>JARWIR010000017.1:5000000-10000000 GCA_029959085.1 Nemophila menziesii | reverse complement strand
TCCGTCTTAGCCCAATTTTGAGCCTTAAGCCTTTCTTTTTGTAGCCACGATATAAGCCCATTATCCTTTAGATTATTAGGCATGACCAAATGACCCGCACTTGAATCACAACCCTGAGACTTGTCTCGAGCTTGAGTTTGGGGTGGAGGGTCCACATTTGGGAATTTACATTGGGAAGGGATTATATGTGTTTGTATTGAGGCACAAAAACAAAAGATGATATGATTATTTGTAACCCTTTGCCGAAATTTGAAAAAGAAAAAAAAAAAAAAGAGAAAAAGAAAATTATAAGAGACATGACTTTTCACATCAAAATGATGGTCATGGGTATCTTGTACAAAAAAAAAGAAAAAAAATGAAAAAGAAAATAAAAAGAAAGAAAGGAAAAATAAATCAGCAAAGTGGAATATTTTTGGAAATCATCTTAGCTTTATTTGGGTTGATATTGGGGACGCAACATTAGCGCGTCAAATGGGTGAGTGAGAACATTTTTGAGCGTAAACTCAAGCTCGAGGACATGTTGATGGTAAGTGAGGAGAGAGCCAAAAGCTCACTTCAAATTTACCAAATATACATCCATACCGTCCTTAAGCCAATATTAAAACCGTAAAGACCTCTTGATTCTTAAGTACATAGTGAATTTATAATTCTGTTGATAGGGAATATACTAGGTGGAACGTTCAAAGCGAGTTAGGATTAATGACCACCATATAGCCATCATACAGATATGAGTACAAGTGTAACCTTCAAGCATTGCGACTTTAATTTTATGATTGAGATTATTTATGTTTGATGTTGCATGATTAGTGTATGGATATGTTAGTTCTTAAAGTTTTGCTATATGAGATTTATCTTAAGAATTGCTTTAGGTTTATTTGCTAGCTTCTATTTATTTTTACGTTTACTTCTACCCCTTGTTTTGTTTTGTTTTGCTTTGTCGGGACGACAAAGGTTTGAGTTGGGGGTCTTGATGTCTTCATAATTGTTCTTATTTTCGACCCTTAGGAGACATCATTTTTGGTGTTTATTTAATCAATTTGATAGACTTTTGGACTAAATATGCAATAATATGATTTTCCTCTTTTATTTCTAGCATTTTTGATTTATCAAGCTTTTGCGCGTAATATTGGTATTTTTAGTGAAGATTTTACAGGTTTTAAATGCTAGCTAGAAGAGGAATCCGAGGAGAAAGTCAAAGATCAAACTATAGAGTCAAGACTTGAAAAGAAATCCCGAAGATATTATTTTTAGAGCTGAAAATCCATTTTCCAGGCCATAGATTGCTGATTTCGAGGTGCTTAAGCGATGATTTAGCCGCTGACCTTTGAAGAGAAAACGCTCCTTATCGAGTAACGGAACTTTAGCAACTGGAATGAGGTCAATCGGAGTCATAACGAACCGGGAAAAGCCGTTTTAGTGAAAACATATCAGCAGTTACGTGATTTTGGGCTAAGTTAGTGGACTTGGGCCTTTTATATTTCATTTAATTAAAAGATTAGGGCCAAGTCCGAATTTCCACCTATAAAATCAGCCCTTGACTTCTATTTTACATACAATTCACATTCTGCAAGATTAAAAACACCAGAGAGAAGCAACTGAAGGAAGGAGAAGAAGCTACAAGAGCTAGAGAGAGTCTATATCTCCGTTCGTAGTCATTCCGATTCCGGAAATTAGGTTTTTCTTATCTTTTAATTTTGTAAACAATATGAATTCCTTTACATTTAATTTCGTATTTCATTTTAATATGAGCTAAGCGTTTCATAGTGCTTGAGAACAAACAATGGGTGAATCCCAATCTTATTAAATAACGAATGTTGAATTTGGGTTTCTGTGAAATTAAACTAAATTAGGGCTTTTACTCTTTTCGATAAATTGTGAATGTTTACTGTTTTTAGAGTCATGAACTAGGAACAGGTGTTAGTATCTAGGCTATTCCAATTAGTGACGATTGGATCATCCTGACGGAGGGTTTAGGTACAGAACCATTTATTCAATCTAGAATAGAAATTAATGATTCTGACGAACTTAGCTAATCCTAGGGCCAATGAGGTAATAAAACTTAATCATCCAACGGTGGATCATATTTACCCTGACGGGACTAGTGACACTTTAGGATCGCCTTATAGTCCACCCTGACGGGGGTATAAGGAATTTAGAATACGGACTATTGTAATTGACTAATTTAGCCCTTAAACAACATAAGTTAGAAAATAGGATTGGGAGGATCCTTGCGTTCTCAAGTGCTTCTTCTCATATTGCGTTTTACATCATTTTACTTGCGTCTTAGCTTTTATTTGCATTTTAATATTTGTCTTTCATTTACTTAGCATTAATACAAAATTAAACAAACATATTACTTTTAATTGCTTTCATAAATGCATCAATCATTAATAGATAAGCATTGTAGTCAACCATCCCGTCCTTAGAACGAATCTGTATTATCAGTTATACTACTTGGGACAACCGTACACTTGCGGTTGTGGTTCGATTATTATTTGCATTTATTTTAGAACACACAAAGGACCACCAGTCGCCTAGGGTGTGATAAAAATAAGATAAAATTAAGCCAAGAAACTACGCACTCTCACCCTAGACAAGCACAGTACTGTAAGTATTACAGGACGTATGCAAGTTTTAATGATAAGTAGAGTTCGTTCTCAGGGACTTAAGTGTGTTAATCGCGTGAGTAGGAATATCGAGTAAAAGTAAATAATTAGAAGACAGAAAATTAGAGCAAATAGAATTCGAGATTAACTAATTAAACTAAGGAAAATAAAGACAATAAAGTAAAAGATTAAGAATATGAGATGAGAGATATAGCTTAGGTTTTGCTAGTATGCACTAATCCTTCTAATTCTATCTATAAATCTAGTTCATAAGGGAGAATATTAGCTCTTGGTATACTTAGTCAGGATTCTAAATTCCCCAATCTTAGACCTTGAGAGCGACTAAGGGGGCTACGGCACAACCAAGACGAGGACTCAAATAGGGTTATCAAACGCCACTAAGGCCCTATCCAGCACACTACAATCAATTGGTGATATGGTGGTTAAAACAAACCCTAATGACTATCTAGTTAGAAGTATGTTTTGTCAGAACTGCTATCGACACTAGACATTATGTGGTGGTTCAATAGTTAAACACCCTGTCAAGGAGACCATCTAACTACTATTAAAACAATCCTAAAGTGATCAGTTCTAGGAAAGACATTAAATCAAAACACATAAGCAAATATAAAGTAAGTAGCTAATATCAGATTAAAACATATAATTCCCAAATAAACTTAGATAGAAGAATTAGAATTCATAGTTTATACATGATGCAAAACCCAAGCTATGGGGAGTTTAGTTCATACCTGAAGGAAATAAACTAAAAGAAATTATAAAAGACATCATCTTGCTCTCTACAATAAACTGGAAGAATAAAACTCTAAGAACTAATTACTATGAGGCAAGGATGATTTACAAGTGATATAAGGGTGTATTTATAGGTGTTTAGAAGACCTAATTCGTTTTCTTGAGGAATACTTAAGGTAATGGACTTCTAGCCCAACTCAAATTCGTATGGAAATAAAGATAAACACTGCTGCACCGTTTTGAGCATATCTTCTTCGTTATTGGTCGGATTTTGCTCCATAATATACCAAAAGAATCGCAACAGAATTATCTTGACCCTAAATAAGGAAATCTCCAAATTCGGCCTATTTCTTAGGTAAAAACCCACATCTTTGGACGTGTATGCAGAATCCCAGATTTAGGCAGCTTTTCCTTTTCCATCTTTTTAGCTTTTATTTCCTTATCTCCAATTACCATGCTAATCTCTTTCCATAAGTTGTTTTCTTTGACTTGGACTCTAATTAATCTCCATAATTATCTTTAAAGCTTCACACTAAATTAAACAATTAAACCCAATATGCTCTAAAAATAATAATTCTACAAATCAAGACTCAAAATAGGAAAGTGCACTAAGACTCAAGAAAATCGACATTATTGACTTCTAAAACACTAAAAATGATGTCTCATCCTAACATAAATCTATCAAAAATGAGGAGACATCAATATTGTAACCCTTTGCTTGGGTAATAGTGAATGAAAAAAAGCTATAAAGCATGAAAAGAATAGAAAAAATCTATGAGAAAAAATAGCGTGATATCTCGAGCATCAAAAAGAGAGTCATAGCTATACAAAAAAAAATTGATTTGAAAAGAATATATATATACGGACTCGAAAAGTGGAATTTTTATGTGAACATCTTTATGCTTTAAGTGGGTTATTGGGGATGCTACTTTGTGCATCAAGAAAAATCATTGGGTTGAATAAGGATATTCTATGAGAGTAACTCAAGCTCTAGGGCGATTCGTTGATGGCTAGTGAGGAGAGAGCCAAAAGCTCACTCGAAATTATCCAAAAATACTTATCATATTGTCCCTAAGACAACATTACAACCTTAAAGACCTTATGATTCTTTGCTATGTAATCTGGAAGTGATTGAGCCAATAGAGAGTAGTTAAGTGGATCTTTGGATACTAGTAAAGTTTGATCAACAATCTATAGCATCCTTGGTGAACTGAGTAAAGTTCGTCTCCTTCTTACATTACGAAGCTAATCTAATCTTGAATTCAAACCGTGTTGACTGTGGATATGAGAAGTGTACAACTATGTAGTTTGTAAATATTATTACATGAAATTTTCTGAGTGGTTGCTTTATGTCTATTCTATATATTCTTCTATCTTCTTTCCCATTGTGTAATATTGACCTAGGTGTGTATTTAGCGACTTCCCTTTGTTTTATCTTTATTGTACCAGGACGATACAACTTTGAGTTGGGGGTCTTGATGTCTCCCCATTTGTGATGATTTGATATTAAGTGGAGATATCATTTTTAGTGTTTTGGAAGTCTTCTAGTCGATTTTCACATGATATATTGCACTTTCCTATTTCTTATCTTGATTTAATGAATTATTATTTTTAGAGCATATTTGGTTTAATTATTTATTTAGTGTGAAGCTTTAAAGATATATATGGAGATTAATTATATGCCAAGTCAATTCTAAGAGATAAAGGAAAGAAGATGATATGGAAATTGGAGGAAAGAAAGGAAAAGCAAGGATATGGAAAGATAAAGTTGCCAAATAAATCTGAATTTCAGCACCCACGACCACAAAAGGGCTTATATCTCAAGACTGGTTTGGAATTTGGAAGAATCGTTTGAAGCAAAGGTAAAGTGCTTTCCAAGACGATAAGTTTCAACTATTGGAATGCATCAAACGAATAAGTATAGAAGCAGTTATGACCAAAATAAAAACGTGGCTGATTGTTACCTTTTCTATATTTTAGGGTTACGAATTTGAGTTGGGCTTGGAGTCCATTACTTGTTGTCTACTCTTAGAAAACGAATTTGGTCTTCTAAATACCTATAAATACACCCTTATATCCCTTGTAAATCATCCTTGCCTCACATAAATTAGTCCTTAGGGTTTATATCAATATAGTTAATGTAGAGAGCAAGATGAAGTCTTTTATTAAATCTTTTAGTTTATTTCCTTCAGCTATGAACTAAGTTTCCCATACCTTGGGTTTTGCATTCTGTATAATCTATGAATTCGATTTTCTTTCTATTAAGTTTCTTTGGGAATTATATGTTTTAATCTGATATTAGTTGCCTACCCATATATTTGTTTATGTGTTTTGAATTATTGCCTATCCTAAACCTAATCACTTTAGGATTTCTTAATAGTAGTTAGATGGTCGCCCGAAAGGGGTGTCTAATTATTGAAACACCACATAACGTCTAGTGTCCGATATTGGTCCTGACAACACCAATTCTAACTAGATAGTCATTAGGGTATGTTTTGATAACCATATCACCAATTGAAGGAATTGTTCTGCTTAGGGCCTTGGTAGTGCTTGATAACACTATTTTAGATTGTCTCGTGGTTGTGTCGTAGCCCCCCTAGTCCCTCTCAAGGTCTAGGGTATGGGTCTTCGAATCCTGACTAATTATTTAAGAGCTATTATCTACCTTATTAACTAGAATTTGATAGAAATAATTAGAAGGATTAGTGCATACTAGCAAAACCTAAGCTATATCTCTCATCTCATATTATCTCTCAATTTATTCATCTTTAGTCTCTGTCTTTTAATTAATTACTTGCTACTCCTAATTATTACTCATTCGTATAACACACTAAGTCCTCGAGAACGAACTTTCTTATCATTAAAACTTGCATACGTCCTGTAATACTTGCAGTACCGTGCTTATTTAGGGTGATTTGTGCATCGTTTATATATCTTTTATTCTATTAGTTTATCACACCCTAGGCAACACCAGTGACCAAATGATGTAGTCTTTACACTGAGTACTATTTAATAGAATATTAGTTTTTTCCTAAGTTGTATTTTCATACAAAATTCCATGATTATGTCCATATCCTATTATTCTGATTTGAGTATATAAGTTCTCCTACCCAGATGGTTTGACCTTTTGTAGGATTCTAGACTTCAGTCTAGACATTCCTGTTATAACTGTTACCTGTTTGATTAAAGTAAACCCATTTTAAGACATCCCACCATTCTAATAGACTAGTCCAATCCTATGTTTCGACTGTTTTTGTCCTAACTTCCTAAAAGGAGCACTTGAGAAAATAGATACCTTTCAAGCTTTTTGAGACTAATAAATCCTGACTATTCAAAATACGCCAAACATAGCCTACAAGGACGGCCTTATTCATAGTTTGTAAATATGTAAACCCCAAAACAAAAATATTTTAAATATTCATAATATTTTCCCAAGCGACCCAATGTATTCTTTTTTACATGCCGAAACCCACCGGAATCGTGCCAGAATAACAGATATTTTTTTTCAATTTTTTTGGTTGGAAGAATATTGGCATAGTGAAATTTAGTAGGGCTTGAAATTTATTTTGAACAAGAATTCTTTAGAAATTCCTTCCATCATTTTTCTTTTCCAAGGTATCCATCGTAAAGCAATTAAAGGGAAAAGTTTTTGGATCTATTATACTGCATAAGAATACCTAGGTACTTACCCACTAAATCAACTCTACTAATGGGAAGATATTTAATTCTCTCTTCTATAACATTATGCTTAATAACTTCACTAAAAAGGAGTTTGATTTGGTAAGGTTTACGCTTTGACTAGAGCAATCTAAATAAAGGCTAATACATCTTTGGAATAGTTCAAGTTCTTTGTTAGAAATAACACCAAAAAACAGAGAGTCGTCTACAAAGAGTAGAGGAGACAGGATTGTGAATTCTCAAGTGATTTTGAGTTCTTTCATATTATTTGATCTAAATTCACAAGTAATCAGACTGATAAGAACTTTTGAAACTAGACTGAACAAGATTGGAAATAAAGGGTCTCCTTGTCTAAGATCTTTATCTAGTCTAAATTCTAGAAGTTTCTCACTGTTGATTTTCAATTAGTAATTGACAGTATTAACACACCTAAAATTAACCATAATTAGCTTTAAAAAATCCCATCGAACTCTATGGTACGCTTTGGTCATGTCGAGTTTCATTGGCGCAAAGTGCTTCAATGATTTCCTACTAAGCCTGAAAAAATATGAGACTTCATTCATAATCACAATGTTATCCTGAATACCTTCATTTTCACGAAAGTTGTATGTGTTTGGGAAATAATATAATTAATATATGGTTAAAGTCTCATAGTCAAAAGTTTATATATCACCTTATACCCGAAGTTTGCACATATAATAGGCTTGAAATTCTTATACAGAGTTTGGATTTCACCTCTCAGATTAAATTATATAATTGTATGATTTAAGG
The DNA here is from genome assembly GCA_029959085.1 of Nemophila menziesii. Classification (NCBI taxonomy): domain Eukaryota; kingdom Viridiplantae; phylum Streptophyta; class Magnoliopsida; order Boraginales; family Hydrophyllaceae; genus Nemophila; species Nemophila menziesii. The sequence goes on along the minus strand of JARWIR010000017.1, from coordinate 9,992,195 downwards.
ATCCAAGAGACTAAGTTTTTATTATAAAATATTTAACCATACGAAAGAGGTCATTTTCAAGATATCCAAGTATTTTTAGAAAAATTACGCTGGTATTCCATCTATGCTCGCGACCATAGTACCACTCATACTATAAAATGCCATTCAAACCTCTTAAATGGGAAGATCCCATATAAGGTCATTATTCATATCCCATGTGGCCTTAGATGAAATATATTACCATTTCAGCCATATATTAATCTCCAATTTATCACCCATTGATATCCCATTATTATCCTAAAAATGGATAATTCTATTAATATACCTCTTGTTGTATATTAGAGGCATGAAATAAAGCATTGTTTTTATCCACCAAATCTATCCACTTCAGATTAGCTCTCCTATCCAAGTATTTTACCTCTCTAGAACAAAGTTGGTCAAGTTGTTCTTGAATATTTTTGATATCCATGAGGATTCCCGATTTTTGGGTCCCATCATGAAGAAAAGAATGATTAAGATTAATATAATCGTTAAATTTTTCTACTCGATGTTGGGGCCCCTTAATCCCTACTTTTCATGAGAAAAAGTAACTTTATTAAAATCCCCAACTATAATCCATAGAATATTATTATATTCATTCCATTTAGATAAGTAATCCCATAATTCCCATAATTCCTTAATATCATCAGGTGCATGAATAAAATAACTTCACCAATAACTATTCAGTTTATCATAGATGCGTCACAAAATATAGTTTTTACACCTTTTTTCCATTACAACATTTATGGTAGGTTTCCAAGTGACCAAATACCCCTGACAGTAACTATGTGGTTGGCAACGTTCTAGTGGACAATATGAGACTTATTAACTAGCCTACTACAATAACTACTACTAATATTGTAAATGAGTATGAGCTCATTTATTCCCCCTCTCCACTTTCCTTGCAGCTATGTTCACCATATGCTTCATACCCGATGTGAACAAAATGAGGGGAATCGTCAATGTCTTTCTAATTTAAATTATAAATTACACTCTTTAAATTATTTAGCTTCAACTCCATCCTTCTCCCCAATTTATGTCAAAGCCATAACTCCCTATTATCATTCTATGATTATGAAACTCCTTCCAAATTAACGTAATTATCTTTTTCATACAAATCCTCATTAGAATCTTTTTCTGCATGAAGAAATGTTTTACTTCCACTTGCATTATTTCCATAATCCATGAGGTGTGTTCCATGAAAGATATTCTGGACTTTTTCTCATGATAACACACACCTCAATTCGATCGCTAATAGCATAAGTCCTAGAGGAGAGGGGGTGAAATTGACAGTAAGATAATCTAAGCCTGATTAAAAATAAAAGAGACTTCTAAGTGATGTTAAACAAACCTATATGTCAATTAAACTAAGATGGAATTCTAAGGATGATCTTAAGGGTTGGTAAATGCAGAATTAACGTTCTAGGAGATATGATAAACTAATATATGATCAAGACAAGGATCCCAATATCATAGGAAGACAAGGAACTCGTCTAGGTAAGGTCAAGTTAGTCTAGGGAGATAAGGTCATACAAACAAGCACCTAAAAGAGGGAAACTCTAGATATATCTAAACACATACAAGGGAAGCCTCGCAAGTTATGGTTAGAAATAAAATAAGAAAAATAAAATGCAAGCGAAAATTGAAAGATAAGGAAACAAAGATACACAAGCATTTATAGTGGACCAATTTCCCTACATCAACTACCTAGGGTCATCCCTATAATATTTTCAAGCTTCTCCACTAAGTTACTTGATATCTCTTCTGAGTGATATACAAACTATGGCAATGAGGTTTTTCCAGGCTAAACCACAACCTAAATATTCCCAAGACTTTTACTGGTTAAGTCACAACCCAATGAGACTTTTCGTTATTAAGTCACACCCCGTTAGATTTTTCAAATGTTAACCTATGAAACTCCCTGTTGTCTAATCTTGAGAAAGAGTAAAAACCCTAAGTGGTTAGATGAATAATATTACAACCAATTAAATGTGCTCCTTGATGAGAAAACATGTTGTAGAATCTTTATTGAGTAGATTGAATTGAAGCTTGAAGTAGATACTCTGTGATGAGTTAGTGGTTCTCCTTTTTGAGTAGATGTGAGATAGATTGTAGTTGACCTCCTTGTTAAGTCGATAATGGATGGTGGCTCTAACCTCTATTTAGATATGTAATGAAGATTAAAGATACTGAACACTCTTTTGAAGTGTATGATAAGGTGTTGGTTAATTTGTGCTTGAAGTGGTGAACTGGAAGATGCTAAAAATTAACATATTTATAGTCAAAAGGCATCCAATGGTTATGTGTCCATTTTCATTGAAACATGCATTGTCGATAAAAATTGCTTTGCCAGGATGAATATTTCTAAAACGGGATGACAATTTGCTCCCTAATAAATATGTTCCACATGGCATTAACTGAACGAATGGTCACATTGTTAGGTGGCTTAAAAATTTATTTGAAAGATGATAAAACATGTTTACGTTTTGTGAACTAGCATGATGTTTTGCACTCAATATCAGATCCCAGTCTGCAAAGGATAATATGATTCTTGAACTCGGTATGAAGCTTGTCCAAACCGGACTTAAGATTGATTCGGGATGACGATTTTGCAAAGCGAGTGCCTGGTTTTCCAAGTCCGATATGAAAAAATAGCTTATGAACTCTACCCACAAAGTTTGTTATGTTACTCAAATGAAAAATTTTATTTAACAAAGTTGTAGAGAATGGTGTTGATGTCTAGTCTTTTGTGATAGAATAATCGCATCACGAGATATATTTTTGAGAGATGAATGAACATAAGAAAGGGATTATTGCCTAATATTTGATGTTCTTACTTTCTTGTCTCAATGTGGGATTATTAATATTTTTATAGTATTTTGTGTTTCAATCGTGTGTTAAGCATATAGACTTTAGGTACATGTCTGAAACGAAAGCCCAAGATGAGATGGATAGGTCAAGAAAGTCAATTCCACACCCAAATTAAGGAGTAGATAGAACAAAAAGTCATTCTAGAATCATTTGAGCATTTCCTGGAAAGTTGATGTGACTTGTTTCAATAACCACACAAGATTGGCAAGATATTTTTGACTTGATTTATTTTTATTTGGAAATAGTTTGAAGTCAGTTCAATTCGAAGTGTATAAAATATAGTGCGCGTTCATCTCATGAATTATTTTACTGGGAAAGATTGTTGCGTGAATGGTGACGGAAGTCAATTCGAAGTTGAGACGCAAACGTTATGGAAATTCTACCACAATCCCTCAAAGTTGTCCAACATTAGTAAAGCAGGTTGGACCTTATAGAGAAGAAGCAAAAAGAAAGAGAAGAAGAATTTCACAATTCTTCATCGTCCGGACTCCGAATCCCTTCAATCAAAACAGTAACTTTATTTTGTTTTTCGTTTTAATAATTATTTTTGTAGTTTCAATTATTGATTTCCAGCATTTCAATATGAACTAAGTCATTCGTAGCTTGAGATTTCTCAATGTACGAACTCTATCTTTTGGGATTATGTTTTGGGATTTTAATATTTGAATTGATTGAGTAATTTCATTTATTATATATGTGTAGGGTATTTTGCCGCTCTTACAAAGTCCAAGTATTGGGTTGTGTATTAGTAAACTCGCTATCGCCTGGGAGGGGGGGGTCAGTTTGTGGAAAAATCATATACAATTGTCCAGTGTGCGTTATGGAGTCGAAAGGTTTTAACTAACTGGATTGTCAATTGAGTTAGGATTAGCCACGTTCGAAAGTGATTTAGGGTCACTCGGGAGAGATCTCTAGCAAATTGTGGGATATCACCCTATTTACCCGGGAGGTATTTAGGGGATTTAGAGTCCCAAATATTGCAAAATTTATCAATTCGCCCTTATATCAATAAAAGTGTAAATTCATAGTTAGTGGAGATACCTAGCGACTCTAAAATTACATTTCTCGTCTTAATCTTTATATTTTCATTTTCAATCTTTTAGTTAATTATAATTAGTTTAATATATTTGCACTTTAGTCCTTCATAGTTGAAAACCCCAAAAATATATCTTTTACTTTTTGTACTCGCAACTAAACATCTATTTTCCTAAACACAATTACCCTGACTTCGATAATCCTTGAGAACAAAATCTTTTTTCTTACCCATTTATATTACTTGTCAATGAAACCCGTACACTTGCAGGTGGTTAAAGTCTGTTTTAATTTAGGTGATTATTTATCACACTCACAGGACCAATGGGTATTCATAATTTTTTTATAGTTGACCTCGAGAAACAATTTTTAACACATAAAAAGTTATAGCATATAATATGAAAAGGTGTTAAATTAGTGTGCAAGATAAATCATGTTCAAAAAGTACAAAATAAGTGTGTGATGTGGTGACTAAAAGAACATGTTCATAAAATAAACCATGTTATAATTAAAAATATAAACAAGTATTTAGTTCTACTAAAATATTAATGAGGTACATACAAAGAGATGTGATTAATAGAATTATGAGATAAAATCAAAGCTTTAGAGAACTACAAGTAGATGATAAAAAAGGATGTTCCCAAAGGTATTTTCGTAAGTTGCTTGTGCTATAAACATGTGATGTGTTTATAAATGTTAAATTATTTACCAACTTACTATACATATTTTGATGCGTTAAGTGTCATATAATGTTAAGGGGTGTCTTATACTTACACAAACAATCACATAGACATATGAGTTTGCTCATAGAAAATATGTGCATATATAATCCGAGTGTTCATGTTCGTGTGCTTAGATCTTTACATGTAATTTGATCTAAATGTGAAAAATTTAACAATGAAATTTACAAAATTCTAGAAACATAGCAAGTTATTATAGTTCTCATATTATCAAGATTAAAGAATGCACATTTAAGAAACTAAGACATGCTTGGAGCTTTATCCCTTAACATGTGAAATGATCTAATGAAGTATACAAGAAATTTCATAGTTGATTACTTACGTAAAATCAAAACTTATGACAAGTAAAAATATAGAAAGTGATCAACTTACTTGAATATCTATAAATAAGGATAATCATGCTTGAGATGAGTCAACTAGTGATAATAGATATGTTGAAAATATTCAACTATGTAAATCATGTAATTAGCAGCTCTTAGAATGTTAAAAACATAACAAAATGTCTCATACAAACACTTACAAGAAAAATTTGCGAAAATTATCCTCCTTGTATATGATGACAAAGTTTTAACCTATATACCCCTATAATGATATGAAATACAACACATATGGAGTCTTAAAGGAATGACTCCCCTTCATGTTGTGCATATATGGTCAAATGATAAATGCAAGCACATATGGATTCTTCATTAGGCATGACTCCCCTCACATAAATCTTATATCATTTATATTAAATCATGTCATTATAACATGATATAACAATATATCAACCTAAATTTATTTCATATTTGACTTCATACAAAAGAGGGTAATATATATAGAAAACTAAGACTAATCAAGTTAATAGAACCAAATACACAAAAATATCCTAAGAGGAATAATATTTAAGATAATTAAGATAACTTGAATAAGATGTAAAGAATGATCTTAAAAACCAATGCAAGAATGAGTCACGAGCTTTCTACAAAAGCCAATACTTGATACATTTTTAGCATTTTCAATGCCACCAGTCTCATCTCTGTAAGGCTTTTTGTGGATGTTCTGTAAAAGATGATCCATTTTTATTTTATATCACTTTAACATTTGATGATTCAACTCCCTTTTTCATTCATAGAGGAATATTATTACAAAAAAATTCATTAGTGCACACACATACACAATAATCAAGGAAATATGTAAAGATATTACAAATAAAGAGCAATATCCAAGTGTAAAGTAAAAGAAGCATTAAATGATTTTTCGAGAAAGGATTTTCATATGATTTTCCAATAAAATTATTTCTATAGGAAGTACACTAAATCTCTCTTTTTAAAATGAGATGATAATATGAATATTGTAAGAACATAGAAAGAAAGGAGAATTGAGAATTTTAGTTATATTATTGGAAATTTGAATTGAGAATATTAGTTATATTATTAGATATTGTGAATTGTATATGATCCTTGTGCTCTAGTTGTGCAAGTATTTTTAAGTAGGTATTTGATAATTGAGTTGGGGGTCATTCATATTACCAAGATTCGAATGAACAAGATGAGTAGTTGAGGAAGGTCAAAGTGCGAGGAGAACCAAAAAAAGTTGAATAAAAAATCGGAGCTTCGATATGATGGTGATAAAGACGGGAATAGTGCATGTAAAGGTATGTTACCTTAACTCTTCTCTTTATTAGTGTATATTATTCTATTACTTTATAGAGTCTATTCGAGTTGTGGGGCCACGACTCAATTTTGAGTTGGAGGTGGGGTACTCGTTTCCTCATTCCTGTTTATGTGCTTTTACTTGCTTTCTAGAAAACTATAAAAAAATTAAAAATATAGTATAGGGATGATTGTGAAGTAGTGGATATATCTATTAAGCATAAATTCTAGCAAGATAATTATAGTACATAGTGTGAACTTGAATGATATCACGTTGCCTTTAGTATAATTTACATGAAATAATAAAGTAAAGTATAGAAAAGATTAATGAACAATGCGTAGAAGACAAGCTGAATCTTAGGGAGCCTTGAGTGGTGTGTAGAAAGTGAGTTTTGAACTAGTTGATAACTCGCCTAGTATAGGAACTAAAAGTCTAACAAAAACTAGGCCTAGTATTTAAGAAAATGAATAAGGCAGTTCTTCAATAGAAACTTGAAGCATTTATCTTTTAAACTGACTGTAATTGAATTATTTATGTGTCTTAGCCCCTTTTCTAGCCTGTAGGCTTCTTTTATCACCACGATATAAGCCATATCCCTTAGTTTATAGGACGTTCTATACGACTCACACTTGAATCGCAACCCTAAGACTAGTTGTCTCTAGAGCTTGAGTTTGGGGTGGTTGGTTTCATCATGGGGAATTAAATTAGGTTAAAATTTTACGCGTTTATATTTAGCGCGATATTGATTTATATATGAGTTGTAACCCTTTGTCGCGGTTTTTGTAAAAAAAGAAGAAAAAAGTGTGAGAATAAAAAGAAAGAAAAAAAAGAGACATGATAACTCACATCAAAACGAGTGTCATGGGTATCTTAAAAAATTAATGAAGTGAATAAATTGAGAAAATAGAAATGCAAATATATTAACCGACAAAGTGGAAAGTTTTTGGATTTATCATAAAAAGTATTGGGTTAATTGGGGATGATAATCAAGAGCATAAAATTGGGTTGAGTGAGAAAGTATTTGAGAGTAAACTCAAGCTCTAAGGCAATGTGTTGATGGTTCATGATGAGGGAGACAAAAGCTCACTTCACATTTCCCAAATATACATATCATATGTCCCCTAAGCCTACATTATAACCGAAAAGACCTTAGGATTATTTTTTACATAGTTGATTTAGATTTGATCAATTAGGGAATATCTAGGTGTACCATTAGATTCTAGGTATGACCAATGAACACGCTATAGCCGCCATATCGAACTAAGTGAAAACCGCTTCTTCTGGCAGTGCAAAATTAATTTGGTCTATAATTTACAAAGTGTTGATTATTTATATATTATGTGTAGGTGTGTATTAGTTCTTGAACGTCACTATATGAAACTTGTTAGCATAGTTGCATAAGGTTCATTTATTATTATCTTCTTCTTCTTCTTTGATTAGCTAGTGTAAGAGTCCCACTATTCTTTAATTTTATTTTGTTGGGACGACAAGTTGAGCTAGGGGTCTTAATGTCTCGTATTTTGTGAAAGAATAATTGTATCACGAGAAATCTTTTCAGAAAATTGGTTTACCTAATAAAGGGATTATTCCCTAATATTTGATGTTTCTTACTTTCTTCTCTCAGTGTGGGTCTATACTATTTTAGAGTACTCCGTTCATTAATCGCGTGTTAAGTGTATAGACATTACGTACATGGCTGATATAGAAGCCCAAGTGAGATGGAGAAGTCAAAAAAGTCAATTTCACATCCAAATCAAGGCGTAGATAGAGCAAAAAGGCATTCTATAACCATTTGAGCATTTCCTGGAAAGTTGACGTGACCTGTTTTAATCACCAAGAAAATTTGAAAGATATTTTAACCCGATTACTTATTATTTAGAAGGAGTCTGAAGTCAGTGTCACATGAAATGTGATGGAAGTCAATTCGGAGTTGAGACGTAAAGGTTATGACAATTCTACCACAACGACTTAAAGTTGTCTAGCATTAGTAAGAACGGGATGAGCCTTTTGATCTCTCTAAAAGGGCCAATGTCACCTAAAAACGTTTATGGACTTCTATAAATACATTTGCACACTTAAGATCTTAATAGAAATTAAATAAAATAATAATTATGTGATTGTAATTAAGTGTTTAATTTTTTTCAGTATTCATACTTGATAAATTGTCCTAATTTATTGGGATTCGTATTATTGTGTTATGTTTTACCTGTATAATTTTGTATTTTGAATTAAAAAATAATAATTAAACTAATATAGTTTGAATTAAAATAAGAAGTTAAATTTTATAGGCAAAATTCATTTAAGGTGTAGTGAATGTGAGACCCTAATAAATATTAGTAAAATATTCTATCAAAAATTGAATATAACACATTAACAAAAGATATAATATGATTTTTAATATTATTTATAGAGGTAAAAAAAAAATTAGGATTTAGGTATAACATTATATTGCTGGTATCAATTAGTCAATTTTTTTTTTTTTTTGAGTACATGAGAGAGCCACTTTGGGCTCAGAGTCATTTCGACTCCAATGAGATTCGATCCCAGGACCTCTTGGTCTCTGCGGAGTAGCCTAACCACTAGGCCAACTATCTATCTCAATTAGTTAATTTTATATAAAGATATTAGAAGGTAATAGTACAAGAATTCTAAAACTTTGGAAAAAAATACATCATTTAATAATTATATGTAATTATTATCACCAATATGTTTGTCAAGTGGAGAATTTACTCCTATCAAACATTCACTAAAGTAGGAAAATGGACACATAATCAAAATAGTAACTAATGAAATGAAATCAAATGGTAAGAAAAAATTAGCAGGCCATTGATCACCTTGCATTAATAAGGTGTCTATTAAAGAAAACCATTAGGACTAGCTCAGTGGCCAGGACCCTGTCTCTCAACTAGGAGGTACAGGGTTCGAATCCCCTCAGCCGTGTTATTTCTTGAGCTCTTAAAGGGGGTAAGTAAGGGGTGCATGGTTCGAGTCTCCTCCCTGAACATGGGTAACTTAGTTCTGATTAAGTGGGAGTATGCATGAGGAGGCGTGTATATTTCCTATGGGATTAGTCGTGGTGATTAAGTGGGAGTATGCATGAGGAGGCGTGTATATTTCCTATGGGATTAGTCGTTGTGCGCGTAAGCTGACCCGGACACCCATACATCAAAAAAATGAAAAAAAGAAGGTGTCTATTAAAGAAACACGTTAGATTCTAAATTGTCTATATATACCTTAATTTACGATATATACATATATAAGTTCAATAACCTTTATTAATAATTATAATGAGTTCATATAATAAAAAATATATTTGGAAAAGGTTTATAGATGAACATAGAGAAATTAAGCACTCGTATGAAAGAATAATGAGAGAGATGACTACGGCCTTTCTGGGTATAAGGAACGCCCACTTGATAACTTATTCATAATAGTCTCTTTTAAGATTGAGAGATTTCAATAATGTCTAATATGAGAATTATTAACCCTATTTTAATTTATGCAATAATATATTTAATTCGATGATTTTGGATATTATGTGTTATTATTTATCTAATTATCTTGTCTTATTATTATTAGATTAATTGTATTATTTTGTTATCATATGATTAGTTGTATAATTGGAATAACACGACCTATTTTTTCGTCTATCCGCTAATTGTTAATTGTTCTCTTTGTTGAATCGACCTACTTAGTCGTTTCATATTTGATATTTGATATATATATCTATCGATCATTCGACATGATACAATCGTTTTGTACTGGGCGGCAGTGAGCTTGCCAGGGTTAACACGACTGACGCATGTGACAGAGAGTTTCTTGGCTAGTGGATCGTAGGTTCGGTGTACCCTGGGGTATTACCAGTGGGAGTGATAAGGGATCGAGGATTGCTTTAAGGGCAAGACTATAATATCCTTTGCAACGTGTTTATTACTTGCTAGTGTATATTGCGTGTTGCGTAGTATGGGTTGCCTAGTTGTATAATATACACTTACCTTATTTATTTATCTCTTTATGAATTTTTAATTTATATGTAGACCTATATCAGGTCAATGACATCGTCTTAAATATAATTACTTACCCTAGGTTAAAGTTTACATATGTCCATTATTTATTTTCTCATTAAGTTAGTGGAAGCTCACCCCCTTTTCTCCACCCTTCCAAGTAGGAGTTGACTAAAGGATTTAGGTAGTGGGTTGTAGCACGTGATCAAGTGGCTGACCAGGAGTAGGGATTTTGTATTTAGTAGTTTCTATTTAATTAATTTTAATCATTGTAATGTAATAAATTGTAAAATATTGTCATAAAATGTAATTTTACTTATTTTGAATTAGATAGGATAATTGTGTTTTTCGGGGCGTGACACTTACGAAGGCCAAGTATTGGGTTGGGTATTAGTAGGATGGTTATCGCCCATGGGGGGGGGGGGGGGGGTCAATCGCCCAGGAGGGGGGTCAGCTTGTGGAAAAATCATATATAATTGTCAGTTATGCGTTACTGAGCCGTGATGTCTTAACTAACTGGATAGTCATTTGGGTTAGGATTAGCCACGGCCGAAAGCGTTTTATGGTCACTCAGGGTAGGTCGGTAGCATTGTAGGATAGCACCCTATTTACCCAGGAGGGATTCAGGGGATTTTAGAGTCCCAACTATTTCTAAAATTACTAATTTTCCCTTATATCAATAAAAGTGTAAATCCATAGTTAGTGGGATCACTAGCGACTATCAAGCTAAACTTCTCGTCTTAATCTTATAATTTGCACTTCTATTCCTTTTGTTTAATATAATTAGTTTAATTTATCGGCACTTTAGCCCTTCGTAATTAAAAAACTCGAAAATATATCTTTTACTTTCTGTACTCGCAACGAACCCCTGATTTTCCTAATCACAATTCCCTTAATTTTGACAATCCTTGAGAACTAAATCCTTTTTCCTAATCTTTGTTTAGGCCTCTGTTTCCTTTAACTTGCTCACCAAATTTGTAGTGTATTATCCATCTTAGCCCCATTCAATCCTTGTAGCCTTTTTTTGATAAATTACGTCATAAGCTTATGCCCTTTGGTTTTTAGGACTTGACCATGTGTCCCGCTCTCGAATCATATGCCTAGGACTAGTTGTCTTGGAGCTTGAGTCGAGGTGGTGGATTTACATGATCAAGGGATAAATTGGGTGGGTAAATATTTTATTTTGTGTGTTTATTCATTGTACGCTTATTTTTAATCCATGCCGGATTGGAGAAAAGAAAATAATAAGTTGAGAAAAATAAAGAAAATAAGCAACACGAGAACTCACATAATAAAGGGTCTTGTGTTTAACTTACAAAAAATGAGAAAAGAGTGAAAAAGAGAAAAATATATTAAATAAATAAATATAAATCTAGCATAGGACATCTTTTGATATCGGTTTGGACTTGGGGATGCAACGTTTTAGCAGCAAACGGGTTGAGTGAGCACAAGAAACTCAATCTCTAGGGAAATTAGTTGATGGATAGTGAGGAGAGGGTCAAAAGGCCACTCTAAATTATCCTAAATATTTATCACATCCTACCTTACGCCTACGCTACACCCTAAGACCTCAAGATGTCTAGTTGATTGGTTAAGTAACAATTAAATTAATAAAAAGTAGTTGAGTGGACTATTAGACAACATGGTAGGACAAAGGAACAACCTATAACCACCGTTTCGGACTAAGTGAAAACCAATCTCTTCTTGCATATCGAAACTAATTTTATTCTTGATATTTTTATAATGTTGATTATTTTTATGATAAGTATACTCGTAGATTGATTCTTAGACATAAGTTCATGAGACTTGTTTTGTTATAGCTTTATGATCATTCTTTATCTTCCCGCTTCTTTGATTTCTTGGACTTAGACCCTTCTAAACTATATTTTTCTTTCTCTTTTTCTTTTTCTTTTATTGGGACGACAAAACATTTAGTTTGGGTCTTGATGTCTTTATTTTTATGATATATCAATCTATGAACCAGACATTATTTTGGGAGTTTATTGGGCCTGAGTGAGGGATTTTTCCCTAGTATTTGACATATTGCACTTTTCTATCTTGTTTTAGACATATTATTTTAAGACATTTTATGCTTTAATTGTGTGCAAAGTGTGTAGCTTTTAAGTACATGGTTTATGCAAGGTTCCAAGATGATAATGAGAAGTCAAAAAGTAAAGATAAACCCCAAGCCATTTGAGCTAAAAGTCACTTTGGGAAGTTATACTGTTTGCCGAGGAAATATTAATGTCATATTTTCCAGTCACCATGAATTATTGGTAATAGATTTGTCCCGAATTACTTTGGACTTGAAAAGATCTTGGAGTCATTTTCGTGTTAAAAGTGACAGAAGTTAATTCGAAGTTATGTCATTTGCTTCTACCGTGAGTCGAACGTGGACATCACTACCTAAAAACGGGTTGGGCCATTAGTAACTCACTTGAGTGAGCCCATTTGGCCCCAAAAAAATTTAGGTCATTATATAAGCCTCCTTATCAGTTATCTATCATAATCCTTCAGATTTTTTAGAAGGAGGGAGAATCAAAACGTTCTGGAGAAGGAGAGAAGAAGAGGAGCAGGGTTTTCACCCAATTCCACCATTCTCAACCATCCAGCATCCGATTCTCGTTATTCTTTAGGTTAAATTTATTATTTTTAATCCTTTAAACATGATTTTAGCATTAGTTTTATTTAATTTCCAATTTATTTGTATGAACTAAACCTCCTATGATTGAGGCTTGCAATAGGTATGAGCCCTAATTGATTATTTTCATGTTATTTTGTATTTGGGATATTTTATTGTTTAATTGAATTGAGGTTTATTCTATTTAATTTACTCATAGACTCATAGACTCATACTTTTATGCTTGTTGTCTATTCATGGCTTGATAATGTATTGGGGGTCGGATTTCAGACATTGTATATAAGCGCCTAGTTTGCGGTAGTGAACCAGGAGGTCTTGCCTTACTAGGTAGGCAATGGAGTTAGAACTTAAACCATCAGAAACCATTTCTAGGGTCACCCAAGAGGGGTCTCTAATGGGGGAATGTTTGGCTTCTAATCTACCGACAAGAGTTAGATTGATTGTTCAATCCCGGCTAATGAGATCAACCCAGTTCACCCTTATACCAAATAACGAGTTAATAGTTTATTAGGAAGAATACCCGCAAGTATCAATCATATTTCTCATCCCTTTATTGTTGTTTAGTATTTCAGTTATATTTCTTTTTAGTTAATCTTTATCTTATTTTCATTTTAGTCCTTTGACACAAAACCAAACAAATATATGATTTATCTTATTGTCATTCATTTGCAACTTTATATTATTACACTCTAGTGAAACAAATTAGTGTAACTTCGATAGTCCATGTGGAGACGATAACCCCATAATTATCAAATTTTATTACTTGTCAACGAACCGTACACTTGTAGGAAATCACCCGATGATGTATCCCTATTTGTGACATAATAATATAGGTTGGAGACATCATATTAGGTGTTTATTATTAATTAATTAATTATAAATTTTTATTCGTATTTTGATAAATTCTTATTTCTTGTCTTGATTCGATGATTTATTATTTTTAGAGCATATTTTGTTTAATTTGTGTGTTAATGTGAAGCTTTAAAGATATATGGAATATAATTAGATTCCAAATCAATTCTAAAGAGATAAGGAAAGGAGATATTGAAGGAATTAAGAGATATACGGAAGTAGAGATAAAAGAGGAAAGGAAAAGCTGCCAAGTAAATCTGAAATTCCACAGCTATGTCCACTAAAGTGAAGATAACTTCAAACTTTCTGGTAATTTGGATAACCATTTTAAAGAGTAAACGTATATCTTTTCACTGCGGACGTTTTTATATAAAGTAGGCAAAAATCAGACCAATAACGAAGGAGATACGATCAAAACAGTGAGCAGTGTTTATCCTCTCCTATATCTTAGAAAACAAATTTGAATTGAAAAAGAATTCCAATTACTTGCCTTCCACTCAAGATTTCAACATAGGGTCTTCTTAGAACCTATAAATACACCCTCTTATCATTGTAAACATGTCCTTTCTCTGTTATAAACCTTAGTTTAGTCCTTAGTCATTCAAGAGAAGCAAATTGACATTATGTATCTTTATTTTAGTTTATTTCTTGTTTGCATGAACTAATTTTCCCATAGCTTGGTTTCATATGTATAATCTTTGAATTCTATTTTCTTTTATATAAGTTTGTTTGGAAAAACCTTTTTAAATTGATTCTAGCTTCTTAACCATATATTTGTTTTATGTTCTTTGATTTACTTCCATTCTTAATCTTGATCACGTTAGGATTGTCTTCATAGAGTTCGATGGTCACTCGGATGGGGTGTCTAATTATTGAAAACACCACATAAACGTCTAGTGTGCGGTAGTGATCCGGAAGGGCTTGCCTAACTAGATAGTCATTAGGGTTTGAGATTTAACCACCGATCATTGCGGAGGGTCCCCTTACCCAAGTCCCCTGGTAATTGTTAGGTCGCCACCTAAGTCACCTCGCAAGGGGGTTAGGAGGAATATAGAATCATGGCTACTTATCTAAGAGCTTTAAACACCCTTATTAACTAGTAGAAGAAATAGAAGGATAAATGCATACTAGCAAACCTAAGTTATATCTCTCTCATATTATTCTTACATCTTTAATTTATTGTCTTTTAGTTTAATTAATCATTATTCTCAACAATCATTATTATTTACCTTTCTCAACTTTAAATTCATTGAACTATTTATTACTATGCTTTCTTGTTAATCCATTTGTATAACACACTAAGTACCTGAGAGCGAATCTTTACTTATCATTAAAACTTGCGTACGACCTGTGATACTTGCAGTGAGTAACGTGAAAGTTAGAGTGTCATGTTCTTATTTATTTTACCTATTATTTCATAATACTCTTTCCCCACCACCCTCGTTGAGTGTTGATTATTTATCACACACAAGGGGATGACAAGTTTTTGGCGCCGCTGTCGGGGACTATATCGTTATATTTTTGTGTTTTTAAATTGTATAGTAGTGTTTAGTTGTTTTTAGGTTTACTCTGAGTTTTTCTTTTTCTCTCTACAGATTTAACATGTTTAATATTAAACAATCAAAGAACAGAGATGGATAATCCGGTTTCTAGCTTGCAAGATGACCTGAATCAACTTACTGTGCTTATCAAAAAAACTTCCAAGGTGGAAATATTGAGGTGAAGGTAGTAAATAGATCCTATGGTCATTCCATGTGAAATTGAGGAAACATCCAAAATTATCACCAAGGGAACAAGTTCCAGCAACCAATGCCAAGCGAGATCCCTTATCAAAACCATTCATATCACCGTACACTCCAGGAGCATATTTATCAAGCGACACCTCAAAATATATATTTTGGTGGACAAGCTCATAGGATTCAAGCCTTTAAACTATCAAATTACAATGTCTATAATAGGAGTCAATCTCCAATTTTATTTCCACCACATCCACAAGAATCCTCCAATACCGAGCTTTAACAAACAATTAAATCTTTTATGGAGGTGACACAATAGACTTTGAAATAATTCATGGTAATGATGCAGGAAAATCTATGAGCTCTTAATGAAAAAGTGAAAGAGCAATACGCTACGATGCAAATGTTGGGAAATCAATTCACCCAATTTCCCTACCATCATGAGAAAAATCAACAAACTCTTCTGCTACCATTAGGCCAAGATAAAATGAATGAAATGAAGGCCAACAAGAATGGAAATGTTAGTGTTGGGTTCGAAGCATGTAATGATATACTCCTTCAAGTTGAAGAGAAACTAGTGGAATAGCCACATGATGTGGATATTGTCGTGGAAATCTCAAAGGTAGATGAACCAACCAAACCAAGCGTCGAGGAGTCGATTTTTGAGATTATGAGCGCGTATTGGGTTGAAGAGTTTGAGGAAGAAAAGGTTGAGAAGCCAAGAGAGATAGTTTATTCACCAAGGATACAATAAATGAGTAGGTTGGGACCACCGCCCTTACACATTTGTTTTCCATAGCCATATCCATTAAAAATCTCTTATCTAAGGGGTGATCATGAGTGCAAGAAGTTAATAGAGATGTTAAACCAAGTAAAAATCAATGTCACTTCACTCGAAGACATTGAGAAGAAAAAAAATTACCAACTATTCTTCAAGGAGATTCTCTTCAAGAAGAATAAGTTCACAGAATATAAGATGGTGGCACTAACCAATGGGATATCGGCACAAGTTCAAATAAAGTCACCACCAAAGCTCAATGATATTGGAGGTTTCTACCTCCCAGTCAGAATAGGTAGTACATTTGAGGGAAGAACGATGTGTGACTTGTGTGCAAATTTGAGCTTCAAGCCCAAGAGTGTGTTCAAGAGGATTGGTATTCGAGATGAATTCAAAACTTTCTATGTTACGAAAAAGAAGAGGACAAATGAGTCGCGAGGAGTCTCGTATTCAAGTTGTTACCGAGCATGTAGATTATATGCTCCACACAGACACCGTGAGAAGAAAGTAAGAGATGAGTTTGGGGTAGGAGGGGTGATCTCATTGAAAGATCCTGGTCCGCCAAACATATCACTAAAGTATAAGACTCATTGGAGGGGACAATAAGTGATCACTTCATTTGTTTTGGAGAAAGTGATCAAAACCAAGAAGGGTTGCAAATTCCGATTGGTTGATTTTAAGAGCCTCTCGCACTACTAGGGAGGCTATGTTAAGAAAGGAATCTCTTGAGGTAACCCGTCGAGCTTAACGACGTTAAACAAATACTAATAAGGGTGAAAGCCCATTTTCTCATTAGTTTATCACGCTTTTAGTAGTTTAAATTCCATGTTTAGTATATAATAATAAGTTAATTATATGTTTTTAGTGTTTACTATGTTTAACAAGAAGGTTATTAGTTTTTTTATGAATATGTGCGGCTAATTATTGAGTTTGGGGTGAATTAGAGGAGAATGTCTAAGCTCCCAGCTGTTACGAGCAATATGCCGGCCCTACGAGCGGTATATGATGTCTCCATATTTTTGATTAATTAAACTACTCATTATATATTATTTTAGGTTCATTATATTAATTTCTACGGGATTTTTCCTTATTATTATATAATTTCTTAATTCATGTCTTGATTTGGAGATTTATTACTTTTAGAGAATTTTTGGTATAATTTGTGTGTTAATGTGAAGCTCTTAGGTAAACGGAAATAATTAGATGCCAAATAAATGTCAAGGAGTTAAGAGAAGAAGAACCAAGGCGAAATCTAGAGTTAAAAGAAAATAAAGTTGATTTAGGAAAGGAAAAGCTGCCAAACAAATCTGTGATGCTGCGAAGTCGTTCAGTGTTTTAAATACTGCAGAAAATCCATTACAAATTTGAAGGATCCCTTTAATTGTCTGGTAGTTCTTTTTTATTGCGGTCGTTTTGATAGGTGATACAATGAATTTGGCCCAGTAACGAAGGAGATATGCTTGTTTCAATCTCTAGTGTTTATCCTGTCCTACAACTTAGGAATACGAATTTGATTTGGAGTTGGACTCCAATAACTTGGCCCATACTCCAAAATTTCGACCTGGCACCTATAAAGACACATATTTACCTTTGTAAACATTTCCTTTCTTGAATACTAATCTCTAATATCAAGTTTCATGATCAAGAGAAGCAAGTTGACAGTATGTATCTACTTCTTGGTTTTATTGCTTTCTAGTATGAGCCAATTTCCCCATAGCTTGGGTTTGCATATGTAAGATCTTATAATTCTATCTCTTTATTGTATGTCATTTGGGAAAGTGATTTTAAATTGACTGAGCTACTTATTTATTTTACATATCTTCTTTATGAGCTTTGATTTAATGACTGTAGTCCTTGCTAGTGCACGTGTATAGGGTTACCCTATTAGCAGATGGATTGTCACCTCGGTAGGGGATTCAATTGTAGAAAAACCACATAAATGTCTAGTGTGCGGGAGTGATCCTGACAGGCTTTCCTAACTAGATAGCCACTAAGGTTCTATTTAACCACCGATCATTGTGAGGTCCTCTTACCCAAGTCACTTGGTAATGGTTAGGTTGCCACCAAAGTCCACTCTGACGGAGTTTAGGAGGAATATAGAATCCTGGCCACGTATATCAAAGAGGTTACATCATCCATATAACTAGAACAAGATTTAGAAGGATAAATGAATACTAGCAGACCTATGATATATCTCTCATCTCCATTCTTTTACTTAATTATTTGCATTAGTTTAATTATTTGCATGAATTCTTATTTAGAAAAACAAACAAATATTAATCTCTTTATTTATTTTCTTAGCAATTAAATTCTTCCACACTTCCATCTCAAACACATTTCAATCTAGCGGACTAGATCCCTACGAACAAAATTTACTTATCTTCTATAACTTGCAAACGGTCCGTGCACTTGCGGTGTGTTTCTCGTGGTATTAGTAGGTGTGTGTACTTATTTATTATATTTTTATTAACATTGTTTTATCTCACCTATACGCCCACCAAGTTTTTGGCACCTCTACCGGGGATTTATCTATAGCTAGTTTGTTTGTATTTCGTTTTAGTGTATTAGTTTTTAGTTGTTTCCAGTTTTATGCTTGCTTTTGTTTTTGTCTCTTTCAGGTTCTTTAGGTATTGGTGTATGTTCTCAAATCCTGAGGATATACTAAAGGCTGTTAGGAAACGCCAAAGAGAGGAAAGGAAGAAAGAAGCCATGTCTGTAGTAGAGAACGTAGACCCACCTAGGGGGGCACAATAATAATCCACAGGTTTCTATCCCGCAAGTAGTAGCACCACAAGGAGTGAATCCGTCTAGTAATCAACATTGCGAATAAGATATTCTAGGATTGTGATCACTTTTTCGAGTATAGCCATCGGGGATTCACCCCCAGTGATCCAAGCCACGAAATTCGTGCCCGATTAGGGTATGCTTAGTCAGTTTATGAGATATGGACACTAAAGTGGTGCAACACATCAAGATTCGGTAAGGTCGATTCAGAAGTTTATGCAGATTTGTGATGCCTACATTACTCAGGGAATTACACGCGAGCAGCTGTATTACTTCATGTTTCCATTTTTCTTTACCGGAGGTGCTGGTGATTGGTTGGATAGTCAACCACTAGATATGATTACGTCTTGGGACGAGCGGCGAGTTACATTTTTTTTACTGTTATTATCCAAAGAGTATGAGAATGAAAGGTCAAATTTTACTTGAAATGTTTTCCTAGAGAATGCTGCAAGCGTGGGAGATGCATGGAAAAGGTTTCAGCAAAAATTATCAAGATGTCCACTTCATGATTATACCCCAACACTTCAATTAGAAATGTTCTATCAAGGCATCGATGCAGAAGGTCGAATGAGGGTATATAATCTTGAAAGAGGGGGATTTGTGTCCATCGATCCTACAGAAGCTGCAGAATGTATGGACCGAATTGTTGAAATTGAAAGGAGTTGGCCTGTGTCGCGAGTTCCTATTACAAATGCCAAATGCACACTTAAATTAGGAGGTGAGACCGCGAACGCTAAATTCTCCACATTGGAGAATCAAATAAAGCAGATGTCACTCACAATAGAGAAAGGTCTCCAAACGAAGCCAGTAGAGATGAAAGTAGTGCAAGAAGCACAAGGCTGTCTGTGCTATGGGGTCAATGATCATGTATGGGAAGAGTGTGAAGGCAATATGGAATCAGTCTGTGGTGGTGGTTAACGATATAAATTTTAAAAGAACTAAACACCCATTGTCCACTTCGTTACTCAGTGCAAGTATCACAAATCTTATGCAAGTTTAATTGTTTAGTAGAATTCGTTCACAGGAACTACAAAAGTTAGCTAGGACTAATGTAAATATAAAGTGCAAATAAATGAAGTTAGAAGAATAGTACGCGAAAAGACTCTGCAATATTTTTTGGTTTTATGAGTATGATAATTAACTAAATAAAATAAAGACAAATAAATAAATAAGAAAAAAGAGATTGAATGAGAGTTTAGCTCGAGATCTAGCAAGTAGTCTTCACTTGTCTTGTTCTATAATTATATCTAAGGGAGAGTTGTGTGATACCCAATAGCCAAGATTGTATATTCCTCCTAACCCCCTTTCGGGTAGACTTAGGAGGCGACCTAAAAACTACCTGGGGACTTGGGTAAGGGAACCTTGCGCAATGATCGGTGGTTAATCTCAAACCCTAGTGACTATCTAGTTAGGTAAACCCGTTAGGATCACTACCACACACTAGACATTTATGTGGTGTTTCAACAATTAGACACCCCTTCAGGGTGACCATCTAACTATTATGGTAATCCTATACGTTGTGCACCGCAAAAACTACAAACAATATATCAAAGCATATAAAAATAGAGATATCACTACTAATTTCAATTAAATGTAAAAGGTCATCCAAAATTAAAATAAATATAAAATATGTGTAGGGTTCATACCCATATGCTAATCTCAAGTTAAATATAATTAGTTCATACTAGAGAAAGGAAGAAAATAAATTACAAAGGTGAAGGCTTGGAATGCCATGAACAACTTCCAACTCCTTCTTGTCTTCTTGTCGTCCTACTCCTGATGAATTCTTGGTGTTATATTGATGAAGAACTGAGTAAGGATGATTTCTCTACGGTAGGAATGGATATATATAAGCCTTTGGTCGAAATATGGAATAATCCAAATTTCACCAAAATTCGTAGTCCTAAATTGTAAGACATGATAAACATTTGCAGCAGATTTTGTTTTGGTCATATCTCCTTCACTACTTATCGGATTTATTGCACGACCAGTCAAAATGATCATGATAAAAAGATCTATCAGTTAGTTGTAGAGCTCCTCCAAACTCATGACCGTTTTCTATATCAATTTAATTAGTGAACGTTTTTCCGGCATGACAGATGCTCACTTTCCAAATATATCTAAATTTTTCCTTTTTGACTTTGATTAAGGGATATGTAACACTCAAAAATTCGAGGGATATAAAAATTCAAAAATTTGTATACAGACGTATCTTATATGTAACACTTAAAAATTCGATGGATATTAAAATTCAAAAATTGGTATACATACGTATCTTAAAAACAATAATGAGTGAATTCAAAACCTTGAGACCATATCCTACATCACTTCGTGTGTATTCTCTAAATTTGAAGGGATAAGTTATAGGCTGATAATTACTCACCAAGTTAATTTAATTTAGATTGATCTCGATTAAGAATACTCCATAACAAAAATTATCAACAAGAAGATATGTACACATTATCCCCTTATACAAGGCAAGTGGCTTAAACCACTATACATTTGAAAGATAATACCTCTAGTGCATTAAAATATATACAACATTTACACATTACATTGTTATGTAAACATCTAAACAACAAAAAACTGATGAAAACCTTAGTGTAATAAATAAGCTTTCTGATATAAATATATTCATAATTCATAACCATGTATGACCTTATTACGTCATTATTATGCCACTATCTGAAAAAAAAAAAAAAAAGATAGTTACTTTTATTTTATTGTTAAAAAACTTTATAGTAATTAAGAAATTTTGAAATCGAATTTTACTTGAATTAAAATAACTTCAAGATCAAATGATTCTCAGATGTATTCCAAAAAAAAATTATACCATCTTATATTTTAAATCCACCTTTAAATTTTGGGAAACCCTTCTCATTTTTCTACACTAATTTAATTGTTAGAGAGGTTCAAAGACTTACTCCCTTGTACGTCTTATTCATTTTTAGTTGACATTCGAAGGTAGATAAAAGATAAATATCAATGGATTCACATGCCCATAACTCAGTCAAAGAACTGCTCTATGTAATTGCTTAGGGTATATATTATTATAGTAAATGATGTATGAAGAGTATTTAAGAGGTAGTATAGTTTTAACTGTTTATTGGTATTTTCTGGTTTGACTGATATTATTTGGAATAGTTGACTTTACAAGTATAATTATAGATAGCAGATCTCACTAAATTTTAGTAATCGAAATCTATTAATTAAGTTGTTATATTATTAAAACGTATCAAATAATACTACAATTTGTAAATAATGAATCCATTATTTTCCAGGGTGGCTTAGTTTACACCCCACTTTAAATGGGGGTCGGTTAGATGCTGGAGGAACATAACATTGCACAGAATGATTCAGCAGTTGGTACATATTTTTACGAGATGAATTTCTACATATTTTAAGGTATAAGATTCTTCTATGAAGCTGCCAATTTCCAATTGCGCATATGCGCACATGCCTCTATCATTCATGCATTGCACGGATTATTTCTTTATTAAATTAGATGCTGGCACATTGAAAAGCCTCCCTCCCTCCCTCTCTCTCGTAATGAAGATCACCACGAGTAACATCCTCTGAATCAGTATATAGTTCAATGTTTGTGTCAAACATTTTTCGTGTGATGTTACGAGTAGGTGATAGCATTAAATTTAAAGTATCACTTACCAAGAATACTGATCAGACCAATGGTAATAACAAAATGGTTTAAATACGAAAGTTAAACTTACAAGTATATTATAAAGTAAATGAATAAAAATTACAACACTTACAAATGAAAGAATAAAAAATCTGAATAGTAACTACAAATACTTGCGTTGAAGGATTTTCTGGTTATAAATGATATCCTTATACATTTGATATCACCACTGTAATCTATACATATTGATGATTCTTCCTAATAAAGTTATTAAAATACTTGAAAGTATTTTTTTAAGATTCCTATAGAAAAAAAAAAAGACTCATTACTACAAAGGTACAAAAGTTTCTTAGAAATCACTATGTAAAACTCAAGAAAAAGATAGATTTGGTATGTCTAATATGAAGAAAATTAATGAAATTGCTACACTTAAAGTTTTTTGGTGGTTTATGAGTCTAACACTAACATCTTGGCTCAATGGGCTAAAGCAAATTGGCTAAGAAATAATTGTATATGAAACATTGACCCTACATATATTGTTCCTTGGACCTAGAGGAAGCTTTTTAAAATCAGAAATCTAGCTTAGAAATACACTCACCACTTGGTAGGTAAAGGAAACATAACATTTATACTTAAAGATAGATGGATCAACTATGCTAAGGTGAGTAAACTGTACATTCAACTTGAACCTCAAATCTTTAACAAATAGCACAAAACTGTTGCAAACTACTATGGAGACAATAGATGGAGGCTACCATCTCATTTGATCGCTCTAAAACTTCATTTAGAACATACATCTCTATCCTCCATAGAGGACTCAATTACATGGAAATGTCAAGGTAAAAACCTCTTCTCAACATCTCATTTCCTTAAAGATCTTCACATTGAGAGTGAAAAAGTAAGTTGGAGTTCTGCAGTTTGGCATAAACAAACTATTCCCAAACACCATTTCCTAGCTTGGTTAGTCTTTCTTAATCGACTTCCAACTCGTGATCGTTTAGAAAAATGGGGACTCATCACCGATGAAAACTGTGTACTCTGTAACTCATAATTAGAATCTCGAGATCATCTCTTTCTAAATTGCTCCTATTCTCGAAGTATATGGTTTAAATGTTGAAAATACCATGGTTGTCAAGACAAATTCGCTACTTGGTCATAAAAAATCAACTAGATCATTCTAAGAAGTAAAAAGAACACTCTCAAGGATCTTATTTTTATTCTCAGCTTTCATAGCTCTCTTTATCACACTTGGAATGCTAGAAACAAGATGATTCACCAAAATATCCTCAAAAAACAAGATGTTATTCTTCATAATGTTCGAGAGATGTGCAATCAAAGCTATGGTTCAAACAATCCTTTAAGGCCACTCTAAAAAATATGATCATTTTGAGACAATGGGGTCTTCAAGGTGTAATCAAATATAATGAAGATAATCGCGCAAGCTAGACTGTAATTCGTTCGAAATTTTTTGTTTGAAGCTCGGCTCAAACCTCTGACCTATGGGTTAAACCGAGTTTTAAAGTTTTGCATATTAGCCCTTAGAAGTGTTATCCTTACTCTTTTACCACATACTTTCTAGTTTTTTTCTATTTTATTTTCTAGATTGTAATTGGCCGTGAAAGTTGTACATATAAGGCTTGTAAAGTTTGGATTGTTTGAGCTATAAAATGAACACTTACATGTCAAAAATAAAATAAAATTATAGATATAAGAAGAGTTAAAGAACTTATTTCTGGTGTCTTGTAATATTTTTTAGTGTATCTTCGCAAATGACTCAAACTTTATTTATATAGTGGTAGAGATCTTCTAAAAACATCCACACTAATGGTTTGTCATAAAGACGTTAACCATAAAGACAAATGTTTCACAAGTTTGAAAAGTTGGCATGAATCTATACACTCTTTTTGTGGAAGGTTGGAGAACGAATCTGGACAAGTTTTGTAACACTTGTAACAATAGAGTCTTTATTGCGAGATTTTTTGAACCTTGGGGATGGGAGTATTCAAAGATGGATATTTTCTTCTTTGGATGAAATTTTCAAACGTGGTCAATGAAGTTTATAAGTACCAACTTCAGAATAGGTTTAATTTTATTTTTTAATTTCCCAAAATTCTCAAAAGACTCCCACACGACAACGGCACTGCCTCTGGTACTAGTGCAAGGCCGGGATTATAGAGTGGGTAGTAGTGGTGGTGGTCTACGCCTGTGGTGTGTTATCCAGACTCTTCATCTCTAGAGTATTGGGTCTCTTGAAATTTATAAGAGAGAGAAATAATATAAGCTATTATTTTTCTTCCTCCATTTCCTATGTGGGACATTTAAGAAAAAAGACTATTGATCTTCTTTTACTCAAAAATCATAAAATTAATTAAAACTTTTAAAAATTATTTTATTTTCAAAAAATCCATACTCGGGTTATAGGAGAAAAGGTGACTATGTATTCGTGCATACCTGTGTTATGTCAATTTTACTTAAGTGGTGATATCTTTGGATTTAAACTAACACGTAGTGAGGTGATGCAATCACCAAAATATGTCAAGTAAAAGTACTCTTGAATATGTCTTTCTTCCGTTGAAACCCTTACATCACGTATTCTACTCGCTAATAATTACAAATCACTCGATCTTCACAATGTCTTACACATATGTGATCTTCCAGAGTGTCTACCCAAAGTAGATTACCCCTCTAGGTTCCAAGATCATTAAGATTAATAGTGTCCACGCTCATCACTAGCAAGATATGATGTAGAGCGACCCCACTTCTGGCGACTGGCAAGGTGGTCGCGTTAATAGGAGATTTGGCGATCCATATTGGTCGTCAGAAGAACAATTTTAAGAAGAATAAAGTTTTAATCTTTTGGCGAGCGCAAGGTTGGTCACTGGTGATTTGAATACATCGGGGTCCGTAGAAATAGTCGCTAGTATGTAATTTAAATTATAGCAAAAGAACAAATTTTTCTACCGGTTAACAGGTGGTTTCTAGTAATCTATACTCTTTAATGACCACTCATGTGGTCCGTGAAGGCACATTTTCATATCCCTTTTTAAAAAAATATTGCGGACCAAAGATGTGGTAACTAAAAACCCTGATTTAGCGACCAATGTCTTGGTGGTGTCGACTAGGGTGTGATAAAAAGATGATATAAATAAGTGAAAAAATAGGCACCCTGTCCTAGCACGATACTGCAAGTATTACAAGACGTATGCAAGTTTTACTGATAAATAAGATTCGTTCCGCAGAGACTACGAAGGTTAGGCAGAACTTATGAAAATATTCAAGTGAAAATATGAAAGCTAGATTAATAATACGCAAGGAAATAAAAGACTAAAGAGATTTTTGTTGATTTTTAAATAAGAAAATTAAACTAATAATTTAAAGACAAAAAATTAAATAAAAGAGAAAGAACAAGTAGTATGATAGTTTAGCTCGAGAAATTAGCAAGTAATCCCCACTAGTTGTATTTATTCTATCATGTAAGGGTGAATCAGGTAATATGAAATAATAAGGATTCTAAATTCCCATACCTTAGACCTTGAAAGATACTAAGGGGGCTTCAACACAACCACGAGGCAGCCTAAACTTAGGGTTATCAAGCGCCACCAAGGCCCTAAGCAATTCAATTCCAAACATGATGATAGTGGTGAAAACATACCATACTGATTATCTAGTTAGGTTGATTCGTCGAGTCTAAACCTCATTCTAGACGTTATGTGGTATTTCAATAATTAGACACCCCTTCCGGGTGACCATCTAACTACTATTAAGGTAATCCTATACTCGTGCACTAGCAAAGTAAACAGTCATTACATCAAAACACATATACAGAACATAAAACATGAATTCAAATTAAATACCGTAGTATCCCAAATCAGATAGAAAAACTAGGGTTCATACATATATGCTAAATCTCAAACTAAAATTATTCAGGTCATACTAATAAAAGAAAATAAAGAAATTCCAAATTTAAAGGTTAAAGAAGACATGAATTGGTGTTCAGCTCCTTCCAGACTTCTTCTCTTGTTTTTATCTCCAATTTCCATGTTTATCCTCTTTCCTTTATCTCTTAGAATTAACTTGGCCTCTAATAAATTATCATATATCTTTAAAGCTACACACTAAATAAACAATTAAACCCAATATGCTCTAAAAATAATAAATAATTAAATCAAGACACAAAATAGGAAAGTACACTAAATCATGAGAAAATCGACATATACTCTAATAAATACACCTAAAATGATGTCTCCAACTAGGATTAATTCATGACAAATCGGGAGACACCAAGATCCCCAACTCAAAGTTGTATCGTCCCGATACAATAAAAATAAAGAACATTAGGGTAATCAAATAAACACGAAGAAGAAGTAGGAGGAGAGTAAGAATAGAACACAATGAATGATCCTAGAGCATAGTATCTAAAAAATCTCATGTAGTAATGCTCAAGAAATAATGCACAAGTATGCTTAATATACACATAATCAACAATCCATAACTTCAAGTCAAGATTAATTTCGCAATGCCAGAAGGAGAGGTCTTAACTTAGTTCGAGCTAAGGCTATAGGTTTTTCATAGGTCCTAATATAGCATCCAATGGTCCACTTACCCACTACCTGATAGCTCAATTGTTTCTCCACCAAGCAGTTAGAAATCCTAAGTTCGTTGGTTATAACGGGGCT
Source organism: Nemophila menziesii (assembly GCA_029959085.1). Classification (NCBI taxonomy): domain Eukaryota; kingdom Viridiplantae; phylum Streptophyta; class Magnoliopsida; order Boraginales; family Hydrophyllaceae; genus Nemophila; species Nemophila menziesii. Next base: position 9,964,791 of record JARWIR010000017.1, on the reverse strand, counting down.
TAGGGACGATGTGGTATATTTGGATAATGAAAAACTGACTTTTGGCTCTCTCCTCACATTCCATCAACGAATCGCCCAAGAGCTTGAGTTTTCACTCGAAGATGTTCTCACTCAACCCAATTTTTTGATGCTTTTAATGTGCATCACCAATAATCCCAAATAAAACCTTTTATGATGATATACAAATTCCACTTTTCCGGTCCGAATATATATTCTTTTCATATCAATTTTTTTTGTATAGCTATGACTCTCTTTTTGATGTTCGAGACATCACGCTATTTTTTCTCATAATTTTTTTTTCTTTTCAATTCATTCTTTTCAGTTTTTTTCATTCACTATTACTCCGGAAAAGGGTTACAATAATAACTTTCTCATCATCAATAAAATCACAATTACGATTTTCCAAACCCAATGTTCCCTAATGATGAAACCTACCACCCCAAACTCAGGCTCTAAAAACGTCTTGTCTCAGGTTTTGCGCTTCGAGTGCGGGTCATATAGATAAGTTCTACAAACTAAGGGTATGGATTATAATGTGGTTAAATAAAAGGCTTTAGAAATGCTCAGAGGGAATACGACGGATAAATAAGAACAATAATAAAATAAAAGGGTGAGAAGGTACAAAAGTCATCAAGTGGCTTCAATATGAAAGAACTTCCTTATTCATTTTTCTAACTAACGTATTTTGTTACTTTTTCACTACTAGTTCATAGACAAGTGGGTTTTCAACTATCTTCAAACCTCACGTTCTACACACCAAAAAACTCTCCCTAAGTTTCAACGTGACTTCTTAGCATTGCTCATTAACTTTTCTATCTTTTATTTCTTGTTTTCATACATGCATGCTAAACATATTTATGATTTCTTTCACAAACATACTAATGACTATCATTAACTTAATTAGATCATGCTCAAATAGGTATATTCAACATATTCTATGCATATTGCAACCCAAAAAATTTGAAATTTATGCGAAAACAAAAAGGAAGACGAGGACAACGAATCCCCATCCCCAACTCAAAAGTGAGCCGTGTCCACACGACTCGAAAAAGACTCAGTAAAGAAATAAAATTTAAAAAATAAAACTAAACTAAACTACCTAATGAATACAAGAAATTAAGAAGAAGAATTAGAATGGGGTACCTGGCCATAAAGATCCATCATGTCCTCCTCCTCCTCCGAAGAATAATTATCAATATCCAAGGTCTCGATTATTTCACCCAACTGTGAATTAATCTGTACAATTTCCTCCCATAGTGCTTTGTTTTCGTTTCTAAGATGATTGACTTTATGTTGCAATTTGATATCCCATGGGGGTATGCAAGAATTATCTTGATATGAAGAGGAAGAAGAAGAACCTTGATCTTGAATTTGTGTCTTTTCTTTAGGCCTTGATGGTACAGACATCCTAGCTTTAATCTCTTGGGTAGTGGTTGTGATGGTGCCTCTATCTTTGGTTTCTTTTCAATAGGCTCATCAAGATCGATAGGCCTTTCAGTTGTGGCTCCAGGCAAATTTCTGTTCTTCCCTAGGATGGAACACTTCCTCTTATAATCCATAGCACCTGTTCTGTTTGTCATGTTTGATTGACCCTCAAGTCACGTTACACCAAGTATGGATTAAAGTTAAGAAAGATTGGTGTGGTTTGAGTTTCTTGCTGGGATTTGATGATAGAAGAAGGTCTCTTGATGATTTTTGGTAGAATTCTTGAAAGCTTGATGATCTTGTTGGTGTTTTATGGTGTATTGTGATGAATTTGATGAAGAATTTATGTTTATGGAGTAAGGAGGAGAGGATTATTGATGTTGTTGTGTTTATTGTGGAGGTTTATACAAGCTTCAAGGTCTATTTATAAGGTTTGGATCTGGAAAATTCGTGTTGAGGAGGCTAGGGTTAACTCTTGATAAGGTAAGAAGTGGATTAGGAAACAAACTCTTCCAACCGACCTCGGACCGGCATACTGGCCAAAACGGCGGCATACCGGTGCTGGAGATGATTTATTCCTGAAGCTCTCGGCAATGAACACGAATCGATACCCGTGGCCTCGTGTATTTGGGCGCCGGCATACCGGTGCGCTATTTTTCCAAGAACGTAACTCAGTCAAAATACCCGAGTCCTAAAACCCGAGGGCTCGTGATTTTCCTCTGGCTGGCATACCGGTGCCATGGGCGGCATGCTGGTGCGCCTGGCTTTTCTTGGACACACTCTCGGCAAAGAACCCGAGTCTACCAACCTAAGGTCTCGTGTCTCCCCACCGGCATACCAGTGGTTTAACCAGTCTACCGGTCAGTGAAGCGGATATTCCCAAGTTTTTCCTTTTGACCCCAAACTCATTTCCTGCACAATAACACACTACCTTTTCTCCTATTAGCTTGTATACACAATTAAAAATATACACTAACTTAGAAATATACACTACAAAACATAAAACTAATCTAAAAATGAATTAAAACAAGGGGTGTCTCCCAAGAGCACTTAGTTTAGCGTCTTTGAGTTAGACGTGTACCTCGGGCTAAGCGTGTTCTTCAAGATAGATTGTCTCCTCTCGACCAAAGTCTCCACTATCATGGTATAGTTTCAAACGCTGGCCATTCACCATGAATGTCCTTTGCTCGGTCAGATGTTCAATTTCTATCGCTCCATAAGGTGTGACTTTCATAACAATGTAAGGTACTCCCCAACGGGATTTATGCTTGCTAGGGTAGTTCGAGAATCGAGAGTTGTATAATAGTGCCTTTTGTCCTCTCTCGAAATTCTTTGGACGGATTCGTTTATCATGCCATCTCTTTGTGTTCTCCTTGTAGAGACGCGAATTTTCATAGGCATGGTAACGAAACTCCTCCAATTCATTCAATTGCATCAACCTTTTTTCCCGGCCAATTCTTGGTTTAGATTCAGAGTTTTAATAGCCCAGAAGGCTCGAGCTTCAATCTCAATAGGTAGATGGCATGCTTTGCCGTAGACCATGCGATATGGAGATGCCCCAACTGGTGTTTTAAATGATGTTCTGTAAGCCCAGAGAGCATCATCTAGCTTTAATGACCAGTCTTTCCTCGTTTTATTCACGGTCTTCTCAAGAATAGATTTAATTTCTCGGTTAGAAACCTCAGCTTGACCGTTAGTTTGTGGATGATAACCGGTTGAATTACGGTGTCTCACTCCAAACTTACGAAGGATGGATCTCAACTGAAAATTGATGAAGTGGGTACCTTTATCACTAATTAGAACACGTGGCGTACCATGTCTCGTAAAGATGTTTGTTTTTAGAAATTTTATTACTGTTTGAGCATCGTTCTTTGGTGTTACCACTGCTTCTACCCATTTCAATACATAGTCCACTGCTAGCAAGATGTAAAGATTACCATGGGAAGTGATGAAAGGTCCCATGAAATATATTCCCCATACATCAAATTACGACTTCTAAAATATTGTTGAGTGGCATCTCGTCCGTTTTTGATATATTACCAGTGAATTGGCATCTTTGACATTAACGGACGAAACTATGACAATATTTGTGTAGGGTAGGCCAATAGAAACCGAATTGAAGAATTTTAGCTGCAGTTCTATCGCCTTTAAAGTGACCACCGTATGGTGAGCCATGACAGCTTGCTATGATCTTATCAACTTCGGCCTCATGGACACATCTTCTAACTACTTGGTCACCACAAATTTTCCAGAGGTATGGTTCGTCCCAAAAGAATTGTTTGGCCTTGTGAATTAACCTCTTTCGTTGTTGTGAATCGAAATCGGTAGGGAATACCCCACTCACGATGAGGTTGAATATATCTGCATACCAAGGCACAAACACATCTTTAATAGTAAAAAGTTGTTCATCAGCGAATACCTCTTTGACCAATAATGGTTCTTTGTTGGCATCAGATCCTTCGAGCCTGGATAAATGATCAACAACTTGATTTTCGCATCCTTTTCGGTCTCGAATATCTATGTCAAATTCTTGTAGCAACAATAAACCCATCTAATAAGACGCGGCTTAGCATCCTTTTTCTCCATGAGGTATCTGATTGCTGAATGGTCTGTGTATACAATAGTCTTATTACTAATCAAGTAGAAACAGAATTTTTCGAAAGCATACACTACAGCTAACATATCTTTCTATGTTACTGTATAATTCATTTGGGCAGTGTTAAAGGTCTTACTTGCATAATAAATCGTGTGGAAGATCTTGTCTTTCCTCCTTCCCAACACAACACCCATTGCGTAATCACTTACATCGCACAATAGTTCAAACGGAGCTTTTCAATCTAGAGGTATAACAATAGGCGTGGAGATAGCTTCTCTTTAATCGTCACAAACACTTGAAGACATTCGTCATTAAAATTAAAAGGAGTATCCTTTTCGAGTAAAAAACAAATCGGTTTGGCGATCTTGGAGAAGTCTTTAATAAATCTTCTGTAAAATCCTGCGCGACCCAAGAAACTTCTCACTCCTTTTACAGAAACTGGAGGTGATAATGTTTTGATAACTTCAATTTTAGCACGATCAACCTCCATCCCTGCTTTCGAAAATTTATGTCCCAACACAATTCCTTCTTGAACCATGAAGTGGCATTTTTCCCAGTTAAGCACAAGATCTTTTTCTCTACATCTCACAAGTACTTTCTCACGATTACTTAAGCAATCATCAAAACTATCTCCAAACACCGAAAAATCATCCATAAAAACCTCCAAATATTTATCAATCATGTCCCAAAATACAGCCATCATGCACCCGTGGAACGTGGCAGGTGCATTGCATAAACCAAACGGAATCCTTCAATAAGCAAAGGTGCCAAAACAGACAAGTAAAAGTTGTTTTGTATTGATCAAGGAGATCCACACAAATCTGATAATAACCTGAATATCGTCAAGAAAACAATAATACTCTCTCGCTGCGAGTTTGTCTAGCATCTGATCAATGAACGGTAAAGGGAAGTGATCTTTCTTTGTAGCTTTGTTGAGCCTTCGGTAATCCATGCATACTCGCCACACCACAATTGTTCTTGATGGTATGGCTTCACCTTGATCATTAAGGACAATAGTAATACCTCCTTTCTTTGGAACACATTGCACTGTACTAACCCAATCACTGCTTGCAATCAGATAGATAATTCCCGCATCTAATAACTTGATTACCTCCTTCCTGACCACTTCTTTCATAGCTGGCATGAGTCTCTTTGTCCCTCTATAGATATCCCTCCTTCGTTCTCTAGAATAATTTTATGTTTGCAAGCGGAAGGACTAATTCCCTTGATGTCGGCAATAGTCCATCCAATTGCTTCTTTGTTAGCGCAAAGCACACGATGTAGCTTATCTTCTTGAGGACCTGAAAGGTTAGCAGAAATAATAACAGGTAAAGTTTTGTTCATACCTAAATATGCATAGCGTAGATGGTTTGGAAGTGGTTTTTCTTCGAGAAAGGGTGGACATATTATGGATGGTTACTTTATTGGTACAATGTCACCTGATTCTCGAAGTTTTTCTCGTAAACTTGATCCTAATGCAGCAACTCTGTTAGTGGTATTATCGTATTTCTTTTGCGATTCAAGTGCTAAGGCTTTGTCAAGATCATCATCTATGCTTGCTTCATTGAAGACTTCTTGTGTAATTTTTCCGATGACATCTATTTTCAAACATTCATCTTTCGAATATAGTTATTCATAGCCTTAAACAAATTGAATCGTACCTGTTCGTCTTGAACCCTCATGATCAATTCACCGTTCTCAACATCTATTTGTGTACGCCCCGTGGCTAAGAATGGTCTACCCAAGATGATGGGGACATTCTTATCCGCGTCGTAGTCAAGAATAATAACATCACAAGGAAATATAAAAGTACCAGCTTTAACTAAAATATCTTCAATTTTACCTACTGGTTGGGAGAGGGAGAGATCCGCCATTTGTAATACCACAGAAGTGGGTACTACCTCTCCTATATTAAGCTTCTCAAACAGGTACTTCGGAATGAGGTTGATACTCGCGCCTATATCACATAATGCTTTCCCGGTCCAACTGTCTCCAATACCAATGGGAATCGTAAAACTTCCGGGATCTTGCAGATTCGGTGGTAACTTGTTTTGACAAATAGCACTATACTCCACAGTCAATCTAATTGTTTCCCCGGTTTCTAAACTTCGTTTGTTAGAGGAATGTCCTTCATGAATTTCAAATATTTCGGCATTCTCTTGAGAGCTTCTACAAATGGCATATTAATATCTAACTTGCTCACCATGTCAAGGAACTTCTTGAATTCTTTTTCATTGTCCTTTTTCTTGACACGTGAAGGGTATCGTGGTGGAGGGCGTGTATTAAGTGCCATTGAGTTTTTCTTCTATTCTGGTGTCTTTTCTTGCACACTCTTTGGTTCAACTACCTCTTCGACCTTATCTTCTATTGTTTCTTCAACTACTTTCTCAGGAATAAAGGTTGGTTCTGGATCTCTTCTAGGTGGAGGTAATTGTTTTCCACTTCTCAATCCATCTGCGTGACAAGCATTGGGAGTTGCCCTTTTGTCCTATTTTGCAATGTACTCGCCATTTGTGATAGAGTATGCTCGAGATTTTTAATCACCTTTTGCTGGGTTTGAAGTCTTCGCTGCTCATCTTCATATTTTCTTCAACTAATTTCATAATCTTAGCGATACTTGAATCCAAACTCAAAGGTTGTTCTTGTTTTGCTTGTTGCATTGACTGTTTTGGTGGTTCTTGATAATCTTTTTCGTACATTGGCGCTTTTTGATGTATAGGTTGTGGTTGATAATAGGTTTGAGGTTGGGTTTGATGGTAAGTCTCTTGATTTCTGACATAACTTTGCTTTTGTGGAGGACGAAATCTAGTGTAACTCCCTTGAGGATGATAATCACCATTAGAAGAATGGTTTCTTTGATGAGATCTAAAGGGAGTTGCAGCTAGATTATTCATACACTTTTCCCACACATGATTTCTTGATCCAAGACCAGGACACGAACGTATAGTATGTACTAGATTTACCTGAGCTATTGTTCGAGCTTGTTCTTCTAGCTACTTAAGTTGTTGGTTCAGTTCTTTTAGCTTTAGAGATTCTGAGGTCTCTTCTTGTTCTTCTGATTCACTTGGACAACTTCTCTCGGTCTCAAGAACTTTTTCCATAATACTTTCAGCTTCTACATGATCTTGTAACACGAAACCCTTGTTTCCTAACAAATTTGCTCTTGCCTTGGACTCGTCATTAAGTCCTCCATAGAACATGGTTAAATAATATTCTGGCGATGATATATGGAATGGACATCTCGCCTTTTTCTCATTAAATCGTAACCATGCTTCACCCAAACTTTCTCCGTCTTCCTGCCTAAACTGTTCCAGCTCCAACATGTCTTTTAATATTCTACTAACCAGATAGAATCGGTTCTAGGAATTTAGATTGAAGTTTGTCCCAATCCGGAATAACGTGAGGATGTTGGGTATCATACCAATCGCTTGCACCGACGGTCAAGAAGAACTGGAACATAACGTAATACATCTGCTCCTTTGTAACTCCTCTTACGATATAAGCATCATAGATCTGCATGAATTTTTGAATATATCGGACCGGATCTTGTTGTGCAGCATCGCTAAATTGTCCATGATTTGCAAACTGCGCTAAACTGCGCTATCATCCCTGGATCTGGTCTAAATTTAGCGGCTTGGATTTTTGAAGAGCGGATTCCGCGTGGTTGCACTCTGGATAAGATCGGTAATTCAAGTCTCCTTGGGTTCTCCATCTGTGAAAATCTGTAAAACAAAACTAAAAGACAAAAACATAAAATAGAACTAACTAAAATAAAAGCACTAGATATATGCACAAGGACTAACGATGTAGTCCCCGGCAGCGGCGCCAAAAACTTGGTGTCGACTAGGGTATGATATAAAGAAGAAGATATAAATAAGTGCAAAAATAGACACCCTAGCCTAGCATGGTACTGCAAATATTACAAGACGTATGCAAGTTTTACTGATAAATAAGATTCGTTCCGAAGAGACTACGAAGGTTAGGCAGAACTTATGAAAATATCCAAGTGCAAATATGAAAGCTAGATTAATAATACGCAAGCAAATAAAAGACTAAAGAGATTTTTGTTGATTTTTAAATAAGAAAATTAAACTAAGAATTTAAAGATAGAAAATTAAACAAAAGAGAAAGAACAAGTAGTATAAAAGTTTAGGTCGAGAAATTAGCAAGTAATCCCCATTAGTTGTATTTATTCTATCATGTAAGGGTGAATCAGGTAATATGAAATAATAAGGATTCTAAATTCCCATACCTTAGACCTTGAAAGATACTAAGGGGGCTTCAACACAACCACGAGGCAGCCTAAACTTAGGGTTATCAAGCGCCACCAAGGCCCTAAGCAATTCAATTCCAAAGATGATGATAGTGGTGAAAACATACCATACTGATCATCTAGTTAGGTTGATTCGTCAGGTCTAAACCTTATTCTAGACGTTATGTGGTATTTCAATAATTAGACACCCCTTCCGGGTGACCATCTAACTACTATTAAGGTAATCATATACTCGTGCACTAGCAAGGAAAACAGTCATTAAATCAAAACACATAAACAGAACATAAAACATGAATTCAAATTAAATACCGTAGTGGTGGCCCTTAGTGTATTCTAAAATAAATGAAATAAGTGAAGAGAACCACAACCGCAAGTGTACGGTTGTCCCAAGTAATAATAGTGATAAACAGATTCGTTCAGGGATGGATTGGTTGACTCTAATGATTATCAGATAGTGATTAATTTCACGTAAAGCAAGTAAATGAGTTTAAGATTTGTTGGTTGTTTTTCTAATAACTAAGACAAATAATGAAAAGACTAAATTAATGCAAATATAAAGCTAGACGCAAATAAAAATAGTTGGACGCAAGATATGAGAGGTAGTACTCGAGTAACACTAGGGTTTCACCTAAATCAAATTATTCCATGTATTGTTTAAGGGACGAATTCGGTAAATAATATTGGTCGGGATTCAATTATCTCCTTACCCCCGTCAGGGTGGACTAAGGAGCTCTTCTCAGGTGCTACAAACCCCGCCAGGGTGAATATAGTCCACCTTCGAATGATTAAAACCTAATTACCCAATTGGCCGTGAGATTAATTAAGCCTGTCAAGGTCAAATAATTTCAATCCTACATTCGTTAATTAGTTTCGTACCTAGACCCCCCGTCAAGGTGATCCAATTGCCACTAATTGGAATAGCCTAAGCACTAAGTCCTAATATTGATTAGCTACTTAAATAATAGTCAATAAACATAAATTAAAGAAAAATATCAAATACCAAATTCGATTTCAATTAAATTAATCCCAAATTGAAAGACATAGAATGAAATAGATTATGGTTCAACCCATTACGCGTTCTCAAGTACTTAATGAAATTAGCTCATTATCGTAAAAAGTAAGAAAATAAATTGAAAGGAATTCATAATTGTTTTACAGAAATGAAAATAAGAAACCTAATTAGGAAGATGATTCGGCTGCAAAGTGGGGATATAGACAGTCTCCAGCTCCAAGCTTCTTCTTTTCCTTGCTTCTGCTTCTTTTCTTCTTGTTTGACTTTGCGAATAATGAAAATCGGACTTGGACCTTAGCTAATGTTTAACTGAAATAATAAAGGCCCAAGTCTATTATCTTAGCCCAAAATCCCGTAACTGCTGCACCACCTCCACTAAAACAACTCTAACCGATTCGTTTCAACTCGGATTGACCTCATTCCAGTTGTTAAAGTTCCGTAACTCAATGGGGCACGGTTTCTCTTCACAAGTCAGCAGCTAAATCTACTCTTAGGTGGCTAGAAATCCGCAATCTTTGGCAACTTTCCAGATTTGCAGCTCTAAAATCTCAATTCTTTCGGGATTTGTCTTCATGCTTTGACTCCATATCACGATCTTTGACTTTATTCTCGGACTCCTCTCCTAGCTAGTATTCAAAACCTACAAACTTTTCACTAAAATACACAATATTACGCGCAAAAATTTAATTAATCAAAAATACTAAAATCGAAGGAGAGAAATTGGAATATTGCATATTATTACTAAAAGTCTATTAAAATAGCCAGATAATCACCTAATTTGATGTCTCCTAAGCATATAAATATAGAACAAAAGAGGAGACGTCACGTAGTATCCCAAATCAGATAGAAAAACTATGGTTCATACATATATGCTAAATCTCAAGCTAAAATTATTTAGTTCATACTAATAAAAGAAAGGAAAGAAATTACAAATTTAAAGGTTGAGGAAGACATGAATTGGTGTTCAGCTCCTTCCAGACTTCTTCCCTTGTGTTGCAGCTTCCTCTTGGCTTAAGAGTTTGCGAAGGATGATTTTCTAATGATAAGAGGCTGTATTTATAGGGTATAGGAAGACCTAATTCGTTTCTTGGAGTATAAGGTCAGGTTTTGGACTCCAAGCCCAACTCAAATTCGTAACCCTAAAATCTAGAAAAGGTAAGATTTTGATGTTATTTTGTTTTGGCCGTAACCGATTCAATACTTATTCGTTTGACGCGTTTAAGTAGTCGAAATTCATCACCTCGGAAAGCTAATTAACTTTGATATAGACCATTTTTCCAAATTCCTAGTAAATCTTGAGATATAAGCCCTTTTGTGGTCATAGCTGCTGGAATTCAGATTTATTTGGCAACTTTATCTTTTCCTTTTTCATAATTCTTGTCTTTATCTCCAATTTCCATGTTTATCTGGTGGTACTTTGTGTGTTCTAAAATAAATGCAAAAAGTAATTGAACCACAACCGCAAGTGTACGGTTGTCCCAAGTAATAATAGTGATAACACATTCGTTCTCAGGGACGGTTGGTTAACTACAATGCTTATCAGATAATGAATGGTTGCACTTATGAAAGCAGATAAAAGATGTAATGATTGATTGGTTGTTTGTATTAATTCTAAGTGATGAAAGATTAAAGTAAAAATACAAATAAATACTAAGACGTAAGTAAATAAAGGTAAGACACAATTATGAGAAGGCAGTACTTGAGAAACACAAGGGATCCTCCTAATTCTATTTCATAACATATGTTGTTTAAGGGTTAAATTGGTCAATTATCATTGGTCGGGATTCTAAATTCCTTGTACCCCCGTCAGGGTGGACTACAAGGCTATTCTAGAGTGTCACTAGTCCCGTCAGGGTAAATATGATCCACTTTCGAATGATTAAGTAATTTTACCACATTGGCCCTAAAATTAACTAAGCTCGTCAGAGTCAAATAGTTTCGATTTTAGATTGAGTAATTTAGTCCGTACCTAAACCCTCCGTCAGGATGATCCACATGCCACATATGTGGAATAGCCTAGATACTAACACCTGTTCTTGGTTAATTACTCCGAAAACAGTAAATAATCTAAAATTACAAAAAAATGTAAAATACCCAATTTAATTTAATTCATTAAAACCCAAATTCAGACATATGAAATTCAACAAAATAGGGATTCACCCATTAAGGATTCTCAAGTACTATGAAGAAATTAACTCATGATTAAAGAAATTAAAACTAAATTAAAATAAAGAGAACTCATAGTGTTTTACAAAATTAAAAATAAGAAAAACCTAATTTCCGGAATTGGATTTGGCTGAGAATGGAGATATAGACACTCTCCAGCTCTACAGCTTTCTTCTTCTTCCTTCGTTGACTTCTCTCTGATGCTTCTGCTTAAGAATAATGAGTTGTATGAAAAATAGAAGTCAAAAGCTCCTTTTATATTGATAAAAACGGATTAGGCCTTGGTCTTAAGATTAAATCACTAATTGAAAGCCCAAGTCCATTTTCTAAGCCCAAAATCCCGTAACTGCTGCACCACCTCCACTAAAACAGCTCTAGCCGATTCGTTATAACTCCGATTGACCTGAAATCACTTGCTAAATTTCCGTAACTCGATAAGGAACATATTCTCTTCAAAGGTCAGCGGCTAAATCAACTCGTAAGTGCCTCGAAATCAGCAATCTTTGGTCTGTTTTCCAGATTTGCTACTCCAAAATATAATTCTTTCGGGATTTATCTTCAAGCTTTGACTCCATATCACGATCTTTGACTCTCTTCTCGGATTCCTTTCCTAGCTAATATTCAAAACCTACAAACTTTTTACTAAAATACACAAGATTACGCGCAAAAGTTTAATAAATCAAAAATACTAGAAATAAAATAGAAATTCCGGATTATTGCATTTTTAACTCAAAAGTCTATCAAAATATTCAATTAAACATCCAAAATGATGTCTCCCAAGGGTCGAAAATAAGAACAATTAGGGAGACATCATTATCCTCTTTCCTTTATCTCTTAGAATCAACCTGGCCTCTAATAAATTACCATATATATTTAAAGCTACATACTAAATAAACAATTAAACCCAATATGCTCTAAAAATAATAAATAATTAAATCAAAACACAAAATAGGAAAATGTACTAAACCACGAGAAAATCGACCTATACTCTAATGAATACACCTAAAATGATGTCTCAAACTAGGATTAATCCATGACAAATGGGGAGACATCACTTGGTCTATACTGGAGCATTCGGCAAGGATTACATTCACCTTCAATAACTGGTAGTCGCGGTCGCTAAAGCTTCACACAATAAAGATGCATCATAATTGGCAGGAACTACATCAATACCCATTCTGCCCATTTTTATTAAACATTTACACCAAAGAATTCTAAATTTATCCTCATAAATTCTCACCATGGATCCACCACTTTCCCTTACCACCTCCTGATCTGGCATCGTTGTTCACCTGATTTAGATCCATTCTTTGGAACCCATTTCCACCATCAAATCCTCCAATTTTTAAGGTGTTCTAAACTTTTTTTTACATAAAAGCTTGATTTTTTTGAAATTGTTAGAAACTATATTATGTTGTGTAGAATGTTAAATGATGTTTTTACCTAATATATCTATAATTATATATAATTTGTTGCTATACTCCTAGAGAATATTGTGAATTATGAGGAACAAATTAGGGTTTAGAAATTGGATTTGGAAAAGGAAGTGAAAATTATGAATATATTTTACTACGTAATTCATGTATATATTAGATTAAATATTAATATAATTTATACAATCTATTCAACAAAATTTTATATTTATCAGGAATTTTTTGTTTACGATGCAATTAAGTTTATTTTGATGTGTATGGGGATAAAAAGTGTATTAAGTCGAAAAGCAAGGTTACTCTAGCTTTTGAGAAGGGTGTTACGAGTTTTCTTGAATTTTTATCTTCACAAATAGATAGTTCTAATGCGATTCAATTTCTATGTAATTGGTGCATGAATAGGAAAAAAAATATTCTAGAGGCTAAGGCAAATATTTTAAGAAATGGGGTTTTCTCGACTTATGAAATTTGGAATTTCCGTGGTGAAGTACAACTCGTTACCTCAAATATTATGCCTATTGTTGTAGATGAGGAAATGATGAATGTGATATATGATTTAAGGGGCTTTGATATTGAAGTAGGTACGTATATGGTAGACGAGACAATTTCATGAAGTAACCTAAGTGGTTCTTTTGATGATTTGGTTGCAGAAAAGAATATCGAGTCATATTTTTCTTTTACAAAAATGGATTTGTTGAATATTATTGAGAAACTTTATTCATATAAAGGTGAAAAATAAGTGGAGAAATACTTCATGCACTTACCTCCTACAGTTGTACAGTCGGGATTTCCCCAATGAACATACCTTACCCTCATTTTAAAAGACCCGAGTGAGAAGTTAAGAAGTTCTACCATGAAACCAAGGGGTCGCTCAGAATTTTATCCTCTTATACCGTGGTGACTCTCTAAAGTTAATTTTTAAGTCTTACCAGTAAATGATTTTGATTTCCAAAAGTGGTTAATGACTTTTTTAACGTTGTGACTTCGGGTTCTACTTAATTTTGTGACTTCTTATCATAGTCTTAGGGTCTCGTAGCATCCAATTAACTAAGTGTTTCACACTTAACACATAATTAATGCACTAAAGCTCTAAAAGTAAAAACCCAAAAGTATGCAACAAATCATAAATTGTCAAATATCATGGAATAATCACTTAGATAAGTTGTAAATACCCCCAAAATAATGTCTCGTGATACGATTATTCTATCACAAAAGATGTGACATCAGGACTTGACCTAAAGTGTGGAGGAAAAAATACATAGATAGGATATTTGAGCATGTTCACAATGACTATATATTACAATCAAGTCGTTAGTGTAATGGCTGGCGAAGCGTCGTTACAGACGCGAAGTTGGACATCTGATCCAAAATGATACATATCTCCAAAGAATTCAAATTGCATCCAAACGGGGAGCGTCATATGGCTCAAGATGTTGGAGTAAACTTCTCTATAAATAGAGGAAACATCATTTAACTCATTTTATTCATATTTTTAAAAGATTTTAGAAATTACATGTACGAGAAACCAAAAACAATATTTCCCAAGTATTGATTTGTATATAACTACTCCACACACATATTTTTATCTAACTCTTAGAGGATTTTATTTGCTGGACTAGGTCGTTTAGGGTTAATCATAAAACCTAGGGTTGTTATCAGTCTATTGAAGAGGGTGTTCTTCATATACAAGACTAGATTGAGGGAAAGCTAGTGTAGGAGAAAAACAGAGCTTGAAGACTTCACAGAGTTTATGTGTAGATCAGGGTAGAGATTGTATACTTATCCTTGTGTGTTGATACACAAGAGAAGTATTCGCGGAGTGTGAATTACTACATCAATGTAGATGTTTTCTACTCATCCTTGCATGGTGATACACATGAGAAGGCTTGACGGGCTAGTGAAGTGATACATCGAGAATTGAGATTGTCCGATTGATTTTTTAGTGTTGATTTCTTCGAAGGTTGATTTTGAATCGGGTGTAAAGGTTTGTGATCTCACCTAAATAGATGCAAGGAGTTCTAGTAGAGGAGCTTTAAATCCTAAAGGTGGTCACACCTTAGGCAGTGCATGTAGGCACGGATAGACGAATCACTTTAAATCTCATGTTCTACTTTTTTATTTAACTCTTTCATTTATGCAAGGCATATTTAGCCTTTACTTTTCATATACTGCTAGGCTTAGAATCTTTCATGCAAGGTTTTGTAAATTTGCGTCACTTGATGATTGACTAGTGCTTATCATAGAAAATATCCACTTAGAATTATATTGATTGTTCTTACTCATATATTTTATATCTAAGTGTAGCTCTAGTCTAATTATCAATAGTCCACCAAATCTTGGAGCTTTAGGTAACATCAAGTGTTCCAATTTCGAGTTAGATTTTATATTTCTGCATTGTCCTATTCACCCTCCACCCTATAGGATATATTAATTAGTTTTCACGTTAGATTTATAATTTTGCATTGTCTTATTCACCCCTCCCTTTAAAACTATTTATTGATATTTTAAGAATTTTCCACCAGTGCTCTTTACAACCCACATAATCTACATCTGAATAGACTACAAGTCTGGGTAATGAAAGATAAGAATACCAAAGTGTTGAAAGATGAGTGTTTTTAGATTAAAAATAATTGATTTTAACGACACTACGATGAGACTCTCTACTACTACACGTTGTTCTAATGACAACGACATTAACGACTACATGCGAGTCGTCGCTAGAGACAACCCATTCGCGACCAAACAATATCTTTGACGACATAAGTCGCCGCCTGTCTTAATTGTCACTAGCGACAAATTTGTGTCGTCTCATATAATGTTATAGTCGTGAGAAAAGATATTAAAATAAGAATATATTTTTTATTGTCGAACACTGTACTTGCTATTGACCAGTGTAACTAGTGACGAAATGTTGTCGTCGCCAATGGCCTTTAGTAGCGACTACATAACTATCATTATCAACGAAAATATTGTCCTCGTTGATGAAGCCGACGTATTAAAGACAATCATCGGGCAGAATCTTAAAAAAAAATCCTCCCCTTTTTTAAACCTTAACCCCTATTAGATATATTGCTTCATCAATTGCTTTTCTTGGGACCACTTGTGGGGCCTACTTATACTTCAATTTCTCCACATAAAATTAGCTATTTTTCTAAAATTTAAAATTTTTACAACTTTTTTTATGTAAGTATGTTGTTTTTAACATATTATATGGAATGATTACGTCATTTAATTTTTTTTCTGATTGTATATTTGGATATATTTTTTCTTAATATTGTGATAGTTGTATGCTTAAATCAAAATAGACGATGGATATGGGTATCGATAAGAGTTTGACTAAATCAAATCGTTGGGTTGCCGTGAAATACATTGATGGTTTGGAAGAATTTATCAATTTTGTGGAAAAACAAGTGGATTTTAATGGTTTATTGTTTTGTCCGTGTAATTTTTCTTTTGAATAATAAAAAATTCTGCATCCATGAGGTTAGGGGACGCACTCTAAAGTATGGGGTTTTGTCCACGTATGATATTTGGAGAAAGCACGATGAAAAATTAAAAATTCCTGCAGAAATCCCTACCCAAATTGTAGACGTCGAAATGATGAATGTGTATGACAATTTGAGACTCTCTTACGATGTTGGGGGTTATTCGGGTGATACCAATATGAGTGGCGAGAATCATACAAGCCGTGCCAGTTTTGATGCCTTGTTAGAGGAAATGCAGACCGAGTTATACCCTGGTTCTAAGGCAATGAATTATTTGAATTTTATTTCCACGCTAATGTACGTGAAGGTGAAGAACAAGTGGACAAACAGCTCGTTCACCAAACTCCGATAACTTTTGTGTTGTGTTTTTCCTAAAAGTCACACGTTGCCATCTATATTACATAACACAAACTACCTAATTCTCCTCTTTTCCCTCTTTCCCCATTTAGCTCAAAATTTCCCCACTTAACTGCTTACAAATCTCAAAACTTAGGCTCTGTTTAATTTGTAAAAATTCTTAAAACGTAAAACGTACTAAAATTCATCTCTTCACACTCGCCTCCATTGGAACAAAAAAACATAAATAAATCTCTTCATACTTACCTTCTCACCAAGCCGCTCTCTTGCACAAGAATACCGCCGCCTCTCGAGGACCACTCTCCACGATCATCAACCCATCTAGGCGAAGAACCCAATTAAGGTAAATATTAATTTTTACCACTGAAACTCTAAAAATTGAATTACTCATCACTTCACATTAGCATTCCAAAAAACCAAAAGGAATCTCTTCACACTCACCTTCCCACCATTCACATTAGCATCTATTAGAACAAAATACATAAAGGAATCTCTTCACACTCACCTTCCCACCAACCCGCTCTCCGGCACAAGATACATGCGGCCACCATTCTCCACCACCATCAACCCAGCTTGGCTAAGCCATTAATCGAAGATCCCAAATAAGGTAAAAAATCATTTTTACCATTGAAATTCTACAAAAATATATTTAATGTTAACCTAATCTCATCACTTTTATATTTTTCAGACATATCTGTTTTAAGTATAGCATATTTATTCACACTCACCTTTCCATCAAGACGCTCTCAAGCACAAGAAAACCACCGCCACTAATCGGGACCATTATCCACCATCAACTACCCAAATTAAGGTAAAAAGTTATTTACCAAAATTGATTTAATTTTAAATGAATCTCATCATTTTACAATTTAACAAAATTATCTTATTTAATTATAATTACAGTGATGATTATTATGTTTTTGAATAGCGTAAACTCATCTATTCACACTCGCATTGGAAAGGAAAAAAAAGAAATCTCTTCACAATCACCTTCCAACCAACAAGAAATCTGCCTTACAATTTTTCAGAATTATTGATTTAAGTATAATTTATTATATATATATATATATTAATATATACACATGCACAAATTCGTCAATGGCCATTATTATGACTGTTGGAAGCTTTTAACCGTATGAGAAGTGATGCACTAAGAATAGCGTATATTTCACTACCAGTCATATGTTAATGCTGAATTGCAGCAAGATTCTCTAGATTAATTGAATATTTGAAGACCGAGCTGATTTTTTACATTGTTCTCCTTAACAGCAGAAAAATACCCAACACAGATCTTATGACAATCTCTTCCAGTAGATATGTTGTGATATAATATGACTGCTCAATCCTAAAGAATTTAGTTAATTGATGAAATTGGCACGTGAAATGGTAATATTTTGCGTGATAAATGGAATTCATATTTGATAAATGCTTACAGGTGAGGAGGATGGTGAGGAGGGTAAGGTCTTTTTTGGTTTATCATTTGAAGTCGGTTGGCTTTGGGTTTATGACTTTAGCTAGATTCAAAGTCATGGGCTCTAGTTGGTAGCCTCATATCTTCACATTCGCATCGCATTGGAACAAAAAACAAAAGAAGACTCTTCACACTCACCTTCTCACCAAGTCGCTCTCTTACACAAGATAATTGATCCCACTCGGGGATCATTTTCCACTATCATCAACTGGCTTGGCTACGCCATCAACGATTGAAGAACTCAAATTAAGGTAAAACTTAATTTTCAACGTTGAAACTCTAAAAAATGCAGGAGGAATTGATTAGTTCTTTTATTTCCAACAATTGATTAGTTCTTTTATTTTCAAGATTGTTCGAGGGGAGGTATTAAATCCTGTTTTATTGATAATTTTTTGATAAATAATTATTGAATATATCAGTATATATGCATATTACTTATAATTGTATAATTACTTATTTTGAGAATTTCATTTTGCTAATTTTAGGTCACAAGGCTTGGCACCGCCTACAACGCCCATTAATGATTTTTATACCGACTTAGGATTCAGTCGCTTTCGATAAGTTTCACCACGGGGGTGGTGGATATGCATATTCAGATATTTTGTCAGGGGCGTTTTATCTTACAGATCAAGATACGGTTGATTATTAATGTATTTTTGTATTTCTTCCATCTTCTTTGTGGCTTACTTATTAAACCGTTATTGCTAGAAGGTACACGATGAGACTACTATAATTCCACCTCTTCTTAGTTTAACATTACTTCCAAAGTATTAAGTATGAACGTTAAGCTTCCAAAAGTTAGAGCCCCCTATGATAATATTGCTCTATATATCTTTCCAGCTAATACAAGATATGAGGCCACATTTGACCTTTTGGTTGAAGATATGAGGCAAATAGATTTTGCTATGAAAGCAACCTTGAAGAATGTTGAGCTTTTACCAATGCTTTATTGAAGTGAGAGTCCACATTCATATATTATTACAATCTCTTTTGAATCGATATTTACTGATAATTTTTTGTAGGATTTCAGAACATATGACAGAACATACTATTCTTGCTCAACTAATAAATCTGAGCCTCGTCATTCCTTTTCTTTATTTTAATACATTTCTCTATTTATATTCTGCATTTTTCCTTTCATTATATTCTGCATTTTTCAAGGTTGGGAGATGGGGCCATGGTCCCTTGAGTTTTGAAACAAAAAACTTGACCTCAACTATTTTTTTTCCTTCACAAAGTATCTTATAGACAGATTTTCAAAAATTTCACTTCAACCCTTATTTTTTTCTAAAGTTTGATTTCTTGTGTTTGTATGAATATTTTATTGTATGATATTATATTCGTTAGTTTGTAATAGGGGACTCATAGTGCAACTAAAATAGAATGATAGGGACCTATACTATAATTTATCATAATATAACAAAATAATGGGGCATCCCCCCTGCACCAAACACAAAAAAAATATCAGTTCCATCTTAGATAAATGATTAAATCTCTTAACGTTGGTTTCACAGAAAATAGAGCAACTCGAGCAGCGTTTAAGTTTACAGCATTAAATTGAATTTTAACTTCCAATTGATGATATGCATGGATACTGGCCTATTGTGCAAAGCCATTTCTACATCATTTAATTTTTTTTTGTAGTGTCTTCAGGCATGGGTCGTATCTAGTCTTATTACCAAGAGTGCAATAAAAAGTTGAAAAATATGGGTATGGGATATAGTACAATCGATGTATTCCGGAACAACTGTGTTTTGTATTACAAAGAGTATAGATGCCTTGATCATTTTCTAATATATGGCGAATCTAGATAGGATCTGAAGATGGGTAAGAAAATATCGCATAAGAAACTCTGGTGTTTTCCGATTCCGCCGAAATTGTAGCGGCTATACGCTTCGAGGCACACTGCCAAAGACATTATTTGGCACCATCACAAAAAGTGTACTTATCCAGATGTGATATACCACCCCAATAATGGTGATAGCTGGAAGATATTTGTAGATCTACATCATGAGTTTGCAATTAAACTCCGGATGTACTCTTGGGACAAGGTATCGATGGTTTTTGTCCATTCTCTATGCAAAACAACTCATACAGCATGTGGCCAGTTATATTGACCGTCTTCAAATTTCTAACGTGGTTATGCATGAAAGAATCCATATCTCAACTTGATTGTTGATTTCGGGTCCGCATCACCCGGTAAAGGTATGTTTGTCTTTCTTTGCCCTGTTATAGATGAGTTAGGTATGTTGTTGGATACAAGGATCCCTACGTATGATGCTCATACTAAGGAAGTGTTTACAATGAAGGTTTGTATATTGTCCACGTCTAATGACTACCCAGCTAGATAATACACATTAGGTTGGTAGGGTCAAGGTAACTTAGCGTGTCCAAAATGCATGGATTGTACTTCATCGAAGAATGTGAATAAATGGGTAGTTTATTTTAATCACATACTGTGGTTACCTATGAGTAATCGGTTTAGAAAAGATGAATTTTCGTACGTGAATACGGAGCAGAGGGCGCCCCAGGAAATATAGGTCTGTCGATTTTCAAACGTAGTTAGATGGGATGTCTATTTTGTTTCCTGGTAAAGACAAGGATTTAGGCGGCAAGGTGATGAAGAAAGTAGGTTCTCGTGAGTTTTTTAGAAGAAAAAGATTATTTTCTATCATTTACAGTATTGTCTAAAAAATTATTGAAACATACCATTGAAGTTATGCAATGTGAGAAAACTGTGTGTGGCAGTCTGCTCGGTACACTCTTAAGCCTTTATGGTTTTATTAACAAAGATAACGTGAAAGAGAGAAATCATTTGAAAGATATGGGTATCAGGAAAGATTTGTGGTTGTTCGAGAACCGATGTAATATGAGTCAACAACACGCAAATTATGTGATGACACCAGAAAAGCGACATGTCTTTCTAGATTCGTTGAAGGCGCAAAAGTCTCTCAGTGGTTTAGGGTCTAGTTTGAGTAATAACGTTTAGAGTGATACGAAAAAGATAATCGGGATGAAATCCCATGACTATCACATAATGATGTAGTTTCTTTTTGTGGCTAGTATCCCTGGATTAATAGACAATGAAAAGGTGAGTGATCCGATAATTGGGTTATCTAACGTGTTCAGAGTTATTCGTAACAAGAATCTAAGTAGGAAAGAATTGGAAGTGGGAAAATCCGGAGTGGTTGAAATTATGTACAAGCTAGATATGATTTTGCCTCCCACCTTCTTTGACATAATGATACACCTAGTCATACACTTATACGACGAATCATTGTTAGGTGGTCCGGTTCAAATGAGATGGATGTACCCATTCAAAAGGAATTTGAAGAAGATAAAAGAGTACATTCAGACTCTGGCTAGGTCGGAGAGTTCAATTGGTGAGGGTTTTGTTGTGGAAGAGACATTGACATTGATATCTCGTTATCTTCAAGAAGAAAGAAATAAGTTCAACAATCTAGGTAGATATGGTGAGACGGTCCCTGAACCTAAAAATATATCCTTGTTCAAGAGCCAGTATATTCCAGTAGGTAAAAAAGAGTTTCGTGCTTTGCCACATAAATAGAAGGAGAAAATAGATGGGTACATCCTCCTTAATTGCGACGAGATCCAACTGTATATGACGTAAGTAACAATTAAATATTTTTTATCTTTTGTTAAAAAATTACGTTATTCTTAGCATGTAGGAAATACATGTTCGATTCCTATTATTGATATAGAAAGGATTGACCGATAAAAATTTCGAGAGTGGTTTATGAAAAAGGTATATATTATCTAATATTTAACATAAACACAACTATATTAAAACTAATAATTGTTCTTTTTGGTAAGTTTACTTAATGAACATATATGGTGATGCATTAGCTACCCCTAAGATGATTTTATTAGCGAACATGTCTCATGGTCCGGTCTGTAGGTAAGATGCATATGTTATGAACGGTGTCAAATGGATTACTCGTGAAAAAGGAGAAAAAAGGGTGACTCAGGATTACGGAGTATGTACCATTATAGATGGAGTACCTTATTATGGTGAGTTAGTCAAGATTTTGGAAATTTGATGGTGGTTATTATGTTGTGTTGTTCGAGTGTAAGTGGTATAACATAAAAAAGATGAAGGAAGACCATAAGGTAACCATTATTAACACCAATTCTTTTTGGTGGAGCCAAAAGCCTTATATTTTATCCAACCAACCCAAAAAAAGTGTTTTACGTTGATGACATGAATGCAAGGAAATTGCAAAAAGGGTGAGGTGTCGTGTGCAAAGTTAATGATCGACATAGATGGAGTCCGGAGTTATGGGGTGCAGAATCAGTATCTATAGTCACACATCCGATCACCCCTTTAGTTAACACTGACATGGATTACTCCTGATTAAGTTTAACAACTAGTGAGGTGACCAAAGTTTAACACAGAATCGGTATCTATAATCACATATCAGATGCGTACGAAAATGTTCAGTTGGAGGACCCTATATACATTGATTTTGAGGATGAAATTGTAGCCACCAGTGGTTACGAGAAAGATTAGAAGGACTTTCTGTTTTGTTTTTTACAGTGTTAGTTAAATTGACTATAAGGTTGTTATGGTATGCTCTTTTATAGCAAGTTTAAAAAAACAGTGCCTTATTTTCAAAAACCCATGGAGAATTAGTTTACGGCATTCGCGGTGATATTTTCGTCGCTAATGGCTTAATAACTAGTCGCTAGTAATGACGATCTCTAGCGACAAGTAAGTGTAAAAGAACTCGTCGCTGTTAAGATTTCATTAACAACAACGACATAAGTCATTGTGCATAAGCAATTAAATATCAATAAATTGGAATGGCGGTCCACTTTCCCGCTCATTGGTTACCCATGTCGAGTTGCGATATCTAGCGACGACTATCTCATCGTGAATGATCGCGTTAAACATTTTGAGGTTTCAGATGGCGGTTCAAAATTCCCACGCGTGTTGATTATTTCCCATACTAGCTACTACATTAGCAATCATTCTCGACGACAAAAATGTCGACGCTAATGATCACTCATATATGTAGATGTCGAGAGCCATTTCTTCCATAACCATTTAAAGAAAAAAAGTAAGAGCTCCCATTAAAATCGGCCAACTCCGAGTCGATTTCAAGCTAAAACAATATCAAATATGTAATTAATTGATCAATGTTTAATTTGTTTTTTCAAGTTTTTTTTGTAATTATACATTCTAACCTAATTTTTTATTTTGTGTTTAAATAGAGATTAGAATATACTTTTCATGTTTCATACATACTTGAATTTAATATTTATTAATAAAGGAACTTGAATGTAGTTTTTATTTATTTTATTAACTTGAATGTAATATTTATTAATATAAGGACTTGAATGTAATATTTATTAATACAGGGGCTTGAATGTAATATTTATTAATATAGGGATTTGAATATAATATTTATTAATATTGGGGCTTGATTGTCATTTTTAATAATTTTTGGGAATTGAATGAAATTATTAATAATTTTAGGGTCTTAATTGGCACTACTTGTCCTTAGATGACAGACGTATCCAAGTCCCCAGATACTCCCACTAGGGTCGGTAATAAGCTGATGTTTACCGGGAAGTTTGTTATTCATCTACCAAAACATGGATTAGGTACATGTAGGATTTGTTTAAAAAAGTGCCTTACCACTACGATAGGGACGAGTATGAACTCAAAGCACACTACTATATATTCAACGATAGTTATGCAAACCAATTGACTCTCGTATTCAAAGGAAACATTTTAATTAAATAAGACACCAAGTAGTATACTAGTGTAGGATTTGTATGCATGCATAGGTAAGCACCGTGAATACGTTGATTTTTGGGTGAAAGATCATCTAAGAACGTGTCGTGGTGTAACACATTAGTGTCTATTAAAATTAAACGTTTTGTTAAATGTAATTTAACATTATAGCTTAACTTGAATTTGTCTGCGACATGTTTTATTATTATTATTTAACATTTCGAATTGTTATATTGGATTACTTATATAATATACAATGGGTGATGTACTTGCGAGATCACACGATGGGGATAATGATGAATGGGATCCTACCCATAACCCAGATTGGTCATTAGCCAATTGTAACATACCTCTTGATAAAAGATCCATGTAGCTAGAATACTTGTTTTATTTCTTTATCAATTACATCTTTATTCAATGTGTTCAAAAACAAAAAAGTGGGAGAGAAGGCCTAGGGGTAAGCCACTCTGCAATCTGTGCTGAAGGCATTACGTGACTTAGGTGATTAATTACCAGTGGACTTCTGTATATTCAAAGACACCTAGAATACGATGGTGGAGTACAAACATCACATTACTTAGGTCATTGGGATCACGGTAAGGAGCGAGTCCCCCCGTGTTACAAAAAATGGAAAGATGTCTCTAATACGTTGAAGCAGGTCGTCGTTAGTTGCTTATTTGTAATTTTAATTCTATTTTCACTTTTAAATCATTTGTTAATGTTCAATTTAGATGATGGCTGACTTGTTTTTGTTGAATACATGATTTCTTTGATATCGAGGGTTGGAGGAAAAGGGATGACTTGAACAATGTAGCCCAAAACCTTTATAAAATCATGCAAGAGAGGTACAAAGACTTCAAATACACCTTCAAGAGGAACTACTATATAAATAAAAAGAAACTCGATTACGAGATGGACGATAATTGGAGAATGTGTTATGTGAACTGTGGATGCCGAGAAGAGCAAGCTAATAAAGTTTTAATTTTTAATACATCATTTTACTATATGTTATTTATCTCGTTTTTAATTAAAATGATCCAACTTCAGGGTAAGGCTAACACACATAAACGCAGGAAACAAAAACGTCCTAATGGTGTAGGATCAAGAAATTATTCCTGGACTCGGGATATTATTTATGAGTTACATAATTTTGTAATAAAATGAATATTTAATTATTAAAACTATTTAGATTAATGACTATACTTTGGAATGCAACATGGATAATAAGGAAATCCCCCTCATCGTCTATGGTGATTACCGGTGGAGGTGACCCAGCAGCAGGTCCCACTTCCACGACTAGGTGGCTTCTTCGAGCACGTCGGTTTTAACGAGAAGAAAAATGAATGGAGGACTCTGAAATACCAGAAGGCCGATGCAAGTCTTTCAATATAAAATATTATTATTTAAATTAATAAATGTTTTGATGTTTTATAATTTGAAATGTATTTATTTAATGTAACAGGCTACACTTCAGAACATGATAAAACAGAAAGTCACCGTGACCTAGTCTAGGTCATCTGAAACTCCATCCTCCACTCCATCTTTTATGCTCAAGGAGAAAGTAGATGTTGTCTAGGAAGCCGCGGAGGTAGGGATGGACTCATCGACAAGGAGCTGGGCACCCAGAGTTGGACCGCCTATAAAGGAAATACGTGTTTCCGAACCTGCTGCTTCGACACGTGAGCATGATCAGCAACTGAGAGATATAATGTACGTCATGAATGAGTTTCTTGTTTCACAGGGTCATTCAGAATACATTCCTCTATGAAATCGATCAACAAGTTCGACTGTTGACACCCACTCCACTGTTTATAAGGTGGTCGTCATTATTGTTAGGATGGGGTTTGTTAATGAGTGTCGGACAACTGTGGGACTTTCGACTTTCATACCAGGCCAACCTAACCATCCAACAGGCCCCCCACTAGTAGCTGATATACAGTAGATAGGGAAGGTGGAGATGAAGATGAAGAAGAACGTGTAGAAGATGAAGAACGTTTATGTGATCCCTAGTTTATTTACGTGTTGAAGTTATATTTGTTGACTTTATGTTTTACTT
Organism: Nemophila menziesii; assembly: GCA_029959085.1. Taxonomy (NCBI): domain Eukaryota; kingdom Viridiplantae; phylum Streptophyta; class Magnoliopsida; order Boraginales; family Hydrophyllaceae; genus Nemophila; species Nemophila menziesii. The sequence goes on along the minus strand of JARWIR010000017.1, from coordinate 9,938,759 downwards.
ATGTTGACTTTAATTTATATTCCCATTGATTTTATTTTATATTCGATGTTGACAATATTCTAATCTATTAATATTAGTTTTTCAACAAATTTAGGCAGTATTTATATCACTTTCAAAATTTTAAAAGCATAAAAGAAATGAAATTTATAAAAAAAAGGCCATTAGCGACTACAAAATAGTCGCAAATGATAGAATCAACGTAGCCGCGAATAATATAGTAATTCGCGACGAAAACACTGTCCTGGACGAATACAATTCTATAGCGACCATGTGCGTAGTCGCTAGGAAATGAAACTAATTACTACAATGAATATACAATTCTATAGCGACGACTTTCATCAGCGTAATTGACTACGTGTTTTGGAGAAGACAAACCACGACGTAGTCACCAATAATGATCTCTATCGACAAAATTGTTTCGAACATATAGCAGCAGCGACATGTAATCGTGAATAATTAAATTGGTTATTAACAAGTAATTCTTTGATCACTAGCGACGACAAACGTTGTCGCCAATAGAGTTGCATGCACAAATGACTCTTTAGGATAAGATACATATCAAGCACAAAATCATACAAATTTTTTATAGAGATAGTAAGATGAAGAAAGCTACCAATTATTCCTTAGTATGGTTTCTCACACACATATTTTACCAGTATCATCTTTGTCGATTTATGTTCTTATTGGTATAGAAATCTCCTAAGAATTCTCAATATCAAACATTTTTATAAGTTCCTTCGTGTATTTGGCTTGGTTTTCGAATGTTTCGTGCTTTGTTTGTTTGATTTGAAGCCCAAGAAAAAGTTCAACTCCCCTATCATGCTTATCTCAAATTTAATATAAATACCATTAGAAAAAAACTCATACAAAAGATTACTACTAGACCAAATACATATCATTCATATATACTTGCACAAGAATATAATTAATTTTATATTGATGAAAAAAGTGGTATTAGTATTATTCTCTCAAAGCCATTTTTGATAATAAAATTATTTAGTTTGGCATACTATGATCGAGGGGATTCTTTCAAATCCTAGAGATTGAACATTTCACTTCTTAATATTATAAGTTCTTTCACATAAATTTTCTAGTTAACAACATAATTCAAAAAAACAGTTTTGACCTCCAACTAAAATAAGTTGGAGTTTAATATATTTTATATAAAAATCATAGTGGGTTTGATATAAACACAACATGTTTTATCTTTAAAAGAATAGCTTAAATATATACATAAACTGAATTTAACCTCTCTTCTTCCAAAGAATTTATCCAAATAATCTCTGGCGAAACTGTAACATTTTTAACTTAACACATATTCTCATTACCAAGAGGTGTCAAAATGCCACCTCTACGGTTACAAATAGAGCTCGAAGGTCAACTTATTATTCCATGATCTATGATTGTGTTACAGGCAAAACTCCATTAATTCAAGAACCTAACTTAACAAGATTTTACCTCACCCATAATAAAACTATGGTAAACATCTCTTCTTTCAGGCAGCCCTAAGTAAATTCGTGGTCCTAAGAAATTTTTAGTTCATTTCAGATTACTGAATCTGGATGAATTTAGCTACAGAAATCAGATGCAATCATTGGAAAGAATCACCATCAAAAAACTATTGGCAGGACATTCCTTCCCTATCGCGTTCAGTCACTTCTTCAAATTAATTTGATGTATAATTCTAAATTTAATCGATATGGAGAACATTCGCAGCTTATATAAATGAGATAATGATGCTGACTATAAACTTCAATTTCCAGCTATCTGATAGCCACAATTCTTCTCATTCTCAGTCTTGTCCTTTTCCATATTAAAAAAATTTCTCCCATCATTGTTAGGCAATAAATACGTAGATCCTACGGATTTGCAAGAAAACTACCAGTAAACCTCTGATATATGCTGCGACAAAAGGAGAACATGGTGACTAATTAATGTACAACCAAATAACTAATCACCTTTAATTTACTTGTGACGCATAGCTTGTAAACTATTTTGGTATTATGCCCAACAAAACAGATTTGGCAACGAATAATTCTCGTTCATAATTAAGTTTTTCAAAAAAGTATCCTGTTTACATAACTAACGGGAAAATTAAGGATGAGAGTTGCTTTAAAATTATCAAAATATTTTGAGATTTAAGTCTTGCTCAAGTTATCTACTCTCCAATAATAATAAAAAAATTAATATGAGAATTTATGCTACTACAAATCACTACTACCGTATCTGTCTTTAGCGAGGACGCGCGTCCTCGCGAAAGACAACGAATGTCATCGCAAAAGAACCAAATTAACTTTAGCGAGGACATGTCCTGCAAAAGGGTTCTCGCTAAAGTTGCAAAAGGGTTCTCGCTAAAGTTTCGTCGCGAAACATGCAAACTCGAGATGACATCTACGCGTCGTCGCGTGAGCCACCAAATCTCTTGCGAAGACACCATGTCCTCGCGAAAGATAACATCTTTTGCGACGGCAGGGTCCTCGCAAAGACTTGGTCAATTGCGAAGACAAATTCCTCGCCTTTGCTATTAATACCTTTAGCGAGGATTTTTTTTTTCGCGAATATTGTCCTCGCTAAAGGTTTTTTGAATGGTTTTTTTAAATTGTTTTTTTAATTAGCTTTTATCGAGTTTATAGAATACACTCGAATTATATAAGAAACGAGAACAGGTGATAAAACCGAAAATTGAACAAAACCTGAATTATATAAGAAACGAGAATAGATGATAAAAAAGTCAACATTCGAATGAAAATTCAATAAAAAGTCAAACATCATAAAAAGTACTTAAAAATCAACCAAATTAAATTCAAACATTACAAACTAAAACCCAAATATACTAGGGGTTATATAAATCTTCTTCTCCATCTTCATCTTCAGCGAAACTATAATCCTGGTCTCTAAGCTGGAGTGGCGGGGCAGACGGAGCAGTACGAGGATTAGAAGGAGTGTCTTAAGAGGTACCAACTGCAGGAGGAGTACCAGAAGGAGTGTCGAATGGAGGGACAACACTCAAATCTATATTCGGCTCGGCATCAATTAAGAAATGCGATGAGCCCACTCACCCGCGTGTCGATCACCTCCTTCGTGGGTCGGGTACTAGCTGTGGAGGTCAAGGATCGAGACAGGTCTTCTAGCATAGGGTCCTTGACTATGGAGACAAGGAACTCGTTAAGTGCGGTCATCATCCACTCGTAGTCCCTCAGCATCCTATCGCTGACCTAATCTGAAGCATTAGAAGTTGTTCTATTCTCCGGAAGCGCGTGTCCAACTCCAGGTACCCAATAGCGGGTCCTGTCTCTCAACCCTAAGCGTGTCGCCTCAATGACTGCATCAACTTGTTTTTATTGCGATAACGAGGGTGTAGTTGAAAAATTGCCACTCTAACTCTACGATTCCCTCACTATGTTTTCCAGAATGGCCTTCAGCGCGTCTTTTACAATAAATAAAATATTAAAATATAATTTGTAAGTATAATTGTTTACTTATTTTACAACTTACATCCGATCGCTCGTACTCCTTGCTCCTTCACCTATTTTTTTCTTGTCATACCCTATTTCAATAAAGAATCTTTTTATCGGGGGCGGATGCAAAGCTTGCTCCTTACCCTCGGTCAGTCCAGGGAGTTGACTACTCCCCTCCCCCTGTTTCAGTTAAACAATCAAATAAAGATATTTAAAGAAGAATTGAAAATTATTTTTACCTCCATCAAAGATCTTCTCTTTCTTGTGTAGGTCATAGAACCCGCCCCGATCGGGTTTTGCTGCAGCTTCCTGTTATCATTATTCACTTTTGATTGGTGCTAGTTTAAACAATACAAAAATAATAAAGCAAGTTAGTCTTTTTTTTGTCAAAGGTAGAAATAAAATATTACAACTTAATCCTAGTTAGAATATTATAAAAATCGATGATAGAACTCGACGGTAAGTTCGAGATATCGACTCCCCGTCTAGTTGCCTTGGCCGCTAAGTCAGCAATCTGGTTCAAGTCTCTCTTAATGTGGGAAACCTTCCAATTTATAAATCTTCCCATCCAACCGAGTATTTCGTTGACCATTGGTCAAATCTGCGAACTAACGCACCCGCTCTTGGTGATACCTTGTATTAATTCAAGGTTGTCAGAATAGAAAGAATTATTCTGTAATTGGTATTCTGCAGCAGCCCTCATGGCTACTAGCACCTCCCAACTTTCTCCTTCTACGGCTTTGTTGATTCTAGCGCGTTTAACGACCTTATGTTCTATTCTCCCTTCTCTATTTGCTCCAATCGCCACAATACCTGTCGGTTCCCAGCTATGATTGAAAGATGTATCGCACATCCATAAGATATCCTCCTCGTCTCCTAAAAACGGTTTTGTGGTATCATCACCATCTGAATTTACTCTGTTTCTTTTGTCGCCAGTGCTGTTAACATCAGAAAATAGATGTTTTAAGAGCTCCTTTGTTTTCTCGTTTATTTCAATGATTATCTAGGCTTTTTTCTCAAAGAAGCCACCCATTCTCGCTTTCCAGATATTCCAAATTGTGATGCACACTATAGCCGATACAAGTCATTTATCCCATCCATATTTAGAGTAATTACCCACAATTAGGCTAATCCAATCGCTAATATTCCCTTCGAAAGATGTGTCGACTTTGCATTGTAATTGGGAGTTAGCCCAAAATGCTCTACTAAGGGGACAATTAACAAAAAGGTGCATTACACTTTCATATTTAATTTCGCACCACTCGCATATGCTGTTATCTGTGCATTTCTTCTTCTTAAGATTAACCTTCGTTGGAATGGCATTATTAAGTATTTTCCAAATGAATTTTTTAATTTTAAGCAGAATATTGGAATTCCAAGCAATGTCCCACATTTTGGCATTATTGTTATGTTCCCCATCAGCCGAAGATTCACCTTCTTTATCAGCTTCTTTCTTCACTAGTCTATGGTACCCCGACTTGGTAGTATTCGCCATCTTTTGTGAGCGGCCAAATTATTTTGTCTTCCTTGTCTAGTTGCATAATAGGAATCTTCCTGATTTCAATAAGATCTCTAGAAGAGCAAAAATTCTTTAGAACATCATAATTCCAATTCGTGAAGTTGTTGTTAAAAAATTCGTCGTTCTTATTTAATGAACAGTTTTCCGGCTTAGTAAGTTTATAGCCTTTTCTTATCCAAGAGTCATTCCAAATATTAATACTTAGGCCATTACCTACTTTCCAAACACACTCATCTTTTAAGAAAGAAATGCCTTTAAATATACTTCCCCAGCTCCATGATCTTTTATTATTTAATTTCGCATCCCAGAGATTAGAGTTGGGGTGATATATTCCTTTAAGTACTTTCGCCACCAAGAGCTTAGGAGTATGTTGAAGTCGCCATGCTTGCTTTTCTAATAATTCTAAGTTCATTTTTTGCAAGTCGCGGAAACCAATGCCACCCGTTTTTTCCCTTTAGAAATTTTCATCCATTTCACCAGTGGATTCTTTTTTTATCTCTTGAATTCCACCAAAAATTAGCTATAAGGCTGCTCAGCTTTTTACATAATGTCGATGGAAATTCAAAGATAGACATGGCATAATTAGGAATTGATTGTAATACCTCTTTAATCAAAATCTCTTTACCACCATCAGAAAGCAGCTTAGAGACCCAACTCGCAGATTTGCTCATGATTTTATCTATGATATATTGTAGGTTTTGAATTTTAGATCTCTTCAAAGATAGGGGTATCCCAAGATATTTCCCCATTGACTTGGTGAATTCAATATTCAGAGTTTGGGCTATACTCCTTGCTTTATTCTCGTCGAGTCCATTACTAAACATAATAGTGGATTTGTTAAAATTAATCTTTTGACCAGAGGCCTCGCAATATTTGGATAGGACATTCTTGAAAGCATCAATTTCTCTATCATTTATTTTGAGAAAGAATAATGAATCGTCGGCGAACAATAGGTGGGTGAGTCTAGGGGCCGCTCTCGCCAGAGAGATTCCTTTAATATTCCCTTCTCTGTACTCAAAATTAATAAGCCCGATCAAACCTTCCGTAAGCATAGAAAAAAGAAGAGGTGATAATGGGTCGCCCTGTCTGATTCCTTGAGTTAGTTTAAACTTGTTTATCCTTTCTCCGTTTACTTTGATCTGATATGAAACAGTTGATATACAATTGAAAATAAGGTCCCTGAACTTGTTCCCAAATCTGAGGATCTTAAGAATTTCCAACAGAAAGCTCCAGTTGACCTGGTCGTACGCCTTGGCCATGTCAATTTTTGCAACTCCACAGTGTTTATTGGATTTTCTTTTCGTCTTGAGAAAAAAACCAATTTCTTGTGCAATAATAATATTATCTTGAATGCTTCTGCCTTTAATGAAAGCCGACTAAGTTGGGGAGATTATCTGGTTCATAATCGGTTGTAGTCTAAGAGCCAGGACTTTAGCGATTATCTTATAACAAAAATTGATACACGAAATTGGACGAAAATCTTTAAAAGATTCTTGAATATCTCCTTTCGGGATGAGGGAAATTAATGTATCATTAATATCGTCCAGAGGGGTGTTAAAAGCGAAGAAATCATGGACGATTTTAAAAATATCGTCTTTTATTATATCCCAGAATTCCTGATAAAAGTTACGTGGCAGTCCGTCTGGCCCGACGCTTTAGATCCGGACATAGAAAATACTACTTTCCTAACTTCTTCCATATCGGGTATTCTTGTCAAAATATTATTTTTGTTCTCATCAATTTTGAGGGGGGTATACGTAGCCACTTCTTCGAGGTTTGAAGTCGGATTTTCGCTAAACAAATTCATGAAAAAATCCTGAATGATTTGTTTGACCTTTTTAGTATTATCCCACCAATTCCCATTGTCGTTCTTTAGCGTCACTATACGATTCTGTCTCCTCCTCATTTGTGTTATCGCGAAGAAATATTTAGTATTTTTATCGCCCTTTTTAATATGAATATCACTTGCCCTATCCGCCCAAAATGGTTCCTCTTGTGTCCATAAGGAATCTAGCTCTTGTTTGATGTCTCTTTCAAGTTTAATGTTTTCCTCAGTAGCTTCAGCGTTTTGTAGTTTTTCCAAAATAATCTGATATTTATCAAGCATTTTCTTGTTGTTACAGAAATTCGACTTACTCCAATCCTTTAGGGCGTTACACATGATCTCTTTTTTATTAATAAAATCTTGGATGCATGAGACTTCATTAAGGTTATTCCAAGCCCTATCGACCACCTCTCTGCATTGTATGCTCTCCATCCATCGTGACTCAAACATAAAATATTTTTTATTTCCCGTAAAAATAGTGTCCCTTTGTATAATAATAGGCGAATGATCCGACCTGATAGCCGGAGGAACTTTGATAAAAGAATCCGGGAAAGAAATACACCAAGTCTCACCGGCCAAGGCTCTATCAAGCCTTTCTTTTACATTATCTTCACCCTTTCTCTTAGTAGTCCATGTGAAGTGACATCCTTTATACGGGATATCAACGAGGTTATTGTCATTAATAAACTTGTTAAACTTTAACATCCTCTCCAAGCTAGGTGCAATTTTACCTTGTTTGTCGGCCGCTTTAGAGATTTCATTGAAGTCACCCGCAATGAGAATGGGTTCATTAATTTTAGCTTTCCATTTTGATATACTATCAAAGATCATCTCTCTCTCGCTTTGATCATTAGGTGCGTGTATAACCATGAGATACCGTGGAGTTAGATTAGGTTTGGATATAAGACAAATCGCATAACACAAACACGAATAACAAATACTTATATTAATTACATTCCTCCAAGCAATTATAATCCCCCAGACCTATTAGCTCTTCCCCTGGGGTTGATTATAAACTTATTATCAAAAGGCTTAAGGAAATGACAAGACCGAATATTACTAGCCATGACTCTAGACTCCAAAAGACAAATTAAAGATAAATGAAACTTCGAAATGAGGGCGTGAATCTTTTTTTTTTGTCGAGGTCGCCCTAACTCCTTGACAATTCCATATCATCAACTTATCCATTGAACCCGGCCGCTTCAATCCCGGGCTGGCCGCTACCCTTGTTTAGATATGGGTTCACGTTTTTATCCACATGTAAGCCCTGGTCACTAGCATCCCCCTCCGAATCAGATTCCGAACCTTCATCTCCTCTTAGGTGCCCCTCACACTCCTGTGCACTACATATATAGTACCTTTTCATCTCCATCTCGCTGTTAACAACTTCATTCGGGCCACAAACCTTAAAATGCTCGTATTCCATGAACTGCTCCTTCAACTCACCATAGCTAAGGTATAAATCTTCTAAAAAAAATGTCTTCTAAGATTTGTTTTTCCCAGATTACTAACATCATTCAAATACACCTTCTTCTTTGTAGCGAAGCTCGCTATCTCCCCTGATGGAGCTTCCTTCCTCTTCATATTCGCAGGCCAAGTAAATTTCTCGAAGCTTTTATGAACCCTCATTCGAGGTGTAGAATAGAATCTCTGTTCGAACTCCTCATCTTCTCTAGGGTGTTGACTGATGTGTATCGACTGAGAGTCCAAGGATTCTTCCTCAGGCTCGAAAAATTCATCCTCGCTACCTTCTTCAACCAAAACATGTTTCCCTTTGTCCTTAACCATCATCTCCATCTCAATGTTATTGTTACCACGATTATCTACATACCAGTTAATAGCCTTCAAATTCGCAGGAACCTGCTCCAGATTCCCATCCAATTCGGTGATCACCACTCTTTTGTCTTTTGCACCTTCGTTCCACTTCTCAAGTTCCATAACAGCCACCTTGCCGAGCATCTCTAAATTACCATCAACCAAGAAATTTTCATAATAGTGCTGGATATCTGCCTCCCTTGCATGAAGAATTTCAAATATTGTCTGATTACTTATAATTATAGTCTCTCCAAAGTCCCCCCATTTCATCTTGCAGAATCTTGAACAAAGCTGGATACACCTTGTGATTAAGCTCTGTAGCTTGATCATCCTCAAAACTTATTCCAAAAAGTTCAGCAAAAGCAAGAGTGTTTTCTTGCTTTCGTTTTGAGGATTCACTTCCCACTCTTTTACTTGATTCACCAATGTCTTTTGAGCTTGTGTTGAGAGCAGTATTCGAGATAGGAATCACATTAGAGTTGGGATTAGCCTACGCCCCTCATCCATTTCCGTTTTTTGAGTCACCATCATCGTCCCCATCACCTGCGTTCCTTCTAAATGGGAAAAATCTTACCACCTCGTCAAAGACCCCAAATCTGTCACGTTTTTGAATAACATGAAACACTTTATCTTCGCTTCGAATGGTTGTGTCTTTGCTCTAGTTAAAGTATCTGTACGAGTCATCGCTCCAACGAGGTCTCACCATTCCAACATTGCAGACCCCCTTGTTGTGTCCCAAATATCCACAATTATAACAAAACAATCCAATGCTCTCATATCTAAATGCGACCCACGCAGCTCCTTCGTTTGCTCCACAAATACACCAGTCTTAATAGGGAAAAGGGTGTTGAATTTTACCCTAAGCCTTAGAAATTCAGTCACTTCATTGTCGTTGATTGGATGATCAATTTCTTCAAGGCTGCCTATGTAGTTTCCAAAAGTCTCCATTGTCTCGATGGTGTTCTGAGATTTTGCCAAGCCATAGATACGTATCCAAGCATAAGAATGAACAAGGTCCACCTGAGCGAGCGAGGTCTGATCCTCCCACTTACATAAGAGAACGTGCATGGATTGAATGAGTGTAGGGCGAATGAACCATAGCCGCTCCGCTTCTTTAGCCTCCTCAAGTGTGATTTTAAAAGTGTTAACTCCAAGCTCTTCAAGTTGATATTCCAGGATTCGTTGACTGCTTTGCGAAAAACACCTAGGGGAAAAACTCTTATTGAAACCACGTTAGCAATGAATGGGAATTCTTCTAAGTGTGTTCGAATGTCAGCTGTTTTGGTAGCGAGAGAGAGTACCACGAACTTCTTCAGCGTGTCGTTCTTAGCTTTGGCGAGGGGAAGGTCATGTCTGAATTCGTTCGCCATTTTTTATCGAAGGTATTTTTTGCAGAGAGAGATTTGTTGTATTAAGCAGCTAAAAAGAATGAAAGGGATGCTTAGGGTTGGTTCCCTATAAATAAGGAGTTCAAGCGTCAGGTGAAAAATGCTTAGGGTTCCTTTGTATGATAAGTAATAGCAGAAGAATGATGCCATGTGTTCTAAAGTTGTTATCAGAAGAAAGAATATGCTTTTAGGAGTCTAAACCCCCAATAGATACCCGCACGCTCGTTTGGTAATTGAATAAAATAAGATATCTTATGATATCTGAAGTGTCTGATGCCATATAGCTTATGAGGGTTGTCAAAATATTGCTGCAGAGATAAAAAAATCTCTATTCTGATTGGAGAATGCTTTAGATAATAGGTGCAACAGCTTAAAAAGGCTATTAAACGAAATAAAATCGTAGCCCCCCGATAAAATTAAGTAATGACTTAAGAAATCTTCAGCATAATATAAGGCTTGATTACCGTTAATATTATCCAATAACCAGGGCTGAATACGATATATAGAAAGAAGGATTAAAAGCCCATTAAGAAAATCAGAAGGTAGAGATAGGTAGTTAAAGCTCTTAAGTCCATTAAAAAACCAGGCTTATCAAGGCCCAAGTTTAAGAAGTTAATCCACAAAAAATTAGATCCACCTGACAAAAGAGAGCAGATAATATATATACACCAAATCATATCAAGATAAGGGAACTTATCTTTACACGGGATAGCTTCAGTACACATGAAGTAATAGATGATACTTATCGTATCCAAACCCATTTTAAGGTAGGTGCTTCCAAATCTATGACTGAAGACGGACCAAGTCGATGTGGAGATAAGGCAAAGATAATCCTTGGAGAAATAACATTTAGTAGTGATGTTGGAAAAGGAGAAAGCAGCTCTAATAAGCAGTTCTCCACAATTTAAGGCGTTTTTTATCAACATAGGAGTTCTTCATTTAGGATCATATACACCATCCCGTGAAATATATTGTTTAAGGAGATATGGAATATCACATATGAAGCAGGACATTGCCCAAATTGTATAGAAGCAAGATCAAATGAGGAGACCATAGAATGTATTTCGCATAAGGAGATTGCTGAGGAGCAAATCACCTTGAAAAAACAAACATATTATTAGACACCAGGCCAATCTCCAATCCCGAAGCCATCCCATGGTGATGCAAGGGAGGAATTAGATTCCTCTGTGATACCCAAGTGCGAAGGACACAAAATGAGCATGATTAGTGGAACGAGGAGGGAAAAAAACAAAAAAATAGAGCTCGATTATTGGTAGTGATGGAGTTTTATAAGGGAGAACACATGCACAAGGAAAACAGCAAGAGATCACAAGAAATTTGGTTGTGGAAGAAAGAGTTGACTAGCTTCATTGCATGTTGACTAAGTTAGAGAAAGAATCCTTTTGATTCATTTTGAGAGAGCCAAAGCAAGTTAGTCAATAAAGAGTCCCATATCTTTCAAGCTTTCTCCCAATTCTCCGGTTTCTGATCATCCGGAATCTTATCGTACCATAAAATTTTCTCTTAATACGGCTTCTGTGATTTCTATAGCCCTTACCACACTTGTTGTTTACTATACTCTGTATTTGATTTTAATCTGTGCGAGCCATCCATTCCTCAACCAAAAAGAATTAAGGTTCACAAATAACCCAAATTCAATAGAATTGTATAGTTAACGCCTATTTGATTTTAGTCAACTTACTCTCAAGCTTCTCAGTATATTTCTTTGGTCTTCGGCAGGGACTTCTCCCCAATTCTCGTACCATAGGGGAATCGTCTCGCGAATCGTATGGTTTATGACCTGACCCAGGTTGTGGGAGTATCTGCCGACAGGGTTCCACGTCTTGTCAAGACTGCAAAACTCCATGGGTAGTCTCCCTCCGTTCTTTTCCTTCGACTTGACGACTGAAGTTAGAGTCGTCTTGCCCCTGGGCTTCGGGTCTTTTTCCCTGTTTAATGTTTTGATTAAAATCCTATTTAAGTCTAAAATAAGTTTAAATAAAAAGAATACCTGGAGAATTGCAACCAACGATCGGATTATTAGGATTCCGAGTGGGATCGTTACTGTCACCATATTCTCCGTGTCCACGTGCCAATGCTGCCATCTGAGAAAATAAAATATAAGTTTACCCCTAAACTATTAAAATTTTACTTATTAAGGCCCCTAAATTATCTAAAAAGTCACTAAGGCCCTAAAGTTTATTAAACTTTACTTATTTACCACTAAATTATTTAAAATTACACTAAGGCCCCTAAACTATTAAAAAAGTCACAAAGGCCCTAAATTTTATCATATTTTACTTATTTACTCCTAAACTATTAAAATTACACTAAGGCCCCTAAATTATCTAAAAAAAGTCACTAAGGCCCTAAAGTATATTAGAGTTTACTTATTTACCACAAAACTATTCAAAATTAGACTAAGGCCCTAAAGTTTATTAGATTTTACTTATTTACCCCTAAACTATTTAAAATTACACTAAGGCTCCTAAATTATCTAAAAAAGTTACTAAGTTTATTGGATTTTACTTATTTACCCCTAAACTATTTAAAATTACACTAAGGCCCCCAAACTATTTAAAAAAGCCACTAAGGCCCTAAAGTTTATTAAAGTTTACTTATTAACCCCTAAACTAAATAAAATTACACTAAGACCCCTAAATTATCTAAAAAGGTCACTAAGGCCCTAATGTTTATTACATTCTACTTATTTACCCCTAAACTATTTAAAATTACACTAAGGCACTTATTAACCCATAAAATATTAATTTACATATTTACCCTTAAACTTTTACAAATTTGCACTTAGGTCCTTACTTTTTCAATAATTAAACTAACTCCCATAAAGTTCCAATTATTTGCAATTAGGTCCCTAAAGTTTCAAATCATTACAAAGTAACCCCTATAGTCGTCCTTACATTTTACATTTACAAATAGGCCCCTAATATAAATTTCCATTACAAATATACCCCTAAACTATTCATTAAAAAATATATCTAAAAAAAAATTATGCACAAAATAAAATATATCATATATTTCCTAAAACTAAACACTTAATAAATGTCTAAAACAACACACCTAAATTCGGTACACATTAAAAAGGACAAAAAATCTAGAAATGGAAAAAATTGAAAAACAAAATTGGTTGGATTGCATACTTTTTTAGCCGATTTTGATGGCTGTTTAGTAGTTATTGGATAACCAAAAAAATACAACTTAGTTTCAAAAAAAAATAAAAAAGCTAAGATTTTGCAATAAAATGATGATTAAAAGTATATATTAATACCTTAGTTTATGTTGTTGAAGCTCGCCTTGGGTTGCCAGGGTAATTGGGGTGGTTCGCCGTAATTTTTCAGAGGGGGTTAATGGAGGAGAGTTGGAGGTGAAGAAGAAGACTGGTGAGCTCGGGTATTTATATTTTTCTGTAAGATCTTTAGCGAGGAAAAATGTCGTCGCTAAAGACACATGTCCTCGCAAAAGGTCGTCCAAATACAAAGGCGGGAAGTTACACAGCCAGACGCGTGTATTAAATTATTTGGGTCAACTCTTTAGCGAGAAAAATGTTCTCGCAAAAGATCCAATGTCTTTAGCGAGGAGTTCATGCCTTGAATTCCCTCACTAAAGACATTTTTGTCTTTTTTTTAACCTTCATTAATCTTACATATCAAGACTATAAAAAATTACCAATTAATTAATAAAAAACACTATCTAATTTCATTCCAACATAATACAATTCAAAATCAAAATCTAAACATTTTAAAATTGAAATAAATCTGATAATATGACAAAATAATAGAAACAAGATAAACAACTAATCAGTCTCGTCCCCATCATCAACTGGTAAGGGCTCATCATCACTATCAACATATATAGTATCTTTATCAGTCTCGTACTCGCCTAATGTGTCATCATAATCATCATCATCGTCGGGAACAGCGGGTTCCGGTACAAGATTAAAAATCGAAAAATCGATCTCTATCCTTGTCCAGTAGTCAAATGAATCAATGGGTACTCCGAATCCAAAGTCGTATCAGCCAACAGAATTTCGACAGGATCTGGACTAGTCGAAACCGATTATGCACCAAATAATTCGAGACTCTGTCCGTAACGATAGTTCACTTCCCAAAATACCTTTTTTGCTTAATTTGGTAAGATATAGGGTTCTTCAGTCCACCAAAAAGAACTTGTGTTGATCATTGTTTCCTAGTGTTCAGTTTTTAGCAATTCTTTTTTTCATAGGTGTTGTACCACTTACACTCAAACAACACAACAGAACAACCACCAATGAATTCAACCTCTATAATCTTGACCAACTCACCGTAAAAAGGATCTCCACCTATGACATTTCAAAATAACTAGTTTATATACAAAAACCAACTGAAAAAGAAAACACAAGTAACCAACCTATAATTGTACAGACTCTGTAATCTTGAGTAACTCTCTTTTCACCCTTTTCATGCGTAACCCATTTGACCCCGTTCACAACGCAAGAATCGTATTAAAATAACACTTTTACCATTAAATTTTATGAAAAAATCACTAAGACACCTAAAGTTTATTACAATTTCTCTTTTACCCCTATATTTTATAAAAATCTCGCTAAGGCCCCTAAAATTTTAAATTTTTTTAAGGCACCTAAAGTTTATTCAAATTACATTAAAGTCCCTACAATCATAATAAATTATAAAAATACCCCTAAAATATCTAAATAGTTCACGAAGATCCATAAATTATTTTTTCATTAATAAAACAACACCTAAAACTATTATAACTCAAAAACCAATTTGAAATAATAACACAAAATTCAAAAATAATAATTATATAACCAAAATTAACAATATATCACATATAAATCACTCAACACTACTAATTGCACTTATATAATACAATATATAACTACAATTATACAATTTAAACAAATTATAAAAATTAGAAAATACCTATTTTGTGGACAAAGTGATGGAAAAATTTGCTTGAAAATGGGACCCCAAGAGCTTTATGTATTGGAGAAGTTTCGTTATTGATGGGCCCGTAAATTGTTTTTGGATTAGGGGAAAAAATTGGGAAAATTTTAGGTTTTTTTTGAGTTTTTTTGGGTTTAAGTTCACATTAATGGTCAACTTCCCGCTGTATGCTTTTAATTTGGCAAAAGTTTTAGCGAGGACACCAAGTCCTCGCAAAAGATACACAATGTCGTCACAAAAGATCATCTTTAGCGAGGAAAATCCTGTCGTCGCTAGAGATAACATCTTTCACGAGGACATCCCAACGGCTATTTTCTTTTTTTATTATTTTTTTCTCGCGTTAAAAAGGCGCAACTTATAGGCGACGACTTTGTCCTCGTAAAAGGTTGTCCTCGCTAAAGGTTTCGTCGCGAATTATAATCCGTGTAGTAGTGGATGAACGTCAAAACAAGTAAATCAATAAAACCGTTCATATTAAATAGAAAAATAAAAACTCGTGGATATTTATTATGTAAAATTTAATAAATGCATATACCCAATTTTATAAAAGTAGAGTTTCAGATATCTAATATTGTATTTTTATCTTCCGTTAGACATGTTTGAAATAAGTCATTATTTGACACGTGTCAATGACATGGTTGCCTTATTTCCCCAAATGAATGGCAAATTAGTCAATTCTTATACCCGATTAGAAAAAAACAAGTCCTAACACTACACGTGGTTTTCAAACATTAGTTCATTCCATTAGTGAGAGGATTTCAAGCATTCAAGATAAAAACACAACAAAATTGAGCTTACTAATTCTTCTTCTTGAAGATGAAAACTCTTTTGAATCATGTTTTACTCTTAATATGTGCAATATCATCAAAGACTTTTAAGGTTTTTCTCATCTAATCCACTCAAAATGGGTGATAATGGTTTGTTCGATAATGGCTCTAATCAAGAGAAAAATCGTGGTGTTCATCTTCAAAGTAGAGTTTTCTTTACATATGAAGTCAGAAATTAGGGTTTCTTTAGTAATTTTGTTGTATAATATCTAAATAATTGTTTACCTAGATTATTCAGGCCATGTATTAAGTGGGTCTGATCAGGGTAAACAAAATATTGTTTTTTTCAAGATAGTATTGAGAAAGAATACGATGATACCTTGAGTAAATGTTACTAGTCCTTTAGCTTGAACAAGGTAAAAAAAGGTTAAAAATTCAATCTTTGAAGGGAATTTTGGCTAAACTATCATATTTGATTGAAACCTATAACTGAGTTTTGTTTATTGTTGTTTATACCTTCTATTGTTGATTTGTTGATGATAGAGTGTATTAGTTTAATGAATGAGATGTGAATGTGTGTTTTGTATTTAGTAATTAGCATGCATTTTTAGTAATTAAGTTAAGTTATTACTAATTGATGTCGTAAAAATCCCAAAACTGAAGTAGCAAACGTTTAATGATTGATATTTTCTCATTTTAATGCCCTTATATGTTCAGTGTATAGATTTAAATATTATTAGTTTCTTAAATAAGTCTAGGGAATATAGAGAAAGAACTTTGTGTGTATTAGTTATCTAAAATTCCCATGGAATTTTTAAATTCCAGTAGTTTATTATGTTTATTTATGGAAAAAATTCCATGGTGTGTTAATGATTAATAGTTTGCAAAACAAGTAATTTGTTTGATAAGTTTTAACTGCAAAATAGTCTATAGTTTTTTTAATAATATTTCATCCATAACTTGGCTTTTAGTTACACAAAAAGTTTTACATTAGATGTATACTTTGGTGGGGGTTTTAAGGATGGTATCTATCAAGGCGGCTCAATCATTTACTTTTACAACTGCTTGCACAAAAAAGAGCATGGCTAACCTACGTAGGATGGCTAAGAGTATAGAATTTATTGAGGAGGTTGAATACGTCTTTTGGAGTAAAGCTTGAGTATATATCTAGGGATGACCATGTTTGGAAGATGGCTTTGGTTTTCGAGAAGGATGTTCATGTCGAGTTGTATGTCGAAGGGACTATTTTGAGTAACCCGTGGTTGATGATGGTCTTGTTGATCGAGAAAGAAAGAGGAAGTATAAGAAGGATAATTCTAGCAAGGACGAGGGTATGAGCGATAATACTTTGTATGTTGATAGTAAGTTTGAAGATTCAAATGAAGGAGATGTTTTTAATATAAACACAGACTCGTTTTTTCTCGCTATTTGTCATCATAAGTTAGCGATAGTGTTACAATTGAAGCATAAAATTGATTAAAATGTTTAGGTGTATAGTGATGAAGACTTCAACAACTGTGCTAGTGATTCAGATGATTTTGATAGTGGTGTTAGTCAATCAAAAGAGGAAAGTCCTAAGTTCAATAAGCTTAATGAGAGTCACGATATGCGAAAGCCTACATTTGATGTTTGAATGTTTTTTAGCTAAGGTTAAAGTATCACACAAGGCGATTGTTGCATACTCCATCAAATGTGTTAAAGATTTCATATATAAATGCAACTAGAATGATGGATTGAGGGCCATATGCAAAAAGCCATCTTGTAATTTGTTAATGTGGTCTATTTGATTTTATTTTGGATAATTTGGTCTTCTTTATGTTTTTTGTGGACAATTTGGTCTATTCGCTATTTTTTTGGATAATTTGGTCAATTTGATATATTTTGATTAAGTACTTGAGTAATGGTATATATTTTCGTTCCAACTCACGTAATGGGGTGTATTTTGTGGTTAACATGGAATTATTATACTGCTTAATCTTTTGGCTTAGTAAAATCTGTTTTTTTCTTCAAATTATCACATGTTTTGAACACCTAAATACAAGTTTAGAGACCTTACGTCAATATTTTAATAATTTAGGGACGTACTTGTATAATTATAAATATTTTAGAATAGTTATTAAAAGTATAGGGGCCAGAGTTTATTAAAACTGTATAGACAGTTTGTTTTCTTTATTATAGAAAAACGTTCTATTGTACCCTATATTTTAGTCCTAATATTTATTATTATTGTTCATTACTGTCTATTTTCAAAACAATTTCTACTTACTCCTAAACCATTTTATTAATGAAATGTTATCATTTTAATATATAAAATGATTTTTAATGTTATAAAATGAAAAAAAACATTATAAAACAAATATAAAAACATTTTAAAAAATGAAACTTGTAAATTATTAATTTAAACAATAATTTTAAAAAAAACCAAATTAACTTTCAAAAAAAGAATATTTTTTTAAACACCACATCATTTTAACACCAAAAGTTTTACAATATCAAAATTAAACACAAAATTTTTAAGTTTCTTTTAAACAACTTCCCACCTTGATCCAAAAGTTGAAAAAAAACAAAATTGACCACATAATACTTATTTTTTCCAAACACTCCCCACCTAAAGGTAAAAGACTTAAAAAAGTAAAATTAACTTCAAATTATTTTATTTTTTCAAATATCTTTCTACCTTAATTTAAAAGTTTTAAAATTTAAAATTTGTCTCCAAAATTTTCTCTTATTATTTTGCATTCGTGCAAAATGCTGGAGATGTTCTTATAATATGTTGTAGCAACAATCAAAATAGACTATCAAAAAATTCAAGGTAAGGTAAAAAGTTAATTCAATTTTATATTTAATTTTTTTATTATATAAAAAGAATATTCTTAATTAATTATGAATTTTTAAATTCCGTTCAAAAAAAGGAACATCATTCCTACTAAATCATAGTTTAAAAGATTAATTCTTAATTAAACATTTTATCATATTTACTTTTCACTTTTACCTTTAATGTTATTTTAATTATTTTATTTTCTAATTTTATTATATAATATCCATAATATTAATTTCTTTATTTCATATTCTTTTTATATTGAAATCCGGTCACCGCCACCAACCACCAACACCACCTTATGCATTTACCACCGACTACCACCACTACCTTATACATTCTCCAACGACCACCACCATCTCATGCATCAACCACCACCTCATGCATCCACCACCACCACAACTACCACCTCATACATCCACCACTACCACCACTACCACAATCACCACCACCATCTCATTCATCCACCACCACTTCATGCATCCACGACCACCACGACCTCATGCATTTACCACCGACTACCACCACTACCTCATACATTCCACCGACCACCACCTCCACCTCCATTATTTTCTATCGACCATCACCATCTCATGCATCCACCACCATCACCACAACCAGCACCTCATGCATCCACCACCACCACAACCACCACCACCACGACCTCATGCATCCACCACCATAACCACAACCACTAACTCATACATCCACCACCACCACGATCTCATTCATCCACCACCACCTCCTGCATTCACGACCTCCACCACCTCATGCATCCACGACCACCATAACCACCACTACAACAACCGTCTCATGCATCCACCACCACCACCACCACCACATCCATTATCTTTTGTCGACCACCAACACCTTCGTCCATAACCACACCGACTAGATCCTTCCCCGTCATCTCCAACAACTACCACCAACTAATTCCATCACGCGCGTGTCCGTTAAATTTAAAAAAAAAATCATAAATAATTCTAAAAAATTAGAAATATAAAAATATTGCATCTTTGGATGTGACAAATTAAGATTTACTTCTATGAATTTTTTCGATATTTCGTTTTATGTGTTGATATAACACACAAAAATAGATTTTCCAATTACAGCGTGCGCGTCCGTGAATTATTTTTTAAAAAAATTCATAAAAATTTAAAAATTGCAGTTTCGGACGGGGCAAGTGATGTCTCCCTATTTGTGATGAATTAGTATTAGTTGGAGACATCATTTTTTGTGATTTAGAAAGTCATTTAGTCGATTTTCCCGTGAATTATTACACTTTCCTATTTCTAGTCTTGATTTAGTAAATTATTATTTTTAGAGCATATTGGCTTTAATTATTTATTTAGTGTGAAGCTTTAAAGATAATTACGGAGATCAATTAGAGTCCAAGTCAAAGACTAAGAGATAAGAAAAGAAGATAAGCATGGTAATTGAAGATAAGGAAAGAAAAGCTAAAATATGGAAAAGGAAAAGTTTCCATAAATCTGAATTCCATTAACTACAACCACAAATCAGCTTATATATAAAAATAGGTGAAGAATTTGGAAGAACGGTCAAGAGAAAAGTTGGAGATATTTCCGAGGCGATGAATTTCGACTACTCATACGCGTCAAACGGATAAGAATTGAAGCTGTTAGGACCAAAACAAAAACAGGCCTGATTTCATATTTTAGGGTTACTAATTAGAGTTGGGCTTGGACTCCACTACTTACCTTCTCCTTCAAGAAAACGAATTAGGTCTTTCTAAACACCTATAAATACACCCTTATACCATTGCAAACATGTTCTTGCCCAGTTTCAAGCTTAGGCTTAGTCCTTGCTTGTATTTTCTCAGTTTACATAATACCTTAGTCCTTATATTTATTATTCATCCTTAGTATCAAGCTATTCATATAAGAAGCAAGCTGACCTATAGAGGAAGACAATAAGAAGAAGTTGGAGAGTGACAAACTCCTCTTTTACATCTCACATTCTCTATATTTAGAGTAATTAGCTATAGATTTATGCTCAACCATATTTCTAAGCTTTTATTCTGTAAGTTTAACTTTTAATTGTTGAGTTATTATTTTGTCTTAAATTCCATAATAGTATTTGTTATTTTAATTGATTTGAGCTTGGCAAATATTGTTATTATGTGTTTTGACTTATTGTTCCAACCCTAGATTTGGCCAATCTTAGGATTATTCTTAGTTATTGACGACACCACATAATCGTCTAGTTTTGATCCTTTGCCTAACTAGATAGCCATAAAGGTTTGATTTAACCACCAATCATTACTCAGGAATCCCTAGTAATGGAGAGTTTGCTCCTAAGCCTAATAGATGCTAGGTAGAATTTAGAATCCTGGTTAATATATAATGCTTAATCTGTGATAGGTTAGAATAATAACTTAGTAAAATAGACTCATATTAGTGACCCTAATCTATTAGACTTACATTCATATTTATTTATTTGCATTCTTATTTATTATTTATCATCAGATAGTTATTCCTTTTATTATATTTTATTATAAACATATAAATTCATCTACGCTTGTTAAATATAATTAGATCTAACAGATCAAATCCTTGCGAACAAACTTGACTTATCATTAAAACTTGCAAACGATCTGTGATACTTGCAGTGAGTTCCGTGGTTCTCAAGGGTGTGTGCTCTTTATTATTATCTTTATTTATCTATTATTTTATCACATCTTTGCCCCACCAAGTTTTTGGCGCCGCTGTCGGGGATTTATCTTTATGTTAAATCTATTTTGTGTTTATTTAGTGTAGAAGTTTTTATTTGTTTTCAGTTTTACGCTTTCTTTTTGTTTTAGTCTTTTTTAGGTTTTAGATGGCTAATCAACGGATAGAGCTAGGGTTTCCTAGTCAATTTCGAGTTCAACGCATTGGAATTCGCATCCCAAACATCCAAGCCGTTAGATTCAAGCCTGATCCTGATTTAATTAATCAATTCACGAGCTATGGGAAATTTAATGGTGATACAAATCAAGATCCCGTCAGATCTGTTCGCAATTCTGTGATGCCTACATTAATGAAGGTGTTACACAAGAACATATGTATTATTTAATGTTTCAATTTTTTTTGACCGGGAAAGCAAGCGATTGGTTAGATGATCAACGTCCGGAGCTAATAACCAATTGGGACAAGCTTCAAGAAAGATTCCTCGATAAATTTTATCCTACAAGTAGGCGAGTGAAGGAACTTTTGGAGCCTATGAATTTCTTACAAGAAGCCAGAGAGAGTGTTGGTGAAGCATGGACGAGATTTCAAAAGATGTTGGCAAGATGTCCACTACATGGATACACGCCACAATTACAGTTGTCCATGTTCTATAATGGACTCGATAGAGAGTCAAGGCTGAGAGCAGATGATATGGGTCATGGTAATTTTGTCTCTATGGATCCAAAAGAAGCAAAAAGTGGTATGGAAACAATCATTGAGAACAACATGAGTTGGCCACAAGAACAAACTCCTACCGCTAATGAAGAAGAAGAAGCGAGGATTTCAAGCTTGCAAGCTCAAATACAACAACTTGCTATAACTGTTAAGGAAAGAATCCCAAAGCCACCTCAACAGTTATACCTGCAAGAACAAGCCTATGAAAACCAAGCTAATCAACCACCAGGCTGCAATGTACATAACGTAAGTCAAGTTCAATCACGACCTCAAGAAGAAATCACTGAGTTAAAAGAGACTATTTTTCAATTCATCAACTTCTCGAAGGATAATATGAGCAGACTTGAATCAAAGATTGATGCATCAGTAGTGCAAAGCCTGCAACAACAGAATCAAGATTTAAAACAACATAATCAACTTTTATAGAAGAATGTGATGCGGGTCACTACAATCATAGAACAAATGCAAAGTCAACTTCTACAATTGACCCAAGATACAACATCTAACATGAAGAAGATCCAATACATTAACGACAAGGTTAAGACTATTAGTCTTCGAGCTCAAAAGATGAAAGAACACGACGAGATACTCGTTGAAGCGCTACCATCTCCCTCAAAAGGGGATGTTCTACCAAACAAGTCAAACGTAAGTAGGATGAACTTAGATGAGATAATTGTTGAAGATTGGGGTTGAAGAAGTTGAACACGATAAGATTAAGAAGCCAAGAGTGGTTGATGAACAATGAATTGAAGAGAGAAGTAGAGCAAGACAACCACCCATACATTGCCACTATCCCGCCTAACCAAAGGAGCAACAACATAAGTGTATAGAGACGTTAAAATAAGTGAAAATCAACGTCCCTTTACTCGAAGCTATGGAAGGTAAGCGAAACTATGATCGATTCTTTATGGAGGCACTCTCCAATAGAGAAAGGTTCACAAGATCCAAATCTGTGACACTTAATGAAGGGATATCAGCGCAAGTGCAGCAAAGATTACCACCGAAACTTAAAGATCCTGGAGGTTTCAACCTCCCAATCAAAATAGGTGGAATATTTCATGGAAAATCCATGTGTGATTTAGGGGCAAGTTTGAATATCATGCCCAAAATTATATTCAAGAAGATTGGTATTAGTGAAGCGAAACCGACATCCCTAACCTTACAACTTGCGGATCAATCAACAGCAAAGCCGTGGGGAGTAATTGAGGATGTACTCGTTCAAGTAGGTAACCTTGTTATTCCAACGGACTTTATTATTCTTGACTATAAAGCAGATAAGAACGTCCCATTCATTCTTAAGCGTCCATTCCTAGCCACTAGTGATACTATAGTGAATGTGAATGAAGGAACCGTGACTCTCCGTATTGAAGATAACTCTGAAACATTCTATGTTTCGGGGAAGAAGAAAAAGAAAAATGAGTCAAAAGAGCTATATCCAATCAGAGTTATAACTAAGAAGCCAGAACCTGTAAGCCCCCAAGAAACCATGGAGAAAAAGATTGAGTTTGGGGTAGGAGACGAGGTGGCATGGAAACCTCCCAATCCCAAACATAACAGTTCTTGGAAGGGGCCATATGTTATCACGCAAATCATCTCAGAAGGAGTGGTCGAAATGAAAGCTATCGAAGGTTGCAAGCTCAGATTGGTAAATGTTAATCATCTCACTCACTGCTGGGGAGACTATAAAAAGAAATAACCGAGGTAACTCGTCTAACTTTGAAAGACGTTGAACAAAAGTGCCCTTTGGGAGACATCCCATAGTACTTTTTTTTATGTTTTTATGTTTTTAGTTTTAGTTTTTTTAGTTGTTTTTAGTTGATATTGCATATTTGAGAAAGGTATTAGTGTTTTTGGATGTTAGGTATTAAAGAAATCGAGTTGGGAAGCAAAAACAATTTTTTTTTGAGTTTTCTGACCTGCCACCGGTATACCAGACCCTACCGGCGGTATACCGCAGGTCAGAAAACCCGTGGCCACGGGTATCACTACGTGTTCATTACCAAGAGGTCCCAAGTTGAACAACAGAAGCTCCGGTATACCGGGCCTTACCGCCGGTATACCGCCCAGCACAAAAACCCGTGCCCACGTGTTACGACTCGGGTATTTTGACGTAACTTGGACTCCATGAACAGCAGCTCTGTTATACCCGGCCCCATGGCCGGTATACCGCCCAACCCCGCTGTGTCGAAAAGAAAAACAAAATCTAGACACAATATGAGAAAACTTCGGCAAGTCATATCTTTGCGCTCGGATGTCGGAATCAGGTGATCGTTGAGCCTAAACTGCATAACTTTTCGAGATCTAGCTGTTGGGCAGGTTGTCATTCTCTACCGGTATGCCGGCCAGAACTCCGGTATGCCGGCCAGAAAACCTGTGCCCACGGGGTGTCACCACGGGTTCTATGCCGAGAGGTACCTTTCGAAAGCAAGCAACTCCGGTATAGCGGGCCCTACGGTCGGTATACCGCCCAATGTCGCTGGAGAAAAAAAATCGCATTTTTAAGGTTATAAAGAGTAAGAGGTGAGTTCTAGTCCGAATTTCTCAATCCTTAAGCCTCGCTTTCTTCTCCAAACCTCTCCCAACTCCATTAAAGCTTTAACAAACCTTCACCTAACATCAAAACACTACCAAATCACCATGAATTCACATCCAAATCCTTTCCTACATCATTACAAAGAAGATTCAATCACCCAAATCATATCAAAACACCTAGAACCCAAGAATCAAAACCACATCATTAAAGCTTGATTCCATCATACCCACATAGAGAATCATCATCATAACACCTTTCCTGACCTAAATAAAGCTTGTTCCACCTATGATCAAGAGTTACAAATTTCAAGAATGCTCAAAGCTTTGAGTTGGGGGTCAAAATAGATGATGAAGAGATGATAGTGATATTATCAAGTGTTATGGGGGATGAAGTATCAATGCAAGGCTTTGGGTAAGTTCTAGAAGAAATCAATTGAGATGGGTACTAGTTTGGGAATAATTACAAGATAATTCGAGTCAAGCAATTAGAGAGGAACCGGTTTTTGGTGGATTCAAATCCTAAAAAGCAAGCAATTGTGATTAGGGAGCGGAAGATGCCAATACCTCTTCTAATAAAAGATTCCTATATCAGAGATGAATAAAAGCTTCTGGGACGCTAGTAGCTATGTTCAAAACATGTTCCTAGATGAACACTGTCACATGAGAAAGTATTCGAGAGAAAAGTTGGAAGAAGATAAACAAGAGATTTCTAGAGTACGATTGATTGGGATGGAGCATAAGAGGATGTAAGGGAAAACGAAATTGGTGATACTAGAAGTTTTCATACATGAAAGCACTGCACCCTATTCCGGGTATTGATCAGGCGAGGTAATTAGCCTCGAAGAGTATGTTTTCTTTCTTCCTTACCTTTTCTTTATGTGCAATATCTGTAAAATTTTAATTTCTTTTATTTTGAGTCTTTTCGAGTCGTGGGGACACAACTCATTTTTGAGTTTGGGGTGTGGGGATTCGTTGTCTCTCATCTCCATTTATTTATGTGTTTTAGTGTCTTTAGGTAATACTAAAATTTTATGAGAAGGAGTAGATGTATGTAGAGTGTGCTTAATAGCTCGAAAGCATAAGCTCAGTAAGTTAATGATAGTAAGTAGTATGTTTATGAGCTATTTCATTTTGTATACTTTGAAGTATTTGCAGGAAAACACACATTGATAGTAAAGAAAAGATTAGTTAGCAATGCGATAGAAAGTATGTTCGATATCAGGGAGCCTTGAGTGGTTTGTAGGCCGTGAGATACAAGCTAGTTGATAAACCCATTTGATGAACGTGCTAAAGGTAAGAGAATAACGAAATTGCTTGGTGTAGAAAATGATTAAGGCAGTTCTTTCATAGTGAAACCATTTGAAGCCTTTTAACTTTCTCACCCTGTTATTTGATTTATATTTTATATCCTTCTCAGCCCCTTCTAGCCTTTCTAAATCCTTTTTATTAACCACATTATAATCCATATCCCTTTAGATTATAGGACTTTTCCATATTACCCCCACTCGAATCGCGATGCATAGACAATTGTTTTAGAGCTTGAGTTTGGGGTGGTGGGTCCACCATTATGGGATTAGTTATTGGGATGGGATTTTTGAGCTTATTAATTGTGCTCTGTTATTATATTGATGATGATACACAAGTTTATATTGTAACCCTTTGCCGGGGTAATAGTGAATGAAAAAGAAGCTACGAGCTAAAATTGCCAACAAGGGCATAAAAAGAAAAGAAAAAGAATATATATATATATGAAAAAATAGCGTGATATCTCAACATTAAAAAGAGAGTCATAGCTGTAGAAAAGAATTGAAAAGAAAATATATATTCAGACCGGAAAAGTGAAATTTTTATGTGAACATCTTATGCTTTAATTGGGTTATTGGGGATGCTAAATTGTGCATCAAAGAATTCATTGGGTTGAGTGAGAAACGTTTTATGAGAGTAACTCAAGCTCTAGGGCGATTCGTTGATGACTAGTGAGGAGAGAGCCAAAAGCTCACTCTAAATTATCCAAATATACTATCATACCGTCCCTAAGCCTACATTACAACCTTAAAGACCTTTTGATTCTTTGCTATGTAATTGAGAAGTGATTGAGCCAATAGAGAGTAATTAAATGGATATTTGGAGACTAGTGAAGTTCGATGAACAATCTTTAGCTTCCTTGGTGAACTGAGTAAAGTTCCTCTCCTTCTTACATTGCGAAGCTAATCTAAATCTTGAATTTAAGCCTTGTTGACTGTGGATATGAGAAGTGTACGGGTATGTAGTTTGTAAATATTAATACATGAAATTTTCGGAGTAGTTGCTTTATGTTTATTCTCCATATTCTGCTATCTCCTTCCCTCTTCACTTAATTGACCTAGGTGTGTATTTAGGACTTCCCTTTGTTTTTATCTTTATTGTATCGGGACGATACAACTTTGAGTTAGGGGTCTTGATGTCTCCCTATTTGTGATGAATTAATATTAGTTGGATACATCATTTTTTGTGATTTAGGAAGTCATTTAGTCGATTTTCCCGTGAATTATTACACTTTCCTATTTCTAGTCATGATTTAGTAAATTATAATATTTAGAGCATATTGGGTTTAATTATTTATTTAGTGTGAAACTTTAAAGATAATTATGGAGATCAGTTAGAGTCCAAGTCAAAGACTAAGAGATAAGGAAAGAAGATAAGCATGATAATTGGAGATAAGGAAAGAAAAGCTAAAATATGGAAAAGGAAAATCTGCCATAAATATGTATTCCAGCACCTACGATCACAAATAAGCTTATATCTCAATATAGGTGAGGAATTTGGAAGAACAGTCAAGAGAAAAGTTGGATATCTTTCCGAGGCGATAAATTTTGACTAATCATACGCGTCAAAAGGATAAGAATTGAAGCTGTTAGGACCAAAACAAAAACGGGCATGATTCATATATTAGGGTTACGAATTAGAGTTTGGCTTGGAGTCCATCACTTACCTTCTTCTTCAAGAAAACGAATTAGGTCTTCCTAAACACCTATAAATACACCCTTATACCATTTTAAACATGTCCTTTCTCAGTTTCAAGCTTAGGTTTAGTCCTGGCTTGTATTTTCTTAGTTTTAAATAATAGCTTAGTCCTTATATTTATTATTCATCCTTAATATCAAGCTATTCATCTAAGAAGCAAGCTGACCTATAGAGTAAGACAAGAAGAAGAAGTTGGAGAGTGACAAACTCCTCTTCTACATCTCACCTTCTCTATATTTAGGGTAATTAGCTATAGATTTATGCTCAACCATAATTTTACTTTTAATTGTTGGGTTATTATTTTGTCTTAAATTCCATAATACTATTTGTTATTTTAATTGATTTGAGCTTGACGTATATTGTTATTATGTGTTTTGACTTATTGTTCCAACCCTAGATTTGGCCAATCTTAGGATTATTCTTAGTTATTGACGACACCACATAATCGTCTAGTTTTGATCCTTTGCCTAACTAGATAGCCATAAAGGTTTGATTTAACCACCAATCATTACTCAGGAATCCCTAGTAGTGGAGAGGTTGCTCCTAAGCCTAATAGAGGCTAGGTAGAATTTAGAATCCTGGTTAATATATAATGCTTAATCAGTAACAGGTTAGAATAACAACTTAGTAAAATAGACTCATTTTAGTGACCCCAATCTATTAGACTTACATTCATATTTATGTATATGCATCCTTATTTATTATTTCTCATCAGATAGTTATTCCTTTTATTATATTTTATTCTAAACATATAAATTCATCTACGCTTTTTAAACATAATTAGATCTAACAGATCAAATCCCTGCGAACGAACTTGACTTATCATTAAAACTTGCAAACGATCTGTGATACTTGTAGTGAGTTTCGTGGTTCTCAAGGGTGTGTGCTCTTTATTATTATCTTTATTTATCTAGTATTTTATCACACCTTTGCCCCCACCAGCAAGTTCATATCGACATTTGCAATATTCTAATTTTTAAATTTGTTTTTGATATTCAGTTTATGCTTTCCTACATTACACAAAAATATATTTATATATTCCTGTAAAACACAAAATCATAGAATCAATCTAAATCATTTCCTTCTTTGACAAAATTATTTTTTCTCTTTATTAATCGCATATATCCTATTTTTACTTGTTTTTAACCATCTTGATATAATATCTTTTTATCCAACCCCCTGTTTTTTTATTTTGTGTGTTGATGTAATACACAAAACGTTCATTTGTGTAATATAACAACACACAAATTCATTTTTTATCTACCAGTCAAGCCGCAACCTGTCTGTGTTTTTATGTATCACGTAAACACATAATCCGATTGTTTTTTGTAATGATATAATACACAAAATATAAAAGAGAAGGTGTAGATATTGGATTATATGTATGTTTGATTTTGTGTATTCATGTAACACACCAAATGACAGATCATATAAGTCTTGTTTCTCATTCTCTATGATGTTCTGTGCTACAAGTATACACAAAAATTATTTTCGTGTAGTACGGTAACACACAGAACAAACAACATCACACTAATCTTTTATCTCCTAGTCTGTGATTTTGTATGTTACAACAATACACAAAGCACTGTTTTGTGTATTCCTTTAACACAAAAAAATCAAATTTGTGTGTACCTGTTTTGTGTATTCCTGAAACACATAAAATATTAGACTTTATCATATTAGTCATTTTATCCTTTTAGTATTTACGTTTTAATGTATTTTAGGGTTTATGGTTTTAGAGTTTTGGTTATTTAAGGTTAGTGTTTTTAGGTTTAGGGTTTAAAATTTAGGTTTTTAGGGTCTAGGTTTATTAAGGTTTGTATCTAAAGGATTAAGATTTAGGAACTAAGGTTTATGGTTTACCTATTTTATACTTTCATGAAAATCATTGACTTAATTATAGTTATTTTTTACCATCTTTAGTGATATGGTTTAGCGTTTTTAGAGTTTTTAGGGTTTAGGGTTAGCGTTTTAGGGTTTTAGTAATACAGATTCGTCAGTTTTGTGTAACACTGGAACACATAAAATGGCAGACCTCATCATACTAGTAATTTTTCTCATTCTCTTCAATTTTGTCTATTTCAGTAACACACAAAACTCTTTTTTTAATTTTCCTAAAACACGCAAAATAACAGACTCAGTAATATCAGTCTCTTTTCTTCTTTTAGGATTTAGGCTCTAGGGTTTTCAGGTTTAGGGTTATTATTTTTTTGTCTTAAGGTTTAGGGTTTAGCTTCAAGGTTTTTAAATTTAGGGTTTTAGATTTAGGGTTTGGGGTTAGGTTAGTTTGTTTAGATTTATGGGCTAGGGTTTATAAGAGGTTTTAGGTTTAGAGTTTATTGATTTTAGGTTTTGTGGTTTTTAGGCTTGAGGTTTTGTGATTTTTAGTGTTGAGATTTTATGGTTTATAGTGTTATGGTCTCCGTTGTTATAGTAATAGACCCTAATTTTTTATTTCTGTATATTACATCATTAAACAAAATAGTCGGTTTGTGTGTTCATGTGATACACAAAATCACAGACAGAAAAGGGCATGACTAAAAGGGAGTATGTGATTTTGTATATTTTTGTAATACACAAATTATTGTGTTTTATATTACATCTACACACAAATTAAAAGAAAGGGATTGGACAAAAAGAGAATACATCAATCTAGTTAGAAATAAGTAAAATTAAGGTATAGGAGATTAATAAAAAGAAAAAAAAGATTTTATTAAAGAAAAAAAAAATTAGATTGATTATGTGATTTTGTGTATTGTATGAATACATAAGTATATTTTTGTATATTGTAGGAACATATAAAACTGAATACAAAAATTAAAAAAATCAAAAAAAAAAAAACTATTTCTTTTACATATGTAGACATGAACTTGCCAAGTCCAAAAATGCAATTTTATGATTTTTTTGTAATTAGTTATGATATTTTAAAAAAATTAAATCAAGGGCGCGCGCGTGTGTTGTAGTTGGCAAATCTATTTTTCTGTGTTATAACAACACATCAAACGGAATATAAAAATTAAAAAAAATCTAAATCTTTTATAAACATAAATATTAATTTGTCTCGTTTGAAAACACAAATTTTAATTTTTCTGTTTTTTGTAGAATTAGATATAATTTTTTTGTAAAAATAAATTTCACGGACGTGTTTGTGTGATTAAATTAGTTGGTGGTGATTGGTGGTGATTGATGGTGACGGAGGTGGCGGAACTAGTCGGTGGTGGTAATGGACGAAGGTGTTGGTGGTCGATGGAGAATAATAGTGGTAGTGGTGGGGTGGGATGCGACTGGTGGTGAGGTAATGGTGGGAGGGGTGGGTGGTTGTGGTGGTGGGAGGGGTGGGGCTAGTGGTGGTGGTAATGGGTGGTGAAGGGGGAGTTGTGGGTGGAGGTTGAGGTGGTTGGTGGTGGAGGTGTCGGTGGTGGTAGGGGTGAGTGGTTGTGTGGGGGGATGGACATGGTGGTGGTGGGTGGTGGTGGTGGTGGGGTGGTGGTGGTGGGGTGGTGGTGGAGGTGGTCGGTGTGATGGTGGTGGTGGTGGAGGTGGTCGGTGTGATGGTGGTGGTGGTGGTAGTGGTGGTGGTGGTGGTGGTATGAATTGTGGCCAGGGTAATGGTGGTGGTGCTGAATGATGGTGGTGGTATGGTGATGGGGTGGTGGTCGGTAACAATAGGTAGATTTTAAAAATTTAAAAAATATATAATATAATAAATGGTAAAGATTATAATAGATTATAGATATATTTGAAATTCTTTAATTTTTTATTCTATTTAAAAGTTTGTTTTATAATTATAATTAATTAAAATAAGTTTATTTTTTTTTTAAATAAATATATCTTTGGACTGTGGAGTAATATTCAACGGTTTGCATCAATAATTCAATATGTACTTGGTTTACTGCAAAATGTCCAACAGTTTCAGTGTTTTACCAAATATATAATTTTCCTTAATTAGATGGATTCTTGCTTGTAATTTTTGTAACTAATGTGCAATTAAATAAGATTTTAGACACCACAGAACAAACATTCGACCTACACCTACATATAAATAATCTGACATCTGAATAAATGATGAAGATTGGCAAAAAGAATAAAAATTGATGAAGATTGGCAAAAAGAATAAAAATTGATGAAGATTGGCAAAAAGAATAAAAATTGATGAAGATGAGTTTTAATCTCTATTTGCACACAAAATCAAAAAAAGTTTACAACCTAAGTTTTACCAATATCTAAATTTTTCCTGCAACTGAATAAAGCAAAAATATTTAAGACTATGTGCAAAGGGAGTTTTGCCACTGCTAATGAAAAATTCTTCAATCGACCCCTACATTCAATATCTCTATCTGAATAATTGATGAAAATGAATTATAATATTAAACTTCACGCGCAATCTATTAAAGTATACATTTAAGTGATGGTGCGTTAAGAAACTCTAAAACATAATCTAACCGAATTCATATTACCAATTTTTCAACTGTTTATTATAAATTTCAAATAAAAAATTCATTGTGAAGTAAAATGTGTAGGATAAATTGGAAAAATAGACCTTATGAATAGGTTGCTAATAGAGTATAAAAAGTCATGTGTATCATTATACTTATTCGAAGACAAGGCCAAAAACACAACAATGAAAATGTATATGTATAGACAGGAGAATATTAGGTATAGGAGCGGTAAGAATTATTAGTAACCACGTACCTTACTCTTGACTACTATCGACATGTTTATCTTTATTCGCCTGAGGATCCGACCATGAGTTAGTTAGAGGACTTTCACTCCAGGACCTGCTTGCTTCTATAATCCTTCCTGAAACCATACACTAAATCAGGACCACACGATAATATGTTTCGTTTTCACTCCAACGTTCAACATTAGCGTTGCTTTTATCAGGGATTATTTAACTCGAGAAGTTACAGAGATTTAAGTCGACTATACAATAACATCAAACATTTCAACATATATATCTTATGGGAAACTCAAACTGTGTTGATTATGTTGTGGAAGGGGTGTTTATAGCCTCCGAATGGGAGCGTGAGATGCTGTTACTGGGTGTCGTATAACTCGAAGATGGATATGTACGATAACCTAGAGGAAACTCCGCCCTTTCAAAGTGGTCTTTATATATTCTGATGTGTCTACCCTCGGGTACTCGGTCTAACTACCCTGAAGCTATGATGTAGATCTCAGTTTCGCGGCCTAGGCGGTCGACCGGGGCCTAACGCCTAGGTGAGATTACACGGGGCTTAGGCAGGATTAGACGATTTTGAATCTCGATGTGTAATTTTGTATACTTAGTAATATATATTTATTATTTATAATAAATTTAACTATTTAAGTCACAAATTCATCTAACAACACTATAATATATATATAAAATTACTAAAATTTGAGTTATAGTATCAATTCAAGAATTCTAGAAAATAAAAAAATAAAAAGAAGGCCTATGCGGATATTTTTTTACCTAATCGGCACCTAGGCAGCCATCTTTTTCCATTAACCGGAACCTAGTCAGGCTAGACGTCTATTCCACGGTGACTAAGGAACTAGGAAAAAACGCCTAGAATTTTTACTAGGCGTAAGCGGCTAAGGGGGGAGTTGACGCCTAGGGGGGGGGGGGGAGATCTATAGCATAGCCTGGAAGAAGATTGGCATTCCTCTTCCTCGGGCAACTAAGATCATCCTTTCAATTACATAGTTGTATCCTCAGCTAGGATCGTCGGGACCTCTTTAGGTTAGGCAAAGTATTGGCCTTATATTTTGTCTTATTAATAATCCTTTGAATTTATGAGCTCAATATATTTTGTTCTGATTTGATCGAAAGGACTCCATTACTTTTGGCTTCTTTACGTCGATATTAGGTTGAGGTTTAGGGTAAGGATTTTCCGAGGTTCATATTTCCAAGAAATATATTGGTTTTTAGCGATGATGTTGATCGTCGAGCCTACACCTGTCTTAGAAGTGATTCCCTTTAACTACTGACACTATATTTTAGGAGCGCGCCTCTAAGAGGATGTCAACAATTAGGATTGATAGAATGACAAACTCTGCACGAATGGCAAACTTAGGCTGTCAAATTGTCTTAGCCTCAGTACTAGTATCTTATTGTCGAAGCTATATCAAATTTTAGGGTTTTCTCTCTCTTGATTGTCGGGGCTAAATCGGTATTGTGAATTTTTCATCTCTCTTTATATTTGCAAGGGTACATCGGACCTACAAATAACTCTGATTGCCGAGGTTGAGCTAATGTTGCAAATAACTATGATTGCCGAGGTTGCTTCGGAGTTTTGAGTACCACGGAATACCGAATAACTCTAAATGTCGAGGCTACATCAAATGTATGAATAACTTTAAATGATAAGACTACGTCATACTTACGAATAACACTGATTAAGGAGACTACATTTGTCTTATGAATAACGCTGACCATCGAGGCTACGTCGCAATTACAAATCATACTGATCATCGCGGCTATGTTGGACTTACGGTTACTAGGAATGATGGAAAGTCTTCTCTCATATTAATTAACTTGGGGAACTGAACATTAACTCTTGCATTATAAGTACCGTACAAACCTTTCCCATTGTTACCACGCAATTCTCCCCTCCTTCTAGGAGTAATATTTCTTACCATGATGGATAATTTCCTTCATGCGCCTTATGCTTCTCAAAGCAGATCTCATAGATTTCTTAATAAGGTTGGTGAACCTCCATCCCCATTTCATAAGAGAATGAGATCATCACCACCCCCTCTTTTTACTCGCCCATTTGGGTTCAAATTCCACTAACTCATAGTTCCAACCTTTTGGTTGGGTGGATCAGCCTTCTAGTAGCGTGCATGCTTCTCTCCTACTAGACTAGGCCATCACCTCGGTAAAAAAATTATTTTCTAATTTCTTCATTACTTTGAAACAAAATGATATTGCTTGCTTATTTCGTTCGTGATTACAAGTGACCCGAGTTTAAAATCGCCTGAACTTATCTTTAGATGGCTTACTATCAACTCCCTTCATTCCTCCTGTAATTTTGCAAGAAAAATTCCTTAAATCCCATTAGATAGGGATGAAGCTAAATATTTGGCTATTCGGCTATAAGAGGAGAATGATATATTGCATAGTTGATGTCTCCATATTTGTGTTATATTAATATAAGATTGAGACATTATTTTCAGTGTATTTTCTTAATTGTTAAGGAATTTTTCCCCGTTATCATATAATGTCTTAATTCATGTCTTGATTTGATGATTTATTACTTTACGAGCATATTTGGTTTAATTTGTATGTTAATGTGAAGCACTTAAGATTTATGGAATGTAATTAGATGCCAAATCAATTCTAAGGAGTTAAGGAAAGAAGATTCAGTATAAATCAGGATAAAAGAAAGCAAAGTAGAATTAAATCTGATAATTCTGCAGTTACGTCCACTAAAGTAAACATAACTCCAAATCTATTGTGATTGAGTCTTAACGATTGAGAAATTCGGACTAGAGCTCACATTCTCTGATATTCTATATGCGTCCTAGAAGGGGGGGTTGAATAGGACAATGGAAATTAATCGGCTAATTTTATTTCAAGTAAATAAAATTAAAAGCTAATTTGAATCCTATTGTTTTAGCAAACTAAATAGTTAAGAACTAGATAATCCTAAAAGACAATATTATCAAACTATTCATGTAAGCATTTTGTCAAGCATATAGAGTGCGGAAATGTAAAGAGTTAAGGGATATAAAACGATACACAACGATGTATAGTGGTTCGGTTTCCCTACATCCACTACCTAAGGAAGCCTCCTTAGGATTTGCAAGATTCTCAACTAATCTTCGTAACTCTTAAACCGGGTGAGTTTACAAACCCTTTACAACCACTTCAAAACCTTGAAGGAAATACACTTGTGTTATCACCAACACAAGGAACCAAGCATAAAACCTATGCTCACACTACTCTCTTAATCTATTACAAGAACTAAGAGGAAAGGAAAAGTGTTTAGGGGTGCTTATAAAAGCTTTGTAACTAAACTCCTAAATGAGTGGATATAAACTATATAGCTTAAGAATGAATATGACTTGAATGATCCTTTGAAACCTCCTTAAATGATAATATTAATTGCTCTTAAGATTGGTAGATGGAAGGCTTGAGTTGTGTCTTGAATGAGCTTCAATATATAGCTGAAAATATCTTCCAACGGTCAAAAGGCTTCTATCTAACGGATCTATTTTATCTCCAACGGATATAAGCTTTGTCCTCTAGTAATAGTGCAGAAACCCTTTCATGCGGTGTACCGCGGGTATGGTCCGGTGCACCGCAAAATCACTCGTCTTGATTTCAAGGTAAACTGACGGGCTATCCTATGCACCGTGATCCTGGTCCGTGCCTAAGTTCGGTGTACCGCGCCTCTGTCCGGTGTACCGCACATTTTCTTAGCTTACTGACGGGCTATCCTATGCACCGTGATCCTGGTCCGTGCCTAAGTCCGGTGTACCGCGCCTCTGTCCGGTGTACCGCACATTTTCTTAGCTTACTGACGGGCTATCCTATGCACCGCACCTCTGGTCCGTGGCACTGCGGTGTACCGCAGTTTCTGTCCGGTGTACCGCGACACTGTTCTTTTGAAGCTCAAGCTTAAGATCAAGGAATTTAACACAACTAATCTAATGAGGGGTTTTGGAAAACCTTTAAAAGTGATA
Organism: Nemophila menziesii; assembly: GCA_029959085.1. Lineage (NCBI taxonomy): Eukaryota > Viridiplantae > Streptophyta > Magnoliopsida > Boraginales > Hydrophyllaceae > Nemophila > Nemophila menziesii. Next base: position 9,902,593 of record JARWIR010000017.1, on the reverse strand, counting down.
CCAAATGAATTTTAGTTTAAATGATGATTTGTCGAATATTAAAACAGGATTAAAAACAAGGTGAGGCTAACAATCTCCCCCTTTTTGATGTTTGACAAATCATAAACTTTTGAAGATGCCTAAGATAAAGTTTTGATCAAAAACTCCCCCTCAACTAATCACTAGAGTTTTTATAAAAACTCCCCCTCACAAAATGCATTTGAAAAAGTTTAACTAAAATTTCTCCCCCTTTGTCAACAACAAAAAGAACCAATGATACGATTTTCGAAAATTTTTAAGGGGTCAAAAAAAACATTTTGAGTAAAAACAAAGGTTAAAGAAGTAAATGGATAACAATTAGAAGCTTCAAGGACCCTATAACATCAAGAAAATATTAGCAACAAGTTAATATACACAAAAAGCACTAAACAATAAAGTCATGAAAGGATGGTTAGAGAATTTGCATGCCAATCTCACAACGAATTTTCTCAAAAAGATCTTGGGGTAGAGGTTTAGTAAAGATATCGGCTAGTTGATTTTCCGAAGTGACAAATTCAAGTACAATATCCCCTTTTTGAGTGTGTTCACGGATAAAGTGATGACGGATTTCTATGTGTTTTGTTCAAGAGTGTTGAATAGGATTTTTGGTAAGATTGATAGCACTAGTGTTATCACAACGAATGGGAACACAATCATACTCTAGGCCAAAATCTAGTAAGGTTTGTTTCATCCAAAGAATTTGAGTCACACAATTTCTGGCCGCAACATATTCGGCTTCGGCCGTGGATAAAGCAACACTATTTTGTTTTCTACAAGACCAAGAAACAAGGGATTGACCTAAGAATTGGCAACTTCCACTAGTACTCTTCCTATCAAGTCTACAACCGGCATAATCGGCATCCGAATAACCTATTAGTTCAAAAGAGGTAAATCGTGGGTACCAAAGTCCTAGACTTAGGGTTCCTTTTAAATACCTAAAAATACGCTTAACGGCACTAAGATGAGATTCCTTAGGAGAGGATTGAAATCTAGCACAAAGACACACGGGGAACATAATATCGGGCCTAGAAGCGGTTAAATAAAGTAAGCTACCAATCATACCTCGATATGCTTTCTCATCAACATCCTTACCATCTTCATCTTTGTCTAATTTTGTGGATGTGCTCATTGGAGTTCCGATTTCCTTTGCATCTTCAAGTCCAAATTTTTTGATCAATTCTTTTGTGTATTTGGCTTGATTTACAAAGATGCCATCCTTCATTTGCTTGATTTGAAGTCCAAGAAAGTAATTCAATTCGCCCATCATGCTCATCTCAAATTCCTTATGCATGCTTTTAGAAAATTCTCACAAAGATTTTCATTAGTAGCACCAAATATTATGTCATCCACATAAATTTGAACAAGAAGGATATCTTTTGAAGACCTTTTTATAAATAAAGTGGAGTCAATATTTCCTCTTTTAAAACCATTATCTAACAAAAATTTGCTTAAACGTTCATACCAAGCACGAGGTGCTTGTTTTAAACCATATAAAGCCTTTGAAAGTTTAAAAACATGATTTGGAAATTTTGGATCCTCAAAACCCGGTGGTTGTTTAACAAATACTTCTTCATCTATAAAACCATTTAAAAAAGCACTTTTGACATCCATTTGGTAAAGTTTAAAATTCATATAACAAGCAAAAGCAAGAAGCATACGAATAGATTCAAGTCTAGCTACCGGAGCAAAAGTTTCATCGAAATCAATACCTTCTTCTTGATTGTATCCTTGAGCAACTAACCTTGCTTTATTTCTAGTGATAATACCGGTGTCATCTAGCTTGTTGCGAAATACCCACTTAGTGCCAATAATAGTAGGGCCAATTGGTTTCTCAATTAATGTCCAAACTTTACTACGCTCAAATTGATTTAATTCCTCATGCATAGCGTTTATCCAATGATCATCTAGCAAGGCTTCTTTAATATTCTTGGGCTCAATTTGAGATAAGAATGCTTGATGAGCACATAGAGCAATAATACGAGAACGAGTGGTAACACCTTCTTTTGGATCACCTAGAATTAATTCACTTGGGTGATCTTTGATATTTTTCCAACACTTTGGTAAATCCGTACTAGCTTCATTTGAGAGTTGACCATTTTCCTTAGGAGGTTCATCATGAGAATTTAATTCTTGAGTAGGAGATTCTAAGGGTTGATCTTGTGGAGTATCTTCATCAACATCTACTACTTTCTTGATACAAAAAGGATTAGTCTCATCAAAGTCAACATGCATAGATTCCTCAATGGTACGAGTACGTTTATTGAAAATGCGATAGGCTTTTCCCTTAGTGGAATAACCAAGAAAAATACCTTCATCCGATTTAGCATCAAATTTTCTCAAATAGTCCCTAGTGTTTAAGATAAAACATTTGCACCCAAAAACACGAAAATAAGCAATAGTTGGTGGTCTACCATTCCAAAGCTCATAAGGGGTTTTCTTAATAAGGGGTCTAATTAGAACTCTATTTAACACATAACAAGCCGTATGAACGGCTTCACCCCAAAAGTATGTAGGCAAGCTATGTTCTTTTAGCATTGTTCTAGCCATTTCTTGTAGAGTTCGGTTTTTCCTTTCCACTACCCCATTTTGTTGGGGAGTTCTAGGAACCGAAAAATTATGCTCAATCCCAAATTCATCACAAAAATGCACAAAAGGAGAATTCACATATTCACTACCATTATCACTACGAATGCATGTAATAGAGTAGCCTTTCTCATTTTGCACCTTTCTACAAAGTTTTGCAAATTCATTGAAGGCATGACTTTTTAAAGCAAGGAACATCACCCATGTATATCTAGTGTAATCATCAACAACAACAAAGACATATCTAGATCCTCCTAGACTAGTGACATCAACGGGACCAAAAAGATCCATATGCAATAATTGAAGTGGCCTAACGGTGATGACCTTATTTATGGATTTAAAAGATGAACGATGTTGTTTACCAAGTTGACATGCATCACATAATTTATCTTTATCAAACTTATAAATAGGCAAACCAACAACAAGATTTTTTCTAGACAATTTTGAAATCAAATCCATGCTAGCATGACCTAAATGTCTATGCCAAAGCCAACTATCATTTACCACGGATAAGCATTTAATACGTTGACACATAATACTCTCAAGATCAACTACAAAAACATTATCCGATCTTTTTGCAATGAACATAGTATCTAACTCATCATTTTTGAAAACAATGCATCTAGATGCTTCAAATTTAACACTATAACCAACATCACAAAGTTGACTTATACTAAGAAAGTTAAAAGATAGACCCTCAACAAGTAAAACATTAGAGATAAGTAAAGAATTCATATTACCGATGTTACCTTTACCCAAAACGCGTTTTTTAGTATTGTCGGCAAAAGTAACTCTATCACCTTTTGTTTTAAATAAACGTGTAAATAATTATTGGTTCCCGATCATATGTCTTGAGCATCCACTATCAAGGAGCCATATATTTTGCTTCTTGATGCTCAATCCCTACACACAAAAATAATTTAGGCTTTAGGTACCCAATTTGGTTTGGGTCCATGAGGGTTAGTGGATTTTCTTTTTATAGCCCATATAGGCCTTTTCCAAAGTGGCACAAGAGATCCCAAATCCAATAATTTACGATAATAACAATGAGATGCATCATGACCAAGTTTTTCGCAATAGGTGCAAGTGATAGAAGATTTTGAAGAAGATGGAATTGCATTTGAAATTTTTGATTTTACAAAAACATTTTTCAAGGGTTTTTGTTTAGTGAATGGATCATATCCAACACCACTTTTTTCAAAAGCCATTTTTTGAGAACCTAAAATCAAATCCAAGTTTTCTTGCCCACTTGTAAATTTTAAAATAATAGCATTTTGATCAACAATCTTTTTCTCCAACAAAGATTTTTCTTCCAAAAGATTTTTCTCAATAAGATGAAGTTTCTCATTTTCATCTATACATTCATCACAAAGATTTTGACAATCTTCCAAAGCTTTCAAAACCTCTTTAGTTCTATTTTTCTCAAATTCCAAATCTTTTGTTAAAACTTTGTTTGTTTCAATAGAGTTTAAAAAATCATTGTAGAGAGAATCAAATGCCTCATGAATATCTTGTTCACTAGCATCATCATTAGATAAAGAGAGTTTAGATTTAGGAGTTACCTCATCATGATTTTCCATAAAGGCAAAGTGAGTTGAGCCGGTATCATCATCCGAAGAAGCATCTTCATCATTTTCAAGTTCTCCCATAAAAGCAACAAGATTAACATTTTCGTTATCACTTTCTTTTTCATCCGAATTTTGAGTATCCCAAGTGATATTAGCATGCATTGCTCTCTTAGGTTTCTCCTTTTGAAGAAGAGGACAATAAGTTTTGATGTGACCAACTTTCTTGCAATGATAGCAAGTAGGTTCATCTTGTTTGATAGCTCTAACATTCTTCTTATAGGGTGAGGAAGAACTTCCTTTCTTGGCAAAGCGTTTGTATCTCATGAATTTTTTCATATCTCTTGCCAACATAGCCACTCCTTCATCTTCACTAGTTTCTTCTTCAGGTGAGTTTTCTTCTTCTTCACTTTCCTTCCTTTCTTTTCGTTCTTTCAACTTGGTACTTAAGGCATGGAAAGCAATGGATTTCTTAATCTTCTTCTCCTCATCATCTCTTATCTTTTCTTCTTCAAGCACAAGCTCTTCCGTCATGAGGTTGCAAATGAGTTCATGAACCGTCATTTTTGAAAGATCTTTAGTGTCTCTTATAGAGTTGATCTTTGATTTGTATTTCCTTGGAAAAGCAAATAAGATTTTTCGGCATTGTTCTTTGTTGGTGTACTCTTGACCAAGAGTCTTCAAGGTGTTGACAATGTTAGAAAATCTTTGATGCATAGCATTTAAGGCTTCATCGGGCTCCATACGAAATAGCTCATACTTGGTGATAAAAAGACCAATCTTAGTTTCTTTGATATCTTCCGTTCCTTGATATGATAGCTCCAAGAGTTGCCATATTTCATGAGCCGAATTGCATTCACTAACTCTAGCATACTCCGTGACACTTAACCCATTTATGAGTATGTTCATAGCTTTGTTGTTTTTGGTGAGTTTAGCTATGTCTTGATCATTGTAATCATCTTCATCTTTCACCTCCGTTTTACTACCATTAACATAAGGAATGTAAGGACCCTTCTTGATAGCAAGCCACAAAAAGTAATAAATTCCTCTGACACGAATCTCCATTTTCTTTTTCCATCCAAAGTAGTCTTTTCCTACAAAAAGCGGAGGTCTAGTAGAACATGAACCTTCCGGTTGATTAGAATCCATATCGTATCAACTCTAGAAACGATTAAGTACAATAGAGCTAGGCTCTGATACCAATTGATATTCTATATGCGTCCTAGAAGGGGGGTTGAATAGGACAATGGAAATTAATCGGCTAATTTTATTTCAAGTAAATAAAATTAAAAGCTAATTTGAATCCTATTGTTTTAGCAAACTAAATAGTTAAGAACTAGATAATCCTAAAAGACAATATTATCAAACTATTCATGTAAGCATTTTGTCAAGCATATAGAGTGCGGAAATGTAAAGAGTTAAGGGATATAAAACGATACACAACGATGTATAGTGGTTCGGTTTCCCTACATCCACTACCTAAGGAAGCCTCCTTAGGATTTGCAAGATTCTCAACTAATCTTCGTAACTCTTAAACCGGGTGAGTTTACAAACCCTTTACAACCACTTCAAAACCTTGAAGGAAATACACTTGTGTTATCACCAACACAAGGAACCAAGCATAAAACCTATGCTCACACTACTCTCTTAATCTATTACAAGAACTAAGAGGAAAGGAAAAGTGTTTAGGGGTGCTTATAAAAGCTTTGTAACTAAACTCCTAAATGAGTGGATATAAACTATATAGCTTAAGAATGAATATGACTTGAATGCTCCTTTGAAACCTCCTTAAATGATAATATTAATTGCTCTTAAGATTGGTAGATGGAAGGCTTGAGTTGTGTCTTGAATGAGCTTCAATATATAGCTGAAAATATCTTCCAACGGTCAAAAGGCTTCTATCTAACGGATCTATTTTATCTCCAACGGATATAAGCTTTGTCCTCTAGTAATAGTGCAGAAACCCTTTCATGCGGTGTACCGCGGGTATGGTCCGGTGTACCGCAAAATCACTCGTCTTGATTTCAAGGTAAACTGACGGGCTATCCTATGCACCGTGATCCTGGTCCGTGCCTCAGTCCGGTGTACCGCGCCTCTGTCCGGTGTACCGCACATTTTCTTAGCTTACTGACGGGCTATCCTATGCACCGTGATCCTGGTCCGTGCCTAAGTCCGGTGTACCGCGCCTCTGTCCGGTGTACCGCACATTTTCTCAGCTTACTGACGGGCTATCCTATGCACCGCACCTCTGGTCCGTGGCACTGCGGTGTACCGCGACACTGTTCTTTTGAAGCTCAAGCTTAAGATCAAGGAATTTAACACAACTAATCTAATGAGGGGTTTTGGAAAACCTTTAAAAGTGATACCAAATGAATTTTAGTTTAAATGATGATTTGTCGAATATTAAAACGGGAATAAAAACAAGGTGAGGCTAACATCCTCTTCTTTATAACCTAAAAAAATTCTCCAGCGGCTCGGACTGGCATACCGCTGGTATGCCCAGCATACCGGTGCTTCTCTTCGAAAAAACTCGCTTCGGCAATAAACCTGATTCGCGAACCTGTGGGCACGTGTTTTTGTCTGACCGGCATACCGCTGGTATGCCCGGCATACTGGTGCGATAATTTTCAAAAATCCATCTCTCGGCAAAGAACCCGACGCGTGAACCCGTGGCCACCCTTTTTTGGCTCAAGTTTTTTAGTTCATGAACATCAAAAACACTAATACCTTCCTCAATAATGCTATATCAACTAAACAATACGTAAACTAACTAATACACACTAAAAAAATAAACTAATAAAGTAATTAAAACTTGGGGTGTCTCCCAAGAGCACTTTTATTTAACGTCATTTAAAGTTTGACGAGTTACCTCCATTATCCCTTGAGTATGTAGCCTCCTTAGCAGTGGGTGAGGTTATGGATGTCTACAATTCGCCGCCTTTGACCTTTCGAAGGTCGTATCTCTATTATTTTTGATGTCACCATTCGAGGAAAAACAAATGGTCCTATCCACGCATTTTTGAAACCTCGTGGCCTATTATCTTGTTTGGCGGCCTTCCGAGCAACCAAGGTTCCGACCCCAAACTCATCTTTAGCTCTCTTCTTCACGGGTTCATGGCGATGGTCCTTCTCTTGAGCCTCTTTGGATACTTCTGGAACAATGGGGAACTCAAGTGGCACCTCCTCTAGAGTTTTGTCCAAAAAAAGGGATGTTTCAGACTTTTCTTTTGTTATGAGGGCCACGTCTTAAAATCCCAATCTCTATACTCGCATTCTCATTTAATTGCGGAATAGCTTCTGTGAATACTTGTTGCGGTGTGAGTTCTTTTGTATCACTTTCAAGCATTTGGGTGTAGGTTTTGTCTTCTTTGCATACCTCTACAAATTCTTTATCAATGTCACCATTTGAATGATTCGTCTTTATTGGTTTGGGTGGTGAAATCAATGGAGTACTAGGTGGCGAATCCATCCTAGTATCTTCTTCTTCTATCTCTTTTCTAACCAAGATTTCAATGTTCGATTCCTCAAAATGCGGCTTGGCTGGGTTTTCCATGGATGTCATCTTCCCTTCACAAGATTTATTTTCAACTTCGACTCGATTCTCAACAACTGTCTCATCTATGCTTAGCGTGGTTTATTCTTCTATTGTTGGAACCTCTAGTTCACTATGTGTAACTTGTGGCGGTTGCACTTCCTTCTCATCTTGAAGGATAAAATTTTCAACTTCATCGAACTGAACGTCGCTATCTTGACTGGCTTTATGATTAATATTTGTACCTTGTCCAGTTTGCATAGATGGTACTTGTTGTAGCTTCTCAATTGTTTCTGTGAGTTGCGTCAATCGTTGCTCCATCAATTGATGTTCTTGTTGCATATTCTGCACTAATGATATGGTAGCATCGCTTTACGCCTCACTCTTTATCACATTATCCATTGTAACCTTGACAAAACGATTGAGGGAGTCCTCCAACTTCCTGAGCCTCTCTTCATGATCTCTAAAGCTCCCTCGTGTCATATCCATTAAGATGTTTGTTCTATCAATAAATTTTTGCACTTGAATACACCAGGTCTGTGTTGGATTTTGCTCTTCATAAAGGGAAATTTCCATACCTAAAGAAAAACTTTAAAAGAGACTAAAACAAAACAAACGTAAACCTGAAAAAAACTAAAACTACCAACCTAACTTAAACACAAAATAAAATAACCGAAAAAAATCCCCGACAGCGGCGCCAAAAACTTGGTGGGTCCTTGTGTGTTACTCCCTCCGTTTCAAAATGTTTGTCCACTTACTAAAATTGGTGTTTCAAAATGTTTGTCCACTTAGTATTTCAAGACACTTTTTCCCAATTTTTTCCATTACTACCCCTATTAAAAAATTAAAATTTATATTTCCAATACACATTTAAGGATCAAGACACTTTATGAAGGGTAATTTTGTAATAGAGATTGTAATCATTAATTTTCTTAATTCATGTGAAAAGAAAAGTGGACAAACATTTTGAAACAGAGGGAGTATAAAATAATGCAATATAATTAAAGAGATAAAGTATCCTTAGACCGCAAGTATACGAGTCGTTCCAAGTAATAGACAAGTAAATACAGGAAAATCATCTCCGCAGGGATTTATGTAGTTATTCTAACTTCGCGTTCAATATCAAAATAGATAGTTTTAGTTGTCTTAATTTAAAAGATAAGTAGCAGAGGAGTTTGTTTTCTAATTAACTAAATAAATAAATTATAAATTATAAATGATTATGCAAATAAGATAATGAGATGCAAGTATGTATCTATCCTATTGAATTTATGATTCTTAAAAATAAGGGTGAATGATAAATTTCACAATAGTCAGGACTCTATAATCTCTTAACCCCCGCCAGGATGGACTTTGGAGCTATCCTACCGTATTACAAACCCCGTCAAGGCGATTATAAGCTACGTTCAGATGATTGATATCTTTACCCAATTGGCTACGTGGTTAGTCAAGTCCGTTAGGGTCAATAACGGACACCACACGTCTATATTCTAGTTCTGTAATTAAACCACCCGTCAAGGTGATCACCGCCACTAGTGAATAGCCTAATTACTAAAACCTACCCTTGATTCGCGACGTCAATGATAGTAACCAAGCACAAGAATATAGTTAATGGAAATTAAGAACCAATTCAATTAAATACTAAAATCCCAGATTAAAATTAAAATAGAAAAACAATAATCGAAGGTTCATATAATTACAATCATAAAGATACTAAAACTCTTGAACAATTAGTTTAGAAATACCTCATAGACAAAATATATCTAATATTAAATTACCCAAAGAATAGAGATGCAGAAGTGTTAAATTGATGTAGTTAAGCTCTAGCTCTTGCTTCTTCCTCCTCTAGATCCTCCTGATTGCTTCTATAATGATTTATGTATGTATATTAAGATTATGCAGCCAAGGGATGACTAGGTTGAAATCTTGGAATAGGGGTCAAGTAAAAGAGTTTAAGCCGAACTCAAATTTGTAAGTAGAAAAGGATAATTATTGCTGACTTGTTTTGACCATATCGCCTTCGTTACTGGGCCGTTTTAGGCCTGTAAAATATCAAAAGAATCCTCACAGAAATATCTACCTTTAAAAGGGATCTTCCAGAATTATCTCGAATATGGAGTTATATTCACTTCTTTAGAAGTAGCTGCAGAAATTCAGATTTATTTGGCAGCTTTTCTTCTCCTAAGTGAACTCTTTTTCCTTCTATCTCCTGATTTCTACAAGATATTCTTTCCTTATCTCCTTAGAATTGATTTGACATCTAATTTATTTTCATATTATCTTTAAAGCTTCACATTAACACACAAATTAAACCAAATATGCTATAAAAATAATAATTCATCAAATCAAGACAAGAAATAGAAATATTACGAATTAAGCACAAAAGTAAATATAAAAAGACCATTTTCTACCTAAAATGTTGTCTCCTAAGAGCTTATATTTTGAAAAATTAGGGAGACATCAAGACCCCAACTCAAACTTGTATCGTCCCGATGCAATAAAAAATAAGAACATAGGGAATTCTCTAAAATATCAGCTATGTCAATTAAGCATAGGGGAGAAGAAGATAGAAGAATATATAGAATTAACTCAAAGCAACTAATCTAAAAATTTCATGTAATAATATATACAAACTACATACCTGCACACTTGTCATATCTACAATCAACACAGCTTGAATTCAAGATTAGATTAGCTTCGCAATGTAAGAAGGAGAGGATCTTTACTCAGTTTACCAAGGAGGCTATAGATTGTTCATCGAACTTCACTAGTATCCAAAGATCCAATTAAGTACTCTCTAACGGCTCAATCACTTCTAGATTACATAGCAAAGAATCATAAGGTCTTTAGGGTTGTAATGTTGGCTTAGGAACGGTATGATAAGTATATTTGGATAATTTAGAGTGAGCTTTTGGCTCTCTCCTCACTAGCCATCAACGAATAGCCCTAGAGCTTGAGTTACATTCATAGAACGTTCTCACTTAACCCAATAAATTCCTTGATGCACTAGTTAGCGTCCCCAATAACAAAATTAAAGCATAAAGATGTTCACATAAAAATTCCTCTTTGCCGGTCCAAATATATATTCTTTTCATATCAATTTTTTTTCTTTTGTATAGCTATGACTCTCTTTTTGATGTTGAGATATCATGCTATTTTTCTCATAAAATTTTTATTTTCTTTTCATGCTTTTCATCTTTTTTCATTTACTCATACCCCGACAAAGGGTTACAATATAATAAACTTGTGAATCATCATCAAAATATAGAACAAAGCACAATTAATAAGCTCAAAAAATCCTAACCCAATAATATTTCCAATAATGGTGGACCCACCACCCTAATCTCAAGCTTTAAAACAATTGTCTATGCATCGCGATTCGAGTGTAGGGTCATATGAAAAAGTCCTATAATCTAAAGGGATATGGCTTATAATATGGATAATGAAAAGGATTTAGAAAGGTTTGAAGGGGATGAGAAGGATATATAATATAATAAATGGACATCAAGCTAAAAGGCAACAAGGGGCTCACGAAAGAACCGCCTTAATCACATTCTAAACAATGCAATTTCGTCATTCTCTTACCTTTAGCACGTTCATCAAATGGGTTTGTCAACTAGCTTGGATCTCACGGCCTACACACCACTCAAGGCTCCCTGAGATCGAACATACTTTCTATCGCATTGCTAACTAATCTTTTTTTTTACTATCAATGTGTGCTTTCCTGCAAATACTCAAAGCATACAAAATAAAGCAGCTCATAAACATACTACTTTCTATCATTAACTTACTAAGCTTAGGCTTTTAAGCTATTAAACACATTCTACATCTAATCCATCTCTTAAAAGTTTCAAAATTTCAAATTTCTCTAAAAAAACAGTAAATCACATAAAATAGAGATGAGGGACAACGAATCCCCACACCTAACTCAAAAATGAGTCGTGTCCCCACGACTTAGAAAGACTCAATAAATAAAAACAACAAATATTGCATATAGAGTAATGGTAAGGAAGAAAGAAAACATACTCTTCAAGGCTATTGCCTCGCTTGATTAATACCCAAGATAGGGTGCAGTGATATCCTTGTATGTAAACTCCATGTATCACCAATTTCGCTATCCCTTACATCCTCTTATGCTCCATCCCAGATAACCACACTCTAGAGATCTCTTATGTTACCATCTCCTCCAACTTTGTTCTCGAATACTCTCTCATGAGAAGGTGTTCATCCAGGCATATTATGTTGTGGCAACAGCTACTAGCATCCCAGAAGCTCTACTCATCTTTGGTCAAAGGATTCTAGATTTGTAAAGGTTGTGGTGTCTTCCTTCTGAAATTTGAAACCTTTTTGCTCCTTGAATTTACCACAGCTAGCTTTCCTCTATTCTTTTGAACCAATTTAAATTGTATTTTATTCCCAAACTAGTACCCATCTCAATTTATTTATTCTTGATCTTACCAAATACCTTGCTTTGATACTTCATCTCCCTTAACGCTTGATAAAATCTATATTCTTTTCATCATCTCTTTTGACCCCCAACTCAAAGCTTTGAACACTCTTGAAATTTTGAACTCTTGATCGTAGGTGGAACAAGCTTTATTTGCATTAGGAAAGGTGTTAGGATGATAATTCTCTATGTGGGTAGGATGAATTCTTCCTTGATTGGTATGGATCTAAGAAATTGTGAATGATTTTTGAAAAATTAGGCTCTTGATTCTTGGATTCTAGGTGTTTTGATATGATTTGGATGGTTGAATCTTCTTTGTAACGATGTAGGGAAGAATTTGGATATGAATTCATGGTGATTTGGTAGTGTTTTGATGTTGGGTGAAGGTTTCGTGAAGCTTTAATGGAGTTGGGAGAGGTTTGGAGAAGAAAGTGAGGCTTAAGGATTGAGAAATTCGGACTAGAGCTCACCTTCTCTTCTTTATAACCTAAAATATATCTCCAGAGCTCGGACCGGCATACCGGTGCTGCTCTTTGAAAAAAACTCGCTTCGGCAATAAACCTGATTCACCATGTGGGCACGTGTTTTTGTCTGACCGGCATACCGGTGCGGCAATTTTTGAAAATCCATCTCTCGGCAAAGAACCCGACGCGTGAACCCGTGGCCACCCCTTTTTGGCTCACCAGCATACCGGCGGTATGGGCGGTATACCGGTGAGCAGGTCAAAATATACCCAAAAATTTCCTTTTCTTCCCTAACTCGAATTTCTTAGTACCTGAATATCAAAAACACTAATACCTTCCTCAATAATGCAATATCAACAAAAAAATACGTAAACTAACTAATACACACTAAAAAAATAAACTAATAAAGTAATTAAAACTTGGGGTGTCTCCCAAGAGCACTTTTATTTAACGTCATTTAAAGTTTGACGGGTTACCTCCATTATGCCTTGAGTATGTAGCCTCCCCAGCAGTGGGTGAGGTTATGTATGTCTACAATTCGCCGCCTTTGACCTTTCGAAGGTCGTATCTCTATTAATTTGGATGTCACCACTCGAGTAACAACAAATGGTCTCATCCATGCATTTTTGAAACCTCGTGGCCTATTCTCTTGTTTGGCGGCCTTCCAACCAACCGTGGTTCAGACCCCAAACTCATATTTCGCTCTCTTCTTCAAGGGTTCATGGTGGTGGTCCTTCTCTTTAACCTCTTTAGATACTTCTAGAACAATGGATAACTCAAGTGGCACCTCCTCTAGAGTTTTGTCCAAAACAAGGGATGTTTCAGACTTTTCTGTTGTTATGAGGGCCACGTCTTCAATCTCAATCTCTACACTCGCATTCTCATTTGTTTCCAGAATAGCTTCTGTGAATACTTGTTACGGTGTGAGTTCTTTTGTATCACTTTCAAGCATTTGGGTGTAGGTTTTGTCTTCTTTGCACACCTCTACAAATGCTTTATCGATGTCACCATTTGAATGATTCGTCCTTATTGGTTTGGGTGGTGACATCAATGGAGTACTAGGTGGCGAATCCATCATAGTATCTTCTTCTTCTATCTCTTTTCTAACGAAGATTTCAATGTTTGATTCATCTAAATGTGACTTGGCTGGGTTTTCCATGGATGTCATCTTCCCTTGACAAGATTTATTTTCAACTTCAACTCGATTCTTAACAACTGTCTCATCTATTCTTAGCGTGGCTGATTCTTCTATTGTTGGAACCTCTAGTTCACTATGTGTAACTTGTGGCAGTTCCACTTTCTTCTCTTCTTGAAGGCTAAACTTTTCAACTTCATCAAACTGAACATCGTTATCTTGACTGGATTGATGATTAATATTTGTACCTTGGCCAGTTTGCATAGATTGTACTTGTTGTAGCCTCTCAATTGTTTCTGTGAGTTGCGTCAATCGTTGCTCCATCAATTGATGTTCTTGTTGCATATTCTGCACTAATGATATGGAAGCATCACTTTTCGCCTCACTCTTTACTACATTGTCCATTGTAACCTTGATGAAACGATTGAGGGAGTCTTCCAACTTCCTGAGCCTCTCTTCATGATCTCTAAAGCTCCCTCGTGTCAGATCCATGAAGATGTTTGTTCTATCACTAAAGTTTTGCACTTGAATACACCAGGTTTGTGTTGGATTTTCCTCTTCATAAGGGAAATTTCCATACCTAAAGAAAAACCTGAAAAGAGACTAAAACAAAACAAACGTAAAACTGAAAACAAGTAAACTACCAACCTAACTTAAACACAAAATAAAATAACCGCAATAAATCCCTGGCAGCGGCGCCAAAAACTTGGTTGGTCCTTGTGTGTTATAAAATAATGCAATAAAATTAAAGAGATAAATGATCCACAGACCGCAAGTATATGGGTCGTTCCAAGTAATAGATAAGTAAATACGGGAAAATCGTCTCCACAGGGATTTATGTAGTTATTCTAACTTCGTGTTCAATACCATAATAGATAGTTTTACTTGTCTTAATTAAAAAGATAAGTAGTAGAGGAGTTTGTTTTCTAATTAACTAAATAAATAAATAATAAACAATAAATAATTATGCAAATAAGATAAGGAGATGCAAGTATGAATCTATCCCATTGAATTTATGATTTCTAAGAATAAGGGTGAATGGGAAATTTCACAATAGTCAGGACTGTATAATATCCTAACCCCTGTCAGGGTGGACATAGGAGCTATCATACCGTATTACAAACCTTGTCAGGGCGATTATAAGCTAATTTAAGATGTTGAGATCTTTACCCAATTGGCTATGTGGTTAGTCAAGCCCGTCAGGGTCAATAACGGACACCACACGTCTATATTCTAGTTCTATAATTAAACCCCCTGTCAAGGTGATCACCGCCACTAGTGAATAGGCTAATTACTAAAACCTACCCTTGATTCGCGACGTCAATGATAGTAAACAAGCAAGAGAATACAGTCAATGGAAATTAAGAACCAATTCACTTAAATACTAAAATCCCAGATTCAAATTAAAGCAAAAAAACAATAGTCAAAGGTTCATATAATTACAATCCTAAAGAGAAATTATGCATACTAAAACTCTTGAACAATTAGTTTAGAAATACCTCATAGACAAAATATATATAATACTACATTTCCCAAAGAATAGAGATGGATAAATGTTGAATTGATGTAGTTAAGCTCTAGCTCTTGCTTCTTCCTCCTCTAGATCCTCCTGATTGCTTCTATAATGATTTATGTATGTATATTAATCTTTTTCAGCCAAGGGATGATTTTCTAAGCTTTAGAACTGATATATATATATAGGTGCTAGGTCGAAATCTTGGAGTAGGGGTCAAGTAAAAGAGTCCAAGCCCAACTCAAATTTGTAAGTATATAAGGATAATTACTGCTGACTCGTTTTGACCATATCTCCTTCGATAAGTGGCCGTTTTTGGCCCGTAAGATATCAAAAGAATCCTCACCGAATGATCTATCTACCTTTGAAAGGGATTTTCCAGAATCGTCTCAAATTTGGAGTTATCTTCACTTATTTAGACGTAGCTGAAGAAATTCAGATTTATTTTGAAGCTTTTGTTTTCGGAATTGAACCATGTTTCCTTCTATCTCTTGATTTCTTCAAGATCTTCTTTCCTTACCTTGGAATTGATTTGGCATCTAATTTATTTCTGTATTATGTTTAAAGCTTCACATTAACACACAAATTAAACCAAATTTTCTATAAAAATAATAATTCATCAAATCAAGACAAGAAATAGGAATATTACGAATTAAGCACAAAAGTCAATATAAAAAGACCATATTCTACTTTAAATGATGTCTCCTAAGGGCTTATATTTAGAACAATTAGGGAGAAATCAGGAGTATATCTGTATTATCTGCTTTGACTTATTGTTTCCAATCCTAGATTTGGCCAATCCTAGGACTACCCTTAGTAATTAAGTTAACACCCGGAAGGGGGATTTAGTTATTCACAACACCACATAATCGTCTAGTGTGCGGAAGTTATCTTGACGGGCTTGCCTAGCTAGATAGCCATAAAGGTTTGATTTAACCACCGATCATTATTCATCCCCCTTACCCAAGTCCCCTGGTAGTGGAGAGGTTGCTCCTAAGTCCACCCTGACGAGGTTAGGAAGAATTTAGAAACCCAGTTAATATATAATGCTCAATTCACCCTTAAGATTAGAATATAACTTAGTAGGATAGGCTCATATTAGTAATCGGACTTACATTCATATTTATTTATTTCTATTCTTATTTATTTATTCACATCATCTAATTATTCATCTTATCTCTGTTTTAATCTAAGCATCTAAATTTGACTACCCTTACAAGTAGATCTAACAAATTAAATTCATGTGAACGAACTTTACTTACTAACTAACCTTGCAAATGATTTGGGATACTTGCAGTGAGTTTCCGTGGTTGTTAAGGGTGTGTGTCCTTATCTTTATTATTATTATTATTATATAAATCATTATTTTACCACACCTTTGCCCCCACCATGTTTTTAGCGCCGCTGCCGGGGATTTATCTTTAAGTTATTTTTTTGTGTTTATTTAGCGTAGAAGTTTTTATTTGTTTTCAGTTTTACGCATTTTTTTTTTTGTTTTTGTCTTTTCTAGATTGAAAGATGGCTTATCAACTGTTAGAGCTAGGCTTTCCTAGCCCATTCTGAGTGCAACCCATTGGGATTCGTCCTCCAGATATTCAAGTTGTTCAATTCAAGCTCGATTCTAAGATGATTAATCAATTCGTTAGCTATGGGAAATATAGTGGTGCTACACATCAAGATCTGGTCTGATCTGTAAGAAATTTATGCAATTTTGTGATGCCTACATTACTGAGGGTGTCACACAAGAACATATTTATTATTTAATTTTTAAATTCTTCTTGACTAGAAGAGCAAGCGATTGGTTAGATGATCAACCTCCAGAGCTAATAACAATTTGGGACAAGCTTCAAGCAATATTCCTTGATCAATTTTATCCTACAAGTATGTGAGTGAAAGAACAATTGGAGCTTATGAATTTCTTACAAGAAGCCAGAGAGAGTTAGAGAAGCATGTACTAGATTCTAAAAGAAGTTGGCAAGATGTCCACTACACGGATACACGCCAGAATTCCAGTTAGTCATGTTCTATAAAGGACTTATTCAGAGTCAAGATTAAGAGTAGATGATCTGGGTCGTGGTGGTTTTTTCTCTATGGATCAGAAAGAATCAAAGAGTGGTATGGAAAGAATCATCGAGACCTACATTAGTTGGCCACAATCACAAGCTCCTACCACTAATATTGATATAGAGGCAACATTTTCAAGCTTACAAGGTAATCAAATGCAACAAGCAGAGTCAAGTAGGGTCGCTATCAAAAACTATTCATATAAACTTAAACCTCGAGAAAATGTTTGTCAAGTGCTACCTCAACAACTATACCTGCAAGAACAAGCCTACGAAAATCAAGCTAATCAACCACCAGGCTACAATGCGTACAACAAAAGTCAAGCTCCAATAGCACTTCCATCACGTCCTCAAGAAGATATCATTGAGTTAAAAGAGACTATTAGTCAATTCATCAACTTCTCAAAGGAAAAATGAGCAGACTTGAGTCAATGATCAATTCATCAGTAGTGCAAGGCCTGGAACAACAAAATCATGATCTGAAACAACATAATCAACTTTAAGAGCAAAATGTGATGTTGATAACTACATTCATAGAACAAATGCAAAGTCAAATCTTGCAATTGACCCAAAGTACAAATTCTAACATGAAGAAGATCCAATACGTTGACGACAAGGTTAAGACTATTAGTCTTCAAGCTGAAATAAAGAAAGAATCACCACCATCTCAATCGAGTAAAGTGGAGATTCTACAAACCAAGTCAACCGTTAATAGGATGAACTTAGATGAGATAATTGTTGAAGATTGGGTTGAAGAGTTTGAACAAGATGAAATAAAAAGCCAAGAAGAGTGGTTGATGCACGAAGAATGGAAGAGAAAAGCAGGGTGAAACCACCACTCCCATATTTCTATTATCTTGTAAATTTTGCTTATTTGAAGGAGGATCAAGAGAGGTGTATAGATACGTTAAAACAAGTGAAAATCAACGTCCCTCTACTCAAAGATATGGAAGGAAAGAGAAACTATAATCGATTCTTTATGGAGGCACTCTCTAATATATATAAGTTCACAGAACACAAGATTGTGGTACTCAATTAAGGGATATCAGCAAGTTCAGTGAAAGTTACTGCCAAAGCTTAAGGATCCTAGAGGTTTCAACATCCCGAAAAACAAGTGGTATATTCCATGGAAGGGAAATGTGTGATTTGGGGGCGAGTGTGAATCATGCCTAAAAGTATATTAAAAAAGATTGGTATTAGTGATACGAAACCGACCTCCGTGATCTTACAACTTGGGGATCAATCAACAACAATACCTTGGGGTGTAATCGAGGACGTGCTCCTCCAAGTAGGTGGTGG
Source organism: Nemophila menziesii (assembly GCA_029959085.1). NCBI lineage: Eukaryota > Viridiplantae > Streptophyta > Magnoliopsida > Boraginales > Hydrophyllaceae > Nemophila > Nemophila menziesii. The sequence goes on along the minus strand of JARWIR010000017.1, from coordinate 9,883,974 downwards.
GTCCTTGTGTCTTATAAAATAGAATGCTAAAGATGAGGACTCATAAACTGCAAGTGTACGGTGGTGGAATAATTGCAATTACGGAAAAGAAAATGATAGAAAAGATTGTTTTGGGTTTTTGTTTATCAACTAGAATTCAAAAGTAGATTAAAGATTAAATAAGGTAAGCAAAAATAAAAATAATACAAATGAAAGATGTAGACGCAAGGAAAGAAGTAGTACTTGATTCTCGCTAGGGATTCACCTAAACCTTCTTAATTAATGTCACCTTTTAAGGGCTGAATCATTATTATTATGCTAGTCGGGATTCTAAAGTCTCTTAGCCCCTGTCAGGATGGACGTAAAAGCTCTCCAACGGTATTATAAACTCCGTCAGGATGATTAAAACTTACCACATTGGCTATTGGCTAATCAAGCCTGTAAAGGTCATTGTCGGATACCAACGACAAGTACCTAGTTCTGCATCTAAACCCCCTGTCAAGGTGATCAATACACCACCATATTAAATAGCCTAGATACAAAAACCCACCCTTAGTTCATGACTCTAAGGATAATAAATAAAGCATAAAATAAAAACCAACATAAAATAATAATTCTATTTAAATTCTTAAATCCCAAATCGGAAAAACATAAGTTAATCTAGTTTGGGCTCAACCGAATATGCGATTCTCAAGTACAAAGGAAAATTAGCTCATAATTGAAATAAAGATAAAATAAATAAAATTAAATATGTTCATGTTTAACAGAAAGAAAATAAATAAAAGAAACCTAATTAGGAATTGAATTTGGGCTGCGATTTGGAGAAGATGAATTCTCCAGCTCTTGGCTTCTTCCTTTTCCTAGCTTCTGACTTTCTCTCTGGGTTCTTGACTTTGCTAAAAGAAATTGTATGTAAAAATAAAGTCAAAAGTTCTATTTATACTCTAAAATTTGGACTTGGGCTTATTTTAAATGAATTAATAAAATATTAAATGACCCAAGTCCACTCTTCAAGTCCAAATCTCGTAACTGGTGTACACCTTCCACTAAAACGGTTGTAACTTTCTCAATTTAACTCCGAATTGTCCCGTTAAACTTGCTAAATCATCTAACTCGATAATAAAGAAATATTATTTGTAACTCAGAGACTGAATCCACGTTTAAGTAGCTCGAAATCAGCAATTACTATCAGCCTTCCAGATTTGCAGCTCTACCTTGTCAATTCTTCGGGATATTTCTTTACGCCTTTGACTTCTTTACACGATCTAAGACTTCAATTCCCGATTCCTCTCCTTGCTAGTATTAAAAACCTACAAACTTTACACTAAAACAAACCATTTAACGTGCAAAAGTTTAGTAAATGAGAAATACTAAAATCCAGGGAGGAAAAATGAAATATAACAAATTAACACTAAAAGTCTATCGAATTAGTCAAATAATCACCTAATTTGATGTCTCCTAAGGGCATATAATTAGAAAAAAGAGGATACATCAAGACCCCAAACACAAACCTTTTTCGTCCCGACAAAGTAAAATTAAAACAATTGTCTAAGGTGAGTGCCGAGATGCAGAAGCTAGTAAATACACCCAAAGCAACACTAAAAATAAATCTCTTATAGCAAACATTAGGAACTAATATACATATACACTTACCATGCAAAATTAAACACAAATAATATCAATCTTAAAATTAACTTCACAATGCTAGAAGATTACGCTTGTACTTATCTCATCAGGATGGCTATGGGGTGTTCCTTGATCCTCACTCGCTTTGAATGCTCCACTTAGCATATTCCCTATCAGCTAAATTATAAACTCACTATGCACCTAGGAATCACGAGGACTTAATGGTTTTAGCGTAGGCTTAGGGACGGTGTGGTATGTATATTTGGTAAATTTGAAGTGAGCTTTTGGCTCTCTCCTCACTTACCATCAACATCTGTCCACGAGCTTCAGTTTACACTCGAATAATTTTCTCACTCAACCCAATTGATGCACTAATTTAGCATCCCCAAGTTAACCCAATATAATGATTTCCAGAAATTTCCACTTTGCCGGGTAAGTTATTCTTTCTTCTTCTTTTTTTTTTGTTTTTTTGTATAGGAGGAAACTGGGTTCCCAGTCCTTACTGTATTGATTTTTCGATTCACTTTTTTTTAATCCCGGCAAAGGGTTACAAATAATAATATCATCTGAAATTGTGCCTCAATACAAACACATATTATTCCCTCCCAAAGTAACTTCCCAAGGATGGACCCGCCACCCCAAACTCAAGCTCGAGACACGTCTCAGGTTCGTGATTCAAGTGCGGGTCTTTTGGAAATGCCTAATAAACTAAGGGGATATGGGCTTATATCGTGGTTACAAAAAGAAAGGCTTTAAGGCTCAAAATTGGGCTATGACGGATAATATTAATACAAGGGATAGAAGGCTTAAAAGGTCTCAAATGGCTAACAAAGAACCGCCTTTATCATTTTCCTAATTACATAGCTTGCCTCTAGTTCATACCTAAGTGGGTTCTCTACTAATTTGGATCTCACGTTCTACAAACCAAACATTTTTCTTATGTACAAGTTTACTTCTTTTGCATTATTCATTAATTCTTCTTATCAATTACCTATGTTTGCATGCAATTAAAGCGCGTTTTATACGAATCCCTAAAGTCCACTATTTACTATTATAGATTTTTCAGAAGTATGCTTAATGGGGACATTTAAGATCTTCTATAGTCAAACACAACTCCTAATTAATTTTATTGAAAGCAATTAAAAACACATACCACGTAAAAATGGGATGAGGCAACGAACCCCACCCCAAAATCAAAAACAATTTGTGCCCCCAGGACTCGAAAAGACTCAAAGAAATTAAAATAATATACACTAAATGAGAAAAGGTTAGAAAACGTATCTCAACCAGCACGAGGTTGGTTACCATTGTTGCGTCTAGGTTTTGCTTCTTTCGTAAAGATAGAGCAAATGACGTGTTGCATATTTCTCACCCCAAAAAGCATGTTCTTCATCGAGTCCAACTCTATTGTGACCTTTTCTAAAGTGACAATAATCGCGGCTTGTTTCTCCTCCAACTCTTTAATTTGAGCACAATCAACTCCATTAGTTACCTTCTTCTTGCTTGGAGGAAGCCTAGGTCTCCTTAAATCTCTTGTAGCTTCTTCATGGGCATTCTCAATTGATCTCATTGTCATCTCTTCCCCTTTTTCTGTAGGTTCAAGTTCCTCGCTTTTACGTGGTATTTTTGCGTCTAGGCAAATGGCAGTTATAGTGCATGGGAACTTGAGGTTTTGTTGAAGGATAGGGGATTTCTAGAATTCCATGATAGTTTCATAGATCACACGGGAAACATCAATATGTTTCTTTTCAAGGATACACTTTATGAAGATAAGATGTTCCTTTTTCAATTCGGAAGTGTGATTGTTGCCAAAGAAGGTGGAATTATGAAACGAGACCATACCTTTGCAGAAGGTATTAAATCACTGCTATAAACTTGGCCCGCATACCTTTCACCTTTTGGGATGGGAAGTCTTCCATGAATAAGTACTAAATCGTAAAGGGACTCCCATTCGAAAGATGTATTGTTAAGTGTTTCGTGATAAGGGCATGGGCTAGTCAAGATTGGTAACTTCAATGTATTTCGAATAACTTCAACTGAGAAAGGTAGTACCTTTTTGCGTAGGATGATCGATTGTTTATTCGCAAAGGCAAGTTTCTCGTAGCACTCACGAACTAAAGCAGGGATGAACGTGGGAGTTCTCAATCTCAATTCTTTCCACCTAATCTTGTCACAAGTAATATCATAATATTTAAAAGTACTGTTCATAATACCTGAAGAAAATCATTTCTCAACACCAAACTTCAACTATTCAACTCTATTGCGAACTTGCTCCTCCCAGCTAACAACGACTCTTTTTGTCTTATTTTGACTCATCTTTCTTCAAGTGAATCGTTGTTCAAGAACGGGCTCGTTAGGAATTTCTTCTACAACCTCCTCTTCTTCATCAACCAAAGTAGGCTTTTTGAGCTTAGACTCACTTGGGTTTTCTTTCCTCTTCATAGCAGTCTTAACCTCTTCAATCTTGCGTTTAGGACCCGCATCTGGAATCTCAATTAGCTCTCTTTTGCGTAGCACCAGGATTGTTTCTTGTTCTTGGAGTGTTTCTCCAAGTGTAACTGAAAGAATCTTTCCTATTTGTCATGTCTACTCACCCCAAACTCAAAACTTCAAAAATTCAAAAACTAGAGAAAAGTTTTGAAATTTGATGTTTTGAGGATAGAAGGAAGAAGATTAAGGTGAGATATGAGATGGGTAACGATTAATTTGTGTGATTGGAGAGTTTTTATGGTTCAATTTATGGTTTTGATGAAGGAGGATTCTTGAGAAAAACTGAAAATTGTTGGTGTTGTGGAAGGATTGGGAGAGAATTGTGTGTTTATGTGGAGTTGTAGGAGAGGAACCGAATTCCCGGTTTTCGTCGATGTGTCGGCACAAAAATTTCCAAATTCCAATTTTTTTTACCTCCCAGACACAAGAATTGCATCGCGTTTCCACTGCAAAGGTCAAAACTCTTGGCCGCCGAAACCGGGTTCCCGGTTTGCTTTGCTTGGCGCGAGCCCAGACGCAAAAGTTGGGTCGCGTTTCCACCGCGGAGGTCAGAGTCTTTTGGGAGTTATAGCGCCGAAACTGGGTTCCCGGTTAGCTAGAAATTGGGTTCCCATTTTTTGTCGCTTGCGCGAACCCAGACACACCAATCTTCGCATGTGATGGGTTGTTCAATCCATCGAAACCAGGTTCCCGGTTCGGTCAAAATTGGGTTCCGGGTTTGGTCAAAACTGGGTTCCCGCTTGATACTGTAATGACAACCCATTTTTTAATTTTTTCCACTTTTTGCACCCCAAACTCGAGACCTTTTCAATCCTGAAATCATTAAAACACCAAGCCTTTCTCATATCTTAAAAATAAACACTAATACACAACAATTACTCTAATTTACACTATAAATTTAAAAGACGTTCCTAATATACAATGAATTAGCTGTTGTTTAACGTCGTTAAACTTGACGGGTTACCTCTTGCTTCTAGGGAGCTTCAAGGAGGTACATGACCTCCCTGTGATGTGGATCTTCCGAACGATTGATATCTTCACCTCCATGATAAATATTCAATTGATGACCATTCACCATGAATGTGCGGTGCTCGATTGAATGTTCAATCTCTATGGCTCCATGAGGCGTGACTTTGGTCACAAACAAGGACCAGACCATTTCAACCTTAACTTTCCCGGATAATTGCTGAACTTGAAGTTGTATTTAAGGACCCTTTGTCCAACTTCAAACCTCTTCACACGAATACGATTATCATGCCATCTCTTGGTGTTTTCTTTATAAAGTTTAGCATTCTCATAAGCATCTAACCGAAACTCATCAAGTTCATTCAACTTCATCATACGATTCTCACCGGGTAAAGTAGGATCTAAATTCAACTGTGCTATAGCCCAATATGCACATAATTCAAGTTCAAGAGGTAAGTGACAAGCCTTATCATAAACCATACGATACGGAGATGCACCAACAGGAGTTTTGAACGCAGTGCGATAAGCCCTCAATGCATCATCTAACTTCATCGACCAATCTTTTCTTGTGAGGCCAACAGTCTTCTCCAGGATGGATTTGACCTCTCGATTAAAGACCTCATCTTGGACATTCGCTTGTGGATGATAAGCGGTAGATACACGATGTCTTATGCCATGATTCTCTAGAACTGTCTTCAAGTATTTGTTCACAAAGTGTGAACCTCCATCATTGATAATAACTTAATGTGTACCATGTCTAGTGAAGATATGTGACTTCAAAAATTTAATCACTACTCGCGAATCATTAGTTGGTTGAGATACAACCTCTACCCATTTTGACACGTAATCAACAGCTAATAGGATGTATTGATTTCCATTGGATGGTGCAAAGGGACCCATGAAATCAATACCCCAAAAATCAAATATTTATACTTCAAGAACATTATTATGTGGCATCTCATCCCTCTTGGATATATTACCAATAAACTGTCATCTATGACATTTCTTAACGTACTCATGACAATCCTTATATAATGTAGACCAATAAAAAATAGATTGTAATACCTTAGCAGCTGTGCGGTCGCCTTTGAAATGTCCTCCATATGGTGAATCGTGACAACCTGCAACTACTGACAAAACATCACTCTCAGGTATGCATCTTCTTACAATTTGGTCACCACATACTTTGTAAAGGAAGGGATCCTCCCAAAATAATTGTTTAGCACGACTGATTAGTCTCTTCTTATCTTGTGAAGTAGCTCCTTCCGGAAAAGAACCACTCACAATAAGATTTGCAATATCTGCATACCAAGGAGAACCATCATAAATAGCAAATAATCTCTCATCTAGAAACTCCTTTCTAACTAACTCAGGACCACTATTCGATTCAGAACCTTCAAGACGAGACAAATGATCTGCAACTTGATTATCACACCCTTTTTTATCTTGAATCTCTAAATCAAACTCTTGCAGCAACGAAACCCATCTGATTAACCATGGCTTAGCATCTTTCTTCTCCATAAGGTACTTAATAGCGGAATGATCGGTAAATACAACAATTTTCGCCCCAAGGAGATAGGAACGAAATTTGTCAAATGCATAAACAACCGCTAAAAGTTCTCTTCAGTCATCATATAATTAATCTGAGCACTAGAGAACGTCTTACTCGCATAATAGATAGAATGAAATACCTTATCTTTTCTCTGACCCAGAACAACACCCATAGCTAAATCACTAGCATCACACATAACTTCAAATGGAATCTTCCAATCAGGAGGTAATACAATAGGCGCAGTAATAAGCTTCTCTTTTATGTCTTGAAATGCCTTCATGCAAGCTTCATCAAAAAGGAATTTGGAGTACTTCTCGAGTAAGTTACACAAAGGCTTGGCGATCTTGTAAAAATCCTTGATAAAATGGCGATAGAAACCAACATGGCCTAAGAAGCTTCTCACCCCTTTTACAGAAATATGAGGGGAAGAGTATTTATTACCTCAATCTTAGCACGATCAACTTCTAAGCATGCACTCGAAACTTTGTGTCCCAAAACTATACCTTCACGAACCATAAAATGACATTTTTCCAAGTTCAAAACCAAGCCAGTTTCCTTGCATCTAATCAATACCTTCTCCAAGTTCTGTAAACACTCATCAAAGTTATCACCAAACACAGAAAAGTCATCCGTAAATACCTCAAGGAAATTATCGATCTTATCCCAGAAAATCGCCATCATACATCTCTGAAAAGTAGCAGGTGCATTACATAATCCAAATGACATCCTTCGATAGGAAAAGGTACCAAACGGACATGTAAAGGTGGTTTGTGTTGGTCTTCTGGATCTACATAGATTTGATTGTACACTGAATAACCATCCAAAAAGAAATAATATTCTATACCAGCCAATTTATCCAACATCTGATCTATGAAAGAAAGAGGGAAGTGATCTTTTCTAGTGGCCTAGTTCAACTTACGATAGTCCATACACACTCTCTAACCAACCATGGTTCTCGAGGGAATGGCTTCATTTTGAGCATTTAGGACGGTAGTAATACCACCCTTCTTTGGTACGCATTGAACTGGACTCACCTACTCACTACTAGCTATGCGATAGATGATTCCTGCATCTAGTAGCTTAATAACTTCTTTCTTCACCACTTCTTTCATAGTCGGCATTAGTCTCCTTTGGCCTTTAACTGGGCGTTACGCGCAAAAGTTTAATAAATCAAAAATACTAGAAATAAAAGAGGAAATTCGGATTATTGCATTTTTAGCCCAAAAGTCTATCAAATTAATCAAATAAACACCAAAAATGATGTCTCCTAAGGGAATAAAATTAGAACATTTAGGGAGACATCAAGACCCCCAACTCAAACCTTTGTGGCCCCGACAAAGCAAAACTAAAAACAAGGGGAATGAAGTAGATGCAAGAGAAAATAGAAGCTAGTAAATACATCATAAAGCAATTCTTAAAATAAATCTCATATAGCAAACATTAAGAACTAACATACACATACACTAATCATGCAACATAAAACACAAATAACTTCAATCATAAAATTAACTTTGCAATGCTAGAAGGTTACACATGTACTTATCTCAATATGATGGCTATAGTTTGTTCCTAGATCCTTACTCGCTTTGAACACTCCACTTAGTATACAACCTATTAACTTACCATTCACCTAGGAATCACGAGGACTTTACGGTTTTAGCGTATGCTTAGGGACGGTGTGGTATGTATATTTGGTAAATTTGAAGTGAGCTTTTGGCTCTCTCCTCACTTACCATCAACAACTATCCACGAGCTTGAGTTTACACTCATATAATGTTCTCACTCAACCCATTTGACGCGCTAATGTTGCGTCCCCATGTCAACCCAATATAAACTAAGATGATTTTTCAAAATATTCCACTTTACTGGTTTATTTATTCTTTCTTTCTTTTTATTTTCTTTTTCATTTTTTTTTTGTACAAGATACCCATGACCCTCATTTTGATGTGAAAGGTCATGTCTCTTATAATTTTTTCTTTTTCTTCTCTTTTTTTTTCTTTTTCAAATCCTAGCAAAAGGTTACAAATAATAATATCATCTTTTATTTTCGTGCCTCAATACAAACACATAAATCCCCACCCAATGAATTTTCCCAAATGTGCACCCTCCACCCCAAACTCAAGCTCGAGATAGGTCTCAGGATCGTCATTCAAGTGCGGGTGATTTGGTCATGCCTAATAATCTAATGGATAATGGGCTTATATCGTGGCTACAAAAGAAAAGGCTTAAGGCTCAAAATTGGGCTAAGACGGATAAAATTATTATTAGGGATAGCAAGCTAAAAGGCTACAAATGGCTAACAAAGAACTGCCCCTATCATTTTCCTAGTTACATGGTTCGTCTCTAGTTCATATCTAAGTGGGTTCTCTACTAATTTAGATCTCACGTTCTACAAACCAAACATTTTCCTTAAGTACAAGCTTACTTCTTTTGCATTGTTCATTAATTTTTCCTATTCATTATCTATGTTTGCATGCAATTAAAGTGCGTTTTATGTTATTCCCTAAAGTCCACTATCTACTATCATAGATTCATCAAAAGTATGCTCAAAAGGGACATTTAAAATCTTCTATAGTCAAACGCAACTCGTAATGAATTTATTGAAAGCAATTAAAAACAAATAAAACATAAAAACTGGGATGAGGCAACAAACCCCACCCCAAACTCAAAAATGAGTCGTGTCCCCACGACTCAAAAAGACTCAAAGCAATAAAATAATCTACACTAAATGAGAAAGGATAGGAAAACATGTCTGGATCGGCACTAGGCCGATTACGTGTAGTCTCATGTTGAAGTTTTGAATACTTCTTTATCAAGCTTAAAAGATCATGTATTTGTTGCGTTCATCTTGAATAAAGTGTTCTTCATTACCTCGAACTCTTTTGTCATATTCTCCAAGTCTTCATCTTTTCCTAACCCTCTCAATCATCATCTCTTCTACGAAAATCTTTCCTCAACACCCAACTTTCTATCTTCATCATGTTCTACGTACCTTTTTCAACCTTCATGGTCATCTTTGATGACCCCAAACTCAATTTTTCACCTACTTAAAGATTACTTGCAAAATATATAATATTAATAGGCTCAAACAATTCACAATTCCTCCGCTAAATAACTAAAATAAATCTTAATTCCCAATTGGTAATAGAAAGAAAAGAAGAGTTCTAGCTATTTTACCGGATTGGCCATGGAATTTATGATGATTTGATACCTTGCACTTGCAATCTCCAACCTTCAAAGTGCCAAAGCTATTGATGAAATTTGTGTCTCTTAATCTTGTTGAAAGTGGCACAGTAGTGGGATTGGTGATTTATTTGAGATGGGTATTTGATATCTATGGTGTTGGAGAGGTTTAAAGGATATAATTTAAGCTTTGGTGAAGAAATTTTTGGATTAAAACTTGAATTTCTGGGTGTTTTTGGAAAGATTTGAGATTGATTATGTGTTTGGATGATGTTTAGAGAGATGATTTGATGATATTTTGGTGTTTTGATGGTGGAATTTGAGTGTTTTTGGAGCCTTGGTTCGTTATCAATGGTGTTTCATGTGTTGCAGGCCAAAGGAGAGGGAAAAATAAGGTTTTCTTAAGCTTTGTCAATTTTCGCCGAGACCACGACCGGCATTCCGGTCAGATGACCGGCTAGCCGTTCGCGAATGACGACCTCCCCACCAGCTAGATCTCGAAAAGTTATGCAGTTTAGGCTCAAAGATCACCTGATTCGGACAACCGAGCGCAAAGATATCACTTGCCGAACTTTCTCTGATTGTGTCCATTTTTTTTAACCTCTGACGCAGACCTCCTTGCGTCATAGCTAACGCACTAACCAGAACATCCTCCTTTGGTGACCGGCATACCGGTCGCGTCTCGCTGGCGCAACCTCAGACGCAGGATGTTGCGTCAAAGCTGATGCAGTGGTTCGAAACTTTTAGCTATTTATCAGAACTTTTTGACTTCACCATTGGATAGAGCTCGAAAAGTTATGCGGTTTAGGCTCAAGAAAAAGTTAATTTCGACTTCCGAGCATCAAGTTATGATCTTCCGAAGTTACTTCATTCTTTTTCGTTCTAACTACCCCAACCTCATGATCTTCACTCCTGTAATCATCAAAAACACAACACCCTTCTCATTTCTTAAAATTATACACCAATAAACATCAAATTACTCTATTATACACTACGAATTTAAAGACATGAAAGCAATTTAAAACATGGGGTTGTCTCCCAAGAAGCACTTTTGTTTATTACGTCTTTAAGTTCGACGTGTTACCTTCCATGAAGATGGTAATGAGGCCCTTGCGGTGTTCCTCCTCTTAAACTCGCCTCTTCTTTGATGTGAAATATTTAGAACCTTCCCCTTTATAATATTATTTAATCAATGTCTGAAAGGGGGTGGGTAGTACCTTCGTTTCGCCTCCTTGCTCTCACGGCGAAACTCATTCTCTTCCATATGGTATATTGGGATTGCTTTTGTTGGATTAATTACATGTTTATCTTCAATAAATTTAGCTCTAACTCATTTCTTATCAAGAAGACATTCCTCTATACATGATTCTATCTCGGGTAATCCAACCTCTCTAATTACATATTTATTATTTCTAGAATTCATGAACTCCTTCCAATCTATGCTTTGTTGGACTTGAGGGGCTACAAGGTGAGCGTACAAAGTATGCATGATTATATTATGTGTGGGTAAAACTAGGGGACACCCCCAATCTAGCATCATATCTAGGAGGGTCGAGACATGCTCATCTCGTATTCGCTTGAGTGTAGTCTCTTGGATTTTTCTAAAATTTTCTACAGCTACACTAGACTCCATCAACTGTATATATACCTCTTGCATCAAATTCAGTTCGTCACCTCGAAATTAGCTCATCTCTTGATCATTACCCGAATATAAGAGTCTGTAAAACAAAATAAACACAAAGCGTAAAACTGAAAATAAAAATGCAATTAAACACTAACGGATAAACACCGTGGTCACATGCTACCGTCCCCGGCAGCGGCGCCAAAATCTTGGTGGTCCTTTGTGTGTTCTAAAATAATGCAATAAGTATGAGAACTACAACCGCAAGTGTACGGTTGTCCCAAGTAATAATAGTGATAAACAAGATCGTTCGCATGGACGGTATGGTTAACTACAATGCTTATCAATTAATGAATGATTGCACTTGTGAAAGCAAATAAATGATTTAATAGTTGTTTGCTTGGTTTTATAGTTCCTAAGATATTAAAGACTAATATGAAATGCAATTAAATAATTAAACGCAAATAAATAGAAGCTAGACGCAAATATGAGCAGGCAGTACTTGAGAGACGCAAGGGATTCTCCTAACTCTATTTCATAACATATGTTGTTTAAGGGGCAAATTGGTCAATTGACATTGGTCGGGATTCGGGAATCTTCGTACCCCCGTCAGGGTGTACTACGAAGCTATTCTAGGGTGTCACAAACCCCGTCAGGGCGATTTTGATCCACCTTCGAATGATTAAGCAAATATTATCTCATTGGCCATAAAATTAACTACGCTTGTCAAAGTCAAATAGTTTCTATTTTATATTCTGTAATTGATTCTGCACCTAAACCCCCCGTCAAAATGATCCACACGCCACTATGTGGAATAGCCTAGATACTAAAACCTGTTATTAGTTCGCGACTCTAAGAACAGTAAATAATCACAAATTACAGAAAAATGTAAAAGACGCAATTTGATTTAATTAATTAAAACCCAAATTCAAATAAAATCAATAGAATAGGGATTCACACATTATGCGTTCGCAAGCACTAAGAGAAGTTAGCTCATGCTAATGGAAATTAAAACTAAATTAAAATAAATAAGAATCATATTTTTTTACAGAAATAAAATACAGAGAAACCTAATTTCGGAATTGGTTTGGCTGCGAAATGGAGATACAGACAGTCTCCAGCTCTTGACTTCTTCTTTTCCTTGAATCTGCTTCTTCTCTGGACACTCTCTTCTAAGGATGATTTGAATTGAAGAATAAAATGAGAGTTACTGAATAATGAGGTCTAAAGGCCTATTTATAGTGATAAAATCGGATTAGGGCTTTTACTTAAGGATTAAGTGAAAATTAGAAAAGCCCAAGTCCACTAATTAAACCCAAAATCCCGTAACTGCTGCACCACCTCAACTAAAACAACTCTAGCCGATTCGTTATAACTCCGATTGACCTCAAATCACTTGCTAAATTTCTGTTACTCGATAAGGAACATAATCTCTTCAAAGGTCAGCGGCTAAATCAACTCGTAAGTGCCTCGAAATCAGCAATCTTTAGTCTGTTTTCCAGATTTGCAGCTTCAAAATATAATTCTTTTCGGGATATTTCTTCTTGCTTTGACTCCATATCACGATCTTTGACTTTATTCTCGTGTTCCACTCCTAGCTAATATTCAAAACCTACAAACTTTTAACTAAAATACACAAGATTACGCGCAAAAGTTTAATAAATCAAAAATACTAGAAATAAAAGAGGAAATTCGGATTATTGCATTTTTAGCCCAAAAGTCTATCAAATTAATCAAATAAACACCAAAACTGATGTCTCACAAGGGCATAAAATTAGAACATTTAGGGAGACATCACTTATATATATACATATATCACCAAATCAGCTACTCAAGATATATATTATATATCATAAAAAACAAATATCATAGTTATTAATTTATCATTGTTGGTTGTGAAGTATTGAGACCTCAAATTTGTAATCTTCATTTGTAGTTAAAATATATGTAAAAGAGACAAGAGACTTTTATTTATAATCTATAATTATTCAATAACTAAGCGCTTAGTTAAAGGATGCCTACTCAAAAATATATATACTTCCCCGTCTCGAAATTGTACAACACGTAGCACTATACCTTACAATTATTAAATAGACATTAGTTGCATCACATGAAACACATAAGAGATGCTAATATTAGTTCAAGAGTTTAGGTACTTTTCATTGTAAGTAATAAACTATATAGTTGTACCTTGAATCAGATTTTTGGGTAGGTAATTAAGTCATAGTGGATTGTGAAGTCTCACCCTCACATAACTCATCCGAGTTAAAATAGCCTACAATCAAAGACCAAATGCAATAGAAGTTAGTACTTAGTAATAATTAAGTTAGTTAACACGAAAATGTAAGATTAGTATATGCAAGAAAGTACCAGATTTTGTTTTAAGGTCTTCTATTAGCTGCTTTAAAGTACTAAGATTTATAGGAAGAGTAACTCTTAGCCAATTCTGAGTACATTTTCAATGCGTCAACAATTTTGGGGCTAAAGACCTTTCAAATTGATCAAACACTCAACACTAGAGGTGAAAGTTGATTAAGATGCTACAACTGGGACAGGGTTAGCCAAGTCATGGATGGTCAATTAGGACAATATTTCAAACTTCATAGTATTTCTGAAACTTATTCTTCACATCCTCAACCATCTTCATTAAATAATTATTATTACTACCACACAATTCAACTAACTTTTCCTAGATTATAATAATCTCATCATAAAAATAAGATTAGTTGTGAAAAATAAGGCACCACTGAACTTTTTAATTGATTTATAAAATAATCTATAAAATCAACAAAACACCTATTTGTCCTCCAATGAATAATTGTTGGATGATTTGTAAAGGCCTCTTGGAAATTATTAATGAAGGTTGTATAATTAACAATTATTTTAGAAAATATACACTCGAAATTCTCAACATATTCTAGAGTCTTGTATGTGGGGATCCATCTAGCAAGAACATCGAGGCATAAACTAGACTTACACTCAACACCGTACAATGCCAAAAACCCCTTCAAGGAATTAAATCTTGAAGGAAACGATATAACGTATCTAATTCCCTCTCTTATATTCTTGATACAAGCATCCAATTAAAGAATTCCCTCGTGCAAATAAGATTTATAATGTGGTAACAACTCCTAACATGTAAAAACTCATGGTACAAAATAGTTTGGGGCTTGTTACTTGGAACTTTAATCAAATACTTAATAGAAACCATGTTAGAAAAAGCATTATCAACTATCAAAGTAAGATAAAAGTAATTATTTAGCTCCTTAAGGATGGAGTCGACTTTCCTACCAATGGTTTCACCATTTTGATATTTTACTTTGCAAAATCCAAGGAGTCTTTCAGCATATTCCACTCAGAATCAACATAGTGAGCACACAAACACAAATAATTAAAATTATGATTAGATGTCCAAGTGTCTGTGGTCATAATAATTGTTAGGCCTTTTATTAAAGTTTCTAGTCTATTTTTTACTTCATAATAAATAAACATACATTTTCTCATAATGATCATTCTAGATGAAATGATTTTATAATTGGGTTGCATTACATTACATCATTTTTTGAATCAAACACACTCCACAAATCTTAAAGTCAATTTATCTACAATGACCATTTGACCTAATGCCTTGGTACAAGCTTCAATAGACACCACATAAATACATACTACATTCACATCCTCTTCATTTTTTTAAACATTAATCGAGTCCAACCATCATCTAGAGACTCATCGTAATATATTTAATGCAACATCATATGATTTCCTCTCAATATTTGAAAACCCCATGTCTATTACCCTCATTATCAATAATGGCATCAAAGTGATCCAAACAATACTCTGTTTTGACTTTTTAGGCTTAGTGAGTTTGTTACTAGAAGGGGAAGGGTTTATTTGAATAGAAGCACGTCCGACATATGTTGTAGTAACACCTAGAGTAGATGATGAAGATAAATAATTGTTTCAACCTATATTTTTGTGGTTAGCTAACTAACCTGCAATCGCATAAGGTAACCAAAAGTTTGTAATTTTATAGTTAAATATGAAACAATCACAAGAATAAGATGTTAAGTGTTTAACACCTAAAAATACTTAAACAATACTCAGGACATGTTTGAAATTCCTTATTTTAGAACCAAAAGTATTTTTGAATAAAATTACAACAGTTGAAAAGATTATTAAATAATTGAATTCTATAATCAATTTAGATGTTCTAAAAAAACATATGTGATATTTTTTCTAAATTTTTTTAAATAAAATTTATAAAGAATTTAGAAATATTTCAATATATTTAGAAAAGTAGATTTTTAAAATAAGCACTTAACAACCTAAGTGTAATCAATCAACACAAAATTTTTAGGTCCATACCCAAGAATCTACTATAGTCCAAAATAAAGTAATATTTGTCCACAAAAAACCATGAGGTTGTAGGGTTGGGCCAGTTTTGTGCTATTTTTATGAGACAGTTCAACTAAGTCCTCCTAATTGCTACCTATATATACCTACATCCATGTTGAACCTTACTGGCCATTTCAAATAACAAAAAAAAAAAACACTGACTGCCCCATTTGGATATAACAATCATATCACACATAATATTTTCCTTTTTGTTTTCTCTTTTGACGACGCAACTACCCCTCTTCAAACCAAAGCCATATTACTCTTTTCAAACCAAAGCTAAATCATCCATCTCGAAATTTTTTCATTGCCTATTTCTTGACATCTCATGTCCTCTCTTCTACACCTATATCATATTTAGACATAGTAGTAGTCTCCCTCTTATCTCTAGCTCGATTGTAATTGTCAATCATCTCTCACAACTGAGATCTTGATCTCTTGCATCTCAGATAGATGGTCATGCTATTTCAATCACAGGTTCTATTCAATACTATTATTGCTTAAATTGTTTAAATTGTTTTTTATTTAATTTTATTAACAAATTATTTAATCAATTAGACAAAAATATATAAATATTTTTTATCACTCTTTAGCTGATTCCTTACTATTTTTTAATTGTTTCTTTGTCTTTAGAAAACTATTAGAGAACAATTTGATCAACGAGGATTGTATTCTGCGACCATAATTGTCAAGTAAGAACAATACTTTTTTATTAATATTAGTTATTATATTAGGCAGTTCAAATGTAGTATCTGCTGCGATTTTCCAGGTATGGGAAACGGAAGTTGGGGAATTACCCTTGGTTGCAACAAGGGGAGATTGTCAATTATTGGTGAGTTTTAATTTATTATTCAATCAAATAATTAATTAAAAAATTAAGAAATATGATTTTATTTACTTACTTACAGCTGAAAGGGCTAAGTCTATTTGGATAACATAGATGAGCGATGAGCATGTGCATGTTTATTTTTACTTTTTCTTTTTCTTAAGAGGGTTGTAATTTTAACAACACATGCTATACAATTTGTGGCGTATAAGGACTTTGCGATTTTGTCAATTGGAGGAACGACAAGGTAGCACAAGTCACTTATAAGGGACATGACAAAAAGTAAAAAGAAAAATTACATTACGAAAATTGACAAGGAAGAAAATATTGTGCAAGTTACGGAGGAGGGGGTTGAAAGGGTGTTGTAAGAGATAGTTTATTTAATTTGGGGGAGTTCAAACTTTTTTTTTGAAAAATTCTTTGTAAACTGATAGGCAATAGGTGAGAATTTGTTTGAAATGTTTTAGATAATGTTGTGTAATCATGTAGATTTAATACAATATTTTGCCTATATCTTTTAGGAATATTTTTTTTGGACAAATATCTTTTAGGATTTTCTATTTTTTTGGACAAATATTTTCGGGATTCCTTTTGTCTATTTTTAAGTTGATTAATGGAATAGTAAAGGGGTTATTCTATTTTAAGACTAAAAATAATTTTAGCTTCTAAAATTAGGCTAAAGAGATCTTCATTTCCATTTTAAACCTTTTGACTAAATTTATTTTAAAACAAAAATAAAATGTAAATTACTCTTAAACAAAAAAATAAATAAATTTAAATTACTTTATATGATAATATATCAATTAATAAACACAAAGCCTTTTTATAATCTCACTGAACACTTCACATTATACTTATATGACGTTTTGGGTTTTAAGAATTATAACTTCTAGGTTATGTATGACTTAATGACCAAAATATTCTTCTAGGTTAAGTATGACGTTTTGCGACCTTTAAAAATTACATTAAAAAAATTAAAATAAATTTTCTTTAATCTTATTTTTTTTCTCATGCTATCATTTTAAGGTCTACAATGACATTTGTATTATACACTATGTTTAAAAATTATGTTATATATTGGAAATTGTTTTTATTTTGGATATATTAAATATAATTCAATACTATTCATAATTAATGAATTTGTAGGAATACTTAATTCTAATTAAGTAAATATAAAATCACCTAGATTCCATATAGACAACTTGACACTCGAAGATTTAGGATTTTTCCTTAATGGGGTTTAAAAATTAACAGAGATAGTGAGGTTGACTTGTTATATAGTGGCATGGTCAGGGGTTAAGTATACCCCGATATGGTTTGAACATTATCATTTCATCCTGATTTTGATACTTGACAATCTAAGGGATTATCATCTTTTTCTAAAGGATTCATCATATCTTGCCAAACCTTATACATTATAGTAACACACACCTCTCTCTCTCTCTCTCTCTCTCTCTCTCTCTCTCTCTCTCTCTCTCTCTCTCTCTCTCTCTCTTAATTATAAGTACTTAGGTTGTCGCTCTTATATAATATCTCTTTAGGAAAATTTTATGTATAATTTATATAAGAGAATCATCAAAAGTTTTTTCCTTGATGATCTTAGCGATTTGCTACTTATGTCGGATATCAGACACTTTTAACACAAGAAGACGTCAAAAGATCTTAAAAACTTCTCCATTCTCAAAGAAATGCATGGATGATGTGTTTTTCATCAACTTGACTTATAACATAAGCTTACAACTCATATATCATCCCCTTTTAGCAACCAACGATGTGAAAAGGCATTATAAATCATCATTATGTCATTTTGAAAATTTTATTTATCATACTAGAATCATTAATGACAACAACACGACTATAGACTATTTTAATCATCCTATAAAAAAAATATCTTAGACTATTGTATCAAACCGATTTTATCCATCCATGTAACTAATTGCTTATGAAATTTATGAGTTTAAACTATTTCATTAGTTAATATTTTGCCAAAATTTTGAATGTAATTTTTATAAATTACACTTCACTATAATCGGTAAACATACTAAGATAATTATGGAATTAATATATGGGAAAACAAATAAAATTACATATAATTTAAAAAGAGATTTATATTATCAATAGATAAATAATGAATTCTTCATATAATGAATATTCCAATTAAATTAGAGTGTAAAATTCCCAAAACGTTATTAATAACTGGAAATTTAATAACGTCTCACTATATAATTTCTTCTTTGGTCAAATTTCATAATATTTGAAACTAAATAAAATGTTATATAGATCTTACCAAAGCAACATATACACACTATAACAAGTTCTCTGTGAAGAAAGGTTAAAACAATATTACAAGGAAAAGATTAACATATATTTTGGGACCCCCGCTCGGGATTATGATGAAAGGTACACCTTTCATTGGTAAAATTATTTTATCCAAGAGATGTCAAACGTTCCATCTAGTTTTATTTCGATAGTTTATGTCATATTTTCAAGGTTGTCGTATACAACAATAATTTCATCAAAATATGCATTATAAACTTTCAAGAACCATGCACATATTTCCTCCCACCAATAATTTGGACAAAATAGATTGTATATTCTCAGTTATGATATTACTATGTTGATAATTAAAAATTTACCTCAATTCTTGTTGATTCATTATCAGACATGAAAAATATATTACACAAGATCGTGACTGAATTTTAGTTAGATGCACCAGACATGTAATAACGGTAATGACCTTGAAGATGGTATCTAGAAGGGTTCACTTGACTAAGAAGGAATAGTCTCGTCATGATTCGCCTGTTAATTAAATTGACTTGACCCTCATTCTATTTGATATAATCAAAGATGCTACTCATCGTATGTAACATTAAATGCTACGAATATATTATTTGAAAGAATAATAAAAGTCCCATTATTTTCATATGTTGTTTGCGTTTGTATCCAATAGTTTAAGAATTCATTTTTCCGAAGAAGAAAAATTTCCAAATTATTTTCATAGTTGCAGGATAAATATGTTACAACACTTCTCGCTTATATATATATATGTCACCAAATTAGCTACTCAGATATATATTATATACCATAAAAATCAAATATCATAATACGTTCTAATTTTTTTTCTTGTGAATTTTCTAATATCACAAATGCAACTCAAAGTTTATTTCAAAAGAAATAAAAAAATGTAAAAAAACTACATCGATTCTCAAAATTGCTACTAGGAGTGCTCACATAAGTGTTATACGACCCATACGGGTATAAATCCCACCTTAGTCTGAGTTTCAATTTTTTATTTTTACAACCATAAATCCTACCTTTCATTAGTTTTTTTCGGTTTTGGTTTAGTCAGTTTTATCACTTTTTCAGATTAGGGTTGTGCGAGTAGAGTGCAGACAAGGGTTGGGTCAGATATAGTCAAAAAATTGTCAACATTCGATTTTTTTATGAAACATATATATAATCTAAACAATTACACTTATACACTAGATTTATTACACAACCTAAGAAATAAATTTGTTATTAAATTTTGCAAAATGCAGTGTCAAAAAAAACATGGATCTCATATGTACCTTTATTGGTATTGGTTAAGTGAAATCTAGTTACAATATGCATAAAAAATATATCAGACCAACATTTAGTCTTTAGTTTACACGATATTACAATCCCAAAAGAATAGTTTGATATTACACACTTTACGAAGTACACAAATTTCCAAAAATATAGAAGGTTGCTTGAGGTTTACTAGCTTCACTTTGAATCCTTGTAGTTTAAAAAACGTGCCCACGTCTCTTTTTTCTTGCATGATCACAATAAACAATAGATACCTATATTTTTTTGGTAACAAATATCTCATATTATAACTTCCTCTTATGCCCAAAAGGACATAATTCACAACCTCATAATTCAGATTGTGTTATTAATTATCATTGCTGGTTGTGAAGTATCGAGGCCTCAAATTTGTAATCTTCCATTGCACTTAAACTATATGTAAATGAGATAAGAGACTTTTATTTATAACCAATAATTATTCAATAACTAATAATTATTCAATAACCAAGAGCTTAGTTAAAGGATGTATACTCAAAAATATATACTTCCTCAGCTCAAAATTGTACAACACTTAGTACTATACCCAACAGTTATGCAATAGACATTAATTGCATCACAGGAACACACATGAGATGCTAACCTTAGTTTAATAACTTATTCAATTTTTCATTTTAAGTAATGAACCATATAGTTGTACCTTGAATCATATTTTTTGCTACGTAATTAAGTTATAGTGGATTGTGAAGTCTCACCCTAACTTAAATCATCCAAGCCAATATAACCTACAATCAAAGGCAAAATACAAAAGAAGTTAGTGCTTACTAGTAATGAAGTTAGTTAACACTAAAATGTAAGATTAGTATATGTAAGAAAGTATTAGATTTTATTTCAAGGTCTTCCACAAGCTACTTTGAAGTCCTAAGATTTATAGGAAGAGTAACTCTTAGCAAATTCTAAATAAATAACAATGCTTCAACGATTTTTGGGGGTAAAGAGATTCTAAACTGATCAACACTCTACCACTAGAAGTGAAAGTTGATTTAGATGCTATAGTTGAGTCTGGGTTAGCCAAGACATGGCTGGCCAGTTGGGACAATATTTTAAACTTCATAGTATTTCCCTTCTACCAATTAATATTTTCAAAAGTAGAGGACATTGCCTCCTTATACTATTTTAAATACCTTTCCACTTTGGTTCATTTTTAGATGGATCTTTATCAACCATAAAATACTGAAATCTACTACCAAGAACACAAGTGGAATCAAATGTCATATAAGAGCTCTCCACTTTACCAGTAATACTAGTAGGAGCAGGAGCAGTAGATTTGATAACAAGACAACATTCTTATTAAGGTGTCCTTTACCCTACAAATGAAAACATCAGATTCTTCAGAAATGCACATAAACTGAAATAACACTAAAGATATTTTAGTGTCTTCCTTAGATCTAACCCAACTTCCTCATATAATAAAATATTAATGTTGTTAATACCCTAATATTTCTGAAACTTATTTTTCCATATCCTCAACAATCTTCGTTACAGAATTATTATCGTTACCACAAAATTCAAAAATCTTTATCTAGATTATAATAATATCATCAAAGAACGATTAGGTGTGAATAATAAGCACCACTGAACTTTTTCATTGAGTAGTAAAATAATCTCAAAACCCAGCAAGACAACTATCATTCTCCCAATCAATGATTGTTAGAGGATTTGTAAAGGCCTTTTGGAAATTATTAACGAAGGTTGCATCATAAACAATCATTTTAGCAAATCTAGATTCAAATTTTTCAACACATTCTAGAATCTTGTATCTGGGGATCCATCTAGCGGGAACATCAAGGCATAAATTGGACTTACACTCAACACCACGAATGCCATAAACCTCTTTAAGGAAATAAATCTTGAAGAAAACGATCTCACGTATCTAATTGCCTCTATTATATTCTTGATAAAAGCATCCAATTTAAGAATTTACTTTTTCACAATAAGATTTAAAATGTGGTAACAACTCCTAACATGTAAAAACTCATGGTACAAAATGGTTTGAGACTTGTTATTTGAAACTTTAATCAAATACTGAACAATAACCGTGTTAAAAGAAGCATTATCAATAATCAAAGTAAGATAACAGTCAATATTCCACTCCTTAAGGATGGAGTCGACTTTCCTACCAATGGTTTCACCATTTTGATATTTTACTTTTCAAAATCCTATGAGTCTTTCAGTATATTCCAATCAGAATCAACATAGTGAGCACACACACATATAATTAAAATTATGATTACATATCCAAGTGTCTGTGGTCTTACTAATTGTTAGGCCTTTTATTTTAGTTTCTAGTTTATTTTTTTACTTCATCATAAATAAACATAAATTTTCTCATAATGATCATTCTATATGACATGATTTAATATATGGGTTGTATTACATTACATAATTTTGGGAATCAAACACCTTCCACAAATGTAAAAGCCACTTTATCTACAATTACCATATCACCTGATTTCTTAGTACATGCTTCAATAGAGAACACATAAGTACATACTACATTCCCATCCTCCTCATTTTTTAAACATTAATCGAGTCCAAACATCATCTAGAGGCTCATCGTAAGATAGTTAATGCATCACTTATGCTTAAGGTTATTATTCGTGTTGGTTGTACCATATATTCTAGAATCAACATCATATGATTTCTCACAATATTTGCAAAGCCCATGTCTATTACCCTCAACATCAATAATGGAATCAAAGTGATCCAAACAATTGGAAAACTTTTTCTTTGATTCTTTAGGCTTAATGGGTTTGTTACTAGAAGGGGGAGGGTTTATTTGAACAGAAGCACGTCTTACATGTATTGTAGTAACGCCTAGAATGGATGACGAAAGATCAATAACTGATTTAACCAATATTTTTTTGGTAAGCTAACTAATCTGCAATCGCATAAGGTAAACCAAAGTTAGTAATTAATAATCAAGTATGAAACAATCACAAGACTAAGATGTTTTGTGTTTAACACCTAAATATACTTAAACAATACTTATGACCTTTTTGAAATTCTTTATTTTAGAACTAAAAGTACTATTACAATAGTAGAAAAAATTATTAAACAATTGAATTCTATAATCACTTTAGATGTTTAAGAAAAAAATATGTTATATTTTTTCTAAAAATATTTTTAAATAATTTTTTTAAAGAATTCATTAACAAACTAATATATTTTAAAAATATATTTTTTAAATAATAATTTAACAAACTAAACACAAATTTTGTTGGTCCATACCCAAGAATCGACTCTAATCCAAAATAAAGTAAAATATGTCCACAAAAAACATGAGGTTGTTGGGTTGGGCTTACTAGACGGTTCAGTAGAGTCCTCCTAATTGCTACCTATATATACATACATCCATGTTGAACCCTACTGCCAATTTTAAATAACAAAAAGAAAACCCTAACCGCCCCATTTGGATATAACAATCATATCAAACATAATCGTTTTGTTTTCTCTTTTGACGACGCAACTACCCATCTTTAAACCAAAGCCATAGTTCTCTCTTCAAACCAAAGCCATATCTCATCCTCAAATTTTTATATAGCCTTTTTCTTGATATCTTATGTTCCCTCTTCTACCCGTATATCATATTTAGTTCATAGTAGTCGTCTTGCCTCTTATCACATGTTCAATTGTGATTGTATATCCTCGCTCACATCTGAGATCTTGATCTCTTGATCGATGGTCATGCTATTTCAATCACAGGTTCTATTCAATATTATTATTGCTTAAATTTTTGAAATTGTTTTTTATTTGATTTTCTTAATAAGTTATTTAATAAATTGACCAAAATATATAAATATTTTTTATCACTCTTTAGCCGAGATTCGGTATGGTTTTTTAATTATTCATTTGTATTTACAGGAAATCTATTAGAGAACAAAATTATGACCATAATTTTTAAGTTGAGGTGCATTTACACAAATTCTTTCTACGAAAAAGTGTCTCATAAGGGCTTCTCCAATACAAAATTTCCAACTTTTTCAGTTGCAAACAAGAAATCCTCAGCGATTGCCGCTAATTTGCATTTGTAGAGCACTAAAGTCTCGAGATTGCTACACCAGGAGAAAAAACCATTAGGTGGAAATGAACTTCGGATTTCAATACTATTACATACCACGTTGCTTAGCTTTAGCGATGTTAATGACTTGCAAGCAAAAAAATACACATGGCAACTATAATGGAGCGCATAATGCACGAATTTTCAACTGTTTGACATTGTGATTCAATGCATAGACAATGCAATCTTGTAGAAAATTTGGGTCCACATCTCTCATCACATAGAGGTGAAACTTTGTCAGAGGGGTGTTTTCCCTTTTTGATAACACGTTTCTAACCCATCTAGTAAATCTATATAGAGGATCTAAGAGTAAAGGCGAAAAGGGTAAATTGTACCTAAAGGTTAATGTTCCTTCATCATACTTAATGTCGAGTACCTGAACATTATATTTGGAAAGTAGACACGTTGCACTTGCAGATTTTGTGTTTAGAAATGAAAGGATTTTGTGTTGTAAGAGATAGTTTACTTATATTTTGGGTAGTTCAGCATCTTTTTTGAAAAATTCTTTGTAATATGATAGGCAATAGGTGAGAATTAGTTTGGTATGTTTTAGATAATGTTGTGTAATAATGTATATTTATTACAATATTTTGCCTATATCTTTTAAGATTTTCATTATTTTTGGACAAATATCTTTTGGGATTTTCTTTTTTGTTTGGACAAATATCTTTCCTATAATGTTGTGTAACTCATCCATGTAACTAATTGCTTATGAAATTAATGTGATTAAAGTATTTCATTAGTTAATAATTTAACAAAATTATGAATGCAATTTTTATAAAGTATACTTCACTATAATCGGTAAACATACTAAGATAATTATGGGATCAATATATTGGGAAACAAATAAAATTACATATAATTTAAAAAGAGATTTAATTATCAATAGATAAATAAAGAATCCTCCATATAATGAATATTCCAATTAAATTAGAGTGTAAAATTCATAAAACGTTGTATAATAAATGGAAATTTAATACCTCTCACTATATAATTTCTTCCTTGGTGGTCAAATTTCTTAATATTTTAACTAAATAGAATTTTGTATACATCTTACCAAAACAACATATACACAGTATAATAAGTTCTCTGTGAAGAAAGGTTAAAAAATATTACAAGGAAAAGACTATTAGATATTTCACGACCCCCGCTGGGGATTATGATAAAAGGAAAACCTTTCATTAGAGAAAAATAAATTTATACAAGAGATGTCAAATATTCCATCTAGTTTTAGGTGGGTAGTTTATGTCATGTTTTCATGGTTGTCATATACAACTATAATTTCATCAAAATATGCATTATAAGCTTTCAAGAACCACACGCATATCCCTGCGAACAATAATTTGGACCAAAGAGATAGTATCTTCTCAATTATGATATTACTATGTTGATCAATACAAATTTACCTCAATTATTGTTCATTCATTATCAGACATAAAGAATATAGCACTCAAGATCGTGATTGAATTTTGGTTAGATGCACTAGACATGTAATAAGGGCAAGGACCTTAGATGGTATCTAGAAGCATTCACTTGACTAAGAGGGAATAGTTTCATCATGATTCGCTTAATCATTAGATTGACTTAGCCCTTATTCCATTTGATATAATCAAATATTCTACTCACCATATGTAACATTAACAACTACCCATATATTATTTGAAAGAAGAATAAAAGTCCCATTTTATCATATGTTGTTTGCGTTTGTATCCAAAAGTTTAAGAATTTATTTTTCCGAAGAAGAAATATTTTCAAATTATATTCATAGTTGGAGGATATAAATGTTACAATACTTCTCTTATATATATATATATATATATATATATATATATATATAGATCACCAAATCAGCTACTCAAGATATATATTATATATCATAAAAATCAAATATCGTAGTTATTAATTTATCATTGTTGGTTGTGATGTATTGATACCTCAAATTTGTAATCTTCATTTATACTTAAAATATATGTAAAAGAGACAAGAGAATTTTATTTATAATCTATAATTATTCGATAACTAAGCGCTTAGTTAAAGGATGCCTACTCAAAAATATATACGTCCCCGTCTCGAAATTGTACAACACCTAGCACTATACCTTACAATTATTAAATAGACATTAGGTGCATCACAGGAAACACATAAGAAATGCTAATATTAGTTCAAGAGTTTAGGTACTTTTCATTGTAAGTAATAAACTATATAGTTGTACCTTGAATCAGAATTTTGGGTAGGTAATTAAGTTATAGTGGATTGTGAAGTCTCACCCTCACTTAACTCATCCAAGCCAAAATAACCTACAATAAAAGACCAAATGCAAAAGAAGTTAGTACTTAGTAATAATTAAGTTAGTTAACACAAAAAGGTAAGACTAGTATATGTAAGAAAGTACTAGATTTTGTTTTAAAGTCTTCTATAAGTTGCTTTGAAGTACTAAGATTTATAGGAAGAGTAACTCTTAGCCAATTATGAGTACATTATCAATGCTTCAACAATTTTTGGGGATAAAGAGCTTTCAAATTGATCAAACAGTCACCTCTAGTGGTGAAAGTTGATTAAGATGCTACAGCTGGGACAGGGTTAGCCAAGTCATGGATGGTTAGTTAGGACAATATTTCAAACTTCATAGTATTTCTATAACTTATTCTTCATATCCTCAACCATCTTCATTAAATAATTATTATTATTACCACACAATTCAACTAACTTTTCCTAGATTATAATAATCTCATCAATAAAATAAGATTAGTTATGAAAAATAAGGCACCACTGAACTTTTTAATTGAGTTGTAAAATAATCTATAAACTCAACAAAACACCTATTTGTCTTCCAATGAATAATTGTTGGAGGATTTGTAAAGGCCTCTTGTAAATGATTAATGAAGGTTGTATAATTAACAATTATTTTAGAAAATCAACACTCAAAATTCTCTACATATTCTAGAGTCTTGTATGTGGGGATCCATCTAGCAAGAACATTGAGGCATAAACTAGACTTACACTCAACACCGTATAGTGCCAAAAACCTCTTCAAGGAAATAAATCTTGAAGAAAACGATATAACGTATCTAATTGCCTCTCTTATATTCTTGATACAAGCATCCAATTCAAGAATTCCCTCGTTCAAATAAGATTTATAATGTGGTAACAACTCCTAACATGTAAAAACTCATGGTACAAAATAGCTTGAGGCTTGTTACTTGGAACTTTAATCAAATACTTAATAGAAACCGTGTTAGAAAAAGCATTATCAACTATCAAAGTAAGATAAGAGTAATTATTTCGCTCCTTAAGGATGGAGTCAACTTTCCTACCAATGGTTTCACCATTGCGATATTTTACTTTGCATGATCAATTGATTCTTTTTGCATATTCCAATCGGAATCAACATAGTGAGCACACAAACACAAATAATTAAAATTTTGATTAGATGTCCAAGGGTCCGTGGTCATAATAATTGTTAGGCCTTTTATTAAAGTTTCTAGTCTATTTTTTTCTTCATAATAAATAAACATACATTTTCTCATAATGATCATTCTAGATGAAATTATTTTATAATTGGGTTGCATAACATTACATCATTTTTTGAATCAAACACACTCCACAAATCTAAAAGTCAATTCATCTACAATTACCATTTAACCTAATGCCTTGGTACAAGCTTCAATAGAAACCACATAAATACATACTACATTCACATCCTCCTCATTTTATTAAACATTAATCGAGTCCAACCATCATCTAGAGACTCATCGTAATATATTTAATGCAACATCATATGATTTATCTCAATATTTGAAAACCCCATGTCTATTACCCTCATTATCAATAATGGCATCAAAGTGATCCAAACAATACTCTTTTTTGACTTTTTAGGATTAGTGAGTTTGTTACTAGAAGGGGAAGGGTTTATTTGAACAGAAGCATGTCCTATATATGTTGTAGTAACACCTAGAGTAGATGATGAAGATAAATAATTATTTCAACCTATATTTTTGTGGTTAGCTAACTAAGCTGCATTCGCATAAGGTAAACAAAAGTTTGTAATCTTATAGTCGAACATGAAACAATCACAAGAATAAGATGTTAAGTGTTTAACACCTAAAAATACTTAAACAATACTTAGGACCTATTTGAAATTCCTTATTTTATAACCAAAAGTATTTTTGAATAAAATTACAATAGTTGAAAAGATTATTAAATAATTGAATTCTCTAATCAATTTAGATATTCAAAAAAACATATGTGATATTTTTTCTATAATTTTTTTTAAAATAAAATTTATAAAGAATTTAGAAATAGTTCAATATTTTTAGAAAAATAGATTTTTAAAATAAGCACTTAACAACCTAAGTGTAATCAATCAACACAAACTTTTTAGGTCCATACCCAAGAATCTACTATAATCCAAAATAAAGTAATATTTGTCCACAAAAAACCATGAGGTTGTTGGGTTGGGCCAGTTTTGTGCTATTTTTATGAGAGGGTTCAACTGAGTCCTCCTAATTTCTACCTATATATACCTACATCCATGTTGAACCCTACTACCCATTTCAAATAACAAAAAAAAAAAAAAAAACACTGACCGCCCCATTTGGATATAACAATCATATCACACATAATTTTTTTCTTTTTGTTTTCTCTTTGCAACTACCCCTCTTCAAACCAAATCCATAGTACTCTCTTCAAACCAAAGCCAAATCTCCATCTAGAAATTTTTACATTCGCCTATTTCTTGACATCTCATGTCCCCTATTCTACACCTATATCATATTTAGACATAGTAGTAGTCTCCCTCTTATCTCCAGTTCCATTGTAATTGTCAATCATCTCTCACATCTTAGATCTTGATCTCTTGTATCTCAGATCGATGGTCATGCTATTTCAATCACAGGTTCTATTCAATATTACTATTACTTAAATTGTTTAAATTATTTTTTATTTAATTTCATTAATAAGTTATTTAATCAATTAGACCAAAATATATAAATATTTTTTATCACTCTTTAGCTGATTCCTTACTATTTTTTAATTGTTTTTTGTATTTAGAAAACTATTAGAGAACAATTTGATCAAAGAGAAATGTATACTGCGACCATAATTGTCAAGTAAGAACAATATTTTTTTTTATTAATATTAGTTATTATATTAGACAGTTCAAATGTAGTATCTGCTGCGATTTTCCAGGTATGGGAAACGAAAGTTGGGGAATTACCCTTGGTTGCAACAAGGGGAGATTGTCAATTATTGGTGAGTTTTAATTTATTTTTCAATTAAATAATTAATTAAAAATTTAATTAAAAAATTAAGAAATATGATTTTATTTACTTACTTAGAGCTAAAAGGGCTAAGTCTATTTGGATAACATAGATGAGCGATGAGCATGTGCATGTTGATTTTTTACTTTTTCTCTTTCTTTTGAGGGTTGTAATTATAATTTAACAACATATGTTATACAATTTGTGGCGTATAAGGACTTGAAAAAAGGGACATTTGTGGAGGAACGAGGTAGCACATTTCACTAATAAGGGACATGACAAAAAGTAAAAAGACAAATTAGATTACAAAAATTGACAAGGAAGAAAATATTGCGCAAGTTAGGGAGGAGGGGGTTGAAAGAGTGTTGTAAGAGATAGTTTAATTATATTTGGGGAAGTTCAAACTTTTTTTTGAAAAATTCTTTGTAAACTGATAGGCAATAGGTGAGAATTTGTTTGAAATGTTTTAGATAATGTTGTGTAATCATGTAGATTTATTACAATATTTTGCCTATATCTTTTAGGATTTTTTTTTTTGTTGGACAAATATCTTTTAGGATTTTCTATTTTTTTTGGACAAATATTTTTAGGATTCCTTTTGTCTATTTTTAAGATGATTAATGAAATAGTAAAGGGATTATTCTATTTTAAGCCTAAAAATAAATTTAGCTTCTAAAATTAGGCTAAAGAAATCTTCATTTCAATTTTAAACCTTTTCAATAAATTTCTCTTAAACAAAAAAAAATGTAAATTACTCTTAAACAAAAAAATAAATTAATGTAAATTACTGTATATGATAATATATCAATTAATAAACACAAAGCCTTTTTATAATCTCAATGAACACTTCACATTAAACTTATATGACATTTTGGGTTTTAAGAATTATAACTTCTAGGTTATGTATGACTTAATGACCAAAATATTCTTTTAGGTTAAGTATGACGTTTTGCGACCTTTAAAAATTACATTAAGAAAATTAAAATAAATTTTCTTTAATGTTAATTTTTTTCTCATGCTATCATTTTAAGGTCTACAATGACATTTGTACTATACACTATGTCTAAAAATTATGTTATATATTGGAAATTGTTTTTATTTTGGATTTTTTTTTAAATGTAATTCAATATTATTTATAATTAGTGAATTTGTATGAATACTTAATTCTAATTAAGTAAATATAAAATCACCTAGACTCCATATAGACAACTTGACACTCGAAGGTTTAGGAATTTTTCTTGATGGGGTTTAAAATTTAACAAAGATATTGAGGTTGACTTGTTATATAGTGGCATGGTCAGGGGTTAAGTATACCCCGATAAGGTTTGAACATTATAATTTCATCCTGATTTTAATACTTGACTATCTAAGGGATTATCATCTTTTTCTAAAGGATTCATCATATCTTGCCAAACCTTGTACATTATAGTAACACACACCTCTCTCTCTCACTCTCTCTCTCTCTCTCTCCTAATTATAAGTACTTAGGTTGTCGCTCTTATATAATATCCCTTTAGGAAAATTTTATGTATAATTTATATAAGAGAATCATTAGAAGTTTTTGCCCTGATGATCTTAGCGATTTGCTACTTATGTCGGATATCACTTTTAACACAAGAATACGTCAAAAGATCTTAAAAAGTTCTCAATTCTCAAAGAAATGCATGGATGGTGTTTTTTCTAACAACTTAACTTATAACATAAGCTTACAACTCATATATCATCCCTTTTTAGCAACCAACGATGTGGATAGGCATTATAAATCATCATTATGTCATTTTGAAAATTTTATTTATCATACTAGAATCATTAATGACAACAACACGATTATAGACACTTTTAATCATCCTATAAAAAAAATATCTTAAACTATTGTATCGAACCGAATTTATCCATCCATGTAACTAATTGCTTATGAAATTCATGAGTGTAAACTATTTCATTAGTTAATATTTTGCCAAAATTTTGAATGTAATTTTTATAAATTACACTTCACTATAATCAGTAAACATACTAAGATAATTATGGAATCAATATATTGGCAAACAAATAAAATTACATTTAATTTAAAAAGAGATTTATATTATCAATAGATAAATAAAGAATCCTCCATATAATGAATATTCCAATTAAATTAGAGTGTTAAATTACCAAAACGTTATTAATAACTAGAAATTTAATAACGTCTCACTATATAATTTCTTCTTTGGTCAAATTTCATAATATTTGAACCTAAATAGAATGTTATATACATCTTACCAAAGCAACATATACACACTATAACAAGTTCTTTGTGCAGAAGGGTTAAAACAATATAACAAGGAAAAGATTAATAGATATTTTGGGACCCCCGCTCAGGATTATGATGAAAGGAACACCTTTCATTGGTAAAATTATTTTATCCAAGAGATGTCAAACGTTCCATCTAGTTTTATTTTGATAGTTTATGTCATATTTTCAAGGTTGTCATATACAACAATAATTTCATCAAAATATGCATTATAAACTTTCAAGAACCACGCACATATATCCTCCCACCAATAATTTGGATAAAATAGATTGTATCTTCTCAATTATGATATTACTATGTTAATAATTAAAAATTTACCTCAATTCTTGTTGATTCATTATCAGACATGAAAAATATATCACATAAGACGGTGACTGAATTTTAGTTAGATGCACCAGACATGTAATAACGGTAATGACCTTGAAGATGGTATCTAGAAGGGTTCACTTGACTAAGAGGGAATAGTCTCGTCATGATTCGCCTAATAATTAAATTGACTTACTCCTCATTCCATTTGATATAATCAAAGATGCTACTCACCGTATGTAACATTAAATGCTACCAATATATTATTTGAAAGAATAATAAAAGTCCCATTATTTTCATATGTTGTTTGCGTTTGTAACCAATAGTTTAAGAATTTATTTTTCCAAAGAAGAAAAATTTACCAAATATTTTCATAGTTGGAGGATAAATATGTTACAACACTTCTCGCTAATATATATATATATATATATATATTTATATATCACCAAATTAGCTAATCAGGATATATATTATATACCATAAAAATAAAATATCATAATACGTTCTAATTTTTTTTCTTGTGAATTTTCTAATATCACAAATGCAACTCAAAGTTTATTTCAAAAGAAATAAATAAATGTAAAAAAACTACGCCGATTCTCAAAATTGCTACTATGAGTGCTTACAGTATTGTTATCCGACCCATACGGGTATAAAACACACCTTAGTCTAAGTTTCTATTTTTTACTTTTACAACCATAAATCCTACCTTTAATTAGTTTTTTTTCGGTTTAGGTTTAGTCGGTTTTATTACATTTTCAGATTAGGGTTGTGTGAGTAGAGTGCAGACAATGGTTGGGTCGGATATAGTCAAAAAATTGTCAACATTCCATTTTTTATGAAACATATATATAATCTAAACAATTACACTTATACCGTAAATTTATTACACAACCTAAGAAATAAATTTGGTATTAAATTTTGCAAAATGCAGTGTCGAACAAAACATGGATCTCATATATACCTTTATCGGTATTGGTTAAGTGAAATCTAGTTACAATATGCATAAAGCATATATCAGACAAACATTTAGTCTTTAGTTTACATGATATTAAAATCCCAAAAGAATAGTTTGATATTACAAACTTTACGAAGTACACAACTTTCCAAAAATATAGAAGGTTGCTTCAGATTCACTAGCTTCACTTTGAATCCTTGTAGTCTAAAATACGTGCCCACGTCTCTAATTTCTGGCATGATCACAATAAACAATAGATACCTATATTTTTTGGTAACAAATACCTCATATTATAATTCCCTCTCATGCCCAAAAGGAAGTATGTAATTCACATCCTCATAATTCAGATTGTGTTATTAATTATCATTGCTGGTTGTGAAGTATCGAGGCCTCGAATTTGTAATCTTCCATTGCACTTAAAATATATGTAAAAGAGATAAGAGTCTTTTATTTATAACCAATAATTATTCAATAACCAAGAGCTTAGTTAAATGATGCATACTCAAAAATATATACTTCCTCAGCTCAAAATTGTACAACACTGAGTACTATACCCAACAGTTATGCAATAGACATTAATTGCATCACATGAAACACACATGAGATGCTAACCTTAGTTGAATAACTTATGTAATTTTTCATTTTAAGTAATGAACCATATAGTTGTACCTTGAATCATATTTTTGGCTACGTAATTAAGTTATAGTGGATTGTGAAGTCTCACCCTAACTTAACTCATCCAAGCCAATATAACCTACAATTAAAGACAAAATACAAAAGAAGTTAGTGCTTACTAGTAATGAAGTTAGTTAACACTAAAATGTAAGATTAGTATATGTAAGAAAGTATAAGATTTTATTTCAAGGTCTTCCACAAGCTGCTTTGAAGTCCTAAGATTTATAGGAAGAGTAACTCTTAGCAAATTCTAAATAAATAACAATGCTTCAACGATTTTTGGGGCTAAAGAGATTCTAAACTGATCAACACTCTACCACTAGAGGTGAAAGTTGATTTAGATGCTATAGTTGAGACAGGGTTAGCCAAGACATGGCTGGTCAGTTGGGACAATATTTTAAACTTCATAGTATTTCCCTTCTACCAATTAATATTTTCAAAAGTAGAGGACATTGCCTCCATGTACTATTTTAAATACCTTTCCACTTTGGTTCATTTTTAGATGGATCTTTATCAACCATAAAATACTGAAATCTACTACCAAGAAAACAAGTGGAATCAAATGTCATATAAGAGCTCTCCACTTTACTAGTAGTACTAGTAGGAGCAGTAGATTTGATACCAAGATAACATTTTTATTAAGGTATCCTTTACCCTACAAATGAAAACATCAGAATCTTCAGAAGTGCACATAAACCGAAATAACACTAAAGATATTTTAGTGTCTTCCTTATATCTAACCCAACTTCCTTATATAATAAATTATTAATGTTATTAATACCCTAATATTTCTGAAACTTATTTTCTATATCCTCAACAATCTTCGTTATAGAATTATTGTCATTACCACAAAATTCAAAAATATTTATCTAGATTATAATAATATCATCAAAGAAACGATTAGGTGTGAATAATAAGCACTACTGAACTTTTTTATTGAGTAGTAAAATAATCTCAAAACCCAACAAGACACCTATCATTCTCCCAATCAATGATTGTTAGAGGTTTTGTAAAGGCCTTTTGGAAATTATTAACGAAGGTTGCATCATAAACAATCATTTTAGCAAATCTAGACTCAAATTTTTCAACACATTCTAGAATCTTCTATCTGGGGATCCATCTAGCGGGAACATCAAGGCATAAATTGGACTTACACTCAACACCACGAATGCCATAAACCTCTTTAAGGAAATAAATCTTGAAGAAAACGATCTCACGTATCTAATTGCCTCTATTATATTCTTGATAAAAGCATCAAATTCAAGAATTTACTTTTTCACATAAAGATTTAAAATGTGGTAACAACTCCTAACATGTAAAAACTCATGGTACAAAATGGTTTGAGGCTTGTTACTTGAATTTTTAATCAAATACTGAAAAATAACCGTGTTAAAAGAAGCATTGTCAATAATCAAAGTAAGATAACAGTCAATATTCCACTCCTTAAGGATGGCCTAATGGTTTCACCATTTTGATATTTTACTTTTCAAAATCCTATGAGTTTTTCAGCATATTCCAATCAGAATCAACATAGTGAGCACACAAACACATATAATTAAAATTATGATTACATATCCAAGTGTCTGTGGTCTTACTAATTGTTAGGCCTTTTATTTTAGTTTCTAGTTTATTTTTTTTCTTCATCATAAATAAACATACATTTTCTCATAATGATCATTCTATATGACATGATTTAATATATGGGTTGCATTACATTACATAATTTTGGGAATCAAACACCTTCCACAAATGTAAAAGCCACTTCATCTACAATTACCATATCACCTGATTTCTTAGAACATACTTCAATAGAGAACACATAAGTACATACTATATTCCCATTCTCCTCATTTTTTTAAACATTAATCGAGTCCAACCATCATCTAGAGGCTCATCGTAAGATAGTTAATGCATCACTTATGCTTAAAGTTATTATTCTTGTTGGTTGTACCACACATTCTAGAATCAACATCATACGATTTCTCACAATATTTGCAAAGCCCATGTCTATTACCCTCAACATCAATAATGGAATCAAAGTGATCCAAACAATTGGAAAACTCTTTCTTTGATTCTTTAGGCTTAATGGGTTTGTTACTAGAAGGGGGAGGGTTTATTTGAACAGAAGCACGTCCTACATGTATTGTAGTAACGCCTAGAATGGATGACGAAAGATCAATAACTGTTTTAACCAATATTTTTTTGGTAAGCTAACTAATCTGCAATCGCATAAGGTAAACCAAAGTTAGTAATTAATAATCAAATATGAAACAATCACAAGACTAAGATTTTTTGTGTTTACCACCTAAATATACTTAAACAATACTTATGACCTTTTTGAAATTCCTTATTTTAGAACTAAAAGTACTATTACAATAGTAGAAAGAATTATTAAACAATTGAATTCTATAACCACTTTAGATGTTTAAGAAAAAATATGTTATATTTTTTCTAAAAATATTTTTAAATAATTTTTTTAAAGAATTCACTAACAAACTAATATATTTTAAAAATATATTTTTTAAATAAGCATTTAACAAACTAAGTGTAATCAATCAACTCAAATTTTGTTGGTCCATACCCAATGATGTCTCCTCATTTGTGATAGATTTATATTAGGATGAGACATCATTTTTAGTGATTTAGAAGTCATAATAGTCGATTTTCTTGAGAAATAGTGCACTTTCCTATTTTGAGTGTTGATTTAGTGAAATAATATTTTTAGAGCATATTGGATTTAATTGTTTATTTAGTGTGAAGCTTTAAAAGATAATTATGGAGATTAATTAGAGTCCAAGTCAAAGACTATAATATATGGAAAGAGATTAGCATGGTAATTGGAGATAAGGAAACAAAAGCTAAAAATATGGAAAAGGAAAAGCTGCCTAAATCTGAATTTCTGCAGCAACGCTTAAAGAAGTGGTGATAGCTCTAAGGATTCTTTTGGTATATTGTGGAGCAAAAACCAACCAATAACGAAGAATATATGCTCAAAACAGTTCAGGAGAATTTATCTTTATTTCCATACGAATTTGAGTTGGGCTTGGAGTCCACTACTTAACCTCTCCCTCAAGAAAACGAATTAGGTCTTCTAAACACTTATAAATACACCCTTATATCACTTGTAAACTGATCCTTGCCTCATAATAATTAGTTCTTAAGGTTTTATTCTTCCAGTTTATTGTAGAGAGCAAGATGATGTCTTTTGTAATTTCTTTTAGTTTATTTCCATCAGGTATGAACTAAACTCCCCATAGCTTGGGTTTCGCATCATGTATAATCTATAAATTCTAATTCTTCTATCTAAGTTTTTTTGGGAATTACATGTTTTAATCTGATATTAGCTTCTTAACTTTGTATTTGTTTATGTGTTTTGATTTATTGTCTTTCCTAGAACTGATCACTTTAGGATTGTTTTAATAGTAGTTAGATGGTCACCTTAGCTGGGTATTTAACTATTAAAACACCACATAACGTCTAGTGTCCGAGATTAATCCTGACAAAACTGATTCTAACTAGATAGTCATTAGGGTTTGTTTTAATCACCATATCACCAATTGAATGAATTGTTTGCGTAGGGCCTTAGTAGCGTTCGATAACCCCATTTGAAACAGCTTCTTGGTTGTGCCGTAGCCCCCTTAGTCGCTCTCAAGGTCTCAGGAATGGGAATTTAGAATCCTGACTAAGTATACAAGAGCTAATATTCTCCCTTATAAACTAGATCTAATAGAAAGAAATAGAAGAATTAGTGCATACTAGCAAAACCTAAGCTATACTTCTCATCTCATATTCTTCATATTTACTTTATTGTCTTTTATTTTCTTAGTTTTAATTCCTAATTTCGAAATCTATTTGCTTTTATTTTATGTCTTTAATTATTTACTTTTACTCGTTATTTCTACCCACGTGATTAACACACTTAAGCCGTTGAGAACAAACTCAACTTATCAACTAAAACTTGCATACGTCCTGTAATACTTGCAGTACTGTGCCTGTCTAGGTGAGAGTGCGTAGTTTTCTTGACTTATATTTATCTAATTTTTATCACACCCTAGGCGACACCAAGTTTTTGGCGCCGCTGCTAGGGACTTGTGTCTCGTTAGCGTGTGGGTTATCTATTTCGAGTAGTAGTTTTTAATTAATTTTTAGTTTTTATTTTTCGGGTTTTACGCTTGTGGTTTGCTTTAGTCTTTTTCAGGTTTCACAGTGTTTAATTCTTGGCCTCCTTTATCAGAGCCTGAGAGGAGCTTCAGACCTTACAACAAACGAGTTCATGAGGAAAGAGCCTTAAAAAGAGCAATGGCAGCCCAACTAAATCCACTTGGAGTCCCACCGGGAGGACCCCAATTAATTCCACCTGGTAGACCACAGCAGGATCCACCTGGGATACGGATACAACAACAGGATCCACCTGGTATACAAGGACAACAACAACATCTTTTAGGAGGAGGTAATGGGCAGAATAACGTTAATCAACAGAATCGAGTACAGCAAGACCTCCCTGGTCTTCATGTACCGTTCCATGTTCAACCAATCGGTTACCGTCCTCCAGAGATCCAGAATATCAAATTTAGACCCGATCCGGGTATGCTTAGTCAATTTCAAAGTTTTGGACTCTACAGTGGTACATCAATTTAAGATCCGGTTGGATCGATTCAGAAGTTCCTGCAGATTTGTGATGCCTATATTACTCCAGGCATTACACGCGAGCAACTGTCTTCTCATATGTTTTCGTTCTTCTTGACCGGTAGAGCTAGCAAATGGCTAGAAAGACAACCACCTGGAACAATTAATTCTTGGACAGAACTTCAAGTCGCGTTCTTTAAGCGTTTTTATCCGACGAGCATGAGACTCAAAGATCAAACCGAGCTTGCAAGATTTTGTCAAGAAGATGGAGAAACAGTAGGAGAGTCATGGACAAGGTTTCAACATAAATTAGCTAGATGTCCTCTCCATGGTTATACACCTGCTCTACAACTTGCTATATTCTATAAAGGACTTAATGATAAAGGTAGAGAGAAGGTGGATAACACTGGAAAGGGTAATTTTGTGTCCATCAATCATAATGAAGCTTCCGATGTCTTGGAAAATATTATTGAACAAGAAAGGAGTTGGCCTTCAACGCGAGCTCCTATTGCAAAGACCTGAGAAACGCTTCGTTTAGATGCAGAAACTGCGAACTCAGCTCAAATATCCGCATTAGAGAATCAAATCAAAGAGCTGAAGTTAGAGATGCAAAAGAATTTAGCTGCAGCAAACATAGTACAAGAAGCACAAGGTTGTCAACAATGTGGGGTTAATAATCATACATGGGAAGAGTGCGAAAAAAATCCACAATCTGTTTACTTCATATCCAACAGGGGAGGTTATCAATGGGGTAACCGAAATCATCCGGGTATGCAGTATTCGAATCCACAAGGGGCCGCTAATCCTGGTCATTATCAACCGCGCCCCCAGAACAACTCTTTCCAACCTAGAGGTCAGTATCAAAATCAATATCAAAATAGACCTGCTCGCCCTCAACAACCTGTTCAAGATGCCTATACCGATACGTTAGATTAGAAAGCTTTACCTTAGTATCCTCAAGAAGGACCTATGGATAATCAACAAATAATACAAATCTTGAACCGTTTGACCAAAAATATGAACGCTCAGGAAGAGAAAGTCCGAGGACAAGATGCCGCACTTCATATTTTAGGTACTCAAGTAGAACAATTAAACAAAGTTCTAACAAATTTAATGGAACAGAAAGAAGTGAAGGCAATCGAAGGAGGTGATAACAATGTTGGGTTCGAAGCTTGTAAGGCTCTTTGCCTTGAAATTGGAGAAGAGAAGGAAGTACCGCATGCTGCCGTTAGTACCGTGGAAGTTCCGAGTACCGAAAAAGAACCAACCAAGTCTAGCCCCGTGGAATCTGACTGTTCTGAGGTTTATGTGGAGGACGATCAAGAAAAAGTCGAGTTTATACAACTTCTGAAGAAGATGCAAGAGGAAATACGATCGGTTATGGATTATCAAGCTGAGTTAAATTCAAAAGTTGAAGATGAAGTTGCACCTGCTGTGCAAGAAGAGAAAGAAGAAAAGAAGGTGGAATCACCACCTATTGCTCAACCAGTGTCATCAACTATTCCTGATACAAATACTAAGGATGACACTGTACTCAAGACATTTGTAGAGGCGTATACACCTGAAAATACAACGCCTAAATGCTTGAGATTGAAAAGAAAGGACTTACACCGCAACAAGTTTTTACGCAAGTTATTCCTAAGAAAGAAGCGAGTGTAGAGATCCCAAGAGAGAACCTAAGGATTTCAAGAAGAAGTGAACGAGAGCTACCAACAAAGCTTAAAGATCCGGGAAGTTTCAACCTTCCTATTCAAATTAATGGTATGCTCTAAGTGAAAGCTATGTATGATGTGGGTTCTGGCGTGAATCTTATGCCTAAGTCCGTGTTCGAGAGACTTGGACTTCAGAAATCAGAGAAAACTCCAGTGAAGTTGCAGTTCGCTGACAACTCAGTTAATAGGATATGGGGAACAGTGGAGGACGTCTTAGTCCGTGAAGGTAATATCGCCATCCCTACTGACTTTGTTATACCTGAGTTTGATGCAGATAAGCAGGTTCCAATCATACTTGGACGGCCTTTCATGGCCACAAGTCAAAGTGTCATCAACTTCCAAGAAGGGACCATCACCCTTCATGCAAAGAATGTATCCGAGACCTTCTATGTCTTGGGTAAGAAACCAAGGAAGTTAGATCCCACCGTTCCTGTCATCGACAGCCTATCACATCACAAAGTCCCTCCTGAGAAGTTCCACTTAAAGCCCGTGGATACTGAGCCAAACATTGAGTTTGGGGTTTTCCATGAAGTTCTATGGAAAGCTCACAAACGCGAGAATAGGGCACGTAGTTTCAAAGACTCGTGGATGGGACCATTCATTGTCACTAAGGTTGTTTCAGCCAAGGTAGAAATCCGACCCAAAACGGGGGTCAAGCGCAGATTAGTTGACGTTCATAGCCTAACTCGTTGTTGGGGAGGCTATATTCGCAAATCTTGATAGAGGTAACACGTCTAACTTTGAAAGACGTTAAATAAAATTGCTGTACGGGAGACAACCCGCAAATTTTTAAGTTTTTATGTCTTTTACGTTTTTAGTTTATGTTTAGTTTAGTTATTTTTAATTGATATTGTATGTTTGAGAAAGGTATTAGTGTTTTTGATGCTTAGGTATTGGAGAAATCGAGTTAGGGAAGAAACAAAAATTTTCGGAAAGGATACACCATCGGTGCAGTATACCGCACCTCAGCCGCGGTGTACCGCAGAGGACAAAAACCCGTATCACGGGTAGATGCCGCAGGTTTTATGCCGAGACGAGAAAATATCACAGTGTTGGCTGCGGTGTACCGGACCCTATACCGCGCCCTATACCGCACGCCCAAAACCCGTGCCACGGGGTGCTACCACGGGTATTTTGCCGAAGCAAAAAATTTTTGAGCTACAGAAGCTGCGGTGTACCCATGTACTGCACCCATGTACCGCGCCTCGCCGCTGGAGAGAGAAAGTTACGGGATTTAGGTTATAAAAGAGGTATAAAGCTTATTATTCCGAATTTTATAAACCTCAAGCCTCTTTGTCTTCTCCAAAACTCTCCCAACTCCATTGAAGCTCATAAAAACCTTCACCAATCATCAAAACACTACCCAATCATCAAGAGAAACACATCAAATCTTCTCTCCACATCATTACAAGAGAGATTCAAGCACCCAATTCTCACCAAACACATCAAATTGAAGAATCAAGAGCTCAAATTTTCAAAATTCATCCTACAATTTCTTAAATCCAAGCCAATTCATCAAGAATCCACCTCACCCACATAGATATTCATCATCAATTCACCTATCCTAAGCCAAATCAAGCTTGTTCAATAAAAAATTCACAAGTTCAAATTTAAAGTCTTGCTAAAGCTTTGAGTTGGGGGTTAATTGAGGATGACTAATAGAACAACAATATTAGCTAGCAAGAGGGAGGTGAAGAAAAGCAAGGTATTGGATTCAATCAAGAAGAAATCAAATAACAAAGGTTCTAGTTCTAATCCAAAGGGTAAAGACGATGTTGAAGATGGAGGTATAACTTTGTGTGATCGTAATGGTAAAAAGCTTTACTTTTATGCAAAGGAGAAAACACAACTTCCACAAGGTCCTACACCCAAGGAGAAAGAGGAAGCTTCAAGGGCCCTGAAAGCTTCTGCAGAAAAACAATTACAAGAACTACCTTTTGCTTATGAGAAAGTATTCAAGGAAGAAGTTGGTGAAGGAGAATACAAGAGATTCTTAGAGCTTGGTGCGAAATTGGGTTGGTCTACGTTCATGGTAAGACGTTCTGAATTATGTCATGAGTTAGTTTTGGAATTCTATTTAGGCCTCTTTCGCCGAGATAGTAAAAGTTGTGTTCTGATTAGAGGAAAGATAGTTCCTTTCACAGTTGAGGAGATTAGAAACCACTTCAAGTTTAGGAAATTGAAAGGTTGCTGCAAATTTGATGAAGCGGTTGCTAAACGAAAAATATTTGATGAGGAATTACTTTTTGAGCATGTATTAGACAAGGAGAAAGTGCGATTACATAAGGGAGAATTGAAGGCACCATGGCCTTACAAATATCTTCGATCGGATGCGAGAATTTGACACAATTTCCTTATTCCTAATGTCTTTGGAAACACACGAACTTTAGATGTGACTATGAAGAACGCTCTGCTTTTGGATTTTATTTTGAGAGGAGAAGAAGTTGATGTGGCACAGTTGATCTATGAGGAGGTGATACGATTTTCGGTCTCTCCTAAATCAGTTTATAATGTTAAATTTCCTACTATGATCACGTGTCCTCTGCGAAAAGCAAATGTTTCATTGGGTGAAGAAGAGAAACTCGAGTTTAAGACGAGTTATATTGATAATGCTTGGATCAAGGATATCTTTCGAAGAGCGGGTTCTACGCAAGTCTCGAAAGAAGAAAAAGGAGCAAAATTGGCAAGATAATATGGAGGAGCGTTTAACAAAATTCGAAGCAGCTCAAACTTCCTTAGTCAATGATGTGGCACAAATCAACGCTAATCAAGTGAACATCATGAAACTCCTTGAGCAATTAATGAATGGTCCAGCAAATCCTACCTTGGATATCAATGATGCGAGGCAATAAGCCTCGAGAGTATGTTCTCTTTCTTCCTTACCATTTCTGTAAATGCTTTTATCTGCTAATTTTTATATCTGTTTCGAGTCTTTTTCGAGTCGTGGGGACACGGCTCATTTTTGAGTTGGGGGTGTGGGGATTCGTTGTCTCTCATCTCCATTTTTTCTGTTTTTAGGTAGAAATTAAAATTTTTGATACATGGAAATTAGATGTAGAGTGTATTTAATAGCTCGAAAGCATAAGCTCAGTGGATTAATGATAGTAATCAGTATGTTTATGAGCTATGTTATTTGTATGCTTTGAGTATTTGCAGGAAAACACACGTTGATAGTAAAGAAAATATTAGTGAGCAATGCGATAGAAAGTATGTTCAATCTCAGGGAACCTTGAGAAGTGTGTAGGCCGTGAGATCCAAGCTAGTTGACAAAACCAGTTGATGAAAGTGCTAAATGTAAGAAAATAACGAAATTACATAGTTTAGAAAGTGATTAAGGCGGTTCTTTCATATTTGAAGCCTTTGAAGTCTTCTTATACCTTCTCACCTTGTGATTTTCGAGTTTTATATGTTATATCCTTCTCAGCCCCTTCTAGCCTTTCTAAATCCTTTTTATGTAGCC
Source organism: Nemophila menziesii (assembly GCA_029959085.1). NCBI lineage: Eukaryota > Viridiplantae > Streptophyta > Magnoliopsida > Boraginales > Hydrophyllaceae > Nemophila > Nemophila menziesii. The sequence goes on along the minus strand of JARWIR010000017.1, from coordinate 9,840,385 downwards.
ACATTATAAGCCCTATCCCTTTAGATTATAGGACTTTTCCATATGACCCGCACTCGAATCGCAATGCATAGACAGTTGTTTTAGAGCTTGAGTTTGGGGTGGTGGGTCCACCATTATAGGAATTGTTATTGGGTTGGGATTTTTGAGCTTATTAATTGTGCTCTGTTCTTTATATTAATGATGATTCACAGATTTTTATTGTAACCCTTTGCCGGGGTAATAGTGAATGAAAAAGAAGCTACGAGCTAAATTTGCCAACAAGGGCATTAAAAAGAAAAATATATATATGAGAAAATTGGCGTGATATCTCAACCTTAAAAGAGAGTCATAGCTTGAGAATTTGATTTGAAAAGAAAATATATATATTCGAACCGGTAAAGTGGATTTTTATGTAAACATCTTATGCTTTAATTGGGTTATTGGGGATGCTAAATTGTGCATCAAGGAATTCATTGGGTTGAGTGAGAAACGTTTTATGAGAGTAACTCAAGCTCTAGGGTGATTCGTTGATGGCTAGTGAGGAGAGAGCCAAAATCTCACTCCAAATTATCCAAATATACTATCATACCGTCCCTAAGCCTAAATTACAACCTTAAAGACCTTGTGATTCTTTACTATGTAATTGAGAAGTGATTGAGCCATTAGAGAGTAGTTGAGTGGATCTTTGAATACTAGTAAGGTTCAATGAACAATCTATAGCTTTCTTTCAGAATTGAGTAAAGTCCCAATCCTTCTTACATTGTGAAACTAATCTGATCTTGAATTCATGCCGTGTTGACTGTGGATATGAGAAGTGTACAGGTATGTAGTTTATGGATATTATTGCATGAAATTTTCAGAAAGTTATTTGCTTTAGGTTTATTCTATATATTCTGCTATGTTTTTCCCATTGTATTGAGAATTTTATAAGTGTGTATTTATAGACTTCCCTTGTTTTTATCTTGATTGTATCGGGACGATACAACTTTGAGTTGGGGGTCTTGATGTCTCCTTATTTGTGATAGATTTATATTAGGACGAGACATCATTTTTAGTGATTTAGAAGTCATAATAGTCGATTTTCTTGAGAAATAGTGCACTTTCCTATTTTGAGCCTTGATTTAGTGAAATAATATTTTTAGAGCATATTGGATTTGATTGTTTATTTAGTGTAAAACATTAAAAGATAATTATGGAGATTAATTAGAGTCCAAGTCAAAAACTAAAATATATGGAAAGAGATTAGCATGGTAATTGGAGATGAGGAAACAAAAGCTAAAAATATGGAAAAGGAAAAGCTGCCTAAATCTGAATTTCTGCAGCAACGCCTAAAGAAATGGTAATAACTCTAAAAGGAAGCCGATTTTGGAAAATTCCTTTCATAGGGACGTAGATAATTCAATGATGATTTTTTTGGTATATTGTGGAGCAAAAACCGACCAATAACGAAGAAGATATGCTCCAAACAGTTCAGCAGAATTTATCTTTATTTCCATACGAATTTGAGTTGGGCTTGGAGTCCACTACTTAACCTCTCCCTCAAGAAAACGAATTAGGTCTTCTAAACACCTATAAATACACCCTTATATCACTTGTAAAATGATCCTTGCCTCATAGTAATTAGTTCTTAAGGTTTTATTCTTCCAGTTTGTTGTAGAGAGCAAGATGATGTCTTTTGTAATATCTTTTAGTTTATTTCCATCACGTATGAACTAAACTCCCCATAGCTTGGGTTTTGCATCATGTATAATCTATAAATTTTAATTCTTCTATCTAAGTTTCTTTGGGAATTACATGTTTTAATCTGATATTAGCTTCTTAACTTTATATTTGTTTATGTGTTTTGATTTATTATCTTTCCTAGAACTGATCACTTTAGGATTGTTTTAATAGTAGTTAGATGGTCACCTTAGCTGGTGTTTAACTATTGGAACACCACATAACGTCTAGTGTCTGATATTAGTCCTGACAAAACTGATTCTAACTAGATAGTCATTAGGGTTTGTTTTAATCACCATATCACCAATTGAATGAATTGTTTGCTTAGGGCCTTAGTAGCGTTTGATAACCCTATTTGAAACAGCTTCTTGGTTGTGCCGTAGCCCCCTTAGTCGCTCTCAAGGTCTAAGGAATGGGAATTTAGAATCCTGACTAAGTATATAAGAGCTAATATTCTCCCTTATAAACTAGATCTAATAGAAAGAATTAGAAGGATTAGTGCATACTAGCAAAACCTAAGCTATACTTCTCATCTCATATTCTTCATATTTACTTTATTGTCTTTTATTTTCTTAGTTTTAATTCCTAATTTCGAAATCTATTTGCTTTTATTTTCTGTCTTTAATTATTTACTTTTACTCGTTATTTCTACCCAGGTGATTAACACACTTAAGTCCCTGAGAACGAACTCAAGTTATCAACTAAAACTTGCATACGTCCTGTAATACTTGCAGTACCGTGCCTGTCTAGGGTGAGCCTGTCTAGGGTGAGAGTGCGTAGTTTTCTTGACTTATATTTATCTATTTTTTATCACAACCTAGGCGACACCATCCAAGAATCGACTCTAATCCAAAATAAAGTAAAATCTGTCCACCAAAAACCATGAGGTTGTTGGGTTGGGCTTACGACACGGTTTACTAGAGTCCTCCTAATTGCTACCTATATATACATACATCCATGTTGAACCCTACTGCCAATTTTAAATAACAAAAAGAAAACCCTAACCGCCCCATTTGGATATAACAATCATATCAAACATAATCGTTCTGTTTTCTCTTTTGACGACGCAGCTACCCCTCTTTAAACCAAAGCCATAGTTCCCTCTTCAAACCAAAGCCATATCTCCACCTCAAATTTTTATATAGCCTTTTTCTTGATATCTTATGTCCCCTCTTCTACCGCTATATCATATCTAGTTCATAGTAGTCGTCTTGCCTCTTATCTCATGTTCACTTGTGATTGTATATCCTCGCTCACATCTGAGATCTTGATCTCTTGATCGATGGTCATGCTATTTCAATCACAGGTTCTATTCAATATTATTATTGCTTAAATTTTTGAATTTTTTTTTATTTGATTTTCTTAATAAGTTATTTAATAAATTGACCAAAATATATAAATATTTTTTATCACTCTTTAGCCTCGGTATGGTTTTTAATTATTTCTTTGTATTTACAGGAAATCTATTAGAGAACAAGATTATGACATAATTATTAAGTTGAGGTGCATTTACACAAATTCTTTCTACGAAAAAGTGTCTCATAAGGGCTACTCCAATAAAAAAAAATCCAATTTTTTCCAGTTGCAAACAAGAAATCCTCAGCGATTGCCGCTAATTTGCATTTGTAGAGCACTAAAGTCTCGAGATTGCTACACCAGGAGAAAAAACCATTAGGAGGAAATGAACTTCGGATTTCAATACTATTACATACCACATTGCTTAGCTTTAGAGAAGTTAATGACTTGCAAGCAAAATAATACACCTGGCAACTGTAATGGAGCGCATAATGCACGAATTTTCAACTGTTTGACATTGTGATTCAATGCATAGACAATGCAATCTTGTAGAAATTTTGGGTCCACATCTCTCGTCACATAGAGGCGAAACTTTGTCAGAGGGGTGTTTTCCCTTTTTGATAAAATGTTTCTAACCCATCTAGTGAATTTATATAGAGGATCTAAGAGTAAAGGCGAAAAGGGTAAATTGTACCTATAGGTTAATGTTCCTTCATCATACTTAATGTCGAGTACCTGAACATTATACTTGGAAAGTAGACACGTTGCACTTGCAGATTTTGTGTTTAGAAATGAAAGGATTTTGTGTTGTAAGAGATAGTTTACTTATATTTTGGGTAGTTCAGCATTTTTTTTGAAAAATTCTTTGTAAAATGATAGGCAATAGGTGAGAATTAGTTTGGTATGTTTTAGATAATGTTGTGTAATAATTATATTTATTACAATATTTTGCCTATATCTTTTAAGATTTTCATTATTTTTGGACAAATATCTTTTGGGATTTTCTTTTTTGTTTGGACAAATATCTTTCCTATAATGTTGTGTAACTCATCCATGTAACTAATTGCTTATGGAATTCATGTGATTAAAGTATTTCATTAGTTAATAATTTAACAAAATTATGAATGCAATTTTTAAAAAGTATACTTCACTATAATCGGTAAACATACTAAGATAATTATGGGATCAATATATTGACAAACAAATAAAATTACATATAATATAAAAAGAGATTTATATTATCAATAGATAAATAAAGAATCCTCCATATAATGAATATTCCAATTAAATTAGAGTGTAAAATTAATAAAACGTTGTATAATAAATGGAAATTTAATACCTCTCACTATATAATTTATTCCTTGGTGGTCAAATTTCTTAATATTTTAACTAAATAGAATTTTGTATACATCTTACCAAAACAATATATACACAGTATAATAAGTACTCTATGAAGAAAGGTTAAAAAATATTACAAGGAAAAGATTATTAGATATTTCGGGACCCCAGCTGGGGATTATGATGAAAGGAAAACCTTTCATTAGAAAAATAAATTTATCCAAGAAATGTAAAATATTCCATCTAGTTTTAGGTGGATAGTTTATGTCATGATTTCAAAGTTGTCATATACAACTATAATTTCATCAAAATATGCATTATAGGCTTTCAAGAACCACACGCATATCCCCTCCGAACAATAATTTGGACCAAAGAGATAGTATCTTCTCAGTTATGATATTACTATGTTGATCAATACAAATTTACCTCGATTATTGTTAATTCATTATCAGACATAAAGAATATAGCACTCAAGATCGTGATTGAATTTTGGTTAGATGCACTAGACATGTAATAAGGGTAAGGACCTTAGATGGTATCTAGAAGCATTCACTTGACTAAGAGGGAATAGTTTCGTCATGCTTCGCCTAATCATTAGATTGACTTAACCCTCATTCCATTTGATATAATCAAAGATGCTACTCACCATATGTAACATTAACAACTACCCATATATTATTTGAAAGAAGAATAAGAGTCCCATTTTTTCATATGTTGTTTGCGCTTGTATCCAAAAGTTTAAGAATTTATTTTTCCAAAGAAGAATTTTTTTCAAATTACATTCATAGTTGGAGGATATAAATGTTACAATACGTCTCGCTTATATATATACATATATATATATATATATATATATATATATATATATCACCAAATCAACTACTCAAGATATATATTATATATCATAAAAATCAAATATCATAGTTATTAATTTATCATTGTTGGTTGTGAAGTATTGAGACCTCAAGTTTGTAATCTTCATTTGTACTTAAAATATATGTAAAAGAGACAAGAGACTTTTATTTATAATCTATAATTATTCAATAACAAAGCGCTTAGTTAAAGGATGCCTACTCAAAACTATATACTTCCCCATTTCGATATTGTACAACAGGTAGCACTATACCTTACAATTATTAAATAGACATTAGTTGCATCACATGAAACATATAAGAGATGCTTATATTAGTTCAAGAGTTTAGGTACTTTTCATTGTAAGTAATAAACTATATAGTTATACCTTGAATCAGATTTTTGGGTAGGTAATTAAGTTATAGTGGATTGTGAAGTCTCACCCTCACTTAACTCATCCAAGCCAAAATATCCTACAATCAAAGACCAAATGCAAAAGAAGTTAGTACATAGTAATAATTAAGTTATTTAACACGAAAATGTAAGATTAGTATATGTAAGAAAGTACTAGATTTTGTTTTAAGGTCTTCTATAAGCTGCTTTGAAGTACTGAGATTTATAGGAAGAGTAACTCTTAGTCAATTCTAAGTACATTATCAATGCTTCAACAATTTTTGGGGCTAAAGAGCTTTTAAATTTATCAAACACTAACCTCTAGTGGTGAAAATTGATTAAGATGCTACAGCTGGTACAGGGTTAGCCAAGTCATGGATGGTCAGTTAGGACAATATTTCAAACTTCATAGTATTTCTGAAACTTAATCTTCATATCCTCAACCATCTACATTAAATAATTATTATTACTACCACACAATTCAGCTAACTTTTCCTAGATTATAATAATCTCATCAAAAAAAATTAGTTGTGAAAAATAAGGCACCACTGAACTTTTTAATTGAGTTGTAAAATAATCCATAAACTAAACAAAACACCTACTTGTCTTCCAATGAATAACTGTTGGAGGATTTGTAAAGGCCTCTTGGAAATGATTAATGAAGGTTGTATAATTAACAATTATTTTTAAAAATCTCCACTCAAAATTCTCAACATATTCTAGAGTCTTGTATGTGGGGATCCATCTAGCAAGAACATCGAGGCATAAACTAGACTTACACTCAACACCGTACAATGCCAAAAACCTCTTCAAGGAAATAAATCTTGAAGGAAACGATATAACGTATCTAATTGCCTCTCTTATATTATTGATACGAGCATCCAATTCAAGAATTCCTTCGTTCAAATAAGATTTTTAATGTGGTAACAACTCCTAACATGTAAAACCTCATGGTACAAAATAGTTTGAGGCTTGTTACTTGGAACTTAGTCAAATACTTTATAGAAAACGAGTTAGAAAAAGCATTATCAACTATCAAAGTAAGATAAGAGTAATTATTTCGCTCCTTAAGGATGGAGTCAACTTTCCTACCAATGATTTCACCATTGCGATATTTACTTTGCATGATCAATTGATTCTTTCTAAATATTCCAATCAGAATCAACATAGTGAGCACACAAACACAAATAATTAAAATTATGATTAGATGTCCAAGTGTCCGTGGTCATAATAATTGTTAGGCCGTTTATTAAAGTTTCTAGTCTATTTTTTCTTCTTAATAGATAAACATACATTTTCTCATAATGATCATTCTAGATGAAATGATTTTATAATTGGGTTGCATTACATTACATCATTTTTTAATCAAACACACTTCACAAATCTAAAAGTCAATTCATCTACAATTACCATTTAACCTAATGTCTTGGTACAAGCTTAAATAAAAACCACATAAATACATACTACATTCACATCCTCCTCATTTTTTTAAACATTAATCAAGTCCAACAATCATCCAGAGACTCATCGTAATATACTTAATGCAACATCATATGATTTATCTCAATATTTGAAAACCCCATGTCTATTACCCTTATTATCAATAATGGCATCAAAGTGATCCAAACAATACTCTTTTTTGACTTTTTAGGCTTAGTGAGTTTGTTACTAGAAGGGGAAGGGTTTATTTCAAAAAAAGCACGTCCTACATATGTTGTAGTAACACCTAGAGTAGATGATGAAGATAAATATTTGTTTCAAGCTATCTTTTTGTGGTTAGCTAACTAACCTGCAATGGCATAAGGTAAACAAAAGTTAATAATTTTAAAGTCGAATATGAAACAATCACAAGAATAAGATGTTAAGTGTTTAACACCCAAAAATACTTAAACAATACTTATGACCTGTTTGAAATTCCTTATTTTAGAACCAAAAGAATTTTTGAATAAAATTACAATAGTTGAAAAGATTATTAAATAATTGAATTATATAATCAATTAGATGTTCTTAACAAACATATGTGATATTTTTTATACAATTTTTAATAAATAAAATTTATAAAGAATTTAGAAATAGTTCAATATTTTTAGAAAATAGATTTTTAAAATAGGCACTTAACAACCTAAGTGTAATCAATCAACACAAACTCTTTAGGTCCATACCCAAGAATCTACTATAGTCCAAATTAAAGTAATATTTGTCCACAAAAAACCATTAGGTTGTTGGGTTGGGCCATTTTTGTGTTATTTTTATGAGACGGTTCAACTGAATCCTCCTAACCCCTTTTGGATATAACAATCATATCACGCATAATCTTTTTCTTTTTGTTTTCTCTTTTGACGACGCAACTACCCCTTTTCAAACCAAAGCCAATGTCCTCTCTTCAAACCAAAGCCAAATCTCCATCTCGAAATTTTTACATTGCCTATTTCTTGACATCTCATGTCCCCTCTTCTACACCTATATCATATTTAGACATAGTAGTAGTCTCCCTCTTATCTCCAGTTCGATTGTAATTGTCAATCATCTCTCACATCTGAGATCTTGATCTCTTGCATCTCAAATCGATGGTCATGCTATTTCAATCACAGGTTCTATTCAATTTTACTATTGCTTAAATTGTTTAAATGATTTTTTTATTTAATTTTATTAATAAGTTATTTAATAAATTAGACCAAAATATATAAATATTTTTATCACTCTTTAGCCGATTCCTTACTATTTTTTAATTGTTTCTTTTTATTTAGAAAACTATTAGAGAACAATTTGATCAACGAGGAATGTATACCGCGACCATAATTGTCAAGTAAGAACAATATTTTTTTATTAATATTGGTTATTATATTAGGCAGTTCAAATGTAGTATCTGCTGCGATTTTCCAGGTTTAGGTATGGGAAGTTGGGGAATTACCCTTGGTTGCAACAAGGAGAGATTGTCAATTATTGGTGAGTTTTAATTTACTATCTAATTAAAAAATTAATTTAAAAATTAATTTAAAAATTAAGAAATATGATTTTATTTACTTACAACTGAAAGGGCTAAGTCTATTAGGATAACATAGATGAGCGATGAGCATGTGCATGTTGATTTTTTACTTTTTCTATTTCTTTTGAGTGTTGTAATTATAATTTAACAACATATGTTATACAATTTTTGGCATATAAGGACTTTTCGATTTTGTCAATTGGAGGAACGAAGAGATAGCACAAGTCACTAATATAGCACAAGTCACTAATAAGGGACATGACAAAAAGTAAAAAGAAAAACTACATTACGAAAATCTAAAAAGAAGAAAATATTGTGCAAGTTAGGGAGGAGGGGGTTGAAAGGGTGTTGTAAGAGATAGTTTACTTATATTTGGGGGAGTTCAAACTTTTTTTTGGAAAATTCTTTGTAAACTGATAGGCAATAGGTGAGAATTTGTTTGAAATGTTTTAGATAATGTTGTGTAATCCTGTAGATTTATTACAATATTTTGCCTATATCTTTTAGGATTTTCTTTTTTTTTTTGGACAAATATCTTTTTGGATTTTCTATTATTTTGGACAAATATTTTTAGGATTCCTTTTGTCTATTTTTTAGATGATTAATGGAATAGTAAAGGGATTATTCTATTTTAAGCCTAAAAATAATTTTAGCTTATAAAATTAGGCTAAAGAAATCTTCATTTCCATTTTAAACCTTTTGACTAAATTTCTCTTAAACCAAAAAAAAAATGTAAATTACTCTTAAACAAAAAAATAAATAAATGTAAATTACTTTATATGATAATATATCAATTAATAAACACAAAGCCTTTTTATAATCTCACGGAACACTTCACATTAAACATATATGACGTTTTGGGTTTTAAGAATTATAACTTCTAGGTTATGTATGACTTAATGACCAAAATATTCTTCTAGGTTAAGTATGACGTTTTGCGACCTTTAAAAATTAAAAAAATTAAAAAAAATTTCTTTAATGTTAATTTTTTTCTCATGCTATCATTTTAAGGTCTACAATGACATTTGTACTATACACTATGTTTATAAATTATGTTATATGTTGGAAATTGTTTTTATTTTTGATATATTTAAATGAAATTCAATATTATTTATAATTAATGAATTTGTAGGAATACTTAATTCTAATTAAATAAATATAAAATCACCTAGATTCCATCTAGACAACTTGACACTCGAAGGTTTAGAAATTTTCCTTTATGGGGTTTAAAAATTAACAGAGATAGTGAGGTTTACTTGTTATATAGTGGCATGGTCAGGGGTTAAGTATACCCCGATATGGTTTGAACATTATCATTTCATCCTGATTTTGATACTTGACAATCTAAGGGATTATCATCTTTTTCTAAAGGATTCATCATATCTTGCCAAACCATATACATTATAGTAACACACACCTCTCTCTCTCTCTTAATTATAAGTACTTAGGTTGTCGCTCTTATATAATATCTCTTTAGGAAAATTTTATGTATAATTTATATAAGAGAATCATTAGAAGTTTTTGCCCTGATGATCTTAGCGTTTTGCTACTTATGTCGGATATCAGACACTTTTAACACAAGAAGACGTCAAAAGATCTTAAAAAGTTCTCAATTCTCAAAGAAATGCATGGATGATGTTTTTTTCTATCAACTTGACTTATAACATAATCTTACAACTCATATATCATACCCTTTTAGCAGCCAACGATCTGAAAAGGCATTATAAATCATCATTATGTCATTTTAAAAATTTTATTTATCGTACTAGAATCATTAATGACCACCACACGACTATAGACACTTTTAATCATCTTATAAAAAATATATCTTAAACTATTGTATCGAACCGAGTTTAACCATTATGTAACTAATTGCTTATGAAATTCATGAGTTTAAAATATTTCATTAGTTACTATTTTTCCAAAATTTTGAATGTAATTTTTATAAATTACACTTCACTATAATCGGTAAACATACTAAGATAATTATGGAATCAATATATTGGCAAACAAATAAACTTACATATAATTTAAAAAGAGATTTATATTATCAATATATAAATAAAGAATACTCCATATAATGATTATTCCAATTAAATTAGAGTGTAAAATTCCAAAAACGTTATTAATAACTGGAAATTTAATAACGTCTCACTATATAATTTCTTCTTTGGTCAAATTTCATAATATTTGAACCTAAATAGAATGTTATATACATCTTACCAAAGCAACATATACACACTGTAACAAGTTATGTGTGAAGAAAGGTTAAAACGATATTACAATGAAAAGATTAATAGATATTTTGGGACCCTTGCTCGGGATTATGATGAAAGGAACACCTTTCATTGGTAAAATTATTTTATCCAAGAGATGTCAAACGTTCCATCTAGTTTTATTTTTATAATTTATGTCATATTTTCAAGGTTGTCATATACAACAATAATTTCATCAAAATATGCATTATAAACTTTCAAGAACCATGCAAATATTTCCTCCCACCAATAATTTGGACAAAATAGATTGTATCTTCTCAATTATGATATTACTATGTTGATAATTAAAAATTTACCTCAATTCTTGTTGATTCATTATCAGACATGAAAAATATATCACATAAGACGGTGACTGAATTTTAGTTAGATGCACCAGATATGTAATAACGGTAATGACCTTGAAGATGGTATCTAGAAGGGTTCACTTGACTAAGAGGGAATAGTCTCGTCATGATTCGCCTAATAATTAATTTGACTTAACCCTCATTCCATTTGATATAATCAAAGATGCTACTCACCGTATGTAACATTAAATGCTACCAATATATTATTTGAAAGAATAATAAAAGTCCCATTATTTTCATATGTTGTTTGCGTTTGTAACCAATAGTTTTAGAATTCATTTTTCCAAAGAAGAAAAATTTACAAATTATTTTCATAGTTGGAGGAATAATATGTTACAACACTTCTCGCTTATATATATATATACATATATATATATATATCACCAAATTAGCTACTCAGGATATATATTATATACCATAAAAATAAAATATCATAATACGTTCTAATTTTTATTCTTGTGAATTTTCTAATAATCACAAATGCAACTCAAAGTTTATTTCAAAAGAAATAAAAAAATGTAAAAAAACTACGCCGATTCTCAAAATTGCTACTATGAATGCTTACAGAATTGTTATCCGACCCATACGCGTATATAACCCACCTTAGTCTGAGTTTCTATTTTTTATTTTTACAACCATAAATCCTACCTATATTTAGTTTTTTCCGGTTTAGGTTTAGTCGGTTTTATTACTTTTCCAGATTAGGGTTGTGCGAGTAGAGTGCAGACAATGGCTGGGTCGGATATAGTCAAAAAATTGTCAACATTTGATTTTTTATGAAACATATATATAATCTAAAAAATTACACATATACAATAATTTTATTATACAACCTAAGAATTAAATTTGGTATTAAATTTTGCAAAATGAAGTGTCGAACAAAACATGGATCTCATATATACCTTTATCGGTATTGGTTAAGTGAAATCTAGTTACAATATGCATAAAACATATATCAGACAAACATTTAGTCTTTAGTTTACACGATATTACAATCCGAAAAGAACTGTTTGATATTACAAACTTAACGCAGTACACAAATTTCCAAAAATTTAGAAGGTTGCTTCAGATTCACTAGCTTCACTTTGAATCCTTGTAGTCTAAAAAACGTACCCACGTCTCTTTTTTCTTGCATGATCACAATAAACAATAGATACCTATATTGTTTTGGTAACAAATACCTCATATTATAACTCTCTCTTATGCCCAAAAGGAAGTACGTAATTCACAGCCTCATAATTCAGATTGTGTTATTAATTATCATTGCTGGTTGTGAAGTATCGAGGCCTCAATTTTGTAATCTTCCATTGCACTTAAACTATATGTAAAAGAGATTAGAGTCTTTTATTTATAATCATTGTTAGGCCTTTTATTAAAGTTTCCAGTCTATTTTTTTCTTCATAATAAATAAACATACATTTTCTCATAATGATCATTCTAGATGAAATGATTTTATAATTGGGTTGCAATACATTACATAATTTATTGAATCAAACACACTCCATAAATCTAAAAGTCAATTCATCTACAATTACCATTTAATCTAATGCCTTGGTACAAGCTTAAATAAAAACCACATAAATACATACTACATTCACATCCTTCTCATTTTTTTTAAATATTAATTAAGTCAAAGCATCATCTAGAGACTCATTGCAATATATTTAATGCAACATCATATGATTTCTCTCAGTATTTGAAAACCCCATGTCTATTACCCTTATTATCAATAATGGCATCAAAGTGATCCAAACAATACTCTTTTTTGCCTTTTTAGGCTTAGTGAGTTTGTTACTAGAAGGTGAAGGGTTTATTTGAATAGATGCACGTCGTACATATGTTGTAGTAACACCTATAGTAGATGATGAAGATAAATAATTGTTTCAACCTATATTTTTGTGGTTAGCTAACTAACCTGCAATCGCATAAGGTAAACAAAAGTTTGTAATTTTATAGTCGAATATGAAACAATCACAAGAATAAGATGTTAAGTGTTTAACACCTAAAAATACTTAAACAATACTTATGACCTGTTTGAAATTCCTTATTTTAGAACCAAACGTATTTTTGAATAAAATTACAATAGTTGAAAAGATTATTAAATAATTGTATTATATAATCAATTAGATGTTCTTAAAAAATATATGTGATATTCTTTATACAATTTTTTTTAAATAAAAATTATAAAGAATTTAGAAATAGTTCAATATTTTTAGAAAAATAGATTTTTAAAATAAGCACTTAACAACCTAAGTGTAATCAATCAACACAAACTTTTTAGGTCCATACCCAAGAATCTACTATAGTCCAAATTAAAGTAATATTTATTCACAAAAAACCATGAGGTTGTTGGGTTGGGCCATTTTTGTGTTATTTTTATGAGACGGTTCAACTGAATCCTCCCAATTGCTACCAATATATACCTACATCCATGTTGAACCCTACTTACCATTTCAAATAACAAAAAAAAAATACTAACAGCCCCATTTGGATATAACAATCATATCACACATAATCTTTTTCTTTTTGTTTTCTTTTTTGACGACGCAACTACCCCTCTTCAAACCAAAGCCATAGTCCTCTCTTCAAACCAAAGCCAAATCTCCATCTCTAAATTTTTACATTGCCTATTTCTTGACATCTCATGTCCCCTCTTCTACACCTATATCATATTTAGACATAGTAGTAGTCTCCCTCTTATCTCCTTCGATTGTAATTGTCAATCATCTCTCACATCTGAGATCTTGATCTCTTGCATCTCAGATAGATGGTCATGCTATTTCAATCACAAGTTCTATTCAATATTACTATTGCTTAAATTGTTTAAATGGTTTTTTCATTTAATTTTATCAATAAGTTATTTAATAAATTAGACCAAAATATATAAATATTTTTATCACTCTTTAGCCTATTCCTTACTATTTTTAATTGTTTCTTTGTATTTAGAAAACTAGTGAACAATTTGATCAACGAGGAATGTATACTGCGACCATAATTTTCAAGTAAGAACAATATTTTTTTTTTATTAATATTGGTTATTTTATTAGGCAGTTCAAATGTAGTATCTGCTGCGATTTTCCAGGTATGGGAAACGGAAGTTGGGGAATTACCCTTGGTTGCAATAAGGCGAGATTGTCAATTATTGGTGAGTTTTAATTTATTATTTAATTAAATAATTAAATAAAAAGTTAATTTAAAAATTAAGAAATATGATTTTATTTACTTACTTACAACTGAAAGGGCTAAGTCTATTTGGATAACATAGATGAGCGATGAGCATGTGCATGTTGATTTTTTACTTTTTCTATTTCTTTTGAGGATTGTAATTATAATTTAACAACATATGTTATATAATTTGTGGCTTATAAGGACTTTGCGATTTTGTCAATTGGAGGAACGACGAGATAGAACAAGCCACTAATATAGCACAAGTCACTAATAAGGGACATGACAAAAAGTAAAAAGAAAAACTACATTACGAAAATCGACAAAGAAGAAAATATTGTGCAAGTTAGGGAGGAGGGGGTTGAAAGGGTGTTGTAAGAGATAGTTTACTTATATTTGGGGGAGTTCAAAATTTTTTTTGGTAAATTCTTTGTAAGCTGATAGACAATAGGTGAGAATTTGTTTGAAATGTTTTAGATAATGTTGTGTAATCATGTAGATTTATTACAATATTTTGCCTATATCTTTTAGGATTTTCTCTTTTTTTTGGACAAATATCTTTTAGGATTTTCTATTATTTTGGACAAATATTCTTAGGATTCCTTTTGTCTATTTTTAAAATGATTAATGGATTAGTAAAGGGATTATTTTATTTTAAGCCTAAAAATAATTTTAGCTTATAAAATTAGGCTAAAGAAATCTCCATTTCCATTTTAAACCTTTTGACTAAATTTCTCTTGAAACAAAAAAATGTAAATTACTCTTAACCAAAAAAATAAATAAATGGAAATTACTTTATATGATAATATATCAATTAATAAACACAAAGCCTTTTTATAATCTCACAGGACA
Organism: Nemophila menziesii; assembly: GCA_029959085.1. Classification (NCBI taxonomy): domain Eukaryota; kingdom Viridiplantae; phylum Streptophyta; class Magnoliopsida; order Boraginales; family Hydrophyllaceae; genus Nemophila; species Nemophila menziesii. The sequence continues at coordinate 9,825,185 of JARWIR010000017.1, read as the reverse complement.
CTTCACATTAAACATATATGACGTTTTGGGTTTTAAGAATTATAACTTCTAGGTTATGTATGACTTAATGACAAAAATATTCTTCTAGGTTAAGTATGACGTTTTGCGACCTTTAAAAATTACATTAAAAAAATTTAATTTTTTTTTCTTTAATGTTAATTTTTTTCTCATGCTATCATTTCAAGGTCTACAATGACATTTGTACTATACACTATGTTTATAAATTATGTTATATATTGGAAATTGTTTTTATTTTTGATATATTTAAATGAAATTCAATATTATTTATAATTAATGAATTTGTAGGAATACTTAATTCTAATTAAATAAATATAAAATCACTTAGATTCCATCTAGACAACTTGACACTCGAAGGTTTAGAAATTTTCCTTTATGGGGTTTAAAAATTAATAGAGATGGTGAGGTTTACTTGTTATATAGTGGCATGGTCAGGGGTTAAGTATACCCCGATATGGTTTGAACATTATCATTTCATCCTGATTTTGATACTTGACAATCTAAGGGAATATCATCTTTTTCTAAAGGATTCATCATATCTTGCCAAACCTTATACATTATAGTAACACACACCTCTCTCTCTTAATTATAAGTACTTAGGTTGTCGCTCTTATATAATATATCTTTAGGAAAATTTTATGTATAATTTATATAAGAGAATCATTAGAAGGTTTTGCCCTGATGATCTTAGCGATTTGCTACTTATGTCGGATATCAGACACTTTTAACACAAGAAGACGTCAAAAGATCTTAAAAAGTTCTCAATTCTCAAAGAAATGCATGGATGATGTTTTTTTCTATCAACTTAACTTATAACATAAGCTTACAACTCATATATCATACCCTTTTACCAGCCAACGATGTGAAAAAGCATTATAAATCATCATTCTGACATTTTGAAAATTTTATTTATCATACTAGAATCATTAATGACAACCACACGACTATAGACACTTTTAATCATCTTATAAAAAAATATCTTAGACTATTATATCGAACCGAGTTTATCCATCCATTTAACTAATTGCTTATGAAATTCATGAGTTTAAACTATTTCATTAGTTACTATTTTTCCAAAATTTTGAATGTAATTTTTATAAATTACACTTCACTGTAATCGGTAAACATACTAAGATAATTATGGAATCAATATATTGGAAAACAAATAAAATTACATATAATTTAAAAAGAGATTTATATTATCAATAGATAAATAAAGAATCCTCCATATAATGAATATTCCAATTAAATTAGCGTGTAAAATTCCCAAAACGTTATTAATAACTGGAAATTTAATAACATCTCACCATATAATTTCTTCTTTGGTCGAATTTCATAATATTTGAACCTAAATAGAATGTTATATACATCTTACCCAAGCAACATATACACACTGTAACAAGGTCTCTGTGAAGAAAGGTTAAAACGATATTACAGTGAAAATATTAATAGATATTTTGGGACCCCCGCTCGGGATTATGATGAAAGGAACACCTTTCATTGGTAAAATTATTTTATCCAAGATATGTCAAACGTTCCATCTAGTTTTATTTCGATAGTTATGTCATATTTTCAAGGTTGTCATATACAACAATAATTTCCTCAAAATATGCATTATAAACTTTCAAGAACCATGCACATATATCCTCTCACCAATAATTTGGACAAAATAGATTGTATCTTCTCAATTATGATATTATTATGTTGATAATTAAAAATTTACCTCAATTCTTGTTGATTCATTATCAGACATGAAAAATATATCACATAAGTCGGTGACTGAATTTTAGTTAGATGCACCAGACATGTAATAACGGTAATGACCTTGAAGATGGTATCTAGGAGGGTTCACTTGACTAAGAGGGAATAGTCTCGTCATGATTCGCCTAATAATTAAATTGACTTGACCCTCATTCCATTTGATATAATCAAAGATGCTACTCACCGCATGTAACATTAAATGCTACCAATATATTATTTGAAAGAATAATAAAAGTCCTATTATTTTCATATGTTGTTTGCGTTTGTAACCAATAGTCTAAGAATTCAATTTTCCAAAGAAGAAAAATTTACAAATTATTTTCATAGTTGTAGGAATAATATGTTACAACACTTCTCGCTTATATATATATATACATATATATATATATATATATCACCAAATTAGCTACTCAGGATATATATTATATACCATAAAAATAAAATATCATAATACGTTCTAATTTTTTTTCTTGTGAATTTTCTAATATCACAAATGCAACTCAAAGTTTATTTCAAAAGAAATAAAAAAATGTAAAAAAACTACGCCGATTCTCAAAATTGCTACTAGGAGTGCTTATAGAATTGTTATCCGACCCATACGGGTATAAAACCCACCTTAGTATGAGTTTCTATTTTTTATTTTTACAACCATAAATCCTACCTTTAATTAGTGTTTTTTCGGTTCAGGTTTAGTCGGTTTTATTACTCTTTCAGGTTAGGGTTGTGCGAGTAGAGTGCAGACAATGGTTGGGTTGGATATAGTCAAAAAATTGTCAACATTCGATTTTTTTTATGAAACATATATATAATCTAAACAATTACACTTATACAGTAAATTTATTACACAACCTAAGAAATAATTTTGGGATTAAATTTTGCAAAATGCGAACAAAACATGGATCTCATATATACCTTTATCGGTATTGGTTAAGTGAAATCTAGTTACAATATGCATAAAACATATATCAGACAAACATTTAGTCTTTATTTTACACGATATTACAATCCCAAAAGAATAGTTTGATATTACAAACTTTACGAAGTACACAAATTTCCAAAAATATAGCAGGTTGCTTCAGATTCACTAGCTTCACTTTGAATCCGTGTAGTCTAAAAAACGTGCCCACGTCTCTTTTTTCTTGCATTATCACAATAAACAATAGATACCTATATTTTTTTGGTAACAAATACCTCATATTATAACCCCCTCTTATGCCCAAAAGGAAGTACATAATTCACAGCCTCATAATTCATATTTAGTTATTAATTATCATTGCTGGTTGTGACGTATCGAGGCCTTAAATTTGTAATCTTCCATTGCACTTAAACTATATGTAAAAGAGATAAGAGTCTTTTATTTATAGCCAATAATTATTCAATAACCAAGAGCTTAGTTAAAGGATGCATACTCAAAAATATATACTTCCCCAACTCAAAATTGTACAACACTTAGTACTATACCCAACAGTTATGCAATAGACATTAATAGCATCACAGGAAACACATATGAGATGCTAACATTAGTTGAATAACTTATGTAATTTTTCATTTTAAGTAATAAACCATATAGTTGTACCTTGAATCATATTTTTGGTTACATAATTAAGTTAGAATGGATTGTGAAGTTTAACCCTAACTTAACTCATCCAAGCCAATATAACCTACAATCAAAGACAAAATACAAAAGAAGTTAGTGCTTAGTAGTAATAAAGTTAGTTAACACTAATATGTAATATTAGTATATGTAAAAAAGTATTAGATTTTATTTCAAGGTCTTCCACAAGCTACTTTGAAGTCCGAAGATTTATAGGAAGAGTAACACTTAGCAAATTCTAAATAAAAACAATGCTTCAACAATTTTTGGGACTAAAGATATTCTAGACTAATCAACACTCTACCACTAGAGGTGAAAGTTGATTTAGATGATATAGTTGAGACAAGGTTAGCCAAGTCATGGCTAGTTAGTTGGGACAATATTTTAAACTTCATAGTATTTCCCTTCTACCAATTAATATTTTCAAAAGTAGAGGACATTGCCTCCATGTACTAATTTAAATACCATTCCACTTTGGTTCATTTTTAGATGGATCTTTATCAACCACAACCAAGAACAAAAGTGGAATCAAATGTCAAAGAAGAGCTCTCCACTTTACCAGTAATACTAGTAGGAGCAGTAGATTTGATACCAAGATAACATTCTTATTAAGGTATCCTTTACTCTACGAATGAAAACATCAGATTCTTCAGAAGTGCACATAAACTGAAATAACACTAAAGATATTTTAGTGTCTTCCTTGGATCTAAACCAACTTCCTCATATAATAAAATATTAATGTTATTAATACCCTAATATTTCAGTAACTTATTTTTCCATATCCTCAACAATCTTCGTTACAGAATTATTATCACTACCAAAAAGTTCAACAATCTTTATCTAAACATAATAATCTCATCAAAGAAATGATTAGGTGTAAATAATAAGCACCACTGAACTTTTTCATTGAGTAGTAAAATAATATCAAAACCCAACAAGACACCTATCATTCTCCCAATCTATGATTGTTATAGGATTTGTAAAGGCCTTTTGGAAATCATTAAGAAAGGTTGCATCATAAACAATCATTTTAGCAAATCTAGACTCAAATTTTTAAACACATTCTAGAATCTTGTGTCTGGGATCCATCTAGCGGGAACATCAAGGCATAAATTGGACTTACACTCAACACCACGAATGCCATAAACCTCTTGAAGGAAATAAATCTTGAAGAAACCGATCTCACGTATATAATTGCCTCTATTATATTCTTGATAAAAGCATCCAATTCAAGAATTTACTTTTTCACAATAAGATTTAAAATGTGGTAACTCCAAACATGTAAAAACTCATGGTACAAAATGGTTTGAGGCTTGTTACTTGAAACTTTAATCAAATACTGAACAATAACCGTGTTAAAAGAAGCATTATCAAGAATCAAAGTAAGATAATAGTCAATATTGCACTCCTTATGGAAGGAGTCGACTTTCCTACCAATGGTTTCACTATTTTGATATTTTACTTTTCAAAGTCCTATGAATCTTTCAGCATATTCCAATCAGAATCAACATAGTGAGCACACAAACACATATAATTAAAATTATGATTAGATATCCAAGTGTCTGTGGTCTTACTAATTGTTAGGCCTTTTATTTTAGTTTCTAGTTTATTTTTTAATTCATCATAAATAAACATACATTTTCTCATAATGATCATTCTATATGACCTGATTTAATTCATGGGTTGCATTACATTACATAATTTTGGGAATCAAACACCCTCCACAAATGTAAAAGCCACTTCATCTACAATTACCATATCACCTGATTTCTTAGTACATGCTTCAATAGAGAACACATAAGTACATACTACATTACCATCCTCCTAATATTTTTAAACATTAATCGAGTCCAACCATCATCTAGAGGCTCATCGTAAGATAGTTAATGCATCACGTATGCTTAAGGTTATTATTCGTGTTGGTTGTACCATATATTCTAGAATCAACATCATATGATTTCTCACAATATTTGCAAAGCCCATGTCTATTACCCACAACATAAATAATGAAATCAAAGAGATCCAAACAATTGGAAAACTCTTTCTTTGATTCTTTAGGCTTAATGGGGTTGTTGCTAGAAGGGGGAGGGTTTATTTGAACAAAAGCACGTCCTACATGTATTGTAGTAACGCCTAGAATGGATGACGAAAGATCAATAACAATTTTAACCAATATTTTTTTGGTAAGCTAACTAATCTGCAATCGCATAAGGTAAACCAAAGTTAGTAATTAATAATCAAATATGAAACAATCACAAGACTAAGATGTTATGTGTTTAACACCTAAATATACTTAAACAATACTTATGACCTTTTTGAAATTCCTTATTTTATAACTAAAAGTACTTTTACAATAGTTGAAAAAATTATTCAACAATTGAATTCTATAATCACTTTAGATGTTTAAGAAATAAATATGTTATATTTTTTCTAAAAATGTTTTTAAATAAAATTTGTAAAGAATTCACTAACAAACTAATATTTTTTGAAAAATTTATTTTTAAATAAGCATTTAACAAACTAAGTGTAATCAATCAACTCAAATTTTGTTGGTCCATACCCTAGAAGAGACTCTCATCCAAAATAAAGTAAACTCTGCCCACCAAAAACCATGCGGTTGTTGGGTTGGGCCAGTTTTTGCAATTTTACGAGATGGTTCACTTGAGTCCTCCTAATTGCTACATATATAAACCTACATCCGTGAACCCTACTGCCCATTTTAAATAACAAAAAGAAAACCCTAACAGCCCCATTTGTGGATATAACAATCATATCAAACATAATCTTTTTGTTTTCTCTTGTGACGACGGGCAGCTACCCCTCTTTAAATCAAATCCATAGTTCTCTCTTCAAACCAAAGTCATATCTCCACCTCGAATTTTTATATAGCCTTTTTCTTGACATCTTATGTCCCCTCTTCTACCCCTATATCATATTTAGTTCATAGTATTCGCCTTGCCTCTTATCTCATATTCATTTGTGATTGTATATCCTCGCTCACATCTGAGATCTGGATCTCTTGATCGATGGTCATGCTATTTCAATCACAGGTTCTATTTAATATTATTATTGCTTAAATTTTTGAAATTGTTTTTTATTTGATTTTCTTAATAAGTTATTTAATAAATTGACCAAAAAATATAAACATTTTTTATCACTTTTTAGCGGATTCCTTACAATTACTTAATTATTTCTTTGTATTTATAGGAAAACTATTAGAAAACAAGATGACTGCGCCCATAATTGTCAAGTAAGAACGATAATTTTTTAAATTTTTTATTAATATTTAATTATTATATTACACAGTTCAAAGGTAGTATTTGCTGTGATTTACCCTTTGTTGCAAAAAGGGGACATTTTCAAGGATTGCTGAGTTTCAATTTATTATTTAATTAAATAACTAAATATTTAATTAAGAAATATAATTTTAATTACTTAATTACAGGGTTATTTTCAATCATTATTCAATTGTATTGAGAGCATCTTTAGGAGACTAAATATGCAAGACTGTATGTTACCTTCAACTGAAAGGTCAAGTCTATTTGGATAACAAATTTAGGATTTGTAAAGATGAGTGATGAGGAATGACGAGGCTGCACAAGTTACTAATAAAGGACATGACAAAAAGTGAAAAGCAAAATGAAGTTATGAAAATTGATAAGGAAAAAAATGTTGAGCAAGTTAAGGAGGAGGGGGTTGAAAGGGTGTTGTAAGATATAGTTTACTTATATTCGGGGTAGTTCAGACTTTTTTTGATAAAAATTATTTGTAAAATGATAGGTAATAGGTGGTAATTTGTTTGGAATGTTTTAGATAATTTTGTAATAATGTAGATTTATTACAATATTTAGCCTATATCTTTTAGGATTTTTTTTTTGGACAAATATCTTATAGGATTTTCTTTTTTTGTTTGGAAAAATATTTTTAAAATTTCTTTTGACTATTTTTAAGATGATTAATGGAATGGTAAAGGGATAAACCTATTTTTAAGCCTAAAAATAAATTTATCTTCTAAAATTAGACTAAAGAAATCTTCCTTTCCATTTTAAGCCTTTTGACTAAATTACTCTTAAACCATAAAAATAAATTAATGTAAATTACTCTTAAACCAAAATATAAATAAATGTAAATTACTTTATCTGATAATATATCACAAATCCATTATATAATCTCACCGAACATCTCACATTAAACTCATATGACGTTTTGGGTTTTGAGAATTTTAACTTCTAGGTCAAGTATGACATTTTGCAATCTTTAAAAATTATATTCAAAATTTTAAAATAAATTTTCTTTAATGTTAATTTTTTTCTAATGCTATCATTTTTTTCTAATTCTAATTAAGTAAATATAAAATCACCTAGATTCCATCTAGACAACTTGGCACTCGAAGGTTTAGGAATTTTCCTTAATGGGGTTTCAAAATTAATAAAGATAGCGAGGTTGACTTGTTATATAGTGACATGGTAAAGGATTAAGTATACCCCTATATGGTTTGAAAATTATCATTTCATCCTGATTTTGATACTTGACAATATAAGGGATCATCATCTTTTTCTAAAGAATTCATCATATGTAGCAAAACCTTATACATTATGGTAACACACATCTCTCTCTCTCTCTCTCTCTCTCTCTTGCTCTCTCTCTTAATTAATAAGTATTTAGATTGTCTCCTTATATAATAACTTACATAATATCTCTTTAGCATAGTTTTATGTATAATATATATAAGAGAATCATCAGAAGTTTCTGCCCTGATGATCTTAGAGATTTGCTACTTTTGTCGGATATCAGACACTATTAGCACAAGAAGGCGTCAAAAGATCATAAAAAGTTCTCAATGCTCAAAGAAATACATGGATTATATTTTATATCAATTTGACATATAACATAAGCTTACAACTCACATATCATCATATTTTAGCAACCAATGATGTGAAAAGGCATTATAAATCATCATTATGTCAATTTGAAAATTTTATTTATCAAACTAGAATCGTTAATGACAAGAACACGACTATAGACACTTCTAATAATATTATAATAATAAAATATCTTATCCTATTGTATAAAATCAAGTTTATCCATCCATGTAACTAATTGCTTATGGAATTCATGTGTTTAAACTATTTCATTAGTTAATATTTTGCTAAAATTTTGAATGCAATTTTTATAAATTACACTTCACTAAATTCGGTAAACATACTAAGATAATTATGGGATCAATATATTGGCAAACAAATAAAATTACATATATTTTATAAAGAGATTTATATTATGAATAGATAAATAAAGAATCCTCCATATAATGAATATTCCAATTAAATTAGAGTGTAAAATTCACAAAACGTTATTAATAACTGGAAATTTAATAACGTCTCACTATATAATTTCTTCTTTAGTGGTCAAATTTCATAATATTTGCACCTAAATAGAATGTCATATACATCTTACCAAAGCAACATATACACACTATAATAAGTTCTCTATGAAGAAAGGTTAAAACAATATTACAAGGAAAAGATTATTAGATATTTTGGGACCCCCGCTTGGGATTACGATGAAAGAAACACCTTTCATTAGTAAAATTATTTTATCCAAGAGATGTCAAACGTTCCATCTAGTTTTATTTGGATAGTTTATGTCATATTTTCAAGGTTGTCATATACAACAATAATTTTATCAAAATATGAATTATAAACTTTCAAGAACCATGCACATATTTCCTCCCACAAATAATTTGGACAAAAGAGCAGTTACGATATTACTATATTGATAATTAAAAATTTAGCTCAATTCTTGTTGATTCATTATCAGACATGAAAAATATATCACACAAGATCGTGACTGAATTTTAGTTAGATGCACCAGACATGTAATAAGGGTAATGACCTTGAACATGGTATCTAGAAGGGTTCACTTGACTAAGAGTGAATAGTCTCGTCATCATTCGCCTAATAATTAAATTCACTTGACCCTCATTCCATTTGATATAATCAAAGATGCTACTCACCGTATGTAACATTAAATGCTACCAATATATTATTTGAAAGAATAATAGAAGTCCCATTATTTTCATATGTTGTTTGCGTTTGTATCCAATAGTTTAAGAATTCATTTTTCCAAAGAAGAAATTTTTCCAAATTATTTTCATAGTTGGAGGATAAATATGTTACAAAACTTCTCGGTTATATATATATATATATATATATATCACCAAATTAGCTACTCAGGATATATATTATATACCATAAAATCATATATCATAATCCGTTCTAATTTTGTTCTTTTGAATTTTCTAATATCACAATTGCAACTCAAAGTTTATTTCAAAAGAAATAAAAAAATGTAAGAAAACTACATCGATTCTCAAAATTGCTACTAGAAGTGCTCACAGAAGTGTTATCCGACCCATATGGGTATAAAACCCACCTTAGCCTGAGTGTCTTTCTTTTATTTTGACAACCATAATTCCAACCCTTAATTAGTTTTTTTTCGGTTTACGTTTATTCGGTTTTATTACTTTTTCAGATTAGGCTGCGTGAGTAGAGTGCAGACAAGGGTTGGGTCGGATGTAGTATAAAAATTGTCAACATTCAATTTTTTGTATGAAACATCTATATAATCTAAACAATTACACTTATAAACTAAATTTATTACACAACCTAAAACATAAATTTGATATTAAATTTTGCAAAATGCAGTGTCAAACAAAACATGGACCTCATATATACCTTTATCGTCATTGGTTAAGTGAAATCTAGTTACAATATGCATAAAACATATATCAGACAAACGTTTAGTCTTTAGTTTACACCATATTACAATCCCAAGAGAATAATTTGATATTACAAACTTTACGAAGTACACAAATTTCCAAAAATATAGAAGGTTGCGTCAGATTCCTAGCTTCACTTTGAATCCTTGTAGTATAAAACACGTGCCCACGTCTCTTTTTTCTTGCATGATCACAATAAACAATAGATACATATATTTTTTGGTAACAAATACCTAATATTATAACTCGCTCTTATGCCCAAAAGGAAGTACATAATTTAAAGCCTCATAATTCAGATTGTGGTATTAATTATCAATTCTGGTTGTGAAGTATCAAGGCCTCAAATTTGTAATCTTCATTTGCACTTAAACTAAATATAAAAGAGACAAGTGACTTTTATTTATAACCAATAATTTTTTAATAACCAAGCGCTTAGTAAAAGGATGCCTACTCAAAAATATATACTTCTCCAGCTCAAAATTGTACAACACTTAGTACTATACGCAACAGTTTTGCAATAGACATTAATTGCATCACAGGAAACACATATGAGATGCTAACCTTAGTTGAATAACTTATGTAATTTTTCATTTTAATTAATAAACCATATAGTTATACCTTGAAACAGATTTTTGGCTAAGTAATTAAGTTATAGTGGATTGTGAAGTCTCACCCTCTCTTAACTCATCCAAGCTAATATAAACTACAATCAAATAAAAAATACAAAAGAAGATAGTTCTTAGTAGTAATGAAGTTAGTTAACACTAAAATGTAAGATTAGTATATGTAAGAAAGTACTAGATTTTATTTTAAGGTCTTCCACAAGCTGCTTTGAAGTCCTGAGATTTATAGGAAGAGTAACTCTTAGCAAATTATAAGTAAATAACAATTCTTTAACAATTTTTGGGGCTAAAGAGATTCGAAACTGATCAACACTCTACCACTAGAGGTGAAAGTTGATTTAGATGCTATAGTTGAGACAGGGTTAGCCAAGACATGGCTGGTCATTTGGGACAATATTTTAAAATTCATAGTATTTCCCTTCCACCAATTAATAATTTCAAAAGTAGAGGACATTGCCTCCATGTACTATTTTAAATACCTTTCCACTTTGGTTCATTTTTAGATGGATCTTTATCAACCATAAAATACTAAAATCTACTATCAAGAACACAAGTGGAATCAAATGTCATAGAAGAGCTCCCCACTTTACATGCAATACTAGTAGGAGTAGTAGATTTGATAACAAGATAACATTCTTATCAAGGTATCCTTTACCCTACAAATGAAAACATCAGATTCTTCAGAAGTGCACCTAAACTGAAATAACACTAATGATATTTTAGTGTCTTTCTTGGATCCAAACCAACTTCCTCATATAATAAAATATTAATGTTATTAATACCCTAATATTTCTGAAACTTATTTTTCCATATCCTCAACAATCTTCGTTACAGAATTATTATCACTACCACAAAATTCAACAATCTTTATCTTGATTATAATAATCTCATCAAAGAAACGATTAGGGGTGAATAATAAGGCACCACTAAACTTTTTATCGAGTAGTAAAATAACCTCAAAACCCAACAAGACACCTATCATTATCCCAATCAATGATTGTTAGAGGATTTGTAAAGGCCTTTTGGAAATTATTAACGAAGGTTGCATCATAAACAATCATTTTAGCAAATCTAGACTCGAATTTCTCAACATATTCTAGAATCTTTTATCTAGGGATCCATCTAGCGGGAACCTCAAGGCATAAATTGGACTTACACTCAACACCACAAATGCCATAAACCTCTTTAATAAATCATGAAGAAAATGATCTCACGTATCTAATTGTCTCTATTATATTCTTGATACAAGCATCCAATTCAAGAATTTACTCTTTCACAATAAGATTTAAAATGTGGTAACAACTTCTAACATGTAAAAACTCATGGTACAAAATGGTTTGAGGCTTGTTACTTGAAAATTTAATCAAATACTGAACAATAACCATGTTAGAAGAAGCATTATCAATAATCAAAGTAAGATAACAATCAATATTCCACTCCTTAAGGATGGAGTCGACTTTCCTACCAATGGTTTCACCATTTTGATATTTTACTTTTCAAAATCCTATGAGTCTTTTAGCATATTCCAATCAGAATCAACAAAGTGAGCAAATAAACACACATAATTAAAATTATGATTAGATATCCAAGTGTCTGTGGTCTTACTAATTGTTAGGCGTTTTATTTTAGTTTCTAGTTTATTTTTTTCTTCATCATAAATAAACATACATTTTCTCATAATGATCATTCTATATGACATGATTTAATATCTGGGTTGCATTACATTACATAATTTTGGGAATCAAACACCCTCCACAAATGTAAAAGCCACTTCATCTACAATTACCATATCACCTGATTTCTTAGTACATGCTTCAATAGAGAACACATAAGTACATACTACATTCCCATCCTCCTTATTTTTTTAATCATTAATCGAGTCCAACCATCATCTAGAGGCTCATCGTAAGATAGTTAATGCATCACTTATTCTTAAGGTTATTATTCCTTTTGGTTGTACCATATATTCTAGAATCAACATCATATGATTTCTCACAATATTTGCAAAGCCCATGTCTATTACCCTCATCATAAATAATGGAATCAAAGTGATCCAAACAATTGGACAACTCTTTCCTTGATTCTTTAGGCTTAATGGGTTTGTTACTAGAAGGAGGAGGGTTTATTTGAACAGAAGCACGTCCTACATGTATTGTAGTAATGCCTAGAATGGATTACGAAAGATCAATAACTGTTTTAACCAATATTTTTTTGGTAAGCTAACTAATCTAGCAATCACATAAGGTAAACCAAAGTTAGTAATTAATAATCTAATATGAAACAATCACAAGACTAAGATGTTATGTGTTTAACACCTAAATATACTTAAACAATACTTATGACCTTTTTAAAATTCCTTATTTTAGAACTAAAAGTACTTTTACAATAGTTGAAAAAATTATTAAACAATTGAATTCTTTAACCACTTTAGATATTTAAGAAAAAAATATGTTATATTTTTTCTAAAAATGTTTTTAATATTTTTTTTAAGAATTCAATAACAAACTAATATTTTCTGAAAAATATATTTTTAAATAAGCATTTAACAAACTAAGAAATCCAGACAAACCGGGCACTACGGTGAGACGTGAAAACACCCAATCCCATTCCGATCTCGAGATGTGGAATCGTCTTGCGCCATATGTACTGAGATTGTTCGGGAGACATGGTCCATTTTGTTGGTCCATACCGAAGAATCGACTCTAATCCAAAATAAAATAAAACCTGTCCACCAAAAACCATAAGGTTGTTGGGTTGGGCCACTTTTTGCAATTTTACTAGACATTTCACTTCAATCCTCCTAATTGCTACCTATATATACCTACATCCATATTGAACCCTACTGCCCATTTTAAATAACAAAAAGAAAACCCTAACCGCCCCATTTGGATATAGGAAAATTCTTGAATCCTATATTGGATGATCCTACACCAATTATATTAATACACATACCCCATGTTTTAAACTTGCAAAAGTAACTAACATATTAATCTAGTGACATGTGGTTTGCTAAAATAATTAATGGCTGTGATAGAATATTGGACCATCCAATATTGGATGGAAGTATTACCCTTGGATATAACAATCATATCAAACATAATCGTTTTGTTTTCTCTTTTAACGACGCAGCTACCCCTCTTTAATCCAATGCCATAGTTCTCTTTTCAAACCAAAGCCATATCTCCACCTCGAATTTTTATATCGCCTCTTTTCTTGACGTCTTATGTCCCCTCTTCTACCCCTATATAATATTTAGTTCATAGTAGTCGTCTTGCCTCTTATCTCATGTTCAATTCTGATTGTATATCCTCGCTCACATATGAGATCTTGATCTCTTGATCGATGGTCATGCTATTTCAATCACAGGTTCTATTCAATAATACTATTTCTTAAATTTTTGAAATTGTCTTTTATTTGATTTTCTTAATAAGTTATTTAATAAATTGACCAAAATATATAAGTATTTTTTTATCACTCTTTAGCCGATTCCGTATGGTTTCCTCAGGGCTTGCCGCTAATTTGCATTTGTAGAGAACTAAAGTCTCGAGATTGCTACACCAGGAGAAAAAACCATCGTTCTTGTTTAGTAATATAAACCAACTAAGTCTAAGGACCTTCAAATTAGGTAGCTTTAGTGAAGTTAATGACTTCCAAGCAAAAAATACACCTGGCAACTGTAGTGGAACGAATTTTCAACTGTTTGACATTGTGATTTAATGCATAGACAATGCAATCTTGTAGAAAATTTGGGTCCGCATCTCTCGTCACAGAGAGGTGAAACTTTGTCGCAGGGGTGTTTTCCCTTTTTGATAACACGTTTCTAACCCATCTAGTGAATCTATATAGAGGATCTAAGGGTAAAGGAGAAAAGGGTAAATTGTACCTAAAGGTTAATTTTCCTTCATCATTCTTAATGTCGAGTACATGAACATTATACTTGGAAAGTAGACACGTTGCACTTGCAGATTTTGTGTTTAGAAATGAAAGGATTTTGTGTTGTAAGAGATAGTCTACTTATATTTGGGGTAGTTCGGCATTTTTTTTGAAAAATTCTTTGTAAAATGATAGGCAATAGGTGAGAATTAGTTTGGAATGTTTTAGATAATGTTGTGTAATAATGTATATTTATTACAATATTTTGCATATATCTTTCATTATTTTTGGACAAATATCTTTTGGGATTTTCTTTTTTGTTTGGACAAATATCTTTCCTATAATGTTGTGTAACTCATCCATGTAACTAATTGCTTATGGAATTCATGTGTTTAAAGTATCTCATTAGTTAATAATTTAAAAAAATTTTGAATGCAATTTTTATAAAGCACACTTCACTATAATCAGTAAACATACTAAGATAATTACGGGATCAATATATTTACAAACAAATAAAATTACATGTAATTTAATAAGAGGATTATATTATCAATAGATAAATAAAGAATCCTCCATATAATGAATATTCCAATTAAATTAGAGTGTAAAATTCGTAAAACGTTATATAATCAATGAAAATTTAATAACCTCTCACTATATAATTTCTTCCTTGGTGGTCAAATTTCTTAATATTTTAATTAAATAGAATTTTGTATACATCTTACCAAAACAACATATACACAGTATAATAAGTTCTCTGTGAAGAAAGGTTAAAAAATATTACAAGGAAAAGATTATTAGATATTTCGGGACCCCCGCTGGGGATTATGTTTTAGGTGGATATTCCATCTAGTTTTAGGTGGATAGTTTATGTCATGTTTTCAAGGTTGTCATATACAACTATAATTTCATCAAAATATGCATTATAATCTTTCAAGAACCACACGCATATCCCCTCCAAACAATAATTTGGACGAAAGAGATAGCATCTTCTCAGTTATAATATTACTATGTTGATCAATACAAATTTACCTCAATTATTGTTCATTCATTAGCAGACATAAAGAATATAGCACACAAGATCGTGATTGACTTTTGGTTAGATGCACTAGACATGTAATAAGGGCAAGGACCTTGAAGATGGTATCTAGAAGTATTCACTTGACTAAGAGGGAATAGTTTCGTCATGATTCGCCTAATCATTAGATTGACTTAACCCTCATTCCATTTGATATAATCAAAGATGCTACTCACCATATGTAACATTAACAACTACCAATATATTATTTGAAAGAATAATAAAAGTATCATTATTTTCATATGTTGTTTGCGTTTGTATCCAAAAGTTTAAGAATTTATTTTTCCAAAGAAGAAAAATTTTAAAATTATATTCATAGTTGGAGGAAATCTATGTTACAATACTTCTCCCTTATATATATATATATATACATATATATATCACCAAACCAGCTACTCAAGATATATATTATATATCATAAAAATCAAATATCATAGTTACATATTTATCATTGTTGGTTGTGAAGTATTGAGACCTCAAATTTGTAATCTTCATTTGTACTTAAAATATATGTAAAAGAGACAAGAGACTTTTATTTATAACCTATAATTATATAATAACTAAGCGCTTAGTTAAAGGATGCCTACTCAAAAATATATACTTCCCCTGTCTCGAAATTGTACAACACGTAGCACTATACCTTACAATTATTAAATAGACATTAGTTGCATCACAGGAAACACATAAGAGATGCTAATATTAGTTCAAGAGTTTAGGTACTTTTCATTTTAAGTAATAAACTATATAGTTGTACCTTGAATCAGATTTTTGGGTAGGTAATTAAGTTTTAGTTGATTGTGAAGTCTCACCCTCACTTAACTCATCCAAGCCAAAATAACCTACAATCAAAGACCAAATGAAAAAGAAGTTAGTACTTAGTAATAATTAATTCAGTTAACACGAAAATGTAAGATTAGTATATGTAAGAAAGTACTAGGTTTTGTTTTAAGGTCTTCAATAAGGTGCTTTGAAGTACAAAGATTTATAGGAAGAGTAACTCTTAGCCAATTCGAGTACATTATCAATGCTTCAACAATTTTCGGGGCTAAAGAGCTTTCAAATTGATCAAAAACTCACCTCTAGTGGTGAAAGATGATTAAGATGCTAGAGCTAGGACATGGTTAGCCAACTCATGGATGGTCAGTTAGGACAATATTTCAAACTTCATAGTATTTCTAAAACTTATTCTTCATATCCTCAATCATCTTAATTAAATGATTATTATCACTACCACACAATTCAACTAACTATTCCTAGATTATGATAATCTCATCAAAAAAATAAGATTAGTTTTGAAAAATAAGGCACTACTGAACTTTTTAATTGAGTTGTAAAATAATCTATAAACTCAACAAAACACCTATTTGTCTTCCAATGAATAATTGTTGGAGGATTCGTAAAGGCCTCTTGGAAATGATTAGTGAAGGTTGTATAATTAACAAGTATTTTATAAAATCTACAATCAAAATTCTCAACATATTATAGAGTCTTGTATGTGGGGATCCATCTAGCAAGAACACCAAGGCATAAACTAGACTTACAGTTAACACCGTACATTGCCAAAAACCTCTTCAAGGAAATAAATCTTGAAAGAAACGATATAACGTATCTAATTGCCTCTCTTATATTATTGATACGAGCATCCAATTCAAGAATTCCCTCGTTCAAAGAAGATTTATAATGTGGTAACAACTCCTGACATGTAAAAACTCATGGTACATAATAGTTTGAGGCTTGTTACTTGGAACTTAATCAGATACTTAATAGAAACCGTGTTAGAAAAATCATTATCAACTATCAAAGTAAGATAAGAGTCAATATTTCGCTCCTTAAGGATGGAGTCAACTTTCCTACCAATGGTTTCACCATTGCGATATTTTACTTTGCATGATCAATTGATTCTTTCTGCATATTCCAATCAGAATCAACATAGTGAGCACACAAACACAAATAATTAAAATTATTATTAGATGCCCATGTGTCCGTGGTCATAATAATTGTTAGGCCTTTTATTATAGTTTCTAGTCTATTTTTTTCTTCATAATAAATAAACATACATTTTCTCATAATGATCATTCTAGATGCAATAATTTTATAATTGGGTTGCATTACCTTACATCATTTTTTGAATCAAACACGCTACACAAATCTAAAAGTCAATTCATCTAAAATTACCATTTAACCTAATGCCTTGGTACAATCTTCAATAGAAACCACATAAATACATATTACATTCACATCCTCCTCGTTTTTTTAAACATTAATCGAGTCTAACCATCATCTAGAGACTCGTCGTAATATATTTAATGCAACATCATATGATTTCTCTCAATATTTGAAAACCCCATGTCTATTACCCTCATTATCAATAATGGCATCAAAGTGATCCAAACAATACTCTTTTTTGACTTTTTATGCTTAGTGAGTTTGTTACTAGAAGGGGAAGGGTTTATTTGATCAAAAGCACGTCCTACATATGTTGTAGTAACACCTAGAGTACATGATGAAGATAAATAATTGTTTCAACCTATATTTTTATGGTTAGCTAACTAACCTGCAATCGCATAAGGTAAACAAAAGTTTGTTATTTTATAGTCGAATATGAAACAATCACAAGAATAAGATGTTAAGTGTTTAACACCTAAAAATACTTAAACAATACTTAGGACATGTTTGAAATTCCTTATTTTAGTACCAAAAGTATTTTTGAATAAAATTACAATAATTGAATTCTATAATCAATTTAGATGTTCAAAAAAAACATATGTGACATTTTTTCTACAATTTTTTTAAATAAAATTTATAAAGAATTTAGAAATAGTTCAATATTTTTAGAAAAATAGATTTTTAAAATAAGCACTTAACAACCTAAGTGTAATCAATCAACACAAACTCTTTAGGTCCATACCCGAGAATGTACTATAGTCCAAAATAAAGTAATATTTGTCCACAAAAAACCATGAGGTTGTTGGGTTGGGCCAGTTTTGTGCTATTTTTATGAGAGACCGCCCCATTTGGATATAACAATCATATCACACATAATCTTTTTCTTTTTGTTTTCTCTTTTGACGACGCAACTACCCCTCTTCAAACCAAAGCCATAGTACTCTCTTCAAACCAAAGTCAAATCTCCATCTCGAAATTTTTACATCGCCTATTTCTTGACATCTCATGTCCCCTCTTCTACATCTATAACATATTTAGACATAATAGTAGTCTCCCTCTTATCTCCAGTTTGATTGTAATTGTCAATCATCTCTCACATCTGAGATATTGGTTTGTTGCATCTCAGATTGATTGTCATTCTATTTCAATCACAGGTTCTATTCAATATGACTATTGCTTAAATTGTTTAAATTGTTTTTATTTAATTTTATTAATAAGTTATTTAATCAATTAGACCAAAATATATAAATATTTTTTATCACTCTATAGCCGATTCCTTACTATTTTTAAATTGTTTCTTTGTATTTAGAAAACTATTAGAGAACAATTTGATCAACAAGGAATGTATACTGCGACCATAATTGTTAAGTAAGAACAATATTTTTTTTTATTAATATTAGTTATTATATTAGGCAGTTCAAATGTAGTATCTGCTGCGATTTTCCAGGTATGGAAAACGGAAGTTGGGGAATTACCCTTGGTTGCAACAAGGGGAGATTGTCAATTATTGGTGAGTTTTAATTTATTATTTAATTAAATAAATAATTAAAAAAATTAAGAAATATGATTTTATTTACTTACTTACAACTGAAAGGGCTAAGTCTATTTGGATAACATAGATGAGGATGAGCATGTGAATGTTGATTTTTTACTTTTTCTATTTCTTTTGAGGGTTGTAATTAAAATTTAACAACATATGCTATACAATTTGTGGCGTATAAGGACTTTGCGATTTTGTCAATTGGAGGAACGACGAGGTAGCACAAGTCACTAATAAGGGACATGACAAAAAGTAAATAGAAAAATTAGATTACGAAAATTGACAAGGAAGAAAATATTGCGCAAGTTAGGGAGGAGGGGGTTGAAAGGGTGTTGTAAGAGATAGTTTACTTATATTTGGGGGAGTTCAAACTTTTCTTGGAAAAATTCTTTGTAAACTGATAGGCAATAGGAGAGAATTTGTTTGAAATGTTTTAGATAATGTTGTGTAATCATGTAGATTTATTACAATATTTTGCATATATCTTTTAGGATTTTTTTTTTTTGACAAATATCTTTTAGGATTTTCTATTTTTTTTGGACAAATATTTTTAGGATTCTTCTTGTCTATGTTTAAGATGATTATTGGAATAGTATAGGTATTATTCTATTTTAAGCCTAAAAATAAATTTAGCTTCTAAAATTAGGCTAAAGAAATCTTCATTTCCATTTTAAACCTTTTGACTAAATTTCTCTTAAACCAAAAAAATAAAATGTAAATTACTCTTAAACAAAAAAATAAATAAATGTAAATTACTTTATATGATAATATATCAATTAATAAACACAAAGCCTTTTTATAATCTCACTGAACACTTCACATTAAACTTATATGACGTTTTGGGTATTAAGAATTATAACTTCTAGGTTATGTATGACTTAATGACCAAAATATTCTTCTAGGTTAAGTATGACGTTTTGCGACATTTAAAAATTATATTCAAAAAATTAAAATAAATTTTCTTTAATGTTAATTTTTTTCTCATGTTATCATTTTAAGGTCTACAATGACATTTGTACTATACACTATGTTTATAAATTATTTTATATAATGGAAATTGTTTTTATTTTGGATATATTTAAATGTAATTCAATATTATTTATAATTAATGAATTTGTAGGAATACTTAATTCTAATTAAGTAAATATAAAATCACCTAGATTCCATCTAGACAACTTGACACTCGAAGGTTTAGGAATTCTCCTTAATGGGCTTTAAAAATTAACAGAGATAGTGAGGTTGACTTGTTATATAGTGGCATGGTCAGGGGTTAAGTAAACCCCGATATGGTTTGAACATTATCATTTCATCCTGATTTTGATACTTGACAATCTAAGGGAATATCATCTTTTTCTAAAGGATTCATCATATCTTGCCAAACGTTATACATTATAGTAACACACATCTCTCTCTCTCTCTCACTCTCTCTCTCCTAATTATAAGTACTTAGGTTGTCGCTCTTATATAATATCTCTTTAAGAAAATTTTATGTATAATTTATATAAGAGAATCATCAAATGTTTTTGCCCTACACTTTTAACACAAGAAGACGTCAAAAGATCTTTAAAAGTTCTCAATTATCAAAGAAATGCATGGATGATGTTTTTTTCTATCAACTTGACTTATAACATAAGCTTTCAACTCATATATCATCCCCTTTTAGCAACCAACCAACGATGTGAAAAGTCATTATAAATCATCATTATGTCATTTTGAAAATTTTATTTATCATACTAGAATCATTAATGACAACAACACGACTATAGACACTTTTAATCATCCTATAAAAAAATATCTTAGACTATTGTATCGAACCGAGTTTATCCATCCATGTAACTAATTGCTTATGAAATTTATGAGTTTAAACTATTTCATTAGTTAATATTTTGCCAAAATTTTGAATGTCAGTTTTATAAATTACACTTCACTATGATCGGTAAACATACTAAGATAATTATGGAATCAATATATTGGCAAAAAGAGATTTATATTATCAATAGATAAATAAATAATCCTCCATATAATGAATATTCCAATTAAATTACTGTGTAAAATTTCCCAAACATTATTAATAACTGGAAATTCAATAACGTCTCACTATATATTTTCTTCCTTGGTCAAATTTCATAATATTTGAACCTAAATAGAATGTTATATACATATTACCAAAGCAACATATACACACTATAACAATTTCTCTGTGAAGAAAGGTTAAAACAATATTACAAGGAAAAGATTAATAGATATTTTGGGACCCCTGCTCAGGATCATAATGAAAGGAACACCTTTCATTGGTAAAATTATTTTATCCAAGAGATGTCAAACGTTCCATCTAGTTTTATTTCGATAGTTTGTGTCATATTTTCAAGGTTGTCATATACAACAATAATTTCATCAAAATATGCATTATAAACTTTCAAGAACCATGCACATATTTCCTCCCACCAATAATTTGGACAAAATAGTTTGTATCTTCTCAGTTGTGATATTACTATGTTGATAATAAAAAATTTACCTCAATTCTTGTTGATTCATTATCAGACAAGAAAAATATATCACACAAGATCGTGACTGAATTTTAGTTAATACACCAGACATGTAATAATGGTAATGACCTTGAAGATGGTATCGAGAAGGGTTCACTTGACTAAGAGGGAATAGTCTCGTCATGATTCGCCTAATAATTAAATTGACTTGACCCTGATTCCATTTGATATAATCGAAGCTGCTACTCACCGTATGTAACATTAAATGCTACCAATATATTATTTGAAAGAATAATAAAAGTCCCATTATTTTCATATGTTGTTTGCGTTTGTATCCAATAGTTTAAGAATTCATTTTTCCAAAGAAGAAAAATTTCCAAATTATTTTCATAATTGGAGGATAAATATGTTACAACACTTCTCGCTTATATATATATATATATATATATATACATATATATATAGCACCAAATTAGCTACTCAGGATATATATTATATACCATAAAAATCAAATATCATAATACGTTCTCATTTTTTTTCTTGTGAATTTTCTTATATCACAAATGCAACTCAAAGTTTATTTCAAAATAAATAAAAAAAATGTAAAAAAACTACATCGATTCTCAAAATTGCTACTAGGAGTGCTCACAGAAGTGTTATCCGAACCAGAAGAGTATAAAACCCACCTTAGTCTAAGTTTCTATTTTTTATTTTTACAACCATAAATCCTACCATTAATTAGTTTTTTTTCGGTTTAGGTTTAGTCGGTTTTATTACTTTTTAGATTAGGGTTGTGCGAGTAGAGTGCAGACAAGGGTTGTGTTGGATATAGTCAAAAAATTGTCAACATTCGATTTTTTTTATGAAACATATATATAATCTAAAAAATTACACTTACACACTAAATTTATTACACAACCTAAATTTAGTATTAAATTTTGCAAAATGCGGTGTCAAACAAAACATGAATCTCATATATACCTTTATTGGTATTGGTTAACTGAAATCTAGTTACAATATGCATAAAACATATATCAGACAAACATTAAGTCTTTAGTTTACACGATATTACAATCCCAAAAAAATAGTTTGATATTACAAACTTTACAAAGTACACAAATTTCCAAAAATATAGAAGGTTGCTTCAGATTCACTAGCTTCACTTTGAATCCTTGAAGTCTAAAAAATGTGCCCACGTCTCGTTTTTCTTGCATGATCACAATAAACAATAAATACCTATATTTTTTGGTAACAAATACCTCATTTTATAACTCCCTCTTATGCCCAAAAGGAAGTACATAATTCACAGCCTCATAATTCAGATTGTGTTAATAATTATCATTGCTGGTTGTGAAGTATTGAGGCCTCAAATTTGTAATCTTCCATTGCACTTAAACTATATGTAATAGAGATAATATAATCTTATTTATAACCAATAATTATTCAATAACCAAGAGCTTAGTTAAAGGATGCATACTCAAAAATATATACTTCCCCAGTTCAAAAATAACTTATGTAATTTTTCATTTTAAGTAATAAACCATATAGTTGTCACTTGAATCATATTTTTGGCTACGTAATAATGTTATAGTAGATTGTGAAGTCTCACCCTCACTTAACTTATCCAAGCCAATATAACCTGCAATCAAAAACAAAATACAAAAGAAGTTAGTTAACACTAAAATGTAAGATTAGTATATGAAAGAAAGTACTAGATTTTATTTCAAGTCTTCCAGAAGCTGCTTTGAAGGCCTAAGATTTATAGGAAGAGTAACTCTTAGAAAATTCTAAATAAATAACAATGCTTCAACAATTTTTGGTGCTAAAGAGATTCTAAAATGATCAACACTACCACTAGAGGTGAAAAAGGATTTAGATGCTATAGTTGAGACAGGGTTTGCCAAGATATGGCTGGTCAGTTGGGACAATATTTTAAACTTCATAGTATTTCCGTTCTACCAATTAAAATTTTCAAAAGTAGAGGACATTGCCTCCATGTACTATTTTAAATACCTTTCCACTTTGGTTCATTTTTAGATGGATCTTTATCAACCATAAACTACTGAAATCTACTACCAATAACACAAGTGGAATCAAATGTCATAGAAGAGCTCCCCACTTTACCAGTAGTACTAGTAGGAGCTGTAGATTTGATAACAAGATAACATTCTTACTAAGGTATTCTTTACCCTACAAATGAAAACATCAGATTCTTCAGAAGTGCACATAAACTGAAATGACACAAAAGTTATTTTAGTGTCTTCCTTGGATCTAAACCAACTTCCTCATATAATAATATATTAAGGTTATTAATACCCTAATATTTCTGAAACTTATATTTCCATATCCTCAACAATCTTCATTACAGAATTATTATCACTACCACAAAATTCAACAATCTTTATCTAGATTATAATAATCTCATCAAAGAAACGATTAGGTTTGAATAATAAGGTACCACTGAACTTTTTCATTGAGTAGTAAAATAATCTCAAAACCTAACAAGACACCCATCATTCTTCCAATCAATGATTGTTAGAGGATTTGTAAAGGCCTTTTGGATATTATTAATGAAGGTTGCATCATAAACAATCATTTTAGCAAATCTAGACTCAAATTTCTCAACACATTCTAGAATCTTGTATGTTGGGATCCATCTAGCGGGAACATCAAGGCATAAATTGGGCTTACACTCAACACCACGAATTCCATAAACCTCTTTAAGGAAATAGATCTTAAAGGAAACGATCTCACGTATCTTATTGCCTCTCTTATATTCTTGATACAAGTATCTAATTCAAGAATTTACTCTTTCACAATAAGATTTAAAATGTGGTAACAACTCCTAACATGTAAAAACTCATGGTAAAAATGGTTTGAGGCTTGTTACTTGAAACTTTAATCAAATACTGAACAATAACCGTGTTAGAAGAAGCATTATCAATAATAAAAGTAAGATAACAGTCAATATTCCACTCCTTAAGGATGGAGTCGACTTTCCTACCAATGGTTTCACCATTTTGATATTTTACTTTGCGAAATCCTATGAGTCTTTCAGCATATTCCAATCAGAATCAACATAGTGAGCACACAAACACATATAATTAAAATTATGATTAGATATCCAAGTGTCTGTGGTCTTACTAATTATTAGGCCTTTTATTTTAGTTTCTTTATTTTTTTTCTTCATCATAAATAAACATACATTTTCTCATAATGATCATTCTATATGACATGATTTAATATCTGGGTTGCATTACATTACATAATTTTTGGAATCAAATACCCTCCACAAATCTAAAAGCCACTTCATCTACCATTACCATATCACCTGATTTCTTAGTACATGCTTCAATAGAGAACACATAAGTACATACTATTCTTAAACATTACCATCATCTAGAGGCTCGTCGTAAGATAGTTAATGCATCACTTATTCTTAAGGTTATTATTCCTTTTGGTTGTACCATATATTCTAGAATCAACATCATATGATTTCTCACAATATTTGCAAAGCCCATGTCTATTACCCTCATCATCAATAATGGAATCAAAGTGATCCAAACAATTAATGGGTTTGTTACTAGAAGGGGCGTGGTTTATTTGAACATAAGCACGTCCTACATGTATTGTAGTAACATCTAGTGTAGATGACGAAAGATCAATAACTGTTTTAACCAATATTTCTTTGGTAAGCTAACTAATCTGTAATAACATAAGGTAAACCAAAGTTAGTAATTAATAATCAAATATGAAACAATCACAAGACTAAGATGTTTTGTGTTTAACGCCTAAAAATACTTAAACAATACTTCGGACCTTTTTCAAATTCCTTATTTCAGAACTAAAAGTACTTTTGAATAAACTACAATAGTTGAAAAAATTATTAAACAATTGAATTCTATAATCACTTTAGATATTTAAGAAAAAAATATGTTATATTTTTTCTAAAAATGTTTTTAAATAAATTTTTTAAAGAATTTACTAACAAACTAATATGTTTTGAAAAACATATTTTTAAATAAGCATTTAACAAACTAAGTGTAATCAATCAACTCAAATTTTGTTGGTCCATGCCCAATAATCGACTCTAATCCAAAATAAAGTAAAATTTGTCCACCAAAAACTATGAGGTTGTTGGGTTAGACCAGTTTTTGCAATTTGATGAGACAGTTCAATTGAGTCCTCCTAATTGCTACCTATATATACCTACATCCATGTTGAACCCTACTGCCCATTTTAAATATAAAAAATAAAAACCTAACCCGCCCCATTTGGATATAACAATCATATCAAATATAATCGTTTTGTTTGCTCTTTTGACGACGGCAACTACCCCTCTTCAAACCAAAGCCATAGTACCCTCTTCAAATCAAAGCCATATCTCCACCTAGAATTTTTATATCACCTATTTCTTGACATCTTATGTCCCCTCTTCTACTCCTATATCATATTTAGTTCATAGCAGTAGTCTTGCCTCTTATCTCCTGTTCAATTGTGATTGTCTATCCTCGCTCACATCTGATATCTTAATCTCTTGATCGATGGTCATGCTATTTCAATCACAGGTTCTATTCAATATTACTATTGCTTATATTGTTTAAATTGGTTTTATTTAATTTTCTTAATAAGTTATTTAATAAATTGACCAAAATATATAAATATTTTTTATCACTCATTAGCCGATTTTTTATGATCTTTTAATTATTTATTTGTATTTACAGGAAATCTGTTAGAGAACAAGATTATGACCATAATTGTTAAGTTGAGGTGCATTTACACAAATTCTTTCTACGAAAAGTGTCTCATAAGGGCTTCTCCAATATAAAATTTTCAACTTTTTTGGCTACAAACAAGAAATTTCTAAAATCTTTACCTCAGTGCATGCCGCTAATTTGCATTTGTAGAGCACTAAAGTCTTGAGATTGCTACACCCGGAGAAAAAACCCTTGTTCTTGTCTAGGGAGCTTAAAATTAGGTGGAAATGAACTTGAGAGTTCAATACTATTGTATACCACGTTGCTTAGCTTTAGCGAAGCTAATTACTTGCAAGCAAAAAATACATCTAGGCAACTGTAATGGAGCGCATAATGCACAAATTTAAACTGTTTGGCATTATGATTCAATGCATAGACAATGCAATCTTGTAGAAAAATTGGGTCCACATCTCTCGTCACGGAGAGGTGAAACTTTGTCAGAGGGGTGTTTTCCCTTTTTGATAACACGTTTCTAACCATCTAGTGAATCTATATAGAGGATCTAAGGGTAAACGCGGAAAGGGTAATTATACCTAAAGGTTGATGTTCCATCATCATACTTAATGTCGAGTACGTGAACATTAGCTAATACCTGATTCCACCTCTTGGAATGTAGACACGTTGTTGTTGCAGATTTTGTGTTTAGAAATGAAAGGACTTCATGTTGTAAGAGATACTTTACTTATATTTGGGGTAGTTCAGCATTTTTTTTGAAAAATTCTTTGTAAAATGATAGGCAGTAGGTGAGAATTAGTTTGGAATGTTTTAGATAATGTTGTGTAATAATGTATATTTATTACAATATTTTGCCTATATCTTTTAGGATTTTCATTTTTTTTAGACAAATATCTTTTCATATTTTCTTTTTTGTTTGGACTAATATCTTTCCTATAATGCTGTGTAACTCATCTATGTAACTAATTGCTTATGTAATTCACGTGTTTAAAGTATTTCATTAGTTAATAATTTAACAAAAATTTGAATGCAATTTTTATAAAGTACACTTCACTATAATCGGTAAATATACTAAGATAATTATGGGATCAATATATTGGCAAACAAATAAAATTACATATAATTTAAAAAGTTATTTATATTATCAATAGATAAATAAAGAATCATCCATATAATGAATATTCCGACAATTTTTTGACTACATCAGACCCAACCATTGTCTACACTCTACTCGCACAACCCTAATCTGAAAAGGTAATAAAACCGACTAAACCTAAACCAAAAAAAAACTAATTAAAGGTAAGATTTATGGATGTAAAAATAATAAATAGAAACTCAGACTAAGGTGGGTTTTATACCAGTATGGGTCGGATAAACTTCTGTAAGCACTCCTAGTAGCAATTTTAAGAATCGATGTACTTTTTTTACATTTTTTTATTTCTTTTGAAATAAACTTTGAGTTGCATTTGTAATATTAGAAAATTCACAAGAAAAAAAAATTTGAACGTATTATGATATTTGATTTTTATGGTTTATAATATATATCCTAAGTAGCTAATTTGGTGATATATATATATAAGCGAGAAGTGTTGTAACGTATTTATCCTCCAACTATGAAAATAATTTGGAAAATTTTTTTTCTTTGGAAAAATGAATTCTTAAACTATTGGATACAAACACAAACAACATATGAAAATAATGGGACTTTTATTATTCTTTCAAATAATATATTGGTAGCATTTAATGTTACATCCGGTGAGTAGCATCTTTGATTACTTCAAATGGAATAAGGGTCAAGTAAATTTAATTATTAGGCGAATCATGACGAGACTATTCCCTCTTAGTCAAGTGAACCCTTCTGGTTACCATCTTCAAGGTAATTACCGCTATTACATGTCTGGTGCATCTAACTAAAATCCAGTCACGATCTTGTGTGATATATTTTTCATGTCTGATAATGAATCAACAATAATTGAGGTAAATTTTTAATTATCAACATAGTAATATCATAACTGAGAAGATACAATCTATTTTGTCCAAATTATTGGTGGGAGGAAATATGTGCATGGTTCTTGAAAGTTTATAATGCATATTTTGATGAAATTATTGTTGTATATGACAACCTTTAAAATATGACATAAACTATCGAAATAAAACTAGATGAAACGTTTGACATCTCTTGGATAAAATAATTTTACCAATGAAAGGTGTTCCTTTCATCATAATCCCGAGCGGGGGACCTAAAATATCTATTAATCTTTTCACTGTAATATTGTTTTAACCTTTTTTCACAGAGAACTTGTTATAGTGTGTATATGTTGCTTTGGTAAGATGTATATAACTTTCTATTTAGGTTCGAATATTAAGAAATTTAACCAAAGAAGAAATTATATAGTGAGACATTATTAAATTTCCAGTTATTAATAACGTTTTGGGAATTTTACACTCTAATTTAATTGGAATATTAATTATATGGAGGATTCTTTATTTATCTATTGATAATATAGATCTCTTTTTAAATTATACGTAATTTTATTTGTTTGCCAATATATTGATTCCATAATTATTTTAGTATGTTTACCGATTATAGTGAAGTGTAATTTATAAAAATTACATTCAAAATTTTGGAAAAATATTAACTAATGAAATAGTTTAAACTCGTGAATTTCATAAGCAATTAGTTACATGGATGGATAAACTCGGTTCGATACAATACTCTAAGATATTTTTTTATAAGATGATTAAAAGTGTCTATAGTCGTGTTGTTGTCATTAATGATTCTAGTATGATAAATAAAATTTTCGAAATGACATAATGATGATTTATAATGCCTTTTCACATCGTTGGTTGCTAAAAGGGTATGCTATATGAGTTGTAAGCTTATGTTATAAGTCAAGTTGATAGAAAAATACATCATCCATGCATTTATTTGAGAATTGAGAACTTTTTAAGATCTTTTGATGTCTTTTTGTGTTAAAAGTGTCTGATATCCGACATAAGTAGCAAATCGCTAAGATCATCAGGGCAAAAACTTCTGATGATTCTCTTATATAAATTATACATAAAATTTTCCTAAAGAGATATTATATAAGAGAGACAACCTAAGTACTTATAATTAAGAGAGAGTGAGAGAGAGAGAGAGGTGTGTGTTACTATAATGTACAAGGTTTGGCAAGACATGATGAATCCTTTAGAAAAAGATGATAATCCCTTAGATTGTCAAGTATCAAAATCAGGATGAAATGATAATGTTCAAACCATATCGGGGTATACTTAACCCCTGACCATGCCACTATATAACAAGTCAACCTCACTATCTTTGTTAATTTTTGAACCCCATTAAGGAAAATTCCTAAACCTTCGAGTGTCAAGTTGTCTAGATGGAATCTAGGTGATTTTATATTTATTTACTTAGAATTAAGTATTCCTACAAATTCATTAATTATAAATAATATCGAATTACATTTAAATAAATCCAAAATAAAAACAATTTCTATTATATAACATAATTTATAAACATAGTGTATAGTACAAATGTCATTGTAGACCTTAAAATGATAGCATGAGAAAAAAATTAACATTAAAGAAATATTATTTTAATTTTTTGAATGTAATTTTTAAAGGTCGCAAAACGTCATACTTAACCTAGAAGAATATTTTGGTCATTAAGTCATACATAACCTAGAAGTTATAATTCTTAAAACCCAAAACGTCATATAAGTTTAATGTGAAGTGTTCAGTGAGATTATAAAAAGGCTTTGTGTTTATTAATTGATATATTATCATATAAAGTAATTTACATTTATTTATTTTTTTGTATAAGAGTAATTTACATTTTTTTTTTGTTTTAAGAGAAATTTAGTCAAAAGGTTTAAAATGGAAATGAAGATTTCTTCAGCCTAATTTTAGAAGCTAAATTTATTTTTAGGCTTAAAATAGAATAATCCCTTTAATATTCCATTAATCATCTTAAAAATAGACAAAAGGAATCCTAAAAATATTTGTCCTAAAAAATAGAAAATCCTAAAAGATATTTGTCCAAAAAAAGGAGAATCCTAAAAAGATATAGGCAAAATATTGTAATAAATCTACATGATTACACAATATTATCTAAAACATTTCAAACAAATTCTCACCTATTGCCTATCAGTTTACAAAGAATTTTTCAAAAAAAATCTGAACTCCCACAAATACAAGTAAACTATCTCTTACAACACCCTTTCAACTCCCTCCTCCTTAACTTGCGCAATATTTTCTTCCTTGTCAATTTTCGTAATGTAATTTTTCTTTTTACTTTTTGTCATGTTCCTTATTAGTGACTTAGTGACTTGGGCTACCTCGTCGTTCCTCCAATTGACAAAATCGAAAAGTCCTTATACGCCACAAATTGTATAACATATGTTGTTAAATTATAATTACAACCCTCAAAAGAAATAGAAAAAGTAAAAAATCAACATGCACAAATAGACTTAGCCCTTTCAGCTGTAAGTAAGTAAATAAAATCATATTTCTTAATTTTTTAATTAATTATTTAATTAAATAATAAATTAAAACTCATCAATAATTGACAATCTCCCCTTGTTGCAACCAAGGGTAATTCCCCAACTTCAGTTTCCCATACCTGGAAAATCGCAGCAGATACTACATTTAAACTGCCTAATATAATAACTAATATTAATAAAAAAATATTGTTCTTACTTGACAATTATGGTCGCAGTATACATTCCTCGTTGATCAAATTGTTCTCTAATAGTTTTCTAAATACAAAGAAACAATTAAAAAATAGTAAGGAATCGGCTAAAGAGTGATAAAAAATATTTATATATTTTGGTCTAATTTATTAAGAGTAATGATATTTGTCACCCTTTTTGTATCACCCTTTTATCACCTCTCCTACGCTACATGTACCAATGAATTGATTTCTCTATCCTATTTAATTTTAAAAATTTGGAGATGGAGATTTGGCTTTGGTTTGAAGAGAGTACTATGGCTTTGGGTTGAAGAGGGGTAGTTGCGTCGTCAAAATAGAAAACAAGAAGAAAAAGATTATGTGTGATATGATTGTTATATCCAAATGGGGCGGTCAGTATTTTTTTTTATATAGGTAGCAATTAGGAGGGCTCAGTTGAACCGTCTCATAAAAATAGCACAAAACTGGCCCAACCCAACAACCTCATGGTTTTTTGTGGACAAATATTACTTTATTTTGGACTATAGTAGATTCTTGGGTATGGACCTAAAAAGTTTGCGTTGATTGATTACACTTAGTTGTTAAGTGCTTATTTTGAAAAATCTTTTTTTCTAAAAATATTGAACTATTTCTAAATTCTTTATGAATTTTATTTAAAAAAATTGTAGAAAAAATATCACATATGTTTTTATAGAACATTTAAATTGATTATATAATTCAATTATTTAATAATCTTTTCAACTATTGTGATTTTATTCAAAAATACTTTTGGTTCTAAAATAAGGAATTTCAAACAGGTCCTAAGTATTGTTTAAGTATATTTAGGTGTTAAACACTTAACATCTTATTCTTGTGATTGTTTCATATTCGACTATAAAATTACAAACTTTTGTTTACCTTATGCGATTGCAGGTTAGTTAGCTAACCACAAAAATATAGGTTGAAACAATTATTTATCTTCATCATCTACTCTAGGTGTTGCTACAACATATGTAGGACGTGCTTCTGTTCAAATAAACCCTTCCCCTTCTAGTAACAAACTCACTAAGCCTAAAAAGTCAAAAAAGAGTATTGTTTGGATCACTTTGATTCCATTATTGATAATGAGGGTAATAGACATGGGGTTTTCAAATATTCAGAGAAATTATATGATGTTGCATTAAATATATTACGATGAGTCTCTAGATGATGGTTGGACTCGATTAATGTTTAAAAAATGAGGAGGATGTGAATGTAGTATGTATTTATGTGGTTTCTATTGAAGCTTGTACTAAAGAATTAGGTTAAATGGTAATTGTAGATGAATTGACTTTTAGATTTTTGGAGTGTGTTTGATTCAAAAAATGATGTAATGTAATGAAACCCAATTATAATATCATTTCATCTAGAATGATCATTATGAGAAAATGTATGTTTATTTATTATGAAGAAAAAAATAGACTAGAAACTTTAATAAAAGGCCTAACAATTATTATGACCACGGACACTTGGACATCTAATCATAATTTTAATTATTTGTGTTTGTGTGCTCACTATGTTGATTCTGATTGGAATATGCAGAAAGAATCAATTGATCGTGCAAAGTAAAATATTGCAATGGTGAAACCATTGGTAGGAAAGTTGACCCCATCCTTATGGAGCGAAATAATTACTCTTATCTTACTTTGATAGTTGATAATGCTTTTTCTAACACGGTTTCTATTAAGTATTTGATTAAAGTTCGAAGTAACAAGCATCTTTATACCATGAGTTTTTACATGTTAGGAGTGGTTACCACATTATAAATCTTATATGAACGAGGGAATTCTTGAATTGAATGCTTGTATCAAGAATATAAGAGAGGCAATTAGATACATTATATCGTTTCCTTCAAGATTTATTTCTTTGAAGAGGTTTTTGGCATTGTACGGTGTTGAGTGTAAGTCTAGTTTATGCCTCGATGTTCTTGCTAAATGGGTCCCCACATACAAGACTCTAAAATATGTTGAGAATTTTGAGTGTAGATTTTCTAAAATAATTGTTAAATATATAACCTTCATTAATCATTTCCAAGAGGCCTTTAAAAATTCTCCAACAATTATTCATTGGAAGACAAATAGGTGTTTTGTTGAGTTTATAGATTATTTTACAACTCAATTAAAAAGTTCAGTGGTGCCTTATTTTTCACAACTAATCTTATTTTTTTGATGAGATTATTATAATCTAAGAAAAGTTAGTTGAATTGTGTGGTAGTAATAATAATTATATAATGAAGATGGTTGAGGATATGAAGAATAAGTTTCAGAAATATAATGAAGTTTGAAATATTTTCTTAACTGACCATCCATGACTTGGCTAACCCTGTCCCAGCTGTAGCATCTTAATCAACTTTCACCACTAGAGGTGAGTGTTTGATCAATTTGAAAGCTCTTTAGCCCCAAAAATTGTTGAAGCGTTGATAATGTACTCAGAATTGGCTAAGAGTTACTCTTCCTATAGATCTTAGTACTTCATAGCAGCTTATAAAAGACCTTAAAACAAAATCTAGTACTTTCTAACATATACTAATCTTACATTTTCGTGTTAACTAACTTAATTATTACTATGTACTAATTTCTTTTGCATTTGGTCTTTGATTATAGGTTATTTTGACTTGGATGAGTTAAGTGAAGGTGAGACTTCACAATCCACTATAACTTAATTACCTACCCAAAAATATGATTCAAGGTACAACGATATAGTTTATTACTTACAATGAAAAGTACCTAAACTCTTGAACTAATATTAGCATCTCTTATGTGTTTCCTGTGATTCAACTAATGTCAATTTAATAATTGTAAGGTATAGTGTTACGTGTTGTACAATTTCGAGACGGGGAAGTATATATTTTTGAGTAGGCATCCTTTAACTAAGCGCTTAGTTATGGAATAATTATTGATTATAAATAAACGTCTCTTGTCTCTTTTACATATATTTTAAGTGCAAATGAAGATTACAAATTTGACGTCTCAATACTTCACAACCAACAATGATAAATTAATAACTATGATATTTGATTTTTATGATATATAATATATATCTTGAGTAGCTGATTTGGTGATATATATATGTATATATATAAGTGAGAAGTATTGTAACATATTTATCCTCCAACTATGCATATAATTTGAAAAAATTTCTTCTTTGGAAAAATAAATTCTTATACTTTTGGATACAAACACAAACAACATATGAAAAAATGGGACTTTTATTCTTATTTCAAATAATATATGGGTAGTTATAAATGTTACATATGGTGAGTAGCATCTTTGATTATGCCAAATGGAATGAGGGTTAAGTCAATCTAATGATTAGATGAATCATGACCAAACTATTCCCTCTTAGTCAAGTGAATGCTTCAAGATACCATCTTCAAGGTCCTTGCCCTTATTACATGTCTAGTGCATCTAACCAAAATTCAATCACGATCTTGTGTGCTATATTCTTTATGTCTGGTAATGAATGAACAATAATTGAGGTAAATTTGTATTGATCAACATAGTAGTATCATAACTGAGAAGATACTATCTCTTTGGTCCAAATTATTGTTCAGAGGGGATATGCGTGTGGTTCTTGAAAGTTTATAATATATATTTTGATGAAATTATAGTTGTATATGACAATGAAATCATGACATAAACTATCCACCTAAAACTAGATGGAATATTTGACATCTCTTGGATAAATTTATTTTTCCAATGAAAGGATTTTCTTTCATATAATCCCCAGCGGGGGTTCCGAAATATCTAATAATCTTTTCCTTGTAATATTTTTTAACCTTTCTTCACAGAGAACTTATTATACTGTGTATATGTTGTTTTGGTAATATGTATACAAAATTCTATTTAGTTAAAATATTAAGAAATTTAACCACCAAGGAAGAAATTATATAGTGAGAGGTTATTAAATTTCCATTTATTATATAACGTTTTATGAATTTTACACTCTAATTAAATTGGAATATTCATTATATGGAAGACTCTTTATTTATCTATTTATAATATAAATCTCTTTTTAAATTATATGTAATTTTATTTGTTTGCCAATATATTGATCCCATAATTATCTTAGTATGTTTACCGATTATAGTGAAGTGTACTTTATAAAAATTGCATTCAAAATTTTGTTAAATTATTAAATAATGAAATACTTTAATCACATGAATTCCATAAGCAATTAGTTACATGGATGAGTTACACAACATTATAGGAAAGATATTTGTCCAAACAAAAAAGAAAATCCCAAAAGATATCTGTCCAAAAATAATGAAAATCTTAAAAGATATAGGCAAAATATTGTAATAAATATACATTATTACACAACATTATCTAAAACATTCCAAACTAATTCTCACCTTTTGCCTATCATTTTACAAAGAATTTTTAAAAAAAAATACTGAACTACCCAAAATATAAGTAAACTATCTCTTACAACACAAAATCCTTTCATTTCTAAACACAAAATCTGCAAGTGCAACGTGTCTACTTTCCAAGTATAATGTTTAGGTACTCGACATTAAGTATGATGAAGGAACATTAACCTTTAGGTGCTTTTTACCCTTTTCTCCTTTACCATTAGATTCACTAGATGGGTTAGAAACGTGTTATCAAAAAGGGAAAACACCCCTCTGACAAAGTTTCACCTCTATGTGACGAGAGATGTGGACCCAAATTTTCTACAAGATTACATTGTCTATGCATTGAATCACAATGTCAAACAGTTGCTAGGTGTATTTTTTGCTTGCAAGTCATTAACTTCACTAAAGCTAAGCAACATGGTATGTAATAGTATTGAACTCCGAAGTTCATTTCCACCTAATTTGAAGGTCGTTAGACTTAGTAGGTTTATATTACCAAACAGGAACGATGTTTTTTCTCCTGGTGTAGCAATCTCAAGACTTTAGTGCTCTACAAATGCAAATTAGCGGCAAGCACTGAGGATTTCTTGTTTGCAGCTGAAGAAGTTGGAAATTTTGTATTGGAGGAGCCCTTATGAGACACTTTTTCGTAGAAAGATTTTGTGTAAATGCACCTCAACTTAACGATTATGGTCATAATCTTGTTCTCTAATAGATTTCCTGTAAATACAAATAATTAATTAAAAAACCATTCCGAATCGGCTAAAGAGTGAAAAAAAATGTTTATATATTTTGGTCAATTTATTAAATAACTTATTAAGAAAATCAAATAAAAAACAATTTCAAAAATTTAAGCAATAATAATATTAAATAGAACCTGTGATTGAAATAGCATGACCATCGATCAAGAGACCAAGATCTTCATATGTGAGCGAGGATATACAATCACAATTGAACATGAGATAAGAGGCAAGACGACTACTACTAAATATGATATAGGGGTAGAAGAGGGGACATAAGATGTCAAGAAAAAGGCTATATAAAAATTCGAGGTGGAGATATGACTTTGGTTTGAAGAGAGAACTATGGTTTGGTTTAAAGAGGGGTAGCTGCATCGTCAAAAGAGAAAACAAAACGATTATGTTTGATATGATTGTTATATCCAAATGGGGCGGTTAGGGTTTTCTTTTTGTTATTTAAAATGGGTAGTAGGGTTCAACATGGATGTAGGTATATATAGGCAGCAATTAGGAGGACTATAGTGAATCGTCTAGTAAAATTGCAAAAACTGGCCCAACCCAACAACCTCATGGTTTTTGGTGGATAGATTTTACTTTCTTTTGGATTAGAGTCGATTCTTGGGTATGGACTTATTTAAAAATATATTTTTCAAAAAATATTAGTTTTTTAGTGAATTCTTTAAAAAAATTATTTAAAAACATTTTTAGAAAAAATATAACATATTTTTTTCTTAAATATCTAAAGTAATTATAGAATTCAATTGTTTAATAATTTTTTCAACTATTGTAAAAGTACTTTTAGTTCTAAAATAAGGAATTTCAAAAAGGTCATAAGTATTATTTAAGTATTTTAGGTGTTTAACACATGACATCTTAGTCTTGTGATTGTTTCATATTTGATTATTAATTACTAGCTTTGGTTTACCTTATTCGATTGCAGATTAGTTAGCTTACCAAATAAATATTTATTAAAACAGTTATTGATCTTTCGTCATCCATTCTAGGCGTTACTACAATACATGTAGGATGTGCTTCTGTTCAAATAAACCCTCACCCTTCTAGTAAGAAACCAATTAAGCCTAAAGAATAAAAGAAAGAGTTTTCCAGTTGTTTGGATCACTTTGATTCCATTATTGATGTTGAGGGTAATAGACATGGGCTTTGAAAATATTGTGAGAAATCATATGATGTTGATCCTAGAATATATGGTACAACCAACACGAAAAATAACCTTAAGCATACGTGATGCATTAACTATCTTACGATGAGCCTCTAGATGATGGTTGGACTCGATTAATATTTAAAAAAAATGAGGAGGATGGGAATGTAGTATGTGCTTAAAATCAGGTGATATTGTAATTGTAGATGAAGTGGCTTTTACATTTGTGGAGGGTGTTTGATTCCCAAAATTATGTAATGTAATGCAACCCAGATATTAAATCGTGTCATATAGAATGATCATTATGAGAAAATGTATGTTTAGTTATGATGAAGAAAAAAAATAAACTAGAAACTAAAATAAAAGGCCTAACAATTAGTAAGACCACAGACACTTGGATATATAATCATAATTTTAATTATATGTGTTTGTGGGCTCACTATGTTGATTCTAATTGGAATATGCTGAAAGACTCATAGAATTTTGAAAAGTAAAATATCAAAATGGTGAAACCATTGGAAGGAAAGTGACTCCATCTTTAAGGAGTGGAATATTGACTGTTATCTTACTTTGATTATTGATAATGCTTCTTTTATTGTTCAGTATTTGATTAAAGTTTCAAGTAACAAGCCTTAAACCATTTTGTACCATGAGTTTTTACATGTTAGGAGTTGTTACCATATTTTAAATCCTATTGTGAAATAGTAAATTCTTTATTGGATGCTTTTATGAAGAATATAATAGAGGCAATTAGATACGTGAGATTGTTATCTTCAAGATTTATTTCCTTAAAGAGGTTTATGGCATTCATGGTGTTGTGTGTAAGTCCAATTTATGCCTTGATGTTCCAGCTAGATCGATCTATATATACAAGATTCTAGAATGTGTTGAAAAATTTGAGTCTAGATTTGCTAAAATGATTGTTAATGATGCAACCTTCGTTAATAATTTCCAAAAGGCCTTTACAAATCCTC
Source organism: Nemophila menziesii (assembly GCA_029959085.1). Classification (NCBI taxonomy): domain Eukaryota; kingdom Viridiplantae; phylum Streptophyta; class Magnoliopsida; order Boraginales; family Hydrophyllaceae; genus Nemophila; species Nemophila menziesii. The sequence continues at coordinate 9,786,618 of JARWIR010000017.1, read as the reverse complement.
TAACAATCATTGCTTGGGAGAATGATAGGTGTCTTGTTTAGTTTTGAGATTATTTTACTACTCAATTAAAAAGTTCAGTGGTGCTTATTATTCACACCTAATCGTTTCTTTGATGAGATTATTATAATCTAGATAAAGATTGTTGAATTTTTTTGGTAATGATAATAATTCTGTAACGAAGATTGTTGAGGATATGGAAAAATAAGTTTCAGAGATATTAGGGCATTAATAACATTAATATTTTATTATATAAGGAAGTTGGTTTAGATCCAAGGAAGACAATAAAATATCTTTAGTGTTATTTCAGTTTATGTGCATTTCTGAAGAATCTGATGTTTTCATTTGTATGGTAAAGGATACCTTAATAAGAATGTTATCGTGTTATCAAATCTACTGCTCCTACTAGTATTACTTGTAAAGTGGAGAGCTCTTCTATGACATTTGATTCCACTTGTGTTCTTGGAAGTAGATTTCAGTATATTATGGTTGATAAAGATCCATCTAAAAAAGAACCAAAGTGGAAAGGTATTTAAATTAGTACATGGAGGCAATGTCCTCTACTTTTGAAAATATTAATTGGTAGAACGGAAATACTATGAAGTTTAAAATATTGTACCAACTGACCAGCCATGCCTTGGCTCACCCTGTCTCAACTATAGCATCTAAATCAACTTTCACCTCTAGTGGTAGAGTGTTGATGAGTGTAGAATATCTTTAGCCCCAAAAATTGTTGAAGCATTGTTATTTATTTAGAATTTGCTAAGAGTTACTCTTCCTATAAATCTTAGGACTTCAAAGCAGCTTGTGGAAGACCATGAAATAAAATATAATACTTTCTTACATATACTAATCTTACATTTTAGTGTTAACTAACTTCATTACTACTAAGCACTAACTTCTTTTGTATTTTATCTTTGATTGTAGGTTATATTGGCTTGGACGAGTTAAGTTAGGGTGATACTTCACAATCCACTATAACTTAATTACGTAGCCAAAAATATGATTTAAGGTACAACTATATGGTTTATTAATTGAAATGAAAAATTACATAAGTTATTCAACTAAGGTTAGCATCTCATATGTGTTTTCTGTGATGCAATTAATTTCTATTGCATAACTGTTGGGTATAGTACTAAGTGTTGTACAATTTTGAGCTGGGGAAGTATATATTTTTGAGTATGCATCCTTTAACTAAGCTCTTGGTTATTGAATAATTATTGGTTATAAATAAAAGTCTCTTATCTCTTTTACATATAGTTTATGTTCAATGGAAGATTACAAATTTGAGGCCTCGATACTTCACAACCAGCATTGATAATTAATAATACAATCTGAATTATGAGGCTGTGAATTATGTACTTCCTTTTGGGCATAAGAGGGGGTTATAATATGAGGTATTTGTTACCAAAAAAATATAGGTATATATTGTTTATTGTGATCATGCAAGAAAAAAGAGACGTGGGCACGTTCTTTAGACTACAAGGATTCAAAGTGAAGCCAGTGAATCTGAAGCAACCTTCTAGCTTCACTTTAAATCCTTGTAGTCTAAAACACATGCCCACGTCTCTTTTTTCTTGCATGATCACAATAAAAAATAGATACATATATTTTTTTGGTAACAAATACCTCATATTATAACTCCCTCTTATGCCCAAAAGGAAGTACATAATTCAAAGCCTCATAATTCAGATTGTGTTATTAATTATCAATTCTGGTTGTGAAGTATCGAGGCCTCAAATTTGTAATCTTCATTTACACTTAAACTAAATATAAAATAGACAAGTGACTTTTATTTATAACCAATAATTATTTAATAACCAAGCGCTTAGTTAAAGGATGCCTACTCAAAAATATATACTTCTCCAGCTCAAAATTGTACAACACTTAGTACTATACCCAACAGTTATGCAATAGACATTAATTGCATCACAGGAAACACATATGAGATGCTAACCTTAGTTGAATAACTTATGTAATTTTTCATTTTAATTAATAAACCATATAGTTATACCTTGAATCAGATTTTTGGCTAAGTAATTAAGTTATAGTGGATTGTGAAGTCTCACCCTCTCTTAACTCATCCAAGCTAATATAACCTACAAACAAAGACAAAATACAAAAGAAGTTAGTTCTTAGTAGTAATGAAGTTAGTTAACACTAAAATGTAAGATTAGTATATGTAAGAAAGTACTAGATTTTATTTTAAGGTCTTCCACAAGCTTCTTTGAAGTCCTAAGTTTTATAGGAAGAGTAACTCTTAGCAAATTCTAAGTAAATAACAATTCTTTAACAATTTTTGGGGCTAAGGAGATTCAAAACGGATCAACACTCTACCACTAGAGGTGAAAGTTGATTTAGATACTATAGTTGAGATAGGGTTAGCCAAGACATGGCTGGTCAGTTGGGACCATATTTTAAAATTCATAGTATTTCCGTTCCACCAATTAATAATTTCAAAGGTAGAGGAAATTGCCTCCATGTACTATTTTAAATACCTTTCCACATTGGTTCATTTTTAGATGGATCTTTATCAACCATAAAATACTGAAATCTACTACCAAGAACACAAGTGGAATCAAATGTCATAGAAGAACTCCCCACTTTACATGCAATACTAGTAGGAGTAGTAGATTTGATATAAAGATAACATTCTTATCAAGGTATCCTTTACCCTACAAATGAAAACATCAGATTCTTCTGAAGTGCACATAAACTGAAATAACATTAAAGATATTTTAATGTCTTCCTTGGATCCACACCAACTTCCTCATATAATAAAATATTAATGTTATTAATACCCTAATATTTCTGAAACTTATTTTTCCATATCCTCAACAATCTTTGTTACAGAATTATTATCACTACCACAAAATTCAACAATCTTTATCTAGATTATAATAATCTCATCAAAGAAACGATTAGGGGTGAATAATAAGGCACCACTAAACTTTTTATCGAGTAGTAAAATAATCTCAAAACCCAACAAGACACCTATAATTCTCCCAATCAATGATTGCTAGAGGGTTTGTAAAGGCCTTTTGGAAATTATTAACGAAGGTTGCATCATAAACAATCATTTTAGAAAATCTAGACTCGAATTTCTCAACATATTCTAGAATCTTGTATCTAGGGATATATCTAGTGGGAACATCAAGGCATAAATTGGACTTACACTCAACACTACAAATGCCATAAACTTCTTTAAGGAAATAAATCTTGAAGAAAACGATCTCACGTATCTGATTGTCTCTATTATATTCTTGATACAAGCATCCAATTCAAGAATTTACTCTTTCACAGTAAGATTTAAAATGTGGTAACTCCAAACATGTAAAAACTCATGGTACAAAATGGTTTGAGGCTTGTTACTTGAAAATTTAATCAAATACTGAACAATAACCATGTTAGAAGAAGCATTATCAATAATCAAATTAAGATAACAATCAATATTCCACTCCTTAAGGATGGAGTAGACTTTCCTACCAATAGTTTCACCATTTTGATATTTTACTTTGCAAAATCCTATGAGTCTTTCAGCTTATTCCAATCAGAATCCACATAGTGAGCACACAAACACATATAATTAAAATTATGATCAGATATCCAAGTGTCTCTGGTCTTACTAATTGTTAGGCCTTTTATTTTAGTTTCTAGTTTATTTTTTTTCTTCATCATAAATAAACATACATTTTCTCATAATAATCATTCTATATGACATGATTTAATATCTGAGTTGCATTACATTACATAATTTTTGGAATCAAACACCCTCCACAAATGTAAAAGCCATTTTATCTACAATTACCATATCACCTGATTTCTTAGTACATGCTTCAATAGAGAACACATAAGTACATACTACATTCCCATCCTCTTCATTTTTTTAAACATTAATCGAGTCCAACCATCATCTAGAGGCTCATCGTAAGATAGTTAATGCATCACTTATGCTTAAAGTTATTATTCGTGTTGGTTGTACCATATATTCTAGAATCAACATCATATGATTTCTCACAATATTTGCAAAGCCCACGTCTATTACCCTCAACATCAATAATGGAATCAAAGTGATCCAAACAATTGGAAAACTCTTTCTTTGATTCTTTAGGCTTAATGGGTTTGTTACGAGAAGGGGGAGGGTTTATTTGAACAGAAGCACGTCCTACATATATTGTAGTAATGCCTAGAATGGATGACGAAAGATCAATAACTGTTTTAACCAATATTCTTTTGGTGAGCTAACTATTCTGCAATCACATAAGGTAAAGCAAAGTTATTAATTAATAATTAAATATGGAAGAATCACAAGACTAAGATGTTATGTGTTTAACACTTAAATATAATTAAACAATACTTATGACCTTTTTGAAATTCCTTATTTTAGAACTAAAAGTACTTTTACAATAGTTTAAAAAGTTATTAAACAATTGAATTCTTTACTCACTTTAGATGTTTAAGAAAAAAATATGTTATTTTTTTTTCTGGAAATGTTTTTAAATAATTTTTTTAATGAATTCACAAACAAACTAATATTTTTTGAAAAATATATTTTTAAATAAGCATTTAACAAACTAAGTGTAATCAATCAACTCAAATTTTGTTGCTCTATACTGAAGAATCGACTCTAATCCAAAATAAAATAAAATCTGTCCACCAAAAACCATGAGGTTGTTGGGTTGGGCCAGTTTTTGCAATTTTACGAGACAGTTCACTTTAGTCCTCCTAATTGCTACTTATATATACCTACATCCATGTTGAATCCTACTGCCCATTATAAATAACAAAAAGAAAACCCTAACCGCCCTATTTGGATATAACAATCATATCAAACATAATCGTTTTCTTTTCTCTTTTGACCCAGCTACACCTCTTTAAACCAATGCCATAGTTCTCTCTTCAAACCGAAGCCATATCCCCACCTCGAATTTTTATATCGCCTTTTTCTTGACATCTTAGGTCCCCTCTTCTACCCCTGTATCATATTTAGTTCATAGTAGTCGTCTTGACTCTTATCTCATGTTTAATTGTGATTGGATATCCTCGCTCACAAATGAGATCTTGATCTCTTGATCGATGGTCATGCTATTTCAATCACAGGTTCTATTCAATATTACTATTGCTTAAATTTTTGAAATTGTTTTTTATTTGATTTTCTTAATAAGTTATTTAATAAATTGACCAAAATATATAAATATTTTTTTGTATCACTCTTTAGCCGATTAGGTATGGTTTTTTAATTATTTATTTTTATTTACAGGAAATCTATTAGAGAACAAGATTATGACCATAATTGTTAAGTTGAGGTGCATTTGCACAAATTCTTTCTACGAAAAAGTGTCTCATAAGGGCTTCTCCCATACAAAATTTCCAACTTTTCAGCTGCAAACAAGAAATCCTCAGGGCTTGCCACTAATTTGCATTTGTAGAGCACTAAAGTCTCGAGATTGCTACACCAGGAGAAAAAACCATCGTTCTTGTTTAGTAATATAAACCGACTAAGTCTAAGGACCTTCAAATTAGGTGGAAATGAACTTGGGAGTTCAATACTATTACATAGCCAGCTTTAGTGAAGTAAATGACTTGCAAGCAAAAAATACACCTGGCAACTGTAGTGGAGCGCATAATGCACGAATTTTCAACTATTTGAAATTGTGATTCAATGCATAGATAATGCAATCTTGTAGAAAATTTGGGTCCACATCTCTCGTCACATAGAGGTGAAACTTTGTTAGAGGGGTGTTTTCCCTTTTTGATAACACGTTTCTAACCCATCTAGTGAATCTATATAGAGGATCTAAGGGTAAAGGCGAAAAGGGTAAATTGTACCTAAAGGTTAATGTTCCTACATCATTCTTAATGTCGAGTACCTGAACATTATACTTGGAAAGTAGACACGTTGCACTTGCAAATTTTGTGTTTAGAAATGAAAGGATTTTGTGTTGTAAGAGATAGTTTACTTATATTTTTGGTAGTTAAACATTTTTTTTTGAAAAATTCTTGGTAAAATGATAGGTAATAGGTGAGAATTAGTTTGGAATGTTTTAGATAATGTTGTGTAATAATGTATATTTATTACAATATTTTGCCTATATCTTTTAAGATTTTCATTATTTTTGGACAAATATCTTTTGGGATTTTCTTTTTTGTTTGGACAAATATCTTTCCTATAATGTTGTGTAACTCATCCATGTAACTAATTGCTTATGGAATTCATGCGTTTAAAGTATTTCATTAGTTAATAATTTAACAAAATTTTGAATGCAATTTTTATACAGTACACTTCACTATAATCAGTAATACATACTAAGATAATTACGGGATCAATATATTGGCAAACAAATTAAATTACATATAATTTAATAAGAGAATTATATTATCAATAGATAAATAAAGAATCCTCCATATAATGAATATTCCAATTAAATTAGAGTGTAAAATTCATAAAACGTTATATACTCAATGGAAATTTAATAACCTCTCACTATATAATTTCTTCCTTGGTGGTCAAATTTCTTAATATTTTAACTAAATAGAATTTTGTATACATCTTAATAAAACAACATATACACAGTATAATAAGTTCTCTGTGAAGAAAGGTTAAAAAATATTACAAGGAAAAGATTATTAGATATTTCGGGACCCCAGCTGGGGATTATATGAAAGGAAAACCTTTGATTGGAAAAATAAATTTATCCAAGAGATGTCAAATATTTCATCTTGTTTTAGGTGGATAGTTTATGTCATGTTTTCAAGGTTGTCATATACAACTATAATTTCATCAAAATATGCATTATAAACTTTCAAGAACCACACGCATATCCCCTCCGAACAATAATTTGGACCAAAGAGATAGTATCTTCTCAGTTATGATACTACTATGTTGATCAATACAAATTTACCTCAATTATTGTTAATTCATTATCAGACATAAAGAATTTTGGTTAGATGCACTAGACATGTAATAAGGGAAAGGACCTTGAAGATGGTATCTAGAAGCATTCACTTGACTAAGAGGGAATAGTTTCGTCATGATTCGCCTAATCATTAGATTGACTTAACCCTCATTCCATTTGATATAATCAAAGATGCTACTCACCATATGTAACATTAACAACTACCCATATATTATTCGAAAGAAGAATAAAAGTCTCATTTTTTCATATGTTGCTTGCGTTTATATCCACAAGATTAAGAATTTATTTTTCCAAAGAAGAAAAAATTTCAAATTATATTCATAGTTGGAGGATAAATATGTTAAAATACTTCTTGCTTATAGATATCATCAAATCAGCTACTCAAGATATATATTGTATATCATAAAAATCAAATATCATAGTTATTAATTTATCATTGTTGGTTGTGAAGTATTGAGACCTCAAATTTGTAATCTTCATTTGTACTTAAAATATATGTAAAAGAGACAAGAGACTTTTATTTATAATCTATAATTATATAATAACTAAGCGCTTAGTTAAAGGATGCCTACTCAAAAATATATACTTCCCCGTCTCGAAATTGTACAACACGTAGCACTTTACCTTACAACTATTAAATAGACATTAGTTGCATCACAAGAAACACATAAGAGATGCTAATATTAGTTCAAGAGTTTAGGTACTTTTCATTATAAGTAATAAACTATATAGTTGTACCTTGAATCAGATTTTTGGGTAGGTAACTAAGTTTTAGTTGATTGTGAAGTTTCACCATCACTTAACTCATCCAAGCCAAAATAACCTACAATCAAAGACCAAATGCAAAAGAAGTTAGTACTTAGTAATAATTAAGTTAGTTAACACGAAAATGTAAGATTAGTATATGTAAGAAAGTACTAGGTTTTGTTTTAAGGTCTTCAATAAGCTGCTTTGAAGTACTAAGATTTATAGAAAGAGTAACTCTTAGCCAATTCTGAGTACATTATCAATGCTTCAATAATTTTTGGAGCTAAAGAGCTTTCAAATTGATCAAACACTCACCTCTAGTGGTGAAAGTTGAATAAGATGCTACAGCTGAGACAGGGTTAGCCAAGTCATGGATGGTCAGTTAGGACAATATTCAAACTTCATAGTATTTCTGAAACTTATTCTTCATATCCTCAATCATCTTCATTAAATGATTATTATCACTACCACACAATTCAACTAACTTTTCCTAGATTATGATAATCTCATCAAAAAAATAAGATTAGTTCTAAAAAATAAGGCACCACTGAACTTTTTAATTGAGTTGTAATATATTCTATAAACTCAACAAAACACCTATTTGTCTTCCAATGAATAATTGTTGAAGGATTTGTAAAGGCCTCTTGGAAATGATTAATGAAGATTGTATAATTAACAATTATTTTATAAAATCTACAATCAAAATTCTCAACATATTCTAGAGTCTTGTATGTGGGGATCCATCTAGCAAGAACACCGAGGCATAAACTAGACTTACACTTAACACCGTACAATGCCAAAAACCTCTTCAAGGAAATAAATCTTGAAAGAAACGATATAACATATCTAATTGCCTCTCTTATATTCTTAAAACAAGCATCCAATTCAAGAATTCCCTCGTTCAAATAAGATTTATAATGTGATAACAACTCCTAACATGTAAAAACTCATGGTACAGAATAGTTTGAGGCTTGTTACTTGGAACTTTAATAAGATACTTAATAGAAACCGTGTTAGAAAAATCATTATCAACTATCAAAGTAAGATAAGAGTCGATATTTCGCTCCTTAAGGATGGAGTCAACTTTCCTACCAATGGTTTCGCCATTGCGATATTTTACTTTGCATGATCAATTGATTCTTTCTGCATATTCCAATCAGAATCAAAATAGTGAGCACACAAACATAAATAATTAAAATTATTATTAGATGTCCAAGTGTCCGTAGTCATAATAATTGTTAGGCCTTTTATTTTAGTTTCTAGTCTATTTTTTTCTTCATAATAAATAAACATACATTTTCTCATAATGATCATTCTAGATGAAATAATTTTATAATTGGGTTGCATTACATTACATCATTTTTTGAATCAAACACACTAGACAAATCTAAAAGTCAATTCATCTACAATTACCATTTAACCTTATGCATTGGTACAAGCTTCAATAGAAACCACATAAATTCATACTACATTCACATCCTCCTTGTTTTTTTAAACATTAATCGAGTCCAACCATCATCTAGAGAATCATCGTAATATATTTAATGCAACATAATATGATTTCTCTCAATATTTAAAAACCCCATGTCTATTACCCTCATTATCAATAATGGCATCAAAGTGATCCAAACAATACTCTTTTTAGACTTTTTAGACTTAGTGAGTTTGTTACTAGAAGGGGAAGGGTTTATTTGAACAAAAGCACGTCCTACATATATTGTAGTAACACGTAGAGTACGTGATGAAGAAATATAATTGTTTCAACCTATATTTTTGTGGTTAGCTAACTAACCTGCAATCGCATAAGGTAAACAAAAGTTTGTTATTTTATAGTCGAATATGAAACAATCACAAGAATAAGATGTTAAGTGTTTAACACCTAAAAATACTTAAACAATACTTAGGACATGTTTGAAATTCCTTATTTTAGTACCAAAAGTATTTTTGAATAAAATTATAATAATTGAATTCTATAATTTAGATGTTCTAAAAAAACCTATGTGATATTTTTTCTACAATTTTTTTTAAATAAAATTTATAAAGAATTTAGAAATAGTTCAATATTTTAAGAAAAATAGATTTTTAAAATAAGCACTTAACAACCTAAGTGTAATCAATCAACACAAACTCTTTAGATCCATACCCAAGAATCTACTATAATCCAAAATAAAGTAATATTTCTCCTCAAAAAACCATGAGGTTGTTGGGTTGGGCCAGTTTTGTGCTATTTTTATGAGACGGTTCAACTGAGTCCTCCTAATTGCTACCTATATATACCTACATCCATGTTGAACCCTACTGTCCATTTCAAATAACAAAAAAAACACTGAACGCCCCATTTGGATATAAAAATCATATCACACATAATCTTTTTCTTTTTGTTTTCTCTTTTGACGACACAACTACCCCTCTTCAAACCAAAGCCATAGTACTCTCTTCAAACCAAAGTCAAATCTCCTCAAAAATTTTACATCGCCTATTTCTTGACATCTCATGTCCCCTCTTCTACACCTATAACATATTTAGACATAGTAGTAGTCTCCCTCTTATCTCCGATTGTAATTGTCAATCATCTCTCACATCTGAGATCTTGATCTCTTGCATCTCAGATTGATGGTCATGTTGTTTCAATCACATGTTCTATTCAATATTACTATTGCTTAAATTGTTTAAATTGTTTTTTATATAATTTTATTAATAAGTTATTTAATCAATTAGACCAAATATATAAATATTTTTTTATCACTCTATAGCCGATTCCTTACTATATATTAATTGTTTCTTTGTATTTAGAGAACTATTAGAGAACAATTTGATCAACAACGAATGTATACTGCGACCATAATTATCAAGTAAGAACAATATTATTTTTATTAATATTAGTTATTATATTAAGCAGTTCAAATGTAGTATCTGCTGCGATTTTCCAGGTATGGGAAACGGAAGTTGGGGAATTACCCTTGGTTGCAACAAGGGGAGATTGTCAATTATTGGTGAGTTTTAATTTATTATTTAATTAAATAAATAATTAAAAAATTAATTAAAAAATTAATTAAAAAATTAAGAAATATAATTTTATTTACTTACTTACAACTGAAAGGGCTACGTCTATTTGGATAACATAGATGAGCGATGAGCATGTACATGTTGATTTTTTTCTTTTTCTTTTGAGGGTTGTAATTATAATTTAACAACATATGTTATACAATTTGTGGCGTATAAGGACTTTTCGATTTTGTCAATTGGAGGAAGGACGAGGTAGCACAAGTCACGAATAAGGGACATGACAAAAAGTAAAAAGAAAAATTAGATTACGAAAATTGATAAGGAAGAAAATATTGCGCAAGTTAGGGAGGAGGGGGTTGAAAGGGTGTTGTAAGAGATAATTTACTTATATATGGGGGAGTTCAAACTTTTTTTTAAAAAAATCTTTGTAAACTGATAGGCAATAGGTGAGAATTTGTTTGAAATGTTTTAGATAATGTTGTGTAATCATGTATATTTATTACAATAATATCTTTTAGGATTGCCTATTTTTTTGGACAAATATTTTTAGGATTCCTCTTGTCTATTTTTAAGATAATTAATGGAATAGTATAGGAATTATTCTATTTTAAGCCTAAAAATAAATTTAGCTTCTAAAATTAGGCTAAAGAAATCTTCATTTCCATTTTAAACCTTTTGACTAAATTTCTCTTAAACCAAAAAAATTAACTGTAAATTACTCTTAAACAAAAAAATAAATAAATGTAAATTACTTTATATGATAATATATCAATTAATAAACACAAAGCCTTTTTATAATCTCACTGAACACTTCACATTAAACTTATATAACGTTTTGGGTATTGAGAATTATAACTTCTAGGTTATGTATGACTTAATGACCAAAATATTCTTTTAGGTTAAGTATGACGTTTTGCGACATTTAAAAATTACATTCAAAAAATTAAAATAAATTTTCTTCAATGTTAATTTTTTTCTCATGGTATCATTTTAAGGTCTACAATGACATTTGCACTATACACTATGTTTATAAATTATGTTATATAATGGAAATTGTTTTTATTTTGGATATATTTAAATGTAATTCAATATTATTTATAATTAATGAATTTGTAGGAATACTTAATTCTAATTAAGTAAATATTAAATCACCTAGATTCCATCTAGACAACTTGACACTCGAAGGTTTAGGAATTTTCCTTAATGGGCTTTAAAAATTAACAAAGATAGTGAGGTTGACTTGTTATATAGTGGCATGGTCAGGGGTTAAGTATACCCCGATATGGTTTGAACATTATCATTTCATCCTGATTATGATACTTGACAATCTAAGGGATTATCATTTTTTCTAAAGGATTCATCATATCTTGCCAAACCTTATACATTATAGTAACACACACCTCTCTCTATCTCTCACTCTCTCTCTCTTAATTATAAGTACTTAGGTTGTCGCTCTTATATAATATCTCTTTAAGAAAATTTTATGTATAATTTATATAAGAGAATCATCAAAAGTTTTTGCCCTGATTATCTTAGCGATTTTCTACTTATGTCGGATATCAGACACTTTTAACACAAGAAGACGTCAAAAGATCTTAAAAAGTTCTCAATTCTCAAAGAAATGCATGGATGATGTTTTTTTCTATCAACTTGAATTATAACATAAGCTTACAACTCATATATCATCCCCTTTTAGCAATCAACAATGTGAAAAGGCATTATAAATCCTCATTATGTCATTTTGAAAATTTTATTTATCATACTAGAATTATTAATGACAACAACACGACTATAGACAATTTTAATCATCCTATAAAAAAGAAACATATACACACTATAATAAGTTCTCTATGAAGAAAGGTTAAAACAATATTACAAGTAAAAGATTAATAGATATTTTGGGACCCCCGCTCGGGATTATGATGAAAGGAACACCTTTCATTGGTAAAATTATTTTATCCAAGAGATGTCAAACGTTCCATCTAGTTTTATTTTGATGGTTTATGTCATATTTTCAAGGTTGTCATATACAACAATAATTTCATCAAAATATGCATTATAAACTTTCAAGAACCATGCACATATTTCCTCCCACCAATAATATGGACAAAATAGATTGTATCTTCTCAGTTATGATATTACTATGTTGATAATTAAAGATTTACCTCAATTATTGTTGATTTATTATCAGACATGAAAAATATATCACACAAGACGTGACTGAATTTTAGTTAATGCACCAGACATGTAATAACGGTAATGACCTTGAAGATGGTATCGAGAAGGGTTCACTTGACTAAGAGGGAATAGTCTCGTCATGATTCGCCTAATAATTAATTTGACTTGACCCTTATTCCATTTGATATAATAAAAGATGCTACTCACCGTATATAACATTAAATGCTACCAATATATTATTTGAAAAATAATAAAAGTCCCATTATTTTCATATGTTGTTTGTGTTTGTATCCAATAGTTTAAGAATTCATTTTTCCAAAGAAGAAAAATTTCCAAATTGTTTTCATAGTTGGAGGATAAATATGTTACAACACTTCTCGCTTATATATATATATATATATATATATATATATATATATATATATATATATATATATATAGCACCAAATTAGCTACTCAGGATATATATTATATACCATAAAAATCAAATATCATAATACGTTCTCATTTTTTTTCTTGTGAATTTTCTTATATCACAAATGCAACTCAAATTTTATTTCAAAAGAAATAAAAAAATGTAAAAAAACTACATCGATTCTCAAAATTGCTACTAGGAGTGCTCACAGAAGTGTTATCCGACCCATACGGGTATAAAACCCACCTTAGTCTGAGTTTCTATTTTTTATTTTTACAACCATAAATCCTACCTTTAATTAGTTTTTGTTCGGTTTAGGTTTAGTCGGTTTTATTACTTTTTAGATTAGGGTTGTGCGAGTAGAGTGCAGACAAGGGTTGGGTCGGATATAGTCAAAAAATTGTCAACATTCGATTTTTTTTATGAAACATAAATATAATCTAAAAAATTACACTTATACACTAAATTTATTACAAAACCTAAATAATAAATTTGTTATTAAATTTTGCAAAATGCAGTGTCAAACAAAACATGGATCTTATATATACCTTTATTGGTATTAGTTAAGTGAAATCTAGTTACAATATGCATAAAACATATATCAGACAAACATTTAGTCTTTAGTTTACACGATATTACAATCCCAAAAGAATAGTTTGATATTACAAACTTTACGAAGAACACAAATTTCCAAAAATATAGAAGGTTGCTTCAGATTCACTAGCTTCATTTTGAATCCTTGTAGTCTAAAAAACGTGCCCACGTCTCTTTTTTCTTGCATGATCACAATGAACAATAGATACCTATATTTTTTTGGTAAAAAATACCTAATTTATAACTCCCTCTTATGCCCAAAAGGAAGTACATAATTCACAGCCTCATAATTCAGATTGTGTTATTAATTATCATTGCTGGTTGTGAAGTATCGAGGCCTCAAATTGTAATCTTCCATTGCACTTAAACTATATGTAATAGAGATAAGAGACTTTTATTTATAAGCAATAATTATTCAATAACCAAGAGCTTAGTTAAAGGATGCATACTCAAAAATATACACTTCCCTAGCTCAAAATTGTACAACACTTAGTACTATACCCAACAGTTATGCAATAGACATTAATTGCATCACAGGAAACCCATATGAGATGCTAACCTTAGTTGAATAACTTATGTAATTTTTCATTTTAAGTAATAAACCATATAGTTGTAACTTGAATCATATTTTTGGCTACGTAATTAAGTTATAGTGGATTGTGAAGTCTCACCCTCACTTAACTTATCCAAGCCAATATAACCTACAATAAAAAACAAAATACAAAAGAAGTTAGTGCTTAGTAGTAATGAAGTTAGTTAACACTAAAATGTAAGATTAGTATATGTAAGAAAGTACTAGATTTTATTTCAAGGTCTTCCAAAAGCTGCTTTAAAGTCCTAAGATTTATAGGAAGAGTAACTCTTAGCAAATTCTAAATAAATAACAATGCTTCAACAATTTTCGGGGCTAAAGAGATTCTAAACTGATCAACACTCTACCACTAGAGGTGAAAGTTGATTTAGATGTTATAGTTGAGACAGGGTTAGCCAAGATATGGCTGGTCAGTTGGGACAATGATGTCTCCCTAATTGTTCTTATTTTAGACCCTTGGGAGACATCATTTTTTATGTTTATTTAATCATTTGATAGACTTTAGGACTAAAAATGCAATATTCCGGATTTCCTCTTTATTTTCTAGTAATTTTGATTTATTAAACTTTTGCGCGCAATCTTGTGTATTTTAGTGGAAAGTTTGTAGGTTTTGAATATTAGCTAGGAGAAGAATCCAAGAAGAAAGTCAAAGATCGTGATATGGAGTCAAAGCTTGAAGATAAATCCCGAAAAGAATTATATTAGAGAGAAGTCAACAAAGGAAGCAGAAGAAAGCTGATGAGCTGGAGAGTGTCTATATCTCCATTCACAGCTGAATCTAATTCCAGAAATTAGGTTTTTCTTATTTTTATTTCTGTAAAACAATATGAGTCTTATTTCTTTTATTTTGGTTTTATTTTCCATTAGAATGAGCTAATTTCTCTTAGTGCTTGAGAACGCATAATGGGTGAATCTCTATCCTATTGATATTCATATGTTTGAATTTGGGTTTTAAGTAATTAAATCAAATTGGGTCTTTTAAATTTTTCTGTAATTTGTGATTATTTACTGTTCTTAGAGTCGCGAACTAATAACAGGTTTTAGTATCTAGGCTATTCCACATAGTGGTGTGTGGATCATCTTGACGGGGGGGGTCTAGGTGCAGAATCAATTACAGAATATAAAATAGAAACTATTTGATTTTGACGAGCGTAGTTAATTTTATGGCCAATGAGGTAATTTTAGCTTAATCATACGAAGGTGGATCATAATCACCCTAACGGGGTTTATGACACCTTAGAATAGCTTCATAGTCCACCTTGACGGAAGTATGAAGATTCCCGAATCCCGACCAATGTCAATTGACCAATTTGCCCCTTAAACAATATATAATATGAAATAGAGTTAGGAGAATCCCTTGCGTCTAGTTATTTATTTGCATTTTTACAATAGTCTTCCATACTTAGGATTAGTAAAAACTAAACAAACAACTATCAAATCATTTATTTGCTTTCATAAGTGCAATTACTCATTAATTGATAAGCATTGTAGTTAACCATTCCGTCCCTGCGAACGATCCTATTTATCACTATTACTACTTGGGACAACCATACACTTGCGGTTGTGGTTCTCTTTACTTATTGCATTATTTTTCGAACACACAAAGGACCACCAAGTTTTTGGCGCCGCTGCCGGGGACGGTAGCGTGTGACCACGGTGTTTATCCTTTAGTGATTAGTTGCATTTTTATTTTCAGTTTTACGCTTTGTTTTTGTTTTGTTTCTCTTTTCAGGTTATTTTATTTAGGTAATGATCAAGAGATTCGATTAAAGATGTATAGAGGACATTACCCGAATCCCGGTCCATTTAGCTATTGGGAAGACTCTTCGGGACAACAACAATGGGGTATTAATTCTTACCAACAACCTTATCAAAACCCGCAAGAGCAAGGATGGAATAATGAATGGATCGGTAACAATCAACAACAACTATCATATCAATATCAAGACGAGCATGAATGGGACAACCAGTGGGTTGAAAACATTTAACAACCTCCACCTTCACCACAAAGTTCCGAATTAGATAGATCATTAAAAGAACTCGTGCACTTATATGAACAAAGGCTGGAGTCAATAGAGGAGACTAATTCCAGCTTGAAAAGAATGCAAAATATGCTAGATGAAATGCTTACTTAAATTGGATAAACAGGTGAGGAGGAGGTGTTGAAAGAAGATATTATTGATAGTGATATGACCATCGTGCCAATTATAAATGGAGACCACCTTGTGGTTGAAAATCTTGTTAGCATGGTGGAAGAAGGAGTAGCAACGAAAATCCTAGAATTTGAAACAGAAATTGCTATTCCTATGGTGCGTGTACATGATCAAGGTATAGAACGAAAAAAGGAGGAAGAGGTAATCGAGATTAGTGAGATTTCACAGAAAAAATATGATGAGGTAATAATGGAAGAATGGGTTGATAGCGAAGACGAATGTGAAATGGTTGGAGAATCAATTGAAAAATTAAAGGTTAAAGATAAAATATAAATTGAATATCCGCCACAAAAAGTTCACCAATCATCATCTCCACCACGAATCATTATTAGAGATGAAAAATCAGAATCACCTCTATCACTACAAATGGTCAACATGTGATATATAAAAGGTGCAACACCGTGAGAGTAAGGCGGCAAGGAGGAGCACCTACCCACCACATTTTAAAGATGAATACGAGATTGAACCAAGGAGTAAAAATAATCTTATACCGTTGAGATAGGTTATCTACTCTAATGTGGTGGAAAATGAGTTTCGTCGTGAAAGTAAGAAGGCGAAACGAAGTACTTATTTTTTCTAAAAATGTTTTTAAATAAAATTTGTAAAGAATTCACTAACAAACTAATATTTTTTGAAAAATTTATTTTTAAATAAGCATTTAACAAACTAAGTGTAATCAATCAACTCAAATTTTGTTGGTCCATACCCGAGAAGAGACTCTCATCCAAAATAAAGTAAACTCTGCCCACCAAAAACCATGCGGTTGTTGGGTTGGGCCAGTTTTTGCAATTTTACGAGATGGTTCACTTGAGTCCTCCTAATTGCTACATATATAAACCTACATCCGTGAACCCTACTGCCCATTTTAAATAACAAAAAGAAAACCCTAACAGCCCCATTTGTGGATATAACAATCATATCAAACATAATCTTTTTGTTTTCTCTTGTGACGACGGGAGCTACCCCTCTTTAAATCAAATCCATAGTTCTCTCTTCAAACCAAAGTCATATCTCCACCTCGAATTTTTATATAGCCTTTTTCTTGACATCTTATGTCCCCTCTTCTACCCCTATATCATATTTAGTTCATAGTATTCGCCTTGCCTCTTATCTCATATTCAATTGTGATTGTATATCCTCGCTCACATCTGAGATCTGGATCTCTTGATCGATGGTCATGCTATTTCAATCACAGGTTCTATTTAATATTATTATTGCTTAAATTTTTGAAATTGTTTTTTATTTGATTTTCATAATAAGTTATTTAATAAATTGACCAAAAAATATAAACATTTTTTATCACTTTTTAGCGGATTCCTTACAATTACTTAATTATTTCTTTGTATTTATAGGAAAACTATTAGAAAACAAGATGACTGCGCCCATAATTGTCAAGTAAGAACGATAATTTTTTAAATTTTTTATTAATATTTAATTATTATATTACACAGTTCAAAGGTAGTATTTGCTGTGATTTACCCTTTGTTGCAACAAGGGGACATTTTCAAGGATTGCTGAGTTTCAATTTATTATTTAATTAAATAACTAAATATTTAATTAAGAAATATAATTTTAATTACTTAATTACAGGGTTATTTTCAATCATTATTCAATTGTATTGAGAGCATCTTTAGGAGACTAAATATGCAAGACTGTATGTTACCTTCAACTGAAAGGTCAAGTCTATTTGGATAACAAATTTAGGATTTGTAAAGATGAGTGATGAGGAATGACGAGGCTGCACAAGTTACTAATAAGGGACATGACAAAAAGTGAAAAGCAAAATGAAGTTATGAAAATTGATAAGGAAAAAAATGTTGAGCAAGTTAAGGAGGAGGGGGTTGAAAGGGTGTTGTAAGATATAGTTTACTTATATTCGGGGTAGTTCAGACTTTTTTTGATAAAAAATATTTGTAAAATGATAGGTAATAGGTGGTAATTTGTTTGGAATGTTTTAGATAATTTTGTAATAATGTAGATTTATTACAATATTTAGCCTATATCTTTTAGGAATTTTTTTTTGGACAAATATCTTATAGGATTTTCTTTTTTTGTTTGGAAAAATATTTTTAAGATTTCTTTTGACTATTTTTAAGATGATTAATGGAATGGTAAAGGGATAAACCTATTTTTAAGCCTAAAAATAAATTTATCTTCTAAAATTAGGCTAAAGAAATCTTCCTTTCCATTTTAAGCCTTTTGACTAAATTACTCTTAAACCATAAAAATAAATTAATGTAAATTACTCTTAAACCAAAATATAAATAAATGTAAATTACTTTATCTGATAATATATCACAAACCCATTATATAATCTCACCGAACATCTCACATTAAACTCATATGACGTTTTGGGTTTTGAGAATTTTAACTTCTAGGTCAAGTATGACATTTTGCAATCTTTAAAAATTATATTCAAAATTTTAAAATAAATTTTCTTTAATGTTAATTTTTTTCTAATGCTATCATTTTTTTCTAATTCTAATTAAGTAAATAAAAAATCACCTAGATTCCATCTAGACAACTTGGCACTCGAAGGTTTAGGAATTTTCCTTAATGGGGTTTCAAAATTAATAAAGATAGCGAGGTTGACTTGTTATATAGTGACATGGTAAAGGATTAAGTATACCCCTATATGGTTTGAAAATTATCATTTCATCCTGATTTTGATACTTGACAATATAAGGGATCATCATCTTTTTCTAAAGAATTCATCATATGTAGCAAAACCTTATACATTATGGTAACACACATATCTCTCTCTCTCTCTCTCTCTCTCTCTCTCTCTTGCTCTCTCTCTTAATTAATAAGTATTTAGATTGTCTCTCTTATATAATAACTTACATAATAGCTCTTTAGCATAGTTTTATGTATAATATATATAAGAGAATCATCAGAAGTTTCTGCCCTGATGATCTTAGAGATTTGCTACTTTTGTCGGATATCAGACACTATTAGCACAAGAAGGCGTCAAAAGATCATAAAAAGTTCTCAATGCTCAAAGAAATACATGGATTATATTTTATATCAATTTGACATATAACATAAGCTTACAACTCACATATCATCATATTTTAGCAACCAATGATGTGAAAAGGCATTATAAATCATCATTATATCAATTTGAAAATTTTATTTATCAAACTAGAATCGTTAATGACAAGAACACGACTATAGAAACTTCTAATAATATTATAATAATAAAATATCTTATCCTATTGTATAAAATCAAGTTTATCCATCCATGTAACTAATTGCTTATGGAATTCATGTGTTTAAACTATTTCATTAGTTAATATTTTGCTAAAATTTTGAATGTAATTTTTATAAATTACACTTCACTAAATTCGGTAAACATACTAAGATAATTATGGGATCAATATATTGGCAAACAAATAAAATTACATATATTTTATAAAGAGATTTATATTATGAATAGATAAATAAAGAATCCTCCATATAATGAATATTCCAATTAAATTAGAGTGTAAAATTCACAAAACGTTATTAATAACTGGAAATTTAATAACGTCTCACTATATAATTTCTTTTTTAGTGGTCAAATTTCATAATATTTGCACCTAAATAGAATGTCATATACATCTTACCAAAGCAACATATACACACTATAATAAGTTCTCTATGAAGAAAGGTTAAAACAATATTACAAGGAAAAGATTATTAGATATTTTGGGACCCCCGCTTGGGATTACGATGAAAGAAACACCTTTCATTAGTAAAATTATTTTATCCAAGAGATGTCAAACGTTCCATCTAGTTTTATTTGGATAGTTTATGTCATATTTTCAAGGTTGTCATATACAACAATAATTTTATCAAAATATGAATTATAAACTTTCAAGAACCATGCACATATTTCCTCCCACAAATAATTTGGACAAAAGAGCAGTTACGATATTACTATATTGATAATTAAAAATTCAGCTCAATTCTTGTTGATTCATTATCAGACATGAAAAATATATCACACAAGATCGTGACTGAATTTTAGTTAGATGCACCAGACATGTAATAAGGGTAATGACCTTGAACATGGTATCTAGAAGGGTTCACTTGACTAAGAGTGAATAGTCTCGTCATCATTCGCCTAATAATTAAATTTACTTGACCCTCATTCCATTTGATATAATCAAAGATGCTACTCACCGTATGTAACATTAAATGCTACCAATATATTATTTGAAAGAATAATAGAAGTCCCATTATTTTCATATGTTGTTTGTGTTTGTATCCAATAGTTTAAGAATTCATTTTTCCAAAGAAGAAATTTTTCCAAATTATTTTCATAGTTGGAGGATAAATATGTTACAAAACTTCTCGCTTATATATATATATATATATATATATATATATATATATATATATATATATATATATATATATATATATATATATATCACCAAATTAGCTACTCAGGATATATATTATATACCATAAAATCATATATCATAATCCGTTCTAATTTTGTTCTTTTGAATTTTCTAATATCACAATTGCAACTCAAAGTTTATTTCAAAAGAAATAAAAAAATGTAAGAAAACTACATCGATTCTCAAAATTGCTACTAGAAGTGCTCACAGAAGTGTTATCCGACCCATATGGGTATAAAACCCACCTTAGCCTGAGTGTCTTTCTTTTATTTTGACAACCATAATTCCAACCCTTAATTAGTTTTTTTTCGGTTTACGTTTAGTCGGTTTTATTACTTTTTCAGATTAGGCTGCGTGAGTAGAGTGCAGACAAGGGTTGGGTCGGATGTAGTAAAAAAATTGTCAACATTCAATTTTTTGTATGAAACATCTATATAATCTAAACAATTACACTTATAAACTAAATTTATTACACAACCTAAAACATAAATTTGATATTAAATTTTGCAAAATGCAGTGTCAAACAAAACATGGACCTCATATATACCTTTATCGTCATTGGTTAAGTGAAATCTAGTTACAATATGCATAAAACATATATCAGACAAACGTTTAGTCTTTAGTTTACACCATATTACAATCCCAAGAGAATAATTTGATATTACAAACTTTACGAAGTACACAAATTTCCAAAAATATAGAAGGTTGCGTCAGATTCCTAGCTTCACTTTGAATCCTTGTAGTATAAAACACGTGCCCACGTCTCTTTTTTCTTGCATGATCACAATAAACAATAGATACATATATTTTTTGGTAACAAATACCTAATATTATAACTCGCTCTTATGCCCAAAAGGAAGTACATAATTTAAAGCCTCATAATTCAGATTGTGGTATTAATTATCAATTCTGGTTGTGAAGTATCAAGGCCTCAAATTTGTAATCTTCATTTGAACTTAAACTAAATATAAAAGAGACAAGTGACTTTTATTTATAACCAATAATTTATTAATAACCAAGCGCTTAGTAAAAGGATGCCTAATCAAAAATATATACTTCTCCAGCTCAAAATTGTACAACACTTAGTACTATACGCAACAGTTTTGCAATAGACATTAATTGCATCACAGGAAACACATATGAGATGCTAACCTTAGTTGAATAACTTATGTAATTTTTCATTTTAATTAATAAACCATATAGTTATACCTTGAAACAGATTTTTGGCTAAGTAATTAAGTTATAGTGGATTGTGAAGTCTCACCCTCTCTTAACTCATCCAAGCTAATATAAACTACAATCAAAGAAAAAATACAAAAGAAGATAGTTCTTAGTAGTAATGAAGTTAGTTAACACTAAAATGTAAGATTAGTATATATAAGAAAGTACTAGATTTTATTTTAAGGTCTTCCACAAGCTGCTTTGAAGTCCTGATATTTATAGGAAGAGTAACTCTTAGCAAATTCTAAGTAAATAACAATTCTTTAACAATTTTTGGGGCTAAAGAGATTCGAAACTGATCAACACTCTACCACTAGAGGTGAAAGTTGATTTAGATGCTATAGTTGAGACAGGGTTAGCCAAGACATGGCTGGTCAGTTGGGACAATATTTTAAAATTCATAGTATTTCCCTTCCACCAATTAATAATTTCAAAAGTAGAGGACATTGCCTCCATGTACTATTTTAAATACCTTTCCACTTTGGTTCATTTTTAGATGGATCTTTATCAACCATAAAATACTGAAATCTACTATCAAGAACACAAGTGGAATCAAATGTCATAGAAGAGCTCCCCACTTTACATGCAATACTAGTAGGAGTAGTAGATTTGATAACAAGATAACATTCTTATCAAGGTATCCTTTACCATACAAATGAAAACATCAGATTCTTCAGAAGTGCACCTAAACTGAAATAACACTAATGATATTTTAGTGTCTTTCTTGGATCCAAACCAACTTCCTCATATAATAAAATATTAATGTTATTAATACCCTAATATTTCTGAAACTTATTTTTCCATATCCTCAACAATCTTCGTTACAGAATTATTATCACTACCACAAAATTCAACAATCTTTATCTTGATTATAATAATCTCATCAAAGAAACGATTAGGGGTGAATAATAAGGCACCACTAAACTTTTTATCGAGTAGTAAAATAATCTCAAAACCCAACAAGACACCTATCATTATCCCAATCAATGATTGTTACAGGATTTGTAAAGGCCTTTTGGAAATTATTAACGAAGGTTGCATCATAAACAATCATTTTAGCAAATCTAGACTCGAATTTCTCAACATATTCTAGAATCTTTTATCAAGGGATCCATCTAGCGGGAACCTCAAGGCATAAATTGGACTTACACTCAACACCACAAATGCCATAAACCTCTTTAAGGAAATAAATCATGAAGAAAACGATCTCACGTATCTAATTGTCTCTATTATATTCTTGATACAAGCATCCAATTCAAGAATTTACTCTTTCACAATAAGATTTAAAATGTGGTAACAACTTCTAACATGTAAAAACTCATGGTACAAAATGGTTTGAGGCTTGTTACTTGAAAATTTAATCAAATAATGAACAATAACCATGTTAGAAGAAGCATTATCAATAATCAAAGTAAGATAACAATCAATATTCCACTCCTTAAGAATGGAGTCGACTTTCCTACCAATGGTTTCACCATTTTGATATTTTACTTTTCAAAATCCTATGAGCCTTTTAGCATATTCCAATCAGAATCAACAAAGTGAGCACATAAACACACATAATTAAAATTATGATTAGATATCCAAGTGTCTGTGGTCTTACTAATTGTTAGGCGTTTTATTTTAGTTTCTAGTTTATTTTTTTTTCATCATAAATAAACATACATTTTCTCATAATGATCATTCTATATGACATGATTTAATATCTGGGTTGCATTACATTACATAATTTTGGGAATCAAACACCCTCCACAAATGTAAAAGCCACTTCATCTTCAATTACCATATCAACTGATTTCTTAGTAGATGCTTCAATAGAGAACACATAAGTACATACTACATTCCCATCCTCCTTATTTTTTTAACCATTAATCGAGTCCAACCATCATCTAGAGGCTCATCGTAAGATAGTTAATGCATCACTTATTCTTAAGGTTATTATTCCTTTTGGTTGTACCATATATTCTAGAATCAACATCATATGATTTCTCACAATATTTGCAAAGCCCATGTCTATTACCCTCATCATAAATAATGGAATCAAAGTGATCCAAACAATTGGACAACTCTTTCCTTGATTCTTTAGGCTTAATGGGTTTGTTACTAGAAGGAGGAGGGTTTATTTGAACAGAAGCACGTCCTACATGTATCATAGTAATGCCTAGAATGGATTACGAAAGATCAATAACTGTTTTAACCAATATTTTTTTGGTAAGCTAACTAATCTAGCAATCACATAAGGTAAACCAAAGTTAGTAATTAATAATCTAATATGAAACAACCACAAGACTAAGATGTTATGTGTTTAACACCTAAATATACTTAAAAAATACTTATGACCTTTTTAAAATTCCTTATTTTAGAACTAAAAGTACTTTTACAATAGTTGAAAAAATTATTAAACAATTGAATTCTTTAACCACTTTAGATATTTAAGAAAAAAATATGTTATATTTTTTCTAAAAATGTTTTTAATTTTTTTTTAAGAATTCAATAACAAACTAATATTTTCTGAAAAATATATTTTTAAATAAGCATTTAACAAACTAAGAAATCCAGACAAACCGGGTACTACGGTGAGACGTGAAAACACCCAATCCCATTCCGATCTCGAGATGTGGAATCGTCTTGCGCCATATGTACTGAGATTGTTCGGGAGACATGGTCCATTTTGTTGGTCCATACCGAAGAATCGACTCTAATCCAAAATAAAATAAAACCTGTCCACCAAAAACCATGAGGTTGTTGGGTTGGGCCACTTTTTGCAATTTTACGAGACATTTCACTTCAATCCTCCTAATAGCTACCTATATATACCTACATCCATGTTGAATCCTACTGTCCATTTTAAATAACAAAAAGAAAACCCTAACCGCCCCATTTGGATATAACAATCATATCAAACATAATCGTTTTGCTTTCTCTTTTAACGACGCAGCTACCCCTCTTTAATCCAATGCCATAGTTCTCTCTTCAAACCAAAGCCATATCTCCACCTCGAATTTTTATATCGCCTTTTTCTTGACGTCTTATGTCCCCTCTTCTACCCTATATAATATTTAGTTCATAGTAGTCGTCTTGCCTCTTATCTCA
Source organism: Nemophila menziesii (assembly GCA_029959085.1). Taxonomy (NCBI): domain Eukaryota; kingdom Viridiplantae; phylum Streptophyta; class Magnoliopsida; order Boraginales; family Hydrophyllaceae; genus Nemophila; species Nemophila menziesii. The sequence goes on along the minus strand of JARWIR010000017.1, from coordinate 9,761,254 downwards.
TGTTCAATTCTGATTGTATATCCTCACTCACATATGAGATCTTGATCTCTTGATAGATGGTCATGCTATTTCAATCACAGGTTCTATTCAATAATACTATTTCTTAAATTTTTGAAATTGTCTTTTATTTGATTTTCTTAATAAGTTATTTAATAAATTGACCAAAATATATAAATATTTTTTTATCACTCTTTAGCCGATTCCGTATGGTTTCCTCAGGGCTTGCAGCTAATTTGCATTTGTAGAGAACTAAAGTCTCGAGATTGCTACACCAGGAGAAAAAACCATCGTTCTTGTTTAGTAATATAAACCAACTAAGTCTAAGGACCTTCAATTTAGGTGGAAATGAACTTGGGAGTTCAATACTATTACATACCACGTGCTTAGCTTTAGTGAAGTTAATGACTTGCAAGCAAAAAATACACCTGGCAACTGTAGTGGAACGAATTTTCAACTGTTTGACATTGTGATTTAATGCATAGACAATGCAATCTTGTAGAAAATTTGGGTCCGCATCTCTCGTCACAGAGAGGTGAAACTTTGTCGCAGGGGTGTTTTCCCTTTTTGATAACACGTTTCTAACCCATCTAGTGAATCTATATAGAGGATCTAAGGGTAAAGGAGAAAAGGGTAAATTGTACCTAAAGGTTAATTTTCCTTCATCATTCTTAATGTCGAGTACATGAACATTATACTTGGAAAGTAGACACGTTGCACTTGCAGATTTTGTGTTTAGAAATGAATGGATTTTGTGTTGTAAGAGATAGTCTACTTATATTTGGGGTAGTTCGGCATTTTTTTTGAAAAATTCTTTGTAAAATGATAGGCAATAGGTGAGAATTAGTTTGGAATGTTTTAGATAATGTTGTGTAATAATGTATATTTATTACAATATTTTGTCTATATCTTTCATTATTTTTGGACAAATATCTTTTGGGATTTTCTTTTTTGTTTGGACAAATATCTTTCCTATAATGTTGTGTAACTCATCCATGTAACTAATTGCTTATGGAATTCATGTGTTTAAAGTATCTCATTAGTTAATAATTTAAAAAAATTTTGAATGCAATTTTTATAAAGCACACTTCACTATAATCAGTAAACATACTAAGATAATTACGGGATCAATATATTTGCAAACAAATAAAATTACATGTAATTTAATAAGAGGATTATATTATCAATAGATAAATAAAGAATCCTCCATATAATGAATATTCCAATTAAATTAGAGTGTAAAATTCGTAAAACGTTATATAATCAATGAAAATTTAATAACCTCTCACTATATAATTTCTTCCTTGGTGGTCAAATTTCTTAATATTTTAATTAAATAGAATTTTGTATACATCTTACCAAAACAACATATACACAGTATAATAAGTTCTCTGTGAAGAAAGGTTAAAAAATATTACAAGGAAAAGATTATTAGATATTTCGGGACCCCCGCTGGGGATTATGTTTTAGGTGGATATTCCATCTAGTTTTAGGTGGATAGTTTATGTCATGTTTTCAAGGTTGTCATATACAACTATAATTTCATCAAAATATGCATTATAAACTTTCAAGAACCACACGCATATCCCCTCCAAACAATAATTTGGACGAAAGAGATAGCATCTTCTCAGTTATAATATTACTATGTTGATCAATACAAATTTACCTAAATTATTGTTCATTCATTAGCAGACATAAAGAATATAGCACACAAGATCGTGATTGAATTTTGGTTAGATGCACTAGACATGTAATAATGGCAAGGACCTTGAAGATGGTATCTAGAAGTATTCACTTGACTAAGAGGGAATAGTTTCGTCATGATTCGCCTAATCATTAGATTGACTTAACCCTCATTCCATTTGATATAATCAAAGATGCTACTCACCATATGTAACATTAACAACTACCAATATATTATTTGAAAGAATAATAAAAGTATCATTATTTTCATATGTTGTTTGCGTTTGTATCCAAAAGTTTAAGAATTTATTTTTCCAAAGAAGAAAAATTTTCAAATTATATTCATAGTTGGAGGAAATCTATGTTACAATACTTCTCCCTTATATATATATATATATATATATATATATATATATATATATATACATACATATATATATATATAACCAAACCAGCTACTCAAGATATATATTATATATCATAAAAATCAAATATCATAGTTATATATTTATCATTGTTGGTTGTGAAGTATTGAGACCTCAAATTTGTAATCTTCATTTGTACTTAAAATATATGTAAAAGAGACAAGAGACTTTTATTTATAACCTATAATTATATAATAACTAAGCACTTAGTTAAAGGATGCCTACTCAAAAATATATACTTCCCCGTCTCGAAATTGTACAACACGTAGCACTATACCTTACAATTATTAAATAGACATTAGTTGCATCACAGGAAACACATAAGAGATGCTAATATTAGTTCAAGAGTTTAGGTACTTTTCATTTTAAGTAATAAACTATATAGTTGTACCTTGAATCAGATTTTTGGGTAGGTAACTAAGTTTTAGTTGATTGTGAAGTTTCACCATCACTTAACTCATCCAAGCCAAAATAACCTACAATCAAAGACCAAATGCAAAAGAAGTTAGTACTTAGTAATAATTAATTCAGTTAACACGAAAATGTAAGATTAGTATATGTAAGAAAGTACTAGGTTTTGTTTTAAGGTCTTCAATAAGCTGCTTTGAAGTACAAAGATTTATAGGAAGAGTAACTCTTAGCCAATTCGAGTACATTATCAATGCTTCAACAATTTTCGGGGCTAAAGAGCTTTCAAATTGATCAAAAACTCACCTCTAGTGGTGAAAGATGATTAAGATGCTAGAGCTAGGACAGGGTTAGCCAAGTCATGGATGGTCAGTTAGGACAATATTTCAAACTTCATAGTATTTCTAAAACTTATTCTTCATATCCTCAATCATCTTAATTAAATGATTATTATCACTACCACACAATTCAACTAACTATTCCTAGATTATGATAATCTCATCAAAAAAATAAGATTAGTTTTGAAAAATAAGGCACTACTGAACTTTTTAATTGAGTTGTAAAATAATCTATAAACTCAACAAAACACCTATTTGTCTTCCAATGAATAGTTGTTGGAGGATTCGTAAACGCCTCTTGGAAATGATTAGTGAAGGTTGTATAATTAACAATTATTTTATAAAATCTACAATCAAAATTCTCAACATATTATAGAGTCTTGTATGTGGGGATCCATCTAGCAAGAACACCAAGGCATAAACTAGACTTACAGTTAACACCGTACATTGCCAAAAACCTCTTCAAGGAAATAAATCTTGTAAGAAACGATATAACGTATCTAATTGCCTCTCTTATATTATTGATACGAGCATCCAATTCAAGAATCCCCTCGTTCAAATAAGATTTATAATGTGGTAACAACTCCTGACGTGTAAAAACTCATGGTACATAATAGTTTGAGGCTTGTTACTTGGAACTTTAATCAGATACTTAATAGAAACCGTGTTAGAAAAATCATTATCAACTATCAAAGTAAGATAAGAGTCAATATTTCGCTCCTTAAGGATGGAGTCAACTTTCCTACCAATGGTTTCACCATTGCGATATTTTACTTTGCATGATCAATTGATTCTTTCTGCATATTCCAATCAGAATCAACATAGTGAGCACACAAACACAAATAATTAAAATTATTATTAGATGCCCATGTGTCCGTGGTCATAATAATCGTTAGGCCTTTTATTATAGTTTCTAGTCTATTTTTTTCTTCATAATAAATAAACATACATTTTCTCATAATGATCATTCTAGATGCAATAATTTTATAATTGGGTTGCATTACCTTACATCATTTTTTGAATCAAACACGCTACACAAATCTAAAAGTCAATTCATCTAAAATTACCATTTAACCTAATGCCTTGGTACAATCTTCAATAGAAACCACATAAATACATATTACATTCACATCCTCCTCGTTTTTTAAACATTAATCGAGTCTAACCATCATCTAGAGACTCGTCGTAATATATTTAATGCAACATCATATGATTTCTCTCAATATTTGAAAACCCCATGTCTATTACCCTCATTATCAATAATGGCATCAAAGTGATCCAAACAATACTCTTTTTTGACTTTTTATGCTTAGTGAGTTTGTTACTAGAAGGGGAAGGGTTTATTTGAACAAAAGCACGTCCTACATATGTTGTAGTAACACCTAGAGTACATGATGAAGATAAATAATTGTTTCAACCTATATTTTTATGGTTAGCTAACTAACCTGCAATCGCATAAGGTAAACAAAAGTTTGTTATTTTATAGTCGAATATGAAACAATCACAAGAATAAGATGTTAAGTGTTTAACACCTAAAAATACTTAAACAATACTTAGGACATGTTTGAAATTCCTTATTTTAGTACCAAAAGTATTTTTGAATAAAATTACAATAATTGAATTCTATAATCAATTTAGATGTTCAAAAAAAACATATGTGACATTTTTTCTACAATTTTTTTAAATAAAATTTATAAAGAATTTAGAAATAGTTCAATATTTTTAGAAAAATAGATTTTTAAAATAAGCACTTAACAACCTAAGTGTAATCAATCAACACAAACTCTTTAGGTCCATACCCGAGAATGTACTATAGTCCAAAATAAAGTAATATTTGTCCACAAAAAACCATGAGGTTGTTGGGTTGGGCCAGTTTTGTGCTATTTTTATGAGAAGGTTCAACCGAGTCCTCCTAATTGCTACCTATATATACGTACATCCATGTTTAACCCTACTGTCCATTTCAAATAACAAAAAAAAAATTATGACCAACCCATTTGGATATAACAATCATATCACACATAATCTTTTTCTTTTTGTTTTCTCTTTTGACGACGCAACTACCCCTCTTCAAACCAAAGCCATAGTACTCTCTTCAAACCAAAGTCAAATCTCCATCTCGAAATTTTTACATCGCCTATTTCTTGACATCTCATGTCCCCTCTTCTACATCTATAACATATTTAGACATAGTAGTAGTCTCCCTCTTATCTCCCCAGTTTGATTGTAATTGTCAATCATCTCTCACATCTGAGATATTGGTTTGTTGCATCTCAGATTGATTGTCATTCTATTTCAATCACAGGTTCTATTCAATATTACTATTGCTTAAATTGTTTAAATTGTTTTTATTTAATTTTATTAATAAGTTATTTAATCAATTAGACCAAAATATATAAATATTTTTTATCACTCTATAGCCGATTCCTTACTATTTTTAAATTGTTTCTTTGTATTTAGAAAACTATTAGAGAACAATTTGATCAACAAGGAATGTATACTGCGACCATAATCGTTAAGTAAGAACAATATTTTTTTTTATTAATATTAGTTATTATATTAGGCAGTTCAAATGTAGTATCTGCTGCGATTTTCCAGGTATGGAAAACGGAAGTTGGGGAATTACCCTTGGTTGCAACAAGGGGAGATTGTCAATTATTGGTGAGTTTTAATTTATTATTTAATTAAATAAATAATTAAAAAATTAAGAAATATGATTTTATTTACTTACTTACAACTGAAAGGGCTAAGTCTATTTGGATAACATAGATGAGGATGAGCATGTGAATGTTGATTTTTTACTTTTTCTATTTCTTTTGAGGGTTGTAATTAAAATTTAACAACATATGCTATACAATTTGTGGCGTATAAGGACTTTGCGATTTTGTCAATTGGAGGAACGACGAGGTAGCACAAGTCACTAATAAGGGACATGACAAAAAGTAAACAGAAAAATTAGATTACGAAAATTGACAAGGAAGAAAATATTGCGCAAGTTAGGGAGGAGGGGGTTGAAAGGGTGTTGTAAGAGATAGTTTACTTATATTTGGGGGAGTTCAAACTTTTCTTGGAAAAATTCTTTGTAAACTGATAGGCAATAGGAGAGAATTTGTTTGAAATGTTTTAGATAATGTTGTGTAATCATGTAGATTTATTACAATATTTTGCCTATATCTTTTAGGATTTTTTTTTTTTTTTTGACAAATATCTTTTAGGATTTTCTATTTTTTTTGGACAAATATTTTTAGGATTCCTCTTGTCTATGTTTAAGATGAATAATGGAATAGTATAGGGATTATTCTATTTTAAGCCTAAAAATAAATTTAGCTTCTAAAATTAGGCTAAAGAAATCTTCATTTCCATTTTAAACCTTTTGACTAAATTTCTCTTAAACCAAAAAAATAAAATGTAAATTACTCTTAAACAAAAAAATAAATAAATGTAAATTACTTTATATGATAATATATCAATTAATAAACACAAAGCCTTTTTATAATCTCACTAAACACTTCACATTAAACTTATATGACGTTTTCGGTATTAAGAATTATAACTTCTAGGTTATGTATGACTTAATGACCAAAATATTCTTTTAGGTTAAGTATGACGTTTTGCGACATTTAAAAATTATATTCAAAAAATTAAAATAAATTTTCTTTAATGTTAATTTTTTCTCATGTTATCATTTTAAGGTCTACAATGACATTTGTACTATACACTATGTTTATAAATTATTTTATATAATGGAAATTGTTTTTATTTTGGATATATTTAAATATAATTCAATATTATTTATAATTAATGAATTTGTAGGAATACTTAATTCTAATTAAGTAAATATAAAATCACCTAGATTCCATCTAGACAACTTGACACTCGAAGGTTTAGGAATTCTCCTTAATGGGCTTTAAAAAGTAACAGAGATAGTGAGGTTGACTTGTTATATAGTGGCATGGTCAGGGGTTAAGTAAACCCCGATATGGTTTGAACATTATCATTTCATCCGGATTTTGATACTTGACAATCTAAGGGATTATCATCTTTTTCTAAAGGATTCATCATATCTTGCCAAACGTTATACATTATAGTAACACACATCTCTCTCTCACTCTCTCTCTCCTAATTATAAGTACTTAGGTTGTCGCTCTTATATAATATCTCTTTAAGAAAATTTTATGTATAATTTATATAAGAGAATCATCAAATGTTTTTGCCCTACACTTTTAACACAAGAAGACGTCAAAAGATCTTTAAAAGTTCTCAATTATCAAAGAAATGCATGGATGATGTTTTTTTCTATCAACTTGACTTATAACATAAGCTTTCAACTCATATATCATCCCCTTTTAGCAACCAACGATGTGAAAAGTCATTATAAACCATCATTATGTCATTTTGAAAATTTTAATTATCATACTAGAATCATTAATGACAACAACACGACTATAGACACTTTTAATCATCCTATAAAAAAAATATCTTAGACTATTGTATCGAACCGAGTTTATCCATCCATGTAACTAATTGCTTATGAAATTTATGAGTTTAAACTATTTCATTAGTTAATATTTTGCCAAAATTTTGAATGTGATTTTATAAATTACACTTCACTATGATCGGGAAACATACTAAGATAATTATGGAATCAATATATTGGCAAACAAATAAAATTACATATAATTTAAAAAGAGATTTATATTATCAATAGATAAATAAATAATCCTCCATATAATGAATATTCCAATTAAATTACTGTGTAAAATTTCCCAAACATTATTAATAACTGGAAATTCAATAACGTCTCACTATATATTTTCTTTCTTGGTCAAATTTCATAATATTTGAACCTAAATAGAATGTTATATACATATTACCAAAGCAACATATACACACTATAACAATTTCTGTGTGAAGAAAGGTTAAAACAATATTACAAGGAAAAGATTAATAGATATTTTGGGACCCCTGCTCAGGATCATAATGAAAGGAACACCTTTCATTGGTAAAATTATTTTATCCAAGAGATGTCAAACGTTCCATCTAGTTTTATTTCGATAGTTTATGTCATATTTTCAAGGTTGTCATATACAACAATAATTTAATCAAAATATGCATTATAAACTTTCAAGAACCATGCACATATTTCCTCCCACCAATAATTTGGACAAAATAGTTTGTATCTTCTCAGTTGTGATATTACTATGTTGATAATAAAAAATTTACCTCAATTCTTGTTGATTCATTATCAGACAAGAAAAATATATCACACAAGATCGTGACTGAATTTTAGTTAATACACCAGACATGTAATAATGGTAATGACCTTGAAGATGGTATCGAGAAGGGTTCACTTGACTAAGAGGGAATAGTCTCGTCATGATTCGCCTAATAATTAAATTGACTTGACCCTGATTCCATTTGATATAATCGAAGCTGCTACTCACCGTATGTAACATTAAATGCTACCAATATATTATTTGAAAGAATAATAAAAGTCCCATTATTTTCATATGTTGTTTGCGTTTGTATCCAATAGTTTAAGAATTCATTTTTCCAAAGAAGAAAAATTTCCAAATTATTTTCATAATTGGAGGATAAATATGTTACAACACTTCTCGCTTATATATATATATATATATAGCACCAAATTAGCTACTCAGGATATATATTATATACCATAAAAATCAAATATCATAATACGTTCTCATTTTTTTTCTTGTGAATTTTCTTATATCACAAATGCAACTCAAAGTTTATTTCAAAATAAATAAAAAAAATGTAAAAAAACTACATCGATTCACAAAATTGCTACTAGGAGTGCTCACAGAAGTGTTATCCGAACCAGAAGAGTATAAAACCCACCTTAGTCTAAGTTTCTATTTTTTATTTTTACAACCATAAATCCTACCATTAATTAGTTTTTTTTCGGTTTAGGTTTAGTCGGTTTTATTACTTTTTAGATTAGGGTTGTGCGAGTAGAGTGCAGACAAGGGTTGTGTCGGATATAGTCAAAAAATTGTCAACATTCGATTTTTTTTATGAAACATATATATAATCTAAAAAATTACACTTACACACTAAATTTATTACACAACCTAAATTTAGTATTAAATTTTGCAAAATGCGGTGTCAAACAAAACATGGATCTCATATATACCTTTATTGGTATTGGTTAACTGAAATCTAGTTACAATATGCATAAAACATATATCAGACAAACATTAAGTCTTTAGTTTACATGATATTACAATCCCAAAAAAATAGTTTGATATTACAAACTTTACAAAGTACACAAATTTCCAAAAATATAGAAGGTTGCTTCAGATTCACTAGCTTCACTTTGAATCCTTGAAGTCTAAAAAATGTGCCCACGTCTCTTTTTTCTTGCATGATCACAATAAACAATAAATACCTATATTTTTGGTAACGAATACCTCATTTTATAACTCCCTCTTATGCCCAAAAGGAAGTACATAATTCACAGCCTCATAATTCAGATTGTGTTATTAATTATCATTGCTGGTTGTGAAGTATTGAGGCCTCAAATTTGTAATCTTCCATTGCACTTAAACTATATGTAATAGAGATAATAGAATCTTATTTATAACCAATAATTATTCAATAACCAAGAGCTTAGTTAAAGGATGCATACTCAAAAATATATACTTCCCCAGTTCAAAAATAACTTATGTAATTTTTCATTTTAAGTAATAAACCATATAGTTGTCACTTGAATCATATTTTTGGCTACGTAATAATGTTATAGTAGATTGTGAAGTCTCACCCTCACTTAACTTATCCAAGCCAATATAACCTACAATCAAAAACAAAATACAAAAGAAGTTAGTGCTTAGTAGTAATGAAGTTAGTTAACACTAAAATGTAAGATTAGTATATGAAAGAAAGTACTAGATTTTATTTCAAGTCTTCCAAAAGCTGCTTTGAAGGCCTAAGATTTATAGGAAGAGTAACTCTTAGAAAATTCTAAATAAATAACAATGCTTCAACAATTTTTGGTGCTAAAGAGATTCTAAAATGATCAACACTACCACTAGAGGTGAAAAAGGATTTAGATGCTATAGTTGAGACAGGGTTTGCCAAGATATGGCTGGTCAGTTGGGACAATATTTTAAACTTCATAGTATTTCCGTTCTACCAATTAAAATTTTCAAAAGTAGAGGACATTGCCTCCATGTACTATTTTAAATACCTTTCCACTTTTGTTCATTTTTAGATGGATCTTTATCAACCATAAACTACTGAAATCTACTACCAATAACACAAGTGGAATCAAATGTCATAGAAGAGCTCCCCACTTTACCAGTAGTACTAGTAGGAGCTGTAGATTTGATAACAAGATAACATTCTTACTAAGGTATTCTTTACCCTACAAATGAAAACATCAGATTCTTCAGAAGTGCACATAAACTGAAATGACACAAAAGTTATTTTAGTGTCTTCCTTGGATCTAAACCAACTTCCTCATATAATAATATATTAAGGTTATTAATACCCTAATATTTCTGAAACTTATATTTCCATATCCTCAACAATCTTCATTACAGAATTATTATCACTACCACAAAATTCAACAATCTTTATCTAGATTATAATAATCTCATCAAAGAAACGATTAGGTTTGAATAATAACGTACCACTGAACTTTTTCATTGAGTAGTAAAATAATCTCAAAACCTAACAAGACACCTATCATTCTTCCAATCAATGATTGTTAGAGGATTTGTAAAGGCCTTTTGGATATTATTAATGAAGGTTGCATCATAAACAATCATTTTAGCAAATCTAGACTCAAATTTCTCAACACATTCTAGAATCTTGTATGTTGGGATCCATCTAGCGGGAACATCAAGGCATAAATTGGACTTACACTCAACACCACGAATTCCATAAACCTCTTTAAGGAAATAGATCTTAAAGGAAACGATCTCACGTATCTTATTGCCTCTCTTATATTCTTGATACAAGTATCTAATTCAAGAATTTACTCTTTCACAATAAGATTTAAAATGTGGTAACAACTCCTAACATGTAAAAACTCATGGTAAAAATGGTTTGAGGCTTGTTACTTGAAACTTTAATCAAATACTGAACAATGACCGTGTTAGAAGAAGCATTATCAATAATAAAAGTAAGATAACAGTCAATATTCCACTCCTTAAGGATGGAGTCGACTTTCCTACCAATGGTTTCACCATTTTGATATTTTACTTTGCGAAATCCTATGAGTCTTTCAGCATATTCCAATCAGAATCAACATAGTGAGCACACAAACACATATAATTAAAATTATGATTAGATATCCAAGTGTCTGTGGTCTTACTAATTATTAGGCCTTTTATTTTAGTTTCTTTATTTTTTTTCTTCATCATAAATAAACATACATTTTCTCATAATGATCATTCTATATGACATGATTTAATATCTGGGTTGCATTACATTACATAATTTTTGGAATCAAATACCCTCCACAAATCTAAAAGCCACTTCATCTACAATTACCATATCACCTGATTTCTTAGTACATGCTTCAATAGAGAACACATAAGTACATACTATTCTTAAACATTACCATCATCTAGAGGCTCATCGTAAGATAGTTAATGCATCACTTATTCTTAAGGTTATTATTCCTTTTGGTTGTACCATATATTCTAGAATCAACATCATATGATTTCTCACAATATTTGCAAAGCCCATGTCTATTACCCTCATCATCAATAATGGAATCAAAGTGATCCAAACAATTAATGGGTTTGTTACTAGAAGGGGCGTGGTTTATTTGAACATAAGCACGTCCTACATGTATTGTAGTAACACCTAGTGTAGATGACGAAAGATCAATAACTGTTTTAACCAATATTTCTTTGGTAAGCTAACTAATCTGTAATCACATAAGGTAAACCAAAGTTAGTAATTAATAATCAAATATGAAACAATCACAAGACTAAGATGTTTTGTGTTTAACACCTAAAAATACTTAAACAATACTTCGGACCTTTTTCAAATTCCTTATTTCAGAACTAAAAGTTCTTTTGAATAAAACTACAATAGTTGAAAAAATTATTAAACAATTGAATTCTATAATCACTTTAGATGTTTAAGAAAAAAATATGTTATATTTTTTCTAAAAATGTTTTTAAATAAATTTTTTAAATAATTTACTAACAAACTAATATGTTTTGAAAAACATATTTTTAAATAAGCATTTAACAAACTAAGTGTAATCAATCAACTCAAATTTTGTTGGTCCATGCCCAATAATCGACTCTAATCCAAAATAAAGTAAAATTTGTCCACCAAAAACTATGAGGTTGTTGGGTTAGGCCAGTTTTTGCAATTTGATGAGACAGTTCAATTGAGTCCTCCTAATTGCTACCTATATATACCTACATCCATGTTGAACCCTACTGCCCATTTTAAATATAAAAAATAAAAACCTAACACGCCCCATTTGGATATAACAATCATATCAAATATAATCGTTTTGTTTGCTCTTTTGACGACGGCAACTACCCCTCTTCAAACCAAAGCCATAGTACCCTCTTCAAATCAAAGCCATATCTCCACCTAGAATTTTTATATCACCTATTTCTTGACATCTTATGTCCCCTCTTCTACTCCTATATCATATTTAGTTCATAGCAGTAGTCTTGCCTCTTATCTCCTGTTCAATTGTGATTGTCTATCCTCGCTCACATCTGATATCTTAATCTCTTGATCGATGGTCATGCTATTTCAATCACAGGTTCTATTCAATATTACTATTGCTTATATTGTTTAAATTGTTTTTATTTGATTTTCTTAATAAGTTATTTAATAAATTGACCAAAATATATAAATATTTTTTATCACTCATTAGCCGATTTTTTATGATCTTTTAATTATTTATTTGTATTTACAGGAAATCTGTTAGAGAACAAGATTATGACCATAATTGTTAAGTTGAGGTGCATTTACACAAATTCTTTCTACGAAAAGTGTCTCATAAGGGCTTCTCCAATACAAAATTTCCAACTTTTTTGGCTACAAACAAGAAATTTCTAAAATCTTTACCTCAGTGCATGCCGCTAATTTGTATTTGTAGAGCACTAAAGTCTTGAGATTGCTACACCAGGAGAAAAAACCCTTGTTCTTGTCTAGGGAGCTTAAAATTAGGTGGAAATGAACTTGAGAGTTCAATACTATTGTATACCACGTTGCTTAGCTTTAGCGAAGCTAATTACTTGCAAGCAAAAAATACATCTAGGCAACTGTAATGGAGCGCATAATGCACAAATTTCAACTGTTTGGCATTATGATTCAATGCATAGACAATGCAATCTTGTAGAAAAATTGGGTCCACATCTCTCGTCACGGAGAGGTGAAACTTTGTCAGAGGGGTGTTTTCCCTTTTTGATACACGTTTCTAACCATCTAGTGAATCTATATAGAGGATCTAATGGTAAACGCGGAAAGGGTAAATTATACCTAAAGGTTGATGTTCCATCATCATACTTAATGTCGAGTACGTGAACATTAGCTAATACCTGATTCCACCTCTTGGAATGTAGACACGTTGTTGTTGCAGATTTTGTGTTTAGAAATGAAAGGACTTCATGTTGTAAGAGATACTTTACTTATATTTGGGGTAGTTCAGCATTTTTTTTGAAAAATTCTTTGTAAAATGATAGGCAGTAGGTGAGAATTAGTTTGGAATGTTTCAGATAATGTTGTGTAATAATGTATATTTATTACAATATTTTGCCTATATCTTTTAGGATTTTCATTTTTTTTAGACAAATATCTTTTCATATTTTCTTTTTTGTTTGGACTAATATCTTTCCTATAATGTTGTGTAACTCATCTATGTAACTAATCGCTTATGTAATTCACGTGTTTAAAGTATTTCATTAGTTAATAATTTAACAAAAATTTGAATGCAATTTTTATAAAGTACACTTCACTATAATCGGTAAATATACTAAGATAATTATGGGATCAATATATTGGCAAACAAATAAAATTACATATAATTTAAAAAGTTATTTATATTATCAATAGATAAATAAAGAATCATCCATATAATGAATATTCCGACAATTTTTTGACTACATCCGACCCAACCATTGTCTACACTCTACTCGCACAACCCTAATCTGAAAAGGTAATAAAATCGACTAAACCTAAACCAAAAAAAAACTAATTAAAGGTAGGATTTATGGATGTAAAAATAATAAATAGAAACTCAGACTAAGGTGGGTTTTATACCAGTATGGGTCGGATAAACTTCTGTAAGCACTCCTGGTAGCAATTTTAAGAATCGATGTAGTTTTTTTACATTTTTTTATTTCTTTTGAAATAAACTTTGAGTTGCATTTGTGATATTAGAAAATTCACAAGAAAAAAAAAATTTGAACGTATTATGATATTTGATTTTTATGGTTTATAATATATATCCTAAGTAGCTAATTTGGTGATATATATATATATATATATATATATATATATATATATATATATATATATATATATATATATATATATAAGCGAGAAGTGTTGTAACATATTTATCCTCCAACTATGAAAATAATTTGGAAAATTTTTTTTCTTTGGAAAAATGAATTCTTAAACTATTGGATACAAACGCAAACAACATATGAAAATAATTGGACTTTTATTATTCTTTCAAATAATATATTGGTAGCATTTAATGTTACATCCGGTGAGTAGCATCTTTGATTACTTCAAATGGAATGAGGGTCAAGTAAATTTAATTATTAGGCGAATCATGACGAGACTATTCCCTCTTAGTCAAGTGAACCCTTCTGGTTACCATCTTCAAGGTAATTACCGCTATTACATGTCTGGTGCATCTAACTAAAATCCAGTCACGATCTTGTGTGATATATTTTTCATGTCTGATAATGAATCAACAATAATTGAGGTAAATTTTTAATTATCAACATAGTAATATCATAACTGAGAAGATACAATCTATTTTGTCCAAATTATTGGTGGGAGGAAATATGTGCATGGTTCTTGAAAGTTTATAATGCATATTTTGATGAAATTATTGTTGTATATGACAACCTTTAAAATATGACATAAACTATCGAAATAAAACTAGATGAAATGTTTGACATCTCTTGGATAAAATAATTTTACCAATGAAAGGTGTTCCTTTTATCATAATCCCGAGCGGGGGTCCTAAAATATCTATTAATCTTTTCACTGTAATATTGTTTTAACCTTTTTTCACAGAGAACTTGTTATAGTGTGTATATGTTGCTTTGGTAAGATGTATATAACTTTCTATTTAGGTTCGAATATTAAGAAATTTAACCAAAGAAGAAATTATATAGTGAGACGTTATTAAATTTCCAGTTATTAATAACGTTTTGGGAATTTTACACTCTAATTTAATTGGAATATTAATTATCTGGAGGATTCTTTATTTATCTATTGATAATATAGATCTCTTTTTAAATTATATATAATTTTATTTGTTTGCCAATATATTGATTCCATAATTATTTTAGTATGTTTACCGATTATAGTGAAGTGTAATTTATAAAAATTACATTCAAAATTTTGGAAAAATATTAACTAATGAAATAGTTTAAACTCGTGAATTTCATAAGCAATTAGTTACATGGATGGATAAACTCGGTTCGATACAATAGTCTAAGATATTTTTTTATAAGATGATTAAAAGTGTCTATAGTCGTGTTGTTGTCATTAATGATTCTAGTATGATAAATAAAATTTTCGAAAAGACATAATGATGATTTATAATGCCTTTTCACATCGTTGGTTGCTAAAAGGGTATGCTATATGAGTTGTAAGCTTATGTTATAAGTCAAGTTGATAGAAAAATACATCATCCATGCATTTATTTGAGAATTGAGAACTTTTTAAGATCTTTTGATGTCTTTTTGTGTTAAAAGTGTCTGATATCCGACATAAGTAGCAAATCGCTAAGATCATCAGGGCAAAAACTTCTAATGATTCTCTTATATAAATTATACATAAAATTTTCCTAAAGAGATATTATATAAGAGCGACAACCTAAGTACTTATAATTAAGAGAGAGTGAGAGAGAGAGAGGTGTGTGTTACTATAATGTACAAGGTTTGGCAAGACATGATGAATCCTTTAGAAAAAGATGATAATCCCTTAGATTGTCAAGTATCAAAATCAGGATGAAATGATAATGTTCAAACCATATCGGGGTATACTTAACCCCTGACCATGCCACTATATAACAAGTCAACCTCACTATCTTTGTTAATTTTTGAACCCCATTAAGGAAAATTCCTAAACCTTCGAGTGTCAAGTTGTCTAGATGGAATCTAGGTGATTTTATATTTATTTACTTAGAATTAAATATTCCTACAAATTCATTAATTATAAATAATATCGAATTACATTTAAATAAATCCAAAATAAAAACAATTTCTACTATATAACATAATTTATAAACATAGTGTATAGTACAAATGACATTGTAGACCTTAAAATGATAGCATGAAAAAAAATTAACATTAAAGAAAAATTATTTTAATTTTTTGAATGTAATTTTTAAAGGTCGCAAAACGTCATACTTAACCTAGAAGAATATTTTGGTCATTAAGTCATACATAACCTAGAAGTTATAATTCTTAAAACCCAAAACGTCATATAAGTTTAATGTGAAGTGTTCAGTGAGATTATAAAAAGGCTTTGTGTTTATTAATTGATATATTATCATATAAAGTAATTTACATTTATTTATTTTTTTGTATAAGAGTAATTTACATTTTTTTTTTTTTTTAAGAGAAATTTAGTCAAAAGGTTTAAAATGGAAATGAAGATTTCTTCAGCCTAATTTTAGAAGCTAAATTTATTTTTAGGCTTAAAATAGAATAATCCCTTTAATATTCCATTATATTCTTAAAAATAGACAAAAGGAATCCTAAAAATATTTGTCCTAAAAAATAGAAAATCCTAAAAGATATTTGTCCAAAAAAAGGAGAATCCTAAAAAGATATAGGCAAAATATTGTAATAAATCTACATGATTACACAATATTATCTAAAACATTTCAAACAAATTCTCACCTATTGCCTATCAGTTTACAAAGAATTTTTCAAAAAAAATCTGAACTCCCCCAAATACAAGTAAACTATCTCTTACAACACCCTTTCAACTCCCTCCTCCTTAACTTGCGCAATATTTTCTTCCTTGTCAATTTTCGTAATGTAATTTTTCTTTTTACTTTTTGTCATGTTCCTTATTAGTGACTTAGTGACTTGGGCTACCTCGTCGTTCCTCCAATTGACAAAATCTAAAAGTCCTTATACGCCACAAATTGTATAACATATGTTGTTAAATTATAATTACAACCCTCAAAAGAAATAGAAAAAGTAAAAAATCAACATGCACAAATAGACTTAGCCCTTTCAGCTGTAAGTAAGTAAATAAAATCATATTTTTTAATTAATTATTTAATTAAATAATAAATTAAAACTCATCAATAATTGACAATCTCCCCTTGTTGCAACCAAGGGTAATTCCCCAACTTCAGTTTCCCATACTTGGAAAATCGCAGCAGATACTACATTTAAACTGCCTAATATAATAACTAATATTAATAAAAAAATATTGTTCTTACTTGACAATTATGGTCGCAGTATACATTCCTCGTTGATCAAATTGTTCTCTAATAGTTTTCTAAATACAAAGAAACAATTAAAAAATAGTAAGGAATCGACTAAAGAGTGATAAAAAATATTTATATATTTTGGTCTAATTTATTAAGAGTAATGATATTTGTCACCCTTTTTTATCACCCTTTTATCACCTCTCCTACGCTACATGTACCAATGAATTGATTTCTCTATCCTATTTAATTTTTCTGTATATTCAAGGAAATCATAAAAGGGTGATAAAAGGGTGACATGAAAATGGGTGACATATATCACTACTCATTTATTAAATAACTTATTAATAAAATTAAATAAAAACAATTTAAAAAATTTAAGCAATAGTAATATTGAATAGAACATGTGATTGAAATAGCATGACCATCGATCTGAGATGCAAGAGATCAAGATCTCATATGTGAGAGATGATTGACAATTACAATCGAACCGGAGATAAGAGGTAGACTACTACTATGTCTAAATATGATATAGGTGTAGAAGAGGGGACATGAGATGTCAAGAAATAGGCGATGTAAAAATTTCGAGATGGAGATTTGGCTTTGGTTTGAAGAGAGTACTATGGCTTTGGGTTGAAGAGGGGTAGTTGCGTCGTCAAAATAGAAAACAAGAAGAAAAAGATTATGTGTGATATGATTGTTATATCCAAATGGGGCGGTCAGTATTTTTTTTTATATAGGTAGCAATTAGGAGGGCTCAGTTGAACCGTCTCATAAAAATAGCACAAAACTGGCCCAACCCAACAACCTCATGGTTTTTTGTGGACAAATATTACTTTATTTTGGACTATAGTAGATTCTTGGGTATGGACCTAAAAAGTTTGCGTTGATTGATTACACTTAGTTGTTAAGTGCTTATTTTAAAAATCTTTTTTTCTAAAAATATTGAACTATTTCTAAATTCTTTATGAATTTTATTTAAAAAAATTGTAGAAAAAATATCACATATGTTTTTATAGAACATTTAAATTGATTATATAATTCAATTATTTAATAATCTTTTCAACTATTGTGATTTTATTCAAAAATACTTTTGGTTCTAAAATAAGGAATTTCAAACAGGTCCTAAGTATTGTTTAAGTATATTTAGGTGTTAAACACTTAACATCTTATTCTTGTGATTGTTTCATATTCGACTATAAAATTACAAACTTTTGTTTACCTTATGCGATTGCAGGTTAGTTAGCTAACCACAAAAATATAGGTTGAAACAATTATTTATCTTCATCATCTACTCTAGGTGTTGCTACAACATATGTAGGACGTGCTTCTGTTCAAATAAACCCTTCCCCTTCTAGTAACAAACTCACTAAGCCTAAAAAGTCAAAAAAGAGTATTGTTTGGATCACTTTGATTCCATTATTGATAATGAGGGTAATAGACATGGGGTTTTCAAATATTCAGAGAAATTATATGATGTTGCATTAAATATATTACGATGAGTCTCTAGATGATGGTTGGACTCGATTAATGTTTAAAAAAATGAGGAGGATGTGAATGTAGTATGTATTTATGTGGTTTCTATTGAAGCTTGTACTAAAGAATTAGGTTAAATGGTAATTGTAGATGAATTGACTTTTAGATTTTTGGAGTGTGTTTGATTCAAAAAATGATGTAATGTAATGAAACCCAATTATAATATCATTTCATCTAGAATGATCATTATGAGAAAAGGTATGTTTATTTATTATGAAGAAAAAAATAGACTATAAACTTTAATAAAAGGCCTAACAATTATTATGACCACGGACACTTGGACATCTAATCATAATTTTAATTATTTGTGTTTGTGTGCTCACTATGTTGATTCTGATTGGAATATGCAGAAAGAATCAATTGATCGTGCAAAGTAAAATATTGCAATGGTGAAACCATTGGTAGGAAAGTTGACCCCATCCTTATGGAGCGAAATAATTACTCTTATCTTACTTTGATAGTTGATAATGCTTTTTCTAACACGGTTTCTATTAAGTATTTGATTAAAGTTCGAAGTAACAAGCATCTTTATACCATGAGTTTTTACATGTTAGGAGTGGTTACCACATTATAAATCTTATATGAACGAGGGAATTCTTGAATTGAATGCTTGTATCAAGAATATAAGAGAGGCAATTAGATACATTATATCGTTTCCTTCAAGATTTATTTCTTTGAAGAGGTTTTTGGCATTGTACGGTGTTGAGTGTAAGTCTAGTTTATGCCTCGATGTTCTTGCTAAATGGGTCCCCACATACAAGACTCTAAAATATGTTGAGAATTTTGAGTGTAGATTTTCTAAAATAATTGTTAAATATACAACCTTCATTAATATTTTCCAAGAGGCCTTTACAAATCCTCCAACAATTATTCATTGGAAGACAAATAGGTGTTTTGTTGAGTTTATAGATTATTTTACAACTCAATTAAAAAGTTCAGTGGTGCCTTATTTTTCACAACTAATCTTATTTTTTTGATGAGATTATTATAATCTAAGAAAAGTTAGTTGAATTGTGTGGTAGTAATAATAATTATATAATGAAGATGGTTGAGGATATGAAGAATAAGTTTCAGAAATACAATGAAGTTTGAAATATTTTCTTAACTGACCATCCATGACTTGGCTAACCCTGTCCCAGCTGTAGCATCTTAATCAACTTTCACCACTAGAGGTGAGTGTTTGATCAATTTGAAAGCTCTTTAGCCCCAAAAATTGTTGAAGCGTTGATAATGTACTCAGAATTGGCTAAGAGATACTCTTCCTATAGATCTTAGTACTTCATAGCAGCTTATAAAAGACCTTAAAACAAAATCTAGTACTTTCTAACATATACTAATCTTACATTTTCGTGTTAACTAACTTAATTATTACTATGTACTAATTTCTTTTGCATTTGGTCTTTGATTATAGGTTATTTTGACTTGGATGAGTTAAGTGAAGGTGAGACTTCACAATCCACTATAACTTAATTACCTACCCAAAAATATGATTCAAGGTACAACGATATAGTTTATTACTTACAATGAAAAGTACCTAAACTCTTGAACTAATATTAGCATCTCTTATGTGTTTCCTGTGATTCAACTAATGTCAATTTAATAATTGTAAGGTATAGTGTTACGTGTTGTACAATTTCGAGACGGGGAAGTATATATTTTTGAGTAGGCATCCTTTAACTAAGCGCTTAGTTATTGAATAATTATTGATTATAAATAAACGTCTCTTGTCTATTTTACATATATTTTAAGTGCAAATGAAGATTACAAATTTGACGTCTCAATACTTCACAACCAACAATGATAAATTAATAACTATGATATTTGATTTTTATGATATATAATATATATCTTGAGTAGCTGATTTGGTGATATATATATATATGTATATATATAAGTGAGAAGTATTGTAACATATTTATCCTCCAACTATGCATATAATTTGAAAAAATTTCTTCTTTGGAAAAATAAATTCTTATACTTTTGGATACAAACACAAACAACATATGAAAAAATGGGACTTTTATTCTTATTTCAAATAATATATGGGTAGTTGTAAATGTTACATATGGTGAGTAGCATCTTTGATTATGCCAAATGGAATGAGGGTTAAGTCAATCTAATGATTAGGCGAATCATGACCAAACTATTCCCTCTTAGTCAAGTGAATGCTTCAAGATACCATCTTCAAGGTCCTTGCCCTTATTACATGTCTAGTGCATCTAACCAAAATTCAATCACGATCTTGTGTGCTATATTTCTTATGTCTGGTAATGAATGAACAATAATTGAGGTAAATTTGTATTGATCAACATAGTAGTATCATAACTGAGAAGATACTATCTCTTTGGTCCAAATTATTGTTCAGAGGGGATATGCGTGTGGTTCTTGAAAGTTTATAATACATATTTTGATGAAATTATAGTTGTATATGACAATGAAATCATGACATAAACTATCCACCTAAAACTAGATGGAATATTTGACATCTCTTGGATAAATTTATTTTTCCAATGAAAGGATTTTCTTTCATATAATCCCCAGCGGTGGTTCCGAAATATCTAATAATCTTTTCCTTGTAATATTTTTTAACCTTTCTTCACAGAGAACTTATTATACTGTGTATATGTTGTTTTGGTAATATGTATACAAAATTCTATTTAGTTAAAATATTAAGAAATTTGACCACCAAGGAAGAAATTATATAGTGAGAGGTTATTAAATTTCCATTTATTATATAACGTTTTATGAATTTTACACTCTAATTAAATTGGAATATTCATTATATGGAAGACTCTTTATTTATCTATTTATAATATAAATCTCTTTTTAAATTATATGTAATTTTATTTGTTTGCCAATATATTGATCCCATAATTATCTTAGTATGTTTACCGATTATAGTGAAGTGTACTTTATAAAAATTGCATTCAAAATTTTGTTAAATTATTAAATAATGAAATACTTTAATCACATGAATTCCATAAGCAATTAGTTACATGGATGAGTTACACAACATTATAGGAATGATATTTGTCCAAACAAAAAAAAAAGAAAATCCCAAAAGATATCTGCCCAAAAATAATGAAAATCTTAAAAGATATAGGCAAAATATTGTAATAAATATACATTATTACACAACATTATCTAAAACATTCCAAACTAATTCTCACCTTTTGCCTATCATTTTACAAAGAATTTTTCAAAAAAAATACTGAACTACCCAAAATATAAGTAAACTATCTCTTACAACACAAAATCCTTTCATTTTTAAACACAAAATCTGCAAGTGCAACGCGTCTACTTTCCAAGTATAATGTTTAGGTACTCGACATTAAGTATGATGAAGGAACATTAACCTTTAGGTGCTTTTTACCCTTTTCTCCTTTACCCTTAGATTCACTAGATGGGTTAGAAACGTGTTATCAAAAAGGGAAAACACCCCTCTGACAAAGTTTCACCTCTATGTGACGAGAGATGTGGACCCAAATTTTCTACAAGATTGCATTGTCTATGCATTGAATCACAATGTCAAACAGTTGCTAGGTGTATTTTTTTGCTTGCAAGTCATTAACTTCACTAAAGCTAAGCAACATGGTATGTAATAGTATTGAACTCCGAAGTTCATTTCCACCTAATTTGAAGGTCGTTAGACTTAATAGGTTTATATTACCAAACAGGAACGATGTTTTTTCTCCTGGTGTAGCAATCTCAAGACTTTAGTGCTCTACAAATGCAAATTAGCGGCAAGCACTCAGGATTTCTTGTTTGCAGCTGAAGAAGTTGGAAATTTTGTATTGGAGGAGCCCTTATGAGACACTTTTTCGTAGAAAGAATTTGTGTAAATGCACCTCAACTTAACGATTATGGTCATTGTTCTCTAATAGATTTCCTGTAAATACAAATAATTAATTAAAAAACTATTCCGAATCGGCTAAAGAGTGAAAAAAAAATATTTATATATTTTGGTCAATTTATTAAATAACTTATTAAGAAAATCAAATAAAAAAACAATTTCAAAAATTTAAGCAATAATAATATTAAATAGAACCTGTGATTGAAATAGCATGACCATCGATCAAGAGACCAAGATCTTCATATGTGAGCGAGGATATACAATCACAATTGAACATGAGATAAGAGGCAAGACGACTACTACTAAATATGATATAGGGGTAGAAGAGGGGACATAAGATGTCAAGAAAAAGGCTATATAAAAATTCGAGGTGGAGATATGACTTTGGTTTGAAGAGAGAACTATGGTTTGGTTTAAAGAGGGGTAGATGCATCGTCAAAAGAGAAAACAAAACGATTATGTTTGATATGATTGTTATATCCAAATGGGGCGGTTAGGGTTTTCTTTTTGTTATTTAAAATGGGTAGTAGGGTTCAACATGGATGTAGGTATATATAGGCAGCAATTAGGAGGACTATAGTGAACCGTCTAGTAAAATTGCAAAAACTGGCCCAACCCAACAACCTCATGGTTTTTGGTGGATAGATTTTACTTTATTTTGGATTAGAGTCGATCCTGGGGTATGGACTTATTTAAAAATATATTTTTCAAAAAATATTAGTTTTTTAGTGAATTCTTTAAAAAAATTATTTAAAAACATTTTTCAGAAAAAATATAACATATTTTTTTCTTAAATATCTAAAGTAATTATAGAATTCAATTGTTTAATAATTTTTTCAACTATTGTAAAAGTACTTTTAGTTCTAAAATAAGGAATTTCAAAAAGTTCATAAGTATTGTTTAAGTATTTTAGGTGTTTAACACATGACATCTTAGTCTTGTGATTGTTTCATATTTGATTATTAATTACTAGCTTTGGTTTACCTTATTCGATTGCAGATTAGTTAGCTTACCAAATAAATATTTATTAAAACAGTTATTGATCTTTCGTCATCCATTCTAGGCGTTACTACAATACATGTAGGATGTGCTTCTGTTCAAATAAACCCTCCCCCTTCTAGTAAGAAACCAATTAAGCCTAAAGAATAAAAGAAAGAGTTTTCCAGTTGTTTGGATCACTTTGATTCCATTATTGATGTTGAGGGTAATAGACATGGGCTTTGAAAATATTTTGAGAAATCATATGATGTTGATCCTAGAATATATGGTACAACCAACACGAAAAATAACCTTAAGCATACGTGATGCATTAACTATCTTACGATGAGCCTCTAGATGATGGTTGGACTCGATTAATATTTGAAAAAATGAGGAGGATGGGAATGTAGTATGTGCTTAAAATCAGGTGATATTGTAATTGTAGATGAAGTGGCTTTTACATTTGTGGAGGGTGTTTGATTCCCAAAATTATGTAATGTAATGCAACCCAGATATTAAATCGTGTCATATAGAATGATCATTATGAGAAAATGTATGTTTAGTTATGATGAAGAAAAAAAATAAACTAGAAACTAAAATAAAAGGCCTAACAATTAGTAAGACCACAGACACTTGGATATATAATCATAATTTTAATTATATGTGTTTGTGGGCTCACTATGTTGATTCTAATTGGAATATGCTGAAAGACTCATAGAATTTTGAAAAGTAAAATATCAAAATGGTGAAACCATTGGAAGGATAGTGACTCCATCTTTAAGGAGTGGAATATTGTCTGTTATCTTACTTTAATTATTGATAATGCTTCTTTTATTGTTCAGTATTTGATTAAAGTTTCAAGTAACAAGCCTTAAACCATTTTGTACCATGAGTTTTTACATGTTAGGAGTTGTTACCACATTTTAAATCTTATTGTGAAAAAGTAAATTCTTTATTGGATGCTTTTATCAAGAATATAATAGAGGCAATTAGATACGTGAGATTGTTATCTTCAAGATTTATTTCCTTAAAGAGGTTTATGGCATTCATGGTGTTGTGTGTAAGTCCAATTTATGCCTTGATGTTCCAGCTAGATCGATCTATATATACAAGATTCTAGAATGTGTTGAAAAATTTGAGTCTAGATTTGCTAAAATGATTGTTAATGATGCAACCTTCGTTAATAATTTCCAAAAGGCCTTTACAAATCCTCTAACAATCATTGCTTGGGAGAATGATAGGTGTCTTGTTTAGTTTTGAGATTATTTTACTACTCAATTAAAAAGTTCAGTGGTGCTTATTATTCACACCTAATCGTTTCTTTGATGAGATTATTATAATCTAGATAAAGATTGTTGAATTTTGTGGTAATGATAATAATTCTGTAACGAAGATTGTTGAGGATATGGAAAAATAAGTTTCAGAGATATTAGGGCATTAATAACATTAATATTTTATTATATAAGGAAGTTGGTTTAGATCCAAGGAAGACAATAAAATATCTTTAGTGTTATTTCAGTTTATGTGCATTTCTGAAGAATCTGATGTTTTCATTTGTATGGTAAAGGATACCTTAATAAGAATGTTATCGTGTTATCAAATCTACTGCTCCTACTAGTATTACTTGTAAAGTGGAGAGCTCTTCTATGACATTTGATTCCACTTGTGTTCTTGGAAGTAGATTTCAGTATATTATGGTTGATAAAGATCCATCTAAAAATGAACCAAAGTGGAAAGGTATTTAAATTAGTACATGGAGGCAATGTCCTCTACTTTTGAAAATATTAATTGGTAGAACGGAAATACTATGAAGTTTAAAATATTGTACCAACTGACCAGCCATGCCTTGGCTCACCCTGTCTCAACTATAGCATCTAAATCAACTTTCACCTCTAGTGGTAGAGTGTTGATGAGTTTAGAATATCTTTAGCCCCAAAAATTGTTGAAGCATTGTTATTTATTTAGAATTTGCTAAGATTTACTCTTCCTATAAATCTTAGGACTTCAAAGCAGCTTGTGGAAGACCATGAAATAAAATATAATACTTTCTTACATATACTAATCTTACATTTTTGTGTTAACTAACTTCATTACTACTAAGCACTAACTTCTTTTGTATTTTATCTTTGATTGTAGGTTATATTGGCTTGGACGAGTTAAGTTAGGGTGATACTTCACAATCCACTATAACTTAATTACGTAGCCAAAAATATGATTTAAGGTACAACTATATGGTTTATTAATTGAAATGGAAAATTACATAAGTTATTCAACTAAGGTTAGCATCTCATATGTGTTTTCTGTGATGCAATTAATTTCTATTGCATAACTGTTGGGTATAGTACTAAGTGTTGTACAATTTTGAGCTGGGGAAGAATATATTTTTGAGTATGCATCCTTTAACTAAGCTCTTGGTTATTGAATAATTATTGGTTGTAAATAAAAGTCTCTTATCTCTTTTACATATAGTTTATGTGCAATGGAAGATTACAAATTTGAGGCCTCGATACTTCACAACCAGCATTGATAATTAATAATACAATCTGAATTATGAGGCTGTGAATTATGTACTTCCTTTTGGCCATAAGAGGGGGTTATAATATGAGGTATTTGTTACCAAAAAAATATAGGTATATATTGTTTATTGTGATCATGCAAGAAAAAAGAGACGTGGGCACGTTCTTTAGACTACGAGGATTCAAAGTGAAGCCAGTGAATCTGAAGCAACCTTCTAGCTTCACTTTAAATCCTTGTAGTCTAAAACACATGCCCACGTCTCTTTTTTCTTGCATGATCACAATAAAAAATAGATACATATATTTTTTTGGTAACAAATACCTCATATTATAACTCCCTCTTATGCCCAAAAGGAAGTACATAATTCAAAGCCTCATAATTCAGATTGTGTTATTAATTATCAATTCTGGTTGTGAAGTATCGAGGCCTCAAATTTGTAATCTTCATTTACACTTAAACTAAATATAAAATAGACAAGTGACTTTTATTTATAACCAATAATTATTTAATAACCAAGCGCTTAGTTAAAGGATGCCTACTCAAAAATATATACTTCTCCAGCTCAAAATTGTACAACACTTGGTACTATACCCAACAGTTATGCAATAGACATTAATTGCATCACAGGAAACACATATGAGATGCTAACCTTAGTTGAATAACTTATGTAATTTTTCATTTTAATTAATAAACCATATAGTTATACCTTGAATCAGATTTTTGGCTAAGTAATTAAGTTATAGTGGATTGTGAAGTCTCACCCTCTCTTAACTCATCCAAGCTAATATAACCTACAAACAAAGACAAAATACAAAAGAAGTTAGTTCTTAGTAGTAATGAAGTTAGTTAACACTAAAATGTAAGATTAGTATATGTAAGAAAGTACTAGATTTTATTTTAAGGTCTTCCACAAGCTTCTTTGAAGTCCTAAGTTTTATAGGAAGAGTAACTCTTAGCAAATTCTAAGTAAATAACAATTCTTTAACAATTTTTGGGGCTAAGGAGATTCAAAACGGATCAACACTCTACCACTAGAGGTGAAAGTTGATTTAGATACTATAGTTGAGATAGGGTTAGCCAAGACATGGCTGGTCAGTTGGGACCATATTTTAAAATTCATAGTATTTCCGTTCCACCAATTAATAATTTCAAAGGTAGAGGACATTGCCTCCATGTACTATTTTAAATACCTTTCCACATTGGTTCATTTTTAGATGGATCTTTATCAACCATAAAATACTGAAATCTACTACCAAGAACACAAGTGGAATCAAATGTCATAGAAGAACTCCCCACTTTACATGCAATACTAGTAGGAGTAGTAGATTTGATATAAAGATAACATTCTTATCAAGGTATCCTTTACCCTACAAATGAAAACATCAGATTCTTCAGAAGTGCACATAAACTGAAATAACATTAAAGATATTTTAATGTCTTCCTTGGATCCACACCAACTTCCTCATATAATACAATATTAATGTTATTAATACCCTAATATTTCTGAAACTTATTTTTCCATATCCTCAACAATCTTTGTTACAGAATTATTATCACTACCACAAAATTCAACAATCTTTATCTAGATTATAATAATCTCATCAAAGAAACGATTAGGGGTGAATAATAAGGCACCACTAAACTTTTTATCGAGTAGTAAAATAATCTCAAAACCCAACAAGACACCTATAATTCTCCCAATCAATGATTGTTAGAGGGTTTGTAAAGGCCTTTTGGAAATTATTAACGAAGGTTGCATCATAAACAATCATTTTAGCAAATCTAGACTCGAATTTCTCAACATATTCTAGAATCTTGTATCTAGGGATATATCTAGTGGGAACATCAAGGCATAAATTGGACTTACACTCAACACTACAAATGCCATAAACTTCTTTAAGGAAATAAATCTTGAAGAAAACGATCTCACGTATCTGATTGTCTCTATTATATTCTTGATACAAGCATCCAATTCAAGAATTTACTCTTTCACAGTAAGATTTAAAATGTTGCAACTCCAAACATGTAAAAACTCATGGTACAAAATGGTTTGAGGCTTGTTACTTGAAAATTTAATCAAATACTGAACAATAACCATGTTAGAAGAAGCATTATCAATAATCAAAGTAAGATAACAATCAATATTCCACTCCTTAAGGATGGAGTAGACTTTCCTACCAATAGTTTCACCATTTTGATATTTTACTTTGCAAAATCCTATGAGTCTTTCAGCTTATTCCAATCAGAATCCACATAGTGAGCACACAAACACATATAATTAAAATTATGATCAGATATCCAAGTGTCTCTGGTCTTACTAATTGTTAGGCCTTTTATTTTAGTTTCTAGTTTATTTTTTTTCTTCATCATAAATAAACATACATTTTCTCATAATAATCATTCTATATGACATGATTTAATATCTGAGTTGCATTACATTACATAATTTTTGGAATCAAACACCCTCCACAAATGTAAAAGCCATTTTATCTACAATTACCATATCACCTGATTTCGTAGTACATGCTTCAATAGAGAACACATAAGTACATACTACATTCCCATCCTCTTCATTTTTTTAAACATTAATCGAGTCCAACCATCATCTAGAGGCTCATCGTAAGATTGTTAATGCATCACTTATGCTTAAAGTTATTATTCGTGTTGGTTGTACCATATATTCTAGAATCAACATCATATGATTTCTCACAATATTTGCAAAGCCCATGTCTATTACCCTCAACATCAATAATGGAATCAAAGTGATCCAAACAATTGGAAAACTCTTTCTTTGATTCTTTAGGCTTAATGGGTTTGTTACTAGAAGGGGGAGGGTTTATTTGAACAGAAGCACGTCCTACATATATTGTAGTAATGCCTAGAATGGATGACGAAAGATCAATAACTGTTTTAACCAATATTCTTTTGGTGAGCTAACTATTCTGCAATCACATAAGGTAAAGCAAAGTTATTAATTAATAATCAAATATGGAAGAATCACAAGACTAATATGTTATGTGTTTAACACTTAAATATAATTAAACAATACTTATGACCTTTTTGAAATTCCTTATTTTAGAACTAAAAGTACTTTTACAATAGTTTAAAAAGTTATTAAACAATTGAATTCTTTACTCACTTTAGATATTTAAGAAAAAAATATGTTATTTTTTTTTCTGAAAATGTTTTTAAATCATTTTTTTAATGAATTCACAAACAAACTAATATTTTTTGAAAAATATATTTTTAAATAAGCATTTAACAAACTAAGTGTAATCAATCAACTCAAATTTTGTTGCTCTATACTGAAGAATCGACTCTAATCCAAAATAAAATAAAATCTGTCCACCAAAAACCATGAGGTTGTTGGGTTGGGCCAGTTTTTGCAATTTTACGAGACAGTTCACTTTAGTCCTCCTAATTGCTACTTATATATACCTACATCCATGTTGAATCCTACTGCCCATTTTAAATAACAAAAAGAAAACCCTAACCGCCCTATTTGGATATAACAATCATATCAAACATAATCGTTTTCTTTTCTCTTTTGACCCAGCTACACCTCTTTAAACCAATGCCATAGTTCTCTCTTCAAACCGAAGCCATATCCCCACCTCGAATTTTTATATCGCCTTTTTCTTGACATCTTAGGTCCCCTCTTCTACCCCTGTATCATATTTAGTTCATAGTAGTCGTCTTGACTCTTATCTCATGTTTAATTGTGATTGGATATCCTCGCTCACATATGAGATCTTGATCTCTTGATCGATGGTCATGCTATTTCAATCACAGGTTCTATTCAATATTACTATTGCTTAAATTTTTGAAATTGTTTTTTATTTGATTTTCTTAATAAGTTATTTAATAAATTGACCAAAATATATAAATATTTTTTTGTATCACTTTTTAGCCGATTAGGTATGGTTTTTTAATTATTTATTTTTATTTACAGGAAATCTATTAGAGAACAAGATTATGACCATAATTGTTAAGTTGAGGTGCATTTGCACAAATTCTTTCTACGAAAAAGTGTCTCATAAGGGCTTCTCCAATACAAAATTTCCAACTTTTTCAGCTGCAAACAAGAAATCCTCAGGGCTTGCCGCTAATTTGCATTTGTAGAGCACTAAAGTCTCGAGATTGCTACACCAGGAGAAAAAACCATCGTTCTTGTTTAGTAATATAAACCGACTAAGTCTAAGGACCTTCAAATTAGGTGGAAATGAACTTGGGAGTTCAATACTATTACATAGCCAGCTTTAGTGAAGTAAATGACTTGCAAGCAAAAAATACACCTGGCAACTGTAGTGGAGCGCATAATGCACGAATTTTCAACTGTTTAAAATTGTGATTCAATGCATAGATAATGCAATCTTGTAGAAAATTTGGGTCCACATCTCTCGTTACATAGAGGTGAAACTTTGTTAGAGGGGTGTTTTCCCTTTTTGATAACACGTTTCTAACCTATCTAGTGAATCTATATAGAGGATCTAAGGGTAAAGGCTAAAAGGGTAAATTGTACCTAAAGGTTAATGTTCCTACATCATTCTTAATGTCGAGTACCTGAACATTATACTTGGAAAGTAGACACGTTGCACTTGCAAATTTTGTGTTTAGAAATGAAAGGATTTTGTGTTGTAAGAGATAGTTTACTTATATTTTTGGTAGTTAAACATTTTTTTTTGAAAAATTCTTTGTAAAATGATAGGAAATAGGTGAGAATTAGTTTGGAATGTTTTAGATAATGTTGTGTAATAATGTATATTTATTACAATATTTTGCCTATATCTTTTAAGATTTTCATTATTTTTGGACAAATATCTTTTGGGATTTTCTTTTTTGTTTGGACAAATATCTTTCCTATAATGTTGTGTAACTCATCCATGTAACTAATTGCTTATGGAATTCATGCGTTTAAAGTATTTCATTAGTTAATAATTTAACAAAATTTTGAATGCAATTTTTATACAGTACACTTCACTATAATCAGTAAACATACTAAGATAATTACGGGATCAATATATTGGCAAACAAATTAAATTACATATAATTTAATAAGAGAATTATATTATCAATAGATAAATAAAGAATCCTCCATATAATGAATATTCCAATTAAATTAGAGTGTAAAATTCATAAAACGTTATATAATCAATGGAAATTTAATAACCTCTCACTATATAATTTCTTCCTTGGTGGTCAAATTTCTTAATATTTTAACTAAATAGAATTTTGTATACATCTTAACAAAACAACATATACACAGTATAATAAGTTCTCTGTGAAGAAAGGTTAAAAAATATTACAAGGAAAAGATTATTAGATATTTCGGGACCCCAGCTAGGGATTATATGAAAGGAAAAACTTTCATTGGAAAAATAAATTTATCCAAGAGATGTCACATATTTCATCTTGTTTTATGTGGATAGTTTATGTCATGTTTTCAAGGTTGTCATATACAACTATAATTTCATCAAAATATGCATTATAAACTTTCAAGAACCACACGCATATCCCCTCCGAACAATAATTTGGACCAAAGAGATAGTATCTTCTCAGTTATGATAGTACTATGTTGATCAATACAAATTTACCTCAATTATTGTTAATTCATTATCAGACATAAAGAATTTTGGTTAGATGCACTAGACATGTAATAAGGGCAAGGACCTTGAAGATGGTATCTAGAAGCATTCACTTGACTAAGAGGGAATAGTTTCGTCATGATTCACCTAATCATTAGATTGACTTAACCCTCATTCCATTTGATATAATCAATGATGCTACTCACCATATGTAACATTAACAACTACCCATATATTATTCGAAAGAAGAATAAAAGTCTCATTTTTTCATATGTTGCTTGCGTTTATATCCACAAGATTAAGAATTTATTTTTCCAAAGAAGAAAAAATTTCAAATTATATTCATAGTTGGAGGATAAATATGTTACAATACTTCTTGCTTATATATATCATCAAATCAGCTACTCAAGATATATATTGTATATCATAAAAATCAAATATCATAGTTATTAATTTATCATTGTTGGTTGTGAAGTATTGAGACCTCAAATTTGTAATCTTCATTTGTACTTAAAATATATGTAAAAGAGACAAGAGACTTTAATTTATAATCTATAATTATATAATAACTAAGCGCTTAGTTAAAGGATGCCTACTCAAAAATATATACTTCCCCGTCTCGAAATTGTACAACACGTAGCACTTTACCTTACAACTATTAAATAGACATTAGTTGCATCACAAGAAACACATAAGAGATGCTAATATTAGTTCAAGAGTTTAGGTACTTTTCATTATAAGTAATAAACTATATAGTTGTACCTTGAATCAGATTTTTGGGTAGGTAACTAAGTTTTAGTTGATTGTGAAGTCTCACCATCACTTAACTCATCCAAGCCAAAATAACCTACAATCAAAGACCAAATGCAAAAGAAGTTAGTACTTAGTAATAATTAATTTAGTTAACACGAAAATGTAAGATTAGTATATGTAAGAAAGTACTAGGTTTTGTTTTAAGGTCTTCTATAAGCTGCTTTGAAGTACTAAGATTTATAGGAAGAGTAACTCTTAGCCAATTCAGAGTACATTATCAATGCTTCAACAATTTTTGGGGCTAAAGAGCTTTCAAATTGATCAAACACTCACCTCTAGTGGTGAAAGTTGATTAAGATGCTACAGCTGAGACAGGGTTAGCCAAGTCATGGATGGTCAGTTAGGACAATATTCAAACTTCATAGTATTTCTGAAACTTATTCTTCATATCCTCAATCATCTTCATTAAATGATTATTATCACTACCACACAATTCAACTAACTTTTCCTAGATTATGATAATCTCATCAAAAAAATAAGATTAGTTCTAAAAAATAAGGCACCACTGAACTTTTTGATTGAGTTGTAATATATTCTATAAACTCAACAAAACACCTATTTGTCTTCCAATAAATAATTGTTGAAGGATTTGTAAAGGCCTCTTGGAAATGATTAATGAAGGTTTTATAATTAACAATTATTTTATAAAATCTACAATCAAAATTCTCAACATATTCTAGAGTCTTGTATGTGGGGATCCATCTAGCAAGAACACCGAGGCATAAACTAGACTTACACTTAACACCGTACAATGCCAAAAACCTCTTCAAGGAAATAAATCTTGAAAGAAACGATATAACGTATCTAATTGCCTCTCTTATATTCTTAAAACAAGCATCCAATTCAAGAATTCCCTCGTTCAAATAAGATTTATAATGTGATAACAACTCCTAACATGTAAAAACTCATGGTACAGAATAGTTTGAGGCTTGTTACTTGGAACTTTAATAAGATACTTAATAGAAACCGTGTTAGAAAAATCATTATCAACTATCAAAGTAAGATAAGAGTCGATATTTCGCTCCTTAAGGATGGAGTCAACTTTCCTACCAATGGTTTCACCATTGCGATATTTTACTTTGCATGATCAATTGATTCTTTCTGCATATTCCAATCAGAATCAACATAGTGAGCACACAAACACAAATAATTAAAATTATTATTAGATGTCCAAGTGTCCGTAGTCATAATAATTGTTAGTCCTTTTATTTTAGTTTCTAGTCTATTTTTTTCTTCATAATAAATAAACATACATTTTCTCATAATGATCATTCTAGATGAAATAATTTTATAATTGGGTTGCATTACATTACATCATTTTTTGAATCAAACACACTACACAAATCTAAAAGTCAATTCATCTACAATTACAATTTAACCTAATGCATTGGTACAAGCTTCAATAGAAACCACATAAATTCATACTACATTCACATCCTCCTTGTTTTTTTAAACATTAATCGAGTCCAACCATCATCTAGAGAATCATCGTAATATATTTAATGCAACATCATATGATTTCTCTCAATATTTGAAAACCCCATGTCTATTACCCTCATTATCAATAATGGCATCAAAGTGATCCAAACAATACTCTTTTTAGACTTAGTGAGTTTGTTACTAGAAGGGGAAGGGTTTATTTGAACAAAAGCACGTCCTACATATATTGTAGTAACACGTAGAGTACGTGATGCAGAAAAATAATTGTTTCAACCTATATTTTTGTGGTTAGCTAACTAACCTGCAATCGCATAAGGTAAACAAAAGTTTGTTATTTTATAGTCGAATATGAAACAATCACAAGAATAAGATGTTAAGTGTTTAACACCTAAAAATACTTAAACAATACTTAGGACATGTTTGAAATTCCTTATTTTAGTACCAAAAGTATTTTTGAATAAAATTATAATAATTGAATTCTATAATCAATTTAGATGTTCTAAAAAAACCTATGTGATATTTTTTCTACAATTTTTTTTAAATAAAATTTATAAAGAATTTAGAAATAGTTCAATATTTAAAGAAAAATAGATTTTTAAAATAAGCACTTAACAACCTAAGTGTAATCAATCAACACAA
Organism: Nemophila menziesii; assembly: GCA_029959085.1. Lineage (NCBI taxonomy): Eukaryota > Viridiplantae > Streptophyta > Magnoliopsida > Boraginales > Hydrophyllaceae > Nemophila > Nemophila menziesii. The sequence continues at coordinate 9,726,401 of JARWIR010000017.1, read as the reverse complement.
ACTCTTTAGATCCATACCCAAGAATCTACTATAATCCAAAATAAAGTAATATTTCTCCTCAAAAAACCATGAGGTTGTTGGGTTGGGCCAGTTTTGTGCTATTTTTATGAGACGGTTCAACTGAGTCCTCCTAATTGCTACCTATATATACCTACATCCATGTTGAACCCTACTGTCCATTTCAAATAACAAAAAAAACACTGAACGCCCCATTTGGATATAAAAATCATATCACACATAATCTTTTTCTTTTCGTTTTCTCTTTTGACGACGCAACTACCCCTCTTCAAACCAAAGCCATAGTACTCTCTTCAAACCAAAGTCAAATCTCCTCGAAATTTTTACATCGCCTATTTCTTGACATCTCATGTCCCCTCTTCTACACCTATAACATATTTAGACATAGTAGTAGTCTCCCTCTTATCTCCGATTGTAATTGTCAATCATCTCTCACATCTGAGATCTTGATCTCTTGCATCTCAGATTGATGGTCATGTTGTTTCAATCACAGGTTCTATGCAATATTACTATTGCTTAAATTGTTTAAATTGTTTTTTATTTAATTTTATTAATAAGTTATTTAATCAATTAGACCAAATATATAAATATTTTTTATCACTCTATAGCCGATTCCTTACTATATATTAATTGTTTCTTTGTATTTAGAGAACTATTAGAGAACAATTTGATCAACAAGGAATGTATACTGCGACCATAATTATCAAGTAAGAACAATATTATTTTTATTAATATTAGTTATTATATTAAGCAGTTCAAATGTAGTATCTGCTGCGATTTTCCAGGTATGGGAAACGGAAGTTGGGGAATTACCCTTGGTTGCAACAACGGGAGATTGTCAATTATTGGTGAGTTTTAATTTATTATTTAATTAAATAAATAATTAAAAAATTAAGAAATATAATTTTATTTACTTACTTACAACTGAAAGGGCTAAGTCTATTTGGATAACATAGATGAGCGATGAGCATGTACATGTTGATTTTTTTCTTTTTCTTTTGAGGGTTGTAATTATAATTTAACAACATATGTTATACAATTTGTGGCGTATAAGGACTTTTCGATTTTGTCAATTGGAGGAACGACGAGGTAGCACAAGTCACGAATAAGGGACATGACAAAAAGTAAAAAGAAAAATTAGATTACGAAAATTGATAAGGAAGAAAATATTGCGCAAGTTAGGGAGGATGGGGTTGAAAGGGTGTTGTAAGAGATAATTTACTTATATATGGGGGAGTTCAAACTTTTTTTTGAAAAAATATTTGTAAACTGATAGGCAATAGGTGAGAATTTGTTTGAAATGTTTTAGATAATGTTGTGTAATCATGTATATTTATTACAATATTTTGCCTATATCTTTTAGGATTTTCTTTTTATTTGGACAAATATCTTTTAGGATTTTCTATTTTTTTGGACAAATATTTTTAGGATTCCGCTTATCTATTTTTAAGATAATTAATGGAATAGTATAGGAATTATTCTATTTTAAGCCTAAAAATAAATTTAGCTTCTAAAATTAGGCTAAAGAAATCTTCATTTCCATTTTAAACCTTTTGACTAAATTTCTCTTAAACCAAAAAAATTAAATGTAAATTACTCTTAAACAAAAAAATAAATAAATGTAAATTACTTTATATGATAATATATCAATTAATAAACACAAAGCCTTTTTATAATCTCACTGAACACTTCACATTAAACTTATATAACGTTTTGGGTATTGAGAATTATAACTTCTAGGTTATGTATGACTTAATGACCAAAATATTCTTTTAGGTTAAGTATGACGTTTTGCGACATTTAAAAATTACATTCAAAAAATTAAAATAAATTTTCTTCAATGTTAATTTTTTTCTCATGGTATCATTTTAAGGTCTACAATGACATTTGTACTATACACTATGTTTATAAATTATGTTATATAATGGAAATTGTTTTTATTTTGGATATATTTAAATGTAATTCAATATTATTTATAATTAATGAATTTGTAGGAATACTTAATTCTAATTAAGTAAATATTAAATCACCTAGATTCCATCTAGACAACTTGACACTCGAAGGTTTAGGAATTTTCCTTAATGGGCTTTAAAAATTAACAAAGATAGTGAGGTTGACTTGTTATATAGTGGCATGGTCAGGGGTTAAGTATACCCCGATATGGTTTGAACATTATCATTTCATCCTGATTATGATACTTGACAATCTAAGGGATTATCATTTTTTCTAAAGGATTCATCATATCTTGCCAAACCTTATACATTATAGTAACACACACCTCTCTCTATCTCTCACTCTCTCTCTCTCTTAATTATAAGTACTTAGGTTGTCGCTCTTATATAATATCTCTTTAAGAAAATTTTATGTATAATTTATATAAGAGAATCATCAAAAGTTTTTGCCCTGATTATCTTAGCGATTTTCTACTTATGTCGATATCAGACACTTTTAACACAAGAAGACGTCAAAAGATCTTAAAAAGTTCTCAATTCTCAAAGAAATGCATGGATGATGTTTTTTTCTATCAACTTGACTTATAACATAAGCTTACAACTCATATATCATCCCCTTTTAGCAATCAACGATGTGAAAAGGCATTATAAATCCTCATTATGTCATTTTGAAAATTTTATTTATCATACTAGAATTATTAATGACAACAACACGACTATAGACACTTTTAATCATCCTATAAAAAAGCAACATATACACACTATAATAAGTTCTCTATGAAGAAAGGTTAAAACAATATTACAAGTAAAAGATTAATAGATATTTTGGGACCCCCGCTCGGGATTATGATGAAAGGAACACCTTTCATGTGTAAAATTATTTTATCCAAGAGATGTCAAACGTTCCATCTAGTTTTATTTTGATGGTTTATGTCATATTTTCAAGGTTGTCATATACAACAATAATTTCATCAAAATATGCATTATAAACTTTCAAGAACCATGCACATATTTCCTCCCACCAATAATATGGACAAAATAGATTGTATCTTCTCAGTTATGATATTACTATGTTGATAATTACAGATTTACCTCAATTATTGTTGATTTATTATCAAACATGAAAAATATATCACACAAGACGTGACTGAATTTTAGTTAATGCACCAGACATGTAATAACGGTAATGACCTTGAAGATGGTATCGAGAAGGGTTCACTTGACTAAGAGGGAATAGTCTCGTCATGATTCGCCTAATAATTAATTTGACTTGACCCTTATTCCATTTGATATAATAAAAGATGCTACTCACCGTATGTAACATTAAATGCTACCAATATATTATTTGAAAAATAATAAAAGTCCCATTATTTTCATATGTTGTTTGTGTTTGTATCCAATAGTTTAAGAATTCATTTTTCCAAAGAAGAAAAATTTCCAAATTGTTTTCATAGTTGGAGGATAAATATGTTACAACACTTCTCGCTTATATATATATATATATATATATATATATATATATATATATATATATATATATATATATATATATATATATAGCACCAAATTAGTTACTCAGGATATATATTATATACCATAAAAATCAAATATCATAATACGTTCTCATTTTTTTTCTTGTGAATTTTCTTATATCACAAATGCAACTCAAAGTTTATTTCAAAAGAAATAAAAAAATGTAAAAAAACTACATCGATTCTCAAAATTGCTACTAGGAGTGCTCACAGAAATGTTATCCGACCCATACGGGTATAAAACCCACCTTAGTCTGAGTTTCTATTTTTTATTTTTACAACCATAAATCCTACCTTTAATTAGTTTTTGTTCGGTTTAGGTTTAGTCGGTTTTATTACTTTTTAGATTAGGGTTGTGCGAGTAGAGTGCAGACAAGGGTTGGGTCGGATATAGTCAAAAAATTGTCAACATTCGATTTTTTTTATGAAACATAAATATAATCTAAAAAATTACACTTATACACTAAATTTATTACACAACCTAAATAATAAATTTGGTATTAAATTTTGCAAAATGCAGTGTCAAACAAAACATGGATCTTATATATACCTTTATTGGTATTGGTTAAGTGAAATCTAGTTACAATATGCATAAAACATATATCAGACAAACATTTAGTCTTTAGTTTACACGATATTACAATCCCAAAAGAATAGTTTGATATTACAAACTTTACGAAGTACACAAATTTCCAAAAATATAGAAGGTTGCTTCAGATTCACTAGCTTCACTTTGAATCCTTGTAGTCTAAAAAACGTGCCCACGTCTCTTTTTTCTTGCATGATCACAATGAACAATAGATACCTATATTTTTTTGGTAAAAAATACCTAATTTTATAACTCCCTCTTATGCCCAAAAGGAAGTACATAATTCACAGCCTCATAATTCAGATTGTGTTATTAATTATCATTGCTGGTTGTGAAGTATCGAGGCCTCAAATTGTAATCTTCCATTGCACTTAAACTATATGTAATAGAGATAAGAGACTTTTATTTATAACCAATAATTATTCAATAACCAAGAGCTTAGTTAAAGGATGCATACTCAAAAATATACACTTCCCTAGCTCAAAATTGTACAACACTTAGTACTATACCCAACAGTTATGCAATAGACATTAATTGCATCACATGAAACCCATATGAGATGCTAACCTTAGTTGAATAACTTATGTAATTTTTCATTTTAAGTAATAAACCATATAGTTGTAACTTGAATCATATTTTTGGCTACGTAATTAAGTTATAGTGGATTGTGAAGTCTCACCCTCACTTAACTTATCCAAGTCAATATAACCTACAATAAAAAACAAAATACAAAAGAAGTTAGTGCTTAGTAGTAATGAAGTTAGTTAACACTAAAATGTAAGATTAGTATATGTAAGAAAGTACTAGATTTTATTTCAAGGTCTTCCAAAAGCTGCTTTGAAGTCCTAAGATTTATAGGAAGAGTAACTCTTAGCAAATTCTAAATAAATAACAATGCTTCAACAATTTTCGGGGCTAAAGAGATTCTAAACTGATCAACACTCTACCACTAGAGGTGAAAGTTGATTTAGATGTTATAGTTGAGACAGGGTTAGCCAAGATATGGCTGGTCAGTTGGGACAATGATGCCTCCCTAATTGTTCTTATTTTAGACCCTTGGGAGACATCATTTTTTATGTTTATTTAATCATTTGATAGACTTTAGGACTAAAAATGCAATATTCCGGATTTCCTCTTTATTTTCTAGTAATTTTGATTTATTAAACTTTTGCGCGTAATCTTGTGTATTTTAGTGGAAAGTTTGTAGGTTTTGAATATTAGCTAGGAGAAGAATCCAAGAAGAAAGTCAAAGATCGTGATATGGAGTCAAAGCTTAAAGATAAATCCCGAAAAGAATTATATTAGAGAGAAGTCAACAAAGGAAGCAGAAGAAAGCTGATGAGCTGGAGAGTGTCTATATCTCCATTCACAGCTGAATCTAATTCCAGAAATTAGGTTTTTCTTATTTTTATTTCTGTAAAACAATATGAGTCTTATTTCTTTTATTTTGGTTTTATTTTCCATTAGAATGAGCTAATTTCTCTTAGTGCTTGAGAACGCATAATGGGTGAATCTCTATCCTATTGATATTCATATGTTTGAATTTGGGTTTTAAGTAATTAAATCAAATTGGGTCTTTTACATTTTTCTGTAATTTGTGATTATTTACTGTTCTTAGAGTCGCGAACTAATAACAGGTTTTAGTATCTAGGCTATTCCACATAGTGGTGTGTGGATCATCTTGACGGGGGGTCTAGGTGCAGAATCAATTACAGAATATAAAATAGAAATTATTTGATTTTGACGAGCGTAGTTAATTTTATGGCCAATGAGGTAATTTTAGCTTAATCATACGAAGGTGGATCATAATCACCCTAACGGGGTTTATGACACCTTAGAATAGCTTCATAGTCCACCTTGACGGAGGTATGAAGATTCCCGAATCCCGACCAATGTCAATTGACCAATTTGCCCCTTAAACAATATATAATATGAAATAGAGTTAGGAGAATCCCTTGCTTCTAGTTATTTATTTGCATTTTTACAATAGTCTTCCATACTTAGGATTAATAAAAACCAAACAAACAACTATCAAATCATTTATTTGCTTTCATAAGTGCAATTACTCATTAATTGATAAGCATTGTAGTTAACCATTCTGTCCCTGCGAATGATCCTGTTTATCACTATTATTACTTGGCACAACCATACACTTGCGATTGTGGTTCTCTTTACTTAATGCATTATTTTTAGAACACACAAAGGACCACCAAGTTTTTGGCGCCGCTGCCGGGGACGATAGCGTGTGACCACGGTGTTTATCCTTTAGTGATTAGTTGCATTTTTATTTTCAGTTTTACGCTTTGTTTTTGTTTTGTTTTTCTTTTTAGGTTATTTTATTTAGGTAATGATCAGGAGATTCAACTAAAGATGTATAGAGGACATTACCCGAATCCCGGTCCATTTAGCTATTGGGAAGACTCTTCGGGACAACAACAATGGGGTATTAATTCTTACCAACAACCTTATCAAAACCCGCAAGAGCAAGGATGGAATAATGAATGGATCGGTAACAATCAACAACAACTATCATATCAATATCAAGACGAGCATGAATGGGACAACCAGTGGGTTGAAAACATTCAACAACCTCCACCTTCACCACAAAGTTTCGAATTAGATAGATCATTAAAAGAACTCGTGCACTTATATGAACAAAGGCTGGAGTCAATAGAGGAGACTAATTCCATCTTGAAAAGAATGCAAAATATGCTAGATGAAATGCTTACTCAAATTGGAGAAACAGATGAGGAGGAGGTGTTGAAAGAAGATATTATTGATAGTTATATGACCATCGTGCCAATTATAAATGGAGACCACCTTGTGGTTGAAAATCTTGTTAGCATGGTGGAAGAAGGAGTAGCATCGAAAATCCTAGAAATTGAAACAGAAATTGCTATTCCTATGGTGCGTGTACATGATCAAGGTATAGAACAAAAAAAGGAGGAAGAGGTAATCGAGATTAGAGAGATTTCACAGAAAAAATATGATGAGGTAATAATGGAAGAATGGGTTGAAAGCGAAGACGAATGTGAAATGGTTGGAGAATCAATTGAAATATTAAAGGTTAAAGATAAAATAGAAATTGAATATCCGCCACAAAAAGTTCACCAATCATCATCTCCACCACGAATCATTATTAGAGAAGAAAAATCAGAATCACCTCTATCACTACAAATGGTCAACATGTGATATATAAACAAGGTGCAACACCGTGAGAGTAAGGCGGCAAGGAGGAGCACCTACCCACCACATTTTAAAGATGAATACGAGATTGAACCAAGGAGTAAAAATAATCTTATACCGTTGAGAACGGTTATCTACTCTAATGTGGTGGAAAATGAGTTTCGTCGTGAAAGTAAGAAGGCGAAACGAAGTACTTACCCACCTCCTTTTAGAGATCGGTTGAACAATATTCTAAGGGGGGAGGTTCTTAAGCTTTTACATCAAGGAGGAGGCGAGTTTAAGCGGAGGAACACCGCAAAGGCCTCAATACCATCTTCTTGGAAGGTAACACGTCGAACTTAAAGACGTAATAAACAAAAGTGCTTCTTGGGAGACAACCCATGTTTTAAATTGCTTTCATGTCTTTTAAATTCTTAGTGTAAATTAGAGTAATGGTTATTGATTTAGTGTTTATTTGTAAGAAATGAGGAAGGTAGTTGTTTTTGATTATTACAGGAGTGAAGGTCACGAGTTTGGGGTAGTTAGAACGAAAAAGAATGAAAATTTTGGGTTCCAATACAGTATAAACCGGGTACCCGGTTTGTAGAAACCGGGGACTCGTTCTTCATGCTGTACCCTAGGTATCAAAACTTCGGAAGATCATAACTTGACGCTCGGAGGTCGGAATTAACTTTTTCTTGAGCCTAAAACGCATAACTTTTCGAGCTCTATCCAATGGTGAAGTCAAAAATTTCGCATGAACAGCTAAAAGTTTTTGATCCAGCGTTTTGAGGCCCGCCATTAGTTGCGTCTCGTGGTTGCGTCTCCAACACATGAAACACCATTGATGACGAACCAAAGCTCCAAAAACACTTAAATTTCATTATCAAAACACCAAAATATCACCAATACATCGCTCTAAACATCGTCCAAACACATAATCAATCACAAAACTTTCCAAAAACACCAAGAAATTCAAGTTTTAATCCAAAAATTTCTTCACCAAAGCTTAATTTATATCCTTTAAACCTTTCCAACACCATAGATATTATATTCCCATCTCAAATAAATCACCAATTCCACTATTGTTCCACTTTCAACAATATGAAGCAACACAAATTTCATCAATAGCTTTGGTACTTTGAAGTTTGGAGAGTGCAAGTGCCAGTGCAAGGTATCAAGTCATCATAAATTCCATGGCCAATCCGGTAAAATAGCTAGAACTCTTCTTTTCTTTCTATTACCAGTTGGAAATTAAGATTTGTTTTAGTTATTTATCAAAGGAATTGTGAATTGTTTGAGCCTACTATTATATATTTTCGAGTAATCTTTAAGTAGGTGAAAATTTGAGTTTGGGGTCATCAAAGATGACCATGAAGGTTGGAAAGGGTACGAAGAACATGATGAAGATAGAAAGTTGGGTGTTAAGGAGAGATTTTTGTAGAAGAGATGATTATTTAGAGAGCTAGGACATGATTGCTACATTAGGAAACGTTACAAAAGAGCTGGACCTTATCCGAAACTTGTTACTTGGCGTGAATACTGTTCAACACGCCACTTATGATCTTATAACGCTGGATAAAGTTCATGGACGCAACACCGGTAACCAGCCACGCGCTGTTTGAGATACGTTTTCTATCCTTTTCTCATTTAGTGTAAATTATTTTATTGCTTTGAGTCTTTTCGAGTCGTTGGGACACGACTCATGTTTAAGTTTGGGGTGGGGTTCGTTGCCTCATCCCAGTTTTTATGTGCTATTTGTTTTTATTTGCTTTCAATAAAATAATTTCGGAGTTGCGTTTGACTGTAGAAGAATTTAAATGTCCCTTTAAGCATACTTTTGATAAATCTATGATAGTAAATAGTGGACTGCATGGATTGATATAAAACACATTTAGAATTGCATGCAAACGTAGATAATTGATAGGAAAAATTAATGAACAATGCAAATGAAGTAAGCTTGTACTTAAGGAATATGTTTGGTGTGTGAAACGTGAAATCCTAATTAGTAGAGAACTCACCTAGATATGACCTAAAGACGAGCTATGTACTTAGGAAAATTATAGGGGCAGTTCTTTGTTAGCCATTTCTGATCTTTTTAGCCTTATATCCCTTGTATTAAATATTAATCCGTCTTAGCCCATTTTGAGCCTTTAGCCTTTTCTTTTGTAGCCACGTATAAGCCGATTATCCCTTAGATTATTAGGCATGACCATATGACCCGCACTTGAATAACGATCCTGAGACATGTCTCGAGCTTGAGTTTGGGGTGGTGGGTCCACTTGTGGGGAAATTATTGGGTAGGGATTGATGTGTTTGTACTGTAGCACAATTGCAGATGATATACACTTGTAACCCTTTGCCGGGATTGAAAAGAAAATGAAAAAGAAAGAAAAAATGAAAAAAAAATTAGATTCCATTCCAGTAGGAACCGGGAACCCGGTCCGCAAAAACCAGGTACCCGGTTTGCCTTCTGAACAGAAAAAAAGAGAAAATCAAAAGAAAAAAAACATGAAAGAATAAACATCCGGCAAAGGAGAATTTTATGAAAAATCATCTTATTTGTAATGGGTAGACATGGGACTCTAAATTGTTGCATAAATGGGTGAGTGAGAACAATTTTTTAGCGTAAAATCAAGCTCGAGGACATTTGTTGATGGTAAGTGAGGAGAGAGCCAAAAGCTCACTTCAAATTTACCAACTATACATCCACACCGTCCCTAAGCCAATATTAAAACCATAAAGACCTCATGATTCCTAAGTGCATAGTGAATTTATGATTCTGTTGATAGGAAATATGCTAGGTGGAGTGTTCAAAGCGATTTAGGATTGAGGAATACCCTATTGCCATCATGCAGAGATGAGTACAAGTGTAACCTTCAAGCATTGCGAATTTAATTTTATGATTGACATTATTTGTATTTGATTTTTTCATTATAGATGTATGTGTATATTAGTTTCTAGAGTTTGCTATATGAGATTTATCTTAAGAATTTCTTTAGGCTTATTTACTAGCTTCTACTTTCTTGCGTTTACTTCTACCCCTTTGTTTTGTTTTGTTTTGTTTTACTTTGTCGGGACAACAAAGATTTGAGCTGGGGGTCTTGATGTCTCCCTAATTGTTCTTATTTTAGACCCTTGGGAGACATCATTTTTATGTTTATTTAATCATTTGATAGACTTTAGGACTAAAAATGCAATATTCCGGATTTCCTCTTTATTTTCTAGTATTTTTGATTTATTAAACTTTTGCGCGTAATCTTGCGTATTTTAGTGGAAAGTTTGTAGGTTTTGAATATTAGCTAGGAGAGGAATCCAAGAAGAAAGTCAAAGATCGTGATATGGAGTCAAAGCTTGAAGATAAATCCCGAAAAGAATTATATTTTGAAGCTGCAAATCTGGAAAATAGGCCAAATATTGCTGATTTAGAGGCCCTTACAAGTTGATTTAGCCATTGACCTTTGAAGAGATTATGTTCCTTATCGACTTTCGAAAATTTAGCAAGTGATTTGAGGTCAATCGGAGTTATAACGAATCGGCTAGAGCTATTTTAGTGGAGGTGGTGCAGCATTTACAGGATTTGGGCTTGATTAGTGGACTTGGATTTTTTATTATTCAATTAATCCCTAATTAAAAGTCCATTCCGAATTTGAGCTTATAAAAGGAGCTTTTGACTTCAGTTTTTCACACCTCTCATTTTATTCTTTAATTCAATTCATCCTTAGAAGAGAGTGTCAATACAACTCATTATTCAGATAAAAAAGCATTAGAGAGAAGTCAGCAAAGGAAGCAGAAGAAAGCTGATGAGCTGGAGAGTGTCTATATCTCCATTCAAAACTGAATCGAATCCCGGAAATTAGGTTTTTCTTATTTTTATTTCTGTAAAACAATATGATTCTTATTTCTTTTAATTTGGTTTTAGTTTCCATTATCATGAGCTAATTTCTCTTAGTGCTTGAGAACGCATAATGGGTGAATCCCTATTCTATTGATTTTCATATGTTTGAATTTGGGTTTTAATTAATTAAATAAAATTGGGTCTTTTACATTTTTCTGTAATTTGTGATTATTTACTGTTCTTAGAGTCGCGAACTAATAACAAGTTTTAGTATCTAGGCTATTCCACATAGTGGCGTGTGGATCATCTTGACGGGGGGTTTAGGTGCAGAATCAATTACAGAATATAAAATAGAAACTATTTTATTTTGACGAGCGTAGTTAATTTTATGGCCAATGAGGTAATTTTAGCTTAATCATTCGAAGGTGGATCATAATCACCCTGACGGGGTTTGTGACACCCTAGAATAGCTTCGTAATCCACCCTGTCGGGGGTATGAAGATTCCTGAATCCCGACCAATGTCAATTGACCAATTTGCCCCTTAAACAATATATAATATGAAATAGAGTTAGGAGAATCCCTTGCGTCTCTCAAGTACTGCCTGCTCATATTTGCGTCTAGCATTTATTTACTTGTGTCTAGTTATTTATTTGCATTTTTACATTAGTCTTCCATACTTAGGATTAGTAAAAACCAAACAAACAACTATCAAATCATTTATTTGATTTCATAAGTGGAACTACTCATTAATTGATAAGCATTGTAGTTTACCATTCCGTCCCTGCGAACGATCCTGTTTATCACTATTATTACTTGGGACAACCGTACACTTGCGGTTGTGGTTCTCTTTACTTATTGCATTATTTTTAGAACACACAAAGGACCACCAGACAATATTTTAAACTTCATAGTATTTCCCTTCTACAAATTAATATTTTCAAAAGTTGAGGACATTGCCTCCATGTACAATTTTAAGTACCTTTCCACTTTGGTTCATTTTTAGATGGATCTTTATCAACCATACTGAAATCTACTACCAATAACACAAGTGGAATCAAATGTCATAGAAGAGCTCCCCATTTTACCAGTAGTACTAGTAGGAGTTGTAGATTTGATAACAAGATAACATTCTTATTAAGGTATCCTTTACCCTACAAATGAAAACATCAGATTCTTTAGAAGTGTACATAAACTGAAAAAACACAAAGGTGATTTAGTGTCTTCCTTGGATCTAAACCAACTTCCTCATATAATAAAATATTAAGGTTATTAATACCCTAATATTTTTGAAACTTATATTTCCATATCCTCAACAATCTTCATTACAAAATTATTATCCCTGCCACAAAATTCACCAATCTTTATTTAGATTATAATAATCTCATCAAATAAACGATTATGTTTTAATAATAAGGTACCACTGAACTTTTTCATTGAGTAGTAAAATAATCTCAAAACCCAACAAGACACCTATCATTCTTCCAATCAATGATTGTTAGAGGATTTGTAAAGGCCTTTTGGAAATTATTAATGAAGGTTGCATCATAAACAATCATTTTAGCAAATCTAGACTCAAATTTCTCAACACATTCTAGAATCTTGTATGTGGGGATCCATCTAGCGGGAACATCAAGGCATAAATTGGACTTACACTCAACACAACGAATGCCATAAACCTCTTTAAGGAAATAGATCTTAAAGAAAACGATCTCACGTGTCTAATTGCCTCTCTTATATTCTTGATACAAGTATCTAATTCAAGAATTTACTCTTTCACAATAATATTTAAAATGTGGTAACAAATCCTAACATGTAAAAACTCATGGTACAAAATGGTTTGAGGATTTTTATTTGAAACTTTAATCAAATACTAAACAATAACCGTGTTAGAAGAAGCATTATCAATAATAAAAGTAAGATAACAGTCAATCCTTAAGGATGGAGTCGACTTTCCTACCAATGGTTTTACCATTTTGATATTTTACTTTGCGAAATCCTATGAGTCTTTCAGCATATTCCAATCAGAATCAACATAGTGAGCACACAAACACATATAATTAAAATTATGATTACATAATCGGTAAATATACTAAGATAATTATGAGATCAATATTTTGGCAAACAAATAAAATTACATATAATTTAAAAAGAGATTTATATTATCAATAGATAAATAAAGAATCATCCATATAATGAATATTCTTATAATATTTTTGACTATATCCGACCCAACCATTGTTTACACTCTACTCCCACAACCCTAAACTGAAAAAGTAATAAAACCGACTAAATCTAAACCGAAAAAAATAATAATTAAAGGTAGGATTTATGGTTGTAAAAATAATAAATAGAAACTCAGACTAAGGTGGGTTTTATACCCGTATGGGTCGGATAAACTTCTGTAAGCACTCCTAGTAGCAATTTTGAGAATGGATGTAGTTTTTTCACATTTTTTTATTTCTTTTGAAATAAACTTTGAGTTGCATTTGTGATATAATAAATTCACAAGAAAAAAAATTAGAACGTATTATGATATTCGATTTTTATGGTTTATAATATATATCTTGAGTAGCTAATTTGGTGATATATATATAAGCGAGAAGTGTTGTAACATATTTATCCTCCAACTATGAAAATAATTTGGAAATTTTTCTTCTTTGGAAAAATGAATTCTTAAACTATTGGATACAAACACAAACAACATATGAAAATAAAGGGACTTTTATTATTCTTTCAAATAAAATATTGGTAGCATTTAATGTTATATACGGTGAGTAGCATCTTTGATTATATCAAATAGAATGAGGGTCAAGTAAATTTAATTATCAGGCGAATCATGACGAGAGTATTCCCTCTTAGTCAAGTGAACCCTTCTAGATACCATCTTCAAGGTAATTACCGTTATTACATGTCTGGTGCATCTAACTAAAATTCAGTCACGATCTTGTGTGATATATTTTTCATGTCTGATAATGAATCAACAAGAATTGAGGAAATTTTTTAATTATCAACATAGTAATATCATAACTGAGAAGATACAATCTATTTTGTCCAAGTTATTGGTGGGAGGAAATATGTGCATGGTTCTTGAAAGTTTATAATGCATATTTTGATGAAATTATTGTTGTATATGACAACCTTTAAAATATGACATAAACTTTCGAAATAAAACTAGATGGAACGTTTGACATCTCTTGGATAAAATAATTTTACCAATGAAAGGTGTTCCTTTCATCATAATCCCGAGCGGGGGTCCCAAAATATCTATTAATCTTTTTGAAAAGGTGAATTCACTATAATATTGTTTTAACCTTTCTTCACAGAGAACTTGTTATAGTGTGTATATGTTGCTTTGGTAAGATGTATATAACATTCTATTTAGGTTCAAATATTATGAAATTTGACCAAAGATGGAATTATATAGTGAGACGTTATTAATAACGTTTTTTAAGAATTTTACACTCTAATTTAATTTGAATATTAATTATATGGAGGATTCTTTATTTATCTATTGATAATATAGATCTCTTTTTAAATTATATTTAATTTTATTTGTTTGCCAATATATTGATTCCATAATTATCTTAGTATGTTTACCGATTATAGTGAAGTGTAATTTACAAAAATTACATTCAAAATTTTGGAAAAATATTAATTAATGAAATAGTTTAAACTCATGAATTTCATAAGCAATTAGTTACATGGATGGATAAACTCGGTTCGATACAATAGTCTCAGATATTTTATAAGATGATTAAAAGTGTATGTAGTCGTGTTGTTGTCATTAATGATTCTAGTATGATATATAAAATTTTCAAAATGACATAATGATGATTTATAATGCCTTTTCACATTGTTGGTTGCTAAAAGGGTATGATATATGAGTTATAAGCTTATGTTATAAGTCAAGTTGATAGAAAAAAAACATCATCCATACATTTATTTGAGAATTGAGAACTTTTTAAGATCTTTTGATGTATTCTTGTGTTAAAAGTGTCTAATATCGGACATAAGTAGCAAATCGCTAAGATCATCAGGGCAAAAACTTCTGATGATTCTTATATAAATTATACATAAAATTTCCTAAAGAGATATTATATAAGAGCGACAACCTAAGTACTTATAATTAAGAGAGAGAGAGAGAGAGAGAGAGAGAGAGAGAGAGAGAGAGAGAGAGAGAGAGAGAGAGAGAGAGAGGTGTGTTACTATAATGTATAAGGTTTGGCAAGATATGATGAATCCTTTAGAAAAAGACGATAAACTCTTAGATTGTCAAGTATCAAAATCAGGATGAAATGATAATGTTCAAACCATATCGGGGTATACTTAACCCCTTATCATACCACTATATAACAAGTCAACCTCACTATCTATCTCTATTAATTTTTAAACCCCATTAAGGAAAATTCCTAAACCTTCGAGTGACAAGTTGTCTAGATGGAATCTAGGTGATTTTATATTTACTTAATTAGAATTAAGTATTCCTACAAATTCATTAATTATAAATAATATCGAATTACATTTAAATAAATCCAAAATAAAAACAATTCCAAATATATAACATAATTTATAAACATAGTGTATATTACAAATGTCATTGCAGACCTTAAAATGATAGCATGAGAAAAAAATTAACATTAAAGAAAATTTATTTTAATATTTTGAATGTAATTTTTAAAGGTCGCAAAACGTCATACTTAACTTAGAAGAATATTTTGGTCATTAAGTCATACATAACCTAGAAGTTATAATTCTTAAAACCCAAAACGTCATATAAGTTTAATGTGAAGTGTTCAGTGAGATTATAAAAAGGCTTTGTGTTTATTAATTGATATATTATCATATAAAGTAATTTACATTTATTTATTTTTTTGTTTACGAGTAATTTACATTTTTTTCTTTTAAGAGAAATTTAGTCAAAAGGTTTAAAATGGAAATGAAGATTTCTTCAGCCTAATTTTAGAAGCTAAATTTATTTTTAGGCTTAAATAAAAATAATCCCTTTACTATTCCATTAATCATCTTAAAAATAGACAAAAGGAATCCTAAAAATATTTGTTTAAAAAAATAGAAAATCCTAAAAGATATTTGTCCAAAAAAAAGGAAAATCCTAAAAGATATAGGCAAAATATTATAATAAATCTACATGATTACACAACATTATCTAAAACATTTCAAACAAAGTCTCACCTATTGCCTATCAGTTTACAAAGAATTTTTCAAAAAAAGTTTGAACTCCCCCAAATATAAGTAAACTATCTCTTACAACACCCTTTCAACCTCCTCCTCCTTAACTTGTGCAATATTTTCTTCCTTGTCAATTTTCGTAATGTAATTTTTCTTTTTACTTTTTGTCATGTCCCTTATTAGTGACTTGTGCTACCTCGTCGTTCCTCCAATTGATAAAATCGCAAAGTCCTTATACGCCACAAATTGTATAACATATTTTGTTAAATTATTATTACAACCCTCAAAAGAAATAGAAAAAGTAAAAGTAAAAAATCAACATGCACATGCTCATCGCTCATCTATGTTATCCAAATAGACTTAGCCCTTTCAGCTGTAAGTAAGTAAATAAAATCATATTTCTTAATTTTTTAATTAATTATTTAATTAAATAATAAATTAAAACTCACCAATAATTGACAATCTCCCCTTGTTGCAACCAAGGGTAATTCCCCAACTTCCGTTTCCCATACCTGGAAAATCGCAGCAGATACTACATTTGAACTGCCTAATATAATAACTAATATTAATAAAAAATTGTTCTTACTTGACAATTATGGTCGCAATATACATTCCTCGTTGATCAAATTGTTCTCTAATAGTTTTCTAAATACAAAGAAACAATTAAAAAATAGTAAGGAATCGGCTAAAGAGTGTTAAAAAAATATTTATATATTTTTGTCTAATTTATTAAATAACTTATTAATAAAATTAAATAAAAATCAATTTAAACAATTTAAGCAATAGTAATATTGAATTGAACATGTGATTGAGGATATGAAGAATAAGTTTCCGAAATACTATGAAGTTTGAAATATTGTCCTAACTGACCATCCATGACTTGGCTAACCCTGTCCCAGCTGAGTGTTTGATCAATTTGAAAGCTCTTTAGCCCCAAAAATTGTTGAAGCATTGATAATGTACTCAGAATTGGCTAAGAGTTACTCTTCCTATAGATCTTAGTACTTCAATGCAGCTTATAGAAGACCTTAAAACAAAATCTAGTACTTTCTTACATATACTAATCTTACATTTTCGTGTTAACTAACTTAATTATTACTAAGTACTAACTTCTTTTGCATTTGGTCTTTGATTGTAGGTTATTTTGGCTTGGATGAGTTAAGTGAGGGTGAGACTTCACAATCCACTATAACTTAATTACCTACCCAAAAATCTGATTCAAGGTACAACTATATAGTTTATTACATACAATGAAAAGTACCTAAACTCTTGAACTAATATTACCATCTCTTATGTGTTTCCTATGATGCAACTAATGTCTATTTAATAATTGTAAGGTATAGTGCTACGTGTTGTACAATTTCGAGACGGGGAAGTATATATTTTTGAGTAGGCATCCTTTAACTAAGCACTTAGTTATTGAATAATTATAGATTATAAATAAACGTCTCTTGTCTCTTTTACATATATTTTAAGTGCAAATGAAGATTACAAATTTGAGGTCTCAATAATTCACAACCAACAATGATAAATTAATAACTATGATATTTTATTTTTATGATATATAATATATATCTTGAGTAGCTGATTTGGTGATATATATATATATATATATATATAAGTAAGAAGTACTGTAAAATATTTATCCTCCAACTATGAATATAATTTGAAATATTTTCTTCTTTGAAAAAATAAATTCTTAAACTTTTGGATACAATCACAAACAACATATGAAAAAATGGGACTTTCATTCTTTTTTCAAATAATATATGGGTAGTTGTTAATGTTACATATGGTGAGTAGCATCTTTGATTATATCAAATGAAATGAGGGTTAAGTCAATCTAATGATTAGGCGAATCATGACAAAACTATTCCCACTTAGTCAAGTGAATGCTTCTAGATACCATCTTCAAGGTCCTTGCCCTTATTACATGTCTAGTGCATCTAACCAAAATTCAATCACGATCTTGTGTGCTATATTATTTATGTCTGATAATGAATTAACAATAATTGAGGTAAATTTGTATTGATCAACATAGTAGTATCATAACTGAGAAGATACTATCTCTTTGGTCCAAATTATTGTTCGGAGGGGATATGCGTGTGGTTCTTGAAAGTTTTTAATGCATATTTTGATGAAATTATAGTTGTATATGACAACCTTGAAAACATGACATAAACTATCCACCTAAAACAAGATGGAATATTTGACATCTCTTGGATAAATTTATTTTTCCAATGAAAGGTTTTCCTTTCATATAATCCCCATCGGGGGTCCCGAAATATCTAATAATCTTTTCCTTGTAATATTTTTTAACCTTTCTTCAAAGAGTACTTATTATACTGTGTACATGTTGTTTTGGTAAGATGTATACAAAATTCTATTCAGTTAAAATATTAAGAAATTTGACCACCAAGGAAGAAATTATATAGTGAAAGGTTATTAAATTTCCATTTATTATATAACGTTTTATGAATTTTACACTCCAATTTAATTGGAATATTCATTATATGGAGGATTCGTTATTTATATATTGATAATATAAATCTCTTTTCAAATTATATGTAATTTTATTTGTTTGCCAATATATTGATCTCATAATTATCTTAGTATGTTTACCGATTATAGTGAAGGGTGATTTATAAATATTGCATTCAAAATTTTGTTAAATTATTAACTAATGAAATACTTTAAACACATGAATTCCATAAGCAATTAGTTACATGGATGAGTTACACAACATTATAGGAAAGATATTTGTCCAAACAAAAAAGAAAATCCCAAAAGATATTTGTCCAAAAATAATGAAAATCTTAAAAGATATAGGCAAAATATTGTAATAAATATACACTATTACACAACATTATCTAAAACATTCCAAACTAATTCTCACCTATTGCCTATCATTTTACAGAGAATTTTTCAAAAAAAATGCTGAACTACCCAAAATATAAGTAAACTATCTGTTACAACACAAATCCTTCCATTTCTAAACACAAAATCTGCAAGTTCAACATGTCTACATTCAAAGTATAATGTTCAGGTACTCGACATTAAGTATGATGAAGGAACATTAACTTTTAGGTACAATTCACCATTTTCGCCTTTACCCTTAGATTCTCTATATAGATTCACTAGATGGGTTAGACACCTGTTATCAAAAAGGGAAAACTGTCCTGTGACAAAGTTTCACCTCTATGGGACGAGAGATGTGGACCCAAATTTTCTACAATATTGCATTGTCTATGCATTGAATCACAATGTCAAACAGTTGACAATTCGTGCATTATTCGCTCCATTACAGTTGCCAAGTGTATTTTTTTGCTTGCAAGTCAATAACATCGCTAAAGCTAAGCAACGTGGTATGTTATAGTATTGAACTACGAAGTTCATTTCCATCTAATTTGAAGGTCCTTAGACTTAGTAGGTTTATATTACCAAACAAGAACGATGGTTTTTTCTCCTGGTGTAGCAATCTCGAGACTTTAGTGCTCTACAAATGCAAATTAGCGGCAAGCTGAGCTGAAAAAGTTGGAAATTTTGTATTGGAGAAGCCCTTATGAGACACTTTTTCGTAGAAAGAATTTGTGTAAATGCACCTTAACTTAACAATTATGGTCATAATCTTGTTCTCTAATAGATTTCCTGTAAATACAAATAAATAATTAAAAAACCATACTGAATCGGTTAAAGAGTGATAAAAAATATTTATATATTTTGATCAATTTATTAAATAACTTATTAAGAAAATCAAATAAAAAACAATTTTAAAAATTTAAGCAATAATAATATTGAATAGAACCTATGATTGAAATAGCATGACCATCGATCAGGAGATCAAGATCTCAGATGTGAGCGAGGATATACAATCACAATTGAACATGAGATAAGAGGCAAGACGACTACTATGAACTAAATATGATATATGGGTAGAAGAGAGGACATAAGATGTCAAGAAAAAGGCTATATAAAAATTCGAGGTGGAGATATGGCTTTGGTTTGAAGAGAGAACTATGGTTTTGGTTTAAAGAGGGGTAGCTGCGTCATCAAAAGAGAAAACAAAACGATTATGTTGGATATGAGGGTAAGACTTCAATCCAATATTGGATGGTCCAATATTAGTTACATTTGTAGGTTTAAAACATGGGGTATATGTATAAATTTAACTGGTGTAGGATCATCCAATATTGGATGGAAGGATTTTCCTTGATATGATTGTTATATCCAAATGGGGCGGTTAGGGTTTTCTTTTTGTTATTTAAAATGGGAAGTAGGGTTCAACATAGATGTAGGTATATATAGGTAGCAACCAGGAGGACTCAAGTGAACCGTCTCCTAAAATTGCAAAAATTGGCCCAACCCAACAACCTCATGGTTTTTGGTGGATTGATTTTACTTTATTTTGGATTAGATCGATACTTGGGTATGGACGAAAAAAAATTTGAGTTTATTGATTACACTTAGTTTGTTAAATGGTTATTTAAAAATATATTTTTCAAAAAATATTAGTTTTTAGTGAATTCTTTAAAAAATTTATTTAAAAACATTTTTAGAAAAAATATAACATATTTTTTTCTTAAACATCTAAAGTGATTATAGAATTCAATTGTTTAATAATTTTTTCAACTATTGTAAAAGTACTTTTAGTTCTAAAATAAGGAATTTCAAAAAGGTCATAAGTATTGTTTAAGTATATTTAGGGGTTAAACACATAACATCTTAGTCTTGTGATTGTTTGATATTTGATTATTAATTACTAACTTTGGTTTACCTTATGCGATTGCAGATTAGTTAGCTTACCAAAAAAATATTGGTTAAAACAGTTATTGATCTTTCGTCATCCATTCTAGGCGTTACTACAATTACATGTAGGACGTGCTTATGTTTAAATAAACCGTCTTCCTTCTAGTAACAAACCCATTAAGCCTAAAGAATCAAAGAAAGAATTTTCCAATTGTTTGGATCGCTTTGATTCCATTATTGATGTTGAGGGTAATAGACATGGGCTTTGCAAATATTGTGAGAAATCATATGATGTTGATTCTAGAATATATGGTACAACAAACATGAATAATAACCTTAAGCATACGTGATGCATTAACTATCTTACGATGAGCCTCTAGATGATGGTTGGACTCGATTAATGTTTATAAAAATGAGGAAGATGGGAATGTAGTATGTACTTATGTGTTCTCTATTGAAGCATGTACTAAGAAATCAGGTGATATGGTAATTGTAGATGAAGTGGCTTTTATATTTGTGGAGGGTGTTTGATTCCCAAAATTATGTAATGTAATGCAACCCAGATATTAAATCATGTCATATAGAATGATCATTATGAGAAAATGTATGTTTATTTATGATGAAGAAAAAAAATAAACTAGAAACTAAAATAAAATGTCTAACAATTAGTAAGATCACAAACACTTGGATATCTAATCATAATTTTAATTATGTGTGTTTGTGTGCTCACTATGTTGATTCTGATTGGAATATGCTGAAAGAATCATAAGATTTTGAAAAGTAAAATATCAAAATGGTGAAACCATTGGTAGTAAAGTCGACTCCATCCTTAAGGAGTGGAATATTGACTGTTATCTTACTTTGGTTATTGATAATGCTTCTTTTAACACGGTTATTGTTCAGTATTTGATTAAAGTTTCAAGTAACAAGTCTCAAACCATTTTGTACCATGAGTTTTTACATGTTAGGAGTTGTTACCACATTTTAAATCTTATTGTGAAAAATTAAATTCTTGAATTGGATGCTTTTATCAAGAATATAATAGAGGCAATTAGATACGTGAGATTGTTTTCTTCAAGATTTATTTCCTTAAAGAGGTTTATGGCATTCGTGGTGTTGAGTTTAAGTCCAATTTATGCCTTGATGTTCCCGCTAGATGGATCCCCAGATACAAGATTCTAGAATCTGTTGCAAAATTTGAGTCTAGATTTGCTAAAATGATTGTTTATGATGCAACCTTCGTTAATAATTTCCAAAAGGCTTTACAAATTCTCTAACAATCATTGATTGGGAGAATGATATGTGTCATGTTAGGTTTTGAGATTATTTTACTACTCAACGAAAAAGGTCAGTGGTACTTATTATTCACACCTAATCGTTTCTTTGATGAGATTATTATTATAGATAAAGATTGTTCAATTTTGTGGTAGTAATAATAATTCTCTAACGAAGACTGTTGAGGATATGGAAAAATAAGTTTTAGATATATTAGGGTATTAATAAAATTAATATTTTATTATATGAGGAAGTTGGTTTAGATCCAAGGAAGACACTAAAATATCTTTAGTGTTATTTCAATTTATGTTTACTTCTGAATAATCTGGTGTTTTCATTTGTAGGGTAAAGGATACCTTAATAACAATGTTATCTTGTTATCAAATCTACTTCTCCTACTAGTATTACTGGTAAAGTGGAGAGCTTTTATATGACATTTGATTCCACTTGTGTTCTTGGTTGTAGATTTCAGTATTTTATGGTTGATAAAGATCCATCTAAAAATGAACCAAAGTGGAAAGGTATTTAAAATAGTACATGGAGGCAATGTCCTCTACTTTTGAAAATATTAATTGGTAGAAGGGAAATACTATGAAGTTTAAAATATTGTCCCAACTGACCAGCCATGTCTTGGCTAACCCTGTCTCAACTATATCATCTAAATCAACTTTCACCTCTAGTGGTAGAGTGTTGATCAGTTTAGAATATCTTTAGCCCCAAAAATTGTTGAAGCATTTTTATTTATTTATAATTTGCTAAGAGTTACTCTTCCTATAAATCTTAGGACTTCAAAGCAGCTTGTGGAAGACCTTGAAATAAAATCTAATACTTTCTTACATATACTAATCTTACATTTTAGTGTTAACTAACTTCATTACTACTAAGCACTAACTTCTTTTGTATTTTGTCTTTGATTGTAGGTTATATTGGCTTGGATGCGTTAAGTTAGGGTGAGACTTCACAATCCACTATAACTTAATTACGTAGAAAAAAATATGATTCAAGGTACAACTATATGGTTTATTACTTAAAATGAAAAATTACATAAGTTATTCAACTAAGGTTAGCATCTAATATGTGTTTCCTGTGATGCAATTAATGTCTATTGCATAACTGTAGTGTATAGTACTAAGTGTTGTATAATTTTAAGCTGGGGAAGTATATATTTTTGAGCATGCATCCTTTAACTAAGCTCTTGGTTATTGAATAATTATTGGTTATAAATAAAAGTCTCTTATCTCTTTTACATATAGTTTAAGTGCAATGGAATATTTGAGGCCTCGATACCTCACAGCCAACAATGATAATTAATAACACAATCTGAATTATGAGGATGTGAATTATGTACTTCCTTTTGGGCATAAGAGGGAGTTATAATATGAGGTATTTGTTACCAAAAAAATATAGGTATCGATTTTTTATTGTGATCATGCAAGAAAAAAGAGACGTGAACACGTTTTTCAGACTACAAGGATTCAAAGTGAAGCTATTGAATCTGAAGCAATTGTCTATATTTTTAGAAATTTGTGTACTTCGTAAAGTTTGTAATATCAAACTATTCTTTTGGGATTATAATATCTTGTAAACTAAAGACTAAATGTTTGTCTGATATATGTTTTATGCATATTGTAACTAGATTTCACTTAACCAATACCGATAAAGGTATATATGAGATCCATGTTTTGTTTGACACTGCATTTTGCAAAATTTAATACCAAATTTATTTCTTAGGTTGTGTTATAAATTTAGTGTATAAGTGTAATTGTTTAGATTATATATATATGTTTCATAAAAAAATCGAATGTTGACAATTTTTTGACTATATCTGACCCAACCCTTGTCTGCACTCTACTCGCACAACCCTAATCTAAAAAAGTAATAAAACCGACTAAACCTAAACCGAAAAAAAACTAATTAAAGGTAGTATTTATGGTTGTAAAAATAAAAAATAGAAACTCAGACTAAGGTGGGTTTTATACCCGTATGGGTCGGATAACACTTCTGTAAGCACTCCTAGTAGCAATTTTGAGAATCGATGTAGTTTTTTTGCATTTTTTATTCTTTTAAAATAAACTTTGAGTTGCATTTGTGATATTAGAAATTGCACAAGAAAAAAAATTAGAACGTATTATGATATTTGATTTTTATAGTATATAATATATATCCTGAGTAGCTAATTTGGTGATATATATATATATATATATATATATATATATATATATATAAGCGAGAAGTGTTGTAACATATTTATCCTCCAACTATGAAAATAATTTGGAAATTTTTCTTCTTTGGAAAAATGAATTCTTAAACTATTGGATACAAACGCAAACAACATATGAAAATAATGATACTTTTATTATTCTTTAAAATAATATATTGGTAGCATTTAATGTTACATACGGTGAGTAGCATCTTTGATTATATCAAATGGAATGAGGGTCAAAGTCAATTTAATTATTAGGCGAATCATGACGAGACTATTCCCTCTTAGTCAAGTGAACCCTTCTAGATAATATCTTCAAGGTCATTACCGTTAGTACATGTCTGGTGCATCTAACTAAAATTCATTCATGATCTTGTGTGATATATTTTTCATGTCTGATAATGAATCAACAAGAATTGAGGTAAATTTTTAATTATCAACATAGTAATATCATAACTGAGAAGATACGATCTATTTTGTCCAAATTATTGGTGGGAGGAAATATGTGCATGGTTCTTGAAAGTTTATAATGCATATTTTGATGAAATTATTGTTGTATATGAAAACCTTGAAAATATGACATAAACTATCGAAATAAAACTAGATGGAACATTTGACATCTCTTGGATAAAATAATTTTACCAATGAAAGGTGTTCCTTTCATCATAATCCCGAGCGGGGGTCCCAAAATATCTATTAATCTTTTCCTTGTAATATTGTATTAACCTTTATTCACAGAGAACTTGTTACAGTGTGTATATGTTGCTTTTGTAAGATTTATATAACATTCTATTTAGGTTCAAATATTATGAAATTTGACCAAAGAAGAAATTATATAGTGAGACGCTATTAAATTTCCAGTTATTAATAACGTTTTGGAAATTTTACACTCTAATTTAATTGGAATAGTCATTATATGGAGGATTCTTTATTTATCTATTAATAATATAAATCTCTCTTTAAATTATATGTAATTTTATTTGTTTGCCAATATATTTATTCCATAATTATCTTAGTATGTTTACCGATTATAGTGAAGTGTAATTTATAAAAATTAGATTCAAAATTTTGGCAAAATATTAACTAATGAAATAGTTTAAACTAGTGAATTTCATAAGCAATTAGTTACATGGATGGATAAACTCGGTACGATACAATAGTCTAAGATATTTTTTTTATAGGATGATTAAAAGTGTTTATAGTCGTGTTGTTGTCATTAATGATTCTAGTATGATAAATAAAATTTTCAAAATGACATAATGATGATTTATAATGCCTTTTCACATCGTTGGTTGCTAAAAGGGGATGATATATGAGTTGTAAGATTATGTTATAAGTCAAGTTGATAGTAAAAAACATCATCCATGCATTTCTTTGAGAATTGAGAACTTTTTAAGATCTTTTGACGTCTTCTTGTGTTAAAAGTGTCTGATATCAGACAAAAGTAGCAAATCTCTAAGATCATCAGGGCAAAAACTTCTGATGATTCTCTTATATAAATTATACATAAAATTTTCCTAATGAGATATTATATAAGAGCGACAACCTAAGTACTTATAATTAAGAGAGAGAGAGAGAGAGAGAGAGAGAGAGAGAGAGAGAGAGAGAGAGAGAGGTGTGTGTTACTGTATTGTATAAGGTTTGGCAAGATATGATGAATCCTTTAGAAAAAGATGATAATCCCTTAGATTGTCAAGTATCAAAATCAGGATGAAATGATAATGTTCAAACCATATCGGGGTATACTTAAGAACTAACCATGCCACTATATAACAAGTCAACCTCACTATCTCTGTTAATTTTTAAACCCCATTAAGGAAATTTCTAAACCTTCGAGTGTCAAGTTGTCTAGATGGAATTTAGGCGATTTTATATTTACTTAATTAGAATTAAGTATTCCTACAAATTCATTAATTATAAAAAAATATTGAATTACATTTAAATAAATCCAAAATAAAAACAATTTCTAATATATAACATAATTTATAAACAGGTGTATAGTACAAATGTCATTGTAGACCTTAAAATGATAGCATGAGAAAAAAATTAACATTAAAGAAAATTTATTTTAATTTTTTGAATGTAATTTTTAAAGGTCGCAAAACGTCATACTTAACCTAGAAGAATATTTTGGTCATTAAGTCATACATAACCTAGAAGTTATAATTCTTAAAACCCAAAACGTCATATAAGTTTAATGTGAAGTGTTTAGTGAGATTATAAAAAGGCTTTGTGTTTATTAATTGATATATTATCATATAAAGTAATTTACATTTATTTATTTTTTTGTTTAAGAGTAATTTACATTTTCTTTTTTCCGGTTTAAGAGAAATTTAGTCAAAAGGTTTAAAATGGAAATGAAGATTTCTTTAGACTAATTTTAGAAGCTAAATTTATTTTTAGGCTTAAAATAGAATAATCTCTTTACTATTCCATTAATCATCTTAAAAATAGACAAAAGGGATCCTAAAATATTTGTCCAAAAAAAATAGAAAATCCTAAAAGATATTTGTCCAAATAAAAGAAAATTGGTGGGTCCTGGCGTGTTATTAAATTAAGTACGAAAATAAAGGAACCACTTAACCGCAAGTGTACGGTTATCCCAAGTAATATATGATAATCAAGTTCGTTCTCAGGTACGGATTAGGTTCAACCCAAATATTAATCATGTAGTAGGAATAATTGCTAAACAGAAAATAAAAGATAATAATTTTTGTTTGGTTTTTCTAAATTAAAAGATGCAAATAAACTAAAGACTAAAATCAAATTAACAGAAAAGAAATAAAACAAATAAAAGACTAACTTCAGATAATAGAAATACTTGAGTCTCGCAAAGGAATCCACTTAATCAATATAATCTATGCTATGTCTAAGGGCAGAATTGGAATTATAATATTAGTCGGGACTCTAATATCTCCTAGCCCCCTGTCGGGTGGACCTAGAAGCTATCCTAAAGTATCATAAACACCTGTATGGTCGAATATGCCTCTTCGGATGATAAGATTTTACCTCTTTGGCTATGTAACTAGTTAAGCCTGTCGGTCAATAACGGACATTACACGGGTATTACCTAGATCTGTATTCAAACCCCCCTGTCGGATGATCACTTCGCCACTAAAGTGAATAGCCCAAATACTAACAGCTAATTCTAGTTTTTCCTAAAAGAATTAGTAATGAAAACAAAGTAATAACCAATATATAACACTCAATCCTATTTAAATCTAAACAATCCTAAATTCAAAACATAGATTTAATTAATTAAGGTTCATCCCTTTTATGCGATACTCAAGTATAAAGAAATTTAGCTCATGATGAAATTAAATACTAACATAAAAGAAAAGGAATTCATGTTCAAATACAAAAGATAAATGAAAATCTAAAGGGTTGAATGACTATTGTTGGAAGAACAGGATTTCTCCAGCTTCTAGCTTCTTCTCTCCTTCGTGCTCTGACTTGAAAACCTTAAGCCTCTTGTTTAATTCTCTGAAGTGTGTGAAAGTAGGAGGTTAATGGGTGTATTTATAGGTGTTGGAGGACCCTAGTTCGAATTTGCTTGGAGTGGAAGACAAGTCAAGGACTCTCAAATTCGTAGCTCTAAATTCTAGGAAAGGTAAGATTTTGCTGCTGATTTGATTTGGTCATATCTTTTTCAATACTTATCCGTTTGAGAAGTTCCAATATATGAAACCACTTGTCTTGGAAAGAGATTTCTATTGGTGAAGACCACTCATCCAGAATCCATGCTAGTGGTCCTTTGTGTGTTCTAAAAATAAATGCAAAAGATAATCGAACCACAACCGCAAGTGTACGGTTGTCCCAAGTAGTATAACTGATAATACAGATTCGTTCCAAGGACGGGATGGTTGACTACAATGCTTATCTATTAATGATTGATGCACTTATGAAAACAAATAAAGGTAAAATGTTTGTTTGGTTTTGTTATTAAAGCTAATGAATGAAAGACAAGTATTAAAATGCAAATAAAAGCTAAGACGCAAGTAAAATGATGTAAAACGCAATATGAGATGTAGCACTTGAGAACGCAAGGATCCTCCCAATCCTATTTCCTAACTTATGTTGTTTAAGGGTTAAATTGGTCAATTACAATGGTCGGGATTCTAAATTCCTTATACCCCCGTCAGGGTGGACTATAAGGCGGTCCTAAAGTGTCACTAGTCCCGTCAGGGTAAATATGATCCACCGTTGGATGATTAAGTGTTATTACCTCATTGGCCCTAGGATTAGCTAAGTTCGTCAGAATCATTAACTTCTATCCTAGATTAAATAAATATTTCCGTACCTAAACCCTCCGTCAGGATGATCCAATCTCCACTAATTGGAATAGCCTAGATACTAACACCTGTTCTTAGTTAGCTACTCCAAAAACAGAAAATAAACTCAATTTATTGAAAAGAGTAAAAGACCTAATTTAATTTAATTTAACAGAAACCCAAATTCAACATTTGTTATTCAATACGATTGGGATTCACCCATTAATTGTTCTCAAGCACTATGAATTATTTAGCTCATATTAAAAAGAAATACGAAATTAAAAGTAAAGGAATTCATATTTGATTACAAAATTAAAGATAAGAAAAACCTAATTTCCGGAATAGGAATGACTACGAACGGAGATATAGACCCTCTCCAGCTCTTGTAGCTTCTTCTTCTTCCTTCCGTTGACTTCTCTCTGGTGTTTTATCTTGTAGAATGTGAATTGTCTATAAAATAGAAGTCCATACCTCCTTTTATAAGTGCAAATTCGTTCTAGGGCTTGGACAAGAAAATAGAATATTAATTAAATGTCCAAACCCACTTTCTAAGCCCAAAATCCCGTAATTGCTGATACACCATCACTAAAACGGCTTTTCCCGATGCGTTACAACTCCGATTGACCTCATTCCAGTTGCTAAAGTTCCGTAACTCGATAAGGAATGATTTCTCTTCAAAGGTCAACAGCTAGATCATCGCTTAAGCACCTCGAAATCAGCAATCTATAGCCTGGAAAATGGATTTTCAGCTCTAAAAATAATATCTTCGGGATTTATCTTCAAGTCTTGACTCTATATCACGATCTTTGACTTTCTTCTCGGATTCCTCTTCTAGCTAACATCTAAAACCTGTAGAATCTTCACTAAAAATACCAATATTACGCGCAAAAGCTTAATAAATCAAAAATGCTAGAAATAAAAGAGGAAAATCATATTATTGCATATTAGCATCAAAAGTCTATCTAAATAGTCAAATAAACACAAAAAATGATGTCTCCTAAGGGTCGAAAATAAGAACAATTAAGGAGACATCACATGCCAATCTTTAATTATGATTCAATCTTTAAAACGTGGCTGGAATTTCAGATTCACAAGGTAGCTTTATCTTTTCCTCCTTTGAATAAATCTTCCCTAAATCTTCTTATTTCCATGTAAATCTTCTTTCCTTTCATCTTTATCTTGACTTGGTCTCTAAGTAATTACCATTTATCTTTTAAAGCTTCACATTAAATAAATAATTAAACCGCATATGCTTAAAAAGAATAAATCAATAAATCAAGAAAACGAAATAGGAAAGTGTACTCTAAATGAAACTCGACTAAAACTCATTTCCTAACACTCTAAAATACACTAAGACTTTATTCTCACTTCTTCTCCTTGGATTGGTCTTTCATCAAATTCAAGAACCGATTAACTTTGCATTAAAAACAATCAAATTTACACACAAAAGCTCAGATTCTGCAAATAGTTAATTTCCAAGGGGAGGAAGTGCAATATGATCAATTAAGCCTAAAAGTCTATCAAATAAGTCATTTATTCACCTAAAAGGATGTCTCCATGGGGCTAATAATTAGAACAAATAGGGAGACATCAGGACCCCAAACTCAAGCCTTTGTCGTCCCGACAAAGTAAAATAAAAACAAAGGATCTTTTAGGTGAACGCAGAAGGTAGAATCTAGAAAATAATCCCAAAGCACAACTTAAAATAAATCTCATATAGTCTAGTCTATGAATTAATATACACCTACACTTATCATGCAAAATCAAATACAAAACAAAATCAATCCAAAATTAATTTCACAATGCTAGAAGGTTACGCTTAATACTTATCTCAAGATGGTGGATATAGGGTGTTCTTCGATCTTTACTTGCTTTGAAGGCTCCACTTAGAATACTCCCTATTAAGTCATTGTGTATCTAGGAATCACGAGGACTTTACGATTTTAGCATAGGCTGAGGGACGGTATGGTATGTATATTTGGTAAATTTGAAGTGAGCTTTTGGCTCTCTCCTCAATTACCATCAACAAACTGTCCAAGAGCTTGAGTTTACACTCAAATAACGTTCTCACTCAACCCAATTGACGCGCTTAATTAGCGTCCCCAAATTAACCCAATAAGCACTAAGGATGATTCACTTAAAAATTTCCACTTTGCCGGTCCGAATATAATTTCTTTTCAAATCATTCATTTTTTTTTCTATTCTTTTGTATAGCTATGACTCTCTTTTTAATGTTGAGATATCATGCTATTTTTTCAGAGTTATGCCTATTCATAACTTGAGCTCGTAGCTTCTTTTTCATTCACTATTACCCCGGCAAAGGGTTACAATATAATAAACATGTGAATCATCTTCATGTATAGCATAAAGCATCATTGATAAGCTCAAAACTCCCAACCCAATGTAAATTCCCATATAGTGGACCCACCACCCCAAACTCAAGCTCAAGACAGGAAGTCTCGGGATCGTGATTCAAGTGCGGGTCATATGGTCATGCCTAATAATCTAAAGGGAAATTGGCTTATAATGTGGCGACAAAAGAAAAGCTTAAAGGCTAAAAATTTGGCTAAGAATGATAAAATTAATTCAAGGATAGACGGCCAAAAAGGATTCAAAGGGCTAACAAAGAACTGCCTCTATCATCTTCCTATTTACACAACTTGCCTCTAGTTCATACCTAAGTGGGTCCTCTACTCATTTAGATCTCACGTTCGACAAACCACCCATTATCCTTAAGCACGAGTTTACTTCTTTTGCATTGTTCATTAATTTTTCCTATCAATCACTTCATATTTGCATGCAATCAAAGTACAGTTTTATACTAACTCCTAAAGTCAACTATTTTCTATCATAAATTCATGAAAAACATGCTTGATGGGGGCATTTAAAATTCTCTACAGTCAACGCAACCCTAAGATTAATTTTATTGAAAGCATGTAAAACACAAAAAAATTGGGGGCAATGAACCCCACACCAAACTCAAAAGTGAGTCGTGTCCCCACGACTCGAAAAAGACTCAATAAAGCAATAAAATTAAACTAAACTACCTAATTAGTGCCTACCATCAATTAAGAAGAAGAATTAGAACGGGGTACCTGGCCATGAAGATCCATCGTGTCCTCCTCCGAAGGGGAAGAATAATTATCAATATCCATGTACAAAGTTACCTCTTCCAATGTTGACTTATTCTGTGTGATTTCCTTCCAAAGTGCTCCGATGTCTAGTCTTAAAAGTTCGAATTCTTGTTGCAAATTTTGAGCCCATGGAGGAATACCAGAATCAGTTTGAGAAGAAGAAGAACCTTTATCTTGAATTTGTGTCTTGTCTTCAGGCTTTGATGATACCCTCATCCTTGCTGTTAATTTCTTGTGTTGTGGTGGTGCAGGTGCCTTTTCTTGTGTTTCTTCAGTAGGCTCATCAAGATTGATGGCCTTTTCAATTGTGGAACCAGGCAAATTCTTGTTCTTCCCTAGGATGGAACACTTCCTCTTATAATCCATAGCATATGTTCTGTTTGTCATGGTTGAATTGACCCCAAACTCAAGTTTATACCAAGGATAGAATAAAGTTAAGAAAACTTGGTATAGCTTGAGTGTCTTGCTTGGATTAGATGAAGGAAGGTAGTTTCTTGACAAATATTGGAAGAACTCTTGAAAGCTTAATGATCTTGATTGTGTTTAATGGTGATTTGTGATGAATTTGATGAAGAGGTTATGTTTATGGAGGATGGAAGAGAGATTTAATAATGTTAATGTGTTTGTTGTGGAGGTTTAATCAAGCTTCAAGGTGTTTTTATAGGGTTGGGAGCTGGAAAATTCGTTCGGAAGAGGCTAGGGTTTATCTCTTTAAGGTTAGAAGTTTAATGGGCTTTGATCTCTTCACAAACCGCCTGGCGCGGTGCATACCTGCGGTGCATGGGTGTACCGCGAGGGTACACCGCAGCGCTGTTGGTGTGAATTTCTCGCCTCTGCCTTATACCCGTGCTAGCACCCCGTGGCACGCGTTTTTTGCCGTGCGGTGCAGGGGTGCGGTGCATGGGTAGTCCGCACGTGCTCCGTGAAAAAACCCGCGGTGCATACCCTGTGGCACACGTTTTGGGCGTGCGGTGTAGGGTGCGGTGCACCGCGGCAATCAGCTTCTCTTTTTCTCGCCTCTGGATAAGACCCGT
This sequence comes from Nemophila menziesii, assembly GCA_029959085.1. Classification (NCBI taxonomy): domain Eukaryota; kingdom Viridiplantae; phylum Streptophyta; class Magnoliopsida; order Boraginales; family Hydrophyllaceae; genus Nemophila; species Nemophila menziesii. Next base: position 9,693,456 of record JARWIR010000017.1, on the reverse strand, counting down.
GGTGCGCGACCCATGGTACGGGTTTTTGGGGCGCGGTATAGGGGTACACCGCGGGGGTAGTCCGCGCCAGCCTTTGAATTTTCCAAAAATTTTCTTTTGCGTTTCCTAGCACCCCAAATTCAATTCCTGCACCATTAACACAATACCCTTCTCATTTCTTTTAAAAGTAGACACTAAAACTTGACACTAACTTAGAATTATACACTAGGAATTGAAAAACTTAAAGCAATAAACTAATATATAATGAAATGGCTTTTGTTTAACGTCATTAAGCTCGATGGGTTACCTCTCACATCTATTCAGCTTCAAGGAGGTACATGACCTCCCCCGGATGTGGATCAACTCTGCGATTGGTATCCTCGCCTACATGGTAAAGTTTTAGACGATGCCCATTCACCATGAAGGTGCGTTGCTCATCTGGATTCTCGATTTCTATAGCTCCATGAGGCGTAACTTTGGTCACCACGAACGGACCAGACCACTTTGATCTCAACTTGCCCGGATAGTTGCTGAACTTGGAATTATACTTGAGGACCATCTGTCCAACTTTGAATTTCTTTTCACGAATGCGATTGTCATGCCATCTCTTCGTTTTTTATTTGTAAAGTTTGGCATTCTCATAGGCATGAAATCGAAACTCGTCAAGTTCATTCAACTTCATCATACGATTTTCCGCAGCTAAGGTTGGATCCATATTCATCTCCGCAATTGCCCAATAGGCACCCATTTCAAGCTCAAGAGGTAAGTGACAAGCCTTACCATAAACAATACGATATGGAGATGCACCCACAGGCGTCTTGAACGCAGTACGATATGCCCACAACGCATCATCTAATTTCATTGACCAATCCTTGCGTGTGGAACCAACTGTCTTCTCAAGAATGGATTTGATCTCTCGATTAGAGACCTCAGCTTGACCATTGGCTTGTGGATGATACGCGGTAGATCCACGAAGTCTCACACCATACTTCTCTAGAACTTTCTTCAGATATTTGTTCACAAAGTGTGAAACTCCATCACTGATTATAACTCGAGGTGTACCATGTCTAGTGAAGATGTGTGACTTCAAGAATTTAATCACTACTCGCAAATCGTTAGTTGGTAGAGCTACAGCCTCTACCCATTTAGACACGTAACCAACAGCTAGTAGGATATATAGGTTCCCGTTAGAAGGTACAAAAGGACCCATAAAATCAATACCCCATACATCGAATATCTCAACTTCCAGAACATTATTACGCGGCATCTCATCTCTCTTTGATATATTACCAGTAAACTGGCATCTATGACATTTCTTGACATACTCATGACAATCCTTATGTAAAGTGGGCCAATAAAAACCGGATTGTAGTACCTTTGCTGCTGTACGATCTCCTTTGAAGTGTCCTCCGTGCGGTGAATCATGACAACCCATAATAATGGATAGAATATCTTTATCTGGTATGCATCTCCTCACCATCTGATCACTGCATGTTTTGTAGAGGAAAGGATCCTCCCAAAAGAATTGTTTAGCACGGTGGGCTAGTCTCTTTTTCTCTTGTGAAGTAGCTCCTTGAGGAAAAGAACCACTCACAATAAGATTTGCAATATCCGCATACCAAGGAGTTTCTAATGAATAAACTGAAAACAAACTCTCGTCATGAAACTCTTCTCTAACCAACTCAGGTCCTCCATTAGACTCAGAACCTCCTGATTATAACAACCCTTTCGATCCCGAATCTCTAAATCAAACTCTTGCAACAGTAAAACCCATCTAATCAACCTCGGCTTCGCATCTTTCTTCTCCATAAGGTATTTAATCGCAGAATGGTCAGTAAAGACAACAACTTTCGCCCCAAGAAGATAGGAACAAAATTTGTCGAATGCATATACTACTGCTAGTAACTCCTTCTCAGTTACTGTATAATTCACTTGAGCACTTGTAAATACCTTACTAGCGTAGTAGATGGAATGAAATACCTTATCTTTTCGTTGACCCAGAACAGCACCCATAGCGAGATCACTAGCATCACACATAACTTCAAACGGAATTTTCCAATCAGGAGGTAATACAATAGGTGCAGAAATAAGCTTCTCTTTAATCTCGTTGAATGCCTTTATGCAAGCTTCATCAAAAAGGAATTTGGTGTCCTTCTCAAGTAAGTTGCACAACAGCTTAGAGATTTTGGAGAAGTCCTTGATAAAACGTCGGTAGAAACCAGCATGACCCAAGAAGCTTCTTACCCCTTTTACAGAAATGGGAGGGGGAAGAGTCTTGATTACCTCAATCTTCGCACGATCAACTTCCAAACCAGCACTTGAAACCTTGTGACCCAACACTATACCCTCTCGAACCATAAAGTGACATTTCTCCCAATTCAAAACCAAATCCGTCTCCTTGCATCTAATCAATACCTTCTCCAAGTTCCGTAAACACTCCTTAAAGTTATCACCAAACACAGAAAAATCATCCATAAATACCTCAAGGAAGTCATCAATCATATCCCAGAAGATTTCCATCATACATCTTTGAAAAGTAGCAGGTGCATTACATAATCCGAATGGCATCCTTCGGAAAGCAAAGGTACCAAAAGGACATGTAAAGGTTGTCTTGTGTTGGTCTTTTGGATCCACATAAATCTGATTGTATCCTGAATATCCATCCAAAAAGCAATAATATTCTCTACCAGCTAGCTTGTCTAACATCCGATCAATAAACGGAAGAGGGAAGTGATCTTTTCTGGTGGCCTTGTTCGACTTCCGATAATCCATACACACTCTCCAACCAACAACGGTCCTCGAGGGAAAGGCTTCATTCTGCTCGTTCAAGATGGTAGTAATACAACCCTTCTTTGGTATGCATTGAACTGGACTCACCCATTCGCTACTAGCTATGGGATAGATGATTCCCGCATCCAGCAACTTGATAACCTCTTTCTTCACTACTTCCTTCATAGTTGGCATCAATCTTCTTTGTCCTTCAACTGAGCGCGCGTTTTTATCGCCTAAAATGATTTTGTGTTGGCAATAGGAAGGACTAATACCTTTGATGTCAGCAATAGTCCAACCAATCGCCTCTTTATTAGCTCTCAGTATGCGCAACAGTTTGTCTTCTTGAGGACCTGTTAAAGTAGCTGAAACAATAACAGGTAGAGTGTTGTTAGTACCTAAATACGCATACCTCAAGTGTGATGGAAGCGGCTTTTCTTCTAGTTGTGGGGGAGATTCGATAGATGGTTTCTTTCTAGGTGCGATCTCCCCAGGCTCTCGGATTGGCTCATAGGCGAGATGCCTATGCTTCATGGTTCCGGAATTCAAAGCAGCTACGGTTTCGGTTAGTTCATCCATCAATTCCGGTAAGTCAAGTGTTAGGGCTGCTTGCAAGATATCGTTAAAATTCATACAATCAAACGCTTCTTGCGTAGTCAAATCGAGTACATCCATTCGAAAACACTCTTCAGAAATATCTGGAAACTTCATGGCCCTAAACACGTTGTACTTTACCGTCTCGTCTTGGATTCGCATAGTTAATTCGTCGTTTTCTACATCAATAACAGTACGCCCCGTGGCTAGGAATGGTCGACCCAAGATGATGGGGACATTCTTATCCGCGTCGTATTCAAGAATAACGAAATCAACTGGAAAAATTAACGTACGTGCCTTGACGAGGACATCTTCGATTCGTCCCTCTGGATGAGCGAGGGATCTATCAGCCATTTGTAGGATCATGGAAGTTGGTCTAGCGTTTCCTATCTTCAATTTTTCAAAAATTGACTTGGGCGTCAAATTGATACTCGCGCCCAAGTCACACAAAGCTTTTCCTTGCCACTCATTACCAATAGAAATAGGAATCGTGAAACTCCCAGGATCAAGTAGTTTCGATGTCAACTTACTTTGGCATATAGCGCTGCATTCTTCTGGCAATCCTATCATCTCATTCTCACGGTATGGTCTCTTGTTGGTAATGGCTCTCTTCAGAAATTTAACGTACTTCGGAACATCGCGTATAGCATCTAAGAACGGAACGTTAATATTGAGACCACGTACAATGTTCAAGAACTTCTGATATTCATCCATGTCTCCTTTTTTCTGAACTCTGGAGGGAAAAGGTGGAGGAGGACGGGTTTCTGTAACATCTTTGGATTTTGGCTTTTCCGGAATCTTCTCCACTTCAATTATCTCAGGCCCATCTTCTTTCTCTTCCACATCTTTTATTGGTTTCTCTTTCACAGTTGTTTCTTTTTCTTTCATCACGGGAAAAGGAGGTGGAGCGAGCTTCTTACCACTTCGAAGTGTCACTGCATTACAATCTTCTTTTTGCTTAGGTTCTTCAGTGTCACTTGGTAATTGTCCTTGCTGACGTTGATTCGATTGCTTATTTATCTGAGCCATCTGAGTTTCCATCAATTTAAGTGCTGCGGTCGTAGATTGTTGAATGCTGATTAGTGTTGTCAAGGTTTGTTGAACATCTAGAGCACCTTCTTGAGGTTGAGCAGGTAAAGCTTTCTGGTTCATGGTTTCGGTATAAGCATCTTGAGGAGGTTGTCTCTGAGCTTGATTTCCGTATGCTTGTCCACCTTGGTAGTTGTTCTGAGGTCTTGGTTGAAAGTTGTTTCCTTGGGGGCGTGGTTGATATGCATAGGATGGATTAGCAGCCCCATTTGGATTTGAATACTGGAAACCCGGATGGTTTCTATTCGGTTGATAGCCTTGACCACTTGAAAATTGTAATTTCCTCGGTTGGATATGAACATTACGGATTTTGGATTGTTTTGACAGGTCTCCCAATCATGATCTTGTGTACCACAGTTAGAACATCCATAAACTTCTTGTGTAACATTAACATCTGCTCTTCTACCGGTAACACTTTTCGTAACAGCTAGAACAAGCAGTTTCAGTTGTTGTTCGAGTTTTGTTTCCATGGCGGTGAATTTTTCTTCAATCAGTGCAATATTTCCACCTCGGACAGGTGTTCTTACGGTATTCCAACCTAGTTCATTCGTTACAAATCTATTTAAAATATTCTTAGCATGGACTGGTTGTACCCGTAAAAATGCACCACCACAAAGCAAGTCTAGATCCTTTCTTGAAGAACCATCAAGTCCTCGGTAAAATATCTTCATCTGTTGAACTTCTGTGAGGCCATGATTAGGGACTCTTCGTAAGCAAATCTGAAATCTCTTCCAACTTCTACCCAAAGTCTCGTCTTCTTCTTGCTTGAATGACGTTATTTCAACTTGCGCATCGAATCTCATATTCGTTGGGTAGTATCTATCGAAGAACGCGGTTTGTAATGCGTCCCATGTTGTAATTGTTCCGGGTTCTTGAGAATCATGCCACTCACTTGCTCCATCAATAACGAAGAATCTAAAATTAGCAAAATACATTTGCTCTTTAGTTACTCCTTGCGTAATATAAGAATCGCAAATTTGCATGAACTTCTGTACAGCACGGATTGGATCTTCGCTAGGTGCTCCTCGGAAATTGCCATAACTTTGAAACTGAGATAACATACCAGGATCGGGTCTGTATCTCGCGACATTAATATCTGCAGGACCAATTCCGAGGGCAGGAGCTCGAAACGGAGCTTCTTCAGGGCAATTGATGAACCACGGATCATTATTTTGAGCAACAGGAGCAGCAGGAACAACAGGGTTGAGTTGTTGATCTTCAACTTGGTCTTCAGCCATTGTTTCTTTTGCTAATTGCTCCTCTAACTCTTTTGCTTTAGCGTCTCTCTTTCTTTTGTTTGCTTCACGAACTAGGTTTTCGGGATTTGCAAGAATCACGATATCTTCACGCATAAACCAAAACCTGAGAAAGAAAAACAACCCAAAGCGTAAAACTGGAAAAAAACTAAAACTAAACTAACAATTAAACTACTAAAAGATTAACACCGGGGTCACACGCTACCGTCCCCGGCAGCGGCGCCAAAAACTTGGTGGGTCCTGGTGTGTTATTAAATTAAGTACGAAAATAAAGGAACCACTTAACCGCAAGTGTACGGTTGTCCCAAGTAATATATGATAATCAAGTTCGTTCTCAGGGACGGATTAGGTTCAACCCAAATATTAATCAAGTTTAGGAAAAATTGCTAAACAGGAAATAAAAGATAATAATTTTTGTTTGGTTTTTCTAAATTAAAAGATGCAAATAAACTAAAGACTAAAATTAAATTAACAGAAAGGAAATAAAACAAATAAAAGACTAACTTCAGATAAGATAAATACTTGAGTCTCGCAAAGGAATCCACTTAATCAATATAATCTATGCTATGTCTAAGGGCAGAATTGGAATTATAATATTAGTCGGGACTCTAATATCTCCTAGCCCCCTGTCGGGTGGACCTAGAAGCTATCCTAAAGTATCATAAACACCTGTATGGTCAAATATGCCTCTTCGGATGATAAGATTTTACCTGTTTGGCTATGTAACTAGTTAAGCCTGTCGGTCAATAATAGACATTACACGGGTATTACCTAGATCTGTATTCAAACCCCCCTGTCGGATGATCACTTCGCCACTAAAGTGAATAGCCCAAATACTAACAACTAATTCTAGTTGTTCCTAAAAGAATTAGTAATGAAAACAAAGTAATAACCAATATATAACACTTAATCCTATTTAAATCTAAACAATCCTAAATTCAAAACATAGATTTAATTAATTAAGGTTCATCCATTTTATGCGATTCTCAAGTATAAAGAAATTTAGCTCATGATGAAATTAAAGACTAACATAAAAGAAAAGGAATTCATGTTCAAATACAAAAGATAAATGAAAAACCTAAAGGGTTGAATGACTATTGTTGGAAGAACAGGATTCCTCCAGCTTCTAGCTTCTTCTCTCCTTTGTGCTCTGACTTGAAAACCTTAAGCCTCTTGTTTGATTCTCTAAAGTGTGTGAAAGTAGGAGGTTAAGGGGTGTATTTATAGGTGTTGGAGGATCCTAGGTAGAATTTGCTTGGAGTGGAAGACAAGTCAAGGACTCTCAAATTCATAGCTCTAAATTCTAGGAAAGGTAAGATTTTGCTGCTGATTTGATTTGGTCATATCTTTTTCAATACTTATCCGTTTGAGAAGTTCCAATATATGAAACCACTTGTCTTGGAAAGAGCTTTCTATTGGTGCAGACCACTCGTCCAGGATCCATGCCAATCTTTAATTATGATTTAATCTTTAAAACGTGGCTGGAATTTCAGATTCACAAGGTAGCTTTATCTTTTCCTCCTTTGAATAAATCTTCCATAAATCTTCTTATTTCCATCTAAATCTTCTTTCCTTTAATATTTATCTTGACTTGGTCTCTAAGTAATTACCATTTATCTTTTAAAGCTTCACATTAAATAAATAATTAAACCGCATATGCTTAAAAAGAATAAATCAATAAATCTAGAAAACGAAATAGGAAAGTGTACTCTAAAAATAGAAACTCGACTAAAACTCATTTCCTAACACTCTAAAATACACTAAGACTTTATTCTCACTTCTTCTCCTTGGATTGGTCTTTCATGAAATTCAAGAACCGATTAACTTTGCATTAAAAACAATCAAACTTACGCACAAAAGCTCAGATTCTGCAAATAGTTAATTTCCAAGGGGAGGAAGTGCAATATGATCAATTAAGCCTAAAAGTCTATCAAATAAGTCATTTATTCACCTAAAATGATGTCTCCATGGGGCTAATAATTAGAACAAATAGGGAGACATCAAAAATCCTAGAAGATATAGGCAAAATATTGTAATAAATCTACATGATTACACAACATTATCTAAAACATTTTAAACAAATTCTCACCTATTGCCTATCAGTTTACAAAGAATTTTTCAAAAAAAGTTTGAACTCCCCCAAATATAAGTAAACTATCTCTTACAACACCCTTTCACCCCCTCCTCCATAACTTGCGCAATATTTTCTTCCTTGTCAATTTTCGTAATGTAATTTTTCTTTTTACTTTTTGTCATGTCCCTTATTAGTGACTTGTGCTACCTCGTCGTTCCTCCAATTGACAAAATCGCAAAGTCCTTATACGCCACAAATTGTATAACATATGTTGTTAAGTTATAATTACAACCCTCAAAAGAAATAGAAAAAGTAAAAACTCAACATGCACATGCTCATCGCTCATCTATGTTATCCAAATAGACTTAGCCCTTTCAGCTGTAAGTAAGTAAATAAAATCATATGTCTTAATTTTTTAATTAATTATTTAATTAAATAATAAATTAAAACTCACCAATAATTGACAATCTCCCCTTGTTGCAACCAAGGTTAATTCCTCAACTTCCGTTTCCCATACATGGAAAATCGCAGCAGATACTACATTTGAACTGCCTAATATAATAACTAATATTAATAAAAAAATAATATTGTTCTTACTTGATAATTATGGTCGCAGTATACATTCCTCGTTGATCAAATTGTTCTCTAGTAGTTTTCCAAATACAAAGAAACAATTAAAAAATAGTAAGGAATCTACTAAAGAGTGATAAAAAATATATTTCCCCATTCGTGTCTTGATTTGATGATTTATTACTTTCGAGCATATTTTGTTTAATTTGTGTGTTAATGTGAAACTCTTAAGTAAATGAAAATATTTTGATACCAAATCAATTTCAAGGAGTTTAAAAACAAGATCCAATGTTAAATCTAGAGTTAAAAAGGAAACAAAGTAGAGTTAGGAAAGGAAAAGTTGTCATGCTGAAAAGTCGTCCAGTGTTTTGAAGAATGCAGAAATTATATTACGAATTTGAATGAGATATTTTACCAGCAGATAGATCTTTGAGTTACAGTTGTTTCCATATAAAGTGCGCGAATATCCGATAAGTAACGAAGGAGATATGACCAAAACAGTGAGTAGTGTTTATCATGTCCAATAAATTAGGAAACGAATTTGAATTGAATTTGGACTCCAATTACTTGCCTTCCTGTGCCTTCCTGTCCAATATTTCAACCTAGGGTTAGAAAACACCTATAAATCCACCCTCTTATTATTGCAGAATGCCTTTGCTCAATTATTATTCAATATTACACTAAGAGATCATCCAGAGAAGCAAGTTGACCTATAGAGGACGACAAGAAGCACAAAGAAGGAGAGTGACAAACTTCCCTTCTACATCTCTCCTTCTCTATATTTAGGTTATTTAGCTACAGATTTATGGTTTACCCATATTTATGAACTTGTATTCTGTAGTTTTTATTATTAATTGTTTGGGTTATTCTTTTGTCTAAATCTTAAGAATACTATTTGTTATTTTAATTGATTTGAGCTTGGCGTATATCTTATGTGCTTTGATTTATTGTTTTCAGCCCAAGATTTGGTTAATCTTAGGACTATCCTTAGTAATTGAGTGAACACCCGGAAGGGGGATTTAATTATTTACAACACCGCATAATTGTCTAGTGTGAAGTAATGATCCCGACGGGCCTGCCTAGCTAGATAGTCCTAAATATTTGATTTAACCACCGATCATTACATAGAGTCCCCTTAGCTAAGTCCCCTGGTAGTGGAGAGGTTGCTCCTAAGTCCACCCTGACAGGGGTTAGGAAGAATTTAGAATCCCGGTTAATATATAATGCTCAATTCTACCCTTAAGGTTAGAATAACAACTTAGTAAGATAGGCTAATATTAGTAACCCTAATTTATCTGACTTACATTCATTTTTATTTATCTGCACTCTTATTTATTTATTCACATCAGATAATTATCCATCTTACCTCTCTTTTATTATAAACATCCACATTCGTCTACGCTTATTGAATACGCTTATTGAATACAAGTAGATCTAACATATTAATCCCTACGAACTTTTACTTACTAACTAAACTTGCAAATGATCTGTGATACTTGCAGTGAGTTTCCGTGTAAAGATGTGCGTCCTTATATTTATATTATTATTTAAATCATTATTTTATCACATCTTTGCCCCACCAAGTTTTTGTCGCCGCTACCGCGGATTTATCTTTAAGTTAGTCTATTTCGGTTTATTTAGTGTAGAAGTTTTTATTTTTCTTCAGTCTTACGCATTTATTTTTGTTTTTGTCTTTTTCAAATTTAGATGCCTAATCAACTGCTAGGCTTTCCTAGCCCATTTCGAGTGCAACCCACTAGGATTCGCCCTCCAGCTATTCAAGTTGTTCGATTCAAGCCCGATCCCGACATGATTAATTTATTCGCAAGCTATGGGAAATATAGTGGTGCTACACATCAAGATCCAGTCCGTTCTGTTCAAATATGCATGCAATTCTGTGATGCTTACATTACTGAAGGTGTCATGCAAGAACATATGTATTATTTCATGTTTTAATTCTTCTTGACCAGAAGAGCAAGCAATTGGTTAGATGCTCAACCTCCTGAGCTAATAACAAATTGGGACAAGGTTTAAGCAAGTTTTTTTGATCGATTTTATCGCACATATATGTGAGTGAGGGAACAATTAGAGCTTATGAGTTTCATACAAGAAGCCGGAGAGAGTGTTGGAGAAGCATAGACTAGATTCCGAAAGAAGTTGGCAAGATGTCCACTGCTTGGATACACGCCAGAATTACAGTTAGCCATGTTCTATAAAGGACTCTATTCAGAGTTACAATTGAGAGTAGATGATCTGGGTCGTGGTGGTTTTGTCTCCATGGATCCGAAAGAAGCAAAGAGTGGTATGGAGAGAATTATCGAGACCAACATGAGTGGGCCACAATCAAAATCTCTCACCATTAATATTGATACATAGTTGAGGTTTTCAATCTTGCAAGATCAAATACAGCAACTAGCTATGGACGTTGAGAAAAGCATCCAAGACAAGGATTCCAAGGTGAAGGTCGTAAACGCAAGACAGGGATACTCCATGGGACATCAGGAAAATTATTAAAATTCTCACCAAGGTAATCAAGTACAACAAGCAGTTGCAAGTACGGTGTTATCCAAAACTATTCATATCAACTTCGACCTCAAGAAACTGTTTATCAAGTGCTACCTCAACAGCTATACATGTAAGAACACGCCTATGAAAATCAAGCTAATAAAACACTAGGCTTAAATGCGTACAAGGAAACTCAAGCTCCAATAGCACTTTCATCACGTCCTCAAGAAGATATCATTGAGTTAAAAGAGACTATTATTCAATTCATCAACTTCTCAAAGGACAATGTGAGCAAACTTGAGTCAAAGATCGATGCATCAGTAGTGCGAAGCCTGCAAAAACAAAATCATGATCTGAAACAACATAATCAAATCTTAGAGCAAAATGTGATACGACTCACTACAGTAATAGAACAAATCCAAAGTCAACTCTTTCCACTGACCCAAAGTACAAATTCTAACATGAAGAAGATCAAATATGTTGATGACAAGGTTAAGACTAATTAGTCTTCAAGCTAAAAAAATTAAAGAATCACCACCATCTCCATCGAGTAAAGTGGAGGTTCTACCAACCAATTCAACCGTAAATAGGATGAACTTAGATGAGATAACTGTTGAAGATTGGTTTGAAGAGGTTAAACAAGATGAGATTAAGAAGCCAAGAGTGGTTGATGCATCAAGAATGGAAGAGAAAAGCAGGGTGAAACCACCACCCCTATACTGCTATTATGCTGTAAAGTTCGCTTATCCAAAGGAGGATCATGATAGTTTTATAGAGACGTTAAAACAAGTGAAAATCACCATCCCTATACTCGAAGCTATGAAAGGAAATCAAAACTATAATCGATTCTTTATGGTGGCACTCTTCAATAAAGATAAGTTCACAGAATATAAGACTATGGCACTCAACGAAGGGATATCAGCACAAGTTCAGCAAAATTAACGCCAAAGCTTAAAGATCCTGGAGGTTTCAACCTCCTAATCAAAATAGGTGGTGTATTCCACGAAAGGGAAATATGTGATTTAGGGGTGAGTGTGAATATCATGCCCAAAAGTATATTCAAGAATATTGGAATTAGTGATGCAAAACCGACATCCATAATCTTACAACTTACAGATCAATCAACAGTAAAAACGGGGTGTAATCGAGGACGTGCTTGTCCAAGTACGTAAACTTGTTATTCCATAGATTTATTATTCTTGATTTGAAAGCAGATAAGAATGTCCATTAATAATTGGGCGTCCATTTCTAGCCACTAGCGACACCATAGTCATTGTGAATAAGCGAACCGTGACTCTTCGTATTGAAAATTATTCTGAAACATTCTATGTTTCGGGAAAGAAAAAGAAATTGAAGTCACGAGAACTAACAGCAATCAGAGTTGTGACCAAAAAGCCAAAAGATGTAAGCTTCCAAGATACCATGGAAAAGGAAATTGAGTTTGGGGTGGGAAAGGAGGTAGCATGGAAATCTCCCAACCCCAAACGTAAAAGTTCTTGGATAGGGCCATAGTTCATCACTCGAGTTGTTTCAGCAGGAGTGGTCGAAATAAAAGCGATGGAGAATTGCAAACTCAGATTGGTAAAAGTTAATAACCTAACTCACTGCTGGGGAGGTTATAAAAAGAAATAACCGAGGCAATACGTCAAACTTAATGACGTTAAACAGAAGTGCTTCTTGGGAGACATCCCACAATATTTTATGTTTTTATGTTTTAGTTATGTTTAGTTTAGTTAATTTAAATAAGTATTGCATTAATGAGGAAGGTATCAGTGTTTTTGATGTATATGTACTTAAAAATTGAGTTAGGGAGAGGAAACAAAATATTTTGGCAAGTCAGCAGGTACCTTCGGTACACCGAACCACCCGTGTGGTTCACCGTACCCCACAAAAGCGTCATTACGGACCAGCAAATCAGGTGCTCGTGCGAAGCAATAAAGGACAAAACTGTGTCGACGTGTGCGCAAAACCGTTCCACTGTGTCATCCAGAGTGTTCGTGCGGTACACTGCACGGGTACCGCGGTGCACCGCATGAAGAAAAACCGTCGTGACGTTCCAAAGAAACGGTCCACTTGCAAGAAGAAGAAAAATAACCGTGTCGTCATTAGCGCTGACCCGTGACACGGTCCATAACAGAATGTACCTGTGGTACACCGTATCAAGTCAAAACCGTGACAATGGTACAAAAATTCAGGGTCCATTACGAGACCCATTGCCTTAAACCGTATCGACAAGACTGAGCTACAAGGGGAAACAAAACCTAGCTACGGTACACTGCACTTCAGCTGCGGTGCACCGAATGATGCCGCCAATGAATGGGAATAAAAAGAGAAGGTTAGTACACCTACGAATTTCTAAACCTTAAGCCTCTCTTTCATTCCCAAATCTTCCTAAACTACATTAAAGCTTTACCAAACCTCTAATTCACATCAAAACACCAAGAAATCACTATAATTCATATTCAAATCATTCTCAACCTCCATATAAACAAATTCAAACACCCAAATCATTCCAAAACACATAGAATCCAAGAATCAAAAACAAAAATTTCCAAATATTTTTCCAAAATTCATTAAACCCATACCATCCAAGAAAGATATCATCATACCCACACAGAGAATCATCATCCTTACACATTTCCAAACCCAATTAACACATTAATTACCCAAAATCAAACGGTAATTAAAGAGTGTTTAAACCTTTGAGTTGGGGGTCAAAAGAGAACGAAGATAGAATCTATTGTTAAGGGAGATGAATAATCAAAGCAAGGTATTGGGTAAGATCAAGAAGAAATCAATTAAGATTGGTACTAGTTCGGGAACAAACAAAATGGTAAATCGGGTCAAGACATGAAAGGAAAGCTAGCAGTGGTGAAATCGAAGATCAAAGCAGTCATATCTTTCAAGGAGAAAACACCACAACATCTCCATATCAATATTCCTATACCAAAGATGAGCAAAGATTCTGAGACGCTAGTAGCTATCGCCAAAAAAATTCCTGGATGAACACCTTCACATGAGAGAGTAGTCGAGAAAGAAATTGGAAAAGATAAGAACAAAGAAGTTTCTGGAGTTGTGCGATGGATTGGGATATATCATAAGAGGAGGTAAGAGAATGCGAAATTGGTTATACTAGAAGGTTACATACAAGAAAATCATTGCACCCTCTTGGTGGTCCCTTGTGTGTTCTAAAAATAATGCAATAAGGAAAAGAGAACCACAACTGCAAGTGTACAGATGTCCCAAGTAATATATGTGATAAAACAGATTCGTTCTCAGGGACGGATTGGTTGACTCTAATTCTTATCAAATAGTGAATAATTGCACGTAAAGCAAGAAAATGATTTTAAGATTGTTTGTTTTGGTTTTCTATAACTAAGACAATAAATTAAAAGACTAAATTAATGCAAATATTAAACTAGACGCAAGATATGAGAGGTAGTACTTGAGCAACGCTAGGATTTCACTTAAATCTATTCATTCCATGTATTGTTTAAGGGACGAATTCGGTATTTAATATTGCTCGGGATTCGGAATTCTCCTTACCCCACATCAGGTTGGACTAAGGAGCTATTCTTAGGTGCTACAAACCCCGTCAGGGTGAATATAGTCCACCTTCGAATGATTAAATCATAATTACCCAATGGGCCATAGGATTAATTAAGCCTGTCAAGGTCATATAAAATCTATCCTACATTCGTTAATTGATTCCGTACCTAGACCCCCTGTCAAGGCGATCCAATTGCCACTAATTGGAATAGCCTAAGTACTAAGTCTTAATGTTGAGTCGCGAATTCAATACTAGTAGATAAGAACAAATTAAAGAAAAATATTTATTACCCAATTCGATTTAAATTAAAATAATCCCAAATCCAAAAACATAGAATGAAATATATTGGGGTTCAACCCATTAATGCGTTCTCAAGTACCAAATGAATTTAGCTCATAATCGTATAAACTAAGAAAATAAATTGAAAGGAATTCATAATTGTTTTACAGAAATAAAGATAAGAAACCTAATTATGAAGTTGATTCGGCTGCGAACTGGAGAAGTTGAATTTCTCCAACTTTTGGCTTCTTCTCTTCCTTGCTTCTGCTTCTTCTCTCGTTGTCTGACTTTGTGAATAATGAATTGTGTGTGAAAATAGAAGTTCAAAAGCCCTTTTATAATCATAAATTCGGACTAGGTGGTGGGGGCAAAGGTGTGATAAATAAATAGATTAATAAAGCTAATAATAAAGAGTCACACACCCTTGAGAACCACGGAACTCACTGCAAGTATCACAGATCGTTTGCAAGTTTTAATGATAAGTCAAGTTCGTTTGCAGGGATTGTATCCGTTAGATCAATTTATGTTTAACAAGGGTAGATGAATTTAGATGTTTTAAATATAAAAAGATGAAATAACAATCTACGCAATTAAATAATTAAAACAAATAAACAAAACAAATAACTAAGTATGAATGTAAGTCAAATAGATTAGGATTACTAATATGACTCTATTACTAAATCGTTATTCTAACCTGTCACAGATTAAGCATTATATATTAACCAGGATTCTAAATTCTACCTAGCCTTCTCTAGGCTTAGGAGCAACCTCTCCACTACTAAGGATTCCTAAGTAATGATTGGTGATTAAATCAAACCTTTATGGCTATCTAGTTAGGCAAGGGATCAAAACTAGACGATTATGTGGTGTTGTCAATAACCAAGAATAATCCTAAGATTGGGCAAATCTAAGGTGTAACAATAAGTCAAAACACATAATAACAATATACGCCAAGCTCAATCGATTAAAATAACAAATAGTATTTAAAGACAAAATAATAATCCAACAATTAAAGGTAAACTTACAGAATAAAAGCTTAGAAATATGGTTGAGAATAGATCTATAGCTAATTACTCTAAATATAGATAAGGTGAGATGTAGAAGAGGAGTTTGTCAGTCTCCAATCTTCTTCTTCTTGTCTTCCTCTACAGGTCAGCTTGCTTCTTGAATGAATAACTTGATTCTAAGGATGAATATCTAACTAAAGGACTAAGCTATTGTTTATAATTTAAGCTAATGTTTAGAACTGAGCAAGGACATGTTTACAATGATAAGAGGGTGTATTTATAGGTATCTTGGAAGCCCTAATTCGTTTTCTTGAAGGAAAAGTAAGTGGTGGACTCCAAGCCCAACTCTAATTCGTATGGAAATAAAGATAAACACTGCTGGACCGTTTTGAGCATATCTTCTTCATTATTGGTCGGTTTTTGCTCCATAATATACCAAAAGAATCGCAACAGAATTATCTTGCCCCATAAGAAGGAAATTACCAAAATAGGCCTATTTCTTAGGTAAAAACGCATATATTTGGACGTGTTCTGCAGAATCCCAGATTAAGGCAGCTTTTCCTTTTCCATCTTTTTAGCTTTTATTTCCTTATCTACAATTACCATGCTAATCTCTTTCCATAAGTTGTTGTCTTTGACTTGGGACTCTAATTAAGCTCCATAATTATCTTTAAAGCTTCACACTAAATAAATAATTAAACCCAATATGCTCTAAAAATATTATTTTACTAAATCAAGACTCAAAATAGGAAAGTGTAGCATTTCTCAATAAAATCGACTATAATGACTTCTAAATCACTAAAAATGATGTCTCATCCTAATATAAATATATCACAAATGAGGAGACATCAATACCCCCAACTCAAAGTTGTATCGTCCCGATACAATAAAGATAAAAACAAAGGGAAGTCTCTAAATACACACTTAGGTCAATTAAGCACAAAAGACAGAAGATAGAAGAATATGGAGAATAGACTCGAAGCAACTACTCAAAAAATTTCATGTAATAATATTTAAAAACTACATACCTGTACACTTCTCATACCCACAGTCAACACGGCTTGAATTCAAGATCAAATTAGTTTCGCAATGTAAGAAGGAGAGGAACTTTACTCAGTTCACCAAGGAAGCTATAGATTGTTCATCGAACCTTACTAGTATCCAAAGCTCCAGTTAACTACTCTCTATTGGCTCAATCACTTCTCGATAACATAGCAAAGAATCAAAAGGTCTTTAAGGTTGTAATTTAGGCTTAGGGACGGTATGATAAGTATATTTTGGATAATTTAGAGTGAGATTTTGGCTCTCTCCTCACTAGCCATCAACGAATCGCCCTAGAGCTTGAGTTACTCTCATAAAACGTTTCTCACTCAACCCAATGATTTCTTGATGCACAATTTAGCATCCCCAATAACCCAATTAAAGCATAAGATGTTCATATAAAAATTCCACTTTGCCGGTCCGAATATATATATTTTCTTTTCAATTCATTACAGCTATGACTCTCTTTTTAATGATGAGATATCACGCTATTTTCTCATATATATATATTTTTATGCCCTTATTGGCAAAATTAGCTCGTAGCTTCTTTTTCATTCACTATTACCCCGACAAAGGGTTACAATAAAAATCTGTGAATCATCATCAATATAAATAACAGAGAACAATTAATAAGCTCAAAAATCCCAATCCAATAACAATTCCCATAATGGTGGACCCACCACCCCAAACACAAGCTCTAAAACACCTGTCTATGCATCACGATTCGAGTGCGGGTCATATGGAAAAGTCCTATAATCTAAAGGGATATGGCTTATAACGAGGCTAAATAAAAGGCTTTAGAAAGGCTAGAAGGGGCTGAGAAGGATATAGCATATAAAACAAAATAACCAGGTGAGAAGGTATAAATAGGCTTCAAAAGGCTTCAAACATGAAAGAACCACCTTACTCACTTTCTACACTATGTAATTTCGTTATTTTCTTACCTTTAGCACTTTCATCAAATGGTTTATCAACTAGCTTGGATCTCACGGCCTACACACTTCTCAAGGTTCCCTGAGATCGAACATACTTTCTATCGCATTGCTCACTAATCTTTTCTTTACTATCAATGTGTGTTTTCCTGCAAATACTTCAAAGCATACAAAATAAAATAGCTCATAAACATACTACTTCCTATCATTAATCCACTGAGCTTATGCTTTTAAGCTATTAAACACACTCTACATACATCTAAACCTTCAAAAAATTTAATTTTACCTAAAAACAGAAATGGAGATGAGAGACAACGAATCCCCACACCCCCAACTCAAAAATTAGCCGTGTCCCCACGACTCGAAAAGACTCAAAAATAAAATAAAAGAAAATTAAAATTTTTACAGATATTGCACATAAAAGAAATGGTAAGGAAGAAAGAAAACATACTCTTCGAGGCTATTTACCTCGCCTGATCAATACCCGGATTAGGGTGCAGTGCTTTCGTGTATGCAAACTTCATGTATCACCAATTTCGCTTTCCCTTACATCTTCTTATGCTCCATCCCAATCAATCACACTCTAGAAATCTCTTGTTTATCTTCTTCCAATTTTGCTCTTGAATACTCTCTCATGTGAAGGTGTTCATCCAGAAATACGTTTTGAACACAGCTACTAGCGTCCCAGAAGCTCTTGTTCATCTTGGGTTAAAGGACTATCGATTGTAGAGGTTGTGGTGTCTTCCTTATGAAAGTTTAAACCTTTTTGTTCTTTGAATTCACCACAGCTAGCTTTCCTCTATTCTCTTGATCCGATTTACCTTGTAATTTATTCCCAAACTAGTACCCATCTCAATTGAAATCTTCTAGAGCTTACCCAATACCTTGCTTTGATTCTTCATATCCCTTAACACTTGATAATATCTCTATTCTCTTTATCATCTCTTTTGACCCCCAACTCAAAGCTTTGAACACTCTTGAAATTTGTACTTTATGATCATAGGTGGAACAAGCTTTATTTTGGTTATGAAAGGTGTTAGGATGACAATTCTCCATGTGGGTATGATTGAATTAAGGTTTAGTGATGTGGGTTTAAGGATTGAGAAAAAGATCATGAAATTCATGGTTTTGATTCTTGGTTTCTAGGTGTTTTGATATGATTTGGGTGATTGAATCTTCTTTGTAATGATGTAGGGAAGGATTTGGATGAGAATTAATGGTGATTTGGTGGTGTTTTGATGTTAGGTGAAGGTTTGTTGAAGCTTCAATGTAGTTGGGAGAGTTCTGGAGAAGAGAAAGAGGTTTAAGGTTTAATAAATTCGGAGTAATGAGCATTATATCTTCTTATAACCTTGAAACCCTTTCTTTTCTCTCTCTGGCGGCTCATGCGGACTACCCCTGCGGACCATGGGGTATACCGCGGGGTACACCGCGATATCTGATGGTTAAAAATTTTTGCTCACTGGTTAACACCCGTGGTAGGACCCCGTGGCACGTGTTTTTGCTCTACGGACCAGGGTGCGGTGTACCGCGGGGGTGCTCCACGCCTCCTACGTCAAAATACCTGTGGTAAGACCCCGTGGCACGTGTTTGTGCGGTGCATGGCGCGGTATAGGGTCCGGTATACCAGACCCATCAGCTATTTTTTTCTTTTCTGTACACAACACGTGGCTGCTACCGTGGCACGAGTTTTTACCTTGCGGTGCACCGCGGCTGAGGTCTGGTGTACCGCACTTGGCAAAAACCTCCCCATCAGCTAGATCTCGAAAAGTTATGCAGTTTAGGCTCAAAGATCACCTGATTTCGACATCCGAGCGCAAAGATATGACTTGCCGAAGTTTCTCCGTTCCGAAAAATTTTGCTCGCTTCCCTAACTCGCTTTCTCCAATACCTAATCATCAGAAACACTAATACCTTCCTCAAATATGCAATATCAACTAAAATTAACTAAACTAAACTAAAACTAAAACATAAAAACATAAGAATTACTATGGGATGTCTCCCAAAGGGCACTACTTACCAAATCGAGCTTGCAACCTTTGATAGCCTTGATTTCGACCACTCCTTCTGAGATAATTTGCGTGATAACATAAGGTCCCTTCCAAGAACTGCTCTGTTTGGGGTTGGGAGGTTTCCATGCCACCTCGTCTCCTACCCCAAACTCAATATTTTTCTCTATGGTTTCTTGGAGACTTTCAGGTTCTGGCTTCTTGGTTACTGCTCTGATTGGATATAGCTCCTTTGACTTCTTTTTCCTCTTCTTTCCCGAAACATAGAATGTTTCAGAATCATTTTCAATGCTAAGAGTCACGGTTCCTTCATTCAGATTCACTATAGTATCGCTAGTGGCTAGGAATGGATGCCCAAGAATGAATGGGACGTTCTTATCTGCTTTGTAGTCAAGAATAATAAAGTCCGTTGGAATAACAAGGTTACCTACTTGAACGAGTACATCCTCTATTACTCCCCACGGCTTAACTGTAGATTGATCCGCAAGTTGTAAGATTACGGATGTCGGTTTTGCTTCACTAATACCAATCTTCTTGAATACACTTTTGGGCATGATATTCACACTTACCCCTAAATTGCACATGGCTTTTCCATGAAATATACCACCTATTTCGATTGGGAGATTGAAACTTCCTGGATCTTTATGCTTCGGTGGTAATCTTCGTTGAACTCGTGCTGATACCCCTTCATTGATTGCTACAGATTTGGCTCTTGTAAATCTTTTCTTATTGGAGAGTGCCTCCATAAAGAATCGTTCATAGTTTCTCCTTCCTTCCATAGCTTCGAGTAAAGGGACGTTAATTTTCACCTGTTTTAACGCCTCTATACACTTCTGATGTTGCTCCGTGGGATAGTGGAAATGTATGGGTGTATGTCTTGCTCTACTTCTCTCTTCAATTCTTGGTTCATCAACCACTCTTGGCTTCTTTCTTTTATCTGGTTCAACTTCTTCAACCCAATCTTCAATAATTATCTCATCTAAGTTCATCCGTCTTACGTTTGACTTGTTTGGTAGAACATCCCCTTTTGAGGGAGATGGTAGTGCTTCGGTGATTATCTCACTGTGTTCTTTTATCTTTTGAGCTTGAAGACTAATAGTCTTGACCTTGTCGTCAACGTATTGGATCTTCTTCATGTTAGTAGTTGTATCTTGGGTCAATTGTAGGAGTTGAATTTTCATTTGTTCTATGATTGTAGTGAACCGCATCACATTCTTCTCTAAAAGTTGATTATGTCGTTTAAGATCTTGATTCTGTTGTTGCAGGCTTTGCACTACTGATGCATCGATCTTTGATTCAAGTCTGCTCATATTTTCCTTCGAGAAGTTGATGAATTGACTAATAGTCTCTTTTAACTCAGTAATCTCTTCTTGAGGACGTGATTGAGCTTGACTTACATTATGCACAGTATAGCTCGGTGGTTGATCAGCTTGATTTTCATAGGCTTGCTCTTGTAGGTATAACTGTTGAGGTGGCTTTGGGATACTTTCCTTAACAGTTATAGCGAGTTGTTGTATTTGATCTTGCAAGCTTGAAATCCTCGCATCTTCTTCGTCGTTAGTGGTAGGAGTTTTTCCTTGTGGCCAACTCATGTTGTTCTCAATGATTGTTTCCATACCACTTTTTGCTTCTTTTGGATCCATAGAGACAAAATTTCCACGACCCATATTATCTGCTCTCAGCCTTGACTCTCTATTGAGTCCATTATAGAACATGGATAATTGTAATTGTGGCGTGTATCCATGTAATGGACATCTTGCCAACATCTTTTGAAATCTCGTCCATGCTTCACCAACACTCTCTCCGGCGTCTTGTAAGAAATTCGTAGGCTCCAAGAGTTCCTTCACTCGCATACTTGTAGGAAAAAATTTATCAAGGAATCTTTCTTGAAACTTGTCCCAATCGGTTATTAGCTCGGGAGGTTGATCATCGAACCAATCGCTCCAAGAGTTCTAAACATTAGCTTAAATTATAAACAATAGCTTAGTCCTTTAGTTAGATATTTATCCTTAGAATCAAGCTATTCATTCAAGAAGCAAGCTGACCTGTAGAGGAAGACAAGAAGAAGAAGATTGGAGACTGACAAACTCCTCTTCTACATCTCACCTTCTCTATATTTAGAGTAATTAGCTATAGATCTATTCTCAACCATATTTCTAAGCTTTTATTCTGTAAGTTTACCTTTAATTGTTGGATTATTATTTTGTCTTTAAATACTATTTGTTATTTTAATTGATTGAGCTTGGTGTATATTGTTATTATGTGTTTTGACTTATTGTTACACCTTAGATTTGGCCAATCTTAGGATTATTCTTAGTTATTGACAACACCACATAATCGTCTAGTTTTGATCCCTTGCCTAACTAAATAGCCATAAAGGTTTGATTTAATCACCAATCATTACTTAGGAATCCTTAGTAGTGGAGAGCTTGCTCCTAAGCCTAGAGAAGGCTAGGTAGAATTTAGAATCCTGGTTAATATATAATGCTTAATCTGTGACAGGTTATAATAACGATTTAGTAATAGACTCATATTAGTAATCCTAATCTATTTGACTTTCATTCATACTTAGTTATTTGTTTTGTTTATTTGTTTTAATTATTTAATTGCGTAGATTGTTATTTCATCTTTTTATATTTAAAACATCTAAATTCATCTACGCTTGTTAAACATAAATTGATCTAACGGATACAATCCCTGCGAACGAACTTGACTTATCATTAAAACTTGCAAACGATCTGTGATACTTGCAGTGAGTTCCGTGGTTCTCAAGGGTGTGTGACTCTTTATTATTACCTTTATTTATCTATTTATTTATCACACCTTTGCCCCCACCAAGTTTTTGGCGCCGCTGCCGGGGATTTATCTTTAAGTTAAATCTATTTTGTGTTTATTTAGTGTAGAAGTTTTTATTTGTTTTCAGTTTTACGCGTTTTCTTTTTAGTCTCTTCTCAGGTTTATTAGGTATGGAGAATTATTACGTACCAAATATGCATGGGCCCAAAGTCAAAATTTTTATCAAGAAGGTTCGAGCTATCAATTTCAAGCTCCACCACAACCCATGCATAATCCACAAAATGAAGCTATAACAGAAATGATGGATAAATTATTGATTCTGGTTCAAAATTTTACGCAGCTCAACAATAAAACATCCAAGGAGCTAGCTAAAAAAGTGGAAGCCCTGGAGACACAAGTCACTCAAGTGACCAATTCTTCTCTAAAATTCCAACAAGAGTTTCCACCGTTAATCCGAAGTATCATAGAAGAACAGGTTCGACAAGCTCTTCCGTCTCATCAAGTTTTTGAAAGTATAAATTATCTGGAGAATATGGAAGAGCAACATGCGGAAAATATAGATGCTAATACAACCTTAATACGTTCTATGCACCAAAAATATCAAGCAATGGAGCAAAGATTAATGGAACTCACTACGATCAATCAACAGTTACAACAAGAATTACATAAGAAACTGGGTTATAGCAATGTTGGGTTCGAAATTTCAACCGTAGAAGAACCAACCAAGCTTAGCTGAGAAGAAGTAATTGTTGAAGATAAAATTGTGAAGGAGGTTGATCCAGAATTCAAGCATGTGGAAGAAGAAAAAGAAACCGATAAAGAAGAGACAACCGCACAAAAGGTGCAAACAGAATAAAGTAAGGTGGAACCACCACCTACACAACCATTACTATCACCACCTCATCTACAAAGAATTACATATCCTAGTGGTGATAATAAATCTGAAACGTCAAGCCCAGAAAAAATCATTGTTCCTATACTCGAAGTCCCATACATGCAAACTGGCCTAGGTAAAGAAATTAATGATGAGGCCACTGAAATCGATAGCGATGTTTGGTTCGATGTTGTTGAAGAGTTCAGCCTTCAAGAAGAGGAGGAAGTGGACTCACCACAAGTTTCACTTAATGAACTAGATATTCCGAAAAGGGAAGAACCAAGCACGATATGCATAGAGGACTTAATCGCATATAAAGAGCATACATCACCAAGTGTAGAAGTTGAGATTGAGAATAGGGACCGTACTAAATAAGCTTGACAACCATTCCAAAGAAGCTACCACAAAAGAAGCAAGATTTTGGAGCTTTATATCTCCACATTAATATAGGTGGTAATTTCAAAGCTAAAGCGATGTGTGACTTGGGTTCAGGAAGGAATATCATGCCCAAGAGTCTGTTCGAGAAGTTAGGCATGGGAGATGCCAAAAGAAAAGATATTGATTTGCTGCTCCTAGATAATTCAACGATAAAACCATGGGGAGTCATTGAAGACGTGCTTGTCCAAATAGGTACTTTAACTATACCTACAGATTTTGTTATCCTTGATAGCATTGCAGGTCAAAATGTTCCATTGATACTTGGACGCCCATTCTTGGCGACAAGTCACAGCATAATTAATATTCATAGGGGAACCGTGACTTTCCGAGTGGGAAAAGAATCTAAAACATTCCACTTGGTGGATGAAAAGCATGAGGAATCACGTATAGAAGCCCCGACACTCCGATTTGTGACAAAAGAAATTAAAAAGAAAGTCCACAGTAAACCCGTGAAAAAGAGAATCAAAAGTGAGTTTGGGGTTGGTGACATGGTTGCATGGAAAGCCCCCAAACACGAGAATAGACCACGAGGATTCAAGGATTCGTGGATGGGTCCGTTTGTAGTTACGAGAGTTATTTCGTCAAAACGGATTGAGATACAAGCTAAGAAGGGTCACAAACTTCGGATAGTAGATGAGCATAACCTAACCCGTTGTTGGGGAGGTTATGTACGCAAGCCTTAATAGAGGTAACACGTCTAACTTTGAAAGATGTTAAACAAAAGTGCTACACGGGAGACAACCCGTAATTTCGTTTATGTTTTTACATTTTTAGTTTTTAATTTATGTTTAGTTTAGTTAAATTTAGTTGATATTGCATATTTGAGGAAGGTATTAGTGTTTTTGATGATTAGGTATTGGAGAAATCAAGTTAGGGAAGCGAGCAAAATTTTTTGGAACGGAGAAACTTCGGCAAGTCATATCTTTGCGCTCGGATGTCGAAATCAGGTGATCTTTGAGCCTAAACTGCATAACTTTTCGAGATCTAGCTGTTCGGGAGGTTTTTGCCAGGTGCAGTACACCGGACCTCAGCCGCGGTGCACCGCAGGGTAAAAACCCGTGCCACGGTAGCAGCCACGTGTTGTGTACAGAAAAGAAAAAAAATATAGCTGATGGGTCCGGTATACCGGACCCTATACCGCGCCATGCACCGCACAAAAACGTGCCATGGGTTCCTACCACGGGTATTTTGACGTAGGAGGCGCGGAGCACCCCCGCGGTACACCGGACCCTGGCCCGCAGCTCAAAAACGCGTGCCACGGGTCCTAACACGGATCCAATCCAGTGAGCAAAAATTTTCACCCATCAGATGCTGCGGTGTACCCCGCGGTACACCCCCTGGTCCGCAGGGGTAGTCCGCACGAGCCGCCAGAGAGAGAAAAGAAAGGGTTTCAAGCTTATAAGGAGATCTAATGCTTATTATTCCGAATTTATCAAACCTTAAACCTCTTTCTTCTCTCCAGAACTCTCCCAACTCCATTAAAGCTTCAACAAACCTTCACCTAACATCAAAACACCACCAAATCACCATGAATTCTCATCCAAACCCTTCCCTACATCATTACAAAGAAGATTCAAGCACCCAAATCATATCAAACACCTAGAAACCAAGAATCAAAACCATGAATTTCAAAATCTTTTCCCAAAATTCATTAAACCCATATCATCAAAGCTTGATTCAATCATACCCACATGGAGAATTGTCATCTTAACACCGTTCCTAACCAAAATAAAGCTTGTTCCACCTATGATCATGAGTTACAAATTTCAAGAGTGTTTAAAGCTTTGAGTTAGGGGTCAAAAGAGATGATGAAGAGAATAGAGAAATTATCAAGTGTTATGGGATATGAAGAATCAAAGCAAGGTATTGGGTAAGTTCTAGATGAAATCAATTGAGATGGGTACTAGTTTGGGAATATATTACAAGATAATTGGAGTCAAGCAATTAGAGAGGAACCGGTTTTTGGTGAATTCAAATCCTAAAACGCAAGCAATTGTAATTAAGGAGCAGAAGATGCCAATACCTCTTCTAATCAAAGATTTCTATATCAAAGATGAATAAAAGCTTATGGGACGCTAGTAGCTGTGTTCAAAACATATTCCTGGATGAACACTGTCACATGAGAGAGGATTCAAGAGCGAAGTTGGAAGAAGATTAACAAGAGATTTCTAGAGTTTGATTGATTGGGATGGAGCATAAGAAGATGTAAGGGAAAGCGAAATTGGTGATACTAGAAGTTTACATACATGAAAGCACGGCACCCTATCCCGGGTATTGATCAGGCGAGGTAAATAACCTCGAAGAGTATGTTTTCTTTCTTCCTTACCTTTTCTATGTGTGCAATATCTGTAAATTTTAATTTTCCTTTATTTTATTTTATTTTATTTTTGAGTCTTTTCGAGTCGTGGGGACACGGCTCATTTTTGAGTTGGGGGTGTGGGGATTCGTTGTCTCTCATCGCCATTTTTCTGTTTTTTTAGGTAAAATTAAAATTTTTGAAGGTTTAGATGTATGTAGAGTGTGTTTAATAGCTTGAAAGCATAAACTCAGTGGATTAATGATAGAAAGTAGTATGTTTATGAGCTATTTTATTTTATATGCTTTGAGTATTTGCAGGAAAACACACATTGATAGTAAAGAGAAGATTAGTGAGCAATGCGATCGAAAGTATGTTCGATCTCAGGGAACCTTGAGAAGTGTGTAGGCCGTGAGATCCAAGTTAGTGACAAAACATTTGATGAAAGTGCTAAAGGTAAGAAAATAACGAAATTGCATAGTGTAGAAAGTGATTAAGGCGGTTCTTTCATATTGAAGCCCTTGAAGCCTTTTTATACCTTCTCACCTTATGATTTTTTATTTTATATGCTATATCCTTCTCAGCCCCTTCTAGCCTTTCTAAAGCTTTTTATTGAAACACGTTATAAGTCATATCCCTTTAGATTATAGGACTTTTCCATATGACCCGCACTCGAATCGCGATGCATAGACAGTTGTTTTAGAGCTTGAGTTTGGGGAGGTGGGTCCACCATTATGGGAAATATTATTGGGTTGGGATTTTTGAGCTTATTAATTGTGCTATGTTCTTTATATTGATGATGATTCACAAGATTATATTGTAACCCTTTGCCGGGGTAATAGTGAATGAAAAAGAAGCTACGAGCTAATTTTGCCAACAAGGGCATTAAAAGAAAAATATATATATGAGAAAATTAGTGTGATATCTCAACATAAAAAGAGAGTCATAGCTATAGAAAAGAAATTGATTTGAAAAGAAAATATATATATTCGGACCGGCAAAGTGGAATTTTTATGTGAACATCTTATGCTTTAATTGGGTTATTGGGGATGCTAAATTTTGCATCAAATAATTCATTGGGTTGAGTGAGAACGTTTTATGAGAGTAACTCAAGCTCTAGGGCGATTCGTTGATGGCTAGTGAGGAGAGAGCCAAAAGCTCACTCTAAATTATCCAAATATACTTATCATACCGTCCCTAAGCCTACATTACAACCTTAAAGACCTTTTGATTCTTTGCTATGTAATTGAGAAGTGATTGAGCCAATAGAGAGTAGTTAAGTGGAGCTTTGGATACTAGTAAGGTTCGATGAACAATCTATAGCTTCCTTGGTGAACTGAGTAAAGTCCCAATCCTTCTTACATTGCGAAACTAATCTGATCTTGAATTCAAGCCGTGTTGACTGTAGATATGAGAAGTGTACATGTATGTAGTTTTTAAATATTATTATATGAAATTTTCTGAGTAGTTGCTTCGAGTCTATTCTCCATATTCTTCTATCTTTTGTCTTCTGTGCTTAATTGACCTAGGTGTGTATTTAAAGACTTCCCTTTGTTTTTATCTTTATTGTATCGGGACGATACAACTTTGAGTTGGGGGTCTTGATGTCTCCTCATTTGTGATAGATTTATAATAGGATGAGACATCATTTTTAGTGATTTAGAAGTCATTATAGTCGATTTTCTTGAGAAATGCTACACTTTCCTATTTTGAGTCTTGATTTAGTAAAATAATATTTTTAGAGCATATTGGGTTTAATTATTTATTTAGTGTGAAGCTTTAAAGATAATTATGGAGATTAATTAGATTCCAAGTCAAAGACTACAAGATATGGAAAGAGATAGACATGGTAATTGGAGATAAGGAAATAAAAGCTAAAAATATGAAAAAGGAAAAGCTGCCTTAATCCTGAATTTCTGCACCTACGACCACAAATCAGCTTATATCTCAAAAACGGTGTGGAATTTGGAGAAACGGTCAAGAGCAAAGTTGAAGAGCTTTCCGAGACGATCAATTTGGTATATTCATATGCGTCAAACGGATGAATATCAAAGCTGTTAGAGTCAAAAGAAGATCGGACCTGATTTCATGTTTTTAGGGTTACGAATTTGAGTTGGGCTTGGAGTCCACTACTTACTTCTCCTTCAAGAAAACGAGTTAGGGCTTCCAAGATACCTATAAATACACCCTCTTATCATTGTAAACATGTCCTTGCTCAATTTCAAAGTATAGGCTTAGTCTTTACTTATATTTTCTTAGTTTTAAACAATAGCTTAGTCCTTTAGTTAGATATTCATCCTTAGAATCAAGCTATTCATCCAAGAAGCAAGTTGACCTATAGAGGAAGACAAGAAGAAGAAGATTGGAGACTGACAACTCCTCTTCTACATCTCACCTTCTCTATATTTAGAGTAATTAGCTATAGATCTATTCTCAACCATATTTCTAAGCTTTTATTCTGTAAGTTTACTCTTAATTGTTGGATTATTATTTTGTCTTTAAATACTATTTGTTTATTCTAATTGGTTAAGCTTGGCGTATATTGTTATTATGTGTTTTGACTTATTTCCCTAGATTTGGCCAATCTTAGGATTAATCTTAGTTATTGACAACACCACATAATCGTCTAGTGTAACTAGATAGCCATTAAGGTTTGATTTAATCTCCAAACATTACTTAGGAATCCCTAGTAGTGGAGAGGTTGCTCCTAAGTCTAGAAAAGGCTAGGTAGTTATTAGAATCCTGGTTAATATATAATGATTAATGTGACAGGTTAGAATAACAATTTAGTAATAGACGTAGTAATCCTAATCCATTTGACTTACTTTCATATTTAGTTATTTGTTTTGTTTATTTGTTTTATTTATTTATTTGCATTAGATAGTATTCATATTATTTTATCTTTTCATACTTTATTCCAAGCATATAAATTCATCTACGCTTGTGAAATATAAGTAGATCTAACGGATACGATCCCTGCGAACGAACTTGACTTATCATTAAAACTTGTATACGATCTGTGATACTTGCAGTGAGTTCCGTGGTTCTCAAGGGTGTGTGACTCTTTATTATTATCTTTATTTATCTATTATTCTATCACACCTTTGCCCCCACCAAGCTATTGGTTCGTACCGCAAGTTTTAATTATTTTATCTATTATTCTATCACACCTTTCACCGGCAGCGGCGCCAAAAACTTGGTGGGGGCAAAGGTGTGATAAATAAATAGTTAAATAAAGGTAATAATAAAGAGTCACACACCCTTGAGAACCACGAAACTCACTGCAAGTATCACAGATCGTTTGCAAATTTTAATGATAAGTCAAGTTCGTTCGCAGGGATTGTATCCGTTAGATCAATTTATGTTTAACAAGGGTAGATGAATTTAGATGTTTTAAATATAAAAAGATGAAATAACAATCTACGCAATTAAATAATTAAAAAAAATAAACAAAACAAATAACTAAGTATGAATGTAAGTCAAATAGATTAGGATTACTAATATGAGTCTATTACTAAATCGTTATTCTAACCTGTCACAGATTAAGCATTATATATTAACCAGGATTCTAAATTCTACCTAGCCTTCTCTAGGCTTAGGAGCAACCTCTCCACTACTAAGGATTCCTAAGTAATGATTGGTGATTAAATCAAACCTTTATGGCTATATAGTTAGGCAAGGGATCAAAACTAGACGATTATGTGGTGTTGTCAATAACTAAGAATAATCCTAAGATTGGCCAAATCTAAGGTGTAACAATAAGCCAAAACACATAATAACAATATACGCCGAACTCAATCAATTAAAATAACAAATAGTATTTAAAGACAAAATAATAATCCAATAATTAAAGGTAAACTTACAGAATAAAAGCTTAGAAATATGGTTGAGAATAGATCTATAGCTAATTACTCTAAATATAGAGAAGGTGAGATGTAGAAGAGGAGTTTGTCAGTCTCCAATCTTCTTCTTCTTGTCTTCCTCTACAGGTCAGCTTGCTTCTTGAATGAATAGCTTGATTCTAAGGATGAATATCTAACTAAAGGACTAAGCTATTGTTTATAATTTAAGCTAATGTTTAGAACTGAGCAAGGACATGTTTACAATGATAAGAGGGTGTATTTATAGGTATCTTGGAAGCCCTAATTCGTTTTCTTGAAGGAGAAGTAAGTGGTGGACTCCAAGCCCAACTCTAATTCGTATGGAAATAAAGATAAACACTGCTGGACCGTTTTGAGCATATCTTCTTCGTTATTGGTCGGTTTTTGCTCCATAATATACCAAAAGAATCGCAACAGAATTATCTTGCCCCTAAAGAAGGAAATTACCAAAATCGGCCTATTTCTTAGGTAAAAACGCATATCTTTGGACGTGTTCTGCAGAATCCCAGATTAAGGCAGCTTTTCCTTTTCCATCTTTTTAGCTTTTATTTCCTTATCTCCAATTACCATGCTAATCTCTTTCCATAAGTTGTTGTCTTTGACTTGGACTCTAATTAAGCTCCATAATTATCTTTAAAGCTTCACACTAAATAAATAATTAAACCCAATATGCTCTAAAAATATTATTTTACTAAATCAAGACTCAAAATAGGAAAGTGTAGCATTTCTCAACAAAATCGACTATAATGACTTCTAAATCACTAAAAATGATGTCTCATCCTAATATAAATCTATCACAAATGAGGAGACATCACTAGGGCTTTTAATTAAAAGAATAAGCAAATATAAAAGCCCAAGTTCACTTTTCAAGCCCAAAATCCCGTAACTGTTGTACACCCTGCACAAAAACAGCCGTAACTCTCTCAATACAACTCCGAATTGACACATTCAACTTGCTAATTCTTCGTAACTCGATAAGGTACAAATCTTCTTCATAACTCAGAGGTTGAATTCAACTTTAAGTTGCTCGAAATCAGCACTTTCCATCAGCCTTCCAGATTTTTAGCTTAAATTTGTCAACTTCTTGGGATATTCTTTGTAGGTTTTGACTTCTTGACACAATCTTTGACTTCTATTCTCGATTCCTCTCCTGGCTAGTATTAGAAACCTACAAAATTTTCACTAAAATACACCATATTACGCGCAAAAGCTTAATAAATCAAAAATACTATAAATGAAGGAGATAAAATGGAAAATTGCATATTATTACTAAAAGTCTATCGAAATAGCAAGATAATCACCTAAATGATGTATCCTGAGCATATAATTATAGAACAAAAGAGGAGACATCAAGACCCCAAACTCAAACCTTTGTCGTCCCGACAAAGTAAAATTAAAAACAAAGGGAAAAAGTGATTGCAGAGATACAGACGCAAATAAATACACCCAAAGCATTACTAAAAAGAAATCTCATATAGCAAACATTAGAAACTAATATACACATACACTAATCATGCAACATCAAACACAAATAATTTCAATCATTAAATTAACTTCGCAATGCTAGAAGGTTACACTTGTACTTATCTCAATATGATGGCTATAGATTGTTCCTCGACCCTTACTCGCTTTGGATGCTCCACTTAGTATACTTCCTATTAACTTACCATGTACCTAGAAATCACGAGCACTTTACAGTTTTAGCGTAGGCTTAGGGACGGTGTGGTATGTATTTTTGGTAAATTTGAAGTGAGCTTTTGGCTCTCTCCTCACTTACCATCAACAACTGTCCACGAGCTTGAGTTTACACTCATATAATGTTCTCACTCAACCCATTTGATGCACGAATTTAGCATCCCCAAGTTCACCCAATTAATCTAAGATGACTTCCAGAAACATTCCACTTTGTCGGGTATTTATTCTTTTTCATTTTTCTTTTTCTTTTCTTTTTCTCTTTTTCTCAAAATTTTATACAGGAGAAACCGGATTCCCGGTTTTGTGAAAGTCGGATTCCCGGATTCTACTGTCTTGAGAATTTTATTTCACTTTTTTTTCAATCCCGGCAAAGGGTTACAATTAATATCATCTTCTGAATTTGTGCCTCAGTACAAACACATATAATTCCCTCCTAATGTAATTCCTCAAATGTAGACCCTCCACCCCAAACTCAAGCTCGAGACAGGTCTCAGGATCGTTATTCAAGTGCGGGTCATTTGGTCATGCCTAACAATCTAAGGGATAATGGGCTTATGTCGTGGCTACAAAAGAAAAGGCTTAAGGCTCAAAATTGGGCTATGACGGATAAAATTAATATAAGGGATAGAAGGCTAAAAAGGTCTCAAATGGCTTAACAAATAACTGCCCCTAGCATTTTCCTAGTTACATGGTTCGTCTCTAGTTCATGTCTAAGTGGGTTCTCTACTAATTTAGAACTCACGTTCTACAAACCAAACAAATACCTTAAGTACAAGCTTACTTCTTTTGCATTGTTTATTAATTTTTCCTATCCATTATCTATGTTTGCATGCAATTAAAGCGTGTTTTATACTAATTCCTAAAGTCCACTATTTACTATCATTGATTCATAAAAAGTATGCTTAATGGGGACATTTAAGAGCTTCTACAGTCAAACGCAACTCCTAATTAATTTTATTGAAAGCGATAAAACACTTAACACATAAAACTGGGATGAGGCAACGAACCCCACCCCAAACTCAAAAATGAGTCGTGTCCCCATGACTCGAAAAGACTCAACGCAAATAAACTAATCTACACTAAATGAGAAAGGAAAGAAAACGTATCTTAACTAGCACGAGGCTGGTTATCAGTGTTGCGTCCAGGTATAGAATCCTTCGCGAGTAAACCATAGGTGGCGTGTTGGATGGTGCTCACCCCAAGTAGCATGTTGCGAAGAAGATCTAACTCTTTGGTGATGTTTCCTAAACTAGCAATCATCTTTTCTTGATTCTCTTTCAACACTCGAATCTCTTCTTCCAACCCATTATTAGTATGTACCTTCTTCTTTGGCGGAGGAGCTCTAGGGTTCTTAATCGGATGGGTTGCTTCATTGTGGGTGTTGTCAATGGAGTTCAATGTCATTCCGTCTCCCTCTTCTGAAGCGTCAATCTCTTCGTTCCTTCGCGGTATTTTTGCGTCTAGACACAAGGTAGTACCGGTACAAGGGAACTTTAGGTTTTGTTGACTAGTAGGGATTTTCTCAAATTCCATTATAGTCTCGTAAATTACACGCGCAACATCTATCTCCCGATTCTCAACAATGCACTTAATAAAGATAACATGATCCTTCTTCAATTTGGAAGTGTGATTAATACCAAAGAAAGTGGGTACTACGAATCTTGACCATACCTTAGCACTAAGTAGTAGACAACTACTATAAACCTGCCAAGCATGTCTCTCACCATTCGGAATAGGGCATTTCCCATGAACTAAAACTGTGTCCCAAAGAGATTCCGACTCAAAATATGGGTCATTAAGCGTTTCGAAATAAGGACACGGACCAGTAAAGTTGAGTAGTTTCAAGGCTTTGCGAATAAGGTCAACTGAGAAGGGTAATACCTTTTTGTGGACGATAATTGATTGTTTATTCGAAAAGGCTACTCCTTCATAAAAATCACGGACCAAGGAGGGGATAAATGTATGCTTTCTCTGTCTCAATTCAGTCCACCCAAACTTATCACAAGTGGTTGCATAACTCTTATATTCGCTATTCATAATACCAGAAGGAAATGTTCTCTCAACACCAAACTTCAAATAATTAATTCGATCACGAACTTGATCATCCCACCGCATAGCTGCCCTCTTGGGTTTGTGTGCAATAGCTTTTCTTCGTGGAGCTCGCGGTTCCGGAACAGGTTCTTTGGGAATTTCCTCTTCAATCTCTTCCTCTTCTTCATCAACCAAAGTAGGCTTAGCAAGAGTAGCCTTACTTGGGTTTTCTTTTCTCTTCATAGCAGTCTTAACCTCTTCAATCTTTCGCTTAGGACCCGAATCTGGAATCTCAATAGCTCTCTCTTGTGTAGAACCAGGATTGTTTCTTGTTCTTGGGCTGTTTCTTCTTGTGTAACTGAAAGAATCTGTCCTGTTAGTCATTTCTTTTAACCCGAAACTCAAAACTTCAAAGAGTTGAAAACTAGAGAAAAGTTTCAAACTTTGATGTTTTGAGAGAAGATTAAGGTGAATTTGTGTGAGTTATGAGATGGGTAAGGGTTAATTTGAAGGATTGGATTGGTTTAGTGGTTCAATTTAAGGCTTGGGTGAAGAAAGAAGTTTTTTGTTGGGAAAAAGTAGGATTTTGGTGAAGTTTTGGAAAGATTTTGAGTTGATTATGTGTTTTTGGGAAGAAAGAGGGTAAGAATTGATGAATAAAACCTGTTTTGATGATGATTTTCGGAGGTGTGAAAAGCTGGAATCTGATGTGGAGGCCAACTTGAGAAAGAAGCTAAATAAATAGGTTAAAACAGCTCAAAACCGCCTCTCACAGTGGCGAAACCGGGTTCCCGGTTTTCGTCGCTATGTGGGCAAGAAAAATTACTAAATTCGATTTTTTTTGACGCAGCTGACCTGCGTTTCGAGCCACGCAGGGTTCAGAACATTTAGAAGTTACAGCTCTCAAAACCGGGTTCCCGTTTTGCATCTGAGGTGCGAGCGTGGGATGGCTTGGACGCGACCCCTTGCGTCTCGAACAACGCAGGGGTCAGAACTTTTGATCTTTCCAGCCTTCGAAATCGGGTTCCCAGATTTTGTCGCTGGCGCGAATGCAGACGCACTCACTTGTGTCTCGAGCCACACCATGGTCAGAGTTTTGGGGTCTTCACAGCTCGCGAATCCGGGTTCCCGGTTTTTTCTTCTGCAATTTTTCTAAAAATCTCCACTTCTTAACTCTTTTAACTCCAAACTCATGACCTTTTGTACTCCTGAAATCGTCAAAAACAACTACCCTTTCTAATTTCTTTAAAATAAACACTAATCAACAATGATTTACTAAGTTACACTACGAAATAACAAAAACACTTAAACTACTATACAATGAATTGGCTTTTGTTTAACGTCGTTAAGCTCGACGGTTACCTCACGTTCTAAGGTGCTTCAGAGAGGTACATAACCTCCCCGGGATGTGGATCCTCCGCACGATTAATATCTTCACCTCTATGATAAATCTTCAATCGATGACCGTTTACCATGAAGGTACGGTGCTCGATCGGTTTCTCAATCTCAATAGCTCCATGAGGCGTGACTTTTTTACAACATAAGGACCAGAACATTTTGACCTCAACTTACCCAGATAATTGCTGAACTTCGAGTTATATTTAAGGACCTTTTGCCCAACTTCAAACTTCTTTACTCTAATTCTATTATCATTCCATCTATTCATATTTTCTTTGTATAGTTTAGCATTTTCATAAGCATGTAATCGAAACTCATCAAGTTCATTTAATTTCATCATTCTATTCTCACCGGCTAAAGTAGGATCTTAGTTCAATTCTGCTATGGCCCAATATGCACCCAATTCAAGTTCGAGAGGTAAGTGATAAGCCTTGCCATACACCATTCGATACGGAGATGCACCAACAGGAGTTTTGAAAGCAGTACGATAAGCCCACAATGCATCATCTAGCTTCATTGACCAATCTTTTCTCATAGGACCAACAGTCTTTTCAAGGATAGATTTTACCTCTCGATTTGAAATTTCAGCTTGACCATTGGCTTGTGGATGATAAGCGGTGGAAACGCGATGTCTAATCCCATGCTTCTCTAGAACAATCTTCAAATATTTGTTCACAAAGTGTGAACCTACATCACTTATAATCACTCGAGGAGTGCCATGTCTAGTGAAGATATGAGATTTCAAAAAACTTAATTACCACTCGCGAATCATTCATTGGTAGAGCTACAGCCTCTACCCATTTGGACACGTAATCAACAGCTAGCAGGATGTATAGATTTCCATTGGATAGCACGCAGGGACCTATGAAATCAATACTCCACACATCAAATATTTCTACCTCAAGAATGTTATTACGTGGCATTTCATCCCTCTTGGATATATTCCCAGTAAATTGACATCTGTTACACTTCTTTACATATTCATGACAATCTCTATGTAACGTAGGCCAATAAAAACCAGATTGAAGTACCTTAGCAGCTGTGCGGTCACCTTTAAAATGTCCTCCATAGGGTGAATCGTGACAACCTGAAAACTGAATAAATCTCATTCTCAGGTATGCATCTTCTAACCATTTGGTCACCACACACCTTGTAGAGGAAAGGGTCTTCCTAAAAAACTGTTTAGCACGTGTACTTAACCTCTTCTTGTCTTGCGAAGTAGCTCCTTCAGGAAAAGAACCACTTACCACAAGATTTGCAATATCAGCATACCACGGTGCTCCATTACAGATAGCAAATAAGCTCTCATCTGGGAATTCTTCTCGAACTAACTCGGGACTAGTGTTTGATTCAGAACCTTCAAGACGAGACAAATGATCTGCAACCTGATTATCACAACCCTTTCGATCTCGAATATCTAAATCAAACTCTTGAAGCAATAAAACCCATCTGATTAACCTCGGCTTAGCATCTTTCTTCTCCATAAGGTACTTTATAGCGGAGTGGTCGGTAAATACAACAATTTTTGCTCCAAGAAGATAGGAACGAAACTTGTCAAAAGCATAAACCACCGCTAAAAGTTCCTTCTCAGTCACTGTATAATTAACCTGAGCGCTAGTGAAGGTCTTACTCGCATAATAAATAGAGTGAAATACCTTGTTCTTCCTTTGACCCAACACAACACCCATAGCTAAATCACTTGCATCACACATAACTTCAAAAGGAATTTTCCAATCAGGAGGTAGCACAATAGGTGCAATATTAAGATTTTCCTTTAACTCTTGAAATTCCTTCATGCAAGCCTCATCGAAAAGGAATTTGGTAATTTGGTGTCCTTCTCGAGTAAGTTACACAAAGGCTTTGTAATCTTTGAAAAATCCTTGATGAAACGACGGTGGAATCTGGCATGGCCTAAAAAACATCTTACCCCTTTCACAGAGATGGGAGGGGGAAGAGATTTTATTACCTCAATTATTGCGTGATCAACCTCTAACCCTGCACTTGAAACTTTGTGACCCAACACTATACCTTCTCGAACCATAAAATGACACTTTTCCTAGTTCAACACCAAATCTGTTTCCTTGCATCTTATTAACACCTTCTCCAAATTCTGTAAACACTCATCAAAGTTATCGCCAAATACGGAAAAGTCATCCATAAAAACCTAGAGGAAATTATCTATTATATCCCAGAAAATTGCCATCATACATCTCTGAAAGGTAGCGGGTGCATTACGTAATCCAAAAGGCATCCTCCGATAGGCAAAGGTACAAAAAGGACATGTGAATGTGGTTTTGTGTTGATCAGCTGAATCTACATAAATTTGATTGTATCGCGAATAACCATCCAAGAAACAATAATACTCCCTACCAGCCAATTTGTGTAACATCTGATCAATGAAAGGAAGAGGAAAATGGTCTTTTCTAGTCGCCTTGTTCAACATATGGTAATCCATACAAACCCTCAAACCAACAAATGTTCTTGTGGAGATGGCTTCATTCTGAGCATTTAGGATGTTAGTCATTCCTCCTTTCTTCAGTACGCAATGAACTGGAATAACCCATTCACTGCTAGCTATGGGAAAAATGATTCTCGCGTCTAGTAGCTTAATCACTTCTTTCTTCACCACTTCCTTCATTGCTGGAATTAATCTCCTTTGGCCTTCAACTGAACGTGCACTATCATCTTCAAAAATGATTTTATGTTGATAATAGGATGGACTAATAATGCCTTTGATATCAGCAATGGTCCAACCTATCGCCTCTTTATTCACCTTTAGTACACTTAGCAGTTTATCTTCTTGAAAACCTGTTAAATTTGCTGAAACAATAACAGGTAAAGTATTATTAGTACCCAAATACGCATACCTCAAGTGAGCTGGTAATGGTTTTTCTTCTAACTTCGGAGGAGCTTCAATGGATGGTTTATTTTTAATGACCATCTCCCCCGGTTTTCTCACAGGTTCATAGGCAGGATGCCTATAATTTGGGTTTCCCGAATTTAGAGCTGCCACTGTTTCGGCAAGCTCTCCCATCATCCCAGGTAAATCTAGTGTCAAAGTAGCCTACAAGATATCGTCATAATTAAAACAATCAAATAAATCTTGCGTGGCATGTTCAGCTAAATCCATTCAAAAGCAATCTCCTGGAACATCTGGAAATTCCATGGCTTTGAACACATTAAACTTTACCTCCTCGTCTTGGATTCTCATGGTTAATTCTCCATTTTCAACATCAATTAAAGTACGCCCCGTGGCTAGGAATGGTCGTCCCAAAATGATGGGGAGATTCCTATCTACGTCGTATTCAAGAATAACAAAATCAACGGGGAAAACTAAAGTACCTGCATTAACGAGGACATCTTTGATTCGTCCCCCCGGATGGACGAGGGACCTATCAGCCATTTGTAAGACCATAGAGGTAGCTCTCAAATCTCATATTCTCAGCTTATCGAAGATCGACTTGGGCATAAGATTAATACTTGCACCCAAATCACATGTGCTTTTCCTTGCCACTCCTTACCAATCGATATCGGAATTTTAAAACTCCCAGGGTCAAGCAACTTAGGTGGCGACTTACTTTGACAGATAGCACTGCACTCTTCGGGTAACTGATGTCTCCCTAATTGTTCTTATTTTCGACCCTTGGGACACATCATTTTTTATGTTTAATTGAATATTTTTGATAGACTTTTGAGTTAAAATTGCAATAATCCGGAATTCCTATTTTATTTCTAGTATTTTTTATTTATTAAACTTTTGCGCGTAATCTTTTGTATTTTAGTGAAAAGTTTGTAGGTTTTGAATATTAGCTAGGAAAGGAATCTGAGAAGAGAGACAAGGATCGTGATATGGACTCAAATATTGAAGATAAATCCCAAAAGAATTATATTTTGGAGCTGCAAATCTGGAAAATAGGCTAAAGATTACTGATTTCGAGGCACTTACGAGTTGATTTAGCCGCTGACCTTTGAAGAGAATATGTTCCTTATCGAGTTACGGAAATTTAGCGAGTGATTTCAGGTCAATCGGAGTTATAACGAATCGGCTAGAGTTGTTTTAGTGGAGGTGGTGCAGCAGTTACGGGATTTTGGTCTTTGAAAATGGACTTGGGCTTTTAATTTGTGATTTAATCTCAAGACCAAGGCCTAATCCGTTTTTCTCATTATAAAAGGGGCTTCTGACTTCTATTTTTCACACAACTCATTATTCATAAGCAGAAGATCAGAGAGAAGTCAACGAAGGAAGAAGAAGAAAGCTGTAGAGCTGGAGAGTGTCTATATCTCCATTCTCAGCCAAATCCAATTCCGGAAATTAGGTTTTCTTTATTTTTAATTCTGTAAAACATTATGAGGTCCCTTTCTTTTAATTTAGTTTTAATTTCTATTGGCATGAGCTAATTTCTTCATAGTACTTGAGAATGCTTAATGGGTGAATCTTTGTTCTGTTGAATTTCATATGTCTGAATTTGGGTTTTTAATAAATTAAATTAAATTGGGTCTTTTACATTTTTTTGTAATTTGAGATTATTTACTGTTTTTGGAGTAATTAACTAAGAACAGGTGTTAGTATCTAGGCTATTCCACATTTGTGGCGTGTGGATCATCCTGACGGAGAGTTTAGGTACGGACTTAATTACTCAATCTAAAATAGAAACTATTTGACTTTGACGAGCTTAGTTAATTTTAGGGCCAATGTGGTAAAATTACTTAATCATTCGAAAGTGGATCATATTTACCCTGACAGGACTAGTGACACTCTAGAATAGCCTTGTATTCCACCCTGACGGGGGTATAAGGAATTTTGAATCCTGACCAATGTTAATTGACCAATTTAACCCTTAAACAACATATGTTATGAAATAGAATTAGGAGGATCCCTTGCGTTTCTCAAGTACTGCCTTCTCATATTTGCGTTTTACCTTCATTTACTTGCGTCTTAGTATTTATTTGCATTTTTACTTTAATCTTTCATTCCTTAGAATTATTACAAACAACAAACCAATCATTATATCTTTTATCTGCTTTCATAAGTGCAACCATTCATTATCTGATAAGCATTGTAGTTAACCAACCGTCCCTGAGAACGAATCTGTTATCACTATTATTACTTGGGACAACCGTACACTTGCGGTTGTGGTTCAATTACTTTTTGCATTTATTTTAGAACACACAAAGGACCACCAAGTTTTTGGCGCCGCTGCCGGGGACGGTAGCGTGTGACCACGGTGTTTATCCTTTAGTGATACTTGCATTTATTTTCATTTTTATCAGTTTTACGCTTTCTGTTTGTTCTTCTCTTTCAGAGTTTTTAGGTTTGGTGCATGCGAAGAAAGCTTAGATTTGAACCACAAGTTTAAATCCTTGATAATCCGGATTCGTTAATCAGACTTGCAAATAAGAAAAGAAGAGAACAAGAGAAAGAGGAAAAAGAAATGGCAAATAACCAAGATCCCTGGTTTGTTAATGGTCCAGAAGAAGTTCCATTCCGTGCTCCTGCTCTAGGGGTAGGTGCTCCAGATATAGATGTTCCTAGGTTCCGTCCAGATTCGGGTATGTTAGCTCAATTCCAAAGTTTTCGAAACTTTCGTGGTAAAGCTGGAGAAGATCCCGTCCGAGCAGTACAAAAATTCAAGCAGATATGTGATTCTTATATCACACAAGGGGTTTCAAATAAACAAATGTATTTTGTTGCGTTTCGATTTTTCGTTATTGATGGAGCAAGTGAATGGCACGATACACAAGAGCCTACGAAGATAACAAATTGGGATCAACTAGAAACTCCTTTCTTTGACAGGTATTACCCAAGTAACATGCGGTTAGATGATCAACTTGAATTAACTCATTTCCGTCAAGAATATGATGAAACTTTGGGTAAAAGCTGGACAAGATTTCAGATGTGCTTACGTAGAGTTCCCGATCATGATCTTTCAGAACAACAACTGCTAAATTTTTTTTTAAAGGTCTTGATGGCACTTCAAGAAAAGACTTAGATTTTCTATGTGGTGCTGGGTTTTTACAAGTTCAACCAGCTCATGTGAAAATCATCCTAGAGAGAACGGTTAAGAATGAAGTTGGATGGAATTCAGTAAGAACCCAGTTAAAGGAGTGAATAAAGTCGAAGAAAAGTTCGCTACCCTTGAGAACAAGATTCAAACCACCATAGAGCAACAATTAAAACAGCTCACTTTAGCTGTAAAAGAAGGATTTTTGTGTAAGAAGGTATCTGTGCAAGCTGCACAAGAAGTTTATATGTGTTCGTATTGTGGTGTAAATGATCATGATGAGGAGAGTTTTCCGAATAATCAAGAGCCTATGATGTTTGTCTCCAACATAGGAAACTTTAATTCAAGTGGTAATGGATATCACCCTAACAGAAACCATCCTGGGTTTCAATACTCAAATCCTAATGGGGCAGCCAATCCTACATATGCGTATCAGCCGCGTCCCCAAGGTAACAACTGCAACCCAAGACCACATAATAATTATCAAGGAGGACAGAATCAAGGAAACTATGTGCAAAGACAAGCTCCTCAAGACACTTACAATGAAACCATAAACCAAAAAGCCTTACCTGCCCACCCATAAGAAGGTGTGATTACCCTTCAAAAAACCGTTGAGAACCTAATTGCTCTCCAGACGCAAGCTATTGAGAATCAACAAGTGTCTGACGCAAGTATCAAACTATTACAGAACCAAATGGATCAAATCACAAAACAGCTTAATCAACGTCCACAAGGGCAACTCCCTAGTGACACAGAAAATCCGAGACAACACGAAGATTGCAAAGCTGTTACTCTCAGAAGTGGTAAGAACCTCCATCCACCTCCTTTTCCTGTTATGAAAGAGAAAGAAGTTCCAAGAAAAGAAAAGGATGTGGGTGAGAAAGAGAAAGATGTTGAGGTTGAAGAAATAGAGAGGCCGAGTGAAATTCCAAAGAAGAAAGATGATGTTATGAGTAATCGCCCTCCTCCACCGTTTCCATCTCGAGTTCAGAAAAAGGGTGATTTGGCCGATTTTCAAAAATTCTTTAATAGAGTGAGAGGCCTTAGTATTAACATTCCGTTGTTGGAAGCTATCCGAGATATTCCCAAGTACACGAAATTTTTGAAGAGAGCCCTCACTAACAAAAGGCCATACTATGATAATGAGATGATTGGTATTCCTGAAGAATGTAGTGCTATTTGTCAAAGTAAATTGCCTCCAAAGTTACTTGATCCTGGGAGTTTCACAATTCCGATATCGATTAGAGAAGAATGGAAAGGTAAAGCACTATGTGATTTGGGTGCAAGCATAAATCTGATGCCCAAATCAATCTTTGATAAGCTAAAAATTGGAGAAGCAAGACCTACTTCTATGGTCTTGCAACTGGCGGATCGATCTCTTGCACATCCAGAAGGCCGAATTGAAGATGTCCTTGTTAAGGCAGGTACGTTAGTATTTCTCGTCGATATTGTTATACTTGAATACGACGCGGATAGGAATGTCCCCATTATTTTGGGAAGACCATTCCTAGCCACGGGGCGTACATTGATTGATGTAGAAAACGGCGAATTGACGATGAGAATCCAAGACGAGGAAGTCAAGTTTAATGTGTTCCGAGCTATGAAGTTTCCAGATTCTCAAGAAGATTGCTTCCGAATGGATGTAGTAGAGCAGGCATCACAAGAGGTATTTGATTGTTTTAATTATGATGATATCTTGCACCGCTTTGACATTAGACTTACCTGAGATGATGGAAGAGCTTGTCGAAATAGTGGCAGCTCTTAATTCTGATAATCCGAAGTATAGGCGTCTGGCCTATGAACCTGTGAGAGAACCGGGGGAGATTATTCCTAGAAAGAAGCCTTCAATTGAATCTCCTCCGGAATTGGAAGAGAAGTCATTACCATCACACTTGAGGTATGCGTATTCAGGTACTAATGAAACGCTACCTGTTATTGTGTCAGCAAATTTAACAGGTCCTCAAGAAGATAAACTGTTGCGTGTGTTAAGAGCCAACAAAGAGGCAATAGGTTGGACAATTGCTGACATCAAAGGAATTAGTACCTCCTGTTGTCAACACAAAATCATACTTGAAGACGATAATGCACGCTCAGTTGAAGGTCAAAGGAGATTAATGCCCGCTATGAAGGAAGTAGTGAAGAAGGAAGTTATCAAGCTTCTAGACGCGGGGATTATTTATCCCATCTCGAGTAGTGAATGGGTGAGCCCAGTTTAGTGTGTACCGAAGAAAGGAGGAATCACAACAATTCTTAATGATCAAAATTAAGAAATTCCTTCAAGAACGGTAGTTGGTTGGAGAGTTTGTATGGATTATCGTAAACTGAACAAGGCCACCAGAAAGGATCATTTTCCACTTCCTTTCATTGATCAAATGTTAGATAAATTGGCCGGTCGAGAGTATTACTGTTTCTTAGATGGTTATTCTGGGTATAATCAGATTTACGTGGCTCCAGAAGATCAACATAAAACAACATTTACATGTCCCTTTGGTACTTTTTCATATCGCAGTATGCCATTTGGGTTGTGTAATGCACCTGCCACCTTTCAAATATGTATGATGGTCATCTTCTGGGATATGATCGATAATTTTCTTGAAGTTTTTATGGAAGATTTCTCCTTGTTCGGTGATGATTTCGATAGATGTTTAGATAACTTGGAGAAAGTGCTAATCAGATGCAAGGAAACGGATTTGGTCTTAAATTGGGAGAAGTGTCATTTCATGGTTCGCGAAGGTATAGTTCCGGGTCACAAGGTTTTGAGTGCTGGATTAGAGGTTGATAGAGCGAAGATAGAGGTATTAAAACTCTTCCCCCTCCCAATAATATAAAACTCTTCACAATACCTTGCTTTTATTCTTCATATCCCTTAATAATATCTTCGTTCTTTTCGTGATCTCTTTTGACTCCCAACTCAAAGCTTTGAGCACTCTTGAAATTTGTAACTCTTGATCATGGGTGGAACAAGCTTTATTTGGGTTAGGAAAGGTGTAGGATGATAATTCTCTATGC
Source organism: Nemophila menziesii (assembly GCA_029959085.1). Classification (NCBI taxonomy): domain Eukaryota; kingdom Viridiplantae; phylum Streptophyta; class Magnoliopsida; order Boraginales; family Hydrophyllaceae; genus Nemophila; species Nemophila menziesii. The sequence continues at coordinate 9,649,382 of JARWIR010000017.1, read as the reverse complement.
GGATATGATGGAATCAAGATTTGATGATATAAATTTAAGGAATTTTGGAAAAATATTTTGAAATTCATGTTTTTGATTCTTGGTTTCTAGGTGTTTTGATATGATTTGGGTGATTGAATTTTCTTTGTAATGATGTAGGGAAGGATTTGGATGTAAATTCATGGTGATTTGGTAGTGTTTTGATGTTAGGTGAAGGTTTGTTGAAGATTTAATGGAGTTGGGAGAGGTTTGGAGAAGAAAGTGAGGCTTAAGGATTGAGAAATTCGGACTAGAAGTCACCTCCTCTTCTTTATAACCTAAAAACCCCAACTTTTTTCTCCCTCCAGCGGCGCGGACCGGCATACCGGTGCTGCTCTTCTTTGAATACTCTTATTTGGCAAAAAACCCTATTCGTGAACCCGAGGCCTCGTATTTTTTACTCGCCAGCATACCGGTGCGGTAAGCTTTCGAAAATCATCTCTCGGAAAAAGAACTCGAGGCGTGTACCCGAGGGTTCGTGTTTTTGACCCGCCGGCTTACCGGTCGTGTGACCGGCATACATGTGGGCAGGTCAGAATATGCCTAAAAATTTCATTTTTCCTCCCAAACTCGATTTCTTTAATACCTGAACATCAAAAACACTAATACCTTTCTCAAATATGCAATATCAACTAAAAACAACTATTCTAAACTAAAATAATACAACATAAAATACTATGGGATGTCTCCCACATGGCACTTTTGTTTAACGTCTTTTTGAGTTAGACGAGTTACCTCGATTAATTCTTTTTATAGCCTCCCAAGCAGTGAGTGAGGTGATTAACACTTACTAACTTGAGCTTGCAAACCTCTATAGCTTTTATTTCGACAACTCCTGCTGAGATAATTTGCGTGATGACGTATGGCCCTATCCAAGAACTGCTATGTTTTGGAAAGGGAAGTTTCCAGGTTACCTCGTCTCCCACCCCAAATTCAATTTCTTTTCCCATGTTTTCTTAGGGGCTTACAGGTTCTGGCTTCTTGGTTACAACTTTGATTAGATATAGTTCTTGTGACATCTTTTTCTTCTTCTTTCCTGAAACATAGAACGTTTCAGAATCATCTTCAATACTAAGAATCACGTTTCCTTCATTCACATTCACTACGGTGTCACCAGTGGCTAGGAATGGACGCCCAAGAATGAATGCGACGTTCTTATCTGCTTTATAGTCAAGAATAATAAAGTCCGTGGGAATAACAAGGTTACCTACTTGGACTAGCACGTCCTCGATTACTCCCCACGGCTTTGATGTTAATTGATCCGCAAGTTGTAAGATTACGGATGTCGGTTTCGCATCACTAATACCAATCTTCTTGAATACACTTTTAGGCATGATATTCACACTTTCCCCTAAATCACACATTGCTTTTCCATAATATATACCACCTATTTTTATTGAGAGGTTAAAATCTCCAGGATCTTTACGCTTCGGTGGTAATCTTCTCTGAACTTGTGCTGATATCCCTTTATTGATTGCTACAGACTTGGCTCTTGTGAACCTTTCCTTATTGGAGATTGCCTCCATAAAGAATCGATCATATTTTTGCCTTCCTTTCATAGCTTCGAGTAAAGGGACGTTAATTTTCACTTGTTTTAACGCCTCCATACACTTCTCTTGTTGCTCCTTTACGGGATAATGGAAATGTAGGGATGGTTGTTTTACTCTACTTCTCTCTTCAATTCTTGGTTCGTTAACCACTCTTGGCTTGTTAATTTCACCTTGTTCAACCTATTCAACCCAATCTTCAACAATTATCTCATCTAAGTTCATCCTATCTACGTTTGACGTGTATGGCAGGACATCCCCTTTTAATGGAGATGGTAGCGCTTCCTTCATCTATTCAGCTTGAAGACTAATAGTCTTCACCTTGACTTCAATGTATTAGATCTTCTTCATGTTAGAAGTTTTATTTTGGGTCAATTGTAGGAGTTGACTTTGCATTTGTTCTATGACTGTAGTGATCCGCATCACATTCTTCTCTTAAAGTTGATTATGTTGTTTCAGATGTTAAGTTTGTTGTTGCAGGATTTGCACTACTGATGCATCGATATTTGACTCAAGTCTGCTCATATTGTCCTTCGAGAATTTGATGAATTGACTAATAGTCTCTTTTAACTCAGTTATTTATTCTTGAGGACGTGATGGAGCTTGACTTCCATTGTGCACATTGCAGCCCGGTGGATGATTAGCTTGGTTTTCATAGGCTTGTTTTTGCAGGTATAACTGTTGAGGTGGCATTTGAATGCTTTCCTGAACTGCTATAGAGAGTTGTTGTATTTGATCTTGCAAGCTTGAAAACCTCGCCTCTGTTTCTATATTAGTGGTAGGATTTTGTTCTTGTGGCCAACTTATGTCGGTCTCGATGATTGTTTCCATACCACTCTTTGCTTTTTTCGGATCCATAGTCACAAAACTACCACGACCAATATCATCTACTCTCAACCTTGACTCTCTATTGAGTCCATTATAGAATATGGATAATTGTAATTTTGGAATGTATCCATGTATTGGACATCTTGCCAACTTCTTTTGAAATCTCGTCCATGCTTCGCCAACACTCTCTCCAGCTTCTTGTAAGAAATTCATAAGCTCTTATAGTTCCTTCACTCGCATACGTGTAGGATAAAATTGATCAAGGAATCTTTCTTGAAGCTTGTCCCAATTTGTTATTAGCTCGGGAGTTTGATCATCTAACCAATCGCTTGCTTTCCCAGTCAAGAAAATTTGGAACATTAAATAATACATATGTTCTTGCGTAACACCTTCATTAATGTAGGCATCACAAAATTGCATGAATTTCTGAACAGATCGGACCGGATCTTGATGTGTATCACCACTGTATTTCCCATAGCTTGCGAATTGATTACATTAAGTCAGGACCGGGCTTGAATCGAACGGCTTGAATTGTTGGGATACGAATCCCAATGGGTTTCACTCGGAATTGGCAGGAAAACCTAGCTCTAACCGTTGATTAGCCATCTAAAATCTGAAAAAGACTAAAACAAAAAGAACGAGTAAAACTGAAAACAAATAAAAACTTCTACACTGAATAAACACATAATAGATTTAACTTAAAGATAAATCCCCGGTAGCAGCACCAAAAACTTGGTCGGGGGAAAAGGTGTGATAAATAAATAGATAAATAAGATAACAATAAAGGACACACAATCTTGTCTACCACGAGAAACTCACTGCAAGTATTACAGATCGTTTGCAAAGTTTTAATGATAAGTTAAGTTCGTTCGCAGGGATTTAATCCATTAGATCTATTTATATTTAACAAGGGTAAATGAATTTATATGTTTAGATAAAAATAGGATAGGATGAATAAATATCTGATATGAAATAAACAGATACGAATGCAGATAAATAACTATGAATGTAAGTCAGATTAATTAGGGTCACTAATATGAGTCCATTACTAAGTTATTCTAATCTTATGGTGAATTGAGCATTATATATTAACCGGGATTCTAAATTCTACCTAACCCCCGTCAGGGTGGACTTAAGAGAAACCTCTCCACTACCAGGATCTTGGGTAAAGAAACCTTGAGTAATGATCGGTGGTTAAATCAAACCTTTATGGCTATCTAGATAGGGTCACTACTAGACGATTATGTGGTGTTGTCAATAACTAAGAATAGTCCTAAGATTGGCCAAATCTAGGGCTGTAACAATAAGTCAAAACACATAATAACAATATACGTCAAGCTCAAATCAATTAAAATAACAAATAGTATTAATGAATGTAGACAAAATAATAACCCAACAATTAAAAGTAAAACTTACTGAATAAAAGATTAGAAATATGGTTGAGCATAAATCTATAGCTAATTACCCTAAATATAGAGAAGGTGAGATGTAGAACGGGAGTTTGTCACTATCCAACTTCTTGCTTCTTGTCTTCCTCTATAGGCAGCTTGCTTCTTGGATGAATAGCTTGATACTAAGGATGAATATTAAATTAAAGGACTAAGCTACTAATAAAACTGAGAAAGTACCAGCAAGGACTAAGCCTATACTTGGCACTGAGCAAGGACATGTTTACAATGGTTTAATGGTGTATTTATAGGTGTTTATGAAGACCTAATTCGTTTTCTTGGAGTGGAAGAGAAGTAACTTGGACTCCGAGCCCAACTCAAATTCGTAACCCTAATATATAGAAAAGGTAATAATATGTTGCTGATTTGTTTTGACCGTAACTCCTTCAATACTTATACGTTTGACACGTTCCAATAGTCGATACTAATCGTCTCGGAAATCTCTTTAACTTTGCTTCAGACCAATCTTCCAAATTCCTAGTCAATCTTGAGTTATGATCACTTCTATGGTCGTAGGTGCTGGAATTCAGATTTATTTGGCAATTTTATATTTCCATATTTTAGCTTTTCCTTACTTTTCTCCAACTTCCATGCATATCTTCTTTCCTTTATCTCTTAGAATTGACTTGGCATATAATTAATCTCCATATATATCTTTAAAGCTTCACACTAAATAAATAATTAAACCAAATATACTCTAACAATAATAAATCATTAAATCAAGACTAGAAATAGGAAAGTGCAATATATCATGTAAAAATCGACTACTAGACTTCCTAAAACACTAAAAATGATGTCTCAAACTAATATAAAATCATTACAAATGGGGAGACATCAGTTAGAATAGCCCAAACCTGTTTTTCCTAAGTAGAATTCTGTTTCGAACCGCGATAGCGGCAATTAATACAACTTCTTCATTTCAGCTCCGAATTTGCGAACCATAGAATCCGACGAGCTCCTGACTTTAAATCCTCTCTAGATATTAAAGGTATCCTTCATAATAATTTGTAATCTCGTGAAGTTTCCATATGAAACCACCAATAGCTTGCAAAAATTGCCCAGAATGATTGATGAAGAACTAGAGGTTTGTTATTATTATACCAATGGATTTATCTTGGAGTATAGTTCACGTGAGAAAAAATGGATTGCAATTTTGAGTTTGTATAAGATAGTTATGATTTTTTGGTAACAATAACATGTGCGGCAAAATTTCTACGAATTTTGTTGTAGGATAATTCTTACCAAATTTATTTTCCATCCTTAACCCTTCACAAGACCCATGAATCTGATTTATAAAATTATTTTTTGGGCATGAAAAAAACACATCTCAATACACTTATCATTCTTTGATTAAGGGAAAAGAATAATAACTATTTTTATCATCTTTCCGTATTAATTATTGTAATTCTTCTCTCTTCTATGTATTTCTTGCTATTATAAACATATTTATTATTTGTTTACTTATTTATATCATGAACTAACTTTATTAGTAGCTTGAGATTCTTGAGTATGAACTCTAACTATTAATTAGGATTTAGTTGCAAAGATTTAGGAATTCTTATATAAATAAAACATATATTATTGTTGTAATTATCCTTATACTTTGCTTAATTCTTATATGATGACCCCATATATAAGGTTTGTTAGCTATTGAATTACGTCAGGGAGGGAGATTTAGTAGTGGACCTTTTAGAGTTGAAGAATCGGAAGATCTCAATTAACTAGGTAATTCAGAGAAGGTAAAGTAGTCTTAATCATTAGATAATATTGTAGGTTCACTCATGATAGGTTCTTGGTATTAAATAGCAAACCCAACCTACTCGGTAGAGTCTTAGGGTGTACCTTTTAATCCCGGTTATCAACAATATTTCATTTTTCCCATAAACTACAAGTACGTCCAAGCCATAGTTAGTAACGATTACAAGTGTCTTGAGCTACGGTTTCTCCCTTATTCTTAGAATCTTTTTAATTATTTTCTATAGTTAATTTTAGTCTTTACATTCTTAGTTTAGCATTTCTTAATCACAAAAACAAAATAAAAATATTTACTTTTAGTCTTTGTATCTCAACGAATCTCTAAAATGAACTAAATTTACACATTAACTCTTAATCCCTGTCGAGATGATCTCACTAATAAACTTCATTACGTTTGATACTCACTTGAGAGTTTTTATCCTTCAAGAGGTTTATTTTATATCATACCTCATAGGACAACATGTGTGCTACTAAAAGATAGTGCCAGCTTCCGCATAATAAAGAAATTTGTCTGTAAGGCCGACGAAACCTCAACAATTGACCTATTCCCTGAAAACTGGCCCAATATAGGAATTCATGAACATCGAACATGAAGGAAAACATAGCGAATGGGTCAAAGACTGACCATATCATGTATTGGGCATAAAACTACAAGATTAATTATTTTATTTTCATCATATCCAAGTAACAAATATTGATTTCACAAATTCAAAAAGGTATTGGTAAGACAACATAACGCCGATACAAGATAAATACAAATAAGGCTGGGAAGGTCATAACCAAGGGATATACATCAAGCCGGGTGTATGGTATATTTGACAAAGGAAGAGGAGTGTCAAACTCTTCCTACTGAAGACGCAACGACCCATCTGAGACACCAATGCCACACACAAGGGTAATTGCTTGGTACGACATGGGTTTCTACTTGACAACTCGGTCCTATCAACCGCCCAAAATGCAAAATCATCTTTTCCTAATACCGTGTAACGTGCTAGCGCTCCGCGCACTTCCCCAGCATATATAAATACCTTATTCCATAGCAGCATTTGGTATATTCTATCACTATGTAAAATATGGTTGTGGTAATGATATATTTATAATAAATCTCCATAACTCCTTGGGTTAAATAATACTCTATAGTAATAATTTTAATGTTAAGCGTCATAGTGTCATTATGAGTGCACCTATTACTCCGCCGGTCGAATACTACAACTTAGACTTCTCATTTTTATCCCCTTTAACAAATATTCCTTAATCCTCCACGCATAATGATTTTTAAATTTCTCCAATAACCACGTCTTCGCACAAATAATGATTGTTGACAGGTTTCGAACAAAAAAAAAAGATTGTTGACAGGTAACCAAACCTTTCCATTTTCTCAAAACAACCTTATCAGCGTCTAGTTTTGCTCCTTTCACACACAACATCATTAATTTAATTAACTAAACGTGTAATTGACTTGGAAGATAAAGCTAAGGTTCAAAATTGTAGGGAACAACCAAAAGAAGTATTAATAATTACTAATGTAAAGTGTTAACCTTAAACATTTGGTCATATTTACAGTGAAATGTATCGCGGAACGGTTTGTTCTCTACGAAATGATGATCAAAGTATCTTTATATTTTTATTGTGCTTCATAGTTGATAAATTCCCTTTGAAGAAATGGGTAGATTAGAGACTCAAAATTGATGATCTGAATCAAATTTTTCTTGATCCAACAAAATAGATAAAAACTAAGGTATAATTAAATTGTGGGAAATAAAAAAAATGTAAGAGAAAAATTAGAAACTTATGATAACAATACACTAAAACTAAATTCAGTAACCTTCGTATAAAAAGGCTAAAGTATATAATTAAACACTCATTTTGTTATACTAAACTTTTTTAAATAGTTTTGCTAGTCTGTATTTTAGCAAAATTATATATTCTAATTTAGCCTCTATATTTCAGTTAATAGCCTCTAAATTTCAGTTATTTGAGTTTTTTTTCTTGCATATACTTTTTTATCAATCGTTTAATACATTACGATAATATATGAATTTAACTCAACTCGCTATCAGCAGCGTGGTGGAAAGTAAAACCATTCATCAAGTAGATTAAAATTATGGCGAGCATGGAAACATGCTCTTCAAACATCTCGCACGTAAATTTAATGGGATGGCAGACCATATGTATCGCTCGTAACGCTAGACAAGGGACATGTTTGGACGAGGGTGACCACTACTTAGCCCCCGATTCTTCAGATTAGGAATCTGTTAACTTTTAATAGGTTCTCCGTGTTACATTGTCAAAAAAAATGAAATCAACATTAAAATATTAATATTAAAAAAAATTATATTTAATCATATATTATAATATGTAAAATCAAAACTATTCTGATAACAAAATAATCATTTCATCATATTAATTTATTTTAATATAAAAATTTAGAAAAGAAATAGTGTTTTTATCCAATTTTATTTGTCTAATTTTTTTTAAGAAAGTATTTAATATTATTTATTTTGTTTTCAATAAAAGATTTTTTTTTACTTTTTCCAATATTATTCCTAATATATAGTAGAAAAAATATTGTTATAAATCAGTGTATATATATATTAATTAAAAGTAATATGTAAAAACTGAAAATATTAAATATTATATTTAATATTTATATAAAAAACATAAACAAATAAAATTGGAAAGAAAATATAAAAAGTTAATTTTGTAACGAAATATATTTTTTTAACGAAATAAAAACAATTTTTTTTGGACGGAATTGAAGAAACCACCAACTACTAACCAATTCTGATCTTCGAAACTCCCAAGGTAATGTTACTGACCTCCATCAAGAAACTCATGGCTCCAGATCAAGCTTCCTTTGCGAGACTGTCCGCCTGGCTATTCATTTCTCTCAGAATGTGCCGATAAGAAATCGGACCATACTCTTTCGCCATCCTCCATATCTGCCGGATGATCGGTCGAATCGTCCATCTCGCAGCTGATGCCTGCCTAATACCTTGAATAAGTTCAAGGTTGTCGGAAAAGATCGTTTTTGTCTTTCCAGGGAAATCTTTACACTTTTCAGCTGCCAAAAAGATCGTCATTGCTTCCCCTTCCACGATTATGTCGCATCTCTGAACCTCCCTAGAGTTGGTTATGATTTGCTGACCTTGATTATGTTGCTGAACAATACCGATGCATGTTGCCTCTGTTCGGTTTGAAAAAGATGCGTCACAATAGAACTCAGGTCCCTTTCCGTTGAAACGTCAACCAGATTTATTTCCCTTTGGTTGCACTGTCGAACTTCCATTATATATCTAATATGTCTTCTCCAATCATTTCCATGTAGTTCGGCCATCAACTTGTGTATTCCTAACATTACTTGATCGATATTCTCCGCTGTATCTTCATGCAAGGCCTTCATTTCGCCTTCCATGTATTCCATAGCGTAATAAAAATGTAATCTTTAACTAGTTGTTCATTCCATCCACCTTGAGTGTAGCCCTTTAGCATTTCCGGTATCCATTCCTTTATGTCTTGTATCGTTTCTTGTTGAATTCGTATCTGAAAAGAAGAGGCTTACCAAATGGCTTGAGAGAGTTTGCAGCCAAGTAGAAGGTGTTCCGTCGTTTCCGTTTCATCTGGACACCATTTGCATTTTGATGTGCCTGTACAATGCCTTTTGACGAGATTATTCTTGGTTGGTAGAGCATTATTACAAACCCTCCATATGAATAGTTTAATCTTTTTTGGGATATTGGTCTTCCATACTAATTTCCAGAATGCTTCATTGAAATTTGTACCTGTCTCTGCCGACTGAGGCGCATGTAAGATAGCCTCATCTGTAAGTATTTTTATATCCAGTCTTGGTGGCATAGTTCCCATCCTTAGAAAAAGGCCAAATATATTTATCATCCTGATCAGTATCTAGAAGGCGTACCTTAGTGAATTATGGAATTATGGGTCTTGGAAAAAGCTCATCCAATACTTCCATATCCATCCAATACTTCCATATCCCATTCTGCTTTTCCTGATTTCCAGAGTTGATTAACTGTTTGAAATTGACATTCCGATGGTTAAATCGGTGACTAGGTTATTGGTAATCACATGTCTTTCCAAATATTTTTTGTCTTCCCGTTACCTATTTGGTGCACATCATGCTTTAGAATAAAATCTCGGCCCTCCAAGATGCTACTCTAACTCCAAGTTCAGTTTTGCCTAAGCTTGACTTTAATAAAATCTGTATTGGGAAAATAAATACCTTTAAGGAGTCTGGCGAATAACGTGCTTGGATTTTTCAAAAAGCGCCAAGCTTATGCTCCTAGTAGTGCCTTACTCATTAGTTTAAAATCCCTGAATCCCAGACCACCCAGCAACTTACCAACCGTCATCTTTTCCCATGCCACCCAATGAATTCTGTCGCGTTCTCCCAATCCCCACCAAAAGTTTGAGATGGCAGATACAAGTTTCTTATAGAAGGTCTCTGGGTAGGAAAATAGGGACATTGTGTAGAGTAGAATCGCCTACAGAACTGCTTTAATTAATACCTCCTCCCCCCAATAAAAATTATATAAATGCCACCCTTTAATGTTCCTTATCGAAGTCTTGCCACAATTGAGACGAGTGTTATTTATTAATCAATACACTATTCTATCAAAAAACACTTACATGAGATGACTATTAAATTTATTCTTAAGCAAAATATTAGATTTGAAATTTGACAACGAAGTGTCCAAATTTCTAAAATTAAGTAACTAAGTTTTCATTTTATGTCTTCTGTTACCTATCTACTTTTGACGTTAAGTGTCACCTAACGATTGTGTTGTGTCTTCCGTTGGTACCCAAGTTTTTATAATTTTACAAATAAATTCTCAAGATTTAAAACATTTTTGAAAACTTGGACACTTATTTGTCAAGTTTTGAAAATTTGGGTACTAACGGAGGACATAATTTCATCGCCACGTGGCACATAACGTCAAAAGTAACGATGGGTACCAAAGGAAGACATAAAATGAAAACTTGGGTACTTGTTTGTCACTTTTGAAACCTTGGACACTCGGATGTCAATTTTTGAAACATTGGGTATCCACGGGGGTATTCTCCCTTATTCTTAGGTATATATGTATTCTCTATATATTATGTATAACAAATTCGATGCGATTAACGAAATTGAAGCCCCTATCGAGTAACGAAATTGAAGCCCCTAATAAGTAAGTGGAACTTAAAGGTTCTATCTAGTTCCTCACTACAAAGCTTACAATTTTTTGTGCCACTATTTCCTTTTCTTATCCTACTTGCCTGTTTTATTTCCTTTCCTATTTTTTTCTTTCCTTACAGACGTCCAACGGTAACAATTGTGGATTAAAAAAGGTGGCAGAAATAAAAAGTCATTGCCAGATTCACATTCGAAAAGACGACATCCTTACCATCCACCCCAATGTTAAGATTATATCTCCTAAATACAAGTCTTATAGCGTAAAGAAATTGTCTTTAAAGAGACTTTTAACTTTCTCACAATTACCAAGCGATATTCAGAATTGAAGTTGGAAGGAGATGATAGCTAAAAGAGACAACAATGGAGGCAATCACAGGGCCCCCAAAAGGGCGCTCAGTTACGCATATAAGAATGATTTATCCCCGATTTTGAAGGACATGACAAAGACCACAGAGACTCAATTAACGGTTGGTGCCGACATGGGGCTATTGAGGCGGATCAATTCATCATGAATCTATATTTTCTCCTAATCATAATCTTATGAGGGAAGGCGAGACGTCAGCTGAAATCTTATCAGTAGACAGATATTAGGTCAAAGAATCAAACGCGCCCCTTCCAGCAGTGATAGATCATCTTCGTGCCAGGAAAGAAGGGTTTTTTTCTGTATTAATGATAGCTCTCATGGTGGTTTTTCTGTTGGTAGATGCTTATACAAGAATAACAAGATACTGAGGAATCATTTGTGGTCCTTTTTGTGTTCTAAAATAAAATGCAAATAAGGATAAGAGAACCATAACTACAAGTGCACAGTTGTCCCAAGTAATATATGTGATAATATAGATTCGTTCTCAGGGATGAAATGGTTGACTCTAATGCTTATCGAATAGTATTAATTGCACGTGAAAACAAGTAAATGATTTTAAGATTGTTGTTTAGTTTTTCTAATACTAAGACAATAAATTGAAATACTAAATTAATGCAAAGATTAAACTAGACGCGATAAATAAAAGTAGTTTACGCAAGGTAGGGAAGGTAGTACTTGAGAGACGCAAGGGTTTCACCTAATTATCATTCATTTCATGTATTGTTTATGGGAAAAATCGGTAAATATGTAATGGTCGGGATTCGGAAGTCTCCTTACCCCCATCAGGGTGGACTAAGGAGTTACTCTCAAGTGCTACAAACCTCGTCAGGGTGATTATAGTCCACTTTCAAGTGGTTAATTCTGATTCTACCCAATTGGCCATAGGATTAACTAAGCTCGTCAGAGTCTATAATTTCTATCCTACATTCATTAATTGGTTTTGTACCTAGACTCCCGTCAAGGTGATCCATACGCCACTATATGGAATAGCCTAGATACTAAGTCCTATTATTGGTTAATTACGTCAATGATAGTAAATAAAAGTAAATTAATGGAAAATACAATTTACCCAATTTGATTTCAATTATAAAAATCCCAAATCCAAACACATGAAACGAAATCAGATTGGGATTAACCCATTATCCTTTCACAAGCACTATTTAAGTTTAGCTCATAATAATTAAAAAGACAAAAACTAAAGAAATAAATAAGTTCATCACGTTTTACTGAATAAAATAGAAAAACCTAATTACGGAGTTGAATTGGCTGAGAATTGGAGATATAAACAGTCTCCAGCTCTTGCTTCTTCTCTTCCTTGCTCTAGCTTCCTCTTTGGTGTCTGACTCTTAAGCGTATGTCTAATATGTGAATTGTGTGTAAAAATAATAGTCCAAAACCTATTTATACTATTAAAATCGGATTTGGGCTTTTCTTTAAAGATTAAATGAGAATTAGAAAAGCCCAAGTCCACTAATTAAGCCCAAATCCTGTAACTGCTGCACCACCTTCACTAAATCAGCTCTAAACGGATCGTTTCAACTCGGATTGACCTCATTCCAGTTGCTAAAGTTCCATAACTCAATGGAGAACACATTATTTTCACAAGTTAGAGGCTAAATCACTCTTAGATGGCTCGAAATCAGCAATCTTTCTCAACTTTCCAGATTTGCAGATTGAAATCATCAATTCTTTCGGGATATTTCTTCTTTATTTGACTTCATTACATGATCTTTGACTTTATTATTGTATTCCTCTCCTAGCTAGTATTCAAAACCTACAACTTTTCACTCAAATCAAACCATATTACGCGCAAAAGTTTAATGAATCAAAAATACTATAATTAAAAGCGGAAAATTGATTTATGCATTTTAACACCAAAAGTCTATCTAAATAGTCGAATAAACACCAAAAATGATGTCTCCAAAGGGCATAAAATTAGAAAATTTTGGGAGACAACAAGACTCCCAACTCAAACCTTTGTCGTCCCGACAAAACACAACTAAAAACAAGGGGAATGAAGTAGATGCAAGAGAAAATAGAAGCTAGTGAATACACCCTAAAGTAATTCTTAAAATAAATCTCATATAGTAAACATTAAGAACTAACATACACATACACTAATCTTGCAACATCAATCACAAATAACTTCAATCATAAAATTAACTTTGCAATGCTAGAAGGTTACACTTGTACTTATCTCAATATGATGGCTATAATTTGTTCCTTGATCCTTACTCGCTTTGAACGCTCCACTTAGTATACTCCTTATTAACTTACCATGAACCTAGGAATCATGAGGACTTTACTGTTTTATCGTAGGTTTAGGGACGGTGTGGTATGTATTTTTGGTAAATTTGAAGTGAGCTTTTGGCTCTCTCCTCACTTACCATAAACAATTATCCACGAGCTTGAGTTTACACTCGTATAATGATCTCACTCAACCCATTTGATGCACGAATTTAGCATCCCGAAGTTCACCCAATTAATCTAAGATGATTTCCAGAAACATTCCACTTTGTCAGGTACTTATTCTTTTTCATTTTTCTTTTTCGCATTTTCTCGAAAAAAAAATTTATATAGGAGAACCCGGGTTCCCGGTTTTGTGAAATCCGGGTTCCCGGATTCTACTGTCTTGAGAATTTTATTTCACTTTTTTTTCAATCCCGGCAAAGGGTTACAATTAATATCATCTTCTGAATTTGTGCCTCAGTACAAACACATATAATTCCCTCCTAATATAATTCCTCAAATGTAGACCCTCCACCCCAAACTCAAGCTCGAGACAGGTCTCAGGATCGTTATTCAAGTGCGGGTCATTTGGTCATGCCTAACAATCTAAGGGATAATGGGCTTATGTCGTGGCTACAAAAGAAAAGGCTTAAGGCTCAAAATTGGGCTATGACGGATAAAATTAATATAAGGGATAGAAGGCTAAAAAGGTCTCAAATGGCTTAACAAATAACTGCCCCTATCATTTTCCTAGTTACATGGTTCGTCTCTAGTTCATATCTAAGTGGGTTCTCTACTAATTTAGATCTCACGTTCTACAAACCAAACATTTTCCTTAAGTACAAGCTTAATTCTTTTGCATTGTTTATTAATTTTTCCTATCCATTATCTATGTTTGCATGCAATTAAAGTGTGTTTTATGTTATTCCCTAAAGTCCACTATTTACAATCATAGATTCATCCAAAGTATGCTTAAAAGGGACATTTAAAAACCTCTACAGTCAAACGCGAATCCTAATTATTTTATTGAAAGCAATTAAAACAAATGACACATAAAAACTAGGATGAGACAACGAACCCCACCCCAAACTCAAACATGAGTCGTGTCCCCACGACTCGAAAAGACTCGACACAAATAAACTAATTTACACTAAATGAGAAAGGAAAGAAAACGTATCTTAACCAGCGCGTGGCTGGTCATCGGTGTTGCATCCATGGACTTTATCCTTCGTAAGTAGACCATAGGTGGCGTGTTGAATGTTTCTCACCCCAAGTAGCATGTTTCGGATAAGGTCCAGCTCTTTTGTAACGTTCCCTAAAGTAGCAATCATCTTTTCTTGATTCTCTTTCAACACTCGAATCTCTTCTTCCAACCTATTATTAGAATGGACCTTCTTCTTTGGTGGAGGAGCTCTAGGGTTCTTAATTGGATGGGTTTCTTCATTGTGGGCGTTGTCAATGGAAGTCAATGTCATCGCGTCTCCCTCTTCTGAAGCATCAACCTCTTCGTTCCTTCGCAGTATTTTTGCGTCTAGGCACAAGGTAGTGATGGTACAAGGGAACTTAAGGTTTTGTTGACTAGTAGGGATTTTCTCAAACTCCACTATAGTCTCGTAAATTACACGTGCCACATCCATCTCTAGATTCTCAACAATGCACTTAATAAAGATAACATGCTTCTTCTTCAATTCAGAAGTGTGATTAATACCAAAGAAAGTGGGTACTATGAATCTTGACCATACCTTAGCACAAGGTAGCAAACAACTACTATAAAACTGCCCAGCATATCTCTCATCATTCGGAATAGGGTGTTTCTCATGAATTAAAACTGTGTCCCAAAGAGATTCCCACTCAAAAGATGGGTCATTAAGCGTTTCGAAATAAGGACAGAAACCAGTAAAGTTGGGTAGTTTCGAGGCTTTGCGAATAAGTTCAAATGAGAAGGGTAATACCTTTTTGCGGACGATAATTGATTATTTATTCGAAAATGCTACTCCTTCATAAAAATCATGGACTAAGGTAGGGATAAATGTAAGCTTTCTTTGTCTCAATTCAATCCATCCAAACTTATCACAAGTAGTTGCATACCCCTTAAATTCGCTATTCATAATACCAGAAGGGAATGTTCTCTCAATACCAAACTTCAAATAATTAATTCGATCACGAACCTGATCATCCCAACGCATATCTAACCTCTTGGGTTTGTGTGCAATAGCTTTTCTTTGTGGAGCTCGCGGTTCCGGAACAGGTTCTTTGGGAATTTCCTCTTCAATCTCTTCCTCTTCTTCTTCATCAACCAAAGTAGGCTTAGCAAGAGTAGCCTTACTTGGGTTTTCTTTTCTCTTCATAGCAGTCTTAACCTCTTCAATCTTTCGCTTAGGACCCGAATCTGGAATCTCAATAACTCTCTCTTGTGTAGCACAATGATTGTTTCTTGTTATTGGGTTGTTTCTTCTTGTATAACTGAAAGAATCTGTCCTGTTAGTCATGGCTTTTCACCCCAAACTCAAAAATTCAAAGAGTTGAAATCTAGATAAAAGTTTCAATCTTTGGTTGTTTGAGAGAAGATTAGGGTGAGTTTATGTGAGATATGAGATGGGTAATGTTTAATTTGAGGGATTGGAGAGGTTAAGTGGTTCAATTTAAGGCTTGGGTGAAGAAAGAATTTTAAGGAAAAAGTAGAAATTTGGTGAAGTTTTGGAAAGATCTTGAGTCGATTATGTGTTTGTGGGAAGAAAGAGGGTAAGAATTGATGAATAAAACCTGTTTTGATGATGATTTTCGGAGGTGTGGAAATATGGAATCAGATGTGGAGGCTAACTTGAGAAAGAAGCTAAATAAATAGGTTAAAAAGCTCAAAACCGTCTCTCACATTGGCGAAACCGGGTTCCCGGTTTTCGTCGCTATGTCGGCGAGAAAAATTACTAAATTCATTTTTTTTGCTCCTTGGACGCAGCTGACCTTCGTTTCGAGCCACGCGGGGATCAGAACATTTAGACATCACAGCTCTCAAAACCGGGTTCCCGGTTTGCGTCTGAGGTGCGAGCGTGGGATGGCTTGGACGCGACCCCTTGCGTCTCGAGCCACGCAGGGGTCAGAACTCTTGATCTTCCCAGCCTTCGAAACCGGGTTCCCGGTTTGTGCAAAATCGGGTTCCCGGATTTTGTCGCTAGCGCGAATGTAGACGCACCATGTTGCGTCTCGAGCCACGTCATGGTCAGAGATTTGGGTCTTCACAGCTCGTGAAACCGGGTTCCCGATTTTTCCTCTGCAATTTTTTTCTAAAAATCTTATTTATTAACGCTTTTAACCCACAACTCTTGACCTTTTGTACTCCTGAAATCATCAAAACCAACTACCCTTTCTCATTTCTTAAAAAAAAACACTAATCAACAACAATTAATTAATTTACACTACGAATTAACGGAAACACTTAAACTAATATAAAATGAATTGACTTTTGTTTAACATCGTTAAGCTCGACGGGTTACCTCACGCTTCTAAGGAGTTTCGAGGAGATACATGACCTCCCCGGGATGTGGATCTTCCAAGCGATTGGTGTCTTCACCTCCATGATATATCTTTAATCGATGACCGTTCACCATGAAAGTGCGGTTCCCGAGTGGATGTTCTATATCTATCGCCCCATAAGGTGTAACTTTGGTCACAACATAAGGACCCGACCACTTCGATCTTAATTTATCCGGATAATTGCTGAACTTTGAGTTATACTTCAATACCTTTTGTCCGACTACAAAGTTCTTTTCACAAATACGATTATCATGCCACCTCTTAGTGTTTTCTTTGTAAAGCTTAGAATTTTCATAAGCATGTAATCGGAATTCATCAAGTTCATTAAGTTTCATCATTCGATTCTGACCGGCTAAAGTAGGAACTAAGTTTAACTGCGCAATAGCCCAATATGCACCCATTTCAAGCTCAAGAGGTAAGTGACAAGCCTTACCATAAACCATTCGATACGCGGATGCACCAACTGGAGTTTTGAACGCCGTACGATAAGCCCATAATGCATCATCTAACTTCATTGACCAATCTTTTCTTGTAGGAACAACAGTCTTCTCTAAAATAGATTTTACCTCACGATTTGAGACTTCAGCTTGACCATTGGCTTGTGGATAATAAGCGGTAGATACGCAATGTCTCACTCCATACTTCTCTAAGACTGTCTTTAAATATTTATTCACGAAATGAGAACCCCCATCGCTAATATTTACTCTCGGTGTACCATGTCTAGTGAAGATGTGTGATTTCAGAAACTTAATTACTACTCGCGAATCATTAGTTGGTAGAGCAATCGCCTCAACCCATTTAGACACATGATCAACAACTAATAAGATGTAAAGGTTACCATTAGAAGGAACAAACGGACCCATAAAATCTATACCCCATACATCAAATATCTCTACTTCAAGAACATTATTACGTGGCATCTCATCCCTCTTGGATATATTTCCCGTAAACTGACATCTTTCACATTTCTTAACATATTCATGACAATCGTTCATTATTGAAGGCCAGTAAATACCCGATTGTAATACCTTAGCAGCAATTCGATCTCCTTTGAAATGTCCTCCATAAGGTAAATCATGACAACCAGCTATAGTCATTTCAGTTTCTTCCTTTGGTATACATCTTCTCACCATTTGATCAGCACATACTTTGTAGAGGAAAGGATCCTCCCAAAAGAATTGTCTAGCACGGTGAGTGGTGGGGGCAAAGGTGTGATAAAATAATAGATAAATAAATATTATAATAAATATCACACACCCTTGAGAACCACGGAACTCACTGCAAGTATCACAGATCGTTTGCAAGTTTTAATGATAAGTTAAGTTCGTTCGCAGGGATTTAATCCGTTAGATCTACTTATATATAACAAGTGTAAAGGAATTTAGATGTTTAGATAAAAATATAAAAAGATGAATAAATATTTGATATCAAATAAACAAATATGAATGCAAATAAATAAATATGAATGTAGTTAAATAAATTAGGATTAATATTATAAGTCTATTTTACTAAGTTGTTATTCTAACATGTCACAGATTAAGCA
Source organism: Nemophila menziesii (assembly GCA_029959085.1). NCBI lineage: Eukaryota > Viridiplantae > Streptophyta > Magnoliopsida > Boraginales > Hydrophyllaceae > Nemophila > Nemophila menziesii. The sequence continues at coordinate 9,630,925 of JARWIR010000017.1, read as the reverse complement.
TTATATATTAACCGGGATTCTAAATTCTACCTAGCCTTTTCTAGGCTTAGGAGCAACCTCTCCACTACCAAGGTCTTGGGTAATGATTGGTGATTAAATCAAACCTTTATGGCTATCTAGTTAGGCAAGGGATCAAAACTAGACGACTATGTGGTGTTGTCAATAACTAAGAATAATCCTAAGATTGACCAAATCTAAGGATGCAAAAATAAGTCAAACACATAATAACAATATACGCCAAGCTCAATCAATTAAAATAACAAATAGTATTATTGAATTTAGACAAAATAATAACCCAACAATTAAAAGTAAAACTTACAGAATAAAAGCTTAGATCTATGGTTGAGCATAAATCTATAGCTAATTACCCTAAATATAGAGAAGGTGAGATGTAAAAGAGGAGTTTGTCACTCTCCAAAGTCTTCTTCTTGTCTTCCTCTATAGGTCAGCTTGCTTCTTGAATGAATAGCTCGATTCTAAGGATGAATATCTAACTAAAGGAGTAAGCTATTTTTTAAAACTAAGAAAATATAAGTAAAGACTAAGCCTATACTTTGCAACTGAGCAAGGACATGTTTACAATGGTATGAGGGTGTATTTATAGGTGTCTTGGAAGCCCTAATTCGTTTTCTTGAAGGAGAAGTAAGTGGTGGACTCCAAGCCCAACTCTAATTCGTATGGAAATAAAGATAAACACTGTTGGACCATTTTGAGCATATCTTCTTCGTTATTGGTCGGTTTGAGCTCCATAAGATACCAAAAGTCGTAATAGAATTATCTCTATCCCTATGAAAGGAAATCACCACAATCGGCTTATTTCTTAGGTAAAAACGCACATCTTTGGGCGTGTACTGCAGAATCCCCGATTTAGGCAGATTTTCCTTTTCCATCTTTTTAGCTTTTATTTCCTTATCTCCAATTACCATGCTAATCTCTTTCCATATCTTGTAGTCTTTGACTTGGACTCTAATTAATCTCCATAGTTATCTTTAAAGCTTCACACTAAATAAATAATTAAACCCAATATGCTCTAAAAATATTATTTTACTAAATCAAGACTCAAAATAGGAAAGTGCACTATTTCTTAAGAAAATCGACTAGAAGACTTCCTAAATCACTAAAAATGATATCTCATCCTAATATAAATCTATCACAAATGAGGAGACATCAAGACCCCCAACTCAAAGTTGTATCGTCCCGATACAATAAAGATAGAAACAAAGGGAAGTCTCTAACTACACACCTAGGTCAATTAAGCACAGAAGACAGAAGATAGAAGAATATGGAGAATAAACTTAAAGCAACTACTCAGAAAATCTCATGTAATAATATTTAAAAACTACATACCTGTACACTTTTCATATTCATAGTCGACACGGTTTGAATTCAAGATTAGATTAGCTTCGCAATGTAAGAAGGAGAGGAACTTTACTCAGTTCACCAAGGAAGCTATAGATTGTTCATCGACCTTCACTAGTATCCAAAGATCCACTCAACTACTCTCTATTGGCTTAATCACTTCTCAATTACATAGCAAAGAATCACAAGGTCTTTAAGGTTGTAATTTAGGCTTAGGGACGGTATGATAGTATATTTGGATAATTATGAGTGAGCTTTTGGCTCTCTCCTCACTAGCCATCAACGAATCGCCCTAGAGCTTGAGTTACTCTCATAAAAGTTTCTCACTCCCAATGAATTCCTTGATGCACAATTTAGCATCCCCAATAACCCAATTAAAGCTTAAGATGTTCACATAAAAATTCCACTTTGCCGGTCCGAATATATATATGTTTCTTTTCAAATCACTTTCTTAAGCTATGACTCTCTTTTAATGATGAGATATCACGCTATTTTCTCATATATATATTTTTTCTTTTAATGCCCTTGTTGGCAAAATTAGCTCGTAGCTTCTTTTTCATTCACTATTACCCCGACAATGGGTTACAATAAAAATCTGTGAATCATCATCAATATAAGCACAAAGCACAATTAATAAGCTAAAAATTCCCATCCAAATAACAATTCCCATAATGGTGGACCCACCACCCCAAACTCAAGCTCTAAAACAACTGTCTATGCATCGCGATTCGAGTGCGGGTCATATGGAAAAGTCCTATAATCTAAAGGGATATGGCTTATAACGTGGTTAATAAAAAGGCTTTAGAAAAGCTAGAAGGGTCTTAGAAGGATATAACATAATAATCAAATAACAGGGTGAGAAGGTATAAAAAGGCTTCAAGTGGCTTCAATATGAAAGAACTGCCTTAATCACTTTCTACACCATGCAATTTCGTTATTCTCTTACCTTTAGCACTTTCATCAAATGGTTTGTCAACTAGCTTGGATCTCACGGCCTACACACTTCTCAAGGTTCCCTGAGATCAAACATACTTTCTATCGCATTGCTCACTAATCTTCTCTTTACTATCAACGTGTGTTTTGCTGCAAATACTTCAAAGCATACAAATACATAGCTCATAAACATGTTACTTTTTATCAGTAACTCACTGAGCTTATGCTTTCAAGCTATTAAACACACTCTACCTACATCTAATCCTTCTCATAAAAAATTTAATTTTACCTAAAAAAACAATAAAACACAGAAAAAAATGGAGATGAGAGACAATGAATCCCCACACCCCCAACTCAAAAATGAGTTGTGTCCCCACGACTCGAAAAGACTCAAAAATAAACAAAAAGAAAATTAAAATTTTACAGATAGTGCACATATAGAAGAGGTAAGGAAGAAAGAAAACATACTCTTCGAGGCTATTTACCTCGCCTGATCAATACCCGGAGTAGGGTGTAGTGATTTCATGTATGAGAACTTCTAGTATCACCAATTTCTCTTTCCCTTACATCTTCTTATGCTCTATCCCAATCAATCACACTCTAGAAATCTCTTGTTTATCTTCTTCCAACTTTGCTCTCGAATCCTCTCTCATGTGACAGTGTTCATCCAGGAATATGTTTTGAACATAGCTACTAGCGTCCCAGAAGCTCTTGTTCATCTTGGGTTAAAGGACTATCGATTGTAGAGGTTGTGGTGTCTTCCTTATGAAATTTTAAACCTTTTTGTTCTTTGAATTCACCACAGCTAGCTTTCCTCTATTCTCTTGATCCGATTTACCTTGTAATTTATTCCCAAACTAGTACCCATCTCAATTGAAATCTTCTAGAGCTTACCCAATACCTTGCTTTGATTCTTCATATCCCTTAACACTTGATAATATCTCTATTCTCTTCATCATCTCTTTTGACCCCCAACTCAAAGCTTTGAACACTCTTGAAATTTGTAACTCTTAATCATAGGTGGAAAAAGCTTTATTTGGGTTAGGAAAGGTGTTAGGATGATAATTCTTCATGTGGGTATGATGGAATCAAGCTTTAATGATGTGGGTTTAAGAAATTTTGGGAAAAGATTTTGAAATTCATGGTTTTGATTCTTGGTTTCTAGGTGTTTTGATATGATTTGGGTGCTTGAATCTTCTTTGTAATGATGTAAGGAAGGATTTGGATGTGAATTCATGGTGATTTGGTAGTGTTTTGATGTTATGTGAAGGTTTTTTATGAGCTTTAATGGAGTTGGGAGAGGTTTGGAGAAGAAAGAGAGGCTTGAGGTTTAGTAAATTCGGAATAATAAGCATTATACCTCTTTTATACACTTGAATCCCGTTTCTTTCTCTCTCTAGCGGCTCGTGCGGACCATCCCTGCGGACCATGGGTGTACCGCGGGGTACACCGCAACATATGATGCTCGATAATTTTGACCTTCTAGATGATACACGTGGTAGGACCCCGTGGTACGCGTTTTGGCTCTGCGGACCATGGCACGGACTAGGGGGTACACCGCAGGGGTACCCCGCGCCTTCTTCGTCAAAATACCAGTGGACCTACCCCGTGGCACGTGTTTTTTACGTGCGGACCATGGTGCGGTGCAGGGGGGTAGTCCGCGGGGCAATTTTTTCTCAGTTCTGGATAGGACCCGTGGCTCCACCCGTGGTACGGGTTTTTGCCTCGCGGACCATCCCTGCGGTATAGGGGTACACCGCGTGGGTAGTCCCGCGCAGGGCTTTTCTTCGCTCCGAAAAATTTCCTCGCTTCCCTAACTCGATTTCTCCAACTCCTACATACCAAAAACACTAATACCTTTCTCAAATATGCAATATTAACTAAAAACAACTAATCTAAACTAAAACTAGAAACATGAAAACATAAAAAAAAATTACTATGGGATGTCTCCCAAAGGGCACTTTTGTTTAACGTCTTTCAAAGTTAGACGAGTTACCTCGGTTATTTCTTTTTATAGCCTCCCCAGCAGTGAGTGAGATGATTAACACTTACCAACTCGAGCTTGCAACCTTCGATATCTTTTATTTCGACCACTCCTTCTGAGATGATTTGCGTGATAATGTATGGTCCCTTCCAAGAACTGTTATGTTTGGGTTTGGGAGGTTTCCATGCTACCTCGTCTCCTACCCCAAACTCAATCTTTTTCTCCACGGTTTCTTGGGAGCTTACAGGTTCTGGCTTCTTGGTTACAACTCTGATTGGATATAGTTCTTTTGACTCATTCTTCTTTTTCTTCTTTCCCGAAACATAGAATGTTTCAGAGTTATTTTCAATACTAAGAGTCACGGTTCCTTCATTCACATTCACTATGGTATCGCTGGTGGCTAGGAATGGACGCCCAAGAATGAATGGGACGTTCTTATCTGCTTTATAGTCAATAATGATAAAGTCTGTTGGAATAACAAGGTTACCTACTTGAACGAGTACATCCTCTATTACTCCCCACGGCTTTGCTGTTGATTGATCCACAAGTTGTAAGGTTACGGATGTCGGTTTCGCATCACTTATACCAATCTTCTTGAATATACTTTTGGGCATGATATTCACACTTGCCCCTAGATCACACATGGATTTTCCATAATATATCCCACCTATTTTGATTGGGAGGTTAAACTCTCCAGGATCTTTATGCTTTGGTGGTAATCTTTTTTGAACTCGTGCTGATATCCCTTCATTGATTGCTACAGACTTGGCTCTTGTGAATCTTTTCTTATTGGAGAGTGCCTCCATAAAGAATCGATCATAGTTTCTCCTTCCTTCCATAGCTTCGAGTAAAGGGACGTTAATTTTCACTTGTTTTAACGCCTCTATACATTTCTGATGTTGCTCCGCGGGATAGTGGCAATGTATGGGTGTTTGTTTTGCTCTACTTATCTCTTCAATTCTTGGTTCATCAACCACTCTTGGCTTCTTAATCTCATCATGTTCAACCTCTTCAACCCAATCTTCAACAATTATCTCATCTAAGTTCATTCGATTTACGTTTGACTTGTTTGATAGGACATCCCCTTTTGAGGGAGATGGTAGCGCTTCGGTGATTATCTCACCGTGTTCTTTTATCTTTTGAGCTTGAAGACTAATAGTCTTAACCTTATCGTCTACGTATTGGATCTTCTTCATGTTAGATGTTGTATCTTGGGTCAATTGTAGGAGTTGACTTTGCTTTTGTTCTATGATTGTAGTGAGCCGCATTACATTTTTCTTTAAAAGTTGATTATGTTGTTTAAGATCTTGATTCTGTTGTTGCAGGCTCTGCACTACTGATGCATCGATCTTTGATTCAAGTCTGCTCATATTGTCCTTCGATAAGTTGATAAATTGACTAATAGTCTCTTTTAACTCAGTGATTTCTTCTTGAGGACGTGATTGAGCTTGACTTACATTATGTATATTGCAGCCAGGTGGATGATTAGCGTGATTTTCATAGGCTTGTTCTTGCAGGTATAACTGTTGAGGTGGCTTTGGGATGCTTTCCTTAACAGTTATAGCGAATTGTTGTATTTGATCTTGCAAGCTTGAAATCCTCGCTTCTTCTTCTTCGTTGGTGGTAGGAGTTTGTTCTTGTGGCCAACTCATGTTGTTCTCAATGATTGTTTCCATACCACTTTTCGCTTCTTTTGGATCCATAGAGACAAAATTACCACGACCCATATTATCTGCTCTCAGCCTTGACTCTCTATCGAGTCCATTATAGAACATGGATAATTGTAATTGTGGCGTGTATCCATGTAGTGGACATCTTGCCAACATCTTTTGAAATCTCGTCCATGCTTCGCCAACACTCTCTCCGGCTTCTTGTAAGAAATTCATAGGCTCCAATAGTTCCTTCACTCGCATACTTGTAGGATAAAATTTATCAAGGAATCTTTCTTGAAGCTTGTCCCAATCGGTTATTAGCTCGGGAGGTTGATCATCGAACCAATCGCTTGCTTTCCCGGTCAAGAAAAATTGAAACATTAAATAATACATCTGTTCTTGTGTAACACCTTCATTAATGTAGGCATCACAAAATTGCATGAATTTTTGAACAGATCTGACCGGATCTTGATTTGTATCACCATTAAATTTCCCATAGCTCGCGAATTGATTAATTAAATCAGGATCAGGCTTGAATCTAACGGCTTGGATAGTTGGGACGCGAATCCCAATGCGTTGAACTCGAAATTTACTAGGTAAACCTAGCTCTAACCGTTGATTATTGATGTCTTCTCATTTGTGATAATATAATATACTTCAGAGACATCATTTTAGGCTTATTTATTAGTTTATAGGTTGATTTTAGCTTAGTTTAGTGCACTTTCCTATTTTGAGTCTTGGTTTGTAGAATTATTATTTTTAGAGCATATTGGGTTTAATTGTTTATTTAGTGTGAAGCTTTAAAGATAATTATGGAGATTAATTAGAGTCCAAGTCAAAGACTACAACTTATGGAAAGAGATTTGCATGGTAATTGGAGATCAGGAAACAAAAGCTAAAAAGATGGAAAAGGAAAAGCAGCCTAAATCTGGGATTCTGCATACACGTCTAAAGATATGCGTTTTTACCTAATAAATAGGCCTATTTTGGTAATTTCCTTCTATAGGGTCAAGATAATTCTGTTGCGATTCTTTTGGTATCTTATGGAGCTCAAACCGACCAATAACGAAGAAGATATGCTCAAAACGGTCCAGCAGTGTTTATCTTTATTTCCATACGAATTTGAGTTGGACTAGGAGTCCATTACTTTCCTTCTCCTTCAAGAAAACGAATTAGGTCTTCCTATACCCTATAAATACAGCCTCGTAACACTCTAAAATCATCCTTGGCCAGACCTTAAGGCCAAGAGGAAGCTGCAACACAAGAGAAGAAGTCTGGAAGGAGCTGTGCAACAATTATGTCTCCTTCAACCTCTTATTTTGTAATTCTTTTCTCTTCTCTTCTGTGTATGAATTAATTCTTATTAGTTTGATTTTTAGCATATATGTATGAACCCTAGTTTTGATTGACATCTATCTAATTTGGGAACTTAATGTTTTAAATAGAATTATAGTTTTTATTCTCTGTTTATGTGTTTGGATTTATATTCTGTGTTCTTGTGGATGCGCGCCCATATAGAATTACCATCTAGTAATTAGGTCACCATTGACAACGGTGTTTAATTGCATGTTTAGCACATAACGTCTAGTATTAGGTCTGATCTGACAACCCAACCTAGCTAGATAATCACTATGGTTTAGTTCTTGTGACTGTTTACCAATTACAGGAAAAGTTTGCTTAGGAAGCCTTATTGACACAGGTAAATCCTATTTTAAACCACCGATAGCGAATTGGGACCGATTAGGGAAATACTACATAATTCACCCTTACATGTTTAGAACGGCAAAACTAGTGGGGATTGCATGCTAATTACTCAAGCTATAACTTTCATACTATCTTCTTTTCTTTTATTTTATTTATTTTCTGTCTTTAGTTTATTAGTTTAGTTTATTTATTTAGAAAACCAAATAAATATTTGTCTATCTTTCTTTCTCTTGCGTATTATCTTTTCTATCTTTAATATCTGCACTTGATAATTTGCATAAGTTCTCTCTAACTTTCGTCAGTCCCTGAGGAACGAATCTTCTTATCATTAAAACTTGCATACGTGTAATACTTGTAGTACCGTGTTAGCTTAGGGTGTTTATTTGCACTTATTTTATACATCTTTTTATCACACCTTAGGCCACACCAATTATCCATCTAAAATCCTGAGAAAGACTAAAACAAAAAGAAAGCGTAAAACTGAAACCAAATAAAAACTTCTACACTAAATAAACACAAAATAGATTTAACTTAAAGATAGATCCCCGGCAGCGGCGCCAAAAACTTGGTGGGGGCAAAGGTGTAGTAAAATAATAGATAAATAAATATTATAATAAAGATCACACACCCTTGAGAACCACGGAACTCACTGCAAGTATCACAGATCGTTTGCAAGTTTTAATGATAAGTTAAGTTCGTTCGCAGGGATTTAATCCGTTAGATCTACTTATATATAACAAGTGTAAAGGAATTTAGATGTTTAGATAAAAATATAAAAAGATGAATAAATATTTGATATGAAATAAACAAATATGAATGCAGATAAATAAATATGAATGTAGTTAAATAAATTAGGATTAATATTATGAGTCTATTTTACTAAGTTGTTATTCTAACTTGTCACAGATTAAGCATTATATATTAACCAGGATTCTAAATTCTACCTAGCCTTTTCTAGGCTTAGGAGCAACCTCTCCACTACCAATGTCTTGGGTAATGATTGGTGATTAAATCAAACCTTTATGGCTATCTAGTTAGGCAATGGATCAAAACTAGACGACTATGTGGTGTTGTCAATAACTAAGAATAATCCTAAGATTGACCAAATCTAAGGATGCAAAAATAAGTCAAACACATAATAACAATATACGCCAAGCTCAATCAATTAAAATAACAAATAGTATTATTGAATTTAGACAAAATAATAACCCAACAATTAAAAGTAAAACTTACAGAATAAAAGCTTAGATCTATGGTTGAGCATAAATCTATAGCTAATTACCCTAAATATAGAGAAGGTGAGATGTAAAAGAGGAGTTTGTCACTCTCCAACTTCTTCTTCTTGACTTCCTCTATAGGTCAGCTTGCTTCTTGAATGCATAGCTCGATTCTAAGGATGAATATCTAACTAAAGGAGTAAGCTATTTTTTAAAACTAAGATAATATAAGTAAAGACTAAGCCTATACTTTGCAACTGAGCAAGGACATGTTTACAATGGTATGAGGGTGTATTTATAGGTGTCTTGGAAGCCCTAATTCGTTTTCTTGAAGGAGAAGTAAGTGGTGGACTCCAAGCCCAACTCTAATTCGTATGGAAATAAAGATAAACACTGCTGGACCGTTTTGAGCATATCTTCTTCGTTATTGGTCGGTTTGAGCTCCATAAGATACCAAAAGAATCGTAATAGAATTATATCTGTCCCTATGAAAGGAAATCACCACAATCGGCCTATTTCTTAGGTAAAAACGCACATCTTTGGGCGTGTACTGCAGAATCCCAGATTTAGGTAGATTTTCCTTTTCCATCTTTTTAGCTTTTATTTCCTTATCTCCAATTACCATGCTAATCTCTTTCCATATCTTGTAGTCTTTGACTTGGACTCTAATTAATCTCCATAGTTATCTTTAAAGCTTCACACTAAATAAATAATTAAACCCAATATGCTCTAAAAATATTATTTTACTAAATCAAGACTCAAAATAGGAAAGTGCACTATTTCTTAAGAAAATCGACTAGAAGACTTCCTAAATCACTAAAAATGATGTCTCATGCTAATATAAATCTATCACAAATGAGGAGACATCAGTGAGCTAATCTTTTTCTCACTTGATAAGTAGAACCTTCAGGGAAAGAACCACTTACAATTAAATTTGCAATATCCGCATACCAAGGAGTGGTTTTTAGGTGAATCGCGAATAAGCTCTAATCAGGAAATTCTTCTCTAACTACTTCTGGTCAACCAATTGATTCTGATCCTTCAAGACGAGATAGATGATCTGCAACTTGATTCTCACAACCCTTTCGATCTTTAATCTCTAAATCAAATTCTTGTAGCAATAAAACCCATCTTATCAACCGTGGTTTAGCATTTTTATTTTCCATAAGATATCTAATAGCAGAATGATCTGTATAAACAACAACTTTCGCTCCAAGTAGATAGGAACGAAACTTATCGAATGAATAAACAACAGCTAGCAACTCTTTCTCTGTAACAGTATAATTAATTTGAGCACCATTGAAAGTTTTTCTTGCATAATAGATAGAAATGAAATATCTTATCTTTCCTTTGGCCTAAAACAACTCCCATAGCTAAATCACTAGCATCACACATAACTTCGAATGGCATATTCGAATCCGGTGGTAAAACAATAGGAGCGGTAATGAGTTTTTCTTTGATTGCTTTGAAAGCCACCATGCAAGTTTCATCGAAAAGGACTTTGGTGTCCTTCTCAAGTAAGTTACATAGTGGTTTAGCAATCTTAGAAAAATCATTAATGAATCTCCTATAAAAGCCAGCATGGCCAAGAAAACTTCTCACCCCTTTTACAGAAACAGGAAGGGGAAGAGTTTTTATTACCTCTATCTTCGCGCGATCAACCTCTAAACCAGCACTCGAAACCTTGTGACCCAATACGATACCTTCTCGAACCATAAAATGACACTTCTCCCAGTTTAAAACCAAATCACTTTCCTTGCATCTAATAAAAACATTCTCCAAATTCTGTAAAAACTCATCAAAGTCATCACCGAATACAGAGAAATCATCCATAAATACCTCAAGGAAGTTATCGATCATATTCCAGAAGATTGCCATCATACATCTTGAAATGTGGCGTGTGTGTTACATAACCCAAAGGGGCATGTAAAGGTTGTCTTATGTTGATCTTCTGGAGCCACGTAAATTTGATTATATCCGGAATATCCATCTAAAAAATATTAATACTCTCGACCAGCTAATTTGTCTAACATTTTATCTATGAAGGGAAGAGGGAAATGATCTTTTCTGGTGGCCTTGTTCAGTTTGCGGTAATCTATACATACTCTCCAACCAACAACAGTTCTTGAAGGAATAGCTTCATTTTGATCGTTAAGAACTGTAGTAATTCCTCCTTTCTTATGGCACACACTGAACCGGAATCACCCATTCACTACTCGAGATGGGATAGATAATCCATGCGTCTAACAACTTAATCAGCTCTTTCTTTACAACTTCCTTCATGGCTGGCATTAATCACCTTTGACCTTCAACTGCGCGTGCGTTATTATCTTCAATAATAATTTTGTGTTGACAATAGGAGGGGCTAATGCCTTTGATATCGGCAATAGTCCATCCTATCGCCTCTTTGTTCGCTCTTAACACATGCAACAGTTTATCTTCTTGAGGACCTGTTAAATTTGCTGAAACAATAACAGGTAGAGTTTCATTAGTACCTAAATACGCATACCTCAAGTGTGATGGCAAAGGCTTTTATTCTAATTGCGGGGGAGATTCGATTGAAGGTTTCTTTTTAGTTACAATCTCCCACGGTTCTCTCACAGGTTCATAGGCAGGACGCCTATATTTTGGATTCTCAGAGTTAAGAGCTGCCACTGTTTCGGCAAGCTCTTCCATCAATTCAGGTAGATCAAGTGTCAAAGCTGCCTGCAAAACATCATCATAAGTAAATTCATTATATACCTCTTGCGTGGCATGCTCAATTACATCCATTCGGAAACAATCCTCTTGAGAATATGGAAACTTCATAGCTCGGAACACGTTGAACTTCACTTTCTCGTCTTGGATTCGCATCGTTAATTCTCCGTTTTCTACATCAATTAAAGTACGCCCCGTGGCTAGGAATGGTCTTCCCAAAATAATGGGGACATTCCTATCCGCGTCGTATTCAAAAATAACAAAATCAACGGGAAATACTAAAGTACCTACCTTGACGAGAACATCTTCTATTCGACCCTCAGGATGTGCAAGGGATCGATCCGCCATTTGTAAGACCACAGAAGTGGGTCTTGCTACTACAATTTTCAATTTTTCAAAGATTGATTTGGGCATAAGATTAATGCTTGCACCCAAATCACATAGTTCTTTACCTTTCCATTCTTCTCCAATCGATATAGGAATTGTGAAACTCCCAGGATCAAGTAATTTCGGCGGTAGCTTACTTTGGAAAATAGCACTACATTCTTCCGGTAAACCAATCATTTCATTATCGCAATACGACCTTTTGTTGGTGAGAGCTCTTTTCAAAAACTTCGTATATTTGGGTATATCTCTGATAGCTTCTAACAACGCAATATTAATGCTCAGACCTCTCACTCTATTAAAGAACTTTTGATACTCAGCTATATTACCTTTCTTTTGAACTCTAGAGGGAAATGGTGGAGGAGGACGACTTACAACATCATCTTTCTTTTTCGGAATTTCAACAGGCCTCTCCACTTCCACTACTTCATCATCTTTATTTTTATCCACCACATCCTTTTCTTTTCTAGTAACTTATTTCTCTTTCATAACGGGAAAAGGAGGTGGAGGAAGATTCTTACACTTCTGAGAGTCACAGCATTATAATCTCCTGTCTGTTTTGGATTTTATGTGTCACTAGGGAGTTGTCCTTGTGGACGCTGATTTAGTTGTTTTGACATTTGTGAAACTTGATTCTCTAACATCTGAATGTGTGATTCAGAAGCTTGTTGCCTTTGGATTGACTGTGCATGAAGGGCAAACAAATTTTCTACAGTTTTCTGAAGGTTATTTGTACCTTCTTGTGGTTGAGCAGGTAAGGCTTTCTGGTTCATGGTGTAATTATAATTGTCTTGAGGAGGTTGTCTCTTAACATAATTTCCTTGGTATTGTCCCCCTTGATAATTATTCTGAGGTCTTGGATTATAGTTGTTACCTTGGGGACGCGGCTGATATGCGTAAGTCGGATTTGCTGCCCCATTAGGATTTGAATACTGTAACCCTGGATGGTTTCTGTTAGGTTGATATCCTTGACCATTCGAATTGAAATTCCCTCGGTTGGAAACAAACATCAGGGACTCTTGATTATTCTGACAATTCTCCCATTCATGATCATTCACACCACAGTATGAACATCCATAAACTTCTTGCGTAGCATTCACTTCAACCCTTTTATTCGTAAAACCTTCTTTCACAGCTAACGTAAGTTGTTTCAATTGTTGTTCCAATGTGGTTTGTATTGTGTTCTCTAAGGAGGTGAACCTTTCTTCAGTATTGACGTTATTGACTCCCCCTTTAGCAGGTGTTCTTATAGTATTCCAACCCACTTCATTAGTTACCGTTCTATCCAAAATAATCCTTGCGTGAACGGGTAGAACCTGCAAAAATGCACCACCACATAATAAATCTAAATGTTTTCTTTATTTCCTATCGATGCCTTTGTAAAAGATTTTCATTTGTTGTTGTTCTGAAAGGCCATGATCAGGGACTCTTTGCAAACACTTCTGAAATCTCGACCAACATCTACCCAAACCTTCATCATATTCTTGTTGGAAATGAGTTCATTCGAGTTGAGCATCTAATCTCATGTTGGACGGAGAGTATCTGTCGAAAAACGCAGCTTGTAACGGTTCCCAATTTGTAATCTTTCCAGGCTCTTGTGAATCATCCCAATCACTCGCTCCATCTATCACAAAAAATATGAATGTAGCAAAATACGTTTGCTCTTTTATTACTCCTTGAGTGATGTACGAATCGCAGATTTGCATAAATTTTTGTACAGCGCGAATAGGATCTTCTCCGGGCTTGCCACGAAAATGTCCGAAATTCTGAAATTGAGCTAACATACCCGAATCTGGATGGAATCTCGGAACATCAATATTAGGTGGGCCAATCCCAAGAGGAGGAGCAAGGAATGGTTCTTGTGCTGGACCGTTAACAAACCATGGATCGATTACTTGGGCTTGAACCGGAGGATTAGGAGGATTAAGAGGTGGGACTAGGCCGTTCTGACCATTCTGACCATTGTTCTCAACCGGAAGGTCAGCCATCTCTCTAGCTAATCTCTCTTCTAACTCTTGTGCTTCTTGTTCTCTCATTTTCTTGTTGGCAAGTCTGACTAATGATTCTGGATTATCAAGGATCGGAGGTAGTGTCTCAAGATCCTTAAAGAGCTTCCTTCGCATACACCAAACCTAGAAACCTGAAAAAGATGAAAAAACAAAGCGTAAAACTGAAAAATAAAAATTCAACTAACACTAAAGGATAAACACCGGGGTCACACGCTACCGTACCTGGCAGCGGCGCCAAAAACTTGGTGGTCCTTTGTGTGTTCTAAAATAAAATGCAAATAAGGATAAGAGAACCACAACTGCAAGTGTATAGTTGTCCCGAGTAATATATGTGATAATATAGATTCGTTCTCAGGGACGGAATGGTTGACTCTAATTCTTATCGAATAGTGATTAATTGCACGTGAAAACAAGTAAATGATTTTAAGATTGTTGTTTTGGTTTTCTAATACTACGACAATAAATTGAAATACTAAATTAATGCAAAGATTAAACTAGACGCGAGAAATAAAAGTAGTTTACACAAGGTAGGGAAGTTAGTACTTGAGAGACGCAAGGGTTTCACCTAATTATCATTCATTTCATGTATTGTTTAAGGGACAAATCGGTAAATATGTAATGGTTGGGATTCAGAATTCTCCTTACCCCCGTCAGGGTGGACTAAGGAGTTACTCTCAAGTGCTACAAACGCCGTCAGGGTGATTATAGTCCACTTTCAAGTGGTTAAGTCTAATTCTACCCAATTGGCCATAGGATTAACTAAGCTCGTCAGAGTCTACAATTTATATCCTACATTCATTAATTGGTTCTGTACCTAGACCCCCCGTCAAGGTGATCCATACGCCACTATATGGAATAGCCCAGATACTAAGTTCTATGATTGATTAATTACGTCAATGATAGTAAATAAAAGCAAATTAATGGAAAATACAATTGACCCAATTTGATTTCAATTATAAAAATCCCAAATCCAAACACATGAAACAAAATCAAATTGGGATTAACCCATTATGCGTTCTCAAGCACTCTTTAAGTTTAGCTCATAATAATTAAAAAGACAAAAATTAAAGAGATAAATATGTTCATCATGTTTTACAGAATAAAATAGAAGAACCTAATTACGGAGTTGAATTGACTGAAAATTTGAGATATAGACAGTCTCCAGCTCTTGCTTCTTCTCTTCCTTGCTCTAGTTTCCTCTCTGGTGTCTGACTCTTAAGCGTGTGTCTAATATGTGAATTGTGTGTAAAAATAAGAGTCCAAAGTCTACTTATACTATTAAAATCGGATTAGGGCTTTTCTTTAAAGATTAAATGAGAATTAGAAAAGCCCAAGTCCACTAATTAAGCCCAAATCCCGTAACTGTTGCACCACCTTCACTAAATCAGCTCTAAACAACTCGTTTCAACTCGGATTGACCTCATTCTAGTGGCTAAAGTTCCGTAACTCAATGGGGAACACATTCGCTTCACAAGTCAGAGGCTAAATCTACACTTAGATGGCTTGAAATCAGAAATCTTTGTCAACTTTCCAGATTTGCAGCTTGAAATCATCAATTCTTTCGGGATATTTCTTCTTGCTTTGACTTCATTACACGATCTTTGACTTTATTCTTGTATTCCTCTCCTAGCTAGTATTTAAAACCTACAACTTTTCACTCAAAACAAACGATATTACACGCAAAAGTTTAATAAATCAAAAAAACTAGAATTAAAAGCGGAAAATCGATTTATTGCATTTTAACACCAAAAGTCTATTTCTATAGTCGAATAAACACCAAAAATGATGTCTCTCAAGGGAATAAAATTAGAACATTTAGGGAGACATCAATCATTCAAACAAGTTGATCCAGCCAAGATAGTCGAGGAGATTGGTATCAGGCCGAAGAGCTATATTGAAGCGATCATTGATAACTCTCCACCTTCGCGCGCAAAAGTTAGCGAAGCGTTAAAAGGTGGTAGCGAGAAGGTGCAATCTAGAGTAGGATCATACATTCAAACTTTCCTTAGAAAAATGACCCTAAGACATTTGAGATGGTAGATGATATCCCATTTGAGAACATGACGTATCCCCAACTCGTAAGGACGGTGTCACAAAAGCGAAATGGAAGCAAGGTATGGAAATGCCCCCTTATAATTCGTCTCCTTGGATATAAAGTTGTTTTTCAAAATTTGTGCAATAAGCTTATTCAAACTTGGGCGCCTATAGCACATATGGACTTGGTCGAAGTTGGTTTTGGTTACTTTATGACGCAATTCACTAGTTATAGGACTATAATAAAGCTTTGATTGGGGGACTATGGATGATCTTAGATAGATATTTGATTGTGCGGGCTTGGTATCCTAGTTGCGTTCCCCAACTGACTTTGGTACTTAAAACAACTGCATGGGTTTGATTACCGTAGCTACCGATTATGAATTATAAAGCATAGATCCTCACATCTTTAAGGAACAGAATTGGAAAGATGATAAAGGTTCATCAGGTCACAAAGTCACGCACGAGGGTGAATTTTGTGAGAATTGCGGTTGAAAATGAGATAGACAAGCCCCTTATATCCTAATAAATGATTTAGACGACTTTGAGATGGTAAATTATATCCCCTTTGCAGACACGACTGGTGATAATAAAGGCGTGATAAAATAAAATATAAATAAATATGATAATAAGAACACACACCCACTACTACCACGAGAAACTCACTGCAAGTGCACAAATCATTTGCAAGTTATAATTAATAAGTAAAGTTTGATCGCAGGAAGCAGTTGGGCTAGCTCAACTGGTCAGAGCCTTGCTATTTTTTCAGCACTTAAAGGGGAGGTCCATGGTTTAAATCCCCTCCCTAACGGATGTAAAGTGAGAGGTACAAGACTCGAACTCCTCCCTGAACATGGGTACCCTAGTTCTGATTTACCATGAGAATATATATATGGGGAGACATGTATATCTCCATGGGATTAGCCGGGTGTGCACAAGCTAGCCCGGATCACCCATGTAACCCAAAATTAAAAAAACGATTCTTGACAGGGATTTAGTTTGTTAGATCTAGAAGAGATTAATTATTATAACTATAAATACAAATGAAGAGATAAATATTTATTGGGTTTTCAAATAAAAAACTAAAGACAAAAATCAAACTAATGTAAATAATTAAACTAAAATAATGGAGATGAGAAATTGGTGGGTCATAGGGTGTTGTAAAATTACGCAATAAAATAGAGGATCCACAGACCGCAAGTGTACGGGTCGTCCAAGTAATAAACCGATATCGGGATTTCGTTCTCAGGGATGAATAGTTATAACATATGGTATTAATCAACTAAGTAAAGATAATTGTTAAAACAGAAAAGTAAAATATATTTGTTTTGGTTTTGAGATTAATCCTAAGAATGCAATAAAATAAATTACTAAATACAATTCTTAACTAAAAAGGAATACTGAAAGTAAATAAATGAAGACGCAAGGATGAGAGATGTACTTGAGTCTCGCAAGAGACCCACCTAAGTTCTTCTAATTAATGCTTCTATTTAAGAGTAAAGTTGTTATTAAAATATTAGTCGGGACTCTACTGTCTCCTAGCCCCCTACTGGGTTGACCTAGGAGCTATCCTACAGTAAGGCAAACCCCTTTAAGGTAGTAAGTTTACTTACGGATGTGAAGTTCTTTACCTCTTTGGCTATGTGATTAGTCGAGCCTGTCGGTCGATAATGGACATCACATGGATATTACCTATTTTTGTAATCAAACCCCCCTGTCGGATTATACTTCGCCACTAAAGTAAATAGCCCGATTACTAAAACCTATTTCTAGTTGGTGAAAAAAATAGTAAATAAGCATAAAATAATATCCAATACAAAATACCCAACTTACATTAAATTATAAATCCCAAATTTGGAAACAGAAATTAATTAAACTAGGGCTTCAACCCATTTATTGAAATTCTCAAGTACTTAGAAATTTAGCTCATGTTCGAATTAAAAACTGAAAATAAATAAATAACATTCATCATTCTCAATTACAGAAAAGAAACGAATAACCTAAGGATTGGATTGGCTGTTGTTGGAAGAATGGAAATTCTCTAACTCTAGCTTTCTCCTCTGTCTTTCGTCTCTGACTTGAAAATAATGAAGCGTGGAATGAATTCTAATGAAGTATGTGTAAAAAAGAGGTCTAAAAGCCTATTTGTAATGATCTAATTCGGATTGGGATTTTACTTAAGAATAATAAGTAAAATATAAACACCCAAATCCATCTTTAAGAATCTCGTAATTGCTGTACATCTTGTAGTAAAATGGTCGTAACATTTGCGTCTCATGTCCAAATAATCTGATTCCAGTCCTCAAATCTTGCTAACTCAAAGGAACAACTTTATATTTCAAATCTCCAGGCCTGAATCAGTACCGAAGTGGCTTGAAATCAACAATTAGTAACAGCTTTCCAGATTTTCATCTCTTTTAGGCAACTCTTCGGGTAATCTTTTCTTACTTTTGACCTCTCCGCTCGATCTAAGACTTTAATTATCACTTCTCCTCCTTATCTTGGTGCTCCAAAGCATCCATGGACCTAATAAATTTATACTTAAAACAAAAAAATTAACATACAAAAACTCTAAAAATGAAATATCGTAGTTCCAAGGGGAGAAATGAAATATAACGAAATAAACATAGAAGACTATCAAATAAGTCTAATATTCACCTAAAATGATGTCTCCTAAGGGAATATATTTAGAACAAAACGAGATACATCAAGATCCCAAACTCAAACAATCCATAATTTCAAGTCCAGATTAACGTCACAATGCCAGAAGGAGAGGTCTTCAACCTAGTTCTTGTTAACGGCTATAGGGTGATCGTAGGTCCTAATATAGTATCCACCTTTTCAGGAATAGGGGTTGGTTCTTTTGGTTGTCATGTTTCTTCCACTCTAGGTGGAGGTAATTATTTTCCACTTCTTAATTCAACTGAATGACAAGCATTATCTTGAGGTGTTATAGTATCACTCGGAAGTTGCCCTTTTGGCCTGCTTTGTATTTCACTCGCCATCCGTGATATAGTATTCTCGAGATATTTAATAACCTTTGCTTGTGCTTGAAATATTTGTTGACTTATCTTCATGTTCTCTTCAAACATTCCTATAAGATCATCCTAGACTTGGATCCAAACGTCAAGGTTGTTCATGTGTAGCTTGTAGTGTTGAATACAAATGTGGTTCATGATAATACTCTTTCGGAACTTGTTGATAGACTGGTTGTGGTTGATAATAATGCTGAGGTTGAGTTGGATAATAGTTACCTTAATTCTCGACCAAATTCTGATTCTGTGGGGTGTAATAATTAGTGTGACTTCCTTGAGGATGATAGTAACCATTCGAGTAATGGTTTCTTTGATGAGATACGAAGGAAATCGAAGCTGGATTATTAATACAATTCTCCCACGAATGATTTCTTGCTCCACAACCCAGACATGAAGGTAAAGTGTGTACTAGATTTACCTGAGCTACTGAGTTGATCTTTAAACGTGCTTGCTCTCGTAATTCCTTGAGTTGTTGGTTTAATTCTTTGATCCTTAGAGGTTCTAAGGTATCTTCTTCTTTTTCTGATTCTAACGGCCAACTTCTTTCGGTATCAAAAACTATTTCCATGATAGTATGAGCGTCTTCAGGATCTAATAAAACAAAACTTCCACCTCCCAAATAATCTACCTTTACCTAGGACTCGCTGTTGAGTCCTCCATAGAACATGGTTAATTGATATTCAGGCGAGGAGACGTGGAATGTACACCTCGCTTTCTTCTCATTGAATCGTAACCATGCTTCACCAACACTTTCTTCTTCATCCTGCATAAATTGTCCTAACTCCACCATATCTTTTAAACGTCTATTGATCGGATAGAATCGATCTAGAAATTTGGCTTGGAGTTTATCACAATCTGGAATTGAATCAAAGTGTTGATAGTCATACCAATCGCCTGCACTTCCGGTTAAAAAGAATTGGAACACAACATAGTACATTTGTTCCTGGGTAATACCTTTGATGATGTAGACATCACAAACATGCACGAATTCTGAATATATCGAACCTGAACATGTTGTGCAGCACCACTAAATCGGACATAACTCGAAAATTGTTCAATCATACCTGGGTCAGGTCTGAATTTAGCGGCTTGGATTTCAGGAGTGCAGATTCCTCTAGGTTGCACTCTGAATGAGACGGGAAGATCGTGTTTCCTCATACTTTCCATCTGATTAACCTGAAATAGACAAAACAAAAAACAAAAAGCGTAAAATAGAACAAACTAAAATAAAAGCACTAAATAAATGCACAAGGACTAATGAAGTAGTCCCCGGCAGTGGCGCCAAAAACTTTGTGTCGACTAAGACGTGATAAAAATATGATAATAAAAGATGCAACTAACACATGTCGTACGCAAGTTCTAATGATAAGTAAGATTCGTTCCTCAGAGACTACGAAAGTTAGGAAGAACTTATACAATATAATGTGCAAATAAGAAGCTAGGAAAATAATACGTAGGAAATAAAAGACTTGGCAATATTTGTTTGGTTTTCAGGATTTTAATGATTAACTAAATAAAGTAAAGATAGGAAAATACATAAAGAGAAGAAGATTGTATGAGAATTTAGCTCAAGATCTAGCAAGTAATCCCCACTAGCCTTGTTTATTTTATTCATGTAAGGGAGAATTGTGTGATATGCAATAGCCAGGATTCTATATTCCTCCTAACCCCCTTCCGGGTGGACTTAGGTGGCGACCTAACTATTACCAGGAGACTTGGGTAAGGCGCAATGATTAGTGATTAAATCTTAAAGCCTAATGACTATCTAGTTAGGCAAGCCCATCACTACCGCACACTAGACGTTTATGTGGTGTTTCAATAATTAGACACCCCTTCCGGGTGACCATATAACTACTATGGTAATTCTATACGTAGGCCCCCATAAGAACTACAGACAATAAATCAAAACACATAAAAGCAGAGAATAAACCACTAATTTTAATTTAATGCTAACATCCCAAATTAAAATAGATATAAAACAAGTCTAGGGTTCATACCCATATTCTAATATCAAGCTAAATTAGAATTAGTTCATACTAGATAAAGAAAAAAAACAATTACTAATTTGAAGGATTGGGAAGGCATGATTTGTTGTCCAACTCCTTCTGATCTTCTCTTCTCTTGATGTAAGCTTTCTCTTGGCTATAAGGCTAACCGAAAACTTGGTGGGTCCTAGGGTGTTATAAAATTACGCAATAAAAAAGAGGATCCACAGACCACAAGTGTACGGGGCGTCCAAGTAATAAACCGATAATCGGGATTTCGTTCTCAGGGACGGATAGTTATAACTCCGGTATTAATGATTTGAGTAGAGATAATTGTTAAAACAGAAAAGTAAAATATATTTGTTTTGATTTTGAGATTAATCCTAAGAATGCAATAAAATAAATTACTGAATACAATTTTTAACTAAAAAGTAATACTGAAAGTAAATAAATGTAGACGCAAGGATGAGAGATGTACTTGAGTCTCGCAAGAGATCCACCTAAGTTCTTATAATTAATGTTTCTGTTTAAGGGTAAAGTTGTTATTAAAATATTAGTCGGGTCTTCAATGTCTCTAGCCCCCTGTCGGGTGGACCTAGGAGCTATCGTACGGTAAGACAAACCCATCTAAGGTAGTAAGTTTACTCTCGGATGTGATGTTCTTTTCCTCTTTGGTTGTGTGATTATTCAAGTCTGTTGGTCAATAACGGACATCACACGGATATTACCTATTTATGTAATCAAACCCCCCGGCTGATGATCACTTGGCCACCAAAGTGAATAGCCCAATTACTAAGACATATTTCTAGTTACGCGGAAAAGAAATAGTAAATAAGCATAAAATAATATCTAATATAAAATACCCAACTTAGATTAAATTATAAAGCCCAAATTCGAAAGCAGGAATTAATTAAACTAGGGCTTCAACCAATTTATTGCGATTCTCAAGTACTAAGAAATTTAGCTCATGTTCGAATTAAAAACTGAAAATAAATAATTAACATTCATCATCCTCAATTACATAAAAGAAATGAATAACCTAAAGATTTGATTGGTTGTTGTTCGAAGAATCGAAATTCTCCAGCTCTAGCTTTCTCCTCTGCCTTTTTGCTCTGTCTTGAAAATAATGAAGCATGGAATGAATTCTAATGAAGTGTGTGTTAAACGGAGGTCTACAAGCTTATTTATAATGCTCTAATTTGGATTGGGCTTTTACTTAAGAATAATAAGTAAAAATATAAAAAGTCCAAATCCATCTTTAAGAATCTCATAATTATTGTACAACATGTAGTAAAACGACCATAACCTTTGGTTCTCACGTCCAAATCACCTGATTCCAGTCCTCAAATCTTACTAACTAAAAGGCGCAACTTTCTCTTTCGGGTCTCCAGGCCTGAATCAGTGTCGAAGCGGCTCGAAATCAGAAATTAGTAGCATCTTTCTAGATTTTCATTTCTTTTAGTCAACTCTTTGGGTAATCTTTTCTTTCTTTTGACCTCTCCGCTCGATCTAAGACTTTAATTCTCACTTCTCCTCCTTATCCTGGTGCTCCAAAGCATCCATGGACCTAATAACTTTATACTAACGTACAAAAGCTCTAAAAATGGAATATCGTAGTCTCAATGGGAGAAAATGAAATATAACTAAATAAACATAATAGTATATCATATTAACCTAAAATGATGTCTCATAAGGGCATATATTTAGAACAAAAAGAGAGACATCAGAAATATAGCTCAGTCTGCTAGTATGCACCTATCCGTCTAAATCATTATTTTAATTACAAGGGTGGTTCATAGCCGGGATTCTATAATCCTTCTAACTCCTGCCAGGGTATATTAGAAGGCAACCTCAACACCACCAAGGGACTTGAGTAAGGGGACCTTGCGCAAAGATAAGTGATGGAACTTTAACCCTATCGACTATCTAGTCAGGCAAGCCCGTAAGGATCAATACCACACATTAGACGATACGGTTTGGTTGAGTTTATTAAGGAACATATATATTTTATTTTAGTTACAAAAATACATAGTTAAGTTTATTTAGGAAAACATATAGTTGGGTTTTTTTTGAAAAATAATGTTTACTTTTGTTTGATTTGGTTTGGTTGAATTTATTTAGGAACATGTGTAGTTTCTTTTAGTTATGAAAATATATAGTTGAGTTTATTTAGGAAAATATATAATTGAGTTTTTTTTGAAAATAATGTTTACTTTGGTTTGATTTGGTTTGGTTGTGTTTATTTAGGAACATATATAGTTTATTTTAGTTAGGAAATTATATAGTTGAGTTTATTTAGGAAAACATATAGTTGAATTTTTTTTGAAAAATAATGTTTACTTTGGTTTAATTTTTGTTAAAAAAGATATAGTTTAAAAAACTTTAGTTTATTTTAGTTTTAAAAGATATAGTTTCATTTTATATTAGTTGATTTGATTTGGTTTGGTTAAAAAGCTTTAGCAAACATACATTGATTTTAATTAGAAGTAAAATAGTGTTTAGTTTAGAAAAACAGAATTATTAAGTAGTTTATTTCAATAAATAGAGTTTAGTTTATTTTAGAAAACATAGTTTAGTTTTTTTCAAACATTATAGTTAAGTTTTTTTGTTGAAAGAATTTGTTTTATTTGGTTTGTTTGAAGTATTACTTTATTTTAAAATATTTTTCCCTTATAGATTATGTGTTTTCCTAGTTAACTAATAGACGATTACCTAGTAAACTAATAGTCGAGAACCTAGTAAACTAATAGACGATAACCTAGTAATCTTATAGACGATAACCTAGTAATCTAATTAAGTTTGCAAACATACAAATAAAACAAACCATGATAGTAAAATACAAAAATTAAAAACTTTAAAAAAAAAAAAAAATTACAAACCATTTAAATGAATTTAAATGCCTTGAAATAAAACATACTTGTACTAAATAAAGTTATACATGTTTTGGAGTGTAATAACCATTTGTATTATACTTTGTAGTAGTGTACAATCCTTGTAATCCAAGAAGTTGATGTTCTTAAAAAAAATGGATATCATTAGAAATTTTACAAAGAATAGGGGTTATTACACATATAACTAAAGTGTAGGGGTCATTTTCGAGACTTAGGGATTTTTTATCAAAGAATAGGGGTTATTTTTCATTTAAATATAGTTTAGGGGTCATTTTCGAGACTTAAGGGGGATTTTTAACAAAGACTAGGGCTTATTACACATTTAACTAAAGTGTAGGGGTCATTTTTGAGACTATAGGGGGTTTTTATCAAAGACTAGGGATTATTTTTCTTTTAAATATAGTTTAGGGGTCATTTTTTAGACTTAATGGGGATTTTTAACAAAGACTAGGGCTTATTACAACATTTACCTAAAGTGTAGGGGTCATTTTCGAGACATAAGCTTTTTTTATCAAAGAATAGGGGTTATTTTTAATTTAAATATAGTTTAGGGGTTACTTTCGAGACTTAAGGGGGGATTTTTAACAAAGACTAGGGCTTATTACACATTTACCTAAAGTGTTGGGGACATTTTCGAGACTTAGGGGTTTTTATTAAAGAATAAGGTTTATTTTCATTTAATATAGTTTAGGGGCCATTTTCGAGACTCTGTGTCTTTTTAACAAAGAATTGGGGTTATTACACATTTAACTAAAGTCTAGAGGTCATTTTTGAGAATTATGGGTTTTTTTATCAAAGAATAGGAGTTATTTTTCATTTAAATGTACACAAAGTTAACTACACAAAGTAAAGGGGATGAAAGAGTTTACCTTCTTGTGATGTTTAAAATATGATTGCTAGTTTGAATAAGATATGAAAGAAACTTGAAAGATGAAATGAAAAAATAAAGTTAAGTAGATAAAAGTGAAGACATTTGATTCGTAATTTAAAATAGCTTGCAAGGTGTTTCCTACAAATGAAAGACACACTCTTTTATAGGAAAAAAGGAAGGTGTGTAAAGATGGTAGTTGGATTTAATGTGGGAGATGAGATGTGACTTTTTTAAAGAGTTTAAATACAATGCTGAAAACAGACTATCTCTTTATATCAAAACCTTTATCACAAAAGATCTTTATTGATTTTGAAGTGATAAGAATCAACCCCATTTAATAGAATTTCAGAATTTTGAAATACCCCCTTCTTTTCTTCACAAATCAGAAACTTTAAACCCCATTTATAATTTTTCAAATGTTAGAAATACAACAACTTGGCAATTTCATGTTACATTTGCAATACTCTATACTTAAAAACAATTTAGTATTGCAATGTCATCACAAAAACCTCCCAAGTGTTATCTTGGTTACAAAAAAGAAAAATCAAAATCTTGTAGGGACTAAAATGCTAAAAATCAGATTTAAAATCATCATTTCTGAAATTCCTTTCTATCCAAATCCAAAGTTTTTTGGTAAATAAGGGGTCAATTTAGAGATCAAGGATTGTATTATTTAAATATTTATCATCATTTTTGTTTAAAGAATGGGATGATTTGCATTTTTTTGAACCACATTAAATTCGTAAGTTTTTCCCACACATAATCCGTCAATTCAACCCACAATTTCAACTACTGGATCTTAACATTCTTAACCAATTCCTTCAATTAGCAAATTATGGTTTCAAAGGGACCAAACATGCAAATTTAAATACTCAAAGATACACATGGACTAAATTTGCAATTTTCGAAAATCAATTCAACTAATGTATACAATTTCACCAAAATCAGGACCAATTTGTCAAAAACAATTACTTTTCCCACAAATTAATTAAAAACCAGTGATTTTCTTTCTAAAACCAAGTATCAAAAATTGCAAAAAACCAAAAATCCCTCAAATCAGATAAATTTCACATGGGTTCAAAGCCATCTACTTACCATCGTTCAAGTTCAAGTTCAAGTTCCAAATACAAGTTCAAGTTCAACCTGTAAAACACAAATAATTTCCAAAACATTTGTTGTTAACCACCATGAACTAATTTTTCCAAAATCACTTAATTAACCATTAACTAAAACAATTTTAAACAAATTAGGGATTTTCTATTAAAATTTCAAAATATCGGTGAATAAAATTCCCATTTTCGAATACAAAATGTCCTCTTTATAAGCAAATTCAACCAAATAAGTCACTAGATGATCAATCTCTCATCTAATAAGCACTTTATATAGCTATTTCTATTAAAATATTGTAATTTTAGAATCACAAAAAAAAATTGCATAAAATTCTCAATTTCGAAATTTAGTTTGCAAAAGAATACAAGACAATTAAAAATCAGGGAGTATAGAGAACAATACCCATAATTGCATCACCAATCTTCAACCCAAATTGATAAAATCATCCACAGAATACATTACGTCACCCATTCACAAGAATACAACATAATTAAAGATCCGAAATTATTCTTATTGCTAGAAAATAGACAAGAGTTGAGCCAATTAGATAATCAAATACTTATCGTTTCAGATAATTAGATGAAGATCAAGAATACCAAAACCGAAAACCCACCATATCTAGATAAGAAACATTATAGAAGTGAAAATTGAAGATTAGACAAGAATTAGACAAACCATAGGGAAGAATTAGACACACCACCATCCACCACCACCATATCTCGGCGTATTACGAACCCAAACCACCACCAACTCCTTCGAATAATCAAGCCTTTATCACAAAATCAAACCACCAAAGCTTAATCGAGCCACCACAGATTAATCATCCTACTAGTATCTCAGAATGGAATTGAATGGGGGAGGTGGGTTTGGTGAGATAAATTAATGCGTTCGACAGAATGGGGTGGGTGGGGTTGGGTTCGAAAGAATGGGGTCGGCGGGATGGGTTTTAATTTTTATTGTTTTATTAAAAAAAAAATTAATTCTTATCGGTCCGGTTCGTCCCGGACCGGTTTTGTATAATGTTGTTTTTTAAAGGAATTGAGCCGTTAACCTTCCCAACCGGTTCGGAGCGGTCCAGAACCGCCAGCCACCTCCGGTTCGGTCCGGTGGACCAGAGAACAAAGACCGTTAGCCAGGTTGACTAATACCGAAATTAAAGGATTAAATTTATGTTTATACATCCGAGTCATTTGACTAGGGTAGATTCGATCCTATATTGTTTTCGTTAAGTGCATGAGTACTTTAATGAATACTCTAGCCACTAGTGAAATTGTTTGATCTTAAAATATTCAACGATTAAAAACAGGAAACTATATTATTTATATTTAAATTTCGTTATTAGAACGACAGATTAACGTGATGTAGAATCGTTTCGGAAAATTGACTAAATTAAAGTTATAACTAATTTTCGGTGAAAGGTACTTAAAAAATATTGATTTATAAACTTCCTTGTTATTTCGACTTGAAATTTCCTGGCATTGCTTTAAGGTAATGAATATATTTTTGACTTGTTTAGCTGTTAATGGTGGTCGTTGGGGTCTCCTTACTTTGTTTTTCTAATAATATTGGACTTTCACGTCTTAAAAATATAAAAATGTAAGAGTGGACGAAGTTTCGACTTGCTTAGCTATTCAAGGTTGTGTTGGGGTCTCCTTTATTCTGTTGTTGCTATTATTGCAATCAACCAACATGACAGCCATCACAGAAGAGCCTTGAAAGTTTGGTAAGATGATCTGTGGCATATGACCATGCATGCTCTGCAAGTGTCTGCAACTTCCATAGAAATCAAAGCTATAAATTAGTGGCTTAAATATATGTGGTGCTTGAGCTATTTGCCTGAATTAAAACATAATGAAAGATAGCGATGTCCATTTCTTGTTTCCTGTCCACAAAATCCTCAGTTTTTGGGTTTTTGACTTGACTCATCACTGGAGTCGATCCGAACAACAACATTTTTTTTTGTTTTGTACGCATCCGAACAACAACATTGGCTAAGACAAGATGTTTCTTTTTACCTAGCTACTGGGTCAGTAATTTTTATCCGGAGAGACTAATAATTAGAAAGGAAAATGCCTTAAATACCCACTTTTACCGATTTTTAACAACTAAGTGTCTAACTTTACAAAACAGCAAATAATTAGGATATAAACAAATATAGGTGATAAAATGTGAATCAATATGTTGTCAAATAAAATCTATATACGTGAGCTAACTATATAATATTCTGATTTTCTATAATATAATCATTATTATCATAACTCGAGTAACATAAATCATAAAAATATATATTTTATGTCATAATTATATAAAACTTAATATAAATCATACTAGTTTCCTATAGTTTAACCAAGAATCAACTTTAATATTATATCTCTATAACAACTAATAAGTTTAATATCTGTAAAAATTAATAAATATATGAAATTTTAAGATTTTCTTTACAAAAATTGTACAAAAATACCTTAAATAGAATGGATAAATTAATGGTGGAAATGGATTCACTTGAGATAGGTTATTCAACTGAGTGATTGATGTCTCCCTATTTGTGATGATTTAATATTAGTTGGAGACATCATTTTAAGTGTATTTATTAGGTTATAGGTCGATTTTCTCATGATTTAGTACTATTTCCTATTTTGTGTATTGATTTAATTATTTATTATTTGTAGAGCCTATTGGGTTTAATTGTTTGTTAATTGTGAATTTTTAAAGATATATGGTAATTAATTAGATGCCAAGTTAATTCTAAGAGATAAGGGAAAGAGGATAAACATGGAAATTGGAGATAAAGGAAAGAAATATGAAAAAGGAAAAGATAAAGTTGTCAAATAAATCTGAATTTCAACAGCTACGAACATAAAAGTGACCATATCTCAAGATTGGCTAGGAATTTGGAAGCATGGTCTGAATCAAAGATAAAGAGTTCCGAGACGATCAGTTTCGACTATTGTAACGCGTCAAATGGATAAGTATTGAAGGAGTTACGGCCAAAACAAAACAGCACCAGACTCTTACCTTTTCTATTTTTTAGGTTTACAAATTTGAGTTGGGCTAGGAGTCCAATACTTGTCTTCCACTCCAAGAAAACGTTTTAGGGTTTTCTATACCCTATAAATATGCCCTTTAATCAGAAGAAACATATCCTTGGCAAACCTTAAGCCAAGAGGAAGCTTACAACACAAGAAGAGAAATCTGGAAGGAGCTGAACACCATATCATGTCTTGTTCAACCTTTAAATTTGTAACTTATTTCTTTTCTTCCATTAGTATGAACTAAATAATTTTAACTTGAGATTTAGCATATATATGTATGAACCCTAGTTTTTCTATCTGAATTGGGATACTATCGTATTTAATTTGAATTCATGTTTTATTCTCTGTTTATGTGTTTTGATTTAATGAATGTTTTCCTTGCTAGTGCACGAGTATAGGATTACCTTAATAGTAGTTAGATGGTCGCCCGGAAGGGATGTCTAATTATTGAAACACCACATAACGTCCAGTGTCCTGTATTGGTCCTGACAACATCGATCCTAACTAGATAGTCATTAGGGTATGTTTTAATCACCATATCACCAATTTAAGGAATTGTTTTGCGTAGGGCCTTGGTAGCGCTTGATAACCCTATGTTTAGACTGCCTCGTGGTTGTGCAGTAGCCCTCTTAGTCGCTCTCAAGGTCTAAGGAATGGGAATTTAGAATCCTGATTATTGCATATTACATGATAAAATAAACAAAACTAGTCGGGATTACTTGCTAATATCTCGAGCTAAACTATCATACTAATTGTTCTTTGCTTATTTACTTTTCTTGTCTTAAATTTATTAGTCTAATTTTCTAGTTATTAAAATTAAACAAAAATCTCTTTTCTTTTATTTTCCTGCGTATTAATCTGATCTAGCTTTCATATCTGCACTTGATAATTTGCATAAGTTCTTCCTAACTTTCGTAGTCTCTGAGGAACAAATTCTATTTATCATTAAAACTTGCATACGTCATGTATACTTGCAGATGCGTGCTAGGCTAGGGTGTCTATTTTTGCATTCATTTATATCATATTTTTATCACACCCTAGTCGACACCAATTTTTTGGCGCCGCTGCTAGGGACTACATAGTTAGTCCTTGTGCATTTATTTAGTGCTTTTATTTCATTTAATTCTATTTTACGCTTTTGCTTTTAGTTTTGTTTTACAGATTTTATAGATGGCAAACCCGAGGAAACTTGATCTTCTCATCTCATTGAGAGTGAACCAACGAGGAATCCGCACTCCAAAAATCCAAGCCATTAAGTTTAGACCATATCTAGGCATGATATCGCATTTTTCGAGTCATGGACAATTTAGCGGTGCTGCACAAGCAGATCCGGTCCGGTATGTTCAGAGATCCGTGCAAATCTGTGACACTTATATCATAAAAGGAGTTACAAAGGAGCAGATGTATTACGTCATGTTCTAGTTCTTTTTGACCGGAGGTGCAAGCGATTGGTAAGATACCAACACCCTGATGTTATTCCAGATTGGGACAAGCTCCAATCCGAATTCCTAAACCGATTTTATCCGGTTAGTACACGATTAAAAGATATGTTGGAAAATTTATGCAAGAAGACGGAGAAAGTGTTGGTGAAGCATGGTTACGTTTTAATGAGAAAAAGGCGAGATGTCCATTCCATATATCATCGCTTGAATATTCATTAACCATGTTCTATGAAGGACTCAATAACGAGTCCAAGGCAAGAGCAGATTTGTTAGGAGATAAAGGTTTTGTATTATTAGATCCTGTAGAAGCCAAAAGTATTATGGAGAAAGTTCTTGAGACCGAGAGAAGTTGGCCGATTGAATCATAAAAACAAGAAGAAATCTCTAAATCTCTAAAGCTCGAAGAATTAAACCAAAAACTCAAGGAACTACGAGAACAAGCTCGAACAATAGCTCGGGTAAATCTAGTACATGCTTTACCTTCATGTCCTGGTTCTGGATCAAGAAATCGTGTGTGGGAAAAGTTTAATCTCATCAAAGAAACCATTATTCTAATGGTTATTATCATCCTCAAGGGAATTACGCTAATTATCAGCCCCCACAGAATCGGAATTGGGTCAGAAATCAAGAGACTTATTATCAACCCCAA
This sequence comes from Nemophila menziesii, assembly GCA_029959085.1. Classification (NCBI taxonomy): domain Eukaryota; kingdom Viridiplantae; phylum Streptophyta; class Magnoliopsida; order Boraginales; family Hydrophyllaceae; genus Nemophila; species Nemophila menziesii. Next base: position 9,599,937 of record JARWIR010000017.1, on the reverse strand, counting down.
TACTATTATCAACCACAACCGATCTATCAAGAAGCGCAAATTTACGAAGAAGCTTATCAAGAACCACCAAAACATTTGGTGCAACAAGCAAAACAAGAACAACCATTGAGTTTGGATTCAAGTATGGCTGAGATAATGAAACTAGTTGAAGAGAATATGATGATGAGCCAGCGAAGACTCTAACCCATCAAAAGGTGATAAAAAATCTTGAGCATACTCTATCACAAATGGCAATTACATTACAAAACAGGCCAAAAGGGCAGCTCCCAAGTGATACTATTGCTCCTCAAGATGATGTTTGTCATGCAGTTGAATTGAGAAGTGGAAAACAACTAGCTCCACCTCGAAGATATCCAGAACCAACCTCTATTCCAGGAAAAGTGGTTGAAGAAACAATAGAAGATTAGGTCGAAGAGGTAGTTGAACCAAAGAGTGTCCAAGAAAAGACACCAGAAAAGAAGAAAATCATAGTGGAAACTAATACACGCCCTCCTCCACCATACCCACCACGTGTCAAGAAAAAGGACAATGAAAAATAATTCAAGAAGTTCCTTGACATGGTAAGCAAGCTAGATATTAATATTCCGTTTGTAGAAGCTCTCAAGAGAATACCAAAATATCTGAAATTCATGAAGGACATTCTTTCTAACAAACGAAGTTTAGAAACTGGGGAAACAATTGGATTGCCAGAGGAGTGTAGTGCTATTTGTCAAAACAAGTTACCACCGAAGCTACAAGATCCCGGAAGTTTTACGATTCCTATTGGTATTGGAGACAGTTGGACCAGAAAAGCATTATGTGATTTAGGCGCGAGTATCAATCTCATGCCGAAGTCCCTGTTCGAGAAGCTTAATATAGGAGAGGTAGTACCCACTTCTGTGGTATTACAAATGGAGGGTCGCTCCCTCTCCCAACCAGTAGGTAAAATTGAAGATGTCTTAGTTAAAGCTGGTACTTTTATATTTTCTTGTGATTTTATTATTCTTGACTACGACGCGGATAAGAATGTCCCCATAATCTTGAGTAGACCATTCTTAGCCACGGGGCATACACTAATAGATGTTGATAATGGTGAATTGATAATGAGGGTCCAAGATGAATATGTACGATTCAATGTGTTTAAGGCTATACAATTACCATATTCGAAAGATAAATGTTTGAAAACAGATGTTATCGGAAAAATTACACAAGAAGTCTTTAATGAAGCAAGCTTAGATGATGATCTAGACAAAGCCTTAGCACTTGAATCGCCAGAGATAGACGATGATACCACTAACGAGGTGGCGGCATTAGGATCAAACATACGAGAACAACTTCGAGAGTCAGGTGACATTGAGCCAATAATTAAACCGTCTATAATATGTCCACCTGTTCTTGAAGAAAAACCACTTCCCGACCATCTATGCTATGCATATTTAGGTATGAACAATACTTTACTTGTTATTATTTTGGCTAACCTTTCAGGTTCTCAAGAGGATAAGCTACTCTGTGTGCTTCGTGCTAACAAGGAATCAATTGGGTGGACTATTGCCGATATCAAGGGAATTAGTCCGTCCATTTGTAAACATAAGATTATTCTTGAGAAGGAAGGTGGACGACCTATAGAAGATCAGAGAAGACTCATTCCAGGTATGAAAAAGGTGGTAAGGAAGGAGGTAATCAAGTTATTAGATGCGGGTATTATCTTTCCGATTGCAAGCAATGATTGGGTTAGTCAACTGCAATGTGTTCCAAAGAAATGAGGTATCACTACCATCCTTAATGATCAAGGTGAAGCCATTCCATCAAGAATAGTTGTGGGGTAGGGACTGTGCATGGATTACCGATGCTAGACAAAGAAAAATCACTTCCCTCTACCATTCATTGATCAGATGCTAGACAAACTCGCAAGGAGAGAGTATTATTTTTTTCTTGACGGATATTCAGGTTATAATCAGATATGTGTGGATCCCCTTGATCAACACAAAACAACTTTTACTTGTCCGTTTGGCACCTTTGCTTATAGAAGGATGTCGTTTGGTTTACGAAATGCGCCTGCCACGTTTCAGAGGTGCATGATGGCTATATTTTGGGACATGATTGATAAATATTTGGAGGTCTTTATGGATGATTTTTCGGTGTTTGGAGATAGTTCTGATGATTGCTTGAACAATCTTGAGAAAGTCCTAGTGATATGTAAAGAAAAAGATCTTGTGCTTAATTCAGAAAAATGCTACTTCATTGTTCAAGAAGGAATTGTGTTGGGACATAAAGTTTTGAAAGCATTGATGGAGGTTGATCGTGTTAAAATTGAAGTTATCAAAACCTTACCACCTCCATTTTCTGTGAAAGGAGTGAGAAGTTTCTTTGGTCACGCAGGATTTTATAGAAGATTTATTAAATATTTCTCCAAGATCTCCAAACCTCTTTGTTCTTTACTCAAAAAGAATACTCTTTTTAATTTTAATGACGAATGTCTTCAAGCGTTTGTGACGATTAAAGAGAAGCTAGTCTCCACGCCTACTGTTATACCTCCATATTGGAAAGCTCCGTTTGAACTTATGTGCGATGCAAGTGATCACGCAAGGGGTATTGTGTTAGGACAGAGGAAAGACAAGATCTTCCACACGATGTACTACGCAAGTAAGACCTTTAACGCTACCCAAATGAATTATACAGTATCGGAGAAAGAGATGTTAGTCGTGGTATACGCTTTCGACAAATTTCATTCTTATTTGATTGGGAAGAAAACTATTGTATACACGGATCGTTCAGCAATCAAGTACCTTATGGAGAAAAAGTACGCTAAGCCGCGTCTAATTAGATGGGTACTGTTGTTGCAAGAATTTGATATAGATATTTGAGACCAAAAAGGATGCGAAAACCAAGTTGCTGATCATATATCCAGGCTCGAAGTGTCTGATGCCAACAAAGAACCATTATTGGTCAAAGAGGTATTCCCTGATGAAAAACTTTTTACTATTAAAGATGCGCTTGTGCCTTGGTATGCAGATATAGTTAATCTCATCGTGAGTGGTGTATTACCTACGGATTTCAACCCACAACAGAAAAAGAGGTTAACTTATAAAGCCAGAAAATTATTTTGGGACAAGCCCTACCTCTTCAAGGTTTGCGGTGATCAAGTTATCAGAAAATGCGTCCATGAGGGAGAAATTATAAAGATCATGGCAAGCTGTCATGGCTCACCATATGGTGTCCATTCTAAAGGCGATAGAACTAGAGCTAAAATTCTTCAATCCGGTTTCTATTGGCCTACCCTAAACAAAGATTGTCATCAATTCGTCCAGACATGTCATAGATACCAGTTCACAAGTAATATATCAAAAAGAGACGAGATGCCGCTTAGTAATATCTTAGAAGTTGAAATCTTTGATGTATGGGGAATAGATTTAATGGGACATTTCATCACTTCCCATGGTAATCTTTATATTTTGCTAGCAGTAGATTATGTATCCAAGTGGGTAGAAGCAGTGGCAACACCAAAGAACGATGCTAAAACAGTTATAACATTCCTGAAATCACATATCTTTTCAAGACATGGTACGCCACGTGTTCTCATCAGTGATAAAGGTACCCACTTCATCAATTATTAGTTGAGAGCTGCCCTTCGTAAGTTAGGGGTGAGACACCTCACTTCAACCGGTTATCATCCCCAAAATAACGGTCAAGCTGAGGTTTCTAACTGAGAAATCAAATCTATTCTTGAAAATACCGTGAACAAAACGAGGAAGGACTGGTCATTAAAACTAGATGATGCTCTTGGGGCTTACAAAACAGCATTCAAAACACCAGTTGGGGCATCTCCTTATCGCATGGTCTATGGCAAAGCATGTCATCTTCCTATTGAAATTGGATCTCGTGCCTTCTGGGCTATTAAAACGCTGAATTTAAACCCAGACTTGGCCGGAGAACAAAGGTTGATGCAGCTGAATGAATTGGATGAATTTTGTTATCATGCCAATGAAAATTCATGTCTCTATAAGGAGAAAACAAAAAGATGGCATGATAAACGGATTGGCCCAAAGACGTTCGAGAGAGGACAAAAGCTTCTCTTATAGAACTCTAGATTCTTGAACTACTCGGGTAAGCTTAAATCCCGTTAGGGAGGACCTTACATTGTTATAAAAGTCACACCTCATGGAGAAATTGAAATTGAACATCCAACCGAGCAAAGGACATTCATGGTGAATGGCCAGCGTTTGAAGTTATACCATGATAGTGAGGACTTTGGTCGAGAGGAGACGATCCTTCTCGAAGAACACGCTTAGCCCGAGGTACACGTCTAACTCAAAGACGTTAAACAAAAGTGCTCTTGGGAGACACCCCTTGTTTTAATTGCTTTTTATATTAGTTTATGTTTTGTAGTGTATATTTATAAGTTAGTGTATATTTTTAATGTGATTTAAAGCTAATAGGAGAGAAAGGTAGTGTGTTATTGTGCAGGAAATGAGTTTGGGGTCAAAAAGAAAAGATTGGGAACAATCTTTTCCACTGACCGGTAGGCCGGCGAAACAACCGGTATGCCGCTGGAGAAACACGTGCCGACGGGTTGGTGGAATCGGGTTGTTCGCCGAGAGATTGTCCAAGAAAAACCGAGGAGACCGGTATGCCGCCCAGGTGATCGGTATTGCCGGCCAAAGAAGAAACACGTGCCCACGGGTTTCGTGACTCGGCTATTTTGACGAAGTAAGGTTTTTTTGAAAAGTAGCGCACCGGTATTGCCCCCGCATCACCGGTATGCCCCCCGCATCACCAGTATGTCGGCGCCCAAAAACACGTGACACGGGTTTTCGAGATGGGTTTTATGCCGAGAGCAACAAAAGAAAGATCTCCAGCACCGGTAGGCCAGCGAATCCGCCGGTATGCCTGTCCAAAGGCGGTTGTGAAGAAGTTATTACCAAAAACACTTCTTACCTTACCAAGAATTAAACCTAGCCTCTCCAACACGAATTTTTCAGACCCTAACATTATAAATAGACCTTGAAGCTTGATTAAACCTCCACAACAAACACAACAACATCAAAATTCCTCTCCTCCTTCCTCCACAAACACGTATTCTTCATCAAATTCATCACACTACACCATAAAACACTACCAATATCATCAATCTATCAAGAATTCTTCTAAGAATCATCAAGAAACCTTCTCTCATCATCAAATCCAAGCAAGAAACTCAAGCCACACCAATCTTTCTTAACTTTATTCCATCCTTGTTGTAACTTGAGTTGTGGGTCAATCAGAGATGACAAACAGAACAGATGATATGGATTATAAGAGGAAGTGTTCAATCCTAGGGAAGAGCAAAAATTTGCCTGGAGCCACAATTGAAAAGGCCATCAACCTTGATGAACGTGTTGAAAAGAAACCAAAGATAGAGGCACCAGCACAACCACTATGCAAGAGATTAACAACTAGGACGAGTGTACCATCAAGGCCTAAAGAAAAGACACAAATCCAAGATCAAGGTTCTTCTTCTTCATATTAGAATAACTCTTACATGCCACCAGTATGGGCGATCAAATTACAAGATGAAGTCACTTACATAAGAAAATAAAACGCCGCACTTTGGGAGGAAATTGCAAAGATCAATCGGGTATTGGATGAAGTAAAGGAGACCTTGGATATTGATAATTATTCTTCTTCGGAGGAGGAAGAAATTCTGGAATTTTATGGCCAGGTACCCCGTTCTAATTCATCTTCTTAATTGCTTGTATGCATTAGTTAGTTTAGTTTAATTTTAAATTTTATTTCTTTATTTAAGTCTTTTTCGAGTCGTGGGGACACGAATCACTTTTGAGTTGGGGGTGGGAATTCGTTGTCCTCATCTTCCTTTTTGTTTTTTCATGAAATTTAAATTTTTTAGGTTTGAATATGCATAGAATATGTTGAATGTACCTATTGAGCATGATTTAATTAGTTCTGTGATAGTAGGTAGTAGGGTTTTGAAAGATGTCACAAATATGTTTAGTATGCATGTAAGAAAACAGGAAATAAAAGATAGAAAAGTTAATGAGCAACGCTAAGAAGTCATATTGAAACTTAGGGAGAGTTATTTGGTGTGTAGAACGTGAGGTTTGAAATTAGTTGAAAACCCGCTTGTCTATGAACTAGTAGTGAAAAAGTAACAAAATCCGGTAGTTAAAAAAGTGAATAAGGCAGTTATTTCATATTTGAAGCCACTTGAAGCCTTTTTAGCTTTCTCACCCTTTTATTTGATTATTGTTATTATTTATCTGTCGTAGCCCCTCTAAGCCTTTCTAAAGCCTTTTATTTAACGACATTATAAGCCATACCCCTTAGTTTATAGGACTTGTCCATATGACCCGCACTCGAATCGCAAAACCTGAGACAAGTCATTTTTAGAGTTTGAGTTTCGGGTGGTGGGTTTCATCATTGGAACATTGGGTTTGGGAAATTGTGATTGTGATTTTATTGATGATGAAACAGTTATTATTGTAACCCTTTGCCGGGGTAAGAGTAAATGAAAAAAGCTGAAAAACATGAATTGAAAAAAAAAATATATGAGTAAAAAATAGCGTGATATCTCAACATCAAAAAGAGAGTCATAGCTACACAAAAGAAAAAATTGATATGAAAAGAATATATATTTGGACCGGAAAAGTGGAATTGTTATATCATCATGAAAAGGTTTTATTTGGGATAATTGAGGATGCACATTAAGGCATAAAAAATTGGGTTGAGTGAGAACATCTTCGAGTGAAAACTCAAGCTCTAGGGCGATTTGTTGATGGAATGTGAGGAGAGAGCTAAAAACTCACTTTTTCATTATCCAAATATATTACACCGTCCCTAAGCCCCGTTATAACCGTAAAGACCTTAGGATTCATAGCTACTTGGTGGAGAAACAATTGAGCTATTAGGTTGTAGGTAAGTGGATCATTGGATGCTATATTAGGACCTATGAACAACATATAGCCATTAGCACAAACTGAGTTGAGACCTCTCCATCTGGCATTGCGAAATTAATTTGGACTTGAATTTATGGATTGTTGATTATGTGTATACTAAGCATACGTGTTCATTATTTCTCAAGTATTACTACATGAGGATTTTTAGATATTGATGCTCTAGGATCATTCATTGTGTTCCGTTCTTGTTCTCCTCCTACTTCTTCTTCTCTGTTTAGTATTTGACTATCCTACTATTCTCTATTTTTATTTTTATTGTATCGGGACGATACAACTTTGAGTTGAGGGTCTTGATGTCTCCCTATCTGTGATGATTTAATATTAGTTGGAGACATCATTTTAGGTGTATTATTTAGGTTATAGGTCGATTTTCTCATGATTTAGTACACTTTCCTATTTCGTGTCTTGATTTAATTATTTATTATTTTTATAGCATATTGGGTTTAATTGTTTGTTAATTGTGAAGCTTTAAAGATATATGGTAATTAATTAGATTCCAAGTTAATTCTAAGAGATAAGGGAAAGAGGATAAACGTGGAAATTGGAGATAAATGAAAGAAATATGAAAAGGAAAAGATAAAGTTGTCAAATAAATCTGAATCCCAGCAGCTACGAACATAAAGGTGATCATAACTCAAGACTGGATAGGAATTTGGAAGAATAGTCTGAATAAAAGTTATAGAGCTTTCCGAGATGATCAGTTTCGACTATTGGAACGTGCCAAACGAATAAGTATTGAAGGAGTTACGGCCAAAACAAAACAGCACTAGAATCTTACCTTTTCTATATTTTAGGGTTACGAATTTGAGTTGGGATAGGAGTCCAATACTTGTCTTCCACTCCAAGAAAACTTTTAGGGTTTCCTATACCCTATAAATACACCCTTTAATCAGAAGAAACATATCCTTGACAAACCTTAAGACAAGAGGAAACTTACAACACAAGAAGAGAAGTCTGGAAGGAGCTGAACACCATATCATGTCTTCTTCAACCTTTAAATTTGTAATTTCTTTCTTTTCTTCCATTACTATGGACGAAATAATTTTACCTTAAGATTTAGCATATATGTATGAACCCTAGTTTTTCTATCTGATTTGGGATACTATCGTATTTAATTTGAATTCATGCTTTATTCTCTGTTTATGTGTTTTGATTTAATGACTGTTTTCCTTGCTAGTGCACGAGTATAGGATTACCTTAAAAGTAGTTAGATGGTCTCCCAGAAGGGTGTCTAATTATTGAAACACCACATAACATCTAGTGTCCATTATTGGTCTTGACAACATCGATCCCAACTAAAAAGTCATTAGGGTATGTTTTAATCACCAAATCACCAATTAAAGGAATTGTTTTGCTTAGGGCCTTTGTAGCGCTTGATAACCCTATGTTTAGACAACCTCATGGTTGTGCCGTATCCCCCTTAGTCGCTTTCAAGGTCTAAGCAATGGGAATTCAGAATCCTGATTATTGCATATTAAATGATTCACCCTTACATGATAGAATAAACAAAACTAGTGGGGATTACTTGCTAATATCTCGAGCTAAACTATCATACTAATTGTTCTTTGTTTATTTAATTTTCTTGTCTTAAATTTATTAGTCTAATTTTCTATTTCTTAAAATCAAACAAAAATCTCTTTTCTTTTATTTTTACTGCGTATTAATCTGATCTAGCTTTAAATTTGCACTTGATAATTTGCATAAGTTCTTCCTAACTTTCGTAGTCTCTGACAAACGAATTCTATTTATCATTAAAACTTGCATACGTCCTGATTACTTGCAGAACCGTGCTAGGCTAGGGTGTCTATTTTTGCATTTATTTATATCATATTTTTATCACACCCTAGTCGACATCAGTGGTCAAGCGTCAGTAGAAGAGGTGGCGGCAACGGTGTGATGGTTCCAATAAAATCGAAATCGGGTTGTTAAATTTTGTTTTTGGGTAAAAGATTTTTTGGGCTTGGAGTAAATGAAGCCCCAACTACTGCGGCGGAATTTATTGCGCAGACTTTTAGTGACCGGCGGATGTGGTTGCTAAAGGTACATAAGTGGTCAATAAAATAACTCACTGTCGACCACGACCACTAAGTGGTTGACACTTTATGTTTGATTTATTTTTTTGCAAAGTATATCTATACCGACCAATTAGTGATCTGGAATGAATAGTTGATCTTTCCCGACCACTTAGTGTTCGTCAATTTATATTTGTTTTTTTCCGTAGACCAAGACTATACTGATCACTCGTGTGGTCGGTAAAAATTAGTTGACCTTTACCAGCCAATCAATACCATTACGGATCACATTAATGGTCGTATATTAAAACTTGGTAAAATATTTTTTTTAAATGACCAATACTTATCACATATGTATTTTTTTAATTACACACGAATGACAATGGTCCTAAAAGAGTATTTAATATCGATCACATGTTGTGGTCGTTAAAGATCAGCGTTGTAGTAGTGTCATGAATGATCAAGGGGAACTCATTGATGGATTAACTATCACCTATGATGTCGTCTTACGGACTGAATTTGAAGTAGGGTATTCGCGTGGTATGTTTCATAACATCAGGTCTCTAGCCATCTAGACTGATAATAAAGGACGATTGTGTAAAGTTGGTGTCTCTTCTATCTACAAATAATTTTACATTCTTAAATACGTATTATAATATTTTCACACATATTTACTATTATTAACTATCCAATAAGTTTCAGTTTTCGTATGTTAAAAAAACTGTAATCGTATATATGATGAGTAGCAAAATAGAAGTTTAGAGGCGTTCTATTTATTTTGTGTGCCTTTCCCTCACCACCCTACTTTACGGCTATATTGTACGATTACTATACATCCCTCGAGATCGATTAAACTTTATTATATATATTCTACTTCCTTTTGCTAAAGAAATGGTCACAAGCTTATCTTTAGTGTGTTTCTTTGCTCTTTCTTAATTTTTGTTTGTGGAATAGAAAAGTTGTGTAGATACTGAAGGAATCGCAATCACGGTTATATCAAATATATAAGCAGCGGAAACAAGTAATTGCAATCCCAAGCCAATCTAGTGTGATTAAAATTTTATAAAAAAACAAATTTCGATTTCATACCTTTTTGGATTTATATGAGAATCGAAAGACTAACCGCGCTTCAAAATTTTTGAAGCTTCCACGCTTTGCACACCGAGGTTTGACTTTGTTTTCTGAACGATTATGACTCGGAGACCTTTTTGCCTTCTGTGGCTTTATGTTTTTCAAGAGAGAAAAGTAAGTATTCCACATGTATAATAAAAACCATTATACTTATAATTACTTTAGGGAAATGAAAAGTCATCAGATATAATGAATATTGATTATCCTAATAATCTGGATCGCTATCCATATGTAAAGTGGACTTGGACCTTTTACATTTTACATATGACATAGACTAGCCTAGCGGTTAGTGATACATTTCCTACCATGGAGGTACGTGGTTTGATTCACCAACTTATCAAACTTTTTTCTTTTCTCTATTTGTCTCAGTTTGGTCTTATATTAGAATATTAATTTGTGCTAGGAAATTAATATACTAATATTCCAAGTATATAATTAATAAATATTTATTATCCGATAATAAAAAGTTAATTAACAACATGAAGCAAGATCAATTCACTCGTTAGTGTGTGACTACGTGGGTTCATCGTTAAACCGGTAGTAGTTAACTCAATTAACTACTAACCGAGGTTGGCGTCTAACAACACTCCCCAACAATCGGATAACGTGAAGTAACTCTGTACAAAGAACCCGCTAAAGGATCACACACATAATTCATCTATCTTTACAGCTCCGGATCATCCTGGGATATGGTATAACTGTCAAAACCCATTAGGAAATCAACTACGTTACACGTCGATTATCACCGATTGACGAATGACCTAAAAAACTCTTTTCTTCATTCATTCTATCACCTTGGCCAAGATTGATACAGTCGTTATAATCTTATGACATCATAGAGCTCAAACTCTTTACCTAGAGTTGATATATTCCATCTTGACTCATCCCTAGTAGCATATATACTTAGCTATGTACAATATCCTTTCGACTAGCATTATGACACACTAGTAGTCTAGTATCAAAACATAACAAGGATATAAACAACTATAGTGATGATCTCAGGTCAAAGGATTACAAGCATAAAGTTCCTTATAGAGATTAACCCACTCGACAGTTCAAGGTAATTAACCATTATGAATCTCTAGTTTTAGTCGATTCGATAATCATATCTCTATGTGCATTATCTATGCACCTAACTCGGTTAACAAGAACTACCGATATTTATACAATAAATACTCGTTAGCTACATAATAATTTAACTGGTTCATCAAGGTCCTAACTCGATGATCCTACGATTAAGAACAAGTTTAGATTAAGTCCTATGAACTAGATTCTCATTATCATAACACCTTCTGATATCTTGTTCGTAACTTAATCAAGGATCTGCCTTTATATTATGTAGATGAATACCATAATCATAAAAGCTTGCCATAGATTCAAGGAAACAATTCTTTTAATCAATACTGTAGGGATAACTATTGTCGTATACAGTAAAAACTTGTGTTCAATTCATTACAAGACGATCTGGGCTAGGGCATAATTCCAACAATCTCCCACTTGGCCTAGACTCAATCGTTCAAGTACTATAATTCACAAGATGTTTGTTCTCATCAGACTCTTCTGATATACACACTTAGATGAATAGATATACATCGTTTTCCCTTTCTTCTACCTATTGGATGTGAACATCTTCATGTTCAATAATATCTCGAATCAAGCGGTACTACTGCAGAATTTGTTTGGATTTATAGTCTTATCTACTATATATATTGTAGAAACTACACAATATATATAAGAACTATGTTATCCAAACAACTTGCATAGTTGCATATTATGCTGCTATGTATTCTACTTTTAGTAACTGAAATCCGCTATAATATTTTGACTGAAACTATTCCAATTCACTTCTTCTCTATATAGACACAACTATATGTTGATTTTCTATCATCAATGTTTAAAGAAAAACAAGCATCTATATACCCATTTAGCTTCAACTTGTTCTCCATATATGAGGAATTGGTCCTTAATACTTCTTAAGTACTTAAGGATAGTTTTTGTTACTTTCTATTTTCCAACATTCCCCATCAAAGTTACCTTCATACTTACTCACTACTCTTAGCATGTAGTACACTTCAGGTCTTATACATTTTTCATGGTATGCTAGATAGACCCTTATTGTTTTAACAAATAGGACTATACACATTCATTCTCTTACTTTTAGGGTCCCAGAACAAACCCTCCCATTAAGAGTAATTCCAAAGCCTATTGTTAAATAGCACCTTTTGGAATTTCCATGTGATACTTATGAAAAATAATAAATGTACTAAGATTTATATAGGTCAAGTAGCTTCTTTAATCTATCTCTATAGATCCCAATTCAAAGAATATAAGCTACTTGTCCTAAAGCTTTCATGGAGAACTATTATACAATTAAAAACTTGGTTTATTTGCTTGGTTGGTATATCATACCCTTATGTGATAATATGTCATCTACATATAACCCTAGGAAGATGAGCGTACTCCCACTAGTCCTTTGTACTTATGACTCTTATTCTAAAATCATAAAATCAAACTATTTGATTGTATGAAAGAGAATAATCCAACTTAGTGACATTTGCTGAATCCATTAAATGGATTATTGAAACTTACATATTTTATTATGAGTAAATGGCAATATGAGACCTTTAGGATTGGTCTTAAGGACGTCATAGTCTCCCATTTAGTGAAAAATATTTTCACATGATATTAACATATCTCATAATATGTAATTACCAATAGAAGAATCTGAAATAAACTAAGCATTGTTATGAGAAAAGGAATTCACCATAGTTGATGTTTTCCTTTTTGATTTAAACGCTTAGCAATTAGAAGGACGTTATAGGTCTCTACCTTAACATCTACTCCAATCATTTCCCTAGCATCCATTTACTATAAATGGATCTTACATCTATTGAAGATACAACCAATGTACTATAATTTGTTGATTCTTATAGATACTAATTCAGATTCTATGGTTCTTAACCATTTGTCACTATCTAGACTAGTCATATCCTCTTCATGGGGTTTTAGGATCATCACTTGACGGGGTTATCATCTATATGATTTCCTCATCAATCTATCACCATTATTACAATTGATTTTGGTGTATGTTGATATCTATATAACCTTTAGGAGGCTTGTGTACAATAAATACTTATTTCTCTTAATTTTGTTAACTTCCTTGTTCCAAGAGAGTTTCATTAATCGTCCCTAATACCTCAAAGTCTGAGACTTGAACCTTAAATGAAGCTATTAACCCATCAAGAAAAGAAGATTAGCATGCATTTGATGCTCTTTAGCTTGTATAAATAAATCTGAAATCTTTATTTCATTATGATTTATTTCTACATTATGAATTCCTTCACTATGGAATTCCAGTCTGTAAAGGTTGCACGCCTTACCACAAACCCTTTGTGTTCGGAATGGTGTAGAAATATTACTAGTGGTCCTTTGTGTGTTCTAAAAATAATGCAATAAGTAAGAGAACCACAACCGCAAGTGTACGGTTGTCCCAAGTAATAATAATGATAAACATGATCGTTTGTAGGGACGGTATGGTTAACTACAATGCTTATCAATTAATGAATGACTGCACTTATGAAAGCAATTAAAAGATTGAGTAGTTGATTGGTTGGTTTGTATTAATCCTAAGTATGGAAGACTAATATGAAAATGCAATTAAATAACTAGACGCAAGTAAATAAAGGTGAGACACAAGTATGAGCAGGAAGTACTTGAGAAACGCAAGGGATCCTCCTAACTCTATTTCATATCATATGTTGTTTAAGGGTCAAATTGGTCAATTGACATTGGTCGGGATTCAAGAATCTCTGTACCCCCGTCAGGGTGGACTACAAATCTATTCTAGAGTGTCACAAGTCCCGTCAGGGTAAATATGATCCACTTTCGAATGATTAAGCTAATTTACCTCATTGGCCCTAAGATTAATTATGTTCGTCAGAATCAAATAATTTATATCTTATATTGAGTAATTAAGTCCATACCTAAACCCCCCGTCAAGATGATCCACACGCCACATATGTGGAATAGTTTAGATACTAACAACTGTTCTTAGTTAGCTACTCCAAAAACAGTAAATAATCACCAATTACAGAATAATGTAAAAGACCCAATTCGATTTAATTAATTAAAACCCAAATTCAAACATATGAAATTCAATAGTTTTAGGATTCACCCATTAAGCATTCTCAAGTACTTAAGAGAAATTAGCTCATGCTAATGGAAATTAAAACTAAATTAAAAGAAATAAGACTCATATTGTTATACAGAAATAAAAATAAGAAAAACCTAATTTCCGGAATTAGATTCGGCTGTGAATGGAGATATAGACACTCTCCAGCTCTTCAGCTTTCTTCTGTTTCCTTCGTTGACTTCTCTCTGATGCTTTTTCTTCTGAATAATGAGTTGTATGAAAATTAGAGGTCAAAAGCCCCTTTTATAAGCTCCAAAACGGATTAGGCCTTGTCTTAAGGTTTAAGTTAAAAATTAAAAGTTCAAGTCCATTTTCTAAGCCCAAAATCCCGTAATTGCTGCATCACCTCCACTAAAACAGATCTAGCCGATTCGTTATAACTCCGATTGACCTCAAATCACTTGCTAAACTTCCGTAACTCGATAAGGAACATAATCTCTTCAAAGGTCAGCGGCTAAATAGACTCGTAAGTGCCTCGAAATCAGCAATCTTTGTCCTGTTTTCCAGATTTGCAGCTTCAAAATATAATTCTTTTCGGGATTTATCTTCAAGCTTTGACTCCATATCACGATCTTTGACTTTCTTCTCGGATTCATGTCCTAGATAATATTCAAAACCTACAAACTTTCCACTAAAATACACAAGATTACGCGCAAAAGTTTAATAAATTAAAAATACTAGAAATAAAAGAGAAAATTTGGATTATTGCATATTTAGCCCAAAACTCTATCAAAATATTCAAATAAACATAAAAAATGATGTCTCCCAAGGGTCTAAAATACGAACAATTAGGGAGACATCAATTACCACGTTATTTTCTTGGGTATCCAACAAATTTATATTTGTAAGATATCAACTTCAAGCTTAGCCATCATAAGTCGTTTAGTATAAATCAAACCGTTTCAAACTTCTATATTTTGAGGTTTGATTTATATCATCTCCATATCACATATGGTTTTATCTACTATTTAGTGGGACCTAAGAGTTCATTAAATATGCAATTGACTTTAAAACATAATCCCATATGAATATTCAAAAATCAGTGATCCACTGAGACAAAATCTAATTTTGTCATAGATAATATATTAATTCATTGTTAAGATTTTCACCTCTACATGTTAATATCTTACTTCCTTCATACTCTTATACACTTGTTCTCAACTTCACTGAATAGTAATTTGAACATTTCAAATAATTCGTATTGGTGTTGCACCTGGTGAACACATATATATCTGATATATAGTAAGTGAAGAAGATGAAGTAAGAATATCCATCTTTGGCTAGAGTTTGGACTCCCCACATACATCAATATGTAGTGGACACAAGAACTTATTAGCACTGTCTCCATTTTCATCAAAATAAGATTTAGTCATATTTCACTGAGACAAGACTCACAAGTTTCATATGGTTCAAAATCATAATTCAAGAAAATCTTCCTTGTGAAACTAGAAAACTTTTTCTCATAATTTATGACTTAGTCTATAATGCCAAAGATAAGGTTTGATTAGTACGATTATCTATTTCGATTTATGACCAGAAACAACTATAACACAATCACCTAGTTACTTAGGCAACTATAATCACGATATTGTAAGTATCTAATGTGGTGTAATTCATCAAGATGAAAAACTCCATTGGTCATTTTATATTACATTAATACACCATAACCATCTTATGATCAAATGACTATTTTGTTCGAAAACAAGTTTACAAAAAAAAAATACAGTTTTCTTACAATATATTTTGTCGTATGTATCTTTAATGAATTAGTTATTACAATTGTGGCTGCAACAATTGCTCCATTACCGAAATTGTAATTTAACTTCTCTTATTCTTATTCTTCTATTGATCTTTAGATTATGCAATATTTGCATATTTCTAAACTACTACGAGTATCCATTACCCTTTCTGTGTAATTAATAGAAGTTAAAGAAATTACGAAAATAATTTCCATTATTGCCCTTACCTTGTTTCTTGGTGTTAGATAACTGCTATCTGATGGTCATACTAAGTTACTTATACATCTTCTTAAGATGTTTAAGGATTCATGGGATATCATGCTTAAAATGTCTTTTGGAGTTCATAACTCATGGATACAAGATTATACACTTAGTACCATTACTAAGTTTGTATTACTTTTGACATGCATCATATACCTTCTATATATTCTCAAGAGACACTTTAGTCAATAACTCATTGAGCATATTAATAAGTCTCGTGTGCATAAGAAAGACTCTCAAGTTGCGGTCACAATTCTTGAGATTATCCAACCAACTTGGGATGATTTGAGAAGTGATTTAGCAGAAATATCGAGAAATCTAATAGTAGGGAGGAAATAGGGATAACGCTTTAAGAACACAATTATATAACTAACAAATATATGGGCTGTAATCTTAGAGTTATATAATTGGAAATTTTAAAACATGAATGAGCCCCCTGGTAGTCAGGTCGTTTTTCACGCATAATTAAAATGAATAATAAAAATTTTAAAACATGAATGAGCCCCCTGGTTGTCAGTTCGTTTCTCACGCATAATTAAAGTGTGGTACATTACCTATTTTATCATATAAAATAAGAGACTCAAAACTATTTAGCCCCCTGGTAGTCAGGTCGTTTCTATATAGTTTTGTTGAGTTAATCCATCCTATAATCGAATACTATCAAACTCACATCCTCTGGGTAGTCCATATAAAAAACGTAAAATTAATAAGTTAATCTTATTATCAAACAATCTAGAGTTTTATAATTTGTACACGAACTACAAGTCCATCTGGTAGTCAGATCAAAACTTGTAAACTTAACAAATTTGAAACTCTAATTGCAATGGACAAGTCTTACGATATATCTTATACATCATTTTTAAATAACTCAATAATTCTTATTTTTCAAGTGAAAATAATTAAGAATTCACAATTTCAAACTTTGAAATGGAATCGACGTTCAAAACAATGTGAGTAGAGCAACTAACACTTACCAAACAAATAACCATAATGACCAGATAATGGATATGGTCAATCAATACAGGCTTTACAGTTTCGTAACTTGGTTTTACCTTTTAAATTATTGAATCAAATTTCAATAGTAAAAATTATACCATATGCTTTTTTCAAAAAACATGTCAACAATTAGTTTTTATGAACATATAGATAATCCAATGAAAATTTCTCTTTCTTTTATAATTTTTTTCTAAAAAAAACAAAAAGAAAAGGTATCCTACCAATAATTCCAATTAATAGCATTCATGAACATTATTAAAATAATTAATAATTAATTCACATATAACCATTCACAATGGTTTGCATACAATTGAGTCGTGAAGAGAAAGTGACTTCTCATATTATTCATATACGGAAATCACCAATTGCAATATATATTCTCATAATTATCATTTACTACCCATGTAGGGATGGCAATGGATCGGATTATTGCAAAAAAAATCCAAAACCATGTCCATATCCATTTAATTTTTCAAAAACCAAACTCTAACGGATTTAACCATCGGATTTACATTTTCAAACTATATCTGAATAATTCGGATTCGGTTTTTTAAACGGTTTTTCGGATTTTAACCATAATCCGGCTCGCGAGGCGTCCCTCTCGCAGTAGGATTCCTAACCTCGCCTCACTCTTGTGACATGCCAAACTATAACTCTCTAAATATATTGAAAATATTGAAATAAGATCACAAATACATGACAAATATCAAATATATAAAATATTATGTTGATGTTTAATTAAATAACGTTTTTCTTACTTCTTTTGTTAATTCTAATATTTAGATTTTAGTTTTGTGATATGAAAATATTTTATTTATTTATAGTACTATAAAATATACAAAAATAGATGATAGTAAACGGGTTTTTGGTTATTCGGTTTTACTTTTATCTAAAATTTTAACCTAAAGAATTTAACCATCGGTTGCATTTTTCAGAACCATAACCTAACGGTTTTGTCCATGGTTGCATAATCGATTTTTAATCAGTTCAAATTTTCATCGATTTTGATTTTAAACCATAACCATTTCCATCCTTATCTATAGTTGGGTTGAGACTTTTGACCTTTTGATAATTAAAAATCAAAAAAATATAAAAAATATAAAAAATATGGACTTCAAAATATAAAAATACATGGATTTTAGCCTTTAGTAGGTAATATAAAATCATATATATATATATATATATATATATATATATATATATATATATATATATATATAACGGATTTCGGTTTTTCGTATTTTTTTTAATCTAAAACCATAACCTAACGGTTTTAACCATCAGTTTCACTTTTTAAAACCAAACCCTAACGGATTTAACCACGGTTACATAATCGGTTTTTATTCGGTTCGGTAATCCGTCGGTTTCGGATTAAAATCTTAACCACTGCCATCTCTATACACATGTAAACAAAACAGATAAGATTGATCGTTTTTTTCTTTGCTTGTTTGGTGCTCAGGCACCTTCTTTAGTCAAAAAGAAAAAAAAATGGATCATCACTATACCTCCATTCTGGAATAAAATTAAAATAATGGACCATGGTCAATTTTTCTCTCTCTAAAAACACGCCCTCTCCCTTCTTTCATCTCATTACGATTTCTGGTTGAATAGTATCTAGCATCTCCATTACCACCGTTAAATCGGTGGTTTTCTTTGGTCCCGTTTCACGCGTGCTATCAAACTACACAAGCCTTTTCATCTTTTGATTGATATGGGGGTTTTGTCAGACGGATCTAAGGAACTAGGGTTAGGGTTCCATCAATTGGATTTGGGGGAAAAGGCTTTGGATTGGAAGCAATTAATGGTTATTGGGCAGAATCAATTCAGGATGATTGTTGAAGGAATCAAGAGTAATGATAAGGACCTAGAGCACACACTAGAGCAAACGTTTGAGATTACCAAAGCTAAAACCTGCGCAGACAATCTCTTATCGAGTTTTGAGGTGAAGGTTTTATCAATAATTTTCTTTTCTTTTTTCGATTACCCTTGCGTGCAGGAATTGATTAAAGCAAATGGAGGGATTCAATTGAGGAGTCGAAGAGACGAGAACTTCGATATTAGCATAAGACGTCATAGATATGGAGCCAAACGAGACCTGAGTAAATTGATTTCTCCAAGAATAATTATTACTACAGGTAATAATCAAGAAGGGAAGAACAAGAAAAAGAGAAGCGTGCCAATCTCTTCCACTTACCAAGGGCGGATTTTCACTCAATCTATCTTCACTAACACCTTAAGGAAGAAAGCTAAAGGAGACAGGAAACAAGTTCTATATAATACCTGTTGTTACTCGTGGTTTGCTACTTACCTCTCTCACTACTTCTTTTTCTTCACTTTGTGTGTTTTCTTCTGCTTCCCCTGCTTCCTTTACTCTCTAAACACTTTTATTTCCCTTTCCTGCTTCTGGTTTGATGTGCTTTGGTTTATTTGGTGTGCAGGTACTAAAATGGCATCTAGAGATCATCATGCTCTTCCGATCATCCCTCTCAATGACCACAAGGCTCGTAAACTAGGAGTTATCAACATAGGCTCAAAAGCTAGGCTTTCAGAAAGCATGAAGGAAGAGAAAGCTATCTTGATCAAAGCTATAGGTGTTTCCCCTATCTATGCAGTACAACTCAGAAATTACATAGAAGATAGATGGGGAATCCAAGGGCACTATAGGCTTACTGACGTGAAGAATAACATGTTCAAGCTGGAAATTTTCAATGAGAAAGAATTCAGAAATGTTTGGGAAATGAGGCCAGGCCTTTATCAAAAACTTCACCTCAGCTTGACAATGTGGCCACTAGCGGTTGATTTCAATGATCTCAATACTGATTACTCCTCTATTTGGGTTCAGGTTAGAGGCCTTGCGTTTAAACAAAATAACATTGATACTGTCAAAGCACTCAAAGTATGCTTCATCAGAATTGAAGCTGTGGACCTACCAACCACCCAAAACTGCGATGTGAAGGTTCTAAGATTTAGAGCAAGGATAAACACTAAACAACCCTTGCCACCTGGAGCTTACTTGTATCAAGAAGAAGGTGCTGCCTGGGTTCTTTTCCAATATGAAAACACATGACTTTTATGTTTCAGATGTGGCAGAATAGGCCACCAATATGGTGACTGTCCAGTTAAGGTTATCAAGCAAGTTGAAGACATTGATGAACGTAGGAAAGCGTCGTGGAGTATAGATAATGTGGCGAAGTTTCCGCCCTTTAATCCTATCTATGGATTACACATTAAAGCTAATGGTGAATTTTCTAACTTTATATATGGTGAAAATTATGTTAAAAATGCAGGTTCTAGCGTCAGGAACAATAATCCTATCCGTGGGATACAGAGTCGTGAGGAAGAAGAAGATATTCTAAGTAAATTCAACTACACCAAAAGAGGGGGCACCAGCAAAATAAACAATCTTTCTCAAAATGAAGAGGAAAAAGAAAAAGAGAACCTGGATTGGGAGAACTGGAACAAGCAAATGCATGATATTCGCAATGAATTACATGAATCAACGCTTAAGATGGAGGCCTTTAAAAAGACTCATGGAATCACACAAGATGGTGAGGAAGGAAACGAGGGAGACATTCGTGCAGCCCTTTTAGCTTTCGAAGAAGAAATGAGGAAGATAAAAGGCAAGTATGTAGCTAATCACAGCAACACAACTGACCAAAACATGGACACATCATCCAACTCCCAACAGAACGTTAAAAGAAGAAGAGATGGCAAGGGAATTCGTATTGGAACTGCTAGCGGAGAGATTAGCTCCAAAGTCACAGGCAACTTTAAGAAACTCAGAGTTGTGGATCCCATCGAGAACTTTGTCAACAATAATCAATTCAGCTTACTAGAGAATGAGAAAGAAGGAGAGGAAGGTACTTACTTTTCGAAAGGCAAAGGAAGTGATATAGACAATACTTCTAAACTTAATGAAGAATATAACTCGCAATTCGAGCCAGAAGAAGAAGATGATGGGAACTTTGAGAGCAGTGAGAATTATTTCGATAAAGATTATGAAGGAGGGGGAGATGATCACGATATGAATTTCCAGTATGAAGATGCAGAGGAAGGCAGTGATGAAGTTGTTGAAAAGACTAATGGAGGCGGCTACTCCAAAAAAGCCGCGAAAGCAAAGTGACGACCCTCTTTTGGAATGTTCAGGGTCTTCGAGCGCCCTTAACATTATCCAAAGCAAGCTCGATGGTGGCTCAATTCAGACCTGGGGTGGTGGATTTTTGTAAAACTATGATGAGAGAAGTGGACTCTCAGAATGTTTTTGCTCGTCTTGGATTCGAAAACTCCTTTTTTGTAGAACCCTCTGGAAATGCTTTCCATTCTGGGGGGTTCTTGGTTTTGTGGCACTCTTACGTGCGATTGCAAGTTATTTCCAGCTGTAGTTCCTTTGTCATTGTCCTTATTAATGAACTTTCTTTTGCGTATTATTTAGTTTTTATACATGCCCCTAATGACTTTAAGCTTAGACTTGATACTTGGAAAGAAATAACTGATTGGAGCAAAGAAATTAATCTACCATGGGCAATTATGGGTGATTTTAATGAGATACTAAATATTACTGAGAAACAGAGCAAAAACCAAGCGAATATGGACCATATTAACGCTTTTTTAGACTTTACTAATAGCAACTCTTTAGCAGAAATTGATTCTAATGGGTGTTTCTTTACATGGTCAAACAGGATTGAAGGCGAAAAAAATGTTAGAACAAGATTAGATCGAGGACTTGCAACATACGAGTGGATGGAAAGATACCTAAGATCTCAAATTCATATCCCTTCGGCTATTGGGTCGGATCACTCTCCCTTAATCCTTCATTTTGATATTAACATGAAAATTGGGAAAAAGCATTTTAAATTCGAAACTAGATGGTTAGAGGATGATAACTGTAGGAAAATTATAGATGACAATTGGAAAATCCCGTATGATAGAACTCCCATCCCGAACTATCTAAAAAAAGGGAATATACTAAAAAGAAGCTTAGAAATTGGAGCGACAAAAACTTTAAAAATCACGAAAAAACCATCAAAAAATTACAGGATAAACTAATTGAACTTAACCGGGCTAACAATGGGATCAACGTTGCTAAAGAGGAAACCGAAATTAAAGAAAAAATTAAACAAGAATATGCGAAAGAAGAAAAATACTGGAGTGATAGAGCGAGGCAAAATTGGCTGATGTATGGGGATAAAAATACTAAATTTTTTCATTTAGCAACGATAAAAAGAAGAAAATTAAATAGAATTACTAGAATTAAAAATAAAGAAGGGATGTGGACGGAAGATTCTGAGAATATAAAATCGTGTTTCCAAGAATATTACAAAACTCTTTTTAAAGATAACGAAGTCAATGAAGAAATTACTAATAATGCCATTAATCTTATTAGACCTCGTGTTACTGATAGTATAAATGGAGATTTAATTAAAAAACCTAATATAGAAGAAATTGAAAATGCTGTTAGGGAACTATCAGCATCCAAAGCTCCTGGGCCCGATGGTTTAAATGGAAAATTTTACAAGGAATTATGGGATATTATAAAAGAAGATATAATACAGGTCATTATGGATTTTTTTGTGCATAATTGTTCAGTCGAAACAATAAATGATACACTTATAACACTCATCCCTAAAGGGACTATACAAGAAGACCTAGGTGATTTTAGACCTATTTCGTGTGTCAATTTCATCTATAAAATTATTACGAAAATTCTGTCGAATAGACTAAAAGGGATCATGAATCAAATCATTTCTCCTACACAATCGTCCTTCATCAAAGGAAGAGCAATACAAGATAATATCATCATAGCACAAGAAATTTCGTTCTTTATGAGCAGGAAAAGGAAAAAAGATAAATATATGGTTGTAATAAAAATAGATATGGCAAAGGCTTACGATCAGGTAAGATGGTCTTTTATTTTAAAAGTTTTGGAACGATTAGGTTTTAGTGATATTTGGATAAAATGGATGGAAAACTGTATTACTTCATCTTCATTTTATATCAACATCAATGGAGAAAGACTTGAAAAATTTAAACCAGATAGAGGGCTCAGACAAGGTGATCCACTATCTCCCTTCCTATTCTCTATTATGACCGAATCCCTTATTTGTTTAATCGACCACTACATGGAGAATAAATTAATAAACGGCATAAAGATTAATAGAAACTGTCCGACGATATCTCACCTCTTATTTGCTGATGACTCTCTTTT
This sequence comes from Nemophila menziesii, assembly GCA_029959085.1. Taxonomy (NCBI): domain Eukaryota; kingdom Viridiplantae; phylum Streptophyta; class Magnoliopsida; order Boraginales; family Hydrophyllaceae; genus Nemophila; species Nemophila menziesii. The sequence continues at coordinate 9,576,472 of JARWIR010000017.1, read as the reverse complement.
CTTTATTGACTTAGAAAACACAGATATTGATAAATTTAAAGAATGCCTAGATACCTATTGTCATATCTCAGGACAAAGGATAAATTTTCATAAATCGGCTATTATCTTCAGTAAAGAAACCCCAAAAGTTATAAAAGAAGATATAATTAAGAAGATTAACATTAAAGAGACAGAGGATTTGGGTTACTACTTAGGGATTCCCTTATGTCATAAAAGATCGAAAGTAGAATCACTCGAATGGATAGTAAAAAAAGTTTTCAAAAACACGGAAGGATGGAAGGCAAAACTTCTCTCAGAAGGAGGAAAGGAAGTACTTATTAAAGCTATTCTACAGGCTATCCCTAACTACTATATGTCAATTTTTTCTTTTCCAATTTCATTTTGTAACAAACTCATTTCAGCCATTTCTAATTTTTGGTGGAATTCAGGTGAAAGAAACTTAATACACTGGGTAGCATGGGAAAAGATCACGGTTAGCAAGCTCATTGGTGGTCTGGGATTTAAAGACTTTAAAAAAATGAATACGGTCCTCCTTGCGGCTCAAGCTTGGCGATTAATGAATAACCCAGATAATCTTGCAACTAAATTACTTAAAGGTATTTATATTAATAAATCGAATTTCCTTTTATGTAAATTGAAACAAAGTAGAACGTGGAGTTGGGCAAGCATAATTGAAGGAAGAGATTTTATTAAAAAACATGGTATAAAAATGATAGGAAACGGGGAAGATACTAATATATGGAACGAAAGATGGATTGATACTGAATGGGAATTAGAAAAACATAAAGAAACAAAGATAACTTCAGTCAGCCAATTAATGAAGAAAGATAAAAACGAATGAGACTTGGAAATTGTTGATGATCTCTTCCCAGAGCCTATCTCCCAAATTATCAAAAGAACGAGAATTGGAGAATTTGGATCGAAAGATAAGTTTATCTGGCCCTTTTCTATAGATGGGAATTACGATACAAAAACGGGTTACAAAGTCCTAATCAATGAACAACTTATAAATAAAGCTACAACAACAGAGGCTAAAGATAATAAAGACTCGGAGATATGGAAAACTATATGAAAATCTAATATACCAAAGAAAATAAAGATGTTCATGTGGCGAATCATAAATAACGCAATACCTACGAGATAAAACCTCTACAGTAGGAAATGCTCGGACAACAAGAATTGTTTATGGTGTAACCATCACAGGGAAGATGTGGAACATTTACTGTTACACTGCAATATGTGCAAGGATATTTGGGCTGGGTCTTTTCTTCAAATAAAGGTCCAAGAAGATAATGAAGACAAAATGGAAGAATGGTTTCTAAAAATAATTAAAACATTTAGGAAAGGAGGATGGGAAGAGAACATTATCCGTGACTTCCTGAGATAAACCTGTGGAATATATGGAAAGCTAAAATGAAAGCAATTCATGAGGGCAGCAGTGTTGACGGTGCAGGAATTAATTACGCATCAAAGAAACTAATGGAAGAAATACATGGGATAAACTGGTCAAAAAAGAGCTATAATGGTTTTAATGATGTAAGACAAAATGAGAATAGCTCTCAGGAAGACCCTCAGGACAGCGATATTGTTTTATTTTGTGACGCTTCTTTCTCGAATAAAAACGATCCAGTAGGAATGACAGTTGTTGGTAAACTTAATAGGAGCAATAAGACCTTCAACAAAAGCTCTTGTCTTTATTGCGATTCCCCGCTGGAAGGGGAAGCTAAAACCGTTCTAGAAGCAATAAAAATTGGATCCCTATTCCCAGGGAATAAGATTACAATACACTCAGATAACCTTGAAGTGATTCAAGGTATAAAGCAGGTGTCAGCAGCGCGTTGGAATATACAACCCACACTTCAAAAAATTATCCACAAAGCTGAAGAGCTCGGGCAAATTTCTTTCAAACATATCAACAGGAAGCTCAACAGGGAAGCGGATAAATTGGCGAAGAAAGCTAGACACGAGGCAATTATCACCAATCGAAGTGCTTCCAGTGTCTTCGATTTATCTTCTCTTTTTTGTAAACTAGGGATAGGCTAAGTTTTAATTTTCTTTTCGGGTGCTTAGGCACCCTCCTGCTGTCCAAAAAAAAAAGAATAAAATTAAAATAAACCTGCACATCTTTTCACTGACTGAATGTAGAAAATTAAAAAATGTCATACAGGAAATAACTTTCTCCTTTGGTCAATCAAAGCGAAAAGAAAAACCTGCAAAACGAATTCTGCAATTCTTCCTTCTTTTTCTTTTTCTTAATCAAACTCAATATCACTTGAACACTTTGAGTTTTCGATTGAGCAGTGATAAAACAACCGTCGCGGTTAAAAAAATTAAATATATACATTTATAAATTTATTGAAGCTTTAATATCTTTTTTCTGTTTTGGCAGCCTAACGTGAGAACAAACTTCTCATTTTCTTAAAAGCACCTTGTTTAGCTTTTGGAACTTATTTCCACCACCTCAATTAGCAAGACTATTTAGAGCGGATTTTGATCCTCTAGGGATAGGTTGATGTTTTGCTTTCTTGAAGTTTTTTATATAAGTACTTCTTTCAACTAAAAAAAAAAAAACTTCTCATTTTCTTTTGATTGAGTCTACCGAATATAATGAGATTGGTAGGATAATAATCAAATTATAATATTCCTATATAAATAACAAATTATATCTCATATAATTTTCATCTAATAAAAAAATATCTAATTTTCATATATATTCTAAAAACAAAAATCATATATTATCAAATAATATTTTGTTTAAATTCCTAAAGCGTAACAACCTGTCTCTCTCTCTCTGATGCCACTTGAAGGAATTGCAATCACGATTATATCAAATATATAAGCAGCGGAAAATAGTAATTGCAATCCTAAGCCAATCTAGTGCGATTAGAATTTAAAAAAAAACAAATTTCGATTTCGTACCTTTTTTATTTTTATGAAAATCGAAAGACTAACCGAGTTTCAAAATTCTTGAAACCTCCACGCTTTGCACACCGAGGTTTGACTTTGCTTTCAGAACGATTCTAAGTCGGAGACCTTTTTGCCTTTGGTGGTTGTATGTTTTCAAGAGAGAAAAGTAAGTATTTCACATGTATAATGAAAACCATTATACTTATAATTACTTTAGGAAAATGAATAGTTAGGAAATGAAAAGTTATCAGATATAATGAATATTGAATATCCTAATAATCTGGATCACTATCCACTTGTTAAGTGGACTTGGACCTTTTACATTATACATATGACATAGACTAGCCTAGCGGTTAGTGATACATTTCCTACTATGGAGGTACGTGGTTTGATTCACCAACTTATCAAACGTTTTCCTTTTCTCTATTTGTCTCAGTTTGGTCTTATATTAGAATATTAATTTGTGCTAGGAAATTAATATACTAATATTCCAAGTGTATAATTAATAAATATTTACTATCCGATAATAAAAAATTAATTAACAACATGAAGCAAGATCAATGCACTCGTTAGTGTGCGACTACGTGGGTTCATCGTTAAACCGGTAGTAGTTAACTCAATTAACTACTAATCGAGGTTGGCGTCTAACAACACTCCCCAACAACCGGATAATGTGAAGTAACTTTGTACAAAGAACCCGGTAAAGGATCACATACATAATCCCTCTATCTTTACAGCTCCGGAGATATGGTATAACTGTCAAATCCTATTAGAAAGTCAACTACGTTACACGTCGATTATCAACGATTGACGAATTACCTAGAAAACTTTTTTCTTCATTCATTCTATCACCTTGGCCAAGGATTTGATACAATCGTTATAATCTTATGACATTGTAGAGCTCAAACTCTTTACCTAGAGTTGATCGATTCCATCTTGACTCATCCTTAGTAGCATATATACTTAGCTATGTCCAATATCCTTTCGACTAGCATGATGAGACACTAGTAGTCCAGTATCAAAACATAACAAGCACATACACAACTATAGTGATGATCTCAGGTCAAAGGATTACAAGCATAAAGTTCCTTATAGAGATTAACCCACTTGACAGTTCAAGGTAATTAACCATTCTCTAGTTCTAGTCGATTCGATAATCACATCTCTATGTGCATTATCTATGCACCTAACTCGGTTAACAAAAACTACCGATATTTATCCAATAAATACTCGTTAGCTACATATTAATCTAACTGTGTCATCAAGGTCCTAACTCGATGATCCTACGATTAAGAACAAGTTAAGATTAAGTACTATGAACTAGATTCTCATTATCATAACACCTTATGATATCTAGTTCGTAACTTAGATCTCGTTTGGGATTACTTTTAAAAATAATCACTTGAAGTGATTTTTAGATTCTTAATAATACTTTAGACCTTTAAAATCACTTTTAGAAAAAACACTAGCTAGGTGATTATTAAAGAATCAGTTAAAGTGATTTTGGATGTAAAAATATTTTTTAATAATTTTTACAAATATTAAAATTTTAATTAAAAAGCGCTTTTGGCTCTAAAATAATCAATCTCAAACGGGCACTTAATCAAGGATCTGCCTTTATATTATGTAGATGAATACCTTAATCATAAAAGTTTGCCATAGATTCAAGGAAACAATTCCTTAAATCAATATTGTAGGGATAACTATTATTGTGTACAGTAAACACTTGTGTTCAATTCATTACAAGACGATTAGGGTTAGGGCATAATTCCAACAGATACAATCTTAAATAGACCCTAATGTCGTTGAAAACTTATATTTATGCGTCAGAGATAAGAATCTCATGGTAAAAATGATTATAACAAGAGACAATGTGGGACTTGGTTGTTCGTTAAAGGACAATTTTCAAAAAAATAAAAAACAAAAGATTGATTTTATAAGTGAAATGCTAACTTTCACATTGATTAGTTGTTAAGCATATGAAAAAGATGGTTTTCTTCATATGTATTGAAAAAATGGTTTTGTTGAACTTGACAAAAAAACGACACTATAATGATAGCATATATATATATATGTAAAATGTTTGCATAAATCGTGGGTTGAGTGTAAAATAGAAACAAAATGTACTTCACAATAAAATACAAGGGCAAGAGATCTAGACAAATTAATAACTATAAATTTAACTGAAAACATACATGGTGTCTGGCTGTTAACCAAAAAATATATATTCGGCTAACCCAGGATCAATAACATAGGAATCCAAAAATTTCTAGGCAAATTCTTACCTTGTCTAAATTATTTATATTTATATTTTTATATATATATATATATATATATATATATATATATATATATATATATATATATATATATATATATATATATATATATATATATATATATATATATATATATTAAACAAAGTTTTTACAAGTATAATATTATTTTTGTATAAGACACTACTACATATCGCTTCATTAGCGACGACAAACTATTCGTCGCAAGTAATGGTCTCTACGTCGAAACCATAACAGCGACAAAAAAGAAATCGCAAGTAAGCTTTCACATTAGCGACACCGCGACTTCAACGCTAAGTAATTAAAAATTCGTCGCTATTATCGTTTTTTATTTTTTATTTGTTTTATGCTCGAAAAAAGTCGGCGTGTGAGGTTTGGACAAAACACGATGAAAAGTTAGAAATTCCCGTAAAACCCGTGCCAAATGATTAGAGACCCAGTTACGATGCTGGTGGTCCTTCCGGTGATACCGAGATGACAGCCGCGCATCAAACAAGTCGTGGCAGTTTTGAAGATTTGTTTGAGGAATTGGAGATCGAATTATATCTTGGATCTACAGTGATGAGTTCCCGGAATTTCATTGCCAATCTTATGCACATAAAGGTAAAGAACAAGTGGACTAACACATCTTTCACCGAGCTCTTGGAATTGGTCGTTCGTGTTTTGCCCAAACCTCACAATTTGTCCGAGCCTTACAAGGAATGCAACAAGAAGTTGAAAAGTATGGGTATGGGTTACACTACGATTAATGGTTGCTTGAATGATTGTGCCCTTTTGTACAAGGAGAATGAATTCCTAGACAAGTGCCCAGTATGTAGTGAGTCTAGATAGGATCCGAAGAAGGGTAAGAAAGTATTCCAGAAAAAGCTTTGTTATTTTTTATTACCCCGAGGTTTCAGCGACTATACCCTTCAAAGCACACCGCCAAAGACATGATCTGGCACCATACCGAAAAGAGTACCGATCCAGATGTGTTACGCCATCCTGTTGATGGTGATAGATGGAAAAGATTTGTAGAGTTACATCCTGAGTTGCTGGTGAACCTCAGAATGTATATTTGGGCCTGGATATTGATGGTTTTTGTGTGTTTTCTATGTAGAACAACTCATATAGCATGTGGCCAGTTATATTGATCATCTACAACTTTCCAATGTGGTCCGTTCACACGGTAAGGACATGGATATCTTTATCCTCCCTGTTATAGATGAGTTGGATATGTTGTGAGAAACAGGGATCCATATGTATGATGCTCATACGAAACAAAAGTTCACAATGAAGGTTTCTTTGTTGCCCACGACTAAGGATTACCTCGCTAGGTATAACACATCACGTTGGCAGGGTCAAGGTTACTTAGCGTGCCCAGAATGAATGAATTCTACTCCGTCGAAGAAGGTAAAAAGAGGGATTGTTTGTTTTGATCACAGGTGGTGGTTACCTTTGAGACATCGGTTTAGAAACGACAAAACTTTGTACTCGAGTACCGAGATGAGGGACCCCCGAGAAAACATAGTCTGACAGGTATTCAGACACAGTTAGATGGGTTTCCCATTGTGTTTCCTGGTAAACACAAGGATTTTGGGGGCAAGACGACGAAGAAAACTGGTCCTCGTGAGTTCAATTGGAAGAAAAATATTTTTTTTTTTGCTTACCTTATTGGTCGGAAAATTTGTTTAAACATAAAATCAATTTTATGCATTGCGAGAAGAATTTTTGCGATAGTTTGCTCGGTACAGTTGTAGGACTTGATGGGAAACCAAACAAAGATAATGTGAAAGCGAAAATGGATCTTAAAGATATGAGCATCAGGAAAGAATTGTGGTTGATATCAAGAGGTGTTAAATCGAAACTCAAGCGAGGAAAGTATACGTTGTCTACGGATAAGCGGAAAGTATATTTCTTGACAAGTTGAAGGTACAAAAGTTTCTCGATGGTTTCGAGTCTAGTTTAAGGAATAATGTACAAAGTGATAAGGGAAATATTATTGACATGAAATCACATGAAATCACATGATTGTCACATAATGATCCAGTATCTTTTCGTGGCTAGTATCCCCGGCTAATAGATGATAAACCGATTAGTGATGCGATTATTGGGTTAGCTAACCTGTTTAGAGTCATTTGTAACAAGAATCTGAGTACGAAAGAGTTGGAATCTGGTAATGCGGGAGGGGTTGAAGTGATAAGCAAACTAGAAATGATTTTACCTCCTTTTTTTATATAATGATCAACTTGGCGATACAATTATACGCTGAAGCATTATTAGGGGGCCTGGTTCAAATGCGGTGGATTTACCCATTTGAAAGCTATTTGAAAAATTTAAAAGAGTATATTCGAAACCCAGCTAGGCCAGAGGGTTCAATCGCTGAAGGTTATGTGGTGGAAGAGACGTTGACATTCATATCACGGTAGCTTTGAGAAGAAAAAACGAAGTTCAATGATCCCGGTAGATACAATGAGCCACTACCAAAACCAAAAGACCTACCCATTTTTAAGAGTTAGTGTACTCCAGTTGGTAAAAAGAGTTTGGTCATTTACCACATAAAGAGAAGGAGAAAATCACCTGGTATATTCTGTATAATTGTAACGAGATCGAACCATACATGATGTAAGTAACAATAATTTGTTCTTATTAATTTATTTGTAAAATATGTTTTATTCTTTTCTTAAAATCTAGTGAACACAAATCCATGCTATTGGGCACGGCTAATTCTATTGAGAAGAAGCACCGACAAACGTTTAAGGGGTTGTTTTTGGAAAAGGTATGTATAATATACACTTTCTCAAATAATACACATTTATTTTCAAAGTTATAATTCTTATTTTGTTTGATATTTCATGCAATGCAGGAGGCTGGTGATGCATTAGCTACCCTTGAGATGATTTTCTTAGAAAGCATGTCTCATGGTCGGTTCATAGATACAACTCGTGTGTTGTGAATGGTGTCAAATGGGTTACGCGAGAAAAAGGAGAAAAAAGAGTGACTTAGGATTACGGAGTCACTGCCATGTATGATGGGACACCTGTTTAGGGTAGATTAGTGACGATTTTAGTGGTTACATTCAATGGTGTTCGTTCGGTTGTGTTATTCGACTATAGGTGTTATAAAATGAACAATGGGAGGAAAGAACACGGGGTAACCTTTATCAACACATCTTCTTTTTCTGGGGTATGAACCATAGATTTTAGCAAAGCAAGACAAAAAAGTGTTTTACATTGACGAGATTTGTGCAAAGAAAACAATGAAAGGATGGAAATCCGTTTGGGTAATCAACAATCTTCACGGATGGAGTCCCTAGTTATGGGGTGCTGAGTCACTATCTACTGACAGCGAGTGCATCACGATTCCTTTGGTGAACAAGGAGAACGATTACTCGCGACTGAACTTGGCAACTAATGAGGAGATCGTGTTTGACCCTTCTTATTTATAGATTGATATAGTTATTGATGAAGACGAGGAGATTTTTTATGACACATGGGACGAGTATGGAGATGAGGAACCTATTGACGTTGATAGTGACGAGAAAACTATGGACACTAGCGGATACGAAATTAATTAGTGAAATACTTTATCGGGGTATGATTTTTAAAAATATTTGAACGTTTTTTATTCGAATTTTAAGACTGTCGAAATGGTTTATTGAAATTTACTTTGATGTTATAAGGTGTTGTTTGTAATGTTAAGATACAAATTATAATTGGTAAAATAAAATAGCCAATTGAAATTAAAAAGAATTAGTGAAAATGATATTAGCGACGAAAAATTATGAAGAACTCATCACAAAGACGAATAACTCGTCGCTAATATGTATAGTCATTTGCGACGAGTTCAAGGATAAGAACTCGTCGCTAATGTTAATTAATTACTAGCGACGATTAAATTTGACGCAATTTCACCCGAAATTTTTTGGTTGGTCACTTTGGGCGGTTTGTTTTCCCGCCTAAAGTTACTAGCAACGATTTTCAATACTAACGACGATACGTGTTGTCGCTAGCCCGTGCCACCCAAGAGACGTGGTCTTGGACCGTTATACGTGTCCCTTATTAACGACTCGTCACTAACAAAAAATCTATAAAACCCTACACGTAAACTCATTTCTTACCTTAAACACAATCAAAACATTTCCAAATCGAGAGCAAAGCATTCCACACCCATTTCTGAGCTGAATCTTTTCCAAACCTAGTTCATGAACACATCAGAGGTAATTATTTATCTTCCTTTAACACATTATTAATTTATTTTTTTGCTTTTATTCAATGTTTTAACAATATTTTTTTGCTTTGTTGTTTGATACCGGTTGCTTGGCATGGCTTCATCAACATCACCACCACATTTCCCACTTAAAAGGTACCAATTCAAGCTACTCTTAATCTTTTTTTTTTCCATTTTTTTATTCCAAAAATTATTGAATGTATTTAGGAATTAGATATATTTGAGTTATGGTTGGGTTATTTTAGGTTGTTTAACACTTTTGTTGGGTTTAAAATAACATGCATGTGTGATTTGTGAAAAAGATTTGCTAAAAATTAGGGTTTTTTTGGAATTTAAGTGATTAAGATTAGTGTTTTAGTTGTATATATGATTAGAGTTTAAATTAGTTGTTTATATGTGTGAGTATCTTATTTTTGGATTTTTTTTATTTTTTCCTTAGAATTTCAGTGTTTTTGGAAAAAAATTGTGTATTTGGTAATTATTTAGATTTTTTGTAAAATGTAAGGATCTTAGGTGCAAATAATTAAGTATTTTTTAGACCTAAAAATATCTTAAGAAAAAAACATTTAAAAATTAAGCATAATATATTTTTTAGAAGAAAAAAAACCCTAATAAAAGATTAAGATAATTTTATTTAAAAATTAAGCATAAGATAGTTTTTAGAAAAAAAAAACCCTAATAAAACATTGAGATAATTTTATTTACAAATAAAGTATATAATATTTTTTAGAAAAAAAAATCTAATAAAATATTAAGATAATTTTATTTAAAAATTAAGCATAAAAGTTTTTTATTTAAAAAAACACTAAAAAAGATTAAAATAATTTTATTTAAAAATTAAGAATAAAATATTTTTAGAAAAAAAACACTAATTAAACACTTAAAGAATTTTTTGAGAATAAAAACACTTAGAGGTAAAAACACTGAAAGAAATTTTTGGACTGCCTTGTTATTTTATGTTACAGATTTTAAGCGGATTGTATTACTTTTTTATATATTTAGTTAAATTTATTATATATGTAATATTTTTGTATTGTAATAACTATTTATTTATTCATTGATTTGTAATTTTTATTCATTTATTCAATGGGTTGTAATAATTGTGTATCTATTCATTTGATTGAGTTTTTTAATTTATTTATTCGATCGGAGTGTAATAAATAGTGTTTTATTCATAAGGACTGTAATATGTATTTTTTATATACTTCAGTTAAATATTAGATGACAGATGTTTTATCGCGTAACCATGATGGTGATGGTGATGGGCAGGATCAATCAAGGAATCCCAACCGCATTTTAGCTACATGCGCCCAACCACCCGGTAATGAAATATGTTAACAAATATAATTTATATCAGTTAAATATTAATTCAAACTTTAATTAAAATAGAGAAAAGATAAAGAAGACCTCGGGGCCCCTCGTCCCTTAGGAGTGCTTTAGAAACCATAGCCAAATTAGGCCACCCCTTACCCGTCGATTTCTGCATTATGGACGATACTTTGAACCCGATTGGCGAGTACGGGCACCACGTGGCCCAAGTGGTAGGGGCGACAGTCCGCGAGAATGTGCCGTCATGCTATAAGAATTGGAAAGATGTGTTTGTAGGTATGAAACAAACAATTCTATCCCAATTACAGGAGTTTTTTTGACATTGAGGGGTGGAGAAACATATTCGATTGGGATAAAATCAGATATAATTTAAAGAAATGCCAATCAAGTAGGTACATGGATTGGAAGGGCATTTTGAAGAGAACTTACTATAATCAGAATAAAACACCTCTTGATGTTCAGCCAGATATTTGGAGAAGATGTAGCGAGATGTGGGATGACATAGACAGTCAGGTATAAAAGTTAAATTTTAATGTAACTGTTATATATTATGCGTATTTAATTTTTTAAAATTATATTGAAACAGAACCAAGCGAAGACGAACAAGGAAACCCAAAAGAAGCAAAAAAAGCTGAGTAAGGATAGATCGAGAAATTATTCCCGAACTCAGGATGTCATTTATGAGGTACAGTATTTTTGTAATAAAAATATATTAATTACTTTAATTGGTTTTTAATATAATTATTTTAAAATGCTATTGAACAAGGGAAGATGAAAAACCCAACAAATGAGTCGTTGGTTTTTATTGACGAGCTTGCACAAGAGGAGAGGGAAACTCCTCTTTTGGGTGGTTTTTTCGAGCATATGGGGTATGATGCAGAGGAGGATGAGGGGAGGAACAACAAGTACAAAAAAGCGAATGTTGGTATTTTTCTTTACTTTTTAACTTTTGTTAAATTAATTTTTAAGTAACTTTTATTGTCACCTAACAGGATATTTATTGGGAAAAGCTGAAGAGGAAGGTGACCGTGACACAGGCTGGGTCATCCGATGGGAACTCATCCACTGAAGTGCCGTTGAAAGATCAGATAGACGCCTTGTATGAGGCGGTTGAGGAAGGTATGGGGCCACCAAAGACAAATTGGGTAACTGGTGTTGGTCTTGTTCAGAAGAAAGCCAGTATTTCCGAGTCGGATCCTTTGGTTAAACAGAATAAGGATCGACTCAACCTGATGATGACGGCTATGAATGAGGTTCGCGCAGCTCAAGGCCTCTCCATATCGATCCTACAGTGTCATCGACTGCCTCCACAACTAGCACGATTCGCACTCGTTACTCGATGAACATTATAGACACGACTATGGAGGCGTTGAATAGCATAAGGGTCGCACCAGGTCTTGCCCCCAATCACCCCCGAAAAAGAGAGAGAGAAGATGAAGAGGAAGGAGAAGATGTCGATCGGTTGGCTAATCCTCGAGTTTCATTTAGTTTGTGTGGATTTTGATTTGACTTTATTTTTAAATGTTTATTTTGACTTTTTATCAAATATTTAACTTTACTTTTTATGTTTGACTTTTTGTTGTTACTTCAATTTAATTTAATATTTCCTTTTGATAAATATTTGATGTTTTAAATTATTTATTCAATATTTGTATTAATACTAAAATAAAATAAAAATTAAGATAAAAATAGAAAAACAAATTAAAATTAAATTAAAATATAAATTAAAAAATAGAAATACAAATTAAAATTACAATTTAATATTTAATTTTTTTTTTTTTTAAAAATACAATATTAACGATGCTTATATCGTCGTAAAAGAAGCAACATAATTCGTCGTTAGTAATTCATTCAACTTATGAAGAACTGTCTTTGTCGCCCAAACAAATTGACAACAACGCATTGACTTCGTCGCTAGTAATTCTTTGGATAGCGACGAAAACAGTTCGTTGCGAATAACACGTCTCTAACGACGATTTTAGTTGTCGCAAATCAAGATCGGTCATTGGCGGCAAGATCACTGATTTCGTCGCCAGAAATATTTCTAACGTCGAAGATCTAACGACAAAATATAGGCAACGATTTGTCGTCGCGAATTACCCAATGAGGTTTTTAGCGATGACTCTGTCGCATGTTATAGTATGAGAAACTATTTTAAACCGAATAAAATTCAAGCTGAAGATTCTTTAATCTCTACAAGGTACTCTAAATCTTAGAATAATTACAAATCTTTATAATATTATTATTTATAGTGTAAATAATATTATTTTTTTGTCTATTTATTTATTTTACTTTTTGTGGCATAAAAATTATAAAATATATTAAATATATTTTCTTTTTACTATATTATTCTTATTTATTAGGTATAAAGTTATTTATTACAATATTATTTTAACTAATTAGTTAGAGGTAATATTGGCTAAATTAAAAAAAATAATTAATAATATTAAAAGACAAATATTATTAAACATCTATTTAAAAAAGAAAAAAATGAACAGAGAGAGTATATAATGCGTTGCGATACCATTTTATGAGACTATGAATAGAAATATAATTTTAGTAGAGTAATGCTGGATATCACCCCAAATTGCATCGCCTTTATATCGTCCCTTATGTGGACCAATCATAAAAGAAAGAGAAAATGATAATTCAGGAAAGAGAAATCACATGATTGGTTTATTTAAAATCTACATAAGAAGCGATATAAAGGCAATGCAATTAGGGGTGATATCCAACATTACTCTTTTAGTATATTCAAGAATTTCTGGATGTCAAACAACTTTTTAAATACATAGACCCTAGCTAACATGAGTTTATGGTAGGAAAGAACAAAAGGAAGTTAGATAAATGAACGATACAATGCACCCATATATATTCTATGCTTAGTCTTATGGACTATAGTTATCATTTGTAATAATCTTATTAACATAAGCAACTAATTTTATAAAAAGATAGAAATTAATTATGTCAAACATATTATAGTAAACAAATAAGGTACGTCAACATTTCACATGATAAGAAATGGTTAGATACAATGAATTCAATTATATATTTTGTATCATAATCCTATCTTTAAGATCACTTTGTATTCACAAATAAAAATATACGTATGTCTAACCCCATTCATTCACATCTAACTATTAATCATGCACCCACCAGTAATCAAAATAACAAGTTTTGTAAAAATAAAAAATATCACTTTTGATTACACCATGATATCGTCGATCAAAAATTGTTCAAGCAAAAATTATTACTGGAATTAGACTATATTTTTCTTTCATGATCAAAATTGATAAGAATAGGAGTGATAATTTTGTGGACTGGCTTAATTGTACTATTTCGTGTTTTTTAGAAAATTGATGGAATAATAAACTGGTTACGACTTACATTCTTGTTATTATATGGAATATTTAGAAAGAAAAAATAAAAAGCTTCATAAAAGCAAGAGTTGGAGCATGAGTAATATCTTTCAGAACTCTAAAAAGCTTATTTCAAGGTTTTTTGTCCCATGTAATATTAGTAATAAGAATAACAAGGATAATAGTTTGACGGGTGTTTCAGAAGAGATTAATCATGCTTTTCATGATGATGCGGAAATGGTGTGGATGTGTAATGCATCTTTTAAATCGACTCATGAACCGGCGGCTATTGCGGCTATTGGTGTTAACAAGGAGGGTTATGTCTCTCGTAAAATCAACGTAAGATGTAAGATCAACAAGGTGATTGGGGAGGAAGCTTGGGCAATCATCTTGGCCATGAGATTGGCCCATGATCATGCTCTTCATGGGCCGATCATGCTCTTCATTGGCCAAAAAGCCTTGAAATAAACTCTAAAAAGCTTATTTCAAGGCCTTTTGACCCATGTAATATTAGTAATAAGAATAACAAGGATAATAGTTTGACTGGTGTTTCGGAAGAGATTAATCATGCTCTTCATGATGATGTGGAAATGGTGTGGATGTGTGATGCATCTTTTAAATCGGCTCATGAACCGACGGATGTTGCGGGTATTGGACTTAACAAGGAAGGTTATGTCTCTCGTAAAATCAACGTAAGATGTAAGATCAACAAGGTGATTGATGAGGAAGCTTGGACAATCACCTTGTCCATGAGATCGGCCCATGATCTCACCATTAGAGTATATCTTTTTACTCTAACAACCTTGAATTAATTCAAGGCATTAACAATGTGATTGGACTTCATTGGAGTCTTAAATCGCTTTTGGTTGAGATTATAAGATGGTTAGGTCGCAGTACTTTTTGAAAATTTATGCATATTAATAGAAGATTTAATTCAGTTGCGGATTCTTTAGCAAAATACACTATAGAAATCTGGATTTCTCTAGGTGGAAAGAATTTTCGCTACTTAGTTCTTATGACTTTCGGATGAATCTTTGTAATTATAAATATATAATATTAGTTTTTCTTGACAAAAAAAAAAGTTGAAATTATTTTTAGAATATATAGAGTGATTTTTTCTCACAATCTGGATTGTCTGGGTTTTTATCTTTTGAACATAGAGCAATCTATATTACAAAATAATTATGTCATCTTATAGAAAAAAATAAGAACGAAATATAAAATAGGATTAAATTACAATATAAGAAGAAAAAGCAAATTAACAACTAAAATTAGATAGATACATCAACTTTCTTCACAATCCAATAATAACACGATTTAATTTTCTCTCACTATTACATGCATCAGTTTTCGCAAAGACATAGATGTCCTTGTTAGAGATAGCATTTTTCGTGAGGACGTGAACTGTTGAGAACATGTGTCCTTACCTTTATGGTGTCGGTTTATCGTGGTAGAAAAAAAATAAAAAAGTATTTACGTTCTCGCAAAAGATATTATCTTTCACGACAACATGTTTGTCATCACCATGAAATATATTTTAAAAAGACATTCCTAATCTTTAGCGAGGAGAAATGTCCTCGCTAAGAAGTGACGAGTATAAAGAAGACAGCTGGCAGAATACCATTAATGGTGATTTTTACCCAAAAAAATTGCATACTTAAAATCTCCTAATTTTTTCCCAAGTCGCAAATATTGATTGGACTCATCATTAACGAATCTTCTCTACTATATCGTGCACGCGTTGGTCCCACTTTTAATAAAACATATTCATCAAAATCTCCAAAATTAGGTATTTTCTAAATTTTAATTTTTTGTCTAAAATATGTAATTGTTGTATTATGCTTTGATTATATAAATGCAACCTGTGTTAGTGGGTGTATTTTAGGTGTTATAATATACGTTTTTTTTGATATAATTGTATTATTGAAATATGTTTAATTATTTATTTGGTTATAATTATAATTAAATGTTTAACTTAATTTAGATAATGGATCAGTTTATGGACAAGAGTTAGATTAAATCAAATAATTTTGTCATGAGGGAATATATGTCGGGTATAAAAGAATTTATTAATTTTGCGAAAGACCACGCGGATATATCTAGTAGAATATTCTGTCTGTATAATCAATGTTACAATAATCAAAACATGCATATTAACGATGTTAAAGTGTAACTTTTTAAATGGGAGTTTATGTCATATAAGGTTTGGACGAAACACAGGGGAAAAAGAAGTAATTCCCGTGAATGACCCAATTATTGATAATGAAATGTCGAATGTGTTGTATGATTTGAGACCCACTATTGAAGTTAGGGTTCCCTCCAGTGACACCGAGATGGGTGACAAAAATCTTACTGGACATGGTCGTGGGTGTTTCGACGCGTTGTTCAAGAAAATGGAGAAAGAGTTGTACCCTGATTCTAATGTGATGGTGATGTCTCCCTATTTGTGATCAACTAATCTAGGTTGGAGACATCATTTTAGGTGTATTTGGTTATTTAATATTATATTTTTATTCAAATATTTATATTTTCCTATTTCTTGTCTTGATTTGATGAATTATTATTTTTAGACATATTTGATTTAATTTGTGTGTTAATGTGAAACTTTAAAGATATATACAAATTCATTAGATTCTAAATCAATTCTAAAGAGATAAGGATAGAAGATGTGAATGGAAATGGAAGATAAAAGGAAGTAGTAATAAAATTGGAAAGGAAAAGTTGTCAAGTAAATCTGAATTTCTGCAGCCACGTCGACTAAAGTGAAGATAACTAAAAATAGGCTAGTAATTTGAAGGAGCTATAAAAAGGAAAAGTGTATAACTTTTCGACGCGGTCGTTTAAATATAAATTAGACGAAAATCAGAGCAATATTGAAGAAGTTACGACCAAAACAAGACAACAACAGTTTTTCTCTTCTCCTATATTTTAGGAAACGAATTTGATTTGGAAAAGGAGTCCAACTGCTTGCCTTCTACTCAATGAAATCCGACCTAGGGCTTCCTAAACACCTATAAATACACCCTTTAACTATTGTAAACATGTCCTTGCTTATTCCTTGCCTTCCATAATTAATCCTTATGTTTATTCATCATTCAAGAGAGCAAATTTACAGTATGTATCTTTATTTTAGTTTATTTTTTTCTAGTATGAACTAATTTTCCCATAGATTAGGTTTTGCATATATATATTTTTTGAATTCTATTTCCTTCTATTTAATTTTGTTTGGGAAAACTATTTTAAATTATTATAGCTTCTTAACCATATATTTGTTTTATGTGCTTTGATTTATTGTTTGTCTTAATCTTGATCAGATTAGGGATGTGCTAATAGTAGTTAGATGGTCACCCAGAAGGGGTGTCTAATTATTGAAACACAACATAAGCATCTAGTATGCGGTAGTGATCCGGAAGGGTTTTCCTAGCTAGATATTCATTAGGGTTTGTTATTTCACCACCGATCATTGCGCTGGACAGTCTCATCTAAGAACTTAGTGACGTAGGAGCACCTTAGTTAAGTCCCCTGGTAATTGTTAAGTCGCCTCTTAAGTCCACCCTGAAGAGGGTTAGGAGGAATTTAGAATCCTGGCTACTTATCTAAGAGCTATACTCACCCTTATTAATTATAAGAAGAAATAGAAGGATTAGTGCATACTAGCAAATCCTGAGCTATATTTTCTCATCTTATTCTCTCGTATTTTAATTTATTGTCTTTAGTTTAATTTAGTTTAATCTTATCTCCTAATCAATCATATTTTTTTACTTTTGGTCTTTAATTATTATCTGCTACGCTATTTTGTTTACCCGTTCGTATAACGCACTAAGTCTCTGAGGAACGAATCTTACTTACTATTAAAACTTGCATATGATCTATGATACTTGCAGTGAGTAACGTGTTTATTCTAGGGTGTTAGTTGCTTTATTTATTATCTTATTTTTATCACACCCTAGGCGACACCAAGTTTTTGGCGCCACTGCCGGGGACATGTGTCTCGTTAGCGTATGGGTTATTTATTTTTAGTAGTAGTAGTTTTAGTTATTTTTCTTTTTCCAGTTTTACGCTTTTGGTTTGTTTTAGTCTCTTTCAGGTTATAGTGTATGCTCGAGAATCCTGAGAGGCGTTTCACAACTTAAAACAAACGCTTGAGAGAAGAAAGAGAACGAAGAAGAGCAATGGCAAAACAAAGAGAACAAGGGGATTTGCTTCCACTAGGGGGTAATGAAAATCTTAATCCATATGGAAATCAATAACGCATTCCCTCGGTGATACAACTCGATCCTCGAGGACCACCATCAGTAGGAGATAACAGGAACATTAACAGACACGAACAAGATCTATCAGGCTTGGAAGCACCTTTTCGAGTTCAACTTTTAGGTTATCGTCCTACAGAGATCCATAAAATAATGTTTAGGCCCGATCCGGGTATGCTCAGTCAATTTACAAACTTTGGACTCTATAATCGTGCACAAATTCAAGATCCGGTAAGAGCGATTCAAAAGTTCATGCAGATTTGTGATGCCTATATAACTCCAGGCATTACACGCGAGCAACTATATTGTCACATGTTTTCGTTCTTTCTGACCGGCAAAGCTGGTCATTGGCTAGATAGACAACCACCAGGTACTCTTAATACATGGACACAACTTCAAGCCGCATTCTTTACCGTTTTTATCCAAAAAGTATGAGATTAAAAGATTAGATGGAGCTTGCTAAGTTATGCCAAGAGAAGGGAGAAGAAGTAGGCGACACATGGAAAATATTTCAACAAAAGTTATCTAGATGTCCACTTCATGGTTATACCTCATCTTTATAGTTAGCAATGTTTTATCAAGGTATTAATGCGGAGAGTATATTAAGGGTAGATAGTCTTGGAAGAGGAGGATTTTGTGTCAATGGATCCTACAGAAGCCGCTAAAGGTATGGAACGTATTATAGAAACTAAAAGGAGTTGGCCACTTTCGCGAGCTCATATTTCAAATATCATAGGTACGCTTCGATTAGATGCAGAGACTGCTAATTCAGCTCAACTAATAGCTTTAGACGATCAAGTTAAAGAGATTAAACTTGAGATGCATAGACAATAGAATTTAGCAGGAAAAAATGTATTGCAAGATGCACAAGGTTGTCCACAGTGTGAGGTACCGAATCATAGATGGGAAGAGTGTGAAGGAAATCCAACATCTGTTTATTTTATATCCAACTGAGGAAATTACCAATTTGGTAACACAAATAATCCTGGCCTATTATAATTCTGATTTCCTTGATATTGATTCTGACCTCTTGGTTGGTAAGAGTTATTCTGAAGACGAGGTTGATAGTTACCTAGATTTGCTTGAAAGCTATATGACAATGTTGGGTTCAACGCTTGTAAGGCAATTTGCTTGAAATAAAAGAGAAAGAGGAAGTACCGCATGCTGCAGAAATTGCCGTGGAAGTTCCCAAAATTGAGAAAGAGTCAACCAAGTCTAGCCCCGAAGACTCTGGCTCTTCTGAAGATGCAGATTCATCCGAAAGATCTGAGTTTATAGACCTTCTGAGAGATATGAAAGAAGAAATTAGATCGGTTATTGAGCCACAAGTTATTAGAGCTAAGGAGAAAGAGGAAGAAGCCTCAAAGGAGAAGAAAGAAGAAGTTGCACCTGCTGTGCAAGAAGAGAAAGAAGAAGAGAATGTGGATTCGCCATCTTTTGTTGAAACAATGTCACTATCTATTCTACGACATATCCAAAGGTTGACATTGAGCTCAAGACATTTGTAGAGGCGTATACTCCTGAAAATATCAATGCCCATATTCTTGAGATTGCAAAGAAAGGGCTTACACTGCAACAAGTTTTCACGCAAGTTATTCCAGAGAAAGAAGTGATTGTAGAAGTCAGAAAAGAGACTGTAGCTCATGCTGAGAGGATCTCAACAAGAGTTGAAAAAGAGTTACCACTTAATCTCAAAGATCCGGGAAGTTTTAATCTTCCTATTCAAATCAGTGGTATGCTCAAAATGAAAGCCATGTGTAACGTGGGTTCGAGTGTGAATCTTAAGCCGAAGACCGTGTTCGATAGGATTGGGCTTCAGAAAACAGAATAAGTTCCCATGAAGTTACAATTTGCGGATAACTCACTTTCAAAGACATGGGGATCAGTGGAGGACGTTCATGTCCGAACAGGTAATATCACCATCCCTACTGACTTTGTTATTCTTGATTATGATGCAGATAATTAGGTTTCAATCATACTTGGAAGGCAGTTCTTCGCCACAAGTCAAAGCATCATCAACTTGCAAGAGGGGACAATTACCCTTCATGCTAAAAATGTATCTGAGACATTCCATGTCTAGGGTAAGAAACCAAGGAAGTTAGATCCACATTTCCTTTCATCCACAGCCTTTCACATCACCGTGTCCCAAAATAAATCCACGCAAAGCCTGTGGATACTATACCAATGAGTGAGTTTGGGGTTGGCCATGAAGTTGTACGGAAAGCCCGCAAACCTGAGAATAGGCCATGAAGTCACAAAGATTTGTGGATGGGACCATTCATAGTCACGGAAGTTGTTTCAATTAAGGTGATAGAGATCAGGCCCAAGAGGGGCATTAAACGAAGGTTAGTAGACGTTCATAGCCTTTCTCATTGTTGGGGAGGCTATATTCGCAAATTCTGATAGAGGTAACGCGTCTAAAGACATTAATCAAAAGTGTTGTACAGGAGACAACCCGTAAATTTTTATGTTTTATGCCTTTAATTTATGTTTAAATTAGTTGTTTTTAGTATATATTTTAGTATTGAGAAAGATATTAGTGTTTTTTATGTTCAGGTACTTAAGAAATCGAGTTAGGAAAAGAAATACAAAAATTTTGCGAAAACTAGACCATCCTTGCGGTATACCGCAGGAGAGGTCCGGTGCACCGCACAAGGAAAACCGTGGCAACGGTTCAGAACTTTGGTCCAACGCCGAGACAAGAGCGGTAAAACAGTGTCGCCATTCGCGACCACGGTCTGGTCAAATCACAGGTGCGATACACCGCACCATACTTCCGGTGCACCGCAGGTCCAAAAACCGTGACAACGGTTTGTAAATCGGGTACATTGCCGAGAGCACATTGATAAAACCGTGTTGACAATTTGCAACCACGGTATGGGAAACTCTCGAGTCCGGTACACCGCACCGCAGCTCCAGCGCACCGTACGGCGCCGCCAAATCCATTAAGAAAAGGTTATAAGTAGGGACTCAAAGAGAAGGTTAGTTTTTACACGAATTTCTTTATCCTTAAGCCTCTCTTTCTTCCCCAAATCTCTCCTAACACCATTAAAGCTTCATCAAACCTTCAGCATACATCAAAACACTACCCAATCATCATAAATTTACATCCAATACTTTCCCCACATCATTATGAAGAAGATTCAACCACCCATATCATATCAAAACACCTAAACCTTGGAATAAAAGCAAAATATTTCCAATTTTCACCCAACAATTTCTTAGATCCATACCAATCAAGAAAGATTTCATCCTAATATAGAAAATCATCATCATATAACCTTTCCTAACCCAAAACAACACTTGTTCAACCTATAATTAAGGGTTACGAATTTCAAGAGTGTTTAAATCTTTGAGTTGGAGGTCAATTGAGATGACGAAAAGAACATAAGCATTATTTACTATTAGGGAGATGAAGAAGAATCAAAGTAAGGTGTTGGGTTCTACTGAGAAGAAATCAATTGAGAAAAGTTCAATTTCTAGTGTACAGATTAAGAGAAAACATATCAAGAGAATAGAGTAAAGCTAGCTGTTGTAAATTCAAAGAAAAAAAAGGCCTCAACTTTCATAAGGAAGACACCACAGCCTCTACAAATCGAGAGTCATATGCCCAAGATGAATGAAGCTGCAAAGGCCTTGTTAGCTTCTACAAAGAACAAGTACATGAACTGCCCTTTTCTTATGAGAGAGTATTTAAAAGAGAAGTTGGAGAAGGTGATATAAGATATTCTTAGAGATGGGAGATAGATTGGGTTGGTCTACATTCATGTGAGAAGATCGAATTTATGTTTAAAGTTAGTTTCCAATTTCTATTTAGGCGTCCTTAGCGAGATAGTGAAGGTCGTGTTCCAGTTAGAGGCAAGGTAGTTAATTTTACATTTGAAGAGATTCGAAACCACTTCTAGTTCAAGAAATTGGCGGACCATGTAAGTATAAAGAAGCGGTTGAAAATATCAAGGCTTTTGATTGGAATCAACCTTTTGAGCATGTATTAGATAAGGAGAAGGTGCACTCACATAAGGGAGAATTGAAGGCACCTTGGCCTTACAAATATCTTCAAGCAGATACAAGAGTTTGGCATAATTTTCTTACACCAAACGCCTTTGGAAACACGAGAACTTCGAATGTGACTAAGAAAAACACAATCTTTTTTAATTGTATTTTAAGAGGGGAAGAAGTAGATATGGAACATGTGATCTTTGAGGAGGTGATGCGATTTTCGTTCTCTCCTACTTCGTTATTTAATTTGAAATATCCTACGATGATCACGTGCCTTGTACGAAAAGTGCTTGTGCTTCCGGTTGAAGAAGAGAAACTATTGTATAAGGTGAGTAATAATATTGACAACACTTGGATCAAGACAATTTTGAGAGGAGTAGGAGTTACGCAACTCACAAAATATGAAGAGGATCGTATTTGGCGAGAAAAGGTAGAGGAGCGATTGAATAAAGTTGCAACAACTCAAACTTTCTTGGCCGAGGATGTGGCACAAATAAAAGCTAATCAGGTGCACATTGACACTTCTGGAGCAACTAAAGAGCAATCTAGTAAATCCTGTCTTAGATGTCGATAATGCGAGGCAATAGCCTCGAGAGTATGTTCTATTCCTTCCTTACCATTTCTGTATATGCTTTATCTACTTATTTTTATTTTTTAGAGTCTTTTTAAAATCGTGGGGATACGCCTCATTTTTGAGTTGGGTGTGTGGGGATTCGTTGTCTCTCATCTCCATTTTTATGTGATTTTTTTGTTTTTGGTAGAAATTAAAATTTTTGATACATGGGATTTAAATGTAGAGTGTGTTTAATAGCTTGAAAGCATAAGCTTAGTAAGTTGATGATAGAAAGTAATATGTTTATGAGCTGTTTTATTTTGTATGTTTTGAGTATTTGCAAGAAACACACGTTGATAGTAAAGAAAAGATAGTAAGCAATGCGATAGAAGTATGTTTCATCTTAGGGCACCTTGAGGGGTGTGTAGGCCGTGAGATCCAATCTAGTTGATAAACCCATTTGATGAACGTGCTAAAGGTAATAGAATGACGAAATTGCATAGTTTAGAAAGTGATTAAGGCAGTTCTTTGATAATCCCCTTGTTGCCTTTTAGCTTGCTGTCTATTTATTATAATTTATATCCTTCTCAGCCCCTTCTAGCCTTTCTGAATCCTTTTTATTAGCCATGTTATATGACATATCCCCTTATATTTTAGGACTTTTCCATATGAACCGCACTTGAATCGTGATGCATAGACAATTGTTTTAGAGCTTGAGTTTGGGGTGGTGGGTCCACCATTATGGGAAATATTACTGTGTTGGGATTTTTGAGCTTATTAATTGTGCTATGTTCTATATTTTGATGATGATTCACAGGTTTATTATATTGTAACCCTTTGTCGGGGTAAGAGTAAATGAAAAAAGTTACGAAAAAGAAAATATATGAAAAAATAGCATGATATCTCACATAAAAAAGAGAGTAATAGCTATACAAAAGAAAAAGAATTGATATGAAAACATTGAATATATATTTGGACAGACAAAGTGGAAATTTTTATGTGAACATCTTTATGCTTTAGTACTGGGTTATTGGGGATGCTAATTAAGTGCATCAAAATCATTGGGTTGAGTGGGAACGTTTTATGAGAGTAACTCAAGCTCTAGAGCGATTCGTTGATGGCTAGTGAGAAGAGAGCCAAAAGCTCACTCTAAATTATCCAAATATACTTATCATACCGTCCCTAAGCCAACATTACAACCTTAAAGACCTTTTGATTCTTTGCTATGTGATCTAGAAATGATTGAGTCGTTAGAGAGTAGTTAAGTGGATCTTTGGATATTAGTGAAGTTCGATGAAAAATCTATAGCCTCCTTGGTAAACTGACTAAAGAACCTCTCCTTCTTGCATTGTGAAGCTAATCTGATCTTGAATTCAAGCCGTGTTGATCGTGGATATGAAAAGTGTAAAGGTCAGTTTTTATATATTATTACATGAAATTTTCTAAGTAGTTGCTTTGAGTTTATTTTGCATATTCTGTTATCTTCTTTCCTTTGGGCATATTAACTTAGGTGTGTATTTAGAGACTTCCCTTTGTTTCAATCTTTATTGTATCAGGACGTGATGTCTCCTCATTTGTGATGATTTAATATTAGTTGGAGACATCATCTTTAGTGATTTAGGAAGTCTTCTAGTCGATTTTCTCATGAATTATTGCACTTTCCTATTTTTAGTCTTGATTTAATGATTTATTATTTTTAGAGCATATTGGGTTTAATTCTTTATTTAGTGTGAAGCTTTAATGATAATATGGAAATAAATTAGATTCCAAGTCAAGTCTAAAGATAAGGAAAGAAGATCTTGAAGAAATCTGGGGATAGAAGGAAACAGAGTTCAATTAGGAAAAAGAAAAGCTACCAAATAAATCTGAATTTCTGCAGCTATGTCTAAAGAAGTGATGATAACTCCAAAACCGAGCCGATTCTGGAAGATCCCTTTCATAAGGAGATAGATAATTCTGTGAGGATTTTTTTGATATCTTATGGGTAAAAAACGGTCCAGTAACGAAGAAGATATGGTAAAAACAAGTCAACAGTAATTATCCTTATCTACATACGAATTTGAGTTGGGCTAGGAGTCCGTTACTTACCTTCTCCTTCAAGAAAACGAATTAGGTCTTCCTAAACACCTATAAATACACCCTTAAACCATTGTAAACATGTCCTTGCTCAGTTTCAAGTATAGGCTAAGTCCTTACATGTAATTTCTTAGTTTAAATAATAGCTTAGTCCTTTAATTTAATATTCATCCTTAGTATCAAGCTATTCATCCAAGAAGTAAGCTGACCTATAGAGGAAGTCAAGAAGCACGAAGTTGGAGAGTGACAAACTCCTCTTCTACATTTCACCTTCTCTATATTTAGGGTAATTAGCTATAGATTTATGCTCACCATATTTCTAAGCTTTTATTCTGTAAGTTTTACTTTTAATTGTTGGGTTATTATTTTGTCTACATTCTTTAATACTATTTGTTATTTTAATTTATTTGAGCTTGGCGTATATTGTTATTATGTGTTTTGACTTATTGTTACAGCCCTAGTTTTGGCCAATCTTAGGATTATTCTTAGTTATTGACAACACCACATAATCGTCTAGTTTTGATCATTTGCCTAACTAGATAGCCATAAAGGTTTGATTTAACCATCAATAATTATTGAGAATCCCGGTTAATATATAATGCTCAATGTATGACATGTTAGAATACAACTTAGTAATAGACTCATATTAGCAATCCTAATCTATTTGACTTATATTCATATTTATTTATTTGCATTATTTATTTATTCGCGTTAGATAGTTATTCATCTTTTTATATTTTTATCTAAACATCTAAATTCATCTACACCTATTTAATATAAATAGATCTAACGGATTAAATCCCTGCGAACGAACTTGACTTATCATTAAAACTTGCAAACGATCTGTGATACTTGTAGTGAGTTCCGTGGTTCTCAAGGGTGTGTGCTCTTTATTATTACTTTTATTTATCTATTATTTTATCACATCTTTGCCCCCACCAGGACGATACAACTTTGAGTTTGGGGTTTTGATGTCTCCCTATTTGTGATGAATTAATCTAGGTTGGAGACATAATTTTAGGTGTATTTGGTTTTTTAATATTATATTTTTATTCGTATTTTTATATTTTCCTATTTCTTATCTTGATTTGAGGAATTATTATTTTTAAAGCATATTTGGTTTAATTTGTGTGTTAATGTGAAGCTTTAAATATATATGGAAATTAATTAGATTCTAAATCAATTCTAAAGAGATAAGGAAAGAAGATATGGATGGAAATTGGAGATAAAAGGAAGTAGAAATAAAATAGGAAAGGAAAAGTTGTCAAGTAAATCTGAATTTGTGCAGCCACGACCACTAAAATGAAGATAACTCAAAATCGGTTGGGAATTTGGAGGATCTAAAAGAAGGAAAAGCGTAGATCTTTTCGACGCGGACGTTTGGATATAAAGTATGTGAAAATCGGAGCAATATTAAATATATTACGACCAAAACAAGACAGGAGTAGTTTTTCTCTTTTCCTATATTTTAGGAAACAAATTTGATTTGGAAAAAGAGTCCAATTGCTTGCCTTCTACTCGAGGAAATCCGACGTAGGGCTTCCTAAACACCTATAACTACACCCTTTAACTATTGTAAACATGTCCTTGCTTAGTCCTTGCCTCCCACAATTAATCCTTAAGTTTATTCATCATTAAAGAGAGTATGTTGACAGTATGTATCTTTATTATAGTTTATTTCTTTCTAGTATGAACTAATTTTCCCATAACTTGGGTTATGCATATGTATAATCTTTGAATTCTATTTTCTTCTATCTAAGTTTGTTTGGAAAAACTATTTTAAATTGATTATAGATTCTTAACCATTGATTTGTTTTATGTGCTTTGATTTATTGTCTGTCTTAATCCTGATCAAATTAGGGTTGTGCTAATAGTAGTTAGATGGTCACCCGGAAGGGGTGTCTAAATATTGAAACACCACATAAGCAAATTGTGTGCGGCAGTTATCCGGAAAGGCTTGCATAGTTAGATAGTCATTAGGGTTTGTTATTTCACCACCGATCATTGCGCAGGCCAGTCTCATCTAAGAACCTAGTGACGTAGGAGCGCCTTAGGTAAGTACCTGGTAATTGTTAGGCCGCCTCTTAAGTCCACCAGGAAGGGGGTAGGAGAAATTTAGAATTCTGACTACTTATCTAAGAGTTATACTCACCCTTATTAATTAGAAGAAGAAATAAAAGGATTAGTGTATACTACGAAAACCTGAGCTATACTTTCTCATCTTACTCTATCGTATTTTAATTTATTGTCTTTAGTTTAATTTAGTTTAATTTAGTTTAATTTAGTTTAATCTTATCTCCTTATAAATCATATTTATTTACCTTTTGTCTTTAACTATTATCTGCTATGCTATTTTGTTTATCCGTTCGTATAACGCACTAAGTCTCTGAGGAACGAAGTCTAGGGTGTTAGTTTCTTTATTTATTATCTTATTTTTATCACACCCTAGGCGACACCAGATGGGTTCCTTGTATTTCATAGCCAAGTTAATGCATATTAAAGTGAAGAACAAGTGGACAAACACCTCTTTTACCGAACTTCTTCAATTTTTTGGTCGTGTTTTGCCAGAAGGTCATACTTTACCTTCTTCTTATCTGGAGTGCAACAAAATGCTGAAAAGCTTGGGCATGAGATACACCACGATTGTGTTTTGTATTATAAAGAGTATGAAAAACTAGAGAAGTGTCCAGTATGTGGAGAATCAAGGTGTGATCCGAACAAGGAGAAGAAAAGCCACATAAGAGACTGTGTTATTTTCTGATTGCACCAAGGTTGCAGAGAATGTATGCTTTAAGGCACACCGCCAAAGATATAATTTGGAACCATAATGGAAAAAGTACAAACAAATATGTGTTGTGTCACCCAGTTGATAGTACTATTTGGAAAATATTTGACGAGAGGAATCCCGAGTTTGCTAGTTAACCACGTAATGTATGCCTACGATGCATATATGACTGGGGAATTCGTGATGGCGGTTTGTTTGTTGTTCACGATTAACGACTACTTTTCTAGATCGTATACTTCAGGATGGTCGGGTCAAGGTTAATTAGTGTGCCTAGAATGCATAAATTCTACTCCGCCCGTATGGGTGAATAAAGGTGTTGTTTATTTTGATCACAGACATTGGTTACCTATTAATCGTCGGTTTAGGAAAGACGTATCTTCAATAATGAAATTCGATCATAGGGCCTCCTTTAGGAAATATAGTCTCGTCGATATTCATACGCAGTTAGATGGGTTTTCTATTGTGTTTCCAGTAAACACAAGGATATCGTGGAAAGGTGACAAAATAAATAGGTTCTCGTGAGTTTAATTAGAAAAAAATATTATTTTTTATTGTTAATATATATTGTTCAGAAAATTTGTTGAAACACAACATTGATGTTATGCATTGTGAGAAAAATCTGTGTGATAGTTTTCTCGGGACAACGATTGGTTTATATGAGAAAATCAACAAAGATAACGTGAAAGCGAGAAAATATATGAAAGATATCGGTATTAGGAAAGATTTGTGGTTGTTCGAGAACCAATAGAAAACGATACTACCGAGAGCAAAGTATGCGATGACACCGGATAAGCGACGTCTGTTTCTGGATTGGTTGAAGGTGAAAAAGTTTCTTGACTGATTCGCTTTTAGTTTGCGGAACAACGTTTAAAGTGATTTTGGGAAGATCGTCGGTATAAAAATCCCATGACTGTCATATATTAATGCAGTTTCTTCTAGTGTCAAGTCTTCCAAGGCTAATTAACAATAAATCGATAAGCGGTCTAATTATTGGGTTGTGCAATGTATTCAAAAATGTTTGTAAAGAGACCCTAAGTAAGAAAAGAATTGGAATCGGGAAAGTCTGAAGTGGTCGAACTTATGTGAAAGTTGGAGATGATTTTTCCTCCTGCTTTTTTTGACATAGTGGTTCACGTAGTCGTGCACTTGTACGAGGAAGCTGAGTTAGGAGGTCATGTTCAAATGCGTTGGATGTACCCATGTAAGAGGTACTTGAAGAAACTCAAAGAATATATTTGTAATCCGGCCAGGCCTGAGAGTCAATTACTGAAGGATACGTTGAAAAGGAAACGTTGACTTTTATATCTCAGTACCTTCAAGAAGAAAGAACAAAATTCAAAATTCCGGTAGTTACAGTGAGATGATTCTTGAACCCAAAGAAATGTCCATGTTGAAGAGCCACTTCCAGGCTATCGGTAAATCAGAGTTTCTCAACTTACCATTCAATAAGAAGGTTTCACATCGATTGGTACATCCTTCTTAATTGTGACGTGATTCAAGGTTATATGATGTAAGTAATTTGATTAAAAAAGATTTTATAATATATCGCATTTATGAATGTTAACACTATACTTTTGGTTTAGGGATCACAAGTCCACGCTACCGCTCCATGATATAGAAAAAAATCACTGAGATCATTTTCGTCAATGTTTCATGAGAAATGTAATTAAGTTCTTAATTTTTTCAATTACTTCGTCTTTATTACAAATAATAACTGGTTTTGTGGATAGATATTTTTAATGAGCGAAGTTGGTAATCTGCTTGCTATCGATGAAATGGTTTTGTTGTCCAACATGTCAAATGACCCCGTATATAGATATGATTCTTGTGTTGTGAACGGGTTCAAATGTTTTACTAGTGACAAGAAGAAAAGAGAGTAACTCATGATTACAGAGTTTGTACTATCACAAGTGGAGAAACTTTTTATGGTAGGTTAGTCAAAATTGTGAAGGTAGAATTCATTATCGGGTGTTCAGTTGGGTTATTGGAATGTAAAGGGTATAACATCGACGAGAGAATGAAAAAGAGGAAATTGGATAACGAGGCAACAATGATCAACACAACTTCTTCTTGGTGGAATGAAGAACCCTACATTTTAGCAACTCGAGCAAAAAAAGTATTTTATACAGATGAAATTTATGCAAATAAGACACAAGAAAAGGTGAAAAGTTGTATAGGAAGTGAATGACAGACATGGATGGAACCCCGATTTATGGGGTGCGGAATCAATATCCACTGGTCCAGATCTGATCACTATTCCTTTGGTTGATATGAACTCGGACTTGGAATACCCGTTATTACAGTTGACTACCTGTCAAGGGATAGTGATATATCTCTCCATGTTTAACCGTGTACCCGAGAACTGGATTGAAACTGATGACAAAGTACATGATGACACGTTGGATGAGTACGAGACTGATGGAGAGAAGATATATATCGATAGTGATAACGATAACAAAAGCGTTGATGATGGGTACGACACTGACTATCATTTTGTAATTATATCAAAATAATGTACTTTTCGAATGTTTTTTATGTTGATTTTGAAATGTAATTGGTGTTGTTGTGTTAAATTGTTATATATTTTGGTGATGTGTTATGGTATTTTAACAGAAAAAAGGTTTATTGATTTATAAGAAAAAAGAAAAAAATAATTAAATTTCTCATTTGCGGGGACATTATGCGTACTTTTAGTAACTTATTGGGCCTCGGTGTACTTTTTAGAAAATTTTGGGTCTTAGTGTAATTAAATTAAATTTTAGGGTTGAAAGTTTAATTTGAAATATTTTTAGGGCCTTAGAGTACTTTTTAGAAAATATAGGGCCTTTGTGTATTTCTTAGAAAATACAGGGCCTTAGTGAAATAAAATAATATTTTAGTGTTTAAATTTTATTTTTATACTGTTTAGGACTTTAGTGTACTTTTTAGTAGGGTTGTAAATGAACCAAGGCACTCGCGAGCAGTTCGAGCTCGACTTGGAGAAAAGCTCGTTCGAGATCGGCTCGAATATAAACAAGCTCAAGCTCAAGCTCCATTTCAAGCTCGATATGTAAACGAGCCTGCTCGAGCTTGGATCGTGAGTTAAAATTATTAATTATAAATTAATATATTATCTACCTATGAATATATTATTAAACATTCAATATAAAATTGGATATTTTTAACTTCTTTAGACATTTAGTTTTTCATTAATGTTATGTTTCATATTTTCATACCACACACACTATCAAATAGCAAATTGTTCATGTGAAACTCGTGCTCGACTCTAAAAAAATTGTTTAATAAGTTAAACAAACAAGTTCTAACATTTCTGATTTAGACCACTTGAAGCTCGGGCTCGGCTCATTTAAATTTGAGCTCGTCTCGGCCCGGCTCGTTTAATTTTAGCTCCGCTCGGCTCGAGAAATTAAACAAACAAGCATGTACATCTAGTATTCGACTCGGCTCGACTCGTTTACAGCCCTACTTTTTAGAAAATATAGGGCCTTAGTGTACTTGTTAGAAAATATAGGACCTCAGTGTACTTTTTAGAAAATATAGGACCTTGGTGTACTTTGTAGAAAATATAGGGCTTTAGTGTACTTTGTAGAAAATATGGACCTTAGTGGATTTTTTAGAAAATATAGGGCCTTAGTGTACTTTTTAGAAAATTTTAGGGTTTAAAATTCAATTTTTAATATTATTTAGGGCCTTAATGTACTTTTTACAAAATATAGGGCCTTAGTGTAATAAAATAAAATTTTAGAGTTTAAAATTGAATTTTTAATATTATTTACGGCCTTAGTGTACTTTTTAGAAAATATAGGGTCTTAGTGTACTTTTTACAATATATAGGGCCTTAGGGTAATAAAATAAAATTTTAGGGTTTAAACTTTAACTTTTAATATTATTTACGGACTTAGTGTAATTTTAATTGTACATATGACTGATGTTATGTACACTGGTCATGGTGCAGATATAGCGAGTAAGATCCTTCCGCAACCCAAATATCCCGATATGGGGTGCAGCGCACCAAGTATGATCTTTTTTATTAATTCAGTGTTTTTTTATTTTTTTATTAATCGGTTATTTTAACAGGGAAAAATGATCGAAAGCCTAGGGTACTTAGCACACCAGCATCAACCGTTAAGACTATGCAAGAGGTGGGGTATCACTCCTCGTTGATTTATCTGTCTTCGATAAGACGTGGAATCTGGGAAGCAAGTATGGGCACCACGTGACATAGGTGATTAATCTCACGATTCGGAAAACGGCCCCCTTGTTATGAGAGTTGGGTAGGGGTCCCCACCGAGATGCAGCGTAGGGTCCGAAATTTATTAGGGGTAATTTGTCTAACCTTAATATTTAATCTTTTTTAATGACCACTGTATATATACAACCCTAATCATTAAAGATTTTTGTGAGCAGATTCTTCTGTATCTATGATTGGATGAATAGACAAGATTGGCCGATGATCTCCGAAAACATAGACGACAATTATGCTAAAGGCTACATCCTTTTTAAGTACAAGTTGAAGTCAATTTTTTATCGACTGGGTAAAAAATCGGCTGACCAGACCCTGGAATATAGGGAGGCCACTTGTAAGATGTGGAAGTCGGAAAAGAATCGAGTAATATGTTTACTTAATTATTTATAAATATATATATACTTGTATATTATTGTTTTTTGTTACAAAACCAGATGCGGGCTGCTGAAAATAAGAAAAATTGGGAGAAGCAAAAACGCCCAAGTGGGGAAAATCGAAGACTCACTCCTAGAAACGGGAGGGGTTGTTTTTGGTAAGGTACACAAATCAATCTTTTTAACATTGACTAATTCTACTAACACTTTTTTCTTGACTTGTTTACTTTAATAAGAGGGGGATAATAACCCTGTGGTCCTTCGAGCAACAGTGGAGGGTCCCGAGGAACAGGTGCCCCTTCCCCGGATGGCAGACTTCTTCTTCGAAATCGGCTATGACAAGGAGAAGGATGAGTGGGGGACTGAAGGGTATCAACGATCAGATGAATTATTTAAATACGAATTTAATATTATATTTCAAATTTCAAATTTAATTAAATATTGTTTATTTTTTTTATATAACATGGCGCACTGAGAGATATTATGGGTGAAAAAGTCATGGAATCCTTGACTCAATCTGCCGCGTCATCATCTACACCCTCCGTCACGCAAAAATATCAGGTGGAAGCGGTATTGGAGGCAGCCCGTCGAGGTATGGGTGAAGGGACCTAGAGTTGGATCCTGGAGTTGGACCGCCTCCTAAGGCCAAATACTCGAGGAATGGTTCTGATTTTCCATCCGAGAAGATAGTTTGGGACTTTGAAGCAATTGATGGAGTATCTCATCTCGATGGGAAAGGAACCATTCATTCAAGAGGAAGAAGTATCTCGATCCATGAGCTCTATAGCTGTCACCTGACCCACAAGCCACACACTCAAATCTCGGTTGATTGGAGCCCTCGACTTTCTTAATCAGTGTAGGGCAGAACAGGGGCTATCTATTCACGTGCCTCCTTTCACAACCGATCTGTCTACTTCCGAGCCTCCTCGTTCCGATCCTCGTCCTACAGGTCCTTCAGCCAACCAGCCCAACTAGTAGTTAATGCTCAGAGACGAGGATCTTGATGATGAAGTAGATGAGACCCGAATTTGATTTTATTATGTAATATTTTATTTCACTATATAAATGTTTGACTTTTATTTTATAATTATCGACTTTTATGTTTGACTTTTTAAACGTTTCCAAATTAAATTATTACGATCGTCTCTATTTTAGCGGTTTATCGGGTTTATTCAATAAATAAATAAACTAATAATTACAAAATATATAATTAATAAAAAACAAAACATAATAATAATAATAATGACATTTGCGAGGACAATGTCCTCGCAAATAGGATTTTAGTGAGGACAACTGACCTGATGAATGACTTTGTCAACTGCGAGGAAAATTGTCCTCGTGAAAGACTATATCATCCGCGAGGACATTTGTTCTCGAGGAAGATACGCTTCCTTCCGTGATGATACGCCCAAGTCCTCGCCTTAGTAGTCTTTTGCGACGATTCTTTAGCGAGGAAGCTTTCACGAGTACATGTCCTTGCGAAAGATCATACGACGCCTTTCGCGATGACTTAACGAGTCGTTCGCGACAAAAAATATCGCCGCGGAAGTAGAAACCCGTAGTAGTGTCTTGACCAAAATTAAAAACAACTAAAAGTTTTCCTCAGCTAACAATCTGATACCTTTGAAGATCGGTAGAGATCTACAGCTTGCTACGTTGGTCGGAGACTTGATGGCATGAATCACAGCTAAAGGATCACTTTCACAGTGAGGCAAACAAATGATGATTGTCTGACATAAAAAATATCACTCTTGATAGACAAATATTTGGAAGTAAAAATGGTACAAGGGGTAACACCACTAGTGTGCACACAGATATCAACCAAATCCTAATCTCTACCAATAAAACCTATAACAACTCCATGAGGACAAACATATGCGTCTTTTAGAGTTTGATGATTTCCAGCAAATAAGGTGTCCAAGTAAAATTGTTAGTTAAAACTGAAGTATCATGGGATTTGAATAAAAAGGGGAGAGGGGGAGCATGCAAAACATGAGTAAATAATTTTTTGAACTAGTATCTAGTTATATGAGAATAGTAGGAAAATTAATAGGCTGTTGTTCCATAACTAATTTATTGTGTGCCTGCCAGATAAACCAAGAAGTGAGAGCTATCATAGGGATTATTTCCCTCGTACCAACGCTATTCTTCACAAAATTGAAAATAAAGTTGTAGAATCTTAGAGGGGGTGAATATGATTATATCTAATATATGCGTAATTAAAATTAGGAGCTCTTAAATAAAGATTTAGTTATACCTATAATACAAACTTATCTAGGGGATGTAGATATAGCCTAGGATTTTGTAAAATGTGGAAGATAGGTACTAAGATGGACAAGGATTATTCTGAGTCTAAAAAGGGTAAAGATTGAGATTCTTAAAACTATATAATTTAAACAAGTAAGACTAAAAAACATTTAAGTGAAGTTTAAATTAGGTTAAATATTAAGATTAGTATTTAGACCTTCTAAATTAAACTAGGTGATCTAAGTCAATCCTAAAAATTACTAAATCTAGTAAGGAAAAGATTAGTAAGTATATAAACATAATCAAATATAAAATGCGTAATTTAAAGAGATTAAGAAAAGAAATTTACGCGGAAATTTATAGTGGTCTGGTCTCACTGCATCCACTACCTAGGGTCATCCCAATAGGATTTGCATACTTCTTCGCTAAACTTCTCATATATCTTAAAGTTGAGATATAAAATATTACACTTGAGTTTTTTCGGGTTAAACCACAACCTACAAAACACGGGACTTTTCTCTAGTTAAGTAACAACCTATGAAACACCTCCCTCTTTTCTAAGCTACAACAACCATGACTATATTTAGATCTAAACGCAGATCTTAAACCTTAGTCGTTGGATAATATAAGTTACAAACCAGTTGACCTTGTGCTTCTAAATAAAAAAATATTACAAGTAAGAATATGAAACTGCTTTATGAGTTGATTGAGTGAAAGTTGAAGATGATTCTCCTTCTTGAGTGGATATAATGTCAGATTGAGTGTGATGGGCCTCCTTAATGATTTGGATAATATGATGAAGGCTTCTAAGCTTAATTTGGATATGAAATGAATATTTAAACTTATAGATGATGTGGAATTACCCCTTCAATATTGCATGAAGTTTGGTGAAGAAGTGGTAAAATTTATGGTGAAGGCGTTCCAAATTATAGTAAAAGGAGTGCTCCAAACGTTCATAAACGGTTCTATTTTTTTGAAGAAAAGGTAAAAAATGGTAATACCATTTTTCACCGTTTGTCCAAAAACGTCATACCATTTTGGTTGAAAATTCGGGAGGTATGTTTGCAAGGTGCCCAAAGGACATTGTATTTATGAATTTACTCGATGATACCTTGATTAAAGGATAAAATCCTCTATATTTTAGTTATTGGAAATGAGATTTCGCACAACTTTGTAGTTCGACTCAAAATCCAATTATCAACGTATAAAGTGTTATGGCAGAATAGGTGAAAGATGTATAAGCATAAGTAAGTGCATCTTATCCAAATTTTTACCTATGATCATTTGCTCGAATGGAAATATTTCCTTCATAAAATTTCTTCAAAATGAAGTTTTGAGAAATTCTATAGTTTACCACGAGAGCTAGTTTAGAACACACGAAAAGATATGACAAAAGTAGTCTCAATTTCTCTATGAGAAAGGATCACAAGTTCACTTGAAAAATGACATATACCGTTTGGTAACAATAATGTTATACAGTTTTGTCACCAATGGCTATCCACGTGGATTCCTTTTTGCAATGGATATAAACTCATAAAGTGAGAGACGAGGTCGCATGATGTGAAAATGTTACACTGTTTTTCTGGATGGAAACGTCGTGTCGTTTTGCCTCAAATTTTGCGTGGATGTTTCCATGATGCCCAAATTGTTCTGAGTTTATTTGAGTGTTTTACACTAAAAATGGAATATATTGTTTTTCTAGATAAAAACATTACACCATTTTTCAGCTAAAGAAGAGAGAGCATCTAGGATATAACTTAAGCTTCCTAATAAATATACTTCCTACAAAAGAGTTGTTAGAAAATACATTATAAAAGATTTATTAGAATAACTCCTGAGCTAAGAACATAACATATCAAAGAATGAATAAAGAAAGGATAGACATGGCATAATAAATTTAAGAGATTTAAGTGCTCATTTGAAAATATTTTAACTTAAAGTGTGTGCGTACGTGTGTGTGCGTGCGTGCATGCATGCGTCTAGAGATTATACGTATGATTTTAAGCAAAACACAAATGGAGCAAGTAGAAAATCCAAAGCATGGTAAGATGGAGCATACAATACATGATTTTACAAGAAGACTTTTTTATAAATATATGCAAAGGAAGTGTTTTAGTTGAACACAAAGATTATCATGTTAACCACATAAGGATTTGTCACATGAAAACATTTATAGGAGTGACTATATTCTAACAAAGTCTATACCCATTTGTCAAACAAAGACTCCTTGGTGAAATGCAGACTAATAGGTAGAGGATCCTTTAGTCAGAATTATATTTTTCAAGTACATTGAAATAGCATATTCCTGACTGACTCATCAACGAGGTTGCAAACTCTACAAGTAGGGGATGTCAATACTTCCTACAAAATCTATGTTGTTGTGGCGTGGCCTAAGGTGTGATAAATTAATGATATAAATAAGTGCAAATACACACCCTAAACTAACACTGTACTGCAAGTATTACAGGACGTATGCAAGTTTTAATGATAAGAAGATTCGTTCCTCAGGGACTGACGAAAGTTAGAGAGAACTTATGCAAATTATCAAGTGCAGATATTAAAGATAGATAATAATACGCAAGGATAAAGAAGAGAAAGATAGATATTTATTTGGTTTTTATATAATAAACTAAACTACTAAACTAAAGACAATAAAATAAATAAGAGAAAAGAAAAGAAGATAGTATGAAAGATATAGCTTAGGTTTTACTAGTATGCACTAATCCTTCTAATTCTATCTATGAATCTAGTTAATAAGGGAGAATATTAGCTCTTGGTATACTTAGTCAGGATTCTAAATTCCCCAAGCTTAGACCTTGAGAGCGACTAAGGGGGCTACGTCACAACCAAGAAGTGATTTCAAATAGGGTTATCAAACGCCACTAAGGCCCTAAGCAAATACTGCAATCTTGGTGATACGGTGATTAAAACAAATCCTAATGACTATCTAGTTAGAAGTATGTTTTGTCAGAACTGCTATCGACACTAGACGTTATGTGGTGGTTCAATAGTTAAACACCCAGTTACGGTGACCATCTAACTACTATTAAGGTAATCCTATACTCGTGCACTAGCAAGGAAAACAATCATTAAATCAAAACACATAATCAAATATGAAGTAAGTAGCTAATATCAGATTAAAACATATAATTCCCAAAGAAACTTAGATAGAAGAATTAGAATTCATAGATTATACATTATGCAAAACCTAAGCTAATAGAATTAGTTCATACAAAGAAAAGAAGAAGAAAGAATTACAAAATAAGAGGTTGAAGGAGACATAGTTGTAGCACAGCTCCCTCCAGACTTCTTCTCTTGTGTTGCAGCTTCCTCTTGGCCTTAGGGTCTGGCCAAGGATGATTTAAGAGTGTTAAGAGGCTGTATTTATAGTGTATAGGTTGACCTAATTCGTATCTTGGAGATAACTTCAAGTAATGGACTCCTGGCCCAACTCAAATTCGTAGGATAAACACTGCTGCGTTGTTTTGAGTGTATCTTCTTCGTTATTGGTCGGATTTTGCTCCATAAGATACCAAAAGAATCGCAACAGAATTATCTAGGCCCTTTAAAAGGAAATTACCAAATTCGGCCTATTTCTTAGGTAAAAACACCAATCTTTAGACGTGTCTGCAGAATCCCAGATTTAGGCAGCTTTTCCTTTTCCATCTTTTTAGCAATTGTTTCCTTATCTCCAATTTCCATGCAAATCTCCTTCCATAAGTTGTAGTCTTTGACTTGGATTCTAATTAATCTCCATAATTATCTTTAAAGCTTCACACTAAATAAACAATTAAACCCAATATGCTCTAAAAATAATAATTCTACAAATCAAGACCCAAAATAGGAAAGTGCACTAAAATAAGCTAAAATCAACCTATAAACTAATAAATAAGCCTAAAATGATGTGTCATGAGTATATTTTAATATCACAAATGAGGAGACATCATGTTGCATGTGAAAAACATTATTGCACGCTTACCATTGATTTTTTTTTAGTTTCATAGGTAGTGGACCCTTCTATATATTGTCCTAAATCTCAGGGTGAGATGTTAAGGGAGCTCTTATCAACCACTTGGGTTCCCTTTAAGCAACATTAGGTATTTTAGTGTTTGGTTATACCTAGTATTTTTCGAGTCTATCTCATTCTCAATATAGGGCCAAATCAGGCGATTAGGTCGCGATAGGCAAGGAAGAGGAATAGATGGTACTAACGAAAACTTTCCACGTCCATGATCCAAGCGAGTGGTGTCTCCATTTATGTGACATATTAATCTAGTCACGAGACATTTTTTAGGATTATATTGTACATATTGTAGGGATTATTCCCTATATTTAGTTACTTTCTCAATGATTGTCAAGTATTGGAGAATTGTTACTTTTAGAGCTATTTGTGTGTAATTTGTGTGTAATTTGTGTGTTAATGTGAAGCTTTTAGGTGCTTGGGTGTGATTAGATCCCAAAACAAGGATAATAAGTCGAGAAAGAAAGGTCAAACCCATCTCAAGGCGTTAAAAGACCAAAAAACCACTTTTGGAAAACGAGAGCAGTTGTCGGCCAGATTTAGAAATTGATTTGTTGGTGTACGTGCAATTTATGAAGATTCTGAAGGAGCTCTTTGGTTTCTAAACAGTGCTTGGAGTCAGGAGTGCGTATAAACTAATAGTTTGTGATTAGGAGCTTAATTGAATATTATTAATATTGCAGCTGTCGTGGCTCAAACTAGTCCACTTTTCATGTAAAACATTTTTGGGTTAGATTAGATCACTTAAAAAAGGCCCACAAACCATAAAATGTAATTGGAGTTAGATGTCAATTTTTATCATTAGAGAGGGGTCATTGTTCTGTTTTTTTAGAAGATTAGAAAAAGAAAAGAGAAGATAATCATCGACATGAAAAGCCAACAGAATTTGGAACCATGTTGTGCCACTTTTACGCCATTCCACCTCTATTATTAGGGTAAATTGTATTAGTTCTTGTCTTTATTATTATTATTCTAAGTTTTTTACTAGTTAGTTTTATTTATTTAATTATGCACTAGTGATATTTATTTTATTTTGATAGATTAATCTAGTTATGAGATGTTTATCATACCAAGAAAGAATTTTTTTTTTTTTGTCCATTGAAGTACAAACTTAAATAAAATTACAATATTGTTTTCCTTTCATTATACATTCTTTGCTAACATCAAAATTTATTGGATTCCATTTTTCTAAATTTCCTTCTTTCCTACATATTTTTGCTCCTAAGTCAGCTATTGTATTCCATTTCCTTTTGATATGATATATCTTCCATTCCGGGAACCTTGTTAGCCATGTCCAATTTATATCAATTTGAGGTTGAATCTTCCAATCACCCTTCCCTTTACGGTGTATTCCTTGTACTAATTCCAGGTTATCCGTAAAAAAATTGATTTTTTTGTAGCCGAGATTTTCCGAACTCTTCATCGCTTGCATTATCGCCCATGCTTCTCCTTCCTTGGCATTCCTGCATATTTTTGTTCTGCCTTCTTTTCTGATGACTTTACCTGTTTCATCAATCGCCACTGAGGCTATTCCTGTTGGTTCAATCGAGTTAATAAAAGATGTGTCGTTGAACCAATTAATCTCCGCTCTTTTGTAGATTCATGAGCCATTGTTATCATTGGTAACCATGTAAGGTTCTTGTTCCTCACTCTTTTTAATGATTTTACCAGTAATCGCTTTGTTCTTCATAAAGATTCTCTCTGTGATTTGTCCTGCGTGAAAAATTATTTCTTTAACGTCCAATTTCCTTCTCTCGTGGAAACCTTTCATCCTTGCCTTCCAAATACTCCATAATATAACTATAATGTTGCAAATTACTTTTTCTTTTTCCCATCCATTTTTTGTGTAATTCTCAATTGTTGTCAAAAACCATTCTTTGAGTGTATACCTTCCGTCCCTATCTATCTTTAATTGCAACGGTGATTCTGTCCAGACTGCTGAGCTATATGGGCATTTGATAAATAAGTGTTCAATTGTTTCATCCCCTTCTTCACACCATTCGCACGTGACATCGCTAATACATTTTTTCTTTTTTTAAATTTTTTTTCGTAGGTAAAGCATTTCTTATAATTTTCCATACAAAGTTCCTCATTCTATTAGGTACCTTTGAGTTCCATACTATATTCCACAAAATCGATTTTCCTTCATCCGCAGCTTTTAATGATTTTATAATTTAATGTGTCTGATTCGACATTGATCTATGGAGGCCATCAAACCTTATTGAGACTAAATTGTTTCTTAGTATGATGTATAAAATTAAAGGTGTAGGATAACATTATACTTTTGGATAGTTGGCCTAGTGGTTAGGCTACTTCGCTTTGACCGAGAGGTTCTGGGATCGAATCTCATTGGAGTCGAAATGACTCCGAGTCCAAAGTGACTCTCTCATGTACTCAAAAAAAAAAAAATGCACAATTCACCTTTCTAATTAATTAAACTATTGAAGTCCAACAAAATAATTATGGATAACAATTTCTTAGGCATTAGCTGATTTGGTAAGGATTGATATTTTATTAATACTCAGAATTCTTATTCGACTAAAAATCATTTAAATCTTAGATCAAAAATCTTTAAAAAATCTGAGTTCCAGATGTATATTCCCATGCCTTGCCCACTTCCATAAACTCATGTGGACCCTCTTTGGATCTCTCTTCCATCTTAATCCAACGCCCCTAACTTTACTCCGACAACCCCAAAACACTTCTGGATGGTTGACACGATAGAATTGATAAAAAATCTTCCTTATGGGCGGCTGAGCTTGTCCATCTCTTGTCTCCTAAATGTAGGAACAGTTGCTTCAAAGTTGCTGCTAATGCTACCGACAGCTTTAGCTTGACTTTATCCCTAATTCATGAACTTGTAAACCATTTATGCCAAATCTTGCCTTTTTATTATTTATTACAATACAT
The DNA here is from genome assembly GCA_029959085.1 of Nemophila menziesii. Taxonomy (NCBI): domain Eukaryota; kingdom Viridiplantae; phylum Streptophyta; class Magnoliopsida; order Boraginales; family Hydrophyllaceae; genus Nemophila; species Nemophila menziesii. Next base: position 9,534,910 of record JARWIR010000017.1, on the reverse strand, counting down.
AATACTCTCTATAAAAACACCATTCTTTGCATTACTATCTCTCAAATAACTCCAAACATTTACAAACAGTAAACATTGTCTCTCAAATTCTTATAACCAAAGCTTTTCTTTAATTAAAAAAATCACTACAAAAATCTTGAAGCAAAAAGTAGGGTTTATTCAATATGGTTCATGAGAATGATCTGAATCTTGAAGCAACTGAGCTGAGACTAGGGCTACCTGGATCAGAGGAAGAGATGGTGTCTAAGGTTAAGAATAATAAAAGAGGCTTGCCTGATTCAGTTGAAGACACTTGTGCACAAAATGGTTCTTCAGATGTAGATGAATCTGCACCTCCTGCTAAGTAAGTTCATAATATGATTTGAAATTTGTTATAATGATGTTTGCTTGTGATTTTACTGATTTTGTTTTATTAAATTTATGTAATCCAGAGCACAGATAGTTGGATGGCCACCTGTGAGGTCATACAGGAAAAACAGCATGGCACCAAAGAAAAAAGATGGTGATGAATCTGTTATGTATGTTAAAGTAAGCATGGATGGAGCCCCTTATCTTAGAAAGATTGACCTTAAAGTTTATACTTGCTACCCACAACTCCTTAAGGCATTAGAAACCATGTTCAAGCTTACCATAGGTGCTTACTCTGAGAGGGAGGGTTACAAAGGATCAGAATATGCACCTGCATATGAAGATAAAGATGGTGATTTGATGCTTGTTGGTGATGTTCCATGGGAGTAAGTCTCTCTCTCTCTCTCTCTCTCTATCTCTCTCCCTCTTTCTCTCTCTCTCTCTCTCTTTAAGATTATTGAAAACTAATTGAGATGATATGCTATCTGCAGAATGTTCATATCATCTTGCAAGAAACTAAGAATCATGAAAGGGTCAGAAGCTAGAGGCCTGGGGTGTGGTTTATGAAGAAATATATATATGGATTGAAGAAGATATGATCTCTCAGGGGGAGAGGTAATATTTTCAAGCTAGCTAGCTAGAGGTGTCCAAGAACAGTCTTGTTTCCAATTAATTTGTGCTCTTATGGACTTCAATTATCTATATATATGAAATCTTCCTTGAAGAATTATAGTATTAAATTATATTTAGTATTAATTACAGTTTATTGGTAATGTATACTTGTATAGCAGGAAATTGGCCGTGGTGGTTTTAAGATCTTGTGTGAGTTTCATAGTTTTTATTTGTGCTAATATAGAGCATAGAGAAGCGTATATTTGTTTTCTTAACAAAAAGAACAATTGTATAAAGACATGTATGATGGATGAATCATGATTATCCAAGTTTTGGTTATGTATTCCCTATAAGAATATATGCTAATTTATCAAAGACAGGTCTCAATATATACTTCTCGGTAATAAAGTAAGAAATCAAAAAGTCATATGAAGAATCTTTAACTAAATAGTGGTCCTCGATAGTAAACGGTTTAAAATTTCTATTATATTAAGAATCATAAAAATAACCATTTATTTTATTATAAACTATGATTTAACCGTGTTAATTATTGTTTAAATTTATGCCTGTATAATTCGGTTTTGGTTTTTCAAATGATTTTCTGGTTTTTAACCATAACCAAACAATAACTCTATAATTACATTAAAAGTTCTTAAAATAAACCACACACATAAGAAAAAAAAACTTCAAACTTTATACAAAATTGTATTGGTCTTTCTTTAAAATGGATATTTGTTATTTAGCGGAGTAATTCTAGCATTTGGATTTTGGTCTTAGTGTTTGAATATAATTTTTAAATAGATTATTATGAAATATGAATATATATATATATATATATATATATATATATATATATATATATATATATATATATATATATATATATATATATATATATATATATATATATGACAATATATAGTTATTCGGTTATATTTTTATCTAAACCAATAATGTAACAGTTTTAATCATCGGTTAAACATTTCAAAATCATAACCTAATAGTTTTAACCATGGTTATATAATTAGTTTTTAAACGGTTTTGATTTTCATCGATTCCAGATTATATATATAACCATTGTCATCCCTAGACCCGGACATTATTGATGTCAATAGAAAACATAACATTATTTACTTCTTCAAATGCCACATGAGCAATCTAGATTCTCTCTATTTAGCACTTATTTTATCAAGGCTAATGATCCATCCTCTATTGATGAAAGACTATAACCTATTCGTGATACAAACAACTCCATGAAATCTTTGGTAACCCGCACTCCATCATCATATAATATACACCATTTCAATCTGAAATATTTACTACACATTAGCATTCCTTCTAATAAAATATCCACATAAAAAATTTAGTAAATTTGTACTTCTTTCATTATTGATTTGTGACTAGTGAAAATGTGTACCTTAGCCAATTATCTATCACATATTTTTTCTTACCAGCTTTATTTTCTTCAAATTTAGTTTCGAGAGTTTCCTATTTTTTTTTTTTTTTTTTGCTGATTTGAAATTGACATACAAATCGGAAAGGGATTTTACATGTGGTTCAAAAGATTACTATAAATGTTTTTCAAATTTTACAAGACTCTCGATTGCCTCTAGGGTTGCATGCAACACATCCAAAGGGGGGGGGGGTACGGAGTGGTAAAGTTACTTGAAGAAGATCAAAAGTTTATGTGACCAGCCATTTGAATTTAGTCCCAACTAGTGGTTCCAATTTTGACATGTTTGGTAGAGTTTTCAAAATAGAGAGAGAAATCATTACTGGATAGAGATAAAATCGTTTGAGCGTTGATGATTCTATATCGTAATGTAACTAGAAATAACAACAACACTAGTAAAAATACAGAATTTACAAATTATAGTAGCGTGGATACCACTACATTAGTGCTACACAATATCTTGTCAAACGTTTCTCAAGGTATAACCACACTGCCCTTAGGTTGTGTGCATTCGCAACGAAAGGGATTGAGTGCTGTTTCAATACTTTTTAACTTAAAATATTTTTAAAAAATAGATGTATAAAACTTTACAATTTTGTGGCCTGATTGTTGAAAAAAAATGAATAGCTCTAATATAGATATAAATTGTTGAATGGAATTAAAACTTTCACTATTAATTACTAAAAAAAAAAAGAAACATATCATTCAAGTTGTTGTTGTTACAAACGTTATAATTATTTGAACTTTCCAACTAAATCAAAAAAATATGGCAAAAGACAAGGAGAAGGGATTAAAGAATTGAACCAGACGGTTTGCCTATTCAACTAAATTTTTTTAGGAGTTCTTTTGAAATACTCCTATATAAGCTAGCCATAAAAATTATTTTTATTTTATTTTATAATTCTCCCAAGTCCTACGATCATGTCCCGTCATGTAGTCGATAGAGTTGGAGGTGGGTCACGCGGACAGTTGTGGTGCCCGTGTGGTACAAACTTCAAGACTTCTCACTAGCATAGAGTAATTTCTATGGACGTAAGTATAATAAATTTATATTAATACTTTAGTAAAACTTTATAAACTAGCACAGTGGGAAAGCCTCTTGGTGTGGGCAAATGTGTGATAAAATAATTGATAAATAAAGATAATAATAAAGAGCACACACCTTTGAGAACCACGGAACTCACTTCAAGTATCACAGATCGTTTGCAAGTTTTAATGATAAGTTAAGTTCGTTCGCAGGGATTTAATCCGTTAGATCTACTTGTATTAAATAAGCGTAGATGAATTTAGTATAAAATATAGGAAGATAAAATAATATGAGTAACTATCTGATGAGAATTAATAAATAAGAATGCAGATAAATAAATATGGATGTAAGTCTAATAGATTAGGGTCATTAATATAAGTCTATTTTACTAAGTTGTTATTCTAACCTATCACAGATTAAGCATTATATATTAACCAGGATTCTAAACTCTACCTAGCCTCTATTAGGCTTAGGAGCAACCTCTCCACTACCAAGAATTCCTGAGTAATGATTGGTGATTAAATCAAACCATCGTAATGGCTGACAAATTATCACAAGCTATGGATAAAGTGACAGTGGGAATATGAAGACTCTTCAACAAGAAAGCAAGCCATTTTGATTTCGTAGATAAGCCATAGCGCGATATTCTGCTTCAGTTGATGAGCATGAAACTGTAGATTTCTTCTTCAAACCCCAAGAGAGAAGATTGTTACCCAAGAAAATACAATATCCCGTGGTTGATCGACGATCATGTGAGTTGCTAGCCCAATCAGAATCAGAAAAAGCACACAACGAGAGAGAAGAAAAAGAAGTAAAGGATAAGCCATAAGTTGTGGTACCTTTAACGTAACGTTGTAAACGTTTTAACGCCTCCAAGTTGGTAGGTTTGTGCATGGACTGACATATTTGATTAACAGCAAAAACCAAATCAGGACGGGTTATAGTTAAGTATTGTGAAGATCCCGTTAAACTACGAAAATGAAAAGGATTCTCATTGGGTAGCATGTCATGATCTGAACAAATGGTGTATTTACTTGGAGAAAAAGTAGAAGCTGGTTTACAATCACTCAACCCAGCTTTCTTAAGAATAGAGGTTGCATAAGTAGCTTGGTTAATGCAGATACAAGATGAAGAGTGTACAATTTCAAGACCTAAAATATAGGAGAGCGAGCCAAGATATTTCATCATAAAACGTGTTTTAAGAGCTTCAATAATAGCTGAAACAAGACAAGCATCAGCACCTGTGACAAGAATATCATCAACATAGATTGGTATAGTAGTTAAAGAAGAGTCGGAACCCTTAACAAACATTAAGGAACCCGCATTGCTAGCATGAAAATATTGAGAGATTAAAAATGATGCAAGCAACTGGTACCAAGCACGGGGTGCCTGCTTTAGACCATAAAAATGACCTATTTAGTTTACAAACAAAATGAGGATTAGCTTGATCAACAAATCCTGAAGGTTGGGTCCTATAGACTTCTTCATCAAGTGAGCCATGTAAAAAGGCATTGGACACATCATGTTGTTTTATATCCCAATCATAGGTAGCATCAAGAGAAATAATAACTCTAATGGTGTGATGTTTAACCACAGGGTTAAAGGTCTCTATGTAGTCAAGACCATATGCATGTAAGTAGCCACGAGCAACAAGACATGCTTTATAACGTGCCATAGTGCCATATACGTTACGTTTAATCTGATACACCCACTTACAAGTAATTGGTGTTCTACCACATGGTGGAGGAACCAAAGTCCAAGTATGTTGATCAAGTAAAGCATTGTATTCTTCACGCATTGTGTATTCCAACAAGGGAGTGGTGGTCCTTTGTGTGTTCTAAAATAAATGCAAATAATAATCGAACCACAACCACAAGTGTACGGTTGTCCCAAGTAATATAGTTGATAAAACAGATTCGTTCCAAGGACGGGATGGTTGACTACAATGCTTATCTATTAATGATTGATGCACTTATGAAAGCAAATAAAAGTAATATGTTTGTTTGGTTTTTGTATTAAAGCTAAATAAATGAAAGACAATTATTAAAATGCAAACAAAAGTTAAGACGCAAGTAAAATGATGTAAAACGCAATATGAGATGGAGCACTTGAGAACGCAAGGATCCTCCCAATCCTATTTCCTAACTTATGTTGTTTAAGGGCTAAATTAGTCAATTACAATCGTCGGGATTCTAAATTCCTTATACCCCCGTCAGGGTGGACTATAAGGTAATCCTAGGGTGTCACTAGTCCCGTCAGGGTAAATATGATCCACCTTTAGATGATTAAGTTTTATTACCTCGTTGGCCCTAGAATTAGCTAAGTTCGTCAGAATCAATAGCTTCTATCCTAGATTGAATAAATGGTTCTGTATTTAAACCCTCCGTCAGGATGATCCAATTGCCACTAATTGGAATAGCCTAAATACTAACACCTGTTCCTAGTTCATGAGGCTAAAAACAGTAAAATAATCTCAATTTATTGAAAAGAGTAAAAGCCCTAATCTAGTTTAATTTAACAGAAACCCAAATTCAACATTCGTTATTCAATAAAATTGGGATTCACCCATTGTTTGTTCTCAAGCACTATGAAAAGCTTAGCTCATATTAAAAAGAAAAACTAAATTAAAAGAAATGGAATTCATATTTGATTACAAAATTAAATATAAAAAGAACCTAATTTCCGGAATTGGAATGACTGAGAACGGAGATATAGACCCTCTCCAGTTCTTGCAGCTTCTTCTTTCTTCCTTCTGTTGCTTCTCTCTGGTGTTTAATCTTGTGGAATGTGAATTGTGTGAAAAATAGAAGTCCAGACCTCCTTTTATAAGCATAAATTCGGACTAGGGCTTGGACCAGAAAATAAAACACTAATTAAATGTCCAAGCCCAATTTCTAAGCCCAAAATCCCGTAACTGCTGATACACCTTCACTAAAACGGCTTTTACCGATGCGTTATGACTCCGATTGATCTCATTCCAGTTGCCAAAGTTCCGTAACTCGATAAGGAATGTTTTCTCTTCAAAGGTCAGCGGCTAAATCATCGCTTAAGCACCTCGAAATCAGCACTCTATGGCCTGGAAAATGGATTTTCAGCTCTAAAAATAATATCTTCGGGATTTATCTTCAAGTCCTGACTCTAATTCACGATCTTTGACTTTCTCCTCGGATTCCTCTTCTAGCTAACATCTAAAACCTGTAAACTTTACACTAAAAATACCAATATTACGCGCAAAAGTTTAATAAACTAAAAATGCTAGAAATAAAAGAGGAAAATCATATTATTGCATATTTAGTCCAAAAGTCTATCAAATTGATTACATAAACACCAAAAATGATGTCTCCTAAGGGTCGAAAATAAGAATAATTAGGGAGACATCAGGGAGCATAGAAGCATCTTTAAAGGTTGTAGGTTCAATTATAGAAGGAGAAAGAACAAGGTTTTGACCCTTATAAGTAGGCTTTAAAAATCCAATTTGGCATCTAGTGATCATGGGATGTTTAGGAGGTGGTGGAGGAGGTGTAGGTGATGATGATAAAGTAGAGGTTGAAGAAGACCCAGGTCGGGTTGACTGAGATAAAGTAGTCAAGGTAGGAGAAGACTCAAATGATGATATAGGTGAGGTAGGTGTGGGTACAAAGGGATGAGAAATAGCATTTGGATTAATAGATGGACTAAATATGTCAATAAATGATGAAGGAGTATCATCAAGGGAAGAAGAACTAGTAGAAGATTGTGACTGAAAAGGAAAGGACAACCCATCAAATAAAAATTGTCTTGAGATGAAACTCGATTAGAGGATAATGATAGACACTTGTAACCTTTAGAAAAATTGCAGTATCCAAGAAACACACAAGCTTCGGATTTAGGGGCTAACTAATGGGGTGAATATGGTTTTAACCATGGGTAACAAAGACACCCAAAGACTCTAAGGTAAGTATAGGAGAGTTGATAGTTATATAAGACTTGAAAGGGACTGAGATTTGATAAAAAATATGTGGGTAGATAGTTGATAAGAGAAAGGGAAACAGATAAAGCTTCAGCCAATAAGTAGGAGGCATAAAGTCGTGTTGAATAAGTGATCTAGTGGTTTCAAGAATGTGTCTATGTTTTCTCTCAGAGACTCCATTTTGTTCAGGAGTATGAGGACAAGAGGTTTGGTGTAGGATGCCATGAGAGTTAAGAAGAGACTTAAAAGAGGAACTTGTAAATTCACCTCCATTATCTGAGTGCAAAATCTTAATACAAGTATTTAATTAAGTTTGAACCATGGTGAAAAAAGATTAAATAAACACTAAGAACATCAGATTTAGCTTTAAGTCGATAAATCCAAGAGAATCTACTATAATCATTAATGAAAATTGCATAGTACTTGAAGAGAGAACAAGAAGTCACAAGGGATGGACCCTAAACATCTGTTTGAATCAAAGTGAAAGGTCTAGTTATAGAGAGACTAAATGGTAACTTGTGTGTTTTAGAGACAACACAAGCTTTACATAGGACTCTAAAGTAATCTAACTTAGTACTTAAAATAGAAGATAGAGGTGAAGAAGCATTGGAAGGTGGATGACCCAATCTGTAATGACAAAGCTTAGCTGAGGAAACTTGAGATTTGGAGGAGACACACAACAACTTAGAGTGTGAAGGTGAAAGAAAAGACACCGAAGCTACACCAATGGATAGGGGATACAAACCTTCTCTACAAGGGCCCTGAAGGAGAAGTTGTTTAGAGCGAATGTATTATATAGACACAGAATTGGCTGTTAAAGTAATGGAGCAAGAATTATCAGTTGTGAACTTAGAAATAGACAAGAGATTAGATGCAATGTTGGCACATGAAGGATAGAATTTAGGTGAAAAATAGATTTGGATGAATAAAACTTAATATGCCCTATGTTAGCAATATCTACTACAGTTTCATTACCAACTGATACAGCATTATGGCCATGATAAGGAGAAGAATTATGTAAAAGGTTAACATCATTTGTAACATGGTTGTTAGCCCCTAAGTCCGAAAACCACATCTCAGGGTCGTAAGATGAAGAGGAACTACTATTATATGCTTGAGGTGAAGCATTAGTTTAAGCTGCTAGAGCAACACGATTATTAACACGAGGTGATGGATAAGTAGTAAAATCAACATGATCCCAACGATCCAAAGTAGAGTGACCAGTTTTCACGCAAACTTGACATATATGTAATTGAGAAGTCTACCAGATTGAGAAGGAGATGGTGGTGCACCCAAAGTAGAGGGAGAATTGGAGTAATAACCTCGAGCTCGAGCTCGTCCTCGTCCACGATTTGAAGGACCACTACCTCGACCATAAGAAGGTGAAGAGGAGTTGGTTGAATTTGAGAACAAAGCCCTGTGAAATTGAGCTCCATTATCACCAAGTTCAGTCATCTGCATGTGCATTTCTTTAGAGACTAACCAATGAGTGAAAACTGAAAGTAAAGGATTGAGCATTTGTAACTTGGATGCTCGGTTTATATTGGTTGCATTTACTAGGTAAACCTCTTAACATATATATATATATATATATATATATATATATATATATATATATATATACATTATTATGTCCTCTAGAGTCAAAGAAGAAGATGCAGTTTCCAATCCATCACTAATCGATTGAAGTGCAGCAAGATAGTCACTCATACGTTATCATCTTTCTTAATGTTGCATAACTTCATTTTTAGATGATGTACATGTGTACGACATTGCGATATGTATATTTCTTCTAATATCTTCTATACCTCAAATGTGTGAGAAAGCTTGACTACTTGTGATAAAATGGATTGAATCATAGATGATAGAAGGAAAAATTTGACTTGTTGGTCTTCAATCAACCAGGTGGAAAATCGAGAGTCGTCTGCAGATGGTTGAGAAATTACACAATTAACATGGATGAGATAGCCATGAGCTTCCCAGATGGCTTCAATTTGAGAGCGCCAATGTACATAATTAGAGGAGTAGAGTGTGATTTGAACCAAACTGCTCCAGTTTTGGCGAAGAAGAAGTAGCTTAGCTAGAATCGTTGAGCTGGAAGTTATATGTGGGGTTGGTGAAGAAGACGACGCCATTAACAGTGGGAAAAAGAGACATCGGAAGACAGAGGATCATTGAGACGGAGAACGGAAGCTTTACTGAGGCGCCATTAGAGACGATTTTAAGCTTCTAGAGAAAAAGTTCTCCTTAGCTCTGATACCATATAGAAATAGAGAAGAAGATAAGAGAATTTAAAATATATTTCTTGTTGTTGTTTTTCTTTTGTTGATTACAATACATAGAGAGTATTGTGTGTTGTCTAAGCTATGATCTATACACACACTATAGATATAAGTTGTTACAAATGTATTTTGTATGCTAGCATGACAACATAACTAACCTATCTAGTTAACTAACTAATATTTGTAGTTATACTTATCAATAAGGTATTCAATTCAAGGTTCAACTTGAGAATAACTCAATAACAGAGTAAGATTATGGTTAATTGCACCTTTGGTTATTGTATTATACAAATTAGTCAAATAGAATTTACCATCTAAAGTAGCCAATACGGTATGTGCCAACATCAAGTGCGAATGATACATCTGTAACCCTTTCACCTTTATTGTGCATTATCCCAACCTAAAGAAAAAATTATAATAAACCCTTAGATGTAAAAAATTGATACATAACTAAGATTTCTAAGAAACTTACATTGTTCACATCAACACCATCAATGAGAAAGTTCATATTATCATCATTAGCCTACAATGCCTCATTCATTTGCTTAATTAGAGGTTGTGTGTCAGGTTTCTGAAACAACAACAAAAATCTATGTATTTAAAAAAATAATATCAGAAGAAAACGTAAATTAACTTTAGGATATTATAAACTTAACTTCTCTTCATCAGATTCTCAAATTTGGGATAGATTATAAACTTAACTTCTCTTCATCAAATCCTCAAATTCAAGATTAGTTTATAAACTTAACTTCTTTTCATCAAGCGCTCAGATTCAATATTAGTTTATAAACTTAACTTCTATCCATTAAGTGCAAAATTTAAAGGATAATTCATTGCACTATCATCTAGAAGTAACAGTGGCATTAGCCTTGAAAAAAAAAATCAACTCAACTGACCTAATTAAAATTATCAAACACAAAAAATCCAAAACTCATGCACATTGAAAACAAACAAATCACACAAACTCAAATCTCAATTAGCTCATACGCAATTTGCTTCAATTGGCGTAATCAAATCTCAATTAGTTTCAAAAAACAATATATAAGATTTGAGTAAAAACACAAAACACACAAACTCAAATATCAATTAGAGCTTACTTGATTTGCTTTAATTAACTTTAAGCAAATACAAATTAGCTTCAAATGAAATTATACATGTGTAAGCTTGAATCACTTGATCGGAGCACTATTATCTTCTCCGGGACACTGAAAAAGTTGAGAGAATCGTGAAATTTGTGTGGGTGAGTCACGTTAATCACATCAATTTAGGCGTTTAAAGGAGAAGATAGAAGTTGAGGAGAGAATAAGATAGCTACATGTATTTCTATGAGCTGTGAGCACTTAGTGAGTTGTAAATTGGAGCTACAACAAGTTGGTGAGTGTTTAAGCTACTGCAAAGTTGTGAGCTACATAGAGCAGTGAGGCTATCACGGCTAGGCTAGTACGGTGAAGTGGGGTAAAGTACGGTGAGGTGAGTGAAGGTATGAAGGTGAGTAGTGTGAATGATTTTTGAATGAACAAGGAAGGTGTTAGGTAAATGAACAGTAAAAGGTGAGGCAGAGAGGCGGAGAGGCGAAGAGAAGGTGAGGCAGATATAAGGTGGTTTCGACAGTGAAGGTAGGTGGGGTTAGGTGTGAAGGTAAGTGTGAAATGCATTAGTGTAGAGAGAGAGAGAGAGAGAGAGAGGTGATTTGTGTGATTAGTGGAGTGTTTGTTACTTTCAGTATTTCTTGTTTTAGTAACCTATATATGTAGTAAGGTTATTTTAGCAATATTTTAAGTTTAGTCGTGTGGATAGATTTGGACCGTCGGTTGTACTATATTTCGATAACCGTTTCGATGACCGTTTACAGTAACCTATAGCACCTTTTTTTTATGTATGGGTGTCCAGGCCAACTTACGCGTACCACGATTATTCCCATAGGAAATATACACGTTTCCTCATGCATACTTCCACTTAATCAGAACTAGGTTACCCATGTTTAAGAAAGAGACTCTATAGAACTTTGATTCAACAAGAAGGAGAAAGGTCGAAAGATATCATAAACCATCATCTATCTACGTGTGACCATCATGGTACGCAACATGGAAACATAGGCATTATGTGCAATTACAACCATGAGGATCCATTTACAAACCACCACGAGAAACCTTACGCTAAGGGTATGTTTGGATGGAGGGATTGGGAGGGAGGGGATTGTATTAAAGGATAATGACAATCCCATCCCTTGTTTGTTTTGGAAATAAGTAGAGGGGATAGTTTATTAAAGGATACTTGCAATCCCTTACGAACCCATATATTCAATCCTTCCAATTCGGTGGGATTAGGAAGGAAGGATTATTTTATTACGTTGTAATGTCTAAGTTACCCTTATTCTTTTTTTATAAAATATTTTAATAGGGGTATATGAGTCATTTAGTTATAAAAAGAATCCCTTCCTCCCATTATTCTTCTAATCCAAACACCGGATAAATGTTATCCTTTAATAAGATCCCCCCTTCTCTTTTTATTCAATCCAAACAAGATTAAATACTCTCCTTTCCATTCCCTTGTTATACTCTCCCTTCCTATCCTTTAATAAAGAATCCCTCTTTAATCCAAACATACCCTAAAGCAACTTTACGTCACACATATTTTACAATAATTTATTTATATTTTATCTGATAATTTTGATTCTATCACTAATGAATTTTATTTGGAGAACAAAAAATGATAGATGTAGACTAACTGATACAAAATTAAAACACATGACGAAAATAAATAACAAGTGTACAAGATAGTAGTACAAACAGGCACTACACATTCTCAATTCTACAACACCATAAGAAAATCCAACATACCTTTTAACAAACTAAAAAAAAAAAAAAAGATAATCAAAACAATAAAAATACCCGAAAATTCCCATCTTGATATGAAGAAAATAGTGCTCCAGATTAAACAATATTACATATCCCTCCCTCTTGAAATGTACAATTTTACAACAAAATAATGAATAATCCTTTTAATTAAAAATCCTAGGTGTAAGTAATTTCTTGGATGGTCCTTGTACTTTTTGGTCCATTTCCATTAACTATTCCAACTCATTGTGTGACTAATTTCCATTCTCTTCATTTAAGATATTAAATTACATTAATTACACAAGCTATCCCTCTTCTTTAATAGATACATCATTTTGAACATCTGATATTGATTCATTATGAACACTATTATCCGAAACTAATACAACTGTGTTCTCTATTTGACTTGTTTGACTTGTTTGACTTGATGACTCATCCTCGTGAATTGAATCCACATATAACAAACCATATCTTTGTCCATGACTTATACCTGGACACTTTCCCTATACATAACAAACAAGAATTTTAGGGGCATATATGCAATTGGTAGAAAGTTTAAGGTACCCAGAAGCTATTTGTAATAGTTTAGGGTTGCCCATACCTTTATCAACCCTGAGATAGAATTGGTAACATTAGTTTCTGATCTTAAGTTGTGGGTCCCACAATACGCTCCAAAATACGTACAATGTTGATGTACTAAAGATATTTGTGGAGTTGCAGGAAGTAAATGTCCTTCAGTACTAAAGATATACCTGTAATTAAAAAAAATTAAAAAAATATCAAGACCCTCTTAGATAATAATAATAATAATAATATGTAGTATTTTTAACTTACTTGTAAGGACCATTTTCAACAAGATTAGTGGGACCCGCAGCTAAATCAAAAAGAAGCCATAAATATTTAACAGTCTCAGCTAAAAAAAAACTCTCCATATGATCTTCTTGTTTATGAAATTCAACATCTGATATATGACAATATCCACATTTACATCTTGCACCATATTGTAAGCTACTTAATATGTCACGTCCAGCATCTATATATCTACACATTATTTTTATTTAAAATTAAAAAAATAATTTAAAAAAATAAAAATAGTTTAAAAATTACCTTGGATCACGTGTAGCTTTGTATAGCCAATATGTACTTTCTATTAATTCTGGACGTAATGGATAACTTTTTTGACCTTGCTGAGACAATTAATTTAAAAAATTACATTTTAAAATAAATTAATAAATAAAATTAAAATGTACCTGTACACGTAAAGTAGCTAAATTAAAACCTTCGGGAGTAAAGCCGTAAGTTTTCCATACACTAAAGAAAGCAGAATGTGTTCGAATAGCAGGCTCAATGTCCCCTGCTAAAACCTTTCAATTATTACATAATTAGTCCTTGAATTTTTCTTAAATATACAAAATTAGTGAATTATAGTACCTGAAGGCCAGGCCAAAATGCTTGTAAACTATTAAATAATGGCCATACAATTGCAGCTGAATCCATATTTACCTCAACATACCTAACCATGGTTAAGAATAATAACCAAAGATAAAGTGAAAATTAAAAAAAAAAAAAAAAAAGGAAAAAAGTTACCATGGATCATTGAAAAGATGGTGCATTGCAGCTTTATATGCTTGTTGAAAAATAAATAAATACTCTTCATCTCCAAATAATATATAAGCCTTCACTAACAATTAAATAATACAAAACTCATAATCTAGCAAATTTGAGCTGATTAATACAATGAATTTTTAATTTTTTTTTTACCTTTAAAAGATATTCATAAAAAGAATCTATACTTGTTCCTATTCCAGCATCTTTTTGAGTCCATTCACCAGTAAAAACATCAATATGAGCACCAACTAGGTTAATCTTTGATCTTCTAGCCCATAATCCTCGTACAGCATTTTTTGTAACTTCCTCAAAAACTAAATTTCCACAATAAAAAATAAAATAAATCAATAAAATTCGTAAATAAATTAAATTAAATAAAAATTACTTACTTGGATCATTAGTTAAGCGACTAAGCACACCAAATTCTAATGTTAGAGTTCCACCTCCAGCTGTTGATGTTACCTAACAAAAAAAAAAGATTAAATTTTTTTTTTTTTTTAAAAAAAAAAAAAAAACTTTACCTTGCTTTCATGTTCATCAACCCCAAGCAATAGATTTACGGATCCAAATGGAATTCCTAACACAGTTAATAAAGTAAAACGTGAAATTTAATAACTGTAAATCTGAAAAAGAAAAAATATTTATTATATTTATTTATATTATATTAAACCTGTAGGAGTATCAAAAGCAGGTAACATTCTTCGTGCTAAATCCTCAGCTAAGTGAAGTAATTCATTATCATATGAAGGAATTCTCATGCCCTGTATTTTTTCAAAAGTAAAAGGACCTATTTGCAAAATTTGGAGAATAATTTTTTATTGAATTTATATGGAAGTAATACCGTGTTATAATCACTTGCAATGAGATGAGCAGAAAGTAATCCTCCGAGTATACGAATTGTTGTTTCAAACACAGATACTGTTTTGTTCTGTAATAATTAAGGAATATACAAGTGTCCAGTATATTATACATAAATTAAACCATTTAATCTCTCATAAACTAACAATTTTTACTCACAATATCAAACCGAAGATTTTTACCAATCCATTCAACTGAAGAAGTGAAGCGTTCTCGATCTCCGAGTAAAGCCAAGGTATCTAAAGAGTCAATCTGTATAAATGTAAGGATATAAAAGAATTAATTAAACCTTTATAAGACATTTTGTTCTCAGGAATATGCTTAAGGTATCTTTTTTTTCTCACCAATGTAAGTGCATAGCTTCCAATTGTATCTTCTCCTTTACATGATAAGGGTTTTAATTCATCGTGTGGGAAAGCATGCTCCATATATCCATTAAATGCATGATAGAACATTTCTCGCACCTATAAAAGCCTTCTCTTATGAACTTATTGTAATTTGCTCCATTCACAAGAATACAGTTTTAACTTGACAAATTACTTATTAAATTGAGTAAATGAATCAATGTAGATACATAATATCCGTGTTATAAAAAGAATTAAAAACTGTTACTATTGCTTTACATTTCTATTCTTTGAGTAAATCAGGAAAAGACAAATTGATTTTTACAATTGTTACATAATTTATTTTCAACTAAGTCAGTAATATAATAGATTATATAGTTAATTCAATCTTAGTGATTTTACGGATAAATAAAGAGTAAATTCATTATAAATTAGTTCATATTCATACCTCATCTCTGAGATGTTTGGCTTCGTCGGAATTGACGCCTTCGGAGAAAGAGGAGGAGATGAAAGAATCGGAGAAGATTAGCAGAACCAGAAGCCATGACGATGATGATGTATTTGAAGCCTCCATTGTTTGCTTCTGTGAGTACAAACACTCTTAATTGAACAAAAAAAACGCACACACACGGTTGTGTGCGTGTGTTTAGCTAGATTCTTTTTGTAATAAGAGTGAATATTATATTTATTTTGTGTCGAGGATTTGTTGTAATTTTTATTTATTTTTTGTCGAATGGATTTGTGTAATTGAAGAGGCTACATTTTGATTTAGACAAATTGCAAATAGCCCGTGGTTTAGAATAAAGTTAAAAATGTCCCATGTTATTTAAAATTTTGCATAAAAGACTTGTAGTTTATTTATTCTTTTTTTTTACATAGGATAGAGTCACTTTGGATTCGGAATCATTCTTGGTTTGAATTTGCACCACTAGATTGGGTGACCAACACTCTGGCCAGTGAGCTAATCCGAACAGGTCTGTAGTTTCTTTATTCGAAAAATACGTAGTGATATATTAAAAATAAAAAAATTAATTCACCAAATAAGATTGAATATAAATTAGCATTTAACTCAAGAAAGTTATTTAATTAATAGTAAACGCGATACTCTGCTTTATAAGTCAATCAATAGCACACATTGTTGATCACCAGACTCTAATCAATGGTTAATTTGAAGGGGCTCATTAACCAATGATATGATTTATTTCAAGATCAACTGGGCTTTCTAGTCTAGTGTTGATAGGAGACTTCATGGCTTAAATCACAGTTAAGGTATAACTTTCAACGCGGACGTGAACAAACGATGTTTAGAAATACAAAGTAGCACTCCTCAAAACCAAACATTCAACAATAAAAACAAAACAAGGTGTTGCACTCGAGAGATGGCGCTCAACCCCCAAGACTCGGCTTATAGTAAGCCCAACAAGACCCTCAAAGGATTCATGCCATTCAAAGGATTCAAATATATCATGTTACTCGAAAACGAGGTTCCTCGAAATTAATGTCCTACTTTGCATGATAATATTCTTTAGTTGCGAGATACTTTTTAGGCGTATTTTTGGTTCATGACATGATTATATGTCATATTTAAGCTTTTTGCGTGTTATTGAGTCAAGAGAGTTATTATGTCATTTTGATGTACTTAGTGTGATTTTTGTGCATATTTGGATGACTAGTATGAGGGGATTTTTAGAAATAATAGTTGCTCCAGAAGATGAGGAACGACGCCTAAAACAATCCTAGGAAAGTCGAGTTAACGTTTAAAAGATATTGGGAACAGGTTTAGGAAATGAGTTGTCAAGGTAAATGTATCAGAAAATGCCACCTCACCATAGCATGAACCACTCAATAGCATATATAAGATCACACTAAAATTCCACATGCCATTATCTCACCACGGTAAAACCTTAAGTCTTGCGTTGTGAGGCACGCAGATTGGGACAACTAGGATCAATTAAATTTGGGTTGAGGCAACACGTTTTCCACACTTGAATTTGACCCGCGAATGGAGTATTTATATGATAAGCTTTTTCCCATTTGGGAGCACACTTGACATTTTCACATTACATTTTATTTAGAAGATTATCATCTTTAGCTTGTGAGTTTGAGTTGTAACCCTATTCCTACTTTCGTTCACTTCCTCTTTATCTTCAAACAACACAAGGTTAAACTTTCCACCATTATTAAGTAAGGCCAAGTTGTGAGACTTGTGGTATAGTTTCCATCTTTTATTTATTTATAACTATTACGGTTTCATCTCATCTTACGACGAGTTAATTCTTTAATTAGCTTAGGATGTATTATTTGTGAACTTTGTTGTATGCATATGTTAGCTTATAATTTAGCATCATTTAACTACCTTTTAGCGGCTCTTAATTGAATGAGTAAGTTCACCCACTTATTGTTATATCTTGTGTTGACATACAATCCGTTTTGTGGCCATATTTTGGGTTGATCTAGTCTTTATGGATCAAAGGATTAAAACCAAAATAGTTAATAGTGTGAGGTAATCTTTTTCGTAGGTTTAATATTACTACCCATTGAATATCTTGTATAGGTTATCCAATGGACGATGATGTATTTTACATGCTCGTTGATTACATACGAAATCATAAATAAGATAATTATTGATCACAAAATATGTTTAATTATACTACTTATATCTTCATCTTTATCAATATGTGATGTCAAGGGTCGAACCAATGAGAACTTAAGATGACTTGGGTAAACTAGTAGTTTTAATTCTACTAAAGGTGGGATTTTCGAATTGATTGCCTACGATTACAGAAGTAGTAAACAAGTGAAAATAATATTGGGATTGATTAATAGGAGAGATTAATTAGGAAGATTTATTATGGATCATGTTTTCACTAACATGTTATATGAATACGTAAGAAATTCAGAGTACCTGAATGTCAAAGGATTTGACCGATGTTGTAAACCAAGCCTTCTTCTTCAGCATTGCCAACACTATGACCCTTATTTCTTCTTAACTATTCTTTCCAATCTAACCTTCCTTCAGTGGTATTCTAATGTCATATATCCAAGATTTCCTATCAACAATTGTCTATAGTATAATTTTTCTCCTACTATCCATTACAATCAAAACAGGTCGAGTGGCCTCAAGTGATAGAATGTTAGAAAGTTACTGGGTAGTAGAATGCGATAACAAAAGTTCTCAAAATAAATCTTATTGAAGTATAATCAATGTATTATTATTACATAAATCCTACTCTAAAATACATTTAGTTATGGTGTTCAATTACGCAAAACTACAAAACTAACTAAACCATAACTCACAATAAAAATGGATACCAAAATGGTGAACCTTTATTTTGAGCTAGTTTAATTCTATATATAAAAAATAGAATTAGGGATAATATAGGTCTAGCACTCTAAAAATAATGGCTAACAATTAATCTAAAATTTATCTTCAAGTTTTGTATTTGTCTTCTCTTATTGTATTTCCTAGACCCTTTTCCTTCTTCTCTAAGATATGTATTTTGGCATGGGTTCAGAATTTTGCTTGTTTTGGATCCACTTGATCTAAGTGGGTTTTTTTTTATAGGTGCATTATTGCTTTCTACTTTTAATTTTGATCAATTCTGAATTTTCTATTTTCCTAAAATAATCTGATATCTTCTTTTTAAGAAACAATCTTTTTTAATTATTGAGAATATCCATTTATCTTTAAATCTTGCCATATCATCAAAAAACGATGTAAATGTAAACAAAAGTTGTCCTAAATAATAGGTAATAATTGTTAAAAAAAATAAAAATAATAATAGGTAATATATTATACTTATTAGAGCACATCACACTCTCGAACTTACATTTTGTTTGTCCTCAAGCAAAGACAAAAAATAAATATAAAAGATATAAAAAAGAATATAATATGCATTAATAATATGAGTAGATGAATACAAAGCATGTGAAGCTAGAGTACGGTCATATAAGTAAAGCAAACTAATATGTTCAGAAGCCGGACTAATCTAAGGCAAGACTTTAGTTAACTAAGCAACTTAAGCTATGCTTAAGCATATATTAACATATAAGAGCAACTTTTTTTTCTTACACTAACTAGACACCAAGTTTCTCGCTAGTTCATATTTTTTGTCTGTCTCAAATTTGTTACTTTATATTAGGGTTGCACACGAAAAACCACGGAACCGCAAAACCGCACAAAACCGACCAAACCCAACCCGCACAAACCATGGTTTATATTGGGCCTAAATTATTTTTTTTTGTGGATTTGGTTTGGTCTGCGGTTTTGGAAAAGCCCAAACCGCGGGTACCCGACCCAGCCCGCAGTTTGGGCCTTTATATATATGTTTTTTTATATATGTCATATATAAGGGTGGAATGTTATATTCCATCCCATTTCTCCCGTTACCTTCTAAACCTAATCTGCTCTCTCTCTCTCTATCTCGTCTCTTACACGCTAAGGCTAAAACCCTAGCCTTTATCCTTCTCTCTTGCCTATTTTCTGCAACCCGTCTTTTCACCCATCTTTTCAGTCTCTAGACGCTCTACTATGCCTCAATTTGTACTCCACATTAATTATTTGGAGGGTTTTCAACAACCTTTGAGGTCCGCATTTAATGCGTATGACCTCTCTGGTGTTGTTAACCTCCGATTTATGTGCTTACTGTGGTTAGTTGATTAATCTAAGGTTAATATGAGGGTTTGTTTGGATTGGTATAAAAGGCCGATGTTAGGGTTTTTTGTTCTTCAAAACCCCTTTTCCAGGTTCGAATCTTACCTCCCTTTTATGCAATCTTCTTTAATTTCTTATATATACTATTGTATTTGAAGATCTATTGAGGTTAATTACTTAGTTTTTTAAAGGCGTTTGATATTTTCGAAAATTATTTTTCTGGAAAATTGAAAGATTAAAGGTTTTTTATATATTGTACTAGGTTAGTTATTTTCGAAATACTATAGATAATAAATTAGTTGAGTAATGAATGTACTAATGTGTTTGCTTGTTTGTGTTTAACTGTTTTGCAGATTAATGATAAAAGGGATGATGAATCTGAATCCATCATTGATCTAACTTTACAAGCCATTCAAGGTGTTGATCAAACACCTGTTGGTAACTCTTCTGTTTCAATTAACACTCGCCCTTCTAGTTCTAAACCCCCTGACCCTAAAAAAACTAAGAAAGAAACCCCCTGTCCCAATTAACTTTACTGTTTTTTTTTCAATTTGCGAATATACTTTTATCAATATTTAACACTATCTAACTTGGAGTTTTTTCTTATGTAGGTTATTATGGTTTAGATGAATTAAGTTTGAGTGAAAGTCTCCAATCCACTCTAACTGATTCAATGAATTAGCCAATAACCTTATGTGAGTTATACATCAGTTTTATACTATAATAACTTGCATTTCACTATACTTGTACACTTAGACTAAAGATTGCAACTCATGGACTTACTATGATGCAATTTAGGTGGATTTTGATTTGTATAGATTTATTTTTATGTACAATTGAGTTGAGGAAGGAATACATTTGAGATTGCATTCTTTTGTCATGCATTTGTTAGTTGAAAATTATAGGTTATTTTGTAAAACTGACCATGTCTCTTGACGCTTAGGTTTAAAGTGCCTGTGATGATTAAAAAAATAATCTGAGGCACTGATTCATAGCCAATGATGATATAATAATCGGAGGCTATGAATTTCTTGCTTCATTTATGCATTAAATTATTTAAACTTGGATTTTGAACTAGATAAAGGAGAAATTGTACAACTCTTATAAAAGAGGAAGGAAATGGAAATTTATAAGTTCTGGGATGGAATGAATAAAGAGTTAAACCTAAGGGATTTTTGGAATGTTTGTATCTTCAAACTCAACTTTTGGAAATAGAAATCAAAGGTGTAGTTTGTTTTTGGAAATGTTTGCCTTTATTTCTGGTTTTGGATGTATTTTTTTTTATGTAATTCAGATAACTTTGGTGATTTGCGAATGTAATATCTTAATCTATTTTGTTTTGGTGGTTGAAAAGTTTTAAGTTGTAATTCAAGGTATTTTATGTATTAGGTAATTCAAGTAGTTGGTAAAATGATATGAACTTGAAATGTATTATTTCAAATTTTCAGGGACCAAATTATAAATAAGCAAAGTGTATCCGAAACCAAACCGAAACCAAACCAAAACCGAACCAACCCGTAAAAACCAACCCGCGACCATTTCACTCTAATGGATTGGTTTTCGGATTTCAGAACCTTAAACCCGCATATGCGGGTTGGTTCTTGACTAGGAGTCTATTGGTCGGGTACCCAGCCCGTGTGCACCCCTACTTTATATAGTCAAGTGGCATCATCTAAGGCACCCATCTAATTCATGAAATACTTTTTTTTCTCTTTTGGCTCTTTTTCATATTCTTTCACTTTTTTCTTCTTATGAACTTTTTTTTATATGAGTTGTGGCATACGAGTTTAGTGTATTCATTGGTGATTTTGGGGTCCTTAATCTCATATCATAATGGACCTTAGGTTACCAGAATGAAAAATCCTCTTGAGTATCTTACTAGCTACTAATGGTTTTATGATTGGTCTAATATAATTATATGATACATCAATTTCAACAATTAACACACAATAGTGTGGGAGGTAAAATGAGAACTTGCTCGACCATAGAAGCTTGTAAATTGGGGGCTTATAGGCTAGAGGTCGTGTGGATTTTTGTTACTAAAAGGGTATTGCTTATTTAGGGAATGTGATTTTTTTACTTAATTTTGATCCAAAATAGAGAGGTTGTGCTCATGACTTTGGAGAATAAATTCGGATTTGAACCAAGAACATATAGAGTTTGTAGTAATATGGGACTGGTGAATGCAACATGAAATGAGATTGAACGGAGTATATAGATTTAGGGTATGTGCTTTGTGGGTTGTGTTGGCCTTGCTTAAAAATTACCTGTTACTCTCTTAGTTTGCCCCTCAGTTGAGGGGGGTTGACGTTTAAGCGTGTCTAGATAGCGATTTTTACAACATAACTTACTAGCAAAAAATCACATGCTAAAAATCTTTTAGGGCTAGAGTTAGGGAAAGGGCAGTGGTTGTTATCTCTTTAGGATTCCAACGCTCTTTAGTTATAGTTAAAAGGTGATTTGGAGTGATATTAATGTGCGTAATTTGAGCCTTGAATTTTCGATAAATACTTTATTTTTAGTTTTAAATTTTATCCCAAATTTATGTGTTATGACAGGATGATCAATATTGGCAGAACTAGTTACGCTGGTCTTTATTAAAACGGGGATTAAAGAATTGAGAGGTGATTCTGAAATTGATTAGTCAAGTTTGGTTTAAGTATCAAGGGATTGGTGCACCCTTGATACCTAGATCCCCCTTGGTTTCATTTGAGACGTTTTTTTTGGAAGATTACTTGGTTATATTTTTTTGTCGATGCTAAATTGATACCTTTTAACTCTTTAAAAGTTTATTGATCTGTATTATTTTAGTTATAATTTGGCACACTCATCTTGTGGATTCAATTATTCTTTTTCTTCTCCAATCTATTGGTGAAATCCCACTTTGTGAGATAGGGAATAAGTATAAGAATACTCGCTTGAAATTTTTTTGGCCTTTATTCTCCTCTTCGACCTTGTCAAATGAAGAATACTCCGTCGGAAAGAAAGTGGATTGCCTTTTTATTTATTCTGTCTTTGGTTTTCTGGTTGGTTCCTCCTTTCGTATGACTCAGGGTAGCATCTATGCAATGCAATTGTAACCAATATTGTTTTTCTTTGCATCAATGATATCTCATATTCGTAAAAGAAATGAAAAATATTGGAAGAACTAATATGTACAATTCACGTCTTATTAATGTGTCATTAACATGTACAATTCTGTCTTGTTGAATAGCATATTTCCATTTCTCAAGTTTATTAAAATATGAAAATTCTAAATTTCTTGAAGTAAATGTTCACTCTTGTGCTAGAGTTTCAGCAATGCAGAGCATGTGATTTGTGAATATGACCCCTCAATTATCACATCCATGTTTCCAAGAAAACAGGTTTGTGTCATATCGGAGTTAAATAAATATTAGTTTAAGCGGAAAATAAAACAACAAATCATTCATTAATAAAAGAAAAACGTATCAACAATTCAATTAAAGTTTATTCTCCATTCCCGAATCAACATTCCATACTATAAATATCGAAAAATTATATAACCATATATAGAATATCTCAAACTATAGTAGTAATACACTATTGCTTTTTCTTCTTAGGCCTTCTCTTTCTTCTAGGTTTTCGTGCATCAGAAATCGAGCTTAAATTATCACTATTCCCCGTTTGAGAATCCACATGCACTCTATTTCTATACGAAGAAGAACTTGTATTACTCGATGTAGATATTTCACCTCTACGCGTATATACTTTCTTACTTGAAGATGCTCCATCATTAATATTTAATCTAGGTGGAGGCATTAAACCCCTTTGTAACTGATTTCTTTCATCACTAGACATTCCAGATGCTACTTTACCCGATGCACTTGATGTTGCTTCCCTAAAGTACACAAAAATATTAACTTCAGGGACCTCTTTCGTAAATTTATAGAATTTATTACCTTGCACTTTTATCAGTCCATTCATCATCTGCATCTTCTTCATCACTTGAACTTCCCGCTAAGAAAAAATCATCCTCACTTGGATCTAAAAGTCCATCATCTTCACTACCCGTCTCTGTATAAAATTAGTAACAAAATTATTTAAATAGAAAAAAAAAAGAAAAAAGAAAAAAAAAAAACCTTCTAAATCTTTCCCACTAGCTGCAGCAGCAATTATGTTGTCTTTAACTTGCTGACGTAATTTAATTCTTTTTTCATTAATTTCGGGATCATCGCTTACACCAAACAAAGATATATATTGTTCGGTTTTAGGAAAGAACTGTAGATTATATTTTGAAAAGGAAATAAGTTAATTTAGAATTAGTTACAATTAAAATAATATTTTTACTTACCCTAACATATTCAAGATCTTCTTTTAACTTAGCAAGTTGTTCAGTAATTTCTGTTTCATGAGCATGACCAGATGAAGTTCTTTGTTGTCTTTCTAATCTTCTTAATCTTCTCTCTACTTTTCTTCTCTCTGGTAAAGAAAATTCCAATAATTATTAAAAGAAGTGGATAAATATAACATTGTTAATGAATAATTTACCGAAAAATTTAATCTTTCTGTCACGTAAGAATATTTTACGCTCTAAAGCTAAACGATCGTGAATTTCTTGCTGGTTTTTTATCCCTTGTAATCTCTTTTCTTGTGCTTCTCTGATTTCAGGAGGTAGATCCTGCATATTCATTACTAATCAACACAAACTTATTTGTATTTTTTGGTGAATATTGTGGACTAATATAACTTCGGAATTAAATAGTTTATTGAAGAGTTATTACTTGAGTATCAGCTAACTATAGATCGCCCAATAACTTAGGACATTTAGCCTTTGATCCGTGAAAGTTAACAGAAAAAAAATCACGAATCACTATTTTAATGAAAGATGAACAGGCTAATCATAATCATATTGATTACACCAAATGCAACAACTTCAAACTCTTTCGATTTGATAAAATTAGCAGTCAATTAGACTATAATAATTCATTGTTTTCAAAATTACATATAAGCTCTAATGAAATTTAAAATTAATTTTAAGAAATTAAGAATTGTGGGTAATAAAATGATAGGAGGTTACTTTACGGAGCATACGCTCGATGGAGCGAATCTGGTTCTTCACAGAGACAGACTTGGACTTGGACTTCTTGACGACACCTAAGGATTTAGGTCGCCGATTATTCGACGGCGGCTTGCGTCCGGTAACTCGGCGCTTGTCATAGTCTCCGTCTCCGTGTGCCATGGTTTTTCTCTTTCAGTAAATGAATACTCCTAAATTTGTACGGTAAATATGTCCTAAGGTGCTTCGTTTGAGTTACTCACGTGCCATATTTATATATAGACAAAAGTTGAATTCATAGGCCTACATCCATATTATTATTAAAAGATCTAGTTATGAGGGTACAAGCCAACCCCATAATTTGTAAAGACCAAAATAATTTATTGTTACTATTTTTCTTTTTATACTTTTTTTTTTGGGCTACATGGGTTCCGGGCTAGTTTGCGCGCACCCGACTAATCCCATGGAGCTATACATGCCTCTTCATATATATTCTCAT
Source organism: Nemophila menziesii (assembly GCA_029959085.1). Taxonomy (NCBI): domain Eukaryota; kingdom Viridiplantae; phylum Streptophyta; class Magnoliopsida; order Boraginales; family Hydrophyllaceae; genus Nemophila; species Nemophila menziesii. Next base: position 9,509,422 of record JARWIR010000017.1, on the reverse strand, counting down.
GGTAAATCAAAACTAGGTTGCCCATGTTCAGGGAAAGGTTCGACCCTTGTACCTACATTCATTCGATATCTTGTCAAGAGGTTGTTTACTCAAACATTATTGTTACTTAAGCTCAGATATAACTAAAAAAGAAAAAAACATTAGGTTTCTACAAGATTGAAAATTACAACCGATACCATAACAAAACACAACCTTTTATGAATGGATTTTATTTTTAATTTTTTTTTAACGTCATTATGCACGATTATGTATAACATAGTAGATGATTTTTTATAACTACGATACATTAAGCTATGTGTTTGTGATATATCCTATTTGAGCATTGTTTTATGTAATATTCAATAATTAAATTTGTTGATTGAACCTTAGTTTGTTAATAATAACATTATGAAATGAAATTATAGATTAGGTAAAAATGTGGTTTTTATGGTTGAATTGGTCGATACCATTAAGTTGGATTTTTGTTGTTAATGTGTATAGATCTAGTTATTGTAATGGGTACGTTTCTTTGAATTTTTTGGTTTCTTTTTTATATTTGAAATATGCAAAACTATGATATTATTTTATTTACCCCTCCATTATGATTTAGAATTCCTTGGGTCTTTATGTATATTATTTAGTTTCGTACCGATACTGTTATAAGGCATAACTTTATCTCTTCGTACCCATGAATCTCTAATGAGGATTGCAATGATGTTTTATTAAAGGATGATAATCGTTGTTATCAAAAAAAATTGAGTACAATAGACAATGAAATGAGTGGAAGTTTGATAAGTTGTATAAAAACCCTAATGATGATCATATTGTTCGGAATAGAGGTTTGCATGAAAACGAATATGGATAATGAATGAGAACTAACAAATGAACAACATATATAACATATATGAAGAATGAATGCATAATCATGATCAACATACGTGGTGCTATTGTAATAACCCAAGAGAATGAAGGTTTGAATTTTGAATAAAAACAAAGTTGCAAACTGTGATGAAAAGAAAGCAGGTGGGTTTGATAATATGTGAGCATGTATTGCATTTATTGCGTGGCAGATAAGTATTTATTGCATCTAATCATATATATATTGAAGGTGGATTATATTTGTCTTCGACTACTTAATGCGTCAGATACAAAAACAATGAAGAGGCCTTTCATACTAGCTTCTAAAAGGATATAATAGTAAATTCAAATCAATTAGATAACAAATCTGGCCTTTAAATATATTAATTTCTAGTTGAGCTTTTACAAAATTTATTTATATTTGTCTTAAACCACTTAATGTGTCAGAGACAAAAACAATGAAGAGACCTTTCATATCAGCTAGTAGAAGGGTATAATAGTAAATTCAAATAATTGGATCACGAATTTAACCTTTATATGTATTAATTTCTAGAGTTTTTACAAAATTTATTTTTAACATTGGATCCCTAATTTTATATTTTTTTTATATTCCTCTCAAGAAAAATGAAGTTTGGTTTTGTAAGGAGGAGTATACAATTAGATTTTGAGACCATTTTTGTTTTAAGTAATCATGAGTAAGATAAATGGAGTTTGTGATATTTTAATCTTTCTTCTTATATTTTAAATGAGTTTATTATTTTATTATTATCTATCATAAAAATTAAAACAAATAATTATAAAAAACACTACATGGAAAATAAACACAACTATTTTACTAGTTATCAAAACACCACCTTCACTATAATCACGCGTTTAATGCACTGATGAGGCTCGCTTTCTTCTTTTTCGATTCTCAATATCATTTTTGCCAATACAAGAACATCGATCCATCTCATCCTTCTTTCTTCCCAACACATTGTCCTCGTAACAACAACGAGAATACCTCCACCTAGCCAATCTTATAACACCAAAGAATAGAAGAACTTGAAGATAATATATGCTAATTAAGATCATTATTGGAGTACAATGCATATACTCTAAAGTACTTGAACCATTGGAGTATACTTATGATGTCTGTGATTCGCTTCTCTTGCCAGACTTATGAATATTTTTATTTCTTAAATTATGTTGAGATATAAAATTACATTAATAGAATGCCTTCTCCTAACAGTTTGGACTTTTAGTTGAGTTGGCAATTTAACAAGGTATCAGAGCTCTCAGAACCTTGAGATCCTGGGTTCGAGTCTCTCGACCGCCACCCATTTTATTCTGCACGTGCAAGCTTAGCTCTTCTCCTAAGCCTTCTATGGGCAATTTTATTCTGCACGTGCAAGTTTAGCTCTTCTCCTAAGCCTTCTATGGGCAAGTGCAAGTTTAGCTCTTCTCCTAAGCCTTCTATGGGCAATTTTACAGGGGATTTTTGAAGGAAAATAATTCAATTTTCTGGGGAAACTGTACAGATGAAGAAACAAGAAGGAAGAGAAGAGACAATACATCCATGTGATACAACGTGAAATACCTGACTAATACAAACACATGGACGGAAGACCGGGGAGAATATTTATAGATTAGGTCTGACTATAAATATGAAGAGTTCATGTGTATTTATAGATATGGAAAGTCATGTATACTTGGTTTGGATTTTTTCGTATTACACAAGGGTAGCGTTCGGAAACTAGGTTCGCGAGCAAAAAGAGAGATCTTATAATACTCTTTATAGTCGAGCTCCTGACCTTACTGAGCTTGGCATGGACAAATGACAGACTTATAGCAGCCTCCTTGAAGATGGGTTATCACTATCGTACTCAACAGAGCTGGACAAGTGACAGACTTATAATAGCCTCCTCGAAGATGGGTTATCATTATCGTACTCAACAGAGCAGGACCAAGCCTATAAATATCCCTATTGAACTCGAATGGATTATCTCGATGGTTTCTTAAAGGCCCGACCAAGGAGTTCACTCACCTCGAGCTATATAGTCAAGGGTGATGGTTATGGGGCGTCTGTTGGTTACCGCGAGACACATGTTGATATGAGATTGGTGAAGAGGTGGTGATTTCTACTGGTATTTCAATGAAATTGTCATCAATCTCTATCAGTTTTCTTCCGATCTCCTTATATTTCTCTCCATAAACCCTCCTCTTGCTTTATTTATTTTTCGAGAAATGAAGAGGTATTCGGGTGTCAGATATTGTTTAGACATGGATTTGATATCTCCCGATTTGTTCTAATTATTAGCCCCTTGGAGACATCATTTTAGGTGAATAAATGACTTGTTTGATAGACTTTTAAGCTTATTTGATCATATTACACTTTCTCCCCTTGGAAATTAACTAATTGCAGAATCTGAGCTTTTGTGCGTAAATTTGACTATTTTTAATGCAAAGTTAATCGGTTCTTGAATCCCATGAAAGACCAACCCAAGGAGGGAAAGCGAGAATAAAGTCTTAGTGTATTTTAGAGTGTTAGGGAGTGATTTTTAGTCGAGTTTCTATTTTTAGAATACACTTTCCTATTTCGATTTCTTGATTTCTTGATTTATTCTTTTTAAGCATATGCGGTTTAATTATTTATTTAATGTGAAGATTTAAAAGATAAATGGTAATTACTTAGAGGCCAAGTCAAGATAAAGATGAAAGGAAAGAAGATTTACATGGAAACAAGAAGATTTAGGAAAGATTTATTCAAAGGAGGAAAAGATAAAACTGCCTTTTGAAATCTGAAATTCAGCCACGTTTTAGAGATTAAATCATAATAAAATATTGGCATGGATTCTGGATGAATGGTCTGCACCAATAGAGAGAGCTTTCCAAGACAAGCAGTTTCATATATTGGAACTTCTCAAACGGATAAGTATTGAAAAAGATATGACCAAATCAAAATCAGCAGAATCTTATCTTTTAGAGCTACGAATTTGAGAGTCCTTGACTTGTCTTCCACTCCAAGCAAAATTCGACCTAGGTTCCTCCAACACCTATAAATACACCCCTTAACCTCCTACTTTTACACACTTCAGAGAATTAAAAAGAGGCTTAAGGTTTTCAAGTCAGAGCACGAAGGAGAGAAGAAGCTAGAAGCTGGAGGAATCCTGTTCTTCCAACCATAGTCATTCTACCCTTTAGGTTTTTATCTATCTTTTGTAATTGAAACATGAATTCCTTTTATTTTATGTTAGTCTTTAATTTCATTATGAGCTAAATTTCTTTATACTTGAGAATCGCATAAAAGGGATGAACCTTAATTAATGTTTTCTATGTTTTGAATTTGGGATTGTTTAGATTTAAATTGAATTGAGTTTTAGGTATTGGATATTACTTTGTTTTCATTACTAATTCTTTTAGGAACAACTAGAATTAGCTTTTAGTATTTGGGCTATTCACTTTAGTGGCGAAGTGATCATCCGACAGGGGGGTTTGAATACAGATCTAGGTAATACCCGTGTAATATCCGTTATTGACCGACAGGCTTAACTAGTTACATAGCCAAAGAGGTAAAATCATATCATCCGAAGAGCCATATTCGACCATGCAGGTGTTTATGATACTTTAGGATAGCTTCTAGGTCCACCCGACAGGGGGCTAGGAGATATTAGAGTCCCGGCTAATATTATAATTCCAATTCTGCCCTTAAACATAGCATAGATTATATTAATTAAGTGGATTCCTTTGCGAGGATCAAGTATCTCTCTTATCTGAAGTTAGTCGTTATTTGCTTTATTTCCTTTCTGTTAGTTAATTTAGTCTTTACTTTATTTGCATCTTTTATTTTACAAAAACCAAACAAAAACTATTATCTTTTATTTTTCTGTTTAACAATTATCTCTACTATCTGATTAATATTTGGGTTGAACCTAATCCGTCCCTGAGAACGAACTTGATTATCATATATTACTTGGGACAACCGTACACTTGCGGTTAAGTGGTTCCTCTTATTTTGCACTTAATTTTATAACACCCCAGGACCCACCAAGTTTTTGGCGCCGCTGCCGGGAACGGTAACATGTGACCCCGATGTTAATCTTTAGTAGTTTAATTGTTAGTTTAGTTTTACTTTTTATTTTTCAGTTTTACGCTTTGGGTTGTTCTTGTTTTCTCAGATTTACAGGTTTTGGTATATGCTTGGAGATATCGTGATCCTTGATAATCCCGAACGCCTGTTACGAGAGAAAAACAAAAGAGATAAAGAAGCACGAGAACAAGCAAGGCTAGAAAAAGCAATGGCAGAAGATAATGCTCAAGATCCCGTGATTCAAGATCCCGCGATTCAATTAGATGACAACGGTCTCCCAATAGCTCCACCGGTAGGAGTTCAATTACCAATTCCACCGGTAGGAGTCCAATTACCAGCTCCTCCCGAAAATCAACAGCAAGTCAATAATAATGGTGGAGTACTACATGATCATGGACCGCAGATCTTCCAACCGAACAACCATGGACCTTTCCTTCTACAACCACTAGGACTCCGTCCTCCTGCAATTCAAGGAGTTCGATTCAGACCAGACGCAGGGATGATCAACCAGTTTACAACCGTGGGACAGTATAGTGGTGCAGCTCGTGAAGATCCTATTCGTGTTATGTACAAGTTTATGCAAATCTGTGATGCATATGTCACCCATGGAGTAACCCAAGAACAAATGTACTTTCATATGTTTCCATTCTTCCTCACCGGAGGAGCAAGTGAGTGGTATGATCAACATCCACACACTGCGATTTTGACTTGGGATCAACTTCAGACAGCCTTTTTCGATAGGTACTATCCTCAAAGTGTTCGACTCAGTGGGCAACTAGATATTGTTTGTTTTCGCCAAGAGCCAGGAGAAACTGTAGGTGCTGCATGGACTCGTTTTCAAACATTATTACGCAAGTGCCCATTACATGGGTACTCTCTTGAATTACAACTTGGAATATTTTATCGAAGTTTAGGTGATGCTGCAAAAGATAAAATCGATACTATGTGCCAAGGTGGTCTCATGATGGTCACAACTGATCAAGCTCTGATTATCATGGACCGAATTGTGAAGAATGAAATGAGTTGGCAATCCTCGAAATCATCGGTTAGAGCTCCTGAAAGAGGTACTTTGAATTTGGATACAGAAACTGCTTTGAACGCTAAGATTGCTGCACCTGAGAACAAGCTGAAACAATTATCTATGTTGAATAAAGGTGTGGTAAACGTTGTTAATGAACCAGAATTATGTTCTAGTTGTGGAGGAGATGATCATGGCTGGGAAGAATGTGCCAACAACCCAGAATCCGTATACTTCGTTAATCAGCGAGGTAACTATTCAGGCTGTCAAGGGTATGGAAATCAAAACAGAAATCATCCAGGCTTTCAGTATTCAAATCCACAAGGGGCAGCCAATCCTGGAACTTATCAACAAAAGGCCTCAAGGGAACAATTATCAGTTTCGAACGCAAAACCAATACCAAGGAAATCAACCTAGAGCCGATCAAGACGCGTATGCCGACACGTTAGCTCAAAAGGCGCTTCCCTCTCGACCTCACGAAGGCGAAATTACCGCAAGTGAGTTAGCACTTACTTTGACGCAATACATATCCCATGCGGATAAGAGGTCGGAGAAAATTGAAAACCAGCTATCGCGATTCATGGATGAAACCCACACGAGAGAAAATAGGATGGAAGAAACATTAAACTCACATTCCGCTTCGTTAAAAGTCTTAGAGAGTCAAATATCAAAGATCGCCAATAATTTAAATGTCCGAGGTCAAGGCCAAATTCCAACTGATACGGAGGTTCCTAAGCAATTAGAAAGTTGTAAAGCGCTCACTACCAGAAGCGGTAAGACTGTGCAACCACCACCCTTCCCGGTTATGAAAGAAAAAGAAGTAACTAGAAAAGAAAAACCATTAGAGGAGGTGGAAGAAAAAGATGAAGAACCTGAAGTGGTAGAAGTGAAGAAGATTCCGGAAAATCCAAAGAAGAAAGATGTTACAGAAACCCGTCCTCCTCCACCATTCCCCTCCAGAGTTCAGAAGAAAGGAGATACTGCTGAATATGAAAGATTCATGAACATGGTGAGTAAGCTCAATATTAATATACCTTTCCTAGAGGCTATCAAGGGGGTACCAAAATATTTGAAATTCCTGAAAAGAGCTCTCACAAACAAACGCCGGTATCTTGATAATGAAATGGTAGGCTTGCCAGAAGAATGTAGTGCGATATGCCAGAGTAAGTTACCACCGAAGTTACTTGATCCTGGGAGTTTTACTATTCCCATCTCTATTGGTAATGAGTGGCAAGCAAAAGCTTTATGCGATTTGGGAGCGAGTATTAATCTTATGCCCAAGTCAATTTTTGAAAAATTGAAGATAGGAGACGCAAGACCAACCTCTATGGTCCTGCAAATGGCTGACAGATCCCTCGTGCATTCAGAGGGAAGAGTAGAAAATGTCCTTGTCAAGGCAGGTACGTTAATTTTTCCAGTCGACTTTGTTATACTTAACTACGACGCGGATAGAAATGTCCCCATTATTTTGGGAAGACCATTCCTAGCCACGGGGCGTACCTTGATTGATGTAGAGAATGGAGAATTGACTATGCGAATCCAAGACGACGAAGTAAAGTTTAACATGTTCAGACCAATGAAGTTTCCGGAATCCAAGGAGGAGTGCTTCCGGATGGATGTGATTGAACAAGAGCCAACCAAGGTTGTGGGAACCTTAGGAATGGAGGGAAAAGAGCTCAGAAAGAAACCACCTAACGTAAATCCTCCATATCCTAAGAAAAATCCACACCTTGACCATGCTAAAAAGAAAGAAAAGGTGCGAGCAACGAAGGTTCCAAAAGAACCTAAGAAAGAAAGGAAGAAGAGGGAATTCAGTGTAGGCGAAGAGGTCGCAATGAAGAAACCTGATCCCCCTCCGAAAGCGCGCAGAGCCAAGAGTTCTTGGCAAGGACCGTTCATGGTCACAAGGGTTATCTCTGATCAATTGGTGGTAATAAAAGCTAAGGGATGCAAGTTCCGTGTAGCAAACATTGATGACCTCACTCACTGCTGGGGAGGTTATGTGAAAAAATTGGGATGAGGCAACGAACCCCATTTCATTGTATATTAGTTTAATGCTTTCAGTTTTTAAATTCCTAGTGTATAATTCTAAGTTATTGTCAAGTTTTAGTGTTTACTTTTAAGAAATGATAAGGGTAGTGTGTTAATGGTGCAGGAATCGAGTTTGGGGTGCTAGGAAACGAAAGAAGAAATTCTAGGAAAAAATTCGGCGCGAGGTCCGGTATACCGCAGGAAGAAAACCCGTGCCACGGGTATGAAGCTCGGGTTTTAGGCAGAAACGAAAAATTGGAAGCATGACAAGTGCGGTGTACCGCGTGATACGTCCGGTATACCGCAGGAGGGAAAAACCCGTACCACGGGTTAGGTACCGCGGGTTTTTGGACGGAGAAGAGATATTGAACAGAAGCAAAAACCCGCGACACGGGTATATATCGCGGGGTCTTTACAGAAACGAAAAAATGAAGACCTGCTAGGTCCGGTATACCGCACAATTCCTCCGGTATACCGCGGTCCAGGCGGTTTTGAAGAGATCAAGGCCCAGTCAACTTCTAACCTTAAAGAGATAAACCCTAGCCTCTTCCAAACGAATTTTCCAGCTCCCAACCTTATAAAAACACCTTGAAGCTTGATTAAACCTCCACAACAAACACATTAACATCATCAAATCTCTCCTCCATCCTCCATAAACATAACCTCTTCATCAAATTCATCACAAAACACCATTAAACACAATCAAAATCATCAAGCTTTCAAGAGTTCTTCCAAGATTCATCAAGAAAACAACTTCCTTCATATAATCCAAGAAAGAAACTCAAGCTATACCAAGTTTTCTTAACTTTATTCTCTCCTTGGTATAAACTTGAGTTTGGGGTCAATTCAACCATGACAAACAGAACAGATGCTTTGGATTACAAGAAGAGGTGTTGTATCCTAGGGAAGAACAAGAATTTGCCTGGTTCTACACTTGAAAAGGCCATCAATCTTGATGAGCCTACTGAAGAAACACAAGAAGAAAAGGCACCTGCACCACCACAACAAGGGAAATTAACAGTAAGGATGAGGGTATCATCAAAGCCTACAGACAAGCTACAATTTCAAGTTCAAGGTTCTTCATCTTCTCAAACTGATTCTGGTATTCCTCCATGGGCTCACAATTTGCAACAAGAGTTCGAACTTTTACGATTAGACATCGGAGCACTTTGGAAGGAAATTACACAGATTAAGTCAACATTGAAAGAGGTAACTTTGTTCATGGATATTGATAATTATTCTCCCCCTTCGGAGGAGGACACGATGGATCTTCATGGCCAGGTACCCCGTTCTAATTCTTCTTCTTAATTGATGGTAGGCACTAGTTAGGTTTAGTTTAATTTTATTGCTTTATTGAGTCTTTTTCGAGTCGTGGGGACACGACTCACTTTTGAGTTTGGGGTGGGGTTCGTTGCCTCATCCCAATTTTTTTTTTGTGTTTTACATGCTAATCTTAGGGTTGCGATGACTGTAGAGAATTTTAAATGCCCCCATCAAGCATGCTTTTTATGAATTAATGATAGAAAATAGTTGACTTTAGGAGTCAGTATGAAGCTGATCTTTAATTGCATGCAAGTATGAGATAATTGATAGGAAAAATTAATGAACAATGCAAAAGAAGTAAACTTGTGCTTAAGGATAATAGGTGGTTTGTAGAACGTGAGATCTAAATGAGTAGAGAACCCACTTAGGTATGAACTAGAGACAAGTTGTGTAAATAGGAAGATGATAAAGGCAGTTCTTTGTTAGCCCTTTGAATCCTTTTTGGCCTTCTATCCCTGAATTAATTTTATCCTTCTTAGACAAATTTTTAGCCTTTAAGCCTTTCTTTTGTCGCCACATTATAATCCAATTTCCCTTTAGATTATTAGGCATGACCATATGACCCGCACTTGAATCACGATCCTGAGACGTCCTGTCTTGAGCTTGAGTTTGGGGTGGTGGGTCCACTATATGGGAATTTACATTGGGTTGGGAATTTTTGAGCTTATCAATTGTGCTTTGTGCTATACATGATGATGATTCACAGGTTTATTATATTGTAACCCTTTGCCGGGGTAATAGTGAATGGAAAAGAAGCTTCGAGCTCAAGTTATGAATAGGCATAACTGTGAAAAATAGCATGACATCTCAACATCATAAAGAGATTCATAGCTATAAGAAAAGGAAAAAAAATGAATGATTTGAAAAGAAATTATATTCGGACCGGCAAAGTGGAAATTTTTAGGTGAATCATCCTTAGTGCTTATTGGGTTAATTTGGGGACGCTAATTAAGCGCGTCAATTGGGTTGAGTGAGAACGTTATTCGAGTGTAAACTCAAGCTCTTGGACAGTTTTGTTGATGGTAAGTGAGGAGAGAGCCAAAAGCTCACTTCAAATTTACCAAATATACATACCATACCGTCCTTCAGCCTATGCTAAAACCATAAAGTCCTCGTGATTCCTAGATGCACGGTGAGTTAATAGGGATTATTCTAAGTGGAACATTCAACACAAGTAAAGATCGAGGAACACCCTATAGCCACCATCTTGAGATAAGTATTAAGCGTAACCCTCTAGCATTGTGAAATTAATTTTGGATTGATATTGTTTTGTATTTGATTTTGCATGATAAGTGTAGGTGTATATTAATTCCTAGATTGGACTATATGAAATTTGTTTTAAGCTTTGCTTTGGGATTATTTTCTAGATTCTACCTTCTGCGTTCACCTAAAAGATCCTTTGTTTTTATTTTACTTTGTCGGGACGACAAAGGTTTGAGTTTGGGGTCTTGATGTCTTCCGATTTGTTCTAATTATTAGCCCCTTGGAGACATCCTTTTAGGTGAATAAATGACTTGTTTGATAGACTTTTAAGCTTATTTGATCATTTTACACTTTCTCTCCTTGGAAATTAACTAATTGCAGAATCTGAGCTTTTGTGCGTAAATTTGACTATTTTTAATGCAAAGTTAATCGGTTCTTGAATCCCATGAAAGACCAACCCAAGGAGGGAAAGTGAGAATAAAGTCTTAGTGTATTTTAGAGTGTTAGGAAGTGATTTTTAGTCGAGTTTCTATTTTTAGAATACACTTTCCTATTTCGATTTCTTGATTTATTGATTTATTATTTTTAAGCATATGCGGTTTAATTATTTATTTAATGTGAAGCTTTAAAAGATAAATGGTAATTACTTAGAGGCCAAGTCAAGATAAAGATGAAAGGAAAGAAGATGTACATGGAAACAAGAAGATTTAGGAAAGATTTATTCAAAGGAGGAAAAGATAAAGCTGCCTTTTGAAATCTCAAATTCAGCCACGTTTTAGAGATTATATCATAATAAAAGATTGGCATGGATTCTGGACGAATGGTCTGCACCAATAGAAAGAGCTTTCCAAGACAAGCAGTTTCATATATTGGAACTTCTCAAACGGATAAGTATTGAAAAAGATATGACCAAATCAAAATCAGCAGAATCTTATCTTTTAGAGCTACGAATTTGAGAGTCCTTGACTTGTCTTCCACTCCAAGCAAAATTCGACCTAGGTTCCTCCAACACCTATAAATACACCCCTTAACCTCCTACTTTCACACACTTCAGAGAATTAAAAAGAGGCTTAAGGTTTTCAAGTCAGAGCACGAATGAGAGAAGAAGTTAGAAGCTGGAGGAATCCTGTTCTTCCAACCATAGTCATTCTACCCTTTAGGTTTTTATCTATCTTTTGTAATTGAAACATGAATTCCTTTTATTTTATGTTAGTCTTTAATTTCATTATGAGCTAAATTTCTTTATACTTGAGAATCGCATAAAAGGGATGAACCTTAATTAATGTTTTCTATGTTTTGAATTTGGGATTGTTTAGATTTAAATTGAATTGAGTTTTAGGTATTGGATATAACTTTGTTTCATTACTAATTCTTTTAGGAACAACTAGAATTAGCTTTTAGTATTTGGGCTATTCACTTTAGTGGCGAAGTGATCATCCGACAGGGGGGTTTGAATACAGATCTAGGTAATACCCGTGTAATGTCTGTTATTGACCGACAGGCTTAACTAGTTACATAGCCAAAGAGGTAAAATCATATCATCCGAAGAGCCATATTCGACCATGCATGTGTTTATGATACTTTAGGATAGCTTCTAGGTCCACCCGACAAGGGGCTAGGAGATATTAGAGTCCCGACTAATATTATAATTCCAATTCTGCCCTTAAACATAGCATAAATTATATTAATTAAGTGGATTCCTTTGCGAGGATCAAGTATCTCTCTTATCTGAAGTTAGTCGTTATTTGCTTTATTTCCTTTCTGTTAGTTAATTTAGTCTTTACTTTATTTGCATCTTTTATTTTACAAAAACCAAACAAAAATTATTATCTTTTATTTTTCTGTTTAACAATTATCTCTACTATCTGATTAATATTTGGGTTGAACCTAATCTGTCCCTGAGAACGAACTTGATTATCATATATTACTTGGGACAACCGTACACTTGCGGTTAAGTGGTTCCTCTTATTTTGCACTTAATTTTATAACACCCCAGGACCCACCAAGTTTTTGGCGCCGCTGCCGGGGACGGTAGCGTGTGACCCCGGTGTTAATCTTTAGTAGTTTAATTGTTAGTTTAGTTTTACTTTTTATTTTTCAGTTTTACGCTTTGGGTTGTTCTTGTTTTCTCAGATTTACAGATTTTGGTATATGCTTGGAGATATCGTGATCCTTGATAATCCCGAACGCCTGTTACGAGAGAAAAACAAAAGAGATAAAGAAGCACGAGAACAAGCAAGGCTAGAAAAAGCAATGGTAGAAGATAATGCTCAAGATCCCGTGATTCAAGATCCCGCGTTTCAAGATATTACTCGCAAGGAGAGGACTCGGACTCACAAGGATGCTTACAACTTGAGGATGAAGGCCTTGGAATTGCAAGACGACACGTATGCTCTCTTTATGACGGTGTTATCGATCGTCGTCAAGAGGCGATGAAGGATGTCGTCAGCGCTCGAGAAGACGCCTTAAATTCATGAGTATATTACTCATGTGGGACAACTGGTTGTAGAACCAAAGTGTTAGTTGCTTGTGCTGCAAAGTTGTGAACATCAAAAGGTTACGGATTAACAAAACTGTGGTTGCTTGCTTTTATAAAGGGAGATGGCATTTCCCTCTGGAGGTTAGAGATATTAACAACTATTCTAAGTTTATATCTCATCTTATCTGATAGAGAAGATATTATTAAATGGAAAATATATATCAAAGACAAGCGCTTTTCTAAGAAAACTCACATGGGGATAAAAAAACAAGTTTCTAACTCTACAACGGACCAAGTAATTTCGTACTAAACAAATATAACTCGTTGCAATTTCATTTCATGGTTATCTTGCTTAAATAAAATGTCAACTAAAGAGAGAATTCAAGAGTGGGGAATTACTACAAATATTATGTGTGATATCTATTTATTTCTTGTTCTTTCACTCAACAGATCCTTAAGGAATGCATGAAAAAGAGTATAATGCAACTGAACTCTGTTATTAATGAGATACTAGGGAAGTTTGATGTAGTTTTTATAAATGTGGTTGTTATTTTGCGTGTATTTATGTTATATGGTTGGAAAGAAGCTCAAGAAGTCACGGTGGAGCTGTTAAGAATGAAGATCAAATCATGGCAGCTTGATAATTAAACTCATGTTTTAGAGATATTGCACTTGTAGTCCTTCTATTACCTGTAATATCTCTTTAGCTTTAGTTATGTTTTGCTTGCCTAACTAACATACAATGTGACTGTTAATGTTTAAGTTTAATATATAAAAATGCATGATTTTAATAAAAAGGATTGATATAAGGGCACTAATGGGCACTCTCCCCATCAACTAAACTTTATTACCAAAACTCATTACACAATTCTTAAATCCTTTTCAAAAACACTTCCTTTTAGTCAGTAATACAAATTCTAATCACGTGGTGAAATTACAACTTTATAAAAAAAAAAAACACATTTCTTTATATCTATCTATACAGACACAGTTATACCAGCAAAACCATTAATCATTCAGGTTCTTTCGTAACAATCTCATAAACCACAGGTTGTTCTCCTTGAAGCTCAGACACCACAATAAGCGAATCATTCAAGTTAAGATCCAACGCCTTTGACTTAGGAATCGGATTTATAACCTGCAATTCAAATTAAAATTAAAATTAAATAAAATTAAATTAAATATCCAAGTCATTAATTAACACACACCTTCTTATTATCCTTTATATAACCAATCGCAACTTCTCTCCTCAAATACGCTCTTTCCGACAGCTCAGCAAACGAAGGATTCTCCCCTTGTTTCATATACAATCCCACATCCTGGACCAAAACAACCAATTTAATTAACCTATAAGGACCTATCCTGCAAATTTTACAAATAATTCTTACCTTTACATATATCTCATCCCCTTCAGCATTCAATATATCTTTCCAAACCTCATTTAATTCACTACTTTCAGCCACTATCATTTCATATACATTAATAATCAATCAAATTCAATATCCAAAATAAAAAAAAAAAAATCAATCAATTCAAAAAAGGATGATATTTAATCACACCTTGAGCTGTAACAAGACTCATTACTTCCTCTGCTGCAATATATGTAAGGGACGGCTTGATTTTTGTAATCTGAATTACCATTTTAGACATCATACTCTAAAATGAAAACTCTAACCCAGCCCAAATAAAAAAAAAGCAAAACTTTACGAAAAAAGAAAATAAAAAAAAAAAACTTACTTGTTTTCCTAACTTCGAGTCCACAATTTCTGCTACTAAATTTTGCACCTTCACACCAAGTTTATTACATATATTTTCAGCAAGAAGAAGTGAATATGCAGAATGTTTATCTGCTTTAGCTGAATCTGAATATCATTAATTTTATGAATAAGATAAGATAAGATATAATATTTAAAAAATCAATTAAAATATTAATATTACCCCCAAGAAGCCATTCTCGATCAGATATTACAACAATAGAAAACGGAATCTCTTCCCCTTTTTCAAATGATTTTTGAATATTTCGTATTGTTTCCTTTAAAGTATCATAATCCAATGGATTACCCACCTAAAAACATATGTAATAATATCTTAATTAATCATTTATTTATTAACTAAAATATATTTACATACATACCCTTTGAGAAACTTGAACATTCTTTAGCTTCTTTCTACCAGAAACCTTGTTAGCTCTATTTCTATCATCAGTTGGTACATCTGACAAAATTTCCTACAAAAAAAAAGCAAATAAAATAAACATAAAAATAAAATAAAATAAATATTTATTATATTGTAAGTATAAGAAAATACCACAACACTTCCAGGTCCTAAATAATTGTCATATTCTTGAATCATCTCAGCCACATCAATTCTCCAACCTAATACTAAAATACACTCTTTTGGTCCTAAACTCGTATCAGATGCCTGAATATATTCAATTAAAAGAAAAACATTAAATCAAAATTATATTTTATACTTGATTAAGAGTGGGTCCTACCTTAGAACCAGATTTCGAAGGTCGTTTCACTATTTTTTGAAGGCGTTTCTTTGTAATATCCAAAGCTTTAAGTAATTTACCATTTTTTTCTTCACTTTCAATATCATGAATCGATTCATTATCCATATTACTAACTAATACCTGTTTCTTTCCATCAACTGGTGCAATGAATAACACCTGTCATCAAAATAAAATAAAATAAATAAATATGCACATGAAAATATAAACATATACATACATATACATACTTTATCATTTTCTTGCAAAATTTCATCATCACTTGGATGAAAATCTATCTTCCCTTCCCTAAGCATCCCACAAACCACTGCCTAAAAAAGCACAAACAAAAAAAATTAATTAAAAATTAAAAAAAAAAAGTAAAAAAAAAAATATAAAAGTTTTACCTCCTGAAAACCTCGTCTAAGTTGTTTATACTTTAATCCCACTAGATCAGGGAAACTACAAAGATTGAATACATTTTCTGCAAATTCAAAAAAAAAAAAATTATTAGATAATATAGCAAAAGAATGAGGGGTAAAAAAGGAATGTACTTCGATAATTGAGTAAGTGTCTGTAAATCTTAATGAGTCCTTTTTGACGAGAGCATTGAACAAATAATTTTGAGGAAACATTTTCAACAGGCTCTACTTTTAGCCCAGAAATTGATTTTAATAGCTCACACGTGTTTGCACTTGAAACCTATAATAATTTATTAAAATTAATAATTAAATAAAATAATTTAATTATTAAAAGTATATTATTTACCTCTACAACTGTAGGAACAGATAACATATTAGGAAGAGGTTGAAGTGCAAGTACTGATAAAAATGCATCTGTATCAACTTCATACCTATTAAATTTTAAAAAATTAAAAACTCAAACTAATAATATATATATATATATATATATATATATATATGTATATACCTATCTCCTTTTGTTGGTAATATGATTAATGCACGTGCTTTATTTGCTGCAGCTCTTTCAAATGATTTTGTTAAACTAAGACTACAACTATACAAACACAAATACATAAACTAAATGTTAAGACTTTATAAAAAAAAAAAAAAAAAAAAAGCTAAAAAAGAAACAATTTATATTTAACCTCTTTGTAAGAATATCAATATGATTAAGATCCTTTCCAATATTCTCAGCTATTTTCTCCATTTGTTTCCTTGGAATATCTGATGATAATAGAAGAATTTTCTGCCTCCTATAAATACAAAATAAATAAATAAATATAAAATTAATGAAATAATAAAAATAAAAATACATTACCTAGCTGTAGCAGTACCTAAACGAACAGCATATTCTTGATATTTATTAAGCTGTTTCACTATAAATGATAAATGGCTATTAATTCCACATATAATAATATGATCAGTTTCCATAGTTTGACTTTGTGCCCCTTCTCTTAGTCTTTGCATATTACTCTACACCATAACATTAATCATTAAAAATCATTTCTTAATAATTAATATATATATATAAATATAAAAAATAATTACCCTAAATTGTTCAGTCATTGTACTGAGTAACCGAGAATAGAATAGTATACCCCATATAGCTAGTACAAAACCAAGTACACGTTCAATTCTTGTTCTTTGCTGCATTGTTACATTCAACAACTTATTTTATTTTTTTTTATTTTTTTATTTTTTTATTTTTGGACATTAGTAACTTATTTTATTGAAATAGTTATTAATTAATATAAAACACACTCAATACTTACTCTTAAATGAGTAGATGATGAACATAAACAAGCCCAAGCTTCCCAAAAACATTCTTCTATAGGTTGTTTACTTCCCCTGTACCATTTTAATTATTTATATATAAATATAAAAATAAATAAATATTAATCTTATATTGTAAATATAGAGTAACTTACCTAAACTTAAAGAAAAGGAACCCTCCAATTAGTACAAATGATAAACAAGAAGCAAGAAGACCAATGAAAACCCTGAATAATTTGAATTTTTCAATGTAAAATATATAAAAATTGATGAATCAGAAATGAGAAAAAACAATTATATATATATATATATATATATATATATATATATATATATATATATATATACACTTACGTAGCAACGTTTTTCTCGAGTTGAATATTGAATAGATAAATGAGTCGTGATAAATTCCATTTCATAACTTGAAATGAAGGTAAAGTTACATCTAATTTAAGAGGTGTTGGTTTATTCAAAGGATTTGAATTTGAAATGCAAGCAAAAGGTGAAGAATAAGCTGTAAATGCAAGTTCAAGGAGTATATTTATTTTAGCATTTGTGGAATTTATTTGTATGAATCTGAATAGTAAATATAATGCTAATGGTTTCATATCGTATTTCAAGAATTTTGCATTTAAGTCCTTGACTATATTCAGATTTATTGAAGAGCCCAGGTTATTGTTTCTCATTTCAGAATTAATCCTCCATTTTCCTGATAAAATATCACAAAATAATACTTTGCTTAGTATAAATTGTAACTTATTACATGATAAAGGAATTTAGAGTTACTCACCTTTGTTTTTTATCAGAATACTATGAATTAATGAAGATGAAGATGGGTTGAACCAGCTAGATGATGATTTTCTGGAGAAATTATCAGAAAAAAAGTGTTATCTATAATATATTACAGTTAGTAACTTATCTGCAGTGAAATATTTACTTGATATGACTTGTTTTCATCAATTTGAAGAGAAAACTTGAGTAAAAGAATACAGAATTTATGTTGTATTGACTAATAATGCAGGTTATGATGATTATCTTAAAGGCGAATAATCCATATGTCATAAATAAGCCAATTAATCTTCAGATCGTGGCTTGAAGAAGCTAATTTGGTAATGCTTTTTTATAAAGAAGTTGATATGGAATCAATGAATATACTGATTCTTCAAGAATTACTGATTGAACAGACTAAAATTGAATCGAAATCCAATTAATATCTTGTATTTTAGAACTCATTGAGGAATTAAATCATACATATCACAGAGTTAATAACACCGAGAATGATTTCTTGGTATATACTAACTGGTAACTATAATCTATATCCACTGATTTATTCATACTCAACTCAAGAATTCAATCCATAAAGACATGCAAGAACATATCATGGAACAAATTCACACAGACACAGTGACACCCATATATATATATATATATATATATATATGCATGTACCGATGATTTTAATGGGGAAAAAGAAGAGTTAAAGATTAATGAGTTACCTTTTCGAATATGAAATCAGATGCAATCTTGGAATCTGCGTCGATGATGATAACAATGCTTTATGGGTATTCAACTGAAGCATCTTTATTGTTGATTCTGTACAGTAACAGAGTGAAGTTTTTGTTGATGTGAATATGGAAATGGAATCTTTTAGTTAGTATAGTATGAACAGTGAAGAGTGGTTGGTTGTTTAAATCGTTTGGGTATATGAAGATAATTGTGTAGAAAGTGAGTAATTATAAAGAACACCTTCATATATAAATATAAAGGACAAAAAGTTTACTAACTTTTTAGTCATTTTTCTGTGTATATGGTCAAAATAATTTGTCTTTGTTTAATATATTATTTCTTTTTAATCGAAAAGAGTAATGATATTTTAATTGGTCACAACTCACAACAAAAATCAGATTGGTTGCCATTTTGTTAAAAAAAAAAAAAAATTGGTTGCCTGGCTGTCCTTTTTTTGCCATTATTTTGGTAGTTTAAGGAAAGTGGTTTTACTGACATAATTTCCATATATATATACATGATCAATTTTTTTCCAAGGAGCTTTTAATTTATTTACTTTCTGATAAATAAACAGTACACTATACCAACTAAGGATATCGTCTCATTGGTTTTTTCATTATTAAAAAGTATAACCATAATCGTTTATTTTATTTAAAATCATAATCTAATAGTTTTAATCATCGATCACACTTTTTAAAAACCATAACCATATTATTTGGTTTCGTTTTTTTGAACGAACTTACGGTTTTTAACCGTAAGAAAACGGTAATTTAATAAATATATTAATTTTCATTAAATAAAACCACATATATATATGAAAAATATCTAAATTATATAAAATATTGTGTTGATCATTAATTAGATTGTATATTTATTATTTAGTTTGTTAAATCTAGTATTTGAATTTTGGTTATAAATATAATATATCTAATTTAACCAAGATTATTATACAATTTGAAAACATATATCATAATAAACGGTTTTTGTTTATTCGGTTTTATTTTTATCTAAAACTATAGCTTATTTTAACCATCTGTTACACTTTTCAAAACCATAACATAATGATTTTAACCACGGTTATATAATTCAGTTTTTAAACAGGGTTTCAGTTTTTAACCATAACCATTGTCATCCTTAATACCAACCAAAATTTACCACCCAAGCTGAAGATTCAAGTTGGTTTTTTCAATCCTATCATTTGACTAAACTTTAATGTATATTTAGGATAAACTTACTGTTATCCTTAAAGGACAGATGAGGTAGAAATTAAATAAAAAATGAAAGGTACAAAACTTTATTTTTTTGAGTATGATTTCACAAAATGCGACCACACTCTCAAAAACTAGTTTGTTCCGCGCTCGCTAAATAAGTTTCATTGTTGCGGCAGACGTGATTTGTCTTTTTTTTTCTAGATCTTTCCATCTCTCATCTTCTTAATCCATTTAAGAGAACTCGAGATAGTACTTATATCTTTAGTTATGTCAAACCATTTTCGAACCTTCCAAACAACACTCGAGACTTCACATTCAAAAAATAAGTGTTTGTTGGTATCAAAATATTCACAACACATACTACAAAACGAGTCCAACCCTATGTACACCATACGATCTTTAATTTGTAACTATTCTTATAGGGTCATGTCTATAGTGATTTCGTATTTAGGGGTTAAGCATAAGTCCTAAACTATACTAGTCCAAGGCCTAGACAAAGCACAACGACTAAAGACATTGTAAGGTTTATTGTAAAACTCAAAGTATTTTTCTCTTGTTAAATCTTTTTATATCTTGTACACTTAAACAAATGTGATGTCACTCTTAGACAAATATGATGTTATATCCTCACTATTATTATTAAATAATAGTGGGACTATGTATTCCGTTTTGCATATCAAATGATGTCTTAGATAGGATATCCAATAATACAACTGAGAAAATCATTTTAACCAACAAGACTCTAAAGGCTA
Source organism: Nemophila menziesii (assembly GCA_029959085.1). NCBI lineage: Eukaryota > Viridiplantae > Streptophyta > Magnoliopsida > Boraginales > Hydrophyllaceae > Nemophila > Nemophila menziesii. The sequence continues at coordinate 9,488,766 of JARWIR010000017.1, read as the reverse complement.
AGGCAAGTTAGCAAGCAATGCATACATTAATAATGAAATATGAGGCAAGGTATAAGAATCAGTGTTACTTAAACTTCTTAAGCAAGTGTATCTAGCTGGTCAAATTAGGTAAAGTTATTGATGTTGTATATTTATGACCTAAACACTTAGTTTCTGGTGTCGCCTAGGGTGTGATAAAAATAAGCCAGAAAACAATGCACTCTCACCCTAGACAAGCACAGTACTGCAAGTATTACAGGACGTATGCAAGTTTTAATGATAAGTTAGATTCGTTCTCAGGGACTTAGTGTGTTATACGTTATGAGCAATAATAGCAAGTAGAGAGTAATTAATTAAAAGACAGAAAATAAATAGGAACGATTGAGAGATTAATGATTAAACTACTGAAATTAAAGACAATAAAATAAAAGATAAGAAATATGAGATGAGAAGTATAGTTTAGGTTTTGCTAGTATGCACTAATCCTTCTAATTCTTTCTATCAAATTCTAGTTAATAAGGGAGATAATTAGCTCTTAGATATTTAGTCATGATTCTAAATTCCCTCTCTTAGACCTGGAGAGCGACTAAGGGGGCTACTAACACACCACGAGGCTGGTTCAAATAGGGTTATCAAGCGCTACCAAGGCCCTAAGCAATCAATTCCAAACATGGTGATAGTGGTTAAGATATACCCTAATGACTATCTAGTTAGAATTAGTGTTGTCAAAACCAATATCGACACTAGACGTTATGTGGTGTTTCAATAATTAGACACCCAGCTAAGGTGATTATCTAACTACTATTAAGGTAATCCTATACATTGCGCACCGCAAGGAAAACAGACAATAAATCAAAACACATAAACAAATATATAGGTAAGCAGCTAATATCAGATTAAAACATATAATTCCCAAAGAAACTTAGATAGAAAGAAAATAGAATTCATAGATTATACATAATGCAAAACCCAAGCTATGGGAAAATTAGTTCATACCTGAAGGAAATAAACTAAAAGAAATAATAAAAGACTTCATCTTGCACTCTTCAATAGTTCTGATGATAATAAACCTAAGGACTACTTAATGTGAGGCAAGGATAATTTACAAGTGATACAAGGGTGTATTTATAGGTGTAGAGAAGCCCTAATTCGTTTTCTTGAAGGAGAAGGTAAGTAATGGTCTCCTAGCCCAACTCAAATTCGTAACCCTAAAATATGGAATCAGCCCCGTTTTTGTTTTGGTCCTAACAGCTTCAATTCTAATCTGTTTGACGCGTATGAGTAGTCGAAATTCATCTTCTCGGAAAGATCTTTAACTTTTCTCTTGACCATTCTTCCAAATTACTCACAGATTTTAAGCTACAAGCCAATCTCTGGCCGTAGGTGGTGAAATTCAGATTTATTTGGCAGCTTTATCTTTCCATACTTTAGCTTTTGTTTCCTTATCTTCAATTTTCATGCATATCTTCTTTTCTTGTCTCTTAGAATTGACTTGGTAATTAATTAATCTCCATATTTATCTTTAAAGCTTCACACTAAATAAATAATTAAACCCAATATGCTCTAAAAATAATAATTCATTAAATCAAGACTAGAAATAGGAAAGTGTAATAATTCACAAGAAAATCGACTAGAAAGACTTCTAAAACACTAAAAATGATGTCTCATCTTAATATTAATTCATCACAAATGAGGAGACATCAGTTTCTTAGGACCCAATTCACTTGGTTTCCACTTGGGTTTGTGTTGCTATTTTTTTTTACAAATCATCTTGGACTTTTCCAAAAACGCACGCATGAACCACGATATAACAGATTTTGATAGCGGCATATTGATGCACTTTGACCATTTTTGAGACATAGGTACAACCATAATTAATTCTTGACAATGATGACGCGACATGCAAATGGGTTGGTTCAACAAATAAAGTTTCTAAATCCCTTTTCATAATTGATTCCACTCTTTTTAAAATATTGTTTTAACAAGATATAGTTTAAATTATCGCGCCCTTTGTAAATATTGAGATAATTGCATCTAGATCTTCAATTTCTTGAAGAATAAAGATTTTCATTCAAAATACATTTTTCTCTTTTTCATAAAAGGCCTTGTTTTAACATGCAGATTTATCATTTAATTTTTGTGAAACATTTAAAGCTTTCAATATTTCATTGTTCCTTTTCTTCTCATGTTCTAATTCTTTTTGACAAAGCATGTTTGATTTTGGTGGAATGAAAATAGTCTTTGCAAAGAGAATCTACCACATCTTGAAGATCATCATAACAATAGTCATTAATGGACAAAAAATGAGTGAATTTAAAATATACTTTTAACAATCATCATCTCAATAGTCCATAATGAACAAATAGGGTTTAAGTTAAAAGATACCTCCTTGCTGTTTGTCACGAAGACAACTATGTTAGAGGCACAATCACCGCTTTCCTCTTGTGTTTAATTGATTTCATCCCATATTGTATGCTTCTTCTTAGTTTTTATGAAGGCAACTAATTTCTCGTGATGGCTTCCTTCACCTTTGCTCTTCTCTTGGCCAGATTGAAATTGTATTGTACATGCATCAAACTTCTTGGTTTGCTCTTAAGAAGCTTAGGAAAATTTGGTTTAGTGTATTTGCTCTTGTTACAATGATAACATATATGTTCTTCTCGCATTTTATCTCCTCTTTCATGCAATTTGCCTGACCTTATCTTTTAGCTAAGTTCTTGAATTCAAGATCCTCACCATATACTTTTCTAATTTTAACACAACATCACTTACATTTTCTCCTTTAAGGTCTTCTTCCAGCGTGCTTTCCTTCCCCATATTGTAGAATGAAAATCGATGATTCACTATGTTCTTCTTTCTTTGTCATCTCGATGTTTTTTTTATTCTAAACAAGATCTTCCGAAATTATATTGTAAATGAGATCGTGCACCGACATGTTTGTGAGATCATTTTATTTCCTAATAGTGATCACTTTTTATAAATATTCTATCAGAAGTGCAAACAAGGTTTTTTGACATTACTCGTTACGTGTGTATGCTTGTCCGAGGTTCTCAAATTTTTGATGATGCCCGAGAATTTTTGATACATCATGTTCAAGTTCTCTAGGATCATCTTTAATAACTAAAATTGAGTAATGTAGAGACAATTCTCATCTCCGTAACGTCCAAAGTGCCTTGATATGATAACTTGAGTAGTATCTAAATATCGTACGTTGTCCCATATTCACTTACCTAGCTATACTCGGTTGAACTTAATTTACAAATAATAATGTTAAGGGCCTTTTGTTTGTCTTGATGGTCTTTGCAACCACATCTTTGTAAGGAACTTAATTGACCATTTTGCCTGATCCAAAGATAGTAATCAAGGACGTTCTTGTAAATTTCTATTGTCTTCTTCTAGTAGAAGTAGCCTGATACTGTAAATAGCAAATTTAAAGTAGTACTTGTAACTTATGGTTGGTTAAATTTCATGTCGTAATGATCTAGGTACAATTAAACAAAAATATATAGTATAGCTATGCTATGATACCAGTTGTTTCCCAAGAAATAGTTATATAATGGGTGAATAGGAACTATGTGAAATATAATTATTAAACATAACCGACTCGATTGGACCCTATCTATAAGACCCAATCTTTTGGATTAATAGATAGATATGCTATAGGTACACATGACCTATGATATGTGAGTGAGACAGTCGATCAAGCACTTAGTGTATTTACTCAATGCAAGCTTCTAGCCAATAATCGAAGAGACAACTAAAGAAGTACTAATCATACAATATATAAGATGAAGATATATGAATGAATATTTTGGCAACAAAAATAACACTTGGCATGCATAAAAATAAACATATAGGAAAGAGAAATTGTACACATGAACTTAAGTGGTTTAGCTCTCATAGGCTTACACCACCACCTAAGGTCTAATTAACCCTTAGGATTTGGAAAGAAATTCCACTAGAATATTTTATGCCTCTTAAAGGTCAGAGCACAAACCTTTAAAACCTCTTTGAAATACCTTTCAAAGGAAACCCGTTGTGTTATCACCAAATAAACTAAAACGAGTGTATAATCTACGATCAAGATGTCACTTCATAAGCCTATGAAGCATGTTCTTGTGTATAACTACACAAGAACAAGTATACAATCTGTACTCACTATATACCACTCTACACACCCATGTCTACACCTATATGATATTTAAAACCACTTGCACCTAGTCTATTAAAGACCCAACTTCTCACTTGACCAATAGAACCACCAGGGTTTAGATTATGCCTAATCCACCTACCCTTGGTACTCCTTGATGAGTAGATAATATGAATATGGTCTAATACAAAGCACAATAGATATTTGGAATATGGATTGCCTTGGGACTCTCTTAAAGATGCTTTTTGAAAAGTTTCTAATTTTGTGTAGAAAGATACACTTTTTGGAGTCTTGAGAGCTCTTATTTATAGATGATAAAATCTCGAATGGATCTATCCACGTGTCAGCTCATCACTAGCCAATTATCCATTTGTCGGGTATCTGTATATTTCTTCCAGCAACTCTTTTTTGTCTTTTCTTTCTATTGTCTCCAGTTTTTGGGTATCCGTACCTTATTCAGGCCGCGTATCTACTGGACTTCATGCATGGCATGTAGCGGATATGTTACCCGACATCTTCTATTTGGCGGTCTGATCTTCAACTTTTAGTCTGATTAGGGATGGCTTGGAAGTCTAATGCTTTGTATATTTCTTCATCTCTTCTAGTTTTCTTTCATACTCTAGTTTGGCACGACTCGGGGGTCTGTGACACTGCATCCTTTCTTCATTTCTTCTGGCGCTCTTTGGCGGTTCAGTTATATTGTTCTTTGAGGGTCCAGTATTCTGCATTTTAGCAGCTCCTCATAAACAATTTTCTTCTACGGCACTTCGAATGTCTTAGTTTTGCTTCTTTTGGGGCCCGAAGACTTGCTTCTACACCATATCCATGTCGTTTTGTACCTACGAATCCTATATGAAATTATCGGAATAGTCGTAAGATCAAATAATTTTAATCTCAATGTTAGTCATCATACACATCAATTAAAATATGGCCTTTATGCCAAAATACCTAAAAACCAAATACGAACCTAGATTTGAGGAAGTCTCTAATAATGACATGATCAATATTTTTTTTTTTAAAAAGCTGAAAAAAGAAAATTACCAAAACTTTGAGTAATCCAAGATACAAAACAATGGAAGATTGACAATAGAACTTTAGTGAAAGAACTTACACCCTCAACATTTTGATTTGATAAAAGAAACCCTAATTCTACGGTAAATATTACTTATTGATTAAACACCCATCAATTGAAGATAGCTTGGAAACTGATGATTTAAGATTCCAATTCCTACTCCATCATCTCTTCTAAGCCTTAGGTTTTTGAAAATCAAAATCTCTCTTATGCTTTGATGAAAGATCATCATCAGCGATCAAGATATGGAAGGATGCAAAAAGAGTTTGATCTTCGTTACTGATGTTGATATGGAATCACGAGTCTGAAAAAAAGATCATGTCACATCGAAAATTTAATATATTTGAAAGCCATTTTATTTTGGAGATAACTTTGACTCGGGTTAGATATAAAGGACTAGATAGAATTGTTTAGTATAGAGTTAAATAACTTTTTATTAAAAATCAAAATATTTGTCAAAAATATGAAAAAATATTTTTAAGATTTAAAGTTACTTAAACTTTTTTTTTTATAGAACATCTTTATACTTTTTCTATTTTTTTAAGATTTAGAATAACTTAAATATTTAGAAACATTTTAAATTATCTTTAAAAGAAACCGTCTAGATTATTTTGGTTAAGTATTTTTTTTTATGTAAATTGCCAATCTTTTTATTTTCTTTTCTTGATCTATTTAACAACTTATCTACAACCATGTCATTACACATTGTGCGTGCTATATTTAGGAAAATTCTTTCATCCAATATTGGATGATCCTACACTAATAATATTAATACACATAATTCATGTTTTGAACTTACAAAAATAACTAACTTATGTTGGAAAAACTTGAAAAGTCATAAAGGAGTAACATTTGGATCCTTTGTTTCTCCCACATCGGTAGTGGGAAAGGGTTTTTACCTTCTTTTATATGGTGTAATTTTAACAATGTCCAAATGGCCAACAACCATGCACATAGCAAAGCAATGGGATAACCCACACGCGCGCACCACCACCACCCACCCACCCGGCCCGGCACCGGCACCGGCGACGGCGACGGCGTGGGGCGTGGGGCGTGGGTCGTGGCTCGTGGCTCGTGGCTCGTGGCTCGTGGCTCGTGGGGAGTTTGGGGAGTTTGGGGAGTCAAAAAATAAAAAATGAAATGGATTTTGTACCAGCTCTTATAGTGTGGAAGGTTGACTACTCAACTTAAAACGTAGAGACAAAACTCCACGAATCTCGCACACGTTAAGGTGAAAGAATATCCCAGCTGTTACTTAGACAAGTCAACACGTGGGTCAACTAAGCTGTTACAGAAAATCCAATCAAATAAAACGTGGGGGTTACAAGACTCAAAAACGTCAACCCAATTAAGCCAATTTCGGGAGGAAATCATGGGCTTTAATGAGGACGTTTCTGAAAGGCTTGGGTCCTCCTTTCCACTCCCCTATATAAAGAGCTCTCTCTACACTCTTAGCAGACTACGAAAATACACAAAGGAAACACTCTCTGCCTCACCACTTACTCTCTATATTTTCCTAAACGTAGTTTTAGTTCTGTTAGAGATACCGGTCACTCCGGAATATCTTTTTAACAACAATAGTTTGACGGTGACTTTGTTTTCCTTTATTATCGTGTAAGTGTATTTCCTATTTCCGTGTATTGTTATTGGAATTTCCGTGTATTTTTATTTCAATTTCCGTGTAAACGTTATTTCAATTTCCGTGTAATTGTTATTTCGTTTTTCCGTGTAAGAGTTTGTTTTCACTTAAACTCGTTTTTATTTTCATTACTTTTCTTTTCGGGAAACCATTTCTTTTGTACAACTGGTGGTTATTAACATAACAATTTAAAAAGATATTCATTTTCTTTTCCACCGGTTATTTTAGAAAATGGCTCTTCCTATTTCGGCTGTTGGTTCCTCTTTGAACACTAAGCCACTTCTCGACGCGAACAAGTTAGAGCCCCTTAATGGTTCTAACTATAAGCGTTGGGCGCAAAAATTAATGATATGCCTTGAACAGTATGAACTCGACTTTGTTATAGTCGAGGCTCCTCCACTTTTGGAAATTGGAGCCCATACTGAACAAGAGCTAGCTAGGCATGCTGCCCTCGAATCTAGGTTCAAAAGAGCTAACACCATGGCTCGGGGCTGGATGTTGAACAATGTTACTAATCCCATCTTTGACCTCCTTGCCAAAGAGAAATCGGCAAAGGTCATATGGGAAACTCTCGAGAAGAAATATGGGGCTGATGATTCGGGTAAGAAAAAGTACGTGACTGGGAATTGGTATAACTTTAGACTTACGGATCAGAAACCCATGACTGAACAACTTCACGTGTACGAGAACCTATGCGCGGAGGTTATCGCCGAAGGCATGAAGATGTGTGAAATTCTTCAAGCCAACATTTTGCTTGAGAAATTTCCCCCATCTTGGAGTGAATACCGCAACCACCTCAAGCACAAAAAGAAAGAAATGACCCTCCAAGAGCTCATCAGCCACATCCAAGTCGAAGAAGCGAATCGATTAAAGGATAAGTCAATCTCTTTCCCTTCTCATTCCTCCAAAGCTAATCTAGTCGAAGGTTCTGGCCAAGGTAACAAAGACAAGTTCAAAGGGAAGGGAAAGCAACAAGGGTCCAACAAATCTAAGTCTGGGGGAAACAAGAATCGCGGCAACTCCAACAAACAAGGCGGAGGATTCAAGATCTCTGGTAAGATTAAAAAAACTAAAGGGGCCTGTTACTGTTGTGGCAAAGAAGGGCACAAAGCTTTTGAATGTCCCCAGAGAGCTGGCCAGGGTCCCAAAGCTGCCGCGAATCTGACTGAGACCGAAGAAATCATCGCTGCGGTAATGGTTGAGGTAAATTTGGTAGAGAATAAGAGCGAGTGGATCCTTGACACTGGAGCTTCTCGCCATTTCTGCGCAAACAAATCCCTGTTCAAGAAATTTGAAAAGGCAACTGATGGTGAGTGTGTGTACTTGGGTGACTCTTCCACCACTACTGTTCTTGGTAAGGGTCAAGTTCCCCTCAAACTCACATCTGGTAAGACTCTTGAACTAAATGATGTTCTCTTCGTTCCCTCTCTCCGTAGGAACTTAGTTTCCGGGGCTCTCCTTAATAAAGTTAGTCTCAAACTTGTTTTCGAGGGGGGTAAAGTCATTATCACCAAAAATGACGAATTCGTGGGGAAAGGGTACCTTAATAACGGCTTGTTTGTTTTAAACACTGTAACCCTTAATGAGAATGCATCTAATTCCGCTTATATTGTTGAGTCCGTTCAAACGTGGCACGGTAGACTAGGCCATTTAAATGTTGCGTCTATTAAAAGGCTTAAAAATCTTGGACTAATACCCGTTAACAACGTGGATGACTTTGAAAAATGTCAAATATGTGTAGAGTCCAAACTTGCGAAAAAACCTTTTAAACCCGTTACCACGAGACAAACTAAACTACTTGAATTAGTTCATTCGGACTTAGCTGATTTTAAAAACTCCGCTAGTAGAGGTGGAAAACTTTATTACATAACCTTTGTAGATGACTACTCTAGGTTTACTAAAGTGTATCTTCTTAAAACTAAAGATGAGGCGGAAAATGCGTTTTTAAAATATAAAGCCGAAGTTGAAAACCAACTAGATTGTAAAATCAAACGACTTAGGTCCAATAGAGGAGGCGAGTATAGTTCTAATTCCCTTAAAGAGTTTTGTGAAACAAATGGGATTATCCACGAACTTAGTGCCCCTTATACACCCCAACAAAATGGCATAGCAGAAAGAAAGAATAGGTCCCTTAAAGAGACTATGAATGCCATGTTAATAAGTTCAGGTTTACCAAACAACATGTGGGGGAAGCTGTCCTATCAGCCTGTTATGTACTTAATAGGGTACCTCATAAATCCCTAGAAAAAACCCTGTATGAAATGTGGAAGGGTTTTCCACCAAACCTGAAATTTTTAAAAGTGTGGGGGCGTCTAGCCAAAGTCAAACTACCTGATTTTAAAACAGTCACCGTTGGTCCCAAAACCATTGACTCAATTTTCATAGGGTACGCTCAAAATAGTGCGGCATACAGATTCTTGTCATTAGAAGATAACTCTATTTGTGAATCTAGAGACGCTGAATTCTTTGAACATGTTTTCCCTTTGAATGATTTAAATACTGTCAATACTTCTTTACCTGTTGATAATTTATCTACTAATGATGTGGTACCTCTTTGTGATGTTTTTCCTAACCCCTCCACTTCCATGGAGCCTAGTAGTATTCCCAAGGAAGAACCTAGGAGAAGTAAGAGGCGCAGGATTGAGTCTAGCTTCGGCCCTGACTTTATAACAGCCTTTATAACAGAAGGTTCTCACATCGACCTATTAGACGAACATGTAGTCAATTGTTTCCTCATGGAGGATGACCCAAAAACTTATGATGAGGCTTTAGAATCTATAGATGCTAGTTTTTGGAAAGAGGCTATTAACAGTGAACTTGAGTCAATAAAAAGTAACCATACATGGGAATTAACCAACTTACCTAGGGGTAGCAAAGCAATTAGTAGCAAATGGATTTTTAAGAAAAAATTGAGACCCGATGGTTCAATAGAAAAATTCAAGGCCAGACTTGTTATTAAGGGCTTCACCCAAAAGAAAGGTCAAGATTACTTTGACACCTATTCCCCAGTGACCAAAATTGCCACGATAAGAACCCTTATTGCTTTAGCCGTCATTCACGAACTTGTAATACATCAAATGGATGTCAAAACCGCGTTCTTGAACGGAGATCTAGATGAAGAGATCTACATGGCTCAACCTGAAGGGTGTGTGGTCCCTGGTCAAGGGGACAAAGTGTGTAAGTTGAAAAAATCCTTGTATGGATTGAAACAGGCACCGAAAAAATGGTATGAAAAACTAGATAGTACTCTCATTTCATATGGGTTTATAGCTAACACTTCTGATTCATGTGTTTACTCCAAGGTAACAAATTCAGAGTGTGTTATCATCTGCCTTTATGTAGATGACATGCTCATCTTTGGTACTACTATTCATAATATAAATGAGACTAAACGTTTCTTGTCTTCCAGATTCGACATGAAAGACATGGGAGAAGCTGATGTGATACTTGGGGTAAAAATCATTAGAAGCAGTAATGGCATTACCCTGAATCAGTCTCATTACGTAGAAAGGATGCTGAAGAAGTTCAATTCCTTTGAAGTAACGCCTGTAAATACTCCTTATGATTCTAGCATTAACTTATCTAAACATGTAGGGGATGCTGTATCCCAAAATGAATATGCTAAAATCATAGGAAGTGTAATGTTCTTAATGAACTACACTCGACCCGATATTGCCTATGCCGTAAGCAGACTTAGTCGCTATACTCATAACCCGAGTAGTGACCACTGGGTTGCACTTCGCCGTCTATTGAAATACTTGAGGGGTACCATCGATCTAGGCTTGCACTATAACAAATTCCCTGCAGTCCTTGAGGGTTTTTGTGATGCAAACTGGATCTCTGACAATGACGAAGTAAACTCCACCAGTGGTTATGTATTTTCCTTAGGGGGAGGTGCTGTATCGTGGAAGTCTTCCAAACAGACTTGTATAGCACGCTCCACCATGGAGTCTGAGTTCATAGCACTAGAGTTAGCTGGGCAAGAAGCTGAGTGGTTGAGAAGTCTCTTATCGGATGTGCCACTCTGGGAAGGAAGTGCCACACCTGTATGTATCCACTGTGATTCACAAGCAGCCATTGGAGTCGCTCATAATAGCGCCTATAATGGTAAGAAGAGACATATTCGCATCAGACATGGGTCAGTAAGACAATTACTGAAAAATGGTGTGATAGCCTTGGAATTCGTACGATCAGAGGAGAATCTAGCCGATCCGTTCACCAAAGGCTTGACCAGGAGACTAGTCCTGGAGACGTCGAGGGGGATGGGTCTAAAACCCATTAAGTGGGAACATGTGACTAATGAGTCAATGTGATTTCCTCATCCCTAAGGCTCAAACCCAAATCGTCTTGTTCATGGCCACTTGTGGTGGTCCTTGTTGAGAAGGACTTGATGAAAAAGGCGTACCAAGTGTTGAAACTCACATTCGAACTCATAGCCTTTATGGTGGTCCTCCTAAAAGGACTTGATGAATTCGAGGGTAACTTTGATACCCAAATATTCATGGTAGAGTGTTGAGGAGACGTCCTTACACCACTCTCAAATGAATAAAACCACCAAGTTCATAGCCCTTAAAGGGTGGTCCTTAGAGAAGGACTTGATGAACCAAAAGGTGATGTTAGAGGGAACCATAACCTTGAATCGGGTAGAGTATGTGCTGTGAGGGTCTCGATCGATAACCGTTAAAGTTCAAGAGTAAGTTCACTTAAACGGAATTCGGTGGTTGCCTCACTTCACTACGTGTCAATTCAAATCGCAAGATATTGACACTTAAGTACAATTTACCCATTCTTCTTTCTGGAACCTTCTCTCCAAACCTTTTGTTGACTTTCAAGTGTGTGGGGGATTGTTGGAAAAACTTGAAAAGTCATAAAGGAGTAACATTTGGATCCTTTGTTTCTCCCACATCGGTAGTGGGAAAGGGTTTTTACCTTCTTTTATATGGTGTAATTTTAACAATGTCCAAATGGCCAACAACCATGCACATAGCAAAGCAATGGGATAACCCACACGCGCGCACCACCACCACCCACCCACCCGGCCCGGCACCGGCACCGGCGACGGCGACGGCGTGGCTCGTGGCTCGTGGCTCGTGGGGAGTTTGGGGAGTCAAAAAATGAAAAATGAAATGGATTTTGTACCAGCTCTTATAGTGTGGAAGGTTGACTACTCAACTTAAAACGTAGAGACAAAACTCCACGAATCTCGCACACGTTAAGGTGAAAGAATATCCCAGCTGTTACTTAGACAAGTCAAACACGTGGGTCAACTAAGCTGTTACAGAAAATCCAATCAAATAAAACGTGGGGGTTACAAGACTCAAAAACGTCAACCCAATTAAGCCAATTTCGGGAGGAAATCATGGGCTTTAATGAGGACGTTTCTGAAAGGCTTGGGTCCTCCTTTCCACTCCCCTATATAAAGAGCTCTCTCTACACTCTTAGCAGACTACGAAAATACACAAAGGAAACACTCTCTGCCTCACCACTTACTCTCTATATTTTCCTAAACGTAGTTTTAGTTCTGTTAGAGATACCGGTCACTCCGGAATATCTTTTTAACAACAATAGTTTGACGGTGACTTTGTTTTCCTTTATTATCGTGTAAGTGTATTTCCTATTTCCGTGTATTGTTATTGGAATTTCCGTGTATTGTTATTTCAATTTCCGTGTAAACGTTATTTCAATTTCCGTGTAATTGTTATTTCGTTTTTCCGTGTAAGAGTTTGTTTTCACTTAAACTCGTTTTTATTTTCATTACTTTTCTTTTCGGGAAACCATTTCTTTTGTACAACTGGTGGTTATTAACATAACAACTTATTAATCTAATGACATGTGTTATTTATAATTAAAAATGGCCATGATATAAATATTAGACTATCCAAATATTGGATGGAAGTCTTGATATGATATCATCATTTGTTTCATTATTAAAATTTACATTTAGGAACTAATATATAGGTAAAACAAAGATATATAATATATTATCTTTCTTCAATATATTATTTGCAATATTCCACTATTAAAATTATTTGCAACCCCTGCTGGCTTGCTGTCGTCCTTTGTCCATACGAATGAGATTCTTTTACATGGACTAGAAAAAGTACTTGATGTCTTTAATGATGTGATTTGTTTTGTATTCGATTTCTGCTTTCATTCTCTGCTTAGATTCCTTATAATTTTATATAAATTCAATGATTAATTTAAAGTAACCTCAAACATGATCATAATCTGCTTGCAAGTATCTACAACAAGTAAAAAGGCACTGCTCAAAAGATCAGTTATAACCATCGAAGATATTTCTCCTACAGCAGCAGGAACTGCATATACCCATAACCTGACATCAGAGTAAATTTCGATTGTACTTACCTATCTATCTATATTCATCAAGTAAAGAGTCCAGTTTACCCCTAAATCAAGCTAAGCATTAAGCGTATACCTCATTCACGTGGCTTGTCTTATAATTCATGAGTGAAGTAGAATAGTGGTTGAAAACTTATTTTATCTGGTACAGTAATTGCACCATTTAAGGGGACTCTACTCGTACTTTCATGTAAAATGGTTATCTGATTCTTTTTTAGTATGTCCTTGGCCCATCCTTTACCTTCAATGAAAATAATGTACAGAGAACTTTGAACAAAAAAGAAATGTACAGAAAACAACTTTACAAGTATTCATAGTGATAGAGAGTTATTAAAAAAAAATCTCCTAAATCGTATTTATTTATCGTCTATCTCATTTTTTGTCTTAAATTTATCATCAAAGGTCACGAGACAATAATCTAGACATTTCATTCAATGATCTTGATCTCAACGATGTCCAAAAACTTCTCATTGAAGTCCCCACCAGTAAACTAACCCCGAAAATCTCATGTTTTGGGTAAACCAGAACTCCAATTTTCTACGAAGATGAATGACTATTGGTAAAATAGGTTTTACGGAGTGTTGATTGGGTTGACGATAACTTGATTGATACGTTTATCTAATTATAAAAACTAACGTAATATATATTTACTTGTTATGAAATTTTAAAAATAAATAAATAATTGTATATTTAGTTATATGTTATATATATATGTGCGTGCATGCGTGCGTGTGATGCAGTTAATCAATTAACCTAATCATAAGTTCTTACGTAAGCAACCTCAATCAATGAAGGTTTAGTTCATACTAAAAGAAATAAAAGTAATGAAAACTAAAGACAAAATTATAATTAAAAACACAAATAAATGATAGTTACTATTTAGGAAGAGGTTAAATGATGAATGGTTGGGAAATAATCGTTGGGTTCATAGACAAGCCCTTCTTTTCTCCTCTCCAACTCTTCTGCTCATGCTTACCTTTAATTCTGTTGTGTGCTGATAGATTGTGAGTTGTATATGTTAAGGGGTTGTTAAATGACTTATATAATATCAAAAAAATGTTTGGGCCCCCTTTGGCTCACTTAATTAAGTTTAGAAGGGCCCAACCCGTTTTAAGTTAAAGTTGGACTGATTCGAGTCACGGTGGAAGAAAATGACATAACTTTTTCATCTTAATTCCGAATTGACTTCCGTCACTTGCAAGGCGATACTGACTTCAAGCTCTTTCTTAATCAAAAGGAATCAGGTCCAAAACTTTTACCAATATTTCATGGCGATTGAAACAATATGACGTTAAGATTTCTATAGAAAATACTCCAACTTCTCAAAGTGACTCTAGGCTCAAATTCCGCCTTGGCTTGGGGTTTATCTTGACTTTTTGACTTCTTCTACTCATATTAGAACCTTGTATCAACCATGTACCTATAATCTACACACTTAACACACAATCAAGGCATAAAATCTCTATAAATCGCAACATGTCCAAAACAAGAGACAAAAGTATACTATAGCAAATATTAGGGAAAAATCCCTCACTTAGACCCAATAAAATACCAAAAGAATATCTTGTGAGTGGATTAATCCATAACAAAAAGAGAGACATCAACACTCTTATATTTCTTCCCCATGTTTTGCCTCTTCCTCTTGTATTCTAACACATTCATTCGATTCATCATCTCAACTAACCCGCAACTCAAAGATGCACCAAGTACGAGTTCAAACTCTTGAACTTTGAATGGTTGGCATTTCTAAGGGTTATTGTGTATAGGAGGATATTTGATGGTGTTTAGACGGTGGTTTATGAAGAACGAGGTAAATAATTTTGTTTGCTTGTGGTGGACGCTTTCTCGAAGACTTGATAATATTTGGTGTTTCGTGGTTTTATGGAATAGATTTGGTGAAGTTTATGATTTTATGGAAGATGGATGGTGTTTTGGTATGTTTTTGAAGGTTTTCTCAAGCTTCAATAGTATTTTAATGGAGTTTGGAGGTGGAATTTTGTTTTTAGTGAAGTTGGAGGAAGCTACTAATAGGGTTTGTGCTTGTAAGAAACCCCTAAGGATTATTTCATTCTTGTCTAAACCGACCCGCATCGGTATATCGCTTATGTGTTCCAGGTTTGTTAATCATCGATCGTGAATGTCGATACTCGTAGGCTGTGGTATACCGCCTGTTGGGCACGATATACCGCTCGACTTTTCAATAGCTTCTGACTTCATACAACATGGCCCTCTAGTCACGACCCTTGGATGGCGTACGGTATGCTGCTCACAACCTTTAATGTGTTTGTCATTTTGTGTCGTGTGTGTGTAGTCAACACTGTCAATATTGCGCAGCGGTATACCGCCTATAAGGCACGGTATACCACTCGAGGCCTTAGTATTCTGCCTTTTTGGATCGTAGAATTATGGTCGAGACGGCTTGGTGGGCATGGTATATCGCCCGATGGGCGTGGTATACCGCTCAAGGCGATGTGAACATAATTACTCAATCTTTTTCACCCCAAGCTCAAAGATGTACGCACATACACAAAATAACGCTATACTTTCTTCTCCTATTAGAGCAAAGACACACTAATACACATTAATAAACACTAAACATAAAGTAATATACATTACGAATGGAATAAACTTATATATAAACGGGTTTCACCCTTATTGGATTTTGTTTAATGTCGTTAAACTCGACACCTCTCCTTCTACTCGGCTTCGAGGAGGTACATGACCTCCCCACGATTTTGATCCTCCTCAAGAATGGTATCCTTGCCTCCATGATAAATTTTTATTGATGACTGTTTACCATGAATGTTCGGTGTTCGGGCGAATGTTCAATCTCTATTGCTCCCGAGGTGTGATCTTGGTGACAATGAATGGACTTGACCACTTCGATCCCAACTTCTCTGGACAATTTATGGACTTGGAGTTATACTTGAGGATTTTTTATACCACTTCAAACTTCTTCGCATGGAGCTGCTTATCATGTCACTTCTTGGTTTTATCTTTGTAGAGTTTTCCATTTTTATAGGCATGAAAGCGGAACTCATCAAGTTCATTTAAATGCATAATTTGCTTCCTTCCAGCCAATATAGGGTCTAAGTTTAATTATTGTATCTCCCAATACACACTTAACTCAAGCTAAAGTGGTAAGTGACAAGTCTTACCATACACCATACGATACAGAGATGCACCTAAGGGCATTTTGAAAATTGTTCTATAAGATCATGGCGTATAATCTAATTTTGTTGACCAATATTGTATCGTTGGTCAAGTAGTCTTCTCAAGAATAAATTTTATTTCTCAGTTAGAGATTTCGGCTTGACTTTTTGTTTGGGGATGTTAAGCGGTAGACACTCTATGCCTCACTCCATATTTCACAAGTACCGCCTTCAAATATTTGTTCACAAAATGCATACCTCCACCACTAATGATTACTCTTGGCGTCCCATGTCTTGTGGAAATATGTGATTTAAAAAACATAATCACCACTCTTGCATCATTTGTTGGTAAATCCACCGCTTCAAACCATTTCAACACATAATCACCAACTAGCAAGATGTATTGATTCCCACAGGATGTCAAAAACAATTCCATGAAGTCAATACCCCAAACATAAAATCAACACATATTTGAGTGAAATCTCATCTCTCTTCGAAACATTTCTGGTGAATCGGCACGTTGGACATTGCTTGACATATTCATGACAATCTTAATGAATTGTGGGCCAATAAAAACCTGATTGAAGTACCTTAGCGGCGGTAAGATGGTGGGTCCTTGTGTGTTATAAAATAATGAAATAAAAGCAAAGAGATAAAGGATCCACAGACCGCAAGTGTACGGGTCGTACCAAGTAATAGATAAGTAAAATCGGGATTATCGTCTCCACAGGGATTTAAGTAGTTATTCTAAATTCGTGTTCAATATCAGAATAGATAGTTTTAATTGCTTTAAAAAGATAAAGAATAAAGGTGTTTGTTTCTAATTAACTAAAGAATAAAATAGACAATAAAATAAACAATTAATAATTATGCAAGAAAGATAATGATATGCAAGTATGAATCTATCCTATTGAATCTATGATTCCTAAGAATAAGGGTGAATGGGAAATCTCACAATAGTCGGGAATCTATAATCTCCTAGCCCCCGTCAGGGTGGACCTAGAAGCTATCCTACGGTATTACAAACCCCGTCAGGGCGATTATAAGCTACTTTCAGATGAATACTATTTTACCTCATTGGCTACGTGGTTAGTCAAGCCTGTCAGGGTCAAATAACGGATACCACGCGTCTATATTCTATGTCTGTAATTAAACCCCCCGTCAAGGCGATCACTTCCCCACCAAAGTGAATAGCCTAATTACTAAAACCTACCCTTGATTCGCGACGTCAATGATAGTGAATAAGCACAAGAATACAGTCAATGGAAATTAAGAACCAATTCAATTAAATACTAAATCCCAGATTCAAATTAAAACAGAAAAACAATAATCAAAGGTTCATATAATTACAATCCTAAAGAGAAATTATGCATAATAAAAGTTCTTGAATAATTAGCTTAGAAATACCTCATAGACAAAATAGATCTAATACTAATTACCAAAGAATAGAGATGGAGAAGTGTTGAATTGATGTAGTTAAGCTCTAGCTCTTGCTTCTTCCTCCTCTAGATCCTCTTGATTGCTCCTATGATGAATTATTTGTGTATATTAAGCTTATGCAGCCAAGGGATGATTTTCTAAGGTTTAGATCTGGTATTTATAGGTGCTAGGTCGGATTACTTGGAGTGGGAGACAAGTCAAGGACTCTTTAATTCGTAACCCTAAAATCTAGGAAAGGTAAGCTGATTTGATTTGGTCATATCTTTTTCAATACTTATCCGTTTGAGGAGTTCCAATATATGAAACTGCTTGTCTCGGAAAGAGCTTTCCATTGGTGCAGACCATTCGTCCAGAATCCATGCCAATCTTTAGTTATGGAATTATCTTTAAAACGTGGCTGGAATTTCAGATTCACAAGGCAGCTTTATCTTTTCCTAATTGAACTCTACTTCCTTCTATCTCCAGATTTTTCAAGATCTTCTTTCCTTATCTCCTTAGCATTGATTTAGCATCTAATTTATTTCCATATTATCTCTAAAGCTTCACATTAAATAAATAATTAAACCGCATATGCTTTGAAAATAATAAATCATTAAATCAAGACTAGAAATAAGAAAGTGCAATTTAAATTCAGGAAACTCGACTAACACACTAGAAATATTCTAAGACTTTAATTCTCACTTCTCCTCCTTGGATTGGTTTCTCATGAAATTCATAAACCTACTAACTTTGCATTAAAAATAAGTAAATTAACGCACAAAAGCTCTATAAATGCATATAGTTTAATTCCAAGGGGAGAAAGTGTAATATTGCAATTTAAGCACTAAAGTCAATATAAAAAGACCATTTTCAAACCAAAATGATGTCTCCTAAGGGCTTATATTTAGACCAAAAAGGGAGACATCAAGACCCCCAACTCAAACTTGTATCGTCCCGATACAATAATAAATAAAAACATAGGGAAGTCTCTAAAATATCAGCTATATCAATGAAGCACAGGGGAGAAGAAGATAGCAGAATATATAAACTCAAAGCAACTACTTAGAAAATTTCATGCAATAATATTTACGAACTACATACCTGCACACTTGTCATATCTACAATCAACACGACTTGAATTCAAGATTAGATTAGCTTCGCAATGTAAGAAGGAGAGGATCTTTACTCAGTTTACCATGGAGGCTATAGATTGTTCATCGAACTTTACTAGTGTCCAAGGATCCACTTAACTAATCTCTAACAGCTCAATCACTTCTAGATTACATAGCAAAGAATCAAAAGGTCTTTTAGGGTTGTAATGTTGGCTTAGGGACGGTATGATAAGTATATTTGGATAATTTAGAGTGAGCTTTTGGCTTTCTCCTCACTAGCCATCAACGAATCGCCCTAGAGCTTGAGTTACTCTCGTAAAACGTTCTCACTCAACCCAATGACTTCCTTGATGCACAAATTAGCATCCCCAATAACCCAATTAAAGCAATAAGATGTTCACATAAAAATTCCTCTTTGCCGGTCCAAATATATTTCTTTTCATTTCAATTTTTTTTCTTTTGTATAGCTATGATCCTCTTTTTGATGTTGAGATATCACGCTATTTTTCATAAATTATGCCTTTTCATAACTTTAGCTTTTTAGCTTCTTTTTCATTTACTATTACCAAGGCAAAGGGTTACAATATAATAAACCTGTGAATCATCATCAAATATAGAATAGAGCACACTTAATAAGCTCAAAAATCCCAACCTAATAATATTTCCCATAATGGTGGACCCACCACCCCAAACTCAAGTTCTAAAACAATTGTCTATGCATCGCGATTTGAGTGCGGGTCATATGGAAATGCCTAATAAACTAAAGGGATATAGCTTATAATGTGGCTAATAAAAAGGATTTAGAAAGGCTAGAAGGGGGTGAGAAGGATATATAATAATAAATGGACAGCAAGCTAAAAGGAAACAAGAGGCTTATGAAAGAACCGCCTTAATCACTTTCTAAACTATGAAATTTCGTCATTCTTTTACCTTTAGCATGTTCATTAAATGGGTTTATCAACTAGCTTGGATCTCACGGCCTACACACCACTCATGGTTCCTTGAGACCGAACATACTTTCTATCGCATTGCTAACTAATCTTTTCTTTACTATCAATGTGTGTTTTCCTGCAAATACTCAAAGCATACACAATAAAATAGCTCATAAACATACTACTTTCTATCATCAACTTACTAAGCTTATGCTTTCAAGCTATTAAACACATTCCACATCTAATCCATCTCTTAAAAATTTCAAATTTTTCAAATTTCTCTTAAAAAACAATAAATCACATAAAAATGGAGATGAGGGACAACGAATCCCCACCCCCAACTCAAAAATGAGTCGTGTCCCCACGACTCGAAAAGACTCAATAAAGTAAAAATAGAAAATAGTGCATATAGAGAAATGGTAAGGAAGAAAGAAAACATACTCTTCGAGGCAATTGCCTCGCTTGATTAATACCTAAGATAGGGTGCAGTGATTTCCTTGTATGTAAACTCCATGTATCACCAATTTCGCTTTCCCTTACATCCTCTTGTGCTCCATCCCAATCAATAACACTTTAGAGATCTTGATTCTTGGGTTCTAGGTGTTTGATATGATTTGGGTGATTAAAACTTCTTTGTAGTGACGTAGGGAAGGATTTAGATTTGAATTCATGGTGATTTGGTTGTGTTTTGATGGTTGGTGAAGGTTTGAATGAGCTTTAATGGAGTTGGGAAAGGTTTTGAGAAGAAAAATAGGCTTAAGGATTTGTAATTTCGGAATAATACCTAATTTCCTCCCTTTATAAGCTCAAAACGCAACTTTTTCTCTCTCCAGCGGCTTCGTGCGGACCATGGTGCGGACTAAGGGTGTACCGCGGGGGTGCTCCGCGCTTCCTACGTCAAAATACCCGTGGTAGGACCCTGTGGCACGTGTTTGTGCGGTGCATGGCGCGGTATAGGGTCCGGTATACCGGACCCATCAGCTATATTTTTTTTTCTTTTCTGTACACAACACGTGGCTGCTACCGTGGCACGGGTTTTTACCCTGCGGTGCACCGCGGCTGAGGTCCGGTGTACCGCACTTGGCAAAAACCTCCCCATCAGCTAGATCTCGAAAAGTTATGCAGTTTAGGCTCAAAGATCACCTGATTTCGACATCCGAGCGCAAAGATATGACTTGCCGAAGTTTCTCCGTTCCGAGAAATTTTGCTCGCTTCCCTAACTCGGTTTCTCCAATACCTGAGCATCAAAAACACTAATACCTTCCTCAATAATGCACTATCAACTAAAAAAAATACATAAACTAAATAATATACACTAAAAACTAAACTAAGAAAGCAATCAAAGTTTGGGGTGTCTCCCAAGAGCACTTTTATTTAACGTCATTTAAAGTTTGACGGGTTACCTCCATTATCCCTTGAGTATGTAACCTCCCCAGCAGTGAGTGAGGTTATGTATGTCTACAATTCGCAGCTTTTGACCTCTTGGAGGTTGTATCTCTATTAATTTTGGTGTCACTACTCGAGTAACAACAAATGGTCCCATCCACTCATTTTTGAAACCTCGTGGTCTATTATCTTGTTTGGAGGCCTTCCAAGCAACCATGGTTCCGACCCCAAACTCATCTTTAGCTTTCTTCTTCACAGGTTCATGGTGGTGGTCCTTCTCTTTAACCTCGTTAGATACTTCTGGAATAATGGGGAACTCAAGTGGCTCCTCCTCTAGAATTTTGTCTAAAACAAGGGATGTTTCAGAGCTTTCTTTTGTTATGAGGGCCACGTTTTCAACCTCGATCTCTACACTCGCATTCTCATTTGTTTCTGGAATAGCTTCTATGAATACTTGTTACGGTGTGAGTTCTTTTGTATTACTTTCAAGCATTCGGGTGTAGGATTTGTCTTTACACACCTCTACAAATGCTTTATCAATGTCACCGTTTGAATGATTCGTCGTTATTGGATTTGGAGGTGACATCAATGGAGTACTAGGTGGTGAATCCATCTTAATATCTTCTTCTTCTATCTCTTTTGTAACCAAGACCTCAATATTTACTTCCTCTAAACACGCCTTGGCTGGGTTTTCCATGGATGTAATCGTCCCTTCACAAGGTGTAAATTCAATTTCGACTCCATTACCAACAATTGACTCATCTATGCTTAGCGTGGTTGATTCTTCTATTGTTGGAATCTCTAGTTCACTAGGTGCAACTTGTGGTGATTCCACTTCCTTCTCTTTTTGAAGCCTAAAATTTGTAGCTACATCGAATAACACATTGCTATCAATTTGACTGGCTTCATCATCTAAATTTGTACTTGGGCCCGGTTGCATAGATGGTGCTTGTTGTAATTTCTCAATCTTTTCTGTGAGTTGCGTCAATCGTTGCTCCATTAATTGATGGCTTTGTTGCATGACTTGCACTAGTGATATGGTAGCATCGATTTTCGCATCACTCTTTACTATGTTCTCCTGTGTGGCCTTAATGAAACAACTGAGGGAGTCCTCCAACTTGGTGACCCTATTATAAAGATCGCGAAAGTGAATATTCAAAGAGTCTTCCTGTTGGCCCAACCACCATTGTGGTGGTATTTGACCTTGATAACTAGGCGTCACAAGTGGTGGATCTTGCTCTTGATAGGGGGAAATCTCCATACCTAAAGAAAAACCTGAAAAGAGACTAAAACAAAACAAACGTAAAACTGAAAACAACTAAAACTACCAACCTAACTTAAACACAAAATAAAATAACCGCTATAAATCCCCGGCAGCGGCGCCAAAAACTTGGTGGGTCCTTGTGTGTTATAAAATAATGAAATAAAAGCAAAGAGATAAAGGATCCACAGACCGCAAGTGTACGGGTCGTACCAAGTAATAGATAAGTAAAATCGGGATTATCGTCTCCACAGGGATTTAAGTAGTTATTCTAAATTCGTGTTCAATATCAGAATAGATAGTTTTAATTGCTTTAAAAAGATAAAGAATAAAGGTGTTTGTTTCTAATTAACTAAAGAATAAAATAGACAATAAAATAAACAATTAATAATTATGCAAGAAAGATAAGGATATGCAAGTATGAATCTATCCTATTGAATCTATGATTCCTAAGAATAAGGGTGAATGGGAAATCTCACAATAGTCGGGAATCTATAATCTCCTAGCCCCCGTCAGGGTGGACCTAGAAGCTATCCTACGGTATTACAAACCCCGTCAGGACGATTATAAGCTACTTTCAGATGAATACTATTTTACCTCATTGGCTACGTGGTTAGTCAAGCCCGTCAGGGTCAAATAACGGATACCACGCGTCTATATTCTATGTCTGTAATTAAACCCCCCGTCAAGGCGATCACTTCCCCACCAAAGTGAATAGCCTAATTACTAAAACCTACCCTTGATTCGCGAAGTCAATGATAGTGAATAATCACAAGAATATAGTCAATGGAAATTAAGAACCAATTCAATTAAATACTAAATCCCAGATTCAAATTAAAACAGAAAAACAATAATCAAAGGTTCATATAATTACAATCCTAAAGAGAAATTATGCATAATAAAAGTTCTTGAATAATTAGCTTAGAAATACCTCATAGACAAAATAGATCTAATACTAATTACCAAAGAATAGAGATGGAGAAGTGTTGAATTGATGTAGTTAAACTCTAGCTCTTGCTTTTTCCTCCTCTAGATCCTCTTGATTGCTCCTATGATGAATTATTTGTGTATATTAAGCTTATGCAGCCAAGGGATGATTTTCTAAGGTTTAGAGCTGGTATTTATAGGTGCTAGGTCGGATTACTTGGAGTGGGAGACAAGTCAAGGACTCTTTAATTCGTAACCCTAAAATCTAGGAAAGGTAAGCTGATTTGATTTGGTCATATCTTTTTCAATACTTATCTGTTTGAGGAGTTCCAATATATGAAACTGCTTGTCTCGGAAAGAGCTTTCCATTGGTGCATACCATTCGTCCAGAATCCATGCCAATCTTTAGTTATGGAATTATCTTTAAAACGTGGCTGGAATTTCAGATTCACAAGGCAGCTTTATCTTTTCCTAATTGAACTCTACTTCCTTCTATCTCCAGATTTCTTCAAGATCTTCTTTCCTTATCTCCTTAGCATTGATTTAGCATCTAATTTATTTCCATATTATCTCTAAAGCTTCACATTAAATAAATAATTAAACCGCATATGCTTTGAAAATAATAAATCATTAAATCAAGACTAAAAATAAGAAAGTGCAATTTAAATTCAGGAAACTCGACTAACACACTAGAAATATTCTAAGACTTTAATTCTCACTTCTCCTCCTTGGATTGGTTTCTCATGAAATTCATAAACCTACTATCTTTGCATTAAAAATAAGTAAATTAACGCACAAAAGCTCTATAAATGCAAATAGTCTAATTCTAAGGGGAGAAAGTGTAATATTGCAATTTAAGCACTAAAGTCAATATAAAAAGACCATTTTCAAACCAAAATGATGTCTCCTAAGGGCTTATATTTAGACCAAAAAGGGAGACATCATAAGATCACCTTTGAAATGTCTTCCATGAGATGAATCATGACAAATCGCTACAACATCACTAATTTCATGCTCTAGTACACATTTTTTGAATCACATGGTCGCTACATACCTTGAACATGAACAGATCTTCCCAAAAGAACTGTTTTGTGCAATGAGCAGATTTTTTTTTTCTCGTGGATTGCTTCCAATAAGAAACACTCCACTCACAATAAGATTATAAATTTACGCAAAACCAAGGAACAATACATGCATTAATCATAAATAATTTCTCATCTGGACATGCCTCCTTGACTAGCTCTTGTCCATTGTTGACATTAGAGCCTTCGAGGCGAGATAAATGATCAGCTACTTGATTCTCGCTCCCTTTCTAGTCTCAAATATCTAAGTCAAACTCTTGCAATAAAATTACTTACCAAATAAGACGCGGCTTTGTGTCCTTATTCTCCATAAGGTACTTGATTGCAGAATGGTCCGTGTAAACTATAACCTTCTCCCCAAGAAGATAGGAACGAAACTTATCAAACATATATACCACGATCAACAACTCTATCTCGATTATGGTATAGTCAATTGTGCACCTGTGAAAGTATTACTCGCATAATAAACAATATGAAATATCTTATCCTTACGTTGACCCAACACGACACCCATGCAAGATCACTTGCATCACACATAACCTCAAACGTAAGACTCCAATCAGGGGAAGTAAAACCTATTTTAGAGACAAGCTTCTCCTTTATGGCAAAAAACGCTACCATGCATGTATCATTAAATTGAAATTATACATGTTTCTCAAGAAAATTTCATAGAGGTTTTGCGATCTTAGATTTTTTTGACAAATTGGCGGTAGAATCCTGCGTTTCCCAAGAAAAATCTCCCACCTTTAACATAAATGGGGGGTGGAAGGGCTTTGATTACCTTAATCTTTGCACGACCAACCTCCATAACCTTACTCGAAACCTCCTTAAAATCAATTGAAATCAATACATTTGAATCCATAATTAAGCCTTCATTATGTGCACAAATAAATAAGAAAAGAGAAAATAATAGGCTATCAAATCTATTATCAACAAAAAATGGAAAACATGACTTGTTCCCATATGATTGTGATGTGTTCACAAAATGGTAATATCATGCATAAATGATCAGAAAAACTAAACATTACTTGTCGAGACTCGAATTGGATCTTTGATGTCTCCCTATTTGTTCTAATTATTAGCCCTTTGGAGACATCCTTTTAGGTGAATATTTGACTTATTTGATAGACTTTTATGTTTATTTCGTCATATTGCACTTTCTCCCCTTAGAAATTGACTATTTGCATTTTTAGAGCTTTTGTGCGTTAATTTGGCTATTTTCAGTGCAAAATTAGTAGGTTCTTGAATTTCATGAAAGACCAATCCAAGGAGGAGAAGTGAGAATTAAAGTCTTGGGATATTTTAGTGTGTTAGGAAGTACTTTTACTCGAGTTTCTATTTTTAAAGTGCACTTTCCTATTTCTAATCTTGATTATTGATTTATTAATTTTTAAAGCATATGCGGTTTAATTATTTATTTATTGTGAAACTTTAAAAGATATATGGTATTAATTAGAGACCAAGTCAAGTCAAAGAAGTTAAGGTTAGAGATTTACATGGAAATAAGAAGATTAAGGAAGGATATATGCAAAGAAGGAAAAGATAAAGCTGTCTTATGAATCTGAAATTCCAGCCAACGTTTCAAAGACGAGTCCATAACTTAATATAGGCTAGGAATTTGGGTGAGTAGTCTGCACCAATGGAAAGAGCTTTCCGAGACAAGCAGTTTCGACTATTGGAACGCCTCAAACGGATAAGTATTGAAGGAGATATGACCAAAACAAATCAGCAGCTGAATCTTACCTTTCCTAGATTTTAGGGTTACGAATTTAAGAGTTCTTGCCTTGTCTTCCACTCCAAGTAATTCAACCTAAGGCTTCCTAGCACCTATAAATACACCTCTTAGACCTCATTATTCAGCACCTCTCAATTATTCTTCAATATATACATCTTTAGTGAGAGAGTCAGAACCACCTCTCAATTATCATTCAATATATACATCTTTAGAGAGAGAGTCAAAGACTTCAAGATCAGGAAGGCAGAGGAGAAGCTAGAGCTGGAGGAATTCTGTTCTTCCATAAAAGTCATCCAAACCTTAGGTTATATATTTCTTTTCTGTAATTAAATATGATGTCTTTCTATTTGGTTTCAGTATTTAATTTTGCTATGAGCTAAACTTTTATATACTTGAGAATCGCAATAAAGGGATGAACCCTAGTTAATTTAATCTTTGTTTTGAATTTGGGATTGTTATGATTTAAATGGAATTGAGTCTTAGATATTGGATATTACTTTGTTCTTAATCACTATTTATTTTCCGTACAACTAGAAATAGATTTTAGTATTTGGGCTATTCACTTTAGTGGCGAAGTGATCATCCGACAGGGGGGTTAGAATACAGATCTAGGTAATACCCGTGTAATGTCTGTTATTGACCGACAGGCTTAACTAGTTACATAGCCAAAGAGGTAAAATCATATCATCCGAATAGGCATATTCGACCGTACAGGTGTTTATAGTACTTTAGGATAGCTCCTAGGTCCACCCGACAGGGGGCTAGGAGATGTTAGAGTCCCGACTAATATTATAATTCCAATTGTACCTTAAACAAAGCATAGGTTACATTAATTAGGTGGATTCCTTGCGGGACTCAAGTATCTTTCATATCTGAAGTCGTCTTTCATTTGCTTTATTTATTTTCTGTTATTTACTTTTAGTCTTTATTTTATTGCATCTTAGTTATTATAAAAACCAAACAAAAAACATATTACTTTACTTTTCTGTCAAGCAATTATTTCTACTATCTAATTAATACTGGAGTTGAACCTAATCCGTCCTTGAGAACGAAACCCGATTTATCGGAGTATTACTTGGACAACCGTAGACTTGCGGTAATTGTGGTTCCTTTATTTCCGTACTTAATTTAATAACACACCAAGACCCACCAATTTTATACATTTAAGGTAATTAGGCCATGTACCAAGGTCTTAACTATCTTTATCATAACCTCCAGGATACAAAGACACATTATCTTAAAAACAAACACTTGAATTATTCAAATCACTTTAAACTTAACAATTATACTACATATATACCAAAAAGCACCCTCAAGACAACATCGAATTAGAAACAACATTAATACATTGAACACACAGCTTTATGGTAGCCTTGATTGATAAAGTAGTCTTTTCGTAAATGATCCCGCTTAAGTACCCTTTTACTGAGGCATGTTTCCCAAACACTAGTCATTATTCTACACCCAAACACTAATCGGAAATCGAAACACACCCTCCAAGGAATAACTGATATGTAGCAAAAGTTTCATCATTCATCTGTTTAGTTGATCGCAATTATCCGATAGTTTTTGGTAATTGTGAGATATTAACATTCTATAGACGAGAAGACTGAAATATTGAAGGTACAATCACGACGGAAGCTACTAAGAGAACCTTGAGGTTCAAGAGAATTTCATAAACAATTTATTTCAAATGAAAAGAAGGTGTAGGAATTCTCAACCGAGTATTCCTGCGTAAAATTAATATCTAATTAGAGCCTATCTATATGTCGCATATGCGCAAAGACACACACATATACATATTATGTGTGTGTTTTTTCAGTTTCAATATATTTTATTTTATTCTATATGTTATTAATAGGTTATTTGCATCTAATAATATATCATTTCCTCTTTTTTTAGTGAAATGCATGCATCTGAATAAGCGAAAGTGCATGCATTATGGGTCACACTGCTTCGATTTGATTCTTTGATCAATGTTGGTTTCGCCTTCGGTTAGGATGGATCGATAGTAATGTTGAGTTGAGTCAAATTAGTCTTTGTATAATCTACATGAACCATAAAGTAAGCATTGATTGTGATATTTATATTTCCTTTGTCCATTTTTCTTTGTCCACCTTTTTGGTCAAAGATTATTTAATATGTTTTCTCTTTACACAGTTACCCTTAATTAATATACATAAGGTTATTTATTATATTGATTTTTCTACAATTTAATTAGGGTAATATTAAAAAAGTATGAAAAAAGTGTCTTGATATTTAAAAATGGATAAAAAATATTAGACACCCTCTTTTATAAAGTTGGACAAATAAATCTGGACAGAAAAAGTATCACACATACTAGAAGTTTTAATGAGTCATATTATGGCTCGTTTGGAAGTGCTTATTTTTTTAGTAAAAAAGCTTTTTTAGAATAAAATTTAAATTTAAATAAATTATTAAAAATAATTTTAAAATCTAAAATATTTGAAGTGTATTTTTAAGAAACACTAAGTGCCCGTTTGGGATTGATTATTTTAGAGCCAAAAGCGCTTTTCAATTAAAATTTTAATATTTGTAAAAATTATTAAAAAATATTTTGACATCCAAAATCACTTTAAGTGATTTTTTTAATAATCACCTAACTAGTGCTTTTCCTAAAAGTGATTTTAAAGGTCTAGAGTATTATTAGGAATCTAAAATCACTTCAAGTGATTATTTTTAAAAGCAATCCCAAACGGGCTCTAATTCTCATAAAAGTTCCTTTTAGGATAAAAAAAACTCTTAAAATGCTAGAAGTGCTTTTAAGTGCTTTTCCAAAAAAGTACTTCCAAACGAGCACTTAGTTGTTGACCAAAAATAAATGTATTCAAAATATATTAAAATTAATTAATTAAAGATAATCAATAAATAAATAAGCGTTGATAAATGTGCCTTATTGTAATTATAAATACTCGTTCAACAAAATTTAGTCATTAGAATAAATAAACTTGTTATCCTACTACTAGAAGCAATATGACATTTTTTTCCCAATTTGTGTGCATTATTTTCGTGTTAATGTTCTTAACAGGTAATATTTGTAAGTGATATCTTGTTATATGTCTAGTAAAATATAGCAAGTGAGTGATTTACAAATTATTATATTGATTTTAATTAAAAAAATTGCTGAATTTTATTGAGAATTTTCATGTATTATCGTTTTTACTATTGTATTCATTTCCACAATAGGGTTTTATTACTTTAGAGATTCACTTGAATAAGTAAGACTCAGTCCCAAACCCTCTTCTTCACTGGATAATACTCTCATCGCCAGAATAACTCTGGATATTCGTATTTTTGTACCATATATGTTATACAATACAATAATTTTTATTGTACATATATGAATAATATGATCATCTAACTTTATTGTTTTTTTTTGTTGATTACCATCCATGTGGATGTGAAATAGGCCATGTGAATATGGCTATATATTACAAATTTAAAAGATAAGTTATAATATTTATAAGTTTTAATTAAGTATATTAAATCTATTTTTTTGTTACCAAAATTTCATTTATAATTTATTTTTATTTTTTAAAATTTTACATTCCTTTTAATTTAGTAGTAGCATATGTTAGAAAGAATATGTGATATATCATCTCTTTCATCTCCACTCTCACCCTTACTCAAATATTATGTATTCAAAGCGGTAAGGGTGTAGTTGAGTTGAGATGGTGGGTGGGTTTGATAAAAAGAAAAGAAAAAGGAAAATAAAATATACTATTATGTTTTAAAGGTCTTAAAGATATTATTTATAAAACACAATATTCAAATAAAAAAAAATTATTGTTCTGATAAATTTGCAATATTTTTAATTAAATAAAAGGAGAATTTTATTTACTTTTAAAACATAATAGAAACGTGGTATTATATATATATATATATATATATATATATATATAATACTATAAGTATGCCCAAATAAAATATTTTAATAAAATAAATGCTACATTATACTCTTTGTATTTTTTGTATATATTGATATCAATTGTACATGAGAATATTTTCTTAAAAGTATGAAAGACTAATATACAAATATCTACAGGATCACAAAGTACACGTGATGAGGCCGGCAACGAGATGGATGTGGTAGGTCGCCAGTTTCAAGATTCACTCCCCTCCTTTGTCATTAAGAGCTCAAACATACCATCAATTGCACCAGTTGCAGAAGGACATCCAGTTGCAACATTTAACCCAAATGGCCAAAGATGTATTGGGTATGTAGGTCGATGTGACGACACTTGCAATTTTAACTGTTGTCAGACGAAGTGTAATGGTTGGTTTAAGCCAGCATTTCCAAAGGCAGTTTGCAATCCCGCTACACTTAACGCTGACAAATTGTTTTGTACTTGCTATTACAGTTGCAATCTGATGCCTAGTCACATTGTGTAAATTTGAAGAAACATTGAAATGTAACCATTATTAAAAGAGGTTATTGTTGATAACATCCTCATTAAACTCTCTAATTATTTTTTTATGCCTTCAATAATTTATTTTATAAAAAAATGCCTAATGAAGTACTTATTTATAGAAAACATCCCCTTTATATTTTCTATATCTTTACTTCCCTTATTATTAAATTTATTATTTTATATTAATGCTATATTAATTTTTAAATATTAAACAAATAATAGGGTACTTCTTTCACCACCACCACCACCACCACCACCACCACAACCACCATGTATGTAACCACCACTACATCCACCACAACCATCACCACCTCCACCACCACCGCCACCACCACCACCACCACCGCCACCTACTACTACTAATTGCATCACACGCGCGCGTCCATGAATTTTTTTTTAAAATCGTCATAAAAAATTAAAAAAAAAAATATTTTTGAATAAATCTAATTAATATTTACGTCTATGAATTTTATTCTAGCACATTTTTCTAAATAAGTTTTTTAATAGGCATCAATCAACAATTGGCTCTTATTAAAAACATTTTTTTAAAATATATAATATTAACTAAGATATTACATATATGATTTGGTACTTTTAGATTGTTCTAGGTTTGGGTTCGATTCACACAATGTGCCACATGTCACATTGGTTGAATTGATGTATGTATCTAAAATCTATTGGTGTACTTAGGTTTATTAGGTGTTATTTGCATTCACCGATACTCGATTATTAAGGTGGCCCACCAAGCGAGTTCTCATGTCATAAAAAGGGATGAGTTCTTGATTTTAATTTACAAAACTAAACAAATAAAAGGTTACATAAACTAAAGGGAAAATGACCCAAAAAATCAAAATAATATTATTTTCAGCCCAATAACATCAATGACAAAATTTCTTCCCAATAACATCATTAACTAAATTTTGTCCTTGATGGGAATCGTCCTTGACGGGAATCGTCCTTGGCGGGAATCGTCCTTGATGGGAATCGTCCTTGACGGGAATCGTCCTTG
The DNA here is from genome assembly GCA_029959085.1 of Nemophila menziesii. NCBI lineage: Eukaryota > Viridiplantae > Streptophyta > Magnoliopsida > Boraginales > Hydrophyllaceae > Nemophila > Nemophila menziesii. The sequence continues at coordinate 9,457,118 of JARWIR010000017.1, read as the reverse complement.
ATGGGAATCGTCCTTGACGATAATCGTCCTTGACGGGTAAACATGTAATCTTATAATAATAAGTTAATGGATGATTCTTTGGGGCAAGTATAATATTATTTTGATTTTTTGGGTCATTGACCCTAAACTAAAAACACCTTTTCGGGAATTTTTTATTGAATAAAATAGATAATTAGAATTTTACTTTTGCACTTTAATTGCCATTTATTACATTTACACGTCTTATTTTGACTTTTTATAGGTCTGTTTTGATTAATTTTATAAAGAGGCATATCCTGAAGGATGAAATCTGAAAAGACACCCCGAACGATGATAATGTTAAATGTTTGTAAATTTCCAGCATATTCGCGTCTAAATTTAATTTTTGGGTTTCTAATTATCAAAAGTCTAGACAATATTGTAAAATCTGTGTTCAAAGTTAAATTATGATACTACATGATTTATTGGGTTTGAATAGGTTAGTAAATTTATGCCGCAATCACAAAGTAAAGCTAAATGCTTTGAGGAAAGTTTGAGTCTAGTATTATAGGTAATAGGTCTACTATCACATTATAAAAATACGAAACCACTCAATCTAGCTAATATTAAAAAATATACAACCAAATAATTGTCATAATAAGTTTAAAAGATATTTTATAAAATGAATAATTTTTTATTTTATTATAGTGATTAAATAGAATAAATATAAACTAACAAATACATACACCCATCGACATAGCATTTGCTCCCTGGTTCTCCTACCCAAGACTCAAATTCTTCAAATTATTGGATATAGGAAAGGGTAGGGGTGACCATGGGTCGTGCTCACCTCGAGTTTGGGGATTTTTTGAACCCAAGGGTGAATACCTTGGGTTACACAATACAGATTATGAAACCAAGAGTAAGGGTACAACATTATTACCCTGGGTAAGTTCAAGTTTAATTAGGTTAAAATAAGGTGAACCTCCGCCAAAATTAGTCAAAGTTTGGAGAAATTAAAGAATCACAAAAAATTAGAAAGTATATTGAAAAAAATACGGTAACACACATAAAATTTAGAAAATTACACTATTCAATCGTTGTTAGGAAAACAATACATAAATGAGAGATAATTGATTATTTCAAAAGCTATTTTCTATTACAAGTCGATTAGTCGGCATAAAATAAATAACGAACAAATGGTTGACCTAACTATTACAAACGCATCCTCTGATTAACCTAACTATTAGGAAAGTGTCATTAATTATTGAAAAATCATCAAACTTTAACTAAGAACTTCAACATTCTCTTGAAGGCTCGGTGACGATTGAATCATCTTTTTCTTGGGTGCTCGAAAAGTTATTTCGTACACTAATAACCTGTTTAGCTCTATACTCCCTCCGTTCCACTATATTTGTCCACTTAATTTTTCACATATATTAAGAAACATAATAAATGCATTCACCATTACAAAAATACACCTAATAACGTATCTTGATATCTTAAATGTGTATTGGAAATATAAATTTCAATATTTTAATAAGGGCAATAATGGAAAAAAATAGGAAAAAAGGTGTCTTGAACTCCTAAGTGGACAATATATTTGGAACATTAATTTTAGTAAGTGGACAATTTCAGTGGAACGGAGGGAGTATTTCATATCAGACACTATCGATTTAGAAACTGAACACACCGTACATATTTGCCTTATGTTATTTGAATCATCATCGACTTCAAAGTTTTCTTTTCATTCATCATAGTATTCAATTCAATTAATCTTAACTTCATAGGTCTCCCACAAGTTTCTAATTCACCCGGGAATCAAATTTAGCCAACTCAATAAGAAGTTATTTAAAACAGGGTGGCAACAACCACGGGTTACCGATATCATGCCATCTTGATCTATATTAAAGTAGTGTTCACCGAGATTTAGTCGTATGATTCAACAACTTGGGTCGAGACCATGTTGAAGTATCCAACAAAAGAATTAAGAACCTGGTACTCCAATAAATAAATGAATAGAACTATTAACTCAATTAACTCTATATTTACATCTTATTTAGTATAAAAACAATTTTGTTAACAAATACATCTGTGGTAGTATATAGCATAAAGCCCTACACATTGGACATTATTATTATCACCGAATATATAGTATTTGATAACATTTTCGCTATATTTTTATGAGTTACCATATTTTACAATGGAATAACATGGGTAAGGACTATAATATTTTCAACAAGTGGAGAAAACAAAGATTATTATGCTGTGATATCACAGTTTTAGTCCAAATATGAGGGAGTAGATGATAGAAGTAGAGAAGGAGGCATTGGACATATAAAAACGTAAATGTGTGTACGATGCAATAAATCTCAGTACGTTGGAAAATACCGTGTGTGGCATAGAGTGGGATGCAAAGAAAAGAAATTTGATGGTTTTGACGCCTAGCTCGAGGTTTGAATAGATTAAGTTAAAAGATAGGATTGGAAGGAAAAAAGTAGATGATTCGGGCTTTGTTACAACTCTGGACACAAAAAAGATCAAAGTAGGTAGAGTGAGACAACCCACCACTATAAACAATGAGAATATAATGTAAAGATAAGAGACTTGCACAGGTAGTGGAAGGTAAAAACTCATATATGGTGAAAGTGTTGCGGTTTATCAGGAACCAAATCAGTGTAATTGACTTATGTCAAATCGCGCGTTAGGATCAGTTGTTCAGTACTATGAGTTTCTCCATTGTTATTATACTCAGTGGCGGACTTAGGATGTGTAGAATGAGGGGGCTTAATATTAAATAAGGGGCTTAAGATAGAAGAGTAATATTTTTATATTTTAATTTTGAATGAATTTATAATTAAATTAAGTGAAGTTATATGTATATTTTTTGTTTTTAGGTGGGCTTAAGCCACCTTTTGTTGGCTTTAAGTCCGTCACTGATTATACTCATGAACATACTTAGGTGTATACTCTGGCACACACATGAAAGCCAATCATGCGGTGCACACAACACGTTCATTTTTAGCATGCATCCCATTTATATGTGAATGCGACCTATTAATTTGTAACAAATATATCATACATTTATGAATTAGTTGTGCCGATCTCGTATCTCTGAATTGAATTATGAACCTCCTAACATTTATGTGTTTGCATCGCTGCAAAAATGTTTGACTTATCGAATTGACATGTTAGAATATCAAGGAATCACCAACGAAATCCATAATTTTATATGGGACTGCCACCTTGGGTCATGGTAGGTCGAACCATGGTACATTAGATTACTGTTTTTTGTAAATAGTTATTCATTTATATTCAATTTGTAGAATATAAATACGAAAAGTTTATTTATTCACATAAATACATGAAGAATGTAAAATTGGAAAAAATACATAATTTTTTCATCAAAAGCTTCAAGTATTGTGCGTGCAATTTCAAGTAGATTATCATTCCAATCAAGACAGACAAGCATTTGACTTTGTTGGTTGGTGTGGGTATGGGATGATGATAGATTCTACCATTATAATGAGTTTGTGTCATGGCACAAGAGCTCATTAGGGGGGAAACTAACGCAGACACATATATGGAGGTATTGAAAGATGAAACCGCAAAAGTAGATTGCGATCACACTAAAGTGATTGAATGTAGGAACAATATAATATTATGGATGCTAAACAAAGGTGACACGCTAAATACTATATTTGAGACTAGTTCATATATTAGGGGATTGTAATTTAATGAAATAAGACGACTTTGAAAAAATAATATATAGTAAAATAAAATTTGTATGGTTGAACAAGATATTGTACTCATATTGTGTCATATATATTTGTAATCATATACTCCATTTGTTTTAACTGCAATTTATAGCCATTGTCTCATCAATATCTATTCTTATGTGCATTATAAACATGTTAAGTGGTGTATTCAGAATGAGGAAGGGGAAGATGAAATCTAATTTTCAACATAGGGCCAGTAACCGATGATATATTGGTACTTTACAATGTGGGAATACTGAAATGACCGTCAAATGGATCAAATATTTATTCAAGGATATATATATTTATGTTTATTCATATATGCATTGGTTGCAACCCTTTCATATATGAACGGGTTATGTTAGTCATAGAGGGGGTAGAAATAGGACTCTAATATGATTTATTTATAATTAAAATAATAATAACTCCTAAACTACGGTAGATGAGTTTAAACTAACCTTTGAGGCAAAATCTTAAACAATTATACTTAAAGGTGTTCTTAAAAATTGGTTAGATGCAGAAGCAATGTGCTAGGAGGGCTAGAGAGCTAGTTATGGATAGTTAATATACTAAGGCGCGAGGTAGGATAGGAAATGGAGGATCAAGCTAAAGCTATGTAATGAGGATGAACTTGAATAGCTTTGTTTTTCTAAAGGAGTCATCATTTTCTGTCAGGAATGCGATGTCATTTACAATCATCTACCTAAGAGAGATAATTAAGAAGAGAGCCAAGCTACTAACTAGGTTAGTCTACAAACTAACTTAGATAAAATCCTAAGGTTGAGTAGACAAGCACTTATAGGTGACATGAAGAAAACATGGGTTCTAAACATAGTGTAAAGGGATAGAAACTATTAAACTTTCTAACCTAGGGGATCATATGATAGAGGTGATAGTGATTAGAGGAGGTCATCCATTCGAGGTTATGTGTGATGCGAGGGATCATGTTATTTGTAAAAGAAGTTAGATATGTGGTATGGTCTTATTAAAAAGCTTTCAAGATGCCTCTAGGTGCATAACCCTATCAAATGGTGTATGATAAAGCTTGTCACTTACCACTTGAACTTGAATTGAGAGCGTATTGGGTGATAAAAGAGTTGAACTTGGATACACTATTGGATAGTGGTGGTCCTTTGTGTGTTCTAAAATATATGCAAAAGTAATCGAACCACAACCGCAAGTGTACGGTTGTCCCAAGTAGTAATAAGTGATTCTAGGATCGTTCGCAGGGACGGTTTGGTTAACTACAATGCTTATCGAATAATGAATGGTTGCACTTATGAAAGCAAGTAAAAGATAATATGATTGATTGGTTTTTGTATTAATTCTAAGTAATGAAAGACTAATAATAAAATGCAAATAAATAATAAAACGCAAGTAAATAAGTGTAAAACGCAAGTATGAGAAGGTAGCACTTGAGAACGCAAGGTATCCTCCTAATTCTATTTCATAACTTGTTCTGTTTAAGGGCTAAATCGGTCAATTACAATGGTCGGGATTCTAAATTCCTTATACCCCCGTCAGGGTGGACTATAAGGCTATCCTAGAGTGTCACTAGTCCCGTCAGGGTAAATATGATCCACCGTTGGATGATTAAGTGTTTTACCTCATTGGCCCTAGAATTAGCTAAGTTCGTCAGAATCAATAGCTTTTATCCTAGATTGAATAATTAATTCTATACCTAAACCCTCCGTCAGGATGATCCACACGCCACATATGTGGAATAGCTTAGATACTAATACCTAATTTTAGTTCGCGACTCTAAAATCAGTAAATAATCACAAATTATCGAAAAGAGTAATGAACCCAATCTAATTTAATTTAGCATAAACCCAAATTCAACATTCGTTATTTCATAAAATTAAGATTCACCCATTGTTTATTCTCAAGCACTATGAAAAGCTTAGCTCATATTAAAATTAAAAACTAAATTAAAAGAAATGGAATTCATATTGTTTACAAAATTAAAATACGAAAAGAACCTAATTTCCGGAATTGGAATGACTACGAACGGAGCTATAGACCCACTCCAGCTCTTGTAGCTTCTTCTTTCTTCCTTCTGTTGCTTCTCTCTGGTGTTTAATCTTGTGGAATGTGAATTGTGTGAAAAATAGAAGTCCAGACCTCCTTTTATAAGCATAAATTCGTTCTAGGGCTTGGACCAGAAAATAGAATATTAATTAAATGTCCAAGCCCATTTTCTAAGCCCAAAATCCCGTAACTGCTGATACACCTTCACTAAAACGGCTTTTCCCGATGCGTTATGACTCCGATTGACCTCATTCCAGTTGCTAAAGTTCCGTAACTCGATAAGGAATGTTTTCTCTTCAAAGGTCAGCGGCTAAATCATCACTTAAGCACCTCGAAATCAGCAATCTATGGCCTGGAAAATGGATTTTCAGCTCTAGAAATAATATCTTTGGGGTTTATCTTCAAGTCTTGACTCTAATTCACGATCTTTGACTTTCTCCTCGGATTCCTCTCCTAGATAACATCTAAAACCTGTAAACTTTTCACTAAAAATACCAATATTACGCGCAAAAGTTTAATAAATTAAAAATGCTAGAAATAAAAAGGTAAGTCCGGATTATTGCATATTTAGTCCAAAAGTCTATCAAATTAATTAAATAAACACAAAAAATGATGTCTCCCAAGGGTCGAAAATAAGAACAATTAGGGAGACATCAGAGTGAAAGAAGCCTAAAGAAGAAAAGTGTACAACACAATAATGTTGTACACCGCGGCTTATGCGAAACACCGCACTGAACTAGAACCGTGTTGATGGTGCCCAACGCTCAGAACAGTCAGAGAAAATGGGAGATGTGAGGAAAAATTTTGTGGTACACCGCGACCCGTGCGGTATAACGCACCCATGTGCAAAGCGTGTCCACGGTTTGCCAAGCTGTACGTAGGCAGAAGTTTTTGAGTTGTAGCGTATAAAAATCATGGTACACCGCAATTAGTTCAGTATATCGCACCCATGTGAAAAGGGTTCCCACAATAGTCCACAGTCGAGAAGTCACAAGAATTATGTTGTAAGAGAGCCGAGCTGCGGTACACCACAACTCAGTGCGGTACACCACACAATATCGACAAAAGGATTTGCGGCCTAGCGTCGCGAGGAAACTTCACCATGCAAGAGTTGCGGTACACTGCAACTCCATGCGGTACACCTTACGAGATCCATTCAGACAAAATAAAGAGATTAATTAGGGTTTCTTACAAGATAACCCTATTATCCAGCCTCCACCTTCTTCACCCAAACAAATTTCCCACCTCCAAACACCGTTGAATCTTCATGAAAGCTTGAGTAAACCTTCACCAACGCACCTAAAACACCATCCAATCCTTCACCCATCTTGTATCAACACATAAACATCACTAAATTCAATCCATAACAGCATTAAACAACAAAAATCTTTAAGATTTCAAGAAAATATTCAACTTCAAACAAGCTTCTCCTTCAATCTTCACAAGACATCATCCAAGAAACACTACATATCCTATTGCACATTACAACCCAAAGAATATTAATCTTAAAAGTTCAAGAGATTCGTCTTAGACTTGGCTTATCTTTGAGTTGTGGATGAAGAGAGATGGTGAAAAGAACAGATGCAATTCAATTCAAGAGGAAGGTGGAAAGCTTGGAAAAGAAGAAGATGAAGAAATCACTTCGGTAAACAAAGGAAAACCCAATTATAACACGTGAATCGCCGAGAAGAAACCAAACCCCGAAGTGACCATACAACGAAGTGATTGGTATACTTGAGGAAAAGAGCTCCAGAGACATACAAACACACTGATTGACTGACTGGCTAACTGTGAGATGTACAGACACACACACATATATATAGACATTGAGAAAGTCCAAAGGCGAAAGAAGGTTCACCCATGTGATTGATGTAACAAATGACATGACCAAGGAAAAATAATGATGAAGTCTCTTGGAAGACGAAGAGGTATCACATTCTCACCGATCGTGAAGAGTTAGTGGGAACCACAAAATATATCGACTACACAACGACACGTTGTTTGAGAAAATAAACTGTCTCACTCGATAATATCCAAATACAAATAAAAATAGATATCGGGTGCGCATGAGAAGCACGTGGGATGTCACTATGGGGGTAAAATATATATGAGTTCGGGTTCGACTTACTAGAAAGAATTATTATTATTATTATTAAAAGCTGACACCCTTAATACAAAGGAAGTCTCCAGATTTAAAGCGGTAATTGATAAGGTAAAAGTTGCACACCACATCAAGGAAAAGACAATGAGGACTGAAACTCGATTTGGTAAGACAAGCAAAGCAAGGGAATTGCTTGACTGGAATGAGGGGCCTCACCTTGAGCTTATTGAAATTATATAACGTCTATATGATAGACACGTGATAGCTTAGTGGAAGTTCACGATACAACCCAAACGTAGGCCACTAAGTCAAGCATGGAGAGAGTATTGAGTACATTAATCTTTTCTTTAATAATAATTATTAAATTACCTCATTAACCTTGGCAGGGAGTAAAATGCAATTAATGATATATCTTTTCAGAAATCGTGGGTTTGACTTATCTATTTAGTGCTCTTTTTCGAACTGTTACGTGTCTTTACAGAATGAAGCAAAATGAATTAGTTTTCGAAGGGTGTATGAATCATAATAGCCTAAGTGGCAGGTTGAGTATTTATATACGTATAGGAAATTTGTATTTCCACGTAATTTTTTTTATTTTTTATCCTGATGCGTATTTACATGTCAATTTTATTTATTTTTTTTGCCCGAAATTGATTATTCTTTTTTTATTGTTGTTTGTTTCTTTCACGCTTTTATCAGTTAAGTAATGTAATATACAATTAGTAATACTTAACACGTTTTAAGTTTCAGAAACAATATTTCCCTCTAACATATAAAGACCCTAACTACTCCATTCCCGTCTTCTTCATTAAGCTTCACATCAGTTCCAATAAAAATAAAAATAAAATACTCACCGGGAAGAAGAAGGCTCCGTGAATGGCTGTACTGTAAACCGTGAGTGTGTGACTAATCGGGAAGAAGAAGGCTCCACTGAGAATGGTTTGTTTCTGTTGATTAATCTAGCAAAAACCTCTCTTTTTCTGTGGGCATTTAAGCCGGTGTGTTGTAATAACGAATGGGATGCAGGAAAAGGTAAGTTTTTACACCGTTCTCTTCCTTCAATACCCTTGTATTTTCGAATATGTCCTCTAGGTAACGGAAAGGGGTTTTTCAATAACTTTAGGGTTTTTCAATTTACAACCTATTAGTTTCAGGAATTGTTGTTTAAGTATGATTCTAGCGTGTGGTAGGTCCCCCTTTTTAGTGTATACTTGTTTAAGATTAAAGGAACAATCTTTTGTTTGTGGTCCCTTCTACATTCGAGAATCTTGGACCACATGGACTATTAATTCATAAATTTTCCTAAATAACAGTAGCTTTCTTTATCAATTGTTACTTCTAGTTGACTTATTAGTTAATCCTACTATATTTCTTGCGTAGCTTTCGTTATCAATTTTCTTTATCAATTGTGATAAATAACAATAACTTTCTTTATCAATTTTCAATTATTCTTTCCATTTTTTTGTGTAACGTAAATGGTAAAATATATGTGTAATGTTAGTTATATTTTTGTTATATCATTAAGTTAATCTTTATATTCTGTAGGGCTGTGGAGTATTACACAGGTAAGCCGAAAAAAGCGAAGAGTGCCTTTGCATGTTACCTGTAAGTTAACTTTTTAATTAAACCTTTGTTTTTGTGGAAGTTAGCTGTTCCTTATTATAGATCATTCATAGAACTTGTTTTTATTAAATGCAGGGAAGCAGTACATGATAAGAGAAAAGAAACAATCAAGGTAGATGACCCTCGCGAGTTTGTAAGGTTAATAAACCATGAATTTAAATTGTTAACTCCAAAGGAAAAGCGACCGTATGAAAAGTTGGTTGCCAAAGACTTGAAAAGATACTACAGGCAAAAGAAGAAGTTGCAAAAGGCTAAAGTAAGTTCATTTCGAATAATGTTGATTTTTTTATGTCTTGGTATTAAATTTTTATCGGGCTAACACTATTTCGTGTTGTAGTTTAAACTTGCTACAAGGTCTTCGATAAACAATGTGAAGACGGTGAACAATAACCTATCCGAAGAACAATGTGAAGCGATTCAGCGGGTGGGTTTTGGCTCAATGTTAGACATCGATTTAGGGAATTTAAGGCATCCTATATGTTTGTGGGTTGCTGAGGCGTTTGATAGTGTAACCAACTCGTTTGATTTTCATGGAATTAAGTATCCGTTTAGCGCGAGTGATGTGGAGTCTTTGATTGGTCTATCGAACAAAGGTAAAAGGATTGACTTAGAGGAGACAAATGACGAGAGATATTTAAGATTGGAGGCTAGTTATTGGAACAATGAAGTCATAACTTTCAAAACGCTTAATTCAAAGTTGGTAAATAATACGAATGTAGATGATGATTTCGTAAGGTCATATCTTGTACATATGTTTGCGTTCTTCTTGTTTCCTAACACCGATTGCGGTATAAGGGCGCATTATCTCCTACCCCTCGTAGATGTGGAATGTATCGAAAGTTATAACTGGGCCCAGCTTGTTTTTGAGCTTCTAAGATCCGGGATAATTGAGTACAATGGAAGAATCAAATAATTGGAAGATGTTGACTCTGATTCCCAACCAAAATCTTTCACTTTCAGGGGATGCATCTATCTATTGATGGTAGTGTTCTGTTATATATGTTAGCGTAGTTAATATATTTATTATAAAAGTTCACCCTTTGAAGTCTAATGTTAAAATATAATTTTATTATGTCTCCAGGTTCTATATTTGGATCAAATAAATGGGCCAAACGAGTTTAATAGACAACACCAAGTGAAGCCGTCAATTGCCTATTGGAACGTGGGTAATATAAAAAACAAATTGAAGAGGGTGGGTGGTTGCTTTCGCTACCGGAACAAGTGTAATGTAATTTTAAAAATAGAAGAAGTCACAGTTAAAGATAACGAGGCAGGGGACATCAAGGATAGCAAGGGTTTAACTGTCAATGATGATAGGATAAACAAAATTGAAAAAAATGTCGCCAAGGTGGTTGAGTTTGTGGCCGCTGCTGAATGTGGGAAAGATGAGGTGATAGATAGGTTAAAAGTACTCTCTGAAAGAGTAGATGAGTTACAAGCTTCTGTAACTTTGAAATCTCACAATGAAACCATGGTGCATAACGGATTGGATAAAACTGAGTGTTCTAGGCCCTCAATAGACATGAACCAAGCTATACATGTTTTGTCAGGTGATGAAGTTGATGATGTCAGTCGTGTCTTGCAACCTCATGTGTATTGTGATACAAGGATCCTCGTGCAAGAAGACCAACCATTAGTCAACTACCTACTTCTCGGGCCTCCTGAGTAAGTGTGTTTATTTAATTTAATGATTTATATCCTTAATTTTTAATCCTCCGTGTTTATTTTTTTCAGTGAAAGAGTGGTTGATTACGTGGTGGGCCATGTCACCCAGGGTCAGATGAGAAATCTTATTAGCGCTGAAAATATGGTCGATGAAGAGGTTACTTGTTATGTAAGTTATTTGTCATGGGAGTTTGTTTATTGAATTTTTTTGGTTTATATATTGTATCAGATTATATCCGCGATGGCACACGCGTTAAACTATGAGGAACAACGTAACAGGGAGCGAAAATACTTTTGCCCCACTTCATTATGGGTTAGTTATTTGTAAATTATTTATTGTTTATCATACACCCTGTAATTAATTTTAATTTTTTATTGTTTAAGCAAATGGCGCAAAGAGACGATGAAAACAACGAGTTTAGACATCAGTATTGGATTAACAATCAATTCACGGGGAATTTCAAGAACATTCAGGAGGTATTTGGTGTATTATGTTGTTCTCAAAGTATATTAGACTTTACTTGAGAAGTTTTTTTAAAGACCCACTTTTTTTCGTTGCTACAGATATATGTCCCATACAATAAAAACTTGCACTGGGGTTTGGTAATTTTAGACTTTCGATTTCGTAAAGCTTATAGGTGCGATACTTTGGGTTCATATATCAGGCCTGGTGTATATGAAGAGGAATTAGACAAGACGGTTAGTTTGTCCCTTACTAATAATTCTTTGTCATGTATTAGTTTATTATAATTGTAACCCGCTTAACAAGGTTTTTTTTAAACCAGTTAGCTGTTCTACATGAACAATTCTGCCTTCATCCATCGTACACTGAAAATGTCACAACTTTTACGAAGGTCATCCCAGATTGGATACCAGGTCAATCACCCTATGGTAATGACTGTGCTATATACGTGTGTGAGATGATGCGAATTCGGAATGAATGTACAGAATGGACAGATGCCGAGTCTGGTTACAAACGGTTCTTCATTGCTCAATACTTATGGCGCCATGAAATTAATATTATTAAATCTCAAATGGATGTTGCTGTCTATGGTTAATTTAGAATATTTGTATTATGTTTTGGAATCTGGAATAGGGTACTTTTTGTTTTGCGAATGAATGTTAGTTGTATTGTGGTGTATGTATTTTGTTGTTTTTGTTCAAACATCTATGTAATTTGCGTAGCAGTGTTAATGAACTAGTATTGTGTTTATGAACAAGTACTGTAATGTGAAGATGTTATTATTTCAAGGAAGACTGGTTGTTTTTTTATGTGTAGTTTTTAATTTGGTATGATTTATTTAAAACTTTATTATGGATATGATTTATTTAAAACTTAATTTTTGATGAAATTTCAATTTGGCCCCTAGTATTAGATATGAATTGCAAGATATAAATCCAAATTTTATACAAATGTAGAATTTTGTATTAAGATACACGAAAAATCCAGGTGAAAGTATTGGTTTTTTGATAAGTGTACTATGTTTGCCATTGTTGTGGTCATGTAGATGCGTTACTTGTTTGAAGATGGACACTGGATGTCGTGGTAAGGTTGTGTGCTTATATGTGGGAGACTACAGTTCGAACCCCCTTGGCTATTTTTTTTGAAAAACGTCATATACTTGGTAAATATAGAAAACTTGGGAGATTTTACATGTTCAAATCCCTGCCTACTGCATAAGATTAAACCTTTTAATCCCATGGAATACATACTACTGAATTATTCATCCATATATCAAATAATGTATTTTATAGATAAATCTCAAATTTCAATAGTACATATATATTAAGAGGCTAGAGTAGATATTAATTATCAAAAACCATCACTCAGGTAACTTAAATATTGATAACTTAAATACTTATCAAAGACCGTCACTCGTTTTAGTGATCCACAACCGTAGGGATTCAAACTTTTCGTCAACAAAATCCTTTAGCGCACTGAAGCATTCTTCCTCACTCTTTTGCCTTGCATTCTCTCGCGCAAATCCCGGTTCCTCCAATGCGCGTTCTCGTGCTATGGCCCTCTCCTCCAAATCTTCTAATGTCAAAGCGGATGAACTAGCTATTGTGGTATGACTTTGTTTTTTCTTTTACGAGTGGGCTCGATACTTTGTTTATAACTTAGTTTAAAATCTCTTCCACAAAACTTAATTGGAGCTTTTGTTTCTAGTACAAGTCCGTCAAATCAACATTTAACCTATCAAACAATTCCATAACCAAACGAGGAAAGGGTAGCGACTCAATATTACCCGGCTTTGCATCCATAATTTTTTCTTGACTGCGTAATATTTGAGATAACACAACCGCTCCAACATCGAAAGGAATCTCTTTGTATAACCAATAGAGTACATTCTGATTTAATAGCGGTCTTTCCGAAGGGTGGTTTGTAGTGGTCGGAAGTAAGTTGTGACACGCAATTGCGTCAATAATCAACATTTTAGGCGGCATGTGTGTCTTCTTCACGGGTATGTGAGAGCAGTTTGTAGTAGGGTGGTCCCATTCTTCTATAAAACCGGGAAATAATTCTTGGATCCACATAGCATCTCTTCCTCCTTCGGTGTTCAAGTTTGCGTAGTCTGAACTTATTTCTTCTACTTGTTCCACAGAAAGCCATGTGTAAATAGCAGTTACGAGGTTTGATTCGAAATTATAAGCTACATCCTTTACAGTAAATGTGAAACGAGACTTGCACAGTTCATCCCATCTTGCAAGCTTTCCATTAAACCCGTTTGCTCTATTTGTATGCAAGGTTAAGTAGAATTCATCTAACGCCTGTTTACAAATCCTTGTGTTCTTTCCAGGTCCAAAAAACCATTTCAGTTTTTCATCTAGTTTCATTCTAAGTAGATGTTCAAGTGACGACTCAGGAAGACCTTCATAATTTACAAATGAGTGAAGATCTACTAAAAGTTCCTCCTTCACTGGTTGGGTAGCGAAATTGTTAATATACTTCTTTGAGAAAGGTTTATGCAGATTTGGCACTTGGATGGACATTTCTACACATATTAGTATGTAATAATGAGATTAATTAACAAAGATATTTTTAATCTACTCGAATATGAACTAAAGACAACAAAAAACTTACTGATTGGTGTATCTTTATAATGTGGATGAGTTGCTTTCTTCTCGAATAGACCTTCGAATTCTCGAATAGACCTTCGAATTCTTGCAATCCAGGGACATGTAGTAACTAAAAATTGCACCAAAATTTCTAATAGATACGTTTGTGGAGGCGTTACGGCCGAGATGCCACTTACACAATCGATGCCGTGCGTGAGGGAAGACATGAACAATTGTCGCACGCATGGACTTGTCACCGTCGGTTATCATCGAAGTCGGATGGACATTGTTGACGGCGATCATCAACTGTTCCAAAACCCACGTATAGGACTCAATTGTCTCGTTTTTTACCAACGCAGAGCCGAATACGCAAGTTTGTCGGTGGTTGTTCACCCCAGCAAGAATAATGAGAGGGAATCTGTAGGAGTTTGTATTGTACGTTGCGTCGAATATCAACACCTTCCCAAATGATACCCACTCTTTTCTCGATCTTCCATCAGCCCAAAAAATCCTATCTAGACTATTCCCAGAGTCGACAGTGTAGGAATATTAAAATGAGGTATCTACCACAGTTTTGTTGTACAAGTATTCCAAAGCAGCGTTAGCATCCCCACCACACATTTCTGCAACACGTATCCTATCGAGAATGTTATACAAGTCTCTCTTAATGAAGCCAACATTCTGATAGCCGTTCGCTTCTGACTTAAATACGTCCATTATTTCTTTAGTGCGTACACCGGAATCACGCAATAACAGGGCTTTATCAAGATGTGCGGCATCCACTTTCCTATGAGACCGTAGGCACGGTACGCAAAACTTTGAAACTAATGCGTGACTATGACCAAGCACCATTTTACTCACCTTGTAACATGATATTTTTGGTTTCCAAAGTATTCTCATAGACGCAACACATTCACATCTAGTTACAGCCCTGTGACCCTTTTTCCTACCGACCATCCCTGTATACTGGAGAAGCCGTGTACCTTGGCTTGAACAAGAAAACAACCTATACAGGAGAACTCCATCTTTCATCGCCTTATTGTTCTTCCTAACACTAAAACCTTTAGCCCTAGCGTAGACATTGTAAAACCCGTAAGCTTCGTCATCGCTCCTAAAACTCAATTGCATGAAGTCCTCGACAGTCATGTCTTGCATTGAATCAACTGTGTCGTAAAGTCTATTCATCCTGCCTAAATATTTAAAAAACAATTTCTTTATTTGAACGCTACAACTATATAAAGTGTATTTACTATCTAAATAATGGTTTAATAAGAACTACAACTAATTTATCCTAAGAAATAAAATTTATTAAATTAATACTTAATAAAATATACGTGTTCCGGCAAAACCAAAAAAATAAAAGAAAATGGGTTTTCGTTTAGTTAATTAAAACACTAGGAAAAATATTATCGTAAATTAATTTTTTTTTTCATATCATATATTTAAACAAAATATGATTTATATAATAACAACCTAATAAATATTTACGATTAATAATTTCATTATATAAAAAAATTAAAAACACATTATTATAAAAAAAATTATATAATCGAAAAATAAATTTATAAAATTAAAAATAACCAATAATATTTCATAGAACTTTAAAAAAAATTAAAAAAATAAAAGTTGTGGAATTCACTAGTGGGTTTTTGTAGATGGCTTTTCTAGTGTCCTTTTTTAGTGGGTTTTTCAAGAGTGTTTTACAAATGGGCTTTTCTTGTGAGTTCTTTGTATGGGGTTTTCTTGTGGGCTTCAATAATTCTAGATGTCCAAAAAATTGGGCTCCCAAAGTGGAATATTAATTTGTATATGGCATAATTTTCAAATTATGTGAAACAGACCTACCTTTTGTAAATATTAAATAACTATTTTTTATATCTATATAACATTTAACCAATATACGTATTAGAGTTATATATCAACATATTATGCCTTTTAACAATTTTTAATTTATCCTAATACATTTATAAATAAAACCTTTACTTATATTTTTTATTTTCAATTCAAAAATACATAAGATAATCTATATCCTAGCTATCAAATTTTAAACTACACATAAATATCTAACTTTAACAATTTATCGTATATTATATGTTAAAAAATTATCTAAACAAAATACATTATCCTTTTTAAAAAGAGTAATGCTGGGTATCACCCAAAAAGGTATCACCTAAACATCACCCATGATGTGCCGGTTAGGTGTACCAATCATGAATTTTCTCTTTTGAGATTTACTTTTTTCTCTCACCTCCATGATTGTACACCTAACCGCCACATTAGGGTGATGTTTAGGTGATACCTTTTTGGGTGAGGCCCAGCATTACTCTTTTAAAAATTTCAATCTATTGTATGAAATTAAAAAGAACTTTCATTAATATTATATATTTTTTCGGTTTCCAAAAATATTAAAAGAAACCAAGTCTTATCTAATATTCGTTAAGTAAAAAAATTAATTCCTTTTACGTTACAACTTCTATAGAAATCGTTTATAAATACATTATTATTTTAAACTATACATAAATATCTAACTTTAACAATTTATCCTATATTATCTGTTACAAAATTATCTACCCAAAATACATTATCCTTTTTTAACATTTCAATCTATTGTAACAAATTAAAAAAAAATCTATAATATTCATTATTTTTTCGGTTTCCAGAAAAATTAAACAAAATCAACTCTTATCTAATTTTTGGTGACTAAAGAAATTAAATCAATTTACTTTACATATAATATAGAAATTGTCTATAAATACATTACTAATATATTCTACCTAATATACTAATAATAATAATGTTCAACACAATACGTTACATATTATTTTAACCACTATACCTTAAATATATTAGGTTACCTAAAATACTAACACTAAAATTATGTTACACAAATTTTATATAAAGCTTTTAATTAACACGAACCTATGCTACTAAAATACTAATAATATATTGTTGAATAATTTACAAATATATAAAAACATACCACAATTTATGCTTCGAGGAACTCTTTTGCTTCAAAAATATGACCAACTCTTTAGCTTCAAGAAATATAAACAACTCTTTTGCTTCAAGAATGAAGTATTAGGTCTTGTAAAATCATCTCTAATTTATAGAAAAATATTTTAACCTAAAGGTGGTTGGAATAGATATAACTATTCTATTTAATTTTGTTATCAAACTCACCAATAAAAATATGGTTAACAATCACTTCAGCTTTAATACATTTATTTCAAAAAAAAAATTGTTTTCAAAAAACAAAAAAGAATAATTAAACAATAGTATTCTACTAATAATTGCGTATAAAAAATTAATATTATGTTGTAAACGGTAGAGAAAGAAAGAAGAGACTTCTGTTTATTATCAGAGAGTGTGTAAATTACATAGTGTAGACTCCTATATACACTACTACAGATCGGGGTTTTACCCACGACTGTTTACCAACGACACGCAAAGTCGTCGGTAATCTTTTGTTATTTACCGACGACAGGTTATTACCCACGAGAAATGACTCGCCGGTAATTTACCGACGACTTGTCTCGTGGGTAAATCATAAAACGCCGTCGTTAACCTTTTTTTTTTTCTGATTGGATTTGTCGTCGGTAACTTACCGACAAATTTTAAATTCGTCGCTAAATCTAGAATATAGCGACGACTTATTTAGTTTACCGACGACTTTACGTGTCGTCGGTAAATTTGACGTGCATATATGGACAGTCTGTATTTTTATCTCCTTAAACCCCAAAAACCCCATTTTTTTCTCCCAATTTCTCCCAAAAACATCAATCAAACTCATTCAAATTTTTTGCAATACCTTCTCCAATTCATCTCTAACCATTTGGAAGCTTATAATCAAGGTGGGGCATCATCAACACACAATTTAATCAACAAATATTAGGTAAATTCTTGATTTTTTTTATTATGATCATATTTGGTGTAATTCTTGCAATATTATGGGTTTGGGTTTATTGTTACATTATCAAGGTTGAGACTTCATCATCAATGTCTAATTTCTTCCACCAATTCAAGGTATTTTCTTAAAATTTCAAACTTTTTAATTTTTTTTTTATGCATGAATTTGGAATTGTGTATTAGTTGCTATAGGTTTTTATTTTGTATATTTTTTGATTGTCTTGTTATATATTGTGTATAAATCATGCATACATTCATTTATTTCATATATTATGTTTCATATATTTTTGTATTTGTGTATTTATTTATGTGAAATTGTTTATATATTTATTGTGTTGTAATTTTATTTATTTATTTATTTATTATGATGTAATTTTATTTATTTATTTATTTATTGTTTTGTAATTATATTCAAGCCATTGGTTTGTAATTTGTGTTATTTATATTCATTGTGTTGTAATTTTTTTTTCATTTTATCAATTGGGTTGTAATAATTATTTATTTTATTTTCATATGAATGTAGTTCTCTTGTTATCTAAAATTGTTGTAAAGAGATGGCTTTGGATAAGAGTTGGATGGATGCTACGGATTTATTCGATCCAAACTATCTTGTTGGTGTTTTGGGTTTTATCGCATATGCAAAACAACATTCGCAATATGGAGATCTTATTTATTGTCCGTGTAACTATTGTAAAAATAATTGTCGATTAGCCTCTCGAACGGTTACGAACCACCTTTATAATGAAGGGATTATGAAGTCGTATCGGGTTTGGATAAAACACGGTGAGCAGCCGGTCGTTCCCGAAGAAATCCCTATTCCGAATAGAGTTAATGAAATTGCCGAGGTTTATGATGATGTGAGACACAGTTACGATGTTGGCGGTCATCAGGGTGACACCGAGATGAGAGACGTAGAAATTCCAAGTAGTTTCGAAAAACTGTTTAACGAATTGGAGACAGAATTATATCCGGGTTGTAAAGCGATGAGTTCATTGAACTTCATTGCCAAGCTTATGCACGTAAAAGTAAAGAACAAGTGGACTAACACGTCATTCACCGAGCTATTGGAGTTGATTGGTCGTATTTTGCCCAAACCTCACACTTTTCCCGATTCGTATGATTCATGCAACAAGAAGTTGAAAAGCTTGGGTATGGGGTATATTACCATCGATGTTTGTTTGAACGATTGTGCAATATTTTATAAAGAGTATAATGACCTCGATAATTGTCCAGTTTGTAGCGAGTCTAGATGGGACCCAAAGAAGGGTATCAAAGTACCGCATAAGAAGATCCGCTATTTTCCGATTGCTCCCAGGTTACAGCGACTATACGCTTCAAAGCACACCGCTGAAGACATGATTTGGCACCATACCGGTAAGAGCGCCGATCTGGATGTGTTGCGTCATCCGGTTGATGGTGATAGTTGGAAGAGATTTGCAGCGCTACACCCTGAGTTTGCTAGCGAACCTCGTAACGTATTTTTGGGTCTCGGTATCGACGGGTTTTGTCCTTTCTCTATGCAAAACAACTCGTATAGCATGTGGCCTGTTATATTAACCATCTATAACTTGCCTCCGTGGGTATGCATGAAGGAAACCACATTTCAGCTTTGTTTGTTGATTCCGGGTCCTCGTTTGCCCGGTAAGGACATGGATGTTTACCTCCGCCCTATGATAGATGAGTTGGACGAGTTGTGGAGTAAAGGGATCCTTACGTATGATGCCCATACAAAGCAAGAGTTTACTATGAAGGTTTGTCTGTTGTCCACGACCAATGATTTCCCCGCTCGGTCATACACTTCAGGATGGTCGGGTCAAGGTTACATGGCTTGCCCGGAATGCATGGATTCCACACCGTCATTGGGTGTGAAAAAAGGTGTGGTTTACTTTGACCATAGACGTTGGTTACCCACCGGACATCGGTTTAGAAAAGATTATGTTTCGTACCCGGCAACCAATTTTACTAAGCGACCGAAGAAATATAGTCCAGCTAGTATTCAGACACAGTTAGATGGTCTTCCCATTGTGTTTCCCGGCAAACACAAGGATTTTGGAGGCAAGGTGACGAAGACTACAGGTCCTCGCCAGACGAATTGGAAGAAAAAGAGTATTTTCTATCGTTTACCTTATTGGTCCGAAAATTTGTTAAAACATAACATTGATGTCATGCACTGCGAGAAAAACGTGTGTGATGCTCTTCTCGGTACAGTTATAGCAGTCGATGGGAAACCAAACTAAGATAACGTTAAGGCGCGGGAAGATCTTAAGAAAATGAAATTCAGGAAAGAATTGTGGTTGGAAACAGTAGGAAATAAAACGATTCTAAAACGTGGAAAGTATACGTTGTCAGCGGAGAAGAGGAAGTTGTTTCTTGAGTGGTTACAGGTACAGAGGTTTCCGATGGATTCGCGTCTAGTATGAGGAATAACGTTCAAGCCGATACGGGGAAGATCATTGGAATGAAATCTCATGATTGTCATGTTATGATGCAGTACCTTTTTGTTTGTTGTCTCCCTGGGCTTCTAGATGATAAATCGATTAGCGACGCAATTATTGGGTTAGTTAACGTGTTTAGAGTAGTTTGTAACAAGAACACTAACATTTGACCCTAATTGTTGACCAAACACCTCGAACACTAACATTTGACCCTAACTGTTGACCAAACACCTCGAACACTAACATTTGACCCTAACTGTTGACCAAACACCTCAAACACTAACATTTGACCCTAACTGTTGACCAAACACCTCGAACACTCAAGTTTGACCCTAACTGTTGACCAAACACCTCGAACACTCAAGTTTGACCCTAACTGTTGACCAAACACCTCGAACACTAACATTTGACCCAAACTGTTGACCAAACACCTCGAACACTAACATTTGACCCTAACTGTTGACCAAACACCTCGAACACTAACATTTGACCCTAACTGTTGACCAAACACCTCGAACACTATCATTTTACCCTAACTGTTGACCAAACACCTCGAACACTAACATTTGACCCTAATTGTTGACCAAACACCTCGAACACTAACATTTGACCCTAACTGTTGACCAAACACCTCGAACACTAACATTTGACCCTAACTGTTGACCAAACACCTCAAACACTAACATTTGACCCTAACTGTTGACCAAACACCTCGAACACTAACATTTGACCCTAACTGTTGACCAAACACCTCGAACACTAACATTTGACCCTAACTGTTGACCAAACACCTCGAACACTAACATTTGACCCTAACTGTTGACCAAACACCTCGAACACTAACATTTGACCCTAACTGTTGACCAAACACCTCGAACACTAACATTTGACCCTAACTGTTGACCAAACACCTCAAAAAAAATTGTGTATGTATATCTTAATCCCATTAAGAATAAAAAAAATAAAAGAAACCAGGTAAAAAAAAAAGGTTTACCGCCGACATTTAAAGCTTTACCGACGACCTTCTTGACTTGAATGTCGTCGTTAAAATTTTACCGACGACATTCAATTCAAGAATGTCGTCGGTAAAGCTTTAACGACGACATTCAAGTCATTCATTCGTCGGTAAACCTAAATCCAAAATTTATTGGCCAAAATGGGCGGTTCATTTTTCCCGCCCAAGGATTTACCGACGACTTGCGAAAAGAAGTCGTCGGTAAACCAGGACACGCAACAGTCGTGCGTACGACTGTTTGACGCGTGTCATAGTTACCGACGACTTTGACCTGTTTACCGACGACTTGCGTGTCGTCGGTAAACAATTTATCTATTAAACCCTACCGAGCTCATTTCTGAAACACAAAAGCTTCAAAACACTCTCCAGAAATTCGATTCCGAGCAACAAGGAGCTATTCCGAGGCATCCCCACACGCAAACAACATCAAATGTAAGTGATTTCATGCCAAAATCAATGGTTTTTTCAATTTTTTTCCTATTATTCTAAATCAAATCCTAACTTTTTTGTTGTTTTTGTCCTTCTTCCTTTCTTGCGTGGCATGGATTCCTAGACATCTTCAACACAAATTTCACGTAATAGGTACACGAAATCCTATCTAAACATTTGTTTTTTTTTTTTTAAGAATTGAATTTTTTTTCTGGATTTGTATTTGGTTTTTTATGATTTCCGAGTAATTGTGTTAGTGTTAGGGATTGTTTAAACATTTTTATTAGTTAAATACACCATGTAATTAGGATTTTGTGTAATTTTTGCCAAAATCAGGGTTTTGAATAATTTGTGGATTTTTTGTTAATTTATACATGTTATTGGATTAAACTGTAAATATGTTGTATGTTATCAGTGATTTCAAATTTGTGTATGTTTATTAATTTTCGTGTTTGTGAATCTTGGGGTTTTTTTTGTAAATATGAAAAATTTAGGGACTAAAATGCAATCTAGGGTCTAAAATGTAATTTAATAAAATTCACATGTTTTTTGACTTTAGGGTATTTTTTGTAAATATATAAAATATAAGGACTAAATTGCAAATTAAAAAACTTAGAAAAATAATAATATGGACTTTAGGGTATATTTTTTATATAAATAAGGTATAAGGACTAAATTGCAAATTAAAAAACTTAGAAAAAAAATACTATCGACTTTAGGGTTTTTTTGTAATTATATAAAATATAAGGACTTATATAAAAAACTAATTTATTAATTTTATTTAAATTACAGATGGCCGATGTGATGTCCAATTACCACCGGGGTGATGGTAGCGGTGAAGACCCGAACCGGAATCAACCCCCAAACCTCAATGACTGTAACCAGCCACCGGGTAATATAAATTATTTTATAAAATTCCTTTAATATATGTTAGTAATTTATTTAACATAATTTTATTAAACAGTTAGGCGAAAGAGGAGACCCCGAAATGTCTCGACCCTCAAAATCACAAACGATGCTAAGGAGAAGCTAGGTGGGCCCCTTCCAGTGGACTTCTGCATTTTAGATGACACGTGGAAACCATACGGAGAATATGGGAAACACGTGGCCCAAGTGGTGGGTCTCGCGGTTCGTGAAACAGTCCCCCCCTACTACAGATCGTGGAGTGCTGTGCCGAGGGGACTTAAAGTCTTGATTCTCGGAAAACTGGAGGAGTTCTTCAACCTCGAAGAGTGGAAGGCCCGCGAAGATTGGGCCTTTATCAGCGGGAAGCTACAGCAGTCTCAGTCCGCTGCCTACAGGCGGTGGAAGAGCGACCCGAAGGCCGATCACTTGGGCACGGGCGAGTGTCCCCCGGATGTGCTTCCCGATCACTGGAAGTTGACCGAAGAGATGATGAATGAGCCTCAGAAGAAGGTAAAATCTTAAATTAATTATTTTATTATTAAATTAGTGTTGAATTAATTTTTTATCTTGAATCGTAACAGGCTCAGGCGGAGAGTAATAAGAAGAATCGGCAGAACCAGAAGAAGCCGAACAAGTCAGGTTCTCGGAACCAAACCCAGACCCGCCACGAGATTATCGAGGTATAATTTATTAAAGTAAAAATAAAAGTTATTAGTTATTTAATTTAATTTTTTAATAATTATAATTTTTTATGTATATTTTATAGGGTAAGCTGAAAATTAACACGAAGAAGCCCCTGAGCTTTATCGACGAGCAGACCCAAGAGGAGGTCCCACTTCCACCGATGGGCGGATACTTCGAGTACTTGGGCTATGATGGGGCGAAGGGCAAATGGGTCGATGATAGACGGGAGCAGGCTAGTGTAAGTATTTTATTTTACTTTTTATTGTTTAAAATTAATTATTTAACTTTAAATTTATTTCTTTGTTAGTTTTATTAATTATTTAATTGAAATTTTATTACAGGGAGTTTATCGGGATAAGCTTAGGGAGCGGGTTATCGAGACGGGGTCCCAATCGGCTGATGATGTTCCAGTGGAGGAGCAGATAGGAGCGTTAAAGGAGACGGTTCAGGAGGTGATGAAACCGGCTAAGAGCAGACACTGGATCCCGTCAATCGGAGCTGTCTTCAAGAAAAAGAAGGAGCCGAAGCCGCCTGTTTCGGATGAGACCGCGAAGAAGAACGCGAGAAAGATCCAGCGGATATTCGACGGGATGAACGAGCTCCGCGCAATCCAAGGATTACCTCCTATGCCGGATGACGATGCTCCACCGAGCTCCTCCTCTAGGTCCGATGATTTTTTCACGAAGATGCTCAAAGGCCTCAACGAATCTCGTGAAAAAAATGGTCTCCCTCCGGTCTCCGATGAAGATGAAGATGAAGATGAAGAGAGTGAAGCTAGTGATCGAGGAGAAGATCTATCGGGCCAGTGATTGATTAATATTTTACTATGTTTATGACTTTGATTTTATTTACGTTTATATTCATGACTTTTACTTAAGTTTTTATGTAATATTTTGACTTTTAACTCCGGGAGTTTGACTTTATTCCCGGGGTTTGACTTTATTGCCCAGGTTTTGACTACCCGGGTTTATTTATATTTTATGAATATAATTCCAGATTTCACGTTATATTCATGATTTCTATTACATTATTTTTTTTTTAAAACGAAAAACCAAATTAAATAAAAATTAAAATTTAAAAAAAATTAAAAAAAAATAAAAAAAATAATAAGAATACCGACGACATTCATCACATGAATGTCGTCGGTAAAGTTTTTAAAAAAAATAAAAAAAAGTATAACGACGACATTCATGTGATGAATGTCGTCGGTAAAGATTTTAGAAAAAATAAAAAATAAAGTATACCGACGACATTCTTGTGACGAATGTCGTCGGTAAACGGTTTAAAATTTAAATAAAAAAAAATTATTAACTGGTATACCGACAACGCGGTCGTCGGTAAAGAGTTTATTTACCGACAAGGTAAGTCGTCGGTAACCAAAGGCATATTACCGGCGACCGGACAAAAAGTCGTCGGTAAGAGAAAGTTTACCGACAAAATGCTTTTCGTCGGTAAAAGAAGATGTTTATCGACGAGAAGCCAAATGCGCTGTCGGTAAGCTTGATTTTACCGACAAACTTCGAGGGACGACTGGTTACCGACGAGTTGTCGTCGGTAAACAGTTTTTCCGACGAAATTCCACTTTTTACCGACGACAGCTGTCGTCGGTAAATCCTCGACCTGCTGTAGTGATATAGAGAATAGGAAACCCTAAACCCTAGTGTTCATGGGCTTGACTACTAGCCCATGGGCTGGAATGAATATCCATTAAATGGGTTTATAACACTCCCCCTTGGATATTCAGTCCCTAAGAGTATGCCTCGTTAAAACCTTCCTAGAAAAACCTAGTAGGAAAAAATCTAGTGAAGGAAAAAGAGTACATTTCTTTATACGCTAACTAAAACGACCTCATTAAAAACCTTTATCATGAAAACCTATTAGGACAAAACCTTGATGAAGGAAAAGAGTGTAGTGCGTATTTGTCTCCCCCTCTTGCCAGCCTCTCATGAAAGATCTTGAAGTCAATCTTGTGTGTTAATTTCTTTAATGTGGATGTAGGTAATGATGACTTTGTAAATATATTGTCCAAATTGTCACTTGAGCGAATTTGATGAACATCTATTTACATTTCTTCAAGATTTCATGTCTAAAGGATACCTTTGGAGAGATATGTTTAGTTCGATCACCTTTGAGTAGCCTCCTTAGTCTTCAGTGATACAAGTAGCATGTTGTTGGACTCTGTTTACTAGTTGAAGATTTCATGTCTGAAATATTTAATTTTGAGAATATGACTCATTAAAACATTTCTAAGAAAAACCCGATGGGACAAAATCTTAGTAAAGGAAAAAAAGTACAATATTCTTTAATACGCTTATATAAATTGCCTCATTAAAAACCTTGCTAGGAAAACCCAGAGGGGAAAAAACCTATGCTAAGGGAAAAAGAGTGCATTGCGTAAATGTCTCCCCCTGATTAAAGTATAACACAATGGTGTATAATTTGAGACATTCAATAGGAGTAATAAATGATACGACGTAAATTTGATCGACACTTCATTCATATATAATGATTTAAAGTGATTGACATAGGACTTATATGAAGTCTTTTCATAAGAAATAATAGAAAATAAAAGTGCATCCACCACCAGAGACTATATCTCTTTAATAAATAAATTATGTGTGCTACAACATACTATCTTATATAGTGACTCCCCCTTGTAGCACATTCGTTTCACAATTGTGAAAATTTCACGTCGTACAAGTGAATTTAAAAAATATTTTCTTTATTTATGTCTTTCTACCGATGGACAGTCAGTTTATTTAGACATTTTAATTAAAATAATCCTCGATTTTATTCATATATTAATAGTTATTACGCGTATATATAAATATTCGATCATGATCAATTTTTAGTTAGGTTCCAATAATTTAAAGTAGTAAAATAACTGATTGAGATCTCAATATATAATCAGGTACCTGATACTCAGTATGAGTATTTTAATTCTCAGTTATATACACTACTTTGACATTTATAATATGTCAAAAGTCTCATAATTAACAATTTGCTCATGTTATTACTCCTTGATGCTATCTTTGGAACCAAATAGATCTATATTACTTTAAGTGTAACAATAGTCTAATTTTATAAGATAGCTATTTTGAGACATAAATTTAAATAGGAGCATTGATAACTGGTTATTGTGACATAGTCACTACACCTTTACAATATTTTTAATCATTTAAATGTGTATACGAGGATCAATGTAAACGGTGTATTCTTATATTCCAGTTGTATTTTGTTTATTTCTTCCCTTATTCCTGAGAAATCATATATAAAATGTTCTCAGAATCCATCTTTGTGCACGGTGGTGGAGCATTTGTAATGGAAATTGCACAATCAAAATATCTTGATGGATATAGATTTTGGTCTTTTACCAATAGGGGTATTTACTATGAGCATTAGTTTTAGCGATTCAGCATATGCAATACAATAAATAACTTTGCTGGACTTGTATATCCCTCTGAATTTGTCTTGAAAAAAGATAGACGATTTAATATCAAAATATATAGGATAAAAATCTTTGCTTGTGCATAGCCAATTGCTAATATTCATTTGACAATCTTGATCTTTAATATTATCACTTGTGAATATTCTCTTAAAATTTAATGCTGGTAAAATATGACATACAGTGATATTTTCCAAATATAAGTGATAGAATCACAAAATTATTCACTTTCAAATTAAGTAAATTTATTTTACTATAGTCAAAATATCTCTATTGAATTCAGTGATTCAAGAAATAAAATTTTGGTTTTTCGAGAATTTCATATATAAATCACATCATCTTACATTTTTTTCATAGAATATCATTCTCGATGCCAATCTGGTGGGAGATATGATAAAATACTGAATCAATAAAATATTTCAATTTTATCATATATCTGATATTCATTAGTTTATCAAAGTTACCAAGAAAAAAAAATTATCTTGTATTATAACCTCGTGGGATATCAATCCACTAATTTGCAGAAAATTGATCTTTTTCAGTGTAAATTATGCTATATCTACGGATATGCATAAAATATATATACAACTTGTGTATCTCTTTTACCTGATATGTTATGTTATATTAGGAGATATAACCATATATCGTATATTCCATATATAATATACCATTAAAATTAGTATATATTTTTTTCTACTAATAAAATTATATGTGTATTATACTTATTTATTAAATAAGTAGAATTAATTAATAGAATTGATTACCAAAATTAAACAATATAATGATAATGGAAAAAAAAAATCTTTCATATATACATATGCACGTGTGCAAGGTTCGTGCATTTTTATTTCTTTTTTAAATTAGGTTAGATGTATATTGAACAAGCAAGGGGCTTATATGCCATGGCTGCAAGCCTGCAACCGATATTATAAGAGTCGTTCACTTAGCAAGATACACATCACATCCCAAAATTTTAATTCTATTTGCAAATAGAAAGTCTCAGACCTTTTTTTTTCTTTTTTTTCTTTTCAAATATTAAACCCTTTTCAAATGTGAAGATGTTTAAGAGCCCGTTTGGAAGTGCTTTTTTGGAGAAGCACTTAAAAGTGTTTTTAGTATTTTAAGAGTTTTTTTTACCTTGAAAAGCACTTTTTGAGAAGCACCAAATATGTGCTTCTTGAAAAAAGCACTTTCAATGATTTTAGATTTCAAAATTATTTTTAATAATTTTTTTAAATTTTGAATTTTATTCCAAAAGCGCTTTTTTACTGTAATATAAGCACTTCCAAACGGGCCCTAAGTCTATTTTTTTTTTGCATACATGAGAGGCTATAAAGCCGTTAAGAACAAGAGATTACATAAAGATCAACAAGTATTTATTGTCTATCTAACACAACTCTAGTAGTTGCGCAACCACTTCTGTCTCGTGTAATCAATTTCCAAAGAAAATCGGGTGGATTATTAAACACTTCTGGTCTAGTACAAAGCAACGCCCCTTCCCTTGCAAGTCTATCAGCACAATAGTTAGCTTCACGATACACATGACAAACTTCAAGATCAGAAAATTCACGTAGCAATGCACAACATTCGCTCACAATTGAAACGTATCGACTACCTAAACTCCCACCGCCCTTCACTAGCGCGTGGAGTTTCCCCGAGTCCATCTCGTAACGAGTAGAACTCCCACCGCCCTTCACTAGCGCGTGGAGTTCCTCCGAATCCGTTTCAATAATAATATTAGTATAGCCATTTTTACAAGCCCAATTAAGTCCAAAATGCAAAGCGAGTAGCTCCGAGATAAAGGGTGATACAACATCACAAGAACCCATGAACCCGGAAATATATGTCCCATTTTTATCCCTTACTATACCGCCTATTCCCGCTAACCGTTTAGCTTTAATAAAACTACCATCAATGTTTAGCTTGGTGCCCTTTTCCGGTTTTACCCATTTCACCATCACATTGCTAGCAAGTTTAATAATTCCACCATCTAACGACTTTCCCCACGCAAGAACAAAGCTACTCGCAAGAGAAAATATATCTCTTTTGAGCTCTAATACGTGGGGTAAATTTTGTCCCTCATTGAAAACAAATAAGTTCCTTTTTGCCCAAATTGTCCATAGTGCGGCAATAAAGACAAGTGGCCAATCGAGTCCGTCAATTCGCGCTTTCGACCTAAGGTGGCCTTCCATCCAATTTTTAATACCCTGTGTAGGATTTGGTGTGGCTTGTGCAGCTAAATCTCGTGCTGCAGCTGGTCTCGATGAGTTCCGCGGCCAACACAGAAGCTGCATTTCTCTTGATTCTCGGCCTGCAGAACTTAGATCATCTCTAGTTCGCAGCCAAGAAATGTTCAGTTGCTCCAGATAGCTCAGGTCCGAGGTCTTCAGCCCACCTGATTCCACTCCAGCAGCCTCCTTTCTTCCAGCCGAGACAATCACATCAGCCGCTCCAGCAATTTCAGGCCCAACAGTTTCAGGCCCATCACGGACAGCAGCTCCTGGACCATCTTGGGTAGCTGCTGGAAAACCTGCAAACACAGAAGAAAAACCCAGGAGTTTCCATACTAAAATTGCAATTTTACATTTTAAAAAAATATGCATGGTATCTTCCCTTTCGGCTCCACAAATAGCGCAATTCCTCGATTCAAGAATATTCCTTTTATAAAGATTTTCCGCTGTGGCAATCCGGTCTTGTACTATTCTCCAAAGAAAAATCCGAATCCTTTGAGAGCATTTTAACTTCCAAACCAAATCCCACTTGAAAGATACATCTTCACTATTTCCCTCCAAGCTCATAAACGCCAACTTAACCGAGAAAAGGCCTGAATTTTCAAATTTCCACTTTATACTCGAACCTTCCTCCTCATTCTGAACAACGAACCCATCGCGAAATGCCTCCACTCCAGCTAATATCGCTTTACAAACACTTGATTCATTCCCACTTTGAGAGCGATTTAGAAGCCCATTCTTAAAATACTTGTTTCTGAATATTTCCACCCACGCAACTGATTTTTCCTCTTGTAAAATTTTCCACCCAACCTTTGCCAATAACGATAGATTATAATTCTCGGCGCCCCTTAGTCCAAGTCCTCCGTTCATCTTTGATTTACACAATTGATCCCACGCAACACAATGTAATTTCCTTTCCGTGGCTGAGGACCCCCAAATAAAATCCCTGACCACTCTATCTATATCCTTACAAACATATTTTGGCAATTTCATAATCTGCATTTGATACACCGGTATTGAATTCAAGACAGATTGAGCTAGCGTAACCCGTCCCGCGAGCGATAAAGTCTTTGTTTTCCACGAAGCTAGCTTATTCCTCATTTTTTCCACTATGCCTTTATAAAACCCCTTTGGAAGCCTACCCGAGTGAATAGGGACACCCAAGTAGGTACCAAAAGAGGTGCTATGACAAAACCCACTTGCCACCGCGAGATTATTCTGAATTTGTTCTGGTACATTAGCTGAAAAATAAATTAGGGACTTCTCCGCGCTAATTGTCTGTCCAGCCGCTTTACAGAATTTATCCATCACCACCTGTATCGTTTGTACCTGCAATAAAGAAGCCTCACCAAAAAGAATTAAATCGTCCGCAAAGAATAAATGGGATAACTTGGGGCCTTGGCGACCAATTTGTATCTCTTTCCACTCCCCTGAATTGCAAAGCTCCTGAATCATCAAGGAAAGCCTCTCCATACACATAACAAAGATGTAAGGCGAGAGAGGGTCCCCTTGTCGGATACCCCGGTGAGGGATAAACGGAGCTAAGGGTTCGCCATTCCATAAGACACGCATTTCATTCTCCTTCATACTAGACATAATAATCTTGATCCAACTCTCCGGAAGACCAAAGAGTCTAACGGTTTCTTCAATGAACTCCCACCTAATCTTGTCATATGCTTTCGCGAGATCGATTTTCACAGCCATGATTCCTTTCTTCCCCACTAGGTGGCGCATCTTATGATCTACCTCACGGACAAGCACCACATTATCCACCGTTGAGCGACCTGGTAAAAAGCTACTTTGACAAGGACCAATAACGTTAGATAGAATAGGCCTAAGTCGATTGACCATTGCCTTCATTAAAAATTTAACAGGTGAATTAATAAGACTGATAGGGCGAAAAAGGCGTACCCGGTTCGGGTCTGGTACTTTAGGAATAAGGTGAATAAGTGTACCATTCAGACCCGAAGGAAGCTGACCTGTATCAATAGCTTCACGAACCATCTTGCAAACTGACGGACCCACGGAGGTCCAGCATTTTTGATAAAACGCCGCTGACATGCCATCCGGACCAGGTGCTTTAGTCGGATTGGATTGAAAAACCACTACACGAATTTCTTCATCCGAGAAGGGGAGTTCTAGGTCATTCTTAGTCACCCTATCAAGGGGTCCAAAAGACGGTAGAGGAATCCCCTCCATTTGATCTACCGGTGTTGCATAGAGGGATTCGAAGTAATCGCGAACTAAATGTTTCAATTCAGCCTCCTCTTCTATCCAATTACCCGCATCATCTAACAACCTAGTGCAATTAACCTTTTTCCTCTGTATAGACGCAGCAACTTGATAAAACCTCGTGTTCCTATCACCCGATTCCACCCAATTGTTCCTTGATTTCTGAAAATAAATTGCTTCCTCTTGTTCAAGGACACTTTCATATTCCTTAGTCAATTGTGTACCCATATTTCGGAGCGAGGAGTTATACGAAACCTGCAATGATTTCTGAATACCATGGATTCTTGCGCTTAGTTCTCTCTTATCCGATTAATATCTCCAAATACCTCAACTTTCCATTTATTTATATGATTCTGAATAGCAGTTATACCATCCCCTACACCCAAATTATTACCATCCCAATTTTTGTCAACGAAGTTAAGAAAACCTTTGTGAAGACACCAAGCCGACTCAAATCTGAAGCGACGAGGATTAACTTTCGGTCTCTGTACTGGGAAGACTTGAATTAGAATTGGCATATGGTCCGAATGGACCCTTGCCAAGTGGATAACTCGTGTGTTTGGGAAAAGAACCTGCCATTCTACGTTACCATAGGCTCTGTCCAAGCGCTCCATTATTCTTTGTCCCGAATTCCAGGAATCGCTCCAAGTATATCGCGGCCCTTCGAAACCAAGGTCTATCAAGCCACAACTATTTCGCCATTCCTCAAATTTTTCCATTCGTCTTGAAACACCCGAAACCCCACCTCTCTTGTCTATCTCTAAACCGACTTGATTAAAATCACCAGCGACTAGCCACGGAGATTGTATATTATGGAATGCATGATAGAGCGTATCCCACAAGACCTCTCTCTTTTTATAGTCTGGATTGGCGTATATAGCTGAGAAAATCCACGATCTACATCCTTGTTGACTAACCTCAATATTTATAACTTGGCGACCCGCTGAGAGGACTTTGATATTTATATTTGAGTCATTCCAAAGTAGCCAAATTCCTCCACTGTAGCACTCTGAATCTACTCTGATCGAATTATCTTTCTGTAAAGAATTAATGACCGTATTCGCGGTTACACCACTAATCCTTGGTTCAATAATCACGGTTAACCACACGTTGTTATTGATCATCATATCACGCAATACTTGTCTAAATCTAGGCTTTGCAGCTCCATAACAATTCCAAATCAATATATTAATTGGGTTTTTTGTTCTTTCCCAAGAATATTCTGAAACATTCAATAAATCCATTAAATGAAATAAATAAAAATGGGGATACCTCATGGCGCATTAGGCGCGAGCTTCCATATCAACATCCTCATCCGAGCTCCGAATGACTTGCTCTTCTACTCGCATGGCTGCTGTACCAGTCTCTGGAATCTGGCTATCAAGCCATGGTGTGTCATCACTTTCGCCATCCTCAGTAGCGTCCCACAAGGGGTCAGGTAGCATGTTTGCTTTGCTACTTTCCAGTAGCTCAATACCACGTGAAGTGTTGTCCAATTCCAAGGGAGCTACTAATAAAGTTGGTCCATGTTGTGGTGTAGGTGGGCCAGCGTCAAAAGGAACTATATTTGCATTAATTGCAAATTGGTCCCTGTGATCAATTTCCTTTTCTAAGACCTGCACCTCAACCAACCCATCACAGCTGTCCCTTTCGCCTGCTCCAACCGAGGGCTGTCCCCTCTCCATTTTGTCCAAGTTTGTTACTCCCTCAAAACCTACTGACCTGGCACCATCTTTCATCCCTTTCGCCCCTTTTTTTCCAACCCGTTTAATTCCTTTTTGCGCCCCAAATTGCTCCACTTCAAGACCCATTTCACACACCTCAATATTATCTACCAAGATCCTTCTTTGCTCAAAGTTTGGGGAGCTGATTACCCCGTGACCTTTTGAACCCCCACTTTTTTTATTACCTATATTCACCCCTGTAGTTCCTTTTCCTTTATACGAAATCGGCTATGTACCCGAAGTTTGTCCCTTATTTGTCATGCTTTGTGCATTAAACCTTATATCACCCGGAAGTTCCTCCACCCTTAGTGCATCGAAGCGAGTTCCGAGATTACTATTAGTGTAGGTTTTTGGTGCTCTATTCAAAGCATTTCTCCCACTCCCTCTATTTCCCCGCCTCACCGTCATCCATTCCCCATATTTTTCTTTAGGGGCCGGCACCTCTATGACCTCCTCTACTACAACCTCCTTTCCTTTATCAACAACCCGATCATCCTCCATACAATCACCGAAGATAGATGGACAATTCTCCCTTTTGTGCCCAAATTTTCCGCAATCAAAACAAATTAAATGAAGACCTTCATACTCAACCTTGCATATATCCGATCCGATTCTAACCTCGGGTTCAAGGGGTTTTTTCAAATCGAGTTCAATAGCTAATCTAGCATAATTCCCTCTTAACCTACCTTTTGTCATCGGATCAATTTTAACTGTTCTACCTAGCTTATCCCCGATCTTTCTCAATATGCGCGCTGTGTAATTTTGCATACCAACATTTGAAACCCTTACCCACGCGGTGGTCTTAGTTATTGAATTTGATGCAGCGTTAAAGCTAGGCGTCCATTCCCTAACAATGAGATAGTGATCTAGGATCATCCAGGGACCACCCGATAGTGCAAAATCGAAATCACCTCTTTGTTCAAACTTGACCATATAGTAGCCATGACCCACATCTACAAGTTCAAAGTGTCCTTTTGGCGCCCATATTTGTCTTAGTTTCGATAATAAGTACGTAAATCCTACCTCTCTTCCCAACAATCTAATCACAGCCGAATTGCGCCACAACCTAATCCCTTCTTGAATTTCGTCCCTAGTCCTAATGACGGTAGGTATTGAATCTGTTATTATTCCCTCATCATCGTCCTCAATTAAATTCTCTAATTCTAAGAAGTCCTCCTCACCCATTACATACCCAGACCTAGTTTCATCTCTATCCTCAATGATCGGAATAATTATATTGTTGCCCGTTACAGTGCCTTTCCAACCACTAAGACTAGGTTTAATAAAAGATCCAGGATTGTTACCTTTAGAAGCAGTGGGTGTAGTAGCTCGATTATGTATCACGGAGGCAGAAGAAGGCTCCTTCGCAATGGAATTCATTTCAGTTTCAGAAGCGGCGTTAGATTCCTCAAGTGATGCACGTGTTCTTTTACCTGTTCTGCCACCTTGATCGACGGCCATCAATGGTGGAAATTCCTCCATGTAGAGGTCTTGAGATGGCGGACCTGATATCGCAGCAGCCATTGCCTGGTTAGACTCCTCCATCGGCACCGGAGCACGTTCGGAAGGAGGCTTTTCGCCGGCCAGATTGGGCGGCGCAGACATGGATTTTTGTTCTGTTGTGTTTTTAAGTAAAATATGGTTCTTTTCTTTGTATCCGTTGAGAGCAAGTTTAGTATACCCTAAGTCTATTTACAGAGTAATAGAATTGAAATACATGGTTTAATATACAATTTGTCCAAAGTTTAGGAAGAAAAAAAATACAATTACCCAAAAGGTTTTATATAATATATTAATTCATTTTCTTTAGACAAAAAAATGACTTTTTTTTTCTCTTGTTCACAGCAATGAACATAAGACAATTCTTTTTTTTTTTGTTATATTCAATTTTTCTTTGTTATAATATTGAATATATACATCGTCTTTTGCTTTGTTTATTTTTCATCGGAATGAATGTATAACATGTTCGGATTTTTCTTATTTAATTGTTCTTTTCACAGAAGTGAAAAGGTGATTTATATTAGTATTGAAAGCCAATACTATCACAAGTTCTATATCTCTTTTTCCTTTTCTTTTTCTTTTAATTTGAATTGATCAGAGAATTCATTTTCTTTTTCCAAATAGATGATCTGCGATCATTTTTTTTTTTCGTTTCACGATTAAACAATCGAAATCAATTTTTGCTTTGTTTTTTTTCTTTTTATATTTCACAGAAGTGAAGCTCAATTGGAGCAATTATATTCAACCATAGGATCTTTGTAGCCTGTATAAAGCACATGGACGAGGAGATTAGATTCTCCACTTTTGTGATATGTAATAATCAATTGATTAAAAACCTTTTGGTCAAAGAGTTGCACAATGTTTCAAATCATTACGAATGAATCTAATATATTTAATAATTAACCTTGCGGTAGCATAAGGTTTTGATTCTTTTTCTTCAATGGACAATTAATCCATTAATCTTTTTCTTTAAACCACGTTTTTTTTTCTTTTATGGTTTCGATTCATCATAATGAATCCGATATATTTAATAATTTTACAAAAGAAATTATATAACTTAGATCACTGCAGTGATCTAGTTTTTTATGTCTAAATAAATCATTGACATGATTAAATAAAATACTAGGAAAAAAACGTATGTAAAAAAAATTAAAATGTATTACCGAGATTTTTTGAAGACAGAGACTAGGCATTATAAAAAATGTGTGGTTATCTAGAAATTCTATTAGTAGAATTAATAAAAGCAATCTTAACACAAAACTCACTATGTGTAAAAGAATACTCACGGTGTAGAGCAAAAGAAAATTCAAGAATACTAAGAAAAAGATAGATGAATATATGCTTATATTAAAGAATATCACCAATAGCAAAAATCCTAAGGAATCAGATAAGGATGAATATAATATGATAGTAAAAGAAATAGAAATCTTATGGAAAAGAGAAGAAGATTTTTGGGCAGCTAGGTCTAGAAATAAATGGCTTAAGAAAGGAGACAAAAACACTGTCTATTTTCAAGCTATTACAAAAGAAAGAAGAAGCTTTAATAAAATCTCCTCAATCATGAATGATAATGGAGACTGGATAAACATTCAAGATGAAGTAAATCAAGTGATTTTGACTTACTTTAATAATGTTTATAAAACTGTGGGCCCAAGAGAATGTTCACCCATATTAAATCTGATCCAACCAAGAGTAAGTAAAGAGATGAATCATAACTTATTAAAACCCATTCTGATTTCAGAAATTGAGGCAGCCATTTCAGAGCTAGGTGCTTTTAAAGCACCAGGGCCTGATGGGTGATGGCTACCCTGGGTTTTTCTTTAAGAAATATTGGCATATAATTAAGCTGGATGTAATAAGAATTATAAATGACTTTTGGTATAATAATGGGAGCCTTGAAGAGTTTAATCATACATTTATATCTCTTATCCCAAAAGTAGAAAGACCAGGCCACATTAAACAATATAGGCCAATTAGTGTCTCAAACTTTATTTATAAAATAATTGCTAGGATTCTAGTAAATAGACTACAACCACTCATGAGCTACATTATAGATGAGAATCAAACAGCTTTTGTACCTGGTAATATTATTCAGGAAAATACTTATATAGCTCATGAAGTGTGTAACTACTTGAAAAGTAAAAAAACCACAAAAAACTATAGTATGGTAGTAAAAGCAGATATACAAAAGGCCTATGAATTTGTAGAATGGGACTTTCTTTATAAACTTATGATAACTATGGGTTTTGAGAAGAAATGGTGTGATAGGATTATGAACTGTATTACTACAGTTTCATACTCCATACTAATAAATGGACAACCTAATAAATTAGATAAACCCCAAAGGGGTTTAAGGGAGGGGGACCCACTGTCCCCCCTAATCTTCTGTATAATAACCCAAACTTTATCTGACCTAATCAAGGATAAAATCTCCTCAGGAAGTTTGGAAGGTATTAAAATATCATCTAAAGGCCCAACTTTAACACACCTCTTATTCGCAGACGATAGTATTTTCTTTTTAAAGGCGAATAACCAAGATACTAATAGTTTTAATGATATTATTACTAAATTTGGTTACTCTACGGGACTAACCTTGAATCTTAACAAATGTGGGGTTAAGTTTAGTGCTAATACACCCCATTACATCCAATATATTTACTCTTCGAGAATAAATATGAAAATTACTAAGGATTTAGGGCAATATTTGGGCCTACCATCTGAATGGGGTAGATCAAAAGTAAAAGACCTCAATACTTTAGTTGAAAAAGCTGTGAAGAAAACTTTTAGTTGGAAAAACAATTTTTATCTGAAGCCGGAAAAGAAATTCTTATAAAATCTGTAATACAGAGCATTCCAAATTATTACATGTCCTCGTTTCTATTACCAAAAAAAATTTGTGAATTAATTACCTCACAAATAGCGAAATTTTGGTGGGGAAAAAGAAATAATAAAGGAATTCCTTGGACTAAATGGTTTAACCTAACTCATAGTAAATTTGAAGGAGGTTTAGGCTTTAGAGACCTCAATATTATGAACAGGGCCCTATTAGCTAAACAAGCCTGGAATATACTAAATAATACAGACTCTCTCCTATATAAAGTTTTGAAAAGCAAATACTTCACCAATGATACCTTTTTACTTGCAAAACTTGGAAATTCTCCATCATGGGGATGGAAAAGTATTATATCTGGAAGAGATGATCTAAAAGATAACCTAAACTGGAAAATTGGAAATGGGGAAAACATAAATCCCCAATTTGATAAATGGATAGATCTAAATGATAATATAATAAAACCTAAGAATATGAATATTAGAAAAGTCTCTGACTTCATTATTGAGGGAACTAGAAACTGCAATTTTGAAATTTTAAATCAAAATTTTAACCCTGAAGATGTGGAGAAAATTACAAGGAAATTTATTCCTTTAATCTCAACTGAGGACTCGGTTTGCTGGGCCTTAAACCAAGATGGGAACTTCTCAGTCAAAAGCCTTTATCATTATATAATATCGAAAAATATTAAAAAGGAGGATAATATTATTAAAAAGAAACCATCCTCGTCTCATTTGATAGATAAAGAAGTATGGAAAATGGTGTGGAAAATTAATACCCCACCTAAGATTCGCAATTTTATATGGAAGGCTATTAAAAATATTCTACCTACTAATGAAAACCTGTTTAAAAAGAAATGCACGGATAATATAAAATGTCCCATTTGTTTACATAGTGATGAAAGTGTAGAACATCTACTTTTTGAATGTGATTGGGCGAGGGCCACTTGGTTAGCCTCCCCATTGGGTTTTAGGACTAGCAACCAAGCCTATTGTAAAGTAGACTTATGGATGGCTAATATTCTAAAACCAATGGCTAAGGAGGCAAAAAAAGAGGCTTTCCTAACTGAACTAGCATGTATTATAGCTTGGTCCATTTGGAAGGATAGAAATGCTTTTGTCTTTAATAGACAAAATCCTGATCCTAATAGAACAGTACTAAAGGCAATACAAATATGGAAAGAATACCTAGATGCAAACTGTAAGAAAGGCTTAATGTCACCTGAATCACAAAATCAAAATGAAAAGGAACAACAAGTTATGAATGCAAATGGAACAATTCCTAATGATGAGAATAATAATCTGAAGGAACTCCAAACTCACTATAACTCAATTACTGTGAGAAAAAAACAAGATAGTTTAGCTATCAAAAATAGTAAGTGGATACCACCACCTCCTAATTCTATTAAAATTAATACAGATGCTTCATTTACTAATGACAAATCCACAATATCTTGTGTGGCCAGGAATCATCAAGGGAAGCTATTAAGATGTATGGTTTGGAGAATAAGCGCTACAAGTGTTCTTGAGGCTGAAGCATTAGGAGTACTTAAGGCTTGTCTATGGGCAAAAGAACTCAACAACTTTCACATCATTGTGGAAAATGATAACTTTCAGCTGATGGATCCTCTCTCTTGTAATCGAATTTTAAATTATCCTAGTATTAGTAACATTGTTAGAAGTATTTATTATATTTCGGAACTTTGTAATCCTAACTTCTCTTTTGTTAGTCGTGAGAGAAATAGAGTAGCGGATTGGGTTTGTAGAAATCTGCCAAGTGGTGTAGTTTTAGATTACTGCAAATTCCCAATCCCACTAGAATTAGCTAAACTTATTAGCCTTGACGCTACCCCTATGGGGGTGGGCTGATCCTTTTGTAATTGGTTTGTTTTTAATATAAGCGTTTAGAACAAAAAAAAAGACAGAGACTATCGTGCTGATAACGTGGTAAAGAAAGAAAGAAGAGACTTCTGTTTATTATCAGAGAGTGTGTAAATTACATAGTGTAGACTCCTATATATAGAGAATAGGAAACCCTAAACCCTAGTGTTCATGGGCTTGACTACTAGCCCATGGGCTGGAATGAATATCCACTAAATGGGTCTATAACATATTACAAATACTTGTTAAGAATTAAAAAAAATATACTAAAGTTAACATGAATAATTATAATAAATTTTTACTATTTCGAAAAACAAATAATTATAGTATATATTTACATAAAAAAATTAAACTAGAAGAATTTTTTATTTGCGTTAATATAACTAACTTAATTATGATATTAAATACACACCATATACGGTATACTATACCGTCGACCAAAAAATTTAAAAACCCCCATATACATTACTTATACATGGTCACAAAATAAAGGTAAAAACAATAAACACTATCCAATAGAAAAAAAAAACACGTGTCGGAATTATGATAACATACATGTGTTCAAAACTAAATAATTCAACGAATTTTTCGCTTTATTGACCCACCACTAATCATTTGCCACTAGGGGTGTGCGCGGGTCGATTTTGTATGAAAAATGCTCAATCCACAAACCGCCCGTTCTTGTGCGGATTTTGAAAAATAAGACCCGGACCCGCCCAATACATTACTTAAACCATTGAGTTTCGGGTTAGGCGGGTTGCGGGTGCATTGCGTGTGATTTAGTTCGATAAAGAAGACGAATTTGTATCCATATACATTTGGCAAGTCAAATTTATATTACAAATGAAAATTATAACGAAAAATATTGTTTAGGATATGCATATGCATTTCAAATCATCAATTATTAAAAGATATAAATTGAGATTTTAGGAAACTAAATATATGAATTGAACAAAGAGTACAGATAATATCATAATTGAAATGAAAAACATATTCATTAGATAAAATATTATTGAAATATTGAGGGATTTTAAAATATTTTAAAAAAAGGGGGAGGAATAAAAAAATGTAGAGTGAAAAGCACATGACCCCCACTATTTTTTTTGAATAAAATGAGCAATACGAATTTTTCTAATTTTTATACTACAAGGTAATCGAGTATATGCGGGTTGCGGGTTTCAAGTTTAAAATCCGCAACCCGCAAAAATGTGTATATTTTTCATGAATGTAAACCGTAACCCACCCAATTAAAAACCAACCCGTATAATTTCGGGTTAGTGTGATCGGGTTGGTCGGGTTATGCGGGTTTTCTAACCCGATGCACACCCCTATTTGCCACGTTTCCGGGTTCTGAAATCATACTTGTGTATGGCGGTTTAGGGGCATTTATGACAATGCAATAAACGGTAATAACTATTATTATTTTTATCTTTGACATGGCACAAATCTGTTGGCTGAAACGTACACGTGGCAAGATCTTGTTGATTGGCCAATCCACCTCTTTAGCCCCCATAGCCGTTTAATGTATTGAATAATTTTCCCTTTATACATTATTCTTGTAATCGCCAGGCTATTTTAAGCCAAAATCTTATCAATGTAGATTATATATTTTCTCACTTTATCTATCACATTATCTATTTCCTGCTAAGATTACCTGCTAAGATTAATACTATACTTGAAAAATTTAAATCTCCAAATTAACACCTTTAGTTTGATAAATTCAATTTGGTAGAATTTGTTCTATCAAATGTGAGCGTAAATATTTTTGTGTGGTCTGGTCTTTGGGAGAGGAATTTGAAGCATATTGTTAGGGAGAACAAGTATTTACAAGACATATCTAAGCAATAGAGCTCATTGATAGAAGTAGTCTATCCGCGGGTAGCTTCAGCAATGTCTGGATATAAGTCCTTAGATCAGTTTGTTGAAGATATGGGATCTTCTCCATCACGATATGTGAGAGTAGGATTTGGTTTGAGAATCTGAACTGTAGCATGACGTGTTACCATTGCGACTGGCTTGGTTTGACTATGTGAATGAGTCGTTAACCTTTAGCCATCCTAGGGCTCATAATACTTTTTAGAGTAGCTTGCTTTGCGGGCCTGTCTTGTTTAGTAAATATCTTTGATATGGACTTAAGCATTTCTTTAGTAGATTATGTTCCTTCACATTGTGATTGAAGCATATTACAATCAAGGCCATTATATAGGGACACATGACTTATACCTCCCCTAACCTTTTTATGAAAAGTTGAAATTGAAGAAAAGAAATAATGTTTTTGGAGAGAAATAATGAAAATGATATATTAATATTTGGTTTTCTATTTTTTTGTGTTCCACTTTCATTTTCATGTCTCTCTATTTATACTAAAACTTAAGAATATATAAAGACATGTAACTCGTATAATAAGTTGTCATGTCCACTACTATTCTAATTTAATGGAAAACTTGTAACTTAATCCTCCACTAAAGTGTAACTTATTTCTCCACTACCCTATAACTTATTACTCCATAACTTATTTCTCCATTACTCAATTAATTGGAGATGATACAAATTCTAATTTATTTTATTTTAATCAACTTTATTATTTTATTTTATTTTTCTTTTGCTTTATTCCAACAATGCCTCCCGTAAATTGAATTTGTTCTTCATTCCGAGAGCTTCAAATGTGGTCCTCCGAGTGGTTTTGTAAACACATCAGCAAGTTGATCTTCACTTTTGCAATATTGTAGATGAACTTCTCCTTCATTGACAAGTTCTCTTAAAAAATGAAATCGTAGTCGAATGTGTTTTGTTCTTCCATGCAAGACTGGATCCTTTGAGATGGAAATAGTTGAACTATTATCACAATATAACATAGTAGGATCTTTTTGCTTGAACTTCAAGTTCTCAAGAACTCCTCTTATCCACATTATTTGACATCCCGCTAAAGAAGCTGCGATATACTCTGATTCAGTAGTAGAAAGGGCCACAATTGGTTGTTTTTTCAAACTCCACGAAAATGCTCCCTTTCCGAGATTAAAGACATAGCCGGATGTACTTCGAGAGTCATCAATACTCCCTCCAAGATCACTGTCTGTATAACCCACGAGTTTGATAGGAACATTTGCTTCATAGAAAATCCCATAATCGATTGTTCCTTTGACATATCGTAAAATCCTTTTAGCCGCCTCCCAATGATTTGAATAAGGTCTCTCCATGAACCTGCTTATCAAACTTACCGCAAACATAATGTCAGGTCGAGTGGCTGTAAGATACATCAAGTTTCCTATCAAGCTTCGAAACATTGTTGTATCAACAAATTTTCCTTCTCCTTTTTTGCTTAACTTC
Source organism: Nemophila menziesii (assembly GCA_029959085.1). NCBI lineage: Eukaryota > Viridiplantae > Streptophyta > Magnoliopsida > Boraginales > Hydrophyllaceae > Nemophila > Nemophila menziesii. The sequence goes on along the minus strand of JARWIR010000017.1, from coordinate 9,414,378 downwards.
AAACCTGTAATACAAGGGGTTGAAACAGGATTCGAGTTCTCCATCTTGAATTTCTTCAAAATTTCAGTTGCATATTTTTCTTGAGAAATAAAAATTCCTTCATTCGATTGTTGCACATTAATGCCGAGAAAATGATGTAATTCTCCCAAATCAGTCATTTCAAACTCACTCATCATAGAAATTTTGAAAGCGTGCAACATCTCCAAATCGTTACCCGTGAAGATAAGATCGTCAACATAGAGACTAACGATCATAAATCCACCCTTAGAATTTCTTTTGATATAAAGGGTATGCTCAAAAGGACAACGTTCAAAACCAAATTTTAGAAAATAATTATTAATTCTATCATACCATGCACGGGGTGATTGCTTCAATCCATACAACGCCTTTTTGAGTTTGTAGACTTTCTCTTCTTCACCTTTCTTAGCAAATCCAGGAGGTTGCTCAAGATAAATTTCTTCTTGGAGAAATCCGTTTAAGAAGGCTGATTTGACATCCATTTGATACAATTTCCAACCACTTTGAGCAGCAAGAGAAATAACTAATCGAATAGTATCAAGTCTTGAAACAGGAGCAAATACTTCATTGAAGTCGTCACATTCTTTCTGTTTGTAGCCTTTTGCAACTAACCTTGCTTTATGTTTGTTGATGGAGCCATCAAGATTGGTCTTCGTTTTAAAAATCCATTTTACGCCGATTGGAGACTTATGAGTAGGTAAATTTGTGAGCTCCCAAGTTTCATTTTTTTCGATCGAGTTAATTTCTTCCTTCATAGCTTGGATGCACTTTTCTTCTTTTGAGGCTTCTTCATAAGAAATTGGATCCTCTCCAGCAAAAAATGCAAAGAAAATATTATTTGCTTCATGTACCTCCTCTGTTGCATCATAAATATCTCGCAAACTTCTTGTTTTTCTTTGAGGAGATGGTGAACCTCCAAGAGAGTAATTTTCATCATCAGAGATGCGCGTTTCTTGAGAATCTTGTACTTGATAATCACTTTCTTCATCATCAAGAATCTGCCAAGTTAGTGAATCTGAAAGTTTTGAAAAATCATAAGAAGACTTTTCATCAAAATTAACATCTCGACTTATTACGATTTTCTTTGTTTGAGGATTATAAAGCTTGTAAGCTTTAGTCCTTTCACTTTATCCAATAAAAATATATTTTTCAGATTTATCATCAAGTTTGGTTCTCAACGCATTTGGAATATGTGAATATGCAAGACAACCAAATGTTTTTAGATGACTTACATTTGGCTTCTTACCATACCACGCCTCGTTAGGAGTAGAATTTTCTAAAACTTTTGCTGGTGACAGGTTGATCAAGTAAACGGCACAAGAAACCGCTCCAGCCCAAAACTCCGATGGAATATTTTTCTTTTTCATCATGCATCGAACCATATCCATGATTGTTCTATTTTTGCGTTCTGCAACGCCATTTTGTTGTGGTGTATATCGCGCCGTTAATTCATGGCGAATGCAATTTTGTTGAAAAAAATCTTCAAAGAGAGAGGATAAATACTCACCACCATGATCACTTCTCAAGTTCTTTATTGTATAACCAGAATAATTTTCAACTTGAGATTTAAATTCTTTGAAACATACAAAAGCTTCCGATTTTTGCTTCGAAAAATACACCCAAACCTTTCTTGTAAAATCATCAATAAATAACAAGAAATAGTTATTACCTCCCAAGGAAGGGACTCGAATTGGCCCGCAAATGTCACTATGAATGAGTTCTAATGGTGATTTAGATTTCCAATTTGACTTGGATGGAAATGGCTCACGGTGTTGCTTCCCTATTTGACATTCTTCGCAAACTTCATTTACAACATTGATATTTGGCAATCCTTGAACAATTGTTTTATTTGACAACTCCTTCAAACTTTGGAAATTAAGGTGCCCGAATCTATGATGCCACATCTTAGATGTTTCTTCATTAATAGTTAGATAACAAGAAACATTGAGAGTATTAAGTTTGAGAGGAAATAAATTATTTGAACTTAACCCAATATTTGCAACAATTTGACCCCCTTTTTTCTTGATGCAAGTGTTGTCAACAAATAAAATATTGAAACCTTTTTTTACTAAGTGACCAACACTTAACAAGTTACTTTTCAAGCCAGGTACAAAGAATACCTCAGACATTTTTTCGGTTTTTCCGGATTTTGTTTTGAAGACAATATCGCCTACGCCTTCAATTTTATATGATTTTGCATCTCCGATAGTAATCTGACCATAGTTAGTTACAACAAGATTTGAAAACAAACTTTTGTTTCAGGTCATATGTCTACTAGCACCACTATCCAAATACCATATATCTTCAAAATTTCCATAGGAAGCAATTAATAAAGTTTCTGAATTTTCAATTTTTTCTTCATGCATATAGCCAATTTCTATTCTTTTTTCAGGATATTTATTCCAACAATCATAAACTTTGTGTCCTGGTTTATGACAATAATGACACTCAATATAAGGTTTTGTACCTTTATACGTACCCCGACCTCGTCCTCGGCCTCTATCGGAATTATTCTGAAAGGTTTTCTCCTCCTCTTTTGTCTCATCTTATCCACGGTTATTGTAGGAATTTCTTCCACCTCTTGTTTGACCGCGACCTCTACCACGTCCACGATTTGAGCCGTGGCCTCCCGTGAATGAAATATGAGATTGTAATGCTTGATCGGAAGAAGAATTTTGAGGACTTCTTAGAAGAATTCTGGCTTCATGTGCTTCCAATCTTCCTTGTAAGGTTTCCAATTCCATGGCTGAAATATCTTGTGACTCTTCAATAGCCACAACTACATGATCAAATTTTATCGGTAGGCTACGCAAGACTTTTTCAACAACCCGTTGAATTTCCATGATTTCGCCATTTGTAGCCATTTGATTAACAAGAGTTGTAACTCTTGAAAAATAATCACCAATTTTTTCAGTTTCTTTCATCTCTAACTTTTCGAATTCGGACCGTAGATATTGCAAGCGAACTCTTTTTACTTGATCTTTTCCGGCATAAGTTGTTTGAAGAATATCTCATGCTTCCATGGAATTATCCGCCTTGGTTAGTCTTTCGAAAATTGGAATTTCGATGGCTTGATATATTTGAAAAAGAGCTTTTCTATCTTTTTTCTTCTCACCTTTTAGAATTATTTTTTGTCCTTCGTTTAAATGTGACTCATCTTCTGGTATATCTACACCATCTTCAACAACACTCCAAAGGTCTTGAGATTCAAGACATAATTTCATGAGATGACTCCAATATTCAAACTTTTCGCCATTGAAACGAGGTACGAGAGAAGCAAGATTGTTGGACATTTTTTACCTTACTCTTGATACCAATTTGAAGAAAAGAAATAAGATTTTTGGAGAGAAATAATGAAAATGATATATTAATATATTTTTTTCTATTTTTTTGTATTCCACTTTCATTTTCATGTCTCTCTATTTATACTAAAACTTAAGAATATAGAAAGACATGTAACTCATATAATAAGTTGTCATGTCCACTACTATTCTAATTTAATAGAAAACTTGTAACTTAATCCTCCACTAAAGTGTAACTTATTTCTCCACTATCCTATAACTTATTACTCCATAACTTATTTCTCCATTACTCAATTAAATGGAGATGATACAAATTCTAATTTATTTTATTTTAATCAACTTTGTTATTTTATTTTCTTTTTCTTTTGCTTTATTCCAACAGAAACCTCCCCTAAACAAAAAACATATACCTAAATATCCACCTGAACTATGCTACGAAATGTTGAAAGCTCTCCTTCATCCATTTTTTAAGGGAAAGTGCATTACACGCGCATCTTGCAAGAGTGTGATTTGTTGATTTTTTTAAGAAAAAAATTAATGCATAAAGTTACCTATTTTCCCGGATTAGTTATTTAATAAGAAAATCCCATTAATTATTAGAGAAAAAGATTTAAAAAAATACCCCATCACCCAATCCCACGAAATCCACCCCTCCCTTCGCGAGCATATCGTTCTTGATATAAAAAAAGTATACAACCAAAAACGTTGAAAAATCATGAAACATAAAGCCACAAATTCATCTCTTAACCATTATTAACATTGCCACTTCAAGCTACTCCCATCAACTAAAACACTAGAACAACCAATTTAAGGTAACAAAAAAATAGAGTTTGAATAATAAAAATTATTTTTTATGTTCGTTTCTTGTTGATGGGTAGCAAGCAAATCAATGTTGATAATTGTAAATAGATATAAGTTTGAGGTTCGTGTTTCATTATTTTTCAACGTTTTAAATACACAAAGTATATAACTAAAAACAATGAAACACAAAATCTCAAACTTATATCTTTTTTTAGGGTTCGAATACCCTCCCTGAACATGGCTAACCTAGTTCTGATTAAATGGGAATATGCATGAGGAGGCGTATATATTTCCTATGGGGATAGTCGTGGTGCGCGAAAATTGGCTCGAACACCCATATAAAAAAAGACTTATATCTATTCACATGTATGAATGTGGGGAGAAATAATATTGAAATCCTTTGATCGTTATCTTATTCTTCTTTTAATGATCAATAACTTATAATAAAAGTACCAATCATGTTCAATAAGAATTTATTTCCAGGATATTAAGTTTCAATTCACCTCTTAATAGCTTTACAAGTTGTGACTCTAATCTATTAGCTATATCTTTTTTTTTTGGTTCGTATTAGCTATATCATTTTTTTTGGACGAGTACATAAACAACAAAAACAAAGTAAAACGTAGGTTCCCAATGAGCTTAGCCAATACCAAGTTTCGAAAACTGTTGTTGTTGATCATTTGTTGACACGTGCTCTTCAGTTGCCTTGTGCTTGGCGTTTTTTGCTAATGTATCAGCTCTTACGTTGAACTTATGTGGAATGTGCTTGAAAAAGACTAGGCCAACTTCACTGGCTAGTTTTTGTATGTGTTTGATCCACGATCTGAGCTCCCACCTAGCTGCCGACACTTGTTGGATACCTTGAATGAGGTCAAGGTTATCAGAGAAAACCGTCTTCTCCTTGTTTGGCCATTGTCTCCCGATTTCGAGGGCAGTTATGACAGCGTGTGCTTCCCCCTCTTTGATGGTATAGTTTTCTTTATGTAATCAGTTTGTGAGCCATCCTCCTTATTGATTTGAGTAACCCCAATTCTAGTTGGGAGATGTGCCTATGTAAATGAAGCGTCACAAGTAAAAGCAAATGTAGTATTAAAGTCGAGATCATGGTCCCTGAGAACCATTGTTTCGGTGTTCACAAGATGAGAAGCGTTGTTTTTAAACCAATCGTTTTCGAAATGCTCCTGAATAATCTCATCTAGGTCTATCGCCGTGTTATTATGTCGACTTTTCATCTTTGATTTCCAAATTTTCCAAATCATCAGAAGTATATATGAGAATACTACTTCCTTCTTCCAACTCCCCGCAGTATATAAATCTATCATATTTAAAAGCCATATCCCAATATCCATCTCTACCTGTTCCACATGGACCTGTAATATCGATCCAGTCCATGTAAGCCTTGAAATCCCACAGGTGAGTAGCAGATGTTCCACCGTCTCTTTGTTCTGCACCACACCAGCTACAGTTGCCTTAAACGTCGCACTTTATTTTTTCTAGATTCCTGCCTGTCAGAATTGCATTGTTACATGCTTTCCAAGTAAAAAATCTGACCTTTGTTGGGACATTCAATCTCCAAACTGTTTTCCATAGTGCTTCCCTGGAGGGTGTGCTCGTGGATTGGTGAGGTGCCTCGAAGAGATCATGGTCTGTAAGGATCTTATATCCGGTTTTCGTCATGTATTCCTCGTTGTGTGCGTGTGGCCAGATGAATTTATCAGGGACGTCAGTTGAGAAAACTCTTTCCCTTAGTATGACAGGTTTGATCAGGGAAGGGAAAAGTTTGTTAAGGATATCTGTGTTCCAGTCTGTAGTACCCGTGGTCCATAATTCATAATTTTCTAAGTGGCAACCGTGTGGTCTTTCTAGTTTCCATTGTGTATGTAACCATTTATAATTCCAAATATTATTTGATTTTGCATTACCAATCTGAAATTTACCATATTCTTTTAGCATGTCTCTGCCTTCCATTAAGCTAGCCCATGACCATGTTCGAGATTGCCTTAACTTTACATCGAGAAAAGTAGTATTCGGGAAGTAAATACCTTTCAGTAATCGTGCTGCTAATGTGTTTGGATTGTTTAAAATTCTCCAAGCCTGTGCCGCCAAAAGAGTCGTGTTCATTCTCTTAAAGTCCTTGAATCCCATACCCCCGAGCAGCTTGCTGACGACCAATTTTTTCCAAGCTAACCAGTGTATTCTTGCCTTTTCACCTGAATTCCACCAAAAATTCAAGATTGCCGATATTAATTTGTTACAAAAAGTAATTGGGAAAGAGAAAATAGACATCAAGTAAGTAGGAAATGCCTGGAAGACAGCTTTAATTAGGACTTCTTTACCCCCATCTGATAACAGATGTGATTTCCACCCCTCTGTGTTGTTAAAAAGTTTATCAGCGATCCATTGAAGAGATTCTATCTTTAATTGTTTGTGACATAGTGGCATTCCCAAATAATTTCCTAGATCCTCTTTTTCCTGTATTGCCAATCTGGTGGTCGCCTGTTTTCGATGTGCTTCTGGTGTATAATTACTAAAGTAAATTGAGGATTTTGTATAATTTATACGTTGACCAGAGCCCATACAGTATTTTAAGATACAGTCCTCAAAGTTACCCACTTCATTCCCGTCGAGCGTGAGGAAAATAGTGAATCATCTGCAAATAACAAGCGAGAAACAACTGGACAGTTTCTAGTAATCTGAATACCTTGCATTACATTTTTCCTAATCTTTGTCTCGATTAGGCTGATAAGCGATTCTGTCATTAAAGAGAATAAGAATGGAGATAGAGGATCTCCTTGTCGTAATCCTCGTTGAGACTTGAATTTACGTAATCTTTCACCGTGAAGATTTAACTGAAATGTAACCGATGATAAACAATTCGAGATCCATGTAATCCATTTCTCATGGAACCCTAATTTATGAAGAACTTGTAATATAAAATCCCAATGTACCTAGTCATATGCTTTAGCCATATCCAGCTATATTGCCGCCATTGGTTTGGCATTTTTACGTTTCTGGTGGTCCTTTGTGTGTTCTAAAATAAATGCAATAAGTAAATAGAACCACAACCGCAAGTGTACGGTTGTCCCAAGTAATAATAGTGATAAACAGATTCGTTCTCAGGGACGGATTGGTTGACTCTAATGCTTATCAGATAGTGATTAATTGCACGTAAAGCAAGTAAATGATTTTAAGATTGGTTGTTTGTTTTTCTAATAACTAAGACAATTAATTAAAAGACTAAGAAAATAAAGTGTTTACGCAAGATGGGAAGGTAGTACTTGAGAGACGCAAGGATTTCACCTAATTATCATTCATTTCATACATTGTTTAAGGGGAAAATTGGTAAATTCATATTGGTCGGGATTCTAAAATCTCCTTACCCCCGTCAGGGTGGACTAAGGAGCAACTCTCAAGTGCTACAAACCCCGTCAGGGAGATTATAGTCCACTTTTAAGTGATTAAGTTTAAATTACCCAATTGGCCATAGGATTAATTACGCTCGTCAGAGTCAAATAACTTCTATCCTACATTCATTAACTAGTTCCGTACCTAAACCCCCCGTCAAGGTGATCCAATCGCCACTTATTGGAATAGCCTAGATACTAAGTCCTATTATTGATTGATCAGGTCAAAAATAGTAAATAAAGTGCAAATTAAAGAAAAATACAATTTACCCAATTTGATTTAAATAATAATTATCCCAAATCCAAACATATGAAACGAAATCAAATTGGGATTAACCCATTATGCGTTCTCAAGCACTTAACTAAGTTTAGCTCATAATTATTAAAAAGACAAAAACTAAAGAAATAATTGGGTTCATAATGTTTTACAGAATAAAATAAAAGAACCTAATTATGGAGTTGAACTGGCTGAGAATCGGAGATATAGGACAGTCTCCAGCTCTTGCTTCTTCTTTTCCTTGTTTCTGCTTCTTCTCTGGACGCTCTCTTCTACGGATGAATTAATTTGAAGAATAAAATGAGAGGTCTTTGACTCTCTCTCTAAGGATTTGTAAATTGAAGAAAAATATGAGAGGTACTGAATAATGAGGTCTAAAGGCCTATTTATAATGATAAAATCGGATAAGGGCTTTTACTTAAGGATTAAGTGAAAATTAGAAAAGCCCAAGTACACTAATTAAGCCCAAATCCCGTAACTGCTGCACCACCTTCACTAATACAGCTCTAGCCGATTCGTTATAACTCCGATTGACCTGAAATCACTTGCTAAATTTCCGTAACTCGATAAAGAACATAATCTCTTCAAAGGTCAGCGGCTAAATCAACTCGCAAGTGCCTAGAAATCAGAAATCTTTGTCTTGTTTCCAGAATTGCAGCTTCAAAATATAATTCTTTTCGGGATATTTCTTCTTGCTTTGACTTCATTACACATTTACACGATCTTTGACTTTAATCTTGGATGTCTCTTCTAGCTAGTATTCAAAACCTACAAGCTTTTCACTAAAAACAACCCATATTACGCGCAAAAGCTTAATAAATCAAAAATACTAAAATCTAAAGAGAAAAATTGAATTATTGCATATTAGCACCAAAAGTCTATCTAAATAATCAAATAACACCAAAAATGATGTCTCCCAAGGGCATAAAATTAGAACATTTAGGGAGACATTAGTTTCTTTTTCATATAAAATGATATCTCTTGGGCTACCAAGATATTATCCTGAATTGCACGACCTTTGATACAGGCCCCCTGAGTCGGAGAGACAATGTCGTTCATAAACACCTGTAACATGTTTGTTAAAAATTTTGCAATGATTTTGTAACCAAAATTGACACATGATATTGGTCTATAATCTTCTATTCCTCCTGTATTTCTCCTTTTGGTATTAGAGTAATCAATGTTTTGTTTAAAGTATCGAGAGAAATATTGTTATTATAGAAATCTTGGATCATTAAGAGAACATCATATTGAATTATATGCCAGTATTCTTGATAGAACTTACCGTTTAGACCATCCGGTCTAGGAGCTTTAGTAGAGGACATGTCAAACACTGCTTTCCTCGTCTCCTACATTGTTGGTTGTCTAGTCAGTATGTCATTCATTTCCTATGTTACCTTTCTTGGTATTCCTTAAAGTGTGTCATGCATTTGGTCGTGGTTGCGTTCTTTGAATAGATCAGAGTAAAATTCCTGAAAACCATTCCGAACATCTGATACTTCATCTATCCATACTCCATTTTTATTTTTTATTCGATGTATTCTATTTATATTTTGACGACTTATCGTTGCTAGGAAAAAGAATTTCGTGTTCATATCCCCGTATTTGAGCAATCCTTTCCTTGCTCGGTCATACCAATATTTTTTCTCCGTTTCATACGTCTTCTTAATCTCATTTGTAGTTTCCATCTGCTCTTCAAATACTTTTTTCGTCATCTGTTGTATTTCCATAATGACCAGTTTTTCTGTCAACCTTTTTATCTTAATTGCGTTGTTTCTAAATGTACGGTTGCTCCATGATGTCAAAGATTCAATTGTATTATCTCTCTTATGCACGAAGACTGGAAAGGATGACACAAGGTCGGCTCACCCCATAAAATTTTAATCACCCCTTCAGACTGTTCGTGTTCAACCCACATTGTTTCAAATTTGAACCATTTTTGTCCTTGGTGTCGTGATCTGTCAGTTTGTAGGAGTAAGGGGCAGTGATCCAAACCAATTGCTAGCGGAACCGTTACGTGAGCCCCTAGATACCTATTTAACCCATCATTTGAGGCAAATGCCTGATCAAGTTTTACCTTGACGGGCTTGACAATACTACGATTAGTCCAAGTAAAATAGTTACCACGAGATGGAATTTCAATTAAACCATTATTCGAAATAAAAAGATTAAATTCTTGAATACGTTTGTTATTAGGCGGTGTGTTACTAAGTTTTTCCGAAGTGTTTAAAATATCGTTAAAGTCCCCAATTAATATCCACTGTTTATTAATGTTTTTGTTCCAAATAGATATTTTGTCCCAGAGATTAAGACGTTGGTCAAATTCATTCGGGACATGTATGCGTCTTTCATATATATGATAAAAGGGTGACATGAAAAGGGGTGACATATATCATTACTCTTACACAAAACTGGCTAGACATTATAATTTCTCGCTTAATATAGCTTGCCAAATGACCAAAATTACCGCCGGAATGGAAGGCATTACCGACTGGATCCCTAATATAACTATTAGTATAAATTAAATTTATTCAAAACATCGGAAGCATCTTTCACGCATAACATAGTTTCAAAGAAACACGCGATTCCTGACTTAAACTTTATGTAAGAAAAAATATAAATAATTATGTATAATTATTTATTATTTAGTTAGTCCGCCAAAAGTAAGTTATAAAGTAAACGGTTATTAATTTTGAATTTTAAAATTAATAACTCCAACCCTTACTCTATATAAGATAGAGTTTGGTCAGAAGAAGGTATTTTTTAATATTCATAATTCACATGAACGCTTCCTTCTCTGTAATTCATAAATACACATATCAAAAATCTCAAGGGCTCTTAGGTTGTGGAAATAGAGGTCTATCTTCCAGTAAGAAGATCCACGGCTGCAAGATCATTAGGTTTCCAGACGATTCAATTTCGTTGCATTTCAAGAGGTATTCCTGATAAACCTCTTGCCATTTATTTTATATTCAATTCTAATTAAATATTACAATTGGTATCAGAGCATGTAATATTTATTAGATTCATTGATTTGTGATGAATTTTCTTTTTATTTTTGATTCTTTTTGTCGAAACAAAAAAAAGAAAGAAAGAGGGATTCAAGAGATAAAGTTTTTTAAACTTTCTTCTGTTCTGTTAAGCATGTTAAAAAAAAAAAGGGACATTGTTTGTTTTTTTTTAAATTTTTATCTGAGAAGTTAATGTTTTTGGTATTAATCTTTGGATCAGATGGAATTTTTTTTGTTCGTAAGAAAGATAAGGAATTTTATTTTCTATCAAGAAAAGAAAGGAAATTGACATTTTTTTTCTGCTGCTCATGTTATAAACAAAAAGAAAAAGTTTTGTTTGTTTATTTTTTGCTCTTCAAGAAAGACATAGTTTCATAAACGAATTTAAAAAAAAAAATCATCACATGCGCGGCCCCATGATATTGTTGTTAATTTTCTGGACGAATGAAGTTTATTATAAGTGTTTTTTGATATGACGTCATGTGTTGGATTTTATATAATGTGAATACAGTGGACTTATTAATGGTGCATCATTATATTGTGTACATTAATGAAGTAATTTTTTTGGACATGTTATTATGATTTAAAAAATTCTGTTATTTTCCTGGAATTGAGCATTTTCATGGAACTGTGCATTTTCAAAAATACAATCCAAGCTATTTATTTCCATGACTAGCTATCTAATTATTTATGTTATCTAAACTTCTTGTTGATCAATAAAGTGTCTAGAAATATATATTGTTAGTATTTGAAATATTTTTCTAATTAATTTTGGTAATTTTCTTTGACTGTTCTTATTTGTCAAGAGAGAGATAAATGGTGTGGACACGATCCCGGGGATCACGAGTATTAAGGCTCGAACTACTGGCAAAGTATAAAGGGCTCCACAAAAAAGTAAGAAATCTTAATGGACCATTACGGGTTCATAGACCAAAATTTGAAATGACACTGGAACAAAATCAAGCATTTGAGGATTGCCTCAATGCACTCCGCTATAAGATGAGACCTAATCACCCTTTTATACAACATGAAGTATTTGTGAATTAGATAATTCAAGATGTTGTTAATTGGCGTGTCCTCTTACATGAACATGAAAAGGTTTATATTCTTTTCTATACTTTGCCAAAACGTATGTGAAGGAGTCTCGATATCTTATGGGAAAGAAAGTTTCTGGCGGACCATGTTCAGGGGAGAGAAGCAACATATGAATGGCTAGTCTTTGCTTTGACTAAATCCCATTTGTGGAAGCATTATATTAGCTCCATTAGGTTGGACAAGTGGATGCTTTCTGAAACTACTGATATGGATAGATTTTAATCCAATTCATCTTTATGAGGAAGCGAACTTTAAGGATTCCATTCCTAAGTTAATGTTTTGAAAGTTTGCTTAGTGGTTTGATTTTTTTTGATGTTTTTTCAATCATTGTTCGTTAGGTATTGCATTAGTTGTTTTTCCTTTAATTCAGTTATTTACATATCGAACTTGTATTTTTTTGTTATGTATGAATTCAACTTCTTTATTTGAATATATGTTTTAGTTGTTTTTTCATACTATTTTGCTCTATTCATGTTAGAGTAAGTGGGAGTTCTAGTGGAACTTATTTTGCAGTTAATGAAATTAAATGAATGGTTAAGACGAACAAATTATGGTGATTCATGATTGGGAACATAGTGAACTTTCTTTATCACTTATTTTGTTATCTTTCTTGTTCATTATATTTGCATTAATAGCATTGGGTAGTTAAAAAATTGTATGTATGCTAATGAAAAATCTCTTATTTTATAAGAAAATGACAACCGTCATTGATGATCTCAAAGGAGACATAATGAATGGTGAGAACTGTACTTTTTGTAAACTCAAAATACATCATGTTCTAGACGAACAAGATATTCTTGAGGTTATTAACAATGTTATGGCTCAGCCCGAGGAAGGCATCACAGCTCAAAAGAAAAGAGACATGGAGGCTTGTGAGAAGTAAAAAAAAGATATTCCACTACAAGAGGCATCTTGATAAGCTCCATGTATGACGATCTTGTCCATGAGTGTCAATGATATACCACCGCTCACGAGATGTGGGACACTCTTAATGAAAAGTACAAGGGTACACCTATGACTAAGATGAGTCAATTAATCATTAAGTTTGACACTTACAAGAGGAAGCTTAATCAAACCAAGCATCTTTGGGAGATGTCTAATATGATTAGGGAACTCGGACTGCAGGTCATAACCTTACCGATGAACATCAGGTTCAAGCTGTGATCCGATCTCTTTCAAATAAGTGGGAGCATTTGAAGATTAACTTGACTCAAAATGACCATATCATAACGTTTGATAATGTTGCTCATTATGTGACGTTGGAAGATGAACGTCTTGATGCAATTAAGCCTCAGGGTCAGACTCATATATCGCCGAGTCAAGTTCCCACAAAAGTTCTGGCATTAAGTGCAAGAACAATGGAAAGAGAAACGAAAATGAGCATGCTTCAAAGAAGAATAAGAATGGTGGTAACGATAAAAGAGAACGTTTTTTTTTGTAAGAAGAAAGACGAGAGTAAAATGAAATGCTATAATTATGACAAGATTGGTCACTTCTCTCAAAGTGCAGAGAAAGATATCAATGTCATTTCCTTCTCGTAACTTTACTTGTGTTACCAGCACTATATTGCTAGCTGATTCTAATCCTTTGTGGATTGTGGATTCAGAAGCGATAGACCATATAGCTAGAGACCGAGAGGCATATGTAGAGTATCATCTAATTCCAGAGGGAACGAGATGGATTTATGTAGGAGACAACAACAAGGTTGTAGACAAAGGAGTTGACACTTACAAGTTGAACTTGCGAAGTGGTCATACCTTGTGCCTGCTTAATGTACTTTACACACCTGACATTTGACGTAACTTGGTCTCAGTCACTGTTCTTCTAGGATTACATTTTGATATGCATTTTCGTAACATACAAGTGGATATCTATTATAACGCTAAGTATTATGGTTCTGGTTTTATTTCTCATGGTTTAATTGTACTAGATGATGATAACTCATTCAATAGTTATTATGTAAGTGGTTGTTTTTCTACTAATACTTCTTCTAGTAATTCTAACATAGAAGAAAGTATATGGCATGCTAGACTAGGTCATATTGGTCAAGACCGCATGAATTTGTTGGATAAGGCAAACCTTTTTGGGTTCATTGACTGAAGTCAACTTTCCAACTTATGAACATTGTCTAGCAGGTAAAGAAAAACAGAAACCATTTGGAAAGGCTAAACGAGTTGAGTACCCATTGAAAGTAATTCATTCGGACATCTGTGACTCAATAATTGTTCAAAATAGATGTGGGGAACATTATTTCATCATTTTTATAGATGATATCACTAGTTTTGGTTGTGTCTACCTGATTTTTCATAAATCTGGAGCATTGAAATGTTCTTACGATATATTTCAATGAAGTAGAAAATCAGTTAGAGAGGAAGGGGAAAAACCTTAAACCTTAATCGCGGACGTGAATATCTATTGAGACAGTTGAAAGAACTGTGTGATGAAAGAGGGAGAACTCTCCTAGAAATGGTTAAGTCTATGATGGCACAAGCTAATCTTTCAATTTCTTATTGGGGAGATGCCTTGCTTACCGCTAGCCATATACTTAACCGAGTACCCACAAAGACTGTTCTATCAACTCCTTATGAACTACTTGCGATCCTGGGGGTCGGCAGGTTATGTTCACGATCTATCTCATAAATATGAAAAAAATTAGGTCCAAGAGGCACCCAGAGCACTCAAAAGGATATGTGTTTATTGGAGAACACAACGATGGAGGTCTTACTGAAATTAAGTCACGGATGTTACATTCTTAAAGAATGATTTTCTTAGCAGAGGTGAGGTTGATATAAATTCTATTCTATGTGAATATAATGAGAATCGGGTGGATGATGTACAATAAAATGTGACACCTGACGAGGTAACATATACTCAAGAAGTAGAGAATGACAATCCTCTATAACTTGAGATAGTTGAAACCATTTCATCATCTAATAACTCTATTTCTCAAGATTCTCAACCTAAGAGAAATGCTAGAGGTTTAGTTCCCTGTCATCGATTTGAAATCGAAGGAGAGTCTTTATGATAACTCCACAAGATAAGGAAGAACCTCGAATAGTACATAAAGCATTTTCACGTCTTGCTAAGAATGAATGGAGAAAAGCAATGGAAGATCAAGATGGATGTCAAAACTGCATTTCTAAATGGAGATTTAGACGAGGTTAATTTCAGGGAACAACCCTCGAGTTTTATTGAAAAAGATCAAGAGAATAAATTATGTAGATGGTTAAAATCAATCTATGGTCTTAAACAAGACTCGAGAAAGTGGAATTTGAGATTTCATGAAGTCATTTCATCAGATGGATTTGAGATGATAAATGAAGAACACTATGTTTATATTAAACGTTCCAAGAAAGATTGCGTAATTTTATCTCTACGTGTGGATGACATCCTATTAGCTGGGAATGATAAAGAGTTTATTCAAGCTAATAAGGAGTGGATAGCTTCTCAATTTGATATGAAAGATATGGGAGAAGAACATTATATTCTTGGTGTTAAGTTCACAAGGATAGGTCTAGAAGACTATTATCTTTATCTTAAGAACATTACATCATGAATATACTTGAATGCTTTAGTATGACTAAATTCAATGCCATTGGCACTCCTTTAGCAAAGGGAACAAACTTAACTCTTGACATGTGTCCTAGTACTCCATAAGAGAAACAGAAAATGTATACAGTGCCATATTCTAGTGCCATAGATAGTCTTATATATGCTATGATATGAAATAGGCCAGACATATGTTATGTGGTAGGTTTAGTTAGTCATTTTCAATCGAACCCGGGACAAGAGAATTTGAAAGCTGTGAAAAGGATATTGAGATATCTAAAAGGCATTATGGATCATGCCTTATGCTTTCAAGGAAGTAGATTATACCTGGAAGGATATATTATTCCATTTGGGCTAGTGATATATATGTGTGCATATCTACCTCAGGTCATGAATTCTTGTTAAATAATTGCGCAATTTCTTGAAGTAGCAAGAAACAAACCTGTGTAATTTTGTCCACAATAGACTGAGTTTGTAGCATGCTCAGCTGCGGTTCAAGAAACTGTTTGGTTAAAAAGGTTCTTTGAACATTTAGGATTCTAAGCAATAGTGGGAGTCCTGTTACTATACATTGTGATACTCAAGCTGAAAAGGCTTGTGTGAAAGCTCCTAAGTATCACAGTAAAACCAAACACATTGATATAAAGTATAACTTTGTTAGAGATATTATTGCACAAAAGGATGTTGGTTTGCAATACATACACACACGCAATATGCTTGCTGATCATTCATAAAGGATATCCCAAGGGATATATTTATTGATTTGTTAGATCTGTATGATTAAGCAAGATATAATGTATGAATATTGCAAGTTTATGTGCATTAATGTATATATTTTCATTAGTATGTTTATTTAACTATTTCTTTTAATAATATCATGTTTGATATATATTATAATGCGTGTGTTTTTGGAAGGATGTATGTCCTATAGACTGAGATTGGCCCTATCACACGGGCAATCGCCTTTGGCACAAGAAGTGCGCAAAGATGAGACTAACTCATAGTAGTGAAGAACCCTTGAGAGAACTTGAGTTAAGATAGTCGCCTTAACTAAGTGTTAAGATGAGATCATAAACATGGATGATGCATGTTAAACTTATATTATGATCGAAGTAGAATCCCACTGTCTACTTAGTCTATAATAGCTAGATATGAGTTGCTTGATCGATTTCATAGAAGGGTTGATTGATCGAAGAACTCATCTTAGGCAACGAGGCTTGTCTAATTATATATCTCTATGGTATTTATAAAATTGTGACATACAATTGGAGCTATATGAATAATACCATAGCACGTGTGTCATACCACGTGTGCTTTCGACCAAAAGGAAGTGAAGAGTCGATCCCTGTCTCTTCACTGTGTGATGCCTTTAATTGTGCCCTTATTACTTTTGACTATATCTTGATATTTTGATTAGGTGTATGCTACTTTGAACATATTACCAATGATCATGAATGATTCGGTCTAATGGGGTGTGTTAGGGAAAGCAACCTAATCAACGTAAAAGGATCTAAGTGTAAAGGGAAGACTAAAATTGTGTATCAAAGTGTGTGCTTGCAGGTATACCGATCATGTAAGTCAATTTGGACTATAACATGATAGTGAGACACATAAAGTTATGTTAGTGAACTCTTTTGATCACATAAACGATGTGATATAAATTTAAAAGGGGTCAGAGTTACTAAAATATGATACAACAAATTATTAGTCTGGGGTACTGCAGGATACGTAACGAACGAGAATTATTTGAGCAACTATGTGCCCTAACAGGTTATTAGTAATGTATGCTCGTATGCTTGCCGGTCGCACGGCCTATTTGCCAAGTATGATGATACTTTGATGCAAGTGTGTATATGAGAAGATAGTGGGATGTTGGTACCACAAATTGATATAACTTAATTATGGGCGAGTGGGAGAATGTAAGAAAAAATATAAATAATTATGTATAATTATTTATTATTTAGTTAGTCCGCCAAAAGTAAGTTATAAAGTAAACGGTTATTAATTTTGAATTTTAAAATTAATAACTCCAACCCTTACTCTATATAAGATAGAGTTTGGTCAGAAGAAGGTATTTTTTAATATTCATAATTCACATGAACGCTTCCTTCTCTGTAATTCATAAATACACATATCAAAAATCTCAAGGGCTCTTAGGTTGTGGAAATAGAGGTCTATCTTCCAGTAAGAAGATCCACGGCTGCAAGATCATTAGGTTTCCAGACGATTCAATTTCGTTGCATTTCAAGAGGTATTCCTGATAAACCTCTTGCCATTTATTTTATATTCAATTCTAATTAAATATTACACTTTATTTATAACATACTTGAGACTAGACCTTGTCATATTATACACAAAATCAGTGTTCGACAAAGTAGGAAAAAACTTGTTAGGAAAGAACAGAAGATAGAGATTAAAGGATTCAAATGCTTTGTTGGATTAAATAGATGAGTTTGAATCTTTATTTTTCAATATCGTTTTAATATTTTTGATTATATATACCAAGGGATT
Organism: Nemophila menziesii; assembly: GCA_029959085.1. Classification (NCBI taxonomy): domain Eukaryota; kingdom Viridiplantae; phylum Streptophyta; class Magnoliopsida; order Boraginales; family Hydrophyllaceae; genus Nemophila; species Nemophila menziesii. The sequence continues at coordinate 9,396,410 of JARWIR010000017.1, read as the reverse complement.
TTTTATTGAATTGGATTAAAGTTGGAAAAAAATTAGAAGATAAAGATCAAAAGATTTCAATATTTTATTAGATTAAATTAAATTTATAAGGTTGAAGTATCCTGACTACCAAAAATTCCCAATTTTTTTAAAAAATAGGAAAAGTATATTACTAAAACCATTGAACGAGATATGAACGAGATTATAAGTTGGGTTAATACCTTCTTAAATTAAAATGACAAACCAACTTCTCATTTAGGGGGGTGTATTCAACTGGGAGTCTGTTGGATTTTTTTAGACTTTTAAAAGTCCATAGACTTTGCAAAGTCCACAGATTTTAATGGAGTTCAACAGATTTTTTTTAATTCTATATAGAGTTTGACGGATTCTTATCTTAAGATTTTAATGGATTTTAATAGACTTTTTAATAGATTTTAATGAACTCTAAAAAAATATACATTCACTCTTATATTTAAAAAATACATCAAAAAAATGTATCTCTCCCAATAAAACAAATACATTTTCGTAATAAATTTAAATGTATGACGCTAAAAATTATCCATAAAATCAATTCGTAAATCCATACTTAACTAAAAATCATTTTAATAAAAACGAAACTAAAATTAATCAACTTTATTATGTTTTATCTTCTTAATTCTCACTGTCATCTCTTTCTTCATCATTATATTGACTCTCGTTTGTACCATTTTGTTGGCTATCATTCCACATAGCTTCAGCAATGCCAAGTCTCCAAGTATTAGCGTCTGCTCTTTGTTGTTGTTGAGTTTGAGAAATGAAATCATGATTTTCCTCGTCTATATCCATAGGCGATGAAGAGGATGGATCATCTTCAGGTGCAGGAGGAAATTCATCAGAACGACACTCTTTGCGAAGAAAATTGTGTAGTCCAGCACAAGCTAGCACTAACTCTGCTTGTGTCTCAAAGGGGAACGGAGGTGCACTCTTAAAAATTGTGAAACGAGACTTAAAAATACCAAATATTCTTTCAATTACATTTCTCAATGATGCGTGGCGAAGATTGAACAACTCACTTGAATTTCGAGGATGGCGACCATTACCAGTAAAATCTTGGAGATGATATCGAACACCACGTAATGGAGCCAAAAACTGACGACGATTAGGAAAACCACAATCAACTAAAAAGTATTTTCCTAAAAATATAATACATTCGAATTAGTATGTCATACAAAAAAATTAGTACTTAATTTAAAAGTATAATAAAAACAAATACCTTGCAAAACTTCCAATCCATTTCTCCTTGATAATGCATCATTTAATACTTTTGAGTCATGTGCTGAACCTTCCCAACCACTAAGAACATAAATAAATTCCAAATCAAAGTTACAAGCTGCCAAAACATTTTGAGATTGAAATCCATGACGATTTCGATAACCATTCAAATCTGGACCCGTTATCATGGCTGGAATGTGGGTTCCATCAATAGCCCCAATGCAATCCTATAGTTATAAAAATTTACTAGTAATGTAAGTAAACGAATAATATTGCAGAGATACAATTTAAAATAGTCCAATTAATTTTAAATATTCAATGTTTAATCGAATTACAAAACTTACCTTAAAGTAGGGATAAAATCGTGTACTTGATCTTATTTTATGAGGTACTGTAGTTCCAGATTTGACCATCATTTGTGGTGCTATAGTGTTTAGCGCCTTTAAAATTTTGTTAAAATTCTGACTAGCCGTAAAATGTGAACGACCAAACTTTTCTTTAACACTACAATATCGATCATCTTGTCCCACTACAAGCAAAAATGATGCTAACATTTCTTCAACACATATATACCTTGTATCTTCCAAAGGTGTTTGATCTCTGATAATAGTACACAGCTTGATAAACACATTTGGAGGCATTCGATACAACTCTCGAAATCTTTGAGGCTCTTCTTGTAATACTTGATGTATATAAGTATACCCTTTGCTAGTGATAGGTCGTCGATCCATCGGATATTGAATACGGCGACGAGAAATAGACTCTTTCAATGCAATAATAATCGCACCAAATACCATCAAAAAGTTCTTGATCATATCATAAAATTCCTCTTCTACATCTTCAATGTTTTCTTCCTCCATGTCTTCTCTATCCATTTGTCTAAATTGAAATACTATCCTGCAAAAGTTATGAAGTAAATTCATCAATTATCTTAACCCACTTTACTATTTAACTACTTTAACATATATTTTATTCAAGAAAAAATATAGATCCTTAACAAATATAGAAATACTCATATCAAATAAAACGGATTCAACAATAACAATGTCATCAAAATGCTCAAACAAAATAATATTTGTTCATTAATATTGTAAAAATGCTAAAATCAACCAAATTGAAATAAAGGGAATAGATCCTAATGCATGTCTCCCGTCATGTGAGATATCCAGTTTTCTCGATCTTCAATAGACATCTTAAAAAACACATCTTTTTTTCCTTTCGTATCAAGCAACCCAAGCGCCTTGAAACGAGTATCCTTATCCAAGTTCGGCACTTCATTGATAGCATCCCAAATAGTATATTCTTTCTCCTTTGCTCTTTCATTTTCTCTTTTCTCTAGTAAATTATAGAGTCCTTCAAAACTGGTGGATATTTTGTCAAATTTCTCCATAAGGCCACTTTCAGTAGAGTTTTTTTCAAATTGAGCTCTATTTCTTTTTTTTTGAGTTACTTTTTGCTTGGAACTCTCAAAAAATTCAGGATTTTGGAGCGGCGATGTAGAGTGAGATTGTGGATCAACTTGAGTTGGTTTTACGTATGTGCTGCTATCTGTATCATACTCCAAGTCATCTATGCGCACATCACTAGTTTCCTCAACACCTAATGTCCTTGCATCAGTAACACTACCCAATCCAATTGACTTCTTTCCAACTGCTACTACGTTTCCTACAGCAATTCCTAGTGACTCATAATCTTCGTGTTTATTATAACGTAGGTCAGAGTCTTTTGGATGAGCCTAGAGAATAAAATTTAGTACTTTTTAAATTATTTATAAATCTTAAAACTAGTATGTTGAAAACTCACCCTTATATATTCATCCCAAACTTCAGGAGTAGCAGTGAACATGTGTGTAGTTGAATCATACCCAAAACCGGAGCTAAAGCGTTTTAGGGTTGAAAAAGAATTCCAACGATTTTTAAACCATTTCAACCGACTTTGATAATTACTGTATGTTTTTTGACATCCAAGTTTTGCATTAAGCTCAGGAAGTATTTTTTCTTCTATTGTTTGCTTGCTAAAACTTCCACTACTATCACGCCATCCCAAATTGACTGCCTGAACCATGATTTCTAACAAAGCATCACTTTGTTTTTTGGTCCACGATTCATAATTTCCTTTTTTTTTCGCATCTTGTTGTAAATCTTCCATTACGATCCTATTAACATATTAATATAATAAATATAATAATTTATTTATATTTTATTTTGAAAAAAAAAAGAGATGACTTTTTTTTGTAAAAAAAAGTGTAATATTTTTATAAGAATTTAAAATATTAGAATTTTTTTCAAATAAAATCATACTAGATAAAAGTACAATTTTCAATCAAGAAAATATCTTTTCGTAAACAATTTTTAATATTAGTAAAAAAAAAGGTCTGTATATGATGGCTATATTGTTATTTTGAAACTATTTCCGGTTTTGGGGACAATGGTTGATTGTTTTATTTGTGAGCGTGATCAGCAGCTATGTGGCATAAGACTCGGATGTTTTCTAAAGTGATGCTGTTAAATTAGTAGTTTATATCAATTTTAAATTAGCCAAAAAAAAAGTTAGGTCTCATAGATCTTTTGCACACAGCCACACAGATCCTGACTGAAATTGTTTACCTTTTCCTTTCACTGAGAATTGTTTAAAAAACTAAACACAGCCACAAACATTGAAATAAAGAATAGAAAAATTAGTATATGTATACTCATGAATATGGGAAAAAAAACCTCACGTTACAGAAAACAATTTTTGTAGCAGAGTATTGAATTGTTTAAAAAAAATACACAGCCGCAAACTTTGAAATAAAGAACAGAAAAATTAGCACATGTATACTATGTACATGTTGACAAAAAAACCTCACGTAGGAGCTGTTTTGCAATAAAAAAGTACAATAAACTCTTGGAACAAAAAAATTGCAATAAACTCAAGAAAGCTTTTGTCGACTACCATATGATAATTACATATTTCTATCGCATATAACACACAGTTATATAGAAAAAAAGCATAAAATTAAATGGAAAGATAAAATACTAACCACTTATTCAAAAGAAAATTATTTCGGTATGAATTCTTATGAACATGAACACGATAAATATTTTTATATAGCTATTTTTATGCAAATAATTACACTGTTAAATGGGTTAATTAGTATCACAAATATTAATTTTTGACTAATTACTACCAACCCATTATAGCAAAGTAAAAAACATTAAAAATATTGTTCCAGAAACAAATTCTAAAGAAAAAAAAGATTACGAACCTTGATATTAGTGCAAAACGGTGACCAAATTGTGAAATACAAAAAATTGGGGAATCTGAAATATATATATAATCAGGATATATTGTTATTAATGATTAAAAACAAGCAAAAGTATAAAAAAAATAGTTTATGAATTTTTGTTTACCTCAGTAGTCGTTGTTTTTTGTTGGAGTTCTAAAATCTCTGCTTCTGTAAAAAGATTTCTAAAAGACTTGTGTATTTATAATAGAACCCTAAACTCCTACAAAGTCCAATGACTTGGAAAGTCCAATGACTTTTGAATACCTTGAAATTTTAATGGATATAAAAAAGTCCTGATTGAATACCCCAAGATTTTAATGGACTTTTTAAAATCATGATTGAATACCCCAAGATTTTAATGGACTTTTTAAAATCCTGATTGAATACCCCTAGACTTCTGAAGTCTAAAAAAATCCAACAGAATCCCAGTTGAATACACCCCCCTTAGATTACACAATAATTTAGATAAAAAATTACTATAATACCCTTATTATAGTTGTTGTTTTTTGCTATATATTTATTCTCATTTAAATCAAATATTATCATAGATGTAAAAATCCACCTACTACTAATTTCATCGCACGCACATGTTCGAGATTTTTTAAAAAAAAATCATCATAACTAATTCTAAAAAAAATATAAAAAAATTGCATTTTTAGATGATACAATTAATATTTACGTCTATGAATTTTTTTGAATTTTTAAATTTTTTTTTATTTTGATTTTTTGATTTTTTTTAAATGGGATTTTGTCCCATCTGTAATTTTAAGATTGAGATGAATTTGTCTCATCTCCATTCTAATACTGAGATGGGATTCGTCCCATCTTTATTGTATAACTAAGATGATATTTGTCTCATTTCTATTGTAGAACTAATTAAAAAGGTATAATGTGTTGGAGATGATGATGTGTTGTTTCGCGAGGTAAAAAGCCTTGTTCTGGTGGGATTATGTATGTATGTCCGGGGATTGATAGGATTGTTCCGTCCAGTTTTACTATTCTTACTCCGATTTTGTTTGCAGATCCTTCGAAACCTAAGGCTATTAGCTGCTTATTCTTCTGATCTATTCTTTACAATTTACGTTTATAAAAATAATAACTTATTTGCTTTGAATATTGATATTTTGAGAAACAATAATTAGTTGAAATGAAGAAAATTATTGTTTCTAGTTCATTATATAACATTCAAAATCCAATTGTACGAGTCATCAACATTATTAAACACTAAAACAAAAAAGAACCCATTTAATACTGAGATGGGATTTGTCCCATCTCTATTGTAAAACTAAGATAGATCTATCCCATTTGAGATTAAAACCTTCCACCACCACCATCACCCTACCACCACCACCTTTACCTACTACTAATTTCATTACACACGCGCACGTCCGTAGTTTTTTTTAAAAATCGTCATAACTAATTTTAAAAAAATTAGAAAAATAAAAAATTCGTATATTTGGATAAAGCAAATTAATATTTCCGTCTATGATTTTATTTTTAATTTTTTTAATTATTTAAATTTTTTCCTCCAATATATTTCATGTTTGCGAAAAGAAAATTCACTGTTTCGACAGTGAATTTCATGTTTAAAACAGTGAATTCCGTGTCTGTGAAAAAAATTAAATAAAAAAATCATAGAAGTAAATATTAATTTGATTTATCCAAAAATACAAATTTTTTATTTTTCTGATTTTTTTAGAATTAGTTAAGACGATTTTAATAAAAAAATCACAGACACGCGCGTGTGTAATGGAATTAGTAGTAGTAGGTGGTTGTGGTTGTGGTAGCTGTAATGGTTGTTAAATACATAGTAGTGGTGATGGTGGTGGTGGTAGTGGTACCCTATTATTTGTTTAATATTTAAAAATAAATATTGTATTGAAAAAAAAATTTAATAATAAGGGTAGTAAAGGTATAAAAAATATAAAAGGGATATTTTTTCTATAAATAATTATTTTATTAAGCATTTTTTTATAAAATAAATTATTAAAGGCTTGGTTTAACAATTATGTAATTTTATTAGGTTTCTTTTAAGAAAAATAACTCTATTTTTTATTTAATAATAATAAAAAGGGGTAAGAAAGTAAAATGGTAATAAATTCTGATTTAATGGGAAACTGAATAATTTAATTAAGAAGAAATAATAACATGTATCCTTTTGGGCATAGACTTTCCTAATCATAATTTAAATGGGCATTTTCTCTTCTAAATTTGTGCCAATTTATACAAACGAGATTATAAGTTTGTGCCAATTTATACAAACGAGATAATAAGTTTGTGCCAATTTATACGAACGAGATACTTTGTGTTAATTTTTATTTATTTTTTAGTTCAATTACCCAAGAGGACTTGAGGAGCATCTTAGTGTCACATGGGAACCAAGTGATTCCTCTCTCCTACTTAGAGGCCTCAAAATTGACAAATGTCATTATTACCCTTATAGTGTATATAAGACAAAAAAATAGATTATTCTCTCTCTTCCATTACCATTATTCTCTTTCATCCATTACCATTAATCTCTCACCTCTTTTATCATTTTTTCTCTCTCCTCCTTCATTAACAATCAATAATTTCCAGTTCCGCCACAACCACCGGCCACCGCTGGAAAAAAGTACTGAGCATATTTTACTTAGCATATTTTTTTGAGCATATTTTACTGAGTTTCAAAAAAATGTGTTGAGCATCGAAAATAGTTGTTGAGTATTCGAGTTTTTCTGATGAGTAAATTTATTGAGCATGCTCGTATGCTCAATAAATTTACTGAGTATGCTCAGTAAATTTACTGAGTATTAACAAATCAGCTATACATTAAACACAAATCAGCTATACATTAACACAAATCAACTATACATTAACACAAATCAGCTATTCATTAAAAGTTATGAGTATTAACATCTCCTGAGTATGGCCTCGAAAATTACGACCTATTCGAACAAGAAAAATGAAAAATGAAAAAAGAAAAAGAAATTGAACTTGCTGAGCATGGTTCGAATTTGCTAAGCGTGGTTCGAACTTGCTGAGTGTGGTTCGAACTTGCTGAGCGTGGTTCCATGACCGAGTTTCAGCAATCCACGAAGATCCAGATCGATTCCGGCGAACTAAGATTCCGGCGGTTTTCTTTCGCGGTGGTTCCTAGCAGATCTTCGTTTTCTTTTTCACGGAGCGGCGGGATCGAGATTCATTGTCACCGTCATCTTCACCATGGTTGCTGCTGCTTGTTTCTCCTGAACTGAACGAGATGTTTTGGCGGCGGCTTAGCCGGAAAAACTCCAAAACGACGGCTCCGTGCTGGTGGTGAGGGTGGATCTGGCCATGGCTGATTCGGCCGCAGGAAAAACTCTAGCTAAAGTTTGAGTTTTCATGGAATTCGATGAAGAAAATAGAGAGAGAAAATTGAGCTACGGGAGTGAACAAAAGAGAGGAGAAAGAATGTGATTTAGGGTTTTTAAAATATTTTCTTAATAAAACTAGTATATATAGGACAATAAAAAATAAAAGGGGTTATAATAGTAATTGAGAATATAGGTTTATAGTGTTAAAACTGGTTTGTGCCCTATAATAAGAAGAGCAAGTCCAGTCGGTCTTGTTGGATACCGGGGTGGTGTCTTCAAAACCCCTTAGGTAATAATCTCTCTTTTTCATATTAAAATATTGATCTTTGTGTTTTCAATACATATTTATGATTTCATAAAATTTTATAAAAAATATTTTAATAATAATAAAGAACTTATATGAAATATTAAATAGACAATTACAACTATTTAAGAACAAGACAGTATTTTATATTATTTACCAATTAGATACATTCGGTCAAAAACTGATTATAAAACTCAAAGAGTGATTGGACCGAACCTACAACTATCTTTCTTTTGTAAGATTCTTTTTTTAATATTCTGATACGTAAATGATCTAGACTATACTCCCAGATAAATCCATGTATCTGAACATGGGTAACCCATGTTCAGAGAAGAGAGAGGAGTCTAGGAGTCGGCTTGACTAACACTTTCCAGAACCGGTGCACCGGAACCGGAACCGGAAATGCATGGTAGTGACTCGGTTTTTAAAAAAATGCATGTAAAAAACCAGTCCGATAAGAACCAGAACTGTGAGCTATTTATTTTTTATTTATTATATGTTAGCCCAAACCGGATAAGGACCAGACCAGGACCGAAACCGGTAAACTGGTCCCTGTTATCGGTCGTACATCTCAGTTTTAGGACCGACTTACGGACCGAACCGGTATACCGCAGGTCCGATAAGGACCGGTCCGTAACTGGTCCGAACCGCACGTTAGTTAGGCTGACCTAAGAGCCTCAAGCCTTGTACCTCACCTCCCTTTTCCTTTAAATGTTAAAGAAATAGCAAGGTTTTGACCAATTAAGCTAACACCACTGGTTTTTTGTAAGATTCCTAACTAGTTGTTGCCTTTCTTCAAAAACATCATTACTCAACCATGTGGTAACTAACATTAAAGTTACTTCACTCACGCTCCACACACACGAGATCTCTAATACTAACACCACAAAAATCCAATCCAATCCAATTACGAAAAATATCAACAATCTACTCCATAAGAGCATAGAAACAAAAAGCAAAAAGTTACAATCATTTACCTAAAATCATTATGTTACAAATACTATTTCATCACATTACTTTTACAATATCCCACTATCCACAAAAGAGAAAAAAGCAAGCTCCCATTATCCTACAAACCCAATAACATAAAAGTTGAAAAGCATGCTCCCTTGAGTTGAGCATGCCATGTGTCTTGATACACAAAAAGCAAAAAAACTGTGGGATTGCAAATAAAGAGTTTATGAAGGTAATGGTGGCTCAGGCTTAACCAATGTAGGGTCCTCTGAGTTATGAGATGGATAAATAAGTGCAGCAAGTGATACAGGCATTATACAAAGTGATTTCGTTTGTAAATATTGCATAGCTGCTCCTACATCTTCTTCCATTAATTTAGCCACTTCATTTTCCGTTTCCTCGTTTGACCATTTTTCCCAAACGTGTTGACCTTCTCCACTCTCCCCCTATTATTCAATAAAATTGTGTCTGAGTCACGAAAATTTAATTAATCTTTTTTTTCATTACCTCAACAGATTGAAGTGGAATATCCGCAACAAGTTGAGCCACTGCACCAGCTCCACCTAGCCTACTCATGCTCAGAACCTGTTAAGCAATTTAATAATTTATTACAAAACAGATCATTTACCATATTAATATATTATTTTACCTTCACTTGAAGCCTTAAAAACTTCACATAATCTAGAATCTCATCTAGCATAGCAGCCTTGTCGGACTATCAAAAAGAGTAAAATACTTTAATAATCAATCAAAATATGCAACAAGTTCACAAGATTTTAAGTAAAAAATGACCTTATTGCAACTAGGAACAAGTTCTTGCAAAGCCTTCATTCTTTCGGATATCCTTTCACGGCGTAACTGTAAAAAAGAAATACATAAATAAACATAAAGATGAACTGTAATGATCATGATCGGATTTTAAAAGGACAAGTTTAATGTGAATGAATTTACTCTTTCAGCAATACTATGGGGATCTGTAGCTTGACCCCTTCTTGCTCGAACCCTTGGACGAATCATAGGTTGATGTGGCGCACTCACTGTAGTGCTTGCTGTTGGTTGACCTTGAATTGATGATTGCTAAAAAAACACAAAATATATAGTTCACATTTTGCAATAACTAGTATAGTTTAGGGACCAATTTAGAAAATTACTAGTTAATTAGTAAAGGGTACCTGTGGGACTGGGAGTCGAACACCATGACCTTGCTGTAACTGTTCAAATGAAGGATATAATCCTCCCATGTTCAATGTATCTCTCTCCTGTAACTTATAACAAATAACGAAAACCCTAAATTACCCTCCAATTTTTACCATAATTTCAAACAGCACTTGAAAAGTTTTGATTACTTAGAATTAAGCAGAGATTAGTGAATAAACTTAATTTTAGTGTTAAGTAGCTTACATGCTTAACGGAGTAACCTCCGGCGTTAGTGACGTCATCGCGGGTGTTATCTAAGCTGAGGCCGAGAGGAAAGAGAGGTTGATGGGGCTGGTGGTGGAGGAGACCACCGGAGACAGAGGAGGAGTTGAGTTGGGAGACATTAGATGGGTCTACAGAACTTCCGACGTCGTTTCCCGTCAAGCTGGCGTAAGCAGGGATGGCAAGGATCTGTTCGAGGAAGTCATCGGCAGCGTATCCTTCCGGCGGCTGGTTATTAGACATGCCGGTCGTTAATTTTTCCGTTAAATTTACCGGCGATATATATGTGTGTCTGTACGTAAGAGAGAGAGGAAAGTAAATGAGTGTGGGTTTGGATATCTTTCGTTTTGTGTAGAAAGTGTGATGATTTTTTGAGGTAAAAAGCGGTTTGTGGGGATGACACTAAACATTTGTCAAACATCGAGGACTAAAAAAGAAAAGTCGAGCAAGTGCGCTTCCCAGTAAACGTAAGTGTCTGTATAAAATTCAATAAGACAAATATCCCTCGTATAAAGGTAGGATGGTCTGAATAAAATATTAATTTTATACAGTCACCTAGTATTACTCTAAGTAACTAATAAAATCTTAGATTTGCGATAAGTACAAAGAAAGCTCATGTAATAAAATTGTTGCAAATTAAATTGGGTTTACTAATCAATAAGATCTCCTGGAATTTAAAATATAATTTGTGTAGCACATGCCACCTTATGGTGATTATTTTGGGATAAATTGGAATTTTCTTGGCTATTTATTTTTTCATTCTCCACTAAAAAATGCCTAGAGGGCAACCTGTTGGTACACCTAATTTTATTATTCATTGCAATGTTTCGTCTATTTGCGATAAATTCAGGAAGGTACTAAAAAAAGACTTATTATTTGAAAAAAATCGACTTTTTTTGAAATGGAAAAATATGTTCTAATCCAAAAAAATTTGGGATTCAAATTTAGTTTTAAATTTGGAATATTCGAAAATTATCGAAATTCCAGGGTTATCGGAATTTTGTTAGTTTTTTATTTTTGGTTATGTTTTGGAAATTTCATGTTCATAACTTTTAGAATATCTCGGAATTTTTAAAAGATTATATTCCTTTACAAAAATTATTGATTTATTTCTAGATATACCGATATAATTTATTATTAGCGGTCTATTTCTGAAATAATGATATCTGAATCTCATGCGTATACTAAATATTGATAAATAAATGATATTTGAGTTTCATGTGTATATGAAATCTTAATAGACAATTCTCCATATATACATTTTGAGTATTATACAAGAGAAAATACATATGCAAGTGTCGTCCCCTAACATGTGATATAAATCAACACCAAAAGGAGGGTGACTTCCTGGAAGTGAACAGGTCGTTGACAGGTAATATATTAATAAGTATGAAGGGTTATCATCTCCACATAAACTTACAAGGTTATGAAGATTGTGTTTTACGAGTATAATAGCTTAGTTGCAAGACAAATGACAAGAAAAATAAATAATGCTTGTTTGGGTTTTTGATAATTAAAACTGAATTGTAAATGATTAAATACGAAATGAAAATAAACTAATAACAAATGAATTGAATATGAGAGAGATATGTTTGAATCTTTGGTGTCGCCTAAGGTGTGTAAAATAATGGATAAAATAAGTGCAAATAAAGACCCTAGTCTGAGCACGAAGCTGCAAGTATACAGGACGTATGCAAGTTTTAATGATAAATAGAATTCGTTCCTCAGAGACTACGAAAGTTAGGAAGAACTTATACAATTTATCTAGTGCAGATATGAAAGCTAGAATTAAATGTACGCGAGAAAATAAAGACAAAGAGAATTTTATTTGGTTTTCAAATAAGAAAAATAAATTAATAAATTAAAAGACAGAAAAGTAAATACAAGAAAAGAACAGATAGTATGATAGTTTAGCTCGAGATATTAGCGAGTAATCCCCACTAGTCTTGTTTTATTCTAACATGTAAGGGTGAATCATGTAGTATCACGATAGTCAGGATTCTAAATTCACATTCCTTATACCTTGAGAGCGACTAAGGGGGCTACGGCACAACCACGAGGCAGTCTAAAATAGGGTAATCAAGCACCACCAAGGCCCTAAGCAGAACAATTCTTTCAATTGGTGGTATGGTGATTAAAACATACCCTAATGACTATCTAGTTAGGATCGATGTTGTCAGGACCAATACCAGACACTAGACGTTAGGTGGTGTTTCAATAGTTAAACACCCATTTAGGGCGACCATCTAACTACTATTAAGGTAATCCTATACGTAGGCCTCCGCAAGGCAAAACAGTCATTAAATCAAAACACATAAACAGAGAATAAAACATGAATTCAAATTAAATACGATAGTATCCCAAATCAAATAGAAAGAACTAAGGTTCATACATATATGCTAAATCTCAAGCTAAAATTATTTAATTCATACTAAAGAAATAAAAGAAAACAATTACATATTTGAAGGTTGAAGATGACATAATATGGTGTTCAACTCCTTCCAAACTTCTCTTCTTGTGTTGTAAGCTTCATCCTGGCTTAAGGACTAGCCAAGGATGTGTTTCTTCTGATAAGAGGGTGTATAGGGTATAGGAAACCCTAAAACGTTTCTTGAAGTAGAAGATATGTATTTGACTTTTAGCCAAACTCAAATTCGTAACCCTAAAATGTAGAAAAGATAAGATTCTGATGTTGTTTTGTTTTGGCCGTAACTCTTTCAATACTTATCCGTTTGACGCGTTCAAATAGTCGAAACTGATCGTCTCGGAAAGCTTTTTAACTTTGATTCAGTCCATTCTTTCAAATTCCTATCCAATCTTGAGTTATGATTACTTTTATGTTTGTAGCTGCTGGAATTCAGATTTATTTGACAACTTTATCTTTTCCTTTTTCATATTTCTTTCCTTTATATCCCATTTCCATGTTTATCCTCATTCCTTTATCTCTTAGAATTAACTTGACATCTAATTAATTACCATATATCTATAAAGATTCACAATTAACAAACAATTAAACCAAATATACTCTAAAAATAATAAATAATTAAATTAAGACACTAAATAAGAAAGTGTACTAAATCATGAGAAAATCGACCTATAACCTAATAAATACACCTAAAATGATGTCTTCAACTAATATTAAATCATCACAAATGGGGAGACATCAATCTTGCTAGTAATTGTCAAAGTCAACTAAATCGATGTTTCTAAATATAAGGGCAATTGGGTCCTTTCACATTAGTCGGGATTTAATTATCTTCCCAAATCCCTCACGAGCAGATATGAGGCTATCCTTTTATACTTCAAACGTAATTAACAAACCTTAATTACTACTTAGCTAGTCAAGACCTCTCAGCTCACTAACGCACACTAAGCACATATATATTACGTCTATAATCTGACCCCCCCCATCCCGGGCGATAATCTAATTACTAATACTACCCAATATGTGATCATGATACGAGTAGACAACAATCACAGATATATAGTCACCGGAATCAAACTCAATTTATTTAAATAATAAATTGAAAATTCCAAATAGCATTAATTTAATCTTCTAAGGTTCATTCTTAAGCAATTCTCAAGCAAAATAAAGTTTAGTTCATACTCAAAAAATGAAAACCAGAAAAAAAATACAACAATCATGTTTAAAAGATAAAATGTAATAAGTTCACTCTTTGTAATGATAGCAAACGGAGTCTGTGAGATAAAGAATCGTGAAATTTGGTGCATAAACCCTCCTCATCTTCTCTTTTCTGGCTCCAAACATTTTTTGCTCTTCTTTTAATGGTTGGTTGTTGTATTTTCTTCTAAAATCATTATATAGATGATATAAAACATTTTGGGTCCATTGGGCCTACTTGGGTAGGTTTAAACCGTCCAAACCCGTTTTCATAAGAGATTTGTGGTTCGACCCACAACAGTGGCAATTAGCCTAACTTCTTTATTTCAACTCTGAATCGCAAACCGTCAAATCCTATTCCTGAATTCAAATTCTATCTTGATATGGAAGGGCTTTTCCAGAATCCTTGTCAATTTTGCGTGGCACCTTGAACAATCCACTTTCTAAATCTGGTCAGCACAAGTTTTACATTCTAAAAGTGGCCGAATCTTCCTTTTTTTCCATAACTAGGGGTGATCTTGTTTTTTCACTTATTATAATCATATCAATGTGTTCTAACTTCCAAATACCTAATACCTACACAAATAACACACAAATTACTCACAAAAGTTCTAGAAATCGAAATATGTCCAAAAAACGCCAAAACTAGACAAGAAGGTATAAAACATCAGAAAATGGGAAAAAATCCCTAAACTAAGTCCTATAAACCCCTAAAAAGATGACTCGTGACTAGATTAATCTATCACATAAAAGGAGATATCAACAAGCCTAAACGGGGTCACTGTCACTTGACCCGATAATCATATTTTTTAACATCATACAAGAATTTGTAGTTGAAAAATTGTTATACATGACCTAATACTTATATATGTGTGTTTTTTTGGATGAAAAACCCACTAGAACTAGATGGTTAGTTAAATTTGTAGACTTTTTGAAGTTTTATTGAATTTATTATGGTATGACAGCAACACTAGTAAATGGTTGGGATCTTTAGGTATGTGATGATAGTGGTGTATGGTGTTGTGAATCTTGTGCAAGAGAAGAGGAATGAGATGTGAAGCATGAGTGAATATGAAAGAGAACATTATGAGACATATTGTATTTTAATTTGGGGTTGGGTCAGTTTTGTAATTTAGGGTTATATAATAATTAGAAATAGAGTTCATAAATAAAAGTCGGACTGGAAATCGATAGAAATTTCAATTTTCATATGTACTTTTCGATTCTAATTTGATTTAATTTGAAATCATTCGGTTATCAAAATGAAAAAAGTTATATACCGAAATCAAAATTATTTGGATCGGATTCGACCGGAATCATAAATTCTTTATCCGATTTTCAACCCTTATATTCATTCAGGAGTCTATTGATATAACAACTATATGCTAAGATTGTGATTCGATTTATTATTTTTCATTTGTGGGGATTAAAAATTAGAACAACGAGTGAATTTTGAAAAAATGCTTATTATATAAGGGTTAAGAATAACAAAATATAAATGATGAGGACTAAATTTATCTCATATGGAAGTTAATGTTTTATTTTCTCATGTGTTTTTACTCATAAATTTTATGAAGTCTTCAGTGGAAGATGATAATTTTTTTTTTACTCAAAAAAAATCTAAAAAAAAAAGTTGGGCATGTTGCATATTACACTACATCACGGGGCCAATGGGGGTTGAAGCCCTTATTGCCCCCCTAAAGCGCACATGGCGAGAGCCGTATCAAGAGTTGTCAGGTGAAGAATGTTTGTTGCCAGTCAATAAGGTGAAACTAATGCTATTCTGAAGCTTGCAAGTGGGACGATATTCTCAGCTTTGAAAGACTATAATCAAATCTAATATCGTCTTCTAGATCTAAATGGGACATTTGATCCATCATGGCACAAATCTTTGGCATACTCATCGTTTAATAGATGGAAGTGTTGGAATTATTAAATGAATAATAATTTAATTTATTAATTCTTTCATGCTCTTTGGAGAAGTGGGAAAAAACTATTTGTGTTCTAATAGTCCCACCTTAAAATTGGAGAAGAAATTGTTGGAATTGAAGAATTTTATTTTATTTATTCTTTCTTTCTCTTTGGAAAAGTAGGAAAACTTTTTATGTGTTAAAAGTTTCATCTAGAAAATGGAGAATAAAATAAAAACCGACAAAGATTTATGGCTATTCAATTCGGCGGTTTCATGAGTTACAAGACTTGGTGGGAAAAAAAACGGCTAGCTTTAATGACCATTGAATAGGCATTTAAGTGACGGTTTTTTGTCTTGCCATATATTCTATAAATAGTGACTTTGTCACTTTCATTTCTAGAGAAGAGAAAAGAAAATATTCTAGAGAGAATGGAAAAATCATCCTAGAGAGAATAGAAAAAAGTTGTTCTATAGAGAATAGAATATAGAATAGTTTGTAGACGAAAACTAAGAACCAGAAAAGACTACTCTACTTCTTTCTCAAATTTCTGATATAATTTAGAGTAGAATTTGTTAGAGATAACCGGCATGACCGGAATATCTTTTTAACGCAAATTATATACCGTGTAATCTTTTCTTTATTCTGTGTAAGTTTTCGTTATTTTCAATTTATTGTAATAGTGTAGTGTTACTTTAATTGAAAATTATCTTTTGCTTTTCTTTTGGAACTCCATTTCTCTATTTTTAAAACCAGTTATATTATTATTTTTCCTACAATTTAAAAAGATATTACTTTTATATCACTGGTTGTTTTTTTGAAATGGTTTTCCTATCTTGGCAGTTGCTTCATTATTGAATGCAAATGCCTTTTCCGACGTGACTATGTTGGAGCCTTTCAATGGTTCCAACTACAAACGTTGGGCACAAAAGCCACTGATATGTCTTGAACAACATGAACTAGACCTTGCCGTTCTCAAGGTACTCCCTGCCATTAAGGCCAATGGGGAATATACCAAAGAACTACATGCTAGGTTTTTGGCTCTAAATATTGGGTTCAAGAAAGCTAATTCAGTGGTTAGAGGATGGATCTTGGATAATGTGACGAACCCCACCTTTTATTTGTGTACCGTTGAGAAGTCAACAAAGACTATCTGTGAAACGGTTTAGAAAAGGCATGAGGGTGATGATTCTGATGAGAATAAGTACGTCACTGGGAAATGACCTAACAAGATCTAATTAGTCTCATACAAGTCGAAAAGTGAATTGACTCATGGATAAGTCCTTAGGTTTCCACGTTTTTATGAGTTTAAGAATTACTTTGGCCCCTTATATTAAAACTTTTTACCTCTTGTTGCCCTAAATTTCATTCACAAACATGAATATATATCAATTGGATATTAAATATATATATGTGTGAATGAAGATCTATGTGAAGAGATCTATATGGTGCAACATGAAGGGTTGGTGGTTTTGGATTAAGGGGATAAAGTTTGAAAACTAAGGTAATTGTTTTCTATTTTTTAAACGGGCACCGTGTTAATGAAATAGTATCCTAATAAAAGATGGATCGGTTTGTGCTACACTTTTATCAATATGTGTACGACATGATCCACTTTTGGTACTTTCATTCATGGGTCTGACTTCTTTTATTCTTTTATTTGTGAATAAAATATGTGGGAGAAGATGATCCTAAGGAAAAAAATTCATTTGAGTAACTAATGGAATTTACCTTAGTTAGTCTCACCGTGTTGAAAAGGTTTGACTCCGTTGACATAATGTTTGGGAAAAAAAATCCTTATAAAATTAGTATTCATGAATAAGAGAATTGTGGGGGGATGTACCCCTTAATGAATATAAATTAATAATTATAATGATTATGATGTTCTTAATGAACTATACTCAACTTGGTATTGTCCAAATTGTAAAGAAACTCAAGTGGTGACCATTGGGTTATTATTTTGTCATTTAATAAAGTACGGGAGAGGTACTATTGATCTATATGATGCACTAACTTCCTATTTATATAGTGTAAATTGTGCGTACATGAGCAAATTAAAACTTAATGAATTCATAGCCATGCGTGGTGGTCCTATTGAGACGGACTTGATGAATTCACCGTTGAGGTTGTTATATAATGCTCAAACTTAATGAATTCATAGCCATGTGTGGTGGTCCTATTGAGACGGACTTGATAAATTCACCGTTTAGGCTGTTGTATATTCCTCATACTTAATGAATTCATAGCCATGTATGGTGGTCCTTTTGAGACGGACTTGATGAATTCACCATTGAGGTTTTTGTATATTGCGCATAATATGACTACAAAGAGACGTCCTTGATGTTCCTAAGGGATGAGTTGTTAGACTCATCACAAATTCACATCCCGTAAAAGGGTGGTCCTTAAGAGAAAGGACTTGATGAATTAGCAAGACACATAATGAGGTTGAGCTTTATTGCTCTTAATGATCTAAGAATCTGAGAGGGGTCAGCTAATGTGACAAGACGCTCTTGGAGATCACCTATGTGTAAGGAAAGGGTGATGTTTGGGGGATTTGTAACTATCAGCAGGGTAGAGTATGTGCTGTGAGGGTCTCGATCAAAAACATTCAAGTTCAAGAGTACGTTCACTTGATATGTTTTTGGTGGTTGCCTCACTTCACTACGTGTCAATTCAAATCGAAAGATATTGCCACTTAAGTACAATTCACCTAAATGTTGGTATTTACGGAAACCTGTTCACCTTTTCTCCCAAAGAACCTGAGTGGGGGATTGTTGGAATTATTAAATGAATAATAATTTAATTTATTAATTCTTTCATGCTCTTTGGAGAAGTGGGAAAAAACTATTTGTGTTCTAATAGTCCCACCTTAAAATTGGAGAAGAAATTGTTGGAATTGAAGAATTTTATTTTATTTATTCTTTCTTTCTCTTTGGAAAAGTAGGAAAACTTTTTATGTGTTAAAAGTTTCATCTAGAAAATGGAGAATAAAATAAAAACCGACAAAGATTTATGGCTATTCAATTCGGCGGTTTCATGAGTTACAAGACTTGGTGGGAAAAAAAACGGCTAGCTTTAATGACCATTGAATAGGCATTTAAGTGACGGTTTTTTGTCTTGCCATATATTCTATAAATAGTGACTTTGTCACTTTCATTTCTAGAGAAGAGAAAAGAAAATATTCTAGAGAGAATGGAAAAATCATCCTAGAGAGAATAGAAAAAAGTTGTTCTATAGAGAATAGAATATAGAATAGTTTGTAGACGAAAACTAAGAACCAGAAAAGACTACTCTACTTCTTTCTCAAATTTCTGATATAATTTAGAGTAGAATTTGTTAGAGATAACCGGCATGACCGGAATATCTTTTTAACGCAAATTATATACCGTGTAATCTTTTCTTTATTCTGTGTAAGTTTTCGTTATTTTCAATTTATTGTAATAGTGTAGTGTTACTTTAATTGAAAATTATCTTTTGCTTTTCTTTTGGAACTCCATTTCTCTATTTTTAAAACCAGTTATATTATTATTTTTCCTACAGGAAGAAGGATGGACTAGCTAAGTTCTCTAGACGAAACTTGTTACTTTTGACGTTAATCTCTCCTACTCTAATGTTGTGACAACATTAGTTAAGCACCCCCTTTTGTGTGTCTCTTGTTGATAGTAATATCTAGTAGCTGCTTGTCCTTTTCTAGTTTTCGGTGAAGTCGTACATTTATTATTCAGTTAATCTACTCATTTTCACGATAAAAATACAATTTATCCTATGAAACCTTGTATCATGACCGAGTGTTGTTATAATGATTGTTACTACTTTCAGGTCTTTTTAAAATTTTGTGGACAACTCTTACGAGTCATATGACTCATTTATGTATTTTAATAAATTATTGATTTTTCAATCCAGCAAAGCAAGGGTACGATAGTTATATATTTTTTTCCCACACATCTGAGGCATAAAAATCGATTGTTACATAGTAACTACATTAATCTAGGAGACTACAATATGCCTCGGCATCGCACAACCACTCTTGTCCCTCGTAATGTAGGTCCATAGGAAGTCCGGAGGGTCCACACAAGCGAATACATTACTATCAAGTGCTACACCTTTCTTTGCCAAAGAATCCGCGCATAAATTCGTTTCTCGGTAAACATAATTGTTACACTAGAATAATAAACAAGAAGGTCTATTAGACAAACCTTATACGCAGCGGATTGAAATTAAGAGTCCAGAATTCTGCCTTCTTGTAATTGATTGAATTGGAATGAAGGAATCGCTTCTCTGGTCGTAAGTTTAATTACTAGAACTAAACCTTTTGTTTTCACCACCTAAATGTCTCAGAATTATCTATTGTGTGTTATTGATTTTAAGAGAAAATATTTGTACGCTTGAATTGTGTTGTCTGTGTTGTTATGATTTTGTGAGAAAGAGAGGCTCTATTTATAGAGTTGGAGAGTTGGTTTATTGCCTGTAAATAAACCACTCTCCCACTTTCTCCACCTCCTCCACTTCCTCCACCATCAAAGTGGGAAGTTATCTTTGATAACTTCCTGTACGCTCATGTCTTTCCCATCATGGGTGACATGGGATAAATTTTTATTTTATTTCTTTCATTCTCCCACTCGCACATGATGAAGTTACAATCATTTCCTTTAGGTACATGCATTCAGTGCACCATACATCAATATTTCTCAAATCTTCTCATATACACATTTCTAGAATAATTCATCATACTTGACAAAATAGGTCGTGCGACCGACAAGCATACGAGCATACGTTACTAATAACCTGTTAGGGTACATAGTTGCTCAAATGAAACTTCATTCCTTACGTATCTTGTAGTACCCAAGACTAATAATTTATTGTATCATATTCAGTAACTCTGACCCCTTTAAATTTATATCACATCGTTTATGTGATCAAAAGAGTTCACTGACATAACTTCATGTGTCTCACTATCATGTTATGGTCCAAATTGACTTACATGATCGGTACCTGCAAGCACACACTTTGATACAAAAATTTATTCTTCCCTTTACACTTATATCCTTTTACGTTGATTAGGTTGCTTTCCCAAACATACCCCATTAGACCGAATCATTCATGATCATTGGTAGTATGTTCAAAGTAGCATACACCTAATCAAAATATCAAGACATAGTCAAAAGTAATAAGGCACAATTTTGAAGGCATCACACAATGAAGAGACAGGGATCGACTCTTCACTTCCTTCTGGTCGAAAGCACACGTGGTATGACACACGTGTTATGGTATTATTCATATAGCTCCAATTGTATGTCACGATTTTATAAATACCATACAGATATATAATTAGACAAACCTCGTTGCCTAAGATGAGTTCTTCGATCGATCAACCCTTCTATGAAATCAATCAAGCAACTCATATCTGGCTCTTATAGACTAAGTAGATAGTGGGATTCTACTTCGATCATAATATAAGCTTAACATGGTTCATCCATGTTTATGATCTCATCTTAACACTTAGTTAAGGCGACTATCTTAACTCAAGTTATCTTAAGGGTTCTTCACTACTATGAGTCGGTCTCATCTTAGGCAAATACTCATGTGACATATAGAGTGGTGATTAGTATGCTTGACATATGATGTGTTATAAGTATATATCATAAAAAGTTATAGTTTATCACTTTAGCATACACGATTCATATAAAAATATATAGCTTAAAATGTAATCAACTCATACAAATGAACATATATAGCATAAAAATATCTTAAATTGGCAAAAATTTAAAATCATGTTTTAGTAGGTATATGAGGCTCAAAATGGATACAAACTATACTGCAAGTGGAAATCATATAATCATTCAATTAATACATAGGCACAGAAAGTTTTGTTTTCATAAAGAACTCATGAAAATGGTCAATTTCCCAACATTCTTCCACTTTTTGAAGATGACAAGTCTTGCAACAATATACTAATAGAATGATATACAATGTAACATATATGGATTCTAAATGACTTGACTCCCCCTCACAACAGTAGAGGCTTGCGATGGTTAATGTCCCCAAAAATATTTTCACCCCAAAATCCTCAAATCCTATTGGATGTGGTCCCATTTTCAAGTCCCTGACAATATTATGAAAACCTCATCTATATAAATGATTATTTGGTAGGAGTGTTTGATGTCTCCCTATTTGTTCTAATTATTAGCCCTTTGGAGACATCCTTTTAGGTGAATAAATGACTTATTTGATAGATTTTTATGCGTATTTGATCATATTGCACTTTCTCCCCTTGGAAACTGACTATTTGCGTTTTATGAGCTTTTGTGCGTAAATTTGATTGTGTTTAATGCAAAGTTAGTAGGTTCTTGAATTTCATGAAAGACCAATCCAAGGAGGAGAAGTGAGAATTAAAGTCTTAGGGTAATTTAGTGTGTTAGGAAGTACTTTTACTCGAGTTTCTATTTTTAGAGTGCACTTTCCTATTTCTATTTCTTGATTTAATGATTTATTCTTTTAAAGCATATGCGGTTTAATTATTTATTTATTGTGAAGCTTTAAAAGATAAATGGTAATTACTTAGAGACCAAGTCAAGATAAAGAAGTAAAGGAAAGAAGATTTACATGGAAATAAGAAGGTTAAGGAAAGATATATGCAAAGACGAAAAAAATAAAGCTGCCTTATGAATCTGAAATTCCAGCCACGTTTCAAAGATGAGTTCATAACTTAAGATTGGCTAGGAATTTGGGCGAGTAGTCTGCACCAATAGAAAGCTCTTTCCGAGACAAGCGGTTTCATATATTGGAATACCTCAAACGGATAAGTATTGAATGAGATATGACCAAATCAAATCAGCAGCAGAATCTTACCTTTCCTAGATTTTAGGGCTACGAATTTAAGAGTTCTTGACTTGTCTTCCACTCCAAGTAAATTCGACCTAGGGTTCCCTAACACCTATAAATACACCCCTTAGACCTCATAATTCAGTACCTCTCAATTATTCTTCAATATATGCATCTTTAGAGAGAGAGAGAGTCAGAACCACCTCTCATATTTTACACAATTCATACATCCTTAGAGAGAGAGTCAACCACTTCAGAGCAAGAAGGCAAAGGAGAAGCTAGTGCTGGAGGAATTCCGTTCTTCCATCAACAGTCATCTAATCCTTAGGTTATATATTTCTTTTCTGTAATTAAATATGATGTCTTACTATTTAATTTCAGTTTTTAATATTACCATGAGCTAAACTTTCATATACTTGAGAATCGCAATAAAGGGATGAAC
The DNA here is from genome assembly GCA_029959085.1 of Nemophila menziesii. NCBI lineage: Eukaryota > Viridiplantae > Streptophyta > Magnoliopsida > Boraginales > Hydrophyllaceae > Nemophila > Nemophila menziesii. The sequence continues at coordinate 9,373,107 of JARWIR010000017.1, read as the reverse complement.
CCTAGTTAATTTAATCTTTGTTTTGAATTTGGGATTGTTTAGATTTAAATTGAATTGAGTCTTAGATATTGGATATTACTTTGTTCTTATTTACTAATTCTTTTCCACGCAATTAGAATTAGTTGTTAGTATTTGGGCTATTCACTTTAGTGGCAAAGTGATCATCCGACAGGAGGGTTTGAATACAGACTTAGGTAATACCCGTGTAATGGACGAAAGTCATATGATTTACATAGCCAAAGAGGTAATATATTATTCATCTGAAAGTAGCTTATATTCACCCTGACGGGGTTTGTAATACCGTAGGATAGCTCTTAGGTCCACCCTAACGGGGGCTAGGAGATATTAGATTCCCGACTAATATACTAATACCAATTCTACCCTTAAACAAAGCATAGGTTATATTGATTAGGTGGATTCCTTGCGAGACTCAAGTATCTCTCTTATCTGAAGTCAGACTTTTATTTTCTTTTATTTATTTTAATTTAGTCTTTATTTATTTGCATCTTTGTTTTAAGAAAACCAAACAAAAATGTATTATTTACTTTTCTATTAAACAATTATTCTTGCTATCTGATTAATACTGGAGTTGAACCTAATCCGTCCCTGAGAACGAACTCGATTTATCGAATATTACTTGGACAACCGTACACTTGCGGTAATTGTGGTTCCTTTACTTTCATACTTAATTTAATAACACCCTAGGACCCACCAGTGTTAGAGAGTATTATGGATACCCCGAAGTCAAGCTAAATGTAGAGGCTTGCGACGTTTAATGTATCCAAAAACATCACACTTCTACCCTAGGATACTTCGAATTAAAGTCAATAGTAGAAGCTTGAGATGATTAATGTCCCTAAAAACATCTGTCTTCTACCCCAAAATCGACTACTCTATACAATGGATACTAATCCCCAAATCCTCCATTTTTGAGACTTTGATAAGATTATGAGATACTCTACTAAGTGATAAAAAAATTTAAAGTAGAAAGCCGAAGCATGAATAATCTACTTAAGCGCCGTCTGTGGGAATCGAACCCACGACCACGTGGTTAAAAGCCACGCGCTCTACCAGCTGAGCTAAGACGGCTGATATTTTTTATATTAAATAACGTTTATTTCAAAATAAATATTCGACAAAACAAAAAGAAATTTTAATTATTATTTGAAGTACGGAAAAAATTATTTACTTGTCCATCTAGTTCCACCCGAAAAACTTAACTATATACCTTGAATGATGATTCGTAAGATTATAAAATACTCTACTAAGTGATATAAATTTTTTAAATGTAGAAAGATGAAGCATGAATAATCTATCTTAAGCGTCGTCTGTGGAACCCACAACAACGTGATTAAAAGCCAAACGCTCTACCAGCTGAGCTAAGACGACTGATATTTTTGATATTTAATAATTTTTCTTTCAAAATAAATATTCAACAAAATAAAAAGAAATTTTATTATTATTGGAAGTACTAGAAAAATTATTTACTTGTCTATCAAAGCATCTAGTTCAACCCAAAAATCTTAACTATATACCTTGAATGCTGATTTGTAAGATTATCAAATACTCTACTAAGTGATATATTTTTTTATTTTTTTAAAGTAGAAAGCATTGGCGAATTCAAAAACATAAATGAGGGTGGGCTTGAATAGTAAGGGTGTTTGAGGGCAACGACCCCGAATTTTTTTTTGTTGGTTTTAATAAAAGTTATATGAATTTAGTGATTTAATATAATTATATAAAAAAAGTTACATTCATCGACAATACAAGAAATTCGTTTCTTTATCCTATTTTTTCTTTAAATAAAAAAAATTCGATTCAATCAATTAAAATATAATTTTAATTGTATAAATAAAATAATTTTTTAAGAAATTAATATTTATTATGATATTTAAAAAATTAAAAAATGAAAAAAGTATTTGATGATAAAATATTAATATTATAAAAATTATTTATAATGTAAGTAAAATATAATTATATTAGATTAAAAATTTAATAATAAATTAAAGGGTGAATTATATATAGGGTCTTAGGAAACATCTTTCTTCTCTATAGAGTAGTTTCCTAAGTTATTCTTCTTAGGGACCTCATTTTTTACAATAGTCTTTCCTACCCTTACTAACACTAAAAGACAAACTAGTGTGATGTCACTATTTCTCTCTCCTCTACCTACCACTTCCCACCTACCTCCAACTTCCCACCACCTACCACCGACCTCCGACCACCTACCACCGACCTCCGACCACCTACCACCGACCTCCGACCACCGACCACCGATCTCCGACCACGGACCTCAAGCCAGCAGTCACCGGAAAAAACGTAGAGTATCGGAAAAAACTGAGAGTACTCTCTAAAATTGCTGAGTACTCCGACAATTTGTTGAGTACTTCAAGAATTAAAAGAATACTCCGACAATTTAAACGAATACTCTATAAAAATAGTCGGAGTACTCTATGAAATATAGAGAGTACTCTATAAAAAATTAAGAGTACTCTTTGAAATTAAATAAATACTCTATAAAAATCATATGTATCTATTAAATAACATTTCTATTCAAAATTTAAACCATTTACAATATATAAATAAAAAAAACCTAAACTAATTACAAGTTGACCAGATCTGGAAAAAGAAAAAAAAATACACTAAAAGCGTACACATGACGCGAGTAAAAAAAAATAAAAAATTGAGTTCGATGCCTGCTGCTCCGGCGAAGCCACCAAAATAACACCTTCTTCAGCACACCTTCTTCACCACCGAGAACACCACACCCACCGCCGAAATCGCCACCACACCAACACCCCTCTCCTTCCTCCCGGTTTCACGTTTCCGGTAGACATACCTCTCCACTATCCTCTCATTAGAACAATGGTGGTTCACCTCGCCGGAATCTGCTTCAGATCTGCAACTCGTTTTCGTTCGTTGTCTCATCTTCGAAGCAGCAACAATGGTGGTTGTTCTCGAACAGTGAATAAAGCAGCAGCAGCTGGATCTTTCAGGCGAAGGAGCTTCGAACGGTGGAAATCTATATTCGAAGCCATTGAATCAGCTTCGTACGGTGGTGGTGCAGCAGCTGACACTCCGTCCAGTGGTGGTGGTGAACTAGCGGCCTGGATCTCGATCTACCACTGCAGTAAGCTTTTCGATGTGGTGGTGCTTCGCCGGACTTGCACGAGCTCGGTGTGGTGGTTGCAGTGAAGCTCGCCAGATCTCGCTGAAGAAAGGGGGGCTCGAACGTAACAGGAAACCACCGGAGCTATGGTGGAGGTTTATGGTGGTGGTGGCGGTTTGGGAGTGGGGTAGGAGAGATAGTTTGAGGAGGAGAGAGATATTAGAGAAGAGAGATAATAATAAGCTGTGAAATGTAATATTTAGTATATATAGGGGAAAAAACAAAAGATGGATAGTCTAGTAATTGGGGTTTTGGGGTTCATGTGTTAAAAAGTTGGTGAGGTCTTTAGTAAGAAGAGGCTCTAGGCCGGGTCCCCATCTTGAAGAGGGGGTGTGGTCAAGACCCTAAGTGTATTATCTCTAAATTAAACTATTTTTTTTTAAAAGATTTGAGGGTGGGCTTGAGCCCACCCATTGCAAAGCTAGATCCGCCTCTGGTAGAAAGACGAAGCATGAATTATCTATCTTAAACGCCTTATGTGGGAATCGAACCCACGACCACGTGGTTAAAAGCCACGCGCTCTACCAGCTGAGCTAAGACGACTGATATTTTTTATATTAAATAATTTTATTTCAAAATAAATATGCAACAAAATAAAAAGAACTTTTAATTATTATTTGAAGTACGGAAAAATTATTTACTTGTCCATCAAAGCATCTAGTTCTACCCGAAAAACTTAACTTTATACCTTGAATGCTGATTCGTAAGATTTTGAAGTACTCTACTAAGTGATAGGGGTGTGCATCGGGTTAGAAAACCCGCATAACCCGACCAACCCGATTACACTAACCCGAAATTATGCGGGTTAGTTCTTTTATTAGGTGGTTTGCAGTTTACATATTTGAAAAAATATACATATTTTGCGGGTTGTGGATTTTATACTTGAAACCCGCAAACCCGCATAATCCCGATTACCTTGTACTATAAAATGTTAGAAAATCCGTATTGCTCATTTTATTCAAATTAAATAATAGGGGGCATGTGCTTCTCACTCTGTATTTCTTTTATTCATTCCTTTATAAATTTTTTACATCCCCCAATATTTCAATAATATTTTATCTAATGAATTTATTTTTCACTTCAATTATTATATAATCTCTATTATATGTTTAAATTATAAACAATTTAAACAATATATTTTTTGTTACAATTTTTGTTTGTAATATAAATTTGACTCGCCGAATAAATATGGATACAAATTCGTCTTATTTATTGAACTAAATAACTCGCAATCCACTCGAAACCCGCCCAACCAAGAACTCAATGCTTTATATAATGTATTGGGCGGGTTCGGGTCTCATTTTTCAAAACCCCCACAAGAACGGGCAGTTTGTGGGTTGGACATTTTTCATCCAAAATCGACCCGCACACACCCCTACTAAGTGATATATTTACTTTTAAAGTAGAAAGACGACGCATGAATCATCTATCTTAAGCGCCGTCTGTGGGAATCGAACCCACGACCACGTGGTTAAAAGCCACGCGGTCTACTAGCTGAGCTAAGACGGCTGATATGTTTGATATTAAATAAATTTTATTTCAATTAAATAATCGACAAAACAAAAAGAAATTTTAATTATTATTTGAAGTACGGAAAAATTATTTATTTGTCCATCTAGTTCCACCGGAAAAACTCAACTATATACCTTGAATGCTGATTCGTAAGATTATGAAATACTTTACTAAGTGATATAATTTTTTTAAAGTAGAAAGATAAAGCATGAATCTATATTAAGAGCCGTCTGTGGGAATCAAACCCACGATCACATGGTTATAAGCCACGCGCTCTACCAGCTGAGCTAAGATGAGTGACATTTTTTATATTAAATGACTTTTGTTTCAAAATAATATTCAACAAAACAAAAAGAAATTTTAACTATTAATTTACAAAAAAATCATTTACTTGTCCATCAAAGCATCTAGTTCCACCCAGACAAAGCGCCGTCTGTGGGAATCGAACCCACGACCACGTGGTTAAAAGCCACGCGCTCTACCAGCTGAGCTAAGACGGCTGATATTTTTTATGTTAAAAAAAATATTTCAAAATAAATATTCAACAAAATAAAAAGAAATTTTAATTATTATTTTAAGTACAAGAAAATTATTTACTTGTCCATCAGAGCATCTAGTTCCACCCCAAAATACTCAACTATGTACCTTGAATGCTGATTCGTAAATCCTCCTCCTACATGTCATCCTATGAGTTGGTGAAAACTAAGGATGGCAACGGATCAGATTATTGCAAAAAAAAAAAAAAATCCAAAACCATGTCCATAACCATTTAATTTATCAAAAACCAAATTCTAACGGATTTAACCATCGAATTTACTTTTTAAAACCATAACCGAATAATCCGGATTCGGTTTTTTAGGCAAATTTTTAATTTTAACCATAACCAAATGATAACTTTATAAATATATTGAAAATTCTTAAAACAAAATCACATATAAAAAGATCTTCACAATATATAAAATATTGTATTGATCCTTAACTAAATAAAAGATTTGTTATTTTTTTTTGTCAAATTTAATATTTAGATTTTAGTTTGAGTAATGCTGGATATCACCCCAAACCACATCACCCTTTCATCGCTTCTTAGGTGGATTTTAAATTGACCAGTCATATGATTTCTCTTTCCTGGTTTATCATTTTTTTCCCTTTTTATGATTGGTCCACCTAAGAGGCGATAAAAGGGTGATGTGATTTAGGATGATATCCAGCATTACTCTTTTAGTTTATAGATATGAAATTACTTTCTTATCTATATTATTAGAAAATATACAAATATAGATGATAATAAACGGATTTTCGGTTATATTTTTGTCTAAACCCATAGGGCTGCAAACGAATCAAGCCGCTCGAGAGCCGCTCGAGCTCGGCTCGGAGAAAAGCTCGTTCGAGATCGGCTCGAATATAAACAAGCTCAAACTCAAACTTCATTTTAAGCTCGATAAATAAACGAGCCCGCTCGAGCTCGGCTCGTGAGCTCGTTTAAAATTATGAATTATAAATTAATATATTATTTACTTATAAATATACTATTAAACCTTCAATATTATATTTGATATTTTTAATTTATGTAGACATTTATTTTTTTATTAATGTTATGTTTCATATTTTCATGTTATACACTCCATCAAATACCAAATATTCATGAAAATCTCATTTTAACCCTAAAAAACAACTAAAAAAGATGGTTCCATAAGTTAAATAAACAATTTATAACATTTTTGATTTAGATCATTGAAAGCTCGGGCTCGACTCGTTTAAATTTGAGCTCGGCTCGGCCCGGCTCGTTTAATTTTGAGCTCGGCTCGAAAAATTAAACAAACAAGCCTGTACATCTAGTATTCGGCTCGGCTCGTTTGCAGCCCTATAAACCCATAACTTAACGGATTTAACCAACGGTTACACTTTTCAAAATAATAACCTAACGGTTTTATCCATGGTTACATAATCGGTTTGGATTTTCATCGGTTTTGGTTTTAAACCATAACCATTGCCATCCCTAGTGAAAACCATATCTCAAGCGCCGTCTGTGGGAATCGAACCCACGACCACGTGGTTAAAAGCCACGCGCTCTACCAGCTGAGCTAAGACGGCTGATATTTCTAATATTCAATAATTTTCATTTCAAGATAAATATTCAAGAAAACATAAAAGAATTTTGATTATTATTTGAAGTACGGAAAATTTATTTACTTGTCCATCAAAACATCTGATTCTACCCTAAAATACTTAACTATATAAATGTTGATTCGTAAATCCTCCTGCATGTCGTCTTATTTTGAGTCTTTGACAAGATTATGAAACATCTTCTTATCAAATGATGAGTTGGTGAAAACCCTATTTGTGGGAATCAAACCATCAACCACCTTAGGTAGCCACCTTAGAATTTTAAGTTTCTTCACTAGCCCTTTTGTTTTTCTTAACCATGCAAAACAAAATCGATACAAGGAGGTTTTATTAGGCTAAACAACAACCTAATCAAGATTTTTATAGGGCTCAATCTTAACCCTTACGTGATTTTTGACGGGGTTAACCGCGAAACCTAAGCGTTTTTTTACGACCTAAAGCGTAATTTTTACGGGCTCAATCACGAAACTAAACAGAAACTTGTACCATGCTCAACATCAATCATCAAATGACTTTGATCACATGGAGCCTTATCTTTTTGAAATAACTATAATCCTATTCTTTAATCTTAGATATTTAATAATATTCTAGAGCAAAATACTTGTTTGTGTTTAATTATTACAAGAATATGTGATAAACTCCTAGAGAGTAGATACTACATTGAGGAATTTTTCTTAATGAGTAGATGTGAATAATGATGATTATTGACTCCTTTTTTAGTGGATCATAATTGATGATCTTCGAACTCCTTCTTGAGTGGATATCTTCAACTTAAAATAACGATATGGAAGTGAAAGTTATAACTTGAGATCTATTATGGGATTAATCCTTCGATGGTGTGAAAGTTTAGGATTCAAGAGGTGTCTTCTAAGCTCCAATATTTTGGGTATATATGCCTTTAAAAGCTCTAACAGATTTATTAAGAAAAAATTTAACTTGAAATCTGGATATCGGTTGATCAAACTTGGTTACGGATCTGTGAAATTGTACTTTCTTTCCACTGAGCTCCAACGTATAAATTACAAATACTACTTTTGGAAATCGGTGTCTTGTTTTTAGATTGATTTCAAATTTCTGTTTTAAAGCGGTTTTGATCCAAAACGGGATCCCAAAAATTCTCTATATCTTTCACCTAATATCAGATTTTTAATTTTAGTATCGGCGTTCAAATATAAAAACTTCCTTCGCGATACATGTACAAAATATTATTATAAGTAAGATTGTTGTTGATGACTTCTTCACATTCAAATAAAAAAAGAAGTTATATTACAAAACATGTTCAAAAATGTGATACTGAAAATGCTTATCTTGCCTAAGTAAAGATGATTGAATGATCTTTCACTTAACATTTGAACCGTTCCAATAATGTAACTTAACAAATTTGTAGGTAAACATTTTAGAAAATTTAATACACATTAAAATTTATGCTCTAAAAAGTGTTCAACTCATGCAAAGGTTCATGTAACACATTGAGTGATGTTTAGGATACTTGTATTTCTAGCAAGTGATGTGTTATAAGTATTAATCATAACAACTTTATAGTTGATTAATTTGGCATACACAATTCACATAACAAGATATAGTTTAAAATTCCACCAACTCATACAAATAGACAAATAACATAATACATGTTTAAAATAGGTGAAAGTGTAAAACCATGTTTTAGCACGTATATGATGCTTAAAATGACAGAAAATATGTTACAAGTGGAAATAATATAATCATGAGATTAACACATAAGCACCCAAATATTTGTCTCATAAAAAATACGTGGAAAGGGGAAATTTACCAATATTTCCCCCCTTTTTAATGATGGAAATTTTTGCAAAAACACATATCTAGCATGTTATGCAATTGAAAGATATATGGAGTCCTAATGGAAAGACTCCCTCTCATATAGTACATGTATAATAAAAATGAAGGTATAAACACACATACATAGTATTTTCAAGGCATAACTTTCGCTCACATAAATCTTACATCTCAATATAATTCAAGTGACCTAATAGTCATGGTGAGAATAAGATAATATATAAAAAGTATAATATGTGATATATCATTTGACAAGCATATCATATAGTCACAATGTCGAAACATGCCATGACATAGGAATATAGCATCAAGGAGATCATATAAGCATGCCAATCTAATTTCAAATATTGATTTCTAGTATCGTTTCTCAAATGACAAATCTTATTTCACGATGTGTGTTCAAAATACAATTCTAAGAAAGTTTGTAGTCGATGTCTTCTTCAGATTCAAAGAAAAAAAGACGTTATCGCACAAAATATGTTCAAGAATATGAAACAAAAAATACATATTTTAACAAGTATATGATTCTATAAATGTTATATCACTTTAGCAAATCCAGTACACATTTAAAAGTAATACTCTAAAAAAAATTTAACTAATGCAAATACTCATGTAACACGTAGAGTGATATTTAGGATTCTTGTACTTTTAACATATAATGTGTTACAAATTATAAGTATAAATTATAACAAGTTTACAGTTTATCACTTTGGCATACATGATGCACATAACAATATAAAGTTTGAAATGTGATCAACTCATAAAAATGAACAAATAGCATAAAACATGGCTTAGATAGGTGAAAGAGTAAATCCATATTTTAACAAGTATATGATGCTTAGAACAATACTAGATATGTTGCAAGTGGAAATCCTACAATCATGCAATTAACACATAGACACACAAAGATCTGTCTTATAAAAACACATGAAAAGGATAAATTTGTCAACATTCTCCTCCTTTTGGATGATGACAAAGATTGCAACAATATACTCTTAGAACGATATGCAATGCAGCATATATGGAGTCTAAATGACATGATTCCCTGATGTCCCCATAAACATCTATCTTCTACCCAAAATCCTCAAATCCTACTAGTTGTTGTCCCATTTTTAGTCTCTGACAAGTTTATGAAACTTTCTCTTTTTAAAGGATTATTTGGTAAATCCTGTGTAGGTAGGAATTGTAGGAGTGTTAGAGCTTATTCCTAATACCCCGAAGTCAAGCTAACATTAAAGGTCTATGACGGTTAATATCCCCAATACATCTGACTTCTACCATAGGATACCCTGAAGTCAAGCCAAAGTAGAGGCTTATGACGATTAATGTCCCTAAGAACATCTATCTTCTACCCCAAAATCAATGACTCTATACACTGGATGCTAATCCTCAAATGCTCCATTTTTTAGTGTCTGATAAGATTATGAAACCTCATTTATTTAAATGATGATTTGGTAAAAATCGTGTATGTGGGAATCAAATCCTCGACTAAATGATACATGCATTTGGTAACAATACATATATATCTGTTTGCAAGTAGAAAGAGAATTTAGTCTCGTGATGCGGATTTAAGGATGTGTAAAAATATTACAGTTGAGGAAAAAAGTATTGTAGGGTAGAGTAGTGCAATAGGTATGGGATGTGGTTTTGATGGCACTCAGCGCATCAACAGTAGTCAAGCTCAAGTCCACTTACAAAAAATTCCAGTTGTCTTTCATTGGGAATAATTTCAACTGGAATACGACTTGGAAGATAATTTTTTCACAATGTGTACGTGTACTGAAATGGTGAGCTATCAATTTATTATCGACTACTTAAACCTTGTATAAAATGGGATAAATGTTATTCAATAGTATAAGCAATGCAGGGGATAAAAGGATGAAGCCGTACATATGTTTACACATTGATGTTGTTCATCAGAAGTATGAAAATTGTGCCGACAAGGCTATGTGAGGTGGAAAGCGAGACTAGTAGGGTAGTTGGGGGACAACATAGTACGGGGGGATAGACCTACTTTAGCTGGTTGAGTGGCTGGTGAGCTGGCAAACAACCATTGATGCAAATAATTAGTTGTAATAGTTGTAATGGGTATAACTGCGGTTAGACTAGTTTTTGCAGGGAGTAAGGGGAAAAACCTGCAGAAGTGGGCTTTGTGACATCTCATGAATGGTGGATCTGGAATCTGCAGTGCAGTTAACTAATTAAGGGATTAGAAGTATGACTTTTTGTTGCGATAATTTAGCAATTATGGATTGCTCGGGATAAATGAATATTTAGTATGATAGAGAAACCTTCTCGACGAGCGGTATGAAACAAATTATCATGCAACTAGCTCTTAAATATGTGAGAAGATGTGGAAAGAACTCCATGGTGGTTAAATTATATCTTAGAAATCGTACTGGTGAAGTGGATAGGAATTGAGTACTGTTTTTCCTATGATACTTTAGCAATTATAGATTGATCGGGATAATCGAGTATCTAGCATCATAGAGAAAACTACTCGTTGAGCGGTATAAAGCGAATTATTATATAGTTAGTTCTGGAATATGGGAAAGCAACTCCATGGTGGCTAAATTATATCATCAAAAAAATGTCGATGAAGTGAAGAAGAACTATTTTTCGAGTGTCAAATTAAATGTGGACGAGAAATTTGGATAAGTCGAGTTCTTGTTAATAAAAATGTCGTCCACGACCAGGTGGTTAAAAGCCACGCGTTCTACCGGTCGAACTAAAACGACTTATATTCATTATCTTATCTTTCAATATTTTATATTATTATAGAACATCACTCCTATTTCTTACATATTCCGCTCATGTTTCTTCAAATTCAATAAGCTAACTAAACAGCAACATAACACATACTGGCATACATATCCATCTTATAAGAGCTTTCTTCGTTTCACCATTTATCTCAAGCATATAAAACAGAAATGTTTGTAAAATTTCATCAGTTTGATACTAGCTGTTTCCATATTATAAATTCCACCAACACTATTCCGAACATAGGAATTTCAGTTAAACCCATCAAGAAACATAACAACAAACAACAACCTCAACGCCTTAGCAGAGAAAATGGTGTTATCAAAATACATGATGGAAAACCTGTAATTAACAAAACCTTTGGTGTCAAATACCATCCTAAAAATGGTCACATTGGTCCTTCACAAGAATTGCCTATCCGAAACATTAATGATAAAACGGATGTTTCTGATACCCTATTGGATTGTGAGCAAACCCTAGATAAAAGGATTGAAAGTAAGAAGGTCGGTGAAAAGAGTTGGAAGAGAGCAAATGGTGTTGTTGTAAAGAAAGTGCAGTCTAACTGTTCGACGAAATGGACCAGAGATAGCAATAATGGAAGATTCGGCATTTCAGATACCCTTTTGGGTTTAGAGAAAAACCCAGATGGAGATTTTGGAAAAAAGAAGATATATGTAAGTGAAAAGACTGGGAAAAGAGTGATTAATGGTGTAGAAAAGAAAGCACAAACAGAGTGTTCTTTGAAATGGGCCAGATATGGAGGGTGTATTCCGTCATTATTAATGTCTTTAAAGAGTGAAAGTGATTTAGATGCAGCGTTTAAGCCATGGGAGAAGGGTTTAAACACTAAAGAAATGAGTATAATTTTAAAGGAACAAATTAAATGGGAAAGAGCAATGGAGATATTCATATGGTTTAAACAAAAAGGTTGCTATGAAGTGAATGTAATTCATTACAACATAATGCTAAGAATCTTAGGAAAGTCCGAAAGATGGAAAGAAGTTGAGACATTATGTGATGAAATGAAAAAAAACAAAATCGAAGCTATTAATTCAACATATGGAACTTTAATCGATGTGTATAGTAAAGGCAAACAAAAAGAAGAAGCTATGAAATGGTTAGAATTAATGAATAAAAAAGGTATGAAACCAGATGAGGTTACAATGGGAATTATAGTACAAATGTATAAAAAATCAGGAGAGTTTAAAAAAGCCGAAGAATATTTCAAGAACTGGTCAATAATGAGTAAGAAAGTTATTAATGGTGCTTGTTTAAGCTCGTATACATATAATAACTTAATCGATACATACGGAAAAGCAGGGCAAGTTAATGAAGCGTGTAAAACATTCGAACAAATGCTTAAAGACAAAATTGTCCCTACAAGTGTTACTTTCAATACAATGATTCATATGTGTGGTAATAACGGAAAACTCGAAGAAGTTTCGAAACTAATGCAAAAAATGAAGGAGCTTAAATGTTTACCCGATACTCGAACATACAATATCTTGATTTCACTTCATATAAAGCACGATAATATAAAAATAGCAGAAAATTATTTTAATGAAATGAAGGGTGTTTCATTAAAACCAGATATAGTAAGTTATCGTACTTTATTATACGCGTATTCTTTAAGACATATGGTTAATGAAGCGGAAAAACTCGTGTATGAAATGGATCAAATTGGATTAATTATCGATGAATTTACTCAATCTGCTTTAACTAGAATGTATATTGAAGCTAAAATGTTGAAAAAATCATGGTTTTGGTTTGAAAAATTTCATTTATTAGGAAATATGAGTTCTGATTGTTATTCTGCTAATATAGATGCTTTTGGTGAACGAGGGTATATTTTCGAAGCGGAAAAAGTATTTAATTCTTGTAAAGAATTAAGAAAATTACGTGTACTTGAGTTTAATGTGATGATTAAAGCTTATGGTATAAGTAAAAAGTTTCACGAAGCGTGTGATTTGTTCGATGAAATGGAGAATTACAAAGTAGTCCCTGATAAATGTACGTTTAGTTCACTTATACAAATGTTAGCTAGTGCAGATTTACCAGAAAAGGCGAGTTTTTATGTGAGGAAAATGTATGAATTTGGGTTAGTTAATGATTGTATACCTTATTGTGCTGTAATTTCGAGTTTTGTAAAGCTTGGAAAGTTAAAAATGGCGGAAGATTTTTATAAAGAAATGATAAAAGTTGGTGTTAAAGCTGATATAATTGTATATGGTGTACTTATAAACGCGTTTGCTGAAATAGGAAGTGTTAAAGAAGGTTTGATTTATTTAGATGCGATAAAAAAGGAAGGTTTATTAATGAATGGGATAGTTTATAATTCATTGATTAAGCTTTATACGAAAGTTGGGTATTTGAAAGAAGCATATGAAGCGTATATAAAGCGAAATGAATTATATGGTTTGGATATTTATTCGTCAAATTGTATGATTGATTTGTATAGTGAGAGATCAATGATTAAACAAGCGGAAGAGATTTTTGAAAAATTGAGAAAAAATGGTAAAGCGAATGAGTTTTCTTATGCTATGATGTTGTGTATGTATAAAAGAAATGGGAGATTTGAAGAAGGGTATAAGATTGGTAAAAAGATGAGAGAAGATGGGATTTTGAAAGATGTATTGAGTTATAATAATTTGTTACATTTATATGCGTGTGATGGAAGATATAGAGAAGCAAGTTTGACTTTTAAGGAGATGTTAAGAAATGGGATTTTACCTGATGATTCTACTTTTAAGTCACTTGGGATTGTACTTATGAAATGTGGTTTATCTAGAGAAGTTGTGGTGGAACTTGAGGTTTTGAGGAAGGATGATTGTGAGAAAGGTGTTTGTGCTTGGAAATCAACACTTTGTTCTGTAATTGATGTTTAATTTTAAGTGATTTAATAGCCAGAATTTGTATATAAAGAGTTTTTTATAGGTGGTTTTTCATTTTAAATTTTGTAAGTTACTTTATGGCGTTAGATGTTTGTATTATTAAAATGATGACTAGAATTTTTGAATTAAATGTATTGTTGATAGAATGATAGATATTCGACTTCAAAAGTCATTTTTGTTTGGACCATGCGCTTGTATAATTTAATATATCCTGTTGTTTCATTCTGGATATCAAACTTTTGAATAGTAATTGGATTATTGCCTTCCCTTGAGAAAGATTAAATTTCCCTTAAACACCTTTTTTTCTCTTCGGTGCAAGTAAATTCCCAAATTTTTGCGTTTCAATTTGCTCAAGAAGGTGAGGAATGTGCGTTTAAATTTTTATTATTGTTTTTTATTTATATATTAATACATACTAGCTCTCTTTTATTTTTAAAATGAGCTACCAGTTCTTCTTTTATATCCTATAGGGGTAAATGATATATCGGGTTTTGAAAATTAGATCTTCGTGCTATAAAAATTAGTGGGAATTATGACTGAATTTGAATGGAATGAGGTTGGATAATTTTAAGCCAGGAAAAAGTCTTAGACAAGGTGACTCTCTATCTCCTTTTCTATTTACTATTATGACTAAATCTCTTATTAGTATAATTGATAACAATATTAAAGACAGGAAGATTAGTGGATTTCTAATAAATCGTAATTGTCCTATTATATCTCATTTACTCTTTGTTGATAATTCTTTGTTTTTCCTAGACATAGATATTGAGTCCTTCAAGGATCGCTTAAACTTATATTGCTTAGGATCTGCTCAGAGCATTAATCTACAAAAGATAGCTATTTTATTTAGTAAAGAAACTCCCCTGGATATTAGGGAATCAGTTACGTCAATGATGAACATCAAAGAAACTGAAGATCTTGGCAACTATTTAGGTATTCCTTTATGTCATAAACGTTCTAAAGTGGAGTCGTTGGAATGGATAGCAAAAAGACTATTTAAAAATACAGAGGGATGGAAAGCAAGACTTTTATCAGAAAGGGGTAAGGAGGTGTTAATAAAAGCTATACTACAAGCTATTCTGAACTATTATATGTCCATTTTTTTCTTTTCCTATTTCATTCTGTAACAAACTTATTAGAGGACTTGGTTTAAGACTTCAAAAGGATGAACACGGTCTTACTGGCATCACAAGCTTGGAGATTAATGCACATTCCGAGAAACTTAGCAGCGAGACTACTTAAAGGAATCTATTTTTTAAAATGTAACCTCTTGGATATTAAATTACGTCAAAACAGGACTTGGAGTTGGGAAAGTATCATAGAAGGAAGAGATTATATTAAAAGATATGGGCTACACATTATAGAAAATGTACAGAACATAGATATTTGGTATGACAGATGGATAGAATCAAATTAAAAACTAGAGAAACCACAAAACTGTACCATTACAAAAGTAAATGAGCTACTAATACAAGGAACTAGATATTGGAACTCAGAGATACTTGATAATACGTTTCTGGAACCTATCATTCCTCTTATTAAAAGGATACGAATTCTTGATATTTCAGCAGAAGATAAATATGTATGGCCCATCTCAAAGGATGTGACATGTGATACAAAGACTGGGTACAAGATTATCACGGAAGAACAAGTTGTTAAAGAACCAAGTGTGGCATCAGAAGCAATTAAATATAACTCTCCGGTTTGGAAAACTATATGGAAATCAAACATTCTGAAAAAGATTCAGTTATTTATGTGGAGAGTCCTCAACAACGCGATCCCGACTAAGAAAAATCTCTACAAAAAGAAGTGTGCGGACTCGACCAGGTGTGTATGGTGCAACGATCTAGAAGAAACAGTGGAACATTATCTACTTCAATGTAAAATGTGTAAAGAAATCTGGGCTGGAACTCCTCCATAAATTGGAATAGAAGATAAAATGGAAGAAGGTACCGAGCAATGGTTTCTAAAACTTATACAAAGCTTCACAAAAGGAGGGTGGGAAGAGGATATGGCTAGAGATTTCATAATAATAAACTTGTGGAATATATGGAAAGGAAAATGAAGGTATTACATGAGGATCTGAGTGTTGATGCCTCATATATTATCCAAGCCTCAAACAAGCTTATGTCCGAGCTCCACGGAATCGACTGGAAAAGAATAAATAATGTCAGGAGCGTTGGCAATACCCCAAGGTAAATCTCAACCATTCAAATACAAGAAGAAGAACCAGAGATAGCATTTTACTGTGATGCCTCGTTCAATAATAGACTGGAGCCAACAGGTATGGCAGTAGTTGGCTTTCATAAATCATTAGGCATTATGACAAAGCACATATATACTATGGATTGTAATTCTGTATCAGAAGGGGAAGTGTACTGGTGGGTCCTTGTGTGTTATAAAATAATGCGATAAAGATTAAGGACTCACAAACCGCAAGTGTACGGTTGTCCAAGTAATAAACCGATAAGTCGGATTCGTTCTGAGGGATTGGACTGGTATAACCCAAGTGTTCAATAGATAAGTAGTAGTAATTGCAAGTACGGATAAAATATAAAATATATTTGTTTGGTTTTGAGTTATCAAACTACTAGACGCAAAGAAACAAGTTACTGAAAGTAAATACTAAAAGATTAAGACGCATATAAAAGATATACTTGAGTCTCGCAAGGGAATTCACCTAAGTCAATGCAATTACTGTTTCGTTTAAGGCTAGAGTTGTCATTTAATTATTAGTTGGGACTCTATAATCTCCTAACCCCCGTCAGGGTGGACTTAGGAGCTATCCTACGATAATATAAACCCCGCCAGGGCGATTATACCTACTTTCGAACGGTTTTAGTCTCTTACCCAATTGGTTATGTGGTTAGTCAAGTCTGTCAGGGTCATTGACGAATACCACACGTCTATTACCTAGGTCCGTAATTAAACCCCCGTCAAGGTGATCACTTCGCCACTAAAGTGAATAGCCTAATTACTAAGACTTATTTCTAATTGATCAGAAAAGAAATAATAAACAAGAATAAAATAATACCCAATAATAAATACCCAACTCAGATTAAATCGTAAAATCCAAAATTCAAAAACAGAAATTGATTAACTAGGGCTTCAACCCATTATTTGTGATTCTCAAGTACTTAATAATTTAACTCATGTTCGAAAGAAAAATTAAAATTAAATAAATAAAAGACATTATCCTAAATTAAAAAAATAAAAATGAAACCTAATTGAAGGGATGAAAAGAACTGTTGTTGGAGAAAAATGGATTCTCCAGCTCGTGCTTTTGCTTCCGCCTCTTGATGCTCTCTAAGGATGATTTAATTTGAAGAAAATATGAGAGGTGCTGAATAATGAGGTCTAAGAGGGCTTATATAGATGGTGAAAACGGATTAGGTCTAATCTTGGGCTTAATTAAGTAAATAAAAACCCAACTCCAATTGGTAATTTCCGTAACTAGTATACAACTGTTGGTAAAACGGTTGTAAATTTTGTATATCAACTCCAAATCGACTCATTCAAGTTGCTAAATCTTCATAACTCAATAAGGAAAAAATCTTCTTCACAACTAAGAGGCTGAATCCAAGTCTAAGGGTGTGTTTGTTTGCACTTAATGAGATCTTAATCTAGTTCATTAAGACACTGGATCAATAAGATTGTTTGTTTTTACTGACCAATGCAGATCTGAATAGCTCTTAACTAGTCTGTTTCGTTAAGATTTAAAACTAAGTCTGGTTCATTCAGATCATGCCTCTTAACAAAATAAGTTATGTTCAACTATTATTCAGCATTAAGTACTTATCACTTAGAAAAATCAAACGACACCTAAGTAGTTCGAAATCAACAATTAACATCAGCCTTCCCTATTTGCAGCTTTCCTTGTCAATTCTTCGGGAAATCTTTTCTCTCCTTTGATTTCTCCACTCGATCTAAGACTTTAATTCTTAATTCTCCTCCTTATCTTGGTGCTCCATAACATCCATGAACTTAAGAACTTTATACTAAAAATAAACAAATTAACGCATAAAAGCTCTAAAAATGCAAATAACATAATTCCAAGAGGAGAATCTGTAATATGACAAAAAGTGTGGGGTGTCTAGCTAAATTAAGAGTTCCTACTCCGAAATAAATAAATATTGGACCTAAAACGGTTGATGGAATCTTTATTGGATATGCGAACAATAGTTCCGCTTATCGATTTCTTGTTCATAAATCTGAAATTGATGACATTCATGTCAATACAATTTTAGAGTCAAGAAATGCATTCTTCTTTGAAGATATCTTTCCTTGTAATATTAGACAAGGAGAAACGCCTTTTAAAAGAACTCATGAGCATAGTCATGATCGAGAATTAGACCAAGAGTCTATAAGTGAAGATGAACCGAGATGTGGAAAAAGGGCTAGAACGGCCAAATCCTTTGGTCCAGATTTTATAACTTATTTGTTAGAAAATGAGCCCAAAACTTTTCAGGAGGCAATGTCGACTCCCGAAACTCCTAATTGGAGAGAAAGTGTAAACAGCGAAATTGAGTCCATCATGAAAAATCATACATGACAACTTGTGGATCTTCCTCCTGGAAATAAACCCTTAAGGTGCAAATGGATTTTCAAAAGAAAGATGAAGGCCGATGGAACAATTGATAAGTACAAGGCTAGGCTTGTAGCCAAGGGTTATAGGAAAAAAGAGAGCCTTGATTATTTTGACACTTATTCACCAGTTAGCCGTATAACATCCATTCGTAAGTTAATTGCGATTGCGGCGATTAACAATCTTGAGATGCATCAAATGGATGTAAAGACAACCTTCTTAAATGGCGATTTAGATGAAGAAATCTATATGGAACAACCCGAGGGGTTTGTGGTTCCCGGCCAAGAGAATAAGGTGTCTAAGCTTATCAAATCGATATATGGTTTAAAACAAGCTCCTAAACAATGGCATGAGAAATTTGATCAGGTCATATTGTCAAATGGCTTTAGAATTAATGAGTGTGATAAATGTGTGTATGTAAAATGCATGAATCACAAGTATGTCATTGTTTGTCTTTATGTGGATGATATGTTAATTATGGGAAGTAATTTAGATATCATTAAAGTGACAAAGAAGATGTTGAATACGAGGTTCGACATGAAAGATTTAGGAGTGGTAGATGTCATTTTGGGAATGAAAATTATTAAAACATCTGATGGACTTATCCTATCTCACCGTCATTACATTGAGCAGATTCTTGATAAATTCAAGAAATATGACTCAAGTCCAGTGAAGACTCCTATAGATGTAATTTAGATCTAACTAAGAATACTGGCGAAGTGATAGCTCAGGTGGAGTATTCTCGCATTATTGGTAGTCTAATGTAATTAATGAATTGTACAAGACCCGATATTGCATATGCCATCAGTAAGTTGAGTAGATATACTAGCAATCCAGGGAAAAACCATTGGATAGCAATTGTAAGAGTTCTTAGATATTTGAGATATACTAATAACTATGAGTTGCATTATACAAAATATCTAGCTGTTCTAGAGGGATACAACGATACGAATTGGATATCGGATTCAAGTGAAACAAAATCTACTAGTGGGTATGTATTCACTTTGGGAGGTGCAGCCGTATCTTGGAAATCTTATAAGCAAACATGCATAGCTAGATCCACAGTGGAATCTGAGTTCATTGTTTTGGATAAAGTTGGAGAAGAAGCAGAGTGGCTTCGAATTTTTTTAGAAGATATACCGTGTTGGACTAAGCCTGTGCCAGCTATCTGTATTCATTGTGATAGTCAATCTGCGATTGGAAGGGCACAAAGTATCATTTACAATGGTAAGTCTAGACATATTCGTCGTAGACATAACACCATAAAAGAACTACTCTCTAATGGAGTTATTCTCAATTGACTATGTGAGCTCAAAAGATAATATCGCAGATCCGCTTACCAAAGGGCTATCTAGAGAGTTAGTTTATAATTCACCGAGGGGCATGGGTCTTAAACCTATATCTTGAAAGTTTCCATGCGGAAACTCTACCTAGTTGACTGAAAATCCCAAGATCTAGGTTCAAGGAGACAACTAGTATGTAAATTGCAACTAGTTAGACACTGTAGAGGTTTTGTAAACCTCCTACCTATTCCTATGACGAGCATACAATGTCACCTGTAGAATGTTAAGGTTAAGCTATGCTTTTAATGGTTCTTGTAGCTTGATAAATTCAAATTGTGTAGTACAAGATACTCTTAACAAGTCAACCCCCTATATGAGTAAGGAGTGGGCCGCTCCTACGAGAATTTTTAAGGTTGAATTCTCTGAGAGTACTCATGAAACCAGAAGTTGTTCAGGGCCAAAATGAACACAACAATGAGAACTTCAAGAATGTACCGAGGGGTGCTGTGTGATTTCTATTTTCTTGGTATAAACAAAAACCGAATAGTTCAAGACATTGAGTTCACTGGTTGGCGAGTATATCCGATAGATCTCACTAGGGCAAGGTTCAAGGTCTTTGGCTACCTTTCTCGATGCATTATCTCTCTACTGTCTTCTCTCTTGTGTTTTTGCATGTTTTTTTGGTTGGTTAGTCAATTTCCATTCATGTGGGGGATTGTTAGTCAATTGGATTTTTCCAAGTATGGACTAACGACGTTGACTCAATTGTGAGATATTCACTTGGTTAAAACCACTGAGAAGTGAATGAGAAATTGAGTATAAAAATTTGGAGAACAAAAAGAAAGAAGCTTAAAAATATATTTGCATATGCTGAGTTTTGAACACGGGACGTGTCACAAGTAAGCCGAAATAAGATTTGTTTTGTTTACGTGTGTCTAAATAAAACACTAAAGAAAACGTTACCAAAATTCAAACTTGTGACCGTTATCTAACATATGCGTAGGTGTAAACTAAGACCCCTTGGAACTGGAGCGACGCGTTGTTTCATGTCATGCTTCATCCTGGTTAATGGTTAAACGTCTCCTAATTTAAACAGTCACATACCCATTGAATGGTGTTGCATTACCTCCTTTTCATTTCTATAAATAGGGAGGCCTCCCACCATTTTCTGAACAAGAATCAAAAAATTAAAATTTGAAAATTTACTAGGGTTTTTGCATATTCATATTACAAAATTTTGAGAGAGAAAGACAATACAATTTTAGTTCGCCGTTGTCAATCTTTGTGTAGTGCTGCTATCGATTGACTTTAGTCCGTTGTATCCTGGGAGATCGTCGCTATCAATTGTGACCACCATAGCATGGCGAATAGATCTTAAGGACATTGAACCAAGTTCAAGCCTCAGAATTTCATTTTCGCATTTTGTACTGTAAGTTTGTTAATTATAATTTTAATTCCTTCATTTATATTTAGTTCAATTTATTTGTTTACATGTTATAACACACCAGAAGCAACAAGTTTCCCCTTAGTCTTCCCTTGGTCATCGTATCGATTTTAATTGTTCTACGTAGTTTGTCACCAATTTTCCTTAGGATCCTAGTCGTATAGTTGTGCATACCCACATTCGATATCCTAACCTAGGCTGTTTTGGTCGTTATTTAATTTGTTACAGCATTGAAATTCGGTGTCCATTCCCTAACTATTAGATAATGATCAAGTACCATCCAAGGACCATCCGAAATAGCAAAATTAAAATCCTCCCATTCCTCAAACTTAACTAAGTAGTAACCATGTCCGACATCTATAAGTTCCAGGTGTGTAGTTGAATTCCAAATTTGCTTCAATTTGTCGATAGATTAGTGAATCCAACTTCTCTTCCTAGTAGGCGAATTACCGCGGTATTACGCCAAAGACGGACACCCTCGTGTATCTCATCTTTAGTATGGAATACAGTTGGAATTGAATCTGTTTCGGTTACAACATCATCCTCTATTAAGTTTTCTAATTCCAAAAATTCTCCTCCCCTTTCACATCATGTACCTTAGTTTCTTTGGAGTCCTCAATGACCGGTAGGGGAGAGCACTGGTCGGTTTTACCTGATTTTGAGGTTAGGGTAAACTAAGGGTAATATATTCCGGTTTAAAGAATTGTTTAGGTAACCCAAGAGTAGGGGTAAAGAAAAGTTTACCCTTGAGTTAATTCAGGTTACTCTTCGGTTATCTTCGGGGCCAACAATGGTCAAACTTTTTTGTAACATAATATTGCTATCATTAAAAATCAAACTCGAGTTACACCTATTACAAACAAATAACTTTACAAAACAGAATTTTGATAATTAGAGAATCTAAATAATTTGTTAATTATAGATTATATTAGAGTTTTTTAGAATATTTTCACCTCAAATATAAACATTATCAATTGAAACCATTAATTTATGGTTTTTCGGTTTGAGTTTACCTAACCCAATGGTTGGGTAACTTATGGGTAAAATAGTTGGACCCGAAAAATTAAAAGATAACCCGAAAGGTAAAATTAGCCTAGGTAATATTAGCCTCTTTTTTAGGTCTCGGTTTTGTTAAAATTATACTCAGCCCTAATGACCGGAATAACTCTGTTATTACTTGTGACCTTTCTAACCGTTTAATTCAGGCCTAATGAAAATTTTGTTTTGTGTACCTGGGATAGAATTTCCTCCTGTCGTTACTAGAGTATTCCTTGAATTACTTGACCCGTTACCAGCAATAAGACCTCCTGCCTGTGCAGCCCTATCCATCACGTCAGAGCTTGCACGCTGCGTCTTTCCCCGCGGTTAGCTGCGACAAGATTAGGGAATTCTTCACCCAATTGTTCATCCATCGGTGGGGCTGTGTTCGCATTAGAGAGTACGTTATTAGGTTCTGTTGATGTCTCAATTGGTTGAGCAGGAAGAAGTTCTGGCGGAATTGGTTTGCCGACCAGCAGCGGCGACGAATTTTCCATGTTACCGTTCAAGTTGTTTGTTGTGTTAGTTCCTATAACTGTGGAGCGTATTTGACTTATCTGATACTTTTTTATACGAGAACTTTTTATGATACCGACACCGAGTCTTTCCACAATGAAACATGATAAAAGCTAAAAACCCATCTCTTCACACCCGCACCACATTCGAACAGCAAAGAAAAAGAAATCTCCTGCACTTAAATCAAATAATATTTAACCTAATATCATCACTTTTACAATTTTTCAAAATTATTTGATTTAAGTATAATTATTATATTTTTATACAAATCCTATAATGGACATTTTGTGACCGTTGGAAGCCTTTTACCGTATGAGAATTGATGCGCTGAAAACAGCGTATATGAGGAGGGCATGCCGATTGAGTTTTGTGGGTCCCATAATTTGATGTGACTGTTGGAGTTAGAGGAGAGCACGCGTCGGTTTTACCCGGTTTTAAGGATAGGGTAAACCAAAGGTAATACATTTCAGTTTAACATATTGTTTGGGTAACCCAAGGGTAAGGTAAAACAAAGTTTACCCTCGGGTTAATTCGGGTTACCCTTCGGTTACCTTCGGTTTACCCACGTCAATCAACAGTAGTCAAACTTTTTTTAATGCATGAAAAAGTTTAAAAAAATGACAAAATCTGAAAAAACTGGTATTATTATACCTCTAAAAATTTAAAGTTACAATTTTAATATTACAATTCATGGATCGAATACTCAAAATAAGTTATACATGCTCGGAATATCCAAGAAGCCAAATGAAAAGTTTCTCTAATATGCATGTTTTGTATTTTTTTTTATATTACACGGTTTTTCGATTTGGGTAAATCCAACTCAATAGATTGGGTAATATGTAGGTAAGATACATAGACCCGAAAAATTATAAGGTAATCCGATAGGTAAGGTTGGTGTTGGTAAAATTAACACGTATTTTGCATCGGTTTGGTTAAAATTAACTCGGTTTTTCGGTTTTGTTAAAATTCTGCTCTGCCCTAATTGGAGTGAGCAATTTGGTCTTATAGTGTATTTTTTGAATTGTTTTGCAGTAAATATCCATTTGGCGCAACGGCTGGAGATAGTCTAACATATCTCAACTGCTTTTTGTGGTATAAAGAATATATTTTATTATAGAATAGTGAAAAACTTTCTTTTAACACACAATTAACACTTTGATTTGATTTAGACGTTGTACGAGGGGAGGTGTTTAGTTGTGATTTCTTTTCATCCGATAGATAATAGGTTATAGTATGAATACATCTTCAACACCGGTTTTAATTGAAGGTGAATGTATCGGGAATGGAAGTCTTCCACCTGGTGATTCTAACAATGGATTCTGTATAGAACACGATGGTGATAGAGAGGATGAGAATGGGGAAGTAGAAGAAGAGGATGATGATGATGATGTAGATTTTAATCCATTTTTAAAAACTACCCCTTCTCGAGAAGCTTCTTCCAGCATCAATTCTGAAATCGAAGGTCTAGATGGTGATGTTGTTGATAGTGGCGTGAATGTAAATACCGAGAATTCTGCATTCATTTCTCCTTTTCTGGAGGATATTATTCCTTCTTCTGATAAAGCTTGCTCAACAGGGCTTGAAAGTGGAACATTCCATGAGCATGAGCCTATCCCTGTTACAGAAGATGCTATATGCAGAAGAACTAGAGCTCGGTACTCATTAGCGAGTTTCTCACTTGATGAACTCGAGAATTTCCTTCAAGAAACAGATGATGAGGAGGATATTCATAATGTTGATGATGAAGAAGAGTATCGCAAGTTTCTTGCAGCTGTTTTAACTGGTAGAGATAGAGACTCCATGAATCAACAAGTTAACGAAAATATCGATGATGAAGAAGATGATGATAATGATGCAGATTTTGAACTTGAAATCGAAGAAGCTCTTGAGAGTGACCTTGATGAAGACCCAAAGGACATAATCCACGAGCAAAGGAGAAATAGATCTCAAAAATCTTCTCTCGATCATAACAAGAAACCCGTGACTTTATCGAATAGGCCCTTACGACCCGTTTTACCCTATGTGCCGTTTAACGAGAGAATTCAGGTCCCGGAGAGTCCTAATCCTGTCAATGATGGCCTTATACAAGGTTTTACCCCACATCAAATGGGACAATTGTATTGTATGATACACGAACATGTGCAACTTCTTATTCAAGTGTATTCAATCTGTGCTTTAGATCCTTCTCGAAAGCATATAGCTTCTGATGTTGAGAAGTTAATGTTAGAAATAATGAGTACACGTGAACAAGTTTTAGCAAGGAGAAATGTTCCACATCCGAGTCTTTGTTTTTACCCTCCATATGTTCATACAAGTGTACCAGATAATAATGGAGTTGAAGGTGTCTCATGGGTACCTTATGTAAGTGGTCCTATACACTCCATTCTTGATGTAGCTCCACTTGGATTAGCTGGAAAATATATACAAGATGTATCTACTGGTACGTCACATTTAAATTATTAAATTCTACTCATGTATATAAATTAATATTGATCAGTGATCACAGCTTGGCAAGAGCGTCAAAGGATTGATGTGACTGAAGATAGTGAGACACGTTTCAAGAGGGAACCCTTATTTCCTTTAAACAACACGTGTACTTCTTCGTCTCCAAGTAATGATCCTATGACTAAAAAGACTGTGGCTGCTACTCTAGTTAAAAAGGCGAAAACACATTCGATTATTCTAGTTCCGATAGAAATTTCAAAGCTGGCTTTTAGGTTTTATCCGCTCTTTAATCTAGCTCTTTATCCGCATAAGCCACCTCCTGCTTCTGTTGTAAATCGAGTGCTTTTCACTGATTCAGAGGATGAGTAAGTTTGTATACTTTTGTGCATATTAATGAAAATCACATCAAATTAAATAAATCTTTGCTTATCTTGTGTTTCTTCAGATTAATAGCATTGGGTATGATTCAATATAGTACAGATTGGAAGACTATTCGACAGCGTTTACTTCCTTGCAAATCAGCGCATCAGGTGAAGTGTTTTAAGTTTTAACAACTCTTTTATATTTCTATTGTATTCTAATTCCAAGTAATATTGTGCAGATATATATTAGACAGAAGAATCGTTCATCATCTAAAGCACCTGAAAATCCAATAAAGGTAATGTTTATATGTCACACAAGATGGTTAAAAGCTTAACAAGTTTCTTCTTACTCATTTAGGCAGTTCGGAGGATGAAAAATTCTGATTTGACCCCAGATGAGATATCACGTATCAAAGAGGTAAAAGATTCATCTTACAAGTGGTGAAGATTAGAATAAGGTTAACATAAATTGGATATCTCAGGGATTGAAGGTATATAGACTTGACTGGACAAGTGTATGGAAATATTACGTTCCGTATAGAGATCTTTCTTTGTTAAAGCGTCAATGGCGCATTGCTAAAGGAACACAAAAGTCTTACAAATCGGATGAAACTCAAAAGTTAAAGCGCCGTAAATATGATGCAACTAGAAGATCTTACAAGCTTGCATTTCATAAAGAGGTAACTTTTGATTACATGTGAATTTTAAATTGTTTTTTAACTTATATTTTTATTATACAGGAGGAGCATAGTGTAGTTGATAATGCTAGTACTGACAGAGAAGATGAAGCGTATGTTCATGAAGCGTTTTTAACAGATTCTAGGCCAATTACCTCCAGAAATCCACATCTTGCTCCAGCTCAAGCTCATATAAGGTAATTATTTTATTTGTTTGACTTATATAAGCTCTGAATTATGATGTTCCTGTTTTATTTCTAGATACTCGAGCGTGTCACCAAGTAGAGCTCGTAGAACAAATAATGCACAGTTAGTGAAGTTAGGTCCTGGGTTGCTACAAATCTATCTTCCACCATCAGCTCTTGTAATACCACAATCAGATTTCGAAAACTATCGCAAATCGTTAATTGAAGCGTCTAGTAGCAGCTATGAGTATCATCCACAAGATTCTGGAATTTCAAAAGTTAACTCTGTTTTGGATGAACGAGATGAGGAGGCGAGTCTTGAGATGCATCCTTTATTGTTTAAGACACCGGAAACTAATCTACCTTATTATCCATTGAATACAGATGGATCTTTCACCTTTTTTTCGGAAAATCAGCCTCAATTGAATCTTAACCGCCACACAGATAATAATAATAAATCTTTGAATCCGTTTGAAACAAATGTATCTTCTGGTTTTGATTTTCACCCTCTTCTGCGAAGAAATGATAAACATGCTCGATTTGATGTTACTTTAACTAGACCATGCATGAATAGTAGTCCAAGATCACCTTCTCTTAACCCTTGTAGCCCTTATGAAAGGAGTAATGATCTTGAAATGAACATGCATTTAAGTTTCACATCAAAAAAGAAGAAAGGAGTACAAAACAGAGATGTGTCAACATCTGAAACAATTACTCCAGGTTGTAGAGTTTTAGAGTCTCCTCGTATTGAAACATTATCAAACATAGTTTGTACCCAAGGAGAAATGAGTAACAATGATACACCTGTGTTAATCGTAAATGAAGAGAAGAGAAGCAATATTGATATTTTCGGGGACCAATCTTATCCAGGAATTGTGATGGAACAAGAAGAATTAAGCGATTCTGAGGAGGAGATTGGAGAAAATGTTGAGTTTGAGTGTGAGGAGATGGCGGACTCAGAAGAAGAAGAAGAAGAAGGATCTGATCCTGACCAGAATTTGAACTTCCTAAATCAGGTACTTTTTCCATACTTGTTACCATTAGCTTCAAATGGGTTGATAAGTTTATTTTTGTATTGATATTCATTAGGTCGAGAAATTCTCGGTAGTTTCTGTTCTGGATAATGTAGTAACTACTACACAAGATGGTAAAGATCCAGTTAAAGATGGAACACCCAATTCTCCAGCACCTTCGCGCAGATCTGTAAGAACGAGGCAATCAAGTGGGTCTAGTAGTAAAATTCCTTCCAATAACATTACCAAAAGCACAAAATCAAGGACCACCATGCAAAAGCGTGTTGTGGATATGTCTGAAATGGGCATCGATTTGCCAGAGAAGACAAGAAAACGTACATGCAGGAATAAAGACGTTTGATTAATGATACTAATTTGCAAAGGCATGTGAATAAAGACGAACATGGTTGATTAAAATTTATTGTTATTAGCTCTTATTACCGCAAAAGATGCTTTTGCATTTGTGCATTGAGTGTGTGGGGGTGGTGAATCCAAGATTTTTGGTCGAGGGATATCATTCTCCCCAATTTTATTTCCTTAGGGGCCATGAAACTTTTATCTACTCAAGATTTTATTTTTGTGAGGGAGGTGGGGTGGGTGCAGCCCCTTCATCGAAAGTAAAAATACTAATGATTGCCTGAAACTACTTTCTTGCTCACAACACAATAGACTAGGAGGGCTGAAATGTTGCATAAACAAATTTTAAGAGTTGCAAACTGGTGGACCGAAGTTATGGTACCGGATGGCCGTTTCGTGCACAAAAGATTTATTGTTGAAAATCTAGCACACTAAACTCTAAAAACCATGTCAAGACTGACATGTTAAGGCTTGATCATGCAAGCAATTTTCAGAAGAAAAAAAAAGATCATGCAAGCAATTAATAAATGCACAAAATAAGATATGTTAACAAGGAAACAGGATACATTACCCATTTATATACATCGGTCACTCTCGATCTTTTTCATATTTGGATTCTTCTCTTCCTGTCATGGATTTCCATTGATATGAAAGCTTTGACATTGTTTATGTTACACTAGAATATAAACAAGAAGGTTTATTAGACAAACCTTATACGCAGCGGATTGGAATGAAGAGTCCTGAATTTAGCCTTCTTGTAATTGATTGAATTGGAATGAATCGCTTATGCTATCTGGTCGTAAGTTTAATTACTAGAACTAAACCTTTTGTTTTCACAACCTAAATGTCTCAGAATTATTTGTGTTGTATTCTTGATTTGGAGAGAAAAGAATTGTACGCTTGTTAGCTTTGATTGTCTGTTGTGTTGTGATTTTGTGAGAAAGAGAGGCTCTATTTATAGAGTTGGAGAGTTGGTTTATTGCCTGTAAATAAACCACTCTCCCACTTTCTCCACCTCCTCCACCATCTAAGTGGGAAGATAACTTCCCTGTACGCTCATGTCTTTCCCATCATGGGTGACATGGGATAAAAATAATTTTTTATCTCTTTCATTCTCCCCCTCGCACATGATGGAGTTACAATCATTACCTTTAGGTACATGCATTTCAATGCACCATACATCAATATTTCTCAAATCTTGTCATATACACATTTCTAGAATAATCATCATACTTGACAAAATAGGTCGTGCGACCGACAAGCATACGAGCATACGTTACTAATAACCTGTTAGGGTACATAGTTGCTCAAATGAAACCTCATTCCTTACGTATCTTGTAGTACCCCAGACTAATAATTTGTTGTATCATATTCAGTAACTCTGACCCTTTTAAATTTATATCACATCGTTTATGTGATCAAAAGAGTTCACTGACATAACTTCATGTGTCTCACTATTATGTTGTGGTCCAAATTGACTTACATGATCGGTACCTGCAAGCACACACTTTGATACAGAATTTTAGTCTTCCCTTTACACTTATATCCTTTTACGTTGATTAGGTTGCTTTCCCAAACATACCCCATTAGACCGAATCATTCATGATCATTGGTAGTATGTTCAAAGTAGCATACACCTAATCAAAATATCAAGACATAGTCAAAAGTAATAAGGACACAATTTTGAAGGCATCACACAATGAAGAGACAGGGATCGACTCTTCACTTCCTTCTGGTCGAAAGCACACGTGGTATGACACACGTGTTATGGTATTATTCATATAGCTCCAATTGTATGTCACAATTTTATCAATACCATACAGATATATAATTAGACAAGCCTCGTTGCCTAAGATGAATTCTTCGATTGATCAACCCTTCTATAAAATCAATCAAGCAATTCATATATGGCTCTTATAGACTAAGTAGATAGTGGGATTCTACTTCAATCATAATATAAGCTTAACATGGTTCGTCCATGTTTATGATCTCATCTTAACACTTATTTAAGGCGACTATCTTAACTCAAGTTACCTTAAGGGTTCTTCACTACTATGAGTCAGTCTCATCTTTGCGCACTTCTTGTGCCAAAGGCGATTGCCCGTGTGATAGGGCCAATCTCAGTCTATAGGGAAATACATACTTCAAAAATTACACGCATTATAATATATATCAAACATGATATTATTAAAAAAGAAACAGTTAAATAAACATACTAATGAAAATATATACATGAATGCACATAAACTCGCAATATTCATACATTATATCTTGTTTAATCATATAGATTTAACATATCCATAAATATATCCCTTGGGATATCCTTTGTGAATGGATCAGCAAGCATATTCCGTGTGTGTATGTATTGCAAATCAACATCCTTTTGTGCAATAATATCTCTAACAACGTTATACTTTATATCATTGTGTTTGGTCATACTGTGATACTTAGGAGCTTTCACACAAGCCTTTTCAGCTTGACTATCACAATGTATAATAACGGGACTCCCACTATCACCTGAGAATCCTAAATGTTCAAAATAACATTTTTTTTAACCAAACAGCCTCTGGAACCACATCTGAGCATGCTACAAACTCAGCTTCCATTGTGGACAAAAATTCTACAGGTTTGTTTCTTGCTACTTCAAGAATTTGCGCAATTATTCAACATGAATACATCACCTGAGGTATATGTACCCCCATATATATCACTACCCCAAATAGCATAATATATCCTTCTAGGTGTAATCTATTTCCTCGAAAGTATAAGGCATGATCCATAGTGCCTTTTAGATATCTCAATATCTTTTTCACAGCTTTCGGATTTTTCTTGTCCTGGGTTCAATTAAAATGACTAACTAAATCTACCACATAACTTATGTCTGGCCTAATTCACATCATAACATATATAAGACTATCCATGAAACTAAAATATGACATTGTATATATTTTCTGTTTCTCTTCTAGAGTACTAGGACACATGTCGAGAGTTAAGTTTATTCCAATTGCTACAGGAGTGTCAATGGAATTGCACTTAGTCATACTAAAGTGCTCAATTATACTCATGATTTAAGGTTCTTGAGACAAAGATAATAGTCATCTAGACCTATCTCTACTAATCTTAACACCAAGAATATAATTTGCTTCTCCCATATATTTTATATCAAATTGAGAAGCTAGCTACTCCTTATTAGCTTGAATAAACTCTTTATCATCCCCTGCTAATAGGATGTCATCTACATATAGAGATAAGATCACAAAATTTTTTGAAACATTTAACATAAACACAGTGATTTTCACTTATCATCTCAAATCCATTTGATGAAACGACTTCATGAAATCTCAAAGTCCACTGTCTCGAGGCTTGCTTAAGATCATATATTGATTTTAACAATCTACATATTTTATTCTCTTGATCTTTTTGCAACGAAACCCGAAGGTTGTTCCATGAAAATAACCTCTTCTAAATCTCCATTTAGAAATGTAGTTTTAACATCCATTTGGTGCAACTCCAGATCGAGATGCGCCACAATAGCTAAAAATAAGACGTATTGAGGTAAATCTAACAACATGAGAAAAAATTTCCTCAAAAACTATTCTTTCCCATTGAGTAGAGCCTTTCGCTACCAAGCGAGCTTTATCTGTCAATGGAATTGTCAGGTTTTCCTCTTTATTTTGAGAACCCATTTATTCCCAATCGCCTTACGTCTTTTCGGGAGATTGACCAGTTCCCATACCTGGTTTTTCTTCATCGACTCCATTTCTACTTCCATTGCTTTCTTCCATTCATTCTTAGCAGGACATGAGAATGCTTCATTAACTGATCAAGGTTCTTCTTCGTCTTTGAGTTATCATAAAGACTTTTCCTTCGATTTCAAATCGACGACGAGGAAATAAACCTCTAGCACATCTCTTAAGTTGAGAATCCTAAGAAATAGGATTACTAGATGATGCATTGGTTTCTTCCATCTCAAGATTTAGAGGAGTGTCTGTCTCTATTTCTTGAGTATGTGTTACCTCATCAGGAGTTACATTTGTTTGCATATCATCTTCCTGAATCTCATTTAATTCTCATAAAATAGAATTTCTGTCAACCTCACCTCTGCTAGGAAAATCATTCTCTAAGAATGTGACATCTCGTGATTCAATTTCAGTAAGACCCCCATCGTTATGTTCACCAATAAACACATATCCTTTAGAGTGATCTGGGCATCTAATAAAGATACACTTCTTGCCTCTTGGACCTAACTTCCCATATTTATGAGATAGATCATGAACATAACATGCTGACCCCCAAGGTCGCAAGTATGACAGGTTAGGTTTCCTACCTGTCCATAGTTCATAAGGAGTTGATGGAATAGTCTTTGTGGGTACTCGATTAAGTATATAACAGGCGGTAAGCAAGGAATCTCCCCAATAAGACATGGAAGAGTTGCTTGTGCCATCATAGACCTAACCATTTCTAGGAGAGTTTTCATCACACAGTTCTTTCAACTGTCTAAATAGATATTCACGTCTATGATTAAGGTTTAAGGTTTTTTACCTTCCTCTCTAACTGATTTTCTACTTCATTGAAATATATCATAAGAAATTTTCAATGCTACAGATGTATGAAAAATCAGTTAGACATAACCAAAAATAGTAAAATCTATAAAAATTGATGAAATAATATTCCCCACGACTATTTTTAACATATATTGGGTCACAGACGTCTGAATGAATTATCTGCAATGGGTATTCAACTCGTTTAGCCTTTTCAAAAATGGTTTCCGTTTTGCTTTATCTGCTAGACACTTTTCATAAGTTGGCAAGTTGACTCTAGTCAATGAACTCAAAAATTTCGCCTTAGCCAACAAATTCATACGCTCTTGTCCAATATGAACTAGTCTAGCATTTCATACACTTTCTTCTACATTAAAATTACTAGAAGTATTAGTAGAAAAGAAACTACTTACATAATAACTATAAAATGAGTTATCATCATCTAGTACTACTAAAACATGAGAAATAAAACCAAAAACTTAATACTTAGCGTCATAATAGATGTCTACTTGATTGTTATGAAAATGCATATTAAAAAATAATCCTAAAAAAACAGTGACCAAGACCAAATTCCTTTGAATTTCAGGTGCATAAATTTGCATTATCCAGCTATAAGGTTTTACCACCTTGCAAGTTCAACTTGCAAGTGTCAAATATGTTGGCTTCAACCTTGTTGTTGTCTCCTACCTCATATCCATCACGTTTCCTATGGAATTAGATGGTACTCTATATATGCCTCTTGGTCTTAGGCTACATGGTCTGTCACTTCCGAATCCACAAAGGATTAGAATCAACTAGCAAACAGTACTGGTAACATATGTAAAGTTATATGAAGTAAATGATATTGTTATCTTTATCTTCACTCGCGAGCGAAGTGACCTATCTTGTCACAATTATAGCATTTTACTTTACTCTCGTCTTTCTTAAAAAACGTTGTTACCACCATTCTTATTCTTCTTGGAAGCATGCTCATTTTCGTTTCTCTTCCCATTGTTCTTGCACTTAATGTCAGAACCTTTGTAGGAACTTGACTCAGCAATATATAAGTCTGATCCTGAGACTTAACTGCATCAAGACGTTCATCTTCCAACGTCACATGATGAGCAACATCATCAAAAATTATGATATGGTCATTTTGAGTCAAGTTTATCTTCAAATGCTCCGACTTATTTGAAAGAGATTGGATCACAGCTTGAACCTGATGTTCATCAACAAGGTTATAACCTGCTGTCCAAGTTCCCTAATCATATTAGACATCTCCCAAAGATGCTTGGTTTGATTAGGCTTCCTCTTGTAAGTGTCAAACTTAACGATCAATTGACTCATCTTAGTCATAGTTGTACCCTTGTAATTTTCATTAAGAGCATCCCACATCTCGTGAGCGGTGGTGTATTATTGACACTCATGGACAAGATCGTCATACATGGAGCTTATCAAGATGCCTCTTGTAGTGGATATATCTTTTTCCACTTCTCATAAGCCTCCATGTCCCTTTTGTTTTGAGTTGTGATGCCTTCCTTAGGCTGAGCCATGACATTGTTAATAATCTCAAGAATATCTTGTTCCTCTAGAACATAATGTATTTCGAGTTTACCAGGATATAGTTCTCACCATTCATTATGTCTCATTTGAGATCATCAATGACGGTTGTCATTTTCTTATAAAGTAAGAGATTTTTCATTAGTATACATACAATTATTTAACTACACAATGCTATTAATGCAAATAGAATGAATAAGAAAGAGAACAAAATAAGTGATAAAGAAAGTTCACTATGTTCCCAATCATGAACCACCGTATTTTGTTTGTCTTAATGGTTCAATCAATTTCATTAACTGCAAAAATTAAGTTCACCAAGAACTCCCACTTACTCTAACATAAATAGAGCAAAAATGTATGAAAAATAAACAACTAATAACATAAAAATAAAGAAACTAGTTGAATTCATACATAAGTGAAATACATGTTCAATAAAGAAATAACTGAATCAAAGCAACTAATGCATTCCTAACAAACAGGGATTAAATTTTTTTTGGAAAAACAAACCACTAAGCAAACTACCTATTGCAAGTCCTAATTAGCATACGCCTTTCATATCCAAAACCTTAATTTAGGAATTGACTGCTCAAAGTTCACTTCCTCATAGAGTCTAATTGGAAAATAATTATCAACACTAGTAGTTCGATAATGTATTCCACAGTTGCACTGATCCGACCTAGTAGAACTATTATAGTGCCTCCACAAGTGAGATTCAGTCAAAGCATAGACTAGCCACTCATATGTAGCTTGTCTCCCATGAACATAGTTCTCCGAAAAATCATACTCCCATAAGATTTCGATATCCCTCTTCATCTCTCTTGGTAGAGTTTTGTGAAGAACTTTAACCTTATGTCCTTCACATATGATATCACCCCAATTTATGACATCTTGAATCAACCTATTGACAATTGCCACATGTTGCACTAGGGTGTGATGAGGTTTCTTCTTATAACAGAGTGCTTTGATACTATTTTTCAAAGACTGTTTTTCTTTCGGTGTCCTTGCAACTTTTGGTTTATGAATATCTGATGATCCATTAGGATTTCTTACGTTCCTGTTGAGCCATCTGTACATTGTCAGTTGCTCAAGCCTTGATGCTCGTGATCCCTTGGATCGTGTCAACACCATTTTTCTACATATAGAAAAAATTAAGAACGGTAAAAAATAATACACCAAAATTGATTAGGAAACAAGAAAAAATTAATAGTATGTTTCCATAAACTCTATTCATTAACAATAATTTAAGGTAGCAAATTTAGTAAGACTACTAGTCACTAGACTAGATGGTCTGGGTTCGAATCCAAAAAAAATTGCGACGGCCCAAAAATTTTTAACAAAACAAAGTTTTTTCTTTTCTTCTTCTACTTATACGACAGAACCAAAAAATAAAAGAAATACTCAATTTTTTTTCTTCTGTTCGACACAAAAAAGAAAAAGAATTCTACATTTATATATTCAATTAGGTAACATGCTCTGATACCAATTGTTACACTAGAATATAAACAAGAAGGTTTATTAGACAAACCTTATACGCAGCGGATTGGAATGAAGAGTCCTGAATTTAGCCTTCTTGTAATTGATTGAATTGGAATGAATCGCTTCTGCTATCTGGTTGTAAGTTTAATTACTAGAACTAAACCTTTTGTTTTCACAACCTAAATGTCTCAGAATTATTTGTGTTGTATTTTTGATTTGGAGAGAAAAGAATTGTACGCTTGTTAGCTTTGATTGTCTGTTGTGTTGTGATTTTGTAAGAAAGAGAGGCTCTATTTATAGAGCTGGAGAGTTGGTTTATTGCCTGTAAATAAACCACTCTCCCACTTTCTCCACCTCCTCCACCATCTAAGTGGGAAGATAACTTCCCTGTACGCTCATGTCTTTCCCATCATGGGTGACATGGGATAAAAATTAAATGATATTGGGAATCATACGTATATCATGGACCAACATGTTTAGGAATACTAGTAGTGCAGTCCAAATAAAGTCCATACAAGTCATTAGTAATACTAGTAGTGCAGTCCAGGATAAAGTCCAGGAGCATGAAATGAATTCTAATAGTCCAAAAAACTGATAACCAAAATTGGGCCAACTATCATGGACCAATAATGCATATGCAGTAATGATTAATCCACAAAAATTGGTAACAATGAAGCGCATATGCAATGAAGTAGACAAACACATAATGGACTCTACTAAAAATAAATAATTAAAAGAATGCTGTACAGTGAAGCATACACATCCGAACAACACAAAAATTATAAATCTACTATCCAACAAAAGATACAGTGAAGCATACACCATCCGAACAACACAAAAATTATAAATCTACTATCCAAAAAAGACATACACATGAATTTCAATGGGCAGTAAAAAAATCTTAATCACGAAGCATCAGTAATGACGCATGAAAAAAAATCCGACAGTTTGTTTTTTTTTTCGACATAAATAAATTTGCTATCCATATTAATCAAAATAATAACACTAATTAAAGCCATCTAATTAATTCTTTCAAATGGTATCAGAGCATCTTTACAGGAACTATTCATTAACTAGTATCTAAGGTAGTGAATCTGGTAAAATCACATGTCACTGGTTTGAATTGCCTGGGTTCGAATCACCCCAGGAGCTTAATCCACAAAAATTGGTAACAATGAAGCGCATCTGCAGTGAAGTAGACAAACACATAATGGACTCTACTAAAAATAAATAATTAAAAGAATGCTGGACTCTACTAAAAATAAATAATTAAAAGAATATTGCACACACATAATGGACTCTACTAAAAATAAATAATTAAAAGAATGCTGGACTCTACTAAAAATAAATAATTAAAAGAATGTTGCACAGTGAAGCATACACATCCGAACAACACAAAAATTATAAATCTACTATCCAACAAAAGATACAGTGAAGCATACCGAAGCATCAGTAATGACGCATGAAAAAAAAATCCGACAGTTTTTTTTTTTCGACATAAATAAATTTGCTATCCATATTAATCAAAATAATAACACTAATTAAAGCCATCTAATTAATTCTTTCAAATGGTATCAGAGCATCTGTACAGGAACTATTCATTAACTAGTATCTAAGATAGTGAATCTGGTAAAGTCACATGTCACTGGTTTGAATTGCCTGGGTTCGAATCACCCCAGGAGCTTAATCCACAAAAATTGGTAACAATGAAGCGCATATGCAGTGAAGTAGACAAACACATAATGGACTCTACTAAAAATACACAAATCAAAAGAATCTGAGGCTCTTAGGTTGTGAACAAAAAGTTCTTCTTCCCTGTAAGAAGATCTGTGATCCAAGCTATTGAATATGTGTTTTAATTTCCGCTGCTCTTCAAGAGGTAAACGCTTATAAATCCTCTTGCCTTTAAATCTAATTAATTCTTTCAAATGGTATCAGAGCCATGAATAGATTAATTAGATGGCTTTAATTAGTGTTATTATTTTGATTAATATGGATAGCAAATTTATTTATGTCGAAAAAAAAATAAACTGTCGGATTTTTTTTCATGCGTCATTACTGATGCTTCGTAATTAAGATTTTTTTTACTACCCATTGAAATTCATGTGTATGTCTTTTTTGGATAGTAGATTTATAATTTTGTGCTGTTCCCTCACTTTCTTCTTGAGGGTCTTCTATTGAAGTTTGGGACAAAGTAGTTTTATGTGTATTTTCTCTCCACAATTGTAGCAAGTTGGTCCACCTTGATTTATTTCAATTTCGCTCGAGTTTTCTATTCTAGCAAATTTTTTATACTTCAAAACTTTTTTTACATCATTTGCTAGTTTTTCAACACTTTCATCACTTGAATATCCAACCTTGAAGTCGTCTTTCGATTTATTTTCTCTCCTATGTCTTATAGTTTGAGAACAAATAGGCAGCTTTGTTCTTTTTTATTAGTTGTCTGGACTTTCTCTTGATAAAGAACAAGATCTTCTATCATTTGCAAACGATTTATGTACGCGCATATTAAAGAGATCCTTTGATTATCTATTTTTGGTTACTTTCACTCTGTAATCCTTTAGAAGTGAAAACATGACATACCTCGTTGTTCGAGTAGACGAGGTAGCAGTGATGAAACGGATTCTCGAAACATGTTATGGTTATAGGTTAGGTGTCGGTCTCATCTTACCAGGTATAGAAAAAAAGAAACTTTTCACGTAAAGATTAATTGCAGAAAACTTCACGTACCCAGACAAGGATAAAATAAGTCGAAATGAAGTATATAACATAATAGATATTAACGAGGAAGTTATAGGTTCTTTGGTTGACACAGTTATTGTTTTAAGTGATAAACTTAGAATTCCAGTTCCATCAATACCACAATTAAATGTTCTCCCGCAACCGGAAGTGTCATCTGTCGAAGAACATCATGAAGATGATATTGACGATACAATCAATTTAGATTGGGTTTATTTATATTTTAATGCTGGAATGATATTTTAGTTTTTTTTAAAGTTTGAATGATATAATGAATTTTTAGTTTACAATTCAATTGAATGGTGTAATGAGTTTTTTATTAGGTATATTGTATTTTTTAAATATACTTTTTGCACATTTTTTTAAGAGATAAATATAATAAATATTTAATAAATTAATGTTTATAGGAACGATAAAAATTGTATCTATAATTTTTATATAAAAAAAAAATATATAATTAATAAATATTTATAGGA
Organism: Nemophila menziesii; assembly: GCA_029959085.1. Lineage (NCBI taxonomy): Eukaryota > Viridiplantae > Streptophyta > Magnoliopsida > Boraginales > Hydrophyllaceae > Nemophila > Nemophila menziesii. The sequence goes on along the minus strand of JARWIR010000017.1, from coordinate 9,334,163 downwards.
ACAATTTTAGCTGTTTCTATAAATTTATATAAAAATAATAATAATTAAATAAGTACTTATAGGAACAATATAAATTGATTCTATAAGGGTAAATAAAATAAGATTATTTAATAAATAATTAGATATAAGAACAAATTATATGGTTCCTATAACTATAAAATAATATTATTATAAAAATACTTATAGAAATAATATTATAAAACCTGTTCCTATATGTATATTTAGTAACATGTTAGATGGAACAAAATAATGGGAACAATTTGATGTTCCTATTTATATATAGGAACAAGTTTTAGATAGAGATAATTCCTAATTAATTACACTTCCTCACTTTTCATTTTCAAAAAAAAAGGAGGAAATTACTTCCTACTTACTCACAAATTTTCAACTTAATTCTCAATTAAGCACATGGTTATATTTACCTTCCATTATTGCCCTTATATGGTTTTTTATTTTATTATATATTTATATTTAATATCTGAATTTTTTTTTCATTTTTTTAAATAATTTTTTTTTTCGAAATTTTTTTTCCCGAATTTTTTTTCCGGATATTTTTTCATTAACACACAAGTCCATACTGTTTTGTGTTACTGTAACTCATACATCAAGCGATTGTGTGTTACTGTAACTCATACATCAAGCGATTGTGTGTTACATTAACACACAATCAGATGTTCAGACTATCTGTACACTATTATCTATTTCTGTATACAAATATTATGTATATCTTATTCAGTGTTCCTACAACACACAATTGTTATTTTGTGTGTGTTTAAGCAACGCAAAACTGTAAATGACACACAAGTCCATACTGTTTTGTGTTACTGTAACTCACACATTAAGTAATTGTGTGATACATTAACACACAATCAGATGTTCAGACTATCTGTACACTATTATCTATTACTGTGTACAAATATTATGTATATCTTATTCTGTGTTCCTGCAACACACAATTGTTATTTGTGTGTGTATAAGCAACGCAAAACTGTAAATGATAAACGCATTGTGTGTCTTACCAACACAAAACCCATACTGTTGTGTGTTACTGTAACACATACTTCCAGCAATTGCGTGTTCCATGAACACATAATCAGCCTACATATACATCATTCTATACCTTTGTGTACAAATATTCTGTCTGTCTGATTTTGTGTTCATGTATCACACAATTTGTTATTTATGTGTGTTTAAGCAACTCAATATTATACATATTGGGTATTCATGCAAAACACAACACATATGATTTTGTGTTACTTTAACACACAATTATCATATGTACTAATCTTACATCATGTTATCATGGAAAAAAAAATCTGGGGGAAAAAATCGAAAAAAAAAGTCGACAAAAAAAAAAATTCGAAAAAAAAAATATTTCGAAAAAAAAATATTTCGAAAAAAAAAATATTTTTTGAAAAAAAAAAATAAACATTAAACTATAATTAATAAAATATATAATTAAAGTAATTAATAATAGGTGGAAGGATATTCTGGTAATTGGATAATATTTTGTGCTTAATTGGGAATTAAGTTGAAGTTGTAATTAATAGGGAATACTTACCTTCTCCGCGTAATTAATTGGGCGTTGTCCCTTTTAGATATATAGGAATAATTTTTATTGTTTCAATTGATCGTTATTATTGTAGTGTTAAATACATAAACTTAGGTAATTACCTAGCGAGATCTCATATTTGCTTTATCTTATTTAGTTTAACTTAGCTTTAGTCATTAGTTTAATTCTTAAACTTGCATCAGTAGTATATTAAAAAAAAAAACAAATATCCCTATTTTCTTTGTTTCTACAATTAATTCTACTTCTCATTTAAGCGCATTTATATTAACTCGCAATTCATGTGGAGACGATAATCCTGATTTACTTACTTGTTACTTGGAACGACCTGTACACTTGGGGTTTGTTGCTTCTTTTTTTAGTGTTGAATTTATATTCCACTCTAGGAGCAACCAGTTTTTCCTAACCTAGGAAGGGTGAAAAATCGAGGAGGTGTTTTCTGAATGGCTAGAGGATCTTGTGAGAGTAGAAGGCTTAAGGTTTTGTCTATCTGAATACCTCATACCTTAAAGTCAAGGGATATATATAGAAGCGGCTTACTTGTCCCCCAAGTCATTATCTAGTAGCTGGCATACTTTCCCAGATCCACAAGTAACGTATCACTAACCCATATGGAAGGAGGAAATCCTATTCTAACCGGACTGAAATCCTTAAGGGTCTGTCTGAATCCATTATCGCTACCCTTTTTCGGAGTCGAAAACCTCTTTCGCTAACACTTCGACAATCTCTCGTGGATTTCTTGGTCCTAAGCATATTTTTCCCACTACAGTTTGTCCCTTACTCCCTAATTTGATTTTTTTAAGTTTAGAGTAAAGTTAACCAATCAAATCGTCCAGTTTTCGTATGTACATCATTACTCGTACATCAGATTGAGTAATAATACATAATGCCAAAAAAGTATTTCTAGTTTAAATAATACAACGAGTTCTAGAAAAGTTACCTTTAATGTATAACATTATTATTTATTAATGAAACAATAATCACACGCTACATGTAATAAATCAGTATATATTATTAATTATCTTTTTATTAGGATTCATGTTTAAATAAATGTTTTCTGAAGACAGTGATGAATAAATCCTTGCATGAATATAATTTGATTACAGTTGATCATATAACTCCTGCAAAGTTGATTATATGTTTGACACCATATAAGTTTTTTTTTTTGGACGAAACATGCAGGCTTTCTAGAAAACATCATTTTATATGAATACGGTGTATAATTAAATAACGTGATAAGAGATGACATTACTTGGAGATAAATGGAGCCAACTGACTGTAGGCTTTCACTACAAAGCAAACAAAAGAATCAACATTCAGTATACCATTTTTAATATTCTATATTCAAAAAGCTGCACTCTTATTTCACATATCACAAGAAAATTCTAATTGTTTAACCAATCCAAATATCGTAAGTGGTGTGACAATTGCATAATAGGGTATTTAATTAATTAATAGACTAGATTTTTCACAATTCTATTTCTCCATGTCTCTTTGTAATTCACGTGAGTAGTTTACTATTTTGTTAAACACAATTCCAGAGTTTATATATATATTATATTATTTGCTTAAAAAAATTTCAAAGTATCTTTGTACTATATATTAAGTGGTATCACTCCCCTACTTCATAATATCAATGTGATATCAAATTCTTTCCGTCTTTAAGGTGAATTTTTTTTCCAGTTATCTGGAACATAAATCTTCTGCTTTAAGGTACTCGTGATTTATATTTAAAGTCATTGAAAAAAAAATTATATTTAAAGTCAAATGCATATTCATAACATAAATCTAACAATTTATTTCAAAAGCAGAGATTTGGCCTCTCCAACCTCTATGATGGAAGAATTCTCAAGAATGATTGGTCGGAAGTATTATGTAGTTTATTTTATCCGTAAAAAAATAAAAAATTGCACTCAAGTCAAGTGTATTATATTTAATTCATAATTCTATAAATGAATTAAGGCTGTATAGTTATTATGGGTCCCATGTTTTAGAGTTGCTGATGGAGTGAGTAACTTTTTACTTTTTTTTCCAGTAGGTCTTCATTATACTCTATATGGCAGTTGCTTTAGATCCTAAGCAAAAAAATGTGATACCTTCAATGATATTTCAGTTTTATGTATACACCAGCTGAAAGTGAAATATTGCTTACTAAGGTTAAAGATGCTTTAACAAGGATGTTTAAAGTTTATGAAAAAACTACTGCTCCTACTAGTTCATCTAGTGGTGAAGTGGGAAGTTCTAATACAAGTATAGCTGAAACTCCTTGTGTTCTTGGTGGTAGATTTCAGTCTTTCATGTCTGAGAAACATTCCTCTAAAGCATATGAATTAGATAAGTACTAAAAGAAGATATAGAAGAGATGACTTCTAATTTTGACATTTTAAATTGGTGGAAAAGTAATTCTATGAGGTTTAAAGTGTTGTCCTAACTAGCCAAACATGTGTTGGTTGTTCTAGTTTCAACTATGGCATTTGAAAGTGCATTTAGCACTAGTGGGAGGGTACTTGACCAATTCAGAAGTTCATTGTCCCCTAAAACGGTTGAAGCTTTAATTTGTACTCAAAATTGGCTCAGATTTTCTCTTTCAATTAATCTTGAACATCAAGCCAACTTGTGGAAGACTTGGAAGCTGAATTGGGTAAATTTTAAATACTTAACTAATTTTTTTTTTTTGCAATTTGCGAGCCTAACTTGAACTTTTTAATGCTATCTGAATTGAATTTTTTTATCTTATGTAGGTTATTATGGACTAGATGAATTAAGTTTGAGTGAAAGTCCACAATCCGCTCTAACTGATTCAATGAATTAGCCAATCACCTTATGTGAGTTATATATAAGTTTCATACTATAATAACTTGCATCTCACTATACTTGTGCATATAGACTTCAGAAAGCAACTCATGAGCTTCCTATGATGCAATTTAACATGATTCTGATTTGTACATGTTTATTTTTTATGTACAATTGAGTTGAGGAATTCATTAGAGATGACATTCTTTTGTCATGCATTTGTTAGTTGAAAATTGTAGGTTGTTTTGTAAAACTTACTAAGTCCCTTGTCCCTTAGGTTTATAAAATGCCTGTGATGATTAAAAACATGATCTGAGGCACTAATTGATATTCAATGATTAAATAATAATATGAGGATATTATCTTGCTCCTATTCTGCATTATATTATTTACACTTTACTTTGGAACTAAATAAGGAAGACATTGTACAAATCTTATGAAACTGGAAGGAAAAGAAATATGAAGGCATTGTGCAACTCAACTTTTGGAATGTTTGTATTTTCAAACTCAACTTTTGGAAATGGAAATCAATGGTGTAGTTTGTTTTTGGAAATGTTTGCCGTTATTTTCTGGTTTTGGATGTATTTTTATGTAATTCGGATAATTTGGGTTTGTAATAACTTAATCTGTTCGGTTTTGGTGGTTTGAAACGTTTTAAGTTGTAATTCAAGGTTGTTTCTTTTCTGTATTTGGTAATTCATGTTGTACTTGGTAATATATATAATGAACTTGAAATGTATAATTTAAATTTATATGGACCAAATTATAAATAAGTAAAGTAAACCTGAAACCAACCCAAAACCGAACCAACCCGCAAAACCAAACCCGAAACCATTTGATTTTTGGTTTTCAGAACCTTAAACCCGCATGTGCGGGTTGGTTCTTGACTAGGGGTCAATGGGGCGGGTACCCGACCCGTGTGCACCTCTAGTACTAAGAGAAGGGAGGTTTTTGGAAATAAATATAGAAAGCCGGTTTAACCAAAATAAAAATAAATATCCATTTCCAATTGTGACCCAAAAAAATATAAGCTAGAATGAATTAAAGATCTCAGTTCCGGCCTGTATAAATACCCCTTCGAAATTCAAATCGTAACAAACTCATAACCAAAACCCCGCCCTCTCATTTTCTCTCTCAAAAACTCAGAGTTCAAAACAGAAAATGCACTCGTCTTTGAAGTAATGTTCATCATTATTACCTTACTTCGAAATTCCTTATAAGCTTATATATAACGTGAATCTTGTGTATTATGAACAGATCAGAGGAAGCGAGCCAAATGCAGCTCGTTGAAAGAGAAGAGATCGATGACGAAGATGACTTGTTTGAAGCTATTGATAAACGTAATTTTTCATATATCTCACTCTTTTACTTCCTTTCTATCTATTTTTTTGCGTATTTTTGGTTAATGATGTTGAGTTTGAATAATCGCACACAAAAAAACTGGTGAAATTATGAATTTCTACTTCATTATCATGTTTTTTTTCGGTGACGAGACCTTTGTTTATACGATCTCTCAGATCTCCTCCTTCTCCCATTTTTGCTTATGTTTTATTGAATTTTATAATTTTCATCATATACTTTTATATGATTTATAGTGCTTTTATACCTCATATCAAATAATCGTTGTGATCGTGTATGTATGTTTATTTATAACTTCCTTCTGCGTTTATTTATGTTGTATACTTGCCTTTTCATATTTGAATAAATTTGATAGACTAAGTGATATCTTCGATGTTTGTGATTGTGTTCTGTTCTTTCTAAAAGCTTCAATGTTTTATGCTCTCCAATGCTGTTTTTACTTAGTATTGTCAAATGTTGTGAATATCAGACGCTGAAGAGCTATTTTTATCTCAGTTTACTTTCGATTTCTTATGTTTGATATTTCACTGATCAATTAATTCATTGATTAGTCAAATATTGTCCAGATCTCAGTTTATTTTGTGTTTTTAGCTATAATAAGTTATCTATGGTTTGAGTATGTCAAATCTTTGCAATCCTTGCTTTCAATCTCATTAGTCAATCCCTTAAACTTTTTTAGCTGTTAATAAAGAAGTTTGGTAGATCTGTGAGAAGGTGTTTGTGTGTATGAGAAGTAGCTTACGTGTGTATTTTGTCATAACTAATCGAATATTCACCAGTGATTTCTGATGGAATCAACGCTGGAGATGTAAAGAAGCTTCAAGATGCAGGGATTTTCACGTGCAATGGCTTGATGATGCACACTAAGAAGGTTTGATTCATATGAATGTTTGGTTGTTACTTTTTTATTAGCACTAAGCTTCACTTTTCTTCTTTACCTGTAGAATTTGACTGGGATTAAGGGATTATCCGAGGCAAAAGTTGAAAAAATCTGCGAAGCTGTTGAAAAAATAGTGGTTAGTTAATGCTTTCTCAATTTTCATAATCTGAATGTTTCCTTTTTTAACTAATATGATATATTTCCTTTTCCACTTTTTGAAAGAACTTTGGCTATATTACTGGAAGTGATGCTCTTATCAAGGTATGAATGAGTATTTGAAATTGTGTTAATTTTTAAATATAAAATTAACACTAATAATTTGATACAGAGGAAGTCTGTAGTTCGTATTACAACAGGAAGTCAAGCTTTAGATGAACTATTAGGAGGTAAATTAACTGTAAAAACTAAAAAACACTGTAAAATCTGTTTTATATTGATAGTAATCTTAATTTCTTATGTTTAAAGGTGGAATTGAAACTATGTCAATTACAGAAGCTTTTGGTGAATTTAGATCAGGAAAAACACAGCTTGCTCATACTCTATGTGTTTCAACTCAGGTTTTGTAACTCTCTTATTCTCATATACAAAAATAGATAAATTTGCTTAGCTTTGATGAATGAATTTACAGCTTCCTACTAATATGAAGGGTGGAAATGGAAAAGTTGCTTATATTGATACTGAAGGAACCTTGTATCCTTGTTTTAAGTTTTTTTAATTTACTCAAAAATTCAGAATAAACCATGTTTTTCTTTAACTAAATGTACTTTTAGTCGACCTGATCGTATTGTACCAATAGCTGAAAGATTTGGAATGGATCCTGGAGCTGTACTTGATAATGTAAATACTTTCCATTTCTTTATATTTATTGAGTTTCTCATACACTAATTAATTGTTTATTTTAAAGATTATATATGCACGTGCTTACACTTACGAGCATCAATACAATTTACTTCTTGGCTTAGCAGCAAAAATGTCTGAAGAACCTTTCAGACTTTTGGTAAGCAAATTAAATATTAATCAGTAATTCGCACGTGTAATAAGTGAAAGCTAATCGTGTATGTTTTCAGATTGTTGATTCAGTTATTGCTCTCTTTCGAGTTGACTTTACTGGAAGAGGTGAATTAGCAGATCGTCAGGTTATTAATTACTTTTTTTATTCCAATTCCACCTTTTAGTAATTGTAACGTGTTAATAACACGTGTCATTTTTACAGCAAAAGTTGGCTCAGATGTTATCGAGGTTGATTAAAATTGCGGAAGAATTTAACGTAGCTGTTTATATGACTAACCAAGGTAGAGTTTTTTTATTAGTATTTTAATTGTGATTTATGAATTTTAATGGAATGGGTTCAATTTTGCAGTGATAGCAGATCCAGGAGGTGGTGTATTCATATCAGATCCAAAGAAGCCAGCTGGAGGACACGTGCTTGCTCATGCAGCTACTATTAGGTTGATGTTTAGGAAAGGTAAAGGAGAACAACGTGTTTGCAAGGTCTTTGATGCACCAAATCTTCCTGAGGCTGAAGCTATATCCTTTTTATTTTTTACTTTTTTTTTACTATTATTATTATTTATAAGATCATTTAACTACCTACACAAATTTTTCTTGACAAAGAAAGGCACATCTTTCAGATAACTAACGGAGGAATTGCAGATGCTAAGGATTGAAACACAACAATGGGGCTGATAAATCCCATGCTTACTATTAGTTTGTTTCTTGCTTATAACTACTACACTAGTATTAATGATGATAGTTAAAGATGTAAAAGAAGATATGTTACTTGCTTTATCTATATATACATATATGTGAAACATTTCATTTAAAGTAGTAAGGAATTGAAAAAGGGTGTCAATTTCATATATAAGAGACACAACTGGAAAAAGCAGTAAAAAGCAGTAAATAAGATGTATTTGTATGATGCGTGAGTAATAGTCACAACCCATTTGACATTCTGTACCCACACTATAAATCAATCTGCAGAGATTTCTTTTTTTTCCTCAACATCTGCAAAGATAATTGTCTTTCTATACACATGGAACATTGCTTAGATCTCTTCGATAACTGTACTATGTGAACTAAGGATCTCCACCTGTTTTAGCACAAGCATATGAACCCAGCTACTATCCTCCTCAATGTGATGTAAACAGACCCCTCAGCTTTTTAGCCATTACTAATCCATCTCGCACCACTACAAGCTCACATTTAATCGGGCCTATCACACTTGAAAAGCAGCTCATGCAATACCCAAATTACCCTTCTGTTTTTTTTTTTTTTTTTGAACGTATTACCCTTTCTGTGTTCAGTCCAACATAAATAATTTTTTTGTGCTTTGCAATGTTATCAAAACATAGATGTTCTGATGTGACTACCCTCATGTGTTGCAATCAAGGCTTATAGTATAAGCAAAAAAGGTTCACGAGGCGTGTTTTTTGTCCGATGAGATGGAGAATTACAAAGTACTCCTTGATAAATGTACGTTCAGCTCACTTATACAAATGTTAGATAGTGCAGATTGACCGGAAAAGTACAAAGTATTCCCTCATGAATTTTTTAGTCTTGGTCATTGTTCTTTTTTTATTCTTTTTTTTTTGTTTTGGTACATTGTTATATTAATAAAAGAATAAAAACTGTATGTTGGAATTATGCCCTAGCCCCGATCGTCTTGTAATGAATTGAACACAAGTGTTTACTGTACACGATAATAGTTATCCCTACAGTTTTGATTAAAGAAATTGTTTCCTTGAATCTATGGCAAGCCTTTATAATTATGGTATTAATCTACATAATATGAAGGCAGATCCTTTGATTAAGTTACGAACTAGATACCATAAGGTGTTATGATAATGAAAAATCTAGCTCATAGGACTTAATCTAAACTTGTTCTTAATCGTAGGATCATCGAGTTAGGACCTCGATGATCCGGTAAGATTAATATGTAGCTAACGAGTATTTATCGGATAAATATCGGTAGTTCTCGTTTACCGAGTTAGGTGCATAGATAATGCACATAGAGATGCGATTATCGAACCGACTAAAAGTAGAGATTCCTAATGGTTAATTACCTTGAACTGTCAAGTAGGTTAATCTCTAGAAGGAATTTTATGCTTGTAATCCTTTGACCTGAGATCATCACTACTGTTGTATATATGCTTGTTGTGTTTTGATACTGGACTACTAGTGTGTCATAATGCTAGTCGAAAGGATATTGGACACAACTAAGTATATATGCTCCTAGGGATGAGTCAAGATGGAATCTATCAACTCTAGGTAAAGAGTTTGAGTTCTACGATGTCATAAGATTATAACGATTGTATCAAGTCCTTGGCCAAGGTGATAGAATGAAAGAAAAGAGTTTCCTAGGTCATTCGTCAATCGTTGATAATCGACGTGTAACGTAGTTGATTTTCTAATGGGATTTGACAGTTATACCATATCCCAGGATAATCCGGAGCTGTAAAGATAGAGGGATTACGTGTATGATCCTTTACCAGGTTCTTTGTACGGAGTTATTTCACGTTATCCGGTCGTTGGGGAGTGTTGTTAGACGCCAACCTCGATTAGTAGTTAATTAAGTTAACTACTACCGGTTTAACGATGAACCCACGTAGTCGCACACTAACGAGTGTATTGATCTTGCTTCATGTCGTTAATTAATCTTATTATTAGATAATAAGTATTAATTAATTATATACTTGGAATATTGGTATATTAATTTGCTAGCACAAATTAATATTCTAATATAAGACCAATTTAAGACAAAAGAGAAAAAAGGGAAAAAAAAATTAACAAGTTCGTGGATCGAACCACGTACCTCTAGTAATGTGAAATGTGTCACTAACCGCTGGGCAAGTCAAGTGTTTTTGTATAATGAAGAAGGTCCAAGTCCACTTTAGAAGTGGCAATGGACCAAATTATTTAGATAATCAAATTCATTATACGTTCCTGGCTTTTCATATTCTTTGTCTTTTCATATTCTTTAGTTGGTTTTATAATATAATGAGAGTCATTATATTCTGATCATAAGTTTTTTTCAAGAAAAAACACACAGGAAAGTAAAAGGTTTTTTTGTTCCAAGTCAGAATTTTGATTCTGAAAGCAAGGCTCAAGCTCGGTGTGCAAAGCGTGGAGGCTTCAAGTTTTTGAAGCTGGAATTAGCCAATTCGATTCTCATACAACGGATTAAGGTATGTAATCGATTTTTAGTTTCTGTTTAAATTCTTAAATCGTACTAGATTGGTTTAGGATTGCAATTACTTGTTTCCGCTGCTTATATATTTGATATAATCGTGATTGTGATTCCTTCAATTGGTATCAGAGCCAATTGTTGCGATTTAAGTTTTTAAACATAATATTATATGATAATATTTGATTTATGTTTTAGGATTTTATTTGAAAATCACAATTCTTATATATTAGATTATTTGCTGTCTATTATATTGAATTGTTTAATTTTTTGAAAGAAAATTTGTTGTTATCAGTTTTCTTTTACTTATTTTGCCGTGAAGGTCACAGCGATAACCTGTGTTTTTTTTTTATTTGTTTTTTTATTTGATAAATCATGCTGATGCGTTGTCTCCATATATGGCACATATGTCTCGAGCAGTAGAATTATTTGGTTATTGTATGTGTCCATATATCTGTTGGGGTTATCAGATTAGTAATGTTAAAGTTGTTAATATTACAAACTGTGTTAATATTGCAAGTGGCTAACGATTTGTTAAAAAAAAAAAAAAGGTATGACAAAGTGTTGTCCTGATCTTTCTTGAATTGTTTTCTTAAAGATTTTTGAGGATTTGTTTATCAGCAAGTTTTTTTATTTCTTAATACAATCAGTTATTTTTACTTTTATTGAAAAGTGAATTGGTTTTATAAAAGAAAAAAAAATTGGAAAATCTGTTTTCTGTCGAAATTATACGGATTGTATTAGTTTTGTTCATGGAACATTCAACTATTATTTTTTCCTTATATAGTTGCTATATATATAAAAAAAAAAAAAGGGAACTTTTATTTATATTGCTAAAAAGTGTTTTGGTAATAAAATTGTTTACCTTGACTTTGTAGTTTGACAAAGTTTTGTTTTTTTCTATTCTGGATGGCTTTAATATTACTTTTGTTAATATGGCTGCCAAGAATTACTGCAATTAGTAAGGTGAGATTTTTTTTCTAATATTCACGGACGTTGTGTTCTTTTACGAGAATAAAAATAAATGGGAAAATTGTTTCCTATGTGATATTCTTTTTCTACTTCCAGTCAATGAAAGAATGTGCAATGGGTCACTTTATTTTTATTACAATCGACATGGATGTATGGTAACGTTTTGTTCATTATTATGAGAGAAAAAAAAATTGTCTAAAATATCATTTTAGTCTAACACTTAATATTACGAATATTAAGAATCATCCCATTTGAGAGTTATAAATTATTGAATTTATAAAAATAATATATAAGATATATTTCATGAGACGTGTTCATCGCAAATATAGTTTTTAAATTTGTTAAGTTTGCAAGTTTTGACCTGACTACCAGGTAGACTTGTAGTTCGAGTACAAATTATAAAAATCTATATTGTTTGATAATAGGATTAAATTATTAATTTTACGTTTTTAGTCTGGACTACCCAGAGGATGTGGGATTGATAATATTCTATTATAGGATGAATTAACTCAACAAAACTTATTAGAAACGACCTGACTACCAGGGGGCTAAATAGTTTTGAGTCTCGCATTTTATTTGATAAAATAGGTAAGGTACCACACTTTAATTATGCGTGAGAAACGACCTGACTACCAGGGGGCTCATTCATGTTTTAAAGTTTCATTATTCACTTTAATTATGCGTGAGAAACGACCTGACTACCAGGGGGCTCATTCATGTTTTAAAGTTTCCAATTATATATCTCTAAGATAACAGTCCATATCTTTGACAGCTATATAATAGTGTTCTTAAAGCGTTGTTCCCTATTCCTTCCTATGATTAGATTTCTCGATATTTCTACGAAATCACTTCTCATATCCTCAGAAGTTGGTTGTTAATCTCAAGATTTGTGACCGCAACTTGAGAGTCTTTCTTATGCACATAAGACTCATTGATATGCTCAATGAGCTATTGTCTAAAGTGTCTCTTGAGGATGAATAGAATGTATATGATGCATGTCTAAAGTAATATGAACCTAGCAATGGTACTAAGTGTATATTCTTGTATCCATGAGTTATGAACTCCAAAAGACATTTTAAGCATGACATTCCCATGAATCCTTAAATATCTTTTGAAGATGTATAAGTAACTTAGTATGACCGTTAGATACCAGATATCTAATACCAAGAAACAAGGTAAGGGCATTAATGGAAATTGTTTCTATAATTTCTTGAACTTCTATTAATTACACGGAAAGGGTATTGGATACTCATAGTAGTTTAGAAATATGCAAAATGTTGCATACTCTAAAGATTAATAGACAAATAAGAATAAGAGAAGTCAAATTATAATTTCGGTAATGGAGCAATTGTTGCAATTACAATTGTAATAACTAATTCTTTAAAGATGCATATGGCAATTCATATTGTAAGAAAACTGTTTTTGTTCGTAAACTTGTTTTCGAAAAAAAAATGGCCATCTGATCAGAAGATAGTTATGGTGTATTAATGTAATATAAAATGACAAATGGAGTTTTTCATAGTGATGAATTACACCTCATTGGATGCTTACAATATGGTGATTACAATTGCCTAAAGTAACTACGTAACAGTGTTATAGTTGTTTCTGGTCATAAATCGAAATAGATAATCGTACTAATCAAACCTTATCTTTGGTGTTATAGACTAAGTCATAAATTGTGAGAAAAAGTTTACTAGTTTCACAAGGAAGATTTCCTTGGAGAATATGATTTTGAATCATATGAAACTTGTGAGACTTATCTCGATGAAATATGACTAAATCTCATTTTGATGAAAATGGAGACAATGTTAATAAGTTCTTATGTCCACTATATGTTGATGTATGTGGTCAGTCTAAACTTTAGCCAAAGATAGATATTCTTACTTCATCTCCTTCACAAACTATATAACAGATATAGATGTGTTTACAAATGTAACACCAATATAAATAATTTGAAATGTTCAAATTACTATTGAGTGAAGTTGAAAGCAAGTATATAAGAGCATGAAGGAAGTAAGATACCAACCTGTATAGGTGAATATCTTAGCAATGAATTAATAGATTATCTATGACAAAATTAGATTTTGTCTCAGTGATTCACTAGATTTTAAATATTCCTATGGGATTATGTTTTAAAGTCAATTGCATATTTAATGAACTCTTAGGTCCCACTAAACAGTCGATAAAATCCATATGTGGTATGGAGATGATATAAATCAAACCTTAAAATGTAGATTTTGAAATGTTTGATTTATACTAAACGACTTATGATGGCTAAGCTTGAGTTGATATCTTTCAAATATAGATTTGTTGGATACCCAAATAAAATAACGAGGTAATATTTCCACACCATTCCGAACACAAAGGGTTTGTGGTAAGGAAGACAACATTTATAGATTGGAATGCCATAGTGAAGGAATTCATAATGTGGAAATAGATCATAATGAAATAAAGATTTCAGAGTTATTTATACAAGCTAAAGAGCATCCGATGCATGCCAGTCTTTCTTTCCTTGATGAGTTAATAGTTTCCTTTAAGGTTCAAGTCTCACACTTTGAGGATTAGGGACGATTCATGAACCTTTCTTGAAAAAGAAGTTAACAAATCAATAGAAAGAAGAATTTATTGCACACAAGCTTCCTATAGGTTATATAGATATCATCATACACCAAAATCAATTGTAATAATGGTGATAGTTGATGAGGGGATCATATAGATGATAACCCCATCAAGTGATGATCCTAAATCCCTATGAAGAGGCTATGACTAGTCTAGATAGTGACAAGTGGTTAAGAACCATAGAATCTGTATTTGTATCTATAAGAATCAACAAAGTATAGTACTTTGGTTGAATCTTTAATAGATATAAGACCCATTTATAGTAAATGGGTGCTAGGGAAATGATTGGAGTAGACGGTAAGGTAGAGACCTGTAACGTCCTTCTAATTGTTAAGCGTTTAAATTAAAAGGAAACCATTTATTATGGTGAATTCCTTTTTGATAGAAATGCTTAATTCATTTCAGATTCTTCGATTGGTAACTACATACTATTATTTTGAGATATGGTAATTTCATGTGAAAAATAGTTTTCACTAAAAGGAAGTTTATGACGTCCTTAAGACCAATCCTAAAGGTCTAATATTTCCATTTACTCATAATAGAATATGTAAGTTCCAAAATACATTTAATGCGTTCAGCAAATGTCACTAATTTGGATTATTCTCTTTCATACGATCAAATAGTTTGATTTTATGATTTTAGAATAAGAGTCATAAGAGTACAAAGGACTAGTGGGAGTACACTTATCTTCCTAATGTTATATGTAGATGACATATTATCACATAGGGATATGATATACCAACCAAGCAATTAACCAAGTTTTTGATTGTTATATAGTTCTCCATGAAATATTTAGGATAGTAGCTTATATTCTTTGAATTGGGATCTACAGAGATAGATCAAAGAAGCTACTTGACCTATATCAATCTTACTACATTTATACTTTTTTAGAAGTATCGCATGGAAATTCCAAGAGTATCTATTCGACAATAGGCTTTGGAGTTACTCTTAATGTTAGGGTTTGTTCTAGGACCCTAAACGTAAGAGAATGAATGTGTATAGTCCTATTTGTTAAAACAATAAGGATCTATCTAACACACCATGAAAAATGTATAAGACCTAAAGTACACTACATGCTAGGAGTAGCGAGTAGGTATGAAGATTACCTTGATGAGGAATGTTGGAAAGTAGTAAAGACTATCCTTAAGTACTTAAGAAGTATTAAGGACCAATTCCTCATATGTGGAGAATATAAGTTGAAGCTAATTGGGTATATAGATGCTTGTTTTGCTTCAAATGTGGATGATAGCAAATCAAGACATGGTTGTGTCTATATAGAGGAGAAGTAAATTGGAATAGTTCCAACCAAGACACTGTAGCAGATTTCGGTTACTAGAAGTAGAATACATAGCAGCATAAGATGCAACTATGCCAGTGGTTTGGATAAAATAGTTCTTTATATATACATAGTGTGGTTTTCACAATGTAGATATTGTTTCTTTATACAATGACAATATTTGAGATATTTTATGATTAAAGAAACCTAGAATAAACTATAGATCCAAACAGATTCTGCAGTAGTACAACTTGATTCGAGATATAATTGAACATGAAGATGTTCACATTAAATAGGTAGAAGAAGGAACACGATGTATATCTATTCATCTAAGTTGTCTATCAGAAGAGTCTGATGAGAACAAACTGTTTATGAATTATGGTACTTGAACGATTGGGTCTAGGCCAAGTGGGAGATTGTTGGAATTATGTCCTAGCCCCGATCGTCTTGTAATGAATTGAACACAAGTGTTTACTGTACACGATAATAGTTATCCCTACAGTTTTGATTAAAGAAATTGTTTCCTTGAATCTATGGCAAGCCTTTATAATTATGGTATTAATCTACATAATATGAAGGCAGATCCTTTGATTAAGTTACGAACTAGATACCATAAGGTGTTATGATAATGAGAATCTAGCTCATAGGACTTAATCTAAACTTGTTCTTAATCGTAGGATCATCGAGTTAGGACCTCGATGATCCGGTAAGATTAATATGTAGCTAACGAGTATTTATCGGATAAATATCGGTAGTTCTCGTTTACCGAGTTAGGTGCATAGATAATGCACATAGAGATGCGATTATCGAACCGACTAAAAGTAGAGATTCCTAATGGTTAATTACCTTGAACTGTCAAGTAGGTTAATCTCTAGAAGGAATTTTATGCTTGTAATCCTTTGACCTGAGATCATCACTACTGTTGTATATATGCTTGTTGTGTTTTGATACTGGACTACTAGTGTGTCATAATGCTAGTCGAAAGGATATTGGACACAACTAAGTATATATGCTCCTAGGGATGAGTCAAGATGGAATCTATCAACTCTAGGTAAAGAGTTTGAGTTCTACGATGTCATAAGATTATAACGATTGTATCAAGTCCTTGGCCAAGGTGATAGAATGAATGAAGAAAAGAGTTTCTTAGGTCATTCGTCAATCGTTGATAATCGACGTGTAACGTAGTTGATTTTCTAATGGGATTTGACAGTTATACCATATCCCAGGATAATCCGGAGCTGTAAAGATAGAGGGATTACGTGTATGATCCTTTACCAGGTTCTTTGTACGGAGTTATTTCACGTTATCCGGTCGTTGGGGAGTGTTGTTAGACGCCAACCTCGATTAGTAGTTAATTAAGTTAACTACTACCGGTTTAACGATGAACCCACGTAGTCGCACACTAACGAGTGTATTGATCTTGCTTCATGTCGTTAATTAATATTATTATTAGATAATAAGTATTAATTAATTATATACTTGGAATATTGGTATATTAATTTGCTAGCACAAATTAATATTCTAATATAAGACCAATTTAAGACAAAAGAGAAAAAAGGGAAAAAAAAATTAACAAGTTCGTGGATCGAACCACGTACCTCTAGTAATGTGAAATGTGTCACTAACCGCTGGGCAAGTCAAGTGTTTTTGTATAATGAAGAAGGTCCAAGTCCACTTTAGAAGTGGCAATGGACCAAATTATTTAGATAATCAAATTCATTATACGTTCCTGGCTTTTCATATTCTTTGTCTTTTCATATTCTTTAGTTGGTTTTATAATATAATGAGAGTCATTATATTCTGATCATAAGTATTTTTCAAGAAAAAACACACAAGAAAGTAAAAGGTTTTTTTGTTCCAAGTCAGAATTTTGATTCTGAAAGCAAGGCTCAAGCTCGGTGTGCAAAGCGTGGAGGCTTCAAGTTTTTGAAGCTGGAATTAGCCAATTCGATTCTCATACAACGGATTAAGGTATGTAATCGATTTTTAGTTTCTGTTTAAATTCTTAAATCGCACTAGATTGGTTTAGGATTGCAATTACTTGTTTCCGCTGCTTATATATTTGATATAATCGTGATTGTGATTCCTTCACTGTACACTATATAAGAAGTCGCCTACCTAGACCCAACAGTTTAAGGTAGCAACAATAGAAAATCAGCCAAATCGTACAATTACGTATTAATCACCTACTATCATCCAATATGGAGTAACGAGGGAACAAAGAAAATAAAATGGAAAAAGTATGCCACTTCACTTCCTTGATAATCGATACCCGAATAGTAGTTTCACTTCTCTTTCTCAACAAATAAAAGGGGGGGGGGTAGTTGTTTACCACTCCTTAGCCCAATTGCCTTACAAGTTTTATTTCTCGGAATTTCGATATTGCTCGAGAGTTGACCTTGAGGTCGGGCTTGTAGATGTTTGGCGATTTGTGACACCTGATTTTCTAACATTTCTAACGAAGAGAATTTCTCATTCATCCTTTCGTTATACGTCTTCAAATTCTCACCCATCATCATCATAATGCTTTCAATGTCTGGTGTAACTCACTTGTAGAGCCTTCTTGAGGAGGAGCAAGGAGCGCTTGTTGCGTAAAAGTCTCTGCAAATGCATCACACGGGTTTCGGTGGAACTTGAACTTTATAACTCGCTCCCTGATAAAGATTTTGAGGTCTCATTGATATATATTTCCTTGAGGTCGTGGATGATAAGCATTACCTTGATTAGCGCCCCACTTGGATTTGATCATTGGAAACCCGGATGGTTTCGATTTCATTGACCATACCTCTGACCACCCAAATGATAGTTTCTTCGATTCGACACAAAGAAAACTGATTTTGGATCATTAGAACATTCTTCCCAACTATGATCGGTTACCTTACAATTCGTACAACCATACGTGTCGTTCACAACATTCACCTAAGATTTTCTACCTTGGATGCCTTCTTTATTATCAAGTTTCTTCAATTGATTCTCTAAACGCGAAAAACTTAACATCCATAGCAGTATCACTATCTAATCATAACATACCTCTACTAGCATTCGGAATTGGGAGATCTCAATGATGGCCAACTTCTTTAATTTTCGACTATTTTCTCCATATGAGACATCGCATCATTCAGATCCATCGAGACAAAAACATCACCACCACCGAGATTATCAGCTCTCAGTCTTGAACTCTTGGCGAGTCCCTTGTAGAACATCGCTAGGTGTAACTTGGGCGTGTACCCATATAATGGACACATTGCCAATATTTCTTAGAATCTCGTCTATGTCTCACCGACGCTCTCACCAGCTTCTTGTAGGAAATTTGCAAGCTTTCTTTAATCTTTTAACCTCATGCTTTGAGGATAGAACTATCGAAAAATCTAGCTTGAAGCTCATCCCAACTTGGCATTAGCTCGAGAGATTGACAAACCAATTACTCGCACTTCCGGTCAAGAGGAATTGAATCATGAAATGGTACATTTTCTCTCGTATGACGCCTCGAGTAATGTAGGCGTCACATATCTACATGAACTTTTGAATGAGACGGAACAAATCTTAATGTGCAGGCCCACAATAATTATCGTAGCTCGATAATTGATCTAGCATACCCGAATCGGGTTTGAATCTAATGTCTTGAATTGCTAGAAAGAGAATCCCTAAGGGTTGCACTTGGAATGGGTCTGAAAGGCCTTGTTCTCGTTGTTTATTGATTGGAACATTTGGGTTTACCATCTAAGAATCTGAAAAAGACGAAAACAAAAACCAAGCGTAAAAATCAAACACCTCATTCTAATGCACTAAATAAAAACACAAATATCAATGATATATTATCATTAAAACTGGCATACGATCTGGAAGGAGCTGTGCATCAATCATGTCTTCTTCAACCTTCAATTCTGTAATTCTTTTCTTTTCTATTCTTGGTATGAATTAAATAAATTTAACTTGAGTGTTAGCATATATATATGAACCCTAGTTTTATTATATAATAATTTCTTAATATAATATCTATTATATTCTTTGTTTATGTGTTTGGATTTATATTCCGTGTTCTTGTGGACTGCAGCCATATAGAATTACCATCATAGTAGTTAGGTCACCATTGACAACGGTGTTTAACTATAGGTTTAGCACATAACGTCTAGTGTACGGTTTAGATCTGACAAATCAGCCTAACTAGATATTCACCATGGTTGAGTGTATTACTATTCAACCAATTGCAGGAACAGTTTGCTTAGGACTCCTTATTGACACAGGTAAACCCTATTTAAAACTACCTAGCGTAGTTAGAATCGATTATTGAAATACTACATAATTCACCCTTACATATTTAGAACG
Organism: Nemophila menziesii; assembly: GCA_029959085.1. Taxonomy (NCBI): domain Eukaryota; kingdom Viridiplantae; phylum Streptophyta; class Magnoliopsida; order Boraginales; family Hydrophyllaceae; genus Nemophila; species Nemophila menziesii. The sequence goes on along the minus strand of JARWIR010000017.1, from coordinate 9,314,185 downwards.
GCAAAACTAGTGGGGATTACATGCTAATTACTCAAGCTAAACTTTCATACTATCTTCTTTTCTTTTCTTTTATTTATTTTCTGTCTTTTAGTTTATTAGTTTAATTTTCTTTTATTAAAAATCAAATAAAAATCTATCTTTCTCTTCTTTACCCTTGCGTATTATTATTCTAGCTTAATTATTTGCACTTGAATATTTGCATAAGTTCTTCTTAACATTCGTAGTCCCTGAGGAACGAATTCTACTTTATCATTAAAACTTGCATACGATATGTATACTTGCAGAACCGTGCGCAGCCTAGGGTGTTTATTTGCACTTATTTTATACATCTTTTTATCACACCTTAGGCGACACCAAGTTTTTGGCGCCGCTGCTGGGGACTACATCTTTAGTCCTTGTGCAATTAGTTATCCGTTTGACGCGTATGAGTAGTCGAACGTCATCGTCTCGGAAAGATCTTTAACTTTGCTCTTGACCGTTTCTCCAAAACACTAACCGATTTTGAGATATAAGCTGATTTGTGGTCGTAGGTGCTGGAATTCAGAGTTATGACAGCTTTTCCTTTTCCATATTTTTAACTTTTACTTCCTTATCTTCAATTTCCATGTTTATCCTCTTTCCTTTAGCTCTTAGACTTTGACTTGGACTCTAATTAATTACCATATATCTCTAAAGCTTCACACTAAATAAATAATTAAATCTAATATGCTCTAAAAATAATAATTAATCAATTCAAGACCCAAATTAGGAAAGTGTACTAAATCATGATAAAATCGACCTATACTCTAATAAATACACCTAAAATGATGTCTCGGAAATAGATTTTATTATCACAAATGAGGAGACATCAACATCCAAGGCGGTCGCCTTGGGCCCCAAATTTGAAAGGGCCCCAAAAAAATCAACTTCTATATTTTCGCTTAGTATAAATAATAGTAATAAGAAAATAAAGAGACATGCAACGTTGGCTCATTGATATTGGTGTATGTCATTTATTCTATGTGTCTGGGTGCGAAACCCAGCTTGCTACTTCCGATTCTTTGTTTCTTTATATCTCTTTTCTATTATTTTTTTAATTTTTTTCCTAGATAATTATTATGGCCTTTTTTTTTGTTTTTAATCCTTTTTTCGTTTATTCTTTCAATAATCTTTTTTAAGACTTTCTTTTTCGTATTTTTTAAGTTTAACTAAAAAATAAAAATAAGATCTTTAGTTAATAATAAAATTAATTAATTTTGTTTATAATATTAGGTTTTTTATTATATAATAATTTCTTAATATAATATCTATTTCTACATCAAAAAATTACAAAATTACATTAAATTTGATTTTTTAATATATATAATCATTTATTAGTTATCATTTATAAGAATTTTTGTTTTTGTTTATATCTTTAAGATTCAAATGACCAGTAAAACCAAACCCCAATAAATCTTTATCGATCTATTTAAAACAATTTTAGGTTTGGACCATCTACTTTCATCTCTGTTGATTACGTCTCACAAACTATTGAAGGATATGAGTATTGTATCTAATTTAATATTTCCCTCGCATTCGTCTTAACTACTCAATCAACATATTTATCTATCTCTCGATAAATATAACTTACCTCAAACTTTGTTTTCCTAGGTTGAATATATATTATTTTACCTTCTATATAATGTTTTTATAAAAAAACAAGAAACTTAAAATATGACAAGATATGAGTTTCTAGAGTTATTTATCAAAAAAAAAACCCACTTTTTAAATATATAGAATTATACCAAAATATACTATTTAACAAAATACTTTTTACAAGATCTAGTATTTGCAAATACAAAAAAAATCTTTTATAAGTCGATTTTTTTACTATATATGGATTTTAATCGATTGCTCATAGTTTTTATCAATGAAAAAGGCCCATATTTTTAATTCGCTTTAGGCACCACAATGGCTCGGGCCGGCCCTGATAGTCCCAACAGTGGCGCGAAAATCTCGTTGTCCGTAAATGTGTGTTAACATAATCGACACCCAAAGGAGTTACTACCCACAAGTGTACGAATCGTTGACAAGTAATAAATAGTAAGTACAAAGACTTATCATCTTTACAAGGACTATGATTGTTAATTTTAGATGTGTTCTCGTAAAGTCTTATAATAGAGCTGTGAAACTAAAAAGTTAAAGATAAATATTTGTTGGGTTTTATATTAAAAATGAATAAATTGCAATTAAATTCAATTCAACTAAGGATAATTAAACTAATGACTGAGGGTGAAAATAACTAAGAATAAGATGAGAAGTATAGCTCGATATCTCGCAATCAATCCCCACTAGTATTGACTTTACATTTATTGTTTAAGGGTATTTTGAGAAATATGTAATAGCCGGGATCCTAACTTTTTCCTAACTCCCTTTCGGGTAGCTTATGAAGCTACCTAACACCACTAGAGACCTCTTCCGAGTGAAATATAGTGAAAGATCGGTGCTAAGGTCTCTTAACCTATTGGCTTTCCGACTATTCAAGACTATCAGGTTCACTAACGCACACCAGTTGCTTATTTACAATTTTCCGTAACCCGAACCCGTCATTAGGGTGTTAATTCTAATTACTAAGGGCAAACCTATACTTGTCCAAGAAAAGGGCTGAATTATAAAGTCAAATACATGTTCAAAGCATAAATTCAATAATTCATTTCAATAACATAATCCCAAATTCAATTAAAAAAACACAATTAAGCAATCTTAGGGTTCATCCATAAACTGGTACAAACTATAGAGTTAAAGGTGCACAAAAATAATAGTATTCATCACTTAAAAGTAAAATATTCATGTTTATAAGATAAAACAAAATAAGATTACACTAATAATAGACGCAAAATGATGATGGATAATGGTGGAATGGAATGGAATGCTAATGTTCTTCTTCCCCGTTCTTCTCCAGGCGTGTATGGCTTCTTCCAAAATTGTATAACACTTAATTTGATCCAAATATATGATATATGTTATTTCCAAAATGTTTTTGGAGTTGTGGCCCTCTTTAAAAGGCCCAAGTCAGGCAAAAAAAATTTCTAAGGGTGTGCAGACTAGTTCAAACCACATCAACTAAAAATTAAATCACTCTTTCATCGTAACTCCAAATCACAAACCATCAACTCTCACGTGCTTCTAACTTCAAGTTCTACCATGAAACCCAAGGGCTCATCCAGATTCCTGGCCGATCGCGCGTGGTTACTGTAGTAAGTTGATTTCCAAGCCTAATTGGTATATGCTATAGCTCTAGCCAATTTGATATGTACTATCTCCCTCATTCATTCAACAAAACATATTAAGTCAAGAGTGTCACTATATCTAGCGAAAATTCATACGTTAGTCAAAGTATTCATAACTACATGTATAATCCTGGCCGATCGCGTGTGGTGACTGTAGTAAGTTGATTTCCAAGCCTAATTGGTAAATGCTCTAGCTCTAGCCAATTTGATACGTACTATCTCCCTCATTCATCCAACAAAGCATATTAAGTCAAGAGTGTCACTATATCTAGCGAAAATTCATATGTTAGTTAAAGTATTCATAACTACATGTATATTCATAGTCTGTTTGTCATATTTTTGCAGTTATGTTTATTGGTATGAGTTTTTTTTGCATGAGTTTGTATTTTATTCATTGTTAATGAATTAAATATATGTTTTGTTATCATTGTTGTGACTGCTGTTTGTTTTCTTCTCGTATTTTTAACTTTGTTTTAGTAGTGTCTTTTGAATTATGAATTGGGTTCAATTTTGTGTTGATTATACGTTTCATTACATGACTAATTAACAACTTAACGATATTACTCTAAAGGTCTATTGATATTATGCTATCACCCACTAAAATTGTGCTATCAACCCACTATTATGTATGTTTGTGTGTAAAGTTTTGCGAATAACCCAGTGTTATCACGCAAATAACCCATCAACATATTTGTTAACCCATTATTTTTATTTAGATAACTCACTGTTTTTTGTACAATTAACTCATTGTTATTACATTTATTGATTTTTAGTTGTTGTTTTATTTTTATGCACATACAATTAGTTATGATTTCGATCCTTGTTGATTGGACGTATCTGTTGTTAATTAAGACGATTTAATTTTTTCGGAACAAAATAGAAAATGTTAAAAAATGATTTAATTATGAAATATTTTATTTATAGAAATTTTGTTGTTGATTAAAGCACATGTATTATATGTTATATGGAAAATATTTTTTAGTTTTGAGTTTCTTTTTAATAATTAAGATCTCAAGTGATACATTACTTATTTGGTTGGTCTGGACCTTTATAACTTTTTTTCTAAAAGCTTGTTTAAAGAGTCTTAAGAGATATAAATAAAGTCAAATGAAAACATAACTATCTGACACTCTTATTTTTAATTAAATTATAAAAAAAATCATACTTATCGATAAACGAGACACACTTCCATCAAGCGATATCTATATTTAGCCTTACACACTCAACCACAAGATAAACAATACCATAACTAACAATCTATTTTATTAATTTGACACATTTTTTCAATAAAACGTCATAATTAATCTACTCATATTACTAATTTATTTTATTATTTAAATATTTAGATTAGGAATATTTTGAATATCTCTTTCATATAGTTATATATTAATCTTTTTCACTTTTAATTTTGACCCCAACTTAAATATTTCTATATTTCTATTTTTCTGATAATATTTGCTACCTCTACCATATCTTATCCCATTTTGGGTTATAATAGCTTTCAATGAGAATTTACTCCTAAACTTTATGTAATAATTGATATCTATAGCTTTTATCTATATAATGGAAATTTTTTCTATCCAATATTGAATGATTCTACACTAAAATTTACAAAAATAACTAACTTATTAATCTAATGACATGTATTTTGTTATAATAAATAGTCATGATATGAATATTAGTTGGATGGAAGTGTTACACATATATAACACTTCCAAAGTGTTATATTAGTTGAGGTAGATTCAAGAGAAGTAATAGAACTAGTCCAAAGTGCGATGGAGGGTCGAGGAGCTGGGGCACCATGGATTAGACAGATTCGCCTAATCTTGGATAGAAACAAGGACTTCACTATGAGGAGCATACTTAGGGAGGCAAATGTTTGCGCGGATTGGCTAGCTAAGCGAGGATGGAGGAGTGGCGATGAATGTGTACGGCTTGATGACCCCCCGGATGGTATTTGGAGCCTTATCACCAAAGACCGGATGGGGTTTAAGAAGCCGCGAGTTGTCTATGATTCCGATTTACTTAATAACGTGTTAGAGTAGAGCTATATTTGTTTTTGTAACACGACCCATGGGGTCTCCATTGTAATCAAAAAAAAAAAAAAAATCCCATTTGTGGAAAACATAAAGTCATTTAAGAAAATTCGTTTTACAAATCCAATGGCAATTCAAATCTTGTAGTTGTTCATGCATACTAAGAAGAAAAAAAAAAGACACCACTATATACAAGTAGTCTCCATTTATTCATGAACTTAACTCTATGTAATTGTATTCAGGATCCATCGTTATGCCATGAAAGAACTATATCTTTAAGCCCATCTTTCAATTTCTCCCATTGAATCTCCTCCGCCTCTGCCACCTCTCCATCCACCGCCTTCAACTCTACCAACCACAAATCTATAGCTATCTCCAAGATTTCCACCAATAACACAACCCTCCCTTTCACTAAACTAATCCCCCCACCTTTCCCTATTTCAACTCTATACCCCAATTTTTCCCCTACTTTCGTTACATTCTCCTCAATTTCCATCACTTCACAAACGTTTGAAGTAAACCTCATCTCTTTCCTTTTCAACCCCATCTCAAAAATCCCTGATAAATCCAAGCTCGAAGACATCACAATTATATCGAATGCATTCACTCTCCTAAAGTACTTGCAATCTCTATCACAAGACACATGACTAACATGCTCACTTTTGCCTTGCAATGACTTTTTAAACCAAGAAAGCTTCATCAATTCATCGATACTTAACCTTGTGTTTGGATTAGGATCAAGCAAGTGATAAACAACACTTCTTGATGACTTCGAAACCCATTCTGGGAATTTAAATACTCGACGGTGTATTGAACGATACATATTAGGTAAATTACTATCATCAAAAGGTAAACTCCCCGTAAGAAAATAAAACAATAACACACCACATGACCAAGCATCTGCCTTTGGTCCATTGTACCCTTTACGATAAACCACCTCAGGTGCAGTATACCCTGGCGTCCCACAGGCTGTATGCAAAAGCCCATTCTTGAGCTGTTCGGGCAAAGCTGAAAGCCCGAAATCAGATATCTTTAGCCTACCATTTCCATCAAGGAGAAGGTTTTGTGGCTTGATATCACGATGTGCGACACCATTTTGATGACAGAAATTGAGGGCTGATATAAGCTGCTGAAAGTATGTTCGAGCTAGGGTTTCAGAGAAGCGACCTTTACGTTGAAGTTGCATGAAAAGTTCTCCTTTAGGAGCCAACTCCATGACTAGATAAATTTTGGTTTTTGTAGCCATGACTTCGTGAAGTTTAAGGATGTTTGGGTGGTGGTTAAGGCGGCGCATGGCGGAGATTTCACGGAGTATGTGATGCTCCATCGAAGCTGCGAGGGTGGTGCTTTTGTCTATCACTTTGATAGCTACGCAAGTTTCGTCTGTTAAGTTACGGCCGTGGTAGACTTTTGCAAAGCTGCCTCGGCCTAAAAGGTGGTTTATTTGGTATTTTTTTAGTATGATTGATCCGCTTTCACCGCTGCTACTGGAGGTTCTGGTAATCTTGGTGATGAAGAGTGGTGGAGTAGAGCTTGGTTGGGGATCCATGGTGGAAGCGGAGAAGCACAAGTGATGTTACAAAATTAAGTAAATGATAATGTGCAATGATAGTTTTATAATCAATAATTCTCCAAAAAGAAGTTTATATAGTAAAATAGAACAGTAGTGGAGAATAGCTGTAAGGGTTATTGATAATTTACATGTAGTAATCATATTTAACTCTGTAAAGTGTGTGCTCAATTATTATCAATTGGTTTTCCTCTGTCCACTATTTTGGGAGCTTTGTCCAATTTTCTGTAAAATGAGTCATCACTACAACAGGTCGGTGTTTTGCCGACGACACGTGTCGTCGGTAAACAGTCGTCTCTAGTAATTGGTCGGTAAATCAACGCTTGCCGACGGCGTCTTTGGGCTCTCGTCTGTAAACGAGTTTTTTACCAACGACGGCTCCTCGTCGGTAAATCTTTGTCTTACCGATGATAACAATTTGAGTCGCCGGTAACTTGTATCTCTTTACCGACGACCACAGTCGTCGGTATCTCTATAATTTACCGACGAATACGTCGTCGGTATAATATTAATTAATAATTCAATTTTTTTCCGCACACCTTTTTTTTTGAATTTAAACCATTACCGACGACATTCTTCACATGAATGTCGTCGGTAAACATTCTTTTTTTATTATTTTTTCTGAATGTTTACCGACGACATTCATGTGAAGAATGTCGTCGGTATTGGTTTAATTTTTTTTTTAATTATTTTTTTATTTAATTTGGGTTTTTGACTTTTTTTAAATTTGATATACTAATACAAGAGAATAACTAGAAACCGTGACTTATATTCATAAAATATAAATAAACCCGGGTAGTCAAACTCCGGGAATAAAGTCAAACTCCCGGAGTTAAAAGTCAAAATATTACATATCATAATAAAAGTCATAATAAATATAAACGTAATAAAATAAAAGTCTTAACACATAACAAATCAATTAAGGGCCGGATAAATCTTTTTCATCTTCGTCATCTTCATCATCTTCATCTGAGAACGGAGGGAGACCATTGGCGGCTCGAGATTCGTTGAGGCCTTTGAGCATCTTATCGATAAAATCACCGGACTTAGATTTGGCGCTCGATGGAGTAGCTTCATCCGCCATAGGAGGTAATCCTTGCAGTTCGCGGAGCTCGTTCATACCCTCGAATATCTGCTGGAGTTTTACCGCGTTTTTCTGAGCGGTCTTATCCGAAACAGACGGCTTTGGTTCCCTTTTTTTTTCTTGAAGACGGCTCCAATTGACGGGATCCAGTGTCTACTCTTTGCCGGTTTCATCACCTCATGTACCGTCTCCTTCAACGCTCCTATCTACTCCTCCACCGGAACATCTTCCGCCGATTGGGACCCCGACTCGATAACTCGATCTTTAAGCTTCCCCTATAAACTCGCTGTAATAAAATTTCAAATAAATAATTAATAAAACTAACAAAAAAATAAATTTAAAGTTAAATAATTAATTTTAAACAATAAAAAGGAAAATAGACCACTTACACTAGCCTGCTCCCATCTATCGTCCACCCAGCTTCCCTTCGCCCCGCCATAGCCCAAATACTCGAAATATCCGCCTATCGATGGAAGTGGGACCTCCTCTTGGGCCTGCTCGTCAATAAAGCTCAGGGGATCCTTCGTAGTAACCTTCAGCTTACCCTATAAAATATACATAAAAAATTATAATTATTAAAAATTTAAATTAAATAACTAATAAATTTTATTTTTACTTTAAGAAATTATACCTCGATAATCTCGTGCCGGGTCTGTGTTTGGTTTCTAGAACCTGACTTGTTCGGCTTCTTCTGGTTCTGCCTATTCTTTTTATTAATCTCCGCCTGAGCCTGTTACAATTCAAGTTAAAAAATAGTTAAAAACTAATTTAATAATAAAATAATTAAATTATAATTTTACCTTTTTGTTCGGGTCATTCAGCATATCAAGGGTTCTCTTCCAATCCTCTGGAAGCACCTCGGGAGGAATCTCGTCTGTATCGTAGTAGTCAGCCTTAAGGTCATGCTTCCACCGCCTGTAGGCAGTGGCCTGAGACGACTGTAGCTTCCCGCTGATAAAGTTCCAATCCTCTCGGGCCCTCCACTCCTCGAGGTTGAAAAACTCCTCGAGATTTACGAGAATCGTGGATTTGAGTGTCCTCGAGACATCACTCCACTGTTTATAGTACGGAGGGACTGTGTCTCGGACCGCGGACCCCACTACTTGGGCCACGTGCTTCCCATACTCATCGTATAGGTTCCACGTGTCATCTAGGATGCAGAAGTCGACTGGTAGTGGCCCACCTAATTTCTCTTTAGCATCTTGGGCTGTTTTCAGGGACGAAATCGTTCGGGGTCTCCTTTTTCTCCAAACTGTTTAATGAAATTGTATTAATTAAATTACTAATTTATATTAATTGAATTTTATATAGTAATTTATATTACCGGGCGGCTGGTTACAGTCATTTAGGTTTGGTGGTTGATTCCTATTCAGATCTTCACCGTTACCATCACCTGGATGATAATTAGGCATCACATCGGCCATCTATAATTTAAATAAAATTAATAAATTAGTTTTTTTTAAAGACTATATAGTATAAATTGCATTTTAGTCCTTTTTTTTATTAGAAATTACAAAAATACCCTTAAAAATGACAAAAATAATATTTTATAAAAGTTTTTTAAATTACAATTTAGTCCTTATAATTTATATATTTACAAAGATAAATATATATATTAATTTTAAAAGGAGTAAATGACACTTTTGCCCCCTGGGTTTATACGCGATTGACAGGTTGCCCCCTAACTCTTAAAATGCGCCTCGTTGCCCCCTAAGATTTGTTTTTGTGACCCGTTACCCCCTACTGCGTGTTCCGTCCATTTTTTGCCGTTAAAAGTGACGTGGCAATGCCATGTCACAATTTTTTTTTTTTTAATCCAGATGTTAATTACATGTTTAATTAATTTAAAACAGGGGTAAAAAAGAAATTTTATATATAGTTTTTAATATATTAAATATAAATAATAAAATAGCCACCCCCACCCCACCACACCCCCTACCCCCCCTCCCCCCCCCCCCTCTTCTTCTTCCCCGTTCTTCTTCTTCTTCCCCAACTACACCTCTGGTTTTTTTTAAAAAAAAAAAAAAAAAACAGCAGCAACATAAGCTTCTCATTGAGCAGCTTCTCCAGATCTTGAACCATGGAGCTCGATCTTGAACGCAAATGCCGCTGCTCAGAGCATCATGGAATTCCTCTTTGATTCTTGGGCAGGAGAGCTCGCCGGACTTCGACGCCATTGCAGCGGAGAAGAACGATTTCGATCTGCTGGATTCACGATATATTGCAGCTTAGGTAGAATAGGAGCTCAGATTCACGAACTCAGCACCATGGATTCACGAACTCATCACCAGATTATCTTCTCCGATGCTCAGATTCACGAACTCGGCACCATAGAGTCATGAACTCAGCCCCATGGATTCACGCTATATTGCAGCTTCTTATATTGTCCAAGTTTTATATTGCCACTCTTAAATTCAAGACACCATGTCTAACGTTTTGCTCTCCATATTCGGTAAAGCTGCTGGATTTAAAACCGAAAGCGATATTTTGAGTAGCAAGATGGTGGCTATATCTGTATTAGCATCTTTACCAATCATGTTCATAATCGATTTATTCTTAAATAATATATGGCCTTTAGTCCGTCCCAAGAAAGAAGATGCTACAACAATTGCTATAAAAATCAAAGGAGAAGAAGAAGATGAGAAAGAAACTCAGTGTAGTGTGTGTCTATGTGAGATCTCGAAAAGTGAAAGCTATAGAGTTCTTGAAAAATGTAACCATGGATTCCTCTGTATATTTTCATAATACGAAAGCTTTGTGCAGTTTAATTTTAGTAGAGATGTATAATTTTAGTTGTAATTTACTCTGTAATGTTTTGTGATTTGATTTGGGTTATGGTAATTTTGTGTTTCAGAATTGTGAGTTCAAGTTCCCATTAACAGTGTCATGTGTACACTTTATATGTTCAACAATCGGTGCATTTCTGATGATAAAAGTATTTAAAGTAAAGGCACTTATAGTGGTAGAGGAATGTTTTGGATTCCTCTGTATATTTCCATAATATGTTGCTGCTGTTTTTTTTTTTTTTTTAAAAACCAGAGGTGTAGTTGGGGAAGAAGAAGAAGAAGAACGGGGAAGAAGAAGAGGGGGGGGGGGAGGGGGTAGGGGGTGTGGTGGGGTGGGGGGTGGCTATTTTATTATTTATATTTAATATATTAAAAACTATATATAAAATTTCTTTTTTACCCCTGTTTTAAATTAATTAAACATGTAATTAACATCTGGATTTAAAAAAAAAAAATTGTGACATGGAAATGCCACGTCACTTTTAACGGGAAAATGGACGGAACACGCAGTAGGGGGTAACGGGTCACAAAATTAAATCTTAGGGGGCAACGAGGCGCATTTTAAGAGTTAGGGGGCAACCTGTCAATCGCGTATAAACTCAGGGGGCAAAAGTGTTATTTACTCTTTTAAAAGTCTATATATTATAAATTGCATTTTAGTTCTTATATTTTCAAAAATTACAAAAATACCCTAAAGTTCATAATATTTTTTTAAAATTTTTTAAAATTGCATTTTAGTCCTTATAATTTATATATTTACAAAAATACCCTAAAATCATAAAAAATTGTAATTTTTTTTTTAAAATTGCATTTTAGTCCTCAAAAGCTTCATATTTACAAAAATAAACATATTTATTTTCACATTAAGTCCCTAAATTTCACAAATATTAAAATTCTTCACATACACAAATTCTAAATCCTACAATTCACACAACATATTTACAATTTAATCCAATAACATCCATAAGTTATCAAAAAAAATCCAAAAATCATTCAAACCCCTAATTTTGCTAAAAATTACAAAAAATACTATTTACATGGTGTATTTAACTAACCAAAACGTTTAAACAATCACTAATACAAACACGAAAATTCGGAAAGCATAATAAATCAAATAGAAATCCGGAAAAAATTCAATTCTTAAAAAAAAAAATAGGGGTTTGAATAGGATTTCGTGTACCTATTACGTGAAATTTGTGTTGAAGATGTCCAGGAATCCATGCCACACAAGTAGAGAGGAAGAACACAAACAACAAAAAAGTTAGGATTTGATTTAGAAAAATTGAAAAAAAATTGAAAAAACAATGGATTTTTGGCATGAAATCACTTACATTCGATGTTGTTTGAGTGTTGGGATGCCTCGGAATAGCTCCTTCTTGCTCGGAATCGAATTTTTGGAGAGTGTTTTGAAGAAGAATTAAAAGAAGAATTAAGAGAGAAAAAAAGTTAGGGTTTCGAAGAGAAAAGAGGGCCAGAGTCGTATTATTAGAGAGTAGTACTTATTTTCTTATATCAACTCCAATATTTCTTTATTCTTGGTCTCTTCTTTCACTTGGAATTTTCTATATCTAGAAAGCTTCCAAGATAGACTTCCCAACTATTATAACGGGTACTTTCAATTGTCTGGTCTTCATGAGGGTTGAAATATGCTTCATGTTGAGCCTATTTTTCTAGTCCATCTCGACTCTTCTAATTCTGGATCGATGTTAAATGTTCTAATTCTTCTTTAAGCAATTGCAAAAAAAGATAGCTCTTTCCTAATAGGGCTGCAATATCACATTTTTAACCTCGTTTTCTCCAAAAGGGATATATTTTGTCTTATACCTACAAATACTGCAATAAAACCAGATAGCGGTATAATATAAACCTAAAATATCCTAAATAACAGATATTATACCACATTGTCTGGACACATAAAAATCTAGCTTAATCGTGTGTTGTTGGGATCTCATCTGAAGAATATCTTTGTTGATGAAATTCGATTGTTGCCCTACTTTACTACATATCAGCCCCAATCTCTGTTGATTGGAGATTGGGGCTTGAGTATTATTTAACCCATCTTGTTGCCTAAAATTTCTTTTTTTACTTATCACTGTCTTTGGTTGCCCTATGTGGGGGATTGTTAGATCGAAGATTATTTAGTTAATGGTTATCAAGTCAAATGTCTATTTAGTAACATGGGTATTAAATGGAGTAAAACGGTTTTCGCAAAAAGGTTCCATCCCACATTGGTGGGATGATGATTTTTATTGTGTTTTTATATTAAATTCTTCTACATACATTTCAATATGAGTACCCCATGCAAGTGAGAAGTCATAGGATTATCCCTAAATGCACGCCATCACCATTACTTCCCTGTGCGACTCCTTCTCTTGGGACGATGACACGACATGGTCATGGTCGTGATCATTGTCGTGGGAAGTTGGGAAGAATCAAGAATTAATTTTTTTTTCTAAGTTTGGGATATTTGTGATGGTGGTTTAAAAGATTCAAAATATTTTCAGGCCTTAAGAGCAAAACGTTGTTTTACCATGATTCTCCTCCACACATTGCTTGCTGCATTTCTAAACATTTCCAAAGTTTAATGTTTTGTCCCCACGATTTTGTTATGGTCAAAACTCAAATTTTTGGATTCCAAAACAAATTTATGATTCATTGCAATGCCACGAGGTTTATTTTTCAGTGCCTATTAAACAAGTTTTGTTGACTTCGTTTGACCTTGAACGACTAACAAACTACTCTCAACTCTCTCTATACTCTTCCGTGTCTTATATATCTTTTATGTAGCTTTCAAGCATAAATCTATTCCTTTATTAAGAATGCACACTGAATAGAAACGTAGCAACTATAACTTACCAAATGATCGGTAATTACAGTTTAGCATTCTGGTTGCATCACTAATTTTTTAGGAAGTCGTTCACCACATTTCCAAATGTCAGACTATTATGGAAGAAGTTAGAGCATGGGTATTGGTTATATGTGTAATAGAATATTATGTTAGTTTTATTTTGATTATTTTTATAATACCTCCGAAAACCACTATAGACTCAAAATTATCTTAACTATAGTAAGATTTGACCTCGAGATCTTCTCAGACTCATTTTGAATCAAGTAAAATTAGATTTTATAACTTTTAACTATTAAAATAACTATAATCACAACAATCTATTAATAGATATGTATATGTAAATTCTCTAAGTGAGTTTTCAATTATCAAATACTATCCATTGAAAAAAAAATAGTCATATGTTCAATAATAAATTTAGGGTCCGTTTGGAAGTGCTTATTTTAGAAGGAAAAAGCGCTTTTAAAATAAAATTTAAAATTTAAAAAAATTATTAAAATTAATTTTGAAATCTAAAATTATTTTAAGTGTATTTTTTTAAAGAAGCACCTATTTGGTGCTTCTCATAAAAGTGTTTTTCAAAGTAAAAAAAACTCTTAAAATGCTAAAAGCATTTTTAAGTGTTTCTCTAAAAAAGCACTTCCAAACAGACACTTAGTCTTATGGAAATGATGGTTAATTATTCAAACAATATGAGATAAATAGTTGGTCTACTGGTTAAACTATTCCGTAGAGATCAAGAGATTCTGTAATCGAATCTCGTTAGAGTCAAAATAACTACGAGTTAACTCTGATATAAAACAAAAAGAATATCACATCTTGTGTTATTTTACAGTAAAGTTTTCATTTCACTTTTTTTTTTTTGACACATTCACTTTCTTTCCTATCTTGTCATTATATTTTGTGCTAGGCTCATTTCCAGTTTAAAAATTCTCCCAACCAGCACTGATTTTGTCTCAAAATGATCAAGATTCATTAAAATAATTAAACACGTCGCTTTCATTTATAATAATTAATTTCCTTACTATCCCACTAAGAAAAAGGTAAGCTTGTATCATAGTGGAGGACGAATAATGTCGGCATTATCTCGAAGATATTTAGCAAATGCATCCATATGCAATTTGTCTTTTTTGGTCAAACAACTTTATTATCTTGAGAATATTCCTTATTTTTTTTCCAAGTAAATAAATCAAGAACAGTTATGCAACGATTTAAGGAAAACATAAAAATCGCTCAACGAGCCATTCATTCAAGTAGAAGTATATAGGGGAATTAGCTTTGTAAGGCCCAAGCCATATAACATTTTGTGTTTTAAATCCTACCCTAACCAATCCCATATCTGGTCCAACTAAAGAGGAGGATGTACCAATATACCCCTAATCCCTTCCCCACTAGGAAACAACAAAAATCCCACCCCCAACCCCTATTAAGATCCGGAAACCCCCCACCCCATTATCAGCTGCCCCTCTCTCTCTCACAGGCCCAACCCCACCTGCGCCCCCTCCATCAACACCATTAACACCACCCCCATCACCATGAGCACCGCCATCACCGAATCATCACCACCTACTAACCACCAACAACACCACCCCCAACCCACCTTCCCACTGACGAGCTGCACCACCACCACCTTTCCACTGACGAGCTGCACCACCGACGCTGCTCTCTTGCACCCCTGCGACTCCGATCGAGATCCACCACCAACTCTTCCTCGCGCCGCCTCCTCCGTGGACCATCGCTGCTGACCTCCACCACGAGGAGCTGCAGAAACCCACCCCCACCAACACCAAAACATCACCAGCCCCAACCCACCACCGCCTTCATCACCAACAACATCTCGGAGAAGACCACCACCACCCGTGGCTTAAATCTGCAGAAAACCAGTGAAGACCCGGAGAAGACCACCTCCGTTCGAGGTCCGCCATCCACCAACCCTGCTGCCGCCTCCGAGATGCAGAACACCGCCGCAGCTTCGCTGGACGACCTACCCACCTTCGCGTCTCTCCTGCCACTTCAGCAACTCAGATCGAGGCCATCAAGCAGGTTCCTCTCCCGTTGAAGACCAAGGCCAAGATCGAGGCCACCGTTGTGTTCTGCTGGGTCCAGCGCCATTGGGCTCAGGGTTGTTAGTGGGTCCAGACCCTCTGCAGTTGAAGACCAAGATCCAGACCCTATCGGTTTTTTTTTGTGTATTGTTAGGCATAATGGGGCCAGCCCATTGGGTTTTTGTGTAATATGGGCCAGCCCCATATAGGTGTATTGTGTATCATGGGCCAGCCCCATGTAGATGTATTTGATAATTTTATTCAATTCATTAATGGGCCAGCCCCATGAAGCTTTAGTTTGTTATTCAACTCGTTAATGGGCCAGCCCCATCAAGCTTTAGTTCTTTATTAAATAAACACACAAACACAAAAAGTATTGGAAAAAGACTAAAAATAAAAAGACTTAAAAAGTATTGCAAAAAATGTATAGGGTCTGCGTTTATGGGGCCGTACCCATGTCGCTGAATTCAATATGCACTACTGATTGTTCTGCGTTATGGGGCCGTACCCATAACGAAGAGGGGTAAAACGGGAAAGTCCCAAACCAGCTAGTTAGAAATAGGCCTTACAAAAAAGTTATTCCAGCCAGGACTTAAAATACAAAGTTTTGGTTTTCTAGGCCTCAATTTACAATTTCCTCAAGTATATATTACGTCTTGCACTCTTAGCTGTAAGATTCGTAACGCTATTAAATTTCCTGTTAACGAAGTTAACCTTCCAGGATGGGAATTCCACAAGCCAGTTCCTCATTTCGCAATAAAAGGGTAAATTTGCCATCGAAGTCTTGTGCGTTTTAAGATACCTTGAACCATTTCAAGGTTATCGGAGTAAAAAGAGACACTCCGAAAATTGCAATTAGCAGCCTCTCCCATAGCAAGAAGGACCGTCCAACATTCACCTTCAATAGGACTCTTAACGAAAGATTTGGAGACAATCTTGTGAGTGATTTTACCTTCCTTGTCAACTACAATCGCTGCTATACCTGAAGGTTCATAATCTCTTTTAAACGATGCATCACTCATGAAAATATAATCTGAATCGTTTGTAAGTATTGGGTTGTTCTCAATTATAGTATCATTATTTTCCTCATTTCTTATTGTACTTTTCCTTTCCTGTTCCTTTCCATCAGTAATCTTATTATTAAAGAGATCGTTCATAGCAGGGTGAATTTTAAATAAGACATCCTTAATCGCCCATGGAATATTATCGTGAAAACCCCTCATTTTTGCCTTCCATATGTTTCATAAAGTAAGTAGAAAATAGGCGGTAAATTCATTTCGATCCCATCCATTCTTAACGTACTTCTTACGCATTTCAATTAACCAATCTCCCAATTCATATTTTCTTTCTTTTTCAATAAGTATTTGTAACCTTGAATTAGCCCAAATTGTCATACTTAAAGGGCATTTAATGAAGAGATGTTCCATATCTTCCTTACCAAGCTCACACCATTCACAAGTATCATCTTTGACACACTTCCTTATTTTAAGATTTCGTTTGGTAGGTATAGCTCCATTGCAAATTTTTCATCCAAAGGATCTAACTTTATTCATAATGTTTGATTTCCAAATAATATTCCAAAGACTATTATTATCATGTTTACCTTGAGATTCATTTTGTACTTCCACTTCCACCAATTTATGGTAACCTGATTTGGTACTATATATACCATCCTTCGAGAAAGGCCAAATCAATTTGTCTTATTCCTTGCTTATTAGCATAGGGATCTTACATATATCACTGACAATGTTTGGTGGGAAAAGTTGTCTAAGTAGCTCCAAATTCCAATTTGTCATATCTTCATTAAAGAGTTGTGCTACTATATCCACTTTGCAACCAACCGGTTTCTCCAAAGATATATTATTGCCAATCCAATTCTGGTCCCATATATTAATATTTAAACCATTTCCAATTCTCCATATTGAGTGTTGTTTGATAAATCGAATTCCTTTATAAATACTAGTCCAGCTCCACGGTCTTTTATTAGAGAGTTTTGCATTGAAAATATTATCAAACGGAGAGTAGATACCCTTTAATACCTTAGCTACAAGTGAGTTAGGATTATTCATAATTCTCCAGGCTTGCTTACCTAAAAGTGCCAAATTCATTTTTTGAAAGTCTCTGAATCCAATACCTCCAATAGCTTTAGCTGTCGCAATTTTTTTCCATTTTACCCAGTGAATTCTTTTTTTAGTACAAGAATCCCACCAGAAATTAGCTACAATTCCAGATAATTTCTTGTAAAGTGATTTAGGGAATTCGAAGATAGACATTGCATAATTAGGTATCGCTTGAAGGACTGCCTTTATAAGTACCTCTTTGTCTCCATCGGAGAGTAAGTTAGCAAAGTAGCTAGATGATTTATTTAGAAGTTTGTCTTTGATATAATTTAAATTCTCTGATTTTTCTCTTTTAAGAGAAAAAGGAATCCCCAAGTACTTACCAAAGGTTGATGTCCTTGTAACATTTAGATTTTTAGCCACCTCTTCACAAATGTTTTCAGGAGTTCCTTTGCTAAACAAAATTGACAATTTTTGAAAATTAATTCGTTGACCATACGCTTGACAAAAGAGAGATATAGTATCTTTAAAAGCTTCAATTTCATTCTTATCAATATTTATGAAAAATAGAGCATCGTCAGCAAATAGAAGATGTGTGGGACTTGGACAATTTCTGGTAATTTTAATACCTTTGATATTACCTTCCCGACATTGATAGTTAATAAGACCGATAAGGCTTTCCGTTAGAATTGAAAAAGAGAGAGGAGATAGCGGATCGCCTTTTCTGATTCCCCTAGTCGGTGAAAATTTATTAAGTCTCTGTCTGTTAACTTTTATCTGGAAAGACACCGAAGATATACAATTATAGATCCATTCAATCCATTTATCACAGAAGCCAATAGCCTTAAGCGTTTGTACTAAAAAATCCCAGTTGACATGGTCATAAGCCTTCGCCATATCAATTTTAACCGCCGCGAAATGTTTTTTTGATTTTCTTTTATTCTTAAGAAAAAAAGAAACTTCCTGTGCAATTAATATGTTGTCTTGGATACTTCTTCCTTTAATGAAAGCTGGTTGAGTAGGTGATATTAAATCATCCATAATCGGTTGTGATCTATTGGCGAGAATCTTTGATATAATTTTATAACTAAAGTTGAGGTACGCAATAGGTCTATAATCCGCCACTGATTCTTGAGACTCTCCTTTTGGGATAAGCGTAATCAAAGTGTCATTGAGACCATTGAGTGGTGTATTATTTTTGAAAAAATTGTTAACAATTGTAAAGATATCATCTTTAAGAGTATCCCAATTTTCTTGATAGAAATTACCTGGTAAACCATCTGGTCCTGGGGCTTTTGATCCCGACATATCAAAAAAAACTTTTCTAATTTCTTCAATATCTGGTATTTTAGTAATTTCCTCATTCACCTTATCAGAAACCTTGTTAGGTATATATTTAGATATATTCGCTCCTTGAGGTATTGTTTTACCAGAGAATAGATTCATATAATAATCACGAATAATGTCTTTAAGTTCCGCTTCATTCTCAGTCCAAGAGCCATTATTATTCTTGATATCACTAATTTTATTTATTTTCCTTCTAAAAAGCGTTTTTGGCATGGAAATATTTTGTATTTTTGTCGCATTTTTTAATCCATTGATCCCTAGCCTTATCTGCCCAAAATAATTCCTCTTGTCTCCAAGCTTCCTCTAATTTTCCGTATATTTTTTTCTCTTTAATCCAATTAGACTCTGTGGCTTGATCATTTTGAAGTATAGTTAACTCCTTTTGATATTTATCGATGAGTTTACACGATTGTTACAGAAATTTTGTTTACTCCATCTTGTAAGAGCTAAGCAAAGTGCATCTCTTTTTGCGCAAAAATCTTTAATAGAAAGAGCATTACCTTAACCAATCCAAATTTTACTAATGAAGTCTTTACATTTCTCATTTTCTAACCATTTGGATTCAAACATAAAATATTTTTCAAACCTTGATTTGGGCGTATCCATGGACAGAATAAGGGGTGAATGGTCGGAACCAATCGCTGGTGGTACTTGAATTGACGCATTAGGAAAGATTTCACACCAAGAAAGAGAAGCAAGACCTCGATCAAGCCTTTCTTTAACATTTTCTTAGCCTTTTCGTTTATTTGACCAAGTATAGAAACATCCTTTACTTGGTAAATCTATTAAACCATTTTGATTAATGAAGTTATTAAACCTTATGATTCTATCAAAGTTTGGTCCTCTTTTGCCAATTTTTTCGGGATGTTTGTGAGATATCATTGAAATACCCAATGAATAAAGTAGGAATATCCACTTTTGAGTACCAATTTGTAAGAGATTTCCATAGGTTATTTCCTTCATATTCACAAGTTGGAGCATAAACAGACACCAAGTACCAAACTTCTTTATTTGATTCCATTACTTAAGCTATTACAAAAGATGGAGCAGAGTTTATAACTCTTAATTTCACGGAATCTTTCCACAACAATAGAATCGCCCAAGACATATAAAATCTTCCCCTGGGTTCGACTATGTGTGAATTTTCAAAACCCTTAAAATGACTACAAGACGAAAGCTTACTAGACTTTAACTTAGATTCTAATAAACAAGCAATAGAAATGTGAAATTTTGAAACAAGGGACTTAAACATACTCTTTGTCGAGGGTGCCCTCGCTCCTAGACAATTCCAAACAAGCACGCTACCCATCGAACCCGTCCCTCTTAAGGGATAGGCCGTCATCCATTTGAGCAAATAAAGGTCCACTTTCCATCACGGGTAGCCCATGTGTACTCGCAGCCTCATCAGAAGATGATTCTTCGCTAGACACTCCATCAAGAT
This sequence comes from Nemophila menziesii, assembly GCA_029959085.1. NCBI lineage: Eukaryota > Viridiplantae > Streptophyta > Magnoliopsida > Boraginales > Hydrophyllaceae > Nemophila > Nemophila menziesii. The sequence goes on along the minus strand of JARWIR010000017.1, from coordinate 9,293,723 downwards.
GACCTTGACAGTCATCTCCTTTGCAAAACACCACATTTCCGTTAACATGAGTATCACCACCAAAATAATTCTCCTCCTTCTCTTGGTTATAAAAGAATTGGTCTCTCACTTCGAAAAAAACTCGAGTATAACTCGTCCACAAACAATTGCATATCACTAATCCTCTTCTCCATCAAATTGAAATCATTCACGCTTAGTTTTTGCATCTTCTTCTTAGGTTCTTGTTGAGTAGGAGCAGGTGCAGACTTGCGTTTTAAATCCATTGGCCAGGTAAATTTTTTTTGTGGACTAAAAACACACATTCTCGGTTTGGTGCGCCAAGTGACTTCCAGTGGCGAATGCAGGATTAAAAACCAGGATGGGCTTATGAATAAAGGGGGTTGGGGGGCAACGCCCCTGATATTTTTTTTTAATATTTAACCAAAAAAAATATAAAACAAGAAATATATGCCGCAAATAACAACTAATTTTTTAACAAATAAACACCAGCGCAATTAATAAAAATAAATAATTTACTATTTTAATATTTAATTAATATAATAATTAGATTTTATAAAAAAAGTTATTGATATATGATAAATCAGTGAAACAATAAATAAAATAATAATATAATCCATGCTAATTTTTTTTTCTTTGTAATTTTAATTGAAAGATTCATAAATTAAAAATATAGTTATATACATTTAAATTATATATTTATAATTAATTTTTTTTAAGTTGAGGGTGGGCTTAAGCCCACCTAACCTTAACACACATCCGCCACTAGTGACTTCATCATCATTCTCGCTTCTAGGAAAGTTGCTAAAGTGAACAAATTGTGAATTTAGGGTAGCCTCTCGTGGTTCATAACTGTATTCCTTCTCGGTGTCGTTAATCATCACATCTTTGCCTTTATAATTATATTGGTAAGCAGCAGGGGGATCATTAATGTTGAAATGCTCTTGATTAAACTCCTTAAACTGATCATAGTTCACACTTTTATTGAGAACCTGTCCATCTTGATTAACACTTAGTGCAGCAGTATCACTAAGTAAGTTAAGAGCAGAATTGTTAACACCATCGATATAATTAGTGTCTTGAGTGAATTTCATGTACATTCCATCTATGTCAACCTCACGCGCATTGAGTACTTCTTTAATAGCTTGATTGGAAACGATAATACTCATTCCCACGTCTCCAAGCTCCTCTCTAAATATCTTGAAAATTGTTATATGGTTTTCCTCAGATAATTCAACTGGACCTTCAAAGTTTGCAATGTTGTTGTAGATTTCTTCCAACATCTCTGTGTTTTCTCGCTTACGTTTTTGGGATTCAGAGTCGTTCTTCTTATCATCCTTATTAGCTTCTCTATTATGAATTTGAGAGGGAATAGAGATAGAACCAAATTGAATATTAGAGTTTAAAGCATTGTTACCAGCGTTGTGACCTTTTTCATCGTCCTCTCCATCAGCATCATGTCTTCTAAAAGGATAAAATCTTATAATTTCATCAAAATTACCCCAGTTGTCTCTTCTCCTCAGTACATGAAATTGATAAGCTAAAGAATAGAATTACTCAGTAACAAACTAAACAGCTGTCAAAAGCTGTTATCAAAACAGTTAGAACAAATGTTTGTGTATATGTATAGGTTGTTATGCATGAGTGTATAAATAGACTACATAACTCTTGTATTCATTTTAACACAGAATAATAAAATTCTTTCTCTTCTTCTCTACTTCTAATATGGTATCAGAGCTATGGAGGTTCAGCTCAAAATCTAAATCGCCATTAATGGCGTCTTGAAGCTTTTTCAGACCTCCGCTCATATAATCGATCTTCTGCTTCCGCTTCTCACCTTTAATGGCGTCTTCTTCATCCACTCATACTAATACTACACCAAACATTCAATCCAGCTCGGAAATACCAGCTGGTCTTCTTCTTCTCCGTCAAAATTGGGCATCTCTCGTACAAATCAAGCTTGATTCCACCAATTATGTGCTTTGGCGTGCACAGATGGAATCAATACTAGAAGCACATGGCTATCTTGCTCATGTTAATGGAACCTCACCTGTTCCTGCTTCATCTTCTTCATCTTATTCTACTTGGCTTATTGTTGATCAACAGCTCAAGGTATCACTTAATTCATCAATGATACCGACTATCTTATCTCAAGTGGTTAGATTAGTTCATGCTCATGATGTATGGGCAAAACTAGAAGAAATATTCATCACTCAATGTCGCACACATGTTCATGGATTAAAGATGCGACTGTGTAACATAAAGAAAACTGATCGGTCAATGACAAGCTACTTGAATGAAATTCAAGAATTGTGTGATGGATTAGCTACAGCTGGTGAATCTCTTCCACTAGAAGATATTATCATGTATACACTCAAAGGTCTCCCATCTGAGTTTAATCAATTTAAGTCGAGCATTAGAATTACAAACGCTCAAACCTCTACACTCACTTTTCACTCCTTGGGGAGTTTGTTAGTATCTGAAGAACAACACATGAAGATGAATGAATCTGCAGATTCATCCAACTCATCTCACTCTGCGTTATTTACATCTTCTGGTCCTCCAACTTCTGGTTTTAATCAAAATAACACTCAAGGTCGTGGAACTTATGCTCGAGGTAATTCAAACCAAAATAGAGGTAATAATAATCGAGGTTTTTATAATAATCGAGGAAGAGGCCGAAATTCTTTCCAATCTATATTAGGTGCTCCTCCTAATCAATCTTCTTTTGGTATGAATTCTTCACCTACATGTCAAATTTGTACAAAATTTGGTCATATTGCGTTGGACTGTTGGTTTAGAGCTGATTTTAATAACTACCCATCACCAAAGGCTCAGAATCGTGTTGCTTTAGCTGCTCACACATCTCAGCCAAATTCATATGATCCTGAGCTGTGGTATCTTGATTTGGGAGCTAACAGTCATGTAACTCATGATCCTTCATTAATTCAAGCTCCAACACCTTATAATGGATCAAATTCAGTTGCTGTAGGTAATGGTCAACCATTAAACATTGCTAACATTGGTGATAGTAAGCTCTCTTCTCCCTCAGCCTCTTTACTACTTAAATCTATACTTCATGTACCTTCTATCACGTCCAATTTACTCTCTATATCTAGACTTACTCAAGATAATAATTGCTCTATCATTTTTACTGCAAATTCAGTGTCTATCATTGATTTAACCTCTAAGCACATTCTATTTCAGGGCCCTTGTAAAGATGGGCTTTATCCTATTCATTTTGGTGTCTCAACTAAGTCTTGTTCCAGTCAATCTTCAGCTTTCCAGTGTTTGTCTTCAACTGTTGTAGCCTCTTCAACTTCATCTAGTTCATCTGCTCAAGTCTGGCATTACAGGCTTGGACATCCTTCATCTCAGTCTTCAACACCTTTATCTAGTGTAATAGTTGCCATTTCTTTTGTCTAGTAGCAAATCATGTAAACCTTTTGATTTAGTTCATACTGATGTGTGGGGTCCCTCACCTGTTGAATCTTCAACTACTTCTTATAAATATTACATTGTGTTTATAGATGATTTTACTCGGTTTTCTTGGGTTTATCCTTTAACTCTAAAGTCTCAAGTGTGTGAGGTGTTTAAATCCTTCTATAAAATGATTCATACACAATTCAATATCTCCATTAAAACACTTAGATCAGATAATGGTGGAGAATTCTTGTCTAATATGTTCAAACTTTTTCTTCAAGAACATGGTATAATACACCAAACTTCATGCCCTCATACACCTGAACAAAATGGTGTCTCAGAAAGAAAACATAGACACCTAATTGAGACCACACTTTCACTCCTTTCTCACAGTCAGTTGCCTACAACTATTTGGATTGAAGCCTTAGCTACTGCTGTTTACTTGATCAACATACTTCCCACCCCAAACCTATCCAATAATTCACCATTTTTTCTTCTATATAACCAAAATCCTACTTATAATCATCTCAGAATATTTGGATGCTTGTGTTATCCTTGGCTCAAACCATATTCCTCTCACAAATTGTCTCCAAAATCAGATGCTTGTGTGTTCTTGGGCTATTGTTCACACTCAAAGGGATATAAATGTTTTTCATTAGAATCTCATAAATTTTTTATCTCAAGACATGTGAGGTTCAATGAGAGTGTTTTTCCTTACACTTCTCATATGATTTCCACCTATTCTTCTGAGTTAGAACCCTCTCTTACCTCATTTGTTGATCTACTTCCCACATCTATCAATCTAAATTCCATTTCTCAACCTCTTTCTCTTGATCCTACTAATAGTTTGCCTCCTGTGTCTTCTTCATCTACCTCAGTTTCTTCTACTGCTCCTCCTCTCACCTCTACTTCAATATCATCTCATCCAATGGTCACTCGTAGACAAACAGGTTCACTCAAACCTTCTTACAAGTGTCAGTCCTTGATTCTTCAACCTACTATTTCTGAACCAAACTCATATAAAGAGGCTTCTAAATATCAATGTTGGCATAATGCAATGGTTGAAGAATATAAGGCCCTTATTCATCAACAAACTTGGGAATTAGTGCCTCCTCCACATGGGCGCAATTTCATTACTTGCAAATGGATTTACAAGATCAAACGAAATGCTAATGGTGATGTATCTCGCTACAAAGCAAGACTCGTTGCTCGTGGATTTCTTCAAGAATTTGGCCTTGATTACACGGAAACATTTAGCCCGGATATTAAACATCAAACTATTCGTGTTATTCTTGCTTTAGCTGTGTCCTTTAATTGGAAAATTAGACAGCTCGATGTCTCAAATGCATTTCTTCATGGTAAGTTGAATGAAGAGGTGTACATGGTTCAACCAGCTGGATTTGTGGATTCAAAGTTTCCTGATTATGTTTGTAAACTTAAACGATCATTATATGGTCTAAAACAAGCACCTCGTGCTTGGTATGAGTTGCTTGCGAGTTTTCTCATTTCTCATGGCTTTATTATAAGCTCTGCAGATACTTCCATGTTTATTCGTGGTAAAGATGCTTCTCTCACCATTATTCTGGTTTATGTTGATGATATATTGATTACTGGTGCCGATAGTACTTCTATTTCGGAAATTATTCAAGACCTTAAGAAGCGTTTTGAGATGAAAGACTTAGGTGAGTTGTCTTATTTTCTGGGTTTGGAGATTATTAAATCAAATGAGTACATAATTGTTACTCAATCGAATTATGCTCAATCTATTCTAATTAAAGCTGGTTTAAGTGAGTGTAAATCATATACTACACCCACATTAAACAAATATTCTGTTATTTCTGCACATGGATTATTAAGTTTTGAGGATCCATCTTTGTTTAGGAGTTTAATAGGTGCATTACAATATTTGACAATATCCAGGCCAGATATTGCTTATGCAGTAAACCAGCTATGTCAGTGCATGCATCACCCTACAAATGCGAATTATGAAGCTTTAAAGAAGTTGTTACGTTACATTAAAGGCACAATTAGCTATGGTCTCTACTTTCAGCCATCATCTACTCAACTTCGAGCCTTTTCTGATTCAGATTGGGCTAGTTGCTCAATTGATAGACGTTCTGTTACGGGTTATTGTATTTTCTTGGGTAAAAATTTGGTGTCTTGGGGTTCGAAGAAACAATCAACAGTATCAAGATCATCTACTGAAGCTGAGTATCGTGCCTTAGCTTATGTTGCTGCAGAATTGAAGTGGTTCACGTTCTTGCTGCAGAATTTACATCTTTTGATTCAAACTCCATCAATTGCGTGTGATAATCTCTCTGCGATAGCTCTTGCTTCTAATCCTGTGTTTCACACTCGCACCAGACATATTGATGTTGATGTTCATTTTGTTCGTGAACAAGTAAAATCAAAGAATCTTGTTCTCTACCATGTTCCATCTGAAGAGCAATTAGCCGATCTTCTCACCAAAGGATTGAGTTCTACTTTGTTTGTTGCAAATGTTTCCAAGCTTCCACTTCTCTCAGTGCTCAGTTTGAGGGGGAATGATAAGCTAAAGAATAGAATTACTCAGTAACAAACTAAACAGCTGTCAAAAGCTGTTATCAAAACAGTTAGAACAAATGTGTGTGTATAGGTGTATGTATAGGTTGTTATGCATGAGTGTATAAATAGACTACATAACTCTTGTATTCATTTTAACACAGAATAATAAAATTCTTTCTCTTCTTCTCTACTTCTAATAGAAATACCACATCCTTATTTTGAATAACCATTTCCTTGCTCCAATTTACGTATCTTGCTGCATCATCATTCCAACGAGGATGAACCATAGAAGTGTAGCATGATAACTTGTTGTGTCCTAACCTTTCGCAGTTAAAGCAGAATAAGCCCAAGCCCTCATAGGTGAAGCCAACCCATGCTAGACCATCAAGTTGATCTATAAAAACCCCTGTTTTAATTGGCTCTTGTGTATCAAAATTCCCTCTAAAACGAATGAAAGTTAAATCAACGTTATCAGCTATTGGATAATCAATTTCACAAATTTTTCCAATGTAACTTCCAAAAGCCTCTATCACATTAATGTTATTCTGGATACCTGCAAGGCCATAGATCCTCATCCAAACTGAAGAAGTGTTGAGGTCAGCTTCGTTCCATTTTTTGTTTCTTTCACATCGTAGATAAGAACATGCATACCACTAACCATCCCAGGCCTATTGAAGAAAATCCTATTTGCCTCTTCTTCTTTGTCGAGTGTTAATTTGAAGATATTTGGCTGCACTTCTTCAAAGATGATCCTTCCTCTGACTCCCCATGTTTCAAGCACTACTTTGCGAAATGCAGTGAAGTTAATCACTCTGTCAGAAATAACTCGAGTGAAGAAAGAAAACTCAGAGACATTTGGCTTGATTGATGATGTTTTAGTGGACAGGGTAAGTGATTCAAGTTTGAGTATATCATCAGTACGGGTTCGAGCAAGCGGTAAGAAGTGATTGGATTTGGAGGCTGAAACTGGCTGGATGGTGTTTTTTATAGCTGAAATATACTTGATAGGTTTGCTGAGATGAAGAAGAGATCTGTAGTATGTCTTATATATAATACCTTGAGAATCACATATAATATCTGCAGGAAATATAAAAGATTTTGCCCTTTCACTTGAGTAGTACATGAAGGACAAGTGTAAGAAGCGTGTATGAAGATTGTAAGAAAGCTTGAAAGAATCCAAGCGTTTGATTATTAAAATATTGTTTATGCCAGCTTCCACGGTAAAAAAACCCCACAGAGTAGGAGGCACACTAAGCCATATGTTAAGAATTTTATTCTAATCTTTCCAACAATTTTGTTAACATTCTATTGAATCAAATGTTCAAGGGATTTCTTTCAAAATCAATCAAGTGTTTTTAGCATGTATGTTTCATCTCAAAAACCATGGTTTTGATAGTTTTTGGGTTGTTGGGTGGGGAGGACTCGATAGTTCCACTTCTATTCTTGTTGAAAAATTCATAGAGCCCCATTTAATTGCTCCAAATGAATTTCTTGGAGGTTAAATATTTTTACTTTCTACGTCCAAAAAAAAAATAAAAATATTTTTACTTTCTACTTTTAAGTAACTTACAAATATGTCTTGCACATACTATTTTGCAAAGATAAACATGACGTCGTGATGTTTCCTTATGAAGCGTACATAATGTATCTTATTTATCAATCAGAGCAAATCAACTTCCCAATCATAACGATAAAAATTATGACATGCTAGAAAATCTAACACGAGTGTTCCTTATGGTCTTGGACTTTCCTTGATTTTTAAAAGCCATGGTATCTCGCTTTCAAATTTCACTTCAAAACTTTTATGGACATTGGGTTTTCAACTACAAAACTGAGAGGAGAATGTATCTCGTTATTCATAATAACGAGAATTTTTTGGAAAACTACCTTGAATATTTGAGGAAGGATGTGGAGATTTACGGCATAAGAATTCCATCGTCCCCTATCCGAAAGGTGCCCATTCTAAATCCTACTTCCGAAGTCACTTCCTCCCGTTCCTCTCCTACATCGAGCGATGAAGAAAGATTCTCCCTGATTTTATTAAACAAATTGAATAGGTTCATGAACTTCGTTGAAGAAATATTTGAGTGGTTAGAAAGAAGTATCGATAAGCTAAGAAGCAAGATGTCTTGTAGAGGACGTTCTTCTGGTCGCAGATCAGGAAGTCGATCTCCTCGCTAAGTCGTGGTGTTTATGCTTGATATTGTGTTGCTTTAATAAAAAAAATATTTAGTTGGGTGTTGAAACTTTTGGATTTATTTTGGATTGTAATATTTAAAAAACTTATTAGTTTGGTGTTTTAATTCTCTTTGCCTTTGTATGGTTTTAGTTGTTCTGTTTGTGATGATTTATTGACGTTGGATTCTAGATTAATTTCATTTTATGATGTTTAATATCCATATATTGTGTCATTAATTATTGTTTTATGATGTTTAATATCCATATATTGTGTCATTAATTATTGTGGTATTCGGGTCTTATGGTTTTGTTAGCATATATGAATTAGCTCATGTCGCAATTGTTGTAATCAGGTTTTTTTTTATCAAAACTTGCTATTACCTTGTTTAGGCTATCTTGTGTTATTTCATCTTGTTGCTTATGGAGTTGCTAAGTTCAAGTATTGTTACTTTGTTGTTTTTTAGTCTCTCTAATTTTAAATTTTGCATTTTGGTCCCTCTAATTTAGAAAAATTGCATTTTGGTCCCCTTGACCTGAAAAGTTACATTCTAGTTCATTTGATTTATAAATTATATTTTAGTCCCTTTAATTTTGGACATTGCTTTTTTGTCCATTAAAATTGAAAACTGCATTTTTGTCCCTTTGATTTGGAAAGTTACATTTTAGTCCCTTAATTTTTTTACTATCTTACTCAACTAGTCCTAGTTTCTTTATTTTGTTAACAAAGGGGAAGAAATATCAAAGATTTTAGTTAAGACTTTTTATAAAACCCTCTATAAAATATCTTTGAGACAAATATGCAAAAGTATTTATGCATTGTGTAAGGGGGAGTTAAAATTAATTAATCAATTTTTTTAAGAAAATATTTTACATACCTACTTTAAAATATTCTTTATCAAAAATAATTTATGCATAGAATAATGGGAGTTACATTATAACCTGGTCTTTAACTTGACCCAAATCATTTTTGAAGGAAAATATTCTTTAAAAACTCTTTACCGATAAATTTGTGTATTTGATGTCTCCCTATTTGTGATATAATAATCTAGGTTGGAAACATCATTTTACGTGTTTCTGATTAATTAATTATAGATTTTTATTCACTAGGTATAGCTCGTTCCTTAAGTCACTTAAGAAAAGTTGTTTCCTAGATCTTGTACATATTAATGTGAATGATTCATTTGTAAAGTTTGATTTAAGTATAATGACTCATGATTTCAAGATTTCATGGTTCAAGAATCCATGTAAATGTTTTAGTGGTCAGAGTCTAAGGTTTAAGGTTCATGGTTCAAATTTTGTAAAGGGTTCTAGGAAGGTAATGGTTAACAGTTCAAGATTAAAGGTTCAAAGTTTAAGTCGCATGGTTAATATTTTATGGTTCAAGGTTCAAGGTTCAAGATCCAATCTTCAAGATTCGTGGTTAATAGTTCATGGTTCAAGGTTCATTGTGCATGATTCGTTATTTAAGGTTCAAGTTTAAGATTCAATATTCAATATTAATGGTTTAAGAGTCATGGTTCGTAATTTAAGGTTTGTAATGCGAGGTTTATGATTCAATATTTAAGGTTCATTATTCAAGATTCAAAATTAAGGTTACACATGTTTTACGGTTAATTATGATAATTCTGTCCAAGGACAATCTGATAATTATTATTTTAGATATAAAGTTAGGCTCAATGTTGCGATTAAGGTTTGTAGTTTAAGATTGTGGTTGAAATTACGTTTAAAATTCAATATTTAAGTTTTGAAGTTTAGACTAAAATTTATTAGTATTTTGTAGTATGCGGTTCAAGGATCATTAGAGCAATCTCAGTCGCTCATTATATAGAGAATTTGGGTCGCACCTGAAGTCACTTACTCTACCAAAAAAAATATACAACTACCATCAAAGTAATTTTGAAATTGCCAAATTTCCATATCGAAACATTTTTGAAGTAACCGAATCACAGTATGACAGGAACGGTGGGATCTAACTTCCTTGGTTTCTTGCCCAAGACATAGAAGGTCTCGGATACATTCTTAGCATGAAGGGTGATGGTCCCTTCTTGGAAGTTGATGACACTTTGACTTGTGACCATGAAAGGTCGTCTAAGTATGATTGGAACCTGCTTATCTGCATCAAACTCAAGTATACCAAAGTCAGTAGGGATGGCGATACTACCTGCACGGACTAAGACGTCTTCCACTGTTCCCCATGTCCTGGTAACTGAGTTGTCAGCGAACTGCAACTTCACTGAAGTTTTCTCTGATTTCTGAAGTCCAAGTCTCTCGAACACGGACTTAGGCATAAGATTTACACCAGAACCCACATCGTACATAACTTTCGCCTTGAGCATACCATTTATTTGAATAGGAAGGTTAAAGCTTCCCGGATCTTTGAGCTTCGTTGGTAACTCTCTTTCACTTTTTCTTGAGACTCTCAGGTTCTCTCTTGGGATCTCTCCACTCGCCTCTTTCTCAGGAATAACTTGCGTAAAAACTTGTTACTGTGTAAGTCCTTTCTTTGCAATCTCAAGCATTTGGGCGTTGATATTTTCAGGAGTGTACGCCTCTACAGATGTCTTGAGTTCAGTGTCATCCTTAGGATTTATATCAGGAATAGTTGATGACACTGTTTGAACAACAGGTGGCGGTTCCACCTTCTCTTCTTCTTTCTCTTCTTGCACAGCAGGTGCAACTTTAACTTCAACTCTTGATTCCTCTTTTGAGGCTTCTTCTTCTTTCTCTTTAGCCAGCTCAGCTTGATAATCCATCACCGATCGAATCTCCTCTTGCATATCTTTCAGAAGCTGTATAAACTCGGGTTTTTCTGAATCGTCCTCCGCATCAACCTCAGAACAGTCAGATTCCACGGGGCTAGACTTGGTTGGTTCTTCTTCGGTACTCGAAGTCTCCACGACACTAATGGCAGCATGTGGTACTTCCTTCTTTTCTTCTTCAATTTCAAGGCAAATAGCCTTACAAGCTTCGAACCCAACATTGTCATCACCTCCTTCGATAGCCTTCACTTCTTTTTGTTCCATTAAATTCGTTAGAAATTTGTTTAATTGTTCTACTTGAGTACCTAAAATCTGAATTGCGGCATCTTGTCCTCGTAACTTTTCATCCTGAGCGTTCATATTCGTGGTCAAACGGTCCAAAACTTTTACTAATTGTTGATTATCCATAGATCCCTCTTGAGGATGCTGTGGTAAAGCTTTCTGATCTAACGCATCGGTATAGGCATCTTGAACAGGTTTTTGAGGGGGAGCAGGCCTATTTTGATATTGACCTCTTGGTTGGAAAAAATTGTTCTGGGGGCGTGGTTGATAATGACCAAGATTAGCGGCCCCTGAGGATTTGAATATTGCATACCCGGATGGTTTCGGTTACCAAATTGATATCCTCCTCGGTTGGATATGAAATAAACAGATTGTGGATTTCCTTCGCACTCTTCCCATGTATGATTATTAATCCCACATTGTTGACAACCTTGTGCTTCTTGTACTACCTTTGCTGCGGCTAAATTTTTCTGCATCTCAAGCTTAAGTTCTTTGATTTGATTCTCTAATGCGGATATTTGAGCTGAGTTTGCAATTTATGCATCTAAACGAAGCGTACCTCAGGTCTTTGCTACATGAGCTCGCGTAGAAGGCCAACTCCTTTCTTGTTCAATAATATTTTCTAAAACTTTGGCAGCTTCATTATGGTTCATGGACACAAAATTTCCCTTTCCTATGTTATCCACCTTCTCTCTACCTCGATCGTTGAGACCTTCATAGAATATAGGTAATTGTAAAGAGGGGGTATAACCATGGAGCGGACATCTAGCTAATTTATGTTGAAACCTTGTCCATGATTCTCCTACTGTTTCTCCATCTTCTTGACAAAATCTTGCAAACTCGCTTTGGTCTTTGAGTCTCATGCTCTTTGGATAAAAACGGTAAAAGAAAGCGGCTTGAAGTTTTGTCCATGAATTAATCGTCCCTGGTGGTTGTCTATCTAGCCACTCACTAGCTCTACCGTTCCGGAAGAATGAAAAATATGACAATACAGTTGCTCGCGTGTAATGCCTGGAGTAACATAAGCATCACAAAGCTGCATAAACTTCTGAATCGATATTACCGGATATTGAATTGTTGTACCACTATAGAGTCTAAAACTTTGAAACTGACTGAGCATACCCGGATCGGGTCGAAATTTAATATTTTGGATCTCCGGAGGACGGTAACCTATCTGTTGAACATGAAACGGCACTCGGAGGCCAGGTAGGTCTTGTTCAACACGGTTCTAATCATTGTTTCGCCCGCTACCTCGTCCTAGTGGATGTTGTCCTTGTTGTTATACACCAGGTGGAATAAAAGGTGGTGGCCCTCCTGGTGCAAAGTATTGTAATCCTCCAGGTGGGATTACATGTGGTGGATCTAACTGCTCTTGTACGCCTGCCATAGCTCTTCTTAAGGCTCTTTCCTCACGAATACGTTTATTATAAGGCCTAAAGCTCCTCTCAGGCTCCGACAACGGAGGCCAAGAATTAAACACTGTGAAACCTTAAAAAGACTAAAGTAAACCACAATCGTAAATCCGGAAAAATAAAAACTAAATACTGAAAAATAAAAATTAATTAAAAACTACTACTCGATATAGGTAACCCACACGCTAACGAGACACAAGTCCCCGGCAGCGGCGCCAAAAACTTGGTGTCGCCTCGGGTGTGATAAAAATAAGATAAATAATAAGTCAGAATACAATGCACTCTCACCCTAGACAGGCACAGTACTGCAAGTATTACAAGACATATGCAAGTTTTAATGATAAGAAAGTTCGTTCTTAGGGACTTAGTGTGTTATACGAACGGGTAGAAACAACGAGTAAGAAGTAATTAATTAAAAGACAGAAAGTAAATAGAGAATAAATTTCAAAATATCTAAATTAAACTAAGAAATTAATGACAGTAAATTAAATACGAAGAAATATGAGATGAGAAATATAGCTTAGGTTTTGCTAGTATGCACTAATCCTTCTAATTCTTTATATTAAATCTAGTTAATAAGGGAGATAATTAGCTCTTAAATACTTAGTCAGGATTCTAAATTCCCATACCTTATACCTTGAGAGCGACTAAGAGGGTTATGGACACACCACGAGGCTGGTTCAAATAGGGTTATCATGCGCTACTAGGGCCCTAAGTAATCAATTTCCATACATGGTGATAGTGATTAAATTATACCCTAATGACTATCTAGTTAGAATCAGTGTTTTCAGGACCAATATCGACACTAAACGTTATGTGGTGTTTCAATAATTAGACACCCAGCTAAGGTGACCATCTAATTACTATTAAGAAAGCCTAAAGTGATCAGTTCTAGGACAGGCAATAAATCAAAACACATAATCAAATATATAAGTAAGAAGCTAATATCAGATTAAAATATGTAATTCCCAAAGAAACTTAGATAGAAAGAAAATAGAATTCATAGATTATACATGATGCGAAACCCAAGCTATGGGAAGTTTAGTTCATACATGTAGGAAATAAACTAAAAGAAATAATAAAAGACATCATCTTGCTCTCTACAATAACTTGGAAGAATAAAACCTTAAGAACTAATTACTACGAGGCAAGGATGATTTACAAGTGATATAAGGGTGTATTTATAGGTGTTTAGAAGACCTAATTTGTTTTCTTGAAGGAGAAGGTAAGTAGTGGATTCCAAGCCCAACTCAAATTCGTAACCCTAAAACATGAAATCAGGCCCGTTTTTTTTTGCTCCTAGCAGCTTCAATACTCATTCGTTTGACGCGTATGAGTACACCGAATTCATCGTCTCGGAAAGTTATTCAACTTTTCTATTGACCGTTTCTCCAAATTCCACACCGATTTTGAGATATAAGCTGATTTGTGGTCGTAGGTGCAGAAATTCAGGATTAAGGCAGCTTTTCCTTTTCCATGTTTTTAGCTTTTGTTTCCTTATCTCCAATTTCCATGCTTATCTCTTTCCATATCTCTTATTCTTTGACTTGGACTCTAATTAATCTCCATAATTATCTTTAAAGTTTCACACTAAATAAATAATTAAACCCAATATGCTCTAAAAATATTATTTTACTAAATCAAGACTCAAAATAGGAAAGTGCACTATTTCTTAAGAAAAACGATTAGAAAGACTTCTAAATCACTAAAAATGATGTCTCATCCTAACATAAATCTATCACAAATGAGGAGACATCAACATACATTTACAAACTATCAAACTTTTTTTATACTTTTACTTTGTCTTTCTACCTGGCTCTCACTACCTCAAATGAAATTTTAAGGTAGTGTTCTGATTCTTTTGGTAGTTAATTGCAACATAATTCCTATATTTTACTAAGTATACATCAACATTTAAGTAATAAAAAACATGAACAATAATGCCAAAAGACGGCTTCTAGTAAGGGTCAATTGCACAATTGGTTTGTGTTTAATATATAATAACTAATTTTAACCTTAAAAACTCATCCTAATCTCAGATAGTGAGCTCTTCAATGTCAAATTCTACACCTACCATTTTTATAAGGGTATGGTTTTTTTTAACCAAAATTTAGAGAATAAAAAACACCGTTTCTTGATAAATGAGAGGATAGATAATCTCTATATAAAGATATTGCATTTGATAAATCAATTTCAACATGAGCGGTAACTTCCAAGTAGAAATGACCATATTCTAGCTAAGATATTACATTCATCTCCTCCCAATTCGACCAAACAGGGATTGAATTGGAGATATTTGACAATATGCAAATAGTAAAAAGTTAATATGCAAAGTCTAATTTACATGAATTCATACACCCAATAAAGATTCAGGTCCATGTTCAGAGACATCACTGTCAAAAGATGGCCTAAAAATGGGAATTGTAAGGAAATCACTGGAAAAGCAGCTGAAATCTATCTCTATATAGAATATCTTTTGTAGAAGCATCACCATGAATTGAAAACCTTCCAGTATTCTTGTACGCAAATCATAGCTCAAATTGCTAATGCTTATTTGATAGAGAAATGCCGTCACTTAACCATATACTGATTCTAATACCCATATGTTGTATTTTAAATTTTACAATATATCCATCCACGGGTTAAATTGATACTCTTTTATAACCCTGGTATAATTGGCTATTCACAAATCATGGGGACCAATCATGCAATTTAACCTCTCATATACCCCAACCTCAACTAATGCTATCTCAAACTTCAGTCACAAAGTATTTCATAAAAGATTAGAATTGGTGTAGGATAATTTTTTTAAGGAATCATTTGATATATCTGCGGAATTACCAATGCTCACTTGATATTCTTGAAATAGGCCTTTGATCATAAATGTTGTCGTGATTTAGCTGTCAATAGTTGTTGTCCCTAAAAATTAAGGCTAATCACCTTCAACATTTATGGTACATAAAATTAATGGATACACACGGAATATACAAAACTAAAATTCATAAATGTAATGGAGGGCTAACCTTTCCTCCAACTTTCTCAGATAAAAGAAAAGATAAAATCCCCACTTCTGCAATATACATCCAGTACATAGTCTACTTCTTTAGCTCTGTTTCGCACAAAGATAGTAAATGACTATACTCTGCCCAACGGTTCTAATAATGGTCATTGTAGGATTTGTATAAAAATATGCACTAAATGATATTTGCTGCAAAACAATTCAAAAAATGCAATATAAGACCAAATTGCTGACTCACACGGTAAATGGCTATTCTCAGCACATCTTATTTGTTAAAAGGCTTCCAACGGTCTGTTAAAATATTATAAAAAATATTCAAATCAGATCATTCTAAAATTTTGTTAAAGTTATGAGATTAGTTTAAAATTAAGTCAATTTTTTTAAAGTTTCAACGATAACAATTATTTTTTACCTTAATTTGGGTCTTTGATTGTTGATGGTGGAGAATGGTCCCGAGTGGTGGCGGAGGTTTTCTTGTGCATGAGAGTGGCTTGGTGGGAAGGTGAGTGTGAACAGATGAGTTTTATAATTCATTGAGAGAATGGTCCCCGAATGGCAGCGCTCTGTAGGAAGGTGAGTGTGAAGGTTGATGATGGTGGAGAATGGTCCCAAGTGGCAGCGCTTGGCGAGCAGGTGTGTGTGAAGGTTGATGATGATGGAGAATGATCCCCGAATGGCGGCGCTTGGTGGAAAGGTGAGTGTTAAGGTTGATGATGGTGGAGAGAATGGTCCCGAGTGGCGGCGCTTGGTGAGAAGATGAGTGTGAAGATTAAGTGTTTGAATGGGCAAATGTTTTTTTTTTCCAAATGCTTATAGAATTGTTAAATGAAAAAAAAGGAGAAGAATAAGGTAATTGTAAGAAGAAGGGGGAAAATATGAGTGTAAATAGGGATAGGTAGTTCTATTCTGCTTTATTATATAGACTAGGTATAGCCCGTGCCTCAAGGCACTTCAAAACATAATAATTGAGTTACTTGTCTACTTTCAGTTTTTACATATAAAATGTTTAAAAGATATGATGATATTTTGTCTTGAATATGTAAAATACAAAATAATAGATACAATGAATACGAAAGTGAGATAAAAAAAATTGGTTAT
Organism: Nemophila menziesii; assembly: GCA_029959085.1. NCBI lineage: Eukaryota > Viridiplantae > Streptophyta > Magnoliopsida > Boraginales > Hydrophyllaceae > Nemophila > Nemophila menziesii. The sequence continues at coordinate 9,277,011 of JARWIR010000017.1, read as the reverse complement.
TCAATTCAAATGCACCATAAATCCATGTACAATTTAAACAACTAATAAATAGATTAAAATACGAAAATAATCAAAGAGTATCATAATCTAAATGTGTGAATCATATAATCTCGAGTTTTTAACTCTACAAAGTATCATTGTGTCAACATACATATATCTGAAGACACTCAAGATTTTTTTTTCCATTGACGGGAACCGAACCCAGGTTTGATGGGTGAAAGTCAAGGTTAAGATTAAGGTTAAGGTTAAGTTTAAGAATAAGGGTTAAGGTTATGGTTAAGGTTATGGTTAAGGTTAAGGTTTTAGGTCAAGGTTAAGGTTGATTTTAAGGTTATGGTTAGAGTTAAGGTTTAAGATGTAAATTTTAAGGTTCAAGGTTAAGGTTTAATAACATATAAGGTTTAAGGTCGAATATTAACGCTATAAATATTTATTTGGTCAAGGTTAAGATAAAGGTTAAGGTTAATGTTAAAGGTAAAATTTAAGGTAGTGTTTAAGGTTATATGTTAAGGTTAAGGTTATGTTCAAAGTTAAGGTTAAGGTTTAGGTTTAAGGTTTAAGGTCTAAGGTTCAAGGTAAAAGTTAAGTTTTAACATTTAGGTTAAGGTTAAGTTTTATCTTTAAAGTTAAGATAGTGGTTATAAAATTTAAGATAAAGGTGAAGGTAAAGGTTATAGTTATTGTTTAAGGTTAAGGTTAAGGTTGAGGTTTAGGTTTTAAGATTTAAGGTTAAGGTTGAGGTTTAGGTTTAAGATTTAAGGTTAAGGTTTAAATTTTAAGATTTAAGGTTTAAAGTTTAAGGTATAAGGTTTAACGTTAAATATTAAGGTTATGGTTAAAGTTAAGGTTAAGGTTTAAGGTTTAAGGTTTAAGATTTAAGGTTTAAGGTTTAAGGTTTAAGGTTTAAGGTTTAAGGTTTAAGGTTTAAGGTTCAAGGTTTAAGGTTTAAGGTTAAGGTTAATTTTAAGGTAAATTTTTAAGGTTTAAATTTAAAGTTAAGGTTAAGGTTAAGGTGAAGGTGAAGATTAACGTTTATGGTTTAAAGTTTAAGGTGTAGGTTTAAAGTGTAATATCTAAGGTTATGTTTAAGTTTAAGGTTAAAGTTGAGGTTAATATTATTATTAAGGTTAAGGGTAAGGGTGAGGGTAAGGTTAACGTTAACAATAAGGTTAAGTTTAAGTTTATGTTTAAGTTTAAGTTTAAGTTTAAGTGTAAGTTGAAGTTTATGTTTAAGTTTAAGTTTAAGTTTAAGGTTAAGTTCAACGTTAATGTTAGGTTAGGGTTAAGGATATGGTTAAGGTTATTAGTTAAAAAGTTGAGGTTGAGGTTAAGGTTAAGGGGTTAAGGAGTTAAGGGTTAAGTTTAAGGTTAATGTTAAGTTTATGGTTATGGTTAAGTCTAAGACTAAGACTAAGGGTACAGGCTAGGTATAAGTTTAATGCTAAGGCTAAGGCTAAGGTTAAGGCTAAGGTTAAGGCTAAGGCTAAGTCTAAGGCTAAGGCTAAGGCTAAGACTAAGGCTAAGGCTAAGACTAAGAGTATGGCTAATGCTAAGGATAAGGCTAAGGCTTACGCTAAGTCTAAGGATAGGTCGAGGGCTAGGGCCATGGATAGGGTTAAGGAGAAGGTTAAGGTTAAGTTTAAGGTTAATGTTAAGGTTAAATTTAAGTTAGAGGTTGATGTTAAATTTAATTCAAAGGTTGAAGTTGAGTTTGAGGTTAAGGTTTAGGTTATGGTTAAGAATTTGGGTTAAGGTTAGAGGTTTGCGGTCAGGGTGGACCAAATACAGAACTTTTAGATGTCTAATGGAGTGGGATAAGGGACAATTAAGTTTTTATTAGAAAAAAATTGATGCAATTAATGTGAAGAAATAAATTAAGGGACCAAAGACGATCATGCTCGTCTTTTTTGTTGAGGGTCCAACCCGTTTAAAAAAGTATTTTATTATATAGATTATGGTCAATTATCAAATAATTTTAATTCTTAATTATCCTTTAAGTGTTTATTAATTTTGTTTTTTATTGATAGACATATATATATTTATTATTCTATGAATTCCTTCTTGACTTTATAGTGTTCTATAATATTTATTCGCTGAATCAATATATTTCTTGTCTTGAAAATTTATTTTTATAAAGTTGAAATGATTTCTATAAAAATTATACATGTTTTGACAATAAAAAATAAAAGAAAAAAAATTATTTATATATTGTAATGTAAAGTGATTTTTTTTAATGTTATAGTGTATCTAGTTAAATTTTTCGTATAATAACTTCTGATTTTTTTTTTAATTTTTTAATATTTTGAAAATTTTAATAAAAAGGAATAAACTTTATTTATACGAAAAATAATATGAATTCTTATAATTTTATTTATATGAAGGTTAAGTGGATTATATATTATTAATTATTTTATTTTTATGAAAAATAATATAAATTGTTATAATTTTATTTACATGAAGGTTAAGTGGATTATAAATTATTAATTATTTTCACGCGTATATAATAATGTGTATATATCTGAGTCATGTGTATGTGTATATAATAAATGAGAGAATGAGATTTTTTTTTTAGTCAAAGAGAGAATGAGATGAATGGGGAAATTATGAGCCAAATAGGGGAATTATGAGACGAATGGGGAAGTTTGAGGATAAATAGGAAGAGTTAGGTTTCATTCTACTTTATTATATAGACTAGGTATAGCCCGTGCCTTAAGGCACTTCAAAACATAAAAATTGAGTTACTTGTCTACTTTCAGTTTTAACATAGAAAATGTTTAAAAGATATGATGATATTTTGTCTTGAATATGTAAAAACCGATATAATAGATAGAATGAATACGAAAGTGAGATTAAAAAAATTGGTTATTGAATTCAAATTCACCATAAATCCATGTACAATTTAAACAAATAATAAATAGATTAAAATACGAAAATAATCAAAAAGTATCATAATCTAAATGTGTGAATCATATAATCTCGAGTTTTTAATATACGTGCATAAATCTCATAACTCTACAAAATATCATTGTGTCAACATACATATATCTGAAGACACTCAAGATTTTTTTTTCCATTGACGGGAATCGAACCCAGGTTTGATGGGTGAAAGTCAAAGTTAAGATTAAGGTTAAGGTTAAGTTTAAGAATAAGGTTAAGGTTATGGTTAAGGTTAAGGTTAATTTTAAGGTTATGGTTAGAGTTAAGGTTTAAGATGTAAATTTTAAGGTTCAAGGTTAAGTTTTAAGGTCGAATATTAACGCTATAAATATTTTTTTGGTTAAGGTTAAGATAAAGGTTAAGGTTAAGGTTAAAGGTAAAATTTAAGGTAGTGTTTAAGGTTATATGTTAAGGTTAAGGTTATGGTTAAAGTGAAGGTTAAGGTTTAGGTTTAAGGTTTAAGGTCTAAGGTTCAAGGTAAAATTTAAGTTTTAACATTTAGGATAAGGTTAAGTTTTAACTTTAAAGTTAAGATAGTGGTTATAAAATTTAAGATGAAGGTGAAGGTGAAGTTTATAGTTATTGTTTAAGGTTAAGGTTACGGTTGAGGTTAAGGTTTAAGATTTAAGGTTAAGGTTTAAATTTTAAGATTTAAGGTTTAAGGTTTAAGGTATAAGGTTTAACGTTAAATATAAAGGTTATGGTTAAAGTTAAGGTTAAGGTTTAAGGTTTAAACTTTAAGCTTTAAGCTTTAAAGTTTAAGGTTTAAGTTTTAAGGTTTATGGTTCAATTTAAGATTAATTTTATAATTAAGGTTAAAGTTAAGTTGTAACTTTAAGGTTAAGATAAAGGTTAAAAAAGTAAAGATGAAGGTGAAGGTGAAAGTTAAATTTAAGATTTAAGGTTTAAGGGTAGGTAAAGGTTTAAGGTTTAAGTTTAAGATTAATTTTAAGGTAAATTTTTAAGGTTTAAATTTAGGGTGAATTATATATAGGGTATTAGAGACACTATTTTTTCTCTATAGAATAGTGTCTTAAAAGTTGTTATTCTTAGGGACCTCATTTTGACAATAGTCTTTCCTACCCTTACTAACAGTAAAAGACAAAAAAGTATGATGTCACTGTTTCTCTCTCCTTTACCACTACCCACCTACCACCTACCCACCTACCACCTATCTCCGACCTCCGGCCACCGACCACTGAACTCCGACCACCAGTCACCGGAAAAAACTGAGAGTATTGGAAAAAACTAAGAGTATCGGAAAAAACTGAGAGTAACGGAAAAAACTGAGAGTATCGGAAAAAACTGAGAGTACTCTATAAATTGGTTGAATACTCTATATATTTTAATGAGTACTCTATATATTTTGGTGAGTAGTCCGAATAATTTTAATAAGTACTCCGAATAATTTGATGAGTACTGCGATAAATATGATGAGTACTCCGTAAATTTGATGAGTATTATTAAAAAACAAAGCATAAATAGTCAAAAAAATCTTTTATTCACCTTTATTACACATTTTTAAACAATTACAAATGAATATACAATTAAAAAATAAAAAAATTAATTACTATCTTGTTTGACCAGATCTGGTCAAACCAGATCTAGTTCTGAAATTTTTTAAAAAAAAAAAAAATTGGACCCTTCTTCCCGTCGACGAGCACAACCGCCACCACCACAAAGTCTTCTCGTCCACAGCCACCCCACCAACACCATCATAACACCTTCGTCACCACCGAGAACACGAGCAGATTTCCGGCGAGGTGAACCCAACACTCTCCTTCTTCTCACGCCGGAGCTCGCACAAGCTCACCTTCGCGGTGGAGGAGCAGCGTGAATGAGCTTCACCACCATATCTGCTTGAAGCAAGGATAGACGACCCGGAGAAGAAGGCAAGAAGCTCTGCAATAGTTCTGCTTCACCTCGCCGATCTTGAGTGGAGCTGCGCCTGCGCCTGATTTTGCAGTACATCGAACACCGTCCAGTGGTGGTGGTGCTCGGATCTCGAAGGTAGTAACTGTTCAGATGGGAGAAAGAGCAGGGAACCAGATCGGGCTTAAGATCCAGAACATTTGGTGCTCTGCTATGGAGGTTTGAAGGTGGTGATGTGCTTGACCATGGCTCTCGATGAACACTGTTGCACTGTTTCTTACTTCGCCGGAGCTGGAGAAGAGAATATTCGATTGCTGTTTCGCCGGAGAATCTTGGTGATGGTGGCGAAGGAAGCGGGAGGAGGGAGGTGGTGGTGCTATGGTGGAGGTTTATGAGGGAGGAGGGAGGAGGGAGGTGGTGGTGCAGATCGGCGGTGGTGGTGGCCATTTAGGTGGTGTCGGTGGTGGTTGAGAGGAGAGAGAAGAGAGAAACAGTGAGGTGAGGTATTGAATTTAGAACGTGAATGAAATTAGAAATGCAAATTAGTATATATAGGTATAGAAAAAACAAAAGAGGGGTAGTCTAGTAATTGGGGTTTTGGGGTTCATGTGTTAAAAAGTTGCTGAGGTCTTTAGTAAGAAAAGGCTCTAGGTGAGGGTGCTAACTCGAAGAGGGGGGTGTGGTCAAGACCCTAAGTGTCATTTACTCTTAAATTTAAAGTTAAGGTTAAGGTTAAGGTGAAGGTGAAAATTAAGGTTTATGGTTTAAAGTTTAAGGTGTAGGTTTAAAGTGTAATATCTAAGGTTATGTTTAAGTTTAAGGTTAAAGTTGAGGTTAATATTATTGTTAACGTTATGGGTAAGGGTGAGGGTAAGGTTAACATTAACAATAAGGTTAAGTTTAAGTTTATGTTTAAGTTTAAGTTTAAGCTTAAGTGTAAGTTGAAGTTTATGTTTAAGTTTAAGGTTAAGTTCAACGTTAATGTTAGGTTAGGGTTAAGGATATGGTTAAGGCTATTAGTTAAAAAGTTGAGGTTGAGGTTAAGGTTAAGATTAAGGGGTTAAGGAGTTAAGGGTTAAGTTTAAGTTTAATGTTAAGTTTATGGTTATCGTTAAGTCTAAGACTAAGACTAAGGCTAGGTATAAGTTTAATGCTAAGGCTAAGGCTAAGGCTAAGGCTAAGGCTAAGGCTAAGGCTAAGGCTAAGGTTAAGGCTAAGGTTAAGACTAAGGCTAAGGCTAAGGCTAAGTCTAAGGCTAAGGTTAAGGCTAAGGTTAAGGCTAAGACTAAGTCTAAGGCTAAGGCTAAGGCTAAGACTAAGGCTAAGGCTAAGTCTAAGAGTATGGATGATGTTAAGGATAAGGCTAAGGCTAAAGGTAAGGCCAAGGCTAAGGTTAAGACTAAGACTAAGGCTTACGCTAAGTCTAAGGAAAGGTCGAGGGCTAGGGCCAGGGCTAGGGTTAAGGAGAAGGTTAAGGTTAAGTTTAAGGTTAATGTTAAGGTTAAATTTGAGTTAGAGGTTGATGTTAAGTTTAATTCAAAGGTTGAGATTGAGTTTGAGGTTAAGGTTTAGGTTATAAATAAGAATTTGGGTTAAGGTTAGAGGTTTGCGGTCAGCGTGGACGAAATACGGAACTTTTAGATGTCTAATGGAGTGGGATAAGGGACAATTAAGTTTTTATTAGAAAAAAATTGAAGCAATTAATGTGAAAAAATAAATTAAGGGACCAAAGACGATCATGCTCATCTTTTTTGTTAAGGGTCCAACCCGTTTAAAAAAGTATTTTATTATATAGATTATGATCAATTATCAAATAATTTTAATTCTTAAATATCCTTTAAGTGTTTATTAATTTTAATTTTCTATATGACAGACATATATATATTTATTATTCTGTGAATTCCATCTTGACTTTATAGTATTATATAATTTTTATTGGCTGAATCAATATATTTCTTTCATTGAAAATTTATTTTTATAAAGTTGAAATGATTTCTGTAAAAATTATACATGTTTTGACAATAAAAAATAAAAGAAAAAAAAATTATTTATATATTGTAATGTAAAGTGATTTTTTTTAATTTTATATTGTATCTAGTTAAAAAATTTCGTATAATAAATTCGGAATTTTTTTTTAATTTTTTAGTACTTTATATATTTTAATAAAAAGGAATAAACTTTATTTATATAAAAAATAATATGAATTCTTATAATTTTATTTATATGAAGGTTAAGTGGATTATATATTATTAATTATTTTATTTTTATGAAAAATAATATGAATTGTTATAATTTTATTTATATGAAGGTTAAGTGGATTATATATTATTAATTATTTTCATGCGTATAGAATAATGTGTATATATTTGAGTCATGTGTATGTGTATATAATAAATGAGAGAATGAGAATAATGGGAGAATTATGAGCCAAATGGGGAAATTATGAGACGAATGGGGAAGTTTGAGGATAAATAAGGAGAGTTAGGTTTCATTCTGCTTTATTATATAGATATTTTGTTAAATTCTTATTTGTTGTCTTGATTTGATGAATTATTAATTTTAGAGCATATTTGGTTTAATTTGTGTGTTAATTTGAAGCTTTAAAGATATATGAAAATTAATTAGATGCCAAATCAATTCTAAAGTGATAAGGAAGGAATATATGGAAGGAATTAAAAGATAAAAGTAAGTAGAGATAAAATAGGATAGGAAAAGCTATCAAGTATATCTGAAATTATGTAGCCACATACATTAAAGTTAAGATAAGGTCAAATCGGCTAGGAATTTGGATGATCAATCAAAAGAGGAAGTGTGGATATTTTCGCTTCAGTCGTTTCGATATAAAGTAAGCGAAAATCGAACCAATAACGAAGGAGTTACAACCAGAACAAGACAGTAGTGTTTATCATATCTCCTATATTTTAGGAAACGAATTTGAATTGGAAAAGGAGTCAAATTACTTGCCTTCTACTCCAATATTTCAACCTAGGGTCTTTTTAACACCTATAAAAACACCCTTTAATCATTGTAAATATGTCCTTGCCTCTCCTTAACTAGTCCTTAATATTATTCATCATAGAAGTCATTCAAGAGAAGCAAGTTGACAGTATGTATCTTTATTTCTTAGCATGAACTAGTTTTCCCATAGCTTGGGTTTTACATACGTATAATCTTTGAATTATATTTTCTTCTATCTAAGTCAAGTGACCAGTAGCCTTACCAGTTTTACTACCTTAAATTATTGTTATGAATAGAGTTTCTGGAAAATACTATTATTATTTTTCTTGTTTCCTAATCAATTTTGGTGTATTATTTTTTACCGTTCTTAATTTTTTTTTTCTATATGTAGAAAAATGGTGTTGACACGATCCAGGGGATCACGAGCAGCAAGACTTGAGCAACTAACAGTGTACAAATGGCTCAACAGGAACGTAAGAAATCCTAATGGATCATGAGGGATCCATAGACCAAAAGTTGTAAGGACACCGAAAGAAAAATAGTCTTTGAGAAATAGTATCAAAGCACTCCGTTATAAGAAGAAACCTCATCACACCCTAGTGCAACATGTGGCAATTGTCAATAGGTTGATTCAAGATGTCATAAATTGGGGTGATATCATATGTGAAGGACATAAGGTTGAAGTTCTTTACAAAACTCTACCAAGAGAGGTGAAGAGGGATATCAAAATCTTATGGGAGTATGATTTTCCGGAGAACTATGTTCATGGGAGACAAGCTACATATGAGTGGCTAGTCTATGCTTTGACTGAATCTCACTTGTGGAGGCACTATAATAATTCTACTAGGTCAGATCAGTGCAACTGTGGAATGCATTATCGAACTACTAGTGTTGATAATTATTTTCCAATTAGACTCTATGAGGAAGTGAACTTTGACCAGTCAATTCCTAAATTAAGGTTTTAGATGAAAGGCGTATGCTAGTTAGGACTTGCAATAGGTAGTTTGCTTAGTGGTTTGTTTTTCCAAAAAAAATTTAATCCCTGTTTGTTAGGAATTGCATTAGTTGTTTTGATTCAGTTATTTCTTTATTGAACATGTATTTCATTTATGTATGAATTCAACTAGTTTCTTTGTTTTTTATGTTATTAATTGTTTATATTCATACATTTTCACTCTAGTTATGTTAAAGTAAGTGGGAGTTCTTGGAGAACTTATTTTTTGCAGTTAATGAATTTGATTGAATCATTAAGACAAAAAAAATATGGTGGTTCTTGATTGGGAACATAGTGAACTTTCTTTATCACTTATTTTGTTATCTTTCTTATTCATTCTATTTGCATTAATAGCATTGGGTACTTAAATAATTGTATGTATACTAATGAAAAATCTCTTACTTTATAAGAAAATGACAACCGTCATTGATGATCTCAATGGAGACATAATGAATGGTGAGAACTATACCCTGGTAAACTCAAAATACATTATGTTCTAGAGGAACAAGAATTCTTGAGGTTATTAACAATGTCATGGCTCAGCCTAAGGAAGGCATCACAGCTCAAAACAAAAGGGACATGGAGGCTTATGAGAAGTGGAAAAAGAGATATTCCACTGCAAGAGGCATCTTGATAAGCTCCATGTATGACGATCTTGTTCATGAATGTCAATAATACCCCACTGCTCACGAGATGTGGGACGCTCTTAATGAAAAGTACAAGGTTACAACTATGACTAAGTTGAGTCAATTGATCATTAAGTTTCACACTTACAAGAGAAGGCCTAATCAAACCAAGCATCTTTGGGAGATGTCTAATATGATTAGGGAACTTGGACTGCAGGTCATAGCCTTGCTGATGAATATCAGGTTCAAGCTGTGATCCAATCTCTTTCAAATAAGTGGGAGCATTTGAAGATAAACTTGACTTAAAATGACCATATCATAACTTTTGATGATGTTTCTCATCATGTGAGGTTGGAAGATGAACGTCTTGATGCAGTTAAGTCTCAGGATCAGACTTATATATTGCTGAGTCAAGTTCCCACAAAGGTTCTGGCATTAAGTGCATGAACAATGGGAAGAGAAACAAAAATGAGAATGCTTCCAAGAAGAACAAAAATGGTGGTAACAACGTTTTTTTAAGAAATACGAGAGTAAAGTAAAATGCTATAATTGTGACAAGATAGGTCACTTCGCTCGCAAGTGAGGATAAAGATAGCAATATCATTTACTTCATATAACTTTACATATGTTACCCATACTGTTTGCTAGTTGATTCTAATCCTTTGTGGATTGTGGATTCAGAAGTGACAGACCATGTAGCCTAAGACCAAGAGGCATATGTAGAGTACCATCTAATTCCAAAGGAAATGTGATGAATATAAGTTAGGAGACAACAACAAGGTTGAAGTCAACAGATTTGACACTTGCAAGTTGAACTTGCGAGGTGGTCAAACCTTATAACTGCATAATGCACTCTACACACTTGAAATTCGAAGGAATTTGGTCTTGGTCATTGTTCTTCTAGGATTAAGTTTTAATATGCATTTTTCATACAATCAAGTAGACATATATTATGACGCTAAGTGTTAAGTTTTTGGTTTTATTTCTCATGTTTTAGTAGTACTAGATGATGATAACTCATTTAATAGTTATTATGTAAGTAGTTGCTTTTCTACTAATACTTCTTCTAGTAATTTTAACGTAGAAGAAAAGTATGGAATGCTAGACTAGTTCATATTGGACAAGACCGTATGAATTTGTTGCCTAAGGCGAACTTTTTGGGTTCATTGACTAGAGTCAACTTGCCAACTTATGAAAATTGTCTAGCAGATAAAGCAAAGAGAAGCCATTTTTTGAAAAGGCTAAACGAGTCGAGTACCCATTGCAAGTAATTCATGTAGATATCTGTGACCCAATGAATGTTCAAAATATACAGGGGGACTTTATTTTATCACTTTTATAGATAATTTCACTAGTTTTGGTTATGTTTACCTGATTTTTCATACATCTGTAGCATTGAAATTTTCTTATGATATATTTCAATGAAGTAGAAAATCAGTTAGAGAGGAAAATAAAAACCTTAATCACATGAATATCTATTGGATCAGTTGAAATAACTGTGTGATGAAAAAGTGAGAACTCTCTTAGAAATGGTTAAGTCTATGATGGCACAAGCTAATCTGTGGAGATGCCTTGCCTACTGCTAGTTATATACTTAACCAAATACCCACAATGTCTGTTCCATCAAACTCCTTATGAACTACTTGTGACCCTAGGATCGGAAGACTATGTTCATGATCTATCTCATAAATATGGGAAGTTAGGTCTAAGAGGTAAGAAGTGTATCTTTATTAGATACCCAGCTCACTCTAAAGGATATGTGTTTATTGGTGAACATAACGATGTGGGTCTTACTGAAATTGAGTCACGAGATGTTACATTCTTAGAGAATGATTTTCCCAACAGATGTGAAGTTGACAGAATTTTCATTTTATGTGAATTAAATGAGATTCAGGAAGATGATATGTAAACAAATGTGACACCTGATGAGGTAACACATACTAAAGAAATAGAGAAGGATACTCCTCTAAATCTTGAGACGGAAGAAACCAGTGCATCATCTAGTAATCCTATTTCTCAAGATTCTCAACATAAGAGAAGTGCTAGAGTTTTAGTTCCTCGTCGTCGATTTGAAATCGAAGGAGAAGTCTTTATGATAACTCCACAAGACGAAGAAGAACCTCGATCGGTTAATGAAGCATTCTCATGTCCTGCTAAGAATGAATGGAAGAAAGCAATGGAAGAAGAAATGGAGTCGATGAAGAAAAACCAGGTATGGGAACTGTTTAATCTCCCGAAAAGACGTAAGGCGATTGGGAATAAATGGGTTCTCAAAATAAAGAGGAAAACCTAACAATTACATTGACATGTAAAAAGCTCGCTTGGTAGCGAAAGGCTCTACTCAATGGGAAGGAATAGTTTTTGAGGAAATTTTTCTCCTGTTGTTAGATTTACCTCAATACGTCTTATTTTTAGCTATTGTGGCGCATCTCGATCTGGAGTTGCACCAAATGGATGTTAAAACTACATTTCTAAATGGAGATTTAGAAAAGGTTATTTTCATGGAACAACCCTCGGGTTTCGTTGCAAAAGATCAAGAGAATAAAGTATGAAGATTGTTAAAATCAATATATGATCTTAATCAAGCCTCGAGACAGTGGAATTTCAGATTTCATGAAGTCATTTCATCAAATGGATTTGAGATGATAAGTGAAAATCACTGTGTTTATGTTAAATGTTCCAAGAAATTTTGTGATCTTATCTCTATATGTAGATGACATCCTATTAGCAGGGGATTATTCAAACTAATAAGGAGTAGCTAGCTTCTCAATGTTATATGAAATATATGGGAGAAGCAAATTATATTCTTGGTGTTAAGATTAGTAGAGATAGGTCTAGAGGACTATTATCTTTGTCTCAAGAACCTTAAATCATGAATATAATTGAGCGCTTTAGTATGAATAAGTGCAATTCCATTGACACTCCTGTAGTAATTGGAATAAACTTAACTCTCGACATGTGTCCTAGTACTCTAGAAGAGAAACAGAAAATGTATACAATGTCATATTTTAGTTCATGGATAGTCTTATATATGTTATGATGTGAATTAGGCCAGACATATGTTATGTGGTAGATTTAGTTAGTCATTCTAATTGAACCCAGGACAAGAAAATCCAAAAGTTGTGAAAAAGATATTGAGATATCTAAAAGGCACTATGGATTATGCCTTTGCTTTCGAGGAAATAGATTACACCTAGAAGGATATATTACGCTATTTGGGATAGTGATATATATGGGGGTAAATCTACCTCAGGTGATGTATTCATATTGAATAATTGCGCAATTTCTTGAAGTAGCAAGAAACAAACATGTATAATTTTTGTCCACAATGGAAGCTGAGTTTGTAGCATGCTTAGCTGTGGTTCTAGAGGTTGTTTGGTTAAAAAGGTTATTATGAACATTTAGTATTCTCAGGCGATAGTGGGAGTCCCGTTATTATACATTGTGATAGTCAAGCTGAAAAGGCTTGTGTGAAAGCTCCTAAGTATCACAGTATGACCAAACACATTGATATAAAGTATAACGTTGTTAGAGATATTATTGCACAAAAGGATGTTGATTTGCAATACATACACACACGCAATTTGCTTGTTGATCCATTCACAAAGGATATCCCAAGGGATATATTTATGTATATGTTAAATCTATATGATTAAGCAAGATATAATGTATGAATATTGCGAGTTTATGTGCATTCATGTTTATATTTTCATTAGTATGTTTATTAAACTGTTTATTTTAATAATATCATGTTTGATATATATTATAATGCGTGTAATTTTTGAAGTATGTATGTCCTATAGACTGAGATTGGCCCTATCACACGGGCAATCGCCTTTGGCACAAGAAGTGCGCAAAGATGAGACTGACTCATAGTAGTGAAGAACCCTTAAGATAACTTGAGTTAAGATAGTCGCCTTAACTAAGTGTTAAGATGAGATCATAAACATGGATAAACCATGTTAAGCTTATATTATGATCGAAGTAGAATCCCACTATCTACTTAGTCTATAAGAGCCATATATGAGTTGCTTGATTGATTTCATAGAAGAGTTGATCAATCAAAGAATTCATCTTAGGCAACGAGGCTTGTCTAATTATATATCTGTATGGTATTTATAAAATTATGACATACAATTGGAGCTATATGAATAATACCATAACACGTGTGTCATACCACGTGTGCTTTCGACCAGAAGGAAGTGAAGAGTCGATCCCTGTCTCTTCATTCTGTGATGCCTTCAAAATTGTGCCCTTATTACTTTTGACTATGTCTTGATATTTTGATTAGGTGTATGCTACTTTGAACATACTACTAATAATCATGAATGATTCGGTCTAATGGGGTATGTTTGGGAAAGCAACCTAATCAACGTAAAAGGATATAAGTGTAAAGGGAAGACTAAAATTCTGTATCAAAGTGTGTGCTTGCAGGTACCGATCATGTAAGTCAATTTGGACCATAACATGATAGTGAGACACATGAAGTTATGTCAGTGAACTCTTTTGATCACATAAACAACGTGATATAAATTTAAAGGGGTCAGAGTTACTGAATATGATACAATAAATTATTAGTCTGGGGTACTATAAGATATGTAAGGAATGAAGTTTCATTTGAGCAACTATGTACCCTAACAGGTTATTAGTAACGTATGCTTGTCGGTCGCATGACCTATTTTGTCAAGTATGATGAATTATTCTAGAAATGTGTATATGAGAAGATTTGAGAAATATTGATGTATAGTGCATTGAAATGCATGTACCTAAAGGAAATGATTGTAACTCCATCATGTGCGAGTGGGAGAATGAAAGAAATAAAAATAAATATTTTTATCCCATGTCACCCATGATGGGAAAGACATGACCGTACAGGAAGTTATCAAAGATAACTTCCCACTTTGATGGTGGAGGAAGTGGAGGAGGTGGAGAAAGTGGGAGAGTGGTTTATTTACAGGCAATAAACCAACTCTCCAGCTCTATAAATAGAGCCTCTCTTTCTCACAAAAACACAACAACAACACAGACAACACAATTCAAGTGTACAAATATTTTCTCTCAAAATCAATAACACACAATAGATAATTCTGAGACATTTAGGTGGTGAAAACAAAAGGTTTAGTTCTAGTAATTAAACTTACGACCAGAGAAGCGATTCCTTCATTCCAATTCAATCAATTACAAGAAGGCAGAATTCTGGATTCTTAATTTCAATCCGCTGCGTATAAGATTTGTCTAATAAACCTTCTTGTTTATACATTCTAGGGTAACATAAGATAACTCAAACTATTATTAAATAGAATCATCAATAATTAAAAAAAAAATTGTTATTTATATATGAGAAAGGGTAAAAAAAGTAACACAAGAGTTACGATGCGAAGGTACAAGACTTTATAGTACAAGAACGGCCACCACTCCATAACTAAAAGCCTGTTACAAAAGATTCTATACAAAAAAAAATCCATGAGAAAGCTTAGTGTTTGATCTCCAAAAGAGCGCAGAATTGGATAAATCCATGACAAAGCTTAGTGTTTATCCACTTCTGAAGGAAACAAAAGGTAACTCATAAAAAATCTTCTCTACAAAGTTATCTTTAGAGTAGGTAAATTATTTTTATTGGCCTTTGGCGCCAATCTTTTTTTGACGAGAGACAATATCCTGTATACACCATGAATACCCATTCCTCACTCTGCTGCCATACATTTATACACAAAAATGATCCATCTTGTAGCATATTTAACTAAATACTTGTAGGCCACCATGGCCTGAGCATCGTGCGCCTATACTCTCCCGCTGGAAAAAGTTTTGGCTTATCACAAATGCTGAGCCAACTTCTTGATCCGAGCTAAGTACCTAACTGAGTCCTCCTCGGCTTGACTAATCTCCTCCTGAGATTGGTCAGCATCTTTTCGATCTTAATCTAAAATCTTCGGTGCCTCTAGATATTGCACGTTGCAACCCTCATATAAAGACTTCAACCGATCGATGTTAGCATTGGTCTCCCACGTGTTCTTCAAAATATTTTCCACTTCCTCTCAAGCCTTATTCCTTTCTATGCAAAGGTAGCAACCCTCAGTAGGGTGGGTATTCAGACCAATAAGAAAATTATGATCGTGCATCGCATGCCATAAAAGAACAAAGTAGTTAATAAAAGAGAAACTAATAAATAAAAGAGACATCCTCCTGACAACAAACTGAATTGATGGTGTACCTGAGCACTCAAACTCAAAAATAATTGGCGAGAAAATATGGGCTAACTCTCTCTCTACCATAACAGTTACTGTTCAAATCAAATTCTCATCTAAACCTCATCTTTACCCTTCTCGATTTATCAATTTCCACACCTACAATTCTTGCCTCCAATCTCATCCCTCTTCCTTCGCAAACTTCCCTCTCATCACATCCTTATCACTTTGTTTATTCGATTGTTAGCTACTCTTTCTTAATTATGAGTCAAATATTCATACCCTTTATGGCCAAGAATGTCTTTACTGTTAAAATGATCCTAATTATCTTAATTGGGATAAGAAAGGGGATTTTTTTTTTTGTCCATTTAATAGAAGATTAAAGACAATCGTTATTACAATTATGACATACAAACAATGGAATCATACTATCCTTAATATTTTCTAAATTCAATTGGTCTAAATTTCCTTTTTTTCTACACAGTTTAGATGCTATGTCAGCTATTATATTATGATCCCTTTTTTGGAAATCTTGTTGTCCAATTCCAAATTGCATCAAGGTTGAATTTTCTAGTCTATTTTACTCTTATTGTAGATTTCTTGTACAATTTCTAAGTTGTCTGTGTAGAAATTAATCTTTTTAAGGTTAAATTCTTCAGACGCTTTCATTGTTTGTAATAATGCACATGCTTCCCCTTCTTTCACGCTTCTAACCGTCTTTCTTTTCCCTATCATTCGTTCAATGTTCCATTTTTTATTTATTCATATCGAAGCAAGACCCGCAGGTTCATTCATACTTGTAAAGGATGTATCATTAAACCAATTAATATCCGCCGTATTTAATGATATGTTATTTTCCTTATTGCCTTTAGTTAATAAAAGGTCATGTTCTCCATTATTGGTGTTGTTCTTATCTTTTGACTTATGATTATTAGAGTAGATTTTCTCAATTATTCGCCTTGAATTGCTTGTTACCTCCTTTATGTCCTATTTCTTTTTTTCGTGGTACCCTTTCATTCTAGCCTTCCAGATGCTCCAAAGTACTGCAATCATTGTACTAGATAGTTTCTTCTTATCCTATCCTTTTTTTTTTTTTTTTGTCAAACGAAACACACCAGTTAATTTATTTATAGTTATTACACAAGTTTATAAGAAAATTATTAGAGGCAATTAATGAAAAATCCTTCCATCCAGAGAGCTCGATGTTCCTCCGTGTACATTTAGCCAGCGCATCAGTAGTCGAATTGAATCTTCTGTTAATATGGGCAATTTTCCAATAATTAGAAAGACCTAACCATCTCTTGATTTCAGCAATGATTGGTTCAAGACTCCAATGAAGTCCGGTCGTGCCCTCAATTCCTTGAACAAGTTCAAGGTTATCCGTGTAATAAGACACGGTTTGGCAATTTAGGTCTTTACTAGACCTCATCGCCATAACAACAACCCATGCCTCACCTTCAATAACTGAATTAATCTTACATCTAGTGTTAATTTTCCTGACGATAGTACCTTCCTTATTAACACCGATTGCCGCAATAGCCGCTTGCTCCTTATTTGACACAAATGATGCATCACAGGTCCAAACAATCTCAGCAGTGTCGTTAACAGTCGGGTTATTAATGATGTCATTCTCCCCTTCTTATCCTATCCATTTGATGAAAAATCCTCAATCGTTTTAACAAACCAATCTTTAAATACCATTGTATCATCTTTATTAATCTTCAATTGTAGCGGCGATTCCGCCCAAGTAGCCACACTAAAAGGGCATTGCAAAAACAAATGTTCAATTGTCTCCTCATTTTCCTCGCACCATTCACATGTTACATTTTGTATGCATTTCTTCTTTTTCAGATTTTTCTGTTGGAAAAATAACAATATCACTGGTTTTAAAATAGAGAAACGGAATTCCAAAAGTAAAACAAAAGATAATATTCAATTAAGTTAATACTACACTATTACAATAAATTGAAAATAACGAAACTTACATGGAAAATACGAGAAAAGAAGTATTACATAGAATGTGAAATGGTGTTAAAAAGATATTCTGGTCGTGCCGGTCATCTCTAACAAAAATTCTACTCTATAGAAATATTATACTAGAATATTTGAGAGAGAAATATAATAGTCTTTCTAATTCTTAGTTCCGTTCTACATTCTATTCTTTATTCTCTCTAGAATTTTTTTTTAAATTCTATTCTCTCTAGATTTTTCCATTCTCTCAAGAATAATCTTTTTTCTTCTCCTCTTGAAATAAAATTGACAAAGTCACTATTTATAGAAGAAAAAGCAAGACAAGAAAACCGTCACATTAATGCTCATATTAAAGTCGTCCGTTTTTTTCTTTATCAAGTTTTTTGTAACTCCCATAACAACTAATATATAAAGAACCATTAATCCTTAATGAAGAATAAGAAATTATTTGAAATTAAATAATTCTAATGGGTTTTTCCCCAAATAATAAAGTGGGACTATTATACACAAATGGTATTTTCCACTTCTTTCAAAAACATGAAAGAATTAATAAAATAAATTCTCTTTATTTAAAAAATTCCAACAATCCCCCACTCATGTTCTTTGGGAAAGAAGGTGAACAAGTTTCCATAAATATCAGCATTTGGGTGAATTGTACTTAAGTGACAATATCTTTCGATTTGAATTGACACGTAGTGAAGTGAGGCAACCACCAAAAACATATAAAGTGAACGTACTCTTGAACTTGATAGTTTTCGATCGAGACCCTCACAGCACATACTCTACCCGGCTGATAGTTACAGATTCCTCAAACATCACCCTTTCCATGCACATAGGTGATCTCCAAGAGAGTCTAGCCTCATTAGCCGACCCTCTCGGATTTCGAGATCATTAAGAGCAATAAAGCTCAGCCTCATTATGTGTCTCTCTAATTCATCAAGTTCTTTCTCTTTAGGACCACCCTTACGGGCTATGAATTTGTGGTGATTCTAACAACTCATCCCTTGGGAACATCAAGAACGTCTCCTTGTAAGCATATTATGAGCAATATACAACAACCTCAACAGTGAATTCATCAAATCCGTCTCAAAAGGACCACCACGCATGGCTATGAATTCATTAAGTATGAGGAATATATAACAACCTAAACGGTGAATTCATCAAGTCCATCTCAATAGGACCACCACACATGGCTATGAATTCATTAAGTTTTAATTTGCTCATGTATGCACAATTTACATTATATGGATGAGAAGTTAGTGAATCATATAGATCAATAGTACATCTCTCGTACTTTATTAAATAAAAAATAATAACCTAATGGTCACCACTTGAGTCTCTTTACAATATGGACAATACCAAGTTGGGTTTTGTTCATTAAGAGCATTATAATCATTATAATTATTTTATATTCATTAAGGGGTACACACCCCCCACAATTCTCTTATTTATGAATACTAGTATTATAAAGATTTTTTTTACTAGATATTATATCAACGGAGTCAAACCTTTCCAACAAAGTGAGACTAACTAAGGTAAATTCTATAATTTACTCAAATGAATTTTTCCTCATGATCATCTTCTCCCACATCTTTTATTCACAAATAAAAATAAAAGAAGTAAGTCCCATTAATGAAAGTACCAAAAGTGGATCATGTCATACACCTATTATCAAAAGTGCAACACAAACTGATCCATCTTTTATTAAGGTACTATTTCATTAGCAAGGTGGTCGTTTAAAAACCCAAAAAAAATTCCTAAGTTTTCATACTTTATCCCCTTGACCAAAAACCACTAACCCTTCAAGTTGCACTATATAGATATCTGCATCTACATTTTCACTCACATATAGATTTAACATCCAACTGGTGTATAATCATGTTTGTGAATGATAGTTAGCACAACAAGATTTGAAGGGAGGTTGTATAAGTGAGTAAGGGTCGAAGTAATCCTAAAACTTAAATAAATATGGAAAAATAAGGTCTTATCCTTGAGTCGATTCATTTTTCGACTTGTATGGGACTAATTAGATCTTGTCGGGTCATTTCCCGGTGACATACTTATTCTCATCAGAATCATCACCCTCGTGTTTTTTCTAAACCGTTTCACGGATAGTCTTTATTGACTTCTCAACGGCACACAGATAATAGGTGGGGTTCGTCACAATATCCAAGATCCATCCCCTAACCACTGAATTAGCTTTCTTGAACCCAACTTTTAGAGCCAGAAACCTAGCATGTAGTTCTTTAGTATATGTTCCCTATTTGCCTCAATGGCGGAGAGTACCTCAAGAACGGCAAGGTCTAGTTCATGTTGTTCAAAGCATATCGGTGGATTTTGTGCCCAACGTTTGTAGTTGGAACCATTGAAAGACTCCAACTTAGTCACGTCGGCAATGACCTTTGCATTCAATAATGAAGCAACTGTCGAGATAGGAAAAAGCATTTCTAAAACAACCAGTGATATAAAAGTAATATCTTTTTAAATTGTTGGAAAAATAACAATATCACTGGTTTTAAAATAGAGAAACGGAATTCCAAAAGTAAAACAAAAGATAATATTCAATTAAAGTAATACTACACTATTACAATAAATTGAAAATAACGAAACTTACATGGAAAATACGAGAAAAGAACTATTACATAGAATGTGAAATGGTGTTACAAAGATATTCCGGTCGTGTCGGTCATCTCTAACAAAAATTCTACTCTATAGAAATATTATACTAGAATATTTGAGAGAGAAATATAATAGTCTTTCTAATTCTTAGTTCCGTTCTACATTCTATTCTTTATTCTCTCTAGAATTTTTTTTTCCTTTCTATTCTCTCTAGATTTTTCCATTCTCTCAAGAATAATCTTTTTTCTTCTCCTCTTGAAATGAAATTGACAAAGTCACTATTTATAGAAGAAAAAGCAAGACAAGAAAACCGTCACATTAATGCTCATATTAAAGTCGTCCGTTTTTTTCTTTATCAAGTTTTTGTAACTCCCATAACAACTAATATATAAAGAACCATTAATCCTTAATGAAGAAAAAGGAATTATTTGAAATTAAATAATTCTAATGGTTTTTTTCCCCAAATAATAAAGTGGGACTATTATACACAAATGGTATTTTCCACTTCTTTCAAAACATGAAAGAATTAATAAAATAAATTCTCTTTATTTAAAAAATTCCAACATTTTCTTAGTCGGAATCGCGTTTCTAATTATTTTCCATACAAAATTTTTCATTCTCGTTGGCACATTAGTTGACCAGACCAAGTTCCATAAATTTGATTTACCTTCTTCAATGGCCTTCTTGGATGAGTTACTCTCATTACTTATTTCTTCATTGACCAATAAGTGATATCCCGATTTAGTAATGTATCCTCCGTCTTTTGTATGGGGCCAGATAATTCTATCTTCTTTTTGAATATTTATTAATTGTGTGTTGTTAATTTCTGATACTTCTCTTTTGTTGCAAATTAGATTTAGTAAACTATTATTCCATCCCGTATATCCATTATTAAATAATTCTGCAACCTTATTGATTGGTATCCAATCACATTTGTCCAATTTCATTCCCAGTCCAATCCAATTATCTTCCCAAACATTTGTTGTTAATCCGTTACCAATCACAACTGTCTTTGTCCACTATTTCAGACAAATTGGAGAATTAGTTAATTGGACTTTGAAGAATGTCTCAAGGACTGATCCAAACACATGCATACACATGCAATGGGATTTAAGAGCCAGAACTGTTAATTCCAACTTAGGTCTGCCTTTTATGGGTCTTGGACTGCTTCAGCACGGAGAAGTTAACCCAATTGTTGTCATCTGGACCCTAATTTTAATTAGGAGGCTTATTAATCTCTTAATGGTCTGGATCAAAGTATGGGCTACCTCTAATCTTTCAAGGTACGAATATAAACATAACGGGTTTGTCTCAATGAGCAACGCTTCATCTTTCGGCTTCATTATTATTACAAAACATAATTACTGCATCGATTATGTAAAGTTGTTGTACCAAATATCACACTACACTATTATCAAGAAGAATAAACCTAGGGTGGATTTGTTGAGTAGGCTAAGGAGGATTATTTCAGGTGTTATGTGTGGTATAAGTTGTAGAAGAATAATCAATATCGTTTCTTTAGCCTGTAATGATATCATTAAATTACGCTGCACGCCTTATTGCACCTATCTCGATACTAAAATCGAACATGTGTCAAAAAAAGACTGCTGTACATGCAGTAATGGTGTGGAGATAGTTAGGATTGCATCTCTTCACCTCCTATAGATTGGGAGTTTTATTATACTCTGCAGAAAAACACATAGTCATTTCTTCTTACTCCTCACTATAAAAGTTCAACAATGTCAACCAAAATCAACCATGCCTTACCTATAGCCAAAATCTCGGATGAAAATATGGAGAAGTTTGTTATTCTCTCGCTTTCAACCAAGGCTGCTGCTGTAAAACCTAAAATTCTTGATTTAACCTGATTGCAAGAGTTGTGTCTGAAAGAGTCATCCCTCTATCGGTGTTCAGGAAAGCAGTATTAGACAATTGGAACATTAAATGCCGCTTGATTTTCGAGGAATCTTCCATAAACACCTTCAAGATCACCCTTGATGATGAAGAAGAAGCTAACTGGCTCTATTTCATCAGGCCTTGCCTCATACAATCAATGCATGTTGTGATTGTATGGCTTAATGAAGGAGACAAGGTAAATAACATTGACCTTATCAACTCTTATGCGTGGGTTAGGGTATATGGATTAGCTGGATTTCAATGCTCAATTGACACGATAGAGACACTTGGTAATTTTATTGGTGAAGTCACTGAGATAGATCACCCCGTAGCTGATAACGATGATCAGTAACTCATTAGATTCAGAGTGAAATTCGATACAGGTAAGCCACTAAAAACTGGAGTCTATATTGGAAAATTTGAAGGCCCTGCATGGGTCTCCTTCATCTACGAAAATATAGGGATGTATTGTTTTAATTGGGGGGTTCTGGGGCATAGCAAAAATGCCTGTTCTACCTGTATTGTAAGACCAAGATGGAATGACAGTTCTTTTAAGTATACGAATTGGACTCGAGAACTAACTGTCAAGAGTGATGATAAACCACTTTATGTGATTAGGAAAAGAGACCGTTGGGGAGTTTTTGACGAGATAATTCGTTTCTACCCTTTCCGTATATTCGAGGGAGATGATGAAGACACTGATAGAGATTCGAGACAAGGTGGATCAACTGGAAACATACCTAGCTTCAAAGTGGGAACCATTCAAGTTCCAGTTCAAGCGCCAGGTGATTCTTCAAATAAAAAGAAGAAAACTGAAGGTTCATAAACAGGTAAAAGGAAGAGAGAAAACACAGGGCTTTTGGGAGACATCGCAAATGGGATTGAGTTACCAGAGGAACCATTTGAAATTTATGCAACAAGGTATCCTGGGCTCTACAAAGCTTTTCAGAATGAATGTGAAGACTTTGGTAAGAGCCTTATTGTAAGTGGTGATAGTGTGAAAGAGGTCATGAATGCTAAATATAGTACTATTGAGGAATTATACAGAGATTTTATGGGTGGCAACAAAGGGAACTTTTTCAGTAAAGAAGGTCAAACACAGGCTACAAAGGATAAGGGCAAAGCTATTGTGATTGAATCTACAGAAGAGCGTGAAAGAAGAACCAAGTTTAAGTATGATGGTGTTTCAAGAGTGAGGTCTACTGCAGATGATGATGCTGCAGTTGTCCCAGAATTGGATTATAACTCTTATGCGGGAATCAATACTAATCAAAATATCCTTCCATGGGGTGGGAACTACATAGGAGGGATGAATTTGTCTAAAATACGTCTTCAAGGGTCAGGAGAAATAACTGGTGTTGGTTTGAATGAAAATCAGAAAAGAAGAATTCCTGAGGAGTTTAATGCTGAGATATTTGCTATTAAGAGGAGAAGACAAGAGGAGCTCAAACTTATGGGTAAGAAGATTGGGGAGATTCAATTGTTTATGGATGACTTATACGATTGCTTAAGTGATGTTAAGCACCCGTTTATGCTAAAGGAGGCACTTTACCCTCAACCAAACACAGGGCTGAAGAACTTCAAGAAGAAGAATAACAAATTATATTTCTGCGAAGGTATACCATGTGATGGCCATTTCGAGAAAGAATTCGAGAGTGATGGTGACTCTAATGATGATGCTACTTCCGAGGTTCCACCTGTGAGAAGCGGCACCATCAACTACATGTTTGAGAAGGGAAGTTCTGCAAAGATTAATCTCATTAATGGATAGTCATATGGTGTGGAACTGTCAAGGTGTTAGGGCAACCTTGACTCAACACAGTTTGAAGTCCCTCATATCTTTGTTTAATGTGTCTGTCTTTTGTTTAATTGAGTCTAAGTTGAAAAGTTGTAATGCTAATTCTATCAATGTGTTTAAGTCTTTCAAGTACAAGCACTTTGTTGATCCAACTGGCTCACATTCTAAGTCAGGAGGGATCATTGTGGCTTGGAAAGAAAATATTAGGCTAAGTATTTGCTTTTCATGTAGTTTTTATGTTGTCTGTAAAATTAATGAAGTTAGCAGTAGGACTTGGTTCCTGGTGTTTGTGTATGCGCCATGTGAAGAACTTGCGAGATATAATTTGTGGAAAGAACTAACAGCATGGATATCAAAACATGATGAAGCTATACTTATGATGGGTGATTTCAATGAAGTGGCTAAGTTCAAAGAAAAGGAAGGTAAGAATCAAGCTAACTTAGAAAGAATTCTGAAATTTAATAAATTTATCAACAAGAATGCCTTAATCGAACTAGAATCAAAGGGATGCTATTTTACTTGGAATAATAATAGACTTGGAAAGGAAAATGTGAGAGAAAAATTAGACAGAGAACTTTGCAACATTAAGTTTCTTGATTTTTTTCCAAATGCTTTTATTAAAGTACCACCAACAGTGGGTTCGGATCACTCGCCACTAATTCTTGAACGTGAAATAAAAACTAAAGCAAGTACTCAACACTTTATTTTCGAATCAAGATGGTTGGAAGATGAAGAGTGCCTTGAAATTGTGGAAAATTCATGGTATGACCAAAGTAATGTTGACTCGATTAACAAATTTCAAATTAGGAAAAACAAAACTTGTAAATCGTTAAAAGAATGGAGAAAATCTAAGTTCTCAAACTCTAGAAGAAGAATTAATGAACTACAACATAAGCTTGAAATACTTCAAGATAAAGATAACGTCCATTATCAACACGGTGTAATCAAGGAAATTAAAAAAGAAATGGAGGAACTTTGGGATAAAGAAGAAATATATTGGGCCGATAAAGCGAGGGAACAACACTTGAAGTGTGGTGATAAAAATACGGCATACTTTCACAATATTACTAGGGTTAGAAGAAACATTAATAGAATTGTTGCAATCAAAGATCAAACTGGCTCATGGAGGGAGGAACTAGATGAGGTTAAAAAGATTTTTCAAGAATACTATATCACCTTATTAAAAAAAGAGGATAGAATGGAGGAGGAGGATATAACAAGTTTTATACCGTGTAAAGTTACGAATGAGATGAACGAGGATTTGATAAAAGTTCCAGATATGGAGGAAATCAAGTAAGCAGTGTTTAGTATGTCGGGTTCAAAGGCACCTGGCCCTGACGGTTTAACGGGTAAATTCTACCATGAATTTTGGGATATAGTCAAAGAAGATGTTATTAGAATCGTTACGGATTTTTTCAATTTCAACTGCAATATAGAAGGTAATAATGATACGCTAATCACTCTGGTACCTAAAGGGGAGACACAAGAGAAACCCATGGATTATGGACCGATCGCTTGTATCAATTTCATATATAAAATTATAGTTAAAATCTTCGCCCTGCGCTTGCAACCAATTATGAATACTATTATATCTACGACTTAATCCGCTTTTATCAAAGGACGAAGTATTCAGGATAATATAATACTAGCTCAAGAGGTATCTTATTTTCTAAATTGCAAGAGGAAATCCAAAAAACACTACGCGGCAATTAAGATTGATATGGCCAAAGCGTATGATAGAGTTGGTTGGGATTTCTTAATGAAAGTCCTAAAACAAATTGGTTTTTGTGGAAAATGGAGGAAAATGGTCTATATATGTATTTCTACAACTAGTATGCAAATCAAGATCAATGGTGAAAGACTTGAAAATTTTAAACCGGAAAGGGGTATAAGACAAGGAGATCCGCTATCTCCTCTTCTTTTCTCGATTATGACGGAGGCACTAACGTATCTTATTGAATATTATGTGGAGGCTGAAAATTTCAAAGGATTAAAAACTACAAGAAATTGTCTGATACTGACGCACATCTTATTTGCGGACGATGCTTTATTCTTTATTGAAGCCAACCTTGAAGAATGTGCCAAATTTAAAGAAATACTTGATAAATATTGTCGGGCTTCGGGACAAGCTGTTAACTTTGGAAAATCATCAATTTTATTTAGCAAAGGTATTAAAGAGGATCTTAAGTTGGTTCTTGAAGCTAGATTAGGAATCAATAATACAAACTCGTTGGGCAAATATTTAGGGATACCGCTTACACTTAAGAGATCTGAAATGGAAAATTTAAATTATATCAAGGACAGGCTCATTAGTAAGGCCTCGAGTTGGACTGCGAAATATTTGTTAGAAGGAGGGAAGGAAGTACTTATCAAAGCTGTTCTTCAAGCTATACCTAACTATGCCATGTCAATCTTTGAGTTTTCGAAGGGGATTTGTGAAAATCTCTCAACAATTGTTTCAAACTTTTATTGGGATTCGATGGACAAGAAGAAAATACATTGGGTATCATGGAAAACGATCGCTAGATCTAAGAAGATCGTTGGACTTGGTTTTTGAGACTTTCACAAAATGAATCTGGCAATGATGGCGAAACAAGCCTGGAGATTAATTAACAACCCAAATACGTTGGTAGCACAAGTGCTTAAAGGAATTTACCACCCTAATTCAGATATGTGGAATACAAAAATTAAACAAAAAAGGTCTTGGAGTTGGGCTAGTATTCTGAAAGGCCTACATTTGCTGAAGAAAGAATGTTGCTGGCAAATTGGTAACGGTCTTACAACAAACATTTGGGAGGATAAATGGATTGGCCCGGGCATGAAATTGGACAAGTGCGACTGGTTACCAATTGAAAAAGTAGCGGAATTATTTAATAATGGTTGTACGGGATGGAACAAAAATCTAATCAATCTTATATGCAATGAAAGAGAAATACATGAAGTCAACAGAACAACAATCATTAATATCGGGAAAGAAGATAAAATAATCTGGCCGTTTACTAAAGACGGTGAGTATATAACCAAATCGGGTTATCATCTTTTGGTCAATGAAGAAATAAGTAAGGAAGAAAGTACATCAACAAGTAAGATTCAAGAGGGCGATTCTTCATTATGGTCTCTAGTTTGGTCATCTAATGTACCAACAAGAATGAGGAACTTTGTATGAAAAATTATTAATGATGCGGTTCCGACAAAGAAAAATTTATAAAAAAGAAGATGTGCAAATGACGCGGTTTGTGAGTGGTGCGAGGATGCTGAAGAAACAACTGAGCATCTTTTCATCCAATGTCCTTTTAATGCTGCTGTATTGGCGGAATCGACGCTCCAAATTAAGATTGCTCATGACGATAAGGGCAATTTCAAAGAGTGGTTTATTAATATTGTTAAGAGCTACTCTGACAATGGTTGGGACAAGAAAATTCTGATTAGTAATTTGATTGCAATATTATGGAATTTATGGAAAGCGAGAATGAAGGGATTTTTTGAATCTAAAGAATGGGACATATCGGAGATTATCAACAACTCAAATAGAATTATAAATAGGCTCTATAAAACAAACCAGGGACAGTTGGATAAACGCGTTATTCGAAGAGTAATCTGTAACCCTCTCTTTGCTTTATATTGCTTGTGTTGTGTTTGTGGTCTTTAGTGGCAATTTCTATCTCTTTTCTATCAGTTGTATTTATTGCCTTTTAAATTTTTGATAAATCGTTTCAATAATTTTTCAAGCTTATACGATCTTCCTTTTTTTTTAAATCGTGTATTTATCTTTAAAACCTATTAACCCCCTTGTCCCAAAATAAAAACTATCAACCCCCTTCCCCTTTCCTTCTAGGTTTATCACATATTTTTCACTGTTACTAATAGATCAAGATCTAATTTTAAATGTTTTTTTATTCTTGATTCAATACTGACTTGATCATTAAAGTTCTATAGAGACACACACCTCCATATGATCTTGACATTTATCTGATTCTAAATCATTACGCTCGGTCAAAAAACATATCTAATTCAAATAATCACCAACAATAAAGTTCAAAAATTCAAATTATTGTATATTCTCAAAATATATCAAGTTTCGTGTTGTAAATGTTGTTTTGAATAAAAAATCCCTTTTCAAGGAAAAAAATAATAATTTCTGACTCATATGAAATTTAAAATGGGGAATTTATTTTATAAGGCCCAACCCCCACCCCACTTTTTGTTTTAAATCCCAAATCTAACCAACTCCATAACTAGTCCAACTTAGTGGGGAGTGTACTAAAATACCCCTAAACCCTTCCCCACAATGAAAAACAAAAATCCCACCCCAACCCTATTAAGCACCGGATGAAACCCCCCACCCCCATTCTCATTTTCCCTCTCACCAACCTCTGCTCTCTCTCTCTTTGAAAAACCCCTCGGCGAACCACTACCCACCAACATCACTACCTAACCACTCAACGTCATCACATCACCGACCCACCCACCCCTCACCTTCCTCACCTTCCTCACCATCACCGAACATCCACCCTCTCCTCCACCTTTATCACTAAACCCCCCCATCTCCACCATCTCTGGACTCACCGAATCATCACCACCACCCCAACCTTACCTTCATCACCCCCCATCTTCATCACCATCACCGGACACCCTCATCACCTCCCACCTTCATCACCATTAACACCACCGTGTTCATCACACCATGGAAGACCGCCTCCGTACGTCTTCATCGCACCGTGGAAGACCACCGCCGTGCTCCCTCTATCTTCTCTACAACACCAGAAAACCGCTGACAGAGTGCAAAACCACCCCATTCCAGATCCGTTGAAGACCTCCTCTACCATCGCCACCCCCTTCCCGCCGTTCGTCTTCCGTCGCCACCCCCAGTTTGTGGATACAGCCCCACCCAATAGTAGTGTCGAACGATATTTGGGCCAGCCCCATTATGTTGTACGTAGATGATGGGGCCATCCCCATATAGGTTGTAGTTGATGGGGGTAGAAAAGCCATTCTTAACCAGATCTCCAACATCTTCACCAGATCTCCAGCATCTTCACCATCAACTCTCGCTAGTGTATTGGACCCTTCTCGCGTATCCAGTTCGTCGCGCTGTGTTCGTGACAGTTTTTTTTAAATGGTATTCGTAAAAAGGGCACCCCGATGTGTTGTTTGTTATGTATGGGGCCAGCCCAAGTTAGTTTGTGTTGGTAATGGGGTTGGCCCATTATGGTTCAAAATTTGTTCTATTTTTTTTTGTCAATATAGGTACAACCTGAATTGTAATGTCAGTGAAGTATTTTTATGATTTTTGATGCCATTGTTGAAATGTACTGGGTCCAGCTTGTTATTGCTTTTTTTTTTAGTTTCTAACTTGGTATATAGGTGCAGCCCACATGAGGCAAAATTCATTCTTTTTAAATCAAGAGTTGTTTTTTATGGATACCATCCGTAATGGTCTTTGTGCGTGATGGGGCCAACCCCATTCTGAATATATGAAATGACATAATATAAAATAAAAATAAAAAAGACAGCCTAACATGCCGGGACGATGGGTATAGGTCCATATCCATGTCGAACAAAGGTAAAAAGGAAAAATTCCAAACCACTTAAAAAAAAGTGTTTTGAACTAGAATTTTAATCAAAAAATTTTTGGTTTTGGGGATTTAATTTGCCTTTTCCTCTTTTTTTTTTGGTCGGGACCTTTTCCTCATTAAAAATAGATAAAAACGAAAACATTAATCAACCTGGCATGTGTCATAGCTTTGCTGGTTGGGACTTCGGAGGTAGGCGTTACAAGTTACTGAGCATTTAAGCAACATTTAAGCAAGACAGTTTATAGATATGGTTAAGTTGACCAAAACAGCTATGCAACTTGCACATACAGTAGTACTCATTGATTTATTAGAATAAATGACGGCGACTTTCTTGAAGGGTCAAACTCATATGTATATAGTAGGTGCTTCCATACCTTCCTTACCAGACAATTGACCCTGAAATTTAACTTTCACGCGTTTCTTGTTAATTTCCTTTTCTTTTGTCCAAATTGTTTGTTTTATTATTTCAAGAATTTTTTTTCCAAATATTCAATGTTTAAAATTTTAAAAAATGAATAATATTTATCTTTTTTTTTTGTCGGCTGGCTACATCAAAACTCATGTCTGTATCATCCAATGTCCAATCTTCCAAATCTTAGGACCAGCATGTTCTGCTGGCCCTCAACACCGTCCGTTGCCTAGCGTTACGCGTCGCTCGATAAGCCCATCTGTTAAGCCGTCTAGGAATGTGCATGAAAGACAGTTGCCTGTGTCTTCCACCTTCTTGCTGAATCTACCTGATGAAAAGTCTGATTTTCTACCACGTTGTTGACAATTTTTTAATATCTTGAATAAATTCAAGGTTATCGGAGCAGATAATCGTCTACCAGCCAGTATCCCTGTTTACTAAATTTGTAGCCTTGTACACTGTTATGGCCTCTGCCTCCGTAGCGGAGTTAGCCCAAGTTGGGGCCGAGAAAACCTGTCTGTAGCATGTTGTAACATCTCTTCGTACGATATGTTAATAACATTCAAATATCTAATATTTTCATTTTTGTCTTTATGTTAATATAAAAAAACATGTTAAAAACTGATGTGACATATCAATTTTGATTTAATTATAAATTACTTTTAATTGTAAAATACTTGTTATACCCCTATCGCGTTACAACTTAACACCAAAATAAACGTTAGGTACTAGCGAAAGGTAAAGAGTGAAATGTTTGATGCGTTTGACCACTTTTAAAATCTTGAGCATTTATTTATCTAAAACACGAAACACCAAGTATTCATGTAGTCTTTTTTCCTATTATTTTCATTAATCAATTTTTTTTAATACATTGGAGAACCATTTTTAGAGTCAAAATGATTTTAAATCCAATACAATTATAAAATATAAATTTGTAACCTTTTAGTAATGAATCTCAATCTTTATCACTCGACTAGAATCTTATTAACCAAATAATCTATTATGCATACAAGTGGTTTATGTAATCGGAAAATATAGTTTTTAAACTTTATATATCTATAATACAAAATATTTTTTTTTAATCATCCAGATCCATTACATAAAGAATGTTTAGGATCGTCTACCCACCCTAATTACTGATTTGTATTTAATTTTCTATTCTT
The DNA here is from genome assembly GCA_029959085.1 of Nemophila menziesii. Taxonomy (NCBI): domain Eukaryota; kingdom Viridiplantae; phylum Streptophyta; class Magnoliopsida; order Boraginales; family Hydrophyllaceae; genus Nemophila; species Nemophila menziesii. The sequence continues at coordinate 9,246,007 of JARWIR010000017.1, read as the reverse complement.
TTTGTACACCTTAAAATCAGACATTTCCAAGTAACATATTTTTTTCCAAACTCACGATTTAGCCCGAACTATTCAGAATCTCTCTCTCTCTCTCTCTCTCTCTCTCTCTCTCTCTCTCTCTCTCTCTCTCTCTCTCTCTCTCTCTCTCTCTCTCCCCACACATACAATATATATAACTATTCAGAATCTTTCTCTCCCTTCCTCCCCTTCTCTATCTCTCTCCCTCTCTCTCCACACACACACACACACACACACACACACACACACACATATATATATATATTGTAAACAAAATTTAATACAAGATGTAGTTATTACAAATATTAGAAAGAAAAGTAAAGGATCCTAAGAGGGAATTATCGTGCCATCCTGAGAGAATGATATTACGTAGGATACATTTAGTAAGTGTATCTGATGTATTGTTAAAACTCATGTTGATGTGGGAGACCTTCCATTTAGAGAAACAAGATAACCATTTATCCAATTTGACAAGAAGTGGCCGAATACTCTAATGTAAACCAACCTTTTTCCGGATACCTTGAACAAGCTCAAGGTTGTTAGAGTAGAAAGAACAACTCTGAAAATTGAGATCGACAACTAACCTTATAGCGAAAAGAGCAATCTAACTTTCAGCTGCAATTGTAGATCTCACAAAGCATCTTCTTGTAAATTTGTGTGTAATATCACCCCTAGTATCAAATGCAATAGATGCTACAATAGCAAGTTCCCATTCTTTGACAAAAGAAGCATCGCAAAGCCAGATAGAATCTGCTTCGTTAATTTAGGTTGGGTTATCATGGTCCTACTTATTGTCTTCTTTATCATAAGTTATAGGATTGATGGTGATGTTATGGGGTGTCGGGTCGAATAAATCTGAAATTAGAGAGCTAGCTTTACTAGTGATTGCAAAGATGGACCATTTTATGTTTTCAAACAGCCCCCTCATCCTAGCTTTCCAGATATTTAAAATCGTACAAAGAATGTAGATAGTAATAATCTTTTCATCCCATCCATTATCGGTATAATTGTAAATAGTTTGTAAGATCCATTCTGCAAATGTAGCATTCGATCCCCGATCACTCTTGATTTGCATAGAAGAGTCATCCCAAGCTTTAATACTAAACATGCATTCAAGGAAAATATGTTTAAAATTTTCTTTCTCAATTTTGCACCAATCACATTTAGCATCATAAGCACGTTTTATTTGGTGAATATTACTTTTTGTACGTAAAGCCCTATTGCATATCTTCCATAAAAAACTCTAACTTTTGAAAGAACATTAGAGAGCCAAACCATTTCTCAATTTCACTCTTATTGGTTTCTCCGCTACATAAGGGTTGGGCCTCATTGTTGATATCTTCGTTGATGAGACCATGGTTTCCAGATTTGGTTGAATACATCCCAGTTTTTTAGAAGGACTAGCTAAATTCATTCTCTTTGTCCAACTGAAGAATTTTGATCTTTTCAATTTCATCAACAATGTTGGGAGGTATAATTTCATCTAAGAGGTCCAAGTTCTATTCTGTCACATCCTTATTAAAAAGTTCATTTACCACTTCAATCTTGCAATTAGCTGGTTTTTTCCACCTTTTACCCTTTACCAATCCAGTTATGTTCCCATATATTGGTATTCAAGTCATTCCAAATCTACCAAATGGAGAATTTATTGAGTATTTGAATGTCTTCAAAGATACATGCCCAACCCAAAAATCTTTTTTTACCAATTTTGTATCCCATACGCTTTTGTTAGAGCAATAAATACCTTTGAGCCCTTTCAAGATAAGAGGGTCAAGAATATTAATGATCCTCCAAGCTTGATTAGCTAGAAGTGCCAAATTTATTTTTTGAAAGTCTCTGAAGTCGATTCCTCCCATGGACTTAGACATGGCAACTTTTTTCCAAGATACCCAGTGTATTGTTTTTTTATTACCAAAGTCCCACCAGAAGTTGGAAATGATTATAGACATTTTCCTACACAAATCCTTTGGAAATTCAAAAAAAATAAACATTGTGTAGTTGGGAATGGATTGGAGAATTGCCTTAATAAGGATTTTTTTATCCACCATCTGTGACAAGATTAGAGATCCAGCTGGCAGATATAGATAATAATCTATCTTTAATATAGTTGAAATTTTTGGATTTAGATTTATTAAGAGAAAGTGAATATCCAAGTATTTACCTACTGATCTTGTAATCTCAATATTAAGAGAGAGAGAGAGAGAGAGAGAGAGAGAGAGAGAGAGAGAGAGAGAGAGAGAGAGAGAGAGAGAGAGAGAGAGAGAGAGAGAGAGAGAGAGAGAGAGAGAGAGAGAGAGAGAGAGAGAGAGAGAGAGAGATTTTGTTACTAACCTCCTCGGGGGTATCCTTACTAATAAGGATCGCAGATTTACGAAAGTTGATTCTTTGCCCTGATGCCAAATAGTAGTCCAACCGATTATTTTTAAAGAAACTGATGTCCTCTTTGTTAATGTTAAAGAAAAAAAGTGCATCATCCACAAACAGGATATGAGTAAGTTTTGGGTATTGCCTAGTAATCGAGATACCTTTTATATTCCTTCGCGACATTGATTATTTATAATTCCTATGAGACTTTCAGTAAGCAGAGAGAAGAGCAGTGGAGAAAGTGGGTTGCCTTGTCTAATGCCTTGATTTGAAATAAACTTTTTGAGTCTTTGGCCATTGACTTTAATTTGGAATGAGACTGATGAAATACAATTGAGGATCCCATTTCTCATTTTTCACAGAAGCCAAGGCTTTTGTGAGTCTCCAGAAGAAAATTCCAGTTAACTTGATCACAGGATTTCACCATATCAATTTTTAATAGCCGCAAAGTGTTTACTAGATTTTTTTTCGTTTTAAGAAAATATGAGACTTCTTGAGCAATCAAAATATTTCCTTGGATACTTCTACCCTTTAAGAAACCGGATCGTGTCAGAGATATGATATCATTCATGATTGGTTGTAATCTGAGAGCTAAAATCTTAGTGATAATTTTGTAACTGAAGTTGATACGTGCAATCGGTCGGATGTCTTTGCTGGTTTCTTAGTAATCCCCTTATAAGACCAAGGTTATGAGAGTATCCTTAAGTTTGTGCAAGGGAGTGTTCTGGAAAAATAATTCCAAAACCAGCTTGAATAAATCATCCTTCAGTATATTCCATAATTCTTGATAGAAGTTTCCCAAAAGACCATGAAGACCTAGAGATTTCAAACCCGACATATTAAAGATCACATTTTTTATTTTTGCGATATCCGGGTTTTAGTAAGCATATCATTCATTTTGGTCATGATTTAGTTTTGGGTATGTCTCCAGAACCCTCAATGTTGGCGATCACATTTTACTTGAATAGATTAACATAATAATCCAGGACAATTTTGTCGATTACCTTAGGATCATCAGACCAATTGTCATCATCAATCAAGTCTTTCTTTAATATTGTTTTTGCCCTTTATTTATTCGACCACATGAAATAGAAACCTAAAATCGACGAGATGATTATTATTAATGAACTCATTGAATCGAATGATTCTATCAATTTTTGGTGTTAATTTTCCTTTTTTCGGAGCTTTTCGTACTGTCATTAAAATCACCCATAAAGAGCGTTGGCTCATTGGTATTCGAGAACCACGATATGAGAGAGATTCAAGTGTTTTATCTTTCGACCTCATTATTAGGTGCGTAAACACAAAGAATATACCAAGAAAAATAATTAGATTCATTAACTTTCGAGATAACAAAGAAGTTGTGTAGTAGACCACCGTAAGCTTAACATCGTATTTCCACACTAAAAGTATTCCCCCAGACATATGCGATCTACCTTCGGGGTTGAACAATGTGGTAATTATTAAAAGATTTAAGATGAGTACAAGACCTATGAGCTTTTTTTTCTAAGTCTAGCTTTTAAGAAACAAGCGATAGTAATTTCATACTTCGAAACAAGGGGTTAAACCACTTTTTTTTGTCAAATACGCCCTCACCCCTTGATAGTTCTAGACCATACCACTATCCATCTGTCCCGACCACTTTGAGGGACTGGCCCCCGATCCATAAGAGAAAACTTGGGGTGTATTTTCCATCACGGGCTGATCCTGGGTACTCATCACCTCCTAAAAACTACTATCACAGCTCAATCTACCTCTTAAATGACCCTCACATTTCACACCGCTACATAATTCAAGTTTCCACTAGTCTAGGGGACCTTCCTCGATAATTGGTCCAATCTAATTATCAATTTAATTATCCCGAAGAATCTGTTGTTTCACCTAATAGAATCTAGAGTACAATTTATCGACAAACATCTGCATATCAGTGATCCTCCTCTTCATTGTATTGAAATTCTCATGATTAAACTTCTGCAAATTAGACCACCCAAATCAACACTTTTCTATGGTTTAATTTTGAGATTTTTTTGTCAAGAAAAACGCTATGCTAAATACATAACTCGACTTCTCAGCTTTATATACCATCTTTGCTCAAAATCCACATACCGCCTTCATGGTGGCTAATATGAATAGATTATGAATTCGAATTCGAATTCCTCTTCTGCTACTTTATGTGGTTGGTTCGTGTTGTAAATATTATCCAACACTTAATTGCAATGTTGGTCCCTGGTCAATCTACTCTAATCAGACAAATCTTATTGCCATCATGAATTGTAATACTTCCACTTGTCATCTCCCAATGTGTGATAAAATAACCTAACTAATCGACACCTCGAGAGATCACGCCCACAAGTGCATGGGTTGTTAACAAGTAATAAGTAAGTATAAAGATCGTTCTCCACAGGTGTTATAAGGTTAACTTAATATTGTGTTTCGCTAAAGCCTAGATGATTTAGTTGCTACTACTAAAAGATAGAAATAAAATACATAAATTTATGTTTAGTTTTTAATAAAATATTAAAGTGCAAGTAAATTTAAACTAATAAAGCAAATAACTAACAAAGAGAGATAAGTATGAGAATATAAATTTCGTTTGCAACTAATCCCCTATAGTGACAATGATTGATTCTAGTTATACATGGAATTAGAGAAATTCTCATTAATTGGGATTCTAACTTCCTTCTAACTCCCGTTAGGATAGCTTAGTAGGCTGATTAACAATCACTAGAGTACTCTTCCGAGGGAATTCTACGTGATGATCGATACTAGGGGTAATTACCCTACACAATTATATGTCTAGTCAAACCTGTCAGGATCACTTATGCACGCCAGTTGTATATGAATTATTTCCTTCCCTAAACCTTATTAGTGCGATAGTCTAGGGCACTAAAGGTCTACCTATATTTGATCAGGGATTAACAACTTTTAATTCCAATTTATATGCAACATAAATAAAATATCTAATCTAATTAAATAGAAAATATTTCTAATAGCATAACAATCAATCAAAAATCATTCAAGGTTCATACAATAAAACAAACTCAAGCTAATTGGAATTTAGTTCATAATGAAAGCAATAAAATCAAAGGATAAAAGTATAAGAATCATGTTTAGGACAAGAAACTAATACAATTTACCTTAAGATTTATGGTTGAATGGTGTAGAAATGGTGCAGTAGGGCTCCAACTTCAACCTTTCTTCTCTTTTGGTGTTCTCCTCTCTCTGTTCTTAATAAAACTGGTATAGAACGAATGAGGATCCTTTTCTAATGATAAAAACTAATCTATAAAAGTTCCATCACATTTTTAGTGTTGTGGATCCATTTTAAATTACCCAAGTCAACCCGGAAACATTTTAATGAAGGAGTGGACTAGTTCGAGCCACGACAGTTTCAACTTTAATAACTTTTCCATCTTAACTCCAAATCACGAACCATCGACTCTCTCCCTCCTGACTTCAAGTTCTACAATGAAATAAAATGTATTTTTCAGAATCTTTGTCAATTGCACGTGGTGAGTCTCTTAAGTTGATACCCAAGTTTTTTTGGTAAATGCTCTAGCTTTCACAAAGTGGCTTTTTGGTCCTTTAACGCCTTGACTTGGGTTTGATTTTCTTTTCTCAACTTCTTATCCTCATCTAGAGATCTTGTATACAAGTACCTAAGAGTTGCACACTTAACACACAAATAGCTTTAAAAGTAATAAATATCCAAAACGAGAAAGAATTGAGAATATGTAAAAATATATGGAACAATACCTCAAATAAGTCCAAATAACTTTTAAAAAGATGTCTTCTGACTAGATTAATCTATCACATAAAAGAAGATATCAAGAACCCCCCGCTCAAGGTTTTGTTGTCCAAACAAAATAAGATCTAAACTAGGGACGTAGTCAGATAAATTTGGGAGAGAAGAATGTAAAGAATGATTCTAAAACATTGACTAAACAAATTTTTATGTAATAATCTATACAAACTAAATCACACATACACTTAGCATACAAACAATCAACACGTTATCTTCAATATTAGACTAGTTTCAATGTAAGAAGAATAGTTTTTTCACATCGTCTAATATGGTGGCTATAGGTTGTTCCTCAATCCTAAGATAGTATCCAAAGATCCACTCAACTATTACATAGTAGATCAATCATTCCTTAACCATGTAACCAAGAATCATAAGGTCTTAAGGTTATAATGTAGTCTTCAGTCGGTGCGATAAGTATTTTGATAGTTTGAAGTGAGATTTTGGATCTCTCTCCTCACTAGTCATCGATGAATTTCTCTAGAGTTTAAGTTTATACTCAAATATGTTCTCACGCAACCCTTTTGATGCGCTATATAAGCATCCCCAATAACCCCAATAACAATTCCCGATGATTACATACAATTCTCCATTCTCCAGTTTTTTATTTTCATTCTTTATCATCTTTTTATTGTAGTTAGACATGACACTCTTTTTGATGTGATATGTAATGAATTTTTTTCTTGTTTTTCTTTCCTTTTTCTCAATTTTTTTCAATAGACCCCAACAAAGGGTTGCAATAAAGCGCATCATTAACATAGCACATACATACAACCTCAACTTGTACAATGTGTTTTCCAAAATCGAACCTACCAACCCAAACTCAAGTTCAAAGGACAAAGGTCTTAAGGCATTGCGATTCAAGTGTAGGTCATATAGAAAAGTCCTATGGCTTGTAATATGTCTAAAAAGAAAAGGTTACATGCTAGAAAAGGCTAAGAATGATATATCATTTATATTTAGTTAGCAAGCTAAAAGGCTTTAAGGGGCTTAACAAATGAATGCCTTAATCATTATCCTAACTATGTGATTAAGCTACTTTTTCACATCTAGTACATTCATTATGCGGGTTTTCAACTAGCTCAGATCTAACATTATATACACCATTCATCCTCCCTAAGTTCAAACTACTTCTACCACATAGCTTACTAATCCTTTCTATCTTTTATGGCGTGTTTGCATGTTCATATTTTAAGCACGTTATGACTAATTCAAAGACATATTACTTATATATCATTAACTCATTAAAGATAAGTTTTTGGGATACATTTTACACATTCTACACCTAATTTCTTATATTATACACTAAAATATATTTTTGTAAAGCAACAAAAGAACATAAAATGGGAATGAGGACAAAGAATCCCCACCCCAACTCAAAAGTGAGTCGTTTCCACATGACCCAAATAATTCACACTGAACACATAGGATACAACTAATGATATGAGAGGTAGATAAGGAAACATATTCTTGAGTCTTACTGCCCTGCATGATCGTCACCTGAGGTAGGGTAAGATGGATGCTTCGCGATACCGTGATGACTTTGTTCAAGGAGTGTGATAGTGTGTGTTTGATTAGCTTTGATTTGCGCCACATCGTCCATCAAGAAAGTTTGAACCGTCTCTACTCGGTCAAATTGCTCGCTAATCCTTTCTTTCTACAAAATATCTCCATTTCTCAAACTAGATTCCTTCTCGATTTTCTCCCAAGAAGTCTCCATATTTAATGAATTCTTTGTCAGTGTTTCGATAGGAATTGGTTTGATCCACTCGTTGTCACTGTTGTTAATTGACTTATATGTATATACTTCATTTCCACGAGACACATTTTCTTTCGTAATTAGGCTAGTTATCATTGTTGGGTTACTTACATACACGGGTCAAACATTTACAGAGACTATCGATTCAAGAAAGTTGTTGCATACTCGTGCATCGAGTTGAAGGCACTTGTAAGACCAATGTCCATTCAACTCTTTTTTAACAGACACCTTACACAAAATATGCATGTATAACGAATCTCAATCGTAATTATACATATTCTTCATAACTTCGTGTTACTTGCATGGCCCAACTAATTTCTTGAACTTGAAGTGGTTTCAAATAACTTCAAGTGTAAACGGGATCAACATATCTCTAAAGAAAAATCGACCCTCACTATCTTGGCCAAAGAGGCCAAGATAGAACTCAAATACGAACTTTGTGCATAAACTCAACTGCCTACTTATGAATGTTGTCCATCCCAATCGATCACCCAACTCTAAAAGTTGTCTATACCCATCTTCTTGAATTTCTCATTGAAGTACTCTCTCATGTGAAGGGGTAAATTTCAGAATCTTTTCTTTATTTTTCACTTGGCTGTTAAATTACAAATTCACATAAAATTTTGAACAAATTAAGAGAAGTTCGGAGCATGATCGCCAATGTTAACGAGTTCTTGGTTGAATGTGGCCAAGACCTTTATACCTATAGCACCGACCACTTCACTAAATCTAGAACTGACACATATGTGATTATTGGCCTTGAGGACGTAGGGATCTTTATGACGTGATATAACAAGCTTTGGGCACGTGAAGGCTTTCCTCATCTCCATCCCTCCTAAACACGATGACCCTCCCAAGACTATCCTTGTTTAGAATGCGAAAAACGAGAAAACACCGATGATGATGATGTTTATCAATGACTTTTGTCTTTTATTTGTAATAATTTGTTATTTGACTATTTTTTCTTCGTCTTTGACGTTGATTACTTATTCCACCTTGAGATTAACTTTATCAATTTTTGGTGTATTACGAGTAGATATGGGGACATAATAATTACTATTATTTTTTAAAAATTGAATATAAAACTTATAGTTCTTTAATGACGATGAGGTTTGTCACTAAAGACACATAAACTTGGTTGCTACCATAAAAATAATCAAAATGACAAAAAACTTTAGCCACGAAAGATTCGTCCTATTGTGTAGTTGTTAATTAAAGATTTCGTTACTATGACGTAAATATCAAATGGTAACCACAATTAAGCCACGGTCTCACTAAAATTGGTTTTAAACTATTAAACTATAGCAAGATTTAAAAGTAAAAAATCTTTATTAACGACGATATCAACTATCATTAGCAACACAAATTAACTTCGCTGATAATCTTTACCGTCGTCGTGTATATAAGATAATTGGGACTCTGAGAGTATTGGTCAATACCGAGTGTGTAAATAGTTTTGTTTTTTATCATTATTTCTGTAATTCTAACTTTTTTTTATGTTTGGTTGGAATGAGGAGTTATTTGAGCTTTTGTAGTTTTAAGTTTATTTATATAAGTATCATCTTTTTGATATGTCGGGGTCCAAATCCCTAGGGCCGGGTGGTTTACCAGGTAACTTTTATCAAGAAAATTGGGATACTCTTAAAGACGATATCTTCACCATTGTTAATAATTTCTTTAAAAACAATACCCCACTTAAGGGTATCAATGACACTTTGATTACACTTATTCCAAAAGGGGAATCTCAAGAATCTGTGGCGGATTATAGACCGATAGCATGTCTTAATTTTACTTATAAAATTATTTCAAAAATTCTTGCCATTAGATTACAACCAATTATGGATGATTTAATATCACCCACTCAATCTGCGTTTATTAAAGGAAGGAGTATACAAGACAACATTTTAATTGCTCAGGAGGTCTCCTTTTTCCTTAAGAACAAAAGAAAGTCAAAAAAACATTTCGTGGCGGTCAAAATTGATATGGAAAAGGCCTGTGACCAAGTCAACTGGATTTTCTAATCCAAACACTTAAGGCCATTGGTTTTTGTGAAAAGTGGACTGAATGGATTTATAATTGTATATCCTCGGTGACGTTTCAGATTAAAGTGAACAGACAAAGACTTAATAAATTTTCACCATCCAGAGGAATAAGACAAGGGGATCCTCTATCCCCTCTTCTTTTTTCGATTCTTACGGAAAGCCTTATTGGTCTTATTAATTATCAATGTCGTGAAGGGAATATCAAAGTTATTAAAATTACTAGAAACTGTCCAATGCTCACACATCTTCTATTTGCTGATGATGCTTTATTTTTCATCAATATTGATAATAATGAAATTGAGACTTGTAAGGATACTATATCCCGTTTTTGTCAAGCATCTGGTAAACGAATTAATTTTCAGAAATCATCTATACTATTCAGCAAAGGAACTCCAGAGAATGTATGTAAAGAAGTGGCTAGAAATCTTAATGTTACAAGAACATCATCTTTTGGTAAGTGAAAGTCCTAGAGGGGGGGTGAATAGGATTACTAATAAGATTAATGCCTAATTAAAAATCTTTTGGACAATTATAAGTTTAAGAGAGAAACTTCTAAGTCAACTAATATATCAAACTCTTAAGGGATCATACAATGGATAAGCTAAGAGGTTCGATATATAAGTGATACAAGTAAAACGAGTTTCTAATCTCTTACTACTCTAGATGACAATATGTTAGATAAACTAGATAATCAATATCACAATATTCATACTAGCATATTATCAAACATATAAAGTGCGGAAAGTAAATAGAGTAGGGATAGAAAGATACACACGATTTATAGTGGTTCGGTTTCCCTACATCCACTACCTAAGGAAGCCTCCTTAGGATTTCAAGCTTTTCACTAATCTCCCGTGTCTCTCTTAACCGGGTCGAGAACACAATAACCCTTACAACCTCTTCGATAACACGAAGGACAACCTCTTCGAAACCACGAAGGAAACTCTTGTGTAATCACAACACAAGGACACCGAGTATACTCCCGATACTCTAATTCTCTCTTAATCTATCTATTACAAGAACTAGACTTAAGAGGATAAATACAAAGTGTTTAAAGGGTGAAACAACTTTGCTAATGAACTCCTAAAGGGATGATATAACTATAAGCTTAAAACTTCTCTTGAGTTGATAATAAATTTGAAGCTCCTTTGATTTACTCCTTGAATAAGTAGATATGACAATTATAGCTCTTGACACCTTCTTGGATGATAACAATTAAGCCCCTTAGTGTATATGGGTTGAAGGTGTAATTGTAGCCTTGAAAGACCTTCAATATATAGCTGCAAAATGCTCCCAACGGTCATAAGAATTGTCTCCAACGGATATATGCATTTTTGTCTTCATTTTGCTGCAGAAAACCCTAACCTGCGGTGCACCGCGGGTCTCGTGCGGTGTGCCGCATGAACTCTCGCTTATTTCACTTGCTTCGGGCGGTATACCGCTCAATCCGCCGGTATACCTCTCCGGCTACCGCACCAAAGGTCTAAAACACCTTCTAGTGAGTATATCTTTTACTGTGATGCTCGGATCAGAAAACCTTCTTCACGAGAGTTGTAGAGGACATCATTCTTATAAACTTTGTAGTTGATCACTAAAGCTAATTCTCAATGTACACAAAGATAAGGTTAAAACTATTTGTATGAGAATTAGTTTCTTAAAATAAAACAATAAAGCTTTGATCTAAAAGATAAAGAATGTGCTTTTTGATGAATTAGAGTGCAAGATAGAATGTATATAACAATAGTAATTAGCACACTAAACACAAGAGGATTTGTCACATTAAAACAACCTATTAAGGGAGGCTATATGCCAACAGTAAGTACTTGGGGATTCCTTTCTCTTTAAAAAGAGCAAAATCAGAGAATTTAAATTATATCAAAGATAAATTGCTGAATAAGTCAGCAAGTTACTTTGCTAATCTACTTTCCGATGGAGGCAAAAAGGTACTTATAAAGGTAGTGCTTCAAGCAATACCTAATTATGCAATGTCCATATTCGAATTCCCGAAAGCACTTTGTAAAAAATTATCTGGAATTGTTGCTAAATTCTAGTGGGACTCGAGTACTAAAAAAAGAATTCACTGGATTAAATGGAAAAAAGTTGCAAGATCTAAAGCTATTGGAGGTATTGGATTTAGAGATTTTCAGAAAATGAATTTAGCCCTATTAGCTAAACAGGCCTGGAGAATTATGAATAATCCTAACTCACTAGTAGCCAAGGTGCTAAAAGGTATCTATTCTCCCTTTGATAATATTATTAATGCAAAACTATTAAATAAAAGATCATGGAGCTAGGCTAGTATTTACAAAGGAATTCAATTTATCAAACAACACTCTATTTGGAGAATTAGAAATGGCCTAAATATTAATATATGGGATAAAAAATGGGTCAACAATAATATATCTTTGGAGAGACCTATTGGTTGCAAAGTAGAGATTGTAGCACAACTCTTTAATGAAGACATTTCAAACTGGAACATGGAGCTACTCAGACAACTTTTCCTACCAAACTTAGTCAGTGACATATGTAAAATCCCTATGATAATTAACAAGGAGGAAGACAAATTAATCTGGCCTTTCTCAAAGGATGGCGTGTATAGTACCAAGTCTGGATATCATAAACTGGTAGATGTGGAATTACAAAATGAGGCCCAATCATCTTCTCAAGGTAAACATGATAATAGTAGTCTTTGGAATATTATTTGGAAATCAAATGTTATGAATAAAGTTAGATCATTTGGATGGAAAATTTACAATGGAGCCATTCCTACCAAACGAAACCTTAAAATCAGAAAGGTTGTAAAGGATGATACATGTGAATGGTGTGAGCTGGAGAAAGAAGACATTGAACACCTATTTATTAAATGCCCATTAAGTATGGCAGTTTGGGCCAACTCGAGGCTACATGTTGTGATTGAAAAAGAAAGAAAATATGATCTGGGAGATTGGTTAATTGAAATGCGGAAAAAATACATTAAGAATGGATGGGACCAAAATGAATTTACGGCCTATTTTTTACTTACTTTATGGAACATATGGAAGGCGAAAATGAGAAGTTTCCACGATGGAACCCCATGTGCAATCAAGGATGTCTTGTTTAAAATTAACTCGGCTATGAATGATCTATTTAATAGTAAGACTACTAAAGGAAAGGAGCAGGAAGAGAATAGCACAATAAGGAATGAGAACAGTAATGAAGACATTATTGAAAACAACCCAATTCTTGCAGACGATTCAGAATATATATTCATGAGCGATGCATCTTTTAAAAGGGATTATGAACCGACAGGTATAGCAGCAATTGCTATTGATAAGAAAGGCAAAGTTGCTCACAAGATTGTCGTTAGACATATAGTTAGAAGCCCTATTGAAGGTGAATGTTGGGCGGTCCTTCTTGCGATAAGAAAGGCTGCTAATTGTAATCTCCGGAGTGTCACCTTTTACTGCGATAACCTTGAACTCATTCAAGGTATAGCTAAACGCACAGGTCTTCGATTGCAAATTCATCCTTTCATTGCCGAAATGAAGAGCTGGCTCACGAAGTTCCCTAACTGGAAGGTGAACTTCGTTAACAGGAAGTTTAATAGTGTTACGGATCTCACAGCTAAGAGTGCTAGACGCAATATTGATACGTCTAAGTGGAAAAATGGATCTTTAAGTGATTTTTATGTTTTCCTTAAATCTTTGTATAAATGTGATTAATATATTTTATTTGACAAAAAAAAAATATAAGTATCATCTTTTGTCCCAATGATTTTTTATTTTTTTTTGTCAACTAAAGATCAATATTGATGATGGTAACTGCAACGTGCTTCAAGAGTGGCAAACTAGAAGAAGTATGGGCAAAAGTAGGTCTATCATCCCCACCAAAAAAAAAAAAATTCTTTCTGATGCATTCCCATACGAAATGCTCTGCCTTTTTCCGTCTTGAAATTCAATGACACGGAAGACTAACAATTAAAAGTTCGTTGGGGTGGTTGTACCACCTCCTCTCCCTTTCCCCATGCTCATCATCCCTCACCCTTCAAACACCTTCCTCCACGGTCATAAATCTTGCACATACTCCCCTTTACCCTTTAAATTCTCAACATCCCCTAATAAATCTAGTACACACATTTACCTTATAAAGTCTCAACATCCCCACAACGTTTCCAAGACATAACTCACTTTATCTATCTAGTTTCTTGATAAGTTGCACCCACTAGTTCTTTAAGTCTTTGACATTTTCTTTTTCCTTTCCTACTTAAAATCTTTAATACCTAGTTTGTACCTACTTAAATACATACCGCCTTTTAAAAATTTCTATTGTAGCTTAACATAGTGCTTTAGTGCAAAAAGAATGGGGGATGCTAATAGGGTCGGTTCTAAATCGGAAAAAATTTCGGTAGAAGCACCAGCTAGTGTCGAATTAAAGAAAAGAAAGCTTCCCAATTTTCTTTTATCTGTTAAGCTCAAATATGTGAAACTAGGCTACCATTATTTGATAAGCCATGCCATGTATTTAATACTAGTGCCTCTTTTAGGGGTTGTTTCGGTTCATCTTTCAACTCTCACTCTTGAAGATGCATTGCAATTATGGGATCAGCTCAAGTTCAACCTTGTTTCAGTAGTGATTTGTACTACTCTTATTGTTTTCTTAGGCACACTTTATATTATGACCAGGCCTAGGAAAATTTATTTAGTTGATTTTGCATGTTACAAGCCCGATTCTAAAGCTATGTGCTCGAAAGAGATGTTCATTGATCGATCAAAACGAGCTGATACTTTCACTGACGAGAATTTGGCTTTTCAAAAGAAGATTATGGAGAGGTCTGGACTAGGTCAAAAGACATATTTCCCTGAAGCTTTGTTGCAAGTTCCAGCTAATCCTTCAATGGCGGAGGCTAGAAAGGAAGCTGAAATGGTTATGTTTGGTGCCATTGATGAATTATTAGCAAAAACAGGAGTAAATCCAAAAGATATTGGAATTATTGTGGTGAATTGTAGCTTATTCAATCCAACACCTTCACTTTCTGCTATGATTGTTAATCATTACAAGCTTAGGGGAAATATTTTGAGTTATAACCTTGGTGGTATGGGTTGCAGTGCTGGACTTATATCAATTGATCTTGCCAAACAACTCTTACAGGTTCGTCATTCATTTTATTTTCTTTATTTTTCACTTATCTTTAAATTACAAATTCACGTAAAAGTTTAAACAAATTAAGCGAGGTTCCCTTCAGGTGTATGCAAGATTTATTTCTAAAATTTACTACATGATGTGAATTATAATAGGCAATTGTTTAACTTAATAGTGATATGATGCATCTCATCGTCATCATATCTATATCTACTAAGAAAAATGTATATGAATTTTTGTCCTTTAGGCATGTCTAACTTTATAAGAAAGATAAATGGTCATGAAAATCATAAATTTAAAATTTTATTTGATCTGCATATTTAATGATTAATATTATTTTACTATTATAATTTGAAATAGTTGAAATATCACTATAAGAAGAGTTATCTTTAGCGATAGAAGAATTTGTCATTAAAAATTTCGATTTTGCTAATATAGGCATTAGTGACAAGCATCACCTCTATTTATTCAACGCAATAAATTTATTTTAAAGATATCTTTTGTAGCAAATTATTTATTTTTGTCTTTATTAATCATTTTATCTTTAGCGACAAATATTGACACTAAAAATATGCTTAAAGGTCATTTAGTGTTGCCGTAATAAATATTACCGTTAAAGAGATCATTTTAGTGTTGACGCAATATATATTGTCTTTAATGATACTATTACAAAAACTAAAAATTAAATATATAATATATAAAAATATATATCATTTTTCAAGTTTTGAAAAAATATTAAACAATAACTATTTTTTTCAGTTTATTTTATTTGTCTATAATTTTAGTATACAATATTTTATCCGTTCTTAAAAGTTGTCACATTTTTTTTCACATAAACAAAAAAATGTCATTTATTATTCATGTGATTATTAAAATACGCTCCATAAAGTATATTGAATATGTATTAGAAATATATATTATAATATTTAATTAGGGTTAAAAGTGGTATAAGGCAAAAAAATCTTTTGATTTTCTTAACTGATAATTTTTGTGAAATAACTATTTTTAATATAAGTGATAAATTTTTAGGACCGGAGGAAATAATTAAAAAAATATTTAATATTTTACTTTTTTACCTAAATACTTTTAATTGATATATAAAGTAATTTTTATAATATATTTTTTATTATTTAATTAAAGATAATATTTAGTTTAAGTAAAAAATATTTTAAAATTGAGAAAAGAATAAATAATACTATTAAATAAAAAAAGTTAGATACATAAAAGGGTTAATAGGTACCTGTCACCTTACACCCTTATCCATAAAAGACACCGTTTTTTTTATAAAACATCGAGTAATGAGAAGCTTTCTATTACTCAAACGACTTTTTTTATAGGAAAGAAAAGGAAAAAGTAAAATATATGTGGCTTTTTATTAGCAAAAGAATAATAGTTAGAATAAAAGTGAATTGATTTTAATTTAAAATATTTCTTTGGACAATAATCGTAAATAAAAATAGATGTAGAAAATTAAACCTAATTAAGTAGGAAATTGTTCTGCACCTACAGGACATGATAATTTAGTCTGAGCGAACTTCCAATGAATTATGTCGGTAATTAAATGCCTAGGAATATTACGTTTTCACTACGAACGATCATATAGTATGAATCAAATTGACAAAAAATAAATAAATTATAATACTAGTATGAAAAGATGAGCAGCTGCGCACATTAAACTCTCTCTAGATAATTTAGTGTGGGGTACAAAACTGATGAAACTTCCAAGAGTCACATCAGATCACATCTAAGACAGCTTAACAACTACCCTAAAAACTATACAAGGTGGTAAACGGTTATACCTAACAGACGTTTTAAAGCATAATAGGTCCATTATCTTTACATTTTGTGACAAAAAACATTTTTTTTGTGGTTGATCATTTATTATATCTTTCTTAGGTTCCACATATGATATTTACTTTAAATTAAAACACCTAATAATTATATTTAGTATTATAATATTATCTTTTATAAAATGTTTTGTAAATTAATATATATTAGAAATATTAATTTTAATTTTTTTAATAAAAGTAATACTAAAATAATTGAAAAAGTGTTTTAATCTTAAGCAGATAATAATTATAAAATATTATTTTTAATAAATGAAAAAAGAAAAAATAAGGTTCAAACATAATACAATTCTAAAATGACTTTTCTATGTGATGCTCCTTCTTTATTTCGGCGCAATGCCTAAATAGAGTAAGGGTATCACATCTTGATTCCTCAATTCTCATTACTTGAAATAGGTTAAATTAATCTATAGTAAATGTGTTGCATTAATTATATATTTTTTAATTTTAAATGTCAGAACCTTTTATTAGTTTTTTTTTCTTTTTTAAACAAAAACCTCTCATTAATTATTATTAGGTTGGAAAAAAATCCTTTATTATAAATAAGCTCGCTTTTCTTTGTAAAAAAAAAAAAAAAAGAAGAAGAAGGAGCTCTTTTTCGCTCTTTCTAGGCACATTACTACAACTATTATGTCACATATAAAAAATACGAGAAGTATTTGTCAAAAAATGAATAATTAAAATCTTAAACATATATTATCCTATTATATACTATAAGATGTTGATATTTATATTTACAAAATAACTTGGAATAAATATGAAAACCATTTTTTATTTGGAATCATTTAACTCTAATAAGATTTGATCCTAAGACTTCTAGGTCGTTAATAATTTATTAGCCAAGTTTCTGATTTTAAATTGATTTAACGTACAGGTGAATCCAAATTCAACTGCTTTGGTAGTAAGCATGGAAAATATCACATTAAATTGGTATTTTGGTAACAATAGATCAATGCTTGTCTCAAACTGTATCTTCCGAATGGGAGGTGCTGCAATTCTCTTATCAAACAAATCATCAGATCGTAACCGTTCAAAATACCACCTCATTCACACAGTACGGACACACAAAGGTGCAGATGACAAAAGTTACGCCTGTGTTTTCCAAGAAGAAGATGAAAACAAGAAAATCGGAGTTTCATTATCAAAGGACTTAATGGCTGTTGCTGGTGAAGCATTGAAAACAAATATAACAACATTAGGTCCTTTAGTTCTTCCAATGTCCGAACAACTCTTGTTTTTCATTACCCTAGTAGCCCGAAAGGTTTTTAAGATGAAAATCAAGCCATATATTCCAGATTTCAAGCTTGCATTCGAGCATTTTTGCATTCATGCGGGTGGGAGAGCGGTTTTAGATGAGTTAGAGAAGAATCTCGAGCTTAGTGATTGGCATATGGAGCCTTCAAGGATGACTCTTTATAGGTTTGGTAATACTTCAAGTAGTTCTTTATGGTATGAATTGGCTTATTCTGAAGCTAAGGGGAGAATAAAGAAAGGTGATAGGACTTGGCAGATTGCATTTGGTTCAGGTTTTAAGTGTAACAGTGCCGTGTGGCGTGCTTTGAAGACCATAAATCCAGCTAAAGAGAAGAATCCATGGATGGATGAAATTCATGAATTCCCGGTTCAGGTTCCCAGGATTGCAACTATCGATTCTTAATTGTCTTACTCTTTTTCTTTTTTGTTCCAATTCTTATATGTCTTACTCGACTATTTCAACTAAGAACACACAGTTGGTCATTGTGTTTGAAATTTTAGAAGCCATAAAAGTAGGTAAAGTTTTCGGCATTGAATGTTTTTTTTTTTTTGCATACATAAGAGGCTTTAAAGCCGAAGTTGAAAAACTAATCAACTAATCCCTCACTGAGGGTCTAAAACTAGCCTAGGAAACATACTACCACTTCTATCGCTAGTAATACTTTGCCACAGATAATCCGGAGGGTCCCTCAATATCTGTGGTTCTCCATCAAGCAACGCACCACCTTTGGCTAAGAGATCCGCACATTTATTAGCTTCACGATAAATACATTCCAGCTCAAACCCTGGATTATTACTCAATATAGCTCTACAGTCTCTCCCAATATGACAATTCCAACTCTTAGAACTACCACCGCCCTTCACTAGCGCGTGAAGTTCTCTCGAGTCAGTTTCGACATACAACTCTTTGATTCCTCTATCTAATGCCCAACGCAATCCATAATGCAAAGCTAGCACTTCCGAAAAACTCGGAGATTCCATAATACAAGGCCCAGAGAACCCTGCCACAAAGGTACCATCTCCATCTCTCAAAAGACCTCCTATACCCGCTCTTCCTGTCGCTATATTATAGCATCCATCCACGTTTAGTTTTAATTTATCCTTCGGCTTTATCCACTTGATTAGCTTACTTCTTGACGATTTAAAAATTCCTTGTTCTCCTTCTTTTCCCCATGCTGAGATAAAAGAACAAGCAATCCTTAATGCATCATCTTTCAAGCCTCCCATTCTTGGCGCGTTACTTGAGCTCTCAAAGATAGCTTCGTTACGTCTCGACCAAATAACGTTTAGTGCTGCTATAAAGACCAGTTTCCATTCTAACCCACCATACATGTCATTCGAATCAAGGTTAATTGCTATCCATCTTGTTATCTTAGCCGTATTAACACTTGATTCTTGTTGTTCATTTGTTTCGCTAGGTACAGATGTTACTGCAACCTCCTGGTACGCTTCAAATAACCTCCTGGAGAGCCCTGCCGCAGCTGGCCTGGAGTTCCAGTTAATTGCATAACCAGTCCCTGGCGCAATAATTCCTGCTGCAGCGTGAGAAGTTGATCTACCAGGTCCCTGTCTATATGCACCAGTTCGAGTAACTTGATCATTACAGGTGTCACGAGTCCTCTTCAGTCCTAAATCAGACCATAATGTCTTCGCAACTTTACAATTCACGAGTATATGATACAGGTCTTCAATCCCTTCACCACAGATTTGACAAATCGGATCAGTGACCACATTTCGCCTAAACAAGTTAATTGCAGTAGGCAATCTATTAAGGACTACTCTCCACAAGAAGATACGCATTTTCTGAGAACATTTAACTTTCCAGATTTTGTCCCAGCGAAAGAATAAGTCAGGAGTTTCATTTGTTAAATTCGCGAACGCTGACTTTACTGTGAACATCCCGGATCCCTCATGTACCCATCTATACTCTATCTCACCCTCCCTTACTTCTCCAATTACTCCATTACGAAGGATATCAACCCCGGCCATTAGAGCTTTACAAATGTTTGAATCTCCAGGTTTAATTACTTTCTGAAACAACCCATCTTTAAAATATTTATGTTTAAAAATATCTACCCACGCAACCTTTTGATTCTGAAGCACTTTCCAACCAAGCTTCGCTAACAACGCCAGGTTAAAATTCCTCGCACCCCGAATACCTAAACCTCCATTAGCCTTCGCCTTACATACTTGACTCCACGCAACCCAATGTATTTTCCTTTTCTCATTGGAAGACCCCCATATAAAATTACGTACTATCCGGTCAATTTCATCACATATATACACCGGTAGCTTCATTACTTGCATTTGGTATGTCGGTATTGCACTAAGTACAGATTGAGCAAGGGTTATTCGTCCTGCTAAGGAAAGAGACTTCGCCTTCCACATCGCAAGCTTCCCCCTCATTTTCTCTAGGATACGTTTGTGAAAACCTTTTGGTAAGCGCCCTGAACATATAGGTGTTCCCAAGTACTTCCCAAATGAGTCGCTTAAACAGAAACCACTCACACTAGCAAGCTCCATCTGTAACTCCAATGGTGTGTTTTTGGAGAAGTAGACGAGAGATTTCTCCGCACTTATAGTTTGGCCTGCCTCTTTACAGAAAAGATTTAGCGTCTCCTGTAATAAATTAACCTGCGATACAGACGCCTCACAAAACAATATAAGGTCATCAGCAAAAAATAGATGAGATAAATTGGGACCTCCCCTTCCTATTTTAATTGGTTTCCAGCTACCATTCGCGCATAACTCTTGTATCAAGATCGATAAACGCTCCATACATAAGATAAAAATATACGGTGAAAGTGGGTCCCCTTGCCTTATACCTCGTTGAGGCTTGAAGGGTGGAAGAGGTTCCCCATTCCACAATAGCTTCATCTCATTATCCGCCATGCTTGTCATTATAATCGACACCCAACTAGCCGGAAAACCAAAACTTACTATTGTATCTTCAATGAATTCCCACCGAATCTTATCGTATGCTTTCGCAAGATCAATCTTTACCGCCATAATACCATTCTTACCCTTGAGTTGACGCATTCTATGATCCACCTCTCGAATTAGAACAATATTATCTGTTGTTGACCTTCCTGGAAGAAAGCTACTCTGGCAAGGACCTATTTTTTCCGCTAACAAAGGTCGAAGTCTATTGACCATAGCTTTCATAAAAAATTTACAAGGAGAATTTATGAGGCTAATTGGTCTTAAAAGACTTACCCGATCAGGATCCACCACTTTCGGAATTAAATGGATGAGCGTACCATTCAAATTCGAAGGAAGGCGTCCTGTACTGAGAGCTTGGCAAAACATATCTTCAACAGAAGGTGCTACTATATCCCAACATTTCTGATAAAAAGCCGTAGACATTCCATCAGGTCCTGAAGCCTTTAACGGATTAGACTGAAATACTGCCTTGCGAATTTCATCCTTGGTGAACGGAGTATTTAATTCTCGAGCAAAATATTAAATAAGCTTGGCATTGAATGTTTTTATGTATATTAATTATGTGAAATTTGTAATCGTTGGTTAAACAAAATATTATTTTTCAAGCAATTTTTTCCCCTTTTTTTATCAACATCAAAAACTATTTTATGGGTAAAATAGCACAGAAATTTACAAAAGAGTTATTTCACCCAGTAAAGATCAATATAAAAAACTCAACCCCAAATATTAATCCAACTACTAACAAAATTAATATTTAAAGAAAATATAAAAAAAATACATAATCTAAATCCTCAATATTGATCAACTCAATATCCATTTTCTTGGGAAATAGAATAAACTCGGCCATCTATCCTTTTTTTATACATATAAGAGCCACTTTGACTCGAAATCATTTTAACTCTAATAAAATTCAATCTCAAAACCTCTTGGTCTCTGCGGAATAGTATAAATGCTAGACCAATAATCGATTTTAACCATCTTTCCTCATCTCATAAAAAAAATTTATTTTTCAATTTTGTGAAAACCTAATACTCATCTTCTTCAATTGTTTTTTGAACTTAAAGCTATTTTTTTAAACTCTTTTTAACCTCTTGAAATATATTCTCCTCAGATAAATAAAGATTCTCGTATACCCTTTTTTTTTTTACATATTATATAAACAAAAATCGCCAGAACATGTATCAGCTGATAGAATATGCTTGTACATAAATACTGCAAATGACATCCACTCGATGAAGGATGGAAGGTGATTTGTCGTTAGAAACATCGCTTCTCTCTTACCAGATATTCCACAACCTTAATGTGAAAAAACAACTCCATAATAGATTATCAATATCTCTAGCTTGCAGGATCAAACTCTTTTTAGTTGACGGTATCTACAAATTTTTAACCAACTTATAAATCTCATCCTTGATGTTATTTTTCAGTTATAGATTTTCTTGTACCATACCTTTTACTACTTTAACATAATTTGTTCATAGATTTACCTTGCAAAAAAATGACCTTTTTTATAAAATTACAATATATATGGTCTTTTTATATGAGATAACTTGATGTTACGTGTGATATCTTGTATAAAACTCACAATTCTCGGTCATTTCCTTTCACTTTGTTTCTGAAAATGTAACTTTACTACTTTGATAGTGTGTGACAATACTGATAAGTATAACCACACCTATTAGTTAGTAGACTAGCTAGGTTGGTTAAGTTGTTACATTAGTTACACAATTAGTTACATAAAAACTGTAACAATCCAAGTGTAAGCGTGTATATATATAGAGTGTAGATAACATACAATACACTATCACTGCTATATATGATGTAACAACCTCAATAAAATCAATATACAAAAATATCTTCACATTCAAATCTCTCCTTCTCTCTTTCTATATGGTATCAGAGCTAAGGAGAGTCTTTTTCAAAACTTTCTCATCGTCGTTGACGGCGACCTCCTTTTCATAAGCTTCTACTCTCCGCCTCTATCGATCCTTCATTTTTTCCGGCTATTTCTTCTTCAACAATGACATCCTCTTCATCTTCGTCTACTCCACAAATTACATCCAGCTCATGAATTCCAGCTGGGTTACTATTGCGTCGTCAAAACTGGAGTAGTTTAGTTTATATTAAACTTGATTCATCGAATTATGTTCTTTGGCGCTCTCAAATTGAAGTGATTTTGGAAGAACATGGCTATCTCCGCCATGTTAATGGTCGAACTCCTCAAACACTCTCGACTAATCCTCTGTTTTCCACATGGCTTATAGAAGATCAACAAATCAAGGTTTCTCTTCTTTCATCGATGATTCCATCGATTTTATTACAAGTTGTCAAGCTATCTAACGTGTTTAAGGTGTGGGCTAAATTAGAAGAGATTTTCATATCTCAATGTCGCACACATGTGCACCAATTGAAAATGAAATTGTGAAATATTAAGAAGGGAGATCAACGTATGAATGATTACTTAGCTTCAATTCAATCGATTTGTGATGGATTTGAAACTGCATCTGCATCACTACCTTTAGAAGACATTATCATGTACACGTTACGTGGATTTCCGAGTGAATATAATCAATTTAAGTCGAGTATTTGAATTACGAATGCTCAATCCTCTAATCTTACAATTCACTCATTAGGCAACCTTTTGATTTCTGAGGAGATGCATATGCAGATGACTGATAATAATGATAATAATGATAATGGAGCTCAACTTCATACAACGATGTTTTCAAATTCAGCTAATAATTCATCTACTTCTTATGGTCGTGGTCGTGGTCGTGGTCGTGGTCAACCCTATCGTGGTAAAGGTCGAGCTAGAGGACGTGGTTTTTATTCAAACTATTCATCGATACTAGGTGCACTTCCAGCCACTTCTGGTATGAATTCTCACTTGCCTATCTGTCAAATTCGTGTTAAAACTAGGCATAGTGCTTTGGATTGTTGGTATCGTGCCGACTTCACCACTTTTCTTTCTCCTCGTGCTGCTAATCGAGTTGATACTCGTAGTGATACTCATAATGATAATCGTGTTGTTCTAGCTTCACATACTAATGCTTCTTCTCAGGTGTCAAATAGCAACTCATCTTCTTCTTATGATCCTGAAATGTGGTTCTTAGATTCAGGTGCCAATAGTCATGTGACTAGTGATGTTAATATGCTACAAAGTTCTTCTCCTTATCATGGTGGTAATTATGTCTTAATTGGTAATGGTAGTGCATTGGAAATTGCTAACATAGGGCATAGTAAGTTTTCTTCCTCTCAAACAACATTTCAGCTTAACTGAATCCTCCATGTACCTTCTATTACTTCAAATCTTTTGTCCATCTCTAAAATTTGTTATCATCAGATCCATAAAATTCTTCAATTGTTTATCACCCACAACTCCCTCATGAGGATATTGTGGTAAAGCCTTCTGAGCTAAAGTATCGGTAAATGCATCATTAGCAGGTTGTTGTGGAGGAGCAGGTCGATTATAATTTTAATTTCCCTGATATGGAGCTTGTCCTCTTTGTTGGAAAGAGTTATTATGGGGACGAGGTTGATAATGACATAGATTAGCAGCCCCTTGTGGATTTGAATACTGCATACCAGGATGATTCCTGTTACCAAATTGATAATTTCCTCGGTTGGATATGAAATAAAGAAATGTTGGATTTCCTTCACACTCTTCCCATGTATGATTTGGTACCTCACACTTCGGACAACCTTCTGTCTCTTTAACTAAATTTGCTACGGCTAAATTCTTCGGCATCTCAAGCTTAATCTCTTTGATTTGATTCTCTAATGCGCCAAATTGAGCTGAGTTCGCGGTTTCTGCATCTAATCGAAGCGTACCTCTAGTATTTGTAACAGGAGCTCGCAAAAGTAACCTACTCCTTTCTGTTCCTATTATACGTTCCAAAATTTCGGCGGCTTCTATAGGATCCATGGACACAAAACCTCCCTTTACAAGATTATCTACCCTCAATCTACTCTCGGCATTGATACCTTGATTGAATATGGCTAACTGTAAAGACGGGGTGTAACCATGGAGTGGACATCTAGCTAACTTATGTTGAAACCTTGTCCATGCGTCTCCTACTTCTTCTCCATTCTCTTGGAAAAACTTAGCAAGCTCGCTCTGATCTTTGAGTTTCATGCTATTCGGTTAAAAACGGTTAAAGAACGCGGCTTGAAGTTCTGTCCAAGTAGTAATTGTACCTGGTGGTTGTCTATCTAGCCAATCACCAGCTTTGCCGGTCAGGATGAACGTAAACATGTGAGAATACAGTTGCTCGCGTGTAATTCCTGGAGTAACATAGGCATCACAAATCTACATGAACTTCTGAATCGCTCTTACTGATCTTGTATTGCTGCACCACTATAGTGTCTGAAATTCTGGAATTGACTGAGTATACCCGGATCGGGCCTGAACTTGATATTCTGGATCCCTGGAGGACAATAACCTAATGGTTGAACTTGAAAATGTGCTCCCAAGCCTGGGATATCTTGTTCAATTCTGTTGTTGTTTCTGTTATCGTCTTGTGGTGGTGTTGGTATATGTCCTAACGGACCAAGAGGAGGATCTACTCTGTGTTGTTGCTCTTTTGCCATCGCTCTTCGTCTCTCTCTCTCTCTCTCTCTCTCTCTCTCTCTCTCTCTCTCTCTCTCTCTCTCTCTCTCTCTCTCTCTCTCTCTCTCTCTCTCTCTCTCTCTCTCTTCTCACAAGCGTTTGTTATAAGCTGTGAAACACCTCTCAGGTTCCGCAAGCATGCATTGTAAACCTGGAAGAGACTAAAACAAACCAAAAGCGTAAAACTGGAAAAATTAAAATTAAAATAACTAAAAACTGCTACTACGAAAATTAAATAACCCACACACTAACGAGACACAAGTCTCCGGCAGCGGCGCCAAAAACTTGGTGTCGCTTAGGGTGTGATAAAAATAAGATATAAATAAAACAAGTAATCACCCTAGACTAGAACGGTACTGCAAGTATTACAGGACGTATGCAAGTTTTAATGATAAGAAGATTCGTTCCTCAGAGACTTAAGTGTGTTAAACAGATGGGTAAATAAATCAGGGTAGCAATTAATGATTATAAGACAGAAAAATAAATATGATTGACGGAGAGATTAGTGATTAACTAAAGAAATTAAAAGACAATAAAATAAAGATTTGAAAATATAGATGAGAAAAATATAGCTCAGATTTTGCTCGTATGGACTAATCCTTCTAATTCTTATACTAGTTAATAAGGGTGATAATAACTCTTAGATAAGTAGTCAGGATTCTAAATTCCTCCCTACCCCCGTCAGGGTAGACTAGGGTGGCGACCTCACAATCATGAGGAGACTTAAATAGGGTGCTCCTACACCACTAGGTTCCTAAATGAGACTGGCCTTCTAATGATGATCGGTGGTTAAATCTAACCCTAATGACTATCTAGTTAGGCAAGACCTTCCAGATCACTATCGCACACTAGACGCTTATGTGGTGTTTCAATAATTAGACACCCCTTCTGGTTGACCATCTAACTACTATTAGCACAACCCTAAATTGATCAGGTTTAAGACAGACAATCAATCAAAGCACATAAAAACAAATATATGGTTAGGTAGCTATAATCAATTTAAAATAATTCTCCGAAAGAAACATAGATAGAAGAAAAATAGAATTCATAGATTATACATATGCAAAACCCAAGCTATGGGGAAATTAGTTCATACTAGAAAGAAATAACCTAAAAGAAAGATACATACTGTTAACTTGCTCTCTTGAATGACTCTAATGATGAATAAAACTTAAGGACTGATTGTAGGAAGCAAGGACTAAACCTATTCCTTGGATCTGAGCAAGGATATGTTTACAAAGGTTAAAGGGTGTATTTATAGGGGTCTAGGAAGTCCTAACACATTTTCTTGGAGTGGAAGACAAGTAATTGGACTTCTAATCCAACTCTAATTCGTATCCCAAAAATATAGAAAAGGTAATACAATGTTGCTGTTTTGTTTTGGCCGTAACCTCTTCAATACAACTCCAATTGACGCGTTTTTTATATCGAAACTGATCGTCTCGGAAATCTCTACAACTTTTCTTCAGACCATTTTACCAAATTCTGATCCAATATTGAGTTATGATCACTTTAATGGACGTAGCTAATGGAATTCAGATTTACTTGACAACTTTATCTTTCCATACTTATCTTTTCCTTCCTTTATCTCCAATTTCTATCCATATCTTCTTTCTTTTATCTCTTGGAATTGATTTGACATTTAATTAATTACTATATGTCTTTAAAGCTTCACACTTTTAACAAACAATTAAACCAAATATGCTTTAAAAATAATAAATCATCAAATCAAGACAAGAAATAAGAATATAAAATAATATATATATATATATAAAGCGAGTATTAGCTTTCCTAAAATACCTAAAGTAATGTCTCCAACTAAGATTAAATCATCACAAATAGGGAGACATCAACGATCAACTTCTAAACCCGAATTCAAAACTTTGTGTCCCAAGACTATTCCTTCACGAACCATGAAATGACACTTCTCCTAATTAAGAACTAAGTCGGTTTCCTTGCATCTAATTAATACCTTCTATAGATTCTGCAAACAATCATCAAAGTTATCACCTAAAACAGAAAAGTCATCCATAAATACCTCAAGGAATTGATCGATCATATCTCCAAATATTGCCATCATGCAACGCTGGAAAGTGGTAGGTGCGTTACATAATCCAAATGGCATCCTTCGGAATGCGAATGTACCAAAAGGACATATAAATGTAGTTTTGTGCTGATCATCTGGATCTACGCATATTTGATTGTAACCTGAATAACCATCTAGAAAACAATAGTATTCCATACCTGCTAACTTATCTAACATTTTGTCTACGAAGGGGAGTGAAAAATGGTCTTTTCTAGTAGCCTTGTTCAACTTATTATAGTCCATACACACTCTCCAATCAACTACGGTTCTCAAGGGTATGGCTTCGTTCTGGTAATTGAGGACAGTAGTGATACCACCCTTCTTTGGTACGCACTGAACCAGACTTACCAAATCACTACTAGCTATAGGAAAGATGAATCCCGCGTCTAGTAGTTTTATTACTTCCTTCTTGACTACCTCCTTCATGGATGGAATTAATCTTCTTTGACCTTCAACTAAGCGTGCACATTTATCCTCTAAAATGATTTTGTGTTGGAAAACGGATGGACTAATACCTTTGATATCGAAAATGGTCCATCCAATTGCCTCTTTATGAGATCGGAGCACACGCAACAATTTATCTTCTTGAGAACCTGTCAAGTGAGCTGACACAATAACAGGCAAAGTTTCATTAGTACCTAAATACGCATACCTCAAATGTGACGGTAGTGGTTTCTCTTCTAGCTTCGGAGGAGACTCAATAGATGGTTTCTTTTGAGGTTCAATTTCCCCCGCGTCTCGTAATGGATTATAGACTAGACGCCTAGGCTTAGCGTTTTATGAATTTAGAGCTGCCATTGTTTCAACAAGCTCTTCCATCATCTCTAATAAGTCAAGTACTAGGGCTACTTGCAAGATATCGTCAAAATTCATATCATTAAATATCTCTTGCATCGATCGTGCAATCACATCCACCCGGTGACATTCCTCCATGGGGTCCGGGAACTTCATTGCCCTAAATACATTAAACTTCACCTCCTCGTCTTCGATACGCAAGGTTAATTCTACATTTTCTACATCAACAAGAGTACGCCCCGTGGCTATGAATGGTCTTCCCAAAATAATGGGGATATTCCTATCCGTGTCGTATTCAAGTATAACAAAATCTACGGGAAAAATTAAAGTACCTGCCTTAACGAGGACATCTTCTATGCGTCCCTCCGTGTGTGCGAGGGATCTATCAGCCATTTGCAAGACCATAGAGGTAGGTCTTGCGTTTCCTATCTTCAAATTTTCAAAAATTGACTTAGGCATGAGATTAATATTCTCACCCAAATCACACAAAGCCTTTCCTCTCCACTCATCCTGAATAGAAATAGGGATTGTAAAACTATCGGGATCAAGCAATTTAGGTGGTAGCTTACTTTGACAAATCGCACTACATTATTCGGGTAAGCCAATCATCTCATTCTCCAAGTAAGGGTGTTTATTAGAGATGGCTCTTTTCAAGATTTACGTATTTTGGCACATCTCTAATAGTATCCAATAATGGTACATTAATATTAAGCTTGCTTATCACATTAATGAATTTCTGAAAGTCTGCCATATCTCCTTTCTTTAGAACTCTTGACAGAAAAGGTGGAGGAGGACGCTTCTCTTCTACTACAATATATTTCTTCTTAAGCTTTCCCGGAGTTTTCTCAACTTCTACCTCCTATACTTCTGGTTCACTTTCTTACTCAATCACATCTTCCACCGTTTTCTCCTTCAGTGTTGTTTCTTTCTCTTTCATAGCCGGAAAAGGTTGTGGTTGCAATTTCTTATCGCTTCTCGTTCTAATCGCATTACAGTCCTCCCTTTGTTTAGGAACCTTTATGTCATTTGGGAGTTGGCCTTGGCCTCGAACATTCAAAGTGTTAGCGATCTTTGATATTTGACTCTCTAAGATTTTCAACGAAGCGGTATGTGAGTTCAAAGTTTCTTCCATCTTATTATCCTTAACTGATGTAGTGAAAATGAATCCAGATAACTAATCTTCAAGTTGGACTGTCTTACTATTGGAAGCTGCCATGTATTGCGTCAAGGTAAGGGATAAATCAGTTGCGGTGAGCGCACCTTCTTGAGGTCGGACAGAAGTTCTTTTTGAGCAAGCGTATCGGAATAATCTTCATGATTGGCTCTAGGTTGACTTCCTTGGTATTTGTTTTGTGTCTTGAATTGATAATTATTTCCTTGGGGCCTCAGTTGATAATTGCATGGATTTGCAGCCACTTGTGGATTCGAATATTGAAATCCTGGATGATTCTTATATTGATTACCATACCCTTGACCACCTGAATAATTATTACCTCAATTATTGACGAAACACACCGATTCTAGATTGTTAGCCCATTCTTCCCAACTATGATCAACTGCCCCACAACTAGGACATATCTCTTGTTCTTGTACCACATTCACAATAGCTTTCTTATGATGTCTCCTCTTTTGTTCTAATTATATGCCCTTAGGAGACATAATTTTAGGTGATTATTTGACTAATTCGATAGACTTTTAGGATTAATTCACTATATTTCATTTTCCTTCCTTGGATGTTAGTATTTTTCATTTATTAAGCTTTTACACGTTAAATGGGTTTTTTATGCAAAGTTTGTAGGCCCATGATGCTAGCTAGGAGAGGAATCAAGTATTAAAGTCTTAGATCATGTAAAGAAGTCAAAGGAGAAAAGAAATATCCCGAAGAGTTGACAAGTTGAAGCTGCAAATCTGGAAGGCTGATGATAATTGCTGATTTCGAGCTACTTAAACGTGTATTCAGCCTCTGAGTTTTAAAAAAGATTTGTTTCTTATCGAGTTACGAAGATTTAAAAAGTTGAACGGGTCAATTCGGAGTTGATTTAAGAAAGTTACAACCGTTTTAGTGAAGGGTGTACACCAGTTACGGGATTATGATTTGAAGAGTGGACTTGGGCCACTTAATATTTCACTAATTCACTAAATATAAGCCCAAGTCGGATTTTATTAGTATATATAGACCTTTTGAATTTATTTTTACACATAACTCAATTTACAAAAGTCAGAAGCGCTAGAGAGGTAATCAGAAGCTAGAAAAAGGAAGAAGCCAAGAGCTGGAGAAATCATCTTCTCCAAATCACAGCCAAAATCTAATTCCTAATTAGGTTCTTTTAGTATTTTCTTTCTGTTAAACAATGAATTCCTTTAATTTTATTTCTTTAGTTTTTATTTCTATTATGATCTAAATACTCTAAGTGCTTGAGAATCACTTTAATGGGTTGAGCCCCAATTTGTTTAATTAGTGTTTTCGAATTTGGGATTGAAAGATTTAATTTGAATTGGGTAATTTAGTATTATCTATTATCGTGAATTTATTTACTGTCTTTGAAGTCATGAATCAAAAATAGGATGTAGTAATTAAGCTATTCATTATAGTGGCGTAATGATCATCTTGACGGAGGGGGGGGGGGGTTAATTATTGAACTAGGTAATAGATGTAAGATATAAATTATTGATCCTGACCGACTTAGTTAATCTTATAGCCAATTAAGTAAAGAACCTAAACACTCAAAGGTAGGTTATAATTACCCTGACGGGGTTTGTAATACCCTAGGATAGCTCATAAGTCCACCCTGACGGGGGTTAGGAGAAACTAGAATCCCGACTAATATTAATTACCAATTCGACCCTTAAACGAAAGCATTAATTGAATAGATCTAGGCAAAACCCTTGTGAGACTCAAGTACTACTTCTCATCCTTGCGTGTACTCATATTTTATTCACTTGAATCTCATTTACTTGCATTAGTTAATTTAGTATTTTTACATTAATTTCACTTTAATCCTTAAGCAAAAAAAAAAATTATTCATCTATTTTACTTTCTGCATCATATAAACAACTATCTACGCTTATTGCATAACATTTAAAGTCATATCCAATCCGTCCCTGAGATCGAATTCCCGTTTACAGGATATTACTTGGATGACCCGTACACTTGCGGTACGTGTCCTTCCTATTTAGGGGTGTTATTTTATAACACGCCAGGAGACACCATCTTATTAGACACAAATAACTGTTTTACCTTATTCTCAAGTGCGGCAATCTTAGCGGTCAAGGCTATTTCTGCGTCCACATTCAAAGTACCTCTTTCTGAAACTCGAACTGATGTTTTTTATGGTTGCCAACTCATTTCATTCTTCACAATTATATCCATAATAGATAAAGCATTATTAGTCGTAACCATCATGAGACCACCTTGACACATAGTATCTACTTTTTCTTTAGAGGCTACATGTAAAATTCGGTAAAATATTCTGAGATGTAATTCAATAGAGTACGCATGTAATGGGAATTTTTGTAACAAAGATTGGAAACGAGTCCAAGCAACTCCTACAGCTTCTCCCTGTTCTTGGCGGAAACTTGCAACATCAAGTTGTCCACTAATTCTAACACTCTGAGGATAATATCTATCGAAGAATGCCGTCTGAAGTTGATCCCAAGTTAAGATCTCACCGTGTTGTTGCTGATCATACCATTCACTAGCTCCTCCAGTGAGGTAGAATGGAAACATATGAAAGTACATTTGTTCTTGGGTTACTCCAAGAGTGACATATGCATCACAGATTTGCATAAATTTGTACATGACTCGAATAGGATCTTCACGTGCTACACCACTATACAGTCCAATATTGATAAACCGATTAATTATACCCGCGTATGGTCTGAATCGGATTCCTTGAATTGCGGGTGGACGGAGTTCTAATGGTGGTAAACGGAAAGGTCTATATTTGTTAGGTTGGACAAATCTTGGTGCGTTTTCTTAAATTCTTGCACCATTATTATTGAGTTGTTGTTGACCTACCGGAGGAATTTGAATTCGAGCGTTTTGATTTCCTACTGGTGGATCTTGCACAACTGGTGGCACTATCGGGTTACCATGTTCATCCAACTCAATTCCAGGATCTTCAACATTGTGAATATTCAAATTTTCCATTTCTCTTTCTCTCTTTTCTTTTTCCCTTGTTTTCTTTTCTCTCTTGTTTTTAGCTCGGACTAGTCTCTCGGGATTCGAGAGCATACACCAAACCTGTAAAACCTGAGAAGAAACAAAACAAAAAAAAGCGTAAAACCGAAAAATAAAATAAAAAAACAACTAAATCACTTACGAAAAACACCATGGTCACATGCTACCGTCCCCGGCAGCGGCACCAAAAACTTGGTGTCTTCTGGTGTATTATAAAATAACACCCCTAAAATAGAGGGACATGAACCGTAAGTGTACGGGTCGTCCAAGTAATATCTAATAAACGGGTTTTCGATCTCAGGGACGGATGGATATGACTTATGATGTTATGCAATAAGTGAGGATAATTGTTATATGACAAGAAAATAAATGATAATATATTTGTTGGGTTTTGTTTTAAGACTAAGCGCAGGGAAATTAAAGTACTAAATTAATGCACGTAAATAGACGCAGATAAAATAAATGAAACTAAAGTAAAATGAGTAGACGCAAGAGTGAGAAGGTTTACTTGAGTCTCGCAAGGGTTCCATCTAATAAATATCATTATCGTTTCTGTTTAAGGGTAGAATCGGTATTTTAACACTAGTCAAGATTCTAACATCTCCTAGCCCCCTGTCAGGTGGACCTAGGAGCTATCCTAAAGTACTATAAAACCCTATATGGGTGAATATGTCTCATCGGATGTGAAGTTCTTACCTCATTGGTTATGTAACTAGTCAAGCTTGTCGGTCAATAACGAACATTACACGGATACTTATCTAAGTTCGTAATCAACCCCCCCCCCCCCCTGTCGGATGATCACTTTACCACTTAAGTGAATAGCCTGATTACTAGTACCTATTTTTAGTTGTTCCTAAAAGAAATAGTAATTTAAGCACAAAATAAAATCCAATGTAAAATACCCAATTCAATTTAAATTAAAGAAATCCCAAATTCAGACACATTAACAAATTAATTACGGTCCATCCCCTTTATTATGATTCTCAAGCACTAATCGATTTAGCTCATAATGTAATTAAAAACTGAAATAAAAGATAAATTGTTCATATTCAATCAAAAAAATGAAATGGGTAACTTAATTAGACTGTTGATGGAAGAATTAGGATTGTCCAGTTTCAGCTTCTTCTCTCCTTTTGCCCTGACTTCTCTATGGCATATTCTGACTTGTGTAATATGAGTTATGTTGTAAAAAATGAAGTCGTAGGCTTATATATGATGGTAAAACCGGATTGAGCTATTCTCTAATAAGGAAATAGCTTAAATGAAATAAAAGTCCAATCCTTAAATGAAATCCCGTAACTGATGTGCAGCTGTTTCTAAAACAGATGTAACTTTTGCGTCCGGACTCAAAGTCACTCAGTTCAAGTTGAAAAATCTTCCTAACTAAAATATGCAAATTCCTTATTTCACGACTCTAAGGCTTAATCAGTGGCTAAGTGGCTCAAAACAATGATTTGTAACAACCTTCTAGATTTCACTATCCTCTAATAATATCTTCGAATCATATTTTCTTGCCTTTGACTTCTACACTCGATCTATGATTTTAATTCCTTTTTCTACTCCTTACCTTGGTTCTCCATCTAATCCATGGACATCAGAACTTTACACTAAAAACAAACGCATTATCGCATACAAGTTCTAAAACGCAAATAATGCAAATCCAATGGGAGAAAATGCAATATAATCAAATAAGCTTAAAAGTCTATCGAATAAGTCAATTAATTACCTAAAATGATTTCTCCTAAAGGCAAATATTTATAACAAAACGGGAGACATCAAGGGGCAACCAACAGTTCTTATCGTTAATATTGAGACCAAAGAGGTCATAGAGAGGGTCCACACCAAACCCGTGGAGAAGAGAGCTCAAGGTGAGTTTGGGGTTGGCGATGAAGTCGCATGGAAGGTCCTTAAAACAAAAAATAGGCCACGAGGTTTTAGGAACGCATGGATGGGACCGCTTTTCGTCACACGTGTTGTGTCAGTAAAAGTGATTGAAATCCGACCAAGAGAAGTCGTAGGATCTGAATGGTGGATGTTCATAGCCTAACCCGCAACTGGGAAGGATACATTCTCAAAAAGTAGAGGAGGTAACACGTTGAACTTTAAACGACGTTAAACAAAAATGTTGTTCGGGAGAAAACCTACAGCATTTTATGTTTTTTATGTATAAGTTTATGTTTAGATTAGGTCTCCTTAAGAAATATTACAATAATGAGGAAGGTAGAAGTGATATTGATGTGTAGGTTACATAGAAGATGAGTTTGGGTGTGAAAGATCAAATAAAAATTATTCATACGGTAGCTGGGCGGCAATATACCAGTCCCAGCGACCGGCATTACCCCCGCCTTGCAATGGGTCATGACAGTCTACACCACGTCAAAGTCAGAGAGTTGAAAACTTTGACCAGTATATCGACCCTCTATGCCGCATGGCGACACCTGACCGTGTCATCATTCGCGCAATGGATCATGACGATACAAATTCAGAGAGTTGAAAACTTCTGATCGGCATATCGGCTCTCTAAGTGGCATATGCTGACACCAAACTGTATCATCATTCGCGCAATAGGTCATGACGGTACGAAGTCAAAGAGTTAGAGTTATGTAACCGGCATACCAGTGCATCAGCAATGGGTCATGATGATATATGATCCGATTTGAGGTTAGAAACATATAAGACCTTTAGCGGCATGCCGACCCTACATGAAGCGTACCGACCCATCGAACCGTGTCGACATTCGCGACAATACATGTCATGGTCTGACGGGAATAGTAGCGACCGACAATACCGGCTCCATTGACGGCATTTCGGTGCGGGCCGCGATCAGCTTAAGGAGGGAAGGGTTTGTTCGTATTAATTCACAAACCTTAACTCTCCTTCTTCACCAAGCAACCCAAACTCCATTAAAGCTTCACTAAACCTTCACCTCACGTCAAAACAACACCTAATCACCATAAAATCATATCCAAAAATCCTTCCTTAAACTCCTATAAACAATATTTACCCACTTAAATTATTCCAAAATACCTAGAATCCAAGGATCAAAACAAAAAAAATCTAAATCTTTTTCCAAAATTTCTTAATCCTTTTATCATCTAAGCAAGATTCCATCATACCCACATAAATAATAATCATCCTTACACCTTCCTAACCTAAATAACACCTATTTAGTCAAAATCAAAAGGGAAATATAAGAGTGTTTAACCTTTGAGTTGGAGGTCAAAAGAGATGATGAAAAGAACGGAAACAATATCTAGTGTTAGAGAGATGAAGAAGAATCAAAGCAAGGTCTTGGATAAAAACATGAAGAAATCAAGTGAGAATCGCGTAAGTCCGGCAAAGAAGAGATAAGGTAATTCGAGTTAATCGATTAGAGAGGAACCGGTTATGGTGAATTCAAGTTCTCATGCGCAAGCGGTTTCGATTTTCAAAGAGAAAATACCACAACCTATCCAAATTAAAATTCATATACCCAAGCTGAGCAAAGCTTCTAAGTCCTTATTATCTATCGACAAGGAAAACATTCCCATATTAACACTTGTTCATGAGAGAAAATTCGAGAAAGAAGTTGGAGAAGGAGAATACAAGAGATTTCTAGAAATGGGTGAGAGATTGGGATGGACCACATTCATGATAAAGCGTTCAAGTTTATGTATTGAGTTAGTTTCTAAGTTCTATCTAGGCCTCTTTAGCCAAGATAGTGAAGCTAGAGTTCCAGTTCGAGGAAAGTTAGTTCATTGGACAATTGAAGATTTTAAGAACCACTTCAAGTTCAATAAATTGGTTGGACCATCATGGTTAAGAACATCAACAATTTTGATTGGGATCTACTGTATAAACATGTGTTGAGACAAAAGTTAGTGCAAGAACATAAAGGAGAGTTGAAGGCTCCTTGGCCTTACAAGTACCTTCAACCAAATTCCATAATATGGAACAACTTTCTCACACCAAATGCTTTAGGGAACACTCATACCCTGGAAGAAAGTAATAAATTCGCCCTCTTTTTAATTGTGTTTTACAAGAGGAGGAAGTAGATGTAGCACAAGTAGTCTTTGATGATGTGATACGAATAACGATCAAACCAACAAGGGTGTTCAAACTTAAATACTAATCAACGATTACAAGCCTACTAAGGAAAGCAAAGGTGGAACTTGGTGAGAAAGAGAAATTTGTGTACAATCTAAGCACCAACATCGATAATGGATGGATCAAGACAATTTTGAGAGGAGCAGTTGTGTAAAATCCCCCAAAAGAAGAGATTTCTCGTAAGAGATAGTCAAGTTCAAGAGAAGTGAATCTTGCATGGAAAGAGTGGGTAAGTGAGCGATTATATTGAGTAAAGCAGCTCAAACTTTCTTAGCCGATGACGTGTCACAAATTAAAGAAAATCAAGTACACCTCATGACATTTCTGGAGCAAATTAGTTGCAATTTTTTGAGAGATCCACCACATCTTATCTTGGGTATCAATTATGCGAGGCATTAGTCTCGAGATTATGTTTCCTTTCCTCCTTAACATTTCTTTACTTTCAATACATGTGGTAGTTTTTTTATCTAGTCTATTTTGAGTCATGGGGACACGACTCATTATTTAGTTGGGAGTGTGGGGATTCTTTATCCCTCATCTCCATTTTATGAGTTTTATTTCTTTTTAGGAAAAAACTATAATTTTTGGTATGTGGAATTTAATGTAGATTGTGTTTAATGGCCCATAAGCATAAATTTGGCGAGTTAATGATAGTAGGTAAGATATATAAAAACTAGTTGTTTTGTATGCTTAAATAATAAACATGAAAGCACACATTAATAGTAAAGAAAAGATTAGTAAGCAATGCAGTAGAAGTAGGTTTGATCTTAGGGAGCCTTGAGGGGTGTGTAGGTTGTGAGATCCGAGCTAGTGTATAAACCCATTTAATGAACGTGCTATAGGTGAGAAGTAACAAAATTGCATAGTTTAGAAAGTAATTAAGGTTGTTCTTTGATAAGACTTTGTTGCCTTTTAGCTTGATATACAAATTTAATTAATATTATCCGTCTTAGCCTCTTCTAGCCTTTCTAAAGCCTTGTATTAGCCACATTTCAAGCCATACCCTTTAGATTATAGGACTTTTTCATATGGCCGACACTCAAATCACGATGCTTAGACAGTTGTTTCAGGGCTAGAGTTTGGGGTGGTGAGTTTGAATTATGGGAAACATTATTGGGTTGGGTATTTTCAAGCTTATGCATTGTGCTCTTGATGATGCCTCTCTTTTTGTGATGGATTAATCCATTCACGAGACATTATTTTGGGAGTTTGTTGAGTCTAAGTGGGGATTTTTTTCCTATATTTACTATATTGCACTTTTACCTTAGTTTTGGTCATATTACTATTTATAGAGCTCTTATGCCTTAATTATGTGTTAAGTGTGTAGCTTTTAGGTACATGGTTAATACAAGATGCCAAGATGAAGAGAAGAAGTCAAAAAGTTAAGATAAACCCCAAGCCGAGGTGAAAACTGAGCTTGAAGTCAATGTCGCGTGGGAAGTGACGGAAGTCAATTCAGAGTTATGATGAAGAAGTTATGCCATTTGCTTCCACCGAGACTCAAACAAAAAACATGTTAAGTAAAAACAGGTTTGGGCTAGTTTAACCTAATTTTGAGCCCATGGAAGACCTATATCCATTTTACTTATTATATAAGCCCCATAGCATCCTCTATTCATAAGAACCCATTATCTAACAATAAGCAAGAATAAGAGAATGGAAATTCCACCAAGAAGAAGACGCTTAAAGAAGGAGGAGAAGAAAAGAAGGGTTTGTCTATGAACCCAGCGATTCTTCTCCATTCCGTATCAGAATCCCTTCAGATCCGAAGAGTAATTTAATTTCATTTTGTATATAAATCATGATTTCAGCTTTGGTTTACTTAGTTTCTACTTTTCATTCATGAACTAACCTCATTTCTTGAGGTTTGCTTTGTAATAACCAATGTTGAGCTTGTTAAATGATTTATTGTATTTGGGATATGATAATGTTTAAATTGAGATTGGTATTTATTTGTATTCCATTGACTTATATGTTTATTATAAATACCACCCATACAGTAGCTAAGAAGTGGGTAGCTCAAGTAATTAAGCTTTCACCCGAACGGGGGATTTAATTTCCAAACTATCATATAGGCGCCTACTGCGAGGTATTGAACCAAAGGTCTTGCCCATTAGGTAGTCAATAGGGTTGGAACATAATTCACCTAAAAACCATAGACGTGTACATTTTCCTTCTAAGTCTACCCGGATGGGAGTTAGAAGGATAGTTTAATCCCGGCTAATGAGAAACACCAACTCACCCTTATTCATAAAATCATTGAAGTAGCGGCAATGGGTAATTACTAGCAAAGCTAAATCATACATCTTGCATATCTTTATTAGTTAATTGCATTTACGTTTTAGTTAATTAGTACTTTAGTTTATTTTCATTTTAATCCTTTATACAAAAACAAAACAAATATCATATTTACATTTCTTGTCATTTTATCTTAGCAAGTTTACATTATTACACTTTCAGAACACTTAAATCGTAACTTTTATAATCCCTTGGATGATAACTCAAACTTATCAAATATACTACTTGTGACGACCCGTACACTTGCGGGAAGTTAAGCCTCTCCTTCGTGTTGATCTTTCATATCACACTCTAGGACACGACACAACACTACCTTCACCCTTCTTTATTGAATTCATATAATTTATCGTACCTTGGCCCATTTGTAGAAGAGCTTGTTGAAGCATCTAAAAAACATAAGCTATTTGGTTGAATTGCGTCCCCAATTTCTTTAATGCAACAAATTTATTGTTGAATCTCTCATTTATACCTCTCATATTGTCGTGTGTCAAAGTCGAGAAAGATTGCATCGTTTTAAGAAGCTTGGTAACATATCCTTCTTGTGTATATTGTGGCAATGCAATCTGGGTTAGACTTTCGGCATAAGTATCACAAGTTGGTTGCGGTAGTGGTGCTGGCATGACATATATT
The DNA here is from genome assembly GCA_029959085.1 of Nemophila menziesii. Lineage (NCBI taxonomy): Eukaryota > Viridiplantae > Streptophyta > Magnoliopsida > Boraginales > Hydrophyllaceae > Nemophila > Nemophila menziesii. The sequence continues at coordinate 9,206,176 of JARWIR010000017.1, read as the reverse complement.
TGGCCCCTTAATAAGGACCTTGAGATCTTTTCTAGAAGTTATTATGTTGAGGTCATAGTTGGTAAGAATTACCTTGATTGATGGCTCTATACGGATTAGACCATTGAAGACTCAGATAGTTGTGATTACCTAGCTGGAACTCAGTATTACCTTATTGGTAATTCCCACGATTTGACAAAAAAAACACAGAGTCTAGATTTCCTTCACACTCTTCCCACACAAGATAATTTACCCCACAATATGGACAACCTTGTGTTTCTTGCACTACTTTCATCTCACGTGTTTCCCTTGAAAACCTTCTTTCATCGTAAGTGCCAATTGCTTCATTTGATTCTCGATTGACGAGATTCTAGATTCTACAAAAGTTTCATTATCTAAATGCAATGTATCTTTGGGTATTTGTGATAGGAGCTCACGGTTGTGGCCAACTCCTCTCGGTTCTAACTATCTTCTCTACACCAAATGTGGCCTTTGTACAATCCATGGACACAAAACATCCTCTTCCAAGGTTGTATACCCTAAAACACGACTCTTAGTTGAGATCTTGATAGAAATATTGATAATTGAAATGTTGGGGGTATAACCATGAAGTGTACATCTAGCTTATCTATGTTGAAACTTCGTCCATGCCTCTCCTACACTCTCGCCACTATCTTGGTGGAAATTTGCAGTGCCATTTGATCCTTCATTCTCATGCTCTGTGGGACTTGTAACTCGTCCCATGACATAATCGAATCAGATGGTTGACTGTCCAACCATTCACTTGTACCTCTGGTCAAGAAAATGGAAACATAAAGTAATACAACTACTCACGTGTAATACCTTGAGTAATGTAGGCATCACAAATCTGCATAAACTTCTAAATTAACCTCACAGATCTTGGGTTTGCAACACCACTATAATGGCCAAAAATCAATAATTGGTTCAACATCCTAGGATTAGACTTGAACCTCAAAACTTGGAGCACTAGAGGGAAAATCCCTAATGGTTGAACACGGAATCAACCTCCTTGACCAGGAAGACCTTGTTCTTGGCGTTGGTTATTATGTGGACCTCCTCCATTGGCTACTACTTTTGGTGGTACTCCCTGGGGAATCAGAATTTGTTGATTGAGATTCACCCCAGGTGGTACAACTTCTACTTGTGGGTTTACATTCTCCCCACCTTTTACTAACAACAGATCAATTATACTCGACATCGCTTCATTCTTCTTTTAGTCTCTTTCTTGCCTTCTCTAATCTTGAATTTTTTTTCTCGGGGTCCGAGAGAATACACCAATACCTAAGAATCTAAAAAGAGACAAAAGAAAAAAGAAGCGTAAAACTGAAACAAATAAAAACTTCAACACTAATGCTAAACACAATAACTAACTAGAAAAAATACGACAGCAGCGCCAAAAACTTTATGGGGCCTAGGGTGTGATAAAATAAAGATAATAAAAGCACACACACACCTTATAAGAACCACGATAAACTCTCTTTAAGTGCACAAATCATTCAAAATTATTAATAAATAAGTAAAAGTTTGTTCTCAGGGATTCATTCGGTTAGCTTAAACTCGTGTTCAGATATAAGCGTAGATGAGATTACTTGTTTAAACTAAAACAGAAATACAATGAATATATTTTTGGATTTTATTATAAAAACTAAATAAAAGAAAGAAATATTAAACTATAATGCAAATAACTAAGATGAATAAGAATGGAGATGAGATATAGCTTAGTTTTGCAAGTATTTACATATCTTACTAAATCGTTATTCAATGTAAAAGGGTGAATTGAGTAATATATAACTAGTTGGGATTCTATAATCCTTCTAACGCTCATCAAGGTAGCTTAAAGGGAAACCTCAACACTACTAGGGGACTTGGGGGACCCTACGCAATGATTAGTGAATAATATCTAATGACTATCTAGTTAGGCAAGCCCGTCTAAACCCCCCCGTTATGGTTACCGTATAGGCAACTTAGGTCAAACTAGAGCTATATAGGCTATATCAAGCTTAATTAAAACCATTCATAATACAATTATAAAGTCAAGCTCAAATCGATTAAAAGAAACTCCTAAAAAGCATTAAATAACAAAATAGTATTTTAGGGTTTACACAAAGTGCAAACCCAAGCTATAGGATGATTAGTTCATAAATAAAGAGTTTTATTGTTTAAAACACGTGAATCATAAATACCTAAAACTCTTGTCTTATTTTTCTAAAATCAGGAAAATATTTAAAATGATAACGATGACTAGAAAAAATATAAACAAAAAACTTAAATGTTACTTGTCGGGACTCGGATTAAATCCAATGTCTTAATGTATATAGGGCGTGTATTGGTTCATACGTATGTTTTGCTTTAACCTCCAAGATATAATGACAATCCATCTTAACAAACGAAACGCAAATTCTTCAGATCACTTTGAACTTAACAATGATGATTATAAATTTCTCATGTTTTAATGATAATGATTAGAAAACTTGATCATTAAATTATTTGTGTTCCACGTATTTTAGGAGCAAGACACTTGTTAAAGATGTGCAAAAAATCATCATGTAGGGAGAAGTTCTTTCTTTGTCTTCTTATATATACAACAAAAACAGAAAACTAACATATGCCTTTAGATTTACATAAATTTAAAAGAAAACGATAGCTATGACAACCGATTTTTTTTTCTATTCTGCAACAATCATTCCCAATATTGCACGTTTCGCAGCACAGTCTGCGATATCATTTGTTTCCTCCTAATGTGAAACACTTGTCAGTCAGGGAATTTCTTCAACCATGTCAAAATTTCTTTAACGATTGGATGGACCCTCCAATTAATTCCAAACTTGTTACCGAATCCTTGAACAATATTAAGGTTCTCCAACTAGAACTAACTACTATTAATAAGGAGATCACCTGCTTATCTTATCGCAAAAAGGAAGACCCGCACATCCCCTTACAAACATGACTTGATTGTTTTCCTTTCCATAACTTTATGTACAATATTCACATCTCTGTTAAAAGTCACTGAAGCAAGCCCAGGTGGCTCTCACTCTATAGTAAAGGATGCTTCGTTAATCTAGATAATATCAGTTTCATCGTTATATAATGACATTTCTTCATCCTCGTGCTCACTTTACAGTCTGCCAACCAGATCTTCATTTCTTGGCTCATTAGCTTCAAACAAGTCCTTTATATATTTGTTAATCCTATAATTAATTCTTTTGGTCTCCCATCTTTTATATTTAAACCGATCTTCCATATTGGCTTTCCAGATATACCATATTGTACAGAGGATAACCATTGTAATGTACCTTTTTTCCATTCCATTATTAGCTAGCCATACTATTAACAACAAATGTGATCCATTCTTCAATTTTACCCTTAAAATCGTGATTTATTTTAATTTACTATTTCGACAAAGCACACACCACGCAGCTAAACTAACATTTAAGAAGAAGGCATTCAACTGTTTTATCTTCCATTTCACATCATTCACAAGTTGAGATATCACTGCATTTCCTTTTATTTAATTTTTCTTTTGAGAGGATAGCACCATTAATCGTTTTACATGAAAATTAATTTTGCTAGGACTTTGTATTCCAAATAATTTCCAAGAATCGTTGTTATAGAATTATCATGTGTGCGAACTTTGACAACGAGTATCATCCTCTACTTGTATTAGAGCGTGATAGCTTGACTTTGTAGTATTCATTTCATCTTTCGTGCGGGACCAAATAATGTTATCCTCCTTGTTCGGAGGTAATACCAGAATTAAGCTTATTTCACTAACCAAATTTTTTGGGTGAACCATATTATTGGTGTTCAAATCCTAGCTCGTCATCTCCTTGTTAAACAATTGTGCCACAAACTCCACATTTCAATTACTGGGTTTTTCTATTTTATGTTTTTCCCTATCCATTTATACTCCCACACTTTAGTAGTCATTCAATTCCTAATTTTCCAATTACATTCCTTTTTAAGTACTTCCAAGCCTTTACAATACTAGCCCAACTCCAATATCTTTTTTGCTTTAGCTTTGTTTCCCAAATTGACGAATTAGGGTGGTATATTCCTTTGAGAACTTTTGCGACCAGAGAATTTTGACTCTTAACTAATCTCCAAGCCTGGTTAGCTAGGAGAGCCATGTTCATCTTGTGAAAATCCCTGAAACCAGTCGCTCCGATGGATTTTGATCTAGTAACTTTCTTCCATGCTACCTAGTGAATTCTTTTCTTATCCGAAGTATTCTACCAAAATTTTACGATTAAGCTAGCCATCTTTTTACAAAGAGTCTTTGGGAACATGAAAATAGACATAGCATAATTCGAAATCGCTTGTAGTACTTTTTAAATAAGTACCTCTTTACCTCTATCTGAGAGTAATTTTTATATCCAACTTATTGACCTTGCTAGGATACGATCCTTAATGTAATTGAGGATTTTCATTTTGGCTCTTTTCAGAGTAAGTTGGATACCAAAAAAATTTCCCAACGAGTTAAAATCTTCAATTTCCATATACCTTGAGAATACCCCCATTACTTCCTCTTTTATACTTTTGCTAAATATAATTGACAATTTTCTAAAATTGACTTTCTAACCCCAAGGCTTCACAATATTCTATAATCATTTATTTAGTTCTTATATCTCACCTGTTTTTTGTCAAAGGAAATAAATTACAAAGTTACCCAATATCTTTATTACAATACAATTTATGAAGTAAATCAAAACTTTCTAAAAGATCAATAGATTTCCACTGCGGTAGCTCCTTTCCAATTCTAGCACATTTGGCTGCCAAGTCGGCAACTCCATTGAACTCTCTTTTAATATGATAGACCTTCCAATCGGGAAATTTTGAAATCCATTTCTAGACCTCCTCGATTAATGGACGGATTTTCCACCAACTTCCCAAATTTTATTAATACCTTGAACGATTTCAAGGTTGTCGGAATAGAATGAACAACACTTAATGTTTATTTTTTCAACATTCCTCATTGCCTGAAGAATCACCCAACACTCTCCTTCTTTAGCACTTTTGAAGAGGCCTCTTCTAACTTGTTTATTAATAATGGTCCCACCCTTGTTGATTGCAATTGATGTGATACCAGCTGGTCCTCATTCTTTTGCAATCAACAAGGGTGAGACCATTATTAATAAACAAGTTAGAAGATAAGATAAGTTAATTTTGGACAATTTCTAGTGATAACAACGCCTTTTATTCATCTTTCTCTACATTTAAAATTGATAATCGAATAAGATCTCCAGTCATGATTGAGAACAACAGAGGCAACAAGGGACATGTTAGTAATTGATTTTTTTTTTGCAATTACACATCTAAAGAAGATAACAATTTTAGAAAATATATGTTGGGATTTAAATTCAAATAACGTTATGAATTAATTACATTAAAATAAATAAATAATTAATAAATATATTTTTTATCAAAAATTAGTATGGCCAACACGCTGCCCGTTGCCTAAATGAAACACGCTGCCCGCACCACACTTTGAGTCGCCTAGTCGTCACACGCGTGTGCTTCAACATGGAGTTACAAAAGTTTTGTATCCCAAGGGTCCAAGTTAGGTAGGTAATAGCACATAATTTTTTTTGGTCGGATAGTATCAAATTAGCTCCGATTTAACCTATTTCTATTTTTGATATCCCTATAATAAGGCTAAGTCCAACAACTATTCAATAAGTTTGCCAGAATTGGGAGTCAAACACCTATTCTCTATCAAATATTAATCCCATAAAACAACTCTACTCCAATTTTAAACTCCCAATTTCAAAAAACTTTATTTTAATTTTATCTTAAAGATTTCTATAATTAATTAATTTTTAAAATTCTCACACAATTATTTATTTATTATTTTACTTTTATATTTATTAGAAATATTCGAAACAAAAATAAATATAATATTAATAGTTAAATTATAATTCTTAAGGGAATAATCAAACGAGTTTTATTTTGTGTTTTTTTTCAATCGAAACAAGTTTTTTTTTCAATAGCCAAAAAGATTAAAATAAATTAGTACTATTTAATAAATTATAAAGATATAATTTTTTTCAATTAATTTGATTATTAACTTATTTAAAATCTCTTAACTATTGAAACAATATGTAAAAGAAACTAGTTGATGAGAGACTATATGGAGATAAGAAGAGTATATTATTATATATGGATTTCCATCTTACTTTGAGGGAATGGACAAGCATTTATATAGAGACTTATGAGACTATCCAACTACCCTACTAATTACATAATAAGTAGGATGTTACAAAGGATAAATGTTAAGGTTAGAAAGGCTCTCCACTACTCTAGAATAATACCCACATTATAATATTTCATAACACTCCCTCTTGGGTATTATTTCAAATACGCATATGATGTTGCCTCGTTAAAAACCCCGCTAGTAAAACTTAATGGGAAAAAAACTAGTCAAGGGAAAAAGAGTGCAACGCGTATGCACCTCTCTCTGAATGTGTGAACAAAGTATCTTGATCATTAGTATTATAGATTTGTCTCATGAAATGGAAGTATCTTTGCATAATATTATAAAGTGCAGCCAATATATTATATTGACATGATGCTCATCTTGGACTTTGCATCTTTGGGTTTCCTTGTGAACTTTAATTTGACCAAGTCGAGTTGCATATCCACCAAGTTTTTATTGATACGCCTCGTTAAAACCTTACTAGGAAAACCCTGTGGGACAAATACCGAGTGAAGGAAAAGAGTACATAATCGTTATCAATACGCTTTTACTTTTCCTCGTTAAAAACTTTGTAAGGAAAACCCTGTGGAAAAAAACCTTGACGAAGGAATAAAGAGTGCAATACGTGTTGTTCTCCCCCTCATGTAAACGTATATGTGATGATCATTAATTCCGAATATAATTTCGATATTCAGTATCTTACACATTTTTATAATAGTAACTATAATTTCAAATTAAACAATATATGAAGTCATATCGTCATATAACACTGGAATGATCCACAACCATGTGCAACTTAGAGTAATATATATTCATGCACGTAATCATAAATAAACACATCTTCTACTTATGAAATATAAAACAAATATATGGCAGATTATATGACAATATATAAGACAATTAAAGATTGTTAAAGACAAAAAAAGTAATACAAATATCATTCTAATATATCCCGGGATTTATGTATACGCGTTTTTAGTCTTCTAAAGACTTTCATGAAATTGTTTTTTGTATCACGCGATACATATTGGTAAATTTATTTTATCATAAGACGCACATGAAGTCCTATATGAAACTTTCAGGCAAATATTTTTCATCAAAAAAGTACTTCATATATTCACATTGACTGTGTGAGTATGACTATGCCTGACTGCGTCTTATTATATTTGGCCAATTAATTTTTCTAGACGACATCATAGAATGGATTTCGATTCAAGATCCTCGTTTTCATTTAGTAACTTTTACATGATCATTTACACATATTATTCGATCATGATCAAGTTGTTTTTCGATTCCATATATTTTTGTAGTAATATTATTGAATGAGATTCTTTTATTTCAATTTCTCAATACTGAGAAAATATTCAGGTACCTGGTACTCTTTTAGAGTACTATTCTTTAGTTATATTTTCTACATTATCTCATGATAATTTTAGAAGTGTCAACTTGCTCATACTGCTCAATTTTATGATATTTTGGAACCGACAGGTCTACCACGCTTTACGCGTTGCAATGTATTTTTTCAAAGGAAATTAATTTGAGCATGATCTTTTCAAGATGAATAAGTGACTTAGTCATTTATGAATGCATCTTATTATTACACTGAGCTCATAACTTATTTGCGAGGATGAAGTTGCATCTTATAAAATATTTTTCAGCTCCCCCTCTTATCATGAGAATCTTGCTTTATGCATAGTATTCCAATATACATATTTTTTATGTGGCAAACTCAAGATACATATCAATCATTGTAGATTGAAATAAATTCTCATATTTGTGATCTCATCTTTGTGTATAATGGTAGAACATTTATATTTTATGTTGCACAAGTAACAGTATATAGATGGATACTTTAGGTCTTTGACCAATGAGGGTATTTATGATTTTTAATTGGACTTTTTTTTTTCAATATGACCGTATATATGTATAAAGTTGTATGTCAATAAGTCATATTAGGCGAATTCACAACCAATTGTCAAGCAATTTTCTATTTTAAGAAAATATATATTCTGCTACATCATATATTTCTCCCCCTAAATTTGACTATTGACTTCACATAGTACAAATAAAAAAAAGATAGTCTGGTAATATTTATTTTAAGATTTAAACAATATTGATAAATATTGTATTAGTTGTTGTGGTGATAATTATGATTATTTTCATGATAATGAATTTATATTAGTAAACATGACGAAAAAGTCTAACATAGCAAAAGATTAGGGTCATCAAACTTATATCACTTCATGTGATGGTTTTGACCGATTGGTCATGTTGATGAGTTTTTATTAAAGAATAATATCAACTTTTTTTGTGCATATCGAGCATATGAAACATCTCAATACAAGATATTTTGTCACTCTATTTTTGAAATTTAACCGAGTTGGACTCGCTCATATATTATCCTTTGAGAAGATACGATAAAGATTTAATATCCTTCATAGAAGTATAAGTTTATCATCTCGTAATTGATTTAATATTGGATATATCCAAATCACATTCGTCATAAAAGAATTATGTCAAATAATATTGTACAATTATGACATGATGATCGACTGGTCTAAGACACCATATTCAAGTTACACAATTTGTAAGAGGGTGGTGGTTCAAATCCCTCTTCTAACATTTGATTATCTTCTAATTAAAATGTCGATTTTGATCCTATAAGGATTCATTTTAGAATTTATCTTTCTTTTTGTTTTCATGATTCAATAATCATGTCAAATAATCTTTCACAATTTCAAGTTCACGATTTTTTTTATGATAACGTGTTCTTTTCAGGAATACGTAATTATTTCTCCAAACCCGTATGATTTTCAAAGTCAGTGACTAATATAATGTATAATTGTTCATTATACCATACGAATTTTTGATTCGTGATAACTTTATAAATCATGGGTAAAGCCTCGTTTGAGATAATGTTGAAGAAATATCATTTTTTTCTACGCAATCGTTCTTAGATATGTTACTTTCTTCTCAAATGATTATTTTTTACTATCATTTGTGACATTTATATGGCTTTCAAGGTCATCTCAAATGAATATTTTAACATTCAATATTTCATAGAATTGATAATAGAATATTTTTTTTTCATGTCATCAAGATGTATTTGAGAATTAAAGAGAATTCATCTCAATACTTATTTGCATGATTCAATAAATCATTTTTTCCATAAAATATTGAGACTTTAAGTCTATAATTAACGATATTATGATAAATGAATTCCATAATCTATACAGATGCTTTCACAATTTCAATCCACTTTTTTTATTGTGGTGTATTTGGATTACATGTCCAATTTTTTTCATATAAGCCTCATTTTCTCACTTGATTTCAAATTCAATATATATGACAAAAGTATTGCTCAATATATGAACGAAAAATTATTTTATTAGACTCATTTTCATGAATCATACTTCTGTAGAAAGTGGGCTTGAATAATTTCACCCATGAATCATTATCAAGTTGGACATTTCATAATGATTTCATCAATGGTTTCTCAATATTCAAATTTTTTTCTTGATAAGTTCATTGAAATATTTTTGTTCTTTATAAACAACTCGAAAGTTATTTTTTTTCATAAACAAGACGAGTTTCACATTGCTTTTAAGCAATCATAATTTATAAATTGAAGCAAACATTCAGTTGCTTATTCTCGTAATTTTTTTCAATGATTGTAATTCTTTTCTTGAAGCAAACTTGTACAATTTCAATTTGAATCTTCTCTTTCAAAATCATATATTTGAAGAGGTATATGTTCGATTAATCTTTACTCTCTATTGGAATATATTTTCAAATAGACATGAAGTAATCAATTATATTATAAAATAACATAAAAATTAAAAATATATATCTTACCTCAAGAATTACTTACCTCTATATAACAAAAAAATAAAATTACGAAGAGTCTCAAATTATATTAGCTCGGTTGGTAAAGTCGTGCTGATAACGTGTTAAAACAACATGTAAAAGAAACTAGTTGATGAGAGGCTATATGGAGATAAGAAGAGTATATTATTATATATGGATTTCCATCTTACTTTAAGGGAATGAACAAAGCCTTTATATAGAGACTTATGAGACTATCCAACTACCCTAATAATTACATAATAAGTAGGATGTTACAAAGGATAAATGTTAAGGTTACAAAGGCTATCCACTACTCTAGAATAATACCCACATTATAATATTTCATAACATTAACTAAATTTTATATTTGGACAAAAAAAACTAATTTTTATACGATTTTTTTATACGATTCCTATAATAGATTATAAAGATATGATTTTTTTTCAATTAATTTGATTATTAACTTCTTTAAAATCTCTTAACTAATTTTTTTATTAGCTTTTTTAATACGATTTTTTTAACTAATAATAAAAATATTAACATATATAATATTAATAATTGAATAATTTATTTATTAAAATTTATATAAACATATATATCATATTTAAATTAAAAGAAAAAAGAAATAATATGTAGCAAAGTGGGTTTAGGCTGAGTCCAACAGGTCCCCTATTCTAGCAAAAAGCTAGAATTGGGGGTTGACTCTCCAATTTATTAGCTCCAACAGATATAGTAGAATAAAGAATGCTACATTTGAACCCCAATTGGTCTCTTTTGTTAGCTACATATGTTGAACAACACAATTTGTTAGCCACATTTTTTTTTAATTTGGTTTGCATACTGGTGTGTGCAATTCCTCTTTTTTATCTTTTTCTTTTGTTCGATATTTTCTTTCTTACTTCAAAGTTTCACTTTTTCTTTTTAAATTTCATCAAACAAATTTTTTAATTACAAATATATTTTTATTTTGCATGTTGAAGCTTTATTTTCTTAATTTTATTTTTGAAAGTCAATTTATTTTAGTTATTTTTTTTCAACCTTTTAATTCATTTTTTTTATAAAAAGTCATATTTTTTATCTTTAAAAGAAAAAAATCACAATTTATGATAACTTAAATAAAATTACTATAAATTATAAATGTGTGGAAAAAATAATTATAAATATAATTATAATTAGTATATAGAAATAAATTTTATAAAAAAAATAAAGAAATTAAAATAAAAAAGATTATTAAAATTAAGTTTAAATATAAAATATTAAAATTGAGAGTTGAAATAGGGAAGCTGTTGGAGCGAAGTTATTGTAGAGAGTTAATATTCAAGAAAAAATGGTATTTGACTCCCTATTCTAGCTAAAAATATAGGGAACTGTTGGACTTAACCTTAGGGTTAGCTAGATGTGGCTAAAAAACACCAAGAATTGGGTACCCTACAATTGGGTACCCAAGAATAAAGAGGCTATTGGAGTAGTAATTTTTTATATTCAACCCCCAATTGTAGCAAAATGCTACAATTAGGAGTTGAACAATGCAAAAATCAGCTCCAACAGGTTCCCAATTCTGACTATAGCCAGAATAGGGAACCCAATTTTTAAGAAATGTTAGCTACATGTGGCTAACCCCAATTTAATTTTTTAATATTTTATATCATTTTCATTAACCAAAACAACTTATTTCCAACAATATATTTTATTAAATTTAATACATATTTCCAATAAAACATCGTAATTAATCTATTTATATAATTAATTTTATTTTGTTATTTGAATATTAATGACTTCGATTATAATTTCTGGATAAAATTTGAAAAACTAATACTTTTAAGATTCTCGTATAGAAATAAATAATAGACATATTATTATAAAAATATTACGTTAAATAATAACCATGTTTAATTATTTTTAGTAATATTTAATAAAAAAAGACTAATATTAAATATATTACTTTTAATTTCAAACATTTGTATATAAATTAAAAAATAAACATATACATAAAAACATATAAATAATTATAAATTATCTAAAATAGAAACATTATTGAAATAAAATTAAAATAAGATTGGGAGGTTGAAATTAGGGAGCTGTTGGAATAAAACTGTTTTCAAAGTTGCTATTTGAAAGAAATACCCTGTTTGACTCCCAATTCTAACTTTTTAATCGGGTAGCTATTCGACTTAGTAGCACATAATTAAACGCCCATATATCTTCCATATATATGGTAACTTTTTCATGATACCAATTTTATTTTTATTCAAGATAATGTAATCTTTATTTTAACAACCTTAATAAATATATATATATATATATATATATATATATATATATATATATATATATATATATATATATATATATATATATATATATGTATATATTTTTAATATTAAGTGTGGAAATTATTTGAAGTGTAATTTGAAAAAAATAAAATAATAGTTATCTAAACATTGAGCTTTGAATATGGGTATATTTTCGTAATTTTAAAAAATCAACTTAGTTCGAGTCTCCTCCATGAACATGGGTAACTTAATTCTGATTAACAATATACATGGGGATACGTATATATTTTTATAGGATTAGTCGTGGTGCGCAAAAACTGGCCCGGACACCTATAATTTGGAAAAAAAAAAATTATTCAATACTAAATGGTTTTGATCAAATAATAACGTTTTCTTAATTTTTATATAAGGTCTATAATTTTGGTTTATATTTCGAGTCATGCTGAAGTATATAAAAAAATTAAACAAAAGTAAGTCATTTTTCAATGAAAAAAAAAACTCATTTTCTAAACAAATTGTATGAAATCGACATGTTTATGGACGGATTCAAAAGCAACCTTATGATCTCATACCATTTATAAAATTAATTAGATGAATATCTAAAATATCTTCTACAATGAAAATAAATTTTAATAGACTAATAAGTATTAAATAGGTCTAGGATAGGGAAATTATATATCCATAAAATATATAACTAGATATGGCAATGGTTACGGTTAAAGACCAAAACCGATGATAACCGAACTGATTAAAAACCAAATTATGTAACTGTGGTTAAAACTATTAGGTTATGGCTTCGAAAAGTGTAACCGATGGTTAAAACCGTTATGTTATGGTTTTGAATAAAAATAAAACAAATAACTGAAAACCGTTTATTATCTTATATATTTTCATATTCTATAGTAAATTAAGTAAAATTAGATATATTAAAATTATACAACTAAAATATAAATATTATATTTAACCAACTAAATAATAAATATGCAATTTAATCAAATACCAACAAAATATTTTATATACCTCGGAGATATTTTTTTATGTGGTTTGATTTTATGAAAATTAATGTATTTTCTAAATTATTATTTGATTATGGTTATAAACCGCAAGACCGTTTAAGAAACCGAAACCGAATAATGCGATTATGATTTTGAAATGTGTTAGCGATGGTTAAAACCGTTAGGATATGATTTTTAATAGAATTAACGTTTATGCTTTTTGATATTTTTTTAAAAATACCGAACCGATGCCATCCCTATTTATAACTGATCCATGTTTATTTAATTCAAAGATCGAAGAGATTTAGTAAAAAAAATATTTATTTATTTTAGATATTTCATAAAAAATGCATGATCAAAATGTAGGAACCCAAAAATAAAAACCTCAATAATTTTTGTTTACATTAATATTTTTTAAAATCAGTTGAGTAAACTTAACTAATCTAAGATCTTACTATTTTTTCAGCACTTAAAGGATATGAAATGAGGGGTATATGATTCGAATCTTTCCCTTGAATATAGGTAATCTAGTTTTGATTTACCTAAAGATATACATAGAGAGGTATGTATATTTTTGTGGAATTAATTGTGATACTTGCAAATTGGTCTGAACCACCCACGTATAAAAAAAAAAACTAATATCAAAAAATAGTTATTCTCTTTTTTTTGGATGAAATAACTTTTCCTTTAAGATTGATAGTTGTTATAGTGGTTAGACTACTCTATAAAGATAAAGAGATTATAAAATTGAATTTTAAGCATTTTTCTGAGAAGCACCAAATTGGTGCTTCTTGAAAAAAGCATTTAAAATAATTTTAGATTTCAAAATTATTTTTAATAATTTTTTTAAATTTAAAATTTTATTCTAAAAACGGTTTTTTTTCTCTAAAATAAGCACTTTCAAACGAGCCCTTAAAATAATTCCGAATAAAAAATAACTCTTCTCCGATGTATACAAGAAAAATAGCTATTCCTTTCGATAAGAGATGAATTATTCTATTCTAATGTCAGCAACCTTTGACAAAAAATGTTTAAAACTTCTTGAATATTGACAAAAAAATATATGTTTTAATAAGAGACCCCTTTTGAATGAAAGGATGAAAATTAAAGAAGAAAATCAAGAACCCGTTAATCTTTTTTTTATTTTCTTGGACGCGGAAGAAACCCGATAATTCACAGGAAAGTGATGATCAAGATTGGACCACGTTTATCTAAGGCAGGACACCATGTTGTTCTGGATAATTAAATAGGCATACTACGTACTATTTATTCATTGGATAAAGTTTTTTACCTAAAGTTGAGTAGGATAGAGTTTTTTTCGAAGTGTTCATTTGGTGTTCTCAACTTTTCCCAATATGTTCCCCCATATGGTACAATCTTGAGATCGTGTGCTTGTAAAACGCATCTATATAGGCTCCATAACCCTTAATATAAAAGTATGGATGTCATAGTAGTTGGTAGGACAAGACAAGGTCTTACATTTCTGTGTTAGGGAAGAAATTAACAATTCTTGGAATTTGTCTTCGATTATGATCCATACGTAATTTTGTTTCTTGTCAAATTCATGGAAGAGAGAAACAATTATTTTTGATAAAATGGGTAGTGCGGACCAAATTTTACGCACAATTTCCAGGAAATGAATTTGTTAATTACGTATGGATCATAATCGAAGACAAATTCCTGAAACGAAAAAGTTACGGTCAAAACAAAACAACGGCAAATTATTACCTTTTCTATATTTTAGGGTTACGAATTTGAGTTGGGTTTGGAGTCTAAGTTACTTGTCTTCCACTCCAAAAGAACGAATTAGGTCTTCTAAACACCTATAAATACACCCTTAAACCTTTGTAAAATCATCTTTGCCTCACATTAATTAGTCCTTAAATTTTATATCATTAGAGTTATTCAAGAGAATAAGATGAATTCTTTGTATCAATCTTTTAGTTTATTTCTTTCAGGTATGAAGTAATTTCCCCATAACTTGGGTTTTGCATTATGTATAATCTATGAATTCTATTTTCTTTCTACCTAAGTTTCTTTGGGAATTATATGTTTTAATCTGATATTAGCTATGTAACCATATATTTAATTTATGTGTTTTTATTTATTGGCTGTCGTAAACTGATTAATTTAGGGGTGTGCTAATAGTAGTTAGATGGTCGCCCGGAAGGGGTGTCTAATTATTGAAACACCACATAAACGTCTAGAATAAGGAATTAGTCTTGACAACACCAGCATATCTAGATAGTCATTAGGGTTCGTTTTAATCACCATATCACCAACTGAAGGAAAAGTTTGCTTAAGAACCTAGTGGCGTAGGATAACCCTATTTTAAACTACCTCGTGGTTGTGTCGTAGCCTACCAATACGCTCTCCGGATATATGTAGGAATTTAGAATCCCGACTAAGTATCCAATAGCTATTATCTCCCTTATAAACTGAAATTGATAGAAAGAAGTAGAACGATTAGTGCATGCTAGCAAAACCTAAGTTATACTCTCTCATATTTACTTTATCTTCTTTACGTTTAATTAGTTTAATTATTAATCTCTCAATCAATCATCTTTATTTTCTATTTCTATTAATTATTAATTGCTACTCTAATTATTTGCTCAATCGTATAACACACTAAGTCCATGAGAACGAATTCTTCTTATCATTAAAACTTGCATACGTCCTGTAATACTTGCAGTACTGTGCTTGTCTAGGGTGATTGGTGCTTTGCTTTCTGGCTTATTTTTATCTTATTTTTATCACACCCTAGGCGACACCAAACCTGAAACACTATCTTTCCATTTAGAATATTTTTTGTTGGTGATTTAAACAGATTGAAACTACAAGTAAATAACAAAAGATTTACATAAATTTCAAATTTTATCCAATAATTCCAGTTTTATAAAAATCAATAACTTTTTCCTCTCCATTTACAAAAAGTTATATAAATATACTTACACATGAGTGTTTGTCACTTATATATTTTCTGACAAATAAAATATCTAATGAAATGATATATCTAATAAACGATATCTAATAAAATATTGTTGAAAATATACAAAAATGTTTTCAGACAGAAAGTTAATGAAATGTTTGATGAACGGTGATATCTAAAAAAATAAATGGAGAAGGAATTAGAAAGAAGAGACATAGATGTTTTATTAGTCATGAATGGTTAGGAATTATGGTTGTTAAATTAAGGGTTAATACCCAATAAACACCTGCCACCTTACACCCTGGCCCATAAAAGGCACCAGCTGGCTAATTACTTGAATGCCCTTACTTACTCATGGTTCCATGTTAACGGCGTTACTTCGCTGTTTATATACTTACATATATAAACACATACTCACACTGCCAAAACATTGCTTACTCCACACACACTCTAAACATTTCATCTAGAACGAATTCAAATCAAAGAAAATCACGAAAATCAAGGAACGAATCTCGCGAAGATTATCATTGATAAATCAGGAAAATCTTCAAATATTGGTACGTTATTTGCGCACCTAATATTACTTTATTTGTTGCAAAAATTAATGTTATAAATCAAAATATTTTTTCGATTTCAGGTACTAAAATCATCTTCAACTTGTTGAAATCGTAATATTACGTGATAATCTGTATACAAATACGAAAGAATTGTATAAAATATGTATTTAGAATCATTTTTTACCAAAAAAGATATGCAGATGAATAACACGATTTTTTTTTTGAAGAAATGATTGATGATATAGTGAAAACACAGTAACAAAAAACATTTATACTACAAATGCGCACCAAATTTTACATATGGGTTAAACTGAGTTTGATTTGAAGTTATTTTGCAGAAATTATGTCGCATTCTTGAAAAATTTAGAAAAATAATGTTTGAGTTTTATTATGAAAATTCTTGAGTTCCGGAAAGATTTGTAAGAAACTGAATTGTGATTGAGATTTGCATATAATACGAGTGCTGGGAATTTTCCCAGAACTGGAAAAACAATGAAAACTGCAGGTTTATTTGATTAAATGAGTAATGGTATTTGAGTATTGCAAAAATGATAAATTATGATTGAGTTGTGGGAAAGTTGTGTATAGCAGAAGTTGATTAACGTGCAAAAAAATGAACAAAAACACCAATGATAATAAGTTATGGTACTTTTCCCAGAACTTAGAGAACCTAAGAGAAAATCATCAATGTTAAGCATAACACAGAGGATAATGTACTTGTGTAAGTACAAAAAATGCACTTGTCCCGTGGTGGGAAGTTTTCCCAGAACTCATATGTCCCATTCAAAAACCTGTAACTTAAATTTTTTCACACATTTAAACTTATATAATGTCTAATTTGTAACAAGTAAATGTTAGTCAATGAATGTTCCCATAAGTTTAGTTATATTCATATATATGCAATTTAAAATCATCAAAATTATGAGTAAGTTGAAAAAGATTTGTATGAAGGGTTGAAAAATTGAAAAATGCATATAATACGAGTGGTGGGAATTTTCCCATAACTTAGAAAACCAAACAAAATTGCAAATTTTTCAGAAGTTTTTTTTTTATAAAATGTTTAATGGTGTTTGAGTATTGGGCAAGTTAGAAATTATGATTGAGTTGTGGGAATCAAGATTTGTATGAAGAGTTGAAAAATAGAAAAATGCGTATAATACGAGTGATGGGAATTTTCCCAGAACTCGGAAAAACCTAAGCAAGTGCACTTTTGTAGTTGTGCAAGTACACGTTTGTACCTGAGCAATTACACTTTTTTTATCCCCAATTATGAATTTCTATACTAACATATTTAATTTACAATGCAGAAATGGCTACCCAAAAATCAGAACATAGATCGTCTTTGCACAATCTGTTCTCAATTTTGAGCGGTGGATGTTTTAAGGACAGGCGTCTAAAGGTCTGCAAGACATTTCCGTTTTACATACTTATCAAGGGATTATATGACAGAATTGATTCCCTTCCATCTATGAAAGTAAGTGTACGAGCTATAGAAGATATAGAAAATATGTATATGCATAAAATGAAAGGATTCTATATCAAGAAAACAACTCTACGAGTAAGAACAAATGATATTAGAATAATAATGGGATTGGAGAGTGGAGACAGAAATATTCCATATTTCAACAAAACTGATGTGATGGAATCAGAGTGGTTTAACAAGATGTTTCCTGGAATAGACAAAGGATTAACAGTGACATCATTAAAGAGTAAAATACTGTCATTTTTAAGCGAACTGAGTCGGACGAAATCAATGATGATATTGCACGATTAATATGCATTCTCGTATTGAACACCGTATTCTTCAATTCTGGAGGAGGATACATTCATTGGTGGGTGATTCGTGTCAGTGAAGATCTGAAAAGGTTGAAGAAATATGACTAGGCAAGTGAAAGTTTAAAAAGATTAGAAGAATCGCTAAAAGCTGGACAATTCAACAATCCAAAAGGTCTAAGCTGCATGTTGTTGGTAAGATAATACATTTGTTAAATATGAATACAAGATTGTATTTAAAAACAAACAATTAATTATTAAATAAATTTATATTGCAGGCGTTCTTCTATGAGCACATGAACACATGGGCTCCAGTTGAAGAACATGAACGCGCATATCCAAGAGTGTTGAGATGGCACCTGAAACAACTTCATCCATCATTCAAGCTCAATCAGATAAATAAAGTGAAATAGAGATATGTAAGATACTAGTTATTTCAAGTACAATATTTATATCAGTTATTGGATTTGTCCCATAAGGTTGATGTGACATTTTTGTAGTTGATTAGTAGTAAAATTCCCATTTTTTGAAACTTAAACTTTTCTAAAACTAACTTTTATACTGTATTCCATTTATTGTATTTTGAGTTATGGGATTTTGTTTGGATAAAGTTACCCCTGATACAGTTAAGTTTCTAAGACTTTACTTGTAGAATCACAAAGACGTACTTGTAATGTACTTTTCCAGTGGTGGAAAGTATTCCCAGAACTCATATTTCATATCAAAACTTCCAGAATATCATAACTTAATAGATTTAGTAACATACGTGTGGAAATTTACTAATACTCTGAATTTTTTTTATTTGTTGAAGATGAAAAGAGAAAACTTAATGCTGAAAAGGTATGAAAGAAAATACATAAGAGACTCATTGAGGAATGAAGATGAACCGGGAAGTGAAGAAGTAGTTCAATACGAAAATAAAGAAGAAAAATGGATAGTAGTGAAGATAAGATGCATAGGATAATAGAATACGCACAGAAGTTTCTGAAGGAACCTCAAGTGTATTACAGGAAGAGGAAAAAAACTCTTCAGCGCTACAAATTATTATGGACGAGGCCGAAAACAGTAAAAAAACAACAAATACACCAATAAGTCCATTTAGAATTGAGCTACAAGGATCGAAAGGTGGTTATAGTATAAATCAAGCATCAGCAAGTAACACAAGTGATACAATATATATTGCTACCTTAATTCAACCTTTCCTAGACAAAAGTGGTCCCAACTTCTCCCTTGGAATAGATAGTCGGGATGTTTTTGAAACACCACCTTCACAAGGAGTGTTGAGGGATGACACAGCTGAAAACATAAAGTAAACAACCAATCTTTAGCAGATGTTGACCTCATATCAACAAATAAAAAAATGGAAGAACAAATGAAGTTGCTGAGTGAGGAATTATGTTCATAGAGGAATAAGGTGTCTGAGCTAGAACTGAAGCTAACTCAAAAAGAAAATGAAAAAAAATATATGGTGAACAAGGCGGATTTTAATAAACAAACACAAACAATAGAGAGATTGACTCACGATTTAACTTTGGAGAGGGAAGAGGTGAAAAAGCTGAATTTTAACCTAAAAATTGTGCTCACTAAATTGGAAAAAGAAAAGCAAGACCAACTGGCATTAAAATCTGAGATAAAGAAGAAGGGTGAGGAAATTAGTATATTGGAAGCATCTGTAAACACGAAAGAATCTGAAAATATACAGATGAGAAAAGAATGTGATAAAATGTTCAAAGAAAATAAAGAATTGAAAACAAAGTTATCCCAGGCACAAAGCCCTGGAATAAATGAGACTGAAGTTGCATGCTTGAGAGCAGAGAATCATAACCTCTTGGAAGAAGTAACAAGGTTGAATTTGTATATACAAACTTTGGAACAAAAAAATTAGAAGAAGATGAAGAATTAAAAAAAGGAGAAGAAAAAGATATCTCTAAAACAATAGAATTAGAAGAGGCTCTGTCTGCAAAGAAGCAACAAAAAGAAGCCGAACCATTCAAAGAAGCAACAAAGTCAGTACAAAACGATCAAGCAGAACACCAAAGTGATGAGAAGGAAATTGAAGGCGAAAATCTAATGCCTAAGTCAGTGATTCAACACGAAGAAAATGACAAAGAAACAATGTCAAATGAGACAATAGTGATGGAAAATGAAAAAGAAAAATCAAAATCATCACTGATAACTACGCCAACAACCACAGTATTCGAAATCTGTGACAAACTAGTGCCGGAATTTAAGAGGAAAATGACAGAAACAACTCCAAACTCTATGGTAAGAAGAATTTCACAAAAAGATGATAGAAAGGTAAAAAGGATCCCTGATGACTTACTTGATCCAAATAAGCTTAAAAAGCAGAAAACTAAAGACTCCAATGTAAGACAAGGAAAACCGTTTAGTTTGGATATGAAAATCGTAAACAGAATCGCAAGAGAAATGTCATTATCTACTGTTATTTGGACAAGAAAATCTAAATACCTACCCAAATAACACTTTCTAAACCCAAAATCCAGGGGTAAAAATTTCAAGAGTGCTCAAAGCTTTGAGTTGGAGGTCAGTTGAGATGCCGAAAAGAATAGAGACATTATCCACTGTAAGGGAGATTGAAGTCTCCCTTTTTGTTCCATATTTATATGCTTATGAGACATAAAATTAGGTGAATTATGAACTAATATGATAGACTTTTAATGATTATTTGCTATATTTCGATTTCACTCCTTGGAAATTAGTATTTTTGGATTTATTAAGCTTTTGCGCGTAATATGGTTTTTTTAGTGGAAATTTTGTAGGTTAGGAATACTAGCAAGGAGGGGAATCGTGGATTAAATTCATAGATCTTGTAAAGAATTCAAAGGCGTGAAGAAATATTCTGAAGAGTTGATTTAGGAAACTGCAAATCTGGAAGGCTTCTGAAGATTTCTGATTTTGAGCCATTTAGACGAGGATTAAGCAGCTGAGTTGTGAAGAGATTAGATTCCTTATTGAGTTATGAAGATTTAGCAAGTTGAATGGATCAATTTCGAGTTGAAATGAGCAAGTTACACCCGTTTTAGTGAAGGGGCTACGGCAGTTACGTGATTTGGACTTAAATTATGGACTTGGGTTTTTTAATATTTAACTAATTAACCTAAATAAAATCCCTAGTCCGATTTTAGCACTATAAATAGGCCTTTAGACCTCATTATTTAGCACCTCACATTTATTCTTCAATTTAAATCATCCTTAAAAGAGAGTTTCCAGAGAGAAAGTCAGAAGCAAGGAAAAGGAAAAAGCTAAGAGCTGGAGAAAGTCATTTTCTCCAAATCACAGCCAAACCCAATTCCTAATTAGGTTCTATATTTTATTTCTGTAATTTGTAAACATGAATTCTTTTACTTTTATTTTCTTAGTTTCTGCAATTATGAGCTAAATTCATACAGTACTTGAGAACGTACTAATGGGTTAAGCCCCAATCTATTTCATTTTATGTTTTTGGTTTTGGTTTATTGTAATTGAAATCGAATTGGGTAATTAATATTTTTCATTAATTTGAATTTATCAACTATTATTGAAGTAGCTAATCTGTAATAGGACTTAGTAACTAGGCTATTCCATTTAGTGGCGAATGGATCACATTAACGGGGGGTCTAGGTACAGAAATAATTAATGAATGTAGGATAGAAATTATTTGACCTTGACAAGCTTAATTAATCCTATGGCCAATTGGGTAATTAGAACTTAGTCATTCGAAGGTGGACTATATTTACCCTGACGGGGTTTGTAGCACCTAAGAATAGCTTCTTAGTCCACCCTGACGGGGGTAAGGAGAATCCTGAATCCCGACTACTATTATTACCAATTCGTCCCTTAAACAATACATGGAATGAATAGATTTAGGTGAAAACCTAGCGTTACTCGAGTACTACTTTTCATACCTTGCGTCTCGCTATTTTATTTTCTCGCGTCTAGCTTAATATTTACATTACGTTAGTCTTTTAATTAATAGTCTTAGTTATATAAAAACAAACAACCAATCTTAAAATCATTTATTTGCTTTTACATGCAATTAATCACTACTTGATAAGCATTAGAGTCAACCAATCCGTCCCTGAGAACGAATCTGTTTATCACATATATTACTTGGGACAACTGTACACTTGCAGTTGTGGTTCCCTTTTCCTTATTGCATTATTTTTAGAACACACAAGGGACCGCCAAGTTTTTGGCGCCGCTGCCGGGGACGGTAGTGTGTGACGATGGTGTTTATCCTTTAGTGTTTAATTGCATCTTTATTTTCAGTTTTACGCTTGTGTTTGTTTTGTTTTTACAGGTGATTTATTCAGGTAATGATCAAGAGATTTATTTAAAGATGTATAGAGGACATTACCCAAATCCCGGTCCATTTGACTATTGGGAAAACTTTTCGGGACAACAACAATGGGGTATTAATTCTTACCAACAACCTTATCAATATCTGCAAGAGCAAGGATGGAACAGTCAATGGATCAGGAATAATCAACCGCAATCATCATATCACTATCAACAAGAGCATGAATGGAACAATCAATGGATTGAAAACATTCAACACTATCAGCAAGAGACACTACTAGAGAGAGTCAATCGCCTATGCGAAGAAGTCAAGGAAAGAGAGCCAGAGCGTAAGGCAAGAGAAGAGGAATTTAAAGCTACCTTTTCATCCACACAAAAGATGCTAGACGAAATGGAGTCCATATATAATTCTCAGTATTTTTCCAATAGTAGCAGGTCTTATGAAGATTCAACTCCCCAGAGGGATGGAAGAGATCAACAGGAAGAAGTAGTTGATGAGAAGGTGTTGAAAGAAGATATTATTGATAGTGATAAGACCCACAATGTGGTTGAGAATCCTAATAACATAGTGGAAGAAGGAGTAGCAACACAAATCCTAGAAGTTAACACAGAGTTTGTTATTCCTAAGGTGTATGCACATGATCAATATATAGAACACAAACAAGAAGAGGTGGTGATCGAGGTTATAGAAAGTCCAAAGCAAGAATATTATGAGATGATAGTGGAAGATTGGGTTGAAAGTGAACATGAATATGAAGTGGTTGAGAGGTCAAATTGAAGAAATAACGGTTCATAATAAAATAGAAGTTGAACCGCCACAACAATTTCACCCATACCGATAACGAATCTTGAATGAAAATAGAGCTGAAGAATCACCTCATTTGCCAACAATATTCAATATGTGCTATACAAGCAAGGTGCCACACCGTGAGAGCAAAGCGGCAAGGATGAGCACCTACCCACCATATTTTAAAGATGAATACGAGATTGAAACAAGGAATAAAATAATCTTATATCGTTGAGAACGGTTATCTACTCTAATGTGGTGGAAAATGAGTTTCGTCGTGAAAGTAAGAAGGCGAAACAAAGTACTTACCCACGTCCTTTCAGAGATCGATTAAATAAAATTCTAAGGGGGAAGGTACCAAAAGTTTCATATCAAGGAAGAGGCGAGTTTAAGCGGAGGAACACCGCAAAGGCCTCAATACCATCTTCATGGAAGGTAACACGTCGAACTTTAAGACGTAATAAACAAAAGTGCTTCTTGGGAGACAACCTATGTTTTAAATTGCTTTCATGTCTTTTAAATTCTTAGTGTGAATTAGAGTATTGGTTATTTATTTAGTGTTTATTTTTAAGAAATGAGAAAGGTTGGTGTTTTTTTATGATTACAGGAGTGAAGATCATGAGTTTGGGGTAGTTAGAACGAAAAAGAATGAAAAATTTGGGTTACAATGCAGTAGAAACCGGGAATCCGGTTGCTAGCAACCGGGAACCCGGTTTTTGGTGCTGTAACCGGTTATCAGTAACTTCGGAAGATCATAACTTGATGCTCGGAAGTTGAATAAATTTTTCTTGAGCCTAAACCGCATAACTTTTCGAGCTCTATCCAATGTTAAAGTCAAAATGTTCACATGAACAGCTAAAATTTTATGACCTGTGCGTAAAGGGAGACGCAATTCGTGGTGCGAAATGAAGAAAAACAAAATTTTAAGAAACAATGGTAAGTCCAATGGAAAATCTGAGTAGTCCAATGGATTGGGAGCGCAATTTCCAATAAAAATAAGTATAATTTTCGCAAAAATCTGAGGTGTAGGCAAAGGAGAAATCGAAGAAACAAAATGGGAATTTTCTGCGCGAATACGCAACACCTTGCGTCCAGCGGGTTGGCAATTCGCGCGCGAATAGCCAACCCGTTCGTCACTAGTCGGGAACCCGTTCGCAAAAGCCAACACTCTGACCCCTGCGTAGGCAAAGACGCAAGGACGTTCCGTCTAAAAAAAACCTGACCGGGTACCCGGTTAACACAAACGGGCGTCCGGTTATCTTCGGCGAAAATTGACCTAAACCTTACAAAAACCTTATCTTTTCCTTTCCTTTGGCCTCCCACATATGAAACACCATTGATGACGAAGCAAAGCTCCAAAATACCTTAAATTCCATCATCAAAACACCAAAATATCACCAATCCACCTCTTTAAACATCATCCGAACACACAATCATATCATAAATCTCCCAAAATACCAAAGAATTTACACTTTAATCCGAATTTTTTCACCAAAACTTAAAGTGTAACCATTAAACCTTTGCCAAACCTTGAAATATCTATGACCCAACTCTAAACAATCCATAATTCATATCCATAAACCTTCAACAACACTAAAATCAAAAATTTCGTCCAAAACTTTTGAGAGTTCTTGAAGCTTTGAGTTTGGGGTCATCAAAGATGACCATGAAGATTGGAAAAGGTACAAAGAACATGATGAAGAGAGAAAACTAGGTATGGAGGGAAGACTTTCGTAGAGGAGATGATGATTAGAGAGCTGGGAATAGATGAAAACGTGGGAAATTTGACAAAAAGTTTGAGGTGACGAAGAACACTTTATAAACGCAACCATTGATGACGAAGAATTCAAAACCTCAACCTGGACGCAACACGGATAACCAGCCTCGCGCTAGTTAAGATACGTTTTCTATCCCTTCTCATTTAGTGTAGATTAGTTTATTTGCTTTGAGTCTTTTCGAGTCGTGGGGACATGACTCATTTTTTAGTTTGGGTGGGGTTCGTTGCCTCATCCCAATTTTATGTGTTATCTGTGTTATTTGTTTTCAATAAAATTAATTAGGTGTTGTGTTTGACTGTATAAGATCTTATATGTTCCCTTTAAGCATGCTTTATATGAATCTATGATAGTAAATAGTGGACTTTAGGGATTAGTATAAAACGCACTTTAATTGCATGCAAACATAGGTAATTGATAGGAAATATTAATGAACAATGCAAAAGAAGTAAAATTGTACTTAAGGAAAATGTTTGGTGTGTAGAACCGTAGATCCAAAATAGTAGAGAACCCACTTAGATATGAACTAGAGGCAAGCTATGTAGCTAGGAAAATAATAGGGGCAGTTCTTTGTTAGCCATTTGAAGCCTTTTTAGTCTTCTATCCCTTGTATTAATTATATCCGTCTTAGCCCAATTTTGAGCCTTAAGTCTTTCTTTTGTCGCCACAATATAAGCCCATATCCCCTTAGATTAGTAGGCATGACCATATGACCTGCACTTGAATCACGATCCTGAGACCTGTCTCGAGCTTGAGTTTGGGGTGGTGGGTCCATTTATGGGAAACTTCATTGGGTGGGAACTTATGTGTTTGTATTGAGGCACAAAAATTAAGATGATGTTATTATTTGTAACCCTTTGCCGGGATTGAAAAGAAAAGAAAAAAAAGTGAAAAAAAACTGAAAAAAAAAGAAATGAAAAAGAAAAATAAAAAGAAAAAAAGAATAAAATAAACTGGCAAAGTGGAAAATTTCTGAAAATCATCTTATTATGTATTGGGTTGACATGGGGACGCTACATTAGCGCGTCAAATGGGTTGAGTGGGAACATTATATGAGTGTAAACTCAAGCTCGTGGACAGTTGTTGATGGTAAGAGAGGAGAGAGCCAAAAGCTCACTTCAAATTTACCAAATTTATATATCACACCGTCCCTAAGCCTATGCTAAATCCATAAAGACCTCGTGATTCCTAGATACATAGTGAGTTTGTAATTCATCTAATAGGGAGTATGCTAAGTGGAGCGTTCAAAGCGAGTGAGGATCAATGAACACCCTATAGCCATCATACTGAGATAAGTACAAGTGTAACCTTCTAGCATTGCGACTTTAATTTTATGATTGATATTATTTGTGTTTGATTTTTGCATGATTAGTGTATGTGTATATTAATTTCTAATGTTTGCTATATGAGGTTTGTTTAAAGTGTTGCTTTGGGTTTATTTGCTAATATCTATATTCTCTGCAATTCACCTTAAGACCATAGTTTTATTTTACTTTGTCGGGACGACAAAGGTTTGAGTTTGGGGTCTTGATGTCTCCCTTTTTGTTCTATATTTATATGCTTATGAGACATCAAATTAGGTGAATTATGAACTAATATGATAGTCTTTTAATGATTATTTGCTATATTTCGATTTCACTCCTTGGAAATTAGTATTTTTGGATTTATTAAGCTTTTGCGCGTAATATGGTATGGTTTTAGTGAAAAGTTTGTAGGTTAGGAATACTATCAAGGAGGGGAATCGTGGATTAAAGTCATAGATCGTGTAAAGAAGTCTAAGGCGTGAAGAAATATTCCGAAGAGTTGATTTAGGAAACTGCAAATTTAGAAGGCTGCTGAAGATTGCTTATTTTGATCCATTTAGACGAGGATTCAGCAGCTGCGTTGTGAAGAGATTAGATTCCTTATTGAGTTATGAAGATTTAGCAAGTTGAATGGATCAATTCCGAGTTGAAATGAGCAAATTACACCCGTTTTAGTGAAGGGGCTACGGCAGTTACGTGATTTGGACTTAAATTATGGACTTGGGTTTTTTAATATTTGACTAATTAACCTAAATAAAATCCCTAGTCCGATTTTAGCACTATAAATAGGCCTTTAGACCTCATTATTTAGCACCTCACATTTATTCTTCAATTTAAATCATCCTTAGAAGAGAGTTTCCAGAGAGAAAGTCAGAAGCAAGGAAAAGGAAAAAGCTAAGAGCTGGAGAAAGGCATTTTCTCCAAATCACAGCCAAACCCAATTCCTAATTAGGTTCTATCTTTTATTTCTGTAATTTTTAAATATGAATTCTTTTACTTTTATTTTCTTAGTTTCTGCAATTATGAGCTAAATTCATACAGTATTTGAGAACGCATCAATGGGTTAAGCTCCAATCTATTTCATTCTATGTTTTTGGTTTTGGGATTATTGTAATTGAAATCGAATTGGGTAATTAATATTTTTCATTAATTTGCATTTATCAACTATTATTGAAGTAGCTAATCTGTAATAGGACTTAGTAACTAGGTTATTCCATTTAGTGGCGAATGGATCCCCTTGACGGGGGGTCTAGGTACAGAAATAATTAATGAATGTAGGATAGAAATTATTTGACATTGACAGGCTTAATTAATCATATGTCCAATTGGGTAATTAGAACTTAGTCATTCGAAGGTGGACTATATTCACCCTGACGGGGTTTGTAGCACCTAAGAATAGCTTCTTAGTCCACCTTTACGGGGGTAAGGAGAATCCCGAATCCCGACCACTATTATTTACCAATTCGTCCCTTAAAAAATACATGGAATGAATAGATTTAGGTGAAATTCTAGCGTTACTCGAGTACTACTTTTCATACCTTGCGTCTCTCTATTTTATTTTCTCGCGTCTAGCTTAATATTTACATTACTTTAGTCTTTTAATTAATTGTCTTAGTTATAGAAAAACAAACAACCACTCTTAAAATCATTTATTTGCATTTACATGCAATTAATCACTACTTGATAAGCATTAGAGTCAACCAGTCCATCCCAAAGAATGAATCTGTTTATCACATATATTACTTGGGACAACTGTACACTTGCAGTTGTGGTTCTGTTTTCCTTATTGCATTATTTTTAGAACACACAAGGGACCGCCAGAGATGAAGAAGAATCAAAGTAAGGTATTGGGTACTATAGAGAAGAAGACAATTGAGAAAGGTTTGAGTTCGAGTACAAATAAAAAGGGTTAAACATGTCAAGATAATAGAGAAAAGCCAGTTGTGGTGAATACAAAGAGCAAAAAGATTACAACTTTCCAGGAAAAGACACCACAACCTCTACAAATCGAAATTCCTATACCCGAGATAAATGAAACTTCAAAGGCCTTGTTAGCATCCGCGAAGTACACATATACCGGACTTACCTTTTGCTCATGAAAGAATATTTGAAATTTGGAGAAGGTGATTACAAGACATTTCTAGAGATGGGAGAGATATTGGGTTGGACTATATTCATGATGAGACGTTCAAGTTTATGTATGGATTTAGTTTCTGAGTTCTATTTAGGGCTCTTTAGCCGAGATAGTGAAGGTCGTGTTCTAGTGAGAAAGTTAGTCACTTTTACAGTTGAAGTTTAGAAACCACTTCCAGTTCAAGAAATTGGTTGGACCATGCAACTATCGAGAAATAGTGGATAATATCAAGACTTTTAATTGAAATCAACTTTTTGAGCATGCATTAGATGAATAAAAAGTGCAATCACACAAAGGAGAATTGAAGGCACCTTGGCCTTACAAATATCTCCAACCTGATACAAGAATTTGGCAGAATTTCCTCACACCAAATACCTTTGGAAACACGCAAACTTTGGATGTGACTAAGAAAAACGCCTTCTTTTTTAATTATGTTTTTAGAGGGGAATAAGTAGATGTGGCATAGTTGATCTTTGAAGAGGTGATGCGATTTTTCGTCTCTCCACTTTTGTTATTTAATGTGAAATATCCAACTATGATCACGTGCCTAGTACGAAAAGCGAATGTGATTCGGGGTGAAGAAGAGAAATTGATGTATAAAGTGAGCAAAAACATCAACAATGTTTGGATCAAGACAATCTTTAAAGGAGCGGAAATAAAGAAGCCTTCACAAGAAGAAATCTCTTGTGAGAGAGAATCAAAAGAATAAGATCTTATTTGGCGATAAAGGGTAGAAGAGCGATTGAATAAAGTTGAAGTAGCTCAAACCTTCTTGACCGATGATGTGGCATAGATCAAAGCAAATCAAGTGCACATCATGACACTACTGGAGCAATTACAGCGCGACACGCGAAAGATCCACCAATTCCTCTTTTGGATGTTGTTAAAGCAAGGAAATAGCCTCGAGAGTATGTTCTCTTTCTTACTTACCATTTTTGCATAAGCAATATTTACTTGTTTTTAAATTCTTTATTGAGTCTTTTTTGAGTCGTGGGAACACGACTCATTTTTTAGTTTGGGGTGTGGGGATTTGTTGTCCCTCATCTCCATTTTTATGTGATTTTACTGTTTTTAGGAAGAAATATAATTTTTGATACATGGGATTAGATGTAGAGTGTGTTTAATAGATTGAAATCATAATCTTAGTAAGCTAATGAGAGAAAGTACTATGTTTATGAGCTGATTATTTTTTATGCTTTGAGTATGAACGGGAAACACACGTTGATAGTAAAGAAAAGATTAGTAAGCAATGCGCTAGAAGTATGTTTGATCTTAGGTGCCTTGAGGGGTGTGTAGGCCGTGAGATCGGAGCTAGTTTATAAACCCATTTAATGAACATGCTAAAGGTGAGAAGGTAACGAAATTGCATAGTTTAGAAAGTGATTATGGCGGTTCTGTTGATAAGCCCCTTGTTGCCTTTTAGCTTGAAGTCCATTTATTATATTTATATCATTCTCAGCATTTTCTAGCATTTCTAAAGCCTTTTTATTTAGCCATGTTATAAGCCATACCCTTTAGATTTTAGGACTTTTCAATATGACTCTTTAAATCGCAATGCATAGATAATCGTTTTAGAGCTTGAGTTGGGGTGTGGGTTCACCGTTATGGGAAATATTATTGGGTTGAGTTTTTGAGCTTATATATTTGTGTTCTATATTTTGATGATGATTTAATGTGATATTGTAACCCTTTGTCAGGGTAAAAGTAAATGAGAAAAGTATTGAAAAGAAATATGTTGAAAATGTAGCATGATATCTCACCTCAAAATGAGAGTCATGGCTATATTACAAAAGAAAAAAAATTGATATGAGAAGATTGAAGTAGTATAAAATTTGAACCGGTAAAGTGTAATTCTTATGTGATCATCTTTATGCTTTATATTGGGTTATTTGGGATGCTAACTAGTGCATCAAATCATTGGGTTGAGTGAGAACATTTTATAAGAGTAAATCAAGCTCTAAGGCGATTCGTTGATCGCTAGTGAGGAGAGAGCCAAAAGACCACTCTAAATTATTCAAATATACGATCATACTGTCCCTAAGCCAACATTACAACCTTAAAGACCTTATGATTCTTGACTCTATGATCTAGGAATAATTGGACCGTTAGAGAGTAGTTAGATGGATCATTGGATACTAGTTAGGCTCGATGAACAATCTATAGCCTCCATGTTAAACTGGGTGAGGAACTTCTCCTTAGTGCATTGCAAAGCTAATCCGATCTTGAATTGTAAATCGTGTTGATCGTTTGTATGACAAGTGTACGGGTAATTAGTTTGTAAATATTATTACATGAAATTTTCTGAGTAATTTCTTTGAGTTTATTATCCATATTTTGTTGTCTTCTTCCCATTGTGCTTAATTGACTTAAGTGTGTATATAGATACTTCCCTATGTTCTTATCTTTATTATATCAAAACGATACAACTTGGAGTTGGGGATCTTTATGTCTATATATTTATGATATATTAATATAGGTTTGAGACATTATTTTAGGTGTATTTTATTAGAGTAATGATATTTGTCACCCTTTTTGTATCACCCTTTTATCACCTCGTACGTGTATGCCTACATGTACCAATGAATTGAATTCTCTATCCTATTTAATTTTTCTTTATCTTCTATTCAAGGAAATCTAAACATATATATAGAAGAGTGATAAAAGGGTGACATGAAAAGGGGTGACATATATCATTACTCATTTTATTAATGTTTAGGGATATTTCTCCGTTATTACATAATTTCTTAATTCGTGTCTTGAATTTATGATTTATTACTTTTAGAGCATATTTGGTATAATTTGTGTGTTAATGTGAAGCTCTTAAGGTTTAAAAAGTATAATTATATGTTAGATCAATTCTAAGGAGTTAAGGAAAGAAGATCTAGGAGAAATCAGGAGATAAAAGGAAACAAAGTTGAATTAGGAAAGGAAAGATGCCATGTTAAGTTGTCAAATCTGTACTGACGTCCACTAAAGTGAATATAACTCCAAATCATCTGTGATTTCGGATGAGCCATTAATAGGTTAGATAGATCTTTACGTTGTGGCCGTTTTGATATAAAGTGCACGAAATTTAGCCCAGTAAACAAAGGAGATATAATCAAAATAGTGAGTGATGTTTATCATGTCCTATATTTTAGGAAATGAATTTGAAGTGGACTTTGACTCCAATTACATGCCTTCTTCTTACTTAATATTACTCTTAGAAGTCATCCAGAGAAGCAAGTTGACCGTATGTATATTTCTTTTAGTTTATTCTTAGTTAGCATGAACTAAATTTCCCATAGCTTGGGTTTTTCATATGTATAATCTTTGAATTCTATTTTCTTCTATCTAAGTTTGTTGGGAAAAAACCTTTTTAAATCGATTAAGCTTCTTAACCTTTATATTTTTTTATGTGTTTTTATGTATTGACTGTATTTATTGCTAGTGCACAAGTATAGACTACCCCATTAATAGCTGTTGGATGGTCACCCAGAAGGTGTGTCTAATTGTTGAAACACCACATGAACGTCTAGTGTGTGGTAGTGATCCTGACGGGCTTGCCTAACTAGATAGTCACTAGGGTTTGAGATTAACCACCGATCATTGTGTGGGGTCTCCTGGTAATTGTTAGGCCACCTAAGTCCACTTGGAAGGGGATTAGGAGGAATATAGAATCATGGCTACTTATTTTATGAGCTTTAATCACCCTTATAACTAGTAGAAGAAATAGAAGGATAAGTGCATACACGCAAACCTGAGCTATATCTCTCATCCCAGTCTTACGTATTTATTTTATTTGCATTAGTTTTTAGTTTAATCATTATCTACACAATTACACTTATTTATTTTACTCTCTTTTATTCCATCTAATCCACGATTCTAACACACTAAGTCCCTGGGAACGAATCTTACTTATTATTAAACTTGCATATGATCAATGATACTTGCAGTGAGTAACGTGATTGGATAGGGTGATAGTTCTTGTCTTAATTATAATTATTTTATCACACCCTACCAGCACCGACATTGCGTCGACAAGAACTATTTATAAAAAAGACCAACATAGCTTTGGAAACCTTGAGAGAGAAGTGTCCACAACCTAATACAGATTTGGAAATCCTTTCCCACTGTTGACACCCTCCTAGAGTTGCACTCGTTGAATAAATTATGAGCAGTTTAAAGGGGAAAACAAGTAAATCAATACTAACTCGACTACAACCTCATCAGTAAAAACCATCGAAGATATCCATAAAAACACGTCTCAAAAAACACCAACATAAGAGTTTCAGCCTCAATCAGCTAAAAAGGCAGAGGTGGTGAATTTCTTTCAATCGCAGCTTAACAAAAGATATTGATCTCACAAATTCAAAGGGATGTTGATAACACAAAATATAACGCTGATAATTGGACTTGCTCAATGGAGTCCCGGCACACTTAAAGTTAAGGAATTATGCCACACTTTAGGACCGATATACATATGCTCGAGGAAAAAACGATTAAATCTCCTTCATAGGTCAATTTACCAAGGATGAGTTACAGGCACAAGCACCATGAGGGCATATGACGTAGTAGCAGGGTAGCTTTTCACAGGCTAGTTTCGCACCAGTCTGATGCTTAAACTACGCCCATGCAGTATTTTGCGTGTCTGTCGACATTTATAAATACCTCCCTCTCCATCAGAATCGAAACCTCTGGTTACTCTCTTAAAACTCTCTTTCTCTCTCTAAAATTTGTTGCGGTTAATATACAGTGTGATTTATTCTCCATAGCTTCTCAGTTTATGTAATCATCGATAACAAAAATGGTAATGTTGAGCGTCAAAGTGCCATCAGGAGCGCAACTCCCTTTGGTTCTAACCTAGTGTTTGGTTTTAGGAAGGTTGTGAGAAGCTAGTAGATCCTCAGACCATCATCAAGATCCACATAAGGACTAAGAAGAAACTCCTCACTCGGTTATCCAGAGCAAGGTACCGCATTATCTACTATCCTTCTTGTATAATTTGATATTCTTAACTTTTCTCTCCTTCTACCTACACATATGTATTTATGTCGGCGCGTCTTGGTTTTCTTTGTATCCTCGGGCCGAGCGTGGTCCTGAGATTGATGATAATGTGATTTTCATACTCTATCAATCACCAACGATCATCTTTATCTTTGTATATTAAAACTTACAATCCCACTAACAAAATGTATGTGTCGCTCATGCATCAAATATACTACTGTTTTTATTGGGAGAAGTCAAACAAATTAGAGATTTTAACCCAAGGGGTCTTGAACACCCACCCTTATTCCTAACCCAACCCCATCTTTTTTCTCTTCTCACAAAAAATCTCAACTAGATTTTAACACTATAGGCAAAAATTCCATTTACAAATTTGCCCTCTTTTGTTTTTCATTTCCTATATACATAGTATATTATTTCAGAAATTATATTATGAAAACCCTCATTGCTATACTCTCTCTCCTATCTCTTGTTAGCCTCTTCTCTCTCATTCGTTAAAGCTTCTCAAACAGGAGAAGATGGATGTCGTTCAGCACAGCCATGGCCGGAGCTGTTCATGATTTGAGGTCCGTTATTTGAAGACAAGCCGATCTCTAGCTCGCCTTTGTTCGTGTTCGTGACCTCCGAGCAGCGAAGAATATCTGGTGAGCTCCAAGACTCCGATCTCTAAACCAGGTGTCACAAGCCTGCTATGGCTTCGAAGACTCCGATCTGATATGTTGAAGGCTATCGAGGCTGTCATGAAGGAGGGAAGCCAAACAAAACAGGCGCATCTCGAAGTCCGGTGAGCTAAAGGTGATGCGCGAGGAGTTCCTTCTCTGGCGAGTTAGGATCTGGTTCGTGGTGGTGCTCGGCGCAAGTGATTGTTGCAGTTTCGAGGTCTGAAATAAAGGTGGTGCATCAAGTTGCAGCGACCTCAGGTGGAAAGCACGACCGCCGCCTCCGTTCGAACCCGCCTCGTCGGAGCTTGGAAACTGCATTGCGGATCCAGCTTAGTTGCCACAGCACATTGATCCAGCAGTTGCTCCGAGATAGGCCACAACACCGCGCGATCCAACTTCTTTGCTTCCATTAACGTTAGAGTTTCGTGAACTCCGGTCACAAAGGAAAAGACCGGCCTGCAGTAGTAGGAGAAGGAGATGTGGTCCGTCCGTTCGCAAGATCTGGTAAAAAACCAGAACTGTTTTTTTCCTTTCTAAGGCCTATGTTGTACGCTGTAGAATAGGGGAGTGGTTTTTTTTCTTTTTCTTATTTATCTGTAATAGTTAGATGAGATTAGTTTCCTTTTTCTATTAAAGATGTAACAAAATTGTGTAATTTTTTAGCATTTTTCAATAATAATCTTTTTTTTTAATAATTTTTTTTAGGATACTCATCATTTTTTTAGAGTACCCATATTTTTTTGTAGAGTACCCGTCAATTTTTGTAGAGTACTCATCAATTTTTTCGAAACTCTACTATTTTTTTTTAGACTCTATGTTTTTTTCCGATACTCATTGTTTTTCCGATACTTATTGTTTTTTCCGGTGGCCGGTAACAGGTAGTCGGAGGTAGGATATCGGAGGCCGGTGGTCGGACATCGGAAGTAAGTGGGTAGTGAAGAAAGATAAAAAATGACATTATTTATTTATCTTTTAGTGTTAGTAAAGATATTTTAATATTTAGTCATGTTTGAGATCTATTTTAAAAAAAAATTACTACTAGTTTTATAGATAAATAATTAGTATCTAAAACTTTATAGATCAATCACCTAATAAATTATATTAAAAAGTAACAAGGTGTCAATAAGACGAGGGGAATGAAGTAAAAAGGAAATTCTGGGCATGATGGGAGAGAAAAATAAAATTATAACGAGAATTAGACAAAAGCAATAAAGAAAACATGTCATTAGAACTGGAATTAGAACAAAAATGAACGCGGTTTGATTCAAATTAAGAAAAAAATAAAGTCAAATTGAGTGATGTGGCTTTCAACCATAGTTGGGAGCCGGTAGATATTGTGGTTGTTGGAGCAGACAGGGATGGTAAAGTAGTGCACAAAGTCATTAAGCGCGCAAGAGTTAATTTAGCCGTTGAAGAGGAAAGTTGGGCAATCCTCCTTGCTATGAGGGCTGCCGCTGATAATCGGATACAGAATAGTTCTTTATATTCTGACAACCTTGAAGTTGTTCAAGGAATCGCCAAAGACGGGTGCGCCAACTGGCAAATCAGGCCAATGATTTGTGAAGCACTCGGATGGATGAAAAAGTTCCCGCGGTGGAAGGTTTTTCATATAAAAAGAGACTTAAATCAGATCGCGGACTTAAGTAATTAAGAAGGGTATCAACATCTCGGATGCACCGTCAACCTCTATTATTGATTATTGTAGCTATTTATCTAGGATTAAGTTGTAATTCTCTCTAACATTTCTGTTGAAAAAAAAAAAAAACTTGTGAAAAATAATAATATAGCAACGACAAGGAGAGCGCGTCCAAAAAAAAAACGATAAGGAGTAACCTATTATGATTGTATAACCAAAAGATCAAAAGTCAAAACACAGGAAGATCACCAAGTAATTAGAATTAAAATTAAAATTGACTCAAAAGACTTTCTCCTAGGTTCACTTCCTCTCACTAAGTTTCTCATCATATGGGTTCTTTTTCTTTTTCAGTCTCATCATATTGGTGAACATATTGAAAGTTCAATGGTTTCGTGTGTTGTGTGGCCTAGGCAAATTCAGTAAAGTCAGTTCACAATTTTATAAGTAATTTTAAAAAAAAAATTACGTTTTTAGGCCTCAAATTTTGAAATAAAAATATTAAAGATTTAGTTATATATTATGCTTTTTAAACGCCTTGTTGCGATTTTTCTGGTTTCTAGTTACATTTTTAGGGGGTATATACCCACTATTTTATTTTATTTAATTACATTATAAGTTCTTGTTGAAACTTTATGGTTCTAATTTTCTTAGGCATGATCTTTAGTGACTCGTTAATGATGGTTATCCCCTGAAAATAGCTTGCTTAAGCAAAACACCCCCTGAAAAATACAAAACAGTGCGTATTATGCCCCCTGAAAATGCAAAAAGAGGTACGTATATACCCACTATTTTTTTAACTACATTATCCCTATTGTTCAAAGTTCAATGTTCTTTTTCCTTATTCAGGTCAATCCAAAGTGGTGGGGAGTCCAACGTGGTGGTGAAAAATTATACCCACAAAAACAGTGGGTCTATTACCCACTAAAACATCACGATTACCCACTAAAACAGCACGAAACAGTGGGTATAAGCCCCCTAAAACTGCAAAATAGTGGGTGTACTTACCCACAAAAAATGCAATCCTACCCACTAAAAATGCATAACAGATGTAGATCTAAATAAACAGATCTAGATCAAAATAAACAGATCTGAGATCAGAAATGGATTGCTTGACCGAAATACCCCTAAAAATACCAAATGGGAGGTATATACCCCCTGAAAATGCCAAAAAGGGGGTACGTTACTGGAGGTGGACAATGGCCAGATCTTGCGAGATCTACGGCGGCGGTTTTTTGGTGTTTTGCTAGCCAAAATCTGAACGGGATTTATGGTGAAAATGGGCCAAGATCTTAACGGGTTTTATGGTGGGGAATGGCCACAGCGACGAGGCGAAGATGATGGTGATGGTGGTGAAGGAGAGCGGCAGCGGGAAGATGATGGCGATGGTGGTGAAGGAGAGCGGCAGCAGGATGGTTTTCTGGTGCAGGAGATGTGAACGGCAGAGAAAGAGAAAAGGGGAGGGGTGGGTTTTTAATTTCTAAATCTAATGGAGAGCGGCTGGTGGTGAAAATGGTGCAACAGGATGGGATGGTGACGATGGTGGACGAGCGGCAGCGGCGCCGGTTCTTATGCACGGCAGAGAAAGAGCAAGGGGTGGGGTGGGCTTTTTAGTTTCTAAAGAGAGGAAAGTATTTTTATAGGTTAGTTGGATTCTAATTTCTAATTAGTAGAAGTCTTTTTTTATTAAACTGATGTATAG
Organism: Nemophila menziesii; assembly: GCA_029959085.1. Taxonomy (NCBI): domain Eukaryota; kingdom Viridiplantae; phylum Streptophyta; class Magnoliopsida; order Boraginales; family Hydrophyllaceae; genus Nemophila; species Nemophila menziesii. The sequence continues at coordinate 9,168,328 of JARWIR010000017.1, read as the reverse complement.
TAGGCTTTAAAATCTCATTTACCCATCTTAAAATTCAGAGAACATCAATGAAAGGTTGCTTTCATAAAGCTATAATGTTTAATTATATTTTTATTATTATTATTAATTAACAAAAGTTAGGAGAAATTGCTTTTTATTATTTATATGATGTGAGCAGAAAAAGATAACTCGCCTGCTGCTAAGTTTCAAGCGAAAGAAATTAAAAAGAAAGTGACCCTACAATGTTTTTAGTTTAAATTGATTGTAATAGCTTTTTAAGTATACTAGGTATAGCCCGTGCCTTAAGGCACTTCAAAACATAAAAACTGAGACAAATTAAGGTTAAGGTTAAGGTTAGGTTTAAGGTTAAGTTTAAGGTTAAGTTAAGGTTAAGGTTAAGGTCAAGGTTAAGGTTAAGATTAAGGTTAAGATTAAAGTTAAGGTTAAGTATACTGTTAGGTTAAGGTTAAGGATATGGTTAAGGTTAATAGTTAAGGGGTTGAGGTTAAGTTAAAGGGTAAGGTTAGAATTAAGGTTAAAGTTAAGGTAAAGGTTATTTTAATTTTAAGGTTAAGGATAAGGTTAAGGTTAAGGCTTTGGCTAAGGCTACGACTAAGGATACATTGAAGGCTAAGGCTATGGTTAAATATCAAGTTAAGGTTAAGGTTAAGTTTAAGGTTGAGGTTGAGGTTGAGGTTAAGGTAAGAGTTAAGGTTAATATTAAGGTTAAGGTTTAAGTTTATGGGTTAAGGGTTAATGTCAAGTTTTTTGTCAAGGGTAAGGTAAGGTTAAGGTTAAGGTTAAGGTTAAGGTTAAGGTTAATTTTAAGGTTGAGACATTTGGGAAGTTTTGTAAGGAATGGTTTTATATTATAAATTTAAGGTAAACGTTAGTATCCGATATATAATATTAATTTTTTTAAAAATGTTTGATTAGTTCATATTATATAAACGATCTTGTAATAAAAATAAATAAGAAAATATGCAAATAAGTTGTGATGCTCATTTGGTCATATTTTAATATTGATAAAAAATTAAAAGTTAGGTGTATCCTATTTTATATAGATATCGTATTTTGGTTAAGGTAAATTTGAAAATTAAATAAGTATTAATTTTTTTTTCTTATGATTCAAATATAAAATGCAAAACTTTGTCTTTTTATAGCAAAAATTGTTTTTCAAATTTATACATGATAGCTATTATATAACATATATAGCTACGTTGAGTATAGAATGACACATATTTGATTAAAAATAGAATGCTTAAACGTGTCTTTCATAAGTAACCATCTTTCAATTTGATTTATCTGTGTGTTTGCTACATATATGAGTTTATATTTAGATATATTCATTATTAAAACGACACTATTTTTTGGATACTATAAATTCCGAGATTGAAGGAAATAAATTTGTTACTTACTTGAGTAAAATATGAGGTAAAACGTAACTATATATATATATGTTTTTATTTTATATTAATTAATTATGAGAAGAATATGGAAATTATGAGAAGAATATGGGGTTTTTAAGTATTAAGGTTAAGGTTAAGGTTTAAGGTTTAAGCTTTAAGGTTCATGGTTCAAGTTAAGATTAATTTTATAATTAAGGTTAAAGTTAAGTTTTAACTTTAAGGTAAGAAAAAAATTAAAAAAAGTATAGATGAAGGTGAAGGTGAACATTAAATTTAAGGTTTAATGTTTAAGGTTAAGATAAAGGTTAAGGTTTGAGGTTCAAGGTTTAAGGTTTAAGGTTAAGGTTAATTTTAAAGTAAAGTTTTAAGCTTTAAGTTTAAAGTTAAGGTTGAGGTTAAGGTGAAGATGAAGATTAGGTTTATGGTTTAAAGTTTAAGGTTTAGGTTTAAGGTGTAATATCTAAGGTTATGGTTAAGTTTAAGGTTAAAGTTGATGTTAATATTATTGTTAAGGTTAAGGGTAAGGGTGAGGGTAAGGTTAACGTTAACTATAAGGTTAAGTTTAAGTTTATGTTTAATTTTAAGTTTAAGTGTAAGTGTAAGTTGAAGTTTATGTTTAAGTTTAAGTTTAAGTTTAAGTTTAAGTGTAAGTTTAAGGTTAAGGTTAATGTTAGATTAGGTTTAAGGATTTGTTTATGGCTATTAGTTAAAAAGTTGGGGTTAAGGTTAAGGTTTAGGTTAAGGTTTAGGGGTTAAGGGTTAAGTTTAAGGTTAATGTTAGGCTTATCGTTATGGTTAAGGCTAAGGCTAAGACTAAGGCTACGACTGAGGCTAGGGATAAGTTTAATGCTAAGGATAAGGCTAAGGCTAAGGTTAAGGCTAAAGCTAAGGCTAAAGCTAAGGCTAAAGCTAAGGCTAAGTATAAGGCTAAGGCTAAGGCTACGACTAAGACTAAGGCTAAGGCTAAGGCTACGACTAAGACTAAGACTAAGGCTACGACTAAGACTAAGACTAAGGCTAAGGCTAAGTCTACGGCTAAGGCTAAGGCTAAGGCTAAGGGTAAGGCCAAGGCTAAGACTAAGACTAAGACCAACGCTAACGCTAAGGCTAGGTCGAGGGCTAGGGTTAAGGAGAAGGTTAATGTCAAGTTTAAGGTTAATGTTAAGGTTAAATTTAAGCTAGAGGTTGATGTTAAGTGAGGTTGAGTTTAAGGTAAAGGTTAAAGTTAAGGTTAAATTTAAGTTAGAGGTTGATGTTAAGTTTAATTCAAAGGTTGAGGTTGAGGTTGAGGTTGAATTTGAGGCTAAGGTTAAAGTTAAAGTTTAGGTTACGGTTCAGAATTTAGGTTAAGGTTAGAGGTTTGCGGTCAGCGTGGATCAAATACGAAACTTTTAGATGTCTAATGGAGTGGGATAAGGGACAATCAAGTTTTTATTAGAAAAAAAATTAATGCAATTAATGTGAATAAATTAATTAAGGGACCAAATACGATCATGCTCGTATTTTTTGTAGAGGGTCCAACCCGTTTAAAAAAGTACTTTATTATATAGATATAGAGATATAATGAATAATGAATGTTAATGGTCAATTATCAGATTATTTTAATTATTAATTATCTTTTAAGTGTTTAATAATTTTAAATTTTTATATGATATATATATATATAGTAGGAAATGCCCCGTACCTGAAGGTACTTGGGCTAAATAAAATACAAAAATTATAATAGATTGTGCAAAATTCATAAACGAATTATACATAAAAGAAGTGCAAATCATTCTATTACATGTACAAATTAGCTTAAAACATGATAAATTATATCAATACATATAATGACAATCTTATATATGTATTTATGCATTCCTCTCATAAATCTACAAACATAAAATGAATAGTGTTTCGCTATATTATAAAATATTTATATATTTCATATATGTATTTCAACTTTAGGAAATATTATACATGTGTTTTATATAATACTTTGCGAAGATTTAACATTTTCAAATTCGAAGAAAATTGTATCGAATGTTGCTATAACGTTTATTAGAGTAACTCCAGGGGTTGAACTTAAATGTGAATGTATTTAGATGTTTCAATCTTCATATTCTAAGATTATTTGATTCAAGAACCTTTTATATGAATTCAACTCCTACTTTTTGCTTCAACATTAAGTCAGACAACAAATTAAAAGTTACAACATTTGCAACCCTTTTCCATATATCAGAGCCTCCTTCGATTAATTTTTTTAATTAAAATTCACTTCAATGTTTTAACTTCGACACTGAGGAAGCAGCGAAGACATGATTTCGAGAAAGGGGTGGTTGCCTCTCTCTGCAACACCCCGTGATTTTGATATATGAACAATAACCACGTAAATTTCACAATTGTTCCTTCTGTTATGTGATCTAGCTAAATATACACCTTTGTTTTCAAAAGTACCAAATATACTCAAAGCAGAAATACAAAAGAAAAAATTGATAGTTTTTCTAGTGGTTTGTAACTTTTTTAATTCTCTCACTCCTTATATGGGTTAATTTTGATGTTTGTCCCTTTGTTATTTAAAATAGTCACATTTACTCAAGTCTGGTATATATAAGTACCCTAGACCTTATAAAGTGAATCAACATAGAGCTTTCACGATCTCTAGTAAATGATGGTTTTACCTTTGACTTTTTAAAATTAATAAAAGAGTCAAGCACCCTCATCTCTCTCGTTACTATGTTTTACCGTTGTATGTGTTATACGAAAGATGTCAAATATATTCTCTTGGTATACACTAACTTGTGCAAATTTTCTAGGAAGCTTACATAAGGTAGTGGTAAATACAATTCTATTTTGAAAGATCGTACCATGTATAAAAAAAAGTGAAAAATATGGATCCATTAGGCTACTTTATCTTCTTGTAGTATTGTCGTTGGTGGTAATTGTGATAGTAATGTAATCGAGAATGTGATGATCTTCCGTAATAATAATTAGAAATAAACCCGCTTCCAATTAGACTTATCTGTAAAAATAGATTGAATTTGATGCGGGGACTAACGGTGGAAAAAAATGGTTCGAGGACTATGCGTGTAACTTTAAAAGTTCAGGTCCTCAGCCGGTAAATGGCCTATAGTTCAGGGACCATATGTGGCTTTTTCCTTTTTTTCGGTTATCTGCACTATTGGTCCTATAGTGAATTTCTATAAGTTAGTGTAATATAAGTTTTATATTATGCAAAATAATCGATATCTTATTACAGAAACAACAAAATATATGAATCAACTTTGCACCATTTCTTCGCCAACGATCTGAGCCTAGAAACTCTATCACTACCAGTGATCTTCACCAGATTAATATATATATTCCCAGATACCACATTTCTCTTCCAAACCTGTGATTACACCACATTTCATGATAGCTCTAATTTGATCTTCAAGATGATATCATCTCAAAGATGGTAACCAATTGAAAGGGCAGGTCTCATAATTCATTGCTCTTTAGAATGGTATATACACATTTTCCCAGCATAGTCAAATAACTCAAAAATAAGATGCCTCCTTTTGGCACCTTTCAGAGATTATACAATTATATACACAACTATTTTGAAAATAAATAAATATTCTGGTATTGTTCATTCTAACTCAGCAAATTCCTTTCTTCTCATCCGCAAAACTGATTTGCTGAAGAAATACGAAAATCACATGCTCAAGAAGCACTTTATAATCTTTGCCTCAGAGTATCCAAAACTCTCAAGAAAAAGCTGGATTGTGAGTACTTCCAAGCACGAATAAATAGTTAAACACTTGTCGAAGTTCTCCCAGGAGGTTCATCTACAATAGTTTCCCTCTGAACATCCTCTTCAGAAGCTTCTAGAACCTTGGATTCATGAACTTCACTATCATCATCTGACAGGTCAGCATTATCCTCTGATTTCAATGTACCATTTCCATCCACGTAACTCAATTTTAACAAATTTTCTTCTTTTGAGCTTGAGTTTGATTCTACTGATGATGTTTGAGGTCCCACATAATCAGCAACTCTCACCGGAAGTGGTTTCATGGAATCAGACTGTTTTTTATCAGCATCAGTTTTGCTTATCGATTCTTGAGTAAAACTTTTCTGTATCATTATCGTACATGAGTAAGACTTCTGCAATATTTTTTGATTGCAAATTTATATCCTTTAAAAGGTTAAAGCCATTGACAAACTCTCTAACCTGCAAAAGATAATATGTAAGTAAATACGACTGTGTGTATGATCTTGTTAAGCATTCAATATCCCATTTCATCAAAAAAATAGGAAAGGTAGAGGATGGAGAGATAGGAATTTATATGTCTATAAATATAATTTTACCTGCAAAATTTCACTTCAATGTTGAAGCTGTGTGATATTCAATTTTCTTTATTTCAATTTTTCAGTTAATTGCAATAACACCCCTTTACTAAAAATTACCATTCACCAGTAATCTCCTGATAAACATACACCAATCATGAAATGATGAAAATGACTATATCTATAACAATAATCTCACGATCATAAAACTTTTAAATGAGCTTTGTACTGTGTGACAATCATTACAAACATGAATGTTCTTCACTATATGAATCTTAACCCATAAAGCAAAATTAATTAAACCAAACAGTATAGCAATATAAGTATCACTGCATAGCAATATAATTACCATGTTATAGATGGAAATCTTTTACATGCTAAGAAAATATCAAAATATTTAGTTTCTTCTTCAAGACCCACTGAAACTGATACCTAGCAGTAAAAACAGTGCAATGAAATAGATTAACACTCAGTAAAAGTCTATTTATAATAAACATTGTACGAACCTTTCTAAGTAACTTTGGTTGACCCAATATACTTATTCTTTGATCTACTTCCTCCAATAGTTTTTTAGTAAGCTTGTGTTTTGATCGAAAGTATAACTTTGATATAAATGAAAAATGGAAATGAGTGAACCTGTAAAGTTTGAATAAATTGAAAGTTGGAATAACATTTTAAATATAATTTAGTATCTAGTACCTCATATTTCCAACTAAAGCATTCATATATCCTCGTTTAGCATCAAATTCTATAGCACTTCTCACGTATTTCTCACTAAAACACTAAAAGAATAAAAGGTGTAAATTGTATAAAATAAAAGAATACAGCACAAAATTAGGACTAATCTACTCTTTTAGTTTCAATTCGTCCATTAGCTTCTTTACCGTTCTTATCTCTCTTATTTTGTACATTAATCATTTGATCAACATTTTATCATACACCTTCCGTGCAATTTGATTTCTCTAATCTCTTGTATTGTGCAATTTCAATAGATTATGTTAAGAAGAGAATCTGATTACTTACCAAAATCGATCGACTCGGGAATCAGAATTGCTGCTAAGCGGAGCCGGAGATTAGGCGAAGCGGAGCCGGAGGTGAGGCGGTGAAATGGACGGTGCTGTAAATCGGAGCTGTGAGCACTTGAAGAGGTACGGTGAGGCTTTGAGTTACAGAGTGGTGGTGAGGCTATGAGTTACAGAGAAGTAATGCGAGTTGTTAAGGCTGTGAGCTCCGGCGAGGTTGTGCAGGAGCGGCAAGGCGGAGGTGGTGTGGAGGTGGCCGGTGAGGCAGAGAGGGGATTTATGGGTAAAATGAAAATAAAAGAGAATAATAAGGGAATTATGAGATGAATGGGGGGGATTATGAGCCAAATGGGGGGATTATGAGACTAACGGGGGAGTTTGAAGATAAATAGGGTAAATTAGTTTTGGTTCTGCTTTATTATATTTATTAGACTAGGTATTACCCGTGCCTTAAGGCACTTCGATGATTGAAAAAAGTTGCGCAATAATAAGAAAGGCCGATGATTGAATTGAGCTAAAAAAAATTACATATAAAACAAAAAATATTGATGATTCTCAAATCCTTAAGTGATATATGAAGAACATGAAACTTTTCTTTAACCACCGTATTTTACCTTTGATCCTACATTTTTTCAGATTTTATTTAAGAATCTTTTTAAAAAATCCACGAATATATGTGACATTTTACAAAATGTATATAATTTTCTATTTTAAATAACATGAAATATGTCTAGAAGTACAGTAAAATTAGAAATTAAGAAAAAAAAACCAAACAAATCAAAAGAGGACCATTTTTGTGTTTTCTCTAGTGAGTTTTCACCCAATTCTACATTAGAAAAAAAAAAGAATAACAACCACAAAATTTCCCATAGAGTTACTATGAATTAAAAAAAAAAGTGAAACATAAGCCATCCCTAACTTAATGAAACATTATGAATTTTTTTTATTGTGGAATGACCAACTGGAAAATATATCACTTATTCACTATGACCAACTGAAAAACCTAGCATTATTTTCAATTATGAATTCTCCATCTCATCTGGCACTTAACTGCTCCTCGTTTCACCTCATTCTTAATACAATACGATGAAACCGCAACCCCATTTTGGCTCCACTTGAACATCCTTTATCATTCCAATGAAACCCGATTCCTCAAGTAGTGTTGCATGAAACACATTATTCAATTTATGTTGTACCACTAATCCCTGTAGATTTTCCAATTTGAAAACGGAGGCAGTTAAAACGGTTTATCACATTTCAACAATAAGAATATGAACGGGGACCAACGATGCAATATATTTGGTCATTTCCCATAATACATGTACCAATGAAGAATTTCACCCAAAATTAGAAAGAAATTATAAACACTAATCAAGCAAACCCAAATCTTACATGCCACCTTCTTGTACTAAAAGCTCAGCAACTTGAACTACACCTCAAACTGCACGCCAGTTTTTTGTTTGACTTATATGATCCGCTGCATTTACATCTCCTTCTTTCTGCAAATTATAATTATAATATTAACATTCAACTGATACAGTTTAGTGCAAAATCCAGTTTTTATCTAGCTCGTTACAGTTGAGATGAACAATTCTTCCGCGTGTATAGTTGAATCAAAACTTTTGAGACATATATAATACAATTTTTTTTTCAATTAAAAGCATTTTCCTCCCAAAGGCAATATTAAAGATTTACATGACATTCATATCATACACCTTGGCCTTTGTGGGATAAACTGCAGATATATGAAGTGATTTTATGATTTAATCACAATAACACTTCATATATCCTTGTGTACAAAAAACATATGAAGCTATTACAAAAAAATCTGAAAAGATTTCTAGTTGTCCTTACTTCATATATCCTTAGTTACAAAAAAACGTATGAAGTGATTACAAAAAAGTAAAAAATCTCCGGTTGTCCTTACTTTATATATCACTGGTTACAAAAAACATATGAAATTATTACAAAAAACTGAAAAGATCTCCAACTATCCTTTTCATCATAATTTTCACATGTAACCATTAAGAGATTCTTTTTTTAACATCACTCAAAAAATAAACATTTCTGATACTAACAACGTTAAAAAAGTAACTACCTAAGTTTAAAATAATACCTACTTCGCAGATTTACCAATTTTTTCCAAATCGTCAAGCTGTTAAAAACAAACAACAAAAACTATCATCCATAATCCATCACAATACAAAAGAAAAATATAGACCTTACAGACTTGAATGGATTAGGAGAATCTTCACGTAATTCAAGAATATAAGTAGCTCTCTTCACTTTAATACCCTTAATTCCTTTCAACTCTTCTATGTTGATTTCACGTTTAATTAGTGAGGAAAAAGACGAAAGCAAAAGAATAAAAAATGTACTAATACTCACTTGCTAGTAGAAGTGAGGAACTTGAGATATTCCTGAACATAAAAGTTCTCCATGCCCGAGCTTTGCTAGCAAAATGATAATGGATTGAGGGTTAAGGTAAAGGATTAGTTTAAGGTTAAGTTTAATGGTAAGGTTACAGTTAAGGTTGACGTTAAGGTTAATGTTAGTTTACGATTTAAAAGTTCAAGTTTTAAGGTAAAGTTTAAGGTTAAATGTTAAGGTTAAGGTTAAGTTTAAGGTTTAAAGTTAAATTTTTAAGGTAAAGTTTAAGGTTAAATGTTAAGGTTAATGTCATGGTTAAAGTTAAGGTTAATGTCATGGTTAAAGTTAAGGTTAAGGTTTAAGGTTTAAGGCTCAAGGTTAAAGTTAAGTCTTAACGTCAAGGTTAAGGTTATTTTTAAGGTTAAGGTTAAAGTTAAGATAAAGGTGAAGGTAAAGGTAAAAGTTAAGGTTTTAGGTTTAAGGTTTAGGGTTTAAGGGTTAAGTGTAAAGGTTTAAGGGTTAAGTTTAAAGTTAAGGTTAAGTTGAAGATGAAGATTAAGGTTTAAGGTTTAATGTTTAAGATGTAAGGTTTAAGGATAAATGTTTAGGCGTTAAGATTAAATTTAAGGTTACGATGAAAATAAAGATTAGGGTTTAAGGTTTAAGGTTTAAGGTCTAAGACTTAAGGTTAAAGTTAAGGTTAAGGTTTAAGGTTCAAGGTCATGGTTGAAGTTAAGGTTAAGGTTTAAGGTTTAAGGCTCAAGTTTAAGGTTAAGTATTAACGTCAAGGTTAAGGTTATGGTTAAGGTTAAGGTTAAAGTTAAGATAAAGGTGAAGGTAAAGGTTAAAGTTAGGGTTTTAGGATTAAGTTTTAGGGTTTAAGGGTTAAGTTTAAAGTTAAGGTTAAGGTGAAGATGAAGATTAAAGTTTAAGGTTTAATGTTTAAGATGTAAGGTTTAAGGATAAATGTTTAGGTGTTAAGATTAAATTTAAGGTTACAATGAAGATGAAGATTAGGGTTTAAGGTTTAAGTTATATAAGATTTAAGGTTAAAGTTAAGGTTTAAGATTTAAGGTTCAAGTTTCAAGGTTAAGGTTAAGTTTCAACATCAAGGTTAAGGTTATGCTTAAGGTTAAGTTTAAAGTAAAGATAAATGTGAAGGTAAAGGTAAGAGTTAAGGTTTTAGGTTTAAGGTTTAAGGTTTGAGGTTTACGGTTTAAGGGTTAAGGTTAAAGGTTTAAAGGTTAAGGGTTAACTTTAAGGTTTAAAGTTTAAGGCTCAAATTTAAGGTTAAGTATTAATGTCAAGGTTAAGGTTATGGTTAAGGTTAAGGTTAAAGTTAAGATAAAGGTGAAGGTAAAGGTTAAAGTTAGGGTTTTAGGATTAAGTTTTAGGGTTTATGTGTTAAGTTTAAAGTTAAGGTTAAGGTGAAGATGAAGATTAAGGTTTAAGGTTTACTGTTTAAGATGTAAGGTTTAAGGATAAATGTTTAGGTGTTAAGATTAAATTTAAGGTTACAATGAAGATGAAGATTAGGGTTTAAGGTTTAAGGTGTAAGATTTAAGGTTAAAGTTAAGGTTTAAGATTTAAGGTTCAAGTTTCAAGGTTAAGGTTAAGTTTCAACATCAAGGTTAAGGTTATGCTTAAAGTTAAGTTTAAAGTTAAGATAAATGTGAAGGTAAAGGTAAAAGTTACGGTTTTAGGTTTAAGGTTTAAGGTTAAGGGTTAAGGTTAAAGGTTTAAGGTTAAGGGTTAAGGTTAAAGGTTTAAGGGTTAAGGGTTAAGTTTAAAGTCATGGTTAAGGTGAAGATGAAGATTAAGGTTTAAGATTTAATGTTTAAGATGTAAGGTTTAAGGATATATGCTTAGACGTTAAGATTAAATTAATGGTTAAGATGAAGATGAAGATTAGGGTTTAAGGTTTAAGGTTTAAGGTTTAAGGTTTAAGGTTTAAGGTTTAAGGTGTAAGGTTTAAGGTGTAAGGTTAAATTTAAGGTTAAGATTAACGTTTAGGTTAAGATTAAGGTTAAGGTTAAATTTAAGGTCAAGGTTAGGGTTAAGGTTAAAGAAATAATAGTTAAGAAGTTGAGGTTATGGTTAATAGGTTGAGGGTTAAGGTTCTTTTCCTATTCAACATTTGGTCCCTTAATCCTAAAGAATATATTATCAATTCAAGTCATGAATCAATATAGTAAGTAAATCATACGGGGAAGGCCCAGGGCCGGTCCTGAGGGTAGGTTGAAGAGGCGACTGCTTCGGGCCTCGATTTTTTGATGTTTTTAGGGGTCTTCAATTTATAATATCTTTGCATAAGGGGTCTCATTTTGTAAATTAGACCCCTCGAGGGAAACATTGCTCAATCTTTTCTATTCAGTTTTTTATTTTTTTAATGTCTATCTTTGTATTTTAAAAGGTTTACCAAAAGATGATAAGGCTTTATTTATCTGTGGTGATTAAGATATTCTACTAATTGAGTTTTCATGTCACAAAAAAAAAATTAATTGAAATATTATTATTATTATAGGAGATAAAAAAGATATCACGTCCCATTGTCATTATCATAATGTTTATGTTTCAAATGAGATTATTTTTGTATATTATTTGCATTATTAGTATATTTCATTCTGTTTAATTTAGAAAATAAAAATAAGACTTATAATTCTTTATTTTAGAATATAAATCTGGTGAGATAAATTTTAATTTTTTTTTAAAATCATACATATATGAATATAATAAATGAGAGAATGAAAAAAATAAGAGAATTAATATATAGAACTTTACAAACCAAACGAAGCCTAATTTTTGAGAAGGATAAGGAGCTATAATAAGACTTATAATTCTTTATTTTAGAATATAAATCCGGTGAGATAAATTTTAATTTTTTTTTAAAATCATACATATATGAATATAATAAATGAGAGAATGAAAAAAATAAGAGAATTAATATATAGAACTTTACAAACCAAACGAAGCCTAATTTTTGAGAAGGATAAGGAGCTATATGGGGGATTTATGAGCTAAAGGGGGAATGAGGGAAAATAGAGAAAATTAGGTAAGTCGTATTATGTAATATAGATAGATATCACACAGATAATATAATATACACATATACACAACAATGGACGAAAAAATAACCCTACCACAAATATCGTGAGATACATTAAAAAAAGTAGAGTTTTTCCTTTTCCCAAAAATGATTTAAGTATAACATAGTACATAATATACCTACTACATCATCCAATCTTCCTACAATGAGAACTAATTTGTAACTAACAGAATTACATTTGAATTTAATTAACCATATCTGCTGAGTTGAAAGTCCGTCTATATTTTCCATCTATACTTTCAAACAAGGTCATCAACAATTTTGTTGATTGTTCTTGAGCTATTATGAAACCTAATTATTAAATTAGATTGTATCCTTTTCCGAATCTTGGATGAAATTGATTTAATTGATTATGTAAAATTTAACAGTTTTTTAATATCTTATATAAATTAAAGATTGTTTGAGTAAATAATTTTTGTACGTAATGATATTTTCTTACCAACTAACATTCACGACATGATTAAATAGAAAAACTCTAGCTACTATACCACTTGTCTATAGCTCTACTTATGAAAAGTTTAAAAATAATTGTCTTGAAATTTTTAGCAAATGATGTCTTAAGAATAACAAGCCTTAGAATTTAATAGATAACTTCACCAATATTAAAAACATTTGTGATTAAAAAGAAGGAGACCAAACATTTATTAATATAAAATAATTTACTGGGTTAATTAAACACCACAATTTGGAAGAAATTATCACCAAAGAGTGTAAAGACTCTTGGTCTAATTATAGATCTAATGGGAAAATGGTCAAGTACTTTATAGATAGAGGATCCTGTAATAAAAATGGGAAGAGAGTTCCATCAGCTTGGATAGTCTTGCTTTCAGTTTTAGGGTCTGACAACTGTCCACAAATCTTACATATGGAAGATAATAAAAAGAATAAAATTAGATTTTACTTTGAGAACATTTGGAGTGAGGAAAATGAATGTATGAAGATTATTAAGAAGATTTGGCAGGAAAAAAAATAATAAAATAGGAGCTAGAAGGTATGCCCTAACCCTAAAACTTACTAAATGTGGTAATGTATTAACTAAGTGAGCAAGAAAAAATATAATAATAACAAGAAGAAAAGAGATGAGTATGTGGCTAAACTTGAAACTATATATAATGATTATAACACAAAACATTGGTCAGAATATAATGACATAGTTAACAAAATTGAACAACTCTGGAAAAATGAGGAAGATTATTGGGTTTCTAGATCTAACGTTAACTGGCTGAAAAGAGGGGACACAAACACCTCCTTTTTTCCATACTAGTACTAAAGAAAGGAGAAAATATAACAAAATTGTAGAATTGTAGATGAAAATAGTAATTGGGTGATAAATGAGGTTGATATTTCTCTTGAGATAAAAAAAATTCAGTAATATTTTTAAAAATATAGGGAATAGGGATCTTGATAGAGTCTTTTCACTCATCCCTAACTCGGTTAATAAAAGTATAAATGAAATTCTTATGAAACCACTTAAATTGAGAAGATTGAGAATGCTATAAATGAACTTGGCCTCCATAAAGCGCCTGGACCCAATGGATATCCGAGATTCTTTTTTAATAAATACTGGAACATCATTGAAATTGATGTTATTAGACTTATTAATCACTTTTGGTACAATGAAGGAGCTTTGGAAGATATAGATCACACTTATATCTCCCTTATTCCTAAAGTTTACAAGCCTATATGTATCAAGGACTTTAGACCGATTAGTTGCTCGAACTTTATTTATAAATAATTACAATTATGGTTAATAGAATGCAACCGGTTATGAAGGACTTGATTGATGAAAACCAATCGGTCTCTTTTCCAGGAAGGCATATCTAGGACAACACTATGATTTCCCATGAGATTATAAATTATATAAAAGATCAAAGATATACTAAAACTCATTTTATGGCTATTAAAACAGATATCCAAAAAGCTTATGAAAACATGGAATGGGACTTTTAGAACTTGTGTTAACAAAAATGGGTTTTAATATGAAATTGATTAGTAAGATTATAAGATGTGTCAACTTGGTTTCCTGTTCAGTTCTTATTAATGGGACACCTCATAAGCTTGATAATCCATAGAGGGGGTTGAGGCAGGGGGTCCCTCTTACCCTTCATTTATTGTATTATTACTCAAATTTTAAGTATCTTAATAAAGGATAAACAAGATAAGGTATTAATGGAAGGTATTAAGATTGCTAAACTTGCCCCTAGTATCACCCACGTATTGTTCGCTGATGATAGTATCCTTTTTATGAAAGTGAATAACTTTAAAATTGATAGCTTTAAAGATGTGATTAACAAATTTGGTTATGTTATAGGGATGAAACTTAATCTTAACAAATATGGTATATTGTTTAGTCCTAATACCCCACTTTATTTACAAGGGATCGCCTCATCTAAATTGAGAATAAAAGTTACTAACAATTTAGGCTCCTATATCTAGGACTCCCCACTGAGTGGGGAAGATCCAAAGTAAGGGACCTAAACTTGCTAGTTGAGAAAACCATCAGAAGAATGGATAATTGGAAAACCCTATACCTTTCAGAGGCGGGGAAAGAGACTCTTATAAAAGCTATCTTACAAAGCCTTCCAAATACTATATGTCTTCTTTCCTCTTACCTAATAAGATTTGTGATTTAATTTCTTCCCAAATTTCCTCTTTTTGGTGGGGAATAAAGGTAATAAAAGGATACATTGGGGTAGTTGGAACACACATTTGTTCACCTAGGATTTAGGGATCTTCACCTACTAAACCTTTATACTGGGGGGCTAGGATTTAGGGATCTTCACCTAATAAACCTAGCCCTTCTAGGTAAGCAAGCTTGGAATGTCCTTAATAAAACTGAGTCCCTCCTATACAAATTCCTTAAAGGTAAATACTTCCCCATTTGTTCTTTCCTTGAAGCACAAGCTGGTAATTCATTCTCTTGGGGATAGAAAATCCTCCTAGCTGGAAGGGATATCCTTATAAAAAATTGCCTTGGAGAATAGATAATAGTTACACCATTAATTTGCATTATGATATTTGTATATAAACAGTAATAAAGTTATTGTGCCTAAAAATAAGGAGCTTATTAAAGTCTATGATCTAATGATGTCTAACGAAAGGAGGTGGAATATTAATTTATTTGATGAAAACTTTACTAGTGATATTGCTAATACTATTCTCACTACTCTTATTCCTCTATCTGGGGAAAGGACAAGGTAGTGTGGAAGTGTAGCAAAGATGGTACTTACTCTGTTAAGAAATCCTATCAAATACAGAAAGAGATTTGTGATAAAAGAGTGGAAAGAGCTAGATCCTCTCACACAATTCAGAATGATGTGTGGAAAATGATCTAGACTCTTAAAGTTTCCCCTAAAATAAAAAACTTTATGTGGAGAGTGCTTAAAAACCTACTACCAACAAATGAGAATATTTATAAAAGAAAGTTAAACAAATCTCCTATTTGTGAAAGTGTAAAGCCCTCGTCTGGCCCTCTAACTATACCCAAAGTGCGTGGTCCGCCCCTGATCTTCAAAATTACCCTTTTACGCCCCATATCTTCACCTTTTGTGACACCGTTAGCCCTTTTTTTCATTTTTCTGTCAGTTGACCGTTAGTCAACTCCATATGGCGCCACGTTAGTGCCACCTCAGCGCCAACTCAGCTCCAACTCATCATGACGTCACCTATAGCTGAGATGTGTAATCCAACGTGGCGAGGGTTATCTTTGTCTTTTTAGCTAAAATCTACCCATTTACTAACCCTAACATCAATTACCCCAAATCAATTTACCCTACCCTCCCCGCGTTCATCCTCCTTCAACTCCTCCGCGTTCATTCGCCTCCCTCCATCCTCCCTTCTCCTCCCTTCAATCTCTTCTCCAATGGTTGGTTCTAGAAACACCAATGGCTCATCTCCTCCGATGGCTCGTTCTAGAAACACCAATGTCTCGTCTCCTCCGATGGCTTGTTCCATAGTAACCAACGCTTCTTCTCCTCCGATGTGGGGTTCGAGAAACACCAACGACTCAAGTCCTCCGATGAATGACCCAGGTAAGGAAGATTGGGTATGTTATTGCGGGCTACGTGTGAAGATTTGCACTTCATGGACGGACACGAATACGGGAAGGCGTTTCCTTGGATGCTCTAAGTATCAATCGGTGGAGAGAAAATGCTCGTTCTTCAGCTGGTTTGATCCTCCCACCCGTGATAGAAGTCGGGTGGTGATTTCGGGGCTGCTCCGGTCGTTGTCGAGGAAAGACAAAGAACTTGAAGCTCTGAAATCTAATGAAGGTAAAAACCAGAGGATCTGGCATTTTTTTATCTATTTTTTAGGGTTTGTTGTTTCTCGAATGTTATAGGGGATTTTAGGGGTGGTTTGGTGTTCTTGGTCTAGTGTGTATCTGGGTTTTAACGGTTTGTTGTTTGAATGTATTTCTTTTTCTGAATCTGAGATGTTTGAATGTTGTTGAATATAGTTTTGAATTTCCCTGACTTGATTTGTATCCGAGATGGTGATTATGTGGCACCTGATGTATATATGTTTAAACCCCATGGCCCCATTTAGTTTACCCTTTAGTATGTTATGGCACTTTTTTTTTAGTCCACTGGGCCCCTGAACTTGGTAACTTATTTCTTTTGTGGCCCACATTAGTATACCGCGTACTAATTTTTTTATGTGGAATACGAAACATTTTTGCATGGGAAACCGAAGGCTAGTCTATGGAACCCAAGGGGTTATCTCGGGGACTAAAACAGTTTAATTATTACACTAAGTAGCCCCCTCTATATATATAGATAACTGCTATCGGTTATCCTAAACCAAAAAACTTAAGCGAAATTTGTATAAGTTACTTAGAACTAAGATGAAGGATCAAAAATCTGGAGAAACATCGTCGAAGGAGAAGGGAAAAATACGTAAGTCCTTTTTTTTCTTTAATAAGAAACTAGTCTATTAAGCAAAAATTATTCATTAAACTCTTTTTGATTTCGATTGTTCTTATTTACGTATAATATATCATGTTTCTAACTTAACCCGTTATTTGAAATTTTATTTCGTAGCGATGACTTATGGGTCTCAATCTGCCCCACCAAAGACCCGACCCGCACCCAAGACTTACAGGAGCCAGGACCCAGCCAGACGTTGGAGCGTCAGACTTGCACCAATCAGTGTACCTGAGAAGGTAAAGACGAAGATCATTCCACTCCCATATGGCCAGGAGTTGATTCTGGTTGAATCTAGTTCCGAAGGCGAGGATACTCCGTCGCCCAAGAGGAGGAGGGTGTCAAGACAGTCTCCTGTTCGGATTTGTTCGCCTAAGTATTTCAAGTTTGAGGATGAAGACGAGGTGTCGAGTGATTGATCGATACTGGTATTGGTTTTTGTTTGTTTTGGCTGTGTTAGTTTATTTTTAATCTTATTATCGTTTTTAATGACTTTTTTAATCAAGTATTTTGCTAAGTGTAATTCTGATGAAGTGTTTTGGATCGTGCTTTGGTTGTATGCTGGTGTATTGTTGGACGCTTTTTGGACTGTTTATACTGGACTTTATTATGAATTTTAAGTGAATTCTGGACTTTAATTATGGGTTTCTTATTTTGTTTTTCTGAGATTAATTCTTTTAATTAATGAAATTTACCATTTCAATATAAATGTCAAATATAAGTAGGAATGGATAAAAAAAGGAATTATATTACGTGAAATATAATTAGAAACGAATAATAAAAAACTTGTAATATTTTTTAACTTAAGATACTACTTAGAAACAAATAATAAAAACAACTAGAATTTTATATTTTTATTATATTTTGAAATTTAATATGTCAATTGCACTTAATAAAATTAATTGATTTACGGAAAATTCAAAAGAAATAGAAATAATAACAACTGAATAAAGTAGAATAAGATTTAGAAGAGCGACATATATTACACTTAAATAGAAAACATCCTAACTTAAGCTTAATCGGGTCTCATACAAATAAAACATCTCAATTATTACTAACTAAGACAACTTAATTTAGTACATTGAAATTTAATAGGTTAACTAAATACCACCAAAGTCTAGTATAGTGTGAATCTTCTTCACTTACGCCTTTTCTTTGCATGATCTTCCGAGCTAAGGACATCTTTGCTTGTCGAAGGAATTGGAAGTTCATCTGGTCCAGGAAGCCAGATAAAGAAATCGCATTCCTTTTCAGGCAAATCTTGGAATCGAAAATCTTCAAAGTGACATCGTAGTGAACGAAAACTTCTATTACCACCTAAGTTAATCGTAACAATCAACGCTGGCATTCCGCATTTGCATACCTCTTTATCGGAGTAGTTCTCTGGCGAGACCTCCATTAATAGCGAAGGCTTGATGTTCAAGTCACTTGGGGTGAATTCAGGTACTAATGGTGACCTAGTTGACCACTGGTCACTCCCACTAGAATTGTAGTCCGACATTTTTGGCTAGCTATGTTTGATTTGTATCTTTCTTTGTAAGTGAGTTATGTAATGAGTGAACCAAAAACTGAATACTACAAGTAAGGTTAAATATTAGCAAAAAGAAACAACAGAATAAGTATTCTTACATAACCAAGAACTTCACGTGAACAAAAGTTAAAGCATTCTTACACCACAAACACAACCACGTGAATAAAAGTTAAAAGAGTACAAAGTTCTGACAAACAAACATCAAATACTAGTTTAAAAATTTTAAAAAGTCTTTCACATCTTTTCCTTCTTCACTTTAACCAATTTGACTGTCTTACCCTTCTTGTTGACTCCGAGTTGCTTCTTCATCGTTTTACCCCTCTTATCTTTCGAACTTGTGCTTACGTTCTCTTCTTTTTTATCAGTTGCCTTCTTTTTTTCTATTGCATCTTTCTTCTCTTCTTCCACCACTAGATTATCTTTTTTGGTCAACGCGGCTTTGTTGTCAATCTTTTCGTTTTGTTTCGAACTTGAACCTCGATTAAAAAGGTTCTTCTTGAAATCAGCCATGTTTTTATCAAAATCCTTGAATGCCTAGTTCACTCCAGCAACGTCAAATGAAGGAATCATACTTTTAGACTTTCCTTTACCTTTAGCTTGAAGACTCTCCAAACTCACATTCTGTTTTCCCTTATACAAAAACGGATTGCCATCCAGTTTCTTTGTTCCAATAGTGATTGAACCAGGTTTGCTAATGGAAGTAGGAGCCCTTGTATGCACCCCAATTCCACCTGGCCTAAAAGGTGGTCTCTTAGATTTATCCTACAAAACAAAAATTATTATTCATACACTTGGCTAAAAATCAATAAATTTTTAAAAAATTATTCTTACACTAGGCTGTCTAAGATTCTTGACACCCGTTGGTAGAAAGCCGTCCTTCAAATTAGGGACACTGAATTTGCTAACCTCCACGCAAGGTTTTTTATTGGGTGTAAACTACATGAGATCAGTACACAAGTTTAACAGATAATTCATGTACAAAATATCAAAGTCACTTTACATAATTACATACCTTTTCTTTTTTTGAAGGTCCTTCAACTCTTTCCCGCTTCTTTTGTGAGCCCATCCAACCAAGTGGATCGTTAGTGCTACCCTGAGTCATCACTACTACTTGCTCCTCATTTCCAAGGGTATCCTTTGTCAATAAGTTTAAAAAAAAAGTTAATCATTTATATCAAGTAAAACAAAATAAAAGACTAATCTTACCTTAGATGTTTGACTCATCTCAGTAAACATTTTTGAATCTCCATTAGACTCGTCGCCCTTAAAAGTATCTTCACCATCCATTTTGGAAGGTGATGGACCCCTCTTGGCTCTTGATTTGGGTCTCCTACCAGAAGGGCTAACCACTTAGGTAGTCACCACAATGTTGTTATCATTGACGTCGAGGTGAACTTCACTCGCGTCAATGTCAACGTCAACTGTACTCTTACATCCCGTAAGTTGAAGATCACTTCTTAAGGCATCCACATTAACATCACTGTTGACCACATTTATGTTTACATCACTATTAGTCGTGTTGACGTAAACATTATTTTCAGTCACTTTTGGGTTTTTCTTAAGTCTACTCGATCTTCGCTTGTCAACCTTGACCACAGAACTGCTTTGACCTTGAGACTCCACTGAGACCATCTTTGGAGTTTCAGTAGTTTGTTCATCCAAGATATTACTTTCCACTGGGTCATTCACTACACTTTCAGCTAAACTTTGACCTTGACTTTTTCTTGAACAACTTCTTATGTTGTGTCCCAGTTGCTTACAATAACTACATTTACCCTTCAACCCATGTCTACCAACCTTTTGAACCTCCACTCTAACATCTTCTTTTCCTTTGTATTTTGCTCGTGTTTTCTTCATCCTCTCTTCAACATCTTCCCCAACGGCTCTATCTCGCTTCTTTTTTGGTCTCCCAGCTAGTTTGACACCCTTTGGAGCAATTACATTAGGCCCATCAGTCTGAGGCCACAATTCAGGTCCATTTATAGGTCCAATATATGGCTCGTATGCCTTTTTAAATGTAGACGTTTTAAAATAATCAGAAGTCTAGTCCCCTGCCTCAAGACCCGTGGATGCTAATGCGGAAATCACGTGTACACATGGGATTCCCGACAAGTCCCACCCTCGACATGCGCAATTAAATGTATTTAAATCAACAGCAAATTGAGCCCCATTTGAGCCCTTTACCTGAAAAGTACTACCTCCACAGTGTAACGGAATCCACTTGGAGGACCACTTCTTTTTTAAATTAAATTTTTTCCTAATCTTAGGACAAATCTATCCCTTCCATCTACATATCCACTTTCTTCTTTTTTCTAATCTCTCAACTAAATATACTCTTATACGTTCTAAACAAACTAAAATTGAAGACTCCCTAGCGTCTAAAAGTTGTTTATTCCATGATTCACACATGTTATTTAATAAAACATTGCAATGCGTATTTGTCCTAAAATGGGATCGAGTCCAATACCTTGGCGGTTCTTTTGCTAACTACTCATAGGCTGCCTCATCCATTGCTCTAATCACCTCCATCACACTTGTAAAACGCTCCACATACATAGCTCGAGCAGCTTCCCACATCTTATCTTTCAATGCAAAGGACCCGTGTTTTTTTTTGAAGTTTTGATGGAGGTGTCTAACACAATGCCTGTGTTCGACATTTGGTAATAATTCCTCCAAAGCAATTCCTGAACCGTGCAATAAAAAAACCAAATTTTACTATTAGATAGTAAGAAAATTTAAAGTAAAAAACATATATACAGTATTTATTAACTATACCTTTTGTTTATCAGTAACAAAAACCCACATCTTAGGATCATCAATTCCAAGATCGTCCACTAACAACCCTACAAACCATCTCCAAGTGTCCAAATTTTCAGTTTCAACCAAAGAATAACACACTGGATAGATGCAATTATTAGCATCCATCCCAACCGCAGTTAATATAACACCTGGATGAGGTCCTTTAAGATGACATCCATCCAACTCAACCACATTTCTACACCCAGCCTTAAACCCTCTTTTCAGTTGTTCCAAACAACACTAAAATCTTAAAAACCTGTGTTCCCCGGTTAATTTATCTTCCTTAGTTTTTAAAAAAACTGTTGAACCCGGATTAGTCCTTAACAACTCAGCACAATAATTGTTGAACAAGCTATATTGGTCTAAAAAATGCAATTCATCTAACGCCTTACCCTTCTTGATGGTCCTATATGCTTGCCTCCTAGTAATACTTACGTGAAGATCATGTAATACTTGTTCTTGTAAGTCAATTGCTCGCAAAGAAGAGTTTAACTTCAATTGATGAGCATACCTCGTGGATAGAATGGTAAAAAATTACGTGCTTACTATTTAATGCACACCCACGGTTATGTATGTGATTAAGTGTCCTAATTTGAAAGCTACCATCCAAGCATTTAGTCGCATACACAAACCAATCACAATTCGACCCTCTACACTTAGATCTAACTCTTCCTGGTTCATTACAAGGGAACCAAACATTCCTTACTTCACATATAGAATTTGCTTTCACTGCTTCCTTAAACTCAACTCCATTTGCAAAAATCATACCAACCTTCAATTTAGGCTCATGCTTGTCAACCACTACATTAAAACGTTGACTTCTCCTTCTTCGAACTCCCGAACCTTCACCATCCTCCTTATCCGTTGATCCTTCCAAACTTCTTAAATTCTCTGACTCTCCACACGAACCCTCATTGAAGTCGTCATCGTCTATAACAAGAGACCCACTTAACTGTAAAAACATATTTCTCTCACGTAACACAATTTGCTAGCATCTTAATAATCCAAATATTTGTTTGTTCCCAAAAAATTGTAAAAAAAGCATCACACCGTAAAACTATGTCTCCCTTTTAGTATTATCTTATATTTTCCTATCATATTCTTTCTGAGCAATTTGATTACTATATTTATATTTAAAGACTCAAGACAAATTATTTAGATTAATTTTTGAGATTTTAATTATTGGATATTTATTTGATATTATTTGAGTTTTAGCTCATTTTGGATAATAATGGGTATTAAGTATGAAACTCCTAGGTATATGGATAATATTAGATCCCAAGATGAAGAAGCTACAAAGTCAAAAAGTCACTAAAATCCCAAAAAAAAGTAGCAAAATGGGTCAAGAAATTCATTCAAAACTAAAAGGGAATTGTCGGCAGAATATCTCCATCAACTTTCGAAGGTCATAAGTCATCATTGGTGAAATTTTTGGTCATGAAATTTGAGATCAAGATATCCCTTTAAATGATGACTGACTTACTTTTAACTCACTTAAATTGGTCTTAGTAGTCGTTTAATCCGAAAATCAAATAAAAATCTTTACTTATCCGTATTGTTTTCCCAACGAATAATTAAAACTTGAACTAATTTACACATCAGTTTCTTAATCCTTGTGGAGATCAACTTACTTACACATTTTATTACTTGCGGCTACTCATACACTTGCGAGTGTACATGCTTCGAGTAATTATTAATTTATCACACTTTGGAGGACATTAGTTGGATCTTATTTGCCTCGTTAATTCGGGACATCTCATCCTTAAAGTTACGAGGTCAGGGATATTTCTCCCTGTCGAATACCTCTTTAATCCTAATTTGTTCTTTTCAACGAATTAGGATTTATGGAAGAATATCACTTTTCATGGTATTTTATTATATCAACCCTTCTTACCTCGTGTAATTTTAAAACTCAAACTACTCCTTCGACAATATCTATTGGTGATGAATGGCAAGGTAAAGCATTATGCGATTTGGGTGCAAGCATCAATCTGATGCCCAAATCAATCTTTGATAAGCTGAAAATTAGAGAAGCAAGACCCACTTCTATGGTCTTGCAAATGGAGGATCGATCTCTTGCACATCCAGAAGGCCGAATCGAAGATGTCCTCGTTAAGGCAGGTACGTTAATTTTTCCTGCTGATTTCGTTATACTTGATTACGACGCGGATAGGAATGTCCCCATTATTTTGGGAAGACCATTCCTAGCCACGGGGCGTACCTTGATTGATGTAGAAAACGGAGAAATGATTATGAGAATCCAAGACGAGGAAATGAAGTTTAACGTGTTCAGACCTATGAGATTTCCGGATTCCAAGGAAGAATGCTTTCGTCTAGATGTAATGGAACCGGTAAGAAAGGAGCAAATTAATGTTGTGGACACGTTAGGGGTGGAGGAGAAAGAGCTACGAAAGAAACCACCAATTAAAGCTCCTCCATACCCTAAAAATCCACAACTCAATCATGCGAGAAAGAAAGAGAAAGCACGTGCCACGAAGGTTCTGAAGGAACCTAAGAAAGAAAGAAAGAAAAAGGGGTTCAAAGTAGGTGAAGAAGTAGCTATGAAGAAACCGGACCCCCCTCCAAAGGTACGTGAATCGAAAAGTTCTTGGCTAGGACCATTCATGGTCACGAAGGTTATCTCAGACAAACTAGTGGGAATAAAAGCTAAAGGATGCAAATTTCGAGTTGCTAATATTGACAACCTCACTCACTGCTGGGGAGGTTATGTCAACGACTAATGAATGAGGTAACCCGTCGAGCTTAACGACGTTAAACAAAAGCCATTTCTTGTATATTAGTTCAAGTTTTTATTTTTCGTAGTTTAAATTTGGTTGATTTTCGTTAATTTAGTGTTTATTAGTAAGAAATGAGGAAGGGTAGTTGTTTTTGATGATTTCAGGGGTAAAAAGGTCATGAGTTTGGGGTCGAAAGGGCGAAAATAGAGGAAAAATTTGTGGTGTTCCAGGGGCAAACCGGGTATTCGCATTTCGCAAATGCGGGAACCGGTTTCGAAAGCTAAAAATTCCAACTTTCTAACCCAGCGTCTTGGGTCCCGCCATCTGCTGCGTCACCACTACGTCACCAGTCGCGCCATCGACGAAAACCGGGTATCCGCATTTCGCAAATGCGGGAACCCGGTTTCGAAGGATAGGAGTTCTGACCCAGCGTTTTGGGGTCCAGCCATTTATTGCGTCAGACGCCAAAAAAACAGTGCTTTCATTGAGAGCTGATGGTCCCAACTTTCTGACCCAGCGTTTTGGGCTCCGCCCTTCGCTGCGTCTCGGGGTTGCGTATCCACACAAAAAAAAAACTAATTTTTCGCGCCGACACAGCGACGCGAAACCGGGAGCCCGGTTTCTTCTGTGACAGGCCGGTTTTCAACTTTTTAGCCCTAGATTTTTACCTCTTTCTTCAAGCCAGCCTCCAAAAACACTTCCAAACCCCAGAATTTCCTGAAAATCATCATCTACAACCACACAATCATCACATCCTACCCTCTTTCATCACAAAAACATACAATCAATTCATCTCCTATCCAAAGCACCATGGAATTCCCACTTTTCTTCTATTGTTCTTCATCCAAACTTCAAATCAAATCCAATTCCCTCTTCCCCCACATCAATTAGCCTTTACCCATCTCATATTCCACCATAATCTTCAAGTCTTAAGCCTCAAAACATCAAAGTTCTAAGCCTTAGCTTCTCACTATTTGAAGTTTTGAGTTTGGGGTGGAAAGAGATGCCTATCAGAACCGATTTCATGTGCACTCATCGAAGGAAGTCTCCTGGAAACAGAAACACTTTTGGTGTTATTCAAGAACAAGCTGTTAAGATTCCTAATCCGAGGTTAAAGCTGCTTCCAAGAGGAAAGAATAGTTGATTAAGGCTAATCCGAAGAAGAGGAAAATGATTGATGAACCGGAAAGTGGGGAAAAGATTAATCCGATGATGAGTTGGAATTGAAGATTGAAGTGTTGAAAGAAAATCCGGATGCGATGATTGATATTTTGGGAAAACGTTACAAACAAGCTGAACTTTATCTGTTCAAAACGCAACGTACGATGTCCAAACGCGAGATAAAGTTCATGGACGTAACACCGACAACCAGCCACGCTGGTTCAGATACATTTTCTAATCCTTCTCATTTAGTATAGATTATTTTATTGCTTTGAGTCTTTTCGAGTCGTGGGGACACGACTCATTTTTGAGTTTGGGGTGGGGTTCGTTGCCTCATCCCAGTTTTTATGTGTTATGTGTTTTATTTGCTTTCAATAAAATAATTTTCGGAGTTGCGTTTGACTGTAGAAGATTTTAAATGTCCCTGTAAGCATACTTTTGATGAATCTATGATAGTAAATAGTGGACTTTAGGGATTGATATAAAACGCATTTAGAATTGCATGCAAACATAGGTAATTGATAGGAAAAACTAATGAACAATGCAAATGAAGTAAGCTTGTACTTAAGGAATATGTTTGGTGTGTAGAACGTGCAATCCTAATTAGTAGAGAACCCACCTAGATATGAACTAAAGACAAGCTATGTACCTAGGAAAATGATAGGGGCAGTTCTTTGTTAGCCATTTGTGACTTTTTTAGCCTTCTATCCCTTTTATTAATTATTATCCGTCTTAGCCACTTTGAGCCTTTAGCCTTTTTCTTTGTAGCCACGATATAAGCCATTATCCCTTAGATTATTAGGCATGGCCATATGACCCGCACTTGAATCACAATCCTGAGACATGTCTCGAGCTTGAGTTTGGGGTGGTGGGTCCACTTATGGGGAATTTATTGGGTAGGGATTGATGTGATTTGTATTGTAGCACAATTGCAGATGATTTATACTTGTAACCCTTTGCCGGGAATGAGAAAAAAGTGAAAAGGAAAGAAAAAAATGAAAAAATTCCGGAAATTAGGGTCTTTTTTATTTTTAATTCTGTAAAACAATATGAATTCAATTTCCTTTTATTTAGTTTTCTTTTTAATTAGTATGAGCTAATCTTATCATAGTACTTGAGAATGCTTTATGGGTGAATCCCAATTCTATTGAATTTCTATGTCTGAATTTGGGTTTCTGTAAAATTAAATTAAATTGGGTCTTTTACACTTTTCAATAATTTGAGATTATTTACTGTTTTTGGAGTCATGAACTAAGAAAATGTATTAGTATTTAGGCTATTCCACATATGTGGCGCGTGGATCATCCTGACGGAGGGTTTAGGTACGGAATTAATTATTCAATCTAAAATAGAAGCTATTGATTCTGACGAACTTAGCTAATTTTAGGGCCAATGTGGTAAAATTACTTAAACATCTAAAAGTGGATCATATTTACCCTGACGGGACTAGTGACACTCTAGGATAGCCTTATAGTCCACCCTGACGGGGGTATAAGGAATTTAGAATCCCGACCATTGTAATTGACCGATTTAACCCTTAAACAAAATAGATTATGAAATAGGATTAGGAGGATCCCTTGCGTTCTCAAGTGCTACTTTCTCATATTTGCGTTTCACATTTATTTACTTGCGTCTTAGTATTTAATTGCATTTTCCATTTAGTCTTTCATGACTTAGAAATAATAAAAACAAACAATCTATCATTATATCTTTATTTGCTTTCATAAGTGCAACCATTCATTATTCGATAGGCATTGTAGTTAACCAAACCGACCCTGCGAACGATCCTAGACTCACTTATTACTACTTGGGACAACCGTACACTTGCGGTTGTGGTTCGATTACTTTTGCATTTATTTTAGAACACACAAAGGACCACCGATTATCCCGACACCAGTTAGAGTGGAAATAATTCGCATACCGATTCTCGACAGAGAGGATCGGGATACGTGTACTTGGCCCTACACACATTCTACAGAATATACTACGAAGTCCCGTTATAATACCCTATCACGCGAGGCTCAACTGATGGAACATTAATCGTCTTTTCAAGGGCAGTTGCATAACTCAAGTCTTTGGAATAAAATTTGGAAAGCGAATGTACCTAATAAGATTCGGAATTTCGCCTGGCGAGCCTGTCGGAACATATTACCTACACGGAAGAATCTGTATCACATACACTGCAGTACCGACAAGTGGTGCTACTGGTGTCCGGAGACGACTGAAACGACCGTACATCTTTTATTACCATGCTCATTTTGTAAATAGGTTTGGGCGAGTTCAGCTCTTCAAATCATAATTCCAGAATCAGATCCACAAGAGCTAGGGGATTGATTCACTAAGATCTTTGAATTGGAAAATGGTCACATGTGGGATACAAGAATGGTGGTCGCAAACATTTTTCACATGATGTGGAACATCTGGAAACCACAAAATGAAATGTTTACATGAGAATGTGACACTGTGTTAGCCTCACCTTGTTTTTATTCCCGTTTTAATATTCGAAAAATCATCATTTAAACTAAAATTCATTTTGTATCACTTTTAAAGGTTTTCCAAAACCCCTCATTAGATTAGTTGTCTTTAAATCCTTGATCTTAAGCTTGAGCTTCTTTAGAACAGCGTCGCGGTACACCGGACAAGACCTGCGGTACACCGCAGTACCACGGACCAAAGGCGCGGTGCATAAGCTAGTCCGACCAGTAAGCTAAGAAAATGTGCGGTACACCGGACTGAGGCGCGGTACACCGGACTGAGGCGCGGACCAGGAACACGGTGCATAGGATAGCCCGTCAGTTAGCTATGAAATCAAGACGAGGGATTTTGCGGTACACCGGACCATACCCGCGGTACACCGCATGAAAGGGTTTCTGCACTATTAGAAGAGGACAAAGCTTATATCCGTTGGAGTTTAAATCTATCCGTTAGATAGAAGCCTTTTGACCGTTGGAAGCTTATTTCAGCTATAAATTGAAGCTCATTCAAGACACAACTCATCCCTTCCATCTACCAATCTTAAGAGCAATTAATATTATCATTCAAGAAGGTTTCAAAGGAGCATTCAAGTCATATTCATTCCTCAAGCTACATAGTTTATATCCACTCTTTTAGGAGTTTAGTTCAAGCTATTATAACACCCCTAAACACTTTTCCTTTCCTCTTAGTTCTTGTAATAGATTAAGAGAGTAGTGTGAGTATAGGTTCTATACTTGGTTCCTTGTGTTGGTGATAACACAAGTGTATTTCCTTCAAGGTTTTTGAAGTGGTCGTAATGGGTTTGTAATCTCACCCGGGTTTAAGAGTTACGAAGATTAGTTGAGAATCTTGCAAATCCTAAGGAGGCTTCCTTAGGTAGTGGATGTAGGGAAACCGAACCACTATACATCGTTGTGTATCTTTCTATCCCTACACTCTTTACTTTTCCGCACTCTATATGCTTGATAAAATGCTTACATGAATAGTTTGATAATATTGTCTTTTAGGATTATCTAGTTTTTAACTATTTAGTTTGCTAAAACAATAGGATTCAAATTAGCTTTTAATTTTATTTACTTGAAATAAAATTAGCCGATTAATTTCAATTGTCCTATTCAACCCCCCTTCTAGGACGCATATAGAATATCACACTGGATATTAGGTCGGTAATTATAGCAACTAATAACAATATGAAAGATTGGTTTGGACAGGAATGGGATGCGTTTCCAGTTTCAACAGGACATTCATGGAATCACTCAGAATATCTACCTCAGCAACCTTACTACCCACACGGTACTCAGATCACTTATAAATGTGACGCATCTTTTACACAAAAGTCGAAACAAAGTGGGATTGGAATGGTCAGAGAGGACATCTTCACAAGTAGCCAACACCTCTATTCTAAACCAATCTGGACGGATACAACAGCCGAAGGGGAAGCTGTGGCTGTTCTGGATGCGACCAAAATGGTATTTCATGACAGGCTCAAGAAAACGGTGATCTGCTCAGACAACTTTGATTTAATTCAAGGTATCAAATCGTTGCCAGCGGCGTGGTGGAAAGTGAAACCATTTGTCAAAAGAATTCTCTCTCTGGCTGAAGGGCATGGTAACATGCACTTCATGCATATTCCGAGACGGCTAAATGGGTTGGCAGACAGAGCGACGCGTAGGGTTAGGCAGCTGAGGGCTTGGAGAGATCATGATTCACGGATCACTCTCCAATTCGGTAGACTGGACATTTGTTAAAGGAATCTTCTTCAGTTTACGGGTTCCGTTTGAAAAAAACATATAAAAAGTTGGAAATAAATGCAATAGTAATGTAGTAAAATTGCACACAAAATGATAGGCGACGCGTGTGATGAGATGGAAGAATGGCAACAAAAAGTCAATAAGATAAAAGCCCAAGAAAGTCAATAATATTCTTTGCTTGGGACCTCACGTTTACTCTACCCAATGCTTATCCACCACATGTCATAAATACTTCCAAACTTTTCCATTTATTTATTCAATATCTCCATTCCCCCTTGTCTAGTCAAAGTAAAAAGCTCACCTCAAACATAATTCCAAATAAATAAAAGAACCCAACCCACGTTTTTCCTATGATTTTCTCTCTTTTTCTTTTGTGAGTTACTTTCTTTCATAATGACTTCTTTTATTTATTTTTTTGCTCGGCTAATGACTTTTACGGTTATAAAATAAAAATGATAGTTTTCCACTGTCCAAGTTTATTTTTCTTTTTTCCATTTTTCAACTTTTTTTTCTTACATAACAAAGTTATTTAGGACTCAAAATCATTGACTTAGGTTCGAACCTACACTACTAGATTGATACTAAAGCCTTTACCAGTAAACTAATCTCAACTGGTTATTTTTTAACTTTTTCTATTATTACTCTATTTACCTACACTACTAGATTGATACCAAAGCCTTAACCAGTAAACTAATCTTAACTGGTTATTTTTTAACTTTTTCTATTATTACTCTATTTAATATGCTACTGATTAAAAATAGAGTTAATGCCCAATAGGCACCTGCCACCTTACACCTTGACATATAAAAGACATTGTCTTTTTAAAAAAATAGTGAGTTATGGAAAGTTTCTCAAAACTCAAAATCTGAGTTTTGGAAAGTTTCCCATAACTCAAAATTTGAATTCTGACAGACTTTTTATAATTCAAACGACTATTTTTATGAGAAAGAAAAACAAAAAAACAAAATGTATGTGGGTTTTTATGAGAAAAAAATAATAGTTGAGGTGAGAGAGAATTAATTCTAAATTAAGGTGTTTCTTGACATTAATTCTTAAAAATATCTCCTAAATAATAAAAAATAAAAAAATAAAAATTACTCTAGTCTATTACCTCATAAAGTAATCCGAGATTATAAAAAAGTTTGAATGGAATTGATGTTGTTGTTTGATCCAATACAAAATTGTTAAGATAGTTGTTGATATTTTTGTTTATATAATGACGAATGTACCTTGATTTGTTGTTGTATGTTTGAATAAGTCGAATGTTAAACGATTTTGCAATTCATTTTTTTTTGTTGTTGGAGATCATTTGTTTTGTGTGGCTGTTATAAAATTTGGTCCAATGAATTGGGGAGTTTTGCAGAAGATTGTAATGGACCATGGATACAGCACGTCCATTTCTCGCGGATCTGTATCTTCATACATCTAGACTAAATAGAGATATAATAGAAGTAGTCTTATATCAGATAATAATTAAAAACTTTTAAATAAGAGGTTTTCTTTAGTTTAGTATTAAAATATAAAATTAACCAAAAATTATTCTTACTTTGTGTTTTTCTTTTGAAATTACTCCAATTTTGTAAAATGGAGGAGTGGATAGTCTAATTATTATTTCTTATAAAGGGAGGGAGTGGAAAGAGTATAATAGAGGAACCCCACCTCCAATTAACACACAGACCCACATCATGTACATTCCAGAATCCAAGATTGCACGAGCCTTCATCAACCATAACTTTTCCCGATTTTCACACTTCTCCAGAAATCTAGAGAACAGATGATTCAGAAAATAAAAAATAAAAAAGGAGATGATCTGACATGTTCCCTTATAAAGAACATTTGGATATGTATCCGATAACTTAGGTGACCAGAAATTTAAATAAAAAGGAGTACTAACAAGAATTATTTAAATCTTAGTACTTCTTTTGCTATATAGCTTATTACATCAATCTTAAAAGCTATTATATTCGCTTCATTTTGCTTTTTATGATAAAAGAAAAAAAAAGGCAAAATCATAATTCCAAATTACAAAATTTGATTTTTCTTTTTGTATTATATTTTTTTTAAGTTAGAAAATTAGAAAAACAAAAACCAAAAATCTTTCTTCAAGGTTTCTCCTTGAGAAGAGAAGCCAATCCAGTAATGACGTTGTTTCCTTTGTTTTTCTGTGGTTGCCACGTCATGTTCATCGGAAATGTTAGCTTTTCTTCCTCGCCGGGTATTTCCACCGACGGTACATCAGAGCCAATCTCAAACGACATCGTTTCATCCCCAAAAATAAACCCAAATTCACTACTTTTTACCAACCCCTTCTTTTTCACAACACTGTTTTCACCTTTAATCTCATCGTTCTGAGGTGGTGAAGTGACACGTGTGAAGGAACTAAGCCATTTAGCTTTAATATAATCGGCTTTACGCCACGGCGCAATATGCATTCCTTTCTTCTTCAAACTTTGTTTAGCAGCTTCAGATATTATTACTATGATCTGCAAAAGCCGATCTGCTTTTCCGACGAAAATCAACGGCAGTGATTGAAGCATCGCTTTGTAGCTTTTTGTTGATCTCGCTATTTCAAACTCCGATCGAAAATCCACGTCAATTAATATCCTCTCTTCTTCAATAATCACTTCTATATATTCATATTCACCTACAAAATCGCAACAAAGTTGAAATAAATTAATTAAACAACTTCACTTCCTATGTACATGTCTATGTATGTATATAACGTACCAGCTGGCATAGAGGAAGATTTATCCCATTTAGATTTGCAAATGGAGGAATTATAGCCGAGACCTATGAGACCTTCAGTTACGATTTTGTGCAATTCGTCTTTTCCTTTACACGCTTTGTTTTTTTCGATTATATTTGAAGTGTCTGCTAGAAGATTCCTCTCAGCCTTGCTTGCACAAGGGATTAAACTCTACACAAAAAATTAATTAAAAAACATTAATAAATTCATATAAATTGCAAAAGAGTTAAGAGGAAAACGTAAGAAAATATATACCTTGAGAGAATCGGAGGGATCTGTGACGGAAGAGTTATTAGAGTTAGAAAATGAGTCGGAAAAGTCGAATTCATCATCGGAGATATCATTTATGTTGCCGTTGAAGCAATTGCACCGTCTCCGACCACATTTCACGGCTGTAGCTGCCGTCATCGGCTTTTCATTATCCTCTTCAATGAAATTCTGAACCATTTTATCTAAGCAAACTGAGCTCGGCTCAAAAAACTCTGCTAAATCTTTACCGCCGGTAGGCTTCTCAGTCGGCAGAGCAACCGACGATATGCGTAAGACATTAGTAAATGGCCGATCAAACAGCCTCTTCAGCCTAGATTTTAATACTGGTTTCACTACTACGTCGTTTCGGATTACTGAGGATTCATTGAACATATCTGAATCTATTGGCTGTATCTTCATCGGAAAATGCATTTTTATTAACTAAAAAGCTTTTCTATCAATTAAATTAGTCTCGTTGTTAATTTTGTTCTCAAGCTAAAACTAACTACTCTGAATTTTGCTTTACGTGTTAAAAACAAGTCAAAAATTGATCAAAAATATTACGATCAAACTGCGATCAGTGCTGTCCTTCACGAATGTAAAGATCTGCCTCAACAAAATCGATCGGAGCAAAAAAAAAAAAAACAGCAAAAAGAAGGTAGATTATAAACGTCAAAATACGTGACGGTGGTGAAATGAGGTGAAGGTATTACAACGGTGACAGAATAGGCTACCGGAATTTCATTTTCCGGCGAGAAAATTGTAGCTAAGCTTTTTAGGTGTGGTTTTTGTGAAGTTGAAGCTAAAATGATTGTGTGGGTTAAGTGGGGGGGACTGGATTTATATAGGAGTTGGGGAGGATTGCTGAGTAGGATTGAATATCCTACGTGGAATATGATGTGGAGTGGATAATGTGAGGTTGGGGGATTTAGTAAAGTAACACGAAGTTCAGATTGGGTTGTTATTGTAAATACTTATAGAACACTAATACCCCTTCGTACGTGTGTTAAAGATAATGGGCATTGTGGGCGAAGAAATATGATTTAGGTGAGAAATTTAATGCATTAAGGGAGTTTACGGCTGCACAAATATTTGTCCCACCTTAATGGCTTAGTGGGTGTGATTGAGTTCAAGGTAAACATAATTCCTTTTTAAAATGGTTTAGTGGGTGAGATTAAAGACACTAAATTAGTAAAAAGATAAAAGATGCTTTTAAAATCATTTAATATAGAAAAATGATTTAATATCGTAGTACTTCTAGATAGCGACTCAATCACTAACCTATCTAATTGAAAAGTAACTTATTAAGGAGCATCTTAAAAGTTTTTGAATTAAATTTTTGAGGATTTTCATTTTTTTGGTTTATATGTCTAATAATGACAAATTCGTTTATCTATTTTTCATGTTTAAGAACCTGTATTGCAAACCATCAACTAATTGTGAAAAAATATTAATAGATTTTGGTTAAAACCTGGAGAATCAATTATGTGTGATCCTGATAAAGTTGTAGGAAGCACTTGCCAATAATTATCATCAATCAGAACAACAAACTCCACATGCTTTTTATAAGCACACACATGTAGATCTGGATATATAGTTCCATCGAATATTTGCATTGACGGTGGCTTAAACTTCCTCGATCTCGGGGTATCCAATATCTCAGACGACATATGATTCTTTTGATTAACCACCAGTGTTCGATCTGTTAACTATGTTCAAAACGCCCGGTCAGACTTCGTATCCTCTGATTGAGTTCTCTCGAACAATGTTGTTCTCTCTCTCTCTCTCTCTCTCCTCTCTCTCTCTCTCTCTCTCTCTATATATATATATATCCTCCATATATGAAGTTCTATAAACTCTCAGCTCCCGAGGATACACTTTCATCATTTCCTCAGAATTTTTTGGAATATGAATAATTGAATGCTCATTATTGTTGTTTTGGTGGAAGTTTCCATTGTCTTGTAAGTAATTAAAACAAATGATCGAGATATTGTTTCACCCTAGATGGAACCTCATTTTCCTTGCATGGTACAAGCATGGCTGGGGTATAAGGATCCACACCTTCTGTGGTTGTAGGTATAGTCAGAATGTACGACTCAACTACCTTAGCCGTTGATAACATAGTCCATACGTATGACTCAACTACCTCAACCATTGCTGTCATACCCGGTGGATTTCACAACGTTCGATTTTTTAGTAACACTGTTTACTCTCGTTAGAGGACTTCGCACCTCAAAGATAGATCTTTTTCCACTATTGAGGCATTATTTGTCATCTCTTGATACACTCGTTGCAATAAATTACTTGTTGATTGTTGGTGGGTCCTGGGGTGAAATAAAATACGCAATAAAAATAGAGGATCCATATGCCGCAAGTGTACAATTGTCCAAGTAATACTCCGATAATCGGGTTTCATTCGTAGGGATAGATAGTTATAACTCTGGTATTAATTAACTAAGTAGAGATAATTGTTAAAACAGAGTAAAATTCACATTTTTTGGTTTTGAGATTAATCATAAGAATGCAATAAAGTAAATTACAGAATAAAATGCTTAACTGAAATGAAAGACTAAAAGTAAATAGATGTAGACGCAGTGATGAGAGATGTACTTGAGTCTCGCAAGGGATCCACTTAAGTTAATATAATTAATGTTCCGTTTAAGGGTAAAGTTTGTATTTAAATATTAGTCGGGATACTAATATCTCCTATCCCCCTGTCGGGTGGATTTAGGAGCTATCCTATGGTAAGACAAACCCCTCTAAGGTAGTAGGTTTATTTACGAATGTGAAGTTCTTTACCTCTTTGGCTATGTGATTAGTTAAGCATGTCGGGCAATAACGGACATCACACGGATATTACCTATTTCTGTAATCAAACCCCCCTGTCGGATGATCATTTCGCCACTAAAGTGAATAGCCCAATTACTAAAACCTACTTCTAGTTGTGCGAAAAAGAAATAGTAAATAAGCCTAAAATAATATCCAATATAAAATACCCAACTTAGATTAAATAAAAAATCTCAAATTCGGAAACATAAATTAAATAACCATGGCTTCAACCCATTAATTGCGATTCCCAAGTACTAAGAGATTTAGCTCATGTTCGAATTAAAAACTGAAATTAAATAAATAAAAGACATTATTCTCAATTACAACAAAAAAATGGATAACTTAGGATTGGATTGACTGTTGTTGGAAGAATGGAATTCTCTAGATCCAGCGTTCTCCTCTACCTTTTTGTTCTGACTTGAAAATAATGAAGCGTAGGATTTAATTGTATGAAGTGTGTGTAAAAAGGAGGTCTAGCAGCCTAGTTATAAAAATTTAATTCAGATTGGGATTTTGACTAATAATAATAAGTTTAATGATAAAATGTCCAATTCCATCTCAAGAATCTCGTAATTGTTGTACAGCTGATGGTAAAACAACCGTAACTTTTGCGTCTCATATCCAAATCACTTGATTCCAGTCCTCAAATCTTCCTAACTCAAAGGCACAACTTTCTCTTCTGAATCTCCAGACCTGGATCAGTGCCAAAATGGCTCGAAATCAGCAATTAGTATCAGTTTTCCAAATTTTATCTCTTCTAGTCAACTCCTCGGGTAGTCTTTTCTTGCTTTTGACCCATCTGCGCAATCTAAGACTTTAATTCCCACTCCTTCTCCTTATCTTGGTACTCCAAATCATCCATGTACCTATGAACTTTATAGTAAAAACAAACAAATTAACGTACAATAGCTCTAAAAATGAAATATCGTAATTTTAAGAAGAGAAAATGCAATATAACGAAATAAGCATATAAGTCTATCAAATAAGTCTAATATTCACATAAAATGATGTCTTCTGATGTCTCCCTGTTTGTGATATAATAATCTAGTTTGTAAAGATCATTTTAGGTGTATTCGAGTAATTAATTATAGTTTTTTATTCATATTTTGATAAATTCCTATTTATTGTCTTGATTTGATGATTTATTATTGTTAGAGCATATTTGGTTTAATTTATGTGTTAATGTGAAGTTTTAAAGATATATGGAAATTAATTAGATGCCAAATCAATTCTAAAGAGATAAGGAAAGAAGATATGGAAGGAATTAAGAGATAAAAGGAAGTAGAGATAAAATAGGAAAGGAAAAAATACCAAGTAAATCTGAAATTTTTGCAGCCACGTCCACTAAAGTGGAGATAAATTTAAATCGGCTGGGATGAGCAATCAAAAGGAAAAGTGTATATCTTTTTTCTTCGGTCATTTTGATATAAAGAGGAAAATACAAAAGAAAGCCAAAAATCTCTGAAGTTAATATTATAAAGCCATGTTAGGAAAAGTTATTTTATAAATCCATTTTTTAGTTTTATGGTTAGGTTTTTATCCTTTTTACTAGGGATGGCAACGGATCGGATTATTGCAAAAAAATCCAAAACCATGTCCATATCCATTTAATTTATCAAAAACCAAACCCTAACGGATTTAACCATCGGATTTACTTTCCAAAACCATATCCGAATAATTCGGATTCGGTTTTTTAAACGGTTTTTCGGACTTTAACCATAACCCGGCTCGCGAGGCGTCCCTCTCGCAGTAAGATTCCTGACATCGCCTCGCTCTTGTGACATGCCAAACTATATCTCTCTAAATATATTGAAAATATTGAAACAAGATCACAAATACATGAAAAATCTCCAATATATAAAATATTATGTTGATCTTTAATTAAATAATGTTTTTGTTACTTCTTTTGTTAATTCTAATATTTAGATTTTAGTTTTGAGATATGAAGATACTTTTTTATCTATATTACTATAAAATATACAAAAGTAGATGATAATAAATGAGTTTTTGGTTATTCGGTTTTATTTTTATCTTAAATTTTAACCTAAAGGATTTAACCATCGGTTACATTTTTCAGAACCATAACCTAACGGTTTTATCCATGGTTGCATAATCGATTTTTAATCGGTTCAAATTTTCATCGATTTTGATTTTAAACCATAACCATTTCCATCCTTATCTATAGTTGGGTTGAGATTTTTGGCCGTTTGGTAATTAAAACAAATATAAGAAAGATGGACTTCAAAATATAAAAATATATGGATTTTAGCCTTTAGTAGGTAAAATAAAATCAGATTTATATATATATATATATATATATATATATAACGGATTTTCGGTTTTCGGGTTTTTTTAAATCTAAAACCATAACCTAACGGTTTTAACCATCGGTTTCACTTTTAAAAATCAAACCCTAACGGATTTAACCACGGTTACATAATCGGTTTTCATTCGGTTCGGTAATCCGTCGGTTTCGGATTAAAATCGTAACCATTGCCATCCCTACTTTTTACCCTCGTTCGTCATGGGTACGCACCCGCAAATTTTTTAATTTTTGATTCACCCTGTATTTGATTTGTTTTAGTCATTTTTGTGTTTACCGATATAGGTACAGACCCATCTAGGCAAATTCCCGTGGTGGGTACAGACCCATATTACCAAATCCCGTGATGGGTCCGGACCCATATCGACAAACAACTAGATGGTCCAGACCCATCGACAATTTTATATGGCTGTACCCATTACTCATAACCAAAATCACACACTCAAAAAATATAACATTCAAAAAACAAAGATTTGGCTTTGGATCAACAAAACACTAACATCACTAACACTACTGGGTTTAAAAAATCATCAACTAAACATTACATTATTATACTAACAACAAAAGAAAAGGGTTAATCTGGGGTGTACCCAGCATGACTAAAACAAAAAAAGATAAAATGTAAAGCCCAAAACTGGTACTGGGTGGGGCTGTACCATTCACGGCCAAAAAGTACAACACACAAATCTTCTTGACTTATTGTTCGCCATTGATATGCTGGATAATGGTCACCGTGACTTGCTATAAGGGTTGTACCCTTCGCATCTGGCCTGTACCGACTTGCTGGTCCATGGTATGCCCATCACGACGGCGGATCTGGAGAAAAAGAGAGGCGGCAGTTTTTGCAGATTTGCACAGAGAGGAAGGTGAAGGCGATG
The DNA here is from genome assembly GCA_029959085.1 of Nemophila menziesii. NCBI lineage: Eukaryota > Viridiplantae > Streptophyta > Magnoliopsida > Boraginales > Hydrophyllaceae > Nemophila > Nemophila menziesii. Next base: position 9,129,729 of record JARWIR010000017.1, on the reverse strand, counting down.
GTGTGGATGTTGGTGAACTGCTTGGGCTGGGCCCATGGTGTGGTTGGGCTTCACCAATCTGCTGATGAAGATAGAGGCTCGGTTGTTGTTGTTGGAGATGGGCCACGACGAGCGGCTGCCGCGTGGTGGTGTCCTTCGAGTGGCGATGTTGGTGAAGATGCTGGAGAGAAGAGGGTTGTAATGATGGTAGTTAATGGGCCACAACAGGAAGCGTCTTGGTGCGAATCCACAGCAGGAGGCAGCATGGTGCGAAGGGCTTCAGATCGGGGTTGGTTCGAAGGTGAATGGGAGGGAGTGAAGCGGGGTTTTGTTGGTGGGACGAGAGAGAAGAGACGAGAGGTAGAGAGAGATTATAGAGAGATCACAGAGAAAATCGAAAATGGCATTTTGGGAACCCTAATAGGCTTTTATTTTTGGTTTGATGTTTTCCACTGTGATTAAAAGAGGATGGTGGGTGTTCTGGTCTTTTTTAGTTTTTTAGTTGGGTTTCAAGTGTGTAGTTATTGATGGGCTTTATAATATAAAGGTATGTTGTTTCAGATCTTGATTCCGTTGTTGCAGGCTTTTTACTAATGATGCATCGATCTTTGACTCAAGTACGCTCATATTGTCCTTCGAGAAGTTGATGAATTGACTAATAGTCTCTTTTAACTCAATGATATCTTCTTTAGGACGTGATTGAGCTTGACTTCCATTGTACACATTGTATCCTGGTGGATGATTAGCTTGATATTCCTAGGCTTCTTCTTGCGGGTATAACTGTTGAGGTGGCACTTGGATGCTTTTCTTAACAGTTATAGCGAGTTGTTGTATTTGATCTTGAAAGCTTGAAAACCTTGCTGCTATATCTATACTAGTGGTAAGAGCTTGTGGTTGTGGCCAACTCATGTCGGTCTCGACGATTGTTTCCATACCACTCTTTGCTTCTTTTGGATCCATAGAGACAAAACTACAACGACCCATATCATCTGCTCTCGGCCTTGACTCTGGATTGAGTCCTTGATAGAACATGGCTAATTATAATTCTGGCGTGTATCCGTGTATTGGACATCTTGTTAACTTCTTTTGAAATCTCGTCCATGCTTTGCCAACACTCTCTCCGGCTTCTTGTAAGAAATTCATAAGCTCCAATTGTTCCTTTACTCGCATACTTGTAGGATAAAATTGATCAAGGAATCTTGCTTGAAGCTTGTCCCAATTTGTTATTAGATAGGGAGGTTGATCATCTAACCATTCGCTTGCTTTCCTGATCAAGAAAAATTGAAACATTAAATAATACATCTGTTCTTGCGTAACACCTTCACTAATGTAGGCATCACATAACTGTATGAATTTCTGAACAGATCGGACCGGATCTTGATGTGTATCACCACTGTATTTTCCATAGATCGCGAACTGATTAATCAAGTCAGGACTAGGCTTGAATCGAACGACTTGAATAGTTGGGATGCGAATCCCCATGGGTTGCACTCGGAATTGACCAGGAAAACCTAGCTCTGACTGTTGATTAGCCATTTAAACCCTGAAAAAGACAAAAACAAAAAGAACACGTAACATTGAAAACAAATAAAAACTTCTACACTAAATAAACACAAATAGACTAACTTAAAGAAAAATCCCTGGTAGCGGCACCAAAAACTTGGTTAGGCAAATGTGTTATAAATAAACAGATAAATAAAGATAATAATAAAGGATACACCCTTGACTATCACGAGAAACTCACTGCAAGTATTACAGGTCGTTTGTAAGTTTAGTTGATAAGAAAAGTTCGTTCGCAGGGATTGAATCCGTTAGATTTGCTTATATTCAATAAGCGTAGATGAATTTAGATGTTTAGACAAAAATATAATAAGGTGAATCAAATATATGATATGAATAAATAAATAAGAATGCATATAAATAAATATGAATGTAAGTCAGATAAATTAGGGTCACTAATATGAGTTTATCTTACTAAGTTATTATTCTAACCTTAAGAGTGAATTGAGGATTATATATTAACCAGGATTCTAAATTCTACCTATCCTCCGTCAGGGTGGACTTAGGAGCAACCTCTCCACTACCAGGGAAACCTGAGTAATGATTGGTGATTAAATCAAACCTTTATGGCTATCTAGTAGGATCACTACTAGACGATAATGTGGTGTTGTCAATAATTGAATACCTATTCCGGGTGTTAACTCAATTACTAAAGTCAGTCCTAAGATTGGCCAAATTTAGGGACAGAATGATAAGTCAAAGCACACAATACCAATATACGCCAAGCTCAAATCAATTAAAATAACAAATAGTATTACAAAATTTAAGACAAAATAATAACCCAATAAATTAAAAGTAAAACTTACAGAATAAAAGCTTAGAAATATGGTGAAGCCATGAAGCTATAGCTAATTACCCTAAATATAGAGAAAGGGAGATTTAGAAGAGGAGTTTGTCACTTTCCAACTTCTTGCTTCTTGTCTTCCTCTACTAGCCAGCTTGCTTCTTGGATGAATAGCTTGATACTAAGGAATAATATTATATTAAAGGACTAAGCTAATATTTAAAACTGAGAAAATACAAGTAAGGACTAAGCCTATACTTGGCACTGAGCAATGACATGTTTACAATGATTAAATGGTGTATTTATAGGTGTCTTGGAAGCCCTAAAACGTTTTCTTGGAGTGGAAGACAAGTATTGAACTTCTAGCCCAACTTAAATTCGTAGCCCTAAATATAGAAAAGGTAATAAACTGCCGCTGTTTTGTTTTGGCCTTAACTCCTTCAATACTTATCCAAATGACGCGTTCTTTATGTCGAAACTGATCTTCTCGGAATCTCTATCACTTTGCTTTAGATCATTCTTCCAAATTCCTATCTGATGTCTCCTCATTTGTGATAATAATTAAACCCAATATGCTCTAAAAATATTAATTGATTAATTCATGATCCAAAATAGGAAAGTGTACTAAATCAAGCTAAATTCGACCTATAAACTAATAAACACGCCTAAAATGATGTCTCCGAAATAGACAATCGTGCTGATGGAACTCATCGCGCTGATGGGACTCAATCGTGCTGCTGGGACTCAATCGCGCTAATGGGACTCAATCGTGCTAATGGAACTCATCGCGCTGATGGGACTCAATCGTGCTGCTGGGACTCAATCGTTTTGATGGGACTCATCGCGCTAATGTGACTCAATCGCGATGATGGGATTCAATCGCGCTGATGGGACTCATCGCGCTAATGGGACTCAATCGCGCTGATAGGACTCATCGCGCTGATGGGACTCAATCGTGCTGATGGGACTCATTGCGCTAATGGGACTCAATCGCGCTAATGTGACTCAATCGCACTGATGGGACTCAATCGCGCTGATGGAACTCGTCGCGCTGATGGGACTCACCGCGCTTATGTGACTCAATCGCGCTGATAGGACTCAATCGCGCTGATGGGACTCAATCGCGTTGATAGGATTAATCGGGGTACATAGGGGTATTAGGGTGATAGGATTCATCAAGATGATGGGATTCATTGTGGTGATGGGATTCATCGCGGTGATGGAATTCATTGGATGATGGGATTCATTGTGGTGATTGGATTCATCGGGTGATGGGATTCATCCCGGTGATAGGATTCATTGGATGATGGGTTATATTGCTCTTTCACTCATTTTTCATTATCAATTTTAATTGGAATGATATAAACAAGAGGAAGAGAAATTAGATAAACTACTGGAATTTACATAAAAAATAATTAGTTGTATAAATTAAGCTGTTGTGACAAATTACTAATCTGATTTCTGATAGAGCGGAGCATTATATACAAAATATATGTATGAAATTATCCCAAATACAATTTGATTGCAATTAATCATTTCCTTAATACTGAGGATATATGTGGTAATATGACAGGTTCTGTTTGTGTTCCAGTGATCCATGTAAGAGGTTTCTTTGGTGAAGGACTTTCCACTAATAGTTCATAAGCATCCACTTTTTTAAAGTATTTTTTCTCTTTATCAAAGTTTGGTGGTGCCATATTTTTTCCCTATCAATATAAGAACACTCAAGTTTTCTATGAAATCATAAAATGAAGGGGTAAAAAAGTAAAGAAAGAGACGCTTTTACTTTGGGAAGAGGTGGTTTCTTTTTTTGTCGTGTCTTCCTTTGTTGAGATTGATAATTTCCACATGCTGTAATTATACTTGTTCGTCCTCTTAAAGTTCAAAGGTAAAGATATTAAAATGTATTTCATGAATCTTTTTTTGCAATTTTCAAATAATGCTTAATCTAACCATATAAAAACAACCTACCCGGTGGAAAGTGCACGATTCCAACTGATACGTTGAGGAACAACAAAACTCAACCGATTTAAATTTCCAGGAATCGAATTCGATTCGCACCTGAATTGAACAAATCATTTCCAAATTTTAGTATTTAATTAAGAAAATATTAATATATAAAATATTAAAAAGAAAGATTTGTCAACAAATATCATCATACCATAGTCTGCCTTAGAACAGATAATCCGTCCTACATATTGAGTAGCTTGTCTCTGAATATAATAAATATCCACCAAACATAAATAAAACTAATCAAATTTATTACAAACTAAATTAAATCCTACTTACCAAAGCATCAAATGTCGAAAAATTCCCTTCTTTTATCTGAAAAGTCTCTCGTAAATACTCGAATCACGCAAGTAAAACTCTGCACTTCAAAATTCAGTATTAACACAAAACTACTCATAAATATTTATATATATATATATATATATATATATATATATACATAAAAGAGCAAATTACCTGCTTAGTGTGTATTGGAAAGGAACACCATACATAATCACAAGTTTGCCATAATGCACCATTGGTCCATGAAGTATGCAAAATAACCCCCTTCAATTCAAAAAATAGCAAAATATACCCTGTGGAGGGGTCGAATTGCATTTTGCAACACAAGTATATTTGTAACAATTGAAACACAAGAGGTATATTTAGCTATTTTGCATAACGCAGGGACTAACAGAGTAATTTTTCGAGGTACCAACCTATGCAACACAAGATCAGTTCCATCTGCACCAGATGGCTCATCCTTGAAATGGAAAAAAAACTGCAACTTTAACATTTAGAATATTCTTGTATCTTCATATCAAAAGTTAAGAAACTAGTTATATGCTAATAAGATAACCAGCAGAAAGACAATTTAACTCATTCTCCTATCATTAATCAACAAATTATGCAAATAAAGACTAACCAACCAAATAGGTGTTGCCTTATAACTTGGTGGGGCCTAGGGTGTGATAAAATAAGATATAAATAAAGTGCAAAAACACCCTAAAACTACACGGTTCTGCAAGTATACAGATCGTATGCAAGTTTTAGTTAAAAGATTAAGATTCGTTCCGCAGAGACTACAGAGGTTAGGAGAATCTTATGCAAATATCAAGTGCAAATAAATTAAAGATAGAACAACTAAACACAAGTAAAAGTAAAGACAAATAAAGATGGATTGAGAAAATAATTAACTAAACTAAAACTAAGAATTAAAAGACTAGAAAATAAATACGAAGAGAAGTGATATGAGAATATAGCTTAAGTTATTAGCATGTAATCCCCACTAGTTTTGCCGTTCTAAACATGTAAGGGTGAATTATGTAGTATTTCCCTAATCGGTCCCAATTCGCTATCGGTAGTTTAAAATAGGATCTACCTGTGTCAATAAGGCTTCCTAAGCAAACTTTTCCTGTAATTGGTAAATAGTCACAAGAACTAAACCATAGTGATTATCTAGCTAGGTTGGGTTGTCAGATCAGACCTAAGGCTAGACGTTATGTCCTAAACATGCAATTAAACACCGTTGTCAATGGTGACCTAATTACTAGATGGTAATTCTAATGGCTGCAGTCCACAAGAACACCGAATATAATTCCAAACACATAAACAGAGAATAAAAACTATAATTCTATTTAAAACATTACTTTCCCAAATTAGATAGATGTCAATCAAAACTAGGGTTCATACATTAATGATAAAATTCAAGCTAAAGAAATTTAGTTCATGAAAGAAAAGAAAGAAATTACAAATCTAAAGGTAGAAGAAGACATTGTTGATGACAGCTCCTTCCAGACTTCTCTCTTGTGTTCTAAGCTTCCTCTTGGTTTAAGGTTTCACCAAAGATGATTTAAGAGTGTTAAGAGGCTGTATTTATAGTATATAGGTTGACCTAAATCGTTTCTTTAGAGATAGGTTAAGTAATAGACTCCTAACCCAACTCAAATTCGTAAGGAAATAAAGATAAACACTGCTTGACCGTTTTGAGCATATCTTCTTCGTTATTGGTCGGATTGAGCTCCATAAGATACCAAAAGAATCGCAACAGAATTATCTTGACCCTAAAGAAGGAAAATACCAAATTCGGCCTATTTCTTAGGTAAAAACGCACATATTTAGACGTGTATGCAGAATTCCGGATTTAGGCAGCTTTTCCTTTTCCATCTTTTTAGCTTTTGTTTCCTTTATCTCCAATTTCCATGTAAATCTCTTTCCATAAGTTGTTGTCTTTGACTTGGACTCTAATTAATCTCCATAATTATCTTTAAAGCTTCACACTAAATAAACAATTAAACCCAATATGCTCTAAAAATATTATGCTACTAAATCAAGACCCAAAATAGGAAAGTGCACTAAAATAAGCTAAAATCAACCTATAAACTAATAAATAAGCCTAAAATGATGTCTCAGAAGTATATTTTATTATCACAAATGAGGAGACATCATAACTACTGCGATAGCACTGCCTTATAATTTTACCGATAATAACTTCAACTTATTACATGGGATTAACTGCAATATCATATGACAAAATGTGTGGTTCATACATTCTATTAATGAATTTTTGCTTCATTATTGAAGAATTAATCCCGTCACCGCGATTTTAATCCCGTCACCGCGATATTAGTCCAATCACCGCGATGTTAATCCCGTCACCGCGACGAGTCCTGTCACCGCGATTTTAATCCCGTCACCGCGATATTAATCCCGTCACCGATATTAATCCCGTCACCGTGATAGTAATATTAGTATGAGGCCCCCCATTATATCAGCAACATGTTATGGTGCTCTAAACAAGTGAATAGAATCTGATTCTGTTTCGCAAGAGGAAAAAAATAAAGAATATATAAAGTAAGCAACCAAAATATAGGAGAATATTGTAATGTTACAGAGTTAAAATTAGTGGTTTTAACTGTATGTGTAGTAAACAGAATATGATTTAGTTCAGCCAAACACAATAAAATCAGTAGCTATGCGTAATTACATAGTGGGAACATTCACCATAATTATATATACACACAAATGAACACATAGTGCGTCCAAAAGAAAAAAAACAAATGAACACATAGATGTGTAACAGGGCATATAGCAACTACAATTATAAACATTCAATTAACCTAACAAAAAAGTCAACCTTTTGACTTAATTTAAGCTCATGATTACTTTAAAAAGAAAAAATCAATAGGATGAATAAAGAAAATACGAAGTCTGGCACGTTAGTTGAATTATTGGTGATATTACTATGCTTAACAAGAAATAATTCTGCAAAAAAATTACAAAACACCAATAATTGATGAAATTATTAAAGCAAATAGAAGAATTGTTTACTCCTCGAGATGAAGAGAGCTGAGACATGAACGGTGGCGAGACTCGATTTCCCTAAAAAATATAAGACGAATAACATTTAATTTATCAGTGGACCCACCATAATTTAGAGAAAAATAAGAGTACAGAAATATTTACCGTTCACCAAGCATAATATATCTGCTTCTTCAGGGCCTTTATAAACAAGAACTCTATCCAAAACCTATATATGTGTTACAAACTCACCAGTTAATGAGTTATACGCATTAAGACAAACAAGAAAAACATTAAAAAACTTGAAATTTGTCCATCTAATTTCTGGGCCCACATCTTCTTTTAAGTCAAGCTTAATTGAGCAAACCCATTGTAGTATCGAGTTGACCAATCTGCTACAACTATAAATGTGTTACTCCATTTACTTTTACAATCTTCATCGGAGCTTGCGGGTGCTAAAGAAAACCCTATCAAATACTAAATAGAAACTTATTGTAGCGGAACTCACATCTTTTGGCTTGTATTCTTCAAGTTGTGATGGGATTAGTCCCATGAGTAGTGATTATTACATCTGAACATTATAACAAAGCCCTATGGAATCACAATTCACAGCAAGTATATTGAACATTATTTCAAAAGTGGGAAAAAGAAGGAAACAAAAGTGATCACCTCTGCAAAGTTGTCTTTTTATCTTAAGCTTCATCAACAAACCTAACCCCCATCAGCCATCTAAATACCAATTCACATCTAAAATCCCTTAAATTGTATAAATCCCATCATCAAAAGGTTAAAATCCCATCAATTAATGTAATCCCATTAACTATCTTAAGTCCCATCAAGATGTTCCATCAACAAACTTAACTCCCATCACACGTCTAAATCCCATCAGCTTCTTAAAACCCATCACACATCTAAATCCCATCAACTTCTTAAAAAGCCATCAGCTGTATAAATTCAATCAACTAATTTATTCTCATTACTGTCTTAAATCCTATAAAAGATTGTAAAAATAGAGATGGAAAACACTGGAAAATATATGAAAAAACTCACAAATTCTCACTGAATAAAAACAAATCAAGAGCACGAAAAAGACTAAGCAACACAAAGAATAAGCAGTGAAAGCCTCATAAACAGAATCAGAGAAATCAAATACATCAAAAAGGAGAAATTATAAAACAAATTCGAACTTCTTATAAGTTATACATTAATATAAGTCCATTAGCTCGAAAATCAAGAGTAAATGACCGGTGACAGGAGATCTGATCGGAAAATCACAAAAACTAACCTTAATGGATTTGAAAGCTTATTGAGTGATGGAACTCATTGCACTGATGGCCTCTTACGGGTGATGGGACTCAAATAGGGGTGAAGGATACTCTCACATAATCAATTGGGTCTGCTGGAAACAATTGAATGGAGAAAATCTAATATCTATGAAGGAAGAAGGAAGATTGGAGAAGCAAATAAGAAGGAAGAAGAGAGAGAGAGAAAGGGAAATAGAGTGAAGATTCGGTGGAGAAAATAAGAGAGTGAGAGAAATGAAATGAGGTATTTTAAATAGTTTGTAATATATAGAATAAGTAGGGATAATTTAGTCAAATAATTCATTAAATAATTTAGTTGATGATGTTATTGAGCAGAATTTTTCTTATTGAAGTAATTGGACTTAAAAAATTTATTATTTAATTTTTTGGGTCATTTTCCAGAAAAAAAAAAAGTAAAAGTTGAAAAACAATGAATCATCGTTTTTTTTACATATACTAACAATTACTAACCTAAAAGGGGATGGACCCTAAAAAAAAGAAAAAAAAAAGTGAGCGTTGAAAAACTTGGGGTTGGGCTTTTCTTATAGTAGTTTATAGCTAAAACAAAAAACAAAAAAACCGCCGTCACAGACAGGGAACATTTCCACCATTATCAACCCCCCGGCTTAACGAAGAAACAAATTAAGGTAAAAAATTGAATTACATATAACCTAATCTCATTACTTTTACAATTTTTCAGAATTATGTGATTATATTTTAATACAATGGCATTTAATGACCGTTGGAAAGCTTTTACCGTATGAAAAGTGATGCGCTTATACTGCAATTTTTGAATTGTTTTGCACTAAATATCTAAAGATCAGGAACCAATTCTGCAATGAAAAAAGCCGTTCTCAGCTCTATCGTCCGCAATTCCTCAGCCGCAGCTACCATAAAATTACCTTCCAAAAGCCCTCAGCTACAAATAGAGAATCTAACAGAGGAGGTGAATTCAATATCAGGTATAAATTATTCCTAATAGCTTTTGCACGAGGTAACAATTTATTAATTATTTTTATGTAGATGATAATGGTCCATTGGATATATGTTCAGAGAAATTTGTTTATCCGAAAGATGTACCAAAAATAAATATGAAGTATAAAAGTCGTCAAGGGGATCCTTTTGACCATCTAGTAAAAACAAATGGGAATAAGTTGAGTTCAGATAATTTTCTTAGTATATGTGGTTACTTGGGCCTAAAAACTGGTTTGAAAGAGTATAATTCATTAATAGCATTGTATATAAGCAAGGCTAGAGAAACAGATGATGAAGATTTCCGATTAGTGCAACATTACAAGGCGGATCAACTATTTCAATCAATAATAGAAGTGGGTTTTCCGTTATTAGAACAAACTTATGGTCCCTTTTTGGATTATTTAATTGATTTTCGCTTGGTTCGTGAGTTTTACTTGTATTATGATATTTTCAAACATCAACATACTTCTTCTTCTTCATTGCCTCGCCTAGCTTATTATGAGATGCGCCTTTGCATTGTTACACAAAACAAATACAAAATACAAGAATTGCTTAATGAAAATGCATTAAATGGTGGTGATGATAAATTTTTATATCAAGGTATGATTTGACTATTGATTTTTGCACTAAGAAGCTCACTTTATTGTGTAATGATGCAGAAAGTTATTTGTTAGCGCTATGTGAAAGTGAGCATAATGAGCATAAACAAGAGTTTCTTAGGTTATTAGAAACTTTGGATATAACAAAAGTTGCACGCTTAACTGATATTTTCAGAATGTTGGGGAAGCTTTTGCTTGAGTCATGGGCAAAAACTTTCATGCATGCACTTAAATTTCAAGGTAATATAGTAATGAAACAAAAGCTTCTGAGCCATTATCAAGATTCAATGATATTTCGGTTAGGATGGAATGAAGATATAGAATCAAATATCATGTCAAATGTCATCTATAACTATGTAATTAGTATCCCTAATTTAGCGGTGAGGAATTTTCTCATAAATATTTCATTTTTTTTAAAAGTATTTTTATCTGATTAAGACTCTTTTTTGGATAATACAAGGTTGATGATGTTATTTCGAAATTCAAGAAATTTCATTCTGATTTGGAGTTAACACATACACCCGAACAATATGAGAAGCTAATAAAGTTCACCGAAACTCTTAAGAAGAGGAAAAAGAGAATCCCTTTAGATTATAGGACTTTTCCATATGACCCGCACTCGAATCGCGATGCATAGACAGTTTTTTTAGAGCTTGAGTTCGGGTGGTGGGTCCACCATTATGGGAATTGTTATTAGGATGGTTTTTTTGAGCTTAGTAATTGTGCTTGATGCTTTATATTGATGATGTTTCACAGATTTTTATTGTAACCCTTTGCCGGGGTAATAGTGAATGAAAAAGAAGCTACGAGCTAAATTTGCCAACAAGGGCATTAAAAGAAAAAATATATATATATGAGAAAATAGCTAAATTTCAACCAGGTGAGCTAGCTCATCTGGCCAGGGCTCTGTCTCTCAAGTGAGAGGTACAGGGTTCGAATCCTGCAGGCGGCAGAAAGTTATTAGAGTTTGTAAAGTTGGTTCGAATCCCGTAGGCGGCAGAAAGTTATTAAAAGTTTGGAAAGTTCTCTCAAGTGAGAGGTTCATGGTTCGAATCTCGTAGGCGGAAGAAAAGTTATTAAAGTTTGGAAAGTACAATAACATACACCTTACCCACTTAATCCATTATACATGCCACAATTGATCATTAACCCATGAATAATTACCACCAACCTTTAACCTTCATCAAATCCACATATTTGATTAGAAAATATCCAAAAAAAAACATGAAAAAATTGCTTACTTTATGTGATCAACCATAAAACATGCAATAGAGGACAATAAGTGGCTATTGATCAACCTCGATATGGATTTCGAGAAAAACCGAATTTAGTTATTAGACAATAAAGATAATAACATATGATATGATTCAATACTAAGACATACATATATGATATATCACACCACCACCAACATAGAATAGAGAACCAGAATCATAGAGTTTAGATCGAATATCAGAAGAGAGAATATGGGGTAATGAATTTAGGTCGGTGGGTTTAGGTAAAGGGAGTAAATACGATAGAAAATAAGATCGTAAATGAAAGTAGAGTAAATGAAAAAAATTATACTTGCTTACCGGTTCTTACCGATTATATTTTTTTTATAAAACCAGACCAATCTAAACCCTAGCGGTTCAGACCGGTTCTAAGCGTCATTGTATCAAAGGTTCGATTTCGGTCCTGAACCGGCCGGTCTGGTCCGGTCCGGTGGACCGGTAGGGCCGGTCCGATAGGCAGGTTGCCATACATATAAACACTACATGATAGGACCAAGCCCCATATTCACTACATGATCCTTGAATTTCATTGGTGGCATGCCTTTAGTCAATGGATCAACGATCATTAATTCAGTATTAATGTGTTCAATGACCATCTTTTATCTTTAACACGTTCTCTTATGGCTAAATATTTAATGTCGATGTGCTTGGTTCGACTTCCATTTTTATTGTTTTTAGCCATAAAAATAGTTGTGGAATTGTCGCAAAATATTCTTAATGATCTAGACATAGAATCCATAATTTAAGTCCAGATACAAAACCCTTAAGCCATACACCTTGTGAATTAGCCTCAAACAAGATACGAACTCAACTTACAGAGTAGAAGTAGAAATTGTAGTCATAGTCTGTTTGACACTCCTCCATGACACATCTCCACCGGCCATCATAAAAATGTATCCAGATGTTGACTTGCGTGAATCAACACAACCGGCAAAATCAGAATTTGAGAATCCGACTACCTCAAGATTGTTTATTCGCTTATAAATAAGCATATACTCTTTAGTTCCTTCGATATATCTCATTTCTTTCTTTGCAACTATCTAGTGGTAAATACCTGGGTTACTATGATATTTACCTAACATTCTAACTACAAATGCGATATTAGGTCTTGTGCAAACCTGGGCATACATCAAACTTCCGATAGCAGAAGCATATGGTATGTTCTTCATCTGTTATCTTTCTAAATCATTCTTTGGGGTTTTGTTCTAATTGAATTTATCACCCTTCACTATGGGAGCAACACTTGGTGAACAATCCTTCATCCAAAACTTTAATAATATAGGCTTCGTGAGACAAACCTAAGACGCCGTGAAATCCGTCTCTATGAATTTTAATGCCAATGACATAAGACGCCTCACCCATATCTTTTATGTCAATTTTTTTAGAGTGAAATTGTTTCACCTCATGAAGCAAACATTTATCATTAGTTACAAGAAAAATATCATACACATATAAAACAAGAAAACAAATATTGCTCCCACTAATATTTTGGTATATACATTGTCCGTGGGGTTTTCAACAAATACAAATGATGAAACTACTCCATGAAATTTAAAATACCCTTGACAGGAAGCTTGTTTTAATCCGTATATAGATTTCTTAAGCTTACAAACTAACTGCTCACCAGCATTAGAGATAAAACCTCCAGGTTGTTTCATATAAACCTCCTTTTCTAATTCTCCATATATGAATGTGATGTCTTCCTATTTGTGATGAATTAATCTAGGTTGGAGACATAATTTTAGGTGTTTGTGGTGAATTAATATTATATTTTTGTTTATATTTAATATTTTCCTATTTCTTGGCTTGATTTGATAATTTACTATTTTTAAAGCATATTTGGTTTAATTTGTGTGTTTAATGTGAAACTTTAAAGATATATGGTAATTAATTAGATGCCAAATCAATTCTAAAGAGATAAGAAAAGAAGATAAGGATGGAATTTGGAGATAAAAGAAAGTAAAGATTAAATAGGAAATGAAAAGTTGTCAAGTAATCTAAATTTCAGCAACCACGTCCATTAAAATGATTATAACTCAAAACTGGATAAGAATTTGGAAGAACGGTCTGAAGAAAAAGTGTAGAACTTTTCAACGTGGTCGTTTCGATATAAAGTAGACGAAAATTGGAGCAATAATGAAGAAGTTAAAGCCAAAAAAAACAACAACGGGTTTTCCCTTCTCCTATAATTTAGAAGCGAATTTGATTTGGAAAAGAAGTGAAATTGCTTGCCCTCTACTCCAAGAAATCCGAACTAGGGCTTCCTAAACACCTATAAATACACCCTTTAACTATTGAAATCATGTCCTTGCTCAGATCTAAACCTTAACTATCATAGAAGTCATTCAAGAGAAGCAATAAGACATGTAGAGAGGAAGACAAGTAGCTGGAAAGTAGCAAACTCCTCTTCTGCATCATCTCCCTCTATCATTAGGGTAATTTGTATTATATTTTTTAGTTTATCTTTGTTTCAAATTACTTTTATCTGTAGTTTATTTCTATGTCTTTAGATATGAACTAATTTTCTCATAACTTGGGTTTGCATATGTATGATCTTTGATTTCTAATTCTTTATTTATTTTTATGTTATTTGGGAAAACCCTTTTAAAGTGATTCTAGCTTCTTAATCATATATATGTTTTATGTGCTTTGATTTATTGATTGTAGTTCTTGCTAGTGCACGAGTATAGACTACCCCATTAATAGTAGTTAGATGGTCACCCGGAAGGGGTGTTTAATTATTAACACCACATAAGCGTCTAGTGTGCGGTAGTGATCCGAAAGGGCTTGCCTAACTAGATAGTCATTTGGGTTTGATTTAATCACTGATCATTATTTGCAGGCCAGTCTCATCTAAGAACCTAGTGGCGTAGGAGCACCTTAGCTAAATCCCATGTTAATTGTGAGGTCGCCACCTAAGTCAACCCGGAAGGGGGTTAGGAGGAATTTAGAATCCTGACTATTTATTTAAGAGCTTTAATCACCCTTATAACTAGAATATTGATTAGAAGGATAAGTGCATACTAGCAACCCTCAGTTATATTTCTCATCTCTATTCTTTTAGTATTTATTTATTTGCATTATTATCTTTGAGATCTGAAAACCAAATAAATACTATTACTTTTGTTGTCTTTTTATTTAACAAGTAATTTCTCCTACACTTCTTTATATCCATAAGTACATCTAACAGATCAAATCACTGCAAACGAACTTTTACTTACTAACTAAACTTGCAAACGATCTGTAATACTTGCAGTGAGTTTCTCGTGGTAGTCAAGGGTGTGTCCTTTATAATTATCTTTATTTAGTTGTTTATTTATCACACCTTTTCTCCCACCGGAATGTCGTTTTCATATCCATTTGGTAACACTCAAGATCAAAATGTGCGACTATAGTTAAAATAATGAGTAAGGAATCTTTCTTAGATACAGGTAAACAAGTATATATGTAATCAATTCATATTTTTGAGTAATTCCCTTAGCAACAAGTTTAGCTTTGTATCTCTCGATATTGTCTAATGAGTCTTTCATGGTTTATAGACCCATTTACAACCAATGGATTTAGCCCCATTAGGAAACTTCACAAGTTCCCAGACGTCATTGTTCTTCATGGAATTCATTTCCTCTTTCATCGCATTATATCATAAACTTGATTCTTTGCAACTTATGGCTTGTGAAAAGGTGGAAGGATCATTTTCGACTTCAAAGTTATTGTCATGTTCTTGAAGATATACTACATAATCACTAGAAATTGACGATTTCTTAAATCTGGTAGACCTTCTTAATGTTGTATCATCATTATCTATATGAGGTTCAACTTGTTGTTCATAATTTCTAGGTATATCATGAACAACTTGATCTATCAGAATATCATCAACAACTTGTGGTTATTCAACGATTGAACATTCAACAATAGATTGTACTTGAGGGGTGTTATGAACAATAATCAGTCTATCACTTGAAGTGGAAGGTTTAATTTTGGAATTATAAATATCAGAAACTACATTGCTGATTTGATCGGTCCCATTGATTAAGTCATATTCAAGAAATTTCGCATTTTTTAACTCCACAAATCTAGTGTTATGAGATGGACAATAAAATCTGTAACCTTTAAACGCTCAGCATATCCAATGATGGTCCTTGGGGCCACTCTTTCTCTTATGGATTATAAATCCTAACTTCAGACGGGCAATACCATACGCACATATGTTTAAAATTCGGTTTCCAACCTTTCCATAATTCAAATGGTTTATTTGAGACAAACTTGGTTGGAACTCGATTTAATATATACATTTCCATTTTTAAATCTTTATTCCACAAGATTTTAGGAAGACTAGAGTTGCTAAGCATACTCTGTACCATGTCCAATAATGTTCAGTTTTTCCTTTCTGCTACACCATTCTGATCCGTTGAACCAGGCATGGTGTATTGAGCAACAATCCCATGTTCTTGAAGATTCTGAGCAAACAGACCAAGTGCTCATCCATCTTAAGTATATCTACCATAGTATGACCACTATCTGATACCACAATCTTTATATGTTTTTCACATTGTTTCTCTACTTCAGCCTTTAAAATTTTAAAGGCGTCTAATGCTTTGCTCTTGTTATGAAACATGTAGATATACATATATCGTGAGTAATCATCAATAAAGGTTATTAAATATTTCTGACCATGCATATCCATGTCAGGACAACATATATATGTATGTATGATTTCTAATAAATCTGAACTCCTATTAGCACCTTTCTTTGTCTTTTTGTCCTTCTTTCCCTTAACGCAATCCATACAAGTTTCAAAGTAAATAAAATATAGAGTACTAAGTACTCCATATTTTACCAACCTTTTGATTCTTTCAATAAAGATATGACCTAATCTCCGGTGCCATAGAGTCGAGGAATCCTCGTTTATATTACAGCTCTTTGTACCAATTCGGACATGAAAAGTATTATTAGTGGCATATTTGTTTAAATTAATGCAATAAAGAAATAACATTCCTAACATATTTATATTTATTGGAAATACTAAAAAAATGTCTCTGAAAGTGCAAAGGAATAACCTAAAGATACAAGTCTGGAAACAGATATCAAGTTTCTAGAAAAACTTGGAGCATAAAAAGTCTTTTTTAATTTCAAAGCATAACCACTACTTAAATATAAATAAAATGTTCCGACGGCTTCCACATGCGAACCCATCTTATTTTCGGATAAGATGCATTGCTCACTTCCCAATGGTTTCCTTAGGTTTTGCATACCCTGTAAAGAGTTAGGAACATGGATTGAAGAACCATAATCAATCCACCAGGTGTTAATACTAACATTAACAATATTAGATTCATAACAAACAAACGAGGTAGGATTCCTTTACCCCGAATCCATTTCTGGAATTTGGCATGTTCCTTCTTCATGTGTCCTTTATTTTTAAAGAAAAAACTTAGCTTCTTTCTTGATATCAGCTTGAGGTGTGATTTTTCCTTTCTCCTTCTAATTGTTCTTTGGTTTGCCTTTTCCTTGCATAGCAATCATTGCATTTTCAAAGGTGGACTATATTCACCCTGACGGGGTTTGTAGCACCTGAGAAGAGCTCCTTAGTCCACCCTGACGGGGGTAAGGATATAATTGAATCCCGACCAATATTATTTACCGAATTCGTCCCTTAAACAATACATGGAATGATTTGATTTAGGTGAAATCCTAGCGTTGCTCGAGTACTACCTCTCATATCTTGCGTTTAGCTATTTTTACTTGCGTCTAGCTTTATATTTGCTTTAATTTAGTCTTTTCATTAATTGTCTTAGCTATTAGAAAAACAAAAAACCAATCTTAAAATCATTCACTTGCTTTACGTGCAATTGATCACTATCTGATAAGCATTAGAGTCAACCAATCCATCCCTGAACGAATCTGTTTATCACTATTATTACTTGGGACAACCGTACACTTGCGGTTGTGGTTCTCTTTTCTTATTGCATTTATTTTAGAACACACAAAGGACCACCAAGTTTTTGGCACCGCTGCCGGGGACGGTAGCGTGTGACCCTGGTATTTATCCTTTAGTGTTAATTGCATTTTTATTTTCAGTTTTACGCTTTGTTTTTGTTTTCTTTTCTTTTCAGGTTCTTCGATTCAGGTAATGATCAAGAGATTCAATTAAAGATGTATAGAGGACATTACCCAAATCCCGGTCTATTTGATTATTGGGAAGACTCTTCGGGACAACAACAATGAGGTATTAATTCTTACCAACAACCTTATCAATACCCGCAAGAGCAAGGATGGAACAATCAATGGATCGGGAATAATCAACAACAAACAACATATCAATATCAATAAGAACAAGTATGGAACCACCATTGGGTTGAGAATAATCAACATTATCCATCTCATCACTATCAGCAAGAGCAAGGATGGAGCAACCAGTGAATTAAAGACATTCAACAACCTCCACCTTCAACACAAAGTTCCGAATTAAATAGATCACTTAAAGAACTCGAGCGCTTATATGAACAAGGACTAAAGTCAACAGAGGAAACTAATTTCAGCTTGAAAAGAATGCAAAATATGCGAGATGAAATGCTTACTCAAATTGGAGAAACAGTTGAGGTGGAGGTGTTGAAAGAAAATATTATTGATAGTGATAAGACCATCGTGCTAAGTATAAATAGAGACCACCATGTGGTTGAAGACCGTGTTAGCATGGTGGAAGAAGGATTTTAAATCCTAGAAATTAACACAGAGATTGCTACTCCGAAGGTGTATGCACATGATCAAGATATCGAACACGAAAAGAAAGAAGAGGTGATCGAGATTAGAGAGATTCCACTAGAAAAAATATGATGAGGTAATAGTGGAAGATTGGGTTGACAGCGAAGACGAATGTGAAATGGTTGAAGAATCAATTGAAGAACTAAAGGTTAAAGATAAAATAGAAATTGAATATCTGCCACAAAAAGTTCACCAATCACCATCTCCACCACGAATCATTATTCGAGATGAAAAATTAGAATCACCTCTATTACTACAAATGATCAACATGTGCTATACAAGCAAGGTGCCACACCGCGAGAGCAAAGCGGCAAGGAGGAGCACCTACCACCACATTTTAAAGATGAATACGAGATTGAAACAAGGAATAAAAATAATATTATACCGTTGAGAACGGTTATCTACTCTAATGTGGTGGAAAATGAGTTTCGTCGTGAAAGTAAGAAGGCGAAACGAGGTACTTACCCACCCCCTTTCGAAGATCGATTAAATCAATTGTTAGGTGGGAAAGTATCAAACGTTTCATATCAAGTAAGAGGCGAGTTTAAGCGAAGGAGAACTGCAAGGGCCTCAATACCATCTTCATGGAAGGTAAAGCGTCGAACTTAAAGACGTAATAAACAAAAGTGCTTCTTGGGAGACAACCCATTTTTTAAATTGCTTTCATGAAATGAGAAAGGTTGGTGTTTTTGATGATTACAGGAGTGAAGGTCATGAGTTTGGGGTATCTAGAACGAAAAAGAATGAAAAATTTGGGTTACAATACAGGAGAAACCGGGAACCCGTTGTTGGTGCTAAACCCATGTATCAAAACTTCGGAAGATCATAACTTGACGCTCGGAGGTCGGAATTAACTTTTTCGTGAGCCTAAACCATTTATTTTTTCGAGATCTATCTAATGGTGAAGTCAAAAAGTTCTGATGCATAGCCCAAAGTTTCTGACCTGTGCGTAAAGAGACGCAATACATGGTGTGAAATGAAGAAAACGTAATTCTGAGAAAAATGGTAACTCCAATGGAAAATCTGAGTAGTCCAATGGATCGGGAGCGCAATTTCCACTAAAAATTAGTATAAGGTTCACAAAAATCCGAGGTGTAGGCAAGGAGAAATCGAAAAAATAAGATGGAAATTTTCAGCGCGAATACGCAACGCTTTGCGTCCAGCGAGTTGGCAAATTCGCGCGCGAATAGCCAACCCGTTTTCCACAAGTCGGGAACCCGGTTTCAAAAGCCAACTCTCTGACCATTGTGTAGCCATAGACGCAATGTCATTGCGTCCAACAAAAAAAAACCGGGTACCCGGTTTCCGTAGGCGAAAATTGACCTAAAACTTAAGAAAACCTTATTTTTTCCCTCTCCTTTGGCCTCCAACACATGAAACACCATTGATGACGAACCAAAGCTCCAAAAACACTCAAATTCCATCATAAAAACACCAATATATCACCAATCCTTATCTCTAAACATCTACCCAACACATAATCAATCACAAATCTTTCCAAAAACACCAAGAAATTCAAGTTTTAACCCAAAAATTTCTTCACCAAAGCTTAAATTATATCCCTTAAACCTCTCCAACACCATAGATATTAAATACCCATCTCAAATAGATCACCAATCCCACTACTGTGCCACTTTCAACAATATCAAGAGACACAAATTTCATCAATAACTTTTGTACTTTGAAGGTTGGAGATTGCAAGTGCAATGTATCAAATCATCATAAATTCCATGGCTAATCCGGTAGAATAGCTAGAATTCTTCTTTTCTTTCTATTACCAGTTGGGAATTAAGATTTGTTTTAGTTATTTATCGGAGGAATTGTGAATTGTTTGAGCCTACTACAATTATATATTTTGCAAGTAATCTTTAAGTAGGTGAAAAATTGAGTTTGGGGTCATCAAAGATGATCATGAAGGGTGGGAAAAGGTACGAAGAACATGATGAAGATAGAAAGTTGGGTGCTGAGGAAAGATTTTCGTAGAAGAGATGATGATTTAGAGGGCTAGGGAAATATGAAAACGTGGGAAATTTGAAAAGTTCGAGGTGATGAAGAACACTTTAAACGCGACCATTGATGAAAATGAATTCACAACCTCAACCTGGACGCAACACTGACAACCAGCCTCGCGCTGGTTAAGATACGTTTTCTATCATTTCTCATTTAGTGTAGATTAATTTATTTGCTTTGCGTCTTTTCGAGTCATGGGGACACGACTCATTTTTGAGTTTGGGGTGGGGTTCGTTGCCTCATCCCAATTTTTTTTGTGTTAATTGTTTTAAATTGCTTTTAATAAAATAATTAGGAGTTGCGTTTGACTGTAGAAGTTTTTAAATGTTCCTTTTAAGCATACTTTAGATGAATCTATGATAGTAAATAGTGGACTTTAAGGAATAACATAAAACGCGCTTTAATTGCATGCAAACATAGATAATGAATAGGAAAAATTAATAAACGATGCAAAAGAAGTAAGCTTGTACTTAAGGAAAATGTTTGGTTTGTAGAACGTGAGATCCAAATTAGTAGAGAACCCACTTAGATATGAACTAGAGACGAACCATGTAACTAGGAAAATGATAAGGGCAGTTCTTTGTTAGCCATTTGAAGCCTTTTAGCTTGCTATCCCTTATATTAATTTTATCCGTCTTAGCCCAATTTTGAGCCTTAAGCCTTTTCTTTTGTAGCCACGATATAAGCCCATTATCCCTTAGATTATTAGGCATGACCAAATGACCCGCACTTGAATCACAATCCTGAGACCTGTCTCGAGCTTGAGTTTGGGGTAGAGGGTCTACATTTGGGAAATTACATTGGGAGGGAATTATATGTGTTTGTATTGAGGCACAAAAATAAAAGATGATATTATTATTTGTAACCCTTTACCGGGATTTGAAAAAAAAATTATAAGAGACATGACCTTTCACATCAAAATGATGGTCATGGGTATCTTGTACAAAAAAAGAGAAAAGATATGAAAAAGAAAATTAAAAAAAAGAATAAAATAACCGGCAAAGTGGAATATTTTGGAAAATCATCTTAGACTAATTGGGTTGACATGGGGACGCAACATTAGCGCGTCAAATGGGTTGAGTGAGAACATTATATGAGTGTAAACTCAAACTCGTGGACAGTTGTTGATGGTAAGTGAGGAGAGAGCCAAAAGCTCACTTCAAATTTACCAAATATACATACCACACCGTCCCTAAGCCTACGCTAAAGCCATAAAGTCCACGTGATTTCTAGGTGCATGGTAAGTTAATAGGAAATATACTAAGTGGAGCGTTCAAAGCGAGTAAGGATCGAGGAACAACCTATAACCATCATAATGAGATAAGTACAAGTGTAACCTTCTAGCATTGCAAAATTAATTAATGATTGAAGTTATTTGTGTTTGATGTTGCATGATTAGTGTATGTGTATGTTAGTTCTTAATGTTTGCTATATGATATTTATTTTTAGAATTGCTTTAGGGTGTATTTACTAGCTTCTATTTTCTCTTGCATCTACTTCATTCCCGTTGTTTTTAGTTTTGCTTTGTCGGGGTGACAAAGGTTTGAGTTGGGGGTCTTGATGTCTCCCTAAATGTTCTAATTTTATACCCTTGGGAGACATCATTTTTGGTGTTTATTCGACTATTTAGATAGACTTTTGGTGTTAAAATGCAATAAATCGATTTTCCTCTTTTAATTCTAGTACTTTTCATTTATTAAACTTTTGCGCGTAATATGGTTTGTTTTGAGTGAAAAGTTGTAGGTTTTGAATACTATCTAGGAGAGGAAGCCAAGAATAAAGTCAAAGATCGTGTAATGAAGTCAAAGTAAGAAGAAATATCCCGAAAGAATTGAGAATTTCAAGCTACAAATCTAGAAATTTGATATAGATTGCTGATTACGAGCCATCTAAGAGTGGATTTAGCCTCTGACTTGTGAAGAGAAAATGTTACCAATTGAGTTACGGAACTTTAGCAACTAGAATGAGGTCATTCCGAGTTGAAACTAGCTGTCTAGAGCTGATTTAGTGAAGGTGGTGCAACAGTTACGGGATTTGAGCTTAATTAGTGGACTTGGACTTTTCTACTTTCACTTAATCCTTATGAAAAACCCTAATCCGATTGTAGAATTATAAATATGCCTTTAGACCTCATTATTCATCACCTCTCATTTTATTCTTCAAATTAAATCATCATTACAGAGAAGAAGCAGAAGCAAGGAAAAGAAGAAGCCAAGAGCTGGAGACTGTCTATATCTCCACTTCGCAGCCAAATCAACTTCCTAATTAGGTTTCTTATTTCTATTTATGTAAAACAATTATGAATTTCTTTCAATTTATTTTCTTAGTTTTTACGATTATGAGCTAATTTCATTTGGTACTTGAGAACGCATAATGGGTTGAACCCTAATCTATTTGATTCTATGTCTTTGAATTTGGGATTAATTTAATTGAAATCGAATTGGGTATTTAATATTTTTCTTTAATTTATACTTATTATATATTATTGAAGTAACTAATAAATGTTAGGACTTAGTACTTAGGCTATTCCAATTAGTGGCAATTGGATCACCTTGACGGGGGGTCTAGGTACGGAACTAATTAACAAATATAGGATAGAAATTATTTGACCTTGACAGGCTTAATTAATCCTACGGCCAATTGGGTAGATAGACTTTAATCATTCAAAGGTGGACTATATTCACCCTGACGGGGTTTGTAGCACCTGAGAAGAGCTCCTTAGTCCACCCTGACGGGGTAAGGAGATAATTGAATCCCGGCCAATATTATTTACCGAATTCGTCCCTTAAACAATACATGGAATGATTTGATTTAGGTGAAATCCTAGCGTTGCTCGAGTACTACCTCTCATATCTTGCGTTTAGCCATTTTTACTTGCGTCTAGCTTTATATTTGCTTTAATTTAGTCTTTTCAATTGTCTTAGCTATTAGAAAAACAAACAACCAATCTTAAAATCATTCACTTGCTTTACGTGCAATTAATCACTATCTGATAAGCATTAGAGCCAACCAATCCGTCCCTGAACGAATCTGTTTATCACTATTATTACTTAGGACAACCGTACACTTGCGGTTGTGGTTCTATTTTCTTATTGCATTTATTTTAGAACACACAAAGGACCACCAGTAGACTTAGAGCGCAATCTTACACATCAATAGGCTATCCGATGAGTTAATTTCCAACCCTTAACGACTACCTAGCGGACAAGACTGCCAGGTTCAATGCCTCGCATTAGGCGTTTATATTCTATTTCCGTAATTAAACCCCCCCAACTTAAGGTGAAACCGATTACCACATCCACCCGCTACTTGCCAGAGTACATGTGGTAATAATCAAACATATAAAACAATGGAATAGTAAATCAAACCAAACTCAGTTAAATATAATTATATCCCAAAATCAATAATCCCATTAAAAAGTTAAGCATAAAGTCTTACAATAGCATCCCAAATAATGAGGGTTTAGTTCATACTATATGCTTAGTATACAAACTAATTAAAACTAATGACATGGTCATGTTTAAAAGCAAAAATAAATAAAGGTTACTTTTAATGACGAAGGGAAATGGTGAATGGTTGAGGTAGAATTGATGGGTTCATAGACAAACCCTTCTCTTCTTTTCTTTTATTATTCTCCAGATTTTCCCCCTTTATAAACTGTCTTGTGCGTTCAAATATAATGAAAGATAATGATATGGGGGTTGTAGAATGACTTATATATGAGTTAAAAATGTTTGGTCCCCTTTAGGCTTGCTTAATTAGGTTTAGAAGGGACTCATCCCGTTTTACTAACCATATTCTGATTCGAGCCACGGTGGAAGAAAATGGCATAACTTCTTTATCTTAACTCCGAATTGACTCTCGTCACTTGCCAAATGACACTGAATTCAAGCTCTCTCTAAATCAACAGGAATAAAGTATAAATCTCTCACCAATATGTGGTAGTGAATGAAACATTAAGGTGCAAAGAGTTCTCCAATAAACGCTCTAACTTCCCAAAGTGACTTTAGGCTCAATTTTCGCTTTGACTTGGGGGTTATCTTGACTTTTTGACTTATTATCCTCATCTTGAAATCTTGCATTAAGCATGTACCTAAAATCTACACACTTAACACACAATTAAGGCACAAAATCTCTATAAACTATAATATGTGCAAAATAAGAAGTAAAAGTGCAATATAGAAAATATTAGGGAAAAATCCCTCACATAGGCCCAATCTCATGAATGGATTAATACTTAAAAAATAGAGACATCAACAACCATCTCCGAATGGAGGAGGTAAGGTGAGTCGTGTTTGGTATGGGACCCACGAAAACTTCGGGTCTAGACGACCTAAACGAGAAGTTCTACATGGAATATTGGGACATTATTCAAGAAGACGTGTTACTTATGGTGCGAGCTGTCTTGTCAGTAACAATATTTTGTTAGAATTACTCAATGAGATAATAATTACATTAATACCTAAAGGGTATATACAAGATAGAGTAGGCGATTATAGACCTATTTCCTGTGTAAATCTTAGATACAAGATCATATCAAAAAAATTGACGAACATGTTACAAGGGTTCATGAATGGCATTACTTCTCCAACCCAATCAGAATTGATCAAGGGAAGGGCGATACATGACAATATACTCATTGGCCAGGAAATCTCGTTCTACATGAAACCAAGATGAAACGAAAGCACCACGTGGAAACAATCAAGTTAGACTTGGCAAAAGAATACGACCAGGTGCGGTATGCCGGAAAGATAATGGTTCAGCCATGCGTGGATTACCTAGATAAAAAACTGTATCTATACAATATCTTTTCAAATCACAATGAATGGGGAACGACTTCCTAAATTTACACCAGGTCGAGGACTATGATAGGGAGATCCTTTATCCCTCCTTTTTTGTTTTCACTTATGACTGAACCCCTGATTAGTTTAATTGATGAGAAAGTGGCTAGTTCAGCTATCAAAGGAGTTAAGATCACGCGTGATTGCCTGACCATTTTCCACTCACTTTTTGTAGATGATTCCTTCTTATTTCTGACACTCGATAGATATGAAAATGCAGAGTTCCAGGATTATACTCACATATTGCACCAGCTCGGAACAGAGGGCTGATTTCTCCAAATCCTCAGTCTATTTCAGTAGGAGTGCACCAGAAGATATGCGCAGAGATACATCTTAGACACTGCGTGTCGTCGAATCTCCAGACTTGGGAAAATACCTCGGCATCCCGTTATGCCATAAGCAATAAAAAATCAAAACTCTACAGTTAATTGCAGACAAATTATTTTCACTAGCACAAGGGTGGGTTGCAAAACTTCTCTTGGAAGGTGGAAAGGAAGTCTTAATTAAAGCTATCCTTCAAGAAATACCAGCATATGCGATGTCTATTTTTTCGTTCCATACCACTTTTTGCAAGAAACTTACATTGATCATTGCTAACTTCTGGTGGAATGCGATGGATCGAAGGAAGATACACTGGCTAGCATGGGACAAAATGAGTACCGCAAAGGTTATTGGAGGTTTGGGATTTTAAGACTTTGAGATAATGAACATGACCCTACTTGCAGCACAAGCTTGGCATTTTCTACAAAAATCGGAGTCCCTTGCAACCAGGGTTCGTCAGGGTATCTATCTCCCACATGAAGACTTCATTGATGTTATATTACATCAAAGCCGATCATGGTCTTGGGTGAGTCTGGTTGAAGACCGGGACCTCCTGATAAAAGAGGGTAGCATCCAGATTGGAAAATTCGAAAACACTAAAATCTGGAAACCTAGATGGATCACATTAGGAAGCATTCAGGCAAAGCCTTCTGATACCCGACTATGAACTGTTGACCAGCTAATGAAACCAGACACGGATGAATGGGATCTGGAACTGCTGGACTCCTCTTTTCCAGAATCTGTCCAGATCGAGATAGAGCGTATGCCAATTCTGAGAATAGACGGGTAGGACACGTTTACCTGGCCACACACCAGGACCAGAGAATACACCACAAATCAGGTTATCATATTCTAACTGCTAACTTTCTCTCTCTGACTGCGCAGACTTCTCAGCAAGGCGAATTGACTAATCAATTTGTCTGGAATACGATATGGAAATCTAACCTACCATCCGGAGTGTGTATATTTGTATGGAAGACATGTAAAGATATTCTCCCAACAAGGAAAAATCGGGAATCGCGATACTGTGCTCAAGATAACGGGTGCTATTGGTGAGAATACACTCCAAAAACTATTACTCACCTTCTCTTAACATGTTCGATGTGCAGGCACGTTTGGTAGGATCCACATTACAAATTGGAGTCAACAAGTCGATGCACAGAAGCTTAGGAGACTGAAAGAACAGCATATCAACTGACTATACCAAAGAAGGATGAGATATAAGAGTACTCGTGGCATATATTCTGCTAACATTGTGGAACATTTGGAAGCATAAGATGAAGGAAATTCACGAAAACACGTATTTTGACCTAGAAAAGTGTAACTTGAGCTGCGGCAGCAGGAATGAACGGTCTGTTTGGTAACGAGTGGCCAACTGATATATGCCAAGACCAGAGACCGACCACACTACCAGCAGCCCCAGTAGTGATACTGACAACGAAGTTCAAGAGGAGGAAATTCTTATATCATGTGATGTCTCCTTCATATGTCCAGCAGAACAGACAGGCATTGATATTGTTACGGTCGATAAAGTATGCAACCGTGATGGGTGAACTCTGCGGCCGAAGGAGAAGCCACGACGGTTTTAGAGGCAACAAAATAGGGTTGTAGTTATTTGGGACGCAAGATGGTGGTATTTTCGGATAACCTTGGGATCATCTAAAGTATTAAGTCACCCACACCGTTATAATAGGTCGATTGACAAGACTGCAGCCATCAATGGTCCAGATCAAGACCCATTTCTCAGAACGGGGAATAGAAGAGCTTAGTCTGTTTGCTTATGTGTCAAAAAAAAAAAAAAAAAGGTTATATACACACGTCAACATCCCACCGAGCTGATTAAAAAGCACGAATATATTATCCAATTTTCATTTTTAATTTCTTGTGTTTTCGAATCACCGAATTTGGAGACATCAAATTCCACCTTAAAAACCTTCATCAACAAGAAACCTCATTAATCACATCCGTCTAAATCTCAGTCAAAAAGGTAAAATTTAATCGAGTTATCATCCATTAATTAATTCCAGTTAATATGCCTTAAAATAAATATATTGATATTCAGATCTCAGTGAAAACGATGGGGGCATTGATGTCCAAATTCTGGTTCATGATGTTCCCAGCGAAGGAGTACAAGATCGTGGTGGTTGGATTGGACAACGCTGGTAAAACGACGACGCTTTACAAGTTGCATTTAGGCGAAGTTGTTACTACTCACCCTACCGTTGGTAGTAACGTTGAGGAGCTTGTTTATAAGAACATACGATTCGAGGTTCTATTTTATTTAATTTTTAATTTTTTTTAATAAATAATTATAATTGTCATTTATCATTCTATTAGTATTTTAAAATTGATCAATTATGTGACTTTTCAATCTCTTCTCAGTTTCTGTTAGTTTAAGGTTGTTCAGGATGCTAAAAAACTTTTTTTAATTTAACTTTTTTTTGATTAGTCATATTTAAAGTGTTTGTAAGTTAGTTGAATTGTTCTGTGTAGCTAAAAATAAGATTAATGTAAATTGCACAATTAGTCCCTGTACTGAGCATATAATGAATGTATAGGTGTGGGATTTAGGTGGTCAAGAAAGATTAAGGACATCATGGGCAACATATTATCGAGGAACTCATGCAATAATAGCAGTAATAGACAGCACAGATAGAGCTAGAATATCATTAATGAAAGATGAGCTATTCAAGCTATTACCACATGAAGATCTATCAAGTGCAGTTGTACTTGTATTTGCAAACAAGCAAGATCTTAAAGATGCAATGACACCTGCTGAGATAACAGATGCACTTTCTCTTCATAGCATTAAAAATCATGATTGGCATATTCAAGCTTGTTGTGCTATTAATGGTGATGGATTGTATGATGGTCTTGGATGGATTGCTCAGCATGTTACTGGCAAACAAACAACCTAGTATGGACTTGTATACAGAGTCTGTCTATTTTATGTATCATTTTATGTTACATGTATGATTTTCGTGAATCTTTTTGTCACAACTTATACAGATTGTTTCCGCTTCCTCTTTGTCTTTTTGTTTGTTTTGTATTAAGGAGTGTTTGAATTTTATGATGTGTGATTATAGAGATATAGCTGGATATACTCTTTCTTACCTTGATTTTCTTCTTATAGCAGAAGAAGAACTATTTCCAGGATATGTAACATACAAGTAAGGATCAGGGATACAATTGTCATTACTGTTAGGACACTAGATCTAGTTTAGACACATTAGAATGTCACTAGAGATTAGTGCTCGGCTGAGCTTTTGATGATCTGGGTCAATCTTTATAACACATGTCAAGTTAGGGGCCAAGGTTTTGCATATTCTTCAAATGATATAGTTCTTGTTCGATCAATTCGATTGGTGTATTTTTATATTGATTATGAGCAACTCGAGTGGCACGGTGGTACCTTCTTTTTAGCTTCTCGACAGCCTAATCATGAATATATAGTTTAAACAATTATTACATATGGAGATCATTGATTATGTTATGATAATAGACATTAGAGAATTAATCTGCATTTTAATACAGAGATGTATGCGCTTGTTTAATGGTGAAATTCAAGTCGCGCAACAACAGGTTTTGGTGAGAGCAGAGTTCATAGAAAGTTAATAAGTTAGTTGGGTTTTATAAGAAGAATAATTCAGTAAAACCCAATAAAAGTGTTCTAGAAAAGAATTAAATAGTACATTATAAAATCTAACTTGAAATCAGAATAATTGATTTTACCTAAAAATTCAAGTTTTAGTGGACTTTTAATAAGTAGATTAGATCTACATTAAGAAGTATGAATACAATTAGTAAATAAGAATTAGTAAATAAGAATATTCCATTTAACTCTAGATGAATATGTTTCATGATGAATATTAACCTAAAACCAAGTAAGATAATTTAACAATCATCTAATATGCAAGTTAAAATAAAATTAAAGCCTTACAATACTATATTTTATTTATGAAAAATAATTCTTTTTAGAGTTTTTAGCCAATTAAGTCCACCAACCCAACTATACACCTAACAGGTCCAACCCCTCAATTCTACCCATATAGGTCCATATGATACTTTAATATACCATCGATGCCCCTGAACATGATCAGATCATATCAAAGACTTCCTTGATTCTCGCATGTAACCATCTCCTTATTATTAGCTAATTGATTTAAATCCCTTAAATATTACTTCTTATTACGGTAAACATCTTTTAATGATTTAACAAACTTATTCTCATACACAAAATACCGCTTTTCACATCTAGCAATACACACCACGATATTCATCAGAAAGTTTATGCAAGGTACGTTAGAAACTCCATTCACGCCGACCACCACCAAACTCCATTCACGCCGCCCCTCTTGATCCAAACTCTGACCATCAGCCACCGCCGAGAAGATACACAGCGACAACAACAAGCAGCACCCAACCTCCCGTTCTCCTCCATCGAAGCCGACCATGCACCATCGTTCTTCCTTCAACACCGACCACCACCAAACTCCATTCACGCCGCCCCTCTTGATCCAAACTCCGACCATCAGCGCCTGACATCCGACCCACCGTAACCCATTAGTTTTAAAATGCAACCCGTCAATATCATACACATAACCCACTACCAATAGACAACAACACTAAAGGCTAACCCACCGAACTCAACATTCATACCATCGATATTACAAAGCATTACCCATCATCTTCATTCCCACCTTCATAGTCTGCACCAGTTTTGCTAACCCAACGACTTTAACATTCACACCATCGATATTACAAAGCATTACCCATCGAGTTTAGTGGACAACCCACCATCGTCCATTTGAACAAAAGTTTCAAGTTTTTCATCAGTTGCTGCATTTGAATTTTATTAGTTACTGATTGTAATTTTCTTGGGTTATTGATTTGATTGATTGCATGATTTTAGCGATTTTTGTTTGTTTTAATTTTTAACTGATTGCATGATTTTAGTGTTTTAGTTTTGGTAACAAATCTTCAATTAATGGGTAACTAGGGGCAAGTCTGTCATTTGCGGTGGACTGGACCTGATGGGCAATCACTGATTACTTGTGGACTCTATAAGGAAATCACCCTTCTTTTTATTAATGATATTTATTGATATTAGATAAAGTATATATACATAATGGTAATCTATATTATGAAATGTCTTTTGATATGACATGACTTATGGAAAAATAAAAATTATACACGACATATACACAAATTGTATACATTAAGTCCTCCTTCAGCTTTAGATTTACACACACTTTCCCAAGACACTTTAGCACCCTTTAAATTTCCCAAACTACCTTTTCCATAAAAAGCTAGCTAGTAACTGATTCAGTTTATATATCATGTATTTAGGTATCATGAAAACCCTACACCAGTATAGAATTTTGCTTACTAGAACAACCCTAATTAACTCAAGCCTCCCTGCATAGGTTAGAAGCTTGTTACTCCATTGATTAATTGTTTCATTGACCTTATCTACTAGCTTATTTGAGTATTCTACACTATGTTTTTTGGAGCTCAAAGGAACCCCTAAATACCTCACAGGTAACTTGCCTTCATTTATGTTTAGAGTCCCACTAATATTCATTGTAACTGCATTTCAGCAACTACCAAAATATAGTTGGCTTTTATAGTTGTTGATCCTAAGACCAGACATCCAAGCAAAAATGTCCAACCCTTCTTTTATGAACTCAACTGATTGTATATTAGCTTCACTGAATATTAATAACTCATCTGCGAGTATTATGTGATTAAGAGATAACTTACCACATTTAGGATGGTGAACAAACATTTTATTTTCTCCAGTTTTCTGAAAAAGTGAAATGAATATCTGCATACATATGACAAAAAGGTAAGCGGATAGTGGGTACCCTTGCCTCAAGCCTCTTTTACCACAAAAATATCCAACCATCTCTTCATTTACCCCAATAGAGTAAGTAGGTGTACTTACACACATTTTAATCCAACCTATCATTCTGTTAGGAAACTTCAAAGCTACCAAAGTATTAAAAATAAATCCCCAATTGATGCTATCATAAGCCTTTGCCAAATCAACATTTATAATCCACATTGGTCATAATTATGAATAATTTCTTGTACAACTAAAATGTTGTCACAAATAGCTCTATTCCCAACATCAGCAGCTTGGTTGTGGGATATTATGGAGTCCAAGACTTTCTTAAATCTGTTTGCTATGATCCTAGATATAGTTTTATACAATGTATTGACACATGATATGGGGTAAATTTCCTAACGTTAGAAGGTGTAATAACCTTTGGAACCAGTGTTATATTAGTAGCATTGATTCCCTTAGGCATAATACAATTATTCATCACTTCTTGGACTGCTTTACATAATTCTTCCCCTACCACATTCCAAGCCATTTTATAAAAGTTTGATGTGTTACCATCTGGCCCTGGACACTTATTCTAATTGATAGAGAATAATGCTTGTTTTATCTGTCATCAGTAATAGGTTTACTTAATATATCTATTTTTTCTTGAGATAATGAAACCCCAATCAAGTCTTGAAGAACCTTCACTGAGCAACTCTCTTCATATGAGTCCTTAGTACCAATGAGTGTAGTATAAAAGTCAAGAAACTCTTTTTTAATTTGTTCAAGATCATCTAAAATAACTTCTAAATCATTTACCAAGGTAGTAACTCTATTTCTCACCTGTCTTCCTTTGATAATTTTGTAATAGTAAGCACTACTACAATCACTCTCAGCTACCCAAATTACTCTAGATTTTTGCTTTAAAATTTCATGTTCTTGAGTGGATGCTATATCAAGACTGTTAAGTATAAAAATTTCTTCAGCTAAAATGACTTCACTGAAATCCGCACTCATTATCTTGTTTAACAAGTCTTCTAATATTTTCCTAATGTCCTGAATTTGACTAGAGCTTTTTTTAAAGTACTTCAAGTTAAATATTTTTAATACCTTTTTACTTCCCTCTGTCTCACACATAATTTATACATTTCTGATCCTTGAACCTCTATTTTCCAATCCTCACTAACCGTTTCTTGAAATTTATCATGTGTGGACCATATATTGAAGAACTTGAAAGAACTAGCTTTTATCATGTGTGGACCATATATTGAAGAACTTGAAAGAACTAGCTTCTCTCTTAACTTGTTTACCCATGTTTACTTGAAGCACACAGTGGTTAAAAGTTGATGGTGCAAGACACATAACATTTGAGTGATTACCGTCAAACCATGTAGCATTAATAAACATTCGGTCTATCCTACTAGCCCTGAATTAGATATTACTCCTATTACTCCATGTATAAAAGTTACCACATGTATGGTGTTCATAAATTTCAGCTTCATCCATACATTCAATAAACTGTTTAGAAGATTCAGTTAATTCATCACAGTTTAGCCTGTCCTCAATACTTAAAATCTCATTAAAATCACCTATACAACCAAACATTTCACTTCTATATATACTACTCCATCTTATAATATCTTGCCATAGATTAACTCTTAATTTATCATCATTACTCGCATACACCGAACACAAGAAAATATGAGTGTTATCAGTCTTATTAATAATTTAAACCATGATAGCTTGATGGGAATCTTCAATGACTTTAATAGATATGTTACTATCCCTCCGAATAATCCATATTCTGCCACTAGGATCCTTTGCATAATTGTGAATAAGGTCATAATTGTTAAAATCCTCCTTCATAATGCCCTTGTGACACTTAACTTTGGTCTCTAAAATGAACATTATATTTACTTTGCTATTGAATATGTAGTTAACAACATCTTGTTGTCTGAGAGGCATATTCAAGCCTCCCACATTCCATGATCTTATGGTCATGGATCAGGATGTTTGGTAGGTTCCTTCACAACACTCTGAATAAGTCTTAATACATCATAATCCAATGCTGATATAGGAGAATTTAAATCATTTAAAGAGTTCACTTCAACTATAGGGGAATTATAAGAACTACTACCATTTTGATCAATGATTTTGGATCTTCTTGTAACATATTTCCAATCCTCATCATCCTCTTCATTGTTCTTCTGTTTTTCAACTTCATTATTTTCATTAGCCACCATCTTTCCTTTTCCTTCCACATCATTATTCTTACCAGTCTGATTAGGTTCCTTTCTATTCTTAGGAACCCATTATTTCTTCTCCACTTTATCTTTACAAATACTATGACTGAAACTCTTACACTCAGGGTAAGGAATTGGTCTCCACTCATAGACTAACTCTACTTTATGTGATTCTTGTGCCCCTGTATCCACATAAAGTTTATTTGCCATCTCTTTTCTCAGATTAATCTCTACACAAACACGCGCATACCCCAGCCTTGATCTTGATTCAGTGACCGGGTCCATTTGAGTTGGCCTACCAATTCCACTTAATATATAGCTCAAACCACCCCTTGTCCATAAATTCATTGGGATGTTTCTGAGTTTAACCCATAAGGGCACTTTGTCAACTTCCACTTTAGAAAAGTGCATATAATCTCTCCATTCACGCAAGAACATCGGTTTCCTTCCTATGTGCCAGATTTGCTGCAAACCTTTATTGTAGTTCTCTTTATCCTCAAAACTAAATACAAACATACTCCCACCCGATTTTATATTTTTCTTACCTAGCTCTTTCCATTGGTATTTAACAAAATTTGTAATCATATAAAATTAGGGTGGTGATCCAATGAATTGTCCTACCAAACAATTCTCCCAGATTTTCGATCCTTCATCCATAATATTCTTCATGATCATTGAGTTTAAGATCTGGATTAATCATACCTTCAAACTTAGTAGTCCATTTTTTCTGTTTTTTTTTAACAATTACTTTATCACTTCGAACAACTTCTTCAATATTATTTCGTTCTGGTGTAGTAATCGCAATAGGAATATGTAGTTTGATCGGCGTAGTAACTTTTGTCTGAACTTCAGCGTGCTTAACAACTTGACTCCGAGATTCCTTATTTTTGTTACTTTCCTTGATTTGAATCTATTGGCCTTGCACCATTTGAGATCCGATGCCGGACTTGTCTTTTGGATTTCTTCTATTATTATTGTTGCTTCGAGATTTGTTTGACTAATTCATAAGACTATTAAGACTTAATATTGTCCTCAAATACCATCTGCGTGATATCACATTGCTTATTGCTACGTTTAGGAGGCATGATTGCAGCGAAGAAAAGGTTCGAAGAGAAAAAGAAGAAGCGGAAAGGGTTTAGGATGCGGTTTTTGGTTGAAGAGCTCTAAATCGAAAAAAGTCTATGGGTTGAAAAATTGGGTGATTCTTCGTTAGACCCCAGAACTTAGGAATTAACAAAGAATAAGAAGAAAGAGAAATAAAAATAGCGTTGATTTTGAGGATGTTTTGGTGTGATTTAGTGAAAAAAGACATGTTAAAATAGATGTTGCACGACCAAGTCAAAACAAACGTAACTAAAAGAAAGATCGCGTGTAGGCGCGTTCTACGACTCTCTTTTTAAGCTTACCAACTACAATAAACTAGGAATTTGATGATATTCTTAAAGTCCAACTCCGATAAAAACATGCATAAATTTGAATGATATTCTTACTAACAAATTGTAAGGTAAAGGTTTGAACTTTTATAAGAAACAAATTTTTTTTTAATATAAGAAACAACTTTTTTATAGATGAAATCAACTATGGTAAGATTTAATTTGAAATAGATAATGCATAATTTATTCTAATGCAGTTAAATAAATATTTCGATTAAATAAAAAAATTATATAATTTTTGGCTATTATTAATATATAATGATGGAATATCTTTCATATAATAGATATTTTAATATTCACATAATTATTAATTATAATAAACTACATGTTAAATATAAATTAGTTATTTATCAAAAAAAATTAATTAGTTATTCATTTTTATAAGTTCAAAAATATGCATTGATATGCTCTCCATTATCCGACCCCTAAATAAAAATAAAAATGTTTTAACTTTTACTTTACGTGTTGAATCAACAAATATATAGTTCCTGCATGTAGTCCATCTGTCCAATTTCCATACCACATATCTCTATGTGTCATGCACCTAAATACGAAGCAATTACTTCTGTCTTCGACAATTTAGAACAAATTCGTGACAGTTTCTGTTAATTGATCTCTTGTACCAATATGTCTACTCTTTCTACAATTTCATTTAATCTCATGATCAAGAAAGCAATTCCACTCCCACAAAGCTTCAAAACATTTGAACTAGTTAGAAAGGAAAACCATTCTAAGCGTAGCACAAATTCTGTAGTTTTTGCAATTCAGAAGATGGTTCAACAAGTTCATGATTCATCTGAGGTGCCATCAACGTCTCCGACTGAATTCCCCTCCCGGCAGCCAGACGAGAAGCCTCATATCCCACCAGAAATGCCACAAACGCCTGATATTCCCGATTTTGATCCGTTGCCCTTGGAGATAGATCCTGTTGACCCACCACCAATGTCACCGGGGCCTAACCCAGGTCCAGAATTTCCAGGACCTCTTCCACATACACCAGAGGCGCCAAAGCCACCAGGTTCACCTCCTGAAATACCAGAGATAGTTCCGCCTCATGGACCAGATGTCATTCCTCCTCAGCCCCCTGAACGGGGGACACCGGATCCAAGAGAGCCAGATATTTCTCCACCTATATGGACTTAGGAAATTTTCTTGTTTTTTGTTTGTGTAATTCTTAGTTTTCTAGTAGCTACGAGTGATGTATAATATTTATTTTAAAAAGTTCGCTTTATTTAATCAATTGAAAAATTTTGCTAATAGAATTTCAAATATATTTAACGCTGGATGTGAGTCATAACATGGTTGATTAAGAATGAACAAACAAGGATATAAATGATGTTAACTGAAAGAAATGTTAGGCTCCATGATTTTTGTACAGAATCTGAGGAGCTGTTTTTTATATTTCTTTTTTATGGAAATTGCAAATATATATTAGTATCATAGAGAACTTATAAATGCAAAAAAAGCAAATGTATTCTTAGTTACCAACTTACCCCCTAGGTTGAAAGAGGATAATACAAATTGAGGTCTAATTTTGGCTAACTTTATTTTTTAAATTTCAGTTACAAACTTTTTTTTAAGTCTTAAATCTAATTTTGGCTAACTTTATTTTTTAAATTCCAGTTACAAATTTTTTTAAGTCTTAAATCTAATTATGTAGTTTGGGTTTTGATATTTTTGCCCCTATTCTTACTGGGTACAGATCTAACACGTTCTTTACTTTTATTTTTTTACGTTATCTTTTTTTATTATCAAGTTTTTACTAATATACCCATACAGTACAAAACTCGTACCCAATAAGAATAAATACCCAATAAGAATAAAAAGAACAATTTTTTAATCTGGTGGGCTGTACCCATGTAGTTCAAAACAATACAAAAACATAAATACTTAAAATTTATTATATAAAATATACAATCTTTTATATGTATGGATTGTATCAATATTGAGCAAAAATAATTAACAACCAGTCTAACAATATTGGATCAGCCTCATTACCTACAATCCAACTATCTGGGGCTGGACCTATAAGGAATTACACAAACAAGAAACCATATGACTCGTATTAGGGGCTAGCCCATCACCTACACATATCAATCTGGGTCCAGCCCCATTTAACCATTACATTAAAAAAACCACGAAACTGCCCAGATCGAGCTTCAACGACGAACAACGCGAAGGATTGGAGAAGAAGCACGGCGTCGGGTTTGATGGTGTTGCTGATGATTTCGAGTAGTGAAGTGGATGGTGATGCTGCTCGATGGTGATGGTGAGCAGCGGAGGTCTGGTAGGGAGGGTTTTTCTGGTAGCAGAGGTGGGTGGGGATGGTGTATACACAACGGCGGTTGGTGGTGATGGGTCACAGCGAGCAGCAGGGGTGGTGGTGGATCTCTCACGGCCTGAACCTGGATCTGCAGCGTCAAGTCTATGGCAGCAACAGCGGCGCTGGATCTCCACCGCGGCAGCAGCGGTGCTGAGTCTCGACGGCACCAGCAGCACCGGCCCTAGAACTCGACGGCAGCAGCAACATCAGTGATGAAGATGGCGGGGGTGTTTGGGTGTCTTGTTGTGACAGGAGGGGGTGGGGTGTTTTGGCGGTGGGATGGTTAATGGTTTGGGGGTGGGGTGGCCATTTTACAGAGAGGGAGAGAGGAAGAACAGAGAGAGATGAGATGTAGAGAGAGAATGGGGATTCGGTTCTTAATGAGTGGGTGACTTTTTTGTGTTTCACTGTATAGAAGGGTTTGGGGGTAGTTTGGTCTATTACCCTATCTTGTTAGACTACCTAGGGGATAGTTGGGATGGGCATTTAAAAGAGAAACCCACATGGTTGTGGGCTCTATAAAGTAAAATACCCAGGTTAAAGGATCCTAAAATGGACTAACGAGTCGTATCTAGTTGAGGATTATAGTGGAACGAGATATTCGATGTGTTGTTTTTTCTTTTTCTATTTTATTGGACGATTATAGTGGATGTAAACTTTGTGTTTTTTTAATACATATGAGAGTCATCATAAGATTTGATCCTGAAACCTCTAGCTCTGT
The DNA here is from genome assembly GCA_029959085.1 of Nemophila menziesii. Classification (NCBI taxonomy): domain Eukaryota; kingdom Viridiplantae; phylum Streptophyta; class Magnoliopsida; order Boraginales; family Hydrophyllaceae; genus Nemophila; species Nemophila menziesii. The sequence goes on along the minus strand of JARWIR010000017.1, from coordinate 9,091,481 downwards.
ACTATTTAGGACAAGATATTCAAGGATTATAGTGGATTTAAGACCCGTTTGAAAATGTTTATTTTAAAATAAAAAAAATACTTTTAGAATAAAATTTGAAATTTGAAAAAATTATTAAAAGTCAATTTAAAATTTAAAATTACTTTAAGTGTTTTTTTTAGTAAGCACCAATTTGGTGTTTCTTATAAAAATATTTATCAAGGTCTAAAACATTTTAAAAGTTCTAAAAATATTTTTAAGTGTTTTTCTAAAAAAACACTTCTAAACGGACACTTAAAGTTTACGTCCTGTTAATTCTCCAATCCTCTCTCCCATATAAGTAAAATAAATCAGCTAGGAATTCACGGTCGTTAATATCTTGAACTTTTCAAAATTATGAGAGAATTTTTCTTAAAATTTGTAAATGTTTGTACTACTCACGTAACTATGCTCAATTCGTAATAAAAATCAGAAAATATAGAATATTTTCTCTTTGAATATGAATGGCCAAGGCTACGTACCTGGTTAGTTTCCCTATTAAGACTTAGGATAAGCAATCAATCAAGTAGATATTTAGATGGCTAAAGTCCTAAAACTAATAGTTAAGGAGACTAACAAATATAATTGAACTACCTTATATCTTAGCTTGGTAGATATGGAAAAATAAAACTCTTTTGTTTTGCATAAAACAAAACTTAACCCTCAATCTACTCTTGAAAAGGCTTTAGCCTTATGAAGAGCATATAAAGTACTTGATTCTAAGAATAATCTCTCTAATCTGAGGTAAAATGAAGGAAATGGAGGAAAGAAATGTGATATTTTATCAAAAAATAAACCAAATCAGAAGGTCTCAATTACTCCTTATTGCAAAAAAAACTAATGATGATATTATAAATTTGAAGGAAAAAGTTATACCCCCGAAGAATAGGAACAACTCTCTTGATACAGTTTTAAGAAAGACAAGTATAAAATGTAATACTAACTATAGTAAGTGGATTCCACCTTTAATAAATTCTTTAAAAATAAATTACGATTCTTCTCTTACTAAAGAAAGAACAATTATTTCGTGTGTTGCCAGGAATCACCATGGAGTGCTTATTAGATGTATGGCGTGGAAAGTTAATGCAACCAATGTTCTAGAAGCTGTAGTCGTGGGAGTTTTGAAGGATTGTCTATGGACTAGAGAACTCAAGGATGTCCATTTTGAAGTGGAGAATGATAGTCTTCAGCTGATAGAGCCTTTAGTTAATAATATAGGCATTAATTTTCAATGTATTAAGAACATAGTTAGAAGTATTTATTTTATTTTGGAAGTTTGTAATCCTAAATTCTCTTTCATAAAAAGAGAAAACAACATGGTAGCGGATTGGGTAAGCAAAAATATTTCACCGGGCGAAGTCTTTGACTTTTGCGCACACCCATTCCCTACTCAATTAGAAAACTTGTTAGGCTTTGATTCATCCCCCTCGGGGATAGGCTAACCCTTAGTTGTAATGGTTTGTTTTAATGGTAAAAGCGTTTAGAACAAAAAAAAGAAATGCACGAATTTCTTCTTCAATTGTGATTGTTGATGAACAATGTATCGTGTATGTTGCTTTTACAACTGCACAAGTTTCCTTTTTTATTGTTGATGAACATTGTAACGTATTTGAATGATAAATGGGTGTCATGCTTGATTAGTGTATTTCAATAATTTTAATATACGTTGGGACCAACCTTTTATAAATGACACATCGCATAAGAATGACACCTCTTTTTGGAAGTAGCACCAATTGAGAAGACAATTGAGAAGTGACTGTATCCTCGTTGGATATTAAGAAAAGTATCAATCATCCAACTCAGTTTAAATAACCAAATCATCATTTTTCTTGATTATATAATTGTGTTGATACATATATGATTATTCTCATGATAAGCTTCCACTAAGATAAAAGTACCCATTTAATGATGGTTTTTGTTGATTAACATTGTACGAGCTTCTACTTTGATAACTGGTGAACATGGTATCATATTTGAATGGCTTATGTTAGTCATACTTGATTTGTGTATTTTGATGATTTCAATACATGGTTTCCGATCTTCTGTAAATGATTGAGAAATGTTGATTGAGAAATGATCATACCCTTATTGAAGATTGAGAAAGTATTTATCATCCAACACAGTCTAAATAATTATGTCACCATTTTCTCTATTGATTACATAACTGTGTTGATACTGATATTAATTTTCTCATGATATGCTAATTTTTCTTTCCCAAATATTTCAAAGTATTAACAAGATATATAATTTAATTATCCTTACATTACACCTGTCATCTCCAAATGTTGAACTATCTGAAACATCCAATCGCATATAAGTTCTTCCATAGATGTGTCAACTTGAATTTGGAGTGTTGATCTAGCCCAAATTATAGCGCTCACCAGGAAAGATAACATAAGATGTGCAATTGTTTTTGTTGTCTCAAGGCACTAGTAGTATTACTCCTCTTTATTGCATTTTTGTTTCCTCACATTAACCACCGCCAAGATATAATTTTTGCAATATTTTCAACTAAAAATACAATCCTTCAACGATACATTCGACTACCATACCAGTTTCCTCTAGTTTGGAGGCCTCATTAGTAGTCGTTTTGTGTCGTTGCTGCAAGTTCTTCTTTTGTGAGTATATAGTAACCCGACTTCATAGTATATGTAACATTCTTTGTATCTTCCCACATAAACCTTCCCTTTTGTTGTCTATGTAAAATTTGAATACTAGTGATAATCTTTGTCGCCAGTTCTGGAATAAGGTTATTAGCCAACTTTGTATTACATTTGTCTATATCATCTCTCATGAGTTTCGAAACTTGTTGTAGCTGCAAAAAAATTGGTATCTCAAGCCGGAATGGTATGTCAACGCACTTGTACTACCAAATGCTAGTATATTGGTTCTATTTTGTATAATGACATGCTTGAGAAAAATAATTCGTCCCTCAATAATACTCATCCATGTGGACGATCTTCCTTGGTGTAGCTTGACGTCCATGAGTTCTTCTAAGGATAGTAATTACCTTTGAGAAGTCTTGCGGCCAATGAATATGGGTTATATATCAGCCTTCATCCATGTCTTGGTAAAAGAGTGGTCCACGTTTGTCTAGAGTATGTAAATCGCAGTCTTCTAATCAGCTCATTAATCAAAATCTTGTCCCACATGACCCATTGAGTCATGTTTTGTTCCACCGAGATCCACCAGAATTTTGGTAGCATGCTTGAGTATCTTACATAATGATTTTTAATTTAAAATAATGGAATTGTGTAGTTAGTAATAGCTTGTAACTTCCTTAATGAGCACTTCCTTGCTACATACTAAAAGTAATTAAGATTTCCATCCTTGAGCTTGGAAACCATATTTTTCGCAATCCAAGCCAATGTCTTGATCTTTTATCTCTTTTATCACAGCGGTATGCTTAATAGCTTATATTTTTCCTGAACTGTAGCATTGCAGTGGTGTTGTTCCTGATTTACAATGGTGTTTTTTAACTGAAGCGAATTGCTTACTTGTTGAAATTGACCTCCAGTTTTGACCCAGTGCAATAGATATCAATGAATACCTTGAATTTTGCTACCTCCCATTCTTCCTACGACAAAAAGAAAAACAAATCATCTGTGAATAAAAGGTGTGAAAGAACCTGATAATTTTGTGTAATCTAAATGCCTCTGATAACATGTCGTTGTATGCGTACCTTTATGAAACTGATGAGTGATTTTGTAAGTAGTGAAAACAAAAAATGTGATAAGGGATAATCTTGGCTAGTCCTCTTTCGGGTACAAAATGTGGTAGTCGTTCACCATAAAATTCATCTGGAAAAACACAATTATGTATCCATCGAAGAAAAGTATTTTTAAATCCGATCTTTTCTAGTGGCTTAAGAATAAGGCCCCTTCGAACATGATCATATGTCTTTTCCATATTTAACTTACCAGTTGCCATATATATCAGCTTTTTTCCTTTGTCTTCATAAAATACGAAACCTCTTGAATGTGCAACTACATGTAGTAAGAAAAAGGGTGAAGAAGGTTAGTAGAATAGGTAAACAAGAAATGATGGTGAAAGAATAAGAAATCACCGCAGTAAGTAGAATGAAAATAGACTTTTCATGTCTCCATGGTAATTAACGGGGAAAGACTTATCGTATTGCAAGTAACAATAGAACTTCATCGGTTTACTCGCAGATCACATGTAGCCTCTATAATCACAGATTATTCGTAAGTCCAACGTAGCCTCGGTAATCAAAGATTATTCGCAAGCCCAATGTAACCCCAACAACTAAATATTATTTATAAGTCCGAGCGTAGGTTCAGAAATCAAATATTATTTGTAATACTAACATAGCCTCAACAATCACTGATCACTCATAAGTATGACATAGACTCGGCAATCAGAGATTATTTGTAACTTTGAGTAGCCTTAACAATACAATAGTAGTTGTAAAGATTATTCATAAGTCCAGACATATCCTTGAAAATCAAAGATTATTCGTAATTCTGACGTAACCTCCTCACCAATCAAAGATTATTCAAATGTCCAACGTAGCCCAAGAAATTATAAATTATTTATAAGTTCGACGTAGCCTTGACAATCATAGATTACTTGTAAGTTTGACGTGGCCTAAGCAGCCATAGGTTATTCGCAAATCCGATGTAACCTCGGTAATCAAAAAAATATTTGTAGATCCGAGGAAGCTTAGATTATCCTTCCCATGTGATTGGATGGACAAATATGAAAAATTCCAAAAAAGTTAACCTACGGTGTTGCCACCCTTCTAAAGTTGTGCTTCTAAATGATAGTGTCAGCATTTGTGTATAATGAAATTGTTTGTAAGTCCGGAAAAACCTCAGAAAATTGTAATTCTTCAAAATTACCAACGTAGACTCGGAATCTCCAAAGAGTTAAAACAAAAAAAGAAAATATATCGAGTAAGTTGAAGATAGACCAAATCTTGTGTCAACGTAAAACCACAAGAAGGTGATGAATTCATTTTGATCATATCCAAGTAAAAAATATCAATCACAAAAATTTAAAGGGATATTGATAAGTCAAAATAATCCATGAATATCAGCTATGTCTCGCGAAGGGTTATAGTCTAAAACCTATAAGAGCTTACAACAAACCAATGGCAAGATGTGTATGTCGAAGGGAAGGATGTAAAACTCTCTCGAAGGTAGACACCAAGGAATTCAGTTTTATTATAGGTATTGACCGAGGGTGTATGATTTTCTACTCTTAGGCATATGGTTATGATCCAGATCCTCCAATGGCCTAAAACTGCACACTCATTCCCTCCCTAAAGATACACACCATGCCCTTTCTTTGTGTGCATCTATGATGCCCATTAATACTCCAATACCTGGAAGAATTTGGTACATTATTTCTCTCACTAAATATGGTTGTGGATATTATATAGTTGGCGTAAATCTCCATAGCTTCTCGGGTAATAAGAATACATGTTAGAAACAATACTAATATTGAGTATTAGAGGGCTATCGAGAGTACACCTCCCTTTGTCCCTGACTTAGTGTCTAGTTTTAGGAAGCCTCAACAACACAACTGGTGTCGCCTAGGGTGTGATTAAAATATGATAAATAAAGTCAAGAAAACTACGCACTCTCACCCTAGACATGCACAGTACTGCAAGTATTACAGGACGTATGCAAGTTTTAGTTAGTAAGTTGAGTTCGTTCTCAGGGACTTAAGTGTGTTATACGAGTAGGTAACAATGACGAGTAAGCAATAATTAATTAAAAGACAGAAAATAAAAGGATTGAATTTTGAATTTAAGAATTAAAACTAGGAAAATAAAAGACAATAAATTAAAATAGTAAGAATATGAGATGAGAGATATAGCTTAGGTTTTGCTAGTATGCACTAATCCTTCTAATTCTTTCTATAAGGGAGAATATTAGCTCTTGTATACTTAGTCAGGATTCTAAATTCCCATACCTTAGACCTTGAGATCGACTAAGGGGGCTACGGCACAACCAAGACGTGGTTTCAAATAGGGTTATCAAGCGCTACCAAGGCCCTAAGCAAACACTTCAATCAACTGGTGATATGGTGATTAAAACAAACCTTAATGACTATCTAGTTAGAATCATGTTTTGTCATAACTAATATCGACACTAGACATTATGTGGTGGTTCAATAGTTAAACACCCAGTTAAGGTGACCATCTAACTACTATTAAAACAATCCTAAAGTGATCAGTTCTAGGAAAGACAATAAATCAAAACACATAAACAAATATGAAGTAAGAAGCTAATATCAGATTAAAACATGTAATTCCCAAAGAAACTTAGATAGAAGAATTAGAATTCATAGATTATACATGATGCAAAACCCAAGCTATGGGGAGTTTAGTTCATACCTGATGGAAATAAACTAAAAGAAATTACAAAAGACATCATCTTGCTCTCTACAATGACTAAGAATTAATTATAAGATTTTAGGACTAAGCAAGGATGATTTTACAAGTGATATAAGGGTGTATTTATAGGTGTTTAGAAGACCTAATTCGTTTTCTTGAGGAAGAGATAAAGTATTGGACTCCTAGCCCAACTCAAATTCGTATGGAAATAAAGATAAATTCTGCTGAACTGTTTTGAGCATATCTTCTTCGTTATTGGTCGGTTTTTGCTCCATAATATACCAAAAGAATCCTCAGAGAATTATCTACATCCCTGTGAAAGGAAATTACCAAAATCGGCTTCCTTGTAGGAGTAATCACCACTTCTTTAGGCGTGTGCTGCAGAATCAGATTTAGGCAGCTTTTCCTTTTCCATATTTTTAGCTTTTGTTTCCTTATCTCCAATTTCCATGCCAATCTCTTTCCATAAGTTGTGGTCTTTGACATGGACTCTAATTAATCTCCATAATTATCTTTAAAGCTACACACTAAATAAACAATTAAACCCAATATGCTCTAAAAATATTATTTTACTAAATCACGACTCAAAATAGGAAAGTGCACTATTTCTCAAGAAAATCGACTATTATGACTTCTAAATCACTAAAAATGATGTCTCATCCTAATATAAATCTATCACAAATGAGGAGACATCAACAACTAAGTGAAAGTCCTAGAGGGGATGAATAGGATTACTAATAAGATTAATGCCTATTTAAAAAACTTTTGGACAATTATAAGTTTTAAAGAGAAACTTCTAAGTCAACTAATATATCAAACTCTTACGGGATCATAAAATGCATAAGCTAGAGGTTCGATATATAAGTAATACAAGTAAATCGAATTCCTGTTCTCTTACTAAACTAGATGACCATAAGTTTGACTAATGAAAAATAGATAATAAGCACTACAATATTCATACAAGCATATAATCAAATATATAGAGTGTTGAATAAAATAGTTTAGGGAAAGAGAATACGCAAGCATGTATAGTGGTTCGGTTTCCCTACTCCACTACCTAAGGTAGCCACCTTAGGATTTCCAAGCTTCTTTAACAAGCTCTGTGTCTCTCTTAACCGGGGCGAGAACACAATACCCTTTTACAACCACTTCAAAAACCCGAAGCAAACTCTTGTGTAATCACAACACAAGGACACCAAGTATAATCCCTATACTCACACTCTCTTAATCTATCTATTACAAAGACTAGACTAAGAGGAATAAACAAGTGTTTGAAAGGTTTAACAATAGTGATGAACTCCTAAAGAGTGGATATGACTTTATAGCACACTAAGAATGATTTTGACTATTAATAGCTCTTGACACCTTCTTGAATGATAACAATTTAGCCCCTTGATGTTGGTAGATTAAATGTGTAAGTTATGCCTTTAATGAGCTCCAATTTATAGCTGAAATAAGCTCCCAACTGCCATAAAAATGTGTCTAACGGATATAAAGAAAGCTCCAACGGATATAATAAATATAGTCAATTTGCTGCAGAAAACCCTAACATGCGGTGCACCGCACGAACTCTCTGTCCGCGCTCTAATAAGTACAACTTTTACTACGATGCTCGGATGAAGAAACTTTCTTCACGAGAGTTGTTGGAAAATCATTCTAAGAAACTTTGTAGTTGATCATGAAGGCTAAATCTCAATGTACACAAATATATGAATAAAAGTATTTGTATGAGAATGAATTAGTTTCTTAAGATATAATATTAAGGCATAATAAGAATGACATTTAAAGTGATTTTGATGAAAAATAGTGCAAGATAGAATATATATAAAGAGTAATAAGCACACTAATCACAAGAGGATTTGTCACATTAAAACAACTTATGGAAGGAGGCAATATGCCAACACTAAGGTCTCGGGAAGGTCAAGAGAGAGATCCTCGACGTGGATCGAGAGTAAGCTTTGCGATTATTATCAAGATTTAACGTCTTAATCCTTACTTCAATTACTATCCCCTTGTACTGATACTTCTACTTCTCTGGTATTGCACTTAGGTTATCAGATCGATCCATCCAGAACATTGATCGATTAGTGTTAATTTTTATGTATTATCAACCGGTAAAAACTCCCTAAGGCTCTAGTATTCATCTAAGTAAGAACAAAGGGATCGTTGTATCCCAATCTGAATATGCTAAGATCATAGGAACTATGATTTTCTTGATGAGCTACTCTAGCCCGAACATAGCCTGTGACATGAGGAGACTTAGTCGTTATACACATAACCCAAGTAGTGAATATTGTACTGCACTCCATCGACTGTTGAAGTACATGAGAAGTAGTATGGACTTTGAGTTGCACTTTACCCAGTTCTCTGCTGTCTTAGAGGGATTATTTGATGCAAAATGGATATCAGGTAACGATGAAGTAAGGTCCACTAGTGAACATGTGTTTAGTATATCTAGGAAATCTTCCAAACAAATTTGTATAGCTCGTTCCACCATAGAGTCTAAGTTTATAGCACTTCTCAAATATTTAAGAAGTCTCCTTGCAAATTTACCATTATGGGAATGAAAAGCCACTCCAGTTTCTCTTCACTGTGATTCTAAGCAACGACCATAATAGCGTCTACAATAAAAAATGGAGAGACATTCGTATCAGGAACAATTGAGTAAAGTAGTTACTAAAAACTGGTGTAACAATCTTAGAGTATGTACGACCAATGAAGAATCTGGTTGATCATTTACCAAATTCTTAACCATGATAACAGTCTCTTAAATAATCAAGGGGAATGCGGCTAAAACACATTGGTGGATGAGACCATATGATGTACTACATATTCATCACTATGATATTATATATTACAAGAAAGGTTAAGTTTCGAATCTTAATAAATTCATAGGCCTGTGTGGTGGTCCTAGTGAGACGGACTTCATGGATTCATTGACAATTGATTTTAGGTCGAGTTTATAATTATTAACTAATGAAGTTCATATCCCTCTACGGTGGTCATATCTTAACCATGATAACAGTCTTATAAATATCAAGGGGGATGCGGCTAAAACACATTGGTGGATGAGACCATATGATGCACTACATATTCATCATTATGGTATTATATATTGCAAGAAAGGTTAAGTTTCGAATCTTAATAAATTCATAGGCCCGTGTGGTGGTCCTAGTGAGACGGACTTCATGGATTCATTGACAATTGATTTTAGGTCGAGTTTATAATTATTAACTAATGAAGTTTATATCCCTCTATGGTGGTTAATTTATAAGGTCTAGATGAACTTGTTGGGATATGATGAGGATACGCTTCGAAGTTGTAATGATTTTTAAGGCCCAAGAGGGATAGACTATGAAGGATAGACGTTCTTGAAAACCATATGAGTGAGTGTGAAGGTGGGGGTTGCCTTCTATAAAAGACATATGTAGTCTTTTCAGATTTCTCATTTGAACCAAGGTATCTGCATAACGATTGAGACGCACGTGACAGTATCGTGGAGTTTACTTTAAAGAACAAGTTAAGTGTGTGTTGTGGGGGTCACAACTAAAAAATGTTAAGTTCAAGAGTATATTCACTTTACGAGATTCAGGTGTTGCCTTACTTCACTATGTACCGTTTCCAATCAAAAGATATTTGCAATGAAGTACAATTCACCCATCATTTGTTAGAAAAATTGTTTTCCAAATCGTGTTTTTCTGTCTTTTATGACGAATTGTTAGATGAAAATGCTTTATAGCCACTTTGTTTGACCTAAGAATGGGAGCATTGATTTCAAAACTTTTCATATGGCTTTGTTATACTTCCCTTATCAGTGAAAAGTATATAAATTTTATTATTTATATTAAGTTTTATCACATACTATACTTATCAAAGGATTACAATGATGGATATGTAGAATATTGGTTCAACCTAACATATTTGAACAAAAAAAAAAATTCAACCTAACACGTGTGTCGCTGCCACCTACCCGTCCTAGCCCGACCCCAACACCAACACACCCCTAACTCCAACGAGGGCAAAGGAGGGGCGAGGCGTGGTATCATCGTGGGTTTTGGGAATAATTAAAATATAAAAATAAAATAAGTTTTGGCTACCAATATTTATAGGTGTTGAATTTGTAGGTTCTGGAAACTCATATAGTTGCCGAATAAAAAACAAAATTAAAAAGTGTAGCTTTAGAATATTTTTTTCATGGTATTACTAAACATGGTGTTAAATATGATATTTCTTAATTTATGTGTAAAAATAAAGTGGATTAAAATTTATGAAAGAAAAGAGTTTTTTTTTTCAATTCTTTTTTGCTGTTATTTTTATTATATATAAGAATTTATGTTTCAAATAAATATTTAAAATATTAATATATTTTAATAAAAAAAATTAATCGTTAAAAAGATAAATAGATGTTGATTTTTGAGATGGAGGGAATAAAAAACATCTTAGATAAGATTTGTGCGAATTATGGTAAATCCCTATTATGCGTGGTGCCCTTTAAGCTCCCTAGTACCACTGTACTCCATTAAGCTCAAATTATATTTGCAGAAATGTGACCTGCCCAAGAAATTTTATGATTTTAGTAATCTAAAATAAGATGTGATCAAATAGAAATGTAGCACCACCTCGGCAGGCGAGCCAATTAGCAAGCAAAACCGCGTTGACAGCTAAGCACATTTATGTTGTTTGATACGATACAAATGATGTTGTTTAAGATCAGTTTTTTGCAGAGTGCCAACTGGATGAAACAATTGTAGTGCGGATTTACGTGCTATTGAATTGTCGCCAACTTGGAACAAAAAAATAAAAAAATTGTCCCCAACAATAATTGTACTAATTTTTTTTTAACATATCAATGAAAATCCATAATCAACTACCAGCGAAGTTAGATAAACTATGAGTAATGCTATATATCACTTCTTCACCCTTTATGTGGAGCCTATGTGGAGATTTTAAAAACCAATCATGATATTTCTCTTTCTTAAATTATTTTTTTCTCTCTCTTTCATTTAATGCCACATAGGCTCCACATAAGGGGTGAAAGGATGAAGGGGTGATATATAGCATTACTCATAAACTATTATAAAATTCAATAATCGAGCTCGTCGGACAATTAGACACATCGATTCCCCGACAGCTAACTTTAGCGACCAAATCTGCAATCGGATTTAAATCTCTCTTAATGTGAAAAACCTTCTAATTCGAAAATCTTTTCATTCATCTGAGTACTTCACAAATCATTGGACGAATTTCCCAAATAATACACCAACCATTAACAATACCTTGTACAATTTCAAGGTTGTCAAAATAGAAGGAACTACTCTATAAATGCAGGTCTGCTGCAGACCTCATGACCTGAAGGACGGCTCAACTTCTCCTTCGACTAATCTGTAAAAGCATAACCAAACTATTTTTTCATTTTAGTTCTTCAAATTATTGTCCAAAAAAAAAAATAGTTCTTCAAATTCAAATTTAAAGATCTAATTTAAAAATTCATTATTAAAATTAGTTTTAAAATCATTATCAACTTTAAAAGTATAAATTTAAGTCTTTTTATAAAAATCACTAATAATTAGATTATTCTAATTTCATAATTTATATTAATAAATCAATTTAATATTAATTACTTTTATTTAGATAATAATTTTTTAATTAATATTTTGATGTAAAAAACAATTGAATATATATTTGAATTATATTTAGAAATTGATTGAAATACTTATGTTTAATTTAAAATTTATATTTAATTTTTTATATTCGATGTCATTTTTAATTAATATCGTTTTATCATTTATATTCTTTAACTAAAATTTAAAATATCTCATTAAATAAATTATATTACCTATATAAATAAATAAATAAATAAAACATAATGTAATTCATTAATTACTTAAACTCATACCATTTTAACTTATTAAAACACTCTAATCTACTTTATTAAACCACACTAATCTATTTTATTTTTTATCAGTTAATTAACTATTTAATTTTCTTAATTCAAAATTAATAAATCTCTCTAATATATCGTATACTAATGTACACTAATTAGGACTGCACACGGGTCGGTTAACCGACCCGAAGTGCTATACCCTTCACCCAACCCGAAGTGCTCGGATTCACATAATTAAAACCCTAACCTAAATTTTTTAACTTGATTTTACGGGTTGGGTCAAATTGGGTTGGGTCGGATTAGAGTTGGGTTCAGATTTAGTCAATAAAAAGTCAAACACCTAAAAAATATCAAAATATCGTTAACTCAGAATAATAGTTTCCATTTATAGTAATTTTCCCAAAATATAAACTTAATATATATAGTAAGTCTCAAAAATGACAATTTGCAAAAATAATACTACAAACCAAAACCACTGTCTAATTCTCAAGAACTCAACTCAAATGAATTACAAATACTCAAATAGTCAATACTCAATACAATACATTTCAAGATTCATTACAATATTGTGCAAACTCAAAATTGCAACCTCTTCTGTGCAAAATAGCATACTTGTACAGAATTGGGTGCATTTCCTTGAAATGTTTGATTCCAAAAGTATTACATTTCCTGGAAATCTTCATTGCTTCCAAAAAATCTGGTAACCCATTCTAATCAGCTGCAATTTTCCTGCATTTTTTCAATAAAATGGACAAGAAAAATGTTACGCATTAGCCTCAGATTATAATATCATCATTGGCTTGTTTAGGGACCACCTAGGGACAAAGGGACAAGGACAACTTTTAAAACTGAAATCCCCTTTGATTTCATTAAACTCTTCATTGAAGAACACTAAAGCAATACCTATTTAACTGTATTCTACAATCTACATTAGCTTTTCAATAACAAAATCAGAGAGTGAAGTGTTATAGGAGTATTACCTTATCTGACATTGGAAAAACAAACAAAGCATTAAGCATCTAAAAGCCAACCCATATTTGCGAGTAGTACATGCAATTATACAATAGAAAGACATTAAAAATCATCATACTTACTTATTAATTAGTGATAACTTATAAATGTACATACTACATACAAAACCAGAGCTTTAAAGTTGAATTTTGAGTTTGTATTTGATTAATCAGAAGGTAAAAGTATATTAGAGTATCAAACAACCCAGAAACAATTACAAAACCATTTTAAAACTCAATTCCTTTTCAAATCAGATTCTTTCCTTTTTAATTTCTCAAAATCAAACGCAAATAAAATGAATTAGGGTTTATCATTTCAAAGCCAAAACATAACAATACTACTCAATCAATTACTTAACAATTAAATAGGATTAAATAGAAACACAAATTAGGGTTAAGAGCATAATACATGAACAAAGGGGATTTCGATTTAAAAAATCCAAAACCGAGCCTTTAACGCTTTTATAGGCTTCAACTAATCCATTATCCTCTAGTAACCAGGCATATAAACTCTCATACACCTTAACCATGGTCAGATTTAACAACTGAGGTAGCAACTGACGGACATCATTCAAGCAATTAGTGCGCCCCATTAATTTAGGTGGAATGTTTAATGCGGTGTACTAGAACCCTCTTTTAACCGGCGGGATTGACGGAAATGGAGAAGAAGAGCTGAGAAAAGCTGGCTATGATTTAGGGTTAGGGTGAGCAACATAGAAAAAGGTCGGTTTTGTGCGAGAGGAGAGACGAGACAGATAGATAAGATTGAGAGAGAGAGTGTGTAAGGGGTTAGATACGCGTGACCTTTCGACTTTGCAAGGTTTAAGTTTTTTTGTTTTATTATATATTTTATATTTAATCAGTATAAATATATATATATATATATATATATATATATATATATATATATATATGATTTTCGGATCGGGTTGGGTACCCGCGGATCTGGGGTAGCCCAGCCCGTAGTCCGACCCAAACTAAAAAAAATAAAAAATAAACCCTAACGGGTGGGTAGGTGGGGGGATTCGATTTTTTTAGGGTTAGGTGGGGTTGGTTTTTGCTGGTTTGCGGGTTTTTGGATCCGCTTGTGCAGCCCTTACATTAATAATCCAATCTAATTTAGCTCATAATAGTTTTTCTAACCTCAAAACTCATTATAAGCAAGCCTACTAAAACAGTCTATTAAATTATTAACCTAAATAAATAAATAAACTTTCTTTCGATGGCCTATAAATAAATCTATTGTAATTTTTTGTTTTACTTTTTTCATATTAAATGTACATTTTTGTCGATAAAGTGCCAAATATGTATACATCTAACTATATTTGACAAAATTTATACATATGAAGTCTCTATCTCTATATGTGGAGAGTTTTCAAAAACACCATTGGTGTTGCTTTTTAATCTATTTTTACTTTTGGGTCTTCAAATTAACATTTGAAGACCCTACTGGTCATGCTCTAATGTTAGTAAAACTACTCAAGTACTGCGTAACCCCGCTTATTCCTCTGGTAAAGAATTGATCATTAATTAAATTAAGTCACCTATAAACCACCACCAATAGATACAAACCTAGGTGGATACAATATTTATTACTTACAGCAGCCTGCAACTACATGTAGTTGCACAACTACATTAATGTATTTGCAAACTATTGTAACATTTTACCCTTTCTGTTACTTTCTAACTTCATTGGCCTTACTTTTTTTTATAAACATACGAATTCTACTTTTAAACACCTCAGATGGAGTCTACACGTACAATTATGGTTTTGTTTAATTTTGGGTAGTACAAGACATTTTGTGTTTTGGACTTGCTCGTAAACTACAGTTCCATGACCACGTACCTATGCACCAAATGGACCGATCTGCATCCAATGTTCCTGTCACTAGTTTATACTATGAATTAGTTTTTTTTTTCATTTTTCTTGTTTTTTACATCAAAAACTTGAGTGAATATTGTTGTAGTGATTGATTTTGGTTGTTGATCTCTTTTATTATTTACTCGTTGATTGTACAATAAATAGATTTCAAGTTTAGTTGTTGTACGTGTACAAATTTCATTGTCGACAGGGTCGACAAGTTTCTTGAGTTGTTGTTGTTTAACATAATCTATGAAAGAGCAGTGTTGTAGTTGTACAAGTACAATAATGCAGTTGTGTAACTAAATTATTGTAGTTGCAGATCAACCATATCGAGCTTCTTTTTGAAGTTCCAAACTAAACTATCATGTGTTCAAACAATCACACATACTCAAAAAGACTTAACAACATGTGTATAAAAAGATTCAAATACCATTAAAATATTAAAATATAAGTCTGTATATCATCGAAAATAAACTAGTCTTAAATGTCACTTAAAAAAGTCAACTCATAACACAATAGTATATTAAACTACTAATAAAGCCTAGAAATTGGAATAAAAACCATATGATACACAAACTACTCTAAACGTCATCTTTGGGTGGTTGATCAGCATTTGGTATACCGGCATTTTTGTTTGGTTGCTCGATATTTGCTATAATTCCATGTTCTGGTATAACAGAATATTCATCATCTAGTAAAACCAAAACAAAAAATCGTAAGTACAATTTTTTCGTAGTAATCTTATGACTTTTTGCAGCTCTGCAACTACAGTAATGTAGTTGCGAACTACATCAATGTAGTTGCAGAGCTGGAAAAGTTGTGATAAATGAGAACCTGATTCAAAAATTTCTATTAAATTATATTCGAACCAATATACATGAACATGATGTACATCATGTTTCCGTGTAGACTCCATCTGAAGTGTTTAAAAGTAGAATTCGTATGTTTATAAACAAAAGAAAGGAAGACCAAGAAATCTAGAATATAACAGGAAGTGTAAAATGTTACAGCAAACTGCAACTATATTTTCGCAGTTGTGCAACTATATCTTTGTAGTCGTACAACTATATTTTTGTGGTTGCGCAACTACAACAATGTAGTTACAGACTGCTATAAGTATTTAATGCTGAAAAAAAGGTTTGAGTGTTAACAAATCAAGACTAACATATGATCAATATTAAATGCGAAATGAAACTCATAACATGAAAAAAAAATATCTGCATTATCAATTTCTAATGAAAACAGTAGAATATAAAAAAAAAGTTAAAAAAAACGTGAATTGAAGGCTAAGATTAAGAGAGAGTATAAGAATCACGTAATAAACACAATTTCAAAAACAAATTTAAAAAAAAATCGCAAAAAATCATAGAAAATAAACAAAAAACGAATTTGAAAAAAAAAACTCAAGAATTGTGATGATTACCTAGTTTTTTAGCGTGAATTCCTTGATATTCTTAGATTACTAGCTTAAATTGTCGCTTTAGATTCGAAAACTATTTGAAATTCGAATGAAACTGAAGAATTTTGAGTAGTGTATGTTTTAGGTGCTAGTGTGTGTGGTTTCACAAGGTTAGCGGCCATGAGTTTTTTGTTTTGTCTTGTTTTCCAGATTTTCTTTTAATAAAGTAATGGTTAAGGAATAGAAGTTTAATGCGGCCTAAAATCAGATTAAATATTTCCTTGGCCTATAATTAGAGAAGAGATGGGTATTTAGGCCTAAAAATGGAATTATCCCTAGACCATTACTAATTTTGTGAGATATTTTATAGTTTTTAAGGACGATTTGGGTAATTCAAATAAAGTTTTTAGTTTGTGATATGCCAAAATAAAGATATAGTTTATTTAAAATGTGCAAATTAACCTTAAAATCTATAAAATATCTTACATGATTTGTAAAATGACCTAAAATTGACACTTTTAATTACATTTGGCCTAAATATAATACTTTTGAAAGATTGGCCTAAAAATGGAATTTACTCTATTTTTTACTCAAACAACCTTGAATTTATTTTTGGTATCGATAATCCATCTCGAACAAATTGAAATATCATATATATTATCAATGAGATCCAAGCATGGATAGAAAGTTTCCCCTTTGGAATATCTCCCACATACAAAGATCTATTACCAAGATTTCATATATTTTGGCCAAGTGTTCTAAACAAGGAATCACAATCTCAAATTGGAAAGATATATGTGATCATAATAGTATAGCTTTTCTGTCTGAGCTTTATAAATAATAGTAGGATCGGTTGAGTAAGATATGACATTTTTTTGACTCCTTGTTTGTAATGACTTTCCATGTATTATTTTCTACTTTAATGAAATCATTTTTGACAAAAAAGGAGATATGGGGTTCGGCTGCAGATTCTAACTTGTTTGCCCCCTATTAAATATGTGTTAGCATATTACCTTTTTTGTGAGAATTTTTACGAGACAACACTTTGTGTGTTTAACATGCTAATTATTTCTAACTACATGATTATATATTTACATATTTGAAACATATGATCTTTCACTTAGTTAACTTATGCGAAGCATGTATATTATTCATAGGTTTTCACATGAGTGGTCATTCCTTAAGTTATAACTTGTTATATATTTTTCTTTTGAATAAGTTATTAACGAATAACTTGTATGTATAATTCATTTGTCTATTTTATATGTTAAGAGTTATAACATCCAATCATTATTCACTTATTAAAATATTAATTCATTCATCTTGAATAAATGAGTATTATTTATAAAATATCTTGGTATATGTTGATTGTGTATAAAACACGTAAAATTTGTAGTTAATATATCCAAACTTAGAACACATCCCATGTTAGGAGTTAGGCACACAAGAATTAACATTCATCACTAGTCTAATACACTACTTGTCAATTTTAGACACAAATATGAGTTGAATGCTTCTTAGTATATAACTTTCTATGTGAAATTATTTGTAATATGTGTTTAACAAGAAACTTGAAATATGCACAATTAGAACACATCTCACATTAGAAGCACAAACATCCTAAGTACAATTATATATGTTAAATGAGTTTTTACATAGGTTGAACACTTTCTAGAGTTGAGATTTTCACATTTATTGAATTTATTAAAGTGGTTAACTACATATTTGTTGCGATGCATATTTATAGATATCTTTTGTAAGAGTGTAGAGCATCCAAGCATATCTAGTTATACAAAAGCTTGTTTTTCTCACTAGCATATAGATTTTCACTTTTTGGCCATATCTTGTTATGTTTTAAGAATTTGGAGATAATTTGAACTAACAAATTTCTTAGAATTGTATTTAAATATATCTTATGAAGGGTTTTTTGACATTCGAGTAACGTATAAAAAAGTCAAAAATCCAAACCGTGCAAGATACAATATGGTTTCAAGATTCCGTTTTCAAACAAAACAAAAAATCCTGCTTTAAATCAGAATACCGATTTCACTTGTAAACCAATACCCCTTTTTAAGAATAAACTACAATGTTTTACAAAACATACCTTATAGTCGTATTAACCAGGTAGTGCCATGTTGAAGAAGACTGTTGGTACATGAACCAGAATCCTTTTTTGAAGCAAAACAATATGTCTTTTTTATTATACTGCCACATCACTTGCCACCTTAATAGCTCCATTGATATCTCAATATGCCTATTTTGAAGTCCATTTTCAGCATTGCACACACACTTTCTCCTACAACTTTCTAAATTCTTTGGAGCCAAAATCAAGAGATTATCAAAGTCATACCAAGCTAAATCCTTCACCTTATCATCATCAAACCTTAATCAATATATTCATTATATTTTTCACGCAAAAAAAAAAAGTTTCTTCAAGCATCACTTTATCTTCTACTCAAGAAGAGGTCAATCAAAAAAATTAATTTATTATCTACTCAAGAGGAGATCATCACTAAACTTCATTATTCAATCTACTCATCAAGGAGTTCAAAAATATTATTGTAATAACCATTGCTTTCAGAGTTGTGTTCTTATTGTAATGTTCATTCAAACACCAAAAGTTTTTCTCTTGTTCTACATCAGAAAAAAGTGGGTCCAGATGTTGAGATTGAGCCTAACAAAAAATCACTTAGGTTGTGACTTAATCTGGTAAAAGTCTCGGTTTAGGTTTTGCCCATAAGAAATCACGTGTAAGGTTTATGATTAAACCCAGGAAACACTGCGGTGTATCGATAGTGGTTTAGCCAGGAAATCCAACTTGAATCGGTTTTGTTTTTCAGCGTTAAGTAAATAAGAAGTTTAGTGGACAAGTTTAAAATCCTAAGGGTGGATACCTTAGGTAGTAGATGTAGACGTACGGGATTCTAAACATTTCAAATACGCATTTACTCTCTAACCCTATCTTTTTAAATATCATATTTATTGTTTTGCTTAGCTTATTTATCAAACCATAATCTATCATATTACATAATCCCCTAGTGTTTGATAATTTGTTTTTACTAAAAAAAATTCCAATTAATAATTATCGATAAAAAAATTTAACTAGACATAATTAGATTAGTGCGTCGTATTCACCCCCAATTTTCTAGGAACTTACAACGTATTTTAAAAAGGGAAAATGACCCAAAAAATCAAAATAATATTATTTTCAGCCCAATAACATCAATGACAAAATTTCTTCCCAATAACATCATTAACTAAATTTTGTCCTTGATGGGAATCGTCCTTGACGAGAATCGTCCTTGACGGGAATCGTCCTTGATGGGAATCGTCCTTGACGGGAATCGTCCTTGATGGGAATCGTCCTTGACGGGAATTGTCCTTGACGGGTAAACATGTAATCTTATAATAGTAAGTTAATGGATGATTCTTTGGGGCAAGTATAATATTATTTTGATTTTTTGGGTCATTGACCCTTTTAAAAACTTTACTTTTTTTTATGATTGGTTATAAACTTCACTCTGAAATGACATGTTACAAATTTTATAAGGATCAAATATATTTATTTTGTCAATATTTTTTTCTTTTTTTTTATTTAATTAAATTAGTTTCAAGTGTTTAAATACAAAACTACGTTATGCTAAATTAAAATTTAAAAAATTTCATCATGTAAAAAATAAATTTAATATTTCTTGTAATGAATCTGAATATTTGTGTAAAGAATTTAAATTATATAAAAATTATTAAAATAATAATAGTTAACTAATTTTTAATACAAGTTGTATGTGAAATATATAAGTCGTTGAAAGTGAAATTGTTGTCCAGCAAGAAGAGGGTGAACGGACTTGAGAAGAGGATTATTTTTGCAGCGCTGATATGGCACATTTGGCTTGATAGGAACAAGAAAAACTTTGATCAAGCTACGAGAAAGAAAACGGAAAGCGAATTAGGGGCTATTATCCTTAATGTAGTGACAGAGTACGTACGGGTTTGGGGTTCGTAAAGAGATGGTGGGTTGATTGTTTTGGCCAAGAATATTCTTGTTAAGTGGGCTAAGCCGGTGGATGAGATCAAATTAGATGTAGGCGGGTCATATGATGCGGAAAAAACCTTAGCAGAAATTGGGGGTCTATTTCGCAATATTAACGGGGATTATCTAGGAGGATTTGCGGGAAACTCTGTCGCGGGTACACCCTTTGAGCGGAGTTTCGTGCACTACTTTTTTGTTTGAACATGGCGGTAAGCCGTGGATACAATTCACTTATTATCGCAGTTGACTCGAGTGAGTTGCACGCGCTATTGAAGGGCGGTGTGAACTTAAGGGGAGTTTTGAACGATATAGTGGATATTTGTATCGGAGTATATTGACATCGAAGGAGTATTTTGAATTGATTTGGAGCTATTGAAAGCAAATAGATACACGAAGCTAAATTTGGAATGTTTAGTGAACAAGGGCCAACCAAGATAAAACTTGTTTGCAAAGGATCAATATGGTTGAGGCTATGTCTAGAGCAGAATTAATCAACCAATAACAGTTAAGAATTAATTTATGATCAATTTTTTGGCCTTTTCTATAACAAAAAAAGTGAAATTATTTCAGGAGTTATTATACAGATTTAAAGCTGAGTAAATTACCTCTAAGTTTAAAATTAATTTGGGAAGTATTGGATTTTAGCTGATCAAGGGAAAGGAAATGAATGCATGGGAGGTGGTCCAGGTGGAAGATACAGAATATTAGTAGTAATCACGTGTTTTATAGGTGCGTTAGTGGGGAATGTAAAGATGGCAAGCCTCGTGCAAGCAAGGCAGCGTGCTTTAGGGGTGGAAGAAATTTGGGTGAGCAAAGTACAACGTACACACCTCCCAATATCCCTTCTCTTTTCGACCAAGTAAAAAAGAAAAAAAACAAATACCTTCTCTAGTCTTCTCTTTGAATGGACTTTGTCACCCAAACATCCAACCTTACAGTTGTTGTAAATAACATTTTTAAAATGGATTAACTTTTTAATAAAAATGATTTTTGTCCCAAAAAAAATGATAAATTTATGTAACAATTGAAATAAGAAGATCCGAGTGATACGCTGTAGCAGAAATAGGGATGGTAACGGATCAGATTATTGCAAAAAGATCCAAAACCATGTCCATATCCATTTAATTTATCAAAAACCAAACCCTAACGGATTTAACCATCAGATTTACTTTTCAAAACCATATCCGAATAATTCGGATTCGGTTTTTTAAACGATTTTTCGTTAACCATAACCCGGCTCGCGAGGCATCCCTCTCGCAGTAGGATTCCTAACTTCGCCTCGCTCGTGTGACATACCAAACTATAACTCTCTACATATATTGAAAATATTGAAACAAGATCACAAATACATGACAAATATCCAATATATAAAATATTATATTGATCTAACGTTTTTGTTACTTCTTTTGTTAATTCTGATATTTAGATTTTAATTTTGATATATGAAAATATTTTTTTATCTATAGTACTATAAAATATACAAAAATAGGTGATAGTAAATAGGTTTTTGGTTATTCGGTTTTATTTTTATCTAAAATTTTAACCTAAAGGATTTAACCATCGGTTGCATTTTTCAGAACCATAACCTAACGGTTTTATCCATGGTTGCATAATCGATTTTTAACCGGTTCAAATTTTCATCGATTTTGATTTTAAACCATAACCATTTCCATCCTTATCTATAGTTGCGTTGAAACTTTTGGCCTTTTGGTAATTAAAAATCAAAAAAATATAAGAAAGATGGACTTCAAAAATATAAAAATACATGGATTTTAGCCTTTAGTAGGTAAAATAAAATCAGATATATATATATACTTAAAAAACGGATTTCAGTTTTTCGGGTTTTTGTTAATCTAGAACCATAAAACCTAACGGTTTTAACCACCGGTTTCACTTTTTAAAACCAAACCCTAACGGATTTAACCACGGTTACATAATCGGTTTTTATTCGGTTCGGTAATCCGTCGGTTTCGAATTAAAATCGTAACCACTGCCATCCCTAAGCAGAAACTTACTCGAATCATCTTGTAAAACTATATAAGTGTTTGAATATTTTTTTAATACATATGAGAGTCACTTAAGAATTAAAATTAACGTGATTTTAATAAAATTCGATCTCAAGATTTTTTTTCTCTACGAAATAGTTCAACTACTAAATCATCTATCGAATTTTTTAAAATTTAATAATAGGCATAAGTTATGAGTACTTTTCATTTGTTCTTTTTTCTGTCTAGCAATATTTTTCATTTTTTTTGGACATAGTGTTTTTCATTTGTTTTGATTGATCAATTGAAAGATAATTTTTTTTAGAAGAATGGTTAATTTGTTTCTTTTTTATATTCTTTTTGTTCAAAGTATTTTTTCTAATCTTAAAATTAACTCTATATAATTAAATAGTTATCCTTAAGTATTTGTTTATTTTTAAAAAATAATATATTTTTAATTCTTTATATGTATTTTATCTTTATTTAAATAATTTTTATTTGGGTGATTGACTCATACAGTATATGGACAATTAATAGTTTTCCATTGAGTTCAACCCATCCTAAAAATATGATATGCCTTTCGATTCAAATTAATGTCGCTTGAGTTACCAAACATGATCAGATTATGTTTCATAAATATATAAATTTAACAAATTCTCTCATATTCGCATATCTAATAAATTCTATAATTAAAACACAATATAATGGTAAATTTGTTACTATTGAAAACTTTGTTACTATTATTCAGGGCTGTAAAATTTACAACCAAGCTCCTACTATCGTATTCTTCACACGACATAGCAAAACCAATCGAGCAAATAGTACCACATACACAATCAATTTTCAAGCTGCCGCTGTCTCATTCCACACCATCAACTATAATAGTTACACCACCATATTTCAACACGAATGACCCACCACGGTGGTTGTTTTATGGTTTGCACAGTGGTTTGTGATGGGTTATGTGTGGGATAGTATCAGTGTGATACTTAATAATGGTGGGCTGGAAGTGATGGTACGTGTAGAATAACAATTATGGATGGGTTACTAGTGTATTTATGGCGGTGTGTGTTTAGGTTTCAGTAGGTTACAACCCTGCAACTTTTGGGTCTGCACTTGAAGCCAAAACCATGTAATGAGTTGGTTTACAGGGAAAACCTCAGTGTTGCGCATGTGTGTTCTATGGGGTAGGAATTAAGTACATTTTTTCACACAAAATAATGATTTGAGATGTTGCAACAATAAATATTGGTGTGTGTATATGAATGCGTTGAATGATCTATGACAACAAATTATCCTTAGCAAATCAGCGGGTTATACGTGTGTTTTCAGTGGGTTATTAGTTTAATATGGTGGGTGGTGGCTGGTAGGGTGTGCTAAAATAATGGTAAATAAAGATTCAACTATCACCTAAACCAATCACGTTACTCACTGCAAGTATCACATGTCGTATGTAGGGATGTCAATGGGGCGGGTTTGGGGCGGGTTTACCTATCCCCGCACCCCGCCCCACAAAAAAATAGAAGCCCCACGCCCCGCCCCGCCCCCGCGTTGTTCTTCCCCACACCCCGCCCCGCCCCGCTCATTTATTCCCCGCGGGGTGTGGGTTCTACCCGCGGGTTTCAGTTTGATCGTTCAAATTTTTTTTATTACTACAAATTTTATTACTTTTAAACTCTCAAATATTCTATTCTTCAGAATTTTCATTTGTATTTTGATTTTTAAACAAATTCTGCCTACTGAGTTTCACTTTGATTTGAATAATTATTGAAATTAATTTATACATTATAAATGAAATATATTAATTATATATTATATACATGCGGGGAGGGTTTGCGGGGTGGGGAATACTTATCCCCACAACCCGCCCCGTCTCGTGCGGGTTTTGAAAATCCATCCCCACAACCCGCCCCAAGCCCCATTTAGTACCTTAAAACCCGCCCCATTTAAATGAGGTGGGGCGGGTACCCGCAAACCCGCGCCCCATTGACATCCCTAGTCGTATGCAAGTTTTAATGATAAGTTAGATTCGTTCTCAGGGACTTAGTGTGTTATACGAATGAATTAGAAGAAAGTGTAGTAAGAATTGGCTCAATGAATTAATAGACAATAAAAGTAAATATGAATAATTGGATAGATTAATGTTTAACTAAAAAACTAATGCAATTAAATAAAGATGTATGAATAAGATGAGAAATATAGCTTAGATTTGCTTGTATACTCTTATCCTTCTATCCCTTATACTAGTTATAAGGGTGATTGAAACTCTTAAAGTAAGTAGCTAGGATTCTATATTCCTCCTAACCCCCTTCCGGGCGGATGCCATAAACTAGCCAACTACAAAATATATGTTTTGCATAACCTACTGTCATACATGAAACTTACAATGTTAGTAATATAACAAGATAGTGTACTCTTAAACTAAGCAAGATTCTATAAAATAAAATAATTTTTGAAAATCACACTCCATGAATGGTCATGAATGAATTACTTATAAATATACGTAATAAAATGATAAATAAATGAAAATACAAACAATGATTATAAAGTTTATGAAAAAATGGAACAACTGACGAATTAAAAATAGGAGTACCTTGAAAGATGGAACGTTACCTTTTTTATAGAGCTTTTGTTATGTGATTTCGACAGAGCATCTAGAACGTTGGATAGATAATGATAGACTTGAAACATAATAATCTTTTTTTCAAATATGCCATAATTTTATGATATAATTATGAACATTTGTTAATAATAGGTAAAACTATTTACTTGAAATCTATTCAATAAATTCATTTCTTTTACAGTGGAATTAGGGGTATAAATGGAATATCAAATTAAATTGATTTTTTAGGAAGTGAAAACTTTGAATTTGTTAGGAAGGTTTATTGGGCATTTGAACTTTTTAAACAATTAAGTCATAATCAAATTTTACTTGGTAAAAAATTATCGAGTTAACAATATCATATATGAATTAATAAAGAAAATAAACTAATATCTTATTGACACAAAGTTTTTTGAGATCAAACTAATTATAAATATCAAACTAAAATTTTATTAAATACTTTATATATTAACTTCTATATTTTTATAAAGAAAATGTAATATTTTTCTGTTTAATTTTATTTGTATTTTTTTACTACATAAAGAATAATTTGTTTGACATTTTTCATCTTTACAAGAGTATCATTAATTAAAAGGTAAGATATTACTTATTGTATTATTTTTTAACTATTTAATTAGGAAAAAATTATTAGAAATAATAAAATGTGCCTTAATTAGTGTTAAAAACCCAATGATATTGAATATTTTTAAAAATTAATTAAATAAGTTGGATGTAATAAATATTATTTGTTTATTTATAAAAGTAATATTAAGTATCATTACAAAAGTTATTATCAAAATATCATATAAATGTATATAGCTTAATTATGTTATTTTTATTTCTTAGTTCACTACTGGATCCGCGCTGTTTACCCACAAAAATTTAGCGACGACCCGTAATTCGCCGCTAATCTTTTGAAATTAGCGACGACAAGAACTTACCGGCGAAAAAACAGGCGTCGTTAATTAGCGACAACGGAATTCGTCGTCATGTAATTGTATTTCGTCGCTATTTGTTTTTTTTTTAAAATTTTTTTTAATTGCCGATCTGTCGTCGCTATCTTAGTGACACGTGATTTCGTCGTTATTTTGAAGATTAGCGACGACACATCTGTGTTTAACGACGACCCGTAATTCGTCGCTAATCTATTTGTTTACTAAAAATCAAAGGTCTTCTTCAATTTATTTTACCTAAAAAATTGATATTTTGATTCAAAATTATATTAGGTTGGTTCAAGTTAATCTTTATGTATATTCATACGTCCTTCATGAGAGAAAATTAAATTTGCTTGTGATATATGAGTCGTGGTTACCCACCATATTCCGCCATATACGTATTAATAAAGATATTAAATTATATAATACGATTTGTATCTCAATTTTTTCTTATAATTTATCATTTTAAAATTAATTTTGTAATAATTTATATGTAAAAGCCCTCAAGATCTATTAAATATATTTTTTCGTAAGTGGGTGGTTGCACCACGACAACGGAATCGAATTATCGTATTTTATATGTATTTATTGATTTTTATTTATTTATAATTTTGCATTGTATTTAAAATCAAAATAATAATAAAGACTACATTTTAAATAATAAAAAATAAAATTTAAATAATAACAATGAAATTTAAATAAAAAAATTATATAAAAATAATAAAAAACATGAATAGCGACGACGCGTGTCGTCGCTAACTATTAAATAAAATAAATAAATAATGATTTTTCGACAAAATTTAAAAAAAATATATATATATATAAATTATTAGTGACGACAAAACTGTCGCTAAAATGTTGTCGTTAATTAAATAAAAAAAAGAAAATTCAGTTAATACATTTTCGATTAAAAATTAAAGAAAAACTAATTAAGAAATTAGCGACGGCGTGTTGTCGCTAATGTGTCGTCGCTAATCTCTTAATTTCGCGACGCAAGCCTTCGTGGTTAAATTTCTGAGTAATTAGGGACGAAATCACAATTAGTCGTCGCTAATCACAAATTAGTGACGCCTGGATAGAGACGACATGTTAGCGACGAAATTTTGTCGCGAAACTAAATTAGCGACGGATTTGCTCGGATTCGCGACAACGCGTGTCGTCGCGAAACCAGGCGAATCCAGTAGTGGTTGTTTATTTTTTGGTATTTGTTAAAAGAAATCTAATAAAAGTACTGTAGTCCTCAATAATTTATTTTATAAAAAAATACCTAATAAAATATTATTTATAGAAAACATCCCTCTATCTTTTTTTTACCTTTACTATCCTTATTAATAAATATATTAATTTATTTTTAATATAATATTCATTTTTAATATTGAACAAATAATGGAGTACTTCCACCACCACCACCACCACCACCACGAACACCATGTATTTCACCACACTACATCCAACATAACCACAACCACCACCACCGCCTCCACTACCACCACCACCTACTACTAATTTCACCACACACGAGCGCGTCGGGGATTTTTTTTTTGTAAATAGTCATAACTAATTATAGAAAAATCATAAAAAAATAATTGTATGTTTGGATAAAGCAAATTAATATTTACGCCTATGATTTTTTTTTGATTTTTTTGTTTTTTTTTTAAAAATTCTTTTTCGCAAACATGAAATTCATTGTTTTAAATATGAAATTCAGCGTTCGAAATAATGATTTTTTTTTTGCAAACATGAAATTTACTGTTTGAAACAATGAATTTCGTGTCTGCGAAAAAAATTAAAAAAGAATTAAAAAAAAATTATAGACATAAATATTAATTTGCTTTATCCAAAAATGCAAATTTTTATCTTTTTGATTTTTTTAGAATTAGTTATGACGATTTTAAAAAGACGCACGCGTGTGATAGAATTAGTAGTAGTAGGTGGTGGTTGTGGTGGTGGTAATAATAGGTTCGTGGTGGTGGTTGTGGTGGTAGGAGGGTGGTGGTGGTGGTTGCAGGGGTGGTGGTGGGGTAGTGGTGGTGGAAAATCGTAATAGAGTGGTTAAATTTAAATGATAAATAATAAAGTAATTAAAATAATTATATAAGTAAATGATGTTTTTAATAAATAATTTTATTAGAAAATATTTTTAGCAAATGATATTTTGATGATTATGATTTAGATCCTCAGTTTATAAAAGGTGATTAATATTTTTTCTTTTTAGTCCACATGTGCTCAAAAAAGTTTGACTTAATCGTATTTTACTCCTGTCCAAAAAAAAAAAAAAAATCGTATTTTACTCTTTTATCTTAATGTCGTTGAAATCATTAAAAAAAAATTGAAATTGCCAAGCATCTAAGAGCAAATGTTCACACTTCAAAAGATCTACATAAAGCCCAGCAAGGACATGAGTTCATATATACTCGTCTCTCTTTCTCTCTCGTTGTAAGTTTCTAAGCTTCTACGATAGTATTATCATGGCAGACGTACTAAATGAAGAGCAGATTGTTGAACTCCAAGAAGCCTTTAGTCTCTTCGATAAAGATGGAGATGGTTCGTTTTTTTTTTTCATTTATTAGTGTGACCCGCTGGATTTTAAAATATTACTATATGTTACTTTTTACTAACCACGGCGTGTTTTGGTCATTTACCCGAATTAATGAAACATGCAGGTTGCATTACCGTTGAAGAACTGGCAACTGTTATAAGGTCACTGGATCAAAACCCTACTGAGGAAGAATTGCAAGACATGATCAATGAAGTTGATGCTGATGGGAACGGAACCATAGAATTCGCTGAATTTTTGAACCTCATGGCCAAAAAGATGAAGGTACATAAATTCAAAAGTTATTCAGTATGTGGGTTATGTTTAACGCAAAGATAGCTAAACATATGTACTACTCTTAATTACTAATTGGCCATATTTGACTATTTCATAACATAGGGAGTACTGATGTTATTCTCCGTATTTGTATTTGTATTTATATTTGTATTTATTATATTTGTATTTATTAGGAAACTGACGTTGAGGAAGAGCTTAAAGAAGCTTTTAAAGTGTTTGACAAGGATCAAAATGGTTACATTTCAGCTACTGAGGTGAGCCGTCTCTCACTAAATATCCTAACTATTTTTATCTTATCATTTGTATATATAAACTTTAAAGATAAATTAATTCAAACATATATTAGTAGTACTACTATACCACTACAAATTTATTTTATTATTCATATAAGAAGCTTTCACCGTCATATAATACTCTCTCTGTCTAGCATTCGCTCGATTTTTTTAGGAAAAAACCATTACTACTATTTATTTAAATCTTTTTAGTCGAAAAACACTCATGAAATCGTCTTAAAACCAACCCATCAAATTATCGTATTTATTATATAAAGGGATTAATATACAACCCCGTTTACTTTCTAGCAGGGATGGATGTATGTATTATTTTGGGGCCAGGCCCCATAAATTTTTAAAAGCAATTTATATCTTGAAATAAAAAAATTAATGAATACATGGCCTCTTCAAATTATTTATTATATATATAGTTTAGTATATTTTTGGGCCAGGCCTCATAAATTTTTATCTTAAGATGAAATTATGAATATATGGCTTCTTCAAATTTTTAATTATATTCTCTTGGACACCAAGTTTAAAATAATATTAATAGATTTATATTTACCAAAATAAAAGTTATTTCTTATAATATACAAGTATCTATATTATAAATATAAATGTTTATAAAAATCGATAATTAATTTAGTAGTTAGACTACTACGCAGAAATCATAGTTTTGAGATTAAATTTTATTGAAATTAAAATAATTCTAAATCAAAGATAGCTGTCATGCATATATATTCAAAAGTAAATAAAAATATACAGAAAGTGTAATTAAGTCTAAAACAAATCGGGATCACTACCACAATCTCTCATGACCCCTCCCAAACAAAAAATAATGGTTCCATTCCTGCTTCTTAAATTCATAATGTTGTATATCGCCCCCTTATAAATTAATTAACCATATAAATATCACTCTTTTTGTTGTACTCTAGAGAATCCAATAATTATACCATAAATAAAAGTAGACATATATTACGTTCTAAAATTTGAATCCGGACCTAGGATGTATAAAATAAGATTTTAATATAATTTATTAAGATAGTAAATCAATAAGATTATATATTATTTTAACTATTTTTTTTATTTTTTTTATTTTTACTATTTAGATCTGAATGAACTTAATTAGTAACTAATTAAAAAATTTAAATAAATTCAATAATCAGTACTTATATCATTTAAAAAACAAAACCTATATATTAATCCTTTCACTTGATCTCTTATCAACTTTCAAGATAATTATTCCAAATACTCCACTATACTTACCATTCTTTTAAGTTTAAACCACCAATATATACAGTATTCATGTGGTATTAAATATTCGAATGACTGTACGTTGTGTGCCGTTTGTACTTGCTAGTCATGGGAGAATGACCATTAGAATCTATGAGTTCCTACGTATTTGGTCAACTCTTTTATCTTCACCTATTTATTCTTATCTGTTAACTTAAAAAAATAGAGACTTTGCACAAAGACACTATCAATGGTATTGTCGAGGACTTCACATGCAAATTCATCTGTCATTATCTTTAATATACATATTTTTACAGTTGTTTCTCCATTCTTTATTAGGGTATCCATTTAGAAATTAACACAATATTTCATGCAATGAACTTTACTAAGTTTAAATATAGCAATATGCCAGCTTGTTTAACTTTACATTATATATTTCAGGAATTTACTTTGGATTAATAATAATTCTGAAATAATTTTCTTGATTTTTCGCAGTTGAGACATGTGATGATAAATTTAGGTGAAAAATTAACCGATGAAGAGGTTGAACAAATGATTAGGGAGGCTGATTTAGATGGTGATGGTCAAGTTAACTATGATGAGTTTGTGAAGATGATGATGACTATTGGATAAAATATCATTTCAATTTGATGGAGGATAATCAAATTCTTATTCGTTAATTGTTTTATTAATCAGTCACTTGTCGATTATTTTATTTGCTGTTAACATATATGATATATAGTGATCCAGCGAATCAAAGTAGGATAGACCGATAATGACAAAATTTAACGACTAGTATATTGTTGTATTCATTCCCTCACACTATTACACAGTTCTAATCTATACCGAACAAGTTCCTAATGACCGTAACCATGGTCAGTAGGACATACACTATACCATGTTATAGCGCAACAAAATAATACTGTAACGGAAATTTAAAGTTTTAAGTGCGAAAATACTCTAACTACTTAATATAAGAAAAATGAGTATTCAAACAAAAGTAAATAACAAACCAAATGAGTATATACCGGATATGAATTGTTGTCTCGTGGAGAGTTCACTATTTTAAGAACGAATTTCGAGACAGCTCAAATGCTATACTATTTTTCCAAACGTTCCCTAAGGGTTAAACGCTACTACCTACGTTGGTGTGCACTCACATGTGAAGGTATGGAACCTATATAAGTTTCGCTGAAGAAGGAGCTTAAGAAGAAGATGAATAAATTTCGTAAGCTTTGATGTTGTAAGTGTATGAAATGAACTGCACTACAACTGCACTACAACTCTATTTGTAGACGAAAGCTAGTCAGTTTATTATAAACTAGTCGTTACACTTAGTCAAATCTGTTTCTCATGACTGAAATATAGCAAGAGTCACAACGTATAGATCATCAGTTACATGACTTGGGTAAGATGGTTGTTGCAACGTGGAGGAAATGGTCATAACTGACGAAGTCTTTATCAGAAAACATTTAAATAAAAGCTGGTAATAATACTAATTTATTTTTATTTTTTAATTTCCCAAGACCCAGGACCCGGGCTCGAGCCGGGCGGATGGTGGTGTACGCGCGTGTGGAGATGTACCATATCTTTTCGCATGCATGGGTGTTAGTACTTTGGTAGGTAAAGTGATCACCAAATATTTGAGTGGGTTTGTTTTATTAAACATTTGCCATTTACGTGACTTCATATCTTCACAAAGTAATGAACAAACTCCCCACCACTCACGTATTAAAGTGAGTTAAAGTAACACAGCCCTTTGACATTAAATGTTCCAACTTAGATGTGTGAGTAATGTTTTCAATTATGTGATAGATTAATCTATTTAGTGCATATTTGAGGGATAATTCCCTATATTTTCTAATTTCTTGTGTAGTATTAGATTTTTGTTACTTTTAGAGTTATTTGTGTATTAAGTGTGCAACTCTTAAGTACTTGGATAATATTAGATCCCAAGACGAGGATAAGAAGTCAAGAAAGGAATGACAAACCCATGACGAGGTGTTAAAGGACCAAAAATCCACTTTTTGAAAGCAAGAGCATTTATCGACTAACTTTGGAAATTAAAAAGATAGAGTCACCATGTGTAATTGATGTTAATTCTGAAGGATACCTTTCTAAATAGTTTTTGGAGTCAAGAATGCATGAGAATTGATGATTTATGATTTGGAGTTAAGATGAAAGAGGTATTAAATCTGCAGCTCTCATTGCTTGAACTACTCCACTCTTCCTTATAAACGTTTTTAGTAAGACTTCATTCATTTAAAAAGGGCCCACAACACCAAAAACGTAATTGAACACACAAATACATACATACATACCCAAAAACGTAATTGAACACACAAATACATACATATATATATATATATATATCTATATAATATTGGAGAAGGGCCAACAGCCCGAAATGTCTCCAGTTTTTCTCCACATTTTCTAGCCTTCAAATCAAATTTCTATCATTTTCGGCCTTTAAATCGATTATAATTAATGGTCTAGATTGTTTAAATTCAATCCACGGTTTAAAATATCTTGAATCTTGATGTCTCATCTATATTTTTCAGCCCTTGGATTACTTATTTTTAAAATTCAAAATCGAAAACAAAAAACAAAAAGAAATCACTTCACCGCTCCATCCCAATCTGGATCGAGAAAACGAAGAACCCTCCCCTCCACAAACCCAATCTCCAGCTCCGATCCACCGCCACGACCATCCTCTACCGCCGCCACGACCACTTCGTCTCTCCCACCAAGCAAATCGAAGAACCCTCCACAAACCCAATCTCCAGCTCCGATAATCGCATAGCCAAGCATCCACCATCGCACCACTTGGCATCCAGAATCATCGGTGGAAACACCGTCGTTGCTCGCTCCCTCACCTCCTCAATCCGTACACGCGCCGGCATGGGTCTCCCCGTCGGCAAACCCTTCTCAATCTGATTCGGCCATGGACATTGTAGAATCAGAAAGCTTTTAGGGAGAATTTGTGACATTTAATCCTTCATTTTCTTTGGGGTTGATGAAATTCGATGCTAAGACTGCATTTCCGGAGAGTTCGATGCTAAGACTGCATTTCCGGAGAGTAGGGAGTCAGTCAATCACGTAGTGGGTGAAGGAAATTTCAGCTTGCGCGACACTGATATGAAGTCATTTGGGGTTCTTAATCTCACAAAAAGAAAACAGTCGATTTTTATGAAAATTGTAAGTTAATTTAACTTCTTTCTAATCAATTTTTGATGTTGTTCTTTGGGATTATATTGTTTTGTTTTGGAATAATTGCACCATTGGTCCCTGTGTAATGCAAAATAACCATATATATATATATATATATATATATATATATATATATATATATATATATATATATATATATATATATATATATATATATATATATATATATATATATATATATATATATATATATATATCTTGTTACAGTTGTTTGATGAAGAATATTACAGTGGAACAGTTACTATGTTCGATAAGGAAACAGGTTGGTAGAGAGTTGTTTATAAAGATGGTGATTCTAATGATCTTGAGTGGAGTGAATTAGTTAAAATCCTTCAGCCTTTGGATATTACAATTCCACTCTAAGACTCTAGCAGGAGAA
This sequence comes from Nemophila menziesii, assembly GCA_029959085.1. NCBI lineage: Eukaryota > Viridiplantae > Streptophyta > Magnoliopsida > Boraginales > Hydrophyllaceae > Nemophila > Nemophila menziesii. Next base: position 9,057,442 of record JARWIR010000017.1, on the reverse strand, counting down.
ATCAGTTCAAAAATCAAGAAAAAGTGGGGTAAAAAGTCATGATAATAAAGAGCTCGCATCTGGAAAAGCTTAAACAAGTTTTCTCATTTATGTTTTTTATTTATTTTCTTTAGTTTAATGATTCTGTGTAGAGCTATGTTGTCGTATGAGGTTTTGTTTTCTGTAATTTGCAGTGTTATATAGTACAAGGCTTTAAACTTATTAAATTGCGCATCATGAATTTCTGTAATGTTTTTAACGTTGTTTGTAGATATGATTTATGTGAAGAAACTTTGTCCAAATGACCCAGATGCTACGAAACTATTGAAAGAATGCGAGAAAGCAGTAATGAAGGAGAAATTATTTGAAGATGCTATTTCAGCTCCAGTATCAGAAAGCAATTGTATATGCTTTCTTTGTTGTTGATTTTGTTCACTTTTAGGCTTAATTTCAATGAATTTCAATGGTTGTTAATTACACCAAGTTTAATCGTTATATTGTTAATTTACAGGGGGGTTGGGTGAAATTAAACAAAAGTTTTTCTTGATTTTGTAGGCTGAATTTCGGAATGTAACAGATTCTGTGTCGAAAACTTGATCATTGGATTAATTGGTGGTTTATATATTGAGCCTCGATATATATTTCACGTAAGGGATTATAGCTAAAACTGAAGAGTCTGTACTACATGTGAATATATGATATGGTATAAGTTCGTAATATATTTGCATATAATCAAGAGTTTGTATTAGAATTGTGATCAAAGGTGTAATTGATCCTGTTCTGAAAATCTGTAGTAACTCAGATGAGTTTTGTGTGTGAGTGTGAAGATTTGTGTATACATGTAATTACTGTTATTAATAATTAACTATGGTAATTTCAAAATTGACTCAATTATTATTTTGAGTTAATGGCATTAACGGTCCTTGTTTTATGCAAGATAGCCAAATTTACCCTGTTTTATATTTCAATTGGCTCAACACCCACAAATTAGTTAGTTACATTGAGCATAGGACTTATCTCTTTCTCTTGGTGGGTGGTGCAGGTTTTCTGATACACAGAGTAGATGGAAAGATTGAGAACTCCAGGAACGGATTTACCAAAGTATGAAGAGCAAAAAAGGTGGATTTTTTATAGTGCATTTTTTAAAAGTTTGTGAAATTTTATCATTATCTTAAAAGTTTGGTTAATAGATAACATATAGCTTAATTATTTGATTAATTAAGATTTCTTATTTAAAGAAAAAACAATTCGAATCCTAAAATTTTCGAAAAAGTTATTATTCCTATGAACTATTACATCGATAATTTAGCTAAATTATCTTCAAGATCAGTAGCTTGTTCCAGTTCCAGTTCCAAGTCATCACATATTTTTTATGCCAATACATCAAATTCAACCTCGTCAAGCATTTCCTGCAGTTCCTTAAAACTATCAATGTATTCTATATTTTTCATAAACATTTGTTTTGGCCAATTTCGAGGCAACGTGTTCACGATGGCAAACATTACTTATATTAAAAAATTCTAACATTTTTATGCACCAAAATGTTATACAAATATTATCATTACCTAATACACTTAATCAAGCTTCAAGGGCTATTTATAAGCTCTTAAATGCTTTACTAAAAAACTATTTTTGTTTATTTTGTAATTATAAAAAAACTATTTTAATTTATAATGAATAAAAATGCTTTACTAAATTTTTTTTACGTGAACTATTAAAAAACTAATATATGTATACTATATATATACTAATATATATTTATTGGATACTAATATATCTTTATTTTATTTTTACTATATCTTTACTATATTTATATTTTATACTAATATATTTTTATTTAAACTAATTTTTACTATATTTTTATTTTATACTAATATATTTTTATTTAAACTAATATATCTTTATTGTATACTAATATATCTTTACTTTATTTTTACTATATCTTTACTATATTTATATTTTATACTAATATATTTTTTTAAACTAATATATCTTTATTGTATACTAATATATCTCAAAAATCGATACTAAACCTATCTATTTATATGAGATTATTTATTCTCATTCTCTCAATTCTGAATTATTTATTTATACTAATTAGGATCCTCTCTGGTTCTAAGGTAATCATTTTTTTTGTTAATTTCTAATTTTATCATTCTTTTTAGATCTTTGTCCATAGAATTACTGTTTTAAAATAATTACTTATTTATTTCTGTTTATAAATAAAATTACTGTTTTAATAGAAATTACTGTTTTACTCCTAATTACTAATTATTGTTTTAAAGCTACTCCTAATTAGGGATGGCAGCGGTCCGGGTTTTAAACCGAAACCGATAGAAACCGAACCGATTAAAAAACCGTTTATGTAACCGTGGTTATAATTATGAGGTTATGGTTTTAAAAATTGTAACCGTGGTTAAAACCGTAAGGTTATGGGTTTGTTTTAAAAAAAATCCGAATAAACCGAGAACCGTTTTATTTAATATATAATATATAAGATATAATATATTTATTCTAAATACAATCCGCTCACTTTTAAAATCAAATATTTATATTCTAAAGCAGCCCAAAAGTCCAAGAAGACCAAAAGTCCAAGAAGACCAATACTAACTTTTAACATGTAGTTAGTTTAATTTGAAAAATGAATTAGCTTTTATAAAAACTAATTCTAATAAATGTAATAAAAATATATTGCATATCTAAAATTTTATTAATTTACAGAACTATTATATATATATATATATATTTAAAATTATACTTTTATCAATTTATTTTATCATTATTAATTTTATTTTTGGATTATGTAGGCAAAAATATAGCATCGGACTAGTTTAAAGCGTGTACGGCTGAAGAAGAAGATATCGCTTGTTAATGAATTCTACACGTAGTATTTTTTATGTGATTTTTGTTGAAACTCCATTGCAATTTTTTTTGCTTTAATGTTTTTTGGTGATGAATTGGATTATATGGTTATGTATATCGAATATTTAAGAGTTTTTAGTTATTTTTAATTAATTTCATATGTCCATGCTAAACGGTTCGGTTCGGTTTTTTGCACGGTTTTTTTTGCTTTAATCGGTTTCGGTTATGGTTTTAGATTTTTATTCCTAAACGGTTTCGGTTTCGGTTATGGTATTTTCTAACTTAAACGGTTTCGGTTACGGTTTCTGGGTTTTTTGCGGTTAACCGAACCGTTGCCATCCCTACTCCTAATTACTGTTTTCCCAATTTGTTAATTGTGTTATTGGTTTCTTCGTTTTCAGGTAATTGTTTTCCTCGACTACTACTAACTCATTCAATAATTCATTCAAGTACTGGTATTTTTTCATTGTTATATTTAATTAAATTCATTTTATTATATTTAATTGCTTCAATAATATATATATATATATATATATATATATATATATATATATATATATATATATATAACCATATATAGACAAATAGCACACACAAATAATTTTCTGTTTTAATATAATTACTTATTTATTTCTGTTTTAAACAAAAAATTACTGTTTTAATAGAAACTACTGTTTTACTCCTAATTACTAATTAGGATTTTACTTCTAATTACTGTTTTAAAAAAATTACTGTTTTAAAAAATTACTGTTTTAAAAAAATTACTGTTTTAAAAAAATTACTGTTTTAAAAAAATTACTTATTTATTTCTGTTTTAAATAAAATTTACTGTTAAAATTATTGTTTTGAATAAAATTTACTGTTAAAATTACTGTTTTAAAAAATTATGGTTATATACTTATTTATTTTTGTTTATAAAAAAAGTTACTGTTTCAATAGAAATTACTGTTTTACTCCTAATTACTAATTATTGTTTTAAAGCTACTCTTAATTACTGTTTTAAAGAATTACTTGTTATGAACGATAGAGAAGGAAAGAAGAGAGTTCTGTTTATTATCAGAGTGTGCATCGAATTACATAGTGTAGACTCCTATATATAGAGAATAGGAGACCCCTAAACCCTAGTGCTCATGGGCTTGACTACTAGCCCATGGGCTGGAATGAATATCCACTAAATGGGTTTATAACACTCCTCCTTGGATATTCAGTCCCTAAGAATATGCCTCGTTAAAACCTTCCTAGAAAAACCTAGTAGGAAAAAAAACTAGTGAAGGAAAAAGAGTACATTTCTTTATACGCTAACTAAAACTACCTCATTAAAAACCTTTATCAGGAAAACCTATTAGGACAAAACATTGATGAAGGAAAAGAGTGTAGTGCGAATTTTTCTCCCCCTCTTGTCAGCCTCTCATGAAAGATCTTGAAGTCGTTGCATGCCAATCTTGTGTATTAATTTCTTGAATGTAGATGTAGGTAATTCCTTTGTAAATAAATCGTCCAAATTGTCACTTGAGCGAATTTGATGAACATCTATTTCATATTTCTTCAAGATTTTACGTCTAAAGGATAACTTTGGAGAGATGTGTTTGGTTCGATCATTTTTTAGTAGCCTCTTTAGTCTTCAGTGATACAAGTAGCATGTTGTTTGACTCTGTTTACTAGTTGAAAGATTTCATGTCCCTTAAATATTTAATTTTGAGAATATGCCTCATTAAAACCTTTCAAAGAAAAACCCGATGGGACAAAATCTTAGTAAAAGAAAAAGAGTACAATATTCTTCAATACGCTTATATAAATTGCCTCATTAAAAACCTTGCAAGGAAAACCCAGTGGGAAAAAAACCTATGCTAAGGGAAAAGAGTGCATTGCGTAAATGTCTCCCCCTGATGTGAGTATAACACAATGGTGTATAACTTGAGACATTTAATAGGAGTAATAAATAATACGACATAAATTGGATCGACGCTTTATTCATATATAATGATTTAAAAAGCTCGACATAAGACTTATATGAAGTCTTTCATAAAAATAATAGCAAATAAAAATGCATCCACCACCGGAGACTATATCTCTTTAATAAATAAATTATATGTGCTACAACATACTATCTTATATAGTGACTCCCCCTTGTAGCACATTTGTTTCACAATTATGAAAATTTCACGTCGTATAAGTGAAATTAAAAAAATATTTGCTTTATTTATGTCTTTCTACTGATGGCCAGTCAGTTTATTTAGACATTTTAATTAAAAAAAAATCCTCGATTTCATTCATATATTAATAGTTATTACGCGTATATAAAAATAATCCGATCATGATCAATTTCTGTTAGGTTCCAATAATTTAAAGTAGTAAAATAACTTATTGAGATCTCAATATATAGTCAGGTACCTGATACTCAGTAGGAGTATTTTAATTTTCAGTTATATACACTACTTTGACATTTATAAGATGTCAAAAAGTCTCATAATTAACAACTTGCTCATGTTGTTGCTCCTTTATGCTATCTTTGGAACCAGATAGATCTATTGCGCTTTAAGCGTACAATAGTCTAATTTTATAAGATAGCTATTTTGAGACATAAATTTAATCAGGAGCATTGATAACTAGTTATTGTGACTTAATCACTACACCTTTACAATATTTTTAATTATTTGTATGATTGTACGAGGATCAGTATAAATGGTGTGTTCTTATATTCCAGTTATTCTTTTTAAATCTCCCCTTATCCAGAGAATAACTTAAATAACATGTATTATCAGATTCCATCCTTTTACGCGGTGGTGGAGCAATTGTAACGTAAATTGCGCAAATGAAATAATTTTTTTTGTTGGTCTCTGACCAATAGGGAGTATTTATTATGAGCAGTGGTCATAGCATTTCGTCAAAGACGATTCAATAAATAAATTTGCTAGACTCGTATATATTCCTTGATCTCGTCATAAAAAAATTGATGATTTAATATCAAAATGATTTGGGACATAAATTTTTGTTTGGACATAGCCAGTATGATTATATGTATTTTATTATCTAGATTTTTAATTTTTTTTTCACTTGTGAATTTTTCACTAATATTTATATTATAAAAAAATACAAGTATATAATTGTCTATTGTAGTGAACGCTTATACAATTTTTTTTTCACAATGGTGAAATTTTCATAAAAAAATTCGTGTGACCCCTTTTTTTCATATAATACTTCATGCTGGTGAATTTCATAAATGAGTTAGTAAAAGAAATTTGATAAAATAGTATACTTGTCTTCCAAAATATAACCGATAAAAAAAAATTAAGTAATAAATTACTTAAAAATTGATGAATGAAAAGAACATAACCCTTTTTTTTTTTAGGCCGATTAGATTTGACTATTAGTCAAAATATATATAATGGCATATGGCCTTTTTTTTTTTTTTTTAATTTCTTTTTTTTTTTGTTGGCCATAATTAAAAAAATAATAGGTCAACATTTGCTTAAACAATCTTCTGTTACTTTTTCTTTTCTTGTCAAAGAAATGACTAACGGATTGGTAAAATTATTAATTTATCTTTTCTATACAAAGATTTTGATCGAACTATGAAAGTTACCATGCTCTCCGATTAAAAATTGTTGTTAGTCTTTTTTTTTTTTTTTGCTCAAAAAATTCACACTTCCCTGAGAGGTGGATTGCTTAAAGATTATGAAAACTGGAATGAAATGGCAATTTGTCAAACATAGCTCTATCGTGATTCGTGCATATTCAATAACTCACTGAAAGCATATATACTTAAAGTACACAACAGGTTTATCTATAAAAGATCATTCTATCTTTTGCTCTTGTAAAGCTTTTGGTTGATAAGGAACAGAAATGGAGCAAGAGGTCAATGGCACAATATTGCATATTTTAGCTCTTGAACATGCTTAACAGAGGTCCTGACATAATCTCTGGATAGAGTAAAACACACCAACTAAACTTCATTATAGAGATGCCTAAAAGAGGCAATTAATGCGTCTTTGCTCAGAATTGAGAAAGAAAATTATATGAAATTGTTCCTAAAACGAACTATAATTCCACAGCTCTAAGCAAAAAGATTTCGCTTAAATATTGTTTCGTGCTAAATATACTAAAAAGCCACAAAATGATAGAGTTTTCACTGTGAATTAAAGCAATTGATTATGTACAATCTGTTCTCTTTCACCAATGCTAAAATCATATGTAAATAAATTCAACATATCTTGAGATACAATGCCAGAATTATAATTAGGTCAATTATACATAAGACCATGAATGAGCTAGGTCAATAATTCAAATTTTCAAGACGACTAATAACTGTCTGTTTGAGAAATATAGCTTTATTCTATGAAGTATCACTACTTTATATATTAATAATTTATGAACAGCTCCAAAAAAAATCATGCTATCATAATATATTTGGCTAATGTTAGAAATTCTCTCTTATCAAGAAGAGTTGTTTGCACGAGTGGCTCAAAAAATGACTAGATAAGCACACTCACAATAAAGCTCAATTGGAGCAATTATCAAAAGCATTTGATAATATAAATCACTGTCTTTGTTCGATGAACAGTGTTATTTTGTTTTAAAAACAAAAAAATTAATTAAAATAATAAATTCCTTAGAAATTGAATAGTAGAGAGAGCCTAACCATGGTTGCAAACCATAATCATATTCCAGGCTACTCTGCCAATATACAGACTGGATCTTCTCATTTGACCCGTAAAATGGCTCAGTAGAAAGAAAAGAAAATGAAAACAAATAGATATGGGTAAATTTTTGCCTAAATTACACCATTATATGAGTGTGATTTCATCGGCTGAAGGAGAGGAACAGCCTCTTCTTTTATTCTATTTTTTTTCAAACACTTCACTGCCGTGAAGATGTATCATTTATAAGCATGATTTTCTCCCAATATCATACATCTTTTTTTTTTTTTTTTGTTAATATTAGATCTTTATCTTTGACCAAGAAAAAAAATATGATACACTTCACTTTGGATGAATATTGTCATTCACTGTAGTGAATATTAGTACTAATAAAGGAGCAATAATGATTTATTACAAAACCATGTTTCCATCACTGTGGTGATTTGGATAATTTTTTTTTCTTTTTATTTAGATTACGTTTCAAGCTATGCATATGTTATTTGATGATAGAAGAAAGAAAACAAAGTTTCTTGATCAAATAACTGATTAAAAGAAAAAAAAACGTATGGATTAAGAAAAAAATAACACTAAAATATATTACCTAATATTATGAAGGTAGAGTCTATCGTGCTGATAACGTGTTATGAACGATAGAGAAGGAAAGAAGAGAGTTCTGTTTATTATCAGAGTGTGCATCGAATTACATAGTGTAGACTCCTATATATAGAGAATAGGAGACCCCTAAACCCTAGTGCTCATGGGCTTGACTACTAGCCCATGGGCTGGAATGAATATCCACTAAATGGGTTTATAACATTACTATTTTAAAAAATTAATGTATTAATAAAATTACTGTTTTAATAAAATTACTGGTTTAATTTTTATTACTCCTAACTTAATAATTATTTCTTTATCTTTTTTTGTTTAATTTGTAATGATAAAAAAACTATTTTAATTTATAATGAATAAACTTATTCAATGCTTTACTAAATTTTTTTTTTGGCGTGAACTATTAAAAAACGAATATATGTTTACTATATAGAGAAATTAGCTAATTAGGTCCACCAACCCAACTATCCGACACCAACAGGTCCAACTCCTCATTTTTTCCCATCTAGGTCCACATGTTTTATTAGTATACCATCCGTACCCCTATGCATAATGAGATCATATCAAATATCTCCTTGATTCTTGCCTGTAACCAACCCCATATTATTAGCTAATATATTTAAATTCCTTAATTATTGCATTTCATTATGGTAAACTTGTTTAATGATTTAACAACTCTATGATCACACACACACACACACACACACACCACCGTTTCTCACCTCCAAGAATACACACCAAATCATCCTTCACGCCGCCCCTCTTCGTCACTCCATAAAATAAGAGTGAAAAGCCTTACGAAAATTCGTCGAAATTTTGTGGAGATGAAGACGTCCTTCAATCCAGCGATGTTGAAGCTCTCTGTTGAACGAACATGCCATCCTTTTTAGGCGGTTTTTTGCAACAACGAGCAGCAAAAGGAGTAATGTGAAAGGGTGTGTGATAAGTGATCCTATTTGCCATAGATGTGGGATGGAAAACGAAACCGCGGAACATTTATTCATGAATTGCTCGGGTTATAAGGAGCTAGTAGGTAAATGTATTGGTATGGAGGGTTCGCTACAGGTTCCAGGAGGGTCTTCTCCACTCCAGGGACCTGGTATGCAATTTATTAATAATATTAATTCTGCATTTTCTGGTGGGTTACGTATGGAATATCAGTGGTGTGTTAGTTAGTATCGGTGGGTTGTACTGACGAATTACGTGTGGACACACTGCACATTTCTGATGGGTTACGTGTGGAATATCAGCGGTGTGCTAGTTATTATCGGTGGTTTGTACTGATGGGTTACGTGTGGACACACTGCACATTTCTGATGGGTTACATGTTGAATATAAGTGGTGTGCTAGTTATTATCGGTGGTTTGTAATTACTACGCAAATATTAAAGAAATATATATAATCATTTAATCGTTTTATCAGTTTAGTTTAGTATTTTAATTTAATGTTTTTCCTTTTTTGTTTTGCAATTAATTGATTGATTGCATATAATTAGAAAATTAGTTTTGGTAAATCAAAAAATATTAATGGAGCAAAAAGGCAACCCAGACATTTTCGGTGGGGTGGACCTGATAGGCAACTGACAATAGTCTGTGGACTCTTCCAGTCAATCACCCTACTATATATACTAACATATCTTTATTGGATACTAATATATCTTTATTTTATTTTTACTATATTTTTATTTTATACTAATATATTTTTATTTATACTAATATATCTTTATTGTATACTAATATATCGTTAATGTTTATTTATGCATGATTATGAGACTTCCTATATCATATTCTCGCCGTCTAAAAAATAAAGCAACTAAAACAAAATGGGATGAAATAAAAAAAATTAAGTAGAAATCAGAATAAAATCAAGTAAGTTATATCCATTGTGGAAAAGATTTCAAAATGAAAAGATGAGTTCAAACGGACCAGTACATGATCATATCGGACATAAACAATATTTGTATAACATTTTGGTGCATAAAAATGTTAGAATTTTTTAATATATTTAATGTTTGCCATCGTGAACACGTTGCCTCGAAATTGGCCAAAACAAATGTTTTTGAAAAATATAGAATACATTGATAGTTTTAAGGAACTGCAGGAAATGCTTGACGAGGTTGAATTTGATGTATTGACATAAAAAATACGTGATGACTTGGAACTGGAACTGGAACAAGCTACTGATCTTGAAGATAATTTAGCTAAATTATCGATGTAATAGTTCATAGGAATAATAACTTTTTCGAAAATTTTAGGATTTGAATTGTTTTTTCTTTAAATAAGAAATCTTAATTAATCAAATAATTAGTTGCTATGTAGTATAATTATAATAATATAAAATTATAGGTTTTTTATATAATAATAATTTATATGTTATTAATTGTGTTTAGAACTTTTCCAATGAAGAAGACTAGCAATGATTCGGATATAGTAGAGAATACTCAAGTAAGTTAATAACTTTTTTTGGTTAGATTTTTTGTCATTTATTGAGAAAAAGAGAAAAAATAATTTATCTATCTTTTAGTGACATATGTAAGTCGCAAATTGAAAAATTATTTATAGATTTAAAAACAACTAATTTTTTACCATTTATGATTACTTAGAATTTTTTTATTAATAAACAACACATACTAAATTAACAAAGTGTTTATTATAATAACAAAGGTAGCCATAGATAATTCAATCTCAAGAGCTGCTTTAGCTCTACGGAACCGTCGAAATAAAGAAAAAGAATCACATGTATCCCCTTCTCCAAAAACACCTACTCAACCTCAAAGTCACAAATTTTTGTCACAAAAGGTACAAAAACTACTTCTTTATTCATATATTTTAGTTTCAAATAGATTAAAAGACTTATGTAAGTACAAACATCAATCATTTGAAAATTTTGAATTGCCTACATTTTAATTATACAAATTAAAGGTACCAATGGATAATTTTGTCTCAAGAGCTGCCTTATCCCAATGGAAGCGTCGAAACGAGGAACGAAAATCTCATGTATCCCCTCTTCTAAACACACCTACTCAACATCAATGTCGAAATATTTTATCACAAAAGGTACAATATCTACTTCTTTATTCACATATTTTAGTTTCAAATAGATTAAAATACTTATATAGCACAAACATAAAGAATTAACTAGATGTTTGTTATACGAAACAAAGGTACCAATGGATAATTCTGTCTCAAGAGCTGCCTTATCCCGACAGAAGCATCGAAATGTGGAACGAGAATCTCATGTATCCCCTCTTCCAAACGCACCTACTCAACCTCAATGTCACAATATTTTGTCACAAAAGGTACAATATCTACTTCTTTATTTACATATTTTAGTTTCAAATATATTGAAATACTTATATAGCACAAACATAAAGAATTAAGTAGATGTTTATTATACGAAACAAAGGTGCTAATGGATAATTCTGTCTCAAGGGCTGCCTTAGCCCAACGGAAGCGTCGAAACGAGGAACGAGAATCTCATGTATCCCCTCTTCCAAACACACCTACTCAACCTCAATGTCACAATATTTTGTCACAAAAGATACAATATCTACTTCTTTATTTACATATTTTAGTTTCAAATATATTAAAATACTTATATAGCACAAACATAAAGAATTAGCTATATGTTATACGAAACAAAGGTACCAATAGATGTTTTTGTCTCAAGAGCTGCGTTATCACAACGTAAACGTCGAAATAAAGAAAGAGAATCTAATCTATTCTCTTTCCAAATACACTCACTCAACCTGATAACAGAATGTCAAGAACGGTACAATATCTACTTTTTTCACATATTATAATCACAAGTCATTTGAACATGTATTCAGAACTATATGTTTATTACAAAATATTTAGGTACCAATTGTTAATTCTGTTTCAAGAGCAGCATTAGCACAACAGAAGCGTCGAAATCTGGAAAGGGAATCCAATGTTCTCCAAAATTCTAACCAACGCCAATTAGTTTTCGATTCAGAACGAGAAAATGGTACTTCCACGACTACTCTTCAAGATAAATCGATTCAGAGAGAAAATATTCAACGGTTTTCAGTCGGCGAGATGAATGTGATATGCAAGCATTGCAATGCTTTACATTGGATGGATGAAAACTAATCGAATACATACGCGGATGATCCTTTCTTTGGAACATGTTGTTTTCAAGGAAAAATTAACTTACCCCTCTCATAACACCCCAGTAGAACTTCAAAACTTATATAATGGGTCAACTGAACAAAGTCAATCATTCCGAGAACACAACCGAGATTATAATACAGCTAACGCTTTTACAAGTTTGGGAGCGATAATGGATAACAGGCCTACAAGTGGAAAGGGTCCATCATTGTTCACAATTCATGGAGAACTACGCCATCGGTCTGGATCATTATTACCACAACCTGGTCAAAAACCGGTATTCGCCCAATTGTATATTTTTGACCCTGCTCATGCATTAGCCTTCCGAATTGAAAGAAATAATCATCTAAGAGATGACGTATTACGAATAATTCAAGATTGTTTAGAAAAACATAATGTATTCCCTCAAAAATTCGAACAAGCAAAAAAAATCTTGAGCCAACCAGGTGCCTCTGAAAATGTTCCAGCATGTTTGCATTACTCTTCAGCGAAAGATCGTAGAAGATATAATCTTCCAACTACAGATGAAGTGGCTGTAATTATACCGGGAGATGGAACCGAGATAAGTGAATCGAGAGACATCATTCTACATCTAAAAGGTGATAATAAATTTATGCGGATCAGTGAATGTCATCCAGCTTATTTACCTTTACATTATGTTCTTATGTTTCCATACAAAGAGCTTGGATGGGGACCAGATTTCAAACATTGGGATGTTGAAAAAATGTACCGTTGGAAGGAAGGTTAACGCAATTGGAGTATTTTAGCTACCGTCTCTTTCAATGTCCTACAGAGTATTCAACGATTCTTAGTGGATGTAAGTTATTTCAAGAATTTTTGGTAGACGATTGGGCCCAAACAGAACAAAATCATTTGAACTACTACAAGCTAAAACAATCGGAATTCCGTGTTGAACTTTATGGTGATCTAACAAATGCCACTATAGATGGGTTGTTACCCAATCAAGTAGGTAAGCGAAGAATTCTCCCATCATCCTATACTGGAAGTCCAAGATATATGTTTGAAATATTCCAAGATTCAATGGCAATAACCCGTTACAATCAACATCCTGATATCTTTCTCACAATGACAGCAAATCCAAAATGGCCAGAAATAATCTCAGCTTTGCTTCCACATCAAACATATACAGATAGACCTGATTTAGTGGCCCGTGTATTTGAAATGAAAAGAGATAGTTTGATGAAAGAAATAGATAAAAACAAAGTGGTTGGGTTCAAAGTAGCACATGTTTATACAATTGAATTTCAGAAAAGAGGTCTACCTCATATGTATCTGTTAATATTTTTGCCAGGACCAGACGAAATCCGAACAAGTGCACAAGTTGATAATTTGGTATGTGCTGAATTTCTGGATGAAAAAGATGACCCGTTGCTCTTTGATACAGTAAAAAATTTCATGGTTCATGGCCCGTGTGGTGTTAGAAAAAGTAACGCATCGTGCATGGATAATGGTATATGTACTAAAAGGTACCCAAGAGACTTTGTGGAGACAACAACAATGGATAAAGATGGATATCCAATTTATCGTCGTCGTGATGATGGTCGTATTTTCGAAGTGCGTGGGTGCAATGTCGATAATAGAGATGTCGTACCGTACAACCCCTACCTATCAAAGATGTTCAATTGTCATATAAATGTCGAAGTTTGCGCTGGAGTACGGTGTGTGAAGTACATCCACAAATACATATACAAAGGTCATGATCGTACAACAATGGTATTGGGAGGAGATGAAATTCAACAATATCTTGATGCTAGATATATTGGACCGCATGAAGCAGTTTGGCGTATATTTAGACACCATTTGCATAGTGAAATTCCAACAGTAGTAAGGTTACATCTTCATTTACCCGGGGAACATCAAGTTGTATTTGATCCAACCAAACCAATGGATTCGATTATTTCGGGAGCCAGCGATAAAAAATCTACATTAACTGCATTTTTTGACTGTTGCGCGACAAATATATATGCACGTGAATATACATATCAAGAATTTCCGCAACATTTTTTTTGGCAAATAAAAGATACAGTGTGGACAAAAAGGAAAAGAGGTTTCTCTATTAGACGTATGTATTTTGCTAGCCCTAATTGCGGAGAAAGATTTTATCTACGTTTGTTGCTCACCGTTGTCAAAGGACCAACATCCTTTGAGTATTTACGTATTTTCAATGGTAGATTGCATGATACGTTTAAGTTAGCATGATCAGCTAGAGGACTCCGAGAGGACGATGACGAATGGGTGCAATGTCTAGAAAAGGCTTCGATTATGAAAACCGGGCATCAGTTGAGAAGATTGTTTTCTGTAATATTAACCCAATGTCATCCACTTAATCCATATGACTTATGGAAAAAAATTTCAAGTTTCATATGTGATGATCTAGCACACAAGATTCGTACATCGTATGATATTACTAACCCCACCATAAAGGACGTGGAAGATTATGGTCTATATCTTATTAATGAATTATTAATGGAATCAGGAAAGAGTTTACTTGACTTTCCTCCAATACCACAATCAACGTGAAATTGGAGTTCAGTAGTGACAAATCGATTGATACAGGAACATCTACAACTTCAAAGGGAAGCACAAAGTATGGATCCCCAAATAAATGTTGATTGTCTAAACAGTGCTCAAGGTCACGCATACAAAGAGGTCATGCAGTCAGTTATTGAAAATAAAGGAGTATATTTTTTCTTGAACGAAGGTGCTGGAACCGGAAAAACCTTTTTATACAACACTATTTCAACAAAATGTCGAAATTTGGGTCATTTTGTAATCAATGTAGCATCTTCTGGAATCGCATCTCTATTATTGATTGGAGGACGAACAGCACATTCAACATTTTATATACCGTTGGACGTTATGGAAAATACAGTTTGTAATTTTTCTAAGCAATCGATTCAAGCCGAGTTGATACGAAAAACACGACTCATCATCTGGGATGAAGTTCCTATGCAACATTGGCATTGTGTTGAAGCTGTTGATCGAACGCTACAGGATATATGTGTAAATGAAAATCCATTTGGCGGTATCACTGTTGTTCTTGGAGGTGAATTTCGTCAAATTTTACCTGTTGTGCCTAAGGGTGTCCGTGAACAAATAGTGGGAGCCTCCTTGAGACGTTCTGTACTTTGGGATCGAATTCAAATACTTACATTGAATGTCAACAATGCGTCTCAACAACTTGATTGATGGGAACACTGATTTGGCAGAATTCTTACTAGAGGTATTCCCAAAGTTGTGTTTTTTAAATTATTTTCATATGTTTTAATTGGTATTACGTTATGTTAATTGTTTATTATCCTAGATTGGCTCTAATCCAATGGAGTCTATAGAGATCCCGTCCACAATGCGTAAGTGTAGAGATTCAAATGATCTGATATTAAATACATATCCCAATCTACATGTCCCTAACACCGTCAATAGTGAATATCTTAATGAACGCACCATACTTTCTGCACGAAATGATGATGTTAGCGATATCAACAGTTTGGCGTTAAATATTTTTCCTGGAGAATGTATGACGTATTTATCTGCTGATAAGATGAGTGAAAAAGATCAGGTAGATAGATCTATAACAAATAGATATCCCAATGAATATTTAAACTCATTGAATCCGAGTGGGTTACCTCCATTCCAATTAGAACTAAAAGTGGGTGTTCCTATCATGTTGTTAAGGAATATTGCCCCAAAGGATGGGTTGTATAATGGCACACGGTTGATGGTTGTAAGGTGTTCATCACGTGTAATTGAAGCTCTCATTTTGAATGGAGATAGATCTGGTAATCTGTTATTCATTCCAAGAATATCTCTAACACCTTCCTCGACGAAGTACCATTTGTAATGACAAGGAGACAATTTCCTATCCGTTTAGCCTACGCCATGACCATCAATAAATCTCAAGGACAATCTGTGAAGTTCGTTGGAATCGATTTACGAACACCTGTATTTAGTCATGGACAATTGTATGTCGCCTTATCTAGATGCACAAGTTATGATCACATAAGTCTACTTCTTCCCGACGAAGATAATCAAACCACAAGAAATATAGTGTACCCATAGGTTTTGATATAGTGTGCGACTACTTATGGTATGCATACAATATTAGCAATTACGTTATACTCAAATTTTGTTGATATATAATAACTAATATACAATATTGTTACCATTACACAGGTTTTGGCTGGATGAGAATACAATCACATAATTTTTATAAGAGTATATCTTGGTTAATTGATTTATGGTTTATGTAACTGTTTGTGAAAACAACATCCTACTTTTTCTGCTTGGTTGAATTTTTATCAGTTTATTTTTATCTCAAGGATTATTCATTTATTCCGTGTAAATTATTTTTTCAAAATCAATATTGTAAGAGTGCCTTCAGGCACGGGTTCATACCTAGTATATATATGTGTGTATATAAATATATATATATATATATATATATATATATATATATATATATATATATATATATATATATATATATATATATATATATATATATATGTTTTTATCATTAGAAAAGAGTCTTAGTCCGGCCATTAGTCATTAGAAGTCAATATACACGCCTGGAAGAAGAGAGAAAAGTTTGGAGAAGAAGCTGGAGCCTACCGCACCACTCCAACACCATTCCACCTCTAATATTTTTACCATGATCCTATTATTAATTTAATTTTATTTATTTCATTATGAACAAATTCTAATATATTTTGATTCTGCAATTATGTATGGACCTTAAATACTATTTTGATGCTTTTATGTTATTTGGGACAAATTGATGTTCAATTGAATTGAAGAATTGTTATTAGATGTTAATGAATTGAATTAATTTATCTTTATATATCCTAATCAAAAATAGATTGACCCTATTATCTTAAATATCACCTTGGTGGGGGTTTGGGAACATACATAATTCATATATGTCTAGTGTATATTACTGATCTTGACGGGTTTGACTAGTCGAATAACCATATATGTAAATTCTTGTAGTGCCGAGCTTTTGCATTGAACAAACTCACTTGAGGACTCTAGTAATATTTAGGCAACCTTCTAAGCTACCTAGCGAGAGTTAGAAATCTGGATTAGCTTAACGATCCAATTTGCCCTTAAAACTAGATATCACAGACTCAGTAGAATAGGGGATTACTAGCAAACTCGACCTATAATCCCATCTCTTATTCTTTGTAGTTAATTTTCTTATTAGTTAATTCATAAGTTTATTTATCTACATCTTAGTTTTAATCAAAAACCAAACAAATATCTATATTTTATTTCAGTCTTTCGTAGTAGCAAGTAAGTCACCGTCTCTTCTTAAAAACATAATACTAAGATTAAACAACATAGTCCCTGTGGATACAATAACTCTTATACTTACTTTATTACTGGTCAACGATCCTTACACTTTAGGTTAGTTAATCTCTCTTGAGGTTGAATTGGTTAGGTCATTTTATCACACCTTGGGAGATGACAAGTTTTTGGCGCCGTTGTTGGGGACTATTTGTGTTTTGTTTATTGTAGTAGAGTTAGTTGTTTTCTATTTTACGCTCGTTTTTCTCTTTTATAAATTTATTAGGTTTGGTGTATGCTCTCAGATCATGATAAATTAATTCTAACTCAAAGAAGACAAGAAAAAGAGAAGGAAGCAAGAAGCTATGTCGAATAAATAATACGACGTTGAATGTAGATCCTGAGGGGAATCTAATCCCAAGATCAGAGGTTGTACCACCTGGTAAGAACAAGTCAATCAAAATCCCCCATGATTTCAACAACCAGTGGGAGGTAATGGAGGGTTGCCACCAAATATTAACCATATAGAGCAAAGTCTATAGGGACAAGGAGACCAATTTAGAGTTCAATCGTTAGGGATTTGCCCTCCAGTTATTCATGTTTCTTGATTCAAGCTCGATTCGTCGATGTTGTATCAATTCACGAGTTATGGTAATTATAGTGGAGTCACACATCAATACATGATCTGATATGTTCAGAAGTTCATGCAAATTTATGATTCCTACATTACTCAAGGTGTCACTCGCGAGCAGTTGTATTACTTTGTTCTAGTTTTTCTTGACTAGAGGTGCAAGCGAGTGGTTGGATCATCAACCACCATAATCAATTACGTCACGGGACTAACTTCATGTAAAGTTCCTATATTAGTACAATTCACTGAGCATAGAGAGCAAAGTATTCCTAGACAAGGAGGCCAATTTAGAGTTCAACCTTAGGGATTTGCCCTTCAGTTATTCAAGCTACTCGATTCAAGCCCGATTCGGCTATGTTGAATCAATTCATGAGTTATGGTAATAATAGTGGAGTAGCACATCAATATTTGATCTGATATGCTCAGAAGTTCATGCAAATTTATCATGCCTACATTACTCAAGGTGTCACTCGTGAGCAACTGTATTACTTCATGTTCTAGTTTTTCTTGAGTAGAGGTGAAAACGAGTGGTTGGATCATCAACCAACATAATCAATTACGTCATGTGACTAACTTCAAGAAAAATTCCTAGATTAGTACAATTCATGAAGCATGATAATGAAAGATCAACTTCAACTTTCAAATTTCTGATATGAGAGACATGGACTAGGTTCAACAAAGGTTAGCTATATATCCACTTCATAGTTTTACACCCGGTCTTTAATTCGTGATGTTTTACAAAAGGACTCGATGAGAGTTCACGACTGAGGGTAGATAATCTTAAAGGTGGTCGTTTTGTTTCCATGGATCCCAATGAAGCATTTATTTCTATGGACAATATCATCGAGACTGGTAGGAGTTGGCCATCTTCACAAGATCCTATTCCTAATTATGTTTGAGGTACGTTATGACACTGATATGCATGCAAAAATTTCTACTTTATCAAATCAAATGAAGCAGTTGGCACAATTTGTTTAACGAAGGTATCCAAGGGGGACAATCCAAGATTAAGATAATTCAAGAGGCACATTATTGTCCATTGTGGAGTGAATGATCATATTTAGGAAGACTGACAAGGTAATCTGAAGTCTATGTTTTTCATGTCAAATTATGGAAACTACCATTCAGGTAGTCATGGGTATCAATATGGGAATCACAATCATCTAGGCCTTCAATGGACAAATCCGAATGAGGTTGTGAATTAAGGTAATGCCTATCAAGCTAAATTGTATCAACCATGACCTACAAGAAATTATTTTTAGCCAAGTTCCCAAAATTATTATCAATGGGAACAAGGCTATGTCAATACATATACACCATATCCTGTTTATGATACTTATGGTGATAGTCTTGCTAAAAAAGCAAAGCATGCTCATCCACAATAAGGCTCCACAAGTGAGCTACAAAAAATGTTGAAATCATTCATAGCGGTGATGCAAAATAACATGAGAGAAAATAACGAGAGGTTCAACAAGAACTCCACTTCGCTGAAGATATTAGAGAATCAAGCGTTTGAGAACGCCAACCATCTTCAAACTCGTCAAAAAGGTCCATGGTGTCGCCTAGGGTGTTAGAAAAATAAGATAAATATAAGCCAGAAAGCAATGCACTTTCACCCTATACAAGCACGGTACTGCAAGTATTACAAGACGTATGCAAGTTTTAATGATAAGTTGAATTCGTTCTCAGGGACTTAGTGTGTTATACGAATGTGCAAATAATAACAAGTAAGAAGCAATAAATTAAAAGACGGAAAATAAATATGATTGATTGAGAGAATATTAATTAAACTAATGAAAATTAAAGACACTGATTAAAAGATAAGAAATATGAGATGAGAAGTATAGCTTAGGTTTTGCTAGTATGCAATAATCCTTCTATTCCTTTCTATCAAATTCCGATAAATAAGGGAGATAATTAGCTCTTAGATACTTAGTCAGGATTCTAAATTCCCACACCTTAGACCTTGAGAGCGACTAAGGGGGCTACAGACAGATCATGAGGCAGCCTAAACCTAGGGTAATCAAGCGCCACCAAGGCCCTAAGAAATTCAATTCCAACCATGATGATAGTGGTTAAATTATACTTTAATGACTATCTAGCTAGAATTAGTGTTGTCAAGACCAATATCGACACTAGACGTTATGTGGTGTTTCAATAATTAGACATCCAGTTAAGGTGAACATCTAACTACTCTTAAGAAAGCCTAAAGTGACCAGTTGTAGGACAGGAAATAATTCAAAACACATAAACAAATATATGGGTAAGAAGCTAATATCAGATTAAAACATATAATTTCCAGAGAAACTTAGATAGAAAGAAAATAGAATTCATAGTTTATACATGATGCAAAACCCAAGCTATGGGAAAATTGGTTCATACCTGAAGTAAATAAACTAAAAGAAATAATGAAAGACTTCATCTTGCTCTTGGTGTGGCCTAGGGTGTGATAAAATAATGATATAAATAAGTGCAAATAAACACCCTAAATTAACACGGTACTGCAAGTATTACAGGACGTATGCAAGTTTTAATGATAAGAAGATTCGTTCCTCAGGGACTGACGAAAGTTAGAGAGAACTTATGCAAATTATCAAGTGCAGATATAAAAGATAGAAAGATAATACGCAAAGAAAGAAAAGGAAAATAGATTTTTATTTGGTTTTTATAAAGAAAACTAAACTACTAAATTAAAAGACAGAAATTAAATAAAAGAAAAGAAAAGAAGATAGTATGAAAGATATAGCTTAGGTTTTACTAGTATGCACTAATCCTTCTAATTCTATCTATTAGATCTAATTTATAAGGGAGAATATTAGCTCTTGGTATACTTAGTCAGGATTCTAAATTCTCATACCTTAGACCTTGAGAGCGACTAAGGGGGCTACGGCACAACCAAGAAGTGATGAAGAATAGGGTTATCAAACGCCACTAAGGCCCTAAACAAATACTGCAATCCTGGTGATATGGTGGTTAAAACAAACCCTATGACTATCTAGTTAGAATCATGTTTTGTCAGAACTAATATCGACACTAGACGTTATGTGGTGGTTCAATAGTTAAACACCCTGTCAAGGAGACCATCTAACTACTCTTAAGGTAATCCTATACTCGTGCACTAGTAAGGAAAAAAAATCATTAAATCAAAACACATAATCAAATATAAAGGTAAGTAGCTAATATCAGATTAAAACATATAATTCCCAAAGAAACTTAGATAGAAGAATTAGAATTCATAGTTTATACATTATGCAAAACCTAAACTAATAGAATTAATTCATACAAAGAAAAGAAGAAGAAAGAATTACAAAATAAGAGGTTGAAGGAGACATAATTGTTGCACAACTCCTTCCAGACTTCTTCTCTTGGGTTGCAGGTTCCTCTTGGCCTTAAGGTCTAGCCAAGGATGATTTTAGAGTGTTAAGAGGCTGTATTTATAGGGTATAGGTTGACCTAATTCGTTTTCTTGAAGGAGAAGGAAAGTAATGGACTCCTAGCCCAACTCAAATTCGTAAGGAAATAAAGATAAACACTTCTGGACCGTTTTGAGCATATCTTCTTCGTTATTGGTCGGTTTGAGCTCCATAAGATACCAAAAGAATCGCAACAGAATTATCTTGACCCTAACGAAAGAAATTACAAAAATCGGCCTATTTCTTAGGTAAAAACGCATATCTTTAGACGTGTATGCAGAATCCCAGATTTAGGCAGCTTTTCCTTTTCCATCTTTTTAGCTTTTGTTTCCTTATATCCAATTACCATGCAAATCTCTTTCCATATCTTGTAGTCTTTGACTTGGACTCTAATTAATCTCCATAATTATCTTTAAAGCTTCACACTAAATAAACAATTAAACCCAATATGCTCTAAAAATATTATGTTACTAAATCAAGACTCAAAATAGGAAAGTGCACTAAATTAAGCTAAGATCGACCTATAAACTAATAAATAAGCCTAAAATGATGTCTCAGAAGTATATTTTATTATCACAAATGAGGAGACATCAAGACCCCCAACTCAAAGTTGTATCGTCCCGATACAATAAAAGTAAAGAACGGTAGGGTAGTCAAGAAGAAGAAGTAGGAGGAGAATAAGAACAGAACACAATGAATGATCCTAGAGCAAAATATCTAAAAAGTCGCATGTAGTAATGCTTAAGAAATAATGCACAAGTATGCTTAATATACATGTAATCAACAATCCATAAATTCAAGTTAAGATTAATTTCGCAATGCCAGAAGGAGAGGATGATAACTTAGTTCAGGTTAATGGCTATAGGTTGTTCATAGGTCCCAATATAGCATCCAATGGTACACTCACCTATTACCTAATAGCTCAATTGTTTCTCCACTTAGCAGTTAGAAATCCTAAGGTCTTGGTTATAACTTGGCTTAAAGACAGGTGTGGTATATTTGGATAATGAAAAGTGAGCTTTTGGCTCTCTCCTCACTAGCCATCAACGAATCGCCCTAGAGCTTGAGTTTTTCCTCGAAGATGTTCTCACTCAACCCAATTTATTGATGCTTTTGATGTGCATCCCCAATAATCCCAATTAAAACCTTTGATGATATAAAATCCACTTTGCCGGTCCGAATATATATTCTCTTTTCACATCAATTTTTCTTTTGTATAGCTATGATTCTCTTTTTGATGGTCGAGATATCACACTATTTTTCATATATATATATTCTTTCTTTTTAATGCCCTTGTTGGCAAATTTAGCTCGTAGCTTCTTTTCCATTCATTATTACCCCGGCAAAGGGTTACAATAAATACTTTTCATCATCAATAAAATCACAAAGATAATTCCCAAACCCAATGTTCCCTAATGATGAATCCCACCACCCCAAACTCAAGCGCTAAAACAACTTGTTTCAGGTTTTGCGATTCGAGTGCGGGTCATATAGATAAGTCCTACAAACTAGGGTAAGGATTATAATGTGGCTCAATAAAAAGGCTTTAGAAAGGCTCAGAGGGGCTAAGACGGATAAATAACAACAATCAAATAAAAGGGTGAGAAAGTATAAAAGGCTTCAAGTGTTTTAATCATGAAAGAACTGCCTTATTCATTTTTCTAACTACCGGATTTTGTTACTTTTTCACTACTAGTTCATAGATAAGTGGGTTTTCAACTAATTTTAAACCTCATGTTCTACACACCAAATAATTTCCCCAAGTTTCAACATACTTCTTAGCATTGCTTATTAACTTTTCTATCCTTTATTTCCTGTTTTCATACATGCATCTAAACATATTTGTGACATTTTTCAAAAACATACTACCTACTATCATTGACTTAATTAAATCATGCTCAATAGGTACATTCAAAGATATTCTATGCCTAATTCAACCCAAAATTTTTTAAATTTTATGAAAAACACAAAAAGGAAGATGAGGACAACGAATCCCCACCCCCAACTCAAAATGAGCCGTGTCCCCACGACTCGAAAAAGACTCAAGAAAAATAAAATTTAAAATTAGCATACATATTGCACATAAAGAAATGGTAGGGAAGAAAGAAAACATACTCTTCGAGGCTATTACATCGCCTTGTCGATACTCGGATTAAATCTAATGTATATTCTTCACCCAACTTCTTATTCGTTCTTCGTTCAGGACACTTGATCATAATATGATATTGAATTATATAACGTCATGGGAGAGATCAAAAATTCGTATCACCTCCTCATAGATCAACTGTGCCACATCTTCCTCTTCTCCTCACAAAATACAATTCACAAACAACCCAAGCATTCCAAATCTCCATGAATCTTCATGTATTCTCCTTCAACTTCTTCTTCAAATACTTTCTTATAAGAAAAAGGTAGTTCCTTTAATTGTTTCCTTGGAGAAGCTATTGATGTCTCCCTAATTGTTCTTATTTTAGACCCTTGGGAGACATCATTTTTGGTGTTTATTTGATTAATATGATAGACTTTTGGACTAAATTTGCAATAATCCGGAATTACCTTTTTATTTCTAGCATTTTTAATTTATTAAACTTTTGCGCGTAATATTGGTATTTTTAGTGTAAAGTTTACAGGTTTTAGATGTTAGCTAGGAGAGGAATCCGAGGAGAAAGTCAAAGATCGTGAATTAGAGTCAAGACTTGAAGACAAATCCCGAAGATATTATTTTTAGAGCTGAAAATCCACTTTCCAGGCCATAGATTGCTGTTTTCGAGGTGCTTAAGCGATGATTTAGCCGCTGACCTTTGAAGAGAAATCATTCCTTATCGAGTTACGGAACTTTAGCAACTGGAATGAGGTCAATCGAAGTTGTAACGCATCGGGAAAAGCTGTTTTAGTGAAGGCCTATCATCAGTTACGGGATTTTGGGCTTAGAAAGTGGGCTTGGACATTTAATTAGGCTTTTATTTTCTGGTCCAAGCCCTAGTCCGAATTTTTACTTATAAAAGGAGGGCTGGACTTCTATTTTACACACAATTCACATTCCACAAGATTAAACACCAGAGAGAAGCAACAGAAGGAAGAAAGAAGAAGCTACAAGAGTTGGAGCGGGTCTATAGCTCCGTTCGTAGTCATTCCAATTCCGGAAATTAGGTTCTTTTCGTATTTTAATTTTGTAAACAATATGAATTCCAATTCTTTTAATTTAGTTTTTAATTTTAATATGAGCTAAGCTTTTAATAGTGCTTGAGAACAAAACAATGGGTGAATCTTGATTTTATTATTATAACGAATGTTGAATTTGGGTTTTTATTGAATTAAATTAAATTAGGGCTTTTACTCTTTTCGACAATTTGTGAATGTTTACTGATTTTAGAGTCGCGAACTAAAATCAGGTATTAGTATCTAAGCTATTCCATATATGTGGCGTATGGATCATCCTGACGGGGGGTTTAGGTACAGAAATAATTGTTCAATCTAGGATAAAAACTATTGATTCTGACGAACTTAGTTAATCCTAGGGCCAATGTGGTAATAAATCTTAATCATCCAACGGTGGATCATATTTACCCTGACGGGACTAGTGACACTTTAGGATCGCCTTATAGTCCACCCTGACGGGGGTATAAGGATATTAGAATCCCGACCATTGTAATTGACTGATTTAACCCTTAAACAACATAAGTTAGAAAGTAAAATTAGGAGGATCCTTGCGTTCTCAAGTACTACATCTCATATTGCGTTTTCATACATTTTACTTGCGTCTTATCTTTTACTTGCATTATTATTTTATCTTTCATTTAGTTATAATAAACAAAACCAAAACAAACAATTTATCCTCTTTCATTTTTATAAGTGCATCAATCGCTATTTGCATAAACATTGTGATCAACCATCCGTCCTTGGAACGAATCTGATTATCAGAATTACTACTTGGGACAACCGTACACTTGCGGTTGTGGTTCGATTATTATTTGCATTTATTTAGAACACACAAAGGACCACCAAGTTTTTGGCGCCGCTGCCGGGGACGGTAGCGTGTGACCACGGTGTTTATCCTTTAGTGATAAGTGCATTTATTTTATTTTATCAGTTTTACGCTTTTTGTTTGTTAGCTTTTTCAGGTTTTTAGGTTTGGTGTATGCGAAGAAGGCTATTCAAGGATCTAGAGCCAACACCTCCGATCCTTAGTAATCCAGAATCGTTGATCAGACTTGCGAACAGAAGAAGAAGAGAACGAGAAGCTTTAGAAGTAGAAGAATTAAGTAACAGAATGGAGAATATCATTATTCAAGGTCAACAGAATGGACAAGGCCAGTTAGATGCAAATGGCCAACCTTTAGCTCCAGGCGTTATTCCTCAAGTTCAACCATTAAATCCTAATCCTCCAGTCCAGATAGTGATGAATCATGATCCGTGGTTCACTAATGGCCCTCCAGAAGTTCCATTCCGCGCTCCAGCTATAGGAGTAGGTGCTCCAGATATTAATGTTCCGAGATTCCGTCCAGATTCGGGTATGCTAGCTCAGTTCCAAAACTTTGGAAATTTTCGCGGAAGACCATCGGAAGATCCTCTTAGAGCGGTACAGAAATTCAAACAGATATGTGATTCTTATATCACACAAGGGGTATCAAGAGAACAGATGTATTTTGCTGCTTTCAAATTCTTTGTCATTGATGGAGCAAGTGAATGGCACGATACGCAAGATCCTAAGTTGCTTTCTTTGACAGGTATTACCCAAGTAACATGAGGTTAGATGCTGAACTAGAATTGACACAATTCCGTCAAGAGTATGAGGAAACTGTGGGAAGGAGTTGGACAAGATTTCAGATGTATTTGCGTAAAGTTCCTAATCATGGCTTTTCAGAACAACAACAGTTAAAGATCTTTTATAGAGGCCTTGATGGAATTTCGAGAGAGAAGTTGGATACGCTATGTGGAGCAGGTTTTCTTCAAGTTCAACCCGCTCATGCCAAGATCATTTTAGAGAGAACAGTCAAGAATGAAGTTGGGTGGAGCTCAGTAAGAACACCAGTCAAGGGAGTAAATAATGTTGACATAGAAGAGAAATTTGCTACGTTTGAGAATAAGATCCAGAATATCATAGAGCAACAATTGAAGCAGCTTACTCTAGCTGTGAAAGAAGGATTTTCGGGTAAGAAGGTAGCTGTGCATGCTGCACAAGAGGTGTATATGTGTTCGATTTGTAAGGTAGATGATCATGATGAGGAAAGTTGTCCGAATAACCAAGAATCAGTGAATTTCATGTCCAATAGAGGTAATTTCAATTCAAGTGGTAATGGATATCAGCCTAACAGAAACCATCCTGGGTTTCAATACTCAAATCCTAATGGGGCAGCCAATCCTACTTACGCGTATCAGCCGCGTCCTCAAGGCAACAACTATAATCCAAGACCACATAACAATCATCAAGGAGGACAGAATCAAAACAATTATGTGCAAAGACAAGCTCCTCAGAATACCTACGATGAGAATTTAAACCAGAAAGCTCTACCTGCCCATCCACAAGAAGGAGTAATTACCCTTCAGAAAACCGTTGAAAATTTGATTGCTCTTCAAACACAAGCTTTGGAACGTCAGAACGCAGCTGAAGCAAATATGAAGATTTTCCAGAATCAGCTAAGTCAAATTAATAAACAGCTGAATCAGCGTCCACAAGGGCAACTTCCTAGCGATACGGAAAATCCAACACAACATGAAGATTGTAAGGCTGTCACATTAAGAAGTGGTAAGAACCTCCCTCCACCTCATTTTCCCGTTATGAAAGAGAAAGAAGTCCCAAGAAAAGAAAAGGAAGTGGGTGAGAAAGAGAAAGAGAATGAGAAAGATAGTGAGGTTGAAGAGATAGAAAGACCAAGAGAAATTCCGAAAAAGAGAGATGAAATTGTAAGCAATCGCCCTCCACCACCGTTTCCATCGCGAGTTCAGAAAAAGGGTGATATGGGTGATTTTCAGAAATTCTTCAATAGAGTGAGGGGTTTGAGTATTAATATTCCGTTACTTGAGGCAATTCGAGATATTCCTAAGTATACGAAGTTTTTGAAGAGGGCCCTCACTAATAAAAGGCCCTACTGTGATAATAAGATGATTGACCTTCCTGAAGAGTGTAGTGCGATTTGCCAGAGCAAATTACCTCCGAAGTTAGTTGATCCAGGGAGTTTCACGATTCCCATATCGATTGGAGAAGAATGGAAAGGAAAGGCGCTATGCGATCTAGGGGCAAGCATCAACTTGATGCCTAAGTCAGTCTTTGATAAGCTTAAAATTGGAAATGCAAGACCCACCTCTATGGTCTTGCAAATGGCGGACAGGTCTCTTGCTCACCCTGAAGGCCGTATTGAGGATGTCCTTGTTAAGGCAGGTACACTTATATTTCCTGTTGATTTCGTAATTCTTGAATACAATGCAGATAGAAATGTCCCCATTATTTTGGGTAGACCCTTCCTAGCTACAGGGAGGACATTGATCGATGTAGAGAATGGCGAATTAACGATGAGGATACAAGATGAGGAAGTGAAATTCAATGTATTTCGAGCTATGAAATTCCCAGATTCTCAGGAAGATTGCTTCAGAATGGATGTAGTAGAGCAAGCATCGCAAGAGGTATTTAATTGTTTAAATTTTGATGATATCTTGCAGGCTGCTTTGACATTAGATTCACCTGAGATGATGGAGGAGCTTACAGAAACAGTGGCAGCTCTCAATTCTGAAAATCCGAAGTATAGGCGTCTTGCCTATGAACCTGTGAGAGAACCGGGGGAGATTATTCCTAAAAAGAAACCTTCAATTGAATCTCCTCCGGAGTTGGAAGAAAAACCATTGCCAGCACACTTGAGGTATGCTTATTTGGGTACTAATGAAACTCTACCTGTTATTGTTTCAGCTAATTTAACAGGTCCTCAAGAGGATAAACTGTTGCGTGTGTTAAGAGCCAACAAAGAAGCAATAGGTTGGACAATTGCTGATATCAAAGGCATTAGTCCATCCTATTGTCAACACAAAATCATACTAGAAGATGTTAATGCACGCTCAGTTGAAGGTCAGAGAAGATTAATGCCAGCCATGAAGGATGTGGTGAAGAAGGAGGTGATTAAGCTTTTAGATGCGGGGATTATTTATCCCATTTCGAGTAGTGAATGGGTAAGTCCAGTTCAGTGTGTACCGAAGAAAGGAGGAATTACAACAGTTCTTAATGATAAAAATGAGGCGATTCCTTCAAGAACGGTAGTAGGTTGGAGAGTTTGCATGGATTACAGAAAGCTGAACAAGGCCACCAGAAAAGATCATTTCCCTTTGCCCTTCATTGATCAGATGTTAGACAAATTAGCCGGAAGAGAATATTATTGTTTCTTGGATGGTTACTCTGGGTACAATCAGATTTACGTGGCTCCAGAAGATCAACATAAGACTACCTTTACATGCCCATTTGGTACTTTTGCATATCGCAGAATGCCATTTGGATTGTGTAACGCTCCCGCTACTTTTCAAAGGTGTATGATGGCCATCTTCTGGGACATGATAGATAATTTCCTTGAAGTGTTCATGGATGATTTCTCCGTGTTTGGTGATGATTTTGATATATGTTTGGATAACTTGGAGAAAGTGTTAGTGAGATGCAAGGAAACAGATTTGGTGCTCAACTGGGAGAAGTGTCACTTCATGGTTCGCGAAGGTATTGTTCTGGGTCACAAAGTTTCGAGTGTTGGTTTAGAAGTTGATAGAGCAAAGATAGAGGTAATTAAAACTCTTTCCCCTCCTGTTTCTGTTAAAGGGGTAAGGAGTTTTCTTGGCCATGCTGGCTTTTATAGGCGTTTTATTAAAGATTTTTCTAAGATTGCTAAACCGTTATGCAACTTACTCGAAAAGGATTGTAAGTTCCTTTTTGATGAAGCTTGTTTAACGGCCTTCAAAGCAATCAAAGAAAAGCTTATTTCTGCTCCTATAGTGTTACCTCCAGATTGGAATTTACCGTTTGAGGTTATGTGTGATGCGAGTGATTTGTGTATGGGAGCTGTATTAGGACAGAGGAAAGAGAAAGTTTTTCATTCTATTTACTATGCTAGTAAAACTTTTAGTGGTGCTCAGATTAATTACACAGTTACAGAAAAAGAGTTGCTAGCAGTTGTCTATTCGTTTGATAAATTTCGCTCTTATCTTCTTGGAGCGAAAGTTATTGTTTATACAGATCATTCCGCGATCAGATTTCTTATGGAGAAGAAAGATGCGAAACCAAGGTTAATCAGATGGGTGTTATTGCTTCAAGAGTTCGATTTAGAGATCAAAGATAGAAAGGGTTGTGAGAATCAGGTTGCAGATCATCTATCGCGTTTAGAGGGTTCAGAGATGAATAGTGGTACTGAAGCAGTTAGAGAAGAGTTTCCTGATGAGAGTTTATTCGTTGTTCGAGATTATGAGGCTCCGTGGTATGCAGATATTGCGAATTTAGTGGTGAGTGGTGTTTTTCCTGAAGGTTCTACTTATCAAGAAAGAAAGAGGTTAGCTCATCGTGCTAGACAGTTCTTTTGGGAGGATCCGTTCCTCTATAAAGTTTGTGCTGACCAAATGATACGGAGATGTGTAGCAAGGGAAGAGACTCAAGCCATTATAGCTGGATGCCATGATTCATTATATGGAGGACATTTCAAAGGAGACAGAACTGCTGCAAAGGTATTTCAATCAGGTTTTTACTGGCCTTCTCTTATAAAAGATTGTCATGAATATGTTAAGAAATGTACGAGATGCCAGTTTACCGGAAACATATCTAAGAGGGATGAGATGCCGCGTAATAATGTGTTAGAGGTTGAGATATTCGATGTGTGGGGCATAGACTTTATGGGTCCTTTCGTTCCTTCAAATGGTAACCTCTATATCTTATTGGCTGTTGATTATGTGTCTAAGTGGGTAGAAGCGGTGGCTTTACCTACTAATGATTCACGAGTGGTGATCAAGTTCTTGAAATCAAATATTTTCACTAGACATGGTACACCTAGAGTGATTATTAGCGATGGAGGATCTCATTTCGTTAATAAATATCTGAAGACTGTTCTAGAGAAGTATGGAGTTAGACACCGTGTATCTACTGCATATCATCCACAATCCAATGGTCAAGCTGAAGTTTCGAATCGTGAAGTCAAATCAATCCTAGAGAAGACCGTTGGTCCTACAAGAAAAGATTGGTCAATGAAGTTAGATGATGCGTTGTGGGCCTATCGTACTGCGTTTAAGACTCCAGTTGGTGCATCTCCATATCGTATGGTGTATGGTAAGGCTTGTCACTTACCTTTAGAGCTTGAAATGGGTGCCTATTGGGCAATTGCGCAGTTGAACTTAGATCCTATCTTAGCCGGAAAGAATCGTATGATGAAGCTTAATGAACTTGACGAATTCCGGTTGCATGCTTATGAAAATGCCAAACTTTACAAAGAAAACACAAAGAAATGGCATGACAATCGGATTCGTCCAAAGAACTTTGAAGTAGGGCAAAAAGTATTAAAGTATAATTCAAAGTTCAGCAATTTTCCGGGTAAGTTAAGATCTAAGTGGTCAGGTCCATACATAGTGACCAAAGTTACACCTCATGGGGCGATAGAAATAGAACATCCGCTAGAGAACCGTACCTTTATGGTTAACGGTCACAGATTAAAGATATACCATGGAGGTGAAAATACCAATCGCTCGGAAGATCCACATCCCGGGGAGGTCATGTATCTCCTCGAGACTCCTTAGAAGCGTGAGGTAACCCGTCGAGCTTAACGACGTTAAACAAAAGCCAATTACTTGTATATTAGCTGAGTTTTTATATTTTTTGCAATTTAGATTAGTTTGATTTGCGTAATTTTATTGTTTTTTATTAAGAAATGAGGAAGGGTAGTTGTTTTTGATGATTTCAGGGGTAAAAAGGACTTGAGTTTGGGGTCGATTTGGCGAAAACAGAGAAAAATTGGTTGGATGTCCAGGAGAAACCGGGAACCCGGTTTCGCAAAACCGGGAACCCGGTTTTGGAGCTGGTACCAACCATTTTAACGCAACACTTGGCGTTTTTGGGTAATATCACAGCGTCGGAAACGGGAACCCGCATTTGGCAAAACCGGGTACCCGGTTTTGGTGCTGTAATTTCTGAAATTCCCTGACCCAGCGTCTTGGTGGCTTGCGTTTTCGTGCGTTTTGACTCGCGCCATCGACACAAATCCGGGTACCCGCATTTGGCAGAACCGGGTACCCGGTTTCGGAGCTGTAAACATCCAAAAGTTCTGGTCCAGCGTTTTGAGGTGCTGCGTTTAGGCGCGTTTTGACTCGCGCCATCGAGAAATTCCGGGAACCCGCATTCCACAGAACCGGGTACCCGGTTTCGGCGAAGAAAATCCCTGACCCCGCGTCTTGGGGTCCAGCGTTTTGGTGCGTCTTGAAAAAAAAAAAAAAAAAAAAAAAAAAAGAGTCCACAATTATTTTTCCGCGCCGTCACAGCGACGCGGAACCGGGAACCCGGTTTGCCAAAACCGGGAACCCGGTTTGAAAGCTGTGAGAGGCGGTTTTGAGGTGCTTTAACCTAGTTTTTTAGCCTCTTTTCCAAGTCTTTACCTAAAACGCACCAATAACCTCCCCACCTCCGAAATTCATCTACCAAAACACTATATATCATCAAATCCTACCCTCTTTCACCACAAAAACATAAGATCAACTCAACTCCTCTCCAAAATAACATCAAATCCTTAGTTTTTCCCAAGATTCTTCTTCACCCAATTCCTTAAATTAAACCCAATTCTTTCTTCTCCCATACAAATTAACCAAGACCCATCTCATATTTCACCTAGTTCTTAAATTCTTAAACCTCACAACATCAAAATTCTAAACTTTTCCCTAAGTTTTTCATTATTTGAAGTTTTGAGTTTGGGGTGAAAAGAGATGACTAACAGAACCGGTGATTTCCGAAGAACTGCTCCTAGAAGAAAGACCACCATTGGTGGTTCTCAAGAACAAGCTATTGAGATTCCTGATTCGCGTCCTAAACGAAAAATTGACGAAGTTAAGCTTGATTCTAACAGAAAAGAAATCACAGGTCTAAAGAGAAGATTGATTGATGAGATTGAAAGTGAAAAGGAACCAGAAGAGGAAATTGCGAAGAACATTGAGGAAGAAACTGAACAAGAGATTCCGGTAGCACCCGTTACGAAACCTCCGCGTATGAAGATGTGGGCCCACAAGCCTAAGAGGGTTTACACTTGTTGGAACACTCAGGTTCGTGAAAGAATTGAATTTTTGAAATTTGGTGAGGAGACGAATTTTCCTAAGGGTATTATGAGTAGTGATTACAAGGAATATGCTGTGACATGTGCTAAGTTTGGTTGGAAAGAGTTACAAGAAAGGAAGCTTGAGTTCATTCCTACTTTTGTGCGAGAATTTTACGAAGGTTTAGCTACCTCACACGATGCCATTGATATCCGCAAAAAGGTAGTTCCTTTCTCTATTGAACGTATTCGGAAATCATTGAAACTACCCAACTTTTCTGGAACATGTCCCTTCCAAGAAACTCTTAATGACCCTTCTTTTGATTTTGAATCCCTTTGGGGGACCGTGCTTGTTAATGGGACTAGCCCAATTCCTGAAGGTGAAAGGTATCCTGGACAGTTTTACAGCAGTAGTTTGACACCTCATGCGAAGGTTTGGTCTCGTTTCATAATACCCACTTTCTTTGGTATTAAACACACTTCCGAGTTGAAGAAAGAGCACATATTTGTTATTAAGTGTATTTTGGAGGAGAAACCATTTGATGTTGCCAAGATCATTTATGATACAATCATGGAGTTCGTGAAATCACCAATGAAACAACAAAATCTGAAGTTTCCTTGTACTATTACTCAGTTGTGTCTAGACGCAAAGATTCCGCGTAAGAACGCAGATATTGACATTGTTTCAGTTGGTGTGAGTATAGCGTTGAGCACAATCAAGAACATCCATGAAGAGGCAATACGAGCTACAAGAAGTCCAAGAACTCCTCAATTAAAGAAAGCGAAAACTGTACCTGACTTGGAAGCGAAGATTCAGGTGTTGGAAGAGAATCAGGAGAGGATGATTGCTATCTTGGGAAACGTTACAAAAGAATTGGACCTGCTTCGAAATTTAATCCTAGGCGTAAATACACTTCAAAACGCGATTTATGATGCTGTTACGCGAGATAAAGGTCCAGAACGCAACACCGATAACCAGCCTCGCGCTGGTTAAGATACGTTTTCTAAACTTTCCTCTTAGTGTATATTAGTTTAAATGCTTTATTGAGTCTTTTCGAGTCGTGGGGACACGACTCATTTTTGAGTTTGGGGTGGGGTTCGTTGCCTCATCCCAGTTTTTTATGTGTTATTTGCTTTATTTGCTTTCAATAAAAGAATTTTCGGAGTTGCGTTTGACTATAGAAATTTTTAAATATCCCTTTAAGCATACTTTTGATAAATCTATGATAGTAAATAGTGGACTTTAGGGATTGATATAAAACGCACTTACAATTGCATGCGAACATAGGTAATTGATAGGAAAAATTAATGAACAATGCAAATGAAGTAAGCTTCTACTCAAGGAATATGTTTGGTGTGTAGAACGTGAAATCCTAATTAGTAGAGAACCCACCTAGATATGAACTAAAGACAAGCTATGTACTTAGGAAAATGATAGGGGCAGTTCTTTGTTAGCCATTTGTGCCTTTTTAGCCTTCTATCCCTTGTATTAATTATTATCCGTCTTAGCCCACTTTGAGCCTTTAGCCTTTTCTTTGTAGCCACGATATAAACCATTATCCCTTAGATTATTAGGCATCACCATATGACCCGCACTTGAATCACAATCCTGAGACATGTCTCGAGCTTGAGTTTGGGGTGGTGGGACCACATATGGGGAATTAAATGGGTAGGGATCGATGTGCTTTGTATTGTAGCACAATTGCAGATGATATATACTTGTAACCCTTTGCCGGGAATGAAGAAAAATGAAAAAGAAAGAAAAAAAATGAAAAATTTTGAAAAATCATACAGTAGGAACCGGGAACCCGGATTCGTCAAAACCGGGAACCCGGTTTGCTTCTGTACAAAAAAAAAAAAAAAAAAAAAAGAGAAAAAGAAAAGAAAAAGAAAAATATGAATGAATAAAACATCCGGCAAAGTGGAATTTTCTGAAAATCGTCTTATTTATAGTGGGTAGACATGGGACGCTAAATTAGTGCGTATATGGGTGAGTGAGAACATCTTTTTGAGCGTTAACTCAAGCTCGAGGGCATTGTTGATGGTAAGTGAGGAGAGAGCCAAAAGCTCACTTCAAATTTACCAAATATACATCCACACCCGTCCTTAAGCCAATATTATAACCGTAAAGACCTCGTGATTCCTAAGTGCATAGTGAATTTATGATTCTGTTAATAGGGAATAGACTAGGTGGAGCGTTCAAAGCAAGGTAGGATTAATGACCACCCTATAGCCATCATACAGAGATGAGTACAAGTGTAACCTTCAAGCATTGCGACTTTAATTTTATGATTGAGATTATTTATGTTTGATGTTGCATGATTAGTGTATGTGTATATTAGTTTCTAGAGTTTGCTATATGAGATTTATTTTGAGAATTGCTTTAGGGTTTATTTGCTAGCTTCTATGTGTTTATACGTTTACTTCTACCCCTTTGTTTTGTTCTACTTTGTCGGGACGACAAAGGTTTGAGTTGGGGGTCTTGATGTCTCCCTAATTGTTCTTATTTTAGACCCTTGGGAGACATCATTTTTGGTGTTTATTTGATTAATATGATAGACTTTTGGACTAAATTTGCAATAATCCGGAATTACCTTTTTATTTCTAGCATTTTTAATTTATTAAACTTTTGCGCGTAATATTGGTATTTTTAGTGTAAAGTTTACAGGTTTTAGATGTTAGCTAGGAGAGGAATCCGAGGAGAAAGTCAAAGATCGTGAATTAGAGTCAAGACTTGAAGACAAATCCCGAAGATATTATTTTTAGAGCTGAAAATCCACTTTCCAGGCCATAGATTGCTGTTTTCGAGGTGCTTAAGCGATGATTTAGCCGCTGACCTTTGAAGAGAAATCATTCCTTATCGAGTTACGGAACTTTAGCAACTGGAATGAGGTCAATCGAAGTTGTAACGCATCGGGAAAAGCTGTTTTAGTGAAGGCCTATCATCAGTTACGGGATTTTGGGCTTAGAAAGTGGGCTTGGACATTTAATTAGGCTTTTATTTTCTGGTCCAAGCCCTAGTCCGAATTTTTACTTATAAAAGGAGGGCTGGACTTCTATTTTACACACAACTCACATTCCACAAGATTAAACACCAGAGAGAAGCAACAGAAGGAAGAAAGAAGAAGCTACAAGAGTTGGAGCGGGTCTATAGCTCCGTTCGTAGTCATTCCAATTCCGGAAATTAGGTTCTTTTCGTATTTTAATTTTGTAAACAATATGAATTCCAATTCTTTTAATTTAGTTTTTAATTTTAATATGAGCTAAGCTTTTAATAGTGCTTGAGAACAAAACAATGGGTGAATCTTGATTTTATTATTATAACGAATGTTGAATTTGGGTTTTTATTGAATTAAATTAAATTAGGGCTTTTACTCTTTTCGACAATTTGTGAATGTTTACTGATTTTAGAGTCGCGAACTAAAATCAGGTATTAGTATCTAAGCTATTCCATATATGTGGCGTATGGATCATCCTGACGGGGGGTTTAGGTACAGAAATAATTGTTCAATCTAGGATAAAAACTGTTGATTCTGACGAACTTAGTTAATCCTAGGGCCAATGTGGTAATAAATCTTAATCATCCAACGGTGGATCATATTTACCCTGACGGGACTAGTGACACTTTAGGATCGCCTTATAGTCCACCCTGACGGGGGTATAAGGATATTAGAATCCCGACCATTGTAATTGACTGATTTAACCCTTAAACAACATAAGTTAGAAAGTAAAATTAGGAGGATCCTTGCGTTCTCAAGTACTACATCTCATATTGCGTTTTCATACATTTTACTTGCGTCTTATCTTTTACTTGCATTATTATTTTATCTTTCATTTAGTTATAATAAACAAAACCAAAACAAACAAGTTATCCTCTTTCATTTTCATAAGTGCATCAATCGCTATTTGCATAAACATTGTGATCAACCATCCGTCCTTGGAACGAATCTGATTATCAGAATTACTACTTGGGACAACCGTACACTTGCGGTTGTGGTTCGATTATTATTTGCATTTATTTAGAACACACAAAGGACCACCAGCTATCAGGGCCCTTGAAGCTTTCTCTTTTTTCTTTGGGTATAAGGTCTTTGATTCGTAGAGGTTGTGTTGTCTTCTTTACTAAAGTTGGAATCTTTTTGCTCATTGAATCAACACAGCATGCTAACCTCTCTTCTCTTGACCTATTTTACCCCTTGAATTGGAACTCAGACTTTTCTCACTTGATTTCTTCTCTATTAAATCCCATACCTTGATTTCTTCATCTCCCATACAGTAGATAATGTTCATGTTCTCTTAATCATCTCAATTGACCCCCAACTCAAAGATTTAACCACTCTTGAAATTTGAAACTCTTGATCATTGGTTGTACAAGCTTTATTTGGGTTAGGAGAGGTGATTGGATGATGATTCTCTATGTGGGTAAGATGGATTCTTCATGGATTGGCTTGGATTTAAGAAATTGTAGGATGAATTTTTGAAATTTAAGCTTTTGATTCTTGGATTCAAGGTGTTTTTGTATGATTTGGATGGTTGAATCTTCCTTGTAATGATGTGGAGGATGAATTGGATGTGTTTTCATGGTGATTGGGTAGTGTTTTGATGGTTGGTGAAGGTTTTTGTGAGCTTGAATGGAGTTAGGAGAGTTTTGGAGAAGAGAAGAAGGCTTAAGGTTTATAAAATTCGGAATTAAAACCTTAATACCTCCTTTATACACCCAAACCCGTTTGCTCTTCCTCTGGCGGCACGCTGCGGTATACCGCGCATATCGTCCGGTGTACCGCACCTATCAGCGTTCAAAATTTTCGCCTCTGCTCAATACACGTGGTACGACCCCGTGGCACGGGTTTTTGGGCTTGCGGATCATGGTGCGGTGTACCGCGGGGGTAGTCTGTGGCTTCTACGTCAAAATACCCGTGGCACCTACCCCGTGGCACGTGTTGACCTGCGGACCAGGGCACGGTGCCTGGGGTAGTCCGCGGGGTAATGTTTCTCGGTTTCTGGACACGACCCGTGACTCCACCCGTGGTACGGGTTTTGACCTGCGGTATACCGCGGCTGAGGTCCGGTATACCGCACCCCTGCTTCAGTTTTTTCGAAAAATTTTGTTCGCCTTCCCTAACTCGATTTCTCCAATACCTAATCATCAAAAACACTAATACCTTCCTCAAATATGCAATATCAACTACAATTAACTAAACTAAACATAAATTAAAAACTGGAAACATAAAAACATAAAAGAAATTACGGGTTGTCTCCCGTTTAGCACTTTTGTTTAACGTCTTTCAAAGTTAGACGTATTACCTCGATTAAGGCTGACGAAATTTCCACCCTTTGCCTTTAATTCCCACGAACTTTTTGGCTCGATTCTTCATAACCATGGATGGTTTCATCCAAGATTTCGTGGGAAGGGGTGAATCTAGTGGTAACTCGATTTCAATTGTAGCATTACACTCCTCTGGCAATCCATTCATCTCTTTAGTTTCGAATCTTCGTTTTTTAGAAAGAATGTCCTTCATGAATTGACCGTATTTTGACATTCTTGTGAGAGCTTCTACAAACGGGATGCTGATCTTTAACTTGTTCACCATGTCAACGAACTTCTTGAATTCCAGGTCATTGTCCTTTCTGACACGTGAAGGGAATGGTGGAGGAGGACATGTGTTGGTTACCACTTGGCTCTCTTTCTTTTCTGGTGTCTTCTCTTGGACACTTCTTTGTTCAACTACCTCTCCGACCTTAACTTCTGTTGTTTCTCCCCCCTTTTCTGGAATAGGGACTGGTTTCGGTTCTGGTTCTGGTCTTGGTGGAGGTAGTTGTTTTCCACTTCTTAATTCAATTGCATGGCAAACTTTGTTTTCTGGAGCACTAGTATCACTTCGGAGTTGCCTTTCTGCAAGGATTTTAGTTTTTTCCACCATTTGTGACACTGTCTGCACCATCTCCATAAGCGCACTCTGTGAGTCTTGGGATTCTTGCTGGCTACTCTCTATATTTTCAATTAGGTTCATTATTTTAGCCATGGTTGAATTCGAACTCGATGGTTGTTCTTGTACAGTTTGCTGCATTAAATAAGGAAGTGGTTCTTGATAAGCTTCATCATAAATCGACGCTTCTTGATAGATAGGTTGTGGAGGATAATAAGATTGTGGTCGTGGTTGATAATAATCATCATAGTAATGGTTATTATGATAATAATTCTGTTGATCTCCGACCCAATTGTATCTCTGTGGGGGTTGATAGTCACCGTAATTTCCTTGAGATTGATAATAACCATCATAATAATGGTCTCTTTGATAAGGTATGAAGGAAATTGAGGCTGGATTATTCATGCAATATTCCCACGAGTGATCTCTTGCTCCACAACTAGGACATGAAGGTGCGGTATGTACTAGATTTCTTTGAGCTATTTCTCGCGCTTGTTCTCGTAATTCTTCAAGTTGTTGGCTTAACTCTTTGAGCTTTAGAGATTCTAAAGTCTCTATTTGTTTTTCTGATTCGAACGACCAACTTCCCTTGGTTTCAAGAAAATTCTCCATATTAGCTTCTTCAGGATCTAATAACACGAAACCTTTATCTCCTAATAAATCTGCTTTCGCCTAAAAAAATCTGTAAAACAAAAACTAAAGAGAAAACGTAAAATAGAACTAACTAAAATATAAGCACAAGATAATTGCACAAGGACTAACTATGTAGTCCCCGGCAGCGGCGCCAAAAACTTGGTGTGGCCTAGGGTGTGATAAAATAATGATATAAATAAGTGCAAATAAACACCCTAAACTAACACGGTAGTGCAAGTATTACAGGACATATGCAAGTTTTAATGATAAGAAGATTCGTTCCTCAGGGACTGACGAAAGTTAGAGAGAACTTATGCAAATTATCAAGTGCAGATATAAAAGATAGAAAGATAATACGCAAAGAAAGAAAAGGAAAGTAGATTTTTATTTGGTTTTTATAAAGAAAACTAAACTACTAAATTAAAAGACAGAAATTAAATAAAAGCAAAGAAAAGAAGATAGTATGAAAGATATAGCTTAGGTTTTACTAGTATGCACTAATCCTTCTAATTCTATCTATTATATCTAATTTATAAGTATTAGCTCTTGGTATACTTAGTCAGGATTCTAAATTCCCATACCTTAGACCTTGAGAGCGACTAAGGGGGCTACGGCACAACCAAGAAGTAATGAAGAATAGGGTTATCCAACGCCACTAAGGCCCTAAACAAATACTGCAATCCTGGTGATATGGTGGTTAAAACAAACCCTATGACTATCTAGTTAGAATCATGTTTTGTCAGAACTAATATCGACACTAGACGTTATGTGGTGGTTCAATAGTTAAACACCCTGTCAAGGAGACCATCTAACTACTCTTAAGGTAATCCTATACTCGTGCACTAGTAAGGAAAAAATCATTAAATCAAAACACATAATCAAATATAAAGGTAAGTAGCTAATATCAGATTAAAACATATAATTCCCAAAGAAACTTAGATAGAAGAATTAGAATTCATAGTTTATACATTATGCAAAACCTAAACTAATAGAATTAATTCATACAAAGAAAAGAAGAAGAAAGAATTACAAAATAAGAGGTTGAAGGAGACATAGTTGTTGCACAGCTCCTTCCAGACTTCTTCTCTTGGGTTGCAGCTTCCTCTTGGCCTTAAGGTCTGGCCAAGGATGATTTTAGAGTGTTAAGAGGCTGTATTTATAGGGTATAGGTTGACCTAATTCGTTTCTTGAAGGAGAAGGAAAGTAATGGACTCCTAGCCCAACTCAAATTCGTAAGGAAATAAAGATAAACACTGCTGGACCGTTTTGAGCATATCTTCTTCGTTATTGGTCGGTTTGAGCTCCATAAGATACCAAAAGAATCGCAACAGAATTATCTTGACCCTAACGAAGGAAATTACCAAAATCGGCCTATTTCTTAGGTAAAGACGCATATCTTTAGAAGTGTATGCAGAATCCCAGATTTAGGCAGCTTTTCCTTTTCCATCTTTTTAGCTTTTGTTTCCTTATCTCCAATTACCATGCAAATCTCTTTCCATATCTTGTAGTCTTTGACTTGGACTCTAATTAATCTCCATAATTATCTTTAAAGCTTCACACTAAATAAACAATTAAACCCAATATGCTCTAAAAATATTATGTTACTAAATCAAGACTCAAAATAGGAAAGTGCACTAAATTAAGCTAAGATCGACCTATAAACTAATAAATAAGCCTAAAATGATGTCGCAGAAGTATATTTTATTATCACAAATGAGGAGACATCAGCTCTCTACAATAATTCAGATGATAATAAAACTAAGGACTAATTACTATGAGGCAAGGATGAACAAGGATGATTTACAAGTGATATAAGAGTGTATTTATAGGTGTATAGAAGCCCTAATTCATTTTCTTGAAGGAGAAGGTAAGTAGTGGACTCCTAACCCAACTCAAATTCGTAACCCTAATATATGAAATCAAGCCTATTTTTGTTTTGGTCCTAACAGCTTCAATTCTCATCCGTTTGACGCGTATGAGTAGTCGAAATTCATTGTCTCGGAAAGATCTTTAACTTTGCTCTTGACCGTTTCTCCAAATTCCCCACCGATTTTGAGATATAAACTGATTTGTGGTCGTAGGTGGTGAAATTCAGATTTATGGCAACTTTTCCTTTTCCATATTTTAGCTTTTCTTTCCTTATCTCCAATTTCCATGCTTATCTTCTTTCCTTATCTCTTAGTCTTTGAATTGAACTCTAATTAATATCCATATTTATCTTTAAAGTTTCACACTAAATAAATAATTAAACCCAATATGCTCTAAAAATAATAATTTACTAAATAGAGACTAGAAATAGGAAAGTGTAGTATTTCTCAAGAAAATCGACTAGAAAGACTTCTAAACCACTAAAAATGATGTCTCTGACTAGGATTAATTCATGACAAATAAGGAGACATCAAGACCCCCTATGCAAATCTGTCAAGGTACGAATATTGAGGTTATTGTCGTACAAAATAATGATACCAATTTTGGGTTTGAGTCATGTAAGGAAGTAGCCTTCAAGTTGAAAAGATAGTGGAATCGCTATCGCATACACTTAGTGAAGTGGAGATTCCGAAGAAGATAACCAACTAAGCCGAATTGAGATGAAGTAATGGTTGCTGATTGGGTTGAAGAAGAGGTTGAGAAACCTAGAAAGGTAGTTGATGCACCAAGGGTACAAGAGAATATAAGGGCGGAATCGCTTCCACCACAGGTACGTGTAACACCACCATATCCATTACAAATCACTTATCCTAAAGGTGACATCGAGTACAAGAAGTTTGTAGAAACGTCAAGCCAAGTGAAAATCAACGTCCTAGTACTTGAAACCCTCAAGAAGGAGACGAAACACCCACGATTATTCAAGGAGAATCTATCCAAGGAGAATAAGTTTACCAAGTGTGAGACTCTGAATCTAAGTGAAGGGGTATCGGCGCGAGTTCAATAGAAGTTACCACCAAAGCTTCAAGATCCTGGAGGTTTTAACCTCCCAATAAAATTTGGTAATACATTTTAAATAAATGAGATGTTGACGTGGGTTCGAGTGTCAATCTCAGGCCCAAGAGTGTGTCAGAGAAGGTAGGCATTGGAGATTCCAACCATCCGTCATCTTGAAATTGACAAATCGATCCATACCAATTATGTGGGAAATCATCAAGGACGTGCTCGTCCACATAGGTAATCTTGTTATTCCCATTGATTTTGTTATACTTGATTATTAAATAGATACTATTGTCTCGTTTATAGTTGGGCGTCCATTCTTTTCCACAAGGAGTCATGAGAGGTCCCAACAATCCGATTTGTGACTAAAGAGTCGAATGATAAGAGCCCCCAAGAAACCTTGAGGAAGAAAATAGACGATGAGTTTGCGGTGGTAGAATGAGTAGCGCAAATAGCTCCCAATCCCGCAAAAAGACCATGCAGGTACAATAAATCTTGGATGGGGTCGTTTGTTGTCACCCAAGTCATTTAGGAAAAGGTGACTGAGGTATGA
Source organism: Nemophila menziesii (assembly GCA_029959085.1). NCBI lineage: Eukaryota > Viridiplantae > Streptophyta > Magnoliopsida > Boraginales > Hydrophyllaceae > Nemophila > Nemophila menziesii. The sequence continues at coordinate 9,014,593 of JARWIR010000017.1, read as the reverse complement.
GAAAAGAAAGGTTGCAAGTTAAGATTGTTAGATGTGAATAGTCTCACTCGTGGATGGGGAGGCTACACTAAGAAAAAGTAGAGAGGTAACAATGTCTAACTTTGAACGACGTAAAATAAAAGTTCTTATAGAAGACAACCCACAATTTTTATAAGTTTTCATGCATTTTTTAGTAGTGTGAATTAGTAAATTGTAGTGTATATTATGTTTAATGAGAAAGTTATTAGTTGTTTTCTATGTGTAGGTAGTCAAAGATTTGAGTATGGGGTAAAAAATACCGGAAAAAAGAAAGTATGCAACTGTTATCTGCGGTACACTGCACCATACCCCCGGTGCACCACAACTAGACCGTGGTGACATGTGAGCATGTTAGTAAATTTTAGAGGTACAAGTCAAGAAGATTTGTGGTACAACACAACCTACTCGCAATGCACCGCACGTGAAAATCGTCACCATAGTGTGCATTAATTGGAGAATACATTTTTTTGTCCAAGAGGAAGGATTGAGTGTGGTATACCACGCCAACTCCTTTATGTAGGTTTGATTCTCAAGACAAATGATGGTTGTTTTAGATTCCATTTTTTTATTATTTAAAAAAACCCCAAAATCTATAAAAACAAAGAAATTATAAAAGACATCTCTAATAAAATAATTGTTTTAAATAAACTAAGCATATATTAGTTTTTTTCCGGCTAGCACTACTTTTTATGATAATTAATTATCTTTTTAGTTCTTTACCAAAAAAATGCATGACCATATTCGGCGACTACCGTATTGAGATATGCGACATATCGTGCCACGGTATAAGAAAGATCAAGGCTGCAATACACCAGGCCAATGTGTGTGGTACACAACACTCACGGGCTGTAGCAGCTACAAGAAAAGGTATAATTCATATCTACTTCAAAATCCTTAATCCTTCTTCTTTTCCAACAAAAAAAATTGCATTAAAGTTTCAACCCAACCTTCACCACACATCAAAACACAACTCCAACACCAAGGAATCACTCAACTACACAAAATTTCTTCACCAAGATCCAAAAATTTCCTAAATTCCTCAAGAACAAATTTCAAAATTTAGCCACAATTATCCATCCTATATCAAAAACACCACACCCACTTTAAAAATCACCGTTACAACATCATTTCCAAACCCAAAAACATAAAAGACTCTAAATTTTTTTGATTTTTTTTGAAACACTAGGTTTTGGTTCAAGAGCTTTTGAAGTCTTGCGAGGTCGGGATCTGCAAAGAAGTCTTCCACTACAATAATAATATTTATACTTGGTCATTAATGTCGGTAAAATATATAAATTTCAATGCTTTCTTTTTTACTTCATAAAATTTGAGAATTACTTGGGGCTAGCTAATTATTTTTTGTGTGAATTGATGTTGTGCGTTTAATCCTTTCGCTTGAGTTGTATGTAAGTTTGCATTGTAGGTGATAATTGAGTTGACGGTGATTCGTGTTTGAGATAGTTTTTTGTTCCCGTTTTCCCAACTACAAGGAAAATCACATATCAATGTTGACAAAAAGGACAAGAATCCTTGCTAGTGTGTGGAACAAAGGGAAGGTGAAACAAACCGAGGTTGAAGATAGTGTGAGTAAGAGGATAAAAGAGAAGTACGTGTCAAGACACGAGTGAAGAAACAAACAAGAGTGATCACAACAAAAGTTGTTGAGAGAAGATGTAGCACAAATTAAGACTTGGCATATATAAAACAACCCTATCTTGGGTAATGAACGTAAGTGCGCAAGGCAATAAATCTCGAATGTACGTTTTCTTCTCTGCATTTCATCTCATTATGTGTTTATTTGTATATTTTTAAATTTGCATTTGTTATCGAGTTTGTTTTGAGTTGTGGGACACGACTCCCTTTGATTTGGGTTGTGGGGATTCGTTGTCCCTCATTCCCATTTTATGTGACTTTTTTGAATTTTTAGTGTATATTTAAGGAATTAGGCCAAAATAATAACCTTATCAAGTAAACAATAGTTAAGAAACGTGTTTATAAAATGGTCTTACATGCTTAAAGTATGGCATGAAAACACACCATAAAAGTATAGAAAGGACTAGTTGCAATATGATAGAAGTAAGTTTGAACTTAGGGAGACTGAGTGGTGTGTAGAACGTGAGATCCGAGCCAGTTGAAGACCCACTTAAGAGGTGATAAAGTAATGAAATCAAGTAGTTAAGAAAGTGATTAAGTATTTATTTGATAAGCCCCTTGTTGCCTTTTAGCTTGCTAACCATATATTAATTGTTATATCGTTCTTATCCCTTTCTAACCTATTATCCTTTTCTTTGTAGGCACATCATAAGCCATACCTATTAGATTTTAAGACCTTTTCCATTTAAACCCACTCAAATCACAACACTAAGACAATCATTTTTATAGCTTGATTTTGGGGTGGTGGGTTAGGTTACTTTGGGTGGGTATTGAGCTTGTATTTATATGCTCTATGTTTATGATTCTCCTTTTATTGTAACCCTTTTCTGGGGTCTATTGTGAAAAAGAAAAGAAAATGAAGAAAAAATTAGAAAATAAGTAGCATGACATCTCACATAAAGAACAGTGTCATGTATAACTAATAAAAAAAGAATTGAAAGAAAAGAACCAATAGAGTGGAATGTATTATGTTGGGTATATTGGGGATTATTGTTAAGCACATCAAGGTTGAGTGAGAACATTTTTTAGTGTAAACTCAAGCTCTAGGGTGATTCATTGATGGCTAGTGATGAGGGAGCAAAAAGCGCTTCATATAATCCTAATATACCTATCATACCGTCCCTACGCCAACATTACAACCTTAAAGACATTATGCTTCTTAATTAGGGATATAGGAACGATTGATCTAATAAAGAGTAGTTAAGTGGACCATTTTATATTATGTTAGGATCAAGGAACAACTTATACCCACCATATCAGACTAAGCAAAAAACCTATCCTTCTTGCATTGCCAAGCTTATCTAATCTTGAAATTATATCGCATTGATTGTTTATATGTGTAATTTATTTTTTAGTATTTATTGCATGAATCTTGTTAGATAGTTTCTCTGGGATCATTATGTACATTCTTCTTTCCATACTTGGTTGATTGAAACTTCCCTAGTTTAGTTCTTATTTCGTCGGGATGAGAAAACTTTGAGTTGGGGTCTTGATGTCTCCATTTATGTGATATATTAATCTAGTTATTGGTGTCGGTTAGGGCGTGATTTTCACCTCTCAATTTTTTTTCTCTTCTATTTACCGGTGTTTTAGGTTTTTTTCACCTTTAATCCCTTGTTGAAAAATCATATAATGCTAAGGTGAACAAATTTAATTCCAAGACCTTTTGGGTCAAATAACCCCATTTATTATAAACTTGCACTAAGATTGATTGTTGGACTAATAGTACTTTACATTGTGATTAATACGTCTTGTGATCGAATCTTATGTAGAGTCAAACTGTTATATAGAAAACTTGCACTTTACCTCCCTTTCATAACATAATTCTCATAAATCGAATCATAAAAAGCAAAATAAACAAATAAAAGAATAATGCCATGTAATGGCATAGTAGTTCTTTACACACTTTCACCTTCTCACTTCTACCTATCAATTTTTCTTTGTTTTTGTTCTTTCGATTTCTCACTTCAAACTTTTACACTTCGTTCAGTCACTCACAAATATACAGAACACCGTTTCGTGAAAACACAGGGAAAACAATCAAAACAACCAAAAAAAAAAAAGAACATGGAAATTGACATGTGAAGCCTTTTTAATTGATTGCAGCAGTGCAACATAAGCAAGTGCTGAAAAAAGAAGACTTATTCTTGCGTTTTACATTGCCTCTCGTTGAACTTCTCTCGAGTTCATTTGCAGGTGTGCTTCCTGATTCATTAACAACATTGCTTTCATGTACCTGTGGTGTATTAATTGAATCCTCTCTCTTGTTTAAGCTGAAAAATGGAGGTCTTGAATAATTATCAGAATCACTCCTCTCCATTCTAATGATTTTCTCTTCAGCCACCATTTGATCATAGTCTAAAGAGCTACGACCATTTGCAGAATGAAAAGTCACATTTGAACAGCTTGATAAGCTTCTGAAAACATTCTTGTCATGACGTAGTAATGGAGTTTGATCAGATTCTCCAAGCCTTGCATCAATTGAAGTTCCAAAATCAAAACTTGGACACTTCCTAAGCTCAATTCTTTCACAAGTTTTCTCTGGATTCGATTCAATACTATGCCTTCCTACATTTTCTTGAGTAATTGGAAGTTCAACTTCCTCAATAATCCATGGAGTTGAATCAGTGTCATGCTCAAATTCTATCTTACTTTCTTGAATTTCCATTTCACTTGGCTTCTCTTCTATTTTGCTTTCAAGTAAGCCTTCTTGATCTGGCTTCTCTTTTTCACAACTCACTTGTATGATACTTATCTCTATAGGGGTTTCTTCATTATCAACTACACCACTTTGATTAAAATTCTTGGTCACCTTAGCCTCTTTAGTCTCAATCTGAAACGATTCATCCATAGAACTTGGATATACAGCCTCCTCATTAGATACTAAACCAGGTAATTTGTTCTCAAAAATCTCCAATTCTTGTGCAATTGATATGATCTTGTCCGTGAGGATCATGGGATTATCATTAGGCTGTGGAAGATCTTTCAGTTTGGAATCTGAGGAATCATGCAACTCCATTGTTCCATTGTTATCAACTGTGTCTTCACAGCTTATACTGTCACATTTCTCTTCAGAATTGTTGATGATTACTGATTTATCTTCCTCTTCTTTATAGTGATCTGTAGAAATAACATCTACACTTTGAACTTGTGGATTTTCAGTGCTCTCTTTGTAGTTCTTCAGGGCAATTATTTCTTCAGTTTCCTTGTTTTCAAATGATGATAAATCATCATCACCTTTTTCTATAAGAACTTCAGTGGGTTCATGTGCTTCAGATATTAATTCTACAATGAATAATGATTAATTACATGTCAAAATTTGAGTTAAAGATGGATATATAGTTATCATCCACAAGATGCTACGAACTATAAATAACACAATCATGATATGTAATGAGATTGTAAGTAAAAGAGTTTGAACCGCAATAACTAACCTCTCTCAATAAATGGTTTGTTTGTATGAATTTCAGTATCACTCTTGCCAGTTTTCTCCTCTATAGATTCTTGTTCATCTTCTTTTAAAACAACTTCTGGAAATTGTGCAACAGGCTTTAGTTCTTTTTCATCTTCATCTGCATATGATATGCAAAGCTCAGCATAAAATGATCGAAAACTTATAGTATTCAAACAATACATTAGGAGATATTAACCTTTTTCATTTGATGTGAGCAACTTAAACTCAGAATCATCAGCAGCTTCAGCCTTATCATGATTAAATAAATCATCATCTTTTTCATTAAAATCTTCACCTTCACTACTTTCAGGTTTAATATGGGTTTCTTCTTTTATATCATTTTCAACAGAACAAGGTTCTTGAACGTTTTCTATAGCGTCACTTGCTTCATTCTCTTCTCCTGCAAATAAATCATAATATTATACATTTCGAAAATTCAAATAGTGTCCATATAAACCAGGGATAGAAATTGGACTAGTGTAAAGTACCAACAAGTGAAAACATATTTCTGACATACCTTTTAATATTCCAGACGCATTTTGGTTTCCCATTTCATTTACCATGTAACTCAGAGAAGGAATGCTTGGAAAAAAACTACATGAGATATAGAAGTATAAGGTGGAGAAAAAATAGATAACTAATTCCGAGGTTTAGTTCATACCAAGATAGATTAATGATTATGATAATGACAATCACATGTTAATAGTTAGCAAATAGGAAGACATCCTTGAACTTGAGTTGGCTTGCCAGAGTGGTAACACTTGATTAGTACGGCTACTTTAAGAATAGTGCTTAGAGCACAAGCCTAACTTGATCCCTACCATATGAACCAACAAAAAAGTATGTTAACAATTATTTGTATCTCTTTTCTTGGAATAATATATATGTCTTTTTAGCTATGGTTTGATCTACCCGATTATTATCTGTCTCAACGATCAGAAAATTTCAACTCTTTATATACTGTTGTGTACAATATATATCTTCAAATTTATCTTATGAATTAAGATCAAGTCCGACATATCTTTCGTGTATTTAAAACAAGGAAAAATTATTACTGATTCTAAATACATAAAATTTTGGTTTGATAACTTTTGGATCCTTTGTTATAAATAAATTTAAAAAATATTGAGAACCCCTTTTAAGGTCAAAGAATTTGGGACACAAGGAGCTTGCCTTTGGTGGCTTTGTCAAGGGCTGGGTCGGATTAAGATGAACATTCTTTGCTATAATCAATTTTAGAGCGTTGTTTAACACATTATTAAGTAGATAAAGCTTACTTTCGGTGAGCTAAGATGCTCTATCTAGCCTATCAACACTCTATTCGTAAGATATATGAGGAGTATTATCTTTGCCAGCACACTAGGCCATCTCTGATAGCCACTTTCGTAGACATTATTCTTATTTAATGCGTCTCAACATTTTAGGTTTGTAATTCATATTATTTTCAATATATAATATATTGTTTTTATATATTCAAAAGTTATTTGACAGGATAAAATTTGATCCTAAAACTTTTTTCTCACTACATGCAGGGGCGGAGTCAGGAATTATTGTTAGGGGGGGCCAAGGGGGTTCGGGGGCAACGTCTCCGAAAATTTTGTTTTTACCGTATTTACACGACAAGTCTATGTATTATGCCAAAATTGCAAATAGGTCTTTATATTATGCAAAAATGCACTATAAGTCCCTATATTGTGTAAATATTGCAATATAAGTCCCGATATTAACTTTTAATTAATAAATAAAATAATTTATAGTCTAATAAAATAAATTTCAAAAGTTGGGGGGGGGGGGGGGGGGGGGGGGGCAAATGAATGTTTTTAAAAAATATAAGGGTTAATTATTCATAAACTTTTTTTTTTTAAGATAGTTATAGATTTTTTTTAATAAAAATTCAAGGGGGGCCATGGACCCCCCCCCCCTAGCTATACCACAGCTCCGCCCCTGACTGCATGATCATAGGTCAGCAGCATCATGACATGCCATTGATATAAGCTTTACCCTCAAGTGATCAATATATTCCATGTCCAATGACTATTATAATGATGAGGTTACCACCGAGCCGTGTGGCAAGGAAGCTTCAAGATGCTATCCTCCTCGAGGAGTATCACCTCCTAAGCATCCTTTTAGGTAATACGATAAATGTTCAACCATATATATTGGGTTTTTCATATTTAAAGTTTAATGGTTATCACTGATTCTATTGCATTCTTCATATTACAGTCAAGCCTAATTCATAAATATTCTTCTTGGTTTTTTACCCCAAATTTGATTTTAACAGTCGAAGTGCCATTGCGAGGCACACCTCCCTGTGTTCCTGACCCTTGTCTGATCTCAGGTTACCAAACTCGGCAAAGATATAGATCTGTCTCGGGCAATGTTCACGATAAGTATCATAGTTTTGTCCTTCTCATATTTGTATTGGTCAGGTATTTCAAGCAATATCAATTGACGCCGTCCGTGGGAACGAAAATTCCAAATCCATTAACATACCACTAAAACCCGAGTAAGACAATCTTGTACTAGATAAGAAGAAATGGGAAGGTCCGCGTTGTACCTACCGAATTCTGAGATAATATTGCTTTCAATAACCAGCGTAAGAGATTCTTAGAGAAATGATCCAGATCTCTTACCGATACCAGGCAACATCTCTCTCACTTACTGAAATTGATATGTTCCAGCTCAAAATTAATCCACATTGTCAGCAATTGATACAGTAAGCATGAAGCAACATTTCCAGCCACCACCATAACATGATCTTATAATCCGAAATGCCCGAGGCAATCCTATCTTAAAAATCCAGAACGAGTACATTCATGTACTCGCGAGACAATGAAACTAGGTGCATGAAATCGCGTGCCTAGAAGAATACAAATATCGACGAAACTATCCGCGAAGAGAAGGACAAAATCAGTAGTGGCAATCATGCACTGGCAGGTTATCAGCAGTAAATATAGTGACACCCCTTACTTGGGAGAATACTCGATTGGGATGTGTCGTGAAGATTTGAACCACCGAACATCTCCTCATTTAATGGTTCCTCCAAAGTGGGCGTACATATCAACAATTTTCAAAGATACATGGAGCTCATTACAAGGTCAGCAACTGTTTATTGCTGAATCTTTCCCTCAACTCTATCAAGAAATACCAAGTTGTGGTATACCCGACTAGAGACGCTTTCCATCGGGAGCGTCGACCAATTCACATATACGTTACAAGCCCAGTGTTAAACATGATTATCTCAAAAACAATTATTCCATGTTCAACCTCAACTAAGAAGAAGGGCAAATTTTCCAATGCTTTATGCGTCGATTTTTTGTAGTCGCGTGTAATATGGAGGATCTATACCAATCTATGGTTTACCTCGCCTTCACTCGAGGATTGACTAGTTACGATTTTCAGGTCCATTTAGCCTCTCATCCTTACTATGGTCTTCCAGACATCATTATCACGCATAAATTTTAATTAAGGTACAAGAAATCGGAAATGGGGTACATGTGACATAATGAGAAAGAGACACCATTTACAATGAACACAATCATTGGGAAAGAAAGAGGAGAATCAACTTTACTAAAGAGTAATATTGCTCAAAAGCCTGCAAGGTTCGAGGAAGATTAATTTTCCATCACAGAGCAAAGCATAATCAGACCTTAATAAAATTCACGCGCCAAGTCGAGAAGGGCCCCAATATACAATGGCCCCAAATATGTTCGCTCTCCCACCCTGAGATACGAAACATTAAAAAACATATCCATTACCATAAATATCATGACCACGACACCAACCAATACAAACCCATAAGGAAGGAAATAGATAGACTGAAATTGATCGGGAAGTTACCTAGTATTACCTTGGGAAAGGCCTCAACGAGTAAGGAAAAACACAGAAAAAGGGATCTATTCTAGAACAACATATTTGAGAAACATCGCTCCCAACAAACGCCTGACATCAACATCAAGCCCATGAGGCAATGCCATCTCGAGGGCCATCTGAAAGTTTTCCGAAAGTAATTACTATAGTTGTTGGACCCAAATGAGGCAAATCCAAAAATGAGAGAAGGAGCCGAATACAAAACATCAAGATCCAGAGACCAGTAGGTATCATATTAATGGTGACAACATCTGATTCTCTGATCGAGGCACAAGGATGTTAACGTTCCCCATGATGATCCACTCGTAATACCACCCATCTAGGGAATTGCCTGACGAGACGAGTATCTGTTGACACCAGGAACTTGGTTGATCTATTATATTTGGAGACGTTTGACCAACTAAAAATTGATCCTAGTGCCATTAAACTGTTTTAGGACGTGATAAGATGTTTCTCTGGCAAAAGTTTTCAACCGTTAAGGTCATATCTATCTACCCATCACTATGAATTCAAGGGAACAATCCAAGAGCATACATATATGTTGTGTCATCAAGTGATATAAATCTATGTATCATGTAATCATCAGGTGAACCACTCTCAACAAACTACAAGAAATAGTCTCAACTTATCACCTCACTGTAAAATTCCCAATTTCAAGTTGTATGACAGTAGTTTGGGGAAACCAAATACATGCTTGAGAATGCAACTGTAGTTTCTTATAAGGTTTGGACATGTTCATGGTCAGTTTTTTCTAGATAAATTGTCACACACTTGTTTCGACTCAAAATTCCTCTAGTTTTCACCTACACATCAACGGGAATATACCATACTTCTCTCGTCAAGCCAAGTATAAATGAAATAAAAACTAGAACATACAATAATATATACTAAATCAAAATCTATTATTATACAACCATACAAAAGTATTAAACTAACTTTTAAACTACCTCCATGTGGGTTGAAAAGTGTACTCTACATGTCCCTATAATTTGCAAAAATTGCTCTATATGTCCCTATTTTTTGCCAAATTTACACTATTGTTCCTTATATTTGAAAATTTTCACTATAGGTCCCTATATTATGCAAAAATTGCACGATTTTTCCTTGTATTGTGCAAAAGCTACTCTATAGAATAGTATGCAAATTTGCACGGGATAGGTCCTTATATTATGCAAAAATTACACTATTTGTCCTTGAATTATGCAAAATTTACTCTATAGTTCCCTATATTATGCAAAAATTGCACAATTTTTCCTAGTAGTTTACAATAAGTGTGCGCTTACAATAAGTGTGCGCTACCTCCCTGTATTTTCGAAAGCGCACTTTACCTGAGTTTTGCATACTTTTAAAACTACATGGGAGGTAGAGCGGATTTATTCTAAATCACAAGGACTAAAACGCAATAATGGAAAAAACCTTCTTAAAAATTAAAGCTTCTCCATATTATACTAGTGGTTCAAAATATCTGTAGAATTATCAAATAAAGTTCCTTTCTTGGAGCAGTTTCGTATCTTACATTAGCTGTTTCACCATTTTGTGTAACTTTTGCCGTAATTTGGGCAGTTTACCGAAATAATAATATTGCTTGGATTGGTCAAGATATACTCGTAAGGGCCTCTTGTTCCTCGTAAGGTCCCTCATCTTTCAAAATGTTCACCTAAGCCGATAACTTTCATTTTTAGTATTTCGTCCAATAATTAACAGAATACTAATGAAAGTTATGGGGTTAGATGGATATTTTGAAAGATGAGGGGCTTTGGTGGATAGTTAACTATAGATTCACTTTGTTTTGATGTGTTTATATTGGTGTTTTTACTTAATGTAGGGAATTTACGCTTTATGTCCCTGTTTTCTACAAAATTTACACTATTGTTCCTTATATTATGCAATGTAGTCCCTATATTATGCATAATGTCACTTATGCTAATATTTTAGTTAACTGCACATTTTCTCTATAAGTTCTGTATTTTGCAAAAATTGCACCACCGGTACCTTTATTACGTAATAATTATTACTAATATCCCTATATTATGCAAAAAAGGGAAATATAGGCTCCCTATGTTAACTTTTGAGTTATTTTCAGTATAAGTGCCTGCATTATACAAAATTTGCAACATAGGTCCTTATATTATGCAAAAATTGCACTACATTCCCTATATTATGAAAAAATTCAGTGTCGGTCCCTTATGTTAATTTTTTAGTTAATTGCACATTTTCTCTATAAGTTAGGTATTTTTCAAATATTGCACCATCGGTCCCTTTATTAAGTAATAATTAGCACTACTATCCCTACATTATGCAAAAAAAAAGGCAAGATGCAAGGTATAAATCTAATTGTATATGGACCAAATTGAAAACCCCAAAAACTAAGGGGACTGGAGTGCCCTATTTTAATGCTTCTATAGCTATTCACACTAAGATTACCATTCATGTGTACACGATTTATTAACATGAAATATTATTTTGTAGTATTGGTAGATTTATAATGGATAAAGTTGGTTGTCGGAAAATCAATGTTCCAAGAAATACGCAGATAGTGTTGACAAGCTGCTTTTTTTTTGCATTTAATTCTCCTGCAAATATTGGTGGGTAGATACCATGCCCTTGTAAGAATTGTCGTGATTGAACATATCTTTTCTGCGAAGATGTTAGAATCTATATGATTGTTACAGGGATGCCTGATAGTATAATCATTTTTTATTTCAAGGAGAAGGTCCCAGAACGGGAGATCTTACAAGTAAAAATTTACCACCTATTATTCCAACCATGTCATCACCTAAAATATACAACATGGCTATGGATGCATTTGGAATTCATGAGGTTTCAGATAAGGTTTTAGAGAAAGAAGGAAGTTGTGAGGAGGATAGTGACTGAAGTGGAGGATCTAGTGGGGGAGAAGAAAGTGATGGTGAGGAAAGTGATAAAGAGGGAGAAGTAAGTGATGGTGAGGATATTGACGGCGATGATGGATTTCTCAAGTTCTTTGAGAAGGGTAACAAAGAGTTTTATCCTGGATCCAAATCAACCGTATTGGCATTTACTGTTCAACTAAATCATATGAAGTCCTATTATCAATGGAGTGAAAACTCTATAAAAATGCTTCTTAAGTTTTTAAATAAACAATTTATGGACTCGAATATTCCCCAGACCGTGTACAAGGCTAAGAAAATGATAAATGCTTTGGGTTTGGGGTGTGAACAAATTGATGTATGTCAGACTAATTGTATGTTTTTAGGGAAGATTGAGCATCACAGACGGTATGTAACATTTGTAAAGCTTCTCGTTAGAAAGATGATGAGAAAGAAAAGATTGATGAGAGTGATGATAGTAGTAGAAAAAGCACAGGTAAGAAAAAGAAGACTAAGTCTAAGATTGCTTGTAAAATTTTGAGATACCTTCCAATAATTTCAAGGGTACAAAGATTGTATATGTCATCAAAGACATCATCTTCGATGACCTGGAAGTACAAAGGTCGCACAAATGATGAGCTCTTAAGACATCCAGCTGATTCTCTTGCAGGGAAGACATTTGATCATAATAACCTCGATTTTGATCATTAATGTAGGAATGTAAGGATTGGATTAGCCTTTAATGGTGTTAATGTATTTGGATAGACGAATCCTCATAGTATATGGCCTATCGTTTTGGTAAATTATAATTTACCCCCGTGGATGTGTATGCAATAATCTTCATTAATCTTGTTAACATTAATCCTCGGAAAAGAAGGACCAGGAAATAAGATAGATATACTTTTTTAACCACTTGTAGATGAGTTGATACAGTTGTGGTAAGGTGTTGAAACTTATGATGGATCACGTAAAGAATAATTCACAATTTGTTGCTATATTGTGGACCCTCAATGATTTTCCTGGTTATGTCGATTTATCAGGTTAAAATACTAAAGAATAAAAGGCATGCCCAAGTTGTGAAAATTTTACATGATCAATATGGATAGATAATGGGCGTAAATTTTGTTATTTGGGGCATCGTCGGTGGTTAGATGAATCACACAAATTTTGGACACAAATCCATGCTTTTGATGGGACTGGAGAATGGAGGCTACCGCCAAGAACATTGAGCAGGTCAGATGCATTCACGAAGTTAAAATTAAAGGGGGATGATTTTATTGACAAAGCTATGGATAAGAGGCAAAGGAAGCAAACTTCAAAACGTAAGAAATGTGACAAGGCAGAATTAGAGGATGGTGATGATTATGTTGGTTAGTCAACTTTATGGAAAAAATAGAGTTTTCTTTTTAAACTTCCTTACTGGGAGAACAATTTGCTTTGTCATAATCTTGACGTCGTGCATATCGAGAAGAATGTGTATGACAATGTGCATGCAACATTACTAAACATAAAAGGTAGGAGCAAAGATAACCCAAATGCACGTCATGACTTGAAAAGAATGAATATACGACCTTCCTTCATGTTGTGAAACAAGCAAATGGAAAATTGTATTGTCCACCTGATGTATACGAATGACAAGAAACAAGAAGGAAATATTTATAAATGTGTTGAGTAAGGTCAAATTTCCTGATAATTAGGCATCACATATATCTTCGAGATCAATGTTAAGTATAGAAGAATACAATCCCTCAAGTCGCATGATTCTCACATTTTAGTGCAAGATTTAATTCCTATTGCGTTGCGATCGTCAATTAATAAAGAAGTCACAAAGTTAATGATTGAATTGAGTAGTGTTTTCAACGCCGTATGTTGTAAAACACTCAATTTTGATGAGTTGGATAGAGTAAAAACTCGGGCAGCACTACAGTTGTGTCATATGGAGAGAATATTCCCACCTTATTTTTCTACTGTAATGGTGCATTTGGTCATACATCAGGCAGATGAGGCAAAAATTGGTGTTCCAATTCAGTTTAGATGGATGTATCCAATCAAACTGTACATTTATAATTACTAAATATAATTACATTACATATTTTAGGTCATTTAATCGGTTTATACTTATTTCAGGTGTTGGAAAGAATTCAAAAAAGTATAATGGCAACAAAGCTCATATAGAAGCTTCGATTGCTGAAGGTTACATAGCCAAATAGTGCCTCACATTTTGCTCAAGATATTTCGATGTGATAAAGACAATATTCAGTCGGCCCCGACGGAATAGAGACATTATTTGTACCGAAAGAGATAGATATTTACTTTCTAGTTGTGGTACATTTAAAGGAGCAATTACTACTAAAATATTAGATGACTTATCATTAGAACAAGCTCATATATATGTCTTGTCACATGTTGATGAAGTAAAATCATATGTTTAGAAAGTTTAAAGTTATTTCATTTTTTTAGTACAGTTCTCAATACAAATAATAATTTGACATGAAAATTTGAACTCATAATTTCTTGTTATAGAGAATTTAAATTGCTCAAGACTTGTATAAAAAATGGTGGGATAAGAAGTTCCATTAATCCAAGAACCATGCAAAAGTTTATGGCAAAAGAATTTCATGTGTGGTTTAAAACTAATGTAAGTTTTTTCTTGTATGTTTTCAACACTAAAACATAGTCTGATTTTGGGGATGACCAGGGGTATTTGTGAAAGATGATAATCGGTGAGAATTTTCAATTTTATGAGCATTACATGCCCTAACAAGTTAACAAAAGGATTTGTGGTGCTCATAAAAGATAAATTGTGTAATTTACCCTATAATTAATTGAATACAGTTAAAGATCAAGGAAAAAATTAAAACAGATAATTTAACTAAGTGAAGATAAAAATTTATCTTTTGTTACATATAATGAAGGGTGAATTTCACCTTTAGTCCCTGTGGTTTCCTTCAAATTTAATCTCTTTTCTCAAAAGGTAAATAAAGTATAAATGCATATCAAACATTAGTTACCTTCAATCACCTTCCTCGATTTGCAGAAAGGGGAATTGCACCCTTGGTCCCTGTGTAACGTAAAGTAGTCAAATTGTGGAACATTTTAAATGCAAACACAAAAATTAATAGACTCGTGCCTAATTGATTAAAATAAATAATTTATGTATGTCCGGGCCTTTAATTTTAAAATCAATTCTGAAAGAACGTTTTTAATAACTTTGAGAATATTACAAATTCTATTATAACATAACTTACACTTAACACTATCTGCAAAACCTTACCCACTTCAAAAGATACTAGTAAAGGGTATTAGCCTCTTTTGTAAGTGTCCAAGTTAAAAGTATAAGAAGGGCAACCTTTTGTGACACGTGAAGAAGATAAATCCCTCATTGTTGTGTTAACAGATCCATATGCTCAGCTTTTTCCTCAGAGAAATACATATATTTGTATGTCTTTTTTTTTTTGCATGTCTAGTATTTGTTACGTGAATTTTTATAATGGATTACACCGGTAAGACTCGAACCTGCGACCTCTTTGGATCCTGGCTCTGATGCTATGTTAGTTAACCAATTTTTCTAAAAGTTTAAGCTGTTAAGAGTAGTCATATTATACATTATATATGAGTTTTACATGCTCAATAATATTCATGCAAAACATCAAATAAAAGACTTAACTAAATAACCTTCTTTTTTATAGGTAAAAGGTATGTTAACAGATTTTAGAGAAGATAAGCATTGTTAGATTTTGGAAATTATCCGCAGTGTTTTGGATTCCTATTCAATATGTGTATGTGTGAATTTTCTCAACCTACTCTCCTATTCCTATTCAGCAAATTTAGTACATTCTATATTCATTTGGTGGTGTTTAATATCTGATTATGTTGCAGAGAGTTACTATATGTGAGATATTCTATGAAAATCACTTAGGTCAGGTGCTTGATGTTATTACGTCATCATATCCGCCACATGAAAATCAAACCAGTTGTGTAAAGCCTGAGAATTTGTTGAATACTATCTCCTATGTTTTTGTGGTTTGTATCGCTCATATAGTATTAAGTAATCCATCTCATCTCTCTTCTCTTTGTACTCAATTTATTTTCTGCATTATTAATTCAATTGTTTTGAATTTTGCAGGTGCAACTTTCTTCTTAATAATGTGATTGATAAGGTTTTGCTTCTAACTCAAAGGAGAGAGAAATATCTTATGGTAGCAGCAGATCAATTTGTGAGAACTCTTATTTCTAGCAATGTAAGTTGATTTGTTAGTCAAATTAATGTATATATTTCCTAATACTCATTTGTATCACAATAGGTAGACATAACTAATTTTGGGTAAATATTTATTGTAAAGATGAAGGAATTTGAAATGCATCTTTTGTTATTACGCGCAGGTTCCTAAGCCATTGAATCAAATGTTGTCATCTCTGGTTGATCAAGAAGGTGGGTACAAATTATTTTTTATGGTTCCTTTTCATTTCCACTATTCACATTATCAATATCTACAACTTTTTAAGAAAGTTATAATCTGAGTCAATAAATTGCTCATAAATGTAATTATATAGTGATGTTACAGGTGAAAAAAAAAGAAGGATATATGATATAACTAATGTACTTGAAGGAATCGACTTATTGAAAAGACTCTCAAAAATAGATTCTATTAGAAAAGTAATCCTTTTTACACAAAAAAAAGCAATTTATATTTCATTTACTTTAATTCTTATTTTTGTACAAATGATTTGTCAAGGGAGTTGATTCTTTAGGACCAAAAGTAGAGAATGATATGTCAACTTTACAGGTTCATGAGAAAATGATGCTTTAAAGTTTGAACCTTTTTATTCTTTTAACCTCTCCATATGTTTTACCTAATGAAGAATAGAAATCCTTTCAACATAAGAACGAAGATTAGATAAACGCATGAGGTTGTACATTTCAAATGACTCTGTTACTTTTACTACAAGGTGATATTTTTTTAATGTTGCAGAAAGATGCAAAAAATAATTTATTAAAATGGAAGAATTTACAGTCAATTCAAGGAGAAATTAGATGAAATAAATCCAAATTTACCACTTGGTTTGAGAAGAGAAATAGCAAGCGCTTCTAATAGTGTAATGGAGATTGATCAAGATCCTTCACAAGATTCTGGTGAAGGAATGACAAAAATTGTTCCATTAGATGTTGATGTAAGTATTTTCTTAGGTATTTATAATATAATATAGGGACTTTTCCAAGTTTTTAAATAAATATGGGTGTAATATATGAAGGCACCAATAGACCCCACAAAAGAGCTAAAATGATTAATAAGTGACCGTAAGTACGAGGAGGAAGTTACCACTGCCTTACAAAGGAGTGAAGTATCAATCATGTCATGGTTATGTTCTTAGGTATACAAATTCATAGTGAATAATTTTACTTATCCATGGTGCTTTTTCGGAATAGTCCAGGGATGTAATTGCAATTTAAGTATTTAACATGTTACTATATTTGTATGGGGGAACGATTACTGGTGGAGGTTCAGGTGGATCAATTTGTATTATGGATCAGGTAAACTTTTAAAAAAACGTTCTTTCGAGACAAAAAAATGATTCATGCGTTTTCTCAAATCTTTTAATGTCTCTCTCATGGTTTTAGGTGGTGGTGGGTATACTATAAGAAATTTGCTCGATGTTGGTGCTGCGATGTCTTTTTACTCACTTTTTGCATTATGTCCCTATATTATGCAGAAATGTTGAATTGGTGTTTATTTTTTAGCCCGTTGTAGCATTGGGAGATGAACCAATCCTTATGGAGAATAAAAACAATGTTAAGGACTTGGAGAATATCAAGTATAAATAGTAGAATGCATTCTTTAAAAGTAGAGGGCTTATAATAATAAAATGTGTATGGTGTCAGGAATATGCTGATTGGACAATACTCAAGAATCCCACATGTGCCAAGTGTACAATTCCAGGCGGCACCTCCAACTACAAGTGTTCTGGAAGAGGTTAATTTGCAAAAACACCCTTGATCTTTATAATGTAACTTTTTCATTACTTGAATTTACTGGATTAACCACCAAAACAAAGTCTCTGGAATGATGAGGATTTCGATTCTGATGATGATGAGGTTTGACACCATGTTCCCCCAACTTTCTAATATGTTCACTTTGCTCCTGTCCAGCTTCTTAAAATTATCCTTTTAGCTTTGGTTTGTTTTGTTTGTAATGGCTGAAAGCAAAGCTCCGCCTTTTCCAAATAATTAATGAATTCTTGGATTGAATTGTAATTAATTAGTCTATGATAGTTCTCTTTAGGATGTAATAAATTATTTTTAAATTGTTGTAATATATTATTGTAAATAGCGTGTCGTCACTGAATATTGTAACATATTTTTTTAATTTGGTAGCTTTTAACATTATTTTTCTATTTTTTACGATTCCACCTCAGGTAGCGTTTCAGCATAACTGCTACAAACAATTTGTGGTGTATTTTAACCACCACCTTTAGTATTTATAGCAGTATTTTTTAACTACCACAAAAACTATAGGTGGTTGCTTATATAGTGACGGTCTTGGTGGCGGTTGGCTATGTGCCATAAAAAAAATTGTTGGCGGTATGACTATGACTGAAGGTCAAAATAACTGTCATTTTTTTTTTTAGTGAAACCTGAAACTTTCAATAATCATAAATAATAAAAAAACAGATTTAATAATTCTTACACTAATACATGCCAAAATAATGAAGAACTTAGTTCATGTTTGAAACAAAAAATAATATAAAATAAAATAAAGACATTATCAGGAGTTTTAGAGAAAAAAATTACAAAGATGTATAATTATGTTGTTTGTCTTACTCTCCTCGTTTCTTTCTTACTCCAAAAACGATGCTAAGTAAAAGTATGTCTAAAAATATGAAAAACAATCTATTTATACAACAAATATCGGAGGTTTAAGTCACGAGTCTAGAAATTTGGTAAAATATGGCATGTAGACTTCTTTGTTAAAAGTGGACAGTTTAAGTAATCTATCCAAAACGTTCATAATTTTTCGTCTCAACTCGGAATCGATCAACGATCCTTCTCACGCATACTAGATTCCAAGGTATATCCTGTGTTTACATGGAATCTTCAGCTTCTTTGCCAATTGTTTGTCGTAATTTTTTTAAGTTGACAAAGATGTTTTTTCAGTTTTTGTGCTTTCACTTCTACTGAATTTTTTGACTTCTTGGCTTGTCTCGATATCGTTTACACTCATTTCTGGTGTTTCATTATCTCATTATTTTTTTTGACTCCTTATCTTGGTCTTTACATCCTTGGATCCTCCATGTTCTTAGAGTTACACAATCAAAATACAAACTATCTCAAATTACTCTAAACACGATAAATCTCATATAATAGTAGCTAAAAACTCAAAAATACTAATAAAGATGTGTTTGGCTAGTAAAAACGTAAATCACAGGACAAATACCAAGTTTTAATTTCAAAATGACCTAAAATTATGTATCATAAATATTAAATTATTTCACGAAAAACAAAACATCAATTGATTGCAATTTTTTTGCAAGAGAAACAATCATGAAACATCCATTAATACTATTATTAAGAATGATATTATTATAATAATGATGTTGGAAATGCATTCGTGTATGGTGTTGCGACAAAAGAAGTGTCATTTATATTTTTACCATAGTTGGGAGTTCAACGTTAGGTTGCAAATTCACAACTAAACAGATATAAACAATGGTGCAGCACTTTTAAAGAACAGATTTAAGAAAAAACTACATGTATTACCAGTTTATTTTCCTAATCATATAAGATATACCTTTCTATATATACAAGATTTTCTCTATCATCATGCAAAATAATGCCCAACTAACCCGATAGATAAATTTTGGTATGCAAAAGAAAAAAAATATACACGTATTTCAAATAATTGCAGAATTATCACTTTGTTATAAGTAAACTATACAAATATACCATATACAAGTTTTAATTGCATCATTGGTTTGTGTCGATATGATCATCATATAAACTCAATATGATTCTAAATAACTTATGATCATCAATATGATTTTAAACACATGATGGATTAAACCCAACTAACAAACAAGAATATAATCAAAGGTTAGTTAAGGTTAAGTTAGAGACTAAACTAAACATCATATAATCAATATTAATTATAGCACTCTTTTAGACAATTTTACAAACATATAAAAAACAATTCATAGTAGTTTAAGAAAAGCTTTCACCAATAATCCAAACAAGAACATTTCCCATTTTTGAAATGATGAAACCTATTTCGATCTCTTACTATAATCTCTCGTTCATATATCATCGAAACAAGCTTACTCCAATCATGACAATCACTACAAACACGAAGATTCTTTATAATCCTTATAACTTCATCACTCGAATTACATTCCACAAGAGCAAAAGCAATAGCTAACCTTTCACTATGGTATGAAAGAGCACCAATCTTTTCTTCCTCTTCAATATCAAACAAAACTTCTCTAGTTCTCGGCATATATCCTTGTTCTTGTAACTTTATATCCATCTCTTCAAGCTTCAAATATATCTCTTTCGTTCTATAATGTGTTTGATCACCTATTATAAACTTATACATAGTACCATTCATCTCAATTATACTAATCCCAGGCAATTTACAAACATAATTATCTTTCATTAATTTTCTTACTCTTTTCACACCATCCCATCTATTCATACTAGCATAAATATTCGACAAAAGCACATAATTCCCACTAGATTCCGGCTCTAATTCTATTAAATTCTTTAATGCAATTTCACCCACTTTTAAATTTCCATGAACTCTAGCTCCACTTAGTAAAGACCTCCATAAAACTGCATTACCTTTCATGGGCATAGTTTTAATCATTTCCTCAGCCTCTTCAAATTTTCCAGCTCTACCCAAAAGGTCAACTAAGCAACAATAATGCTCAAGTTTCGGTTCAAGGCCATAATCTTTAGTCATTGACTTAAATAAGTTATTACCTTGGTTTATTAAACCCACGTGTGAGCAAGCACACATTGTAACTAAAATCGTCACATAGTCAGGACATAAACCCTCTAAGGTCATTTTATTAAACAGGTCAAGTGCTTCGTGTCCATGTCCATGTATAGCTAACCCTCGAATCATAGCATTATAACAAAATGTGTCTCTTTGGGGTAATATATCAAACAGCTGGAGAGCTAAATTTAGACACCCACAATTTGCGTACATAGTGATTAAGGATGACCCAATAAACCGATTAAGGTTAAGATTATTCTTAATTAAATAAACATGCGACCATGTTCCGTGACCAAGGGCACCTAAATCTGCACATGCATTTATCAAGGCTACGATGGTAATTTCATTTGGCCTTACAAGAGATTTTTCCATTTGGTTAAATAAATTCAACACCTCGAGTGATAAACTAGTACCATGTTCGAAATTTTCTGCATTAGTAGGGAAATCGTTACGTGAATAAGCAGCAAGTATTGAATTCCACGTGGCTAAATCCGGTTGGTTAATTTGATCAAAAAGATATCTAGAGACAGTCACCTCGCCAAGTTTTGAATAAAAATGAAGTAACGAGAGTTGAACAAACCGATCATAAGGTGGGTCTAAGAATTTGAAGACATGTGCATGTAAAGCTCGGCCATGTTCGAGCCACGGTTGGGATACACATGCTTTGAATAAAGATGGGTATGTGAAATTATTTGGTTTGATTCTTGTATTATTTAGAATTTGAATGTAGTAAGAAAATGCTAAGTGTGTATGGTTTCTTTGAGTAGCGAGTGATGAAATGAGAGTGTTGAAGAGAAATATAGTTGGGTTCGATATTTGATGAAAGATGGTTATTGCGTAGGATAAGTTGGTGGCTAAGGTAGAAGATAAAAGGAGTAATTGGCTAAGTGGGTAAGTATGGTGTGTTATTAGACCAGTTGTGATCATTTGGGTGTGTATTTGGTTTAAGTTTTTGATAGTTTTGCATTTTCTTAAGAGGTTAAGTATAGGGTGATTGGAATTTGGACTCAAAGATGATCTCATGTGAATTGTTGTTGTGTTTGTGTTTGTAAAATTTGTGCAAGAAAGATGTATTTGTAGACCTTATGGTTACTACTTTGATATTGTATTTGTCTAAAGCCCATATAGTTGCTGCATCAAGTCAGTTTTATACAGAGAACCAAAACTTTGATCTTAATTACAAGATCCTCGAACAAAAATGGTATGTGTTTCACTTTATTGTAATTATTTATTAGACTTGTTGAGTTATTATTAAATTAATTTTTAAATATTTTTTATAAATTTAAAATAATTTTAAATCCTAATTTTAAAAAATCAAAATAAACTTTTAGAAAAAACAAATTCTTCCACATACATCCCCACCTATTTATTAAGTTAAATAAAAAAAATTAAACTCATCTTCTTCATCCACACGACCATTGCCCTAACTCATAGTTATAACCACCACCGTTGTGCTGCACAAAAATCATTATCACCACTATCATCAACAAGAAGATATATTCTCTAATTGAAAATGATTATTTACAACAAAACAATTTAAAAATTGTAGCATAAGAGCAAATGGCTCACTCCAATAGTCATGTCGATTCATGAGTCTCAAAACTCACACATCACCCCCTCCCTAAATACGTTATTCTCTGCGCATCATTGTTCATACGGTAAAAACTTCCAACGATCAAATTAATGACAATACACAAGAGTGCATTTAAACATTAGTTGAAATTAAAAAAAAAAATTGATAGTGGTGAGATTAGGTTGAATTAAATCAAGTTTTTTTGTTCGATAGTTTTTTCTATTGATGGCGTAGCAGTGCTGGTGATGGTAGATAATGGTCTCCTTTGATATTGTATTTGTCTAAAGCCCATATAGTTTTTTCAATGTGTATGAGAGTGGTTAGGGAAGGGATGATGTGTTTTTGTTAGGGATGTCAATGTAGCGTGATTTTGCGAGTACCCGCCCTACCCACATTCTAAATGGGGAGGATTTAGGGTACTAAGCAGGGATTAGAGTTGGTTATTGGGCGTAATTTTCAAAATCCGCGCAAGGTGGGACGGGGTGTGGGGATAAGTATTCCGCACACCGCAAACCCTTCCCACATGTATATAATATATAAATTATAATATATTTTAGATATAATATGTAATATATATGCATAAAAATGTTGACTTATAAATTAGTTATAAAATTTAATTGATATTTGAAAGTTATAGCTTTAAAATATAGTATAAATATGAGTGCTAAGCAAAGTTCTAGAATTTATTTATGGTTGGAAGCAAAAAACCAACCTCCATCAGAGAAAATGTATCCAGAACACGGTGTGGGAATGATGTGAAATCGATAATGAAAACATTGAACACATCTTTCTTAAATGTCCCTTTAGTATCGCTGTTTGGGCGGGCTCTTCTATGCAAATCAAGATTGATCGTAACTTTAACTGTTCATTCACATAGTATCTTATCAAACAATAAAAAATTATACGTTAAATGGATGGGATAGAAGGCTTGCAACCACATTTATTTTGTGCATTGCAAGAACATTTGGAAGGCTTGTATGAAATTTTTTTTTTTTGGAAACAAGAAATAGAGCATCTATGAAATCATTATTACAACTAACTCCATTACTAATGAGTTGTTTGGACCCTCGACGTTGAGTGATGTGAGTACTCAAACGAATGAAATCAAGGGTAACAATAAAGAGGATCTAGACAATACTATCTCCCTTGATGATGCAAACTCAATTTGGCTCAACGACACCTCTATTGTGAAAGAATGGGAACCTATAGGGGTTGCCTTCATTGTTGTTAACACTAAGAAGGAGATTACGTACAAAGTCATGAGAAGATGTTTTGTTAAAAGCTTAATTGAAGGAGATTGTTGGGCTATCCTTTTGGCTATAAGATCAATTATTGGTCTCAAGTTTTAGAGTTGCTCGTTCTACTATGAAAACCTTGAGCTTATTCAAGGTATTCAAAAAAAGGAAGGATCTCACTGGAGTATCCAACCAATGCTTGTTGAAATGGAGAAATGGTTAAGTAGATTCCCTAACTGGGAAGTCTCGCACATCAGCAAATGGTTTAATGGAGTTGCGGGTGCGCTAGCTAACTTTGTCCGACAAAAAATTGACATCCCTAGATGACACAATTACTCTCTTTTAGTTGCTTTTAGTTTTCTTTCTAAAGCTTGTAATATTAATGGTATCAGTTAATAATATTTTTATCTTTTGAAAAAAAATTGTCTTTTCTTTAATATTTTTAATATATAATAATCAGATAGTTTAACACTTTATATCAAAACTTTACATGATATTTAATAAAAAAAAGTATTACACAACATAATTTGATCAATAATTTGTGACACTTGTTGCCAATTTACTCCCGAAAAAATAAATTCTAGCGGTTAATTGTAATATTTAGATTGTCTCCATTAATGAGTTAATGAGATTATATTTCTCTATACTTTTTCTTAGCCTTCCCAAATATATAATATAAACCATGTATTTTTAGGACAACTTTAAATTTAATACCTTGGATTTTTCTTAATAGTTATATTATGTTTTCCTGGTAACCTTTTTTGGTATAGCCTGGTTTTAGTTTGTCTCTGAACCTGCAAGTAAAGCCAAGCACATACAAGGATATAACGAACAACGTGGGGTGTTGGAAAGAACAACGTGGGGCGGGTTGTGGGATTTCTATTTCTTTTGTGTGGCGGGAGGGTGCGGGGATAGGTAAATACCGCTCCAAACCCTCCTTATTGACATCCCTAGTTTATGTATATAATACACATAAGTGCAATTAAACATAAGTTCAAATCTAGAACATTGTGAAGTGATGAGATTGAATCAAATAGTTTTTTTTCTTCGGTGGTCTATTCTTTTTGATGGCATTAAGTGTTGATGTTGATGAATAATGATGCGGTTATTAATATACAAGAGAGCGGTTGGGAAGGTAGTGTATTTGGGGATGGGATGTCGTGTGAGTTTTATCGAGCCCTTGATTTACCAAGAGAGAATATATTTGATGGAAAACTAATTTTGGTCACGAATGCTTGGGGAAAGAAAATAGGTGGGGGTGAGTAGGTGTATGTGAAGAAGATGAGTTGGAATTAGGTGGGGATGTGTGAAAAAAATAAAGCTTTGGAGGTTTAATTTATTTAACAAAAAATTATGAGTTAAAAGAAATTAAAAAGATTTAATTTTTTTATAATACAACTTAAAGGCAAAAAAAGGGTAACGAGGCACGGTTTTGCATTTCAGGGGGTTAGTAAACTTTTTCTTTTTTCGAAATAATGGTTAAGTCGTTAAAAATGTTTAAAAATCATATGGCTTACAACAGATACTGCCTTCTCCTTGTCAAAAGAAAAAGAGATACTACCCCTCAAAATATAGAATGTGAAACTACAAATCATAAAGAAAAAGTAAGAATAAGAATAAAAAACCAAAATACAAAGAAACCCTTACACAACCACCACAACAATCACCGTATTAGTAATTGCATTACACCATATTGTACAATTCTTCCTTTCAAACGGTTGTATATTCACAACAACAGTGTCTAGTCTCGTAACAAGAGTAGAGTTTGAAAAGATTGGATAAAAATATTGTTGTCGACATTATCCTCTAAGGATTCCAATAACTTCCCAAAAATGTGATGTGAGATGTGAACAAGAAACTAAAAAAAGTTGTGGAAATCCCAGTTTGCAAGAGTATATTGTTCAAAACTGAACCTAATATATGAAGTGTCATATTTATTACATTTAACATCCCCATTACGCTATTTTTCCATCAAAATTTTCTCAAATGGGATAATCACTTGGTAAATAAAGGTGTCAAGGAAGTGTGATTATAATAACTATTTTCCATTAGATGGTATAATCATATGGTAAAATACATATTCTTTAAGTTTAATCTTCATCCAGTGCCCTCCCCCTTGTGATGTACATGAACTAATTAATAATTCAGAAAGATACAAGGCCCAAAAATTGTAGGCCCTCCTCCATCCTAGACCTTGGTAAAAAAGAAAAGCCTTAGGAGTGACAAAAATTGAAAAACATTTGAGTAGCACATATAGACTTTTTTGATAGGTTGAAAGACACCCCATGTAACTCATTTCTCAATTTGAGTGCAATAGAAACTATAGATTTCAACATGATTGAGTGGTGACTTAAATTTTGTGAGGTCAAGGAAACCGTATTACTCATTTATAAATTATTCACAAAAATGTGTGATTGACCTCATATTTGCAAACAACAACATGCCATGAGTATTCACCCTCCAAGTATGATCAAAAACCCAAAACAAAATATTGTAATGAAAGGACAAAGACCTTATGAAAATCCTTCTTGCCAAAAACACCTTTAAGAGAGATAGAGGCAATATCAACGGGATTGTCAAAGTAAACACCATATCAGAGATGAAGATTCTTATATTTGAGAATCCTACCGAGATTCGACATTTTTTGACATTTACAAATCTAGACAAAATCAGTTTAGGAGAAAGGAAGTACCAGGGGATATATCATTTTACCAAAATCGTC
Organism: Nemophila menziesii; assembly: GCA_029959085.1. Lineage (NCBI taxonomy): Eukaryota > Viridiplantae > Streptophyta > Magnoliopsida > Boraginales > Hydrophyllaceae > Nemophila > Nemophila menziesii. The sequence goes on along the minus strand of JARWIR010000017.1, from coordinate 8,988,229 downwards.
CAACAATGGGGAAATTGTGTCACAATGAGAAATATCGTGGCTAGAAACAAACAACTTTTCCAATTCAGATTCAAGTACTAAGGGATGGTCCAAAGTAGAAAAACTCCACCAATAAGAATACTGGACATTTTCTTTGACAAACAGGAGAACAAATTTGGTCAGTACTTGTAACTCCTGGACCATAAGTGTGGGAGTTATTGTTGGATAATGGAGCAATCATGTGAGTCTTTTATTGCGGTAGTTTTTTACCTTTGGGAATGAATGAAATAAAAGATGACCGACAACTCCTCAGCGGGTACGAGACAACTCAATCCTGACTCGGTAAATACCCTCTTCCAAAATATATATTATTCTTATCTTTAATTCCCAAAACTTTCCAACACCCCCACGACCACGCCGCGCCACTGCCCATTTACTGAGCAGAGCTTTTTATTGCGTAGTAAAATGGAAGCATCCTAAAAAGAGTATTCAAAGGGGTTCAAATCCTGCTTGGTTGTATTTCACGTGACCTAAATTCCAATCTAACTAGGACCTCTATGTCTAAGACTTTTGAAATGTATAGAAAAAGATAAAGTATTATAAACTAATATTTTTTCCATCTCCATTTCTGATGTGAAACTTTTCAAGGAAAAACTCTTGGTTTTCTCTTTCTCCAAGAGTATGAAAAAACCATTAAAAGTCTCTTTAATTTCCAAAATATATATATATATATATATATATATATATATATGTGTGTGTGTGTGTGTGTGTGTGTGTGTTTGTGTGTGAAGGAAAAAATACAGAACTTGATGTTGTTTCCAACATATATTCAAACACTCACACTAGAGCGTCTCAAACACAACCTCTACCATCTATAACTAAAAAATCAGAAATATAAAAAAACACTGATGAAGATGACTGATGACGAATAAATAAGCCAGAGGCTTCAATGACATAAACAAAACTATGTCTTGACTATGTATGAGTCGTAACCATTGCTTTCATCTCTGAACTTTGAACATCGTTGTCCTCGAACCTCGAAAACCACCACTGGCTCTAGAGAAGACAAACACGAATAAAAATTGAGAGTACTATTTCATTAGAATGTTTAGTTAGAGAGTTGATCGATTAGGAGAATCAAATGTTCAATCTAAGAAAGAGAGATATGGGAGTTGATTGATCAAATAATGGGCCAGAATATAGAAATTAGGGTTGGGAATTTGTTTTTAATATTTAGAGTAATTAAAATTATAATATGAAAATCAAGATATAGGTTTACTAGGAAGTGAATAGAATATTTTGATTCTATTGAAAAACCCACTCTTTAAGGATTTCAAATAGAATGAATAGATAAACACAAGAAATATGATTCAAGTGTATAAGCATTCAATTAAACTCTATATATTCAACGAAAAAAATTATAGCCAAAAATTGCAAGAAGAAATTTACAAGCACTAAATATGCAAAATTCTAGGCTTATGATAAAATAAATTATGGAGGTAATAGACCAAACAAACGACATCCACAAAAGTAAAGAGTTAAGGTAGAAAATACAAACACCATTTTACGGTGGTTCACTCCAGTAGACTTAGTCCACCACCTAAGGTCTACGCACCCTTAGGATTTCAAACTCCTCTACTACATCACATCTAATACTAAGTTATACAAGAGTTAGTGCAGAAATGGACTTAAACCAGGAGGTCATAGAAAATATGACCTAGATATGGGGAAGAACAAATGGAAGTATTGTAAGTGTAATACAAATGGAGGCTAGTAATATATAATAATTTTAATATAATTAGTCATTGTACTAATTTATTCAAGAAAGTAACATAAGTATGGGTACAAAATAAGCCTACTGAGATACATATAACATATGGAAACATGATCCAAGGCAGCTAAACTGAAGTCACCAAAAAGAGACTAACTCAATCACCTAAGACAAACCTTGTGAATCAAGTCAGTACGGAGAAAAAAATATGGGGCTCATCAAAACCAAGAAGATAAAGTTAAAGACATGGTTGATGAAATACTTGATACATGCACTAGGGGAAGTGTGCAAAAATATTTCTAGACCCAACCATTTTATGATCAAAACATAGAATGTGAGAGGGATGAATAAGCATGTCAAGCAAGTTTATTGCCTATGATTCACATAAGTTACATTTAAATATTGTCTATTTATTAGAAACAAAAATATAGAGGCACAAAGCTAATAAGTGTTGGAAGTCAATATTCAAGAACTGGAACATCATACATAACTATAACCATGACAATAATGGAAGAACCTAGATTTGCTGGAAACCTATGAAAGTTAAAGTGGAACAGCTAGTACCAACATATCAAACTATCTTATGCAAGGTGTAAATGCTAGATAATAGGAAAGTTTTCTTCTTCACCCCAATGAATGCCCATAATCCACCTCCCTTAAGGCTAAAATTATGGGATCACTAAGATATTGTGTAGAATCACAGTCAATCACCCTTAGGGAATTTAAGGGGACTTTGATAAAGTCATGAGAATTCAGAATAGACTACACACTGCGTATATTGATGATCATTCTAAAAAAATGATCAAATGTTCTAATGACCTACAACTGTTAGATCTACAAGGCATTGGTCCTTTATTCACATGGACTAATAAAGCATCAAGTGTGGACATGAGTGCCAACATGATTGATAAGTGTTTAATAATTATGGAATTATCCTCTACATTTTAACATACTATACTAAATATCAAACTGTCAGGTCTCTATGATTATTGTAGCCCTGTCCTTGACATTAGTGTGAAAAGGGAAACAAGACTAACACCCTTCAAATACTTTGATGCTTGGGAAAAAATGAAGATTTCAAGAAGATTGAGGAGACAATGTGTACTACTAAAGTATCAGTTAACCATATGTTTCAACTAGTATAAAGGTTGAAAATACTCAAGAAAGATGTCAATAATCTAAGTAAAGGAAATTCAGTATTATCTTTACTACCATAGAAACATGAAAGACAAGATTGATACATTCCAAGTGATGTCTCCTCATTTGTGATAATAAAATCTATCTCCGAAACATCATTTTAGGCTTATTTATTAGTTTATAGGTTGATTTTAGCTTGATTTAGTGCACTTTCCTATTTTGAGTCTTGATTTAGTAACATAATATTTTTAGAGCATATTGGGTTTAATTGTTTATTTAGTGTGAAGCTTTAAAGATAATTATGGAGATTAATTAGAGTTCAAGTCAAAGACTACAACTTATGGAAAGAGATTTGCATGGAAATTGGAGATAAAGGTAACAAAGGCTAAAAACATGGAAAAGGAAAAGCTGCCTAAATCTGAATTTCTGCAGCTACGCCTAAAGAAGTGGTGATAACTCCAACAAAGAAGCCGATTTTGGTAAATTCCTTTCATTGGGACGTAGATAATTCACTGAGGATTATTTTGGTATATTGTGGAGCAAAAACCGACCAATAACGAAGAAGATATGCTCAAAACAGTTCAGCAGTAATTATCCATGCGAATTTGAGTTGGGCTTGGAGTCTATTACTTAACCTCTCCTCCAAGAAACGAATTAGGTCAACCTATACACTATAAATACAGCCTCTTAACACTCTTAAATCATCCTTGGTGAAATCTTAAACCAAGAGGAAGCTTACAACACAAGAGAGAAGTCTGGAAGGAGCTGATCATCAATATGTCTTCTTCTACCTTTAAATTTGTAATTTCTTTCTTTTCTTTCATGAACTAAATTTCTTTAGCTTGAGTTTTAGCATATATGCATGAACCCTAGTTTTGATTGACATCTATCTAATTTGGGAACTTAATGTTTTAAATTGAATATAGTTTTTATTCTCTGTTTATGTATTTGGATTTATATTCTGTGTTCTTGTGGACTGCCGCCATACATAATTACCATCTAGTAGTTAGGTCACCATTGACAACGGTGTTTAATTACATGTTTAGCACATAACGTCTAACATTCAGGTTTAGATCTGACAAATCAACCTAACTAGATAATCACTATGGTTTAGTTCTTGTGACTATTTACCAATTACAGGAAAAGTTTGCTTAGGAAGCCTTATTGACACAGGTAAATCATATTTAAAACTACCTAGCGAATTGGAACCGATTATTGAAATACTACATAATTCACCCTTACATGTTTAGAACGGCAAAACTAGTGGGGATTACATGCTAGTGACTCAAGCTATATTCTCATATTACTTCTCTTTCGTATTTATTTTTCTGTCTTTAAATTCTTAGTTTTAATTTAGTTAATTCGAAAACCACATAAATATCTCTTTGTCTTTACTTTTATTGCGTTTTATTTGTTCTAGCTTTAATTATTTGCACTAGATTATTGCATAAGATTCCCCTAACCTTCGTAGTCTCTGCGGAACGAATCTTAATCATTTAACTAAAACTTGCATACGATCTGTATACTTGCAAAACCGTGTCAGTCTAGGGTGTTTATCTGCACTTTATTTATATCTTATTTTATCACACCCTAGGCCACACCACCAAGTAAGTGACTTAATGGAGACAATATAACTGAACAGCTTGAAGAATAAAACTCCATGATACAACTCATATTAAAGAAACTAATAAAAGAGGAACCAATGATTAAACATAAATCTAGAATTTAGAATATTGAGAAGGGGGATGAGAATACAAAGTACTCCTATCATAGTTTGCAGCAAAGAAGACACTCTAATACTATTTTGAAAATAATGAGAGTTGATGGTACTATTACAATTAAGGAAAATATGATTGGTGCATAATTCACACAATACTATACTAGTCTTCTTGGTACTACAAATATACCAGAATATTATGATAAAACTATCATACAAAATCTATGCCAAAATAGACTAGGTCTTGAGGAATCAACACTACTCATTTCAATTATTTCAGATAAAAAAATTAATTAAGCTTTGTGGTTGATTAACAACTCAAGAATCCCAGGACCATATGGTTTCACATTTGTTTATTTATCAAAAATCATGGCATATAGTGGGGGACATATGTTATCATGGTTATAAGAATTATCTTAGCATAGGGGAAAATATGCTAATTAAATTAATTTGGAAAATATTGCCTTGGTGCCAAAGATACACAACCCCGCACATGTTAAGATCCTTAGACATATAGCCTGCTACAATGTTATCTACAAGATAATTGAAACATGTAATGGAATAATTTATCTCCCAAAATCATTCTGCTTTTGTAGATGGTAGAAATATTGGAGAAAATATATTAATTGCACATGAGATTATAAGAGGTTATAACAGAATCAATATATCTCAGAGGTCTGCCATAAAGGTAGATATTATGAAAGACAATGTCTCCTTTAACTAGCAATTTGTAAGCAAAACACTGAAGACCATGGGATTACTCCCCCCTCCCAAATTCATAAATAGGTCAAAATGTGTATGGAAACTGTTATTCTATCTTGTTAAGTGGAATCCCATAGGAATACTTTAAAGGAGCTATGGGACTGAGGCATGGGACCCATTATCCCTATCTATTTGTTATATGCATGGAAATCCTTACACAAATTTAATATAAAGTGGGACTACAAAAAGAGTTTTGCGGGCACGTTAAGTACAAGAACATCTAGGTGTATAATTTGATGTTTGATGATGGTCCTTCTATATTCTTCAAGACTACTAAATAATCATGTCAGCTGATACAAAACAAACTTACGTATTCACTAGACTCACAGGCTTATAATTTATCAAAGAGAAAAACAATGTCTTTTATTGAGGTTGCATCCAAAGGTTTAAACTATCAACTGAAACATTGCTCATATTACTAAAGGATTATCTTATATGTAATATCTTGGCTTAACTCTGATCACCTGATAGATTATCAACAAGTGATTGTGCTCCACTTATTGAGAAATTTACTAACATAGATGAACACTGGACGTCAAAGTTTTTATATTTTGGGAAAAGATTATAGTTAATCAAATATGTTTTAAGCTACTATTAAATATATAGATGTGGGGTTTATGCTTTACCTAAGAATGTCATTACAAATATTAACATAATTATGAGTGCATTCTTATGGAAAGTAACAAGAGAAGAAAATTTAGCATGGTCTGAGGTATGTAAACCACATAATGAGGGTGGTTTGGGGGTAAAATACTTATATACATAGAACATAGTAGCTTTACTTAAAATTTATTGGGAAAGTTTTTTTTTCTAAGTCACTATTTGGTCTAAGTGGGTTCAGATAAACTTACTCAAAAAATACCCTTTTTGACAAATCACTTAAACACAAGACTATTCATGGGGCTGGATGAAAATTCTCAAGTAAGGAACTATAAAACAGAAGATGTTTGTTCACAAAGTAGGTAATGAAAAAAACACCTTCCTATGGTTGGATGGATAATTCCTAAAATAACAACAACCTAAACAATTCACATATCAGTGGTGCAACATCTGGATATTATCAAACCAAAAATTAGCATACTTATTTAAAAGAGGAGCATTGGATTGGACCGAGTACTTCATTTTACGCATAACTTTACTAAGGATATATCTATCACTGATGAAAAAGATAAAATTATATGTAAATACTCAAAAAAACACTCGTTCAACACAAGATTGACCTATGAAGAATTCCATCCAAAAGGGACTAAAAATTCATTATATATATCAATTTGAGACAAAAAATTTAACCAAAAATGAGATTCATAACTTGGTTAACATATAGATACAGACTCCCAACGAAGCAATGTCTAATCACTTGGGAATATAAATATCCAATTTTGTGTGTTTTGTAACCTTCTCAGTGAAGATATAGAACATATTTATTGGAACTATTCTTCCACCTCAAGTGCAAGAAATTTAAAGATTCTTTTGGCGGAATTAAGAAGTAAAATGCTCCGGTGTTGAATCCACTTACATAACGAAGAAGATTTCTATTCCACAACCTAAATTCCGCTGAATCTTCTATTATATGTTAAAGGATCTTGAGAGAATTTCTAATGATTTTGTTTCTCTCAAGTATAAGGCAGAGAATAGAAATAAGAAACGTGAAATATGAATTTTGATTTTTTTTTCATCTGAAATAACTTCCTTGAAATTATTTATATATTAGTTATTCAAATAATAACTACCATATCGGGTCGGGCTAACCCATTATGGACAGTCACAATATGGGCCAGGCCCAAAACAGTTTCTTTCATTCTCCCACTTGCACATAATGAGTTTACTCTCACACCCATGTTATATGCATCAGGCTACTCTTTCTCTCATCTCAAACATATACATAAAATCGATCACACATGGAAAATAGGTCGTGCGACCGACCAGCATACGAGCATTCCTTTTTGCTATAATCCTGTTAGGGTAGATAGCTGCTCAAATGATTCATAATCCTTTCGTATCTTACAATTCTCTAGACTAAAAATTATAATATCAATATCATAGTATCTCTGACCCCTTAGATTCCATATCACATAATCTTTGTGATTGTAAGAGTTCACTAGCATAATATCATGTGTCTCACTATCATGGCATAGTCCTTAATGACTTACATGATTGGTCGACTTGCAATACACACTTTGATATTCATTTTAGTATTCCTTTTGTACTTGACATTTTCTATAATGACCTGGTTGCTTTCCCAGACATAACCCGTTAGGTCGAACCATTCATGACCATCGATAATATGATAAAGTAGCAAACACCAGATCAAAACATCAAATTCAGTCAAAAGTAAAAAAGGTACTACTCAAAGATCTCACACAATGAAGAAACAGAGATCAATTCTTCACTTCCATTTGGTCACATGCACACGCGGTATGACTCGCATGCTATGATATTATTCATTTATTCATGTCATATGTCATATGTCATGTATCCATTAATATCGTACATATATATAATTAGACATTCCTTATTGTCTAAAATGAATCTTTCAATTGATCATCCCTCTCTGAAATCAATTAAGAATTGCATATCTGGCTTTTATAGACTAAGTAGATAGTGGTGATCTATTTCGATCACAAATTAAAATTAACATGTTGTGCTACATGTTTGTGATCTCATCTTAAAATCTGTTAAGGCGACTTTCATAACTCACAATATTTACATGAAGGGTTACTCTTTTACATAAGTTAGTCTCATCCTTGTGCATCCTCGAATGCCAAAGGTGATTGCCCGTGTGAGAATCCAATCATAGTCTCTCTGACATACATCCACACACACACACACACAGATATATATATATATATATATATATATATATATATATATATATATATATATATATATATATATATATGTTACCACTCAATAATAGAAATATATCATTTCACATTATTTTGTAGTATACATAACTATAAAGATCCAACATGATCTGGAATTGCATAACATGCAATTAGTTCCAAAAATATATGCACAAGAATATTACGTGTGGGTATTAACTGCAAATTCATATTCTTATGTGCAATAATGTCTCTTATCATGATATACTTTATATCAATATGTTTTGTTATACTGTAATACTATGTGCTCATCACATAAGTCATTGTCATTTCTCCATTACAGCATTTCAAAATTGAACTCCCACTATCACTTAGAATCATAACAAGTAAAAACAAACTTTTGAACCAAACAAACCTTTTAAATTTTAGCTGAGTAAGCTACAAACTTAAAATTCCCAATGGACATAGCAATATATATGTTGTTTCTTTCTACTCCATAGATATATCACAATCTTTCAGCAAGAATACACAACTTAGAGACATTTACACTCATCCATTTTGTTAAACCAATTAACATATAGATATACTTTATGTGTAAATATTATATTTGAAAACATATAGCACGAGTCCTAATCCTTTTAAGGTATCTTAATGCTCATATTTCAGGTTTTGAATGCTCATGCCCATAATTCCATTTAAAATGAACTAAATAAACCTTTGACATAACTAATGTTTGTTCTAGAAAATATCATTGACAAATGGATAACTAAACCCAAAGCATAACAAAATGTATGACCTAGTACACATCAAGACATACTTAATATTATTATTGGTACTGTAATTACTAATATGACATTGTTTACCTTTTTTGTTTCATCGATAAAGTAATAGGACACATGAAAAGATTAGAGCTTATTCTCTCATCTATTTGGAGTGTTAACGACATTAAAGGTTGTCATGTAAAAGCATTCACATACTTATTGATATATAATTCTTTAGATAGGGACTACCGAAATTCAAACATTCTTTATGAATCATAACATCAAGAATAGAGCTCGCATTTCTCATACCTTTCACACAACGAAGATTTGAAAGATAACAACTCCTTAATTTTGACGAATCACATGTCATTCCTACCTTGTAGAATATCAACTACATAGAGATATAAATTCATAAACTTTCTTTGTGGAACTTTTCATATGTAGACAAAGTGATATTCACATATCATTTCAAAAACTACTTACTGAAATGACTCATGAATCTCAAAAAATCAATGTCTTTGGGCTTGTTTGAGACCATAGATTGTCTTCTTCAATCTAAACACTATATTTTCTTGGTCTTTAACATCATATCCTAAACATTGTTCCAATGGATATACCTTATTCTTTTATTCTCCACTGAGAAAATTAGTTTTGAAATTAATCTAGTGCATATCATAATCAAGATGCACCACAACAGCTAGTATATAACCAAATGAGGTAAATCTCTTAACAATGGAAAAAATTGTTAATCCTAAGAAACATTTTCTTTCTTGTGATATAGCCTTTTTGCCATTAAATGAGATTTATACCTCTCAAATGAAGTGTTTAGTTTTCTTCTCATTACAAGAATTTATTTATTCTCGATCATTTTGTGTCCTTGGAAGATCAACCAACATTTTGAATTAATTTCTCTTCATTGTCTCCATCTTTCCTTGTAGGATATGAAGAATTCATGTACTCTCTGAGGTTCTTCTTTGTCTTATGGATATATCATACAGATTTATCCATGGATCTTAAATCAACAACAAAAAATATCCTCGATGACTCCTTCAAGTGAAGTTATTGTGAAACAAATCACTAGATGATGCAATAATTTATTTCGAGTCAAAATTGAGGCAATCTTGCCTTCCTCGTGCATGTGGTACGTTATCTAGTAACACATTTAATTGCATACATATTTTTCAACCTCATTTAATTAATGTAAAATGAGATTTACACCTTTATTTAGGAAAAACCAGTGTTCTAAAACAAGGTCGCCTAACCGACTAGGCCCTCCGCCTAGGCGTTCCAAAGTGCGATCCGCCTAGAATTTCTCTCGAAGGTGGCTCGAAGGTTCATCTAAGCATAATCTAATTAATAAACTACCCAATCAGATTAATGGGTTGCTCAACCCTAATACTACCTTGCATGCTAACCCATAAATAACTAATTCAATCTAATCTAACCCAACACATAAGCAAAATATTAAAAAAAAAACTACTTAGGTTAGAGTTTGAACGCGTGAGAAAAAGAAGAATGTAGAATATTTCAAATTTCAAGTCTAGATTTATTGAATGTCATGTATTAGGATAATAATAAAATTATTATTGTTTTATAGTAAAATATATGTTATTTATGTTAAATTGATCTAATTTAAGTATATTAGAATGTAAATATTATTCAAAACAATATATTTGTAATATATATTTAATATTAAATCATATAAAAACCGTCTTGGTAAAAACCGCCTAAATTTCGATTAATATGCCGCCTAGCCATCTAGGCGCTCGAAGGTGGTCGACCGCCCTAATACCGCCTAGCGCTTTTTAGAACCATGGGAAAAACATTACTATCCAAATGTAACATCGTGCAACCCAGTCTTAGCAAATTCCATCATTATGTTCAACCTTGAACACATATCCTTTAGAGTCTTTGAATATCTTCCAAAGAAATCATTCTTACTTTTCGTAACCCAACTTTCTATACTCATTGGATAAGCCACAAACATACCAACGCCCAGGAGATCAAGTATGAAAGGTGATATTTCTTTTGTCCATAGTTCGTACGGAGTTTATGGAAGTAACTTTGTGGGTACACGAATACTTATATGAGTAGCAATTAAAACTTATCTCCCAAACATATATTGAGATATTGATTTAAGAAAGCATACACCTTAATCAGGAGAGTTGCATTCCTCCTTTTACCTAGTATTCCATGTCGTGGCATGTGAAAAATCATAAACTTATTTATGATCCCATTATCATCGCACCCTTCTTTAAAACCCTCAAATAGATATTCGTGATCACGGTTTCTTCTCAAGGTTTTACACTTCCTCTGAATCTGATTCTCAAATTTCTAATTAACAAATTTGTGAAGCATCTCAGTGCTTCTAATTTGCAAGAAATCTGATAGATATCACTAAATCGTGTGAAATCATCTATAAGGTGATGAAATAGTATACCCACATCTTGTTAACTCAATGAGTCTACAAATGTTAGAATGAATCAATTCCAACAGATATTAAAACATTTAGTTTAAGATTTCCAAAATTAGTCACATTACTTTTATTACTAGGTAGTATCCACAGTTTGGCCAAATAATTTCATTAAGTGAATAAAATGAATATCCTTCACCAACAATGTGGTTTAGGTCATAACTATTATGACATAGCCTAATATTTCATAAATTTTTCTAATATCTTTAGTACTATAAAATATTTTTATAGAAAATCAACTACTATTAAAATAATAGTTCTTGTAGTCAACCTTTGTCAAATACCAAAGAACCATTTGTTCTAAAGACAATTTCATATTATGTCGAACACTTATTGTTTGTGATGAACATGGGTATTTAATTAAATCCCAGAAAAACAATGATTGAGACCAAATTGTGCCAAAAATTTGTACACCTAAGATATCGTGTAGATACAAGGTTTGACCACTTCTCAAGCTCAACTACTTGTGCCAAACCATTGAATTCAACAATATTATTGTCATCTACATATATCCATCTTATACCAACTAAAATTTTCATTCATGGTACGCTACATAGGTCTCTCAATCTCTTGTCACAAGGTATATTGCTCCTAAGTACATAATCCACATAGGATGGGATCAGTTAGCAACATGGTGCTAGCAACAGATGAAAAAGTCATAAGAAGAAGATAGTGCTACTATATTAGGCTCGCACGCTAAGTGACACACCTTGTCATAAATGTAGCATCTCATTTTACTCTTTTATTTCTTATGATCATACTTTACTTCCTCGTGACTATTGATCTTGATCTTCTTAGAAACAGATATATCACCCTTTTTCTTTCGATTCTCTTGCTCTATAACACAATTTCTTTTGAGATTTAGACTTAGTAATATATGCCTAACTATGAGGCCAGAAATGCCTCAAAACATTCTTGCGTATAACACAAGTAGCATCATCAAACATATCGATGTTATTACGAGTCACACTCACTTTTTGATACTCCCAATTATTTTAAAGAGATCGGTGATTACTTGAATTTGTTGTTCATTATTGAGGATATCACCAGATCCCTAGACTGACCTTGTCATTTTAAACATCACTCTTAGATGTATTAAATTCCATGACCATCTGTCCTTTTATGAGTATAATCGTTCATGTCCACTAACGTAACATCGACATGCTTGTATCCTTGATCATCACTTTAAGAGTATTTCCACGTCTTATAAGTGGTAGGATACTTGTAATACTCATAAATTAGGCCATCCATATAACTTATCAACATTCCTTGAATAATAGAGTCTTTATACCTCCAAAACATGATAAGTCAATATGCTCCTCATGTGATGAATTGGAAGCCTTCCTCAAGCTCAAACATCACATTATTAACAACCTCAAATTTTAGTTCCTCGAGTTCTCATAGGGTATAGTTATATCACCATTCATCCTTGTCCTTCTCTAAAGGTTTAAAAGATGTTACTCATAGCCATTTTCTAGTATATCTAGATACTTTCATTAATATATAAAATATATTCAATGATAGTATTGTCTCAATACAAATTGAACTCGTAAATAGAAAACAAAAGAAGTGAAACAGAAAGTACAGTATGTTCCCAATCATGAATCACCCTACTTTTTTTTATCTAATTATAATTCAATTTCATCAAGACAAAATGTTAAGTTCTCTACAGTTTTCCCACTATTTCAATACAATCAATTAAGATGTAATACTGGAGTCAAACTTATCCATAAAATAACCCAAGTTTCAGTATATATACATATGCGATTGACAAAACATAAAATATTAACCAGCAAGTCATGTATACATTAATTAACTCATATAAAATATATCTAGAGTTTCACATCTATATCGGGTTATACGAAAGCATGGTTACAAAAACTAAGTTCATGTTAAGCATAATACGATCACAAGTACTGGTGTCGCCTAGGGTGTGATAAAAATAAGATCAATTTAAGTATGGAAAACTATGCACTCTCACCCTAGACAGGCACAGTACTGCAAGTATTACAGGACGTATGCAAGTTTTAATGATAAGTAGAGTTCGTTCTCAGGGACTTAAGTGTGTTAATCGCGTAGGAACAGATAACGAGTAAAAGTAAATAACTAGAAAACAGAAAATTAAATATTTGGTTTTTCGAATTTATAAATTAAAACTAAATTAAAGCTAAGAAAATAAAGACAATAAAGTAAAAGATTAAGAATATGAGATGAGAAGTATAGCTTAGGTTTTGCTTAGTATGCACTAATCCTTCTAATTCTATCTATAGATCTAGTTCATAAGGGAGAATATTAGCTCTTGGTAATACTTAGTCAGGATTCTAAATTCCACTACCTTAGACCTTGAGAGCGACTAAGGGGGCTACGTCACAACCAAGAAGTGATTTAAAATAGGGTTATCAAATGCCACTAAGGCCCTAAGCAAATACTGCAAGTCTTGGTGATACTGTGGTTAAAACAAACCTTAATGACTATCTAGTTAGAAGTATGTTTTGTCAGAACTGCTATCGACACTAGACATTATGTGGTGGTTCAATAGTTAAACACCCTTACAAGGATACCATCTAACTACTCTTAAAACAATCCTAAAGTGATCAGTTCTAGGAAAGACATTAAATCAAAACACATAAGCAAATATAAAGTAAGAAGCTAATATCAAATTAAAACATATAATTCCCAAAGAAACTTAGATAGAAGAATTAGAATTCATAGTTTATACATATGCAAAACCCAAGCTATGGGAGGTTTAGTTCATACCTGAAGGAAATAAACTAAAAGAAATAATAAAAGACATCATCTTGCTCTCTACAATAAACTGGAAGAATAAAACCTTAAGAACTAATTACTATGAGGAAAGGATGATTTACAAGTGATATAAGGGTGTATTTATAGGTGTTTAGAAGACCTAATTCGTTTTCTTGAGGAAGAGTTAAGGTAATCGACTTCTAGTCCAACTCAAATTCGTATGTAAATAAAGATAAACACTGCTGCGTTGTTTTGGTCATAACTTCTTTATTATTGGTCCGTTTTTGCTCCACAAGATACCAAAAGAATCGCAACAGAATTATCTAGGCCCTTTAGGAGTAATCTACCAAATTCGGCCTCTTTATTAGGTAAAAACGCCTATCTTTGCAGAATCCCAGATTTAGGCAGCTTTTCCTTTTCCATCTTTTTAGCAATTCTTTCCTTATCTCCAATTACCATGCATATCTCCTTCCATAAGTTGTTGTCTTTGACTTGGACTATAATTAAGCTCCATAATTATCTTTAAAGCTACACACTAAATAAACAATTAAACCCAATATGCTCTAAAAACAATAATTCTACAAATCAAGACACAAAATAGGAAAGTGCACTAAAACTCAAGAAAATCGACATTATTGACTCCTAAAACACTAAAAATGATGTCTCATCTTAACATAAATCTAGCACAAATGAGGAGACATCAAGACCCCCAACTCAAAGTTGTATCGTCCCGATACAATAAAAGATAAAAACATAGGGAAGTCTAGAAATACACACTTATAAAATTCTCAACACAAGGGAAAAAGCATAGCAGAATATATAGAATAAACCTAAAGCACATAACTCAGAAAATTTCATGCAATAATATTCATAAACTACATACCTGTACACTTCTCATATCCACAGTCAACACGGCTTGATTTCAAGATCAGATTAGTTTTGCAATGTAAGAAGGATTGGGACTTTACTCAGTTCCCCTTGAGAGCTATAGATTGTCCATCGAACCTCGCTGGTTTCCAATGATCCACTTAACTAATCTCTAATGGCTCAATCACTTCTCAATTACATAACAAAGAATCACAAGGTCTTTAAGGTTGTAATGTAGGCTTAGGGACGGTATGATCATATATTTGGATAATTTGGAGTGAGCTTTTGGCTCTCTCCTCACTAGCCATCAACGAATCGCCCTAGAGCTTGAGTTACTCTCATAAAACGTTTCTCACTCAACCCAATGAATTCCTTGATGCACAATTTAGCATCCCCAATAACCCAATTAAAGCTTAAGATGTTCACATAAAAATCCACTTTGCCGGTCCGAATATATATATTTTCTTTTCTTTTCAAATCAATTCTCTTTTCTATAGCTATGACTCTCTTTTAATGTTGAGATATCACGCTAATTTTCTCATATATATATTTTTTCTTTTAATGCCCTTGTTGGCAAAATTAGCTCGAAGCTTCTTTTTTATTCACTATTACCCCGGCAAAGGGTTACAATACAATGCTGTAAAACATCCTCAATATAAAGCACAAAGCACAATTAATAAGCTCAAAAATCCCAACATAATAACTCCCATAATGGTGGACCCACCACCCCAAACTCAAGCTCTAAAACAACTGTCTAAGCATCGTGATTCGAGTGCGGGTCATATGGAAAAGTCCTAAAAATCTAAAGGATATGGCTTATAATGTGTTTCAAAAAAGGCTTTAGAAAGGCTAGAAGGGGCTAAGAAGGATATAACTTTTAAACTCAAAAATCACAAGGTGAGAAGGTATAAAAAGGCTTCAAAGGCTTAAAAATATGAAAGAACCGCCTTGATCACTTTCTACACTATGTAATTCAGAAAATTTCTTACCTTTAGCACTTTCATCAAATGGTTTTTCAACTAGCTTGGATCTCACGGCCTACACACTTTCAAGGTTCCCTGAGATCGAACATACTTTCTATCGCATTGCTCACTAATCTTTTCTTTACTATCAACGTGTGTTTTCCTGCAAATACTCAAAGCATACAAATACATAGCTCATAAACATATCACTTACTATCATCAATCTACTGAGCTCATGCTTTCAAGCTATTTAACACACTCTACATCTAATTCCCATGCATCAAAAATTTTAATTTCACTCAAAAACAGAAAAATGGGGATGAGAGACAACGAATCCCCACACCCCCAACTCAAAAATGAGCCGTGTCCCCACGACTCGAAAAAATGACTCGAAAACAGAAATTAAAATTAGCAGATAGGTATATTTACAGAAATGGTAAGGAAGAAAGAGAACATACTCTCGAGGCTATTGCCTCGTATCATTGATATCCAAGGTTGGAATTGCTGGACCTTTCGTTAATTGCTCAAGGAGTTTCATGATGTGCACTTGATTAGCATTGATTTGTGCCACATCATTGACTAAGGAAGTTTGAGCTGCTTCAAATTTCGTTAAACGCTCCTCCATCTTCTCTTGCCAATTTTGCTCCTTTTCTTCCTTCGAGACTTGAGTAGAACCCGCTCTTCGAAGGCTTTCTTTGATCCAAGCATTATCAATATAACTCGTTTTAAATTCGAGTTTCTCTTCTTCACCCAATACTACATTCGCTTTTCGCACAAGACACGTGATCATAGTTGGAAATTTAACGTTATAAACCGATTTAGGAGAGACCGAGAATCGTATCACCTCCTCATAGATCAACTGTGCCACATCAACTTCTTCTCCTCTCAAAATACAATCCAACAGTAGCGCGTTCTTCATGGTCACCTCCAAAGTTCGTGTGTTTCCAAAGACATTCGGGATAAGGAAATTGTGCCAAATTCTAGCATCTGCTTGAAGATATTTGTAAGGCCAAGGTGCCTTCAATTCTCCCGTATGTAATTGCACTTTCTCCTTGTCTAAAACATGCTCAAAAAGTAATTCCTTATCAAAGATTTTTCGTTTAGCAACTGCTTCCTCAAATTTGCAAAAACCTTTCAGTTTCTTAAACTTGAAGTGGTTCCTAATCTCCTCAACTGTAAAAGGAACTAACTTTCCTCTAATCGGAACACAATCACTATCTCAACTAAAGAGGCCTAGATAGAACTCAAAAACTAATTCATGACATAATTCAGAACGGCTTACCATGAACGTAGACCAACCCAACTTCTCACCAAGCTCAAAGAATCTCTTGTATTCTCCATCTCTAATTTCCTCCTTGAATACTTTCTCATAGGCAAAAGGTAGTTCTTCTAATTGTTTCTCCGCAGAAATCTTCAAGGCCTTTGAAGTATCCACTTTCTCTATAGGTATAGGATCTGGTTGAGGTAGTGTTCTTTCCTTTGCATAAAAATAAAGCTTTTTACCATTACTATCATACGAAGGTTTCCCACTCTTCAATTTACCTTTACCCTTTGATTTAGAACTAGCATCTTTGTCAATTGATTTCTTCTTGTTTAAATCCAATCCCTTGTTACTCTTCACCTCCCTCTTGCTAGATAAGATTGATGTTCTATTAGTCATCTTCAATTAACCCCCAACTCAAAGCTTTAGCAACCCTTGAATTTTAACTCTTGAATTACTGGATGAACAAGCTTGATTTGGCCTAGGATGGGTGAATTGGTGATGAATCTCTATGTGGGTGAGGATGATTTGTAATGGGTAGGCTTGGATTTTAGAAATTGTGTGATGAATTTGTGAAATTTGGCTCTTTGATTCTTCAATTTGAATGAATTTGGTGATGATTGGTAGCTTGATTCTCTCTTGTAATGATGTGGAGAGAAGGTTTGATGTGTTTTCCTTGATGATTGGGTAGTGTTTTGGTGATTGGTGAAGGTTTTGATGAGCTTCAATGGAGTTAGGAGAGTTGTGGAGAAGAAAGAGAGGGTTAAGGTTTAATAAATTCGGAATAACAGGCTCAATACCTCCTTTATAACTTAATCCCGTAACTTTCTCTCTCCTCTGGCGGCGCTGCGGACTACCCCTGCGGACCATGGGGTGCACCGCAGGGTAGTCCGTGACATCTGATGCTCGAAAATTTTTGCTCACTAACCTAAACCCGTGGTAGGACCCCGTGGTACGGGTTTTTGGCTCGCGGACTAGGGTCCGGTGTACCGGAGGGTACACCGCGGCTTGCTGTAGACTCCGTCAAAATACCCGTGGTACTCACCCCGTGGTACGGGTTTTTGGGGCGCGGACCATGGCGCGGTGCACCGCGGGGTTGTCCGTGGAATTTTTTCGTGTTTCTGGATCAAACCCGCGGTAGCAACCCGTGGTACGGGTTTTGACCTCGCGGACCATCCGTGCGGACCATGGGGTAGTCCGTGGGGGTAGTCCGCGGGGTGCTTTCTTGCGCTCCAAAAATTTTCCTCGCGTTCCCTAACTTGATTTCTCCGATTCCTACACACCAAAAACACTAATACCTTTCTCAAATATGCATTATCAACTAAAAACAACTAAAATAAACTTAAACTAAGAATGTAAAAGACATGAAAACATAAAAAACTTCGGGTTGTCTCCCGAACAGCACTTTTGTTTAACGTCTTTCAAAGTTAGACGTGTTACCTCTGTCAAGATTTGCGAATATAGCCTCCCCAACAACGAGTAAGGCTATGAACGTCAACTAATCTGCGCTTGACCCCAGTTTTGGGGCGAATTTCTATCACCTTGGCTGAAACAACCTTCGTGACAATGAATGGTCCCATCCACGAGTCTTTGAAACTTCGTGGCCTGTTCTCGCGTTTGTGGGCTTTCCATAGGACTTCATGGCCAACCCCAAACTCAATGTTTGGCTCAGTGTCCACAGGTTTTAAGTGGATCTCCTCAGGAGGGACTTTGTGATGTGAAAGACTGTGGATGATAGGTACGGTGGGATCCAACTTCCTCGGTTTCTTACCCAAGACATAGAAGGTCTCGGATACACTTTTCGCATGAAGGGTGATGGTCCCATCTTGGAAGTTGATCACACTTTGACTTGTGGCCATGAAGGGCCGTCCGAGTATGATCGGAACCTGCTTATCTGCATCAAACTCAAGAATAACAAAGTCAGTAGGGATGGCGATATTACCTGCACGGACTAAGACGTCCTCCACTGTTCCCCATGTCCTCTTAACTGAGTTGTCAGCAAACTGCAACTTCACTGGAGTTTTCTCTGATTTCTGAAGTCCAAGTCTCTCGAACACGGACTTAGGCATAAGATTCACACCAGAACCCACATCGTACATCGCTTTTACCTTGAGCCTACCATGTAATTGAATAGGAAGGTTGAAACTTCCCGGATCTTTAAGCTTAGTAGGTATCTCTTTCTCACTTCTTCTTGAAACCCTCAGGTTCTCTCTTGGGATCTCTACACTCGCCTCTTTCTCAGGAATAACTTGCGTAAAAACTTGTTGCGGTGTAAGTCCTCTCTTCGCAATCTCAAGCAGTTGGGCGTTGATATTTTCAGGTTGGTACGCCTCTACAAATGTCTTGAGAGCAGTGTCATCTTTAGGATTTGTATCAGGAATAGTTGATGACACTGGTTGAACACTAGGTGGCGATTCCACCTTCTCTTCTTCTTTCTCCTCTAGCACAGCAGGTGCCACTTCATCTTCTTTCGATTCTTCTTTTGAGGCTTCTTCCTCTTTCTCTCTCGCTAACTCCGCTGCATACTCTACCATCGATCGCATCTCCTCTTGCACCTTTTTCAGTAGCTCTATGAACTCGTCTCTCTCTTCATCGCTTTCCAGATGATAAACTTCTAGACAGTCTGATTCCTCGGGGTTAGACTCGGTTGGTTCTTCTTCAACACTGGGAACTTCCACGGCACTAATGGCAGCATGTGGTGCTTCCTCCTTTTCTTTTTCGATTTCAAGGCATATAGCCTTGCAAGCTTCGAACCCAACATTGTTTTCACCTCCTTCGATTGCCTTTACTTCATTTTGTTCTGTCAGATGCTTGTTTATTTGGGCTAATTGAGTATTTAGCATCTGAAGTATGGCATCGTGTCCTCGGACTTTTTCCTCTTGAGCGTTTACAGTTGTGTTCAAACGTTCTAGAGCTTGTACTATCTGTGTATTGTCCATAGACCCTTCTTGCGGATACTGAGGTAAAGCTTTTTGATCTAAGGTATCGGTATAGGCGTCTTGAGCAGGTTGTTGTGGAGGAGCAGGTCGATTCTGATATTGGTTTTGGTACTGACCTCTCTGTTGGTAAGCGTTGTTTTGGGATCGCGATTGATATTGACCAGGATTAGCGGCCCCTTGTGAATTTGAATACTGCATACCTGGATGGTTGCGGTTGCCCCATCGATTAGATATAAAGTAAACAGATTACGGATTTGTTTCGCACTCTTCCCATGAATGATCGTTAACTCCACATTGTTGACAACCTTGTGCCTCTTGAACTACCTTTGTAGCAGCTAAATTCTTCTCCATCGCGATTTTCAGCTCCTTGATTTGATTTTCTAAAGCGGATATTTGAGCTGAATTCGCAGTCTCTGCATCTAAACGAAGCGTTCCTCGGGTTTTTGTAATAGAAGCTCGCGTTGAAGGCCAACTTCTTTCTTGTTCCATAATATTTTCTAACACCTCGGAAGCTTCATTGTGATTCATGGACACAAAATTACCCTTTCCAATGTTATCCACCTTGTCTCTACCCTTGTCATCAAGACCTTCATAGAATATAGCAAGTTGTAGAGCAGGTGTATAACCATGGAGCGGGCATCTAGCTAATTTTTGTTGAAACCTTGTCCATGCTTCTCCCACTGTTTCTCCATCCTCTTGAGAAAATCTTGCAAGCTCGGTTTGATCTTTAAGTCTCATGCTCTTCGGATAAAATCGGTTAAAGAATGCGGCTTGAAGCTCTCTCCAAGAGTGAATGGTTCCATGTGGTTGTCTTTCTAGCCAATCGCTAGCTCTTCCGGTCAAGAAAAACGAAAACATATGACAATACAGTTGCTCGCGTGTAATGCCAGGAGTAATGTAGGCATCACAAATCTGCATGAACTTCTGAATCGCTTTTACCGGATCTTGAATTGCAGTACCAGTATAGAGTCCGAAACTTTGAAATTGACTAAGCATACCCGGATCGGGTCTAAATTTGATATTCGGAATCTCAGAAGGGCGGTAACCGATGGGTTGAACATGGAATGGTATGTTAAGGCCAGGTAGATCTTGTTCAACTCGGTTTTGTTGATTATTGAGATTATTCTGCCCATTACCTTCTCCTACTGGTAATTGTACACCAGGTGGAATGTATGCTGGAGGTCCTCCTGGTGCAAAGTAAACTAACTCTGGATTGTTATCATGTATGTCTGCCATAGTTCTTCTCAAGGCTCTTTCCTCACGAATTCGTTTGTTATAAGCTCTGAAGCTCCTCTCAGGCTCCGGTAAGGGAGGCCAAGAATTAAACACTGTGGAACCTGAAAAAGACTAAAGCAAACCACAAGCGTAAATCTGGAAAAATAAAAACTAAACTAAAAACTGAAAAGTAAAAACTAATTAAAAACTAAAACTCGAAATAGATAACCCACACGCTAACGAGACACAAGTCCCCGGCAGCGGCGCCAAAAACTTGGTGTCGCCTAGGGTGTGATAAAAATAAGATCAATTTAAGTATGGAAAACTATGCACTCTCACCCTAGACAGGCACAGTACTGCAAGTATTACAGGACGTATGCAAGTTTTAATGATAAGTAGAGTTCGTTCTCAGGGACTTAAGTGTGTTAATCGCGTAGGAACAGATAACGAGTAAAAGTAAATAACTAGAAAACAGAAAATTAAATATTTGGTTTTTCGAATTTATAAATTAAAACTAAATTAAAGCTAAGAAAATAAAGACAATAAAGTAAAAGATTAAGAATATGAGATGAGAAGTATAGCTTAGGTTTTGCTTAGTATGCACTAATCCTTCTAATTCTATCTATAGATCTAGTTCATAAGGGAGAATATTAGCTCTTGGTAATACTTAGTCAGGATTCTAAATTCCACTACCTTAGACCTTGAGAGCGACTAAGGGGGCTACGTCACAACCAAGAAGTGATTTAAAATAGGGTTATCAAATGCCACTAAGGCCCTAAGCAAATACTGCAAGTCTTGGTGATACTGTGGTTAAAACAAACCTTAATGACTATCTAGTTAGAAGTATGTTTTGTCAGAACTGCTATCGACACTAGACATTATGTGGTGGTTCAATAGTTAAACACCCTTACAAGGATACCATCTAACTACTCTTAAAACAATCCTAAAGTGATCAGTTCTAGGAAAGACATTAAATCAAAACACATAAGCAAATATAAAGTAAGAAGCTAATATCAAATTAAAACATATAATTCCTAAAGAAACTTAGATAGAAGAATTAGAATTCATAGTTTATACATATGCAAAACCCAAGCTATGGGAGGTTTAGTTCATACCTGAAGGAAATAAACTAAAAGAAATAATAAAAGACATCATCTTGCTCTCTACAATAAACTGGAAGAATAAAACCTTAAGAACTAATTACTATGAGGCAAGGATGATTTACAAGTGATATAAGGGTGTATTTATAGGTGTTTAGAAGACCTAATTCGTTTTCTTGAGGAAGAGTTAAGGTAATCGACTTCTAGTCCAACTCAAATTCGTATGTAAATAAAGATAAACACTGCTGCGTTGTTTTGGTCATAACTTCTTTATTATTGGTCCGTTTTTGCTCCACAAGATACCAAAAGAATCGCAACAGAATTATCTAGGCCCTTTAGGAGTAATCTACCAAATTCGGCCTCTTTATTAGGTAAAAACGCCTATCTTTGCAGAATCCCAGATTTAGGCAGCTTTTCCTTTTCCATCTTTTTAGCAATTCTTTCCTTATCTCCAATTACCATGCATATCTCCTTCCATAAGTTGTTGTCTTTGACTTGGACTCTAATTAAGCTCCATAATTATCTTTAAAGCTACACACTAAATAAACAATTAAACCCAATATGCTCTAAAAACAATAATTCTACAAATCAAGACACAAAATAGGAAAGTGCACTAAAACTCAAGAAAATCGACATTATTGACTCCTAAAACACTAAAAATGATGTCTCATCTTAACATAAATCTAGCACAAATGAGGAGACATCAAGTACACATGCTAACATATAGTCATATTGATGTCTCCTCATTTGTGATAGATTAATGTTAGGATGAGACATCATTTTAAGTGATTTAGAAGTCAGTAATGTCGATTTTCTTGAGTTTTAGTGCACTTTCCTATTTTGAGTCTTGATTTGTAGAATTATTATTTTTAGAGCATATTGGGTTTAATTGTTTATTTAGTGTGTAGCTTTAAAGATAATTATGGAGCTTAATTAGAGTCCAAGTCAAAGACAACAACTTATGGAAAGAGATTTGCATGGTAATTGGAGATAAGGAAACAATTGCTAAAAAGATGGAAAAAGAAAAGCTACCTAAATCTGGGATTCTGCATACACGTCCAAAGATAGGGGTTTTTACCTAAGAAATAGGCCGAATCTGATGATTTCATCCCAAAGGGTCAAGATAATTCTGTTGCGATTCTTTTGGTATCTTATGGAGCAAAATCCGACCAATAACGAAGAAGATATGCTCAAAACGGTGCAGCAGTGTTTATCTTTATTTCCATACGAATTTGAGTTGGGCTAGAAGTCCATTACCTTAACTCTTCCTCAAGAAAACGAATTAGGTCTTCTAAACACCTATAAATACACCCTTATATCACTTGTAAATCATCCTTGCCTCATAGTAATTAGTTCTTAAGGTTTTATTCTTCCAGTTTATTGTAGAGAGCAAGATGATGTCTTTTGTAATTTCTTTTAGTTTATTTTCTTCAGGTATGAACTAAACTCCCCATAGCTTGGGTTTTGCATATGTATAATCTATGAATTCTAATTCTTCTATCTAAGTTTCTTTGGGAATTATATGTTTTAATTTGATATTAGCTACTTACTTTATATTTGTTTATGTGTTTTGATTTAATGTCTTTCCTAGAACTGATCACTTTAGGATTGTTTTAAGAGTAGTTAGATGGTCTCCTTGACAGGGTGTTTAACTATTGAACCACCACATAATGTCTAGTGTCGATAGCAGTTCTGACAAAACATACTTCTAACTAGATAGTCATTAGGGTTTGTTTTAACCACCGTATCACCAAGATTGCAGTATTTGCTTAGTGCCTTAGTGGCGTTTGATAACCCTATTTGAAATCACTTCTTGGTTGTGACGTAGCCCCCTTAGTCGCTCTCAAGGTCTAAGATTGGGGACTTTAGAATCCTGACTAAGTATACCAAGAGCTAATATTCTCCCTTATTAACTAGATTTATAGATAGAATTAGAAGGATTAGTGCATACTAGCAAAACCTAAGCTATATCTCTAATCTCATATTCTTCATATTTTATTTTATTGTCTTTATTTTCTTAGTTTTAATTTCATAATTTCGAATTCTGTTCCCTTTACTTTTCTGTTCTCTAATTATTTACTTTTACTCGTTATTCTTACTCACGCGATTAACACACTTAAGTCCCTGAGACAAACTCTATTTATCATTAAAACTTGCATACGTCCTGTAATACTTGCAGTACTGTGCCTGTCTAGGGTGAGAGTGCGAAGTTTCTTGGTCTTATTTTGTATTAATTTTATCACACCCTAGGCGACACCAAGTTTTTGGCGCCGCTGCCGGGGACTTGTGTCTCGTTAGCGTGTGGGTTATCTATTTCGAGTTTTAGTTTTTAATTAGTTTTTACTTTTCAGTTTTTAGTTTAGTTTTATTTTTCCAGATTTACGCTTGTGGTTTGCTTTAGTCTTTTTCAGGTTTCACAGTGTTTAATTCTTGGCCTCCTTTATCGGAGCCTGAGAGGAGCTTCAGACCTTACAACAAACGAGTTCGTGAGGAAAGAGCCTTGAGAAGAGTTATGGCAGCCCAACTAACCCCACCAGTAGGAGGACAACAATTACCAGCAGGAGGATTGCAACAAGATCCACCACTTGGACCACCTCTCGGTCAACAAGATCCACCACTCGGTGGACAAGAAGGACAACAACTACCAGCATGAGGAGGTAATGGGAATAATCTTAATAATCAACAGAACAGAGTTGAACAAGACTTACCTGGCCTTAATGTACCATTCCATGTTCAACCAATTGGTTACCGCCCTCCTGAGATTCCGAATATCAAATTTAGACCCGATCCGGGTATGCTCAGTCAATTTCAAAGTTTCGGACTCTATACTGGTACAGCTATTCAAGATCCGGTAAAAGCGATTCAGAAGTTCATGCAGATTTGTGATGCCTACATTACTCCTGGTATTACACGCGAGCAACTGTATTGTCATATGTTTTCGTTTTTCTTGACCGGAAGAGCTAGCGATTGGCTAGAAAGACAACCACATGGAACCATTCACTCTTGGAGAGAACTTCAAGCCGCATTCTTTAACCGATTTTATCCGAAGAGCATGAGACTCAAAGATCAAACCGAGCTTGCAAGATTTTCTCAAGAAGATGGGGAAACAGTGGGAGAAGCATGGACAAGGTTTCAACAAAAATTAACTAGATGTCCGCTCCATGGTTATACACCTGCTCTACAACTTGCTATGTTATATGAAGGTCTTAACGATAAAGGTAGAGAAAAGGTGGATAACATTGGAAAGGGTAATTTTGTGTCCATGAATCACAATGAAGCTTCCAAGGTGTTAGAAAATATTATGGAACAAGAAAGAAGTTGGCCTTCACCGCGAGCTTCTGTAGCAAAGACCCGAGGAACGCTTCGTTTAGATGCAGAAACTGCGAACTCAGCTCAAATATCCTCGTTAGAAAATCAAATCAAGGAGCTGAGAATCGCAATGGAGAAGAATTTAGCCGCTACAAAGGTAGTACAAGAAGCACAAGGTTGTCAACAATGTGGAGTTAACGATCATGTATGGGAAGAGTGCGAATCAAATCCGCAATCTGTTTACTTTATATCCAACCGATGGGGCAATTGCAACCATCCGGGTATGCAGTATTCAAATCCACAAGGGGCCGCTAATCCTTGTCATTACCAACCGCGACCCCAGAACAACTCTTACCAACAGAGAGGTCAGTACCAAAACCAATATCAGAATAGACCTGCTCCTCCACAACAACCTGCTCAAGACGCCTATACCGATTCATTAGAGCAGAAAGCTTTACCTCAATATCCGCAAGAAGGATCTATGGACAATACACAGATAGTACAAGCTCTAGACCGTCTGAACACAACTATTAACGCTCAAGAAGAGAAGGTCAGAGGACACGATGCCATACTTCAGATGCTAAGTACTCAAGTAACACAATTAAACAAAGTGTTAACAAGTGTAGTAGAACTGAAAGAAGTAAAGGCAATCGAAGGAGGTGAAGACAATGATGGGTTCGAAGCTTGCAAGGCTATATGCCTTGAAATTGAAAAAGCGAAAGAGGAAGCACCACATGCTGCCATTAGTGTCGTGGAAGTTCCCAGTATTGAAGAAGAACCAACCAAGTCTAGCCCCATGGAATCTGACTGTTCTGAAATTTATGTGGAGGACGATCAAGAGAAAGACGAATTTATAGAGTTACTGAGGAAGGTGCAAGAGGAGATTAGATCGGTAATGGATTATGCAGTTGAGTTGGCTAAATAGAAAGATGAAGAAGCCTCACAAAAGAAAGAAGATGAATTCGCACCTGCTGTGCTAGAAGAGAAAGAAGAAGAGAAGGTGGAATCGCCACCTGTTGTTCAACCAGTGTCATCAACTATTCCTGATACAAATCCTAAAGATGACACTGTTCTCAAGACATTTGTAGAGGCGTACCAACCTGAAAATATCAACGCCCAAATGCTTGAGATTGCGAAGAGAGGACTTACACCGCAGCAAGTTTATACGCAAGTTATTCCTGAGGAAGAGGCGAGTGTAGAGATCCCAAGAGAGAACCTGAGGGTTTCAAGAAGAAGTGAGAAAGAGCTACCATTAAAGCTTAAAGATCCGGGAAGTTTCAATCTTCCTATTCAGTTACATGGTAGGCTCAAGGTGAAAGCGATGTACGATGTGGGTTCTGGTGTGAATCTTATGCCTAAGTCCGTGTTCGAGAGACTTGGACTTCAAAAATCAGAGAAGACTCCAGTGAAGTTGCAGTTTGCTGACAACTCAGTTAAAAGGACATGGGGAACAGTGGAGGACGTCTTAGTCCGTGCAGGTAATATCGCCATCCCTACTGACTTTGTTATTCTTGAGTTTGATGCAGATAAGCAGGTTCCAATCATACTTGGACGCCCTTTCATGGCCACAAGTCAAAGTGTGATCAACTTCCAAGACGGGACCATCACCCTTCATGCTAAGAATGTATCCGAGACCTTCTATGTCTTGGGTAAGAAACCAAGGAAGTTGGATCCCACCGTGCCTATCATCCACAGTCTTTCACATCACAAAGTCCCTCCTGAGAAGATCCACTTAAATCCTGTGGATACTGAGCCAAACATTGAGTTTGGGGTTGGCCATGAAGTCCTATGGAAAGCCCACAAACGCGAGAACAGGCCACGAAGTTTCAAGGACTCGTGGATGGGACCATTCATCGTCACAAAGGTTGTTTCAGCCAAGGTGATAGAAATTCGCCCCAAAACTGGGGTCAAGCACAGATTGGTTGACGTTCATAGCCTTACTCGTTGTTGGGGAGGCTATATTCGCAAATCTTGATAGAGGTAACACGTCTAACTTTGAAAGACGTAAAACAAAAGTGCTGTACGGGAGACAACCCGTAGTTTTTTATGTTTTCATGTCTTTTACGTTTTTAGTTTAAGTTTATTTTAGTTGTTTTTAGTTAATAATGCATATTTGAGAAAGGTATTAGTGTTTTTGGTGTGTAGGAATTGGAGAAATCGAGTTAGGGAAGAAAACGAAATTTTTTGGAGCGCAAGAATGATCTGCGCGGACTACCCCACGGTGTACCCCCTATACCGCAGGGATGGTCCGCGTGGTCAAAACACGTGCCACGGGTGGAGCCACGGGTTTGATCCAGAACCGAAGAAAAAATGACCCGCGGACTACCCCCTATACCGCACCATGGTCCGCGCCTCAAAAACGCGTGCCACGGGGTAGGTGCCACGGGTATTTTGACGGAGTTAGCTACAGAAGGCGCGGGGTACCCTCCGGTGTACCGCGCCCTGGTCCGCGAGTAAGAAACACGTGCCACGGGGTCCTACCACGGGTCTCATCCAGTGAGCAAAAATTTTCGAGCATCAGATGTCGCGGATTACCCTGCGGTACACCCCATGGTCCGCAGGGGTAGTCCGCAGCGCCGCCAGATAGAGAAACCTACGGGATTAATGTATAAAGTAGGTATTAAGCTCATTATTCCGAATTTATTAAACCTTAAACCTCTTTCTTCTCTCCAAAACTCTCCTAACTCCATTGAAGCTCATCAAAACCTTCACCAATCACCAAAACACTACTCAATCATCAAGAAAAACACATCAAACCTTCTCTCCACATCATCACAAGAGAGAATCAAACACCCAATCCTCACCAAATCCATTCAAATTGAAGAATCAAAGAGCCAAATTTTCAAAATTCATCCTACAATTTCATAAATCCAAGCCAACCCATTACAAATCCACCTCACCCACATAGAGATTCATCATCAATTCATATTTCCTAAGCCAAATCAAGCTTGTTCAACCATTAATTCACAAGTTTAAATTTCAAGGGTCGCTAAAGCTTTGAGTTGGGGGTTAATTGAGGATGACTAATAGAACAAAAATTTTAGCTAACAAGAGGGAGGTGAAGAGCAACAAGGGATTGGATTTAAACAAGAAGAAATCAATTGACAAATGTGCTAGTTCTAAATCAAAGGGTAAAGATAAAGTTGAAAAGAGTGGGATACCTTTGTTTGATCGTAATGGTAAAAAGCTTTACTCTTATGCAAAGGAGAGAACACAACCTCAACAAGATCTAATACCTATAGAGAAAGTGGATACTTCAAGGGCCCTGAAGACTTCTGCAGAGAAACAGTTAAAAGAACTACCTTTTGCCTATGAGAAAGTATTCAAGGAAGAAATTAGAGATGGAGAATATGCGAGATTCTTGGAGCTTGGTGAGAAATTGGGTTGGTCTACGTTCATGGTAAGACGTTCTGAATTATGTCATGAATTAGTTTTGGAGTTCTATTTAGGCCTCTTTAGCCGAGATAGTAATGGGGTTCCGATTAGAGGAAAGTTAGTTCCTTTCACAGTTGAGGAGATTAGGAACCACTTCAAGTTTAAGAAACTGAAAGGTTTGTGCAAATTTGAAGAAGCAGTTGCTAAGCGAAAAATCTTTGATGAGGAATTACTTTTTGAGCATGTATTAGACAAAGAGAAAGTGCAGTCACATAAGGGAGAATTGAAGGCACCTTGGCCTTACAAATATCTTCAAGTAGATGCGCGAATTTGGCACAATTTCCTTGTCCCTAATATCTTTGGAAACACACGAACTTTGGATGTGACTATGAAGTACGCTCTACTGTTGGACTGTATTTTGAAAGGAGAAGAAGTTGATGTGGCACAGTTGATCTATGAGGAGGTGATACGATTTTCGGTCTCTCCTAAATCAGTTTATAACGTTAAATTTCCAACTATGATCACGTGTCTTGTGCGAAAAGCGAATGTAGTATTGGGTGAAGAAGAGAAACTCGAATTTAAAGCGAGTTATATTGATAATGCTTGGATCAAGGATATCTTTCGAAGAGCGGGTTCTACGCAAGTCTCGAAAGAAGAAAAGGAGGAAAATTGGCAAGAGAAGATGGAGGAGCGTTTAACGAAATTTGAAGCAGCTCAAACTTCCTTAGTCAATGATGTGGCACAATCAACGCTAATCAAGTGCACATCATGAAACTCCTTGAGCAATTAACGAAAGGTCCAGCAATTCCTACCTTGGATATCAATGATGCGAGGCAATAGCCTCGAGAGTATGTTCTCTTTCTTCCTTACCATTTCTGTAAATATGTCTATCTGCTAATTTTAATTTCTGTTTTTCGAGTCTTTTTCGAGTCGTGGGGACACGGATCATTTTTGAGTTGGGGGTGTGGGGATTCGTTGTCTCTCATCTCCATTTTTCTGTTTTTTGGGTAGAAATTAAAAATTTTTGATACATGGGAATTAGATGTAGAGTGTGTTTAATAGCTTGAAAGCATAAGCTCAGTAGATTAATGATAGTAAGTAATATGTTTATGAGCTATGTATTTGTATGCTTTGAGTATTTGCATGAAAACACACGTTGATAGTAAAGAAAAGATTAGTGAGCAATGCGATAGAAAGTATGTTCGATCACAGGGAACCTTGAAAGTGTGTAGGCCGTGAGATCCAAGCTAGTTGAAAAACCATTTGATGAAAGTGCTAAAGGTAATAAAGTAACTAAATTACATAGTGTAGAAAGTGATTAAGGCAGTTCTTTCATATTTTGAAGCCCTTAAAGCCTTTTTATACCTTCTCACCTTGTGATTTTTAATTTATATGTTATATCCTTCTCAGCCCCTTCTAGCCTTTCTAAAGCCTTTTTATTGAAACACGTTATAAGCCATATCCTTTAGATTTTAGGACTTTTCCATATGACCCGCACTCGAATCGCGATGCATAGACAGTTGTTTTAGAGCTTGAGTTTGGGGTGGTGGGTCCACCATTATGGGAATTGTTATTGGGTTGGGATTTTTGAGCTTATTAATTGTGCTTTGTGCTTTATATTGATGATGATTCACATGTTTTTATTGTAACCCTTTGCCGGGGTAATAGTGAATGAAAAAGAAGCTACGAGCTAATTTTGCCAACAAGGGCATTAAAAGAAAAATATATATATGAGAAAATAGCGTGATATCTCAACATTAAAGAGAGTCATAGCTATAAAAGAAAATTGATTTGAAAAGAAAAGAAAATATATATTCGGACCGGCAAAGTGGATTTTTATGTGAACATCTTAAGCTTTAATTGGGTTATTGGGGATGCTAAAACGCATCAAGGAATTCATTGGGTTGAGTGAGAAACGTTTTATGAGAGTAACTCAAGCTCTAGGGCGATTCGTTGATGGCTAGTGAGGAGAGAGCCAAAAGCTCACTCCAAATTATCCAAATATACTATCATACCGTCCCTAAGCCTACATTACAACCTTAAAGACCTTTTGATTCTTTTCTATGTAATGGAGAAGTGATTGAGCCATTAGAGATTAGTTGAGTGGATCTTTGATACTAGTGAGAATCGATGAACAATCTATAGCTCTCTTGGGGAACTGAGTAAAGTCCCAATCCTTCTTACATTGCGAAACTAATCTGATCTTGAATTCAAGTCGTGTTGACTGTGGATATGAGAAGTGTACATGTATGTAGTTTATAAATATTATTGCATGAAATTTTCTGAGTTATGTGCTTTAGGTTTATTCTATATATTCTGCTATGCTTTTTCCCTCGTGTTGAAAATTTTATAAGTGTGTATTTCTAGACTTCCCTATGTTTTTATCTTTATTGTATCGGGACGATACAACTTTGAGTTGGGGGTCTTGATGTCTCCTCATTTGTGATAGATTAATGTTAGGATGAGACATCATTTTAAGTGATTTAGAAATCAATAATGTCGATTTTCTTGAGTTTTAGTGCACTTTCCTATTTTGAGTCTTGATTTGTAGAATTATTATTTTAAGAGCATATTGGGTTTAATTGTTTATTTAGTGTGTAGCTTTAAAGATAATTATGGAGCTTAATTAGAGTCCAAGTCAAAGACAACAACTTATGGAAAGAGATTTGCATGGTAATTGGAGATAAGGAAACAATTGCTAAAAAGATGGAAAAAGAAAAGCTGCCTAAATCTGGGATTCTGCATACACGTCCAAAGATAGGCGTTTTTACCTAAGAAATAGGCCGAATCTGATGATTTCCTCCCAAAGGGTCAAGATAATTCTGTTGCGATTCTTTTGGTATCTTATGGAGCAAAATCCGACCAATAACGAAGAAGATATGCTCAAAACGGTGCAGCAGTGTTTATCTTTATTTCCATACGAATTTGAGTTGGGCTAGAAGTCTATTACCTTAACTCTTTCTCAAGAAAACGAATTAGGTCTTCTAAACACCTATAAATACACCCTTATATCACTTGTAAATCATCCTTGCCTCAGAGTAATTAGTTCTTAAGGTTTTATTCTTCCAGTTTATTGTAGAGAGCAAGATGATGTCTTTTGTAATTTCTTTTAGTTTATTTCCTTCGGGTATGAACTAAACTCCCCATAGCTTGGGTTTTGCATATGTATAATCTATGAATTCTAATTCTTCTATCTAAGTTTCTTTGGGAATTATATGTTTTAATTTGATATTAGCTACTTACTTTATATTTGTTTATGTGTTTTGATTTAATGTCTTTCCTAGAACTGATCACTTTAGGATTGTTTTAAGAGTAGTTAGATGGTCTCCTTGACAGGGTGTTTAACTATTGAACCACCACATAATGTCTAGTGTCGATAGCAGTTCTGACAAAACATACTTCTAACTAGATAGTCATTAGGGTTTGTTTTAACCACCGTATCACCAAGATTGCAGTATTTGCTTAGGGCCTTAGTGGCGTTTGATAACCCTATTTGAAATCACTTCTTGGTTGTGATGTAGCCCCCTTAGTCGCTCTCAAGGTCTAAGATTGGGGACTTTAGAATCCTGACTAAGTATACCAAGAGCTAATATTCTCCCTTATTAACTAGATTTATAGATAGAATTAGAAGGATTAGTGCATACTAGCAAAACCTAAGCTATACCTCTCATCTCATATTCTTCATATTTTATTTTATTGTCTTTATTTTCTTAGTTTTTATTTCATAATTTCGAATTCTGTTCCCTTTACTTTTCTGTTCTCTAATTATTTACTTTTACTCGTTATTCTTACTCACGCGATTAACACACTTAAGTCCCTGAGAACGAACTCTATTTATCATTAAAACTTGCATACGTCATGTAATACTTGCAGTACTGTGCCTGTCTAGGGTGAGAGTGCGTAGTTTCTTGGTCTTATTTTGTATTAATTTTATCACACCCTAGGCGACACCACATATACATCAAACATGATAAAATAATCTAATAGTCAAAAAATTGAATATAGAAATCATGGAACCAATGGTGAACATGAACGAAGTATATAATCTGGGGTTTAATCGGATTTTGGACATGGAAGAGACATGTGTTTGAATCTTGTCACAAATACGTCACAAACACAATTTTTTTCAATTGTATAATATATAAGTAAAAAAAAAGAGTGATAAATACTCCACATACTCAAGAATACCATAATAAATAATAGATGGTAATTCAACGGTTTCTTGGTTAAGACAACTTTATATATGCCTATTCTTAAATCACTTCAATTGCAAAACAGTTTTTATCATAAAAACTTTTTTGCTAACCATGTAAATATCAAATATTAAATATTTGATGTCAATTAAAAACAAAAATGTATTGCAGCTTAGCAGTTACACTAACTTCTTCAACGGATAGGAGAGTGGCTCAAACCACCGAACTGCTAAAACTGTTTTTTTTTTAAATTCAAAGCCGATACTGGATTGAAATATTCGATGTATCTTTAAGAAACAAATACTAGACTTTGCCTAGTGGTTGCAAGTTTGTTTGTTTTGGTGTCAACAAAAATTGCATATGGTTAGCGATTCAAACCACCATAACTGTCAATTTTCTTTTTTCAAAATAAAATCTGAATGCCAAAACGACGCCGTTTTAGTTGTCTTCTCCAATTTTCATCACAAAACCAAAAATTCCATTAAAACCTTATAAACCATATCTTTCATTCCAAATCAAAATTGATAAAATTTTCACCATACCGTTCTTTATTTTAAATAGAACATAGATCTCTAAATTTATTTAATATAAATTACTTTCACAAAAACTCATATAATCAAATTATATATCACAGATCTTATATGTATATATGCATACAGATATATACAATACATCATAAATAACATTTCAAAGACGAGCACCATGCCTCTAATACCATTTGTAAGAAATATAAAGGTTATAGACACACCTTTTGGCGGAACTAAGAATTGAAATGCTCCGTTGTTGAATCCACTTACATAACAAAGAGATTTCTATTCCAAAACCTAAATGCCGCAAGATATTCTTTTATATGTTAATGGATCTTGACAGATTTTCTAATGATTATGTTTCTATCAAGTATAAGGCAAAGAATAGAAATAAGAAATGTGAAATATGAATTCTAATTTTTTTCATCTGAATATATTAGTTATTCAAATAATAACTACCATACTAGGCCGGGCTAACCCATTATGTGCACCCACAATATGGGCCAGGCCCAAAACAATTTCTTTCAGTTGGCTAGCGCATAGGTCTCATAGCTTCTGAGTTATCCTGAGGTCGAGAGTTCGAGCCTCTCTCACCCCATCTTTTGTTTGTTTTATAAGTTAATATCTGTCAAATTTTCCAAAGCTTATGCCTTATTCAAACAAGCCGTCTTAGCTCAGCTGGTAGAGCGCGTGGCTTTTAATCACGTGGTCGTGGGTTCGATTCCCACAGACGGCGTATAGAGTAGCTTTCCTCCTTTTTGGGAAAACGACCCTCATTTCTGAAAATACTGTAGCAGTTCCTCCTGATCTCTAAGCTTGATTCTTGAACTACCACTACTACAGATCGGTTCTTTCGCGACTAAACCTTCCCCGAATGCTTTTTTATAGTCGCTAAAGATACATCTTCCGCGACTACTTTCCTTCTTTTTCGACTACACAAGTCGTCGTTAATAATTTTTCTAATTAGCGACTACACAAAGCTCATTAATTTTTATTTCTAATTTTTTTCTTCACCGACATAAGTAGTCGCAAAAGATTTGTTTCTTTTTTCGACGACTTATGTATTCGCTAGTTGTCATTAATAACGACTACTTAAACATCTTTAGTGACTACTTATGTAGTCGTGAAATCTCATATGGTATTTATGATAGTGAGTTGCGAATTGAATTCATTAATACCCACAATTTTATATCTTTCCCACTATTCTCTCAAAATCCTCCCTAATTTTTCCCCCTAATCATTATCATATATTCTTTCAACACGTGTAAAATCTTTCAGGGGCCAATCAACAAAGTGGGACCTACAAAATTCTCACTTTCTCCAATCAAATTTTCTCAAAAGTAGGTATTTTTTCTTCATTAAAATTTCTTTTCTTTGATTATAATTGTTTATAATGTTATATAGTATGATTAGGTTGTTAGAAACATGTTTTATTGTTCTAATCTACATGTTATAGTTTTGTATGAGAATAAAATGCACAAATTAAATATTTATTTTGTTGTAGTTGATTATATTGGTGACAGAGGATGTCTTCGGGTATTGATATGAGTTAGATTAATTCTGATCATCGTGTTTCACATGAATTTGTTAAGGGGATAGAAGAATATCTCATATTTGCTAAAAACAAGCGGATTTTAATAAAACTTTATTTTGTTCGTGTAGTGGTTGTTCGAATATTCGTCGGTTTAATGAGAACAAGGTTAGATCACATCTTTTACAATTCGGGTTTTTGTCCACGTATGAGATTTGGACAAAGCATCGTGAGAATTTAGAAATTCCCGAGACTCGATATGTAGAAAATGAAATGTTTAATGTCAATGAAGATTTGAGACCTAATTACGAGGATGGTGGTCATTCGGGGGACACCGAGATGATAGACTCGAACAATTCAACACGTGGCAGTTTGTTCGAGGAATTGGAGACTGGATTATACCCTGGATGTACAGTAATTTTTTTTTGGTCAGTAAATTGACTATTAGAGATGTCTGGTACAATTCGAATATACGTTATTAATAGAAGCATAAAACTCTAGTAACGACCTAGTAGGACAATTAGACACGTCTAAATTAAGTCTAGTGCTTTTTTTCAGTACACCCGCTACCTCATTAAGTTTCCTACTTATATGATTAACTTTCCAGTCCGGGAATCTTCCTATCCATCCCCATGCCTCGGATATCATGGGACGGATGTACAGTAATGAGTTCATTAAATTTCATTGTGAAGCTAATACACGTGAAGGTGAAGAACAAGTGGACTAATACATCTTTCACCGATCTTCTTGATGTTGTGTCGCGTGTTGCCCAAACCTCATACCTTGCCCGAGTCTTACGAGGAGTACAAAAAGTTAAAAAGTCTAGGTATGGGGTACACTACCATCGATGTTTGCATGAACGGCTGTGCTTCATTTTACAAGGAGAATCAATTCCTTGACAAGTGTCCAGTATGTAGTGAATCCAAATTGGACCCCAAGAAGGGTCCAGAAGTAGCGCATAAGAAACTCTGATATTGTCTGATTGCGTCGAGGTTAAAACGACTTTATGCTTTGAGACACACTGCCAAAAATATGATTTGGTACCGTACAGGGAAGAGTACCGATTGAGATGTGTTGCGTCATCCGGTTGATGGTGACAATTGGAAGAGTTTTGTACAATTACATCCTGAGTTTTCTAGCGAACCTCGGAATGTATTCCTGGGTCTGGGTATCAATGGTTTTTGTTAGTTCTCTATGCTGAACAACTCCTACAGATTGTGACCGGTTATATTGAATGTGTACAACTTTCCGCTGTGGGAATGCATGAAGGAAACCATATTTCAGCTTTGTTTGTTGGTTCCCGGACCCCGTTCACCCGGTAAGGACATGTATGTCTTTCTTTGCCCTGTTATAGATGAGTTGGACGAGTTGTGGGAGAAAGGGATCCTTATGTATGATGCCCACACAAAGCAAAAGTCTACAATGAAGGTTTGTTTGTTGTCACGACTAATGAACACCCCGCTAGGTCATACACTTCGTAATGGCCGGGTCAAGGTTACTTAGCTTGCCCATAATGCATGGATTCTACTCCGTCGAGAAGGTGAAGAAAGGGGTGGTTTACATTGACCATAGACGTTGGTTACCTCCCAGACATCGATTTAGAAAAGACAAGGTTTTGTACCCGGGTACCGATCATAGGGGCCCACCCTAGAAACATACTCCTGCTGACATTCAGACACAGTTAGATGGGTTGCCCATTGTGTATCCCGGTAAAACAAGGATTATGGGGGCAAGATCCTGAAGATAACTAGTTCTCGTCTATTCAATTGGAAGAAAAAGAGTATTTTTAGCGTTTACCTTATTGGTCTGAAAATTGTTGAAACATAACATTGATGTTATGCGTTGCGAGACGAATGTGTGTGATAGTATGCTCGGTACAGTTCTAGGTCTTGATGGGAAAATAAACAAAGATAACGTGAAAGCGAGAATGGATCTGAAGGATATGAACATCAGGAAAGATTTGTGGTTGATATCAAGAGGAGGTAAAGCGATATTGAAGAGAGCAAAGTATACTTTGTCAACAGAAAAGCGGAAAATATTTCTTGACTGGTTGAAGGCACAGAAGTTTCTCAATGGTTTTGTATCTAGTTTGAGAAATAATGTTCAAAGTGATAAATGCAAAATTTTCAGAATGAAATCTCACGACTGTCATGTGATGATGTAGTACTTTTTGTGGCTAGTATCCCCGGGCTTATTAAAGAAAAATCGAAGTAGGAAAGAGTTAGAATCAGGTAAGGCGGGAGTGATTGAAGTTATGTGTAAACTGGAATTGATTTTGCCTCCCGCGTTTTTCAATATAATGATCCACATGGTTATACACTTATACGACGAAGCTTTGTTAGGGGGACCAGTTCAGATGCGTTGGATGTACCCGTTTGAGCGATATTTAAAGAAGTTAAAAGAATACATACGAAACTCGGCTAGGCCGGAGGGTTCAATCGCTGAAAGTTACGCCGTAGAGGAGACTTTGACTTTCATATCGCGTTAAAGAAGAAGATGAAAGAGAAAGTGACCTAGAGTCAATCTGATTCAACCGAAGCTTGTGACTTGACGATGAAGGAGCAAGTGGAGGCGGTGAAGGAAACTGCCAAGGAGGTTATGGG
Source organism: Nemophila menziesii (assembly GCA_029959085.1). Taxonomy (NCBI): domain Eukaryota; kingdom Viridiplantae; phylum Streptophyta; class Magnoliopsida; order Boraginales; family Hydrophyllaceae; genus Nemophila; species Nemophila menziesii. Next base: position 8,950,180 of record JARWIR010000017.1, on the reverse strand, counting down.
CTCGCCAAAGAAGAGTTGGACACCGGGTGTGGGCCAACCGAGAAAGAGGACGCGTGTCTCGGGTCCTTCAACTACCCCGGAACAAGACGAGCAGAAAGCGCTTATGATGGCAGCCATAAACGAGCTTCGGGTAGCCCAAGGACTGACACCTTATATACCCCCTACTACAACCTCTACTAGCAGTGCTCCTCCAGTTTACTCTCAGGCTGTTGTGACCGAATCGATGGATTGGAATAATCAGATGAGGGTACAATAGAGTTTGACCCCTTTCCAGCCTATGCCACAAAACGCTACTCCTCTAGCAGGTAGTGCATCTGAGAGTCGAGGTGATGAAGAGAATGATGAAGAAAGTGATTCTGAAGAACGTGGTGATGAATCTGAAGAAGATGAAGAGATTCGTTTATATAGCCATTAGCTTGGGCTATGTTGGTTATTTTGTTCGTTTGGTTTTTTTATTATGTAATCGTATTTTGACTATGTTTGATATTCGGTTGACTTTTATTTTGACTTTGGTTGACTTTTGGTTTGAATCGATGCATTAATATATTATTCGTATTTTAATTAATTAATTATTTTTAGTGGTATTTTTAATTATTAATTGTATTATTTTTAAAAAAAAATACGTTTTTTAAATTATATTTAATTGCAATAATTAATAAAAATTGCAATTAAATATAATTCAGAAACATATTTTTTATTTTTCATTTTAAAAAAATGTCATTCGCGACTACATTTCGTCTTCAATGACAATTAAAAGTAGACGCTAATTATCAACCTCTAGCGACTACAATATTAGTCAACAATAATGGGTTATGCACGACTACATATTTATTCGTTATTTATTAGATATGTAGTTGTAAATGTCCATAAATAACGACTACGGTGTCGTCGTTAAATATATTAGCTAACGACAACTTAATGTAGTCAGTAATGGAAGAATTTTACGACTACATGCGTAATCGTTAATGTCACTTGATCATTTACGACTACTTACAGGTATTCGTCGTTAAATATACTCTCTAACGACAACGTTTCAACGACTAAGTTTTAACGACTACAAGTAGTTAGGAAAGCCAAATTTTGGTATCTGCGATTACCTTTTCTTTCTTCGCGACTACAAATATAATCGCAGAATAAAGAATACGGTGTAGTGTAATTTCACCATCACAAAGTTTGTGGAATGGCGGACTATGCATCATAAAATTACATATTAATTAGCCAGATAAATCGATAATAAAATGCTAAATGGTACCATATTAAAGTTTAGTTTGTGGAATTAATGGCGGACTATAAATATATTAGTCATGTTTATAACCTATGTTGATCATAGTCCTCTTTAGTTAATTTATAGTAGAACTACAAATATTGTAAAAGGAGGTTGATATTTATTTAATGAAAAGTGGTCTTAAAAGATTATTATTTTGATTTTAGTACAAAAAAAATTATGATTTTAGCTTTGATTAATTTATATATATATATATATATATATATATATATATATATATATATATATATATATATATATATATATATATATATATATATATATATATATATATATATATATATATATTTTGTGTAGGGTTCTGAGTAGTGATTTGAAAATTTACTGAACACACAATTGCGGTCAAGTAATTAAAAGTTAATCAAAAAATAATATTGTTACAATTTTTTTGGTCAAATATTGTTTCAATCTGAAGATATGATTTTCCTGGAAACGCATAAAAATACTATCTAATTGGAATTCCAAAATTAGATCGAGATCATATCTCTTTCGGTTCATGATCTGGGGATGTTCAAAGATTAGCTAGGTTGTTGAAGTTTCAATATCTTGGTGGACGTCACTTCATCAGGGACCATATCCTAAAATAGAATGCAACAAATTAATAACAACCTACCAACAAATGAAACCACTTTCTTCTTTCCATCTTCAGGTAAGAGATACATATATTCATTTTAGGTGGATCCTTGGGAATTGTTGTTTAATCAATGACTTTTCATCAACAAAATGTACTGCAACATATGAAAGCTACATTAAAATTTTGCCTAAAAGTGAAACTCTATCTTTTTAATTGATGTACTAGATATATATAGCCTATATATGTCCAAAATTTTAATAATCAACAAATCTTAAGATTTAACTAGTTCACCTGAGGAAATAAGTATATCAGAATTGGTTTAATATGTTACAAAAACTTTTCGAGTAAAGGATATATATACCATCCAAAATCATACCAATCCAAGTATATTATATATGACGTGACATGAATTGGTTGGCTGTAAATTGTTAATCTATTTATTTTCTTGATATGATTAACAATTTATTGTCAACCAATTCACGCCAAGTCATGAGAGGTAATTGAGTGTTATATATCATTACTCAAACTTTTCTAAGATAATTGTTTTTACTGAATATATGTTATGCAAATAAACATCAAATAACATAACTATTTTTTTCATAATATTAAAAGGTTGAAATGACAAACTAGATGGAGATACAACCAAGATAATGTAACGAAACATTACAATGTGGGCTAACCAAAGTGCTGACTGTTGAGTAACAAAACCAGAACAGAAGAGACAAACCAACTAAAAAGTGATCATCATCATCAAGGACGAACCATGAATGAGGACATAAGGTACTTCAATAAAATCTTAAAGAATACTGATGAAAGACAGATAACATATGGCTATTTTATTGTCTACTATAGAATGAATATTCAGAAACAAAATTTAAACGGTCTCAGGAAACATTAAAGTAGTGGGACAGTTGTGTTTTCATATCTCACGTCCAGGCAAAGAAAAGATACTACGTCTTTTGATGTACAATCAGAAGTAGACTAGATATTCATGCTTATCTAGGTTTATTAATTAGGATCTGCAAATACACTAGGACTTGTTTCTTTCATATTTATGTTCACTTTTAAATGTATAACTACTTTTCTCTTCCCTATTAGATACTACTACACTAAGATTTTTGTGGTAATTTCATATGATTTGAATAAGATTTATTTTCCAAAGTTCTTTGTTGATTTTTTCATAGTTGATGGAAAGTGTTACTAAATCTTGACATAATCCTCTAATATTCCAAATGCACCATACATACAACAGGTAAACTTTAGAGGTATACTGAGTTAATAACCAACGGTTATTTTAATACATATTCTTATCCTTTCACATCTGATAAGGTTTGATTCAAAACTACTTGAAAACAATTGTAGCTAAATTGATAAATGTTAAGTTAAAGATACAACTATTCCTTTACTTTTTTTCTATATAATGGAAAATGTACCATTGAATGATATCAAAGAATGTAAGTTTCATTTTATGTTTAAAAAAAAATGTAAGGTTCATTTGATATCCCTTTGCAAATCCCTTCAACCATCAAACCCCACAGCCACCCCACAAGAGGTAAAAAAAATATAGATTTTTTTTTAATTTTAAAAAACGACAATAAATCTCAACAAAGTAGTAACAAACTTTGGTTTTTGATTTCGTATTGTATGACCAGGTTTCCCTTTCTTACAAGGGGGCCCAAGGGGTTGTGCGAACAATCTCCATTCCTAATAATATCCAATTCCAGAATCTGTAAATCTGTTCAACTCAAACAAAGAAAAAAGTTATCTTCTATAGAAACCATTATAAACATATATATGGTAGATGAAGTTGAAAATATTCATATAAGAATAACATACGAGCAATACAATCATTAATTTTTAACTATATATGTTTATAGGGCACAATATATGAGAAATATATGAAATCAGTCACATTATGTAACTAGCCAATCTTTTTAGCAAGTTTTAATTGCAGATTGGTACTAACTCAAGTGATTATAACATATCTCGAAGGAGAACTATAAGTTAACAAACAAAGATGTATAGATAGCGTTTTACAGTATAAGTCTAAGAGTTCTAAATTTATATCCATTACTCAAACTGTTAACACGATTAATGTTTCGAACAATATTAAATAACTAGTAAAACCCCAGATTCTGATATTGATAATAGTGTTATACAAAGAGACGTCACAAGAAATTAGTAAAAATTGACAAAATCTTCCTTAATAAGCTGAATGCTAGAAATGTCACAAGAAAAGGAAGAAAAATAAGTGGATAATTCCATATTTTTTACATAGCAATAGCAAGAATAAAGAGATAAAATGCTGAATCTGTGGTTGTATGTGGCAGGACACAGTAAAATGGTACGGAAAATACAGTTACATATAGCTCACCTCCCAAAGCATATATATAAGGATCTCAAGAACCTTGGAATTGCTTTAGGACAAAATTTAATTAGGGTTCATGTGAGAATAGGGTTTTCGTGTAACCAATAACAGGTGAAACTGCCACATGATCCGATCTTTCCTCAACAAAGGAGGAAAATTTAGATCATGCTGGCAGCTTCAACTGATACTAATGCACGCTAGGGTAAAAAGATTGAGAGCAAAGGCTTTAGATAGAGTAAATTGGGAAGACCCAAAGTGGATATAAATAGAGGTGAAAGAGGAAGGCATAGTAAAGGGATGAAAAGATAATTATATTAATTAATATTGGATGATAAAAGATAAAGAATCGGTGATTGAAAAGCTTCAAAAAAATCATATAATAAAAACAAAGTTTGAAGAGGTAAGGTGGTCCCCCAGTTATGCAAATTGAATATTGTCACGCCAAAGCCCACCACCATGCAGCATCATATTACAGAAAGGAAAGTGAGAGTTTCTATAAACTGTAACAGCATTTATTAACTTTAGGGTTTGGGAGGTTGAGGGGATACTTTCACGCACCCTTTACATTTATAATATACACACTTCTTCTATAAATTTCATTATATTTAATGATAATTCTTTTTAAAGTGTGTACATTTAGTTTATGGGGGCAGTAGGGTATATTCTCAAAAAATGACAATTACTTTTACATCCATTAAAAAAATTATAACCAAATATAGATTATATTTATTAACCAATATTGGATTTTAATTGTGCTTAGTAAGAGCCTTTTGGCTTATATCACTTGTATAACTATTATTTGATTCAATATTAAGTGGAGGATATTACTTTTAACATCCTAAAAACCCAACTCTTTATATTATACCTCCACTTTTCAAAACATTATTTTTTAAAGCCATTTCCTAACTTGCTGGTTAACTTGTTGTCTTTTTTACCCCTCTACGTGATAGGTACGGCCCTGCATAAGTTACCAATTACATTAAGTCAATTCATATACGGTACAGACCATCGATTATTAATTCGATGGGTACGGATTGATGGCAAAAAAACACCACACAACTTACCATGGGGCTGCTCCCCAGTGTTTATTATTAAGCAAAACAAATTCACCAAATTATGCACCTATCATGAACACAGGGGATAAACAACCAATTCACTAACTGTTTTTACCAAATTATGCATCAAATTCATTTACAAACAACAATGAATAACAATTCAATCAATTCTTTACAATCAAACACACAACTACCATAACTAAATCAGAGCCATACTAGAAACATGACTATAAACAAACACAAAATACTCTATTTTTAGACTCTAAATTGCAGCTCCAATTCCATACTTCTGTTCCAAAATGTAAATATACTACAATTTGTGATGCCAAATCTCTTACATAATTGAGCAGCCCCGTGGTGTGATCAAAAGGATCAAAAGACTTAAAATTGACCCTGTTTCTGAATCAAAATCCAGCAATAGTTGGATGAATTTCGTACAATTGATCTTCGTATCAATTGTTCCTTCGTTCAACACATGGAGGGGGTGGGCTGGACCATATTCGAGTAACATGTACCCTGGAGGTTGTGGGCTGCAGAATTGATTTCGGGCTGGACCCATGTTTCATTGAAATGGACCTGAGTCTGTGCCCAACAAGAGTAAATCCAAACTGGTCTGGCCCCAGCAAGCATACATCGGCTTGGCCCCATAACAACGGATGGTGTTGGTGATTATGGTGTCCAGCCTCGGCCCATCAGTGGATTCGGTGAATTGGTGATGGGTCTCAACGTTTTTCAGTGTTGATGGTGATGCAGTGAATGGGTTTCGACAGAGGTGAATTGGTGATGGGTCTCAACGTTCTTCTTGGGCTGGACCCATGGTGGGTATCTTCGTCCAGCAGCTTCTCTTCGGCACTGGCTTTTGATTTTCCAGTGGGGTGGGCTGGGTGATGAAGGTGAGAGGTGAAGCTGGGGTGGCTTTTGATCACCCCGTACCATATGGTGAAGCTGAGGGTGGTGGCGGGGTTCGATGGGCTGGACCACGATTCAATTGGATTCGAAGCTGATTTGCGGAGGTGGTGGGTTGGTGGTGGTTTGATCAGATAGGGTAGAGGAGATGCTGGTGGGTGGTGGTGTTGATTGTAGGGGGGCGGTGATGGCAAGAAAAAGAGGGGAGGGAAGGGGAAAGAGGTGAGGGGAACCGCGTTTGATCAGAGAGTAGGGTTTGGGGTGCGGTGGGATGGTGGTGGCGTGGTGGCTCAGGGGGTGGGGTGGGATGGCTAGTAAGAGAGAACGGGAGAGAGGTTAGGGGAGGGGAACCGGGGTGGGAGATTGATGAGAGAGAAAGGGGATGGGATGGTGATATATAAGGATGACCAGAGGGGTATTTTTGGGTTTTTATTCCAGTTAGTTGGGTTCTAACTATTAGATAGGGTTAGTTAGAGGGGTTGGATGTTTTTTATAAATGGAGGGGGTAGATTGGCTATTTTAGATAAATGGCCCTATTAACTGTTAGATTTGAAGAATGGTTTACAGAAACTATTGGCTTATGGATGATAAGCAGTAGATACACGATGTCTCACCCCATACTTCTCTAACACTGTCTTCAAGTATCTGTTCACGAAGTGAGAACCTCCATCACTAATAATACCTTTAGGCTTACCATGTCTAGTAAAAATGTGTGACTTCAAGAATTTAATCACTACTCGCGAATCATTTGTTGGTAGACCTATAGCCTCTACCCATTTAGGTTATTAATCAACAGCTAATAGGATGTATTGACTTCCGTTTGATGGTACAAAAGGACCCATGAAATCAATACCACATACGTCAAATATCTCAACTTTAAGAACATTATTACGTGGCATCTCATCTCTCTTAGATCTATTGCCAGTAAAATGGCATCTATGACACTTCTTAACATACTCATGACAATCGTTATGTAAAGTAGGACAATAAGAACCGAATTGTAGTACCTTAGCAGCTGTGCGGTCACCCTTGAAATGTCCTCCATAGGGTGAATCATGACAACTCGCCATCGTTGACTCAACATCTTTCTCATGTATGCATCTTCTCACCATTTGGTCACCACATGTTTTGTAAAGGAAAGGATCCTCTCAAAATAATTGTTTAGCACGGTGAATTAATCTCTTCAACTCTTGTGAGGTAGCTCCTTCAGGAAAAAGAACAACTCACAATAGGATTCACTATGTCTGCATACCAAGGAGTTCCCATTGCTTAAATCGAGAACAAACTCTCATCAGGAAACTCTTCTCTGACCAACTCAAGACCACCATTAGATTCAGAACCTTCAAGACGCGACAAATGATCTGCAACATGATTATCACAACCCTTTCGATCTCGAATCTCTAAGTCAATCTCTTGCAATAATAGTGCCAATATGATTAAACGCGGCTTAGCATCTTTCTTCTCCATAAGGTATTTAATCGCCATATGATCGGCAAACACGATAATTTTCCCCTCAAGAAGGTAGGAACGAAACTTGTCAAATGAATACACAACAGGTAATAATTCCTTTTCTGTACCAGTATAATTAATCTGAGACTAGTGAAATTCTTCCTTGCATAGTAGATAGAATGAAATACCTTATCTTTTGTCTGACCCAAAACACCACTCATAGCAAGATCACTAGCATCACACGTTACTTCAAACGGAATCTTCCAATCAAGAGGTAATACAATAGGTGCAGTAATAAGCTTCTCCTTGATCTCTTTGAATGCCACCATGAAAGCTTCATAAAAAAGGAATTTGGTGTCCTTCTCGAGTAAGTCACATAATGGCTTAGCGATCTTAGAGAAGTCCTTAATGAAACAACATAAAACCCAACATGACCTAAAAAGCTTCTTACCTTTTTTACAGAAATATGAGGGGAAGAGTCTTGATTACCTCAATCTTAGCACAATCAACTTTTAAGCCTGAACTCGAAATCTTGTGTCCCAACACTATACCTTCACGAACCATAAAATGACATTTCTCCCAGTTCAAAACCAAATCAGTCTCCTTGCATCTAATTAACACTCTCTCCAAGTTCTGTAGACACTCATCTAAGTTATCAACAAACACAAAAAAATCATCCATAAATACCTCAAGGAAATTATCGATCATGTCCCAGAAAATCGCCATCATACATCTCTGAAAAGTAACAGGTGCGTTACATAATCCAAATAGCATCCTTCGGAAGGCAAAGGTACCAAAAGGACATGTAAAGGTTGTTTTGTGTTGGTCTTTCAAATCCACATATATCTGGTTGTAACCTGAATACCCATCTAAAAATCAATAATACTCTCTTCCAGCTAACTTTTCTAACATCTGATCTATGAAAGGGAGAGAGAAATGATCTTTTCTGGTAGCCTTGTTCAACTTACGATAATCCATACGCACTCTACAACCAACAACGGTTCTTGAGGAAATGGATTCATTCTGAGAATTTAGGACATTAGTGATACCACCCTTCTTTGGTATGCATTGAACTATACTCGCCCATTCGCTACTAGATATGGGATAAATGATTCCCGCGTCTAGTAATTTAATAACCTCTTTCTTCACCACTTACTTCATAGATGGCATCAATCTCCTTTGCCCCTCAACTGAGTGTGCACTATGATCTTCCAAAATAATATTGTGTTGGCAATAGGAAGGACTAATACCGTTGATGTCAGCAATAGTCCAACCAATCGCCTCTTTATTAGCTCTTAATATAAGTAGCAGTTTGTCTTCTTCAGGATCTATTAAAGTAGCTGAAACAATAACAGGTAGAGTGTTGTTATTACCTAAATAAGCATACCTCAAGTGTGACGGAAGCGACTTTTCTTCTAATTGCGTGGGAGATTCAATGGATGGTTTCTTTTTAGGTATTATCTCCCCTGGTTTTCTTACAGGTACATAGGCTAGACGCCTATACTTTGGATTCTCATAATTAAGAGTTGCCACTGTTTTGACGTGTTCTTCCATTATCTCAGGTAAGTAAAGTGTTAAGGCAGCCTACAAGACATCATCAAAATTAAACTCATCAAATACCTCTTGTGTGGCATGCTCTATTACATCCATTCGAAAACAGTACTCCTGGGAATCTTGAAACTTCGTAGCCCTAAACACATTGAACTTTACCTCCTCGTCTTGGATTTGCATGGTTAATTCTCTGTTTTCTACATCAATCAAAGTACGCCTCGTGGCTAGGAATGGTCGTCCCAAAATGATGGGGACATTCCTATCTGCGTCGTATTCAAGGATAACAAAATCAACAGGAAGAATTAAAGTACCTGCCTTGATGAGGACATCTTCTATTCGTCCCTTAGGATGTGCGAGGAATCTGCCAGCTATTTGCAAGACCATAGAGGTAGGTCTGACATTTCCTATCTTCAACTTCTCAAAAATTGATTTAGGAATGAGATTAATACTCGCACCCAAATCACACAAAGCTTTACCTTTCCACTCATTACCAATGGAAATAGGAATCGTGAAACTCCCAGGATCAAGTAGTGTGGGTGGAAACTTACTTTGGCATATGGCATTACATTCTTTTGGAAACCCTATCATCTCATTCTTAAGTTAAGGTCTTTTGTTGGTGATGGCTCTCTTCAGGAATTTGACGTACTTTGGTACATCTCTAATAACATCTAGGAATGGTACATTAATATTAAGACCTCTTACAATATTTAAGAATCTCTGATAGTCAGCCATATCTCCTTTCTTCTGAACTCTTGAGGGAAAATGTGGAGGAGGACGGGTTTCTACAACATCTTTCTTCTTATAAATTCACGGAATATCCTCCACTTCCACTACTTCAGATTCATCTTCTTTTTCCACCACTTCCTTTGTTGGTTTTGCTTTTATAGTTGTTTCTTTTTCTTTCATAACCGGAAAAGGAGGTGGTGAAAGTTTCTTACCACTTCTTAGCGCTATAGAGTTACAATCTTCTTTCTGTCTCGGATTTTCAGTGTCACTTGGGAGTTGCCCTTGTGGACGCTGATTCAACTGTTTTGCCATTTTAGTCATCTGATTTTTCTAACATCTTAATTGCTGCGGCAGAATATTATTGATCTTGACATGCTTTCGTTTGAAGGGCGATAAATTGCTGTAACGTTTGATGAATGTCTACCGCACCTTCTTGAGTTTGAGTAGGTAAAGCTTTCTAATTCATAGCTTCATTATAGGTGTCTTGAGGAGTTTGTCTCTGAGCTTTATTTCTGTAACCTTTTCCCCCCTTGGTAGTTATTCTATGGCCTTGGTTGATATTTGTTACCTTGGGGGCGCGGCGGATATACGTATGTCGGATTAGCGGCCCCACTCGGATTTGAATATTGGAAACCTAGATGGTTTCTATTTGGTTGATACCCTTAACCACCTGAATTATAGTTCCCTCAGTTGGAAACATACATTACGGCTTCTGGATTGCTTTGACAATGCTCCCAATCATGATCTTGTATACCACAATTAGAACACCCATACATATCTTGTGTAACATTAACTTCTGCTCTTTTACCTGGAAAACCTTCTTTAACAGCTAAGGTAAGCTGCTTCAACTGCTGTTCTAATGTATTCTTCAATTTATTCTCTAACGAAGAGATTTTTTCATCAATCACAGCGCTACTTTCTCTATAAATTCCCCCTCAAATAGGTTCTCTCACAGTGTTCCAACCCATCTCATTCTTCACTGTTCTATTCAAAATAACCTTAGCATGAGCTGGTTGTACCTGTAATAATCCACCACCGCAAAGCAGGTCTAAGTATTTTCTTGATTGTTCATCAAGGCCCTTATAAAATATCGACATCTGTTGTTGTTCTGTAAGGTCATGATCAGGAACTTTTCTCAAGCATAACTGGAATTCTTCTAATGTATTCTTCAATTTATTCTCTAACGAAGATAGTTTTTCATCAATTCTAGCGCTACTTTCTCTATAAATTCCACCTCGAATAGGTGCTTTCACAGTGTTCCAACCCATCTCATTCTTCACTACTCTATTCAAAATACCCTTAGCGTGAGCTGGTTGTACCCGTAATAATCCACCACCACAAAGCAGGTCTAAGTATTTTCTTGATTGTCCATCAAGGCCCTTATAAAATATCGACATCTGTTGTTGTTCTGTAAGGTCATGATCAGGAACTCTTCTTAAGCATAACTGGAATCTTGTCCAATATTTACCCAAGGTTTTTTCTTGTTCTTGATCAAATGATGTTAGAGCAATCTGGGCATTTAATCTCATGTTACTCGGGTAATATCGATCAAAAAATGCCGTTTGAAGCTCATCCTAATTAGTAATTGATCCTGGTTCTTGCGAGTCATGCTACACACTAACTGCGTCTATCACGAAAAATCGGAAATTTTCATAATACATCTGCTCTCTGGTCACACCTTGCGTTATGTACGAATCACATATATGCATAAACTTTTGCACTGCGTGAATCAGATCTTCTCCAGGTGCTCCACGAAAATTCCCATAGTTTTGGAATTAAGATAACATACTAGGATCAGGTCTATATCTTGCAACATTGATATCAGAAGGACCAATCCCAAGATCAGGGGCGCGATACGGAGCTTATTTAGGACCGTGTATAAACCACAGATCATTATTAGCTGAATGTTGAGCTTGTTGTCTAGGTGGAGAAGGATCTTCCACCACCCTAGGTTCACGATTATCTTCAAGAGCCATTTCTGCTTCTCTAGCTAATCTCTCTCTTTCTTCCTTTTCTTCTTTTTTTCTTTTGTTTGCAAGTCTGACTAATATCTCGGGGTTATTGAGCATACGCCAAACATGTAAAAGCTGAAAAAGGAAGAACGAACGAAAGCGTAAAACTGAAAAATAAAAATAAAATAACAATTAAACTACTAAAGAATTAACACCGAGGTCACATGCTACCGTCCCCGGGAACGGCGTCAAAAACTTGGTGTCTCCTGGTGCGTTATAAAATAAGCGCTAAAAAGTAAGGACTCATAGACCGCAAGTGTACGGTTGTCCATGTAATACTCCAATAAATCAAGTTTGTTCGCAGGGACGGAATAGGTACAACTCAAGTATTTATCAAGCAGAAGCAGTAATTGCAAGTACGGAAAGGTAAATAATATAATTTTTGGTTTATTTTGGTTATAAACTAAAAACGCAATAAAATAAAATACTATAAGGATTAACTAAGATAAAATAATGCAAGTAAATGAGTGTCGACACAAGTATGAGAATGGTACTTGAGTCTCGCAAGGGGTTCACCTAAACCTCTCTAGTTAATGTTTTCTGTTAAGGGCTGAATTGATATTATTGTGCTAGTCGGGCCTCTAATGTCTCCTAACCCCCGTTAGGGTGGACTTAGAAGCTCTTCTATGGTACTATAAACCCCGTCAGAGTTATTATATCTACTTTCGAATGGTTAAGTCTCTGACCTCATTGGATGCGTGGTTCGTCAAGCCCACCAGGATCATTGACGCACACCACGCGTCTATTACGTAGGTCAGTATTTAAACCCCCCGTCAAGGTGATCACTATGCCACTATCGTGAATAGCCTAAATACTGTAAATTACCCTTGGTTCATGACATCAAAAATAATAATTAAGATTAAAGTAATAGTCAACACAAAATATCGAATTCAATTTAAATAATTAAATCCCAAATTAGAAAAACATCAATTAAAGAAATTAGGGTTCAACCTAATGTGCGATTCTCAAGTACTAATATGTTTAGCGCATAATGAAATTAAAAACTGAAATATAATTAAAAGAACTCATAGTAAATTACAGAATTAAAATGAAGAACCTAATTATAGGATTGATTTTGACTGTTGATGGAAGAGAATTAACTCTCCAGCTTCAGCTTCTTCTCCCTTTTTTGCTCTGACTTCCTTCTCTAGTGTATACTGACTTGTGTAATGAGTTATGTCTAAAAAATGAAGTCTAAAGGCATTTATATAGTGGAGAATTCGGATTGGGCTTTTTACATAAAGGAATAGGTTAAATGAAATAAAAGCCCAATCCAAAATAGAAATCACGAGACTGATGTACATCTGTTAGTAAAACAGCTTTAAATTTTGCGTCTCAACTCCAAATCACTTCATTCCAGTCGCAAAATCTTTCTAACTCAAAAATGCAAATTCCTTATTTCAATACTCTAAGGCTGAATCAGTGGATAAGTGGCTCAAAAACAACGATTTGTAACAGCCTTCCATATTTCACTCTCCTCTAGTTAATTCTTCGGATCATCTTTTCTCGCCTTTGACTTCTACGCTCGATCTAAGACTTTAAATCCCGCTTCTCCTCCCGGTCTTGGTGATACTTAACATCCATGGACCTAATAACTTTTCACTAAAAATAAAAAAATTAATATACAAAAGCTCTAAAAATGAAATATTGTAATTCCAAAGGGAGAAAATGAAATATAACGAATTAAGCCTAAAAGTCTATCAAACAAGTCAAATATACACCTAAAATGATGTCTCCTAAGGGATAATATTTAGAAGAAAAAGGTAGGCATCAGAAGTAAGCTGACCTGTAGAGGAAGACAAGAAACAAAAAGTTGGAGATTGACAAACTCCTCTTCTACATCTATCATTCTCTATATTTAGGGTAATTAGCTATAGACTTGTGGCTTCACCATATTTCTAAGCTTTTATTCTGTAAGTTTTATTATTAATTGTTTGGGTTATTATTTTGTCTAAATTTCATAATACTATTTGTTATTTCAATTGATTTGAGCTTGGCATATATCTGTATTGTGTGCTTTAACTTATAGTTACCAGCCCTAGATATGGCCAATCTTAGGACTATCATTAGTAATTGAGTTAACACCCAGGAGGGGGATTCAATTATTGACAACGCCACATAATCGTCTAGTGTGGTATTGATCCTGAGGGGTTGCCTAGCTAGATAACCATAAAGGTTTGATTTAACCACCGATCATTATGCAGGGTCCCCTTACCCAAGTTGGTAGTGGAGAGGTTGCTCCTAAGTCCTCCCTGACGGGGGTTAGGAAGAATTATAGAATCCTGGTTAATATATAATGATCAATTCACCCTTAAGATTAGAATAACAACTTTGTAAGATAGGCTCATATCACTATCCTTAATTTATCTGACTTACATTCATATTTATTGATCTGCATTCTTCTGTATTCATATCAGATAATTATTCATCTTGTCTATGTTTTAGGGTTTGTTTGGATTAAAGAGGGATAGTATAGTAAAGGATAGGAAATGGAAGTTTAGTAAAGGATTGGAAAGGAGAGTATTAAATCTTGTTTGGATTAGATAAAAATAGAGGGGAGAATTTTATTAAATGATTACATATATTTGGTGTTTGGATTAGAAAAATAGTGAAAGGAAGGGATTCTTTGTATATTTAAATGACTTTTATACCCTTAGTAATATATCTTTTTTTTATTACATGGGAGGTCCTAGGACCGTATAAAAGACACATGAAACAGAACTAGAAGCTCTCTACACCTTCCATGAACATACATCTTTCACTAACGCACTCCAAATGCCATCAGGTGGATCCTTAAGTATATTATGCGTATCTTCATAATATGTCTTATATATAAAGAATAGGGATAATTTAGACATTATGACGTAATAAAATAATCTTTCTCTTCTAATGACACCAAATTGGAGGGATTGGATATATAGAATGGTAAGAGATTAGAAGAATCCTTTAATAAACTTTCCCCTCTAATTATTTCTAATCCAAATAAGGGAAGGGATTGTTATTATCCTTTAATATAATCTCATCCCTTCCAATCCCCAATCCAAACAAACCCTTAATCTAAACATCTAAAACCATCTACTCTTATTAAATACAAGTAGATTGGTGTCGCCTAGGGTGTGATAAAAATAAGATAAAAATAAGCCAGAAAACAATGCATTCTCACCCTAGATAAGCACGGCACTGCAAGTATTACAGGACGTATGCAAGTCTTAATGATAAGTTGAATTCGTTCTCAGGGACTTAGTGTGCTATACGAATGAGCAGAAATTATGAGTAGAGAGTAATTAATTAAAAGACAGAAAATAAATAGAAATGATTGAGGGATAAATAATTAAACTAATAAAAAGTAAAGACAATAAAATAAAAGATAAGAAATATGAGATGAGAAGTATATCTTAGGTTTTGCTAGTATGCACTAATCCTTCTAATTATTTCTATCAAATTCTCCCTCTCTTAGACCTGGAGAGTGACTAAGGGGGCTACAGACACACCACGAGGCTAGTTCAAATAGGGTTATCAAGCGCTACCAAGACCCTAAGCAATCAATTCCAAACATGGTAATAATGGTTAAAATATACCCTAATGACTATCTAGTTAAATTAGTGTTGTCAAGACCAATATCGACACTAGACGTTATGTGGTGTTTCAATAATTAGACACCCAACTAAGGTGATCATCTAACTACTATTAAGGTAATCATATATGTTGCGCACCGCAAGGAAAACAGACAATAAATTAAAACACATAAACAAATATATAAGTAAGCACCTAATATCTGATTAAAACATATAATTACCAAAGAAACTTAGATAGAAAGAAAATAGAATTCATAGATTATACATAATGCAAAACCCAAGCTATGGGAAAATTAGTTCATACCTGAAGGAAATAAACTAAAAGAAATAATAAAAGACTTCATCTTGCACTCTTCAACAATTCTGATGATAATAAACCTAAGGACTAATTAATGTGAGGTAAGGATGATTTACAAGTGATATAAGGGTGTATTTATAGGTGTAGAGAAGCCCTAATTCGTTTTCTTGAAGGATAAGGTAAGTAATGGACTCCTAGACCAACTCAAATTCGTAACCCTAAAACATGGTATCAGCCCCGTTTTTGTTTTGGTCCTAACAACTTCAATTCTAATCTGTTTGATGCGTATGAGTAGTCGAAATTCATCGTCTCGGAAATATCTTTAACTTTTATCTTGACCGTTCTTCCAAATTCCTCACCGATTTTGAGATACAAGCCGATTTGTGGTCGTGGGTGGTGAAAATCAAATTTATTTGGCAGCTTTATCTTTCCATATTTTAGCTTTTGTTTCCTTATCTCCAATTTCCATGCATATCTTCTTTCCTTATCTCATAGAATTGACTTGGTAATTTAATTAATCTCCATATTTATCTTTAAAGCTTCACACTAAATAAATAATTGAACCCAATATGCTCTAAAAATAATAATTCATTAAATCAAGACTAGAAATAGGAAAGGGTAAAAATTCATGGGAAAATCGACTCGAAAGACTTCTAAAACACTAAAAATAATGTCTCATCTTAATATTAATTCATCACAAATGAGGAGACATCATAGATCTAACATATTAAATCCCTGCGAACGAACTTTACTTATCAACTAAACTTGCAAATGATCTGTAATACTTGCAGCGAGTTTCTCGTGGTAGTCAAATGTGTGCGTCCTATATTATTATCTTATTTGTCTGCTTATTTATCACACATTTGCACCCACCAATTGTAATTGTACAACAATATTGTAATTGTACAACAATGTTGTAGTTTCAAAATTACAATGTTGTAATTGTAGTTTGTTACAACTTTGCGTAGGAGTTGGAAAGAAGTTTAAATATATAAAACAAATCAAAAATTCGAAGAAAAAAATCATAACAACAAATTTTAATTCAAAATTGAAATGAAAAACTCTCAGATTGATGTTGACTAATTTTAATCACCAAAATTGACTGACCGCAACAGATTAAAATTAAATGTCACCATAGTCAATAGTCATTGATTACCAAGGTTGATTGGGTGACGGTGATCGTAGTGATAATATAAATTATTAATATATGCATATATATATGCATATATATATATATATGCATATATATATATATATATATATATATTATATTACTTATAATAATATGAAATAAAAAGTGTGATGAAAATATTTAATAAGATATTGATATATAATGAGTAAAAAAAAGTATTTTTTGGCCTTTCGAAGAATTAAGATCCTAATTTTAAATTAAAATAAAATAAAATTATCCCATCATTCTATTATAAACCACAATAGCTATCATGTATATTTTTTTGGACGAGTTAAAAAGAATCACCGTTTGTTGTTAGCCGATTCAAAGTCTATTGAAACAAACTACCAAGTGGGCCCATCTTTCATTTCTAGCAGCCCTCCGTCTAGCCATACACATAGTGCAATCACAACATGTTATTTAGATTTTATATTTGATTGAAGTGTAATAATAGTGTATAACTATTATTCTAATTTATTTGGATAATTATATTAAATGTTATTAACCTAACAGGTTTTGAAAATCATTTAATCACCATGAAGGAGGGAAGATAAAAAAAAAATCTTTTTTTAGAAATCACAAACAACTTTTTGAGTTATCTAATACTAAAATACTCTCGTAATATAATAAAAATCAACATAAATAGAAAATACAAGTGAAAAATTAACTGAGCACCGACATTGTTCATCAACATTCATAGATCGCAAATCATCGTCGTTGGTGCACCACCGCCGCCATCACCGCCAACGCCACTCGGAGAGTCTCAAAACAAGCAAAATCACTGAGTAGCAAAAATGACTTAAGTAGAAAATTCTTAGATTAGTTCAAAAAATTACCGAGCACACTCTACAAGTCTCTGAGTATAATGAGAACGTCTATGAGTAAACTCAAAAATTAATTAGAGTATACTCAGAAAGTCTTTGAGCGTTCTTTACTATAAATATTCTAACATTAACAAAAAATAAAAAGGAAAAAATGATTTTATTAATCAAAACAAACAGTATAACATATTTAAATTAAAAGAAAGAATAAAAAATATTATATATCATATATCATATATAATTATATTATAAAAATAAATTTATTAAACTATTACTATGTATATAAATATTGTTATTATTAGTTAAAAAAATTACAATTATTAAAAATAAGAGAATTTTTAACAAAGAAATTAATAATTAAATTAACTTGAAAAAGTCATATCGTCATACTTTATTAATAGTCTTAATACAATTTAATCTTGTTTGTTATTGATAAAAAAATTCAGTTGAATAAAGAAAAGACAAAAGAAACTCGTTTGGTTATTTTGTTGGGAATTATAATTTTGATATTAACATTTTATATTTTTTGTTTCTAAATTTTTAATAAATTTAATAGTGAAATAATAAATAAATGTGTGAGAATTTTAAAAAGGGTCATTACCTTAAACAGTCCGTGGACCATTAATAGTTGTCCACAGAGTGCAACACACCTTAATTGTCTGATATGCCCTTGTGCTCAACAAAATGAATCTTTGAGTTACCTAAATTAATTTCCTTAATTACATACAAAGAGTCATAGAGTTTTAAAACTCAATTCTTCTCTCTCCAATCCAACTAGTTTGAATATAATCAAATCCGTAAAACCAGAATGTTTTGACATGTTTGACATGCTAAACTCAATGCTTCTCCCTCCAGTCAAATTTAAATGCATAACAATGATATTTGACATGTTTTTATGCTAAACTATGTTTTTGTTTATCTTTGTTGGTGTTGGTATGGATATATGTGGTCTTTTTTTCAAAATAAATGTTTAGCGGGCGCGGTTAATGTGTTCAAAAAACCAAATACGGTGGTTGTTTTATGGTTTACACAGTGGTTTGTGATGGGTTATGTGTGGGATACTATCAATGTAATTTTTAATAATTATGGACTGAAAGTGCCGGTATGTGTAGAATAACAGTTATGGATGGGCTACTCGTGTATATACGGTGGTGTGTGTGTAGGATTTAGTGGGTTATCCTGCAACTTTTGCACTTGAAACCAATATCTTGTAATGAGTTGGTTTACAGGGAAAAATCTAGTGTTGCGTGTGTGTGTTCTACTGGGTAGGAATTAAAGTATATTTCTTCACACAAAATAATAATTTGAGATGTTGCAACAACAAAATTGGTGTGTGTGTATGTGAATGATTTAAATAATATATGACATCAAGTTATCTGTAGAAAATTAATGGGTTATACGTGTGTTTCAGTGGTTTATTTGTTTAATATGGTGGGTTAACGGTATATTATATTTGAGTTTTTATGTGCATATAAAATTCACAAAAGCGAACCACTCGTATACGAAACAGATGAAATAAAGCATGTAAAATATCTCTAATTAATCAAAAGATAAATCAAATTTATCCAAGTCTAATAGAACAATATATATGAAATGTGTTAGTAATTGTTCACTTATTATATGAAACACATCCTCAAACGTGATTAGACGATTCAACGAGGTTTGGGGCAAGTAGCGCGGTTATCGTGAAGTCATCCTCACTAACAATCTTTCACTTCTGATGCTCACCAATCAAATATAAGAAATCAACACGCTTAACATCAAACATAGGCCATGTCTCAGCAACATATCGAGACAAATTAATCGAAAAAGTGAAACAACTTCAGTGCTTTCTTTTCGATTTATCAGAGTACGATAATTACATTCTAAGTCATTTCTTAACCTGAAAATCGCATGAACTAACATGAAACAACATCTTAAAATTAATAACTCAATAGTATTATCTATAAAAATAGTGGGTAACTTTTCTTTGCTGTTAATATGATCCTTACATTTCTTTGCGAGGATCGACCGAGATTGATTTATCGTATGAAGATTGTGTTTGCAAAAGACGAAAGTTAAAACTTGTAGGAGTGATTGTTGGTAACAATTTTTCTATTATATTGTGCTGGAAAAGAGGGATTGATTGTATTCATTTATAATTGGCGATTTTGAAAGAATCTGTTAAATGATATATGTACGGCAATGAATCAATAAGCAAAGTTAAAGGTAAAGGTAAAAAAGTTAAATAGTATAAAATCTGGACCTTTTGAAGGGATAAAAGTTATGTAAACTCTATGGAAGTGGGTTATTGAGATTTTAGACTTAATTAGTTAATATATATATTTTTAAAATAATAAGTTAATTAATTTAAAAAATTGTTGGGATAAAAAAAATTAATAATTGAGAGAGTTTTTTTAGTCATAATAATTGTAAGGTCAAAATGGAAAAGTTATTGATGCAAAATCATTTTATAATATTTATTATGAAATAGATTTTTAATTCAAATTAAGAAACAATTAGACTTATTAGTTTAACTTATTAGCGTTAGGTCAGTGGTGTTCAAACACATCCCGAGACGTTTTAATGGTCGAGCTGACGCCCTAGCAAGAAAAGCCAGGCACAAAGCAAAGAAGGACATCGTGTCATCCGAGTCTTTGATGATACTGTTTTCTCGATTGGGCATTAGTTAATTGTACATTATAGTAGTAGATCTTTCTTCGTCGTTCCAAAAAAAAAAAAAAAAAATTATACTGCGTTAAAAAACCTTACAAGTGACACTTTTTTTTAGCGTGGAAAGCTATATAGTATCAAGAGGGGACCATATATTATTTTGGAACAATTTGTTTGGTTTTTTCATAAATATTGCATACGGTTCACTACAAAAGGAGTAATGAAAAGAGCATCTCAAGCTAACAATATTATATGATGTCTCTTATATGTCCTTAGTTAAGAAATCAAATAGATGTGCATTTAAGTGCATCCCCTATTAGCATCTTATCTTTGTTCACTGTGTTTTTCAGTGTTTCTATTTATATGATTCTTATAGCTTTTTCATCTCACTGCTGACAGCTGGAAACGTCTAGTTAAACATATTATTGATGGTGACTAAAAGAAAATTGTCTTTAGAATTTTAAAAATGTACACATTCATTTCTACCAAAAAAAAAAAAAATCGGGTTATAGATTTTATATTTACATAATTTAGAATTTGTTTGGATGGGAGGATTAGAAAGGATAAGATTATATTAAAAGATAATAACAATTCCTACTTTTGTTTGGATTAGAAATAATTAAAGAGGAAAGTTTATTAAAGGATTATTCTAATTCATTACTATACTATTATATTCAATCCCTCTAATTTGGTGTCATTAGAAGATAAAGATTATTTTATTATGCCATAATGTCTAAATTATCCCCATTCTTTATATATAAGATATATTATTAAAGGTAGAAAAGTCATTTAGTTATAAAAAGAATCTCTTCCTTTCATTATTCTTCTAATCCAAACACCAAATGTATGTAATACTTTAATAAAAAAATTCCCTCTATTTTTATCTAATCCAAACAAGATTTAATACTCTCATTTCCAATCTTTTACTAAACTTTTCTTTTCTATCCTTTACTATACTATCATCAGAGTGTTTCTTTCTACTCCGATAACCTTGAACTTGTTCAAGGAATTTTTCACGATTAAGGTCTTCGTTGGCAGATTTATCCTCTCATTGCCGAAATAAAGAACTGGCTTTCCAAATTTAAAGGCTGGAAAGTTTGTCATATAAGCAGAAAGTTAAACGGAACAGCGGATGCCCTTGCCAAATGCACAAGACGAACTATTAATCTGCACCAGTGGAATGATTATACAATCTTAGGCGCTTTTTCTTTCTTAAATCATATGTGTAACGATTAATTACTTTTCTCATTTGACAGAAAGAAATCCAAACATACCCTTAGTTACAAACTGTATTAAGCCTTGGAACAAAAATAACCAAACGTATTAAGCAATTAGCAATTTTATACTACTCATGTACAAGGCGATTAGGATTAGGGCTAGACTTAGGGCTTTCTGATTTTGACTCTAGATCTTCTGCGTAGTTGATTCTCTGTGTTGTGTGAGTTTTTTTGGACTTCTTACTCACGCACCTTCCCAGTTTCTGCTTCGGAGGGCGACGAAGAGCGGCTCGCTGGTTCTTGGAAGCGGGTCCAGTTGGTTTTCTTTCCCGTTATGGGCCTTTCCTCCGACGGGTGGCCCTTAAGGTAAATGGAGACGGTTGGTTACTATATGTCTGTGGTTAGGTTAGTGCAAATGGAGCTGCAGAACACGAGGGTTGACAACGTCGACAGTCCCACGTTTGGTAAACGCAGCGCTAGCAACGGGAACGACAAGCACATCACTTCAGAGCTCTCTCTCATGTCAATTTTGGATAATCTTTAGGTTCAACCTTCTTTTGCTTGTACAATTCAGGGTAGATTGTACGAGATTAGGGGGCAAATCTATAAGGATTTGATGGGGTTAAGCTCCTAGTTTCTTGGTATGCTCTGAACACCATATTCTTGCTGCTTGGAGAGGATAGGGTTTCAAACTGAGATGAGGAGTGGTGTGTGAGACTTGGGTTGTGATTGTTTGTTTGAATTAGAGAAGTATAAACTGAGTATTGGTGAGAGTTACAAGTTGGGAATAGCTCACGATAGGAGGTATGCTTTGGTGGGTTGGACCTTAAAGTCTTTCCCTTCTAGATACTCGAAAATGAATACTAGTCCTACCGATTTAGGTTACGAGATGAATATTTTAATTAGCTGGCACGCGTGCACGGTTCAGCAGAGTGTTATTATTATTAGTGTGGACAAATGGAGATTATCAAGAAGCTTTAGATGCTTCACTACACCTAGTGCGGTACACGTGGAGCTTTACGAAACTATTATCCCACCTAATTACTTTGGAAGGCAACACCTGGTCCACTATTCGATTTTATCTCACTGCTTGGGTCTGGAAAAGGGACAAATTCACACTTTATAAGGTCCTTACGAATCTCAATTTTACTTTTCACACAAAGTACTCTTTCTCTAATTACCCTAATACTTTATTCTCTCAAAATATTTTATTCTTGTTTATTTCAAGACTATTCTACTACATAGTGTTTACGTGTGTCTATACAAGTCTTACTACAATCTCAGATATCCAATGGCTACCCATTCAAGACATGCCCTACCAGTCACGTTTTTTTATCCTACTGGAGAAGAAGAAGTGGGAGCTATTGAACTTGACATCAAAGTAGAAGGGTTGAGCACCTTGATCAGGGACGAGTGCTAATGGTTCGTATAATAGGTGACGAGAGGGTGAATTTTAGCTGATTTCAGGCGTTGGATTTTCAATAGGTGGCTAGTACGAGGTAATGTTATTGTTTATGAAATTAGTTCTAACTATTTTAAACTCGAGATAGACAATAAGCGTGAAAGGGATAGGCTATGAGGTCTTAGACTGGTAATATGATCGGGTTTCATGCGAGTTTTACTAAAGACAGTGGGATGTTTAATGGTACTTTTACTACATCTAATTACTCAGCAGCTTGGATTCAGGTAGGTGGCCTAGCTCACATTCAGAATACCTGATGTCTCCTCATTTGTGATAGATTTATGTTAGGATGAGACATCATTTTAAGTGATTTAGAAGTCAATAATGTCGATTTTCTTGAGTTTTAGTGCACTTTCCTATTTTGAGTCTTGATTTGTAGAATTATTATTTTTAGAGCATATTGGGTTTAATTGTTTATTTAGTGTGTAGCTTTAAAGATAATTATGGAGCTTAATTAGAGTCCAAGTCAAAGACAACAACTTAAGGAAAGAGATTTGCATGGTGATTGGAGATAAGGAAACAAAAGTTAAAAAGATGGAAAAGGAAAAGCTGCCTAAATCTGGGATTCTGCATACACGTCCAAAGATAGGTATTTTTACCTAAGAAATAGGCCGAATCTGATGATTTCTTTCTAAAGGGTCAAGATAATTCTGTTGCGATTCTTTTGGTATCTTATGGAGCTCAAACCGACCAATAACGAAGAAGATACGCTCAAAACGGTGCAGCAGTGTTTATCTTTATTTCCATACGAATTTGAGTTGGGCTAGAAGTCCATTACCTTAACTATTCCTCAAGAAAACGAATTAGGTCTTCTAAACACCTATAAATACACCCTTATATCACTTGTAAATCATCCTTGCCTAATAGTAATTAATTCTTAAGGTTTTATTCTTCCAATTTATTGTAGAGAGCAAGATGATGTCTTTTATAATTTCTTTTAGTTTATTTCCATCAGGTATGAACTAAACTCCCCATAGCTTGGGTTTTGCATATGTATAATCTATGAATTCTAATTCTTCTATCTAAGTTTCTTTGGGAATTACATGTTTTAATTTGATATTAGCTACTTACTTAATATTTGTTTATGTGTTTTGATTTAATGTCTTTCCTAGAACTGATCACTTTAGGATTGTTTTAATAGTAGTTAGATGGTCTCCTTGACAGGGTGTTTAACTATTGAACCACCACATAATGTCTAGTGTCGATAGTAGTTCTGACAAAACATGCTTCTAACTAGATAGTCATTAGGGTTTGTTTTAATCACCATATCACCAGGATTGCAGTATTTGCTTAGGACCTTAGTGGCGTTTGATAACCCTAAGATAAAACACTTCCTGGTTGTGTCGTAGCCCCCTTAGTCGCTCTCAAGGTCTAAGGTAGTGGAATCTAGAATCCTGACTAAGTATACCAAGAGCTAATATTCTCCCTTATTAACTAGATTTATAGATAGAATTAGAAGGATTAGTGCATACTAGCAAAACCTGAGCTATATACTTCTCATCTCATATTTCTTATCTTTTACTTTATTGTCTTTATTTTCTTAGTTTTAAATTCTTATTCTCGAAATCTGTTCCCTTTAACTTACTGTCTTTTAATTATTTACTTTTACTCGATATTCTTACTCACGCGATTAACACACTTAAGTCCCTGAGAACGAACTCTATTTATCATTAAAACTTGCATACGTCCTGTAATACTTGCAGTACTGTGCCTGTCTAGGGTGAGAGTGCGTAGTTTCTTGGTCTTATTTTGTATTAATTTTATCACACCCTAGGCGACACCAAGTTTTTGGCGCAGCTGCCGGGGACCTGTGTCTCGTTAGCGTGTGGGTTATCTATTTCGAGTATTAGTTTTTAATTTTCAGTTTTTAGTTTAGTTTTTATTTTTCCAGATTTACGCTTGTGGTTTTCTTTAGTCTTTTTCAGGTTTCACAGTGTTTAATTCTTGGCCTCCCTTATCGGAGCCTGAGAGGAGCTTCAGACCTTACAACAAACGTGTTCGTGAGGAAAGAGCCTTAAGAAGATCAATGGCAACCCAAGATCCACCACTCGGTGCACCACTTGGAGGGGGTCAACAAGATCCTCCTCTTGGTGTTCAAGATCCACCCCTCGGTGGACGAGAAGGACAACAACTACCAGCAGGAGGAGGTAATGGGCTGAATAATCTTAATAATCAACTGAACAGAGTTGAACAAGACCCTGGCCTTAATGTACTATTCCATGTTCAACCCATCGGTTACCGCCCTCCTGAGATTCCGAATATCAAATTTAGACCCGATCCGGGTATGCTCAGTCAATTCCAAAGTTTCGGACTCTATACTGGTACAACAATTCAAGATCCGGTAAAATCGATTCAGAAGTTCATGCAGATTTGTGGTGCCTACATTACTCCTGGTATTACACGCGAGCAACTGTATTGTCATATTTTTCGTTTTTCTTGACCGGAAGAGCTAGCGATTGGCTAGAGAGACAACCACATGGAACCATTCACTCTTGGAGAGAACTTCAAGCCGCGTTCTTTAACCGAATTTATCTGAAGAGCATGAGACTTAAAGATCAAGCCGAGCTTGCAAGATTTTCTCAAGAAGATGGAGAAACAGTGGGAGAAGCATGGACAAGGTTTCAACAAAAATTAGCTAGATGTACGCTCCATGGTTATACACCTGCTCTACAACTTGCTATATTCTACGAAGGTCTTAATGATAAAGGTAGAGAAAAGGTGGATAACATTGGAAAGGGTAATTTTGTGTCCATGAATCACAATGAAGCTTCCGAGGTGTTAGAAAATATTATGGAACAAGAAAGAAGTTGGCCCTCAACGCGAGCTTCTGTAGCCAAGACCCGAGGAACGCTTCGTTTAGATGCAGAAACTGCAAACTCAGCTCAAATATCCGCTTTAGAAAATCAAATCAAGGAGCTGAAGATAGCAATGGAGAAGAATGTAGCCGCTACAAAAGTAGTAATACATGGGAAGAGTGCGAATCAAATCCGCAATCTGTTTACTTTATATCCAATCGCGGAGGTTATCAATGGGGTAACCGAAACCATCCGGGTATGCAGTATTCAAATCCACAAGGGGCAGCTAATCCTGGTCATTATCAACAGCGTCCCCAGAACAACTCTTACCAACAGAGAGGTCAGTACCAGAATCAAAATAGACCTGCTCCCCCACAACAACCTAATCAAGATGCCTATACCGATTCATTAGAGCAAAAAGCTTTGCCTCAGTACCCTCAAGAAGGATCCGTGGATCAACAAACTCTAGCCCGTTTGACCGCGAATATGAACGCTCAAGACGAGAAGATCAGAGGACACGATGCCGTACTTCAGATAATACGTACTCAAGTATAACAAATGAACAAAGTTTTAACAAGCTTTGTAGAACAACAGGAAGTAAAGGAAATCGAAGGAGGTGAAAACAATGTTGGATTCGAAGCTTGCAAGGCTATTTGCCTTGAAATTGAAGAAGCAAAAGAGGAAGTACCACATGCTGTCGTTAGTGCCGTGGAGGTTCCGAGTACTGAAGTAGAACAAACTGAGTCTAACACCGTGGAATCTGATGTGGAGGACGATCAAGAGAAAGCCGAGTTTATACAGCTACTGAGGAAGATGCAAGAGGAAATTCGATCGGTTATGGAGTATGCAGCTGAGCTGGCTAAAGAGAAAGAAGAAGAAGACTCAAAGAAGGAGTCAAAAGTTGAAGATGAAGTTGCACCTGCTGTGCATGAAGAGAAAGTAGAAGAGAAGGTGGAACCGCCACCTATTGTTCAACCAGTATCATCAACTATTCCTGATACAAATCCTAAAGATGACACTGTTCTCAAAGCATTTGTAGAGGCGTACCAACCTGAAAATATCAACGCCCAAATGCTTGAGATTGCGAAACAAGGACTTACACCGCAACAAGTTTATACGCAAGTTATTCCTGAGAAAGAGGCGAGTGTAGAGATCCCAAGAGAGAACCTAAGGGTTTCAAGAAGAAGTGAAAGAGAGCTACCTACCAAGCTTAAAGATCCGGGAAGTTTCAACCTTCCTATTCAATTACATGGTATGCTCAAAGTGAAAGTTATGTACGATGTGGGTTCTGGTGTAAATCTTATGCCTAAGTCCGTGTTCGAGAGACTTGGACTTCAGAAATCAGAGAAAACTCCAGTGAAGTTGCAGTTTGCTGACAACTCAGTTAAAAGGACATGGGGAACAGTGGAGGACGTCTTAGTCCGTGCAGGTAATATCGCCATCCCTACTGACTTTGTTTTTCTTGAGTTTGATGCAGATAAGCAGGTTCCAATCATACTTGGACGGCCTTTCATGGCCACAAGTCAAAGTGTGATCAACTTCCAAGAAGGGACCATCACCCTTCATGCTAATAATGTATCCGAGACCTTCTATGTCTTGGGTAAGAAACCAAGGAAGTTAGATCCCACCGTGCCCATCATCCACAACCTTTCACATCACAAAGTCCCTCCTGAGGAGATCCACTTAAAACCTGTGGATACTGAGCTAAACATTGAGTTTGGGGTTGGCCATGAAGTTTTATGGAAAGCTCACAAACGCGAGAATAGGCCACGAAGTTTCAAAGACTCGTGGATGGGACCATTCATTGTCACTAAGGTTGTTTCAGCCAAGGTGATAGAAATTCGCCCCAAAACTGGGGTCAAGCGCAGATTAGTTGACTTTCATAGCCTTACTCGTTGTTGGGGAGGCTATATTCGCAAATCTTGACAGAGGTAACACGTCTAACTTTGAAAGACGTTAAACAAAACTGATGTACGGGAGACAACCCGTAGTTTTTTTTATGCTTTCATGTCTTTTACGTTTATTAGTTTATGTTTAGTTTAGTTGTTTTTAGCTGATAATGCATATTTGAGAAAGGTATTAGTGTTTTTGGTGTGTAGGAATTGGAGAAATCGAGTTCGGGAGGAGAAATAAAATTTTCGGAAAAATCTGTTCATATGGGCGGTATACCGGACCTCAACCCTAGTATACCGGAGAGTACCACAGAGGCAAAAACCCGTACCATAGGGTGGCTGCCACGTGGTCCATGCCAAGGCGAAATTTTTTTTGAGCTGATAGGGGCGGTATACCGGAGGTTATGCCCGGTATACCGGAGGGCACCACAGGAGCGAAAACCCGTACCACGGGGTGGGTGCCACGTGTATTTTGACAAACGAAAATTTTTGGAGCTACAGATGTTCCGGTATACCGGAGGATACGCCCGGTATACCGGTCAGCGGCGCTGGAAAAAGAGAAAAACGGGTTTGAGCTTATAAAAGAGGTATTAAAGCCATTATTCCGAATTTACTAAACCTCAACCCTCTTTCTCTTCTCCAAAACTCTCCTAACTCCATTAAAGCTCATCAAAACCTTCACCAATCACCAAGACACTACCCAATCATCATAAAAAACACATCAAACCTTCTCTCCACATCATTAATCAAACACCCAATCCTCACCAAATCATTCAGTTGAAGAATCAAAGAGCTCAAATTTAACAAATTCATCCTACAATTTCATAAATCCAAGCCAACCCATTACAAATCCACCTCACCCACATAGAGATTCATCATCAATTCATATTTCCTAAACCAAATCAAGCTTGTTCAACCATTAATTCAAGAGTTTAAATTTCAAGGGTTGCTAAAGCTTTGAGTTGGGGGTTAATTGAAGATGACTAATAGAACAACAATCTTAGCTAGCAAGAGGGAGGTGAAGAAGAGTAACAAGGGATTGGAGGTAACCAAGAAGAAATCAAGTAACAAGGGTTCTAGTTCTCAATCAAAAGGAAAAGACAAAGTTGAAGATGCTGCAATACCTTTGTTTGATCGTCATGGTAAAAAGCTTTACTTTTATGCAAAGGAGAATTCACAGCTTCCACAAGACAAAGCAGTAGCTTTAAAAGCTTCTGCAGAGAAACAATTGAAAGAACTACCTTTTGCTTATGAGAAATTATTCAAGGAGGAAATTGGTACAGGAGAATACGCGAGATTCTTAGAGCTTGGTGAGAAATTGGGTTGGTCTACGTTCATGGTAAGACGTTCTGAATTATGTCATGAATTAGTTTTGGAATTCTATTTAGGCCTATTTAGCCGAGATAGTAAAGGTTGTGTTCCGATTAGAGGAAAGCTAGTTCCTTTCACAGTTGAGGAGATTAGGAACCACTTCAAGTTTAAGAAACTAAAAGGTCCTTGCAAATTTGAAGAATCGGTTGCTAAACGAAAAATCTTTGATGAGGAATTGCTTTTTGAGCATGTATTAGACAAAGAGAAAGTGCAATCACATAAGGGAGAATTGAAGGCACCTTGGCCTTACAAATATCTTCAATCGGATGCAAGAATTTGGCACAATTTCCTTATTCCTAATGTCTTTGGAAACACACGAACTTTGGATGTGACTATGAAGAACGCGCTACTATTGGATTGTATTTTGAGAGAAGAAGAAGTTGATGTGGCACAGGGTATCTATGAGGAGGTGATACGATTTTCGGTCTCTCCTAAATCAGTTTATAATGTTAAATTTCCAATTATGATCACGTGTCTTGTGCGAGAAGCGAATGTTACATTGGGTGAAGAAGAGAAACTCGAGTTTAAGACGAGTTATATTGATAATGTTTGGATCAAGGATATCTTTCGAAGAGCGGGTTCTACGCAAGTCTCGAAAGAAGAAAAGGAGCAAAATTGGCAAGAGAAGATGGAGGAGCGTTTAACGAAATTCGAAGCAGCTCAAACTTCCTTAGTCAATGATGTGGCACAAATCAACGCTAATCAAGTGCACATCATGAAACTCCTTGAGCAATTAACGAAGGGTCCAGCAATTCCAACCTTGGATGTCAATGATGCGAGGCAATAGCCTCGAGAGTATGTTCTCTTTCTTCCTTACCATTTCTGTAAATATGTCTATCTGCTATTTTTAATCATTGTTTTTCGAGTCTTTTTCGAGTCGTGGGGACACGGCTCATTTTTGAGTTGGGGGTGTGGGGATTCGTTGTCTCTCATCTCCATTTTTCTGTTTTTGGTAGAAATTAAAATTTTTGATACATGGGAATTAGATGTAGAGTGTGTTTAATAGCTTGAAAGCATAAGCTCAGTAGAATTAATGATAGTAAGTAGTATGTTTATGCGCTATGTATTTGTATGCTTTGAGTATTTGCAGGAAAACACACGTTGATAGTAAAGAAAATATTAGTGAGCAATGCGATAGAAAGTATGTTCGATCTCAGGGAACCTTGAGAAGTGTGTAGGCCGTGAGATCCAAGCTAGTTGAAAAACCATTTGATGAAAGTGCTAAAGGTAAGAAAATAACTAAATTACATAGTGTAGAAAGTGATTAAGGCGGTTCTTTCATATTATGAAACCCTTGAAGCCTTTTTATACCTTCTCACCTTGTGATTTTTGAATTTATATTATATCCTTCTCAGCCCCTTCTAGCCTTTCTAAAGCCTTTTATTGAAACACGTTATAAGCCATATCCTTTAGATTTTAGGACTTTTCCATATGACCTGCACTCGAATCGCGATGCATAGACAGTTGTTTTAGAGCTTGAGTTTGGGGTGGTGGGTCCACCATTATGGGAATTGTTATTGGGTTGGGATTTTTGACCTTATTAATTGTGCTTTGTGCTTTATATTGATGATGTTTAACAGATTTGTATTGTAACCCTTTGCCGGGGTAATAGTGAATGAAAAAGAAGCTACGAGCTAAATTTGCCAACAAGGGCATTAGAAGAAAAAATATATATATGAGCAATTAGCGTGACATCTCAACATTAAAAGAGAGTCATAGCTATAAAAGATATTGATTTGAAAAGAAAGAAAATATATATATATTCGGACCGACAAAGTGAAATTTTTATGTGAACATCTGAAGCTTTAATTTGGGTTATTGGGGATGCTAAGTTGTGCATCAAAGAATTCATTGGGTTGAGTGAGAAACGTTTTATGAGAGTAACTCAAGCTCTAGGGCGATTCGTTGATGGATAGTGAGGAGAGAGCCAAAAGCTCACTCCAAATTATCCAAATATATGATCATACCCGTCCCTAAGCCTACATTACAACCTTAAAGACCTTTTGATTCTTTGCTATGTAACTGAGAAGTGATTGAGCCATTAGAGATTAGTTGAGTGGATCCTTGGATACTAGTGAAAATCGATGAACAATCTATAGCTCTCTTGGGGAACTGAGTAAAGTCCCAATCCTTCTTACATTGCGAAACTAATCTGATCTTGAATTCAAGCCGTGTTGATTGTGGATATGAGAAGTGTACAGGTATGTAGTTTATGAATATTATTGCATGAAATTTTCTGAGTTATGTGCTTTAGGTTTATTCTATATATTCTGCTATGCTTTTTCCCTTGTGTTGAAAATTTTATAAGTGTGTATTTCTAGACTTCCCTATGTTTTTATCTTTATTGTATCGGGACGATACAACTTTAAGTTGGGGGTCTTGATGTCTCCTCATTTGTGATAGATTTATGTTAGGATGAGACATCATCTTAAGTGATTTAGAAGTCAATAATGTCGATTTTCTTGAGTTTTAGTGCACTTTCCTATTTTGAGTCTTGATTTGTAGAATTATTATTTTTAGAGCATATTGGGTTTAATTGTTTATTTAGTGTGTAGCTTTAAAGATAATTATGGAGCTTAATTAGAGTCCAAGTCAAAGACAACAACTTATGGAAAGAGATTTGCATGGTAATTGGAGATAAGGAAACAAAAGCTAAAAAGATGGAAAAGGAAAAGCTGCCTAAATCTGGGATTCTGCATACACGTCCAAAGATAGGCGTTTTTACCTAAGAAATAGGTCGAATCTGATGATTTTCTTCTGAAGGGTCAATATAATTCTGATGTGATTCTTTTGGTATCTTATGGAGCTCAAATCGACCAATAACGAAGAAGATACGCTCAAAACGGTGCAACAATGTTTATCTTTATTTCCATACGAATTTGAGTTGGGCTAGAAGTCCATTACCTTAACTATTCCTCAAGAAAACGAATTAGGTCTTCTAAACACCTATAAATACACCCTTATATCACTTGTAAATCATCCTTGCCTCATAGTAATTAATTCTTAAGGTTTTATTCTTCCAGTTTATTATAGAGAGCAAGATGATGTTTTTTGTAATTTCTTTTAGTTTATTTCCATCAGGTATGAACTAAACTCCCCATAGCTTGGGTTTTGCATATGTATAATCTATGAATTCTAATTCTTCTATCTAAGTTTCTTTGGGAATTACATGTTTTAATTTGATATTAGCTACTTACTTAATATTTGTTTATGTGTTTTGATTTAATGTCTTTCCTAAAACTGATCACTTTAGGATTGTTTTAATAGTAGTTAGATGGTTTCCTTGACAGGGTGTTTAACTATTGAATCACCACATAATGTCTAGTTTCGATAGTAGTTCTGACAAAACATGCTTCTAACTAGATAGTCATTAGGGTTTGTTTTAATCACCATATCACCAGGATTGCAGTATTTGCTTAGGACCTTAGTGGCGTTTGATAACCCTAAGATAAAACACTTCCTGGTTGTGCCGTAGCCCCCTTAGTCACTCTCAAGGTCTAAGGTAGTGGAAACTAGAATCCTGACTAAGTATACCAAGAGCTATTATTCTCCCTTATTAACTAGATTTATAGATAGAATTAGAAGGATTAGTGCATACTAGCAAAACCTGAGCTATATACTTCTCATCTCATATTTCTTATCTTTTACTTTATTGTCTTTATTTTCTTAGTTTTAAATTCTTATTCTCGAAATCTGTTCCCTTTAACTTACTGTCTTTTAATTATTTACTTTTACTCGATATTGTTACTCACGCGATTAACACACTTAAGTCACTGAGAACGAACTCTATTTATCATTAAAACTTGCATACGTCCTGTAATACTTGCAGTACTGTGCCTGTCTAGGGTGAGAGTGCGTAGTTTCTTGGTCTTATTTTGTATTAATTTTATCACACCCTAGGCGACACCAATACCATTAACACTATTAGGAATATTGCTAGGACTTTTACAGACTTAGAAGAAATAGATTTTCCTGAGGATGACTCGGCTATCGTACCTACTCTTAGAATCTGTGCATGCATTTGCGTACTGGACCCCATTCCACCAGGTATTTTTCTCCGCCAGGAAGACGGAGTGGGGTGGTGAATTTCAAATACGAGAATGTGGGACTTTTCTGCTTTGCATGTGGCAAACTTGGACACAAACAAGAGAATTGTGGTGATCAAGCGGATAGGGAGGGTCTTTCTGAGGCGAAACTGGGGCTCATTACTTAGAGCATGGAAAACGTGATCAAGGAGACACTGGAACAACCTCTCTATAGGATTAGGAAGCGCGTTGGTGATACTTTTACCTCCCACAACAGACCTTTTACGTGGGACATACAGGAGGATAGGTCACCTCCTAATCATGCGGAAGGCAGAGACAGAGAATTATGTTCTAAGAGGGGGAATGATAGAGGAGATCGCCCTAGAAGGGATCAGATCGATGAGAGCTCGGATACTAGATGTGACAATGATATGGGTGGTGATAAGAGTGGTAGAAAAAGGTCTAATTTAGGTGAGGTGATGATGGAAGATGTTAGGCGTGGCAACTTTACTGAGCAGGCAGTTAGAACGGTGTTTATCAATGATGATGAGAATGACAATCAGATTCAGGAGAATGAGGAGGGGAGGAATATTGCGGATTCGAAAGCACATTCTACTCCTAAGCATACAGAAAGTAGTGATGCTACTACAGAATCAGATAGGAGCAGTACTGCTAGGTTCAAAGGGGGGAAGACTTCAAGCGATAAGAAATGCAGGAATGAGTATATGAGATTCCAAGCCACAGAAAACAAGAGACAGAAGAGACAATCCATTGTGTTAGTGCTGAAGGTAATAGGCTTAGGGGACTTACTCTTGAAGAGAGGCTTGGGTTACAGGAAGGAGATACGAAAGATATAATGACTGGAAAGGTAGGGGGAGCGAAGGATACGAACACAGAGGACCTCAGCAATAGTGACTTTGCTGAGCTTTATGGTGTCAATAATGGAGAAACTGAGATTCAAAAAGATGATTATAATAATCAGGTTGGGGAACAGGTTGCTCCAGGGGTTGCTGTTCAGGTGGGTTTTGAGGTTGGTGGTTCTGATCCCATTGAGTAGGCTAACTTTGAACTGGACTACTTGAGGATCAAAGGTAAGGGTGGTGTTAGGGTTCGTGGAAGGGATAGACGTGGTGGTAGGGGTAGACGAGGTAGCAGCCACCCGGAGTTGGCTGCGGAACGGGAATGATTACTCTTTTCTGGAACTGTCAAGGGATTCGGGCCCCTTGACAGTCCAGGTTTTAAAGCATGGTAACGGATCATAAACCCACTGTGGCCTGCTTTTGTGAAACAATGACGACTGGTGTGGATGCTCCACTGTTTGTGAGAAACTTGAACTTTGACAACTTTTTGGTGGTGAACCCCTAGGGTAGCATTGATCACTCTGGGGGGTTTTTGTTGGTTGGAACTCTAGTATTACTCTTACTATTTTGAACTCTGACCTATTTTATGTTATGGTTTTAATTAATGATAATGTATTTTCGTATTATTATGTGTCTGTGCATGCTCCCAACTCTTATCACGAATGTCAAATTCTTCACAATTAAATTATTGAATGGAAGTCGCGCCATGTAGATCCTATTATCATTATGGGCGACTTCAATAATATCTCCAACGGGAACCAACGGCTAAGTCGTTCCCCTCCCAACCAGCAGCATATGTTAAACTTTAAGTTTTTAATTACTAATAATATGTTAACTTAAATACATACATATGGAAGTTATTTTACATGGACCAACAGGCTAGGCATCGATAATGTGGTCAAGTCAAGAATCGATAAAGTATTTGCGTCGACAGAATGGACTGATAATTTCCCTAATGCTATTGCGTTCCTTCCTCCCGCAATAAGGTCTGATCATTCGCCTATTGTCTTGTTCCCCAATGGAAAATGAAGGCGACACGTGAGACACTTTCATTTTGAAACTAACCGGTATATCCATGATCACTGTAGGACTGTTATTCTGAACGCCTGGAATGATCAGATTGAAGATACCCCTCTCTAGGTGGTCCTTCATAAAAGAACAACCGCTTCTAACGCATTAACTATTTGGAATAAAACTACATTCCCCAATAACAAGAAGAAAATCAAGGAACTGGAACTCCAACTGATTGAGATTACAAATGCGCCATTCTCAGAACAACGACAAGTGGAAGAAAACTTTATTATAGAACAACTTGAAATGTATTGGAAACGAGAGGAAATTTACTGGGCAGATCGAGCTAGAGACCAATGGATACGATACTGAGACAAAAATACTAAATATTTCTTTGCACTTACATCTCAGCGTAGAAACTGTAACCGGATTGCGGGTATTCAAAATAAAAAAGGGGAGTGGATTCAGTCCGATGAGGATATTAAACTACAATTTAACAACTTTTATACTAATTTTCTAAAAGAACAAAAACCTACAGAGTTAAGTGAGGCACTACGGGATATATCCTCTAAGGTGATACCAGAGATGAATGAAAAACTCACGGCTAT
Organism: Nemophila menziesii; assembly: GCA_029959085.1. NCBI lineage: Eukaryota > Viridiplantae > Streptophyta > Magnoliopsida > Boraginales > Hydrophyllaceae > Nemophila > Nemophila menziesii. The sequence goes on along the minus strand of JARWIR010000017.1, from coordinate 8,914,496 downwards.
TCCATATGAAGACGAGATCAAACGGACAGTGTTTGACTTGAGCCCCACAAAGCACCAGGATCAGATGGTCTTAATGGTAAATTCTTCCAAGAATACTGGGATATTATTGAGCGATACATGGTGGTACTTGTTACTTATTTTTTTTACTAACAACACTTCCATTTTCTTGTTAAATGAGATGTTGATTACACTTATTCCTAAAGGGGACATACAAACAGGAGTGGGGGACTATCACCTGATCTCCTGTGTTAACTTTGGATATAAAATTATTGAGAATATCCTGGATAATAGACTGCAAAGTATTATAAATGATATCACTTCCCCTACACAGTCAACATTCATTAAAGGTAGGGTCATTCAGGATAATATTATCATAGCGGAGGAAGTGTTTTTTTTTTATGAAACGTAAACTGAAAAATAAAACGAGTTTTCTGGCTATTAAATTGGATATGGCAAAAGCTTATGACCGGGTACGTAGGTACTTTTTACGACTCCTACTGATTAAAATAGGTTTCGCCCAGAAATGGGTAGAATGGATATGGAACTGTATCTCTACGGTTACCTTTCAATTTAACATTAACAAAGAGCGTCAATCTCCATTCCAACCAGGGAAAGGGCTTAGACAAGGTGATCCTCTCTAACCTCTTCTCTTCTCACTACTCACTGAGTCACTCATATCCCTACTCGAGACAAAGGTGAAGCAACGGAGAGCGTCAATCTCCGTTCCAACCAGGGTAGGGGCTTAGACAAGATGATCCTCTCTCACCTCATCTCTTCTCACTCTTGAATAAGTCACTCATATCCCTAATAGAGACAAAGGTGAAGCAGGGTTGTATATCAGATATCCAGATTAACTGTAATTGCTCTGTCATCTCTCACCTTCTTTTTACAAATTACTCCCTTTTCTTTGTGTGACTGGACGGACAAGATCTTGAAGAATTTCAGGATTGCATTAGTATGTACTGTCGATGTTCAGGTCAGAAAGTTACCTTTCGAAAATCATCTGTTTGTTTTAGAAAGCAACCCCCGGAGGGTGTTAGGCAGCTGGTTACCTCAACATTACAGATTAAGGAAACGAAGGATTTTGGGAAATACCTGGGTATTCCACTATGTCACAAACGTTCTAGGATGGAGACATTGTCCAGGATAGTGGATAAAGTTTTTAATAAGGCACAAGGGTGGATTGCAAAATTGTTATCGGAATGAGGAAAGAAGATCCTTATTAAAGCGGTTTTACAGGTAATACCTTGCTACGCTATGTCTATTTTTTTGTTCCCTATTGGTTTTTGTAGGAAACTTTCATCAATTATTGCCAGATTTTGGTGGAACTCCTTAGTCAGACGGAAGATTCATTGTCTGGTATGGGAAAAGGTGACGGTGGCCAAGGTTGTTGGAGGAATGGGTTTTTAGGATCTCAAAAGGGCGAACTCGGCTCTCTTAGCTGTGCAGGCCTGGCGGATCCTTAGCAACCCAGATTCACTTGCTGCCCAGGTTTTGAAAGGAATTTATTATCCGCAGGGTAATTTCTTAGATGTAAAGTTACGTCAGAGTCTGCCTGTCGTGGGCGAGTTACTTAAAGGTAGGGACCTCCTCAAAGAACATGGCTTTATTCAAATTGGTAACGGGGAATCGACACATATCTGGAAACATAAATGGTTACAATCAGGAGTTTTTAAAGATAACCGAATAACAAACTAGAAACGGTTAACCAGCTTATGACGCCGGAGGGGATTGGGAGACGATCGACATAGTGATTCCATTACCAGTCCAAGGAGAATTGGCCAGGATTCTCTTGCTCAATGTGGATGATCAAGACACGTTTACGTGGCCTTATTCTAAATCAGGTAAATATACTACTAATTCAGGCTACAAAATTCTTACGCAACTGGCGAATGGAGCCTTGAGTAGTGTGTAGGCCGTGAGATCCAAGCTAGATGACAAAACCATTTGAGGGGACAACTCAAATATCCAACCAGACTGAACTAAATAATCCAAAGTTAGGAATCGTGTCTGGAAATCTAATGTGGCGAATAAAGTTCGATCATTTACATGGAAAGCGTGTCAGAAAATTCTCCCAACTAAGCAGAACTTGTTTTCAATTCAATGCAGTGATAGCAAAAATCGTCTTTGGTGTGATAATGTAACTGATACGGTTGTTCATCTCTTGTTATAATGTAATTTCTCTAAACAGGTCTGGGCAGGGACGGCTTTACAAATTCGCGTTCTGGAGACGGATCCCCTTTCTGTTGGCGATTGCATCACGAGCATGTGCGATAATATGGGTAACATTATTTGGGACCAATGTAAATTTATGGCATACATTCAATTAACACTTTTGGAAAATATAGAAAGCTAAGATGAAAATGGTCCATGCGAACCTCCGCATCGACCCTAGGTCTGTTATCTTTTATATTGATGCAGGGATGAAGGACCTATATGGACCAGGATAGGAGAATCCTCCACATCCACTTGATCCTACAACAACGGTTCCTACAATTAACCTGTGGAGTCCCGACGAACTCGCTAGAACCCATTACATTTTTACGTGCGACGCGTCTTTCAAAAAATTGACTGAGAAGAGTGGAATTGGTATAGTCAAACGAGATACTCGTGCGGGTCAAAGATCAACTTTTTCTAAAGCCATCTGGACAGATTCGGCAGCGGAAGGTGAAGCTTTAGCAGTTTTGGAAGCTGCTCAGCTGAGCCTCTCCCACAATGGCCATCAAAACTTTTATCTGTTCAGACAACCTTGATATTATTCAAGGTATCAAGTTGTTGCTAGCTGCATAGTGGAAAGTCAGACCCTACGTCAAGCGGATTCGCAAGATTGCTGAGGAGCATCATAATTTGTTTTTCAAGCATTTTCCGCGACGACTCAACGGTAGGGCAGACAACGCTACGCGTAAAGCTAGGCAGTTGGCGGTAAACAAAGACGGGTCGCTTGCCCTGGGCTCGCTATTTATGCGTCTTGGGATTGGCTGAAAGTTTTGACTTCTTTCGGCTGTTACGACCGACCAAAAAAAAGTTACCAAACGTTTATTATATTTGATTCCTAATACTAGCTCTTATTAATAAAATTACATATTTACATACAAAATTAATAAATCAATAATAAATGAGATATATATTAGATGAGTTGTTAACTTTCCAACTCAACTAAAAGTTCGAACTAGCAGGCTTAGAGGAGACGTGTATGCTTATCAGAGTAGATGGATTGATCTAAGCAATACACGTAGAGATATCGTGATGGGTGGCAATAGAGAGACTTGAACCCGTGACCACGATCTACATGGAAGCCTGATACCATCTTAAGTTGTGAACTCAGCTAAAAGTTTGAACTATTAAAAGAAGACGGAGAACAGGTTATAGGAGTTTTATACTCCAACATGAGTAATGCGGGATATCGTCCAAAATTACATCATCCTTTTATCGCCTTTTAGATGGACCAATTATAAAAGAGAGAGAAAATGAAAAATCAGAAAAAATAAATTATATAATTGCTTAATTCAAAATCCATCTATGATGTTACAAGAATTGATCAAGTAAATGATCTTTTTTTTTTGTCAGAAAATACTCCTTATTTGCCATGTAATGATTTTATCTATTGAATATCTTTCAAAAGATTGTAACTTAACTACCTGTATAATAGTTGACAAAAAAAATACATGTATAATATATTCTAAAAGTTGGTCTTTCATATAGTACGTGTAGGTGCAAATGAACTGATACTCTCACCAAGGGCTCAAGTTTGAGTTCACTAAAGGTTTGTTTGAATTCGACTCGTCAGTAAAACAAACAAAGTTCAAACTTTAAATTAGGCTCGTTTACTAAACGAGACGAACTCAAACTTGTATAAGCTCGACTTGTTAAACCTGTGAACAGATTGGTAATAAGGGTTCTTTAAGAGCTCGTTAATAGGTTTGGTAAACAAATTCAATTAAAATTATATATATAGGTATATATACAAAACATAAAACTTTTATTTATGTAATTAATTGTAAATAAAATATTCTATATCTAATGAATATGTTTATTTTTTTCTTCAAGTCAAATTATGTAATGTGTTGTATATTAGTTTTACTTAACTTTATTTTAAATCACTGAATATTCCAAGAAACACACACACACACACACACACACACACACACACACACACACACACATATATATATATATATATATATATATATATCATAGAAAAATAAACAAACTTAAATAAGTTTTTAAACGAACCAATCCGGGTCGAACTCAAGCTTAGAAAATATGAGTTCGCTAAGGATTTGTTTGAGTTCGGCTCGTTAGTTAACGAACCAAACTCAAGAAAGATAAAGTTCGGCTCGACTCGACTCGTTTCAAACTCAAATCAAGCTCAAACTCACTAAAATATTAGCAAACCAAACTCAAGAAAACTAAAGTTCAGCTCGGTTAGGTTTGTTTACAGCTCTAACTACGTGTATGTATATGTTGACAATAAAAAAGGATGTACATTAAAAAGAAACTAATATATATTAAATTACTTAAATATCGTTAGATGTGACAAAATTTTGTATAAATTAATTTTTTGAATTCAGATTAATTAGGAAATTATGGTCCAAACAATTTGTTTATGTTCAGTTTTCATTTTTCTGGTTATTACATTAATACCCTTAAAAGTAGTATTGTTATTTTTAATTCCTATTCAAGTAAATATTATGAGACAGATTTTTTCGGTTCTCTCTCTCTCTCTCTCTCTCTCTCTCTCTCTCTCTCTCTCTCTCTCTCTCTCTCTCTCTCTCTCATCACTATTGAAGACAAACCCTGAAAGTCACATTTGAATAATCCACAATAAACAAGAACTAATAATGGCGAATCAAGGATCAAAAGTTTTTTGGAAAAAAAAAGTTATTTTAATAAAACATGCAGACTTTAGTGTAAATCAAGGTTTATGAGTCTCGTGTTTGTTGGCTTTGGTTTGTTATGTATTTTTTGTTTGACTATAAATGTTTTTCATAGTTTTCCTAGCATTTAGGATTTATGGGTTAGGTTTAAGGGTTTAGTATTGTTTGTTCTTGGTGTTAATGCATTTTCTGGTGTGTTTGGATTTTCTGGGTCTAGGGTTTCACAAGTTAGGTTTTAGAATTTTATTTGTTTTCTTTTTATATTATTTTTGGGATTTGGGATTCAATTGTTCGGGTTAAGGGTTTATTATAGTTTGTCGTTAATGCTTTAAGTTCATGGAAATTATTCATATTTTCTGGTGTGTTTGGAAAATGAAAGATATCATTTGTTGGAAAATAATGACCAACCTTGTTGAAAACCAACCTCTTAAGACCATCGACTAACGAGTCGGCCAAAGGGGTTTCTTCTGTGACCAGTGGCTAAGGAGTCGGCCTAAGGGGTTCCTTCTATGACTAGTCACTATGGGGTTGGCATTAATCCTTTATTGGCACAGGTGCCCTACAAAATGTTAATCTAATACCTTTATACATTTCTTCATTATCCATAAAGACAGATTTTATTTATGAGTTATGACTTGGTATCGACACATTATTCATAAGAATAGTCTTGCATCGACACAAAGATTATTCATAAGATCGACCTCGTGTCAACACAAATATTATTCATAAATTCCGACTTAGTATCGACACTATAATCTTAAGAATGGCCTTACTTCAGCATGAGATTATTCATAAAGACTGACTTAGTAATTGCACATTATTCATAAGACCGACCTTGCGTCGACACAAAGATTATTCATAAAGTTTGACATAGTAACGATACATTATTCATAAGATCAACCTCATATTGGTACACAGATTATTCATAATACCAGTCTTGCAGCAGCATAAAGATTATTATATAGTCTAACTTAGTATTAATGCTTTATTAATAATAACAACTAGCATCGACACAAAGATTATTCAGAAGACCGACCTTGGGTCAAAACAAAGAGTATTCATAAAGTCCGACTCAGTATCGACACATTATTTATAAGACTGGCCTCACATTGACACAAAGATTATTCATAAGACGAACCTTGCTTCCAATCTTCTTCTCCTTTATTCTGCTATGCTTCCGGCGTGTGGAATTTTTAGTTATGAATAAAGACCATTTTCTAATGATAAAAACTGATATATAAAGGGTTCCACGGTTTCATGTTGTGGGACCCTTTTAAATGGCACAAGTCAACCCAAAAACGGTTGAGTAAATGAGTGGATTGGTTCAAACCACACCATCAACAAATTGTAGAAATCTTTCATTTCAACTCCAAATCATGAAACGCCAGTTGCTACACGCTCCTAACTTCAATTACTACCATTAAATCCAAGGTTTAGTCTATAATATTATCCGAATGCACGTGGTGACTCAAATAAGTCGATTTCCAAGTATTTTTGGTAACTGCTCCAGCTGTCCAAAAGTAGTCGAATCGTTCTCTACACCATAAGTTTGCGGTAATATTGTTTTATTGACTTATTAGCATCGTATCGAGGTATCGTAGAATCTAGTTACCCAAGAGTTGCACACTTAACACACAAATTAAACACAAAAGCTCTAAAAGTAACATATAAGACTAAACCAGACAAGAAATCATAAAACCAAATAATAGTGAAAATCCCTCAACTAAGTCCTAAGTACTCCTAAAAATGTATAGTTACTAGATTAATATATCACATAAAAGGAGTCATCAAGACCCCCAACTCAAAGTTTTGTCGTCCCGACAAAAAAAAACTAAACTAAGGGCCTAAGTCCAACTAATCATAGAAGAAGAAGAAAATAATGAATAATTCCAAAGAACTGCCCTAGCAAGTCTCGTATAATAATTTCTAAGAACTAATAAACTTATACGCTTAATATACAAACAATCAACAAATAATAAATTCAAGATTAGATTAGCTTCACAACGCAAGAAGGATTGGTTTTCACTTACTTTGATATGAAGGCTATAGGGTGTTCATTAGTACTTACATAATATACAATTGTCCACCTAGATTCTCCCTAATCACTCAATTGTTACTTAACCACGTATTTAGAAATCCTAAGGACTTTTTAGTTATAGCGTAGGCTTAGGGTTGGTGTTGCGGTTCCAGGTATGATATAATTTGTCACCTATGCAACTAAGACTCACCACAAGCGTACGAGTTGTCGCCAAGTAAAAATATGATTAGTTAAAGGTTGTCATTCCTCAGGGACTACAAATATTGTAATAAGTATATTTCAAGTGTTATGCAATGTCAAATTGCAAGTAAAATAATATAATATAAGTGGTATTATTTTGATTTTCAATTAAAGGACTAAGTTGCAATATACATAAATATTAACTAGGACGCAAATAATTAAAATGATAAAAAGATTAGATAATATGAGATGCAATCCTTGATCCTTGCGAGTAAATTAACTAATCAACTATTATCTTGTTATTGGTATAAGGGCGAATTGAGTGATTCTCATTAGCCGGGGTTCAAACACACTCTAACTCCCCATACAGGTGAACCTATAGCTTAACATTACATACCAGCTGACTATCCGATGAATTAAGTTCCCTGACCCTATTGACTACCTACCTGACAAGACTATCTGGTCCAATGTCGCGCACTAGGCGTTTATATATTATGTCTAGAAATCCGACCCCCCATCCATGTGTTAGCCCAGAGTCTCAAACTACCTATGCATGATCAAGACATAGATAGGCGAAAAGCATAAATATATAAACAATGGAATAATAGGAACTTTTATTCATTTCAATAGAAACTATCCCAAATATCCAAAACGTAAATAATAATCAAATAGGCTTCGTACCCATTACAAGTCTCAAGCAATATATCTTTAGCTCATACTAAATAAAGGAAAGTACAACAAAAATAATGACAAAATCATGTTTGGAATATAAAATAAAATAAAATTGATCTAAAGAACGACGAGAATCGGATGTTCGATGGTTGAGAATGGTAGCCCTCCTCCTGACTTCTCCCCTTCTCCTGAACATTTTTGCCTCTTTCCTTTCTGTAAAGTCTGATGTCCAATGATGGATAATGGATAAGGAGGCTTATATAATGACCTAAGTTTGTTCTAGGCTCACATAAGTGAGTTACTAATGGTCCAACCCGTGGTGACTGAACCAATATGATGTGACGATTTCTCCGACAAACGCTCTAACTTCCCAAAGTGACTTTTAGCTCCAATTACATCTATGATTATGGTTTATCTTTACTTTTTGACTTCTCGTCATCATCTTGGAACTTTGTTTCAACCATGTACCTAAAATCTATACACTAAGCATACAATTAAGGCAGAAAATCTTTATAAATGTCCAAAACAATATGTAAAAATGCAATATGTCAAATACCAGGGGAATATCCCTCACTTAGGCCCAATAAACTCCCAAAATAATATTTTGTACATAGATCAATCTATCACAAAAAGAGACACATCAAGATCCCCAACTCAAAGTTATGTCGCCCAGACAAAATAAAAAGAAAGAATAGAGTTTAGCAGGGTCTAAGTCCAAGAATCAAAGAAGAGAGAAGATAAAGAATTATCCTAAAGTTATAACTAAACAAGCAACATGAAGTAATGTCTAAGAATTAATCTACAAGTATACTGGTAGGTCCTGGTGTGTTATAAAATTAAGTACTGAAAATAAAGGATCCACAATACCGCAAGTGCACGGTTGTCCAAGTAATATCCGATAAATTAGGTTTCGTTCTCAGGGACGGATTAGGCACAACTCAAGTATCAATCGAATAGTAGTAGTAATTTCTTAACAGAAAAATAAAATAAAAGATTTTTGTTTTGTTTTCTAAGATTAAAGATGCTATAAAATAAATCACTGAAATAAAATAAAGCAAGTAAATAAGATTTAAACTTAATAAGAGAAAGAGTACTTGTTCCTCGCAAGGGTTTCACCTATCCTATCTAATTAATGCTTCTGTTTAAGGACTAAACTGGTATTATTGTGCTAGTCGGGACTCTAATATCTCCTAACCCCCGTTAGGGTGGACTTATGAGCTATCCTATGGTATTACAAACCCTGTCAGGGTGATTATAACCTACATTCAGATGATTAAGATTATTACCTCTTTGTCTGCATGGTTAGTTAAGCCCGTCAGGGTCAATAACGAATTCTACGCGTCTATTATATATGTCTGTAATTAAACCCCCCGTCAAGGTGATCACTTTGCCACTTAAGTGAATAGCCTAATTACTATGACCTAAGTTTGATTCATGACTTCAAAATTAGTGATTAAAACAAAATAATAGTCAACACAAAATACTGAATCTAATTTAAACACTTAAATCCCAAATTCAGAAAACATAAATTAAATAGAATTGGGCTCAACCCATATATTGATTCTCAAGTACTAAAAAAATATGTTCTTAACGGAATTAAATACTGAAATAAAATAAAAGGAATACATAATTCTCAAAACAGAAAAGAAATAGGATAACCTAAAGGTTGGGTTGGCTGTTGTTGGAAGAACATAATTCCTCCAGCTCTAGATTCTCCTCCTCTGCCTTCTTGCTCTAACTTGAAAATATGAAGCCTCTGATGTAATTCTCTGAAGTGTCTGTAAAAAGGAGGCTAAAGGTTATATTTATACTATAAAATTCGGATTAGGGTTTAGGTTAAGAGGATTAGATCAAATTATAAAAAGTCCAAGCCCATCTTCTTCTTTAATTCCCTTAACTGGTGTACAACCCTTAGTAAAACGGCTGTAACTTTTGCATATCAACTCCAAATGGGCTGATTCAAATTGTAGAATCTTCCTAACTCAATAAGGTATTTAACCTTGTTTCACAACCCAAGACCAAATCCGCTCCTAAGTAGCCCAAAAACATCAATTAGTAATAGCCTTTCAGATCTGCAACTTATTTAGTTAAGTTCTTGGAAATTCTTTTCTTGCCTTTAGCTTCTCACTTCTCCTCCTTGTATTTGTTCTCCATAGAATCATTAACCTACTAACTTTTCACTAAAAACAAACAAATTAACGCACAAAAGCTCTAAAAATGTAAATAGTCTAATTTCAAGGGGAGAAAGTGCAATATGACGAAATAAGCATAAAAGTCTATCAAATACGTCAAATATTCACCTAATATGATGTATGCCAAGGGCTAATACTTAGAACAAATAGGGAGACATCAAGACCCCAAACTCAAACCTTTGTCGTCCCGACAAAGTAAAATAAAAACAAGGCCTTTAGGTGAACGCAAAAGGCAGAATCTAGTAAATAAAACCCAAAGCACAACTTAAGAAAAATCTCATATAGTATGATCTAGGATCTAATATACACATAAACATGTCATGCAAAATCAAACACAAAATAATATCTATCCAAAATTAATTTCACAATGCTAGAAGGTTACGCTTATTACTTATCTAAAGATGGTGGCTATAGGGTGTTCATCGAACCTTACTTGCTTAGAACGCTCCACTTAGCATACTCCCTATTAGCTGGATTATAAATCCACTATGTATCTTGGATTAACGAGGTCTATATGGTTTTAATGTAGGCTTAGAGACGGTATCATATGTATATTTGGTAAATTTGAAGTGAGCTTTTGGCTCTCTCCTCACTTACCATCAACAAACTTTCCAAGAGCTTGAGTTTACACTCGAATATGTTCTCACTCAACCCATTTGATGCGCTAATTTAGCGTCCCCTTATTAACCCAATAAGCACTAAAGATGTTCACATAAAACTTTCCTCTTTGCCGGTCCAAATATATATTCTTTTCATATCAATTTTTTCTTTTGTATAGCTATGACTCTCTTTTTGATGTTGAGATATCATTCTATTTTTTCATAATTTTTTTTCTTTTCATATCTTTTTTTCATTTACTCTTACCCCGGCAAAGGGTTACAATATAACAACTGTGAATCATCACAAATATATAACAGAGCACAATTGATAAGCTCAAAATTCCCAACCCAATAATATTTCCCATAATGGTGGACCCCCCATCCTAAACTCAAGCTCAATACAGGAAGTCTCAGGATCGTGCTTCAAGTGCGGGTCAGATGGAAATGCCTAATAAACTAAAGGGATATTGGCTTATAATGTGGCGACAAAAGAAAGGCTTAAAGGCTAAAAATTTGGCTAAGACGGATAATATTAAATTCAGGGAGAGAAAGCTATAAGGTTTCAAAGGGTTAACAAAGAACTGCCTCTATCATATTCCTATTTACACAGCTTGCCTCTAGTTCATACCTAAGTGGGTTCTCTACTCATTCAGATCTCACATTCTACAAACCACTCATTTTTCTTAAGTTCAAGTTTACTTCTTTTGCATTGTTCATTAATTCTTCCTATCAATTACTTGTGTTTGCATGCAATCAAAGCGCGTTTTATACTAACACCTAAAGTCAACTATTTTCTATCATAAATTTATAAAAAGCATGCTTGATGGGGGCATTTAAAATATTCTACAGTCGAAGCAACCCTTAGATTAATTTTTAAGCATGTAAAACAAATAACACATAAAATTGGGATGAGGCAACGAACCCCACCCCAAACTCAAACACGAGTCGTGTCCCCACGACTCGAAAAGACTCAATAAAGAAAATAAACTAATAAAAATGAGAAAAGGATAGGAAAACGTATCTGAACCAGCACAAGGCTGGTTTTCATTGTTGCATTCAGGTTGGGCTCCACTTGTTGCGTAGGTTGCATGTTAAACATTGCTCACTCCACGTAGTATGTCTTGCTTGAGCTCCAACTCTTTTGTGATTTTTCCAAAGACTTTCAACACCTCTTCATGTTTCTCCTCCAAAGTTTCTCATTATTTCAACAACATCTCTCTCAAAACCAAAAGTAACAAGTTCTTCAATTTCTTCTGTCTTTCCTCTTCATAGTATTCTGAACTTCCCAATCTTCGTCATCTCAATGAACCGCAAACTCAAAACTTCAAATATTCAAAAACTAGAGAAGAGTTTTGAATTTTGATGTTTTGAGGATTTATGATGAAGGATTATGGTGTTATATGAGATGCGTAATGATTATGTAGTGGATTTGGGAAGGTTTAATGAATAGGATTAAAGCTTTAATGAAGAGGCTTAAGGTTGAAGGAGAAGATTTCTTTGTGTTCTTGAAGGATTGTGATGTTGGATGTGTGTTTGGAATGGAATAGAAGGAAGGATTGAATGTTTATAGGTGTTGTAGTGGTGTGTTGCAGGTATATAATAGGTTAGGGGTCGTTAATAATTATATCTTGCATGAGAGGTTAGGTTAAAGAGGAAGAAACTAGGGTTTTAATAAGGATTTGGTAGCATTCTCGCTGGTCGGGTCGGCATACCTGTCAGATGACCGGCTAACCGGTCCGAGACCGTGTTCTCTCGGCAAAAAACCTACTTCAGAACCCGTGGAACGGTTTTTTTTTCTTCTTCTCGACACAGCGGACCGGCATACCGGTCAGATGACCGGCTAGCCGGTCAAAAACCGTGTCGAGGTTTGCGCCCACGGTTTTTACCTAGTTGCTCTCGGCCACGAACCTGATTCCAAAAACCGTGTCACGGTTTTTTCCTCGATCGGCATACCGGTCGGATGACCGGCTAGCCAGTGGCAAGTTTTCGAATTGCGTCGTCTCGGCAAGGAACCTGATTCTAAAAACCGTGTCACGGTTTTATTCCACCGGTATACCGGTTATATGACCGGCTAGCCGGTCAGGCTCTGCAGATTTTCTTTTTGCTCCTTAGCACCCCAAACTCAATTCTTGCACCATTTAACACACTACCTTTCTCATTTCTGTAAAAATAAACACTAAGACACGACAAGTACTTATAACTATACACTAGGAATTGAAAAACATAAAGCAATAAACTAATATACAATTGAAATGACTTTTGTTTAACGTCATTAAGCTCGACAGGTTACCTTTCGCATCTATTCAGCTTCAAGGAGGTACATGACCTCCCCAGGATGTGGATCCACCATGCGATTAGTATCCTCGCCTCCATGATAAATTTTCAATCGATGACCATTCACTATAAAGGTACGGTGTTTGATTGGGTGCTCAATCTCTATAGCTCCATGAGGCGTAATTTTGGTCACAGTGTAATGACCAGACCACTTCGATCTCAACTTAACCGGATAATTACTGAACTTGGAGTTCTATTTCAGGACCCTCTGTCCAACTTCAAACTTCATTACACGAATGCGATTATCATGCCACCTCTTTGTATTTTCTTTGTAAAGTTTAGCGTTTTCATAGGCATGTAATCGAAACTCATCAAGTTCATTCAACTTCATCATACGATTCTCACCGGCCAAAGTAGGATCTAAATTCAACTACGATATAGCCCAATATGCACCTAATTCAAGTTCAAGAAGTAAGTGATAAGCCTTACCAAAGAACATACAATACGGAGATGCACCAACTAAAGTTTTGAACGTAGTGCAATAAGCCCACAACGCATCATCTAGTTTCATAGACCAATCTTTTCTTGTGGGTCCAACAGTCTTCTCCTGGATAGATTTGACCTCTCGATTAGAGACCTCGGCTTGACCATTGGATTGTGGATGATAAGCGGTAGATACACGATGTCTCACACCATACTTCTCTAGAACTGTCTTCAAATATCTGTTCACGAAGTGAGAACCTCCATCACTGATAATTTGTGATACTTGCAGTGAGTTTTGTGGTTCTCAAGGGTGTGTGATCTTTATTATTATATTTATTTATCTATTATTTTATCACACCTTTTCCCCCACCAAGTTTTTGGCGCCGCTGCCAGGGATTTATCTTTAAGTTAAATCTATTTTGTGTTTATTTAGTGTAGAATTTTTTATTTGTTTTCAGTTTTACGCGTTCTTTTTGTTTTAGTCTTTTTCAGTTTTTAGATGGCTAATCAACGGTTAGAGCTAGGTTTTCCTGGCCAATTCCGAGTGCAACCCATTGGGATTCGCATCCCAACTATTCAAGCTGTTAGATTCAAGCCTGATCCTGACCTGATTAATCAATTCACGAGCTATGAGAAATATAGTGGTGATACACATCAAGATCTGGTTCGATCTGTTCAGAAATTCAAGCAATTCTGTGATGCCTACATTAATGAAGATGTTACGCAAGAACAGATGTATTATTTAATGTTTCAATTTTTTATTGACCGGGAAAGCAAGCGATTGGTTAGATGATCAACCTCCCGAGCTAATAACAAATTGGGACAAGCTTCAAGAAAGATTCCTTGATCAATTTTATTATACAAGTATGCGAGTGAAGGAACTATTGGAGCTTATGAATTTCTTACAAGAAGCCGGAGAGAGTGTTGGCGAAGCATAGAATAGATTTCAAAAGAAGTTGGCAAGATGTCCAATACATGGATACACGCCAGAATTACAATTGTCCATGTTCTATAATGGACTCAATAGGGAGTCAAGGCTGAGAGTAGATGATATGGGTCGTGGTAGTTTTGTCTCTATGGATCCAAAGAAGCAAAGAGTGGTATGGAAACAATCATCGAGACCGACATAAGTTGGCCAGAAGAACAAACTCCTACCACTAATGAAGAAACAGATGCGAGGTTTTCAAGCTTGCAAGATCAAATACAACAACTCGCTATAGCAGTTAAGGAAAGCATCCAAATGCCACCTTAACAGTTATACCTGCAAGAACAAGCCTACGAAAACCAACTAATCATCCACTGGGCTGCAATGTGCACAATGAAAGTCAAGCTCCATCACGTCCTCAAGAAGACATCACTGAGTTAAAAAAGACTATTAGTCAATTCATCAACTTCTCGAAGGATAATATGAGAAGAATTGAATCAAAGATCGATACATCAGTAGTGCAAAGCCTGCAACACCAGAATCAAGATCTGAAACAACATAATCAACTTTTAGAGAAGAATGTAATGCGGCTCACTACAGTCATAGAACAAATGCAAAGTCAACTTTTGCAATTGACCCAAGATACAACTTCTAACATGAAGAAGATCCAATACGTTGACGACAAGGTTGAGACTATTAGTCATCAAGCTCAAAAGATAAAAGAACACAACGAGTTAATCGTTGAAGCGCTACCATCTCCATCAAAAGGGGATGTTCTACCAAACACGTCAAACGTAAATAGGATGAACTTAGATGAGATAATTGTTGAAGATTGGGTTGAAGAGGCTGAACATGATGAAAGTAAGAAGCCAAGAGTGGTTGATGAACCAAGAATTGAAGAGATAAGTAGAGTAAGACAACCACCCCTACATTGCTATGATCCCATAAAGGAGCAACAAGAGAAGTGTATGGAGGCGTTAAAACAAGTGAAAATTAACGTCCCTTTACTCGAATCTATGAAAGGAAGGCGAGACTATGAACGATTCTTTATGGAGGCAATCTCCAATAAGGAAAGGTTAACAAGAGCCAAGTCTGTAGCAAGCAATAAAGGAATATCAGCACGATTTCAAAGAAGATTAGCACCGAAGCGTTAAGATCCGGGAGATTTTAACCTCTGTATCAAAATAGGTGGTATATTTTATGGAAAAGAAATGTGTGATTTAGGGGAAAGTGTGAATATCATGCCAAAAAGTGTATTCAAGAAGATTGATATGAATGATGCGAAACCGACATCCGTAATCTTACAACTTGCGGATCAATCAACAGCAAAGCCGTAGGGTGTAATCGAGGATGTACTCGTCCAAGTAGGTAACCTTGTTATTCCCACGGACTTTATTATTCTTGACTATAAAGCAGATAAGAACGTCCCATTCAATCTTGGGCGTCCATTCCTAGCCACCGGCGACACCATAGTAAATGTGAATGAAGGAACCGTGACTCTTAGTATTGAAGATAATTCTGAAACATTCTATGTTTCGGGAAAGAAGAAGAAAAAGAAGTCACAAGAACTATATTCAATCAGAGCTGTAACCAAGAAGCCAGAACCTGTAAGCCCCCAAGAAACCATGGGAAAAGAAATTGAGTTTGGGGTGGGGGACAAGGTAGCATGGAAACCTTCCTTTCCCAAACATAACCGTTCTTGGATAGGGCCCTACGTCATCACGCAAATTATCTCAGCAGGAGTGGTCTAAATAAAATCTATTGATGGTTGCAAGCTCAAGTTGGTAAGTGTTAAACACCTCACTCACTGCTGGGGAGGCTATAAAAAGACATAACCGAGGTAACTCGTCTAACTTTGGAAGACATTAAACAAAAGTGACCTCTAGGAGACATCCCATAGTAATTTATGTTGTTATAATTTAGTTTAGATCAGTTTTTTTTAGTTGATATTGCATATTTGAGAAAGGAATTAGTGTTTTTTATGTTCAGGTATTAAATAAATCGAGTTTGGGAGGAAAAACGAATTTTTTGGGCATGTTCTGACCTGCCACCGGCATGCTGGCCTATACCGCCGGTAAGCCAGCGGGTCAGAAATACGAGCCCTCGGGTACTCGTCACGTGTTCTATGCCGAGAGGTGATTTTCGAAAGCAAGCAGCACCGGTATGCCGGGCGATTCTGCAAGTATGCCGGCCAGACCAAAACCCAAGCCCACGTGTACACGATTCGGGTTTTTTGTCGAAGCATGATTTTCAAGGAGCAGCAGCACCGACATGCCGGCTCATATGGGTGGTATACCAGCCAGCGCCGCTAGAGAGAGAAAAAAGTTGTGTTTTTAGGTTATAAAGAAGAGGAGGTGAGTTCTAGTCCGAATTTCTCAATCCTTAAGCCTCACTTTTTTCTCCAAACCTCTCCCAACTCCATTAAAGCTTCAACAAACCTTCACCCAACATCAAAACACTACCAAATCACCATGAATTTACATCCAAATCCTTCCCTACATCCTTACAAATAAGATTCAATCACCCAAATCATATCAAAACACCTAGAAACCAAGAATCAAAACCATTAATTTCAAAATCTTTTTCCAAAATTCCTTAAACCCATATCACCAAAGCTTGATTCAATCATACCCACATACAGAATTATCATCTTAACACCTTTCCTAACCCAAAAAAAGCTTGTTCCACCTATGATAGAGAGTTACAAATTTCAAGAGTGCTCAAAGCTTTGAGTTGGGGGTCAAAAGAGATGATGAAGAGAATAGAGATATTATCAAGTGTTATGGGAGATGAAGTATCAAATCAAGGTAATGGGTAAGATCAAGAATAAAGTCAATTGAGATGGGTACTAGTTTGGGAACAAATTACAAGGTAAATCGGTTCAAGTAAGTAGAGGAAAGCATGAAGTGGTGAAATCAAAGAGCAAAAATGTTTCAACTTTCATAGAGAAGACACCATAACCTCTTCCTATGAAGATCCCTCTACCCAAGAAGAACAAAAGATTCTGGGACGCTAGTAGCTGTGTTTAAAACATATTCCTGGATGAATACCTTCACGTGAGAGATTATTCAAGAGCAAAGTTGGAAGAAGATAAACAAGATATATCTAGAGTGTGATGGATTGGGATGGAGCATAAGAAGATGTAAGGGAAAGCGAAATTGGTGATACATGAAATTTACATACATTGAAAGCACTACACCCTATTCCGGGTATTAATCAGGCGAGGCAATAGCTTCGAAGAGTATGTTTTCTTTCTTCCTTACCATTTCTTTATGTGCAAAATCTGTAAAATTTTAATTTTTTATTTTATTTTATTTTTTTAGTCTTTTCGAGTCGTGGGACACGACTCATTTTTTAGTTTGGGGTGTGGGGATTCGTTGTCCCTCATCTTCATTTTTTTCTGTGTTTTATTGTTTTTAGGTAAAATTAAAATTTTTGAAGGAGTAGATGTATGTAGAGTGTGTTTAATAGCTTGAAAGTATAAGCTCATTAAGTTAATATAGAAAGTAGTATGTTATGAGCTATTTTATTTTGTATGCTTTGAGTATTTGCAGGAAAACACACATTGATGGTAAAGAAAAGATTAGTTAGCAATGTGATAGAAAGTATGTTCGATCTCAGGGAGCCATAAGTGGTTTGTAGGCCGTGAGATCCAAGCTAGTTGACAAACCCATATGATGAACGTGCTAAAGGTAAGAGAATGACGAAATTGCATAGTTTAGAAAGTGATTAAGGCGGTTATTTTATAAGACCCTTGTTGCCTTTTAGCTTGCTGTCCATTTAATATTTTATATCCTTCTCAACCCCTTCTAGCCTTTCTAAAGCCTTTTTATTAACCACATTATAAGCCATATCCCTTTAGATTTTAGGACTTTTTCATATGACACGCACTCGAATCGCGATGCATAGACAGTTGTTTTAGAGCTTGAGTTTGGGGTGGTGGGTCCACCATTATGGGAATTGTTATTGGGTTGGGATTTTTGAGCTTATTAATTGTTCTCTGTTCTATATATTGATGATGATTCACAAGTTTATATTGTAACCCTTTATCGGGGTAATAGTTAATGAAAAAAGCTAAAAAGCATGAAAAGAAAAGAAAAAAATCTATGAAAAAATAGCGTGATATCTCAACATCAAAAAGAGAGTCATAGCTATACAAAAGAGAAAAAAATTGATTTGAAAAGATTATATATTTGGACTAGAAAAGTGGAATTTTTATGTGAACATCTTTATGCTTTAATTGGGTTATTGGGGATGCTACCTTGTGCATCAAGAAAATCATTGGGTTGAGTGAGAAACGTTTTATGAGAGTAACTCAAGCTCTAGGGCGATTCGTTGATGGCTAGTGAGGAGAGAGCCAAAATCTCACTAAATTATCCAAATATACTTATCATACCGTCCCTAAGCCAACATTACAACCTTAAAGACCTTTTGATTCTTTTTTATTTAATCTAGAAGTGATTGAGCCAATAGAGAGTAGTTAAGTGGATCTTTGGATACTAGTGAAGTTCGATGAACAATCTATAGCCTCCTTGGTGAACTGAGTAAAGATCCTCTCCTTCTTACATTGTGAAGCTAATATAATCTTGAATTCAAGTCGTGTTCATTGTAGATATGAGAAGTGTACAGGTATGTAGTTTGTGAATATTATTACATGAAATTTTCAGAGTAGTTGCTTTGAGTGTATTCTATATATTCTGCTATCTTCTTCCTTTGGTGCTTAATTGACCTAGGTGTGTATTTAGAGACTTCCCTTTGTTTCTATCTTTATTGTATCGAGACGATACAACTTTGAGTTGGGGTCTTGATGTCTCCCCATTTGTGATGATTTAATATTAGTTGGAGACATCATTTTTAGTGTTTTAGGACGTCTTCTAGTCGAATTTCACATGTATTATTGCACTTTCTTATTTCTTGTCTAGATTTAATGATTTATTATTTTTAGAGCATATTGGGTTTAATTATTTATTTAGTGTGAAGCTTTAAAGATATATATATGGAGATTCATTAGATGCCAAGTCAATTCTAAGAGATAAAGGAAAGAAGATATACATGGAAATTGGAGAAAAGAAAGGAAAAGCTAAAATATGGAAAGATAAAATTGCCAAATAAATCTGAATTCCAGCACCCACGACCACAAAAGGGCTTATATCTCAATATTGGTTAGGAATTTGGAAGAATGGTCTGAAGCAAAGTTAAAGATCTTTTCTAGATTTTAGGGTTACGAATTTGAGTATTGGAACGTGTCAAATGGATAAGAATTGAAAGCGTTACGGCCAAAATAAATAAGCAACAAAATCTTACCTTTTCTAGATTTTAGGGTTACGAATTTGAGTATGGCTAGGAGTCTATTACTTGTCTTCCACTCCAAGAAAACGTGTTAGGGCTTCCAAGACACCTATAAATACACCCTTAAACCATTGTAAACATGTCCTTGCTCAGTGCCAAGTATAGGTTTAGTCCTTACTTGTATTTTCTCAGTTTTAAATAATAGCTTAGTCTCTAATTTAATATTCATCCTTAGTATCAAGCTATTCATCCAAGAAGCAAGCTGGCCTATAGAGGAAGACAAGAAGCACGAACTTGGAGAGTGACAAACTCCTCTTCTACATCTCACCTTCTCTATATTTAGGGTAATTAGCTATAGATTTTTGTCTTCACCATACTTCTAAGCTTTTATTCTGTAAGTTTTTACTTTTTATTGTTGGGTTATTATTTTGTCTACATTCATTAATACTATTTGTTATTTTAATTGATTTGAGCTTGGTGTATGATGTCTCCTCATTTGTGATAATAAAATATACTTTTGAGACATCATTTTAGGCGTATTTATTAGTTTATAGGTTTATTTTAGCTTAGTTTAGTGCACTTTCCTATTTTGGGTCTTGATTTAGTAACATAATATTTTTAGAGCATATTGGGTTTAATTGTTTATTTAGTGTGAACCTTTAAAGATAATTATGGAGATTAATTAGCGTCCAATTCAAAGACTACAAGATATGGAAATAGATTTGCATGGAAATTGGAGATAAAGGAAACAAACGCTAAAAACATGGAAAAGGAAAAGCTGCCTAAATCTGAATTTCTGCAGCTACGCCTAAAGAAGTGGTGATAACTCCAAAAGGAAACCGATTTTGGTAAATTCTTTTCATAGGGACGTAGATAATTCGCTGAGGATTCTTTTGGTATATTGTGAAGCAAAAACCGACCAATAACGAAGAAGGCATGCTCAAAACAGTTCAGCGGTAATTATCCATACGAATTTGAGTTGGGCTTGGAGTCCATTACTTAACCTCATCTCCAAGAAACGAATTAGGTCAACCTATACACTATAAATACAGCCTCTTAACACTCTTAAATCATCCTTGGTGAAACCTTAAACCAAGATGAAGCTTACAACACAAGAAAAGAAGTCTGGAAGGAGCTGTTCATCACAATGTCTTCTTCTACCTTTAAATTTGTAATTTTTTTCTTTTCTTTCATGAACTAAATTTCTTTTAGCTTGAGTTTTAGCATATATGTATGAACCCTAGTTTTGGTTGACATCTATCTAATTTGGGAATTCTATGTTTTAAATTGAATTATAGTTCTTATTCTCTGTTTATGTGTTTGGATTTATATTCTGTGTTCTTGTGGAGTGCACCCATATAGAATTACCATCTAGTAGTTAGGTCACCATTGACAACGGTGCTTAATTACATGTTTAGAACATAATGTCTAGTATTCGATTTAGATCTGACAAATCAACCTAACTAGATAATCACTATGTTTTAGTACATGTTACTATTTACCAATTACAGGAACAGTTTGCTTAGGAAGCCTTATTGACACAGGTAAATCCTATTTAAAACTACCTAGCGTAATTGGAACCGATTATTGAAATACAACATAATTCACCCTTACATGTTTAGAACGGCAAAACTAGTGGGGATTACATGCTATTGACTCAAGGTATATTCTCATACTTCTTCTTCTTTCGTATTTAATTTTCTGTCTTTAAATTCTTAGTTTTAATTTAGTTAATTAGAAAATCAAATAAGTATCTATTTGTCTTTACTTTTATTGCGTTCTATTTGTTCTAGCTTTAATTATTTGTACTTGATTATTGCATAAGATTCCCCTAACCTTCGTAGTCTCTGTGGAACGAATCTTACTTATTTTCTAAAACTTGCATACGATCTGTAATACTTGCAGAACCGTGCTCAGTCTAGGGTGATTATTTTCTCTTTATTTATATCTTATTTTATCACACCCTTAGCCCACCAAGTTTTTGGCACCGCTGCTGGGGACTACATCGTTAGTCCTTGTGCATATATCTTGTGCTTTTATTTTTAGTTAGTTCTATTTTATGCTTTTGTCTTTTAGTTTTTGTTTTATAGATAGTTACAGATGGAGAACCCAAGGAGACTTGAGCTACCCATCGAATTTAGAGTGGAGCCACGAGGAATTCGCGCTCCAGAAATTCAAGCCGCTAAATTTAAACCTGATCCAGGGATGTTAACTTAGTTTGCAACTCATGGATTATTCAGCGGTGCTGCACATCAAGATCCGATCCGATATATTCAGAAATTCATGCAAATCTGTGATGCTTATATCGTAAGAGGAGTTACTAGGGAACAAGTGTATTACGTGATGTTCCAGTTCTTCTTGACCGGAGGTGCAAGCGATTGGTATGATACCCAATACCCTCATGTTATTTCAGATTGGGACAATCTTCAAGCAAGATTCCTAGACTGTTTCTATCCGGTTAGTAGACCTTTAAAAGATATGTTGGAGCTTGAGCAATTTATACAGGAGGACAGCAAAAGTTTGGGTGAAGCATGGTTACGATTTACAGAAAAGAAGGCGAGATGTCCATATCACAAATCCTCGCCGGAATATTATTTAACCTTGTTTTATGGAGGCCTTAATTACAAGTCAAGAGAGAAAGCAGATTCGTTAGGAAATGCAGGTTTTGTGTTACTAGATCCTGAAGAAGCTGAGTTGGGGATGGAAAGAATTCTTGAGAACGAGAGAAGTTGGCCTAAGAAACTAGAAAAAGAAGACACTTCAGAATCTCTGAAGCTTAAAGAATTGGCCCAACAACTCGAAGAACTACAAGAACAAGCCCGAACAATTGCTCAGGTGAATGTAGTACGTGCAATTCCTTCGTGTCCAGGTTGTGGATCAAGAAATCATGTGTGGAAGGATGTATGAACAATCCAGCAGTAGCTTTCGTTACATATCCACAAGATAACTATTATTCTAATGGTTATACTTATCCTCAAGAAAGCTACGCTAATTATCAACAACCTCCACAACAAAGAAGTTGGGTCAGAAATCAAGAGACTTATCATCAACCCCAACCTCAATCTTATAATCCGCCATAACCTTTTTAGAAAAAGGCACCCATTGTAGAGAAAACTTGTCAAGAAACGAAGAAAGATCCACCGAAAAATCAATGCAACTGGCAAGGAAAGAACAAATCCCAAGCTTGAATTTGAGTATGGCTAAATTGATGCAAGCAATTGAAAACAATATGAGTCGTAGCCAACAGAAAATTCAAGCCCAGCAGAAGGTAATCAAGAAAATAGAGCATACTTTATCACATATGGCAAGTACATTACAAAATCGGCCGAAAGGGCAACTTCCAAGTGATACTATTGTTCCTAGAGATGATTCTTGTCATGCAGTTGAATTGCGAAGTGGAAAACAACTACCTCCACCAAGACCAGAAACAGAACCAATCCCTATTCCAGAAAAGGGGGAGAAGAAACAATCAAAGATACAGTAGAGGAGGTAGTTAAACCAAAGAGTGTCCAAGCCGAGACACCAGAAAAGACGAGAAAACCAGTGGAATTTAATACACGCCCTCCACCACCATACCCTTCACGTGTCAGAAAGAAGGACAATGACCTGGAATTCAAGAAATTCGTTGACATGTTGAGCAAGTTAGAGATTAATATGCCGTTTGTTGAAGCTCTCAAGAGAATGCCAAAATATCTGAAATTCATGAAGGACATTCTTTCGAACAAACGAAGTATCGAAATTAAGGATATGAGTGGATCACCAGAGAAGTGTAATTCTATCAAGTTACCACCAGAAACACCCCTTCCCACGAAATCTTGGATGGAACCATCCATAATTATGAAGAATCGATCTGAAAAGTTCGTGGGAATTAAAGGAAAGGGGTGGAAATTTTGGCATTCTCAATCGAATTAATTTTAGTTGAACGAGTTGGAGGAGTTTCGCTATCTGGCCTATGAAAATTCACGCCTCTACAAGGAGAAAACAAAGAGATGGCATGATAAACGGCTCCGTCCAAATCATTTCGAGAGAGGACAAAAGGTTTTATTATACAACTCTCGAATTTTTGAACTACCCAGGAAAGCTTAAATCCCGTTGGGGAGGACCTTACATTGTTACGAAAGTCACACCTCATGGAGCGATCGAAATTGAACATCCAACCAAGCAAAGGACATTCATGGTGAATGGCTAGCGTTTGAAAAGATACCATGACAGTGAGGACTTTGGGCGAGAGGAGACGATCCATCTCGTAGAAAGCGCTTAGCCTGAGGTTCACGTCTAACTCAAAAACGTTAAATAAAAGTGCTCTTGGGAGACACCCCTTGTTTTAATTGCTTTTTAGATTAGTTTATTGCTTTGTAGTGTATAATATTAAGTTAGTGTATATTTTTAATTGTGTTTACAAGCTAATAGGAGAGAAAGGTAGTGTGTTATTGTGCATGAAATGAGTTTGGGGTCAAAAGAAAAATTTCGGAAAAATTCGTAGGCAGGTCCGGTATACCGCGCCTCATGCCTGGTATACCACGCCTGGAAAAACCCTCACCACGGGTTTTATACCGAGACGAAAAAATTCGAAGCATGATGGCTGCGGTATACCGCGCCTCATGTCCGGTATACCGCAAGAAGCAAAAACCCGTACCACGGGTTGAGTACCACGGGTTTTTTGACGTAGATGAGAAGTTTAACAGTGGAAAAAACCCGTGCCACGGGTTATATACCACGGGGTCTTTGCAGACGAAAAAATGAAGAGCTGATGGGTCCGGTATACCGCGGAATAGGCCCGGTATACCGCACAGTGGCGGTTTGTGAATCGTTTCTTGCCTAATCAAATTCTTACCTTAACAAGATTAACCCTAGCCTCTCTCATACGAATTTTTCAGACCCAAACACTATATATACATCTTAAAGCTTGTACAAACCTTCACAATTAACACAACAACTCCACACATTCTCTCCTCCATCCTCCATAAACACAATCTCTTCATCAAATTCATCACACTACACAATTAAACACCATCAAATTCAACAAGCTTTAAAGAATTCTTCCAAGATTCATCAAGAAACCTTTCTCTTTCATCAATTCCAAGCAACAACCTCAAGCTAAACCAATTTCTCTTAAACTTTTAATTCATCCTTGGTATAACTTGAGTTGTGGGTGAATCAAGCATGATTAACAGATCTGAAGCTATGGAATACAAGAGAAAGTGCACCATCCTTGGGAAGAATAAGAAATTGCCTGGAGCCACCATTGAAAAGCCTATCACCATTGATGAGGCTACTAAAGAATCAAAAGAAAAGGAACCAGCACAACCACTACCAAAGAAGTTAACTGCTAGAATGTCCATACCATCAAGGCCTTTGAAGAAAATAAAAATTCATGACCAAGGTTCTTCTACTTCTTCCTCTAAAATTGATCATGATCTTCCTCCATGGGCTCTCAAATTACAACATGAAATCGAAAGATTACAAGAAGATAACAGAGAACTTTGGACGGAAATCATACAGATGCAATCACTGCTGGAAGATTTTACCTTGGAAAGGGATATTGATAGTTATACTTATCCCTCAGCTTCGGATGAGGAGGATGATATAATGGATCTCTATGGCCAGCCAGGTAAGTCATTCTAATTTTTCTTAATAGCTTGTATGCATTAGGTAGTTTAGTTAGTTTTAATTTTAAATTTTATTTTTCTTGAGTTTTTTTTTTTGAGTCGTGGGGACACGGCTCACTTTTGAGTTGGGGGTGGGGATTCGTTGTCCTCATCTTCTTTTCGTTCTTGCATAAAATTTAAAATTTTTAGGTTGAATTAAGGCATAGAATATTTTGAATGCCCTATTTTGAGCATGATTTTATTAGGTCAATGATAGTAAGTAGTATGTTTTTGAAAGATGCAACAAATTTGTTTAGCATGCATGTATGAAAACAGGAAATAAAAGATAGAAAAGTTAATGAGCAATGCTAAGAATTCACGTTGAAACTTAGGGAGAGTTATTGGTGTGTAGAAAGTGAGGTTTGAAATTAGTTGAAAACTCGCTTATCTATGAACTAATAATGAAAAAGTAACGAAATCCGGTAGTTAGAAAAATGACTAAGGCAGTTCTTTCATGATAAAACACTTGAAGCCTTTATACTTTCTCATCCTTTTACTTGATTATTGTTTATCCGTCTTAGCCCCTCTGAGCCTTTCTAAAGACTTTTTATTTAAACACATTATAATCCATACCCTTAGTTTGTAGGACTTATCTATATGACCCGCACTCGAATCGCAAAACCTGAGACAACTCGTTTTAGAGCTTGAGTTTGGGGTGGTGGGTTTCATCATTAGGAACATTGGGTTTGGGTATTATATTTGTGATTTTATTGATGATGAAATTGTTATTATTGTAACCCTTTGCCGGGGTAATAGTGAATGGAAAAGAAGCTACAAGCTAAATTTGCCAACAAGAGCATAAAAAGAATATATACATGAAAAAATAGCATGATATCTCGAACATCAAAACAGAATCATAGCTATACAAAAAGAAAAAAATTGATTTGAAAAGGAAATATATATTCGGACCGGCAAAGTGGAATCTTTGTATATCATCATAAAAGATTTTAATTGGGATTTATTGGGGATGCACATCGTAAGCATCAATAAATTGGGTTGAGTGAGTACATCTTCGAGTGAAAACTCAAGCTCTAGGGCGATTCATTGATGGCTAGTGAGGAGAGAGCCACAAGCTCACTTTTCATTATCCAAATATACCACACCCGTACTTAAGCCACGTTATAACCAAAGACCTTAGGATTTCTAACTATTAGATGGAGAAACAATTGAGCTATTAGGTAATAGGTGAGTGGACAATTGGATGCTATATTAGAACCTATGAACAACCTATAGCCATTAACCTGAACTAAGTTATCATCCTCTCCTTCTGGCATTGCGAAATTAATCTTGACTTAAATTTATGGATTGTTGATTACATGTGTATTAAGCATAAATGTGCATTATTTCTTAAGCATTACTACATGAGATTTTTTTTTATTATTCTCTAGGATTAATCATTATGTTCTGTTCTTATTCTCCTCCGACTTTTTCTTCTTGTTTAATTGACTACCCTATTGTTCTTTATTTTTATTGTATCTGGACGACACAACTTTGAGTTGGGGGTCTTGATGTCTCCTCATTTGTGATAATAAAATATACTTCTGAGACATCATTTTAGGCGTATTTATTAGTTTATAGGTTGATTTTAGCTTAGTTTAGTGCACTTTCCTATTTTGGGTCTTGATTTAGTAACATAATATTTTTAGAGCATATTGGGTTTAATTGTTTATTTAGTGTGAACCTTTGAAGATAATTATGGAGATTAATTAGAGTCCAAGTCAAAGACTACAAGATATGGAAATAGATTTGCATGGAAATTGGAGATAAAGGAAACAAAAGCTAAAAACATGGAAAAGGAAAAGCTGCCTAAATCTGAATTTATGCAGCTACGTCTAAAGAAGTGGTGATAACTCCAAAAGGAAGCCGATTTTGGTAAATTCCTTTCATATGGACGTAGATAATTCGCTGAGGATTCTTTTGGTATATTGTGGAGCAAAAACCGACCAATAACGAAGAAGGTATGCTCAAAACAGTTCAGCAGTAATTATCCATACGAATTTGAGTTGGGCTTGGAGTCCATTACTTAACCTCATCTCCAAGAAACGAATTAGGTCAACCTATACACTATAAATACAGCCTCTTAACACTCTTAAATCATACTTGGTGAAACCTTAAACCAAGAGGAAGCTTACAACACAAGAAAAGAAGTCTGGAAGGAGCTGTTCATCACAATGTCTTCTTCTACCTTTAAATTTGTAATTTCTTTCTTTTCTTTCATGAACTAAATTTCTTTTAGCTTGAGTTTTAGCATATATGTATGAACCCTAGTTTTGGTTGACATCTATCTAATTTGGGAATTTTATGTTTTAAATTGAATTATAGTTCTTATTCTCTGTTTATGTGTTTGGATTTATATTCTGTGTTCTTGTGGAGTGCACCCATATAGAATTATCATCTAGTAGTTAGGTCACCATTGACAACGGTGCTTAATTACATGTTTAGCACATAACGTCTGGTATTCGGTTTAGATCTGAAAAATCAACCTAACTAGATAATCACTATGGTTTAGTACATGTTACTATTTACCAATTACAGGAACAGTTTGCTTAGGAAGCCTTATTGACACAGGTAAATCCTATTTAAAACTACCTAGCGTAATTGGAACCGATTATTGAAATACTACATAATTCACCCTTACATGTTTAGAACAGCAAAACTAGTGGGGATTACATGATATTGACTCAAGCTATATTCTCATACTTCTTCTTCTTTCGTATTTAATTTTCTGTCTTTAAATTCTTAGTTTTAATTTAGTTAATTAGAAAATCAAATAAGTATCTATTTGTCTTTACTTTTATTGCGTTCTATTTGTTCTAGCTTTAATTATTTGCACTTGATTATTGCATAAGATTCCCCTAACCTTCGTAGTCTCTGCGGAACGAATCTTACTTATTTTCTAAAACTTGCTGGTGTCGCCTAGGGTGTGATAAAATTAATACAAAATAAGACCAAGAAACTACGCACTCCCACCCTAGACAGGCACCGTACTGCAAGTATTACAGGACGTATGCAAGTTTTAATGATAAATAGAGTTCGTTCTCAGGGACTTAAGTGTGTTAATCGCGTGAGTAAGAATATCGAGTAAAAGTAAATAATCAGAAAACAGTGAATTAAAGCAAGTAATTTTCGAGATTAAGAATTAAAACTAAGGAAAATAAAGACAATAAAATAAAATACGAAGAATATGAGATGAGAAGTATAGCTCAGGTTTTGCTAGTATGCACTAATCCTTCTAATTCTATCTATAAATCTAGTTAATAAGGGAGAATATTAGCTCTTGGTATACTTAGTCAGGATTCTAAATTCCACTACCTTAGACCTTGAGAGCGACTAAGGGGGCTACGACACAACCAAGACGAGGACTCAAATAGGGTTATCAAACGCCACTAAGGTCCTATCCAGCACACTACAATCAATTGGTGATATGGTGATTAAAGCAAACCCTAATGACTATCTAGTTAGAAGCATGTTTTATCAGAACTACTATCGACACTAGACATTATGTGGTGGTTCAATAGTTAAACACCCTGTCAAGGAGACCATCTAACTACTCTTAAAACAATCCTAAAGTGATCAGTTCTAGGAAAGACATTAAATCAAAACACATAAACAAATATTAAGTAAGTAGCTAATATCAGATTAAAACATATAATTCCCAAAGAAACTTAGATAGAAGAATTAGAATTCATAGATTATACATATGCAAAACCCAAGCTATGGGGAGGTTAGTTCATACCTGATGGAAATAAACTAAAAGAAATTACAAAAGACATCATCTTGCTCTCTACAATAAACTGGAAGAATAAAACCTTAAGAACTAATTACTATGAGGTAAGGATTAATAGGGTGTAATTACAAGTGATATAAGGGTGTATTTATAGGTGTTTAGAAGACCTAATTCGTTTTCTTGAGGAAGAGGTAAGGTATTGGACTTCTAGCCCAACTCAAATTCGTATGGAAATAAAGATAAACACTGCTGGACCGTTTTGAGCATATCTTCTTCGTTATTGGTCGGTTTGAGCTCCATAAGATACCAAAAGAATCGCAACAGAATTATCTTGACCCTTTGGAAGGAAATCACCAGAATCGGCCTATTTCTTAGGTAAAAACGCCTATCTTTGGACGTGTATGCAAAATCCCATATTTAGGCAGCTTTTCCTTTTCCATCTTTTTAGCTTTTGTTTCGTTATCTCCAATTACCATGCAAATCTCTTTCCATAAGTTGTTATCTTTGACTTGGACTCTAATTAAGCTCCATAATTATCTTTAAAGCTACACACTAAATAAATAATTAAACTCAATATGCTCCAAAAATAATAATTCTACAAATCAAGACTCAAAATAGGAAAGTGCACTAAAACTCAAGAAAATCGACATTATTGACTTCTAAATCACTTAAAATGATGTCTCATCCTAACATTAATCTATCACAAATGAGGAGACATCAAGTTTTTAGCGCCGCTGCCGGGGACTTAAGTGTGTTAATCTCTCTCCAGCACTGTCATCACAAGAGATGAGAGACAACGAATCCCCACACCCCCAACTCAAAAATGAGCCGTGTCCCCACGACTCGAAAAAGACTCGAAAAACAGTAATTAAAATTAGCAAATAGACATATTTACAGAAATGGTAAGGAAGAAAGAGAACATACTCTCGAGGCTATTGCCTCGCATCATTGACATCCAAGGTTGGAATTGCTGGACCTTTCGTTAATTGCTCAAGGAGTTTCATTATGTGCACTTGATTAGCGTTGATTTGTGCCACATCATTGACTAAGGAAGTTTGAGCTGCTTCAAATTTCGTTAAACGCTCCTCCATCTTCTCTTGCCAATTTTGCTCCTTTTCTTCTTTCGAGACTTGCGTAGAACCCGCTCTTCTAAGGATATCCTTGATCCAAGCATTATCAATATAACTCGTCTTAAACTCGAGTTTCTCTTCTCCACCCAATGTAACATTCGCTTCTCGCACAAGACACGTGATCATAGTTGGAAATTTAACATTATAAACTGATTTAGGAGAGACCAAAAATCGTATCACCTCCTCATAGATCAACTGTGCCACATCAACTTCTTCTCCTCTCAAAATACAATCCAATAGTAGCGCGTTCTTCATAGTCACATCCAAAGTTCGTGTGTTTCCAAAGACATTAGGAATAAGGAAATTGTGCCAAATTCTTGCGTCCGATTGAAGATATTTGTAAGGCCAAGGTGCCTTCAATTCTTCCTTATGTGCTTGCACTTTCTCTTTGTCTAATACATGCTCAAAAAGCAATTCCTCATCAAAGATTTTTCGTTTAGCAACCGATTCTTCAAATTTGCAAGGACCTTTTAGTTTCTTAAACTTGAAGTGGTTCCTAATCTCCTCAACTGTGAAAGGAACTAGCTTTCCTCTAATCGGAACACAACCTTTACTATCTCGGCTAAAGAGGCATAAATAGAATTCCAAAACTAATTCATGACATAATTCAGAACGTCTTACCATGAACGTAGACCAACCCAATTTCTCACCAAGCTCTAAGAATCTCGCGTATTCTCCCGTACCAATTTCCTCCTTGAATAATTTCTCATAAGCAAAAGGTAGTTCTTTCAATTGTTTCTCTGCAGAAGCTTTTAAAGCTACTGCTTTGTCTTGTGGAAGCTGTGTTTTCTCCTTTGCATAAAAGTAAAGCTTTTTACCATGACGATCAAACAAAGGTATTGCAGCATCTTCAACTTTGTCTTTTCCTTTTGATTGAGAACTAGCACCCTTGTTACTTGATTTTTTCTTGGTTACCTCCAATCCCTTGTTACTGTTCTTCACCTCCCTCTTGCTAGCTAAGATTGTTGTTCTATTAGTCATCTTCAATTGACCCCCAACTCAAAGCTTTAGCAACCCTTGAAATTTAAACTCTTGAATTAATGGTTGAACAAGCTTGATTTGGTTTAGGAAATATGAATTGATGATGAATCTCTATGTGGGTAAGGTGGATTTGTAATGGGTTGGCTTGGATTTATGAAATTGTAGGATGAATTTGTTAAATTTGAGCTCTTTGATTCTTCAATTGGAAGGATTTGGTGAGGATTGGGTGTTTGATTCTCTCTTGTAATGATGTGGAGAGAAGGTTTGATGTGTTTTTTATGATGATTAGGTAGGGTTTTGGTGATTGGTGAAGGTTTTGATGAGCTTTAATGGAGTTGGGAGAGTTTTGGGGAAGAGAAAGAGGGTTGAGGTTTAGTAAATTCGGAATAATGTCTTTAATACCTCTTTTATAAGCTCAAACCCGTTTTTCTCTTTTTCCAGCGGCGATGACCGGTATACCGGGCGTATCCTCCGGTATACCGGAACATCTGTAGCTCCAAAAATTTTCGTCTGTCAAAATACACGTGGCACCCACCCCGTGGCACGGGTTTTCGCTCCTGTGGTGTCCTCCGGTATACCGGGCATAACCTCCGGTATACCGCCCCTATCAGCTCAAAAAAATTTCGCCTCGGCATGGACCAAGTGGCAGCCACCCCGCGGTACGGGTTTTTGCCTCTGTGGTACTCTCCGGTATACCGGGGTTGAGGTCCGGTATACCGCCCATATGAACAGATTTTTCCGAAAATTTTATTTCTCTCCCGAACTCGATTTCTCCAATTCCTACACACCAAAAACACTAATACCTTTCTCAAATATGCATTATCATCTAAAAACAACTAAACTAAACATAAACTAATAAACGTAAAAGACATAAAAGCATAAAAAACTACGGGTTGTCTCCCGTACAACACTTTTGTTTAACGTCTTTCAAAGTTAGACGTGTTACCTCTGTCAAGATTTGCGAATATAGCCTCCCCAACAACGAGTAAGGCTATGAACGTCAACTAATCTGCGCTTGACCCCAGTTTTGGGGCGAATTTCTATCACCTTGGCTGAAACAACCTTAGTGACAATGAATGGTCCTATCCACGAGTCTTTGAAACTTCGTGGCCTATTCTCGCGTTTGTGAGCTTTCCATAAAACTTCATGGCCAACCCCAAACTCAATGTTTGGCTCAGTATCCACAGGTTTTAAGTGGATCTCCTCGGGAGGGACTTTGTGATGTGAAAGGCTGTGGATGATGGGCACGGTGGGATCTAACTTCCTTGGTTTCTTACCCCAAGACATAGAAGGTCTCGGATACATTCTTAGCATAAAGGGTGATGGTCCCTTCTTGGAAGTTGATCACACTTTGACTTGTGGCCATGAAAGGCCGTCCAAGTATGATTGGAACCTGCTTATCTGCATCAAACTCAAGAATAACAAAGTCAGTAGGGATGGCGATATTACCTGCACGGACTAAGACGTCCTCCACTGTTCCCCATGTCCTTTTCACTGAGTTGTCAGCAAACTGCAACTTCACTGGAGTTTTCTCTGATTTCTGAAGTCCAAGTCTCTCGAACACGGACTTAGGCATAAGATTCACACCAGAACCCACATCGTACATAGCTTTCACTTTGAGCATACCATGTAATTGAATAGGAAGGTTGAAACTTCCCGGATCTTTAAGCTTTGTTGGTAGCTCTTTTTCACTTCTTCTTGAAACCCTCAGGTTCTCTCTCGGGATCTCTACACTCGCCTCTTTCTCAGGAATAACTTGCGTATAAACTTGTTGCGGTGTAAGTCCTCGTTTCGCAATCTCAAGCATTTGGGCGTTGATATTTTCAGGTTGGTACGCCTCTACAAATGCTTTGAGAACAGTGTCATCTTTAGGATTTGTATCAGGAATAGTTGATGACACTGGTTGAACAATAGGTGGCGGTTCCACCTTCTCTTCTACTTTCTCTTCATGCACAGCAGGTGCAACTTCATCTTCAACTTTTGACTCCTTCTTTGAGTCTTCTTCTTCTTTCTCTTTAGCCAGCTCAGCTGCATACTCCATAACCGATCGAATTTCCTCTTGCATCTTCCTAAGTAGCTCTATAAAGTCAGCTTTCTCTTGATCGTCCTCTACATAAACTTCAGAACATTCAGATTCCACGGGGTTAGACTCGGTTGGTTTTTCTTCAGTACTCGGAACCTCCACGGCACTAATGGCAGCATATGGTGCTTCCTCTTTTGCTTCTTCAATTTCAAGGCAGATTGCCTTGCAAGCTTCGAACCCAACATTGTTTTCACCTCCTTCGATTGCCTTTACTTCCTGTTGTTCTACAAAACTTGTTAAAACTTTTTTCATCTGTTCTACTTGAGTACGTATTATCTGAAGTACGGCATCGTGTCCTCTGATCTTTTCTTCTTGAGCGTTCATATTCGCGGTCAAACGGACTAGAGTTTGTTGATCCATAGATCCTTCTTGAGGGTACTGAGGTAAAGCTTTTTGATCTAATGAATCGGTATAGGCATCTTGATCAGGTTGTTGTGGGGGAGCAGGTCTACTCTGATTTCGGTACTGACCTCTCTGTTGGTAAGAGTTGTTCTGGGGACGCTGTTGATAATGACCAGGATTAGCGGCCCCTTGTGGATTTGAATACTGCATACCCGGATGGTTTCGGTTACCCCATTGATAACCTCCGCGATTGGATATAAAGTAAACAGATTGCGGATTTGATTCGCACTCTTCCCATGTATGATCGTTAACACCACATTGTTGACAACCTTGTGCTTCTTGTACTACTTTTGTTGTGGCTAAATTTTTCTCCATCGCTATCTTCAGCTCTTTGATTTGATTTTCTAAAGCGGATATTTGAGCTGAGTTTGCAGTTTCTGCATCTAAACGAAGCGTTCCTCGGGTCTTTGCTACAGAAGCTCGCGTTAAGGGCCAACTTCTTTCTTGTTCCATAATATTTTCTAACACCTCGGAAGCTTCATTGTGATTCATGGACACAAAATTACCCTTTCCAATGTTATCCACCTTCTCTCTTCCTTTATCATTAAGACTTTCATAGAATATAGCAAGTTGTAGAGCAGGTGTATAACCATGGAGCGGACATCTAGCTAATTTTTGTTGAAACCTTGTCCATGCTTCTCCCACTGTTTCTCCATCTTCTTGAGAAAATCTTGCAAGCTCGGCTTGATCTTTAAGTCTCATGCTCTTCGGATAAAATCGGTTAAAGAACGCGGCTTGAAGTTCTCTCCAAGAGTGAATGGTTCCATGTGGTTGTCTCTCTAGCCAATCGCTAGCTCTTCCGGTCAAGAAAAACAAAAACATATGACAATACAGTTGCTCGCGTGTAATGCCAGGAGTAATGTAGGCATCACAAATCTGCATGAACTTCTGAATCAATTTTACCGGATCTTGAATAGCTATACCAGTATAGAGTCCGAAACTTTGAAATTGGCTGAGCATGCCCGGATCGGGTCTAAATTTGATATTCGGAATCTCAGGAGGGCGCTAACCAATTGGTTGAACATGGAATGGTACATTAAGACCAGGTAGGTCTTGTTCAACTCTGTTCTGTTGATTATTAAGATTATTCTGCCCATTACCTCCTCCTGCTGGTAGTTGTTGTCCTCCTTGTCCACTGAGTGGTGGATCTTGAACACCAAGAGGAGGATCTTGTTGACTCCCTCCAAGTGGTGCACCGAGTGGTGGATCTTGGGCTGCCATTGATCTTCTTAAGGCTCTTTCCTCACAAACTCGTTTGTTGTAAGGTCTGAAGCTCCTCTCAGGCTCCGATAAGGGAGGCCAAGAATTAAACACTGTGAAACCTGAAAAAGACTAAAGCAAACCACAAGCGTAAATCTGGAAAAATAAAAATTAAACTAAAAGCTGAAAAGTAAAAACTAATTAAAAACTACTACTCGAAATAGATAACCCACACGCTAACGAGACACAAG
This sequence comes from Nemophila menziesii, assembly GCA_029959085.1. NCBI lineage: Eukaryota > Viridiplantae > Streptophyta > Magnoliopsida > Boraginales > Hydrophyllaceae > Nemophila > Nemophila menziesii. The sequence goes on along the minus strand of JARWIR010000017.1, from coordinate 8,879,545 downwards.
TCCCCGGCAGCGGCGCCAAAAACTTGGTGTCGCCTAGGGTGTGATAAAATTAATACAAATAAGACCAAGAAACTACGCACTCTCACCCTAGACAGGCACAGTACTGCAAGTATTACAGGACGTATGCAAGTTTTAATGATAAATAGAGTTCGTTCTCAGGGACTTAAGTGTGTTAATCGCGTGAGTAAGAATATCGAGTAAAAGTAAATAATCCAGAAACAGTGAATTAAAGCAAGTAATTTTCGAGATTAAGAATAAAAACTAAGGAAAATAAAGACAATAAAATAAAATACGAAGAATATGAGATGAGAAGTATAGCTCAGGTTTTGCTAGTATGCACTAATCCTTCTAATTCTATCTATAAATCTAGTTAATAAGGGAGAATATTAGCTCTTGGTATACTTAGTCAGGATTCTAAATTCCACTACCTTAGACCTTGAGAGCGACTAAGGGGGCTACGGCACAACCAAGACGAGGACTCAAATAGGGTTATCAAACGCCACTAAGGCCCTATCCAGCACACTACAATCAATTGGTGATATGGTGATTAAAGCAAACCCTAATGACTATCTAGTTAGAAGCATGTTTTGTCAGAACTACTATCGACACTAGACATTATGTGGTGGTTCAATAGTTAAACACCCTGTCAAGGAGACCATCTAACTACTCTTAAAACAATCCTAAAGTGATCAGTTCTAGGAAAGACATTAAATCAAAACACATAAACAAATATTAAGTAAGTAGCTAATATCAGATTAAAACATATAATTCCCAAAGAAACTTAGATAGAAGATTAAGAATTCATAGATTATACATATGCAAAACCCAAGCTATGGGGATTTTAGTTCATACCTGATGGAAATAAACTAAAAGAAATTACAAAAGACATCATCTTGCTCTCTACAATAAACTGGAAGAATAAAACCTTAAGAACTAATTACTATGAGGCAAGGATTAATAGGGTGTAATTACAAGTGATATAAGGGTGTATTTATAGGTGTTTAGAAGACCTAATTCGTTTTCTTGAGGAAGAGGTAAGGTATTGGACTTCTAGCCCAACTCAAATTCGTATGGAAATAAAGATAAACACTGCTGGACCGTTTTGAGCATATCTTCTTCGTTATTGGTCGGTTTGAGCTCCATAAGATACCAAAAGAACCGCAACAGAATTATCTTGACCCTTAAGAAGTAAATCACCAGAATCGGCCTATTTCTTAGGTAAAAACGCCTATCTTTGGACGTGTATGCAGAATCCCAGATTTAGGCAGCTTTTCCTTTTCCATCTTTTTAGCTTTTGTTTCCTTATCTCCAATTACCATGAAAATCTCTTTCCATAAGTTGTTATCTTTGACTTGGACTCTAATTAAGCTCCATAATTATCTTTAAAGCTACACACTAAATAAACAATTAAACCCAATATGCTCTAAAAATAATTATTCTACAAATCAAGACTCAAAATAGGAAAGTGCACTAAAACTCAAGAAAATCGACATTATTGACTTCTAAATCACTTAAAATGATGTCTCATCCTAACATTAATCTATCACAAATGAGGAGACATCACTTGCATACGATCTGTAATACTTGCATAACCGTGCTCAGTCTAGGGTGATTATTTGCTCTTTATTTATATCTTATTTTATCACACCCTAGGCCCACCAGTGTATATTGTTATTATGTGTTTTGACTTATTGTTACAGCCCTAGATTTGGTCAATATTAGGAATGTTCTTAGTTATTGACAACACCACATAATCGTCTAGTAGAGACCCTATCTAGATAGCCATAAAGGTTTGATTTAACCACCAATCATTACTCAAGGTTTCTTTACCCAAGTTCCTTGGTAGTGGAGAGGTTGCTCCTAAGCCTACCCCGACACAGGTTAGGTAGAATTTAGAATCCTGGTAAATATATAATGCTCAATGTGTGACAGGTTAGAATACAACTTAGTAAAATAGACTCATATTATTAACCCTAATCTATTTAACTTACATTCATATTTATTTATTTGCATTATTTATTTATTCGCGTTAGATAATTAGTCATCTGATCTTATATTTTATTCTAAACATCTAAATTCATCTACTCTTATTAAACACAAGTAGATCTAATGGATTAAATCCCTGCGAACGAACTTGACTTATCATTAAAACTTGCAAACGATCCGTGATACTTGCAGTGAGTCCCGTGGTTCTCAAGGGTGTGTGCTCTTTATTATTATTTTTATTTATCTATTATTTTATCACACCTTTTCCCCCACCACTAAGCTATCCGCAAATAGTAACTTCACAGGAGCTTTTTCTGTCTTCTCTAGCCCAAGCCTATCGAACACAGACTTCGGCATAAGATTCACACTCGAACCCACATCACACATGACTTTCATCTTGAGCGCACCACTGATTTGAATAGGAAGGTTAAAGCTTCCCGGATCTTTGATCTTGAGTGGTAACTCCTTTTCAACTCTTCTCAAGACTCTCTCAGTATGAGCCATAGTCTCTTTTCTGGCTTCTACACTCGCTTCTTTCTCAGAAATAACTTGCGTGAAAACTTGTTGCGGTGTAAGCCCTCTCTTCGCAATCTCAAGCATCTGGGATTAATATTTTTCGGAGTATACGCCTCTACAAATGTCTTGATTTCAATTTCAGTCTTCGGATTTGTCTTAGGAATAGCTGGTGACATTGTTTGAACAACTGGTGGCGAATCCACCTTCTCTTCTTCTTTCTTTTCTTGCACAGCAGGTGCAACTTCTTCTTTCTGCTCTTTTGAGTCTTCTTCCTCTTTCTCTTTAGCTCTGGTAGCTTGTAGCTCAATAACCTGGTCTATAAACTCGAATCTTTTGGACGAATCAGAGTCTTTGGGGATAGACTTGGTTGGTTCTTCTTCAATTACTGGAACTTCCACGGCAATTTCTGCAGCATGTGGTACTTCCTCTTTCTCTTCTATTTCAATTCAAATTGACTTACAAGCTTCAAACCCAACATTGTCATCACCTCCTTCAATGGCTTTCAATTCTCTTGCTTCCATCATATTTGTTAGAACTTATTCATTTGCTCTACTTGTGTTCATAAGATTTGAATTGAAGCCTCTTGTTCTCTTAACTTCTCGTTCTGTGTATGAATATTGCTTGTCATAAGATCCACAAAACTCTTTAATTGCTTATCTCCCATTACTCCCTCTTGAGGATGTTGTGGTAAAGCCTTCTGAGCTAAAGTATCGGTATAAGCGTCACTGACAGGTTGTTATGGAGGAGCAGGTCTATTAAAATTTTGATTTCCTTGATATGGATTCCGACCTCTTGGTTGGTAAGAGTTATTCTAGGAACGAGGTTTATAGTTACCTTGATTAGCGGCCCCTTGTGGATTTGAATACTGCAGACCCGGATGATTCCTGTTACCAAATTGGTAATTTCCTCGGTTGAATATGAAATAAATACCGAATTTCCTTCACACTCTTCCCATGTATGATTTGGTACCTCACATTGTGGACAACCTTGTGCTTCTTGCATTACATTTGTTGTCGCTTTATTCAGACGTCTTTGCATCTCAAGCTTAATATTTTTACTTGATTTTCCAAAGTTGTTAATTGAGTTGAATTAGCAGTATCTGCATCTAATCGAAGCGTATTTATGGTATTTGTAATAGGATCTCTCGAAAGTGGCTTCTTTCAGATTCTATAATACGTTCCATACCTTCAGCGAATTCTGTAGGATCCATGGACACAAATCCTCCTCTTCCAAGATAATCTAACCTCAATCTACTTTCTGCATTAATACCTTGATAAAACCTTGATAACTGTAAGGATGGCGTATAACCTTGAAGTGGACATCTAGCTAACTTTTGTTGAAACCTTGTCCATGCGTCTCCTACTTCTTCTCCATTATCTTGGCAAAACCTATCAAGCTCCATCTAATCTTTCAATCTCATACTCTTTAGATAAAAACGGTTAAAGAATGCGGCTTGAAGTTCTGACCAAGTATTAAGTGTACCTGGTGGTTGTCTATCTAGCCAATCACCAGCTTTGTCGGTCAAAAAGAATGAAAACATGTGACAATATAGTTGCTCGTGTGTAATGCCAGGAGTAATGTAGGCATCACAAATCTGCATCAAATTCTGAATCGCTCTTACCCGATCTTGAATTAATGCGCCACTATAGTCCAAAGCTTGTAAATTGACTGATCATGCCTGAATCGGGCCTAAACTTTATGTTTTGGATCTCTGGAGGACAATAACCTAAATGTTGAACTCAAAAAGGTGCTCTCAAGCCTGGGAGATCTTATCCTTGTCTAATATTGTTTATGTTATCTCCTACTGGTGGTACTCGAGGAACAAGTGGTGGTACATGAGGTCCAGGTGATCGTCATTAAGATTAAGATTATCCTCTCGTCGTAATACTTCTTCCTCTCGTAAATCCATTGCTTTTCTTTGTTCTCGTTCTTCTCTCAAGCGTCTGTTGTAAGTTGTGAACAACTTTCGGGCTTCTCTAGCATACATTAAAAACCTAAAAGAGACAAAACAAACCAAAAGCGTAAATCTGAAAAAATAACTAAAGACTACTACTACTAAAAATTAAAAACCCACACGCTAACGAGACACAAGTCCACGGCAGCGGCGCCAAAAACTTGGTGTCGCCTAAGGTGTGATATAAATAAGATATAAATATTGCAACTAAACACCCTAGACTAAACACAGTACTCGCTGCAAGTATCAAAGGTCATACGTAAGTCTTAATGGTAAATAAAGATTCGTTCTATGGGACTTAGTGTGTTATACGAATGGATTTATCAAAATAGCATAGTAATAAATAGTTAAAGACAAGAAAAATAAATAATAATGATTGACGAGGAGATAAGATTAAACTAAATTAACCTAAAGACAATAAAATAATATAAAAGAATAAGATGAGAAGGTATAGCCCAGGTTTTGCAAGTATGCACCAATCCTTCTATTTCCTCTACTAGTTAATAAGGGTGATTAAAGCTCTTAGATAAGTAGTCATAATTCTATATTCCTCCTAACCCCCTTCCGGGTGGACTTAAGAGGCGACCTAACAATTACCAAGGGACTTGGGTAAGGGGGCCCTGCAAATAATGATCGGTGATTAAATCTCAAACCCTAATGACTATCTAGTTAGGCAAGCCCTTCCGGATCACTATCGCACACTAGACACTTATGTGATGTTTCAATAATTAGACACCCCTTTCGGGTGACCATCTAACTACTATTAGCACAACCCTAATTTGATCAATTTAAGACATACTGTAAATCAAAGCACATAAAACAAATATATGGTTAAGAAGCTATAATAAATTTAAAAAAGTTTTCTCATACAAACTTAGATAGAAGAAAATAGAATTCAAAGATTATACATATGCAAAACCCAAGCTATGGGAAATTAGTTCATACTAGAAAGAAATAAACTAAAATAAAGATACATACTGTCAACTTGCTTCTCTTGAATGACTAAGGATTGAACTAAGGTTTAGAACTAAGAAAGGACATGTTTACAATAATTAAAGGGTGTATTTATAGGTGTTAAGGAAGGTCTAGGTCGAAATCTTGGAGTAGGAGGCAAGTAATTGAACTTCTTTTCCAAATCAAGTTCGTTTCCGAAAGTATAGAAGATAGGATAAGCTATTGTTGTCTTGTTTTGGTCGTAACTTCTTCGTGATTGCTCTGATTTTCGCCTACTTTATACCGAAACGACCGCGTCGAAAATATATACACTTGATATTTTTACTTCTTCTCCAAATATCCAACCGATTTTGAGTTATCTTCACTTTAGTGGACGTGGCTGCAGAATTTCAGATTTACTTGGCAAATTTTCCTGTCCTATTTTATCTCTAAATCCTTTTATCTTCAATTTCCATCCACGTCTTCTTTCCTTTATCTCTTAGAATTGATTTGGAATCTAATTCATTTTTATATATCTTTAAAGTTTCACACTAAGTAAATAAATTAAATCCAATATGCTCTAAAAATAATACTTCATCAAATCAAGATAATAAATAAGAATTTATTAAAATATGAATAAAAATCTAATATTAAAACTCAAATACACCTAAAATGATGTCTCCAACCTAGATTATTATATCACAAATAGGGAGACATCAGTCACCTGCGGTACACCGCAGGACATTCGCAGTACACCGCAGGGAGTCGGTTTGGAAGAGGAATTTGATTCCAATTTGGATTCTTACCTTACAAGAGTTAAACCTAGCCTATTCCAACCTTTCCAACACAAAAATTTTAGACCTAAACCCTATAAATACACATTGAAGCTTGATTAACCCTTTAAACAAACACAACAACATCATCAAATCTTTCATGCATCTTCCATAAACATATATTTTTCATCAAATCCATGACACAAACACCATTAAACACCAAAGATCATCAAGTTTTCAAGAATTCTTCCAACACAAGTAAATTATTCCTTCTTCTACCATTGATAATAATTCATCCAAGCAACAACCTCAAGCCGCACCAATCTTTCATAACTTTATCGTATACTTGGTGCAACTTGAGTTGTGGTTTAAACAAAGATGACTAACAGAACGGATGTTATGGATTACAAGAAAAAGTGGTACATCTTAGGGAAGAAAAAAGAATTTGCCCGGAGCTGCAAAAGAGAAGCCTATCGATCTTGATGAGCCAATTGCAAAGAAGCCAAAACTCGAGGCAAGAGCACAACCACTACGAAGAAAGACAAAGAGAATGAGTGTACCAATCAAGCCTAAAGCAAAGACACCAATCCAAGATCAAGGTTCATCTTCAAATCATAATGACAAATCTGAAAGTGTGTCCACACCACCAGTATGGGCAGTAACATTGATGTAAAAGTTTGATAGATTGAAATACGATTATAACTCCTGCTGGATGGAAATTCTGAGGGTAGACTACGTGATGAACAAGATTGCAGAAGAATTGTATATAGATAATGACTCTCCTTTAGAAGAAGAATGAAAAAGGATGCTATATGGTAAGGTACCACGTTCTAATCCTTCTCCTTAATTGATTATATGCATTAGTTTAGTTTATGTTAACTTTTATTGCTTTATTGAGTCTTTTTCAAGTCGTGGAGACACGACTCACTTTTGAGTTGGGGTGGGGATTCGTTGTCCTGATCTTCCTTTTCGTTTTTGCATAAAATTTTATAATTTAGTGTTAGAATTGGCATAGAATATGGTGAATGTACCTATTGAGAATGTTTTAATTAAGTCAATAATAGTAAGTAGTATGTTTTTGAACAGTGTCACAAATATGTTTCATATGCATGTATGGAAACGGGAAGTAAAAGATAGGGAATATTAATAAGCAATGTGTATCAAGTTTCAATTTGGAACTTAGGGAGAGTTAATTGGTGTGTATAACGTGAGGTTTGAAATTAGTTGAAAACCCACTTGTTTATGAACTAATAGTGAAAAAGTTATGAAATCTGGTAGTTAGAAAAGTGAATAAGCCAGTTCTTTCATATTAAAGCCACTTGAAGCCTGTTTAGCTTTCTCACCCTTTTATTTGATTATTATTATTATCCGTATTAGCCCCTCTGAGCCTTTCTAAAGCCTTTCATTAACCACATTACAAGCCATATCCCTTATTTTATAGGACTTATCCATATGACCTGCACTCGAATCACAAAAACTGAGACAAGATGTTTTAGAGCTTGAGTTTTGGGTGGTGGGTTTCATCCTTGGAAAACATTGGGTTTAAAAAATTTATTGTAATGGTAATATTATTGATGATGATGAGTTTATTTTTGTGAGCCTTTGTTGGGGTAAAAGTAAATAAAAAAAGTTATGGAAAAATATATATGAAAAAGTAGCATGATATCTCACATTAAAAAGAGAGTCATAGCTAGCTATCAAAAGAAAAGAGATATATGAAAAAGATTGAAAAGCTTTGGACCGGCAAAGTAGAATTTGTTATGTAATCATCATAAAAGGTTTTATTTGAGTTATTTGGGGATGTAAATCAAGGTATCAAAATTGGGTTGAGCGAGAACATCTTAGAGTAAAACTCAATCTCTAGGGCAATTCGTTGATGTAATATGAGGAGAGGGCCAAAAGCTCACTTTTCATTATCCAAATATACCATACCGTCCATAAGACACGTCATAACCATAACGACCTTAGGATTTCTAACTACTTGGTGGAGGAACAATGGAAAAAATAGGGCATAGATAGGTGGGCCATGGAATACTATATTAGGACCTATGATCACCCTATAGCCATTAACACAAACTCACTTGAAGACCTCTCATTCTGGCATTGCAAAGTTAATCAGGACTTGAATTTATGGATTGTTGATTATGTGTATATTAAGCATATGTGTGCAGTGATTATTTAGAATTACTACATGATATTTTTTAGATATTTTTCACTAGGATCATTTGTTGTTTTCTATTCTTCTTCTTGTTCTTCTATATTTAATGTTAACTACCCTACTGTTCTTATATTTATTGTATCGGGACGATACAACTTTGAGTTGGGGGTCTTGATGTCTCTCTATTTGTGATTTATTAATATATACTTGATACATCATTTTAGGGTTATTTAGTTATTAATTTCATGATTTTTCCCCATTTATTTATACTTTGCACTTTCTTGTCTAGTTTTAGGTGTTTTGTTATTTTGTAAGCTTTTGCACGTTGTGTGTTATTTGAGTATCACTTAGATATATGGAAGTTATGACACCTATGGAAACTGATTTGAAGTGGAAAAGTAAAGGAAACCCCTTACTTAAAGTAAAAAAGGATAAGTTTGAATATATTTGGAAAATAAAGAAGCTGCGAAAACTGCACATACGTACACTAATTAATTTCATGCAGAAAAACGGTCTGGAATATGGAGTATATTTTTATATAATCATATAGATCTTTTAAACGCGGTTGTTTCCATATAAAGAACGTAAAATCTGATAAGTAACGAATGAGATATGACCAAATCAATACATGTTAAGGTTTATCCCTTCCTACAAGTTAGGAAACGAATTTCGGTAAGATCAGGACTCCTTAACTTGGGAATTACCCCTAATTTAGACCAAGGGCCTATATATATCCATTTTTACCTTAGAGAAAACATCATTGGTCAGTCCTTAATCATCAAAAGATCAAGAAGAAGCTTACATCAAGAGAAGAGAAGACCATGGGAATTGGCAACCATTCATGCCTTCCCAATCCTTCAAATTTGTAATTATTTTCTTTCTTTCTCTAGTATGAAATAATTCTATTTAGTTTGATATTAGAATATGGGTATGAACCCTAGACTTGTTTTATATCTACTTCAATTTGGGATGTCTTTTACATTTAAATGAAATTAGTGTTGTTATCTCTATTTTTATGTTCTTTGATTTATTGTTTGTAGTTCTTGCGGTGTACAACGTATAGGATTAGCTTAATAGTAGTTAGATGATCACCCAAAAGGGATGTCTAATTATTGAAACACTACATAAACGTCTAGTGTGCGGTAGTGATCTGGAAGGGCTTGTCTAACTCGATAGTCATTAGGGTTTGAGATTTACCATTGATCATCGCGCAGGGTCCCCTTACCCAAGTCCCCTAATAATTTTTAGTTCGCCACCTAACTCCCCCCGTAAGGGGGTTGGGAGGAATATAGATACCTAGCTATTGCATATCACACAATTTTCCCTTACATAAATAGGTTATAATAAGGCTAGTGGGGATTAATTGCTAGATCTCAAGCTAAACTCTCATACTACTTCTTTCTCTTTATTTATATTCTTGACTTTATTTTATTTAGTTAATTGTTTAGATTCATAAAACCAAAAAATATTTCAGATACTTTCCTTTCCTGCGTATTATTCTTCTAAGTTTCTTATTTGCACTTTATAATTGCATAAGTTCTTCCAAACTTTCGTAGTCTCTGAGGAACGAATTCTACTTATCATCAAAACTTGCGTACGAGTTGTGATAATTGCAGTGAGTAACGTGTTTCGGTTAGGGTGTTAGCTGCATCTTTATTTATCATTATTTGATCACGCCCTAACCGACACCAATGGGCCACCCACGAACTCTTGTGCTTGCAAGATTTGTCTGGGGGTTCATGGTCTTTCATTACTACTTCATCTCCTACCGCAAACTCATCATCTTGCCTCTTTCTTATAGGTTCTTTTGGAACCTTCTTAGCACGCTTCTTGACCTCCTTCAAATAGTAATTGAATGAGATCCCAGTGATTTTTGGAGGAGGTTTAAATGGTGGTTTCTTTCTTTGATCTTCTCCTTCACCCCTAAGGTTTCCACAACCTTGTTTGGTTCTTTATCCATACACTAAATGTTGTCCAAGCGGAAGAAATCATTCTTATAATTGGGAAATTTCATCACCTCAAACACATTAAATTTGTACTTTTTATCTTGTACTCCCATGATCAGTTCATTATTCTTTACATCAATTAAAGTATGCCCGGTGGATAAGAGTGGCCTACTCAAGATGATTGACACATTCTTATCTGCGTCGTGGTAAAAAATAATGAAATCGCATGGGATTATAAAATACCTGCCTTGATGAGCACATATTTTATCTTCCCTTTGGGGCGAGAATAGATCTATCAGCCATTTGCAAAACCACGGTAGTAGGTCTTGCTTCCCCAATCCTCAATTTCTCGAACAATGATCTGGGTATAAGATTAATGCTTGCACCAAAATCACATAAGGCTCTCGCGGTCCATTATCCACCAATTGATATAGGGTTGTTGATGTCTCCTAAATTGTTCGTATTTTCGACCCTTAGGAGACATCACTTTTGGTGTTTATTTAATTAATTCGATAGACTTTTGGACTAAATATGCAATAATATGATTTTCCTCTTTTATTTCTAGCACTTTTGATTTATTAAGCTTTTGCGTGTAATATTGGTATTTTTAGTGAAGATTTTACAGGTTTTAGATGTTAGCTAGAAGAGGAATCCGATGAGAAAGTCAAAGATCAAAAGATAGAGTCAAGATTTGAAAAGAAATCCCGAAGATATTATTTTTAGAGCTGAAAATCCATTTTCCAGTCCATAGATTGCTGATTTCGAGGTGCTTAAGCGATGATCTAGCTGTTGACCTTTGAAGAGAAATCATTCCTTATCGAGTTACGGAACTTTAGCAACTGGAATAAGGTCAATCGGAGTTATAACGCATCGGGAAAAGCCGTTTTAGTGAGGGTGTATCAGCAGTTACGGGATTTTTGGGCTTAGAAATTGGGCTTGGACATTTAATTAGTCTTTTATTTTCTGGTCCAAGCCCTAGTCCGAATTTATGCTTATAAAAGGAGGTCTGGACTTCTATTTTACACACAATTCACATTCCACAAGATTAAACACCAGAGAGAAGCAACAGAAGGAAGAAAGAAGAAGCTACAAGAGCTGGAGTGGGTCTATAGCTCCGTTCGTAGTCATTCCAATTCCGGAAATTAGGTTCTTTCAATTTTAATTTTGTAATCAAATATGAATTCCATTTCTTTTAATTTAGTTTTTGCATTTAATATGAGCTAAACTTTACATAGTGCTTGAGAACGCATAATGGGTTAATCCCAATTTGATTTCGTTTTATACATTTGGATTTGGGAATATTATTATTTAAATCAAATTGGGTAAATTGTATTTTTCTTTAATTTTCACTTTAATTACTATTTTTGACCTGATCAATCAATGATAGGACTTAGTATCTAAGCTATTCCAATTAGTGGCGATTGGATCACCTTGACGGGGGGTTTAGGTACCGAACTAGTTAATGAATGTAGGTTAGAAATTATTTGACTCTGACGAGCTTAATTAAACCTATGGCCTATTGGGTAAATTGAATTTAAGCACTTGAGAGTGGACTATAATCACCCTGACGGGGTTTGTAGCATTTGAGAGTTGCTCCTTAGTCCACCCTGACGGGGGTAAGGAGATTTTAGAATCCCGACCAATACAAATTTACCGATTTGTCCCTTAAACAATGTATGAAATGAATGATAGTTAGGAAAACCCTTGCGTCTCTCAAGTACTACATCTCATATTGCGTTTTCATTTATTTTACTTGCGTCTTAGCTTTTACTTGCATTTTAATAGTTGTCTTCCATCCATTAGTTCTAATAACAAAACCAAACAAACATTTTACTTTTATTTGTTTACATAAGTGCATCAATCATTAATAGGTAAGCATTGTGATCAACCATTCCGTCCTTGGAACGAATCTGATTTATCAGTTATACTACTTGGGACAACCGTACACTTGCGGTTGTGGTTCGATTAGCATTTGCATTTATTTTAGAACACACAAAGGACCACCAAGTTTTTGGCGCCGCTGCCGGGGACGGTAGCGTGTGACCACGGTGTTTATCCTTTAGTGATAGTTGCATTTATTTTTATTTTTTGTTTTTATCAGTTTTACGCTTTTTGCTTGTTTAGTTTTCTCAGGTTTTTAGGTTTGGTGTATGCGAAGGAGACTCTTTAAGGATATAGAGCCAACACCTCCGATCCTTAATAATCCAGAATCATTAATCAGACTTGCTAACAAGAGAAGGAAAGAACAAGAATCCTCAGAAGTAGAAGAATTAATTCACCAAATGGAGAACGTTAATATTCAAAACAATAACAGACAAGCTCAAATCGTGATGAATCAAGATCCTTGGTTTACTAATGGCCCACCAGAAGTCCCATTCCGTGCCCCTGCTATAGGAGTAGGTGCTCCAGATATAAATGTTCCGAAGTTTCGTCCAGATCCGGGTATGTTAGCTCAATTCCAAAACTTTGGAAATTTTCGTGGTAGAGTTGGAGAAGATCCTCTTAGAGCGATACAGAAATTCAAACAGATATGTGATTCTTACATCACACAAGGAGTTTCAAAAGAACAGATGTACTACGCTGTGTTTAAATTTTTTGTTATTGATGGAGCAAGTGAATGGCACGATACGCAAGATCCGACGAAAATTACTAATTGGGATCAATTAGAGATTGCTTTCTTTGACAGGTTTTACCCAAGTAACATGAGGTTAGATGCTGAATTAGAGTTGACGCAGTTCCGTCAAGAATATGATGAAACTTTGGGTAGGAGTTGGACAAGATTTCAGATGTGCTTACGTAGAGTCCCCAATCATGGCTTTTCAGAACAACAACAATTAAAAATATTCTATAGAGGCCTTGATGGGACTTCAAGAGAGAAATTGGATATGTTATGTGGTGCAGGTTTTCTTCAAGTTCAACCGGCTCATGCTAAAATCATCCTAGAAAGAACAGTCAAGAATGAAGTTGGGTGGAATTCAGTAAGAACACCAGTTAGAGGAGGAGTCAATAATGTTAATATGGAAGAGAAATTTGCTACGCTTGAGAATAAGATTCAAACCACATTAGAACAACAATTGAAACAACTCACTTTAGCCGTGAAAGAAGGTTTTTCGAATAAAAGAGGTGAGGTAAAGGTTGCACAAGAGGTATATGGATGTGAGTATTGCGGTGTTAATGATCATAGTTGGGAAAATTGTCAAAATAACCAAGAATCCGTGATGTTTGTCTCCAACAGAGGTAACTTTAATTCAAGTGGTAATGGATATCAGCCTAACAGAAACCATCCTGGGTTTCAATACTCAAATCCTAATGGGGCAGCCAATCCTACATATGCGTATCAGCCGCGTCCCCAAGGTAACAATTACAATCCAAGACCACAAAATAATTATCAAGAAGGACAGAATCAGGGAAATTATGTTCAGAGACAAGCTCCTCAAGACAATTATGATGACACAATGAATCAGAAAGCCTTACCTGCCCATCCACAAGAAGGAGTTACCCTTCAGAAAACAGTTGAAAGTTTGATTGCTCTGCAGATACAAGCTTTGGAACGTCAAAATGCAGTCGAAGCAAATATGAAGTTGTTACAGAATCAGCTGAGTCAAATTAATAAACAACTGAATCAACGTCCACAAGGGCAACTCCCTAGCGATACTGAGAATCCAATCCAAATCGAAGATTGTAAGGCTATTACTCTCAGAAGTGGTAAGAACCTTCCTCCACCTCCGTTTCCCGTTATGAAAGAGAAAGAAGTCCCAAGAAAAGAAAAGGAAGTGGGTGAAAAATAGAAAGAGAAAGAGAATGAGAAAGATAGTGAGGTTGAAGAAATAGTGAGGCCAAGTGAGATTCTAAAGAAGAAAGATGATACTATGATTAATCGTCCTCCTCCACCATTTCCATCGAGAGTTCAAAAGAAGGGCGATATGGCTGATTATCAAAAATTCTTTAATAAGGTACGAGGTCTTAGCATAAATATTCCGCTACTAGAAGCTATTAGAGATGTACCCAAGTATGCTAAGTTTCTGAAAAGAGCCCTCACCAACAAACGGCCGTATTGTGATAATGAGATGATTGGTCTCCCTGAGGAATGTAGTGCTATTTGTCAAGGTAAATTACCTCCAAAGTTAGTTGATCCTGGGAGCTTCACAATTCCGATATCTATTGGTAATGAATGGAGAGGTAAGGCACTATGTGATTTGGGTGCAAGCATAAATCTTATGCCCAAATCAATCTTTGACAAGCTTAATATTGAAGCAAGACCCACTTCTATGGTCTTGCAAATGGCGGATCGATCTCTTGCACATCCAGAAGGCCGAATCGAAGATGTCCTCGTCAAGGCAGGTACGTTAATTTTTCCCGCTGATTTCGTTATACTTGATTACGACGCGGATAGGAATGTCCCCATCATTTTGGGAAGACCATTCCTAGCCACGGGGCGTACTTTGATTGATGTAGAAAATGGCGAAATGATTATGAGAATCCAAGACGAGGAGATGAAGTTTAATATGTTTAGACCTATGAAGTTTCCGGATTCCAAGGAAGAATGTTTTCGTGTAGATGTAATGGAACCGGTAAGAAAAGAGCCAATCAATGTTGTGGACACTTTAGGGGTGGAGGAGAAAGAGCTACGAAAGAAACCACCAATTAAAACTCCTCCATACCCTAAAAATCCACAACTCAATCATGCAAAGAAGAAAGAGAAAGCACGTTCCACGAAGGTTCCGAAAGAACCTAAGAAAGAAAGAAAGAAAAAGGGGTTCAAGGTAGGTGAAGAAGTAGCTATGAAGAAACCAAACCCCCATCCAAAGGTACGTGAATCAAAAAGTTCTTGGCTAGGACCATTCATGGTCGCGAAGGTTTTCTCAGATAAACTAGTGGGAATAAAAGCTAAGGGATGCAAATTTCGAGTTGCAAATATTGACAACCTCACTCACTGCTGGGGAGGTTATGTCAATGACTAATGAATGAGGTAACCCGTCGAGCTTAACGACGTTAAACAAAAGCCAATTATTTGTATATTAGCTGAGTTTTTAAATTTTTGCAATTTAGAATAGTTTGATTTTCGTAATTTTAGTGTTTATTATTAAGAAATGAGGAAGGGTAGTTGTTTTTGATGATTTCAGGGATAAAAAGGTCATGAGTTTGGGGTCGAAAAGGCGAAAATAGGAGAAAAATTTGTGGTGTTCCAGGGGCCAAACCGGGTCTCCGCATTTGCAAATGCGGGTACCCGGTTTTGAAAGCTAAAAATTCCAACTTTCTGACCCTGCGTCTTAGGTCCCGCGTTTTGCTGCGTCACCACTGCGTTTTGCTGCGTTTTGGATTCGCGCCATCGACGCAAAACCGGGTACCCGCATTTGCACATGCGGGAACCCGGTTTCAGAGCTGTACTTTTCCAATTTCTCTGACCCCGCGTTTTGGGAGGTTGCGTTTTGGTGCGTCTTGGCTCGCGCCATCGACGAAAATGCGGGTACCCGCATTTGCAAATGCGAGAACCCGGTTTCGAAGGGCAATTCTCTGACCCCGCGTTTTGGGTCCCGCGTTTTGGCTGCGTTTTGAGGTAAAAAAAAAGAATAAATAAATAAAAAAATTAAATAAAAAAAAATCATTGCGTCATTTTCAGACGCCAAAAAAAAAAAAAATTATTTTTTTTCGCGTCGACACAGCGACGCGAAACTGGGGCCCCGCATTTGCAAATGCGGGTACCCGGTTTCATCTGTGACAGGGCCGTTTGAAGCTTTTTAGCCCTAGATTTTTACCTTTTTCTTCAACCCAGCCTCCAAAAACACTCCCAAAACCCAAAATTTCCTGAACATCATCATATACAACCACACAAACCTCAAATCTTACCCTCTTCCACCACAATAACATACAATCAATTCATCTCCTATCCAAATCACCATGAAATTCCCACTTTTCTCCAATTGTTCTTCATCCAAACTTCAAAGTAAATCCAATTCCATCTTCCCACACATCAATTAGCCTTTACCCATCTCATATTCCACCATAATCTTCAAGTCTTAAGCCTCAAAACATCAAAGTTCTAAGCTTTAGCTTCTCACTATTTGAAGTTTTGAGTTTGGGGTGGAAAGAGATGCCTATCAAAACCGTTTTCATGTGTGCTTATCGAAGGAATTCTCCAAGAAACAGAAACGCTTTTGGTGCTATTCAAGAACAAGCTATTGAGATTCCTATTTCACAAGACTGAAGAGGTTCAAATTAAGGCTAATCCGAAGAAGAGGAAAGTGATTGAGGAACCTGAAAGTGAGGAAGCAAATGATCCGATGATGGGTTGGAATCGAAAATCAAGGTGTTGGAAGAGAATCAGGATACGAGGTGCGCTATTTTGGGAAACATTACAAACAAGTTGAACTTTATTTGTTCAAAGCACAACTTACGATGTCTAGACGCGAGATAAAGTTCAGGGACGCAACACCGACAACCAGCCTCGCGCTAGTTAAGATACGTTTTCTATCCCTTCTTATTTAGTGTAGATTATTTTATTGCTTTGAGTCTTTTCGAGTCGTGGGGACACGACTCATTTTTGAGTTTGGGGTGGGGTTCGTTGCCTCATCCCAGTTTTTTTTTATGTGTTATATGTTTTATTTGCTTTCAATAAAAATAATTTTCGGAGTTGCGTTTGACTATAGAAGATTTTAAATGTCCCTTTAAGCATACTTTTGATGAATCAATGATAGTAAATAGTGGACTTTAGGGATTGATATAAAACGCACTTACAATTGCATGCGAACATAGGTAATTGATAGGAAAAATTAATGAACAATGCAAATGAAGTAAGCTTGTACTTAAGGAATATGTTTGGTGTGTAGAACGTGAAATCTTAATTAGTAGAGAACCCACCTAGATATGAACTAAAGACAAGCTATGTACTTAGGAAAATGATAGGGGCAGTTCTTTGTTAGCCATTTGAAGCCTTTTAGCTTGCTATCCTTTATATATTAAATTTATCCGTCTTAGCCCAAGTTTGAGCCTTAAGCCTTTTCTTTTGTAGCCACGATATAAGCCCATTATCCTTTAGATTATTAGGCATGACCAAATGACCCGCACTTGAATCACAACCCTGAGACTTGTCTCGAGCTTGAGTTTGGGGTGGTGGGACCACATTTGGGGAATTTATATTGGGAAGGGATTATATGTGTTTGTATTGAGGCACAAAAATGAAAGATGATATTATTATTTGTAACCCTTTGCCGAAATTTGAAAAGAAAAAAAAAAGAAAAAAAAATATAAGAGACATGACCTTTCACATTAAAATGATAGTCATGGGTATCTTGTACAAAAAAGAGAGAAAAGAAATGAAAAAAAGAAAATAAAAAGAAAGAAAAAATAAATAAATAAATCGGCAAAGTGGAATATTTTTGGAAATCATCTTAGTTGTATTTGGGTTGACATTGGGGACGCAACATTAGCGCGTCAAATGGGTGAGTGAGAACATTTTTTAGCGTAACTCAAGCTCGAGGACATTGTTGATGGTAAGTGAGGAGAGAGCCAAAAGCTCACTTCAAATTTACCAAATATACATCCATACCGTCCTTAAGCCATTATTAAAACCATAAAGACCTCGTGATTCTTAAGTACATAGTGAATTTATAATTCTGTTGATAGGGAATATATTAGGTGGAGCGTTCAAAGCGAGTTAGGATTAATGACCACCCTATAGTCATCATACAGATATGAGTACAAGTGTAACCTTCAAGCATTGCGACTTTAATTTTATGATTGAGATTACTTATGTTTGATGTTGCATGATTAGTGTATGTATATGTTAGTTCTTAAAGTTTTGCTATATGAGATTTATCTTTAGAATTTCTTTAGGTTTATTTGCTAAGCTTCTATTTGTTCTTGTGTTTACTTCTACCCCTTGTTTTGTTTTGTTTTGCTTTGTCGGGACGACAAAGGTTTGAGTTTGGGGTCTTGATGTCTCCTTAATTGTTCGTATTTTCGACCCTTAGGAGACATCATTTTTGGTGTTTATTTAATTAATTCGATAGACTTTTGGACTAAATATGCAATAATATGATTTTCCTCTTTTATTTCTAGCACTTTTGATTTATTAAGCTTTTGCGCGTAATATTGGTATTTTTAGTGAAGATTTTACAGGTTTTAGATGTTAGCTAGAAGAGGAATCCGATGAGAAAGTCAAAGATCAAAAGATAGAGTCAAGATTTGAAAAGAAATCCCGAAGATATTATTTTTAGAGCTGAAAATTCATTTTCCAGGCCATAGATTGCTGATTTCGAGGTGCTTAAGCGATGATCTAGCTGTTGACCTTTGAAGAGAAATCATTCCTTATCGAGTTACGGAACTTTAGCAACTGGAATAAGGTCAATCGAAGTTATAACGCATCGGGAAAATCCGTTTTAGTGAGGGTGTATCAGCAGTTACGGGATTTTTGGGCTTAGAAATTGGGCTTGGACATTTAATTAGTCTTTTATTTTCTGGTCCAAGCCCTAGTCCGAATTTATGCTTATAAAAGGAGGTCTGGACTTCTATTTTACACACAATTCACATTCCACAAGATTAAACACCAGAGAGAAGCAACAGAAGGAAGAAAGAAGAAGCTACAAGAGCTGGAGTGGGTCTATAGCTCCGTTCGTAGTCATTCCAATTCCGGAAATTAGGTTCTTTCAATTTTAATTTTGTAATCAAATATGAATTCCATTTCTTTTAATTTAGTTTTTGCATTTAATATGAGCTAAACTTTACATAGTGCTTGAGAACGCATAATGGGTTAATCCCAATTTGATTTCGTTTTATACATTTGGATTTTGGATTATTATTATTTAAATCAAATTGGGTAAATTGTATTTTTCTTTAATTTGCACTTTAATTACTATTTTTGACCTGATCAATCAATGATAGGACTTAGTATCTAAGCTATTCCAATTAGTGGCGATTGGATCACCTTGACGGGGGGTTTAGGTACCGAACTAGTTAATGAATGTAGGTTAGAAATTATTTGACTCTGACGAGCTTAATTAAACCTATGGCCTATTGGGTAAATTGAATTTAAGCACTTGAGAGTGGACTATAATCACCCTGACGGGGTTTGTAGCATTTGAGAGTTGCTCCTTAGTCCACCCTGACGGGGGTAAGGAGATTTTAGAATCCCGACCAATACAAATTTACCGATTTGTCCCTTAAACAATGTATGAAATGAATGATAGTTAGGAAAACCCTTGCGTCTCTCAAGTACTACATCTCATATTGCGTTTTCACTTATTTTACTTGCGTCTTAGCTTTTACTTGCATTTTAATATTTGTCTTCCATCCATTAGTTCTAATAACAAAACCAAACAAACATTTTACTTTTATTTGTTTACATAAGTGCATCAATCATTAATAGGTAAGCATTGTGATCAACCATTCCGTCCTTGGAACGAATCTGATTTATCAGTTATACTACTTGGGACAACCGTACACTTGCGGTTGTGGTTCGATTAGCATTTGCATTTATTTTAGAACACACAAAGGACCACCAGTTGTTTAAAATTCTGGGATCCTTCAGCTTTGGTGGCAACTCGCTTTGGTAAATTGCACTATACTCCTCGGGTAGATCAACCATCTCATCTTCAATGTACTTGCGCTTGTTGGATATCACATCCTTCATGAATTTCATATATTTTGGCATACATTAGATGGATTCCACAAACGAAAAGTTAATTCTCAACTTCTTCACCCTGTCCACGAAAAATCAGTTACTTCTTCTGACCAAACTCTATCTTATATAGAGTAGTGGGTGGAGTTATTAATTTTAAAATTCAAAATTAATAACTTTTTACTTTATAACTTACTTTTGGCGGACTAACAAAATAATAAATAATTATACATAATTATTTATGTATTTTTCTTACAGTACAAACACCTACAAATGCCAGGCAGTTTAGAAAAATTGTTTGTGTAAACACCACCTAAAAGACAATTTCAAGGTTGATCTCAAACAGAATAAAGAAGGTATTGCACAATATTCTATGTAGAAACCAATCAGCTTTTGTGAGTAACAGGTTTATTGGAGACAACATGATAGTTGCTCAAGATATTATACATGGATATGAGAAGACAAATTTGACTCCTAGGTGTACACTTAACATTTATATGCTGAAGGCATATGATAACATACATTGGGGATTTATTTTCAACATATTTGAGGCTATGAATATCCCAAAGGATATGGTAGATTGGATAAAACTATGTGTCACAACACCTACCTATTCACTTGGTATTAATGGGGAAATGATTGGATACTTTGAGGGGAGGAGAGGCCTTAGACAGGGGGACCCACTCTCCTCCTATTTGTTTGTAATTTGTATGCAGGTCATTACATCCGTGTTTAATAAGATTGGGGGAAATAGTAATTTTTCCTATCATCCTAAGTGTGAAGGTTCGAAGCTAAATCATATCATCTTTGAAGATGATTTGATGGTTTTTATGAAGGCAAATACCTAGTCAGCTATGGTGGTCAAGGAAGGGTTGAACATTTTTTTCTAGGCTATCTGGGATGAAAATAAATCAGAACAAGAGTGAAATATATTTTGGGAGCACTCCAAGTAATGTAAGGAGAATTATAACTCAGATACTTGGGATAAATGAGGGAAAACTACCAGTAAGGTACTAAGGAGTACCACTTAGCTCAAAAAAATTAAGTTGGAGGACTCAAATAGGTTGATTGAAAGTATATGCTCAAGTATAACCAGCTGGAGCAATAAACTTTTGACTTATACTAAAAGGGTGGAATTGATAAAGGTTGTGCTGATTAGTAAAAGTTTATACTGGTGCAGGGTTTTTCTGCTACCCAAAAATGTCATTTACAAAATTAACCAAAAATTGTCTAGCTTTTTGTGGAAGGGTAATACAGATGGTGCTAAGGGTGCAAGGACAGCTTAGACAAAAGTGTGTACTAGTAAGGATGAAGGAGGGTTAGGGATCCCAAACATGAAAAAGTTAAATAAGGTTTGTGATTTTTAGATGCCAGTCAGTCTGTTCGGGCTCATGCCCCAATCAGGGATTTGCTAAGTACATTCTGGAGAATGTATCAGATGAGTAGTAATTTGCTAAGTGTTTGGCCCATACAAATGTGTTCAAGAATGAGTGTATATGGGGAATAAGAATCAGGCAGGATTTGACTTGGACTTGGAAAAAACTACTCAAGCTCAGAGATGTAGCTTATGGTTTCATCACACATAAGGTGAAGAGTGGAAATTACATCTATATAGTATGGGACAAGTGTATTAAAGGACTGAACATTAATTTGTTGAATAGATATGTGCATGGTTTTTCTTATTGGAGGAATAAGACAGTTGATAAGAGCTTCATAAGATATAGGTGGAATTTACCTCCTAGTTTGCATGGTATTGCTAGATATCTACCTAAATTACAAAAAAATGGTGATATTATCATTGGAGTACGAGCACAAAGAATAAGTTCTCATTTAAAAAAATACATTATGAAGTGTTAGCCTCACCTTGTTTTATTCCCGTTTTAATATTCGACAAATCATCTTTTAAACTAAATTCATTTTGGTATCTCTTTAAATGTTTTCCAAAACCCCTCATTAGATTAGTTGTGTTTTTATCCTTGAACTTTAGCTTATATTCAAATGAACAGCTCCGCGGTACACCGGACAAGTCTTGTGGTACACCGCAGAGTCACGGACCAGAGGAGCGGTGCACAGGATCGCCCGTCAGTAAGCTAGTAAAATTGCACGGTACACCGGATCAAAGGCGCGGTACACCGGATCGATGCACGGACCAGGGACGCAGTACATCGAGTAGTCCGTCAGTAAGCTTGAAATCTGGACGAACGTTTTCGCGGTGCACCGGACCATATCCGCGGTACACCGCACAAGAGGGTTTTCTGCACTATTACAAGAGGACAAAGCTTATATCCGTTGGAGATAAAATAGATCCGTTAGAGAGAAGCCTTATGACCGTTGGACCATATTTTCAGCTATAAAATGGAGTTCATTCAAGACACAACTCAAGCCTTCCAACTACCAATCTTAAGAGCAATTAATATTATCATTCAAGGAGGTTTCAAAGGAGCATTCAAGTCATATTCATTGTGAAGCTACTTAGTTCATATCTACTCATTTAGGAGTTTAGTTACAAAGCTTTTATAAAGCACCCCTAAACACTTTTCCCCTTTCCTCTTAGTTCTTGTAATAGATTAAGAGAGTAGTGTGAGCATAGGTTTTATGCTTGGTTCCTTGTGTTGGTGATAACACAAGTGTATTTTCCTTCAAAGGTTTTGAAGTGGTTGTAAGGGTTTGTAATCTCACCCGGTTAAGAGTTACAAAAATTAGTGGAGAATCTTGCAAATCCTAAGGAGGCTTCCTTAGGTAGTGGATGTAGGGAAACCGAACCACTATACATCGTTGTGTATCGTATTCTATCTCTACACTCTTTGCATTTCCGCACTCTATTTGCTTGATAAAATGCCTACATGAATAGTTTGATAATATTGTCTTTTAGGATTATCTAATTCATTACTATTTAGTTTGCTAAAACAATAGGATTCAAATTAGCTTTTAATTATATTTACTTGAAATAAAATTAGCCGATTAATTTCTATTGTCCTATTCAACCCCCCTTCTAGGACGCATATAGACTATCAATTGGTATCAGAGCCTAGCTCTATTGTACTTAATCGTTTCTAGAGTTAATACGATATGGATTCTAATCAACCGGAAGGTTCATGTTCTACTAGACCTCCGCTTTTTGTAGGAAAAGACTACTTTGGGTGGAAAAAGAAAATGGAGATTCACGTCAAAGGAATTGATTACTTTTTGTGGCTTGCTATCAAGAAGGGTCCTTATATTCCTTATGTTACGGGTAGTACGGTGGTGAAAGATGAAGATGATTACAATGATCAAGACATAGCTAAACTCACCAAAAACAACAAAGCTATGAACATCCTCATTAATGGATTAAGTGTCACGGAATACGCTAGAGTTAGTGAATGCAATTCCGCTCATGAAATGTGGCAACTCTTGGAGCTATCATATCAAGGAACGGAAGATATCAAAGAAACTAAGATTGGTCTCTTTATCACTAAGTATGAGCTATTTCGTATGGAGCCCGATGAAGCCTTAAATGCCATGCATCAAAGATTTTCTAACATTGTCAACACCTTGAAGACTCTTGGTCAAGAGTACACCAACAAAGAACAATGCCGAAAAATCTTATTTGCTCTTCCAAGGAAATACAAATCAAAAATCAACTCTATAAGAGACACTAAAGATCTTTCAAAAATGACGGTTCATGAACTCATTTGCAACCTCATGACGGAAGAGCTTGTGCTTGAAGAAGAAAAGATAAGAGATGATGAGGAGAAGAAGATTAAGAAATCTATTGCTTTCCATGCCATGAGTTCCAAGTTGAAAGAACGAAAAGAAAGGAAGGAAAGTGAAGAAGATAACTCACATGAAGAAGAAACTAGTGAAGATGAAGGAGTGGCTATGTTAGCAAGAGATATGAAAAAATTCATGAGATACAAACGCTTTGCTAAGAAAGGAAGTTCTTCCTCACCTTACAAGAAGAATGATAGAGCTATCAAACAAGATGAACCCACTTCCTATCATTGCAAGAAAGTTGGTCACATCAAAACCTATTGTCCTCTTCTTCAAAAGGAGAAACCTAAGAGAGCAATGCATGCTAATATCACTTGGGATACTCAAATTCGGAGGAAGAAGAAAGTGATAACGAAAACGTCAATCTTGTTGCTTTTATGGGAGAACTTGAAAATGATGAAGATGCTTCTTCGGATGATGATACCGGTTCAACTCACTTTGCCTTTATGGAAAATCATGAAGAGGTAACTCCTAAATCTAAACTCTCTTTAACTAATGATGATGCTAGTGAACAAGATATTCATGAGGCATTTGATATTCTTTACAATGATTTTTTAAATTCTATTGAAACAAACAAGGTTTTAACAAAAGATTTAGAATTTGAGAAAAATAGAACTAAAGAGGTTTTGAAAGCTTTGGAAGATTGTCAAAATCTTTGTGATGAATGTATAGATGATAATGAAAAACTTCATCTTATTGAGAAAAATCTTTTGGAAGAAAAAGCTTTGTTAGAGAAAAAGATTGTTGATCAAAATGCCATTATTTTAAAATTTACTAGTGGGCAAGAAAACTTGGATTTGATTTTAGGTTCTCAAAGAATGGCTTGTGAAAAAAGTGGTGTTGGATATGATCCATTCACTCACCAAAAACCTTTGAAAAATGCTTTTGTAAAATCAAAAATTTCAAATGAAAGTCCATCTTCTTCAAAATCTTCTATCACTTGCACCTATTGTGAAAAACTTGGTCATGATGCATCTCATTGTTACTATCGTAAATTATTGGATTTGGGATCTCTTGTGCCAATTTGGAAAAGGCCTATATGGGTCTTAAAAAGAAAATCCACTAACCCTCATGGACCCAAACCTAATTGGGTACCTAAAGCTTAAATTATTTTTGATTGTAGGGATTGAGCATCAAGAAGCAAAACATATGGCTCCTTGATAGTGGATGCTCAAGACACATGACCGGGAATCCATCATTATTTACACGTTTATATAAAACAAAAGGTGATAGAGTTACTTTTGCCGACAACACTAAGAAACGCGTTTTGGGTAAAGGTAACATTGGTAACATGAATTCTTTACTTATCTCTAATGTGTTACTTGTTGAGGGTCTCTCTTTTAACTTGCTTAGTATTAGTCAACTTTGTGATATTGGTTTTAGTGTTAAATTTGAAGCATCTAGATGTGTTGTTTTTAAAAATGATGAGTTAGATACTATGTTTATTGCAAAAAGATCGGATAATGTTTTTGTTGTTGATCTTGAGAGTCTTATGTCTAAACATATTAAATGCTTATCCGTGGTAAATGATAGTTGGCTTTGGCATAGACGTTTAGGGCATGCTAGCATGGATTTGATTTCAAAATTATCTAGAAAAAATCTTGTTGTTGGTTTGCCTATTAATAAATTTGATAAAGATAAATTATGTGATGCATGTCAACTTGGTAAACAACATCGTTCATCTTTTAAATCCATAAATAAGGTCATCAACGTTAGGCCACTTCAATTATTGCATATGGATCTTTTTGGTCCCGTTGATGTCACTAGTCTAGGGGGTTCTAGATATGTCTTTGTTGTTGTTGATGATTTCACTAGATATACATGGGTGATGTTCCTTGCTTTAAAAAGTGATGCCTTCAATGAATTTGCAAAACTTTGTAGAAAGGTGCAAAATGAGAAAGGCTACTCTATTACATGCATTCGTAGTGATAATGGTAGTGAATATGTGAATTCTCCTTTTGTGCATTTTTGTGATGAATTTGGGATTGAGCATAATTTTTCGGCCCCTAGAACTCCCCAACAAAATGGGGTAGTGGAAAGGAAAGACCGAACTCTACAAGAAATGGCTAGAACAATGCTAAAAGAACATAGCTTGCCTACATACTTTTGGGGTGAAGCCGTCCATACGGCTTGTTATGTGTTAAATAGAGTTCTAATTAGACCCCTTATTAAGAAAACCCCTTATGAGCTTTGGAATGGTAGACCACCAACTATTGCTTATTTTTGTGTTTTTGGGTGCAAATGTTTTATCCTAAACACTAGGGACTATTTGGGAAAATTTGATGCTAAATCGGATGAAGGTATTTTTCTTGGTTATTCCACTAAAGGAAAAGCCTATCGCATTTTCAACAAACGTACTCGTACTATTGAGGAAACTATGCATGTTGACTTTGATGAGACTAATCCGTTTTGTATCAAGAAAGTGGTAGATGTTGAATTAAATGAAGATACTCCACTAGATCAACCCTTAGAATCTCCTACTCGAGAATTAAAATCTCATGATGAATCTCCTAAGGAAAATGATCAAGTCTTAAATGAAGCTAGTACGGATTTACCAAGGTGTTGGAAACATATCAAAGATCACCCAAGTGAATTAATTCTAGGTGATCCAAAAGAAGGTGTTACCACTCGCTCTCGTATTATTGCTCTTTGTGCTCATCAAGCATTCTTATCTCAAATTGAGCCCAAGAATATTAAAGAAGCTTTATTAGATGATCATTGGATTAACGCTATGCATGAGGAATTAAATCAATTTGAGCGTAGTAAAGTTTGGACATTAATGGAGAAACCAATTGGCCCTACTATTATTGGCACTAAATGGATATTTCGCAACAAGCTAGATGACACCGGTATTATCACTAGAAATAAAACAAGGTTAGTTGCTCAAGGGTACAATCAAGAAGAAGGTATTGATTTCGATGAAACTTTTGCTCCGGTAGCTAGACTAGAATCTATTCGTATGCTACTTGCTTTTGCTTGTTATATGAATTTTAAACTTTACCAAATGGATGTCAAAAGTGCTTTTTTAAATGGTTTTATAGACGAGGAAGTCTTTGTTAAACAACCACCGGGTTTTGAGGATCCAAAATTTCCAAATCATGTTTTTAAACTCTCAAAGGCTTTATATGGTTTAAAACAAGCACCTCGTGTTTGGTATGAACGATTAAGCAAATTTTTATTAGATGATGGTTTTAAAAGAGGAAATATTGACTCCACTTTATTTATAAAAAGGTCTTCAAAAGATATCCTTCTTGTTCAAATTTATGTGGATGATATTATATTTGGTGCTACTAATGAAAATCTTTGTGAGAATTTTTCTAAAAACATGCATAAGGAATTTGAGATGAGCATGATGGGAGAATTGAATTACTTTCTTGGACTTCAAATCAAGCAAATGAAGGATGGCATCTTTGTCAATCAAGCCAAATATACAAAAGAATTGATCAAAAAAATTGGACTTGAAGATGCAAAGGAAATTGGAACTCCAATGAGCACATCCACAAAATTAGACAAAGATGAAGATGGTAAAAATGTTGATGAGAAAGTATATCGAGGTATGATTGGTAGTTTACTTTATCTAACCGCTTCTAGACCCGATATTATGTTCCCCGTGTGTCTTTGTGCTAGATTTCAATCCTCTCCTAAAGAATCCCATCTTAGTGCCGTTAAGCGTATTTTTAGGTATTTGAAAGGAACCCTTAGTCTAGGACTTTGGTACCCTAGATTTACTTCTTTTGAGCTAATAGGTTACTCGGATGCCGATTATGTCGGTTGTAGACTTGATAGGAAGAGTACTAGTGGTAGTTGCCAATTCTTAGGTCAATCCCTTGTTTCTTGGTCTAGTAGAAAACAAAATAGTGTTGCTTTATCCACGGCCGAAGCCGAATATGTTGCGGCCGGAAATTGTGTGACTCAAATTCTTTGGATGAAACAAACCTTACTAGATTTTGGCCTAGAGTATGATCGTGTTCCCATTCGTTGTGATAACACTAGTTCTATCAATCTTACCAAAAATCCTATTCAACACTCTAGAACAAAACACATCGAAATCCGCCATCATTTTATCCGTGATCACACTCAAAAAGGGGATATTGTACTTGAATTTGTCACTTCGGAAAATCAACTAGCCGATATCTTTACTAAACCTTTACCCCAAGATCTTTTTGAGAAAATTCGGTGTGAGATTGGCATGCAAATTCTCTAACTTTCTTCTCTTGCCTTTTTGTTTAGTGCTTTTTGTGTATATTCTCTTGTTGCTAATATTTTCTTGATGTGATAGGATCCTTTGAAGCTTCTAAATTGTTATCCATTTACTTCCTTAGTCCTTGTTTTACTCAAAATGTATTTTGACCCCTTATATTTTTCAAAAATCGTATCATTAGTTCTTTTTGTTGTTGACAAATGGGGAGAAATTTTAGTTAAACTTTTTCCAATGCATTTTGTGAGGGGGAGTTTTTATAAAAACTCTAGTGATTAGATTGAGGGGGAGTTTTTGTTCAAAACTTAATCTTAGGCATCTTCAAAAGTTTATGATTTGTCAAACATCAAAAAGGGGGAGATTGTTAGCCTCACCTTGTTTTATTCCCGTTTTAATATTCGACAAATCATCTTTTAAACTAAAATTCATTTTGGTATCTCTTTAAATGTTTTCCAAAACCCCTCATTAGATTAGTTGTGTTTTTATCCTTGAACTTTAGCTTATATTCAAATGAACAGCTCCGCGGTACACCGGACAAGTCTTGCGGTACACCGCAGAGTCACGGACCAGAGGAGCGGTGCACAGGATCGCCCGTCAGTAAGCTAGTAAAATTGCACGGTACACCGGATCAAAGGCGCGGTACACCGGATCGATGCACGGACCAGGGACGCGGTACATCGAGTAGTCCGTCAGTAAGCTTGAAATCTGGACGAACGTTTTCGCGGTGCACCGGACCATATCCGCGGTACACCGCACAAGAGGGTTTTCTGCACTATTACAAGAGGACAAAGCTTATATCCGTTGGAGATAAAATAGATCCGTTAGAGAGAAGCCTTATGACCGTTGGACCATATTTTCAGCTATAAAATGGAGTTCATTCAAGACACAACTCAAGCCTTCCAACTACCAATCTTAAGAGCAATTAATATTATCATTCAAGGAGGTTTCAAAGGAGCATTCAAGTCATATTCATTGTGAAGCTACTTAGTTCATATCTACTCATTTAGGAGTTTAGTTACAAAGCTTTTATAAAGCACCCCTAAACACTTTTCCCCTTTCCTCTTAGTTCTTGTAATAGATTAAGAGAGTAGTGTGAGCATAGGTTTTATGCTTGGTTCCTTGTGTTGGTGATAACACAAGTGTATTTTCCTTCAAAGGTTTTTGAAGTGGTTGTAAGGGTTTGTAATCTCACCCGGTTAAGAGTTACGAAGATTAGTGGAGAATCTTGCAAATCCTAAGGAGGCTTCCTTAGGTAGTGGATGTAGGGAAACCGAACCACTATACATCGTTGTGTATCGTATTCTATCTCTACACTCTTTACATTTCCGCACTCTATTTGCTTGATAAAATGCCTACATGAATAGTTTGATAATATTGTCTTTTAGGATTATCTAGTTCATTACTATTTAGTTTGCTAAAACAATAGGATTCAAATTAGCTTTTAATTTTATTTACTTGAAATAAAATTAGCCGATTAATTTCTATTGTCCTATTCAACCCCCCTTCTAGGACGCATATAGACAATCATGAAGTAGCTGATCATGGTGAGATAGTGGAATGGTCAAGGATTGTATGGAGAAAATATAATGTGCCTAAATTTGCGGTTCGCTCATGGATGGCGTGTTAAAACAGGTTACCTACTAAGATTCGTATGATGGAGTGGGGGTCTCAATTAAGTACTAACTTGTGTGAATTTTGTCATAGTACAACTGAAAATAGAGATCACTTGTTTGTTACATGCTCTACAGCTAATAGATTGTTGAGAAAGTGTGTGTACAGGTGTGTAATGAGAATTATATAAAGTGTGCAGGCTAGGAAGAGCTAATGAGTTTCATACTTGATGCAGCAAAAAACAACTTCCTTGAGACTGTGTATGCAGGGTGGTTCACTATATATATATATGATGTGGAACAAGAGAAATGCTTTTATACTAAAGTGAAGACAGAGGAGCAAATGTATGATGAAATCCAATATTATATATTAGTTAAGACAATGGATAGAAAAAAATTCAAGTATAAGGATGATAGGATGCAGGTGGAAAAAAACTAGAAGTTAGTGAATGTTTTTAAAAATTAAGTAAAGTGTATTGTAATAGAATAGATAGATGATAGATTGTTATTGTAATTTACTATTTCTATCTGCTTTGTTTAAAAGAGTTATAATTTGGATTCTTTCTAAAAGTTGTAATGTTTGTAATGTTTGTAAGACGCTTGAGCTTTAATAATATTAGTTCTATTGATTAAAAAAACATTGTTACGTGCTTTTATTGAAAAATAAATTATCGGTCAGGGTCTTCGTCATCCAACTTAGTGGTGCAGGTTCGAACCGAGTTAAGGGTTCTGAGCTAAAAATGGCTCTCCTATGTAACAAAAAAAAATTAAAATTATTTTATATTTCAAAATTATTTTTAAGAATTTTTTCTAATATTAAAAATACTTTAAATTTACGTCCAAACGGGTCCGTAGTTTATTTAACACTTAGTCGTATTTTCCTCTTTATTCGATATACATTATTTACATGTTTGGAGTTGACATTTTTTTTTGAAAACAGCAGTTTTGACAGCTCAATATATAAATGAATCTTCAAAATTTTTTGAGAATCATTGATCATGCCTTAACCCGTAACGCAAAGGTCGTGGTCCTATATTGGTGAACTTGTCATAAATTAGGTCTCAGCATGGCGAGAGAGGTAAAATCAGCGGCGGGAATATTCCTTAGAATTTTTTTCTTGGAGGTTCTAACTGAAATCCTGGTAATTCTTTCTTTCATAAGGAAGGAGCCGGGAAAATCTACATGCCAATCTTTTTAATTATTCGATCACAAGTATGATTACTTTTCGATAAAATATCAGTTGATGCTTCATGATGCCTAAGAAAACCTAGCTACAGACCTATGTAATAGTGGTCCTAATAACAACTGGGATGACAGTAAAAGCTTGGAGGAAGGGTATTGAATGGGAGGAGGGTTAGACTAGTAGTAGTAGACGACTAGAGTGGTCCTGTTTATATATATATATATATATATATATATATATATATATATATATATAGCTGGAAGTAACATTACTCCAAATCTCTGTAAACTGATGAGTACATAAAAAAATATAATATGCAGGTAGGTAGGTTACAAGAAAAAGGGGACAACAGAAAAGCTGTAGGGGTTAAGAAATGCAAATGTTAAAACAATTAATTACTATCCAAAAGGGAATCTAAATAGTTAAAGAAAAAGATAGTTCTGGTGCTATGTTCCATTCAAATCTGAGTTCATAAATTATTTTGGTCTCCGTGTATTATTAGAGTTGACAGAAAAGTTACACAACTTTTTCTTTCCGCAGAGAAGAAAGGTGTTATGATTGAAGCATGCACTTGGATGTAAATATGGTTAAGAGTTAGGTTGACCTGTGATCAGGGCCGGCCCGAGCTTCTCGAGTACCTAAGGCGAGAAAAAAAATGGGACCTTTTACTGCTGTTTTTCTTTTCTTTTAGATGTAGAGTTACTTTAATAAAAAAAGACATGGGGCTGGCCTGTTTTGAACACGCGACCCACTGCACAAACGCCAACCACATTTCCATTAGGCTAACTCTGTGTTTTATGTTAACCATAACATCTAAACATACATATTTAAAACAATAAAATATTTTTTGGGGCCCTCAAAATTGTGGGGCCCAAAGCGACCGCCTTGGCTGCTTTGGGCCCGGGCCGGCTCTGCCTGTGATACATTGATTTGTTAAAGGGTAATATTGAGGCTTTTGTTTTTATATTTAAAATTAAATTGAAAATAGAATCGTTCATTTTTGTTAGGTGAGAATCCAATTAGAGAAAAAAGGAAAACTCTTAATTCTAACGGGTTAATATTTTGTTATAGTTAAAATAATTCTGAATCTTAAAAAGATTACCTACACTACTGGAATTCGCTTGTTTACCGACAACACGTCTCGTCGGTAAACACCGATAATTCGTCGCTAAACGTGATTAGCGACGAGTCGTCGTCGCTAACACGTCGTTCCTAGAAATTGGTCGGTAAATCAAGACTTACCGGCGAATGAAGCAGTGTTCGTCGGCAATCTTACCGACGAAACGACGTCGTCGTTGATTGGTAAGGTTACCGACGGCAAGCCTCGCCGGTAATATGTATTTTGTTTTTCTTTTTTTTTCCGTGCCGATAATTGAATTTCTTTATTCTTTTTTTTTATATTCAATTTACCGACAAATATTAGCGACGACACGTTGTCGCTATTTTTTTTTTTGTTTTTCTTTTATTTAATTCAGGATTAAATAATTATATTTTTCTAGTAATTAACGACGACATTCAAATGATGAATGTCGTCGTGAATTAGTTGAATGTCGTCGGCGATTTAATTTTTTTTTTTTATATAAATTTTAAAATTCAATTTTTTTTTTAAAAAAAAATTAAAATACATTTGATTTTGATTTTGTTTTAATTATTTTAGTTTTGTTTTGATTTGAGTTTTGTTTTTATTATAAATATAATACGAATAAAATTAAATAATTAATAGAAAAAACTGAATCACAATTAAAACCGTAAAAAAAGTCTTACAAAAAGTCATAAGCAGTCAACAGAATTCAAAACAATTCTGAATCTTAAAAAGATTACCTAGCTAGGAATGGTAACAGGTCGGATATACTGAAAAAATAGCATAATCATATCTACATCAATTAAGAAAAACAATAACTAAATCTGCATCCATTAACCTTCGAATATTTTAATTATTTACTAAATTTGCATCCACGACGGATACCGTTTATCCGCGGTTGATTCGCATCTACAAGACTTCAAATAAAATCTAATAAAAATTATTAAAATTCTAAAATTAGATACTTAATTATTAGGATACCATAAATAGGTATGATGCAATATAGTTATAAACTAGATAATAATCATTTATGTACACTATGTATCATATAATTTTATTTGGTCGATATTATGTATAGAATTTGTATATGTAGACTATATTTATATATAGTATATATATTTTTATTGTTATTTTTTAAACTTAATTCGGATTTCGGATTATACATCGAATTATTGTAAAAAAACAAATCCTAACGGATTATCCAACGGGTATCTTTTGTGAAAACGAAACCCTCATGGATGCAGCATCGGTTCCACTAACGGGTTTTTAATCAGATCGGATATCCATTGGTAACGGTTAATATTTTAACCATTGTCATCCCTAGGGTTATCCATGTTTACGGAGGGGTTCGAACCTTATACTTCTCACTTTACAAACCTTGTACCTCCCTTTAAATGCTGAGAAAATAGCAAATCTCTGTCCAGTTGAGCTAACCCAGGTGGTTATTGTGTATTATCTTTTGAAAGTCAAGATTTTTTAGACCATCCTTAATTGATTTTGGATTCAAATCCAGTAAATAATAAATCATTAGTTGTGTTAAGTACAACACAATGAAAAGATATGCATCAGGAAAAAAAATTAAAAAGGGCATATTGAGTTATAGAAAATTTCCCAAAATTCAAAAAGTTAAGTTATGTGAAGAAAATCTCAAAACTCAAAGATATTGAGTTACGAATCCATAACTTAAAGGTAAAATATCTCATAACTCATAACTCATATTGTTCTTCAAATTAAAGGTAAAACACATAAAAATATGGTATGTATCCTATTTTATGATACATACTTATCATTTGTTACTTCACATACAATAAAAAAGAATTAAAATTTATAAACAATACTGAAATGCAGAACACCTTGATTTATGGGAAAATTTTCGAAACTCAAAAATTTGAGTTATGAAAAAAAATTCAAAACTCACAAAGTTGAGTTATGTGAAGAAAGTTCTCAAAACATAAAAAATTGAAAATTTTCATAACTGATAAAGAAAAATAATAAGTTATGTTATGCATCATAAGCGTTTTATCCTTTACTTGATGAACAATCTGAGTGTTGGTAAATATCCCATAAATCAAACTATTCTTCAAATCAAAGGTAAAATGTATAAAGTTATGTATGTCTAGTGGTTGAATTCTTTGTTTAAAGGTATTTCATGTCTTTGTTTCCAAAATATTTTTGCTACTTGTCAGGTTTGATGCAAAAGTTGCAGCAGCAGTAATAGAAGCTAATTGAAACTATTTATTAATACTTGTGATGTATGTTCAGTGGTCCACATTGTGGTCTTGGAGAGCTTATTCTTCTTGAAAATGAACGTGGAAGTATTATCATCCATGTAATTCTAAATTCAACGACGGTTGTGGTCAATAAGGGTATAAAAAAGGAAACAAGCAAATGTATGGTTCCTTTTACATGTGAATAAATAACGGATATGGTTAGGAGAATAAAGAAATAAAATGGGTGGTTTATTGGGTATTAATCCATAAAAAGGGTGATTGATCTATGGGTCCTTGGAGGACAGTTTTATTGTCAATAGGAAACTTGTAATTTGGTTCTTCAAAAAGGTCACAACCAAATCTTATGGGTGACTAAATACTAAAATATCATCGATTAAAATTAGAAATCACATAAAGACAAAAAACAAGTGGCAATAAGCATGTACCACCAACTCAGTGAGTTACTAAATGAGACACTGGTATCATTTCACTGAGTATCAGTAATGTTCAGCTCTGGCCACCACACACAACCACCACCAATGCCGCTACACGGTGTGTGCTTAGATATTTTACTGAGTACTCAAAGATTCATTGATTATCAATATTGTTCATCTCCGACCACCACTGACTATCAATATTGTTCATCTTTTACCACCACCAACCGACCACAATCAGCACTGTCACACGAGACGTATTTGGTGATTCATTGAGTACAAAAAATCGTTGAGTATGGGAAAAAGTCACTGAGTATGCTCAGCAATTCACTAAGTATACCCAGCAAATTACTAAGTATACTCATCAAATCTTAGAGTATCATCAATGGATTTTCTGAGTATTACCTAATATCACTTAATATTAACACGAAATTAAAGAGAATGAATGACAAACATTGTTTCTATGATAGGAAAAATTGAAATAGTTAATAAAAAGTAAAATAAAAAGATCTATTCTATCTAAACTATTCCAAAGTTAATCATTAAAAAAGAATTAAAATTACAGTATTAATAAAAATATATAAAATTATATAGTTTACGCAATCTTCGGTCAAAGAAAGGTATAGTCTAAATTTGCATAAGGTTTAATCACCTTGCATAAAGTATACTTTGATTCTTAGTTTCGTATTGGAAAAACTAAATACTCAGCTTCCTCTGATGGCCATGAATCGACAAGACAAGAAGAAAGAAATGGCTCAACGATGATATGGTTGTTGTTACAAATCTGCAATGGACCAAGGTTGCAATTGAAACTTCGTCTCCATGGATGGGAAACTCATATGAACCCTCGCTGACATGGCTAAATCGTCTATGGCCATCAAACTACGCTTCCTCTACAAAATTCAAAACTTCTTGATGGATCTTCCATGGCTTCTGATATCGTGGAGCTTCATTCTCATGGCTACCGAGATCTTAAAGGTTCAATGACATGTCTTTGTATCGTCGTTTAAGTGTTGTATGACACCATTTCTGGTGGGTATGGTATGGTGGTGAGAAAGGAGAGTACAGAGAGAATTTTAGGTTTTTCATATGAAATATGGGGTTTATACGATATATGTAGGTATAAATAAACAGGTATATTGGAATAGAAAAATATATATTTTGTTTTGATTTAATTTATAGTTTAGACTTGTTTGGGAAATACATAATTCTATATGGGTGGTTGGGTCTTGAGAAGTGGTTTCAAGACCCATAAGAAAAAAAACCATTATAATGTATTAACATAACAATTATTTTTAATAATTAATCTATAATAAAATTTTATTACTTGGGACAATATTCATATAACTAAAATAAATTGAGTTGTTAGGATACATTACAGTGACCAAGAGGTTATGAGAACGAATCTTATTGGAGTGAAAATGGCTCTGAGTCCAACGTGGCTCCGACGTATTAAAAAAATATGCCTACTTAAAACAAAACAATGCCTAATTACTAAAAAAAAACCTCATAAGCACTAAAATATAAAAAAGAAAAGGAAAAATTTTTTTTTAATAAAACTACATGCAAACTAAAATACCCACACACATAATGGTTTTCTCTGCAAAACCTTTTGAAATTCAAAAAATAACAACTAAGTTATAGCAGTGATGTTTCGTCGTTTGTGACACATTTGGATACTTCTGGGATATCATTTTGGGTGGATTTGTTCTTAGAAGTTAGTATTTATCTCTTGATTTAGTATAATTTAAGTTCTTAGCTAATATGTGAGATTCAACGAGTTTTAGAGCAAATTCAGTATTTTGTGTTTGATTGTATAGCTCTTAGAAACATGGAAGATTTGGGGATGTAAATGCCAAGCGAGAGAGTCAAAAATCTAAAGAAACACCCAAAATTAGTGGAAAAGAGGCTAATACAAGCTAAGGAGCCAATAAAAGTTAAATTACCAAAACTGGAAAAACAACTTCGTCAATTTAGAAATATTATGACAAATTGGGAAGGAATTTTAGCATGCCCTTCTAGCACGGGTAGCCCTTAAAGTCTAGTTCCGGTGATAAGAATTTTCGCTCCAATTTGAGTTAAAATGAAAAAATTACGAACATTTTGACGAGATGATTTGAGCAGTCCATATGCTACTTTTGACCTAATTTATGGACATGGGAGTTAAACCTTCGAATTTACTTAGTATATAAAAGTAGTTTTCAACTTTTTAGACACACGTTTAGATTTTATCGGGATAATGAATATATTAAAATGCAAGTATTTATGGAATTGATCGGTCAAAAATCACTTTACTAAAAAAAAGTTTGAGATTTTTATAAAAGATAATAGAGAAAAGGAAAAATGTAGAACATGATATCTAGGAATCTTTTTAAGTAAAATTAACAATATGAATTTTTCTAATTTTTTATACTAAAAGAAAATTGGGTCATGCGAGTTTACAGGTTTTTAGTTTAAAATCTACAACTTGAAAAAAAAAATATAATTTTGTAGAATTTAAACCGTTACCAGCCTAGTGAAATAAAAACCCATCTAATTTTGGGTTAGTTTAGGCTAGGGATGGCAATGGTTATGGTTTAAAACCGAAACCGATAAAAATCCAAACCGATTAAAAATCAATTATGCAACCATGGATAAAACCGTTAGGTTATGGTTTTAAAAAGTGTAACCAATGGTTAAATTCGTTAGATTATGGTTTTAGAAAAAATTAAAACCGAATAACCGAAAATCCGTTTTTTATCATCTATTTTGTATATTTTATAAAAATATGGATAAAAAAGTATTTTCATATCTCAAAAGTAAGATCTAAATATTAACTTTGACAAAAAAAATTACAAATATGTTATTTAATTAAGGATCAACATAATATTTTATATATTTTGAAGATTTTTTTCTATTTGTGATCTTGTTATAAGAATTTTTAATATATTTGTAGAGTTATAGTTTGGTTATGGTTAAATCTGAAAAGTAGCTTAAATAACAGAATCCAAATTATTCGGTTATGGTCTTGAAAAGTAAGTCTGATGGTTAAATCCGTTAGGATTTGGTTTTTGATAAATTAAATGGTTATGGACATGGTTTTGGATTTTTTTTTTGCAATAATCCAATCCGTTTCCGTCCCTAGTTTAGGCTGGTTGATCAGGTTTTCTAACCCATTGTATACCCCTCCACGTGATAAATATACTAACGAAAGCCTAATGATTGTCTTGAAAATATCAAGAGACGGGTGAGGATTAAGGAAAAAATTCACGGAAATACAAATTTATAAGATAATTAGGGTGGAGCCGTGGAGGTCATCCTGAATTGAAGAAGTTAAGTGGAATAAAATAACAAGATTAATTATGAAGAATGAAAAATATAAGGCGATAAACTTGGTGGTTATTAAGCAACCTACAAGAAGATAGCTCTGAAAAAGATAAGTAAGAGTAATGCTGGATATCACCCCAAATTGCATCACCTTTATATTGCCTCATATGTGGAACAATCATAAAAGAGAGAGAAAATGATAAATCAGGAAAGAGAAATCACATGATTGGTTCATTTAAAATCCACATAGGAGGCAATATAAAGGTGATGCAATTTGGGGTGATATCCAACATTACTCGATAAGTAATGTCTCCCTATTTGTGATGAATTAATCTAGGTTGGAGACATCATTTTAGGTGTATTTGGCAAATTAATATTAGATTTTTATTTGTATTTTAGTATTTTCCTATTTCTTGTCTTGATTTGAGGAATTATTATTTTTAGAGCATATTTGGTTTAATTTGTTTGTTAATGTGAAGTTTTAATGATATATGGTAATCAATTAAATGCCAAATAAATTCTAAAGAGATAAGGAAAGAAGATATGGATGAAAATTGGAGATAAAATGTGTTAGCCTCACCTTGTTTTTATTCCTGTTTTAATATTCGACAAATCATCATTTAAACTAAAATTCATTTGGTATCACTTTTAAAGGTTTTCCAAAACCCCTCATTAGATTAGTTGTCTTTAATTCCTTGATCGTAAGCTTGAGCTTCAAAGAACAGTGTCGCGGTACACCGGACAGGAGCTGCGGTACACCGCAGTGCCACGGACCAGAGGCGCGGTGCACAGGCTAGTCCGACCAGTAAGCTAAGAAAATGTGCGGTACACCGGACTGAGGCGCGGTACACCGGACTGAGGCACGGACCAGGGACACGGTGCACAGGATAGTCCGACCAGTAAGCTTGAAGTTAAGACGAGCTATTTCGCGGTGCACCGGACCATACCCGCGGTACACCGCAAGAGAGGGTTTCTGCACTATTACTAGAGGACAAAGCTTATATTTGTTGGAGTAAAAATAGATCTGTTAGATAGAAGCCTTTTGACCGTTGGAAGATATTTTCAGCTATATATTGAAGCTCATTCAAGACACAACTCAAGTCTTCCATCTACCAATCTTAAGAGCAATTAATATTATCATTCAAGAAGGTTTCAAAGGAGCATTCAAGTCATATTTATTCTCAAGCTACATAGTTTATATCCACTCATTTAGGAGTTTAGTTACAAAGCTTTTATAAGCACCCCTAAACACTTTTCCTTTCCTCTTAGTTCTGGTAATAGATTAAGAGAGTAGTGTGAGCATAGGTTCTATGCTTGGTTCCTTGTGTTGGTGATAACACAAGTGTATTTCCTTCAAGGTTTTGAAGTGGTTGTAAAGGGTTTGTAATCTCACCCGGTTTAAGAGTTACGAAGATTAGTTGAGAATCTTGCAAATCCTAAGGAGGCTTCCTTAGGTAGTGGATGTAGGGAAACCAAACCACTATACATCGTTGTGTATCGTTTTCTATCCCTTCACTCTTTACATTTCCGCACTCTATATGCTTGATAAAATGCTTACATGAATAGTTTGATAAGATTGTCTTTTAGGATTATCTAGTTCTTAACTATTTAGTTTGCTAAAACAATAGGATTCATATTAGCTTTTAATTTTATTTGCTTGAAATAAAATTAGCCGATTAATTTCCATTGTCCTATTCAACCCCCCTTCTAGGACGCATATAGAATATCAATTGGTATCAGAGCCTAGCTCTATTGTACTTAATCGTTTCTAGAGTTAATACGATATGGATTCTAATCAACCGGAAGGTTCATGTTCTACTAGACCTCCGCTTTTTGTAATAAAAGACTACTTTGGATGGAAAAATAAAATGGAGATTCATGTCAAAGGAATTGATTACTTTTTGTGGCTTGCTATCAAGAAGGGTCCTTACATTCCTTATGTTAATGGTAGTAAAACGGAGGTGAAAGATGAAGATGATTACAATGATCAAGACATAGCTAAACTCAACAAAAACAACAAAGCTATGAACATACTCATAAATGGGTTAAGTGTCACGGAATATGCTAGAGTTAGTGAATGCAATTCGGCTCATGAAATGTGGCAACTCTTGGAGCTATCATATCAAGGAACGGAAGATATCAAAGAAACTAAGATTGGTCTTTTTATCACCAAGTATGAGCTATTTCGTATGGAGCCCGATGAAGCCTTAAATGCTATGCATCAAAGATTTTCTAACATTGTCAACACCTTGAAGACTCTTGGTCAAGAGTACACCAACAAAGAACAATGCCGAAAAATCTTATTTGCTCTTCCAAAGAAATACAAATCAAAGATCAACTCTATAAGAGACACTAAAGATCTTTCAAAAATGACGGTTCATGAACTCATTTGCAACCTCATGACGGAAGAGCTTGTGCTTGAAGAAGAAAAGATAAGAGATGATGAGGAGAAGAAGATTAAGAAATCCATTGCCTTCCATGCCTTGAGTACCAAGTTGAAAGAATGAAAAGAAAGGAAGGAAAGTGAAGAAGAAGAGAACTCACATGAAGAAGAAACTAGTGAAGATGAAGGAGTAGCTATGTTGGCAAGAGATATGAAAAAATTCATGAGATACAAACGATTTGCCAAGAAAGGAAGTTCTTCCTCACCCTATAAGAAGAATGTTAGAGCTATCAAACAATATGAACCCACTTGCTATCATTGCAAGAAAGTTGGTCACATTAAAACTTATTGCCCTCTTCTTCAAAAGGAGAAACCTAAGAGAGCAATGCATGCAAATATCACTTGGGATACTCAAAATTCGGATGAAGAAGAAAGTGATAATGAAAATGTTAATCTTGTTGCTTTTATGGGAGAACTTGAAAATGATGAAGATGCTTCGTCGGATGATGATACCGGTTCAACTCACTTTGCCTTTATGGCAAATCATGATGAGGTAACTCCTAAATCTAAACTCTCTTTATCTAATGATGATGCTAGTGAACAAGATATTCATGAGGCATTTGATTCTCTCTACAATGATTTTTTAAACTCTATTGAAACAAACAAAGTTTTAACAAAAGATTTAGAATTTGAGAAAAATATAACTAAAGAGGTTTTGAAAGCTTTGGAAGATTGTCAAAATCTTTGTGATGAATGTATAGATGAAAATGAGAAACTTCATCTTATTGAGAAAAATCTTTTGGAAGAAAAATCCTTGTTGGAGAAAAAGATTGTTGATCAAAATGCTATTATTTTAAAATTTACAAGTGGGCAAGAAAACTTGGATTTGATTTTAGGTTCTCAAAAAATGGCTTTTGAAAAACGTGGAGTTGGATATGATCCATTCACTAAACAATAACCCTTGAAAAATGTTTTTGTAAAATCAAAAATTTCAAATGCAATTCCATCTTCTTCAAAATCTTCTATCACTTGCACCTATTGTGAAAAACTTGGTCATGATGCATCTCATTGTTATTATCGTAAATTATTGGATTTGGGATCTCTTGTGCCACTTTGGAAAAGGCCTATATGGGCTATAAAAAGAAAATCCACTAACTCTCATGGACCCAAACCAAATTGAGTACCTAAAGCCTAAATTATTTTTGTGTGTAGGGATTGAGCATCAAGAAGCAAAATATATGGCTCCTTGATAGTGGATGCTCAAGACATATGACCGGGAACCCATCATTATTTACACGTTTATATAAAACAAAAGGTGATAGAGTTACTTTTGCTGACAATACTAAAAAACGCGTTTTGGGTAAAGGTAACATCGGTAATATGAATTCTTTACTTATCTCTAATGTTTTACTCGTTGAGGGTCTATCATTCAACTTGCTTAGTATAAGTCAACTTTGTGATGTTGGTTATAGTGTTAAATTTGAAGCATCTAGATGCATTGTTTTCAAAAATGATGAGTTAGATACTATGTTTATTGCAAAAAGATCGGATAATGTTTTTGTAGTTGATCTTGAGAGTATTATGTGTCAACGTATTAAATGCTTATCCGTGGTAGATGATAGTTGGCTTTGGCATAGACGTTTAGGACATGCTAGTATGGATTTGATTTCAAAATTGTCTAGAAAAAATCTTGTCGTTGGTTTGCCTATTTATAAGTTTGATAAAGATAAATTATGTGATGCATGTCAACTTGGTAAACAACATCGTTCATCTTTTAAATCCATAAATAAGGTCATCACCGTTAGGCCACTTCAATTATTGCATATGGATCTTTTTGGTCCCGTTGATGTCACTAGTCTAGGAGGATCTAGATATGTCTTTGTTGTTGTTGATGATTACACTAGATATACATGGGTGATGTTCCTTGCTTTAAAAAGTCATGCCTTCAATGAATTTGCAAAACTTTGTAGAAAGGTGCAAAATGAGAAAGGCTACTCTATTACATGCATTCGTAGTGATAATGGTAGTGAATATGTGAACTCTCCTTTTGTGCATTTTTGTGATGAATTTGGGATTGAGCATAATTTTTCGGCTCCTAGAACTCCCCAACAAAATGGGGTAGTGGAAAGGAAAAACCGAACTCTACAAGAAATGGCTAGAACAATGCTAAAAGAACATAGCTTGCCTACATACTTTTGGGGTGAAGCCGTTCATACGGCTTGTTATGTGTTAAATAGAGTTCTAATTAGACCCCTTATTAAGAAAACCCCTTATGAGCTTTGGAATGGTAGACCACCAACTATTGCTTATTTTCGTGTTTTTGGGTGCAAATGTTTTATCTTAAACACTAGGGACTATTTGGGAAAATTTGATGCTAAATCGGATGAAGGTATTTTTCTTGGTTATTCCACTAAGGGAAAAGCCTATCGCATTTTCAACAAACGTACTCGTACCATTGAAGAATCTATGCATGTTGACTTTGATGAGACTAACCCTTTTTGTATCAAGAAAGTAGTAGATGTTGATTTACATGAAGATACTCCACAAGATCAACCCTTAGAATCTCCTACTCAAGAATTAAACTCTCATGATGAATCTCTTAAGGAAAATGGTCAACTCTCAAATGAAGCTAGTACGGATTTACCAAAGTGTTGGAAAAATATCAAAGATCACCCAAGTGAATTAATTCTAGGTGATCCAAAAGAAGGTGTTACCACTCGTTCTCGTATTATTGCTCTATGTGCTCATCAAGCATTCTTATATCAAATTGAGCCCAAGAATATTAAAGAAGCCTTGCTAGATGATCATTGGATAAACGCTATGCATGAGGAATTAAATCAATTTGAGCGTAGTAAAGTTTGGACATTAATTGAGAAACCAATTGGCCCTACTATTATTGGCACTAAGTGGGTATTTCGCAACAAGCTAGATGACACCGGTATTATCACTAGAAATAAAGCAAGGTTAGTTGCTCAAGGATACAATCAAGAAGAAGGTATTGATTTCGATGAAACTTTTGCTCCGGTAGATAAACTTGAATCTATTCGTATGCTACTTGCTTTTGCTTGTTATATGAATTTTAAACTTTACCAAATGGATGTCAAAAGTGCTTTTTTAAATGGTTTTATAGATGAGGAAGTCTTTGTTAAACAACCACCGGGTTTTGAGGATCCAAAATTTCCAAATCATGTTTTTAAACTTTCAAAGGCTTTATATGGTTTAAAACAAGCACCTCGTGCTTGGTATGAACGTTTAAGCAAATTTTTGTTAGATGATGGTTTTAAAAGAGGAAATATTGACTCCACTTTATTTATAACAAGGTCTTCAAAAGATATCCTTCTTGTTCAAATTTATGTGGATGATATAATATTTGGTGCTACTAATGAAAATCTTTGTGAGAATTTTTCTAAAAGCATGCATAGGGAATTTGAGATGAGCATGATGGGAGAATTGAATTACTTTCTTGGACTTCAAATCAAGCAAATGAAGGATGGCATCTTTGTAAATCAAGCCAAATACACAAAAGAATTGATCAAAAAATTTGGACTTGAAGATTTAAAGGAAATTGGAACTCCAATGAGCACATCAACAAAATTAGACAAAGATGAAGATGGTAAGGATGTTGATGAGAAAGCATATCGAGGTATGATTGGTAGCTTACTTTATTTAACCGCTTCTAGACCCGATATTATGTTCCCCGTGTGTCTTTGTGCTAGATTCCAATCCTCTCCTAAAGAATCCCATCTTAGTGCTGTTAAGCGTATTTTTAGGTATTTGAAAGGAACCCTAAGTCTAGGACTTTGGTACCCAAAATTTACCTCTTTTGAACTAATAGGTTATTCGGATGCCGATTATGCCGGTTGTAGACTTGATAGGAAGAGTACTAGTGGAAGTTGCCAATTCTTAGGTCAATCCCTTGTTTCTTGGTCTAGTAGAAAACAAAATAGTGTTGCTTTATCCACGGCCGAAGCCGAATATGTTGCGGCCGGAAATTGTGTGACTCAAATTCTTTGGATGAAACAAACCTTACTAGATTTTGGCCTAGAGTATGATTGTGTTCCCATTCGTTGTGATAACACTAGTGCTATCAACCTTACCAAAAATCCTATCCAACACTCTAGAACGAAACACATAGAAATCTGTCATCACTTTATCCGTGATCACACTCAAAAAGGGGATATTGTACTTGAATTTGTCACTTCGGAAAATCAACTAGCCGATATCTTTACTAAACCTCTACCCCAAGATCTTTTTGAGAAAATCCGTTGTGAGATTGGCATGCAAATTCTCTAACCATCCTTTCATGCCTTTATTGTTTAGTGCTTTTTGTGTATATTATCTTGTTGCTAATATTTTCTTGGTGTTATAGGGTCCTTGAAGCTTCTAATTGTTATCCATTTACTTCTTTAGCTCTTGTTTTTACTCAAAATGTGTTTTTGACCCCTTATTTTCAAAAATCGTATCATTGGTTCTTTTTGTTGTTGACAAAGGGGGAGAAATTTTAGTTAAACTTTTTCAAATGCATTTTGTGAGGGGGAGTTTTTAT
Organism: Nemophila menziesii; assembly: GCA_029959085.1. Taxonomy (NCBI): domain Eukaryota; kingdom Viridiplantae; phylum Streptophyta; class Magnoliopsida; order Boraginales; family Hydrophyllaceae; genus Nemophila; species Nemophila menziesii. Next base: position 8,834,962 of record JARWIR010000017.1, on the reverse strand, counting down.
AAAAACTCTAGTGATTAGGTTGAGGGGGAGTTTTTGATTAAAACTTTATCTATGGCATCTTCAAAAGTTTATGATTTGTCAAACATCAAAAAGGGGGAGATTGTTAGCCTCACCTTGTTTTTATTCCCGTTTTAATATTCGACAAATCATCATTTAAACTAAAATTCATTTGGTATCACTTTTAAAGGTTTTCCAAAACCCCTCATTAGATTAGTTGTCTTTAATTCCTTGATCTTAAGCTTGAGCTTCAAAGAACATTGTCGCGGTACACCGGACAGGAGCTGCGGTACACCGCAGTGCCACAGACCAGAGGCGCGGTGCACAGGCTAGTCCGACCAGTAAGCTAAGAAAATGTGCGGTACACCGGACTGAGGCGCGGTACACCGGACTGAGGCACGGACCAGGGACACGGTGCACAGGATAGTCCGACCAGTAAGCTTGAAGTTAAGACGAGCGATTTCGCGGTGCACCGGACCATACCCGCGGTACACCGCAAGAGAGGGTTTCTGCACTATTACTAGAGGACAAAGCTTATATCTGTTGGAGTAAAAATAGATCCGTTAGATAGAAGCCTTTTGACCGTTGGAAGATATTTTCAGCTATATATTGAAGCTCATTCAAGACACAACTCAAGCCTTCCATCTACCAATCTTAAGAGCAATTAATATTATCATTCAAGAAGGTTTCAAAGGAGCATTCAAGTCATATTTATTCTCAAGCTACATAGTTTATATCCACTCATTTAGGAGTTTAGTTACAAAGCTTTTATAAGCACCCCTAAACACTTTACCTTTCCTCTTAGTTCTTGTAATAGATTAAGAGAGTAGTGTGAGCATAGGTTCTATGCTTGGTTCCTTGTGTTGGTGATAACACAAGTGTATTTCCTTCAAGGTTTTGAAGTGGTTGTAAAGGGTTTGTAATCTCACCCGGTTTAAGAGTTACGAAGATTAGTTGAGAATCTTGCAAATCCTAAGGAGGCTTCCTTAGGTAGTGGATGTAGGGAAATCGAACCACTATACATCGTTGTGTATCGTTTTCTATCCCTTCACTCTTTACATTTCCGCACTCTATATGCTTGATAAAATGCTTACATGAATAGTTTGATAAGATTATCTTTTAGGATTATCTAGTTCTTAACTATTTAGTTTGCTAAAACAATAGGATTCATATTAGCTTTTAATTTTATTTGCTTGAAATAAAATTAGCCGATTAATTTCCATTGTCCTATTCAACCCCCCTTCTAGGACGCATATAGAATATCAAAATGAAGTAGAGATAAAATAGGAAAGGAAAAGTTGCCAGGTAATCTGAATTTCATCATCCACTTCCACTAAAGTGATTATAACTCAAAATTGACTGGGAATTTGGAATAATAGTCTGAAGTATAGGTGTAGGTCTTTTCGATGCGGTCATTTCAATATAAAGTAGGTAAAAATTGGAGCAATATTGAAGAAGTTACTACCAAAACAAGACAGCAACACTTTTTCTCTTCTCCTATATTTTAGGAAACGAATTTGATTTGGAAAAGAAGATTAATTGCTTGCCTTCTACTCTAATAAATCCGAACTAGGTCTTCCTAAACACCTATAAATACACCCTTTAACTATTGTAAACATGTCCTTACTCAATTCTAAACCTTAGTCCAATCCTTAGTCATTCAAGAGGAGCAAGTTGACAGTATGTATCTTTATTTTAGTTTATTTATTTTTAGTATGAGCTAATTTTCCCATGCTTTGGTTCTGCATATGTATAATCTTTGAATTCTATTTTCTTCTATCTAGATTTTTTTGGGAGAACTATTTTAAATTAATTATAGCTTCATAACCATATTTTTTTTATGTGTTTTGATTTATTGTATGTCTTAAATCTGATCAATTTAGGGTTGTGCTAATAGTAGTTAGATGGTAACCCGGATCTGGAAGGGCTTGCCTAGCTTCATAACCATTTTAAATTAATTATAGCTTCATAACCATTATAGCGTCTAGTATGCAGTAGTGATCTGGAAGGGCTTGCCTAGCTAGATAATCATTAGGCTTTGTTATTTCACCACCGATCATTGCGCAGGCCAGTCTCATCTAAGATCCTAGTGGCATAGGAGCACCTAAGTTAAGTCCTTTGGTAATTGTTAGGTCGCCTCTTAAGTCCACCGGGAAGGGGGTTAGGAAGAATTTAGAATCCTGGCTACTTATCTAAGAGCTTTAATCACCATTATTAAATAGTAGAAGAAATAGAAAGATTAGTGCATACTAGCAAAACCTAAGCTATATTTTCTCATCTTATTCTCTCGTATTTTATTTATTGTCTTTAATTTTATTTAGTTAATCATTAATCTCCTCATCATCAATCTTCTTTATTTACTTTTCTTGTCTTTAACTATTATCTGCTACGCTATTTATTTAAATTCATTCTTATAACGCACTAAGTTTCTAAGGAACGAATCTTACTTACTAGTAAAACTTGCATACGATCTGTGATACTTGCAATGAGTAACTTCTTTTGTCTAGGGTGTTAGTGCATCGTTTATCCATCTTTTATTATCTTATTTTTATCAAACCCTAGGCGACACCAAGTTTCTGGCGCCGCTGCCGGGGACTTGTGTCTTGTTAGCGTGTAGGTTATTTATTTTTAGTAGTAGTAGTTTTTAGTTATTTTATTTTCCACTTTTACGCTTTTGGTTTGTTTTAGTCTCTTTCAGGTTTACAGTGTATGCTTGCGGAGCCCGAGAGGTGCTTCACAGCTTATAACAGACGCTTGAGAGAAGAAAGAGAACAGAGAAAAGCAATGGCTTTACGAGTGGGAGAAGATCCTCAACTAGGGGATAATGCTAATCTTAATGACGATCAACATCAACTACCAGCCCCTCGTGATCCACCATTAGGTCCTCGAGTACCACCGGTAGGAGATAACAAGAACATTAACAGACAAGAACAAGATCTCCCAGGATTGGGAGCACCTTTTCGAGTTCAACCTTTAGGTTATCGTCCTCCAGAGATCCAAAACATAAAGTTCAGGCCCGATCCGGGTATGCTCAGTCATATTCAAAACTTTTAACTCTATAGTGGTGCAACAATTCAAGATCCGGTAAGAGCGATTCAGAAGTTCATGCAGATTTGTGATGCCTACATTACTCCTGACATTATACGCGAGCAACTGTATTGTCACGTGTTTTCGTTCTTTCTGACCGGCAAAGATGGTGATTGGCTAGATAGACAACCACCAGGTACACTTAACACTTGGACAGAACTTCAAGCCGCGTTCTTTAACCGTTTTTACCCAAAGAGTATGAGAATAAAATATCTGACGGAGCTTGCTAAGTTTTTCCAAGAGAATGGAGAAGAAGCAGGAGACGCATGGACAAGGTTTCAACAGAAGTTAGCTATATGCCCGCTTCATGGTTATACCCATTTTTACAGTTAGAGGTGTTTTATCAAGGTATTAATGCCGAGAGTAGATTGAGGGAAGATTATATTGGAACAGGAGGATTTGTGTCCATGGATCCTACAGAAGCCGCTGAAGGTATGGAACGCATTATAGAAACTGAAAGGAGTTGGCCACTTTCGCGAGCTCCTATTACAAATACCAGAGGTACGCTTCAATTAGATGCAGAGACTGCTAATTCAGATCAATTAAACGATTTAGAAAAGCAAGTTAAAGAGATTAAGATTGAGATGAAAAGACAACAGAATTTAGCTACTTGGTTATGTAATAATCATAAAAGGTTTTATTGGGTTATTTGGGGATGCAAATCAAAGTATCAAAATTGGGTTGAGTGAGAACATCTTAGAGTGAAACTCAACCTCTAGGGCGATTCGTTGATGGAATGTGAGGAGAGAGGCAAAAACTTACATTTTATTATTGGTGTTGCCTAGGGTGTGATAAAAATAAGATCAATTTAAGTATGGAAAAATATGCACTCTCACCCTAGACAGGCACAGTACTGCAAGTATTACAGGACGTATGCAAGTTTTAATGATAAGTAGAGTTCGTTCTCAGGGACTTAAGTGTGTTAAACGCGTAGGAACAGATAACGAGTAAAAGTAAATAACTAGAAAACAGAAAATTAAATATTTGGTTTTTCGAATTTGTAAATTAAAACTAAATTAAAACTAGGAAAATAAAGACAATAAAGTAAAAGATTAAGAATATGAGATGAGAAGTATAGCTTAGGTTTTGCTAGTATGCACTAATCCTTCTAATTCTATCTATAGATCTAGTTCATAAGGGAGAATATTAGCTCTTGGTAATACTTAGTCAGGATTCTAAATTCCACTACCTTAGACCTTGAGAGCGACTAAGGGGGCTACGTCACAACCAAGAAGTGATTTAAAATAGGGTTATCAAACGCCACTAAGGCCCTAAGCAAATACTGCAAGTCTTGGTGATACTGTGGTTAAAACAAACCTTAATGACTATCTAGTTAGAAGTATGTTTTGTCAGAACTGCTATCGACACTAGACATTATGTGGTGGTTCAATAGTTAAACACCCTTACAAGGTGACCATCTAACTACTCTTAAAACAATCCTAAAGTGATCAGTTCTAGGAAAGACATTAAATCAAAACACATAAGCAAATATAAAGTAAGAAGCTAATATCAGATTAAAACATATAATTCCCAAAGATACTTAGATAGAAGAATTAGAATTCATAGATTATACACATGCAAAAACCCAAGCTATGGGAAGTTTAGTTCATACCTGAAGGAAATAAACTAAAAGAAATAATAAAAGACATCATCTTGCTCTCTACAATAAACTGGAAGAATAAAACCTTAAGAACTAATTACTATGAGGCAAGGATGATTTACAAGTGATATAAGGGTGTATTTATAGGTGTTTAGAAGACCTAATTCGTTTTCTTGAGGAAGAGTTAAGGTAATGGACTTCTAGCCCAACTCAAATTCGTATGGAAATAAAGATAAACACTGCTGCGTTGTTTTGGTCATAACTTCTTTATTATTGGTCCGATTTTGCTCCACAAGATACCAAAAGAATCGCAACAGAATTTCCTACGCCCTTTAGGAGTAATCTACCAAATTCGGCCTCTTTATTAGGTAAAAACGCCTATCTTTGCAGAATCCCAGATTTAGGCAGCTTTTCCTTTTCCATCTTTTTAGCAATTCTTTCCTTATCTCCAATTACCATGCATATCTCCTTCCATAAGTTGTTGTCTTTGACTTGGACTCTAATTAATCTCCATAATTATCTTTAAAGCTACACACTAAATAAACAATTATGCTCTAAAAACATTAATTCTACAAATCAAGACACAAAATAGGAAAGTGCACTAAAACTCAAGAAAATCGACATTATTGACTTCTAAAACACTAAAAATGATGTCTCATCTTAACATAAATCTATCACAAATGAGGAGACATCAATTATCCAAATATATCATACCGTCCCTAAGCCACATTATAACCGTAAAGACTTTAGGATTTCTAGCTACTTGGTGGAGGAACAATGGAACAATTAGGGCATAGGTGAGTGGACCATTGGATACTATAGGACTTATGATCACCCTATAGCCATTAACACAAATTGAGTTGAAGCCCTCTCCTTCTGGCATTGCGATGTTAATTTGGATTTGAATTTATGGATTGTTGATTATGTGTATATTAAGCGTACGTGTGCATTATTTTTTTAGAATTACTACATGAGACTTTTTAGATATTATGCTATAGGATCATTCACTGTGTTCTATTATTCTTCTTCTTCATCTTCTCTGTTTATTACTTGACTACCCTTTGTTTTCATCTTCATTGTATCAAGACGATACAACTTTGAGTTTGAGGTCTTGATGTCTCCTTATTTGTGATATAATAATCTAGGTTGGAGACATCGTTTTAGGTGTATTTGAGCATTTAATTATAGATTTTTATTCCTATTTTAGTATTTTCTTATTTCTTGTCTTGATTTGATGATTTATAATTTTAGAGCATATTTGGTTTAATTTGTTTGTCAAGTGTGAAACTTTAAATATATATGGAAATCAATTAGATGTCAAATCAATTCTAAGAGATAAAGGAAAGAAGATATGGATGTAAATTAGAAATAAAAGGAAGTAGAGATGAAATAGGAAAGGAAAAGTTGTCAAGTAAATCTAAAATTCTTCAGCTACGTCCACTAAAGTGAATATAACTTAAAATCGGCTGAGACTTTGGAGGAGAAATCAAAAGATAAAGTGTAGATCTTTTCGAGGCGGTCGTTTCGATATAAAGTACGCGAAAATCGGAACAATGACGAAAGAGTTATAAGCAAAACAAAATAGCAGTCGTTTATCCCTTCTCCTATATTTTAGGAAACGAATTTGATTTGGAAAAGTGTCCAATTACTTGTCTTCTACTCCAAGATTTCGACCTAGGGTTTATAAAACCCTATAAATACACCCTCTTTTCATTAGAAACATATCCTTGGTCAGCCTTTAGACCAAGAAGAAACCTACATCAAGAGAAGAGAAGATCAAAATGAGTTGGACCTCAAATCATGCCTTCCCAATCTTTCAAATTTTTAGTTGTTTTCTTCTCTTTCTCTAGTATGAACTAATTTTATTTTAGCTTGAGATTAGTATATGGGTATGAACCCTAGACTTTTTTTACATCTATCTTAATTTGGGATGTTAACATTTAAATAAAATTAGTGTTTTATTCTCTGTTTTATGTGTTTTGATTTATTGTATGTAATTCTTGCGGAGGTCTACGTATAGCATTAAGATAGTAGTTAGATGGTCACCCGGAAGGGGTGTCTAACTATTGAAACACCACATAAATGTCTAGTGTGCGGTATAATGATCTGGAAGGGTTCGTCTAACTAGATAGTCATTAGGGTTTAAGATTTAATCACCGATAATTATACAGTGTCCCCTTACCCAAGTCCCCTGATAATTGTTAGGTCGCCTCTTAAGTCCGCCCGGAAGGGGGTTAGCAGGAATATAGAATCTTGGCTATTGCATATCACACAATTCTCCCTTACATGATTATAATAAACAAGGATTGTGGGGATTACTTGCTACATCTCGAGCTAAACTCTCATACTATATGTTCTTCTTATTTATTTTTAGTCTTTAATTTACTTAAATAATTATTTTATTTCAAAACCAAGCAAAAAAATCTAATCGTCTTTTATTTTCAGTGTAATATTCACCTAGTTTCCTTATTTGCACGTGATATTTGGATAAGTTCTCTCTAACTTTCGTAGTCTCTGAGGACCTAATTTTATTCATTATTAAAACGTGCATACGACCTGTGATACTCGTAGTGAGTAACGTGTTTAGACTAGGGTGTTAGTTGCTTTATTTAAATCCTATATTTATCACACCTTAGCCGACACCAACAGCCCAGCGAATTGTGTTGCACAGCCCAATAAATTGTGTCGCAGTTGTAGCCCGGTGAAGGGTATTATGGACTAAATTTGTTAGTGAAGTGAGTTGGACCTTATGAAAAAAGTTTGTTGGGTTGTAGATCTTTTGAACTAATCACTCATATTATTTATTATGAATATTTAAAAAAAAATTAATGTTGAAAAATAGTGTTGAAAAATTACAAATGTTATTATGAAAATAAAGGAAATTAAATATTAAATTATAGTATTTAATTTGTTTGTATTAGTTAATGGTGTTCAAATTTTATGAATTAAATATTAATGTTAAAACTTTGTGAACTAAATATTACAGTTCTATAATTTAATTACTATTAAAATAAAAATTAAATATAGAATTAGGATGAAAATATATTTATATTAATAAAAGATTAACTAGCTTTTTTACTATAAAAAAATAAAAATTAATTTGATATATAGTTTTTCTCTAATAATTATAATATAAACACTTACAAAAAATATTTAATGTCATAACATTAAATATAATATTAATAATTTTAATTTTTTTTGTTCAATAATAAATAAAAATATATATTATTTATTGTAAATTAGTTAATTAATATAGGTTACAAAAAATTAGCATATACACTTTTTATTGACAATGTTTTTTGTATGAATTTGACAAAGTTAAATATGTATATGTGTATCAAAATGTGAAAAAAATATGAAATACCAGTTGAGGTTAGCTCAACTGGCTATAGCCTTGGTTATCTTTCTAAGTGGTACAGGTTCGAGACGTGTCAACGACACCGAGTCTAAAAGTCGAGTCCAAAAATGGCTCTCCCATGTAAATAAAATAAAATATGAAGATCAAGTATCTATCTCTAAATTTGGCTAGTCTTTACAAATACCATTGGTGTTGTTTTCTATATCTTAATCTACTTTTGAGTCTTCAAATGTAACATTTGAATACCCCATCGGTCATACCCTTATAATATTATATTTGCAATTCCGATATGTTTTTGATGTAATTTTTCACCAGAACTGGAAAAAAAATTATAAAATTATAAAAATCAGAAAAAATTCAAAATAAAAAGTACAGTGATACATGTCTATCCAAAAATTATAAAAACAGGGAAGGATGGATATCATCCAAAAAGGTTATCTATGATGTGGCGTGGTTATTATGGATTTTCTTTCCAGATTTATTTTTTTCTCTCTTTTCTATGATTGGACCACTTAACTATCACGTCATAAGTGATGTTTAGGTGATACTTTATTTGGTGATACCCAACATTACTTTAAAAAAAACTCATCAAGAGTTGAAGCCCTCTCCTTCTGGCATTGTGATGTTGATGTCTCCTTAAATGTTCTTATTTTCGACCCTTAGGAGACATCATTTTTGGTGTTTATTTAATCAATTTGATAGACTTTTGGACTAAATATGCAATAATATGATTTTCCTCTTTTATTTCTAGCATTTTTGATTTATTAAGCTTTTGCGCGTAATATTGGTATTTTTAGTGAATATTTTACAGGTTTTAGATGTTAGCTAGAAGAGGAATCCAAGGAGAAAGTCAAAGATCAAAAGATAGAGTCAAGACTTGAAAAGAAATCCCGAAGATATTATTTTTAGAGCTGAAAATCCATTTTCCAGGCCATAGATTTCTGATTTCGAGGTGCTTAAGCGAGGATTTAGCTGTTGACCTTTGAAGAGAAATCATTCCTTATCGAGTTACGGAACTTTAGCAACTGGAATGAGGTCAATCGGAGTTGTAACGCATCGGGAAAAGCCGTTTTAGTGAAGGTGTATCAGCAGTTACGGGATTTTGGGCTTAGAAAGTGGGCTTGGACATTTAATTAGTCTTTTATTTTCTGGTCCAAGCCCTAGTCCGATTTTAGGCTTATAAAAGGAGGTCTGGACTTCTATTTTACACACAATTCACATTCTGCAAGATTAAAAACACCAGAGAGAAGCAACTGAAGGAAGGAGAAGAAGCTACAAGAGCTGGAGAGGGTCTATATCTCCGTTCGTAGTCATTCCGATTCCGGAAATTAGGTTCTTTTATCTTTTTAATTCTGTAAACAATATGAATTCCTTTAATTTTAATTTCGTATTTCATTTTAATATGAGCTAAGTTTTATTTAGTGCTTGAGAACAAACAATGGGTGAATCCCAATTCCTATTAATTAACGAATGTTGAATTTGGGTTTTATTGAATTAAACTAAATTAGGGCTTTTACTCTTTTCGATAAATCATGAATATTTACTGTTTTTAGCGTCATGAACTAGGAACAGGTAATAGTATTTAGGCTATTCCAATTAGTGGCAATTGGATCATCCTGACGGAGGGTTTAAATACGGAACCATTTATTCAATCTAGGATAGAAGTTAATGATTCTGACGAGCTTAGCTAATCCTAGGGCCAATAAGGTAATAACACTTAATCATCCAACGGTGGATCATATTTACCCTGACGGGACTAGTGACACTTTAGGATCGCCTTATAGTCCACCCTGACGGGGGTATAAGGAAATTAGAATCCCGACCATTGTAATTGACTAATTTAGCCCTTAAACAACATAAGTTAAGAAATAGGATAGGGAGGATCCTTGCGTTCTCAAGTGCTACTTCTCATATTGCGTTTTAAATCATTTTACTTGCGTCTTAGTTTTTATTTGCATTTTAATATTTGTCTTTCATTCATTAGCTTTAATAACAAAAACCAAACAAATATATTATTGTCTTTTATTTTCGTAAGTGCATCAATCACTACTTGCTAAACATTGTGATCAACCATTCCGTCCTTGGAACGAATCTGATTTATCAGTAATACTACTTGGGACAACCGTACACTTGCGGTTGTGGTTCGATTATTTATTGCATTATTTTTAGAACACACAAAGGACCACCAAGTTTTTGGCGCCGCTGCCGGGGACGGTAGCGTGTGACCACGGTGTTTATCCTTTAGTGATAAGTGCATTTATTTTATTTTATCAGTTTTACGCTTTTTGTTTAGTTTCTTTTCAGGTTTTTAGGTTTGGTGTATGCGAAGAAGGCTATTCAAGGATCTAGAGCCAACACCTCCGATCCTTAGTAATCCAGAATCGTTGATCAGACTTGCGAACAAGAGAAGAAGAGAACGAGAAGCCTTAGAGGTAGAAGAGTTAAGTAACAGAATGGCAGACATCAATCTTCAAAATAATCAACAGAATAATGGACAAGGCCAGTTAGATGCAAATGGCCAACCTTTAGCTCCAGGCGTTATTCCTCAAGTTCAACCACTAAATCCCAATCCTCCAGTCCAGATAGTGATGAATCATGATCCGTGGTTTACTAATGGTCCTCCAGAAGCTCCATTCCGTGCTCCAGCTATAGGAGTAGGTGCTCCAGATATTAATGTTCCACGTTTTCGTCCAGATTCGGGTATGTTAGCTCAGTTCCAGAATTTTGGTAATTTTCGTGGTAGACCAGCAGAAGATCCTCTCAGGGCAGTACAGAAATTCAAACAGATATGTGATTCTTATATCACACAAGGGGTCTCGAGAGAACAGATGTATTTTGCTGCTTTTAAGTTCTTTGTTACTGAGGGAGCAAGTGAATGGCACGATACGCAAGATCCTACGAAGATCACCAATTGGGACCAATTAGAGATTGCGTTCTTTGACAGGTATTATCCAAGTAACATGAGGTTAGATGCTGAATTAGAATTGACGCATTTCCGTCAAGAATATGAGGAAACTGTGGGTAGGAGTTGGACAAGATTTCAGATGTGTTTGCGTAAAGTTCCTAATCATGGCTTTTCAGAACAACAACAGTTAAAGATCTTTTATAGAGGCCTTGATGGAATTTCGAGAGAGAAGTTGGATACGCTATGTGGTGCAGGTTTTCTTCAAGTTCAACCCGCTCATGCTAAAATTATCTTAGAGAGAACAGTCAAGAATGAAGTTGGGTGGAATTCAGTAAGAGCACCGGTTAAGGGAGTGAATAATGTTGATATGGAAGAGAAATTTGCTACGTTTGAAAACAAGATTCAGAGTACTATTGAGCAACAATTGAAACAGCTTACTTTAGCTGTGAAAGAAGGATTTTCGGGTAAGAAGGTAGCTGTGCATGCTGCACAAGAGGTTTATATGTGTTCGATTTGTCAGGTAGATGATCATGATGAGGAAAGTTGTCCAAATAACCAAGAATCCGTGATGTTCATGTCCAACAGAGGTAACTTCAATTCAAGTGGTAATGGATATCAGCCTAACAGAAACCATCCTGGGTTTCAATATTCAAATCCTAATGGGGCAGTCAATCCTACCTACGCATATCAGCCGCGTCCCCAAGGTAATAACTATAATCCAAGACCACACAACAATTATCAAGGAGGACAGAATCAGGGAAATTATGTACAAAGGCAAGCTCCTCAGAATACTCCTCAGAATACATACGATGAAACTTTAAACCAAAAAGCCTTATCTGCCCATCCACAAGAAGGAGTAGTTACCCTCCAGAAAACCGTTGAAAATTTGATTGCTCTTCAAACACAAGCCTTAGAACGTCAGAACGCAGCTGAAGCGAATATGAAGATTTTCCAGAATCAGCTAAGCCAAATTAATAAACAGCTGAATCAGCGGCCACAAGGGCAACTTCCTAGCGATACTGAGAATCCGAAGCAACGCGAAGATTGTAATGCTGTTACATTGAGAAGTGGTAAGAACCTTCCTCCCCCTCCTTTTCCCATTATGAAAGAGAAAGAAGTACCAAGGAAAGAAAAGGAAGTGGTGGAGAAAGAGAAAGAAAATGAGAAAGATAGTGAGGTTGAAGAAATAGTGAGACCAAGAGAGGTCCCGAAAAAGAAAGATGATATGGTGATTAATCGCCCTCCACCACCGTTTCCATCACGAGTTCAGAAAAAGGGTGATTTGGGTGATTTTCAGAAATTCTTTAATAGAGTGAAGGGTCTAAGTATTAATATTCCGTTACTTGAGGCAATTCGAGATATTCCGAAGTATACGAAGTTTTTGAAGAGGGCCCTCACTAACAAAAGACCCTATTGTGATAACGAGATGATTGGTCTTCCAGAAGAGTGTAGCGCGATTTGTCAAAGTAAATTACCTCCGAAGTTAGTAGATCCAGGGAGTTTCACGATTCCCATATCAATTGGAGAAGATTGGAAAGGAAAAGCGCTATGTGACTTGGGAGCAAGCATTAATTTGATGCCCAAGTCGATCTTTGATAAGCTAAAAATTGGAAACGCAAGACCCACTTCTATGGTCTTGCAAATGGCGGACAGGTCTCTTGCTCATCCTGAAGGCCGCATTGAGGATGTCCTTGTTAAGGCAGGTACACTTATATTTCCTGTTGATTTTGTAATCCTTGAATACAATGCAGATAGAAATATCCCCATTATTTTGGGTAGACCATTCCTAGCTACAAGGAGAACATTGATCGATGTAGAGAATGGCGAATTAACAATGAGGATACAAGATGAGGAAGTGAAATTCAATGTATTTCGAGCTATGAAATTCCCAGATTCTCAGGAAGATTGCTTCAGAATGGATGTAGTAGAGCAAGCATCGCAAGAGGTATTTAATTGTTTAAATTTTGATGATATCTTGCAGGTTGCTTTAACATTAGATTCACCTGAGATGTTGGAAGAGCTTACTGAAACAATAGCAGCTCTAAATTCTGAAAATCCGAAGTATAGGCGTCCGGCCTATGAACCTGTGAGAGAACCGGGGGAGATTGTTCCTAAAAAGAAGCCTTCAATTGAATCTCCTCCGGAATTGGAAGAAAAGCCATTGCCAGCACACTTGAGGTATGCGTATTTAGGTACTAATGAAACTCTACCTGTTATTGTTTCAGCTAATTTAACAGGTCCTCAAGAAGATAAACTGTTGCGTGTGTTAAGAGCAAACAAAGAAGCAATAGGTTGGACAATTGCTGACATCAAAGGCATTAGTCCATCCTATTGTCAACATAAAATCATACTTGAAGATGTTAACGCACGCTCAGTTGAAGGTCAAAGAAGATTAATGCCCGCTATGAAGGATGTGGTAAAGAAAGAGGTGATCAAGCTTTTAGATGCGGGGATTATTTATCCCATTTCGAGTAGTGAATGGGTGAGTCCGGTTCAGTGTGTACCGAAGAAGGGAGGAATGACAACAGTTCTTAATGATAAAAATGAAGCGATTCCTTCAAGAACGGTAGTTGGATGGAGAGTTTGCATGGATTATAGAAAGCTGAACAAGGCCACCAGAAAAGATCATTTCCCTTTGCCCTTCATAGATCAGATGTTAGACAAATTAGCCGGAAGAGAGTACTATTGCTTCTTGGATGGTTATTCTGGGTATAATCAAATTTACGTGGCTCCAGAAGATCAACATAAAACAACATTTACATGCCCCTTTGGTACTTTTGCATATCGTAGGATGCCATTTGGGTTGTGTAATGCTCCTGCTACCTTTCAAAGATGCATGATGGCCATCTTCTGGGATATGATCGATAACTTTCTTGAAGTGTTTATGGATGATTTCTCTGTATTTGGTGATGATTTTGATAAGTGCTTAGACAATTTGGAGAAAGTGTTAATCAGATGCAAGGAAACAGATTTGGTTTTAAACTGGGAGAAATGTCATTTCATGGTTCGCGAAGGTATTGTTCTGGGTCACAAAGTTTCGAGTGTTGGATTGGAAGTCGATAGAGCAAAGATTGAGGTAATTAAAACTCTTCCCCCTCCTGTTTCTGTTAAAGGGGTAAGAAGTTTTCTAGGCCATGCTGGCTTTTATAGGCGATTTATCAAAGATTTTTCTAAGATTACGAAACCGTTATGCAACTTACTTGAAAAGGATTCCAAATTCCTTTTTGATGAAGCTTGTTTAGCGGCTTTCAAAGCAATCAAAGAAAAGCTTATTTCTGCTCCTATAGTGGTGCCTCCAGATTGGAATTTACCGTTTGAGGTTATGTGTGATGCAAGTGATTTATGTATGGGAGCTGTATTAGGACAAAGAAAAGAGAAAGTTTTTCATTCGATTTATTATGCTAGTAAAACTTTTAATGGTGCTCAGATCAATTATACAGTTACAGAAAAGGAGTTGCTAGCGGTTGTGTATTCATTCGATAAATTTCGCTCTTATCTTCTTGGAGCGAAAGTTATTGTCTATACAGATCATTCAGCGATTCGATATCTTATGGAGAAGAAGGATGCTAAACCAAGGTTAATCAGATGGGTTTTATTGCTTCAAGAGTTTGATTTAGAGATCAAGGATAGAAAAGGGTGCGAGAATCAGGTTGCAGATCATCTATCGAGGTTAGAAGGTTCAGAGTTGAATAATGGTACTGAAGCAGTTAGAGAAGATTTTCCGGATGAGAATTTATTCGTTGTCCGTGATTATGAAGCTCCTTGGTATGCGGATATTGCAAATTTAGTTGTGAGTGGTTCCTTTCCCGAAGGTTCAACTTATCAAGAGCGAAAAAGATTAGCTCACCGCGCAAGAGAGTTCTTTTGGGAGGATCCGTTCCTCTATAAAGTGTGTGCTGATCAGATGGTAAGAAGATGTGTAGCCAAGGAAGAAATTGAGGCGATTATAGCTGGGTGTCATGATTCACCTTACGGTGGACATTTCAAAGGAGATCGAACTGCTGCTAAGGTATTACAATCTGGTTTCTATTGGCCTTCTATTATAAAAGATTATCATGAATATACTAAAAGATGTAATAGATGCCAATTTACCGGAAACATATCCAAGAGGGATGAGATGCCACGTAATAATGTATTAGAAGTTGAAATATTTGATGTTTGGGGTATAGATTTTATGGGTCCGTTCGTTCCTTCAAATGGTAACCTCTACATCTTATTAGCTGTTGATTACGTGTCTAAGTGGGTAGAAGCAGTGGCTTTACCTACCAATGATTCTAGAGTGGTGATTAAGTTCTTAAAATCACATATTTTCACTAGACATGGAACTCCAAGGGTGATTATTAGCGATGGAGGTACTCATTTCGTTAATAAGTATCTGAAGACTATTCTAGAGAAATATGGAGTCAGACATCGTGTGTCTACCGCTTATCATCCACAAGCCAATGGTCAAGCCGAAGTATCAAATCGTGAGGTAAAATCTATTTTAGAGAAAACCGTTGGTCCTACAAGAAAAGATTGGTCTATGAAATTAGATGATGCACTTTGGGCATATCGAACTGCTTTCAAAACCCCAGTAGGTGCTTCTCCGTATCAAATGGTATATGGTAAGGCTTGTCACTTACCTCTTGAGTTAGAAATGGGTGCCTATTGGGCTATTGCAAAGTTAAATTTAGATCCTACGCTAGCGGGTGAGAATCGAATGATGAAACTTAATGAGCTTGATGAATTTAGATTATATGCTTATGAAAATGCTAAGCTTTATAAAGAAAATACTAAAAGATGGCATGATAATCGAATTCGAGAGAAAAACTTTGTAGTGGGACAAAGAGTGTTGAAATATAATTCGAAGTTTAGTAATTACCCGGGGAAATTAAGATCGAAGTGGTCGGGTCCTTACATTGTAACCAAGGTTACACCTCATGGAGCTATATAGATAGAACATCCACTTGAGAACCGTACATTCATGGTGAACGGTCATCGTTTAAAAATTTATCATGGAGGTGAAGACACCGATCGTGCAAACGACCCACATCCCGAAGAGGTCATGTACCTCCTCGAAGCTCCTTAGAAGCACGAGGTAACCCGTCGAGCTTAACGACGTTAAACAAAAGCCAATTTCTTGTATATTAGTTTAAGTATTTCAATTTCCGTAGTATAAATTAGTTAAAGTTTTCGTTTATTTTAGTTTTATTTTTAAGAAATGAGGAAGGGTGTTTGTTTTTGATGATTTCAGGGGTATAATGGTCATGAGTTTGGGGTCAAACGATGACAAAAACGGAGAAAAATTGAAGTCCACAGCAGGTTTGACCGGCTAGCCGGCGAGCTAGCCGGCATACCGGCCAAACGAGCAGATAGACCCCAACTCCCTGATCACTGCGTCAGCGACAACGCAGCAAAGCTGCGTCTTCATTCGCGCCAGCGAGAAAGCACCGGCATGCCGGCCAACTGACCGGCTAGCCGGCCCACGAGGAAGAATGTTCTGATCCTTGCGTCAGCGACGACGCAAGGTTGCTGCGTCATCAAATGCGCCATCGAGATTTCACAGGCATACCGGCGAATCCGCCGGCTAGCCGGTCAAGGATTTCAAATTCCCTGACCATTGCGTCAGCGACGACGCAATATACTTGCGTTTTGAGGTAAAAAAAATCCAATTTAGTAATTTTTTCCGCCGCCCTCTCGCCTGGCATACCGGCGAATCCGCCGGCTAGCCGGCCAGCTGTTGCGAGAGGCGGTTTTGACTTTATTAAACCTAGTTTTTTGCCTCTTTTCCAAGCCAAACCTTTTAATCCGAATTCTTGCCTCCACCTACTCCGAAAATCATCAACAAACAGCTATAAAATCATCAAATCAAGCCTTCTATCATCACAAAAACACAAAATCAACTCACATCCTCCCCAAAACATCATCAAATTTCACCTTTTCTCCAAAAATTTCTTGCTCCCAACCTTGCAATTAAACCCAATTCTTTCCAAATCTCTCTCTAATAACCTTAACCCATCTCATATTACACCTAGTTCTTCAAGTTTTAAGCCTCAAAACATCAAATTTCAAAGCTTTTCTCTAGCTTTTTCTCTATTTGAAGTTTTGAGTTTGGGGTGAAAAGAGATGACTAACAGAACCGATTCCATGTGTAACTATCGAAGAAACATACCAAGAAACAGGAACACTGTTGGAGCTAGCCCAGACCAAGCAATTGAGATTCCGGATTCACGATCCAAAAAGACTGTCCAAAACCCAATTGCTCCGAAACGAAAAGAAAATCCAAGTAAGGCTAATCCGAAAAAGAGCAGGTTAATTGATGAGAGTGATGAAGAAAGTGGGGAAGAAGTTAAAGAAGAGGTTAAAGAAACTGAACTAGTAATTCCCGAAGAACCAGTGCAACAACCGAAAGCTCCGCGTAGGAAAGCTTGGGCTCACAAGCCTAAGAGAGTCTTCGTTCCTTGGGAAACTCAAGTTCGTGATCGAATTGAATTTTTGAAGTTTGGAGAGGAGATGAATCTTCCTAAAGGTATTATGACTAGTGCTTATAAAGATTATGGTGTTACTTGTGATAAATTGGGTTGGAAGGAATTGAGAGAAAGGAAGCTTGAGTATATTCCTACCTTGGTGCGAGATTTTTATGAAGGAATCGCCTTCTCAAAGGAAGCTGTTATTATTCGCAAAAAGGTAGTTCCTTTCTCCGTTGAGCTTATTCGTAAATCATTAAAATTACCCAAGTTTTCCGGAATATGTCCGTTTCAAGAATCTCTTAAAGAGCCTTCGTTTGACTATGAATCCCTTTGGGGGAAAGTGACTATTGATGGGGCCCGCCCAATTCCCGAAGGAGAGAGATATCCTGGACAGATGTATAGTAGTAACTTGCTACCATGTGCTAAGATTTGGTCACGTTTCATAATACCTACCTTCTTCGGAGTTAAACACATATCGGAAGTGAAGAAGGAGCATCTTTTGTTCATTAAATGTATTATTGAGGAGAAACCCATGGATGTTGCTCGTGTGATATATGATACCATCATGGAATTTGCTAAAATTCCTACTTCACAACAAAATCTCAAATTTCCTTGTACCGTCACTACTTTGTGTTTAGACGCAAAGGTTCCGCGTAAAGACGCAGAGATCGATCGTGTTGTAGTGTGTGAGAGCATGGGTTTAACTTTGATCAAGAATATTCATGATGAGGTGGTTAAAGCAACAAGGAATCCTAGAGCTCCTCCAAAGAAGAAGATGCATACAACTGATGAGTTGGAAGCTAAAGTGAAGGTGTTAGAAGAGAACCAAGTGAAGATGATTGCGTCTTTAGGAAACGTTACAAAAGAGTTAGAACTTCTCCGAAACATGTTAATGGGGGTGAGCACAATTCAACACGCCACCTATGGTATTCTTACACAGGAGAAAGTTCGTGGACGCAACACCGATAACCAGCCTCGTGCTGGTTAAGATACGTTTTCTATCCCTTTCGCGTTTTAGTTAGTTTAGTTTATTTTTATTGCGTTGAGTCTTTTCGAGTCGTGGGGACACGACTCATTTTTGAGTTTGGGGTGGGGTTCGTTGCCTCATCCCAATTTTTATGTGTTATATGTTTTAATTGCTTTCAATAAAAATAATTTTCGGAGTTGCGTTTGACTATAGAAGATTTTAAATGTCCCTTTAAGCATACTTTTGATGAATCTATGATAGTAAATAGTGGACTTTAGGGATTGATATAGAACGCACTTACAATTGCATGCGAACATAGGTAATTGATAGGAAAAATTAATGAACAATGCAAATGAAGTAAGCTTGTACTTAAGGAATATGTTTGGTGTGTAGAACGTGAAATCTTAATTAGTAGAGAACCCACCTAGATATGAACTAAAGACAAGCTATGTACTTAGGAAAATGATAGGGGCAGTTCTTTGTTAGCCATTTGAAACCTTTAGCTTGCTATCCCTAATATTATAATTTTATCCGTCTTAGCCCAATTTTGAGCCTTAAGCCTTTCTTTTGTAGCTACGATATAAGCCCATTATCTTTTAGATTATTAGGCATGACCAAATGACCCGCACTTGAATCACAACCCTGAGACTTGTCTCGAGCTTGAGTTTGGGGTGGTGGGACCACATTTGGGAATTTACATTGGGAAGGGATTATATGTGTTTATATTGAGGCACAGAAATGAAGATGATATATTATTGTAACCCTTTGCCGAAAGTTGAAAAAAAAAAAAAAAAAAAAGAGAAAAAAGAAAGAAAAAAATATAAGAGACATGACTTTTCACATCAAAATGATAGTCATGGGTATCTTGTACAAAAAAATAAAAATAAAAAGAAAGAAAGAATAAAATAAATCGGCAAAGTGGAATGTTTTTGGAAATCGTCTTAAAATTATTTGGGTTGACACTGGGGACGCAACTTTAGCGCGTCAAATGGGTGAGTGGGAACATTTTTGAGCGTAACTCAAGCTCGAGGACATGTGGATGGTAAGTGAGGAGAGAGCCAAAAGCTCACTTCAAATTTACCAAATATATATCCATACCGTCCTTAAGCCAATATTAAAACCATAAAGACCTCTTGATTCTTAAATACATGGTGAATTTATACTTCTGTTGATAGGGAATATTTAGGTGGAACATTCAAAGCGATTTAAGATTAATGACCATCCTATAGCCATCATACAGATATGAGTACAAGTGTAACCTTCAAGCATTGCAACTTTAATTTTATGATTGAGATTATTTATGTTTGATTTTGCATGATTAGTGTATGTATATGTTAGTTCTTAAAGTTTTGCTATATGAGATTTATCTTAAGAATTGCTTTAGGTTTATTTGCTAAGCTTCTATTTGTTCTTACGTTTACTTCTACCCCTTGTTTTGTTTTGTTTTGCTTTGTCGGGACGACAAAGGTTTGAGTTGGGGGTCTTGATGTCTCCTTAAATGTTCTTATTTTCGACCCTTAGGAGACATCATTTTTGGTGTTTATTTAATCAATTTGATAGACTTTTGGACTAAATATGCAATAATATGATTTTCCTCTTTTATTTCTAGCATTTTTGATTTATTAAGCTTTTGCGCGTAATATTGGTATTTTTAGTGAATATTTTACAGGTTTTAGATGTTAGCTAGAAGAGGAATCCAAGGAGAAAGTCAAAGATCAAAAGATAGAGTCAAGACTTGAAAAGAAATCCCGAAGATATTATTTTTAGAGCTGAAAATCCATTTTCCAGGCCATAGATTTCTGATTTCGAGGTGCTTAAGCGAGGATTTAGCTGTTGACCTTTGAAGAGAAATCATTCCTTATCGAGTTACGGAACTTTAGCAACTGGAATGAGGTCAATCGGAGTTGTAACGCATCGGGAAAAGCCGTTTTAGTGAAGGTGTATCAGCAGTTACGGGATTTTGGGCTTAGAAAGTGGGCTTGGACATTTAATTAGTCTTTTATTTTCTGGTCCAAGCCCTAGTCCGATTTTAGGCTTATAAAAGGAGGTCTGGACTTCTATTTTACACACAATTCACATTCTGCAAGATTAAAAACACCAGAGAGAAGCAACTGAAGGAAGGAGAAGAAGCTACAAGAGCTGGAGAGGGTCTATATCTCCGTTCGTAGTCATTCCGATTCCGGAAATTAGGTTCTTTTATCTTTTTAATTCTGTAAACAATATGAATTCCTTTAATTTTAATTTCGTATTTCATTTTAATATGAGCTAAGTTTTATTTAGTGCTTGAGAACAAACAATGGGTGAATCCCAATTCCTATTAATTAACGAATGTTGAATTTGGGTTTTATTGAATTAAACTAAATTAGGGCTTTTACTCTTTTCGATAAATCATGAATATTTACTGTTTTTAGCGTCATGAACTAGGAACAGGTAATAGTATTTAGGCTATTCCAATTAGTGGCAATTGGATCATCCTGACGGAGGGTTTAAATACGGAACCATTTATTCAATCTAGGATAGAAGTTAATGATTCTGACGAGCTTAGCTAATCCTAGGGCCAATGAGGTAATAACACTTAATCATCCAACGGTGGATCATATTTACCCTGACGGGACTAGTGACACTTTAGGATCGCCTTATAGTCCACCCTGACGGGGGTATAAGGAAATTAGAATCCCGACCATTGTAATTGACTAATTTAGCCCTTAAACAACATAAGTTAAGAAATAGGATAGGGAGGATCCTTGCGTTCTCAAGTGCTACTTCTCATATTGCGTTTTAAATCATTTTACTTGCGTCTTAGTTTTTATTTGCATTTTAATATTTGTCTTTCATTCATTAGCTTTAATAACAAAAACCAAACAAATATATTATTGTCTTTTATTTTCGTAAGTGCATCAATCACTACTTGCTAAACATTGTGATCAACCATTCCGTCCTTGGAACGAATCTGATTTATCAGAAATACTACTTGGGACAACCGTACACTTGCGGTTGTGGTTCGATTATTTATTGCATTATTTTTAGAACACACAAAGGACCACCAGATGTTAATTTGGATTTGAATTTATGGATTGTTAATTATGTGTATATTAAGCGTACGTGTGCATTATTTTTTTAGAATTACTACATGAGACTTTTTAGATATTATGATATAGGATCATTCACTGTGTTCTATTATTCTTCTTCTTCATCTTCTCTATTTATTACTTGACTACCCTTTGTTTTCACCTTCATTGTATCAAGACGATACAACTTTGAGTTTGAGGTCTTGATGTCTCCTTATTTGTGATATAATAATCTAGGTTGGAGACATCGTTTTAGGTGTATTTGAGCATTTAATTATAGATTTTTATTCATATTTTAGTATTTTCTTATTTCTTGTCTTGATTTGATGATTTATAATTTTAGAGCATATTTGGTTTAATTTGTTTGTCAAGTGTGAAACTTTAAATATATATGGAAATTAATTAGATGTCAAATCAATTCTAAGAGATAAAGGAAAGAAGATATGGATGTAAATTAGAAATAAAAGGAAGTAGAGATGAAATAGGAAAGGAAAAGTTGTTAAGTAAATCTAAAATTCTGCAGCTACATCCACTAAAGTGAATATAACTTAAAATTGGCTGAGACTTTGGAGGAGAAATCAAAAGATAAAGTGTAGATCTTTTCGAGGCGGTCATTTCGATATAAAGTACGCGAAAATCGGAACAATGACGAAGGAGTTATAAGCAAAACAAAATAGCAGTCGTTTATCCCTTCTCCTATATTTTAGGAAACGAATTTGATTTGAAAAAGTGTCCAATTACTTGTCTTCTACTCCGAGATTTCGACCTAAGGTTTATAAAACCCTATAAATACACCCTCTTGTCATTAGAAACATATCCTTGGTCAGCCTTTAGACCAAGAAGAAACCTACATCAAGAGAAGAGAAGATCAAAATGAGTTGGACCTCAAATCATGCCTTCCCAATCTTTCAAATTTGTAGCTGTTTTCTTCTCTTTCTCTAGTATGAACTAATTTTATTTTAGCTTGAGATTAGTATACGGGTATGAACCCTAGACTTTTTTTACATCTATCTTAATTTGGGATGTTAACATTTAAATAAAATTAGTGTTTTATTCTCTGTTTTATGTGTTTTGATTTATTGTATGTAATTCTTGCGGAGGTCTACGTATAGGATTACCATAGTAGTTAGATGGTCACCCGGAAAGGGTGTCTAACTATTGAAACACCACATAAATGTCTAGTGTGCGGTATAGTGATCCGGAAGGGTTCGTCTAACTAGATAGTCATTAGGGTTTAAGATTTAATCACCGATCATTATACAGGGTCCCCTTACCCAAGTCCCTTGATAATTGTTAGGTCGCCTCTTAAGTCCGCCCGGAAGGGGGTTAGGAGGAATATAGAATCTTGGCTTTTGCATATCACACAATTCTCCCTTACATGATTATAATAAACAAGGCTAGTGGGGATTACTTTCTAGATCTCGAGCTAAACTCTCATACTATCTGTTCTTCTTATTTATTTTTAGTCTTTAATTTACTTAGTTAATTATTTTATTTCAAAACCAAGCAAAAAATTCTAATCGTCTTTTATTTTCAGCGTAATATTCATCTAGCTTTCTTATTTGCACGTGATATTTGCATAAGTTCTCTCTAACTTTCGTAGTCTCTGAGGAACTAATTTTATTCATCATTAAAACTTGCATACGACATGTGATACTTGTAGTGAGTAACGTGTTTAGCCTAGGGTGTTAGTTGCTTTATTTATATCTTATATTTATCACACCTTAGCCGACACCAACAGCCAAGCGAATTGTGTCGCACAGCCCAATAAATTGTGTCGCAGTTTTAGCCCAGTGAAGGGAATTATGGACTAAATTTGTTAGTGAAGTGAGCTGGACCTTATGAAAAAAGTTTGTTGGGTTGTAGATCTTTTGAATTAATTAATCATATTATTTATTATGAATATTTAAAAAAATTAATGTTGAAAAATAGTGGTGAAAAATTACAATTGTTATTATGAAAATAAAGGAAATTAAATATTAAATTATAGTATTTAATTTGTTTGTATTACTTAATGGTGTTCAAATTTTATGAATTAAATATTAATGTTAAAACTTTGTGAACTAAATATTACAGTTCTATAATTTAATTATTATTAAAATAAAAATTAAATATAGAATGAGGATGAAAATAAATTTATATTAATAAAAGATTATATAAAAATAAAAATTAATTTGATATACAGTTTTTTTCTAATAATTATAATATAAACACTTACATAAAATATTTATTGTCATAACATTAAATATAATATTAATAATTTTAATTTTTTTGTTCAATAATAAATAAAAATATATATTATTTATTGTAAATTAGTTAATTAATATAGGTTACAAAAAATTAGCATACACTTTTTATTGACAATGTTTTTTTGTATGAATTTGACAAAGTTAAATATGTATGTGTATCAAAATGTGAAAAAAATATGAAATACCAGTTGAGGTTAGCTCAACTGGCTAGAGTCTTGGTTATCCTTCTAAGTGAGTACAAGTTCTAGCCGTGTCAACGGCACCGAGTCTAAAAGTCAAGTCCAAAAATGGCTCTTCCATGTAAAAAAAATAAAATATGAAGATCAAGTATCTATCTCTAAATTTGGCTACTCTTTACAAATACCATTGGTGTTGTTTTCTATATCTTAATCTACTTTTGAATCTTCAAATGTAACATTTGAATACCCTATCGGTCATACCCTTACAATATTATATTTGCAATTTCGATATGTTTTTGATGTAATTCTTCACCGGAACTGGAAAAAAAATTATAAAATTATAAAAATCAGAAAAATTCAAAAAAAAAAGTACAGTGATACATGTCTATCCAAAAATTATAAAAACAGGTAAAGATGGATATCATCCAAAAAGGTTACCTATGATGTGGCGTGGTTCAATTATGGATTTTCTTTCCAGATTTACGTTTTTCTCTCTTTTTATGATTGAACCACTTAACTATCACGCCATAAGTGATGTTTAGGTGATACTTTTTTTGGTAATACTCAACATTATTTTAAAAAAAACCTCGTTTAGGTGACAAACATTAGAAAGATTTCATTTGGGTTCATCGACTTTAGGAAACTTGACTTGGTCGCTTAGACAGATGTTTGCAAACCAATCATGGAAGGTGGTTTTGGAATAAGGGAGGTCAAAAAATGACAACTTAGTCCTCCTAGCGAAACTTGGATGGAAGCTATTGCATGATCAAAAGGTGGTGTAGGCAGTGGCGGATCTAGGGGTGGGCTGGGGTAGGCTGCAGCCCACCCCAACCTATGGGATAGTAGTACAATTTAGCCCGATTTAAAAAAAAAAATAGATAAAAACATGAAGTAAATAAATTACATCCCCTTAATTAAAAAATTAGTCCTCCCCAACTTAAAATTTATACACTAATTTTACGAAAACTTAATAATAGCCCTTCGCGATTCGAAATTCTAGATCCACCCCCGTGTTTATGAACAAGTATTTTAAGGATGGAGTATAAAATCAAGAGAAAAAAGGGGGTGATTCATATGTGTGCAAAGCCATCATTACTTCCGGATGGAATTGTAGAGCCGCAAGGATTATTGGGACCAATTCTAAAATGGTACCACAATAATCCAGAATTATTACAGTAAAATGCGTTTTTAATAGCTTAGAAAACAATGAAACAGATGTAAGCTATAAATGGGAGATACTCTGGAAGGTCAAGTGTTTGCAAAAGGTAAGACTACTGTTATAGAGGATAGCCAGGGATCATGTTGCAACAGGCAAAAAATTTATAGCGAGAGGGTGTTGTGGAATCGATGAGTTGTGCAATTTGTGGTGCGGAAGTGGAAGATCTAGTCCACGTTTTTCTGAATTGCAGTAGGGGAAAATACATATGGGGTTGTTCGGTTTGGACATTAACTCGCAGAAGGTAACTAATATTGTTGCACTTAATAATTTTGCAAGCTCATGTCTTGTGGAGGACGGCATGAGTAGAATCCATCATGTGAACTCAACTTGGCGGTGGAAGCAGCTGCATATGCTCACAGCAGAGTAACACCATCTAACATGGGCAATTTAAATGGGGCGACCTCTGGGATTAAATAATGGATTATGGCCCATTTAATGGCAAAGGAGCGGAAAGCAGGTATAGGATGGTCGCTCATTTTTGCGCTGTGGTATAGATTATCTGGACAAGACGAAACTCTGTGGTGTTTAAAGAGCAAAATAATGAAGGAACAAAAAAAGAAATACTCCAATTGACAAGTAATTTTGTATTACGATGGGGAAGGAGATAGATGGAGGCATTATTAAATCGGCCAAAGAGGGCTTAATGTGGATGGGAGCTATGATGCAGATGGGAGCTAAGAGATAATAATGGTACATTTTTAATAAGAGCGACTTTTTCGTATAGAACGCGAATGTTGAGATATTTTTACAGGAGTGAATGCGTGATTGCTAGGATTGTATTAGACTCCCAATAAAGATCTAGTTAATTTTTGTTATAGACCTGTATGTTTGCTTAAATACGGCTTTAAGCCTCTAATTAAAAATAAATAAATAAATAAAGTGAAAGCACATGTTTTACATTCATGTAACGTTTTCAATTTCCGAAAAAGAATATATTGTAACATTTAAAACAAACAAACATTGATCCCAGATCAAATATTCTCTCGCCAATTGAGTTGTGAAAACTGCTTTATAAATTAAGATCCAAATGTTATACAAAAGGTAAAAAATACATAAATTAGAATAATCTTATAGACCTCAATTCTTACCTGAATACACAAGTAAAAAACAAGTTTGACAGTATAATAATTTAACACTTCCCAAATCTAACTAATGTGACAAATACATAATTAAATCAATTCCAGGTGTGTATAACTCAAGCAATGCTACTTTACATCATCTGGTGACTCAATCGAAATTCTCCTTCTCGTGTGTGTATCAAATAACATAAATACACTACTACTCTATAAGTTACAAAATCTTGCCCATAAGATTCAGTACCACCTTACTCTTGTTCCAACTCTCTTGTAATGCACGAAGTTGCATGAGTAACCAATAACTCATATAACTTTTCAGCTGTAGGACGTTCACTCGGATTTTTCTTTGTACATCGATGATAAACATTAACAAGTAATATAAGACTTTTCCTATCACTTTCTGTTTCATCTTCTTCTTCTGTAGGGTAAATTAATTCATCAAGTTCTTTATCCCCTTGTATTAACCCCTCTAATTCTTCTCTTAATGGTGGTCTTCTTCCTCTCTACATCATAAAAAATTAATTAATTATTTAATGACACAAATGTACCCAAAATAAAAATATATACCTGAAGAAAATTATGTATATCAGATTCTAATAACCCCGCGTAAGGAAATTGCAATGTAAGCAATTCTAAAATCATACATCCAAATGACCAAATATCCACTTCCTGTAACAAAAAAAAAAGTAAAAAAAAAAAGAATAATATCAAATAAAATTAAATGAAAAAACAAAAAGATGAATAAAGACTGACCAAGCCATAAGGAGTACGATTATGCATAGTGAGAAAAACTTCAGGAGCCATCCAACGAGGAGTCCCAACGCAAGTATCAGGAGAAGGTATACCGATATGTGCGATACAACAAGTATGTAAGTACGATCTTAAAGGTATTGCTCTATCGAAATCACATAGTTTCACTATACTTGTACCGTCTGCTCTTTTTTTATCTAAATCCATTACTATATTTTCACTTTTTACATCTCGATGAATTATATGTTTCGAATGTAGTTCCCGTAACGCACATGCTATATCTTTCGCTATGTTTAATGCTAGTTTTATCGGTACGTTTTTCGCCCCGGTTCTACATAACTCTTCTATATATCCCTGTCATAGCAAATATATATTAGATAAGTAAAAACAAGAATTATTGCAATTTATATATATATATATATTACCTTTAAAGAACCTCCTTTAATATACTCCATTAATATAATAGACTGTAAAATCCGTTTCTCTGAGTTTCCATCTGATGAAGTAATCCATTTTGATGATATTTTATGACCGTAAAGTTCAACTATACAAGGATGTTGTTTTAAAACAGACAACATTCTTACTTCTCCTAAACAATTATATTCAAAACTCATGATTTCTTCTCGAGATGTTCCGTTTACTTCTAAACTTCGCACCTAAAATACGTTAAAAAAAAATTATAATTTTGTTTAGCAAAAAAATTAAATATATGACTCACCTTAGCTGCTGAATCGAGTGATCCAAGTTTACATTGAACAATACTTGAAGCTATTTTTCCATTTTCATCGGATATAGAAGGAAAAGAACTGTCTGATACAGGAACATTAATACGATTCAAAGGTATATACCTGAGAAAAAAAGACACGTTTGACTAAGTCAACTAAACTACTCATAAAAAAATTAAACATGATAAAAATTTACCTGCAAAAGTATTCAGAATCGGTTTCTTCTCGTATATCATGTGGATGACACGAATCAACAATCATACGAACAAATGATTGATTTCTTTTTACTTCAATAACATTCCAAGCATGTGGTGAAAAATCTAAGTAGCCTCTAATTAGTTCACACGGTATTTTAGGCTCCATTCGATCACATAAATACTGTAAAAAAAATAAAAAAAAAATTAAATTTCGTCATTTTGTCATAATTAAGAATATAATTTTAAGAAAATACCTTCATAAGCAAAGCTCTGTGTCTACAAATACCAAATTGAAGACTTCCTAAAGGAACTATAACAGATTTAGATCTTGCTTTAACAGATTGAATCGATCTTTCACAAAGATCACGAAACAAAATATCTTCTTCAATATTTTTCAAGCCTAAACTGTTAATACTTTCTTCATTACCAGTTGAACAAGTACATGTAAAAGGGTTTCGATAATTTGAACCCGAAACATTTTTTCTAGTATTTTGTATAAGCGTACTTTTATCACTTCCTCCAAAATTATCCGATACAAAAAGTGCAAGTAATGAAGCTATATGTAACTCATCTATGTTTGAACCACTCATTTGTTTATAAAAATTCACTAATGCTTGTGCTCGAAGTGTAATCGCATCTAATCTTTCGTCTTTTTCCCTAATAACGAAAAAATTGTTACTTTTTTTTCAAAAAAAAAAAAAGAAAAAAGTAAAAAACTTACCGATCAACTAGAATTACTTCACGAGATTCGAGAGGTAAATTTTGATCGTAATTTTGTAAGGGTAAAAAAGGGCGATCTCTTCCTGCATCGTAAAATCCATCTACTAAATGATCGTTAATTCCACATATCGAGATTTTATTATATTTGCACGATAAATTTGTGTAATTATCTTTTGGTCTTGGATATTTACTAGGTTTAGGGTTATCAAGTACTCCATCGAAATGTCTTTTAGCTTTCGAAATATTAATTAATATTTCGGGCGATGATTCTTCTTCTTTATATACTGTTGAAACAGAATCTATAGATTCATCACACACAGTACACACATTACACACACTATTCGTATCTTCATTACATGAACATGAGCATTTGATATCATCTTTCTTTATGTTTTCATTTTCATCCTTAACATGATCTTCTTCACATTCCACTCCTTGAGAAAATAGTTCATTTTCTTCGACAAAAGATTTGCAAGCTTTACATTTTGCAGAAGAGGTCCCTGAAGTGGTCCCTGGTATTTCACCTCTTCTTCTCCTACTACTATTTAAACGCTCTTGACGAGCCCTTTGTTGTAAATAATACCTTCTTTTCCATCCTTTTGATTTTCGTGGTGCAAAGCATCTATTATTAGATGCTACATTTGAATGACTAGATGATTTTATAGATGATCCTACAACATTTTATTAAAAAATATTTAATAATTACAAATCATCAGAGAAAAAGAATTTATTTACTAACCATATTGTGGATTAATAAAAGAATCTTCAATAGTAGATTCAAGAACATCCATTTCTACTGAATCATCATTATATCCTTCTAAATAACAGCATATCCATGAAGGTACTTGACAATAAGTAAGAAGCCTATTACACTTAAATTCACAACAAAAATAATAAATAAATCAGATAAAGAATTAAGAAGATTAATTATTTAAAAACAAATATAATACCTGAAGGTTTAATCGTTGAAGATTGTGCATTAATCCAAGATCAAGATTTTCAAGAGATGTTAATCTATTATTTGACAAATCCAAATTTTCGAGGTTTTGTAAATCTGATAAACCTGAAGGTAATTCAATTAACTTATTGTCTGAAACTTTGAATGATATTAAAGAGTTGAGATGAGTAATTTCAGAAGGTAAATTCCTTAATTTATTAAATGAAAGATCTAGAAACTCCAAATTACTAAGACATCCTATTTCAGGAGGTAAGTATCTGCACAAAAAGTGTAAATATATTATCAGAAATATGTTAAAAGAGATTCATTCACTAAATCCCAAAAATCCGTTATTACTAAATTAGAAATGAAGAGCTAATTTTACAATCATCAGTTCATCCACTCATTAATTTGTAATCATGGACACAATAATTGGTTTAAATTCTACACAAGCCTTAAAAGTGACTTGGTCAACTATTAATCTTTCAACATTCTACACTAAACTTTCAAAATCAATAAAAAAAATTACTGACCTGATTTGAAAGTGACAAACAGATAGCTTAGTCAAGCACTTGAGCCCAGCAATTTCACTCATAATAGGAAAAGCAGATGGCCTAGGAGGAACTTTACTAAGCTCTAATTCCTTTAAAGCCTTCAATTTCGCTAATTCTAACCCTTTTAACCCTGGAGCAGCTGATACTTTTAATTGCAAGCACTCTAGCTCGGTTAAATCCTTAAAACCACCACCTTCCCCAAACAAATTCACATCATTTGCGAAAAACTTCAATGTCTTTAGCTTCTTAAAACCCCCAACAGAGCTTGGTAGTAAATTCAATACATTCTTGTATACATACAACTCTTCCACCTCCTCCACCCCTTCCCCCACCACTGAGCCGCCTTCCAAAAGCGGAAATTCCACACTTTTCCCCGATATATCCATCCCTTTCACGAAAGATTCCCCCTTTTTTACTGCATTATCCGATGAAGGTTTAGAATCTTTTCCTTTTTCGGGTTTTTCTTCTACGTGCTTGTCGAGATTCTTCTCGGTTTCGTTCAATTCTTTGACCTGCATTCTCTTTAATTTGATTATAAAATTAAAGAATTAATTGGCGATTTAGGGTTTCTCTTCAGGGGTAGGGTAAAGAAACGAAAACGAGGGATCGGTGAGGGAAGAGTAAAGTTGATATGTCTGTATAGGTGAGTGAATAGATATAGGCTATATGATTGTATACATGTAGAGAGAGAAGTAAGCTGTGTTTGTTGCAGTGAGATAGAGAGAGAAAAAACCCTAAAATCTTGAAGAAGGTGCCGTATGGGAACGTTAATGTAGAAAGTGGTTCAAATTGTAGTTTTGGGGGGCCGTTGAGGGTAATTCGGTATATATGTGCTTTTTTTTTTTCTTAAACTCAACACGACCACCATTTTTTGTTTTTCTTGGTTTTTGTCTTTTCTATTATTATTTTTTGGGTAATACTTCCGTCCAATATTGGATGGTCCAATATTCCTATCACAGCCATTAATTATTTTAGCAAAACACATGTCACTAGATTAATATGTTAGTTACTTTTGCAAGTTTAAAACATGAGGTATGTGTATTAATATAATTGGTGTAGGATCATCCAATATTGGATGGAAGAATTTTCCTTATTTTTTTCGTGGAGTTTGAGATATTGTTCTTTTTTCGTTCCAAAGGGATTTTATCTAAATGAGGAATATAAAGTAATTTTGTTTGACGGGGAAAAAGAATATAGATATATTATTTGTCTCATAAAAACTATTATTGAATAATATATCTAATTACAAAAAACAAGATACTTTACAATTTATATTCATTTTATTTCTAAGTAAATGTTAAATTATTGGAAAAAAAATCAGATTTCTTATTCTAAAATCGTGCATAAAAGGAAAGTGAAAAGACAAGAACAACAATATTTTACGTGATTCAGCTAAAGATGTTTGTGTTCACTGAATAATTCAAATATAACCGCTCACATTATTACAACTTGGTTTATGTACGGAAAAATCTGAAAACTCTCTCACAAAAGAAAGAACAAAGATCTCTTATGTTCACCCAAAAGTTTAACCACTATAAGATTGTTTCACATTTGACTAACTTATATGATTTTTCCCTCTTGGGTCTCTTGTTTCTAACTTTTTCTTCTCTCTTCCTTTTCTTGTCTTCAACCATCATCATATGGTTTCTATTTATAAGTCTCAGCCACCAATCAACAAATGATTTGGTCATCTTGGAAGACTCCAAACCTTTCAACTTTTCAAGACAACCATTAATTCCAAAACTATTTGGTTTTCCAAGACAATTTAAGTCTTTTCAGTGCATTGGTTCATGGATGTGAGTTAAAACTCAACAATTCCTTCCTAAACAAGCATCCCCAAACATCTCGATCATCTCAGAGATTGTAACTTTTTTCTTGTGTTCCCTGACTTGTTTTGAAAATCACGTGACGCTCGATCACCAGCGCTTATGTGACCAACTTGAACAACTCGATGCTCCAAGATATAGATTTTCTTTGTGTTGATCTTTCCACTAAATATGAATCAGACATGTTTGGAAATTTTACACCGATTATCTCGACCGGTGTATTTACATCAATGTGATGTCAACAACCCCAATGAAATGATGGTGCTAACGCTCGACGGTACATATCTCACATTTGAAAAAGTTTGGGCATTACCATTGTTCATTTGCAGCGAACACGTCTAACACCCCAACCTTCATCACCTCGTTGTTTGCAGTAGTAATGAGATCAAAATTCTTGTTGGTATACAATTACAAATATGAAAAAAGTAGTTAAATCTAAGATCCATTCGGGTTTCATCATATTAGACTTAACAAAATTTGCAGTCATCCCCACGAATGTGACATCCTCTTAAGTCAAGATCAACTTGAGCCATCCTCGGTCTTGACTTTTTCATTTGACAATTTGAAATCTTTCAATTCCTCAATCATTTGACAGCACTGATTTGGATATGTTATTTATTTCCACAAAAGTAGTGTTCCCTTTCACTATAGTCACAAAACTGAGACCATGATCTTCCATCTTAACATTGGTCATTCTTCTCATGACTACTCACTCGTTCAAAGCCCTCTGCAGCAAGTGGATTCCCGTTATCATTAGTGTTTCCTTTTCCTATTATTAGTTCATTTTCATAAAGGAGTGTAGTATTACCATCCATACTAAGTGTCTTCCTTCCTACCAGCATTATCTGTACCAATGGTTAAGACCTCAATAAGGAAGACAACAATAAAAAGAGCTTGTTCCTCATCCTCGTGCTTCTCATCAATATTTAGAAGTTCGCACACTATGGTTGAACAAATTGTTATGACTTTGAATTTTCGCTCACTCGTCCATTTTCAAAGATTAAAGTTCCATCTTAAGCTATAATCGACTTGTCATCGATTTTGATATATATATTCCCTCGAGTTTCTTTCGCAACGTCGTCGGTGTTGTCTCCTTTGTCACATTGAATTTGATCTCGGGAATGGTGGTCCTTTGTGTGTTCTAAAAATAAATGCAAATGCTAATCGAACCACAACCGCAAGTGTACGGTTGTCCCAAGTAGTAATACTGATAAATCAGATTCGTTCCAAGGACGGATGGTTGATCACAATGTCTAGCAAATAGTGATTGATGCACTTATGAAAATAAAAGAGGATAAAATGTTTGTTTGGTTTTGTTTATTAATTCTAAATAAATGAAAGACCAAATAATAATGCAAGTAAAAAGCTAAAACGCAAGTAAAATGAGTGAAAACGCAAGTATGAGCAAGTAGTACTTGAGAGACGCAAGGGTTTTTCTAACTATCATTCATTTCATACATTGTTTAAGGGACAAATTTGTAAATTGGTATTGGTCGGGATTCTATAATCTCCTTACCCCCGTCAGGGTGGACTAAGGAGCAACTATCAAATGCTACAAACCCCGTCAGGGCGATTATAGTCCACTCTCAAGTGTTAAAATGTTCATTACCCAATAGGCCATAGGTTTAATTAAGCTCGTCAGAGTCAATAATTTCTAACCTACATTCATTAACTAGTTCGGTACCTAAACCCCCCGTCAAGGTGATCCAATCGCCACTAATTGGAATAGCCTAGATACTAAATCCTATCATTGGTTAATTACGTCAATAATAGTAATTAAAATGAGAATTAAAGAAAAATACAGTTTACCCAATTTGATTTAAATAATAAATATCCCAAATTCAAATGTATAGAATGAAATCAAATTGGGATTAACCCATTATGCGTTCTCAAGCACTATGAATTGTTTAGCTCATATTAAAAAGAAAAACTAAATTCAAATAAATGGAATTCATAATTGATTACAAATAAAAGATAAAAGAAACCTAATTTCCGGAATTGGAATGACTGAGAACGGAGCTATAGACCCACTCCAGCTCTAGCAGCTTCTTCTTCCTTCCTTCTGTTGCTTCTCTCTGGTGTTTTTAATTGTAAAGAATGAATTGTGTGTAAAATAGAAGTCCAGACCTCCTTTTATAATAAGAAAAACGGATTAGGGCTTGGACCAGAAAATAAAAGCCTGATTAAATGTCCAAGCCCACTTTCTAAGCCCAAAATCCCGTAATTGATGACAGGCCTTCACTAAAACTGCTTTTCCCGATGCGTTACAACTCCGATTGACCTCATTCCAGTTGCTAAAGTTCCGTATTTCGATAAGGAATAATTTCTCTTCAAAGGTCAGCGGCTAAATCAGCTCTTAAGCACCTCGAAAACAGCAATCAATGGCCTGGAGAATGGATTTTCAGCTCTAAAAATAAAATCTTCGGGATTTCTCTTCAAGTCTTGACTCTATCTTTTGATCTTTGACTTTATCTTCGGATTCCTTTCCTAGCTAACATCTAAAAACCTGTAAACTTTACACTAAAAATACCAATATTACGCGCAAAAGTTTAATAATTCAAAAATGCTAGAAATAAAAAGGTAATTCCGAAATATTGCATATTTAACCCAAAAGTCTATCAAATTAATTAACTAAACACCAAAAATGATGTCTCCTAAGGGTCTAAAATAAGAACAATTAGGGAGACATCAAGACCCCCAACTCAAACCTTTGTCGTCCCGACAAAGCAAAACAAAATAAAACGAGGGGTAGAAGCAAACGTATAAACACATAGAAGCTAGCAAATAAACCCTAAAGCAATTCTTAAGATAAATCTCATATAGAAAAAACTTTAAAAACTAACATCTACATACACTAATCATGCAACATCAAACATAAATAATCTCAATCATAAAATTAAAGTCGCAATGCTTGAAGGTTACACTTGTACTCATCTCTGTATGATGGCTATAGGGTGGTCATTAATCCTAACTCGCTTTGAACGCTCCACCTAGTCTATTCCCTATCAACAGAATCATAAATTCACTATGCACTTAGGAATCACGAGGTCTTTACGGTTATAATATTGGCTTAAGGACGGGTGTGGATGTATATTTGGTAAATTTGAAGTGAGCTTTTGGCTCTCTCCTCACTTACCATCAACATTGTCCTCGAGCTTGAGTTAACGCTCAAAAAGATGTCTCACTCACCCATTACGCAACAATTTAGCGTCCCATGTCTACCCACTATAAATTAGATGATTTTTAGAAAAAAATTCCACTTTGCCGAGTGTTTTATTCATTCATATTTTTCTTTTTATTTTCTTTTCTCTTTTTCTTCTTCTTTTTTTTGTACAGAGGCAAACCGGGTACCCGGATTTTGGAAACCGGGTCCCCGGATCCTACTGTATTGATTTTCAAAAAATTTCATTTTTTTCTTTCTTTTTCATTTTTCTTCATTCCCGGCAAAGGGTTACAAGTATATATCATCTGCAATTTGTGCTACAATACAAAGCACATCAATCCCAACCCATTAAAGTCCCCATATGTGGTCCCACCACCCCAAACTCAAGCTCGAGACATGTCTCAGGATTGTGATTCAAGTGCGGGTCATATGGTCATGCCTAACAATCTAAGGGATAATGGTTTATATCGTGGCTACAAAGAAAAGGCTAAAGGCTCAACGTGGGCTAAGACGGATAATAATTCATACAAGGGATAGAAGGCTAAAAAGGCACAATTGGCTAACAAAGAACTGCCCCTATCATTTTCCTAATTACATAGCTTGTCTTTAGTTCATATCTAGGTGGGTTCTCTACTAATTAGGATTTCACGTTCTACACACCAAACATATTCCTTGAGTACAAGCTTACTTCATTTGCATTGTTCATTAATTTTTCCTATTAATTACCTATGTTCGCATGCAATTGTAAGTGCGTTTTATGTTAATCCCTAAAGTTCACTATTTACTATCATTGATTCATCAAAAGTATGCTTAAAGGGATATTTAAAAGTCTCTATAGTCAAACGCAACTCCGAAAATTCTTTTATTGAAAGCAAGTAAAACAAATAACACATAAAAACTGGGATGAGGCAACGAACCCCACCCCAAACTCAAAAATGAGTCGTGTCCCCACGACTCGAAAAGACTCAATAAAGCAAATAAACTAATATACACTAAATGAGAAGGATTAGAAAACGTATCTGAACCAGCTCGAGGCTGGTTTTCGTTGTTGCGTCCATGAACTTTATCTCGCGTCTAGACATCGTAAGTTGTTCTTTGAACAAATAAAGTTCAACTTGTTTGTAACGTTTCCCAAAATATCAATCATCGCATCCTGATTCTCTTTCAACACCTTGATTTTCGATTCCAACTCAGTATCGGATCATCTTCTTCCTCACTTTCAGGTTCCTCAATCACTTTCCTCTCCTTCGGATTAGCTTCAATCGTAACCTTGTGTTTGAATGCGAATTAGGAATCCCAAGAGCTTGTTCTTGAACGGCACCAAAAGTGTTATTTCTTGGATAATTCCTTCGATAAGCACACATGACAACGGTTTTGATAGGCATCTCTTTCCACCCCAAACTCAAAACTTCAAATAGTGAGAAGCTAAGGCTTAGAACTTTGATGTTTTGAGGTTTAAGACTTGAAGATTATGGTGGAATATGAGATGGGTAAAGACTAATTGATGTGTGGGAAGAGGGAATTGGATTTAATTTGAAGCTTGAATGAAGAACAATCGGAGGAAAGTGGGAGTTTTATCGTATTTTGGATGGGAGATGAGTCGATTTCATGGTATTGTGATGAAAGAGAGTAAGATTTGAGGATTGTGTGGTTGTAGATGATGATGTTCAGGAAATTCTGGGTTTTGGGAGTGTTTTTGGAGGCTGGTTTGAAGAAGGAGGTAAAAATATATGGCTAAAAAAAAACTGAAAACGGACCTGGCACAGATGCAAACCGGGTTCCCGGTTTCGAAAATCCGGGTACCCGGTTCTGCGTCGCTGTGACGACGCGAAAAAAATAAAAATACTCTTTTTTTTTTTTTTTTTTTTTTTTTTTTTTTTTTTTTTTTACCTCGAGACGCCCCAAGACGCTCCAACCCAAAACGCAGGGTCAGAGTGCCACCCTTCGAAACCGGGCGCCCGGTTTTGTGAAATGCGGGTACCCGGATTTTGTCGATGGCGCGAATGAAAACGCGCCAAAACGCCACTAGTCAAGACGCAGGACCAGAGTCCTTGGAATTTTACAGCTCCGAAACCGGGTACCCGGTTTCGCCAAATGCGGGTACCCGGATTTGTGTCGATGCGCGAATCAAAACGCTCCAAAACGCAGGTCACCAACACGCAGGGTCAGACTCTTCAACTGTTACAGCACCAAAACCGGGTTCCTGGATTTCGCAAACCGGGTACCCGGTTTCGACGCTGTTGTCGAACCCCACACGCCACGTGCTGCGTTTGAAGAGGGTGGTACCAGCTCCAAAACCGGGTTCCCGGTTTTGTAAAACCGGGTACCCGGATTCTCCTGGACATCCAACCTCTTTTTCTTCTGTTTTCGCCAATTCGACCCCAAACTCAAGTCCTTTTTACCCCTGAAATCATCAAAAACAACTACCCTTCCTCATTTCTTAATAATAAACACTAAAATTACGAAAATCAAACTAATCTAAAATGCAAAAATTTAAAAACTCAGCTATTATACAAGAATTGGCTTTTGTTTAACGTCGTTAAGCTCGACGGATTACCTCAGTCATTAGTCATTGACATAACCTCCCCAGCAGTGAGTGAGGTTGTTAATATTTGCAAGTCGAAATTTGCATCCCTTCGCTTTTATGCCCACTAGTTTGTCTGAGATAACCTGCGCGACCATGAATGGTCCTATCCAAGAACTTTTTGATTCACGTACCTTTGGGTGGGGGTTCGGTTTCTTCATAGCTACTTCTTCACCTACTTTGAACCCCTTTTTCTTTCTCTCTTTCTTAGGTTCCTTCGGAACCTTCGTGGCACGTGTTTTCTCTTTCTTCTTCGCATGATTGAGTTGTGGATCTTTGGGGTATGGAGGAGCTTTAATTGGTGGTTTCTTTCGTAGCTCTTTCTCCTCCACCCCTAAAGTGTCCACAACACTAATTGGCTTTGTTCTTACCGGTTCCATTACTTCTACACGAAAACATTCATCCTTGGAATCCGGAAACTTCATAGGTCTGAACACGTTGAATTTCACCTCCTCGTCTTGGATCCTCATAATCATTTCTCCATTTTCTACATCAATAAGGGTACGCCCCGTGGCTAGGAATGGTCTTCCCAAAATAATGGGGACATTCCTATCCGCGTCGTA
Source organism: Nemophila menziesii (assembly GCA_029959085.1). Taxonomy (NCBI): domain Eukaryota; kingdom Viridiplantae; phylum Streptophyta; class Magnoliopsida; order Boraginales; family Hydrophyllaceae; genus Nemophila; species Nemophila menziesii. The sequence continues at coordinate 8,796,789 of JARWIR010000017.1, read as the reverse complement.
ATCAAGAATAACGAAATCAGCGGGAAAAATTAACGTACCTGCCTTAACGAGGACATCTTCGATTCGGCCTTCCGGATGTGCAAGAGATCGATCCGCCATTTGCAAGACCATAGAAGTGGGTCTTGCTTCAATATTAAGCTTATCAAAGACTGATTTGGGCATCAAATTGATGCTTGCACCTAAATCGCATAGCGCTTTTCCTTTCCACTCATTACCAATAGATATCGGAATTGTAAAGCTCCCAGGATCAACTAACTTTGGAGGTAATTTACCTTGACAAATAGCACTACATTCCTCAGGAAGACCAATCATCTCATTATCACAATATGGCCGTTTGTTGGTGAGGGCTTTCTTCAGAAACTTAGCATACTTGGGTATATCTCGAATAGCTTCTAACAACGGAATATTTATGCTAAGACCTCTTATTTTGTTAAAGAATTTTTGATACTCACCCATATCACCTTTCTTTTGAACTCTTGATGGAAATGGTGGAGGTGGACGATTGATTATAGTCTCATCTTTCTTTTTCGGAACCTCAACAGGCTTCTCTACTTCTTCTACTTCAACTTCTTTATCTTTATTCACCACCTCTTTTTCTTTTCTAACTTCTTTTTCTTTCATAACCGGAAAAGGAGGTGGAGGAAGGTTCTTACCACTTCTAAGATTAATAACTTTACAATCTTCGATTTGTAACGGATTCTCAGTATCACTAGGAAGTTGTCCTTGCTGACGTTGATTGAGCTGTTTATTGATTTGACTCAGCTGATTTTGGAACATCTTCATATTTGCTTCAAGTGCATTTTGTCTTTCTATAGCTGCGTTCTGACGTTCTATCGCTGCATCCTGACGCTCCATCGCTGCGTTCTGACGTTCCATTGCTTGTGCTTGTAGAGCGATTAAACTTTCAACTGTTTTCTGAAGGGTTTTTGCTCCTTCTTGTGGATGGGCAGGTAAAGCTTTCTGGTTCAAATTCTCATCATAAGTATTCTGAGGAGCTTGTCTCTGTACATAATTTTGATTCTGTCCTCCTTGATAGTTATTGTGTGGTCTAGGATTATAGTTGTCACCTTGGGGACGCGGCTGATACGCATGTGTAGGATTGGCTGCCCCATTAGGATTCGAATATTGAAACCCAGGATGGTTTCTGTTAGGCTGATACCCATTACCACTCGCATTAAAATTACCTCTGTTGGACATGAACATCACTGATTCTTGATTACTCGGACAATTCTCCTCATCATGATCATCAACTCTACAAATCGAACACATATAAACCTCTTGTGCAGCATGCACCGCTACTCTCTTACCCGAAAATCCTTCTTTTACAGCTAAAGTAAGCTGCTTCAATTGTTGCTCCAAAGTGTTTTGAATTTTTGTCTCAAAGGTAGCAAGTTTCTCTTCTATGTTAACATTATTAACTCCCTTGACTGGTGTTCTTACTGAGCTCCACCCAACTTCATTCTTGACTGTTCTCTCTAAAATAATTTTGGCATGAGCGGGTTGAACTTGAAGAAAACCTGCTCCACATAGCGTATCCAATTTCTCTCTTGAAATTCCATCAAGGCCTCTATAAAAGATCTTTAACTGTTGTTGTTCTGAAAAGCCATGATTAGGAACTTTACGCAAACACATCTGAAATCTTGTCCAACTCCTACCCACAGTTTCCTCATACTCTTGACGGAATTGTGTCAATTCTAGTTCAGCATCTAACCTCATGTTACTTGGGTAATACCTGTCAAAGAAAGCAATTTCTAATTGGTCCCAATTGGTAATCCTCGTAGGATCTTGCGTATCGTGCCATTCACTTGCTCCATCAATGACAAAGAATTTGAAAGCAGCAAAATACATCTGTTCTCTTGAAACCCCTTGTGTGATATAAGAATCACATATCTGCTTAAATTTTTGTACCGCTCTAAGAGGATCTTCCGATGGTCTTCCGCGAAAATTTCCAAAGTTTTGGAACTGAGCTAGCATACCCGAATCTGGACGGAATCTCGGAACATTAATATCTGGAGCACCTACTCCTATAGCTGGAGCGCGGAATGGAACTTCTGGAGGGCCATTAGTGAACCACGGATCATGATTCATCACTATTTGGACTGGAGGATTAGGATTTAGTGGTTGAACTTGAGGAATAACGCCTGGAGCTAAAGGTTGGCCATTTGCATCTAACTGGCCTTGTCCATTCTGTTGACCTTGAATAATGATATTCTCCATTCTGTTACTTAATTCTTCTACGTCTAAAGCTTCTCGTTCTCTTCTTCTTCTGTTCGCAAGTCTGATCAACGATTCTGGATTACTAAGGATCGGAGGTGCTGGCTCTAGATCCTTGAATAGCCTTCTTCGCATACACCAAACCTAAAAACCTGAAAAAGCTAACAAACAAAAAGCGTAAAACTGATAAAATAAAATAAATGCACTTATCACTAAAGGATAAACACCGTGGTCACACGCTACCGTCCCCGGCAGCGGCGCCAAAAACTTGGTGGTCCTTTGTGTGTTCTAAAAATAAATGCAAATGCTAATCGAACCACAACCGCAAGTGTACGGTTGTCCCAAGTAGTAATACTGATAAATCAGATTCGTTCCAAGGACGGATGGTTGATCACAATGTCTAGCAAATAGTGATTGATGCACTTATGAAAATAAAAGAGGATAAAATGTTTGTTTGGTTTTGTTTATTAATTCTAAATAAATGAAAGACCAAATAATAATGCAAGTAAAAAGCTAAAACGCAAGTAAAATGAGTGAAAACGCAAGTATGAGCAAGTAGTACTTGAGAGACGCATGGGTTTTTCTAACTATCATTCATTTCATACATTGTTTAAGGGACAAATTTGTAAATTGGTATTGGTCGGGATTCTATAATCTCCTTACCCCCGTCAGGGTGGACTAAGGAGCAACTATCAAATGCTACAAACCCCGTCAGGGCGATTATAGTCCACTCTCAAGTGTTAAAATGTTCATTACCCAATAGGCCATAGGTTTAATTAAGCTCGTCAGAGTCAATAATTTCTAACCTACATTCATTAACTAGTTCGGTACCTAAACCCCCCGTCAAGGTGATCCAATCGCCACTAATTGGAATAGCCTAGATACTAAATCCTATCATTGGTTAATTACGTCAATAATAGTAATTAAAATGAGAATTAAAGAAAAATACAGTTTACCCAATTTGATTTAAATAATAAATATCCCAAATTCAAATGTATAGAATGAAATCAAATTGGGATTAACCCATTATGCGTTCTCAAGCACTATGAATTGTTTAGCTCATATTAAAAAGAAAAACTAAATTCAAATAAATGGAATTCATAATTGATTACAAATAAAAGATAAAAGAAACCTAATTTCCGGAATTGGAATGACTGAGAACGGAGCTATAGACCCACTCCAGCTCTAGCAGCTTCTTCTTCCTTCCTTCTGTTGCTTCTCTCTGGTGTTTTTAATTGTAAAGAATGAATTGTGTGTAAAATAGAAGTCCAGACCTCCTTTTATAATAAGAAAAACGGATTAGGGCTTGGACCAGAAAATAAAAGCCTGATTAAATGTCCAAGCCCACTTTCTAAGCCCAAAATCCCGTAATTGATGACAGGCCTTCACTAAAACTGCTTTTCCCGATGCGTTACAACTCCGATTGACCTCATTCCAGTTGCTAAAGTTCCGTATTTCGATAAGGAATAATTTCTCTTCAAAGGTCAGCGGCTAAATCAGCTCTTAAGCACCTCGAAAACAGCAATCAATGGCCTGGAGAATGGATTTTCAGCTCTAAAAATAAAATCTTCGGGATTTCTCTTCAAGTCTTGACTCTATCTTTTGATCTTTGACTTTATCTTCGGATTCCTTTCCTAGCTAACATCTAAAAACCTGTAAACTTTACACTAAAAATACCAATATTACGCGCAAAAGTTTAATAATTCAAAAATGCTAGAAATAAAAAGGTAATTCCGAAATATTGCATATTTAACCCAAAAGTCTATCAAATTAATTAACTAAACACCAAAAATGATGTCTCCTAAGGGTCTAAAATAAGAACAATTAGGGAGACATCAGGGAACAAGAGTTATTCGAATCATGCTAACTTCCTTCTATTCGGTGGATCCCCTAATAGCATCTGTCATACCTTGAGACTTTTCTTCCTCCAAAACTAGGCCAAAACCCTGTTGTACGAGAAGTCTTGAATTGTAATCTTCCATAATAAAAAAACTCATTTTACCATCAAATAATGGAACTTTAAATTCAGATGTCGACGCCATCTTTCTTTTCAAAACTTCTATGCAACACAACTACATTTCTAATACCATTTTATTGGAAAAAAAATCGTATTTCCCGTTTGTTGGCCTAACGTCCTTTTAATCTTGTTTTAATATTTGCCAAATCGTGTTTTAATTACCCCCGAAATAGTGCTTTATACTTGCCCTAACTTAACACTATTTCTCCTTGTGTTCTAACTTAATTTTTCAAGAAAATTGATTTGGTGGGCCGGCATACCGCCCAAATGGCCGGCATACCGCCGGGAAAGAGCCGTTGCCTAACGGTCACAAGCCACGTGGATTTTCCCGTTGACTAGAAGACAAGCATCACCGGTATACCGCCCGATTCACCGGTATACCGCCCAGAGGTCAGAAATGTCTATAAAAGAGAGCTTTATCACATTCAAGAAACCACCTCTTACCAATCCAATTCTAATCATTCTTACACATCAATAAGAGGTCTCAAGCTTACATAGAATTAATCCAAGCTTGATCAATCAACTTGTCATATCTACTCATTCAAGGAGTAAATCAAAAGGAGCTTCAAAGTTATTATCTACTCAAGAGGAGTTTACATGCTTATAGTCATATCTACTCTTTAGGAGATCATCTAGCAAAGTTGTTTGCACCCCTTTAAACACTTTGTATCTATCCTCTTAAGTCTAAGTCTTGTAATAGATAGATTAAGAGAGAATTCAAGTATAGGGAGTATACTTGGTATCCTTGTGTTGTGATTACACAAGTGTTTGTCCTTCGTGGTTTCGAAGAGGTTGTCCTTGTGTTGCGATAGCACAAGTGTTTGTCCTTCGTGTTATCGAAGAGGTTGTAAGGGTTATTGTGTTCTCGACCCGGTTAAGAGAGACACGGGAGCTTAGTGAAAAGCTTGAAATCCTAAGGAGGCTTCCTTAGGTAGTGGATGTAGGGAAACCGAACCACTATAAATCATGTGTATCTTTCTATCCCTACTCTATTTACTTTCCGCACTTTATATGTTTGATTACTTGCTAGTATAAAAATCGTAATAATGTTTATCTAGTTAATCAACCTATTGCCATCTAGAGTAGTAAGAAAATAGAAACTCGTTTTACATGTTAAACTTATATATCGAACCTCTAGCTTATCCTATGCATGATCCAATAAGTGTTTGATATATTAGTTATCTTAGAAGTTTTCACTTTAACTTATAATTGTCCAAAAGATTTTTAATTAGGCATTAATCTTTTTAGTAATCCTATTCACCCCCCCTCTAGGACTTTCAATTGGTATCAGAGCCTAACTCTACGTGAATAGCTTAATCGTTAGTAGAGTAAACGATATGGAATTTAATCTTTTGGAAAAGTCGTCTTCTACTCGACCTCCACTTTTTGTAGGAACTTACTATTTTACTTGGAGAACAAAAATGGAGAAATTTATCAAAGCCGAAGATCCCGATCATTGGAGAATCGTTATGGAAGGTCTATTCGTTCCATATAAAAAGGAGTCAAATGAAGCGGGAGTTCTTAAGCTAAATCAAGAAGAAATAGATTATGATGAACTCACCGATGAGGATAATGCTAAGCTTACTCAAAATGCAAAACCGATGTACACTCTAATTTGTGGAATATCCGAAGAGATTTTCTCACAAATGTTAGATTGTAACTCCGCAAAAGAGCTTTGGGATCGTTTGGAGTTTCTATATGGGATTGTCGAGAATAACGAAGAAAAAGAGAGCTTAACTCATGATGAATCTCATGACAATCCTAAACCAAACCATGAGGTAGCAATCTATCCTAACTCTTTGTCTCCTCCATTTAATTATGATGATATTAGGCATATTTCATCCCTTCTAAAAATTATTGATTCCCAAATCCATTTAAATAACTTTTTGTTGAAAAAGGCTAAAGTTGAGCAAAAGAATTGTTTTAATTGTTGTATCACTTTAGATGATGTTTTGGGAAATACTAAAAACCCTTGTTTCGAAAATATTTTCTCTTCCAACAAAAGTCAACATTCGATGAAGAAAAATATAGAAGGTTTTGAAAAAGTAGATGAAGCATTTTCACTTGCTCTTAAAACTTTAGAAAATCATCCCTATTTAAATGTCACTCCATTTGATGAAAATGATCTTTTTAAAGAAAAACTATTTTTAAGTGAAAAGTTGATTTTACAAAATAATGAGAAAAATCCGTGTTCAAAACCTTCTCGTGATACTTCTATTTGCAAAAGAAGTACTTGTAATTATTGTGGTAAACCCGGCCATCATGTTTCTTCGTGTCATTACCACAAACAACTTGAATACGGGTCTTTGATACCCTCGTGGGAAAAACCGACATGGATCGTGAAAAGCACTAATCGTGTTCCTGGATCCATTTCACCTTGGATACCATAGTAATATTTTATTGTAGGTGTTGAGCGTCAAGAAATTGAAATGATATACAAAAAGACGCTCAAATCTCGTAAAAGAAAAATCCGGTGAATTCTTTCGTTCTTTTCTTTTTTAGTTTGTGTTTTATTATGTGGTTATGTGTTTTATCCTCTATGTGCTATTATATTTTAAGCTTTACCCTTGTTTCATGCATGACATTGCTTTGTTTTTTTTTTTTTTTTTTGGGTCTTTTTGTACTTTTTAGAAAGTATAGGTTTCTTAGGAAATTATCTGTTTTTATGTTCTAGCCCTTTTTACTTGCTTGTTTTCATAAATAAAAATTGCCCCAATTATATTTTTTACATTATATAACCATTGGGGAGGTTTCGGGCTAATTTCGAGCACTTTTTTATCCCTATTTTCGAGAGTTGAGCGGCATACCGGCGGGCTTGAACAGAATCCTTGTTTTACTGGACCGGCATACCGGTAAATCCAGCGGCATACCGGTCGGGGTTTTTCTGCAGTTACGAAATCGATTTAAAGGCTTTCCAATACCCATTTCTTTTCATTCTTCAAACCCTAACCTCCTCTCCTTCACGATTCTCTCTGCAAATCGGCCATTATCCATCTTCTTCATCCATTAATCTTCCCTAAAACCCATATCCTTCAATCATCTTCATCATCTCTTGCTATGGGTCCAAGGAAAGAAGCCTCTTCATCCTCTACAAGAAAGAAGACCGGAAGCTCCTCTAATCCTCCTCCACCTTCAAAGCCTTTCGATATTCAACCGGGTAGAAAGATTAAATCCTCCGCATTTCCCTCCGGTAATAGCTTTTTTACTCATCTTGATTCACAAGGGCTTGTTCCTTTCCTTTCAATTGAATCCAATGTTGCTACTAGTTTTTGTCAAGAATTTTACAAAAACTTCCAATTTAATTGTGATAGGAACTTCATTTCTTCTAAAATCAATGGAAAAATTGTTAAAATTGATGAAACCCTTCTTGGCTCCGTTTTGAATCTCAAAACTTCGGGTTTTAGCTCTTTTTGGAATATTAATTGGGGTGTTCTTGATATAACTACTATCCCTCTTGTTGAAGCCTTTATGGAATCCCATTTAGTTAATCCGGCCTCAATTAATCCCGAGTCTAAACATTGGAGGTCATATGATTTCACACCCGATTTTCAAATTGCTTATAAAATTGTTCTAAATGGTTTATTTTGCAAAAACAAACACGATGCTAATATTTCCCCTTATGAAGCTTACATTCTTTATCGTATTTATCACAACGAGCCTATCAATTTTCCCGCTATCATGATCAAGATGATGAATCATGCTTTTCTTAACACCAATAGTCCCCCCTATGGTTTAGCTCTTTCCACTATTTTTAATCACCTTGGTTTTAATCTCGAAAATTCTCCTTCAAAAAGCTTCAACTCAAATTGGGTCATAAATTACAAAGCCGTTAGGAAAATGAAGTTTGTGATTTACAATAATGAATATATTCCGGAAAATCATGTCAATAACCTTGGGGATCGAGATACTATCTCTAATATTCTTTCATCTTCTTCGCGTGTCACCGGTCCACCTATCCCGGCCTCTCCTATTCGAAATGAGCCTACACAAAACCATCCCATACATGAGGATTCCTCTAATATCTCTCGAATTGAAGCTACACTTAACCGTTTTATCAATTTTGTGGAAAGAAAATTTGAGGTGTTTGAAGGAAAATTGGAGAATCTTGCTCGAGATGTGTCTTGCATTAAGGATGATGTGTCTCATTCCCGCCGCCGTTCTAGAAGCCGCTCTCCTCGGGATAATCGTTAATTGTTATAGTTGGGTGCTTTTTATATTCATATTATCCTATTTGGTTTTTAGTTGACTATGCTTTATCCTATTTCGTGCTTTGAATACTTTTGGGTCCGTGTTTTGGACATTTAGAATGTTATTGCTACTTAGTTTTATTTGGATAATGTTTTAGGATGTTATGTGTTTTTATTTGGATATTTGGTTAGTATGCTATGTTTTTACTTTGGATAATTAATTGTTTTTGAATGTCTTTAATCGTGTTATGGATATATGGATGTTTTTATTATCTATTGCGATATTACTGCTATCATTTCATTTGCTATTCCCGTAAGTTATGCTACTTATTACTCGTCACTAATCTTGCTTACCTTTTATAGGAAATCTTGCTTGTTTAATCCTCCTTGTTGGATAAATGCTCTTCCTTATTATCTCTTAGTGTATTGTGATATTGCTAACATTTTCTTGGTGTTGTAGGTGCTTTCAAATTTCTATTTGTGTTAAAAATTGCTTTTTATAGCCCCTACATTTTTTAAAAAATGGAACAAAGGTCCCTTGGTGATATTTTAAAATGGTCAAAATTCCTTTCTTTAAAATTTGAAAAATGGTACTTATGTTTCCCAACTTTGCCATCTAAGTCCCTCAAATTTTGAAAAATTACGCTTTCACCCCTAAGAGACTTTTCTTCTAAATTATTCACTAATTCTTTTTGTTGTTGACAAAGGGGGAGAAAGATCAAAGATACAAACTTAAAAGTTTTATAAACCATAAAGTATCTTTGAACACAATTTTGCATTGTTATTATGCCTTGTGAAAGGGGGAGTTTTTAAATGAATCGTTTCACGAAACCTTTTTATAAAAATACCTTATGCATAGAGTAAGGGGGAGTTACTTCATTTACCAATCGATAACTCATTTAAAGGTTTTCATTTGTTGAAAACTCTTTATTGGCAAACTTGTGTTTTCGATTTGTCAAACATCAAAAAGGGGGAGATTGTTGGTCTAACGTCCTTTTAATCTTGTTTTAATATTTGCCAAATCGTGTTTTAATTACCCCCGAAATAGTGCTTTATACTTGCCCTAACTTAACACTATTTCTCCTTGTGTTCTAACTTAATTTTTCAAGGAAATTGATTTGGTGGGCCGGCATACCGCCCAAATGGCCGGCATACCGCCGGGAAAGAGCCGTTGCCTAACGGTCACAAGCCACGTGGATTTTCCCGTTGACTAGAAGACAAGCATCACCGGTATACTGCCCGATTCACCGGTATACCGCCCAGAGGTCAGAAATGTCTATAAAAGAGAGCTTTATCACATTCAAGAAACCACCTCTTACCAATCCAATTCTAATCATTCTTACACATCAATAAGAGGTCTCAAGCTTACATAGAATCAATCCAAGCTTGATCAATCAACTTGTCATATCTACTCATTCAAGGAGTAAATCAAAAGGAGCTTCAAAGTTATTATCTACTCAAGAGGAGTTTACATGCTTATAGTCATATCTACTCTTTAGGAGATCATCTAGCAAAGTTGTTTGCACCCCTTTAAACACTTTGTATCTATCCTCTTAAGTCTAAGTCTTGTAATAGATAGATTAAGAGAGAATTCAAGTATAGGGAGTATACTTGGTATCCTTGTGTTGTGATTACACAAGTGTTTGTCCTTCGTGGTTTCGAAGAGGTTGTCCTTGTGTTGCGATAGCACAAGTGTTTGGCCTTCGTGTTATCGAAGAGGTTGTAAGGGTTATTGTGTTCTCGACCCGGTTAAGAGAGACACGGGAGCTTAGTGAAAAGCTTGAAATCCTAAGGAGGCTTCCTTAGGTAGTGGATGTAGGGAAACCGAACCACTATAAATCATGTGTATCTTTCTATCCCTACTCTATTTACTTTCCGCACTTTATATGTTTGATTACTTGCTAGTATAAATATCGTAATAATGTTTATCTAGTTAATCAACCTATTGCCATCTAGAGTAGTAAGAAAATAGAAACTCGTTTTACATGTTAAACTCATATATCGAACCTCTAGCTTATCCTATGCATGATCCCATAAGTGTTTGATATATTAGTTATCTTAGAAGTTTTCACTTTAACTTATAATTGTCCAAAAGATTTTTAATTAGGTATTAATCTTTTTAGTAATCCTATTCACCCCCCCTCTAGGACTTTCACCGTTCTAAGATCGTGACAAAAGAAATGAAAAGACAAGAATAATAATATTTTACGGGATTCGGCCAAAGATGCCTATGTCCACTGAGTAATTCAATATAAGCACTCAGACTATTACAATTTGGTATTCGTACGGAAAATCCCGAAACCCTCTCACAAAAGAAAAAACAAATAAATCTCACACTTACCAAGAGTCTAACCACTATAGGATCATTATACACTCACATTTAACAAACCTATATGATTCGTTACTCTTGCATCTCTTGTATCTAGCTTCCTTTTTTCTCTTCCTTTTCTTGTCTTCATTCATCAACATATGGTGCCGATTTATAGGCCTTCACAACCAAACAGACCAATGAATCTAGTCACCTTGAAAGACTCCAACTATTTCAAACTTCCAAGACAACCATTAATTTCAAAACACCATTTAGTCTTCTCAATGTATTGGTTCATGGATGCGAGTCAAATCTCAACAAAGATGTATCTTTTAAATATAGATTTTAACTAAATAAACCCTAAACCCAACATTAAATGTTGTTTGGATCAGTCACTTTCAAAATGTTTGTAAAAGACTAACTGTTGATATCATTCCATGTTGATATCGTTCTACTCCCATTATATATAACTAACTATCTTTATTGAAACCAGTTGGCTTAGCTCAATTGGCCAAGACCTTTCTATTTTTTCTACACTTAAAGGGTGTGAAACGAGAGGTATATGGTGAGAATATGTATGGGGAGGCATGTTTATCCCTGTGGAATTAGTCGTGGTGCATACATATCTATGTGGGACTAGTCATGGTGCGCGCAAGCTGGGCCGAACGACCTACTTATCAAAAAAGACTATCATGATTGATTTCTTTAAGTTTAACTGATTTGTTCATTCATTGTCTGTTGATTTTTCAGCATGATTTATGATTTGAATTTGAAATTTCAGTTCACAATTATCATTGGGGTCATCTCTGTATAGTTATTTTTTCTATCAATTCATCTGTTCAGACTTCTTTTCATTCTTACTTAATTCTAGGTTCAATTTTGAATTTATCTTTTTTTTTTATGTTTAAAATCAATGATTTGAGGGTCCAATCAATGATTGTCGAAATCTGAATGTGGATGAAAAAATTCTCAGCATTGAAAGTTTTACATTTCAAAAGAAAATTAAATGGCATATATATTACAATTACATACATTGATATCCAGTATTTCATTTTTTTTCATTATTTGATTGTCATGTATTAATAATTATTTTGAAATTCAGTTAATTTGATTTCATTTTTAGTGTGTGTAATGACTTAAATATGCATTTTTTTAAATGACTTAAACATGCTTTTTTAATCACCAATCGATTATAATTGAACATCTTCCTATTCCCCCATGCCTTGATGAAAACCTTTAATCCCCTAAGCTTCTTGAGCTTGAAGCCCTGCAAAATTACATTTTTAGTTGCTCATATCTTTTTTTTTTCTTTTTTTTAGTTGCTCATATCTTGAATATATGGGTGGGGTGGGGGTGATAATTGCATTATCAGACCTGTTCCTACTGGAAATCAAGGCGTTGAAGTGTTATATTTCTTTTATTTCAAAGAATCCTAAAGTTAATGACAAATCTTAGAACTTTGTATGTCTTAACCCCTGTGCAATGCATTCCAAGTCTTGGATCAAAGGAACATTTAATTCTTATTAATTAGTACTGAAAATCTATTAATATAATTACTATATAAAAACTTTCAGATTTCTCCAAATAGACAAAGACCAAAATATTCAAAATCCTACAAAAGAGTTTACTTTGGAAATATAAAGGAACAAGTATAAATAAATACATTGAATTCACTTTGTTAGAAACATCAAAACAATTGACCAAAAAGAAAAATTCATAAATAGAAAACTTCTAACTTTGGCTAAACTCTTAACAAAGGAAAAGGGGAACGTGAAAGTGTAAAGTGTAAAAAGGAAAGAAGATACTGCTTCTCTTATTATACTCTGTTATAAGCAACTGATTTGCTAAAGAGTCGTCTGATATACACAACTTGAAGTGCACTCACAAGTGCAAGCAAGATGTATTCTCCAACTGTGTAGAATATTACTCTCTTCCTTGTACTCTCATTAGCTGCAACAAAACCATACCATTAAATCATGCTTAATTTTCAGACAAAACTACCCCTCATTAAATAAACTAAAACTACAGATACTATATAAATGGGCTTACTATGACGGTGACGAGAATCACGTGCTTTTAAAAACTTCTGTTCAGCTGTAACAGCTTCTAAAGCTTCCCTTAATTCAGCAATTTTAACATTAATGGGGTCTAAATGTTCTGTCATTATATAATAAAGGATCAGTATACAATTTATAGAGAATAAGAAACAAGAATAAAACTAACCATCTTTGGCAAGATCATGTTCACTAGGTATATGACCAACATGAATATAGAAAGAAACAGTTTCGGGAGTTGAATAAGTGTTGTGAAAACAGAATTTGTACATTCCACTTCTTGGGGCTTTAAATTCAAATTTATCTCCAGATGTTCCTTTTAATGTCTGAACTACATTACCTCCAGGAGAAGTTGCCTAGATCAAACATATATCACATATCAAATTTTAATAGCATAGATCACAATTCAACAACGTTTATCATAATCTTAATATACATATATGTGACGATCGGTCGGAAAATTCAAATTACCCTACAAATCTTACGAATATCAAACAGGTTTAACTTATAACCTATCAAATTAGGGACAATTTTTTTTGTTATATTTACAATACCCACGATTTATTTATAAGTTAAAATAGATATTGACTAAAATATAATTGAGGAGGATGTACAGTAAAATCGATGCCAGGGTGATCTGAGCTCCAAAAGATATCGTGATCCACGACGACGAAGTTTCCAGAAACGGTGTCGCCTTCATACAAAACGTACTCGTAAACGCACTCTTCATCGTTCACCGTTACTGCTAGTGGCGCCACCGTCGAAAAGCAGCTCAGAAGCACCAAAGCCACCATTGACCACGCCTGCACCTTACCGCATCTGACTTTTCTCTCCATTTATTTGTTTTTATTTTTCCAGATTTTAGAGAAGGGAAAAAATAAAGTCCTAGATTGTGTATTTATTATGTTAACTAGTTTTGTAAGCTCGCACGATGTCGTTCGTTGGGTAAGATTGTTCACAATAACCAATGATAATGAGACACATCAGTACGAAAGCGAAGTAAAGACGTGGCTTATTTTCTTAGTGGCTCAATTAATTTATTTTTTCTACATGAACAATATTGAATTTCTTAGTTTGACATTAGAACTAGAATAATGCTATATATTACCTCATATTCTTTCACCTCTTCACCAACTCCTTATATAAAGCCTATATAAAAAATTTAAAATTAATCATAGTGTTTTCTTTTTTTAAATAATTTTTTTCTCTTTTTTTTATTTAATGCCACGGAATGAAAGGGTAAAAAGATGATATATATATAGCATTACTCTTAGAACTAAAATGAACTTTTTTCTCTGAAAAGTAAAACCAAAATTACAAACAGCATAATTACAACAACATAATTTAACTAATATCTCTATATAAGTTAGATAGGAATTCATAACTTTCAATTAGCAAGTTGCAATTCTATCTAGATAAGTCAATATTCAGTTCTGCGCATTTAATAATTAAGTCTGCAATATCGTTCAAACTTTTTTTAATGTGAAAAGTTTTCCAAATCAAGATTTTATTCATCTATTTCCAAATTTCATTAATAATTGGTTGAATTTTCCTATAAATTCTTTTTTTTAATACCTTAAATCACTTCAAGTTTGTTTAAGTAGAAGAAACTACTCGTCTTGTTGAAACCAGTTGTTTATCTCATCGCAAAAATGATAGTCCAAACTTTCTCTTTGATGCATGATTTGATCCTTCCTCTTTTAATGATTTTATGAGTAATAATACCTTCACGATTAACAACCTTTCATTATTTGGTAAAAGATGTGTCATTAAGGCAGACGAGATTCGCTTCATCTTGCAAAATCATATTATTTTCTTTTTCCTCCTCCCTTAGCCAATTTGATTCATTATCCTATTTTGCAATACGCCGTTATCCAAACAGATATTTTATTAAAGCGTTTACTTTCATATTCACTTCCTTGACATTCCATTTCTATTCTAAAAAAAACCTTTCATTCTCACTTTTGAAATGAACCAATGCGTACTAAGGATGTATCATGTATGTAGTAAAACCTTTCTTATCCTAACCATTATTGGAGAAACTTTTTATTGTATTTAGAGTAAATATACTGGATGCCCACTATACTTTAACCGAATTAATAGCTTACCCTCTAGACTGTATAAAGCGTAAATTTACCCATAACTTTTATTTTTGCGACTCGTTACTCCCTTATGACGAAATCCTTCTAATTTTTCCGTTAAGTAAGCACGTACGAGGCATGTGAAGGGTTTCAATAATTTTTTATAAATAAAAAACATTTAAATTATTTAAAAACAAAACCCTCATATTAGAAAGGGAAAAGGAGTATTTCTTAATTAACTACACTATTAATACCTTAAATTAAAAGAACAAACAAAATCAAAACACAAATATTATGTTTATTGCAGAAGGAACCCTAATTCAGAAGAATTACGATTGAAAAATCCTTCTAATCTTCCACACACCTCTCTTCTAATCTTCAATACTCACGAATGAGTTATTCAATGAACGCGAATGGTTGCAGGTCGTTGTGGCCAATTTCCCCTTCACCTCTACATTGCAAGTGCGAACAGTTAGCAAAGCTACGTACTTCCTAGATGGTTTTGAATCCAGGTGGGAGGTATTACAGGTGTATGTTTTGGGATTGTGGAATGAATTGCAAGTTCTTTGTCTGGTTTGATGAGCCAATTTGTGAAAGAAGTGTTCAGATAATTCGTGGGCTATTACGTAATTGCGATGATTACGTTTATGAATTAGATGCGGTGAATACCCAAATGAAGCTAATGGTTGAGGATTTGGATGAATTGATACAAAAAGAAAAAACGCATACAATTTTTTTGAACTGGGAGTCTAAAAATGAAAGATGATTGAGGGTGAGTTGCAACTAGGGGTGCACGCGGGTCGGGTAACCGTCCCTAAGGGTACAACCCTAAACCCAAGCCTAATTTTTTGGTTTTGACTAGACTAACCCTAAGGTAAGGAAATTGTGTGGGTTGGGTTAATGCGGATGGGTCGGTTTTGGGTCCGGTTCGCTTTTGGTCAACATAAAGTCAAACAACTTAAAATAGTTAGAAAAAAGTCAATCTTTGAATAGATTTTCCAAAAATAGAAACTTACTAAAAATAGTAACTTTCAAAAATAATAAGTTACTGAAATTACAATACAACTACAAGCCAAGGTTTAAACTGATTACATTACATTACAAGTCCCAAATATACAAAACTCTAAATTACATACAATGCAACCGCTAATGTACAAATTAAGTAGATAAAATGTACAAAAGTGGGTGCATTTGCTTGATTACTTCCAAAAAACTTTAAGGGCCTCAAATTTTTGCAATTATACACTTCAAAGGAGAAAAAATACTTTATAACCTTGTCTCAGATGTTGTTTTCATCATTGGCATGAAAATAGGCCTTAGATTTAATATCTTCATCGGCTTTATATAGTTAGGGACCACTTAGGGACAAGGGACTGTTTTTAAAACTTACAAGTTGCAAATAACAATCAAAATATGTTGCCAACTCAACCAGTCATTCCTTACACGAGTTAATTAAGTAATCATTATATGGGAAAAGGGAGATGCAAACTATATTATATTTGAAGTTAAATTGTAACTTGTAAGTAATAAAAAGATGCATTTATAGTTTTATACCTTAGGTTATTGCATGTGATTATAGTCCACCTTCGAATGACTAAGTTCTATTTACCCAATTGGCCATAGGATTAACTAAGTCTGTCAAGGTCAATAACTTTTATCCTACATTCATTAATTAGTTTTGTACCTAAAACCCCCCGTCAAGGTGATTCATATGCCACTTTATGAAATAGCCTAGATACTTATTTCTATTGTTGATTCATGACTTCAGTAATAATTGTTAAATGCAAACTAATGAAAAAGATTAATTACCCAATTCGATTTCAATTACAATAATCCCAAAACCAAAAACATGAATTGAAATAGATTTGGGCTTAACCCATTAATGCGTTCTCAAGTACTTTATAAGTTTAGCTCATACTAATACGAAAAACTAAGAAATTAAAATAAAAGGAATTCATAATTTTTTTATCGAATGAAATAGAAGAACCTAATTACGGAGTTGAATTGGCTGAGAATTGGAGATGTTGAATTTCTCCAACTCTTGGCTTCTTCTCTGGTGTTCTGACTTCTAAGCGTATGAATTGTATGTTAAAAATAAGAGTCCAAGGCCTATTTATAATATAAAATTCAGACTAGGGATTTTCTAAAGGATTAAATGAAAATTAGAAAAGCCCAAGTCCATAATTAAGCCCAAAATCTCGTAACTGCTGCACCACCTCCACTAAATAAACTCTAACCGACTTGTTTCAACTCGGAATGACTTCGTTCCAGTTTCTTAATTTCCGTAACTCAATAGGGAACAAATCATCTTCACAAGTCAGAGGCTGAATCCACTCTTAGATGACTCGAAATCAGCAATCATAACAATTTTCCAGATTTGCAGCTTGAATTTGTCAATTCTTTCGGGATATTTCTTCTTGCTTTGACTTCATTACACGATCTTTGACTTTATTATTGGGTTCCTCTCCTAGCTAGTATTCAAAACCTACAAACTTTTCACTAAAAGGAACAATATTATGCGTAAAAGTTTAAATAAATGAAAAATACTAGAATTAAAAAGAGGAAAATCGATTTATTGCACATTAACACCAAAAGTCTATCTAAATAGTCGAATAAACACCAAAAATGATGTCTCCCAAGGGTATAAAATTAGAATATTTAAAGAGACATCACATATCAGCAGCAGGTACTAAATTTGCTGCAGAATTCCTTCAAAGACTTGTTGCAACAGTCGCTAGTCTTCTGTCTTGGCGCCATGTTTCATTCAGCAGTGTCAAATCTCTCCTGTCTTCGTCCTTCAACCAGCGCCCAGACCTCTGTCCTGCTCCCTCCACGCCTTCCAGCTGCCTCCAAGCCATTTCAGCGACATCATCCAGTCCCACTCCAGTAGCTATATATATATATGATCATCAAATCAAACTTTTATATTAAAAGTAAACATACCAAGTCTTTATAACTTTTGTACCCGAGGAGGGAATTACAAAATATCAGTGACTACAATTAAGCCGCTCCTAAACATTAGGGCACGACTACAATAATAAATACATATATTCAATTGCAAATAAAATCCACCCATTCAATGGCTTTAGCGCAGTTTAGCTTTCTTCTCTTCAATTTAGTAGCATCTAGCGAAACAATACGATTATAGATAAAGTCTTCACCACATTTTGCGTCTCCATGAACTCTTGCATTCCTTTCACTCAATATACAGTATATATATGTCATGAAGCACAATCCAATAACAAGAAGCGTGTCTTTGTTTGGGCACACTTTAATTACAATTTCAATCAGATTCATCAAATCGTGAGGCGCCACTAAAATATTGCAGATTTGCAGCATTTTACCTAAAATTCTCTTAGAGAAGGTGCAGTTAGTAAGCAAGTGATCGATTTCTTCAATACTTTATTTACAGAAAACACAGAGTGGGTTAATTTGACACCCCACTCTATCATTCTTTTTTTTTTGTAGGTAGCCGGTTAGGTTCAACTAACCATGAAGTAAACGGGCACCTAGGAATAAAACTACTAGCTCATACAATCACACTCCAACTAACAACATGTTTAGGCTCAGTGATACTTTTTAGAGTTTTTTTGAATGCAAATTTTACTTTTAACTCCAGCATATTTGATCATCCCCATCAGTTAAGGCTGCATATGCTATTTCAGGAAATATCTTACCACTACATGGAGGCAACCTCCATCGATTTCTTCCAAAGCAAGACACAATAGTTCTATTGCAACTAGTATTGTATCTGTCAACGTCTATTTTGAGAATATTAGAAATATTGTTTTGATGTATCCAATTATCCCACAAGATAAATGTATTTTCTCCATTCTTGACTTTGTGATGTATGAACTGAAAAGCTAATTGACGAATCTTTAGTACCTGTTTCCATATCCATGTGTAAGATTATTTGGAGTCAAGACTCCACATACAGTTGCTTTGATTATACTTTTATGCACCCAATTACTCCATAGATTATTGCCTTTGGAATACATTCTCCAGAAAGAATACAAAAGACACACCTTATTTAAACCTTCTATGTTGGGAATGTTTAGTCCTCCTGTATCTTTACTAAAAAATACATCTTACGAAGCAATCTTAGCATCCTGAGCCCGACTCCAATCTCCCTCCCATAAAAAACTTGACATCTTCTTGTTTAATTTTTAAATCACCTGCTTTATAAGCACAAAAACCATGCACCAGACCAATATTTTGCTGAGAAGAACAATTTTAATTAGCTCTACTCTCCCAACATATGAAGATAACTTTGAACTCCATAAATTGATGGACTGACAAATCTTCTCCACAAGTAATTCACTATCCGAAACACTCAATATCTTAGAGTTAAAAGACACCTCAAGATATCTTACATGCATTCTACCTATTTTAATATTCAAGATACTAGAACTAGCAGTTTGACTAGCTTGACTTGTACCTCCAAAATATACTTCACTTTTGTGAAAATTTATATTCAAACTTGATATTCTAGCGACCAGATTCAAAACATCTCTAACTCTTCTTGCTGATTTTTCACCTGCCATAAGGAATATGAGCAAGTCGTCAACGATACGAGAGAAAGAGCACGGAAGGTGAGACGCCGCCTCAGTTTTAGCGAGCCATCACTTTTTAGTATATAAAGAAAATAAAAAACAAAACAAAACCTATTAACTAGTTTAAAAAAGCGCTTATCCTCTCCACATTGAAGAAATCGGCGGGCAACATCGTTCTACCTAAGGTTCCATAGCCACCGTTTCCCAATTTGAAACCCGTCGGTAGCCATTTTTTTACCCAAGACTTCATAGTCTGTGTCGTCTCCCAATTTTCCGATTGAAGAAATCCATCAACAACCATTGTTCTATGCAAAACTTCATTGCCATCTACCTAGGTAACATTAAGGAGTTGGTTGTTGATGGAAATATCGCTAGTGTGAAGTGTTTGTATAATAAGTTGAGGCAAATGGAATTCAAATGGAAACAGATTTGTTTTTTCACAGTTATTTTCCTGATTTTTGTTCTTTCAAGAATACATTAAACTTCCATTATTGCAGATACACATTTTCTTTTTGTGATTCTGTAGACGTAATTTTCAATGCACATAACTTAATGACAACACCAGAGAGAGTGCAACTTTGGCGTTAAAATCAGTTAATCTTGCTCCAAGTCTTATAAATAAGAGTATTACAAGCTTGAAACCAGAATTGAAACGAAGATCTGAATTATCTCTTTGAATCGCATGACTGGATCTTAATTGCCAAAGATTCTTCAGAAAACACACTCAAGCTACTGTTAAAAAGGCATTATCAAATGAATCAGACATAGATCGAGCTATTTCCTACACTTTTACTACGCTGATGAGACTTGGATTCTTTGGTGAAGATCCAAGTACTTAAGAATGACAAGCGTCATCGGCCTACCAATACAAGTGAAAAGATGAGATTTCCTCCAAAAACTAGTTGAGTTATTTCCACATATAACCTATTTGACCAGGACATTGCAACAAGGACCTCCAAATAACACTCCAATTTAATTATTATGAACAAAAAGTAAAAGCTAAACTTGGAATGGTTATATCAATTTCTTTCTTTCTTTAAGCATGTAAAATCTAATCTCACACTTGGTAGTAACTGTGATATGAGATTTATTTTGGGCGTATATTTTCTATTTTCTGGAATACATAGGAGTATATTAGCTAAATTTTGACATGCATGGGAATAATTTGCTAATTCACATAATACAGGAACTAATAATGCAATTAAAAGAAATCTCGTAGCTATATCATTGTGACCTGTCAATCCATATGATACACTGATGCAAGATCATACACCCTCACGTTTAACATACCTTATATCTTATCATTAAAATATAGGAAAAAGAATCTTTAGAATTTAGTGGGTTTTTGAATTCTTGTAGAACTCATCTAGTGATTTACAATTCTAAAGGTCACTGGTAATACAATTTTACTTGAATACTTTATAAACCACCACAATCCCAGTTATAGCTAGAAAACAAATATATGAAAAACCAACACCAATCTTATCATGTAATCTTATTCTTGCTCTTGAGTCGTAAGAATTTTCTTCCTCAAGGCACAAACATTTCTCCAACGCCTTTGACTATCTCTCTTAATTATGCTAAGATATTCAGCAGGTCAAAGCATTCCATTCAAATCTCTACGCATTCATCACAACAATCATAGATGCATATGGAACATCAACACCATTACACCAAGCTCATTTACTTTTGTAGAAAGCAATATATTTGTATCTTCAGATCTAAAGAGCCGTATTGCTTCATACTTTTTATCACTCTTCATTATTCCGTGTAATAAGCCACATTATATATGTGGGGTCTGTTGGATATAGTTTCAAGATTAGCAGAAGCAGCTCGAACCTATGACCGTTGATCTGACTACTTAATAACGGGCATCATCTGTACACCTACAGTAATTTTATTTAATTATTGCCTAGTGAAGAATACATTAAGTAAAGGAGTTAGAAACACCTATTTTCTTTGCATACTCTATATCACAATCTTTTGAAAATTTGAATATCCACAAAATAAAAAGTAAATCAATTTATTTGTGAGACTCTGAATAAAACACAAGGATCATTGCATGTTGTGTTGTCAAAATATATATGACACAGTAATTACATGCAATTTTGCACTACAAATTCAACATTCTAGTTATGTGACTAATTATAAAATGCAGAATAGAAAAATTATTATGGAATATACTATATACATGGAAGAGGAGTAATGCTGGATATCACCCCAAATCGCATCACTCTTTTATCACCTCCTATGTGGATTTTAAATTAACCAATCATATTATTTCTCTTTCCTGATTTATTGTTTTCTCTCTCCTTTATTATTGGTCCACCTAGGAGGTGATAAAAGGGTGATACGATTTGGGGTGATATCCAGCATTACTCATGGAAGAGATAACTAAGAATATCAATGTAAGATGTTTTTAAATTCTAATTACTAACACAAAAAATTCTATTTTTTTAGCGTACTAGCATGTGTGTTAGAATTAATAAGTTATTATAGTTCCACATATTCTTTAGTGTATCCAATTCGTGCCCAAAATCGAGAACATAATTTATGGTAAACAAAATTTCAAGGGAAAATGGTGTTTCATCATCAGCTGCATTACTTTCATTAGACCCATTTTTCTAATATTGAATTGCCAAGAGCCATTGAATTCACCTTCCACCTGCTATAACCTTTAGAAATGATGGTTTGTTTTACCAGTTTTTTACCATCAACATATCATTTTAGCCTCACCTCTGATTGAATACCTTTACCGAAATAAATAACACTGCCTAATTTATTTAAATAGTCGTTACCGTCATATTTAACATTCTTTACTAGACAATAATTAGTAATAAAATTGAACATAATCATACACACATGATAAAAACAAAAACTTTGTATTGATTTAAATATCCTTCCAAAATTATATAAAATCCGTCAGGGCACAAAATCAGTGAAAAAGAGATGAGAACATGTATTATTTACCTTTAATGGTATAGCTTGAGAGAGGGAGGAAGACGTTGCTATCTTTTTTGATAGGGAGGAAAACGTTTCTAGTTTTTTTTATTGGTGCAAAGATCAATGGCCGCTAATGAATGCAAGAATCCCTCATCCTTCAGCATCTTCAACTGAGTTTACAATAATCTTTTTTGAAAATCCTTCCACTAAGTAACCTGAAGAGTCTCTTAAAACACAAGTAAAAGAAGCTTTGTTAGTACTTAAATTAACTGAGACATCACAGTCAATTCGACAAGATTCTTGCTTGTTTCCATTTTGTGTTAATACAATTACCCCCTTCACTAGACTGTAAAAATGGTTCCTTTCCTTCACCTAGTTCAATAAGATTTACTTGTTTCAAATTTCCCATTCTTCCTTGATTACTCAATGTAATGGTTTAGATCATACTTTGTCTTGCTATTAGCCCCAGTAGTGTATTCATTAGCCTGAATGTACTCATCATGGGCTATAAGCGATTTTTGAAGAGTGTTTAAAGGGCCAGTGACAATTCTTTTGAATATAAATTCATTTCTCCCCTTCCAGATAAACCAAGCAATAAAGAAAGTGAGTTCTCTCAAGTCAGAGATAAGATCACCGCTTTCTTTTGAACAAAGTCTAACAAACTGTATCCACTTCTAAACATTACAAGAAGGTTCAACTCCGTGGGCTGGCCATCCACACTGCCCTAGCTCATGAACATTGAAATAGTAAGTGTTCAGTAGATTCATCCTTTTCACCACAAATATCACGAGTAGGAGGTCAATTGATCTCCTTTTGAATCTATTTTCATTAGTTGCCAATCCATTATCACAACATCTCCATATTATTTTTTAATTTTTGGCATTACTTCATTTGCCAAATAAATGTCCAATTATGAGATTTTGATGCAAAAGAAGTACTTCATTTCTTATTATTTTTGTTCAATTCATTCTTTGTTGAACCCTACAAAGTTTGTTAACAATCTTTAACTGTAACATCACCATTCTTAGAGATAATCCAAGAAGGAGAGTCAATGCGGTAAAAAGGTGGAAGGTATAACTCACATATGGTTGCTGCAGCATTTGTATTGAAAAGTTCATAAATCAGGGCCTTATTCCAACCCTTTTATTCAGGAAGAGTCAACTCAGAAACATAATTAGTCAAGCAACCCCGAGGTTTAATATTAACTCTTGAAGTTGGGATCCAAAATTCATCCCAAATTCAATCATACTGACCAGAAAATATCATTTTTAAAACAAGAGAAAGGGGTTTTCAGAAAAATAATTCTGATTAATGTAAACTCTAACTATTACAGAAATTGAAATACAACTCGAAACACTTACATGAAAAATCGAAAAGAATACAATGACATAGAAATTATGTTGGCATTAAAATATTCTGGTAGTTTCTACAACTAGTTTTTAGAGGGAAGAGAAGTAGAGAGTGTTTGTTTTTTCGGATGTGTTTCGTAAGTAAGACAAGTAGAGCGGAGTGGGTTTTATAGGGGAGTAGGTGAGAAGAAAGCCTTTTAGAAACGTCACAATTAATGCCCTTGATTTCCTCAACTTGATTGCTGACGTTTTTTTATTGAGACATATGTTACCGGGTTATATTCCAGCAATGAACCTGGACATTAGGCTGACTGGATTCATTCCCATGTTGATCAGGTTCTGTAACCATTGACTGGTGCGTAATTGGTGGGCGCTTGTCTTCTGGTGCGTAATTAGTGGACGTTTGTCTTCTGGCTGAAAGGATTTGACCTGCCACCGACTACTATAAGAACTAGTTTTCTTCCACCAGATTTAATTCTGAAAACTTATTTCACTTTTCATTTTTTTACTCCCAAACTCCCCCCGCGGCCCACACCCACGCCCACACCGTCGCCGTAGGTCGGGTCGGGAAGGTGGGGCTTTGCCTATTCCTTCTTGGCTTTCATAGCCTTTAGATCATTTGGTAGGAATAAATAGATAAGTTATTTTCAGTTAATATTTTTTCTATCTCCGCTCCTATGTGGACATTTTCTTCACAAAAACAAATATTTTTTTTTTTCACTTTTCCAAATAAGAAAGGTTTTAGTTAATACTCTATATTAATCTAAGCCTTTTCCAATTCTCTAAAAAAACATAATCGGATTTGTATTTAAAATTATATTAAACTAATAATATATATCTTAACATAAAATCTAACATATCTCAAATACCATTTATAGCCTAATAATCTCCAATCAAATTTGTAACACTGAAAAAACTTGTAGCATTTATTTTATTTTTTTACAATGCATAGTTATTTCTTAGTTATACAA
Organism: Nemophila menziesii; assembly: GCA_029959085.1. NCBI lineage: Eukaryota > Viridiplantae > Streptophyta > Magnoliopsida > Boraginales > Hydrophyllaceae > Nemophila > Nemophila menziesii. The sequence continues at coordinate 8,772,112 of JARWIR010000017.1, read as the reverse complement.
ACGTTTACCTAAAAACAAAATTAATAACAAATATGAGGGGATAACTCATCTTGTAATTAATGTAGATCTACACTTCAAATAAACTTTTACCTAACAATACCTTCAAGGATGTTTTCGTTTTACATACACCAATCCAAAAATTTAAACAATATGTGAAAAAATGTTTTTTTTTAGTCAAAGTGAAAAAAATTAAGTTAGGTGGAAATTACATCCCTTCAACTACCAGTTTTTTTACTAAAAAAACTACCACTTGGCTCTAAATATACGACAACATACGTGTATGTAAAAATATCCATTACCTTTGTCTAGTCTCATGCATTATAAATACTAAACTCAATTCTTTTATATTGATCCCATACCAAGAATTTTATTGATATTTTTCTTATTGCAATGGTAATTTTCTTTTCTACTCTTTAAGTTATTGCCAGTAAAATCAACGATTGATCTCTAAAAAGAGTATATTAATATTATATATAAACCCTATTTTAATTCTAAGTTAGAATATATATTGGTATGGCTTCTTCAAATGCTATGCAATTGATATCGGCAAGTCCATTGAACCAATTTTTACCTTCAGCTTGTGCACCACATCTACCACAAAAGATTGCTTTTCGAGTGAGAAGCATGGGTGAGGTAAAATCTTCCTCTTGATTCATATACTTGATATTATATATTCTTCGGGATATATTATAAAGGATTTAAATTAATACAATTATTACATAATTTTATTGCTTTTTTTAAGAAAAATAATTATCTTACACTAAAATTGCTCATTATATTCTTTTAAAAGAGGGATAACAATTAAAGATTTTTTTACTTATATTTTGTTTTAATCTTATATGATGTGTTGTGTAACATTATGTTTTATTTATGCGTAATTTAATTTTAGAAGAATCAGAAAGGAGGAAAAGTAGAAGTTGATGCACCCCTGCCAACTATCTCAAGTCCTACTCCTAAACTAAAGGTTGGTTTCCCCATTTACGTCTGATTATTTTTTAGTAATGAAGCATAATATGACTTATGTTCAATTTAAAAAATACTTTGAATATTAGAATTGTTTTATATGTTGGATTGTGAACTTAGGTTTAACTAAGTGATGTAGGTACCACTGGTCCAAAACAACTTATCAAGTATATTTGCCTTCAATGGACCTGTGCCAGAGAGGATTAACGGCAGACTAGCAATGGTGGGCTTTGTTACATCAATTGGTATAGAGATAGTCAATGGTCAGGATTTATTCTCTCAAGTATCCAACGGTGGGATTCCATGGTTATTGGGAACAAGCATTGTGTTATCAATAGCATCTTTGGTACCACTCTTCAAAGGAGTCACTCCTGAATCTAAATCAGGTGGTTTGATGACATCTTATGCTGAGATATGGAATGGTAGATTTGCTATGTTGGGTTTCATTTCTTTGGCCTTTACTGAGTTTGTTAAAGGAGGTGCCCTCGTGTAGATTCTTAATATTCTGGATACCATAGAAAAGACAGTATAATAAAAAAAAAACCAAAATCTAAATTTTTTATATCTATGTAAAATTAGAAAACGGAAACTGCCTTCCATCATATATATGGGATGGTTCTATATTATATTATTATAAAAATTTAAAATATGATATCCATGAACCTAGATGTATAAGTGATTATAATTTGATGAGGTTTAACACTGAAAGATTAGGGGCTCTTCCTAATAAAAGATATTTGTTGTTCAACAACTACATTAATGATTTGTCCTTCAATGATGTAAATCCGACGACTACATCTTCACTTGGTCTAACATGAGGAATGATACTATTTTACTTGAAGATATCATTAGTATGATTTTAGTTAATGAAATTTTTAGGACCTTAATCCTTATTGCTAGTTTTCTATACTTCCATGTATTGACTCTTATCATAATCCTATAATATTACTCTTAGATAATGAATTTATCTAACATCATTGTAACTACAACCATGAAAAGAGTTGGCTTATAAAACAACTTGTGTGAAAATTGTTAAAGAATCCTAGCTAGGTTGTGCTGGGTTAACATGGAAAGGTATTGAGAGATGTTCCACTAAATTTAATATCTTCACAAAAAACATCTCTTCTTGAATAAGATCTAAAATTTTAAATCATAGAGTCCTGGTTAATTGGACCTTAAAATGAGATTGAAGAGATCTCTCATATTTCTTTTAATGATGCCAACAGTGATCTATATGTGCATTATGTCAAAAAATTTGAAGACCATTCGCTTAAGAAGAAATTTATTGGTCTATTAGGGAAAAAATCTTGGCTTAAGCTAAGGGAAAAAATACTTCTTATTTTTAGACCTATACTAAAGTTAGAAGAATCTGAATAAGATTAATAGAATGAAAATATCTAATGGGAATTGGTATGAGAAACCTAATTATATTAAAGCCTACTTTTCAGCTATTTTCTAATATGTAGGCCTTAGAAATTTCTACCTTTACTGAATTGTATTGAAACTAGTGTAACCTAGGAGAATGATGAATGCATCCTTAACTGCCCCTATCACCATGTCTGAACTGTGTGGGGTTTGAGTGCCAATAGGTCTACACGTCATGATGTCTCTGCAGGTTTTATTTTTAGGAAATTTTGGGATCTTAACTCTTTGGATTTTCTTACAGTTGTATCTGATCTCCATTGTATCTGATTTCCAGATGCATAATAGTAGCTTAGATGCCATAAATGATACTAATCTTATCCCCAAGGTTTAAAATCCAAACTGTGTTCATATTTTTTCCCTTAATTGTCATCTCAAGTACATTGATCAAGTTTTGAGTTGTAATAGCATTTTAAATACACCCCGATGGGGGAGCGGGCGTTGAATCGGGGTAGCGGGCGTTGAATAGGGGAAATAATTTATGCACGTTTGAAGTAGTTTAGAACCAGGAGGTCAAAACAATTTGGATTATCACATAGAAAATAATACACTTAAACATTTGTAGCCTTTGTAGGGTCCTCGGAAGTGGTCCCTAGACACAATGAATATCCTCTATCTACTCAAAAGAGATTTAGGTAGAATAGAGAATCCCAGCTAACACTAACTACCAATCAACTCTTAAGTCAAACATAGTCGTAAGTCGTAGCTAATAGTGATTACAAGAGTCTCTCGAGCTATACTTCTCCCATTTCATCTATGTTATTCACTTATTTTATTTTAGTCTCTGTCATCTAATATAATTATTACTTAAAACTTTTTTTTCACTTTAGTCCTTATTAAATATTTTAAATATTGAAAACAAAACCCAAAACATGTATTTTACTTTTGTTTTTACTTAACTAATACCCTAAGTACATAAGAAAACACGAGCATAACTTCATACTCCTTGTGGAGACTGATAAAAATTCTTACTACTTTATTACTTGGGACGACTCGTACATTTTCGAGGAGTATTCCTTGAGTTTGGATTTAATATCACACCTCGGGGAACACCATGTTTGGCGCCGCTACTATTTTGTTAATTTGTGTTTTTTAGTGTATTTGGAGTATTAGCTGTTGTCCTTCCCCTGTGCGTGATATAAAATCCAACACATGGGAAAATGAATCTACTCCTCGCAAGTGTACGAGTCAATCCCAAGTAATAAAAGTATGTACAATTTCTCGTTTTCCACAAAGACTATGATGTTAATACTTTTGTGCTTTATGAAGTGAATATGGGTTGAGTTGCAAATACAAAAAGACAAAATTGATATTTGATTTTAGTTTTAATGCGAAAAGGAATAAAGTGCAAAAAGCTAAACTGATAATAAATAATATGAAGGACTAAAATGCGATTAAAGATGAAAATATAATAAGAGAGAGTATAGCTTGAGAGTCGCTAGTGATCCCACTAGTTCAGATTTTACACGTTATTTTCTATAAGGGCGAATGATATTATTAGAAATAGTCAGGATTCAATTATCGCCCTAAATCCCTTCTGGGTGGATAGTAAGATTGATGTCTCCTCATTTGTGATAGATTTATGTTAAGATGAGACATCATTTTTAGTGTTTTAGAAGTCAATAATGTCGATTTTCTTGAGTTTTAGTGCATTTTACTGTTTTGTGTCTTGATTTGTAGAAATAATATTTTTAGAGCATAGTGGGTTTAATTGTTTATTTAGTGTGTAGCTTTAAAGATAATTATGGAGATTAATTAGAGTCCAAGTCAAAGACAACAACTTATGGAAAGGGATTTACATGGTAATTGGAGAAAAGGAAATAAAAGCTAAAAAGATGGAAAAGGAAAAGCTGCCTAAATCTGGGATTCTGCAGATCACGTCCAAAGATATGCGTTTTTACCTAAGAAATAGGCCGAATTTGGAGATTTCCTTCTTAAGGGTCAAGATAATTCCGTTGCGATTCTTTTGGTATCTTGTGGAGCTCAAACGGACCAATAACGAAGAAGTTATGACCAAAACAACGCAGCAGTGTTTATCTTTATTTCCATACGAATTTGAGTTGGGCTAGAAGTCCATTACCTTAACTATTCCTCAAGAAAACGAATTAGGTCTTCTAAACACCTATAAATACACCCTTATATCACTTGTAAATCATCCTTGCCTCATAATAATTAGTTCTTAAGGTTTTATTCTTCCAGTTTATTATAGAGAGCAAGATGATGTCTTTTGTAATTTCTATTAGTTTATTTCCTTCAGGTATGAACTAAACCTCCCATAGCTTGGGTTTTGCATATGTATAATCTATGAATTCTAATTCTTCTATCTAAGTTTCTTTGGGAATTATATGTTTTAATCTGATATTAGCTACTTACTTTATATTTGCTTATGTGTTTTGATTTAATGTCTTTCCTAGAATTGATCACTTTAGGATTGTTTTAAGAGTAGTTGGATGGTCTCCTTGACAGGGTGTTTAACTATTGAACCACCACATAATGTCTAGTGTCGATAGCAGTTCTGACAAAACATACTTCTAACTAGATAGTCATTAAGGTTTGTTTTAATCACCATATCACCAATTGATTGTAGTGTGCTGGATAGGGCCTTAGTGGCGTTTGATAACCCTATTTGAGTCCTCGTCTTCGTTGTGCCGTAACCCCCTTAGTCGCTCTCAAGGTCTAAGGTAGTGGAATTTAGAATCCTGACTAAGTATTACCAAGAGCTAATATTCTCCCTTATGAACTAGATTTATAGATAGAATTAGAAGGATTAGTGCATACTAGCAAAACCTAAGCTATACTTCTCATCTCATATTCTCAATCTTTTATTTATTGTCTTTATTTTCCTAGTTTTAATTTAGTTTTACTTCATAAATTCGAAAATCCAAATATTTAGTTTTCTGTTTTCTAGTTATTTACTTTTACTCGTTATCTGTTCCTACGCGATTAACACACCTAAGTCACTGAGAACGAACTCTACTTATCATTAAAACTTGCATACGTCCTGTAATACTTGCAGTACTGTGCCTGTCTAGGGTGAGAGTGCATAGTTTTCCATACTTAAATTGATCTTATTTTTATCACACCTTAGGCGACACCAAGTTTTTGGCGCCGCTGCCGGGGACTTGTGTCTCGTTAGCGTGTGGGTTATCTAATTCGAGTTTTAGTTTTTAATTAGTTTTACTTTTCAGTTTTTAGTTTTGTTTAGTCTTTATTTTTCCAGATTTACGCTTGTGGTTTGCTTTAGTCTTTTTCAGGTTTCACAGTGTTTAATTCTTGGCCTCCTCTATCGGAGCCCGAGAGGCGCTTCAGGCCTTACAACAAACGAGTTCGTGAGGAACGAGCTTTAAGAAGAGCTATGGCAAACGTACATGATAACGATCCGGAGTTAGTTTACTTTGCACCAGGAGGACCTCCAACATACATTCCACCTGGTGTACAATTACCAGCAGGAGAAGGTAATGGGCAGAATAATCTTAATAATCAGAACCGAGTTGAACAAGATCTACTTGGCCTTAATGTCCCATTCCATGTTCAACTTCCAAGATGGGACCATCACCCTTCATGCTAAGAATATATCCGAGACCTTCTATGTCTTGGGTAAGAAACCAAGGAAGTTGGATCCCACCGTGCCTATCATCCACAGCCTTTCACATCACAAAGTCCCTCCTGAGGAGATCCACTTAAAGCCTATGGATACTGAGCCAAACATTGAGTTTGGGGTTGGCCATGAAGTCCTATGGAAAGCCCACAAACGCGAGAACAGGCCACGAAGTTTCAAAGACTCGTGGATGGGACCATTCATCGTCACTAAGGTTGTTTCAGCCAAGGTGATAGAAATTCGCCCCAAAACTAGGGTCAATCGCAGATTAGTCGACGTTCATAGCCTTACTCGTTGTTGGGGAGGCTATATGCGCAAATCTTGACAGAGGTAACACGTCTAACTTTGAAAGACGTAAAACAAAAGTGCTGTTCGGGAGACCACCCGAAGTTTTTTTTTATGTTTTCATGTCTTTTACGTTTTTAGTTTAAGTTTAATTTAGTTGTTTTTAGTTGATAATGCATATTTGAGAAAGGTATTAGTGTTTTTGGTGTGTAGGAATCGGAGAAATCGAGTTAGGGAACGCGAGGAAAATTTTTGGAGCGAAGGAATGCACCCCGCGGACTACCCCGCGGACTACCCATGGTCCGCAGCCCTGGTCCGCGAGGTCAAAAACCCGTACCACGGGTTGCTACCGCGGGTTTGATCCAGAAACAAAAAAAATCTCCACGGACTACCCCGCGGTACACCGCGCCATGGTCCGCGCCCCAAAAACCCGTACCACGGGGTGAGTACCACGGGTATTTTGACGGAGTCCACAACAGATACCGCGGTGTACCCTCCGGTGCACCGGACCCTAGTCCGCGAGGTCAAAAACCCGTACCACGGGGTCCTACCACGGGTTTAGGTCAGAGAGCAAAAATTTTCGAGCATCAGATGTCGCGGACTACCCTGCGGTGCACCCCATGGTCCGCAGGGGTAGTCCGCAGCGCCGCCAGAGGAGAGAGAAAGTTACGGGATTGAGTTATAAAGGAGGTATTAAAGCTATTATTCCGAATTTATTAAACCTTAACCCTCTCTTTCTTCTCCACAACTCTCATAACTCCATTGGAGCTCATTAAAACCTTCACCAATCACCAAAACACTACCCAATCATCAAGAAAAACACATCAAATCTTTTCTCCACATCATTACAAGATAAAATCAAGCTACCAATCATCACCAAATTCATTCAAATTGAAGAATCAAAGAGCCAATTTTCACAAATTCATCACACAATTTCTAAAATCCAAGCCTACCCATTACAAATCATCCTCACCCACATAGAGATTCATCACCAATTCACCCATCCTAGGCCAAATCAAGCTTGTTCATCCATTAATTCAAGAGTTTAAATTTCAAGGATTGCTAAAGCTTTGAGTTGGGGGTTAATTGAAGATGACAAATAGAACAACAATCTTATCTAACAAGAGGGAGGTGAAGAGTAACAAGGGATTGGATTTAAACAAGAAGAAATCAATTGACAAAGGTGCTAGTTCTAAATCAAAGGGTAAAGAGAAAGTGAAGAAGAGTGGGAAACCTTCGTATGATCGTAATGGTAAAAAGCTTTACTATTATGCAAAGGAGAAACCTCAAACTCAACAAGATCTTATACCTATAGAGAAAGTGGATACTTCAAGAGCTCTGAAGACTTCTGCAGAGAAACAATTAAAGGAACTACCCTTTGCTTATGAGAAAGTATTCAAGGAAGAAATTAGAGATGGAGAATACAAGAGATTCTTTGAGCTTGGTGAGAAATTGGGTTGGTCTACGTTCATGGTAAGCCGTTCTGAATTATGTCCTGAATTAGTTTTGGAGTTCTATTTAGGCCTCTTTAGCCAAGATAGTAATTGTGTTCCGATTAGAGGAAAGTTAGTTCCTTTCACAGTTGATGAGATTAGGAACCACTTCAAGTTTAAGAAATTGAAAGGTTTTTGTAAATTTGAGGAAGCAGTTGCTAAATGAAAAATCTTTGATGAGGAATTACTTTTTGAGCATGTTTTAGACAAGGAGAAAGTGCAATTTCATAAGGGAGAATTGAAGGCACCTTGGCCTTACAAATATCTTCAAGCAGATGCAAGAATTTGGCACAATTTCCTTATTCCTAATGTCTTTGGAAACACACGAACTTTGGATGTGACTATGAGGAACGCGCTACTGTTGGACTGTATTTTGAGAGGAGAAGAAGTTGATGTGGCATAGTTGATCTATGAGGAGGTGATACGATTCTCGGTCTCTCCTAAATCGGTTTATAATGTTAAATTTCCAACTATGATCACGTGTCTTGTGCGAAAAGCGAATGTAGTATTGGGTGAAGAAGAGAAACTCGAGTTTAAAGGGAGTTATATTGATAATGCTTGGATCAAGGAAAGTCTTCGAAGAGCGGGTTCTACTCATGCCTCGAAGGAAGAAAAGGAGCAAAATTGGCAAGAGAAGATGGAGGAGCGTTTAACGAAATTTGAAGCAGCTCAAACTTCTTTAGTCAATGATGTGGCACAAATCAACGCTAATCAAGTGCACATCATGAAACTCCTTGAGCAATTAACGAAAGGTTCAGCAATTCCAACCTTGGATGTCAATGATGCGAGGCAATAGCCTCGAGAGTATGTTCTCTTTCTTCCTTACCATTTCTGTAAATATGCCTATCTGCTAATTTTAATTTCTGTTTTTCGAGTCTTTTTCGAGTCGTGGGGACACGGCTCATTTTTGAGTTGGGGGTGTGGGGATTCGTTGTCTCTCATCTCCATTTTTCTGTTTTTTTTTGGGTGAAATTAAAATTTTTGATGCATGGGATTTAGATGTAGAGTGTGTTTAATAGCTTGGAAGCATAAGCTCAGTAGATTAATGATAGTAAGTGATATGTTTATGAGCTATGTATTTGTATGCTTTGAGTATTTGCAGGAAAACACACGTTGATAGTAAAGAAAAGATTAGTGAGCAATGCGATAGAAAGTATGTTCGATCTCAGGGAACCTTGAGAAGTGTGTAGGCCGTGAGATCCAAACTAGTTGAAAAACCATTTGATGAAAGTGCTAAAGGTAAGAAATTTTCTAAATTACATAGTGTAGAAAGTGATCAAGGCGGTTCTTTCATATTTTTAAAGCCTTTGAAGCCTTTTTACACCTTCTCACCTTGTGATATTTGATTTTATATGATATATCCTTCTTAGCCCCTTCTAGCCTTTCTAAAGCCTTTTATTGAAACACGTTATAAGCCATATCCTTTAGATTTTAGGACTTTTCCATATGACCCGCACTCGAATCGCGATGCTTAGACAGTTGTTTTAGAGCTTGAGTTTGGGGTGGTGGGTCCACCATTATGGGAATTATTATGTTGGGATTTTTGAGCTTATTAATTGTGCTTTGTGCTTTATATTGATGATGTTTCACAGTTTTTATTGTAACCCTTTGCCGGGGTAATAGTGAATGAAAAAGAAGTTTCGAGCTAATATTGCCAACAAGGGCATTAAAAGAAAAAATATATATATGAGAAAATTAGCGTGATATCTCATCATTAAAAGAGAGTCATAGCTATAGAAAAAAATTGATTTGAAAAGAAAAGAAAATATATATATTCGGACCGGCAAAGTGGATTTTTACGTGAACATCTAAAACTTTAATTGGGTTATTGGGGATGCTAAATTATGCATCAAGTAATTCATTGGGTTGAGTGAGAAACGTTTTATGAGAGTAACTCAAGCTCTAGGCCGATTCGTTGATGGCTAGTGAGGAGAGAGCCAAAAGCTCACTCCAAATTATCCAAATATACTATCATACCGTCCCTAAGCCTACATTACAACCTTAAAGACCTTGTGATTCTTTGTTATGTAATTGAGAAGTGATTGAGCCATTAGAGATTAGTTAAGTGGATCCTTGGATACTAGTAAGGTTTGATGAACAATCTATAGCTCTCTTGGGGAACTGAGTAAAGTCCCAATCCTTCTTACATTGCGAAACTAATCTGATCTTGAATTCGAGCCGTGTTGACTGCAGATATGAGAAGTGTACAGGTATGTAGTTTATGAATAGTATTGCATGAAAATTTTCTGAGTTATGTGCTTTAGGTTATTCTATATATTCTGCTATGCTTTTTCCCTTGTGTTGAGAATTTTATAAGTGTGTATTTCTAGACTTCCCTATGTTTTTATCTTTTATTGTCTCGGGACGATACAACTTTGAGTTGGGGGTCTTGATGTCTCCTCATTTGTGATAGATTTATGTTAAGATGAGACATCATTTTTAGTGTTTTAGAAGTCAATAATGTCGATTTTCTTGAGTTTTAGTGCATTTTACTGTTTTGTGTCTTGATTTGTAGAAATAATATTTTTAGAGCATAGTGGGTTTAATTGTTTATTTAGTGTGTAGCTTTAAAGATAATTATGGAGATTAATTAGAGTCCAAGTCAAAGACAACAACTTATGGAAAGGGATTTACATGGTAATTGGAGAAAAGGAAATAAAAGCTAAAAAGATGGAAAAGGAAAAGCTGCCTAAATCTGGGATTCTGCAGATCACGTCCAAAGATATGCGTTTTTACCTAAGAAATAGGCCGAATTTGGAGATTTCCTTCTTAAGGGTCAAGATAATTCCGTTGCGATTCTTTTGGTATCTTGTGGAGCTCAAACGGACCAATAACGAAGAAGTTATGACCAAAACAACGCAGCAGTGTTTATCTTTATTTCCATACGAATTTGAGTTGGGCTAGAAGTCCATTACCTTAACTATTCCTCAAGAAAACGAATTAGGTCTTCTAAACACCTATAAATACACCCTTATATCACTTGTAAATCATCCTTGCCTCATAATAATTAGTTCTTAAGGTTTTATTCTTCCAGGTTATTGTAGAGAGCAAGATGATGTCTTTTGTAATTTCTATTAGTTTATTTCCTTCAGGTATGAACTAAACCTCCCATAGCTTGGGTTTTGCATATGTATAATCTATGAATTCTAATTCTTCTATCTAAGTTTCTTTGGGAATTATATGTTTTAATCTGATATTAGCTACTTACTTTATATTTGCTTATGTGTTTTGATTTAATGTCTTTCCTAGAATTGATCACTTTAGGATTGTTTTAAGAGTAGTTGGATGGTCTCCTTGACAGGGTGTTTAACTATTGAACCACCACATAATGTCTAGTGTCGATAGCAGTTCTGACAAAACATACTTCTAACTAGATAGTCATTAAGGTTTGTTTTAATCACCATATCACCAATTGATTGTAGTGTGCTGGATAGGGCCTTAGTGGCGTTTGATAACCCTATTTGAGTCCTCGTCTTCGTTGTGCCGTAACCCCCTTAGTCGCTCTCAAGGTCTAAGGTAGTGGAATTTAGAATCCTGACTAAGTATTACCAAGAGCTAATATTCTCCCTTATGAACTAGATTTATAGATAGAATTAGAAGGATTAGTGCATACTAGCAAAACCTAAGCTATACTTCTCATCTCATATTCTCAATCTTTTATTTTATTGTCTTTATTTTCCTAGTTTTAATTTAGTTTTACTTCATAAATTTGAAAATCCAAATATTTAGTTTTCTGTTTTCTAGTTATTTACTTTTACTCGTTATCTGTTCCTACGCGATTAACACACTTAAGTCCCTGAGAACGAACTCTACTTATCATTAAAACTTGCATACGTCCTGTAATACTTGCAGTACTGTGCCTGTCTAGGGTGAGAGTGCATAGTTTTCCATACTTAAATTGATCTTATTTTTTTCACACCCTAGGCGACACCAAAGATACCTTTCAACTATAGGGCCCTCTTCTAAGTACACCCTACAAAATTATCCACCGCCTAAAGACCTTACCCTATTAGAATATACGGCTAGTCAAGACCTTCCACTTTGCTACCGCACACCGAAGGTCTATATGTTATTTCCGTATCCCGACTCCTCTTCAGGGTGATAGTCTAGAATACTAACCCAAACCAATACTTGATCAAGGTAAGGGCTGAATTTTTAAATCTTAAACATATTTCCAATGCGTACATACTCAATGTTAAACATAATCATCCCAAAACACAAATAAACATTGTAATTCGAAAACTAGGGTTCATACATAAATCAATCTAAATCTAAAATATAATAGTTCATAAGTAAAATATGAAATAAATAAAAATAATATTCATATTCAAGTCAAGAACTAGAAAATGATAAGATTTATAGTAAAATGATGAAAGTAAGGTGGAATTGTGTTGGACCCTTGATTCTTCTTGCTCCAGGCGTGTAGCTCCTCTCCCTAAAATATTGTGTTACTTTTTTATCTTCTAAAATGAGTTAATAGACGATGGAAATTTGTTTGCGGGGTTTGGGCCCCATTTAAGTGGGTCAAAATGGCACATAGACAAATTGAAGCAAATTTGAACTGGTTCAAGCCACGGTGGAAACAATATCATAATTTTTTTGTCTCAACTCAAAAATCCCGCACCGTCACCTCTCACGTGCTTTTGACTCGATGTATTATCTTGATCCCAAAAGGTTTTCGAAGACTATTCAGCCTATATGCGTGGTGACTCTCTCAAGTTGACTTCAAAGCTCCACCGATAAGTTCACTTCTGCATCATTCCACCTCTATCATTAGGGTAATTAGCTTTAGTTTTTTTTGTCTTAAACATGATTCTAGGCTTTTTACTATTTAATTTTTTTCTTTAATTATGACTAAATTTCCTTAGCTTGATTTTGAAATTATTTATAAACCTTGAATACTATTTGATGATTCTATGATATTTGGGAATTACTTTTAATTGAATTGGAAATTATTTATGTTGCATACGAATTGTATGAATTTAAATTTATATAACTTGATAAACTCTAGATTGAACTAAGTAACTAAACTGTCACCCTGGCGCGAGGGGGGGGGGGGGGGTTAGGGACATACATGGTTCATAAACGTTCCGTGTTCGGTAGTCATCCTAACGGGCTTGCCTTACTGGATAATCACATAAGTTTAGTCTTAATCGCCAAGGTTTTGCATAGAAGAATCTTACCCAAGGACTCAAATAATTGTAATGCAACCTTCTAAGCTACCCTTGTGGGAGTTACAAGGATATTAGAACCACGTTTAGCATAATGACCCAAATTCTCCCGTATAACTGAAATCACCAACCTTGTAGGATAAGGGAATACTAGCCAACTCGAGCTAATCTCTCATATATTCTTCAGAATCTATTTATTTTCTCTCTTAGTTTAATTAATCTAGTGAATATTTTCATTTAGTTATATAATCGAAAAAACCAACCACAAATCTATTTCTTTTAATACTGTTTTGCGTTATAACATCTAATCTTCTACACTTTCTATAAATACGAGCTCGTCATTAACACACTTGTTAGTCCCTATGGAGATGATTCTATTATACTTACTTTATTACTTGTCAACAATCCATACACTTGTGATAGTTAGCTTTCGTGAGGTGTGTTGGTTATGTTACATTTATCATACATTGGGAGCCGACAAATATATTTTAAGTTAGCTTTTTGCTCTCTCCTCACTAGCCGATAAGGAATTGCCCTAGATCTTGAGTTTAAACTCATAGACGTGCTCACTCAACCCACTTGATGCACTAGATAAGCATCCCCGAAATTCCCAAGTCAATTCACTATGATTTTCATATTTTTCCTTTGCAAGTACTTTTATTTTCATTTACTTTCTCATTTTTTGTACGTTGAACATGAATCTCGTTTTGATGTGAGTTTTGAAGTCGACTTATTTTCATGTATTATTTTTATTTTTCCCTTTTTCTTTTAGAATCCTGAAAGGATTACAATAAAGTGCATCGTCAACTAGCGCATTACAAGCTCAACCCACCCAATGTATATCCCATAATCAAACACACACCTCCCCAAACTCAAGCTCAAAGGATGCCTAGTGTTAAGGCGTTTTGATTCAAGGGAGGTCTATATGGATAAGTACTAAAACTAAGGGGTATTGGCTTATAATGCAGCCAACAAAGAAAAGGCTAATGGTAAAATGGGATAAAAATGATATAAAATTTAGATCGATTAGCAATCTAGAGGCAACAAGTGGATATCAAAAAAATGCCTCAATAGTTTTCCTAACTATGTTGTTTTGTTTCTTTTTCACTATTAATTCGCAAATTAAGTAGGTTTTCAACTAAGTCAGAACTCACACTCTACACACCACGCATTCTCACTTTGTTCAAACTTACTTCTACGCATTGCTTACTAATATTCTCTATAGATTATTTTGTGTTTCGATACAAATACCTTAATCACATTACAAATTATTCAAAATCACACTTACGTTCTATCATCAACTTGTTAAAAGTATGCTTTTAGTAGACATTCTTTAAGTTCTACACCTATTCATTAAACTAATTTTTTTTGTATTTTTCATTTTTTTTAAGAAATAAGAATAAGAAAGCATTTAAAAACATAAATAGGGATGAGGAAAACGAGTACCCCACTCCCAACAAAAAGATGAGTCGTGTTCACACGACTCGGAAAAGACTAAAAAGGTGGTAAAAAAAAATTAAGAATATACATTAACACATAATATATAAAAGCTAATGAGAGAGTAAAGAGTGTTTACCTTCACGATAATCACTCAGTCCCCAAGCTAGGGGTTGACGTTCTAGATCAATGATGGGCCCTTATGATGCGTGTGGAGTTCCCCGACCTTGTTCCAGGCTTATTTCAGGCTTATTTTGTCTTTATGAAATATAATGCCAATCAAGAAAGTTGTAGACATTATATTTGGCTTTCCGTCGAATCCTGAATCGATGAATTTGGAATTAGTGTGTGAAAGTTAAGCCCACCCAAAAACATTAACCTGGGGAATTTTTTTTCCACACCAGGGATAGCTCCCATCAGGTTTGGCCGAACCTTCCGACCATCCCGGTCGGAAAAAATATTCCCTGGATAATATTACTTGTTTTTTGCTCCCCTCTATGATATTGTTGGATGGCGTGGTAAACCACATATAATTAATGTGTCAAACGACCACTAGTTTATTAATCAATGCTTGCTGAAATTTGCGAATATGGGGCATGATATACTGCAATAAGGCTGCAGTATACCACAAGACTCGACTGAGAATTGATTTTCGAAAATTACCTTTAGTGGCCACTGGTTGCAAGTCAACCTCCACAGTCTATGATGTGTAGTATACCCTGAGAAGAGTATGGTATACCACAATTATTTGAGAACCAACTTTTAATTAAATCACTACCGTGGCTACTGACATCACTTAGGGCACTACCTGACAATCGCCAATATAGTGTGGTATACCGTGCCTTTATTTCCTTAATTAGTGTAATTGTTTCTTAAATTTTTGTTTTATTTTATTCAGTTATTACTTAATTTCTAGTAGTTTGAGATACTTGGGTATGAACCCTAACTATTAATTAGGGCTTATTTGTATGAATTTTGGATTTCAATTTAAATATACTATGGATTGTTGTTGTTGTAATTATATTTGTGCTTCATGATAAATTCTTGTAGTATGGCTATATGTATATGGTTTGATAACTATTAAACGGTGCCCAAAAGGGTGTTCGGTAGTGGATTTAGGAAAATGATTGAATACTCGGAATAACTAAACTAACTAAATAATCACATAGGTTTAGAACTTTAGGCGTCTAGATAACATGCAAATGATTCACTTGGAAGAGGTTCATATGGTTATATATAAACCCCCTTCTTATCCCAAAGGGACTTAGGGAGACTTCAGAATCCTTGTTAGAAACAGTGTATTGTTTTACCCTTATAATTGCAAGTAAGTCAAAGTTATAGTTGGTGAAAATTACAAGTGTCTCGAGCTATGTTTCTCTCCCCATTCTTACAACCCTTAAGTTAATTTGATTTATATTTAATTATTAGTCTAACTTTCATAGTTTAGTAATACTTAATTGAAAACAAAATAAATATATTTACCTTTCGGTGGTGTTTTTCACAACGAATAACTAATTTATGCATTACCTAATCTAAACCCTATGGAGAATGATAAAATGATACTTACCTCTACTATTTGGGATGAATCATACACTTATGATAAGTAATTCCCCAAGGTTGATTAATATCATACCTCGAAAGACACCAAATGTTGAGGTAACCACGTTGAAATTTAATGACGTAAAACAAAAGTGTTTGTTGCTGACAATCCACGTTTTAATCATTTTTTGTGTAATTTCATTAAAATTAGTGTATAATATTTGTGATAGTTGTTATGTTAAATTAGTGTGTACTATACATAATGAGAGGGGTAGTTGAGTTGTCTTTGATGTGTAGGTTAAAAGAAATGCGTTAAAGGTAAATGAGGAGATCATAGGGGGATTTGAAATTCTATATACGGTAATACAACAGAGCTACACGGTACCGTACCCAGTCTAACAAGGCCAAAATTTATATAATGTGGCACATGACCTAATTTTTGTGAAATATCTTTAAAAAGGAGACATGTGGTACACCGCTTGATCTTGTAGTATACCGTGTGTCTATAATAGGCAAGACCCAAAAGAATTTCAGTGCCATCAAATGAATTATCGAATTTTCTGTGTAAAGTAACAAAGGGAAACGCGGTACTACTGTGTGGTCTTGCGGTATACCACATCCTATCAGCGACTAACCAGACTATACCGAACATTAACATCAGTGGCACCGATTGAAGTATACCACATTGCGCCGATACGACACGATGAAGATTACGGTATTCCACAGAGACTCGCGGTGTATCGTACCTTAGAACATGAATTCGAAATAAAAAGATAAAAGTAAGAAGCCAAATCCCTATCATTCTTCCTCTTCTTCTCCCTCCCAAAATCAGCCCATCCATTGAAATATTCCTTACACCTCCACCCTTATCCATTAACTCACCAACTAGCATAACATTTTCCATCCAAAATCACATCTACACTTTCTTAAAACACTTTCTTCCATCGAATCCATCCTTAAAATACCACAAGATTTCAAAATCCTCCACAATTTTTTCATTTTTATTTCTCAATATTCCTTTAGTTCATACTCAAATATCCAAATATCTACCATACCAACTCATTAAAAATATTTCCAACATAAACCCATCTCTAAAAGTATTAAAAGACATCAAAATCATCCAAAAGAGTTCTTGAAGTTTGTGAAGATTGGGGCTTTGTAGAGGAGACTTCCAAAGCATAAAATCTATCAAGTTTTAGCAAATTTAATTGGTAAAGATAAATTATTCTCAAATTTGTCCTTAAGTGAAAATTGAGAAGGTTTTAAAGTTATTAACTAGGAAATAGTGGATATATTGTGCTTTTTGTTCTCCTCGTGATTAAGCTGTGTTGTAAATTTGTGGTTAAATGGAATTTGAGTTTGGGGCATTTTGAATATTCTAGTGAATTTCCGCCCAAATTTTCCATCTAATTATCCGGGTGACTAAAATGACAACACGAACAAAAGCCTTAGCTTGTATAAAATGGAAATAAAAGGGTTAAGAGAAAAAGCTTATAGTTTACGTGCGAAAGAAGAGAAAGAAAGATTCGTAAGGCAGTCACTGAGATCCCAAATGCTATGCTCGATATAATACAAGAGTGTGGTATAGTTATTTTAGAAACAAGAGAGCAACCACCAAACAGACGCGAGCCATTACCGATTTGAATTGAACAACTACCAGCTATGATGAGTGCATCTACCAAGGAGTTATTGGCCATAGTCCAAGAAAAAGGACCAACTTTGACATGCCCTTATAGGATAATATTTTTACCAAGTGTTCGAGATGGGGAATACAAAGAGTATTTGGAATTAGGCGATATAATGGTTTGGAAAAACATCATCACTCAGTAATGGGGTATTTACCAAGAATCGGTTTTCTAGTTCTATATGGGTTTTTTTATCGATATGCCGAAGGTCAAGTCATGATGAGAAATGTGAAAGTTCCATTCTTTGCTCAACACATCAATGATCATTACAAATACAAGGAATTAGTAGGGCCTTGCAAAGATCACGAAGCAATGGATAACATAGCTACTTTCAATTGGTAGTAGTTGGAGAAGCATGTGTTATATGAAAATGAAGCTCGATATAATGAACAATTTTGAAGGACTTATAGAAGTATGGTCAACTCACACAATGTGCAAGGGTATGTAGCTACTTTATTGCACCCGTTTTTTTGGAAACACCTGCAAGTTGGATGTCACACCTACTTTTGCTACATTCTTGAAGTGTTTGCTCGATGAAGAGGAGATAGATGTTGTGAGAATAACATCTGATAATGTAATGTGCTTTGCAAACATACCTTGGTCGGAGAGGAACTTTAAATTAAGATAAGTGTTGTTAGATTAAAGGTTTTATTTAATTGATGTATTAATAACACACATGGACAAGTAATAGTAGCATAATTGTATTAGAATATTAGTTTCTATTGGACAATGTATTTAATAAAACGGGATGAAAAATATTATTGACTAACCATCCAAATTCGAAGTGAACCAAAACCGAACCAAAACTTACCAATTCGTAACTAAACACCGAATATGGAACCAAATACGAACCACCCATATGATAATTGAATATTAAAAAACAAAATATTCGGGTCGGTTCCGATTTTAGCCAAAAAACAAAACAATCCAAACCACGTTCACCCCTAGATAATAGTATTGGTTAAGTTGTGAAATACCACCCACTCTTGTAAGATGTCTAAAATTTATTTATATTTTTTTCATATATTCTATAATTGAATTTGAAAAAGAAATTATATCGACGGACTTCCGTTTTATATATTCATTTTAGACCTCCTAAAGATCATGACTTTGAATGAACGCTTACTTAAATAAATGCTAAATTTTTATTATTCAGTTTTTTATATAAATGAAATTAATTTTATATTGTATCCAACAGAGGCTAAATCCCAACTCACCCTTTTACCCACCCTTGTGCATATCCTAGGTTGAGTATTTAACAGCAACTTTTATCTTTATGCTATTATTTATGATCTATTTTTTTAGGTTACGTTTGTCAAAAGTATCAATTTCAGGTGAAATATATTCAAGAATATCATTTTTAGTGTATTTCACAAATTTCTTAAGATATGTTATAGATTTTAAGGGTAATTTGGGTATTTCAAATAAAATATATATATATATATACCACATCTAAGGTTGTAACAAGTCAAGTTGAGTTGAATACTAGATGTGCATGCTTGTTTCTTTAACTTCTCGAGTCGATGCGAGCTCAAATTTAAACAAGCCGAGCTTAGCTCAAATTCAAACGAACTGAGCTCAAATATAAACGAGTCTAGTCAGAGATATTAAAACTTGTTTGTTTAACTTATCAACTGATCTTTTTCGAGCCAAACTCGAGTTGATCACGAGCAATTTGTTTTATTATGGTTCAAGCAGAATTTTTATGAATAGTTGGTATTGGATGAAGTGCGTCATATGAAAGTATGGAGCATAATATCAATGAAAAAAGTAAAAGTTTAAAGAAATAAAAAATTTCTTAGTTGATATTGAAGGTCCAATAATATATTTGTAAGTAAATTATATATTAATATACAATTCACAAATATAAACGAAGCTTTCACGAATGAGCTCAAGTAGGTTTGTTTATTTAACGAGTTTAAATTGGAGTTTGAGTTTCGACTTGTTTATAAACGAGCCGAGTTCGAGCGAGTTTTTTACTTAGCCAAGGTCGAACTGCTCGCAGACGGTTTGGTAAATTAACATTCTAGACATTACAAAATAGGATTTTAATTTGAAATGTTCAAATTACGTTTAAAACTTATGAAATATTTTATGAAATTATTAAAATTGATTAAATGTAACATTTTTTTAAATATGTTTTGCTTAAAATTAGTATTTTTGAAAGATGTGTATTATAAAAATGTTTTTAGTTTTTAGGGATAAGTAATAGTTTAAAAATGGAATTTGCTCTATATTTAAACAATAAACTTGTAAGCATTTCTCCCTTGAACGACTTTTCCATCAACTTATTTGACTAAAATGCAGCATGAATAATGTTGTCTTAATTTTTATAGACAAAAAAAATGTTGTCCGAAGTTTATCTACCCTTTCAAATTCTCAAGTGACCAAAACACACCTTATCACAACCAACTTCAACATCACTCTTTGGGGCATTTTCGTCTATTGATTCAGATTTTCTTCTTATATAAATGTATTGCATTTGGAAAGAAACCAAATCGCTCAAGAAAATGGGTTCTCTTAGCAAGGTACCTCTTTCAGTTACTTCAATTATATAAAGATACGTTTTTCATTGAGTCTACAACTTAATGCAGGATGATACCAGGGAAGAAGTCATACAAGCGTGGTATATGAATGACACCAATGAAGATCAAAGGCTTCCCCATCACCGTCATCCACATCACTTTCTCTCTCTCCATAAACTTGCTGGTATGTACCTTAATTTTTTGTTCTTGAAGGAAAACTAAAATTTGATAATATTCATTGGGTTGATCTCATCATTTGAACTTTTAGAGCTTGGTGTGATAAGCTGGCAACTAGATGCTGATAAATACGAAACAGATGAAGAGTTGAAGAAAATCCGTGAAGCTCGTGGTTATTCATACGTGGTATGCATGTAATTAAGAAACTCAGTGCCTGGTCCCCGAAAAATTGATATGTTTAAAAGTTCCTTTTTGTAAGATTAAATATTTATATGTATATAATTATCTATATTATATTTCAGAGTTTTTTTTACGGTCGATATTTACCTATATAAGTAGTGGTCAAGATTAAATCTGACTAAACATAAGTGGTGGTCAGGATTTAATCTGGCTAAACATGAGTGATAAGTGGTGGTTAGGATTGATTCTGGCCCCACTTATTGATTTTTTTTTTGAACCTGGGTTTGATTCCGGTCAACGGAATTCCTTTTTGCTTTAGTGTTTTTCGACATGGTTTTTTTTAAACCTGGGTTCGATTCCTATCAATGAAATTCATTTTTGCTTTAGTGTATTCAGACACGGGTTCAGTAGAATGAATCATAAACTTAGCTTATTAGGAAAGTGATATATTTCTCATCCTAAAATATATTTTTATAAAAATGTTTCTTAATTTTTTTATAATTATTTTTAATGTATACATATAGAAACGATCTTATGAAATTTGTTTAGGTCCCAAATAAGTAGGACATTGCCCTAAAGAAACTCAGCACAAAATTCTTTTTACTTAACCCTGTAAACATTTTACACTTAAAAACTTGTATTGCAGGACTTGTGTGAGGTTTGCCCAGAGAAGCTACCCAACTACGAAGAGAAAATTAAAAGCTTTTACGAAGAGCATCTTCATACTGATGAAGAGATCCGCTACTGCATTGCTGGAAGTGGATATTTTGATGTGCGAGATCATATTGATGGTTGGATCCGCATCTGGGTTAAGAAAGGTGCAATGATTGTCTTGCCTGCTGGAATTTATCACCGTTTCACACTTGATTCAACCAATTACATAAAGGTATTTCGATATGTATTCATATTGTTAAAATTGCAAAATCTTAAGCAGTTTTCTTGGTCGTTTTCTTTTAGCATTCTTGACATGAGTAAGTGATGTAATTTCGAGGTCTGACAAACTGTATTTACAATTCCCTATGCAGGCTATGCGACTCTTTGTTGGTGATCCAATTTGGACTCCATATAATCGCCCACATGATCATCTACCAGCAAGGTATATTATTTTTGTGTAATATATTTGCTTCTACTTTTGAAATCTGACAACTAGTTTGTAATATATGCATGAATCAATATCTTCAAAGAGTTGGGAACAAGGAATCTGCTACTAATGGTTAAGAAGATATTCCGGAATTGACGATCCGAGAATCTTGTGGATGTAATAAGCTGGTTTTTTAAATTGTTGTAGTAGACATAATTATGTATTGATCTGGGATTGCTTGGGATTAACATTCACAACATACCTACAGACTCATTGTATGCCTAACGTTTGTTAAGAGAGTATTGTATTATGAAATAAAAGTTCTTCCTATTGTGTAATTGTAATTGTACCTAGATGGTATTTAAATTTTCCAAAGAATAATTATTGTATTTGCACTATCGGTTTCAAACGGTTCAATCATGAGAAGTGTTTGTGGCCAAGATATCATCCATAGTGTTTGGTGCTACCCCTTCGATTTCATTTGAAACTCCAAAGCTATCAAAACAAAATAATGATGTATGCATTACATGTTTCTTTCTTCCATATACTCCTTTAGATAACTCGTCCTTTGTCTTTGAGAATTATTTTCATAATGAGACATTGTTTTCTTTCTCACAACGAACTTGCATGACAAAATTAGCCCAATTATAGCAGCTAAGAGGGCATGAGCATGTGAGCAACACTTCCTTTGGGATTCACAAGTCCTAAGTATCCATGATACATTTCCTGCTTTTTTTTTCTTTTTCTTTTCCTTGCCATACTCAGCAATTATTTTTTTTCTTTTTTTTTTCTTTTAGCTGTCAAACGTTGCACTTTCTAAGTGTTTTTTGTTTTTTTTTAAGATTAGTTGGTTTTATTTTTTTCTTTTTCTTGTTAGAACAAAATAGAATATTAGCATAATATACTTTTATTATTAGTGTAATGTAATACTTTGAGTTGTATTTTGTATATAAATAAATATAAATTAAGAAAATAATAAAACTCATCACCTTTTCACTGAATGCTTTATAAAAATTCCAAAAACTCAATGAATTTTTCCGATACTTTAAAGTTACTGATAGGGATGTCAATGGGGTGGGTTTGGGGCGGGTTTACCTATTCCCGCACCCCGCCCCACAAATAAAAAGAAGCCCCACCCCCTGCCCCACCCCCGCGTTGTTCTCCCCCCGCCCCACCCCGCTCTTTTATTACCCGCAGGGTGTGGGTTCTACCTGCAGGTTTCAATTTGATCGTTCAATTTGTTTTATTACTACAAATTTTATTATTTTTAAACTCTCAAATATTCCATTCTTCAGAATCTGTATTTTGATTTTTAGACAAATTCTCTCCTTGCAGTTGCACTTTGATTTAAATAATTTAAACTTTTTTTGTTGTAATAAACACACACAAACTTTGATTTAAACAATTATTGAAATTAAAATATATAGTACATATTATTGTTGGAATTATTCCCTAACCCGGATCGTCTTGTAATGAATTGAACACAAGTGTTTACTGTACATGATAATAGTTATCCCTACAGTAGTGATTAAAGGAATTGTTTCCTTGAATCTATGACAAGCTTTTATGATTATAGTATTCATTTATATAACATAAAGAAAGATCCTTGTTTAAGTTACGAACTAGATATCATAAGGTGATTATGATAATGAGAATATAGCTCATAGGACTTAATCTAAACTTGTTCTTAATCGTAGGATCATCGAGCTAGGGCCTCGATGGTCCAGTTAGATTAACATGTAGCTAACGAGTATTTATTGGATAAATATCGATAGTTCTCGTGTACCGAGTTAGGTACATAGATAATGCACATAGAGATGTGATTATCGAACCGACTAAAACTAAAGATTCCTAATGGTTAATTACCTTGAACTGTCAAGTAGGTTAATCTCTAGAAGGAATTTTATGCTTGTAATCCTTTGACTTGAGATCATCACTATTGTTGTGTATATGTTTGTTGTGTTTTGATACTGGACAACTAGTGTGTCACAATGCTAGTCGAAAGGATATTGGACACGACTAAGTATATATACTCCTAGGGATGAGTCAAGATGGAATCAATCAACTATAGCTAAAGAGTTTGAGCTCTACGATGTCATAAGATTATAATGATTGTATCAAATCCTTGGCCAACATGATAGAATGAATGAAGAAATGTGTTTCTTGGGTCATTCGTCAATCGTTGATAATGGACGTGTAACGTAGTGGATTTTCTAAATGGGATTTGACAGTTGTACCATATCCCAGGATAATCCGGAGCTGTAAAGATAGAGGGAATACGTGTATGATCCTTCACCGGGTTCTTTGTACAGAGTTATTTCACGTTATCCGGTCGTTGGGGAATGTTGTTAGACGCCAACCTCGATTAGTGGTTAAGTTATTAACTACCACCGGTTTAACGATGAACCCACGTAGTCGCACACTAACGAGTGCATTGATCTTGCTTCATGACATTTAATAATTTTATTATTAGATATTTAATATTAATTAATATTATAATTGGAATATTGGTTTATTAATTTGCTAGCACAAATTATTATTCATATATAAAGACCGATCTAAGACAAAAGAAGAAAAGGGAAAAAAAAGTTTTGACAAGTTCGTTGATCGAACCACGTACCTCCAGTAATGTGAAATGTGTCACTAATCGCTGGGATAGTCAAGTATTTTTGTATAATGGTGAAGGTCCAAATCTACTTCACAAGTGGTAATGGACCAGATTAGTAAGATAATTAATTTCATTATACGTTCCTGACTTTTCCAATTCTCTGTCTTTTCATTTTCTTCTGTTGAGTTTATATAAGTATAATGAGAGTCATTATACAGAAATAACTTCTCATCAGTTTTCTTCCAAGAGAAAAAACCACACAAGAAAGTAAAAGGTTTTTTTTGTTCCAAGCCAGAATATTGATTCTGAAAGCAAGGCTCAAGCTCGGTGTGCAAAGCGTGAAGGCTTCAAGTTTTTGAAGATAGAATTAGGCAATTCGATTCTCATACAACGGATTAAGGTATGTAATCGATTTTTAGTTTCTGTTGAAATTCTTAAATCGCACTAGATTGGTTTAAAATTGCAACTACTTCTTTCCGCTGCTTATATATTTGATATAATCGTGATTGCGATTCCTTCAATTGGTATCAGAGCCAGGTTGTTGCGATTTAAGAATTTAAATAAAATATTATATGATAATATTTAAGTTTTATTTTCTAAGTTTATATGAAAATTAAGATTTTTATATATTAGATTTTTTGTTGTGATTTATATTAAATTGTTTAATTATAATTCAGAAGAATAGAAATAATTAACCGCTCGCTTCATGGTGTTGTACACCGACTAAAGTCAGAAAAGAAATTTTAATGATATAGAGGTTTTTTTTCCTTCGCCATGATGGTTGGTTTTTTTTTTTAATTTTATTGGATAAATTTTCTGCAGGCGTTGTTTTTCCTGTCTGAGCACATGAACACATTTTTATTAGATAAATATGTTGCCGCATCGCTTTTCGTTTTGCGATTGTCTCATTTTCATATACAGTCAATGAGTAAAGTAAAAGTAATTGTCTTTGAAATGTACTACAATAGTGATTGTATTATCTCTGGGTTGTAATGTGATGACTCACTCATTTGAATGAATTTGATCATTGAATGTTGGTAAATAAAGATTGTGTTATATACAAACGTTTGTTTTAATATCAAAGTGTTTGATAAGGAAAATTCTACATGATCGTGTGCGGCAGTAGTTTAAATGGGTTTTACCATTAAACCAGAGTATTTTCATTTAATTACTTTATTTGATATTAAGAAAAAATCCAAAGAGTTTGTTTGATTTTTATTTTTTTATCATGGATCAATTTTTCAATTAAAGAAAAAAATTGAAAATCTATGTTGATGGGTTTTATTAAAAAAGTGGTTTTCTTTTAATTTTTTTTATTCGGTGGCCTTTAAAAAGAAAAAACAAGTATAATAGTGTTGCATTGAGAAATAGTGATGTATGACATATTGGTTTGTTATTTAACTTATTGGTAAATGTTTAATTAATTATTCAGTTTTTTTTAGTTACATATAGTATGTAGCTTAATTAAGTATATATATTTTATGCTACTAAAATTGTTTTAGTATTATATAAATATAAATTGTAATTTTTTAAATTGCACTCCTCAACAAGTTAATTGAACTAATCGATCCGACCGGTATGTTTATTTGGTAAATGTTTTGTTGTCTTTTTCACAACTTTTTGAGCACCGCTTTCATTCCAAAATTTAGAATTATGAATTCTAAATTATTCCTACTTTGACAATTTAGAATTATTGAGTTTTATAAAATGATATATATGATATTTCGTGAGACTTGTCCTTCACAATTATAATTTTAATTTTGTTAAGTTTACAAGTTTTGATCTGACTACCAGGTAGACTTGTAGTTCGAGTACAAAGTACTAAAACTCTAGATTGTTGATAATAAGACTGACTTATTGATTTCACGTTTTTAGTCTGGACTACCCAGAGGATGTGAGATTGATAATATTCTATTATAGGATGGATTAACTCAACAAAACTAAATAGAAACAACCTGACTACCAGGGGGCTAAATAGTTTCGAGTCTCTTAGTTTATATGATAAAATTGGTAATGTAACACACTTTAATTATGCGTGAGAAACGACCTGCCAACCAGGGGGCTCATTCATATTTTAAAGTTTTTCTTTCTTCACTTTAATTATGCGTGAGAAACGACCTGACTATCAGGGGGCTCATTTGTGTTTTAAAGTTTTCAATTATATATCTCTTAGATAATAGGCCATATCTTTGTCAGATATAAAATAGAGTTCTTAAAGCGTTGTTCCCTTTTCCTTACCATGATTACATTTCTCGATATTTCTGCTAATTCACTTCTCAAATCATCCCAAGTGTGTTGGGTAATCTCAAGAATTGTGACCGCAACTTGAGAGTCTTTCTTATGCACATGAGACTAATTGATACGCTCAATGAGATATTGACTAATGTGTCTCTTGAGGATGCATAGAATGTATATGATGTATGTCTAAAGTAATATGAACTTAGTAATGGTACTAAGTGTATATTCTTGTATCCATGAGTTATGGACTCCAAAAGACATTTTAAGCATGATATTCCCATGAATCCTTAAATATCTTTAGAAGATGTATAATTAACTTAGTATGACCTTTAGATACCAGTTATCTAATACCAAGAAACAAGGTAAGGGCATTAATGGAAATTGTTTCTGTAATTTCTTGAACTTCTATTAATTACACGAAAAGGGTATTGGATACTCGTAGTAGTTTAGGAATATGCAAAATGTTGCATACTCTAAAGATTAATAGACGAATAAGAATAAGAGAAGTTAAATTACAATTTCGGTAATGGAGAAATTGTTGCAGCCACAGTTGTAATAACTAATTCCTTAAAGATGCATATGGCAAAACATATTGTAAGAAACCTGTATTTTTGTTCGTAAACTTGTTTTCGAAAAAATGGTCATTCGATCATAAGATAGTTATGGTGTATTAATGTAATATAAAATGACCAATGGAGTTTTTCATAGTGATGAATTACACCCTATTGGATACTTACAATATGGTGATTATAATTTCCTAAAGTAACTACATAATAGTGTTATAGTTGTTTCTGGTTATAAATCAAAATAGATAATCGTACTAATCAAACCTTATCTTTGGTGTTATAGACTAAGTCATAAACTGTGAGAAAAAAGTTTACTAGTTTCACAAGGAAGATTTCCTTGAAGAATACGATTTTGAATCATATGAAACTTGTGAGACTTATCTCGGTGAAATATGACTCATCTCATTTTGATTAAAATGGAGACAATGTTAATGAGTTCTTATGTCCACTACATATTGATGTATATGGTCAGTCCGAACTTTAGCGAAAGATAGATATTCTTACTTCATCTCCTTCACTAACTATATAACAGATATAGATGTGTTTATCAAATGTAACACCAATATAAATGATTTGAGATGTTCAAATTACTATTGAGTAAAGTTGAAAGCAAGTATATAAGAGTATGAAGGAAGTAAGATATCAACCTGTAGAGGTGAAAATCTTAGCAATGCATTATAGATTATCTATGAAAAAATTAGATTTCTTCTCAGTGAACATATCCTGGAATACCAAGCTTAATGGTGTATCCAGAAAGAGAAATTGCATTTTATTGGATATAGTGCAATGTATGATAAGATTCACTGATTTTCAAATATGCTTATGGGGTTATCTTTTAAAGTCAAATGCATACTTAATGAACTCTTAGGTCCCTCTAAATAGTCGTTAAAATCCATATGTGATATGGATATAACATAAGTTAAAGCTCAAACTGTAGAAGTTTTAAGTTGTCTGATTTATATTAAACGACTTGTAATAGTTAAACTTGAGTTGAGATCTTTCAAATATAGAATTGTTGGATACCCAAAGAAAATGACATGATTATATTTTTACACCATTCTGAACACAAATAGTTTGTGGTAAGGAATACAACCTTTCCAAATTGGAATTCCATAGTGAAGGGATTCATAATGCAGAAATAGATCAAAATGAAATAAAGATTTCAGAGTTATTTATACAAGCTAAAGAGCATCAGATGCACGCCAATCTGTCTTTCCTTGATGAGTTAATAGTTTCATTTAAGGTTCAAGTCTCAAACTTTGAGTAATTAGGGACGATTAATGAACCTCTTTTGGAACAAGGAAGTTAACAAAATCAAGAGAAAGAAGAATTTATTGTACACAAGCCTCCTATAGGTTATATAGATATCATCATACACCAAAATCAATTGTAATAATGGTAATAGTTTGATGAGGAAATAATATAGATGATAACCCCATCAAGTGATAATCCTAAATCCCTATGAAGAGGATATGATTAGTCTAGATAGTGACAAGTGGTTTAGAACTATAGAATCTGAATTTGTATCTATAAGAATCAACAAAGTATAGTACTTTGGTTGAATCTTTAATAGATATAAGATCCATTTATAGTAAATGGGTGCTAGGAAAATGATTGGAGTAGACGGTAAGGTAGAGACCTATAACGTCCTTCTAATTGCTAAGCGTTTAAATCAAAAGGAAAACATCAATTATGGTGAATTCCTTTTCTCATAGCAATGCTTAGTTTATCAGATTCTACTATTGGTAATTGCTAGGGGTGGAAATCGGATCTGAAATTTCCGATTTCCGACTTTTCCGATCCGAAAATTCCGATTTTGGAACAGATTTTTAAGGTTCCGAAATTTCGAAATTCCGATTTCCGATTTTTCCAAAAAAATAGGATCGGAATTGGAACAATATAAAAATTTCTGAAATTTCCGGAATTTCCGATCCGATTTATTTCTGAATTATATTTTCAATTTCATATTTTACATTTTATATTTTATATATTGAATAAATAATAAATAGTAAGATAAAAAAAAGAAAAAAAAGTATACAACCGAAAATGTTTAAGAACAAAAAAGGAAAAGAAAAAGTAAACGTTGGAAAATAATGAAACATTTTTGTTATGTTCGAAAAAAATAACAATGAAACATGATGAGACCTAAAATCATCTCTTCACTCGCTGCGTTGGAACGAAAACATAATATAATCTCTCCACACTTAGGTCTTACTTTCCTCCTTTTTTTTCCGAAATTTTTTCTGAAACCTGCGCTCCCGCACAAGAAAACTGCATGCACTTGTGGACAATTCTTCACCATCATCAACTTAGCTTGGCTATGCAATTTCCGAATAAAAATTTTCGAAATTCCGAACCAAATATTCCGAAAATTCCGAAACAAACATTCCGCCGAAATTTTCGAATTTCCGCTAAATTCCGAAATTCCGAATTCGGAACCTTTTTTTCCAGTTCCGAAAAATAGGATCAGAATTGGAATGGAAAAAATCTATTCCGGAAAAAATTGGAAATTTTCCGAAAGACCATTTTTCCGATCCGTTCCTTCCGATTTCCACCCCTAGTGATTGCATACTATTATTATGAGATATGGTAATATCATGTGAAAATAGTTTTCACTAAATGGTAGTCTTTGACGTCCTTAAACCAATCCTAAAGGTCTCATATTGCCATTTACTCATTATAAAATATGTAAGTTCCAAAAATCCATTTAATGGATTCAGCAAATGTCACTAAGTTGGATTATTCTCTTTCATACAACCAAATAGTTTGACTTTATGATTTTAGAATAAGAGTCATAAGGATACAAAGGACTAGTGGGAGTACACTCATCTTCCTAGTATTATATGTAGATGACATATTATCACATAAGGATATGATATGCCAACCCAGCAGATAAACCAAGGTTTTTATTGTCTAAAAATTCTCCATGAAAGATTTAGGAAAAATAGCTTATATTCTTTGATTTGGGATCTATAGAGATAGATTAAAGAAGCTACTTGACCTATATCAATCATAGTACATATATGATTCTTTGAAGTATTTCATGGAAATTCCAAGATGAGCTATTTAACAATAGGTTTTGGAATTACTCTTAATGGGAGGGTTTGTTCTAGGAACCTAAAACTAAGAGAATTAATGTGGATAATCCTATTTATTGAAATAATAAGGATTTATCCAGCATACCATGAAAAATGTACAATACCTGAAGTGTACTACACGCTAGGAGTAGCGAGTAAGTATGAAGGTAACCTTGATGGGGAATGTCGGAAAGTAGTAAAGACTATCCTTATGTACTTAACAAGTATTAAGGACCAATTCCTCATATGTGGAGAATATAAGTTGAAGCTAATTGGGTATATAGATGCTTGTTTTGCTTCAAGAATGGATGATAGCAAATCAATATATGGTTATGTCTATATAAAGGAGAAGTGAATTGGAATAGTTCCACTTGATTCGAGATATTATGGACATGACGATGTTCACATTCAATAAGTAGAAGAAAGGTAAAATGATATAGATCTGTTCATCTAAGTGTGTCTATCAGAAGAGTCTGATGAGAACAATCTGTTTATGAATTATGGTACTTGAACGATTGGGTCTAGTCCAAGTGGAAGATTGTTGGAATTATGCCCTAGCCCGGATCGTCTTGTAATGAATTGAACACAAGTGTTTACCGTACATGATAATAGTTATCCCTACAGTAGTGATTAAAGGAATTGTTTCCTTGAATCTATGTCAAGCTTTTATGATTATGGTATTCATTTATATATCATAAAGGAAGATCCTTGATTAAGTTATGAACTAGATATCATAAGGTGATTATGATAATGAGAATCTAGCTCATAGGACTTAATCTAAACTTGTTCGTAATCGTAGGATCATCGAGCTAGGGCCTCGATGATCCAGTTAGATTAATATGTAGCTAACGAGTATTTATTGGATAAATATCGGTAGTTCTCGTTTACCGATTTAGGTACATAGATAATGCACATAGAGATGTGATTATCGAACTGACTAAAACTAGAGATTCCTAATGGTTAATTACCTTGAACTGTCAAGTAGGTTAATCTCTAGAAGGAATTTATGCTTGTAATCCTTTGACTTGAGAACATCAATACTGTTGTGTATATGCTTGTTGTGTTTTGATACTGGACTACTAGTGTGTCACAATGCTAGTCGAAAGGATATTGGACACGACTAAGTATATATACTCGTAGGGATGAGTCAAGATGGAATCTATCAACTCTAGGTAAAGAGTTTGAGCTCTACGATGTCATAAGATTATAACGATTGTATCAAATCCTTGGCCAAGGTGATAGAATGAATGAAGAAATGTGTTTCTTGGGTCATTCGTCAATCATTGATAATCGACGTGTAACGTAATTGATTATCTAAATGAGATTTGACAGTTGTACCATATCCCAAGATAATCCGGAGCTGTAAAGATAGAGGGAATACGTGTATGATCCTTCACCGGGTTCTTTGTACAGAGTTACTTCACGTTATCCGGGTGTTGGGGAGTGTTGTTAGACGCCAACCTCGATTAGTGGTTAAGTTAATTAACTACCACAGGTTTAACGATGAACCCACGTAGGCGCACACTAACGAGTGCATTGATCTTGCTTCATGACATTGATTAATTTTATTATTAGATAATTAATATTATACTTGGAATATTGGTATATTAATTTTCTAGCACAAATTATTATTCTAATATAAAGACCGATCTAAGACAAAAGAAGAAAAAGGAAAAAAAAATTGACAAGTTCGTGGATCGAACCACGTACCTCCAGTAATGTGAAATGTGTCACTAATCGCTGGGCTAGTCAAGTATTTTTATATAATGGTGAAGGTCCAAGTCCACTTCACAAGTTTTAATGGACCAGATTAAGTGCCCGTTTGGAAGTGCTTTTTTGGAGAAGCACTTAAAAGTGTTTTTAGCAATTTAAGAGTTTTTTTTACTTTCAAAAGCACTTTTATGAGAAGCACCAAATAGGTGCTTCTTAAAAAAAGCACTTAAAATAATTTTAGATTTTAAAATTATTTTTAATAAATTTTTTTAAATTTTGAATTTTATTCTAAAAACGCTTCTTTACTTTAAAATAAGCACTTCCAAACGGGTCCTAATAAGATAATTAATTTCATTATAGACTTTTCCAATTCTTTGTCTTTTCATATTCTTTTGTTGAGTTTATATAAGTATAATGAGAGTCATTATTCAGAAATAACTTCTCATCAGTTTTCTTCCAAGAGAAAAAAAACACAAGAAAGTAAAAGGTTTTTTTTGTTCCAAGTCAGGATTTTGATTCTGAAAGCAAGGCTCAAGCTCGGTGTGCAAAGCGTGGAGGCTTCAAGTTTTTGAAGCTAGAATTAGGCAATTCGATTCTCATACAACGGATTAGGGTATGTAATCGATTTTTAATTTCTGTTTAAAATCTTAAATCGCACTAGATTGGTTTAGGATTGCAATTAATTGTTTCCGCTGCTTATATATTTGATATAATCGTGATTCCGATTCCTTCAATTATAAATGAAGTATATAAGTTATATATTATATACATGCGGGGAGGGTTTGCGGGGTGGGGCATACTTATCCCCACAACCCGCCCCGCCTCGTGCGGGTTTTGAAAATCCATCCCCACAACCCGCCCCAAACCCCATTTAGTACCTTAAAACCCGCCCCGTTTAAGTGAGGTGGGGTGGGTACCCGCAAACCCGCGCCCCATTGACATCCCTAGTTACCGAGCATATTTAGAAATTTCTCAGATACTCAATAAATTTCACAAATACTCAATACCTTTTTCTGGTGACTCAATAACTTTTTCCGATATTTAATATTTATTCCGACGGAGTACTTAATACTTTTTCCGGCGGAGTATTTAGTAACTTTTCCGAGTACTCAGTACTTTTTCCAGCGATATTCGCGGTGGTCGACGGTGTCGGTAGTTGTGGTCGGAGTTAGAAAATATTGATACTCAATGAAGAAGAAAAGAAAAAATAGTAATGGAGAAAAAAAAAATATGGTTCCATCACAGCAATATTGGAGGGATGGAAAAAAAAAATGGTTCCATTCCAACATAAGTAATTTTTTTTTTTTTTGGATTACCATATGATCGAGGGATGGAAAATTAGAGATAGATAGTTGGCCTAGTGGTTAGGTCACTCTGCAGAGACCAAGAGGTCCTGGGATCGAATCTCATTGGAGTCAAAATGACTCCGAGTCCAAAGTGGCTCTCTCATGTATTAAAAAAAAAAAGGGATGGAAAATTGATTAGAGGAAAAGCACAAAATATCATGGGTAATTTTCCATCACAGCATAGAACATCACATGCTGTCCATAATTATTAGAAAGGAGATTAAAGGAAATGAGACTAATTTGGTACAGCAGCAGATTATCCAAATTTTGAGAAATGAGACTAAAAGGAGCACTTGGTTCACCTATTACAGCTCATGTGGACAGCAATATTGGAGCGAAAGAATCAAGGCAGCAACCCGGTTTTTCTTTTTTGGACGATAAGGCAGCAGCTTTCGAAAAATGATATTAAAGTACAACAGCACTTCGGCCTAACGATGAAGAATAGTCCCATTTTTTTGGACGAGTAAAGAAACAAAGAAAAAACAAAAAGAAACAAACAATACGTGTTAACCGATGCCTAATTTCGAGAATTTGTTCAAAAGAGCGTATGTGGTCACGTATTTTTGCAATGCCCTGTGTCTGGCTTTTTTTGCTAGAAGATTTGTTCCGGCGTTGAACCTTCGTGGAATATGTTTAAAGAAAACTGGTTCTGTTACATCTGTCAGTTTCCGAATGTGTCACGGTCTGAGCTCTCATCTAGCCACCGACACTTGCTGGATACCTTGAATAAGATCAAGGTTATCAGAGAAAATTGTTTTCTCCTTATTCGGCTATCGTCTCCCAATCTCAAGCGCTGTGATGACAACATGTACTTCCCCAAGAGTGTTGTTGTTACAATCTGTTGTCGTTGTGTGTTTAATTCGAGACTCGTCATCTTTGTTTAGTTGGATAACCCCAATACTGGTTGGGAGATGCGCTTGTGTGAACGAAGTATCGCAAGTAAAAGCGAGTGTTGTGTTAAAGTCGAGGTCGGTATTCCTGATTGTTAATATGTTAAGGCGTTAGAGTTTGTGACATCATTTTCAAACCAGTCATTTCAAAGTGCTCCTGAATGTTGGCGTTTGTGATTCTCATTACCTCGCTAGAATCAACTTCAGCGTTTGAATGTTTGCTTTTCATTTTTTCTTTCCAGAGGTCCAGATCATAAGTAGCAAATAAGATGTTATGATTTCTTTTTTCCAACCTCCTGCAGTAAAGAGTTTGATCATGTTCAATAACCATTCTCCAATGTCTACCTCTATTTGGTCGATGTGTATTTGTAATGCCGAGCCTGCTCATATAAGTTTTGATAATCCACAGTTGAGTAATAGATGTTCCACGGTATCTTGCTCCGCACAACACCATCGACAATTACTTTGTGCTTCGCACTTCTTTTTTTCAAGATTTATACCTGTCGGAATAACGTTATTGTAGGCTTTCTAATTAAAGATTATAAACTTTGTCGGAACGTTCGGCCACCAGATTGTCCTCTAGAGTGCGCTTCCAGTAGGGATTCCAGTTGATTGATGTGGTGCCTCAAATACATAATGATCTATAAGAACCTTGTACCCCGTTTTTGTCACGTAGTCACCTTTGTTTGCGTGTGGCCAAACGAACCTATCTAGGGTGTCCATCGGAAAGACTCTTTCCCTGAGTATGACGGAAGTGATCAGACCAGAAAACAGAGCAGCTCCGTGTTCCGAAATGTTGAATCCTTGATCCATAGTTTGTTTAGAGTTTCAAGTTATCATCCATGTGGTCGTTCGAGCTTCCATTGAGAATCTAACAATTTATCCTTCCAAATATTAATTGATTTACCTTTGCCAATCTGGTATTTTCCGTATTTTTTAAGCATGTCACATCAATTAAACCTGTCCAGGACCATGTTCAAAATTCTCTTAATTTTACATTGAGAAAAGTTTTTTTCGGGGAATAGATACCTCTTAGGAGGCGTGCCGCCAGTGTGTCTGGATTGTTTAAGATTCGTCATACTTGTGCTGCCGAGCATTAAGGTATGATAGTTTGTTGAATAGTTCCATTAATTATCTTTGTGCAGTTGTTGTGTGCCCTATCTGAAGATAAGTTAGTCTTGAGTACAATACCTTTTTCTTTTCTTGATTTTTATATTCCTGACAAAAATTGTTCCAATAATTTCTCAATTTAAAAATAAAATCTATTTTAATTTCACTCTAATAATCTCTATTTTAATTAATTTTTAATTCTTTTACGTTTTCAAAGTATTTATTACGAAAATATTTGAAACCAATATTAAAATATTAACATTGAAATCAATTTTTAAAACAATTTATTAATTATTATTAAAATTAATCTTGTATATTTTTATAGTTTAAATAACTATAATTACAAACCAAAACTATTATAATAAAATAATTTAACAAACTAATTATGTCAAACATTATAATTTTATCATGTAAACCTACGGAGTGGTCCAAGCAAACAATTTGTGCCAGTTTAGAAGTGTTTTTTATAAACTACTTAAAAGTGGGTTTACATGTTTAAATGTGTTTTAGACCCTGAGAAACATTTTTATGAAAATCACCAAATATGTGTTTAAAAAAACATTTAAAGCGATTCTAGGTTTTAAAATTATTTTTAATAATTTTTCAAAATTTATATTTTATTCTAAAAGCGTTTTTTACTCTAAAATAAGCACTTCCAAGAAGGCTCTTAATGTAGCCTGGTTGGACTTAATATGACATTAGATTTAATAATAATTTAATATCAATCTTTTGCTACAATAGAGAACCTATCAAAGTGTATCTTTTTTTAAGCAAACACCCTACCTTAGCAAAAATATATTATTAGGTGCCCATTGGAATTAGCCTAAGTATAAAAGCTCATGTAGCGTATGTATTGAAACAGTTTTGGCTGCAACATATGTGTCTAAGATATGCTCTAATGAGCTTAGTTTGGCCCAAAAAGTGGAGGAAAATGATGATTCTAGGGTTAGAATGAAACAATGGTATATTTTAAAAAAGTTTGGAAAGAAAATTCATGAAGAAGGTACATAATCTGGGGCTAAACAAAGAGGTGTGTCTGGTGAAGATTTGTTGGGTTTCGATGTCATAGAGTGTAAGATTGAGTTGGATGCTCTATGCTAGTCCAGGGAGGGGGGTTGAATAGGACACTAATCACTATAACTACTATTTAGAGTTTGAAGATTCTTTGAGGCATTTATCAAACACAAGCAACCTAAGGGAAGTGCAGAGGTCTAGGAGGATGAAGAACAAGCAATTCTACATCAATGCACAAATTTAATAGTAAGGTTAGAGATTACACAATGATTTAAAGTGGTTCGGACTCCCAAAGGTCCAATCCACTACCTAGGGTTACAACGTAGTATTTTCAAGTTTTTCTTCCACCAAACTTTTGGTTCCCCCTTAAAGGTGAGATACAAACCAAATACAAATGAGAATTTTATTGACTAAGTCTCAACCCGAGAACGAGTCAATTATGATCCAAACTCCGTTGCCTAGTCGCCTACACAAGTAACCCCTTCCAATGGAAGTCTTCGCTTCTTCAAAGATATGAAAACCCCCTCTTCCCTTTAAAATAATAAAAAACCAATTCCTAATCTAGATAAAAATTAAATGATCCTTAGAGAATCAATATAACAATGGAGAGTAGCAAGCCTTTAATTTATGATAGAAAGTTGATTATATGAATGCATGTGAGTGCTAAAATATAGTAGTATTATATCAAAGGTGTAATGTATGCTTCTTAGAGGTGGTAATATTATCCCATTAAGAGCCCAATGGCTTGGAATAAAAAAATAGAGCTCATTTGAAAAAAGGGAGCCTGTGTCTGATAGTACTGTGATTTGGTTTTTGTTAATTGTACTATTTCACCGTTGTGCATTTAGTGATCTAACGAATAAAATTCCAATGACTAAGAATCCATCGTCTCTTTTTTTAAATGTGAGAAGACCTTTTTGCATGTAACGGCGTACCGTTTTGGATCATGATGAAGTTTTTGTCCAAACTGGGATCTCGAAAATTCTCTAATACTTTTCCTTTGTTGTTGCATCGAATGATCTAATGACTAGGAATCCAACATCCACTTCTTTAAAAATCATGATAATAAAATTTGCAAAAAAAGGGATACCATTTGATTTCAGGATTCCGTTTTCTCCCAAACCAGGATCTCTAAAAATATCTGAAACTCTCGATTCATTGTAAACAAAGAGCTTTCAACATGAGAAATATAAGTTAACATATTTCAAGAAAATATGCCATTTAACTTATTTTAAGACTCTTACCATAGAGGAATATATGGGGGAAACATGAGTAAACAATGTGAAACTAGATAAAGATGTTTTTGTAAGAGTAGAAGAGCTTGAGTGAAAATGTTTCCTTTATAAGAGGCGTTTTAGTAATGATTTCAAGATAATTGGTAGTTGACATCAAATTAATATTTTGATTAAAAAAATAATTTGTCATCTTAAACCCATTTAGGAAAGAAAAAAAAATCTTTTTGCCAACATTCTTTCCCTTTCCAAGGAAGGCAAACTATTCATTATTAAATACAAGAAAGGTCAACACATATGGAGATTTCACTAGGCATACTTCCCCCTCACATATATGGACGACATCCAAATATTAAAATATCATATTTTTTTGATTTTTTATACATTTACACATATATGGAGTCTTCAGTAGGCATGATTCTCCCTCACATAATGCTTACAAAGAACTTTACCTATCTTACCATTTGTGAGAAACTTCTAGAAAAACACGTGTGTTCTTCTCCCCCTTTGTCTTCATTAAAAAGAGTTAGACATGGAAAAATAAAAAAGGAAGCCTACAAGGCAATCTTACCAATCCCACACCTAATAGTCTCGAATTGATCTTGTGGTAGGGGTTTTGTAAAAAATATCAGCTAGTTGATTGGCATAATCTACAAATTTTAGAACAATGTCTCATTTTTTAGTGTGATCTCGAATAAATTGAAGCCTGATCTCTATGTTCTTGGTTCTAGAGTGTTAGTTTGGGTTTTTAGCCAGATCGGTGGCACTAGTTTTGATACACCTGATAGGAATTGAATCATATTTAAGATAAAAATCCTCTAAGGTTTGTTTCATCCAAAGAATTTGTACTACACAATTACGGTCAACAACATACTCGGCTTCCACCATGAACAAGAAGACAACATTTTGTTTATTACTAGACCAAGAGACAAGAGAGTGACCTAACAATTTACAAGTACCACTAGTACTCTTCCAATCTAGTCTACACACGACATCATCAAAACTCTTATCCTATAAGCTCAAAAGACGTATGTTTTAGAACATCAAAGACCTAGGTTGGTGATCCCCTTAATATACCTAAAAGATATGTTTGATGAAACAATGATACGCTCCTTAGTAATTTACTGAAATCAAGCATAATAACAAAATAGAACATAACATTGGATCTATAAGAGGTTAAATGAAAAAGACTACTAATCATACCTCGATATGTTATCTCATCAACAATATGATGTTTATCTTTTTAAAGCTTTGTGATGTTCTCATAAGAGTACCGATTTCCTTTTCATGTCAAGGCCAAACTTTTTGGTAAGATCTTTAACGTATTTGGCTTGTTTCAGAAGATTCCCTCATTCACTTGACTGATTTGAAGTCTAGAAATAAATTAAACTCACACATCATGCTAATCTCAAATATTCTATGCATAATCTTAAAAAAATTCTCGCAAGGAGATTCATTAGTAGCACCAAATATTGTATCATCAACAGATATTTAAACAAGTAGGATATCATTACATTTTCTTTTGATAAATAAGGTGGAATTATTTTTTCCTCTTTTAAAACCATATCAAATTAAAAAGACACTTAATCCATCATAACAAGCCCTAGGATCTTGTTTTAAGCCATACAAAGCGTTATCAAGTTTGAAACATGATTTAGAAAACTAGGATTTTCAAATCCAGGGGGTTTTGTAACATACACCTCTTCATTAATAAAACTATTTAAAAATGTCTTTTTGATATACATTTTAAATAATGTGAAAATATATATCAAGAGAAAGAAAGTAACATACTAATTGTCTTAAGTCCAGCAATGGGGAAAAGTTATACTGAAAAATCAATATCTTTCTCTTTGTTATATCCTTGAGCAACAAGACTGGATTTGTTTCTTGTGAAAATTCCAGAATCATCAAGCTTGTTGTGAAATACCTATAATATTTCTGTGATAGTGTGATCCATGGGGTTTTCAACAAGATTGCAAACTTGACTTCTTTCAAATTGATTAAGCTCCTCATGCATAACATGAACCGATTGATCACCAAGCAAAGATTCTTTGATGTTCGTTGGTATTATTTGAGATAAGAAAGCATTATCGGCACATATGGAACTAAGATTTTAACGTGTCGTTGCCCCTTTACTTGGATATCCAAGTAATAGATATTTTGATAGTCCTCTAACATTTTTCCAACTTCTAGGAAGATTCTTGGATATTTTAACATTTTCTCCCTCCTTATTTTCCACATCTTCTGCTTCTTGAGTATCATCTTGATCTTGTGGAGTATTGGGTTGTGCATGATCTACGAGTTGATGAAACTTAGGATACTCAACTAGAGCATCATCCTAGCGCTCAAAGGATTTTTTTTTTATCAAAATCAATATGCAGGGACTATTCCATGACACTAGTGCATTTGATGTAACCTTGATATACTTTTCTCTTAATTGCATAGCCAAGAATATGCCTTCATCAAAATTTGCATCAAACTAAGACAAATGATCTCTAGGGTTGACAATAAAATAGTTACACCAAAAACTTGAAAATAAGAGACTCATTCCAAAGTTCATATGGGGTTTTTAAAATGAGGAGTCTTATCAAAACCCAATTTAAAATGTCAAATGTTGAATTAACGACTTCATCCCAAAATTATGTCGGCAAAAATGACTTTTCCTGCACTTTCTTCTTTCTTTATGAGTTCGTAAAATAGTGACTCGTTTCCCATAATATGGCTAGAGTATCCACTATCAACAATCCAAATTTTATTATTGGTTCTCTTCTCCTAAAAATAAAAAAAATTAGCTTTTATGTACCCAAGTTGGATCCATTTGGGTTAGTGTTACCATTTTTCTCTAATAAACATTTTGGACTCTTCCATAAAGGAATAAGGGACGAATATTCAAGTTGCTTATGATATTCACAATTAGTCACATCATGACAATATCATTCACAATAGGTACAAGTAATAACAGTAGTTTCTTGAGAAGACAAATGGGAAGAGGAAGCTTTATTATATACTCTTATGAAAACCGTTTTTTAAATATTTTTGTTTGATAAATGGGTCAAAAACTTAAACCACCTTTTATAAGACTAGTAATTTGATTTCCCAACATCTAGTCAACGTTATGTTGGCTCTTGGTGATTATTAAAACAACTTCTTTTAAATCCTTAATATTTTCAAAAAATATGGTGTTTAAATAAAAAATGATGGTGTTTCCATATATAAGTTCCTCATTGTTTTTCAAATATGTTTGTAATTATTTTATAATCTCGGTTTCAATTTTGAATTATCTTGAATGTTTTGTCATAAGCTTGTTTGTTTTACGAGGTTTTTCTTAATCAAGTAAAAGTGCATCATAAGAAATTTCAATATCCTCATCTAATTCATCTTGAGATAAAAACAAACTATCATTAGAGTTTTCCTCATCATCTTTGTTGCCAGTGGAAATGAAGGGGACATAATTGGCTATGTTATCATCTTCGTCACTTTAATTTGACATTTCATCATCCCAAGTTGCATTCAAGGATTTTCTTAGTTTGTCTTTGAGAAGATTTGGTAAATTAGGTTTGATGTGACCATTCTTGTGACAACGAAAGCAAGTTGATTTATACTTTTTAAAATCTTTACCGTAATATAAACTAGGTTTTCATGAACTACCATGATCGTCATATTTGTTGTGGATCATAAGTTTCTTTGCATACATAGCAACAACCTCATCATCACTTGGTTCTTCACTTTCGCGTTCCACCGTCAAAACCGTTTCCTTCTTTTGAGTTTAGCATGAAATAAAATATTCTTCTTAATAGTTTGATTTTCTTACTCTTCACAAAAGTTCTTTTTATCAAAATCAATTTCTTCTGTCATGATAGTACAAATGGGATCATGGGTTGACATTTTTTACAAGTCCCTTTCTTCTATGCTAAGAACTACCTTTGGTTTGTATACCTTTAGAAGAGCGCCAAGATTTTCTTTCAAGCTCTTGGTTATGATACATTTTTCTATGAAATCCAATAGGTTTGAAAATGATGGTGAATCTTTGATACATGTTGTTTAAGTTATCTCTAACCGTCATTTTAAACTTTTTTTATTGAAAGATATACAATCCAACCTTTGTTTCTTTGACAAAAATGGTTCCTTCATAGAATAGACTAAGACACTCCCGAATTTTGAATACTGAATCACATTCACTAAGTCGACTATATTTTGGTTCCGATATAACGACCTTTGCTCATAATATCCCAAAACGCATACTAAAAATATTGGAGATGTATCTCCATCATCTTCTTCCAATAATTATTGTTGGTACCTACAAAGAAGGGGTCTAGTAGTAGATAATCCTTTTCAATGATTAGCTTCCATGTCGTTAAATCAATTATATTTAAGAAATATACGAGAGTTGGGCTCTAATAGCACTTGTTAGTCCTACAGGGGGTGGGGTGAATAAGACACTAATCAATATAACTAATAATTTAAAATATTTTGGAATATAATTTAGAGTTCGAAAATTCTTTGAGGCAATTTCTCAAGCATAAGGAACCTAAGGAAGGTTCAAAGTCTAGGAGGACGAAAAACTAGACATTATATATCAATGCACAAAGTAAAGAGTAGTGTTAGAGATTAAAAAATGATTTAATGTGGTTTGAACTCCCAAAGGATTAATCTACTACCTAGGGTTATCCCGTAGGACTTTTAAGATTCTCTTCCACTAAACTTTTGGTACCCCTTAAAGGTGAGATACAAACCAAATACTAATGAGAGTTTTACTAGCTAAATCTCAACCCAAACACAAATAAATACCAAGACAAATTTCCTTGTGTAATCACCTACACAAGTACCCCTTCCAATGAAATCATTTTATTTTTCAAAGAGATGAAAATTAATGTTAAGATTTTTAAGGGTTTACTAGAAAAGTAAATGCTCCATAAGATTAAATATAACAATAGGGAGTAACAACCATATATTTAGGATAGTAACCTTATAATATTAATACTTGAGAGTAATAGAATCAATGCTTGAATATGGTAGTATTAGAGGATGATCAAAGGTGTAATGAGTGCTTCCTTTTATGAGCCCAACAGTTTGTAATAAAAAATATGGCTCAAGTGAAAAGACGATACCGCTTCTGATAGTATTTGGATTCTGTTTTTTTCAATCCTAATATTTCCCCGTTGTTCATTTAATGATCTAACAACTAAGAATCCAATTTCTTTTTATTTAAAACCGGGATGATGTTTTTGCATTCAACAGGGTGTTATTAGGGATCGGGATGACATTTTTTACCATACCAAGATCCCTGTAATTCTCTGAAACCTTTCCTTTGTTGTTGCATTTAATGGATAGGAATCCAAAGTTTATTCCTTAAAATAGGGATGACACTTTTTTTCAAAAAAACAGGATACCATTTTTTTTTGGATTACATATTCTCCCAAGCCAGGATCCCAGAAATTCTCTAAAACTCCGGCCTTTTGATTTTGTGTGTCGTTTCTCTAAAGGAAAAACTTTTAACACAAGCAATGTTAGTTATGATATTTTAAGAATATATGTATATCAGGTCATTCCAAGATTCATAACATAGAGAAAGATATGGCACAAAAATGAGTAAAATATGTGAATCTAGAAAAATATGCTTTTACAAGAGTATGACAACTTGAGTGAAAATGTAATCTTCATAAGATGTGTTCCAAAAATGATTTCAAGAGAAGTTGTAGTTCACACCAGAGTAAGATCTTAACTATAATATAATATTTCACATTAAAAATTATCTAGGCAAGTTAAAAAGACTTTTTGCCAACACTTTGTTTACTTTTTTTATTAGTAAGCGAACAAAGAAAAAGGAGGCAACTGATAAAAAGAAATTGCCAAAGAGGCAAGAAAGAGCTCAAACGAGAAGGAGTTTTTGAAAAGTAAAAGGCACTAACATGCAAAGTGCTAAGGGGAGGCCCCACCTAAATGGTTAATGATTATAATGACTTGGAACATAAGGGGATTTGACTCACCCCATAAGATATAAGGGGTTGTAAACCTCATCAAACGGAAAAATATTGATATTCTTAGGATTTCAGAGATAGAGCGAATCCAACTAAGTGTAGATGAGTTTATGAGAACTATCTTCGGGGGTGGGAATAATTGAATAATTTTGATTTTAATATTCATGGTAGAATTTTCCTTGTTTGGGATTAGGATTAGTTCAAAGTAGAAGTAATATATATTACACCTCAAGCTATACATTGTAAAATTGTATGCAAGGTAAAA
The DNA here is from genome assembly GCA_029959085.1 of Nemophila menziesii. Taxonomy (NCBI): domain Eukaryota; kingdom Viridiplantae; phylum Streptophyta; class Magnoliopsida; order Boraginales; family Hydrophyllaceae; genus Nemophila; species Nemophila menziesii. Next base: position 8,728,519 of record JARWIR010000017.1, on the reverse strand, counting down.
TCTTTAATCCTTTATACATCTTATGTTTACGGTTTAAGTAGAAATATTGAGAGAAGATATTTGTGGAAGAACCAAGTTGATCATGCAACTACTTTTGATGCACCTTGAATCCTATTGAGAGATTTGATGTCTCCCTTTTTGTTCTACATATTAGCCCTTAAGAGACATCATTTTAGGTGATAAATAGACTTATTTGATAGACTTTTAAGCTTATTTAGTTATATTACATTTTCTCCCCTTGGAATTGTATTACTTGCGTTTTAGAGCTTTTGTGCGTTAGTTTGTTTTTTTTTAGGGTAAAGTTCTTAGGTCCATGGATGCTATGGATCACCAAGACAAGGAGGAAAAGTGGGAATTAAAGTCTTAGATCGAGCGAAGAAGTCAAAGGCAAGAAGAGATGATCTGATGAATTGACTAGAGGAGAGGGAAATCTGAAAAGCTGTTACAAATCGGTTTTTTGAGCCACTTAGCCACTGATTCAGCCTTGGAGCCATGAAATAAGGAAGCTTCATTTTTTAGTTAGGAAGATTTTGCGACTTGAATCAGGTGATTTGGAGTTGAGACACAAAAGTTATGGCCGTTTTACTAACACCTGCACATCAGTTACGAGAATTCTATTTTGGACTTGGGCTTCTAGAAAACTGTCTAAAACATTATAGGAGATGGTTTCTGTAAATCAATCAATCAATTCCTTGAAACAAAAGAATTTTTGAGTCAATTCAATGCCTCAAATATTGTGTTGATTCCTAAAGAAAAAAATCCTTTCAATGTTAAGAAATTCAAACCTATAGCTTGTCTGATCACTATTTACAAAGTTTTATCCAAACTTCTATCAAATAGGTTGAAAATAGTTCTTAACTCCATCATTTATATCATTAGTCTGCTTAGGTTGGTAGTAGGTTTTTGTGTGATAATATTCTTTTGACCCAAGATTTGATGTTAGGCTATAACAAGAGGAATATTTATACTAGATGCACTATCTATCTTGACTTACAAAAAGCATTTGATAGTACAAATGGAATTATTTTTCAATTCTCTTAGAGCTTTTGAGTTTCCTGAAATCTATATCAACTGGATCAAAATGTGAATTTGTACTCCTCACTAATCTATTTGTATAAATGGAAGAAGTTGTGGATAATTCAAAAGGAGAAGAGGTCTCAGGTCCTCTTTCTCCTTATCTTTTCATAATTTGTATGCAAGATTTTACTGTAAACTTCAACATATTACCACCAACAAAAAAAATTCAAATTTCATCCTAAATGTAAGTTTTTGAGCATCAAGCATATGACTTTTTGCCGATGATCTACTCATCTTCCTCAAATATGACAAAAAATATACTCAAATAGTCAAGGAATGACTTGATAATTTCTCAAGGATTTCAGATTTAAAGATAAACTATCATAAAAGTGAATTATACTTTGGTGGTACTTCATTTCTCGAACAATCTGATATTTTGTCTATTCTTAATATTAAAATCATATCTATGCTAGTTAGATACCTAGGTATTCCTCTCAACTCACAGATTCTTAGTGTATCTGATGGTAATTTGCTCATTGAATAAATCAACCTAAATGTTAATATTTGAAATTCAAAGTTACTCTCCTATGAAGGTAGAGATGAGTTGGTCAAATTGGTTCTAATTAGCAAGATTATGTTTTGGTGTAGAGCTTTTTTACTTCCTAAACAAGTCATCTATAAACGCAATCAAAAGCTAGCTAGTTATCTTTGTAAGGGAAATTTAAATGGTGCACAAGGATCAATGATTTCATGGTGATTGTGTGTACAAAAAAAGAGTATGGAGGTCTTAATATTCCAAACATTGAAGATGTTAATATTGTTTCTCTCGTGTTCACTTTCTGGAAGATGTATTCACATGATGATACCCTATGGTGTAAGTGGGTTCATAGCAACTTAATTCAAAACAGATGTATATGGAGTTTAGATAAAAAATGTCACACTTGGATGTGGAAACAGTTATTGGAAATCAGAAAAAATACTGCATTCAAATTTATTTACCACAACCTCAATAATAGGAGTAATACATTCATTTTATGGGACAAATGGATCAACATGAAAGATATATCTACTATACCTAATAATGATATTTACAAAGTTGGATCAAATTGTAACAAAACAGTAGTTAATTGTTATGGTCATGGTAAATGGAGACTCCCTCCAATCATTGGTGACCTTCTTCCTTATCTGAAGAACGTCAATCTCTTCAATCATAAAGATAAAGTCTATTGTAGTGAATAGGCAAAATCAAAGTTCTCTTTCAACAAAACTCTCAAAAAAAAAATCAGTGAAGATAAAACTAATGTTGACTAGATCAAATTTGTCTTGGCAAAAACCTGTATACCTCGATATTCTTTTATATACTGGCTTGCGTGTCACAATAGGCTATCTAGTATACACATAATTCTTGGATGGGGTCTTTCTATCAATTCTATATGCGAATTTTTCTCAGATAGTGCTGAAGATCTTAATGGTGTCTTGTTCTTTCACAAATAGAATTTTAAAGAATACATTAAATAATTGTGCGATTAATTCTAATCCAACGAGTTGGGCTGAGTTAATCAAAGATGCAATTAAGCATTGCTTGAGTAAGGAATCGACTTTAATCGTGGGCGTTTGTCTCACTACCTTCATTTACTACATTTGGACCGAAAGAAATCGGCGACTTCACAATGAAGGATCACTGAATGAACAACAAATACTCAATCGTCTAAATTATCTCATCTCTATAAGATTGGAGAAAAGAAACTTCAAAGGAAAAGTTAGCTTTAATTTAGCTGCTAGATGGATTTAACAAATATTTTAGGGCTTTTGTTAGGTTCTTTATCATGAATTGCTTGTTAGTCCCTAACGTTTAGACTATAGTTCTTATAGGTATTTAAATATTTATTTTACTAACTATTATGGTTAGTTTTGTAAAATATATTGGGTGTTTGACCTTATTTGAATAAAATTTTATTTGTCGATAATAAAAAAGAATATAACCTTCAAGTGAGCTTTATAATCTCAATCATTTAATCCAAGCAATTACTCATATTTTATACTTATCTTATCATTATAGATTGATATCAAGATATTCCAAGAATCATGAGTTGACTCACAATACCTTACCTTCTTATAAACTTCTTCATTAATACTCTTGTAAGTCGCAACGTGGCCTTATAGTTGTTTCTATCATCCTATGATCATCAAATTTGAGCTTCTCATACATTTCGTTTGTTTCGACAACCTTATCTTTCTATAGAATAAATGTTCCTTCTTTGATGACAACCCAAATATCATAATTAATCGATTTTAGGAAGGAGTCTAACTTTCTTCTCCATATGTACAAATATGTACCATTAAATAAAGGTGAGATAGAAATAGAATAAGACAAAATCAAATAATCAATACAAGATGGTGACTATACTAACGATTAAGCTATTTACGTAGAGTTAGGATCTAATACCACTTGTTAGTCTAGAGGGGGTGAATAGAAAACTTATCTAATCAATGCCTGATTAAAAATTAATTACTCCTAAACCCAGTAACTCAAAACTATATGACAAACTATAAGAAATAATACTAATATGATCTTAAGATATTGTAAGTGTGGAAGCAATATGCTAGGAGAATTAGAATGCTGGCCAAGGATATAAGAGTGTTACTGTTCAAGGTAATATAGGAATATGATGAGGGATCTTTAAACTATGATAAGTACAACCAAGGAAGAATCTATATCAGGAAGATAAGGAGATAATTTAACAACTAACTAAATTAGTCATAAGGTCAAACATTAAAGAACCTAAGTGTGATAAGGGTTATCTTGATCTTTCTATTGAACATGAACTAGGTTAGGTTTTATAAGCAATATAAAATAAGTTATACAAGCAATAAGAATATAGATAAAGGAAAAACGATACACAAGCATGTCTTAATGGTTCAATTTTCCTACATCAACTACCTAAGGTAGCCACCTTAGGATTTTCAAGTTTCTCCACTAAGTTCAGTGATATCCCTTAAAGGTGAGATATAAACCGGTTATAATGAGGTTTTTTGGGGTTAAAGACAACCTAGAACCCGAGACTTTTATGTGTTCAGTCACAGCCCAAGAATGAGACTTTTAATGGTTAAGACTTCTCCTCAAACTCTAGCATAAGCTCAAACCTCTCTTCTCTTCACTTGGATCTTCAATCCCTTTCTAGAGCAAAAGCTACTATCTTGTTTGTGGTTAATGTTTGTTTACAAGAATAGTAAATGAAATCCTATTGAGTATAAATAACAATTAATAAAACAAGACTATAATTGTAAAGTTAATATAAAGATAATGTTTTGTGAAATCTTTCTTGAAGTGTTGGATAGTAAGATGATCAATGGGAGTTTCAAGAGGTGAGTTAGATGATTCACAATAGCCCCATATATATAGGCAAGTGAAGTCCGGTGACTATATTTGATTACGGCCATATTTTATTCAAATATGGAATAGTTTTGCATGAAAAAGATATTCAGTTTGTTCCCCACCAACTATAACCCATGTGGCTCTAAATGATTAACAGTTAAATTCTGAGTTGGAAAAATAAACGGCGTTGCTATATTATAAAGTGGGATTCCATTTTTCGCGAGATTTTGGGAGCTCATTCAGAATCAAGATGACGCTTCTTAAACCAGGATGCCAAACTCGCAAAGCAGAATGATGATATCATATTTTGGGATCCCAAAAAACACATTGTGTTGCGATGTTTTTAGCATCCTAAACCAGGAACCCGTTTCTTACACCATAATGTTGATTTGATCTTATTCAAGGTTCACTTATATGATAAGATATTTCTTTACGAGAGTTGTTAGGAATAGTATTAAGCACACGTGTTGAACAACTAAAGAGCTGAAAATCAAAATATGCAAATATATAACAAGATATATTTATACACAAATAGTCTCAAAGATTTTCAGATAAGTTCATGTTGTGATACTCAAAAGAGAATGATTAAAATATGGAAAGTGTTTCGAAAATATTTGTGAGTAAATTTGTACTTAAGTATGATATCCAATAAGCAAGACAAATATAGAAATGACCTCTAAAAGTGTAGGATACAATTAAAGTTAAGAAGGTCCAAACGTGAAGGGTGAACAGATATATTCATAAGTGTTTTGATGAAAAATGATGCATGATATGAAAAATAACATAAAAACTAATTTAGCACTTACCAACTTAAAGATTTGACACGATGGGCTATATGCCAACAAAACCTTAATCGTATCAAAAAAATTCGATGGGGGTGAACCATTGAGTTGTAAATTGTAAGTTTCTTCATTAGAATTTGGGTAAGAATCAATGATCAATTCTGTCGAAGTTACATCTCAAACCCTTTTTGTGTTTTCGTGCATGCTTGTTTATTTCTGTTGTTAATAAAGTGGTAGGTGGTTTTTTCCTTAGTCAACTCTTCAATCACGTTATCCATCTATTTTCTATTGGACACCAAACCATTATCATCGTTGTTTTGGATGTTATGTTTAAAAGTATAGGGTGATGATTACCATCACTGTAATTTGCGGATATCGACTTGATCGATTTCTATCCATAACAATGTTTTTTCTAGTTACTGTTGGTTCTTTTATTCTTTCAATTGGTTTGTAATTTCTATATAAGAAGATTTCAAATGTTTTAATGTTTTTTTAGGGTTGATAATGAATTTTACTTCTTGTCTTGTTTTTTTTTTCTTTTCTTGTTAAGAATTTCTCTTTTTTTTGTTTCTAATATCTTCTTACTCTTCTTTATATATTATGCATCATTTTACGAGAAAAAATAATATGCTAAGTAATTCTCATATTTATTATAACATCACCAATTTTTTTAATAATAAAGTTCTCCAGTATAAACTATTTAGTTTATACAATACAATATAAAATAGCATGTAACTCACAAGTTAATATAAGGGAGAAAACTATTATAAGAGAAATATAACTATAATATAGGATATTTCACATAATTGAGGAACTTGTCATGCAATTGACTAAAAAAAGAATTTATCCAAAAAGTAAGAGACGGAAGAAACAAAAAATAGATAATAATTAAGTTTAAAGAATATCTAAGACGTAAATCGAAATGGAAAAAAGTAAAAAAGTGGAAGTGTTAGAAAAATACAGTTGTAAACTATTATTTATAACTTTTTTGTTATACAATTTATTTAAAAACGTTTGCAATTTTATAATTCCTTTGTTTGTAATATTATTAATAGCATTTAATTATATGATTCAGAATATTGTAAATTATTATTTAAATAATGTAATAGAGAGATTATATTAATACAACCGATTAATTAGCTAAATATAAACTAGAGGATAACATGTTTAGCTCACACTTAGATAATATCTCTAGTAGACAACCGGTTTTATTATATGAAAAGTCTATATCCTCGGGTATTAGCTAAAACTTGTTCAAATTTATTAAAGAAAGTTTGGAAAAAAAAAACAGTAAGATATTAACATGAAGCTCTAATATCATATTTATTAAATTATCAATCCAACTAAAATACAAATAATTAGGAGAAGATATGAGATCGATATTTCAATATTAACATTCAAAATTCGATTTCTTAGAAAAATTTAATACCAAATGAGTAGGAGACCGAAGTTAGCGTAATGTTCAAGTTCTATTTTTCATCTACTTTCGTACCCATTTGCAACTTGAGAGACAGAGATGACACTAGAGAGATGAGTCAAAATTAAAAAATGAGATAATTATGAGATTTATTTTCTCAAAATGGAAATGAATAATATTTATGGCAAGCAAAGTCCTTATGTAGCCGCATGCATATATACATAATAAGAACAATCTAGCTGGGTTTTACTACCCTATGCTAGGGTTGAGCAGAATAGTGGTAAATGGTAAACCGACCCGTTAGGGTAATAAAAACCGACCTAAAACAGGGTAAAAATTACCCTAGCCCATTTTATAACATACCTTACCCTTCAATTTTGGGCATGTTAATTTTTTTACCACGGGTTTACCTTCTATACATTACCACACGGGTTGGACCCGTCCAACCCGTATACTGTTCATTTAATATATATATATATATATATATATATATATATATATATATATATATATGTGTGTGTGTGTGTATATGGTCAAGACCTGGCCATTTGACACATTTGGCTACTTCGTTCACCGAAATCTTATCCTCGTCTCTTCTTTGAATTTTACCTAATATGTACTTTATTTTGAAGAACAAAAATTCTTTTAATTGAATAGTAACATTTAAACTTTATTTGGTTTTATGTTTTTTATTGTGATTAAATTATGAATTTTACCAAGGGTAAAACCCGGGTAACCCGTTAGTCAACTCGTCTTAACCCGTGGTAATTTTTATTTTACCATTAACACGGGTTTACCCTCCAACATTTACCACTTTCCAATATTACCCTACCCTTACCCTAGACCCCAACCCGGGTAAACCCGACCCGTGCTCACCCCTACCCCATGCAGCAATTTACAACCCATCAACATATCCACTAAAAGACTAAAACAGTTCTTCTTGGTCTTCAAATTAAATAAAGCGTAAGGGTAAAGCTAGTTTAAATTTAAAAAATTTAAAATTAATTACTCACCAGCGCTCTTATAAATATCCTTGTGCCTCAAAGTCATCAAATTACAGATATACAGATATTTACATTTTGAAGGAACCAAAAGAATTATATATTTCAAGAATTAGTAGTGTGAGATTGAGAAGATGGCAAGTGAGGGTTCTTACATCGTAAAAGAAGAAAATGTTAAGGAACTGGAGGTTGCTGGTGCTAAGGTTGGAACTGCAAGTGTGATTCCCACAAGGAGGACGCATGTTTCCACGATGATGGGTAAGGAAATTGTGAAGATAGCTTCTGCAATTATGAACCCCAAGAAAAAAATCAATCCTCGACATGATTAAACATGTCAATGTTTGTCCAAGTTGATATCTTTTTACCGGATTATAAGATGGTACTATGCTTTTTTCTAGGTTATTGATCTGTCTTGTTTTTCCTTTTTTGCTTGGAATATTCTTATTACGTGAACGTCCAGCCTTTAGTTTGTGTTGTTTTACGTATGTGATTTCCAGTTGTAAGAAATATATAATTATTTTCTTTGTTATCTAGTTATGCTATGATGATTCATATCTACCGTTGTCCAACACAAGGGAGAAAAAAATCATATCTACCACTCTTGGAAAATTTAGTTCCGAAATCTGATGTTCGATTATTGATAAGTAAATTCAATTATTAAAACATGAATACCAAATAATTATTGATATGTTTATGTGGTATTCATGTTTTCAAAGTGAAAACGTTATTTAAGTGAAAATTGAGGTGGAGGATAAAATTTGTCTATTGTGATTAACCTTGTTTAGGTTAAACTAATTAAAAATGATAAATCTTAGGATATTGATTTACTCAATCAAATCTATTTTAAAGAAATCAAAGAAAAAATAGAAAAAATAATAATACCTAAAGTATTATGTGAAGACCAAATATGTATTCACTATTATAAAAAAGGTACATATACATTTAAAGAAGCATCTCATAAAGTGAAAGAAGATGAAATTATAATTCAAAACAATAAAGATAAAAATAAACTTACATCCTCTATTATTAGGGATAAAAACCTTTGAAAATTAATTTGAAAAATGGAAACCCAACTTAAAATTAGAAACTTTATGTAGAGAGAGGTTAAAAACCTCTTATCCGCTGAAGAAAATCTTTTTAACCGTAAATGTAGTAAAAATAATATTTGTAAAATTTGTGATAATAATATTGAAACAGTGGAACATATGCTCTTTAGATACCTCTGGGCTAAAACTGTATGGTTCACTAGTCCTCTTAATTTGAAAACAGACAATGATTCAACTGTAAAGTTAGACCAATGGATGTTAAATCAAGTACAAAACATTGCATTTTTTTTATAATAACGATAGGATTCTAGAACTTATCTGTATTATAATGTGGCATATTTGGAAAGACAGAAATAACTTCATCTATAATGGAAAAAAGTGTGACCCCTTAAACACAATTAATAAAGTTATTCAAACTTGGAAAGAATATTATAAAATTTCAAACCCTAACGATGTCAACTTTTTAGATATTAAAGTTGGGAATAATAATAGTACGTTAGATAAAAATAATAATGAAAATATTAAACAAAATACTAAATTTAATGATAAATGGAGAAAACCTCCTCCAAATAAATTTAAAATAAATTGTGATGCAGCTTTCTCGGATTTGGGAGCTGCAATTGCTTGTGTAGTAAGAAACTCTAATGGTGAATTTGTATCAGGTAATAATTGGAAAATTGGAGCAGATTCGGTGTTGGAGGCAGAGGCCACGGGGATTTTGAAAGCTACGGAGATGGCTTCAAAATTTCCTTTTGGGAGCGTTATTATAGAGAATGATTCAGCAACTATCATGAAACCTCTTTCTTCAGGACTTCCCGTGTTGAGTCATTCAATTAAAAACGTTATTTGTAATATTTATTATTTTGCTGAACTATCTTCCTCTTCCTTTTCTTTTGTGTCTAGGGGTAGAAATTGGGCAGCTGACTGGGTTGCCAAATAGGTTGTTTGGGAATTGAGATACATGTATTCCTCCCTAGTTAGCCACTATTATCTATAATGAAGCCGAACCCTCCAGGATAGGCTAAACCTTGTAATCATTTCTTATTATCAATATTATTATACATTTGAAAAAAAAAATCTTTCTCACATGAATTCTTACACACATCTCAAAAAAAATCTTAATATATTTAATATCTAAAGTTAATCTTGTTGAACCTATCATTATATATTTATTAAAGAAATTGAAATTGATCATATATATCCTTAAAAGTTTTACATTTAATATACAATTAATACATAAAAATACTATAAATAAAATATTATCTAAAATAATGTATAAGAGTACAATATGACAAATATTAAGAAAAAATATTTCACTTAGCTTCCATAAACCTTTAAAAAGATATCTCATGAGTGTATTATTCTATTACAAAAAAAAAAAGACATGCCTATGGTTAAACAAAAAATTTACATGTCATTAATTTATGTATACATTAAATCATGCCCTTCTAAAAACTAACACGACATCCCTTTCCCAGATATGTTGTTCTCATCGCATCACTACTCATATGCTATGATATAAATCTTCCTACCTAGGCATGTCTAGGAGCCGCCTAGGCGTCAATTCTCTCCTCAGCCGCTTACGCCTAGTTTAAAAGTTAGGCATTTTTTCCTAGCGATTTAATCATCATGGAATAGACGCCTAACCTTTCTGGGCGAGATTAATGGCAAAAAATAGCCGCATAGGCGCCGATTAATGGCAAAACATGTCCGCTGAGGCCTTCTTGTTATTTTTCTTATTCTCGATAGTTCTTTAATTTATATTATAACTTAATTTTTAGTATTTTTATATTTACTATACTGTTGTTAAATGAAAGTTATGACTTAAATAGTTAAAATTGCTATAATTACTACATATATATTATTAAATATACAAAATTACACAGCGGAATTCAAAACTATAATTCCACCCAGTCCCCGTGTTTTCCCGCCTAAATGCTAGGCCCCGGTCGACCGCCTAGGCTGCAAAAACGAGATCTACAGCATAGCTTATATGATAAAAGTTTCCAAGTGGAGATTTGTGTATAAATATAATATACATGGTCACAATTAAGCATAATTATCTAAAAAGTTTTAAAAGTGATGAGATTAGGTTGAACTTAATTTATTTTTATATTTTATTAAATTTTCAGTTACATAAAAATAATTATCATTATTTGGGTTTTTGGTGGTCTATTCTTGTTGGTGGTATACAAGGGTTGATGATTGTTGACAATGATCTTCGTGTTTGTGACAATTATGTATTCACTAGAGCAACTGGTGGGGTGGGATGGGTGAGTGTGAAGAGATGATTTTAAGATTTGTTATCAATGGTTAATTCTTGTTAATTAATTGCGTAGTAGTGTTGGTGATGGGGGGAATGATCTCGTGTTTGGGCAATTATCAATGGTGCATGAAGCTTTTTTGTTGAACTATGTTAGTTCTTTACCATTGATGGTGAAAAATCTTTGGAGTTCCTCATCTACACGAGGAATTCTATCAAATTCTTCACCACCTGAATTTGGATACCTAAATAACTTTGTAAAGTTCTTTATCAGTTTTGGTGATGTCGCCTGAATTTCATGAAATCTATATCATTTTGACAAGTTCGTCATCATATTTTGTAACGAATTCGTGGAAATTTACATAAAAAATATATACATGGGACAATTTATTTATTCAAAGGTAATTTTTTTTATTATTAAATTTTTTATCAAATTCAGTTTTTGACAAGATACCAACCAACCATCAAAATACAATGTGAAATATTGAAGATGCAATGGGTCATAGGTGAAAAATATAGGGCTAATATTTTGTTGGGCCTTTTAATAAATCTAACCTCATGTCCAAAAAATATCCAAACTCAAGCCCAAGTAATGTGTATTTCAAATGGATCGGGATTTTAGGCACTAGTACCGGGCAGATCGCGTACCATGACTTAGCAAGAATGCCCTCTTTGTCTATCAATGTCCTGCCTCACCTCTCCTAATTGAGTCGTATGGTATCCTTTGACATTATTATAAACCCTACCTACCGTCTTCCTATTCATCCTTTCATGTTTCTATCCACATAAATACACATATTTTCTTATATAAGAGTTCATCGCCTCTACAACATCATAGTTTTGTCCACCCATGCTACTTTTACAACTCAAAAAAAAAAATCATTCTTCACCAACTCCGATAATATTTAATTAGCTCTTTGGTGATAGATCGTGAGTCTTTTTAGGAGATCTAAATAGTAAGTGACTCAAATGTTTTTATTTAATTTTTCCCCTATGATCATATTTCTAAATTATTTTTGTATAATTATTCTTAGATGTAATCCTATATCAAAATTGGTTGTATCTATTCTTTAAGAAAGTAGTTAGGTGTATTTAAATAATATGTATTCTTGTTTGGAAAATATTATATATGATATACAAGGGAAATAGAATTTAATAGATGAAAGGATCTGACTAATTCAATAATACTTATGTAAAAAATTCAATTACCATATATGGGGGTAGAATCATGAATTTTTGTTAGGTGGACAAGGGAGTTCATTGGGTGATGTATCAAAAGATATTTTGAGTTAATATCACTATGAATACCCTTATTATGCAAACATTACACTACAATATCCCTATTTTATTAAGAACGATACACTATAGGCATTGGTGTTAATTTATTTTAGTTAATTAAATCCATTTATTATACTAGACCCCTGTATTTTACTATAGAAAAAATTTATCATATGAAATAAATAAATTAAAGCATAATAAGATAACTTTTAAAAATTAGGGCCTATTGCAAGATTCTAAAAATTTAAGAAAATGGGGAGGGGGCATATGTCCCTTCGCTCCTATGGACACATGTGTGTGTGTGTGTGTAGTGTGTGGAGGGGGTAAAATCTATAGAAAAAATAAATTCATTTGCAACTGATAAATGATTTTTAAATCTTTGACTTTTTATATTTTCATTCTTTCTTACAGTTCATCAAAACCATTTACTTCGCTTGGAAACAAGGTCATTGGTCATGGCATTTTAATCAAGGACAAAATGATTATGTCCTAAGAATAGGCACAAGTTTGGGATCAGCTATGCATGTGGCTTAAGAAGGAACTATCGAATATCATATAGAGAACAATTAGTCTGAAGATGTATGAGGGACGGGGAAATCGTTTAATCTTTCAGGGTTGAGATCACACTCATGGTATAGAGCTACCACTAGAAGAAGTAGTAGAAACAACGTGATAGTCTATATGCGTCCTAGAAGGGGGGTTAAATAGGACAATAGAAATTAATCGGCTAATTTTATTTCAAGTAAATAAAATTAAAAGCTAATTTGAATCCTATTGTTTTAGCAAACTAAATAGTAAAGAACTAGATAATCCTAAAAGACAATATTATCAAACTATTCATGTAGGCATTTTATCAAGCATATAAAGTGCGGAAATGTAAAGAGTGTAGAGATAGAATACGATACACAACGATGTATAGTGGTTCGGTTTCCCTACATCCACTACCTAAGGAAGCCTCCTTAGGATTTGCAAGATTCTCAACTAATCTTCGTAACTCTTAACCGGGTGAGTTTACAAACCCTTTACAACCACTTCAAAAACCTTTGAAGGAAATACACTTGTGTTATCACCAACACAAGGAACCAAGCATAAAACCTATGCTCACACTACTCTCTTAATCTATTACAAGAACTAAGAGGAAAGGAAAAAGTGTTTGGGGGTGCTTATAAAAGCTTTGTAACTAAACTCCTAGATGAGTGGATATGAACTATGTAGCTTCACAATGAATATGACTTGAATGCTCATTTGAAACCTCCTTGAATGATAATATTAATTGCTCTTAAGATTGGTAGATGGAAGGCTTGAGTTGTGTCTTGAATGAGGTCCAATTTATAGCTGAAAATATCTCCCAACGGTCAATAGGCTTCTATCTAACGGATCTATTTTATCTCCAACGGATATAAGCTTTGTCCTCTAGTAATAGTGCAGAAAACCCTTTCTTGCGGTGTACCGCGGGTGTAGTCCGGTGCACCGCGAAAACGTTCGTCTAAACTTCAAGCTTACTGGTCGGACCATCCTATGCACCGCGTCCCTGGTCCGTGCCTCAGTTCGGTGTACCGCGCCTTGGTCCGGTGTACCGTGCATTTTCATTAGCTTACTGACGGGCTATCCTGTGCACCGCGTCTCTGGTCCGTGGCTCTGCGGTGTACCGCGTGTCTCGTCCGGTGTACCGCGGCACTGGTCTTTTGAATCTCAAGCTAAAGTCCAAGGATTTAAACACAACTAATCTAATGAGGGGTTTTGGAAAACCTCTAAAGTGATACCAAATGAATTTTAGTTTAAATGATGATTTGTCGAATATTAAAACGGGAATAAAAACAAGGTGAGGCTAACAATCTCCCCCTTTTTGATGTTTGACAAATCATAAACTTTTGAGGATGCCTAAGATTAAGTTTTGATCAAAAACTCCCCCTCAACCTAATCACTAGAGTTTTTATAAAACTCCCCCTCACAAAATGCATTTGAAAAAGTTTAACTAAAATTTCTCCCCCTTTGTAAACAACAAAAAGAACTAATGATACGATTTTTGAAAATTTTAAGGGGTCAAAACACATTTTGAGTAAAACAAGGACTAAAGAAGTAAATGGATAACAATTTAGAAGCTTCAAGGACCCTATAACATCAAGAAAATATTAGCAACAAGAGAATATACACAAAAAACACTAAACAATAATGGCATGATAAGAAGGTTAGAGAATTTGCATGCCAATCTCACAACGAATTTTCTCAAAAAGATCTTGGGGTAAAGGTTTAGTAAAGATATCGGCTAGTTGATTTTCCGAAGTGACAAATTCAAGTACAATATCTCCTTTTTGAGTGTGATCACGGATAAAATGATGGCGGATTTCGATGTGTTTTGTTCTAGAGTGTTGAATAGGATTTTTGGTAAGATTGATAGCACTAGTGTTATCACAACGAATGGGAACACGATCATACTCTAGGCCAAAATCTAGTAAGGTTTGTTTCATCCAAAGAATTTGAGTCACACAATTTCCGGCTGCAACATATTCGGCTTCGGCCGTGGATAAAGCAACACTATTTTGTTTTCTACTAGACCAAGAAACAAGGGATTGACCTAGGAATTGGCAACTACCACTAGTACTCTTCCTATCAAGTCTACAACCGGCATAATCGGCATCCGAGTAACCAATTAGCTCAAAAGAGGTAAATCTTGGGTACCAAAGTCCTAGACTAAGGGTTCCTTTCAAATACCTAAAAATACGCTTAACGGCACTAAGATGGGATTCTTTAGGAGAGGATTGAAATCTAGCACAAAGACACACGGGGAACATAATATCGGGTCTAGAAGCGGTTAAATAAAGTAAGCTACCAATCATACCTCGATATACTTTCTCATCAACATTTTTACCATCTTCATCTTTGTCTAATTTTGTGGATGTGCTCATTGGAGTTCCAATTTCCTTTGCATCTTCAAGTCCAAATTTTTTGATCAATTCTTTTGTATATTTGGCTTGATTGACAAAGATGCCATCCTTCATTTGCTTGATTTGAAGTCCAAGAAAGTAATTCAATTCTCCCATCATGCTCATCTCAAATTCCTTATGCATGCTTTTAGAGAAATTCTCACAAAGATTTTCATTAGTAGCACCAAATATAATATCATCCACATAAATTTGAACAAGAAGGATATCTTTTGAAGACCTTTTTATAAATAAAGTGGAGTCAATATTTCCTCTTTTAAAACCATCATCTAACAAAAATTTTCTTAAACGTTCATACCAAGCACGAGGTGCTTGTTTTAAACCATATAAAGCCTTTGAAAGTTTAAAAACATGATTTGGAAATTTTGGATCCTCAAAACCCGGTGGTTGTTTAACAAAGACTTCCTCGTCTATAAAACCATTTAAAAAAGCAATTTTGACATCCATTTGGTAAAGTTTAAAATTCATATAACAAGCAAAAGCAAGTAGCATACGAATAGATTCAAGTCTAGCTACCGGAGCAAAAGTTTCATCGATGTAGCCTCACCTTGTTTTTATTCCCGTTTTAATATTCGACAAATCATCATTTAAACTAAAATTCATTTGGTATCACTTTAAAGATTTTCCAAAACCCCTCATTAGATTAGTTGTGTTTAAATCCTTGGACTTTAGCTTGAGATTCAAAAGACCAGTGCCGCAGTACACCGGACGAGACACGCGGTACACCGCAGAGCCACGGACCAGAGACGCGGTGCACAGGATAGCCCGTCAGTAAGCTAATAAAAATGCACGGTACACTGGACCAAGGCGCGGTACACCGGACTGAGGCACGGACCAGGGACGCGGTGCATATGATGGTCCGACCAGTAAGCTTGAAGTTTAGACGAACGTTTTCGCGGTGCACCGGACTACACCCGCGGTACACCGCAAGAAAGGGTTTTCTGCACTATTACTAGAGGACAAAGCTTATATCCGTTGGAGATAAAATAGATCCGTTAGATAGAAGCCTATTGACCGTTGGGAGATATTTTCAGCTATAAATTGGACCTCATTCAAGACACAACTCAAGCCTTCCATCTACCAATCTTAAGAGCAATTAATATTATCATTCAAGGAGGTTTCAAAGGAACATTCAAGTCATATTCATTGTGAAGCTACATAGTTCATATCCACTCATCTAGGAGTTTAGTTACAAAGCTTTTATAAGCACCCCAAAACACTTTTTCCTTTCCTCTTAGTTCTTGTAATAGATTAAGAGAGTAGTGTGAGCATAGGTTTTATGCTTGGTTCCTTGTGTTGGTGATAACACAAGTGTATTTCCTTCAAAGGTTTTTGAAGTGGTTTTAAAGGGTTTGTAAACTCACCCGGTTAAGAGTTACGAAGATTAGTTGAGAATCTTGCAAATCCTAAGGAGGCTTCCTTAGGTAGTGGATGTAGGGAAACCGAACCACTATATATCGTTGTGTATCGTATTCTATCTCTACACTCTTTACATTTCCGTACTCTATATGCTTGATAAAATGCCTACATGAATAGTTTGATAATATTGTCTTTTAGGATTATCTAGTTCTTTACTATTTAGTTTGCTAAAACAATAGGATTCAAATTAGCTTTTAATTTTATTTACTTGAAATAAAATTAGCCGATTAATTTCTATTGTCCTATTCAACCGCCCTTCTAGGACGCATATAGACTATCAATAGGCACTTTTGAAATATATAAAAACTAGAAAGAGTAAAAAGTGCATTTTATAATAGTTGAGGGACTAAAAAGCAATTTCACAAAGTAGGGACTAAAAATGCAATTTTTCAAATATATGAACTAAAATGGCAAATTTTACATGTGAAAGATTATGAAGTTCAAACTATAACACTTTGGAGAATTTAATAACTATGAGGGGTCAAAGTGCAATTTTGAAAATTTTGGGGACTAAAATGCAATTACCAAAATTCGAAGAGATAAAGTGCAATAACATGATTCAAGAGATTTTGATGCAATATCATTTATAACAAAGAACCAATGATTAGTAACATAAGATAATATCCAAAGATAAAACATGATAAACACAACTAATCAAATCAAAACCAAATCATAATTATAAACACAAGCCATAAGGAGGAACGCAAAAATATATACGAGATAAAGAAAAGAAATCACCGGATTTTCCTTTTTCGAGATTTGAGTGTTCTTTCGTATATTAATTCTTTCATTTGTTTCCTCCAAGCAAAGTAACGATCACCTACAAGAAAATGGAGGTTGTGTAGAAAACAACTCTTCCAAAAGATTAAATTCCAAATCGTTTACTCTACTAACGGTTAAGCTATTCACGTAGAGTTAGGCTCTGATACCAATTGAAAGTCCTAGAGGGGGGGTGAATAGGATTACTAATAAGATTAATGCCTAATTAAAAATCTTTTGGACAATTATAAGTTTAAGAGAAAACTTCTAAGTCAACTTAATATATCAAACACTTATAGGATCATGCAAAGGATAAGTTGAAGGTTCGATAAATAAGTTTAACAAGTAAATCGATAATCTAATCTCTTACTATTCTAGAAGACTATATGAAAGATAAACTAGATAATCAATATCACAATATTCATGCTAGCATATTATCAAACATTTAAAGTGCGGAAAGTAAATAGAGTAGGGATAGAATACGATACACAACGATGTATAGTGGTTCGGTTTCCCTACATCCATTACCTAAGGAAGCCTCCTTAGGATTTGCAAGATTCTCAACTAATCTTCGTAACTCTTAACCGGGTGAGTTTACAAACCCTTTACAACCACTTCAAAAACCTTTGAAGGAAATACACTTGTGTTATCACCAACACAAGGAACCAAGCATAAAACCTATGCTCACACTACTCTCTTAATCTATTACAAGAACTAAGAGGAAAGGAAAAAGTGTTTGGGGGTGCTTATAAAAGCTTTGTAACTAAACTCCTAGATGAGTGGATATGAACTATGTAGCTTCACAATGAATATGACTTGAGTGCTCCTTTGAAACCTCCTTGAATGATAATATTAATTGCTCTTAAGATTGGTAGATGGAAGGCTTGAGTTGTGTCTTGAATGAGGTCCAATTTATAGCTGAAAATATCTCCCAACGGTCAATAGGCTTCTATCTAACGGATCTATTTTATCTCCAACGGATATAAGCTTTGTCCTCTAGTAATAGTGCAGAAAACCCTTTCTTGCGGTGTATCGCGGGTGTAGTCCGGTGCACCGCGAAAACGTTCGTCTAAACTTCAAGCTTACTGGTCGGACCATCCTATGCACCGCGTCCCTGGTCCGTGCCTCAGTCCGGTGTACCGCGCCTTGGTCCGGTGTACCGTGCATTTTTATTAGCTTACTGACGGGCTATCCTGTGCACCGCGTCTCTGGTCCGTGGCTCTGCGGTGTACCGCGTGTCTCGTCTGGTGTACCGCGGCACTGGTCTTTTGAATCTCAAGCTAAAGTCCAAGGATTTAAACACAACTAATCTAATGAGGGGTTTTGGAAAACCTTTAAAGTGATACCAAATGAATTTTAGTTTAAATGATGATTTGTCGAATATTAAAACGGGAATAAAAACAAAGTGAGGCTAACACAACGGGCTAGTCCTAGTGGGGTAAAATACCCCAACGATGGTGAGTATGATATCTAAGCCCTAGAAACTGGGGTTGACTATTCCCAACCAGGTAGATAAAGGAGGAGGTAGTTCCAGTGTTTCAAATCTTTGAATAGGAAGGGATTTTTGAGTTGTTTGTTTTTAGTAGTTCTAATCTAACCACAAATTCAAATATCACGAGTCCATAAGATAAAGAGAGAAAAATATTAAAAGAGATATTCAATTATAATATAGAATATTTTGTGTAATATAATGAATTTTGATGCAATTAATTCAAAACCCCTTATCATGTATGGAAAGGAGGAAAAAATTGAAAAAATAAACTTAAGGAGAACGTAGTATATATTTTAAAACTTTGGGAATCCCTAGTCTTAAGGTTGTCATATAATTTTCCTAGTGGGATCATTTAACACATTTTTTTTGTCAGGAAAAAGTAAACATTAAGAGCGTTTATACAACGATTTTAAGAAAATATAAAAATCATTTAAGGACCCATTCTTCCATTTCGACGTATCAATGTTCCGTCTTGCATTTTTAGCTGCGAGATCTGTGACGTTATTAAACTTCCTATTAACGAAGTTGACCTTCCAATTAGGGAACTTCGCCAACCAGCTCTTCATTTCGGCAATGAAAGGTGAAATTTTCCATCGAAGACCTGCTTCTCTTGAAATACCTTGAATCAGTTCAAGGTTGTCGGAGTAGAAAGAGGCACTCCGTAAATCACAACTAGCCGCCCTTCTCATAGCAAGAAGGATCGCCCAACATTCTCCTTCAATAGAACTTCTAATAATAGATCTCGACTCAATCCTATGGGCCACTTTACCTTCTTTATCAATAGCAATTGCCGCCATTCCTACAGGTTCGTATTCCTTTTTGAAAGAGGCATCACTCATAAAGATATATTCTGCATCATCTGAAAGAATAGGGTTATTCTCAGTCAACTCTTCCTCATTATTACCAACTCTTTTTTCGTTGATTTCTTTTATGCTCTTCTTAATAATATCTCTATTTTTAAACATATCGTCCATTGTTGATTGAATTTTAAACAGGATATCTTTGACTACCCATGGAGATTTTTAATGAAATCCCTTCATCTTCGCCTTCCATATGTTCCAAAGAGTTAGTAGCAGATAAGCCGTGACCTCATTCTGATCCCAACCATTTTTGATATATTTAACACATTTCTTAGTAAATACATTTTCATCTTCCAATACGTCAAGGACCATCTTTTTAAAGACTTGTGATATCTTATTCAATTTTCAATTCAGTTAGATGTATATGTCATCTTTATTTTACTTTTTTTTTTCTAAATCAAAAAATATTTTCCATATAACATGTACTTTATAAAAAAAATCCAACCATATGTAACTTACAAAATATTAAAAGAATGAAAGACAAGATTTCTTTTCCTAATCACCATATACGATCTAGCCAATGCTAGTAATAAAATGTCTAGATACCTAAGGATTCGTTAATTAGCTTTCCAACTTAACCAAATATCACGATTTGTGACATTTTGAGAAAATCCTCCCAATGTAAAGCTTGCACCTTACATCTTTTGAAATTTACTCTTATTGTGTCTCATTTACTATTGCAACATCAGAGAAAATACAAAAAATTTGTCCTCTCCGTATCACATAAATGGAGGTTCCAAGAAAAGACTCGAATAATATTGGACCGAAGATCATTAGAAACCACTAAACAGTATCTTGTACTCTTTTAAATCCTCCAAAAGGTTGATATTGCGTCCCAAAGTAGTCAATATTTGGTGGCAACCCGATCAAAGAGAGCTAACCCCACAATAAAACTATGATTTTAGAGATAATTTTATAAACCAAACAAGTTTAAGCTAATGTATCTTAAAAGAGGCATCCTGATATGATCTTAACGGGATACGAGTGAAAGATACTTGTTGACCATACTTTGAAATTTTTTTTCACAAATCGAGTACCCAGAATTCCAATTGATGATTCCTTGAATATCACATGGAAAAATTTCCCTTTATAGTTTTTTTTCGGGAAAAAAAAGAACCTTTTAAATCACAAGATTGTTTATATACTTTTTTGTATGGCATGAACTAATAATGTGTCACCCCCTATAGTATATTATATATATATATATATATATATATATATATATATGTGTGTGTGTGTGTGTGTGTGTGTGTGTGTGTGTGTATGTGTGTGGATGTATTATATTTATTTTTTGGTCATATAGCATAAAACTGAAATTAAAGTATAAGAGTTCCAAGAGTTCATTTGACCCCTAATTGGTTACAAAGTCCTCCTAAAGACTTGATCTAGTCGGGGATATGGATTGAATACCAATTATATGGTAGGATATTACACCTAAATCTCCTAGAAGAGATGTCCACCTCTACATTCCTAGACTTATGAACATGCTTAACAAAAATATGAGATCTACGACGAATAGACTCTCTAATTTCCATATAATATGCCACAATTTCATAATAGATCTTGAGGTATCTTTTACGCCTTAGGTAACTCATATGCAGTTAGTGTGAATCTTAACATTCACATCCTCAAAGGAGTCTATAGTTGTACAAGCCTTAAAAACCGATTCAAAGTCGTATTGATAACCGTGTTACACCAAATTGTGCTACCATTTTAGAATTTCAGTATGTTGGAGTTGTATGTTCTAGTGATTGCAATACATGTAAGATTTTGTTATCACACAAAAAAGGCATCATAGAATATATTGGGAATAAGTGAGTTGGTCGCCTGCCTAAGAAGATTTTTTGTGAATTGTAGAATTTTATACTTCTAGCGAGATTGCTTTAGTGGGTATTTTCCAATCTTACCAAAAGATATCCTTCATGATAGTTTCAACCAATATGATAACTAATTTTTGGTTTTATATTATTCCTCCAAATAGGCATTTCATCCTGGTCGTCCATATATTCCAGATAGTTATAAAGACAAATATCATGAACACTTTCCGGCACCGCCCATTGCTAGCCCTATCTTTAATTGTATTCATAATACATTATCCCAAATTACATGTTCCACCTAGTGCAGTCTAAGTATGTGTGAGTTCGTTATTTTATACTTCATTGGTTTTAGGGCATGATAAAAAGATATGTTCCACCATTTCTTCCATGCTATTGCAAAAGAACATCTTTGTGTGAACACAAAATTCCTTTTTTATAGTGTAAATCTACATGTAATATCCTCATTACATCACTTCCAAATAAATTATCTTTTTTGGGGTGTCTTAGCATGGCACACAATTTTCCAGATCGAGGTATCTCTAAAGGTTCCTGAGGAGGACGTCTTAGTATATTTCTCAGCCATAAGGGACAAAATGGTGTGGTGACATGTTTTTGTAGTGTAACTTCATTTTCTCGAACGAGGCCAAATTATTTTGTCCTATTAATCTATATCATTTATAGGAATACAGTTATCAATACTGCCACAATTGGATTTAAAATATTACATAACAAAGTTGTGTTCCATGACAAACCCTTGAAGTGAAGGAGATCATGCACCGTTGATGTCTCCCTGATTGTGATAGAAAAATACCCTTAGGAGACATCGTTTTAGGTGTAAAGTGGACATAGTTGTTAGATTAATAGACGAATTTTGCGATAATGCACTTTCTTCCTTCGTTTTAGACTTATTGGTACTTTTAGAGCTTTTGTGTGTTATCGTTTGTGTTTAGTGTGAAATTATTATGTATATGGATGCTAGGAGACATCAATATAAAGAAATTAAGTGAAGATTCAATCCCAATTACAAGAAAAATTGTTAAAGGATCAAAAGAAAACACTTTAGTGAAGGTGAATGAGTTCTAGATTGAGTCAAGTCGTCACTCGTTTCACTTCCTGAGCCCAAAAAATTAGTATTAATACTCTGTGGTCCAAGTAGAAAAGATAGGCATTGGAGTTAGCAAAATTTGAGAAGTGGAATCAGTGACTTTGGACTTACAATGCAAAAGTTACAACCGTTTTATTGAAGCGGTGTAGTGCAGTGCGAATTAATTAAAAATGGATTTGGACCCCTTAATCACTTACTTAAGCCCATGTGGGCCTAATATATTTCTAATAATTACAAAAGTCTCCTTAGACCAGAGCCGGCCAGGACACAAGGCAACCAAGGCGGGCGCCTTGGGCCCTACATTTCTTAAGGTCCCAAAAAAAAAAGTATTTCTTATATACATGGGTCTTTAACACTGACAAAATGAACACTATATAATAGTTTTCTTAGCGATAAAGTATGCCTCTTCCAAGGATGTTGGTTGCGTGTTTGAATCTCTCAGTGTTTGTTTCTTACTTTTTGATCAACCCCGATGTATAAGCATGAATATGGCTAAAGTATAAAAATAAACATAAAAGTAATATTTATATGATTTTTTTCACATACTTTTTATATAATTTTTAAAATATGGTATCATGATTTTTTAATAAATATTTTTTTCATGAATTTTATTATTAATATATGATTTGTTTGATCAAAACAGAATAAATTATTTTTATATTGAAAAAGGCCCTATTTTTTTCTCGCTTTAGGTACCCGACACGCCCGGACTGGCCCTGCCTTAGACCTCATTAATCAGTACCTTTCAGTTACACTTCATATTATATCATTAATTTTAGAAAAGGAAAAGCCTGAACACTTGGAAGTAAAGGGTAGATCGTGAAGAAGACCATTCTTCCCCAACAACACCTCAACAATTCCACTCTTTAGGTTCTTTTTAGTTTATTTTCTGTTTTAGGAATTATGTATTTAATTAATTATATTTATTTAATTTATTTAATTATGAGTTGAACACTTTAAGCTTGAGAATTACATAAATGGATGAACCTAGTTTTTAGTCTACGTCTTTTAATTTTTAGGATCGTGTTCAATTTAATTTAAATAGACTTTCCTTGTATTGACTATATTCTTATGCTTGTTTACAATTGTTAATTTTTCAATCAGTGATAGGTTTAAGTATTTAGGCTATTCGTAGTGGGAGCGATCATCCGGAATGGGGGTTTAAATAAAGAACTAGAATATAGATGTGTGGTGTACGTTATTGAACTTGGAGGTCTTAACTAACCACGTAGTCAATTGGGTTTTATTCATAATCATTCAGAAGTATCTTTTAGTGTCACTCTGACGAGGTCATTAATATCATATAATAGCTCCCTATCTATTGGGCAATTTGCTGAACCGCGTAAATCTTGTGTCTCTTATATTATTCTGTCATTTTTTTATATCCGTATTGTTTTCTTCCCAGCACTATCTACCCTGACGGGATTTAGGAAGACATTAGAATCTCGACTAGTATAAAAGGTCGATTTTACCCTTAAACAAGAAACTTTAGATTAATTACTTGGGTAATTCCCAAGCAAGACTCAAGCTATCTCTCATATTAAGTAATCTTCCTTAGTTTAATTTAGTTTTAATTTTAGTTTAATCAGTATTCTTGCATTAGTAGGTTCTTAATTAAAAACAAAACAAATATCGCTTTTTATTATTTATAGCAATTACTTCTATTATTCGTTTTAAACACTTAATCCTAATCTAGTAATCCCTGAGGAGACGAATAACTGTACTTTACTTACTTATTACTTGGAACGACCCGTACACTTGCGGTTAGTTGCTTCTCTTCCTTTGTGTTGATTTTTATCACACTATAGGAGCGACTAAGTTTTTGGCGCCGCTTCCACGGATTGTAGCATTATGTTTTGTGTTTATTTCTTTTAGTTGGAAAAATTGTTTCTGTTTTACGCTTGTTCAGTGTTTTGTCTTTTTCAGATCTTTTAGGTTTGGTGCGTGGTTTCGGATCCCGAGACAATACTCCGAGACTACAAGAAGAGAGAGAGCGAGGGAGAGAGAAAGAGAGAGAGAGATAGAGATAGAGAGAGAGAGAGAGAGAGAGTCGCAAATTAGAGTTTGAGATGGCAAACAAATAAGAAAATCTCGATATTCAAAACCAAGAGGTTCAACCTCCACAAGGAGGAATGCTCAAGTACATCTGGGACAAGATCCATGGTTCCTATAGTCTCCTGAACAAAAAACGTTTTGATTGCCTACACTAGGTATCGGCCCTCCAGACATTCAAGTTGTTAGATTCAATCCCGAAACGGGTATGTTGAATAAATTCCAAGACTTCGGAAGTTTTTTAGGAGTGGAGGGTGAAGATACAGTTAGAACCGTGTAGAAGCTCATATAGATATGTGATGCATACATCACGCAAGGTGTGACACGAGAATAGATGTTTCTCGCGATATTTCTGTTTTTCCTCATAGATACAGCAAGCTAGTGGTTTGATCAATAACCGCGAGATCTAATCACTAATTGGGATGTATTGCAAACAGCGTTCTATGATCGTACTTATCCAAGAAACGTGAGATTAAATGCACAATTAGAGTTGACATCATTCCATCGAGAGAAAGATGAGTTAGTGGGAGCATGTTGGACAAGATTTCAGTTATGTTTATGGCGAGTTCCAGGTCATGGCTACTTAGAATACCAACTATAATCCCTGTTCTATAAAGGCCTTGATGGAAGTTGAAAGAAGGATTTAGATCTTCTGTTATGCGGAGGTGAATTTTTTATGGTTATGCCAACCCATGCAACAATGATATTAAACAGAATGGTGAAGAATGAGATGGGGTGGCAAACCATGAGAACACCAATTCGAAATTCCAATAGAGGAATTGGTACAACGCACCGAGAAAGTGAGACCTCAATAGATGAATAACTATATGGGATGTAAACAGAACTCAAGACCACATTTGAGCAATAATTGAAACATCTTACATTACTTTTTTTTGGATGGGTAAGGAAATAAATTAAATACGATAAAACAAAAGACAACTTCAGCTCCAGCACGCTTAGCCTATGCCAAGTTTCGAGAATTTGTCGAAAAGAGCATCAGTATAAATGTGTTTGTCAAGTGCCCTGTGTCTGGCTTCTTTTGCTAGTAGATCAGCTCCGACATTGAATCTTCTTAGAATGTGCTTGAAGAAAACTGAGCCCGCTTTCCCGGCTAGTTTGTGAATGTGCCTGATCCATGGTCTGAGCTCCCACCTAACTGCCGACACTTGCTGGATACCTTGAATGAGGTCAAGGTTATCAGAGAAGATCATCTTCTCCTTATTTGGCCATTGTCTCCTGATTTCTAAATCTTTTATGACGGAAAGTGTCTCCCCTACAGTGCTGGTGTTGCAACTGGTTGTCATCACGTGTCTAACTATTGATCCATCATCTTTGTTGACTTGAATAACCCCAATTCCAGTAGGTAGATGTGCTTGTGTAAATGAGGCATCACAAGTGAACGTGATATTAGTGTTGAAGTCAAGATTGTGATTCCTGGGTGCCGATGCGTGGGCCCGCTCAGGGTAGGTGTACCCATTTGTAAACCATCCGGACCCAAAATGTTCCTTGATATTTATGTTGGTGAGTCTAATAATCTCCCGAGGATCAATGTCAGATTTGGTATGTCGACTTTTCATTTTTTATTTCCATAAGTTCCAAATCATCAATAGCATATAAGAAACTAGAATGTCCTTCTTCCAACCCCCTTCTGTGTATAAATCGACCATGTTTAAGAACCGTTCCCCTATATCCGTCTCTACGTGTTCCGCGTGTATCTGAAGTGACGATCCTGCCTAAATAATTTTTGAGATTCTGCAGGTGAGCAGCAGATGTTCCACTGTATCCTGTTCTGCGCAACACCATTTGCAGTTGCTTCGTACAACACACTTTCTTTTTTCTAGATTCCTACCTGTCGGAAGCGCATTATTACAAGATTTCCAAGTAAAGATTCTAACTTTTGTCAGAACGTTCGATCCCCAGATTGTTCTCCAGAGTGCACCCCCGGTGGGTATGCTAGTTGATTAGTGGAGTGCCTCAAAGACTTCATGGTCTGTAAGAATTTTGTATCCTGTTTTTGTCACGTAGTCACCATTTGTTGCACGTGGCCAAATAAATTTGTCTAGGAGGTCAGTCGAGAAAACTCTTTCCCTTAGTATGACGGGAATGATTGGGCTAGGAAAGAGTTCATTTAGTAAAGTTGTGTTCCAATTCATAGAATACTAGAATCTGTGACCCATAGTTTATTAAGATTTTCTACATGACATATGTGTGGTCGTTTGAAGTTCCATTATGTATATAACCATCTATCATTCCAAGTATCGATCGATTTACCATTACCAATTTGAAATTTGCCATATTCTTTAGCATATTGCGTCCTTCTATTAGGCTAGTCCATGATCATGATCGAGATTGCCTTAACTTAACATCGAGAAAATTAGTTTTTGGGAAATAAATACATTTTAATAAGTGTGTTGCCAGTGAGTCAGGGTTGTTTAAGTTTTGCCATGCCTGTACCACCAAGAGGGACGTGTTCATTTCCTTTAAGTCCTTGAATCCATTCCTCTGAGAAGTTTGCTGACTGCTAATTTTCCCAGGCTAGCCAATGAATTCTTGATTTTTCACCTGAGTTCCACCAAAAGTTTGAGATTGCCGATATTAATTTGTTACAGATTGTAATTGTAAATGAGAAGATTGACATAGAGTAAGTGGGTAATGCCTGGAGGACAACTTTGATAAGGACTTCTTTGCCTCCGTCTGAAAGTATGTGTGCTTTCCATCCCTCTATTCTGCTGAAGAGTTTTTCGGCTATCCATTGCAGCACTTCCACCTTTGATTGTTTATGAGAAAGTGGGATTGCCAAATACTTCATAAGATCCTCCTTTTCATGTATAGCTAACCTGGTAGTCACTAGTCATCTCTGTACTTCCGGTGTATCCTTGCTAAAGTATATTGAAGATTTATTGTAATTAATTCATTGTCCTAAGGCCATGTAGTACTTTAGTATACAATCCTCAAAGAGTTCCACTTCGTTACCGTCTAGTGTGAGAAAGAAAAGTGAATCATCTGCAAATAATAAGTGAGAGATAGTCGGACAATTCCTAGTTATTTGTATACCCTTCATTCCATTCGGACTAACCTTTGTCTCAATTACGCTAATGAGCGATTCAGTCATTAAAGAGAATAAAAACGGGGAGAGGGGGTTTCCCTGTCTTAATCCTTGTTGAGGCTTAAATTTACGTAGCCGTTCACCATTACAGTTTAATTGGAAGGTGGCCGATGATAAGCAATCGAGACCCAAGTGATCCATTTCTCATGAAAACCTAGTTTATGAAGTACAAGTAATAAGAAATTCCAGAGTACCTAGTCATATGCCTTTTGCATGTCCAGATTTATTGCTTCCATTGGCTTAGCATTCTTTCTTTTCTTCTTCATGTAAAAAGATATTTCTTGGGCTACTAAAATATTACCCTAAATAGCACGGCCTTTGATGAAAGTGGCCTGTGTCGGGGATACTATGTCGTTCATGAATTCCTGTAACCTGTTGGCTAATATTTTCCAATTATTTTATATCCAAAATTAACACATGAAATCGGTCTATAATTGCCAATTCCTTCTTGAGTATCTCCTTTTGGTATTAGAGCAAGACCAATGGGGTCTTCAAATGTTAAATTTGAAGACCTAAAAGTAAAAATAGATTAAAAAACAACACCAATGGTATTTTTGAAGACTCTCCACATATAGAGATAGAGACTCAATATGTATAAATTTTGTCAAATATAGCTAGATGTATACATATTTGACATTTTGTCAAATTACACAAGGTGTAGATTTAATATAAAAAAGGTAAAATAAAAAATAAAAATAGATTTATTTATAGGTCATCAAAAAAATAAAAATCAATATATGGTAAATTAGAAAGATTTATTAATTTTGAATTAAGAAAATTAAATAGTTAATTAATTGATTAAAAAAATTAATTAAATTAGAGTGATTAAATAAATTAAAATAGTATAGATTTAAGCGATTAATGAATTATCTTCTATCTTTTATTTATTTATATAGGTAATATAATTTATTCATTTAATGAGATTTTTAAAAAATTTAGTTTTAAAATTATATAAATGATAAATGATATAAAATAAATATGACGTCAAATATATTAAATTAAATATCATATTTAAATTTAAAATATGATTTTTAAATTAAATTTAACTTTTCAGCCAATTTTTAAATTTAATTTTTAAATATATATATCCAAATTTATTTATTTTATATCTGAATATTAATAAAAAAATTATTACCTATATAAAATTAGTTAATATTAAATTAATTTATTAATATAAATTATGAAATTAAAATAATGTATATAATTATTAGTATTTTTTTATATAAAAACTCAAATTTAAAACCAAACCTTTGGGGTTGACAGTAATTTAAAGACCCGATTTTAACAATGGATCTTTAAATTGGGTCTTCAAATCTAGATTTAAAGACCTAAAATAAAGACCCCATTGGTCATGCTCTTAGCGTAATCAAAGTTTCATTTAAAGTATCGAGAGAGATGTTGTTGTTGAAAAATCTCAGACCATTAAGAGCACATCATGCTGAATAATGTGCTAATATTCTTGGTAGAACTTATCGTTTAAGCCATCCGGCCCTGGCGCTTTACTAGGGGACATGTCAAAAACAACTTTTCTAGTCTCATCCATTTTCGGTTGTCTAAGTAACTTTTTGATCTTTTCCTAGGTTACTGGTGTCGCCTAGGGTGTGATAAAAATAAGATCAAATTAAGTATGGAAAACTATGCACTCTCACCCTAGACAGGCACAGTACTGCAAGTATTACAGGACGTATGCAAGTTTTAATGATAAGTAGAGTTCGTTCTCAGGGACTTAAGTGTGTTAAACGCGTAGGAACAGATAACGAGTAAAAGTAAATAACTAGAAAACTAAAAATTAAATATTTGGTTTTTCGAGAATAAGAATTAAAACTAAATTAAAGCTATGAAAATAAAGACAATAAAGTAAAAGATTAAGAATATGAGATGAGACTATCTATAGATCTAGTTCATAAGGGAGAATATTAGCTCTTGGTAATACTTAGTCAGGATTCTAAATTCCACTACCTTAGACCTTGAGAGCGACTAAGGGGGCTACGTCACAACCAAGAAGTGACTTAAAATAGGGTTATCAAACGCCACTAAGGCCCTAAGCAAATACTGCAAGTCTTGGTGATACTGTGGTTAAAACAAACCTTAATGACTATCTAGTTAGAAGTATGTTTTGTCAGAACTGCTATCGACACTAGACATTATGTGGTGGTTCAATAGTTAAACACCCTTACAAGGTGACCATCTAACTACTCTTAGAACAATCCTAAAGTGATCAATTCTAGGAAAGACAATAAATCAAAACACATAAGCAAATATAAAGTAAGAAGCTAATATCAGATTAAAACATATAAATCCCAAAGAAACTTAGATAGAAGAATTAGAATTCATAGATTATACATATGCAAAAACCCAAGCTATGGGAAGTTTAGTTCATACCTGAAGGAAATAAACTAAAAGAAATAATAAAAGACATCATCTTGCTCTCTACAATAAACTGGAAGAATAAAACCTTAAGAACTAATTACTATGAGGCAAGGATGATTTACAAGTGATATAAGGGTGTATTTATAGGTGTTTAGAAGACCTAATTCGTTTTCTTGAGGAAGAGTTAAGGTAATGGACTTCTAGCCCAACTCAAATTCGTATGGAAATAAAGATAAACACTGCTGCGTTGTTTTGGTCATAACTTCTTTATTATTGGTCCGATTTTGCTCCACAAGATACCAAAAGAATCGCAACAGAATTTCCTACGCCCTTCAGGAGTAATCTACCAAATTCGGCCTCTTTATTAGGTAAAAACGCCTATCTTTGCAGAATCCCAGATTTAGGCAGCTTTTCCTTTTCCATCTTTTTAGCAATTCCTTCCTTATCTCCAATTACCATGCATATCTCCTTCCATAAGTTGTTGTCTTTGACTTGGACTCTAATTAAACTCCATAATTATCTTTAAAGCTACACACTAAATAAACAATTAAACCCAATATGCTCTAAAAACAATAATTCTACAAATCAAGACACAAAATAGGAAAGTGCACTAAAACTCAAGAAAATCGACATTATTGACTTCTAAAACACTAAAAATGATGTCTCATCTTAACATAAATCTATCACAAATGAGGAGACATCAAGACCCCCAACTCAAAGTTGTATCGTCCCGATACAATAAAAGATAAAAACATAGGGAATTCTAGAAATACACACTTATAAAATTTTCAACACAAGGGAAAAGCATAGCAGAATATATAGAATAAACCTAAAGCACATAACTCAGAAAATTTCATGCAATAATATTCATAAACTACATACCTGTACACTTCTCATATCCACAGTCAACACGGCTTGATTTCAAGATCAGATTAGTTTCGCAATGTAAGAAGGATTGGGACTTTACTCAGTTCCCCAAGAGAGCTATAGATTGTTCATCAAACCTCACTAGTATCCAAGAATCCACTTAACTAATCTCTAATGGCTCAATCACTTCTTAATTACATAACAAAGAATCACAAGGTCTTTAAGGTTGTAATGTAGGCTTAGGGACGGTATGATCATATATTTGGATAATTTGGAGTGAGCTTTTGGCTCTCTCCTCACTAGCCATCAACGAATCGCCCTAGAGCTTGAGTTACTCTCATAAAACGTTTCTCACTTAACCCAATGAATTCCTTGATGCACAATTTAGCATCCCCAATAACCCTATTAAGCTTTAAGATGTTCACATAAAAATCCACTTTGCCGGTCCGAATATATATTTTCTTTTCTTTTCAAATCAATTTTCTTTTCTATAGCTATGACTCTCTTTTAATGTTGAGATATCACGCTAATTTTCTCATATATATATTTTTTTCTTTTAATGCCCTTGTTGGCAAAATTAGCTCGAAGCTTCTTTTTCATTCACTATTACCCCGGCAAAGGGTTACAATACAATGCTGTAAAACATCATCAATATAAAGCACAAAGCACAATTAATAAGCTCAAGAAATCCCAACATAATAACTCCCATAATGGTGGACCCACCACCCCAAACTCAAGCTCTAAAACAACTGTCTAAGCATCGCGATTCGAGTGCGGGTCATATGGAAAAGTCCTAAAATCTAAAGGATATGGCTTATAATGTGTTTCAATAAAAAGGCTTAGAAAGGCTAGAAGGGGCTAAGAAGGATATAACTTTTAAACTCAAAAATCACAAGGTGAGAAGGTATAAAAAGGCTTCAAAGGCTTAAAAATATGAAAGAACCGCCTTGATCACTTTCTACACTATGTAATTCAGAAAATTTCTTACCTTTAGCACTTTCATCAAATGGTTTTTCAACTAGCTTGGATCTCACGGCCTACACACTTCTCAAGGTTCCCTGAGATCGAACATACTTTCTATCGCATTGCTCACTAATCTTTTCTTTACTATCAATGTGTGTTTTCCTGCAAATACTCAAAGCATACAAATACATAGCTCATAAACATATCACTTACTATCATTAATCTACTGAGCTCATGCTTTCAAGCTATTAAACACACTCTACATCTAATTCCCATGCATCAAAAATTTTAATTTCACCCAAAAACAGAAAAATGGAGATGAGAGACAACGAATCCCCACACCCCCAACTCAAAAATGAGCCGTGTCCCCACGACTCGAAAAAAAGACTCGAAAACAGAAATTAAAATTAGCAGATAGGCATATTTACAGAAATGGTAAGGAAGAAAGAGAACATACTCTCGAGGCTATTGCCTCGCATCATTGATATCCAAGGTTGGAATTGCTGGACCTTTTGTTAATTGCTCAAGGAGTTTCATGATGTGCACTTGATTTGCATTGATTTGTGCCACATCAGAGACTAAAGAAGTTTGAGCTGCTTCAAATTTCGTTAAACGCTCCTCCATCTTCTTTTGCCATGATTGCTCCTTTTCTTCCTTCGAGACTTGAGTAGAACCCGCTCTTCGAAGGCTTTCTTTGATCCAAGCATTATCAATATAACTCGTCTTAAACTCGAGTTTCTCTTCTTCACCCAATACTACATTCGCTTTTCGTACAAGACACGTGATCATAGTTGGAAATTTAACGTTATAAACCGATTTAGGAGAGACCGAGAATCGTATCACCTCCTCATAGATCAACTGTGCCACATCAACTTCTTCTCCTCTCAAAATACAGTCCAACAGTAGCGCGTTCTTCATGGTCACCTCCAAAGTTCGTGTGTTTCCAAAGACATTCGGGATAAGGAAATTGTGCCAAATTCTAGCATCTGCTTGAAGATATTTATAAGGCCAAGGTGCCTTCAATTCTCCCTTTTGTAATTGCACTTTCTCCCTGTCTAAAACATGCTCAAAAAGTAATTCCTTATCAAAGATTTTTCGTTTAGCAACTGCTTCCTCAAATTTGCAAAAACCTTTCAGATTCATAAACTTGAAGTGGTTCCTAATCTCCTCAACTGTGAAAGGAACTAACTTTCCTCTAATCGGAACACAATCACTATCTCGGCTAAAGAGGCCTAGATAGAACTCCAAAACTAATTCAGGACATAATTCAGAACGGCTTACCATGAACGTAGACCAACCCAACTTCTCACCAAGCTCAAAGAATCTCTTGTAATCTCCATCTCTAATTTCCTCCTTGAATACTTTCTCATAGGCAAAAGGTAGTTCTTCTAATTGTTTTTCTGCAGAAATCTTCAAGGCCTTTGAAGTATCCCCTTTCTCTATAGGTATAGGATTTTGTTGAGGTTGTGTTCTCTCCTTTGCATAAAAATAAAGCTTTTTACCATTACTATCATACGAAGGTTTCCCACTCTTCAATTTATCTTTACCCTTTGATTTAGAACTAGCTCCTTTGTCAATTGATTTCTTCTTGTTTAAATCCAATCCTTTGTTACTCTTCACCTCCCTCTTGCTAGATAAGATTGTTGTTCTATTAGTCATCTTCAATTAACCCCCAACTCAAAGCTTTAGCAACCCTTGAAATTTTAACTTTTGAATTAATGGATGAACAAGCTTGATTTGTCCTAGGATGGGTGAATTGGTGATGAATCTCTATGTGGGTGAGGATGATTTGTAATGGGTAGGCTAGGATTTTTAGAAATTGTGTGATGAATTTGTGAAATTTGGCTCTTTGATTCTTCAATTTGAATGAATTTGGTGATGATTGGTAGCTTGATTCTCTCTTGTAATGATGTGGAGAGAAGGTTTGATGTGTTTTCCTTGATGATTGGGTAGTGTTTTGGTGATTGGTGAAGGTTTTGATGAGCTTCAATGGAGTTAGGAGAGTTGTGGAGAAGAAAGAGAGGGTTAAGGTTTAATAAATTCGGAATAAAAGGTTCAATACCTCCTTTATAACTCAATCCCGTAACTTTCTCTCTCCTCTGGCGGCGCTGCGGACTACCCCTGCGGACCATGGGATGCACCGCAGGGTAGTCCGTGACATCTGATGCTCGAAAATTTTTGCTCACTGACCTAAACCCGTGGTAGGACCCCGTGGTACGGGTTTTTGGCTCGCGGACTAGGGTCCGGTGCACCGGAGGGTACACCGCGGCTTCTGTAGCTGCTCCGTCAAAATACCCGTGGTACTCACCCCGTGGTACGGGTTTTTGGGCGCGGACCATGGCGCGGTGCACCGCGGGGTAGTCCGTGGAATTTTTTCGTGTTTCTGACCTAAACCCGCGGTAGCAACCCGTGGTACGGGTTTTGACCTCGCGGACCATCCCTGCGGACCATGGGGTAGTCCGTGAGGGTAGTCCGCGGGGTGCTTTCTTGCGCTCCAAAAATTTTCCTTGCGTTCCCTAACTTGATTTCTCCGATTCCTACACACCAAAAACACTAATACCTTTCTCAAATATGCATTATCAACTAAAAACAACTAAAATAGACTTAAACTAAGAATGTAAAAGACATGAAAACATAAAAAAAACTTCGGGTTGTCTCCCGAACAGCACTTTTGTTTAACGTCTTTCAAAGTTAGACGTGTTACCTCTGTCAAGATTTGCGAATATAGCCTCCCCAACAACGAGTAAGGCTATGAACGTCAACTAATCTGCGCTTGACCCCAGTTTTGGGGCGAATTTCTATCACCTTGGCTGAAACAACCTTAGTGACAATGAATGGTCCCATCCACGAGTCTTTGAAACTTCGTGGCCTGTTCTCGCGTTTGTGGGCTTTCCATAGGACTTCATGGCCAACCCCAAACTCAATGTTTGGCTCAGTATCCACAGGTTTTAAGTGGATCTCCTCAGGAGGGACTTTGTGATGTGAAAGGCTGTGGATGATAGGTACGGTGGGATCCAACTTCCTTGGTTTCTTACCCAAGACATAGAAGGTCTCGGATGTATTTTTAGCATGAAGGGTGATGGTCCCATCTTGGAAGTTGATCACACTTTGACTTGTGGCCATGAAAGGCCGTCCAAGTATGATCGGAACCTGCTTATCTGCATCAAACTCAAGAATAACAAAGTCAGTAGGGATGGCGATATTACCTGCTCGGACTAAGACGTCCTCCACTGTTCCCCATGTCCTCTTCACTGAGTTGTCAGCAAACTGTAACTTCACTAGAGTTTTCTCTGATTTTTGAAGTCCAAGTCTCTCGAACACGGACTTAGGCATAAGATTCACACCAGAACCCACATCGTACATTGCTTTTACTTTGAGCCTACCATGCAATTGAATAGGAAGGTTGAAACTCCCTGGATCTTTAAGCTTAGTAGGTAGCTCTTTCTCACTTCTTCTTGAAACCCTCAGGTTCTCTCTTGGGATCTCTACACTCGCCTCTTTCTCAGGAATATCTTGCGTAAAGACTTGTTGCGGTGTAAGTCCTCTCTTCGCAATCTCAAGCATTTGGGCGTTGATATTTTCAGGTTGGTACGCCTCTACAAATGTCTTGAGAATAGTGTCATCCTTAGGATTTGTATCAGGAATATGTGATGACACTGGTTGAACACTAGGTGGCGATTCCACCTTTTCTTCTTCTTTCTCCTCTAGCACAGCAGGTGCCACTTCATCTTCTTTCGATTCTTCTTTTGAGGCTTCTTCCTCTTTCTCTCTTGCTAACTCCGCTGCATACTCTACCATCGATCGCATCTCCTCTTGCACCTTTTTCAGTAGCTCTATGAACTCGTCTCTCTCTTCATCGCTTTCCAGATGATAAACTTCTAGACAGTCGGACTCCTCGAGGTTAGACTCGGTTGGCTCTTCTTCAATACTGGGAACTTCCACGGCACTAATGGCAGCATGTGGTGCTTCCTCCTTTTCTTTTTCGATTTCAAGGCATATAGCCTTGCAAGCTTCGAACCCAACATTGTTTTCACCTCCTTCGATTGCCTTTACTTCCTTTTGTTCTGTTAGATGCTTGTTTATTTGGGCTAATTGAGTATTTAGCATCTGAAGTATGGCATCGTGTCCTCGGACTTTTTCCTCTTGAGCGTTTACAGTTGTGTTCAAACGTTCTAGAGCTTGTACTATCTGTGTATTGTCCATAGATCCTTCTTGCGGATACTGAGGTAAAGCTTTTTGATCTAAAGTATCGGTATAGGCGTCTTGAGCGGGTTGTTGTAGAGGAGTAGGTCGATTATGATATTGGTTTTGGTACTGACCTCTCTGTTGGTAAGAGTTGTTCTGGGGTCGCGATTGATATTGACCAGGATTAGCGGCCCCTTGTGGATTTGAATACTGCATACCCGGATGGTTGCGGTTGCCCCATCGATTAGATATAAAGTAAACAGATTGCGGATTTGTTTCGCACTCTTCCCATGAATGATCGTTAACTCCACATTGTTGACAACCTTGTGCCTCTTGAACTACCTTTGTAGCAGCTAAATTCTTCTCCATTGCGATTCTCAGCTCCTTGATTTGATTTTCTAACGAGGATATTTGAGCTGAGTTCGCAGTTTCTGCATCTAAACGAAGCGTTCCTCGGGTCTTTGCTGCAGAAGCTCGCGTTGAAGGCCAACTTCTTTCTTGTTCCATAATATTTTCTAACACCTCGGAAGCTTCATTGTGATTCATGGACACAAAATTACCCTTTCCAATGTTATCCACCTTGTCTCTACCCTTGTCATCAAGACCTTCATAGAATATAGCAAGTTGTAGAGCAGGTGTATAACCATGGAGCGGGCATCTAGCTAATTTTTGTTGAAACCTTGTCCATGCTTCTCCCACTGTTTCTCCATCTTCTTGAGAAAATCTTGCAAGCTCGGTTTGATCTTTAAGTCTCATGCTCTTTGGATAAAATCGGTTAAAGAATGCGGCTTGAAGTTCTCTCCAAGAGTGAATG
This sequence comes from Nemophila menziesii, assembly GCA_029959085.1. Lineage (NCBI taxonomy): Eukaryota > Viridiplantae > Streptophyta > Magnoliopsida > Boraginales > Hydrophyllaceae > Nemophila > Nemophila menziesii. The sequence goes on along the minus strand of JARWIR010000017.1, from coordinate 8,691,588 downwards.
GTTCCATGTGGTTGTCTTTCTAGCCAATCGCTAGCTCTTCCGGTCAAGAAAAACGAAAACATATGACAATACAGTTGCTCGCGTGTAATGCCAGGAGTAATGTAGGCATCACAAATCTGCATAAACTTCTGAATCGCTTTTACCGGATCTTGAATTGCAGTACCAGTATAGAGTCCGAAACTTTGAAATTGACTAAGCATACCCGGATCGGGTCTAAATTTGATATTCGGAATCTCAGGAGGGCGGTAACCGATGGGTTGAACATGGAATGGTATGTTAAGGCCAGGTAGATCTTGTTCAACTCGGTTCTGTTGATTATTTAGATTATTCTGCCCATTACCTTCTCCTACTGGTAATTGTACACCAGGTGGAATGTATGCTGGAGGTCCTCCTGGTGCAAAGTAAACTAACTCCGGATTGTTATCATGTATGTCTGCCATAGCTCTCCTCAAGGTTCTTTCCTCACGAATTCGTTTGTTATAAGCTCTGAAGCTCCTCTCAGGCTCCGGTAAGGGAGGCCAAGAATTAAACACTGTGAAACCTGAAAAAGACTAAAGCAAACCACAAGCGTAAATCTGGAAAAAATAAAAACTAAAACTAAACTAAAGACTGAAAAGTAAAAACTAATTAAAAACTAAAACTCGAAATAGATAACCCACACGCTAACGAGACACAAGTCCCCGGCAGCGGCGCCAAAAACTTGGTGTCGCCTAGGGTGTGATAAAAATAAGATCAAATTAAGTATGGAAAACTATGCACTCTCACCCTAGACAGGCACAGTACTGCAAGTATTACAGGACGTATGCAAGTTTTAATGATAAGTAGAGTTCGTTCTCAGGGACTTAAGTGTGTTAAACGCGTAGGAACAGATAACGAGTAAAAGTAAATAACTAGAAAACAGAAAATTAAATATTTGGTTTTTCGAGAATAAGAATTAAAACTAAATTAAAGCTATGAAAATAAAGACAATAAAGTAAAAGATTAAGAATATGAGATGAGAAGTATAGCTTAGGTTTTGCTAGTATGCACTAATCCTTCTAATTCTATCTATAGATCTAGTTCATAAGGGAGAATATTAGCTCTTGGTAATACTTAGTCAGGATTCTAAATTCCACTACCTTAGACCTTGAGAGCGACTAAGGGGGCTACGTCACAACCAAGAAGTGACTTAAAATAGGGTTATCAAACGCCACTAAGGCCCTAAGCAAATACTGCAAGTCTTGGTGATACTGTGGTTAAAACAAACCTTAATGACTATCTAGTTAGAAGTATGTTTTGTCAGAACTGCTATCGACACTAGACATTATGTGGTGGTTCAATAGTTAAACACCCTTACAAGGTGACCATCTAACTACTCTTAGAACAATCCTAAAGTGATCAATTCTAGGAAAGACAATAAATCAAAACACATAAGCAAATATAAAGTAAGAAGCTAATATCAGATTAAAACATATAAATCCCAAAGAAACTTAGATAGAAGAATTAGAATTCATAGATTATACATATGCAAAAACCCAAGCTATGGGAAGTTTAGTTCATACCTGAAGGAAATAAACTAAAAGAAATAATAAAAGACATCATCTTGCTCTCTACAATAAACTGGAAGAATAAAACCTTAAGAACTAATTACTATGAGGCAAGGATGATTTACAAGTGATATAAGGGTGTATTTATAGGTGTTTAGAAGACCTAATTCGTTTTCTTGAGGAAGAGTTAAGGTAATGGACTTCTAGCCCAACTCAAATTCGTATGGAAATAAAGATAAACACTGCTGCGTTGTTTTGGTCATAACTTCTTTATTATTGGTCCGATTTTGCTCCACAAGATACCAAAAGAATCGCAACAGAATTTCCTACGCCCTTTAGGAGTAATCTACCAAATTCGGCCTCTTTATTAGGTAAAAACGCCTATCTTTGCAGAATCCCAGATTTAGGCAGCTTTTCCTTTTCCATCTTTTTAGCAATTCCTTCCTTATCTCCAATTACCATGCATATCTCCTTCCATAAGTTGTTGTCTTTGACTTGGACTCTAATTAAACTCCATAATTATCTTTAAAGCTACACACTAAATAAACAATTAAACCCAATATGCTCTAAAAACAATAATTCTACAAATCAAGACACAAAATAGGAAAGTGCACTAAAACTCAAGAAAATCGACATTATTGACTTCTAAAACACTAAAAATGATGTCTCATCTTAACATAAATCTATCACAAATGAGGAGACATCAGTTACCTTCGGCAATATTCCTTCCACTGCCTCACTCATTTAATCGTGATAGTGTTCTTTAAAGAGTTCGGAGTGAAAATCTTAAAATCCATTCCGAACATCCGAGACCTCGGCCATCATACTCCTTGGCTATTTTTTATTTGATGTATCCGATTCACATTTCGTCGACATATTGTTGCTAGGTAGAAGAATTTTGTGTTCTTGTCTCCATATTTGAGCCACCCTTTCCTTGATCTATCATACTAGTATTTTCCTCTCCTTCGTATGTCTGTTTTATCTCTTGTTTAGTCACCATCTGTTCTTCTAACACTTGTCGTGTCACCAGTTGTGTTTCAAGTTAAGCCAATTTTTCAGTCAATATTTTTATCTTGAGAGCGTTGTTTCGAAGTGTATGCTTACTCCACGATGTTAGAGAGTCAATCGTAGTGTCTCTTTTTTCTACAAAGGCGGGTAATGAGGCCACAAAGCTAGGGTCACCCAAAGCGTTCTTGATCACTCCTTCGCACTATTCATGTTCTATCCATAGAGTTTCAAACTCGAACCATTTTTTACCATGGAAACGTAACCTATCATTATGGAGAAGTAAAAGGAATTGGTCCGAACCAATTGCTGGTGGAACCGTTACTTGAGCTCCTGGGTACCTAGTCAACCAATCATAAGAGGCAAATGCCTGATCAAGTTGGACCTTGACGGGCATGTCAATACAACGGTTAGTTCAAGTAAAGTAAGTACCTCGAGACTAAATTTCAATTAACCCATTGTTCGAAATAAAGAAATTGAATTCCTGAATACTCTTATAATTAGGCGGTGTTTTGTTGAGTTTTTCTGATGTGTTTAAAATATTGTTAAAATCCCCAATTATTACCCAAGGTTTGTTAATGTTTTTATTCCAAATAGAAATATCGTCCCAAAGTCTAAGGCGTTGGTCAAAATCATTCGGGGCATAAATACACACGATATAGAGGTGTTTTAAGGTAGAAGAACGAGTGTGAGTGTTGCACATGAGATGTATGGGTGTTCAAGCTGTGGAGCTAATGATCATGATTGGGAGAATTATCAAAAAAATCCAGAATCTGTAATGTTTGTTTCTAATTGAGAGAACTATAATTCGAACGGTCAAGGTTATCGTCAACAAAACTGGAAACCATCTAGATTTCAAATACTCAAATCCGAATCATACATATCATACACGACATAAGGGGAACAACTACCAACCACGACCATAGAATCAATACCAAGGGAGACAGAATTATAGATATCAACCACCACAACAGCTTGTACAAGATTTTTATGTAGAAAGTCTAAATCAGAAAGATTTACCTGCTCATCCTCAAGAAGGTGTAATAAGTGATACACATCAGACTTTGCAAGAACTTATGTTCATGACACAAAAGAATCAACTAAAGCAGCAAGCTGCCAATGCAAAGATGAATGAACAATCATCTGCATTAAAAATCTTTGAAAATCAAATGTCGCAAATGGCGAAACAGTTAAATAACCATCCACAAGGACAACTACCCAGTGACACTGGGATTCCTCGTAAGATTGAATATTTTAAGGCAATTTCTCTTAGGAGTGGGAAGCAACTCCCACCACCCGATCATGAAGGAGAAAGAGACAACTGTTAGTCCAAAGGAGGTAAAGGATGTGGTTTGAAAAGAAGTGCAATCGATTATAGTTGAAGATGTGAGTAGGGAAGTAGTTGAAGAACCTAGCAAGGCTACGAATGGACAGACAAAGAAAGATTTGATAGTGATTGATAACTGCCCCCTCCTCCTTTTCCCTCACGTGTCTAAAATAAGAACAATGACAAAGAGTACAAGAAGTTCATGTACATGGTGAGAAAACTACACATTAATTTTCCATTTGTGGAAGTCATCCAGAATATGTCGAAATATCTGAAATTCATGAATGAGGTGTTTTCCAACAAACACAAATACTATGAGGGAGAGATGGTTGGCTTTCCTGAGGAATGTAGTGCGATATGTCAAAGTAAGTTGCCACTAAAGTTAGATAATCCTGGGAGTTTCAATATTCCTATATCTAATGGTAAAGGTTTGACAGGGAAAGCTTTGTGTGACTTTAGTACGAGTATCAATCTCATGCCTAGGTCGGTGTTCGAAAAGTTGAGGATTGGGAATGTGAAATGAACTACAAAGGCCATACAATGGCGAATAGATCATTATCCCATCCTAAAGGAAAGATTGAAGACATCCTCGTCAAAGTAGGTAACTTAATATATTCATGTGATTTCTTTAAACTTGATTACGACGCTGATAGGAACGTCCCTATCATATTGGGAAGACCATTCCTCGCCAAGGGGCGTGCTTTGATTGATGTAGAGAATGGTGAACTAATCAAGCATGTGCAAGATGAGGAGGAAAAAATTAATTTGTTCAAAGCGATGAAGTTCTCTGGTTCTCTAGGGGACTGTTTTTCGTAGACGCTATTGAACAGGTTAAGAAAGAGCCAACCAAGGTTGTGGAAACCTTAGAACTGGAGTAGATAGAGCTCAGAAAGAAACCACCAAATGAATCCAGTATCTTAGATATGCTTGGGAAAATTTAGTTTCAAGAGTGTGGGACGGTCACATCACCCTCACTTGGGTGACGAGCATGAGTGTGTGGGGCCTCGAGCATCGATATATTTTATTAACCCTTTATTTTTTTTATTTTTCTAGTTGTATAATACATGTTAGGTGTATTTTTCTAAAATAAATGCTTTGAGTGTTTTTCGAGTTGTGGGGACATGACTCATCTTTGAGTTGGGGATGGGTTACTCAATGTCCTCATCCCCGTTTATGTATTTATCGCTTTAAGAAAAAAATGATAACCCCCAAAAATATTTTAAAAATTGAAAAATTTTAGGTTAGGAAATAAGTATTGGACTAGATAACCTTGTATATATCTCGTAAAAGCATGTCAATAAAGTCTATGATACTAATTAGGTGTGTGCTTTACAAAATTCCATGCGATAATTGAATACTTATATGAAACAATTCACTGTGGAAGGAATCGATTAGTGAGCAATGCATATAAGGAACTTCAAACAAAATGATAATTGAGTAGGTTTGTAAAATGTGTGATCCAAACTAGTTTAAAACCTACTTTACTTGCAATGTTAAGGTATAAAAGTTAACAAGAACACATAGCTAGGAAAATGATTAAGGAAGATCTTTGTTAGCCACATGTTACATTTAGCTTTTGACCAAATGAAATGTCTTATCATTAACAACCCCTCTGGTCCTTAAGAATTTTTCTTTCTTAGACATTGTTATAAGTCTATACCTCTTAAATTGTAGAACTTTATAATATAACCCCCCTCGAGTCACAATACCTCATGACTACTCGTCTTTGAGCTTGAGTTTGGGATGGTGGGTGCTGATGTCTCCCTTTTTGTGATAGAAAAATTTCCTTATGAGACATGATTTTAGGTGTAAATTGGACTTAGTTAATAGATTTATAGTTGTATTTTGCGATAATACATTTTATTTCTTTGTTTTAGACTTATTATTACTTTTATAGATTTTGTGCGTAATTTGTTTGTTTAGTGTGGATTTCTTAGGTATGTGGATGCTAGGAGGCATCAAGATGAAGAAAATAAGTGAATATTCAAGTCCAAGATCAAGAAAAAGCGTTAAAGGAGCAAAATAAATCACTTTACTGAAGTGGAGGAGTTCTAGATTGAGTTAAGTCGTCACTTGTTTCACTTTCCGAGCCCAAACGGTTTGGTAACGGACTTTGTGGTGTATATGAAAAAGATGGGACTTCGAGTTAGAAAAAATTGAAAAGTGGAATCAGTATATTTGGACTTACGATCCAAAATTTATAGCCTTTTTAATAAAGTGGTGTAGTGCATTGAGAATTAATGAAAAACGGATTTGGGCCCCTTAATCACTTACTTAATCCCATGTGGGCCTAATCCAATTTTAATCATTATAAAAGACATCTTAGACCTCATTAATCAGCAGATCTCAGTACGCTTAGTTTTATATCATTATCTTGAAAGAGGGGAAAGCCAGAACGCTTGGAAGCAAAGGAGCAGAAGCTGGAGAAGACCATTCTTCCCCAACAACAACTCAATGATTCCAACCTTTAGGTTCTTTTTAGTTTATTTTTTGTTGTAGGAACGATGCCTTTAATTAATTGTATTTATTTTATGAGCTAAACACTTTAAGCTTGATAATTGCATAAAGGGATGAACTCTAGTTTTTAATCTACGTCTTTTAATTTTGGGATTGTGTTCAATTTAATTTAAGTCGACTTCCCTTGTATTGACTATATTCTTATGTTTGTTTATTATTGTTAATATGGCCAATTAGTGATAAGTTTTAGTATTTAGTCTATTCGTAGTGGCAGCGATCATCCGGAAGGGGGGTTGAACTTGAATATAGACGTGTTGTGTGCGTTACTGAACCTGACGGTCTTAATCAACCACGTAGTCAATTGGGTTAAAAATCATATTCCTCTGAAAGTACCTTTAGTGTCACTCTGACGAGGTCATTAATACCATAAGATAGCTTCTTATCTACCCTGACAGGATTTAGGAAGACATTAGAATCCCGACTAGTATAAAAGGTTGATTTTACCCTTAAATAATAAACGTTAGATCAATTAACTTAGGTTATTCTCGAGCAAGACTCAAGATATCTCTCATATTAAGTAGTCTTCCTTAGTTTAGTTTAGTTTAGTTTTACTTTTAATTTACTCAATATTTATACGTTAGTAGTTTCTTAATAAAAAACAAAGCAAATTTTTCTTTTTATTATTTCTTTCAATTACTTCTACTCTTCGTATTAAACATTTAATCCTAGTCTAGTAATCCCTATGAAGAAGAATAACCGTATTTTACTTAATGATTACTTGGAACGACCCGTACACTTACGGTTAGTTCCATATTTTCTTTGGTGTTGATTTCTATCACACTCTAGGAGCGACCATGTTTTGGCGCCGCTGCCAGGGATTGCATCATTAAGTTTTGTGTTTATTTATTTTAGTAGAGTTCATTGTTTTTGTTTTACGCTCGTCTTGTGTTTTTGTCTTTTTCAAACCTTTTAGGTTTGTTGCATGGTTCCGGATCCCAAGACTATACTTCGAGACTACAGGAACTGCAAGAGAGAAAGAATGACGCAAATTAGAATTTGAGATGGAAAATAACCAGGAAAATCTCAATATTCAGAATGAAGAGGGTCAACCCCCACAAGGAGGAAATTCTAAAGTCCAACTGAGACAAGATCCATGGTTCATGCAGGCTCCTGAAAAAGAAATCATTCTGATTACCTATACTAGGTGTTGGCCCTCCAAATACTCAAGTTGCCCGGCTCAGGTATGTTAAATCAATTCCGGGTCTTTGGAAATTTTCAAGGAGTGGCTGGTGAAGATGCAATTCGAGCCGTGTAGAAATTCATACAGATATACGATGCGTACATCATGCAAGGTGTGACATGAGAACAGATGTATCTCTCGATGTTTCCTTATTCCCTCATAGATGCAGTAAGTGAGTGGTTTGATGAACAACTATGAGATCAAATCACTACATGGGATGAGTTACAAACATCATTCTTTGATCACTATTATCCGAGGAACATGAGGTTAAACGCGCAGTTAGAGTTGACATCTTTCTGTCAAGAGCAAGATGATTTAGTAGGAGCATGTTGGACAAGATTAAAATATGTTTAAGTCAAGATCCATATCATGGATACTCAGAAGAGAAACGATTGTCCATGTTCTACAAATGCCTTGACGGAAGTTCAAGGAAAGAGTTAGATCTGTTATGCGGAGGTGGATTCTTGATGGTTATGACGAACCATGTGATACCTATCCTGGGAAGAATTGTGAAGAATGAGATGGGATGGCAAACCATGAGAAAACCAATTCAAAATTCCACAAGAGGAATAGTCTATCTAGACAGTGACACCACAATAGATGCGAAGCTATCTCTGATAAAGGCAGAACTCAAGACGACATTTGAGTAGCAAATAAGACAGCTTACCTTAGATGTTCAAGAGTGATTTTCAGGTAGAAGAGAAAGTGCGAATGTTGTACAAGAGATGTATGGGTGTTCAAACTATGGAGCTAATGATCATGATTGGGCAAATTGTCAAAGCAATCCAGAATCTGTAATGTTTGTTTCTAACCGAGGGAACTATCAAATCTGAATGGGGCCGCAAATCCGAATCATACATATCAGTTGCGACCTCAAGGGGACAACTACCAACCACGACCACAAAATCAATACCAAGGGGGACAGAATTATGGATATCAACCATCAGAATAGCCTATACATAATTATTACACAGAAAGTCTAAATCATAAAGCTTTACCTGCTCATCCTCAAGAAGGTGCAATAAGTGATATACAACAGACTTTGCAAGCACTTATGTCCATGACACAAAAGAATCAACTAGAGCAACAAGCTACCAATGCAAAGATGAACAAACAATCAGCTGCATTAAAACCCCTTGAAAATCAAATGTCACAAATGGCGAAACAACTAAATCAGCGTCCACAAGGACAACTATCCAGTGATACAGAGATTCCTCGTCAGAGTGAAGATTGTAAGGAAATTTATCTCAAAAGTGGGAAGCAATCACCACTACCTCCTTTCCCGATCATGAAGGAAAAAGAGACAACTGTCAAGCCGAATGAAGTAAAAGATGTGGTTGAGAAAGAAATAGAACTGGTTGTATTTGAAGATGTAATGGATGAGGTGAGTAAAAAAGCAGATGAGGAGCCTAGCAAGTCTACGAAGGAGCACAAGAGGAAAGATGTTTTAGTGGAAGAGAACCGCCCTCCCCCTTTATTTCCATCACGTGTCTAAAAGAAGAACAATGACAAAGAGTACAAGAAGTTCATGGACATAGTGCGAAAACTACACATTAATTTTCCATTTGTGGAAGCCATCCAGAATATGCCGAAGTATCTGAAATTCATGAAGGATGTGCTTTCCAACAAACTCAAATACTATGAGGGAAATATGGTTGGTTTTCCAGAGGAGTATAGTGCGATATGTCAAAGTAAGTTGGCTCTGATGTTAGAAGATCCCCAGAATTTCAAGATTCCTATATCTATTGGTAAGAGTGGACCATGAAAGCTTTGTGTGACTTAGGTGCGAGTATCAATCTCATGCCTAGGTCGGTGTTCGAAAAGTAGAGGATTGGGAATGTAAAACGTATTTCCATGGTCATACAAATGGAAGATAGATCCTTATCCCATCCTGAAGGAAATATTTAAGACGTCCTCGTCAAAGTAAGTAACTTCATATTTTCGTGTGATTTCAATATACTTGATTACGACGCGGATAGGGATGTCCCCATCATCTTGAGAAGACCATTACTAGCCACGGGTGTACTTTGATTGATGTAGATTATGGTGAACTAATTATGCATCTGCAAGACGAGGAAGAACAATTTAATGTCTTCAAAGCGATGAAGTTCCCTGGTTCTCCAAGATTGTTTTTTCTTAGACGCTATGGAACAAGTTGAGAAAGAACCAACCAAGGGAGTGGCGACCTTAGGACTGGAAGAGATAGAGCTCAGAAAGAAATAACCAAATGAAGGTCCGCCTGATCCTAAGGAAAGCCCACACCTTTCTCATGCAAAGAAGAGAACAAAGAAGCTTGCTATAAGGGTTCCAAAAGAACACATGAGAGAAAGAGAAAAGGAGGAGTTCAGAGTAGGCGAAGAAATCGCATTGAAAAAGCCTGATCCTCCACAGAAAGTACGTAAGCCCAAAAGTTCTTGGATGGGACTATTCATGGTCACAAGGATTTTTATTAGAGAAGTTCATGGAAGTGAAAGCCAAGGGATGCAAATTCCGCGTGGTAAATGTTAATAACCTCACTCACTGCTAGGGAGGCTATGTTAAGTAATGATCTTGGAGGTAATCCATCGAGCTTAACAACATTAAAAAAATCCAGCTTAATTGTGTACTAGTTTATTGCTTTAAGTCCTTGACTTCGTAGTGTATAATATAGTTTATTAGTATAAATTTTTAAAGAAATGAGAAGTGTTGGACTGTTTTTTGTGTTTAGAGGTGTTAATGTTTGAGTTTGGGGTAATAAGTTTGAGAGACGGGGCAAGTTTGTGTGTCTAAGTGGTCTTTCGGGAAAATTACAAACCGGGCTCCCGTTTTAAGAATCTGGTACCCGGTTTGGTTCGACAAAGTTTCCGGAAAAGAGCCACGTAGACACAACTCACGTTAGCGACAACAAACCAGGCGCGGTAGGGCACCCGGTTTCTTGGAATCGGGTACCCGGTTTACTACCTGATATGACGAAAAGCTACGAGAAGTTGACCAAGTACAAGCAATTCAAGTTTGTGTCAGTAATTTTTTACCAACCATGATTGGGCACCCGTTCTTGCTATAATCGGGTTCCCGATTCGTGACCTGCTGTGGCAAGAACATTCTGGTCAAGAGCCACATAGACGTAGTTCATGAGTGCGTTAGAGAGAAATTAGAACTCCACGATTGGGCGCCCTTTCGCTACAACCAGGTTCTTGGTTTGTCAAGGCAAACTCTCTGAAAGATGAAGTCTTGCACGCAACTCAGAGTTGCGAATGGAAAAAAGTGAAATAAATATCGGAAAAATTAGGGACCAATCAGGTACCTAATTCTTGAACTGGGATCCCGGTTTGAGGCAGCAAAAAACCTAATCCTTATGGGATTCGTTTTCTTCTTCTTCCTTGAACCTCTCATACCAGAAACACCATTGATGACAAACCCAAGCTTCAAAAAGACCTGCAATCCACCTTTAAAACACTAAATTACCATCGGTTCGTCCATCTAAAAATCATCCAAAAACATAATCATATCACATATCCCTCCAAAACACCAAGAAATTCACACTTTAATCCAAATATTTTTCCTTACCAAAGCTTAAAAGTTCTTCCATTAAACCTCTCAAAACTGTGAAATATTTATTACCCAACTCCTAAAACACCACGATCCATATCTATCCATCTTCAAAAACATCAAAATTCACAACCTTGATCAAAAGCTTTTGAATTTTTGAAGATTGGAGCTTGCAAGGGAGTAATCAAGGCATCAAATCATCACAAATTCCACGTTCAATCTGGTATAAAAGCTAAAACTCTTCTTTTCTTTCTGTCACAAGTAGGAACCGAGAAGTTTTAGTTATTTGTTGGAGAATTTTCGTGAATTGTTTGAGCTTATTAGCATATAATGTGCAAGTAATCTTGTAAGTAGGTAAAAATTTGAGTTTGGGGTCATTCAAAATGTCAAGAAGGTTAGAGAAGTTAAGAAGAACATGAAAAGATAAGAAAGTTTGGTGTGGAGGAAGGATTTTTTAGGATGATGTGATAGAGGGATTAAGAAATTTAGAGCAGAAACATGAGGACATGATTAAAGCTATGGGAAATATGAAAAACTAAAAGAGTTAGAGTTGATGAAATATACTTTACAGAAGATGAAATCAATGGTGTATGAGTTATACAACGTAACTAAAAAAATTCACAACCTCGATGTGATATTGAAAGCGATCAGCCTAGTGTCGATTGAGATATGTTTCCTTAACTATCTTTTCATTATTAGTGTACTTTATTCGATTTATTTTCTTTATAGAGTCTTTTCGAGTCGTGGGGACACGACTCATTTTTGAGTTTGGGGTGGGGTACTCGTTGTCCTCATTCCCAGCGTATGTGTCACATGTTTTACAGCTTTCTGAAAAATTTAAAAACCAAATAAAAACTAGTTTAAGGAATGAGTTGGGTGTAGAGCTTGTTGAATGGCCCCAAAACCAAATTTTTTGTGAATTAAAGATATAAAATTGTAGACTATAGAGTTAGTTCATAACACCCTTGAATGCATGCAAACACTAGATTGTAGATAGGAAAGATTAATGAACGGTGCAAAATAATGGTGCTTGAACTTAGTAAGAATGAGTGGTGTGTAGAACGTGAGATCTGAATGAGTTGAGAACCCACTTAATTATGAACTAAAGGTGAGAAATGAGTGAAAATATGTAACTAGAAAAATGATAGATGCAGTTCTTTAATAGCCATATGAGACCTTTTTAGCTTTCTAACCAGTATTAATGATATATCCTTCTTACCCCCATTGTTAAGCCTTTAATCCTATCTTTTGAACCCACATTATAAGCTTATCATTTAGATTTTAGGACTATACACTATGACCCGCACTTGAATCACAATGCTTAGACTAGTTGTCCTTGAGCTTGAGTTTGGCGTGAGGGAATCTTGTGATATTACATTTATTGGGTAGATTTGTGATGTGCTTGAATAATTATGCACTTTATTGTAAATTCCATTGCTTGTTCCTAAAAGAAAAAAAAGAAAAAAATATATATATGATAATAAGTTAGCATGACACTTCACTTCAAAAAGAATGTCATGTTTAACTTACAAAAAAAATGAATGAATAAACGTTGAAATAAAAAAGACGGCAAAGGAATATTCTTATTGCAATCATATTGACAGGTTTGGGTTCATGTGGGGACACTAAATTAGTGTGTCAAATGGATTGAGTGAGATCATATATGAGTGTAAACTCAAGCTCTAGGACATTTTGTTGAAGTCTAGTAAGGAGAGAGCCAAAAGCTCTCTTTTGACTATCCAAATGTACCATACGGTCCCTAAGCCAATGCTAATACAGTAAAGGCCTCACGATTTATAGGTACATATTGGATTAACAATTTTTCTTAGAGGGAGTAAGCTAAGTGGAGCGTTCAAAGAAATTAAAGATCGATGAACACCCTATAGCCACCATATTAAGCTAAGTATCAAGGGTAACCTTCTAGCATTGTGAAATTAATTTGGAATTGAAATTATCTATGTGTTTGATTTTGTATGATAGGTGTATGTGTGCATTAGTTCTTAGGTTGTGATATATGAGATTTATTTTAAGTTTTTCTTTGATATCATTCTTCATATTGTGCATTTGCTTCATAACTTAGACCTCTAATATTGTTCTTACTTTGTCAGGACGACAGAACTTTGAGTTAGGGGTCTTGATGTCTCCCTTTCTGCAATAGAAAAATCTCTCCATGATACATAATTTTATGTGTAAATTGGACTTATTTAATAGATTAATAGTCGTATTTTGCGATAATGCACTTTCTTCCTTCGTTTTAGACTTATTGTTACTTTTAGAACTTTTGTGTGTTAATTTTTTTTGTTTAGTGTGAAGTTTTTAGGTATATGGATTATAGGAGGCATCAAGATGAAGATAATAAGTAAAGATTCAAGTCCACGATCAAGAAAAAGCGTTAAAGGAGCAAAAGAAATCACTTTTGTGAAGGTGGAGGAGTTCTAGATTGAGTCAAGTTGACACTTTTTTCACTTCCCGGGCCCAAACAATTAGGATTAAGACTTTGTAGTTCAAATGAAAAAGATGGGCTTGGAGTTAGAGAAAATTTAGAAGTGGAATATTTGGGTTTAGACTTATGATTCAAACGTTACAGCCTTTTTACTAAAGTGGTGTATTGCAGTGTGAATTCATTAAAAACATATTTGGGCCCCTTAATCACTTACTTCAGCCCATGTGGGCCTAATCTGAATTTAATTATTATAAAAGGCTCCTTAGACCTCATTAATTAACACCTCTTAGTATGCTTAATTTTATATCATTATATTGAGAGAGGGAAAAGCCAAAACGCTTGGCAGCAAAGGAGAAAAAGCAAGAGAAGGCCATTCTTCCTTAACAACATCTCAATCATTCCACCCTTTAGGTTCTTTTTAGTTTATTTTATGTTTTAGGAATTATTCCTTTAAATGTATTTCTTTTATTTCTCTAATTATGAGCTAAACACTTTAAGCTTGAGAAGTGCATAAAGGGATGAACCCTAGTTTTTAATCTACGTATTTTGATTTTTGGATTATGTTCAATTCAGTTTAATCAACTTCGCTTGTATTGACTATATTCTTATGCTTGTTTATTGTTGTTAATTTGGCCAATTGGTGATAAGATTTAGTATTTAGGCTATTCGTAGTGGAAGCGATCATCCGGGAAGGGGTCTAAATACAGAACTAGAATATAGACACGTGGTGTGTGTTATTGAACCTGGAGGTTTTAATTAACCACGTAGTCAATCTGGTTAAAATCATAATTATCTGATAAAGTACCTTTCGTGTCACTCTAACGAGGTCATTAATACAGTATGATAGCTCCTTATCTACCGTGATGGGATTTAGGAAGATATTAAAATCCCAGCTAGTATAAAAGGTCGATTTTACCCTTGAACAAGAAACATTAGATTAATTAACTTACTTGATTCTTGAGCAAGACTCAAGCTATCTCTCATATTAAGTAATCTTCCTTAGTTTAATTTAGTTTTACTTTTAGTTTCCTCAGTAGTCTTGCGTCAGTAGTTTCTTAATAAAAAATAAAACAAATATCTCTTTTTATTATTTCTTGCAATTACTTCTACTATTCGTATCAAACACTTAATCCTAATCTAGTAATCCTTGTGGAGACGAATAATTGTACTTTACTTACTTACTACTTGGAATGACCCGTACACTTGTGGTTAGTTGTTTCTCTTCTTCGCTGTTGATTTTTATAACACTCTAGGAGCTACCAGATGTTCGTGGTTTCGAGATACATTGCGTGGTTTTATGCTTATATAGTGCTACATATTGATGCACTTTATTGTGATCCTTGCCTGATTCAAGAAAAAATGAAAAAAAAAAGAAGAGAAAATACATGGAAAGAAGCAAGCATGCAACCTAAAATTAAAAAATGGTTCATGTGACTTGCAAAAAGAAAAAAAATGAAAGAAATAATATTTTTACAATTGAAATTTTATAAACATCATCAAGAATGTGGTTTGGGAGTTAAGGATGTCTATCTAATTCATCAAAAGGGAATGAGTGAGCATATCTTGAGCATAAACTCATGTACTTAGGTGTTTAGTATGTTTAGTGAGTAAGGAGAGGGGCAAAATCTCACTCCAAATTATCTATATCATACCTTAACATAAGCCTATAGTATAACCGAAGAGATATTAAGATTCCTATACATGTGTTTGAGTGACAAATTAGCAGAAAGGAAGTGAGTGAGTTGGCCAGTGAACAACGTGGAATGACCAAAGATCAACTTATAGCTGGCATTTCAAGCTAAGTATTATAGTCTCCCTTTTTGCGTTGCGAAATTAAACATTATTGAAATTATAATATTGTTCTTATATGCATGAAAAGTATTGTTGTGGAATATTTCTTAAAGTATGGACTTATGAATTTTTTTTTGCTCATTTCTTGAGATCATTACATGCTTATTCCTTTTAAAAAAATTGGACCTTAGACCTTAGTTTATATTTACTTTTTCAGAAGGACAAAGTTTTGAGTTTGAGGTCTTGATGTATCACCTTTTGTGATAGATTTTAAGACTCACGAGACATCATTTAGGGTATTTTTAAAACTGATGTGGGATTTATCCTATTATTTTTCAGTATTTGAGTTTTAAGCTCATCTTAGATATATATGTGTTTTAGAGAAATATAAGATGATATGTGAGGTATCCATTTATGTGATAGAATAATCGAGTCATAAGACAACATTTTAGGGGTATTTTTAGTACTTAGTTTTGGGATTTTCCCCCATTTATTCATGATTTACACTTTCTTGTCTAGTTTTAGGTGTTTCGCTATATTTAGAGCTTTTGCGCATAATTATGTGTTATTTCTGTAGCACTTAGGTGTTTGGAAGCTATTACACCTTGTGATGATGATAAGAAGTGAAAACAGCAATAAAACCCCTTAGTCGTGATGAAAAAGGAAACATTGGATAGATTTGGATAGTAAAAGTGAGTTGTCCAGACTTGAAGATGTCTAGTAATTTTGATATTGTAGAAAATCAACAAGGAATTTTAAGGAGTCCTTTTATATTCAGAAAGGTCTTTAAATTTCGGTCGTTTCGATGCCAATTCCAATGGATTCAGAGCTGTAACGAAGAAGTTATGAATTTTACAAGATCAATGGGCCAACGTGTCCACTATTTTATAAAAATGAGTTTTAGTTGGATTTGGACTCTAATACTTAGTCCTTATCCCTAATTTCGTCCAAGCTTCTATATAGAGTAATGTTGAGTATCACCCAAAAAGGTATCACCTAAACACCACCTATGATGTGGCAGTTAAGTGGTCCAATCATGGAAGAGAGAAAAAAAAAAGTAAACCTGGAAAGAGACAATTCACGATTGAACCACTTAACCACCACATCACGGGTGATGTTTAGGTGATGCCTTTTTTAGTGATACCCATCATTACTCTTCTATATATGATCACTTTTACCATAATATAATGATCCTTTCTCAGTCTTTAATCATAACTACACTTAGAAATCATCAGCAGCACGTGAGAAGAAGAAACGAAGGAGTCGGAAGTTGTTCATGCTATTCCAACCATTCCTGTTATCAGTTTTTCAGCAATTAGTATAGTATACTTATTCTATTTTGTCTTTTGAACATAGATATGATATTTTTAATTTCTATATTTTATTTTCTTAGTATGAACTAATTCTATTTAGCTTGAGAATAGTATATGGGTATGAACCCTAGACTTGTTTTACACTTTATTTGAATTTGGGATTTAAATTTAATTGAAATTGATGTAATATGTTCTTTGATTTAATATTTGTAGTTCTTGCGGTGCGCAACGTATAGGATTGCCCCATTAGTAGTTGGATTGTCTCCCCGACGGCTATGCCGTAGATCTCGGCTTCGCGACCTAGGCGGTCGACCGGGACCTAGCGCCTAGGCGGGATTATACCGTGCGTAGGTAGAATTTGGCGGATTTGAATCCCGATGTATAATTTTGTATGCTTAGTAATATTATACAATTCATATAACAATACTATAGAATATGTATAGAAATACTAAAATTTGAGTTATAATATCAATTTAATAATTCTCGAGAATAAGAGAAAGAAACCCAACGCCTAGGCGGCCATTTTTTGCCATTAATCGGCGCTTAGAAGAGCTAGGCGTCTCTTACACGGCGATTAAGGCGCTAGGCAAAAACGCCTAGCGTTTTTAATAGGCGTAAGCGGTTGAGGGGAGAGTTGACGCCTAAACGGCGCCTAGGCGCCGATTTCTACAACATAGCCTGACGGGGGATTCAATTATAGAAACACCACATAGCCGTCTAGTGTGTGGCAGTGATCTTGACGGTTGCCTAACTAGATAGTCACTAAGGTTTAATTTAGCCATCGATCATTGTGTAGGGTCCCCTTACCCAAGTCCCCTGGTAGTGTTGAGGTTAACTCCTAAGTCTACCCTTACAGGAGTTAGGAGGAATATAGAAACCTGGCTATCACGAATGTATCACACAATTCTCCCATAGATAATAATCTTAGAACAAGGCTATTGGGGATTACTTGCTAGTTCCCGAGGTAAACTCTCATACATCTTCTCTTCATATTTATTTTCTTGTCTTTATTTTTAGTCTTAGTTGAATTAGTTAATTGTTTAGAGTCATAAAACCAGACAAATAATGTAATGTCTTTAGCGAACCATCTTATAAACTTCTTTTATTGTACTTAGTGACTACATTATTTACAACTTACTTCGTAGTCCCTGAGAACGAATCTTACTTATCAATTATAACTGGCAAACGATATGTGCACTTGCAGTGTGTTTCTCGTAGTGGTATAAGGTGTTAGTGTTTTATCTATATCGTTATTTTATCACAAATTTTTCCACCACAAATATGTGTGTTAAGTTAGTAAGTCTTAAGCACATGGATGATAAGATACCCAATATGAAGACAAGAGGTAAAAAACTCGAGTCGAGTTGCAAAGAATGCAAAAGGTTCACTAGAAGCTCAACAAAAATTATTGGCAAAATGTCATCATCAACTTTGAAATTCACGATAAATAATTGGTTAGATATTTTATCAAGCTCTTTCAACTTGTTATAGCTCTTGTAACCTAGATCACCTAAGAATAAATAGTGCGCAAATTAAAGTAGAATTGAGAAAGTTATGAATATTTTGCTATGAAAACCTAAGTTGTCCATCATTAACAAAGAGACCATTGGGACTCTTTTAACCCACTTAAGTGGACCCAACTTATGGGAGACACTTTTTATAGTATATATATATATATATATATATATATATATATATATATATATATATATATATATATATATATATATATATATATATCAGTTTTCATACTCAAAATACATGACTTATCAGCTGGGAGCTAAAAGAAACACTTAGAGTAAGGAGGAAGGCAAGGAGTAGGGGTTCAACGCCTTAGTTGATCACTTTTCTTCCGTTGAATCATTCCTAGTAACGTAATTTTTTGTTCCTTTTTAATTTTTAGCTTAATTATATCTATTTTGACATTCTCATCTCTTTACATCATCATGAACTGTATATTTTACCCAACCCTATAATATTGGTTGTATTTGTATGAATTTTGGATTATTCAATCTAAATGCATCTAGATTGTTGTTGTTCATATTATTGTGTTTCATATTGAATTTAAATATTTTGGCCAAGTTTTTGGATTGTATTAGCTATTAAACTACATCCGGGATGGGGGTTTAATAGTGGAATTCGACTATTGAATATTCAACGAGTCTAGAATCAAAATGTCAAAATTAGTCGGGCAATCTTTGAACTCATAGTTAGATAATATTGTAGGATCATTCGTGAGAGGTTCCTAATATTAAATATTAGCACTTAATTATTCGGGAGAGAATTAAGGTGACCTTAGAATCCCGAATAACAATTAACTACCTGATGTCTCCCGATTTGTTCTAATTATTAGCCCCTTGGAGACATCCTTTTAGGTGAATAAATGACTTAATTGATAGACTTTTAGGCTTATTTGATCATATTACACTTTCTCCCCTTGGAAATTAACTATTTGCAGAATCTGAGCTTTTGTGCGTAATTTTGACTATTTTTAATGCAAAGTTAATTGGTTCTTGAATCTCATGAAAGACCAATCCAAGGAGGAGAAGTGAGAATAAAGTCTTAGTGTATTTTAGAGTGTTAGGAATTGATTTTTAGTCGAGTTTCTATTTTTAGAGTACACTTTCCTATTTCTATTTCTTGATTTATTGATTTATTCTTTTTTTAGCATATGCGGTTTAATTATTTATTTAATGTGAAGCTTTAAAAGATAAATGGTAATTACTTAGAGACCAAGTCAAGATGAGGATGAAAGGAAAGAAGATTTACATGGAAATAAGAAGATTTAGGAAAGATTTATTCAAAGGAGGAAAAGATAAAGCTGCCTTTTGAAATCTGAAAATCCAGCCACGTTTTAGAGATTAAATCATAATAAAAGATTGGCATGGATTCTGGACGAGTGGTCTGCACCAATAGAAAGAGCTTTCCAAGACAAGTGGTTTCATATATTGGAACTTCTCAAACGGATAAATATTGAAAAAGATATGACCAAATCAAATCAGCAGCAAATCTTACCTTTCCTAGAATTTAGAGCTACGAATTTGAGAGTCTTTGACTTGTCTTCCACTCCAAGCAAAATTCGACCTAGGGTCCTCCAACACCTATAAATACACCCCTTAACCTCCTACTTTCACACACTTCAGAGAATTACACAAGAGGCTTAAGGTTTTCAAGTCAGAGCACGAAGGAGAGAAGAAGCTAGAAGCTGGAGGAATCCTGTTCTTCCATCCATAGTCATTCTACCCTTTAGGTTTTTCATTTATCTTTTGTATTTGAACATGAATTCCTTTTCTTTTATGTTAGTTTTTAATTGCATCATGAGCTAAATTTCTTTATACTTGAGAATCGCATAAAAGGGATGAACCTTAATTAATTGTTTTCTATGTTTTGAATTTAGGATTGTTTAGATTTAAATTGAATTGAGTTTTAGGTATTGGATATTATTTTGTTTTCATTACTAATTCTTTTAGGAACAACTAGAATTAGATGTTAGTATTTGGGCTATTCACTTTAGTGGCGAAGTGATCATCCGACAGGGGGGGTTTGAATACAGATCTATGTAATACCCGTGTAATGTCCGTTATTGACCGACAGGCTTAACTAGTTACATAACCAAAGAGGTAAAATCTTATCATCCGAAAAGCTATATTCGACCATACAGGTGTTTGTGATACTTTAGGATAGCTTCTAGGTCCACCCGACAGGGGGCTAGGAGATATTAGAGTCCCGACTAATATTATAATTCCAATTCTACTCTTAAACATAGCATAGATTATATTAATTAAGTGGATTCCTTTGCGAGGATTAAGTATTTCTCTTATCTGAAGTTAGTCGTTATTTGCTTTATTTCTTTTTTGTTAAGTTAATTTAGTTTTATTTTAATTGCATCTTTTACTTTCCAAAAACCAAACAAAAAATTATTATCTTTTATTTTCTGCTTGGCAATTATCTCTACTATCTGATTAATATTTGGGTTGAACCTAATCCGTCCCTGAGAACGAACTTGATTATCATATATTACTTGGGACAACCGTACACTTGCGGTTAAGTAGTTCCCCTTATTTTGCACTTAATTTTATAACACCCCAGGACCCACCAAGTTTTTGGCGCCGCTGCCGGGGACGGTAGCGTGTGACCCCGGTGTTAATCTTTTAGTAGTTTAATTGTTAGTTTAGTTTCAGTTTTATTTTTCAGTTTTACGCTTTGGGTTGTTTTTCTTTCTCAGGTTTACAGGTTTTGGTTTATGCGTGAAGATATCGTGATTCTTGCAAATCCCGAAAACCTAGTTCGTGAAGCAAACAAAAGAAAGAGAGACGCTAAAGCAAAGGAGTTAGAGGAGCAATTAGCAAGAGAAACAATGGCTGACCCAGTTGACAATCAACAACAACTCAACCCTCCAGCTGCTCCCGTTGCTCAAAATAATGATCCGTGGTTCATTAATGGCCCTGAAGAAGCTCCGTTTCGAGCTCCTGCCCTCGGAATTGGCCCTGCAAATATTAATGTCGAGAGATTCAGACCCGATCCTGGTATGTTATCTCAGTTTCAAAGTTATGGCAATTTCCGAGGAGCACCTACCGAAGATCCAATCCGTGCTGTACAGAAGTTCATGCAAATTTGCGATTCTTATATTACGCAAGGAGTGACTAAAGAGCAAATGTATTTTGCTCATTTTAGATACTTCGTTATTGATGGAGCAAGCAAGTGGCATGATTCTCAAGAACCCGGAACAATTACAAATTGGGATGCATTACAAACCGCGTTCTTCGATAGATACTACCCAGCGAACATGAGATTAGATGCGCAAGTTGAAATAACGTCATTCAAACAAGAGGAAGACGAGACTTTGGGTAGAAGTTGGAAGAGATTTCAGATTTGCTTAAGAAGAGTCCCTGATCATGGCCTCACAGAAATACAACAGATGAAGATATTTTACCGAGGACTTGATGGCTCTTCGAAAAAGGATCTAGACTTACTTTGTGGTGGTGCATTTCTTCGGGTACAAGCTGTCCATGCTAAGATTAATTTAAATAGAACTGTAACGAATGAACTAGGTTGGAACACCGTAAGAACACCTGTCCGAGGTGGAAATATTGCCCTACTTGAAGAAAAATTCACCGCCATGGAAAACAAACTCGAACAACAACTGAAACAACTTACTATAGCTATTACAAAAGGTGCTACTGGTAGAAGAGCAGATGTTAATGTTACACAAGAAGTTTATGGATGTTCTAACTGCGGTACACAAGATCATGATTGGGAGACCTGTCAAAATAATCCAGAATCCGTAATGTTCGTGTCCAACCGAGGACATTATAACTCAAGTGGTCAAGGTTATCAACCAAACAGAAACCATCCGGGTTTCCAATATTCAAATCCAAATGGGGCTGCTAATCCAACTTATGCATATCAAACACGTCCCCAAGGAAACAACTTTCAACCAAGACCTCAGAACAACTACCAAGGTGGACAAGCATACAGAAATCAACCTCAGAGACAACCTCCTCAAGATGCTTATACCGAAACCATGAACCAGAAAGCTCTACCTGCTCAACCTCAAGAAGGCGCTTTAGATGTTCAGCAAACTTTGACAACACTAATCAACATCCAACAATCTACAACCGCAGCACTTAAATTGATGGAGACTCAGATGGCTCAGATAAATAAGCAATTAAATCAACGTCAGCAAGGACAATTACCAAGTGACACAGAAGAACCTAAGCAAAGAGAAGATTGCAATGCAGTGACACTTCGAAGTGGTAAGAAGCTCGCTCCACCTCCTTTTCCCGTGATGAAAGAAAAAGAAACAACTGTGAAAGAGAAACCGGTAAAAGATGTGGAAGAGAAAGAAGATGAGCCTGAGATAATTGAAGTGGAGAAGATTCTGGAGAAGCCAAAATCCAAAGATGTTATAGAAACCCGACCTCCTCCACCCTTTCCTTCAAGAGTTCAGAAGAAAGAAGACATGGCAGAATATCAGAAGTTCTTGAATATGGTACGTGGTCTCAATATTAACGTTCCGTTCTTAGATGCTATACGCGATGTTCCGAAGTACGTTACATTTCTGAAAAGAGCCATCACCAACAAGAGACCGTACCGTGAGAATGAGATGATAGGATTGCCGGAAGAATGCAGCGCTATATGCCAAAGTAAGTTGCCACCTAAACTACTTGATCCTGGGAGTTTCACGATTCCTATTTCTATTGGTAATGAGTGGCAAGGAAAAGCTTTGTGTGACTTGGGCGCGAGTATCAATTTGATGCCCAAGTCAATTTTCGAAAAATTGAAGATAGGAAACACTAGACTAACTTCCATGATCCTACAAATGGCGGATAGATCCCTCGCTCATCCAGAGGGACGAATCGAAGATGTCCTCGTCAAGGCAGGTACGTTAATCTTTCCAGTTGATTTCGTTATTCTTGAATACGACGCGGACAGGAATGTCCCCATCATCTTGGGTCGACCATTCCTAGCCACGGGGCGTACTGTTATTGATGTAGAAAACGGCGAATTAACCATGCGAATCCAAGACGAAACGGTAAAGTTCAACGTGTTTAGGGCCATGAAGTTTCCAGATATTCCTGAAGAGTGTTTCCAAATGGATGTACTTGATTTAACCGCGCAAGAAACGTTTGATTGTATGAATTTTAACGATATCTTGCGAGCAGCCCTAACACTTGACTTACCGGAATTGATGGAAGAACTAACCGAAACCGTAGCTGCTTTGAATTCGGAACTATGAAACATAGGCATCTCGCCTATGAGCCATTCCGAGAACCTGGGGAGATAGTATCTAAAAAGAAACCATCTATCGAGTCTCCCCCACAACTAGAAGAAAAGCCGCTTCCATCACACTTGAGGTATGCGTATTTAGGTACTAACAACACTCTACCTGTTATTGTTTCAGCTACTTTAACAGGTCCTCAAGAAGACAAACTGTTGCGCATACTGAGAGCTAACAAAGAGGCGATTAGTTGGACTATTGCTGATATCAAAGGTATTAGTCCTTCCTATTGCCAACACAAAATCATTCTAGACGATGAAAACGCGCGCTCAGTTGAAGGACAAAGAAGATTGATGCCAGCTATGAAGGAAGTAGTGAAGAAAGAGGTTATCAAGTTGCTACATGCGGGAATCATCTATCCCATAGCTAGCAGCGAATGAGTGAGTCCAGTTCAATGCGTACCAAAGAAGGGTGGTATTACTACCATCTTGAACGAGCAAAATGAATCCATTCCCTCAAGGACCGTTGTTGGTTGGAGAGTGTGTATGGATTATTGGAAGTTGAACAAGGCCACCAGAAAAGATCACTTCCCTCTTCCGTTTATTGATCAGATGTTAGACAAGTTAGCTGGTAGAGAATATTATTGCTTTTTGGATGGATATTCAGGATACAATCAGATTTATGTAGATCCAAAAGACCAACACAAGACAACCTTTACATGTCCTTTTGGTACCTTTGCCTTCCGAAGGATGCCATTCGGATTATGTAACGCACCTGCTACTTTTCAAAGATGTATGATGGCAATAATCTAGGATATGATTGATGATTTCCTTGAGGTATATATGGATGACTTTTCTGTGTTTGGTGATAACTTTGAGGAGTGTTTATGAAACTTGGAGAAGGTATTGATTCGATGCAAGGAGACGGATTTAGTTTTGAACTGGGAGAAGTGTCACTTTATGGTTCGAGAGGGTATAGTGTTGGGTCACAAGGTTTCGAGTGCTGGTTTGGAAGTTGATCGTGCGAAGATTGAGGTAATCAAGACTCTTCCCCCTCCTATTTCTGTAAAAGGGGTAAGAATCTTTTGGGTCATGCTGGTTTTTACCGACGTTTTATCAAGGACTTCTCCAAAATCTCTAAGCCGTTGTGCAACTTACTTGAGAAGGACACCAAATTCCTTTTTGATGAAGCTTGCATAAAGGAATTCAACGAGATTAAGGAGAAGCTTATTTCTGCACCTATTGTTTTACCTCCTGATTGGAAGATTCCGTTTGAGATTATGTGTGATGCTAGTGATCTTGCGATGGGTGCTATTCTGGGTCAAAGAAAAGAAAAGGTATTTCATTCCATCTACTACGCTAGTAAAACCTTCACAAGTGCGCAAATAAATTATACCGTAACTGAGAAGGAATTACTAGCTGTCGTGTATGCATTTGACAAATTTCGTTCCTATCTTCTTGGGGCGAAATTTGTTGTCTTTACTGACCATTTGGCGATTAAATACCTTATGGAGAAGAAAGATGCGAAGCCGAGGTTGATTAGATGGGTTTTACTGTTGCAAGAGTTTGATTTAGAGATTCGGGATCGAAAGGGTTGTGATAATCAGGTTGCTGATCATTTGTCACGTCTTGAAGGTTCTGAGTCTAATGGAGGACCTGAGCTGGTTAGAGAAGAGTTTCCTGACGAGAGTTTATTTTCAGTTTATTCATTAGAGACTCCTTGGTATGCGGATATTGCAAATCTTATTGTGAGTGGGTCTTTTCCTCAAGGAGCTACCTCACAAGAGAAAAAGAGACTAGCCCACCGAGCGAAACAATTCTTTTGGGAGGATCCTTTCCTCTACAAAACATGCAGTAATCAGATGGTGAGGAGATGCATACCAGATAAAGATATTCTATCCATTATTATGGGTTGTCATGATTCACCATACGGAGGGCACTTCAAAGGAGACCGTACAGCTGCAAAGGTACTACAATCCGGTTTTTATTGGCCCACTTTACATAAGGATTGTCATGAGTATGTCAAGAAGTGTCACAGATGCCAGTTTACTGGTAATATATCTAAGAGAGATGAGATGCCGCGTAATAATGTTTTGGAAGTTGAGATATTCGATGTATGGGGTATTGATTTCATGGGTCCTTTTGTACCTTCTAACGGAAACCTGTACATCCTACTAGCTGTTGATTACGTGTCTAAATGGGTAGAGGTTGTAGCTCTACCAACTAACGATTCGCGAGTAGTGATTAAATTCTTGAAGTCACACATCTTCACTAGACATGGTACACCTCGAGTTATAATCAGTGATGGAGGTTCACACTTTGTGAACAAATATCTGAAGAAAATTTTAGAGAAGTATGGTGTGAGACATCGTGTATCTACCGCGTATCATCCACAAGCCAATGGTCAAGCTGAGGACTCCAATCGAGAGATCAAATCCATTCTTGAGAAGACAGTTGGTTCCACACGCAAGGATTGGTCAATGAAATTAGATGATGCGTTGTGGGCATATCGTACTGCGTTCAAGACGCCTGTGGGTGCATCTCCGTATCGTATTGTTTATGGTAAGGCTTGTCACTTACCTCTTGAGCTTGAAATGGGTGCCTACTAGGCAATTGCGGAGATGAATATGGATCCAACCTTAGCCGCGGAGAATCGTATGATGAAGTTGAATGAACTTGACGAGTTTCGATTTCATGCCTATGAGAATGCCAAACTTTACAAAGAAAAGACGAAGAGATGGCATGACAATCGCATTCGTGAGAAGAAATTCAAAGTTGGACAAATGGTCCTTAAGTATAATTCCAAGTTCAGCAACTATCCGGGCAAGTTGAGATCAAAGTGGTCTGGTCCATTCGTAGTGACCAAAGTTACGCCACATGGAGCGATAGAGATCGAGAATCCAGACGAGCAACGCACCTTCATGGTGAATGGGCATCGTCTAAAACTTTACCATGTAGGCGAGGATACCAATCGCAGAGTTGATCCACATCCCGGGGAGGTCATGTACCTCCTTGAAGCTGAATAGAAGCGAGAGGTAACCCGTCAAGCGTAACGACGATAAACAAAATCCATTTCATTGTATATTAGTTTATTGCTTTAACTTTTTCAATTCCTAGTGTATAATTCTAAGTTAGTGTCAAGTTTTAGTGTCTACTTTGAAAAAAAATGAGAAGGGTAGTGTGTTACTGGTGCAGGAATTGAGTTTGGGGTGCTAGGAAATTCAAGGGAAAAATTCGGCGCGAGGTCCGGTATACCGCCCCAGAACCCCGGTATACCGCTGGAAGACGAGAAATTGAACAGTGGCAAAAACCCGTGCCACAGGTTACTAACGCGGGTTGTATGCCGAGACGAGAAAAAGAATCGATGCGCGGTCCGGTATACCGGGCCAAACCTCCGGTATACCGCTGGTTGAAAAACCCGTACCACGGGTTGGATATCACGGGTTTTTGGACGGAGAAGATATATTGAACAGTAGCAAAAACCCGTGCCACGGGGTATATGTCACGGGGTCTTGGCCGAGACGGAAAAAAAATGAGGAGCTGTTGGGTCCGGTATACCGGAGGTTATGCCCGGTATACCGCCCAGAGGCGGTTTGTGAAGAGTTTCTTACCTAATCAAACTCCTACCTTACCAAACTTAACCCTAGCCTCTCCCACACGAAAATTCCAGCTCCCAACCCTATAAAAACACCTTGAAGCTTGACTAAACCTCCACAACAAACACATTAACATCATTAAAACTCTCCTCCATCCTCCATAAACATAACCTCTTCATCAAATTCATCACAAAACACCATTAAACACAATCAAGATCATCAAGCTTTCAAGAGTTCTTCCAAGATTCATCAAGAAAACAACTTCCTTCATCTAATCCGAGCAAGAAACTCAAGCTATACCAAGTTTTCTTAACTTTAGTCTATCCTTGGTATAACTTGAGTTTGGGGTCAATTCAACCATGACAGACAGAACAGATGCTTTGGATTACAAGAGGAAGTGTTATATCCTAGGGAAGAACAAGAATTTGCCTGGTTCTACACTTTAAAAGGCCATCAATCTTGATGAGCCTACTGAAGAAACACAAGAAGAAAAGGCACCTGCACCACCACAACACGGGAAATTAACAGCAAGGATGAGGGTATCATCAAAGCCTACAGACAAGCTACAATTTCAAGTTCAAGGTTCTTCTCCTTCTCAAACTGATTCTGGTATTCCTCCATGGGCTCGCAACTTGCAACAAGAATTCGAACTTTTACGACTAGACATTGGAAATTACACAGATTAAGTCAACATTGGAAGAGGTAACTTTGTTCATGGATATTGATAATTATTCTCCCCCTTTGGAGGAGGACACGATGGATCTTCATGGCCAGGTACCCCGTTCTAATTCTTCTTCTTAATTGATGGTAGGCACTAGTTAGGTAGTTTAAGTTTAATTTTATTGCTTTATTGAGTCTTTTTCGAGTCGTGGGGACACGACTCACTCTTGAGTTTGGGGTGGGGTTCGTTGCCTCATCCCAATTTTTTGTGTTTTACATGCTTTCAATAAAATTAATCTTAGGGTTGCGTTGACTGTAGAGAATTTTAAATGGCCCCATCAAGCATGCTTTTTGTGAATTTATGATAGAAAATAGTTGACTTTAGGAGTTAGTATGAAGCTGAACTTTGATTGCATGCAAGTATGAGATAATTGATAGGAAAAATTAATAAACAATGCAAAAGAAGTAAACTTGTGCTTAAGGATAATAGGTGGTTTGTAGAACGTGAGATCTAAATGAGTAGAGAACCCACTTAGGTATGAACTAGAGACAAGTTGTGTAAATAGGAAGATGATAGAGGCAGTTCTTTGTTAGCCATTTGAATCCTTTTTGGCCTTCTATCCCTGAATTAATTTTATCCTTCTTAGACAAATTTTTAGCCTTTAAGCATTTATTTTGTCGCCACATTATAAGCCAATATCCCTTTAGATTGTTAGGCATGACCATATGACCCGCACTTGAATCACGATCCTGAGACTTCCTGTCTTGAGCTTGAGTTTGGGGTGGTGGGTCCACTATATGGGAATTCACATTGGGATTGGGAGTTTTTGAGCTTATCAATGATGCTTTGTGCTATACATGATGATGATTCACAGGTTTATTGTATTGTAACCCTTTGCCGGGGTAATAGTGAATGGAAAAGAAGCTTCGAGCTCAAGTTATGAATAGGCATAACTATGAAAAATAGCATGATATCTCAAACATCATAAAGAGAGTCATAGCTATAAGAAAAAACGAATGATTTGAAAAGAATATACATATTCGGACCGGCAAAGTGGAAAATTTTAGGTGAATCATCCTTAGTGCTTATTGGGTTAATTTGGGGACGCTAATTAAGCGCGTCAATTGGGTTGAGTGAGAACGTAATTCGAGTGTAAACTCAAGCTCTTGGACAGTTTTGTTGATGGTAATTGAGGAGAGAGCCACAAGCTCACTTCAAATTTACCAAATATACATACCATACCGTCTTTCAGCCTATGCTAAAACCGTAAAGTCCTCGTGATTCCTAGATGCACAGTGAGTTAATAGGGATTATTCTAAGTGGAACATTCAACACAAGTAAAGATCGAGGAACACCCTATAGCCACCATCTTGAGATAAGTAATTAAGCGTAACCCTCTAGCATTGTGAAATTAATTTTGGATTGAGATTGTTTTGTATTTGATTTTGCATAATAAGTGTAGGTGTATATTAATTCCTAGATTAAACTATATGAAATTTGTTTTAAGTTTTGCTTTGGGATTATTTTCTAGATTCTACCTTCTACATTTACCTAAAAGATCCTTGTTTTATTTTTATTTTACTTTGTCGGGACGACAAAGGTTTGAGTTTGGGGTCTTGATGTCTCCCGATTTGTTCTAATTATTAACCCCTTGGAGACATCCTTTTAGGTGAATAAATGACTTAATTGATAGAATTTTAGGCTTATTTGATCATATTACACTTTCTCCCCTTGGAAATTAACTATTTGCAGAATCTGAGCTTTTGTGCGTAATTTTGACTATTTTTAATGCAAAGTTAATTGGTTCTTGAATCTCATGAAAGACCAATCCAAGGAGGAGAAGTGAGAATAAAGTCTTGGTGTATTTTAGAGTGTTAGGAAGTGATTTTTAGTCGAGTTTCTATTTTTAGAGTACACTTTCCTATTTCTATTTCTATTTCTTGATTTATTGATTTATTCTTTTTTTAGCATATGCGGTTTAATTATTTATTTAATGTGAAGCTTTAAAAGATAAATGGTAATTACTTAGAGACCAAGTCAAGATGAGGATGAAAGGAAAGAAGATTTACATGGAAATAAGAAGATTTAGGAAAGATTTATTCAAAGGAGGAAAAGATAAAGCTGCCTTTTGAAATCTGAAAATCCAGCCACGTTTTAGAGATTAAATCATAATAAAAGATTGGCATGGATTCTGGACGAGTGGTCTGCACCAATAGAAAGAGCTTTCCAAGACAAGTGGTTTCATATATTGGAACTTCTCAAACGGATAAATATTGAAAAAGATATGACCAAATCAAATCAGCAGCAAATCTTACCTTTCCTAGAATTTAGAGCTACGAATTTGAGAGTCTTTGACTTGTCTTCCACTCCAAGCAAAATTCGGCCTAGGGTCCTCCAACACCTATAAATACACCCCTTAACCTCCTACATTCACACACTTCAGAGAATTACACAAGAGGCTTAAGGTTTTCAAGTCAGAGCACGAAGGAGAGAAGAAGCTAGAAGCTGGAGGAATCCTGTTCTTCCATCCATAGTCATTCTACCCTTTAGGTTTTTCATTTATCTTTTGTATTTGAACATGAATTCCTTTTCTTTTATGTTAGTTTTTAATTGCATCATGAGCTAAATTTATTTATACTTGAGAATCGCATAAAAGGGATGAACCTTAATTAATTGTTTTCTATGTTTTGAATTTGGGATTGTTTAGATTTAAATTGAATTGAGTTTTAGGTATTGGATATTATTATTTTTTCATTACTAATTCTTTTAGGAACAACTAGAATTAGCTGTTAGTATTTGTGCTATTCACTTTAGTGGCGAAGTGATCATCCGACAGGGGGGTTTGAATACAGATCTAGGTAATACCCGTGTAATGTCCGTTATTGACCGACAGGCTTAACTAGTTACATAGCCAAAGAGGTAAAATCTTATCATCCGAAAAGCCATATTCGACCATACAGGTGTTTGTGATACTTTAGGATAGCTTCTAGGTCCACCCGACAGGGGGCTAGGAGATATTAGAGTCCCGACTAATATTATAATTCCAATTCTACCCTTAAACATAGCATAGATTATATTAATTAAGTGGATTCCTTTGCGAGGATCAAGTATTTCTCTTATCTGAAGTTAGTCGTTATTTTCTTTATTTCTTTTCTGTTAAGTTAATTTAGTTTTATTTTAATTGCATCTTTTACTTTCCAAAAACCAAACAAAAAATTATTATCTTTTATTTTCTGCTTGGCAATTATCTCTACTATCTGATTAATATTTGGGTTGAACCTAATCCGTCCCTGAGAACGAACTTGATTATCATATATTACTTGGGACAACCGTACACTTGCGGTTAAGTGGTTCCCCTTATTTTGCATTTAATTTTATAACACCCCAGGACCCACCACTACCGGATTCACCCTTAAACTATGAATAAGTTCAAGTCATAATAAGTGGCAAGTACAAGTTTCTTGAGCTACCCCTTTTTATATTTCTTAACTACTTAGCTTTAATTGCATTTTGAATTCTAGTCAATATTTACATTATCAGTATTTTAAATTCTTTTAATTTACCTTCTTAGTACATGGTAATAATTTAGTTATTGCAAGAAACCCCTTAATTCCTTATTTTATTTTAGTTTTTACCCGACAAACATCCCTAATACAATTTGAAAATACTCATTTAGCTTCATATACCTTACTCGTGAAACAAATTAAGTATTTCTTGGAATGACTTGTACATTTTGTTTTCAATTATTTTTGCACAAACTTTTTTTGTATAATTATTTTTCAATTTCGGTTAACAGGACATATTGGTTGGTCCATTATGGACGCTCTACCCAGCCTAAATTCTTACCATTTCAACTTTTTAAATCCACATATCACCAAATTTGTAATTTTGAATTATATATGAGATATGCACAACTATTCATTGGAGCAGGACATAATCGTAAGAACTGAAAAAATTAATTAGGAAAAAAAAATCAAATTGATAGTGGCAGATTTTTATTCTGAAATTGTAAAATTGAAGAAAGAAAAAATTGATCAAGGTTGACCATTCGATTTTTTTTTTTTTTTGTTACATAGGAGAGCCACTTTGGACTCGGAGTCATTGACCATTCGATTTTGATACACAAAGAAAAGTGTTTAGGTTAGCATTAGTTAACAAGAAAAACCTTGCTACTAGTAAATGGATTAAAAAATGATTTATTTAAATATTTTGGGACATTCTCCCTTATTTTTATTACATTGTATGGTAGTACTTCTTATACAAGTCCTTTAGTGTAATATTTTCCCTTCCATTTTCCAAATTACAAGTAGATATCATGGAATAGCAAGGAGCATAAATAATGTATACAAGATATGCCCAGAGTCTCAGTGAGCTTTAAGCGGGGGTCCCACCTGCTCTCTCAAGCTTTTGATATACTCTTTTCTTGCAGGGTGATTCTCTTGAGGCCGATTATAAGCTGTCCACACTGGCTCCCCCACAAATAACCTCATCAACTGCATTTTCCAACTCATTCCATTAATATATATGATTTCAATATGTATATAATCATTCACTATTTTTTACCTTAATGTAGTTACTTGTGTCAAGTGTGAAACGATGATAGATTCCAGCTGGTAAAACAATCAGATCACCGCCTTTCATCCAAATTCTAATCCAACGCTCACCTTTGTCTCTAACATCAAAGTAACCACTCCCTTCTAAACAGTACCGTATTTCTTCATCTCCATGTATGTGCTCTGTGTAAAAATTCTTCAGCTTTTCTTCGTAATTCTCCACTTTTTCAGGGCACAAATCCAGTAGATCCTTCAACAATAAGACACAGAATATCATGTTATATATATACATTAGAATTACAAATCTACCCCTCCACTGGAATATTTTCATTCAATATTTACACCCAATTTCTTTAGTAAATTAAAAATGGAATATGAAAGCATTAGACCACAATTACAGCTTGCAGTATAACTTATATATAATTAGTTCAATTCCTTTCAATCTCTACACATATGGGCTTATTATAAACAACAAACCGAATTATATAAGTTCGTAGTTATGTTAATTGAACTAGAAAATGACTCTTCAAGAATTGGATGATGAATATAACAGAACAGTAAAAAATGAGAGATACCATGTAGCTATAGCCTCTAGCCTCTCTAATATTTTTCAGTTCTTCATCGTTTGCGTAGTCTTTTGGATTTAAACGCCAATACAACACGCCAAGATCAGCTAATTGCTCTATTGAAACGTACTCTGGAGCATTTCCTTTGTGTGGAAGCCTCTGATCCTCTCCATTTTCTTCCATAAACCATGCCTACATATCACACATCAACATTCCAAATTATAATCCATATGGGGTTATTCGAAAAAAATTACAGAAAATTAAGAAGATATGGATTTAAGGTACAAAAGTCACCTCGATCGCCATTGCCGATAAGTCTTGATGAAAATCAATTCTGGGGTTTTTAGTGGTTGATGCTCTGCTTACTAGGAAATGAGACCGATATATTTTGGTTTGTTGACAAAATGACAATATTTCATTTTATAATCTTTGCAACGTGTGTGGTTTGGTTTTGATTTTTGGCTTTGTGGTTTTTGTTTAATAATAGCTTTCCAAAATATCGCACCTTTGTGTTGATCAAATAAATTTGAAAATTGAAGGATAAGATAGAAATTTCTAGATCGAATGTTTTACAACGATTTTTAACTTGTAACAACCTTTTAATCGTTAATGATTTTTTAGTGGTCAGTATTTTGTTTTATATTATATTTTTCATCGTCGATTTTTTTCGAGATATTAAATAAATATTGTGGGACTCTTGTATAACTCCTAAACATTTAATAATCATTAAAAACATCTTTTTGAAATCTTAACTGCCATAATAGAACTCGTTTGTATTTTATTTTCCTTTCTTTTCAAGACATGTTATAACTATACTTTTTCTTGGGTCTACCAAACGACCATACATGTAGGTTTTATCGGTGTATGCTTCTGGATGTGTCTATGATATAAATAGGTTACATCAGGGGTCATCCTGTTTAAAAAACATTTTAGTCTTTCTTTCTTATTACTTCATGGCCGAATGCTCACAAAGAGTCAGAAGTCCAACCTTACAAGTAGCTTTTTCTCAAAGGAGGAAAAAGATTTTTCAGGGTACGTTTTTTCTTATTATCAGAGCCCCCTCGTGGACCTATCTCCAGGCATCCTCAACACACATCATCCAACGTTACGATTTCGTTTCATAGGGAAGATTCAAATGTCAATTGTCTCGAAGAGAGTTATTCATTTGTTTACGATGTGCATGATTATAGAGGTCAATTTTTCTCGTGGTTGTTTCTTCGAAGCTAGTGTCCTTACAATGGCTCTCGGTTTTATGGTTTTCGATGAAGATATAGTTTATTATTCTTAGACTAATATGTGGTAACTAGTGTTATTTTTCTCTTGATTTAATAGTTGCATTTCATTTTATATGATCACGAGGCTATCGTTTCACGTACTTAAACTCTTTAATATTGTGTTTGTCTTGGCATTTTGGGTTTCCCTTGATAGCCCACTAGCCTATCATTGATATAATATGACCAAATTGCCCATTCTCTCTTACACTTACTTTTCTTAAAAATGGAACTACTGATTGGTTCTCCCTGGTTTAGTGTATGTGACATGTTGATGGCTCATATTTTGTGATAGAATAATCATATTACGAGACATGATTTTGGGGTTATTTATGACTTACTTGAGGGATTATTCCTTAATATTTGACGTTTCACGCTTTCTAGTATATTTTTTACTATTTTGTTACCTTTAGAAATTTTGTGCGTTAAATGTATGTTAAGTGTGCAACACTTAGGTATAAGGATGCTACGAGACCTCGTGATGACAAGAAGAAGTTTCTAAGTCAAGAAAAACCCAAAGTCACAATGTTAAAGGACCCAACAACCCCTTTTGGAAAGCAAAAGTGTTTACCTGTAGGACTTGGAAATCAATTTAAGAGAGTCACCACATGCAATCGGCTAGATACTAAGAGAGTCATTTTGTTTCATGATAGAACGAGAAGTCAGGAGCACGTGAGAGGTGGCGGTTTTTGATTTGGAGTTAAGATGAAAGAGTTATTGAAATTTCCGATGTCGTGGTACGAACCAGCCCGTATTCCATTAAAATGTTTATTAGTTGAGTTGGAACAATTAGATGGGTCCCACAACTTCAAAAACGTTTTGGAAACTTAATATATAATAGTTTTGCGATCAAAATAGGTTACACAACATTTTGAAGTAGTCCATACACTGGAAAGAAGAAAGAAGAAGTAGCCAGGAGTAATTTTCCATAACATTCCACCTTATTCCATCATCTTATAATTTTGATTCTTAGTGTAGTTTAATTCTATTTCTCATTATGAACATGAATATTACACTTTTATTAATTGTTATACACTTTTTAACTATGACCTAATTAACTCATAGCTTGAGAACAACAATTATGTATGAACCCTATATTAATTCTTTATGTTTTATTGAATTTGGGATTGAATAATTGAAATAAATTGTTAATTTATTGCCTTGATTATGTATTTGACTTTTAATTGCATCCCTTACTTTGGCCAAGTATAGAATTTACGTTAGTAATTAGTTCTTTTTACCGGAAGGGGGTTCAGGTTACGCAAAATAGTAGATAAGCGTTCAGTGTGCGATAGTGAACCTAACGGTCTTGACTAGCTAGATAGACAATAGGATAAGGACCTTTAACGCCAATCATTCAGTTAGAGTTCACTCAAAAGAGGTCTCTAGTGGTGTTAGGTAGCTTTCTAAGCTACCTAGAAGGGAGTTAGAAAGAGAGTTGGATCCCGGTATGACATATTTCCCAATTCTCCATTAAACAATAAATTGTAGAATCAACTAGTAGGATTACTTACGAGTTCTCGAGCTATACTTCTCACCTTAATCTTCTTATTTATATTCTCAAACATTAGCTTGATTATAATGATTTAAATTATTTTCATTTTATTCCTTCGCAATTGAAAACCCAACAAATATTTATATATTTTACCTTTTGTAACCGAAGCTCACTTTAAAGCACTTAGAAAGCTCAATCGTAATTAACAAACATAGTCCCTACGGAGACACTAACTCTATATACTTACTCTTATTACTTGTCAATAACATGTACACTTGTGGGAGTACTTCTCTCGGACGGCGATTATATTATCACATCTTTGGGGACGACATCTGCTTATACTGACGTCTATATCTCAACCATTCTCTAGGTCTGACAAGACGGTAATGGAGGCATACCCCCTTTTGGGGAGCTGATGTTAGAATTTGTGCCAAACAAACAACTTTCCATTTATATCAAGTACAACTATAGGGAGGGTAAACGTTCATTTCAATTAAAACCATGAACACTTAATGTAAATGGTGGTAGTAAATGACAACATAGTATAAGGTCAATTGATGTTTGAGTGAACGATGTGCTACGTAATCAACGAGCATGTCGTAGGCCAGTAACTAACTATATGCACATCATAAAACTTCTACGGTCATGTCGTAGGCCAGTAACCAAGTAAAAATTATTCGGCGCTTTGATTGCATGAAGGTCATGGCAGAGGTTAATCATAAAATGAGTAGCAACTCTACGGTCACCATAGTAGTTGAATTTTTGTAGAGTATAAATTTTAATGTGTATTGAATTTGCTAAAATATCGAACTATAGACTTGTTTAGATGCACTATTAGAAAATTTCATATAAAGTGTAAGAACACCCGAATATCATTTCCTATGCCAAAATATGCATCCTTGTTTCCATACTCTTGAACATGTTTTATACAATAACTTATATTACAATTGGAATCTAAAAAGATGGCCAACTATAAATTTTTTTGGAATTGAATTTTGAAGGTATCTTATTAAATAAGTTTTCTATTTGAGTGACGGATCAAAAAGTATACCAATATATTCAATTCGAAAACCTTGCATAAAATACGAACCGCCATATCGATCCGTTTTAGGCACCCGTTTTTATGCATAAAGCGGTATCCCGCTCTAGTTAAAATAGACGTTAAATTCGATAAGTTGGTACTCAACGGGAAGAAAGTACATTTTTACAAATTGGTACCTTTGGTTTGATCAAACCGAGATTGTCGATTTGAATCATGACAGTATTTTTTATTTTTTATAATTTTAGTGATGAGTTTGATGATAATTGTACATGTTCTTATTTTTTTACAAAAAAAGATTGAGTATCATTCTGAAACAAACAAAAATTTATTAAATGTTTTGAAATTTGACTATAAAAGATATAAATAATTTTGTATTAATTTGGATGTCTAATTAAAAATAAATGAATAGTCTATTTGTGATAACATATCTTTTTTAACGAAATACCAGATTGAGAATCTAAACACAAATACGATAAATTTTTTGGTCAACCTAACTTAAACGTTGGCATTCCCGATTTTCCTCTCGAGGGTATGAGATGGTTTTTTAAATTAGGAGTTATTCATTCCCAAAGAAAATTCATACTTTGCAGAATATTGAACCACGGAAACAGGTAAAACAACCTGAATACTAATGAACAACAAGGTAAAAATGTAGGAAAAAATAAAAATGATACGTAGAACTGTAATATGAGTAATGATACTATTATAATTCATAATGATGCTTCCTTTAAAGAGGACTTTACGGCCTCCTCTGCTTGTGTAATACAGGATAGTAAAAATGTGCTAATCTATGGCCATGCGTGTTCATTTTCTTGTTTCAGCCTTGTAGAAGTTGAGCTTATAGGAGTGCGTAACGGGTTAAATTCTACAATAAACTTCTATCGCAAGGATATTCACATCTTATGCGATAACAAGGTGGTGGTGGACCTGCTCATCATATTGCTGCTCCTCCAAATGCTAGGCTCAAGAACTACTTACTAGATATTAATAATTTCTGCTGTAATAGATTAGTATCGTTCTTTAGGATAGACAATATGAGTGCGGATTGGGTCGCAAGGCAACAACTTCGTAGTATTTTGCCTTGGGATTGGGTGCATAATAACCCCCCTAACCAACTCCAGAAGTTTCCGTTTAACTCCTCTCCCCTAACAAGATTGGGTGAGATTTGCTTCTTTACTTGTAAAACGTTATTGCATTTTAATTCTAGTATTTTGACAAAATAAAAAGGTTTGGAGAGGGCTAATTGGGAGTGGTGGTTGTGAGGGAGCACGGTGGGGCTTGGCTCAGAGAATCATTACGTGTCCGTGCTCGAGAGGAAGGCTTTTGGGAGGTGGTGGTGGCGGAGCTTCAATGGCTGCCGTTGAGGTCGTGCTGCACTGCTTAATTTGTTGTTCTCTAATCTAATCCTCCGCAAGTTGTTATTTTACAACTTCTACTTCAAATCATTTTTGTGTCATCTAGTTGTAGAGAAACTAACAGATGAGTAACATTACATTATATTGTATTAAGAGGTAATAAAATTGTGATTTATTCCTAAAAGCCAAAGGCTACTTCTAATTCATTACAGACTTACAGTATATTTAACAATGATAATAAATCGTTAAGGAACCATTTGCATAATTTTCATAGAAGAAAATCAACTTTCTGAAGTTCTACAGGTACCATTTGATGTCCATCTCTAATAGCGACCAAATCATCCGAATTCCCTTCTAAATAAGCTTTAAGAAAAGCGACCACCACTCCCCCAACAAACTGTCGCATCGGCTCCCTAGACTTGCCATTTTTACATAAACAATAAGTAACCCTCCCTCTAACTCCTTTAGTCTCATCATCTAACATATCAACATGCCCATAATCCTTGGCTACCAAGTAACAAGCCGGTTCACGACATTCTCTATAAAAGTCCTCGTGGTTCACCCCTTTTGGAGCACACGGAGGAAAAAGAGCATTCTTTTTAACCTCACCTAAACCTGAACCGATAACTAGTACTGGTATGTCTAGATTAAAGGAACGAGGAACATAGGTTAGTACATGAGGAGGAGTTTGTTTTCCTTTATCCATGCCATCAACTGGATCAACACCTATTAATGCTGAAAATTTTAACGACATAACTGTTTTTTGTAAAGCTAATGCAAAAGCAACTTTTCCTCCTCTACTATGACCAGCCAGTGCTAGCTTCGTTAAATTTGGCTGAACGGCTGGTGGAAGAAAATGACGAAGGCCTTCGGATAACCAATTTGTTATCGCTTCGGTAGATTTAACTTCATCAGTTGCATCTGGTCCAGCAATACTATATAACTGATACAAAAATTGGAATTGAAATATAATAATAGTCATTTGGCTCAAGTTTATCAAGATACAACAATTTTCTATACCACTTAAAATTCACATAATTGGAATCAAATATCAAGAATTCAAGATTGTTAGGAATAAACGAAGTGCAAATATGAAGTAACAATAGCTAATTTTGATAAAAACTAACCTGGGGAGCAACAACAATGAAGCCATGAGAAGCAATGTGTTGGATTAACTGAGAGTAGAAAGAATTGTTGAAAAGATAACCATGAAGGAACAATAATACAGGAAAATATCCAGCATCATTTGTTGGTATTGGTGTGCCAATTAGTAGTGGCTTTGGAGGTCGAGACGAATCACTTTTGCAATTAATTTGTTCAACTTTTATTAGCTTAGTTAAGAATTGTCCAATATGAAACACATCTGTGGAAGTTAAGTGACTAGTTGACGAAGAATTAGCCATGAATATGCTCAATTTTTTTTTAAGCTTTTCTTCTCTTTCTGTTTCCTCTATTATTTTCTGCATAGGATAACTTTAACTTTGTGGTCCATGTAACGCCCAACTTTCTTGTGTTTTGGAGCGACTATATATTTTGTGACTTGTATTTAATATCGAACACATTTTGATTCCAGACCGAGTTAAATTTTTGGGGCTCGTATCCTACTGGTGTGCACCATAGAGAGCCAAGTAAATAAAGGGACATTAATTTATAAATCCCTAGTAATATAGCATTTATAAACAAAAACTCACAAATAAGTGTGCTTTCTTCATTGTTATCTTTATCTTTGGACCCTCTGCATTTGAAAAGATCGTTCAACGCTGAATTAATTCTGATAAGAATATCCTTGATTATCCATTGAAAGCAACCCAATTCTTAAAGACGATGCAGAGATTATCTTCATGAGTGATGCATCTTTCAAAAAGGATTACGAACCATCAGGTCTAGCCGCTACCGCGATAAATAAAGAAGGCATAGTAGTTCAGAAGATTACCACCAGACAACTAGTTAGAAGCCCTATTGAAGGGGAAGGATGGGCGGTTCTTCTCGCTATGAGAAGGGCTGCCGGCTGTAATTTCCGGAGTGTTTCATTTTACTCCGATAACCTCGAACTTGTTCAAGGTATTGATAAAGGTGCAGGTCTTCGATGGCAATTGTCCCCTTTCATTGCCGAAATGAAGAGCTGGTTGAAGAGATTTCCCAATTGGAAAGTCAACTTTGTCAAACGGAAACTTAATAGCGTAACAGATCTTGCAGCAAAATCAGCTAGACGGAACCTGGATACATCTAAATGGAGGAACGGGACTCTTAGTGACTATTATGCTTATCTTAAATCATTGTACAAACGATCATAATTTATTTTCCCAACAAAAAAAAAAAAACAAAAACTCACACTAATTAGTCTTATTAGAAACTAACTACTCCCTTCGTCCATTTTTGTTTATCCACTTTTTTGGTACACAAGAATTAAAAAAACATTTAATATTCTTCCTCTTTACACAAATACCCTTAACTAATATACATGAGATCATTTATTACACTACCTTTTCTACTATTTAATTAGGGGTAATATTGAAAAAAATAGAGAAAAAGTGTCTTGGTAATGAAAAATGAACAAACAATATTGGACACCCTTTTTTAGAAATTTGGACAAATAAAAATGGACGGAAGGAGTAAATAACACTAAAAGACCAAAGGCCCACCCCTTCCTTTTTTATCATAGAAAAAAAAATTATTTTTCGAAATCCATTCTTTCTTTCTCTTTCTACCTCCTTCTTTCTCTCTTCTTCCCTTTCTCTCTCATTCTTTCTTTCTCTTCCTACCTCATTCTTTCTCTCTCTTCTTCCCTTTCTCTCTCTCTCTCTGATAACCGAACACCAAAACAAACATGTCGCTCCCCTGCACAATACACAAGCCGCCATTCTCTTCCGCACAAGAATACCGCCGGTGTTGTGGACCATTCTCCACCACACGCTCCTGCAGAAGAAACGCGCTGCCAATTCTCGTCTTCACACCCAAATTTCACCTTCCTAACAACAAGCTCTCTCGCACAAGAAACACACTGCCATCGTGGACCGCCTCTCAGTTGCACAAGAAAACCGTTGTCTCTCTGTTGCACTAGAAATGACCGTCGTCGTAGTCTGTCCTCCACCATCTCTTCGGCACAAACAAACCGCCGCCAAGTACCATCCTCCACTGTCTCTTCATATCTGAACTCATATGAAGGTAAAAAAAATCCATTAGTGTTTTTAATCGTTCACTTTTTCTTTTCTTTTCTTGTTCTAGCGAGATGATTATCATGTTTCATTATTTTTTTCTCATTCATTTCCAGGAAGTACTTGGGTCTGGCTACACTTAGGGGTGGCTGATTGTGAAGAGATGGGTTCTAACTAGTACGGGAGTACCACCCATCGGACCCTGTTTTTTTTTTGCTCCTAAGCGAGTGTGAAGTGTGAGTGTGTAGGTGAAGAGATGGGTTTCTAACTGGTACCGTGTACATCCCATTGGGCCCGATTAATTGGGTTAAAAATTCTTTTAGAACCCCTGATGGAGGTGGAGATGGTCTTATAACTTGGCTTGGGTACAACCCCTAAGGTACAACCATTGGCAGTTGACATGTACAAAAACCCATAAGAACTCTACTAGAATTTGATATGGACAAAAACTTAGAACTTATAATGCAATTATATAAAGACCAGTTAAAAAAAACAGCATATGTACGTACCATCTAAAAAACAGTATAGACACGTATCCATCCGATTAATTAAAACAAAAAAGATAAAAAAAGTATAAATAAATTTAACCAGAAATTTAAATTAGGAATTTTGTTAATTTTTTCTTACTAGGTTTTAAAAGATAATGATTTTAAATTTTGGACCTTATTTTATAGTTTCTTTGTAAATTAACGACTTATCGTATGTTTTTATCATTTTATTTTAATCTAATTATGTTTTTCGAAAAAAAATTAACGACTTATCATCATGTGACCCTTTTATCTTTGATTTTTGAGATACTTTTTCATTTATCTTTCACAATAAATTTTGTAAAAATTTGGACTGAACCGAACATCCAAAATAGGCCAACATATATCATTTTTTAGGGCTAACAGATATATTTTTCGTATTCAAAGAAAATTCACCTATAAATAAAATTAATAGTCTTTTTTATCTACAATATAAAAAGACATTTTTTAAAATTAATTAAATTCTAAAATCTTCTATCAATTCTCTAAAATATCTCAATAAATCAAATAATATCATATTTGTTGAATTTGTTGATTTTTTTGATTTTTGTTATGTAAGAACTCACGTCTATTTGTCAGGACCATTGATATGTAAAAGTATTTTCTGTAAGCATCTTGTATGTTTATATAAAATTGAAAATAATGTATATTTTTTTTTTGATGTCTTAGAAAACTTTCTTAATAAATCAGTTGAGATTAACTCACTAGCCACGGCTTTGGTCATCCAATCTACTGGTATAGGTTAAACAGAGTCAATGACTCCGAGTCCAAAATAATATTATTTGGAAATCTAACACGCTGTTAAGAATTCAAAATTTCATCTGGAAGATATGCAATAATGCGGTACCCACAAAAGCAAACCTCAAGAAAAGAAAAGGCTCTAACTCAGATATTTGCGAATGGTGTGAAACAGAAAATATTGAGCATTTACTTCTAAAGTGCCCATTAAGTAGAGGTGTTTGGGCGGAGTCTCAACTCCAATGTAAAATAGATGATGATTTTAACGGTTCAATCGAGGAATGGATTACAGGAACGATCGAGGGGTATAGTAAGAATGGGTGGGATAGCAGGAAAGTTACATCAACAATTTTCGCCACCCTTTGGCACATATAGAAAGCAAGGATGAAAGGTTTTTTATGAGAAGGAGAAATAGAATATTTGGGAAATTAATTCTAAAACAAAAAAACTTATTAACAATCTATTTGAAGATCTTAATGGAAGGGAAAGCGAAAACTGAAACATTGAGCACAAAAATATAAATGATCTAGATGACAATAATGCTATGCTCACGGATGATGCATATATGACCTGGCTATGTGATTCTTCTTTCTCAAAGAGATGGAAACCCGCTAGCATGGTAACAATTGCCGTAAACAAAAAAGGAGGAGTTAAACATGAGATTGCTAAGAGAGGTAAAATTAATGAAGTCATAGAAGGAGAAGTTTGGGCGGTCTTACTTGCGATGAGATTTGCAGCAGGACTTAATCTACATAATAGCACGTTCTACTCTGACAACCTTAATTTGGTTCAAGGAATAAACTCTGGTTAAGGGATCAACTGGAGAATCTGCCCGATGATTAATGAAGCCTGGAGATGGATAGGTAGATTCTCAAATTAAAAAAGCATTCACATTCGGATAGATTTCAATGGAGTGATGGATGTCTTTGCAAAACTTACTCGTTTTAATGTGGATACTTCTATATGTTCAAGTAGGACGATCGTTGAGTTTTATGTTGGTCTTTGTAAGCTAATCTTTCGTAGGAAATTATGAAGTTTGTTTGTTTTGTTGAAAAAAAAAAAAACTTTCCTACGTAAAAAAAAAAAAAAAACTTCCTTCATAAAGGAAACTAACGGACTGATTAAAAAAAAATTTGGTGAAATTGCCCACATGAAACATGACCTTTAGCTAATTAATT
This sequence comes from Nemophila menziesii, assembly GCA_029959085.1. Classification (NCBI taxonomy): domain Eukaryota; kingdom Viridiplantae; phylum Streptophyta; class Magnoliopsida; order Boraginales; family Hydrophyllaceae; genus Nemophila; species Nemophila menziesii. The sequence continues at coordinate 8,648,101 of JARWIR010000017.1, read as the reverse complement.
TGGTGCGCTAAGTTTTCTATCATTTGGACCGTTGATTTTTTCTTTTTTTTTGTTACAGTGTTTTCTTTTATAACTTATTTTTTGTTCTTTGATGAAAATATTTTTGAGAAAATACCACTTTTTTTTTTGACATTTGGAGGTGCTTAGGCACCGGAAAATAAACAAAAAATCAACCAATCCCTAATTTGCTTAATCTAGATGATAAGTCGAAAAAACTAAGCGAATTTCGACGTAAGAGCGTTGCCCCGTGTCTAGCTTCCTTTGCAAGCTTGTCCGCCTTACTGTTGAGCTTCCTACTGATGTTTTGGAATGTGATCTGCCCGAGCTCCTCAGCAATGTGGATAATCTTGCGCAAGATGGGTTGGATATTCCAACGCGCTGCTGATACCTGCTTCGTACCTTGAATAACCTCAAGGTTATCTGAGTATATTACGATTTTCTTCCTTGGGAAATTTGCACCTAGTTGCAGCTATGAGAACCGCATTAGCTTCTCCTTCCAAGGCAGAGTTGCAATCAAGGTTGTAGCTTTGTTCAAAAGATGTACTACTACTATTGTTAACTCCTATGATTGCTACCCCCGTAGGCTCCAATTTGTTGTTGAACGACGCATCACAAAAGAACGAAAAATCTTGACTTTGCTCCTCCCCGTTTGTGTCTACGCTTTCTTCTCCTGTTTTCTTGAAGCCCTTGTATTTCCCTGCTGTCCAATTAATTCCATGGATTTCTTGCATTAATTTTTTCGATGCAATATTAATTCCTGCGCCACATACTGAAACCCCCTCATGTATAGCTTTCATTTTTGCTTTCCAAATGTTCCAAAGGTTAATCATAATAAAGTCTTGAATACACCCTCCTTCTAAATTCTAACTCTACTTTATTTCTCTTCTTACTAAATATCTCAATAAGATTTTAACACATGAGACCTAATATCCCAATTACAATTATACCCTCTTTATATTTTTTTCTTCTATATATACTAATTTAGAAACCATAGTATTATATTTTTCAGATCTACTTTCTCTCACCTCTCACTTCTCCCCATTTCCCCCATCCAGACGTGAGCTAGGGCATAGCCTCCCCAAATCGCCACCACCACCATAACACCACATCCATAACACCACCACCATAACACCACCACCACCACCATAACACCACAACCATAACACCACCACCATAACACCACCACCATAACACCACCACCATAACACCACCACCACTATAACACCTCCACCACCACTTGGGTTTCTATTTAAACCGAGCACCACCACCTCGGCAATGGAAGCTCAAAAGCCAGCAATGGAAGTTCGAGGAGGACAAACTCACACCACGAAGAAGAATCGAAGCTCGAGGTCTGCAATGGAAGGTCCGTCGACAGCTAGACGAGTAGATCTGATCGCGTTTTGAACGGAGAGGACAGCTCACACACGAAGAAGAAGGTGAATGGAGCTCGAACACTCATCCATGGTGTTTCCTAAGGCTCGATCTGGATCCCTTCTCTTTATCCCATCTGAGCAGTTCGAGATCCGAGCACCACCACCACTGTACGGAGTTTGAGATGCTACATCACCATGGACAACTCACACACGAAGAAGAAGAAGGTGAATGGAGCTCGAGCACTCATCCATGGTGTTTCCTAAGGCTCGATCTGGTTCCCTTCTTTTTATCCCATCTGAGCAGTTCAAGATCCGAGCACCACCACCACTGGACAGAGTTCGAGATGCTGCAAAATCAGGCGCAGCTCCACTAAAGGCGACGAACTAGGATCCGACGAGCTTCAGCGTGATGATTACCTTCCAGATCTGTGTTCCGGCGAAAAGAAAAGCTTCGTTCTCCTTTTTTTTATCACCTTTGTTGACCAGATCTGGTCAACTTTGTATTTAGTTTAGGTTTTTTTATTTATCTATTGTAAATTGTTTATAGTTTGAATGAAATGAATGAAATACACATTGATTTTATAGAGTATTCCTTTAATTTCAAAGAGTATTCCTACTATTTCATAGAGTACTCCGACTATTTTATAGAGTATTTGTTTAATTCGTTAGAGTATTCGCTTAATTCGTTTAATTCTCGGAGTTCTTAGCAAATTCTCGGAGTACTCAGCAAATTCACAGAGTACTCAGCAAATTCTCGGAGTACTCTATGTTTTTTCTAGTGATCGCTGACTAGTGGTCGGAGGTCGGTGGTCGGTGGTCGGTGGTCGGTGGTCAGAGGTAGGGGGTAGTGGTAGGTAGTGGAGAGAGAAACAGTGACATCACACTTTTTTGTCTTTTAGTGTTAGTAAGGGTAGAAAAGACAACTGTCAAAATATTGGTCTCTCATAAGAAGGAATCTCTGGACCATACTCTATAGAGAAGAATCTTTGTCTTCAAGATCCTATATATAATATACCCAATCTTTTTTGGTAAAAAGGTTTTTATAAAAAAGAAAATCGAGATTGAAATTCTTGTTGTTTTCAAATATTTCCTGTTCACGAACTTTTCAGTGGAAATTGTTTTTAAAGATAATTTACAATTAATTACATTTCTATATTTTTTATTTCTAAAAAAAAGGAAGGAGCAAATTACTTCTTACTTACTCACAAATTAGCAACTTAATTCAATTAAACACATTGTCATATTTACCTTTCATTATTACCCTTATATGATTTTTTTTTTTGATTTTTTTTTTGAAATTCTTTTATTTTTTTTAAATTCAAATTCTTTTCGAATTTTTTTTTGACATTTTTTTTTCGAAAATCGGAATTCTGGGTTGTGTGTTGCTATAACACACAAATATAGGTTTACTCGTTTTTAACTTCTCGATATATTGTCTTTTTGTGCAACACTTTTTTGCTATTTTTGTGTGTTTTATGTTTTAGGGTTTTGTGTGTTCTAAGTCACACAAAACTTGATTTTGTTTATTCCAATCTGTGTATTCCAAGAACACACAAATCTCATAATTGTGTATTCTTAGAACACACAAAACTCATTTTTGTGTATTCTTGGAACACATAAAACTCGATTATGTATTCATGTAATACACAAAACTTTATTTTGTTTGTTCCAGTTCCGTGGAACACACAAATCCTAGAATTGTGTATTCTTGGAACACACATATCTTAGAATTGTATATTCTTGGAACACACAAATTTAACGAACGCACAAATCTCAGATTTGTGTGTTCCACGGAATTGGAACACGTAAAGCTCAAATTTGTGTGTTCATGGAACACATAAAACTCAAAATTGTGTGTTCCACGGAACTGGAACACATAAAGCTCAAATTTGTGTGTTCATGGAACACATAAAACTTAAATTTGTGTGTTCATGGAACACAAAAAACTCAAATTTATGTATTCTTGGAACACATAAAACTCAAATTTATGTATTCATGAAACATATAAAATTCGAACTTATGTATTCATGGAACACATATAACTTGAACTTGTGTATTCCTAGAATACATAAAACTTGATTTTGGTTGGTCCAATTATGTGTATTCCTGCAACACACAAATCTCAGTATTGCGTGTTCATGGAACACAAAATTTTGGGGGGGAAAATTTCGAAAAAAAAGCTAAGGAAAAAAAATTTGGGTAAAAAAAAAAATTCGAAAAATAAAATTTGAAAAAGAAAATTGAAAAAAAAAATTGAAAATAAAAAAATTCAAAAAAATAAATAAATATTATCATTATAATTAATTAATAGACCTATGAGTATTTTTGTAATCTTCCAAATTTTTGTGCTTAAGTAGGAATTAAGTTGAAATTGTAATTAATTGAGAATTCTACGCTTTCCGTGTAATTAACTGGGCGTTGTCCCTTTATATATATATATTTTTTAATATATAAAATTAAAAAAATCTTCTTAAAAAATTGAGTGCAGGCACTTGGTAAATTGAAAATTTTACAATTGAAGTTTATTCACTAGTTAATATATGTCATTGTTATATTTATATATTGAATTTTATGTTACAAAAAAAATGGAGCGAAAACAGTCAAATGAGAGTCAACTTAATTTTTTTCTCTCTAACTATTCATAGCCACCTAACTTTATTCCACCAAATTTCTCTTTTTTTCTACCTCTTTACACCTCTTTACACCTTTTTTTTCACCTTTTTTGCTTTTCTTTTCTTCAGATTAGGTGTTAATCCCAAAATACCTGGGATCTAACACCTTCTCTGACTTTTTCACCTTCATTCCACACTCACCCATCACACCGCAAAACACCTTTCAAACCGCCTCATCTACTTTTTTCACCATTTTCTTTTGATTTTCCTTTTCTAGTTAACTCTCTTTGACTCTGAGATGACGAAAATGTTCAATTCAGCTTGTACTAATGCTACACAATCGAAATCTAAAAGCAAAACAAAGTACACCAACATTACGAAGATGATGTTCTCTCCTGATGGTGAAAGTAATGAAGTCACTCCGCCTATTAGTCCTTGTAATCGATATTCTAGTAGTGAAGAGGAAGTGGTTCAACTCAAAGAAACAACACTGGTAGAGGTTAAATCGCAAGGAAAAAGTGCAGATCCGGTAGAGAAAGTGATACAACCGAAGGAATGGTTAAAGTTATTTGGAGGTAGTGAAAATCCAGCTCTCAAACTGGACTATCATGCACTGGTTGACAAGGAGGTAAGAAAATCATAACCCCGGCTAAGGATGTTTTAGAGGAAGGATCGATTCAGTGGGTTAATTGCTTAATTGGACAATTTTTGGATTTTCCACCCCCGTTTTATAATGTTGTTAATTTTGTAAAGTTTTAGTGGTCAAAATTTGGTAAAATCACTGTGAAATCAAGTAATAATGGAACGTTTATCTTTAAGTTTGAAAAGGAGCAAGCATATAGTAAGGTTTTAGAACAGATGTGGCATATCAATGGTCCTCCACTGTTACTAAGGCCTTGGAAGATTGGGATGAAATTTGAGAAGATAGATGTGTCTAAAATCCCAATTTGGGTTAAGCTTGTAAACATACCTATGGCGCTTTGGACTAGAAGAGGGTTAAGCTATATTGCTAGTGTAACTGGTATCCCTTTGCAGATGGATACTATGACTGAATCTAGAACTCGGCTTGGATAAGCGAGAGTATGTATTGAGATAGATACTAAGGAGGAATTACCAGAAGAGCTTTTAGTTGACATAGGAATTGAGGAGTTACAAATTGTCAAAGTGGAATATGATTGGAAGCCAAAAGTTTGTGTTAAATGTAACAAAATTGGTCATTTAGAGGACAGATGTTCTAATATGGTTAAAGTTTGGGTTCCAAAAACAAAAGGTCTAAATAAGAATGAAAAGGGTAAGGATAAGATGGAGGAAAATGAATGGAAGGTAGATAATAATAGAAAACAGGATATGAAAGATAAATCCTTTACTTCAGATAATGTTTCAAGCTCTAATTCATTTAATAAATTACAAGAAACTGAGGGGAATGAGATTGATAAAGATGTGCTGAAATTTATTAATCAAGGTGGGGAAAGGGAGGTGACTAGACCTCGTAATTTATGAATATAGCTTCATGGAATGTGAGAGGGTTTAATAGCCTTCTCAGACAACTAGATGTTAGAGATTACATTTTAAGTAATAATGTAAAACTTATTGGTCTTCTTGAAACTAAAGTGAAGATTCAGAACAACTTGTCTATAATAAGTGCACATATTTCTCACTTGAAAATTCTGCATAACTATAATAAATGTGAAAATGGTAGAATTTGGGTTTTATGGGACAATAATTATTTGGAAATAAAGATACTATATGAGATTTCTCAGCTGATTTTTATAAGTGTCACTGTACTGGCTACAAATATATCTTTCTTTGTGGGTTACATATATGCAAGTAATGATGAGGATGATAGAAAAAATTTGTGGACTGACATGACTAAACTCATTCATGACTATGAGAATCAATGTGTTTGTTATATGGGTGATCATAATGAGATCCTCAATATTGAGGCTAGATTAAATTGTGATACATTACCTAAAAGTTCTCTACAATTTGCAGAATGTCTTGAAGACTCATTACTTTATGAACATTAATATGGTGGGCAATATGTCACTTGGACAAATAAGAATGATACAGAACAACTGAGGGATAGTAAAATTGACCGAGTATTTATCAATAATAAATGGATGAATGTCTATCAGTCAAGTGTTATGATCACACCTCCATCAATCACTGTGCATCAAAGCTCATAATTGGTGCAAATAAAAAGTCAAATGCCTGCTCCTTTAGATTCTTCAATTTGTGGACAACTCATAAGAGCTACCTGAATTACTAAATTTAATGGGAATCTGATGTTTATATTGTGTATGAAGCTTAGAGATGTTAAATGGGCTCTGAAGAAGTTCAACAACAAATTCTTTAAAATAACTTCTGAGTATATCAGCAATATAAAAACTCAGTTTGATTTAGTGCAGTCCAAAATCATGAAAGGAATTTGTGTAGATACAGATATAACTGAAGATAAAATCCTTGTCAAGAAGTTGGAAAATGCTATCATTACTCACCATGAAGTTATGAAATTAAAGTCTAGGGCCTTATTCGTTAATGATTATGATACCATTTCAGAATATTACTACAAGATGATTAGAGGTAGAGTGGCAAGAAATCATGTAGCAACTATTATAAGAGATGATGGAACAATTCTTACTGAGAATGAAGATATGAAAGCTGAGTTTGTAACCTATTATCAGACTTTGCTTGGGACAGAAGAGGTCAATTAGGAAGTTTGTTCTATCCATACTATCAAATCAATCCTAAATAAGGTAGTACTAGAGGAATATATGCAAGATTTAGTTGCTCCAGTAACAAATGAAGAAATTAAAACTGCTTTTTTTGCTATGGGAGATGGAAAAAGTCCAGACCCTGATGGATTCACAACATGTTTCTTTAAATCAGCATGGAATATAATAGGGGAGGACTTCTGTATGCAATTAAACAAACTTTTAACTCAGGTAAACTTCTGAGTCAAGTCAACTCCACAAATATCATATTAATACCTAAAGAAAAAAAACCCTCAAGTTTTAAAAAGTTCAGGCCAATAGCTTGTGCAAATATCACATATAAAACCATCTCAAGGGTGATTATGAATATATTAAAGAAAGTTATGAGCTCAATAATATCCTTGAATCAAGCTGCATATGTGGGAGGCAGGAGTATAACTGATAATATATTAGTAGCTCAAGAAGTGGTACTGGGATATAAGAAAAAAATCAGCTAGTCCATCATGTACTATTAATTTAGACCGTCAAAAAGCCTATGACAGTGTTAATTGGAAATTTTTGATAAATACTCTTCATGCGCTTAACTTTCATGGTAAGTTCATTAATTGGGTGGAGATGTGTGTATGTACACCTTTCTATTCTATATGTGTTAATGGTGAGGCTTGTGGATACTTTAAGGGAAAGAGAGGGCTAAAGCAAGGAGACCCTCTCTCCCTCTATCTCTTTGCGATTTGTATGGAAGTGTTTTCTAGCTTGTTTCATATTGTCTCAAAGAATAAGAAGTTTAGCTTTCATCCAAGGTGTAAAGAGTTAAATTTAAATCATTTAGTATTTGCAGATGATTACTCATCTTTATGAAAGGAGATACAGAGTCAGCTAGTGATGTCTCCCTGATTGTTCTTATTTTCGACCCTTAGGAGACATCATTTTTCGTGTTTATTTAATTAATTTGATAGACTTTTGGACTAAATATGCAATATTCCGGAATTCCCTTTTTATTTCTAGCAATTTTATATTATTAAGCTTTTGCGCGTAATATTGGTATTTTTAGTGTAAAGTTTACAGGTTTTAGATGTTAGCTAGAAGAGGGACCCGAGGAGAAAGTCAAAGATCGTGAGATAGAGTCAAGACTTGAAGATAAATCCCGAAGATATTATTTTTAGAGCTGAAAATCTGTTTTCCAGGCCATAGATTGCTGATTTCGAGGTGCTTAAGAGCTGATTTAGCCACTGACCTTTGAAGAGAAAACGATCCTTATCGAGTTACGGAAATTTAGCAACTGATTTCAAGTCAATCGGAGTCATAACGAAGCGGGAAAAGCCGTTTTAGTGAAGGTGTATCAATAGTTACGGGATTTTGGGCTTAGAATTTGGGCTTGGACATTTAATTAGTGTTTTATTTTTTGGTCCAAACCCTAATCCGTTTTTATGCTTATAAAAGGAGGTCTGGACTTCTATTTTTCACACAATTCATTCTTTACAATTAAAAACATCAGAGAGAAGCAACCGAAGGAAGGAAGAAGAAGCTGCTAGAGCTGGACTGGGTCTATAGCTCCGTTCTCAGTCATTCTAATTCCGTAAATTAGGTTTCTTTTATCTTTTATTTGTAAGACAATATGAATTCCATTTATTTTAATTTAGTTTTCTTTTTAATTATTATGAGCTAAACCTAATTAGTGCTTGAGAACGTATAATGGGTTAATCCCAATTTGATTTCATTCTATACATTTGGATTTGGGATATTTATTATTTAAATCAAATTGGGTAAATTGTATTTTTCTTTAATTTGCATTTTAATTACTATTATTGACGTAATTAACCAATGATAGGACTTAGTATCTAGGCTATTCCAATTAGTGGCGATTGGATCACCTTGACGGGGGGTTTAGGTACCGAAATAATTAATGAATGTATGTTAGAAATTATTTGACTCTGACGAGCTTAATTAAACCTATGGCCTATTGGGTAATTTAAACTTAAACACTTGAGAGTGGACTATAATCACCCTGACGGGGTTTGTAGCACTTGAAAGTTGCTCCTTAGTCCACCCTGACGGGGGTAAGGAGAATATAGAATCCCGACCAATACAAATTTACCAATTTGTCCCTTAAACAATGTATGAAATGAATGATAGTTAGGAAAACCCTTGCGTCTCTCAAGTACTACCTGCTCATACTTGCGTCTTACTTTCATTTACTTGCGTTTTAGTTATTTCTTTACATTTTCGCAATAGTCTTTTATTACTTAGGATTAATACAAAAACAAAACCAATCATATTACTTTTATTTGCTTTCATAAGTGCAATCAATCATTAATAGATAAGCATTGTAGTCAACCATCCCGTCCTTGGAACGAATCTGTATTATCATCTATATTACTTGGGACAACCGTACACTTGCGGTTGTGATTCGATTACTTTTTGCATTTATTTTAGAACACACAAAGGACCACCAGCTAGTATTATTAAAGAGGCGCTTGATTTGTTTACTACATGCTCTGGTTTACATATAAATTTTCAAAAAAGTGAACTATACTTTGGTGGGGTAAAGGGAGATATTAAAGTAGATATTTATAATATATTAAACATTAAATTAGGTTGTCTTCTGGTTAGGTATCTTGGGATACCTTTAAATTCAAAAAAAATGAGTGTGAATGATGGAAATATATTAGTTGGAAAAATCTGTAATAGTATAAAACAATGGAGTTCAAAGTTTCTATCCTATGCAGGGAGAGTAGAGCTTATAAGAGTTGTGCTTATAAGTAAAATCATGTTTTGGTGTAGAGTTTATCTACTTCCAAAATAGGTTATTTATAAATAAAATCAAAGAATAGATGAATTTCTGTGGAAAGGTACCTTAGAAGATGCGCATGGTGCAAGAGTAGCATAGGATAATGTGTGTTGTATTAAAGAAGAGGGAGGACTAAATATTCCTAATATTGAGAATATGAATAAAACCTGCCTATTATTCACTTTTTGGAGGTTCTACTCACAAGATCAGAATTTATGGAGTAAGTGGGTGAATGTAAACATCCTCAAGCAGAAATGTATATGGAGTATTAATCAGAAACAACATCATTCATGGATGTGGAAGCAGATTTTAAAGATTAGAAGTGTAGCTTACAATCTTATATATCATGAGATAGGTAATGGAGAATTGACCTATTTACTGTGGGATAGGTGGTTAAATAAGAGAGGGGTTAAAGAAATCTTCGATATTAAACTTGATGAGAATAATCTAAGCTGCATCAAAAAAGTAAAGGTCTGTTTTGGTAGAGGTAGGTGGGGAATACCACTATGTATTGGGAATCTTTTTTCCTAATATACATGATATCAAACTGAGTGATAAACCTGATAAAATAATATGGATAGAAAGTGTAAAGGCTTAATTCTCATACAAAAAAACCTTATTGAGCATTACTGAACATAAAGATAAAGTGATATGGAGTGAGATTGTATGGGCTAAAACCTGTATACCTCGCTTTTCTTTTATATCTTGGCAGGTTGCTATGAATAGATTACCCAATAAAGATATAATGAGAGAATGGGGACGGAATGTATCCTCTATTTGTCCTTTATGCAAAACAGAAGATGAAGATAATGAGCATCTATTCATCAAATGTAAGTTCTCTAAAATTGTTCTGTTGCACATTCTAGAGAGTTGTAGTGTTAATATCACTATTAATTCAATTCAAGAGCTGCTAGTGGATATTAAGAAAGTGTGTGTTAACTCAGAAATATTAAAGATCCTAAGTGTAAGTATAACAACTTATATATATATTTCATCTGGAGTGAGAGGAATTACAGGGATCATGGAGAAAGAGAGCTGAATGAGGACAGATTATATAACAAAATCAATTCATATGTAGCTATAAAATTGAAGAGAAGGAAATTCAGATGTAATAATGCGAGAAAGTTAGCAGAGAAAATATGTAACAGTTAGCTTTATTTCTAATTACTATTGGACCTTGTAATAGTTTAGCTTTATTGATTCCTATTGGGTCGTGTAGTAGTTAATGTAAGGGGTAGTGTAATGTTTAAGTCCACTTGATGTGGGTCAAAGTTGTAATGTCTTGACAGTTTGAACTTCATTAATAAAAAGTTTGATTTGCCGATAAAAAAATGTTATGCAATGTTAGATTTTATTATGATTGGGAAGTGAAATCCAAACACGGTTCATTTAAATTATGTGTATTCTTTTTAATGTTTTTTTAATAAAACATTTTTTTAAACATAACCTGTAAATGCTAAAATTTTAGCATTGGTCATATAGATCTCTTAGAGAAACTTAAAAGTTGGTTATAAACCACCAGGCTTGTTTTGTCTTCTGGACATTTTAATGATTGTTTATTATGTAATATGAGGTCTATTCCATTATATGACAGTAGGGCTGTAAAAGAGGCGAGTCACTTATTTTGTAAAAACTCTTCAATGAGGAGGAAGTAATATTATTATAATGCATAATTTTAATTAAAACAATACTTTCTCAATGATATATAAAACACATGATGATAAAGAAGAGCTCTGAAAAGATATATTTTTTTCCTTCAAAATGCTCTAAAGCTGATTTGAGGAAAAATAAAGGTAATAGATTATTAGTTCAAATTCACATGTAGTAATTTTTTTTCAACTAAGTTTTATGTACAAACAGCTTTTAGAAAACTAAAAGATCCAAGCATAGATTGATCATTCTATCTAGTCAAATCGACCCCTTCCGCGTACATTTTCAAGCGCATCGGCCACACCATTAAAATTTCGATTAATATAAACAACCTTCCAGAGAGGGAATTTGATTAGCCAGTTGTTCATTTCAGCAATGAACTGGTAAATTTTCCAACAAAGACATGTACTTCTAGAAATACGTTGAACTACTTTAAGGTTATCGGAGTAGAAAGAAATACTCCAGAAATCAAGGGAAGCAGCTCATCTCCTAGATAAATGAACTGCCCAGCATTCACCTTCCAAAGAACTCTTCACCAAACCTCTCTTAGCAATTATATGAACAATATTGTCTTCCTTGTTCACAGCTACAGAAGCAATTCCTGAGGTTCCCAATCCTTGGTAAACGATGCATCGCATAGCCAAACTAAATCAACACCATCTTTTAAAAGAGGGTTGGCCGATATATCCGAAGAATTGAAGTCCAACGGAGACCACAAATTTATAACCTCACTCTCTCTAGGCACAAATAACTCATCCATAATTGAATGAAGATTATAAAAAATTTCCTTCATGATCCACGGTTTCTGTTCATGTAAGCTTTTTATTCTCTCCTTCCATAAGTTCCAACATATAAGGAGAATATAAGTTGTGACTTCATTATGATCCCACCCGTTCTTGGTATATAAATCAATGGTATCAATAAACCACTTTCCTAACTCGTATACTGTATCTTTCTCAATCTTAAGTTTCATTTTAGAATTAGCACAAACCGCCATGCTTAAGGGGCATTTAAGAAAAATATGTGCCACATCTTCAATACCCGAATGACACCACTCACATTGATCGTCACTCACACATACCCTTGATTTAAGATTTCTTTTGGAAGGAATTGCTCCATTAGGAATTTTCCAACCAAATGCTCTAACTTTGTTCGGAACATTGGAATGCCATACCAAATTCCAAAGCTGGCTATTATTAGTCTCGCCTTGTCTAGAAGTTTCGGCTTCTTTTGAAATATCAATATCAATCAGTTTATGATAACCCTATTTCGTAGAATAAATCCTATCTTTTGTGTACGACTAAATTAGCTTATCCTATTCATTTAAAAGCATTATTGGGATCTTGATTATCTCACTGACAAAATTAGGCGGAAAAAGTTGTGTTAAACGATTAATATCCCAAGAAGACATATTCTGATTAAATAATTGGGCAACTCTATTATACTCACATCCCACAGGTTTCTCAAGAACAAAATTGTTACCCACCCATTTATGTTCCCATATATTTGTCTTAAATCCATTACCAATTATCCATTGAGAGTGTTGTTTAAGAAATTGAATGCCTTTAAATATGCTAGCCCAACTCCATGATTTTTTTTTTGCCAACCTTTTGTCAAAGACATCACAATTTAGTGAATAAATCCCTTTGAGAACTTTAACAGCTAAAGAATCTGGATTATTTAAAATTCTCCAAGCTTGTTTAGCAAGAAGAACAATGTTCATTTTCTGAAAGTCCCGGAATCCAATACCTCACACACTTTTAGCTCTAGAATGTTTCTTCCAGCTCAGCCAATGAATTCTTTTCTTAATGTTCGAATCCCACTAGAAATTAGCAATAATCCCCGAAAAATTTTTACATAGCGATTTCAAAAATTCTAATATAGACATAGCATAATTAGGGATAGCTTGAAGGACCGCCTTAATAGGAACTTCTTTGCCTCCATCCGATAAAAGATTTGCAATCCAGCTTGTAGATTTATTAAAAAGACGATATTTATTATAATTCAGATTATTAGAGATAAAGGAATACCGAGATATTTACCGAAAGAAGTTGTTTTATTAACATTAAGAGATTGAGCAACTTCATCACAAATATGATCTGGTGTTCCTTTACTGAACATAATAGAGGACTTTTGAAAATTGTATTATTTAGTAATGGTGCGGTAATGAATTGATAATGTCGTTTTAACTATAATTTCTTCCAAAAATATTATATAATCGTTAATTTAAGACATTATTATCTAATCATCCTTAAAAGTAACTAAAAATAAATATTACAATAATTTGTAAAAAAATGTTATTACAATTCGTACACACAATTTAATCAATATACATTAAAAAAAATCTTTAGTGAAATATGTTAGAATCTATGTTAAAATTCATCAAAATCTGTATCAATTTTTTAGAATTAAAAAATTCTACAAACTCTATAAAATTTATGAATTATAAAAACTTTAACAAAATTTTAAAAATCTAAATTGGCCACGTACGTGCCGTGAAGAATATACAACAAAGTCGGGTTATCATGCGTTAACTTCGAGAGCGATATCAGAGTCTGCGCAATCATCAGCTCAGGGAGAACAGAATAACCCTACCGTCTGAAATTTGGTGTGGAACCCAAATCTACCAAATACAATTCGTAGTTTTGTCTGGAAATCTTGCAAGAATATTTTACCTACTACACAAAACCTTACAATGAGACATTGTGCTACTGATAACTGTGCTACTGGTGTGATGAACTAGTGGAGATTATTAATCATTTACTACTTTCATGTGTAGTTTATAAAAAGGCCTGGGCGGGTTATGCTCTCTAAATCAGGATCGCTGACAACCTCGAGGGTGACCTGGGAGAATGGATTAACAAAGTGTATGCCAGGGCTGAGAATTCGAGGTGGGAGAAAAGAATCGTGACTACTTAATCTCGCTAATGTTATGGAATATTTGGAAACAAAAAATGAAGGCTATTCATGAGAACACTTATAACATCATTAAAGCAGTAAATTCTGGGATGAAGGATCTATTTGGAAATGAATGGGATGATCTACCGAAAATTAGTGCTTAGGGACGGACTCGACAAGTTGACCAGTTATGGACAAAAGTTGAACTTGCAGGAACAAGGACTATCATCAAATGCGACGTCTCCTTTGTGAACGTAGCTAAACCTAGTCGAACTGGGATAGTACATTTGGACACCTGATCGGGTCGACAACACATTACTTCAAAATAAGCCTAGGTGGACTCGGCGGCGGAAGACGAAGCAGGAGCATTGCTAGAAGCGGCTAGGACTTTTCAAGATTATTCAAAAGACAAAACTATCATATGTTCGGATAACCTTGATATCATTCAAGGTATTAGGTCGCCGTCAGCAGTTTGGTGGCGTGTTAGGTGACATGCAATGCGGATTGGGGAGATTGTTGAACTATATGGAAACATGCGGTTCAAACATATTCCGCGGCGCCTTAACGGTCTGACCTATCAAACTACACGCAATGCTAGACAGAGGGCCATGTTGGAGGTAGGGCGTTCTATATTGGTGTCTTGTTTTTCTTGACTTGGGATCGACTGATCTCAGTCATGGTGGTGTTTGTTTTAGTACATAATATAAAAGAAAAAATAATACTTCCTTCTTGATGCTAACCGTTTAGAAGATTCAAGATATTTTTTTCTTTTCTTATTGAGTCACCTAATAACACTTACGAATTATCTTCCAAAGATATATTTATACTGTTATGACCAACCACCTCACGAACGATATATTAAAACAAAGAACACAAGAGGTTTTACGTGGTTCTCTAGTGGAGAATCCATTAACTACTTCCACAGTGGAAAAAAACTCTTTATTTCTTAAGAGGAACAATTACAATGTTTGCATACAAATTATGGAACCCAAGGAGTCCTTTATATAGATCCAAAAAAACCTTACCAAATAGATTTGTTTCCTATTGGCCTCTTACCAAACCAATTTGTTTCCTATTGGCCTCATACCAAACCAATTTGTTTCCTATTGGCCTCTTACCAAACCAATTTGTTTTCATGTTCTATATTTGACTCTTACCAAACCAATTTGTTTTCTAGTCTATATTTGACTTGTACCAAATCAATTTGTTTCCTAATATATTAATTGTCTTCTTTTACAATCAAGTCATACTCAACAAATCTCCACCTTGACTTGAATTCTAGTCAACATCAGCGGCTCCTCTTCTCGTAAATAAAGCCACGTCTTCTCCGCACCTAATGTATCTTGTCAGAGAGACTCACTAGACCCCCACCGGGTCCGACAGCCCCAAAGGGCTTCAATGGCTCAAGATGTTGAGAAAGTCCAAACAATGTTGGAACTTGCTCTCCAGATTCGGCTTGGTGAACATATCTGCGGGGTTGTCAGCCGTCCCCGTCTTTTTTACCTTGATCCTACTCTCATATCTCAGAAAGTGATACATGACGTCGATATGCTTTGTTCTTTCATGATGAACCTGATCTTTAATCAAACATTTCACACTCAAGCTATCGCAATAGACTATCGCTTGATCTTGATGTAGGCCTAGATTACTGACCATCCCTTTAAGCCAGATCCCTCGTTTGCTGCTTCTGGAAAGGCCATGTACTCTGCTTCCATGGTAGACAAAGTTACCGTCGGTTGTAGCGTCGCCTTCTAGCTCACAACAGAACCTCCCAGAGTGAACACATAACCGGTCATAGATCTCCTGCTATCCACATCACCTGCATAGTCTGAATCTGAGAAACCAGCTACCAAAGCATCCTGATTGGCCCATAGCATAGGACAATGTCTGACGTACCTTAAGGTACCTAAATATGCATTTCATTGCATGCCAGTGATCCATGCTTGGTTGAACCGTAAAACGACTTACCACACTAACAGTTAATGCTATGTCTGGTCGAGTGCAGACCATAGTATACATCAATCTTCTGACTGCGCTAGCATACAGAACCTTGGACATGTACTCTAACTCCTCCTCGGTCTGAACGGTGTACATTCATAACTTGCTATTAGATGCCATATGAGTATATATATACTTGGATGATGACATCCCAAATCTGCTCAAGATCTTCTTAACATATCCTGCCTGCGACAAGACGAGCTTCCTCTTTTTTCTATCGCTATAGATCTCAACACCTAGGATTTTACGAGTAGCACCCAACATCTAAATATCATTCATATTCTGAGTTGCAATCAGAATATCATCCACATATAGAACTAGGTGGATGCGTGAATCACCTTGGAACAACTTTTGATACACAAAACAATCATACTCACAATTCTGATAGCCTATCATCAACATAAAGCTATCAAACCTCTTGTACCATGACATCAGAGTATGCTTAAGTCCATACGAATATCTCTTTAACTTGCACATGTAGCCTTCTTTCCCAGAAACTTGAAATCCTTCTGGCTGGCTCATCTATATCTCCTCTTCCAGCTCTCCATGTAAAAAATCTATTTTCATATCTATCTGCTAAAGTTCCAAGTCCTGGTGTGCAACTATCACTAGTATCACCTTAATAAAAGTATGTCCGACCACTGGTGAGAAAATCTCGTTGTAGTCAACTCCTTCTTTCTAACTGAAATCCCTTGAAACCAATCTTGCTTTATACGCCTTTGGCAACTGTAATTCATTCCTTTCTTCTGAAAACCCACTTGCAAGTGACTACCTTCCTTTTTGCTGGCGATTGTACAAGCTCCCATGTCGAGTTCTTGCAAAGTGACTCCATCTACTCTCCCATTGCAGTAATCCATTGTGTTGACTCAGAAACTGAATTCACAGCCTTGTAGGTAGATGGCTCATCCTCCACCTCTTCGGCCACCTGCAATGAATATCCCATCATATTTTCATTCACGAGCCATGATGGCGGCCTTGTTGCCCTCTTAGTCGACCTACATCAAGGCTTTGACGTACAAGTTCCTTTGGTGTTGATGCATCCTCAAATTCTTCTACTTCTTCCTCCTCTGTTTTTGGTGGCGGTGGTGGTGGTGGTCGCGTTTCAGATTCCTTAGGATTTAAACTTGCCTCCACCTTCTTCTATGAATCTCCAACCTTTATCTCCATGGTATGCATCATCAAACTCTCATTAGAGACTACACTTCTTCTAATCCGACCAAATTTTATACCCCTTCACTCCTATACCATATCCCATGATAACTCCCTTCTTTGCCCTTGGTTCTAACTTGCCATCATCCACGTGATAATAGGCTACACAACCAAAGACCCTCAACTTCGAGTAATCTGCAGCCTTTCTGGACGACACCTCCAAAGGTGTCTTGAATCCAATGCCTGAGTGAGGACTCCGATTTATGAGATAACATGCCATAGCAACTGTCTCTCCCTAGAAACGCCTAGCAAGACCTGTATTCGAAAGCATACATCGTGCTTTCGCTGAAAGTGTTTGACTCATCCTTTCAACTATACCATTCTGTTGTGGTGTATGTCGTACCGTGTGATGGAAAGCAATACCCTGATCCTTGCAGAATTCATCAAACTCTGATGAACAAAACTCCAAGCCGTTTTTCGTGCGCATCCTCTTCACCTTCTTTCCCGCATAATTCTTTACTAGTGTCTTCCACTCCTTGAATTTGCCGAATGCGTCACTCTTATTCTTAATCACGATTATCCAAGTCATCCTATAATAGTTGTCAATGATACTCAGAAAATACCTACGACCTCCTAACGACTCAACTCGTGATGGACCCCAGCAATCCGAATGAATGTAATCCAAAGTGCCTTTCGTTCTGTGAATAGCTTTTGGGAACTCGCAGTTCTCACAAAACCTTAGGCTCTTGGGCGTGTTCTTAACGAGATAGTCTTTCTTGTGAAGTTCCTGCATCCCACGCTCACTCATATGAACGAGCCTCATATGCCATAGCTTGGTTTGATCAGATTCTCGAATCTCGGCCGAAGCAACTACAGTAGAACCTGTGCCCGTCGAACCTTGTAATACATACAAAGTACCTTCTTTGAAACCCTTGAAAATCACCTTTGAACCCTTGCACACGTGTAAATCTCCACCTTCACCCTTGAAACTAAATCCCTTGATGTCGAGTAGACTCAAAGAAATCAGAATCTTTATGACAAGTGATACATGTTTGTCATCCTTCAAAGTGCAAAACTTCCCCTAATCTATCTTGAACCTAACTGAGCCATTTCCGATCACCTTAAACACAGCTCTGTTTTCCATATGGACACTCCCTCCATATGTGTGGTTATATGTCAAAAATAGCTCCTAGTTAGAGTAAATATGATAGGAAGCCCCAGAGTCAAGAACCCACACATCGGGTTGATGTGTGACATTATCCGACATAAGAATATAATCATCCTCAGACGGATTTCCTATTTCTACTACAGCTGCAAATCCGTTCTGCCCTTGTTGTGCTCGTTTAGGACAATCTCTCTTTTAATGCCCCTTCTCCTTGAACCAAGCACATATATCCTTAGGTAACTTAGAGATTGAAATTTTTTTCTTACTCTTCTCACCTCTCTTGCCTCCTCCTGCCGCCATCCATCCAGAAGCATGGCTCTCTGTATTTGTGCCTGCTCCCTCGTGGCGCAATTCCCTAGAATGAAGAGCACATCTCACCTTTTCTAGAGTTATGATGTCCTTATTCACGATAAAAGACTGCACGAAATTCTCGTATGATGGAGGTAACGAGACCAAAAAGATGAGGGATGCATCCTTATCCTTCACCTTCTCATCTAGAAGAATTGTATTTAATTGATCAAGGTGATCCTTGAGAACCGTACCTTCTGTCATCCGTAGACTGAAAAATCGCTTCTTTAGCATCAGCTTGCTGTTGTTGGGAAAGAAAAAAAATAGAGAAAAAAATGACAGAATATAAAGGAGACACAAGATTTACGTGGTTCAGCAAATTGCCTACATCTACGGAGGTTCACACCGTTTCACTAAAATATAGAAAACCTTGAACAAGAAGAAAAACCCTCTTCTATGTTCTACAAGAATCACTCTTATGTTTTCTCACAAGTGTATCACTCACACTCACTTTGTTGGTCTCTCACAACTCTATTTGGTTGATGATCACACAACCCCGGCACATACCCCACCCCAACCCCCTTGTGGGGAGGGAATATGATACACATTTATGGAGACCCATATATATATAGTATATATTACTTGCTTAACAAATCTAATAATTTCCTAACATATTATTACTTGAACCTCAAGTCAAGTAATACCTTTTTTGGTCTCCAATTTTGCTTAAATTATTGAGCTTGGCCTTCAAGCCACAACCCAACATTCCTCCCTTGGGGAGAAGTGCCAAGACTCTTCACAATAACTTGAACGTCTTCCAAGTTTACTCATGCGAGACCTATTGCTCGATAGCCATCATCATATCAACATATATGATACCTCTTCTACATCTACAAAATGATAGAGTCCTCCCTTGAAAGAAATCTTCATCTTCGACACGACTTCACTTAGCAACTTTGATCTTCATCTTTCATGAACTCTTGTCATATGAATCCTTCCTCAAATCGAATATTTCCCTTCTTCCATTACTTTTCGCGAACCTTAGCTCTGATACCAGTTGTTGGGAAAGAAAAAAAATGGAGATAAAAGAATGACAGAATAATAAAAGAGACACAAGATTTACGTGGTTCAGCAAATTGCCTACATCCACGGAGGTTCACACTGTTTCACTAAAATAAAGAAAACCTTGAAACAAGAAGAATAACCATCTTCTGTGTTCTACAAGAGCCACTCTTATGTTTTCTCACAAGTGTATCGCTCACACTCACTTTGTTGATCTCTAACAACTCTATTTGGTTGATGATCACACAACCCCGACACATACCCCACCCCAAACCCCTTGTGGGGAGGGAATATGATACACATAATTACAAACTATGGAGACCCATATATAATAAATATTACTTGCTTAACAAGTCTAATAATTTCCTAATATATTATTACTTGAACCTCAAGTCAAATTATGCTTGAATTATTGAGTTTGGATTTCAAGCACAACCCAACACTTGTTGGCGAGTGGCTTCGTCATGTAGAGACTTTCCAACTTGAGCCATAAAACTGTCACCATTGTCTGATATGCGACCTTTGTGATAACGTAATCTGATAGGCATAACATGATTGTCGAGTGTGCCTTCTCCTCCATCAACATGTACTCCATCGATGCAGCATCCACGCCTCCCTTCTCTGTGGCCAAAAGCGTCCAGATACCTTGCGACTTTAATAAGGCGCACATCTTGAACCTCCACAGACTAAAGTTGTTCCGTCCTATAAACCTGTCGATCTTCAACATCGATCCAAGCATCGTTCTTGATGGAATTGACCAACAATTGCTCTGATACCAGTTTGTTATGACAAACCACCTCACAAACGATACATTAAAACAAATAACACAAGATATTTTACATAGTTTGCTAGCGGAGAATCCGTTCTACGGTGAAAAAGAACTCTTTATTTCTTAAGATGAACAATTACAATGTTTGCATATAAATTATGGAACCTAGGGAGTCTTTTATATAGATTAAAAAAAATTTGCCAAATCAATTTGTTATCTATTGACCTTTTACCAAATCAATTTGTTTTCTATTGACCTCTTACCAAATCAATTTGTCACCTAATCTATATTTGACTTTTGTCAAACTAATTTTTTTTTAATCTATATTTGACTTATACCAAATTAATTTGTTTTTTAATATATTAATTGTCTTTTTTGACAATCAATTTATATTTAACATATACGGTGACCAACTATAAATTCAACCTAGTACTTTGACCTTAATTCAAAATTTTGGTTATTACAATTATAGATTTTTATTATAACCAAACACAAAGAAATGAAACTTTTTTTGTTCCAAAAGGAATGGAACTATTCGCGATGATTCTTGAGCTCTTTTGTATGTTTTACTTTCGTAGTTAATTTGTTTCCTTTAAAACGAAATATCTAAATTAAAGTTACTAGGTTGCGATATTTTCTCACAACATAGGGCTATATTAGTGTCATATTTTAGCACGATAAATGGAAGGATTTAGTATGACCTCTAAATCATCTCTGAAAGATTCTAGAAATGTTTTTTTATCTTAGAAAGAAAAAACGAACTCTTAAATATCTTCAGATATACTATATGTTTTACCAATGTATCCAGAAATTGTTGCCAAGTGGAGAAATATAATTCACAAATTTATTAGTTTTTCATTTTTTGGGTCAAATACTTAACATATCATTAAATCTACGCCTATTAACCGAGTATCAAATATATTAATTGATGTATCAACACTTGCAAACAATCAAACAAGATTCCATATTTTGAGGAGTGTTTGAAATCCCTTGTTTACCTTTGCATTCCTCAACCTCTCAAGTTTTTCATAATTTTTCCTTACATATATATAGGTTTAACCTAAAAGAAAGCTATAAAAGAAGGCAAATTTGTATCATAATTTTTACCTTTTGCAATTTATCGCCGTCATTAATTGTTTGATCTGTTGGTAACAACATGGGGATCAAAAACGGCGATATTGAGAAAGGCAACAATGCCTTCTACCCTAACATGCAAGAGGATCCCCAGCTGCGATGGGGATTCATACGAAAAGTTTACTCCATTATTTGCCTTCAATTATTGATCACCGTTGGTGTATCGGCAGCTTTTTTTTTCTCCTCAACTATTAAACATTTCTTGATTAACACGCCATATGGCGTACTTACCATGGTTTTTGTTATGGTTTTCACAATGATTCGTAAGTATTTATTTTTCTAATTATGTATATTTAAAGTTAATATTCAAGTCACGATCCTCATAATTGAATGTGTTTCTACTATATATAAATCTTACAGTTATGTGCACAATACCATGTTGGAGCAAAAGTCATCCATGGAATTATATTTTTATGTTTATTTTTACCCTGGGAATGGCATTCATGATTGGCTGTGCATGCGCGTTCAGAAAAGGTAACTCGATTTCTGTTTATATTTTTCTTTTATCACGAAGAGAATATTAATTATCATCTAACGATTTTAAAATGACACATTAGAATTTATATTAGTTTTTATGAATAGTTAACTTTTTGGTGATCTCTTTACAAGAAAAAATTTATGATTCTGTTTAGTTATTAGTTTATTATTTTATGTTACACAGGTGACAGCGTTTTATTGGCAGCTTTCCTTACAACTCTTGTGACGGTTTCCTTGACTCTATACACATTCTGGGCAGCCAAAAGAGGACATGATTTCAGCTTCCTTGGTCCCTTCTTGCTCTGTGCTGTAATAATTTTTTTTGCTTTTGGCATCATTCGGGTTGGTTTTTGAATTCATTCTTCAATTTCCATTTTCTTTTAACTTATGAACTACGAAATCTTTGTTTTATTAAAACATTTTTCTGGATGAACAGATCATTCTCCCATATAGTGGAACTTTGAACCTGGTATATGGGTGCATTGGAGCATTATTATTCTCTGCATTTATAATATATGATACAGATAACTTGATCAAGCGATACGATTATGATGAATACCTTATAGCTGCGGCTACTCTGTATTTGGACATCCTCAATCTATTCTCCTCACTCTTGAATATATTGGAATGAAGAGATAATCAAATTTTATTCCATTTATTTGATTGGACTTTTCAATGTAATAAATAAAATGTAACAGATAATCTGGCTAGGAGAATATCAAGTTATTTCATTCTTAAGTTTTATAACTTCAGAAATGTTACTAGTTGTTATACTATCAATTCTCTTTTTATTAAAGGGGAAAATAATGGCAACCTAATTTTGGTATGAAATGATTAATACGAATTCTTTTTGTGATAGACTGACATTATATCTCATGTATGACCTAATTCTTTAACTATTATAACTATTAAACACAATCCAATTCATTCAATATTTTTAAAGTAATGATATATATCATCCAAGATCATACCCAAATATATCGCCCATGACGTGGCGTGAATTGGTTGGTTAAAAATCGTTAATCTGTTTATTTTTCTTGATCTGATTAACAATTTTTAACCAACCAATTCATGTCACGTCATGAGTGGTAATTGTGTTATATGAATTGGGTGGTATATATCTTTACTCATATTTTTAATAGAGTAATGATATTTGGCACCCCTATTCTTTTCATCCTTTTGTCACCTCCTACATGGCGAATTACATGGCACGATATGTAAGGAATAAAATAATTAAGAAAGATAACAAAAGAAAATATTTAATTTAAAGAATAAAATAATTAATTAAAATAAATAAATTACTTACATGTCATGCCATGCAATCTGCCATGTAGGAGATAATAAAAGGATGAAAGGAATAGGGGTAACAAATATCATTACTCTTTTAATCTGTGTAAGCATTGGGTCGGGTCAGGTTTTTATGATGTGAGGACTTATACCCACATATAATGTGAGAATGGAATCCACATGTTAACATATACCGTGATACTTCTTTTGTGGTACCTCATGAAGTTACAAGTATTGGTATATTAGTATTTGATAAAGAAACGGGATATAAAGAGGAAATCATGGAGATTATCAGATGTAACACACTCCTTGGAAAAGAAGCTATTGCGGTTCTTAAGCTTACGCAAAAGTGCAAAGATTTTCCTAACAAAGGAAAGACAATTTTCTCTGATAACCTTGAACTTATTCGAAGTATTAGGCGGATTTCAGTAGAAAATTAGAGGATTCACCCGATTATCAGAAAAATCAATCAGGTGGTCGATCAAGTTGGTCCAGTTTTCTTCAAGCACATCCCAAGAAAGATGAATGGACCTGTTTATCAACTTGCAAAAATTGTTAGGCATGGAGGCAGTGCGTCCTTCGGCGGTACAGAAGTTCTGGAGCTCTTTGGAATCTTGTATAAACTTGGAATTGACTAATGTTTTGGTTCTTCCGATGTATTATTTCCACAAGCCCAAGAAAAAACCCGAACAATTGTTTTTAGTTTTCAAAATCAAGACATATAAGATAAATAAGGTTTTTCACTTTCATTTGAGCTTTCACTAATATGTATGAAAAACAAATATATTATAACTATAAAAAAATATTTTCATCAAGATCGATAATTATTTTAATAATTAGATTACTTTGTAATAACAAAAAATAATGAGATTAAATTTTACTGAAGTCAAATGGTTCCGAATCCAAAGTGACCCAAATATTATTTGGTAATACGATTCAAACATTTTCGCTACAAGAGATAATTTGTAATTGTCCTTTTTTAACTGTCACAAATGATACTAGATTTACAATTAATTAGCCCATAAGCATGATGGATCAAATTAACCTGTGTTGAATTCGATTTTGTTGTTGAGTTTTATATGGTTGAATCGTAGAAATTTATAAATATGATTACATAATAAGTTGACCGTTAAATTACAAATTCAGTGATATGATTTGCTAGTTTTGGTTTAATGTAGAATTTAATATAAATTTTTAAAAGGATTTTTTTTTGTTTATTTTAGAATGACTTTGATTACTCCTTTGACCCGAGAGAAAAAAAGTTATTTTGTGTAAGTATTATGAATTAAATCTGAGAATTTAGGGATAGAAGACAGGTTAGTTGCGAGTTAAAGGTATTGCCTGAATTTCACTATAAGATTGTCTACAAAAATAAAATGAATCTTTGTATAATTTGAACCATGGTCACCATCATAAAAGGATAAACCTTTCTCGATCTCACGCTTTCTTCTTCTCCCTCTTTCTAATTTTAAGAACCCTAGGTGACCCTCCAGCTGTTGTTCACCTACCCCGCCCTCTCCACACTCAAGCTACCCCCTTCCTCTTCTCCTTCAGGCGGTGGTCTATTCACTTTCTCTTTTTCCTATTCTTTTTCTAATTTCCTTTTTTCCTTACTGCTTGTTTTTCTCCATGAGCTGGAACTTTCCCTAGCTACTTTTCCTCTTCTCCTACAAGTTTCTACTTCTACTTTTCCTTCACCCCAACAACCATGTCAAAACATTAACCAGATCTACATCTTTTGTCATGTATGTTTGGGCTCTCCGTTTGGTCATGTCTGCTTCCGGTGCTTCGAATAAAGTGTTTGTGCAGCTGGTGTGTTGGCTTCTTTGCTACTGTTTGTTGAGCTCTCAATTTGGTATATTTATACATTGTTGTTTGTCGTTCACTCATTGGTTTATATTAGCTAAACTTTATAGTTCTTTCATTCGGCGGCTTTGGATGTCATGTTGTTGGTTGTTGTCGATTTCATTTTTGGCCCCTCGTGTTATTGGTTAGGTAGTTTTACATTTTTTGGTGAAAAAAATTGTTGGCCTGGGAGCTACTAGGTACCACGAATTTCTTGCAGAAATCGTTAGAATCTTTGAATTATTTATGATTGTCTTACTTCTAGTTGTGGATAAAATAGAAATTGACATTTTCCCCCTCTTTTCGAGGTTTGAATTGATCTTCCTAATGATCAATTGGTTTGGACTTAGAGTGTTTTCGTATCAAGTTTGGTGTGTCGTGTGGGACATTTCATGAGGGTGTTGTTGTTATGGAGTGGGATGCTTTGTTGTAGATGCTTTCTTTTTATTAGCTTCGTTGTATAGGTTTTTAGATTTGGTTGGTCAAGGCGTGTAATTTGTAAAATTTATTAATATATTCTACTATTGGAACAAAAAAAACCATGCTCACCTTATGTAGTGTATTTTCTTCAAACCTTGTGACATTGTTTTATGTTGATATGATGAAATCATTATTTAGTATATCGCATTTCACACATGGTCAGATACAATTAAAACACAAGGAAAATATTATGTTGTTAACTTAAAGTATCATTACAAAATCTGTAACTAGCGACTATATTTTTCGTTGCCAGAGATACTCTTTGTCGTTGTCGAAGATAGTGTTTGGTTATCCGTGACGATATTTTGTCACTAAGATCTCGTCGATAGAGATCCCCGTCCATGACGAATTGTGGAAGATATCACGTTTGAACCGTTTATACTATGGACGACAGTTTTCGTCGCGGATGATAACATCAAGGGTAACGACAGTTAATTGTCACCGGAAAACCAGTCATGGAAAAAGAAAATATCCATCGCCTGAAAAACATATCATGGGTGACAACTGTTTTAGTCGGCAAAAATAACAATCTAGTTACCCATGACGAAATTGTTCTCACGAGTAAGGATATATTTTTTTTAATAATGTTTTTGTTATATTATTAATTTCGCATTATCTTATATATATATATATATATATTTAATTTTTAATTAGGATTTAATTTTTTATTAAATTACAACAAAATTTGAAACACATAAATCTGAACAAAGCTAATAATGTGACTTAAATAAAGTAAAGTAAAAGTCAATAAGATATATACAATGGACTAAATAAATTTAAAAGTCGATACAATAATTAAAAATATTGAAATTCGAAATTAAAAGTCATGGGTAAAAGTATTAAACATAGGGCCTGGTAAAAACATTAAAGCTACAGAAAAGTGTAAAGATTTTCCCAACGAAGGAAAGACAACTTTTTCAAATAACCTTGAACTTATTCAAGGTATTAGGCAAATGTCAGAAGCAAGTTGGAGAATTCACTTGATTATAAAAAAATCAATCATGTGGTCGAACAGTTAGGTCTGGTCTCTTACAAGCATATCCCAAGAAAGATGAACGGTCCGAGTGATAAACTTGCAAAGGATTTTGGAAATGGAACATGTCGTCTTCTTGCAGTATCGGGACACTAGAATCATAAACTAACACTATTACAACGAAAATGTCTTCTATTTATAAAGAAATGAATGACCCTTCACTTGTCTTTGGAAAACCTTTGGCGTTTGGACATCCAACTTATTATATTTATTCATAATAAATAGAACAAATGTTCATATAATTGCTAAAAATAAATAAGGTGTTGTTCTTGAACTTCCTTGCACTACCCTTGCTCTACACGATTAGCCGTTACTCCATCTAATAAGTGATATGTTCTAAAGCTAAGTCCAATGGACTCCCAATTCTAGCTAAAAACTAGAATTAGGAGTTGAATATACCAAAATCACATTCCAAGAGGCTCCCTATTGTGAAGAACCCAATTTTTAGTTTTTTCTAGCCACATCTATTGAGTCCCAATCCATTTTAGCTACATTTTTTATTTTATTTTAAATATATATTATCTATATTTTGTCTATATTTAATTTTTAAATAGGATAACAAAATATTAATTTATTATTAACACTATATACATATATTTCATAACTTCCTAATATAATGTTATTATAAAAAAAGTAATAAGAATTAAACATTAAATAATAATAACTTAAATATTACAATTTCATTATTAATTTTGAATATTATTGTAATAAATTAGAATTATATATATATATATATATATATATATATATATATAACATAAATAAATAAAATATTAACAAATTAATTGAAAAAAGAAATTTATTAGAATAATGTATGAATAGGAATCCTGAAAATTGGGAAGTTGTTGGAGCATAACTGTTTTTTGGAGTTAATATATGAAAGGGAGTGAGTGTTTGACTCCCAATTGTAGTTAAAAAAATTGGGAGTTGTTGGACTTAGCCTAAGACTAAAAAATGATACACACACACTATGAAAATATTTTGACATAAGTTGAGCCTACTTAAGTGGGTCAAAAGTGTCCCAATGGTCTCTTTGTTAATGTTACACAGCTTGGGTCTTCATAGAAAAACGTCCATAACTTTCTCAATTAATTTCTGATTCGCATAGAGATTCTTCTCACTTTATCTAGACTTAAGTATATATCCTAGTCCGAAAGTGAACGATCACAGTTCTCACCAATTATTTATCATGAATTTCCAAAGTTGGCTATAACATTTCTCTGGAAATTTTGTTTGAGCTTCTTATGAAACTTTTGGATCATTTGCGTCTTGACTTGGGGTTTTCTTGACTCTTTGAATTATTAGATTCTTCTAGGGGTATCATGATGATTTACGCACTTAAATACAAATCATCTCAAATTTCTCTGATAACGCACACATTAAATCTAAAAAAACCTATGTGATGTCCCATGAGTCTAAACATTTATCACAAAAGATGATACATTAGTGGTAAATGTGTATGTGTTTGTGTGAATCATCGTCAAACTAGGGAATATAAGTTTGACATTAAGTTGAATGGGTGTAATACGGGGATCGAGGAGGATTCATTTACCTTGGTTGTAAGATAACTAAGAATCGGGATGTGACCCTTTATTACAAAGGAACAACTTTGGCAACGAGAGCTCACCCTAGGAGAGAAATTGGATAAAGAAGGGAACTTTTTTTAGTAATAAAGTGAGTTTTAGCGGAGAGGCACGGCTAATATTCCATGATTATCAAAACTTGTAATATGAGGGGCTTCATATCACCCCATAAACGAAAAGAGTTGTAAACCTCATATGGTGCAAACAAATAGACATTCTTGGTATCTTGACGGAGAGTAATCGGTGAAGAGTGGATGGGTTTATGAATAGTATGCTTTGAGGTTGGGAATATGTGGATAATTTGGATCTTAATTTTCATGGTAAAATCCTACTAGTGTGGGACTACGCCAAGGTAAAAATGGAAGTGCTTTCTATTACACCCCAAACAATCCATTAGAGAGTTGTATGCAAATTGGCATTTTATAACTTCATACTCTTTTATATATAGGTTAAGTGTAATATTAGAAATAAGATAATTATGAAGAGACTTGATCGATCATGTGATACCTTCGATAAATCATTGATTTTATTGGGGGAATGTAACACATATTGGCATACAATGAGAGAAAGTATGGAAAAATAATTACGGTGATCAACATTAATGAATTTGCAGATTGTTGTAATACACTTGGATTGAATGATTGGCAATGTTTGGGATAATTTTGTATGTGTCACATCAATCACATTTTAATCCAATTTGATAGAGTTATGGAAAACTAAAAATTGAAAGCCTCGGGTCATTACATACAAGCAGAATTTTTGCACAAGTCATGTGTTTTGGATCACTTATCATGTATTATTTCTTTGTTTTTACCAAATGTGACAAGACTGGCCCCGTTTTGATTATATAATATATGGGTGGATCACGAGGATTATGAGGAGATGTTGATAAATGGGCGGACAAAGGAGAAAATTGGAAGTAAAATATTTTGGTATATGTAAAAAGCTTAGTG
Source organism: Nemophila menziesii (assembly GCA_029959085.1). NCBI lineage: Eukaryota > Viridiplantae > Streptophyta > Magnoliopsida > Boraginales > Hydrophyllaceae > Nemophila > Nemophila menziesii. Next base: position 8,618,843 of record JARWIR010000017.1, on the reverse strand, counting down.
ATTTGAAGTTTTACTTGAGAGGGTTGAATAAGAAACACTAATCTTTTATTTCTTAGAGAGTTAAAAGGAAAAATTATGCATTAGAAAAGGCCAATATTAGACTTCAACAACATGTGGGTAGTACTAGAATCTTTAAGGATTGTGTGGAACTTTGGAAAGTGGATATGCGATTCGCTAAGGCATAATTTAGATTTCTCCAACAAATCGATAAATTTGATTTTTCACTCAAGAATGGCCGAACGTTTGAAACTTTTCCATGGCATTATGAATAGTATAGAGAGGGGGAGTACTCAAGTCCATCAGACATTTGTTGATTATTACAAGATTTGGTTGGGTACTAGTGATATGGTGAAAAGAGTTGATCAGGGCGTATTTCATTTGGGCAAAATATTGACTAGTGAATGGGGCTGAGCTCTCTATCCAGGTTACCGACGAAGAAAATAAAGACACTGATCTTTGAATTGCTAATGATAAAACTTTGGGCCGGATTGGTATTCAACAATTCTTTTAAGAGCCATTAATCCATAAATGCCTATTAAAAACTTATTCGCTAAAAACATCCTCTAATAAAGTTATTTATTAAAAACATCCCTTGACAAAAATACTCTTATATAATCTTTTTAATTACTCTATTATTTAAATTTAAATTTAACTACCCACTACAAATTCCCACCACCACTACCCGACCACTACCACCCACCACCCACCACCCACACCCTACCACCACAACCACTACCACAACAACCACCACTACCACCACCACCACCACTACAACCTCAACCACCACCACAAGCACCACCACCACTACTTACTACTAATTTCATCACGCGCGTGCATCCGGGAATTTTTTTCTTTAAATCGTCATAACTAATTTTTAAAAAAAAATATGAAAAATAAAAAATTACATTTTTGAACGAGACAAATTAATATTTACGTCTATGATTTTTTTTTGAATTATTTTTTTCGCAGACACAAAATTCATTGTTTCAAACAGTGAATTTCATGTTTTAAACAATGAATTTCATGTTTGCGGAAAAAAATTAAAAAGAAAAATTAAAAAATCATAGCCGTAAATATCAATTTGCTTTATCCAAAAATGCAATTTTTTTATTTTTCTAATTTTTTTAGAATTAGTTATGGTGATTTAAAAAAAATATCACAGACACTCGTGTATGTGATGGAATTAGTAGCAGGTGGTGGTGGTGGTTTTGGTTGTGGTGGCTGCCGAGGTGGTTAAATACATGTTGGTGGTGGTGTGGAAGTGCCCTATTATTTTTTTAATATTAAAAAATAAATATTGTATTAAAAATAAAATAATATATATTTAATAATATGGGTATTAAAGGTATAAAAAGATACATGAGATGTTTTCTATAAATAATTATTTCATTAGGTAACTTTTTATAAAATAAATCATTGAAGGCTTTGAATTAACAATTAAGTACTTCTATTAGGTTTCTTTAAGCAAATACCCCTTCTTTTAAAAGTCATGGGATGTGATAGGTATTGAGGTAATTGTGGTTATGATAAATTTATCTACATCGAGATTCTTTCTTAAAAAACTTAATTGGACATGCATTTCTCACTACGAGTAAAGATAAATTTTTAAAAGTGGAAGAATATTGATCAATTTTATGTTGAAATGTCATCTACAAAGTGATCACAATGATTGTTTCCGAACAGAATGAAACTGGTCTTGAATGAGCTAGTAGATAAAGCACAAATCACATTTGTATGCGGAAGGTTAATGTCCAACAACATTCACCTAATGCAAGAAATCATGAGGGAATATAATGACAAGAGTAGTTCGCCGAGATCTAAGGGAAAAAATTATTTATGCAAAATGTATGATTCTATTTTGTGGGATTTTCTTCATGAGGTTCTTAAGAGATTGAAATTTCCACGATGATATATTAATTGGATTAAAACTGGTGTTACTACACCCTTATATTCGATGACAATTACTGGAGAAGTGAATGGGGTTTTTAGGGGAGGCAAAGACCTTAAACAAGGTGATCCCTCTCACCTTATTCTTTTATTTTATGCCTTGAATAATTATCTGAACTCTTGAAGAAATCAACTGAGCAAGGATTTACGTATTATCCCTAATGTGGAAAGCTAAGATAACACTTTGTGTCCTCCGATAATTTGGCGATTCTATCGAGATGTGACCCTAAGCCCGTTAAAATACTTATGGGTTGCTTAAAGATTTTTGCGAAGTGCATGGGTCTTCAGTTGAATGTGGTCAAATTGAATATCTATTATTTTGGAATTAAAGAGGATAAACTTTGGGAAATTTTGGAGATATCGCAATTTAAGAAGGGAAATATGTCATTTTTAAATTTTTGAGCTTTGATTTCGTTCTCTAGAGATCACAAGCTACTCATTGATAAGTTGAAAAGCTAGATAAGATTTTGGAATGCTCCTTCCTTGGGTGCTTGGAGCTAATCCGATCGATTTTTGAAGGGGTAGATTATTTTTAGTTGCCTATGTTTGCTAGTTACGTTTACAGTGACAGATCGTATTTATACTCTTTGTAGGGAGTTTTATTGGGATGGAAAATTACCGCAAATAAAATAGAAAACAATTTGCATACCAAATATTAAGGGAGACCTCGTATTGAAGGACTCGGTGAATCATGGATAAAAAGGATTTTGTATGGATAAAATGGATATATGACGAGTATTTGAGTGATCGCAGTGTTTGAGAGTAGGAAATGGCTAAAACAGATTCGCTTCTTTAAAAGAAAATTGAAAAATGAAATAAAGACCTCTCTTGAAGATGTGGAATGTAAAAAAATTCTTTCGGTGGTTTAGAGAGATGGAGGTGCAAGTTGGAAGAAAAAATCTTAATAATAATAATAATAATAATAATAATAATAATAATAATAATAATAATAATAATAATAATAATATAACATCTTTTTTGTCTAAAGGTGATATCACATGGAAAGATTTAACCCATCTATCAAATCTGTACAAATATAGGAAATATTTTGAGATTTATAATATGTTTTGTCGTTGATCTTTATCTAAGTTGTAAATTTATATAGTTTGAGATCCGTATTTAATCTAACTATGTATTTATTATAAAGATAACAAATAAAAAAATTTACAAATTACAAATCCTATAGTGTACATAGAAGTGGACCTTTGTGGTATCTGGTGTGAATTTTAAAATCAACAAATATTTATGTTTTAAATGAAAAATTTTGTGAAAGGTTTGGAAAGATATTTAAAGGTAACTTAGCATGACTAAAAAATTTAAGTATCATTTTAAACTTTAAGTGGCCTAAGAAATGAAATATGGAATGGCTAAAAAGAAACAAACAAAATGATTTTGTGATAATGATATACTTTATTTAATGTTGTAGTGTAATATCTCATTAATATAATGTATTTTTCATAATTAATGAATTTTTCACTGTTACGTTAAACTTGTACGTAGGAAGGCGTGTTGGAGTAGTGTAATATTTCACTAATATAATATATTTTTTTAACTATTTAAAAGTTGAGTTGCCAAGTTAATACTAACTTTTGAGAGGATGTAATTTTTTTTTTTTTTTTTATCAAGGAGAGTATGTAACCTGATCTTGTGAAAGTATATTCCATTTTGACCCATACTTTATTTGTATTATAACTTCGTCTTTCTTTCAGAAATGATATTAGATATGCATTAATATTTCTTAGATGATATGATCGGATATAGTAATGACAAAAAAAAAAATATGATCGAATATATTATTCAAACTTTTCAGCTTGAATGTTAAAATTTAGTTTCATAAAATAACCATTTACCTAACATTAAATATAACTTACTTTACGAGTATTGATTTGGTGCAATGTTACCCTATGGACGTACTAGTATAACTGTATTATTAATGTACATGCTGTATATATGAGTTGATGTGAGAGTAGTGGTCATAAATATTGGACGATATCAAAATGAATTAGTCAATTCGTAGCATGGTCCTGATTTGATGTTTACAGTGATCATTAATCAGAGAAGTAAGGATCTTATCAAAGAGTTTTTTTCTATGATAACTTTAAATCAATTCAAAAAATTATGAGTAAGACTAGGTACCACTAAGACTTTAAAATTATTTTTTCAGAAGTAAAAAAATGGTTAGGTCCAGGTTACTATTGGAATGTTAATCACATTGCTAGAATATATAACTTTATTGTAGATACGTTGGCTAAATGCACGAAAAAGAATTTAGACTTAACTAGTTAGAAGGATCGATCGTTTATCGCATCTAATATGTTTCTAGTTAATATGTGTAGTAGATTTAAGTAGTTTTTATAAGTTCTGTAGGCAAAAAAAAAAAAGTGATCATTAAATTTTATTTTTATTTTGGTCGGATCATTAACTACTCCTAGTCACACTATTATCTCAGTTACTACTTAAATTAACCAAAATTATTTACAATAAAAATGATCTAGAAATGATTGGTCTAAATCATGGCTCCAACTGTAGTCTCTCACCATTAATCATTATTAGTCGTGTTTTATACTTTCCTTTGATCAATATCGTTCGTTTGTTTCTTCAAAAAATAATATACAGTATTCTTTAAAGGGATTATTTTAAACAGTCGCACGACTTTCAGCTTCACAAAGAAAAGCCCACCTCCAACTAATTAGTTGAAACCTAATAAAAAAAAGGCCCAAGAACCTCTACCTTTTCTTCTTATTCACTGTGGGAAAAAAACCCAAGATAAAAAACCGTATTAGATTTCGACACACTCTGTCCTCTCACCCTCTCTCTCTAATCGGCCATCCCACCACCTCTCCACCATGTCCACCCCCTTCCTTCCTTCCACAGATCCGACCTTCCACCACCACTGCGTACCAAGACCTTCCATAGCTCTGACCTTCCTCCACCACTGCTGCAATGAAGCCTTCCACCACTCTGCAACGAAGTCCTCCACCACTGCTGCAACGAAGGCTTCCCACCACTGTTGCACGAAGCCGCCGGAGCCCTGATGTGCACGAAACATCTGCTGCGCCGCCATCCTTCACCACCATCGTTCGCCAGCGCAAGAATATGCCTCCACAAGCACTATAAGACCTTCGACAGTCACCTCTACCATCCAAGCCCACCAGATCTCCAACATCGAAGGCACCCAGATCTCCACCTTCTTGCTCCACCATCATTCTCCAGTGCAAGCCCGCCGCGCTCCACCACCGATCTCCAGCGCAAGGCCACGAACCTTCGTCGTTTCACCAGCCACCAACGTTCGTCACCAGGAAACCACCATCAGCGCCATCACCTTCGTTCGCCTTTATTTGTTTGTTTTATTTCTGGAGGCCACCATTTCAGATCTCCTCGTCCTGAGATCTGGGTTTTTTTTTCACCGACGTGGGTACAACCTGTTTTGGGTCCAGCCCATTAGGGTAACACTCACTTTCTTTACTTTTTTTTTGTTAGGGTCCAGCCCATTTTGGTTTAGTCATTGCTAAAAAACTATGTGTATATGTTAAAATTTATTAAGTTATCTAAAAATAGATTTTTTCTATTGTATAGCCCCTTGGTCCAGCCCTTAGGGTCCATATTTGTTTTGTTTTAATTGGTTTGTGTTCCTATGCGGGTGTGAGACTTGTAAATGTGGTAGGGTACAGACTCGGGGATTTGTACCCTAGGGTACAACTAATGGTTTTCGACTAATTTATTTCCCGAAAGTTTGACATGGACAAAAATCGGACCCTTTTAAACCTTGAGATGGACAAAACCTAAAAAATATGAGGACTTATAATGAAATGAAATAAAAAATCACTTCACATAACTTAAAAACCAACATAGGTCCGTATTCGTGGGTATGAGATCCATCAGATTAATGAAAAGAACAAAAAATTAAAAAACAAATTACTAAAAAGAAAAAGAAATGAAAAAGGTAATACAACCAAAAAATGAAACTATGTCTTACTTAATAGGTTTTTCTAACTAAGCCTTTAAAATATAAATTATGTGGAATTTGAACTAGTTTCCTTTATTCTATAATCATTTGTAGTAGTAAAAAATTGTTTATAATTTACTTTCCTAATACCCTTATTAAAATAACTTAAATTTGTTTGGAACAGATTGAAGTAAGCATTGCTTTAAATATAATGTTATATTAGAGTCTCTCTAGCCTTTTGATAATGTAGAATAAGTAATTTAGCAGTGATTCAAAAAATAGATTTATAAAATAATTATAATTTTTTTAGAGATAGTGACTTTAATGGTATTTTGCAAAATGAAAGAAAGTATTTTAATTTTTTATTTTTATTTTTGTTTTATTTAATTATGTTATTAAATAACCTAAACACTAATTAAAACACATCAATTAATCAATTTAACTTACTAATCTTATTGCCTATATTAGTCCTACTAATTAATAAACCTAAACTACTATTTAGCCCGTTAACCTAATTGTATAACTCAATTAACTCAATTATAAATATCCAAAATCCAACCCATACTAATCATGCAAATTAATTAAGGGAAAATGACCCAAAAAATCAAACTAATAATTTTTTATGCCCAATTAAATCAACACATAAAAATCTGCCCAATAAAATCATGAACTTAATTATTTAATAGTCTATTTGACTAAACTACCCTTACTTAACTTTTATATTACAATTACTTAATATATATACCCTAATTATTATAAAATCTTATTTCATTTCATTTTTTGTTTCTCTCTCTTCCTCTGTCTCTCTCTATCTACACGATAGAGCTTTCTCCCTTAGTGAAGGACTTGAATTCACCATTGTTAGACCTGTTCCGAGAAATTAATCGAAACATTATTATTATTATTATTCACTGTAGGGGCCACATGCCATACATTATTCGAACTTCCACTTCCAGAAGAAGCTTCTCCTTCAAGTGTCTTTCGTTTACACGAAACACGACGGGACCCACTTACCACGTCACTACTTTGCTCAACTATATATCCACCAGTTTCAGAAGTTCCATCGTTCTCGATATTAGGAGGGGCAAATTGCAAATTTGAGCTGTGAAGCTGAGGAATAGCGGAAGCAGAGCTTGAATTTTGCATAAAGGATTGCTCGATGTTCAAAGATGGATCAACGGTGTTTAGAGAGAGAAGCTGATCAGAATCGTACTTAGACTTCAAAAAAACATCTGAAATTAATCAAATGTTGAAACAATTTAACGGGTTCAATTTAGTTGTACAAAATTGTTTAATCTCGGCAAATATAGATTGGGGAAACACTAATAAAGCTTGTAAACTGTTTGATGAAATGCCTGAAAAGAACGAGGTTTCATGGACAGCTTTAATTTCCACGTCACACTTCATGATTGAATTATAAGTAGTTTCATGAATTCCAGCAGCTTCCATTCCGATTATTGAAGGTTGGAAAAGCACTTCAGGACACCTGAAACGTTCAGCTCCAATAGTGATGACATGTCCATCAGGTAACTCATAAGTCTTTTCAACAGAAGAGCTAGTCTTCGAAGTCTCAAGCTCCTGTTCATAGTCAAGTGCTATGTAAGCTAACTTCTCTTTCACATCCCTCACAATTTCTCGCTCTGCTGAGGTAGTGAAAGAGTAACCACGTTCAGTAAGAATCTTCATTAAAGATTCAGTTAAATCACGACCAGCTAAATCTAGACGGAGAATAGCATGTGGGAGTGCATATCCCTCGTAAATAGGGACAGTGTGACTCACACCATCACCAGAGTCCAACACAATACCTGAATCACAATAGTTAGGGCCCACTTTATAATTGATTAGTGGTATTTATCGCAACATTATACGCAATTTATTGCGTAAAAGAACGAATCGGATATTCAATATTCAGGAGTCTTTCTCATGATTAATCTTGTTTTTGTCTCAAATGATTTATTAAACTATTCACTCCATTGGTTTTATTTAGTTGATGGGATTTATTTTTGTTATGGGATTATATACGTTAGTTGATGGGATATAGTTTGTATTGGTGGGATTTTTTTTTTGTCAAAATATTGGTGGAATTCAATACAACTTTGATGGGATTTATATGCGTCATGGGATTTATATGTTAGTTGATGAGATATAGTTGTATTGGTGGGATTTTTTTTGTCAAAATATTGGTGGAATTCAATACAACTAGTGATGGGATTTATATGCGTAATGACGGGATTCGTCAGTGACGGGAATCGTCGGTGACGGGAATCGTCCGTGACGGGAATCGTCCTTGACGGGAATCGTCCGTGACGGGAATCGTCCTTGACGGGAATCGTCCTTGACGGGAATCGTCCTTGACGGGAATCGTCCGTGACAGGAATCGTCCTTGACGGGAATCGTCCGTGACGGGAATCGTCCGTGACGGGAATCGTGCTTGACGGGAATCGTCCTTTACGGGAATCGTCCTTGACGGGAATAGTTCTTATGGTGTAAGGGTAAACATGTAATCTTATAATAGTAAGTTAATGGATGATTCTTTGGGGCAAATATAGTATTATTTTGATTTTTTGGGTCATTGACCCTTTAATTAATTCAAAATATAATTAATTCCATAAATACCCAAAACCCAACATCCTTAATCTTAATTTATTCTCTTCATAGTCGTAAGTTTTTTTTGCTTGTTATTTCTAAAAAGAAAATCAAATAAAAATTATTTCATTTTATTTTTAATCAGATTTCGTATGTATTATTTAAATTTGTACGATATATAATGATTACAAAAGAAAAGCTATGGTAATTAATTTTATTTATTTCTATAAAATAAATGTCAAATGAATAAACCTATAAAAATGCAAATTTACTATAATTCTAGTGGGAAAAAGGTCAGGTTTTTCGTTCGAGATCGTGCAGAGAAGAAAATGCAAAGATAAGAACACCAATATTTAACGTGGTTCACCCAAAGATGCCTACCTCCACAGAGTAATTAACTATAATCACTCACACAATCAAAACATGGTTTTTTTACGAAAAAACCCGAAACCCACTAAAATAAAAAAAGAACAAAGAACTCTCACACTAACCCAAGACTCTAATCAATATAGGATCGTTATGCATTCGCAGTTAACTAACCTATATGATTTTCGCTCTTGGATATCTCGTGTCTCTTTTTTTTTTCTTCTTCATTTTCTCTCTTCTACCATCTTCAAACATTAATCTATGGTACCTATTTATAGGCCTTCACAACTCAATCAACTAATGAATCTAGTCACCTTGGAAAACTTCAACCCTTTTAAGTTTTCAAGACAAACCATTAATTTCTAAGACTATCACTTAGTTTCTAAAGACACCATTTAATTTCTAAGACTACCACTTGGTTTCCCAAGACACCATTTAATTTCTTAGACTACCATTTGGTTTCCCAAGACACCATTTAGTCTTCCAATGCAATGGTTCATGGATGTGAGTCAAATCTCAACGATTCCTCCCTTGACGAGCATCCCCAATCACCTCGACAATATTGGAGTAACTTTCTTCTTGAGTTCCTTGACTTGTTTTGGGCAGTCACACGACGCGCGGTCACGAGTACATCCTTCACCAATCACCGAACAATTAGCCTTCATATCTCAATACAGACGTCATCTATCTTTTCAGGACTTCTATGCAACACAACCACAACTCTGATACCACTTCGTTGGGTAAAAGGTCGGATTTTCCGTTCGAGGATCGTGCAGAGAAGAAAATGAAAAGATAAGAACACCAATATTTTACGTGGTTTAGCCAAAGATGCCTACCTCCACGGGGTAATTAAATATAATCACTTACACAACCAAAACATGGTTTTTTACGGAAAAACCCGAAACCCACTAAAATTAAGAAAGAACAAAGAACTCTAACACTAACCCAAGACTCTAATCAATATAGGATCGTTACACACTCACAGTTAACTAACCTATATGATTCTCGCTCTTGGATCTCTCGTGTCTCTCTTCTTTCTCTTCTACTTCATTTTCTCTCCTATCCTCTTCAAACATTAATCTATTGTACCTATTTATAGGCCTTCACAACTCAATCAACCAATGAATCTAGTCATCTTGTAAAACTTCAACCCTTTTAAGTTTCCAAGACAAACCATTAATTTCTAAGACTATCACTTAGTTTCTCAAGACACCATTTAATTTCTAAGACTACCACTTGGTTTCCCAAGACACCATTTAATTTCTTAGACTACCACTTGGTTTCCCAAGACACCATTTAGTCTTCCAATGCAATGGTTCATGGACGTGAGTCAAATCTCAACAATTATTTAGTGTAAAATATGTCAACGTTCAAAGCAAAATTGGTTATTAGTTAAGTTTTTTTTGCTTAACATTCACTTTTGCACAATGTTTGACTACTCGCTTAGAGTCACTAAATTAGATAGTTACATTAAATGCATTCTAATTTTTTTCTAATGTCAAAATTATGCTCAGTTTTGATATTATGCTCGGTGTCACTAACGACAAAATTTTTAGGTGGTGAGATAATCTTCGATTGTAGTATCCTTGGTTTGTTGATTTGAATTTTAAATCTTAGAATACTTTTTGTCTGTATTCTTTATTTGAGGGAATTCTGAATTTTTTGTAAGATAAGATGCTCTAACAAGAACACTATAGAAGAGTTAGAGTTTAACAAAAATAAGTAACTTCCAAGATCTTATGGATCAAAGATCCTCAAATGATTTTTTTAATAAGTGTTCATAAGAGAAATGGATAAACAATATTAAAAAGAAAACGTACTACTTATTTGTGTTATTTTTTAATACATGGGAGAATTCAAAATCGTTTTGACTCCTGTAAAATTAAATCACAAAAATATTTGGTCATTGTAAGACCTCTTGGTCACTTATTGGTTTTATTTTACAATTATAAAAAATTGATAATAATAACTTAATGTTAATATGATTGATTTATTAACACTGTGACGCATAATTATAAACTAACTTTTTTTAATACACCAGAGATTCATTTTTAAATTCAAAGTCTTCGACTCCAATATGGTTCAAACCCAAGACCTCTTTTATTCGGGATCTCATATCACTAGGGAAATGTCTCATTGGTGATTACAAACTAACTTTAATGCGACCTGATTAAATTGGAAATATCCACAAAATTAATATGTTGATGTAGTTATTGAAGTTTTGCTAGCACGACTCATTATTGGTGATAATAAGGAACGATTATGAGCGTAAGATACATAATAAGGTATGTTAAATGAAAAAGATGTAGTAAAAGAGATGGAATATTATGTGAAATGTTTTATGACTTACATTGTTTACTCTTAATTTTGATTTACGTATCGCAAGGGTCATTGATTCCCCGATTTCTTTTTTTCTTTTTGGGTTGGGTAAACAATTTTATAAAGAATATAAGAGAATAGTATACCATACAAAATTTACCTATTTAGTCTTGTAAGCTTGAGGTAGTGATGTCTCCTCATTTGTGTTAAATTAATCTTAGTTGGAGACATAAGTTTAGGTATTTTAGGATAGTCTTTTATTGATATTCATTCATATATTAGTAATTTCTTATTTATTGTCTTGATTTGATGAATTATTATTTTAAGAGCATATTTGGTTTAATTGTTTGTTAATTGTGAAGTTTTAAAGATATATGGCAATTAATTAGATGTCAAATCAATTCTAAGAGATAAAGGAAAGAAGATAAGGATGAAAATTAGAGATAAAGGAAGGAAAAGATAAAATAGGAAACAAAAAGTTGTCAAGTAAATCTGAGTTCCAGCAGCTACGTCCATTAAAGTGATCATAACTCAAGATTGGCTGGGAATTTGGAAGAATGGTCTGAAGCAAAGTTGTAGAGCTTTCTGAGACGACCAGTTTCGATATAAATAACGCGTCAATTAGAGCAATATTAAAAACATTACGGTCAAAACAAGACAACAACAGTTTATTACCTTTATTATATTTTAGGGTTACGAATTAGAGTTGGGCTAGAAGTCCAATTAATTGTCTTCCACTCCAAGAAAATGTTTTAGAGCTTTCTAGACTCCTATAAATACACCCTTTAACCTATGTAAACATGTCATTGCTTAGTTCTAAACCTTAAAATAATCCCTAGTCATTCAAAAGAAGCAACAAGACCTGTAGAGAGATAGACAAGAAGCTGGAAAATAGCAAACTCCTCTTCTCCATTATCTCCCTCTATCATTCGGGTAATTTGTATTAGATTCTTTAGCTTATCTTTGTTTCTAATCACTTTTATCCAGAATTTATTTCTATGTCTTATGAACTAATTTTCCCATAGCTTGGGTTGAATATGTATAATCCTTGATTTCTAATTCTTTATTTAATTTTACATTATTTGGGAAAACCATGTTAAATTGATTCTAGCTGTTTAACCATATATCTGTTTTATGTGCTTTGGTTTATTGAATGTAGTCTTGCGAATGCATGCGTATAGGCTACCCCATTAATAGTAATTAGATGGTCACCGGGAAAGTGTCTAATTATTGAAACACCACATAAGTGTCTAGTGTGCGGTAGTGATCCTGACGGGCTTGCCTAACTAGATAGTCATAAGGGTTTGATTTAATCAATGGTCATCATTAGAAGGCCAGTCTCATTTAGGAACTTAGTTGCGTAGGAGCACCCTATTTAAGTCCCCTCGTGATTGTGAGGTTGCCACCCTAGTCCACCCTAACGGGGGGTAGGGAGGAATTTAAAATCCTGACTATTTATCTAAGAGCTTTAAATACCCTTATAACTAGAATATTGATTTAGAAGGATAAGTGCATACTAGCAACCCTAAGCTATATTTCTCATCTCCATTCTCTGTTATATTATTTATTCGCATATTTATCTTTTAATCTGAAACCCAAATAAATATTATTTCTTTTATTGTCTTTTTATCAAACAAGTAATTACTCCTACACTTCTTTATATACATAAGTAGATCTAACAGATCAAATGCCTGTGAACGAACTTTTACTTACTAACTAAACTTGCGAACGATCTGTAATACTTGCAGTGAGTTCCTCGTGGTAGTCAAGGGTGTGTCTTTGATTATTATCTTTATTTATCTATTTATTTACCACACCTTTGCCCTCACCAAGTTTTTGGCGCCGCTGCCGGGGATTTATCTTTAAGTTAGTTTTATTTGTGTTTATTTAGTGTAGAAGTTTTTATTTGTTTTTAGTTTTACGCGTTTTCTTTTCAGTCTCTTCTCAGGTTTCTTAGGTATGGAGAATTATTACGCACCAAGGAATGCAAATATGCATGGGACCCAAAGTCAAATTTTTTATCAAGAAGGTCCGAGTTATCAAGTTTGAGCTCAACCACCACCCACACATAATCCGTAAAAAGAAGCCATATCCCATCTCCAACAAATGACGGAAAAATTATCTGAGCTAGTTCAAACTTCGATGCAGTTAAATAATGTAACATTCAAGGAGCAAGTTGTAGATCTGGAGGCCTTGGAGAGGCATGTCACCCAAGTAACTAGTAACTCCCAGAAGTTTCAACAAGAACTTCCACAGTTAGTCCGAGATATAACGGAGGATCAGGATCAAAAAGCACTTCCATCTCAGCCACATGAAGATATAAATGATTTGAAAAAAAAGGTGGATCATGAGTCAAGGATCGATGCTACTGCATTCTTAGTTCAATTCGTTCACCAATAATATCAAGCAATGGAGATAAATTAACGCAGCTCACTACGATCAATCAACAGTTACAACAGGAATTACATGTGAAACTGGGCGATAGTAATGTTGGGTTCAAGGATTCAACCATAAAAGAACCAACCAAGCTTAGCTAAGATGAGGTGATTGGTCAGAGTCAAGGTGATAAAGAGGTTGAAGGAGATTCCAAGCATGTGGTTAGAAAAGATGAAAAATTGACTAAGAAAGAAGAGAAAATTTCACAAAAGGTGCCAACAGAAGAAAGTAAGGTGGAAACGCCACCTACACAACCATCATCACCAATCGAAATTCACATAACCGAGGTAACAATTGAAGATTGTGTTAGTGAGGATGAGGTTGATGGTACAACTGCAAGGATTGCAGTAGAAATCCCAACAAGTGAAGAATTCACGAAGCTTGATTTAGACTAAGTAATAATCAACGATATGGTTAAAGAGGTCGGAAAAGAAGAGAACAAGACGGAGATACCGCCTACACATCCACTACTATCACCACCTTATCTACGAATTACATATCCTAGTGGTGATACTGAAACGTCAAGCCCAGAAAAAATCATTGTTCCCGTACTCGAAGTAATTGATAAAGAGCCTACAACACCAAAAGTCTTCAATGAGATTCCGTCCAAGAAAAGTAAGAGTGTAGAGGTTGAGATCGAGACTGTGGACCTTACTAAATAAAGATTGCCAACAATTCCAAGGAAGCTACCACAAAATATACAAGATTTAGGAGCCTTATACCTCCAAATCAATATAGGTGGTAACTTCGAAGCTAAAGCGATGTGTGACTTGGGTTCAGCAAGGAATGTCATGCCCAAAAACATGTTTGAAAAGTTAGGCTTTGGAGATGCTAAAAGAAAAGATGTCAATTTGCTGCTCCTAGATAACTCCACAATAAAGCCATGGGGAGTCATTGACGACGTGGTTGTTCAAGTAGGTACTTTAGCTATACCTACAGATTTTGTTATTCTTGATAGCATTGCAGGTCAACACATTCCATTGATACTTGGACGCCCATTCTTGGCGACAAGTCACAACATAATTGATTTTTACAAGGGAAACGTGACTCTCCGAATTGAAGAAGAGTCTGAAATATTCCACTTTGTGGATAAAAAGCATGAGGAATCACGTGAAGTTCCAACACTCCAAATTGTGACAAAGGAAGCTAAAAAGAAAATATACAATAAGCCCGTGAAGAAAAGGATCAAAAGTGAGTTTGAGGTTGGTGACGAGGTTGCATGGAAAGCCCCCAAGAGAGGAAATAGACCACGGGGATTCAAGAATTCGTGGATGGGTCCGTTTGAAGTTACAAGAGTTGTTCGGCAAAAAGGATTTATACAAGCTAAGAAGGGTCACAAACTTCGGATAGTAGATGTGCATAGCCTAGCCCGCTGTTGGGGAGGCTATATAATCAAGAAATAATCGAGGTAACACGTCGAACTTTGAAAGATGGTAATCAAAAGTGCTTTCTGGGAGACATCCCACAGTATTTTATGTTTTTGTGTTTTTGTGTTTTTATTCTTTTTAGTTAGTTTATGTGTTTGTAAGTGCATATTGCAGTAGTAAGGAAGGTATAAGTGTTTTTGGTGTTTAGGTATGCAAGGGTTCGAGTTTGGGGTGAAAAAATGGAAAATTTTCGGAGTTAAAAAGGCATGGACAGAACTATTTTGCGGTACACCGCACCTATCAGCATGAAAAGTTTTAACGAAACTTCAAACTGGCATATCTTTGCGCTCGGGTATCAGAATTCACTTTTTCTCGAGTCTAAATCGCATATTTTTTTGAGATCTATCCAATAGAGTGGAGAAAACCTGAGTTGGAGGTAAAATCAAAAATGTATTTTTTCATGTCATCCAGAGATTTCGTGTGGTACACCGCACCCTCCTTGCGATGCACCGCAGGTCCGAAAACTGTGGCGACGGTTCACAAATTCGGTACATTGTCGAAGCCAACAACACAAAACCGTGTCGACAACTCGCGACCACGGTTTAGAAACCCTCGAGTCAGATACACCATGCCTCACATCCGATACACCGTACGACACCGCCAGATCCAACTGCAAAGGTTATACGAAGGGTTTAAAGAGAAGGTTAGTATTAATACAAATTTTTAATCCTTAAGCCTCTCTTTCTTCCCCAAGGAACCCAAACTCCATGAAACACCAGTAAAGCTTCATCAAACCTTCACCTCACATAAAAAAACCACCAAATAATCATAATTTTATATCCAAATGCTTCCCAACCTTCCTATAAACAAGAATCAAACACCCATATCAGTCCAAAACACATAGAATCAAGATTCAATATTTTCCGTAAATCGTTTTAGATTTTCTTAAACCTTTCTCAACCATGCAAGATTCTATCATACCTATATAATGTCTGTAGTTCTTGCGGTGGCCAATGTATAGAATTACCCCCATTAAAGAGATAGAGAAGAATCAAAGCAATGTATTGAAAGAAAACAAGAAAGTAAGAAAAATAGATTTCTAGAGTTGTATGATTGATTGGGATGGAGCATAATAGGATGTAAGGGAAAGAGAAATTGGTGATACAAGAGGTTACATACAAGGAAAGCACTGCACCCTATTCCGGGTATTAATCAAGCGAGGCAATAGCCTCAAAGAGTATGTTTCTTTTCTTTCTTACCATTTATTTATGTGCAATATCTATTCAATTATAATTTTTTTATTTTGAGTCTTTTCGAGTCGTGGGGACATGTCTCATTTTTGAGTTGGGGGTGTGAGGATTCATTGTCTCTCATCTCTATTTTTATGTGTTTTACTGTTTTTAGGAATAAATTAAATTTTTTGATAAAGGGGCTTAGATGTAGAGTGTGTTTAATAGCTTAAAAACATAAGCTCAGTAACTTAATGATTGAAAGTAGTATGTTTATGAGCTATTTTATTTTGTATGCTTTGAGTATTTGCAGGAAAACACACATTGATAGTAAAAGAAAAAATTAGTTAGCAATGCGATAGAAAGTATGTTCGATCTCATGGAGCTATGACTGGTGATGAACCCATTTAATGAACGTGCTAAAGGTAAGAGAATGACGAAATTGCATAGTTTAGAAAGTGATTAAGACAAATATTTCATAAGCCCCTTGTTGCCTTTTAGCTTGTTGTCCATCTATCATTTTATATCCTTCTTAGCCCCTTCTAGCCTTTCTAAAGCCTTTTTATTAGTCACATTATAAGCCATATCCCTTTATCTTTTAAGACTTTTCCATATGACCCGTACTCGAATCGCAATGCATAGACAATTGTTTTAGAGCTTGAGTTTGGGGTGGTGGGTCCACCATTATGGGAATTATTATTAGGTAGGGATGTTTGAACATATTAATTGAGCTATGTGCGATATATTGATGATGTTTTAGAAGTTATAATATTGTAACCCTTTGCCGGGGTAATAGTAAATGAAAAGCTGAAAAGCATGAAAGAAAAGAAAAATTTATGAGAAAATTAGCATGATATCTCACATCAAAAGAGAGTCATTGCTATAAAAAGAAAAAAATTGATATGAAAAGAATATATATTTGGACCGGAAAAGTGGAATTTTTATGTGAATATCTTATGATTTAGTATTGGGTTATTTGGGATGCTAATTTGTGCATCAAAATTCATTGGGTTGAGTGCGAACATTTTATGAGAGTAACTCAAGCTCTAGGGCGTTTCGTTGATGGCTAGTGAGGAGAGAGCCAAAAGCTCACTCTAAATTATCCAAATATACTTATTATACCGTTCCTAAGACAACATTACAACCTTAAAGACCTTATGATTCTTTGTTATGTGATCTAGAAGTGATTAAGCCAATAGAGAGTTGTTAAGTGGATCTTTGGATACTAGTGAAGTTCGATGAACAATCCATAGCCTCCTTGGTGAACTGTTTAAAGATCCTCTCCTTCTTACATTGCGAAGCTAATCTAATCTTGAATTCAAGCCGTGTTGATTGTGGATATGAAGATTATGCAAGTATGTAGTTTGTAAATATTATTACATGAAATTTACTGAGTAGTTTCTTTGAGTCTATTCTATATATTTTGCTATCTTCTTTCCCACTATGCCTAATTGACCTAGGTGTGTATTTAGAGATTTCCCTTTATTTTTATCTTTATGGTATCGGGACGATACAACTTTGATTGGGGGTCTTGATGTCTCCCCATTTGTGATAAATTAATCTTAGTTGGAGACATTATTTTAGGTATTTTAGGATAGTCTTTAATAGATTTTTATTCATATATTAGTATTTTCTTATTTCTTGTCTTGATTTGATGAATTATTATTTTTAGAGCATTTTTTGTTTAATTGTTTGTTAATTATGAAGTTTTAAAGATATATGGTAATTAATTAGATGTCAAATCAATTCTAAAAGATAAAGGATAGAAGATAAGGATGGAAATTGGAGATAAAGGGAGGAAAAGATAAAATAGGAAAAGAAAAGTGTCCAAGTAAATCTGAATTCCAGCAGCTACGTCCATTAAAGTGATCATAACTCAAGATTGGCTGTGAATTTGGAAGAATGGTCGAAGCAAAGTTGTATAGATTTCCGAGACGATCAGTTTCAATATAAAGAACGCGTCAAACGGAGCAATATTAAAGACGTTACGGCCAAAACAAGACAATAACAGTTTATTACCTTTTCTATATTTTAGGGTTACGAATTAGAGTTGGGCTACAAGTCCAATTATTTGTCTTCCACTCCAAGAAAACGTTTTAGAGCTTCATATACTCCTATAAATACACTGTTTAACCTATGTAAACATGTCCTTGCTCAGTTCTAAACCTTAAATTAATCCTTTGTCATTCAAGAGACGCAACAAGACCTGTAGAGAGGAAGACAAGAAGCTGGAAAATAGCAAACTCCTCTTCTCCATCATCTCCCTCTATCATTCGGGTAATTTGTATTAGATTATTTAGCTTATCTTTGTTTCTAATTACTTTTATTCGTAGTTTATTTCTATGTCTTTAGATATGAACTAATTTCCCATAGCTTGGGTTTGCATATGTATAATCTTTGATTTCTAATTCTTTATTTGTTTTTACGATATTTGGGAAACCCATGTTAAATTGATTCTAGCTGTTTTACCATATATTTGTTTAATGTGCTTTTGTTTATTGACAGTAGTCTTACGAATGCATGCGTATAGGCTACCCCATCAATAGTAGTTAGATGGTCACCCGAAAGGGGTGTCTAATTATTGAAACACCACATAAGCGTCTAGTGTGCGGTAGTTATCCTGACGTTCTTGCCTAACTAGGTAGTCATTAGTGTTTAATTTAATCACCTATCATCATTAGAAGGTCAGTCTCATTTAGGAACCTAGTGGCGTAGGAGCACCCTATTTAAGTCCCCTCGTGATTGTGAGGTCTCCACCCTAGTCCACCCTAACGGGGGTAAGGAGGAATTTAGACTCCTGACTATTTATCTAAGAGATTTAATCACCCTATAACTAGAATATTGATTTAGAAGGATAAGTGCATACTAGCAACCCTAAGCTATATTTCTCATCTCCATTCTTGTTATATTATTTATTTGCATATTAATCTTTTAAATCTAAAACCCAAATAAATATTATTTCTTTTATTATCTTTTTATCAAACAAGTAATTACTCATACACTTCTTTATATACATAAGTAGATCCAATGGATCAAATCCCTGCGAACGAACTTTTACTTACTAACTAAACTTGCGAACGATCTGTACTACTTGCAGTGAGTTCCTCGTGGTAGTCAAGGGTGTGTATTTTATTATTATATTTATTTATCTATTTATTTATCACATATTTGCCCCCACATGGTAGTTACTATCTATTCGCAAGTCTAATCTCAACGTGATACACTCATAATTTCCCGATCATACATGAAAGCATGACGGGGATACAGAGAAAATAAAGTAGACAAATTGTACAATTTAGTCTTCTTGGTTCTCTTTCCTTGGAGGGGGTTTCATCTTTCATAGCTAGGCTGTTTCTCATCCGCCAAATATGATTGATAGTAGCGATAAAGACACCTCTCCATGTTTTTTTCTCCAATTTTCATGGGGTTTAAACTTCTTCATCCATTTAAGGGAACTTAAGACAATACTCATCTCTATACCAATACCCAACCATATTCTCATATCTTACCAAATGGTCTTAGATAATACACACTCAAAGAATAGGTGTTTGTCTGACTCATATATTTTATCACACAATCCACAAAGTGGTTATAGTTCCATATAAATCATCATATCCTTAGTGTGAAGTCTCTTTTGTAGTTCCATCCATACAATTATCACAAGGGTCCTAAAAAATATTCATTCAAGATGTAGAAAAATATCGGTGGTTGAATACATCATAAGGTGATTTATATAAAGAAAGAAACTCGCCACTACGCGACTCATAAGCAATGGCGTGATCCTTTGGTATGAAGTACTAATGATGCAATGAATTTTCTCCTCCTTCACGTACAATCGAACTATAAGTTTCCTCTTTTAATTTCCATAATTGTTTAAAGAGGTGAGAGTCCAATTTCCTAACTTGCCACACCAAAAGTTGTTTTTTTCCAAATATTCCCCATGCACCCATTTGATTCACAAAGAATCCTTTTTTGCCAAAATTTTCCACAATGTTTTCATGAGAATAGATTTGTTTCAAGCTCAAAGATCTTTGAGGCCTAGTCCTCCTTTTTCTTTTGGTGTATATATGGTCTTCCATATTATTTTTGAATATTTCCCATCCCAATAAAGAGTCCTACAAAGACTCACGATTCTATCGCACAAATAAATCGGTGCCATAAATATGGATAACTAAAAGCAAACAACTCCTTGTAGTACCAATCTACTAAGCTCAAGTCGACCCGCATATGAGAGAGAAAGAGCAGTCCAAGATAGAACATATCTTTCCAGCTTATCAGTGAGAGGTTTATAATCTCTCAAAAATAAGATCGAAGAACCAAGAGGTAAACAGAAATGATGAAATGACATAACCCCTTTTTCAAGTTGTGTAATTTCTAAAATTTCTTCAACAACCTCACTTTTTATTCCCACATACTAAATATTTGATTTAAGTACACCTAAATGAATATCCAGACACTTACTAAACTCCTCCAAGCAATCCACCAGAATTTTCACTGAGTTATGATCGCCTTTAGCTAAGAACATGAGGTTATTGACAAATGCTAAATGAGTAATCTTATTTTTCCCACATTTCGGATGATACTTGAACCCAACATTTGTGTTCTTCTTCAAGGATCACGAGAAGTATTCAAGAAAATAAATGAAAAGATAAGGAGATAAATCCAATCAATATATTTTTCTAGAAAATTGTGCCCTTTGAGAACCTTATGAATAAACTCCAACAATATCGAATCATAAGTCTTACATAAATCAATGTTCATTATGCATCACGGAGAACTACTACTATTATAATACCCTCGTAACAAATCTTGCATTAGGTTATGTTATCGATCTTCCAGAGACAAATGCATTTTGTGATTTATCCACTAGTTCATCTAAAACCGGTTTCATACGATCCACTTTAATTATGGTGATAGCCTTATAGATGACATTACAACAAGGAATAAGCCTATAAATTTTTTTATGATTATCTATCTTCGGAATGAGAGAAATAATAGTTGTGTATAATTTCTTAAGTAGAAATATGGATTCAAAAAATTCACATACTTCTTGGATTATTTCTTCTACAACAAGATCCCAAGATTTCTTGAAAAAATGGACGAATATCCATCAGGTCTAGGTGCCTTATCATCTACTATTAAAAAATCGCCTCTTTAATTTTTCATCTAACACCTCTTTACACATATCTAAACCTTGCTCTCTAGTTAAGGTTTTTCCCCACTCAAAAACCTTGTCATCAACACTTTCTGTAATATTTTTCAAACCCGAAATCCCTCGTAATAGTCAATAAAATCTTCATATACTTGGGCACTCGAGGTAGTAACTTCACCATTAGAGCGTTTAATTTTAGCGATGAATCTTCGCCTTTGATTGCTCTTCATAATTCCAATGAAAAGTTTTGTGCATTTGATCACTCTTATATGTGTACCCAAGATTATATTTTTGTTGAAGAAAGATAATCTCAACATTCGCAAGCAACCTATCCATTTTACGAAGCTTTACTAATTTCTTAAAATTAGTTTTTTTTTCCAATTTATGTTAAATCCTTACCCCGTCTATCTCAAGTGCTTCACTAACGCTTTTAGCTCTTTCAGAATTATGTGAGTAGTTTTTCTTATTTAATCTCCTCAAGTTCTCTTTTAAGGTACGAAGTTTTTGACAAATGATGTATTATTTAGTCCCATGAGTTTGATTTTTGTTTCACACATTCCTTACCATATCACTATATTCCTTATGCTCCCACAACTTATTAAAGAAGTGAACAGGTGTAATTTTATTCACATTTGTAAGAATAGTGAAACAATGCACAGCGAATGGTGTGAGACACTAGATTTTGGTAAGAACTCTGCATGAACGTAGTGATCCAAAGATTCAAATAGCTGATATCTATCCGACTAAGAATGTGATTGTTATCCCAAGTGAAGAATTGACCCTAATATTTCAAATCTTCCAAACCAAGGCTATTAAAAAAAGTCCACGAACTCATTAAAGCCTCCCATAATAACGACCCTTCCATATTTTCTCTCATTTTGAGCTAAAATCTTGTTAAGAAGCAACACTGCATCAAAGGTGGTAGTATAATCAACTAAGTATTTCCACAATTCTCTTTTTTCTATCTTCCCTCTAAATCCATATATGAAAGAAGTATAAAGGCTAATAGAGTTACCTTACATACATTTTTGCAATGATAAGTTGGTGTCGGCTAAGGTGTTATAAAAATAAGATAATAAAGATGCGACTAAACACCCTAACCGAGCACGGTACTCACTGCAAGTATCACAGGTTGTACACAAGTCTTAATGATAAGTAAGAATTCATTCTCTAGGATTTAGTGTGTTATACGATTGGATTAACAGAAAAGCGTAGTAAATAACAGTTACTGAATTTAAAGATAGATATCGTCAACTTGCTTCTCTTGAATGACTTCTATGATAAATAATACTTAAGGACTAATAGTGGAGAGGCAAGGACAAGTTTACAATGAATAAAGAGTATATTTATAGGTGTTTAGAAGATCCTAGGTCGAAATCTTGGAGTAGAAGGCAAGTAATTGGACTCCTTTTCCAAATCAAATTCGTTCCCTAAAAGATAGGAGATATGATTAACAATGTTGTCTTGTTCTGGTCGTAACTCCTTCGTTATTGGTCCGATTTTCGCCTACTTTATATCGAAACGACCACTTCAAAAAGATTTATACTTTTACTTTTGATTGCTCATCCAAATTCCGATCCCATTGTAAGTTATCTTCACTTTAGTGGATGTGGCTACAGAATTTCAGATTTACTTGGCATTTTTTCCTTTCCTACTTTATCTCTACTTCCTTTTATCTCTTAATTCCTTCCATTTTCTTTCCTTATCTCTTTAGAATTGATTTGGAATCTAATTAATTTTCATATATCTTTAAAGCTTCACATTAACACACAAATTAAACCAAATACGCTCCAAAAATAATAATTCATTAAATCACGACAACAGAAAGGAATTTATGAAAATATATATATAAAAATATATAATTGAATACTCGAATACACCTAAAATGATGTATCCAACCTATATTAATATATCACAAATAGGGAGACATTAAGACCCCTAACTCAAAGTTGTATTGTCCTGATAAAATGAAGATAAGAATAAAGGGAAGTCTCTAAATACACACCTATGTCAATTAAGCACAGTAGAAAGAAGATAGCTAAATATATAAAATAAACTCAAAGCAACTACTCAGAAAATTTCATTTAATAATATTTACAAACTAGATTACCTGTACACGTGTCATACTTACGATCAACACGGCTCAAATTCAAGATCGGATTAGTTTCGCAATGCACGAAGGAGAGGTTCTTCACTTAGTTTACCAAGGAGGCTATAGATTGTTCATCAAACTTCACTAGTACCCAAATATCCACCTAACTACTCTCTAATGGCTTAATCACTTCTAGATCACATAGCAAAGAATCATAAGGTCTTTAAGGTTGTAATGTGGGCTTAGGGACGGTATGATAGTATATTTAGATAATTTAGAGTGAGCTTTTGGCTCTCTCCTCACTAGCCATCAACGAATCGCCCTAAAGCTTGAGTTACTCTCATAAAACGTTCTCACTTAACCCAATGATTTGATGCACTAATTAGCTTCTCCAATAACCCAATACTAAAGCATAAAGATGATCACATAAAATTCCACTTTCCGGTCCAAATATATTCAATATTTTAATATCAAATTTCCTTTTGTTATATAGCTATGACTCTCTTTTTAATGTGAGATGTCATGCTATTATTTTCAACATATTTTATTTTCATAAATTATTTCATTTACTTTAACCCCGGCAAAGGGTTACAATATAATAACCTGTGAATCATCATCAAATTATAGAGTACAAATGCATAAGCTCAAAAATTTCCAACCTAATAATATTTCCCATAATGGTGGACCCACCACCCTAAACTCAAACTCTAAAACAACTATCTATGCATCGCAATTTGAGTGCGGGTCATATGGAAAAGTCCTAAAATCTAAAGGGATATGTCTTATAACATGGCTTACAAAAAGGATTTAGAAAGGCTAGAAGGGGTTGCGAAAGATATAAATATAATAAATGTACAACAAGCTAAAAGGTAACAAGGGGCTTATTAAAGAACCGGCTTAATCACTTTCTAAACTATGCAATTTCGTTATTCTCTTACCTTTAGCACGTTGATCAAATGGTTTTATCAACTAGCTTGGATCTAACGGCCTACAGACCCCTCAAGGCGCCCTAAGATCAAACATACTTCTACCGCATTGCTTACTAATCTTCTCTTTACTATCAAATTGTGTTTCCCGTGTTCATACTCAAAGCATACAAATTAAAAAAGCTCATAAACATACTACTTTTAGTCATCAACTTACTAAAAATATGCTTTCAAGCTATTAAACACACTCTACATCTGATTCTCATGTATCAACAATTTTAATTTCTACCAAAAAACAGTAAAATCACATAAAAATAATGTAGATGAGAGACAACGAATCCCCACACCCCCAACTCCAAAATGAGGCGTGCCCCCACGCCTCGTAAAAGAATTGAAAAAGAAATTAAAAACAAGAAAATAAAGAATATACATAAATGGTAAAGAAGAAAGAGAACATACTCTCGAGGCTGTTGCCTCGCATTATCGACATCCAAGGTAGGATTTACCGGATCGCGCTTTAATTGATCAAGGAGTGTCGTGATGTGCACCTGATTAGCTTTGATTTGTGCCACATCTTCGGCTAAGAAAGGTTGAGATGCTTCAAATTTATTTAATCGCTCATCTACCTTTTCTCGCTAAATACGATCTTCTTCGCTTAATTTGTCTTTCGGAACTCCTGCTCCTTTTAAAATTGTCTTGATCCAAGTATTGTCAATATTATTGCTCATATTATACAGTAGTTTCTCTTCTTCACACGGAATCACATTCTCTTTTCGGACAAGGCACGTGATTATAGTAGGATATTTCACATTAAATAACAAAGTAGGAGAGACCGAAAAATCGCATCACCTCCTCAAAGATCAGCTTTGCCACATCTACTTCTTCCCCTCTTAAAATACAAATCAAAAATATTGCGTTTCTCTTAGTCACATCTGAAGTTCGCGTGTTTCCAAAGGCGTTTGGTGTAAGAAAATTGTGTCAAACTCTTGTATCTGCTTGAAGATATTTGTAAGGCCAAGGTCCCTTCAAATCTCCCTTATGTGATTGCACTTTCTCTTTATCTAAAACATGCTCAAAAAGTTTATTCGTATCGAAAGTCTTGATATTTTCCACTGCTTCTCTAAACTTACTGGTCCAACTAATTTCTTGAACTAGAAGTGGTTTCTAATCTCTTCAACTGTAAAAGAAACTAACTTGCCTCTAACTGGAATACGACCTTCACTATATCGGCTAAAGAGGCCTATATAGAACTCGGAAACTAACACCAAACATAAATTTGACCTCTGCATCATGAATGTAGACCAACCCAATCTATCTCCCATCTCTACGAATCTCTTGTAATCACCTTTTCCAACTTCTTTTTCGAATACTCTCTCATAATCAAAGGGCAGGTCTGGTAAGTGTTTTTTTGCGGAAGCTAACAAGAGTTTTAAAGCTTCATCTTCCTTGGGCATTGGACTCTCGATTTGTAGAGGTTGTGGTGTCTTCTCCTTGAAAGTTGTAAACTTTTTGCTCTTTGAATTTTCTAATGTTAGCTTTCCTCTATTCTCTTGACCTGTTTTACCCTTTTTATTTACACTAGAACATGAAATTTTCTCAATTGACTTCTTCTCAATAGAACCTAATACCTTACTTTGATTTTTCTTCATCTCCCTAACAGTATATAATGTTTTTGTTTTCTTCGTCATCTCAATTGACCTTCAACTAAAATCTTTAACACTCTTGAAATTGTAACCCTTGATTATAGGTTGAAAAAGTGTTGTTTAGGTTAGAAAAGGGTTAAGGATGACGAATATCTATGTGGGTAGGATGGACTCTTGCGCTATTAGTATGGATCTAAGAAATTGTTGGTAAGATTTGGAAATTTTGGGTATTGATTCTTCGATTCTAGGTGTTTTGATATGATATGGGTGGTTGAATTTTATAATGATGTGGGAAAGGATTTGGATGTGAATTTATGGTTATTGGGTAGTGTTTTGATGTTTGGTGAAGGTTTGTAGAAGCTTTCATGGAGTTGAGAGAGTTTTGGGGGAAGAAAGAGAGGCTTAAGGATTAAAAAATTTGTGATATAATTAACCTCTTTCTCAAAAAACCCTTCTTATAATCCTTTAGTTTGGATCTGGAGGCGCCGACCGGTATAACGGTGGTTTTGGCCGGCTAGCCAGTCAAGACCGTGACGTCATTCGCGCACACGTTTTTGTCCAGTGGTCCTCGGAATTGTACCTGATTTTTGGACCTTTGTGACGGTTTGAGGCGCACCGGTATACCGGTCATCTCACATGGTTACCGGTAAAAAAAATATGCAGCATGCGAAACTTCCTTTTTCTCTTCTATTTCAAGGCAAATTGCCTTACAAGCTTCGAACCCAACATTGGCATCACCTCCTTCAATGTATTTCAATTATCTTGCTTCCATGATATTCATTAAAACATTGTTCATTTTCTCTACTTGTGTTCCCAAGATTTGAATTGAAGCCTCTTGTTCTCTCAACTTCTTGTTTTGTGAGTATATATTACTCGTCATTAGATCCATAAAATTCTTTAAACTCTTTCCTCCCACTACTCCCTCTTGAGGATGTTGTGGTAAAGCCTTCTGAGCTTAAGTATCGGTATAAGAATCATTGGTAGGTTGTTGTGGAGGAGCAACTCTATTAAAATTTTGATTTCCTTGATAAGGACCTTGACCTCTTGGTTGGTAAGAGTTGTTATGGGGACAAGGTTGATAGTTACCTTGATTTGCGGCCCCCTGTGGATTTGAATACTGCATACCCGGATGATTATTGTTACCAAATTGGTAATTTCCTCGGTTGGATATGAAATAAACAGATGTTGGATTTCCTTCACACTCTTCCCATGTATGATTCGGTACCTCACTCTATGGACAACCTTGTGCTTCTTGCACTACATTTGTTGTAGCTAAATTCTGACGTTTTTGTTGCATCTCAAGTTTTATCTCTTTTACTTGATTCTCAATGCGGTTAATTTAGCCGAATTAGCAGTCTTTGCATCTAATCGAAGCATGCCTTTGGTATTTGTAATAGGAGCTCGTGATAGTGCCCAACACCTTTCTGTTTCTATAATACGTTCCATACCTTCAGCGCTTCTATAGGATCCATGGACACAAATCCTTCTCTTCCAACATTATCTACCCTCAATTTACTTTCTACATTAATACATTGATAAAACATCGCTAATTGTAAAGATGGGGTATAACTGTGAAGTGGAAATCTTGCTACCTTCTGTTGAAACCTTGTCCATTCGTCTCCTACTTCTTCTTCATTCTCTTGGCAAAACTTGGCAAGCTCCATATGATCTTTTAATCTCATACTATTTGGATAAAAACGGTTAAAGAATGCGGCTTGAAATTCTGCCCGAGTATTAAGTGCACTTGATGGTTGTCTATCTAGCCAATCACCAGCTTTCTCGGTAAAAAATAACGAAAACATATGACAATACAGTCGCTCCTGTGTAATGCCCGGAGTAATGTAGGCTTCACAAATCTGCATGAATTTCTAAATCGCTATTACCGGATCTTTAATTGCTGCACCTTTATAGAGTCCAAAGCTTGTAAATTGACTAAGCGTACCCGGATCAGGCCTGAACTTTATGTTTTGGATCTCTGGAGGACGATAACCTAAAGGTTGAAATCGAAAAGGTGATCCCAAGCCTAGTAGATCTTGTTCATGGCGTATATTGTTCATGTTATCTCCGTGTAGTGATATTGGAGAAACGAGTGGTGGTACACGAGTGATTGGTTCTTGACGTTGATTTTTATTCTGATTAAGATTAATATTATCCCTTCATGGAACTAGCTCTTCCTCTTATGACATAGCTCTTCTTTTTTCTCGTTCTTCTCTCAAGCATCGATTGTAAGCTGTGAAAACACTTTCAGGATTCTCGAGCATACACTAAAACCTGAGAAAGACAAAAAAAAGCGTAAATCTGACAAAAATAACTAAAAACTATTACACTAAAAATAAAAACCCACACGCTAACGAGGGACAAGTCCCCGGCAGCGGTGCCGAAAACTTGGTGTCGGCTAAGGTTGATAAAAATTAGATAATAAAGATGCGACTAAACACCCTAACCGAGCACAGTACTCACTACAAGTATCACAGGTCGTATGCAAGTCTTAATGATATGTAAGCTTTCGTTCACAGGGACTTAGTGTGTTATAAGAATGGATTAACAGAAAAGCGTTGTAAATAATAGTTACTGAATTTAAAGACAGGAAAAGTAAATAATAATGATTGATTGAGGAGAGAATGATTAATTAGACTAAAGACAATAAATTAAAGATGTAAGAATGAGATGAGAAAGTATAGCTCAGGTTTTGCTAGTATGCACTAATCCTTCTATTGCTTCTACTAGTTAATAAGGGTGATTAAAGCTCTTAGATAAGTAGTCAGGATTCTATATTCCTCCTAACCCCCTTCTGGGTGGACTTAGGTGGTGACCTGGCAATTACCAGGGGACTTGGGTAAGGACACCCTTCTCAATGATCGGTGATTAAATCTCAAACCCTAATGACTATCTAGTTAGGCAAGCCCTTTCGGATCACTACCACACACTAGACGCTTATGCGATGTTTCAATAATTAAACACCCCTTCCGGGTGACCATCTAACTACTATTAATACAATCCTAACGTGATCAAGATTAAGATAGACAATAAATCAAAGAACATAAAACAAATATATAATTAAGAAGGTAGAATCAATTTAAAATAGTTTTCCCAAACAAACGTAGATAGAAGAAAATAGTATTCAAAGATTATACATATGCAAAACCCAAGTTATGAGAAAATTAGTTCATACTAAAAAAATAAACTAAAATAAAGAAACATACTGTCAACTAGCTTTTCTTGAATGACTTCTATGATGAATAATAATATTTAAGGACTAATTGTGGAGAGGCAAGGAAAAGCTAACAATGATTAAAGGGTGTATTTATATGTGTTTATAAGACCCTAGGTCGAAATCATGGAGTAGAAGACAAGTAATTGGACTCCTTTTCCAAATCAAAATCGTTTCCTAAAATATAGGAGATAGGAGAAATACTATTGTCTTGTTATGGTCGTAACTCCTTCGTTATTGGCCCGATATTCGCCTAGTTTATACCGAAACAACCATGTCGAAAAGATATACACTTTTACTTTTGATTTCTCATCCAAATTCCCAGCCGATTTTAAGTTATCTTCACTTTAGTGGACGTGGCTGCAAAATTTCATATTTACTTGGTACCCTTTCCTTTCCTACTTTATCTCTAATTCCTTTTATCTCTTAATTTCTTCCATATCTTATTTACTTATGTTTTTAGAATTGATTTGGCATCTGAATAATTTCCACATGCCTTTAAAACTTCACATTAACACACAAATTAAACCAAATATGCTCTAAAAATAATAATTCATCAAATCAACACAAAAAATAGGAATTTATCAAAATATGAATAAATATCTATGATTAAATACTCGAATACACCTAGATTATTATATCACAAATAGGGAGACATCAATAGTCTGAGGTGCCATCAAGATTATCTCCACCTCAACCTTTTCCCGTTTTTATATTATCCATGCTCAACTACATTGAAATTATCCACGTGTTGCCAACCTCGTAGCATAGGGTTCATGAATTTATTCACACTGCCTCGATAACTACTTGTTATCTAAAATATCAATATTATTACGCATAATGAGTCTAACCACACCTCGTCTATTATGGGGTGAACCAAATCCCCTCATATTTTTAAGTTGTGATAATCATTAAGCATTCTTTGAGGGTTTCCCCTTGTTTACGTATTTAATCCTTGTGTCTCTTGCCCTCCAATAATTTCTCTTAAGTCGTATTTCTCCTATCCTCACAAAAGTTTGTTGCCTCTCAGTAGCTTCCCTCTTTTTGGTTCTTTTACTAACCACCATCACAAAATGGTCCTCTATCGAAACCTCATTGACCAAGCACAAAACTTAACTATTTAAATATCTTGAGTTCCTAAAAAAATTAAAGAACCTGAATCATCTGAATCCGTAATTACATGTCCTTTTCCGGTCTTTTCATGAACCTACCATTAACAAAACGAATTATCTCATTATCATTCACTTCTCGCAAATGCATACCATCCAAGGTCATTACATCTAAATTTGCATTTGTACATGTTATTTTCTGGAATTCCATAAGTTTGCAATTTTCCACACAGTGAAGCTGCTAAGATTATGTCTGATCAGTCCTTTTATCAAGCAAAATATACTTTTTGCCTGATGATGGTAAGCCTGCTGCATGTCGTGATTTATTTTTTATCAAGCGAGTGCAACAACTGCAGATTAGCTTGCACCACTGTCAGCTGATGTATTGTTCTTCAAAAATACTGGTGTAGATTTTCAAGCTTCCTATGCAGCGCTGGATTCTGTTTTCATGTGCCTGCAGCGCTCCAAGGATTGGTGTAATTTTTATGTTGTGGTCCAGTCTTTTAATTTGTTACCATCTATTGTAGCTGCAACAAAATCTGAGGGAGCTAATGATTTTCTAAGTTTTTCCCCTACATCAAATGACTGGAGGGACTTAGCTTTATCCATGAGCCTAACCTGAGTTCGAGAGTTTTGGACACTGCTCCTATCACCTGAGTAGTAGTCTTCTTTATTCTGGGAATCAGAACCCTCTCCATAACCATTCTTCACTCTTCGAGGTCCCTCAAAGTTCTCATAAAACCATTTGTCCTCAAAATGTCCAAATGCCTTACATTTATTGCAACAAGGGGGAAGATTTTCATACTCCACCTTAAGTACACAATATTTACCTTTAGGTAAAGCTATTTCAGTTAAATCTTTCTTCTTTTTACTCAAATCTAGCTTAATAATAACATGATCATAACTAATGTCCTCACTCTCAATTGTAACCCCATCGGTGTGTAAATTGTTTAGCAACTTGGGAGGCTATTTTAGCTATATCGTGATTGGTACAAACTTGTTCCGGTAAGTTTCTAATGATAATCCAAGAAGGTATTCATATGAGTTCAATATTTCCAAAATCGAAAAAATTCGGGATCTCGGAGAACAATAATATATGACCATAGGATGAGTAGGGACCTTTCGTAAGAGCATCTTATTTTGGCCTAACGTCCTTTTAATCTTGTTTTAATATTTGCCAAATCTCGTTCTTATGTCCCCGTAAAAGTGCTTGCCTTGCTACATGGTTTATACATTTAACTAATTGTTCTTATCCTATTTATAAACCATTGTTAAAGCTTCGTTCATGAAACCGGACCGAGTTACCGGTCACAGGGCCGGCTTACCGGCGGAAGAAAGTCATTGCCCAACGGTCAAATGCCACGTCAATCCAACCGCTGGACTAAGTGACAAACCGCACCGGTATACCGGTGAGATCACCGGATAGCCGGTCAGAAGGCAGAAAGTGCTTATAAAAGGGAGCTTTATCACATTCAACAATTCACCTCTTACCAATACAATTCTAATCATTCTTATATATTAATTAGAGATCTCAAGCCAACATAGAATCAATCCAAGCTTGATCAATCAACTTGTTATATCTACTCAATCAAGGAGTTAATCCAAGAAGTTTCAAAGTTCAATCAACTCAAGAGAAGTTTTAAGCTTAGAGTTATATCCTCTCTTTAGGAGTTTATTAGCAAAGTTCTTTCACCTTTCAAACACTTACATTTATCCTCTTAAGTCTAGTTCTTGTAATAGATAGATTAAGAGAGAATTAGAGTATCGGGATTATACTCAGTGTCCTTGTGTTGCGATAGCACAAGAGTTTGTCCTTCGTGGTATCGAAGAGGTTGTAAGGGTTATTGTATTCTCGACCCGGTTAAGAGAGACACGGATGCTTAGTGAAAAGCTTGAAATCCTAAGGAGGCTTCCTTAGGTAGTGGATGTAGGGATAACCGAACCACAATACATCGTTGTGTACTTTCTATCCCTACTCTATTTACTTTCCGCACTTTATATGTTTGATTATATGCTAGTATAAATATCGTAATAATCTTTACCTAGTTAATCAAACCTATTGTCATTTAGAGTAGTAAGAGATTAGAAACTCGATTTACTTATATCACTTATATATCAAACCTCTAGCTTATCCATTGCATGATCCCTTAAGAGTTTGATATATTTAGTTGACTTAGTAGTTTCTCTCTTAAACTTATTATTGTCCAAAAGATTTTTAATAAGGCATTAATCTTATTAGTAATCCTATTCACCCCCTCTAGGACTTTCAATTGGTATCAGAGCCTAACTCTACGTGAATAACTTAATCGTTAGTAGAGTAAACGATATGGAATTTAATCTTTTGGAAGAGTCGTCTTCTACCCGACCTCCACTTTTTGCAGGCACTTACTATCTTGCTTGGAGAACAAAAATGGAGGAATTTATCAAAACCGAAGATCCCGATCAATGGATAATAGTTATGGAAGGTCTATTCGTTCCATACAAAGAGGAGTTAAATGAAGCGGGAGTTCTTAAGTTAAATTAAGAAGAAAAAGATTATGATGAACTCACCGATGAGGATAATTCTAAACTCACTCAAAATGCAAAACCGATGTACACTCTAATATGTGGACTATCCGAAGAGATTTTCTCAAAAATGTTAGATTGTAATTCGGCAAAAGAGCTTTGGGATCGTTTGGAGTTTCTATATGGGATTGTCGAGAATGACGAAGAAAAAGAAAGCATAA
This sequence comes from Nemophila menziesii, assembly GCA_029959085.1. Taxonomy (NCBI): domain Eukaryota; kingdom Viridiplantae; phylum Streptophyta; class Magnoliopsida; order Boraginales; family Hydrophyllaceae; genus Nemophila; species Nemophila menziesii. The sequence continues at coordinate 8,585,788 of JARWIR010000017.1, read as the reverse complement.
TCCATGATGAATCTCATGACAATCCAAAACCAAATCATGAGGTAGCAATCTATCCTAACTCTTTGTCACCTCCATATAATTATGATGATATGAGGAACATTTCATCCCTTATAAATATTCTTGACTCTCAAATCCATTTGAATAACCTTATGTTGAAAAAGGCTAAAGTTGAGCAAAAGAAGTGTTTTAATTGTTGTATCACTTTAGATGATATTTTGGGAAATACTAAAAACCCTTGTTTCGAAAATATTTTCTCTTCTAATAAAAGTCAACATCTTATGAAGAAAAATATAGAAGGTTTTGAAAAAGTGGATGAAGCATTTTCCCTTGCTCTTAAAACATTAGAAAATCATCCCGATTTAAATATCACTCCATTTGATGAAAATGATATTTTTAAAGAAAAATTATTTTTGAGTGAAAATTTGATTTTACAAAAGGATGAGAAAAATTCGTGTTCAAAACCTTCTCGTTATATTTCTATTCGAAAAAGAAGTACTTGTAATTATTGTGGTAAACCCGGTCATCGTGTTTCTACGTGTCATTACCACAAACAACTTGAATACGGGTCTTTAATACCTTCGTGGGAAAAACCGACATGGATTGTAAAAAGTACTAATCATATTTCCGGATCCACTCCACCTTGGATACCATAGTAATATTTATTGTAGGTGTTGAGCGTCAAGAAAATGAAATGATATACAAAAGGACGCTCAAATCTCGTAAAAGAAAAATCCGGTGATTTCTTTCTTTATCTCGTTTTTATTTGTGCCTTATTACGTGTGTGTATATATTTCTTTTTATATGTGCTTTTATATTTCAGGCTTTACCCCTTTATCATGCTTAAAATTGTTTAGTTTTTGTTTTGGGTCTTTTTCGTACTTTTTAGAAAGTATAGGGGTCTTTGTGAAATTAAATGTTTTCATTATTTTCGAGATTTCCACTTCATACTTTTTCAAAACAAATACCTTTTTGGAAGTTTTATAACATTTCTAAACTATTGGGGAACTTTCGGGTAACTTCCGAGCATTTTTTAAAACGTCAAAAATTACCACTTTTTAGTTTTCGCCGAGGGCTTCAGCGGTATACCGGGCCAGCGAGCGGTATACCGGAGCGACAGTTTCTTTTACGGGTTTCTCCTGACCGGCTTACCGGTATATTGACCGGCATACCGGTAAATGAATCTGAACGCGTTTTTAACACAGCAGTTTACTCTTTCTCTTCTCATTTTCACCAAACCCTTTTCGTTTTTATCTTCCTTCCTCTTCATAATCCTAAAACTTACTCCTCTCCTTCAAAAACCCTTCATAAACCTTTAAATCTCTACATCATAATCCATATAATCGAAGCTTTCATCTTCTCCATATCAAAACACCTCACAAACCCATTTAAATCCTTCACTCTTGGTTTCATTATGCCTCCAAGAAAAGAATCTTCAACATCAAAAGGGAAGAAAATACCTAGCTCCTCAAGGGCTCAAGAGGAAGCTCCACCAATCACTACTCATGGCACAAAACCTTTCGAAATCAAACCCGGGAGGAAAATCAATCAATCGGCCTTTCCTTCTAGTCCAAGTTTCTATGATCTTATCTCCACTCAAGGTTTAATAGCTTTTCTCTCTATTGAAAGTTCCATTGCTATTAGCTTTTGTGTTGAATTCTATACCAATTTTGAGTATGATTGTGATAAAAATGCTATTACCTCACAAGTTAATAAAAAAACTTTTACTCTAAATCAAAGAACTTTAGCCCGTTTTTTCAATCTTCGTGATTCCGATATTGATTCTTTTTGGGGTGTTGGTTGGGGTACACTTGATGATGAACAACTAATCGAGTTTCGACTATTATGGAATCTCATATGATTCCTCCTATTTCTCTCGTTTGGAAAACTAATAATTTTTCACCCGATTTTCAAGTGGCTTATAAACTAGTTTTACAAGGGCTCTTTTGTAAATCAAAACATGATGCAATGATTTCCCCCTATGAAGCTTACCTTATGTATCTCATTTATAAATCCGAACCCATAAACTTTCAGGCAATAATGATAAAAATAATGAATCATGCCCGAAACAATACCTTAAATGTGCCTTTCGGTTTAGCCTTATCATCGCTTTTTGAAAACCATCTCAATCTTGATCCAAAACTTTCTCAAATTAAAAATTTCAATCCAAATTGTGTATTTGGTTACAAAGCTATCCTTCAAATGAAACTTGTGATTTATAACAATGAATATATCCCGGATAAAAATCTTGATCACTTAGGAGATAGTACACTCATCACTAGTATCAAATCCTCTTCCGAACCTTCCACGGGCATTCCTATTCCGACCTCTCCTATTCAAAATGAGCCTACTCAAGACCATCCTACTAATGAGGATCCTCCTAATCTCTCTCGTATTGAAATTACTATACACCGTTTTATGGATTATATGGGAAGAAAATTTGAGGTTTTGGAAGAGAAATTGGAAAGAAAATTTGGGGTTTTGGAAGAAAAATTGGGAAACCTTGCAAATGAGATGACTTGTGGAAAACGATGTATCGTGCATTAAAGATTATGTCTCACATTCCCGCCACCGTTCTAGAAGCCGCTCCCCTCAGGATAATCGTTAATTGTTTTTGTTGGGAGTTTTTATATTTTCATGTTATCTCATTTAGTTTCGATTTTACTTTGGTTGTATTGTTGAACTTCTTTAGTTTTTTGGTTGTTGGTTTCTAGTTGATTATGTTTTTATCTAGTTTGGTATTAAGTTTGAATTATCGTTTGTTATCTTTTAGGTTGTGTAATTGTTGGATATTCGAATATTTGGGTATTTTTCATTATGTTTTGGATATTTGAAGTTTTAGTTGTTTTTTAAATTATGCAAATTGTTTTTGATCTATCTAGTCTTAATTAGTTGTTTGAATTCTTGGATAATTAGTTGTTTTGGATGTCTTTAATCTTGTTATGAATATTTGAATGTTTGAATTTTTTAGTTGTTTAAATTATGTATTTAGGATATTATCAACGTTTGTCTTGATGATATAGGTGTTATTATTCTTCAAATCGTTACAAATTGCATCTTCATCCCTTTCATTCATACAAATTGCACTTAGGCCCCTAGAGTCTTTGAAAAAAAATGTTTTTAGGACCCTAAAGTCTTTCAGAAATTAGCATCAAGGTCCCTATTGTTTGAACTATTGCATTTAGGTCCCAAATATTTGCAAATTGCACCTTAATCCTTAACTTTTGAAAAATATGCCTTGATTCTTTTATTTACATAATCCCCTCTATGTTCTTAGTTTACATAAATATCTTTAAAGTTTGGATTTTACTTTTAGGTCCCAAAAATTTGAAAATTGCAATTAGGTCCCTAAAATTCAAATTGGCTTTTGATCCCTATAGTTTGAATATAATACATTTTAATCCCTTTATTTTTTACCAAATTTTCTTTTACCCCTTGTTTTTTTAAAACTTTGTCATAATTTCTTTTTATTAACAAAGGGGGAGAAAATCTTAGTTAAACTTTTTCAAATAGGAACAAAAACCCTATGCATTTTGTGAGGGGAAGTTTTTCAATGTAATTATCTTTAAAACTCAAATGCTTAGGTTGAAGGTGAATCTTCGATTAAAAAAGTGTTCATTATATCTTGTAGTATTGTAACTTTCATTTTGCTATTCCCGTAAGTTATGCTACTTATTACTCGTCACTAATCTTGATTACCTCTTATAGGAAACTTTGCTATATTAATCCTCCTTGTTGGATAAATGCTCCTCCATATTATTTCTTGGATATTGTATTGTAATATTTATATTGCTAACATTTCTTTGGTGATGTAGGTGCTTTTAAGTTTCTAATTGTTTAAAAATTGTATTTTATAGCCCCTACATTTTTGAAACATGGAACAAATCCCTCAATATTTAATTTGACCTCAATATCTTCTCTTTAACAAATGATGGTCAAATTTCCTTTTTAAACTTAAACTCTTTAAAATTTGAAAAATGGTACTTATGTCTCTCAAAATATAAACTTTTACAACTTGTCCCTCAAAATTTTAAAATTACGCTTTCACCCCTAAATAGACCTTTTCTTATATTCTAAATTATTTACTAATTCTTTTTGTTGTTGACAAAGAGGGAGAAAGATCAAAGATACAAACTTAAATGTTTTATAAACCTTAAAATATCTTTGAACACAAATTTGCATTGTTATTATGCCTTGTGTAAGGGGGAGTTTTTAAATGAATTGATTTATGAAACATATTTATTAAAATACCTTATGCATAGAGTAAGGGGGAGTTACTCCATTTACCGATCGATAACTCCTTTGAAGGATTTCATTGTTAAAAACTCTTTATTTGCAAACTTGTGTTTTCGATTTGTCAAACGTCAAAAAGGGGGAGATTGTTGGCCTAACTTCCTTTTAATCTTGTTTTAATATTTTCCAAATCTCGTTTTCATATCCCCGTAAAAGTGCTTGCCTTGCTACATGGTTTATACATTTAACTAATTGTTCTTATCCTATTTATAAACCATTGTTAAAGCTTCCTTCATGAAACCAGACCGGGTTACCGGTCACAGGGCCGGCTTACCGGCGAAAGAAAGCCGTTGCCCAACGGTCAAATGCCACGTCAATCCAACCGTTGGACTAAGTGACAAACCGCACCGGTATACCGGTGAGATCACCGGATAGCCGGTCAGAAGGCAGAAAGTGCTTATAAAAGGGAGCTTTATCACATTCAACAATTCACCTCTTACCAATCCAATTCTAATCATTCTTATACATCAATTAGAGGTCTCAAGCCAACATAGAATCAATCCAAGCTTGATCAATCAACTTGTTATATCTACTCAATCAAGGAGTTAATCCAAAAAGCTTCAAAGTTCAATCAACTCAAGAGAAGTTTTAAGCTTAGAGTTATATCATCTCTTTAGGAGTTTATTAGCAAAGTTGTTTCACCTTTCAAACACTTACATTTATCCTCTTAAGTCTAGTTCTTGTAATAGATAGATTAAGAGAGAATTAGAGTATCGGGAGTATACTCAGTGTCCTTGTGTTGCGATAGCACAAGAGTTTGTCCTTCGTGGTATCGAAGAGGTTGTAAGGGTTACTGTGTTCTCGACCCGGTTAAGAGAAACACGGGAGCTTAGTGAAAAGCTTGAAATCCTAAGGAGGCTTCCTTAGGTAGTGGATGTAGGGATAACCGAACCACTATACATTCGTTGTGTACTTTCTATCCCTACTCTATTTACTTTCCGCACTTTATATGTTTGATTACATGCTAGTACAAATATCATAATAATCTTTACCTAGTTAATCAAACCTATTATCATCTAGAGTAGTAAGAGATTAGAAACTCGTTTTACTTGTATCACCTATATATCGAACCTCTAGCTTATCCATTGTATGATCACTTAAGAGTTTGATATATTTAGTTGACTTAGTAGTTTCTCTTTAATACTTAATTGTCCAAAAGATTTTTAATTAGGCATTAATCTTATTAGTAATCCTATTCATCCCCCCTCTAGGACTTTCAAGGTAGAGTAAGAAATAAAGAATGGATTTCGAAATTCTAACAGGGTTTCGATTCTAAAAAATGAATTTTACGGTAACAAAGAAGGAAGGGGTGGGATTTTGGTCTTTTCTTGTTATTTAGGGGGTATTTATTTTATAAGGCCCAATGACTATTGGGTTTATTATTAAAGTCCCAACTCCTAACTCTACTAGTTAGGAGTCCAACTTAAAAAGAAAAATCCTCAAAATACCCCTCTCTTCGGTGATAACTACATAGAAACCCACAAATCTAAAACACAAAACCCATATAGAAATTACTTTTTCTTTTTTTTGTCATGTATATGGTTTGAGTGGAGGAGGGTGGACAAGTTGAAAAAAGAGGGTGGACACGAAAGGAATGGAGGAGAAGAAATGGGTATGTTTTATGTTTTTCTTGTGTAGTTTAAGAAAAAATTATAATTTTTTTTTTAATATAAATGCATAACCCACAAAATATACTAAACGATGGGATCTTTTATGAGCTTGTCATTGTGAGCTCTTCATGTAAATTAACCAAAAAAAATATTCTAGTTTTTTATTGAGAGTAAAACATGGATAAAGTTTTATTTATTGCTCCAAAATGTAAGAGAAAGATTTACAATGGAGAAGTCATGCTTCCTTTCGTGAAAATAAAAATAAATTTAGATATAGCCTTGTTATTTCTTTATTTCAAAAGAATAAAATAAAAAATACATTGTTTGAATTTTTTTTCTAAACATGGATAACCTAATTCTGATTAACAGGAACTATACATAATAAAAAAACGTATATATTTATCATAAGATTAGTCGTGGTGCGTAAAAGTTAACTTAGAAATCTATGATTTCTATATTAAAAATAATGAGATTTTGACCCAAGGGGTCTTGAACACCCATTCTCTAGTGCTAACCCAACCCCCTTCTTTTGTTCTTCTTACTAGGGAACTCAATAAGATTTTAACACTATAGACTAAAATATTAATTACATTCCTACCCCTTTTTGTTTTTCTCCTCATACATATAGTTATTTATCATATTCTCTCTCATCAAATTCATTACCCGTAACCCTATCTCCTATCACAACACTCTCTCCTCTTTCTATGGCCACCACCACTGAACCCAGCTTCTTTTCGGCGAGCAAAAAAACACCGTCACCATGCAAGCCACCACCACTCCGGAGAACATCACTGTTCCAGCTCATTTCCACCACCGTGTAAGCCACTAACACTTCGGCGAATCATCATTGTTCCAGCTCATCCCCACCACCGTGCAAGCCACCACCGCTTAAAGCAAGCAGGCAGCAGCGACATCTGTCCGCGTGAAGCAAGCAAACAGGACGGAGTTCATGAGATTGCAGTTTCTCACGTCAGAAAGGAGCTCCGGTGGTTTCTCACGTCGGCAGTGCAGCAGATCTCACGTCGGCAAGATCCGGTGGTTTCTCAAGTCGGCATTGCAGCAGATCTCACGTCGGCGGTTAGATTTTGTTTGTTCGTGATGGCTCGAAGTTACGACGTGATGGCTCGAATCTCTTTGGTGGTTCGTGATGGCTCGAAGCAAGGAGGCGCGCTCCTTCCACCGCCTTACTTCACTGTTGAATCAAGCAGCTTTCATCTCCATCGCCTCTCTCCACAGAAGAAAGCTTCACGCCGACGACATTTGAGTACTAACCTCCGAGATCTGAGCTATTCCGTTCGTTGTTGTGGTGAAGAACAGCACCACGAAGAAGAAGCTGATCCATGGTGTCCCGTTCGTGATTTGCGTGACCTCCGTTATCAGCCATTATCCCATTTTTTTTTGTTGATGTTGTGTAGATCTGGTCAATCCAGATCTGGTTAAACATGACCTATAATTAGTTAGTTTCTTTATTTAGCCTTTTTTTTATTGTTCTTTGTAATAATAAATGGGTGTAAAAGTGATACTCATCATTTATTAATAATACTCAACTTTTTTTATCGAATACTCTGCTCTTTCAATAGTATACTTATCATTTTTTGTCGAAACTCATCATTTTTTATCAAAACTCATCATTTTTTTGAAACTCATCATTTTTCTCCGGTGACCGAAGGTCGTTGATCGGTGGTCGGTGGTCGATGGTCGGAGGTCGGAGGTCGGAGGTCTTTGGTCGAAGGTTAGAGTCGGTGGTCGTTGATCGGCGGTCGGTGGTTGAAGGTGGTCGGAAGTCGGAGATAGGTTGATAGTGGAGAGAGATAAACAGTGACATCACATTTTTGTCTTTTAATGTTAGTAAAGGTATTTTAGTATTTGGTCATGATTGAACTCCTTATAAAGAAATAAGATTTCTACTAGTTTCTTTAAGCCAAAAATCTAATCTCTAAGAACTTATAGGTCAATCACACAAAAAAAATAGATGAAACCTTAATTTAACCTCCAATAAACTGAAAAAAAGAAAAAAGCAAAAGCTCACAAGAATAAAGAAAGCACATAGAGAATAAAAAGAATGGGCTTATCTTCAAAACTCGTTTTGCTAAAAACAGATCCCACCCCCAACTCCCCCCTCTTTTTGACTACCAGTCCAAGATACTCATTTTCTTTTCACAACCATGAACAAACAAAGACTTAAAATCACATGGTTTATCTTGCTTTTCTTCCTTTCACTTTAGCTTTACCACTTGAAAAACATAAAAGAGAAACCCCCAACCCAACATTCCCCTAGGAAAAGAGATAAAAGAGTATTTGATCCCTAAAGTGTTGAAACAAATCCCGAGAAACAATCCATCACGATTCATAATAATTTAAATTTCAAACCAATTTCCCACGATTTAATTCAAAAGTCTAATTTTGATTTTTACATTCTCAACAAAATAGTAAATACATACACAAACACGAACCAATTCCAAAATATATAGTTAGTCAAAAGCTATTAAGACACCAAACTACATTTTCTTATACTAAATCCTATGTCTATTGTTCCTTTCATTAGCAATAGCAAGCAACCTCGATACACCTTGAGTCCACACATCATACTCTCTTTGATTCCTACACTCAAACTCAACAACTCCTCGAAGAATCGTTTTCAACGCAAAATATTTCCTGTTTTCACCTCCTTCAAGTAAATGCCTCCCTGGCCAAGCTGGAATTTCATTCATCACCTCCAATACCACATCTACAAATTATTTAAAAAATTAAATAAAATAAACAACTTTTTTTTATCCTCTTTTTTGCTTTCTCAAATCCCCAAATGAAACCAATTGTTTTCACATCATTACACAAAGACAAAAGCAACAATCACTTACTCTTTTTCTTTTTTGTTATGGTCCCGGCTACATGTTTACTCTTCATCTTTAATATAACCTGTTTATAAAAGTTAGATTCCAAATAACGGATCTTTTCTTTAAAAATATACTTAGTTAATTATCTAATTATGAGAAACAATCTTACTTGACCCAATTTGTTGATGTAAACCGATACGATTTTCCAATGAAGATCTCCTGCATTTATTATATAAATTAAATAAATCTAACAAAAAGCTAAATTAATATAACTAATAAATGTACCATTGCGTGTTCTTTTTAGAAGCTCACACCCTCTAGATAGTAACTCACGGTTACATATTCCGAGAAAATTCTCTTCTGGAAGAAGTTCACCACTTGAACTTCCATTACTACCCTCAATATTATAACCATTTCCACCTAATTTCATCCCTTTTTCCACAGGTATAACTGACGCAATATTCCACGCTTCCTTAAACGTTCTTGCCTTTAGTGTAGCCGCACCTCTAAGTGCTACAAAATAAAATTATTTAATTAAATAAAATAAAAATCGTGGGGCCCACGAGTCAAAGTTCATACCAGTAGCGGCAGCGGCAGTCAAAGTCATGATATCACCGGGAGAACGAACATTAACGGCGGAGCTAACTACAGAAGCTAAGTGATCCCGTTCAGCTCCCATAGCTTCCGCAGCTTCAACACATTGAGCCGCCACAAGAGTGGCGGCAGAAGCCACCGCCATATCAGTTTTAGCCATCACCTCATCTTTCCCTTGACCGGAGGAAGCAGCTGTAGCGGCTGCTATGGCGGCAATAGCCGAAGCCACCGCCGCCACTGAAACAGCAGCATGTAACTGCGCGTTATGTGCACGCGACTCTTCCTTTTTCTTCTCTCGCCTATCCTTCAACCACCTCCCTACCGTCTTCCCACCACCACCACCACTAGGTATTCCGCCGCCGCCTCTGTATTGAGTAGGTACCGGATTGTTGTTCAGACGACAAAACTGAACGGAAAATAAAACGTGTCAGTGAAAACATTCGTACACCTAATTCATGTATTACATTAATGTGTCTTTTATTAGAAATATTGGACAAATTGAGCGTTACATAACTGGACCATTATATTTCCTATGGCTTATGATAAATGAGGACCCATATAGAATTACAGATCACCATGAATTACCTACATAGCTAACCAACTTCCAGTTTTGCCCATTCTTGATAATTAAGTCAAAGGACAATTTGGTAATTGTGTCACCGGTCAGATCAGTTATATGTTGTACAATTATTTTGGTGGGGTGACCACCTATCATCTGAAGGACCATTGACAGTGTAATTTGTCCCATATAGATATAAATTTTGTATACATATAAAAAAATTCATTTTATAATTATTTTTAAGGAACACAATAATAATGCAAATACTTCCTAATTTATTTTGCATAATTTAAATAATTGCAAAAACGGGGTTTCAAAATGAGGTCAACAAGCATAATAATTGCACATCCCAAAACATTATTAATTATCTTTTAACATGGTAAATTTGCAAAATAGGGCTTCTATAGGTTTATGAAGCATAATAATATAGTAAATATTATTTGCCAGGTATATCCCAAAAAAAATGATATGGTAAAAATTGGAAATATGGGTTTTATAATACTTTTGAGAAAGCATAAGATGTAGGTATATCCCGAAATTATTGAAATTTTGAATGATTGAAATTGAAAAATAAAAAAAAAAGTAATTTGCATTAAAGGTAGCTATTTACGAACAAAAAAATTGACATGGTTAAAGTTGCAAAAAAGGGGTACCATTAATTATTAAAGAAAGCATAATAATGAAGACAAAAAATTGCATAAAGGGTAGCTACTAGCTATATCCCAAAAAAAAAAAACAGAAACAAAAATTGACAGGTTAAATATCACAAAAATGGTTTGATTGTTTATAAAAGTGAAAATATTTAACAAGTATAGATTTGACTTTTAAGGTAAATTACTATACAAGGGATTGGACTATTGTGTGTTGAAAAAGAAATTAAAAGGAGGTACAGTTTTAACATTATGTGATGTTATTATTGGTTAAAGAGAAAGCTGAAGATATGTCTCAATATGCAGTTCCCATGCTTTTAATTGGACCCGAAAACAGACAAACATCATTAACACAGTAACTATAGTGATTAACCCATTTGGGTATGAGCTTTAGCTACTAAAAGTTACAGTCATCCATGGTGAAAATTATTTTACCTTAAAATCATCTATTTCAGAAGGAGAAACAGGTGGACTATCAGTTAAAGAACCACCACAGCTTTGACCACCGTTTAATGGTCCACTACTATGTGAGAGACGCCCAGATGTTCTTGGTGATGAAACTTCTTGCTGTATTTACACACAAATATATTATATTTTACACTTTTTACCACAAAAGGATGTAAATATTCTAGTAATCATTGTGATTTTTTTTTTTTGGTCAAAATAAGTAAAAAGCTTTGATCAAGCGTGAAGCAAACATCACACAGAAAAAACGTTATGATTGACCGGAGAAAAATTAGTCTTTAAAAAAAAAATTAAAAAATTCCAAAAGACTTGACTAAAAGCCAAAAGCAAAAACTAAGTTGCAATTAGTTTATACTAGTAGAGACAAAGTTAAAGAATTGTTTTTATATCCGGGTCTTTATCAAATTGTTTCAACTATATTGTCACATACACGTCAATACATACATAAAAAGGATGAAGCTTTGGTGTATAGATAACTTACAGACTGTGACATAATACGATCCATGACACGTTGAGAAGTCTCAGATGAGGCGAAAGAAAAAGGGTTCCCGGAGACAGTGAAGGAAGGTTCGTCTAACTCGCCGGAAACATCTTCCGGGATAGTTCCGACGGTATTAAGGGAGGTATTTGCTGGAGATAGTGTTTTAGAGAGCTCGAAAGCTGACACACTCCAAGAACGAGAGAGGTATTCCATTGGTTCTCTTGGTGTCTCCGGTGGCCGGAACATGGGTTGTACTTGGTGGTGATTCATGTTTTTGTAGTGAACAGTTTTTTTTTTTTCTTGAGAAATAAAGTTGAAGTGAGAGGTTGGGAGATTTTAAGGTACGGGAGATAAAGTGGTGAGATTTGAACGATGATTATGAGTTAAGAGTTTATTTATGATGTCTAGAGAGAGAGAGTGGAGATTATGTGTTGAGACTTGAGTGAGTGTGTGAGAGAGAGAAAGGAAGAGTAACTGAAATAGTGTGAGGAGAGAGAGAGAAGATGAAATGGCAGAGCAGAGGTATATGTGTGTTGTGTAAATGTGTGAGTAAAAGTTTGTTAAGTATTTCTGAGAAAAAAGAAAGAAAGTTTGTCAAGTAAGCCAGTGGTAAAAAAGTTATTTTTTCTCTAATCACAATTTGTACCCGATGATAAAGACATGTGCATGATATTCTAGCCTTTCACCAACTAAAAACCCAAGGTAAATTACCTTGGGTTAGTTAGTTTAATTGGACAGAATTCTGGTTATCTTTTTAGTCTATATAAATCTGAACCGTGTCAATGACACCAAATTTTAAAAATAGCTTTCCCATATAACAAAAAAAAAATTTACTCCGCAGAGACCAAAAAGTCCTGGGATTGAATCTCATTAGAGTCAAAATGACTCTGAGTCCAAAGTGGCTCTTCCATGTTTTCAAAAAAAAAATTGAAAAAATATTCTTCTTTAAAAATGTGTTTCTAGGATCAAATAAATTTTGATAATTGTCGAGTTTAAACTTTAAAACTAATTTAAATCTTCTTTTGTTCGATTTTGATCAGCATATGTGACACCTGCAAAGTACATGATTATAGATTAAAAAAGGCGTTCTCTAGTTGACACAATGACACTCAAATCAAATAAAATGAACGTATAAAGGACCCACTAACGTATAATCAATAAGGGGTGAAAGAATAAAAATGTGTGTATAGAGGTGTACGAATAGAAATATGAGTGTTTTTTATTGTGAAATGTCTAACTCTATATATAGGAGAGATACTTGACTAGTCATAAGCCAAGAATAAAGTGTTAATACTAGATCAAGCATTAGAAAGTTAAGATGACCGAGACCTTAGTCAAGGCCAGTAGGCTTAGAGTGAACTATCTATGCCAAGGGCACAGATGTGCCAAACTCACCTAGTGATAGACAAGTCGAGGGAAATGACTAATACTCAACCATGCAAGAGTATCATCTTGCTACATTGCGAGATTCAGTTATATTTTGGGTCCAATATTGTCATAAACTGCGCATTCACCAACAACCTAATATGTGCACACGTGTCTGCCTCATGCACGCTTACGATATCTTTAAATACCTCAATATAGTATTTAAAATAGGTAAATTTAATCTCTCTGTTCAAAACACTGTGGTCATTATACAATTCAAAAACCTCCAGAGCTCTTCTGGTCGTAGTAATACTCGCTAGTATTATATAGTATCAAGTGCCGACTTACTCTTAATATTGATCTATGTATCAACATACCTCCGTAAGTAATCAAACACTTTCTTAGATGTTGACTTGCCCTCAACAATATCTATAAGAGTCAGGCCAACATTTACACAAAAAGGACACAACCCAAAAAGTTGATGATGCATCAACGTATTAGCAAAAATTTTATGAAGATCAATCCTCATCGCACATCTTACAAACTTCAAGCGTTGTCACATTCCTAAGTGAGGGGGTTTTCCCCCATTATTTGACGTTTTACACTTTCTTGTCTAGTGTTGTCACGTTTTGGTGTTTACTTTTAATTCTGGAGCTTTTATGCGTATTTTGTCTGTTCTTTGTGTAGATCATAGGTACTTTGAAGCTAGGGAAATTTGGTATGTGGATAGGAAGTGAAGAAAACAAGAACAACCCCTTGTCATGGCGCAAAAGGAAGATTCGACCACTTTTAGAAAGTGAAAGCTTATGTTAGCCAAATTGGAAAGTGGATTGTTGAGTTACCACGTGAAATTGGCAAGGACTCTGAAGGATCCATTTTGTAGGAATATGGGATTTGAAGTCAGGATCATGTGGGATTCAACGGCTCGCAATCCCGAGTTGAAATGAAGAAGTTATGCTAATTTCGTTGCAGTAGTTCGAACCATAAATCCATTAAGTAAAACGTTTTTGGGGTGAACTAGGTCACTTAAAAGAGGCCCACGACCCAAGAAACACTTTTAGATAGACTTATATAGCAAATAACATTAGAAAAGTGTCTTAGCTTGTCTTATAACATCAAGGAGCCATAATTTATCACTGGAGAAGATGCATAACGGCTAGGAGATTAGGGAAGAAGAAGACATCTGGTGTCGCCTAGGGTGTGATAAAAATATGATAAATAAATCCGGAAAACAATGCACTAATCACCTTAGACTAGCACGGTACTGCAAGTATTACAAAACGTATGCAAGTTTCAATGATAAGAAAGATTCGTTCTCAGGGACTTAGTGTGTTATACGAATGGGTAAATAACTCAGAGTAGCAATAATTAATTAAAAGACAAGAAAATAAATACGATTGATTGAAAGATGAGATTAATAACTAAATAAATTAAAAGACAAATAATTAATATGAAAGAATCAAGATGAGAGAGTATAGCTTAGGTATTTGCTAGTATGAAAGTAATCCTTCTATTCTTTCTATCAATTTCAGTTTATAAGGGAGATAATAGCTCTTAGATATGTAGTCATGATTCTAAATTCCCCTATCCCCGTAGAGAGAACTAGGGTGGCAACCTTTCAATCACGAGGAGACTCGAAGTAGGATTATCTAGCGCCACCAGGGTCCTAAGTGCAATCTTACCTACTAATAATGATTGGTGATGAAAATAAACCTTAATGACTATCGAGTTAGGCTGGTGTTGTCAGGACCAATTCTTTATTCTAGATGTTTATGTGGTGTTTCAATAGTTAAACACCCATTCCGGGCGACCATCTAACTACTATTAGCAAAGCCCTAAATTGATCAGGGTTAAGATAGACAATGAATCAAAGAACATAAATCAAATATATGGTTAAGTAGCTAGAATCAGATTATAACATATAATTCCCAAAGAAACTTAGATAGAAAGACAATAGAATTCATATATTATACATGATGTAAAACCCAAGCTATAGGAAAATTAGTTCATACCTGAAGTAAATAAACTAAAAGAATGATACTAAGATGTCATCTTGCTCTCTTCAATAACTCTAATGATATAAAACTTAAGGACTAACTTATGGGAGGCAAGGATTACTTTACAAAGGTTTAAGGGTGTATTTATAGGTGTTTAGAAGACCTAATTCGTTTTCTTGGAGTGGAAGACAAGTAACTTGGACTCCTAGTCCAACTCAAGTTCGTAACCCTAAAATATAGAGCACTTCTCTTTTTTGAGTTATGTGCCCTTTTGTGGTCGTGGGTGCTGGAATTCAGATTTATTTGGCAACTTTATCTTTCCATACTTATCCTTTCTTGACTTTATCTCCAATTTCCATGCATATCTTCTTTCCTTTATCTCTTTAGACTTGATTTGGCATCTCATAAATTTCCATATATCTTTAAAGCTTCACACTAAAAAAATAAATTAAACCCAATATGCTCTAAAAATAATAAATCATTAAATCAAGACAAGAAATAGGAAAGTGCAATAATACATGAGAAAATCGACTAGAAGACTTCCTAAAACACTAAAAATGATATCTCCAACTAAGATTGAATCATCACAAATTGGGAGACATCAATATCACCATTGCAACTTTGATTACAGTAATTCTTAGCTCTATCCTTATTAGTTTTCCGTAAGGAACATGATTCTTATATTATTTCCTATTGATTTTTATTATTTGAGTATGAACTAATTCTTTAATTGCTTGAGAATTGTTTATGTATGAACCCTAGAATACTAATTTAATGTATTTGGATTTTGGAATTGTTTTATATTATAGTTTAATTTCGTTGTGTATATAACTTGTGCTCAATTGCTACCAATATTTATATCACATATGGATAATTTTAGTAATCTTGTAATTAGCATCTGGAAGGGGGGTTTTGTAATAGACATAGAGTACAGGAGCATGGTGTGCGTTAGTAAGCCGACGGGTCTTGACTAGCCAAGTGATAATTAGGGTTTGAACTTTGTAAAAGACTTTCAGGTTAGTTAGCTTCTCAAGTGTACCCGGAAGGCAGATGGGAAGAATATTGAATCTCGGATTTACGTGAAATATCCAATTGCCCGTATAACTAGATTAGTTATATCTTTGTCATACCCACTCTTTTTGTTATTAGTTTATTTACATTTCGTCTTTAAATATTTGCATTTTAGTTTTAAATCACAAAAACCAAACAAACATTTTATATATCAGTTGTCATGTACCTTACAACTAAGTTATTATACTCGTAAACACATTAATTATAACCTAGATAGACTCTGTGAAGACAACATATCATGTACTTACTTTTTATTACTTGTCAACGACCCATGCACTTGCAGAAAGCCACCTTTCCTTTTGGTGTTGATTTATATCACAACCTAGGGGCGAAAAGGTTATGGCGCCACTGCTGGGGACTATAAGTTTATATTTTTGTGATTTTAGTTTAGTTTAGTATTGTAGTGTAGTTGTTTTTTGTTTTACGTTGGTTTCTTTGTTTTTATATTATACAGGTTTAAGGGGCGCAAGGAGATATGGAATACTTGAATGCTCAAGTGAATCTAGTGAAGAATAATAATCAAGGTGCACCAGTCCCACTTAAGGTCGTGCGTGGGTTTATGCAACCTTATGCGCAACAACCTCTCCAATTGCCGCCTATTTGGATCCTCCCACCCACTATTCAAGTCGTGTAATTTAAGCTCGATGTGGGCATGAGTAATCAGTTTGCCACTTACGACTATTATAGAGGGGCTGCCCATGAATATCGCCCTTAGTAGTAACAAAGTCAATTAGCGATGAAGTATATTACTTAGCAATACCTTTAAGCATTATTCTCACCGGATTAGCTCTGTTTACTTTAGTTTTTATTTTTATTATTATTTGATGATTATTCTTAGTTTAATTCTGTTTACTTTTATCTTGTTTTTAGTTATTAATTGTTACAAAACCAAAACAAATATTCCAATTTTTATCTTTAGGCCCCGTTTGGTTCGTCAAAATAATGAGTATTTCTGTTTTTATCTTCAATATTTTCCAAAATACTAATAAAAACGTGTTTGGTTAGAGAAAATGAAAACAGTTTTCTGAAAAATTAAATGAAAACACTGCTATATTGGAGAACATGAAATCGACATTTTTCATATTTTCTGAAAATTTTGAAAAGAAAACGAAAAACATTTTCAAAAAATATATTCTGAAAATGAAAACAGAAAATGTTTTCACAAACCAAAAGGGCCTTAGTATCTCTTTATTTGAAATGTAAACTCTATACATTTACACTACTCTCAAAACCATTAAATCACGCTCAATCCCATCTCTCTCTCTCTCTCTCTCTCTCTCTCTCTCTCTCTCTCTCTCTCTCTCAATGTATATATATATTATTCGTAAAGATTAAAAATTGTGTGACTATAATATTTTAATCATAAAATTTGCAAATTTATATTAAATATAAATATGACGTTACTATCCTCCTCATTAATAAATATACATTTAATCATTTAGAGATTATATTTCAGAGTTTTAGTAGTGAGTAACTGAAATTGACATTCTAACCAAAAAAGAAATTAAATGTAACAAAACTCACTCTCTTCATAATGCCTATGGAACAGTATTAATCTCGATAAACCCTGTAGTTATTGCAAGGGCAGATCCATCTTAGGGTTAGGGTGGTCATGGCTTGGAACAAAAAAAAAAGGGTGGTCATGGCCCCCTGATTTTTCAAAAAAAATAATTAATTATAAGCTATTGGTCTTCATAATTTTTCTGAAATTTCATTTTGCCCTTCAAAATTTTAAAATTTATGTATTTGACTTATAATTATTTTATATATATATATATATATATATATATATATATATATATATATATAAGTATTTTATTTTTTATTATAAAATAAAAGGTTAATGCTCAATAAACCCTTACAGTCTTGTGTACTAGCCCGTAAAAGTCATGGTCTTTCTACCCTTTTTTACCACACATACGCCATCGATCTTCTCTATATTTTCCAACAGTTTCTTTACTTCTAAATTATTTGATACCGTCAAACAAACCTTCTTTATATCTAACAAACCTTAGACAATTGATCCTAGTCAGCAAACTATACTAACTACATCCTACCATAAGTATAATGCTTAAACAACATGTCAACAACTTTTAAGTAACATTTAGTAGTTGTATAAATGTAAATGTATGTTTCTCATAATTTTAGAAATGAGAGATTTAAGATTTGAGTAATAAATAGACCTTTGATTAGTAATAGAAGTCGTTAGAATTACAAAACAAACAAACCGCAACCAAGAAGAATAGTTTGAGTTTGGGGAAAATACTCAAAACTCAGAATCTGAGTTTTGGAAATTTTTTCCAGAATTCAAACTGATCTTCAAATCAAAGGTAAAAAATAAAAAATTGTATATATATCATATATTATGATACATATTCTTTGTTTATTACTCGACAGACATTAAAAAAAACTAAAAAATACAAACAGGATAAAAATGAACCCAAATAGTAGAGTAGTTTGAGTTATGAAAAAATTCTCAGAACTCAAAATCTGAGTTTTGAGAATTTTTTCATAACTCAAACTGCTTTTTTTTTTTGGGTAAAGGCCACGTGTGGCCCTCGATCTATACCCAAAGTGCACGGGCCGCCCCCGATCTTCAAAATTACCCTTTTACGCCCTCTATCTTAACCATTCGTGACACCGTTAGCCCTTTTTTCATTTTTCAGTTAGTTGACCGTTAGTCAACGCCACTTGGCGCCACGTCAGTGCCACCTCAGCGCCACCTCACCGCCAACTCATCATGACGTCACATGTTGCTCTGATGTGTAATCCTATGTGTCCAAGGGTATGTTTGTCTTTTTACTTATTATCTACCCATTCAATAACCCTAAAATCAATTACCCCAAATCAATTTAACCTACCCTCCCCGCGTTCACCCTCCTTCATCTCCTCCCCGTTCGTTCGCCTCCCTTTAATCTCTTCTCCCTTTAATCTCTTCTCCGATGGTTGGATCTAGAAACACCATTGATTCGTCTCCTCCGATGGCTTGTTCCAGAAATACTAATGGATCGTCTCCTCCGATGGCCGGTTTCAGAGTAACGAACGCTTCTTCTCCTCCGGTCTGGGGTTCGAGAAACACCGACGCCCCAACTCCTCTGATGAATGACCCAGGTAAGGAAGATTGGGTATGTTATTGCGGGTTTCGTGTGAAGATTTGCACTTCATGGACGGACACGAATCCGGGAAGGCGTTTCCTTGGATGCTCGAAGTATCAATCGGTGGAGAGAAAATGCTCGTTCTTCAGCTGGTATGATCCTCCCATGTGTGATAGAAGTCGGGTGGTGATTTCCGGGTTGCTCCGGTCGTTGTCGAGGAAAGAGGAAGAATTTGAAGCTCTGAAATGTAATGAAGGTAAAAACCATAGGATTTGGTATATGTTTATTTCATTTTTGTTAGGTTTTATTGTTTCTCGAATGTTTTAGGGGATTTTAGTAGTGGATTGGTTTTCTGGGTTTTTAATGGTTTGTTGTTTCAACGTATTTCGTTTTTCTGAATCTGAGTTATTTGAATGTTGTTGAACCGTGTTTTGATTTGTATCCGAGATGGTGATTATGTGGCACTCGATTTATTTTTATTTTATACCCAATGGCCCATTAAGTTTTAGTCTTTGTATGTTTTGGCCCTTTTTTTTTAAAGCCTGCTGGGCCCTCGAACATGGTTAAGTAACCTTCTGTGGCCCAATCTAGTATACCGCGTACTAATATTCATTTTTTTATTTATGTGGAATACGAAACGTCTATGCATGGGAAACCGAAGGCTAGTCTATGGAAACCCAAGGGGTTATCTCGGGGACTAAAAAACTGTAATTATTACACCAAGTAACCCCCTCTATATATATAGTGATTACCTCTATTGGTTTTCTTAAACCAAAAACCTTTAGCTAAAATTGTATAAGTTAATTAGAATTAAGATGAAGGATCAACAGTCTGGAGAACCATCGTCGAAGGAGAAGGGAAAAAAGCGTAAGTCTTTTTTTATTTTATTTTTTTCTGTAGTAAAAAGCTATTATATCAAGCAATAAGTATTCGTTTTAATATGATATAAGTATTCTATAGCACGTTTTGTACTTAACTTCTTTTTGACATCTTCTTTCGTAGCGATGATTTCTGGGTCTCAATCAGCCCCACCAAAGACACGACCAGCACCCAAGACCTACAAGAGCAAGTACTCGTTCCAGGAACCAGGCAACCGTTGGAGTGTCAGGCGTGCACCAATCTGTGTACGTGAGAAGGTAAAGACGAAGGTCGTTCCACTACCATATGGAAAGGAGTTAATACTGGTTGAGTCTAGTTCCGAAGGCGAAGATACCCCGTCGCCCAAGAGGATGAAGGTTTCAAGACAGTCTCCTGTTCGGATTTGTTCGCCTAAGTATTTCAAGTTCGAGGATGAAGACGAGATGTCAAGTGATTGAGCCATTCTGATTCTGGTTTATGATTGTTATGGTTATGTTAGTTTATTGTTAATCTAATTATAGTATGAAGGTCTGTTTTAATTAAGTATTTTGTCTAGTTGTAATTCTGAATTCTGTTGAGGGGTTTTGGAACGTTATTTTGATTGTATGATTGTGTTTTGGTGGAAGTTTGTTGGACTTTGGTATATGGACTGTATTTTGATTTTTAAATGAATTCTGGACTCTTATTATGGGTTTTGATTTAGTTTTTCTGGTACCCGATTCTTTTACAATGACACATATTTGTATGGGCGACAAAATAAGGAATTTTCATACTTGACAAATAATTAGAAATGAATAATAATCAAAATTATATATTTTTAACCTCACTACACAATTAGTTAATATTTTTTATTGAATTTTGAATTACTATTTTAATCAATTATGACATTGTTTACAAACATAAACACTTTATAAATAAATATAAATAGTTAATAAAAATATAAAACATACGTAAATCTAAATCATATATATATATATATATATATATATATATATATATATATATATATATATATATATATATATATATATATATATATATATATATTAAACTTTAAGTATTATTTTTAAAAGTGTTAATGGCAGAATGTTTATTACATTTATAATCAAACGTATACTTCTATTATAAATTTTACGTGTACATATTAAAGACATACTATTTATGTACATATATATATTTATTTAAGTAAAAATAATTATTGTATTTTAATAAAATAATAATAAAATTAAATACTATTAAAATAAAATTAAAAATAAAAAATATAAATAAATAGTAGATATGATTTATAATTACTAAGAGAACTTAATTTAATACATATACCACCAAAGTTTACTACTTTTTGAATCTCCATCATTTACGCCTTTTCCGTGCATGTTCTTCCGAGCTAAGGATATCCTTGCTTGTTTTAGGAAATGGTAGTTCATCTGGGCCAGGAAGCCAGATGAAGAAATCGCATTCCTTTTCCGGCACATCTTGGAATCGATAATCTTCAAAGTGACATCTTAGTGAACGAAAACTTTTACTCCCACCTAACTTAACGTTGACAATCAATGCGGGCATTCCGCATTTGCATACCTCCGTATCCGAGTAGTTCTCCGGCGAGACCTCCATTAAAGGTGATGGCTTGATGTTCAGGTCACTTGGAGTGAAGTCAGGGAATAAAGGTGACCTGGTTTCCCAATGGTCACTACCGCTTGAATTGTAATCCGACATTTTTGGCGAAATGTGTTTGCTTTGTAATTTTTTTTTAAGTGAGCTTTGTGGTAAGATATACAAATCTGAATATCACAACTACGCTTAAATAGGAGCAAAAAGCAATAACACAATGTAAGTATTCTTACAAAAACCAAGAAGTTCACGTGAACAAAAGTAAAAGTTTTCTTACAACACTAACACAACCACGTGAATAAAAGTTAAAGAAGTTCAAAATTCTGACAAACAACCACTAAAAAAATAGCATAAAATTTGAAATACTTCTTTCACATCTTTTCTTTCTTGACTTTAACCAATTTGACCGTCTTACCCTTCTTTTTGACTCCGAGTTGATTCTTCACCGTTTTGCCCCTCTTCTCTTTTGAACTTGGACCCACGTTCTCTTCCTTCTGAGCGATTGTTTTGATATTCACTACTGCATTTTGTTTCTCTTTCTCAACTAGGAGATTATCTTTTTTTGGAACAGCATCTATGTTGTCAATCTTCGAGTTTTGTTTTGAACTTGAACCTCGATGAAAAAGGTTCTTCATGAAATCAGCCATATTTTTATCGAAATCCTTGAATGCCTCGTTCACCCCAGCAACGTCAAAAGTAGGAGTCATACATTTAGACTTCCCTTTACCTTTAGATTGAAGCATCTCCAAACTCACATTTTGTTTCCCTTTATATAAAAAAGGATTACCTTCAATTTTCTTTGTGCCAATTGTGATTGCCCCAGGTTTGCTAATAGGAGTAGGAGCCATAGTATGCACCCCAATTCCACCTGGCCTAAAAGGTGGTCTCTTAGTTTTATCCTACAAAACAAAGGTTATAATCATTACACTTTGCTAAAAGTAAATAAAATTTGTTCACAATTAAACTTACACTTGGTTGTCCAAGATTCTTGACACCAGTGGGCAGAAAACCGTCCTTCACATTAGGGACACTAAATTTGCTAACCTCCACGCAGGGTTTCTTATTGGGTGTAAACTATATGGAACAAAACACAATGTTATATGATAATACAATTTTATAAGAAATTTCATCTTAAATTACTACCTTTTCTTTTTTCGAAGGTCCTTCAACTCTTTCCCGCTTCTTTTGTGGGCCCATCCAACCGCGTGGCTCGTTAGTACTACCCTGTGTCGTCAACACCACTTGCTCCTCATTTCCACGGGTAGACTTTTACAATAAGATTAAAAAAAACAAGTTAATGACTTATATGTAATGTAAAACAGTAATACAAAAGTAATTTCACCTTAGATGTTTCGGGTTCATCAACTTTATCTTCAACATCGGTTTTGGAAGGTGTTGGACACCGCTTGGCTCTTGATTTAGGTCTCTTCCCACTAGGGCTAACCACTTGGGTAGTCACTACAATGTTGCTATCATTGACGTCGAGGTGAACTTCACTCGCGTCAATGTCAACGTCAACTTTACTTTTACATCCCGTTAGTTGGAGATCACTTCTTAAAGCTTCCACAGTAACATCACTGTTGACCACGTTAATGTTTACATCACTATTAGTCGCGTTGACATAAACATTATTTTCAGACACTTTTGGTTTTTTCTTAAGTCTACTCGATCTTCGCTTGTCAACTTTGACCACAGAGCTGCTTTGACCTTGAGACTCCTCTGAGACCATCTTCGGAGTTTCAGTTGTTTGATCATCCACGCTATTACCTTTCACCGGGTCATTTACTACGCTTTCAGCTGCACTTTGACCTTCACTTTTCCTTGAACAACTTCTTATGTTGTGTCCCAGTTGTTTACAAGCACTACATTTTCCTTTCAACCCATGTCTTCCTAACTTTTGAACATCCACTCGCACATCTTCTTTTCCTATGTCTTTTGCTCGTGATTTCTTCATCCTATCTTCAACATCTTCCCCAACGGCTCTATCACGCTTCTTTTTTGGTCTCCCAGCTAGTTTGACCCCTTTGGAGCAATTACTTTAGGGCCATTAGTCTGAGGCCAAAGTTCAGGTCCATTTATAGGTGCAATATAAGGCTCATATGCCTTTTTGAAAGTGGAAGTTTTAAAAAAATCAGAAGTGTAGTCTTCTGCCTCAAGACCCGAGGATGCTAGTGCAGAAATCACGTGTACACATGGGATTCCCGACAAGTCCCACCCTCGACATGCGCAATTAAAGGTATTTAAATCAACTGCAAATTGAGCCCCATTTGGGCCCTTTATCTGACAAGTACTACCTCCACAGTGTAATGGAATCCACTTGGAGGACCACTTCTTTTTTAAATTAATAATTTTCCTAATCTTAGGACAAATCACTCCCTGCCATCTACCTATCCACTTTCTTCTTTTTTCTAATCTCTCAACCAAATAAACTCTTATTCGTTCTAGACAAACTAAAATAGTAGACTCCCTAGCGTCTAGAAGTTGTTTATTCCACGACTCACACATATTATTTAATAAAACATCGCAATGTGTATTTGTCCTAAAATGGGATCGAGTCCAATACCTTGGCGGTTCTTTTGCTAACCATTCGTATGCGCCCTCATCCATTACTCTTATCACCTTCATCACGCTTGTAAATCGCTCCACATACGTAGCCCTAGCAGCTTCCCACATCTTATCTTTCAATGCAAACGAACCATGTTTTTTCTTGAAGTTTTGATGAAGGTGTCTAACACAATGCCTGTGTTCAACATCTGGTAGTAATTCCTCCAAAGCAATTCCTAAGCCCTGAAAAAAAATAACCACATTACACGATTAGGCAATAACAAAATTCAAAATGAAGAACTTGAAAACGGTATATGTTAACTACACCTTTTGTTTATCAGTAACAAACACCCACATCTCTGGATCATCAATTCCAAGATCGTCTACTAGCAAACCAACAAACCATCTCCAAGTCTCCAAATTTTCAGTTTCAACCACAGCATAACAAACGGGATAGATGCAATTATTAGCATCCATCCCAACCGCAGTTAGTATAACCCCTGGATGAGGTCCTTTAAGATGGCATCCATCCAACCCAACCACCTTTCTACAACCAGCCTTAAACCCTCTTTTCAGAGGTTCCAAACAACAATAAAATCTTAAAAACCTTTGTTCACCAGTTAATTCATCTTCCTCAGTTTTTAAAAACACTGTCGAACCCGGATTAGTCCTTACCAACTCAGCATAATAGTTGTTGAGCAAACTATATTGGTCCAGAAATTGTAGTTCATCTAACGCCTTACCCTTCTTGATGGTCCTATATGCTTGCCTCCTACTAATACTCACATGAAGATCATGTAACAATTGCTCTTGTAAATCGATTGCTCGCATTGAAGAATTTAACTTCAATTGATGAGCATACCTCGTCGATAAAACAGTCGAATTTACGTGCTTACTGTTTAATGCACATCCACAATTATGAATGAGATTAAGTGTCCTAATCTGAAAACTACCATCCACGCATTTCGTCGCATACACAAACCAATCACAGTTCAACCCTCTACACTTAGCTCTAACTCTTCCTGGTTCATTACAAGGGAACCAAACATTCCTTACTTCACAAATAGCAGTTGCTTTCACTGCTTCCTTGAACTCAACTCCGTTTGCGAAAATCATGCCAATCTTCAATTTAGGCTCGTTCTTGTCAACCACTACATTAAAACGTTGGCTTCTCCTTCTTCGACCTCCCAAACA
Organism: Nemophila menziesii; assembly: GCA_029959085.1. Classification (NCBI taxonomy): domain Eukaryota; kingdom Viridiplantae; phylum Streptophyta; class Magnoliopsida; order Boraginales; family Hydrophyllaceae; genus Nemophila; species Nemophila menziesii. The sequence continues at coordinate 8,560,573 of JARWIR010000017.1, read as the reverse complement.
ATCCTCCTCATCCGTTGATCCTTCTAAACTTCTCAAATTCTCTGACTCTCCACACGAACCCTCGTTGAAGTCTTCATCGTCTATAACAGGTAGTTCTTTAGGACAAGGGAGCTCTAACCCGTTTAATTTAACCGACGGAGATGACCCGACACCGACAAACTCAACCCCGATATCAACGTTGTTTTGGAACAAAATATCATCTTCATCGTCGTCGAGGTTATTATCGCTATCGTGAAACGAAAAATCTGAACCGCTATCATCGATACCTGAGTTAACGTTGTCGCCTTCACCTTTCTCCGAATCTGTGATTATCAATCGAAACTATTATTAAAAACGACACCCAATCACGAGTAAATGAAACCCTAAAAAACCCAGAAACCCCAAATTAAATGACTCTAGAAGAAGATTGGTACCTGAATCACTCACGATTTCACTTAAATACGCCATCAGATTTGATTTGAAATGCCACGTACGAAGTTTCTATTCGAATTTTTCTTGGAGTCGACTTGAAACGGCGAGAACTTGATTCGTTTCTTCAAACGCTTAGCAGCGAGATGATAAATGAAGATGGTTTCTTACACCGTGTTTGTACGAACGTGGGTGCTAATGAGAATTGGAGATTCGTTCTTGATTGGAACGAATTTCGGAAATTTTCTGTCTAACTTGACGAAGAACACCAAGAACACGCACTAGTATGTGCGATTTGATCCGATTTTTGTTTTGTTATAATGGGAAAGGGGTGTTACGGGGTAGTAACTTGAGTAGGTGAATGGGTAGATAATAAGTAAAAAGACAAACATACCCTTGGACACATAGGATTACACATCAGAGCAACATGTGACGTCATGATGAGGTGGCGGTGAGGTGGCGGTGAGGTGGCACTGACGTGGCGCCAAGTGGCGTTGACTAACGGTCAACTAACTGAAAAATGAAAAAAGGGCTAACGGTGTCACGAATGGTTAAGATAGAGGGCGTAAAAGGGTAATTTTGAAGATCGGGGGCGGCCCGTGCACTTTGGGTATAGATCGAGGGCCACACGTGGCCTTTACCTTTTTTTTTGTTGCATTTTTGTTCAGTAATCCACAAACATATATATATATATATATATATATATATATATATATGTATGTTGATACTTATTGTTTGTTACTCACAAACACTAAAATAAAATAAAATATATCAATGCAAAAATAAAGCCAAATAGAAGAACGAAGTTTCACATAACTCATACCGTTCTTTTTGTTTTGCTACATTTTTGTTTTACAATTCACAAACATATGGTATACATCATATTTTATGATGTATATTATTGATTGTTATTCACAAACACTAAAATAGAACTAAAATATATCAAGAATGCAAAATAAAGTAAAAAAAAACAAGCTATGTTAAAATTTAACAAGAACATATAGTGCAATTTATTAGAATTAATTAGATACATATATACTCAAAAAATATCATGAATAATTTTTAACTAGTTATATTATAATTCACTTTTATATTGATGTTTACTGTTACAATAGTAACAATAAAAACATGAAAGTTGTTGGAAAATATAGAAAAGAACGACAACGACGGTGGTAAAAAGTCAAAGAAAAAAAAGAACAAAATGTATGGTGTCTTTTCTCGGAAAAAAAATGACGGTTGTGGTGAAAAGAAATTTAATCTAGCTTGAGGGTTTTTTTTTGGACATTAATTATAAAATAAATATTATTTTCTATAATACAGAAATTTATACGATAAACAATATAAAAAAATAGTATAAGAATTTATAGTGCAATCTTTATATAATATAGAAGCATATAATGCAATTTAAATAGTACAAGACATAGTTTATAATTTTTACAGAATATATAAACTTATAGGATAAATTTATCAAAAAATGTTGCTCCCGAACGCATTTGTCTCTCACCCCACCCCTACCCCCTCTTGGCTCCGCCCCTGAGTCATTGTCATTGAGTTTTTTTTTGGGCGCGATTGTCATTGTGTTTAAAACACTAAAGAAATTGAATAAAGTAGACAAATGTTTTGTGGGACGAAAACGTCTCGATTCCTTTTAATATAAGTTAATTTGACTAAAAAGAAAACGTCTCGAATTTGATTTTTTTCTTTTTCTTTTGGATGCTCTCGAATTTGATATTCATTTTCTTTTTTTTTTCAATTTTCTGTTAAGCTTAGGCGGTGGATATATTTTGATAGAAATTGATAGTCATTCTTATTTCTTAATAATAAATAAAGCTGGCAATAAAACCCCACACGGCTTGAACCAGAAACATGAACATGTAATTATCTTGAAAATGCATTTGATGAGGGCCATCTTAATTTTTACGATAAGGTCGCAATCAATATCACTAATGAAGAATGTAACCTGCGAAAGAAGTCATTACCCGTCCACGAATGGTTGGAAGTCATAACAATCATGACTGCAATGCCAATTGTTCCAGTTGCCTAAGCGATATGGATTAGTAGGATTGCTCGTTTTTACTCACAATAATTTTCAAAATTGTGCCGTAACATAACAGAAGAAATAGACATATTCCGTCCAAAAAAAAAAACAGCAAGACACTTTTGAAAATTTCAGGAATAAAAAGATAATTTTTAAGAATTAATGTGTAAGCAGTTAGTATGATCAAAATACAAAGAACATATATTCTATTAGAAATATCAGCTAAACAATTGAAATAGTTATTCTAATAACTAAAATTACTTTGAATGATTACAATATTTAAAGTATCAAATAACTCTCCACCCAATTCAAAGTCGATAATACGATTATTTGTTGAGAAAACCTAGTAAATCACCGATTTTAAAAGCATCAGAAATAAAAATTTCAAATAAAAAATTTTCGATTAATAAAAATCTATTCTATTACAATAATGAAATACTAAACGAAATTTATACGAAATAAAAAACAAATACACGGAAATAATGAAGTTAAAAAGATATTTCGTCATACCGATTATTATTAAAAGAGAGAGTTTCTACTACAGAATTACAGAATAATTTAGAGAGAATGTAAGAGATAATTCTCAATTAATTACACTTCCTTACTTTTAATTCCTAAAAAAAAGAAAAGATGAAATTATTTATTACTTACTCACAAATTTTCAACTTAATTCCCAATTAAACATATTGTCATATTTACCTTCCAATGTTACCTTTATGTGGTTTTTTTATTGTTTTTTATTTTATTTTTTAATATTTAGTTTTTTTCAGGGTTTTTTTTTTGAATTGTTTTTAATTTTTTTTAAATGTTTTATTTGGAAAATTTTCTTTCGATTTTTTCTTTTCGAAATTTTTTTTTCAGAAAAATTTTTACCAAATTTTTTTTTCCAAATTTTTTCCCGGATTTAAAAAAAAAACGAAATTTCAGGTTATGTGTTGCTGTAACACACAAATATAGATTTAAGTGTTCATGTAACACACAAAGTCATAAAATCGACCTAAAGGATTCTCTTCATTAACAAAATTATTTTTTTATATATATTAATCGCATATACCTTAATTTTATTCAGCTTTAACTATCTTGATATATTATCTTTTTGTCCAACACTTTTTTGTTATTTTTGTGTTTATGTTTTAGGATTTTGTGTTATTCTAATTCTGTGTATTCCTAGAACACACAATTTTCAGAATTATGTATCCTTAGAACGCACAAATATAAGATTTGTGTATTCATAGAACACATAAAAATTGAATTTATGTATTACTAGAATACACCAAACTTGATTTTGTTTGTTCTAATTCTGTGTATTCCTGGAACACACAAATCTCAGATTTGTGTGTTCCTGGAACACACAAGTCTCTGATTTGTGTGAACCTGGAACACACAAGTCTCTGATTTGTGCCTGGAACACACAAGTCTTTGATTTGTGCCTGGAACACACAAGTCTCTGATTTGCGCGTTCCTGGAACACACAAGTCTCTGATTGGTGTATTGATGGAACACATATAAATCAAATTTACAAAACTTGATTTTGTTTGTTCCAATTTGGTGTATTCCTGAACACACAAATCGCAAAATTGTGTATTACTGCAACACACAAATCTCAAATCTCAGATTTGTGTATTCATGGAACACATAAAACTCAAATTTGTGTATTTTTGGAATACAAAAAACTTGATTTTGGTTGTTCCAATTTTGTGTGTTCCTGCAATACACAAATCTCATAATTGTGTGTTCATGGAACACATAAAAAAAATTCGGGGGAAAAAAATTTGAAAAAAAAAAATCGAAAAAAAAATCAAAAAAAAAAAATTTAAAAAAAATAAAAAAAATTCCAAAAAAATTTAAAAAAAATAAAAATAAATGTAAATAAATAATATTATAATTAAAGTAATTAATTAATTAATTGCCTATGGGTATTTTTGTAATCTTCCATTATTTTGTGCTTAAGTAGGAATTAAGTTGAAGTTGTAATTAATTGGGAATTTTTACACTCTCGGTGTAATTAATTGGGCATTGCCTCATGTTTCTTTTGTTTTTTTTCTGATTCGTTTCGTAGCCAAGGCAAGTGGGGAAGGACCGTATTTATAGGTGAGGAGAGCCTCTAATAAGAATCATCAGAATAAATGTTCTTTAATGACTCCATTATTGCTAACGTTTTTTATGTTATATTTATTACACCTTTTCAAATTTCAGCAACGAACCTGGACACTATGTTGACTTGTATCGTTCTCGTATTGACAAATTCATGTAACGGTTGAGTCTTAAATTGAGAATATTCTGGTTTCAAGGCATCTTTAATTTGTGGACATTTTGTCTTTTGGTTGAAAGGTGTCGAATTGTCACCAACTACTATAAGTACCATCCATCTTCCACAAGAGTCTCTTCCAAAAACTTGTTTTTTTTTTTACTCCCCCAACTCCCTAACTCCCCCCACGAGCCCACGACCCACAACCCATGCCCACACGTCATCATCACTGGGCCAGGCGAGTGGTGGTGATGGTTCGCGCGTGTGTGGTTTTGCCTTTTCCTTCTTGGCTTTCATTGCATGTAGATCTTTTGAAAGGAATAGATAGATAAGACATTATAAGCTAATATTTTTTTCTACTTCACTTTCTATGTAGGACATATTCTTCAATAAAATGTCGTTTCCACTTTCCTATATGATCATGAATAGAATTAAATTATTACCTTGTTTTAAATGATTTAAACACATTTGATTAATGTGAATTCTGACGTTATTTTGTATACTATTGTATATTTTGAACTCAACCAAAAGCGGGTGTTTATAGAAATAAAAGGAGACAACACGTTTAATGATCACAAATGTAATATTTTTATGGAATATCAAAACTAATAAAAATTTATAATGGGAGTATAACAAGATTTAAAAAAGAAATATAAAGACAACCTTATCTTTAGACCTTTGAAAACTGTATTTAAAATCTTAAATAGTGGCATATGCAATGGGTGTTGTTTAAACAAAGAGGTTACAGATAAAGCTTAGTGGTGACTCAATTGTAAGACTTTATGAAATCCTAATGAGACACAATGTGAGATACGATATTATGAATCAAACTCCAGCATGGGTAACCTCAATGGAGTTGAATTTGTGATACTTTAAGTAAAAATTAGGTTCTTCAGTATTTTTCTTAAGGAGAAAGATCTATGTGAGGATAAGCCAGGATGGATATTAATTAGATGATAAAATAATTATTTCGTGCCTTTGATTAACAACCAATTCCCTAGAATTCTTGAAATCTCGTGGAATTCCCTAAAGTAAATTATCATTTTAAAAACATAATATGAAAAAGTGCGCTTTTAGACCTATGTACAGGGCTACCTCAAGATTGACTAACAATGATGGGTCTCAATTTCATGGTTTGAATTAGACCATATTCCATATATGAGAATCATCAAGGATTGATTCATCGTATAGAGGTGTAGAAGTTGATGTATGGAATAACACACATTAAAGTAATGATACATTTTTTGATACGAGATAGGTTACTTTAAAATCAAAGATATTTGTGCTGAAGTGTTATTTTTGTATCAGTTAGGGGGTCAAATATGGTTTTTATCATATTTGGGGAGTTAAAGGATAATTTTGAAAGTTTGGGGGAGTGAAAGGATAATTTCGAAAGTTGGGGGGTTAAAGGATAGTTTTAAAAGTTGGGGGAATTGATTGCACATTTTCAAAAATAGGGGTTGAATGATAATTTTGGAATGAGAGTGGGGTTAAACAATTTTTTTTGACAAGGGTGGGGGTAGAAGGGTAATTTCAAATGTGGGGGAGGTTATATGATAATTTTCAAAAAAGGAGTGGGAAGGGGTTTGAATGATAATTTTTTGTGGGGGTTAAAGGATAATTTTGGATGTTGGGGGGTTAAATATAAATTTTTGAAACGGGTGGGAGGTTAAAGGACAATTTCTGAATTTGGGGGAGGTTAAATGCAAATTTTCAAAAAGGGTGGGGAAAAAGGATAATTTTGAAAGTTGGGGGGTTAAATACAACTTTTCAAAACACTTGGGGGTCAAATGTTAATTTAAAAAATTAGGGGGGTTGACGCAACTTTTTTAACACTTGCGTGGTTAAAGGCTAATTTCGAAAGTTAGGGCGTTAAATGCAACTTTTCGAAACACTTGGGGCGGGAGGGGGCGGGGGATTTAAAGGCCAATATCAAAAGTAGAGGGTTAAATGCAAATCTTCTAAACACTTGGGGGTTTATAACTTAATTTGGGAGGTGAAATGATAACTTTGAAAAATATAGAGCATAAAGTGTTTTACTAAATATAGGTCACTTTTCTAATATTTTTTTTTGAAATACATGGGTTATAATATTATTATTTGGATCTGCATGGGATGTAAAGCAATTATTTGGAAATTTATATGATTACCACTTTTTTTTATTGAGATGCAGGGTGCTATAGTGCTATGTTTTGTTAATTTTATTGTATTTTATTATGTGTAATTATTAATTGTATTAATATAGAAATATTGTGTATAATTTTTAACTGTATACTATAATTTTTATTATTTACTTACTATACAATAATATATAATTTTGGATGTTGGGGGGTTAAATATAAATTTTTGAAACGGGTGGGAGGTTAAAGGACAATTTCTGAATTTGGGGGAGGTTAAATGCAAATTTTCAAAAAGGGTGGGGGTTAAAAATAATTTTGAAAGTTGGGGGATTAAATGCATCTTTTCGAAACAATTGGGGGTTAAATTTTAATTTTAAAAAGTTTGGGGTTAAATTCAACTTGTTAAAACACTTGCGTGGTTAAAGGCTAATTTCAAAAGTTAAGGGGATAAATGCAACTTTTCGAAACACTTGGGGCGGGAGGGGGTGGGGGGTGGGGTGGTTAAAGGCTAATTTCAAAAGTAGGGGGTTAAATGAAAATCTTCAAAACACTTGGAGGGTTAAAAAATTAATTTGGGAGGTGAAATGATAATTTTAAAAAATATAGAGCATAAAGTGTTTTTTAAATTTAGGCCACTTTTCTGTTTTTTTTCTTTCTATAATGTTATTATTTGGAACTGCAGAGGATGTAAAGCAATTATTTGGAAATTTATGTGATATACCACTTTTTATTGAGATGCAGTGGGCTATAATGCTATTTTTTGTTAATTTTATTGTCTTTTATTATGTGTATTATTAATTGTTAATTGTATACTGTATTTTTTATTATTTTATTTACTATACAATAATGTAATACATGAACTTGTTATGTTAATTATTTAATTTACAATATATATATATATATATGTGTGTGTGTGTGTGTGTGTATGTGTGTGCGTGTCTTAGAATAATTCAAATAAAAAATAAGCCATATAAATAGTTATAGTTACAAATAAACCCCTATCAATCTCGTGGCAGGTTATAATGGCTAAAGTGTTGTCTAGACGGAATAATGGCGATGATGAGGGTAATCACCCACCTAGAGGTCCTACCGGTCATATCCCAGACTATAATAGTAAAGGTGAAATGTAACTTGTCATTGATTTAATGTAATCGGTCAAGTATAAATATTTTTTGGTTATTTCTTTACTGGACAGGGAAACGGTCTATTAAGAAAATGGGAAAGAGTATTCTCCAAACAACAGAGAAGCTAAGGATAAGTATGGTGAGGTGGTACTGCAGTGGTCGCTCCTAGAGTGTGAGATAAATCAACACTAAATATGAGGAGCAATTAACCGCAAGTGTACATTCGTTTCAAGTAATAGATAAGATATAAGGGTTCTTGTCTCCACAGGGATTGCGAGGTAAGATTGATATGTTTAAAGAGTAAAGTAGAATCAATTATAGAAATAAATAAAATAGAAATTTGTTTTGGTTTTTGAATATTATAAGACTAAACGCAAGAATGTTGAGTAAATTAAATTAACTAAGAATTTAAACTAAAGAGATTACGTAAATAAGAGAGAGATACTCGAGGCTCGTTACTGAATAACTTAAGTTTACAATCTAATGCATTTGTTTTAAGGGTAAAGTGGGTAATTGATATTAGTAGGGACTCTAATATCTTCCTAACTCCCGTCAGGGTAGACTTAGAAAGCTACTCTACAGTATTACAGACCCCGTCAGGGTGACTATAGCTACTTTAAATTAATTATGATTAAAGACAACTGGCTACGTAATTAGTTAAAGCAGCTTGGCCCAATAACGAACACCACGCGATTCTATCCTAGTTCTGTATTTAAACCCCCACCCCCTTTCCGGATGATCGCCGCCACTAGCTAATAGTCTAATTACTAAAACCTATATTTAATTTGCGCCTAATTGATGATAGTTAATAAATACAAGAATAGAATCAATATGCAATTACACGACCTAATTTAAATTGACACAATCCCAAATTAGAAAAACATTAAATTGAAAACTAGGGTTCATCCCTTAAAATGCGAGTCTCAAGTATTTAGGAGTTCAGCTCATAATGGAATACAAAAAATAACTGGAATTAATTAGAGACATAATTCCTAATTATTTATATAAATTGAAAATAACCTAATTGGAATGACTTAAGCTGTTGTTGAAGAAGAAAGACTTCTCCAGATTATGCTTCTCTACTTCCAAGCTTTCTATTTAAAACATTAATGCATACTGAATTATAAGGTCTAAGGAGCCAATTATAATTAAAAACGGATTAGGCCCATATTGGGCTTAATTAAATGATTAAGGATTCAAATCCATTTTATTATTCCCGCAATGCGCTACACTATTCTAGTATAACAAGTGTAACTTTTGCATAGTTAGTCCAATTCCACTAACTCATATGCCTATCTTTTTTATTTGAACCACTAAGTCAGATTATGTACTGTTTAGGCTCGGGAAGGGATAGAAGTGACAATTTTCAAGTTTTCAATGCTCTTCCACCCTCACTAAAGTGATGTCTTTTGCTCCTTTAACACTTACTTTTGATATTGTACTTTAAACTTCACTTCTTCTCTTCATCTTGGTGCCTCCTAGAAACCATGTACCTAATAACTTCACACTAAACAATCAAATTAATGCACAAAAGCTCTAAAAGTAACAATATCTCGATTTCGAAGGAATAAAGTGCACTATATCAAAATATGCCAATAAATCTACCAACTAAGTCCAATATCAACCTAAAATTATGTCTCCAAAGGGTATTTATCTATCACAAAATAGGAGACATCATGCATCCCCATCCAAAGCCCAGGACCAGGGGTCGATTGGCAACCAGCCCGATTCCTCTAGTCCTTACTCAAGAAAACAATTTGCATCTAGTTGGACAACTCAACCAGCTAATGTTACAGCAGGGTAAGGCTCTATTAGATATCATCCTACGCGGTCCATCACAACTGACTAATATGCATACGTGAGTATCATTTTCAAGCCGATCGAGACTCAGAGATGAGAAGGACGATGACGTGGTCCAGTCTCCCGCTGAAACTTCCCCTAGCTTTATATCCATAACGTAATATGTATTATTAAGATTTTATTATATTTATTCAAATTATAATTACGGTTTCTAATAAAAAAATCGGTAATTTGTAATTTAATTTTACTTTATTTTTCTTATACGGTTATCAAACTTTTGGTGTAATCATTTTGTTAAATACCTATAGAGACCGGCTGCGTACTCGCTAAAGAGAATATAGGTTTAGCGATCGCGGGATTGTTAGTAGTATGATTAACACTCTAGGGACCATCTTGGTGGTCGTTAAAGGGAAACGATAACTAGCAACCGTGGAGTGGTCGCTAATTATGATAACCTTTGCCAACCACAAGAGTGGTCGCTGGTTGTCCCAGATTGGTAATAGACTATAGTCGCCGTTGGTGGGGGCAAATGTGTGATAAATAAATAGATAAATAAAGATAATAATAAAGGACACACCCTTGACTACCACGAGAAACTCACTGCAAGTATTACATATCGTTTGCAAGTATTACATATCGTTTGCAAGTTTAGTTAGTAAGTAAAAGTTTGTTCGCAATAATTTGATCCGCTAGATTTACTTGTGTATATACATAAGTGTAGGAGAAATTGCTTGTTTGATAAAAAGACAATAAAAGAAATAATATTTATTTGGTTTATTGATAGAAAAGATAATACTGCAAATAAATAATATAACAAAGAATGGAGATGAGAAATATAGCTTAAGGTTGCTAGTATGCACTTATACTTCTAATTCTAGCTATAAGGGTGATTAAAGATCTTAGATAAATAGCCAGGATTCGATATTCCTCCCAACCCCCTTCTGGGTGGACTTAGTTGGCGACCTAACAATTACCATGGGACTTGGATAAGGGGACCCTACGCAATGATCGGTGGTTAAATCTCATACCCTAATGACTATCTAGTTAGGCAAGCCCTTCAGGATCACTACCGCACACTAGACGCTTATGTGATGTTTCAATAATTAGTCACCCTTCCGGGTGACTATCTAACAACTATTAATGGGGTAGTCTATACTCGTGCACTAGCAAGAACTACAACCAATAAATCAAAGCACATAAAACAGTTATATGGTTAAGAAGCTAAAATCAATTTAAAAAGGTTTTCCCAAATAACATAAAAGAAATTAAATAATTAGAAATCAAAGATTATACATATGCAAACCAAAGCTATGGGAAAATTAGCTCATATATAAAGACATAGAAATAAACTACGGATAAAAGTAATTAGAAACAAAGATAAGCTAAAGAATCTTATACAAATTACCCTAATGATAGAGGGAGATGATGGAGAAGAGGATTTTGCTCTTTTCTAACTTCTTGTCTTCCTCTCTACAGGTCTTGTTGCTTCTCTTGAATGAATAAGGATTGCTCTAAGGTTTAGAACTGAGCAACGACATGTTTACAATGATAGGAGGGTGTATTTATAGGTGTTTAGCTGACCCTAGGTCGAAATCTTGCGTAGAAGGCAAGAAACTGGAATCCTTTTCCGATTCCAATTCGTTTCTTAAAAGATTTGAGAGGATCAACACTACTCACTGTTTTGATCATATCTCTTTCGTTATTGGTCTGATTTTCGTATACTTTATATCGAAACGTCCGCATCAAAAAGATATACGTTTACTTTTTTGAATTTTCATCAAAATTCCCAGCCGATTTGAAGTTATCTTCACTATAGTGGACGTAGCTGCAGAATTTCAGATTCACATGTCAGCTTTTCCTTTCCTATTTTATCTCTACTTCCTTTTATATCTTGATTCCTTCCATATCTTCTTTCCTTATCTCTTTAGAATTAATTTGGAATCTAATTATATTTCATATATCTTTAAAGCTTCACATTAACACACAAATTAAACCAAATATGCTCTAAAAATAATAATTCATCAAATCAAGACAAGAAATAAGAAAATATCAAAATACGAATAAAAACCTATAATTATTAATCATAGACACCTAAAATGATGTCTCCAAACTAGATTATTTGATCGCAAATAGGGAGACGTCAAAACCCCCAACTCAAAGTTGTATCGTCACGATACAATAAAGATAAGAACAAAGGGAATTCTCTAAATACACACCTAAGTCAATTAATTACAGTGGAAAAAAGATATCAGAATATATAAAATTAACTCAAAGCAACTACTTTCATGTAATAAGATTCACAAACTAGATTACCTGTACACATTTCCTATTCACGATCAACACGACTCAAATTCAAGATTAGATTAGCTTCGCAATGCACGAAGGAGAGTGTTTTCACTTAGTTTACCAAGGATGCTATAGATTGTTCATCGAGCTTCACTAGTATCCAAATATCCACCTAACTACTCTTTAATGACTCAATCACTTCTATATCACATTGATGTCTCCTCATTTGTGATAGATTTATATTAGGATGAGACATCATTTCTAGTGATTTAGAAGTCATAATAGTCGATTTTCTTGTAGTGCACTTTCCTATTTTGAGTCTTGATTTAGTAAAATAATTTTTTTAGAGTATATTGGGTTTAATTATTTATTTAGTATGAAGCTTTAAAGATAATTATGGAAATTAATTAGAGTCCAAGTCAAAGACTACAAGATATGGATAGAGATAAGCATGGTAATTGGAGATAAAGGAAAGAAAAGCTAAAAACATGGAAAAGGAAAACCTGCCTTAATCCTGAATTTCTGCACCTACGACCACAAATCAGCTTATATCTCAAAAACGGTGGGGAATTTGGAGAAACGGTCAAGAGAAAAGTTGAAGATCTTTCCGAGACGATGAATTTGGTATACTCATACGCATCAAACGGACAATAATTGAAGCTGTTAGGACCAAAAGAAAAACGGGCCTGATTGCATGTTTTTAGGGTTACGAATTTGAGTTGGGCTTGGAGTCCATTACTTAACCTCTCCTTCAAGAAAACGAATTAGGTCTTCTAAAAACCTATAAATACACCCTTATATCACTTGTAAATCATCCTTGCCTCATAGTAATTAGTTCTTAAGGTTTTATTTTTCCAGTTTATTGTAGAGAGCAAGATGATGTCTTTAATTATTTCTTTTAGTTTATTTCCTTCAGGTATGAACTAAACTTCCCATAGCTTGGGTTTTGCATAATGTATAATCTATGAATTCTAATTTCTTTCTATCTAAGTTTCTTTGAGAATTACATGTTTTAAATTGATATTAGCTGCTTACCTTTATATTTGTTTATGTGTTTTGATTTAATGACTGTTTTCCTTGCGGTGCGCAACGTTTAGGATTACCTTAATAGTAGTTAGATGATCACCTTAGATGGATGTCTAATTATTAAAACACCACATAACGTCTAGTGTCGATATTAGTCCTGACAAAACTGATTCTAACTAGATAGTCATTAGGGTATAATTTAATCACTATCACCATGTATGGAAATTGATTGCTTGGGGCCTTGGTAGCGCTTGATAACCCTATTTGAACCAGCCTCGTGGTGTGTCCGTAGCCCCCTTAGTCGCTCTCAAGGTCTAAGGAATGGGAATTTAGAATCCTGACTAAGTATACAAGAGCTAATATTCTCCCTTATTAACTAGATCTAATAGAAAGAATTAGAAGGATTAGTGCATACTAACAAAACCTAAGCTATACTTCTCATCTCCTATTCTTCGTATTTTATTTTATTGTCTTTATTTTTCCTAGTTTTAATTCTTAATCTCGAAATTTATTACCTTTATTTTCTGTCTTTTAATTATTTACCCCTTACTCGTTATTGCTACCCATTCGACTAGCACACTTAAGTCCCTGAGAACGAACTCAACTTACTAACTAAAACTTGCATACGTCCTGTAATAATTGCAGTACTGTGCCTGTCTAGGGTGTGAGTGCGTAGTTTTCTAGACTTTATTTATCTTATTTTATCACACCCTAGGCGAAACCACACATAGAAAAGAATCATAAGGTCTTTAGGTTTGTAATGTTGGCTTAGGAACGAAATGATAGTATATTTGGATAATTAGAGTGAGTTTTTGGCTCTCTCCTCACTAGCCATCAACGAATCGTCTGAGAGCTTGAGTTACTCCCATATAACAGTCTCACTCAACCCAATGATTTTGATGCATTGATTAGCATCCCCAATAACCCAATAAATCATAAAGATGATCACATAAACATTCCACTTTGGTGGTCCAAATATATTCAATCTTTTCATATCAATTTTTTATTTTTGTAATATAATGATGACTCTCTTTTTGATGTGAGATATCATGCTATTTTCTTATCATAACTTTTTTCATTTACTTTTACCCTGGCAAAGGGTTACAATATAACATTCAGTGAATCATCATCAGTATATAGAATAGAGCACATTTAATAATCTTCCCAAACCAATAATATTTCCCTTAATGGTGGACCCACCATCCTAAACTCAAGCTCTAAAACAATTTTTATGCATCGCGATTCGAGTATGGATCATATAGAGAAGTCCTAAAATCTAAAGGGATATGGCTTATAATATGGCTAAATGAAAAGGCTTTAGAAAGGCTAGAAGGGGTTGAGAAGGATAATAATATAATAAATGGTCAGCAAGCTAAAAGGTAATAAGGGCTTATCAAAGAACCGCCTTAATCACTTGCTAAATTATGCAATTTTATTACTTTCTCACCTTTAGCACGTTCATTAAATGGGTGTAACAACTAGCTTGGATCTCACGACCTACACACCCCTCAAGATGCCCTAAGATCAAACATACTTCTACCGTATTGCTCACTAATCTTTTCTTTTCTATCAATGTGTGTTTCATGTAAATACTCAAAGCATACAAAATAAAACAGCTCATAAACATATTACTTTCTACCATTAACTTACCAAGCTTATGCTTTCAAGCTATTAAACACACTCTACATCTAATCCCCTCTGTCAATTTTTTTTAATTTATTCCTAAAAACAGTAAAACACATAAAAATGGAGATGAGAGACAACGAATCCCCACACCCCCAACTAAAAAATGAGCTGTGTCCCCACGACTCGAAAAAACTCTATAAAAATCTAACCTCTTCTTTAATCCCTTTTATTACTTCTTCTGGCGGCGCCATATGGTGCAGTGGACCTGACCTGCGGTGTACCGCACAAAAACTCAGTTGGACCCCGTCGCTACGGTCTTGAAGAGAGGTTACCGGCTCTAATCCTCGGCAAAGAACCTGATTTATTATACCGTTGTGACGGTCTTGACTTGGTGCGGTGCAGCAGAGTGTACCGTAGGTACAATCTGCTTTTCGATTTTTTCATTTTATCTCCAAACAAAGTTTTCTCCACTCCATTGGATAGATCTTGAAAACATACGCGATCTAGACTCGAGAAAAAGGGAATTTCGATACCCGAGAAAGAACTTTTGTTTAACGTCTTTTAAAGTTCGACATGTTACCTCGGTTATCTCATGAAATTTTCCAGGTTTTGTGAGATCTTATTGACGGAGTCTTCTTGCAGATTATGCATGGACTGTGGTGGAGCTCGTACTTGATAGCTCGAACCTTCTTGATAGAAATTTTGACTTCAGGCCCCATGAATATATGTATTTCTTGTTATGTAATAGTCATCATTACCTAGGAAACCCGAGAAAAGACTAAAAAGAAACCGCGTAAAACTGAAAACAAACAAATAAAAACTTCTACACTAAATAAACTAACTTAAAGATAAATCCCCGGCAGCGGCGCCAAAAAATTGGTAGGGGCAAAGGTGGAATAAATAAACAGATAAATAAAGATAATAATAAAGGACATACCCTTGACTACCACGAGAATCTCACTACAAGTATTACAGATCGCTTGCAAGTTTAGTTAGTAAGTAAAAGTTCCTTCGCAGGGATTTGATAAGTTAGATCTACTTATGTATATAAACAAGTGTAGGAGAAATTACACTTGTTTGATAAAAAGACAATAAAAGAAATAATATTTATTTGGTTTATTGATAGAAAAGATAATAATGCAAATAAGTAATATAACAAAGAATGGAGATGAGAAATATAGCCTAGGGTTGCTAGTATTCACTTATCCTTTTAATTATAATTCTAGCTATAAGGGTGATTGAAGTTCTTATATAATAGCCAGGATTCTATATTTCTCCTAACCCCCTTTCGGGTGGACTTAGGTGGCGATTTAACAATTACCAGGGGACTTGGGTAAGGGGACCCCACGCAATGATCGGCGGTTAAATCTCAAACCCTAATGACTATCTAGTTACGCAAGCCCTTCTGGATCACTACTGCATACTAGACGTTTATGTGATGTTTAAATAATTAGACACCCCTTCTGGGTGACCATCTAACTACTATTAATGGGGTAGTCTATACTCGTGCACTAGCAAGAACTACAGTCAATAAATCAAAGAACATATAACAAATATATGGTTAAGAAGCTAGAATCAATTTTAAAAGGTTTTCCCAAATAACTTAAATGCAAATAATAAACTATAATTCAAATATTATACATATGCAGACCCAAGCTATGGGAAAATTAGCTCATATCTAAAGACATAGAAATAATCTACGGATAAAAGTAATTAGAAACAAAGATAAGATAAAGAATCTAATACAAATTACCCTAATGATAGAGGGAGATGATAAAGAAGAGGAGTTTGATACTTTCCAACTTCTTGTCTTCCTCTTTACAGATTGCTTCTCTTGAATGAATAAGGATTGATCTAAGGTTTAAAACTGAGTAAGGACCTGTTCACAATGTTAAGAGGGTGTATATATAAGTGTTTAGCTGACCCTAGGTCGAAATCTTGAGTGGAAGGTGTTGGAAAAACTTGAATGTAATAAAGGAGGTTTTTGGACTTTTTTGTTATCCCACATCGGTGGGAGAAGTAAGCTATTTGCTTCTTTTATATTGAGTAATATTAACAAAGTCCAAATGGCCAACTACCATGCGCATAGCAAAGCAATGGAATAACCCACACGCGCGCACCACCACCACCACCCACCCACCCGACCCGGCCCGGCACCGGCACCGGCGACGGCGACGGCGTGAGGCGTGGAGCGTGGGTCGTGGTTCGTGGTTCGTGGGGAGTTTGGGGAGTCAAAAAATGAAAAATGAAATGGATTTTGTACCAGCTCTTATAGTGTGGAGAGTTGACTACTCAACTTAAAACGTAGAGACAAAGCTCCACAAATCTCGCACACGTTAAGATGAAAGAATATCCCAGCTGTTACTTGGTCAAGTCAAACACGTGGGTCAACTAAGCTGTTACAGAAAATCAAATCAAATCAAACGTGGGGGTTACAAGACTCAAAAACGTCAACCCAATTAAGCCAATTTCGGGAGGAAATCTTGGGCTTTAATGAGGACGTTTCTGAAGGCTTGGTTCCTCCTATCCACTCCCCTATATAAAGAACACTCTCTACACTTAACAGGCTACGAAAATAACACTAAAGAAAAACACTCTGCCTCACCACCCTCTCTATATTTTCCGTTGGAATTCTCTGTTAGAGATACCGGTCACGCCGGAATATCTTTTAACAACGGTGACGCTTTGCTTTTCTTTTCCGTGTAAGTGCTTTGTTATTTCCGTTTTCGTGTAACTGTTAAACTCGATTTTTGTAATCGTTTTTCCGTGTAATTGTTAACTCGATTTTTGTAATCGTTTTTTCTGTGTAATTGTTATTCGGTTGTTGTAATCGCATTTCGATTTATTGTAATAGTTAGTCTATTTCAAAACCGTTTTTCTTTTTCATTTGTTTTTGTTTTACGGAAACCATTTTTCTCTTGTAAAACTGGTGGTTATTAATATAACAATTTAAAAGATATTCATTTTCTTTTCCACCGGTTATTTAAGAAAATGGCTCTTCCTGTTTCGGCTGTTGGTTCTTCTTTGAACACTAAGCCTCTTCTCGACGCGAACAAGTTAGAGCCCCTTAATGGTTCTAACTATAAGCGTTGGGCGCAAAAAATAATGATATGCCTTGAACAGTATGAACTTGACTTTGCTATAGTCGAGGCTCCTCCACTTTTGGAGATTGGAGCTCATACTGAACAAGAGCTAGCTAGGCATGCTGCCCTCGAATCTAGGTTCAAAAGAGCTAACACCATGGCTCGGGGCTGGATGCTGAACAATGTTACTAATCCCATCTTTGACCTCCTTGCCAAAGAGAAATCGGCAAAGGTCATATGGGAAACTCTCGAGAAGAAATATGGGGCTGATGATTCGGGTAAGAAAAAGTATGTGACTGGGAATTGGTATAACTTTAGACTTACGGATCAGAAACCTATGACTGAACAACTTCACGTGTACGAGAACCTATGCGCGGAAGTTATCGCCGAAGGCATGAAGATGTGTGAAATTCTTCAAGCCAACATTTTGCTTGAGAAATTTCCCCCATCTTGGAGTGAATACCGCAACCACCTCAAGCACAAAAAGAAAGAAATGACCCTCCAAGAGCTCATCAGCCACATCCAAGTCGAAGAAGCGAATCGATTAAAGGATAAGTCAATCTCTTTCCCTTCTCATTCCTCCAAAGCTAATCTAGTCGAAGGTTCTGGCCAAGGTAACAAAGACAGGTTCAAAGGGAAGGGAAAGCAACAAGGGTCCAACAAATCTAAGTCTGGGGGAAACAAGAATCGCGGCAACTCCAACAAACAAGGTGGAGGATTCAAGATCTCTGGTAAGATTCAAAAAACTAAAGGGGCCTGTTATTGTTGTGGCAAAGAAGGGCACAAAGCCTTTGAATGTCCCCAGAGAGCTGGCCAGGGTCCCAAAGCTGCCGTGAATCTGACTGAGACCGAAGAAATCATTGCTGCGGTAATGGTTGAGGTAAACTTGGTAGAAAATAAGAGCGAGTGGATCCTTGACACTGGAGCTTCTCGTCATTTCTGCGCAAACAAATCCTTGTTCAAGAAATTCGAAAAGGCAACTGATGGTGAGTGTGTGTACTTGGGTGATTCTTCCACCGCTACTGTTCTTGGTAAGGGTCAAGTTCCCCTCAAACTCACATCTGGTAAGACTCTTGAACTGAATGATGTTCTCTTCGTTCCCTCTCTCCGTAGGAACTTAGTTTCCGGGGCTCTCCTTAATAAAGTTAGTCTCAAACTTGTTTTCGAGGGGGGTAAAGTCATTATCACCAAAAATGACGAATTCGTGGGGAAAGGGTACCTTAATAATGGTTTGTTTGTTTTAAACACTGTAACCCTTAATGAGAATGCAACTAATTCCGCTTATATTGTTGAGTCCGTTCAAACGTGGCACGGTAGACTAGGCCATTTAAATGTTGCGTCTATTAAAAGGCTTAAAAATCTTGGACTAATACCCGTTAACAACGTGGATGACTTTGAAAAATGTCAAATATGTGTAGAGTCCAAACTTGCGAAAAAACCTTTTAAACCCGTTACCACGAGACAAACTAAACTACTTGAATTAGTTCATTCGGACTTAGCTGATTTTAAAAACTCCGCTAGTAGAGGTGGAAAACTTTATTACATAACCTTTGTAGATGACTACTCTAGGTTTACTAAAGTGTATCTTCTTAAAACTAAAGATGAGGCGGAAAATGCGTTTTTAAAATATAAAGCTGAAGTTGAAAACCAACTAGATTGTAAAATCAAACGACTTAGGTCCGATAGAGGAGGCGAATATAGTTCTAATTCCCTTAAAGAGTTTTGTGAAACAAATGGGATTATCCACGAACTTAGTGCCCCTTATACACCCCAACAAAACGGCATAGCAGAAAGAAAGAATAGGTCCCTTAAAGAGACTATGAATGCCATGTTAATTAGTTCAGGTTTACCAAACAACATGTGGGGGGAAGCTGTCCTGTCAGCCTGTTATGTACTTAATAGGGTACCGCATAAATCCCTAGATAAGACCCCGTATGAAATGTGGAAGGGTTTTCCACCAAACCTGAAATTTTTAAAAGTGTGGGGATGCCTAGCCAAAGTCAAACTACCTGATTTTAAAACTGTCACCGTTGGTCCCAAAACCGTTGACTCAATTTTCATAGGGTATGCTCAGAATAGTGCGGCCTACAGATTCTTGTCATTAGAAGATAACTCTATTTGTGAATCTAGAGACGCTGAGTTTTTTGAACATGTTTTTCCTTTGAAAGATTTAAATACTGTCAATGCTTCTTTACCTGTTGATAACTTATCTACTAATGATTTTGTACCTCTTTGTGATGTTTTTCCTAACCCCTCCACTTCCACGGAGCCTAGTAATATTCCCGAGGAAGAACCTAGGAGAAGTAAGAGGCGCAGGATTGAGTCTAGCTTCGGCCCTGACTTTATAACAGCCTTTATCACAGAAGGTTCTCACATTGATCTATTAGACGAACAGGTAGTCAATTGCTTCCTCATGGAGGATGACCCAAAAACTTATGATGATGCGTTAAAATCTATAGATGCTAGTTTTTGGAAAGAGGCTATTAATAGTGAACTTGAGTCAATTAAAAGTAACCATACATGGGAATTAACCGACTTACCTAGGGGTAGCAAAGCGATTAGTAGCAAATGGATTTTTAAGAAAAAATTGAGACCCGATGGCTCAATAGAAAAATTCAAAGCCAGACTTGTTATTAAGGGCTTCACCCAAAAGAAAGGTCAAGATTACTTTGACACCTATTCCCCAGTGACCAAAATTGCCACGATAAGAACCCTTATTGCCTTAGCCGTCATTCACGAACTTGTAATACATCAAATGGATGTCAAAACCGCGTTCTTGAACGGAGATCTAGATGAAGAGATCTACATGGCTCAACCTGAAGGGTGTGTGGTCCCTGGTCAAGGGGACAAAGTGTGTAAGTTGAAAAAATCCTTGTATGGTTTGAAACAGGCACCGAAAAAATGGTATGAAAAACTAGATAGTACTCTCATTTCATATGGGTTTATTGCTAACACTTCTGATTCATGTGTTTACTCCAAGGTAACAAATTCAGAGTGTGTTATCATCTGCCTTTATGTAGATGACATGCTCATCTTTGGTACTACTATTCATATTATAAATGAGACTAAACGTTTCTTGTCTTCCAGATTCGACATGAAAGATATGGGAGAAGCTGATGTGATACTTGGGGTAAAGATCATTAGAAGCAGTAATGGTATTACCCTGAATCAGTCTCATTACGTAGAAAGGATGCTGAAGAAGTTCAATTCCTTTGATGTAACGCCTGTAAACACTCCTTATGATTCTAGCATTAACTTATCTAAACATGTTGGGGATGCTGTATCCCAAAATGAATATGCTAAAATCATAGGAAGTGTAATGTTCTTAATGAACTATACTCGACCCGATATTGCCTATACCGTAAGCAGACTTAGTCGCTATACTCATAACCCAAGTAGTGACCACTGGGTTGCACTTCGCCGTCTATTGAAATACTTGAGGGGTACCATCGATCTAGGCTTGCACTATAACAAATTCCCTGCAGTCCTTGAGGGTTTTTGTGATGCAAACTGGATCTCTGACAATGACGAAGTAAACTCCACCAGTGGTTATGTGTTCTCCTTAGGGGGAGGTGCTATATCGTGGAAGTCTTCCAAACAGACTTGTATAGCACGCTCCACCATGGAGTCTGAGTTCATAGCACTAGAGTTAGCTGGGCAAGAAGCTGAGTGGTTGAGAAGTCTCTTATCGGATGTGCCACTTTGGGAAGGAAGTGCCACACCTGTATGTATCCACTGTGATTCGCAAGCAGCCATTGGAGTCGCTCATAATAGCGCCTATAATGGGAAGAAGAGACATATTCGCATCAGACATGGGTCAGTAAGACAATTACTGAAGAATGGTGTGATAGCCTTGGAATTTGTACGATCAGAGGAGAATCTAGCTGATCCGTTCACCAAAGGCTTGACCAGGAGACTAGTCCTGGAGACGTCGAGGGGGATGGGTCTAAAACCCATTAAGTGGGAACATGTGACTAATGAGTCAATGTAATTTCCCCATCCCTAAGGCTCAAAACCAAATCGTCTAGTTCATAGCCACTTGTGGTGGTCCTTTTGAGAAGGACTTGATGAAAAAGGCGTATCGAGTGTTGAAACTCACATTTGAATTCATAGCCTTTATGGTGGTCCTTTGAGAAGGACTTGATGAATTCAAGGGTAACTTTGAAACCCAAATATTCATGGTAAAGTGTTAAGGAGACGTCCTTACACCACTCTCAAATGAATAAATCCACCAAGTTCATAGCCCTTAAAGGGTGGTCCTTAGAGAAGGACTTGATGAACCAAAGGTAATGTTAGAGGGAACCATAACCTTGAATCGGGTAGAGTATGTGCTGTGAGGGTCTCGATCGATAACCGTTAAAGTTCAAGAGTAAGTTCACTTAAACGGAATTCGGTGGTTGCCTCACTTCACTACGTGTCAATTCAAATCGCAAGATATTGACGCTTAAGTACAATTCACCCATTCTTCTTTCTGGAACCTTCTCTCCAAACCTTTTGCTAACATTCAAGTGTGTGGGGGATTGTTGGAAAAACTTGAATGTAATAAAGGAGGTTTTTGGACTTTTTTGTTATCCCACATCGGTGGGAGAAGTAAGCTATTTGCTTCTTTTATATTGAGTAATATTAACAAAGTCCAAATGGCCAACTACCATGCGCATAGCAAAGCAATGGAATAACCCACACGCGCGCACCACCACCACCACCCACCCACCCGACCCGGCCCGGCACCGGCACCGGCACCGGCACCGGCGACGGCGACGGCGTGAGGCGTGGAGCGTGGTTCGTGGTTCGTGGGGAGTTTGGGGAGTCAAAAAATGAAAAATGAAATGGATTTTGTACCAGCTCTTATAGTGTGGAGAGTTGACTACTCAACTTAAAACGTAGAGACAAAGCTCCACAAATCTCGCACACGTTAAGATGAAAGAATATCCCAGCTGTTACTTGGTCAAGTCAAACACGTGGGTCAACTAAGCTGTTACAGAAAATCAAATCAAATCAAACGTGGGGGTTACAAGACTCAAAAACGTCAACCCAATTAAGCCAATTTCGGGAGGAAATCTTGGGCTTTAATGAGGACGTTTCTGAAGGCTTGGTTCCTCCTATCCACTCCCCTATATAAAGAACACTCTCTACACTTAACAGGCTACGAAAATAACACTAAAGAAAAACACTCTGCCTCACCACCCTCTCTATATTTTCCGTTGGAATTCTCTGTTAGAGATACCGGTCACGCCGGAATATCTTTTAACAACGGTGACGCTTTGCTTTTCTTTTCCGTGTAAGTGCTTTGTTATTTCCGTTTTCGTGTAACTGTTAAACTCGATTTTTGTAATCGTTTTTCCGTGTAATTGTTAACTCGATTTTTGTAATCGTTTTTTCCGTGTAATTGTTATTCGGTTGTTGTAATCGCATTTCGATTTATTGTAATAGTTAGTCTATTTCAAAACCATTTTTCTTTTTCATTTGTTTTTGTTTTACGGAAACCATTTTTCTCTTGTAAAACTGGTGGTTATTAATATAACAGAAGGCAAGTAATTGGAATTCGTTTCCAATTCAAATCCGTTTCTTAAAATATTTGAGAGGATAAATTCTGCTCACTATTTTGATCATATCTCCTTTGTTATTGGTTCGATATTCGCGTACCTTATATCGAAACGACCACAACAAAAATATCTACGTTTACTCTTTTGAATGATCATCCATATTTCCATCCGATTTGAAGTTATCTTCACTTTAGTGGACGTAGCTATAGAATTTCAGATTCACATGACATCTTTTCCTTTCCTATTTTATCTCTACATCCTTTTATATCTTGATTCCTTCCATATCTTATTTCCTTATCTCTTTAGAATTGATTTAACATCTAATTATATTCCATATATCTTTAAAGCTTCACATTAACACAAAAATTAAACCAAATATGCTCTAAAAATAATAATCCATCAAATCAAGACAAGAAATAAGAAAATATCAAAATACGAATAAAAATTTATAATTATTTAATCATAAACACCTAAAATGATATCTCAAACCTAGATTATTATATCACAAATAGGGAGACATTAGTCGCTGAAGGGAACCTCCTACGACCACATAGTAGCAACTAAGTTTTGTCGATCACAGACAATCGCTAATACTTCTAAGGATCGATTGTACTTCCTTTGACGTCCGCCTAGACGGTCGCTAGAGTCAAGATTGTGCCTTAATGTTTGTCGAGCTAAGCGTTTTTTTAATATTTTAAAATTCTGTCTTAATGTTTGACAAACTTATAACTGAATTAGATAATGACTACGTGTTATGTCATATGTGTAACTTTTTTGTCGTCATAACGCCAAAGGAAGGATTATTACACCCTATCCTATACCCTTTTTTCTACACAATGCATTAAGATAACTATAACTGTCGACGATTGAGGTGCACTTCTAATTTGAAACATCGATTCCCATCCCTACACACTTAGTTGCACAATCTACAATTCAATTCACCTTTCTCCCAATGTGGTATACTTTCAATTCTAGGAATTTCTACATCTATTTTCTCATTTGTTCGATGATTGGAAGAATTCTCTAATTAATTCCCTCCTTGTTAAAATTTTATTGAACAATCACAAGGTTGTCCGAGTAATAGTTGTAAAGATATATATGATTTATTGTTTATGATATATAATTGGAAGAATTATATTTAGTTTACTATTTAGTAAAAATCAAGATCTTTACCATTGAATAAAAAAGAAGAATGATGAAGGATCTAATGGCGGCATAACAAATAAGATTGAGAAGGAGGCCCAAGCAGTGGAAAGAGAAAATAAATTGTTAGAAGATGATGCTGACATGATCTGGCTCAATGATACTTCATTTCGAAGTAATTATTGACATTGTTTCAATTGTTGGTAATAAAGAACGAATCATTAAACAAAAATTGACTAAAAAGGCTAAGATTAATTGTGGTTTAGAGGGGGAAGCTTGGGATGTCCTCCTAGTCACGAGATCTGCAGCAGATCTTAACCTCTAGAGTAGTTTTTTCTACTCTGACAACTTTGAGCTTACTCAAGGTATTAACTCAAGGAAAGAAATCAATAGGTGAATCTGCCCCATGGTCAACGAGACCTGGAGGTGGATGGACAGATTTCCACAATAGAAAACCAGTCACATAAAGAGGGAATATAATGGAGTGGCAGACAAATTAGCTAAGTGTGTAAGAAGTAACATTGATATCTCAGGGTGTCCGAGTGATTCTCTTGTCAATTTCTCTAGTAGTATATAGGTAATATGTAATAATAGGGATATTGGCGAATGTTGTATTGTTTCATTTTTTTTTTACAAAAAAAAGATAATAAATAGTATTAATTCTAATAAATGTAATTAGAAATAATGAATAATAAATATAGATAAATAATATTAAATTAATTAAATAATTATTATAATCAATAAATATAAAATCAAAATACTAAGATTGTTTTTTTGACAAGAACTAAGATACTTTCTTTATTCTTAAAAGATTGTCACTTATATTAAAATTAGTTGTTTTAAAAAGAGAGATTATTACTCAAAGGGTCTTGAAAACACCACCTCGTGACCCAACAAGACCCCACTAATTTTATCTTCTTACTAAAGGCCGCAACCAAAAATTAACACTATACCCCAAAAATCCAATTACCTTCTTACCCTCTTTTGTTTTTTATTTACCTATATATACTATTTTTTGTCAAATAAATATCAAAACACAATACACGCTCAATCTCTCCTCTCTCACTCTCCTCTCTCTTCTCTCCTCTCTCATCTCTTTCTCTATCTTTGAAGCTCAACCCTCGCCGGAAAATGCTAAACCGAACTCTTATTGCCGCCGTTTTGGTGTTGCAGCGGAAAAGAACAGCTTCTCTCTCTCTCTAGATTATTCCTCTCTATCCCTCTCACTCTCCCGTAAGTTAATTTATTTCTTCCTTGTTTGCTTGTTTTAGCTGGGTTTTTATGATTTTTGCTTAAGTTTGCTGAAATTACTTATTTTCTTCGTTGTTGCGTGTTTGAGTAGTTGTTTATCGTTATTCATCATTTGTGTTCATCGAGTTTTTGTGTTCATCGTGAGTTTTGACTGTTACGTGACTTCATATGCTTTGTACATCAGTAATCTTCTGTTTATGACACACGCTCAGAAGATTTTGCTCGTTTATAATTATAATACATGTTTTACGTACTTGTATGCATCCATGCTCAGTAATTATATGTTTTTGTTTAATACTCAGTACTTTTTCTGTTGTGTTGTTACGCTCAGCACTAGTTATGCAAATGCTCAGAACTTTCTGTTGTGTTATGCCTATACTCAGTACTATCTTATGCCTATGCTCAGTACTTTTTTTTGTGTTTATGCATATGCTCGACACTAGTTTTGCCTATGATCAATACTATCTTATGCCTATGCTCAGTTTTTTTGGTTTTTTCTCATGCTCAGTACTTTTTCTGTTGTGTTGTGCATATGCTCAGTACTTTCTGTTTTGCGCTCAGAACTTTTGCGCTCAGAACTTTTGCGCTCAGAAGTTTCTAGAAGGCTGCGCTCAGAAGTTTCCACATCGTTAAGCTAGATTAGATTACTTTTTTTTCTAGAAATGTAATAGATTTGTGTTAGATTATATTACTTTTTTTCCAGAAATGTTGTGAAATGTCGAATTTGTGTTTTGCTCAGAATTTTTGTTAAATGCTCAGAAGTTTTATGAAATGCTCAGAAGTTTTGTGGTGATGTTGATTTTTTGTGTTAAATCAAAAAATTATTTAAACTCAAAAACTTTTGTATAAATGCTCAGCAGTTTACTGATTATACGAGAAATGCTCAGGAGGTTTACTGATTATACGAGAAACGCTCAGCAAGTTATTGAGCATGCCCAATACCTCATGCTCAGAACTATTTTCTACGCTCAGAACTATTTTCCACGCTCAGAACTATTTTTTCAGACTCAGAACATTTTTCCATGCTCAGAACTATTTTTTCAGACTCAGAACTATCTTCCAGACTCATAACTTTTTTCCACGCTCAGAACTTTTTCCGGCGGTGGCTAGCGGTGGTCGGCGGTGATCGGTGGTTGTGGTCGGAAATGGAAATTATTTGATAATTAATGAAAAAGGAGAGAGAAAAATGATAAAGGAGGAGAGAGATTAATGGTAATAGAGGAGAGAGTGTAATGGTAGTGGAGGAAAGAGAAAACTATTTTTTTTGTCTTATATACACTATAAGGGTAGTTATGACATTGAACATCTTATTGGCCTCTAAGTAGGAGAGAGGAATCACTTGGTTCTTATATGGCACATTGATTCTCTTCAAGTCTCTTTGGGTAATTGACCCTTAAAAAGATGGTTACATTAGAAAATCAAGTCAATTTTTTTATTTTTTATACCACTCTTACCATTAATTAAATATTATAATATATATTTTAAATAAATATTTAAAATATTAAAATATTTTATAGAGCATATTTTAGTAATTATATAAATAATAAATAATATTTCTTGATATGAGTTGACACCCTGGAGAGTATTTATTACTACAGTAAGATATGTTTATTATAATTTTTTAATATTTCACTATCCATTTACGATTGGACTTATACCAATTTGGCTATATAGGATGTCGATGTCAGCTGGGCCCAGCTATTAAATAAGAAAGTCGCGCGCAACACAGTACTTACTGGTGACTGGTGTGCAAGATGATTACGGTTCCATTGTATCAAGAGCCGGCTGGCTTCATTGTTCAGAACAATATCCACAGAGCTTGCCAACTTCTGTACCCGACAGTTTTAAGGAATGCTCCTGACAAAATTTAGAGAGAAACACAACAGTTTTATTTGTTATAGCAACACTGCAAAACTAAAGGTCTTTTAATATTGTCCTTAAACACAAAGGTGCTTCATTATAAAATGGAAAAATTAGTCCATTCGAACGAAAAGAAAGATTGAGATTTTCATTTTAATTAATCTGGGAATATTTAAGTTTGTTAAATATAAATTTTATTCAGAGAAAAGGAATAAGCATGATTTGGTTTGTTTTGATTTTCATGAGACCAAAACCAACCCGATTTATCAGATTTATATAATGTGAAAATTGAATTAGACAAAATTTCGGTTCAATAACTCGGTTTTAAGTTTGTTTTACTCGATTTTTCCAAAAGTAATAATAGCTGATGTCTTCCTATTTGTGATGAATTATTCTAGTTTGAAGACATCATTTTAAGTGTATTTATTAAAACGTAAGGCGATTTTACATGATTTATTACACTTTCCTAGTTCTGGTCTTAAATTGATTATTTATTATTTATTATTTTCAAAACATATTGGGTTTAATTTATATATTTAGTGTGAAACTTTAAAAATATATGAAAATTAATTAGATACCAAGTCAATTCTAAGAGATAAAAGAAAGAGGATATGCAAGGAAATTGGAGATAAAGGAAAGAAAGTATGAGTATGGAAAGATAAAGTTATCAAATAAATCTGAATTTCACCAGCCACGTCCATAAAAGTGACCATAACTAAAAAACAGATAGGAATTTGGAAGAATGGTGTGGAGCAAAGTGATAGAGCTTTCTGAGACAATCAATTTCGATATAAATAACGCGTCAATCGGAATTGAAACGAAGAAGTTACGACCGAAACAAAACAACAACTATTTATTACTTTTCCTATATTTTAGGGTTACGAATTTGAGTTGGGTTAGAAGTACAATACTTTTCTTCCACTCCAAGAAAACATTTTAGGGTTCCCTATACCCTATAAATACACCCTTTAATCAGTAGAGACACATTCTTGACGAATCCTTAAGCCAAGAAGAAGCTTACATCAAGAGAAGAGAAGTCTGGAAGGAGCTGAACACCATATCATGTCTTCACAAGCCTTCGAATTTGTAATTGTTTTCTTTTCTTTCTTTAGTATGAACTAATTTACTTTTAGCTTGAGATTTAGCATATATGTATGAACCCTAGACTTGTTTTACATCTATCTAATTTGGGATGCCTCCGTATTTAAATTGAATTCATGTTTTATTTTTTATTTTATGTGATTTGGCTTATTGTCTGTTTCCCAGCGAATGCATGCGTATAGGATTACCTTAATAGTAGTTAGATTGTCAACCGGAAGTGGTGTTTAATTATTGAAACACCACATAAACGTCTAGTATACGGAATTTATCCTGACAAGATTTGCCTAACTAGATAATCATTAGGGTTTAATTTAATCACCAATCATCATTAGTAGGCCAAACTCACCTAGGACCCTAGTAGCGCAGGATAACCCTATTTCCAGTTCCCTCGTGATTGTGAGGTAGCCGCCCTAGTTCGCTCTCCGGGTAGGGAGGACTTTAGAATCCTGGTTATCACAATATTACATAATTCACCCTTACATGTTTAAAATAAACAAGGCTAGTGGGGATTATTTGCTAGTTTCTCGAGCTAAACTTTCATACTATCTTCTCTTCGTATTTAATTTTCTGTCTTTAATTTATTTAGTTTAATTTTATATTTACAATAAACCAACAAAAATCTCTTTAGTCCTTTATTTCCTTGCGTATTATTTAATCTAGCATTTATATTTGCACTCGATAATTTGCATAAGTTCATAACTTTTGTAGTCTCTGAGGAACGAATCTTATTTATCAGTAAAACTTGCATACATCATGTATACTTGCAGAACCGTGCTAGGCTAGGGTGTCTATTTTTGCACTTATATATATATATATCATATTTTTATCACACCCTAGTCGACACCAAGTTTTTGGCGCTGCTGCCGGGGACTACATCGTTATTCCTTTTGCATTTATTTAGTGCTTTTATTTTAGTTAGTTCTATTTTACGCTTTTTCTTTTAGTTTTGTCTTTACAAGTTTTTACAGATTGCAAGCCCGAGAAAACTTGATCTTCCCATCTCATTCAGAGTGCAACCAAGAGGAATCTGCAATCCAGAAATCCAAGCCGCTTTATTTAGACCAGATCCAGGCATGATAGTGCAATTTGCGAGTCATGGACAATTTAGCGGTGCTGCACAACAAGATTCGGTCTAGTATGTTTAGAAATTTATGCAGATCTGTGACGCTTATATCATCAAAGGCGTTACAAAGGAGCATATGTATTACGTTATGTTTCAGTTCTTTTTGACCGGAGGTGCAAGCAATTGGTAAGATTCCCAACATCCCGATGATATTCCAGACTGGGACAAACTCCAATCAAAATTGTTAGACGGATTCTATCCGGTCAGTAGACGCTTTAAAGATATGTTGGAGCTTTGACAGTTTACGCAAGAAGAAAGGGAAAGTGTTAATGAAGCATGGTTACGTTTTAATGAGAAGAAAGCGAGGTGTCCATTCCATGTCTCTTCGCTGGAATATTATTTGACCATGTTCTATGGAGGACTCAATGACGAGTCCAAAAGAAAAGTAGATTTGTTAGGAAATGGATGTTTCGTATTATTAGATCCTGAAGTAGCTCATACTATTTTGGAAAGAGTTCTTGAAACCGAGAGAAGTT
Source organism: Nemophila menziesii (assembly GCA_029959085.1). Classification (NCBI taxonomy): domain Eukaryota; kingdom Viridiplantae; phylum Streptophyta; class Magnoliopsida; order Boraginales; family Hydrophyllaceae; genus Nemophila; species Nemophila menziesii. The sequence continues at coordinate 8,530,317 of JARWIR010000017.1, read as the reverse complement.
GGTCGTTAGAATCAGAAAAACAAGAAGAGACCTCAGAATCTCTAAGGCTCAAAGAGTTAAACCAACAACTCAAGGAATTACAAGAACACTCCCTAATTCAGCTTCGATTTCCTTCATATCTCATCAAAGAAACCATTATTCTAATGGTTATTATCAACCTCAAGGAAGTTACACTAATTATCAGTCCCCACCAAATCAAAATTGGGTCGGAAATCAAGAGACTTATTATCAACCTCGACCTCAATCTTACTATCCACCACAACCTATCTATCAAGAAGCACCAATTTCTAAAGAAACTCATCAAGGACCGCCTCAATATTCAATGCAACAAGCTACACAGAAGCAAAGCAATTCGAGTTTAGATTCAAGTATGGCTGCGATAATGAAACTAGTTGAAGAAAATATGAAGATGAGCCAGCAAAGACTCCAAACCCAATCTAAGGTAATCAAAAATCTCGAGCATACACTGTGACAAATGGCGAGTACACTTCAAAACAGGCCAAAAGGGCAACTCCCAAGTGATACTATTGCTCCAGAAGATGATGCTTGTCATGCAGTTGAATTAAGAAGTGGAAAACAATTACCTCCGCCTCGAGTAGAACCAATACCAACCTCTATTCCTGAAATGGTTGAAGAAACAATAGAAGACAAGGTCGAAGAGGTATTTGAACCAAAGAGTGTCCCTAAAAAGACACAAGAAAAGAATAAAAGCTTAGTGGAAACTAATACACGTCCTCCAGCATACCCGTCACGTGTCAAAACGAAGAACAATGAAAAAGAATTCAAGAAGTTCCTTGACATGGTGCGCAAGCTAGATATTACTATGTCGTTTGTTGAAGCTCTAAAAAGAATGCCAAAGTACCTAAAGTTCATGAAAGACATTCTTTCAGACAAATAAAGTTTGGAAACTAGGGAGACGATTGGATTACCAAAGGAGTGTAGTGCTATTTATCAAGGCACGTTACCACCGAAGCTACAAGATCCCGGAAGTTTTATGATTCCCATTGCTATTGGAGAAAGTTGGACCGGGAAAGCCTTATGTGATTTAGGCGCGAGTATCAATATCATGCCAAAGTCCCTGTTCTAGAAGCTTAAAATAGGAGAGGTAATACCTGCTTCAGTGGTATTACAAATGGCAGATCGCTCCCTCTCCCAACTAGTAGGTAAAATTGAAGATGTTTTAGTTAAAACTAGTAGTTTTATATTTCCTTGTGATTTTATTATTCTTGACTACGACACGGATAAGAACATCCCCATCATCTTGGGTAGACAATTCTTAACCACGGGGCGTACACTAATAGATGTTGAGAATGGTGAATTAGTCATGAAGGTCCAAGAAGAACATGTACGATTCAACATGTTCAAGGCTATGAAATATCCAGATACAAAAGACGAACGTTTAAAAATAGACGTCATCGGAAAAATTACACAAGAGGTCTTTAATGAAGAAAACTGTGATGACGATCTAGACGAAGCCTTGGCACTTGAATCACCAAAAATATAAGATGATACCCCTGACGAAGTTTTAGCATTAGGATCAAACATACGAGAAAAACTTTGAGAATCAAGAGACATTGAACCAATGAAGAACCCATCTATAATATGTCCACCTGTTCTTGAAGAAAAACCACTTCCAAACCATTTGCGTTATGCTTACTTAGGTATGAACAAAACTTTACCTATTATTATTTATGCTAACCTTTCAGGTCCTCAAGAAGATAAGCTACTCCGTGTGCTTCGTGCTAACAAAGAAGCAATTGGGTGGACTATTGCCGATATCAAGGGAATAAGTCCATCCATTTGTAAACATAAGATCATTCTTGAGAAAGAAGGAGGGTGGTCAATAGAGGGGCAAATAAGGCTCATGCCAGCTATAAAAGAGGTGGTAAGGAAGGAGGTAATCAAGTTATTAGATGCGGGTATTATCTTTCCAATTGCAAGCAGTTATTGGGTTAGTCCAGTGCAACGTGTTCCAAAGAAATGAGGTATCACTACCATCCATAATGATAAAGATAAAGCCATTCCATCAAGAACAATTATGGGGTGGAGAGTATGCATGGATTATCGAAGACTCAACAAGGCTACAAAGAAAGATCACTTCCCTCTACCATTTATTGATAAGATGCTAGACAAACTCGCAGGAAGAGAGTATTATTGTTTCCTGGACGGATATTCAGGCTATAATAAGATTTGTGTAGATCCTCTTGAGTAACACAAAACAACCTTTACTTGTCTGTTTGGCACTTTTGCGTATAGAAGGATGCCTTTTGGTTTATGCAATGCACCTGCCACGTTCCAGATGTGTATGACGGGTATATTTTGGGACATGATTGATAAATACTTGGAGGTTTTTATGGATAATTTTTCGGTTTTGGAGATAGTTTTGATGATTGCCTAAACAATCTTGAAAAAGTCCTTGTAAGATGTAAAGAAACAGATCGTGTGCTTAATTGGGAAAAATGCCACTTCATGGTTCAAGAAGTGATTGTGTTGGGACATAAAGTTTCAAAGGCGGGAATGGAGGTTGATCGTGCTAAAATTGAAGTTATAAAACCTTACCACCTCCAGTTTCTGTCAAAGGAGTGAGAAGTTTCTTGGGTCACGTAGGATTTTACAGAAGATTTTTTAAAGATTTCTCCAAGATCGCCAAATCGCTTTGTTCTTTACTTGAGAAGGATACTCCTTTTAATTTTAATGAAGAATGTCTTCAAGCGTTTGTAACGATTAAAGAGAAGCTCATCTCCACACCGATTGTTTTACCTCCAGATTGGAATGCTCCGTTTGAACTTATGTGCGATGCAAGTGATCACGCAATAGGTGTTGTGTTAGGGCGGAGGAAAGAAAATATATTCCACACAATTTATTATGCAAGTAAAACCTTCAACACTGACCAAATGAATTAAACAGTAACAAAGAAAGAGATGTTAGTCGTGGTATATACTTTCGATAAATTTCGTTCCTACCTGATTGGGATGAAGACTATTGTATACATATATCTGATGTATCCTCATTTGTGATAATAAAATCTATTTACGAGACATCATTTTAGGCGTATTTATTAGTTTATAGGTCGATTTCCTCATGATTTAGTACACTTTCCTATTTTGGGGTCTTGAATTGATTATTTTATTATTTTTAGAGCATATTGGGTTTAATTATTTATTTAGTGTGAATCTTTAGAGATATATGGTAATTAATTAGAGTACAAGTTGGTTCAAAGAGCTAAAGGAAAGAAGATAAACGTGGAAATTGAAGATAAGAAAGTAAAAGCTAAAAACATGGAAAAGGAAAAACTGCCTAAATCTTGAATTTCTGCACCTACAACCACAAATCAGCTTATATCTTAAAAACGGTGAGGAATTTGGAGAAACGGTCAAGAGAAAAGTTGAAGAGCTTTCCGAGACGATGAATTTCAACTACTCATATGCGTCAATCGGATAAGTATTGAAGCTTCTAGGACCAAAACAAAAACGGGGCTGATTGCATGTTTTTGGGCTACGAATTTGAGTTGGGCTAGGAGCCCAATGTTTACCTTTTCCTTCAAGAAAACGATTAGGTCAACCTATACACTATAAATACAGCCTCTTAACACTAGAAAATCATCCTTGACCAAACCTTAAGGTCAGGAAGAAGCTACAACACAAGAAGAGAAGTCTGGAAGGAGCTGTGCATCAATCATGTCTTCTTCAACCTTTAATTCTGTAATTCTTTTCTTTTCTTTCTTTAGTATGAACTAGATTCTATTTAGCTTGAGTTTTAGCATATATGTATGAACCCTAGTTTTGGTTGACATCTATCTAATTTGATTGAATTTATGTTTTGATTTCTCTGTTTATGTGTTGGATTTATATTCTGTGTTCTTTACGGTGTACAACGTATAGGATTACCATCATAGTAGTTAGATAACCGGTATATTTGACTATGGAATTAGCACATAACGTCTAGAATAAGGTTTGGTCTGACAACCCAGTCTAACTAGATAGTCAATGGTTTAGTGTATTGCTATTTTATCAATTGCAAGAACAGTTTGCTTATGTTCTTATTGACACAGGTAAACCCTATTTGAAACTACCTAGCGCAATTGAAACCAAACTATTGAAATACTACATGATTCATACCTTACATGTTTAGAACGGCAAAACTAGTGGGGATTACTTGCTAATTACTCAAGCTAAACTCTCATACTATCTTCTTTTCTTTTCTTTTATTTATTTTCTGTCTTTTAGTTTATTAGTTTAATTTTTCTTTATTGAAAATCAAATAAAAATCTATCTTTCTTTCTTTCTACTTGCGTATTATTATTCTAGCTTAATTATTTTCACTTGAATATTTGCATAAGTTCTTCTTAACCTTCGTAGTCCCTGAGGAACGAATTCTATTTATTCATTAAAACTTGCATACGATCTGTATACTTGCAGAACCGTGCTCAGCTTAGGGTGTTTATTTACACTTATTTATTACATTATTTTATCACACCTTAGGCGACACCAATATCATTCAGCAATCAAGTACCTTATGGAAAAGAAGGATGCTAAGCCGCGTCTTATTAGATGGGTATTATTGCTGCAAGAGTTTGACATAGATATTCGAGACCGAAAGGGATGTGAGAATCAAGTAGCTGATCATTTATCCAGGCTCGAAGGATTTGATGCCAACAAGGGACCATTATTGGTCAAAGAGGTATTCCCTGATGAACAACTTTTTACGATTAAAGATGTGTTTGTGCCTTGGTATGCAGATATAGTTAACCTTTTTATGAGTGGTGTATTCCCTACGGATTTCAATCCACAACAAAGACAAAGGTTAAGTCATAGAGCCAGGCAATTCCTTTGGGATGAACCCTACCTCTTCAAGGTTTGTAGTGATCAAGTTATCAGAAGATGCATCCATGAAGGCGAAATTACTAAGATCATGGAAAGCTGTCATGGCTCACCATATGGTGGCCACTTTAAAGGCGATAGAACTGCAGCTAAAATTCTTCAATCCGGTTTCTACTGACCTACCCTACACAAAGATTGTCATCAATTCGTTCAGACATGTCAAAGATGCCAGTTCACTAGTAATATATCAAAAAGAGACGAGATGCCGCTTAATAATATCTTAGAAGTCAAAATCTTTGATGTATGGGGAATAGATTTCATGGGACCTTTCATAACCTCCCATGGTAATCTTTATATATTGATAGCAGTAGACTACGTGTCCAAGTGGGTAGAAGCAGTGGCAACACCAAAGAACGATGCTAAAATAGTTATATCATTCCTGAAGTCACATATCTTCTTAAGACATGGTACGCCACGTGTTCTTATCAGTGATAAAGGTACCCTATTCATCAATTTTCAGTTGAGAATTGCCCTTCATAAGTTGGGGGTGAAACACCGTACTTCAACAGGTTATCATCCCCAAACTAACGGTCAAGCTGAAGTTTCTAACCGAGAAATCAAGCCTATTCCTGAAATGACCGTGAACAAAACGAGGAAGGACTGGTCATTAAAATTAGACGATGCTCTCTGGGCCTATAGAACAGCATTTAAAACACCTGGCAAAGCATGTCATCTTCCTATTGAGATTGAATCCCAAGCCTTCTGGGCTATTAAAATCTGAATCTAGACCCAGACTTGGCCGGTAAACAAAGTATGATGTAGTTGAATAATTTTTATGAATTTTGTTTCCATGGCTATGACAATGCATGTCTCTATAAGGAGAAAACAAAGAGATGGCATGATAAACGAATTCATCCAAAGAGGTTCGAGAGAGGACAAAAGGTACTACTATACAATTTTAGATTCTCGAACTACCCGGGTAAGATTAAATCCCGTTTGGGAGGACCTTATATTGTTACAAAAGTCAAACCTCATGGAGAGATCGAAATTGAACATCCAGCCGAGCAACGGATATTCATGGTAAATGGCCAGCGCTTGAAGTTATACCATGATAGTGAGGACTTTAGACGAGCGGAGACAATCCATCTCGAAGAACACACTTAGCCCGAGGTACATGTCTAACTCAAAGACGTTAAACAAAAGTGCTCTCGGGAGACACCCCTTGTTTTAATCGCTTTCTAGTTAGTTTTATGTTTCGTAGTGTATAATTTTGAGTTAGTGCATATTATTAATGTGTTTACAAGCTAATAGTTTGGAGTTTGGAAATGAGTTTGGAGTCAAACCAGGAAAAATTGGGAAAAATCTGACTTGCTGACAGGCTGGCCGGTGAATCCACCGGTATACCGGTGGAGAAACCGTGCCACGGTTTTCAAAATCAGGTTCTCCGCCGAGAGCTTGCATGGAAAAACCATAGGCACAAAGTGTCGACACGGTTTTAAAATTTTCTGACCGGTATATCGCTGAAATCAGCGGTATACCGGTGGAGAAACCGTGCCACGGTTTCTTACATTAGGTTCCTTGCCGAGACGAAGAAAAACAAGAAATTGGATGACCGGTAAGCCAGTCATGGCACCGGTATACCGGCCCGGGAAAAACCGTGCCACAGTTTTATTAAATTAGGTTTATTGCCGAGAGGAGCTTCGAAAAATCGTGTTCGCTTTTGACGACACGGTTTGATGACGTCAGCCACCGGTAAGCCGGCGAATCGACCGGTATTGCCGGTCTGAGGCGGTTTGTGAAGAGATTGTTACCTAATCCAACTCTTATCTGACCAAGATTAAAACCTAGCCTCTCCAATACGAATTTTTCAGACCTAAACCTTATAAAAACACCTTGAGGCTTGTTTAAACCTCCACAACAAACACAACGACAACAATAATCTTTCCACCATCCTCCATAAACACATAATCTTCATCAAATCCATTACACTACACCATAAAAAACCATCAAAGATCATCAAACTATCAAGAATTCTTCAAAGAACAATCACATAAACCTTCTTCTAACATTAATAATCATTCATCCAAGCAAGAAAATCAAGCCACACTAATCTTTCTTAACTTTATTATATCCTTGGTATAGCTTGAGTTGTCGGTTATTCAAATATGACAAACAGAACAGATGCTATGGATTATAAGAGGAAGTGTTTAATCTTAGGGAAGAACAATAATTTGCCTGGAGCCACAATTGAAAAGGCCATTTACCTTGATGAGCCTGTTGAAAAGAAACCAAAGATAGAGGCACCAACACAACCACTACGAAAGAGATTAACAGCCAGAATTAGTGTACCGTCAAGGCCTAAAGAAAAGACACCAGTTCAAGATCAAGGTTCCTCGTCATATCTTAATGAGGCAGGCTATCCACTAACATGAGCAATTAAATTAACAAATGATATTAATTATTTAAGAAAAGAATTTGCTGCTTGCTGGGAGGAAATTGCAAAGATTAATCAGGTATTGGATGAAGTAACTGAGAACTTGGATATTGATAATTCTTCTTCTTCAGAGAAGACATGCTAGATCTTTATGGCCAGGTACCCAGTTCTAATTCTGCTTCTTAATTGATTATATTCATTAGGTAGTTTAGTTTAGTTTAATTTTAGATTTTATTTCTTTATTGAGTCTTTTTCGAGTCGTGGGGACACGACTCACTTTTGAGGTGGGGTGGGGATTCATTGTCCTCATCTTCCTTTCTGTTTTTGCATAAAATTTTAAATTTCTAGGTTTGAATTGGCATAGAATATATTGAATGTACCTATTGAGCATGATTTAATTAGTTAATGATAATAGGTAGTATGTTTTAGAAAGGTGTCACAAATATGTTTAGTATGCATGTATGAGAATAGGAAATAAAAGATAGAAAAGTAATTGACAATGCTAAGAAGTCAAGTTGAAACTTAGGGAAAGTTATTTGGGTTGTAGAACGTGAGGTTTGAAAGTAGTTGAAAACCCTCTTGTCTATGAACTAGTAGTGAAAAAGTAACGAAATCCGGTTGTTAGAAAAGTGAATAAGGCAGTTATTTCATGTTGAAGCCACTTGAAGCCTTTTAGCTTTCTCACCCTTTTATTTGATTATATTAGTATTTATCCTTCTTAGCCCCTCTGAGCCTTTATAAAGCCTTTTATTTAAACCACATTATAAGCCATACCCCTTAGTTTATAATACATATTCATATGACCCGCAATCGAATCGCAAAACCTGAGACAAGTCGTTTTTAGAGCTTGAGCTTGGGGTGGTGGGTTTCATCATTAGGGAACATTGGGTTTGGGAAATTGTAATTGTAATATTATTGATGGTGGAAAAGTTATTATTGTAACCCTTTGCCAAGGTAAGAGTAAATGAAAAAAGATGAAAATCATGAATTGAAAAGAAAAAATATATGAAAAAAATAGCGTGATATCTCAACATTAAAAAGAGAGTCATAGCTATACAAAAGAAAAATTTAATATGAAAAAAATATATATTTGGACCGGCAAAGTGGAAATTGTTATATCATCATGAAAAGGTTTTATTAGGTTATATTGGGGATGCAAATCAATGGCATAAAAATTGGGTTAAGTGGGAACATCTTCGAGTAAAAACTCAAGCTCTAGGGCGATTCGTTGATGGAATGTGAGGAGAGAGCCAAAAGCTCACTTTTCATTATCCAAATATACCACACCGTCCCTAAGCCCCGTTATAACCTTAAAGACTTTAGGATTTCTAGCTACCTGGTAGAGAAATAATGGAGCTATAGGTTGTAGGTAAGTGGATCATTGGATGCTATATTAGGACCTATGAACAACCTATAGCCAGTAACATGAACTGAGTTGAGACCTCTCCTTCTGGCATTGCGAAGTTAATCTGGACTTGAATTTATGGATTGTTGATTATATGTATATTAAGCATACGTGTGCATTATTTATTTAGCCTTACTACATGATACCTTTTAGATATTATGCTCTAGGATCATTCATTGTGTTCTATTCTTCTTCTCCTCCTACTTCGCCTTCTCTGTTTATTAATTGACTACCCTACTATTCTTTATCTTTATTGTATCGGGACGATACAACTTTGAGTTGGGGGTATTGATGTCTCCCTATTTGTGATGAATTAATATAGCTTGGAGACATCATTTTATGTGTATTTATTAGGATGTAGGGAGATTTTTACATGATTTATTACACTTTCCTAGTTTTGGTCTTGAATTGATTATTTATTATTTTTAGAGCATGTTGGGTTCAATTTATTTATTTAGTGTGAAACTTTAAAGATATATGGAAATTAATTAGATGCCAAGTCAATTCTAAGAGATAAAGGATATAAGATATGCATGTAAATTTGAGATAAAAGAAAAAAAGGATAAGTATGGAAAGATAAAGTTGCCAAATAAATCCGAATTTCACCAGCCACGTCCATAAAAGTGATCATAACTCCAAAACGTCTAGGAATTTTGAAGAATGGTTTGGAGAAAAGTGATAGATCTTTCCGAGTCAATCAGTTTCGATTTAAAGAACGCGTCAATCGGAGTTGAAACGAAGAAGTTACAGCCGATACAAAACAACAACAATTTATTACTTTTCCTATATTTTAGGGTTACGAATTTGAGTTGGGCTAGAAGTTCAATACTTTTCTTCCACTCCAAGAAAACGTTTTAGGGTTCCCTATAATCAGTAGAAACACATCCTTGGCGAATCCTTAAGCCAAGAAGAAGCTTTTATCAAGAGAAGAGAAGTCTGGAAGGAGCTGAACACCATATCATGTCTTCACAAGTCTTCGAATTTGTAATTGTTTTCTTTTCTTTCTTTAGTATGAACTAATTTACTTTCATCTTGATATTCATCATATATGTATAAACCCTAGACTTGTTTTAAATCTATCTTATTTGGGATGCCATCGTATTTAAATTGAATCATGTTTTATTTTCTGTTTTATGTGCTTTGACTTATTGTATGTTTTCCTTGTAAATGCATGCATATAGGATTACCTTAATAGTATTTAGATGGTCACCCGGAAGGGGTGTCTAATTATTAAAACACCACATAAACGTCTAGTATACAAAATTAATCTTGACAATATTTGCCTAACTAGATAATCATTAGGGTTTAATTTAATCACCAAACATTATTAGTAGGCCAGACTCACCTAGGACCCTAGTAGCGCAGGATAACCCTATTTCGAGTTCTCCCGTGATTGTGAGGTCGTTGCCCTACTTCGCTCTCCGGGGATAGGGATGACTTTAGAATCCTGGTTATCGCAATACTACATAATTCACCCTTATATGTTTAGAATAAACAAGGCTAGTAGGGATTACTTGCTAGTTTTTCGAGCTAAACTTTCATACTATCTTCTCTTCGTATTTAATTTTCTGTCTTTAATTTATTTAGTTTAAGTTTCTATTTACAAAAATCAACAAAAATCTCTTTAGTCCTTTACTTCCTTGCATATTATTTACTCTAGATTTTATATTTGCACTTGATAATTTGTATAAGTTTTTCCTAACTGTCGTAGTCTCTGAGCAACAAATCTTATTTATCAGTAAAACTTGCATACGTCCTATATACTTGCAGAACCGTGCTAGGTTAGAGTGTCTATTTTTGCACTTATTTATATTATATTTTTATCACACTCTAATCGACACCAATAGCATATGTGTATATTTTTACTCTGTTAAAATTATGTAAAAAAATTCACACGAATTAATTATTTCTACAAGTCATATCATACCAAATAATGTTTATGACAATTGCACTATTTAGTATTAAGAAAATGAAATATTGCTCCATGAAAAATGTAAAGAAGTAGATACAATTACTTTTCTAAAAAATAGTTATATAAAATGTCATTTGCATAATAAATATGAGTTTGATTTGAGTATTTCTTTTACTTTCCTCCGCAAAGTCAATATGCATGTTTTTAGTTTTTTTTTTTTTTTCAGTTTTCGCGTAGTACATATAAACGAAATTAAATTTTTTAGTTTTAATTATAAAAAACAAACATATTGTTTTTAGTTTTTAGTTTTTAGTTTCATCTCCCTTACCGTAGATATTGTTTCTGTTCTTTTAGTCATTTTATTTTTAGACTATATCATTTAAAATTAATATTTTTAAGCTAAACATATTTAAAAATATTATTTTTAAATTATTTTACAAATTCTATGAAATATGTACAGATTTTAAAAATAATTTAAACATTTCAAATAAATTATATTTAATTTGTCCACATCTCAAACTAAAAATTATATTTGAAGTATTCAAACTATTATTAATATCTATAAAATATTTCACAAATTTAGCAAAATAAATAAATATAAACATAATATATTTTATTTAAAAATAATACTTTCAAAAATTATAATTTAAAAATATTTTTTTAAAGTATAAAAAACATATATATATTTTTTTAGTCGAAAGAAGCATATATTAAAAACTTCAAAGTACAAATTAGCCAATCCCTAACGGATCAAAGTCTCTAGCCAAGATTCTAGCTAATTGAGAAGGTGGAAAAGAATTCTAAAGGCTAAACAAGGCACCTTTAAGCACTTGTTTAACCACCCAATCAGCTGCATAGTTTATTGATCTCCTCACAAAGGAAATTTTAATCTTATACTTAATTTTACAACTTAGAATGTATCTAACTAAGTTCAAAATATTACAATACACTTTACTACCAAAAGATAATTGATTTACTTAAAGAAGACTATCATTTTCTATTTCTACCGAGCCAAGAGGTAATTTTGAAGCCATCTCACAAGCTTGAATCATCCCCCTTGCCTCTGCTTCAACAATTGAGTTAGCCTTAATCTTTCTCGCAAAACCATCCACCATGTTACCTGCAGAATTACGAGTTATACAAGCATAAGAGGCTTTGTTTGAATTTTTATCAAAGGAGGCATCACAATTTATTTTAAATAAACCAGCTGGAGGTGGTTTCCATTTCTTCCCTCTGTCCTCTTTAAGGTGTAACCCTTGAGTTACAGGGTTTGAATTATTGTTACCAGAAATTGGGACAACATTTGGATCAAATATTTTTTTAATTTTAGCCTCAGAAATGAATCTTTTGACTAGATTATTATCATCATAGGCTTTTAGAGCCTCATGTAATACTAGAATAGGGTCTGGAGTACTTCCTTTAAATATACTTTGATTTCTTCCTTTCCAAATATACCAAACAAAGTAGAAAGCAAGTTCACCAGAGTAAACACCATCATGTTTACTTTCAATGCTGCACTGTCTTATAAAAGCAACCCATTTCATGAAGTTAAATGAAGGCTCAGACAAAGATTTAAAACTCAGAGAACTGGCCATCCATAATGCTCTTGCCTAGGAGCAATGAAAGATAAGATGTTCAACATTCTCAGTTTCAATCCCACATAAAGAACACAAATCATTTTCACAAGATTTCCTTTTCTTTCTATTTTCATTGGTTGCCAAACAATTTTCACAACATTTCCAAATAAAGTTTTTGATCTTAGGGTGTATATTCATACTACAAATAAATTTCCATTCCTCAGAAGCAAGTTTAAAAGAAGATGTCCCTATATTTTTTTCCTTTACTCTCTCACCTTCCTGTTGTGCCATCCAAAGTCTCCTATACATATCTTTGACTGAAACACACCCATCCTTAGAGAAGGGCCAGATGGGGTGTCAAAACAGTCAAAGAGAGGAATGTAAATAGAATAAATGGTTGCAGCAATTTCTGGTGAAAAATAAAGGTTAAGTGGTGGTCCTTTGTGTATTCTAAAATAAATTCAAAAGTAATCGTACCACAACCGCAAGTGTACGGTTGTCCCAAGTAGTAATAAGTGATTCTAGGATCGTTCGCAGGGACGGTTTGGGCAACTACAATGCTTATCGATTAATGAATGATTGCACTTATGAAAGCAAGTAAAAGTTTTAATGATTGATTGTTTGTTTTTATTATTTCTAAGTAATGAAATACTAAATGGAAAATGCAATTAAATACTAAGACGCAAGTAAATAAATGTAAAACGCAAGTATGAGAAGGTAGCACTTGAGAACGCAAGGGATCCTCCTAATTCTATTTCATAACTTGTTCTGTTTAAGGGTTAAATTGGTCAATTACAATGGTCGGGATTCTAATTTCCTTATACCCCCGTCAGGGTGGACTATAAGGCTATCCTAGAGTGTCACTAGTCCCGTCAGGGTAAATATGATCCACTTTTAGATGTTTAAGAATTTTACCTCATTGGCCCTAAAATTAGCTAAGTTCGTCAGAATCAATAGCTTCTATTTTAGATTGAATAATTGGTTCTATACCTAAACCCTCCGTCAGGATGATCCACACGCCACATATGTGGAATAGCCTAGATACTAATACCTGTTCTTAGTTCGCGACTCTAAAAACAGTAAACAATCACAAATTATCGAAAAGAGTAAAAGACCCAATTTAATTTAATTTAACAGAAACCCAAATTCAGGACATGAAATTCAATAGAATTGGGATTTACCCATAAAGCATTCTCAAGCACTATAATGGAATTAGCTCATACTAATTGAAAAGAAAACTAAATTAAAAGAAATAAGACTCATATTGTTTTACAGAAATAAAATACAGAGAAACCTAATTTCGGAATTGGTTTGGCTGTGAATTGGAGCTATAGACAGTCTCCAGCTCCAAGCTTCTTCTTTTCCTTGTTTCTGCTTCTTCTCTGAACACTCTCTTCAAAGGATGAATTGAATTAAAGAATAAAATGAGAGGTAAGAAATAATGAGGTCAAAAGCTCCTTTTATAAGCTCAAATTCGGAATGGGCTTTTAATTAGGGTTTAAGTGAATAATAAAAAGTCCAAGTCCACTAATCAAGCGCAAATCCCGTAACTGCTGCACCACCTCCACTAAAACGGCTTTTCCCGCTTCGTTATAACTCCGATTGACTTGATTCTAGTTGCTAAATTTCCGTAACTCGATAAGGAATGGTTTCTCTTCAAAGGTCAGCGGCTAAATCATCTCTTAAGCGCCTTGAAATCAGCAATCTTTGGTCTGTTTTCCAGATTTGCAGCTCTAAAATCAAATTCTTTCGGGATTTATCTTCAAGTCTTGACTCCATATCACGATCTTTGACTTTCTTCTCGGATTCCTCTCCTAGCTAATATTCAAAACCTACAAACTTTTCACTAAAATACACAAGATTACGCGCAAAAGTTTAATAAATCAAAAATACTAGTAATAAAAGAGGAAAATCGGATTATTGCATATTTAGTCCAAAAGTATATCAAAATAGTCGAATAAACACCAAAAATGATGTCTCCCAAGGGCATAAAATTAGAGCATTTAGGGAGACATCAAGACCCCCAACTCAAACGTTTGTCGTCCCGACAAAGCAAAACTAAAAACAAGGGGAATGAAGTAGATGCAAGAGAAAATAGAAGCTAGTAAATACACCCTAAAGCAATTCTACAGATAAATCTCATATAGCAAACATTAAGAACTAACATACACATACACTAATCATGCAACATCAAACATAAATAACTTCAATCATAAAATTAACTTTGCAATGCTAGAAGGTTACACTTGTACTTATCTCATTATGATGGCTATAGTTTGTTCCTCGATCCTTACTCGCTTTGAACGCTCCACTTAGTATACAAACTATTAACTTACCATGTACCTAGGAATCTTGAGGACTTTACGGTTTTAGCGTAGGCTTAGGGACGGTGTGGTATGTATATTTGGTAAATTTGAAGTGAGCTTTTGGCTCTTTCCTCACTTACCATCAACAACTGTCCACGAGCTTGAGTTTACACTCATATAATGTTCTCACTCAAACCATTTGACGCGCTAATGTTGCGTCCCCAATGTCAACCCAATTAATCTAAGATGATTTTTCGAAATCTTCCACTTTGCCGGTTTATTTTATTCTTTCTTTCTTTTTATTTTCTTTTTCATTTCTTTTCTTCTTTTTTTTGTACAAGATACCCATGACCATCATTTTGATGTGAAAGGTCATGTCTCTTATAATTTTTTTTCTTTTTTTTTCTTTTTTCTTTTTCAAATCCCGGCAAAGGGTTACAAATAATAATATCCTCTTTTATTTTTGTGCCTTGATATAAACACATAAATCCCACCCAATGAAATTTCCCAAATGTGGACCCTCCATCCCAAACTCAAGCTCGAGACAGGTCTCAGGATCGTGATTCAAGTGCGGTCATTTGGTCATGCCTAATAATCTAAGGGATAATGGGCTTATATCGTGGCTACAAAAGAAAGGCTTAAGGCTCAAAATTGGGTTAAGACGGATAAAATTATTATAAGGGATAGCAAGCTAAATGGCTACAAATGGCTAACAAAGAACTGCCCCTATCATTTTCCTAGCTACATGGTTCGTCTCTAGTTCATATCTAAGTGGGTTCTCTACTAATTTAGATCTCACGTTCTACAAACCAAACATTTTCCTTAAGTACAAGCTTACTTCTTTTGCATTGTTCATTAATTTTTCCTATTCATTATCTATGTTTGCTTGCAATTAAAGTGTGTTTTATGTTATTCCTTAAAGTCCACTATCTACTATCATAGATTCATCAAAAGTATGCTTAAAAGGGACATTTAAAATCTTCTACAGTCAAACGCAACTCCTAATTAATTTATTGAAAGCAATTAAAACAAATAAAACATAAAAATTGGGATGAGGCAACGAACCCCACCCCAAACTAAAAAATGAGTCGTGTCCCCACGACTCGAAAAGACTCAATAAAGCAATTAAACTAATATACACTAAATGAGAAAAGGATTGGAAAACATATCTGGATCGACACTAGGCCGATTACGTGTAGTCTCATGTTGAAATTTTGAATACTTCTTTATCAAGCTTAAAAGATCATGTATTTGTTGCGTTCATCTTGAATAAAGTGTTCTTCATTACCACGAACTCTGTTGTCATATTTTCCAAGTCTTCATCATTTCCTATCTCTCTAAATCATCACCTCTTCTACGAAAATCTTTCCTCAACACCCAACTTTCCATCTACATCATGTTCTTCGTACCTTTTCCAACCTTCATGGTCATCTGTGATGACCCCAAACTCAATTTTTCACCTACTTAAAGATTACTTGCAAAATATATAATATTAATAGGCTCAAACAATTCACAATTCCTCTGCTAAATAACTAAAATAAATCTTAATTCCCAACTGGTAATAGAAAGAAAAGAAGAGTTCTAGCTATTTTACCGGATTGGCCATGGAATTTATGATGATTTGATACCTTGCACTTGCAATCTCCAACCTTCAAAGTACCAAAGCTATTGATGAAATTTGTGTCTCTTAATATTGTTGAAAGTGGCACAGTAGTTGGATTGGTGATTTATTTGAGATGGGTATTTAATATCTATGGTGTTGGAGAGGTTTAAAGGATATAATTTAAGCTTTGGTGAAGAAATTTTTGGGTTAAAACTTGAATTTCTTGGTGTTTTTGGAAAGATTTGTGATTGCTAATGTGTTGGGATGATGTTTAGAGGTAAGGACTGGTGATATATTGGTGTTTTGATGGTGGAATTTAAGTGTTTTTGGAGCTTTGGTTCGTCATCAATGGTGTTTCATGTGTTGGAGGCCAAAGGATAGGGAAAAATAAGGTTTCTTAAGTTTTAGGTCTATTTTCGCCGAGACCACGACCAGCATGCCGGTCGCGAACGACGACCTCCCCAACAGCTAGGTCTCGAAAAGTTATGCAGTTTAGGCTCAAAGATCACATGATTTGGACACCCGAGCGCAAAGATATCGCTTGCCGAACTTTTCTCTGATTGTTTTTTTTTTACCTCTGACGCAAGCCTCTTGCGTCGTTGCTGACGCAGTAACCAGAAAGTCCATCTTCCCTGGCCGGCATGCCGGCGGCATGTCGCTGGCGCGAATGAAGACGCAGTCATGCTGCGTCATTGCTAACGCAGTGGTCAGAAACTTTTAGCTGCTTATCTGAACTTTTCGATTTCACCATTGGATAGAGCTCAAAAAGGTATGCGGTTTAGGCTCAAGAAAAAGTTAATTCCGACCTCCGAGCATCAAGTTATGATCTTCCGAAGTTGCTGAATGAGGACACAGTCATGCTGCGTCATTGCTGACGCAGTGGTTAGAAACTTTTAGCTGCTTATCTGAACTTTTCGACTTCACCATTGGATAGAGCTCGAAAAGTTATGAGGTTTAGGCTCAAGAAAAAGTTAATTCCGACCTCCGAGCATCAAGTTATGATCTTCCGAAGTTGCTGATAACCTAACTACCCCAAACTCATGACCTTTACTCCTGTAATCATCAAAAACACCAACCTTTCTCATTTCTTAAAAATAAACACTAAATAAAGAACCATTACTCTAATTTACACTAAGAATTTAAAAGACATGAAAGCAATTTAAAACATGGGTTGTCTCCCAAGAAGCACTTTTGTTTATTACGTCTTTAAGTTCGACGTGTTACCTTCCATAAAAATGGTATTGAGGCCCTTGCGGTGTTCCTCCGCTTAAACTCGCCTCTTCCTTGATGTAAAAGTTTCAGATACTTCTCCCTTAGAATATTATTCAATCGATCTCTAAAAGGGGGTGGGTAGTACCTTCGTTTCGCCTCCTTGCTCTCACGGCGAAACTCATTCTTTTCCACATGGTATATTGGGATTGCTTTTGTTGGATTAATTACCTGTTTATCTTCAATAAATTTAGCTCGAATCCATTTCTTATCAACAAGACATTCCTCTATACATGCTTCTATCTCGGGTAATCCAACCTCTCCAATTACATATTTATTATTTCTAGAATTTACGAACTCCTTCCAATCTATGCTTTGTTGGACTTGTGGGGCTGCAAGGTGAGCGTACAAAGTATGCATGATTATATTATGTGTGGGTAAAACTAGGGGACACCCCCAATCTAGCAGCATATCTAGGAGGGTCGAGACATGATCATCTCGTATTCGCTTGAGTCTAGTCTCTTGAATTTTTCCTAAATTTTCTACTTCCATACTAGACTCCATTATCAAATCCACATGTACCTCTTGCATCAAATTCAGTTCGTAACCTTGAAATTCATTCACATTTAATCCGGAGAGAGTTAGTTGTGGAGGTCGTTGGACATGCCCGGTCCATTGATTGTTCGATTCTTGCTCTTGCGTGTATTGATAGGATGGTTGGTAGAAGTTACTACCCCATTATTTATATTCCGAAGAGTCTTCCCTATAGTCGAATGGACCGGAGTCTGGATAATATCCTCCATACATCTTTAGTGGAATGTCTTGATCATTACCCTAAATATAAGAACCTGTAAAAGAAAACAAACAAAAACCAGCGTAAAACCGAAAAATAAAAAAGCAACTAACACTAAAAGATAAACACCGTGGTCACACGCTACCGTCCCCGGCAGCGGCGCCAAAAACTTGGTGGTCCTTTGTGTGTTCTAAAACAAATGAAAAAGTAATCGAACCACAACCGCAAGTGTACGGTTGTCCCAAGTAGTAATAAGTGATTCTAGGATCGTTCGCAGGGACGGTTTGGGCAACTACAATGCTTATCGATTAATGAATGATTGCACTTATGAAAGCAAGTAAAAGTTTTAATGATTGATTGTTTGTTTTTATTATTTCTAAGTAATGAAATGCTAAATGGAAGATGCTATTAAATACTAAGACGCAAGTAAATAAATGTAAAACGCAAGTATGAGAAGGTAGCACTTGAGAACGCAAGGGATCTTCCTAATTCTATTTCATAACTTGTTCTGTTTAAGGGTTAAATCGGTCAATTACAATGGTCGGGATTCTAATTTCCTTATACCCCCGTCAGGGTGGACTATAAGGCTATCCTAGAGTGTCACTAGTCCCGTCAGGGTAAATATGATCCACTTTTAGATGTTTAAGAATTTTACCTCATTGGCCCTAAAATTAGCTAAGTTCGTCAGAATCAATAGCTTCTATTTTAGATTGAATAATTGGCTCTATACCTAAACCCTCCGTTAGGATGATCCACACACCACATATGTGGAATAGCCTAGATACTAATACCTGTTCTTAGTTCGCGACTCTAAAAACAGTAAACAATCACAAATTATCGAAAAGAGTAAAAGACCCAATTTAATTTAAGTTAACAGAAACCCAAATTCAGGACATGAAATTCAATAGAATTGGGATTTACCCATAAAGCATTCTCAAGCACTATAATGGAATTAGCTCATACTAATTGAAAAGAAAACTAAATTAAAAGAAATAAGACTCATATTGTTTTACAGAAATAAAATACAGAGAAACCTAATTTCGGAATTGGTTTGGCTGTGAATTGGAGATATAGACAGTCTCCAGCTCCAAGCTTCTTCTTTTCCTTGTTTCTGCTTCTTCTCTAGACACTCTCTTCAAAGGATGAATTGAATTGAAGAATAAAATGAGAGGTAAGAATAATGAGGTCAAAAGCTCCTTTTATAAGCTCAAATTCGGAATGGGCTTTTAATTAGGGTTTAAGTGAATAATAAAAAGTCCAAGTCCACTAATCAAGCGCAAATCCCGTAACTGCTGCACCACCTCCACTAAAACGGCTTTTCCCGCTTCGTTATAACTCCGATTGACTTGATTCTAGTTGCTAAATTTCCGTCACTCGATAAGGAATGTTTTCTCTTCAAAGGTCAGCGGCTAAATCATCTCTTAAGAGCCTTGAAATCAGCAAGCTTTGGTCTGTTTTTCAGATTTGCAACTCTAAAATCAAATTCTTTCGGGATTTATCTTCAAGTCTTGACTCAATATCACGATCTTTGACTTTCTTCTCGGATTCCTCTCCTAGCTAATATTCAAAACCTACAAACTTTTCACTAAAATACACAAGATTACGCGCAAAAGTTTAATAAATAAAAAATACTAGAAATAAAAGAGGAAAATCGGATTATTGCATATTTAGTCCAAAAGTATATCAAAATAGTCGAATAAACACCAAAAATGATGTCTCCCAAGGGCATAAAATTATAGCATTTAGGGAGACATAATTAAGTAACTCAATATTTGATGTCTCCTCATTTGTGATAGATTTATATTAGGATGAGATATCATTTTTAATGATTTAGAAGTCATTATAGTCGATTTTCTTGAGAAATGCTACACTTTCCTATTTTGAGTCTTGATTTAGTAAAATAATATTTTTAGAGCATATTGGGTTTAATTATTTATTTAGTGTGAAGCTTTAAAGATAATTATGGAGATTAATTAGATTCCAAGTCAAAGACTACAACTTATGGAAAAAGATAGACATGGTAATTGGAGATAAGGAAACAAAAGCTAAAAATATGGCTAAGGAAAAGCTGCCTTAATCCTGAATTTCTGCACCTACGACCACAAATCAGCTTATATCTCAATAACGGTGTGGAATTTGGAGAAACGGTCAAGAGCAAAGTCGAAGATCTTTCCGAGACGATGAATTTGGTGTACTCATACGCGTCAAACGGATGAGTATTGAAGCTGCTAGGACCAAAAGAAAAACGGGTCTGATTGCATGTTTTTAGGGTTACGAATTTGAGTTGGGCTTGGAGTCCACTACTTACTTCTCCTTCAAGAAAACGAATTAGGGCTTCCAAGACACCTATAAATACACCCTTATATCATTGTAAACATGTCCTTGCTCAATTGCAAAGTATAGGCTCAGTCTTTACTTATATTTTCTTAGTTTTAAACAATAGCTTAGTCCTTTAGATAGATATTCATCCTTAGAATCAAGCTATTCATCCAAGAAGCAAGTTGACCTATAGAAGAAGACAAGAAGAAGAAGATTGGAGACTGACAACCCCTCTTCTACATCTCACCTTCTCTATATTTAGAGTAATTAGCTATAGATCTATTCTCAACCATATTTCTAAGTTGTTATTCTGTAAGTTTACTTTTAATTGTTGGATTATTATTTTGTCTTTAATTACTATTTGTTTATTCTAATTGGTTAAGCTTGGCGTATATTGTATTATGTGTTTTGACTTATTCCCCTAGATCTGATCAATCTTAGAATTAATCTTAGTTATTGA
Organism: Nemophila menziesii; assembly: GCA_029959085.1. Classification (NCBI taxonomy): domain Eukaryota; kingdom Viridiplantae; phylum Streptophyta; class Magnoliopsida; order Boraginales; family Hydrophyllaceae; genus Nemophila; species Nemophila menziesii. Next base: position 8,509,479 of record JARWIR010000017.1, on the reverse strand, counting down.
CAACACCACATAATCGTCTAGTGTAACTAGATAGCCATTAAGGTTTGATTTAATCACCAATCATTACTTAGGAATCCCTAGTAGTGGAGAGGTTGCTCCTACGCCTAAGGAAAGGCTACGGAGAATTTAGAATCCTGGTTAATATATAATGCTTAATGTGACAGGTTAGAATAACAATTGAGTATTAAACCTAGTAATCTTAATATATTTGACTTACTTTCATATTCAGTTATTTGTTTTGTTTATTTGTTTTATTTATTTATTTGCGTTAGATAGTATTCATATTATTTTATCTTTTCATACTTTATTCCAAGCATATAAATTCATCTACGCTTGTTAAATATAAGTAGATCTAACGGATACAATCCCTGCGAACGAACTTGACTTATCATTAGAACTTGCATACGATATGTGATACTTGCAGTGAGTTCCGTGGTTCTCAAGGGTGTGTGACTATTTATTATTATCTTTATTTATCTATTATATTATCACACCTTTGCCCCCACCAATGTTCCACTCAAAAGTATCTTGATAAAAAAGTTCAGATACCAGTCTAAGTTCACAGGTTTGAGGTTTCACCATTAAACCTTGAGATGGAATCCATGAATCCTCCCAGAGTCTAATCGAGCAACCATTACCCACATTCAATCTTATGGAATTAACAAAGCATTTTTTTACCTTCAACAAGACTTTTCCAACCCCAAGAGCAGTTACAACTAAGATCAGCATTGATAAAGTCACCTTAGGGGAAATGTTTGCCTTTAAAAAGTTTATACACTAGTGATTCTTTATTAGAAAGAAACTTTCAAGAATTTGAAGATAAAAGTGCTAAGTTTTGTGTATGGAAATCTTTAAAACCGAGGCCACCTTCATCTTTAGAATTCATTAAAGTTTGCCACTTAATCCAATGGCATCTATCTTCTCCTTGATTGTTCCAATAAAAATTGGAGATCAGGGAGGTTAAATGTGAAGTTACCTTTTTAGGTATTAAGAAAACTAACATGATAAAGTTAGGTATGGCTCCAATCGCTGCTTTAACCAAGACCTCTTTTCCACTTTTTGAAAGCATTTTAGTATCCCATCTGTCCATTCTTTTAATGATTAATTCCACCAACCACTCAAGAGATTTGACTTTAGATTTACCCCAGGAGGAAGGGATTCCCAGATATTTGCCTAAGTGATCAAGTTTATTCATTCTCAGGAGGGTAGAGAATTTATTTCTAAGGTCACTTGGTGTATTTTTGCTGAACGAAACCCCACTTTTATTGAGATTAACCTTTTTACCTGTAGCAAAAGTATACCAATTAATAATATTATTAAAAATATCAATATTATAATCAGATGCTTCAAGAAAAAATAAACTGTCATTAGCAAACAAGACATGAGTAACCATGGGGGCTGCTCTTGCTATTTTAATGCCCTTCAAAAGACCCTGACTCACAAAGTAAATCAATAAGATGAGTTAAGGCCTGAGTTACTAAGCAGAACAAATATGGTGATGGGGGGTCCCCTTGCCTGAGACCTTTTTGGGGTTTGTCCAGGTCAAAGAGTTCACCATTCACTTGAATTTTATAAGTAACAGAGGAGATACAGTTTTTGATCCAAGCTATCCAAACAGCGTGAAATCCCAATTTAGAAAATAAATCCAACAAAAAATCCCACTCTATAGTTTCATAAGCCTTGCTCACATCAGCTTTAATAGCTAATGAGTACCTTTTGGAAGTTCTTTTATTATTCAAGTAGTGAGTAACTTCTTGAGCTATTAAAATATTTTCAAAAATTGACATGTTAGGAATGAAGACAGTTTGAGTCTTAGAGACCAAACCACCAATCCATTCCTGAAGTCTAAGTGTCAAGATTTTTGATATGATCTTATAAATAAAGTTTGCACAACTGATTGGCCTAAAAGAATCCACCACATCTGGGTTCTCACACTTAGGAATGAGTGCTATAATAGTGCAGTTAATAGTTTCTAAAGATGTATTGTTAGAGATGAAGTCTGAGACCATCTCAACAAGATCATCCTTCAATGTATCCCAGAATTTTTTAAAGAAAAAACCCCATAGCCATCAGGACCTGGTGACTTATCACTGCCTAATGACCATATAGCATTTTTTACCTCTTCAAAAGTGATAGGCTTAATAAGTGACTTGTTCATATCATCAGTTACTACTCTCTTGATTTTACTCAAGATAGGTTGATAATTTTTAGGGCCATCTGATTTGAACACATCTAAATAATATCTAGTAATTACTCCGATATTTCATTCTTTTCTGAAACCCACTGACCATTTAGGTCTTTGATTTTTGAAATTTTATTTTTAGTTCTTCTCACTTTAGTTGAAGCATGAAAGAACTTAGTGTTTCTATCTCCTAGCCTTAGCCAGTTATTTTTTGATCTTAGAGACCAATATAATTCTTCTTTTTTCCAATACTCCTCAAGTTCCAAACTCGGAGTATTCATACTCATCATTGTGAGGTTCATTAAACAATTTTTCAAGTTCCTGAACCTTGCTCTGAATAAGAATTCTATTGTTCAGAATTCTTTGCCTAGCCCATTTTGAAAAGATTTTTTGAATTTGTGATAATTTGTATTTCAGCTTTGAAATACCTCTCAAATCCATCAGGTGACCTGATTTCCATTTCTCAATTACCATTTTGCAAAGTTGTTTATCAAAAATCCATCCATTTTCCAGTATAAACCTTTTTTATGTGAATTTGAGTGTAATCCCAAATTTAGTATAATTGGAGAATGATTAGACCCCAACGGGGGAAAAGTATCAGTCCATGAGTTTGGAAAAGAATCCATCCATTTTTGATTTACCATTATTCTATCAAGTTTTTGTTTAATCAGCTGGTTGCCATTTCTCTTGTTAGACCAAGAGAAATTACATCCAAGAGCTGGTAGGTCAAACAAAAGGCTCGAATGAATAAAGGCATTAAATTGAAGCATATTCTTCTTATGAATCGAGTTGATATTGCCCCCTAATTTCTCAGAGGGATACCTTATCATATTGAATTCCCCCAAAATACACCATTTATCCTCCACACGGTTTAAAACATTAAGTTTTCTCAGAAAAGTACTTTTTTCCTCATCTGTAGTAGGACCATATACAAAAATAAGTTCACATATCCCACTCTTTAAGCCCAAGTAAGTACATTGAATAATATTCTTGTCTGAGCTTATTAAATTAAATTTACTTTCATCTTTCACAAAAACAACTAACCCACCACTTAAACCAACATGGTCAATTTGAGCAACAACGGCCAGGTGTAATTTAGAACTTAAAGAAAGCATAAAATCATATTTTTGTTTAGTTTCAGAAAGAAATGATACCTCTAAGTGATGAGTCTTGATCATATCGATCAAGCTTAGTTCTGTCAAGGCTGTGCCAATGCCTTGACAGTTCCAGGCTTGTATTATTGAAGGTCTTGGGGTTGATGTGGATCAACCCCGCAAACCTCTTCAGCATCCATCCCTTCAAGTAAACCATCCTCATACCATTGTTCAATTCCATCATCAGTAGCATTATTTTCCACCTCAATGTTTTCAGCCATCTCATCATCAGCCTCATAGAGGTTGACAAGAGTTGTTGAATTTTGAGTAAACTTTTCATCCTCAAGTGGAAGGCCAAGATCCTTTCTCACTTGTTCTGTTCTAGTTTTGTTCTTTTCAAGAGAGCCAAAGCAGATTTTATGACTTGAATTTTGTGTAATAATTGGATCAATAATAACCTTCTCTCCCAAGTCAGTAATACGACTTAACTTTGGATTATCATCATTAGAACCACATAGTTGTAAAACCTCAGAAGAAATAAGAGGTCTAATTTTGGATTTAAAAGCAACACCTTCAATAACTTTGTCACCAAGCTTAACAGTTGGAGTAAGAATAGATTTCTGAACTTTGTTCGGTGATTTATCATCAGTTTTGCCTTTGAAATTAAGTGAAGTATCAATTTCCCCTTCTTCAAGGGTTAACGATTTTTTCTTATACTTGTTTCTCAAAGGTTTTTTTGTTTTTGTTTTCTGAACCTAATTACTCTCTTTCATAGCTTTAAAAACAAAATCCTTGTCTCTTTTCTCAACTTCTAAGAACTTTATCCAGTTTCCCAACCTAATAGCGAGCTTTTTTGGGTTGTCACAATTCCTTTCCTCATGTGAAATTAACCCACATTTGGAGCAGAAATAAAAAAGCTTATCATATTTGAAAGAAATCCAGACAGATTGAGCTTTATAAATTTTAAAATTAAAACCAGCAGTAAGAGACTTCAAGACTGAAACATCAACTCTAGCCTTAACACAAGAATTTTCTTTGAATTTCAGAGGGTCGGGAAGGACCACCACTGTTACTTTCCCTATTTTAGAAGCAATTTTAAACACGTTTGATTCCTTAATAATCAGTGACGGAATTCCTGCCAATCGAATCCAAAAAGAAGTTTCCTCTAAGAGAGCAGAATTTAATATAGTTTCTTCATACTTTTGAACTAAAACATGAAAACCAAAGACATGATATGGTCTATTTGCCCACACAGTTTCAAGATCTTTTTCCTTATCAAACTGAATCGTACACAAATTATCACCTCGTTTTTCAATAGATATGCGGCCTGAGATGCCCCAATATTGAATAATAATCTTCTTAAGATAATTTAGATTGACAATACCTGACGCCAGAATTCGAACCAAGAGTTTAGATTCATCAAATGTCAAGTAAATAGCTTCTCGGTCTGGTGAAAGGCAGAAATCATCTTCCGAATCCTCTGTCTTTTCATCTTTACCCACAATAAATGCCATACCCTAAAAGATAAGCGTGAACGAGAATTCGATAAAACACCTCACAGTGATTTTAAGATAGTGAATAGAAACGAGAAAGAAGTAGATGATGTTAAATTTCATAGATCTTTGTTAAGATCTTAAGATGAAACGTTAACAGAGAAGAGAGAGGGGTGTAGGAGAGGCGGAGAACGACAGAGAGAGAAGGAGGATTGGGTTTCAGATAAGGGGAAAGAGTTTTTTAAAAGTCGTGTCTGGAAACATTTTTTAAACCGTTGACACTTTTTTTCCTCTATTTATATTTGAGTTATAAATATTATTGTCATTAAAAATCTTTCAATAATTTTTTCAGAAGTTACCCATCTTTCATACAATAGTACATTTATCTTCTAATATATTATTGTCATCATTTATATGATTCAGATTGGTTTTAAAAGTCCCTTCGCGGACATCCGATAAAAAAAAAAAAAAAGATTGGTTTTAAAAATTGTAATGGGATACTAAGGAATGTGTGCTAAAATGCGCGTGGGTGGCATAAACTGAATACGTCATCATCTCCCTCTTTTGGTGTACAGGTTCTCTAGCGGTCCAAAGGCTCCAAAAAAGGTTTTTACAGTTATGAAATATTATATTAAATGTATATACATTAACGATATATCCGATAAAGTAGTAATGTGTATAAGTGACTTACGGTACAGTTGTGCAGCAGCTTAAGCTTTGCAGCAGTTTAAGCTAGTAGCTGCACAGCTATTTACAATTTTCTATATATAGTACGATATTCATATCATCTTATAACCGTTCTAAATTCCAGTAAATAAGAATACGAGATTTTATTTCTCTATATTTCGAGTTATCGCTGTTAATTTTATAACACGTTAGCAGCACGAGTCTTTATATTTTTTATAAAAAAAATTGTATCTTAAGTTTTGTTATCTTTAAGTTTTGTTATATTTTTAATATGATACATGATAATTTATTTTATACTATATCATTTATAAACTTTTATTTTATGAAGCGTCTGTCAAATTCGCATGACATATTTAAAATTTAGTTTCATGCACTTTCTTGAGTCCACTTGTATTGAATATCTAAGATGATAAGTGTAAGTTTTTGTTCATATGGTTCAGATTATATTACTTTGTAAGTAAGTCTCCTTATTATTCTCTTAAAAAAAAAAACTTGACACATGTCCTTTTACGTGTCTGTTAGACACAAGATCATGTTGAGTCATATGTTTCCCTTTCTTCTATAAATACATCTGATCTGCATAAGTTATTTAACAAAGAAAATTGTTACCGGTATAAACCTATTTAAATGGATATTCATTCTATCCCATGGGCTAGTAGTCAAGCACATGAGCACTAGGGTTTAGAGTTACCTATTACTTATAAATAGGAGCTTCCACTATGTAATCGGTACACACTCTGATAATAAACAGAACACTCTTATTTCTTTCTCTACAGTTCATAACACGTTATCAGCACGATAGCCTCTACCTTCTAAATACTAGATTTAATTAATTGTTTTTTTTTTCATTCAGAAAAAAAAATTAGATTCACTGCTGTGAAATCTAAATCAAAGTCATAGCTTTGTCGAATAACATTAAAGAATCCATTATTTATATGAGAGATTGATAAAGAATATATTTCTTTAAAATTCAATTGGTGTTATGAGAGAAAAAAACACACTATATGTGCATTTAATTATCACCTTCACCGTCGCTGTGAAGGTTTTAAAAAAAAAAGTCAAAAGAAAGGTTGCTTAGCTTCACCACACTTGAAGCGAAAGCATTTGAAAAAAAAAACAAAAGTTGTTTAGCTTCATCACACGTGAAGCGAAAGCATTTGGAAAAAAAACAAAAGTCAAACCTCCGTTTTGACCGTAGATTAAAAAAAATTCACTTACGTCTCAAATTTTGGGACAAATATTAGTTTTTTTTGTCTTTTTTAACAAAATGATTTATAAATAAGAAAAAGAACAATTTTACAATAATGGAGATATATGTCTAGCGGACAGTGCAACAACGCACACAATTCTAAGAAATAAAATATATTTCTCTGATATTCAAGCTTATAAAGCAAATGTCAATACCATATCTGGTACAACCCACCTAATAGAAGGGTTTGGAAAAGCTTGTATTGTGCTTCTTAACGGCACAAATATTTTAATAAACGATGCCCTATACTCTAGTAGATCAAACAAAAATCTACTAAGTTTTAAGAATATTCGAGAAAATGGTTATCACATTGAAACCATGAACGAAAATAGTAGAGAATATCTCTATATTACTTTGCTTGAATTTGGCAAAAAGAAAATATTGGAAAAATTACCAGTATTATCTTCAGGATTATATTACACAAATATAAATCCAATTGAATCCAATAATGTGGTCACTCATAAATTATCTGACCCAAGGATTTTTACTTTGTGGCATGATCGTCTAGGTCATCCGGGTGCCACAATGATGAGAGAAATTATTGAAAATTCTCATGGACACCCTTTAAAGAACCAGAAAATTATCCTACCAAGCGATTTATCATGTGCTGCTTGTGCCCAAGGAAAACTAATTATTAGGCCATCCCCTACTAAAATCATAAATGAAACTCCCTCTTTCTTGGAGATAATTCTAGGGGATATTTGTGGACCTATTTTTCCATCTTGTGGACCATTTCGATATTTTATGGTTCTAATTGATGCTTCAACACGTTGGTCACATGTGAGCTTGTTATCAACTCGTATTACTGCATTTTCAAAACTTTTTGCACAGATAATTCGATTACGTGCACAATTTCCGGATTATACAATCAAGAAAATCCGTCTTGACAATGCAGGTGAATTCACATCCCAAACTTTTAATGACTATTGTGTATCTATTGGGATAACAGTTGAGCATCCAATGGCACATGTACATACACAAAATAATTTAGCAGAATCTTTTATAAAAAGACTGCAGTTAACTGCTAGACCATTACTTATGAGAACTAAGTTGCCTAGTTCTGCTTGGGGGCATGCCATATTACATGCTACAGCTCTTGTTCGAGTTAGACCAACATCTTATCATAAATACTCCCCATTACAACTTGTGCTTGGGCATGAACCAAGTTTGTCCCATTTAAAAATATTTGGTTGCGCGGTATATGTACCTATCGCTCCACCACAACGAACAAAAATGGGACCACAAAGAAGATTAGGAATTTATATTGGCTTTGAATCTGCATAAACTATAAAATATGTTGAACCATTAACTGGAGACCTATTTACAACACGTTTTGCTGATTGCCAATTTGATGAAACTCAATTCCGAATCTTAGGGTGAGAAAAGAAAAAGCTGGAAAAATCTCAAATTTCATGGAATGTATCATCTTTATCTCATTTTGATCCTCGCACAAAGCAATCTGAACAAGAAGTTCAGAAAATTATACATTTACAGAATGTTGCTAATCAACTTCCAAATGCATTCACTGATACAAGGAGATGTGACTATATACCAGCTGAAAATGCTCCTGCTCGAATTGATATTCCAAAAGAGCAAGTTACTAGCGGATTAGCAAATGAGTCGAATGCACGCTTAAAGCGTGGAAGATCTATCGGTTCTAAAGATAAAAATCCGCGAAAGAAAAAAGAACAAAATCAGAGAGATGGCAACTCTCAGATTGTTAAAAATCTTGTAAATAACACAACTTGTGAAATAGTTGAAACGGCAACTTCAGCCGAGACTCAATCACTTTAAAATTTAAATATTGATAATGAGGAGATCTCGATGAACTATGTCGCTACAGGAACAAAATGGAACCGAAACAAAATCCATATTGATAAAATATTCTCATATAAAGTTGCTATCGATTTAATGAATGAAAGCGAGGACCTTGAACCATAATCAGTTCAAGAATGTCAACGTAGAAATGATTGGAAAGAATGGAAACAAGCAATTCAGGCTGAATAAGACTCACTTGCAAAACGCAAATTTTTTTGACCTATAGTCCAAACCCCTGAAAATGTACGCCCTGTAGGCTACAAGTGGGTATTCATACGAAAGCGTAATGAAAACAATGAGATTGTAAGATACAAGGCACGACTTGTAGCACAAGGTTTCTCACAAAGACCTGGGATTGATTATGAAGAAACATATTCTCCTGTGGTGGATGCAATTACACTTAGATTTTTTCTTAGTTTGGCAGTTGCTGAAGGACTTCATATTCATTTGATGGATGTGGTAACTGCTTACCTCTATGGATCACTCGATAGTGACATATTCATGAAAATCCCACAAGGATTAAAAATGCCTGAAGCATATAGCGCATACCCACGGGAAAATTACTTGATCAAATTACAAAGATCCTTGTATGGATTAAAACAATCTGGATGAATGTGGTATAATCGTCTTAGTACATACCTTGTCAAAGAAGGTTATATTAACAATCCCATTAGTCCATGTGTTTTTATTAAAAAGTCTGATTCTGGATTTGTTATTATTGCGGTTTACGTTGATGATCTAAATCTAATAGGGACTCCTAAAGAGCTCAGAATAGCAGCAGCTTATTTATGCAAGGAATTTGAGATGAAAGATCTTGGCAAAACAAAATTTTGCCTTGGCTTACAAATTGAACATTTGACAGATGGAATTTTTGTTCACCAATCAGCTTATGTCGAAAAAATCCTTAAGCGATTCAATATGGATAAATCTCATCCATTGAGTTCACAAATGGTTGTACATTCACTCGATCCACAAAAGGACATTTTTCGTCCACGTGAAGATAACGAAGAAATTCTTGGCCCGGAAGTACCATATCTTAGTGCAATTGGTACATTAATGTATCTTTCTAATAACACTCGCCCAGACATTTCCTTTAGTGTAAATTTGTTATCAAGATACAGTTCGACACCAACAATAAGACACTGGAATGGCATTAAACATATACTTCGTTATATTCGTGGAACTCACGATATGGGATTGCTATGTTCAAAACATCATAAATCCGAATTGATTGGTTATGCAGATGGTGAATATTTATCTGACCCGCATAAAGGAAGATCTCAAACCGGATATGTATTCACTTTTGGGGGCACTGCTATCTCATGGCGCTCTACAAAACAAACCATTGCCGCTACATCTTTAAATCATGCTGAGATACTTGCACTTCATGAGGCAAGCCGAGAATGTGTTTGGTTATGATCACTGACTCAACATATTCAAGGAGAATGCAATCTTTCTACAAACAAACAAAGTCCTACAATATTATACGAAGATAATGCTGCTTGTATCGCCCAAGTCAAAGGAGGCTTCATCAAAGGTGACCGAATCAAGCACATTTCCCCAAAGTTCTTCTTTACGCATGAACTCCAAAAGAAATGTGAAATAGATGTTCATCAAGTTCGTTCAAGTGACAATTTGGCTGATTTATTCACAAAGTCACTACCTACATCAACATTGAAGAAATTGAAACACATGATTGGTATGCGTCGACTTCAAGACCTCTCCTAAGATGCTGCCAAGTGGGGGAGACAAATACGCGTTACACTCTTTTCCTTCATCACGCTTTTGTCCTAATAGGTTTTCCTGATAAAGGTTTTTAATGAGGTAGTTTTAGTTAGCGTATAAATAAATGTACTCTTTTTCCTTCACTAGTTTTTTTCCTACTAGGTTTTTCTAGGAAGGTTTTAACGAGGCATATTCTTAGGGACTGAATATCCAAGGGGGAGTGTTATAAACCCATTTAAATGGATATTCATTCCAGCCCATGGGCCAGTAGTCAAGCCCATGAGCACTAGGGTTTAGGGTTACCTATTACCTATAAATAGGAGCTCCCACTATGTAATCTGTACACACTCTGACAATAAACAGAACACTCTTATTTCTTTCTCTACAGTTCATAACAGTTTCTACACTATTGAAGAAAAAGAGAAAAGGGAGGCCATAAATAATTTCACACGATAGTTAAAAAAAGGCGATATACTGCATCGAACAAAAAATAAAAATAAAAATAGAGAAGGTAATACTGATATCAACTCCATGGATATTAAGGTAGGTTAAATTTAATAATTTTATGTTATATAATATTTTTAATTAAATATTATATAGAATATTTTTTTAATTAAATATTATATAGAATATTTTTAATTAAATATTATATAGAATAATTATAAGTATTCCGGTCGAATACGTGTTAAAGAATTTTTAACCTAATATTTGAGCCACGATTATATTCCTAAAGTAATAATAACGTAAGCAAAAGAAAAACTTGAAGTTTTTCGAGTAAAAGGAAAACCCGAAATTTTTCCGAGCAAAAGGAAAACCCGAAGTTTTTCCAAGCAAAAGGGAAACCCATAGTTTTTGGGAGCAAAAGGAAAACCCATAGTTTTCGAGCAAAAGGAAAACCCGTAGTTTTTCCGAGTAAAAGGAAAACCCGTAGTTTTACCGAGCAAAAGGAAAACCCGAAATTTTTTCCCGAAATTTTTCCGAGCAAAAAGAAAAGCCCGAAATTTTTCTGAGCGATAATATTCCCGAAGTAATAATATGGTATGATTAATATTTATAGACTAAGTATTCCCGATGAATACGAGAATTTCGCCATGTCACAGAAATATTCCCGAAGTAATAATATGGTATGAATGATATTTTATAGATCAAGTATTTCAGACAAATACATAAATTTCGTCATGTTATGATAATATTCCCGAAGTAATAATATCTTAAGAAAAATTCCCAATATTATGGGTTAGAACTATATTTTCTCGTAAATGAGAAAAATAATGAGTTGTTGATATAAAATCACGATTCGCGCTTCACTGGCTAACTTTTATTCCCAGAAGCGAATGAGTTATATTCCTTGAAGTGAATATAACGATTATTAATAACTACGAACATAGATGTGGGGTCGGCAAAAATCGGGTGGTTTGAGAATTATATTTCTCGATTATAACTCATTCCCTGAAGTGAATGGGTCTTCCAATATATAAGAGAGGAAGCAAATTTGATTTTATATCTTTATTCGATATTGTAATTAATTTGTGATTTATATTCTGTTTTGGTATTGTAATAAGGTTATGATTTATATCTTTTAGAGAAAATGCCACTTACGGTTTTGAACACACACCCCTCTTCTCAATCCCAACCCCTCTTTTTTGCTCTTCTTACTAAAGACCTCCAATAAGATTTAACACATGAAACCTAAAATCCCTATTACCTTACTACCCTCAAATGTTTTCTAATTTTATATAAATACTAAGTTGCATATTCTCTCTCTCTCTCTCTCTCTCTCTCTCTCTCTCTCTCTCTCTCTCTCTCTCTCTCTCTCTCTCTCTCTCTCTCTCTCTCTCTCTCTCTCTCTCTCTCTCTCTCTCTCTCTCTCTCTCTCTCTCTCTCTCTCTCTCTCTCTCTCCCTCTCTCTTAATTTCCGTGACATTCTGTTACTCATTTCTCTCTCTCAAACTTCGTGAGCTTCCTTTTAGAGTTTTCCAGTTTTATTTCAAATCTTCCATTACTGATTCCAACCTTCTTCGTTCATTCCTTTTACAAGCTGAAAAATAACAGTAAGAAGATTTAAACACGTTCATTCCTTCTACAAGCTAGACATTTTCTAACGTATTTATCATCGTTGTAAGGTTAGTTTGAAATATTCTTACTGTTATTTTCATCCATTTATATTTGTTTTTGCTTTTTCTGTATATTTTTTCAATTTGTACCATTGTTTATACCCAATATCCATTATATATGTTGATATATGTTTCCTTTGTTGGTTTATACCATGTTTCTATGCTTATATATTACTTATTTCACTATTATATGCATTTTATACGTTTATCCATGTATTCAATCGTAGATTATGTTCATGAGATGGTTGTTATTGCTTTCTTTCGTTACATTTTCTGTGTTTCTTCCATTGTTTTTCAGTGATTATATTATTTTTTGTTCGTTTTTAAATCTCTTGGGTTTATCACAGCCCCCTTCATGCATTATAGTACAGCTCAGTACTATACTCATCGTTTTTAAATTCTATGGAGTACTCATCGTTTTTAAAATATAGTGAGTACTTATTCTTTTGAATATCGATAGGGTATTCTTCGTTTTTCTATGAATTATACCAATAATGGAGTACTCTATACATTGTATATGGAATACTCATAGTTCCTTAAATGGTCAGAGTACTCAGCAGCTGATTATGCGTAATTAATCTGTATTAAAAATGATGAGTACATTGTATATTTCAAAAAAAATGAGCACTCCATATAAAAACTCAGAGTACTCTATACTTTTCAAAACAATGACTACTCATCAATTTGATAGTCATCCATAGAGTACTCGTAGTTTTTATCATCATGCACTGTATACTGAGTTTTCCCATGTTTGTTGATAGATATAATGTTCAAAGACGTGCTTGTTGTGTTCAAGTTGGGAACAGAGCAGATTTTCCTCCCTTTTGATCAGCTGGATGGTTTCGACTCAGCAAAGAAGTTTGTTGAGTCTAGGTGGCCTCATCTATCTAAAGCTGCTGCCATATCGTATACTATAAGAGAGTATAAAGATTCCCTTCTAGCAACTGAAACAGATTTTTCCACAATTAAGTGGATTCTTGGACGTGGTGTGTTTGACAAGATTTATATTTACGTTAATGATTCTAGGGCCGCTTGCTTCAACAATATGTCCTCTACAGAATCATCTCTCATTACTACACCTATCTCTCGGGATCCTATTCGGTCTGTTGTTGCCTCGTCCCCTGATCCAACTTTTTTTATTCATGAAAAGAAGGATATGAGGAGCGATTCCTGGAAATCTGGGTTACAAGGTGTTGGCCAGTGTTTTGTAGATGGTGCTGAGCAGTTTCGTTCCGTTCTTGTCAAGCAAGCTGCTATAGATGGATTTGATTTCGACTACATCCACAATAATAAGAATAATCGCATCAGCGCGCAATGCTTTTTCAAGATCGAGAAGGGTGTGATTGGTATATATATGTATCGCGAGAAAAGACAAACAGATTTTGGTATTTGCGTTCATTTAGGAGTACTCACACGTGCGGTCAAGTTTACAAGAAAACTTCACACCCCCGGTTGGATTCTTCCATTTTAAGTCGTGTTATTTCCGATGGAAATTCGTTCAAAACCATCGGCTAGGCCTAGAGACATTCAGTCTGTTTTAAAGGAGAGTTATGGTTTCGATATTTCGTACAAAACATCTTGGTCTTCTCTCAATAAGGCTAAGGACAATCTATACAGTGACATTGAATCTTCATTCAACCGTTTGCAAGGTTATTTTGAAAAGCTCTTGAAACTCGATCCACTAACGGCTTTTTCAATTTTGTGCGATCCCGTGTCTCGTGTATTTCACAGGTGTTTTTTCTCTTTTGGTGGGTCGATTACTGGTTTTGAGTCTTGTCGCCCCATGTTATTTCTAGAACGCTACCTTCCTGAAGTCCAAGTTCAAGGGCTCGTTATTGGTTGCTACTGCTAAAGATGGAGATCAAGGTATTATATCAACATACTACTGTTTTTTCTTCTTATTTTAAAGTTTCATTTGTATTGTTAATTCTTAATTTTTTTTTGTTTGTTATACTCAGGTTTATTCCCTGTTGCTTTTGGTGTTGTACCCGGTGAGGACACCGACAATTGGACTGCATTTCTTCATTTTTTAAAGCCACTCGTTGTTGGTCGTCCTCTCACATTTATATCAGACCGCCACAAGGGACTAATAAATGCTGTTAGGGTAGTTTTCCCACAAGATAGTCACAGTTTCTGCATTAAACATATTGAGAAAAACATCAGGATTGCTATTTCCGGCACCCCGTTTTTCCGTGATAAGATTGTTTATCTGCTCAAGCAAGTCGCGCATGCTCCAACCGTTGAACATTATGATCAACAGATGGCTATTCTGTTGCGTGAAGGAAAGAAGTAGGTCAGAGACTTTTTAAAGGGTTTGCCAAAGGAAAATTACGCAAATGCTCATTTCCCTGGTAGACGATATGGGGAGATGACTTCCAATGCACTCGAGTCGTTTAACTACTGAATAATAGAACAAAGGGGTCTTCTTGTTTGTGAGCTTATTGATGCTCTTCGTATTAAGTTAATGCAGTGGATTTACGAACGATCTTTAAAGTCATCCAAATGGGCTTCACCACTATGCCCCGCTATTATATTGTTGTATAACACAAATGTTGGGCTGAGTTGCACTTGGACCATTAAACAATCCACCCCAACTATTTTTCAAGTTGGCTCAAATCCTATCATGGTGGTAGATATAGATGCACGTACTTGTTCTTGTTGTGAATTGCAAGAGCTTGGCTTCCCGTGTCAGCATGCTCTATGTGCCCTATCTAGTGCGTCTGTGCGTGATCCCTTCGATTACGTGGAGTCCTATTTTCACACTTAATCATATATTAAGACTTATTCAAACAGCATACCTGCAATGTCTACCTTTCAAGTTGAAGTCCTGGTTGACCAATCTCAAACTATTTTTGCTGCTGTTAGGGGTTCAACCTGGTAGGCCTCAGACTAAGCACTTTCGTTCAAGCACCGAGAAGGTTGTCCGTAGAATCCGTTGTGGCAATTGCAAGAAGTTGGGTACTCATAATCGTTCTACTTGTAGATCTGCACCCTCACGATAATTTAATAATGGTTCTTTAATACTATTTATGCTTATTAACTTCTGGTTAATATTTACCTTTACGCGTTGGTGCTATTCAATTATGTTTACATTTCATGTTTTTAAACTTCAATGATTTATAGACTTGGATTATTTGATAATGATATAAGCTGTCTTGCAATACGAGTTTGGTATGGTAGACATTTTAATACTCTCACTGTTTTATGTATAATACATACATTTGTATAAATACTCTATACAGGTACAAAAATACTCTATATTATTGTCTGAGTACTCTATACATTTCTTTGAGTACTATATCAATCTATCTGAGTACTCTATCCATCTCTCTGAGTACTATATATTACTGCCTGAGTACTCTATACTCTTATCTGATTTCTCTATCAGTTCCATATAATTTGTCTGAGTACTCTATACATTTTTTTGAGTACTTCAACTTTTTGATATATCCCACATCTTTTTTACTTAGTACTCTATTCATTTATCAAAGTACTCTTTACTTTTACAACTTGTACAATATGTTGTCTTAGTACTCTATTCTTTTTACTGAACACTCAATACTTTATATCTGGTTCTCTATAATTTGTCTGAGTACTCTGTACTTTCTATTTGTCTGAGTACTATGTACTTTTTATTCAGTACTCTATCATTTTTATGAATACTCTATCATTTATATGAGTACTCTACCATTTTTGTCAGAGTACTCTGTACTTTATCGTTTATCCTGTTCTATATAATGTTTAACTTTACATCTACACAATCATGTTCATGCTATATTATCTGTTCAACAATTAATTTATTAAACATTACCAAAACCATATTTCATTCAGAATTCAGATATAAGTGCCAAAAACATCCAAAAACATCCAAAACATCCTAAATATCCAAAACATCCTAAACCCCCAACATATCAGTTACATAACAAAAACAATCTAAAATTCCAAATCAAACTAAGTTCAAAAGATAGAATCATTACATTGTTAAATAAGTAGAATAAGATAATTAATCACTACTCCCCATGTTGATGCACTGCGAGTATTTGCTACGCAACAACTTACGAACAATCATTGCTCTTCCTTCGTTAATATATTTCTGTTTCTATTTTGACATAGAAACCCATTGCGATAATAGCCATAGCACCATAGTATGACAAAAACACCGCAGTCCACACTCCCTGGTTCTTATTCAGCAGAATCCACATGACTCAATACATATTTGTCTTCTTTACTGGGGTTTATTTTCCTCAATACATTCTGGACCAAAAACTTTCTATACTTCGCTGCTGTTTGTCCTGTCTTTGAACCGATTGACTCTGGATTTTTTGGTTTGATAGAGTTGTAATGAAAAAATTCTTTATCCTCTCTGTTGTACACCAACAGACTCCAATGTCCACCCTTACCATCCTTAACAAACACTGGCAATAGAGTGAAAGCATATTCTTGACTATTTCTTAAAAATGGTTTTGCAACATACATGAGCGTGCCTTCAACATCCTCGATTTCAATTAAACTCTACACCCAAATTGAATAATTTACAACATGTAATAATTGAATTGAACTACAAAAACTATGAGTACTCACTGATTTGTAATAGGTAATCTCTGAGTACTCACAGTTTCCATATAATGAAACTCACAGCACTCATAGTTTCCAATATTTAAATCTCAGAGTACTCACAATTCTGATATATTAAATTAGAGAGTACTCACAGACCTGGTATAGTAAAACCAAGTATACTCTCAGTTTTATATTTGAATAATAAAAATTCATAGTATTCTCAGATTTGTTATAGTAAGTCTGAGAGTACTCTCTAAATTTCTCAGAGTACTCTCTAATTTCCTAAGAGTACTCTCTAATTTACTCAGAGTAATCTCACATATATGCAGGTATTTTATTATCATTTAACTTGAACATTACAATGCACATCACGCTTTGGTGTGTCACACCATGCCTCCCTCCTTTTACTCCATATTCTTCTTGTACCATTTTTAGCATAACGTCAATCACATGCATTATTTATTATTCACATAGTCAATGTTCAATATAGATCTTTTGTTATTTAATGATCATATTTAAACTTGTTTATCTGCACTTCAATCATCTCTTTATGTGCAACAGCAAAAGCATCATTTCCTGTTACTAATAACTCACACTGTTTATCCCACCATATTGCATCTCCCAAGTTTTCTTCTTTAATCTGCAAAAGAAAATTATAATCTTTCTTATCCACGGTGTCCTCTCCATTCCACAGTTTTTTTTATTTTCAACTCGTTTTCTTTTTCTTTTTCTTTTTCACCTTCATCAATCTTTTCCTGCTGTTTTTTTCCAATCACTTTTTTTTTGTTTGTTTTATCTAGCGCTCCATCTTTTTGTTATCGTTACTTTAATGCGTTTCGTTCTTGGTTCTTCTACAAAGTCAGAATCTATGCCTTTTGCTGCAGCTGCAGCACGATTATTTTTCTAAACACTTCTCTCTATCGACCATGGGGTCACTAGTCTGTATGATCTTCTCTGTTTAATGTTTGTTTTAACTTCACACCCTAACTCCACATCTGAAGTAATCCCCTCTTTCTCTTTACATACCCCTTTCTTTTCTGTTACTTTTTCGCCGTCTTTGTCATTACTTTCCAACAATGTTTCTGCCGCTCTCAGGTTTTCGCACTCAGCCATATACTTTTCTAGATCGTCTAGGCTTTCATTGTACCGCGTGCTTACATCTTTATGCTCCTTGTCCTTTTTGATTATTTCATTCTTCATCTTTTCCTTATCCTCTTTCAGCTTTGTGATTTGCTCCCTAAGCCGATTTATTTTCGCTTCTTGACTCACTATTGCGTCCTCCAACTCCTTACCCCTGACTTCTTCTTTGTTCACCTGGTTTCTTAGCGTCTCTACTATCTGTACCACAACAACCTTCTCTTTTTTCAATGTTTCTATAATCGCTTTCATCTCTTCATATTTTGCTACTGAATTCTTGTATCTATCCCTGTCCTCTGTTAGACTCTCAATCTCATCGATTAATTGATTTTTTTATTACCTGACTCAACCAACTTTTCCCTTAGCGACTTAACCACTGGATTTGTAGAATCTTTACCTTCTTTTATTTCCCCGTTAAACCTGTATCTGCTTTTGCTAACCTTGTGCATAACCATCCCCACTGTGTTGTTCAAATCTTCTTCTTCTACTTTAAGCTCTCCTCAATTGGAATATCCATGTCATTCTTCTCTACTTCTTCACCCCCTCTCGAAGGACCATCGTCTATATAGTCATCTATCTCCATTTCTTCCTCTACACTACCATCATGTTTGTCCATGTCCATATCACACCCTTCTTTGTTATTATCAATATCTGTTCTTTTTTACTTGTTTCTTCCTCCCCAATTACGCCAACATCATTGTTATTGTGTGATGATTTACTCCCTTCATCAACTTTGTCTGATTCTGCAGGTTCCACTACCACTTCAGTGATCTTATCGGTACTCTCAATTTTTTCGTCTTCACGATTTACATCAGTCATCAATCCGTCCCCATATCGTTCATTCAACCATCCACGTCCAACATTTTAGCATCATACGAAGCTTTTTTACCCACTGTTTTATTTTCACCCTCATTCAAAACATCTTCTCCTATAGAAGTATTATCTCCCACTAATTCTACTCCATCTTTTTCTACCACCCCACTGCACTCTCCTTGCATTAACACGTTTTCTTCCGGACCTTCGTTTTCGTTATCACCATCATTTCCTAGCCATTTCTCTTCCTCAGGAGTTGCTTTTAGCTCCTTCCTTCTTACCTACGTTTTTGTTAATTTGAATAAATAGTTATATATATATATATATATATATATATATATATATATATGCATATATCAATGTATTTTATAGAGATGTAAAATATTATTCCATAACCTTTTTCTTCTTCACTTATTCCACCTTGATTTTGCTAGCTCCAAGCATGTACTCCCATTTTAGACATCTAGGAACTGCATCTGCTTCGTTTAATGTCCAAGATCTTTCACGCGTTCGAAAAGCCATGGCTACAAGAAAAAAAAGTATATTTCAGTATTTTACTTTAACAGTTTAATATACATTTTAATGTAATCATCTTACCAACAAAACAAACAAAACCCCTTTGCTCGGGTTGTATCTGAACATTTTCTTTTTGATTTAATCATGTAACTGCGCAATTCACCAGCCCAGTTGTACTCTTTTAGTCTATCCAAGTCCTCGCAAATATTTATGTGCAACTGCTTGGCCTGGTAATGTCGTTTTGACAAACACAACGACGTTAAAGTATGGATGGATAACAACTTTGCAATGTCTTCACAGGCCTCTAATGTTAGTTCTCTATCTTTAAACGCTTTTATTACACTTTCTATTTTTCCAGTTAGTAATTTTAAATTTACAGTCCCTGCACTTCCAAACACCCTTCTATACCAAGTCGACATGTTGTTCCCCTCAATTGTAAGTTGCTTGGGCAAATGATCGTGTCCACATTCTATGCCTAAGAGTATTTTTATTTCCTTCTCCGTTATTTGAATTTCTTTGCCACCGATGACGAAACTCCCACTTACTGATAAATAGCTATCTATAATTTGTTTAATTAGCACGTCTGATTTCTTCATAGACTTATACTTATTCCTTCTGTCAAACAACCCTTTCCAGAGCCTGTAAAACAGTGTCCTTTTGCACTCTGTCAAGTGACCCTCAGTCATACCCTCCGTCTGCATGATTCCTAGTAACCCATTGATGTTTGAACGATAC
Source organism: Nemophila menziesii (assembly GCA_029959085.1). Classification (NCBI taxonomy): domain Eukaryota; kingdom Viridiplantae; phylum Streptophyta; class Magnoliopsida; order Boraginales; family Hydrophyllaceae; genus Nemophila; species Nemophila menziesii. The sequence goes on along the minus strand of JARWIR010000017.1, from coordinate 8,489,359 downwards.
TGTGTAGCCTTATTTGTCTTCTGCAAATGGTTTAACAACAACAAGATCAATACAATACACTTTATATACTTTAGACTCACATGTACTGTATAATAAAATTGAGAGTACTCACAGTTATTTGATCATTATATAACAAAACTAAGAGTACTCCAAAGATTGATCTACTAGTACTTAGAGTACTCAGAGTGTTGACATATCCAAACTATGCGTACTCTCAGTTTTTGTGTAGTAAAACTAAGAGTACTCTCAGTTTTTGTGTAGTAAAACCAAGAGTACTCACAGTTTTTGTATAGTAAAACCAAGAGTACTCACATTTGTACCATATAGAAACCTAAGAGTACTCGCAGTTTTTGTATAGTAAAACTAAGAGTATTCACACCATAAAAAACTCAGAGTACTCACATTTTAACCATACAGAAACTTAAGAGTACTCGCAGTTTGGTTTTGTAAAAGAGGAATAAACAAAACAGAGAGTATTTTTGAAAATCTACGGAGTAAAGAGCAAAAATCATTGAGTATCGTCCATAAAATAGTGAGTATCACAAAACCTCAGTAGAAACACAGTCAGATTCGAAACAAGCAGAGAGTATTCCATAGAATCATGAAAGTACAGAGCAAAAATCAGTGAGTATCGACCATAAAAGCGTGAACACATATTCAAAACAAAAAAACCCAGTAGAAACTCATGCAGATTCGAAACAAACAGAGAGTATTACATAGAATCATGAAAGTATAGAGCAAGAATCAGTGAGTATCGACCATAAAAGCGTGAACACATATTCAAAACACAAAATCCCAGTAGAAACTCATGCAGATTCGAAACGAACATAGAGTATTCCATAGAATCATGAAAGTACAGAGCAAAAATCAGTGAGTATCGACCATAAAAGCGTGAACACATATTCAAAACACAAAAACCCAGTAGAAACTCACGCAGATTCGAAACAAACAGAGAGTATTCCATAGAATCATGAAAGTACAGAGAAAAAGTAAGTGAGTATCGACCATAAAAGCGTGAACAAATATTCAAAACACAACAACCCAATAGAAACTCATGCAGATTCGAAACAAACAGAGAGTATTCCATAGAATCATGAAAACCCAAAAACAAACGAAGAAAAAAATCCATTAAAATCTGAGAGTACTCAAAAAACGATGCTAACCTTCTTTGGTTCACCGGAAGCGATGTCGGAATCTCCACTACTCATCGTTTGCTATCGATTTCATAGAGTAGTTGAATCGACGCTTGAAATAGGAGAGAGAAACGAGAGGGTTTTTGAGAGCTTTTTTCGGAAATTTTAATCTAGTGAATCTGACAATATTGGAGAGAGAAAGGTAATACTAAGAGTATTTATACTCCAAGGGTAGAAAAGACTATTGTCAAAACTGAGGTCCCTAAGAAGAATAAATCTCTAGACTATACTCTATAGAGAAGAAAGATTGTCTCTAAGACCCTATGTATAATTCACTCTATCTTTTAACTAAATTTCATTCCCTGAAGTGAATGAGTTATATTACTTGAAGTAGATATAATTTTTTTAAATATCTATGCAACTAGATGTGGTGGTGGTTAAAAACAAGTGAATTACATGTAGTATTCACATACTAAAAATCATTCCCCGAAATGAATGAAACTTTATTCCCTTAAGTGAATAAATACTTGTTTTTGGAAGAAATCGCAACGTCTTTCAATATATTTGTAATTGACGTCTTGATGATCCAAACTCCAGTTGAGGTTACGGTCATTAAAGAATTAGTTATTGATTATTAGTAGTCTGAATACTACAAATAAATAATTCTTTTACCACCAGACGTGGAATAAAAAGAAATGTCACGCAAGTGAAAGTGAAAAAAAAAGTTATCACAAAATGATAACCATGGACGTTATCGATATAATGGAACTAAATTTTGGTCGCATACTTGTCGTATGCTAAACCATTTGGCCGATCTAAATAAAAATTTTGGATGCCCAAAAGTTATGTTACCTTTTGGTACAAATTTGAGATTATCAGCGGATTATGGTTTAAGTAAATTCTGATTTTTTTTACTAAATTTAAGATATTCGCTGAAATGAATATTTTCTATAAACCACAAGTGTCCGTAACAATTTATATCTTTGCATTATTTATAAAAGTCACACCAGAAGTGTGTACTAGAAAATATCCTGTTATTTCTTCGGGGTTGTATTATTTATTCAAGCAGTTGTAACGCACATTGTGCAAAAACAAATATATCACGATCCAAAGAATTTTATATTATGACATGATCGACGTGGTTATCCAGGGACAATAAGTCGAATAATAGAAAATTCACTTTGACTCAACTAAAAAGGACCAAAAGTTTCTTTTACTAAATGACAACCCATATGTTTATTTTTCTCTAGTAAAATTGACTATGAGACTATCTCAACCGGTAGTTGAGATTTTTATGTTGGTTTTAATTCTAGTTCTATTATTTGATATCTTGAACACCTAAATGTGATATATTTAAAACACGTCTTGTAGAGTGTTATTTTGATGAGATAATATACCCCTATTAGGGGGAGAGATATCGCAACCTGAAGTATTGCATGAGATATCGTGGAATATAATTCATTATCTCATCTCTATCCACGAACGAAGGAATCGGAACTTGAAGTTCAAAAGGCGATTCATTTGTAAAATATTGTACATAATATACAAAATGCATTCATGAACACAAAAGAATGTTGCAAAATTCCATAAATCTACTGTTAACACTCCAGTAGATTATTGTCCTAGAAGGACATATAACAAATATGTCGGCGAAAGCATTAAACCAACACATGAAGCATGGTGAACTTTAAATATATCTAACCAGCGCATGAAGCGTGGTGAATCTATATACATCTAACCAACGCCTGAAGCGTGGTAAGCATGTAATGTAACTAACCAACGTATGAAGCGTGGTAGACCTGTAATGCATATATCCAACGCATGAAGCGTGGTTGACCTGTCAAATTAGAATATACCATGCCCCGAAGAAGGAAATCTCATGAGTAAATGATGATTAAATGGTAATTAATGCGGAATGTGCACACCACATTATATGACGGGAATTATTGAGCCAGCTACTACTGGCACATACATTACTCATAAATTTTGTAATGGTCCCTGAAGTGACCGAGGTACCTAAATAAAGAAACGCCATATAGATTATTTATCTACTGAAAATATATGAAACCGTGAGACTGTTAAGGGGATTGATATATTTTCTTTAAACTATGGTTTGAAATAACTAATGAGGATACTAAATCACAAAGTGGTGAAATTGTCGACAAATAATGGACATACAATTTTATTAAATCTATAATCCGACTTGTATCACATAAGTTCTTGCAGAAATAGAGAATTGATTATGGGGAGATGTCCCTGTTTTCATGTTATGTATACAATGACGTTCAGATTTTACTTTCTAGAGAACTCTTGTAGAGTTTACTATGATAAGGAAATTACCGAGATAAATGTCATGATTCTTGGACTGATAATAATGTTCTTGATGAACACATGTGCTCGAAGCAAAAGTGCCTGAAACATGATAAGTGCCTGAAGCACTTAGAGCGTATGAATATATTAAATTCTTGAGGAACAAGAAGTGCTTGGAGCATACTTGATTCCCGAAAAATATATAGTGCATAAAGTACAAGAGAGTATTTTATATAACAGGTAGCCGTTAACATTGATTAATTCCTCACAAGGACGGTATTATTTTATGATGAGATTGTCTCATCCTGGAAATTAGAGAAGAAGATTCAAGAAATAGAACATCAGTTCGTGAGATGTCAAAGTATGTTTCAACAAATTTTCTAATGCGAGAATCCACCAGATTCATCAACTAAAGCTATATTATACTTATGTTGAATTATGGGCTCGAAATTGTATTATGTGATTCAATGTAATTATTGTAATAATGCGTATTGGAATGAGGGGGAGACGATACTGGTGCATTGTACTCTTTTTCCTTAACTGAGGTTTTTTCTACAAGGTTTTTCCTAGGAAGGTTTTAACGAGGCATGCCAAATATCTAAAGTATACTCCTCCCTATGTCAATCTACTGTTTATTGACAGTGAACAAATATGATCAAGTGAAAAATCCAGCAGATTTCTTCACTAAAGCTATACCAACAACAATATTCAAGCTACAAGCCGATCAGTAAAGAAGACATTATCAAAAATATTTGAGTTTGTAATGAGGGGGAGAATTTATCGACATTCTTTACTCTTTTTCCTTCACCATTGTTTTTCCCAAGGGGTTTTCCTGGAAAGTTTTTTAACGAGGCAGGCCAAATATGTGTTACACCCTCCAAGAAATTATGTACTCTTTTTCCTTCATCAAGTTTTGTCCCAGTGGGTTTTCTTGACAAGGTTTTAACGAGGCAATCATATATCGTATATCTCTCACTTTAAAATTTCACTGGTAATATCCAAGGGGGAGTGTTGTGAAATATTATATTAAGTGGATATACACCAACGATATGCCCGATAAAGTAGTAATGTGTATAAGTGACTTGCAGTGCAGTTGCACATCATCTTAAGCCTCGCAGGAGGTTAAGCTAGTAGCTGCGCAGCTACTTACGATTTTCTATATATAGTACAATATTCATATAATCTTGTAACCATTATAAATTCCAGTGAATAAGAATACGAGATTATATTTCTCTATATTTCGAGTTATCGTCGTTAATTTTATAACATTTACTTGCTAAGAGAGATTTTTTTATACAATAAAAATCTCCATCCTAATAACCTGGTTACAATATGCTAAAAAGTCGAAAATACTTTCCTATCAGTTTTTATTACACTAAAAATTAAAAAACTAAATCAAAAACCCTATTAGAGTTATAAGAAACTTAAAAAACGTTTCATTTCTTCTTCACTTTTCTCTTTCCTTTCCATCTTCCTCTCTTTTATCTTTGAACAAGAAAACCGCCTCTTGCATGGACTATTCTCCACCCTAGACATATTGCAAAAGGGATATATATTATAATAATCAGATATATTTAAATCTTTTAACGTACTGGTGTAAATGAAAGAAGAAAGAGAAGAAGATTTAGATGAGAAATGAGTACCTCATTGGTTATATAATGTGTCAAGAATGTGAAGAGTTTAAGTGTTTGGATTTTTGTAGTGGAAATCTACTTGGCGCATATAAAAGCTCCTCCACTCCACGTGTACAACCCTCTTAATGGACGAAATGCCAACCCGACCTCTATCAGCCCAAACGTCGCCAACATTCACTATCCTAGGAGACCCAATCATGCATGCTTTCCAACGCTCAAAATTAGGTGATGTTTCTCATATGACAGCGTAATAAATTTTGTTGAGCGTAACAAACTCATATTTAGTGGACTTAATCCTTTCCTTCTTACTCATAGCAGTTCCATTATATAGACCCGCTATCCTTACCCCTACCCAACCTTCATCCATTCTCCTTCTGTAGCTAAAAGAGGAAACTCCACAGTTCCATATTCCATACTCTTATACATACACCTCGTCACTCAAAAGACCAAGAATACCATCAATAGACCCCCCTTGGCTCTCATCAGAGCTTCTTCTTTATCCAACCGAACAAAATAACAGTTGAACATCATCCCAAGTTCCTCTGTCATCTGCCATAAAGACCAGAAAACTATTACCAAAACCCCACCACACCCTACCTCCTTCAGTTACTTCCATCTTCTCCTATATCGTATAAAGGCCCAGCAACATCACCCAGATCAACGAGGCAATAACCCTCTCTTCCGTAATGATTTCCCACCTCACCGATATCTGACGAACAACCCCATAAAACACCATGCAAATACCAAGATATCCATTAAATCAACATACAAAGCCTAACATCATCAATGATCCCGTGAAGATCCTGATTCATCCTCGCTGGTGGGGGAAAAGGTGTGATAAATAAACAAGTAAATAAGATAATAAGATAATAATAAAGGACACACACCCTTGACTACCACGAGAAACTCACTGCAAGTATTACAAATCGTTTGCAAGTTTAGTTGATAAGTAAAGTTCGTTTGCAGGGATTTAATTTGTTAAATCTACTTGTATTCAATAAGCGTAGATGAATTTATATGTTTATATTAAAATATAATAAGATGAATAGTTATCTGATGTGAAATCATAAGTAAGAATGCAGATAAATAAATATGAATGTAAGTAATAAATTAGGGTTACTAATATGAGCCTATCTTACTAAGTTGTTATTCTAACCTTAAGGGTGAATTGAGCATTATATATTAACCTTGATTATAAATTCTTCCTAACCCTCTTCAGGGTTGACTTAGGAGCAAACTCTCCACTACCAGGGGACTTGGGTAAGGGGACCTTGCGTAATGATCGGTGGTTAAATCAAACATTTATGGCTATCTAGTTAGGTAAGTCTGACAGGATCATTACCGCACACTAGACGATTATGTGGTGTTGTCAATAATTGAATCCCTCTTCCGGGTGTTAACTCAATCACTAAGGATAGTCCTAAGCTTGGTCAAATCCAAGGATGTAACAATAAGTCAAAGTACACAATACAAAATACGCCAAGCTCAAATCAATTAAAATAACAAATAGTATTATGGAATGTAAGACAAAATAATAACCCAACGATTAATAATAAAATTTACAAAATAAAAGTTAAGAAATATGGTGAAGCCAAAAATCTATAGCTAATTATCCTAAATATAGAGAAGGAGAGATGTAGAAGAGGAGTTTGTCACTCTCCAACTTCTTGGTTCTTGTCTCCCTCTACAGGTCAACTTGCTTCTTGGATGATAAACTTGATAATAAGAATTAATATTCAAGTAAGTACTATTATATGGCTTAGAATTGAGAAAGGACATGTTTAAAATGATTAAAGGGTGTATATATAGGTGTTTAGGAAGCGCTAGGTAGAAATCTTGGAGTGGAAGACAAGTAATTGATCTCCTTTTTCAAATCAAATTTGTTTCCTAAAATATAGGAGAAGGGAAAACTGTTGATGTCTTGTTTTGGTCGTAACTCCTTCGTTATTGCTCCGATTTTTATCTAATTTATATCGATACGACCGAGTCTTAAAGAACTACACTTCTCATTTATATTTCTCCTCCAAATTCCTAGTCTATTTTGAGTTATCTTCACTTTACTCGACGTAACTTCAGAATTTCAGATTTACTTGAAAACTTTTCCTTTCTATTTTATCTCCAATTTTCATCCATATCTTCTTTCCTTATCTCTTTAGAATTGATTTGACATATAATTAATTTCCATATATTTCTAAAGCTTCACACTAAACAAAGAAATTAAACCCAGTATGTTCTAAAAATAATAAATCGTCAAATCAAGAAAAGAAATAAGAAATTATCAAAATATGAATAAAAATCTATAATTAAATACTCGAATACACCTAAAATGATGTCTCCAACCTAGATTATTATATCACAAACAGGGAGACATCACTCGCTAAAACGAAAAAAAATGAAAGATTGAAAGCCAAAAATTACCAATCACCGTAACTTAGTCGATAGGGAAGGCTAGAGAGAGTAGAATTTTTTTCACTTCCTTGTGTAGACACCACTCCTGAGTACAATGTGTTAAATGAAATATAACATATTCTTTTGTAGATATGAATTCTCTTTCGTTGTAATAATTTTAGTTAAAATAAAAAAGTTATACTCTCTTTACTTTTATCTCTTTTTCTATCATTTTATTACATTCTACCTATACGAGTTTTCTCTTTCCTTTTGTCAAAAAAATAAAAGGTTTGTTAATATTTATTAAGTTTTCATCATTGTCGTATGTTAATATTTCTTTATGTTTATACAAACAATTATTGTATAATTTGTTGTAAACACCTTGTTAAAGTGCAATAAGAATATATCAATTTATTCGTACGGTTTACAATAATTCTTTGAGTATATTTTGTACACACCTTTAAAAAAATTGTACTATTAGCGATATAAGGGGAAACTGGGTATTTAATTTGCTAAAAAGGATTCTAGTGTTTTTCTAAATTCTTTCTACATAAGTAGGGGAGGTTATCTTACCCTAGGAACCTTTTCTGAGTGAATCCTACACATGTTATCACACCTAAAGTTAAAATACTATGTGATTATCTAGCTAGTTTAGATCTTCTGATTCTCAAACTCAACTAAAAAATTATAATTATATTTACTACTACCAAATCCCTCATGGGTGTGATTTAATTGGTAACACAACTCGATATGTGCGCAAGACAATGAATTACTTTAAACACAAAAATTATAATAAAAAAGCAATCCACAATGAATTTATATTCGCATGTGATTTCGAATATTAAGAAAATAATCTCAAACAATAATTAGGGTTTATACATGTGCAATATCAAACTAAAATTTGTTTATTTCATTTTTAGATAATGAAAAATACTAGTTTAAGACATAATATGGAGTTTAAGAGAAGAATAAATACAACAAATATAGATCCTGTGTTGTTGTCTTTCTCTCCTTACTTATCTTCCCCTTCCCAAGCAAATAATAATTAATGAACGGTGAAGTTAATCTACAAATTTGAAAAACTACTAATATATTCTAGGAAATTAGGATTATTAAGTCATGGACCTAGAAAATTGGTCAAAATTGGCCAGTGGATTTCCTTGTTCTGGACTACTCAAGTCAGATTTCCAGAACGTCCATAGTTTTCTCGTATCAACTTGGAATCGATCTCCATTTATTCTCATACGTACTAGACTCCAAGAACTACCTTGATTTGATATCTCATGATCAAATTCGTTAACAATTATTTTGTGATTTTACAAGTTGACAAATCCTTTTTCCCAGATTTAGTGCTTTGACTTCTACTAATAATTTTGATTTCTTGTCTTGATCTCGTTTCCATTCATCTTGGTTGTTTCCCTAGCTTTGTAGCTCCTTAATTTGACATTTTCAACTTTGGATCCTATGTTCTAAGAGATACACCATAAAACTGAAAACTACCTCAAATTGCTCTAAAACACAAACAGAGTCATGTAATACCTAAGAAGTCAATATATGATAAAACAAGGGATAAATCCCATATTTTAAAACATAAAACAACCCAAAATGATGTATCAAAAGTATTAAATTATGTCACAAAACACGATACGTATAATGGTTCATTTGTCCTTACGTGTAAACATCAGTGATTGTGCTTACTATATTCAGTTTTACGCCATCGTGGGATACACCCCTTGCATTTGGTAGCATTGCCATCATTACCTAGGTAATTGAGAGTGGTCACGTATGATGTCATGACTTTCGATTAGCCTGGGTCATATTGATTTTGCGAAGTCAGACATCATTTTCTTCTTTTACATTGTCGGTCTCGCTCCTAATTGTCTTTCTTAATTTTGCAATATTTGTCCTCAGAAAATTTATCTTGTTGACTTTCGAGAGATCAAGTGTTTTCTCTCAACCAATTTTGTTTCGGCAGAACCTACTCTCCCAAGTTATTTTTTTGGATAGTTTTTCGGCTTTCATTTTTCTCTCTTAGACATCATGTAGTGGTAATTAAATGGAAAGCACAAGAAGTCACATCGAGAGTAATTCTCTTTCGTATAATGATCATTTAGAGGTGAGGTGGACAGCCTCATCATCTAGTGGGTACGAACCTTTAGTTTCCGGTGGCCAAATCAAAAATAGCAGGCCAGTGGTTAGTTGATCAACCTCCTCCTGCGGCGAGGATGAATCTTCTTTAAGTTCTTATAGCGACATCCTCTTGCCCCGTCGATGGTGGTGTTGAATATGGTAGATGTGTATAACCCTTCCTTAGTTCATCAAGAGCGGACACCGTGGAGGTCCTCCTTTAAACGATTTAGGGATGAAGAATAGGACTTGTGAGCTTCATTTTGATAAGTTCCTCAAGGTTGCAAAAAAGGAAACATTGTTGCGGGTATCAAAATCCGCCAGCCTTCTCTCAATGATAGATCCTTCGACCTTCTGAAGGGGAGATAACAATTTATACTCGATCTCTCGACATGGCACTACATATTCCGTTCCTCCTTTTTATCATTGATCTTAAGTTCAAAGTTGCAATATAACCAAGATCAAACTAAATCACATATATTATTAAAAAAAAATGCATTTGTTAGTGGGTTGTATTGTGTATCGAATAATAATCGACAATTTGCCATCTTAAATATAAAACAGATAATGAAAGCATACACGAGGATGAGATCCAAACTCCTTTGTTATTGGGTGATAGTGTAACATATAATAGTAGACACTAATCAATTAATATGACTTCTCCAATTCTTACTTCTTCATGGCAAATCAAATTAAATTTGATTTCTCCAATTTTTCAAAGCTTAGTAATATCAAACGATTAATATCTCAATTATCACACTTCTAATAGTTACAATAGTAACATCCATATCAGGTCCTCCTTTATTCATGTAAAAATTAATCATTTTGTGGTTGCCAGTTAAAGAATCAAAACCTAGAATGGATTTACACCTTACGAATTTTACTATTTGTCCTCCTTCTCTTGAAGCTTGACCGGGTTTCTTATGCGATACTCACTACACTTTGCCTTTTCCTCCTGCACTAAGCCATTGCATCAATCTCTGAAACTAATATTTCAACAATTGATTTACATTCAGGACTATATTGTATAACAATTTGGGGGAATTTATTCTTCAGCCTTCTAATGCTTCTCAATGAAAAACTTTTGTCGAATAATCATTTTCCATGACTTGCACACACATCTGAATCTTGTACACTTTTTTACTTTCAACCAACTCAAAATATCAACAATTACAATGCCAGGCATCATTATCATGTCAGATTCACCAACCTCCATATTTGGATTCCCATATCACTGAGTGCTTCTTCCATACACCCGTTGTATGGCAAATAAATAAAAAAAATCAAAATGTTGTATTATTCAATTACCAGCTTGCCCTTGAAGTGACTAGATTTTGTGGGGATCAAAATATATTTTGCATAAAGTAGCTTTATTACTTTGATTTAATTACCATCATGTCTATTTTTTCGTTGCACAAACAATTAGCTTATGAAATATTTTTATTGTGATATAGTTTTAGAATTGTACCCTTATTGTCACTTGTATTTTTTCATTCCAAAGCATGTCCTTAATATCATTATTTCGTTATTGTAGTGTCTTTTTTCGTTTGAAAATCAAGGAGCTATAAATCCATACGGAATACAAATTCTGTCCACGTGTCAACAGTATAGAATTTTGATTTTTTTGTTTTCTGCCATTCACACGTGACTTGCACGTGTGATTCGTGTATCCCCTTTCTTCTCACGTCAGATATTTCATTTAATCTCTTCTCTCCGTATCCACCCCCCCCCTCTCTCTCTCTCTCTCTCTCTCTCTCTCTCTCTCTCTCTCTCTCTCACTCTCTCTCTCTCTCTCCTTTTTTCCGTCAGCCACCATCACCTCCGGTTAACTTCATATCGTCTCTCCAAGCCTCTCTCTCTCTCTCTCTCTCTCTCTCTCTCTCTCTCTCTCTCTCTCTCCCCCCTTTCTCTCTTTCTTTTTGCCTCCTTCTCTTGAAGCTTGACCGGGTTTCTTATGCGATACTCACTACACTTTGCCTTTTCCTCCAGCACTAAGCCATTGCATCAATATTTGAAACTATATCATTCACCAATTGATTTATATTCAGGACTATATTGGATAACAATTTGGGGGAATTTATTCTTCAACCTCTTCTTATGCTTCTCAATGAAAAACTTTTGTCAAATGATCATTTTCCATGACTTGCACACACATTTGAATCTTGTACACTTTTTTACTTTCAACCAACTCAAAATATCAAAAATTACTATGTCAAGCATCATTATCATGTCAGATTCACCAACCTCCATATTTGGATTCCCACGTACCGTTGTATGGCAAATAAATAAAAAAATCAAAATGTTGTATTATTCAATTACCATCTTGCCCTAGAAGTGACTAGATTTTGTGGGGTTCAAAATATATTTTTCATAAAGTAGCTTTATTACTTTGATTTAATTACCTTCATGTCTATTTTTTCGTTGCACAAACAATTAGCTTATGAAATATTTTTGTTGTGATATAGTTTTACAATTGTACCCTTATTATCACTTGTATTTTTTCATTCCAAAGCATGTCCTTAATATTGTTATTTTGTTACTGTAATGTCTTTTTTCGTTTGAAAATCAAGGAGCTGTAAATCCATACGAAATACAAATTCTGTTCACGTGTCAACAGTATAGAATTTTGATTTTTTTGTTTTCTGCCATTCACACGTAACTTGCACGTGTGATTCGTGTATCCCCTCTATATTCACGTCAGATCCTTCATTTGATCTATTCTCTCTGTACCCACCCTCTCTCTCTTTCTCTCTCATTTTTTCTGTCAATCACCATCACCTCCGGTTCACTTCATATCGTCTCTCCTCTCTCTCTCTCTCTCTCTCTCTCTCTCTCTCTCTCTCTCTCTCTCTCTTCCCTCTCTCTCTCTCTCTCTCTCTCTCTCTCTCTCTCTCTCTCTCTCTCTCTCTCTCTCTCTCTCCTCGCCTTTCTCTCTTTTTGCCTCTCTCTCTCCGCCTCTCAATCTAAAACTCTTACACCATAAAAACCGATCCACCTCCACAAAGAACACTATCACCCTTTTAGCCACCGTCACTGATGTCACCCCGATCACCTCTGTCGCTGTAATACGTCGAGGAAGATTTATCACACTCACCGTCACCAGAACTAAAGTCAAGTGCGATACCCATCACCTTCACCAACTTTTTGGAAAAAACACCACTACCGATCTCACGTCATGTCTTAATCATTGAAGAGAAGGAGCTCAACTTCAAAAAAAGGTAACCCTCTAATCTATTGTCTAGCTTATTACCGAAATTGGTTTTGTGTATTAGTTAAGAATAGGTCATGTAATTTGTTAATCCGGGGCAATGGGGTCTTAGGTTTTATTGGATTAGGAGTATTATTGATTTAGGGAACTAGTTGTGGTGAATTTGGGGTTTTTTCTTTTAGTAGTCGAATATTTTTTGTTAAACTTGGGGATTTTACTGTATTAGTTAAATGTTTATAGTGAATTTTGGGTTTTTTCTTTGATTAGTCTAATATTCTTTGTTAAATTTGGGAATTTTACTGTATTAATTAAATGTTTATAGTTGATTTGGGTTTTTTTCTTTGACTAGTCTAATATTCTTTGTTAAACTTGGGGATTTTACTATATTGATTAAATGTTTATAGTGAATTTGGGGTATATTTCTGTGATAGTCTAGTATTCTTTGTTAAACTTGGGATTTTACTGTATTGATTAAATGTTTATAGTGAATTTGGGGTATTTTTATTTGATTAGTCTAACATTCTTTGTTAAACTTGGGGATTTTACTGTATTACTCAAATATTTATAGTGAATTTCGGGTAAAGGGGTTGGGGTGTGTACAAATTGTATTAAAATAGTTTTGTCACGAGGTATTAAATTTTGATATTGTGATTTGGGGTAAATGGTTTACGATGTTGATATGTTTTGTTAATTGTTTGCAGGTTAAGCCATCAAGCTAAAGGGTTAAATATTAGTGGTGTTGATTATTATGTGTAAGTTTGCACTTTATTTTGTGTTATGTATATATGTAGTATTAGATATACTTATCAATGCTGTTTTTCATGTTTGTTTGTATTAAGGAACATAATGGAGACAGAGTTCATGAGAAAATTTTCTAACATGCCCATGAACTTGGAGTTCACTCGGAGAAGGTATTACGATTTGCTCCCTCGTCAAAGGGAGTTATATGACAATGCAACGAGATAAAGCACTCTCAACCCTTAGTTGGTAAGTGCTTCACAGACCTCCAATGAGTTGTATGAAGAATGTAAAGTGAGTTTCTTCTTCTATAACCTTTTCCTTGTATAATTAAGTGTAATTTTTTTTGATTAAAGTAAAAAAGGTCAATCAGTTTAGTGTATAATTATTGAATTTTTGTACAATGGGTAAAGCTTGTAACCAAGCTTTCGTTGCCTAAAATAAATCATCTTTCTGATGGTTTGAGCCCCGATCAACGTGAAGCCACTGAGCAAATAGGGTCATAGGATTTACTGATTTTCCAAAAATATACTTAAGTATGCAATCTGCCAATTCATGGTAGATATATTCGATGTAGCTTTGAGTAGTTTCAATTTATATGGTAGTATACTTCCTTTTTCGTATTTAGATGTACATAGAGTTTTAGGTTTGCCTAGAAGAGGTATTACCCCCTCCCCCTCCCACTAGATGGCATTCCTTGTGCTGCTTTTAGAGAGTTAGAGATGTTTTTAACGTCCATTGGGTTAGTGATAGTGTTGTAAAGTTGAATAGAATAGAGGAGTTGTTTTTAGCTTGTAAGAGTCATGGAGATTTGTTTAAGAAACTTTTGTTGTTGTATGTTTATGGTTATTTCATCGCCCCCACAAGCACCCATGGTGTAGACAAAACCATTTTTTTTGCTATCAAGGATGTTAAATTGATCCCAACGTTCAATTAATATTACCTCGTGTACAACGGCATTATCTATGGTATTACCGAATTCAAAACCGCGCCCTGACTTGGCGTCTAAATACTTCAACGGGTTTGTATATGTCCTTCAGGTAATCCCATTTTGTTAATTGTAATGTTTTTAAAGTAGTGATTTATTATTTAATTGCGTCAAGCAGCTCGAAAACGAAGGCGACGAGTAGCTCGAAAACGAAGGTGGTGAGCAGATCTGCAATGGCGAATCTCCGGCGAAAGCTCTCACCGGGAAATGGTAGCGGATTTGATGATGTGCTCTTCAACTGGTCCATTGCTGCACCACCATCGCAACAGCTTCAGAGCTGGTACTCTACTGGTCCATTGTTGTGCCGGGAAGATGGCTCGCGAACAACTTCGGAGTTGGTCCTTTACTGGTCCATTGTTACGCCGAGAAGATTGCTCGCGAACAGTTTCTGTGGCCTTTGTTTTGGCAGCTGGAACGATTGAGAAGTGAAGAGAGAATGAGAGATGAGAGATGGTTTTGGCAGCTGGAACGATAGAGAAGGGAAGAGAGCATCCATGAGAGATGAGAGATAATGTTATTAGGTTTTAAAAAATTTCTGATAATAAATAATATATATATAGAAAAAATAAAATAAAATGGATAGAAATGTAATTGATTTTTTGGATTTTAGTATAAAATTTTATTTAAGATGTTTAGTAAAAAAAGAAGGAAAATAGGGTTAAAAGTAGAAATGGAAAGGTATTTTCAAAATTTCGTACGTAATAATCTCATAAATTTGCTCCCCTACCTATAAAACTGACTATTGAAAGAAAATTAATTGTCTAAAAAAAAAGAAAAAAGAAAAATAAAATTCAACCACTGGTTAGTGGTTAAGAACAAATTATGGAAATGATGGGGACAACATCAATCTTATAAGGTCCGTAAGAAGGATATAATTGAAGTAATGGAAACATAAACATCCCCACCAACTTCCGGGGTCTTGGAGCTTATTTGAACCATTAAGTTTGCCTCACGGTATAAACTATTGCTTAACAGTTGGTGGGGAAGAAATTAGATCAGTCTCATTTGAGTAGACAATAGATTGACTTTACACAGTTAAATCCACTTGACTCAAAGCACTCGTAATTCTTGATATTCAATGCCTTATCAAAGGAATCTTTGAATATTACATACAATATTGGTCAACAATGTCTTGTTAGATTTAGCAAAAATATCATACACTATTTATATAATGTAGTAACTGCCGCACCATTCTCGTATTAGATAGAACAGGAGAATAGTCTACACAATATTAATCAAGTGCATGGCCACCTTCAAACTTATCTTTACATCTAAGTATATTATTCCCTCCCTCCTTCCCATTTTAATGGTTGTTTTTAACTTAGAATACATATTAATAAATTTAATAATTTCTAAGTTGAAATTATTAAAAGAAAATAAATGTACTTTTTTATAATCTATTTATGCTTTTGAAAAAAGTACCATATCAGGAGTAAAAAGAAAAAGTATATATTATTCTATTCTCTTTATCTATTTCAAAATGCATAACAATATGAAGATTAATAAAAAAATAGAAAGATTGGACATGAGCGTACCACCCATCCTAGCCCAACCTCGGCGGAGGAGGAAGGTGTGACGCGGTCGTGGTCATGGTGGAGTTGGAGGATTAAAAGTAAAAATAAAACCAAGTTTTGTAGCTAGTATTTATACTAGTCCTTGGTCTCTTATGTTAATTCCAATTGAAAACAAAACGTCCAAAACTTGAAGAACTTCTTCTCAATGTTCAGAAACCTCTACCATTAATGACTCAACTGTTACAGATGTTACAAGAGTTTGTCCAGATTCGTGCCTCAACTAGCTGCTAGAAAGTTGTCCAAGTTCATGGAAGATTTTCAATCTTTTCTAACATTTAAAATGTCTTTTTTATGACGACTTAATGACCAACCATCAATGTGAACGATTCTGGAAAGTTTTATTTCCTATATAAAGAGTCATAGTTAGTGCAAATATTACTAACAATAATTCAGAAAATCTCTTTACTCCACCTTATTCTCTTTAATCATTTATAGTGCATATTGAGCATAGAGTAGTGATACATTGTTAGAGATACCTACTCAAAATATATATTTTTAACACAAACAGTTGTCTTATCTTTTATGTATTCTGAATTCCGTTTAAAATTTGTATTTCATTTCATTTTCGTGTTATTTTGTAGAATTTAAGACTATGAAATAATTGATAAAACTATTTTTATTTAATCAGTGTTAATATAGTTTTTATCAATAATTTAAGAAAAAAATATTTCTGATATCACTGAGTAAAAATGGCTTTTCAACTTCTGGTAGTTTCTTAATCCTCTTACGCAAAAACCTTTCCCGACTTGTCTAAGTTAGAGTCTCTAAATGGTTTCAACTACAAACGTTGGGCACAAAAGATTTTAATTTGTCTTGAACAATAAGATTTTGACCTTGCTTTATTAGAAGGGCCTCCACTTATGGTGGACAATGGAGTTCCTACTGAAGTAGAAAAAACTAGATATCTCGCTCTCGAGGCCAAGTTCAAGAAAGAGAACTCGATGGCTAAGGGTTGGTTATTGAATAACGTGACGAATCCCATATTTGATCTTTTAGCCAAGGAGAGGTGGGAAGAGATTATTTGGGAAACCAATGAGAAGAAATACATGGTTGATGGTTCCTATAAGAAGAAATACATTACCAGTAACTGCTATAACTTTAAGCTCACAGAACAGAAACCGATGACTGAGCAACTACATGTGTACGAGAACATATGCGCAGAGGTAATCGCCAAAGGTATGAAAATGTGTGAGTTTTTTCAAGCAAAAATTCTTCTTGACAAAATTCACCATCTTGGAGTGAATACCATAATCATCTCAAGCACAAGAAAAAGGAAACGACTCTCCAAGAAATCATCAGTTACATGCAAGTCAAAGTAGCTAATCAACTAAAGGATAAGTCCTTATCTTTCCCTTCTAATTATTTGAAGGCTACTCATGTTGAAAGTTCCGATCAAAGAAATAAAGACAAGTACAAAGGAGAGGGAAAATAATAGGGCCAGAACAAGAACAAAATTGGTGGAAACAAGACCCAAAGAAACTCCAAAAAACAAGGAAGATGGTTCAAGACCACCATAAGATTCAAAACCCAAAAGATTCGGCTATTGTTTTTGAAAAAACGGACAGTAGCTTACGTATGTGAACAAAGAAAGGTCCAGGGTCCAAATCCCACCACCAACCTTACTGAGCTCGAAGAGATAGTTGATGTGGTAATGGTCGAGGAAAATTTGGTGGAAAAGAAGAGCGATTGGATCTTTGACGCTAGAGAATCCTAACACTTCTACTCCAACAAAGCCTTGTTCAAATGATTTGACGAAGTAACTGATGGTGAATGCATGTACCTACGCAATTCAACCACTGATGTTGTTCTCAAAAAAGGACAGGTTCCCCTCAAACTAACTTCTAGTAAAAGTTTAGAGTTAAACGATGTTCTCTTTGTCCCTTAGCTCCATAATAACTTAATTTTTGGAGCTCTTCTTGATAAAGTAGGACTCAAACTAGTTTTTTAGTTTAAAAAATGGGCATTACAAGAAATGAGGAATTTGTTGGAAAAGGGTATCTGAATGGGGGTTCATTTGTATTGAACACCATAATCATGAATGCGAATGTGTATTCTTCTTCTTATAAGTCGTTGAATCTTTAGATATGTGGCATGGTAGATTAGGACATCTAAATGTCTCTTTTATTAAAAGGTTAAAAATACTCGGACTAATTCCCCTTCATAATGTTGATGATTTTTTCAAATGTCAAATATGTGTAGAGTCTAAACATGCTAAAAACCCTTTTAAATTCGTGACCACTAAAAAGAATATACTATTAGAACTACTGCTTTAGGACTTAGCTAAATTTAAAAACACCACTAGTAGAGGAAGAAAACTATAATGTATAACCTTCGAAGATGACTACTTTAGGTTTACAAAAGTATACCTACTAAAAACTAAAGATGAAATGGAACAAATTTTATAAAAATATAAGACTGAGGTTAAAATCCAATTGGACTGTAAAATCAAATGACTTAGTTTCGATAAGGGCGACAAATATAATTCTAATTCTCTCAAAAAAAATTGTGAAATTAATGAAATAATTCATGAACTTAGTGCCCCCATAGATGCCCCAATAAAAAGGCATAGTTGAAAGGAAAAATAGACCCCTTAAAGATGTCAAGTTAATTAGTTCAAGTCTACCAACCAACATGTGAGGGAAGCTGTCTTGTCTGCTTGTTATGTACTTACAGTACCCTATACAACCTTAGACAAGACCCCTTATGAGTTATGGAAGGGTTTTCCACCTAACCTGAAATTTGTAAAAGTGTGAAGGTGTCTTGCCAAAGTTGGGCTACCTGACTTCAAGAAAATCAATATCGGACCAAAGACCATAGATTTGATTTTCATAGGATATACCCATATAGTGTTGATATAGATTTATGTCATTTAGATGATAATTTTATTTACAAATCAAGAGATTCTAAATTCTTTGATAACATATTTTCTTTGAAAAATATGAATACTATTAACGTTTATATACCTACTGATAACTTATCTTAAATGCTGATATGCCTGCATGTAATATTTATCGTGAGGGAGTTTGGGAGTCTTGGGGAATTAAAACATAAAACCAAGTTTTGAAACTATTATTTATACTAGTCCTTATCGGTACTCCCGAAGTATCTTTTTTAACGCAATACTTTATTTTGTAATTGTAACTTGACTTTTTAGAATATTTGTGTAAGTTAGTAATTTCAATTTTTTGTAATAATTGTGGTATTACGTATTTGAAATACTCTTTTATTAAAATCGATTCTACTAAATTAAATACTTTCCTTTTTTTTTTCTATCTTTTATCATCCTCTACTAAATAATCCCCTCTATATTTAAACAAATCCTTAAGGTGGATTTGGATATATGATGTCTCCTCATTTGTGATAATATAATATAATTCTGAGACATCATTTTAGGCTTATTTATTAGTTTATAGGTTGAATTTAGCTTAGTTTAGTGCACTTTCCTATTTTGGGTCTTGATTTACATAATATTTTTAGAGCATATTGGGTTTAATTGTTTATTTAGTGTGAAGCTTTAAAGATAATTATGGAGAATAATTAGAGTCCAAGTCAAAGATGACAAGATATGGAAAGAGATATGCATGGTAATTGGAGATAGAAGGAAACAGAGTTCAATTAGGAAAAGGAAAAGTTGCCTAAATCTGAGATTCTGCAGCACACGCCTAAAGAAGTAGTAATTACTCCTACAAGGAAGCAGATTTTGGAAGATTCCTTTCATAGGGACATAGATAATTCTGTGACGATTCTTTTGGTATATTATGGAGCTCAAACCGACCAATAACGAAGAAGATATTCCCAAAACGGTCCAGCAGTGTTTATCTTTATTTCCTTACGAATTTGAGTTGGGCTTGGAGTCTATTACTTGGCCTTTCCTCCAAGAAACGAATTAGGTCAACCTATACACTATAAATACAGCCTCTTAACACTCTTAAATCATCCTTGGCCAGACCTTAAGGCCAAGAGGAAGCTGCAACACAAGAGAAGAAGTCTGGAAGGAGCAGAACACCATATGTCTTCTTCAACCTCTTATTTTGTAATTCTTTTCTCTTCTCTTCTTAGTATGAATTAATTCTTTTTAGCTTGAGTTTTTTAGCATATATGTATGAACCCTAGTTTTGATTGACATCTATCTAATTTGGGAATTCTATGTTTTAAATTGAATTATAGTTTTTATTCATTGCTTATGTGTTTGGATTTATATTCTGTGTTCTTGTGCAACCTAGGCCATATAGAATTACCATCTAGTAATTAGGTCACCATTGACAACGGTGTTTAATTACATGTTTAGTACATAACGTCCAGTACAAGTTTTGATCTGACAACCCAACCTAACTAGATAATCACTATGGTTTAGTTCTTGTGACTATTTACCAATTACAGGAAAAGTTTGCTTAAGAAGCCTTATTGACACAGGTAAATCTTATTTGAAACTACCGATTATTGAAATACTACATAATTCACCCTTACATGTTTAGAACGGCAAAACTAGTGGGGATTGCATGCTATTTACTCAAGCTAACTTTCATACTATCTTCTTTTCTTTTCTGTTATTTAATCTTCTGCCTTTTAAATTGTTAGTTTAGTTTTCCTTATTTAAAAACAAAATAAAAATCTATTTTTCTTTCTTTCTCTTGCGTATTATCTTTTCTATCTTTAATATCTACACTTGATAATTTGCATAAGTTCTCTCTAACTTTCGTCAGTCCCTGAGGAACGAATCTTCTTATCATTAAAACTTGCATACGTCCTGTAATACTTGCAATACCGTGTTAGCTTAGGGTGTTTATTTGCACTTATTTTATACATCTTTTTATCACACCTTAGGCCACACCAATATAATAATAAAGGAGTATTATTTTAAGGACCTGATAAATGAAAAATGAGTGTATTTGATTCTTATTTAGTAAAAAATTAAGGAGATGGGTGGATTTGAACTTATCTTTTGAGCGTATTTTTATCTCATTTTAATGTCACGGCTAGGTAACTTTAAGCTACTATTTGTTCGACTCTTTCAAACGTTATAACAATATTGTTAGCTTTTCACCAATCTTAGCATTCCCATCCATTGAATCAGTCGTACCATATTTGCTAAGGTTCATATCACTATAAATATTCTTATGTTGATAGCTAGAGTTGATTTATGATGGAAAAATAAAAATCACTGGTTTGCAGAAGTCGTAAAACGGAATTCCAAAAATAAACAAAATACTTTTCAATTAAAGTAACACTACACTTATTACAATAAACTTAAAAAGACGAAAACTTACACGGAATACAGAAAAGTTTATACGGTATATGACCTGCGTTAAAAAGATATTCCGGTCGTGCTGGTTATCTCTAACAGTTTCTACTATATATTATATAAGAAATTTGAGAGAGAAGTAGAGTAGTCTTTTCTAGTTCTTAGTTTTCATCTACATTCTATTTTATATTCCCTCTAGAATAGTTTTTTCTATTCTCTCTAGAATAGTTTTTTCATTCTCTGTAAGATTATTTTTTCTATTCTCTCTAGAATATTTTTTTACATTCTCTCTAGAATTATTTTTTCCTATTCTCTAAAAAATACAAGAGATAAAGTCACTATTTATAGAGAAATAGAAAGAATAAAAAACCTTCACTTAAGTGACTCTTCAATGTTCAATGCTCAATAAAGCTAGCCGTTTTTTCTTTACCAAGTTTTAGTAACTCTTGTAACAGCTGAATTAAAATATCATTAATCTGCAATCAAGAATCATTGATCCGTCATCAAGAACAAAGAATTATTTAAAATTAAATAATTTCAAAGGTTTTTTATCCTCAAATTATAATGTGGGACTATTAAACACAAATAATATATTCCACTTCTTCCAAGAACATGAAAGAATTATTAAAATAAATTATCTTTAAAAAATAGATAAATATGTAAACCAAATGGAAACTTAGAGGGTCAATGAGAGTCAACTCACTAAAAAATTCTCTCTACACAATCATCCATTAATTTTTATTCCATCTTTCCTTTTTTAGCTTAACACCTCTTTTTAGCCTTTTTCCAACTTTTTGCTTTTCCTTATCAAGATTTGTTGTTTTTCTCAAGAATTTCTGGGATCTAACAACATTCTCTCTCTCTCTCTCTCTCTCTCTCTCTCTCTCTCTCTCTCTCTCTCTCTCTCTCTCTCTCTCTCTCTCTCTCTCTCTCTCTCTCTCTCTCTCTCTCTCTCTCTCTCTCTCTCACACACACACACACAGAAATAACCTCCTCCACTCATCCTCTCTCCTCCACCGAATCATCCACCTTATCTCTTCTCCGCCTAGTTTTTTATCCTTTTCACTTTATTTTTCTTTTCACCGTCTTTTTCATTGACTCTCAGTATGAGCAAAATGTTAAACACAACTAAGTTTAACAAGGTACGAGCGGATCTAGTAAACAACCACAAACCAAGACAAAGTACCGCGACATCACTAAGGAAATCATGTCGTCGAACTTAGATTTACTCAATACAGCTGAATCGTATAAAGAAGAAGAAGAGGCGAGCATTGAAAGTCATCCAAAGAATGTTTCAATCAACAGAAATAAAGTAAAACAAATCATAGATCTGTTGAGACTGAAACAAAGGGCGAATTAAAAGGAGTTCCATGGTCAAAGCTATTTGGTTGTGCAAGTAACTCAATGAGGTTGGAACATCACGAGCCAACTAAATTAGAAAGAAGGAAAGTAATTAATCCACCAAAGGATTTCCTCGATGAAGGTTCTGATCAATGGGTTAATTGTTTAATAGGTCAATTCATCGATTCTCCTCCGCCTTTTTTCGCTATAGCAACTTTTGTGAGATATCAGTGGAGTAAGTTGGGTAAGGTTGAGATTAGGTCTAATTTGAAAGGTAGTGTGATGTTTAAATTCGAAAAATCAGTAGAATTACAGTAAAGCTTTAGAACAACTATGGCATATGAATGGTAAGCCGCTACTTCTAAGACCGTGGAAAGCAAGTATGCAGTTTGATAAAAATGATGTATCTAGAGTTCCGATATGGGTTAAGCTAGTTAATGTTCCGATGAATTTGTGGACACAAAGGGGGTTAAGGTATGTAGCAAATGGAGTAGGTGTTCCTATTCAAATGGACACGATTACATAATCTAAAACGAGATTAGGATATGTCAGAGTTTGTGTTGAAATTGACACTAAGGAAGAATTACCAGATAATGTTTATGTAGACATAGGAATTGATGAGCTGAAAGTTGTGAAAGTGGAGTATGAATGGAACCGATTATATGCAAGAAATATAACAGGTTTGGACATGTTGAAGCAAGAAATATAACAGGTTTGGACATGTTGAAGGGAAATATACAAATACTCAGAAGGTTTGGGTCCCAAAAGCAAAATCAGTGTCTGAGAATAAAGAGGATAAAGGGAAAGGAAAAGTTGAAGAATGGAGTGTTGCTAGGAAAAACAAAAGAAATGATTATAAACAAGGAGAAACTAGCTCCATTGCTACAACAAACAAGTATGACAACTTACAAAATATGGAAAAAAAGTAGGATTGATCAAGATGTAACAATTTTCATCAATCATAATGGCGGTGAAGAGATTACTAGACCTCCTAATATATGAATATAGCAGTATGGAATGTGCGAGGGTTTAATAATCTCCTTAGGAAGATGGATGTAAAGGAGTTTTTAATAAGGAATAATGTGAAGGTAATTGGGATTTTGGAAACAAAAGTTAAAGAAAACAATTCTATAATAAGTGCTAATTTTTCACATCATGAAATGTTGCACAATTATAATAATGTTGATAGTGGTAGAGTGTGGATTTTATGGGACACAAAACAGGTAGAAATTAATTTGGTTTATCAATCTTCTCAAGCTTTATTAATTGAGTTAAAAGTCAATGATAGTAAAGAGGTATTATATGTTGCTATGGTTTATGCTAGTAGCAGTGATAGTGATAGGAGAATGTTATGGAAAGATATGGTAATATGGAGTAAAAAATATGAAAATGATAAGCTTTGTATTATGGGGGATTTCAATGAAACTCTATGCATAAAAGACAGACTGAATTGTACTTATCTTGAAAAATGTGCAATTGAATTTAATGAATGTATAGAAGATGCACAATTGTTTGAACACAATTATGGATGCCAGTTTTACACATGGACTAACAAGAGTAAATGTGATCAAATCAGAGCTAGTAAGATAGATAGGGTGTTTATGAATACAAGATGGTTGGATGTCATGGCTTCTAATGTTGTTATTCACCCTCCATCAACTTCAAATCATTGTGCAATTACAGTGAATTTGGGAGGTGTTAAGAATTTTTTTCCTAGTTAGCTCTAGTTCTTTAAAATTTGGGCTTAACATGATCAATTCCTTGAAACTGTTAGGAGTGCTTGGAGGGTTCAAATGGAAGGAATTCTTATGTTTAAGTTGTGTATGAGGTAGAAAAATACAAAAATTACATTAAAGAAGTTTAATAACACTTATTTTAGAAGGAACTCAGCTGCTATAGATTCAATCAAAGCTCAACTCAATAATGTACAAACTAAGATTATGAATGGTATTGTTGATGATTGTGCTCTTAATGAAGAAAACATTCTCAGTAAGGAACTTGAAGATGCTATGTTGATTCAGCACAATATTCGCAGACAAAAAACTAAATGCACCTTTAACAATGATATGGATTACAACTCAGCTTACTTCTATAGAGTTATCAAAGGTAGAATTGCTAGAAATAATATTTCTACCCTTGTTAATGATGCAAGTGAGACAATAGTGGAACCTAATCTAATCAAGGAGGAGTTTGTTAATTTCTATCAAAAGCTACTAGGTACTGAAGATACAAATGAAGAAGTGTGCTCCAGTACTGTTATAAAGAAGATCATAAGCTCACAAGTAAATGAGGAACAAAAAGCCATATTAACTTCCCATGTATCTAATAAAGAAATCAAAGATGCTTTGTTTTCAATTAATGAAAATAAAAGCCCTGAACCTGATGGATTAAACTTGACTTTTTACAAATCTTCATGGAGTATAATTGGTGAAGATATCACTAAAGCTATAGGAAATGTTTAGATAATGGGAAATTACTGAATCAGGTGAATGCTACAAATATAGTATTAATACCAAAAGAAAAGAAACCTCTAAAAGTTACGAAATTCAGGCCAATTTCTTGTGTCAACACAATATATAAAACAATCTCAAGAATTATTTCGCAAGACTAAAAAAGGTACTTATTTCTATCATTTCCCTTAATCAAGCTGCTTATGTTGGTGGTAAGTACATAAGCAATAATATTTTGGTAGCACAAGATGTTGTGTTAGGCTATGAGAAAAAAAACTGTGAACCAAAGTGCACTATCAACCTTGACTTGCAAAAGGCTTATGATAGTGTAAATTGGAAATTTTTAATCAATGCATTGGATTCTTTCAATTTTCCTGTTAAATTCATTGATTGGGTTAAGATGTGTGTGTGTGTTCTCCAACTTATTCTGTATGTATTAATGGAGAAGCGTGTGGTTATTTTAAAGGTAAGAGAGGGTTGAGGCAAGGCGACCCTCTCTCACCCTATTTATTCGCTATAGATAGGGAAGTTTTTACAGGACTTTTCAGTCACTTAGCAAGGAAAAAAGAGTTCAATTACAATAAAAATGCGAAGATATGAAATTGAATCATATTATATTTGCCGATGATCTTCTTATATTCTTTGATGCAAATATAAAGTCAACAGAGTTAGTTAAAGAAGGTGACGTCTCCCTATTTTTTTCTAATTATTAGCCATTTGGAGACATCCTTTTAGGTGAATATTTGACTTATTTGATAGAATTTTATTCTTATTTGATCATATTGCACTTTCTCCCCTTGGAATTTTACTATTTGCGGTTTTTGAGCTTTTGTGCGTTAATTTGATTATTTTTAGTGCAAAGTTAGTAGGTTCTTGAATTTCATGAAAGAGCAACCCAAGGAGGAGAAGTGAGAATTAAAGTCTTAGGGTATTTTAGTGTGTTATGAAGTAATTTTACTCGAGTTTCTATTTTTAGAGTGTACTTTCCTATTTCTAGTCTTGAATTATTGAATTATTATTTTTAAAGCATATGCAGTTTAATTATTTATTTATTGTGAAACTTTAAAAGATATATGGTAATTAATTAGAGACCAAGTCAAGTCAAAGAAGTAAAGGAAAGAAGATTTACATGGAAATAAGAAGATTAAGGAAGGATATATGCAAAGAAGGAAAAGATAAAGCTGCCTTATGAATATGAAATTCCAGCCACGTTTTAAAGACGAGTTCATAACTTAAGATTGGCTAGGAATTTGGGAGAGTGGTCTACACCAATGGAAAGAACTTTCCGAGACAAGCAGTTTTGAATAGTGGAACGTGTCAAACGGATAAGAATTGAAGGAGATATGACCAATACAAATCAGCAGCAGAATCTTACCTTTCCTAGAATTTAGGGCTACGAATTAAAGAGTTCTTGACTTGTCTTTCACTCCAAGTAAATTCGACCTAGGGCTTCCTAACACCTATAAATACACCCCTTATCCTCCTCTTTTCACCCATTTCAGAGAATTACACAAGAGGCTTAAGGTTTTCAAGTCAGAGCAAGAAGGCAAGGAGAAACTAGAGCTGGAGGAATTCTGTTCTTCCATCAACAGTCATCCTACCCTTTAGGTTATCACTTTATTTTCTGTAACTGAATTATGAATTCCTTTTGTTTATTTTCAGTCTTTAGATCGCTATAACGGGATGAACCCTAGTTAATTTAATCTTTGTTTTGAATTTGGGATTGTTATGATTTAAATTGAATTGAGTCTTAGATATTGGATATTACTTTGTTCTTAATCACTATTTCTATTTCGCACAACTAGAAATAGGTTTTAGTATTTGGGCTATTCACTTTAGTGGCGAAGTGATCATCCGACAGGGGGGTTTGAATACAAACTTAGGTAATACCCGTGTAATGGACGAAAGTCATATGATTTACATAGCCAAAGAGGTAAAATATTATTCGTCTGAAAGTAGCTTATATTCACCCTGACGGGGTTCGTAATACCGTAGGATAGCTCTTCGGTCCACCCTGATGGGGGCTAAGAGATATTAGATTCTCGACTAATATAATAATACTTATTTTACCCTTAAACAAGCATAGGTTACATTAATTAAGTGGATTCCTTGCGAGACTCAAGTATCTCTCATCTCTGAAGTTACTCCTTTTATTTCTATTATTTATTTTCAGTCTTTATTTTATCGCATATTTAGTTTTAAGAAAACCAAGCAAAAATCTATTATTTTACTTTCCTGTCAAGCAATTATTTCTACTATCTAATTAATATTTGGGTTGAACCTAATCCATCCCTGAGAACGAAACCCGATTTATCGGATATTACTTGGACAACCGTACACTCGGTAATTGTGGTCCCTTATTCTTCGTACTTAATTTAATAACACACCAGGACCCACCAGAAGGCTTAAACTTATTTACAAGAATCTCGGGACTTAACATCAACTATCACAAAAGTGAGCTTTACTTTGGTGGTACAAATCATGATACTAAATGCAAAATATATGATCTGTTAAATATCAAGATTGGGAGTATGCTTGTGAGATATTTAGGAGTACCATTACATTTGAAAAATTGAGTGTTGAAGAAGGGAATAAACTCTTTGATAAAATATATAGCAGCATCAACCATTGGACTTCAAAGCTTTTATCCTACGCTGGGAGAGTGGAATTGATCAGATTCGTATTAATTAGCAGGATTTTATTTTGGTGTCATGTGTTTCTTCTTCCTAAACAAGTGATATATAAGTTGAATCAATTGATAAATAGTTTCTTGTGGAAAGGAAATCTGGAAGGTGCACAAGGAGCTAGAATATCATGGGATAAAATATGTATGAGAAGAGAGAATGGTGGGCTAGGTATACCAAAAATAGAAGACTTAAACCTAGTGTGTCTATTATTCACCTTTTGGAGAATTTATTCTCAAAAAGAGAATCTTTGGAGCAAGTGGGTAAAATGCAACATTGTTAAAAATAGGTTCATATGGAGATTGGAGGAAAAAAAAACCACACACATGGATATGGAAGAAATTTATGAAAGTTAGAAGAATTGCCTACAAATTAATATACCATTAAGTGTATGATGGTAAAGAAACATAAATTATATGGGATAAGTGGGTGGATGGTTCAAGTATTCAAGAAAAATTGGTATTGAATTAGAGAGAAAGAACTTAAATAGCAACAAGACAGTTGAAGATTGTTGTGGCAGGAACAGGTGGAGATTGCCACCATGCATAGGTAAAGTTCTTCCTATACTCAATAATTATAATTTGAAATCTGGTAAAGATGTAAAGATATGGAGAGAAAGCACTAATAATGGATTTTCTTTCAAGAAAACTCTCATATATTTAAATTTAGATGCTCATATAGAGGAAATAAAATGGTTTAAAATTGTCTGGGCTAAAACAAACATCCCCAGATGCGCGTTTATTTCCTGGCTTGCTTTTCAAAACAAGTTGAGTACTAAAAGCAGAATGTTAAAATGGGGTTGCGCAATAAGCCCTCTGTGCAGTTTTTGTAAGACAGTAACTGAGGATCATACACACCTCTTTTTAGGGTGTTCCTTTACAAAAATAATCATGATTAAAGTATTAACTATGTGTGATATTCATAATACACCTAATGATTTTGAAGAGTTAATCGAAATGGTTTTAAAACTGACAAGTGAAGAGCATGAAATGTTAGTAAGTACTATGTTTACATCATATATTTACTTGATTTGGAGGGAAAGAAATGATCGTGATCATGGAGGTTTGGGATTAAATGAAGATCACATTAGTGGGAGAATTATACAAATGGCGAAAATGAAGTTGAAGACTCAGAAGTTTAAAAGTAAAAACATTGAGAAGTTAGTTAATAAACTAAATTTGGGCTAAATGTTTTTTGTAACCAGTATTTAGTTAATTTGTAATTGGCTTTTTTGTGGGCCGTGTCTAGTAATGGTATTATAATGTATTAAATCCTTTTAAGGTATTATAACCCATGTTGGGCTTAATGCTTAAATGTGCTAGAGTTGTAAGGACACTGGAATGTTGATGTCATATTAATATAATTTGATTTGATTCTAAAAAAAAGTATCTTTAATTTAATAATTCCAACAATCCCCCACTCATGTTCTTTGGAAGAGAAGGTGAAAAGGTTTCCATAAATGCCAACATTTAGGTGAATTGTACTTAAGTGGCAATTCTTTCAATTTGAATTGGCACGTAGTGAAGTGAGGCAACCACCAAAACATATCAAGTGAACGTACTCTTGAACTTGACGTTTTTCAGTCGAGACCCTCACAACACATACTCTACCCGGCTGATAATTACAGATTCCTCAAACATCACCCTTTCCTTACACATAGGTGATCTCCAAGAGCGTCTAGCCTCATTACCCGACCCCTATCAGATTTCGAGATCATTAAGAGAAATAAAGCTCAGCCTCATTATGTGTCTCGCGAACTCATCATTTCCTTTCTCTTTAGGACCACGCTTACGGGCTATGAATTTGTGGTGAGTCTAAAAACTCATCCCTTGTGAACATCAAGGACTTCTCCTTGAAGTCATATTATGATCAATATACAACAACCTCAATGGTGAATTCTTCAAGTCCGTCTCAACCACCACACATGGATATGAATTCATTATGTATGAGAAATATACAAACAATCAATGGTGAATTCATCAAGTCCGTCTCGATAGGACCACCACGCATGGCTATGAATTCATTAAGTTTTAATTATCTCATTTATGCACAATTTACACTATATGGATATGAAGTTAGTGCATCACATAGAATAAGGTTCACCATTAATGTGTTCTAGTCCTATCACGCAACGTTTTTCAGGATTACTCTCCCGGTTAAGTCTTTTAGTAAACAAATCAACCATTTATTTAATCATTTATATGTGACCCAGTTTATGTAACTAAAATCCTTCAAGAGTTACATGAGTAATTTTAAAATTCATATCTAGATAAATAGCACCTCTCTCGTACTTTATTAGATGACAAATAATAACCCAATGGACACAACTTGAGTCACTTTACAGTATAGACAATACCAAGTTGAGTATAGTTCATTAAGAACAACTAAATCCTTATAATTATTTCATATTCATTAAGAGGTACACACCCCCCACGATTCTCTTATTCATGAATACTAGTCTTATAAGGAATTTTACCAGACATTATATCAACGGAGTCAAACCCTTCCAACAAAGTGAGACTAACTAAGGTAAATTCTATTATTTACTCAAATGAAATTTATCCTTAGGATTCGCTTCCCACACCTCTTTTATTCACAAATAGAAGATTGAAATCAGTTTGTCCCATGAATGAGAGTACCAAAAGATGATCATATCATACACCTTGACAAACGTGTAACACAACCCGATCAATAGTAAGGTACCCGTTTTAAAACACAAAAAAAATTCCTTAGTTTTTATACTTTATCCCCTTAATCCAAAACCACCAACCCTTCATGTTGCACCATATAGATCTCTTCACATAGATCTTCATTCACACATAGATTTAATATCAAATTAATATATATATTCATGTTTGTGAATGATATTTAGGGCAATAAGAGTTAAATAGTGGTAATATAAGGGGTCAAAGTAATCATTAATACCATATACAAATAGAAAAGTAAGGCCTAATCCTTGAGTAGATTCACTTTTCGACTTGTATGGGACTAATTAGATCTTGTTGGGTCATTTTCCGATGATGTACTTATTCTCATCAGAATCATCACCCCCATTCCTTTTCTGAACCGTTTCACAGATAGTCTTTGTTGACTTCTCAACAACACACAAATAAAAGGTAGGGTTCGTCACATTATCCAAGATCCGTCCTCTAACTACTAAATTAGCTTTCTTGAACCAAACATTTAGAGCCAGAAACCTAGCATGTAGTTCTTTGGTATAATCCCTATTGGCCTCAATGGCAGGGAGTACCTCGAGAACGGCAAGGTCTAGTACATGTTGTTCAAGGCATATTAGTGGCATTTGTGCCCAACATTTGTAGTTGGAACCATTAAAAGGCTCCAACATAGTCACGTCGGGAATAGACCTTTGCGTTTAATTGTGAATCAACTACCGAGATAGGAAAAACCAATATTACATCTTTTTAAATTGTTGGAAAAAATAAAAATCACTGGTCGTAAAATGGAATTCCAAAAATAAATAAAATACTTTTCAATTAAAGTAACACTACAGTTATTGCAAATAAATTGAAAAGGACGAAAACTTACACGAAATACTGAAAATATTACACGGTATATGACTTGCGTTAAAAAGATATTCCAGTCGTGCCGGTAATCTCTAACAATTTCTACTATATATTATATAAGAAATTTGAGAGAGAAGTAGAGTGGTCTTTTCTGATTTTTAGTTTTCGTCTACATTCTATTTTTTTTTGTTCAAAGTCTACATTCTATTTTATATTCTATCTAGAATAGTTTTTTCTACTCTCTCTAGAATGGTTTTTTCAATCTCTTTAAGGGCCGGTTTGGATTGAGAGAAATGAAAAGAAAGGAATGGAATATAAATGATTTTTTATTTCTTACCTTGTTTGTATTAGAAAATTCTATAAAAGACAAGAAAGGAGATCATTCAAAATATCACTCCAGTATTCATATTTATTATCACTCCAAAATGGAGTCAAATTGAGAAAAAAAATGTTTTTTAATTATTTTAGGCCAAAATTAACTTTTTTTTTTGTATTTTTTAATCCAAGCATAAAATATCTAAAATCATTTATGAAATCTTATTTTATAAAATTTTTGAATCCAAACAAAAAATCCCTTTCTTTTCCTTTTTTTTTTTATAATTTTTCTTTTTCTTTCTTTATTTTTTTTCTTTCTAAATACAAACAGACCCTAAGAATATTTTTTATATTCTCTCTAGAATTATTTTTTCCTCTTCTCTAAAAAATACAAGAGATAAAGTCACTATTTATAGAGAAAATGGCTAGACAAAAAACTGTCACTTAAATGACTCTTCAATGCTCAATAAAGATAGCCGTTTTTTTCTTTACTAAGTTTTAGTAACTCCCGTAACAACTGAAATAAAATACCATTAATCTGTAATCAAGAATCATTGATCCGTCATCAAGAACAAAGAATTGTTTAATATTAAATAATTGCAATGGTTTTTTTTCCTCAAATTATAATGTAAGACTATTAAACACGAATAATATATTCTACTTCTTCCAAAAACATGAAAGAATTATTAAAATAAATTATCTTTAATTTAATAATTCCAATAATTTCTTTACCAGTTTTCACCTTATCAGAACTATTCTCAAAATTAGCGTCGTGCACTAAAACTGTTCCTATCTTTAGCGAGGATCCATACTCTCGCTAAAGACAGCGAAAGTCCTCGCTAAAGACTCGTCGCTAAAGTTTTGTCGCAAGAGACTGTCACTCGTGACCACTTCTCGTGTCATCGTGTGAGACACCTGTCTCTTGCGAGGACACCCTATCGTCGCAAAAGATAAGGTCTTTTGCGATGATTGGGTCCTCACAAAAGACTTGGTCAACTGCAAGGACTAAGTCGTTGCCTTTGCTGGTCAACTCTTTAGCGAAGACCCATGACTTTATCTTTTGCGATGACTTTGTCCTCACAAAAAACCTTTTTAAAAAAAATTAATTTAATTTAATTTAATTTATATAATTAAATTGTTTTTTGTTTTTCTTTTATTTATTTAATTGTTTTGATTTTTGTTTTGTTTTTTTGTCTTAAATTTATTTATTTAATTTTTCTTTTATTTATTTAATTCTATATATGAAACGAGAAAAAGTCATATAATAAGAAAACTAAATTAAAAAACATATGGAATGGCTAATTACAATCAAAAGTCAAAGTCAAAGTCAAAGTCAAACATAATAAATAGTCAACCGCATACATAATGAAATACATTAAGGATTAGACAAATCTTCATCGTTATCTTCATCTTCACCTTGGTCCATAAGCTGGAGTCGCAAGCTTGACGGAGCAGAAGGAGTGGGTCAGTATCGGGATCGGGGTGGGGCTCGTGATCGGGATCAGGGTGGGGCTCGTGATCGGGATCGGGAAGGACCAGCAGGAGCACTAGAAGGATTGCTGGACGGAGGGACAAGTGCTGTCTCTGCGATGGGTATATATCCATACTTTTTCTTACCGATCGACTTTCACTGGCTGTTAAACACTGATATTTCCTTGATTTCAATATTTGTCTCACCGTATCTTCCCGGATTGTTTAACTTTGTACTTTCCTCTCGAAGGTATCGAGATATGAAAGTCAAAGTTTCCTCTACAGCGTATCCCTCAGCAATCGAATCCTCTGGCTTGGCCGGATTCCGAATATATTCTTTTAGTTTCTTCAAGTAACTCTCAAACGGGTACATCCAACATATCTGAAACGAGCCTCCTAACCGAGCTTTCTCGTACAAGTGCACAACAAGGTGGATCATAATATCAAAAAAGATGGAGAAAAAATCATCTCAACTTGTACATAAGTTCGGACACTTTAGACTTTTCGGACTCCAATTCCTTTTTACTCAGGTTATTCTTACAAACATTTCTGAACACGTTGCACAACCCAATAATCGGATCGCTAATGGATTTGTTGTCGATTAAACCTAGAATACTAGCCACAAATAGAAACTGCATACAAATATGCCAGTCGTGGGATTTCATACCGATAATCTTTCCTGTGTCACTCTGAATGTTGTTCTGCAGGCTAGAAGCGAAACCATCTAGAAAATTTTGAACCTTCAACCACTCTAGAAACTCTTGGCGCTTATCGGGTGTCATCACATACTTTGCACGTGGTAGAATGGTCTTACCACGTCAATCAACAAATAACCACAAATCTGACCTGATGTCCATGGCTTAAAGATCTTTCCTCGACTTCATGTTATATTTGTTTATTTTCCCATCTAAACCAACAACTGTGCTGAGAAGAGCATCACAAACATTATTCTCACAATGCATCACATCGGTGTTATGTTTCAACAAGTTTTCCGACCAATACGGTAAACATTAGAATATATTTTTTTCTTCCAATTCGACTCACGAGGCCCAGTTCTCTTTGCCACCTTGCCACCAAGTCCTTGTCTTTTTCAGGAAACACAATCGGCATCCCATCGAACTGCGTCTGAATATCCGCGGGACTATGTTTCCAAGGGGGGGGGGTCTATTATCAACTTTAACGTACGAAGTATCCTCTTTCCAAAAATGATGGTTCAGAGGCAACCACCGTCTGTGATCAAAATAAACAACTCCTTTATTAACACGCACGGAAGGAGTATATTCCATGCATTCGGGACAAGCTAAGTAGCCTTGACACGACCATACTGAAGTGTACGATCTAGCCGGGTAATCATTCGTCGTGAACAAAAAACCAACCTTCATTACTAATTCCCCCTTTATATGTGCATCCCATGTACCTATCCCCGTACCCCACAACGTTTCCAACTCATTTATAGCCGGACTGAGAAATACATCCATATCCTTTCCAGGTGAACGAGGACCCGGTATCAATAGAGTAAGCATAAACGTGGATTCTCTCATGTATAACCGAGGAGGCAAGTTGTAGATCTTCAATATAACCGGCCACATGTTGTATGAGTTGTTTTGCATGGAGAAAGGACCAAATCCATCAATCCCTAAAGCAAGGCTTACGTTACGTGGTTCACTAGAAAACTCGGGATTTCTCTCGTCAAATGTTTTCCAACTATGACCATCCACGGGAATGACGCAACACGTCTTCGTCGATACTCTTACCGGTATGGTGCAAAATCATATCTTTCGCGGTGTGCCTCGAAGTATACATTCTCTGTAACCTAGTGCAATCGGAAAATAACGCAGCTTCTTATGCGACACTTTCTTCCCCATCTTCAGGTTCCACCTTGATTCTCCACAATTTGGACAGTTCTCAATATTCTCATTCTCTTTATAAGACAATGCAAAATCATTCAAGCACATGTCGATCGTGGTGTATCCCATGCCCAAACTTTTCAATATTCTATTGCAATCCACATAAGAATCTGGTAAGCTATGAGGTTCAGGCAAAACACAACCCAACAACTGAAGAAGTTCAGTAAACAAGGTGTTCGTCCACTTGTTCTTCACTTTCACATGCATTAGCTTTGTTATGAAATCCAAAGAACTCATCTTACTACAACCAGGGTACAAATCTGTCTCCATTTCCTTGAACAACGCGTCGAAAGACCCATGACCACTTCCATTGACATTCTCGTCACGCATCTCGGTGTCACCGGAGTTCCCACCAAACGTGGGTCCCACATCATGAATTACATTACCCATTACATTATCTTTGTTTGGTTGATCCACAGGAATTACTACTTCTTCCCCATGTTTCGTCAAAACCTCATAATGTGGCCAAATACCCCACTTAAATTGATGCGCTTGAACATCAGCTAGTGTAAACTTTCGATTATTATAACAATGATTACACGTACAATATATTTTACCAGCGTGATCCAATTTCTTGCACGCAAACTGAAGAAACTGTATTATACCATTGATATATTCCCACATAACCTTTTATTTATTTAACCCAACTCTTGTCCATTCTCCAAAGTAAATTAAAAAACACTAATTTTTATTCAAATGGTTTAATTTAAATACTACTTAAATCGTACGATTATAAAGATTTACATCAATTCCCATATTTTATGAAAAAGTAACTAAGGCCCCTAAAATTTATAAAATTGTCAATTATACCCCTAAAGTTTATTAAATGTCACTAAGGCACCTAAGTATATTAAAATTCTAATTATACGCCTAAAATTTATTAAATATCACTAAACAAGGCACCTAAAGTTTATTAAAATGTCAATTATACACCTAAAGTTTATTAAATGTCACTAAGACACCTAAAGTTTATTAAATGTCACTAAGTCACCTAAAGTTTATTACAATTCTAATTTTATTCCAAAAATTTATGTAAAAGTCACTAATGCAACTAAAGTTTAACAAAATTACACTTTAACGCCTACACTATATAAAAATCCCTTTAAGGCCTCTAAAGTTTTAAAACATTACTTTAAAGCACCTAAAGTTTATTCAAATATCACTTTTACCCCTACAATTTAAATATCACAATAAGATACCTAAAGTTTATTAAAATTACACTTTAACCCCTAAATTTTAAGAAAAATATACAATAAGGCACCTAAAGTTTAACAAAATTACAATTCTATCCCTAAAGTTTTTGAAAATTATAGAAAGGCCACTAAAATTTATTAAATTGTCATTATAGTATCTACAATCATAATCAATTATAAAGATGCCCCTAAACATATCTAAATTGTTCACAAAGATCCATACATTAACTTTCCATCAATAAAACATCACCTAAAATTATTATAAATCAATACCAAATTAAAATTATAACACAAAATTCTAAAATAATTATATAACAAAAAATGAACAATACATCACACATAAAACAATAAACACTACTACTTGCACTTATATAATACAATATATAACAATAATTATACAATATAAACAAATAAAAGAAAAAAAAGTAAAAAATACCTTTTTTTGTGGAGAAAGTGATGAAAAATTATTGCCTGAAAATTAGACTGAAAAGAGTTGAATGATAAGGAGAAGCTTCGTTATTGCTTGATCCGGAATTTTTTTGAAGATTAGGGGAAAAAATTGGAAGAATTTTAGGTTTTCTTTTTTGAGTTTTTTGGGATTTTTCTCCCACTAATGGCGAACTGCCGAGTAGCTGTATTTAATACGGCAAACTCTTTAGCGAGGACACGAAATCCTCGTAAAAGATCCAAAGAGTCGTTGCAAAAGACCCCCTTTAACGAGGACTTACACGTCGTCGCAAAAGATGAGACCCTTTAGCGAGGATATCCAACAGCTACTTTCTTTTTTTATTATTTTTATTCGCGTAAATTATTTGCATAGGCGACAACTTCGTCGTCACAAAAGATGGTCCTTTCTAAAGAGAGTCTTTAGCGAGGACCCGTAGGTCATTGGTAAAGTCCTCGCTAAAAACTCTGCGTAGTGGTGGCGCCTATCATCTGTCAAAGGTGAGGTATGGAAGTGTTTCTCATTAAGATTATATCCAACACCTCTTTAACATCAGTTTCACCATCAGTGTAGTTGTTATCAAGATTAAAAAAGTCATCATCTTATCTCATATCATATAAAAATTTTCCCACAATTATTTTTAACCTGTCCGTCCCCCACTTGAATTATAACAAAATCCCCATACATGCCCTGTTGTCATACTCTGGAATTTTGATCAATATACGAATTTTAATTTCTTCAGTAACATCTTCCTAGATCCTAAGAGGTTTACTCATAGTAGTTTGGAGTAATTGTTTCGCTTGACTACTAGCCCCAGCCAAGTTAGGTTTAACTAGAATATGATTAAATTCTTGGTCAAGCATATGATCAGTTTCCATCATATTAATAGGATTAGTATCACCTGTATCATAAACATTCTTATGTTGAGCTTCATTCATCCTGATTTAGTTTTGAATAGCTTCATGCTCAGCCCTGTTTTCATAAAGAGTATCCTCCTCATATCTAGCATCATCCATCATACAAATTCTAAACTTAGGACACTCTTCTCTAGCTACCAATAAACACATCATCAGTCCATTCAAAGGACACCCGTCTTGGATGCCCCATGGTGGTAAATGAGAATACTTTCGCACCCAATTTTTACTTGACCTAAAATACCACATTTATAGCTTACAAACCCAATACTTTCATTTTTTAATTGTGCCCAGTTAGGGGTTGAGGTGATTAAGCATGATGATGTTACTGAAACTATAAGTCCAAATATTGTGAACAATGTACAAAAAATGTCCAAGTATATTAGAAATACCCCAACACTAGGGCTTATCTTTAGAAACAGATTCCTTTCTCTAGTCTTAAGATCATATGATTAAGGTTGGTTTTCCCCACTAGATGGAACTCCAAGTACTTAATATTGAATTGAGTTATAAATTTTAAGGACATAATCACTAGCATTAACAACACACATTAAAATGTTAACTTTTATGAGTCGATGATTCGAAGGTTGTTCATTAACTTGTGACCTCCCACAGTCCCTCTAGCTTTGCTACTAGTGCATTATTAGCCACCTATTATCCCACTAGTCATCTTGTTCTAGAGAAGCTCTGTGACTTAGTTTTGCATATGGAAGAATAATCCCATATCCCCGAGCTTTGTACTATAATCAATGACATGATGGGTAAGTTTATGAAATATTATATCCATGTACATTTGTGTTTGCGATGTGTTGTGTACTTGACCCCCAACGTATGTGCTTGTTCACCAAAAAATTACTAAGCAAGATCCACGCGTTTACTGACATCATATGGAAAAGATTAGGCCTTTAATGTCTAAACTATACAAGATTTATGTGATGAGAATATATACCAGAATGACAGACCCCTCATTCCGCTAGCTCTTCATATATGCAGGTACGATGGTCATGGTTGATATCAACTAACCATGACGCTACATCTTCCAACTTTAACCAAGAAAACTTTAATGAAATCGATTACTACCTCAAGATAGACCAAAAACTATACACCAAGGACCTCGACATATTAGATTGGTCGCTCCTTCCAATTGGCATTCAACTAGGGCAAGAAACAACTAAACGATTGGGACGAGGATAATCATGACCAAGACGGAGTTAAAGAGGATGATCCAATTGAAAGATTAGGACGAGGTAGTCTACCAAACCCAAGACCTACACAGATTGCAATCTAACAAGGAGGGATGTTTCAACGTTTTGAGTACGAAAGAAGTGGAACCTTCGACCACCACCACTATTTACTTCGACCTCGACAATGGGTGGTGATTGGTCTGTTTAACCCTTTCTCTTGCAAGTTTATACATATTTTTTTACCAACTTAACAACAATTTTTTTGAGTGTAGAAAACTAAGTGGTGAGTAAATCCTTTCTGAGTGTGCATCTCATTATTTAAATTCACGACAATAACCACCGTATTATAAACTATAAAAATTTATGTAATTTTCAAAATTGTAATAATTTATACAGTTTATTTTATTAATTGTAATAATACACTTTTATTGTAATGATTTACTCAAGTAGATCTATATTACAATGAATATTACAATTTAAGTTGTAATAATTTTTGGGGTGTATCTTAGCTTATTTACTATATTTTTTTTTGACAACCGGATAGTGAAGAGTAGCCGTAGCATTTTTAGAGACGAAATCATTAGAGACGATACGTTTTTCGTCTCTAAAGATTAATCATTAGAGACGACAAAAGTCGCAGATCTTTAGAGACGAAAACTGTCGTCGTTAAAGACCAATATTTTTAGTGACTACAAGTTTTCGTCCAAATAAACATCTTTCGAGACTACTCTTTGAATTTATTTTTGATTTAAATTAACTTAAAATAAACGTCGTCTTTATTGACGTTAATCTTGAGAGATTACATCATTTCGTCTCAAATAACCTCATTTTGTCTCTAAAGATCGGTCATTACCGACGACATTTGTCGTCTTTATTGATATGTGGTCATTAGAGACGAAAATTAGTGTCATTTAGGACCTCAGAAAAATGATATATTTCGTATTTTATATAGTCCTTAATTGTAATGAGCTAAAAGTAATAACAACAATTGGTTGAGTGGTAAATTAGCTTCTTAACTGGAAAGAGATTGCGAGTTTGACACTAGTTACTGTAGTTTTGTTTCTCCGTTTTATACTTAACAAAGCCTTATTATGATATGGTTTCATCTAAAAAAAAGCCCTTAATATATCCTGTCAAAAGAAGGATTCATCCAAGCCAAAAAAAGTCCAAACCAAAAAAAAAGGCCCTGAATATATCCTATCAAAAGAAGGATTCATCCAAGCCCTAAAAAAGGCCTTTAAAATTTCTCACGGTATGTGACAAAAAAAAAAAAAAACACCAACAAATCCTTGGAGAGAGAAAAAGCATAAAGGTAAGATTTTATATTATTTTCTTATTTTTTATATAATTAATTAAGGATTAATATTCTTTTAAATCAAAATGACAAACCAACTTCATATTTAGATTACACAATAATTTAGATGAAAAGATTACTATAATACCCTTATTATAGTTGTTGTCTTTGACCATATATTTATTCCC
Source organism: Nemophila menziesii (assembly GCA_029959085.1). Taxonomy (NCBI): domain Eukaryota; kingdom Viridiplantae; phylum Streptophyta; class Magnoliopsida; order Boraginales; family Hydrophyllaceae; genus Nemophila; species Nemophila menziesii. The sequence continues at coordinate 8,449,108 of JARWIR010000017.1, read as the reverse complement.
ATTTAAATCAAATATTATCATATATGTGAAAATCCACCTACTACTAATTTCATCGCACGCGCACGTCTGGGGTTTTTAAAAAAAAATCATCATAACTAATTATAAAAAAAATAAAAAAATCAAAAAAATTGCATTTTTAGATGATACAAATTAATATTTACGTCTATGATTTTTTTTGATTATTTAAATTTTTTTGATTTTTTGATTTTTTAATTTTTTTTCAAATGGGATTTTATCCCATCTGTAATTTTATGATTGGGTTACGGTACAAGTCAGAGAGCTAAGGGCCACAACGATTTAAAATACGGTTCGCGACATATTTTTTTGAAGCCAAACAGGGAACCTGGTTTCCGATCGTATGGACATATGCAACAGAAGGGTCGCGACAATTTACAACATATTTTTGAGAGGCCAAATCAGGAACCCAATTCCAACCCGTGTCGTCAAACGCGTGAAGGGTCGCGACGATATGCAACAACAAGATAGGAGAGATAACCGGAAACCCGGTACCCATAAACAAGGAAGCCGGTTTGTGTCGTGACAAGTTGGTACGAAAACGAGGGTTGTTCACATATTCTCCCACAAACCTTAAGCCTCAATCTTCCGCAAGCACCCAAACTCCATAAAACACCATTAAAGCTTAACCAAACCTTCACCTCACATCAAAACACCACCAAATCACCATAAGTTCATATCCAAATCCTACCCTACATCCTTCGAAATAAGATTCAACCACCCAAATCAATTCACAACGCCTAGAATCCAAAAATTAAAACCAAATCTTCAAAAATTGTTTTCCAAAATTCCATTAAACCCATGTCATCCAAGCTTGATTCCATCACACCCACATAAATAATCATCATCCTTACACCTTTCCTTACCCGAATAACACTTTTTCAACCCGAAATCAAGGGGTAAAAATTTCAAAAGTGTTTAAACCTTTGAGCTGAGGGTCAAAAGAGATGAAGAAGAATCAAATCATGGTATTTGGTGAGATCAAGAAGAAATCAATTGAGATTGGTGCAAGTTCGGGAATAAAGAAAAAAGGTAATTCAAGTGAATTGATTAGAGAAAAGCATGCATTGGTGAAATCAAAGAGAAAAGCAATTGAAAATTTCAAAGAGAAAAAAACACAACCTCTCAAAATTGAGACACCTATTTCTAAGATGAGCGAGATTCTAAGGCATTATTAGATATCACCTAAACAAGTCTGCCAACATTTCTAATTGCTCATGAGATAGTATTTGAAAAAGAAGTTGGAGAAGGAGTATACAAGATATTTCTAGGGATGGGTGAGAGATTGGGATTGACCACATTCATGCGAAGGCGTTCAAGATTGTGTATTGAGATTGTTTCCGAGTTCTATTTAGGCCTCTTTAGTCGAGATAGTAAAGGTTGAGTTGAAGTTAGAAGAAAGTTAGTTCCTTTAACAATTGAAGAGATCCGAAACCACTTCGAGTTTAAGAAATTGGTTGGTCCATGCAAATATCAAGAAGCGGTAACAAATATCAAAAACTTTGATTGGGAACAACTTTATGAACATGTGTTGAATCGTGATTTAGTGCAACTACACAAAGGAAAGATTGAGGGGCCTTGGCTTTACAAGCACCTTCAACCCGAAGCGAAAATTTGGCACCACTTTATCATTCCAAATGTTTGGGAAACACTCGCACCTCGAAGGTAAATAAGAAATTCGCCTTGTTTTTGAATTACGTTATGCGAGAAGAGGAAGTAGATGTAGCACAAGTAGTATTTGGTGAGGCCATGAGAATAACGATCCAACCTAAGAATTTTTTTTAACATCAATTACCTATCAACAATTACTAGCCTACTAAGGAAAACAAAGGTGGAACTTAAAGAGAAAGAGGCATTCATGTATCGCATTAGCACCAACATCAATAGTGATTGGGTCATGACAATTTTGAGAAGAGCAGTTGCAAAGATTCCTAAAAAGGTAGAGATTTCTCATGAGAGTGATTAACATTCGAAAGAAGAGGATCTTGCATGGAGAGAAAGAGTAGATGAGAGATTAAATAAATTAGAAGCAACTCCTTCTTTCTTAGCCGATGATGTGGCACAAATCAAATAAAATCAAGTGAAAATCATGACACTCCTGGAGCAATTAAGACGCGATATCGCGAAAGATCCACCAAATCCCATCTTGGGTATCGATCATGTGTGACAATAAACCTCGAGAGTATGTTTCTTTCTTCCTTACCATTTCTTTAGGTGAAATATGTGTTTTAGTTTTTATTTCTTTATCGAGTCTGTTTCGAGTCACGGGGACACGACTCATTTTTGAGTTGGGGGTGTCGGGATTCGTTGTCTCTCATCTCTATTTTCTGTGATTTACTGTTTTTTAGAAGAAATTAAATTTTTTGATAGATGGAATTTGATTAAGATTATGTAATGACGTAAAAGAATAAACTTAGTGAGCTAATGATAGTAGGTAATATGTTTGTGAGCTGGTTATTTTGTATGCATAGAGTATGAGCATGAAAAGACACATTAATAGTAAATAAAAGATAAGTGAGCAATGCGATAGAAGTATGTTTGATCTTAGGTTTCCTTGAGGTGTGTGTAGGTCGTGATATCGAGCTAGTTGATAACCCATTTAATGAACGTGCTAGAGGTGACAACGTAGCGATATTGCATAGTTTAGAAACTGATTAAGGCGGTTCTTTGATAAGCCCCTTGTTGCCTTTTAGCTTGTTATCCAAATTTAATTTATTTATATCTTTCTCAACCCCTTCTAGCCATTCTAAAGCCTTTTTATAAGCCATATTATAAGCCATACCTATTAGATTTTAGGATTTTTCCATATGACCGACACTCGAATCGTGATGCTTAAACAATCGTTATAGAGCTTGAGTTTGCGGTGGTGGGTTCACATTATAGGAAGCATTAATGGGTTGGGTATTTTTCGAGCTTATGCACTATGCTCTATTTTGATGATGATTCACTATTTTATATTGTAATTCTTTGTCGGGGTAAAAGAAAAAAAGAAAAGTTGTGAAAATAAATCTCACATAAAAAAGGGAGTCATAACCATCTTACAAAAGAAAATTGATATGAAAATATTATATGATCTGGACTGGCAAAGTGGACGTTCTTATGTGATCATCTTAAAGCTTTATTATTGGGTTGTTGGGGATGCTAATTAGTGCATCAAATCATTGGGTTGAGTGAGAACATATTATGAGAGTAAATCAAGCTCTAGGGAGATTGTTGATGGTTAGTAAGGAGAGAGACAAAATCTCACTCTACATTATCCAAATATACGATCATACCGTCCCTAAGCCAACATTACAAACTTAAATACCTTATGATTCTTTGTTATGAGATCTAGGAATAACTGAACCAATAGAGAGTAGTTAGATGGATCATTGGATACTAGTTAGGCTCGATGAACAATCTATAGCCTCCATATCAAACTAAGTGAAAAACCTCTCATTCGTACATTACAAAGCTAATCTAATCTTGAATTTGAATCGTGTTGATTGTTTGTATGATTAGGATATAGGTAATTTAGTTTTTAGGTATTATTACATGAAACTAACTAAATAGCTGCTTTAGGATTATTACTCACATTCTTCTCCCTTCTTCCCTTGTGCTTAATTAGATTAGGTATATTTCACTACAAGAAAACACCCCATACAATGACGATGTTATGGCCTTTCATGATGAATATATAGCGTCATCTTAGATATTTATGACGCTCTGTCAACCGTCATCTGAGCGTCATCTATGAAGCCGTCATTGTTTGTCTATTATGACGCCGAATATAATCGTCACAATTAAAAAACTTTCTTGACGAATAAACTATCGTCATCTTAATAATAAGTTAATGATGCCTTCTTCACAGCGTCTTTATTTGCAAATGAGTAACAATGACACTCATCTAGACCATCACGATTTTGTCTGAACTTTTTATGACGATTTTCATGTCAACGTTGAATAGAAGATATCTTGATGATTTATATGTAGTCGTCATTGCTTAGCAAAAATTTCAATGATGGTGATAATCGTCACTATTAAAAATGATGTATAATGATGATTCGTTTAAGAAACGTATTGTTTCGTTAGCTACTTTGTTGACAGTTTAGTGATAATCGTCACCAAAATCTATGAGATATGAGGATGGTCAATATGATAAGCGTCACCATTTTATCTAATATATGATGACAATTCGTATGTAGTTTTTATTGTATGCTCAATCACATTCATGACAATATTTACTATGAGCGTCACTTTTTATGCGATTTGTCATTATTATAAAAAAATTATATAAAAAATATATATATATATATATATATATATTAAAATATAACAATTATAACAATTTAACATATCTTATAATTTATGCACAAATAAAATTTATTGATTTAATGGATAAATCTCATATATCAAAGTACGTACATAAAAAAAATGAGATATAATAAAAATAAATAATGAAGACTAATTAGTTCATATCATTCTTTTACTCTAATTTTAAATAGATCTAAGAATTTTCATTGATACGACGGACGAAATCTTCTAAATGACTGAGTTGATCTTTCATCATTTTCAACTCTTGTGTTTTTTCATTGTTGTCTAACATCAGCTCTTCAATCTTTTGATGTAGAATTTGATTTGCAGTCGTATTTTTAGTTTCACTTTTGCTATTTAATCCAACTACGTTAGCAAAACGATCACGTTTTTTACCAAAAAATTCACTACAAGCCTCCATTTCAAATTCAAATATTGTTCACCATCAAAATATTCAGAATCATCTACACCATCTACATCCCTAATTTTCTGCATTTCTTTTGTTTTCAGAGTTGCCTGTCAAAACATATAGTATAATTGTTAAACAAATAATTTAAACAATCATAAATATAATTTAAAGGTAATGGACAAAAATGGATGCACAAACTTCAAACCAAAAAAAAAAAAACGATTTTGACAGAAGAAGTAAACATACACCTTTTCTTCTTTTTATCTAATGTTTTACTATTACTTTGTTGAACAAAATTTTAGTATCAAATCTAGGTTATTATTTTACATATTAAAATATTTAAAAATTATTTTTTACCCGGTTCCGCCGAGATTGTAGAAGACATCATTTGCGTATTATTTTGTAGATCGCGAATGTCATTTTCTGCTTCTTTGTCACCGTTACGAACACGATTTTTCGTAACAGTATGCAATGCTCTTTTGCCTCTTCCCATGGTTGCAAATTTTCTAAGACAATAAAATTAGTTCTGGTCAAAAGTAAAATATATATCAAGTAAAAAGAATCTAAAGAGACTTATATATAATATTAATATATAACAATTCCTAATATATTGTGATATTTTCCCTAATTACAAATACTATTTTTGTTAAATATATTATTATAGAAAATAGAAAGATAATTTTTAAATTAGGTGGGAATCAAAATAAAGTAGTCTAATTTTTTTCCCTCCAATTTTTTTGATCGATTTCCCTCCATTTGAAAAAATATATTCTTTCATATTCTTTTTTTTAAATCAAAGCATGATATTTTATAAACCCTTTAGTTTAATGTTAAGAAAGCAATCAAATAGAATATTTCTGATTTAAGTATAATTACAATCATGATGATTATTATATTTTTAAACAAATCCAACTATGGCCATTTATGACCATTGGTAGCCTTTTACCATATGAGAAGTGATGTGCTGAAAATAGTGTATACAAGGAGGGGATGTAGTGTGAGTTTTGTGGTCCTATGATTTACTGTGACTGTTGGAGTGAGCAATTGGTCTTATAATGTATTTTTTGGATTGTTTTGCAGTTTAGACTGATATAGTATAAATGTATAATATTGCCCTTTCTATGTTTGTTGGATTGTTTATGGGATTATGAGAATACGAATAAAATATTCTTTAAATGATATTTTTTTCTTTCAAGAATGCAATATGGACAAATGTATGATCTATAATATTTTAACACCCAACCGATGAATGCAATTTTAAGATCTGCAATTTTATATCATTATCTCATAATTGTTATGACTAGGAAAAAAAAAAGTAGCACGAACCATAGCAATAATATAATTGTTAATATTGTATTTTTAAAAGAAAATGATACATAAGTATTAGAAAAAAAATTATAAATAAAAATTTCGGTGATGATTATGTATATTCGTCTTATTTGAAATTTTTTAAAGACGGATTATAAAGAATCGTCGAGAAATTAGCTTTTCGTAGACGGTTGCTTAAAATCGTCAAGAATTCCATTTAAATAGTGACAATTCAAATAAAGGTCATAAAAAAAGTGGAGGTCAAATTTTTAAAATGACGGTTAAAAAAATTGTCATAAAAAAATCGTCATTGTATGAGGTGTTTTCTTGTAGTGTTTGTAGAGACTTTCCTATGTTCTTATTATTTATTGTATCGAGACGATACAACTTTGAGTTAGGGGTCTTGATGTATCCATATTTGTGATGCATTAATATATTCATGAAACAGTAATTTAGATGACAAATCAATATCAAGGAGTTCAGGAAAAAAGATCCAAGGCGAAATCTAGAGTTAAAAGGAAATAAAGTTGATTTAGGAAAGAAAAATCTGCCAAATAAATTTGTCCAACTGCGAAGTCGTCCAATTTTTTAAAGATTACATAAAATCTCTTACGAATTTATAGAAGCCCTTTTAGGGTCAGATTGGTCTTTGAATTTCAGTCGTTTAGATGGGTAGATCATTATATTTCAATAAGTAACAAAGGATATATGCTCAAATTAATCTCCACTGTTTATCATGTCCTACAATTTAAGAATACAAATTTTAGTTGGATTAAGACTCAAATAACTTGGCCCATACTCCAAGATTTCAAACTAACACCTATAGATATACCTATTTACCTTTGTAAGCTAGTTCTTTCTTAGCCTTTAATCATTATTACTCTTAGGGGAATAAAGTACTAAGGTCTAATGAATGTGCGTTTGAGGAAACTATGGAGCAAATTATTCATTGCTTGTCAACTTCGTGACAGAATTTTCAAAGAAAACCTAGAGTTTAAGTAGATGTTCACAAGGACCCATTTTGCCTCCCTAGCCCATGCTCCTCCCATTTATTCCAAAAGTGACACAGCATTTTCTTCGGATCCCTCATCTGGATCGTTGTCATCTGCTTGAAGGTGTCGACTTTTTGCTTGAATTTTTGGGAGCTGCCGCATGAGCTTTTCTGAAGGCCTTTCGGATCTTCACCTTTTGGTTTTAGTACCTTCTTCTCTTTTTTTCTTTTTCTCTTTTTCTCTCTTTGGATACGATGTAATGATCTATTCAGATACCTTTTTCATCTTATATATATATATATATATATATATATATATATATGAAAAAGTCTTTTTGCATCTTTTGTTCTTATAATCCTTGCCATAGTTTATACCTGATATTCTTGCAATCTAGTTTTTAATGGTTTAAACCCATGACCCCATTCTTTACCTCCTTAGATCGTTGGTTTGTTGACAAAATTTTGACAGTATCTCATGTTATTTTGAAGACCTTTTTGTAATGTCCCTTTAATCCAGGTGAGTGAATTAATTCCTCCCTCCGGGTAGAGGACCCCTTTTTTTGTCTTTCTATTATTTAGAGCTATCAAGTTGGATTTTCCTGCCACTGGAATCTATTCCCATACATAGCATTTTTAGGTATGCATATAGAGTTCATAATTTTAACACTCTCTCCTAAATATATTTTAAATCGAACTCCCATATTAAATGGGTTTACTCCTGATTTGATAACCTTTTCAAGATTGAAATTATGTACAATATCGATTTTGTTAACCTTAATAGGATTTAGGTCACACTCCTATTGGATGGGTTTACTTCTAACCCGATAATTTTTCGAAGGTCGAAGCGAGGTATAATATTGACCATGTAAGCGTTAATAGGCTTGAGTTCGGAGTCCCATATTTAAAGGGTTTTCTTTTAACTCGATAACCTGTCTAGGTTGAATCGAGGTATAGTATCGACTGTGTTAACCTTGATACGTTTTAGGTTGAAATACCATGTTGAATGGGTTTACTTTTAATTCAATAACCTTTCTAAGGTTGAATTAATGTACTGTATCGACCATGTTAACCTTGGTAGTATTTAGGTTGAAGACCCATGTTTAATGTATTTTTTAACTCAATAACCTTCATAAGGTTAAATCAAGGCATCATATTGAATATTTTAACCTTAATAGGGTTTAGGTCAAGTTCCATGTTAAATGGGTTTGATTTTAACTTGATAATTTGTATAAGGTTAAATCAAGGTATAATATCTATTGTGTACCGTAATAGGGTTTAGGTTGAAGTCCCATGTTGAATGGGTTTGCTTTTGACTTGATAAAATTTCTATGACTGAATCGAGTTATAATACCGAATTTGTTATCTTTAATGGGGTTTAGGGCGAAGTCCTATGTTGAATGAGTTTCCTTTTCATTATAACCTTTCTAAGTTTGAATCGAGGTAGATTATTGATTATATTAACCTTAGAAGGCTTAGGTTGAAATACGATGTTGAACAAGTTTGCTTTTGACTTTATAACCTTTTTCAGATTGAATCACGGTATAATATTGAACGTGTTAACCTTAATGGGCTTTAGGTCAAAATACCAAGTTGAATGGGTTTTCTTTTATCTTGATAACATTTCTAAGTTTGAATTGAGGTACACTAATTTACTTATTAGGTTTATATCTTGAACTACCCATTTATAGGTTTTAATTGAGGTTTTGCCAGAGTGCCCTTGTGGACCATTATTGGATTCGATAATTGGTTTTAATCAAGGTTTTACATGGTGCCCCTTTAGTCCTATCCCCTGGTCTCGATAACCCGTATGAGGAACTTAATCGAGTTTTTACTAGGGTGGACCCTTAGGTCCACCCTTGGACTCGATAATCCGTCTGAGTGATTGAATCAGGATTTTATTAGAGTGAATACGTAGTTCATTCACCGGAATCAATAACTCACACGAGGGATTCAATCGAGGTTTTACTAGAGAGACCACTTAGTCTATTCGCCATACTCGATAATCCTCTAGGTTTAATTGAGATTTTTCCACGTAGAACCCTCAAACTTATCTGCTTGACTCAAATCCATGTGGGAGGGGTAAATTAAGGTTTTACCATTGGTGAACCCTTATGCATAGCCCTTTTGGATTGGTAATATGTCTTAGGGATTGGACCAATACTTAAATCCGAATAGAAGTAAGAATGCAAGAAAATAATTAGACAATAAATCTGGATTTAATAGGCAAACAAGTTATTTGGCTGTACTAAAGGGGGTACATACATATATAACGAAATGCATTAATTAATCTAGACGTGATAGACTGTCTTATCACCTCATTTGCAAACGTCTAAGCAAAGAAAAAGAGTGTAACACAACTGTGCTAGGGTGTGAGGCACAAGCCTATCTCCACTGATCCCTAACAAGGTTTAGTTCGTGTAGCTCACCCTTTGTTAACCTGAACTTCCTTTGATAATGAGTGGGACTTGTGTCCACCATTTTGTAGCTGGCTCATAGGTTTCCGATAACGACTTGATAATTGTTTCTTTGGTATGTATTCCTCAAGTGTTTCTTGTATTCATGGTGCTTGGATTTCAAAAACAGTAGGTCATGCAAAGGAGTTGATGAATAACTCATGAGCTTGAGCTTGATTTCCTTTCACGCTAACCTTTCCCTTTACGGTAGGGACCTTCATGGTGAGGTAATATGTTGATACTGTAGATATTAATTTACTGAGGGTGGTTCTTTTAACGATGGATGATATGCAGATAACCAATCCATGACCAAAAATGTCGTTCAAATGGTAACATGTCTATCTGATGGTTGTATATGTAGTTCCAACTGGACGTATACCGAGGATGACATTGTTTACTAGTTGAACCTGCAGACAGTATTTGGAAACCGTAGTATGTTGTCACGTGGAATCTTCATTTTCTTGAGCGTGGCAGCACATGACAATTTCGTTGAGCTTCCCATGTCGACTAACACTCGGTTTACGAGGGAAATCCCTAAAACAGCAGGAATGTCTAGGGCATCGTCGCGAGCTTATAGTAACATTTCAACATCTTTTCCGTTTAAATTGATTATATATGCATGTCGTGGAACCTTCTAGGGTGATGGCTCATAAAATTGTTTTGCTTACGTGGTGTGGCCTGACCGTGTGACTCCACTGTGAAACAACCCATAATGGTGTTAGTATATCCATTTCAAAGGTTATTCTGTTGATGTCGCTTATGTTCTCGGAATCTTGCTGTTCTAATTCTTCCTTTTACAAGTTGGACTAATTAGCTCGGTTGGTCGATTTTAATCCGAGCTAATGTTTCCTCTTTCATTGATGGTTGGATAGTCAGGCGTCCCCAAGGGAGTGTGGGCAGTTGCCTTCTCTCTGTGAGCAGCAATCGGAAATCATCGGTATCGTGTCCTATATCCTATGGAATGACACCGTTAATATCATTACTTATCTATCTTGTTTTTCTCAGGACCCTCTCAAGCCTTAATTTTGCTGTACTTCTTCCTTGTCCTGGGACCTCGTCCGATCTCTTACGCTAACCAACACATCTTCTATGTTGATGTAGGTTTTGGCCACTTCCTGTATCCCAACCAAGGTTAGGTGGGGTCTGAGGCTAGTTTGATATGTAAATCCTTGTCCTAGCCCTCGTATAAAGGCCAACCGTGCTATTGTATTATAGAGGCTCTTAGTGTCATATTTTGCACCGACAAAACTTGTGGTATATTCCCTTTAGTGTATCTCCTTTATACTGATACAACTCTAATAACGATGAAGATTCTTGACCCAAATCCTTGCTTCTAGCAAAATAAGCCTTCATCCTCCGGGTTAGCTGCTTGAAGGATACAATTTCTTTGGTTCCAGCTTGGAAAACCACTCCTACACTCTTCCTATTAAGGTGGCAGGAATCACCCAGAAAAATACAACTTCATAGACAGTGATCAGCTCCATATGCCTTTCGTACATATTGACATGTTGGTCAATATCAGAAGATACATCATAGGTTAGTAGCTAATTTGGTTTATATGGACGCATTACGGGCACGTCCAGGATCTCTCATGAGAAAGGGAGTTTTTTTTATTTCTGGCATTTTTTTTTAAAATAATTGCATGATAAACGTAAAAAAAAAAATAATTGCAAAACTATCACATAGGCGCTCTCCCGAGGAGCGCCTCTCCTAGTTTATTAGTTTATTATTTTGTCGGTCAAGGATTAGCGAATAATTAGAGGTAATTAGACATAGGCGCTTCTTCGGGAAGCGCCTTTACTTAAAAGAGCGGATATGGATAATGAGGCGCTCCCCCGAGGAGCGCCTCTCTTTCTGCTAAATTCCCCAAACCTTCTGTCTTTCGACAGTTAACCAAAGAAAGAAAAAAATAAAAGCTCCGTTCCCCTCCTTCGCTGCTGCCGCCGTCCTACTGCCGCCGTCCTACTGCCGCCGTGTACCTGCCGCCGCCAAACCCTCCTCCATCCATTCATCATCTTCACATCATTTAGGTAATTTCTATCCTATATTTATTTATATATAATCACATATATATATATATATATTAAAGCTTATTATTTTAGGTGTTTAATTGTTTATATATCCATTTTAGGTGTAGAATTAGTTGTTATTTTAGGTGTTCTTGTGTATAGTTGTAAAAATTGCATTATAGTTGCTATTAATTTCGAAATTGCAATTTAGGGTTATGAAATTCATCAAATTGCACTATAGGTCCCTGCGTAATTAGTATTATATGTAGTTGTATGACAATTAATTGTATATTGCAATAGAGGTCCTTTAAAATATTAGAAATTACACTCTAGGTACTTTAATTCTATTAAATTGCAATATTAGTCCTTTTATATTTGAAAATTAGTATCCCTATTTTAGAAAATTGCACTATTGGTCCCTTAAACAATCTTATTGTAACTTTTGACCCCAAATTTTTTTATAGGACGAATCAATGGCCGGACTAAGCCAAATAGACTACGATGTTGCTTTTTCCTCCGAGGTCCTTGGTCGTCAAAGATGGCACCGGAGCGAAAAAATATGGAAACGCGATGTAAGTTAAACGTAAAAAAAATTCAATTTTTTATTTGTTTGAAATTTACAATTAAGATGACACAGGACAATTACGAAGTTGGGACTGTCCTTGCGACTTTATGGAAGCCCGATGCGCAAATCCTGCCGTTTCTCGAAGAAGCCGGTTTTGGGTGTATTCCAAAACTACCCAAAGTTGTTACTGATCGAGCCTTATGCACCGCTTTGGTAGAAAGATGGAGGCGAGAGACCCACACATTTCACTTGCCGGTCGGTGAGATGACAGTGACTTTACATGATGTTGCCATGATTCTAGGGTTACGCATTGATGGAGAACCGGTTATATGTAATGACGATTTTATTGACTTACATACGGAGTGTATGCGACTACTTGGTAGAAGTCCTGTACCTGTAGTGGATGGAATTCCAGTGCTGCGTGGGACGAAAAATGTTTTGCCGTTGTCGTGGCTTAAGGGGAATTTTGGCGATGGTAAGTTTTCTTTAAATATTAAATATCTTTGTCATATATTTTATTATTTTTATTGTTTTTTTTTGCTTTAGTACGGCCGACTGTAAATGCGGATCCCGAGACATTGCGGCAGTTTACTAGGGGTTACATTTTGTATGTCATTGGCGGGTATCTCCTCCCAACTGCAAAGAAGACTGAGGTGTCTGCCCTATATCTCCGTTTTCTAGGAAATTTTAATGTTACGAGGACGTATAGTTGGGGTTCAGCTGTTCTGGCGCATTTGTATAGTGCGTTGTGTCATTGTGCCGAGACTGTAAGCACTACATATTTTTCGGGATGTGTTCCACTCCTACAGGTATTTTGTTTTTTAATTATTGTTTTGGTTGCCGAGTTTTTAGGCCGTAATCATTGATATTTTGAAACAGATTTGGTGTTGGGAGCATTTACATTTGCGTCCAACCGTTAGAAGGGTTGATCCGTTGTTGCTTGCGAATGCCCCCGTTTCTGCGTGGTAAGTAAAAGTATATTTTTTATTGTTATAAATCACTTGTTTTACAATTATGCAAAACTATGAATTGGTTGTAGTTGGAGCGGGCCTAAGTCTTGGAAAAGTATATCCATAAATGTTCTTCCATTCTTTCGGGATGAGTTGGATCAATTGGAACAGAGACAGGTAACTGTATTCAATATGTTTGATTTCACCAATTTAGTTTTAGATTTTAATGTAGTATTCTTGTGGTGTAGGTAAATTGGACACCATACGGTGCTAGTCGACTAGGTAATGTGGCGGGAATTTGCATGGAGGGCATAGATATTTATTTGAGTGTGGTACCTTTGATTCACTTTGCTAAAGTTGAGTGGTACCGGCCGGATAGGGTTTTGAGACAATTTGGATATGTTCAACATATACCTCAGGCTATTAGGGAAAATGACGATGCTACACATGAGACTACAAATAGGAGAGGAGCGGCACACGAGCCTTGGGAGGTACGTCAAGTCAACTATATTCAATTGTGGGAAAATCGTCTTCAAAATGTCTTGGATATTAACGAGCTTGAATTATCAAACACCCCTACTACCGGCGATGGTTACTTTGAGTGGTATAATAGTAATACATGGAAATTAGTCGGTCGACCAAAACCGAAAAGCGAGTCCACCGAGGTCGAACAAGGATATATTCCTCGTGGTTGCGAACTTCAAAAAATGGTAAATCTAAAGGCTTCATATAACTCGTTTTCATTTATTTAACTTTGACTTATTTAAATTTTTTTGATAGATTGACGGTACTATTAGAGGGTGTGAGCTAGCATTTAGTGATGATGCAACTGCCGATGGTTGGAGAGACTATATGGTGGAAATGATGGGGCATGCCGGTCAATCTCAATTGTGCGAGAACATTCGGAATACTTATATATCTAATATGTCACCAGGGTATAGTCCACCAGATGATATTCAACCTGAGACATCTAGTCGTCAACTTAGAAGGAGAAGAAGAAATTGAATGATTGTAATCGATATTTGGATGCGAACAGTATTAGATAGTTATCGAATTTGCACGATTTTTATTGTTTTTAGTAATATACAATGTTTTTTAATCTAAATTAGTTTTTATTAATCTATGGTAGTTTATTTAATCTAGTAATCTGAATTGTTTTTAGTAATATACAATTTGCAAAAAAAAAACCAAAAAATAAAAAATAAAATTGGATGTGAGAGGCGCTTCTCTAAGAAGCGCTTCTATCTTGCCGAGAGCTCCTAAGGAAGAGAGGCGCTTCTCTAAGAAGCGCCTTACCTCAAAAATCAACCTACTGCAACTGCAACATTCTTAGTCTAGATTTTTAGAAATCATTTATTCACAAAACATTCCACTACATCAAATAACACACTAATTACACAGTTTAATAAAAATTAAAAACATCATTTAAGTTTAATATTCATTACAAATTAATTAAAATCATCCATTGTTAAAAATTGTGCGTACAACTTAGATAAAATTACACTTTTGAATCACGGCTTACAAGTTTTACGATTGTGCCCATATTGATGACATTTACCACATTGGTTTTTACCACGGATTTCTATAGCATCCATCTCGTTGTGTATGCGTGATGATCTTCTCCGTCCACTCCTTGTAATAATTCTTTTTTTGCACGCCACAACTTGTACTCCGTCATAGATCGGATAGTCTAGCTTATCCATTAGTGGTCTAAACTTTCCCGCATACGATAACATGTAATTTGTGAGAGTTAAATACGGTGACACATAGGGTGCATACGCTTTTTCATCAAATTGTGTAACACAAATTACGTGTTCACAAGGACGATGAAACATTTGCCATTTCCCGCACGTACATGTTTGCTCCACCAAATTTACTATAAAAGTTACTCTATTATTTTGGGACATCATTCCACGTATATATTGAACGTGCCATATACCGTCTACACTATCATAAACACGACACACATAGTTTTTAGCTTCTGTATGAGAGGCGCTTAAACGGATCGTCACTTGTGGTGGCCATAAGCTGTTAGAAGCTAATTCCTTAGCTACTTTAAGTGTTCTCCTATCTTCGAAATATTCAGCTGTTCTACTAAATGTTAACTCCACAACGGCCGTTACAGGCAACCCTCTTACCCCTTTTAACACGGAATTGTATATCTCCGCTAAATTAGTGGTCATGTTACCATACCGATACCCTCCATCATAAGCAAGGGCCCATTTTTCTAAGGGTTTTTCTCCGATCCACTCTCTATATATACCCTTTTTCATAGCACAAAATTTTTCATAATGAAAATCAAACTCACCCTTATTAGCCTTGTATGCGATTTTTTTGAGCATTTTTTTTGCACGAGCGTCTTTGAACTTTGTATTTAGATTACTCGCCAAGTGACGAATGCACCATCGATGGGCTCCTATAGGCTCTGGATATACAGCTGCAACCGCTGCCAAGATACCTGGATATCGGTCAGAGAGTATACATACTTCACGTTGCATCGTAACATATCTTTTCAAACGTTCAAGAAAAAAAGTCCAAGAACGTGTGGATTCACTATCAGCCAGGGCATAACATAACGGAAACAACTGATTGTTCCCATCATACGCAACCGCAAGAAGTAACCTTCCATCATACTTACCGTATAAATGAGTCGCGTCAATACTAACAACGGGCATCACATATTGGAACCCTACTATGGAAGGCCTAAATGCCCAAAATACCATATTGAATGTTGCTTTGTTGCCGATTATTCTCTTGTATTCAAACTCGACAATGGTACCCGGGTTTGTGTTAACCAACGCACCAAAAAGTCTCGGTAATGCGGAAAAAGCCCCTTCATGGGTCCCAAATAATTCTTCAAGAATTTTCTGCTTAGCACGCCACGCCTTCCCATACGAAATATGGTGTCCAGTTTCAGAATGTATCAACGATTGAATTGATTTAATTTTGGTGTCTATGTCACTAAACACCATAGTGTATGCACGTCTTGACACGTAACTGGAAGTGAGTTGACGGTGATTTTTTATAAGAATTCCGACTAGACAAGTATGTATCCCTAACTTTCTAATCTCCCACATTTTACTACCTGAAATGAATGCCCCACGAAGGTGCCACTTACACCCATCTTTAGCATATGCACATTTACGTGTCACCAATGTACTTGATGTCCGATCAGTCTTATATTCTTTACCCTTCTTAATATGCCACATATCCACATCCATCAAAAGCTCTTCTTTCGTTGCATACATAGCATTTAACATAAGCTCATCTTCTACCCCAAATGATTTTGGTTGACTTGTTGACCAATCGGTGGATTTTGCCATAAGATTCGTATCAATATCTCCAAAATGTCGCATACCAAAATCTCCTTTTAAATTATCATCGTCCGAGCTAGTAGCACTATGATATGAGCCTTCTTGTTCTTCATCTTCATCGTTTAGAAAAGAATCACTATCACGATCACTATATCTCTCATTCTCACTGTTATCGTCACTGTCATCGTCACTATCACTACCACTATCACGAACCGTATCACGCATAGTCAAATGAGCGGTAGATGCAAAGTTTGAATCAGTCGCACGTTGTTTACCCTTTTCGCGTCGATAAGCATCCGGAACTTTTGTTTTCTCTTTACCATCGACAAAAACCTCAACACAATAGTAGTGCCCGTTCTTTACACCATTAATCATGGAATTAAGCATATCATCTTTTATAACTAAAACATGATAACGTGGAGGATTCGAGGAAATAAGACAACGCCAAAGTATATTAAAACTAACCTCTCTTTCATTCCAATTACAATTTGCGCATATCTTACGTTTAAGTTCCCGAAGAGTTGTATTTTCCTTCGTCGTAAACATACCACTTTCTCCACCGATATAATCTCCCGCACCGTTACTACCATCCGAAAATCTTCCACCGTAATGATATATCCAATTATATTCCATATTATCCAACCTAAAATATAAAATTTACTTCAATAATTAACCATAATTTAACAAAAAATTATTATTCCAAACAATTTAAGCTTCACAATGCTCACATTTATTAGTTATACCAACATGAATTAGATATACAACAATTGATAAAAAACAACTAATTATGTCACATTTAAACAAAAAAGAAATAAAAAAATTAAACTTATATTAGAATTGAAATAACTAATAGTTGTAATAGATAAAATTAGTACCTTATTAGAACATTAAGGTGAATATAGTGGTTTGGTTGATTATTTGGTTTGATTATTGAGATTTTTGGAGAAAAAATAGGAAAGAAAATGGTGGAATAGAGGGGTTAGGGTTTGGAGAAGAGGGGTTTGGGTTAAATTTTCGGGTGGGGGAACATATACTGATGGAGAGGCGCTCTCCCGGGAAGCGCCTCATGACCCATTTAAATTATTAGGATAGGCGCTCCTTCGGGAAGCGCCTCCTTAATCCGTCATTAAAAAATTTAAGGGAAAGGCGCTCCTCGGGAGAGCGCCTATGTGATAGTTTTGCAATTATTTTTTTTCTTACGTTTATCATGCAATTATTTTTAAAAAAAATGTCAGAAATAAAAAAAACTCTGAGAAAGGACTATCTTGATTGCTTTTTGCCTCCCTGTCTGCTTCACTCTAAGGGTCTTTTGGGGGAATTTATTCTGGTCTATGGAGATCTGCGACCCATATGGTACTAGAATGGTTAGAAGGAGGATCAGCCATTTCGTACATGTTTTGTCATAAAATCTTGTACTAGATATTCTAGCATCCAAAGGTCGATCTAAGCTTTTTGTCAGGTTTCGGGACCCTCAATGTTAATGATACATTCGCAAGGCACTTCTACGTCTGTATATATTGTTGTAGTGGATTCCGTCGGTATTAGTGGAGTTGTGTCTCACCTTAGTGGGTATGGTGTTTCCTTCAGTAAGTGATTAAGTAATTAGAGGAGGAACTACCCACTATCATCCAAGGAATCGACACAACGAGACTCGTCGGAGTGGGAGTTGGTGACTCCTTATTGTCGGATCCTTTCTTGTGTCCATTTTTACCGTTGGCCTTGTTTTTGGCCATTTTCATGGTATGTCAATGGGTGAAAAGCCTTTCGCTTCCCACAAGTGACACCAGGCTGATAGTACATAATTTAATAGTAAGATTTTCGTTGAAGTAATTAGGTTTTATGGAGGCGAATCTAAGTGTATAGATGGAGAAAAGAAGTGTAAGTATTAACTGAAGCGATAAGCAAGATAAGCTAAAAAAATGAACTCTATTAATGATATAATTACCGAGTGCTTACATAGTTGATACAAGATGACAGTAGGTCTATGTATACTACAACATTCTCCCACCATCCTCACTACTTTAAACTAATCAGCCTATTTTCTGGTACCCATTACAAGTACAATAAGTATCGTGTTTTCTTCATGGCCCACGTCCGGTGAGTAACAAGGGGTTGCGTGGTTAGGCTTGGTTCAATGTCTTCATGTGGTGTGCAAGGAATACCAAGATCCATATTTCGTATAGCTCCAGTCTTCCTTACCTCATCATATTCCAAGGACTTAGCGATCTTCTTTGGCTTTTAAGCAAAACGAGTCATGCATCTGGCACGTGAGGCGGCACATTCTACTTCCGAGGTTTGTATAGTATTTTCTCCCTATCAGATAAAATCAGTCATCTTCTGTTATCCTCATGTCTTGGGGTTGTCATTTGAGCTTCCCGCAAATAATCTTGTTTTTGCTTAAGCTACTTAGGCTTGTTAGGTTTGTGTATCCAATCCTCGAAAATACAAGTTCGAGGGCATTGTATATATTAAATACCCCTTTTAAATCCTAACAGCTTCTTTTAATAAGATTTTGGTTTATGGTAGGATGTCTCTCTCATTTCGGGTACTTCATTATATTGACCCTACCGGCTTCGGAGGTACTTAAATTTCAAATATATCTGATAGGACTAGGATCGTCCTATTTGGAGAGATGGGGGGTTATCAAAATAATATTTTTCTCTCTTTGTTTTTTGTTACGAATCTAAGATTTTCGTTCATGATGGTGGCAAGGTATTCATTACTACATGTGTATGAATCTCAATATCTTTCTTTTGGGTATTTATTACTATATATATACACTTGTGACAAATCACAAAGAACTTTTCTCTTTCTTACTGATAAATTCTTCTTTAGGTCTTACTATTGCCCCGAGCAAGTTACCATTTGCACTTCTACACTTATCCATTCCAAAGGTAAACCTTTGACTGCTTGCTCTCTACATTAATTTTCTAATATGTATATATTTTCATATGTATATTCTGTCTTTACTCGTAATGACCTTATTTATGAGCTTGTTTAGTAATGATAGAACACTTTAGGAGAAGAAGTAATGTCCTCTTCAAAATACAACTCTTCCACTGCAAAAATTAATACTCTTACTGAGAATTCTAGTATTTTCATACCCATATTTAGGCGAAAATCCTTCTTTAAATATTGTAGAGGTGTTTATTTATATGTATATCATTTCTCGTACTTCAAAAAAGACATGATAAAATAAATTATGGTTCTAACCTTAAGTTTGGAGCCAACAAGATAAATGCTCTCTAACCGAGAAAATCATGGTCGTCTTGATTATTTAGAGGGATATTGCCCGAGGTGTATCCCTCTAAATAGTCTTTTTTATCACGTTCAATTTTAATCACGCAATTGTCTTTTTGAGATCTTTCCAGTAGTCTATCATTCAGCTTCTAACTCCTCTCAGATCGACCTAGGCATCGATTTGAATATCAGAGCTAATCGTAAAAGCCCATCCTCATTGAGTGTCAAGTGAAATCTTAACTTACGGGATCAGTTTTTGGTCTTTTTTGCCTCCTTGGAGCATCCTATTAAGTTTTTTTGACTCCATAGCTAATCCATTAGTCCTCAGAGCCCACGTGTTCCTACGAGTTTCACCTATAAAGCACAAAACACCTCAAAATACTCAAAAACACGTGAATCGCTAATATTTTCTTAGGACTCGAAATATAAATAATGTAAAAATACCAACTTTAAATTCAAACCGCCCAAAGAAAAGAGTATCGAACTATTAAATAACATTCCAAAAGGCGAGACCCAGCCACACCCTTGACAAATCTCAATTTCAACAATCCCCACAGTCGACTCATCAATAAAAACCCCAAAAAACTTGTGATAACAAAAGAGCCATCCACCCAACACTAAACTTGGTTTAAGTATGGATCAAACCATGATGAAAATATTAAACCAATAAATCTGTCACTCAACTGAAGGGCTAGTCAATGCTCTATATATTATTAAATTTAATAGGGGTCCACTTTTATCACAAATTCTTAAAGGCTCTTGCAAGATGAAGTTTTGACACTTGGTTGACAAAATGAGATTACATGAAATACCTCATGCTTAGACACCCAACAAGATTCAAAACTAGAGGAGTTGATCAGGTCAAACTTAGAATGGAAAACATATGAGATTTTGGAGGTTTTCCTTTTCTTGAACAAATTTTCTCGGTTCACTATCCTTGGACTTAAAAAACAAAAACAAAACTCGATACGACACCTTGATTTTCAAAAAAATATATAACTTTATGGGAACTTTCAACCTCGATTCCCACACGAACAAATCCAACGGAAATCATAGACGCAGACAACAAGACCCCTATCTTGGGGCTCCAACTAGGATCAAGGGATGTATCCCAAATTTATTAAAACATGTCATTAGGATAATAAACAAAGTACGGATCATATATGCAGGGAACATCATATTTTATGGTAGAAGGCTTTGTAACACAAAAACCCAACACAAAAAAGGGAAATGAAAAAGCAGAGAGAAAAGGAACATTTGCAGTATTAGAGATACGAGGAGAAATAAAGGACGCCACCTCTGAAAAAACAGACATGAATGGACCAAGAAGCAAGTGGGAATCTGCCAAAACACATACCAAATACCTAGAACTAAAACAACCCAAAACAAAATTATTAATGCCGATCAAGCCCAAACCAGTTAACAAACAACTCTAATTTTCACATGCAACACCGATCCTTTAACATACAACCACATGCAACCCTAATTTACACAAGCAACACCTTGATCTATGAACGTAACACCGTAATCTACACATGCAACCCCTCCGTTTTCCACATGCAACACCCAATTAACACATGCAACACCATACCAATCATTAAAAGACACATGGAAATTGATCAAATCACCTATATATTAGATCAATAGGAGGGAGAAGAAAGGAAAATAAATGGAGAGGTTAAGAGGTGTGCAATGAAATGGGTATCTAAAAATTTCTTTAATTGTTCCTCTAGGTTTTCCATCTCAAGGTTTTGTTTAACCCTCAAAATTGGACAAGGTGAAAGATGAAGCTATTTTAGTCGTAAGTGGTTGTGGGAATTGTATACCCACTGAGAGGAGTCTGAGAAGGGGTGGGATGGTGATGGGAGATTAACTAAAAACTTGAACAAGATGTAATTCCCCTCTCCAATTTGTTTTTCTTAAATTTCAATTTTAAGATATACTTCCAAGCGACCAAAATACCCCCAGTCGTACTAATGGGATCAACAACGCTCTAGTGAACAAAATAAACATGTTTAACTAAACTATTATATAAATCGGATTTGATTTTAGTTTTAAAGAAGTAGAATAAAATAGGCTTAAATTTATACAACAAATCCTTGATATACCTTTTAGTCTAGATACCTATAAATCCATGCTAAAATACTCAAACATCTTTAGAAAAGTGCAGATAACTTTAAGAATAATCATATGGACACAAAAAGTCTCTTTATAATTTAAACTCCATAAGCATTTTCCTATAATAATAATAGAAGAAGTTCTAACTAATCCCAATAAATTGTTCATGCCATAATTATTGTTCATATTACCTAAAAAAAATATAGACTAGGCCCAATCTTCATTTTGTAGCCCAAAATCATCCACTATGGCCGCACTTATAGTCAACCAGAAAAAATACCTAAAGTTCCATATTTGTTAACTAACTACCACGGTCCACAAAGTCCAGTAGTCCCATACGTCTCAGCCCATGATGGCCCTTATCCAGTGAAATGCCTTTCTTCTCAAATACTAACTCCTCACCATTAATATTCTTCCATTACTATCAAACTTTCCTCAAAAAACAAGAACATCCGATGTTGGAACATTTCAAAGAGAATTTTCAACCACCCAAACCATTTGTGGAAGCCATTAACCTATAAATCTTTCCTTTTTTGTACTCGAGATATCCCTCAATCTTTTCCTATTCTTTTCGATTGCAATCCTCAAACTTTTATCTACTCCTCATCAAAATCCTTTTGATTTGTGAGCCCCATGAATCCATTGAATTAATTATCACCATTGCAATGTTAAAAGATATATATTTTTTTGATCGGTTGTTAAAAGATATCTAAATGAGTAAGGTTTATAATGGTGCAATTAGCAGTGGAAGTTTCAATCAATTTGATGAACTGGGCATCCAGGCAATCAGTTGAAGTCATCCGATTGCTGGAGACCAGGATATCAAATGTTGCAGAGAAAGGAATTACTCCAGGTGTCCGAATTAATATAAAGTGAATCAAAAAATTTGATCTTTATACTGTTTTATGCTAACATGAGATGTCGTTGCATGTGGAAATCTTAATAGCTCTCTCGGGTCATAAAAACCCTTGGTCATTATAGTAACTTGAGTGTCAGAGTCTCATCGAGAGCAAAACTCCATGTTGTACTGACTTAGTGGATAGTTTCAGGAAGCTTCGACTACGCTAGGAATGTACAACGACGACAAGTTACGTGATTATCTCCGTAGGTCAGCTTGTTTCTCCTAAGCATCGTCTCACTTTTCTTCAAACCATTTTATACTTGTTCTGGATCGATCTCTCGGATAGATAGGATGGTAAGAGGTTTATTTATGTTCTATCAATTGGAGCCATCTATAGGTATGATTTTGATTACTATTGAGGCTTCACATGGTTTTAACGCGATCGACGAGGAAGTTATCATGGAAGATGGAAGACAAAGTAACAAACACTACCTCAGTAGCCGGTAGAAGATCTCCCCTTGTAGTGAGAAATGATCAACCACAAGAGAAAAATGCTACTCCACGACTCAATGTTGTGATAATCATCCTCTAGGCAAAGATCCACGAATTCTCGCTGGACAAGCACCAACCAAGGAAGATGTACCTCCGTCGAGGGTATCACTGTATCTATATAAGTTACTAAAGCGGCTTGCAATCCAATGGAGGGCTCCTCCGACACAACCGTGTGGAGAGCCTTTAGTTATTCACATACCAAGTAATTTTGAGGGTTGCGTTGAGAGTATGTATCCTTGAGAGTCGATGGTGTACAAAACTCCGTATGAGAAGGATGAGAGAGGAAATAACAATCGTATTTAAGGGAAGTCAAATTAAGAATACAAATTTTGAATGGATTGAGGGTGGTATATCAAGCTAACTGAACCTTAGCGGTCAATCAATGGAATCCTCTGTCATGGGAGATACATGATACTCCGATGTCGAGGAAATCTAAGCCACCCTCTATGTAGACATTTGATACCAAAGGCATATGGAATTTACTGTAGTAATTGATGCCAATGCTGAGCATTCCTCGCAAATCTCACAGGGAATGCACATTTTCCATGTTAGGACAAAACGTATTAATAATTTTGTGCAGTTAATTGATGGTTTCCGACACAGGTTCCCATATAGGAAGCACAGTCAAACAAATCTATCTCTATTAGACTTATGTGAAAAGGACGATGAAAGCCTCTAGTCATATATGGATCGGTTCGTTGAATTTGCGTACAATGTGGCATATCTAGATCAATCTGTTGTATATCATGCTTTCACCCGAGGATTATTCAATCTAGACTTCCAAATCTATTTAGCCTTAAGTCCTAGGTCCACATTATGTGATATAATAGCAGAGTCAAGGACCTTCATTAGAGGTGAATAAATGTTATAAAAATAGTACCAAAAAAAAGAAAATGTAGCTAATAAATCGCAGAGATGAGGAAAACATGATCGACACTTACAACTTGGTGAAAAGTCAAGGTAGAAGGGATACGTCAAATCCGATGCAAGAGAGGAAAATACTGTATGTGACAAAACTACCCATGAAATTCTTTTCCAAATAAAAAGGGATGTGAAATTTGAGCAAGTATGCTGGCCTCGAAGATGATTTACAAACCATGAACGAGAGATGCAACCAAATATTGACAGTTTAATGAAAATCATGGGCACAAGACAAATTGGTGCAAGCAATTGAAAAGATAAATCGAACGACTAAGATGGTTACGAAAGTTACTTAATCCAGCTGATGACCACAACAAGATAAAATAAACCGAAGAAAAAACCAAGCCTCAACAAAGGTAGATCACCTGAAAGAAAAACCCCTACTCGTCGGGACAATGTGACAAAGAAACAAGTAGATTAGCCTCTGTCCAATAAAGTTGGTCAAGGATATGAGTTCGAAATAAATACATTTTTAAGGGGTCCGAGAGTGGCCGATTAAGGAATGAAATATAATAGTATCTGTGAGAAGTTTGAATACGTCATCAGTAAGGAAGTTTGTCGAATACAGACAACATACAATTTACTAATAAAGAAGATGCAAGCATGCTAATTTTCCCTCATGATGATCCACTAGCAATTCCATCCGTCATCATTAATGGTTTTATACACTGAGTGCTTATTGATATAGGAAGCTTAACTGACCTTCTATACACAAGCGCGTTTAATCAATTAAAGATAAATTAGAAGGCTCGCAAGCCATATACATAATCAATTATAGGGTTTACATGATAGAGTTTCCACTATTCGGGTTACATTTATTTGCCTATGGATATTGTCTTGGGGGAATTGTAGAAGAAAATTATTGTTCTTTGTGGTAGAAAACTGTGAGTTGGCATACCACACCATCATTGGTCGAACCACTCTTGATATGCTTTGACTTGTCGTGTCAACATATCATATGCCACTGAAATTCCATACCCCAAATGGTATAGGAGTCATTTGAGGAGTCCATCAACGCGCTCATGATTTCTACTACAATTCTCTTGGAGGACCAACAATGATGATCAAGGTTCGAGATGAAGGACATAACCAATAAATCTGGTAAGATTTTTTTTACAATTCCTAAATTAAATATTTTCTTAAGAATATTGGTAAGAATTTCCCTATTCCCTACTGTGTTATTTACAAGACAGATTTCGGGAGTAAGTCGATGATAATAATCAATATTTGAGTAAATACATCAAATACCCCCTGTAATATGGGTCGATTGACAAATTACCCCCCACTGGTTTTCTGGTACCGGTTACCCCTAGTATCTTTTTTTGTGACTCCTTACCCCCTGTTAACGAAATCTGTCAAAAATCACGGTTAGTTGGTCACGTGCTAGTCATGTGCATGGTTTTCATGACATTTTACCCCCTGTACTAAGTGACTTCAATAGATTGACAAAATCTCGACAAATTAATTTTTTAGCTAACCAAAATGATGTAAGGTGGAAAAGACTGATCGAGTATGAGCCAATGACAAGTGGGAACGGAGAAAATTCTAAATTCATATTCTGTTTTGTTTCTAATTTTGCTCTTTGTCCACACATTACACAATCTGGAAAAGATGGTACAAGAACTCTTGCAAACCAGGCTAATACGACTGAGTAGTAGTCTATTCTCATACCCACTTTTGTTGGTAAAAAAGGCAGATAAAGCTTAGCGTTTTTGTGTTGATAATCGAACCCTTAAAAACTTACTGTAAATGATAAATATCCTATTCCAATAATAGATGAATTATTGGATGAGCTTCATGGAACACAATTCTATTCCATATTAGTTTAGGTATCATCAAATTCTAGTATATGAAAATGAGATTACTAAAACACTATTTAGAACACATGAAGGTCGTTATGAGTTTCTACTGATGCTGTTTGATCTAACTAATGCACTTGGAACCTTTTAATGTCTCATAAGTGATCTATTACGTACTTATCGCATAAGTTTTATTTTCCACCCCTGTAACGCATATTCCACACACTTGAGACTCCAATAAACCCCATTTATTTAAGTTGTAAGTCGTGGATAATCTATCTTTTGCGAGCCTCCAAAGAAACACCTAGAAAATTTGAGAACACTTTAGCTTCCAAATCGAGGGGGTAAAATGTCACGAAAAACTTAGTACATGGGGTAAAATGTCACGAAAATTCACCCACATGAACAACTAACGACAACATTTGACGAATTCCGTTAATAAGGGGTAAGGAGTCACGAAAATAAATATTGGGGGGTAACCAGTACAAAAAAATAGTGGGGGGTAAGTTGTCAATTGACCCATAGTACAAGGGGTATTGGATGTATTTACTCTAAACATTTTATGATATCAAATCGTTGTTCAAGTAAAACTCTTAGCGTGACCCCTTACGATAATCAACTAAGGGGTCGGCAAAGAATTTCCCAACTTGGAAAAGTTGAAGACAAAAAATTTCAATAAAGACTAACCGTATGTTGGAAAATGAAAGACCAACTTCGTTAGAAACTAAAGACAACCCGTATGTTGGCAAACAAAAGACCAATTTTGCATTAGAAACTAGACACCGATTTCACATTGGCACCTAAAGACCAACTTTGTTGGAAACAGACCTCTTATGATCATTGACTAAGGGCTCGACCAAAGGATTCAGGACCTGAAAAAGTTTTAAAAAAACTTTTCAATAAGATAAACTTTGTCGGAAACCGGCCTCTTACAATCATCGACTAAGGGGACATCTAAATGAATCACTGACCTGAAAATGTCAAAAGACAAAACAATTTCAATAAGACAAACCTTATGTTGGAAAACGACAGAACGACTCTGCTGGAAAATAAAGACCAACTATACGATTTAAAATCAATTTCCTTTGAATATCAACTAGGGGGTCGTCTAAAGAAAACATCAACCTAAAAAGGGCTAGGAGGTAAAAACGTCAGTAGACCAAATTCATGTTGGCACCGACCCCTTTAGTTTGTAAGCTAAGGGGTCGCCCAAAGAAATTACTGAAACTTTTCAGAT
Organism: Nemophila menziesii; assembly: GCA_029959085.1. Classification (NCBI taxonomy): domain Eukaryota; kingdom Viridiplantae; phylum Streptophyta; class Magnoliopsida; order Boraginales; family Hydrophyllaceae; genus Nemophila; species Nemophila menziesii. Next base: position 8,422,093 of record JARWIR010000017.1, on the reverse strand, counting down.
CTTTAAATCGATTTTTATATCGACATATTAAATCTCTATTCAGAGTTAACTAATGCCTATTAGCATTGTAGGAGTCACAAATACCTATCACGGGCACATGCGGAAGTCTTTATGTTATATCCGGAAATTTTATTTTAAAAGTTTAATGGGACTTTTTATAATTATGAAAATGTTGGGGTTCATAATAATTTAAATAAAAATATTAGGGTTTTTATAAATTAACATAATAAGATTTGGGTAATATTGTAATTTAGGATAGTATGTTAGCATTATCATACTATACGTGTCACATTTCTAGTATTTGAGTTATTAAACAATTAGAAAAAGAAAAAGTAAAATAGGATATATATATATATATATATATATATATATATATATATATATATATATCTATATATGTATGGCGGTGGAGGTTAGTATATAAAGGAAACCAACCAAAAAAAAAAGGAAAACAGAAACCTTCTTATTATCCCTACCGCAGCGAAAAGAAAAAAAATCTAACTCTAAATCCTTACATCTTTATTTTTTCAATCCTCGGCCACATAAAGGAGGATCAGGGATTTAATTAAAAGCTCGGTTGAGGTAAGTCGGACTCCCCTCCTTATGTTGATTTACGATATTGTGTTATCGGTATTTAATTAAATTGCATATATTGAGATCACATGGAATATGATTGTATTTGTGAAATGCATATAGTTGTGTATAAGACCAATACGTGTTATGTGATCATTAGGGCTGCGACACCTATCCGACGGGTGAAATTGTCGAGGTACTGAGTAAGGTACTCAGGTACTGATTGCGTTGTGCCGTAGGTGGAAAGATCCACTGCGGGTGTGTGGAGTGGGCCTATATGTTGCCCAGGGGTCGGAGATGGTAGGAGCAGGCATGGTACTGAGGGCCGTGTACCGAGGCACTAGTGAGTGCCGAATATTAGCTATCGCAGCTCTAAGTGGTGTGTGTGCATGATCCTTTATATTCGAGGCTAGTGATCGCCGGTTAGTGAACAATCTTATGTCATACATGCATTTAACTTATATGTCATTGATTATGATTCGTGTTATAATGTTCTTATGTGAATCCCCTTCTTGGGAGACGTTTCGACTTACTGAGCTTGTGTAGCTCATTCGTTAATTTGATGTGCAGGGGAAAGTGGGCTAGGAAATTCCCAAGAGAGATAGTGCATTAACCACCGTTTTAATTTATGAATATTAGTAAAGTTTAAAATTTACCTTAACGGGTTGTAAACATTGAATTTGGTTAGGTCACCTTGCAGGCTTAGGTGGTTTGACTTAAGTCTGCGGCATGTCGCGTCCTGGGTTTCGGTGGTGGAAATTCGGGGCGCGACAGTGTGGTATCAGAGCAATAGGTTGACGATGAGTGAGACCTAGGTTATGGGTAGTCAGGCCTTAGTGGTGGACCTTAGTTTTATATTGTTAGGTTGTGCGTCTTAATTTATAATGTGGCGGGCGAGTCTTTGTGTTTATTTTACACGATTTGGGTTATGGATATACTTGTGTATCGAACAGCGTGATAACAGGTAAATTAAATTATTTTAATGCGTGTATATATTTTATATGATAGTAGATGGAAATAAGTATATGTCTTAAAATTGAATTATGGGACTATCATTAGGAAGTGAGATTTTTATCAAAAACCTAAATACTGGAATGAAAATAAAAGTGGTGTAATTGTGGAGTATTCGTAATTTCTTTTGATGGTGTGTCAAAATTTTTGTGTCTCATATATTTAATTGCGCTTTTTTTTTTTTGAATTCGTTGACGTGAGAATAAAAAAAAGTCATAGTGGAACATATTTATAGTGAAAATTGTGTGTGTAAAAGTTGTGTAGTTCCGTGTGAAATATTAAGAACAATAGTTAATTTAAATCACTAAGATATAAAGTATTTTGATAAAATATTGGGGGTGGATTGGTCGTGATAAAATACTGGGGGTGGACTGGTTGTGATAAAAATATTGGGGGTGGACTGGTCATATCACGATTGTATTGATATACTCAAGGAGTTGGGAAGATCATGAAGTCCATTTAAGTATTGCCCTCCAGACCTTCGAGAAGGAATGTTTGTTTACTAATTTACGAAATGTGAATTTTGGTTGAGCAAAATAGTTTTCTTTGGACAAGTCGTATCTAAATATTGTGTGTCAGTGGATCCCTAGAAGATTGAATTTGTGAGTAACTGGACAAGGCCGACTTCTGTTACAGAGATATATAGTTTCTGGGTCTAGCAAGTACTATAGAAAATTTGTGAAAAGATTCGCAAGGTTCTCAGCGCCTTTGACACAACTGACTCGAAAGAGTACTAAGTTTGAATGGTCTGAAAGAGTTTTTGGGAATTAAAGAGTCGTCTAATCTCATCACGGATACTAACCCTTCCTTCCGGGCAAAAAGAATTTGCAATATATAGTGATGCTTCCCTAAGTGGGTTGGGTTGTGTACTGATGCAGCATGGAAAAGTAATTGCTTATGCATCTCGGAAGTTAAAGAGTTTTGAAAATGACTATCTGATACACGACTTGGAGTTAGCTGCAGTTGTTTTGCACTCTATTTCTAGCGTCATTACTTTTATGGGCCGCATGTGATATTTACACTAATTATCAGAGTTTGAATTATATTTTCACCTAGAAGGAACTTAATCTATGACCAAAAGGATGGTTGGATATCTTAAAGGATTATGATATGGCAATTCATAATTATCTTAGGAAGGCGAACATCGTGGATGACGTGTTGAGTTGGAGACCATCTTCTATTATAGTTACTTTGCTGACAACATAGGTGGAACTACTTAAGGAATTCAAGAGATTGGAACTAGAGACCTGATTTGCAGTCAGAAGTTTATGATGGCTAGGCTTACTTGATTATTAACCCGACCTTGATGGAGAGAATTATATCGTTCAACCGAATAACCCGTTTTTGCAGAAGGTTAAGGAAAAGTTGAGCGAAGGGGAAGAATCTGAGTTTCGAATTCATGATCATGTAGATATTGTGAGTAAGTAAAGGGAAGGGATGAAGCTTGTTGTGAGTTTAAGTTTATACGCTTCACGAGTCCGAAAAAAATCGGTGTCCCATTACATGAACATCCTCATCTGTTGGCAACTAGCTTATCGGCTGCTGAACCTGCTTTTGAGAGCTTTGAAAAGATTCGCGCTTCATTAAAGGTACAGGCTCGTGATCACGAATTCACTAAATAAAAGAGGTGGAAAGAAACTATTAGAGACAAATATATATCTTTCTTGCGTAAAGAAGACCGAGCAGAACCGTATAACATGGTGTTGTAGAGTCATTCGAGAAGCATGAAAAAAATCCTAGAAAGCAACACTTGATTTTCAGAACGATAGGAAACAAATTTTTAAATACAAGGGAAGTGTTTTAGTGGTACTCAATTCAGCCACGAGTAACACATAGTGATGTTGAACATCGAAATCGTGACTCCGGGTCAAGAATGGACCAGACAAAAAGTTTAGGAGTTCTTCTCAAGGCGAATTAGAAATTATTAAATGGAACTAGATGATGATAATCGCAAAGATGTTTAAAATTAAAGCATGTTTCGTTTTGATTATAATCGATACAAGTGGTGCATCTAGTAAGGTAGTGACTGGATTTCAGAAGACTTTTCTAGAACTTTTGAATAAAACAAAAAACCTGAATATGTTCAAGATATTCTTGAACCAAGAGATCTAATCGTATCGAAATTACTTTAAGGATCCTGATTATTAACAATCGTTAAACTTTTACGGGAGAAAGTATTGGATCCTTGCAGTTGTGCAAGTCCAGCAAAAAAAAAGCACGTTCTGAAAAGTATTGGCCTGGGCAGAAAAAAAAATCTTGGCGCTTTGTTCTAAATCATAGAGATTTGATATTGTGAGCCGTGCTTCAAGTGTAGTTATCTCTGGTGCACCATGTTCTCGACACCATTGAAACTGGCAAGCAACAGCTTCGGAGACAACCCCATTTTGTATTATGGATGGACACTGATTTCATAATTGTGGGACCAAATATTGTGAAAGTAGGATAATGTATTTGTGAATACATAAATGAGATCAATGGAAGTGTTCAAGAATGTGAAAGGTTGAATTTAGAGGGAACTTCCAGATTCTTTGAAAGTTTGAGCTTTCATCCGTGACGATATAGACATGATTAAAAATAGTAGATTCTTATTGATATTCCATCGCGAGGGTGATTGGCGCGGTTCCGTAATCAGAGTTGTAGACAAATAGTTTTTTTAAGCTCGTGTAATGACTTTGATCATCTAGGGTGAAGAAATAGAGAAGGTTCAAATGTATTATCTTCTAAACTTTCTGGCTTTATATATATTTACTTGTATGATTCAGAGACGTTTAGTACTATCAGATACGGCATTATCATTGCAGTGTCGATTAGATTGGTTTGACTCAAATGTACTTTCTTCGCTCATCCAATCAAGAATCTAATAACGGTTCTGAGACTTTTGGATCTTCAGTTGCGCTTTAATTGGTGGATTTTCTTTAATTTATGATCCAACAAAAAAATGTCATTATTTTGTTAGTAACATCTTTATTGAGACCGTCTAATACAATGACAACTGGCGTGCTCCCTATGGAGTATAGAATCAGATTGCGAGATCTTGGTCTGCTTGTCTCAACGATATCCAAAGCTAAAAGGGTAAATTTGTACGGTGTAGAGAATCTTTACAAGAATGGCTACCTTAAAGTTGCCTTGAAAACGAATTCTGAAATTTGTATGAAGGAAATAGAATGTGTTGATACATACGTTGTTATAAATACGCGCCATGGAACTTTTGTGGTCTGATTAGGTTGGGTTTTCAGTTACAGAACATTTACACGCATGAAATGGAAGAATCAGTTGTTCGTTAGAGAACTGGTGGGATACTGTTTTATAAGCACATGAGATTAGTGTTTACTGGTAGTTCAAAGACAGATCATAGTATAGGCAATTCGATGGATGATATATGTCAATATGAGTTTCAGATGAGTGGGAACCGTGGTGGTAAAGATGAAATTTCCCTACTTACATTCTTAATTAGGGATAGTTATTTGGACAAGAAGGTCGTATAGATCTCCGAGCCGCAAAGAAAATTGTGGGACCAGTCGTTGTAACTGAAGAAAGCCGTTCCGAGTTGGTCGAAGAATATTCTTTTGACGGATTTTCATCTTTTATCCGTTTGTTTATCGAGTTCTTTTAAGTTTCGAGGACGAAACTTTTTAAAAGAGGGTGATAATGTGATATCCGGAAATTTTATTTTAAAAGTTTAATGGGACTTTTTATAATTATGAAAATGTTGGGGTTCATAATAATTTAAATAAAAATATTAGGGTTTTTATAAATTAACATAATAAGATTTGGGTAATATTGTAATTTAGGATAGTATGTTAGCATTGTCATACTATACGTGTCACATTTCTAGTATTTGAGTTATTAAACAATTAGAAAAAGAAAAAGTAAAATAGGATATATATCTATATATGTATGGCGGTAGAGGTTAGTATATAAAGGAAACCAACCAAAAAAAAAAAGGAAAACAGAAACCTTCTTATCTCTACCGCAGCGAAAAGAAAAAAATCTAACTCTAAATCCTTACATCTTTATTTTTTCAATCCTCGACCACATAAAGGAGGATCAGGGATTTAATTAAAAGCTCGGTTGAGGTAAGTCGGACTCCCCTCCTTATGTTGATTTACGATATTGTGTTATCGGTATTTAATTAAATTGCATATAGTGAGATCACATGGAATATGATTGTATTTGTGAAATGCATATAGTTGTGTATAAGACCAATACGTGTTATGTGATCATTAGGGCTGCGACACCTATCCGACAGGTGAAATTGTCGAGGTACTGAGTGAGGTACTCAGGTATTGATTGCGTTGTGCCGTAGGTGAAAAGATCCACTACGGGTGTGTGGGGTGGGCCTATATGTTGCCCAGGGGGTCGGAGATGGCAGGAGCAGGCATGGTACTAAGGGTCGTGTACCGAGGCACTAGTGAGTGCCGAATATTAGCTATCGCAGCTCTAAGTGGTGTGTGTGCATGATCCTTTATATTCGAGGCTAGTGATCGCCGGTTACTGAACAATCTTATGTCATACATGCATTTAACTTATATGTCATTGATTATAATTCGTGTTATAATGTTGTTATGTGAATCCCCTTCCTGGGAGACGTTTCGACTTACTGAGCTTGTGTAGCTCATTCGTTAATTTAATGTGCAGGGAAAAGTGGGCTAGGAAATTCCCAAGAGAGATAGTGCGTTAACCACCGTTTTAATTATTAGTTGGCGTATTGGACCAGAGGTATAGGCGAGTCGCGATATTGTTTCTTAAATAAACTTCAAGACTGTAAATTTATGAATATTAGTAAAGTTTAAAATTTACCTTAACGGGTTGTAAACATTGAATTTGGTTAGATCGCCTTGCAGGCTTAGGTGGTTTGACTTAAGTCTGCGGCATGTCGCGTCCTGGGTTTCGGTGGTGGAAATTCGGGGCGTGACACTTTATATTAACAAAGTATAGGGGTATAAAGGAATTGAGTAAAGAACATATACTTCAGGAACTATAAACCAAAGAAAATAAAAGTAAGACATCACAGAATAAATTTGGTAATCATAAATCAACAACAAAAAGGAAAACCTATTTATTGCAACTTATACAACAAAAAGGATCGACTAAGCAAGCTACATCAACAATTACAAATAAGGTCTCCTTAGCCCAACAATCAAAAAAGGCATGAAATAAAGAAAAAATGTTCGACAAAGCAATCCCCCTCAATAGTTACATAAAGTCTCCTTGGCCCAAAAATAAAATTAATGCAAGAATCAAAAGTAAGAAAGCGTCGGATAAATAATCTTCAGGTAGCAAGCCCCCTCGGATGGATTCTAATGCAATATACTGGAGGATTCCTAAGCATAAAAAGTATGAGAAGAAATCAACCCACACACATGTAAATAAGAAAAACACGCGAGACGATCGGAATGGGCATACAATGGATGAACATAGTATATATGAAAGAGGAAGAAAAGATACAGTTAAAGAAGAGAAAATAAAATGCAAGCACCCCAGCAAGACACGTATCCGTAAATTATATTCTTATCCTGCCATAATTCTTTTTCACGGATTTTGATGAGCTCTCCCACTCTTAGTCCAGAATATGAGGAGCTTTAGTAATAATTATTAATTAACTTCAGAAGTTGACAGGTCACCTTTTTGTTTATAAATAACGCAGCGATGTTTCTCAATTTTTTCTGCATCTTCTCCAATCTTCCCCAGACTATCTTCCCTTCACCCTTCACCATGGGTGTTCCATAAACACTTTCTCTGCTCAAGGCAAGATTTCTAGAAAGGAGGGAGAATGAAGGCGAGACTTCGGATCCTTGGGCAAAAAGAGAAAGATTTACCTCGGTTCCCCTATCAAATTTGTCTCTTGATATAATAGGATTGAATAATAAAGCATACAAGTTAGTAATAGACACAAGATTTACGTGGAAACCCAAGACGGGAAAAAACCACAGGAAGAGAAGAGAGTTTACTATGATGAGAAAGAGATTACAAGGAGAATTGTATTCTAAAAGGTGTGAATAATAATACACATTACAAGTGTATATATAGGGAAGTCAGGGAACTAGGGTTATTAAACTAATGGGCCAGACCTTACTAAAGAGAATTGGGTCAGATCTCTAACAATCTCCACCTTGACCCATATTCGGTAAGTTGGGCCCAGAAAACCTGACGATATCTCCACCTTGAAGAAATATCTCCACCTTGAAAAAATATCTCTATCTTGACAAAAATAATCACTGAATCTTCAAATATCTCTCCTCTTCCGAAAACCCCGAAGGGTTTAATTCAAACTGTAAATACCAACTAAGCCCGAGCAAAGCTCAAACTTAGAAATCGAAACCGGCTTAGCCTTCATATCATCTGGATTATCATGAGTGCTAATCAAAGAATAAGCAACCAAATCAGCTGTGGCAAATCTCTGAGGGGGATTAATAATTCTCCTTGGTCTGTTTGCTGCAATAGAATACTGTGGTGGTTGTGGTGGTTGTGGTGAGGGGATATCACCACCATCATGTATGTCTGAATTATTCTGAGATGTAGTTTCTGGTACAAGTTGTGATTCTGTTGGCAAATTAACCTCTGCGCTTAGTTTCTTCTGATCTTTATCACTAGAGGGTAAATTAGGAAGCATAACACTTTCATTAAAAATAACATTTCTGCTAATTACTATTTTCCTGGTTTCTGGGCACCATAATTTATAACCTTTTACACCAGATTTATAGCCGAGAAAGATACACTTTCTTGATCTAGGCTCCAATTTACCATTATCAACATGTGCATATGCTGGACAACCAAAAACTTTAAGATTCGAATATTTTGGAGCAATTTCAGACCATACCTCTTGTGGAGTTTTGTTATCAATGGCAGTTGATGGAGAAATATTGATTAGATAAGTAGCTGTAGAAGCGGCTTCGGCCCAAAACATATTTGATAAACCAGAGTTAGAAAGCATTGAACGTACTTTTTCCATAATTGTTCTATTCATACGTTCTGCTACGCCATTTTGCTGAGTTGTACCTGGAATGGTTGAGTGTCTAACAATACCTTTGGACTTACAGAGAGCATTGAAGTCGTTGGAGCAAAACTCTAAACCACTATTAGTATGAAGGTGTTTTATTTGCTTTCCTGTTTGTTTCTCAATCATAATCTTCCATTCTTTAAAGGTTGACAATGCATCATTCTTTTGTTTCAAGAAGAACACCCAAACTTTTCTAGAGAAGTCATCAATTATAGTTAACATGTAATAAGAGCCTCCCATGGAAGAGACTTTAGAGGGACCCCAAAGATCTAAATGAAGATAGTCAAGTGTACCTTTAGTGGTATGAATGTTTTTCTCGAATCGAACTTCCTTTTGGTTTCCAAAGACACAATGTTTGCAAGGGTGAAGTTTTCCCAGACTTTGTCCATCGAAGAGTCCTCTTCTATTTAGTTCAGCCATACCACTTTCGCTTATATGTCCTAGACGCATATGCCAAATTTTAGTCGTATCATCCTTTGAAAATGAAGTAGATACGACATTTGTATCACCGATAACCGTGGAACCCTGCAAAACATATAATTCTGCTGTCCTCTTTTGTCCTTTCATCACAATACGACTTCCTTTGCATATCTTTAGAACTCCACCTTCTCCAGTGTATGTGTACCCTTTTGAATCCAAACTACTCAAAGATATAAGATTTCTCTTCAACTCTGGAACATGTCTTACATTTCCAAGTGTTCTTATGACCCCATCAAACATCTTAATTCTGATTGTACCAATCCCAGTAATTTTGCATGAGGCATTATTTCCCATTAAAACGGAACCTTTCGAGAGTAGTTCATATGAAGAAAACCAATCACGATTGGGACACATATGAAAAGTGCATCCAGAATCCATAATCCATTCTTCTCCTGAGTTAGGTTCACTTTCACACGCAGCTAAAAGTTCTCCATCGCTATCATTTTGTACGACATCAGCTTCGCCGATTTTATTTGGGTATCGGTTGTGATTTGGAGTAGGATTCTTGTTCTTGTTCTGCAATGTCCAACATTCAGATATTATGTGCCCCTTTTTCTTGCAATAATTGCAGATTTTGTTTGTCTTCCATTCATCACCTCCAGATTTCCAATCATGCGATCTTCCTCGTACGGACAAGCCTTCTGCATGGAGCTCAGTTGTACCCAACAAGTGTTTCATCCTTTCCTTTGAATATAAGGCTTCATATACTTCATCTACGGATAAGGTTTCATGACTGTATAATATTGTATCTCTAAAATTCGAATACGATGGAGGTAGAGAACACAATAAAATTAATGCCAAATCTTCATCTTCATACTTGACTTCTAAAGCTTCTAAATCAGACACAATTTCTTTAAAACCAGATATATGATCTTCTAAAGACGTACCTTCAACCAAACGATGAGAATAAAGTCGTTGTTTGAGAGCTAACTTGCTGGTGAGACTTTTTGTCATACATAATTGCTCTAATTTTAACCATAAGGCAGCGGCAGATTTTTCTTTTAAAACGTCTTGTAAAATCTGATTTGAGAGATGAAGCTGAATTTGTGATAGAGCTTTAAGATCTTTTCTTTGTTTTTCTGCGGCAGATAAATTCGCAGGCATTTTATCGATGCCCAATAGAGCCTCATCCAAATCCATCTGAGCGAGCACAGCTCTCATCTTAACTTGCCATAATGAGAATCTCGTGTTGCGATCCAATAGCGGAATTTCAAATTTTAAGGTTGTCATAATCACGATTTAGCGAAAAATACAAGAAAAATAGCAAAAATAATCAGAATTTGATGAAACCGACCTCGAAAACGGATCCGGGACGTCGAAAAACCTCTGGTAGGGTTGACCCACAAAAGTCAACCAAAAAGTCAACGGTCGGCGTTGACTGGTCAAAGGCAGCAGTTTTTTTTTTTTTTTTTTTTTTTTTTAATGTTACTGCGCCGGTTGCACAGTACTCGCGAAGCACAGGAACACGGCCCCTGCCAATAAGATGGCGAGCGCACAGAAGGATTGGTGCGCGCGAAGTACAGGATCAGAAACCTTCTTCTTCACCCGGTTGCTGCAATATCCGACCCGCGAAACCTGTAATTTCGACCCGATAAATTCTTCCGTAATACTGCACCAAAAAGGACAAATAGGGTACCAATCTGATCGTCTTCTTGAATCGATGGGATCTATGGAGCCAATTTTTCCAGAAAACGCAAAGATGATCCGAGAATAACGAATCAAAAATTTCGAAAACCCTAGGTCGATGTAAGCTTCGAATTACGATTCGAAACTTAGTAATAAGTATGCCGTTTGCTTCGTAATAACGGTAAGAACAATACTTGATTGACTAATCTTTCCAAGGACGTCGAAATCGTGTGATATAATTTCGAATTTTCGAAACCCTAATAATAACAATTTTTTTTTTTTTTTTTTTTGAAACAGAAAATAAAACTAAATAAATAAATACGGGAAAAGGGTTTTATGAGGTGGTGATTCTCCGGTAATTCTTCAAAACTCGATTCTTGTGTAAGAAAAAATACGTAACTTGTTGTGCAAGATAAGCCTGAGCTCTGATACCAATTTGATATAATAGGATTGAATAATAAAGCATACAAGTTAGTAATAGACACAAGATTTACGTGGAAACCCAAGACGGGAAAAAACCACAGGAAGAGAAGAGAGTTTTACTATGATGAGAAAGAGATTACAAGGAGAATTGTATTCTAAAAGGTGTGAATAATAATACACATTACAAGTGTATATATAGGGAAGTCAGGGAACTAGGGTTATTAAACTAATGGGCCAGACCTTACTAAAGAGAATTGGGTAAGATCTCTAACATCTCTGGAAATTGTAATTCCCTTTGCTAAGGACCCAACTCTTTGACGGGTGTTTCCCTACCCATGACTGATAAGGAGGCGATCTCGTTTTTTCATCATTTGATTTATTGGTAAGCCGTTTTTCATTTTTTTATCCCCGTATATTTCACATGTTCTTGTTGATATCCATTTGTTTGTTTTTTATAGGATTCCAATGTTCAGGATTTTCTTTTGTGCTCTCGGGAAGAACCTGTGGTGCCTCCTTGGGAATTATTTTACCAAAGTGGGGGACTTAGCCATGATTCATCGGCTTCGGTTTAATAAAACAAGGCGAGAATGACAAGATGGTGACCGAAGCTAGTATGACCACTTTGGAGGTGACGTATGGATGAAAAGTGGTAGACCAAGCTGATAGATGCTCAATCATATTTAAATATTGAGAAATGGCACTGTCTTAGCTTACTCAATCCTAATCCGAGTTCATAACTCGGTATCAATCGTTGAGGGAATTTAAAGATAAGTTACACTAGTGGTCTGCGCCTATTTATGATAGAGGAAAGAGGGGGAGGAGGGGGAACCTCAAGTTCATTCAGAATATCGTATTTCACTTTCACTATCTATCATGTTACCATGACCAGACGCTCCACGTTCTCGTGGACTCTAACCCTAATGTAGCCTCTCAGTTACATAATCTTACCCCGTCAGATGGATTCTTGGGCTTAGTCTATGTTTTCTTACCATCATTCCTAGTAAAAATATCTTTTATCTGTGTGGCTTCTCACTCCTTCCTCCTCAACCGTCACCTGTTGGGTGTTTAAGCTCTATATTTTTTGGGCCAATGAGTTCTTTTAGCTTTACAATCTTTCTTTGCCTTAGGTATATATCACTTTCTTAATAGATAATATGCAATTCTTCTTCTTTGATACGTAATTTATGAATACACACACATATATATTCTTCTTTATACTAAATGTTACCTTTTTTTTCTAGTTGGTATTTGTAGCATCACTCTGAGGATAGTGTTTTCTCGAGTTGATCATGTTGAGGATCTTTCCTTGAAATTTTGTTTTGCCTTCAGGGCCTTCACAGATTTTTATTTCCCTTTCAATTGAAGATCATCATATATCTTTGATCTTTATGAATTACTTGTCTTAATCGACAAATCTTTATGACAAGATCTTTCATAGGTGGCTCTGTTTCTCCTAGGATCTCCTTGGATCCTTCCTTTGGATGATATAGTCTTCTGATGATGATATTCATCTTGTAATATAATTTCAATTATGTAAATACTTAGGCATTTGTCCTACTAACCTTTAAGTGTTGTATCATCTTTCTGAATCTCGATACCTTTCACATTTGGCACGTGTGTTATTCATAGTTTTCATGCATACCCTACAATCCTGGAGCAATTCTGTTGGTTTTTAGTTGATTCTTTTACCATTCGGGGGATCTAGGCCCCTTTATATTGGGTATATAAAGGTCATTCTTTCACCTCTTTTCACAATTTTGTAAGTAACCTCTCTCAGAGCACTTTTGAAGAACTTCTTCGACCTGTTTCTTGAGCCCTTTTCATGGAAGGTAAGTTATATTTTTCCCTTGTTTTCATATGAATTTAATTCAATTTTTTTTTTCATTTTTCTTTTGTTACAGTATCTTGAGGGCGGGCATGCTTACTCCAGCTGAGTTACTTGGCAAAGTGTTGAAAAAACATGTTTTGATGGAAACTCACTCAAGTGTTGCTTTATTGGATCCGTATGCCCAGTATACAACCCTAATAAGAAGAGGAAAACATTTAATTCTTTGTAGAACCATAATTTGTAAAAAATGGAGTCTTCTAACAAAACTTCAAAAACGATCCAACTGGTACGCTGGCAACATCAAACTCAAAAGAGCTACGGGTAGCTAAACCTCAACCTTCACCCATTCCTCGGCTTCTATCCAGGCCCCCTACTTCCTTATCTTCTTGTTAAGCCAGTGATACAATTAATGGAGAACACCACCTTCTTTTTAAGAGGTGTTAATCAGGTGGTAGAGATTGTTCAAGACTTCGTTATAAAATCTTTGATGGCTCCTGACGAGAAGAGTATGAAAGATGAGGCTAAGGAGCTTGGCGATGAGCTAAGGATGTCTAAAAAAATATTGTAGGTTTCTCTGGAGCAACTTTAGTAAAAAACTGAGCGAGCATAGAAAGCGCAACGAGAGTCATTGGTCCGTCAAAACAAGATTGAGAGACTATACCGTGAGTTGGGCCAAGTGAAAAACTATTAAATATTACAAAGCCTCGACTTCTTTCATTGACGATGTGTTCATCCTAGAAGTAAGGCTCACATGTAAAGTTTTTAGATCGTATGGTGCATATTTGGAAGGAGCATCCTCAGGGGCGGAGCTAGGAATTTGCGTAAGGGGGGGCGAAGGGGGGGCGAAGGGGGTTCGGGGGCAACGTCCCTGGAAAAAAAATTTCTGCCAATATTTGCACTATAAGTCTAAATATCATACAAAAATCGTAAAATAGGTCCCTATATTAGGAGAAATTGCTCTAAAAGTCTCTATATTGTATAAATATTACAATATAAGTCTCGATATTGATTTTTCTAATTAATTTTGTTATAAATTTCTTTTTTTAATATATAATAACATATATTTTATTATAAAAAATAAAAAAAATCTTATAAATAAAATAATTTAAAACTTAATAAAATAAACTTTTAAAAGTTAAGGGGGGCCAAATAAAGATTTCTTAATAATTTAGGGGTTATTTACTTATTAATTTTTTTTTTTGATATAGTTATAATTTTTTTTTTCAAAAAATCAGGGGGGGCCATGGACCCCCCTAAGATACCTATGGCTCCGCCCCTGAGCATCCTGACATAGCTTCTTATGTGTATTCAGAATCTTCTCTGGTTCCTCCTTTTCCATCTGTTGACTCCAAGCCGACAGGTCTTGAGGACAAGGTATGATTCTTCCTTGTTTTCTATTTTGACCTTCCATTTTATTTTATTTCATACTCGTGCATTTTTTATTAGGAGGAAGAGACCGAGTAGCTAGCTTCTGTTGGTAACGCGATTGCGGTGGAGGAGATTGCCGAGGATTATGCCGAGTATTGATGGGTTTGGTTTTCCGTTCGTTGGATATGTAATGGTCCGTTGTGGCCAATAAAACTTTTAGAGTTTTTCTCTATTTTCTTTTTCTTTCGGATGTCTGACATGTTGTTCCTTGCACTATGTTGGGGGAGTTTCCCCTTAATTTGGAGAGCTTATTCAGTACAATAAAAGTTTCTTTTGAATTAATTATGTAATTACTCATATACCCTTTTCATGGACTATTCTGCAATTATGGGTAATGTATTAGGATAAATCCTACATGTATATCAAACCCCACATATATTTATCTTATATACTCATAAGTTATCATAAAGTTACCTATTTAAAAAAAAGGAAAATGACATGGCAATGTCAGAAACAACATTTTTTTTTAAATTTATTGATAACCTTTATTGACTTTGATATTATTTAATATAATATAAAATGTCTTAAGTAAAACCTTTGTACTAAAACGTTTACCGTGTCTTAACATTTCTATTAATGAAGATGTAATCTATCTTATATTAAAATTCACCACACGTGTCTCCTCTCTTAGTCCATTTCATCTTATCCATAATAATACTCACTCCTCTCCACACGCCTTCACTCCGTCTTCTTCCTCTTCTTCCATCACCATTGACGACGGTGGTATAAAAAAAAAATCTGCTCTGAAAAAAAGGAATCCCCACCGTCGTTCTTCTTCTTCACCTCTTATTCGACGCCGAACTTTCGTGAGTAAACATTCAAGACGCTGGAGTAATAGCATCAAAGGGTTTTCAAATACAACTATTTTGCTTTGATATTACTCTTACACCAACGATATTAGTGAAGAATGGGGAGGAATCCACCTAAAAAAAGGTATAAAATCTAGAACTAGCCTTTTTAGGTAAATTAAAAAATTGTTAATTCGTTCTTGTTAGGGTTTAGTTTGTGTTGTAAGTCACAAACATAATCATGATAACGGGTATATAGCTGCTGCATTTGGTTTTATATGGTTTAATTTTGTGAAAATGGTCCCCACCGTTAACACGACATAAGAGGGATTTCGTGGACCCTTCAATAAATTTTCAAATTGGGACCACATCGATTTTCGTTTTCTAGTTCTAGTTATTTAACAACATGGAATAATTGAAGTAAGGATTTCGTGGACCCTTCAATCAAGAATATTCAATTATCCACTTGCCAATTTTTAATGATTTGCTTTCGATTTTATTCTCTATTCACTTTCTACTGGTATTATTGATTAAAATACGGAATACCCCTTTGGTTTTGCATATTTTCAAAATCACCCCTATGATTTTTAAATTGAATAAAACCCCACCGCGTGTAGACAATATTACTGAAATTGCCCATTTAGTTTGTTATCTTTATTCTGCGCACATAAATGAAATTGATCAATTATTTTTTAATGTATTAAAGTAACTAGTTTTTGTTCCGTTTGTGTGTAGATGTGTAGTACATTCTACAGAAAAACCAAAAAAGGCAATTGCTGCATCTGGCTTCTACTTGTAAGTGTACTATATTTTATTATTAAGGTCCTTTTATATTAGGTTATAGGTTGTAACCCTTCCTTTTCAATGTATTGGAATTTACAGGAAAGAAGTGTTTTCGGAAAGAAGAATGTTTTACGAGGGGAAGAACATGGGCGCATTTGCAAAGAAAATCAATGAAGAATTCAAGCTTTTACCTCCTGAAGTGAGGTTACCTTATGAAAAGTTGGCGGAGGCTGATCTTGCAAGGTATTGGGCAGAAATGGCTCTTGTAGAAAAAAAACGTAATTTATGAGCATTTTAGTGTTTTATCAGTTAATTTATTTGAGATATATTTAGATTCTAACTTGCGAAAGCTATGGTTGTTTTGTAGTATAAGATTGCTACACGTTCATCGATAAAAAACGTCAAGGCAATTAATGATAGTCTTATTGATGAACAAAGAGAAACTATCAAGCGAGTAGGTTTCGGGTCAATATTGGATATTGACTTAGGAAACCTTAGGCATAGTATATGTTTATGGATTGCCGAGTCCTTTAATGGGTCTAGCAATTCATTTAATATCCATGGTGAAAGATATCCTTTTAATCCGGATGATGTGGTGACAATGATTGGGTTGAAGAATACCGGTGAAAGAATAGTACTTCGCGAATCAAATGATGAGGATTATTTAAGGGTGAAGGCGAGTTTCGGGTCAAACAATGTCATTAGTTTTACAAAGCTTTCCACTAAGTTGAGAGAGAATAATTCAGCAGACGATGACTTTGTGCGTTCGTACTTAATGAATATGTTTGCCTACTTTTTGTTTCCAAATACCGATGCTGTGATTAAAGCCTACTATCTTCAACCTCTTATTCACGTGGATTCAATAGCTAGTTATAATTGGGCCCAGCATGTATACGAATTACTTAGAGCTGGAATGATCGAGTATAATTGTAGGAGGAAACAACTTGAGAAAATTACTGAAACCGAGAGCAAACGAGTAACTATAACTTTTAGGGGTTGCATCTACCTTCTCATGGTTAGTGTGGATATGAAAGTTTAATTATAGTATATATATAATTCTGTTTAACTTTTAATTTTGCTTTTTTTATTTTTTTCAGATACTTTTTCTCGATCAAATTAATGGGCCAAATGATTTTAACCGTGAGCATTATGAGGTGCCTTCAATAATGTACTGGAATGTTGACAATATCAAGAATAAAGTTAGGAGGGTTAATGTTTTATATCAATACCAAGAAAGCTGTAATGTTATACCAATATTTTATGATTATCCCCCTGATTGTAAGTTGGTTGATGACGAAAAGCCGTTAAAGAAGAAGGTGAAGAAGGAGAAGTTTGTGAAGATGGAGAAGACTGAGTATATGGAGAATTTGGACAAGAAGGATAAGGAGCAAAAGTTGGTTAATGAAGAAAGGATTAAAAAAATTGAAAAAGATATTGCTAGGGTAGTGGAGTTCATTGCGGCCAGTGAGTGTGCGAAAGATATTACTGGAAACGAGGTCTTAGATGGTTTGAAAAAACTCACTGAAAGAGTGGATGTGTTGCAAGCTTCATTTAATTACAAATCTCAAAAGGATCCTACTGTTCATGTTCAAGTTGGTGTTGGTATTAGTCAATGTTCAAGACCTTATGTAGACATTAACCAAAATCATCTAGTAATATCAGATGATGAAGGTGTTCAAGAAATTGATGTGTTGCAACCTCATAAGGTGTGTGATACGAAGATTTTAAAGAATGAGGATCAAGCTCTCGTCAATTATTTGCTCGTTGGTCCACCCGAGTGAGTGTGTATTTTAAAATGTTTATATTACTTTAATTTTCTATTTTATCCTTTATCTGAAATCTATTTAATTTTTATCAGTGAGGGAGTGGTTGATTATGTTATTAACCATGTTACACGTGAGCACATGAGGAACTTTCTCATGGAGGAGACAATGGTTGATGAGGAGGTTAGTAGCGTGGTTTTTTATGTTGTTTTGTAAGGAAATATCATCAGTTCGGATTGAATTGTTAATTAGATTGTGTGTTTGTTAGATCATTGGGCCATGGCCCATGCTTTAAACTATGAAGAGAGAAAGAATGTGCAAAGAATGTATTTTTGTCCCACATCTTTTTGGGTAAGTTTGAATTTTATATTTATTGAAATTTTGAGTTTTGTTGACTTGACTTGGTGTATAAATATATTTCTCGCTTTTTTTATTTGTTTTTAAGCAAATGGCTCAAAGAGTGGACGGAAATGGTGAATTTAGAAGACAATATTGGATAAATAACAAATTCGAGGGTGACTTTAATACACTTCAGCAGGTAAGTGTTCTAATTGTGACATCTTGCAGAATGTATTTTTTAAATACAAGATTTTAGTGACTAAGATGTATTTTTATTTGGTTTGTTGCAGATATTTATTCCTTATAACAGTAACTTGCATTGGGGGTTGGTTGTGATTGATTTACGGTTTAAAAAAGTCTACCGTTGGGACACGATGCTATCACAGATTAGGCCTGGGATATTTAAGGAAGAACTAACAAATACGGTAAGTATGTTTTTTTTTACTCTTATCCAGTTACTGACCCTTAGTAATATTTGTCTTCTTTGTTCATTAGCTTTTAATCCTTCACGAACAATTCAAGGTCCATCCCTCATATAAAAAAGATATCACAACTTTTCAAAGGTTTGTACCAGAATGGGTACCCAAACAGTCCCCGTACGGGAATGATTGCGCTGTTTACATTTGTGAGTTGATGAGAATTAGGGAACAAACTAGAGAATGGCCAGATTGTATGTCCGGTACCATAAGGTTTAGTGTTGCGAGTTATATTTGGCGTCATGATATAAATCAACTTAACACGCAAGTTTGCCTGCCCGTGTATGCTTAAAACAAGTCTTATTGAGTTGTTTAGTTTTTGTTAGACCGTGGGGTTGTTTTGTACTCTTTATTTTGCACATTGGTATGTAATTATAATCCACGGTACTATTTGATATTTTGGTTGTTTCAGTTGTTTTTTTAAGCACTCGCACGTTATGGTATGTATTATTGCCCATTTCGTTTTGATTTGGTTCTTTCTGATGGGGCCATAGAGATGAATTTGATTGGTTATCTTGCTAAATTATTTTGTGATAAGTTTGTGAGAAAATTGTATAATTACATAAAATATAGGGGACTATAATATAATTTTGCATAATATAGGGGGCTATAGTTCAATTTTGCATAATACAGTGACCTATATTTACTATAGGGACCTAAAGCGCAATTAACTCAAAAACATATAGGGGACTGTATTTTAATTTTTCATAATATAGGGACCTAACAGTGCAATTAAATTAAATAATATTATAGGAACCTTATTTGCAATTAAGTTGAAAAAATATAGGGGCTAATACCGCAAATTTTGCATAATGTAGGGACATAAATGCCAATTCGACATACGATAAGGACCAATAGTGCAAGTAACACAAAATATACCTGCTATTACTTTTCAAAAGACTGAGAAGACAACAGAAAACATAGTAATCTTTATTTATGTTTTTAGTAATGATATATACCATTACTCTTATGTTATATATGTGAGCTTCATCTGATTTTAGCTCGTATTTAAGATTTTTATATGTAAAATTCATCATTTAATAATCATTAATTCTTTAGGCTAGTGCGTTAAATCTCATGCTACTCGACTAAACCTTTAGATTTGGCACTATATATAGTAGATGTAGCCCACAATTTGGCTAATTAACCTTAATTAAGAACTAATATAGGCATGTTAATATTGGAAGACAAAATAAAAATTTGGTAATGTCCTTTTTCTTTTTGTTCGATAATTGTGGGTAATGTCAAATCTGATATATTTAGCTTGGTTTTGAAGTGCCAAAGAATAGAGGTACGCTGCTGTCAAAGATAAGAAACAATAGAAAATTACTAGTATGGTATTTCGTATATGACAGGGACCGTTGGTGCAAAAATAGAAAAGTAGAAAACAAATCATCCAAGATATTCAATAGAGTTTGGTTGTAACACACGAATATATTTAAATTCATCCAAGATAAGTTATACAAAACTTAAATGTAGCGCAGTTACAATAGTAAAAATAATTCACTGAGAACACTCTAATTAAATCCTATCTCCTGATTGATCAAACCTTAAGCTTAGAGTAGCAAATTTTTCATCCACATGATCTTGTAACTTGTTTAGTTGATCCTCGATTCTTTTCTCCATACAATTTACCCGTGCAATTAACCTTTCTTCCATAGCTTGTTCACGAGCAATGGCTCTCTCCTCTAGTTCTTCTAAAGTTACAATCGTAGGTTTAGGTTGTTTCTTCCTTTTTCTAGACGGGTCAATACATTGTTTGTAACTCATTTTGTAATCCCTCCCACAAAATTTAAGTGGATGTTTATTTTCAATATACATGTTAGACAAATCAACACCCAACCTTTCAAACAAGCACATAAGTAAGCGAGGAAAGGGTAGGGGTTCGATATTACCAGGCTTCGCATCCATAATCTTTTCGCGGCTACGTAATATTTGAGAAAGAACCACTGCACCAACATCAAATGGAACCTCCTTGTACAACCAATAAAGAACATTTTGATTTAATAATGGTCTTTCCGATGGATGGCTCGTTGTAGTGGGTAGTAAATTATGACAAGCAATTGCGTCGATAATGAACATTTTCGGGGGCATATGTGTCTTCTTCACGGGGATATGAGAGCTATTTGTTGTTGGATGGTCCCACTCTTCAACGAAACCGGGAAATAGTTCTTGTATCCAATTTGCAACCCTATCTCCTTCTACAACCATGGTAGCATAGTCTACGCTTTCTTCATCTACTTCTTCCAAAGATTTACCGGTGTAGATAGATGTTAACATATTTGTTTGAAATGTGTATTGCACATCCTTTATGGTAAATGTGAAACTTGATTTGCACAATTCATCCCACCTTGCTAGTTTTCCATTGAAACAATTTTCTTTACTAGTATGTAGAGTTAAGTAGAATTCATCCAATGCACTTTTACAAAATTTATTGCTCTTTCCAGGACCAAAAAACCAAGGCAATTTCTCATCTAATTTCATGCGAAGTATATGCTCAAGGCTAGGTTCAGGGACTTCTTCAAACTTAACAAATGAATGGAGATCAACAAACATCTCTTCCTTAACAGGCTGGCTTGAAAAGTTGTTGATTAAATTCTTACTAAGAGGTTTGTGTAAGTTTGGTAATGGGATAGACATTCCTATAAATTTAAAATACAGCTTGATTAAAGTATACAGCACTTATTGATTATAGAAGACTAATATAATGTTTACAAATAAAATTATTAGCAGACTGTAATTAAAGATATTTGTGATGAATACCTTTGAAATAATATTCTTCTCCACTGATGGGTAAGGTGTCTTGCTATGTTGTAGTAGTTTGAACAATGAATCTGAAACCTCCAAGAACCAGTGTGATTTGGTGTCCTAGAAATCTATGTTGAATTCATAAATAGAAAACTCAAAAAATGAATTTAAGTTGTTTACTTACTTGCAATGTGTTTTGTTGTTCTTCGAGACCTCCAACAGGTTCTGCTTCTCTTTGTACAGGACAACTCGTGTAAATATTGGTCTTCCAATTTTAGGGTTAAGTTAGTAGTCTTGGTCTTGGCCATTTAATTTAATGGGCTTTTTAGTTACCACAATACCTGCTGATTTAGAAGAACAATTAGTTTCGTAATATGTTTATAAAAGTAGTATTTTTACCTTAATTTTGTATTATTAAATTCCGTAACCTAAACTTTATTTTATCATTAATTTAGATATTGTAATCAATTCAGTATCTGTAATGTAATAAGGAGATAATTTTATGATAAGTCAGATATTTATTTTTCATTTGTAGCCTAATTAGAATTAATTGGTTATTGATTTTAAGAAACTGATTTATTACACAATGTACTCATTTCACGTTGAAGGTAATTGTATTCATTACTCTCTGTATTTTTTGCTAAATGATTTAATAAATTGATTTATGCTCACTGTATTAATTACTTACTGATTTATTAGCAACTGATTTGTATTTAATAAGCAAGTAATTGTTTTAAGACAAATTAAAAGTTTTCATTTCTCAAAAAACATTAATATAATCACAGAAGAATAATTAATCCATTACCATATTCATCCATGGAAACCAATAAGAAGAAATATTAGATCTGATACACGATTTATGTAATACAAGAACATTCAAAGAAAATGAAAAATTTCATAAATCGATGTCTAAATTGCCTACTTTAGTTACTCACTGTATTAATTACTTACTGATTTATTAGCAACCGATTTGTATTTCATAAGCAAGTAATTGTATTTTAAGACAAATTAAACGTTTTCATTTCGCAGACAACATTAATATAATCACAGAAGAATAATTAATCCAAAACAAATTCATCCATGGAAACCAATAAGAAGAAATATTAGATCTGATACACGGTTTCTGTAATACAAGAACATTCAAAGCAAATGAGACATTTCATAAACCAGATCGATGTCTAAATTTCCTACTTTAACATCAAATTAACCATGAGTAAAAAAATATTGAAAACAAGGCAACTCTAAATTTATTTTTTATGTATTAAAACATCATATAAAAATTAAATTTAAAAAAATAACTTATTTAAAAATTCTGAGACAATATAAACTTTAAAAAACCCATTAGCTAGTTATTAGGGGTTACGGTTTAGGTGATTAGGGTTTAGGGTTTAGGTGATTAGGGTTATTTGGTCTTGTTTAGGTGATGTGGGTTAGGTGACCGGGGTCAAGTCATCGGGGTTAAGTGAATTTGGTTAAGATATTATGATTCTTGATGGAATATGACAAGATAGTAGTCAATGACGTGTTTTTATAATTTCTTGTTATGTATAGTCAATATCAGCTCGGTATTTGTGCACGTCCTAATTACTTTTTGATATTAAATTCTACATTTTCTCTATATAACAAACCATTTCAACACTTCTCCAACCACACCAACAACAACTAACGAAAACTACTTCGCATAATGTCTTACGATGGCTCAGACGATAGTGACGGATGGCAATACACTCCAACAAGAAGCCCGGAGTTTAGCCCAAGTTGTTTCGAAGACAGAGTTATTAGGCCTTCTCCGTTGATGGACACTCAACCAGAAAACTATTCTGAAACACATGTATGTGAATGTGGTATGCCAGCACTGATTTACCGTACGTTGATAGACGGGCACCGTGTATTACACTCTCTTCATTGCCATTTTGAGAATTACCGTATGCAAGACTTTCCAGTAAGAGAATGTCAATACTTCCTGTCTCTTCCAGAACGTGCGATAATTCCTCCAGCAGCCCTTCCTCCACAACCAGATCCGTCAACCGTAGACAGGCGTGGTAAAGGTCCACCAACACAGTAAGTTAGCTATCAGAATTTGGATATGGGGAAATGTGACTTGGCCTTTCTTTTACGTATGTTGTTTTTTCATTTTACTTTAATTAAGTGAATTCTAAGGCCATTTTAAGAGACGTTTTTAAGTGTGAATTAAATTAGTTGGATTAAAGTTGATGTTTATTATACGGTTTTGTGTTAACGTTGTACATTATCAGTCTACTGAAAAAGAGGGTTATCAATTTAAGCAAAAAAAAAAAAAACCTGAAGTGGTTAATAAACCTGAAAATTATACTCAAACATTACATATAATGTGAAATAGAATAATCTTTCCCACAACACGCAACGTTACAACAATAATTGGAAAACATAAGCTAAAACAGTTCTACCAAGAACCTTTAATTCACCAAAAACAGTTACACAGAAATTCCATAACAAACAAACACACGATTATTCAAAACGAGCTTAGACACTGAACTATCGTACGGTACGACATAATTAAAACTTACAAGACAAAGTGGTAGTATACCGAAGTATCATCGTTACTCGGTGGAACGTACTGGACTTTTATCTATGTACAAGATTAACGCCGTGTCTCCCCTAGCCTTAATACCATCACACAACGGGATTAGATCTTCCTCCCTTTTGATTTCTACTAGTCCTTCAATAATTGATTGGCCTTGCGGCACGTAGTAATACTTTGGAAGAACAGGATCAGTGTAACCAAGAGATTGAAACATGTGATAAAACTCCATAAACGATAATCCTAGAGTACTGTCAAGTTCTACGTTTGCTATATCCCCTCCCACATATTTCACATCTTCCCCGAACTCGAAATACCCACTATAATAGCAAGTGCATTTTGTAATACGTGGATGATTACGAGCAACCATTTTATCCCCTTTGTTTTTCAAAATGATATTTGCTTATGAAATGTATATTAAGTGATACGTATGGAGATTTCATTTATAGACGGAAGAGGGTGAATAGTAAAAGGTTTATTATGAGCACATATATATTATTAGATAAGATGACCTTGACTAATGAGTTGAGGTGTCAATGTAAAGATAATGGGCTACTATTCACTTTTAGTGGGCAAATAAGTTGGACATACAACAAAACAGCAAGATCATGCAACCTCCCCCCCCCCCCCCCCCCCCCGAGAATTTCATCCTCGCTATCATCCATGAATATGGTTAGCGATTGTTGGCCGTGAGTCCTTACCATCGCACACAATTCTAGTAAATCTTGACGGTTGGCAATTCTACGATAAGGCTTTCTCAAGCTGTGCGACATCCACTTTCCTATGAGACCGCAAGTAAGGTACGCAGAACTTTGAAACTAATGCGTGACTATGACCAAGCACTATTCTACTAACCTTGAAACAAGATATTTCAGGTTTCCATAGTATTCTCATAGCCGCATCACATTCACATCTAGTAACAACCCTGTGTCCCTTTTTCCTACCGACCATCTCTGTATACTGTAATAGCCGTGTACCTTGATTCGAACATGTAAACAACCTATACAAAATATCACCGTCTAAATTCCTCCCCATAGTGTTCTTCCTAACGCTAAAACCTTTAGCCCTGGCATAGACGTTGTAAAACCCATAAGCTTCTTCATCGCTCCGAAAACTCAATTGCATGAAGTCCTCAACTGTCAAGTCTTGCACTGAATCAACTGTATCGTAAAGTCTATTCATCCTACCTACATATTTTAATAACAATTTTTAATTATTTGAAATCTCACTATAACTAATTTAATTACTAATCTTAAGTTATTTTATTTATTTTAAATATTTAAATTATTAATACATATTTTCTTACTTCTAGTATATTTTACCTAATACCTTAATTCTAAATATGTTTAGTAATATATATATATATATATACCAAAATAAATTCTAAAGTTATTAAATCTATTTTTTTTAAGGGAAAATGACCCAAAAAATCAAAATAATATTATTTTCAGCCTAATAACATCAATGACAAACTTTCTTCCCAATAACATCATTAACTAAATTTTGTCCTTGATGGGAATCATCCTTGACGGGAATCGTCCTTGACGGGAATCGTCCTTGACGGGAATCGTCCTTGACGGGTAAACATGTAATCTTATAATAGTAAGTTAATGGATGATTCTTTGGGGCAAGTATAATATTATTTTGATTTTTTGGGTCATTGACCCTTTTTTTAAATAATAAAGTTAGTATTTAATATACAATTCGGCCAAAAAGAAAAATTCTAACAGAAAAAAAAAAACTTTTCGTGGCCCTACGAAAGTGGCCCATTTTCGGCCCTACCTAATTGGCCCATTTTCGGCCCTACCAAAGTGGCCCATTTTCGGCCCTACAATTAATTGAGTCCGCTAGTTGTGGGCTACATTTTGGGTCTTTAATTTTTGGATTTTATTTTTGGGCAATAAAAATGAGTTTTATTTTTGGACTTCAATAACAAGGTTTCAACTTTATTATTGGGCTATGCTTATAAAATTAATTTCTTTGCTAACTAAAAGAAATTGCGGTCAAGTTGAAATAAAGTCTACGGATATGGAAGTGTTTCTATTCAAATTCAAAGGTGAGCAAGAATGCAATAACATATTAGAGCAAGTTTGGCATGTAAATGGTAGAATTATGATATTGAGAAAGTGGGAACCTAACATGAAATTTGATAAGCTTGATTTGACTAAAGTCCCATTATGGGTTAAATTGAGAAAGGTACCTTTACACTTGTGGAATAAAGATGGGTTAAGCTACATTAGTAGTGCTTTGGGTATTCCACTCCAAATGGACCCAATCACTAAGACCAAAAATAGGCTAAGCTTTGCTAGAGTATGTGTTGAAGTAGATATGACAAAGGAGCTTGTTAAAAGGGTGAAGGTTGATCTTGAGGAGGATGGGATTCATGTGGTGGAGGCTTACTATGAGTGGTTACCCCCAAGATGCTCTAATTGTAAGGATTTGGGGCATAAGGAGACTAATTGTAGCCAAGGAAGGAAAGAACCTATCAAGGAGAGACCTAAACCAAACCAAACCTATAACCAACCTAAACCAAACCAAGTAAACCACCAACCCAAACCAAACCAAGCTAATCACCAACCAAACCAAAACAAAGTTCAAAAAAGGGTTGAAGAATGGAGGGTAGTGCAAAGAAAGCAAAAGGAGAAGAAGGATGATGAAGTTCATATTCCTAACACCAAAAACACAAATACACCTCCACCTCAAAATGTGAGAAGTAGTAGTGCAAAGGGGAAAGAAATAACCCCTAGCACACCTAGAGAAGGTGCTTACAATTCTAATATTCTTGTAGGGGAGTTAAGTAACTCCTTTTGTGCTTTAAATGTGGCTAATGAAAACCTTGAAGAGGCTTTGAATAGGTTTGTGGGAAGTACCCATAGAGAAAGAGAACCTCCAGATTTAAATGATAATTAGCTCTTCGAATGTTAGAGGTTTGAATCAAAACCTCAAACAAAAAGAAGTTATTCATGTTATACAAGATAAAAAAGTTGATCTAGTTGGTTTATTGGAGACTAAAATGACCCTACAAAGCTACAATAAGTTTCACAACACTTATTTGAGTAATTGGGGTACAATAACGAATCATGATAAGGATGAAAGAGGGAGAATATGTGTAAAGTGGAATATGAATGCTTTGGATGTAAAGTGTCTTAATTCAACTAGCCAAGCCATCTTCCTTGAGGTACATGATATATATAATAAGAAAACTTTTAATTGTGTGATGGTATATGCGGATAATGATGATGAAAAAAGGGTGATTCTTTGGGAAACACTTGGTGAATGGATGGTTATTAATGGGGACTCTCCTTGTATTTGGTGTGGGGATTATAATGAAATTACTAAAGTTGATGAAAGAATGGGTTGCACTAGCCTTCATAAGAGTTCTCATAATTTTGTTGATTGTATTAAGGATAATGGGATGGTTGAACATCCTAGCCAAGGGTGTTACTACACTTGGACTAATAGAAGAATAGAAGGGTTTATATCTAGTAAAATTGACAAAATTTTTATAAATGATGCTTGGTTCACTTGCTTCAAGTCTCATTTGATGGTTGAAACTCCTGGAATTTCAGATCACTCTAATCTTATCCTCAAAATTCAGGGGAGTTCTAATACTAAACCTTCATCTTTTAAATTTTTTAATGTTTGGATTGATCATGATGAATTTCTGCCTTTAATTGAAAAGGTGTGGAAATATGAAGTTAAAGGGAGTATGATGTATAAAGTGGTGAATAAATTGAAGAAAGTGAAGAAAGCTTTGAAGATCTTCAATAGAAAATATTTTTATCACTCTACTAAAGAAATAATGGAGCTTAAAGAGGAGCTTGAGAAGGTACAAATTATGCTTATGAATGGTGATCAATCTATGCTTACTATTGAGAAGGAGCTTAGGGACAAACTTATGCATCTTCTCAATATTCAAGAGGAGATTCTAAAGCAAAAATCTGGAATTACTTGGGCGCAAAAAGGTGATTGTAGTACTACCCTTTATCACAAGAGTATCAAAGCTAGAATCACTCGAAACCGAGTTGCATCTATTGTGACTGAAAATGGTGATATTGTTGTTGATGATGAGGCTATTCATGATGAATTTATTAAGTACTATACTATTTTAATTGGTACTAAGGATGTTTATGAAGAAAGTGTTAGCTCTAGTTGTTTAAACAAGCTTGTTAATAAAGCTATCACTAAGGAAGAAGCAAAAGATATGGTGAAAGACATTACTAATAAGGAGATTAAAGAAGCTATTTTCTCTATTGACATCTCAAAAGCTCCTGGCCCAGATGGTTTTAATAGTGCTTTCTTCAAAGCTACTTGGAATATTATTGGGGAGGATGTTTGTAATGCTATAAAGGAAACCTTCAAGAATAGACAAATTTTGAAGCAAATTAATGCTACTAATCTTGTTCTTATTCCCAAGGTTAAAAACCCCACTTCAGTAAAGAGTTTTAGACCCATTGCTTGTTGTAATATCCTCTATAAAGCTATATCTAAAATCATTGCTAATAGGATGAAGAAGAGCCTTGAGAAGATTATATCTAAAAATCAAGCTGCTTTTGTGGGAGGTAGAAGTATTTCAGATAATATATTGGTTGCTCAAAGTGTGGTGACAGGTTATGATAGGAAGGACTTGAGTCCAAGATGTACTTTAAATATTGATCTCCAAAAGGCTTTTGATACAATTAATTGGAGGTACTTATTCCAACTACTTCAAATCATGGGATTTGATAAAAAGCTTATATCTTGGGTCAAGATGTGTATTTCAACACCTATGTTCTCTTTGTGCATTAATGGTAGTGTGTGTGGTTATTTCAAAGGAGAAAGAGGACTAAGACAAGGTGATCCTTTATCTCCTTATCTATTTGTTATATGTATGCAAGGGTTCTCTTCTATTCTTGAGAAAGTGGCAAATAATCAAGCTTTTACTTATCACCCTAACTGTGCTAGAATGGGTTTGAACCACCTTATATTTGCGGATGATTGTTTAGTTTTCTTTAATGGTGATAAATACTCGGCTATGAGACTAAAACAAGGCCTAGATCTCTTCTCTAGACTCTCCGGCCTTAAAATAAGCCCTGAAAAGAGTGAGCTTTATATGGGAGGTTGTAATAAAGACCTTCATGATGATTTGAGTTGTATTCTCAATGTTAAAAAGGGCAAACTTCCTGTTAGATATCTTGGGGCTCCTTTAACTACAAAAGGTCCTAATAGCCTAATGTGTGCTACCCTTATTAATAATATTGTGGGAAGTGTTGAAGGATGGATGCATAAATTTCTTACATTTGCGGGAAGGCTTCATTTAATCAAAAGTGTTTTACAAAGTAAAGCAAGATATTGGTGTAATGTAATGATACTTCCAATGGGAGTTATTCATGAGATAGAATCACTCTTGAGTAGGTTCCTTTGGAAAGGTAATACTAATGATTTTCATGGTGCTAAAGTGGCTTGGAAAGAATTATGTCAAAGCAAGGAAAATGGAGGACTAGGCATACCTAATCTTCTCCAAATCAATCAAGTTGCTATACTTAAAGCTTTTTGGAGAATGTATGGCTATAAAGATAATATTTGGTCTCAATGGGTCTACTCAAATTGGCTAAGGAACAAGAGTATATGGAGCATTACATGTGATAATAGCCTTCCTTGGACATGGAGAGCTATGCTTAATGTAAGGTACCTTGCTTTTAAATATATTATACATGAGGTTGAAAATGGAAAGAGAACCTATATGTTAGATGATAGATGGATAAAAGGGAAGTGTGTAGGTGATATTTGTGAAAAAAAGGATGCTATCTCTTTGGGTAATTACAATATTAACAAAAAGGTGGTGGACTATTATGTGGGGAAGAGGTGGAGATTTCCACCTAGGCTTAACAAGGTGTATGAGGTGGTAAAGGATATGGTGCTTAATGAAGAACATGACACTATAAGATGGGGAGATAAAGGCTTTAGGACCTCGGATGTTATGTATGATCTAAGGGGTCCTAATGAGAAAACTAAATGGTATAGTGTGGTGTGGCATAAATGGAGTATGCCAAAGCACAAGTTTTGTGCTTGGCTAATTTGCAAGGATAGGTTAAGCACAAAGGATAGGCTTAGTAAATGGGGTATGGAAGTGGATAAGATGTGCAACCTTTGCTTTGAAGATCATGAATCTAGGGATCATTTATTTGTGAAGTGTAAACTCACTACTTTGGCTTGGAAGGAGATTTGTGCTCTTCACAATTGGCACAACTCGGGTAATACTTGGGAAGAAAGGCTTGATTTTATTCTTAAATTTAATGGTAACACCTTAAAAGATACTATATCAAACATTACTTTCCTTAGTTTTCTTTATTGTATTTGGGATGTGAGGAATAAACTAGAGTTTAAGAAGATATATCCCAAATATGAGGATATTGTGAAAATAGTTGTGAAAGATGTTCAATATACACTTTGGAATAGAAAGTTATTTAAGAGGAGTGTTGAGAATATGACATTGGTGGCAAGATGGAAGCTACATGGAGTACTCAAGTGAGGAGAGCAAGAAGATCAAGGAGGATAGCTTGGGAGCTTGGACCTAGTATAAGACTTTAGCAATTGTTGTATAGGGTTT
This sequence comes from Nemophila menziesii, assembly GCA_029959085.1. Lineage (NCBI taxonomy): Eukaryota > Viridiplantae > Streptophyta > Magnoliopsida > Boraginales > Hydrophyllaceae > Nemophila > Nemophila menziesii. Next base: position 8,391,678 of record JARWIR010000017.1, on the reverse strand, counting down.
CCTAGGTATAGGGTTTTTTTACATTACTTTGATTTATTTTATAGCAATGGTCGTATAGGTTGTTTTGCAAGTTGATAGGTTTATTTTCTAGTAAATGTTGTATAGGGTTTGTTTTTCCTAGCCATGCTTGTTTTTGAGTCAAAAACAAGTAGGGGTTTGATTTGTACTTGTCATTTTGTGGATATAAAATGGTAAGTTTGATAAAAAAAAAAATGCTAATTTAACCGTTACTAATTAAGTTTGTTGCTAAATAAAAGGAATTGCTAATTATTAGGGATTGTAATAGGAACTGCTAATTAAATTCCTAATTCGGTGCTAATTTATCCTTTAGGTGTTGCTAATTACTAGGCCACTTACTAATCATTTTTTATTATACATAAATAAATACTTAATCAACTAGATATTTGGCCAACTAACTTAAAATATATACACGCATAGCTCATTTAACAAACTAGAAATATATAAGCATGCTTTATATGTAAATTATTTTCTTAAAAAACATCTTAAAATAGATATGGCAAAGATGTCATAATTACACTACTAAATACATTATTAGTGTATATACGGTGAAAAATATACATTAATATACCAAATATATCCATTTAAATTATACCAAAAGATATAGACATTATTAGACAAAAAAAATATAAAAAGGAACTAACCAAATTAGTGTAACCTGTGAAAAGATCTAAAGCTTGAAAAATATTAATGTATCCTTTAAGCTTGAAAATTTGCATATCAACAAATAACCTCAAATACACCAATATAACCTAATGGTAGTTGACTATACAATTAATTGCATTTAACTCTTCACCAACTAAGTAGGAAAAAACAAATTAAAATTAAAAATCATTTATAAATACAAATATTCATATATATATATATATATATATATATATATATATATATATATATCAATCACTTTTAATAGGAAAATTTTATCAATAAAATATATTTAGTTAAATTACGAATATTTATATTCTAATTAAACTTACATTACCAACACCATTTATAATACATATTAATTAATAGTTACGAATAATAGAAATTAATTCTAACATTTTAAAGTAATAATTAATATTTATATAAAATAAAACATAAAATAAAATGAATTTAAACTTTTATATTTTATTATTGAGTTATAAATTAAATTATATAACAAATACATTCTTAATTAATTTTAAATTTTATTATAATTATAATTTTGAATTTTAATTAATTACTGAAATAAGAGTAAGTTTCTTGGCCAATGAAAAAATTACACTTGTTAGAATTATGAAATCATGAAGACCACTATAATTAAATAATTCAACGTTTTTTGCACTTTATTGACCAACCAATGAGCTCTACACACGTGTCCCCGCCTGTGTCATCCTCCATCAGCATTTTCGTCTTCTAGTGGATCTCGGTCCCACAAGGGTTAGTTAGGACAATTAATGCATTGGGCCAAAATGTAATAAATAGAAATGCGCCACGTGTCAACCATCCACCTATTTTATACGCCACTTGTCCAAAATCCATTAACCCACCCATCATATTATAGCGCCGCTTTTTTGATTTGTTGTATTGAATAATTTTCCCTTAATTTGTCGAGGGGGCATAACCTAACCGTTCTTATTGTAGCTTTGGATTTTTGTTTTTGTAATTATCAAGTGGGATTTATCTTACCCATTTTAATGTAGCTATAGCATTTTTTCTTTGTAATTTTTGGGTGTCTTATTTAGGCAACCCTTTTTTGCTGTATAAGTTGCAACAAAAAGTTTCTTACCCTTTTTTTCTTGCCCATGCTTGATATTCGAGTTTACTTTTTGTTGTATCTATTTTATTTTCAGCGGTTTATATTTTAAGCAATACTTGTACTTTTCTCCTTCCCTTTATACCCCTTGATTTGGGAAATATAAAGCTTTCTTTATGTGTCTGTAATAGGTTTTTCTTTGACTTAAATAGGTCTTTTTGTACCTTCTGAGATGATAGAATTTAGTATAATCTAAATAAATATATGATATGTTGACATAATATCGATTCTTTAATCTGAAACAGCTCTAGTGCATTGTTTTGCAAACCCCTTAGCTTTTCAACATGACAAGGGTTAGGCGTCAACAATGAGTTGGTCCTTCAACTGTTTTACCTGTTAAGCCTATGTTGGGAAGATATATCATATATGTTATGGATGATTTCTTAGTTGTTGGTCATAAGAGATCGAGCGTTTTGTAGGTTGATCCTTAGTTGATAGAGATTAGTTTCCACTTTGGATATTGTATGCCAACATAGTCGTACTTTCAATTTTCCAACATATGGTTGGTATTTATTTCAAAAGTTTTGATCTACTAACTTTCTAACGTCAGGAATCTTTTTGGTCGACCCCTCAGCCCCGAGCATAGGATTTAACAGTTACTAAAGAAACTGGTCTTTTGATGCCAATCAAAATTTGTTTTTTGATGCCAACCAAAGTTTTCAATGAGTGCTAGAGGAGCTGGTTCTTTGATGCCAACCAAAGTTGGTCTTTGAGTGCCAGAGGAGCTTCAAACCGCATATGTAAGTCAAAAATCTGCCTTCTTTCTGAATTGTGTTATGAGAGAAGAAGAAGTAGATATAGAGAAAGTGATTTTTTGATGGGGTAATGAGATTCATAGTTGAGCCAAAAAAGTTATTTGATTTGAAATCCCCCTCAGCTATCATGAGCCTATTGATGAATGCAGATGTGAAACTTGGAGAGAAGGAGAAAATTATAAGCAAACTGGGTGCCATCCTGGATAATGCATGGATCAAAACAATTCTGAGAGGAGCATAGTCGAGAGATCTCTCTTAACAAGAGAAGGTGAGTGAGCAACACAATCAAATATAATTAGCTCAAACCCTCATTACCAATTATGGGGCACTACTCAAGAACAATCAAGTGCACATCATGATACTCCTGGCATAGTTAAAGCGTGATATAAAAAAGGATCCACCACATCTATCTTGGATGTTGGTCACGCAAGGCAATAGCCTCGAGAGTATGTTTTCTCTCTTCTCTACCTTACTCTAGTCGTATAATTTGTGTTTGTCTTTAAATTTATTGAGTATGTTTCGATTCGTGGAGTCACGACTCACCTTTGAGTTTAGGGTGGGATCAGTTGTCCTCATCCCCACTTTATGTGTTTTATTTTCTTTTTGTAGTAGTATGGGTTTTGGTTTAGAATGTAGCTACTAAAAACAATTTTAAACAGGTCAATGATAGTAAATAGTAGGTTTGTGAAATCTCCATGTGTTATGCTAAAAAGATAAATTCGAAACATATACTAAAACTAAAGAAAATATTACTAAGCAATGCTGTAGAATTAAGTTTGATCTTAGGAAGCAACGAGTGGTGTGTAGAAAGTGAGATCCAAATTAGTTGATAAACCATTTATCGGACGTGCTAGAGGTAAGAAAGTAACTAATTTATCTTGTGACTTTTAGTTTGTTGTCCATTTAAAACTGTTACAATAACCGTCTTAGCCCCTCTTGCCTATCTAATCCTTTTTATTAGCCACATCACATTCCATAACCCTTAAATTTTTGGACTTCACCTTATTACCCGTACTCGAATCGCAATGCTTTGACACTCCTCTTAGAGCTTGAGTTTTGGGTGGTGGTTATGGTAAACATCAGTGGGTAGGGTTTTGTTCTATGTATTTGAGCTTTTGACCACTTGTTTATATATTTTAACCCTTTGACGGGGTAAGATAAAAATAATTAAAACAAAAAGAAAATTTATTAGAATGAAAAGAAAAATACAAAGCATGGTAGCATGAATTTTTACATAAAAAAAGTCATAGCTAAAAAGAAAAATACATACATATGGACTGGCGAATTGGATTTTTAGGCGATCATAAAGGGTATTATTTGGGTTATTAGGGAGACAAAGAAGTGCATCAAAATTTGGTTTGAGTGAGAACTTCTTTGAGAGTAATTCAACCTCTAGGGCGAATCGTTGATGACTAGTGGGAAAAGAGCTAAAAGCTAACTCTACATTAATTAAATATACGATCATACCTACTCTAAGCTAACATTACAATTTTAAAGACCTTATGATTCTTGACTATGCTATTTAGGACCTTTTGAACTAATAGAGAGTAGTTAGATGGACCTTAAATAATGTAAGGATCGAGGAACACCCTATAACCATCCTAGAGGACTAACCGACAAACCTATCCTTTAGGCATGGTAAAGCTAATCTAATCTTGAAATTAATCTGTGTTGATTGTGTGTTTGATAAGTGTATACATTTGATTTTGTTTGTAAATATTACTATATGAGACTTGCTAGGATTTTTTCTTTAGGGTATGTTTGTATTCAGGAGGGAAAAAATAATAAAAGAAAAGAAGAGAAATATTATAAAAGAAAATAAAAGGAAAGAAAACTCTTGTTTGGATCAGAAAATTTTGATAAGGAAAAAGTCATAAATTTTTTTAGGTATTTTTTGATCGGATTGTAAAAATAAATAAGGAAAAATAAAAAAATATAATAATATATCTCTATTTTTATCATTGTTTCTAAGATGTCAAAGTTATTTTTTGCATATTAGTTAATTATTAGAATCTTTTCCTTCCATTTGACCCCGATTTGGAGTGATTATAAAATGTAACTTATAGGTGATTTTTATAATCACCAAAATTACTTTCCTTTTAAAAATTCTTCAATACAAACAATAAAAATTATTAAAAATCACTTCTTTTCTTTTCTTTTCTTCTCAATACTACCAATCCAAACAGACCCTTAGTGTTATTCAATACTATTTTATTATCTCTCTTCTTTGATTTATTGACCTTAGTCCCTAGTTGAGATTTCTTTGTCTTTTTATTTTTCCAGGAAGACAAAATTATTAGTTGGGGGTCTTAAAGTCTCTCTCTTTGTGATGGATCAATCCATTCACGAGACATCTTTTTGGGTGTTTGTTGGGGCTAAGTGAGGGATTTTTCCCTAATACTTGATTTATTGTAATTCTGTCTATTGTTTTGGTTATATTGATATTTATAGAGATTTTGTGCATTAATTGTGTAGCTTTTAGGTACATGGTCAATAAAAGATGCCAAAATTAAGATAAAAAGTCAATAAGTCAAGATAAACCCCAAGCGAGGGTGTAATTAGAGCTTAAAGTCACATTGGGAAGTTAGATAATATGTTGGAAAAATCGTGTTGTCATATTATTTCATTCACCACAATTAATTAGTTAGAGATTTGGATTTGATTCAGAAAATATATTGAAGTCATGGAAGCGTGAGGGGTGACGGAAGTCAATTCGGAATTGAGATGAAGAAGTTATGTCATTCGCTTACACCGTGGTTTGAACTAGTTCAACACTAGCTAAAAACTGGTTGGACTAGGTTTAATCTAACTAAGTGAGCCCATGGAGGAACAAAGGTAGACATCTTATAAAAGTAATGAAAGAGATGACAATGATATATTTAACTTTGTAAATGAAGGGTGTTAGAGAATCAACGGGCAAATTTGCTTGAGGCTGTAGCAAGGCCTGAAGAAAGAATGATGAGGGAGAAAGTAAAACTATGTCTATAATAGTATAATCTATCACAATTAAATTCTTAAGTATATTAAGAAATATACATGGAAACTGAAGTATCTGCACAGTGAAGAAATATATTGGTATTCATCAATAAATAATGTTGTTTACTCTACCTCCATTATGAGAGTATATAATAGAAACATAACTAACCGAAGAGATGTGATAACTATTGTATGGGTAACTCCAACTACCGCCAAAATGAACAATGCTAGTCACATAGAAGTCGTTTGAAATTCAAATAAACCTGACGTAAGGAAACTCGATGGAATGAAATACTTATGAGAGATGTACTTTCCCATAAACCCTAATCCATTTAAAAGAGCACATCATTATCGATAGGGGTATTTGATAAAGAGAAATTACCTTGACCTCGTATTTTAAAATATTGAATATTAACCTAACGAAGTTGAGTAGATCGAGAAATAACATCAATTGTGGAGATCCCGAGGACCACTTGAAGCTACGAGGTAACAAAAATTGCTTTGCCTTACCTATAAGTAACTGACACAATATGTGGATACATCATCAACAAACTCAAGGTGGTATCTCTCCCTAAGAAATTGTAACGACAAGTGTCAAGATGCAGATCAACGTAGAGAATCTAGCCATAACTACCCTTATAAATATATTTATATCATAAATATATTTATATCATAAATATACATTGAATATTTGCAATAAATCTTGCCCTTTTCATTTCTTCCTGTTAACATTTGTTTACTTTACTTTATTTGGTAGAATATGTTTATCATACACTACAATAAATATCATTAATTTATATTGTATCCAAATATAAAGAATATTTTAAGGTGTCTCAGATAATCAACATGAACAAATCCAACGTTTTCTTTAAAACAAATATACATATAATCTAAATCATTATGGAAATACTCAAGGTCAAATCAAGTAATCCAAGGAGAAACTATTTGGGGTTCGGCACAAAAAGACAAAGATCAAAGGTTGCGGTATCTAAAGGGATTGCTAGTAAATTTATAAATTTCACTTAAAGGGGGAAGGAGATTTTACTATAAAAATGAGGGAAATAAGTTAGTATCAAGGCAATTCTTTGGGAAATCTCTAACTATGCCTGTAAATATGTTCCTATTACCACTTAAGGTATGAGCTGAGATTTACAGTATGGATGCTAAAGTTTGGTGGGGATCTACAACCTCTAACCAGATCCACTGTAAAAAAATAGAATTATATTTATACTCCAAAGAGTTGGGAGGAATGGGCTTTCTGATTTTTTACAAAACAAACATTTCATTACTTGCGGTCTAGGAATTGAGAATTCTATCATGTCCAAAAAACCCATTTGCTATTGTTCTTAAGGAAATATACTATCTAATGGGTGGATTTGTGAACGCAAATTAATATGTCTACTTCTAATGCACACGGAAGAGTATCATTCCTAGTAGGGTCATATTATAAATGACATTAAAATGGTGATTAGAAATTGGAGAAAAACAAGCATTTGGCAGGACACTTGTCTTCTTTTTTTCCTGATTGCTATAAACCAAACAATATTCCTCTTTACTGGGTGGTGTGTTATGTTTTATGAATATAATTTTGGATGGAATACAACACTAATTAATATATGGTTTTACCCAAGCATATTAAATGTGATTTTATTTCCCTCTGTTCCATTTACTAATGATGAAGACTTGATTGTTTTGCCTCTTACTAACGAAGGAAGCTACTAAAGAAAACATTGATATTCCTTTCTTACTTAAATAATTCTCAAAATCCATCAACATCTTGTTCTAGTCATAACAATAAACTCCCTTAGTGGCTTTGCGAAATTATATGAAATAATAAAGTTCAGACAAAAACCAGTGCCTTCTTCTAGTAGTGCTTAAAGAATGATATCCCAATTAAACTCAACCTCTTCAAGAGAAATTTTTTGATGTCACGTATATTATTTTGTGTTTTGATTATAATGAAACCATTGAACATATAATATGGAATTTTAAAATTATCCAAACTTATGGGAATATATCTATTATGCAACTCAGACCCTGATGAAGACTCTACCTTTTCTGGTTGGGTAGCTATGTTCCTCGAGGGCTCCAAGAGTAGTATTTAGCCTAAATACTATGTCATATCCTTCTCTATGATGTGTTGTTATACATATGGACGGATAGAGATAAGTTATCCTAAAAAAATCAAAATGAAAGGGAGAGAACGTTGGAAATATTACTATATCGTTGATGGATGATATGTTCAATGACTCAAAGTATTGAAAGGATAATGTCTTAGAGGGTTCTAATAAGGTTGAGGTAACTTATACCATAAGCCTGAGAGATATAAGGCCAGAATTCAGTTTGATGCTTATTTTATCTCCGTAGACCATGATGATAACCTTGCATCTATCTTATTAATTCAAAAATGGACTTCTTGAATTAAGAAATTATCATTATCAAACGTAATTAAACCTTAGATTCCCAAGCTAATGCAGTTTTAGGGATTGTAAGACTCATAGAGCTATAATTGACTATGATATCATAGCTTTTGATTTCCTTGAAGTTATTGAGTGCATTTTGCAAGTTTGTAAGGCTAGTGGAATATTAGATTCATGGTGACTAAAGCGGTATTAATTGTTGATGATATATACACTTTTATCCACATTACATGGTATCTAAATGGAAGGGTTGATATTCTCAGAAAGAATCATAAAGGCAATTTCTAGTTTAGTGGGATTGGTTGGGTATCTTCATATATAAATGGATTTTTATTTAAGTGAAGTATTCTGCCTAGCTGATGTTGGCTAATTTGGACAACCTTGGGTATTGTGTAAGGTATTATTTGCCTAGTATATATAGTTATGAATAGATGCAAGTAGTATATGATATAAAAACATGGACATATTGCGATAGTTGTGAGAGACTGTGATGGTGTGCATTCCCTAACCGTCTTAGCCTTTAGCTTATTGTAAAAGTCTAGTGTGTTAAGCTTAATGAAGTTGTTATTTGTTTAGAAAAAACAGTAAAAGTAAAGAAATGCCTCAGAATTGGCATCCCTTATAGAAAAGGTAAGTAAATTTTAAATTGCATTACATAAATAAAGTTACCTAAGCCTCTATTTATAATAGAGGAGTCTTAAATATTCTAAACTACTCAAAATTGGAATTTTCCCACTTTAAATTTGATAATAGCGAGATTAGATAAAAAATCCCATAAATGCGTAGCTTTCTCTGCGTGTGGGTTTCCTACCATCTCCGACATTAGAGGTAGGTGGCAAGTTGGCGACACTTTGTTTGCTTCTCTACTTGTATGTCCTCGCAGAGTTTTCACATTCTAATGTTTTCTTCTATCTTCGTCCTGAGTTAACCATGCTTTTACTTGTGCGACCGAGAACATCATTTGTGTTTTTAATCAATCTTTATGTTCATGTTTCCATGCCTTGTTTTCTTAAAGTCTGTCATTGCTCCATGCTCTACCAAAAATTAAAAAACACAGGAAAATACCCAGATCACGTAGAATGACTCGCTCTATCACAAAATCATATCTATCACAATATATAACCTAGAAATCATAAGAAATAATGTCTCATGCGCATGACAATTCACTCCAAATAAGGATACATCAGTAGCCGGTTGGTCCGGAGTGACCGAGGAGCCACCTACACATAGCCTTGCGCATAAAGTCCCTAATGAGGGTCGTAAAAAAATATAAAACTATAGGTCGTACCGTAAAAGGATCTCATTGCAGGCATAAGAACACCCAAGAGAGAATATAATGAGCCATTGGAAAAATAAATAGATGGTTGAGAAAGATATTCCCTTAATCACATAATTTAACATCTCATGACTAAAGCCAATACATGAGGTATAAGGGTCCACTATTGCTTATAAATACCCTCAACATATCATCTAAATAACACATTCTATTTCCATATTTTTTTCTCTCCCATATTTTGTACATGATCTCGGTTACTAAAATTTGATTGAGTTTCGATCTATCACCCATAAAGGTAGAGTTGCTTTCAAATAAAAAATATTGAAGGTGATGTCAGTGGTGGTGGTTTTTCTAATGGTTGTGTAGTTAGGTTTTTGAATTAGTTAAAGAAATAAATAGTGAAATGATTGATTTTTAAATTAGAAATGATGAACTTGTTAAATATTTAAAAATATATAAACTAAACTAATAGTATAATCAGAATATAATTAGAGTAAATTATTGAATACAATTCATTGATATATTAATTGTTATAACCAATTTCGAATAAGATTCTTTGTTAAAAACAACTCTTGACAAAGTATCTTTATTTTATCCTTTTAAATTCTTTTTATTTATATATATTTAAATTTCACCAACCCTAATACTATCTCCGGCCACCACTACCAACTCTAGTCATTTTTTTTACTTCCACCACCACCAAGCTGTTCATTTTTTTCCAAAAAGATCTCAAGTTAACTACTCGTAGAAAATAAAATTCATTGTTTGAAACAAGAAATTTATAGTTTCGAATAATGAATTTCATATTTAAAATATTGATAAATCAAAGATCAAAATTCATGTTCGAAACATGAGAAAATAAAATATGAAAATTCATGTTTCGAACAGTGAATTTATGTCAGCAATATTGGTAACCGGAAAAAAACCTCGAGTTGGTGGCAGTGGAAGCGGTGACCGGAATTAAAATAAATATGTCCGGAGTTGGTGGTGATGGCTGCCAAAACAATTAACCGAAGGTGGTGTTGGCAGCGACAGTAGTGGTCGAAAGTGTTATGGGCGGAAGAAAGAGAAAAAATTGCCCAATTTGGTGGTTGTGGTGGTGGTGGCGGCGGTTGTGGTCGGAGGTGGTGGTGGCTAGAGTTGGTGGTGGTAGACCATTAGTTGTTTAATATTATAAAAACTATATCGAAAAAAAAATAATATGATGAAATAAGGGTAACTTAGGTATAAATAGAAAGATAAGAAGTTTTTGACAACTGTTTAGTTTAATTGAGAAGGTTTTGAATAAATAAAATTATTAGAGTTTTTCTAATAATTAGATATTTATTAAGATGTTTTTGATAAAAAAAATCTAAAATATTAATGATTTATTTTATCAAAATATTAAATTTATTTGTAATAATATGATGAAAAAATTCTCGTTATTAATGAGATTTTTTTAACTTCCTGACAAAAAATAATCACATAGCATAATTTTTTTAAAATAGCAAATCGTTCACTGAGTTAATGCACGACTGATGACGTGTCACATCCGTGTAAGTAAGAAGAATGCTTTTACACTTTGATGGAATCTGGTTGATCCAATAGTTACGCAAAATACATTATTTGATCATCTATTAATTATTTAAACCTCATTTAATCCCATACATTCCTAAAGAATAACTCCAATTTTTTTTTACTCTTAACTGCATTATCTTCTACAACTTCTAGAATTAAGGTAGGGTTTTTTTTAAGTTAATTGCTTAAAAGATCAAAAAACATGTTTTATCACCTTAACAAGTTCTTGATTTTTTTTCATCCCCAAAAGGTCAAATTAGTAATGGATTATCTTTATTTTTTTTGATGGGGTAGGATTTTGTCCAATGAGTTGTGTATTTGTAACGGGTCATATATGTTTTTGAACATGATGGTGTGTTTTTTAACGGGATACGAGTGTACAATTGATTTGGACCTTATTAAATAACAACTTTTTTGCATGGATCCTTTGGATCAATTGCCCTTTTTAATTTAATATTATTACTTATGTTGAATTTATTGTAAGATTTATTTAAGTGTTTCTTTAGAAATCTATAATGGTAAATATTTTTTTTTCATTTGTATCCCTCAGAAAATATTTATTAAAATATATTAATTAATGATAATTCTAATGAATATAAGTGTAGAATTTTAATAAAATTACATTAAAATTCTAATATCATATGTATATAAATTTTAATTAATTCAATCTTAATTATAGTGTGCTATAACAATTAATTAACAAGATTGATAGTTAGTCTAGTGGTTAGACTACTCCGTAGAGATCGAGAGGTCCTGGCATCGAATCTTATTGGAGTCTAATGATTCTGAGTCCAAAGTGACTCTCATATGTATTCAAGAAAATTTAATTAAAAATTATACAATTAGTCTATAAAATAATTAATTATGTAAAAAATCATGATGAAGTTTTAGGTAATAAATATTGTAAATTTGTTTTAAAAGTGTATAATTAACTATACAAAATATATATTAGTGAACTAAATATTTTGGTTTTTTCGAATAATTGTTTTTTATATTATATGTATATATCTTATATAATTCATTTTTAATCATTTCTTACTAAAAAAATCAAATAAGGGATATATATATATATATATATATATATATAATTAGGCAACTAACCATATAAAACAAGTATTAGGTTATAACTAATTTTGTAAAAGAAGGTCACAATCACCCATATTAGATGATATAATGGCACATGCATTACAGATCCTGCATATAAACGAGCAAGGCATGCAGAACCCCAATTGTATTTTCGAATGTCCTCAAAGTTTTTTACCAGTGGGAGATACATGCTTGAAAATACAACACCCTGTAAGGTCGGTAATATAACCCCACCAATGAAATATAAAATATATGTCCTTGCATGTTGTCACACCGTCTCATCAGTTGCATTATCGAGTAGCGGGTTTGAATAAGTTTGAAGTAACCAAGGCGGACTACTAGAATTAAGACTACTATCAACCTTACGACCTCCATTGGTTTTCACATTTATGATCGACGGGGGAACAACTCCCAGTAGTTGCTCAAATATTTCAGCTAAATTGATTTTTGAAAGGACTTGATTATAAGTCACAATCATCTCATCAATAGGCAAGACAAGTGACATTGCAACATCCTTCAACGTCACTATCATCTCTCCCTTTGGAAAGTGAAATGTATGTGCCTCACGTCATCAGTGCTTAACCAATGCACTGATTAGGGTGGGGTACGACCTTATTCTTGCGACTTCTGAAATGCCTCAAAATCCTGCCTCGCGGATGTAATAACTAACACGGTTGTCAAGATTCCAAGGATTGTAAAATCTATACACCATTGGTGAGATTTATTATTTTGCATAAGTAACTAACTATATTTAAGTTTAAAGTTAAGATTAAGGTGAAGATGAAGATTAGGGTTTAAGGTTCAAGCTTTAAGGTTTAAGGTTTAAGGTTTAAGGTTTAAGGTATAAGGTAAATTTTAAGGTTAAGGTATGATGTCTCCCTAATGGTTATAAATATAAGCCCTTACGAGACATCATTTTAGGTAGATAATATTCTTTTTATATTGACTTTTGTGCTTAATTCGCAATATTCCTATTTCTTGTCTTGATTTGATGAATTATTATTTTTAGAGCATATTTGGTTTAATTTGTGTGTTAATAGGAAGCTTTAAAGATAATATGGAAATAAATTATATGCCAAATTAATTCTAAGAAGATAAGAAAAGAAGATCTTGAAGAAATAAGGAGATAGAAGGAAACAAAGTTCAATTAGGAAAAGAAAAGCTGCCAAATAAATCTGAATTTCTGCAGCTACGTCTAAATAAGCGAAGATAACTCCAAATCCGAGACGATTCTAGAAGATCCCTTTAAAAGGTAGATAGATCTTTCTGTGAGGATTCTTTTGATATCTTACGGGCCAAAAACGGCCCATTAACGAAAAAGATATGGTCAAAACAAGTCAGCAATAATTATCCTTATCTACTTACGAATTTGAGTTGGACTTGGACTCTTTTACTTGGTCTCTACTCCAAGATTTCGACCTAGCACCTATATATATATATATATATATATATATATATATATATATATATATATATATATATATATATATATATATATATATATATATATATATCAGTTATAAACCTTAGAAAATCATCCCTTGGCTGCTGCATAAGCTTAATATACATACATAATATACTATAGAAGCAATCAGGAGGATCTAGAGGAGGAAGAAGTAAGAGCTAGATCTTAACTACATCAATTCTACACTTCTCCATCTCTATTCTTTGGGTAAATTAGTATTAGGACTATTTTGTCTATGAGGTATTTCTAAGCTATTTATTCAAGAGTTTTAGTATGCATAATTTCTCTTTAGGATTGTAATTATATGAACCATTGATTATTGTTTTCTGTTTTAATTTGAATCTGGGATTCTAGTATTTAATTGAATTGGTTCTTAATTTTCATTTACTATATTCTTGTGCTTGTTTACTATCATTTACGTCGCGAATCAAGGGTAGGTTTTAGTAATTAGGCTATTCACTAGTGGCGGTGATCACCTTGACGGCGGGTTTAATTACAGAACTAGAATATAGACGCGTGGTATTCGTCATTGATCCTGACGGGCTTGACTAACCACGTAGCCAATTGGGTAAGATCTCAATCATCTGAACGTAGCTTATAATCTCCCTAACAGGGTTTGTAATATCGTAGGATAGCTCCTAAGTCCACCCTGACGGAGGTTAGGATATTATAAAGTCCTGACTATTGTGAAATTTCTCATTCACCCTTATTCTTAGGAATCATAAATTCAATAGGATAGATTCATACTTGAATATCCTTATCTTATTTGCATAATTATTTATTATTTAATTTTATTTAGTTAATTAGAAAACAAACTCCTTTGATACTTATCTTTTTAATTAAACCAATTAAAACTATCTATTCTAATATTGAACACGAAGTTAGAATAACTACTTAAATCCTTGTGGAGACGATAATCCCGTATTTACTTATTTATTACTTGGAACGACCCGTGCACTTGCGGTCTGTGGATCCTTTATTCCTTTACTTTAATTGCATTATTTTATAACACACCAGAACCCACCAAGGTAATATTAGTATTAAGTTTAAGATTAAGGTTTAAGGTGTATGGTTCAAGGTTCAAGCTTCAAAGTTAAGTTTTAAATTTAAGGTTAAGGCTAAGGTTAAGGTTGAGGTTAAAGCTAAGGTTAAGATTCAAGGTTTAAGGTTTAAGGTTCAAGGTTAAGGTTGAGTTTTAATTCTAAGGTTAAGGTTAATGTTAAAGTTAAGATGAAGGTGAAGGTAAAGGTAAAGGTAAGGGTTAAGGTGTAAGTCGTAAGATTTAAGGTTTAAGGGTTAAGGGTTAAAGGTTAAGGGTTAAGGGTTAAGGTTTAAGGTTTAAGGTTTAAGGGTTAAGGTTTAAGGGTTAAGTTTAAAGTTAAGGTTAAGGTGAAGATAAATATTAGAGTCTAAGGTTTACGGTGTAATGTTTAAGGTTAAAGGTTTAAGGGTTAAGTTTAAAGTTAATGCTAAGGTGAAGATGAAGATTTTGGCTTTAAGGTTCAAGGTTTAAGGTTAAGTTTAAGGTTATGTTAAGGTTAAGTTTTAGGATAAGATTAAGTTTAATAGTTAAGGGGTTAAGTTAAGGTTAGGGATTGAGGGTTATAGTTTAGTCTATGAATAAAGATAAGGTTAGGGTTAAGGTTAAGGTTAAGGTTAAGTTCGTTAAGGTTAAAGGCAAGATGAAGGTGAAGGTAAAGGTTAAGGTTTGAGGTTTAGGGGGTTAAGGGTTAAGGTTAAAGGTTTAAGGGTTGAGTATAAATTAAAGTAAAGATGAAGATTATAGTTTAAGGTTTAAGGTTTAAGGTTAGAAAGTTAAGTTTAAAGTTATGGCTAAGGTGAAGATGAAGACGAGGGTTTAAGGTTTAAGGTTCAAGGTGTAAGTTTAAGTTTAAGATTGAGGTTAGGATTAAGGATAAAGTTAAGGTTAAGGTTGATGTTAAGTTTAAGGTTAAGGCTCAATGTTAAGGTTAAGGTTATGGTTAAAGTTAAGAGGAAGGTGAAGGTGAAGGTGAAGGTAAAGGTTAAGGAATATGGTTTATTGTTTAATATTAAGATCAAAGTTATGATTAAGGTGAAGACTAGGGTTTAAGGTTTAAGGTTCATGGTTTAAGGGTTAAGGTAAATATGAAGATTAGGTTTAAGGTTCAAGGTTAGTGTAAGGTTAAAATTAAGGTTAAAGTTAAAGTTAGGGTTAAGATTATAGTTAAGGTTAAGGTTATAGTTAAGGTTAAGGTTAAGTTTAAGTTTTAGTTTAAGGTTAAAGTTAGGTTAAGGTTAAGGTTAAGGTTTAGGATAAGGTTAAGGCTATGTTTAAGGTTAAGGTTAAGGGATTGATGGTTAAGGTTTAGGTTAAGGTTAAGGTTAAGATTAAGTTTAAGGTTAAGATTAACGTTTTTTCGAATATATTAACAATCATTAATATATGGTTCATTATACTTAAATTTTTTCACACATTTGTCACTATACTTATAATATATTTGTTCTATTTAGTTTGCATGCATTTTCTTTAAAAAATATGTTCATTGTTAAGAGTTTAAGGTTCACATTCATGGTTTGTGGTTTGATATTCAAGATTTAAGATTCATGGTTTATGAAAAAAGAAAAAAATTCCATTAACAGGAGTCAAACCTAGGTTCCCTGGTTAAAAGTTAGATATCTTAACTATTGGGACGACAAAATTTTAAAGGAATGTAGTCAAACGTAAATCGAACAAAAGACCTTTAAACAATTAATACAATTAATGTGAATGAGTGAATTTAGAGCTTAAGACAATCTTGCTTGTCTTTTATGTAAAGGCTACAGGCCGTTTAAAATGTTTGGTTTATTATATCGATAATTAATTTTTTAACACCTAATAATTAAATATAAATACGTAAGGTATTGAAATAAATTATTATAACAAACTAGATTACTTTTAACCCACTATATATATATATATATATATATATATATATATATATATATATATATATATATATATTATATATAAAATAGTGTATTTCTAACACTAAACGAATTAAATAACAGATGTATACAAATTAATTTTTAAATTTAACAAAATAATAAGATTGATAAAAAATACTTATTTTTTTGTAATATTTAAAAACAATTGAGAGAATTTAAGTAAGGTGGAAAAGTTTTTTTTAGTCGAAAAAAGAAACCTTCATACATTCACAAAGTATTACAACTTAACCAATACCTGTTTGTTCAAAAATCCTTAATCAGCAAATTAACATTGGGAAGGAGGAAAGTCACTCCAAAGGTCAAACAACCCTCCTCGAAGAGTTTGTTTAGCAACCCAATCAGCAACCCTATTTTTAGATTTCCTAACATATGAGATTTTAAGCTTGTAAATATCTTTACAAAAAATGATGTTTTTCACTAAAACCTTAGTGATATTAACTACTTTACACTTAGCATTAATTTAATTTACAACATTCAAATTATCACTCTCAATAGTAATTTTTCCAGTAGGGTAATTTGATGCCATATTGCACGCAACCAAGATTCCCCTTCCTTCAGCATCTTCTTTCGAGTTAGTGTAAATATCCTTAGCAAAACCTTCAACAATTTTACCTGTAGAATTGCGCAAAACACAAGCAAAAACAGCTTTGTTAGGTCTTAAATTAACCGAGGCGTCACATTTAATTTTAAAATCCCCAAGGGGTTGGGGGGTCCAATTGTTCATTCCTTCCTGCCCATGAACACCAGCAAAAATACCATTAGCATTATCAATTGAATTGATATTCATACTAGCCTCAGTGTTAAAAGCATTAGCTTTGGTAAACTTTTCATAGGCTGTTAACATTTTTTTTTCAAAGTTAAACAAGTGTCAGGGACTGAGCCTTTGAATAAAAACTCATTTCTACCTTTCCAAATAAACCAGGAAAAGAAACAAGAGATTTCTCCCAAATCTGGTATAATATCTGCTCTATCATTAGAGCATAATCTAATAAATGAAACCCATTTATGAAAATTAAATGTTGGTTCCACGATTGAAACAAAACTCAGTGGGCTAGCCCAGGAACATTGAAAAATAATATGCTCAACAGTTTCATCTTGCTCCCCACAGATTTCACAATGAGGAGATTGTATTGACCTCCTTTTAAATCTATTAACATTAGTAGCCAGCCCATTTTCAATACATTTCCACATAAAATTCTTAATTTTTTGCATACTCTTGAGTTGCCAAATGAATCTCCAATCCTTAGTTTCAAGTTTAAAAGAAGAATTGCCTTTATCCTTATATTTATCATACTCATGAATTTGTTGAGCCCTCCAAATCTTATTGTAACACTCCTTAACTGTGACATCACCACTTTTGGAAACAGTCCAATAAGGAGTGTCATCACAAGCTAAAACAGGAATGTCCAATTTGATAATGGTTGCTACAACATTTTCATAAAAAATTTCAAGTAACAGATCCACATTCCACTCTTTACCTATTTCTTTAAATAATTTTGACACAAATTCCACTTGACATAAATCAGGCTTATAGAATTGAATATCAGTTGGAATCCATTTGTCCAACCAAATATTTATTTTATTACCATTTCCAATAGTCCAAAAAATTTCATTTTTAAAGCAATTCCTTCCTTCAATTAAGCTTTTCCATCCCCAAGAACAATTAGATTGCAGAGGGGCATTCAAAAAGTCTGAGTTAGGAAAATATTTCCCTTTAAAAACCTTAAATAGTAAAGAGTTCTCATTATTCAAAAATTTCCACGCATTAGAGGCCAAAAGCGCACGATTTTGTTTATGAAAGTCCTTAAATCATAACCCTCCATCATATTTAGAGGTCATAAGTGTTTTCCATTTAGTCCAATGTCACCTTGCTTCTCCTTGGTTATTCCAGTAAAAATTAGAAACAAGTGAAGTAATACTAGATGTCAATTTTTTGGGGATTAAAAAAAACTGACATTATAAAGTTAGGGATTGACCCTATAATAGCCTTAATAAGAATTTCCTTCCCACTTTTCGAGAGCATTTTAGTGTCCCAGCTCTCCATTCTTTTAATAATCACCTCAATTAACCATTCCATTGATTTTACCTTCGAAATACCCCATGAAGATGGAATACCTAAGTATTTGCCCAAGTCAGGAAGTTTATTCATTCTAAGGATACAACTTAATTTATTTCTCAAGGTTGGTGGAGAATTTTTACTAAAAAGAACACCACTTCTATTGAGGTTAATTTTTTGCCCAGAAACATAACAGTACCAGTTAAGTGCTGTAATAAATATTTCAATATTATATTCAGATGCCTCAAGAAAAAAAAATATCATCAGCAAATAAAAGGTGGGTAATCATAGGAGCTTTCCTCGCAATAAAAATACTTTTCAAAAGCCCCAATTCTACATAGTATTCAATAAGGGATGAGAGAGCTTGAGTGACCAAACAAAATAAATATGGAGACAAGGGATCGCCCTGTCTTATACCTTTTTGTGGCTTCTCAATATCAAACAATTGCCCATTAATTTTTATTTCATATGTAACAGAAGAGATAGAATTCTGAATCCACTCAATCCACTTTTTATGAAAACCCATTTGTCTGGAGATCAAGGAGAAAGTCCAATTCAATATTTTTGTAAGCCTTACTCATGTCAGCTTTCACAGCTAAGCAAATTTTTTGTGAAGTTCTTTTATTTTTCAGAAAATGACAAGCTTCCTGGGCTATTAATATGTTCTCAAAAATTGATCTCCCCGGAATAAAAGCAGTTTGTGTTTCAGAAATTAGATCTCCACTCCAAAGTTGAAGTCTATTAGATAAGATTTTCGAAATGACTTTATAAATAAAATTAGCGCAGCTAATAGGCCTGAAAGATGTCACCATATTTGGATTAGCACATTTTGGAATAAGCGCTATAATAGTTTCATTGATTTCTTCCAGTGAAGAGTTATTTTTCATGAAATCCTCCACTAGATTCAACAGATCTAATTTAATTTCTTTCCAGAATTTTTAAATAAAAGAAGCCACCATAACCATCAGGCCCTGGGTATTTGTCAATACCCAATGACCAAACTGCTTCTTTTATTTCATCAAGTGTTACTTTAACAACCAGACATGAATTCATTTCATCAGTAACCACTTTTTTGATCTTACGTAAAATAGGATCATAATATCTCTCTCCATTAGATTTAAACACACTATTGTAATATGTTTTAATCTCATGAATAATATCATCTTTCTCATGTATCCATTCGCCATTTTCTTTCTTAATTGAAGTAATGCGATTAATAGTTCTTTTAAGCTTAGTAATAGCATGATAATATTTGGTATTCTTATCACCTAACTTTAACCATGTATTGTGAGATCTAACTGCCCAATACATTTTTTTTTCACTTTTCCTTATTAGAAACCGAAAAGGGACAGTTAAATATCTTCTCCATTTGAGCTAGTGAAGATTTTATGAGTAGTCTATTATTTAGAACTCTCTTCCTAGCCCAAAGAGAAACATATTTATTAATATGCTTACTTTTGCAACTAAATCTTTTAATACCTGAACAAGCATCAAAGATTTTAGTCTTCCAATTATTATAAATGATCTGACAAAAAGAGTCTTCAAGTAACCATCTTTTATCAATCAAAAATCTGTTATTCTTAACAGCATTATAAATACCATGGTTAAGAATAATAGGAGAGTGGTCTGAACCTACTGGAGGGAGGACAGAACACCATGAGTCAAGAAATTTAGTCATCCAAGCATTGTTCACAAGAATTCTATCAATCTTCTGCTTAATGAGCTGGTTGTCATTCCTCTTATTAGACCAAGAGATATTACCTCCTTTAGAAGTTAGCTCAAAAATATTATTAGAAGAAATAATAGAATTAAAAAGGTCCATATTAATTTTATGTAAATAACTAATCTCTCCTCCCATTTTATCAGAAGGAAATCTAATAAGATTAAAGTCTCCCAAAATACATCTGC
The DNA here is from genome assembly GCA_029959085.1 of Nemophila menziesii. NCBI lineage: Eukaryota > Viridiplantae > Streptophyta > Magnoliopsida > Boraginales > Hydrophyllaceae > Nemophila > Nemophila menziesii. The sequence continues at coordinate 8,371,417 of JARWIR010000017.1, read as the reverse complement.
AAATTGCTGTATCAGGAAGATCAGAGAGTGTTTTTATAAAACTAGCTTTATCAGCATTCCACAGGGGGGCCATAAACAAAAACAACTTCAAGAAAACCTATAACCAGAAAATCATAGGTACAGTGAATAATATTCTTATTTGCTCTAACTAATTTGAAATTATCAGAGTTTTTAGCAAAAACGGCTAAACCACCAGAAAGTCCTTCAGGGTCGATATGAGCTACAAGACTCATATTAATTTTAGATCTTAATTTAGACACAAAATTGAATTTATTCTTAGTTTCAGAAAGGAAAATTACCTCAAGATGGTGAGCCTTAACCATGTCAACTAAGCTTAGTTCTGTCAAGGGCGTTCCAACCCCTTGACAGTTCCACACTTGTATCATTGATGATCAAGGGGTTGAAGAGGGTCAACCCCGCAAACCACTTCTGTATCAAGCCCTTCTGAGGTAATATCTTCCTCCCATTTGTCTTCAAACTCAGCATTATCATTTTTTCATATATGTTTGCCTCTACCATCTCATCATCATCCCTATAAATAGGGATATTGAGAGTTTTAGGGACTTGAGAGAGTTCATCATCTTTGAGAGGTAATCCAAGGTCCTCTCTAACTTGAAGCTTGCGATTCTTATGCCTTTCAAGAGATCCAAAGCTAATATTAATATCAGAGTTGTTGGTAATAGAGGCGTCTAACACAACCTCAGGGCTTTGACATTTAGATGGGCTTGAATTAGGACCATAAAGTATATGGACCTCTCCTGGGCTAAGGGGTCTAATATTTGTTTTGAAAGCCACTCCTTCAGAACTGTTAGGGCCCAAGTTAACTTTTGGCAGCATAAGAAGAGAGTGGACCACATTGGATTGGCCCACATTATCCTTCTTCATAATTGAAACATCATCTCTATTAACACTCTGATATTGAACTCTATTTTTATTTTTCAAAGGTTTCTTAGCTTTCTTCTTCACAGAGTTTCCTCCACTTTCAGCTCTAAACACAAATTCATTGGATTTCTTATCAATCTCAGTATATCTAATCCAATTACCCAGTTTATTGATGAGCTTCTTAGGATTATCATAGTTCCTCTCCTTGTGTGATACAATACCACAAACATGGAAAAAATCAAATAGTTTCTCGTATTTGAATTAGATCCAAATCGATTGACCACTGGAAATCTTAAACATAAATCCAGACAAAAGGGGTTTAGAAATAGGACAGCTAATATGAGTTCTCACTGCAGAGTTATCCTTAAAATTCTCAGGTTTAGGAAGCTCAATCTCAGAGTCTGTTCCAAGTTTAGCAGGAATTTTCTTCACATTTCCTTCTTTAATAAAGAGAGGGGGAATACCCAGGATCCTAACCCAGTAAGAAGTTTCATTTAATATATCTGGGTTCTTAATACATTCATCATATTTCTGAACAAGGACATGAAAACCGAAAATGTGATAAGGTCTGTTCTCCCAAACAAAATCCAAGTCCTTTTGTTTCTCAAACTTAAGAACACATAGGTTCAAGCCACGTTTATCAAAAGAGATTCTACCAGAAATGCCCGAATGTTGAATAATAATTTTTTTAAGATAGTTAAAGTTGATAATACATGAAGCAACAACTCGAATAAACAGTTTAGGATCTTCAAAAGCAACATAAATTGCCTCTCTATCAGGAGAGAGGATAAGTTCCTCGTTAGATTCAGCCTTCCCATCATCTTTAATGTGAGCAATAAAGACAAAGAAAGAGAGTAGGCGAGTCTTAGAAAATAAGAGTAAATGTAAAGTCAATAAAACACGAAATCGAAACCCTTGTATATCTAAACCCAAGGAGAGAGATATATATAAGATCAATCTTCATAAGGCGAAGAGAAATAGAAAGAGACGTGTAGTTTAGGACTTTAGCTAAAAAAAAATTGATAAATAATTGCAACTCCTTTTAACTTTAGCTAAAAAACAATGTCATATTACCAATTACACTGATTTAGATCGCGATTTGTTAGATTAAGAGAACAGAAATTTACGTTATGAAAAACGCTAGAAAAAAAACTCAAAATAATATTGATATATGTCTATACATAATAATAAAAGAATAAAAGTGTGTGAAGGCGCAATTTATATTAGTTAAAAAGAAGTTATCATGATAGAAATTTGACATAAATAACGTACAAAATACTTTTTTTTTTTATGCTAATTGGTTTAAAGTTTTTTTTTAATATATGTATTATTTTACAATGTCAATATAGTATTAATTACAACTTACTTATTTTTTTTTTGATACATAAAAGAGCCACTTTGGACTCGGAGTCATTTTGACTCCAATGCGGAGTAACCTAACCATTAGACCAATTATAGTATACTTATTTTACTGTATGCTGTTTAATATTTATGTAAATTTTAAATAGTTTTTCAAGAAGTAATAAACTAAATTAAATTAATTTTTTGTAAGTCGATAATATAAAAAGATTTAACTTATGTTAAAGGGAATATAAAGAAGATAAAATACAGCGACGCATAATAGTAATAACATGCAAATTTAACATTCTAGTAAATCCATGTGGTTAGCACTTATTTATATTCTCCAGAATTGATATTATAACAAATAATAATGCAATTAGTATATCGTAAATAATCGAACAAAAAAAAGAAAAAAGAATCGTAGGATAATGCGACCAAAAAGAAAGAGAAAAATAGGATAATATTAATAATATATATACTGCAATAAAGATCTTGAATTTGTCTGAGTACAGAATGTCTCTGAAGGGATATGGACTGGTATCCACATGACCACACTGATCTCATAAGCAGACATATGCGTTTGGCTCCACAAAGGAGACCGAGGAATCAAAATCCAATCCTGCTGACTAACAAAAACTATGTTTGAGGTGTTTCATATTACTCTATCGTTTTTTATAAGCATTATTTTATTAAGTAAAAAGGATCGATCTTAAAATAACTCTAAGAAGGGGTCTCTCAAACAAATTTTTTATACCAACTACGTTACAAAAATTTACAAATTTAAAAACATATAATAAATTAAACAAATGAAGATATTGTTCTTTTAACAAAGATAATACGTTTAAACACTGAACTTTAATGGATTGAAAACTTTCTCTCTCTAGTTTTACGATTCTCTCGTTTCTCTCTTACGTCATAAGGATTTTAATTTTTAATTTTATTTCTTCCGTTTCGTCCTAACACTAATCCTAGATCGGCGGCAGATCACTTAGATCGTCCTCCGTTCTGAGAATATTAAACCTAAGAATACTAGGGTAAGCTCTCATAAGCACCATATTTCGAGGATGGGGCTTTCATCGGCCGGGGCGAAGAACAAAAAAGGGGGTCGAGAGCTCGCTAAGGAATTAACAAAAATCTTCGATTTAATCTTACACAAGATATATTTAATAAAGGATAAAAGGAAAGCTAAGAGAAGACACCGAATCAAAGGACAAGTATTACCATCAAGACCTACACCATGCTGGGTTAACCCTAGAAAGCTGAAATTAGGGTGTAATCATTATAGAGGAAGATGGGAAGATACACGCAAGGTAAGGTCTCTATTTCTCCTATATGATTTAGAGTGTTTGTCGTATATGATTTGCAGTATGGCGTGGAGAGGAAGCTTGAAATCAAAGACTTTGTTTAACAAAATAATGAAATCTGAGGAGTTGAAAGAAGATCGATATTATCAACTATCATCTGATGAAGAAATGACACAGTTTACTAGAAACATGCAGACACTTTTTGAGGGTCACGAGATTTTTGTAGCAACCAAGGTGAAACTGGAGAGACGCCACCTCAAGACTGCTAGCAATATCATTACAGCGCGAGCAACGAAGAGACTCAAATATTTTTCAAATAAGAATAAAGTCATGCGTGGGGTAAGATTTGTGTATAAATTCACTCGCTTAGAACAAGGTATAACCAAGTTCATAACTCAGCTTAACTCTTTCTGCAAGAAAATCTTTCCCTCTTCCAAAACTAAACAAAAAGTCACCTCTCTCTCTAATCTTACTACTAATCTGTTTCTATTCTTACAATTTAGACAATCAAACACTAACTATTGTTTCTGTGAGAATAGTGTAATGGCTTCCAGGGACTTCCATTCACTTCCCATAATTCCACTGACTGAGCACAAGTACAGGAAATTGGGGGTAATTAATATCGGGATCAAAGCTCGCTTAGCTAAAAGCATGAAGGAGGAGAAGGCAATTCTACTAAAAGTCATAGGAGACACTATTGTGTATGCTGTCCAAATGCGAAAGTTTATTGAAGAAAGATGGGGTATCCAGGGCCACTTTCGCCTCTCTGATGTGAAGACAAATACTTTCAAGCTTGAGATTTTTAATGAACGAGAGTTTAAAAGAGTCTGGGAAATGCGCCCTAGTATAGTGCAGAAGATGCATATAAGCATGACAATTTGGCCTCAGGTAATAGAATTTCCAGACCTTAATACTGACTTTTCTTCAATTTGGGTTCAGGTTAGGGGACTAGCGTTTAAGCAGAATAACGTAAACACTGTAAAAGCGTTGGAGATATGCTTTATCAAAGTTGAAGCCATAGACTATCCAATTGTGGCAAACTGCGATATCAAGGTTTTGCGCTTCAGAGTCAGAATCAACACAAAGTACCCATTACCACCTGGCACTTACCTCCTTCAAGAGGAAGGAGCAGCATGGGTTGTATTTCAATACGAGAATACAGGCACGCTTTGCTTTAGGTGTGGAAGAATTGGTCACCAATATGGGGATTGTCCGGTTCGAATCATCAGGCAGGTAGAGGATATAGACGAGAGAAGGAAGGTTACTTGGAGTATAGACAACATAGCAAAATTCCCACCATTTAATCCGATCTATGGCCTTCATTTAAGGATTGATGGTGAGTTTGTTCACTTCTCTTACAATAACAATGATACTCGAGGTACAGGAGCGAACATGGAGAACAGGGTTCCAGTTAGAGGACTGGTGATAAAAGAACCAAGGGAAGGAGACCTCAGCAAGTTTAACTACACAAGAAACACAGGCTCGAGTCAAATGGCAAATCATAGAAATACTGAGGAGGAGAAACAAGGGGAGGAAAGGGACTGGAATAATTGGAACAAGCAGATGCACGACTTAAGGATTGAAATCCATGAATCAGCGCAAAAAATTGAAGCATACAAAAGAACCCATGGAATAACAGATGAAGGAGAGGATGAAAACTCTGGGAATGTGCGAGCAGCTCTTATGGCTTTCGAGGAGGAGGTCAGAAAGATAAAAGGAAAACAAGCCATGAACCACAACACTAATGACTCTGAGAATCAAGACAGTGGATCTGAAAATCAGCAGGCAATCAAAAGAAGGAGAGAGCAGAGAAACACACAAATGGAGAACGAAATCAGCAGGAAAAAAGCTCAAATCACAGGTGGTTTCAAAAAGTTAAGGGTAGTGGATCCTATTGAGGAATTTGTAAACAAAAACAAGTATAGTATACTAGAAGATGAGAATGAGGAGAGTGACTACCCCCCAAAGATTAGAGAAAAGAAGAAGGGTAAAGGAGAAGCATCAAAGACTCGAAATGAGTCTGATTCCCAGTTTGAACCAGAGGAAGAACACGAAGGTAGCTATGAGAACAGTGAAAACTACTTTGAAAAGGATTATGAGGGAGGAGGAGATGACCATGATATGAATTTCCAATATGATGATGCAGAGGAGGAAGAGATGTCCCAGAATTCCAAAAAAGGAGGCGGCTACTCCGGTAAAGCCGCGAGTTACATATGACTACTTTGTTTTGGAATGTCCAGGGGTTGCGAGCTCCCTTGACATTGACCAGGCTACGCTCGTTGGTGTTTCAGTTTAAACCTCAGGTGGTGGTGTGCTGTGAAACAATGTTAAAGGAAGAGGATTCCTTTGATGTTGTTAGAAAATTTGGTTTTGAAAAATCTTTTGTTGTAGAACCCACTGGTAGTGCCTCTCACTCCGGTGGGTTTTTGGTTTTATGGCACGTTGGTGTGCCTCTTGCTGTTGTTTTGTCTAATTCCTTTTTTGTAGTAGTTAAAATTAATGAACTTTCATTTTCTTATTTCATGATCTTTATACATGCACCTAATGATCCGAATGATAGGAAAAGAATCTTTGATGAAATCTCTATATGGGCAAGTGGAATAAAAGAGCCATGGACAATTATAGGGGATTTTAATGCTATTCTCAACAACAACGAGAAACTTAGCAAGAATCCAGCAAATTTACTTCACATTAATGACTTTTTGAACTTTACTTCTACTAACACTTTATGCGAGATTAAATCTAACGGGTGTTTTTTCACGTGGTCAAACAGGATGGAAGGAGACAAGCATGTAAAGACAAGAATAGACCGAGGACTCGCAAATTACGAATGGATGAGCAGATTCCCAAGGGCACAAATGTTCATCCCTCCGGCAATCGGGTCGGATCACTCGCCTCTTATACTCCATCATGATATTAATATGAAAACAGGAATCAAATACTTTAAATTCGAAACCCGCTGGCTTGATAATGATGAATGTAGGATAGTAGTTGAGAAAAGTTGGAAAGAATTCAATATGAATATTCCAGTAAAAAACTTCATAAAAAAAAGGGAAAATACCAAGAAAGAACTAGTTAAATGGCATGTTAGAACTTTCAAAAATCATGATATAACAATCAGGAACCTTCAAGAGAAACTTATAAAACTAAATAACAATATAACAAATTCGGACAAGGCTAACGAAGAGAAATTAATAAAAAACGAAATAAAATTAGAGTATGAAAAAGAAGAAAAGTATTGGAGTGATAGATCTAGACAAAACTGGTTGATTTATGGAGATAAAAATACTAAATTTTTCCACTTAGCGACCATCCAAAGAAGGAAAGCCAATCGGGTGACAAAAATTAAAGATAATAACGAGAATTGGATAGAGGACAATAACGATATTAAAAACTGTTTCCAAAACTATTACAAAGAACTTTTTAAAGAGGTAGAAACTACCAAGAGTGTTATGGAAAAAGCAACCGAATTTATAAAACCTCGTATTACGGATGAGATGAACAAAGAACTTACGAAGAGACCTACAATGGAAGAAGTGGAAGGAGCTGTTAAAGAGCTTTCTGCATCTAAAGCTCCTGGACCAGACGGACTAAACGGTAAGTTTTATAAGGAGTTTTGGGATATCATTAAAGAAGATATTTATACACTAGTTCTGGATTTCTTTGAAAATAATAGCTCAGTCGAGAAAATCAACGATACTCTAATAGCACTTATCCCGAAAGGTAATGTTCAGGAGAACCTTGGTGATTTTAGACCCATATCATGCGTTAATTTCATATATAAGATTATCGCTAAAATTCTCTCTAATAGACTTAGAATTTATATGAATATTATCATCTCCCCGACCCAGTCAGCATTTATCAAAGACAGAGCCATACAAGATAATATTATCATTGCACAAGAAATATCTTTCTTTATGAACAGGAAGCGAAAAAACAAAAAGCACATGGCTGCTATTAAAATAGATATGGCAAAAGCTTACGACCAGGTACGCTGGGATTTTATTCTTCTCATTTTAAACAAATTTGGTTTTAGCGAAAAATGGATAAATTGGATAAGAAATTGCATATCGACGACCTCATTTAATATTACCCTTAATGGGGAGAGATTAGATAAATTCAAAGCAGGTAGAGGATTAAGACAAGGGGACCCCTTATCCCCGTATCTTTTTACAATTATGACGGAATCACTGATAAGCCTTATTGATCATGAAATAGAGAGAAAGAATATTAGTGGTATAAAAATTAATCAAAACTGTCCAATGATATCTCACTTACTATTTGCAGATGATTCTTTATTCTTTATTAATATAGATGAGACTAACTTGGAAATGTTTAAGCAATGTTTGACTGATTATTGCGAAGGATCAGGACAAAGGATTAATCTTAACAAGTCAGCAATTTACTACAGCAAAGAAACACCTGAAGAAAAAAGGATTGAAACATCAGAGGCTATGCAAATTAAAGAGACAGAAGATTTGGGTTATTATCTAGGGATTCCACTATGTCATAAAAGATCGAAAGTGGAATCTCTTGATTGGATAGCTAAGAAACTCTTTAAAAATACTGAAGGCTGGAAAGCAAGACTACTTTCAGAGGGGGGCAAAGAAGTTCTAATCAAAGCAATCCTCCAAGCAATCCCTAATTATTATATGTCTATTTTTTCTTTTCCAATTTCGTTTTGTAAGAAACTTATTTCAGCTATTTCTAATTTCTGGTGGAATGCAGGAGAAAAGAATAGGATTCATTGGGTGGCATGGGAGAAGGTTGCAATAGGAAAATTAATAGGAGGATTAGGCTTCAAGGATTTTAAAAAAATGAATACAGCGCTATTAGCGAAACAAGCATGGAGAATCTTACATAGCAAGAATAATCTAGCAGCGAAACTCTTAAAAGGTATCTATTTTCCTCGCTGTGGTTTTCTAGAATGTAAATTAAGACAAAGTAGAACCTGGAGTTGGGCCAGTTTAATAGAAGGAAGGGATTTCCTAGTCAAACATGGCATTTATATTATAGGAAACGGAGAAGATATAAATATTTGGAAAAATAGATGGATAGACACACCATGGAAAATAGAGAAACCAGAAAATTGTGAATATAATAAAGTTAGAGAATTGTTTATAAAAGACACTAGGATTTGGGACGATGAAATACTAGATAACTTATTTCCAGAACCAATTATACCAATTATCAAAAGGATAAGATTATATGACACGGAAATCAAAGATAAGTTTATATGGCCTTTTTCCAAAGAGGGCACCTATGATACTAAAACAGGTTATAAAAGATTGGTGGAGGATCATATAGAGAAAAATCCGACAAATTCAGCTGAAATCCAGAATCATACTTCACCCATATGGAAGCTTATTTGGAATTCGAACATACCGAAAAAAATAAAAATGTTTAATTGGAGGGCAATCAAAAACGCTTTACCTACGAAGAAGAATCTCTACAACAGAAAATGTGCACCTTCAACAAACTGCGCTTGGTGTAATGAAGAAGGAGAAACAGTGGAACACTTACTCCTAAGATGCAACATGTGTAAGGATATATGGGCAGGAACAATGGCACAAATAAGAATCGAAGAAAATAACGAAGATTCAATAGAAGAATGGTTCATTAAAATAGTTAGCAGCTTCAAACAAGCAGGATGGGAAGAGCATATTATTAAAGACATGATCATGATTAATCTCTGGAACATTTGGAAAGCGAAAATGAAAGGTGTACATGAAAATACACCGGTAAATGGAATGGCCATAATAATGAGCACAAACAAACTAATGGCGGAGGTCCACGGAATAGAGTGGAACAAGATAAAAAACTCAAAGTACCTAACTCCAAATACAACAGAAGTAATTTCTACTATAGAGGATATCAACGAGTACGAGACTATATATTACTGTGATGCATCTTTCAACAACAAGAGTGAACCCACAGGAATAGCAGTAGTCGAGGAGAATCGACACAACCTCTCAACTAATAAGCATACCCTCAATATAGACTGTAACTCAGCGGTCGAGGGCGAAGCTTTAGCGGTTCTCAAAGCAGTTGAACTGGGATCTATTAACCGAAATACCAAGAAATTGGTACTCTCGGATAACCTTGAAGTTATACAAGGTATTAAGCAAGTGTCAGCAGCACGTTGGTCTATCCAACCCATCCTTCGTAGGATTATTCTCATTTGTGGAGATAATGGGCCAAAATTTAAACATATTAAAAGGGATCTCAACAAATTGGCGGATAAGCTAGCGAAGGAAGCTAGACACAGGGCAGGGGAAGGGAACGACAGGGCTCTTCAACCTTTCCTTTTGAATAATCTTTTTGGTAAATTAGGAATCGGATAGGTAGTGTTTGTAATCTGCCGGGGATGCTAGCATCCCTTTATTGTTCAAAAAAAAAAAAAAAAAAAAAAAAAACACTGAACTTTTTTAAATAAATAAATAAAATGGATCTGAATTTTTTTAAATATGATATTTATTCAATATAAAATAATATTTAGGAGAGGAGGGGGAAGGGGATGGTCGAAGCGGTTGCTTCCTTCGCCTCGCTAGAACCAATCTTGGACTAAAATAAGAGTATTATCTTATTACATCAACATATACTAGATTCGTTAATAAGCCCTTAATAAAAATCGTTAAAGTTTAAGAGTGAGATTTACCCAATTTGAAACTAGCTAAGATAGCTAGAAGCTCCGAGCTAAAATATTGACATATTCGTTCACCAATCTGTTAACGTGACGGGTGACAATGTTCCTGATTAGGGAAGTCAATGGATTGGATATTTTCGAAATTGCATAACCATATTCATATCCATTGAGAAAAATAATAATCAAATCCGCATCCATTATTCATCGGATTTTAGAAATTATTTACCAAATCCGCATCCACGACGGATGCGGTTTATCCGTGGTTAATCCGTATCCGCAATCATTTAAAATGATTTAAATAAAATAAATTATTATGCATTTTTAAAATTCTAAAATTAGCTATAAAATTAAAATTATTTGAAGACCATAAAATGGTTTTGAAAATATTTCCATCTAATATTGGATGGTCCAATACCAATCGTATTATGTCACATACACCATGTTTATGTCATGCAAAAACTAATTATAATAACTACTTAGTTAATCTAATGACATGTGTTTTATCAATACAATGATCGGTTATGATATTAATATTTGACTATCCAATATAGGATGGAAGTTTTACCCAAAATGATATTAGAAAATATAGTAATAAAATAACTAATAATCAATTAGCTAGTTTATGTGTAGAATAATTATATTTGATCGATATTATGTATGAAATTTGCATGTATAGGATATCATTATATATAGATATATATTTTAATATTTTTTTTATATTTTTATTCAGATTTCTGATTATCCGTCAGATTATTGTAAAAGACCAAATCCTAACGGATAATTCACCGGTTACCTTTTGTGAGAACCAAACCATCATGGATGTACCATCGGTTCCACTAACGGATTATTTATCGGATCGGATATCCATCGGTTACAGTTAATATTTGAACCACTGACATCCCTATTCCTGATGTGCTTTAAAGAAACAGATGACTTATTTATAATAGGTTTGATGTTCCATCTCGAGTTGGTTGGTTTTAATATATGACCGATTATGTCTTGGAAATCTGAAAAAGGCAGACATTCTAAATCCATTTGAGTATAAAGTCTTAAAAGAGGATGAATCTCTGACACGAAAATCCTCGACCACCTAAAGATCTTTTGTAGAAAGGGATAAAAAAATTCAAGCTCAGACCACCTAACAGTCATACTCGGTCATATGGTTCAACCATCTGGAGTTTTCTATCAACAAATGTTAGCAGACACACAAAAAGATGGCAGATAACTGAGTGGCAAAAACTAGAGTTGTTTATAGCTGTTATCCACCTACTGGAGGAATTTGTACACATCTCTATCATCCGACCAAAGCTAGCGGGCACTCAATGTGCAAATTCGTAAATTAAAATTAGAGAGAGAGAGAGAGAGTTTTTAGCCTTCTTGTTCTTTTAATACAAGGCCACTCTCTTGGGAAATATCAGCTCTCATAATTTTCATTGCCAACATATTTTAGGGGTAAAGCCGTTAATATGACATGATAGAGCCTTAACCGCATGTCGACCCGACCCATAATGAAATAGACACCGTACGAGCTTTGAAATGGAAGACCATCCATCATTTTTTTTTGTATTCTGGTGAAAGTGCTTTATTTCAATCACGAGAGATTATTTAGGGAAGTTTTATGCAAATGTCGATGAAGGAGTGTTTATTGGATATTCAACGAAGGAAAAAGCTTGGAGTCCCCCAATGCGTGATATAAAAATGATACAATAATAAGCGTGGGATGACGCTCCGCATTGTATGGATCGAATGCAAGTAAAAATGATAACTAGGTTTATCATTTTCCTCAAGGATCAATTGCGGGTAGTGGTGTTTATTATAGTGTAAATGCATGAAGATTGTAATCAAAATAATAAAGTATAAAATAGTTCAAATAGGAGATGTTTGTTTGGTTTTCAATAATTAATAACTAAGAAAAAGGAAACGATAATGATTAAACTAATGATAAAAGTAAACAAGTAAATAGACAAATATATGAACTAATAGGAGATGGTTGTTTGAGGAATTGCTAATAATAATTTATGTAGCTAATTAATCGTGCTATTGATAAGGGTGAGTGGGATATGTTCACATTAGTCAGGATTCTAATGCAATCTAACTCTCCATCTGGGTGATGTTAGAGCCCAACCTTACGCACCTGTCGGCTATCCGATGAATTATAATCACAACCATAACATCTACCTAGCAGACACGACATTCCGGCCTGCTGCCTCGCACTAGGCGTTGATATGCTAATTCCTTAACCAAGTTCCATATCCAGGTGTTAACTTGATTACTTCGGCCTCCCACTACTTGTCCACAGAACAGATGGTAATTAATACAAACATATAAAGAAATGGAATAATAAAATAAATCCAACGCTATTAAATATCATAATGATATCCCAAATACAATAACTTAATTGAAAAGCTAACACAAAGTATTACAATACCATCCTCAAGCAATAAGGGTTTAACTCATACTTGAATAAAAACTAAATATATGAAAACTAAGTAAAACTAAGAACATATTCATGTTTAAAAGAGAAAATAAGACAAAGTTACTGGTTATACTGCAAGGAACCGGTGAATGGTTGAGGTAGCATGGCTGGATTCATAGACAAACCCATGTTCTTCCTCTTCCTTCTATTCTTAACGCTGCTTCCCCCTTTCTAAACTAGTTCTTCTCTTGGATAAAATTGTGTACTGATGGAATACGACTTGGGGGCTTGAAAAAATAGCTTATATATGTTCTAAAAATGTTTGGGCCCCCTTTTGGCTTGTTAAATTAGGTTTGGAAGGGGCCTAACCTGTTTAACTTAAACAAATTTCTGGTTTATACCACGGTAGATGCAACTGGCATGACTTGTTCATCTTAACTCCAAATTAAATTCTGTCACTTGCGAAACGACCCTTACTTCAAGCTCTGTCTAAATCAAAAGGAATCAGGTCTATAGATCTCACTAGTAAGTCGTAGTGACTGAAACACTAAGGTGTAATATTTCTCCAGTAAACGCTCCAACTCCCAAAGTGGCTCTAAGTTTCATTTCCTCTTTGAATTGGGGTTTCTCTTGACTCTTTAAATTCTATTCCTTATCTTGGGCCACTGCATCAAGCATTACCTAAAAGCTACACACTTAACACACAATTAAGGCGCAAAATCTCTATAAATAGTAATATATCCAAAACAAGGAGTTAAAGTTCAATATAGAAAATAACAGGGAAATATACCCTACTTAGGCCCAATAACATCCCAAAATAATATCTCGTGAATGTCCAACACAAAAATAGAGACTTCAACCGTGATTTTGTCTTCTTTTACCGTGTTGACAACACTCACGATGATCAACATGGTATGTGCTCGCGGTATACCAAATGTGATGTGTGGTATACCAAAAATCCTCGTTTCTCTCCATATTTCACACCATATTGGTGATCAAATCAAGATTGTTGTGACGGTAGGGGCCGTGATGTGCATTGCAGGAAGCTGCGGTGTACCACAAAGCCTCTCGACCATCACGCATAAATTCATTAAAAATACCTACCCATCGAGACAGTCTCCTCTTTTTCGCCCCAAACTCAAATCCTACAGGACCTACATATCAAAAACACTTATTCCCCTATAATTAAACATAGTATACACTAAAACACATGAAATTTAGCTAATCTACACTACTAAAAATGAAAATAAAATGCATAAAACTTTTAAAATTGTAGGTTGTCTCATGTAAGCACTTTTATTTTATGTCGTTCAAAGTTCAACGTTTTAAGCTCGCTACTTCTTCTTTATATAGCCTCCCAGCAGCGGGTGAGGCTGTTCACATCTACCAATCAGAACTAGCGACCTTTCTTTCCTCGTACCTTAATCACCTTCGCCGAAATGAACCGAGTGACTATGAACAGTCCTATCAAAGAATTCTTGTATCCCCGTGGTCTAGTTTAGGGTTTTGGGGCTTTCCATGCGACCTCATCACCTACCCCAAACTCATCTTTTTCTTTCTTATTCACGGTTTCGTGGGGGATCTCAACTTCTACCTCCTTGGTCACAAATCGGATTATTAGGTCCTCTCGTGACTCCTTCGTGTACTTATTTCGCGAAACATAGAATGATTGGGATTTATCTTCAATACGAAAGGTCACAGTTCTCTCAATTACATTATTTATGGTGCTGGTCATGGACAGACACGAACTCAAAAGTATGAACAGGACGTTATGATCCGCAACTTAATCGAGAATAACAAAATCGATGGGAATAGCTAGATTACCTATGTGGACGAGCATGTCCTCCACGATTTCCCACGTATTTGTTGTGGGACGATCCGTCATTTCTAATATGAAAGATGTTCTCTTGGCATATCTAATGCCCAACATCTTAAAAACACTTTTGGGAATGAGACTGACACTCGGAGCCAAGTCAAACATCGCTTTCGATCGTTGACAAGTTATAGTTTAATAAGTGGGGTTATATTATTCTCCACAGGGATTATCATGTAAATGATTATGCTTTGAATAGTGTATATGTGTAAAGATTTAAAATAGGAATAAGTAGATAGAAAAGATTTAAATGCAAAAAATGTATATTTGGTTTTCAAGGATAAAAAACTAAAGTAATCAAAACACAAGATTAAAACTAATGATTTAAGTAAACAATATCATGAAAACTAAGTAAGATAAAAGTTGAACTAATAGATGAGAAGGTTATTTGAGAAATTTCTAGTAATTGCCTATGTCACTAAGTTAATTTGTATCATTGATAAGGTCGAGTTGGCGAATTTTGCATTAGCCGAAATTTAACAATCCTTCTAACTCTTGTCGGTTGCTTAGAATGCATTATTTCATGATTCGAGACCCCTCTCGGGTGACACTAGAAATGAGTCCGATGATGGAACTTCTAACCCTATTGACTACCTAGTCGGGCAAGACCTCCCGGTTCAATACCACACATTAGGCGACTATACGCTAGGTCCGCAACCAAAAACCCCCTCTCGGGTGTAAGCTCAGTTACAAAAGCTACCCACTACTTGGCCAGAGAATATGTAGTATTAAAATAAACGTAAATTCAATTGAATAAATATAAAACCATACTCAATTAAACAATTTATCCCAAATGCAATAATCCAATTAACCCGCTAAGCATAAGTTCTTACATAGGCTACCTCAAGAAATGAGGATTAGTTCATGCTAAAAGAAAGGAAATAAATAAAAACTAATTACAAAATCATATTCAAAATAAAAAATAAAGATAAGTTAATCTTTAAGAAAAAATGAAAAGGTGAACCGTTGGGGAAGAATTGTTGGGTTTATGGACAAACCCTTCTTTTCTCCTCTGCAGCCCTTCTGCTCTTGCTTCCTTGCATCGAATTATGAACAATCCTTCTAACTCTTGTCGGTTGCTTAGAATGCATTCTTTCCTAATTCGAGACCCCTCTCGGGTGACCCTAGAAATGAGTCTGATGATGGAACTTCTAACCCTATTGACTACCTAGTCGGGCAAGACCTCCCGGTTCAATACCATACATTAGGCGCCTATACGCTAGGCCCGCAACCAAAAACCCCCTCCCGGGTGTAAGCTCAGTTACAAAAGCTACCCACTACTTGGCCAGAGAATATGTAGTATGAAAATAAACGTAAATTCAATAGAATAAACATAAAACCATACTTAATTAAACAATTTCTCCCAAATGCAATAATCCAATTAACCCGCTAAGCATGAGTTCTTACATAGGCTACCTCAAGAAATGAGGGTTAGTTCAGGCTTAAAGAAAGGAAATAAATAAAAACTAGTTACAAAATCATATTCAAAATAAAAAATAAAGATAAGTTACTCTTTAAGAAAAAATGAAAAGGTGAATCGTTGGGTTTATGTACAAACCATTCTTTTCTCCTTTGCAGCCCTTCCGCTCTTGCTTCTTTGCATCGAATTATAAAATAAAAAATTGTCCCCCTTTGGCTCACTCAATTAGGTTTGGAAGGGACAGTTTTACTTAGCAGTATTTTGGTTCGAGCCACGATGGAAGCGAATGTCATAACTTCTTCATCTTAACCCAAGTGACTCTGACTTCAAGATTATTTTTTATCAAATGGAATCAAGTCCAATTTTCTTACCAATATTTCATAGTGATTAAAACAATAGGGTGCAAAGATTTCTCCAGCGAACTCTCTAACTTTCCAAAGTAACTCTAGGCTCAAATTGCGCCTTGGCTTGGGATTTATATTGACTTATTGAATTCTTTTCCTCATTTTGGATCCTTCTATAAAATGTACATAAAAGCTACACATTTAAAACAGAATTAAAGCACAAAATATCTACAAATAGTAATATGACTAACACGAGAAGCAAAAGTAAAATATAGAAAATAATAGGGAAAATTCCCTCACTTAGGCCCAATAAACTCCCAAAATAATTCACGTGAATGGACTAATCTATCAAAAAAAAGACATCAATACCCCCTACTCAAAGTTTTGTCATCCCAACATAATAGAAAGAAAATAGAGTTTAGAAGGGTCTAAGTCAAGTAAGTCTTAGAAGAGAGAAAGAGTGGAGAAGTAATGAATGACACTAAAGCATAAATTCCAATAAGTTTTATATAGTAGAATTTACAAACTAAATCGTATATAAAATTATAAAATAAACAATCCACACATATTAATTTCAAGATCAGATTAGATTTTCCATGCGCAAAGGTTAGGTCCTTTCTTAGTTCACTATGGTGGCTATAGGGTGTTCCTAGATCCTCACATAGTCTCTAAGGTCCATCTAACTACTCTCTATTAGTTTGAAAGCTCCTAAATTGCATAGTCAAGAATCATATAGTCTTTAAGGATATAATGTAGGCTTAGAGTAGGTGTGATACGTATATTTGGATAATTTAGAATGAGCTTTTGGCTCTCTCCTCACTAGCCATCGATGAGTCACCTTGCATCTGATGTCTCCCTATTTTTTCTATTTATTAGCCCCTTGGAGACATCCTTTTAGGTGAATAAATGACTTATTTGATAGACTTTTATGCGTATTTG
Source organism: Nemophila menziesii (assembly GCA_029959085.1). Taxonomy (NCBI): domain Eukaryota; kingdom Viridiplantae; phylum Streptophyta; class Magnoliopsida; order Boraginales; family Hydrophyllaceae; genus Nemophila; species Nemophila menziesii. The sequence continues at coordinate 8,354,252 of JARWIR010000017.1, read as the reverse complement.
ATCATATTACACTTTCTCCCTTTGAAATTTAACTATTTGCAGATTCTGAGCTTTTGTGCGTAAATTTGACTATTTTTAGTGCAAAGTTAATAGGTTATTGAATTTCATGAAAGACCAATCCAATGAGGAGAAGTGAGAATTAAAGTCTTAGTGTATTTTAGAGTGTTAGGAAATGTTTTTACTCGAGTTTCTATTTTTAGAGCGTGCTTTCCTATTTCTATTTCTTGAATTATTGATTTATTCCATTTAAGAATATGCGGTTTAATTAGTTATTTAATATAAATCTTTAAAAGATAAATGGTAATTACTTAGAGACCAAGTCGAGATAAAGAAGTAAAGGAAAGAATATTTACATGGAAATAAGAAGATTTAGGAAGGATATATGCAAAGAAGGAAAAGATAAAGCTGCCTTATGAATCTGAAATTCCAGCCACGTTTCAAAGACGAGTCCATAACTAAAGATTGGCTAGGAATCTGGACGAGTGGTCTTCACTAATAGAAAGATCTTTCCGATACACGCGGTTTCATATATTGGAAATCCTCAAACGGATAAGTATTGAATGAGATATGACCAAATCAAATCAACAGCAGAATCTTACCTTTCCTAGAATTTAGGGCTACGAATTTGAGAGTTCTTAACTTGTCTTCCATGCCAAGTAAATTCGACCTCGGGTTCCCTAACACCTATAAATACACCCCTTAGCCTCCTCTTTTCACACACTTCAGATAATTACACAAGAGGATTAAGGTTTTCAAGTCAGAGCAAGAAGGCAAGGAGAAGCTAGTGCTGAGGAGTCTTATTCTTCCATCATCAGTCATCTTACCCTTTAGGTTCTTTATTTTCTTTCTATAATTCGAAACTATGTCATTTATTTATTTAATTTTAGTCTTCCATTCCGTTATGAACTAATTTCTTTAGTACTTGAGAATCGCTATATGGGTTGAACTTAATTCTGTTTAATTTATGTTTTCTGAATTTGGGATTTAATGGTTAAATTAGATTAGGTATTTTGTGTTGACTATTATTTTGTTTTAATCACTAATTTTGAAGTCATGAATCAAACTTAGCTCATACTAATTAGGCTATTCCATATAGCGGCGTAATGATCACCTTGACGGGGGGGGGGGGGGGGGGGGGGGTTTAATTACAGACTTAGATAATAGACGCATAGTATCCGTTATTGACCCTGACGGGCATAACTAACCATGCAGCCAATGAGGTAAATTAGTATTCATCTGAAAGTATCTTATATTCACCCTGACGGGGTTTTTAATACCGGAGGATAGCTCCTAAGTCCATCCTGACGGGGGTTAGGAGATATTAGAGTCCCGACTAGCACAATAATACCAGTTTAGCCCTTAAACAGAAGCATGAATTAGATAGGTTAGGTGAAAACCTTGCGAGGATCAAGTACTCTTTCTCATCTGAAGTTTCAAGTCTCTTTTATTTTCTTTCTTATTTCCTTAATTTATTTTCTTGCATCTTTTAATTTATAAAAACATAACAAAAATCTTTACTTTATGTTTCTGTCAAGCAATTATTCTTACTTTTCGATTAATACCTGAGTTGTGCCTAATCCGTCCCTGCGAAAGAACTTGTTTATCATATATTACTTGGACAACCGTACACTTGCGGTTAAGTGGTTCCTTTATTTTCAGTTCTTAATTTATAAACACATTAGGACCCACCAAGTTTTTGGCGCCGCTGCCGGGGACGGTAGCGTGTGACCCCGGTGTTAATCTTTAGTAGTTTAATTGTTAGTTTAGTTTTAGTTTTATTTTTCAGTTTTACGCTTTGGGTTGTCTTTCTTTCTCAGGTTTACAGGTTTCGGTTTATGCGTGAAGATATCGTGATTCTTGCAAATCCCGAAAACCTAGTTCGAGAAGCAAATAAAAGAAAGAGAGAAGCTAAAGCAAAAGAGTTAGAGGAGCAATTAGCAAGAAAAACAATGTCTGAAAATCAGGAACTCAACCCTCCTCAGAACAATGATCTGTGGTTCATCAATGGCCCTGAAGAAGCTCCATTTCGAGCACCTGCCCTCGGAGTTGGTCCAGCAAATATTAATGTCGAGTGTTTCAGACCCGATCCTGGTATGTTATCTCAATTTCAGAGTTATGGCAATTTCTGAGGAGCACCTGGCGAAGATCCAATCCGTGCTGTACAGAAGTTCATGCAAATTTGCGATTCTTATATTACGCAAGGAGTAACTAGAGAGCAAATGTATTTTGCTAATTTTAGATACTTCGTTATTGATGGAGCAAGTGAGTGGCATGATTCTCAAGTTCCCGGAACAATTACAACATGGGATGCATTTCAAACTGCGTTCTTCGATAGATACTACCCAACAAATATGGGATTAGATGCGCAAGTTGAAATAACTTCATTCAAACAAGATCAAGACGAGACTTTGGGTAGAAGCTGGAAGAGATTTTAGATTTGTTTAAGAAGTGTCCCTGATCATGGCCTCACAGAGATTCAACAGATGAAGATATTTTACCGAGGACTTGATGGCTCTTCAAGAAAGTATCTAGACTTACTTTGTGGTGGTGGATTTTTACAGGTACAACCCGTCCATGCTAAGATTATTTTGAATAGAACTGTAACAAATGAACTGGGTTGGAATACTGTGAGAACACCTATCCGCGGTGGAAATAGTGCGTTGATCGAAGAAAAATTCACCGCCATGGAAAATAAACTTGAGCAACAATTAAAACAACTTACTCTCGCTGTTACAAAGAGTGTTGCAGGTAAAAGAGCAGAAGTTAATATCACACAAGAAGTTTATGGGTGTTCTAACTGCGATATGAAAGATCATGAGTGGGAGCAATGTCAAAACAATCCAGAATCCGTAATGTTTGTTTCCAACCGAGGTAACTATAACTCAAGTGGTCAAGGTTATCAACCGAATAGAAACCATTCGGGTTTCCAATATTCAAATCCAAATGGGGCTGCTAATCCAACTTATGCATATCAACCACGCCCCCAAGGCAATACTTTCAACAAAGACAACAAAACAATTGCCAAGGTGGACAAGCGTACAGAAATCAAGCTCAGAGACAACCTCCTCAAGATTCTTATACCGACACCATGAACCAGAAAGATCTGCCTACTCAACCTCAAGAAGGTGCATTAGATGTGCAACAAACCTTGACGACAGTAATCAACATTCAACAAACTACGGCCGCAACACTTAAATTGATGGAAACTCAGATGGCTCAGATGGCAAAGCAATTGAATCGACGTCAACAAGGATAATTACCGAGTGACACTGAAGAACCCAATCAAAGAGAAGATTGTAATGCAATAACACTTAGAAGTGGTAAGAATCTCCCACCACCTCCTCTTCTTGTGATGAAAGAAAAAGAAACAACTATGAAAGAAAAACCGGTAAAGGATGTGACGGAGAAAGAAGATGAACCTGAAGTAGTGGAAATGGAGAAGATTCTGGAAAAGCCAAAGAAGCCAGATACTACAATAACCCGTCCTCCTCCCCCTTTTCCCTTGAGAGTTCAGAAGGAAGGCGATATGGCTGACTATCATAAATTCTTGAATGTGGTACGTGGTCTTAATATTAACATTCCATTCTCAGATGCCATTAGAGATGTGCCGAAATATGTCAAATTCTTGAAGAGATCCATCGCCAACAAAAGACCACACCTTGAGAATGAGATGGTAAGTTTGCCTGAAGAATGCAGTGCCATATGCCAAAGAAAATTGCCACCAAAACTACTTGATCCTGGGAGTTTTACGATTCCTATTTCCATTGGCAATGAGTCGAAAGGTAAAGCTTTGTGTGATTTGGGAGCGAGTATCAATCTCATGCCCAAATAAAATTTTGAGATGTTGAAGATAGGAGAAGCAAGGCCGACATCCATGGTCTTACAAATGGCTGAAAGATCCCTCGCACATCCAGAGGGACACATAGAAGATGTCCTCGTCAAGGCAGGTACTTTAATTTTTCCCGTTGATTTTGTTATTCTTGAATACGACGCGGATAGGAATGTCCCCATCATCTTGGGATGACCATTCCTAGCCACGGGGAGTACTGTTATTGATGTAGAAAACGGAGAATTAACAATACGAATCCAAGACGAGGAGGTAAAGTTCAACGTGTTTAGGGCAATGAAGTTTCCAGATTTGCGAGAAGACTGTTTCCGATTGGACGTAATTGATTTAGCCACACGAGAAGTATGGGAATACATGAACTTCGGTGATATCTTGCATGATGCCCTAACACTTGACTTACCAAAGCCAATAGAAGAGTTAGCCGAGACAGTGGCAGCTATTAACTCTGGATATCTGAAGCAGAAGCGTCTCACTTATGAACCTGTCCGAGAACCGGGGAGATAGTTCTTAAAAATAAACCATCTATCGAAGCTCCCCCAAAATTAGAAGAAAAGCCGCTTCCGACACACCTAAGGTATGCGTATTTAGGTACTAACAAAACTCTGCCTGTTATTGTTTCAGCTACTTTAACAGGTCTTCAAGAAGAAAAACTGTTGCGCATACTACGAGCTAACAAAGAGGCGATTGGTTGGACTATTGCTGACATCAAAGGTATTAGTCCTTCCTATTGCCAACACAAGATCATTCTGGACGATGAAAATGCACGCTCGATCGAAGGACAAAGAAGATTGATACCAGCTATGAAGAAAGTGGTGAAGAAAGAGGTTATCAAGTTGCTAGACGCAGGAATCATCTATCCTATTGCTAGCAGTGAATGGGTGAGTCCAGTTCAATGCGTACCAAAGAAGGGTGGTATTACTACCATCTTGAATGAACAGAATGAAGCCATACCCTCGAGGACCGTTGTTGGGTGAAGAGTATGTATGGATTACCGTAAGTTGAACAAGGCCACCAGAAAAGATCATTCCCTCTTCCATTTATTGATCAGATGTTAGACAAGTTAGCTGGTAGAGAATATTATTGCTTTTTGGATGGGTATTCAGGATACAATCAGATTTATGTAGTTCCAAAAGACCAACACAAGACCATTTTTACATGTCCTTTTGGTACCTTTGCCTTTCGAAGGATGCTATTCAGATTATGTAATGCACCTGCTACTTTTCAAAGATGTATGATTGCAATTTTCTGGGACATGATCGATGATTTCCTTGAGGTATTTATGGATGATTTCTCTGTGTTTGGTGATAACTTTGATAAGTGTTTACGGAAATTAGAGAAGGTGTTGGTTAGATGCAAGGAAACTGATTTGGTTTTGAACTGGGAAAAATGTCACTTTATGGTTCGTGAAGGTATAGTGTTGGGACACAAGGTTTTGAGTTCGGGTTTGGAAGTTGATCGCGCAAAGATTGAGGTAATTAAAACTCTCCCCCTCCGATTTCTGTTAAAGGGGTAAGAAGTTTCTCAGGTCATGCTGCTTTTTACCGACGTTTCATCAAGGACCTCTCCAAGATCTCTAAGCCATTGTGTAACTTACTTGAAAAGGACTCCAAATTCCTTTTTGATGAATCTTGCATGGTGGCCTTTTAAAAGATGAAGGAGAAGCTTATTTCTGTACCTATTGTATTATCTCCTGATTGGAAGATTTCGTTTGAAGTTATGTGTGATGCTAGTGATCTTGCTATGGGTACTGTTCTGGGACAACGAAAAAATAAGGTATTTCATTCCATTTACTACGCTAGTAAGGTCTTTACAAGTGCTCAAGTGAATTATACCGTAACTAAGAAGGAGTTACTAGCTGTAGTATATGCATTCGACAAATTTCGTTGCTATCTTCTTGGGGAGAAAGTTGTTGTTTTTACTGATCATTCTGCAATTAGATACCTTATGGAAAATAAAGATGCTAAGCCACGCTTAATTAGATGGGTGTTATTGTTACAAGAGTTTGACTTAGAAATCCGAGATCGAAAGGGTTGTGATAATCAGGTTGCAGATCATTTGTCACGTCTTGAAGGTTCGGAGCTTAATAGTGATCCTGAGTTGGTTCACGAAGAGTTTCCTGATGAGAGTTTATTTGCTATACATGATGGTACTCCTTGGTATGCTGACATTGCAAATCTGATTGTGAGTGGTAACTTTCCTCAAGGAGCCACATCACAAGACAAGAAAAGATTATTCCATCGTGCTAAACAGTTCTTTTGGGAGGATCCTTTCCTCTACAAAGTGTGTAGTGATCAAATGGTGAGAAGATGCATACCTGAGAGAGATGTTTGGGCAGTGATTGCGAGTTGCCATGATTCTCCATACGGAGGACACTTCAAAGGTGACCGCACAGCTGCTAAGGTACTACAATCCGGTATTTATTGGCCTACTTTATATAAGGATTGTCATGAGTATGTTCAGAAGTGTCATAGATGCCAGTTTACTGGAAATATATCCAAGAGGGATGAGATGCCGCGTAATAATGTGCTTGAAGTTGAGATATTTGATGTATGGGGTATTGATTTCATGGGTCCTTTTGTACCATCTAACGGGAATCTTTACATCCTACTAGCTCTTGATTACGTGTCTAAATGGGTAGAGGTTGTAGCTCTACCAACTAATGATTCGATAGTAGTGATTAAATTCTTAAAATCACACATCTTCACTAGACATGGTACACCTAGAGTTATTATCAGTGATGGAGGTTCACACTTTGTGAACAAATATCTGAAGACAGTTCTAGAGAAGTATGGTGTGAGACATCGTGTATCTACCGCGTATCATCCACAAGCCAATGGTCAAGCTGATGTCTCTAATCGAGAGGTCAAATCTATTCTGGAAAAGACTGTTGGCCCCACTGGTGGGTCCTGGTGTGTTATTAAATTAAGTACAAAAGTAAAGGAACCACAATTACCGCAAGTGTACGGTTGTCCAAGTAATATTCGATAAATTGAGTTCGTTCTCAGGGACGGATTAGGTTCAACTCCAGTATTAATCAGATAGTAAGAATAATTGTTCAACAGAAAAGTAAATAAGAGATTTTTGTTGGTTTTCTAACAACTAAAGATGAAAATAAATAAAAACTAAATTAAAATAAATAAAAGACTGACTTCAGATAAGAGAGATACTTGAGTCTCACAAAGAATCCACCTAATTAATATAACCTATGATATGTTTAAGGGTAGAATTGGTATTAGTATACTAGTCGGGACTCTAATATCTCCTAGCCCCCTGTCGGGTAGACCTAGAAGCTATCCTAAAGTATCATAAACACCTGTATGGTCGAATATGCCTCTTCGGATGATATTATTTTACCTCTTTGGCTATGTAACTAGTTAAGCCTGCCGGTCGATAACGGACATTACACGGGTATTACCTAGATCTGTATTCAAACCCCCCCTGTCGGATGATCACTTCGCCACTAAAGTGAATAGCCCAAATACTAAAATCTATTTCTAGTTGTACGGAAAAGAAATAGTGATTAAGAACAAAGTAATATCCAATACCTAAGACTCAATTCAATTTAAATCATAACAATCCCAAATTCAAAACAAAGATTAAATTAATTAGGGTTCATCCCTTTATTGCGATTCTCAAGTATGTAAAAGTTTAGCTCATGATAAATTTAAAGACTGAAACTAAATAGAAAGACATCATATTTAATTACAGAAAAGAAATATATAAGCTAAGGATTAGATGACTGTTGATGGAAGAACAGAATTCCTCCAGCTCTAGCTCCTCCTTTGCCTTCTTGCTCTGAAGTGGTTGACTCTCTCTCTAAGGATGTTATGAATTGAGTAAAATATGAGAGGTACTGAATTATGAGGTCTAAGGGGTGTATTTAAAGGTGTTGGAAGACCCTAGGTCGAAATTGCTTGGAGTGGAAGACCCTAGGTCGAAATTGCTTGGAGTGGAAGACAAGTCAAGGACTCTCAAATTCGTAGCTCTAAAAGATAAGATACTGCTGATTTGATTTGGTCATATCTTTTTCAATACTTATCCGTTTGAGAAGTTCCAATATATGAAACTGCTTGTCTTGAAAAGAGCTTTCTATTGGTGCAGACCATTCGTCCAGAATCCTAGCCAATCTTTTATTATGATTTAATCTCTAAAACGTGGCTGGATTTTCAGATTTCAAAAGGCAGCTTTATCTTTTCCTCCTTTGAATAAATCTTTCCTAAATATTCTTGTTTCCATGTAAATCTTCTTTCCTTTCATCTTTATCTTGACTTGGTCTCTAAGTAATTACCATTTATCTTTTGAAGTTTCACATTAAATAAATAATTAAACCGCATATGCTTAAAAAGAATAAATCAATAATTCAAGAAACCGAAATAGGAAAGTGTAATCTAAAAATAGAAACTCGACTCAAAATCATTTCCTAACACTCTAAAATACACTAAGACTTTATTCTCACTTTTTCTCCTTGGATTGGTCTTTCATGAGATTCAAGAACCAATTAACTTTGCATTAAAAATAGTCAAATTTACACACAAAAGCTCAAATTCTGCAAATAGTTAATTTCCAAGGGGAGAAAGTGCAATATGATCAATTAAGCCTAAAAGTCTATCAAATAACTCATTTATTCACCTAAAAGGATGTCTCCAATGGGCTAAGAATAAGAACAAATAGGGAGACATCACCCACACGGAAAGATTGGTCTATGAAGCTAGATGATGCGTTGTGGGCTTATCGTACTGCGTTTAAAACTCCAGTTGGTGCATCTCCGTATCGTATGGTTTTTGGTAAGTCTTGTCACTTACATCTTGAACTTGAATTAGGTGCATACTGGGCAATAGCGTAGTTGAATTTAGATCCTACTTTGGCCGATGAGAATCGTATGATGAAGCTGAATGAACTTGATGAGTTTCGATTACATGCCTATGAAAACGCGAAGCTCTACAAAGAAAACACGAAGAGGTGGCATGATAATCACATCCGTGCAAAGACATTTGAAGTAGGATAGAAGGTCCTAAAATACAACTCCAAGTTCTGCAATTATCTGGGAAAGTTGAGATCGAAGTGGTCTAGTCCTTACATTGTGACCAAAGTTACGCCTCATGGAGCTATAGAGATTGAGCATCCAACTGAATACCGCACCTTTATGGTGAATGGTCATAGTCTGAAAATTTATCATGGAGGCGAGGATACTAATCGCATGGTGGATCCAAATCCTGGGGAGGTCATGTACCTCCTTGAAGCTGAATAGTTGCAAGAGGTAACCCGTCGAGCTTAACGACATTAAACAAAAGCCAGTTCATTGTATATTAGTTTATTGCTTTATGTTTTTCAATTCCTAGTGTATAATTTTAAGTTAGTGTCGAGTTTTAGTGTATACTTTTAAAAGAAATGAGAAAGGTAGTGTGTTAATGGTGCATGCATTGAGTTTGGGGTGCTAAGGAACGCGAAGGGAAAATCTGCTGCTCTGACCGGTATGCTGGCGAGATTTCCGGTATGCTGGCGGAGCAGAACACATACCTACGGGTCCAAAGCTCGGGTTATTTGCCGAGAGGTTGAGAAAATCACACGAAGCGCACCGGCATGCCGCCGAAAATACCGGTATGCCGGCCATATGAAAAACCCGTGCCCTTGGGTAGCTCGCCTCGGGTATTTTGACGGAGTTCACCCCTGGACAAAAAGCAGCACTGGCATGCCGGCCATTAGCCCCGGTATGCCGGCGGAACAAAAACACGTGGCCACGGGGTGGAGTCTCGGGTTAGGAGTTAGTATAAACTGAACTTTGTTTGCATGCAAATATGAGATAATTGACAGGAAAAAATAATGAGAAATTCAAAAGAAGTAAACTTGTGCTTAAGGATAATGGGTGGTTTGTAGAACGTGAGATCTAAATGAGTAGAGAACCCACTTAGGTATGAACTAGAGGCGAGTTGCGTAAGTAGGAAGATGATAGAGGCAGTTATTTGTTAGCCCTTTGAATCCTTTTTGGCTGTCTATCCCTGAATTAATTATATCCTTCTTAGCCAAATTTTTAGCCTCTACGCCTTTCTTTTGTTGCCACATTATAAGCCAATATCCCTTTAAATTGATAGGCATGACCATATGACCCGCACTTGAATCACGATCCTGAGACTTCCTGTCTTGAGCTTGAGTTTCGGGTGGTGGGTCCACTATATGGGAATTTACATTGGGTTGGAATTTTTTGAGTTTATTAATTGTGCTCGTTCTATATATTGATGATGATTCACAGGTTTATTATATTGTAACCCTTTGTCGGGGTAATAGTGAATGGAAAAGAAGCTACGAGCTAAAGTTATGAATATGCATAACTATGAAAAGATAGCATGATATCTCAACATTAAAAAGAGATTCATAGCTATACAAAAGAAAAGAAAAAGAAATAATAAATGATTTGAAAAGAAAATATATTCGGACCGACAAAGTGGAAATTTTTAAGTGAATCATTCTTAGTGCTTATTGGTTTGATTTGGGGATGCTAATTAAGCGCGTCAAATGGGTTGAGTGAGAACTTTATTCGAGTGTAAACTCAAGCTCTTGGACAGTTTGTTGATGGTAAGTGAGGAGAGAGCCAAAAGCGCACTTCAAATTTACCAAATATACATACCATACCGTCCTTCAGCCTACGCTAAAACCGTAAAGACCTCGTGATTCCTAGATACAGAGTGAGTTAATAGGGAATATGCTAAGTGGAGCGTTCAAAGCAAGTAAAGATCAAGGAACACCCTATAGCCACCATCTTGAGATAAGTAATAAGCATAACCTTCTAGCATTGTGAAATTAATTTTGGATTGATATTATTTTGTGTTTGATTTTGCATGATAAGTGTAGGTGTATATTAATTCCTAGATTAGACTATATGAGATTTGTTTTAACTTATTCTTTGGGATTATTTTCTAGATTCTACCTTCTGCGTTCACCTAAAAGATCCTTTGTTTTTATTTTACTTTGTCGGGACGACTAAGGTTTGAGTTTGGGGTCTTGATGTCTCCCTATTTTTTCTAATTATTATCCCTTTGGAGACATCCTTTTAGGTGAATAAATTACTTATTTGATAGAATTTTATGCGTATTTGATCATATTACACTTTCTCCCTTTGGAATTTAACTATTTGCAGATTCTGAGCTTTTGTGCGTAAATTTGACTATTTTTAGTTCAAAGTTAATAGGTTCTTGAATTTCATGAAAAACCAATCCAAGGAGGAGAAGTAAGAATTAAAGTCTTAGTGTATTTTAGAGTGTTAGGAAAAGTTTTTACTCGAGTTTCTATTTTTGGAGTGTGCTTTCCTATTTCTATTTCTTGAATTATTGATTTATTCTTTTTAAGCATATGCAGTTTAATTAGTTATTTAATGTGAAGCTTTAAAAGATAAATGGTAATTACATAGAGACCAAGTCGAGATAAAGAAGTAAAGGAAAGAATATTTACATGGAAATAAGAAGATTTAGGAAGGATATATGCAAATAAGGGAAAGATAAAGCTGTCTTATGAATCTGAAATTCCAGCCACGTTTCAAAGATGAATCCATAACTAACGATTGGCTAGGAATCTGGAGTAGTGGTCTGCACCAATAGAAAGATCTTTCCGAGACAAGCGGTTTCATATATTGGAACTCCTCAAACGGATAAGTATTGAATGAGATATGACCAAATCAAATCAGCAGCAAAATCTTATCTTTCCGAGAATTTAGGGCTACGAATTTGAGAGTTCTTAACCTATCTTCCACTCCAAGTAAATTCGACCTAGGGTTCCCTAACACCTATAAATACACCCCTTGGCCTCCTCTTTTCACACACTTCAGATAATTACACAAGAGGATTAAGGTTTTCAAGTCTGAGTAAGAAGGCAAGGAGAAGCTAGTGCTGGAGGAGTCTTGTTCTTCCATCATCAGTCATCTTACCCTTTAGGTTCTTTATTTTCTTTCTATAATTCGAAACTATGTCTTTTATTTATTTAATTTTAGTCTTCCATTCCGTTATGAAGTAATTTCTTTAGTACTTTAGAATCGCTATATGGGTTGAACTTAATTCTGTTTAATTTATGTTTTCTGAATTTGGGATTTAATGGTTTAAATTAGACTAGGTATTTTGTGTTGACTATTATTTTGTTTTAATCATTAATTTTGAAGTCATGAATCAAACTTAGCTCATAGTAATTAAGCTATTCCATATAGTGGCGTATGGATCACCTTGACGGGGGGTTTAATTACAGACTTAGATAATAGACGCATAGTATCCGTTATTGACCCTGACGGGCTTAACTAAACATGCAGCCAATGAGGTAAATTAGTATTCATCTAAAATTAGCTTATATTCACCCTGCCGGGGTTTGTAATACCGGAGGATAGCTCCTAAGTCCACCCTGACGGGGGTTAGGAGATATTAGAGTCCCGACTAGCACAATAATACCAGTTTAGCCCTTAAACAGAAGCATGAATTAGATAGGTTAGGTGAAACCCTTGCGAGGATCAAGTCTCTTTCTCATCTGAAGTTTCAAGTCTCTTTTATTTGCTTTCTTATTTCCGTAATTTATTTTCTTGCATCTTTTAATTTATAAAAACAAAACAAAAATCTTTACTTTATTTTTCTGTCAAGCAATTATTCTTACTTTTCGATTAATACCTGAGTTGTGCCTAATCCGTCCCTGCGAGCGAACTTGTTTATCATATATTACTTGGACAACCGTACATTTGCGGTTAAGTGATTCCTTTATTTTCAGTTCTTAATTTATAAACACACCAGGACCCACCAGCATCTTGAGTTACTCTCAAAGATGTTCTCACTCAACCCAACTGATGCACTTTTTTGAATCCCCAATAACCCAAATGAAGCCCTTTATGATCACCTAAAGAAATCCCACTTTTTCGGTCCATAATGTATATATTATTCTTTTGTAAGTAGCAATGACTCTCTTTTTTATGTGAGAAGATATGCCATTGTGTTTCATTTTCTTTTCAATTTATATTTTTCTTCTATTTGAAATCTTGTTTTTCTTTTTACCCGGACAAAGGGTTACAATATACATGAACACGTGATCAAAAAGCTCAATTACATAAAACAAACCCACCCAATAATAATCTCCATAAAACCACCGCCCAAGCCAAAAATCTAGATGAGTGTCGAATCATCGTGATTCGAGTGCGGGTCATATAGAAAATTCCTAAAAATCAGAGGGATAAGGCTTGTAATGTGGCTATATAAAGGCTTAGAAAGGCAAGAGGGGTCTGAGATGGATAATATGTCAATTATAATGGACAACAAGCTAAAAAGCACAAGAGGCTAACAACGAACCACCTTAATCACCTCTTATCCTATACGACTTAGTTACTTTCTCACCTTTAGCACGTTCATTAAATGGTTTATCAGCTAGTTTAGATCTCACCTTCTGCACACAAATCATGCTTCCTAAGATCAAACTTACTTCTACGCATTTCTTACTAATGTTTTTTGTACTCTTAAGTGCAATTAATGTAATATTTTAAGAATATACAAGACAAGTTCATAAACCTATTATCGATTATCATTAACTCATTAGAATTCTACTTAAAAGATACATGCACTAGATTCTACACCAACATTCATACTTATTCAAAAGAAATTAAAAACACATAAAAGTAGGGATAGGAACAACAGAATCCACCCTCAACTCAGAGTTGAGATGTGACATCCACGACTAGAAATAGACTCAATATAATTAAAGACAAACACCTAATATACAAATAGAGAAAGGGGTAGAGAAGAGAGAAACATACTCTCGAGGCTATTTCCTCGCGTGATCATCGTAAAAGATGGAATATGGTGGGTCCTTTGCGATGTCGCGTCTTATTTCCTCTAGGAGTGTCGTGATGTGCACTTGATTAACTTTGATTATTTCCACATCATTGGCAAGGAATGTTTGAGCTAATTCGATTTGGTTAAGTTGCTCACTCATATTCTCCTGGAAAGAAGTCTCTTTTGGCTGTGCTCCCCTCAAAATGTTCTTGATCCATGCATCATCTGAGATGGTACTCACCTTTTTAACTAGTTAATCTGTCTCTCCAAGTTTCACATCCACCTTCATCAATAGGCTAGTGATCATTGATGGGTACTTCAAATTAAAGTACCTCTCCATCTCGACTATGAATCGCATGACCACATCAAAAATCACTCGCACTAAATCTATTTCTTCCTCTCTCGTAGCAAAATACAAAAATATGGAAGTATTATGACGTATATCCGCGGTTCGAACGTTCCCAAAGGCTTAAGTTGTAAGGAAATGGTACCAAATTTTTGCATCAGGTTGAAGGAATTTGTAAGGCCAAGATGTTTTCAACCCCTTTTAATTTTCATTATGAACTAGCACCAACTCCTCACTAAACACATGTTCATATAGTTGATTCCACTCAAAGGTCTCGATTTTCTTCACCTCTTCTTGATACTTGCATGGCTCAACCAATTTGTTCTACTTGAAGTGGTTCTGAATTTCTTCAACCGTGAAAAGAACTAACTTGACCCGAATGGGAACTCTTTCCTTGCTATCTCGGTAACAGGCCTACATAGAACTCTCTTACTAGCTCAATACTCAAACTTGACCGCTCCGTCATGAACATCTTCCAACCCAATCTTTCCCCCTTCTTAATAAATCTTTTATACTCACCTTTTTCCACTTCTTCCGCAAATATTCTCTTGTTTGCGAGTGTCAAAGTAGGCATCGCTTGTGTTGTAATAGCTTCTAAGACGCTAGAATTACCGCGCTTGTTGGGCAGAGGCATCTTGACTTGGAGGGATTGTGGTGTAATCTTTTTCGGAATCTTAATCGCTTGTTCTTGAACACTCGAATCTACCATAACTAATTCCTCTCTAGCCACATGACTGGAATTTCCCTTTTTCTTCTTTTCCTTACTGAAATAAACCTCAAGTGTTTTCATCTTGTTCTCACACAAATCCTTGATTGAAATCTTCTTCATCTCCCTCACATGAGCAAGTGTCTCCGCTCTTCGTGCCATCTTCCTTTACCTCCAACTCAAAATTTTACCAAGCTTGAAACTACTCCTATATGGTTGAATGAGGTAATATTTAGAGTGAAAAAGGTGTAAGGAAAGTGTTTTTCTATATGGGTATGAAGGATTTGTATTGGGATAAAAAGGAATCAAAGGATTAGGAAAAGGAATTTTGAAATTTTTAAGTTTGATTCTTGATTTCTTGTGATGTTGGAATGGCTTGGGATGATAATTGTTGTTAGGAATGATGTAGGGATGATTTTATGTGTGAAATTTGGGTTATTTGAGTGTAATTTGATGGTGGGTAAAGGTATGGTTGAAGCTCTAATGGAGGTTGAAGGCTTGGGGAAGACGGAGGCTTAAGGTTTAGGTTAAACTTAAACATGTAGAAGTTCTGGTGCAAAACCTCGTGGAACGCGCCAGTTATCACCTAAAGAACCGGTATACTAATGTCTCCCGTTTTGTTCTAAATATATTCCCTTAAGAGACATCATTTTAGGTGAATATTAGACTTATTTGATAGAATTTTATACTTATTTTGTTATATTTTGATGTCTCCCTATTTGTAATTAATTAATCTAGGTTGGAGACATCATTTTAGGTGTATTTAATAATTTAATTGTCGATTTTATTCTTATTTCTATATTTTCCTATTTCTTGTCTTGATTTGATGATTTATTATTTTTAAAGCATATTTGGTTTAATTGTTTGTTAATTGTGAAGTTTTAAAGATATATGGTAATTGATTAGATGTCAAATCAATTCTAAGAGATAAGGAAAAGAAGATAATGATAGAAATTGGAGATAAAATGAAGTAAAGATAAATTAGGAAAGATAAAGTTGCCAAGTAAATCTGAATTTCAGCAACTACGTCCATTAAATTGATCATAACTCAAATTCGGCTGGTAGTTTGGAAGAATCGTCTGAAGCAAAAGTGTAGAGCTTTCCGAGACGATCAGTTTCGATACAAAGAACGCGTCAATCAGAGCATTATTGAAGAAGTTACAGCCAGAACAAGACAACAACAGTTTCTTGCCTTTTCTATATTTTAGGTTTACAAATATGATTTAGAAAAGAGTCCTATTAATTGCCCTCTACTCCAAGTATTCAAGTTAGAGTTTAGAATACCCTATAGATACACCCTTTATTCTGTAGAAACAAAATCTTGGCCAAACCTTAAGCCAAGAGGAAGCTTACAACAAGAGAAGAGAAGAGAAGTCTAGAAGGAGCTGAGCATCAATTTATGTCTTCACAAGCCTTCAAATTTGTAATTGTTTTCTTTTCTTTCTCTAGTATGAACTAAATTTATTTTAGCTTGATATTTAGCATATGGGTATGAACCCTAGACTTGTTTTACATCTATTTTTTATTTGGGATGATTAATATTTAAATGAATGACTGTTTTATTCTCTGTTATGTGCTTTGTCTTATTGTCTGTTTTCCTTGCGGTGCGCAATGTATATGATCAGCTTAGTAGTAGCTAGATGGTCACCCAGAAGGGGTGTCTATTTATTGAAACACCACATAAATGTCTAGTGTGCGGTAGTGATCCTGACGGGCTTGCCTAACTATATAACCATTAGGGTTTGATTTAACCACCGATCATCATTAGAAGGACAGTCTCATCTAAGAACCTAGTGGCGTAGGAGCATCTTAGTTAAGTCACCTCTTTATTGTGTGGTCGCCACCTAAGTCCACCCGAAAGTGGGTTAGGAGAAATTTAGAATCCTGGTTATTGCAATTCTACACAATTCTCCCTTACATGATTAGAATAAACAAGGGTAGTGGAGATTACTTGCTATCTCTTGAGCTAATCTCTCATACGATATTTTCTATTATTTAATTTGAAGTCTTTAATTTATTTAGTTTATTTTCCTATTAAAAAACAAAACAAAAATTACTTGTCTTTTATTTCTTGCGTAGTAGTATTCTAGTTGCACTTGATATTTGCATAAGTTCTTTCTAGCTTTCGCAGTCTCTGAGGAACGAATTCACTTATCATTAAAACTTGCATACGTCCTGTAATACTTGTTGTACAGTGCTAGGCTAGGGTGTTTATTTGCATCTGATTAATCTATTATTTTACCACACCTTAGCCGACACCGAGTTTTTGGCGCCGCTGACGGGTACTACATCGTTAGTCCTTGTGCCTTTATTTAGTGCTTTTATTTTAGTTAGTTCTATTTTACGCTTTTGTTTTTAGTTTTGTCTTTACAGGTTTTACAGATGGCAAGCCCGAGGAAACTTGATCTTCCCATCTCATTCAGAGTGCAACCCAGAAGAATCCGCACTCCAGAAATCCAAGCCACTATATTTCGACCTGATCCAGGCATGATAGCGTAATTCGCGAGTCATGGTGAATTTAGTGGTGCTGCACATCAAGATCTGGTTCGTTATGTCTAGAAATTCATGTAGATTTGTGATGCCTATATCTTCAAAAGCGTTACACAGGAACAGATGTACTACGTTATGTTCCAATTCTTCTTGACCTACTCCAGAAACTCCAAGCCAAATTCCTAGATCGATTCTATCCGTTTAGTAGACGTTTAAAAGATATGTTGGAGTTTGAACAAATTATTCAAGAATAAGGGAAAAGTGATGGTGAAGCATGGTTATGTTTTAACGAGAAGAAAGCGAGGTGTCCATTACATGTCTCCTCACCCGAATATCATTTAACCATGTTCTACGGAGTATTCAATGACAAGTCCAAGGCAAAAGCATATTTGTTAGGAGATGGAAGTTTCATGTTACTAGATCCTGAAGAAGCTAATATTATTATGGAAAGAGTTCTGGATACCGAGAGAAGTTGGCCGATTGAATTAGAAAAACAAGAAGATACTTTAGAATCTCTAAAGATCAAAGAATTAAACCAACAACTCAAGGAATTACAAGAACAAGGTCAATCAATAGACCAGATAAATCTAGTACATACTTTACCTTCATGTATTGGTTGTGGAGAAAGAAATCATTCATGGGAGAGTTGTATGAATAACCCAGCTTCGATTTCCTTCGTATCTCATCAAAGAAACCATTATTCTAATGGTTATTATTAGCCTCAAGGAAATTACGCGAATTATCACTCCCCACAGAATCAGAATTGGGTCAAAAATCAACTGTATTATCAAACTCGACCTCAACCGTATTATCAACCACAACCTATCTATCAAGAAGCGCCAACTTACGAATAAACTTATCAAGAACCACATCTGTATTCAATGCAACAAGGTACACAATAACAACCTTCAAGTTTGGATCCGAGTATAGCTGAACTTTTAGGATTAGTCGAAGAAAATATGAAGATAAGTCAGCGAAGACTTCAAACCCAATCGAAGGTAATCAAGAATCTCGAGCATTCCCTTTCACAAATGGCGAGTACACTTCAAAACAGGCCAAAAGGGAAACTCCCAAGTGATACTATTGCTCCCGAATATGATGCTTGTCATACAGTTAAATTAAGAAGTGGAAAACAATTACCTTCGCCTAGAGTAAAAGAAACATAATCAACCTATATTCCTGAAAAAGTGGTTGAAGAAACAATAGAAGACAAGGTCGAAGAGGTAACTAAACCAAGTGGCCTAGAGAAGACACCAGAAAAGAAGAAGAGTTCAGTGGTAAGCGATACACGTCCTCCTCCACCATACCCATCACGTGTCCAAAAGAAGAACAATGAAAAAGATATCAAGAAGTTCCTTGACATGGTGAGCAAGCTAGATATTAATATTTCGTTTGTAGAAGCTCTCAAGAGAATACCGAAATATCTGAAATTCATGAAGGACATTCTTTGCAACAAACAAAGTTTAGAAACCGGGGAGATGATTGGATTACCAGAGGAGTGTAGTGCTATTTGTCAAAGCAAGTTTCCACCGAAGCTACAAGATCCCAGAAGTTTTATGATTCCCATAGCTATTGGTGAAAGTTGGACCGGGAAAGCATTATGTGATTTGGGTGCGAGTATCAATCTCATGCCAAAGTCCTTGTTCGAGAAGCTTAACATAGGAGAGGTAATACCTACTTCAGCGGTATTACAAGTGGCGGATCGCTCACTCTCCCAACCAGTAGGTAAAATTGAAGATGATTTAGTTAAAGCTGGTAGTTTTATATTTCCTTGTGATTTTATTATTCTTGACTACGACGCGGATAAGAACGTCCCCATCATCTTGGGTAGACCATTCTTAGCCACATGTCGTACACTAATAGATGTTGAGAATGGTGAATTGATCATGAGGGTCCAAGACGAACAGGTATGATTCAATGTGTTCAAGGCTCTGAAATATCTAGATACGAAGGATGGATGCTTGAAAATAGATGCCATCAACAAATTAACACAAGAAGTCTTTAATGAATCAAGCTATGATGACAGTCTAACCAAGCCTTGGCACTTGAATCTCCAAAAATATACGATGATATAGCTGACGAAGTTGCAGCATTAGAATCAGTCGACGGTAGGCCTAGAGCCCTATGGGAACAACTTCAAGAATCATGAGACATTGAGCCAATGAAGAAACCATCTATCGTTTGTCCACCTGTTCTCGAAGAAAACCCACTCCCAGACCATCTGCCCTATGCGTATTTAGGTATGACCAATACTTTTCATGTTATTATTTCTGCTAACCTTTCAGGTCCTCAAGAATATTAGCTACTCCGTGTGCTTCACGCTAACAAAGAAGAAATTGGGTGGACTATTGCCGATATCAAGGGAATTAGTCCTTCCATTTGCAAACATAAGATTATTCTTGAGAACGAAGAAGGGTGATATATAGAGGGGCAAAGAAGGCTCATGCCAGCAATGAAAGAGGTGGTAAGGAAGGAGGCAATCAAGTTATTAGACGCAGGTATTATCTTTCCGATTGCAAGTAGTGATTGGGTTAGTCCAGTGCAATGTGTTCCAAAGAAAGGAGGTATCACTACCATCCTTAATGATCAAAACGAAGCCATCACATCAAGAACAGTTGTGGGGTGGAGAGTATACATGGATTACCAAAAGCTCAACAAAGCTACGAAGAAAGATCACTTCCCCTTACCGTTCATCGATCAGATGCTTGACAAACTCGCAGGAAGAGAGTATTATTGTTTCCTTGATGGATATTCAGGCTATAATCAGATTTGTGTGGATCCTGCTGATCAACACAAAATAACTTTTACTTGTCTGTTTGGCACCTTTGCTTACAGAAGGATGCCTTTTGGTTTATGCAATGTACATGCCACGTTCCAGAGGTTCATGATGGCTATACTTTGGGACATGATTGATAAATATTTGGAGGTTTTTATGGATGATTTTTTGGTTTTTGGAGATAGTTTTGATGAGTGCCTCAACCATCTTGAGAAGGTACTTGTGCGATGTAAAGAAACTGATCTTGTGCTTAACTGAGAAAAATGCCACTTCATGGTTCGAGAAGGGATTGTGTTGGGACATAAAGTTTCGAGTGCAGGGATGGAGGTTGATCGTGCTAAGATTGAAGTCATAAAAACCTTACCACCTCCGGTTTCTGTTAAAGGAGTCCTGGGTCACGCAGGATTTTATCGAAGATTTATTAAAGATTTCTCCAAGATTGCAAAACTGTTTTGTTCTTTACTTGAAAAAGATACTCATTTTAATTTTAATAACGAATGTCTTAATGCGTTTTTTACCATTAAAGAGAAGCCCATCTCTACGCCGATTGTCATACATCCAGATTGGAATGCTCCGTTTGCGCTTATGTGCGATGCAAGTGATCACACAATGGGTGTTGTGTAAGGCCAAGGGAAAGAAAAGATCTTCCACACAATTTACTACGCAAGTAAGACCTTTAACGCTACCCAGTTGAATTATACAGTATCTGAGAAGGAATTATTAGCCATGGTATATGCTTTCGATAAATTCCGTTCCTATCTTATTGGGATGAAAATTATTGTATACACAGATCATTCAGCAATCAAGTATCTCATGACAAAGAAAGACACAAAGCCGCATCTTATTAGATTGATATTGCTGTTACAAGAGTTTGACATAGATATTCGAGACCGAAAAGGATGCGAGAATCAAGTTGCTGATCATTTATCTAGGCTCGAAGGTTCTGATGCCAACAAAGAACCAGAATTGGTTAAAGAGGTATTCCCTGATAAACAACTTTTTACAATTAAAGATGTGTTTGTACCTTCGTATGTAGATATAGTTAATCTCATCGTGAGTGGTGTATTCCCTGCAAACTTTAATCCACAACAAAGACAGAGGTTAAGTCATAGAGCCAAGCAATTCTTTTGGGATTAGCCCTACCTCTTAAAAGTTTGCAGTGATCAAGTTATCAGAAGCTGCATCCATGAGGGCAAAATCACTAAGATCATGGCAAGCTGTCATGGCTCACCATATGGTGGCCACTTTAAAGGCGATATAACTGCAGCTAAAATTCTTCAATCTGGTTTCTATTGGCCTACCCTACACAAAGATTGTCATCAATTCGTCCAGACCTATCAAAGATGCTAGTTCACTGGTAATATATCAAAAAGAGACGAGATGCCGCTTAACAATGTCTTAGAAGTCGTAATCTTTGATGTATGGGGAATAGATTTCATGGGACCTTTCATATCTTTCCATGTTAATCTTTATATTTTGCTAGTAGTAGATTATGTGTCTAAGTGGGTAAAAGCAATGGCAACACCAAAGAACGTTGCCAAAACATTTATATCGTTCCTGAAATCTAATATCTTTTCAACACATGGTACGCCACGAGTTCTTATAAGTGATAAAGGTACTCACTTCATCAATTTTCAGTTAAGAGATGCCCTTCGTAAGTTGGGGGTGAGACACCGCACTTCAACCGGCTATCATCCTCAAACTAACGGTCAAGCTTAGGTTTCTAACAGAGAGATCAAGTCTATTCTAGGGAAACCGTGAACAAAACGAGGAAGGACTGGTCAATAAACTAGATGATGCTCTCTGGGCTTACATAGCAACATTCAAAATACCAGTTGGGGCATCTCCATATTACATGCTATACGGAAAAGCATGTCATATTCCTATTGAGACTGGATCATGTGCCTTTGGGTTATTAAAACTCAAAATCTAAACCCAGACTTGGCGGAAACAAAGGATGATGCAGTTGAATGAGTTAGATGAATTTCGTTTCCATGTCTATGATAATTCACATATTTACAAGGATAAAAAAGATGGCATGATAAACAGATTCATCCAAAGAGGTTCGAGAGAGGACAAAAGGTACTATTATATAACTCTAGATTCTCGAACTATCCGGGCAAGCTTAAGTCCCGTTGGGAAGGACCTTATATTGTTACACATGTCACACTTCATGGAGCAATAGAAATAAAACATCCAAACGAGCAAAGGACATTCATGGTGAATGGTCAGCGCTTGAAGATATACCATGATAGTGAGGACTTTGGACGAGAGGAGATGATCCATCTCAAAGAACACGCTTGACCCGAGGTACACGTCTAACTCAAAGACGTTAAACAAAAGTGCTCTTGGGAGACACCCCTTGTTGTAATTGCTCTTTAGTTAATTTTATGTTTTTGTAGTGTGTATTTTTAAGTTAGTGTATATTTTTAATGTGTTTACAAGCTAATAGGAGAGAAAGGTAGTGTGTTAAATGTGCAGGAAATGAGTTTGGGGTCAAAAACAGGAAAAATCTAACTTGCTGACCGGCTAGCCGGCGGATTCACCGGTATTCTGGTGAACAAACGGTGCCACGGTTTGCAAAATCAGGTTCCATGCTGAGAGCTTACTTGAAAAACTGTGTTTCGCACTTGACGACACGACTCTAAAAAAATTTTAACCGGCTAGCCGGTGAGGAAACCGGTATACCGGCCCAGGAAAAACCGTGCCACGGTTTGTGAAATTAGGTTCATTGCCGAGAGGTCTTTAATAAAATCGTGTTTGCACTTGACGACACGGTTCTATGACGTCAGCCACTGGTATGTCATCGATTTCACCTGTATTCTGGTCCGAGGCGGTTTGTGAAGGTGTTTGTTACCTAATCCACTTCTTACCTTACCAAATCAAAACCTAGCCTCTCCAACACAAATTTTTCAGACCCAAACCTTATAAAAACACCTTGAAGCTTGATTAAACCTCCACAACAAACACAAAAACAACAACAAATCTTTCCTCTATCCTCCATAAACACATCTTCTTCATCAAATCCATTACACTACAACATAAAACACCATAAAAATCATCAAGAATTCTTCCAAGAACAATAAAATAAACCTTCCTCTACCATTGATAATCATTCATCCAAGCAACAAATTCAAGCCACACCAATCTTTCATAACTTTATTCTATCCTTGGTGTAACTTGAGTTGTGGGTTATTAAAAGATGACAAATAGATGGGATGCTATGACTTACAGGAGGAAGTGTTCAATATGAGGGAAGAACAAGAAATTGCCTGGAGCTACAACAGAAAAGGCCATTGACCTTGATTAGCCTATTGAAAAGAAACCAAAGATAGAGGCACCAGCACAACCACTACTAAGGAAATTAACAGCTAGAATGAGTGTTCCACCAAGGCCTAAAGCAAAGAAACCAATCCAAGATCAAGGTTCTTCTTCAAATCTTAATGAAAATTCAGAGATTATATCCGCACCACCAGCATGGGCAGTTCAATTGATGGAAGAAATTGGTAATCTAAAAAGACAATGCAAATCCTGCTGGGATGAAATTTCAAGGATTAATCGAGTAATAAACGAAGTAACAGAAGACTTGGATATTGATAATTATTCTTCTTCTTTGGAAGATTATTTTCTAGATCTTTATGGCAAGGTACCCCATTCTAATGCTTCTTCTTAATTGATTGTATGCATTAGTTTAGTTTTAAATTTTATTGCTTTATTGAGTCTTTTTCGAATCGTGTGGACACGACTCGCTTTTGAGTTGTGGGTGGGGATTCGTTGTCCTCATCTTCCTTTTTGTTTTGGCATAAAATTTAAATTTTTTAGGTTTGAATTGGCATTGAATATATTGAATGAACCTATTGAGCATGATTTAATTACGTCAATGATAGTAAGTAGTATATTTTTGAACGGTGATACAAATATGTTTAGTATGCATGTATGAAAACAGGAAATAAAAGATAGGGAAGATTAATGAGAAATGCGTAAGAAGTCATGTTGAAACTTAAGGAGAGTTATTTGGTGTGTAGAACGTGAGGTTTGAAATTAGTAGAAAACCCACTTATCTATGAACTAATAGTGAAAAAGTAACAAAATCCGGTAGTTAGAAAAGTGAATAAGGCAGTTCTTTCATATTTGA
This sequence comes from Nemophila menziesii, assembly GCA_029959085.1. Lineage (NCBI taxonomy): Eukaryota > Viridiplantae > Streptophyta > Magnoliopsida > Boraginales > Hydrophyllaceae > Nemophila > Nemophila menziesii. The sequence continues at coordinate 8,330,167 of JARWIR010000017.1, read as the reverse complement.
AGCCACTTGAATCTTTTTAGCTTTCTCACCCTTTAATTTGATTATTATTATTTATCCCTCTTAGCCCCTATGTGCTTTTCTAAAGCCTTTTTATTAACCACATTATAAGCAATACCCCTTAGTTTATAAGGCTTATCCATATGACCCCCACTCGACCGCAAAACCTGAGACAAGTCGTTTTTAGAGCTTGAGTTTGGGGTGGTGGGTTTCATCATTAGGGAACATTGGGTTTAGGAAATTGTAATTGTGATATGATTGATGATGAAAAAGTTATCATTATAACCCTTTCCCAGGGTAATTGTAAATGAAAAAAGCTGAAAAACACGAAAAGAAAAGAATATATGAATAAATAGAGTGATATCTCAACATGAAAAAGATAGTCATTGCTATACAACAGAGATATATATGAAAAGATTGAAAAATATTTCGACTGGCAAAGTGGAATTTATTATATCAACATGAAAAGGTTTTATTTGGGGTAATTGGGGATGCAAATCAAGGCATCAAAAATTGGGTTTAGTGAGAACATATTCGAGTGAAACTCAAGCTCTAGGGAGATTTGTTAATGGAATGTGAGGAGAGAGAGCCAAAAGCTCACTTTTCATTATCCAAATATACCACACCGTCCCTAATCCACGTTATAACCATAAGGACCTTAGGATTTCCAGCTACTTGGTGGAGAAACGATGGAGCTATTAGGTTGTAGGTGAGTGGACCATTGGATGCTATATTAGGACCTATACAACCTATAGTCATTAACAAGAACTGAGTCGAAAACCTATCCTTTGACATTGCGAAGTTACTTTGGACTTGAATTTATGGAATGTTGATTATGTGTATATTAAGTATACTTGTGCATTATTTCTTTAGCATTACTACATGATACTTTTTAGATATTATGCTCTAGGATCATTCATTGTATTCTATTCTTCTTCTCCTCCTCCTTCTTCTTCTCTGTTTATTATTTGACTACCCTACTGTTCTTTATCTTTATTGTATTGGGACGATACAACTTTGAGTTGCGGGTCTTGATGTCTCCCTATTTGTGATGAATTAATCTAGGTTGGAGAAATCATTTTAGGTGTATTTAATAATTTAATTTTTTATTTTTATTCATATTTCTATATTTCCCTATTTCTTGTCTTGATTTGATGATTTATTATTTTTAGAGCATATTTGGTTTAATTGTTTGTTAATTGTGAAGCTTTAAAGATATATGGTAATTAGACAAATCAATTCTAAGGATAATGGAAAGAAGATAATGATGGAAATTGGAGATAAAAAGAAGTAAAGATAAATTAGGAAAGATAAAGTTGTCAAGTAAATTTGAATTTCAGCAGCTATGTCCATTAAATTGATCATAACTCAAAATCGGCTGGGAATTTGGAAGAATAGTCTGAACCAAAAGTGTATAGTTTTCCGAGATGATCAGTTTCGACATAAAGAACGCGTCAATTGGAGTAACATTGAATAAGTTACAACAAGAACAAGACAACAACAGTTTCTTACCTTTTATATATTTTAGTATTACGAATTTGATTTGGAAAAGAGTACTATTACTTGCCCTCTACTCCAAGAATCCGAATTAGGGTTTAGAATACCCTATAAATACACCCTTTATTCAGTAGAAACACATCCTTGGCCAACCTTAAGCCACGAGGAAGCTTACAACAAGAGAAGAGAAGTCTGGAAGGAGATAAGCATCAATTTATGTCTTCACAAGCCTTCAAATTTGTAATTGTTTTCTTTTCTTTCTCTAGTATGAAATAAATTTATTTTAGCTTGAGATTTAGCATATTGGTATGAACCCTAGACTTGTTTTACATCTATTTTAATTTGGGATGATAACTATTTAAATGAATGACCGTTTTATTCTCTATTTTATGCGCTTTGTCTTATTGTCTGTTTTCCTTGCGGCGCGCAACGTATATGATTACCTTAGTAGTAGTTAGATGGTCACCCAGAAGGGGTGTCTAATTATTTAAACACCACATAAACGTCTAGTATGCGGTAGTGATCCTGACCGGCTTGCCTAACTAGATAACCATTAGGGTTTGATTTAACCACCAATCATCATTAGAAGGCCAGTCTCATCTAAGGACCTAGTGGCGTAGGGATTCCCCTCATGATTGTGAGGTATCCACCTAAGTCCACCCGGAAGGGGGTTAGGAGGGATTTAGAATCCTGGTTATTGCAATTCTACATAATTCTCCCCTACATGATTAGAATAAACAAGGCTAGTGGGGATTACTTGCTATCTCTTGAGCTAATCTCTTATACTATCTTCTTCTCTTATTTAATTATCTGTCTTTAATTTATTTAGTTTATTTTCCTATTCAAAAACCAAACAAATATTACTTCTATTTTATTTCTTGCGCACTAGTATTCTAGCTTTCGTATTTGCACTTGATATTTGCATAAGTTCTCTCTAGCTTTCGTAGTCTCCGAGGAACGAATCCACTCATCATTAAAACTTGCATACGTCCTATAATACTTGTAGTACCGTGCTAGGCTAGGGTGCTTATTTGCATGATATTTATCCACCTTAGCCAACACATATTTCATTTTCTCCCTTTGGAATTATGATATTTCATTTTTAGAGCTTTTGTACGTTAATTTGTGTGTTTTTAGTATAAAGCTCTTAGGTAAGGAGGAGAAGTGAGAATAAAGTCTTAGATCGAGTGGAGAGGTCAAAAGTAAGAAAAGATTACCCAAAGAGTTGACTAAAAGAGATGAAAATCTGGAACTCTGTCACTAATTACTGATTTCGAGCCACTTTGGCACTGATTCAACCTTGAAATATGAAAGAGAAAGTTGCGCCTTTAAGTTAGGAAGATTTGAGGACTGTAATCAGGTGATTTGGACGTGAGACGCAAAAGTTACGGCTGATTTACTACAAGATGTACAACAGTTACGGGATTCTTAAAGATGGACTTGGGCTTTTTATCTTTTAACTTATTCTTCTTAAGTAAAAGCCCAATCCGAATTAGAGCATTATAAATAGGCTTTTAGACCTTCTTTTACAGACACTTCATACAATTCAATTATACGCTTCATTATTTTCAAGTCAGAGCAAAACGACAGAGGAGAAAGCTAGAGCTAGAAGAATTTCATTCTTCCAGCAACAGCCAATCCAGTCCTTAGGTTATTCATTTCTTTTCTATAATTGAGAATAATGTATTTTATTTATTCAATTTCAGTTTTTAGTTTGAACATGAGCTAATTTCATAAGTACTTGAGAATCGCATTTATGGGTTAAGCCCCTAATTTATTTAGTTAATGTTTTTCTGAATTTGGTATTGTATGATTTAATCTAAATTGTCTTTTTTGTATTGACTATTATTTCGCGCTTATTTACTATTTCTGACTTAGCTAATTAGAAATAGGTATTGGTAATTGGACTATTCACTTTAGTGGCGAAGTGATCACCTTGACGGGGGGTTTAATTACGGACCTAGGTAATAGACACGTGGTATTCGTCAATGATCCTGACGGGCTTGACTAACCACACAGCCAATTGAGTAAAAGGCTTCAACATTAGAAAGTAGGTATAATCTCCCTGACGGGGTTTATAATACCATAGGATAGCTCCTAAGTCCACCCTAACGGGGGTTAGGAGATAATAGAGTCTCGACTAATACATAAACACCAGTTTAGCCCTTAAACGAAAGCATTAATTATATAGATTTAGGTGGATCCCTAGCGAGACTCAAGTACCTCTCTCATTCTTGTGGCCAAACATATTTACTTCCAATATTTTATTTCAGTTAATCGTTTTAGAATGTTATTTAATTGCATCATTAGTTATAAATCAAAACCAAACAAATATCTTATTATTTTCTTTTTCTGTTTTAGCAATTACTCCTACTATTTCGATTAATTCCACTGTTATAACTATCTGTCCCTGAGAACGAAATCCGTATTATATACACATTACTTGGAAAGACCGTGCACTTGCAGGTAGTGTCCCTCTCTTTAGGGGTAGTGATTTTATCACACACCAGGAGACACCATATACCGATCCCAACTTGCATCTTTCTGACTATTCATTCGTGGTGGGTTGACCGTGTCGACGATCTGGCACGCTTCGGCATTGCCACCTAAAAGGTCGGTATACCTCTCTACCACTTGCGTTGTTACGTGGCTTCACACTGTGTCGATAATGCTTCCACGGTCTTCATATGCAAACAGCATGACGCCCGTAGGGGCCGGCTAGCAGGTTAGATGCTTGAAGTTTCCGACTCGTTAACCGTGGGAATATCGCATTGACGGATTTGGGGTGGGCCGACATACCGACTCTAAGGCCGGTATGACGTCGCGGCCTGCTAGCTAAGCATAAACTCCATCTTTTCACCCAAAACTCAATCGTTTGCTCACCTACACAAAAAAAACACTAGATACCTTTCTCATTACATAATATACATCAATTAAAGTTACTAATAAAGACTAATGAAATAAAAATAAAACTACGAAAGCACTAAAAACATGGGTTGTCTTCCGAAAAGCACTTTTGTTTAACGTCGTTGAAGTTTGGCATGTTACCTCAAGGTTATTTCTTTCTCATAAAGCCTTCCCAGCATTGGGCGAGGTGATCAACTTCTGCCAAGCGAGGTTTGTGTCCTTTCTTGGTCTCAACTTAAACTAACCTTTCAGAAACAACCCCTGTGACCTTGAAAGGGCCACGCGAAGAAGTCTTGTGCTTGCATGATTTGTTTGGGGGATCAATAATTTTCATTGCTACCTCATCTTCAGAAAATCAATGAATAGGTTCCCTTTAAGGTCCGGGAATGATGGTTTCTTTCTCGGCTATTCACCCTCCAACCCTAAGGTTTCCAAAAACTTGATCAGATCTTTCTTCATACGATTGTGTGTGTCCAAGAAGAATTAATCTTTCAGAGGATCATGGATCTTCATTGCCTTGAACACACTAAACTTCTCTTGCTCGTCTTGTACTCACATGATCAATTCTACGCTTTCTAAATCAATTTACGTACACCCCGTGGCTAAGAATGGCCGTCCCAAGATGATTGGTACATTCTTATCCGCATCATAGTCAAGAATAATGAAATCACACAGAAAGATAAGGTTACATGCTTTGACGAGTACATGGTAAAACGTCCCACCTTTTATTTGCAAAGTATTCGTAGTGTCCCTTGCTTCCCCAATATTCAAATTCTCAAATAAGGACCTTGGAATGAGGTTTATACTCGCTCATAAGTCACACAAACCTTCCCGGTCCATCTTTCACCAATGAAACTTCTGATGCTAAAACTTCCGGGATCCTTCAATTTTGGAGGCAGTTTACTTTGAATATTGCACTACATTCCTCTAGTATGCCAACCATTTCCCCTTCAATGTACGTGCACTTTTTTGAAATCACATCCTTCATAAACTTCAAGTACTTTGGCATACCTTGGATGGCTTCTACAAACGGTAAATTGATTTCTAACTTTATAACCATTTCCACGAAATTCTTGTGCTCTTTGTTATTGTCTCATCTTGGAAAAGTGAAGCAAAAGGTGGGGGAGGTCGATTCTCACTAAAAATCTCTTTCTTCTTCCTTTGAGTTATCAGAATCTGGTGTCGCCTAGGGTGTGATAAAATAATAATAAAATAAGTTCAAATAAACACCTTAGACTAGCACGGTTCTGCAAGTATTACAGGACGCATGCAAGTTTTAATGATAAATAAGATTTGTTCCTCAGAGACTACGAAAGTTAGAGAGAACTTATGCATTTCATCAAGTGCAAGTATAAAAGCTAGAATAAATAATACGCAAGAAAGTAAAGACAAGTAGATTCTTGTTTGGTTTTGTAAATAAGAATTCAAACAAAATGAATTAAAGACAGGAAATTAAATAAAATAAAGAACAATAGTATGAGATTTTAGCTTGAGAAACTAGCAAGCAATCCCCACTAGGCTTGTTTATTCTGGACATGTAAGGGTGAACTATGTAGAATTACAATAACCAGGATTCTAAATTCCTCCCTATCCTTGGAGAGCGAATTCGGGGGACGACCTTTCAACCAAGAGGAGACTCGAAATAGGATTATCTAGAGCCACCAGGGTCCTAGTCTTACCTACTAATGATGATTGGTGATTAAATTAAACCTTAGTGATTATCTAGTTAGGCTGGTATTGTCAGAACCAATTCCGTATACTAAACGTTTATGTGGTGTTTCAATAATTAGACACCCCTTCTGGGTGACAATCTAACTGCTATTAAGGTAATCCTATTCGTTCTGCACCGCAAGGAAAACATACAATAAATCAGAGCGCATAAAACAGAGAATAAAACATGAATTCAAATTCAATACGATGGTATCCCAAATTAGATAGACGTTTAAACAAGTCTTGGGTTCATACATATATGCTGAATCTCAAGCTAAAAGTAAATTAGTTCATACTAAAGAAAGAAAAGAGAACAATTACAAATTCGAAGGCTTGTGAAGACATATTTTGATGATCAGCTCCTTCTAGACTTCTCTTCTTGTGTTGTAAGCTTCTTCTTGGCTTAAGGTTTGCCAAGGATGTGTTTATTCTGATTAGAGGGTGTACTTATAGGGTATAGAAACCCTAAAAAGTTTTCTTGGAGTGGAAGATAAATAATTAGACTTCTAGCCCAACTCAAATTCGTAGCCCTAAAATATAGAAAAGGTAAGATTCTGGTGCTATTTTTTTTTGGCCTTAACTTCTTCGTTTGACGCGTTCCATATATCGAAGCTGGTCGTCTCGGAAAGCTCTATAACTTTGAATCATACCATTCTTCCAAATTTCTAGTCAATCTTGAGTTATGATCACTTTTATGTTCGTAGCTGTTGGAATTCATATTTAATTTGCAACTTTATCTTTTTCTTTTTCGTATTTATTTCCTTTATCTCCAATTTATATGTTTATCTTCTTTACCTTATCTCTTAGAATTAACTTGGCATATAATTAATTACCATATATCTTTAAAGCTTCACAATTAACAAACAATTAAACCCAATATGCTTTAAAAATAATAAATCATCAAATCAAGACAAGAAATAGGAAAGTGTACTAAGTCATATAAAAATCGACCTATATCCTAATAAATACACCTAAAATGATGTCTCCAACTAAGATCAAATCATCACAAATAGGGAGACATCAGTATCTTTTCAATATTTTCTTTTACGATCACCAGCTCAATCATTTATTCTTCAACATCTTCTACAACTTCTTCTACTTCTTTCGGTTGGAGGTTGACTCTTTCTCTTTCATCACTGGAAAGGATGGGGGAAATTGATTCCCACTTTTCAAATCAACCGCGCTACACTCTTCATTCTTGTGTGGGTTCTCATTATTACTTGGTAATTGACCCTATGGTCTCATATTCAAATGGTTAGCAATCTGAGATACCTGATTTTTGAGCATTTTTAATGTTGTAGAGTGTTAATTCATTCTATAATGGTTGAATTCCACGCCTCTTGATTGGACTTTAAATTATCTTGAGTCATCATCATGAATGAACTTCAATTTTGTGCAAGAGAATTTGAGGTACCTTCTTATGGATACTGGCGAAGTTCTTTTTGAGCGAGACTCTCTGAATAAGCACCTTGAACGAGCTTTTGGCCTCCTCTGAATTGACTCTCAGGTCTTGGTTAAATTTTTTGTCCTTGGGGACGTTGTTGATAATTTATTGATTTGCTGCCCCATTAGGATTTGACTATTAGTGTCCATGATGATTGCAATTAGGTTGCATATAGCCATGAGCACCAACATAGTGGTTACCTCGATTCGATACGAATTCCATAGATTCCGAATCGCCTCGACATTTCTCCCAAACATGATCATTAGCACCACAATTCGAATACCCAAAGGATTCTTGTACAACTTTCACTTCTTTCTGGTTATTTTGGAATCCTTCTTTCACGACCATAGCCAACTTTTTCATTTGATTATCCAATGTAGAAAACTTTGCATCTATCACGGTCTCATTTTTTACATGTAAATCACCTCTTTGTGCTCCCGTGTCTGGCCAACTTCTTTCCATATCGATAGTTTTCTACATTGCTTGTGTGGCCTGAGTAGGATCCATTGACACATAACCACCGCCACCGAGATTGTCAACTCGTAACCTTGCACTTCCATCATCAAGCCCTTATAGAAGATAGAGATCTGTATCAAAGGGGTATACCAATGAAGAGGGAACTTTTCCAACTGTTATTGAAATCTAGTCCATGTCTCCACTAAGTTCTCATCATCGGCTTGGTTGAAATTCGCAAGCTAAACTTGGTATTTCCTCCTCATACTTTGTGGATAAAAACGATCAACAAACCTTACTTGAAGTGCATCCCAATTAGGAATAGTCTCGGATGGTTGCCTATCTAGCCACTCACTTGCACCTCCAGCTAAGAAAATCTGGAACATGAAATAGTACATTTGGTCCTCTGTAACGCCTTGAGTAATGTAGCGTAACATATTTGCATGAACTTTTGGATAGCACGCACCGTGATCTTGGTGGGCGAATCCACTATAATTCCCATAGTTAAGGACTCAATTCAACATACCCATATCGGGCTTATACCGTGCGACTTGAATAGATGAAGGGAGAATCCCCAAGGGTTGAACACGAAAAGGCACTCTTGGCTCAAGGATGTCTGCAATTTTTGATTAGCTTCATCTGGTGGATTGACTCCATTCAAATTCGCTCCTTGTTGAACATTGTTGTGAACATCCTCGGGTGGATGGGCTCCTAGCGGTGGATTCACCTGATTCTCATTAACCTCAAAACCAAGTGGTGGGTCAAGATTAGCCATTACTATGTGGGCTTTCATTGTTCTTTATCTTTTTCTTTAGTCTCGAAGAGGTTTCTCGGGTCAGAGAACAAAGAGCAAAACATGTGAATATGTGAAGAGACAAAAACAAAAAAACAATGTAAAACCAAAAACAAATAAAACACTTCTACACTAAAATAAAAACACTAAAATATAACATTATAACCCCAGCAGCGGCGCAAAAAACTTGTTCACCCCTCAGGTATGATATAATAAATCAACACCGGAGAAGGTGACTTTCCACAAGAATACAATTATTGACAAGTTATAGTTTGATAAGTGGGGTTATATCGTTCTCCACAAGGATTATTAATGTAGATAATTATGCTTTGAATAGAGTGTTCCCCAAGTCAAAGAGTCCAAATCTTACTAAAATTCGTATTCCTAAATTGTAGGACAAGGTCAACCTTTGCAGATTGATTTGGTCATATCTCCTTCGTTACTTATCAGAAGTTAATGTATTTTATAGGGAAACAACCGAAATTCAAAGATCTATCTGTTCCTAAAAAGGCTCCTCTAAATTCGTAACAGATTTTTTGCAGTTTTACACTTGGTGGACATTTTTCCAGAGTGGTAGATTCTTTTACTTTCCAAATATATCCAAAAGTTTCCTTTTCAATTATGACTAAGGGGTTTTCTTTGGGTTTCTTCACTTCTTATCATTAGCCCAATGTGTAATAACTTCTAATACCTAAGTTCTACATAAATAACACACAAATTACGTGCAAAAGCACTAAAAGTAGCAAAACACCTAAAACTAGACAAGAAAGTGGAAATCGTGAATAAATGGGAAAAATCCCAAAACTAAGAACTAAATACCCCTAAAATGGTGTCTCGTGACAAGATTATTCTATCACATAAATGGAGACATCAGTTATATACCTACACCATCACCATCGAAGATGTTTTTTTACCTTGTTACCAGCTAATATAAGTCTTCAATAATGTTTGATTTTAGGGGAGGTAACCATTTTTATGTCTTACTAAAGAAGTTTGAAGAGAATGCCCAATAGTGCCTGCATCCAACTTGGTTATCGCCACATGTTGACATATTGAATGTGCTTTCCAACCTCATTCTAGGGCTATAAAGAGCTAAAAAAATTCCTTTATCTAGCGAGGCTAAGAGAGAAACAATCTAATACACAATTAGGTGAGGTCATAATCCACCTAACACAATCATCCGTGGTGAACAAGAATTGAGGATCGGATCCAGACAAAATTCCGGGTAAAAGACCTTAGAGATTCTAGTGGAGCGAATTCCATTTCTAGACCATTACCTATGGGTTAAGACTATTTTTAGACCATATTTTTCAATAGTGCAATATTTAAGCCATATTTTTTTCAATATTTCATTTTAGGTCATTTTTCTAATTCCGTTAGATATTCTATAGATTTTCAGGGTAAGTTTGTCAATTCATATAAACTATATTTTTATTTGATCACATCACAATCTAGGAATGTTATTTGAAGTGCCCAAATTACATTTCAAATTTATAAAATATCGAACGAAATTAGTGAAATAACCTAAAATATAATATTATTGAAAATATATGGCCTGAAATTAACACTTTTGAAATATGTGGTTTAAAATAGGTTTAGCCCATAAGCAATGGTGTATTTTAAGTGGCGGATCCATGATGGATAATCTGGGAGAGGGCAAAAAAATACCAGGATTTGCGGCGACATAGCCAAAAAAAGTTAAAGTCAGGAGTGAATTTTAGACTCGCGAGATGAATTTCTAACTTGGATTAGGACGGAAAGTTGTTTATTAAATTTTTTCTCTAAAATAATACGAATATTTTATCACCGAATCTCAGGAGACAACTGTCTCCCTCGCTGCCTCCCTCCTCGCTCCCTTCCCCCGTTACGCCTCTGCCTATTTTTGGTATTTGCTCGCTTCTAGTGCCATGATATTCATGTTTATAGCCGTGCGATGATCCTCACATAAAGCTACAACCTTCTTCAAAATTGAATAATGTGGTAACACATAAGTTTTGTAGTAATCAAATATTTTATTCAATTTTCTTTACCTAAACTAAGATTACACGTAGAGGCAAAAATTTCTATACTTTATAACTTACTACTATCAATGTGTCGTTTTCTTATATAGCACGAAGTCATTGCCAAACACCACTTTGACCAATTCATGGGGTTTCTTTTTCGGTTGACCAATTCATAGGTTTTTTTGTTTTTTTTGTTTTTTTTTGTGTGTCCAAGACCAATTTATAGGTTGAAAGTATTATAATCATAATTTATACCTCTATGATAACTACAACTACACTGTATTTGAAAAAAAAGAAAAAAAAAGATAACTACATTGCTTTCCCTTATAAACCAACACTTTGATAAAGAAATGCTATGAGACAAACCATGTGACTGCCAACTTATATTTCTCATGATTTATTAAACACTACTATTCTACTATTGCACCAATAATTTAGGCCTAACATCCAACATGCATGGTTTCAACTCACATTATCCTGTGATTATGACTACAAGAACGTTTTCTTCCTAATTATCTTGGAGGCTTAAGTCGATAAAATACTCCGATAAAAAAAAATCGATAACATAAATAATATAAAAAAAAGTTATAGAAAATATTTTTAATGGTTGTGTATTATCTTATTTATTAATCCTATTCATAAGTTTTTTATTGACGAATTTGCTTGGGCTGATGATGGTTTTAATCTTTGGGAAAAAAGTAAACGGGTTTAATGTTACGGGCTGACATATCTCTCTCACTCGATATGCAAGTTGGGGTCCTAAGCCACACAGGAGGTACTTAATCTTGTGTGTAACTAACATATGATATCCTTGATACAAGTGTGTATGGTTATTGTTTTGTCTTGGTTCGGTTATATAAAGCATGAATGTGCTATCTGTTGGAATTATGCCCTAGCCCCGATCATCTTGTAAATAATTGAACACAAGTGTTTACTGTACACGATAATAGCTATCCCTACAGTTTTGATTAAAGAAATTGTTTCCTTGAATCTATGGCAAGTTTTTATGATTATGGTATAAATCCACATAATATGAAGGCAGATCCTTTGATTAAGTTACGAACTAGATATCATAAGGTGTTATGATAATGAGAATCTAGCTCATAGGACTTAATCTAAACTTGTTCTTAATCGTAGGATCATCGAGTTAGGACCTCGATAATCCGGTTAGATTAATATGTAGCTAACAAGTATTTATTGGATAAATATCAGTAGTTCTCGTTTACCGAGTTAGGTGCATAGATAATGCACATAGAGATGTGATTATCGAACCGACTACAACTAGAGATTCCTAATGGTTAATTACCTTGAACTGTCAAGTAGGTTAATCTCTATAAGGATTTTTATACTTGTAATCCTTTGACCTGAGATCATCACTATAGTTGTGTATGTGCTTGTTATGTTTTGATACTGGAATACTAGTGTGTCATAATGCTAGTCGAAAGGATATTGGACGTAGCTAAGTATATATGCTCGTAGGGATGAGTCAAGATGGAATCTATCAACTCTAGGTAAAGAGTTTGAGCTCTACGATGTTATAAGATTATAACGATTGTATCGAATCCTTGGCCAAGGTGATAGAATGAATGAAGAAAGGAGTTTCTTAGGTCATTCGTCAATCGTTGATAATTGACGTGTAACGTAGTTTGATTTTCTAAATGGGATTTGACAGTTGTACCATATCCCAGGATAATCCGGAGCTGTAAAGATGGAGGGAATACGTATATGATCCTTCACCGGGTTCTTTGTACAGAGTTACTTCACGTTATCTGGTCGTTGGGGAGTGTTGTTAGACGCCAACCTCGATTAGTGGTTAATTTAATTAACTACTACCGGTTTAACGATGAACCCACGTAGTCGCACACTAACGAGTGCATTGAACTTGCTTCATGACGTTAATTAATTTTATTATTAGATAATAAATATTAATTAATTATATACTTGGAATATTGGTATATTAATTTGCTAGCACAAATTAATATTCTGATATAAGACCGGTCTAAGACAAAAGAGAAAGAAAAAAAACTATTAATTGACAAGTTCGTGGTTTAAACCACGTATCTCTAGTGGTATGCAATGTGTTACTAACCGCTAGGCCAGTCAAGTGTTTTGTATAATGAAGAAGGTCCAAGTCCACTTCACAAGTGGTAATGGACCAGATTATTATGATAATTAATTTCATTATAAGTTCACGACTTTTCCAATTCTCTGTCTTTTTATTTCCTATGGTTGGGTTATAAGAATATAATGATAGTCATTATATTAATTTAATTTTCCCATCAGTTTTTCTTCCAAGAAAAAACTCACAAGAAATAAAAGGTCTTTTGTCTCCAAGCTAGAATTGTGATTCTGGAAGTAAGGCTCAAGCTCGGTGTGCAAAGCGTGGAGGCTTCAAGCTTTTGAAGCTGGTATTGAACAATTCAATTCTCATACAAAGCGTTAAGGTATGTAATCGAAATACTTTGTTTCTATTTAAATTCTTAAATCGCATTAGATTAGCTTAGGATTGCAATTACTTGTTTCCGCTGTATTATATGTGATATAATCGATATTTGCTTTCCTTCACTATCAACCCAGTTGATAAGCGTGCCCACTCCCCGAACCTCAGGAGAGAGAGGTGTCAGGTGAAGTCCGAAGTGTCGGCTCGTATAAAATGGTATCAGAGCCTACTCGTCTCTAGTCAAACTGAACCAGTCGTGGATAGACATCAGTTTGGGACAGATGTAGAGGGCATGTTGCTTTGGTCGGCCAGGAGGGCTTGCCAACCCCAAGAGGACATCATTGGGCAGGAGGGTCCCACAATCCTCTACTTGCAAGTGATGTTGTTGTGGAGTTTCCTCGGAGTGGTATGGCGAATTGGACTATACAAACTCCAATATAATCTTTTAAAATTTGGATTGAATACACTCTTCCCCCCTCCCTTTGAAAAGGGTCCCCTTTCAGATTTTAACATTAAAAATCGCATGGAGCAAAGAGAAGAAGAAGAGAAAATGATTGGAAGCAACCCATTCCATTCCAACTTTATCATTCATCATTCCATTAAGATTGTTAGTGTAATTCTATTCTGTTTTATATTTTAAACATGATTATTACTCTTTTAGTCTATAGTGTTTATTATTTCATTATGAGGACTAGACAAGCCCTTTGGGGAAGAGAAAGGTGCTAGACCTCCTCGAAAGAGGAAACCTGTTAGAGAAAATGAGTTAGAAGAACGAATGACGAACATAGAGGAGAAGCATGATGAGTTGATAATAGCTGTGGGTAAGGTAACACGAGATTTGGTGCTCATAAAGACTATTCCAGAGAGGGTGAGAAATTCACAATATGCCACCTACACAATGCTTAAGAAGAACACGCAACCTAAGACTACACGTGATCAACCTAGTGTTGATTGAGATATGTTTACTTCTCCCTTTTCTCATTTAGTAGTGTAAATTAGTTTAATTGTTTTACTGAGTCTTTTCGAGTCGTGGGGACACGACTCATTTTGAGTTTGGGCTGGGGTTCGTTGCCTCATCCCAATTTTATGTGTTATTTTTTTTACTGCTTTCAATATAATAAATTGAGGGTTGCGTTTGATTGTAGAGTATTTTAAATGTCCCCATTAAGCATGCTTCTTATGAATTTATGATAGAAAATAGTAGACCTTAGGAGTTAGTGTAAAATGCACTTTGATTGCATGCAAACACTAGGTAATTGATCGGAAAAATATATTAACAATGCAAAAGAAGTAAACTTGTACTTAAGGAAAATGAGTGGTGAGTAGAACGTGAGATCTAAATGAGTAGAGAACTCACTTAGTTATGAACTAAAGGCAAGCTGCTATGTAACTAGGAAAATGATAGAGGCAGTTCTTTGATAGCCATTTGAGAATTTTAAGCTTTCTAACCCGTGATTAATATTATCCTTCTTAGAACTATTTTTAGCCTTTAAGCCTTTCTTTTGTCGCCACGATATAATCCATATCCCCTTAGTTTATTAGGCATTTCCATATGACCCTCACTTGAATCACGATCCTGAGACTTCATGTCTTGAGATTGAGTTTGGGGTGGTGGGTTTCGTTATTGGGAATTCACATTGGTAGGGAATTTATATGTATTTGTATTTGATGCGCAATTGTGATGATATATTATTTGTAACCCTTTGTCGGGGTCTTTGGAATAAAATGAAAAAAAAATGTAAGAGACATGACCATTTACATCAAAATGATGGCCAGGGATATCTTATACAAAAAATAAAGAATGAAAAAAAGAAATATATATATGAAAAAAACTAAAGTAACCGGCAAAATGGAAGTTTAGAATTCATCTTTAGTGCTTATTGGGTTAACCTGAGGACGCTAAATTAGTGCGTCAAATGGGTTGAGTGAGAACATATTCGAGTGTAAACTCAAATCTTGGACAGTCGTTGATGGTAAGTGAGGAGAGAGCCAAAAGCTCACTTCAAATTTACACCGTCCCTAAACCTACGCTAAAACCGTAAAGTCCTCATGATTCTTAGATACATAGTGAATTTATTATTCAGCTAATAGAGAGTAAGCTAAGTGGAGCGTTCAAAACAAGTAAGGATCGATGAACACCCTATACCCACCATCTTGAGCTAAGTAGTAAGCGTAACCTTCTAGCATTGTGAAATTAATTTTGGATTGATATTATTTGTGTTTGATTTTGCATGATAGGTGTAGGTGTATATTAATTCCTAGGTCATACTATATGAGATATATTTAAGTTGTGCTTTGGGTATCATCCACTAGACTCTGCATTTTTGCGTTTCACCTAAGCCTTGTGTTTTGTTTTACTTTGTCGGGACGACAAATGTTTGAGTTTGGGTTTGATGTCTCCTCATTTGTGATAGATTTATGTTAGGATGAGACATCATTTTTAGTGATTTAGAAGTCATAATAGTCGATTTTCTTGAGAATTAGTGCACTTTCCTATTTTGAGTCTTGATTTAGTGAATTATTATTTATAGAGCATATTGGGTTTAATTGTTTATTTAGTGTGAAGTTTTAAAGATAATTATGAAGATTAATTAGAGTCCAAGTCAAAGACTACAACTTATGGAAAGAGATTAGCATAGTAATTGGAGATAAGGAAACAAAGGCTAAAAATATTGAAAATGAAAAGCTGCCTAAATCTAAAATTCTGCAGCACACGCCTAAAGAAGTGGTTATAACTCCAAGAAATAAGACTATTTTGGTAAATTCCTTTCATTGGGACGTAGATAATTCGCTGAGGAATCTTTTGGTATATTATGGAGCAAAAACCGACCAATAACGAAGAAGATATGCTCAAAACAAGTCAGCAGAATTTATCTTTATTTCCATACGAATTTGAGTTGGGCTTGGAGTCCACCACTTTGCTTCTCCCTCAAGAAAACGATTTAGGTCTTCTAAACACCTATAAATACACCCTTATATCACTTGTAAATCATCCTTGCCTCATAGTAATTAGTTCTTAAGGTTTTTTATATCCAGTTTATTGTAGAGAGCAAGATGATGTCTTTTGTAATTTCTTTTAGTTTATTTCCATCAGGTATGAACTAAACTTCCCATAGCTTGGGTTTTGCATCATGTATAATCTATGAATTCTAATTCTTATATCTAAGTTTCTTTGGGAATTACATGTTTTAATCTGATATTAGCTACTTACCTTTATATTTGTTTATGTGTTTTGATTTATTGTCTTTCCTAGAACTGATCACTTTAGGATTGTTTTAATAATAGTTAGATGGCCACCTTAGCTGGGTGTTTAACTATTGAACCACCACATAACGTCTAGTGTCGATATTAGTCCTGACAACACTGATTCTAACTAGATAGTCATTAGGGTATAATTTAATCACCATATCACCAATTGATTGAATAGTTTGCTTAGGGCCTTAGTAGCGTTTGATAACCCCATTTGAAACAGCGTCTTGGTTGTGCCGTAGCCCCCTTAGTCGCGCTCAAGGTCTAAGGAATGGGAATTTAGAATCCTGACTAAGTATACGAGAGCTAATATTCTCCCTTATAAACTAGATCTATAGAAAGAATTAGAAAGATTAGTGCATACTAGCAAAACCTAAGCTATACTTCTCATCTCATATTCTTCGTAATTTATTTTATTGTCTTTATTTTCCTAGTTTTAATTAGTTAATTCGAAATTAAATCTCTTTTATTTTCTGTCTTTAATTAATTATTGCTTACTCGTCATTGTTACCTACTCGTATAAGACACTTAAGTCCCTGAGAACGAACTCAACTTACTAACTAAATCTTGCATACGTCCTTTAATACTTGCAGTACTGTGCCTGTCTAGGGTGAGGGTGCATAGTTTTCTAGACCTTATTTTATCATATTTTTATCACACCCTAGGCGACACCAGGGTTCTTGATGTCTCCCGTTTTGTTATAAACATATGCCCTTAGGTCACATTATTTTAGGTGGAAGTTAGACTTATTTGATAGACTTTTATGCTTATTTTGATATATTGCACTTTCTCCCCTTGGAATTATGTCTTTGCAATTTTAGAGCTTTTGTACGTCAATTTGTTTTGTTTTTAGTATAAAGTTCTTAGGTACATGGATTCTATGGAGCACCAAGATAAGGAGGAGAAGTGGAGATTAAAGTCATAGATCAAGCGGAAAGGTCAAAAGCGAGAAAGAATCACCCGAAGAGTTGACTGAAAGAGATGAGAATCAGGATAACTGTTACTAATTGCTGATTTCTAGCCACATCGGAACTGATTCAGGCCTGGAGATATGAAAGATAAAGTTGTGACTTTGAGTTAGCAAGAATTGAGGACTGGAATCAGGTGATTTGGACGTGAGACGCAAAAGTTACGACTGTTTTACTGAAAGGTGTACAAAAGTTACGGGATTTGCTAAATTGGACTTGGGCTTTTCTCAATTAAACGTATTATTATTAAATAAAAAGGCCAATCCAATTTCGCCATTATAAAGAGGCTTTTAGACCTCATTTTTACATACGATTCATTATTTTTTAAGTCAAAGTCAGAGCAGAAGGTAGAAGAGAGAGTTAGAGCTGGAGAATTCCTATTCTTCCAACAATAGTTCAATCCAACGCCTCAATTAGGTCACTTATTTTATTTCTATAGTTTAGGATAATGACTTCTTTTATTTTATTTCCAGTTTTTAGTTTGAATATGAGCTAATTTCATAAGTACTTGAGAATCGCATTTATGGGTTAAGCCCTAATCTATTTAATTAGTGTTTTTCCGAATTTGGGATTTTGTGATTTAATTTAAGCTAGGTATTTTGTATTGACTTATCGTGAATTTATTTACTATTTTGGATGTCGAGAATCAAGGGTAGGTTATAGTAATTAGGTTATTCACTTTAGTGGCGAAGTGATCACCTTGACGGGGGGGGGGGGGTTTAATTACAGACCTAGGTAATAGACTTGTGGTGTTCATCAATGATCCTGACGGGCTTGACTGACCACGCAGCCAATTGGGTAAAAGACTTCAACATTCAAAATTAGGTATAATCACCATGACGGGGTTTGTAATACCGTAGGATAGCTCCTAAGTCCACACTGACGGGGGTTAGGAGATATTAGAGTCCCGACTAGTACATAAATACCAGTTTAGCCCTTAAACGGAAGCATTAATTATATAGATTTAGGTGAATCTCTTGCGAGACTCAAGTACCTCTCTCATATTTGCGTCCACACTTATTTACTTTCAGTATTTATTTCCAGTTAGTCATTTCATTAATTTATTTTACTGCATCTTTGGTTATAATTCAAAACCAAACAAATATCTTTATATTTCTACTATTCTGATAAACACTATAGTCATAACTAGCCATCTATGAGAACGAAATTCATATTATTTACACATTACTTGGAACGACCAGTGTACTTGCGTGTAGTGCCCCTCTCTTTAGGGATGGTGATTTTATCACACATCAGGAGATAGTAGCGCCGCACCTTTATGGTGACTGGGCATCGATAAAAGATTTACTATTGAGGCGAGGATACGAATCGCAAGGAGGATCCACATAGTGGGAAGGTCATGTACCTCCTTGAAACTGCTTAGTGCGAGAGGTAACTGGTGGGTCCTGGTGTGTTATAAAATTAAGTACTGAAAATAGAGTAACCACAATACCGCAAGTGTACGGTTGTCCAAGTAATATCCGATAAATCAAGTTTCGTTCTCAGAGACGGATTAGGTATAACTCTAGTATTAATCAGATAGTAGAAATAATTGCTTGACAGAAAAGTAAAATAAAAGATTTTTGTTTGGTTTTCTAAAATTAAAGATGCAATAAAATAAATTACTGAAATAAAATAAATCAAGTAAAATAGATTTAAACTTAAGAAGAGAAAGAGTACTTGATCCTCGCAAGGGGTTCACCTAACCTATCTAATTAATGTTTCTGTCTAAGGTTTAAACTGGTATTATTACGCTAGTCGGGACTCTAATATCTCCTAACCCCCGTTAGGGTGGACTTAGGAGCTATTCTACGGTATTACAAACCTCGTCAGGGAGATTATAAGCCACTTTTAGATGGTTTGGTTTCTTACCTCATTGGTTGCATGGTTCGTTAAGCCCGTCAGGTTCAATAACGAATACTACGCGTCCATTATTTATGTGTGTAATTAAACCCCAGGTGATCACTTTGCCACTTAAGTGAATAGCCTAATTACTATGAGCTAAGTTTGATTCATGACTTCAAAATTAGTGATTAAAACAAAATAATAGTCAACACATAATACCTAGTCTAATTTAAACAATTAAATCCCAAATTCTGAAAACATAAATTAGATAGAATTGGGTTCAACCCATGTAGCGATTCTCAAGTACTAAAGAAATTAGTTCATAACGGAATCAAATACTGAAATTAAATAAAGGAAATACATAGTTCTCAATACAAAAAAGAAATTAGATAACCTAAATTTTGGGTTGGCTGTTGATGGAAGAACATAATTCCTCCAACTCTAGCTTCTCCTCTGCCTTCTTGCTCTGACTTGAAAATATGAAGCCTCTGATGTAATTCTATGAAGTGTGTGTAAAAAGGAGGCTAAAGGGTCTATTTATACTAGTAAAAATGGATAAGGTCTTAGATTAAGAGGATTAGGTCAAATTACAAAAAACCCAAGCCTATCTTCTTCTTTAATTCCTGTAACTGGTGTGCAACCTTTAGTAAAACGGTTGTAACTTTTGCATAACAACTCCAAATGACCTGATTCAACTTGGAGAATCTTCCTAACTCAATAGGTCATCAAAACATGTTTCACGGCCCAAGGCTAAATCCGCTCATAACTAGCCCAAAAAAAACAATCTTTAACAACCTTTCAGATCTGCAACTTTGGTAATATTTTCTATATTGATATTGACTTGTTTAAAAATAAAATAAATGATTGGACATTACAAAAATTTGACTACCAAACAGGCCTATACTAGAAAGGTGAATCAGCTAATGCAGTGTTAGACGGACAAACGAAACTAGGAAGCGATTCACGTACTTATTCCTTTTCCTGTAAAAGGAGAGATCAGAAGGATACCGTTACTTTATAGGGAAGATCGGGATACATTTACATGGCCACATACTTATTCTGGTGAATATACCACGAAACCAAGTTACCAAATTCTCATACGAGAGGCTTAGCTTAAGGCAAAACAGTCATCCGTTCAAGCACAGATACAGACGTCAACCTTATGGAACAAAATTTGGGAATCGAACGTACCAAACAAAGTTCAAAGCTTCACTTGGAGAGCCAACCAGAACATCTTACCAACGAGGAAAAATTTATACCTTAGACACTGTAGTAGTGACAAATGGTGATATTGGTGTGAAGAGTAGACGGGAACTAACACTCATCTTTTCTTGACATGCTCTTTTTGCAAACAGGTTTGGGCAGGATCGGCATTGCGAATTTGGATACCAGAAATGGAGCCAGATAATTTGGGGGAATGGTTCACTAGTATTTACAAAGGAGCTTACACCACTTGCTGGGATAAGAGAATTGTGGCAACATATGTTATGTTAACTATGTGGATGATGTCTCCTCATTTGTGATAGATTTATGTTAAGATGAGACATCATTTTTAGTGTTTTAGAAGTCAATAATGTCGATTTTCTTGAGTTTTAGTGCACTTTCCTATTTTGTGTCTTGATTTGTAGAAATAATATTTTTAGAGCATATTGGGTTTAATTGTTTATTTAGTGTGTAGCTTTAAAGATAATTATGGAGCTTAATTAGAGTCCAAGTCAAAGACAACAACTTATGGAAGGAGATATGCATGGTAATTGGAGATAAGGAAAGAATTGCTAAAAAGATGGAAAAGGAAAAGCTGCCTAAAAATGGGATTCTGCAAAGATAGGCGTTTTTACCTAATAAAGAGGCCGAATTTGGTAGATTACTCCTAAAGGGCGTAGGAAATTCTGTTGCGATTCTTTTGGTATCTTGTGGAGCAAAAACGGACCAATAATAAAGAAGTTATGACCAAAACAACGCAGCAGTGTTTATCTTTATTTCCATACGAATTTGAGTTGGGCTAGAAGTCCATTACCTTAACTCTTCCTCAAGAAAACGAATTAGGTCTTCTAAACACCTATAAATACACCCTTATATCACTTGTAAATCATCCTTGCCTCATAGTAATTAGTTCTTAAGGTTTTATTCTTCCAGTTTATTGTAGAGAGCAAGATGATGTCTTTTATTATTTCTTTTAGTTTATTTCCTTCAGGTATGAACTAAACTTCCCATAGCTTGTGTTTTGCATATGTATAATCTATGAATTCTAATTCTTCTATCTAAGTTTCTTTGGGAATTATATGTTTTAATCTGATATTAGCTTCTTACTTTATATTTGCTTATGTGTTTTGATTTAATGTCTTTCCTAGAATTGATCACTTTAGGATTGTTTTAAGAGTAGTTAGATGGTCACCTTGTAAGGGTGTTTAACTATTGAACCACCACATAATGTCTAGTGTCGATAGCAGTTCTGACAAAACATACTTCTAACTAGATAGTCATTAAGGTTTGTTTTAACCACAGTATCACCAAGACTTGCAGTATTTGCTTAGGGCCTTAGTGGCGTTTGATAACCCTATTTTAAATCACTTCTTGGTTGTGACGTAGCCCCCTTAGTCGCTCTCAAGGTCTAAGGTAGTGGAATTTAGAATCCTGACTAAGTATTACCAAGAGCTAATATTCTCCCTTATTAACTAGATCTATAGATAGAATTAGAAGGATTAGTGCATACTAGCAAAACCTAAGCTATACTTCTCATCTCATATTCTTAATCTTTTACTTTATTGTCTTTATTTTCTAGTTTTAATTTAGTTTTAATTCATAAATTCGAAAAACCAAATATATTTATTTACTGTTTTCTAATTATTTACTTTTACTCGTTATCTGTTCCTACGCGTTTAACACACTTAAGTCCCTGAGAACGAACTCTACTTATCATTAAAACTTGCATACGTCCTGTAATACTTGCAGTACTGTGCCTGTCTAGGGTGAGAGTGCATAGTTTTCCATACTTAATTTGATCTTATTTTTATCACACCCTAGGCGACACCAAGTTTTTGGCGCCGCTGCCGGGGACTTGTGTCTCGTTAGCGTGTGGGTTATCTATTTCGAGTTTTAGTTTTTAATTAGTTTTTACTTTTCAGTTTTTAGTTTAGTTTTATTCTTTATTTTTCCAGATTTACGCTTGTGGTTTGCTTTAGTCTTTTTCAGGTTTTCACAGTGTTTAATTCTTGGCCTCCCTTACCGGAGCCTGAGAGGAGCTTCAGAGCTTATAACAAACGAATTCGTGAGAAAAGAACCTTGAGGAGAGCTATGGCAGACATACATGATAACGATCCGGAGTTAGTTTACTTTGCACCAGGAGGACCTCCAGCATACATTCCACCTGGTGTACAATTACCAGTAGGAGAAGGTAATGGGCAGAATAATCTCAATAATCAACAGAACCGAGTTGAACAAGATCTACCTGGCCTTAACATACCATTCCATGTTCAACCCATCGGTTACCGCCCTCCTGAGATTCCGAATATCAAATTTAGACCCGATCCGGGTATGCTTAGTCAATTTCAAAGTTTCGGACTCTATACTGGTACTGCAATTCAAGATCCGGTAAAAGCGATTCAGAAGTTTATGCAGATTTGTGATGCCTACATTACTCCTGGCATTACACGCGAGCAACTGTATTGTCATATGTTTTCGTTTTTCTTGACCGGAAGAGCTAGCGATTGGCTAGAAAGACAACCACATGGAACCATTCACTCTTGGAGAGAGCTTCAAGCCGCGTTCTTTAACCGATTTTATCCAAAGAGCATGAGACTTAAAGATCAAACCGAGCTTGCAAGATTTTCTCAAGAAGATGGAGAAACAGTGGGAGAAGCATGGACAAGGTTTCAACAATAATTAGCTAGATGCCCGCTCCATGGTTATACACCTGCTCTACAACTTGCTATATTCTATGAAGGTCTTGATGACAAGGGTAGAGACAAGGTGGATAACATTGGAAAGGGTAATTTTGTGTCCATGAATCACAATGAAGCTTCCGAGGTGTTAGAAAATATTATGGAACAAGAAAGAAGTTGGCCTTCAACGCGAGCTTCTATTACAAAAACCCGAGGAACGCTTCGTTTAGATGCAGAGACTGCGAACTCAGCTCAAATATCCTCGTTAGAAAATCAAATCAAGGAGCTGAGAATCGCGATGGATAAGAATTTAGCTGCTACAAAGGTAGTTCAAGAGGCACAAGGTTGTCAACAATGTGGAGTTAACGATCATTCATGGGAAGAGTGCGAAACAAATCCGCAATCTGTTTACTTCATATCCAACCGATGGGGCAACCGCAACCATCCGGGTATGCAGTATTCAAATCCACAAGGGGCCGCTAATCCTGGTCAATATCAATCGCGACCCCAGAACAACTCTTACCAACAGAGAGGTCAGTACCAAAACCAATATCAAAATCGACCTACTCCTCCACAACAACCTGCTCAAGACGCCTATACCGATACCTTAGATCAAAAAGCTTTACCTCAGTATCCGCAAGAAGGATCTATGGACAATACACAGATAGTACAAGCTCTAGAACGTTTGAACACCACTGTAAACGCTCAAGAAGAAAAGGTCAGAGGACACGATGCCATACTTCAGATGCTAAATACTCAATTAGCCCAAATAAACAAGCATCTAACAGAACAAAAGGAAGTAAAGGCAATCGAAGGAGGTGAAAACAATGTTGGGTTCGAAGCTTGCAAGGCTATATGCCTTGAAATCGAAAAAGAAAAAGAGGAAGCACCACATGCTGCCATTAGTGCCGTGGAAGTTCCCAGTATTGAAGAAGAGCCAACCGAGTCTAACCCTGAGGAGTCCGACTGTCTAGAAGTTTATCATCTGGAAAGCGATGAAGAGAGAGACGAGTTCATAGAGCTACTGAAAAAGGTGCAAGAGGAGATGCGATCGATGGTAGAGTATGCAGCGGAGTTAGCAAGAGAGAAAGAAGAAGAAGCCTCAAAAGAAGAATCGAAAAAAGATGAAGTGGCACCTGCTGTGCTAAAAGAGAGAGAAGAAGAGAAGGTGGAATCGCCACCTAGTGTTCAACCAGTGTCATCAACTATTCCTGATACAAATCCTAAAGATGACACTATTCTCAAGACATTTGTAGAGGCGTACCAACCTGAAAATATCAACGCCCAAATGCTTGATATTGCAAAGAGAGGACTTACACCGCAACAAGTTTTTACGCAAGTTATTCCTGAGAAAGAGGCGAGTGTAGAGATCCCAAGAGAGAACCTGAGGGTTTCGAGAAGAAGTGAGAAAGAGCTACCTACTAAGCTTAAAGATCCGGGAAGTTTCAACCTTCCTATTCAATTACATGGTAGGCTCAAAGTGAAAGCAATGTACGATGTGGGTTCTGGTGTGAATATTATGCCTAAGTCCGTGTTCGAGAGACTTGGACTTCAGAAATCCGAGAAGACTCCAGTGAAGTTGCAGTTTGCTGACAACTCAGTTAAGAGGACATGGGGAACAGTGGAGGACGTCTTAGTCCGAGCAGGTAATATCGCCATCCCTACTGACTTTGTTATTCTTGAGTTTGATGCAGATAAGCAGGTTCCGATCATACTTGGACGGCCTTTCATGGCCACAAGTCAAAGTGTGATCAACTTCCAAGATGGGACCATCACCCTTCATGCTAAAAATGTATCCGAGACCTTCTATGTCTTGGGTAAAAAACCAAGGAAGTTGGATCCCACCGTGCCTATCATCCACAGCCTTTCACATCACAAAGTCCCTCCTGAGGAGATCCACTTAAAACCTGTGGATACTGAGCCAAACATTGAGTTTGGGGTTGGCCATGAAGTCCTATGGAAAGCCCACAAACGCGAGAACAGGCCACGAAGTTTCAAAGACTCGTGGATGGGACCATTCATTGTCACTAAGGTTGTTTCAGCCAAGGTGATAGAAATTCGCCCCAAAACTGGGGTCAAGCGCAGATTAGTTGACGTTCATAGCCTTACTCGTTGTTGGGGAGGCTATATTCGCAAATCTTGACAGAGGTAACACGTCTAACTTTGAAAGACGTTAAACAAAAGTGCTGTTCGGGAGACAACCCGAAGTTTTTTTTATGTTTTCATGTCTTTTACATTCTTAGTTTAAGTTTATTTTAGTTGTTTTTATTGATAATGCATATTTGAGAAAGGTATTAGTGTTTTTGGTGTGTAGGGATCAGAGAAATCAAGTTAGGGAACGCGAGGAAAATTTTTGGAGCGCAAGAAAGCACCCCGCGGACTACCCCCACGGACTACCCCATGGTCCGCAGGGATGGTCCGCGAGGTCAAAACCCGTACCACGGGTTGCTACCGCGGGTTTGATCCAGAAACACGAAAAAAATTCACGGACTACCCCGCGGTGCACCGCGCCATGGTCCGCGCCCCAAAAACCCGTACCACGGGGTGAGTACCACGGGTATTTTGACGGAGTCTACAGCAAGCCGCGGTGTACCCTCCGGTACACCGGACCCTAGTCCGCGAGCCAAAAACCCGTACCACGGGGTCCTACCACGGGTTTAGGTCAGTGAGCAAAAAATTTCGAGCATCAGATGTCACGGACTACCCTGCGGTGCACCCCATGGTCCGCAGGGGTAGTCCGCAGCGCCGCCAGAGGAGAGAGAAAGTTACGGGATTAAGTTATAAAGGAGGTATTGAGCCTATTATTCCGAATTTATTAAACCTTAACCCTCTCTTTCTTCTCCACAACTCTCCTAACTCCATTGAAGCTCATCAAAACCTTCACCAATCACCAAAACACTACCCAATCATCAAGGAAAACACATCAAACCTTCTCTCCACATCATTACAAGAGAGAATCAAGCTACCAATCAGCACCAAATTCATTCAAATTGAAGAATCAAAGAGCCAAATTTCACAAATTCATCACACAATCTCTAAAATCCAAGCCTACCCATTACAAATCATCCTCACCCACATAGAGATTCATCACCAATTCACCCATTCTAGGACAAATCAAGCTTGTTCATCCATTAATTCAAGAGTTAAATTTCAAGGGTTGCTAAAGCTTTGAGTTGGGGGTTAATTGAAGATGACTAATAGAACATCAATCTTATCTAGCAAGAGGGAGGTGAAGAGTAACATGGGATTGGATTTAAACAAGAAGAAATCAATTGACAAAGGAGATAGTTCTAAATCAAAGGGTAAAGATAAATTGAAGAGTGGGAAACCTTCGTATGATAGTAATGGTAAAAAGCTTTATTTTTATACAAAGGAAAGAACACTACCTCAACAAAATCCTATACCTATAGAGAAAGTGGATACTTCAAAGGCCTTGAAGATTTCTGCAGAGAAACAATTAAAAGAACTACCTTTTGCCTATGAAAAAGTATTCAAGGAGGAAATTAGAGATGGAGAATACAAGAGATTCTTTGAGCTTGGTGAGAAGTTGGGTTGGTCTACGTTCATGGTAAGCCGTTCTGAACTATGTCCTGAATTAGTTTTGGAGTTCTATCTAGGCCTCTTTAGCCAAGACAGTGATTGTGTTCCGATTAGAGGAAAGTTAGTTCCTTTCACAGTTGAGGAGATTAGGAACCACTTCAAGTTTAAGAAACTGAAAGGTTTTTGCAAATTTGAGGAAGCAGTTGCTAAACGAAAAATCTTTGATAAGGAATTACTTTTTGAGCATGTTTTAGACAAGGAGAAAGTGCAATTACATACGGGAGAATTGAAGGCACCTTGGCCTTACAAATATCTTCAAGCAGATGCTAGAATTTGGCACAATTTCCTTATCCCTAATGTCTTTGGAAACACACGAACTTTGGAGGTGACCATGAAGAACGCGCTACTGTTGGACTGTATTTTGAGAGGAGAAGAAGTTGATGTGGCACAGTTGATCTATGAGGAGGTGATACGATTCTCGGTCTCTCCTAAATCGGTTTATAATGTTAAATTTCCAACTATGATCACGTGTCTTGTGCGAAAAGCGAATGTAGTATTGGGTGAAGAAGAGAAACTCGAGTTTAAGACGAGTTATATTGATAATGCTTGGATTAAAGAAAGCCTTCGAAGAGCGGGTTCTACTCAAGTCTCGAAGGCAGAAAAGGAGCAATCTTGGCAAGAGAAGATGGAGGAGCGTTTAACGAAATTTGAAGCAGCTCAAACTTCTTTAGTCAATGATGTGGCACATATCAACGCTAATCAAGTGCACATCATGAAACTCCTTGAGCAATTAACGAAAGGTCCAGCAATTCCAACCTTGGATATCAATGATGCGAGGCAATAGCCTCGAGAGTATGTTCTCTTTCTTCCTTACCATTTCTGTAAATATGCCTATCTGCTAATTTTAATTTCTGTTTTTCGAGTCTTTTTCGAGTCGTGGGGACACGGCTCATTTTTGAGTTGGGGGTGTGGGGATTCGTTGTCTCTCATCTCCATTTTTCTGTTTTTCGAGTGAAATTAAAATTTTTGATGCATGGGAATTAGATGTAGAGTGTGTTTAAAAGCTTGAAAGCATGAGCTCAGTAGATTAATGATAGTAAGTGATATGTTTATGAGCTATGTATTTGTATGCTCTGAGTATTTGCAGGAAAACACACGTTGATAGTAAAGAAAAGATTAGTGAGCAATGCGATAGAAAGTATGTTCGATCTCAGGGAACCTTGAAAAGTGTGTAGGCCGTGAGATCCAAGCTAGTTGAAAAACCATTTGATGAAAGTGCTAAAGCCCCTTCTAGCCTTTATAAAGCCTTTTATTGAAACACATTATAAGCCATATCCTTTAGATTTTTAGGACTTTTCCATATGACCCGCACTCGAATCGCGATGCTTAGATAGTTGTTTTAGAGCTTGAGTTTGGGGTGGTGGGTCCACCATTATGGGAGTTATTATGTTGGGATTTTTGAGCTTATTAATTGTGCTTTGTGCTTTATATTGAGGATGTTTTACAGAATTGTATTGTAACCCTTTGCCGGGGTAATAGTGAATGAAAAAGAAGCTTCGAGCTAATTTTGCCAACAAGGGCATTAAAAGAAAAATATATATATATGAGAAAATTAGCGTGATATCTCAACATTAAAAGAGAGTCATAGCTATAGAAAAGAGAATTGAATTGAAAAGAAAAGAAAATATATATATTCGGACCGGCAAAGTGGATTTTTATGTGAACATCTGGTGTCGCCTAGGGTGTGATAAAAATAAGATCAATTTAAGTATGGAAAACTATGCACTCTCACCCTAGACAGGCACAGTACTGCAAGTATTACAGGACGTATGCAAGTTTTAATGATAAGTAGAGTTCGTTCTCAGGGACTTAAGTGTGTTAAACGCGTAGGAACAAATAACGAGTAAAAGTAAATAACTAGAAGACAGTAAATAAAAGATTTGGATTTTCGAATTTATGAATTAAACTAATTTAAACTAGGAAAATAAAGACAATAAAGTAAAAGATTAAGAATATGAGATGAGAAGTATAGCTTAGGTTTTGCTAGTATGCACTAATCCTTCTAATTCTATCTATAGATCTAGTTCATAAGGGAGAATATTAGCTCTTGGTAATACTTAGTCAGGATTCTAAATTCCACTACCTTAGACCTTGAGAGCGACTAAGGGGGCTACGTCACAACCAAGAAGTGATTTAAAATAGGGTTATCAAACGCCACTAAGGCCCTAAGCAAATACTGCAAGTCTTGGTGATACTGTGGTTAAAACAAACCTTAATGACTATCTAGTTAGAAGTATGTTTTGTCAGAACTGCTATCGACACTAGACATTATGTGGTGGTTCAATAGTTAAACACCCTTACAAGGTGACCATCTAACTACTCTTAAAACAATCCTAAAGTGATCAATTCTAGGAAAGACATTAAATCAAAACACATAAGCAAATATAAAGTAAGAAGCTAATATCAGATTAAAACATATAATTCCCAAAGAAACTTAGATAGAAGAATTAGAATTCATAGATTATACATATGCAAAACCCAAGCTATGGGAGGTTTAGTTCATACCTGAAGGAAATAAACTAAAAGAAATAATAAAAGACATCATCTTGCTCTCTACAATAAACTGGAAGAATAAAACCTTAAGAACTAATTACTATGAGGCAAGGATGATTTACAAGTGATATAAGGGTGTATTTATAGGTGTTTTAGAAGACCTAATTCGTTTTCTTGAGGAAGAGTTAAGGTAATGGACTTCTAGCCCAACTCAAATTCGTATGGAAATAAAGATAAACACTGCTGCGTTGTTTTGGTCATAACTTCTTTATTATTGGTCCGATTTTGCTCCACAAGATACCAAAAGAATCGCAACAGAATTTCCTACGCCCTTTAGGAGTAATCTACCAAATTCGGCCTCTTTATTAGGTAAAAACGCCTATCTTTGCAGAATCCCATTTTTAGGCAGTTTTTCCTTTTCCATCTTTTTAGCAATTCTTTCCTTATCTCCAATTACCATGCATATCTCCTTCCATAAGTTGTTGTCTTTGACTTGGACTCTAATTAAGCTCCATAATTATCTTTAAAGCTACACACTAAATAAACAATTAAACCCAATATGATCTAAAAATAATAATTCTACAAATCAAGACACAAAATAGGAAAGTGCACTAAAACTCAAGAAAATCGACATTATTGACTTCTAAAACACTAAAAATGATGTCTCATCTTAACATAAATCTATCACAAATGAGGAGACATCAACATCTTAAGCTTTAATTGGGTTATTGGGGATGCTAAATGGTGCATCAAGGAATTCATTGGGTTGAGTGAGAAACGTTTATGAGAGTAACTCAAGCTCTAGGGCGATTCGTTGATGGCTAGTGAGGAGAGAGCCAAAAGCTCACTCCAAATTATCCAAATATACTA
This sequence comes from Nemophila menziesii, assembly GCA_029959085.1. NCBI lineage: Eukaryota > Viridiplantae > Streptophyta > Magnoliopsida > Boraginales > Hydrophyllaceae > Nemophila > Nemophila menziesii. The sequence goes on along the minus strand of JARWIR010000017.1, from coordinate 8,300,017 downwards.
TCATACCGTCCCTAAGCCTACATTACAACCTTAAAGACCTTGTGATTCTTTGTTATGTAATTGAGAAGTGATTGAGCCATTAGAGATTAGTTAAGTGGATTCTTGGATACTAGTGAGGTTCGATGAACAATCTATAGCTCTCAAGGGGAACTGAGTAAAGTCCCAATCCTTCTTACATTGCAAAACTAATCTGATCTTGAAATCAAGCCGTGTTGACTGTGGATATGAGAAGTGTACAGGTATGTAGTTTATAAATATTATTGCATGAAATTTTCTGAGTTATGTGCTTTAGGTTTATTCTATATATTCTGCTATGCTTTTGCCCTTGTGTTGAGAATTTTATAAGTGTGTATTTCTAGACTTCCCTATGTTTTTATCTTTTATTGTATCGGGACGATACAACTTTGAGTTGGGGGTCTTGATGTCTCCTCATTTGTGATAGATTTATGTTAAGATGAGACATCATTTTTAGTGTTTTAGAAGTCAATAATGTCGATTTTCTTGAGTTTTAGTGCACTTTCCTATTTTGTGTCTTGATTTGTAGAAGTAATATTTTTAGAGCATATTGGGTTTAATTGTTTATTTAGTGTGTAGCTTTAAAGATAATTATGGAGCTTAATTAGAGTCCAAGTCAAAGACAACAACTTATGGAAGGAGATATGCATGGTAATTGGAGATAAGGAAAGAATTGCTAAAAAGATGGAAAAGGAAAAGCTGCCTAAAAATGGGATTCTGCAAAGATAGGCGTTTTTACCTAATAAAGAGGCCGAATTTGGTAGATTACTCCTAAAGGGCGTAGGAAATTCTGTTGCGATTCTTTTGGTATCTTGTGGAGCAAAATCGGACCAATAATAAAGAAGTTATGACCAAAACAACGCAGCAGTGTTTATCTTTATTTCCATACGAATTTGAGTTGGGCTAGAAGTCCATTACCTTAACTCTTCCTCAAGAAAACGAATTAGGTCTTCTAAACACCTATAAATACACCCTTATATCACTTGTAAATCATCCTTGCCTCATAGTAATTAGTTCTTAAGGTTTTATTCTTCCAGTTTATTGTAGAGAGCAAGATGATGTCTTTTATTATTTCTTTTAGTTTATTTCCTTCAGGTATGAACTAAACCTCCCATAGCTTGGGTTTTGCATATGTATAATCTATGAATTCTAATTCTTCTATCTAAGTTTCTTTGGGAATTATATGTTTTAATCTGATATTAGCTTCTTACTTTATATTTGCTTATGTGTTTTGATTTAATGTCTTTCCTAGAATTGATCACTTTAGGATTGTTTTAAGAGTAGTTAGATGGTCACCTTGTAAGGGTGTTTAACTATTGAACCACCACATAATGTCTAGTGTCGATAGCAGTTCTGACAAAACATACTTCTAACTAGATAGTCATTAAGGTTTGTTTTAACCACAGTATCACCAAGACTTGCAGTATTTGCTTAGGGCCTTAGTGGCGTTTGATAACCCTATTTTAAATCACTTCTTGGTTGTGACGTAGCCCCCTTAGTCGCTCTCAAGGTCTAAGGTAGTGGAATTTAGAATCCTGACTAAGTATTACCAAGAGCTAATATTCTCCCTTATTAACTAGATCTATAGATAGAATTAGAAGGATTAGTGCATACTAGCAAAACCTAAGCTATACTTCTCATCTCATATTCTTAATCTTTTACTTTATTGTCTTTATTTTCTAGTTTTAATTTAGTTTTAATTCATAAATTCGAAAAACCAAATATATTTATTTACTGTTTTCTAATTATTTACTTTTACTCGTTATCTGTTCCTACGCGTTTAACACACTTAAGTCCCTGAGAACGAACTCTACTTATCATTAAAACTTGCATACGTCCTGTAATACTTGCAGTACTGTGCCTGTCTAGGGTGAGAGTGCATAGTTTTCCATACTTAATTTGATCTTATTTTTATCACACCCTAGGCGACACCAGTGGAATATTTGGAAACACAAAGTGAAATGAATACATGAAAATGTGACACTGGATATTATAATAGTTCTTTTAGCAACTAAAGCAAGTATGAAAGATCTTTATAGACAGGAATAGGAAAACGTACCAACTACAGCAGGTCATACGCAGACAATTACATCCAACAACCCTTGGGAATCTGCGGAACTAGCTGGCACATAGTTTATTCTTACAAGTAATGCTTTATTCAAACATAAGTCAGACCATAGCGGTATTGGGATTATGAAGAGAGATACCACGACCGGAAACCGACAAGTATTCTCAAAACCAATTTGGATTGACTCATCAGCATAAGAAGAGGCTATCACGGTGCTCGAAGCAGTCAAGTTGGCTAGGCGGGACCGAGGAAAGAAAACATTTATTTGCTCTGTTAACGTTGATTTGATTCAAGGTATTAATTCACTGCATGTGGCGTGGTGGAAAGTCAGATTATACGTTAAGAGGATCGTTGCATATGCTGAAAACATGGCAACATGTACTTTAAGCATATTTTGAGATGACTGAACGAAATGGCAGACAGAGCCGCACGGAACGCTAGACAACAGACAACGATGGTGATCAACAACTTCATATTACTCTTCTTTTTACTCGACTAGGAATAGGCTAAGCTTATTACCGACTAATCTTCACTATCCGGTTGTCTGAAAAAAGGCATATACTAAACTTTGTGAAGAATTGAAGCTACGTGTTTTAGATATTCCTAGCTAACTATTTCATTTGTTCAATAAAAGTTGTCCACTTAGTTTTTCATATATATTAGCAAAAAAATTACGTTTACCATTATAAAAGTACTTCTAATAAAGTATGAGATAATTGATAGGAAAAATTAATGAACAATGCAAAAGAAGTAAACTTGTGCTTAAGGATAATGGGTGGTTTGTATAACGTGAGATCTAAATGAGTAGAGAACCCACTTAGGTATGAACTAGAGACAAGTTGTGTAGATAGGAAGATGATAGAGGCAGTTCTTTGTTAGCCCTTGAATCCTTTTTGGCCTTCTATCCCTGAATTAATTTTATCCTTCTTAGACAGATTTGTAGCCTTTAAGCCTTTCTTTTGTCGCCACATTATAAGCCAATTTCCCTTTAGATTGTTAGGCATGACCATATGACCCGCACTTGAATAACGATCCTGAGACTTCCTGTCTTGAGCTTGAGTTTGGGGTGGTGGGTCCACTATATGGGAATTTACATTGGGATTGGGAGTTTTGAGCTTATCAATGATGCTTTGTGCTATATATGATGATGATTAACAGGTTTATTTTATTGTAACCCTTTGCCGGGGTAATAGTGAATGGAAAAGAAGCTTCGAGCTCAAGTTATGAATAGGCATAACTGTGAAAAAAATAGCATGATATCTCAACATCATAAAAGAGAGTCATGGCTATAAGAAAACGAATGATTTGAAAAGATTATATATTCGGACCGGCAAAGTGGAAAATTTTGGGTGAATCATCTTTAGTGCTTATTGGGTTAATTTGGGGACGCTAATTAAGCGCATCAATTGGGTTGAGTGAGAACTTGATTCGAGTGTAAACTCAAGCTCTTGGACAGTTTTGTTGATGGTAAGTGAGGAGAGAGCCAAAAGCTCACTTCAAATTTACCAAATATACACACCATACCGTCCTTCAGCCTATGCTAAAACCATAAAGTCCTCGTGATTCCTAGATGCACAGTGAGTTAATAGGGAATATGCTAAGTGGAACATTCAACACAAGTAAGGATCGAGGAACACCCTATAGCCACCATCTTGAGATAAGTATTAAGCGTAACCTTCTAGCATTGTGAAATTAATTTTGGATTGATATTGTTTTGTATTCGATTTTGCATGATAAGTGTAGGTGTATATTAATTCCTAGATTAGACTATATGAAATTTGTTTTAAGTTTTGCTTTGGGATTATTTACTAGACTCTACCTTCTGCATTCACCTAATAGATCCTTTGTTTTTATTTTACTTTGTCGGGACGACAAAGGTTTGAGTTTGGGGTCTTGATGTCTCCCGATTTGTTCTAATTATTAGCCCTTTGGAGACATCCTTTTAGGTGAATAAATGACTTGTTTGATAGACTTTTAAGCTTATTTTATCATATTGCACTTTCTCCCCTTGGAAATTAACTATTTGCAGAATCTGAGCTTTGTGCGTAAATTTGACTATTTTTAATGCAAAGTTAATTGGTTCTTGAATCTCATGAAAGACCAATCCAAGGAGAAAAAGTGAGAATAAAGTCTTAGTGTATTTTAGAGTGTTAGGAAGTGATTTCTAGTCGACTTTCTATTTTTAGAGTACACTTTCCTATTTCGATTTCTTGATTTATTGATTTATTCTTTTTAAGCATATGCGGTTTAATTATTTATTTAATGTGAAGCTTTTAAAGACAAATGGTAATTACTTAGAGGCCAAGTCAAGATAAAGATGAAAGGAAAGAAGATTTACATGGAAATAAGAAGATTTAGGAAAGATTTATTCAAAGGAGGAAAAGATAAAGCTGCCTTTTGAAATCTGAAATTCAGCCACGTTTTAGAGATAAAATCATAATAAAAGATTGGCTTGGATTCTGGACAAATGGTATGCACCAATAGAAAGAGCTTTCAAAGACAAGCAGTTTCATATATTGGAACTTCTCAAACGGATAAGTATTGAAAAAGATATGACCAAATCAAATCAGCAGAATCTTATCTTTTAAGAGCTACGAATTTGAGAGTCTTTGACTTGTCTTCCACTCCAAGCAAAATTCGACCTAGGTTCCTCCAACACCTATAAATACACTCCTTAACCTCCTACTTTCACACACTTCAGAGAATTAAACAAGAGGCTTAAGGTTTTCAAGTCAGAGCACGATGGAGAGAAGAAGCTAGAAGCTGGAGGAATCCTGTTCTTCCATCCATAGTCATTCTACCCTTTAGGTTTTTCATTTATCTTTTGTATTTGAACATGAATTCCTTTTATTTAATGTTAGTTTTTAATTCCATCATGAGCTAAATTTCTTTATACTTGAGAATCGCATAAAAGGGATGAACCTTAATTAATGTTTTCTATGTTTTGAATTTGGGATTGTTAGATTTAAATTGAATTGAGTTTTAGGTATTGGATATTACTTTGTTTTCATTACTAATTCTTTTAGGAACAACTAGAATTAGCTTTTAGTATTTGGGCTATTCCATATAGTGGCGTATGGATCATCCGACAGGGGGGTTTGAATACAGATCTAGGTAATACCCGTGTAATGTCCGTTATTGACCGACAGGCTTAACTAGTTACATAGCCAAAGAGGTAAAATCATATCATCCGAAGAGCCATATTCGACCATGCAGGTGTTTATGATACTTTAGGATAGCTTCTAGGTCCACCCGACAGGGGGCTAGGAGATATTAGAGTCCCGACTAATATTATAATTCCAATTTTACCCTTAAACATAGCTTAGATTACATTGATTAGGTGGATTCCCTTGCGAGGATCAAGTATCTCTCTTATCTGAAGTTAGTCTTTTATTTGCTTTATTTCCTTTCTGTTTAGTTAATTTAGTCTTTATTTTATTTGCATCCTTTATTTTACAAAAACCAAACAAAAATCTATTTCTTTTAATTTCTGTTTAGCAATTATCTCTACTATCTGATTAATATTTGGGTTGAACCTAATCCGTCCCTGAGAACGAACTTGATTATCATATATTACTTGGGACAACCGTACACTTGCGGTTAAGTGGTTCCTCTATTTTGCACTTTATTTTATAACACCTTAGGACCCACCACTTGTTCAACCAAAAATTCACAAGTTCAAAATTCAAGGGTTGCTAAAGCTTTGAGTTGGGGGTTAATAGAGGATGACTAATAGAACAACAATATTAGCTAACAAGAGGGAGGTGAAGAAGAGCAAGGTATTGGATCCGATCAAGAAGAAATCAAATAACAAAGGTTCTAGTTCTAAATCAAAGGATAATGACAATGTTGAAAATGGAGGTATAACTTTGTGTGATCGTAATGGTAAAAAGCTTTACTTTTATGCAAAGGAGAAAACACAACTTCCACAAGGTCCTACACCCAAGGATAAAGAGGAAGCTTCAAGGGCCCTGAAGGCTTCTGCAGAGAAACAATTGAAAGAGCTACCTTTTGCTTATGAGAAAGTATTCAAGGAAGAAGTTGGTGAAGGAGAATACAAGAGATTCTTAGAGCTTAGTGCGAAATTGGGTTGGTCTACGTTCATGGTAAGACGTTCTGAATTATGTCATGAGTTAGTTTTGGAATTCTATTTAGGCCTCTTTAGCCGAGATAGTAGAGGTTGTGTTCCGATTAGAGGAAAGCTAGTTCCTTTCACAGTTGATGAGATTAGAAACCACTTCAAGTTTAAGAAATTGAAAGGTTGTTGCAAATTTGATGAAGCGGTTGCTAAACGAATTTTTTTTTTGATGAGGAACTACTTTTTGAGCATGTTTTAGACAAGGAGAAAATGCAATCACATAAGGGAGAATTGAAGGCACCTTGGCCTTACAAATATCTTCAATCGGATGCGAGAATTTGGCACAATTTCCTTATTCCTAATGTCTTTGGAAACACACGAACTTTGGATGTGACTATGAAGAACGCTCTACTTTTGGATTTTATTTTGAGAGGAGAAGATTTTGATGTGGCACAATTGATCTATGAGGAGGTGATGCGATTTTCGGTCTCTCCTAAATCGGTTTATAATGTTAAATTTCCTACCATGATCACGTGTCTTGTGCGTAAAGCGAATGTAACATTGGGTGAAGAAGAGAAACTCGAGTTTAAAGGGAATTATATTGATAATGCTTGGATCAAAGATATCTTTCGAAGAGCGAGTTCTACGCAAGTATCGAAAGAAGAAAAGGAGCAAAATTGGCAAGAGAAGATGGAGGAGCGTTTAACAAAATTCGAAGCAGCTCAAACTTCCTTAGTCAATGATGTGGCACAAATCAATGCTAATCAAGTGCACATCATGAAAATCCTTGAGCAATTAACGAAAGGTCCAGCAATTCCTACCTTGGATATCAATGATGCGAGGCAATAGCCTCGAAAGTATGTTCTCTTTCTTCCTTACCATTTCTGTAAATATGATTATCTGCTAATTTTAATTTCTGTTTCGAGTCTTTTTCGAGTCGTGGGGACACAGCTCATTTTTGAGTTGGGGGTGTGGGGATTCGTTGTCTTTCATCTCCATTTTTCTGTTTTTAGGTAGAAATTAAATTTTTTGATACATGGGAATTAGATGTAGAGTGTGTTTAATAGCTTGAAAGCATAAGATCAGTGAATTAATGATAGTAAGTAATATGTTTATGAGCTATTTTATTTGTATGCTTTTAGTATTTGCAGGAAAACACACGTTGATAGTAAAGAAAAGATTAGTGAGCAATGCGATAGAAAGTATGTTCGATCTCAGGGAACCTTGAGAAGTGTGTAGGCCGTGAGATCCAAGCTAGTGGACAAACCATTTGATGAAAATGCTAAAGGTAAGAAAATAACGAAATTGCATAGTGTAGAAAGTGATTAAGGCGGTTCTTTCATATTTGAAGCCTTTGAGCCTTTTTATACCTTCTCACCTTGTGATTTTTGATTTTATATGCTATATCCTTCTCAGCCCCTTCTAGCCTTTCTAAAGCTTTTTATTGAAACACATTATAAGCCATATCCTTTTCCATATGACCCGCACTCGAATCGAGATGCATAGACAGTTGTTTTAGAGCTTGAGTTTGGGGTGGTGGGTCCACCATTATGGGAATTGTTATTGGGATGGAATTTTTGAGCTTATTAATTGTGCTTTATATTGATGATGATTCACAGATTTTTATTGTAACCCTTTGCCGGGGTAATAGTGAATGAAAAAGAAGCTACGAGCTAAAATTTGCCAACAAGGGCATTAAAAGAAAAAATATATATATGAGAAAATTAGCGTGATGTCTCAACATTAAAAGAGAGTCATAGCTTAAGAAATTGATTTAAAAAGAAAAGAAAATATATATATTCGGACCGGCAAAGTGGAATTTTTATGTGAACATCTTATGCTTTAATTGGGTTATTGGGGATGCTAAATTGTGCATCAAGGAATTCATTGGGTTGAGTGAGAAACGTTTTATGAGGGTAACTCAAGCTTTAGGGCGATTCGTTGATGGCTAGTGAGGAGAGAGCCAAAAGCTCACTCCAAATTATCCAAATATACTATCATACCGTCCCTAAGTCTAAATTACAACCTTAACGACCTTGTGATTCTTTGCTATGTAACTGAGAAGTGATTGAGCCATGAGAGAGTAGTTAAGTGGATCTTTGAATACTAGTGAGGTTTGATGAACAATCTATAGCTTTCTTGGGAAACTGAGTAAAGTCCCAATCCTTCTTACATTGCGAAACTAATCTGATCTTGAAGTCAAGCCGTGTTGACTGTGGATATGAGAAGTGTACAGGTATGTAGCTTATGAATATTATTGCATGAAATTTTCTGAGTTATGTGCTTTAGGTTTATTCTACATATTCTGCTATGCTTTTCCCATTGTGTTGAGAATTTTATAAGTGTGTATTTATAGACTTCCCTTTGTTTTTATCTTTATTGTATCGGGACGATACAACTTTGAGTTGGGGGTCTTGATGTCTCCTCATTTGTGATAGATTTATGTTAGGATGAGACATCATTTTTAGTGATTTAGAAGTCATAATAGTCGATTTTCTTGAGAATTAGTGCACTTTCCTATTTTGAGTCTTGATTTAGTGAATTATTATTTATAGAGCATATTGGGTTTAATTGTTTATTTAGTGTGAAGTTTTAAAGATAATTATGAAGATTAATTAGAGTCCAAGTCAAAGACTACAACTTATGGAAAGAGATTAGCATAGTAATTGGAGATAAGGAAACAAAGGCTAAAAATATGGAAAATGAAAAGCTGCCTAAATCTAAAATTCTGCAGCACACGCCTAAAGAAGTGGTTATAACTCCAAGAAATAAGACTATTTTGGTAAATTCCTTTCATTGGGACGTAGATAATTCGCTGAGGAATCTTTTGGTATATTATGGAGCAAAAACCGACCAATAACGAAGAAGATATGCTCAAAACAAGTCAGCAGAATTTATCTTTATTTCCATACGAATTTGAGTTGGGCTTGGAGTCCACCACTTTGCTTCTCCCTCAAGAAAACGATTTAGGTCTTCTAAACACCTATAAATACACCCTTATATCACTTGTAAATCATCCTTGCCTCATAGTAATTAGTTCTTAAGGTTTTTTATATCCAGTTTATTGTAGAGAGCAAGATGATGTCTTTTGTAATTTCTTTTAGTTTATTTCCATCAGGTATGAACTAAACTTCCCATAGCTTGGGTTTTGCATCATGTATAATCTATGATTCTAATTCTTATATCTAAGTTTCTTTGGGAATTACATGTTTTAATCTGATATTAGCTACTTACCTTTATATTTGTTTATGTGTTTTGATTTATTGTCTTTCCTAGAACTGATCACTTTAGGATTGTTTTAATAATAGTTAGATGGTCACCTTAGCTGGGTGTTTAACTATTGAACCACCACATAACGTCTAGTGTCGATATTAGTCCTGACAACACTGATTCTAACTAGATAGTCATTAGGGTATAATTTAATCACCATATCACCAATTGATTGAATAGTTTGCTTAGGGCCTTAGTAGCGTTTGATAACCCCATTTGAAACAGCGTCTTGGTTGTGCCGTAGCCCCCTTAGTCGCGCTCAAGGTCTAAGGAATGGGAATTTAGAATCCTGACTAAGTATACGAGAGCTAATATTCTCCCTTATAAACTAGATCTATAGAAAGAATTAGAAAGATTAGTGCATACTAGCAAAACCTAAGCTATACTTCTCATCTCATATTCTTCGTAATTTATTTTATTGTCTTTATTTTCCTAGTTTTAATTAGTTAATTCGAAATTAAATCTCTTTTATTTTCTGTCTTTAATTAATTATTGCTTACTCGTCATTGTTACCTACTCGTATAAGACACTTAAGTCCCTGAGAACGAACTCAACTTACTAACTAAATCTTGCATACGTCCTTTAATACTTGCAGTACTGTGCCTGTCTAGGGTGAGGGTGCATAGTTTTCTAGACCTTATTTTATCATATTTTTATCACACCCTAGGCGACACCAGGGTTCTTGATGTCTCCCGTTTTGTTATAAACATATGCCCTTAGGTCACATTATTTTAGGTGGAAGTTAGACTTATTTGATAGACTTTTATGCTTATTTTGATATATTGCACTTTCTCCCCTTGGAATTATGTCTTTGCAATTTTAGAGCTTTTGTACGTCAATTTGTTTTGTTTTTAGTATAAAGTTCTTAGGTACATGGATTATATGGAGCACCAAGATAAGGAGGAGAAGTGGAGATTAAAGTCATAGATCAAGCGGAAAGGTCAAAAGCGAGAAAGAATCACCCGAAGAGTTGACTGAAAGAGATGAGAATTTGGATAACTGTTACTAATTGCTGATTTCTAGCCACATCGGAACTGATTCAGGCCTGGAGATCTGAAAGATAAAGTTGTGACTTTGAGTTAGCAAGAATTGAGGACTGGAATCAGGTGATTTGGACGTGAGACGCAAAAGTTACGACTGTTTTACTGAAAGGTGTACAAAAGTTACGGGATTTGCTAAATTGGACTTGGGCTTTTCTCAATTAAACGTATTATTATTAAATAAAAAGGCCAATCCAATTTCGCCATTATAAAGAGGCTTTTAGACCTCATTTTTTACATACGATTCATTATTTTTTAAGTCAAAGTCAGAGCAGAAGGTAGAAGAGAGAGTTAGAGCTGGAGATTCCTATTCTTCCAACAATAGTTCAATCCAACGCCTCAATTAGGTCACTTATTTTATTTCTATAGTTTAGGATAATGACTTCTTTTATTTTATTTCCAGTTTTTAGTTTGAATATGAGCTAATTTCATAAGTACTTGAGAATCGCATTTATGGGTTAAGCCCTAATCTATTTAATTAGTGTTTTTCCGAATTTGGGATTTTGTGATTTAATTTAAGCTAGGTATTTTGTATTGACTTATCGTGAATTTATTTACTATTTTGGATGTCGAGAATCAAGGGTAGGTTATAGTAATTAGGTTATTCACTTTAGTGGCGAAGTGATCACCTTGACGGGGGGGTTTAATTACAGACCTAGGTAATAGACTTGTGGTGTTCATCAATGATCCTGACGGGCTTGACTGACCACGCAGCCAATTGGGTAAAAGACTTCAACATTCAAAAGTAGGTATAATCACCATGACGGGGTTTGTAATACCGTAGGATAGCTCCTAAGTCCACACTGACGGGGGTTAGGAGATATTAGAGTCCCGACTAGTACATAAATACCAGTTTAGCCCTTAAACGGAAGCATTAATTATATAGATTTAGGTGAATCTCTTGCGAGACTCAAGTACCTCTCTCATATTTGCGTCCACACTTATTTACTTTCAGTATCTATTTCCAGTTAGTCATTTCATTAATTTAATTTACTGCATCTTTGGTTATAATTCAAAACCAAACAAATATCTTTATATTTCTACTATTCTGATAAACACTATAGTCATAACTAGCCATCTATGAGAACGAAATTCATATTATTTACACATTACTTGGAACGACCAGTGCACTTGCGTGTAGTGCCCCTCTCTTTAGGGATGGTGATTTTATCACACATCAGGAGATAGTAGCGCCGCACCTTTATGGTGACTGGGCATCGATAAAAGATTTACTATTGAGGCGAGGATACGAATCGCAAGGAGGATCCACATAGTGGGAAGGTCATGTACCTTCTTGAAACTGCTTAGTGTGAGAGGTAACTGGTGGGTCCTGGTGTGTTATAAAATTAAGTACTGAAAATAGAGGAACCACAATACCGCAAGTGTACGGTTGTCCAAGTAATATCCGATAAATCAAGTTTCGTTCTCAGAGACGGATTAGGTATAACTCTAGTATTAATCAGATAGTAGAAATAATTGCTTGACAGAAAAGTAAAATAAAAGATTTTTGTTTGGTTTTCTAAAATTAAAGATGCAATAAAATAAATTACTGAAATAAAATAAATCAAGTAAAATAGATTTAAACTTAAGAAGAGAAAGAGTACTTGATCCTCGCAAGGGGTTCACCTAACCTATCTAATTAATGTTTCTGTCTAAGGTTTAAACTGGTATTATTGCCCTAGTCGGGACTCTAATATCTCCTAACCCCCGTTAGGGTGGACTTAGGAGCTATTCTACGGTATTACAAACCTCGTCAGGGAGATTATAAGCCACTTTTAGATGGTTCGGTTTCTTACCTCATTGGTTGCATGGTTCGTTAAGTCCGTCAGGTTCAATAACGAATACTACGCGTCCATTATTTATGTCTGTAATTAAACCCCAGGTGATCACTTTGCCACTTAAGTGAATAGCCTAATTACTATGAGCTAAGTTTGATTCATGACTTCAAAATTAGTGATTAAAACAAAATAATAGTCAACACATAATACCTAGTCTAATTTAAACAATTAAATCCCAAATTCTGAAAACATAAATTAGATAGAATTGGGTTCAACCCATGTAGCGATTCTCAAGTACTAAAGAAATTAGTTCATAACGGAATCAAATACTGAAATTAAATAAAGGAAATACATAGTTCTCAATACAAAAAAGAAATTAGATAACCTAAAGTTTGGGTTGGCTGTTGATGGAAGAACATAATTCCTCCAACTCTAGCTTCTCCTCTGCCTTCTTGCTCTGACTTGAAAATATGAAGCCTCTGATGTAATTCTATGAAGTGTGTGTAAAAAGGAGGCTAAAGGGTCTATTTATACTAGTAAAAATGGATAAGGTCTTAGATTAAGAGGATTAGGTCAAATTACAAAAAACCCAAGCCTATCTTCTTCTTTAATTCCTGTAACTGGTGTGCAACCTTTAGTAAAGCGGCTGTAACTTTTGCATAACAACTCCAAATGACCTGATTCAACTTGGAGAATCTTCCTAACTCAATAGGTCATCAAAACATGTTTCACGGCCCAAGGCTAAATCCGCTCATAACTAGCCCAAAAAAAACAATCTTTAACAACCTTTCAGATCTGCAACTTTGGTAATATTTTCTATATTGATATTGACTTGTTTAAAAATAAAATAAATGATTGGACATTACAAAAATTTGACTACCAAACAGGCCTATACTAGAAAGGTGAATCAGCTAATGCAGTGTTAGACGGACAAACGAAACTAGGAAGCGATTCACGTACTTATTCCTTTTCCTGTAAAAGGAGAGATCAGAAGGATACCGTTACTTTATAGGGAAGATCGGGATACATTTACATGGCCACATACTTATTCGGGTGAATATACCACGAAACCAAGTTACCAAATTCTCATACGAGAGGCTTAGCTTAAGGCAAAACAGTCATCCGTTCAAGCACAGATACAGACGTCAACCTTATGGAACAAATTTTGGGAATCGAACGTACCAAACAAAGTTCAAAGCTTCACTTGGAGAGCCAACCAGAACATCTTACCAACGAGGAAAAATTTATACCTTAGACACTGTAGTAGTGACAAATGGTGATATTGGTGTGAAGAGTAGACGGGAACTAACACTCATCTTTTCTTGACATGCTCTTTTTGCAAACAGGTTTGGGCAGGATCGGCATTGCGAATTTGGATACCAGAAATGGAGCCAGATAATTTGGGGGAATGGTTCACTAGTATTTACAAAGGAGCTTACACCACTTGCTGGGATAAGAGAATTGTGGCAACATATGTTATGTTAACTATGTGGAATATTTGGAAACACAAAGTGAAATGAATACATGAAAATGTGACACTGGATATTATAATAGTTCTTTTAGCAACTAAAGCAAGTATGAAAGATCTTTATAGACAGGAATAGGAAAACGTACCAACTACAGCAGGTCATACGCAGACAATTACATCCAACAACCCTTGGGAATCTGCGGAACTAGCTGGCACATAGTTTATTCTTACACGTAATGCTTTATTCAAACATAAGTCAGACCATAGCGGTATTGGGATTATGAAGAGAGATACCACGACCGGAAACCGACAAGTATTCTCAAAACCAATTTGGATTGACTCATCAGCATAAGAAGAGGCTATCGCGGTGCTCGAAGCAGTCAAGTTGGCTAGGCGGGACCGAGGAAAGAAAACATTTATTTGCTCTGTTAACGTTGATTTGATTCAAGGTATTAATTCACTGCATGTGGCGTGGTGGAAAGTCAGATTATACGTTAAGAGGATCGTTGCATATGCTGAAAACATGGCAACATGTACTTTAAGCATATTTTGAGATGACTGAACGAAATGGCAGACAGAGCCGCACGGAACGCTAGACAACAGACAACGATGGTGATCAACAACTTCATATTACTCTTCTTTTTACTCGACTAGGAATAGGCTAAGCTTATTACCGACTAATCTTCACTATCCGGTTGTCTGAAAAAAGGCATATACTAAACTTTGTGAAGAATTGAAGCTACGTGTTTTAGATATTCCTAGCTAACTATTTCATTTGTTCAATAAAAGTTGTCCACTTAGTTTTTCATATATATTAGCAAAAAAATTTCGTTTACCATTATAAAAGTACTTCTAATAAAATATCTTGATATTTTAAATATGTATTAGAAATATAAATTTCAATATATTAATAAGGATAGTAATAGACAAAGTAGGAAAAAAGTATTTTGATATTCTAAATGGACAATATGTGTAGAACAATATTTTTAGGATTAATACCCAAGAAACCTCTCACACTAGTTTTAATTCCTACTCACCACAGCCGTCATTTTTTCCCATAAAAGATACCATACATTATTTTTCTTTATTTTTTTTCCCATAAAAATATAAGTTTGAGTTATGGGAAGCTTTTTAAAACACAAATTTTTGAGCTATGGGAAAATTCTCAGAATTCAGATTTTGAGTTTGGAGAATTTTTCCAAAACTCACCGTTATTTTAAAAAAGACAGTGCATTTTACGGGATAGTGGACAAGACTGTAGGGGTTTATTGAGCATTAACCCTTTTTTTTAATAAGTGGACAATTTTTAAGGTACATAAAAAATATCAATGAATAAACTTTACAATATTCGATAACCATGTTGTGTTATCTTATTTTGATGAATAATGAGATTTAAAAATAGATGTAAAACTTTGTGAAGTGGGAAAACATGTATAAATAATATTTATTTTAAATCGACAAGCAATATATATTAGAAAATAGGTTTAAAAGTTACACAATGTCTTTTCTTTTGTTACATGGGAGAGCTATTTTTGAACTTAGTGTCATTGACACGGTTTAAACCTGTACCGTATAGATGGATAACCAAGGTTCTGGCCAGTTAAACTCCCCAACTAGTTACACAATGCCTTTAACATTGTGTTTAAATAATATTATTGAATTTAAATATGTAAGATTAAATCTAGATATTTTACGATAGAAGTGCGTCTTGTTTTAATAGTTATGGATTTCTAGAAAGATTAATTTTCTATGTAAGGTGAATAAAGTTATTGATGGAGAAGCATGGGCATTAATTATGGCATTGAGGTCAAGTAAGGATCTAATTAATCAGAGATTTTCTTTCTACTCTGACAACCTTGAATTAGTTCAAGGAATTATGGGTAAGACCAGCCTCCACTGGAGTCTTAAATCTATTCTTTCGGAAGTTAGAAAATGGTTAGGTCAAGGTTCCCAATGGAACGTTATTCACATTGATCGAAGATATAATGCTATATTGGATGCTCTGGCTAAGTGCACGAGAAGGAATTTGGAATTATTTGATTGGAAGGATCATTCACTTATTGCATCTACTATATTTTTAGTTAATATGTGTAATAGTGTTAGGTAGATGTTTTGGGCCTCATTGACAAAAAAATAAGCATAAATAAGGGTGTTGGATAACTATATTTTTATTTGAATAGATTCATATCTTAATATGTTTTAAAAAAATGATGTGTTAACTTATATACAGTGATTAACTTATGGATTAATGTTTAAGAAACTCTTTAAGTTAGAATCAATTTTCTTTCATCACAACTATTATTTTTTTGTCTTAAAAGGTACTATATATTTTATTCTTTTCATTTTTGCCTATAAAAGAGTACTTTGAGTTATGAGAAGTTTCTCAGAACTTAAATATTTGAGTTACAGAAAAATCTCAAAACTCAGATTTTAAATTTTGAGAGGGAACTCAAGATATTTTAAAAGAGTAAAAAAGACTTAGTCTTTTATGATATTGAACAAGGCTACAGAGATTATTGAACATTAACCCTTAAATTATTTGTTAATTAATTTTACCTATAAAATTTAGCAAAAGCTTTTTTTCTTTTTTCTTTTTAAATTCATCAAAGTTACTCACTACAAAATTTTCTCCGTTATTAATCAAAAAACACATGACCTAATAATTCTTTGGCATCAATATTTTAGAACAAACATCATTTAATTTTACGTATTGCCGACACTCAATTTCTTAGAGATAATAAACGAGCTCAAAAACACGTCTAAATTGCTGAAAAATCCTACTCCTACAAATTAAGGTCTATTAAGTTACCAATTTTAGTAGTCAATTTGAGATGTTTGTGCGTATTGACAGTAATGTGTTGAACATCACCTTTCATCAATAAAAAAAGAGTATTGAACATCACATTAACTAACTTGTCTATCCACCTACTGCTATTAAGTCTTTGTCTATCACTATCCACACTCTTGTCTGCAGATGTTATAATTCCTTTGTCGAACCTAAATTAAAGGACTGGATTTTTTTCCATTACAATAGGACTGAAATATAACTTAAGTAATGGAGTACAAACCTAAAAAGGTTAATGATCTTAATTCTTCTAAGTCCGTCCAATTTAGCGTCTAGTTTACGGTTTTTTCTCAACAAAGTGATGGACCCATCATAAATATCACAAGATCGAAAAGGTTTTTCGGCCGATTTAGACCCAGTAGATAAGAAGATACTCCACCATAACTTCTCCAACGATGAGCCACCGGAGCTTAAGAATCTCACGACTTGGATAAACCTGGATGCCTAGACTCTTGTGAACATAACTAACCTTATGCTAACTCATGAATCACCGGGGATTGGTCTCACTGGGTCTCATATATATTGGAGTGAGAATGGTGAACATGGAGCAAAATTTGGGGATCTTAACCCTAAACTAGCAACTATTGAAGAAGAGACTCTTGAGATTGAAAATTGTGAAACTATTGGGGTATTTTTTGAGGCTAGAACTAGATTTCTCAAAACTTGTGAGGGATTTGATAAGCAAATAGTGGAGAATATATGAAATGAAATAGTGGCACACCAAGTGTTTGATAGAATTATTAGGTTAAAATCTTTGATGATTGAGAAGCCAATGGAGGAAGTACTTGAGAGAAATTATGTTTCAATGAAAGTGGTCAAAGGAGGGCGTGAAATGACCACCGAGGGACCCGTGATTATGGTTGAGAATATCGTCGCTGAAACAAAAAGTTTCGATAAAATATACTTAACTAAAGAGGAAGTCAAGAGATTATATTCCAAGAATGTACTTTTAAGCAATCGAAAAGCATAGATGGGGATGGAACTAAACTACTTAGAACCCGTGGAAGGTGAAATGTTACAACTTTTGAAAAGTGATGTCCTAACTATCAAACAAGCTTTTGGATTTTCAGTAATTGAACATGTTGTCAGAAAAAATCTCCCGATATGGAAGACATTAGAAGGATTGTTAGAGAGTGTAAAGTCGAGTCCAAAGTACAAAAACACCCTACCGGGTGGCTAATTTTTAAATTCGAAAAAGATGAAAATAGAAGGAGTAATCTTACTAAAGGTCATTTCCTTTCATATGGGTGTCTTCTTCTTTTAACTAAGATTCTGGATTTCTTCGTCTTTGGAAATCTTGAGATAAATAAGATACCGACTTGGATTATTTTAAGGAAGTTTTCGGAGCAAGCAAGAACGAATGACGGACTAGCGAAAGTAGCCTCGCAAGTTAGAAAGCCGCACAGATGGAATTACATCTAAGAGTGAAGATATAAGCTATGCGAGAGTTCTAATTAAGTTAGATTTGAGTAATACTAGAAAATATGAGATGGAGTTGGGATCACATAAAGGGAAAATGTATCGTGTTATAGTGGAGTATGAAAATTTACCCTCGTGTTGTACAAAATGTAAAGTTTTCGGACATGTAGGGAGTAAGTGTTTCTACATTTAGGAATGAAAGTTTTTGGGCGTGGATAGAAGGAAACGGGAGGAAAAAATCCAGGGACTCGTGAAGCAATATTCTGTAAAATTTGGAGTTGGTTTCCAAAATAATGTTGATGCAAGTCAGCAGCTTTTGAACAAAGCTATAGAAAGTTCGACAACTGTTGAAAAAAAAAAATTATAATTGAAGGTCCTAGCTTTGTTAATGGAACTCAACATCGATTTAGTAGATGTCCTTGCTACATTAAATTAGCCGAGCAACTATGTTCCACAATAGCTCATCAGTGTTTTTTTTTCTTGGAAAGTAGAAATTTAATATTATCAAACTTATCTTAATACATGGGTCTATTGGGCTATTACATCTTAAAATAAAAGACGTTGGGTCATCCAAAGAAACTAGCCCACTACTTAACATGTTCGGGACATAATAAAACAAAACAAAATCCTCTAAGTCAATCTAAGTACAACAAGTACATTGACCGACTCCGACTTCTCATCTACTCCATCTAACCCTAGCTAGATTTGTCTGCTTCTCTTTATTATTCCTCTAAAACCTTGTTAGATTCTCTCGAAATGCCATATAAATACTGTCAAAGATTTTATCCTCCGACCTGTATTCTCTTTTGAATACTCTATTGTTCCGTTCGATCCATACAATATATGCTGCAATCGATAGAAGAGTTTTCAAGATGTTGTCCGGGGTGGATTTACCATTATGTTGCTGGTATACCACTCCATTAACTGTGTCCACGAAGTAATTTTGGTTTGTACCTCATGTGTATCAAGACATTGAATCCAGATTCGTTTCGTGAAAGCACCAGAAAAGGTGACCTCCATCCTCACTCATTTGATTACAAAATTCGCATATTAGGTTTGTAATCATAACCCACGATAATAGTCTCTATTTTGTAGCTATTCAATGGATATGAATTAACCACAAGATGAACTTATAGCGTAATTGGCTTTTCGAAACCCAGATTACCTTATACTAGATTTTTTTAGTGCTTTGCTTGGTAGTTGTTCGTATGTTTCTCGAAAGGTAAAATTCCACTCTTCGTATGATTCCATTTCACCACATCCTCATTAATTCCTAGTAATTAACTCCATAAGTTAAAACAGCTCATTAATGTTACTTCTCCTAGCCATTTAGTAGTGGAGAAACAACTAGTCAAATATAATTCTCATATTCGCACAACAATAGAAAGTCAACAGGTAAAAGGCAATTCTCCTATTCGCACAGCAATTGAAAGTCAATTGTGCACAACTAGTGCACTAAAAGAAAAACAACAAAAAATTGATTTAAATATTACACCAGAAAAGGAAAGTTGTTGTGATATTTCGATTATTCAGGTCGCTTCGGGCTGCGGAATACTGTGTTAGTAGTCTTCTCGGACGTGACAGCTGTAAAAAAGTCGACCAAAAATTGTGAGTAAGTGGTAACTGAGGATTATGCGATGTTCCGAGTGATACGGGTATGTGTATAGGAGGTGTTTCAGAGAGTGAAGGGAAAATATTGGAAATCGAGAGTGCGAAAGAGATACTGTTTGAAATGGATAAAAGTAAAAGAACCAAGAAACGTGAGGCGAGTTATAAAAAACTTACACTAGGAAGAAAAGAATATATTTGGATAAAGAGGCAATATTGGAGAGAAAAGGGCGCGAGCCTTAGGAGCACAAATAAGGGGAAACAATCCGTGACCATTTACTGATTATTACATCATGGAACATGAGGGGTTTCGACTCTACCCATAAAAGACGAGGTGTGGTAAATCTTATAAGACGGGAAAATGTTTGATGTTTGGGTATATTGGAGACGAAAATTAATAAGAAGTGTGTGGAAAATTTCTTGCATACAATGCTTTTGGGTTGGAAATATGTTGATAATTTTGACATTGTTGAGCATGGAAGAATTCTTGTTATTTGGGACCCGGACAAAGTGGAGGTGGAGATTCTTGACAAACGCCTCAAGATATCCATTGTAAAGTGGTGTGTATGGTAACCTCGATTATCCTTTACACTTATTTTATTTATGGACTAGATGATAATACTTGAGAAGAGAATTATGGGAAAATCTTATTGATCATGCTTCTACTTTTGATGATCCATGGCTTCTTTTGGGAGATTTTAATATATTCTTGCTTCAAATGAGAGATTTAAGGGGCAAAATATTACCTTGGGAGATTTTCCACTTGTGATAGTAATCACGTCCTTAGTAAAATTGATCGTGCAATGGAAAATCGTAAGCTTGAAGCTTCAAATCATTATGTTAATGCGGATTTCTTATCAAAGTCTATCGCTTCTAATCACTCTCCTTGTGTCGTTTCATTATTCTTGTAACATGTTAGTAGAACTATTTTGTTTTGGTTCTTTAACATGTGGATGAATCATAAGTATTATAATCTTATGGTGGAAAATGGTAGGAATATGAGCCTCTTTTCAAGTACCGAAGAATATATTTTATGCCAAAAGTTACGGGCCTTAAAGTTCGATTTGAGAAAGCTAAATAAGGAGCACTTCTTACATATTTTTGAGAGAGCTAAAAGGGAGAGAGAAAATCTTGAAAAATCTGAGGTAAATTTCCAACAAAACTTGTCTATTAATAATAATTTTGATGTTTTAATGGGATTCGAGAAAAGGCGAGGTCACTTGACAAAGCTGATATTAGTTCCTTCTAAAAAGTGATAGATGTTCAAAGCTCTTTCATGATCTTATGAAGAGTAACCAAATGTGCCACTTTATCCTAAAATTATACGCTCTAATGGTGAGGTTTCTACTTCGTGTAGTCAAGTGTATGATGATTTTGTTGATCAATTCAAGGATTTGTTGGGTAATAAGGATACTACTTCGAATGTTGATATTGATGTTTTTAATTGTGGTAGAATTCTTTCACAAGAGCAAAGCGTGGATATGTGTAGAGATGTTACCGATCTTGAGATTAAAGAGGCTATTTTTCCTATTGCTAACGATAAATCTTATGTCCCTGATGGATTTTCTTCTCTTTTCTTTAAGAAATTGTGGGGCATTATTGGAGAAGAATTTGTTCAAGCGGTACATGAATTTTTCATTTCCGGTTTCTTTCTTAAACAATTAAATACTACTATTATTGCGTTGATTCCGAAGAATGAATATCCGACTAGTGTTGATCATTTTCACCCTATCTCTTGTTGTAACGTGATTTATAAGGCAATTACTATGATTATTGCGGATCGATTAAAACATGTACTTGATCAACTAGTGGACAAATCGCAAAATGCTTTCGTAGCTGGTAGATCGATGGTTGAAAATATACACCTTATGAAAGAATTATTAGGGGGATATAATAATAAATTAGCTCCTCGAGATGTACTATAAAGACCGATTTACGGAAATCGTATAATTCTATTTCTTGGAATTTTCTTCATGAGGTGCTTAAGAGGTTAAATTTTCCAAAAAGGTTTGTGGATTATATTATTTTTTGTGTCACTTCTCCTTTTTACTCGGTGGCTATTAATGGTGGTGTGCATGGTTTCTTCAAAGGGTAAAAAGGCCTAAGGCAAGGGGATCCTATCTCTCCTTACCATTTATCCTTTGTCTTGATATTTTCTAGGCTTTTGAAGAAAAATACCGATCAAAATTTCAAGTACCATCCAAAATGTGATAAAGAATAGATAACTTACCTTGCCTTTGTTGATGATTTAATGTTATTTTTAGAAGGGATAAAGTGGCTGTTAAGATAGTTATAGATAGCTTGAAATTTTTTGGTGATTGTTCCGTACTTCTTTCAAATGCGGCTAAGTCTAATTTTTATTACGTTGGGGTCAATAATGACGATATTGTGAATATTTTGGCAAAACCACATTTGGATAAAGGTGTGATGCCTTTTCGATATTTAGGTGTTCCTCTTGGCTCTTCAGTTTTGCTTACAAGAGATTACAAACCTTGATAAATTGGAAGGGTATGTGAGATCTTGGAATGCTTCTTCCCTTTCTTTTACGAAATATTTGAATAAATTAAATCGGTTCTTCAAGGTGTTATTTATTTTTGGTTATTTTCCTGGTTCCAGTTTGTGTTCAAGAACGAGTTATAAGTATTTGTAGGAATTTTTATTGGGATAGGAAGCTGTTGCAAGTTAGTTACTATAAAATTTGTGTTTCGAAAGAGGAAGGTGCACTTGGTTTGAAATATATAGGGGCGTTGAACAAAGCATTATCATTACAAAGGCTTTTGAAGATTTCTAATAAAAAAAGACCCTCTTTAGATTAAGTGGATTCATGCAGAGTATTTTTAAAATGTTATCTTTGGGAGTGGATTCCAAGAAAAGGTGATTCTCCTCTATTGAAGAATTTGTGGGAGCTTAAGGAGTTTATTCGTGGTTCAATTGGTATTGAGGGTAGAGAGTGCCTCTTGGCTAGGTGGTTTCCCTCGGTATACCACCACAAAAAGGGGTATCGTCATTCGCGAAGACCGTATTACAGTATGGTGGCCAACGGTATACGACACCCCATTTGCGGTATACCGCTCAAGCAAAAATGGTCGTGACAGTACACTAAATCAAGGTTCAAGGCCGAGATCGAATTTGACCCCAATTGTATATTGCACCTCGACCCGTATCGACGTGTGCAACAACAATAATATGGTAGGGACCTACGATAGCCAATGGTATACTGCAACCGACGGGCGGTATACCGCATCAGGCTGATGAGTGAACAATAACTTCTCCAAACCCTAATAATATCCTCCTCTAACTTCACAAAAACAAAAATATCAGCTCCAAAATCCATTCAAAAACCACTAAAATTTGATCAAACCCTCACCAACACACAAAAAAACATCAAATCTTCCTCCACTTCTTCCATAAACACATAAAATTCGTCCAATCCATTTCATGAACCCACGAAACACAAAATATTATCAAGTTTTCAAGATTTATTCCACCGCACACAATCATAATTCCTTCCTTCATTCTTCATAAACCAAAATCTAAGTACCACTTAATATCCTCTTACACACAACAACCCAAAGAAACACCAACCAATTTAAAGTCCAAAGACTAATTCATATTTAGTGTATCTTTGAGTTGTGGGTTAGTTGAGATGACGAGGAAAATAGTTGTTTTAACTTCAAAAGGAAGAGACAAATCATAGGGAAGAAGAAATATTTGTCTGGGGAAACAAAAGAATGAGTAATCCTTATCAGTGAGAAGCATGAGAAGAAGCCAAATCCCGAGGTACCTACTCAACCGAAAGAGAACACTATGAGAAGGAGAGTTCTGGCCAAACCAAAGAAGAAAGAACCAAGAGCCAATGATCGTGATTCATCCTTAACTTCACATGAGGGACCATATCGAGTTGAGATTCCAAGTTAGGGATGAATGAAGATGAATATGATTACCAAAATAGAGGAAAAGCAATTCAATATCATCAAGTGCCAAGTAAAGCTAGATAGACGAATTGACAAAATCATGTCCATACTTGGGGAAGAATAAGAGTCTCTTGATGATCACAAATTGGACGACATGGTCGAAATCCAAGTAATGCATCCTAATCTTTCTCCTTAAATGCTTATATGTTTAGGTATTATAGTTTAAATATTATTTTCATATTGATTCTTTTCGACACGTGGGGACACGACTCCGTTTATTGTTGGGGGTGGGATTTGTTGTCCTCATCTTCTTTTCGTGTCTTTGCATAAAACTGAAAAAATTTAGTTAGTGGAATTGGCATAGAATATGGTGAATTCCCTATTTTATCATGATTTTAGTAGGTTTATGATATTAGGTAGTATGTTTTTTTGAACAGTGTCACAACACGCTTTATTATACATGCATGGAAACATTAAGTAAAGGATGGACTAGATTAATAAGTAATGCGTAGAAGAAAAGTTCAATCTTAGGGATCCGTGAAAAGTGTGTAGAACGTGAGGTCTGAACTAGTTGGTAACCCGCTTAACCTATGAACTAAAAGTGAAAAAGTAACGGGACCTATGAGTTGGAAAAAAAATAAGCCAAATCTTTGATAAGCTACTTGAAGCCTTTAAGTTGTTAACCTGAGCTAAATTTAATATAATATCTGTCTTAGACCCCTTTCGAGTCTGAATCCTTCTTTTGTCACCATGTTATAAGCCATACCCCCTTAGTTGATAATACGCTTTCCATATGACCCGCACTCGATTAGCAAAGCTAAGAGAATTATCTTAAGAGGTTAAGTTTGGGTTGGTGGGATGCATAAGTGGGATACCTTGCGATGGGATTTATGAGTTGTATTGATATCTCCCTATTTGTGATATAATAATCTAGGTTGGAGACATCATTTCAGGTGTACTCGAGTATTTAATTATAGATTTTTAGTCGTATTTTGATAAATTCCTATTTCTTGTCTTGATTTGATGATTTATTATTTTTAGAGCATATTTGGTTTAATTTATGCTTTAATGTGAAGCTTCAAAGATATATAGAAATTAATTAGATTCCAAATCAATTGTAAAGAGATTAGGAAAGAAGATATGGATGAAAATTGGAGATAAAAGGAAGTAGAGATAAAATAGGGATCGCAAAAGATGCCAAGTAAATTTGAAATTCTGCAGCCTCGTCCACTAAAGTGAAGATAACATAAAATATGCTGAGAATTTGTACGATCAATATAAAGGAAAAGTGTAAATCTTTTTGACGTGGTCTTCGATATATATAAAGTAGGCGAAAATCGGAGCAATAACGGAGAAGTTACAACCAGAACAAGACAACAGTGTTTATCCTATCTCCTATATTTTAGGAAACGGATTTGATTTAGAAAAGGAGTCCAATTACTTGCCTTCTACTCCAAGATTTCGACCTAGGGTCTTCTAAACACCTATAAATACACCCTTTAATCACTGTAAACATGTCCTTGCCTCTCCACAATTATTCCTCAAGTATTATTCATCATAGAAGTCATTCAAGAGAAGATAGTTGACAGTATGTATCTTTATTTTAGTTTATTTCGTTTTAGCATGAACTTATCTTCCCATAGCTTGGGTTTTGCATATGTATAATCTTTGAATTCTATTTTCTTCTATCTAAGTTTGTTTGGGAAAACTTTTTTAAATTAATTATAACTTCTTAACCATATATTTGTTTTATGTGCTTTAATTTATTCCCTATCTTAATCTTGATCTTGATCATGTTAGGATAGTCTTAATAGTAGTTATATGGTCACCCATAAGGGGTGTCTAATTATTGAAACATCTCATGAGCGTCTAGTGTGTGGTAGTGATCCGAAAGGGCTTGCCTAACTAGATAGTCATTAGGGTTTGAGATTTAATCACAGATCATTGCGTAGGTACCCCTTACCCAAGTCCCTTGGTAATTGTTAGGTCGCCTCTTACGTCCACTTGGAAGGGGGTTAGGAGGAATATAGAATCCTGACTACTTATCTAAGAGCTTTAATCATTCTTATTAACTAGTAGAATAAATAGAAGGATTAGTGCAAACTTGAAAAACCTAAGATATGCTCTCTCATCTCATTCTTACATATTTGATTTATTGTCTCTAAATTAATTAGTTTAATCATCTCTCCCCAATTAATCATTCATATTTATTTTCATGTCTTTAACTATTTATTACTACGCTTTCTTGTGAAGCCATTCATATAAGACACTAAGTCCCTGAGAACGAATTCTTACTCATCATTAAGACTTGCGTACGACCTGTGATACTTGCAGTGAGTACCGTGTTTATACTAGGGTGTTAGTTGCATCTTTTATTATCTTATTTTTATCACACCTTAGTCTGTACCAAGTTTTTGGCACCGATACCGGGGACTTGTGTCTCGTTAGCGTGTGGGTTTTTAATTTTTAGTGTAGTAGTTTTTAGTAATTTTTTTTAGATCTACGCTTTTTGTTTGTTTTGTCTTTCTCAGGTTATAGTCTATGCTCGAGAATCTTGAAAGTGTTTTCCCAGCTTACAATCGACGCTTGAGAGAAGAACGAGTACAAAGAAGAGCCATGTATCTAGAGGAAGAGCTAGTTCCACGAGGGGATAATATTAATCTTAATCATAATGAAAATCAACGTCAAGAACCAATCCCTCGTGTAGCACCACTTATTCCTCGAGTACCACCAGTAGGAGACAACAGAAACAATATACGTCTTGAACAAGATCTCCCAGGATTGGGAGCACCTTTTCGAGTTCAACCTTTAGGTTATCGTCCTCCAGAGATCCAAAACATACAGTTCAGGCCCGATCCGGGTATGCTCAGTCAATTTACAAGCTTTGGACTCTATAGTGGTGTAGCAATTCAAGATCTGGTAAGAGCGATTCAGAAGTTCATGTAGATTTGTGATGCCTACATTACTCCTGGCATTACACACGAGCAACTGTATTGTCACATGTTTTAATTCTTTTTGACCGGCAAAGCTGGTAATTGGCTAGATAGACAACCACCATGTACACTTAATACTTGGGCAGAACTTCAAGCCGCGTTCTTTAACCGTTTTTATTCGAAAAGTATGAGATTCGTTCCAAGGACGGGATGGTTGACTACAATGCTTATCTATTAATGATTGATTGCACTTATGAAAGTAAGTAAAAGATATATTGATTGTTTGTTTGTTTTTATTATTCTAAGTAATGAAAGACTAAATGGAAAATGCAATTAAATACTAAATTGCAAGTAAATAAATGTGAAATGCAAGTATGAGAAGGTAGTACTTGAGAGACCCAAGGGTTTTCCTAACTATCATTCATTTCATACATTGTTTAAGGGACAAATTGGTAAATTTGTATTGGTCGGGATTCTATATTCTCCTTACCCCCGTCAGGATGGACTAAGGAGCAACTCTCAAGTGCTACAAACCCCGTCAGGGTGATTATAGTCCACTCTCAAGTGTTTAAGTTTAAATTACCCAATAGGCCATAGGTTTAATTAAGCTCGTCAGAGCCAAATAATTTCTAACCTACACTCGTTAACTAGTTCGGTACCTAAACCCCCCGTCAAGGTGATCCAATCGCCACTAATTGGAATAGCCTAGATACTAAGTCCTATCATTGGTTAATTACGTCAATAATAGTAATTAAAATGCAAATTAAAGAAAAATACGAATTACCCAATTTGATTTAAATAATAAATATCCCAAATCCAAATGTATAGAATGAAATCAAATTGGGATTAACCCATTATGCGTTCTCAAGCACTAATAAATGTTTAGCTCATATTAATTGAAAGAAAAACTAAATTAAAAGTAAAGGAATTCATATTGTCTTACAAATAAAAGATAAAAGAAACCTAATTTCCGGAATAGGAATGACTGAGAACGGAGATATAGACCCTCTCCCGCTCTTGCAGCTTCTTCTTTCTTCCTTCTGTTGCTTCTCTCTGATGTTTTTAATTGTAAAGAATGAATTGTATGAAAAATAGAAGTCAAGGCCTCCTTTTATAAGTAGAAAAACGGATTAGGGCTTGGACCTAATAATAAAACACTAATTAAATGTCCAAGCCCAAATTCTAAGCCCAAAATCCCGTAACTGCTGATACACCTTCACTAAAACGGCTTTTCCCGCTTCGTTACAACTCCGATTGACCTGAAATCAGTTGCTAAATTTCCGTGACTCAATAAGGAATGTTTTCTCTTCAAAGGTCAGCGGCTAAATTAGCTCTTAAGCACCTCGAAATCAGAAATCTTTGGCCTGAAAAACAGATATGCAGCTCTAAAAACAACTTCTTCGGGATTTCTCTTCAAGTCTTGACTCTATCTCTTGATCTTTGACTCTTATCTCGGATTCCATTCCTAGATAATATTTAAAACCTACAAACTTTTCACTAAACTACACAAGATTACGCGCAAAAGTTTAATAACTTAAAAATACTAGAAATAAAATGGAAATTCCGAATTATTGCATTTTTAACTCAAAAGTCTATCCAAATATTCAAATAAACATAAAAAATGATGTCTCCTAAGGGTAGAAAATAAGAACAATTAAGGAGACATCACTTGGGCAAGTTTATTTCAAACATATCAATAGAAAGCTCAAAAGGAATGCAGATAAGTTGGCAAAGGAGGCTAGGCACGCAGCAACTTTTGTTAATCGAAATACATTTAGTATTTTCGATTTGTCTTCGGCTTTTAGCAAATTAGGGATAGGTCAATTTCTTTTGTTTTTCTTGGGTGCTTTGGCACCCTCCCTACGTCCAAAAAAAAATCAATTAAGAGATAAAAGGAAGTAAAGAAAAAATAGGAAAGGAAAAGCTACCAAGTAAATATGAAATTCTATAGCCACGTCCACTAAAGTGAAGATAATTTCAAATTGTCTGGGAATTTTGATGAGCAATCAAAGAATAAAATGTAGATATTTTTGCTGCGGTCGTTTCAATATAAAGTAGAGAAAAATCGGACCAATAACGAAGAAGTTGCGACTAGAACAAGATAGCAACATTTATCTCTTCTCCTAAATTTTAGGAAACGAATTTGAGTTGGACTTTGACACAAATTACTTGCCTTCTACCCCAAGATTTCGACCTATGGTCTTCCAAACACTATAAATACACCATCTTCTCATTATAGACACATCCTTGGTCAGCCTATAAACCAAGAGGAAGCGTACATCAAGAGAAGAGAAGATCAGAAGGAGTTGGACAATAAATCATGCCTTCCCAATCCTTCAAATTTTTAATTGTTTTCTTTTTTTTCTCTAGTATGAAATAATTCTATTTTAGCTTGAGATTAGCATATGGGTATGAACCATAGACTTATTTTATATCTATTTTAATTTGGGATGTTGGCATTTAATTGAAATTAGTGTTTTATTCTCTGTTTTTATGTATTTTGATTTATTGTTTATAGTTCTTACGGTGACCAACGTATAGGATTACCATAATAGTTTGATGGTCATCCGGAAGGGGTGTCTAATTATTGAAACACCACATAAACGTCTAGTGTGCGGTAGTGATCCGGAAGGTCTTGCCAAACTAGATAGTCATTAGGGTTTGAGATTTAATCAACGATCATTGCGCAGGGTCCCCTTACCCAAGTCACCTGGTAATTGTTAGGCCGCCACCTAAGTTCGCCCAAAAGGGGGTTAGGAGGAATATAGAATCCTAACTATTGCATATCACACAATTATCCCTTACATGAATAGAATAAACAAGGCTAGTAGAGTTTACTTGCTAGATCTCGAGCTAAACTTTCATACTATCTTCTTCTCTTTATTTATTTTCCTTTCTTCATTTATTTTCATGTCTTTATTTTATTTAGTTAATGGTTAGAATATTTAAAAACCAAACAAATATTTCTTTGTCTTTATTTTCAGCGTATTATTCTTCTGGCTTTCTTATTTGCACTTTATTTTGCATAAGTTCTTCCTAACTTTCGTAGTCTCTGAGGAACGAATCTTACTTATCATTATAACATGCGTACGTCCTGTGATACTTGCAGTGAGTACCGTGTTTAGGTTAGGGTGTTTATTTGCAACTTATTTTGTCGTTATTTTATCACACCCTAACCAACACCACTTGTCGGTCAGCATTCGTTCCTTGTGTGAGTTGCATGTGTTGACCTTGTTGTAATCGATTAATAGTCGTAGTAAGTTGTGTAATTTGTTGCTCTATGAGTTGATGTTGTTCTTACATCCTCGACAACAGTTCTGTGGTAGATTCAATATCTGCCTCACTTCTTGACATGTTGTACATAGAAATATTGATGAACTGGTTGAGGTTCTTTGCTAACTCACTTACTCCTTCTTGTTGATGGGATATAAATGCCTAACGAGCTAGATTTTTATCATATGCATTATGCGCCAGAATATGAAGAGCTTGGTTCCTATAAACGGGTCCATTCGAGTAATGATTATGTAGCCTTGGTTAAGAATTATTGACTTGAGGACGAGGTTGGTATAGATTAACTTGTTGGTAACCTTGAACACCTTGATAGGTACCATAATTTCCCATGTATAATACGAAATCCAGATTATTCTGCCACTCTTCCCAACTATGATTGTTGACACCCACAACTCAATCACCTATAAGATTCTTGTACTACGTTTACATCCATTTTCTTGCTTTGGAGACCTTGGTTAACAGCTAAGTCCAACTGCTTCAATTGATTCTAAATCTTTAAAAGATTGGCATCCATCACAGTATCAAGATCTAAATATATAGTACCTCTCTCCGAAACACAAACTGGTGCTCTTGTGGGTTGCCAACTTATCTCATTTTTAACTACTCTATCTGAGTATCAAATACATGATTTTTTTGAACCATCATAAAACCTCCTTCTCATAAGATATCTACATTTTACTTCAAACTTGTCTCAAGACTTTTGTAGAACATAGCTAGTTGTAGTTCCAATGTATAGTAGTGGAGTTACATTTCTTCAAACATGCTTGAAACCTCATCCATGCTTCTCCTAATGATTCAACTTGGTCTTGATGGAAACTTTCCAAGTATAGTTGATCACTCAACCACATGCTATAAGGATAGTACTTATTAAAATCCCCTTGGTATTGGATGTCCTTGTAGGTTACTATATGTAGGGATGTCATGTCCTAAAGGTGGGTGAATAGGATATATAGTTAATAATTCAGAAATAAAATTAACTCCTACTATGAAGATTACCCAGTTTAATCCCAAGGCAAGATACAACAATGCATGATATTTGAAGTGATTAAGAATGAAATTATATATAACCTTGAGAATTTCTCAACCAATTAACGATACATGAATGTAAGAACATATTTTGAGAACTGGTGGTGGCAAATGTGTGAAAAACAACAGATAAATAACGATTAGAACACACACCCAATATCACCATGAGAAACTCACTGCAAATGCACAAATCGTTTTCAAGTTATAGTTAATAAGTAAGATTCGTTCTCATGGATTTATCGGTTACTTCTGACTCGTGTTTAGATGAGAAGCGTAGAAATGATTAATTGTTTAGACTAAAAGACAAAAATAAAGAAATAATATTTATTTGGTTTTGTAATAAGGAATGCAAATAATATTTAAAATAAGAATGCAAATAAATAAATTAGAGTGAAAGGAGATGTGAATATAGCTTAGGTCTGTTAGTATGCATGTTAGTATGCACCTATCCTTCTAAATCGTATTCTGATTATAAAGGTGATGTAAGAAAATATAAATAGCCGGAATTCTATAATCTTCCTAACTCCCATCAGGGAAGACTTAGGAAGCAACCTCAACACTACCAGGGGAATTGGGTAAGGGGACCCTGATCAATGATCGGTGGTTAAATTAAACCTTAATGACTATCTAGTTAGGCAAGCCCGTTAGGATCACTACCGCGCACTAGACGATTATGTGGTGTTGTCTATAATTGCATCCCCTGCCAGGGTGACAATCTAACTACTAAGGACAGTTCTAAGATTGGCCAGATCTAGGGATGGAATAGGTCAAGGCACATAATACAGATATGTAAATAAGAAGCAAAATAAATTAACCATCACTATCCCAAATAACATAGATATAAAAATAGAATTCAATGATTTTAGATAGTGCAAACTATGCTACGGGAAAATTAGTTCATAACTAAAAAACTAAATAATAAAGATATTAAAAACATAGTTAAGCTATAGATATAAACAATTTACCTTAATGGTAGAGTGGAAGGAGAGAGAAGAGTAGTTTGTCACTCTCCGACTTTTTGTCTTATTCTACTGGTCAACTTGCTTCTCTGGATGACCTCTCAGTGTAATATTGATTAATATTCATATATATATATATATATATATATATATATATATATATATATATATATATATATATATATATATATATATATATATATATATATATAGGTGTTAGGTGGAAATATAGATTATGGGTCAAGTCTTGGAGTCCTAATCCAACGCCAATTTGGTTTCCTTAATAATAGATCTGGTTGACCTTTAGAGTTTGTAAAATTCATAACTCCTACGTTATAGCTCCAAATCCAGTGATCTTTATATCAAAACGACTGCAATTCCAAGAAATTTCCAAATATAAAAGGCTCCTTCAAATTTCTTGTCGATTTTGTGCAGCGTCAAAATAACTACACGTCTTCCTAACTAGACAACAACTTTTAGCAGCTTTTGCACTTAAATAAAACCAGTTTCTTTCCTTTTAACTCTTGATTTTGCCTTGGATATTCTTTCCTCAACTCCTTATAATTTATTTGGCCTCTAATATCATCATTATACCTAAGAGTTTCACATTTAACACAAAAATTACACTTAAATTGCTCTAAAAGTAATAAACCTCCAAATCAGGGCAATAATTAAGAAACTAACGATTATTAGGGAAACATCCCTCAACTAAGATCATACACCCAAAATGATGTCTCTAAACTAGATTAATTCATCACAAATATGGAGACATCAAGTTCCTCAACTAAAAGTTGTATTGTCCTGATACACTAAAGCATAAGAACATAGGGAAGGCTCTAAGTATATGACTAAGTCAATTAAGCATAAACGGAAGAAGATAGAAGTATATGAGTAATAGTCCCAGAACAACTACTTAGCAGATTTAATGTAATAATATTTACAAACTAAATCATTTATATACACTTCTCATACAAACAATCAACTCGGTTTAAATTCAAGATTAGATTTATTTTTTGCAATGCACGAAGGATATGTTCTTCACTTAGTTTGGTATGGAGGCTATAGAGTGTTAATCGATCCTAACATAGTCTCCAATGATCCATCTAATTACTCTATATTGGTCAATTTCTTCTAAATCACATAGTAAAGAATCATAAGGTCTTTAAGGTTGTAATGTTAGGCTTAGAGTTGGGTACGGTCGTGTATTTGGATAATGTAGAGTGAGCTTTTGGCTCTCTCCTCACTAGCCATCAACAAATCTCCCTAGATCTTGGGTTACTCTCATAACTATTATCATTCAATCCAATTATTTGATAAACTAATTAGCATCCCCAATAACCCATCAATATCAAGATGATCACATAAGAAATTCCACTTTTGCTTGTCTATATCATACAATATTTTTCATATCAATTTTTTTGTAAGTTAGTTATGACTCTCTTTCTATATGAGATATCATGCTACTTCTTTCTCAACATATTTCTTTTATTTTCAATATTTTTTATTTTTCTTTTACCCCGACAAAAGGTTAAAATAATAAAACAGTGAATCATCATCAGGAGCACAATAAATAAGCTCCAAAATACCCAATCCAATGATGTTTCCCATTAATTGAACCCACCACCCCAAACTCAAGCTCTAAAACAACTGTCTAAAAATCGTGATTTGAGTGTTGCTCATATGGAGAAGTCCTATAATATAAAGGGTATGTCTTATTATGTGGCTAATAAAACGGATTTAGAAAGGCTAGAAGGGGCTGAGATGGATAATAATTCAATTAAATTTGGACAGCAAGCTAAAAGGCAACAAAGGATTATCATAAAACTGCCTTAATCACTTTCTAAACTATGCAATTTACTTACTTTCTCACCTCTAGTACGTTCATTAAATGGGTTTAACAACCAGCTTGGATCTCACGGCCTACACACCCATCAAGGCTCCCTTAGATTAAACTTACTTCTACCGCATTACTCACTAATCCTTTCTTCACTTTAAAGGTGTGTTTTCATGTTCATACTCGTCATATAAAATTGATAAACAAATTACCTACTATAATTAACTCATTAAATTTATTCTTTTAAGACATTAAACACAATCTACATCAAATTCCATCTACCAATTTTTTATTTTCTACCCTAAAAGGCAATAATCACAAAAAATAAAGATGAGGGACAATGAATCTCCACACCGCCAACTCAAAAATGAGTCGTGTCCCCACGACTTGAAACAAACTCAATAAAAATTACAAACGAACACAAATATTGCAAATAAAGAAATGGTAATGAAGAAAAAAACATACTCTCGAGACTATTGCCCCGCATTATTAACATCAAAATTACGATGTGGTGGATCTCTTGTTATATAGCGTCTAATTTGTTCCAGGTGCGTCATAATGTGCATTTGGGTTGCTTTGATTTGTTCCAAATCATTGGCCAAGAAAATTTGAGCTGCTTCTACTTGATTCAATCGCTCACCTACCCTTTCTCAGCATGCAAGATCCTATTCTCATGATTCTCTCTCACGAGAGTTTTCTTCCTTTGGAGGATTCTTTTCACCGGCTCCTTTTAGAATCATCTTTACCCACACATTGTTGAGATTGTTACTCACTTTGTACATTAATTTCTCATTCTCACCACGGTTCACATTCGCTTTCCTGAATAGGCCAGTGATCATTGTTG
The DNA here is from genome assembly GCA_029959085.1 of Nemophila menziesii. Lineage (NCBI taxonomy): Eukaryota > Viridiplantae > Streptophyta > Magnoliopsida > Boraginales > Hydrophyllaceae > Nemophila > Nemophila menziesii. The sequence continues at coordinate 8,265,627 of JARWIR010000017.1, read as the reverse complement.
GATATTTCACATTGTATAATGATTGTGGAGCGGTTGCAAATCACATCACCTCATCAAAGATCAATTGTGCCACATCTACTTCTTCCCCACGTAAAACACATCAAAAAGATGGCAACTTTCTTAGTTGTATCCGAGGTTCGCGTCCAAAGGCATTTGGTGTGAGAAAATTGTGCCATATTCTCATGTCAGGCTGAAGGTACTGGTAAGGTCAAGGTGCCCGCAACTCTACTTTTTGTCCTTGCACTAGTTCTTCACTCAGCACATGCTCATATAGTTGGTTCCAAGCAAAGGTCTTGATATTTTCCACTTCTTCTCAATACTTGCATAGTCCAACCAATTTCTTGGACTCGAAGTGGTTTCGAATCTCTTCAATTATGAAAGGAACTGAATTTCCTCTTACTGGAACTCAACCTTCACTATCTCGGCTAAAGAGGCCTAGATAGAACTTGGAAACTAAGTACATACATAAACTTGAGCGCCTCATCATGAATGTGGTCCATCCTAATCTCTCTCCCATCTCTAGAAATTTAATGTAATCTCCTTCTCCAACTTCTTTTTCAAATATCCCTTCATAAGTAAGTGGTAATCCGGGTAAGTTTTCTTTAGCGGTATCTAATAACTTTGCTCATCTCGGGTATATGGATCTCAATTTGGAGAGGCTGTGGTGTTTTCTCCTTGAAAGTTGTTGATGTTTCCATATTTGTGATATATTAATCTATACTTGAGACATCATTTTAAGAGTATTTAGTACTTACCTTTTAGAATTTACCATATTTAATTATACTTCACACTTTCTTGTCTAGTTTTAGGTGTTTTGCTATTTTGTGAGCTTTTGCGCGTAATTTTTGTGTTATTTGTGTAGCACCCTGGTATATGGAAGATATTACACCTATGGAAACTGATTTTAAGTGGAAAAGTAAAGGAAAAATCACTTAGTCCAAGTCAAAAAGGAAAAGATTGGATATATTTGGAAAGTAAAGAATCTGTCATGCTGGAAAAAAGTTCACTAGTTAAATTGCTGCAGAAAGTCGGTCACGAATTTGGAGGAGCCCTTCAACCAACTAATATATCTTTTTATCGCAGTTGTTTTGACTAGTTGTACATTGAAATTTGGTAAGTACCGAAAGAGATATGACCAAATCAAAATCTGCAAAGGTTTATCTTGTCTTACAATTTAGGAATACGGATTTTGGTAAGATTAGGACTCCTTAACTTTGGGATTACTCCATATTTCGACTAAAGGCGTATATATATATATATATATATATATATATATATATATATATATATATATATATATATCCATTCCTACCTTATCCTTGCCCAGTCCTTAATCAATATTACACCAATAAATCAGCAGGAACAAGAAGACAAGAAGGAGTTGGAAGCTGCTCATGCCATTCCAACCCTTCACTTTTGTAATTTTTTTTTCTTTCTCTAGTATGAACTAAATCTATTTAGCTTGAACATAGCATATGGGTATGAACCCTAGACTTGTTTTATATATATCTTAATTTGGGATGTCCTTTTATATTTATTTGAAATTAGTAGTGATAACTTTGTTTTTATGTGCTTTGATATATTGTATGTAGTTTTAACGTTGCGCAACGCATAGGATTACCATAGTAGTTGGATGGTCACCTGGAAGAGGTGTCCAATTATTAAAACACCACATAAACGTCTAGTGTGCGGTAGTGATCTTGACGAGCTTGCCTAACTCGATAGTCACAAGGGTTTGAGATTAACCACCGATCATTGCGTAAGGTCCCCTTACCCAAGTCCCCTGGTAAATGTTGGGTCGTCTCCTAAGTCCACCCGAAAGGGGGTTAAGAGGAACATAGAATCCTGGCTATTGGGTGTCACACAATTCTCCCTTGTTATATCTCGAGCTAAACTCTAATACTATCTCTCTTCTCTTTTTCAATTTCCTGTCATTATTTTACTTAGTTAATTGTTTAGCGTCTTAAAAACCAAACAAATATTTCAGTGTCTTTTAGCGTATCATTCTTCCAACTTCTTTTATTTTAACTTTATATTTGCATTAGTCCTAGCTAACTTGTGTAGTCCCTGCTAACGAATTCTATTTATCAACTAAACTTGCATACGATATGTGATACTTGCAGTGAGTAACGTAGTGGGCTAGGGTGTTTAGTTCTTTTAATATTTATATCGTTATTTAACCAAACCCTAACCACCACTAGTTTTAATTGCTTTTCTCTTTAATTTCACAACTATCGACTTCTCTCTAATTTCTTAACCCGATTTATCCTTTTTCTTTGTTCCCGAACTTTCACAAATCTCACTTGATTTCTTCTTAATCTCACCCAATACTTTATTTGATTCTTCTTCATCTCCATAACAGTAGATAGTGTCTCTATTATTTTCTCCATCTCTTTTAAAATTCTTTCACAAAATAATCCATCTTTTTTACTCAAGAATTTACCATTTCATTTATGTTGAACCCAACTCAAAGGTTTATACACTCTTGAACTACCTTTTGATTATAGCTAACTACGATGTTAATGGGTTAGGAAAGGTGTAAGGATGATGATTCTTTAGTGGGTATAAAGAACTCTTGCTTGGATGACATGGGTTAAAGAAATTTTGGAAAACGATTTGACAAATTTTGATTTTGATTCTAGGATTTTAGGTGTTTTGGACTGATTTGGTGGCTGAATATTATTTGTAGGAATGTAGGGAAGGATTTGGATATGAATTTATGGTGATTGTGTTGATTTGATGTGAGGTGAAAGTTTGGTAGAGTTGTAATGGAGTTTGGGTTGCTTGGAGAAGAAGGAGGCTTAAGGTTTATGAGTTGGAACATGATCAAACATCTTCTTCTTTGAGTTGTCACGTCATTGTTGTGGTGTACCGCAGGGAGGTGCATTGTACCACATGGAACTTTTGTTTCTCGACCGTAACAAGGTCTATCGCAAATGACGTCACAGTATTTTGGTGCGGTGTACCGCAAGCTGGCGCGCGGTTTAGCACGAACTTGCTTACTCTCGCTCGTGTATCTAATTCATGATACGTGGCGACGGTTTTCTGTGGTGCAGTATACCACATGATATAATGGTGTACCACAGAAATAGTCTTGCTCTCGCATGTGGACCCGATTACTTGTACCATGGTGACGATTTCATGACGTGTGGTGCACCACAGGAGGCGCAAACCGCAAATCTCTGTTGTATACTCAAATTTTTTCCCCTCTTTCTTCACTCAAAACTCGTGTCCCTTGTTACATATACATCAAAAACACTGCTACCTTCCTCATTGCTGTAATATTTATTAAAAACAACTAATCAAAAGAAAATCTAAAACATAAAAAAAAATTGAGGGGTTTCTCCCGGGTAGCACTTTTATTTAACGTCGTTTAAAGTTTAACACATTACCTCCTCTACTTTCTGAGTATGTAGCCTCCCCAATTGCGGGTGAGGCTATGAACATCAACCATTCGGGGCTTTTGACCTCCATTGGGTTGTAATTAAATCAATTTTTCTAACGCAACTTGTGTTACAACAAATGGTCCCATCCACCCATCTTGTAACCTCGTGGCATATTCGCTGGTTTGGGGGCCTTCCACGCAACTTCATTACCTACCCTAAACTCACCTATTAGTCTAATTTACACAGGTTTTGTTTGGACTTTCTATTTGACCTTTTCCTTGGTTGCAATGTGAATGACAGTGACTGTGAGGGATACCTTCCTTGGTTTATTACCCAAGACATAGAATATCTCAGATACATTGTTGGCGCGGAGGGTCAGTTTTCCCCCTTGGAAGTTTATGTTGCTTTGACTTGGGGCCAAGAATGGCCATACAAGTATAATCGGAACCTGTTTATCTACATCATAATCAAGTATAACAAAGTCAGAAGGGATAGTCAAGTTACCTACTTGGACAAGAACGTCCTCCACGATTCCCTATGTCTTTGCTACTAAGGTATCCGCAAATTGTAGATTTACGGAAGCCTTGTCTGCCTCCTTGATGCCAAGCCTCTCAAACACTGACTTGGTCATAAGGTTTAAACTCAAAACCACATTACACGTTGCTTTCATCTCGAGCTTACCAATAATTTGAATATGAAGGTTAAAACTTCCAGGATCTTGAAGCTTAAGTGGTAGCTTCTTTTCAAATTTCTTCAATACTCTCTCAGTATGAACCATAGTCTTGACCTTGGCTTGTACACTTGCACCCTCTTCTGGAGTAGCTTGCGTGACTACTTGTTGCAGTGTAATCCATTTCTCAACAATCTCAAGAAATTAAGCGTTGATTTTCTCCTTACTATACGCCTTTAAAAATGCCTTGAGATTGATTTCACTAGGTGGTGTTTCCACATTTTTCTCTTATTCTTCTTGCACTTTAGGTGCAACCACTTCTTCCTTCTTCTCAACAGAGGCTTCTTCCTATATTTCGATAGCTTTGCTAGCTTATAACTCAAGAACTGATTTGATATCTTCTTGCATTTCCTTGAGTAGAAGTCCAAAATCTGATTCTTCCTGACCAGGCTTGGTTGGTTCTTCATTGATCTTGGAACCTCCACGACAAATTTTGCAGCAAGTGGCGATTCCATAACTTCTTCCGGTTGAAGGCAAATAGCCTTACATGCGTTGAACCCAACACTGCCATCGCCATTGTCTATGGACTTCATATCATTCTTCGTACCTAGGACCATTTGTGAAAGATCATTTAGCAACTTCTAGAAAACATTAGTTACTTGGGTAACTTGAGCTTTTAATATCTTCATTGCGGCGAATTGTTCGTTGAATCTTTTGTTATTTATGTGCATGTTATCTTGAGTTCAAGACCAGAAATCTTGCATTGCTTTAGGGAAATAAAATCCAGATCTTCTTGTGGATGATGTGGCAAGCCTTTCTGAGCTAAACTATCGGAATAATCATCATAGGTTGGTTGTAGTGGTGGTGTTGGCTTGTTATAACCTTGGCCCCCTTGAGGTCGTGGTTGGTAAGAATTACCTTGATTCATGGCCCCATTCGGATTGGACCATTGCATTCCTGGATGATTGCGGTTACCAAATTGGTAATTTCCGCGATCTAACACAAAATAGATAGATTCTGGATTGCCTTCACACTCTTCCCATACATGATCATATACCCCACACTTTGAGCAAACTTGTTCTTCTTGCACTACTTCTATCTCAACTTGTTTCCCTTGGAAACCCTTCTCCATCATGAGGGACATTTGCTTCATTCAATTCTCAATCGCTGAGATTGTAGCCTCTATAGCAGTTTAAGTATCTAACTGCAGCGTGCCTTTCATTTGTAATAGGAGCTCGTGACTCGGGCCAACTCCGTTTTGTTTCAACTTTTTATGCCATACTAGATATAGCTTCCATATGACCCATAGACACAAAACCTCCTCTTCCCAGATTATCTACCCTCAATCTTCCCTCGATATTGATGCCTTGATAGAACATACCTAATTGAAGTTCTGGGGTGTAGCCATGAAGTAGACATCTAAATAATTTTTTTTAAACTTGTCCATGATTCTCCTACACTCTCGTTGTTCTCTTGACGAAAATTTTCAAGTACCATTTGATCATTCATTCTCATACTTTGCGGATAATAGCGATCAAAGAACTTGACTTGAAATTGTCCCATGATGTAATCGAATCTGATGGTTGACAACGCAACCATTCACTAGCACCTTTGGTCAAGCAAAATGGAAACATGAAATAATACAATTGCTCGCGTATAATGCTCTGAGTAATGTAGGCATCACAAATCTGCATAAACCTCTGATTCGACCTCACCGGATTTTGATGTCCCGTAACACTGATCGGGCTTATATCTGGCGACTGGGATCACTAGAGAGCGAATCCCTGTTGTTTTTACTCGAAAAGGTGCTCCCAAACCAGTAGACATTGTTCACAACTTTTATTAATGGGTGGATGCCCTCCTTGTGGAACATTTTGTGGTGGTGATGTCTCCCTATTTGTTCTAATTATTAGCCCTTCGGAGACATACTTTTAGGTGAATATTTGACTTATTTGATAGACTTTTACGCTTTTTTCATCATATTACACTTTCTCCCCTTGGAATTAGACTATTTTCATTTTTAGAGCTTTTGTGCGTTAATTTGATTATTTATAGTGCAAAGTTAGTAGGTTCTTGAATTTTATGAAAAACCAATACAAGGAGTAGAAGTGAGAATTAAAGTCTTAGAGTATTTTTAGTGTGTTAGGAAGTATTTTATTCGAGTTTCTAATTTTAGAGTGAACTTTCTTATTTCTAGTCTTGAATTATTGATTTATTAATTTTTAAAGCATATGCGGTTTAATTATTAATTTATTGTGAAACTTTAAAAGATATATGGTAATTAATTAAAGACCAAGTCAAGTCTAATAAGTAAATGAAAGAGATATACATGAAAATAAGAATATTAAGGAAAGATATATATGCAAAGAAGGAAAAGTTAAAGCTGCCAAATAAATCTGAAATTCCAGCCACGTTCAAAGACGAGCTCATAACTTAATATTGTCTTGGAATTTGGCAGAATGGTCTGGACGAATGGATAGAGCTTTCCGATACAAGTGGTTTCGACTATTGGAACGCGTTAAACAGATAAGTATTGAAGGAGATATGACCAAAACAAATCAGCAGTAGAATCTTCCCTTTCCTAGATTTTAGGGATGCGAATTAAAGAGTTCGTGCCTTGTCTTCCACTCCAAGTAAAAACGAATTAGGGCTTTCTAACACCTATAAATACACCCCTTAGCCTCCTCTTTACACACACTTCAAATAATTACACAAGAGACTTAAGGTTTTCAAGTCAGAGCAAAAAGGCGGAGGAGAAGCTAGCGCTAAAGGAATTATGTTCTTCCATCAACAGTCAACCCAACCATTAGGTTATCCTATTTCTTTTCTGTATTGAGAATTATGTATTCCTTTTATTTTATTTCAGTATTTAATTCCGTTATGAACTAATTTATTTAGTACTTGAGAATCGCTATATGGGTTGAACCCAATTCTATTTAATTTATGTTTTCTGAATTTGGGATTTAATGGTTTAAATTAGACTAGGTATTTTGTGTTGACTATTATTTTGTTTTAATCACTAATTTTGAAGTCGTGAATCAAACTTAGCTCATAGTAATTAAGCTATTCACTTTGGTGGGGAAGTGATCGCCTTGACGGGGGGTTTAATTACAGACTTAGATAATAGACGCGTAATATCCGTTATTGACCCTGACGGGCTTAACTAACCATGCAGCCAATGAGGTAAATTATTATTCATCTGAAAGTAGCTTATAATCACCCTGACGGGGTTTGTAATACCATAGGATAGCTCCTAAGTCCACCCTGGCGGGGGTTAGGAGATAGTAAAGTCCCGACTAGCATAATAATACCAGTTTAGCCCTTAAACAAAAGCATTAATTAGATAGGATAGGTGAAACCCTTGCGAGGATCAAGTACTCTTTCTCTTCTGAAGTTTAATTCTTATTTATTTGCTTTAGTTTATTTTAGTTATTTATTTTCTTGCATCTTTAATTTTATAAAAACAAAAATCTTTATTTTATTTTTTTGTCAAGCAATTAGTACTACTATCTGATTAATACTAGAGTTATACCTAATCCGTCCCTAAGAACGAACTTGATTATCATATATTACTTGGGACAACTGTACACTTGCAGTTAGTGGTTCCTCTATTTTATCTTTATAATTTAATAACACACCAGGACCCACCAAGTTTTTGGTGCCGCTACCGGGGACGGTAGCGTGTGACCCCGGTGTTAATCTTCTGTAGTTTAATTGTTATTTTAGTTTCAGTTTTATTTTTCAGTTTTACGCTTTGGGTTGTTCTTTCTTTCTCAGAGTTACAGGTTTTGGTATATGCTTGAAGATCTCGTGATCCTTGAGAATCCCGAAATCCTAGTTCGAGAAGCAAACAAAAAAAAAGAGAAGCTAAAGAAAAGGAAAGAGAAGAAGCAATGGCAGATTTAAATGCTCACGCTCCCGCAATTCAGTTGGATGAAAACGGTCTTCTGATAGTTCCACTAGGATTACCAATTCCACTGGAAGGAGTCCAATTACCAATTCCTCTCAGAGGTCAACAACCAATCAATAATAATGGTGTAGGAATTCAAGATGATGGATCGTGACTCTTCCAACCGAATAACTATAGACTCTTCCGTCTACCACCACTAGGACTCCGTCCTCCCGCAATTCAAGGAATTCGATTCAGACCAGACCAGACGCGGGTATGATTAATCAGTTTACAAATATTGGACAGTATAGTGGTGCAGCAAAAGAAGATCCTATTCGAGCTATGTATAAGTTTATGCAAATCTGTGATGCATATGTCACCCCTGGAGTAAGCCAAGAACAAATGTACTTCCATGTGTTTCCATTTTTACTCACCGGAGGAGCGAGTGAATGGTATGATCAGAAACCACACGATGAGATTTTGACTTGGGATCAACTTCAGACTGCATTTTTCGATAGGTATTATTCTTAGAGTTTTCGACTTAGTGGGAAACTTGATGTTGTAAGTTTCCACCAGGAACAAGGAGAAACTGTAGGGGTTGCTTGGACTCGTTTCCAATCTTTGTTACAAAAATGCCCATTACATAGGTACTCAATTGAATTACAGCTTGGAATATTCTATCTTAGTCTAAATGAAGCCTCCAAGGAGAAGGTAGATACTATGTGTCAAGGTTGTCTTATGATGTTTACTGTGAATCAAGCTTTGGTTATTATGGATAGAATTGTGAAGAACGAGAAGAGTTTGAAACCATTAAGATAACCAGTTCGAGTTTCAGAAAAAGGTACTTTGAATGTAGACACAGAAACTGCTTTGAATGTGAAAATTTCCGCTTTAGAGAACAAGATTAAACAATTATCTGTTTCCGAACCGAGAGCTATATGGTGCAAGAACCAGAATTATGTCCCAAGTGTGAGACAATTGATCATACGTGGGAAGATTGTCCTCATAATCCAAGATTAGTATTCTTCATCAATAATCGAGGTAACAATTATTCAAATGGTCAAGGATATGGTAATCAGTATAAGAATCATCCAGGCTTTTAATATTCAAATCCGCAAGGGGCTGCTAATCCAGGAACTTATCAATCGAGGCCCCAAACAATTATGAATTTAAACAGCAGAATCAATATCAGGGAGGTCAAGTCCAACATGATGCTTATACAGAGACTCTTGCTCAGAAAGCACTCCCTGCTCATCCTCAAGAAGGTGCAATGGCAAATGAATTAGCTCTCCAAATGAATCAGTTTTCAACTAGGGTGGAGGAACAAATGAGAAGTACCCAAGAATATTTGCAAGCACTCGTGAACATAACAAAGAGTAGTAACCAAGCGCAGCAAGAGACTAATATAAAGGTAAATGAACAAGCAGCCGCATTTAAAATTCTTGGAAAACAAGTGTTTCAGTTGGCAAAACAAATAAATCAGCGTCCCCGAGGACAACTCCCAAGTAACACTGAAGAACCGAAACGATATGAAGATTGTAACGCTATCTTACTCAGAAGTGGTAAGCAATTGCAACCACCACCTTTTTCGATTATGAAAGAGAAAGAAACAACAGTGAAGGAGAAAACGGTGGAAGATGTGGTTGAAAAAGAGAGTGACCCGGAAGTAGAGGAGGTGGACGTTGAGAAAATTCCAAAGAAGCCAAATAAGAAAGTTGTTGTGTTGGAAGTGAGCCGTCCTCCTCCACCATTCCCTTCCAGAGTTCAGAAAAAAGGAGATACGGCTGAATATGAAAGATTCATGAATATGGTGAGTAAGCTTAGCATTAATATACCTTTCTTAGAGGCTATCAAGGGGGTACCAAAATATTTGAAATTCCTGAAAAGAGCTCTCACCAATAAACGCCGGTACCTTGAGGATGAAATGATAGGCTTGCCAGAAAAATGCAGTGCAATATGTCAGAGTAAGTTACCACCTAAATAATTGATCCTGGAAGTTTTACGATCCCAATTTCTATTGGTACTGAGTGGCAAGGGAAAGATTTATGCGATTTGGGAGCAAGTAATAATCTTATGCCCAAATCAATTTTTGAAAAGTTGAAGATAGAAAACGCAAGACCAACCTCTATGGTCTTGCAAATGGCTGACAGATCCCTCCTGCATCCGGAGGGAAGAATAGAAGATGTCCTCGTCAAGGCAGGTACTTTAATTTTTCCTGTTGATTTTGTTATACTTGATTACGACGCGGATAGGAATGTCCCCATTATTTTGGGAAGACCATTCCTAGTCACGGGGCGTACTCTTATTGATGTAGAGAATGGAGAAATTATTATGCGTATCCAAGACGAGGAAGTGAAGTTCAATGTGTTTAGGCCAATAAAGTTTCTGGGTTCCAAGGAGGATTGCTTCCGGATTGATGTGATTGAACAATTAGACAAGGAAACCTTGGGAATGGAGGAAAAAGAGCTAAGAAAGAAACCACCTAATAAAGATCCTCCATATCCTAAAAAAAATCCAGACCTTGACCATGCAAAGAAGAAATAAAATGTGCGTGCTATGAAGGTTCCAAAAGAACCTAAGAAAGAAAGAAAGAAGAAGAAGTTCAGTGTATGCGAAGAAGTTGCGATAAAGAAGTCTGATCCTCCTCCGAAGGCGCGCGAAACCAAGAGTTCTTGGCAAGGACCTTTCATGGTCACAAAGGTTATCTCAAATCAACTGGTAACTATAAAAGCTATGGGATGCAAATTCCGTGTAGCAAACGTTGATAACCTCACTCACTGCTGGGGAGGTTATGTAAAAAAATGAGTCATGAGGTAACCCGTCGAGCTTAACGACGTTAAACAAAAGCCACTTCATTGTATATTAGTTTGTTGCTTTATGTTTTTCAATTCCTATTATATAATTCTAAGTAATTGTCGAGTAATAGTGTCTACTTTTAAAAGAAATGAGAAAGGTAGTGTGTTAATGGTGCAGGAATTGAGTTTGGGGTGCTAAGGAACGAAAAGAAAATTCAGCAGCACGGGCCGGCTAGCCGGTCATATGACCGGCATGCCGGTGGAGGAAACACGAGCCTCAGGTCTATGACTCGTGTTGTTTGCCCCGAGGGGGAAAAAGTTCAAGTTACGCACCGGTATGCCGCCCAGACTACTGTATGCAAGCCAGAAGGAAACACGAGCCCTCGGGTTTCATGACTCGTGTATTTTGACGAAGCGAGAATTTTTCAAAAACAGCGCACCGGTATGCCGGTGACACCACCGGTGTCCCGGCGCCCAACAACACGAGGCCTCGGGTACTAATTCGTGTTTATTGCCGAGAGAAGCAAAAAGGAAGATCCACACCACCGGTATGCCGGCGATTCCGCCGGTATGCCGGTCCGATGGCGGCTTTGAAGAGTTTATGTCCAATTCCACTTCTTACTTCATCAAGAAGAAACCCTAGCCTCTCCAATACGAATTTTTCATACCCTAACCCTTTATATACCTGGACTACACTACTAAAACACCCAAGAGCATCAAATCCTTCCTCCTATTCCATTCCAAACACACATCCAACACCAAAATTCTTCAAGAAAATCAAGAAATCTTCTCCTTCAACCTTAAGCCTCTACATCAAAGCTTCAGTCCTATTCATTAAACCTTCCCCAATCCACTACATATTCATTACCCATCTCATATAACACCATAATCTTTCATTACAAATTCTCAAAACATCAAAACATCAAATTTTAAAACTCTTCTCTAGTTTTTGATTATTTGAAGTTTTGAGTTTGGGGTCCATTGAGATGACAAAGATTGGAAGGTCAAGAATACCATGAAGAGGAAGAAGAAGTTGGAGAACCTCTTAGTACTTTTGGGTGTTGAATGATGTAGTTGAAAGAATGAAAATTTTGGAGGATAATCATGAAAAGGTGTCAACAACCATAGGAAAAGTCACAAAATAGTTGGATCTTATGCAAAACATATTACGTGGAGTGTGAAATGTTCAACATGCAACCTACGCAACACAAGGAGCTCAACCTACATGCAACCATGGAAACCAGCTTCGTGCTGCTCCAGATACATTTTACTATCCTTTTCTCATTTGTTTTATTTGTTTATATGCTTTATTGAGTCATTTTCGAGTCGTGGGGACACGACTCACTTTTGAGTTTGGGGTGGGGTTCGTTGCCTCATCCCAATTTTATGGTTTTTACTGCTTTTTCAAAAATTTAAAAAAATCAAATAAAAACTAGTTTAAAGGTTGTGTTGAATGTAGAGTATTTTAAATGCCCCCATCAAGCATTATTTTTATTAATTTATGATAGAAAATAGTTGACTTTAGGATTTAGTATAAAATGCACTTAGATTGCATGCAGATATGAGATAATTGATAAGAAGAATTAATGAACAATGCAAAAGAAGTAAACTTGTGCTTAAGGATAATGAGTGGTTTGTAGAACGTTAGATCTGAATGAGTAGAGAACCCACTTAGGTATGAATTAGAGGCAATCTGTGTAAATAGGAAAATGATAAGGGCATTTCTTTGTTAGACCTTTGAATCCTTTTTGGCCTTCTATCCCTGAATTAATTATATCCTTCTTAGCCAAATTTTTAGCCTTTAAGCCTTTCTTTTGTCGCCACATTATAAGCCAATATCCATTTAGTTTGCTAGGCATGACCATATGACCCGCACTTGAATCACGATCTTGAGACTTCCTGTCTTGAGCTTGAGTTTGGGGTGGTTGGTCCAATATTATGGGAATTTACATTGGGTTGGGATTTTTGAGCTTATCAATTGTGCTATGTTTTATATATTGATGATGATTTACAGGTTTATTATATTGTAACCCTTTGCCGGGGTAAGAGTAAATGAAAAAAAAAATGAAAAGTTATGAAAAGAAAAATTTTATGAAAAATAGCATGATATCTCAACATAAAAAAGGAGAGTCATAGCTATACAAAAGAAAAGAAAAAAGAAATTTCATATGAAAAGAATATATATTTGGACCGGCAAAATGGAAATTTTTATGTGATCATCTTTAGTGCTTATTGGGTTAATCTGGGGACGCTAAATTAGCGCGTCACATGGGTTGAGTGAGAACATATTCGAGTGTAAACTCAAGCTCTTAGACAGTTTGTTGATGGTAAGTGAGGAGAGAGCCAAAAGCTCACTTCAAATTTACCAAATATACATACCATACCGTCCCTAAGCCTATATTAAAACCATAAAGACCTCGTGATTCCTAGATACATAGTGAGTCTGTGATTCAGCTAATAGGGAGTATGCTAAGTGGAGCGTTCAAAGCAAGTAAGGATCGATGAACGCCCTATAGCCACCATCTTGAGATAAGTATAAGCGTAACCTTCTAGCATTGTAAATTAATTTTGGATTGATATTATTGTGTTTGATTTTGCATAATATGTGTATGTGTATATTAATTCCTAGATCATACTATATGAGATTTGTTTTAAGTTGTGCTTTGGGAATATTTGCTAGATTCTACCTTTTGCGTTCACCTAAAAGACCTTTGTTTTATTTTACTTTGTCGGGACAACAAAGGTTTGAGTTTGGGGTCTTGATATCTCCCTATTTGTTCTAATTATTAGCCCTTTGGAGACATCCTTTTAGGTGAATATTTGACTTATTTGATATAATTTTATGCATATTTCGTCATATTACACTTTCTCCCTTTGGAATTAGACTATTTGCATTTTTAGAGCTTTTGTGCGTTAATTTGATTATTTTTAGTGCAAAGTTAGTAGGTTCTTGAATTTCATGAAAAACCAATACAAGGAGTAGAAGTGAGAATTAAAGTCTTAGAGTATTTTTAGTGTGTTAGGAAGTATTTTATTCGAGTTTCTAATTTTAGAGTGCACTTTCTTATTTCTAGTCTTGAATTATTGATTTATTAATTTTTAAAGCATATGCGGTTTAATTATTTATTTATTGTGAAGCTTTAAAAGATATATGGTAATTAATTAAATACCAAGTCAAGTCTAAGAAGTAGATGAAAGAGATATACATGGAAATAAGAAGATTAAGGAAAGATATATTCAAAGAAGGAAAAGATAAAGCTGCCAAATAAATCTGAAATTCCAGCCACGTTCAAAGACGAGATCATAACATAAGATTTTATTGGAATTTTGGAGAATGGTCTGAACCAATGGATAGAGCTTTCCGAGACAAGTGGTTTCGACTATTGGAACGCGTCAAACAGATAAGTATTGAAGGGGATATGACCAAAACAAATCAGCAGCAGAATCTTACCTTTCCTAGATTTTAGGGCTGCGAATTAAAAAGTTTTTGTCTTGTCTTCCACTCCAAGTAAAAAAGAATTAGGGCTTTCTAACACCTATAAATACACCCCTTAGCCTCCTTTTTACACACACTTCAGATATTTACACAAGAGGCTTAAGGTTTTCAAGTCAGAGCAAGAAGGCGGAGGAGAAGCTAGCGCTGGAGGAATTCTGTTCTTCCAACAACAGCCAACCCAACCATTAGGTTATCCTATTTCTTTTCTGTATTAATAATTATGTATTCCTTTTATTTTATTTCAGTATTTAATTCCGTTATAAACTGATTTCTTTAGTCTTGAGAATCGCTATATGAGTTGAACCCAATTCTATTTAATTTATGTTTTCTGAATTTGGGATTTAATGGTTTAAATTAGACTAGGTATTTTGTGTTGACTATTATTTTGTTTTAATCACTAATTTTGAAGTCATGAATCAAACTTAGCTCATAGTAATTAAGCTATTCACTTTGGTGGTGAAGTGATCGCCTTGACGGGGGGTTTAATTACAGACTTAGATAATAGACGTGTAGTATCCGTTATTGACCCTGACTGGCTTAACTAACCATGCAACCAATGAGGTAAATTATTATTCATCTGAAAGTAGCTTATAATCACCCTGACGGGGTTTGTAATACCGTCGGATAGCTCCTAAGTCCACCCTGACGGGGGTTAGGAGATAGTAGAGTCCCGACTAGCACAATAATACCAGTTTAGCCCTTAAACAAAAGCATTAATTAGATAGGATAGGTGAAACCCTTTCGAGGATCAAGTACTCTTTCTCTTCTGAAGTGTAATTCTTGTTTATTTGCTTTAGTTTATTTTAGTAATTTATTTTCTTGCATCTTTAATTTTATAAAAACAAAACATAAATCTTTATTTTATTTTTCTGTCAAGCAATTACTACTACTATCTAATTAATACTAGAGTTATACCTAATCCGTCCCTGAGAACGAACTTGATTTTCATATATTACTTGGGACAACTGTACACTTGCAGTTAGTGGTTCCTCTATTTCATCTTTATTATTTTATAACACACCAGGACCCACTAGGTGGTACTACTTGGGGGATTGGATTTTATTTGTTTTTCTCGCCAAGTGGTACATAGTTAACTAATACTACATTATCTACGACTTCAACCCTCGCTTCTTACCTCTTTTGCTCCCTCTCTTTCTTTTTTGAGCCGGAATAAGCCCTCGAGATCCACGAGTATAAACCAAAACCTAGAAAGAAACCTAAAAAGTGATAGAAATAAAAAAATAAGCGTAAAACTGAAACAACCAAAGACTACTACACTAAACTAAACACAATAACTAACTAGAAAAATCCCCGCCATTGGCATCAAAAATATTTTGGAGGCAAATGTGTGATAAAATAACAAATAAATAAGATAAAAACACACACCCACTACTACCACGAGAAGCTCACAACAAATGCATAGATCATTTGCAAGATATAGTTAATAAGTAAGATTCATTCTTAGGGATTTATCGGTTCGCTCAGACTCGTGTTTAGATGAGAAGCGTAGAAGAGATTAATAGTTTATACTAAAAGACAAATATAAATAAATAATATTTATTTGGTTTTATAATAAGGAATGCAAATAACAATTAAACTGATAACGCAAATAAATAAACTAAAGTGAATGGATATGAGAATAAAGCTTAGGTCTACTAGTATGCACCTATCCTTCTAAATCATATGCTATTAATAAGGGTGATTTAAGCAAATATAAATAGCCAGGATTCTATAATCCTTCTACCTCCCATCAGGGTAGAGTTAGGGAAGCAACCTCAACACTACCATGTGACTTGGGTAAGGGAACCCTGCGCAATGATTAGTGGATAAAGTAAACCTTAATGACTATCTAATTAGGCAAGTCTGCCAGGATCACTCCCGCATACTAGACGATTATATGGTGTTGTCTATAACTGAATCCCCCACTAGAGTGAGAATCCAACTACAAAAGACAGTCCAAAGATTGGCCCGATCTAGGGATCGAATAGGTCAAAGAACATAATACATATATGTAAATAAGAAGTTCAATAAATTAACTGTCACTTTCCCAAATAACATAGAATAAAGAAATAGAATTCAAGGATTATACATAGTGCATACTAAGCTACGGAATTTATATTCCTCCTAACCCCCTTCCAGGTGGACTTAGGTGGCGACCTAACAATTACTAGGGGACTTGGGTAAGAGGACCCTGCACAATGATCGGTGGTTAAATCTCAAACCCTAATGACTATCTAGTTAGGCAAGCCCTTCTGGATCACTATCTCACACTAGACGTGTATGTGGTGTTTTAACAATTAGACACCCCTTCTGGGTGACCATCCAACTGTTATTAATGGGGTAGTCTATACTCGTGCACTAGCAAGAACTACGGTCATTAAATCAAAGCACATAAAACAAATATAAAGGTTAAGAAGCTAGAATAGATTTAAAAATGTTTTTCACAAACAAACTTAGATAGAAGAAAATAGAATTCAAAGATTATACATATGCAAAACCCAAGCTATGGCAAATTTAGTTCATGCTGGAAAAAATAAAACGAAAATAAAGATACATATTGTCAATTTGCTTCTCTTGAATGACTAAGGATTGATCTAAGGTTTAGAACTAAGTCAGGACATGTTTATAATGATAAGAGTGTGTATTTATAGGTGTTAAGAAGACCCTAAGTCGAAATATTGAGTGGAATGCAAGTAATTGGAATGCTTTTCCAATTCAAATTCGTTTCCTAAACTATCGGAGAGGATCAACACTACTCACTGTTTTGGTCATATCTCCTTCGTTATTGGGACAATTTTCGCTCAGTTTATATTGACACGATTGCGATAGAAAGATCTATCTAAATATTTAAAGGCTCATCCAAATTTACAGCCGATCTGAATTTATCTTCACTTTAGTGGACGTAGCCGCAGAATTTCATATTTACTTGACGGCTTTTCCTTTCCTATTTTATCTCTACTTCATTTTATCTCTTGATTCCCTCCATATCCTCTTAGGATTGATTTTCCATCTAATTATATTCCATAAATCTTGAGAGCTTTAAATCAACACACAAATTAAACCAAATATGCTCTAAAAGTAATAAATCATCAAATCAAGACAACAAATAAGAAATTATCAAATAACGGATAAAAATCCCTGACTAATCAATCAAATACACCTAAAATGATGTCTCCAACCTCGATTATTATATCAAAAATGAAGAGACATCAACACGTGAGGATTACGATCTAGAAACATATTTATGATTTCATGAGGCTTCATTATATATATGAAATGAAGGAACTAAATTATCGTGAATAAACCTAAACAGAAAATGATGACTAATGTGACAACATGATACTCTATTAGAATCATTATTAAGCTTTAAATGACTATTATCACTAAATATTTTTTTCACATTTAAACGCATCCTTATTTGGGGCAAAAAAATGGTTTCCTATAATGTTATAGACTTCCAAACCCTCATTGGGAAGGTAAAGCCATTCAATAATGAGTTCATTAACTATATATATATATATGGAGTGATTATTGACATGGGACGAGACAAAGCTATTATTGCTATCAAAAAATTAATTACTACACTATTACCTAACTAAGTTATATGGAATATGTGTTTAAGGGATAAATATAGAATGAAACCTTGTGTTCAAGAAAGGAGCAGATGTTTATGCCGTTAAATCCTTATTCGTGAACACATCTTTCGGGCACTGATGTAATCATGTATGTGCATCAAGAATTAATGTTATCATCATTCTTGTATTGAACTCATTCTTCAACACAAGCTTTAGTTTGAACTTTATCAATTTCATATTCTCTAGTTTCTTCTTCTTACATGTCATCTTCACTATTTACAATATAGTCAAAATAACTTGGGACATGTGTGGATGTGGACATAAGAGAGGTAAATGAGAATCTAGCTTTCTTTCTTGTGTGATTCTTGGTTCCAATAGTCATTGAAGTGGTGTAATTGAAGTTTGAAGGTAGAGGAGTGCATTTTTCCTTCCATTTTATGTTAAACTAAATTCTTACCATGAAGTAGTGATGTCTCCTTAATTGTTCGTATTTTCGACCCTTAGGAGACATCATTTTTTGTGTTTATTTGACTATTTAGATAGACTTTTGGTGCTAATATGCAATAATCCGGAATTTCCATTTTATTTCTAGTAATTTTGATTTATTAAACTTTTGCGCATAATATTGGTATTTTTAGTGTAAAGTTTACAGGTTTTAGATGTTAGCTAGAAGAGGAATCCGAGGAGAAAGTCAAAGATCGTGATATAGAGGCAAGACTTGAAGATAAATCCCGAAGATATTATTTTTAGAGCTGAAAATCTGTTTTCCAGGCCATAGATTGCTGATTTCGAGGTGCTTAAGAGAGGATTTAGCCGCTGACCTTTGAAGAGAAAACATTCCTTATCGAGTTACGGAACTTTAGCAACTGGAATGAGGTCAATCGGAGTCATAACGAAGCGGGAAAAGCTATTTTAGTGAAGGTGTATCAGCAGTTACGGGATTTGGGCTTAATTAGTGGAATTGAGCTTTTCTAATTTTTACTTAATCCTTAAGTAAAAGCCCTAATCCGATTTTTAACCTTATAAAATGAGCTTTTGACCTCAGTATTTCTCACCTCTCATTTTATTCTTCAATTCAAAATCATCCTTTAAAGAGAGTGTCCGGAGAAGAAGCAGAAGCAAGGAAAAGAAGAAGCCAAGAGCTGGAGACTGTCTATATCTCCACTTCGTAGCCGAATCAACTCCGTAATTAGGTTCTTCTATTTTATTCTGTAAAACATTATGAACCCAATTATGTCTTTAGTTTTTTTCTTTCCGTTAATTATGAGCTAAATCCATTTAATACTTGGGAACGCATAATGGGTTAATCCCTACTTTATTTTATTTCATATGATTGGATTTGGGATTTCAGTAATTTAATTCAAATTGGGTCTTTTACATGTTTCTGTAATTTGTATTTATTTACTGTTCTTAAAGTAGCTAATTAATAACAGGTATTAGTATCTAAGCTATTCCACATAGTGGCGTGTGGATCATCTTGACGGGGGGTTTAGATACAGAATTAATTACAGAATATAGGATAGAAATTATTTGACTCTGACGAGCGTAATTAATCTTATGGCCTATTGGGTATTTTTAGCTTAATCATTCGAAGGTGGATCATAATCACCCTGACGGGGTTTGTGACACCCTAGAATAGCTTCGTAGTCCACCCTGACGGGGGTACGAAGATTTCCGAATCCCGACCTATGTTAATTTGACCGATTTGTCCCTTAAACAACATATGAAATGAAATAGAGTTAGGAGAAATCCTTGCGTCTCTCAAGTTCTGTCTGCTCATATTTGTGTCTAGTTCCATTACTTGCTTTTTTACTTAGTCTTTAATTATCTTAGGGATTAGAAAACCAAACAAACATTATCAAATCTTTCATTTACATTCAAAGTGCAATTATTCATTAATTGATAAGCATTAGAGTCAACCATTCCGTCCCTGCGAACGAATCTGTTTATCACTATTATTACTTGGGACAACCGTACACTTGCGGTTGTGGTTCGATTATTTATTGCATTTATTTAGAACACACAAAGGACCACCAAGTTTTTGGCGCCGCTGCCGGGGACGGTAGCGTGTGACCACGGTGTTTATCCTTTAGTGATAGTTGCATTTATTTTTATTTTCAGTTTTACGTTGTTTTGTTTTAGTCTCTTTTCAGGTTTTTCTTTAGGTATGGAGAATTTTCGTTATCAAGTTCAAACTCCACCACAATCCTGGTGGGATCAACTGCAAGACTCCTTTGATAGAATATATACTTTTCAGAATTTGACACGAGGGAGCTTTAGAGATCACGAGGAAAGGCTCAAGAAGTTGGAAGAATCACTCAATGGTTTCATCAACACTACAATGGTTAATATGAAAAATGATGAGGCAATAATCAATGCTACCACATCATTAGTGCAAGACATGCAACAAAAACATCAACTTATGGAGCAAAGATTGATGCAACTCACAGAGACAATTGAGAGGATACAACAAGCACCATCTATGCAACTTGGCCAAGGTACAACAATTGATGATGAGGCCATTGGAATTGATAGCGATGTTTGGTTCGATGTATTTGAAGAGTTTAGTCTTCAAGAAGAGGATGAATTGGAATCGCCACAAGTTGAAATTAGTGAACTAGAGATTCCAATGAGAGAAGAACCAATCACGCTAAGCATAGATGAGGTAACTATTGATAAGCAAGTTGATGATGAGTTTGAATTTTGTAAAGATGATATTTCGGCTATAGAAGAATCTACCAAGCTGGTTTTAGAGGAATCAAATGTTGAGTCCTTGGTTGAAAAAGAGATAGAAGAAATAGAAGAGATTAGGATGGATTCTCCACCTAATACTCCTCTTTTATCACCTCCAAATCCGATAAAGATAGACATGTTAGAGGATGATACAGTAAATAAAGCATTTGTAGAAGCGTTTAGCGAAGCTAGAACCAACACCCAAATGCTTGAAAGTGATACAAAAGAACTCACACCGCAACAAATATTCACAGAAGCTATTTCAGAATTAAATGAGAATGCGAGTGTAGAGATTGAGATTGAAGACGTGTCCCTCATAACAAAAGAAAGTTCTGAAACATCCATTGTTTTGGACAAAAAGCTAGAGGAGGTGCAACTTGAGTTACCCATTGTTCTAGAAGTACCTAAAGAGGTTAAAGAGAAGGACCACCACCATGAACCCGTGAAAAAGAGAGCTAAAGATGAGTTTGGGGTTGGAACCAAGGTTGCTTGGAAGGCTTCTAAACAAGAGAATAGGCCACGAGGTTTCAAAAATGCGTGGATTGGACCATTTGTTGTTACTCGATTGGTGACAACAAAATTAATAGAGATACAACCTTTGAGAGGTCAAAGGCGGCGAATTGTAGACATACATAACCTCACCCACTGCTGGGGAGGCTACATACTCAAGGGATAATGGAGGTAATCCGTCAAACTTTAAATGACGTTAAATAAAAGTGCTTCTTGGGAGACAACCCATGTTTTAAATTGCTTTCATGTCTTTAAATTCGTAGTATAAATTAGAGTAATGGTTATTTATTTAGTGTTTATTTGTAAGAAATGAGGAAGGTTGTTGTTTTTGATGATTACAGGAGTGAAGGTCACGAGTTTGGGGTACCTAGAACGAAAAAGAATGAAAATTTTGGGTTCCAATACAGTAGAAACCGGGTACCCGGTTTGTAGAATGCGGGCACCCGTTTTTGGTGTTGTACCCCAGGTATCAAAACTTCGGAAGATCATAACTTGACGCTCGGAGGTCGGAATTAACTTTTTCTTGAGCCTAAACCGCATAAATTTTCGAGCTCTATCCAATGGTGAAGTCAAGAATTTCGTATGAACAGCTAAAAGTTTCTGACCCAGCGTTTTGAGGCCCGCCATTAGTTGCGTCTCGTGGTTGCGTCTCCACTTAACACCATTGATGACGAATCAAAGCTCCAAAAACACTTAAATTCCACCATCAAAACACCAATATATCACCAATCCTTACCTCTAAACATCATCCCAACACATTAACAATCACAAATCTTTCCAAAAACACCAAGAAATTCAAGTTTTAACCCAAAAATTTCTTCACCAAAGCTTAAATTATATCCTTTAAACCTCTCCAACACCATAGATATTGAATACCCATCTCAAATAAATCACCAATCCTACTACTGTACCACTTTCAACAATAGTAATAGACACAAGTTTCATCAATAGCTTTGGTACTTTGAAGGTTGGAGATTGCAAGTGCAAGGTATCAAATCATCATAAATTCCATGGCCAATCCGGTAAAATAGCTAGAACTATTCTTTTCTTTCTATTACCAGTTGGGAATTAAGATTTATTTTATTTATTTAGCGAAGGAATTGTGAATTGTTTGAGCCTATTAATATTAAATATTTTGCAAGTAATCTTTAAGTAGGTGAGAAAAATTGAGTTTGGAGTCTTCAAAGATGGCCATGAAGGTTGGAAAAGGTACGAAGAACATGATGAAGATAGAAAGTTGGGTGTTGAGGAAAGATTTTCGTAGAAGAGATGATTATTTAGAGAGATAGGAAATGATGAAGATTTGGGAAATATGGCAAAAGAGTTCGAGGTAATGAAGAACACTTTATTCAAGATGGATGCAACAATTAAATGATCTTTAAAGCTTGATGAAGTAGTATTCAAAACCTTAACATGAGACTACACGTAATCGGCCTAGTGCCGATCCAGATATGTTTTCCTATCCTTTCTCATTTAGTGTATATTAGTTTAATTGCTTTATTGAGTCTTTTCGAGTCGTGGGGACACGACTCATTTTTGAGTTTGGGGTGGGGTTCGTTGCCTCATCCCAATTTTTATGTTTTATTTGTTTTAATTGCTTTCAATAAAATAATTAGGAGTTGCGTTTGACTGTAGAAGATTTTAAATGTCCCTTTTAAGCATACTTTTGATGAATCTATGATAGTAAATAGTGGACCTTAGGGAATAACATAAAACGCACTTACAATTGCAT
This sequence comes from Nemophila menziesii, assembly GCA_029959085.1. Lineage (NCBI taxonomy): Eukaryota > Viridiplantae > Streptophyta > Magnoliopsida > Boraginales > Hydrophyllaceae > Nemophila > Nemophila menziesii. The sequence goes on along the minus strand of JARWIR010000017.1, from coordinate 8,242,841 downwards.
GCGAACATAGATAATGAATAGGAAAAATTAATGAACAATGCAAAAGAAGTAGGCTTGTACTTAAGGAAAATGTTTGGTTTGTAGAACGTGAGATCTAAATTAGTAGGGACCCACTTAGATATGAACTAGAGACGAACCATGTAGTTAGGAAAATGATAGGGGCAGTTCTTTGTTAGCCATTTGAAGCCTTTTAGCTTGCTATCCCTTATTATAATTTTATCCGTCTTAGCCCAATTTTGAGCCTTAAGCCTTTCTTTTGTAGCCACGATATAAGCCCATTATCCCTTAGATTATTAAGCATGACCAAATGACCCGCACTTGAATCACGATCCTGAGACCTGTCTCGAGCTTGAGTTTGGGGTGGAGGGTCCACATTTGGGAAGATACATTGGGAAGGGATTATATGTGTTTGTATTGAGGCACAAAAATTTAGATGATACTATTATTTGTAACCCTTTGCCGGAATTTAAAAAAAAGAAATTTTTTTTTAAAGAGACATGACCTTTCACATCAAAATGATGGTCATGGGTATCTTGTACAAAAAAAAAAAGAAGAAAAGAAATGAAAAAGAAAATAAAAAGAAAGAATAAAATAAACCGGCAAAGTGGAATAATTTTTGGAAATCATCTTAGTTTATTTGGGTTGACTTGGGGACGCAACATTAATGCGTCAAATGGGTGAGTGAGAACAACATTTTGAGCGTAAACTCAAGCTCGAGGACATTGTTGATGGTAAGTGAGGAGAGAGCCAAAAGCTCACTTCAAATTTACCAAATATACATCCATACCGTCCTTAAGCCATTATTAAAACCATAAAGACCTCGTGATTCCTAGGTACATAGTGAATTTATGATTCTGTTGATAGGGAATATACTAGGTGGAGCGTTCAAAGCGAATTAGGATTAATGACCACCCTATAGCCATCATACAAATATGAGTACAAGTGTAACCTTCAAGCATTGCGACTTTAATTTTATGATTGAGATTATTTATGTTTGATGTTGCATGATTAGTGTATGTGTATGTTAGTTCTTAATGTTTGCTATATGAGATTTATCTTTAGCATTTCTTTAGGGTTTATTTGCTAGCTTCTATTTTCTCTTGCATCTACTTCACTCCCCTTGTTTTTAGTTTTGCTTTGTCGGGACGACAAAGGTTTGAGTTGGGGGTCTTGATGTCTCCTTAATTGTTCGTATTTTCGACCCTTAGGAGACATCATTTTTGGTGTTTATTTGACTATTTAGATAGACTTTTGGTGCTAATATGCAATAATCCGGAATTTCCATTTTATTTCTAGTAATTTTGATTTATTAAACTTTTGCGCATAATATTGGTATTTTTAGTGTAAAGTTTACAGGTTTTAGATGTTAGCTAGAAGAGGAATCCGAGGAGAAAGTCAAAGATCGTGATATAGAGGCAAGACTTGAAGATAAATCCCGAAGATATTATTTTTAGAGCTGAAAATCTGTTTTCCAGGCCATAGATTGCTGATTTCGAGGTGCTTAAGAGATGATTTAGCCGCTGACCTTTGAAGAGAAAACATTCCTTATCGAGTTACGGAACTTTAGCAACTGGAATGAGGTCAATCGGAGTCATAACGAAGCGGGAAAAGCTGTTTTAGTGAAGGTGTATCAGCAGGGATTTGGGCTTAATTAGTGGAATTGAGCTTTTCTAATTTTTACTTAATCCTTAAGTAAAAGCCCTAATCCTGTTTTTAACCTTATAAAATGAGCTTTTGAACTCAGTATTTCTCACCTCTCATTTTATTCTTCAATTCAAAATCATCCTTAGAAGAGAGTGTCCGGAGAAGAAGCAGAAGCAAGGAAAAGAAGAAGCCAAGAGCTGGAGACTGTCTATATCTCCACTTCGTAGCCGAATCAACTCCGTAATTAGGTTCTTCTATTTTATTCTGTAAAACATTATGAACCCAATTATGTCTTTAGTTTTTGTCTTTCCGTTAATTATGAGCTAAATCCATTTAATACTTGGGAACGCATAATGGGTTAATCCCTACTTTGTTTTATTTCATATGATTGGATTTGGGATTTCAGTAATTTAATTCAAATTGGGTCTTTTACATGTTTCTGTAATTTGTATTTATTTACTGTTCTTAAAGTAGCTAATTAATAACAGGTATTAGTATCTAAGCTATTCCACATAGTGGCGTGTGGATCATCTTGACGAGGGGTTTAGATACAGAATTAATTACAGAATATAGGATAGAAATTATTTGACTCTGACGAGCGTAATTAATCTTATGGCCTATTGGGTATTTTTAGCTTAATCATTCGAAGGTGGATCATAATCACCCTGACGGGGTTTGTGACACCCTAGAATAGCTTCGTAGTCCACCCTGACGGGGGTACGAAGATTTCCGAATCCCGACCTATGTTAATTTGACCGATTTGTCCCTTAAACAACATATGAAATGAAATAGAGTTAGGAGAAATCCTTGCGTCTCTCAAGTACTTCTGCTCATATTTGCGTCTAGTTCCATTATTTGCATTTTTACTTAGTCTTTAATTATCTTAGGAATTAGAAAACCAAACAAACATTATCAAATCTTTTATTTATATTCAAAGTGCAATTATTCATTAATTGATAAGCATTAGAGTCAACCATTCCGTCCTTGGAACGAATCTGTTTTATCAACTATATTACTTGGGACAACCGTACACTTGCGGTTGTGGTTCTCTTTACTTATTGCATTTATTTTAGAACACACAAAGGACCACCAAGTAGGTAGGTGATTCCCAAAAGAGTTTATCAATAAAGCATCAATTCCAAGCCTTATTATCCACCTAATTACATTCTTTGGTTGCTTGACTATAATTTTTCAATCCCATAAAGTTGGTTCATGATAATTCAACTTCATAAAGTTGGTTCATGATAATCCACATTTAAGTTCCCTTTGACCTTTGTAGCAAAAAGGTCAGTTAACTTTGTATTTTTATAAGTGACTGCATCCCCTATGCTTGGTTTTGGGATTGTGGCATGTCCTTACTATATATATCTAAAGAACTACTATTATTATCACCTACAACTTCCCATGAAACTTAGAGTGATCCTCATAGGTGCATAAAAGCTCTCACCACCCTCTTCCTTCCTAAAAGGAGCGACACACCCATGCTAAACATTATATTAGCTCCACTTAGAAAGGAAATCACATCTCATGCATCACGTGACTATCCTCTCCAAGAAAGGCTTGAGGGTTGATAGTATGCAATACATTGCAATCATACCCAATGATATGTTCTAAAATAATAGATGCCCTAGGATAAAGGTTATAATTTGTACTTTCACCCTCACCATGAAAAAAATATTCTTGAGTTAGATTTAAAGCTTAACCATAGCAACACAAGGTATTGGGCTTATTTCCTCCTACGTCCTCTTTCCTATACCATCGCATCATTTTTAATGAAATTTTCTTCTCAGTATGTTCAGAGAAAACTTCTTTTACTAGTGATAACAAATATAATATTGGTGGTAATTGTGGCACGATTTGTACGTCTCTATGCACTACTTTATCCAAATGGATAACCATATTCCTCTTTCTTCCTTTATACATTTCACTAAATACATTTCTCAAAATACCAAAAGACTATTTGCAACAAAACAAAAGAAACAAAAAAAATGAAGCAAAATGAGTAAGAAACAAAGATTTCAAAAAGAATTGAACTGGAAAGTAAGAAGGAAAATCGAAGAAGATTTTTTAGAAAATCAGATATAGTCCCATTAGTGATCTAAATCATATACCAAATAAAGAGAATTTTTTTACTGAACTCTAAGAAAGATTTTCTATAAAGGTGGAAGACAAAATTAAATCTTAGAAAGCAAAAAAAATGTTAAAACAATGATTAAAAAGAAGGGTAACACTTACATCCAATATTGAATTGTCCAATATGTTTATAGATGGTTATTAATTATAATAACACAACATATAACATTAAATTATTTGTGTTATAAGCCAATTTGTTAGTGGCTATTATCATTATGGTGTAGTGGGGTAGTGTAACATTCACATTTATCCCTTGTAACATACTACTTATTATGTAACTAGTAGGGTAGTTGGATAGTTTCATATTGTCTATATAAAGGGTTTGGCCACTTCCTCAAAGGAAATTGAAATCCATATAATAATATACTCTTCTTATCTCCATATAGTCTCTCATCAACTATCTTCATTAACGTATTAGTTTGACATGTTATCAGTACGACTTTACCAACCGAACTAATGTGATTTGAGCCCCTATTTTAATTTTTATTTTATTGTTATATAGAGGTAAGTAATTCTTGAGGTAAGATCTATTTTTCAATTATTTTATGTTATATTATAATATAATTGATTACTTCAACTCTATTTAAAAAATATATTCCAAAAGAGTAAAGATTCATCAACATTCATTTACCTCTTCAAATCCAGAATTTTGAAAGAGAAGATTCAACTTGAAATTGTATAAGTTTGCTTCAAGAAAAGCAATTACAATCATTTAAAAAAATGACGAGAATAAGCAACTGAATGTTTGATTATATTTATAAATTATGATTGCTTAAAAGTAATATGAAACTCGTCTTGTTTAAATATTATTATAACTTTCGAGCTGTTTATAAAAAAATTATTCATGCCTACTTGTTACAAAAGTATGATTCATGAAAATGAGTCTAATGAAATAATTTTCCGTTCATATATTGAGCAATATTATTGTCATATATCTTGACTTTGAAATCAAGTAAGAAAATAAGGCTTATATGAAAAAAATTGAACATGTAATCCAAATACACCACAACAAAAAAATATGGATTGAAATTGCGAAAGCATCTATGAAAGATTATGAAATTCATTTATCATAATCTCGTTAATTTAGACTTAACGTCTCAATATTTTATGAAATAAATAAATTATTTAATCATGCAAATAAATATTAAGATGAATTCTCTTAATTTGTTCATCTCTTACTAACAAGGTAATCAAATCTTATAAGGGAGATTTGAACTCTCACCCTCTTGCAAAGAGGTTATTTGAATATGTTGTTTTGGACCAATTGATCATCGTGTCATAAGTAAAAAATTTGACTCGACAAAATTATTTGACATAATTATTTTATGATTAATGTTATTTGGATAAATCCAATATTAAATCAATGACAAGAGGATAAACTTGTACTTCTATGAAGGATATTAAATCTTTATCATATATTCTCAAAGATCCAAGGCCTAAACTTTTATATTTTCAGAATTAGTCTACGAATTTGAATTGCAAAATCTTGAATTATCGGGACATATATATAACAAAATATTTCTTGATGTTTCCTGTGCAATATTTAAAGAATCATTAAAAAAAAAAATGATACTTATATCATATGGTGAAATAATCCATATATGTGATCAGTCACAGTTTTTATTCAACATAGTTATGAATAAATTCATATACTAGTGTCACTAATATATGAGCGTGTCTAACTTCGTTAAATTTCAAAATCAGAGTGACAAAATATCTGGTATTGAGATGTTTCATATGCTTGATATGCTTAAAAGAGTTGATATTATTCTCTAATAAAAACTCATCAACATGACCGATCTATTAAAATCATCACATGAAGTGATATAAGTTTGATGCCCCTAATCTTTTTCTACGTTAGACTTTTCTGTCATGTCTATTAATATAAATTCCTTATCATGAATATAATAATGATTATAGTCACAACCACTAATACAATATTGATAAACATTTTTTAAAGTCAAAAATAGATATTACTAGGCTATCTTCTTTATGTTTGTACTATTTGAAGTCAATAGTCAGAATCAGGGGAGAAATATATGATCTAGCAGACTATATATTTTCTTAAAATAGAAAATCGTTGGACAATTGGTTGTGAATTCGCCTAATATGACTTATCGACATACAATTCTATACATATATACGGTCATATTGAAAAAATCCAACTAAAAATCATGAATACCCTCATTGGTCAAAGACCTAAAGTATCCAATTATATAATATTACTTGTGCAACATAAAATATAAATGTTATACCCTTATGCACAAAGATGAGATCACGAACACATATGAGAATTTATTTTCAATCTACAATGATTGATATGTATCTTCGGTTTGCCACATGAAAAATATATATACTGAAATACTATGCATAAAGCAAGATTCTAATGATAAAAGGGGCAGCTGAAAAATATGTTATAAGATGCACCATCATCCTTGCAAATAAAGTATGAGCTCGGTGTAAATATAAGATGCATTCATAAGTGACTAAATCACGTGTTCAGCTTTATAAGATCCTGCTTAAATTAGTTTTCTTTGAAAAAATACTTTGCAACGCGTAAAGCGTGGTCAACCTGTCGGTTTCAAAATATCATAAAATTAAACAGTATGAGCAAGTTGGCACTTCTAAAATTATTATGAAATAATGTAGAAAATATAACTAAAAAATTTTACTCTTAAAAGAGTACCAGGTAACTGAATATTTTTTCAGTATTGAGAAATTGATTACTACTGAAATATATGAAATCAAAAAACAGATTGATCATGATCGAATAATATGTGCAAATGATCATGTAAAAGTTACTAAATGAAAACGAGGATCATGAATCGAAATCATTCTTTAATGTCGTCTAGAAATCATGTGCGTCTTATGATAACCTAAATTTACCAATATGTATCGTGTGATACGAAAAATCACATGAAAGTCTTTTGAAGACTAAAAACACGTATACATAAATTCTGTGATATATTAGAATGATATTTGTATTACTTTTGTTGTCTTTAACAATCTTTAATTGTCTTATATATTGTCATGTAATTTGCGATATATAATTGTTTTATATTTCCTAAGTAGAATATGTGTTTATTTATGATTGCATATTTATTACTCTAAATTGCACATGATTGTGTTTTGTGGATCATTCCAATGTTATATGATGATATGACTTCATATATTGTTTAATCTGAATTATAGTTACTATTATAAAATATTTAAGATACTGAATATAGAGATCATACTCGAAACTGATTATCATCACATAAAGCATTTACATGAGGGGGAGACAACTACATATTGCACTTTTTTTCTCTTCGTCAAGGTTTTCTCCCACAAAACATCCTGACAAGGTTTTTAACGAGAAAAATAAAGTACGTATTGATAAGGGTTATGTTGATGTCTTCCTAAATGTTCTAATTTTATGCCCTTGGGAGACATCAATTTTGGTGTTTATTTGATTAATTTGATAGACTTTTGGGCTAAATATGCAATAATCCGAATTTCCTCTTTTATTTCTAGTATTTTTGATTTATTAAACTTTTGCGCGTAATCTGGTGTATTTTAGTGAAAAGTTTGTAGGTTTTGAATATTAGCTAGGAGAGGAACACGAGAATAAAGTTAAAGATCGTGATATGGAGTCAAACCTTGAAGATAAATCCCGAAAAGAATTATATTTTGAAGCTGCAAATCTGGAAAACAGGCCAAAGATTGCTTATTTCGAGGCACTTACGAGTTAATTTATCCGCTGACCTTTGAAGAGATTATGTTCCTTATCGAGTTACGGAAATTTAGCAAGTGATTTGAGGTCAATCGGAGTTATAACTAATCGGCTAGAGCTGTTTTAGTGGAGGTGGTGCAGCAGTTACGGGATTTGGGCTTAATTAGTGGACTTGGGTTTTTCTAATTTTCACTTAATCCTTAAGTAAAAGCCCTAATCGGATTTTATCATTATAAATAGGCTTTTAGACCTCATTATTCAGTACCTCTCATTTTATTCTTCAATTCAATTCATCCTTAGAAGAGAGTGTCAAGAGAACTCATTATTCATAAGCAGAAGCATCAGAGAGAAGTCAACGAAGGAAGAAGAAGAAAGCTGTAGAGCTGGAGAGTGTCTATATCTCCATTCTCAGCCAAATCCAATTCCGGAAATTAGGTTTTCTTTATTTTTAATTCTGTAAAACACTATGAGTTCTCTTTCTTTTAATTTAGTTTTAATTTCTATTAGCATGAGCTAATTTCTTCATAGTACTTGAGAATGCATAATGGGTGAACCCCTATTCTGTTAAATTTTATATGTCTGAATTTGGGTTTTAATAAATTAAATTAAATTGGGTCTTTTACATTTTTCTGTAATTTGAGATTATTTACTGTTTTTGGAGTGATCAACTAAGAACAGGTGTTAGTATCTAGGCTATTCCACATATGTGGCGTGTGGATCATCCTGACGGAGGGTTTAGGTACGAACTTAATTACTCAATCTAAAATCGAAACTATTGGACTCTGACGAGCTTAGTTAATTTTAGGGCCAAAGTGGTAAAATTACTTAATCATTCGAAAGTGGATCGTATTTACCCTGACGGGACTAGTGACACTCTAGAATAGCCTTGTAGTCCACCCTGACGGGGGTACAAGGAATTTATAATTCCGACCAATGTAAATTGACCAATTTAACCTTTAAACAACATATGTGATGAAATAGAATTAGGAGGATCCCTTGCGTTTCTCAAGTACTGCCTTCTCATATTTGCGTCTTACCTTCATTTACTTGCGTTTTAGTATTTATTTGCATTTTCTCTTTAATATTTCATTACTTAGAATTAATAAAAACAACCAACCAATCATTATATCTTTTATCTGCTTTCATAAGTGCAACCATTCATTATCTGATAAGCATTGTAGTTAACCAACCGTCCCTGAAAACGAATCTGTTATCACTATTATTACTTGGGACAACCGTACACTTGCGGTTGTGGTTCTCTTTACTTATTGCATTATTTTTAGAACACACAAAGGACCACCAAGTTTTTGGCGCCGCTGCCGAGGACGGTAGCGTGTGACCCCGGTGTTTATCTTTTAGTGTTTAATTGCATTTATTTTACGCTTGGTTTGTTTCAGTATCTTTTCAGGTTTTTCTTTAGGTATGGAGAATTTTCGTTATCAAGTTCAAACTCCACCACAATCCTGGTGGGATCAACTGCAAGACTCCTTTGATAGAATATATACTTTTCAGAATTTGACACGAGGGAGCTTTAGAGATCACGAGGAAAGGCTAAAGAAGTTGGAAGAATCACTCAATTGTTTCATCAACACTTCAATGTTTAATATGAAAAATGATGAGGCAATAATAAATGCTACCACATCATTAGTGCAAGACATGCAACAAAAACATCAAATTATGGAGCAAAGATTGATGCAACTCACAGAGACAATTGAGAGGCTACAACAAGCACCATCTATGCAACTTGGCCAAGGTACAACAATTGATGATGAGGCCATTGAAATTGATAGCGATGTTTGGTTTGATGTATTTGAAGAGTTTAGTCTTCAAGAAGAGGATGAATTGGAATCGCCACAAGTTGCAATTAGTGAACTAGAGATTCCAATGAGAGAAGAACCAATCACGCTAAGCATAGATGAGGTAACTATTGATAAGCAAGTTGATGATGAGTTTGAATCTTGTAAAGATGATATTTCGGCTATAGAAGAATCTACCAAGCTGGTTTTAGAGGAATCAAATGTTGAGTCCTTGGTTGAAAAAGAGACAGAAGAAATAGAAGAGATTAGGATGGATTCTCCACCTAATACTCCTCTTTTATCACCTCCAAATCCGATAAAGATAGACATGTTAGAGGATGATACGGTAAATAAAGCATTTGTAGAAGTGTTTAGCGAAGCTAGAATCAACGCTCAAATGCTTGAGATTTTTGAAAAGGGACTCACACTGCAACAAGTACTCACAGATGATATCTCGGAAACGTATGAGGATGCGAGTGTAGAGATTGAAGAAGAAAAAGTGGCCCTAGTGATTGAAGATAAGTCTGAAACATCATTTGTTTTGGGCAAAAAGCTTGAGGAGGTGCCACTTGGGTTCCCCATTGTTCCAGAAATGTCTAAAGAAGTTAAAGAGAAGGACCACTACCATGAACCTGTGAAGATGAGAGCTAAAGTTGAGTTTGGGGTTGGAACCAAGGTTGCTTGGAAGGCCTCGAAACAAGAGAATAGGCCACGAGGTTTCAAGAATGCGTGGATGGGACCATTTGTTGTTACTCGAGTGGTGACGGCTAAACTGATAGATATACGACCTTTGGAAGGTCGTAGGCTTCGAATTGTAGATGTCCATAGCCTCACCCACTACTGGGGAGGCTACATACTCAAGGGATAATGGAGGTAACTCGTCGAGCTTAACAACGTTAAACAAAAGCCATTTCAAGTGTATACTAGTTAATTGTTTTCATGTCTTTAAATTCGTAGTATAAATTAGAGTAATGGTTATTTATTTAGCGTTTATTTGTAAGAAATGAGGAAGGTTGGTGTTTTTGATGATTACAGGAGTGAAGGTCACGAGTTTGGGGTAGTTAGGCTAAGTCCAAGTGCTCCCCTATTCTAGCAAAAAGCTAGAATGGGGAGTTGACTACTTCATTTTGTTGCTCCAATAGGCTTAATAGAATTGGGACTCCCAATTCTCTTCATGAATACATTTGATAATCTTAGCTACATGTGTTGAGTTACACATTTTAAGCTACATTTTTTTTCTTTTTTTTAATTCATTTAGACATTCAAGCTTTGTATTATTAATTTAATTTCTATATTAAGTATTTTTTATTTTTTAAAGAAAAAAGATCATAAATTATAATATTTTCAAAAGAAATAAAAAATAATATGTTGTTACAACTTATAAATATATATAAAAAAATTATAAATATAATTATAATTAGTATATAAAAAATAACTTTTGTAAAATATATAAATAATTAATTAAAATATAATAATTATTAAATAAATTTTATAAAACCCTTTTTTAGTTATTTCTTTTTTCAGTCATTTTAAATTCATTTTTTATATCAAGTTTTATTTTAAATTTATTTCTACAAAAAAATCATAAATTATGATATTCTCAATAAAATAACATAATATGTTTTTACAAATTATAAATATATAAAAAAGAATTATAAATATAATTATAATTAGTATATAACTTATATAAAATATATAGATAAATAAATTTTATTAAAATAAAAACTATTAAAATTAAGTTTGAATATAAAATTTTAAAATTGGGAGTTGAAACAGGGGAGCTGTTGGAGCGAAGTTGTTATCGGAAGTTGATATTTAAGAGAAAGTAGTATTTGACTCCCAATTCTGGCTAAAATTGTAGGGAGCTGTTGGACTTAGCCTTAGAACGAAAAAGAATGAAAATTTTGGGTTCCAATACAGTAGAAACCGGGTACCCGGTTTGTAGAAACAGGGGACCCGTTTTTGGTGCTGTACCCCAGGTATCAAAACTTCGGAAGATCATAACTTGACGCTCGGAGGTCGGAATTAACTTTTTCTTGAGCCTAAACCGCATAACTTTTTGAGCTCTATCCAATGGTGAATTCAAAAATTTCGCATGAACAGCTAAAAGTTTCTGACCCAGCGTTTTGGGCCCCGCCCTTTACTGCGTCTCGGGGTTGCGTCTCCACTTAACACCATTGATGACGAACCAAAGCTCCAAAAACACTCAAATTTCATCATCAAAACACAAAAATATCACCAATCCATCGCTCTAAACATCATCCAAACACATAATCCAATCACAAATCTTTCCAAAAACACCAAGAAAATCAAGTTTTAATCCAAAAATTTCTTCACCAAAGCTTAAATTATATCCTTTAAACCTTTCCAACACCATAGATATTAAATACCCATCTAAAATAAATCACCAATTCCACTACTGTGCCACTTTCAACAATATCAAGCGACACAAATTTCATCAATAGCTTTGGTACTTTGAAGGTTGGAGATTGCAAGTGCAAGGTATCAAGTCATCATAAATTCCATGGCCAATCCGGTAAAATAGCTAGAACTCTTCTTTTCTTTCTATTACCAGTTGGGAATTAAGATTTATTTTAGTTATTTAGCGGAGGAATTGTGAATTGTTTGAGCCTATTAATATTATATATTTTGCAAGTAATCTTTAAGTAGGTGAAAAATTGAGTTTGTGGTCATCTTTGAAGGTTGGAAAAGGTACGAAGAACATGATTAAGATAGAAAGTTGGGTGTTGAGGAAAGATTTTCGTAGAAGAGATGATGATTTAGAGAGATAGGAAATGATGAAGATTTGGGAAATATGGCAAAAGAGTTCGAGGTAATGAAGAACACTTTATTCAAGATGGATGCAACAATTAAATGATCTTTAAAGCTTGATGAAGTAGTCTTCGAAACCTTAACATGAGACTACACGTAATCGGCCTAGTGTCGATCCAGATATGTTTTCCAATCCTTTTCTCATTTAGTGTATATTAGTTTAATTGCTTTATTGAGTCTTTTCGAGTCGTGGAGACACGACTCATTTTTTAGTTTGGGGTGGGGTTCGTTGCCTCATCCCAGTTTTTATGTGTTTATTTGTTTTTATTTGCTTTCAATAAAATAATTTCGGAGTTGCGTTTGACTGTAGAAGATTTTAAATGTCCCTTTAAGCATACTTTTGATAAATCTATGATAGTAAATAGTGGACTTTAAGGAATGATATAAAACGCATTTAGAATTGCATGCAAACATATGTAATTGATAGGAAAAATTAATGAACAATGCAAATGAAGTAAGCTTGTACTTAAGGAATATGTTTGGTGTGTAGAACGTGAAATCCTAATTAGTAGAGAACCCACTTAGATATGAACTAAAGACGAGCTATGTACTTAGGAAAATGATAGGGGCGGTTCTTTGTTAGCCATTTGTGACCTTTTTAGCCTTCAATCCCTTATATTAAATATTATCCGTCTTAGCCCATTTTGAGCCTTTAGCCTTTTCTTTTGTAGCCACGATATAAGCCCATTATCCCTTAGATTATTAGGCATGACCATATGACCCGCACTTGAATCACGATCCTGAGACATGTCTCGAGTTTGAGTTTGGGGTAGTGGGTCCACTTATGGGGAATTCATTGGGAAGGGATGTATGTGTTTATGTTGTAGCACAATTGCAGATGATTATACTTCTTGTAACCCTTTGCCGGGATTGAAAAAAATGAAAAAGAGAAAAAAAATATATAAAGTTGAAAAATCCATTACAGTAGGAACCGGGAACCCGGTCCGCAAAAACCGGGAACCCGGTTTGCAACTGTACAAAAAAAAATGAAAAAGAAAATAAAAAGAAAGAAAGAGTAAAATAAACCGGCAAAGTGGAATATTTTGGAAAAATCATCTTAGTTTATATTGGGTTGACATGGGGACACAACATTAGCGCGTCAAATGGGTTGAGTGACAACATTATATGAGTGTAAACTCAAGCTCGTGGACAGTTGTTGATGGTAAGTGAGGAGAGAGCCAAAAGCTCACTTCAAATTTACCAAATATACATACCACACCGTCTCTAAGCCTACGCTAAAACCGTAAAGTCCTTGTGGGGGAGACAACTACATATTGCACTTTTTTTCTCTTCGTCAAGGTTTTCTCCCACAAAAAATCCTGACAAGGTTTTTAACGAGAAAAATAAAGTACGTATTGATAAGGGTTATGTTGATGTCTCCCTAAATGTTCTAATTTTATGCCCTTGGGAGACATCAATTTTGGTGTTTATTTGATTAATTTGATAGACTTTTGGGCTAAATATGCAATAATCTGAATTTCCTCTTTTATTTTTAGTATTTTTGATTTATTAAACTTTTGCGCGTAATCTGGTGTATTTTAGTGAAAAGTTTGTAGGTTTTGAATATTAGCAAGGAGAGGAACACGAGAATAAAGTCAAAGATCGTGATATTGAGTCAAAGCTTGAAGATAAATCCCGAAAACAATTATATTTTGAAGGTGCAAATCTGGAAAACAGGCCAAAGATTGCTGATTTCGAGGGACTTACGGGTTAATTTATCCGCTGACCTTTGAAGAGATTATGTTCCTTATCAAGTTACGGAAATTTAGCAAGTGATTTGAGGTCAATCGGAGTTATAACGAATCAGATAGAACTGTTTTAGTGGAGGTGGTGCAGCAGTTACGGGATTTGGGCTTAATTAGTGGACTTGGGCTTTTCTAATTTTCACTTAATCCTTAAGTAAAAGCCCTAATCCGATTTTATCATTATAAATAGGCTTTTAGACCTCATTATTCAGTACCTCTCATTTTATTCTTCAATTCAATTCATCCTTAGAAGAGAGTGTCAAGAGAACTCATTATTCATAAGCAGAAGCATCAGAGAGAAGTCAACGAAGGAAGAAGAAGAAAGTTGTAGAGCTGGAGAGTGTCTATATCTCCATTCTCAGCCAAATCCAATTCGGGAAATTAGGTTTTCTTTATTTTTAATTCTGTAAAACACTATGAGTTCTCTTTCTTTTAATTTAGTTTTAATTTCTATTAGCATGAGCTAATTTCTTCATAGTACTTGAGAATGCATAATGGTTGAATCCCTATTCTGTTAAATTTTATATGTCTGAATTTGGGTTTTAATAAATTAAATTAAATTGGGTCTTTTATATTTTTCTGTAATTTGAGATTATTTACTGTTTTTGGAGTGATCAACTAAGAACAGGTGTTAGTATCTAGGCTATTCCACATATGTGGCGTGTGGATCATCCTGACGGAGGGTTTAGGTACGGACTTAATTACTCAATCTAAAATCGAAACTATTTGACTCTGACGAGCTTAGTTAATTTTAGGGCCAATGTGGTCAAATTACTTAATCATTCGAAAGTGGATCATATTTACCCTGACGGGACTAGTGACACTCTAGAATAGCCTTGTAGTCCACCCTGACGGGGGTACAAGGAATTTATAATCCCGACCAATGTAAATTGACCAATTTAACCCTTAAACAACATATGTGATGAAATAGAATTAGGAGGATCCCTTGCGTTTCTCAAGTACTGCCTTCTCATATTTGCGTCTTACCTTCATTTACTTGCGTTTTAGTATTTATTTGCATTTTCTCTTTAATCTTTCATTACTTAGAATTAATACAAACAACCAACCAATCATTATATATTTTATCTGCTTTCATAAGTGCAACCATTCATTATCTGATAAGCATTGTAGTTAACCAACCGTCCCTGAGAACGAATCTGTTATCACTATTATTACTTGGGACAACCGTACACTTGCGGTTGTGGTTCTCTTTACTTATTGCATTATTTTTAGAACACACAAAGGACCAACATATGTACTCTTTTTTATTCACTAGGTTTTTATCCTGTAGAGTTTTCCTAGTAAGGTTTTAAGGAGACATATCAATACAAATTTGGTGGATATTCAACTCGACTTGGTCATATTAAACTTCACAAGGCAAGCCCAAGAAGCAAAATCTAAGATGAATATCATGTCAATATAATTTATTGGATGCACTTTATAATTTTATGCATAAATACTTTGTCCTCACATTCAGAGGGAGATGCATACGCGTTGCACTCTTTTTTCCTTAACTAATTTTTTCCCATTGGGTTTTACTAGCGAGGTTTTTAATGAGGCAACATCATAGGCGTATTTGAAATAATACCCAAGGGAGAGTGTAATGAAATATTATAATTAGTTGGTATTATTCTAGAGTAGTGGAGAGCCTTTGTAGCTTTTTTCTTTTATTCTTTGTAACTCTCATATTTAATCTTGTATAATGGTGTAGTTAGTAGGCTAGTCCAAGGGTCTATAATTCCCTATATACAGGCTAGTTGATCATTGTTCCTACTACACATTTTTTGTTGCATAAGATGAATAAAACTCTACTACACATTTTTGGTTGCATAAGATGAATAAAACTCCTCCATTATATTTATATTTTTTCTTCTCGTTTTACAACAGTTAGATAGTTATTATAATTAGTTTATTTAAATCTAAAATAGAAAAATATTTGTCATAATATATAGATACAATTACCATAAGCACCCTCATAGAATATTATAATGTCTAAAAAATTATGTCTAATATAAAATACATAATAGACAATAATACCTTTGAATTATATTTATCTCACTAAATTTTTCCTACAAAAAGGTTTTCGGTCAAATTTTTCAGCAGCCAACTTTTTCTCACAAAAAAATTTCATGCCAAATATTTCCCACCGAATTATATTTGGGGTTTATTTTGTTTGGAAGACAAATATCTCCGGACTATATTTTGGTTTATCTTGTAATTTTCTACCAAATTAATTTTGGGTTTATACATTAGGGTTTGTATTGTTGTTTGGTGAATCGAATCCCATGAAATTACATTTAGGAGTTTACGTTGTTGTTTGGTGGAACAAATCCCACCAAAATACGTTTGATTTATGTTGTTTGTTGGGGAAATCCCACAAAACAAAAGCTTTTGTTTGCTTCAACAAAAGTTTCACATGTTTCCTTTCTTTTGTTACTACTCGGATTTTCACATTAAGAAGTACAAAACTTCATTTATTATAAAGAAGTATAATACTATACACTTTTACAAACCATTTCATAATTAAGTAACGCAAATCCAAGAGCTCAATTTCTATTCGATGAAAACCCATTTAGCTACATGGGCTCTATCTTTACCAGCTATATGCCTCTGAACCGCTTGGCTATCTACTGAAATGTCTCTCATTAGCATATTTAAAACAACATATCTGCAATGAAATATGATACAACCATATAAATAAGTGGCAGAATTAATTTAAAGGTATATAAGGAAATTTACCTGATATTATTTTCACGAATGGACAAAAAATGTCCCAAAAAATTAATATCCAATCAATTACTAACAAATCTGGAAAATAATTTTGTTGATGATTAGTCGATATAACAGTATACCTGATACGATTGAAAAACAAAAACGGGTCATTAACTGGAGTGGGTCCCTTTAAATCCTTGTTCGAGAGATCACTATATTTTTTATATACATATCAATATAAAAAACGACAAAATTATATTTCACATAAGGAATTAGTTACTCACAGAATTTGAAGCGGAATAATAGTAATCAAAGACTAGGGGATAATGCCCAAACAAGGTGTTATACTTAAGCGTCATATTTAAACCATAATCAAACAAATACTAACATAACTAAATAAACTAGCGATACAATAAAAAACTCATAGAAGAATTGCAAAATTGTACCAAAACATTCATAAAGAATTGCATTCCCTACATTTTTTTGAATCATTTTTTGTCGCCACCTATAAATAAACTACACCCATTTAGGACTATTGATTTCAAAGGGATACACACACAGATTAAAACTGACGTAAGCAAGAATATCATCCATACAATCGCTCGCATCAGCATCTCCATCACCCAATACACAAAGAGCCCATAGTAATCCGATCTGTAAAAATGGGTGGTGGGGCCTAGGGTGTGATAAAATAAGATATAAATAAGTGTAGATAAACACCCTAGACTAACACGGTTCTGCAAGTATACAGATCGTATGCAAGTTTTAGTTAAATGATTGAGATTCGTTCCGCAGAGACTACGAAGGTTAGGGGAATCTTATGCAAATATCAAGTGTAAATAATTAAAGCTAGAACAAATAAAACGCAATAAAAGTAAAGACAAATAGATATTTAATTGATTTTTTAAATTAAAACTATGAATTTAAAGACAGAAAATAAATATGAAAAAGAGTAATATGAGCATATAGCTTGAGTCACTAGCATGTAATCCCCACTAGTTTTGCCGTTCTAAACATGTAAGGGTGAATTATGTAGTATTTCAATAATCGGTTTCAATTCGCTATCGGTAGTTTAAAATAGGATTAACATGTGTCAATAAGGCTTCCTAAGCAAACTTTTCCTGTAATTGGTAAATAGTCACAAGAACTAAACCATAGTGATTATCTAGTTAGGTTGATTTGTCAGATCTAAACCGAATACTAGACGTTATGTGCTAAACATGTAATTAAACACCGTTGTCAATGGTGACCTAACTACTAGATGGTAATTCTATATGGTGGCCATCCACAAGAACACAGAATATAAATCCAAACACATTAACAGAGAATAAAAACTATAATTTAATTTAAAACATTAAGTTCCCAAATTAGATAGATGTCAACCAAAACTAGGGTTCATACATATATTCTAAAAACTCAAGCTAAGGAAATTTAGTTCATGGAAGAAAAGAAAGAAATTACAAATTTAAAATTAGAAGAAGACATTGTGATGAACAGCTCCTTCCAGACTTCTCTCTTGTGTTGTAAGCTTCCTCTTGGTTTAAGGTTTTACCAAGGATGATTTAAGAGTGTTAAGAGGTTGTATTTATAGTGTATAGGTTGACCTAATTCGTTTCTTGGAGATAAGGCTAAGTAATGGACTCCAAGCCCAACTCAAATTCGTATGGATAATTACTGCTGCCTGTTTTGAGCATATCTTCTTTGTTATTGGTCGGTTTTTGCTCCATAATATACCAAAAGAATCGTCACAGAATTATCTACGTCCCTATGAAAGGAATCTTCCAAAATCGGCTTCCTTTTGGAGTTATCACCACTTCTTTAGGCGTGTGCTGCAGAAATTCAGATTTAGACAGCTTTTCCTTTTCCATATTTTTAGCCTTTGTTACCTTTATCTCCAATTTCCATGTAAATCTCTTTCCATAAGTTGTAGTCTTTGACTTGGACTCTAATTAATCTACATAATTATCTTTAAAGCTTCACACTAAATAAACAATTAAACCCAATATGCTCTAAAAATATCATGTTACTAAATCAAGACTCAAAATAGGAAAGTGCACTAAACTAAGTTAAAATCAACCTATAAACTAATAAATAAGCCTAAAATGATGTCTCATAAGTATATTTTATTATCACAAATAAGGATACATCAATGGGTTTGTAATTCAATAAACATTATACTCTAGTGCATATGAACTGTTAACCACGTCCTTCAAAACTCTCACTAACCCATATGTGCATTTTTAAAACTACACACATGAAAAGAAATGGAAATCTTGCTAATAAAATAGCCTTTCTCCATACTAAATATTGTTAATATATGTACACGTCTAAATAATTGAAGGGCCTTTATGCTAATCTTATAAATATCTGTACAAAGCTGAACTCCAGTTATGAAGACTCCATGGTGTTTTTCTTTTAGTAAAGCTACTGCAGGGTTCATGAAAATCCTTAAAACCTGAAAGACATTGAAACAAAATACTGTGAACATACCATACCACTCGGGTTTGCTAAATAGTATATAACAAAGGAAAATTATGTTTTAGAACCAAGTTGTAAAGTCAAATAATATTATGCACCTCATGGTTGAGATCTCTACACGGCCTCCTGGTAGAAGCAACAAGAGCAACTCTCAGTCTTACCGCAACTTTCTCTTTCTTGTTACAATAACGAATCAGCATATGAAACATTATCATTCAACCTCGAGTATTTTTAGCGAATAAACCTTTGTTAACCGATCTTCCAAATTATCTTCGATTAAGAGGCTTTCCTCACCAATTAGATCCAGAGCATCTTTGATTTGAAGTTTGGGTAATGTCTGTGTAGTTTTCTTTACAGAAAAAGATGAACTAATCATCCAAGGCTATTCCCCAATTATATGCTCAAGAGATTGGCCGATTTCGTGCGATGGTGATTGCCCCACGTCATCTATCCATAAACATCCTTAGTTATGGACTTTTCCGCACCATGGATCCGGCTTTGTGTTTCGCCGGAGAAGAGAAGCTAGGTGGCAGCGAAGAAAACAACGTGTGTTTGTGGGTTTTGTCTCTGTCTCTGCTTATTAAGGAAGAGAAAAAATATTTTAAAATTAAAACAAGGGTATGTTTGGCAAATATTTTTTTAGGACTTTTATAAACAATTGAAAAATTAATTGATAAAAGAATAAGTTAATTAAAATTTCTGAGCATTCAAAAGTAGTTGATGGGGGAGTAAGTTAATTAAAATTTTGGCGTCATAATAAAAATTCCTAATATAAATATTAATATTAATATTGGATCATCTAAATCTTGATAAAAAATTCCCAAAAAATAAGAGAGTGAAAATTGTATGTAGAATCAAAGAAAAAAATTAGACGTATAAAAATTAAATAAAATACAGATAGAATTAAGCTTTTTAATATGTACTAAACTCTAACATGATTAATTTATGTCAAATGCTAAGAAGGTAAATTAACAAATAGAAGTTGTTATATTTATTAAGGCAATTTAAGACCTTTTACTTGCCACATTTATAAAGACAAATAGAAAGACCTTTGACCTTTTGACATCCATCATTAATAAAAAAAAATATTCATAATACTCCCCTTTAGATGTCCATTCATTAGGAAATATGGCTCGTTAAAACCTTGTCAAGATAATCCCATTAGAATAAAAACTTGGTCGAAGGGAAAAGAGTACATATAGATGGAACTAACCATCTTAAAACACTGTCTCGTTAAAACCTTGCGAGGAAAACTCCTTAATTAAATTAAGACTTCAAGTTTTCGCAATTTTTTTACATTTCGAGGCGATAAAATTTAATCCAAACGCCATCCTTTAGAAATTTGACATAATCTTCGAGCCTTTAAAAAAAATTGATATATGCTTCAACTCATTAAAATTTGATATTGGCTTCAAACTTTAGATAATTTGTTCAATACTTTGGGCATATAAATTGTGTTCTATACTTCAATTCTATAAAAATTGGTATATGTTTCCTGCATACAAAATTCGATATATGTTTCAGGCCAATAAAGTTTGATTTATGTTTCCGGCATATAAAATATAATGCATGTTTCAAGCCTATAAATTTTCTTGTATACTTTTGGCATATATATTTAGTATATATTTTGATTTAGGTTTTGGGCCTATATAATATCTCTTATTCTTTCGACCTATAAATTTGTTGTAGGGTTCAGACCTATAAAATTCCGTAAATGCTTCTGACATATAGAATTCGTTGAGACTACGCGCCTACATATTTTATTCACTTCAAGAAAATATAAGTATTTAATAATTTAATATCCTTCACTTCAATGAATTGAAAATAATAATTTATATTAAATAAAGTTATTTTCTGGAGATGAATGAATGATTTTTTTTTTAGAAGTTAAATTTCATTCCTCAATTTCTGTGTGGAGGTTATAACAAAATTGATATAGGCTGCAAGCCTTTGAAATTTGATCTAGGCTTCAAGCTCTTAGATAAAAAAATTTCAATTCTTCGGGCATATAAATTATATTCTAAGCTATGAGCTTATGAGATTTGTTTTATTTTTTCGACATATAAAATTCGTGATAGGTTTCCGACATATAAAATTTGTTATATAGTTTTGGTATATAAAATTCTTTGTTGGTTTTGGACTTATAAAATTTGATATATGCTTCTGATAGTATAAATTTTTATGTAGGTTTCGAACCTATAACTTGTAAAATATGAATAATATAGAACAAAATGTAGAATTGTAGACGGTATATTTCGACAATTACTAAGTCAAAATAAATATATATAGCCTAGTGGTTATATATATTATGTCATACTTCAACCAAAAAAAAAAAGAAAAAAAAATGTTATACTCGGATTCTACTAGTGTCCACCTACACAAAAAATAATGTCAAAACTTTTGTAATTGGAAAATTAACTGTAATTTTTTGAGATCTACAACCCCTAAAACCAGAAAGGTGGTGGGTGGTTAAGATGACTTCTACAGTGGAGTTAGTATAGATATGAGCTTTCTTGGATCATGAGTAAATATAAATAAATTAAAGCCACACATGGCACCCCCTCCCAAGGGACCCACCCCCTACCCTACCTCCTAGACATGTTAAAATTTCTTTATGGACTAAAAACACCAATGCCTAGACCCACCATATGACCATACCATATTGTGAGTAGAAAAAGTTCTCCAACCCAGAGATGAGTATTTTACACGGATTATGGATTCTCCTCGACTCAAACTCACATGGTTTCTGAT
Source organism: Nemophila menziesii (assembly GCA_029959085.1). Lineage (NCBI taxonomy): Eukaryota > Viridiplantae > Streptophyta > Magnoliopsida > Boraginales > Hydrophyllaceae > Nemophila > Nemophila menziesii. The sequence continues at coordinate 8,221,038 of JARWIR010000017.1, read as the reverse complement.
CATTGCTCATTCATTAATAAAACACTAGTTAAAAGAGAATTACTCGAATAACCTCGTCCAACATTTTCTGTTTTACTCATTTAGTACTACTAAAAAGTATTAACAAAACAGACTTCATACAGGTTTCCAAGGGCAATTGTGGTATATATGAAAAAAGAAAGTGCTCAACCAATGGGTAAGGTATCATAATAATAATATGCTATAATAGCATATAGCTTCATTTGGGATGTTTCCATCGAGTTTCTTTTTTTCATATTATATCATATTTATAAGAGAACAATTTACAATTAATTAAGCCTGTCAAATAATTCTCTACATTAATATTAAAGACCATATATATATAGAGAGAGAGGGAAGAAACAACCAAAGCAAATTAAGAATAAAAGTGCATTATTTTCCAAGGATTAGACAGAGAAAAAATGGGAAAAACTGGAAGATGGATAAGAAATTTCTTAATAGGAAAGAAGGAAAAGGAGAAAAATGGAAATAATCAACAACTTTCAATAGTTGTGCGTGCAAATCCAACGATAATCCCGCCTACAACACCTAAGGAGAAGAAAAGATGGAGTTTTCGAAGGTCATCAGCTACAGCACCTGCTCAAAAGGACTCGAATGTTGCAGATACAAATAGTGGTTCTGTTGGACCTGGACACGTGGATTTTGAAGATGATCAGAAGAAGCGTGCTTTGGCCATGGCTGCAGCCACTGCAGCAGCTGCTGATGCTGCCATGGCAGCAGCAAAAGCTGCTGCAGCTGTGATTTTATTATCTGCTGGAAGAGTTGAAGCTTCTTCAGCCACTATGATTCAATGTCATTATCGCGGTTACTTAGTACGTAACTATATTTATTTATATATATATATATATATATATATATATATATATATATATATATATATATATATATATATATATATATATATATATATATATATATATATATATATATCCGTAAATTGCACAATAATCCGTTTGAATGTTTTTCTTTTCAGGCAAGAAAAGCATTGAATGCATTAAGAGGACTAGTGAAGTTGCAAGCATTGGTTAGAGGACATTTAGTGAGGAAACAAGCAGCTGCTACACTTAGATGTATGCAAGCATTAGTAACAGTTCAAGCTAGAGCTAGAGCTCAAAGGATTCGTATGGTTGAAGAACCAAATCCTAACCATCAAAGACAATATAATTATAGAAAATCCACACACGACAATAGGTCAAGGCATTCATATCAAGTAAGTTTTTTTTTTTTTTTTAATTAATTGCTATTAAATTATTCAAATATTAATTGATCCCAATTAAATGACTATTAGGAATTTGATAAAACTACGGATGAAGATATAAAGATTGTGGAAATGGATCTTGGTGAATTAAAGGGAAGTATAAAAAGTCGTAGTAGCTATTCAAATCATGGACAAATAGATCGATATGAGCATAGAATCTCCACAAATCGTACAAATAATCAACAAATCTCACCATCACCTTCAGTAGTAACTGATCTGAGTCCAAGACCACATAGTGGTCATTTTGAGGAATACTCAATTGGGACAGCACAAAGTAGCCCTCATTACATTTCGGCCATGTCCAAACCCGACCCTTCGAATGATTATCCTCGATCAGAATACGCGGATTCTCTCTACAGTGAATTTCCGTTTTATCCAAGTTATATGGCGAATACACAATCTTCAAGGGCTAAAGTGAGATCACATAGTGCACCTAAACAAAGGCCTGAAACTTTTGAGAGACAACCTAGTGTTGGGAGAAGAAGACCTTCTATAGAAGGAAGGAATGTACCGAGGGGTGTGAAGATGCAAAGATCATCTTCTCATGTTGGTTCTGCTGCACAGAATTATCAATATCCATGGTCTATTAAGCTTGATAGATCAGCAGTTTCGTTAATAGAAAGTGAATGTGGATCCACAAGTACTGTGCTTACTAATGCTAATTATTGCAGATCTTTAGTTGGATTTGAGGTGAGTATATAAATCTTTGCTTACGTGTAAATATTTGTCTTCAATTGATTGTATATTTCATTGTAGGTTCATGGAAGTAGATACTGACTACAAATGGAAATACTATAGAGTATGAAGATCATGTTGGATCAAACAAGTCTTGATTTTAAGAGATGTATATTTTTTTTTTTAAATTTCCGATGTGTGTTCATTGGTCGAGAGCATTTGTTTGAAGCACTATGTATGTAGAGTTTTTCTATAACTTTGAAATTTGTTATGTTCTCCGTTTGTTTACAAGACATAAGTTGTTAATAGAAATTATGTTACTTTACATTTTCAATAATGTTTTCTATTTTCCTTTTGCTTTTTAACATATACATCTAAAATTTTGAATAACAAATGGTTAAGGTAGCAAATTTAAAGGAAATACAGGAGGGATTGCAAGTGCCCTGGGGAATTAAGTCTCTAATAGGTTGAATTGCTGACACTCATACTAAAACTCATACTAGACCTGGTTTTTCTGAAGTTTGTGTAGAGACTAGAGATAGATACATTTAAGCCTTGAGTTTGATGAAGGGAAACTTAATCAAGAAGGAGGAGGAAAGAATACATTCGGGATGATTGTTCAACTTCTTTATAATAAAGATCAAATAAACAAGAAATTCTTTAACTATCACATTAATATGCTCAATCAAGAAGAAGAGCATGCGAGTACCGCATGCACTTTTTGATGATCAAGAAATAATTCAAATTTTTTTTTTTTTTGTTCAAATGAAATAATTCAAATTATTATAAAGATAAATTCTAAGTTTCCATCATATTATCTCAAAGTCTATATAAAAAAAATACACAAATTAATACTTACAAAAATATATCAAATAACGCAATTTCTGTTTGTGCCAAATCAAATAGGTTGAAGAAGGCCTAAGCCCCCAACCCCTTCTTATTACTAGCCCAAAAATACAAGATGATCTATCTGGCCAAAATCTTTTGATGGCAACTCTGTTGAAATAAATAAAAAACAAAAAGAATAAAATGAAATAATAAAGTGATATAATTTAAAATAAATTAAATAAATTAAAATAAATTAAATAAAATAAAATAAATTAAAATAAATTAAAACTTGTATCATCTTCATTTAATTGAATTAAGTGAGAAATAAGTTATGGGTTAGTGAAAAAAAAAATTACACCTTTTTATATTAAACTGAAATAGTAGTGATTATTATATGCTTATTCATCTACCTTAGTTTCTTTTATATAAATAGAGAGACATAGGGGTAGAGCCTGGATTTTTTTATTAGGGGGGCCAAGGGGTTTTTTTGCCGTATTTACGCGATAAGTCTATATATGATGCAAAAATTGCAAAATAAGTCCTTATATAATGCAAAAATACATTGTAAATCCCTATATTGTATAAAGATTGCAATATAAGTTCGTATATAATTTTTTTAATTAATTATTTGGTAAATTTCTTTTTTTATACAAAATAATATATTTTTCTTGTTAAAAAACAAAAAATCCTATAAATAAAATAATTTAAAGTTTAATTAAATAAATTTTAAAAAGTTAGGGAAGGTCAAATAAATATTTAAAAAAACTTAAGGGTTAAATAGTTATAAATTATTTTTTTAATTTAAAGTTAGTTATAATTTTTTTTTTTAAACCAGGGGGGCCATGGACCCCCTTACCCATAACACACCTCCGCTCCTGGAGAGACATCAAAATGAGAATGTAACACAAAAAATAAAAAAAACAATATCAATATATCATCTTCAAAATTTCTCTCCGAAAATATTATTCTTTTCGACAAATTGGTATCAGAACAAGGTACAAAAAATATGTCCAATAGTCTTACTTCTCTCGTACCTCGTTTCAATGGTGAAAAGTTTGATTAATGAAGTCATCTAATGAAATTATGTCTTGAATATCAAGAACTTTGAAGTGTTATGGAAGATTGTGTAGATATTCCAAAAGATGAATCACAGTTAAACAAGGGAAAAAAAGATAATTCTAAAAGGTGAGTAGAAAAAAGATCAAAAAGATCTTTTTCAAAGATATCAAGCAATCGAAATTCTAGTTTTTGAAATACTGACCAAGGTTGATATTTCCATGGAAGTATGGCTGATTCTTCAAACAACTTATGCCAGAAAAGATCAAGTAAAAAGGGTTCGCTTGCAATCTCTACGGCCTGAATTCGAAAAATTAGAGATAAAAGGAAATGAAAAAATTGGTGATTATTTTTCAAGAGCCACATCTCTTGTAAATAAAATGGCTACAAATGGTGAAATTATATAAATTCAAAGGGTTTTTGAATTTTTTTTGCATAGCCTACTGATGATATTTGATCGTGTGGTCGTGGCAATTAAAGAGTTACAAGATATTTTGGTAATGGAATTGGAAACCTTACAAGGAAGATTGAAAATACATGAAGCTAAAATTCTTCTAAGGAATCCTCAATTTTCTTCTTCCGATCAAGGTAGAGGCCGCAGACAAACAAGAGGTGGAAGATATTTCTACTCTAATCTTGGGCATGATGAGACAAAAGAGGAGAAGAAAGCCTTTCAGAATAATTATGATAGAGGGCGAGAACAAGATCGAGATACGTATAAAGGTACAAACCCATATTTTGAGTGTCATTTTTTTCATAAACCAGGACACATTGTTTATGATTGTTAGAATAATTATCCTGAAAAAAGAAAAGAAGTTGGCTATATGCATGTAGAAAAAATTGAAGCTTCAGAAACTTTTTTAGTTCCTTATGATGGAAATTTTAAAGATATATGGTATTTGGATAGTGGCGCTAGTAGACATATGACGCGAAACAAAAGTCTGTTTTCAAATCTTGTCGTAACTAACTATGGGCAGGTTACAATTGGAGATGCAGAATCATATAAAATCAAACGCGTTGGAGATATTGTCTTCAAAAAAATATGAAAAAACCGAAAAAATGTCTGAGGAATTCTATGTACCTGGCTTAAAAAGTAACTTGTTAAGTGTTTGTCATTTAGTAAAAAAATGTTTCAATATTTTATTTGTTGACAACGCTTGTATCATGTAAAAAAGGAATCAAATTGTTGCAAATATTGGGTTGAGTTCGAGTAATTTATTTTCTCTTAAACTTAATTCTTATAATGTTTATTGTTATCTAACTGGTAATGAAGAAACGTCTAAGATGTGGCATGCTAGATTTTGGCACCTCAATTTCCAAAGTTTGAAGGAGTAGTCAAATAACAAAATTGTTCAAGAATTTCCAAATATCAATGTTATCAATGAAGTTTGCGAAAAGTGTCAAATGGGGAATCAACATCGTGAACCATTTCCGTACAAGTCAAATTGGAAATCAATATCACCCTTGGAACTCATTCATAATGACATTTGCGAACCAATTCGAGTCCCTTCCTTGAGAGGTAATCAATATTTCTTATTATTTATTGATGAATTTACAAAAAAAGTTTGGATGTATTTTGTGAAGCAAAAATAGGAAGCCTTTGTATGTTTCAAAGCGATCAAATCTCAAGTTGAAAAGTATTTTGGTTATAACATAAAATAAAGCTCTTGAGAAGTAATTATGGTGGCAAGTATTTGTCCTCTCTCTTTGAAAAGTTTTGTCAACAAAATGGCATCCGCCATGAATTGACGGCGCGATATACAACACAACAAAATGGAGCCGCGGAATAAAAAAATAGAACTATCATGGATATGGTTCGATGCATGATGAAAAAGAAAAAAAATGCCATCAGAGTTTTGGGCTGAAGTCTTGTGTCGTTTACGTGATCAACCGGTCACCAAGAAAAATTTTAGAAAAATTTACTCCTAATGAGGCGTGGTATGGTAAGAAGCCAAATGTAAGTCATTTTAAAACATTTGGTTGTCTTGCATATCACATATTCCAAATGATTTGAGGACCGAACTTGATTATAAATTTGAAAAATGAATTTTCATTGGATATAGTGAAAGGAATAAAACTACAAGATTTATAATCCTCAAACAAAAAAAATTGTAATAAGTCGGGATGTTAAAATTTTGATTAAAAGGCTTCTTATGATTTTTCAAAACTTGCGGATTCACTAACTTTACAGATTTTTTATAATGAAGAAAGTGATTATCAAGTAAGAGATTCTCAAGAAATGCACATCCCCGATGATAGAAATGATTCTCTTGAAAGGTTCACCATCTCCTCGAAGAAAAACAAGAAGTTTGTGAGATATATGCGATTCATCGGAGGAGGTACGTGAAGCAAATAATATAATATTTTCATTTTTTGCCGGAGAGGATCCAATTTCTTATGAAGAAGTCTCAAAGAAGAAAAGTGGATCCAAGCTATGAAGGAAGAAATTAACTCAACGGGAAAAAGTGAAACTTGAGAGCTCACAAACTTACCTTCTCATAAATCTCCAATCAGCGTGAAATGCATTTTCAAAACGAAGACCAATATTGATGGCTCTATCAAAAAAACATAAAGAAAAGTTAGTTGCAAAAAGGCTATAAAAGAATGTGAGGACTTCAATGAAGTATTTGCCCCTGTTTCAAAACTTGTTACAGTTCGATAGTTATTTCTTTAGTTATTCAAAGTGGTTGAAATTGTATCAAATGGATGTCAAATGAGTGTTCTTCAACGAATATCTTCCAGTGGAAATTTATCTTGAGCAACCTCCTGGATTTGCTAAGAAAGGCGAAGAAGACAAAGTGTACAGACTCTAAAAGGCGTGGTATGGATTGAAGCAGTCACCCCGTGCATGGTATGATAGAATCAATAATTATTTTCTAAATTTGTCTTTGAACGTTGTACTTTTGAGCATACCCTTTATATCAAAAGAAATTCTAAGGATAGATTTATGATCGTTAGTCTCTATGTTGACGATCTTATCTTCACTGGTAAAGATTCGGAGATGTTGCACGCTTTTAAGTTTCTATGATGAGTGAGTTTGAAATTACCGATTTGGGAGAATTACATCATTTTTAGGTATTAATGTGCAAAAATCGAATGAAGGAATTTTTATTTCTCAAGAAAAATATGCAACTGAATTTTTGAAGAAATTCAAGATGGAGAACTCGAATCCTGTTTCAACCCTTTGCATTACAGGATTGAAGTTAAGCAAAAAGGAGAAGGCAAATTTGTGGTACAACAATGTTTCGAAACTTAATAGGAAATTGGATGTATCTTAAATCCACTCGACTGAACATTATGGTTGTGGTAAGTTTGATAAGAAAACCTTATTCAAATCATTGGGAGGCGCCTAAAAAGATTTTGCGGTATGTCAAAGGAGCAATATATTATGGGATTTTCTATGAAGCAAATGATCCTATCAAACTCGTGGTTTATACAGATAGTGATCTTTAGTGGAGCATATTCGGGGAGTTCGAAAAAACTACCAGTTGTGGCTCTTTTCTCAACATTATGGCACAAGATGGCCTAGGAGATCATGCCACAAAATAAAAATCCTTAGGTCAGATAATTTTTGGATTACCATATTATTGGACTCAATTAGATAATTATTTGTGTAATATAGTCCTAAAAAATAATGATGACAATTTTTCCAATGTATTTGTTTTTTACTAGAAATAAATGATATAATGCATAAATATTATCTATTATTTTCATCCAAGGTTACAATATGATAACCAACTTCCTAAATATTCTTAAAATTTAGTAGAGTTATGTTTGTTCTACTAGAATATAGGACATCAATTAGTAAGATATTTGTGCCACCAGGAAGTAAGATACAAGTCTTTTCCAAACCCTTTTATAGATTGGATGTACCAAATATGGTATTGATATTGTCGTTCGAAGCTTGAAAATGGGAGAAATATATTTTATTTATTAGAATAGTGCGCATTATTGCACTATCCACTAGACATATTTATCTACGTTTTCTTAAGTAAATTCATATCTCTTCAGAATATATATATATATAAGCAATAAAGTAAAATAAAAAATAATTTGAATGAGTAAAATAAATGACATTAAATTTAAATTAAACTAACATAAACAATCAAGCAATGGTCCTTCAAATTTCAAATTATGAGTAATTTAAATGACGATAAAACTAACTAAAACGTTATTTGTTATTAAATTATCAATCTCGGTGAATAGTTCCATCGCCAATAGAGCGAGATAAATCTCCACTTGGATCCTAAAAAAACAAGATAAATCAAGATCTGTAATATCTAATGGAGGTGAATTGTGACGTTGAACACTCTTTTTCCTTAGTGAGGCATAATAGAGCCAAGAAGATGTTTAGGGATGCGACAAATACATTCCCAAGGACCATGCATGTCACATCTAGTACAATCTTGATCAGACTTTTTGTCCGGTTTATTATAAAAATTTGTTTTTCCTTGGATTTTTGTATTTTTGACTTTGAAATTTTGGTAAGCACAATTGAACCAAGGGTGACGTCGACCACGACCACGACCAAAATTATGATTATTTTCATGTCCACGTCCATGACCACAACTATAACAATAGTTGAGAGCAAATATGTCATCCATTTCCGGATATGCTTCAAAACAAGTAGGTAGTCATTGATGATTATTCACTAAAATATAATTTTTTTTTCAATCACAAGAAGACATAAAATTAGCTCGTGGTATTTTCTGAAATCTCGTTGTTGGTACTATTGTTGTAAAAGCATATTTGAGGCGTGAAAGGTAGAGAATGTTTTCTCTAACATGTCTTTGTCATTGATCTTATATCCACATAATTTTCATTGGGAGTTGTTTTGAATATTGCAAAATTATACTCCTTTAACCGATTCAAAATCATGCAATTTTTTTTTGTCCATAAATCATGCAATTGAAGGTGCATCTAGTCATACCGATCTTTAGAAATTATCACTATTTTGTGATGGTCAAAGTCAAATCGCTCTTTCAAAATTTTACAAAGTTCACGCTGATCTTTTATAGTGAGGTATATAGCTTTCAAGTCTTCGTGGAGATGGTGGCGAATAAAAAACACTGTCTTAGCGTGATATTGAACTGTAGTTGTATTTTCTTTCTTGATGAGATCCCAAAAGTTCTTAGCACCCAAGTGGATTTCAATATCCAAGTATTATGATAAATAGTTGTCTCTTTAAAATTCGCAAGCAACAAATTTGAGTTTCGTAAAATTTGACATTACATCGTGTAATCAAAATAAATATATTAGTATATGTAAGAAGAATGTCAAAAATATCAAGAAATACCGAATAAATTAAATAATTCAACCTTGTCTTTTTTTTATATATATATATCGATTAGTTTATATAATTTATTTGTTTTTAAAATAAATTATATAATATTATGATCGTAGAAAATTAGTTCAATCATATGCATAAAATGGGTCTTTCCATAGTCTGGGAAATATAATTATGGTATAATATGTTGAAATTCGTAATGTGTTGATGTTAAAAAATAAAAACAAATAAACTAATAGATTATGTGATAAATGGGTATAAAATAAATATTTAAATATCTTATATTTTGTTTTAGTTATTTTTAAAGGTCATGCATTCATATAAGATACATGTATAACATGTATTCTATAGTTCTTCATGGTATGTTATACAAATAAAAAAAATATGTATAAAACAAGTAGTTTTAATATGCATATGCTCTATTTTAACTCATGATTATGTTATATTAAAAAATATAGCATAAAATATTGTATACGCCATATATAATAGGGATAATTTCCAACTAATTTCAATTCTACACTTTTTATTTTCAAGAAAAAAAGAAGGAGCAAACTATTTTCTACTTACTTACAAATTATCAACTTAATTCTCAATTAAACACATTGTCATATTTTACCTTCCATCAATGATCTTATTTGATTTTTCTGTTTTTTTTTCCCCCCGGATTTTATTTTTCGAAATAGTTTTTTTAATTGAATTTTTGGTTTATGTGTTCTATAACACACAAATATAGATTTATATGCTCATATAACACACAAAATCATAAAAATTCATCTAAAGGATTCTCTTATTTACCAAAATTGTTTTTTCTCTTTATTAATTGCATATACCCTATTTTTACTCGTTTTTAACTATCTTGATAAATTATCTTTTTGTCCACCACTTTTTTGTTATTTTTGTGTGTTTATATTTTTAGGGTTTTGTGTGTTCAAACTTGATTTTGTTTATTCCAATTCTGTGTATTTTAATGATTGATTGAATTATTAAAATATAAAAACAAAAATATATAAATTATCTAGTAATTCAGAAGTAGAGGTTTTACTAAGAATTAGTCTGTTTGAGATTGATTATTGTAAAGTTAAAAGCATTTTTCAATTAAAATTAAAATATTCGTAAAAAATATTAATAAATATTTTTGACATCTGAAATAACTTTAAGTGATTGTTTTAAGAATCACATATATAGTGTTTTTCTTAAAAGTGATTAAGGCTCTAGAATATTTTTAGGTATCTAAAATATTTTTCAGTAATTATTTTAAATAGTAATCCCATATTATTAAATAAACGACGATAACTCTAAATATAGAGAAATATAATCTCGTATTATTCAGTGGAATTCAAAATAGTTACTGTATGATATGAATATCGAAGTATATATAGAAAATAGTAAGCTGCTGCGAGGCTGAAGTTGATGCACAACTGCCTTTATCAGATTCCTGCTTCATTATAAGTCGCTGCAAGTCGTTTCTACAAGATATGACTTTATCAGGAATATCCACCACTAATTGAATAATTCATAACACTACCCTTGGATATTCGCTAAACGATATTCCTCATTAAAACATTGTAAAAAACCCCACTAAGACAAAACTTGATGAAGGAAAAAGAGTACATAATTTCTTGGAGGGTGTATACAGATATTCGGCCTGCCTCTTTAAAACCTTTCCTAGAAAACTCCTTACGAAAAACCATGCTGAAGGAAAAAGAGTACAGAATATCGATATATTCCACCCCTCATTGCGAAGTCAAATATTTTTTATAATGCCTTCTTTACTGGTGGACTTGTAGCTTGAATATTGTTGTTGGTAAATTTAGTGAATAAATATGCTGGATTCTTGTCTGGACGGATTTTTTTAATATATCAGAAATCTTTTGGTTAAATATACTTCAACATCTCACGAACGGATTTTCTATTTCTTGAATCTTCTTCTTGAATCTCCAAGATGGGACAATACGATAATATCGTACTCGTGTGTAAGTAATCCATTCTAACTTCCTTCTATTATATAACTAAAATAATTTCTTGTGCTCATGCACTTTATATTCTTCGAGAACTTTTATGCTCTAGACACTTCTTATTCTTCTAGAATGTAATATTTTCATACGCTCTAAGTGCTCCATGCACTTATCGTGCTTTAGAAACTCCTGCTTCAAGAACTTGTGCTTCGTGCACCTATGTTCATCAAGAATTTTAATATCAATCCAAGAATCATGACATATATCTTGGTGATTTCCTTATCATAGTAAACTTTTCAAGAGTTTCCAAATAGTAAAACCCTAACGTCATTGAATCTACATGAGAATAAGGACGTCTCCCCATAATTAATTATAGGTTTTTACAAAAACCTATGTGATACAAGTCGAGTTATACATATAAAAATCTCATATATCTATTTATGTATTTATCGATATTTTTCACCACTTTGTGGTTCAGGATCCTTTTAATTTGAAAAGCCATAATGAAAGAAAAAATATCAATCTCATTAACCGTCTCACAATTTCAAATAGTTTCGGTAAATAAATGATCTACATCTCTTTTACTTATTCGGGTACCTTGGTCACTTCAGGGTCCATTATAAACTTTAGAAGTAATGAATATGCCAACATTAGCTAAGTCAACAATTTATGTCATATTACATGGATGTGCACATTCCATGATATTTACCATTTCATCATTTACTCATGAGATTCCTTACTTCGTGGCCGGTATATTTTAAATCGACGGGGTTACCACGCTTCATGCGTTTATTATATGTATTACAGGTCTACCACGCTTTATGCGTTGGTTAGATACATTACAGGTTTACCACACTTCATGCATTAGTTAGATGTATTATAGATTATACATGCTTCATGCACTGGTTATATATATTTTAAGTTCACCAAGCTTTATGCGTGGGTTGAATGCATTCGCTGAAATATTTGTTATATGTTCTTCTATGATGTCTATACTGGAGAGTTAACAATTTATTTATGGGATTTACAATATTTTATGTGCTCTTGAATGCGTCTGGTATATTATTTGCAGCACTTCGCAAATGAATCCTTTTTTGAACTTCAAGTTCTAATTCTTTAGTTCGTGGGGTATAGATGCGACCATAAATTGTATTCTACGACATGTCACACAATACTATAGGTTGCGATATATATTCCCCTAATAAGGGGTAAATTATCTTATACAAATAACACCCTGGAAGACGTGTATTAAATATACCACCTTTTAGGTGTTCAAGATATCAAAAACAGAAAAAGAATTAAAACCAACATATAGTCAATTTTACTAAAAACATATAATATATGGTTAGTCACTTGTCAAAATAAACTTCTAGTTCTTTTAAGTGGAGCCAAAGTGAATCCGCTATTATTCGACTTACTATCCCTGGGGGACCAAGTCAACCATGTCATAATACAAAATTATTTAGATCGTGATATTTTTCTTTTGCACAATGTGCGTTTCAACTGCTCAAATCCATATACAATACAAACCCGAAGAAATAACAGGATTTTTTCTAGTACACCCTTCTGGTGTGACTTTTAGAAATAATGCAAAGATAATAGTTGCTCGGACACTTGTGGTTTATACAAAATATTCATTTCGGTAAATATCTTTAAATTTAGTAAATTTCTTTAGGATTTACTTATATTATAATCCGCAGATAATGTCAAATTTGTACCACAAGGTAATATAACTTTTGGAAATCTAAAATTTAATTAGATCGAATAAATGGTTTAGCATACAATAGGTATGTGACCAGTATATAGTCCCACTATATCGATAATATTCATGGTTATTATAACGTGATAACTTAATTTCTGTGACTTTTCACTTGTGTGATATTTCTTTTTATTCCACGCCTGGTACTAAAACAATTATTTCTTGGTAGTATTCCAATTACTAATTTACTAAATGTTGCTTCCGTGAGGATTTAAACCTCGACTGGAGTTTGGGACATCAAGACTTCAATTCCAGATGTATTGAAGAACGTTGCAATTTCTTTCACAAACACATTTTTATTCACTTCAGTAAGTAAAGTTCCATTCACTTCAAAGAATGCAATTTAGTCAAAAGAATATAACTTATAAACTTATTACAAAACAGAATATAAATCATTAATTTATTTCAATACCAAATCGAGGTATAAAAGATTACTAAATATAATAAAAAAACGTTACACTTTCTTTCGGAAACACAATTTTATTCACTTCAAGGAATAGTTGTTAGTCGAGAAATATAGTTCTAAAACCACTTGATCTTTGCCAACGACATGTCTATATTCGTAAATATTAAAAATCATTACATTTACGTCTAGGAATGTAACTCCATTTATTTTGAGAAATATAATATTAATAGTGGAATGTGTCTTGCTTTTAAATCAACAATCCATTTTTTTCTTGTTTACAAGAAAATATAATTTTAACCCATTATATTGGAAAAACCTTTTTCTTACGATATTACTACTTCAAGAATATCATCGTGACATAAAATTTTAGTGATGAAAATTTTTAAAACGTATTCACCAGGAATATTGTACTTATATAATATTAATCAAAATATTATATTATATATAGGAAAATTAAAATGCTAGTCAAAATAATTACTTGTACCTTTATTTGTGAAACGTGTATACTTCTTTTATTCCCACACGACCAGATCTACTTATTCCTTCCTATTTTTATTGTTACTTATAAAAGAAGTTAATCCAACTCTTTTTTTTTTAAAGTTAACAATCCAACTAATTTTGTTTCAAATTAAGACTTCTGTTTCTTTTTTCATTATTTTTAAATAGAACAGCTAAAAAAAACTTTCGTTCGAGTTATAAGAATCTACAATATAAACCAATAGCTATACTAAGCATTACTCATATACCATTTTTTTAGTCAAAAGATTGCATGTAATACCATTTTCAGTAAAGAAGAGTGATTAACCAATCCCTATTGCATTGTGATCATTAAGAGCAAGTTTGATTAATTGGGGTGATTGCATCCAATCAAAACAAAACAAGTTGCTTTTAAGGCCTCGTTTTGCTACCTAATCAAGCAACTTATTTTTACTCCTATGGGTAAATGAGTATCTAACTTTACATTTACTCAAGTTCTTGATATCTTTAATAGTGCCTTTAATACAAAATGGTGGTTTAACTTTACTACACAAAAGAGACTTAATTAGAATCTCACAATCACTCTCAATTGTAGCTAAAGTATCCTTAAATGAGTTATCTCTACAAGCTTGTAATACTCCTCTAGCTTCAGCCTCTGGTGGTGACAAAGCCATTAAACGCTTCAAGTTCCCATAAAAAGAAATCCTCCTTTGTAGTCCCTAGCAATAGACACATTACAAGAGTGAGAAGAAAGTATGTTAAATGCTTCATCAGTATTGATTTTAATGTCTGCATGTTGTGGTGGTAACCACCCCATGTTAGACAAGTAAAAACCTGAATGTATTTGATTGACACTCATTATTTCCTTATTCTTAAGGGTATTAACTTTATTATCTACATTTAAGTTGCCATATACATCTGAGTTTGAAATATTCAAATTGTTCAAGTTGTTCAGATTATTAAGGACCTCAGAAGACTTGCCATTGGCAATAATATATGCATCACAGGTCTGATTAGCCAACTGTACTGTAAAAATAGGGTTAGGGACTTTTCCTTGAAATATACAATTTTTTATTTCCTTCCAAATGTGTCAGGCCAATATTGCTGCCAGTTCTCCACTAAATTGTCCATTTGAAACAGTTATAGACAAGTAAACCATCAGAAACTCAACCACTTGACCATGGAACCAGAAGGCCCTTTCACAAATAGAAAATTTAATGGAGAATCTAGTCAAGCGGCTCTATGGTGGGTCCTTTGGTGTTATAAAATAAAGCGATAAATAAAGAGGAACCACTTAACCGCAAGTGTACGGTTGTCCCAAGTAATATATGATAATCAAATTCGTTCTCAGGGACGGATTAGGTTCAAACCAAATATTAATCAAGTAGTAGGAATAATTGCTAAACAGAAAATAAAAGATAATACTTTTTGTTTGGTTTTTGCAAATTAAAAGATGCAAATAAAATAAAGACTAAAATTAAATTAACAGAAAGGAAATAAAGCAAATAAAAGACTAACTTCAGATAAGAGAGATACTTGAGTCTCGCAAGGAATCCACTTAATCAATGTAATCTATGCTATGTTTAAGGGTAGAATTGGAATTATAATATTAGTCGGGACTCTAATATCTCCTAGCCCCCTGTCGGGTGGACCTAGAAGCTATCCTAAAGTATCATAAACACCTGTATGGTCGAATATGGCTCTTCGGATGATATGATTTTACCTCTTTGGCTATGTAACTAGTTAAGCCTGTCGGTCAATAACGGACATTACACGGGTATTACCTAGATCTGTATTCAACCCCCCCCCCCCCCCTGTCGGATGATCACTTCGCCACTAAAGTGAATAACCCAAATACTAACATCTAATTCTAGTTGCGTAGAAAAGAATTAGTAATAAAAACAAAGTAATAACCAATATATAAAACTCAATCCTATTTAAATCTAAACAATCCCAAATTCAAAACATAGATTAATTAATTAAGGTTCATCCCTTTAATGCGATTCTCAAGTATAAAGAAATTTAGCTCATGAAATTAAAGACTAACGTAAAATAAAAGGAGTTCATATTCAATTACAAGAAAGAAATAAATAACCTAAAGGGTTGGATGACTATTGTTGGAAGAACAGGATTCCTCCAGCTTCTAGCTTCTAGCTTCTTCTCTCCTTCGTGCTCTGACTTGAAAACCTTAAGCCTCTTGTTTAATTCTCTGAAGTGTGTGAAAATAAGAGGTTAAGGGGTGTATTTATAGGTGTTGGAGGACCCTAGGTCTAATTTGCTTGGAGTGGAAGACAAGCTAAGAACTCTTAAATTCGTAACCCTAAATTCTAGGAAAGGTAAGATTTTGCTGCTGATTTGATTTGGTCATATCTTTTTCAATACTTATCCGTTTGAGAAGTTCCAATATATGAAACTGCTTGTCTTGGAAAGAGCTTTCTATTGGTGCAGACCACTCGTCCAGATTCCTAGAGAATCCTAAGTTATGGATTTATCTTTAAAACGTGGCTGGAATTTCAGATTCACAAGACAACTTTATCTTTTCTTTCTTTGAATATATCTTTCCTAAATCTTCTTATTTCCATGTAAATCTTCTTTCCTTTACTCCTTTATCTTGACTTTGTCTCTAAGTAATTTCCATTTATCTTTTAAAGCTTCACATTAAATAAATAATTAAACCGCATATGCTTAAAAAGAATAAATCAATAAATCAAGAAAACGAAATAGGAAAGTGTACTCTAAAAATAGAAACTCGAGTAAAAATCATTTCCTAACACTCTAAAATACACTAAGACTTTATTCTCATTTCTTCTCCTTGGATGAGATTCAAGAACCAATTAACTTTGCATTAAAAATAGTCAAATTTAGGCACAAAAGCTCAGATTCTGCAAATAGTTAATTTCCAAGGGGAGGAAGTGCAATATGATCCAATAAGACTAAAAGTCTATCAAATAATTCATTTATTCACCTAAAAGGATGTCTCCAAAGGGATAATAATTAGAACAAATAGGGAGAAATCACTCTAGCCCACTCACATTACATACATCACATTCCATATTTAAAGTCATCTTTATGTTGAATCTATTTTCAGTTGTATGTAACCCTTTATAGAAAGATCTCCATAAAAAGTTTCTAATCTTTGGTGCCATTTTGAGGCTCCATATAAATGTCCAAACTTTTTGAAGTGTTAGTGTTGAAGTTTCTCCCTTTTGCACTTTTTTGTTTTCTTCATTCATTCTTTGTGTCTTCCTAATTTGAGCATATGTTTCTTTTACCGTGACATTCCCACAATTTGACATAAGACAAATTGGGGTATCTTCAGAGTTAGGAGAAACATGAATTCTCAAGTTGGTTGCCATCAAAGTTGAATTAAATATATTATCCTATTTTTTTATGTTCCAACCTGTAGCTGAGTCATTCAATAAATCTTTTACCCTCTCCACTTTTGTTCCAAGTGGTTTGATAACATTATAATGTCTTGGATCCATCTAGATTCCCATACATTGAATTTTTTTCTGTTACCAACCTGCCATAAAAAATTTAAAAAAATAAAATAAATCTACATGACAAAATACTTCTCCAACCCCAAGATGTGTTATTTCCCACTTTTTCTCCCAAAAAAACAGAATTAGGAGAATATTTTCCTCTTAGGAGTTTAAAAATAACCGAGCCAGGTTTAAGTAAAAAGTTCTTTAGTTAAAGGTTAAAATGGTTTTAGTTAAAGTTTCTTTTCCACTTAGAGAAAAGAGCTTCGAATCCCATGCTTCTATTCTTCCTATAATTGTGTCAATAAGTCGTTTTAATTCTTTAAATTTAGATCTACCCCATGAAGTTGGGACACCCAATTATTTCCCTAAATCAACCAACTCATTCATTCTCAAAAGAATTTTAATTTTGTTTCTCAAGTTCAGAGTGGAATTTTTACTGAATAAGATTCCAATTTTATTAAGATTTACCTGCTGTCATGAGGCACAACTGTATTTGTGAAGTAAATATTAAAAGTTGCTCACATTTTCAACATTAGCTTCCATGAAGAACATGCTATCATATGCAAACAAGAAATTTGTGATGCTTGGAGATACTTTTTCTATCTTTATGCCTTTCAAACTATTGATGATAATGCTTGTGGAACAAAAGAAAAATGGAGACAGGGGGTCACCCTGTCAATCTCCTTAAATGATTAGAAATATCATATAACTTGCCATTTACCTACACCTCATAAGAAACAAAAGTTACACAATTTCTTATCCAATTAATTAAAGCATCAAAACCCAGTATTGATAATAAGTCAAAGATTTCCCACTCCACAAACTCATCAACCTTCACAATATTATCTTTTATTTCCATGGAACTATATTTTGAATATATTTGGTTTTTTAGATAATGACTAACCTCATGTACTATAAGAATGTTATCAAATATGGACCTTTCTGGAATGAAGGCATTTTGGGATTTATCTACCCATGTATCCATATAGGGTTGCATTCTTAGAGCAATGACTTCTGAGATCACTTTATATATAAAACTGACACAACTAATGGGTGTATAGGATCCAATATTCTTAGGGCTTACACATTTTAGAATGAGTGCAATTATACTCCTATTTATATCTGAGAGCTCACTATTATTGTTGAACAAACCAGAGACTACCCTTAGGACATCAAATTTAATCGATTTCCAATGTTTAATATAGAAAAACCAGACAACCCATCCAGGCCTAGAACCTTATCAATACTAAGGCTCCAAACTGCATATTTTAGTTCTTCCACAGTAATATGTTTTAAGAGATTTTTGCTCTTTTCAGAGGTTACACTGGGTGTTATACAATTTGGAATGGAAGAGAAATCTCTAGGTCCTACAGATTGGAACACTGTAGAGAAGTAATCAACAATCTCTTATGCAATCTTTTCATTGTTTTCCACCCAAACGTTATCTCTTCTTTTAAGTCTAGCGATCTTACTTCTGGCCCCTTTAGATTTAGTTATAGTTTAAAAGTATCTAGAATTTCAATCACCTAACTTAAGCCACATATTTTTTAACCTTAAAGCCCAATATATGTCCTCCTTCAACCAATATTCCTTAAGAAATTTCGTTAAGGGGTTATATTTTTCAACATTTTGTTTAGAAAAAGGGGGCATTAGAAAGTAACTCTAATTATTTAGTGGTATTTGTAATAAGAATCCTCTGATTTAGAGTTCTCAACCTAGCCCATCTAGTTAGGCTAAAAGTCAAACCCTTAGATTTTTTGTGAAACCTTTTTATACCTCTACCCAAAAAATTCGTATAGTTCTTCCATCTTCTCCTAATAACATCATTACAAGAATCCATTGTGAGCCAATTCTTATCTAATATAAATCTACTATTGGATTTTACAGCTATATTATTTAAGTGAAGCATAATGGGTGAGTGATCAGAGCCTATATTAGGGTGAGAAGGAACCCAACTATCAGAGGAAATTGACATCCAACCATTGTTAACAAAATGCTCCATCAAGATCTTCTTTAACTAAACCACCTCCCTTTTGTTGCTCCATGTAAACCTAACCCCTTTTTGGGGTAATTCAAATAAATCTAACTGATTTATAATATCTTTAAAAAAGTTCTCTTGATTGGTTTATCACCTTCAATTTTCTCAAAGGAAAATCTAATCAAGTTAAAATCCCCAATTATACACCAAGGTCAATTGTTGAGGCACGAACTTGAAGATTATTGAGAAATTTAGGCTTCTCATGAGACTCGGGAGGCCATTCAAAAAGAGACAAACACCTCCACATACTTGTATATCAATTTTACAATGTATAATGTTTTTGAGCAGTGAATTTGTTCAATTTTACAGTAGCTTTTAGCTAAAATATCCAAACCCCCAGACTTGCCTATTGGGTCAAAATAAGCAATAATATTCATATCTACTTTATTGCCTAGCTTCAATATAAAAGAATGTCATTCTTTAGATTTTAGATAAAAACAGTACCTCGGTATGATTATGTTTAATGGAATCAATTAAAGCGAGATCTGTCAAGGGCATACCAGCCCCTTGACATTTCTAAGACAAAACCCACAACCCTCTTCAGCTTTCACCAAACCATCATCTTCCAATTACCCATTTCCTCCTCCATATCAATGTAATCTCCATCTTCATCTTCCAATTACCTATTTCCTCCTCCAAATCAATGTAATCTCCATCTTCATCTGCTGTCTCCTCCAGATACCTCTTAGTTATGTTGTATATATACACATGGTGTGCTTATGAAATGAAATGATTTAGATGTACACATACATAATAGTTAAGCTTTGATTTAGAAAGCTAGTAATGTCAAGCCCATAAACATATTATGATCGCAATAACAATTTTAATTGTAACCTTTAAATAAAAACAAACCTGTCATTTGAATAATTGAACATCAAATCCTTTTCCCGAAAGAAGAAGAAAAATAAATCCTTCTGTAAACTTATAATTCGAGTTTAGAAATAAGATAGAGTCTCGTGTTGATAACGTGTTATAAAATTAACGGCGACAAATCGACATATAGAGAAATATAATCTCGTATTATTATTCAGTGGAATTTGGAATAGTTTTTTTTTGTCAAATATAGAATACATAATTGTTACCTAATACAACCCGAATAGAGTTTGCTAATACTACTATAAATTTGGAATAGTTACAATATGATATGAATATCAAACTATATATAAAAACCCATAAACAGATGCGAGCCTTAAATTGCTCCGTAACTACTATCTTAAATTGTTTCTTAATATGTCGGCAACTTTATTAAATTCTTTCTAATATAAAATATCTTTCCACATTGATATTTTTAGGTCACAGCCAACAATTTTGGTGTAATCTTTCCAGTTTCTTAATATGTTGTATAAGAAATAAGAAGCCGGTTAACTTTTTTTTATCTTTTTCTGTTTTCTTCGAGAAAATAATACAAAATGTTCATACAAAAGAGAAAACCTAAAACACGATTATTCCTTCAACCGCCAAAAATAGATTTGACGGACCAAAATATTTGGACCACATATATGTGGGTGCTTACATACTCCTACTGCTACCAAGTAAAACATTTGATGGAAGCAATACCATTTTCTTATAGTTGGTGATATTAAAAAGTGGCCACATGATAATATCGATCTGGCCTGTTGTTGACTTAAAACACAACATTAAAGCGAAAATGATGATGTTCATTTCACCACCATATAAGTCAACTTATTTTATCAACAGAGTAATCAAGGTTTTAGGATATATGCCCTTGTCATTTCATAGTAGTTTTTTCGTGATCCCGTACTGAGGCAAAACAAGGTGTCTTTGTGAGAGAATAATTGAGCTTTAATTCGTGAGAGTTATCTCAACATTCACAACTGATCGATCGTACAGCTTAGTTGTGATCCTAAACAACTATTTTTTTCTTTTCCTTTCTTTTTGTCTAGATACAAAAATTACATCCTTAAATAAACAAATAGTGAAGATAATACAGCCATGCAGCACGAAGTTTAAATCGCATCCTTTAATAATGTCATGAATATTGATAAAGTAAATGTTTAGGCCAGTTAAAAATTCTAAAGCTGAATTAACTGTTTTGAAAGGTATCAAAGTAAGAGTAAGGGTATATATTATCTCAAATTATATTAATTTTTTATTACTTAGGTGAATATTAATGATATAAGTTATTTTTTTAAATTTATTATTTCTTTATCAATTTTATAATTGATCTACATAAGAGTTAAAAAATTAATATGATGTAGAATGATATCCAACATTACTCTTAGTGATTCTTAAAGATTTTTTGTTAAAACATGAATTCGAAATCAGACTTGGTTCGACAATATATTTTTTTTAGTGTGTTAGCTATTTAGGACCACAGGATTATTACGCATTTACTTAAGATTAGTTTTGCATTCTGAGTTTTCTCTCTTCTATTTTTAGGATAGTCTTAACTTTTCCATTTTCGTATATAAAATCCTTTAGAGTTTTAGTTTATTCACTATTTAAAAACCTTATTTTTCTATTTAGAGGTGACTTTTGAAGAATTTAAAAGACGAGAAAATTTTATATTTCAATATATTTTTATTTAGAGATGACTTTAAATTGCATCCTTTAAAATGTCATAAATATTGATGAAGTAAAAGTTTAAACTAGTTAAAATCATTCTAAAGATGAGTAAGAGTAAGGTTGTATATCATCTCAAATTATATTAATTTTTTATCGGTCATTAAGTGAATAATAAATAAACCAATTATATAAGTTATCTCTTCTATTTTTTAAATTTTTTTTTTAGTTTTATAATTGATCTAAATAAGAGGTGAAAAAATTGATATAATTTGGGATGATATCCAACATTTCTCCTAGTGATTCTTGAAGACTTTTTGTTAAAACATGCATTCAAAGTTAGACCTGGTTCGACAATATTTTTTTTAGTGTGCTAGCTATTTAGGACCACTAGAAAGGATTTTCTTAAGATTAGTTTTGCGTTTTGAGTTGTCTCTTATTCACTTTCAAGGACAGTCTTAACTTTTTTTTTCATTTTCGTATATAAAACCCTTTGGGATTTTAGTTTATTCACTATTTAAAAACCTTACTTTTCTATTTATAGATGACTTTTGAAGAATTTAAAAAACAAGCAAATTTTGTATTTCAATATATTGGTATTTATCTTGTTGTGCATATAGTCCTAAATCTGTTGATATTCAAAGATTTGAATTTTTGGAACGATCTCCAAAAAACTGCAAACATGCATCAGCAGGTTGAGGCCTTGATGCGTCATACTTTTGACACAACTATAACATGGTAATGATTTTAAAACTGTGAATGACATATATGGTCATAAAATGTTCTCTCTTGCTCAAGTTGAACAAGATAACAATTGATGGGA
Source organism: Nemophila menziesii (assembly GCA_029959085.1). Classification (NCBI taxonomy): domain Eukaryota; kingdom Viridiplantae; phylum Streptophyta; class Magnoliopsida; order Boraginales; family Hydrophyllaceae; genus Nemophila; species Nemophila menziesii. Next base: position 8,198,450 of record JARWIR010000017.1, on the reverse strand, counting down.
ATCAATTTTTTAGGTGGATGTTCCTGAATTTGACGAGAAGTACAAACTGATGAGTTTTTGAATTAAATTAAAGACGTGGAGGATATACTTTACTTGAAGGAGGTTCCTGATCAACTGCGTATCCCATTAATTATGACTAGGTTCTTTGGGAGAGGATAGTAGATGTGCATAGTTTCACTCACTGCTGGGGAGGCTATATAATAAAGAGATAATCGAGGTAACACGCAAAACTTTAAAAGACGTTAAACAAAAGGGTTGTTCGGGAGACAACCCACAATTTTTTATGATTTTATGTTTTAGTTTTAGTTTATTTTAGCTGTTTGTGTTAAAGTATTGCAGTAATGAGGAAGACAGTATTGTTTCTGATGTGCAGGTTATGTAAGAATTGAGTTTGGGGTGAAAATTTTTGCGGAAAACTAAAGTCACGCACAGAGGACAGGCATACCTGTCCCACCACCAGCCTACCGGTCCTGCTCCAAGGTTCGCGACGGTCTTCGATATGGTCAAGGTAAAAAATATTCACACTCTGACTGGCATATCGGCCCATATGAGCGGCAAGCCGGTCCCAATATGTATCCTCATTCGCTACAAAAGGGTCGCGAAGGTATAAGACAGAAGCTTGAGCGTTATACCGGTCTCATGACCGGCTTACCGGTCCATGAAGAAGGGTTGCGACAGTTTGGCTATGGTTTGAAACAGATTTTTTGAAAGGCAGGACCGGCATACTGGTCGCACGACCGGCGTACCGTCCGCCAATACTGTCGTCATTCGCGTCATGAGGGTTGCGAATGTCCGAGGTCAGAATCATTAAATAATTGGACCGACATACCGATCACCTAACCAGCATATACCGATGCGGGCCGCGACATCTTAATTGAAGAGGTGGTTTGTTCACATTATATCTCACAACCTTAAGCCTCCTTCTTTCCCAAAGGACCCAAACTCCATGAAACACCATTGAAGCTTTACATAACCTACACCTTACATCAAAACACCACCAAGTCACCATAAATTCATATCCAAATCATTCCCTACATCTTTCTAAACAAGATTTAACACCATCCAAATCAATCCAAAACACCTAGAACCCAAGAAATCAAAACCAAAAATTTCCAAATCTTTTTCCAAAATTTATTAAACCCATACTATCTAAGCAAGAGTTCATCATACCCACATAAAGAATCATCATCCTTACAGCTTTCCTTGCCCAAATAACACCTTATATATCTACAATCAAAAGGTAGTTCAAGAGTGTTTAAACCTTTAAGTTGGGGTTCAGAAGAGATGACGAAAATAACAGTGACACTATCCGGTTGTAAGGAGATGAAGAACCAAAGCATGGTATTGGGTGAGATTAAGAAGAAAACGGTTGTGAAGTGTAAGTTCGGGAGCAAAGAATAAGGGTAAATCGAGTCAAACAATTAAAGAGGAACCGTTTTTTGGTGGATTCAAGTCCTAAAGAGCAAGCAATTTTGATTAGGGAGGACAAGATGCCAATACCTCTTCTAATCGAGATTCTTACACCCTAGATGACCGAAGCTTATAGGACGCTATTAGCTATAGTTAAAACAAAGAGTCTTGGATGAACATCTTCACATGAGAGAGTATTCAAGAAAGAAATTGGAGAAGAAAATAACAAGAGATTTCTAGAGATGTATGGTTTATTGGGATGGAACACAAGAGGAGGTAAGGGAATGCGAGTATTGGTAAAACAAAAAGTTACATACAAGATAAACACTACACCGTATCTTGGGTATCGATCATGTGAGGCAATAGCCTCGAAAGTATGTTTTCTTTCTTCCTTACCATTTACTTATGTGCAATATTTGTGTTAGTTTTATAATTTTTAGCAAGTCTATTTCGAGTCGTGGGGACACAGTTCATTTTTTAGTTGGGGTGTGGGGATTAGTTGTCCCTCATCTCCATTTTTATGTTTGTTATTGCTTTGAAAAATTATGTTTTTTAAGATATGGAATTTGATGTTGATTGAAAAAGTAACGAAATTACGTAGTTAGGAAGATTATTAAGGTTGTCCATTGATAAGCCCATGGTCTCTTTTTAGTTTCTAACCAAATATTAATTAATATATCATTCTTATCATCTTCTAACCTACATATTTATTTTGTAGCCACATTATAAGCCATACCCTTTAACTATGATGTAGAAATTGCCGCCTAGGCGCGTCTAGGCGTCAGTTCCCCTCTCAGCCGCTTACGCCTAGTAAAAATTCTAGAAATTTTTTTCCTAACGCCTTAGTCACCGTGGAAGAGGTGCCTAGCCCGCCTAGGCACTGGTTAAGGGGGGAAAATGGCCGCATAAGCCTTATTTTTATGTTTCTTATTCTCGAGAATTCTTGAATTGATATTATAACTCAATATAGTAGTTTTATATTTACTATAGTGTTGTTAGATACATTATATGACTTAAATAGTTAAAATTATTATAGTTTCTATGTATATATTAGTAAATATACAATATTACACAAAGGGATTCAAAACTGTGTAATCCAGCCTAGGCGCTAGGCCCCGGTCGACCGCCTAGGCCGTGAAACCGAGATCTACATCACATCTCCTTAGATTGTAGGACTTTTCCGTATGACCTACACTCGGATCGTGATTCCATGCCAATCATCTTTAGAGCTTGAGTTTGGGTGTTGGGCTCGATTTATGGGAAACACTTGGGTGGGTTTTTGAGCTTGTTTATGTATATGTGCTATATTGATGATGCATTTTTATATTGTAACCCTTTTCCGTGGTCTATTGAGAAAAAATGAAAGTAAAAAAGAAACATAAAATAAAATAAGTAGTATGACATCTCATAGAAAAAGAGTGTCATTGTTAACTTACAAAAAAAAAATGAAAAAGAATTTGAATAAAAAGGATCGGCAAAGTGGAATTCTTATGTAAATCATCTACAATTGTAAATCAATTAAGTTGAGTGAGAACATTGTTGAGTGTAAACTTAAACTCTAGGGAGATTTATTGATGACTAGTGAGGAGAGAGCTAAACGTTCACTTTACATTATCCAAATATACAATTATATTGTCCTAAGTTAGCATTACAACCTTAAAGACCTTATGATTCTTAACTATGTGATGTAGAAACAATTGAGCAGATAGAGAGTAGTTAATTGGACCATTGGAGAATATGTTAGGATCAAGGAACCATGTATAGCCACCATATTAGACTAAGCGAAAAAACCTATCCTTCTTGCACTATAAAGCCAGTCTAATCTTGAAATTATAACGTGTTGGTTGTTTGTAGGATAATTTTATGTATGATTTAGTTTGTAGATATTATTACATGAAACTTTCTAGGTAGTTGATTTGGATCATTCTTTACATTCAGTCTTCTCCCATTTTACTTGACTTAGTTGATATTGACTTCCCAAGTTTAGTTCTTATTTCTTATTTTGTTCCGATGAAAAAACTTTGAGTTGGGGATCTTGATGTTTTCATTTATCAATAGATTACTCTAGTCAGAAGACATATTTTTAGGTTTATATTGTGCTTAGTTGAGAGATGTTTCCCTATATTATGACAATTTCTCATTTATTGTCTAGTTTTGGAGATTTTTTATTTCTAGAGCTATTTATGCGTAATTTGTGTGTCAAGTGTGTAGCTCTTAGGTAGTTGTATGATAATATATCCTAGACGATGATATGAAGTCAAGAAAAAAAAGTCAAACCCAAGTTAAGGAGGGAAAGGGACCAAAATGCCACTTTTGGAAAGTAAAAACAGTTGCCAATAAGATTTAGAAAACGACTTGTTTGAGTTACCACATGATATTGAATAAAGATTTTGGAGAATCCATTTGGTTTCAAGAGATACTTGGATTTAGATCTTATTTAATAAGACAAAATATGATGTCGATAATCGGCTTGACACAAAGGAACCATGAAAATCTCAAAGTCGAGGATGTAGTGTTGTACTCCATAAAAGAACACAAACACCCGAAGAAGAGAGCAATCAAACCTCATGTTTTGGATAACCTCCCGAGGATTAGTAGCATGCCACCATCATGAGGTAATTATGGAGCAACAACGAGGCTTATGATATGCATCCGTCTTAGACTTAATCTACTCCAAGCATTATTTCACGCATTTATCGACAACTATAAATACCCACCTTTTCAGAAGAATGGGAACTCCGAGTACTCCCTAAAATTTCTTTGTCTCTCTCTAAAATGGTTGTGGTTATTATACAAACGACTTAAGTATCCATCTCTCCTTTAGTTAATTAATCCCCAATAGAAAAAATGCTAATGGTGTGTGTCCACATCCCTTTGGTCCTGACTTAGTGTCTAGTTTCAGGCAGGATGGGAGAAGTGAGAAGATCCTCAGACCTTCATCTAAATACTCAGAATGACTAAGCCAAAACTCCCCGATCAGTTATCGGGAGTAAGGTACAATATTATCTAATCTCTTAATAGTCTAGTTCACTATTCCAAACTCTTATCATCTTATTCCTATATATACGCATTTCCGATGTTGTGTCTTGGATATGTTCGTATCCCGGGGTCTAATGTTGTCCCGATGTTGATGTTAGCGTGATTTTAATGCTCAATCATCTGGCGCTCTGTGGGAATCGACTCTGCTTGAAACTCCACATGGTTTAAACAAGATCCACAAAGAGTGTTTCGAAGCAAACTGATACATTAATGTAGAATAATGCTATGATAATGAGGAAATTGTCTACTTCTAGAGTGAGAAATACTTGGATAATGGATAGGTAAGAAGTAGAACAGTTGCATGCAAATAATTAGTCAAAAGAAGGTGAACTGTGTGTTCAATCCATGCCAACAATAGTGGAAGTGGTTCAACTGTATACTCCTGTTAGTTAGGAAGGTGTGGAACCATATATACTAAACATGTTTATTGATGATGAGGGTGTGGAACCTACATTTTATGAAGAAAGATGCTATGGTAACTAATCTCCACCGATGATATCACAGTAGTTGGACATATTGTTACACGTACTTATTAATTAGTGGCGGCCTCTGCCGGAGCAATGAAGAAGTACGCCTCGAGTAGTTTTAATTTCGAATAATACAAAAGGAATAACTAAAAGTACACATCCTCAAGATCTGAGGGTATATAGAAATCCACATGCAATTGATAGAGGAAGGGAAGAACGATACCCAAGGTAAATATGAAAAATAATGCAATGTCCTATAGGTTTTGGAATAGGTTCAAGGGAAACATTGATAGCCTACAGTAAGTTAGTAGTAAATCAAATAAATACCCTATAGGAGATTACTCCGAGGCCAAGGAAGTTCAATCCAAGGGATTACCGATCCCAAATCGTATGTTGATGCATAAAAGAGGCATATGGACTCCCTGCTACTTTGGATGGAAATGCCCAAAATTGGTTCCCAGGTTAGACCCCAAGTTAATAAAATATTTCTCACATTTAGTATATGGTTCGCAATACATGATACTGAATAGGGTCCATTGTTAAACAAAATCATACTTATTGAACATATTCCTATATGGAAACAAAAGCCTTCAATATATGTTGATCGGTTCACAAAGAATTGTGTAAAATGTGGAGGATATGGATAATCTATTATATACTATGCATTTCTCTAAGGTTATTCACCCTGACTTTAAAATATGTCTGGAAGAGAGGCCTAAATATACATTGTGTGACATAATAGTCGAGTCAAGATAGTATATATGAGTAGAGGAAACGCGAAAGAGTGTTACAGAACGGGTAAAAGAAAGAGAGGGCATGGTGAGTTAATTTCTGAGCCGGAGAATAAATGACCAACATAAAAATCAAGCAGAGAGATAATCTGATAAAGTGATAATATGAGAACATTGGATAAACCTACAAACGAGCTCCTGGTGATAATGGAAAAGGAGATCAGAAAGGAAGAAGTACATTGGCCACAGAAAATGTTTACTTAAGCTAATATTTGAGATAACACAAACTATTATCATTTTCATAAGGACCACATACATGATATTAACTGTTGAAAGCAGCTGAAATGTGAAATGTAAAGGTTGAGAGACTTGGGAAAATTTCCCTATCCTTCATTAGGTAAAATGATAAGTAAGGAATCTAAGGAAAGAGTGAGACCTAATCATCAGGCAAGAAGAAATGACCAACATAAAATCAAGCACAGAGAATAGGGTATAATGGGTTTGGAAGAGTTGACCCGAGGAATGAAGAGAGAATCCGATAAAGTGATAATATGAGAACATGGAATAAACCTACATACGAGCTCCTGGTGATAATGGAAAAGGAGATCAGAAAGGAAGAAGTACACTGGACACAAAAAATGTTTACATACACCAATATTTGAGATAACACAAAATGTTATCATTTTCATAAGGACCACATACATGATATTAAGTGTGGTAAGTAGCTGAAATGTGAAATAGAAAGGTTGAGAGACTTGAGAAAAATTCTCTATCATTCATTGGGTAAAATGAGAAGTAAGGAATCTGAGGAAAAAGTAAGACCCAATCATCAGGCAAGAACACCAGAAAAAAGGTATGTGATTCATAAATATAACAAACCTGGAAGGAATTTTTCAACTCGGCGACCTAATAAATCAGGAAAAGGGTATGAGCTTGAGGTAAATACTATCTCAAAAATATGCAAAGGTAATAAATGGTCTGGTTGTGAAGTGAACATGGTAACAGGGTTGCCTGAGAAGGGTAGATGTTACAACGTCGAGCTAAATACAATAGTTATGGGCCCCAAGAATGTGTGTTTTAGGAATAAAATATAGTATTATGTGTAAGAAACACTCAATAGACAATAATATGGTTGTCATACACATGAAGGATGCCAACATTCTAATATTTCCACATGATGATCCTTTAGTAATAACATGTAGAAATCGGGAATGGTCTCTTACATTGGGTTTTGGTTGATATGGGAATTTCAATAGACATATTCTATGGGGGAGAATTTAACCAACTGAAAGCAGATCCGAAGTACTTAAAGCCATACACTAATCATATCAAGGGATTTACGGTGCAGAGTTTCACCCAACGGGTTATATCCAGTTCCCGATGAGTATTAGTTAGGGGAACCTTTTATAAAATGTGTTAGTATGCTTCGTGGTTGCAAATTTTCATTTAGCATACCATGATATCATTGGAGAACCACTTTAAATAAACTTAGAGCCGCAGTCTCTACATACCATCTAACATTGAAACTCCCAATACCATGCAATGTAGAAGTTATCCGAGTTAATCAACAACTTACACGAGAGTTCTACTTCAATCCCCTTGAAGGACCAGCTTTGACTCAATAAACCCTCGGGGGTTTAGTCAAGGTTTTGCCAAGGTTGACCTTTATACCTATCCCATGTACTCTATTCCCTTTCAATAGGGTAAATAAAGGTTTCAACAGGTCAACCATTTACGTAGAGCTTTTATGATCTCGACTCCCTATAAGAGGGCTGAATCGAGGTTTTGTTAGTGGTGACTTTTCAAGCCTATCCTATGAGACTCGATAACCTTTCTTAGGGGTTGAAGTAAGCCTTTTTCCTGGAATAGATAAGCATGCACGCACATAATCATTACACAAGTAGGAAACAAGATTTTTAAGCTAACACTAGGCTAACATATCATCATTTACTTAACTTAACAAACTCAGGTAGGCCTTAGCATATGGTTGAGGCGTTTATAATTAGTTTTGACCGTCTAGGGGCTTTATGGTACGCCTATACATTAACTTATCTCTACTCGGTGGCTTAGTCATGTACCATGGTGGCTGATTGGGTCGCCTCGAATTTCCGACATCGCTGGGGCTAGACTGGGGTTGTGAGCAAAGGCTCGCTCTTACACGACGATATGAAAATTGGCTTTTGATGTTTGCTAGTTGGTTGATTGGGAACAGTCGTCTCCCACATACGGCTCCAAACTATTAGTACATAATTCACCAGTTAGATTTTTGTATGTATACTATTGAGTTACAGTGGGATTTGTCTAGGGAGCAGCACCTCAAGGTACTAAAACCATCAAATAATATGATTTGAGTATGTAAAATAAGCATTAACAATTTTCGTTTGTTTAATAAACATATTATAATAAATAAACAAGAAAGAGTGTACAAAGATTTTAACCTATACCAGGACGATCAGGCATATCTACCATAAACATGGTCAAGTTGGAGATAGGGAGCAAATACGAGTTATCCAGTAGAGAATTACATATGAAACTTTTAGACAGTATATCGGCCTCTACATTTTTATCTATATAGAAACATGACGAATATAAATCAAAAGTTTACTATAAATAACTCCTTAATTCTACGCATTAGATGCCTGACTTTCCAACTATATACATATGCAAATTTCATTCCTTATGGGATGTCAAGGCAATCCATATGAATTGAAATATGCATTAATGATTAATAATCTAACTAATGTATTATAAAACGAAAAGATAATATTGAATTTTATTACATCAAACATGGCGGAAAAGCCTTAATTACATTCAATCTCCGTTTTTATCACATTCGGAACTATATATACTGAGGTTCTAGGGGTGGTTATCCCTCCACTATCTACCCAATCCTATCTTCTTGTGATTCTGACGTTAATGAGGTTGAGTTTACGACCCACGAACTTAAAATCGTGACTCAAAAAGGTGGCGATCAAAGGTGAATGGTCTTCCATATCCTCCACCTGTCAAAGGACTAGAAAGGAATTCTTCTTCTCATCAAAATGGTTACGAGTTCTTTCTCTTTACCTTGCTTTAATTGTCGTAATCATGCCTCCAAAGAGCGCATACGTATCCTTCCCCATCAATATCTATTCTCTTATTTTCTATTTCCTCTTTATATGAGTTTTTTTGCCTTTAGCTTCTGTTTTGAAAGTTACAATATAACTAACCGCGTGTAAGCCTCTCATGTATAAAAAAGAATTACAAATAATTTGTACCTGATTAATTTTAACTTTAAACCGTTATCCTCAATTTGGACCTATGGTCATGCCCCCCTACTTCACATGAAGAAGTCTTTCTCTTTTTCTTCTTTGGTTTTGGGCTTTAGATAACCCAAATGAATCCACATATGCTTCCGGATACGGATACGGTTTTGGTTTTGGTTTTGGTTTTGAGCGCATACGGATTTCTCGTTGCCGCCCCTCAAGTCAGAAAGTTTATCAAGTCTCGACAAATGAGGGCGGCAAACGGGAATCCGCTCTTGGTGGAGGGGCGGATTTCTTGTTGCCGCCCCTCAAGTCAGAAAGTTTTTTTTTTTTCCTTTCCTTAACTCTTGATTAAATTACACTAGTTTACTTACTAATATAAGGACCAAAAGTGCAATATAAGTATTGTTGCGGCCTTAAAGTAAACTTTTTTACTGATAGAAGGACCTAAAGTGCAATTTTTATAAATATAAGGACCACAAGTGCAATAACACGTAAATAGCGTAATAACAAGGAAATATCTAAAAAACACGGAAATATCTAAATAAAACAGAAATAACTAATCACGAGGATTCCCACGTCTCCTTCTAGATGGTCGTCTCGTGGCACGATCTTGAGTTTCTGGTTCTGGTTCGGGTTGGATTTGCAAGCCGGCTATTTGTCCAATCAGTTCTTGCTCCCCTGCATATTCAAGCATAAGTGACATGTGTGCTCGCATATCGTTAAGAGTGACTCCCGGCTCGGCGACAAGATATGCCCCGTTAATAGTGGCTTGACGCTGTCATTATACCAACAAATCAATACATACCAAAAAAACAATTACGAAAAAATATATTAAGATTTTTACCAGTTTGTTAAGCTGCGATCCTCGAGGATGATACTCTCCTTCTTCACCAGCTAAGTTTCGAGCTATAGGAGAGGCAATATATATTCGACTATTTTCACGATACCATCCTTCGTATTCCGGGCTACACGCAACTCCCTCGACTAAATCTTCAATCCTAAACTCTAGCCTACTATTCCATAGTTGAATTTCCTCATCGTACTTAACTCTCCAATTCTCGCCCGATCTCCCTATTCGATCCATTGTCGTATGATACTTATCTTGATCTCGATCGATAGGTTCGGGAATACCTTGAACATACCCGAATTGCCTCAAGACTCGATCGGGCCGGTACCACTCAATGTTGTTAAAATGGATGAGAGGCACAACACATAAGTACTCCTCGCACTATTCTAGACATCTTTCGGTAACAAAATCCTTACGAACACCCTCATAGGGCCTCCAATCAACCTAATCATATTAAACATAATTATTATACGTATGTAGCTATGCAACTAATACCAAAATACCAACCTGATTTGGTTCTTGAGCGTCCAATTCGTCTCGGTAAATTCTCAAGGTCCTACCGCAACTATTCGCCCACGATTTAGCTCCGTTCCAACTACCAAAAAAATAATAATTAGTAACACATTAACATTACCAATAAATATAAACAGGTAACCTACTGTCTCGTGGTGGGCCCATATCCGTCAAGTATAGGATAGTGTCTTAGTCGAGGTCTACAATGCAAGTAATCCCAGCACCATATCTATTTAATGAATAAAAAGTCAATTAATAATATAAAACATTACGAGAATTAAAATTAAAATAAATACCTGTAAAAGTAGACCACACCCCTTTAGTGTTCCAAAATCTCCCTCACAAGCATGACAAAGACCACTGTATAAATATGAAAGTGTGGCCGAACCCCAACTATATTTCCCAGTCTCCTCCAAATCAGTCAATAGTGGGAGATAGATACGCGGCACGGTATTTTGTTTCCCAGATGGAAAAAGAAAAGTCCCTAGTACGTACATAATATAACCACACGCGTAGTGTCGGAAATCATCGTCAGTTGGGTTTGCTGGAAGACCTATGCCAAAAGTCTCCCTTAACCATACGGTACTGATCACTTGACGCCCACTTGCTTCAGGTGGTGGAACGACCCCAAATACATTCATACAAGTCGTGGCAAAGTCAAAGTTTGATGAATCCGTAACCGCAGAACCTCGAATCGGAAGACCCAAAATCAAAGCCACGTCTCGTAACGTGATGGTCATCTCACCTACGGGCATATGAAAGGTATGCGTCTCGCGTCTCCACCTTTCAACCATCGCGGATATTAAATTGTGGTCCAACACAATCCGATCGATTTTCCTAATCTCCCCAAACCCGGCTGTTTCTACAAAAGGTATCACCCGGGGGTCCAATTTCCACGGAAAAGTGGTCATGGGTCTTATAGCGGCACCTGAATTTCGCCCCTACAATCATAAAATTAAATAAGTATTAACAACAAAGGTTAAAATAAATTATACGTTTACAAAACTAAACTTACACTTGGATCATCCCACACCGCTTGACTCTTATGGCGATGTCTCGTCTGTCTCCATAAAAGCTCGGACTGGTTACTCGAAGAAGAAGCCATTAACCCCTATATTATGAAAATTGCACTTTAGGTCCCTATATAAAAAAAATTGCATTATGGGTCCCTATTTTATGCAAATTGAAATATTAATACAACTTGCATCATAGGTCCCTATTTTTAAAGTAACTTGTATAATGGGTCCCTAATTTGTAAGCAATTTGCATAATAGGTCCCTAGTTTTTAGCAAATTGCACTATAAGTCCCTAAATTTACCTAAATGCATTTTGTGTCCCTATACAAATAAAATTGCAAAATAGGTCCCTATATATAGATAATTGCACATTGGGCCCCTATAATTTAAGCAAAATGCAATACAACACCTAAAAGTAACTAATTACACTATAGGTCCCTAAATTAAACAAATTTTACCATAGGTCCTAATAAAACCGAATTATCCTATAGGTTACATTAGGAAAATTGCACTATATAATCGTTATATTAAGCAAAATTTAAAAAAAAAAAAAAAAAAAAAATTAGAAAACCTAACCTTTGATTTTAGGATTTTGATGTTAGAGATGGTAGAAATGGTAGAGATGCAACCACATATAACGGCGGCGGCGGCACAGCTTCGGCGGGAGCAGTGGAGGGCGGAGGAGGGTTGAGGAGGGGAGGGGGTTTTGGTATTTCAGAAATGGGTTTTACCGCTGCGATACAGAACATATAAAGAATAGGGGCGGAAACCCGAAATCCGCCCCCTAATTTTACACAATTTGTACTAAGGGCGGAGTATTAGTTGCCGCCCTCCTGGCGGCAGGTAAATGAACTAGGGGCGCAAGTCAACATGCCGCCCCTACTTAAAATTAATTTTTTTTAAATTTGTGGTTGGGGCGGATAACGGGAGTCCGCCCCTTACTTAATCCGCATTTTAACTAAGGGCGGATTTGTTGACTCCGCCCATCTTAGAGGGGCGGAAATTTGACTTCCGCCCGGGTGCTATACTCGCAATTATTTTTGAAACGGTGTTAAATTGCCAATTACTTTGAAAGTTAAAGCCAAAGGCAAAAAAAACTCTTTATATCATATAATTAATGCTTTCAATAATTTAAGTTATAATAATGGATTAAGAAAATCTCAATGAGAGATATCTTCTCTTTATCGACCTTAATATCTCCTTTCACTTGCTTTAACAACTGACTCTCTTGATGATCTCGGATTTATTTTGGATTTAGCAGATTTGTCTAACGTCTTGTTTTAGCTTTAACTTCTATCTACCGATATCAAACGGGACCCAGCCTCTTCATACGAGGCCTCTTTATACGAGTTCATGAGACAGAATAAAAAGCCGGCCAACAGCTTCAGAACTCCATACTTACAGACATTAGTGGCTAGATGCCATCTTTGCTTATCTGATTATTGAGTCGCATAAAGTTGCCTGAAGTTGGTTACAAACGTCCCTCCGTGATTCAGGCAACTAGTCTTTTAATGGACCTACAAACGCCTTTCTCTATTCCTCAAACCTGTCTGTAGCACACGTAACCCACCACTATACATTGTATCCATGATTTTAACATGCCATTCCCCGAGTACGTGGTCTTCCAACTGCCTCAATTTAACATGCGTTGGTCCTCCCACAATATCAAGAAAATATTAGTTCAAAAGTAGGGTAGGTCATAAATGTTGTTTCATTTTTTTGGACGGAGATCATAAATGTTTGTTAGGAAATTGGAATTAACAATTTCTTTTTCTTTAGTCGAATGAAAGTTTTAGGCCTTGTTGGCCATGGTTTATAAAAACATTTTCGGTTTTTGTTTTCTTAATATATTTTTTAAAAATGATTTTTGTTTTTTTGTTTTAATATTTTTAGAAAATATAGAAAATGTCGATTTTACGTTGTCCAATATAGCAATGTTTTCATTTTAGTTTTCAGAAAACTATTTTCTTTTTCTTTAGCCAAATACGTTTTTGTTAGTATTTTAAAAAATATAGAAAATAAAAACAAAAAATACATATTATTTTCACGAACCAAACGGGGCCTTCCATCCGTTGTTTAAAAACCTTTCTTTCAAAAATTGATCGTTTTATTTTCTAATTTAGCAGAAACTTTCTTTTCCTGCCCAATAGATCAAAATTGTTTTTGGCTCCTTCCTCCCTGATGTCTCCTCATTTGTGATAGATTTATATTAGGATGAGACATCATTTTTAGTGATTTAGAAGTCATAATAGTCGATTTTCTTGAGAAATAGTGCACTTTCCTATTTTGAGTCTTGATTTTAGTAAAATAATATTTTTAGAGCATATTGGGTTTAATTATTTATTTAGTGTGAAACTTTAAAGATAATTATGGAGATTAATTAGAGTCCAAGTCAAAGACTACAAGATATGGAAAGAGATAAGCATGGTAGTGGGAGATAATAAAAAGAAAAGTTAAAAACATGGAAAAGGAAAACCTGCCTTAATCCTGAATTTCTACACCTATGACCACAAATCAGCTTATATCTCAAAAACGGTGAGGAATCTGGAGAAACGGTCAAGAGCAAAGTTGAAGATCTTTCCGAGACGATGAATTTGGTATATTCATACGCATCAAACGGACTAAAATTGAAGCTGCTAGGACCAAAAGAAAATCGGGCCTCATTGCATGTTTTTAGGGTTACGAATTTGAGTTGGGCTTGAAGTCCATTACTTAACCTCTCCTTCAAGAAAACGAATTAGGTCTTCTAAACACCTATAAATACACCCTTATATCACTTGTAAATCATCCTTGCCTCATAGTAATTAGTTCTTAAGGTTTTATTCTTCCAAATTATTGTAGAGAGCAAGATGATGTCTTTCATTATTTCTTTTAGTTTATTTCCTTCAGGTATGAACTAAACTTCCCATAGCTTGGGTTTTGCATCATGTATAATCTATGAATTCTAATTTCTTTCTATCTAAGTTTCTTTGGGCTATACATGTTTCAATCTGATATTAGCTGCTTACCTTTATATTTGTTTATGTGTTTTGATTTAATGACTGTTTTCCTTGCGGTGCGCAACGTTTAGGATTACCTTAATAGTAGTTAGATGATCACCTTAGATGGGTGTCTAATTATTGAAACACCACATAACGTCTAGTGTCGATATTAGTCCTGACAAAACTGATTCTAACTAGATAGGCTTTAGGGTATGATTTAATCACTATCACCATGTATGGAAATTGATTGCTTAGGGCCCTAGTAGCGCAGGATAAACCTATTTGAACCAGCCTCGTGGTGTGTCTGTAGCCCCCTTAGTCGCTCTCAAGGTCTAAGGTATGTGAATTTAGAATCCTGACTAAGTATACAAGAGCTAATATTCTCCCTTATTAACTAGATCTAATAGAAAGAATTAGAAGGATTAGTGCATACTAGCAAAACCTAAGCTATACTTCTCATCTCGTATTCTTCGTATTTTATTTTATTGTCTTTATTTTCTTAGTTTTAACTAGGTAATTTCGAATTCAATCTCTATTTACTTTCTGTCTTTTAATTAATTATTGCTTACTCGTTATTGTTACCCATTCGACTAGCACACTTAAGTCCCTGAGAACGAACTCAACTTACTAACTAAAACTTGCATACGTCCTGTAATACTTGCAGTACTGTGCCTGTCTAGGGTGAGAGTGCGTAGTTTTCCAGACTTTATTTATCTTATTTTTATCACACCCTAGGCGACACCACTCCCCATCTTGGGTTGTACGGGACCACCAAAGTCGCCCATCCAACTCCCTTCTGCCATGTCAAACGCTCATCTTCCATCGCATTTGACTCGAAATACATCAATGTCTTTTCCTTTACCGTCCTTTAAACAAGCTTATGTTGTATTATTGTTACACATGTAACCCTATCTGTCCTAAAATCTTGTCAAAATTGAGTACTAAGGCAATTACAATCAGGAGGTAGAGAAGATTAGCTACATTGATGCTTAATATATCATGGACAAATATTACGACACGTGGAAGCCATACCTGATGGAGGAAAAATGACTAGGGTTCCTTAACGAGCGCTCTTTCTCCAAAATCATGATGATATCTCACTCATAGAAACAATGTCGAGGCCAACGATGGGATTGATCCCTATTGGCATGAACCAAGAAAATAAGGTGCTTTTCAACGCTGAATAAATTGAGGTGATGGTACCTAAGCATACTACATAATTATTGGAAGCATTAGGAAGACTCTCAACAATTTCGACGGTGATGATACATGGTGAAGTCCACCATGTAAATAGGTACCTCGCAACCCTAGTTTACTTATTATGTCATCATCCAATATTAGTACAAAAGCCAGTCCTATGAGACTCGTTGATAGTTAATAAACCAAAAATAATGCGTCGATACTAGATACTAGATGAATTGCAACGACGCTGGAGTGGCCAAAGATGAGCATACGACTGTCAAGCCGAGGATGTTTTGTGTCTGCCGAGGGGGAACTCAATCAAACTTTCCTTAGTGCATGTCTGACAAATAAGTAAGGTTGCATGCGAAACCGACGTCCAAGGATAGCACCTTGCTACATGTCGAGTTCCAGTACATAAGTCGAATCCACAACGACCTAAATTATGAATTGATGCCTTCTTAATACCACACACCATGCGGTCCCATGCCACGCTCATGACATATATATATATATATACACACTCCATTTTGTTGACGAAATATGTACATTCTATCTCTCTCCTAAAATCAATGCAGACATTATACAGTCATAAAACCTCCATAACTCCTCGAGTCATAGGAATACTCGTTATCATTATGCTAATGTTGAGGGTTTTGGACTACCAGCGGGAGTACACCTCCCTTTATCTCCGAGATAGTGTGTTTTTGTTAGAAATCTCGGTTATGTAGTGGAAGCCTCAGTAACGCTTAGAAATGATTTCCGAACGGGGATCGATAGAAAGTAATGTTATTATTCTCAAGTCTTATCGTATTAATCCCCAGTTCAATTACTTCTTCTCTTTTTGCCTTTATGTATTGGTTTCATATCTACCTATTAGGAAAATAGATCAATTAGAGGATTATTTGAGTTCTATCAATTGGTGTCGTCTAAGATAATCAAATCTACTACACGTGGTTTTGATGCGATTAAAGAAAATTTTATCATAGCAAATGGATGATGAAGTGATGAACAATGTTTCAGTAGCTAGGGGAAGATCCCTTTCTGAAGTAATGAATAATCAAATGCAGTAAAATAATTTAGATTTCCAGCTAAACGATGTGGATAATTAGTCTAGATTAGTCAAACCATATATATCTGCCATGCATACAACAATGAAAGCTGTTGAACCATATATATCGGCCATTCCTACAGCTGTAGAAGGTGTTGAAACATATATACCGGCCAAGCCTAAAAATACCATATGTGTTGAGCCATACATTTTTGCTTTGCCTTTACAAGTCGATTATAATGTACCACCATCGACGTATTAGATTATCTAGATTAGTTATGTTGTTGTTCACGACTCAATTAGAGACCCCCTCCTACATAATCAATTATAGAGCCTTCAATTTATTCATATTCCAGGTAATTTCGAAAAAAATAAGAATATGTACCCTTGATGACCGAGAATATACATAGCTTCTTTCGATGAAGAAAGGGGAAGAGAGCAGCAATGCTCGAGGGAACTCCGACAAAGAATACTGAGTCCGACCGTATATATGGAAGTGAAACATGCATATCGAATGTTAATGGTAATCAGAGGAATCCTCTTTCAAGAGAGATCCTAGATACTCCAAAACCAAGGAAATTTAAGCCACTGACTATTCTAGCGTTTGAAACTACTGAATTGGATGCACATGTGTATGCATACCAAAAGCATATGGAGTTTATTGCTCTAACTAAATCTAATTATCATCGAGTGTTCCCGAAAAATTATTCGAGAATGCACAAAAGTGGATCTCATGATTTGAACCAACATCAATTAATAAGTTTGCACAACTAATAGAATGCTGCCCTAGCAGTTCCCCTAGTTGGAGTCAGGGTTTGCTATACATGTTCCCTAACACACAGCTTCATATTTTCTAGAAATATGTCAAAAGAAGGAGGAAAGTCTATAATCCTATGTGGATCAGTTTACTAATATTATGTATAACGTTTTAAGACTTAGTTCAATCCATAATGTATTATATTTTATTCTAAGGTAGTTCAATAAAAATGTTCAGTATTTCTTGGTAGAAAGGCATGTGTCAAAGATGTGTGACATTATAGTTGAGTTAATTTCTTACATTTAAACCAAATAAATGCAAAGAACGTTGCAAAATATAGAAAATAAAGGGAAAGATTAGCAAGTGACGCGCAAAAGTAAGGAAAAAGCAATCAACATCAAAATTCTAGTGAAAGAGATGGGTATACGGGGCTTAGTGAACCTGGATCAAGAGATTATAATTGAGTGTGGAACGATACTCCTCATGTGCTTTTGTGCCAAATAGAAAAGGAACTGAAAACTTAGGAAGTATGTTGGCCGCCAAATAGGAAAGGAAGTGAAAACTAAGGAAGTGTAATATGTCTTTCTAGTGAACACTATTGTTTGGAAGGCCTGAGATTGGTTGTTTGAGAAATAAAAAACACTATGTGTGATAGGACCATACACGACAATTGTTAGGTAGTCCCTTAAATGGCGATGACATACAATTCATTGGAAAGGATGCCAATATGTTGATTTTCGCCCATAACGATCCATTGGTAATACTTGTAGTCATTGGGAATGGATTGATGCATAATGTTGGTTGATACAAAATTTTTGGCTTACTTGCTATATGCGGGTGCATTCAATCATCTACAGATAGATATAAAGGTTGTTAAGCCATATACCAATCTGATAAAGGGGTTCACTCCATATACGGTCCCCTTAGATGTGATATGATAATCAACACTCAAAGAAGACTCCTCGCAAGTGTACAAGTCGTCTCAAGTAATAAAAGTGATAAGTTATTGTCTCCATAAGGAATAAGAAGCCAACCACATACTTTTAACTATAATCTAGATATTCATTGATAAAACTAAATTTAAATGATACTTTTGTTTGGTTTTTAGCTATTAACTACTATACTACGAATTACAATGATATTTAAAATATATACTGCCTTCGTTCCTAAAAGGTTGTCATATATACTAAATATAGTTGTTCCAAAAAGGTTGTCACTTTAGAAAATCAAGACACTTTTTTATTCTTTATACCACTTTTACCCCTAATTAAATATTATAATATATGTTCCCAATAAATATTTAAGATATCAAGACACTTTATGGAGGATATTTTAGTAATCACATGAATAATAAATGACATTTCTTAATGTGTGTGCAAAACCAAATGCGGAAACCTTTTACGAACAGAGGGAGTAGAATTTAAAACGATGTAAATTGAGAAAATACTCTTTTTTGGAATTTTTTTACGGGTATGTTGATGTTCAAGTGGGCCGCCAATGTGGAGGTAGAGGTAGGGTTCTCCGTGGTGAAACGACGGAGCTCTAGTAGCGTTAGTTGGTGATTCAGAAGATAATATTACAGATTCGGGTTTGGGAATGGAGGTAAAAAATGTTTGATTTGGGTAATAAATGTTAAATCTTCCAAATTCATTGCCTATATTTCGCGGATATCATTAGCGGTGACATGTTATCATCACTAATATTATAAAATTTTATCTCTATAGAGTTTCTAGCGACAACAAAATGTTGTTGCTAACAAAAGTTGTTGTTAAATAGTTACTAGCAACGGGTGGTTTTTGCCACTAATAATCTTTATCAATAGCGACAAAAATATTTGTCGATATTTTGTATTTTTTTAAAATAACCCAATAACAACGAAATATGCGGCACGTCGATAATAAATTATCAGTAGCGAAAAGTAGATATCATCGCTAAAGAGTTAGTCAGTAAAGATACCGAATGTAGTAGTGACAAGTATATATGGAAAAAATGAGCAGGCTCATAATATGAAAGATTGTAGAGTAACTAGGATTTTGTACACACACACACACAGAGCGAGAGATAGAGAGAGAGAGAGAGAGAGAGCGAGAGAGAGAGAGAGAGAGAGAGAGAGAGAGAGAGAGAGAGAGAGAGAGAGAGAGAGAGAGAGAGAGAGAGGGGGAGGGGTAAATAAGATAAGATATCGTTTGGGGGTGTGAAATAAATTAATATCGGTTGGGGGTTTCTGTATGAGTCATTTTATAAGAAAGTATAAATAATTGCACCGCTTGAATCCAGTCTAAACTAAGGATTTAAATGAAAAAAAATCAAATTGAACCTGTTTTAGGTTGTTTTAGTTTTAATAAAATCAAATCGAAACCCAACCCAACTATAAATCGGTTTGTGCCTCTTATGAACAACCCTGGATGTAACCATTTGTGATGTTGAGCGGTTAAAAAAGACTGGGTCATTATACCTATTTCGTGTTTGCCTTAGATTTGAAGTTATATATAAATTTTTCTCCTTCGGAATATGACATCCAATGACTTCTCTTTAGATGAATATTTCCCTTTTATACTATTTTTTGGCAAATAAAGAGATAAAAAAGGCCGCCAATACAAGGTCTATAAAACTAGGCCACGATCTAAAATTGACCCAACCCGCTACTGGACCTCCATTACACGGAACACACAGTTCTGTTAGCCAACCTGTTGTACCACCTCGAAGATAACAGAGGAAAATGCTTTCATGCATTCCCGCGATCGCACCAACCTGTACATGGGCGGACTGACCACTGCGCAACTGATGGATACCTAATACCCTGAATAATTTCAAGGTTATCCAAGCTGATGACAGTCTTGATTCCTAGATATTCTGTGCACGATATCACAGCCTCCAAAATTGATCTTCCTCCTCCTCTGCTACCAAATCTACCAATCAATATTTAGTAGTAAAACATTGCTTATGATTTCTATTGTCTATTCTCAGAATACCAATGCGTGCTAGTTTGACTTGGGAGGTGAAAGATGTGTCACACGTGATAAAAACATGTGCACTTTGAATCTCAGAATCGTTCCGATACATGATATCATAGTTTCTTTGACCTTGAACATGGTTCTTCGTCTTGATGCTCCAGACGTTTCCAAACTAGACAATCATTCCACTATTAGTAGCTCGAATTGCATACTCAGGTTTCAACTTCCGATTGTCATGAAAGGACTCCATCTTACACTTTTGATTGTTCCGCATCATTAAAAGTAAATACGTCGTTATTATTCTCTAACCCTAACCACTGATTCTCATACCACGAGACACCTTGAGAACCAGTTGCTTAGAGTTCCAGTAACATTCTACCCAAGTCTGATCGGAAGAGCTGATCCTGCCTAAACCTACCTGCAAACCGAACATGACGATAACATGTGATTAATAGTTTCTGGTTGTTCATCACAACAGTAACAATAATTATCCTTAACGCACCATCGTAGTTTAAGATTTTTCCTGGTAAATAGTATGTCGTTGCAGGCCTTCCATGAGAAATTGTGTACCTTAGCCGAGACACTTGATTTCGATATAGTTTTCCACACTCCCCAGTTTTTAGATTCCACCTAAACAGCGGATCGTGTCGTATCTGAAAGATTGTTGTTCGTCAAAACTTGGTATCTGTATTTGGTTATGTATTGTCTAGTCCTAGTATGTGATCAGATGAACATGTCTTGCCCATGTCACTAGAGGATGGTATTATTTAAAACTCAATTCTAATTGGTTTTGCAAAATTAGCATCCAAAATATCAACACCCCTTGTATCGTCGCCAATGTTCCGAAGCTGGTTGATATTATCTAAATTAGATTGAGTCAGCTTCACCTGAATCTTGCATGAATTTATCCAATGGTGTTCCGAAATGTTAGTATTCTCTTTACTGCCAATTTGAATAATCCCTTCTTGTTTTAGTAAGTCTCTTCCCTAAAAAATACTTTCCAATGACAAGGATCCACTTTGTCTCAGTTTAACATCAAGGAAGTCCTCACGCGGGTTGTACCTTTCAACACTCTAGAGGCCACAAAATCCGGGTTTCGTAAAAGTATCCATACTTGTGCGGTCAAAAGTGTCGTGTTCATCCTTTTGAGGTCCCTGAATTCCATCCCACCAATTATTTTAGAAATCATCATCTTTTCGTATACAACTCAATGGGTGTTCCTATTTTAAAGGAAGTACCACAAAAAAAATTAGAAATTATAAACACAAGTTTATGACAATACTTCGGGTAAGTTGGGTTTACTTGAAGCACCCACCGCCTTAATCAAAATTTTATTCCCACCTTCTGACACCAATTTAGCCTTCTATTGTTGAACTTTCGAGAAAACTTTGTCAGCAATCCACGTTAGAGTTTCGATCTTAGATTACTCATGACACAAAGGTATTCCAAAGTATTTTTTTAGATCTTGTATTTCTTTAATTTAGAGAAAGTTAACAGTACCTCTCCTGATGAATTTCAGATTTCCCTTATTAAAACAAATCGAGGATTTCATTATTAACTTGTGATCCTTTTTTCTCCCTACAACTAGCTAGTGAGCATATCGACGCTGCAACTCTAAAGCTAACTTGAGTAATTTTTTTGAATATTTCTTTCATACTAGCTTGTGAGCATATATTCATAGCAACTCTAAAGCTAATTTGGCATAAATCTTTTATTAAAAATTGCTACTTGAAACTTAATTTTTTTTGTTTGATTAGATATTCTGATTAACTATTGTTGCTTGTTACTATTAAAGATAATTTTTTATCTTGCAATAGTATATCAAAGTCTTGGAATTAAATATCATCTTAATTATGAAATTAGGGATCACTTCTTACTTGAATATAATTTATCAAATGATTGTAGAAGTATTTTTTCACTTTATCTGTCCATGTTCAATCTAACAATTGAGACGATATATTAATTTTATTAAGTTTTTGGTGGACATTGGTGATATTTGTATCACTATTATTTATTTTTATTAAGTAGTTTATATATATGTTATTTTCTAAAAGATGCAACTCCCATATCTATTACAAATCTTAACAAATTTAACAATTTAACTATTGTGGTCAACAGTAAAGTTGTAAAGAGTAAGCTGTCTTGGATTTTTTTTATTTTCCAAAAAATTGTAGTGTAAAAAATATACAAAAGAGAAAGAACGTGGATGGGGTGGTGAGTCAACAATAAGATAAAATACAAACCAGAATTTCAAAAGTGATTTGTCTATTTGAAATCTTTGGGGAAAAAAAAAACTACACAATTAATATTATAAACTTAGCTAAATTGTTTTCTTGGATCATTTGGTTGTGATATACACTTTAATACTTATTGCTATCTCGATTAAATATTAGACTTGTAAGTTTTTACAAAACGACCAATATCTTGGTGTAATCTTCATAAATTCTTTTCTATTATTTGAATGGATATTTTTTTTAATTATTAAATCAAGCTTTTGTTGAAATGGCGCTAACACTACCTTAAACATTTTAACGAACTAAAATTACAAATCAAACTTAAACAACAAGCTCATGACCAACAAGACTAAAGAAAAGAAGAGTTCATGGTGTTACTGGTAGAATAGATATACTTTTACTAATTTTTTCTAGAAAAGAGGTTCAGAAAATTTAATAGGGCCCTAGGTATATTCTCAAAATAGTACCTACCACATTCTTTTGAAGAGTGTCTCTTTCACATGGCATGTTTATACTAAGTATTAATATTTTAATTTGTATATTCGATTCGCTCATCATTAACTATTTCCAATTATTGATCTTACTGGCCCTACACATCTACTTCTCATACTGCGAAAATTCGTCAGAAGTTTCCCATAATAAAGGAAATTATGAAGCATGAGTTTCGGTTAAAATAAAAAGCATTAGTGGAATGTAGGGATGGCAATGGTTACGGTTAAAAACCGAAACCGATGATAACCGAACCGATTAAAAACCGAATTATATAACCGTGGTTAAAACCATTAGATTATGGTTTTGAAAAGTGTAACCGATGGTAAAAACCGTTAGGTTATGGTTTTTGATAAAAATAAAACCGAAAAATCGAAAACCGTTTATTATCATATATATTTTCAAATTTTATAATAACTTAGGTTAAATTAGATATATTAAAACTTAAAAGCAAAATTAAAATATTAGATTTAACCAAATAAAATAATAAATATGCAATTTAATCAAATGTCAACACTATTTTTTATAAACCTTGTACTTTTCTTTTATATGTGTGGTTTTATTTTATGAAATTTAATATATTTATTAAATTATCATTTGAATATGGTTAAAAACCGCAAAACCGTTTAAAAAACCGAAACCGAACAATACGGTTATGGTTTTAAAAAATGAAACCGATGGTTAAAACCGTTATGATATGGTTTTTAATTTTAAAAACGGTTATGGTTATGGTTTTTGAAATTTTTGCAAAAAACCGATCCGTTGCCATACACAGTGGAATGTGTATTTTTTAGTAATTATATATACTACCTAAAATAGTACCGCTAAATGACGTGATGGTTGATTAACAATAGTTAATCAATTTAATGATTGTTAACCAACCAATTCATGTCATCTCATTAGGTGGTATTTGGATGGTATAATTTTAGGTGGTATATATTATTATTCTATATTTTTATATACGATAAATTTTCTAAATAAGCCTAGAATATAGCATCTCTTCTAAATATAAATAAACAGATCTTGCTTCTTTTTATCAATTTTTTTGACTATTTTATCTAAAATATTAATTAATGAAAAACCGATATATATATATATATATATATATATATATATATATATATATATATATATATATATATATATATATATATAATATACTAATAACACAATCTATATGTTATTAAATTTCATTTTACCAAACTTCTTCTCAATCAATGGCAAGAAATCTCACAAACATCGTAACTCACAACTAAAATGTTAGAGTAATGATATATACTATCCAATGACGTGGCGTGAATTGGTTGGTTACAAATCACTAATGTATTTATTTTCTTGATTTGATTAAAGATTTGTAACCAACCAATTCATGCCACGTCATTGGATGGTATTTGGGTGGTATATATCATTACTCAAACTGAGTAATGATATACCACCCAATGACGTGGCGTGAATTGGTTGGTTACAAATCGTTAATGTATTTATTTTCTTGATTTGATTAAAAATTTGTAACCAACCAATTCATGCCACGCCATTGGGTGGTATGAATTTGGGTGGTATTTTGTTATATGTAAAGATTCTTAGTGGCCAGAGAAAAGTGTAGGTCATTTATCATATATGTACATTCGATTTTTTTTATCTTTTCACATTATATTCATACATATAGCATATTTTACTAAATTTTGTCAATCTTTAACTAGTTATACGAAAGTTAACGAGTTATTGAATACGCTTGATGGGTTTGTAATTTTCTAAAGGGAGCGATTAAGACTTCTATCTAATTATACCTAATTTAAAAATGAAGGACTTCTAAACAAGTATTAGTCAACTAAGATAAGATACTAGGAATGTTCTTTACGGAGTTTGCTAAATGCCAAAGATATAAACAAAGAGTGATAAGGGCAAGGATTAATATACATAAAAGGTAAAACAATAAATAAGATAGAGAAGGTCAAGGATTAGGAAGCATAAGGATTGTAAGGATAGGCTAAATCAATCTATCTTAAGCTAATGGAGATATACAGTTACATAAAAGAAATACACACGATAAGTAAAAGATAAAAGAGAAAGATTACACGAGGCATTTAGAGTGTTTTGGTTTCCCTACATCCACTATCTAGGGTCATCCCCATAGGATTTTCAATCTTTTCCATTATACTCCTTGATATCTCTTAAGGGTGAAACATAGACAGTTAAAACAATTTTTGTCTAGGCTAAACCACAATCTAAAAATTACCAAAACTTTTTCCAGTTAATTCACAACCTGATGACACTTTTAGCGGTTAAATCACAACCTGATAGATTTTTACTAGGTTATATCCTATCTTTTGAAACTTCTTTTACTCTAATATAAATAAAGAGTAATACCCTAAATTGTTTGATGACTAAGGTTACACCCAATTTGAATGTTCTCCTTGATGAGCTAAGCTAAAAAGATTGAATGTGAACTCCTTTAAGAGTTGAATGTGAAAGTTGTAGCTTAAAGTTGATCTTATTTGTTGAGTGGATATGAAGATGATAACTTGGCTTGAGAGAACTCCTTGATGCGATAGATATAACACATGGGTTCACCAAACTTGACTAGAGGATATATAAGAGATAAACAAGCTTATGAATTGTTTCATGAAGAGTTTGATGGTATGATATTGAATTAAGCTTTCAAGAGGTCAGTCAAGTGATGCAAGAGAGCCTTCTATATGTAGAATACCAAGTTCCAACAACTCCCACATGATCTCTGAATAATGATATACTATTTTGCGTAAAATGGGTAACAGTTTTTTCTCCCCAACGACCTTTGTCCATGTGGCGTTCTTTGTTCAACAATCAGAAAAGTCATATGTTCTTGAAACGACAACAAAGCAAGAAACGTAATACCGTTTTTTCCTTAAAATGGGTATCCGTTTGGGTTAGGGATGCCGACTAGGATGGTTACAAGGTTTTTGATTATCTTAGGATTATTCTGTTTCCAACAAAAATCATAATATCGATGTATAACAAAAAAATTTATACTCCCCCCGTCCACTTTTGTTTATCTACTTTTGTGGTGCACAAGGATTAAAAATAGTATTTAATACTCTGCCTCTTCACACAAATGCTCTCAGTTAATATACATGAGTACATTTATTACAATAAATTTTCTTTTATTTAATTAGGGGTAATATTGGAAAAAGTAGAGAAAAAGTGTATTGATGTTGAGAAAGGGACAAACAATAGTGATACCCTATATTAGAAAGTTGGAGAAATATAAATGGACGAAGGGAGTAACAATTTCAAATGGTATGCCGATTTTGGTATCCCATTTTTGGACATAAGAGGCACTCAATCTATATGCCTCTAGATAGCTCGATCGAAATGCTTTCTTCATAAGATTTGTATAATAAGAGATGCTACAATAAATAGTAGTACAACTTACGATCAATAGATTATCACACATACAAAATATGTCAAAAAGGTTGTGAAATAAGAATTAAATGAAAGATAAAATATAAATATCCTAGATATTGATTCTAAAAATGAAAGATGAACTAGTGGAAAGTAGACAAGGATTATAGTTTATCTTATGCATTGTGAAAATGTAATATAAAGAAGTGATGTGCATGTAAGCTAGGGAGAGTATTCATGAAAATGAAGCAAGTACATACCCATAAAAACAGAGGACTACTCATAGGATTGGTAATACAATCATACAAGTTACAAAAAAAGTGATAGATAAAGGTTTTATCAAGAGTGTTTTAGATGAAGATTTACATCCCTATATTAACTAGGTATTTGTCAAATAAAAAACCTATAGGAAGGACTATATGCTAACATTCTCCCCCCTTTTGGATGATGACAATCCTTCACTAAAGCACCCCAAGAATGATATGAATTCATAAATATTTAAAGGAGGTTAGATACCCCTAAAGATGTGTATATAAGATGTTAAAAGATAAAGCACAAATAGAGTCTAATTCCCCCTCACAAGATGCAAAGGTTTATTAATTACTTTATTCAAGAGGAGAATTCCCTCTCTTCTTCGGTGGATAGAGAAAATTCCCAGTGCTATGTTAATGTCTAATATGTGTTCTATGAAGTCACTTTACGCTTCTCTGGTACGTTGTATGTTACATCTAACCTTTTTAACTAATGATTTTATGGTCCAAATGATGGCTAAGATCATGTTGAAAAAGTTCACTAAATATTGGGGTTTAAAGATGGGAATATGTTTTTTTTATCAGGGTTCTCTTGGATCCCATGAGGAAACTTGAATATCTAGATTACTATTTAACTTATTTGTATGGCACACAAGCTTCTGAATTTTTGCTTCAAGTTAATGAAGTCTTATCCATATTATTCAACGAATGTTTTCCAAAGGCGTTTAGTAAGTGGAAATGATGATGTAATCAATTCATAAGCATTCACTGTTGATTCACAAGCTCAAAATTGCCTCCCGGCTTAAACGCTTCATTGACTAAAAAGTTTTGCCATCAAGAAATCTAAGCTTGAGAAATATTACATCGAGAAAATCAAGAGTGAAAATAATAACTTTTATATGCTTAAATGTTAGAAGTATAATAGTGGAAGGTATGTCTATTTGTCAAAATCAGAAAGGTATGCTCTACAATTCCCAGTGTCAACTATTGCTTCTAAATATGTATTTAGCACTGGTGGTTGATGGTGTCGGTTAAGGTGTTATAAAAATATGATAATAAAAGATGCAACTAACACCCTAACCTAAACACGGTACTCACTGCAAGCATCACAGTTCATACGCAAGTTTTAATGATAAGTAAAGATGCATTCTCAGGAACTTAGTGTGTTATACGAATGGATTAACAGAAAAACGTAGTAATAACTAGTTACTAAATTTAGAGACAATAAAAGTAAATAGGATGATTGATTGAGAAAAAAATAATTAAACTAAAGACAATAAATTAAAGATGATAGAATAAGATGAGATAGTCTAGCTCCGGTTTTGCTAGTATGCACTAATCCTTCTATTTCTTCTACTAGTTAATAAGGGTGAATAGAGCTCTTAGATAAGTAGCCAGGATTATATATTCCTCCTAACCCCCTTCCGGGTGGACTTAGGTGGCGACCTAACAATCACCAGGGGACTTGGGTAAGGGGATCCAGCGCAATGATCGGTGATTAAATCTCAACCCCTAATGACTATCTAGTTAGGCAAGCCCTTCCAGATCACTACCGCATACTAGACGCTTATGTGATGTTTCAATAATTAGACACCCCTTACAGGTGACCATCTAACTACTATTAAGACAATCCTAACGTGGTCAATATTAAGATAGGCAATAAATCAAAGCACATAAATCAAATATATGGTTAAGAAGTTATAATCAATTTAAAAAAGGGTTTCCCAAACAAACTTAGATAAAAAGAAAATGGAATTCAAAGGTTATGCATATGCAAAACCCAAGCTATGGGAAAATTAGTTCATGCTAGTAAGAATAAAACTAAAATAAAGATACATACTGTCAACTTGCTTCTCTTGAATGACTTCTATGATGAATAATGATAAGGATTAATTAAGGAGGAGAAAGGACGGGCAAGGACATGTTTACAATGATTAGAGGGTGTATTTATAGGTGTTAGGAAGACCCTAGGTCTAAATCTTGGAGTAGAAGGCAAGTAATTTGAGTCAAAGTTCAACTCAAATTCGTTTCCTCTAATATAGGAGAAGGGATAAAACACTGTTGTCTTGTTTTGGTCGTATCTCCTTCGTTATTGGTCCAATTTTTGCTTACTCCATATCGAAACGACCGCACAAAAAATATATACACTTTCCATTTTGATTGGTCAACCAAGTTATCGGCTTATTTGAAGTTATATTTACTTTCTTGGACGTAGCTGCAGATTTTCAGATTTACTTGACACCTTTTCCTTTCCTATTTTATCTCTACTTCCTTTGATCTCTTGATTCCTTCCATATATTCTTTCCTTATCTCTTTAGAATTTATTTGGAATATAATCATATTCCATATATATCTTTGAATCTTCACATTAACACACAAATCAAACCAAATATGCTCTAAAAATAATAATTCATCAAATCAAGACAAGAAAGAATTTATCAAAATATGAATAAAAATCTATAATTAATTAATCATAAAAACCTAAAGTGATGTCTCCAACTTAGATTATTATATCACAAATAGAGAGACATCAAGACCCCCAACTCAAAGTTGTATCGTCCCGATACAGTAAAGATAAGAACAAATGGAAGTCTCTAAATACACACCAAAGTCAATTAAGCACAATGGGAAGAAGATAGCAGATTATATGAAATAAACTCAAAGCAACTACTGAGAAAATTTTATGTAATAATACTTACACACTAATTTACATGTACACTTGTCATACTCACAATAAACACGGCTCAAATTCAAGATCAGATTAGCTTCGCAATGCACGAAGGAGAGGTTCTTCACTTAGCTTACCAAGGAGGCTATCAATTGTTTATTGGACTTCACTAGTATCTAAAGATCCACCTAGCTACTCTCTAATGGTTCAATCACTTCTAGATCCCATAGCAAATAATCAAAAGGTATTTAGGGTTGTAATGTTGACTTAGGGACGATATGATAGTACATTTGGATAATTTAGAGTGAGCTTTTGGGCCTCTCCTCACTAGCCATCAACGAATCGTCCTAAAGTTTGAGTTACTCTCATAAAACTTTCTCACTCAACCTAATGAACTGATGCACTAATTAGTATCCCCAATAATCCAATACTAAAGCATAAAGATGAGCACTTAAAAATTCCACTTTGCTGGTCCAAATAATATACTCGTTTCATATCATTTTTTTTCTTTTGTATATGTAGGACTCTCTTTTTGATGTGAGATATCATGCAACTTTTTTTCCACATATATTATTTTCATAACTTTTTTTCATTTTTAACCAGGCAAAGGGTTACAACATAATAAACCTGTGAATCATCATCAAAATATAGAGCACAATTAATAAGCTCAAAAATGGCAACCCAATAATAATTCCCATAATGGTGGACCCACCACCCCAAACTCAAGCTTTAAAACAATTGTCTATGCATCTCGATTCGAGTGCGGGTCATATGGAAAAGTCGTAAAATCTAAGGGGATATGGCATATAACATGACTAATAAAAATGCTTTAGAAAGGCTAGAAGGGGTTGAGAAGGATATAAATACAATAAATGGACAGCAAACTAAAAGGAAACAAGAGGCTTATCAAAGAACCGGCTTAATCACTTCCTAAACTATGCAATTTTGTTATTCTCTTACCTTTAGCATGTTCATCAAATGGGTTTATCAAATAGATTGGATCTCACGGCATACACACCCCTCAAGGCGCCCTTAAGATCAAACATATTTCTACCGCATTGCTTACTAATCTTTTCTTTACTATCGATGTGTGTTTCCTGCGAATACTCAAAGCATACAAAATAAAACAGCTCATAAACATATTACTTTCTATCATTAACTTACTAAGCTTAAGCTTTCAAGCTATTAAATACACTCTACATCTAATCCCATGTATCAGAAATTTTAATTTCTACCAAAAACAGTAAAATCACATAAAAATGAAAATAGAGATGAGAGACAACGAATCCCCGCACCCCAACTAAAAAATGAGACGTGTCCCCACGACTCTAAAAAGAAATTAAAAACAAGCAAATAAAGCATATACATAAATGGTAAGGAGTAAAGAGAACATACTATCGAGGATATTGCCTCGCTTTATCCACATCCAAGATAGAATTTACTTTATCTTTCGCTAAATCGATTCGCACTTTAATTGCTCAAGGAGTGTCATGTTGTTCACATGATTAGCTTTGATTTGTGCCACATCATCTACCAAGAAAGTTTGAGCTGCTTCAACTTTATTCAATCGTTTTTCTACCCTTTCTCGCCAAATATGATCCTCTTCATTTTGTGGAGGTTTCGTAACTCACACTCCTCTCAAAATTGTCTTGATCCAAGTATTGTCAATATTATTACTCATCTTATACATTCGTTTCTCTTATTCACCCGGTATCGCATTTGCTTTTCGTACAAGGCACGTGATTATAATAGGATATTTTACATTAAATAACGATGTTGGAGAGACCGAAAATTGCATCACCTCCCTAAAGATCAACTGTGCCACATCTACTTATTCCCCTCTTAAAATACAATTCGAAAAGATTGTGTTTCTCTTAGTTACATCCGAATTTTGCGTGTTTCCAAAGGCGTTTGGTGTAAAAAAAATTGTGCCGAACTCTTGTATCTGCTTGAAGATATTTGTAAGGACATTGTGCCTTTAATTCTACCTTATGTGATTACACTTTATCTTTATATAAAACATGCTCAAAAAGTTGATTCCAATAGAAAGTATTGATATTTTCCACCACTTCTCTAAACTTACATGGTCCGACCAATTTCTTGAACTGGAAGTGGATTCTAATCTCTTCAACTGTAAAAGGAACTAACTTGCCTCTAACTAGAACACGACCTTCACTATCTTGGATAATGATGCCTAAATAGAACTCGGAAACTAACTCCATACATAAATTTAAATTTCGCATCATTAATGTAGACCAACCCAATTTATATCCCATCTCTAAGAATCTCTTGTAATCACCATCTCCAATTTTTTTTCGAATACTCTTTCATAAGCTTTGAACAATCTTGAAATTTGTAACCCTTGATTTTAGGTTTAGAGAGTGTTGTTTGGTTTAGGAAAGGTGTAAGGATGATGAATCTCTATGTTGGTAGGATGAACTCTTGCTTGATTGGTATGGATTGAAGAAATTGTTGGAGAAGATTTGGAAATTTTGGGTTTTGATTCTTGGATTCTATGTGTTTTAATATGATTTGGGCGGTTTAATCTTCTTTATAATGATGTGGGGAATGATTTGGATGTAGATTTATGGTGATTGGTTAGTGTTTGGATGTATGGTGAAGGTTAGTAGAAGATTTAATGGAGTTAGGAAGCTTTTGGGGAAGAAAGGAGGCCTAGGGGATATAAAATTTGTAGCTATACTAAAATCTTTCTTCAAAACCCTAAAAAAAAATTATGGTGGCGACCGCCGGTATGCCAGTCTAATCGGCCGGCTAGCCGGTCCTATACCGTGTCGTCATTTGCGACTACGGTTTTATCCAGTGGGTCTTCGGCCTTGTACCTGGTTTACACACCATTGAAACTGTTTGGACCCAGCGGTATACCGGTGAAATGGGCCGGCTAGCCGGCCCTATCCACATTTTTTTCCTTTTCTCAAACTCGCTTTCTTTAAGTACCTGAACATCGAAAAACACTAATACCTTCCTCAATAATGCAATATAAATTAAAAACAACTAATTTAAACATAAATTAAAAACTCAAAAACATAAAAAAAAATGCGGGTTGAACCCGTACAACACTTTTGTTTAACGTCTTTCAAAATTAGACGCGTTACCTCTATCAATATTCCCGTATATAGCCTCCCCAACAAGGAGCAAGGATATGAACATCCACTAATCTCCGTTTAATTCCCCTCTTGAGCCAGATTTCTATCACTTTAGCTGAAACAACTTCAAGGACTATAGATGATCCCATCAACGAATCTTTGTGACTTCGCAGCCTATTCTCAAGTTTGCGGGCTTTCCATACAACTTCATGACCGACTCCAAACTCACTCATTGGTCTAGTATCCACAAGTTTTGTGTGGATTTCTTCAGGGCCTTTGTAATGTGAAAGACTGTGGATGATAGGAACTGTGGGATAAAACTTCCTTGGTTTCTTACCCCAGACATAGAATGTCTCTGATATGTTTTAAGCACGGAGGGTAACTGTTCCCACCTGTAAATTGATGATGCTTTGACTGGTGTCCAAGAATGGTCTTCCAATTATAATTGGAACCTGCGTATCTACATCATAATTAAGAATAACAAAGTCAGTAGGGATGGTGATATTACCTGTTCGGACATGAACTTCCTCCACTGTTCCCCATGTCTTTGTCACCGAGCTATCCGCAAATTGTAACTTCACGGGAGTTTTTTCTAGTGTTCTTCAGTCCAAGCCTATTGAACACGGATTTGCGCATAAGATTAACACTCGAACCCACATAACACATGGCTTTCACCTTGAGCATACCACTTATTTGTATAGGAAGATTAAAGCTTCCTGGATCTTTGAGCTTTAATGGTAACTCTTTTTCTACTCTTTGTGAGACTTTCTCAGTATGAGCCACAATCTCTTTTCTGGCTTCTACACTCGGTTCTTTCTCTAGAATAAATTGT
Source organism: Nemophila menziesii (assembly GCA_029959085.1). Taxonomy (NCBI): domain Eukaryota; kingdom Viridiplantae; phylum Streptophyta; class Magnoliopsida; order Boraginales; family Hydrophyllaceae; genus Nemophila; species Nemophila menziesii. The sequence continues at coordinate 8,165,298 of JARWIR010000017.1, read as the reverse complement.
GTGAAAATTTGTTTCGGTGTAAGCCCTTTCTTCGCAATCTCAAGCATTTGGGTGTTGATATTTTTTGGACTATACGCCTCTACAAATGTCTTGAGTTCAATGTCAACCTTTGGATTTGTCTTAGGAATGGGTGGTGACATTTTTTGATCAACAGGTGGCAATCCCACCTTCTCTCCTTTTTTGTTTTCTTGCACCAAGGTGCAACTTCTTCCTTCTTCTCTTTTGAGGCTTCTTTCTATTTCTCTCTAGCTCTGGTAGCTTAAAGCTCAATAAGCGATCTAATATCTTCTTGCATATCTCTCAGAAGATCTATAAACTCTGATCTTTGGATGAATTCGACTCTTCAGAAAAGTCAGAGTTTTCGGGGCTAGACTTGGTTAGTTCTTCTTCAATTTTAAAAACTTCCACGACAATTTTTGCAACATGCGGTACTTCCTCTTTCTCTTCTATTTTAAGGAAAATTGCCTTACAAGCTTCGAACCCAACATTGGCATCACCTCCTTCACTGGCTTCAGTTCGCTTGTTTCCATAATATTAGTTAAAACTTTATTCATTTGCTTAACTTGTGTTCCAAAGATTTGAATTGAATCCTCTTGTTCTCTCAACTTATCATTTTTTGAGTGAATATCACTCGTCATTAGATCCATAAAATTCTTTAAGTTCTTCTCTCCCACTAATCCCTCTTGAGGATGTTGTGGCAAAGCCTTCTGAGCTAGAGTATCGGTAAAAACATCATTGTTAGGTTTTTGTGGAGGAGTAGGTCTATTAAACTTTTGATTTCCTTGATAAGGACCTTGACCTCTCGGTTAGTAAGCGTTATTTTAGGGACGAGGTTGATAAGTACCTTGAGTTGCGGCCCCTGTGGATTTGAGTACTGCATACCCGGATGATTTCTGTTACCAAATTGGTAATTTCCTTGGTTGGATATTAAATAAAAAGATGCTACATTTCCTTCACACTCTTCCCATGTATAATTTGGAACCTCACACTGTGGACAACCTTGTACCTCTTGCACTACATTTGTTGCAGCTAAATTCTGACATCTATGTTGCATCTCAAGCTTTATCTCTTTGACTTAATTCTCTAATGTTGTTAATTTAGTTGAATTAGCAGTCTTTGTATCTAATCAAAGCGTACCTTTGGTATCTGTAATAGGATCTTGTGAAAGTGGCCAACTCCTTTCTGTTTTTATTATACGTTCCATACCTTTAGCAGCTTCCGTAAGATCCATTGACACAAATCCTCCTCTTCCAATATTATCTACCCTCAATCTACTTTCTGCATTAATACCTTGATTTAACATAACTAACCGTAGAGATGGGGTGTGGTGTCAGCTAGGGCGTGATAAAAATAAGATAATAAATATGAAACTAAACACCCTAATCGAGCACGGTACTCAATGCAAGTATCACAGGTTGTACGTAAGTCTTAATGATAGATAAAGATTCGTTCTCAGGGACTTAGTGTGTTATGCGAATGGATTAACAGAATAGTGTAGTAATTAATAGCTAATAAAATTAAGGGACTTAGTGTGTTATACGAATGGATTAACAAAATAGCGTAGTAATTAATAGCTAATAAAATTAAAGACAGAAAAGTAAATAATAATGATTGGAGAGAATAATGATTAATTAAAACTAAAGACAATAAATTAAATATGAGAGAATAAGATGATAAACTATAGCTCAGGTTTTGCTAGTATGCACTAATCCTTCTATTTCTTCTACTAGTTAATAAGGGTGATTAAAGCTCTAAGATAAGTAGCCAAGATTCTATATTCCTCCTAACCCCCTTCCAGGTGGACTTAAGAGGCGACCTAACAATTACAAGGGGACTTGGGTAAGGGGACCCTGCAAATAATGATCGGTAATTAAATCTCAAACCCTAATGACTATCTGGTTAGGCAAGCCTTTCCGGATCACTACCGCACACTAGACACTTATGTGATGTTTCAATAATTAGACACCCCTTCCGAGTGACCATCTAACTACTATTAGCACAACCCTAATTTGATCAGGATTAAGATAGACAATAAATCAAAACACATAAAACAAATATATGGTTAAGAAGATAAAATCAATTTAAAATAGTCTTCTGAAACAAACTTTCATAAAAGAACATAGAATTCAAAGATTATATATATGAAAAACCCAAGCTATGGGAAAATTAGTTCATGCTAATAAGAATAAAACTAAAATAAATATACATACTGTCAACTTGCTTCTCTTGAATGATTTCTATGATGAATAATGCTAAGGATGGGTTAAGGAGATGCAAGGCCATGTTTACAATGATTAAAGGATTTATTTATATGTGTTATAAATACCCTCGGTCTAAATATTGGAGTAGAAGACAAGTAATTTGAGTCAAAGTCCAACTCAAATTCGTTTCCTAAAATATAGGAGATGGGATAAAACACTGCTTTCTTGTTTGGTCGTATCTCCTTCATTATTTGTCTGATTTTCGCCTACTTTATATCGAAACGACCAAAGTAAAAATATCTACACTTTCTTTTTTGATTGCTCATCCAAATTCCTAGCCAATTTGAAGTTATCTTCACTTTAGTGGACGTAGTTTCAGTTTTACTTGACAACTTTTTCGTTCCTATTTTATCTTTACTTCCTTTTATCTCTTGATTCCTTCCACATCTTCTTTCCTTATATCTTTAGAATTGATTTGAAATCTAATTATATTACATATATCTTTAAAGTTTCACATTAACAAATAAATTAAACCAAATATGCTCTAAAAATAATAATTCATCAAATCAAGACAAGAAAAAAGAATTTATCAAAATATGAATAAATTTTTTTATAATTAATTAATCATAAACACCTAAAATGATGTCACCAAACTACATTATTATGTCACAAATATAAAGACATTAGTTGGGTTCTTGATCCCTTTCATAACTCAATTATACAAAAGACTATTGAAGAACTTATGTGCACACAAATTTGGCTTCTGTCTAGCGCCACTAATAACTTGCGTAAATCTATGGATATGATAGAAAAATTGGAAGAATAATTTGGTAAAAATAGTTTAAGTTTTTAAGTGATTTGTATCTAATTAATAATTACTTTTTAATGTGTTTGATTTTATTATTGTGATAGGAATTTTCTATTTAGATAAGGAGGCGATTGTTTAGCCTCAAGCATCTACTCAATCCATCATTTATCTTGATTAATAACTTGTGATTTGTTATTCTATACTTTATGTGTCGTTGAACAGGTTTGGCTTCTTATTTTCTCAACCAATGATTTCTTTGAGTCTTCATTTCTATATTCATTCAAATTTAAGTGCGAGACCAATTCCTTAACTTTACAACTTTGATAAATTAACTCTTTGGTTCATTTCGTGTCCATATCGAACCAATGAGAATGATAATTTGAGACCTTTATAATAAATAGTGATAGTCCAATTCTAGGTTATTATAATTTATACATTAACTTGTTTATTATAACCTATTACATGTCTTAAAAACTAATATGAATTCTTGTACATGCCTACATAATTCCTGATATCCCCGATCGACTCGACTCTCGTCTACATATATTATTTTTTAATTTATGCCAAAATGGACTCAACTCTCGTCTCTTGACATCATATTTTAATTAATTAAAGTTAGTACTTGAAAATTAGTATATTAAATGATGTATATTTAGCTTTACACTACTTCTTTTTTTGATGTAGTATTATTAATTATAGTTTCACACCGCAATTTCATTTTGTTATTTTTCTAAACCCAACAATTACCCTACCCGATTCGAACTGTAACTTGAACCCAAACTATCCAACCCAAATCCAACCCAACCACCTCGTACCAACTACCTATATTATAATTGTATTAAAATTTTATTTTAAGTCTACTCCCCTATCCTAGGGTTGGTTAATTAAAACACTCCACGGGTCAGATAACCGGTTTGTGCTTACTCCCATGAAGTATATCCAATTAAATATATTATATATATTGTGGAATATGAAAAATAGTATATCTTTTGAACAATTAATGTGATAAAAAATTACGAGAAGGATGTATACCTTTCTTGAGATCTTTGACCCATGAGCTTTATATGAAAGAATGCCCCATGTATTTCAAACCGGTCTTTTGGATTATTTTGATCTTTAATGCTCAAAAGTTGATAGTTGAACATTTAAATCATGAATCCTAAGAAGAACTATTGACTTCTTGTAGAACTTTCATAACTTTGGGGTTTTTTGGGAGAGAATTGTAATAGTTTGTTTTGACTATGAATCTATCATGATTACCTTTGTGAGTTTTTAGCGTATAAAGACCAAATACCTAAAACCCAACTCCTAACAAGTCCAAGGTTTTTAACCTCCTCAAAAGGTCTAAAATAACTCAATTATCCCAAATTTTTCCTTTGGCATTTTTACCGTATTACTTACCCACACTAGAATCTATTATATGGAAGTAAGTCGTCCACCTAATTAAAATATATCAATTAATGTTAATATTAGTCCAAATATATACAACACAACTATTTTTAACAATCTATCATGCCTTATATTAACGGAAATATATCAATCATTGATATCTTTTTGATTCATCCTATTAATTTAATTTGTTCATTTGTTTCATCTCTTACACATCTTGAATTTCAAATTCAAGTATAAGGTTAGTGATTTATTGCTCGACAATCGTACTTTTTTTTAAACTTCAACCATTTAATATTCTGAATTCCTCTTTTGGTGAGTCTCATATTGAATGATATAGGCTTGTTATTATGATATATTTAGTGTATCCATGATCCACCCATTAATTACATGTTAAAACAACGAATTGGGTATACAAATTAATCATCCACTATATTTATTTGATTTCTTTATTTGGTTGTTTGAGTTAGCATTAAACAGTGATTTTTTGCATGATTATCGGTGTCATTTTTTTACATAACACACAACCCATTTCATCATCTTATTGAAAAGTCTAGGCATTATTTCGTTGCAATTTTTCAACTCGAGCTACATAAATAAATAGTATAACTATGTTCTATTGTTCTATTGTTCTATTGTTCTACTTGTGTATTACATGCTAAGATATGGATTCAAATGTCATGGTTATGTTTCGATACACCGACAAGAAAACACTGAGTTTATTCTGTATTTTTATTCCGTCGATTCAATTATGAGTTACATTGAACTTAAATGGCTTATTCTTGATGATAAGACAATCGACTTCTTTTACTCAATTGGAGGGTTTCATGCCTGAAGGTGAGTTGGTCGATTCATTGCAGCGTAGAATGTGCATCAACTCACACTTATGGATATCATGACCGTGCAACGTGCCACATGCCTCGCTGAAATCTGTTTGTTTAATTACCTATCATTTATTGTTTTTAATTTCCTTGTTACCGTCTAGTTTTGTGTAATTTTGAATAAGTGCTAAACTATGTACCACATTAACATACAAACCTGTTATATTTTTTTACTCTTTTTTATTTTAAATGATATTGTGTTTTTTACTCTTTTTGATTTTAAATGATATTGTGTTTTTTACTCTTTTTTATTTTGAATGATGTTGTTCATTTTTGGATGTACCAATTCATTGTTTTGTATCGCTTTACACATTTGGTGCCAACCATCTAAAACTGTAGTCTTTGTTTAATTAACATTCATATACACATCAAACCTTTTCACATTCACACCACCAATATTTGCACTGAAAACCCACTAAGGAACTTATTATATAACACATACTTTTACACTATTCGTTAAAATTGTCTAACACACAAACTCAACCCATATTTTACCAAACACACAACACTAGTGTTAAATTTAAACCCATCAGACTTGGTTTATTATTACTTAATAATATATTCTACCACAAAACTATTTTATCAAACATAAATCTTTATATCTCACCTTTTTTACTTGCACATCCCTCCCTCCCAATTTTTTTTAACAGATTCCCCCTTTATTAACTTGCTTACCCCTCCTTTTTTACAACACCTAACTAATACTCTTACGACTATATCCTCCACCACACTAACTTCACAATCACAAGCCATTTAGTTTTGTGTAATGAAAGTATGTACATTTACAAAACCATATTTTTTTACTTCTCACACCATATGTTAACAAAGGAACACCAACTAATTTGAACTTACATACCACCATAAACAATAATCTTCTATAAACGCAACACCATAAATCAACAAAGAACAACCACTAATTTTTGCTTAACATTCCACCAGAAAATATGGAATACAACACAATACATTTACAAACACACACCATTGTTTTATAACTGAAATCCCATCCTTATTCAAAGAATAACATTTCGAAATCTCGTATATGTATTTCCCGTCTTTCCTAAAACCCTATTTGTCATTTTTCATGTCATAAATCTCACACATCAGCAAGTAGAAAGGAAACGGTTTACAACCACGAACGTATCATCGGAAACCCTTGGGCTAGACATAATTGAAACAACAACTCCAACGACGACCTGTTCGTAATTTTTCCAAATCTGGAACAAATTAACTAATTACATACCGATCAAAATGTTTTGACTACGCATAGTATTGATACATTGAAAAAAAGAACAAGAACTCTAATAACTCAATACGGACTAATTATAACATCTGACAGTTGTGAATCGATATAAATTAACAGTAAACTATAACTGGCCATCTTTTAGTAATTATCAACACATAATTGTTTCCAAACCTAAAAATATTTTAAAATAAATTGTAGCAGACCATATGTTAGTAATTATCAAATTATGATAAAGGGAATTGTTTACAAAACCAAAAATATTTTCACATAATTAATTGCAGACCATCGTTTAATTATTTTCAGATAATGGTGTGCAATTACAATGTGGTAGTATTCCATATAGGCATTTCAGTTAAAATACTTCATGCATCCGTCCTATATGCTCAATAATTCCTATTTTATGCATTCGAGTTAAAGAACTTCAGTATTCCTGGTTTATGCATTTTACCACTAACTTCACTATATCTGTATTAGATGCATTTTACCACTAACATCGTTATAACAATCCCATATGATCAAGTATTTCTATTTCATGCATTTCAATTAAACAACTACAGTATTCCTATTCTATGCATTTTACCACTAACATCACTATAGCCGTCCTCTATATGTAATTTATTGTAAACATCACTATATATGAATTTTTCCACTAACATTCCTATAGCTTGACCTATTGTGCGCTACCCATGAAAATAGACAAGTAACTAAAATTTAACATCATAAAATGCTTTCTTTACCAACTCTCATAACACACACACACACACACACACTATTGAATTAACTCATTCAAACAATCAACAATAAATATGAAAAAATTATTGGTATATTAATCAACCAAAAGAACCTCCACCATAATCTTAGCCTCTACCAACACATTTGATTGTATAATCGACATGTAAAAACTATTAACCTTTGGATTCTTTCATTGTATGGTTCTTCACTAAAGTTTTTACCACTTTTTCTTCTTCGTCCGCCATACAGTGATCGACCCAACAAAAAACCTAGTTCGATTATTGCAAGCATGATTTTTTGGATATAATTGGGTTTTGTTTCTTTTTGAATTCTAAACGAAATGAACGGGTTTCCATGTGTGTGCAAGATTTCTAGATTTTAGTAGGGTGCGTGATTACATACACTCCAATTAACACGTGCGCGTTAAACATAGAGAATTGGTATTGGGGGTATTTGGGTAATAAAATTGGTGGGTTGTTGACCTCTTAGGTAACTAACCCTACCTTTAAATAAGAAGAGACTTTCATTTTCTCAAAATGAACAAGAGTTTTGAATTTCCAAATCTATTTATTTTCTTAATTTATTAACTCTCGTAATTAATTAGTTACCTTATCAATACATTATTTTTATAGGAAATTACGATCTTAATATTTCAGGCATACAATTGAATATATTATATAATCATATACAAATTTTATTATTTACGAACTTAAAGATATATTAAACTTGTAAGTGTTTGATTGTTGGGCTTCAGATGTGAGGTGAATTACATGACCGAGGTTGTCAATCTCCTAAGAGACGGAATCATACTAGTAATAGAAGGCTAATTTCAACTAGCCAAGTTATGTCCCACAAAGACTATATTAACAACGTGTTTTAGTTAAGGAGTAATTTCATATTTTGTGACTGGTGTGGCTTAGGGTGTGATAAAATAAGATATAAATAAAGTGCAGATAAACATCCTAGACTGACACGGTTCTGCAAGTATACAGATCGTATGCAAGTTTTAGTTAAATGTTTAAGATTCGTTCCACAGAGATTACGAAGGTTAGGGGAATCTTATGTAAAAATCAAGTCCAATTAATTAAAGCTAGAACAACTAAACGCAAATAAAAGTAAAGACAAATAGATTTTTGTTTGATTTTCTAATTAACTAAATTAAAACTAAGAATTTAAAGACAGAAAAGTAAATACGAAGGAGAAGTAATACGAGAATATAGCTTGAGCCAATAGAATATAATCCCCACTAGTTTTGCCGTTCTAAACATGTAAGGGTGAATTATGTAGTATTTCAATAGTCGGTTCCAATTCGCTAGGTAGTTTTAAATAGGATTTACCTGTGTCAATAAGGCTTCCTAAGCAAACTTTTCCTGTAATTGGTAAATAGTCACAAGAACTAAACCATAGTGATTATCTAGTTAGATTGATTTGTTAGATCTAAACTGAATACTAGACGTTATGTGCTAAACATGTAATTAAACACCGTTGTCAATGGTGACCTAACTACTAGATTGTAATTCTATATGGCGGCCGTCCATAAGAACACAAAATATAAATCCAAACACATAAACAGAGAATAAAAACTATAGTTCAATTTAAAACATTAAGTTCCCAAATTAGATAGATGTCAATCAAAAATGGGGTTCATACATATATGCTAAAAATCAAGCTAAAGAAATTTAGTTCATGCAAGAAAAGAAAGAAATTACAAATTTAAAGGTAGAAGAAGACATTGTTGATGAACAGCTCCTTCCAGACTTCTCTCGTGTGTTGTAAGCTTCCTCTTGGTTTAAGGTTTCACCCAGGATGATTTAAGAGTGTTAAGAGGTTGTATTTATAGTGTATAGGTTGACCTAATTCGTTCCTTGGAGATGAGGTTAAGTAATGGACTCCAATCAAAACTCAAATTCGTATGGATAATTACTGCTGAACTGTTTTGAGCATATCTTCTTCATTATTGGTCGGTTTTTGCTCCATAATATACCAAAAGAATCCTCAGCGAATTATCTATGTCCCAATGAAAGGAATCTTCCAAAATTGGCTTCTTTGTAGGAGTTATCACCACTTCTTTAGGCGTAGCTGCAGAAATTCAGATTTAGGCAACTTTTCCTTTTCCTTGTTTTTAGCCTTTTTACCTTTATCTCCAATTTCCATGCAAATCTCTTTCCATAAGTTGTAGTCTTTGACTTGGACTCTAATTAATCTCCATAATTATCTTTAAAGCTTCACACTAAATAAACAATTAAACCCAATATGCTCTAAAAATATTATGTTACTAAGTCAAGACTCAAAATAGGAAAGTGCACTAAACTAAGCTAAAATCAACCTATAAACTAATAAATAAGCCTAAAATGATGTCTCAGAAGTATATTTTATTATCACAAATGAGGAGACATCAGTGACACCATGGTGAGGACCTATTTTCCAAGAGGTTTCTCTTTCTTTTCTTATTTTTTAGTTTCTCATGCTTCTCGTCTTACCACTTAATCAATTAAAATACATATTATTCCCTAAAACACTCAAAATGAATAAAAATATGGTATTCTCTATTATCGAGTTAAGAAAAAAAATTATCAAATACAAAGATAAATCCCTCTCAATCGTATAAATATATCAAAAAAATAATGACCTCAATGCACAAAAGTGTCTCATGGATAAAGGTCATCGAAACCCAAAATCATAATCATTTTTTTCCCTTACAACTATTCCAAAAATTCGGGTACAAAACATATATGAAAAAATTAATTAAAATCATGCACACGTATTTTTGCCTTCATGTAAATAACCAAATCATTTTTGTACAAAGTATAAGTAAAAATGATGTTAGCCTTACAAGAGTGCGTGGATAATAGTGAACAAACGAGCTATTGAGTGATTCTAAGCCTGGTATTTGGTGTTTCATATGATAGATCACATTGTATGTATCCACTAATCTATCTTCAATTCCATATTTAGGGTCATAATGACTTTTTAGGTTGTAACATTAGCGTAAAACTGATTTTGACTGAAAGACAAATCATAAAAAGTAGTCAAAATGAACAAGTATTATGTCAGACCTAAGAAGTAAATGAGAAGTAAACCCCCAAAGAGAACTCGAAAAAATATCGGTTAGAACCTTCCACTGGACCTCTTAAGAGGAACAAGCAGCAAACTACTGAGGAGCGCTTGAGATTTCAGCATCCATGACGAGTCCACCATACTTCCGAAGAGATATAACATCTGACTACCAAAGAGCGTCAAAGATCTTCATTAAAAATACATTTTTTACCTCCGACATCAACAACCTTGGACCACAAAGGCTCATTTGAATGGAAGGCCAAGAAGAAAGGTATCTTGAATCCATAATAAGTTAAGATCGTACCTACCCTGATAGAATCTTGACTTAACAGTCATTAGGTACCCTAATGGTATAGTGTGTAGTCGAATGTTTCAAAATTATAGTCGTTTATAGATGTTCTCATGCATCGAAGGAAAAAGGACAAGAATCGGGAAAACTAACAGAGTGCAAGGAACAACTGACAAGAGATGACAAGTATTTGACTAGCATATCCATATTTTTTACATCAATACCTAAGAGAGATAAACTTGTGAGACATCTTATCTTATATATACAAGGACACTCACTTTGTAAATCTTAAATCGCATATCCTCATTTGTCAAAGGTATCAAGAGATTTTTCATGAGTAAATATTTATAGAGAATTTAGTAGCAACCAACCATCATAGTATTTATCTATATATTTCTTTTTTTAATCTATGACTTTTATATCTGCTCATTTAGGATTATAAATCTATTAGATTGTGTTGGAATCTAGAAACCCTGGTTTTGTGTTTATTTTTTGTCTCTTTAATAAGAATAGGGGTTTCTTGTGATATAGAGAGAAAAATATCTTGACTGTAGATTGTACACTCGGTTTATATTTTATGTAATTAACACAAGGTTTCCTTTGAAGGATTTCTTTGGAGAGGTTGTAAAGGTCTGTGTGCTCACTCTTAAGAGAAATGAGAGCTATAGTGGAGGCTCTTACATAATTTTAAGGGTCCAACAAGAAATTCGGTGGTATACTAAACCTATAGGAGTCGGACCGCTCAAAAATCATGTGCACTGTCTTCTTCCCTTACTTTTTACTTTCTAGTATGCTATATGTTTATTTAGTTTTCTTTAAATAGTTCCCTTCTTCCCTCTCGTTGTGTCATATATAAAAAAAATATTGTTTGTAACAAATAGATTCCCTGACGTTTATATGGTATATTTTGATAGTCTTATAGGCGAACATGTTAAATTCTTATCTTTGTTTAATGAAAATTAGTTGTGTCGTAGGCGGCTTGGACATGGAGTATAGGTTTTCTAACTAAATTATTCTGGAAAAACCTAGATATTTCCTTCCTAAATGCAAGTATGATAAAGTAAGCTTATGTTATGAATATTAAATTGGAAAACACCATCGATATTATTTCATATAATAACCAAGGTTATTGCATATATGCCACTTCATTTGTTGCACATGGATCTATTCAGTCTTGTTGATGTCAAGAGTATATGGGGGTCGGAATATGTTTTTGTAATCGTTTATAACTTCACTAGATTACATGGGGTGTCTTCCTTTCTTTCAACTGTCAAATTTACACAACTTTGTCGTAAAGTGAAAAATGAGAAAAGACACTCCATAACTTGCATTTGTAGTGACAATGGTGAGAAATATGTGAATTCCATCTTTACGCATTTTTCTAGTGAGTTCGAATTGAGAATAAATTGTTTGCTCCTAGAAATCACTAATAAAATGGAGTATTGTAAAGGAAAAATTGGACGCTTCAAAAACTGGCAAGAACATTCTTAAATGAACACAACTTGCCACATAGTTTTCTGGAGAAGTCGTTAGAATGACATGTTATGTGCTGACCCTTGTTTTGATTTGTTCAATCATCAAGAGAATATATGAGCTTTGAAATGGAAGATCCCCCAACATCTCTTGTTATGCATATTTATTTAAAATGATTTCATTTAAAACACAAGAAATTATTTTTGTAAATTGTGAAAAGATCGATGAAGGAGTTTTTCGTGGGTACTCTACAAAGGTAAAATCTTATCAAATATTCAAAAAAGGAACAAAGATAACTGAGGAATTATTCCATGTCGTTTTTAATAAAACACGTATGTTTTGCAAAAAAAGTTCAACGAAGTAGATGAAAATGAAGTGTCTCCTCAAGGAAAAACTCAAAAACTTCCTTTAGAGCCACCTACTCAAGAAGTTGAAATAAATATGATGAAGTTAGTACGGAGAAAGTGGAGTACATGCGAATATTTTAGAAGATTGAAGGACGTATGAGACCATCCAAGTGAATGACATCAGATATCCTATTGATGGGATACTAACTTGGTCTTGAATTAATGCTATATGTTCTCACTTACCATTCTTATCACAAATTAAGCCTAAGAACATCAAAGAATGTCTTTTCAATGATAATTGGATAAACTTCTTGCATGAGTATTTAAACCAATTTGATCGAAGCAAATTTTAGAGCTTATTCAATAAGCCAATATATCATACCATTATTGGTTACAAATTAGTATTCAGTATAAATTAGATGATTTCACGATCATAACTAGAAGTAAGGTGTTTCTAGTAGCTCAAGGATACAACTAACATGAAGGAATTGATTTTGATGAAACCTTTACTCTGGTAGCAAGATTTGAGTCGAATAGATGCTAATCACCTTTGTAGGTTTTTTTTACTTCAATTCATATCAAATGGATGTCAAAACCGTGTTTCTAAATGGATTCATTGAAGAAGAATTGTATGTGAAACAAACTTTGGGTTTTGAAAACTACAATTTTATCGATAATGTATTCAACTTGAGAATGCCTTATATTGTTTGAAGCAAGATCCTAGATATTGGTATGATCGGTTGAGAAAATTCTTGATAAACGAAAGAATCTAAAGAGGTAATATTTGATAATACTCTCTTTATCAAGAAAAATTTCAAGATTTGCTCCTTAGGAAAATATATGTCGATTGTATCATCTTTGGAACTAAAAATTGTTCATTACACAAGATATTTTTGAAAGCATGCATTAATACTTTTAGATGTGTGTGATGGCAAGTTAAACTTCTTTCTCCGGATACAAATCAAACAAATAGAGAATGGGAGCTTCGTTAATCAAGCCAAGTTACTCAAGAGCTCATATAGAGGCTTGTATTTGAATATTCTAAGGCCGTTGGAACGCCAATGAGAACCTCCACGAAACATGACAAAGTTTGAAATGAAAAAAGTATGGTTAAGCAAGCAACTGTGGCATGATCGGTAACTTATTATACTTAAAATCATCAAGTTCAGATATCATGTTCACCATTTGCTTGCTTGGTTTTGAAATCATAATTTCTTGCTCTTGAGGACTCGAACTCACCATCACTAGTTCTTCTCCTATTGGTTAACTCGGATTACCCTTTCTCTTCTTCCCCAAATTCACACGATTCTTGCTAGTCTTCTTCATTTTGAGCCTCTCTCTCTCTCTTGATACTTTGCCATCTCCCGAGAACTTCTTAATGTCTTAGTTCTAATCGTCACCTCATTTGACCTCCAACTCAAATTCGTACCACTCTTGAAACTACCCCTTATTTTGGGTGAATAAATTGTTATTTGGGTTAGGAATGGTAAAGGGGTGATTGTTAGTTTAGTGGGTATGACAGAATCTTTCTTGGGCGAAAAGGATTTAAATAATTTAGAAATAGATTTTTGTATTTTTTTTTTGGAATTAAATCTTGATTTCTAGGTGTTTTGGAATGATTTGGGTGGTGGAAATTTATTTCTTGGAGTGAAAAGATAAATTTGGATGAGAGTATATGGTGTTTTGGTAGTATGCGTGGTGAAGGCTTGGTTGACGCTTTAATGGAGTTTCGGTATTTGGAGAAGAAGAAGGTTTAAGGATTTGGTCATTCGTATGAACTAGGCCTCCTCTTCATAGCTGCTACACGTGTGGTGGGTCCTGGGGTATTATAAAATTAATACGATAAATAAAGGAACCATAATATTGCAAGTGCACGGTTGTCCAAATAATATCTGATAAATCGGGTTTCGTTCTCAGGGACGGATTAGGTTCAACTCAAGTAATAATCAAGTAGTAAGAATAATTGTTTAACAGAAAAATAAAATAAAATATTTTTGTTTGGTTTTTCTAATAACCAAATATGCAGTAAAATAATGACTAAAAAGTAAATAACTGAAAAGAAATAATGCAAATAAAATACTAGATTCAGAGATGAGAGATACTTAACTCGCAAGGAATCCACCTAATTAACGTAATCTATGTTATCTTTAAGGGTAGAATTGGTATTATAATATTACTCGGGACTCTAATATCTCCTAGCCCCCGTCAGGGTGGACCTAGGAGCTATCCTAAAGTACTATAAACCCCTATATGGGCGAATATGCCTCTTCGGATGATATGAATTTACCTCTTTGTCTATGTAATTAGTTAAGCATGTCGGTCAATAACGGACATTACACGGGTATTACCTAAGTTTGTATTCAAACCCCCTTGTCGGATGATCACTTCGCCACTAAAGTGAGTAGCCCAAATACTAAAAGCTATTTCTAGTTGTACCGAAAATAAATAGTGCTTAAGAACAAAGTAATATCCAATATATAAGACTCAATTCAATTTAAATCATAAAAATCCCAAATTCAAAACATAGAATAATTAATTAGGGTTCATCCCTTTATTGCGATTCTCAAGTATTTGAAAGTTTAGCTCATAAATAAATCAAAGACCGAAATTAAATATAAAGACATCACATTCAATTTCAGAAAAGGAATTGATAACCTAAGGGTTTAGTTGGTTGTTGTTGGAAGAACAGAATTCCTCCAGCTCTACCTTTTCCTCTACCTTCTTGCTCTGACTTGAAAACCTTAAGCCTCTTGTGTAATTCTATGAAGTGTGTGTAAAGAGGAGGCTAAGGGGTTTATTTATAGGTGTTAGGAAGCCCTAATTCGTTTTTTACTTGGAGTGGAAGACAACTTAAGAACTCTTTAATTCGCAGCCCTAAAATATTGAAAAGGTAAGATTTTGTTGTTGATTTGTTTTGGTCATATCCCCTTCAATACTTATACGTTTGACGGATTATTTATATCAAAATCACTTGTCTCAGAAATCTCTATCTATTGGTCCAGACAATTCTCCCAAATTTCTATCCAATATTGATTTATGAGCTCATCTTTGAACGTGTCTGGAATTTCAGATTTATTTGGCAACTTTATCTTTTCCTTCTTTGCATATTTACTTCCTTAATCTTCCAATTTCCATGTGGATCTTCTTTCCTTTACTTCTTAGAATTGACTTGGTCTCTAATTAATTACCATATATCTTTAAAACTTCATAATAAATAAATAATTAAACCGCATATGCTTTAAAAATTAATAAATCATTAAATCAAGAATAGAAATAAGAAAGTGCACTCTAAAATTAGAAACTCGAATAAAATACTTTCTATCACACTAAAAATAATCTAAGACTTTAATTTTCACCTCTCCTCCTTGTATTGGTTTTCCATGAAATTCAAGAACCTACTAACTTTGCACTAAAAATAACCAAATTAACGCACAAAAACTCTAAAAATGCAAATAGTCTAATTCCAAGGGGAGAAAGTGCAATGTGACGAAATAAGCATAAAAGTCTATCAAATAAATCAAATATTCACCTAAAATGATGTCTCCTAAGGGCTACTATTTAGAACAAATAGGGAGACATCAACGTGTCCTGCGGTACAACACATGGTCTCGTGGTGTACTACGGCCATATGTTCTTCATACGGTAATACGGTAGTTGAGAAGCTCGATACGGTTATTTCATGCGGTATACCGCATGAGAGGCGCGGTGTACTATAAGTTCTCCTTACTCTCAATATTTTACATCGTATTGGAATTTAATACAAGACTGTTATGACAGGAGGGTCATGTGGTGCACTGCGGATTGCATGCAGTGTACTATAAAATCTCTCAACCAAGCACTAATTAATTCACAAAATCACCTCCATGTCAAGACAGTCTCCGCTCTCTAACGCTAAACTCGAATCCTATATTAGTTACACATTAAAAATACTAATAAGCTTCTCATTAGACATAGTATACACTACAAACCTTGAAAATTAACTAATCAACACTACTAAAACAAAAATAAAGTGCATACAAACTTAAAAAGTGCGGGTTGTCTCCCTGGTGTAGCCTAGGGCGTGATAAAATAATAGATAAAATAAGTGCAAATAAACACCCTAGGCTGAGCACGGTTCTGCAAGTATACATGACGTATGCAAGTTTTAATGATAAATAAGATTCGTTCCTCAAAGACTACGAAAGTTAGAGAGAACTTATGCAATTTATCTAGTGCAGATATGAAAGGTAGAGTTAATAATACGCAAGAAAATAAAGACAAAGAGATTTTTATTTTGTTTTTAGCAATAGAAAATTAGACTAATAAATAAAATACAAGAAAGTAAATAAAAGAAAAGATCAGATAGTATGAGAGTTTAGCTCGAGATATTAGCAAGTAATCCCCACTAGTCTTGTTTATTCTAACATGTAAGGGTGAATTATGTAGTATTAGAATAATTAGGATTCTAAATTCCCATTCCTTGGACATTGAGAGTGACTGAGGGGGCTACGGCACAACCACGAGGCAGTTTCAAATAGGGTTATCAAGCACTACCAAGGCCCTAAGCAAAAAATTCCTTCAATTGGTGATATGGTGATTAAAACAAACCCTAATGACTATTTAGTTAGGTTGGAGTTGTCATGACCAAATCCTTATTCTAGACGTTATATGGTGTTTCAATATTTAAACACCCCTTCCGGGCGACCATCTAACTACTATTAAGGTAATCCTATACGTTATCAACCGCAAGGAAGACACGCAATAAATCAAAACACATAAACAAAGAATAAAACATGAATTCAAATTAAATACGATAGTATCCCAAATCAGATAGAAAGAACTAGGGTTCATACATATATGCTAAATCTCAAGCTAAAATTATTTAATTCATACTAAAGAAAGAACATAAAACAATTACAGATTTGAAGGTTGAAGAAGACAACATGATATGGTGTTCAGCTCCTTTTAGACTTCTCTTCTTGTGTTGTAAGCTTCTTCCTGGCTTAAGGTTTGCCAAGTATGTATTTCTTCTGATTAAAGGGTGTATTTATAGGGTATAGGAAACCCTAAAACGTTTTCTTGGAGTGGAAGACAAGTAATTTGGACTCTAGTCCAACTCAAATTTGTAACCCTAGAATATAGAAAAGGTAAGATTTTGGTGATGTTTTGTTATGGCCATAACTCCTTCAATACTTATCTGTTTGACGCGTTCCAATAGTCGAAACTGATTGTATCGAAAAGCTCTATAACTTTGACTTAGACCATTTTTCCAAATTCCTAGCCAGTATTGAGTTATGATCACTTTTATGTTTGTAGCTGCTGGAATTCAGATTTATTTGGCAACTTTATCTTTTCCTTTTTCATATTTCTTGTCTTTATCTCCAATTTCCATGTTAATCTTCTTTCCCTTATCTCTTAGGCATCTAATTAATTACCATATATCTATAAAGCTTCACAATTAACAAACCATTAAACCCAATATGCTCTAAAAATAATAAATAATTAAATCAAGAAACGAAATAGGAAAGTGTACTAAATCATGAGAAAATCGACCTATAACCTAATAAATACACCTAAAATGATGTCTCTAACTAATATTGAATCATCACAAATGGGGAGACATCACTCCCTTAAGCACTTTCTTTTACATGGTTCAAAGTTCAATGTTGTTGCCTCACTATTTATTTGTGATATAGCCTCCCCAGTAGTGGGTGAGGCTATTAAATCTACCAATCAAAACTTGCAACCTTTCTTTGTTCATACCTCGATCAGTTTTGCTGAG
Source organism: Nemophila menziesii (assembly GCA_029959085.1). NCBI lineage: Eukaryota > Viridiplantae > Streptophyta > Magnoliopsida > Boraginales > Hydrophyllaceae > Nemophila > Nemophila menziesii. The sequence goes on along the minus strand of JARWIR010000017.1, from coordinate 8,147,117 downwards.
ACGACTCGAGTTACTCCAAAAGGGTCACATCCACGGATTCTTGTAACCCGATGGTCTATTCTCATATTTGAAGGCTTTCCATGCAACCTCATCACCTACCCCAAACTCATCTTCTTCTCTCTTTTTCACGGATTCTTGGGGGACTTTAGTTTTTGCCTCTTTGTTCACATCTCTTATTGTTGAAACCTCACATGACTCCTTCTTCCTTGTCTTTCCCAAAACATAAAATGTTTGGGATTCATTTTCAATGTGGAGGGTCACAATTCCCACGTGTGCATCAATTATGGTGTGGCTTGTCGCCAAGAATGGATACCTAGTATGAACGAGACGTTTTGATATACAACATAATCAAGAATAACAAAGTCAATAGGAATAGCTAGATTACCTATGCGGATGAGCACGTCCTTGATGATTCCCCATGGCTTTGTTGTGGATCCATCCACCAATTGCAAGATGACGTATGTTGCTTTGGTATCTCGAAATTCTGATTCTCAAATACACTCTTGGTCATAAGATTGACACTCGAAATCAAGGCACACATCACCTTCGCTTCAAATTCACCACCTATCCTGATTCGGAGGTTATATCCTCCAAAATCTTGAATCTTTTGTGGTAGCTTCCGTTTAACTTCTTGTCAATAATTCTTCAGTGAGAGAAACAGTCTCAATCTCGATAATTTCATTCTTCTTGGAGGGATTCTTCTCGAAAATTTGCTGATGTTTTCGCTCTTTCTTGACGGTCTTGAGTACGGGACGTTGATCTATACTTGTTTCGACATCTCTATGGCCTTCTTGTACTTTGTATCACCAATAGGATATGTAATCCTTAATAGATATGGTGGTGATAGAACCAAATGTGGTGGCGGCGACTCCGCCCTACTCTTCTCTTCCACCCTTGGTGCAACGACTATCTCTCTATCAACCTCATATTTATCAACTGGTGGTCCTTTGTGTGTGCTTAAAATAAATGCAAAAAGTAATTGAACCACAACCGCAAGTGTACAGTTGTCCCAAGTAATAATAGTGATAACAGATTCGTTCGCAGGGACGGTTGGTTAACTACAATGCTTATCAAGTAATGAATGGTTGCACTTATGAAAGCAATCAAAAGGTTTAATAGTTGATTGGTTGGTTTGTATTAATCATAAGTATGAAAGACTAATACGAAAATGTAAATAAATAACTAAGACGCAAGTAAATAAAGGTAAGACGCAAGTATGAGCAGACAGTACTTGAGAGACGCAAGGGTTTTTCCTAACTATCATTCATTTCAGACATTGTTTAAGGGACAAATTGGTAAATTTGTATTGGTCGGGATTCTATATTCTCCTTACCCCCGTCAGGGTGGACTAAGGCGCAACTCTCAAGTGCTACAAACCCCGTCAGGGTGATTATAGTCCACTCTCAAGTGATTAAGTTTAAATTACCCAATAGGCCATAGGTTTAATTAAGCTCGTCAGAATCAAATAATTTCTAACCTACATTCGTTAACTAGTTCGGTACCTAAACCCCCCGTCAAGGTGATCCAATCGCCACTAATTGGAATAGCTTAGATACTAAGTCCTATTATTAATTGATCAGGTCAATAATAGTAATTAAACACAAATTAAAGAAAAATACGAATTACCCAATTTGATTTAAATAATAAATATCCCAAATTCAAACATTCGAAATGAAATCAAATTGGGATTAACCCATTATGCGTTCTCAAGCACTAATTAAGTTTAGCTCATAATTATTGAAAAGATAAAAACTAAAGAAATAAATAATTTCATCATGTTTTACAGAATAAAATAGAAGAACCTAATTACGGAATTGAATTGGCTGAGAATTGGAGATATAGACAGTCTCCAGCTCTTGCTTCTTCTCTTCCTGCCTCTAGCTTCTTCTCTGGTGTCTGACTCTTAAGCGTATGTTATTTTTTGAAAAAGGTGTGTGAAAATAGAAGTCTAAAGCCCTTTTATAATGTTAAAAACGGATTAGGGCTTTTCTTTAAGGATTAAGTTAAAATAAGAAAAGCCCAAATCCATAATTAAGCCCAAATCCCGTAACTGCTGCACCACCTCCACTAAAACAGCTCTAGTCGCTTCGTTATAATTCCTATTGACATGAAATCACTTGCTAAATTTCCGTAACTCGATAAGGAACATAATCTCTTCAAAGGTCAGCGGCTAAATCAACACGTAAGTGCCTCGAAATCAGAAATCTTTGGCCTGTTTCCAGATTTGCAGCTTCAAAATATAATTCTTTTCAGGATTTATCTTCAAGGTTTGACTCCATATCACGATCTTTGACTTTCTTCTCGGATTTCTCTTCTAGCTAACATTCAAAACCTACAAACTTTTTACTAAAACTACCAATATTACGCGCAAAAGCTTAATAAATTAAAAATGCTAGAAATAAAAGATGAAAATTGGATTATTGCATATTTAGTCCAAAAGTCTATCTAAATAGTCAAATAAACACCAAAAATGATGTCTCCCAAGGGCATAAAATTAGAACATTTAGGGAGACATCATCAACCCAATCTTCAATAATCACCTCATCCAAGTTCAGCTTGGTTGATTTCTATCTTATTTGGAATCTCCACCACAATCGGTATGACTTGTGGTGGTTCTACCTTCTTCTCATCTTGAAGGCTAATAGTCTTACATGACTCAAACCCCACACTTTTGTCACTATTTTGTATGGCCTTCACCTCAGTTTGTGTGCCTTGGCCAATACTCCTAGGAGGAGCTTGTTATTGATTCTGAAGATGGTTGGAAATTTGGGAGACTTGATTCCCTAAATTTTTTAGTGCAACACAATGCTTGTTGAACCTCTCGTTATTTACTCGCATGTTCTCTTATGTCATTGCTATAAAAGATTGCAGTGTTTGTTGAAGATCATTAGTGGAGCCTTCTTGTGGATGAGCACGCAATGTTTTTGAAGAAAGACTATCAACATATGCATCATAAGTGGGTTGTGGTGGAGAATATTTATTCACATGACCTTGTCCCCCTTGATACGGAACTTGGGACCTCGGCTGGAAATTATTATTTAGAGATTGTGGTTGTAAGAATACCTTGATTCACGTTGATGTCTCCTGTTTTGTTCTAAATATTAGCCTTAGTAGACATCATTTTAGGTGAATAATAGACTTATTTGAAAGACTTTTATGCTTATTTCGTTATATTGCATTTTCTCCCCTTGGAATTACGTTATTGCACTTTTAGACCTTTTGTACGTTAATTTTTTTGTTTTAGTGCAAAGTTATTAGGTCCATGGATTCTATGGAGCACCAATACAAGGAGGAGAAGTGGGAATTAAAGTCTTAGAGCGAGCGTAGAAGTCAAAGGCAAGAAAAGAATATTCGAAGAGTTGACTAATAAAGAGGATAATCTGGAATGCGGTTACTAATTACTGTTTTTGAGCCACTTAGCCATTGATTCAGCCTTTGAGTCATGAAATAAGAAAGCTCCGCCTTTGAGTCAGGAAGATTTGAGGAATGAAATCAGGTGATTTGGAGTTGAGACGCAAAAATTACGGCCGTGTTACTAACAGTTGTACATCAGGTACGGGATTTCTTATATGGATTTGGGCTTTTCTCATTTAACTTATTACTTTTAGTAAAAAGCCTAATCTATAAATAGGCCTTTAGACATCATTTTTACATACGCTTCATTATTTCACAAGAGAGAGTAAGAGCAAAAAGGAGAAGGAGAAAGCTAGAGATGGAGAAAGTCGTTTCTTCCATTTGCATCAACCCCTAAATTAGGTTATTTGTTTTATTTATGTAATTGAAAATGAATGCAATTTGTTTATTTTCAGTTATTTCTGGTCTTAGCATGAGCTAAATTCATTTGCACTTGAGAATTGCACTATGTGTTAAGCCCTGGTTTTTTTAATTAATGTTTTTCTAAATTTGGGATTTAGTTATTTAATTTAAACTTTGTATTCTGTGTTGACTATTATCTTAATTTTCTGTACTATTTTTGAAGTCATGAATCAAACATAGGTTATAGTAATTGGGTTGTTCACTATAATGGCAAAGTGTCACCTTGACAAGGGGTTTAATTACGGAGCTAGGTAATAGACGCGTGGTATTCGCCAATAACCTTGACGGGCTTGACTAACCACGCAGCCAATGAGGTAAGAGACTTAACCATTCGAAAGTAGATATAGACGGGGTTTATAGTACCATAGAAGAGCTCATAAGTCCACGTTAACGGTGGTTAGGAGATATTAGAGTCCTGACTAACACAATAATACTAGTTTAGCCCTTAAATAGAAGCATTGATTATAGAGATTTAGGTGAAACCCTTGCGAGACTCAAGTACCCTTCTCATTCTTGCGTCCAAAATTATATACTTGCATCATTTCTTTTAAGTTGATCAATTTAATAATTTATTTTATTGCATCTTTAGTCCTTAGTAAAAAACAAACAAAAATCTTATCAATTTATGTTTCTGTTAACAATTAATTCTACTAGTTGATTAATACCAGTGTTAAAATTATCCGTCCCTGCGAACGAAACCCGATTTATAGGAGTATTACTTGAACAAATGTTCCCTAGCAGACTATGGATCCTCTACTTTTATTGTATTATTGTATAACACCCCAGGACCCACCACACGTCCCCATTCAGATTTGACCATTGAAGGCCCTGATGATTGCAATTCCACTTTTAGTAACAATGATTACCTGATTGGTAATTTTCTTGATTCGACACGAAAAACGAGAAATTTGAATTACCTTAATACTCTTCCCAAATTTGATCATTAAATCCACGGCTCGGACAACCTTGTGCCTCTTGAACTAAGTTGAACTTGAACTGTCTCCCTTGGATATCTTCTTTCACAACTAGTGCCAACTGCTTCATTTGATTCTCTAACAATGAAATCTTTTCATCTATAAAATTATCAGTATCTAAGTGTAGCATACCTTTCATATTATTAGTAGGATCTCACGATGGTGGCCAACTCCTCTCAGTCTCTACTATCTTCTCCATACCAATCAATGCTTCATTCAGATCCATAGACACAAAACCTCCATTTCTAAGATTTTTTACCCTCTATCATGAATTTTGGTCGAGACCTTGATATAACAATGCTAGTTGAAGCTCCTGGGGGTGGGGATAACCATGAAGTAGACATCTATTTAACCTTTATTTAAACCTTGTCCATGTCTCTCCTATGCTCTCTCCATCGTCTTGGCGGAAATTAGCTAGATCCATTTGATCCTTCATTCTCTTACTCTATGGATAATAGCGATCAAATAATTTTAATTGTAGTTCATCCCATGACGTAATTGAATCAGATGGTTGAAGATCCAACCACTCAAGAAAACCCAGAACATGAAGTAATACATTTGCTCGCAAGTGACGCCTTGAGTAATATAGGCATCATAAATCTACATTAACTTCAAAATAGATTGGACCGGATTTTGATATGCAGCATCACTGTAGTTACCATAACTCATGAATTGATTCAACATACCCGTATCGGGCATGAATCGAGCAGCTTGAATAACTGGAGGGTGAATCTTTATCAGTTGAACACAAAATTGGCCTCCCTGTCAAAGGATACCTTGCTCACTACACGGGTTGCTAAGTAGAAATCCTCCATTATCTCCTACTTGTGTTTGCTTCTGTGGGAATTGGATTTTTATTGATAGGATTTTCCCAAGGTTGTGCATCGGCTATTCTTGGGATTAGATTCCTCTCAACATCTACATTCAATGGCTCATTGTTATTAGACACCACTTCTTTCTTCCTTATTTCTTCCTTCTTTCTTCCTTCTTTCTCTCTCTAGCCTCCTTTGAGATCGAGGTAACTTCTCAGGATCTAATAGCATACACCAAATCTAAGAATCTGTAACAAACAAAAAGAAACAAGCATAAAACAAAAAAAAACTAACCTTACTGTACTAAACAAAAAAATAATAATTAACAAAGTAATTCGTGACAACGGTGCCAAAAACTTGTCATCTCCCAAGGTGTGATAAAATAAACATAACTAATTCACACCTCGAGAAAGCTAACTACCATAAGTGTACAAATCGTTGACAAATAATAAAAATAAGTTTGTAAAGAGTATTGTCTCCATAGAGACTGGATTTGTTAATTTCAAACTCGTATTCCTAGAAAGTGTAGATGATTTAGTTGCTAACTACTAAATGCAAAAATAGAAATAAATAATTTATTTTGGTTTTAAATTAATAAACTAAGAGAGCGAGATGAGATATTTGCTCGATTATGCTAGTATTCTCCTGACATCTCTCTTTTTGGTGATCGATTAATCCATTCACGAGACATTATTTTGGGAGTTTATTGGGCCTAAGTTAGGGATTTTTCCCTCATATTTACTATATTGCACTTTTACTTCTAGTTTCGGACATTTTATTATTTATAGAGCTTTTGTGTCTTAATCGTGTGTTAAGTGTGTATATCTTAGGCAAATTCTAGATGCAAGGTTCCAAAATGAGATGAAAAAGTCAAAAAGTAAAGAGACATCCCAAGCCAAAGCGGAATTTGAGCTTAGAGTCACTTTGGAAAGTTGGAGCATTTGACATATTGGTGAGAGCTTTGGACATGATTCCTTTTGATTTAGAGAGAACTTGAAGTCAGTGTCACGTGGCAAGTTATGGAAAATAATTCGGAGTTAAGATGAAGAAGTTATGTCATTTGCTTCCACTGTGGTTCGAACCTGGATTTTGTTTAGTAAAACGGGATGGGGCCCTTCTAGACCTAATTAAGCAAGCCTAAAGGGGGCCCAAACGATTTTACTTCATATTTAAGTCATTTGGCAGCCCCTAATTTAAACACACACACTTCATTATCTAATTCAGTAGCCATCTGTTTCATCATAACGTGGAAGAGGAGAGGAAAAATAAAGAGAAGAAGAGAAGGGTTTGTCTATGAACCCAATGATCCTTCCTCAACCATTCATTATTTATAGTCAGTATTAAGAGTAACTTATCTTTATCTTTTATTTTAAACATGATTATGTCATTAGTTTAATTAGTTTTTCTTCTTTTATTATGAATTAACCCGTCATTGCTTGAGGATGCTTAAGTAAGACTTTATGCTTAGCTTTTTAATTTAGTTATTATATTTGGGATATTATGATATTTAATTGAGTTTAGTTTGATTTATTTTTTTCATTTCTTTATATGTTTGTTTTGATACTACCTGTGCTCTGGCCAAGAAGTGGGTGGCTATAGTAATCGGCTAACACCCGAAGTTGGGGTCTCAATTACAAAAATAGAATATAAACTCCTAGTGTGAGGCATTGAACCTGACGATCTTTCCCATTAGGTAGTCAAGTGGGTGAAAACTTAATTCATCTGAAAGCCAATTGGTGGGTAGGATTGCGCTCTAAGACTACCCTGACGGGAGTTAGAGAAACCTTTGAATCCCTACTAAAGTGAAACATCACCACTCGCCCTTATCAATAAAACTATTAAATAGCGGCATAAATGATTACTAGTAATGCCTCAAGCAACTCTCTTATATTCGTTCATATATTTTATCAATTTACTTATTTATTTTCATCATTATTTTAATTCTTGTTGCCATTAATTTCTTAGTTGTTACTCATTCAAGACCAAATAACGTTTCATTAATTGTAATCTTTAGTATTTCGTTATTTTCCATCGCAAGCTTTACGCAATTACACCAGTTCAAGCACATTTTCTCTCAATAAAAATCCTTATGGAAAACGATAACCTTAATAATAAACTTTACTTGCCACCGATCTGTACACTACGGAGTGTCACCCTTTTATAAAGTTGATTTATTAAATCACACTCTAGGGAAGAACAAGTAAAATGGTGCCAATGTTGGGGATTATAGTGTAGATTTTTGTGCTTTTATTTCAGTGTAGAAGTGTCTAGTTAGTTTTTGGTTTTACTTTGTTTTCTTGTTTTTGTATGTTCAAAGATTTATATGCTTTTTTGAATGCACTTGGATCCCGAGAAGCTTCTTCGAGACCAAAGGAAGAGAGAAAGATAATATAAAAGGAAAGTAGTTATGTTGCAAGGTATCCCTGAGCCGGAAGTGCCTTTTTGTATTCAACCTTTGGGGATTCGACCTTTAGCCATTCAAGCTGCACGTTTTAAGTCCGACATGTGTATGTTGAATCAATTCCTTAGCTATGGGAATTATAGTGGAGCCGCCCACCAAGATTCGATATGTGTTATCCTGAAGTTCATGCAGATATGTGACTCCTACATTACTAAAGGTGTTATAAGGGTTAATTTTACTACTTCATCTTCCAGTTCTTCTTAACCGAAGGTGCAAGTGTGTGGATGGATAGACAACTATCCTAGACTATACCTAATTGGGATGCACTTCAAGCAAAGTTTTCCGATTATTTCTACCCACAAAGTATGAGGATGAAGTACCATATTGAGCTTGTGAATTTCAATCAAGACATATAAGAGACCTTAGGGGAGACATGGACTAGATTTCAGAACAGTTAGCGAAGTGCCCTCTTCATGAGTATAGTTCTCTAATGCAGCTTTCTATGTTTTATAAAGGGCTTGATAGAAGTTCAAGATTACGAGTTCATAATCTCGGTGGTGGTGTTTTTGTGTTAATGAATTCTACTCATGCTACAGCGCACCACAACATAAATAAGTGGTGAAAGTTAACCCTCAGCCTCCCTTTTGACCTAACCTCAAAGCTTCTTCTTCTCCAAGCCTTCACCCATCATTAGAGCTTTGACCAAAGCTTTACCAACCATCGAAATACACCCAAAAAAATAATTTTGTACATCTTTCCTAACAAAAATTACCATCCCAAATCATTCCAACATCAAAAGAAATCAAGAATCGAACGAAAAAATTTAAAAATTATTTTTCCTAATACTTTTATTCCTTCTTATACCACACCTAATCCTTCATACCCACATAGCAAAACACTTTCCTTACACCTTTTACACTCTAAATATTACCGCATTCAACCATTCAAGGGTAACTCCAAGCTTGGTAAGATTTTGAGTTGAGGGTAAAGGAAGATGACACAAAGAACGGAGCCACTTGCTCATGAGAGGGAGATGAAGAAGAGTTTAAGCACGGATTTGGGTGAGATTAAGTTGGAAAACACATGAGGCTCATGTGAGTCAAGCAAAGAAGCGAAAGGGCATTTCGAGTCATGTTGGTAGAGAGAAACTGGTTATTATGGAGTTGAGTGTTCAAGTACAAATAACCGAGATTCTGAAAGGTAAGACACCACAACCTCTCCAAGTCAGGATGCCTCTACCCAACAAAAGCGGTAATTATAGGGCCTTAGATACTAGTGTGATTCAAATTATGCCTACTTTGACACTCACAATTGTGCGAATATTTGATGAGGAAGTGGAAAAGGTGAATTTAAGAGATTTTTTGAGAAAGGTGAAAGAGTGGGTTGGAAGACGTTCATGATGGAGAATTCAAGATTGAACATTGAGCTGGTGAGAGAATTATTTCTTGGCCTCTTTAGCCGAGATAGTATAGGAAGAGTTCTCATTCGGGAAAAGTTGGTTCTTCATATGGTTGAAGAGAATCGAGACCACTTCAAGTTGAAGAAATTAGTTGAGCCATACAGGTATCAAGAAGTTGTGAAGAAAATCGAGACCTTTGATTGTAACCAACTACATGAACACGTGTTAAGTAAGGATTTGGTATTAGTTCAAGAACAAAAAGAAAAGGTGTTTAAAATATCTTGGTCTTTCAAGTTCATTCAACCTGGGGCAAAAATCTGGTACCATTTTCTTGCACCCTAAGCCTTAGGGTACGCTTGAACCGCGGATATACTTCGGAATCCGCCATCTTGTTGGATTTTGCTATAAGAGAGGAGGAAGTAGATGTAGCGCAAGTTATTTTTGATGAGGTCATTCGATTCATAGTCAAACCAAAGATTTTAGTTAACTTGAAGTACCCATCAATGATCACTAGCCTATTACGAAGGCGGATGTGAAACTTGGGGAGAAAGATAAGCTTGTTAGCAAGTCGAGTTACATCTCAGATGATGCTTGGATCAAGAACATTTTGAGAGGAGTACAGTAGAAAGATTCTTCTTGGCAAGAGAAGGTGAGTGAGAAACTTAATCAAATCAAATTAGCTCAAACCTTCCTTGCCAATGATGTGGCACTAATCAAAGATAATCAAGTGCACATCATGACACTTCTATAGCAAATATGACGCAACACCGCGAAGGATCCACCGCATCCCATCTTGAATGGTGATCACGCGAGGCAGTATCCTCAAGAGTATGTTTTTCCCTTCTTTACCCCTTTCTATATATATATATATATATTAGGTGTTTTTCTATAATTTTATTGAGTCTATTTCGAGTCGTGAATGTCATGGATCAACTTTGAGTTGAGGGTGGACTCCGTTGTTTCCACCCACACTTTTATGTGTTTGAATTGCTTTCAATAAGTGTGAATGTTTGTGTAGAATCTAGTGAATGTTTTTTTAAGCGGACTTTTAATGAGTTAATGATAGTAGATAGTAGATTTATAAACTTGTCTTGTATATGCTTAAAGGATTTACATGAAATGAAAATTGAAAGTAAAGGAGAGATTAGTGAGAAATGCGCATAAGTTACTTTGATTTTTGGGAGCATGAGTAGTGTGTAGAACGTGATATCTAAACTAGTTGATGAACCATTTAATGAAAGTTCTAGAAGTGAGAAAGTAACTAATTTGTATAGGATAGGACATGATTAGGGAAATTCTTTCTTAGCCCTTTGTGCCTTTTAGCTTTTTGTCCATGTATTATTGATATATTATCCATATCAGCTTCTCTTTACCTTTCTAAGCCTTTTTAATTAGCCACATTTCAATCTTTATCCATTAGATTTTTACGAATTTTCCATATGACATGCACTCAAATCGCGATGCTTTGACACTCGTCTTGAGCTTGATTTTGGGTGGTGTTTTATGAGAACTGTCAATTGTTGGGTTTATGCTATGTGACCGGGCTTTCAAGTCACTTGTTATATATACATTGTAACCCTTTGCTAGAGTAATAAAAAAAGAAAAATATTTGAAAAAGATGAAAAATATATATGGGAAAAAACATAGTGCCATGACTCCTCACATCAAAAAGAGAGTCATTACCACTTACAAAAGAAAAATATATATATTTTTGGACCGGCAAAGTGGTGATTCTTTTAGGTGATAATGAAAAGGTTTTATTTGGGTTATTGGGGATGCAAATAAGGGCAACAATTGGTTGAATGAGAACATATTTGAGAGTAACTCAAGCTCTCAGGAGACTCTTTGATGGCTAGTGGGGAGAGAGCCAAAAGCTTATTCTAAATTATCCAAATATAAGTATCACACTTACTCTAAGCCTACATTATAGCCTTAAAGACCTTAGTATTCTTGACTATACAATTTAGGACCTTTTGAATTATATAGAGTAGTTATATGGACCCTAGAAACTATGTGATGATCGAGAAACAACTTATATCCATCATTGTGAGCTAAGAACTGACTTAACTCCGCGTATTGCAAAACTACTTTTATCTTGAAAATAATTTGAGTGAATTGTATATTTGATAGGTATATAGTTGATTTAGTTTGTTAATTATACTATATGAGACTTGTTAATATTTGTACTTTAATGTCATTCATTACTTTTCTACTCTTTCTCTCATCTTTGACGTATTGGACTTAGACCCTTCTAAACTCTATTTTCTTTTCTATTTTGCCGGGACGACAAAATCTTGAGTTGGGGATCTTGATGTATATCTTTTTTTGATAGATTAATTCATTCATGAGACATTATTTTGGGAGTTTATTAGGCCTAGTTAGGAATTTTTCCCTATATTTGATATATTGCAGTTTTACTTCTAGTTTTGGACATATTACTGTTTATTGAGCTTTTGTGCCTCAATTGTGTGTTAAGTGTGTAGATTTTAGGTACATGATTTATATAAGGTTCCAAGATGATAAGAAGAAGTCAAAAAGTCAAAAGAAACCCCAATCCAAAGCGAAATTCAAGCTTAGAGTCACTTTGGATAGTTGGAGCGTTTGCCGGAGAAATCTTTGCACCTTAGTGTTTCAGTCACTACAGCATATTGGTGAGAGATTTGGACCTGGTTCCTTTTGCTTTAGAGATATCTTAATGTCAGTGTCGCGCGGGAAGTGAAGGAAGCCAATTATAATTTAAAATGAAAAAGTTATGTCATTTGCTTCAACTGTGACTCGAACCATAATTATGTTTAGTAAGACGGGATGGTCCCCTTCTAAACCTAATTAAGCAAGCCTAAATGGGGCCAAATGTTTTTACTTCATATTTAATTTATTTGGAACCCCCCAAAATACACACACTTCATTATCTAATTCATTATCCATCAGTTTCATTAGAACGTGAAAGAGGGGAGCAAAACAAAAGAGAAGAAGAGAAAGGGTTGTCTATGAACGCAGTGATTCATCCTCAACCATTCATTATTTAAATTCAGTATTAAGAGTAAATTATCTTTATTTTTTCTTTTAAACATGATTATCTCATTAGTTTTAATTGGTTTTTCTTCTTTTATTATGAACTAAACCCTCATTTCTTAAGCATCCTTATGTAAGGCTTTAGGCTTAGCTTTTTAATTGAGTTATTGTATTTGGGATATTATGATATTCAGTTGAGTTTGGTTTGATTTACTATTTCATTTCTGTATATGTTTGTTTAATACTACACGTGCTCTGGCCAAGTAGTAGGTGGTTGTAGTAATAGACTAACGCCTAGTGCAAGGCATTGGACCTAACACTCTTGCCCATTAGGTAGTCAAGTGGGTGAGAATTTAATTCATCTGAAATCCAATTGGTGTGTAGGATTGCGCTCTAAGTCTACCCCGACGAGAGTTAGAGAAACCTTTGGATCTCGACTAATGCAAAACATCACCACTCGCCCTTATCAATAATACGATTAGCTAGCGGTATAAATGTTTATGAGCAATCCCTCAAGCAACTCTCTTATATTAGTTCATATATTTTATCTATTTACTTGTTTATTTTCATCATTAGTTTAATTCTTGTTGTCATTACTTTCTTAGTTGTTAATCATCCAAAACCACATAAACATTTTATTAAATGTAATCTTTAGTATTTCATTATTTTCCATCGCAAGCTTTACGCATTTGCACAAGTTGAAGCACATTTTCCCTCACTGATAATCCATGTGGAAAACGATAACCCTACTTATTAACTTTACTTGTCACGATCCGTACACTACAGAGTGTCACCCTTTTATAGTGGTGATTGATTATGTCACACTCTAGGGCACAACATCCCCTCTTCTACTAAGTCTATGATTTCAGTTATAAGGGTAAATTGGGTCCTTATGTTAATCGGGATTCTAACTTCCTTCTAACAACCGCCAAGGTAGCTTAGAATGCTTCCTCACTATTAGTATAGTCCTTGAGTCAGATTATTCAACGCAAAAGCTCAACGATATAAACTAACGTATGTGATTATCCGACTAGGCAATGCATTGGGATCACTGCTGCATATCGAACGAATATAAACCGATAATGTTCCTAAACCCCCCACCAGGGTCATAGGTTAGATACTAGGGTCAATCTATAGTTGATAAAGTTATAAAAAGACTCAAATTCATTTGATTCATATGCAGCTATAAACAAATTCCTAATTCAATTAAAAAGTAATTTCTGAATAACATAAATATATCAATAAAGTATTCAAGGTTCATACATAATTGGAAACTCAAGCCACAAGACTTTAGTGCATAGTTAAATAAATAAAACTAAATAGTAAAAATATTAGAATCATGTTCAAAATAAAAAAATTAATACTAATTACCGTAATGATAACGATAAAATGGTGTAGAAGTGGTGCAGTAGGGTTTAAGCTTCTATTTCTTTTCTTCCAAGCGTTTTTGCTCTGTTTACTCTTCTTAATTCTATAAATAATTATTGGTCCCCCTTTTTCTAAACTTAATTTATGATATATATATAGGGTTAAAAACATTTAATGGGTTGTACCAAATCCAACCCAAAAACGTTTTCCATGAAGGGTGGACTAGTTCGAGCCAAGGCAGCTGGAACTTTAATAACTTTTTCAATTCAGCTAAAAATCACAAACTGATAGTTATTACACTCTCCTGATTCCTAGTTCTATCTAGAAACAAAATGGCTCCTCTGGAATCTTTATCAATTGTACATGGTGATACCAACAAGTCGGATTCTAAATTTGGCCGGCAACTACTTCAAAATATGAAAGTGGTCGAATCTTCCTTTAACGACTTGACTCGTGTTTGAACTGTCTTTCTCGTCTCTTTATACTCGTCTTAAAATCTAATAGCATCCAAGTACCTAAAAGTTGCACACTTAACACATATATTACGCACAAATAGCTCAAAAGGAACAATTCTCTAAAAGTAGACAAAAAAATGAGAAACTATCAAAATAATATGGAATAATTCCTCAGATATGCACAATATTACCAAAAATAATATCTCGTGACTAGATTATTCTATCACAATAAAGGAGACATCAAGGAGCGTATGAGAAAGGGGGTGGCTTCCAAAGGTTGTTTCAGCATATGTCATAATTATGGTATGAAATATTTGGAAGATAAAAAGGAAAGTGTACCACTGATATGGTAATATTGATGTGATGGTGTGATATGGGCAACGAATGAATGTCATGATAAAATTATTTGGTATGAAGTGGAATAAGATGTCGAGGGTTATGTAGGGTAATCAAGAGATGATAGTGTTAATAATCAGGATAAAAAAGAAGGTAATGATAGTGATGTCCTTTATCGTGTGATGCATCATCTACAAATACTTGGGAACCAACACGTATTGGAATTGCAAAGCGTGACTAAAAAAGCCGGGGAATAGACGGTACATTCTTGATCTTTTTTCTACTCTTCTGTGATTTAAGGGAGAAGCCCGCGTGTTTTTGGATGCAATGGATCATTACAGGTATTTACATGTTACTAAGAAGGCAATTGTCTCTGTTAACCTTGATATAATTTAGGGTATTAGGTTACTGTCAGTAATAAATTAGTATGTGTAATTGATGGTGATAAAAATAGCCGAGATGATGGAACAACTGGTCCTGTTATATTCCATAATCTCTCTAAACATTTCAACAAGTAAAAAGATTGTATTGCTATAAATGCTAAGCAAAGGGCCGCCTCGAGGATGGTGCAGTTAGAGGTGGATACAATTAAAAATATTTCAAAGTTTAAATTTTCTTTGAAATTTTTATTTTATAAATATTATTCTTTCCATTGTTTTTAAATTAGCATTATTTTATGTATGCAAAAAAAAATAGCATAATTCATGTATAAGACGAAAAAAATTATTAGCTTCAATATAATTTTGTTTCTATTTTGATTTTTATAATATACCGATTTTTTTTTAAAATTTTTTTTTTAAAAAAAAAAAATAATAATAATATACCGAGTATTGTATAGAAATTACTAAGGTATAACAATTTCTATAACCTAAAAGTAAGGTTACGATTTGATGTATGTCATACAATGTTAAAAAAAAAAAAAAAAAAAAATTGATGTATCATCCAGAGAGAATTGCTCGAAATTACGCTCACATAGTCTTTTTCTTTTTTTTTTGGGGGGGGGGGGGGGGGGACAATACGCTCACATATGGTCTAATATTAAGAAATATATAAATTTGTAAATAATCGAAGAAAAGTAAAACTTGGATAGTTCAATTCACTTGCCTAGTTGTGGATCCCATTAAGCACTTATATTGATATATATTCGACATAGATTCCTTTTCATACCACTATATAATCCTAGTTCTCGATGTCCAATAAACATAAAACTCTACCCCTCCCAATCTAGAAACCTACCTTCCATATACAGAAAGAACTGATTGAGAGTCATAGTTGTTCCTCTGGAACCTATAATGGGTAATAATAATTATAACGATGAGTTCACACAGCACCGAGTCGAAACACCAACACCACAACCATTTTTCAAGTCATTTGCAACTTCAATGAAGGAGACTCTCCTTCCTGATGATCCATTTAGACATATTAGAAACCAACCACTTGGTAAAAAAATTGTTCTTGGATTGCAATATTTCGTTCCAATTCTTCAATGGGCTCCTCAGTACACTTTTCACTTCTTTAAAGCTGATTTAATAGCTGGTATTACTATTGCTAGTCTTGCAGTTCCTCAAGGCATAAGCTATGCTGGTCTAGCGAATTTACCTGCTGTTATGGGACTTTGTAAGTATATATATAACATCATGCACTCCCTCAAGTGTATATATATAGGTTTGTGTTGATAATCTATATCTACATGCAGATTCAAGCTTTGTTCCACCATTGATATATGCGATGATGGGAAGTTCAAAGGATATAGCTGTTGGTACAGTTGCAGTACCATCACTTTTAATAGGATCAATGATTGGTAAAGTTGTGAATGTTAAGGAAAACCCTCATCTCTACATCCAGCTTGTGCTTACTTCTACTTTCTTTGCTGGAGTGTTTCAAGCTTCTCTAGGGATCTTAAGGTTAGAAGTTTAAATCATATCTATTACAACTAATTTGAGCATTTACATGTATACATATGTTAATTTTAATTATGTTGTAGGCTTGGATTTATTGTAGACTTTTTGTCACATGCAACAATAGTGGGTTTCATGGGTGGAGCAGCCACTGTTGTGTGTCTTCAGCAACTGAAAGGAATACTTGGTCTTGTTCATTTCACTCATGGAACTGATCTTGTCTCGGTTATGCGATCCATTTTCAGCCAAACACATCAGGTTGACTATAGTACTATAGTTATATATAAATGTACTTTTATCATAAAAAATCCCCAAGTTTCTTTTATTTAATTTAAGAGATGGAATTTATAATCGTTCTTTTAATCAATTATACTTGTGATTATTGCAGTGGAGATGGGAAAGTGGAGTCCTGGGTTGTTGTTTCCTCTTCTTCCTCTTCCTCACAAAATACTTTGTAAGTAATTATATATATAATCAATCTAAAGGATCGAAAATAATTGAAATTTGATCTGAAACTAGAAATTGTGGAGAAAAACATGAGACATTTCTAAAAGGATTATATATAACTATTAATCACTTTACAAATAATTCTTCCTCTTCGTACAAACTAAAAATGTATTAATTACACTTCGCAAATTTTAAAAAAAAAAAAAAGTGTATATATATTCTTTAACTAAATAACAATTTTTCTTTCCTTTCTGCCAAAATAACTATTATATTGGTTTTCCCTCATTTAAAAAAAAAAACTAATATTTTGGTTTGGCGAGAAAATAACATTCATACGAAAACTAAAAGTTATTCCGTACTTCATCATCCATTATTGCTTCGAAATTATTAGACCAAGCATGTGCATGTTAGGGGGAGGAAATTATACAATCGAAGTTTAATTTATACAATTTCATAAAGGTCTATATCTACAAGCGAAAATAAAATAAATAAAGTTAATTTGAGAACTTATGAAGAATCATACTACATCAAACCATATCGAAGTGGATCATCTTATACATAACTTGACACATATAACTACTTTTGACTCAATTAGTGTTCTTATATATATAATGAGACGTATCCTTGAATCGATCTCTAATAGTTAAGACTCTCTACCAATTAGAGACGTATCTATACCCAAAGTGCACGGGCCGCCCCTGATGTTCAAAATTACTCTTTTACGCCCCGTATCTTCACCTTTTGTGACACCGTTAGCCCTTTTTTCATTTTTCTGTCAGTTGACCGTTAGTCAACGCCAGATGGCGCCACCTCACCGCCAACTCAGCCACCTCACCGCCTCTGTCTTCGTCAGCATCGTCCCTAACTTTAAAAAAAAAAAAAAAAAACTTTGAAGGTTTGAAGGCTTCAAACCTTCATCAATGGAGGATTCAGAAAAAATTATAAATCATTGTTGAAGTAATTAGAGATATGAATAATATATAAATCATTTATATCCTATTATGTCTACTAATTAAACAAAAACAATAAAGAGGTATATACTCCTTCATAAATCACTCGTTCATTTCAGCATTTGAGTGGGACTTGATGGGTCTCTTTCTGGTGCTACATCGCAAGAAAAGGAATCTGCAGAAATAGAGGGCCGAGAAAGAGGTATATACTCCTTTTTATTTCTGCAACTCTCCTTCTTCTTTGTTCAACTTTTTGTCAATTACTCAATCAACAATGGAGATGTTAAAAGTAATTCTATTCTTCAGCTCAGTAATTAGAAAACCTTAAGTCTCTTCCAACTTTGGTTTCTAAGGTACTTTAAATTCCACGGCTAATTTTTCCATTTTAAGAAAATCATCCATTAAATCAATATCTGAAATACCAAAAGATTTTCGTGCTGGTGTTACTATTTCTTTACCATTTTTTAAATGCTCTAACTCAGATAACATAATAGAAATCAATGACTCAGCATAACTAGCTTTATCCTCACTACCCATATCAGACATTGATGTCATAGAAACTTCTTGATTACTTTGCAAATATTCGGGTTTTACTTTCTTGTGAGCTTCTTTAAGACTTTTATTTTCTTCATCCATTATAAATAATTTCTGAGTTTTGCCTACACGCCCGTCTTCTTTAATTTTTTTTTTCAAAAATCAACTCCAAATTATTGAATACAGGAGCTTGAAACTTGACTGAAAACTCAGATTTGTAGTTTATTTTTTAATGAACAGCTTCAAACTCAAAAGACCCTTTTGTGTTTCTGAGAATAAGATTTGGGATGCCCCACATTCAAAACTAGGATTCTTACACGACCGGCCTCTAAATCCGTCGCTTTGGATAACGAAATTAGATTGGGCCCTCGATTGTAAACCCCTCGCATTCCTCTCCTAATTTGTAATTAAATTGGATGAATTTGATTAAGAAAAAAAAAGTCATGGAATTTATGAGCGTTAAGGAATTGAATATGGCCAAGAATGCATTAGAATATGTGATTTGGTAACCGGATCTTGATTTTTGGGGTCAAAATCTGCGTTCTGGAATTCGAGATCGTCGGCTATGGCGATGAAAGACATGATCAAAAAACTCCTTCTCCTGAAAGGTTTGTTGCTTTGATGGAGTACTTGGCTATGGCGGTTTTGCAGAGAGAGGATGGGGGTTGTTAGGAAGAAGGAGACGTGTCATAAAGGTTTTTGGGCCAGGTCTTTTGAATTTAATTGGAATGAGACGATGAGGCAAAGAAGGTAATTGATTAAGTTTTTTTGATTTTTCCTCCATTGATGAAGGTTTGAAGCCTTCAAACCTTCAAAGTTTTTTTTTTTTTTTTTTTAAGTTAGGGACGATGCTGACGAAGACAGAGGCGGTGAGGTGGCGCTGAGTTGGCGGTGAGGTGGCGCCATCTGGCGTTGACTAACGGTCAACTAACAGAAAAATGAAAAAAAGGCTAATGGTGTCACAAAAGGTGAAGATACGGGGCGTAAAAGGGTAATTTTGAACATCAGGGGCGGCCCATGCACTTTGGGTATAGATAGAGGGCCACACGAGGGCTTTACCCTAGTTTTTATGTTAGCAAAATTAAAGAGAGTTGATCTTCTATCAATAAAATAAATTAATCTATATATTTTATTTTCACTATAGTTATGATTTTCTTTTTGTTAATTGTGATACATATAGAGCAAGAAAAAACCAACATTCTTTTGGGTAAATGCTATGGCTCCACTGACGTCTGTTATCCTGGGAAGTGTTCTTGTTTACTTTACTCACGCTGAGAAACATGGAGTTGAAATTGTAAGCACTAATTTCTAACTCAACTATTTTCTCTAATAAAAATTATAAATATTGTTTCATTTCACATTAGACTTGTTTTAAGGGTAAGAACAAATCAAATTTTATATATATTTTTGTTGGTTTTGATCAGATTGGGCACTTGAAGAAAGGTCTAAATCCTCCCTCCTTTTCCGATTTGGAGTTTGGGTCACCATTTCTTATGACAGCCGTAAAAACTGGAATAATCACTGGAATCATTGCTATGGCAGTAAGTATCTCATACATAAAAAAACATAAATAATAGTTAAAAGTTACTCCTAGGTAAATTATATGTATTAAAAATATACAAACAAAACTAAATCAATGGTTATATGCAGGAAGGAATAGCTGTGGGAAGAAGCTTTGCTGCATTTAAGAACTATCACATTGATGGGAATAAAGAAATGATTGCTTTTGGGATGATGAATTTAGCAGGCTCTTGTACATCTTGCTACTTAACCTCAGGTACTTAATTTAATCATAAAATATTTCCAATATTACAAGAGAAAGAATTACGTAAGACCTAACTATCTAGTTTTATTCGAATTAATCGTCTAATTTATTTATTTCTTATGATCACAATTCTATATTCCAGGGCCATTTTCACGAACAGCGGTAAATTTTAATGCGGGGTGTAAATCTGCGGTTTCTAACATCGTTATGGCAATGGCGGTTATGATAACATTATTGTTTTTAACTCCATTGTTTTATTACACACCATTGGTGGTTCTCTCTGCAATTATAATGGCAGCTATGCTAGGGCTTATAGACTATGAAGCTGCAATTCATTTATGGAATCTAGACAAATTTGATTTCACAGTTTGCATAAGTGCATACATTGGAGTAGTCTTTGGAAGCGTTGAAATTGGCCTAGTTATCGCGGTATATATAAATCATAAATTAGTACTATATATGTATAATCTTGATCCTATATATATATTAACTTTTGTGTTATTATATATGCCTAGTGTTTTTTATTTTATTTTTTGAGATGAGCTAATTAAATAAAGCATTTCCATGTAGGTCTCATTGTCTCTACTTAGGGTTCTTCTTTCTGTATCAAGGCCTAGAACTTACGCTCTTGGTAACATCCCAAACTCCACTATCTATAGAAGTATCGATCAATATCCAGCAGCTATTAATGTACCTGGAATTTTAATCTTGCATATTGATGCACCAATCTACTTTGCAAATGCAAGTTACTTAAGGGAGAGGTAATTTATTGATCCATCAATCTTATTTTGGAAGATTAAGAATAAATAAATGTTAGATTGTTTATTATTTGAAATCAAATTAGAATATCAAGATGGATTGATGAGGAAGAGGAAAGAATTAAACATTCATTGGAACAGGAGCTACAATATGTTATCTTGGATATGAGTGGTAAGCTTTTTCTGGGATCTAAGCCTTATTAATTTTTGTTAGTTGATCATACAATACCTTACCTGAAATATTGACATCACAGCTGTTGGAAGCATCGATACGAGTGGAATTAGTATGCTTGAAGAAATCAACAAGAGTATGGATCGAAAATGCGTAAAGGTACACAAATATATCATGGTTTTGGTCACTTATTGTAGCTAAGCTATGAATCTTAAACTAATCCATAGATTGGGGCTGGAGCTTAAATGATCACACGGTTCCTACATTGAGTTTTGGTTAATTTTTTTATTAGTACAAATTTTAATTAAGTAATTATATATACAATTTTCAGCTAGTATTATCAAACCCTGGAAGTGAATTGATGAAGAAGCTAAACAAGTCGAAATTCATCGATACAATTGGGCAAGAATGGATGTTTCTAACAGTTGGAGAAGCAGTAAATGCCTGCAATTTCATGCTTCATGCCTGCAAGAAGCCCAAAGCTAAAGCATTGGTTGACAAAGAAGCAATTGAAAGCCATGTTTAACTAAATTAAAATTCCAAATTGTAACTTTTTTTTAAGCGTGTAATATTCGGTATTGTATAAGTAATCTCATTTGCTCCAACATGATTTAAAAGGATTGGATTGGTGATATAATTAATCGATAGTTCATGAAATTTACTATTTAACTTCACTCCTTTTTGTCGTACAATAAAATAGATATATTAGTTGTTTAAGTTCTATATATTGGTAGTGTCACTCATAGGATACTAAATTTATAAATGAAGTAACATTTCAATTTTATTATATGTTATTTTTTGACAAAGTTGGTCAACTTTTCTATTCTTTTGGGAAAGTTTTCCATTTTAATTTAACCTCGAGAGATTAAAATATTTGGATCATGCTAGCACAAAAGATCGTGTTGAGATGGTAGGTTGGTGCAAACCTAAAAGGGGTTTCAAGCTTAACTCAGATGGAAGTTGTGTGGGGCATAGAGGAATGGGAGGTGTTGAGGATTAATAAGGGATGAAGACGGTATTTGGGTGGGTGGTTTCGCAGTTAATGTAAGTTATAGCCTTGCGACTACCACGGAACTCATGGCAATCTATGAAGGGTTAATATTAGCAGTAAAGTTACGTATCAAGGAGCTATGTTTTGAAACGGGAGGACGAGGACCAGCAAAGAAGTGGGTAGACGTAATTCGTGAGATTTTACGGCGTGAACCTCAATTTGTGGGTAGAAAAATCTACAGAGAAGCAAAGGTGTGTGCGGATTGGCTCTCTAAGTGGGATCTAAAACAAGAGGGCAGGAAAGAAATCTTCAAAGAGCCTCTGGATTTGACTGTGGAGTGCACTTACGAGAGATAGAGCAGGATGGACTTGGCCTACATGAATATACTCAGAAACTCTTCCAGCTACCATGAATATGTAGTAGGATCTCTTTACGGTCTTAGGACCTCCATTGTAATACAACAAAAAAAATTGGATCATATCACAAATAATTTTAATCCTCACCCCATTAGGCTTTAAATTAACAAAATGATTCGTTTGTATATATGAGATATTAATTTGATTGATTAAAATATTAGTTCAATAAAATAGTTTGTTTTTACTAACTAATTTATATTTTAAATGGCTCTGGTTTGTAAGGTTGTAAATAAACTAAACCGCTTGCGAGTAGCTCGACCTCGGCTCAGAAAAAGCTCGGTTCAAGATCATTCGTTAAATTAAACGAGTCGGGCTCAAGTAAAAAAACGAGCTCGTTTGTTAAACAAACCAAACAGAGTCTGCTCGCAGGCTTTTCAGAAAAACGCGTGAAAAATAAAATCAAGTTATAAATATCTATTGAATATTTTTTTTAAATATTTGACAATTCAAAAATTTAAAACTAATTACTCTATTCAAAAACTTATCGTATCCTAACACTTACTGTTCACTCTTCCCCTCTACCCAATTATAAAAGACAATTCAAAATTCAACAATCCAAAGTAGAGTTGTAAATGAACCAAGCCGCTCGCGAGCAGCTCGAGTTCGGCTCGGAGAAAAGCTGGTTCGAGATCGGCTAGAATATATACAAGCTTAAGCTCAAGCTCCATTTTAAACTCGATAAGTAAACGAGTCTGCTCGAGCTCGGCTCGTGAGCTCGTTTAAAATTATAAATTATAATTAATATATTATCTACTTATAAATATATTATTAAACCTTCAATATCAAATTACATATTTTAAATTTCTTTAGACATTTATTTTTCATTAATGTTATGTTTCATATTTTCATACCACATACTCGATTAAATACCAAAAAGTTCCATTTCAACCATAAAAAAAACTAAAAAAGATTGTTATATAACTTAAACAAACAAGTTCTAACATTTCTGATTTGGATCATTAGAAGCTCGGGCTCGGCTTGTTTAAATATGAGCTCGTCTCGGCCCGACTCGTTTAAATTTAAGCTCGGCTCGGCTCGACTCGAGAAATTAAACAAAAAAGCCTGTACATCTAGTATTCGGCTCGACTCGTTTACAATCCTAATCCAAAGAGAAAGCATGTGATTGTATTTAATGATAGTTTACAATAGTCAATTATGTTCTAATTGAAAATCTACAAATTAAAAGGTTTGCAACAATCTATCTTTTAATTAATCCAAGTAAGTCCGAGATTTAAAAAAAAACTATCTAGCTCCAGCTCAAAACTTTTTAAACGAGATTCCGAGCTGGAGCTCGAGCTTTGCTAAATTTTCATCAGTCGAGCTCGTACAATAACTTCACAGCTCGGCTCATTTAAATCTATAAATAAATAAACAATCTTGCGTATCTACTATTTAGCTCAGCTTGACTCGCTTACCTCCCTGCTGGTTTTGTTTTATTAAAATCTCAAACTAAGGCCCGTTTAGGATTATCTTTTTTTAAATAATTAATTGAAATAATTTTAGATACCTAAAAATACTCTAGACCCTTTAAATTACTTTTTAAAAAACACTAAATATATGACTCTTAAAAAAATCACTTCAAATGATTTTGAATATCAAAATATTTGTTAATACTTTTTACAAATATTTTAATTTTAATTGAAAAACACTTTTAACTTTGAATAATCATTTAATAAAACAAATAAGACCTAATAGTCCAATCAATATGTAACATCAGATTCATATTTGATTAATGTTAGGTTGACCAAAGGTCTAGCATAAATCATCCGCGATTTTATTTTAGAAACCGATAAATAGTTATAAAACGTTTTAAAAACATAATCTCATTAATCAGAGTCGGCATTGACATGTAATGGTGCCCAAAACAAACATTTAAATAGAACTATTATATATAATTGTTTTTCTTTATAATTTTAATAATAGAATATAAGAAAAATATAATTAAAAAATTGTTAAAAAATTTGAAGACAACATAAACAATATATCACTTGAATTGTACTCTTTTGCACTTTTTAATACAAAAACGATAAATAATTTTGATCAACCATATTTTCTTGTATACATGTTTTAATGTTTAAAATTTTCAATCCATCTTTCTTGTGACATTATCGACTATATTAGGATTTGATCAATTTCCATTTTAAAATTTTTATTTCTACATTCCAACTATGGTAGGTACTATTAATTATATTTTATATGCAATTCACGTATTAAGAAACCAATCTTCCATTAATTGTAGAAAAATGTACACTTTAATTGGTTTTTTTGGATAAGTCTCCCCCATCAAAATTTGAAAGAATGTCATGTCTTAATACAATCTCTACTGGTGTAATCATTTATCAAACTTATTATCATCACCAAAATAAACCCTTTCTAAATTAAATAAGAAACCAAAATTTTATTTGTATACCTTGAACTGTTCAAACCTGCTTCTAAGTGACTCGAGAGTTTGATCAATTATATACAAAAAGTAATCCACTCGAATATATTCTTTAACATGTAGTGTAACCTTGTTATGGGTGTTTACATCTAAAAATTATTTCTCCAAATGATGCGTATCATGGAATACCAGTTCAATTTCCATTACACTTGTATTTTTTTAGCTTCATTCATGAACTTTTTCAAAACATGTGTTTCGATACTTTTGAAGAAAGAAATGAGCTATTTTAATAGTTGTATAGTTACATCAATCTTCATATTTTTTGCTTGAAATGATTTACTAACATTATTAACAACAACCAAAACTGTGTGACAAATAACCATGCTCAACAAAAATTCAAAGTCTTGGATATCATGTTTTTCAAAAAATTCAACTCCACTCCTTGTTTTGGGATCATTGATGGTATCTGCCAACTCAACCAGAGTATCTCTAATTTGTGGAGTTTGATTAATTATTGTCATTACACTTTCTACATGACTTTCTCGATATCTTTCAAATTATCTTTAAGAAATTTACACTATTTTATAGAACCGGGAAATAGTGAATGCAAACGTTGAACTTAATCCAAATAAAGATATGATTTTGGGACATTAGTTTGTCATTTATAAAGTGTAAGGTTAGGGCTATGACAATCACATAGCTTGTACAAAAAGGATATATTTGAATTTATCTTTTCTGAACACCTATGTGTTTCCTTTTATATTAGCATTGTTATCATAACTTGACCACTTACATCATTAATATCAAACTAAGAATCCAATACTTGTTTAAATTTCTAAATAAACCAAACAATGATGTATCATCCCTTAAAAAAACTAAAAGAGGACTCATCTACTTGTATCAGAGATGTCGTTTTATCTACAAATCGTATAATGTGAGTTATTTGTTCCTCATAAGTTATATTGGGAGTACAATAAAGTATGACTAAATAATATTTTGCTTATTTGATTCTTGTATGAATATACTTTAGGTGTCATATGCTAACATTTTGCATCAACTCATATTGAATCTTATGACCAAAATAATGAAACCGAACTTCTTGATTTTCAGCCGAATATATTCTTATGTCACTAGATCAAATTCAACAACCATTTCAATTAGGCTTAAAAAGTCTTCAATATTTTTTTGATAAATATTTTCATTAACTCCAGGAAATGCTAAATTATTTTTTGAAAGACTTGTCCCCACAAAAATATTCTTAATAATACTCGTTTACAATCTTCGCTTTCTCGATTGACTTGTTTGTGTACGCTTTCATCAATAGTTCCATTTTTATTTAATCTCATTTCAAGTTCAACTCATTTGTTCATGCAAATAAGTTGTTCATTACTCATTTCATGACTCCTAATCATCTCACATATATTTACTCATTCTTGTAATCCATCATTAACTACTTGAGTATCAACTCTTCTGTTCTTGAACAATTTACAACAAAAAAAAATATTTGTTATCAAGAGCTTGAATATATAAGCCATTTTATTGTTATGTGTCTCACTATTTGGCGAGTACTAAATGTAATATATTGGTGAAAAATGTCTGCTCCATTATTGTGTAGGTTTTTATCAAAATAATGTCTTATGAGACCTTTCTTTATTAACAAATCTCTCAAAATTTGACTATGTATGTGTCAATTATTTGGATATGTTTAAAGACCCAATAATTTTATCAACATGTTTATGTTGATTATTTGTATTCATATCTGGATGATGTTCTTCATTCATGAAATCTTCTACATCATACTTTGTGTCCTAGATATTGTTTTGAGTCACATGTTGATCATTTTTTAAATCTTCAACCGATTCATGGTTTTCATTCATCAAATCTTCAGTTAAGTTATACTTTTCATTCTTCATATTTTCGCTAGAGACTAAGCCATCCATTACTTGTTACTTCGAAATAATTTAAAAAATGTCCTCGACTTGAATTGAACTAATTATTATGTCTTTTTCTTTTTAAATAAAAGGCCATAAAATTAATGTATAGCACAAATTAACAAATTTTTTTAATACATAGTACTCTAGACTAAGACTATCAACCGCCCATAAGCATAATTTTTTTAGTCTTTAGTTTAATTAAGACACTAGAAAATAATACTTAATTAGTTTCTAATAGTTTTATACTTATTTACTTTTTCTCATTGATAATTCTCATTCTTTAGCTTTAGATTAATTAGTTTAATACTTATTTTGATCAAAATTTAGTTTCATACGCACTTATTCGCTTAAATAACAATTTACCACAATCATGAACCAAATATTCCATTTAATTAAGGTTTAATCAAAATATAAAATTTAATTAGTTATCAATAAATACATTAATTTCATAAAATAATTGAAATTTTAATAGTATATGACAAAACACAAATTATGCTAATTAGCACTATTGACTTATTAACGATTTCGCAAGAACAAAAGTCATTGACTGTAAGTAATCAAAGAAATAAAGCATATAGATTGAATACTTATCTTTAACTTAAAATGCTCTCTAGTACTTTTCCCCAAAAAACCCCTCCTACGCCCTTTCTCCTCC
Organism: Nemophila menziesii; assembly: GCA_029959085.1. NCBI lineage: Eukaryota > Viridiplantae > Streptophyta > Magnoliopsida > Boraginales > Hydrophyllaceae > Nemophila > Nemophila menziesii. The sequence goes on along the minus strand of JARWIR010000017.1, from coordinate 8,119,644 downwards.
TCTCCTCCTCCTTTCACAGTCTAACCTATCCTTCTCCCCCTCTTCTCCCTTCATAAATCCTGACTATTTGCTTGTTGTTTAGTCTGGATCTATAAAATTTAGCCTCATTTACTTCTCTATTGCTAACATTCGACTCATTAAAATCTCTATTTCGGTGTTTTTCGAGTGCAGTTTTACTTTAATATTTTAGTCTTTATCTGTCTCTTTCTCTACAGCAATTATGGCTGGTCTGGATGGGATAGAGGAAATGGAAGATGATTTTACTCTCTCTCTCCTGACAGAGACGAAATTTATGCGTGCTTTGATGAACCTAAACTGTTCCTTCGTATCATTGCTTCAGGTAATATTAATCTTAACTACCTGAAAAGATCATTATCCAACATTGGGGAATCTCTGGTAGAATTACTATTGAAAAACAAGGTACTAATCTCTGTGTTGTCAAATTTGAAAAACAAGATGACCTTGATCTTGTGTGGCTTAATAGACCCTATCATATCTTTGGATTTCACGTTCTTGTTCAAAAATATGATGAAGTTGTTAAAAACCCTGATTTGCTTGAACAACCCTCTTTTTGGGTTCGTATTACTGGAATCCCTCCACTGTTCTTGAAAGAAGGTAATGTTGCTAAAATTGCTTCTAAACTTGGAAAAGTATGTGAGATTGAACTTCCTTCTCCTGAAAAATTCAAAGAAAACTCAGATGTTAGAGGTAGAGTGGAGTGTTTAGTTGCTAAACCTCTAGTCTCAGGCCTTATGTTTAAAATAATGAATGGACAATCAGTTTGGATATCTTTCAAATATGAGAAACTCTTTGACTTCTGTAATTTATGTGGTATTGTGTCCCATGAAGAAGGTAATTGGGATAATCCTGATAAATTGGTTACCGAACTTGGAAACTGGATTAGATATATTGATTCTGATAAGAAAGGGGAAGAGTTTATTTTCAAAGCTGTTAAATCTGCTACTAATATGAATAAGAAAAGAGTTAAGAAGTCTGTTAAAAGAAGAATCAGATTGAATCTTTCCTTGAAGAAGGTGAAATTGAGGATATTTTCCTTGAAGAAGGTGAAATTGAGGATATTAAAGATGGGGCCCATCTTGTTCAGAATTCTCTTTTACTACCTGATGTTAAGTTGGGTAACAAAAGCCTTGCTGGAGTCTCTTTTAAATCAAAGGTCAAGCCTCTCAGCCCAACTGAGATTAATAAACTATATGGACCTACTAGCCCATTAGTGAAGAATAGCCCAAATATCTTGATTAACCCTAGCATCACTCAGAATTCGGATAAGTCTATATGTTTTGGCTCCTCAGAAAAGAACAAAAGCAGAACAAAGCAGGTTAGGGTAGATCTTGGCCTTCCTGCTGAAGAAGAATATGGCTCATTTGTCCCTGCAACTCTTGTAGACTCCATTTACAATGGAGTAGATGATGAGATGGCATATCCTGAACAAGGGAACAATGATGAAGGAATATATAATTGGGATATGTATGGCTCACTGGAATGTCTTGAAACTGAAGTGGTTTGCGAGGTTGGCCCAAATCAACCTCAAAACCTCCAATGATACAAGCTTGGAACTCTCAAGGCATTGGTACGGCCTTGACAGAGCTGAGCCTAGTGGATATGGTTGAGGCTCACCACATTGAGGTACTTTTTCTTTCTGAGACAAAGCGTAAATTTGATTATCTTAATTCTCTCTGCACTAAAATTCATTTGTCTTTAGTTGCATATGTTGATCCTGAAGGTTTATCAGGAGATCTTGCAATCTTTGTCAAAACTTCTGAGAAATTTAAACTTATAAGTTCAGATAAGAACTTAATTCATTGCACCTATGAGGGGTCTAGGTTTGGTTTATGTGAGATTATATTCATCTATGGCCCTACAGTAAATAAAGATAAGGAAATTTCTTACAGAAAATTTCTAATGTCCCTTATATATCTGATTTGTGGTGTGTAATGGGTGATTTTAATCTCATAAGGTTTCCTTCTGAAAAACTTGGAGGAGAAATTGGTGGCTTACATAAAAGAAACATGAATCTTTTTAATGAGTTCATATCACATAATAATCTAATTGAGCTTGAAGCCAAATGATGTAATTTCACTTGGTCAAACAAGAGAAATGACAACCAGCTTATCAAGCAAAAATTAGATAGAATTCTTGTAAGCAAAAATGGATGGATGTTTTTCCTAACTCATGGTGTCACGTTCTCCCACCTACTGGGTCTTACCATACACCAATTATTCTAGACTTTGGTAAATATATTAATTCTAAAGCAAGAAGATTTGTTTTAGAAAAAGGATGGATGCATAATGATGAGTTCTGTAAAATGATTGTTGAGAAATGGAAATCATGTACCTTTAATCATTGTAACTCAGTTACTAGAATTTCTCTTAAACTAAAGTATATTCGCAAGCATGTTGCACTTTGGGCCAGGAAGAGGGTGATGAACAATAGAATTCTGATTGTAAAAACCCTGGCACAAATGGAGCAGCTGTTTAATGAATCATACTCGGATGTGAATAAGTTGACATTTGACTCTTTGAGTTCAGAGCTGGAAAATCACTGGAAAAAAGAAGAACTTTATTGGTCCCTGAGATCAAAAAATAAATGGCTCAAACTTGGGGATAAAAAAAATAAATTTATCCAAGCGAGTACAAAGGTGAAAATAAATGGAAATAGAATTTCTAGAACTAAAAATGAAGATGGCAATTGGGTGAATGATATGGTTGATATTACACTGGTTATTAAAACACATTATAATAGTGTTTATAAAACAAGTCGAAAAAAGGATTACATCCCAATTCTCACTAAGATTAGAAAGGTTGTTTCAAAATATATGAATGAACAACTTATCAGACCCTTACATATTGATGAACTTAAAGAGGCAGTTTGGGCCCTTGGAAGTGATAAATTTCCTAGTCGTGATGGATTTGGGGGTTATTTTTTCAAGAAATTTTGGAATGAGGTTAACCTTGATCTTTTCTTGCTTGTCTTAGATTTTATGGCTAACAACACATCACTTCAATATATTAATAGTACAATAATTGCTCTGATTCCTAAATGCACTAATCCATATGTGATTTCTTCATTTAGGCCTATAAGATGTGCTAATTTCATATATAAGGTCATATCTAGAATTCTTACCTATATACTCCAACCTTATTTGGGGAATATAATCTCTGAAACACAAACAACTTTTATTCCAGGAAGGTCTATCTTTGAGAATATTTTAATTGCCTAAGAGGTAAGTCATTTTCTGAAAAACAAGAGGAATTCTAAGAAATATTTCATTGCTATCAAAGCAGATATGTCTAAAGCATATGAAAATATAGAATGGGATTTCTTAATTGATCTTTTAATTGAAATGGGTTTGACTCTATCTGGATTCAGTGGATTAAAAACTGTATATCAACTGTATCTTATAAGATACAAATTAATGGTGTGCTCTTTGATATCGATACACCACAGAAAGGACTAAGGCAAGGTGACCCCTTAGAACCTTACCTGTTCTGCCTAGTAACTCAAACTCTTACCTTTTTGATTGAGTATTATGTTCAAATTGGACTCTTAAGAGGAATTAAAATTGCCAGAAATGCACCAGAGATTACTCATATTCTATTTGCAGATGATAGCCTCTTTTTCCTAGAAGCTGATGAATATAATGTTGAAATTTTCACAACATCTCTTAATTGGTACTGTTATGCAACAGGACAAAAAGTAGATCTGAACAAAAGTGGTATTCTTTTTAGTATTAATACTCCAGGAGAAGTTAAAAATAAAATTGCTAATCTATTGAGAATGAGTAAATTAAATTATCTTGGCAAGTACTTAGGCATACCATTTTCATGGGGAAAGTCTAAAGTGAAATCACTTGAATGGCTTGTAGAAATGATATTGAAAATAATAGATAATTGGGAAACCAAAATGCTTACTAAGAGTGGCAAGGAAGTGCTTATTAAATCTATAATTGGAGCTATACCAAGCTATATAATGCATGTGTTATTAATTCCAAAGAAAATTACATCACACCTCACCTCTTTGATTTCTGATTTTTATTGGAATAACAAAAGTGAAAGTAGATGCCACTGGGTTAAGTGGCAAACACTTATCAATTCAAAGGAGGATGGAGGACTGAGATTTAAGGATTTTCACTCACAAAATGTCGCTTTACTAGCATCCAATGCTTGGAAATTTATGTTGAATGAAAATTCTCTACTTTTCAAAGTATTTAAAGGCAAGTACTTTTCTGACACCTCTTTTTTACAAGCTACTTTATGTATCAATTGCTCATGGGGATGGAGAAGTTTAATTGAGGGCAGGAAGGTCTTTCAAAATGAAATATTCTGGTCCATTGGATCTGGAGAGAAAGTCAGAATCTGGGATGATTATTGGATTCCCAATAACCCAAGCCTTTCAAGGCCTCAAAACCGTAACCTTACATATGTTTCAGAACTTATCTTACCTGAGTTTCGAGGTTGGAATGTGGATATTATCTTTGAAATCTTTCCTGCTTTAGTTGCAGCAACCATTTGTGTTATTTTTCTACCTTCTTTTAATTGTGATGATGTTCCTTCTTGGAATAACTCTATCTCTGGAGATGTCACAGTTAAAGAAGCGTATAAAAAGATTTGGAAGGCTCAACTAGATGGGATTAAGATAAAAGATAATACAAAAGGAAACTCATCCTTTGAATTGAATATAAATGATTGGAAATTGATTTGGCAAACTTCAGTTATGCCTAAAGTTAAAAACTTCATTTGGAAATGTTGTAACAACGCAATTGCCATAAATGAGAATAAGTTTAAAAGAAGGGTTGTAGACTCTCCCATGTGTGATTTATGTTGTGAAAAAATTGAAATAGTTGAACATCTTTTATTCCACTGTTCATGGGCTAGAGCTATTTGGTTGGCCAGTCCCTTGTGTTATAACTCGTATACAGAACTCTCGTTTAATGTTCAGAAGTGGATACAATTCATGAGATTGGCTAAATCTGAATATAAAGAATATGATCATGACATTACTGAAATGAGCTTTATGATTGCTTGGTTTATTTGGAAGGCAAGAAATGAATTTTTGTTTAAAGGCCATGTCCATGACCCTTTGCTTGTTTTACAAAATGCTCTAAAAGCCAATGATGATTATAACTTAGCCAATAAGTACAACTTTGAGGCTATAAATAGAAATAAAAATAGAGATATTAATCTAATTAATGAAATTGGGGATACAAATATTATACATTCTGATTTGAATGTAGATGTATCAACAACTAGTGGTAATGTTATTAGTTGGATACCACCAAAAGAGGGTTTCTTTAAGATTAATTACGATGTTTCAATTAATTTAAAAACTAATCTTACGGATTTTTCCTTTATTGTGAGAGATTCTACAGGTAAACTAATTGAAGGAATGGAAAAAAAGATCAAAGTTAACTCTATAGAAGAAGCTGGAGGAAGGGGAATACTAGCAGCTTGTTGAATGGCTACTAAGTACCCTACTGGAAGTGTTATGATAGAGAATGACAATCTTTGTATAATTAACCAAGTTAACACTAATTGTAAGGAGAAGTGCAGCCGAAAATAACATAAGGAGTAGCTCTTTCTACTCTGACAATCTTGAAGTGGTTCAAGATATAAACAAAAAGGAAGGAATCAACTGGATAATCCGCCCGATGGTTAACGAAGCCTGGAGGTGGATGGCTAGATTCCAAAACTGGAAGGTCTTACACATTAAACGCGAGTTTAATTGTGTAGCGGATAAATTAGCTAGAGCTACCAGACTTAATATTGATGTGTCTAATTGCCCGTGTGATTCGGTCAGTAGTTTCTATAGGAGTGTCAGTAGACTATGTAATAAATAACTTTATCTCTATGACAAAAAAAAACACTAATTGTAAGTCTAATAGTGTAACTAAACTACTAGTCAAAAACATTATCTTTTGTAAAGTCAAGCATAAACTTAGGATCTCCTTTATTAGGAGATTAAGAAATAGAGTTGCGGATTGGGTGGCTAAACAAAAGCTTCATGGAGCTTTGTTTAGTCTTTGGGATATTTTTCCCCCTTCTCAATTAGCTAGATTGATAGAGAAGGACTTTGATCAGCAAAGCATTGGCTGATGTACTGATTTGTAATTTTCTGCTACTTATTTTAATTAATCTTTCGATTTTGACCAAAAAAAAAGCAATAAAGCATAACATTAAGTTATCATTACATTACTTAAATAATTCATAATATATATATATGATTAAATATAAATAGAATTTATTACATAAAAACTTACAAGAATACGAGCCCGTTTGGGATGGATTATTTTAAAATTAAAAGTATTTTTTGATTGAAATTAAATTATTTGTAAAAAATATTAAAAAATCTTTAGACATCTAAAATCACTTTAAGTGATTATTAATAATCACTTATTTGTATTTTTCTTAAAAGTGATTTTAAAGTTCTAAAATGTTTTTATGGATATAAAATCACTTCAAGTGATTATTTTAAAACGCAATCCCAAACGAGCCCTAAATAAATTAATAGAGAAAAATTATAAAAAACTAACCCAGTTAAATAGTCGCTAGAATTTCAGATATCACGAGCTTCACTCTTTTTTTTCCTAACTTTTTTTTTTGCCCAATGATGTGTATTAAAAAATCGCTGCAATTTTTAACCTCATCTTCAATCTTTCTCAAAATCCTAACTTCGTCATTTTTAACACAATCCTCAACAATCACCTCATCTAATTTTAGTTTGGTTGACTCGTTCTTTTTCGGAATCTCCACTACGATAGATGCAGCTTGTGGCGATTCTACAATAATTTCCACTTGAAGGCTAAAAGTCTTACTTGACTCGAATCCAGCATTGTTATTAATGTTTTGAATGGCCTTTACCTCAGTTGTACCTTGTCCTATTTGCATAGGGTGACCTTTTTTATGGTTTTATTTTCAACGAAGCACAATACTCGTTGAACTTCTCATTGTTTGCTCACATATTATCTTACATCGTTTCTATGTAAGACTTCAAAGTTTGTTGAAACTAGCTAGTGGAGCCCTCTTGTTGATGAGCATGAAGTGTTGTATGAGCAAGACAATCAGCATAAGCATCATAAACAGGTTGCGCTAGTGGTGATGGATTCACATAACTTTGTCACCCCTTGATACTGATTTTGGGACCTTGGATGGAAATTATTATTTTGAAATGATGTTGTGGTTGATAAGAATTAACTTGATTCACATATCTATTCGGATTTCATCGTTGGAAACCCGAATGGTCTTGATTTCCTTGAACATAGCTTCGACCACCCGAATGGTAGTTCCCTCCATTCGACGTAAAGAAAACTGGTTCTAGATTATTAAAATACTCTTCCCAAAAACGACCAAACACTTTAAAATTCAAACACCCTAATGTCTCTTTAACAGTATGGACCTGGGAATATCTATGTTTGATGCTTTCCTCAATATCTAAAGCAAGTTTCTCCAGTTGATCCTATAAACTAGAAAACTTAGCACCTACAATAGTATTACCATTTATTCTTGACGTAACTTTTGAATTTGTGGCTCTCGATGATGTCCAACTTCATTCGGTCTCGATAATTTTCTCCATACCAATCTTTGATTCATTAGGACTGGTGGGGGCAAATGTGTGATAAAAAACAGATAAATAAGATAATAATAAAGGACACACACCCTTAACTACAACAAGAAACTCATTTCAAGTATTACAGATCATTTGCAAGTTTAGTTAGTAAGTAAAGTTCGTTCGTAGGGATTTGATTTGTTAGATCTACTTGTATTCAATAAGCATAGACGAATTTAGATGTTTAGACTAAAATAGAATAAGATAAATAATTATTTAACGTGAATAAATAAATAATGCAAATAAATAAATATGAATGTAAGTAAGATAAATTAGGGTTACTAATATGAGCCTATCTACCGAGATGCTATTCTAATTTTAAGGGTGAATTGAGAATTATATATGTAACCGGGATTCTAAATTCTTCCTAAGCCCCAACAGATGTGAACTTAGGAGGCAATATCTCCCCTACCAGGGGACTTGGGTAAGAGGACCTTGCATAATGATTGGTGGTTAGATCAAACTGTAATGACTATCTAGCTAGGCAAGCCCGTCAGGATCACTACCGCACACTAGACGATTATGTGGTGTTGTCAATAATTGAATCTCCCATGCGAGTGTCACCTCAATTACTAAGGGCAGTCCTAAGATTGGCCAAATATAGGGCTCGAAATAAGTCAAAGCACACAATACATATATATGCCAAGCTCAAATTCGATTAAAATAACAAATGGTGTATTTAGGATTCAGACAAAGTAATAACCCAAACAATTAATAATAGAACTTACAGAATGAAATATTAGAAATATGGTTAAGCCACAAATCTATAGCTAATTACCTTAAATATAAAGAAGGAGAGATGTAGAAGAGGAGTTTGTAACTCTCCTTCTTCTTGTTTATTGTCTTCCTCTACAGGTCCACTTGCTTCTCTGGATGGTGATGAAACTTGATGATAAGGATTAATAACTGAGAAAGGACAATGTTTACAGAGGTAAATAGATATATTTATAGGTGTTAGGTCAAAATCTTGGAGTGGAAGTCAAGTTATTGGAATCTTTTTCCAATTCAAATTCGTTTCCTAAAATATAGGATAAGATAAACACTACTGCTTGTTTTGATCATATATTTTTCGTTACTTGGTCAAATTTAGTGTACGACCAGTCGAAACAACCTCAATTCAAAGATCTATCTGCTGATAAAATATCTCATCCAATGTTTTAATAGATTTTCTGCAGTCTTCAAAACACTGGACGACTTTTCAGCATGGCAGATTTACTTGGCGGCTTTTCCTTTCCTAATTCAACTTTGTTTACTTTAATTTTATCCTTATATTTTGCCTTGTATCTTCTTTCCTTATTTCCTTGACATTTATTTGGCCTCTAAATATTTCCTTTTACTTAAGATTTTGGCGATAACACACAAATTATACCAAAAACGCTACAACAGTAATAAATATCCAAATCAAGACACGAATTACAAAATTATTTAATAGCGGAGAAATAACCCTTAACAATTAACAAAATACATTTAAAATTATGTCTCAAACCTAGATTAATATATCAAAAATATGGAGATATCAAGGACCCATCAAGACAAATCCACCCATTCCAAGGATATCTACCCTCAATCGTGATTTTTGATCGAGTCTTTCATAAGACATTGCTAACTGAAGCTCAGGGGTATAACCATAAAGTGGACATTTAGCTACTCTCTGTTGAAATCTCGTCCATGTCTATCTTACACTATATCCATCTTCTTGGCGAAAATTAGCAAATTCCATTTGATCATTCATTCTCATGCTTGCCGATCAAGAAATTTTGCTTCTAGTTCGTCCAATGATGTAATTGATTCAGATGGTTGACAATCCAACCACTCACTCACACCTCCAGTCAAGAAAAACTGAAACATTAAGTAATACATTTGCTCGCAGTGACACCTTGAGTAATGTAGGCTCATAAATTTGCATAGACTTTTGAAGAAATTAGACTATATCTTGATGTGCGGCTCCACTATAGTTACCATACTAATGAATTAATTCAACATACTTGGATCGGAATAGAGCGCCTTGAATAACTGGAGAGAAAATTCCTAAAAATTGAAATCGAAATTCGTCTCCTTGTCCAGGAAGACCTTACTCTCTACACGGATTGTTTGCAACTTTAGATGTAACTCTTCCATTACTATTACCTCCTACTTGTGGTTGAACTTCTGTGGGAATTAAATTTGGATTGATAGGATTTCTTCCAGGTTGTACTTCCTCTACTCTTGGGATCATATTCCCATCATCATCTACATTCACTGGTGCATTTAAATTTTCCATAGCCTCATACTTTCTTTGCTCTCTTTCTCATCTACTTTGAGCTCAAAGTAACTTCTCAAGATCTTAGAGCACACCTAAGAATTTATAAAATAGACGAAAACAAAAACAATAGTAAAACAAAAAAAACAAGTAACTCTACTACATTAAATAAAAACGCAATAATTAACAACATAGTCCCCGACAACGGCGCCAAAAACTTGTCGTCTCCCAAGGTGTGATAAATAATCTAATAAATCAACACCTCGAGAGATCACTCTCCTCAATTGTATATGTCGGTTGCAAGAAATAAATTAAGTAATAATATTGTTCTCCACATGGACTAAAGTTGTTAATGTATATTCTTGTTCTTTAAGAGTGTTGATGATTCAACTATTATAACTAAAAGACAGAAATAAAATAGAAATATTTGTTTGGTTTTATTTTAAATAAAGATGCAAGAAATGAAATTACTTAATTAATCAATAAAGCAAGTAAATAAACTACGAAGAATGTGAGACAAGAGTTATAGCTCAATTTGAACCTAATATCCTATCGTGACAATGATTGTTTCTAGTATAAGGGTGAATTTTGAGAATTCCTTGTTAATAGGGATTCTAATTTCCTCCTAACTCCCGCCAGGGTTGCTTAAAAGGTTGTCTATCTATTACTATAGTCATCGGTGAGATTACTCTACGCAATAGCTCGATGCTAGAAATTACTAAACCAATATGATTATCCGAGTAGGCAAACCCGTCAGGATCACTACCCCATAACTGATAAATATGAACCGGTTTTATTCCTAACCCCCTCCTTTCTCGGCCAAGGACAGTTAAGTTACTAAGTTCAATCTATATTTGATCGGGATATAGAAAACATAAATTAAATAAATTCAAATGCAGCAAAATAAAGAACCCGATTCAATTAAATAAAAATATTACATATAGCATAAAAAATGAATTTGTTGTCATTCAAAATTATACAATTATGCAACTCATATCATAAGGAATTTAGTCCATAACTAAAGAAAAAAACTAAGTAGTAAAAAGATTAGGATCATGTTTAAGATAAGAAACATACTAATTACCTTAATATAGAAGATGAAATGGTGTAGAATTGGTGTAGTAGTGATCCAACTTCTATTTCTTCTCCTCCAGGCGCTTTGCTCACTCTCCAAGTAATACTTCTGAATAATAATGAGCAAACGGCTAAACTAGGACCTACTTCTAATGATAAAAACTTATATATATATATATATATATATATATATATATATATATATATATATATAAAGAGAGAGAGGGATAGAGAGGGGGAGAGGGAGAAAGAGATAGAGTCCTTATCGCTTTATGTTTTGTGGGGGGCATTTAAGTGACTTAATCCAACCCAAAAACATTTTCAAGGAAGAGTGAACTGGTTCGAGCCACGACAGCGAAAACTTTAATAACTTCTTCAATTCAACTCCAAATCATAAACTGTTAGTTCCTACATGCTCTTAATGTCAAGTACTATCTAGAGCCAATAGGGTACATCTAGAATCTTCATCAATTACACGTGGTGACACCAATAAGCCAATTTCCAAATTGGTCGGTAACTGCTCTCGTTTTCCAAAAATGGCTTCTTGGTCCTTTAATTCCTTGCTATGGGTTTGATCTTATTTTCTCAACTTCTTATCCTCCTTTTGGGATATAATAGCATTCAAGTACCTAAGATATGCAAACTTAAAACACAAATTATGCACAAATATCTCTAAAAGTAACAATTTACCAAAACTAGACAAGAAATGAGAAACTACCAAAATATAGGGATTAATCTCTCCAATAAGGAAAAATATAACCCAGATATGTCTCATGACTAGATTAATCTATCACATAAACGGAGACACCAATATTCCTCCTAATATGCGTCTTAGAGGCATAGTATTTAGCTATGGCTTAGCTTCGCTCTCTAACGGATTTAGGCATTTTGCCTAGTTGCTTATTCGGAGGTCTAACGCCACTATTTCTAGTTTACTTTTCTCCATCTTCAATATCTACTACATCTTTTTTGTATATATCTAAGAATCGTCTTCTAATAATTCATCTCATCTTCTAAGCTCGTCTTCATCTTCTCCAAGCATCCATAAACTTAAGTTTTCATCTTCTTAATCTTCTATCTCTCTATCTCAATCCCTCTGGGTTTATGAGTACTTATAAATTCATCATCCCATTAGCTCTTGATCAATCTTTAGTTCAATTGTCCTCATATTTCCTTGAACATGTAAATAGCATACTACTAATCTTGGCTTTATCGTTAGATTGGGCATGTTCAAGTTACATTATTTTGTCACTAATTATCAATCAAAATAAGATTTTAGGCTAGAAAATTTTCAAGATACTTTGTAAATAATATGAAACAAGCCATATGTATTATATCTTTAACAATATTAAGATTATGAACTTTAGGGAGCAATGAAATAACAATTACATTACAATCCATAATAATTCTTCCATCTGTTAGATAACTCTTTGAGATGTTCATAAATATATCCCAAATATATTCTATGATCACTCCTACGGATTCCAAAATTGGCGAGGACATTTGTCCTCGCAAAAGGTCGAGATTGATCTTTGGCGAGAACATGTCCTCGCGAACGATTCTTCGCAAAAGATTCCTCGTAAAATACCACATTTGCGAGGACTTTGGCGTGTCATCGCGGATGGACGTGTACCATCCTCGAGCACAAATGTCCTCGTGGTTGAAAGTGTCATTCGTGAGGAATGATATCCTCGCAAATGACCTTTTCATATATGAGAACATTTGTCCTCGCGAATGACCTTTCGGCGAGAACCATTTTTTTTATTTGAGAGGACAAATGTCCTCGCAAGTTTATGTACATTATCTTTTTCTTGTTTTTTAAAATTAATTTTTTGTTGTAGGTATAATTTTTTTCCTACTTATGCATATTTACTTCTTCTTTTTACATAGTACAAAGTAAATGATGTAAAAAAGACATTGTTATATACTACTCATTTTTGTTTCACCCTTATATGTGTCATTTTATGTGCATCAAAATAAAAGAAAAATAAATAATTATGAAAGAAAAACTATTTGACTAATATTTAAAACTTTGAATGGAAAATGATACAAGAGTGAACCAAAAAATAGTGATATATATCTTTACTATTTTGAAAATAAGAATATATCAAACATTTTTTAATTTTACCTATATATAATCTTCAATCTGAAGGTTTGTTTTGGACAAGGTACTATTGGTGAAGATCCTTCTACTATCCAATGCCAAGGCGACTGAATTTCCCAATAATATCAGCTATTTCGTCTCCCTTGTCGTTGGCCCTGTGTCTAACGATTTTCGCAATCTGGTCCGCCTGACTATTCATCCTTCGCGGTATGTGCCGAAAGGATATCGGTCCTGCTTCTTGCGTTCTCTGCCTAATGAGGCGGATAATCGGTTGAATGGTCCATCTTGCCATTAACACTTGCCTAATACCTTGTATTACTTCAAGGTTATCCGAGAGTATTGCCTTTGTTCTGTCTTTCTTATGTATGTTCGTCTGAACTGCTTCCAGCACCGCTAATGCTTCTCCTTTCAATTAGATTTTTAAATACTAATCAGATTTTTTTAATTTTTTTTTAATTTTTTTTAATTTAATATTACACGTAAGGTAACATATAAAAATATAAAAAGTGATATAAAAAATGATATATAGCAATTTTTTAATTTTTAATTCCAAAACCATGTCCCACCTTTAGGGGAGAGAGTCTATATTTCATCATACTTGGTCCTCCACAAATTTGCAGCCAACTAAAGAAGAAAACAAGGATGTTGTGGTCCGACCAGGAGAATAAAAAGAAGTGGGCCTACAGCCCAAGAAGAAAAGCAAAAAAAGATTTTTGGACATAGGGCTTAAGACGTGAAACGCTAAAGGCATAAATTAAGGGGAAAAAAAAGAACAAGACCCGCTTCATTGCCTGGAACATATGAAAACGAAAAGGACACTTATAAAAACTAAGGCCCATTTGGTTTGGTGTGAATATTTTCTGTTTTTATTTTTTAAAATACTAATAAAAATGTATTTGGTTAGAGAAAATAAAAACATTTTTCTGAAAAGTTATATGAAAACACTGCTATATTGGAGAACGTGAAATCGACGTTTTCCATATTTTCTGAATGTATATTTGAAAACGAAATAGAAAATATTTAACCAGATGGGATTAGCTCACTGGTCAGAGCCTTGGTCTACCAATCTAGTGGTGCAGGTTCGAACCGAGTCAATGACTCCGAGTCCAAAGTGGCTCTCCTATGTAACAAAAAAAAATAGAAAATATTTTCACAAACCAAACAAGGCCTAATTAAACAATTTATACCGAGTTTTTTCCCTTTTAACCTATTTTCAATAAAGAATTGCAAAAATAGCCTCAGTGCGAAAGATTGTCAAGAATGTACCAAACCGAATGTTAGATTCTCGGATTTTGAAAAACCATGGATGCTGATATCATTTTATAAACGGGTCAATGCCTAATAAATCCCCATAACCTTGTGCAATATCTCGTAAAAGGTATGATCGTTTTTACCCTCTTTAAAAGATCTTGGGTTCGTTTCCAGTTGACGACAAAAAAATAATCTAAATAGATATATTAAAAATTTATACAAAATAACATAATAATTGAGTCATTAATTATTTTAAATAAAAAAAATGAAATGATTTTAATCAGACAAATAAGTTCTTTTTAAAAAAACAGTTTGATTAATGGGAAAATTCCAACACTAAAAAATTTAAGTTTTGAGAAGAAAATTCCTAAAACTCATAAAAAATTTACGGGAAAATTCCCATAATTTATAAGGAAAAGGCTAAGTTATTGTATCATAAGAGTTTTATCCTTTACTTGATGAACAATCTGAATTTTGGGAATCTTCCTAAAATTCAAACTGTTTTTCAAATCAAAAGTTAAATACATTAAAGTATAGAATTTATCATATTCTATAATACATACTTATTTTTTGGTACTTCACAACAAATTAAAAAAACTAAAATATTTAAATAATATAAAAGTACACCAAAAAAGAAGAACAATTTGAGATTTAGGATAACCTAAACTCATAATCTGAGTTTTAAATTTTTTTTCCTACACTCAAACTGTTTTTCAAATCAAAAGTAAAATACAATATATATATATATATATATATATATATATATATATATATATATATATATATATATATACTAGGTATTGCCCGTGCCTGAAGTCACTTCGAGAAAAAAAATTCAGCTAAGAATTCATAAATCATGCTTAATATGCAATGAAAGTTATATTTCAGCCAAGAATTGAAGAAAACGCGTTAGTATAAGCATGAACATCAACAAAATTAAGGTTATTATACCTATTGAATATGAAAGCAACACAAATAATAGACAGTCTACATAAATCTAATGAAATTCTCAGGTTATCAAATACAAATGAATCATAAATTCTGTGTATAATTTACAAAACATTCAGACAATACTTTAAAAAACAAAAAAATAATCAATATGTAAAGGAATTGAAATGTGTCAATCGTACATCGTCGAGTTTATAAATCACCTTAAAAAAGAATTTAGAATAAATCACCTCAAAAAAGAATTTAGAAATTAAGTAAATAAATACCCATATATATTAAAAAAGGAGGCTAGCACAATAAACTAAGTTCTCATCTTCCTCCCTGAATTGTCATTTTGCAAGGATTTAACACCCTCAGCCCATAAAAATGTTCCCTCACTTGCATAATCAAGAATTTTAAATAGCTCACATGAAAATATTTGAAGCTTGTGAGTTTTATCCTGCAATATTAGTATTTGATTAGCTTATATATTAAAGGAAGAGACATTAGGCAAGGACGGTTTAAGTCTACTCACATTGTAATACAGGGCCTGCTTCTTAGCTTTCATTTTCCTGCACAAATGTATATTCATTAGTGCTATATTACTTACAAATACACAACACAAAATTATAGATCTATTCTTAGGTAGTGTTAATTTTTGGTGTATTTGCAGATAAAGGACGAAATATGTAATTAAATAAAAATTATGGAAATTACCTTCGTGACACGATCAATCTTGCTTCGTAAAATTCCTTTTGAACTCCTTCGTGTGTTGTTACTACCATTACCTGATTAAAAATATAGATTACTAAATTTTTAAATTAAAGAAATATTTGCAGAAGAAAAATATTTAATTAAAATTTAAGAATATACCTCAACAACCATTTCTCGTAAATATTTGATGAAATTCTGGAATTGATTTTTATATCATGAGACATAACTGCATATATAATACGTAAATAATTAGTTATAGACTATAGAGTAGTTATTATCATAAATCCATATAGAATAAATTGCAATATTGGTCCCCGTTTTATGCGAAATAGTCATATATATACCCGTGTTTTGAAAAGTAGCAAATATACCCCTTTGGAGGTGTAAATTTGCAACATTAATGTATTACGCAGGGTATTTGGCTATTTTTGCATAATACAGGGATCAATGGTGCAAAATCCAACACCATAATAGAATCATATTAAAGTCAACTCACAGTTTAAGGTTTTTTCCGATAAAAAATTAACCCAAAAACAATAATGTATATAAATTAATAATCGGTAATTAATTTAAACACTCACGCAAAAGGCGAAGGCTCAACAAATAGAGCGATTTGCCTAGGTCTTGAATTCATCTCCAAGTCAAGCAAAGGATGTGATATAGGACCATTCTCCTCTTCCTTATAATCTGAAGTGCTCATTTTAGCCGCAATAAAGGGCAGTGCAAAATCGATAGAAATTAACACACTGATCCATGTTCATCACCTTATAGTCACTTTGAATCGTAGTAAACAAACATAAAAATATTTAATTATGTCTTCACAATAGTTCTGAAAGAATTAAACTTTGGGGCCCTTATGTTGAAGCAAAACTTAGGAGAAGGCTTAACATGAGGGGTGCATGCATCTAAGATTATTGAAAAATAAAACATTGGGATATAAGGAAAGCATATAAAATCACCTTTAAGATCAATCATCGCAGAGCTGAAGAATAATGCTGCAGCTCCCTTATACTTTAGAAGTTGCGTTTTGGTCCTTAATTAATTTAGACCCCAAAACAGCAAATTCCAAGCTTAGAAAATAAGCTATGCAAAAACCATCAACAACATTGAGAATGAGATAAAACTGTCAAGCCCTCAAACTTTCAAATATAAGCAAATTAAGCCTTGGGTTATGGAAAATAATAACAGCATCCGCCGACGAAAACAAAATATTAGTTTTTACCTGAGTGAAATATCCCTGTTTCTCAGCTTTCATTTTCCTGCACAAATGTATATTCATTAGTGCTATATTACTTACAAATACACAACACAAAATGTATTTAGTCCTTGCATAAAAAATCCCTTCAACTACCTCAAGAGAGTGGAGGCCTCTAAATCTTGAACCACGAACATGATACATAGCTGCTGGAGTGTTGAAAACGTATAAAAAAGAAAAGAAAAGAAAAGAAACGAACATTCTGCCACTCCACAAAATGGCCATTAACACGAAAACTGGGACCCTCAGGTTGAATAATCTTCATCGACAATTGCCCTAACATAAGTAATCAAAAATATATAAGCTACGTGTATATTTCTATAGTAATACGTTAAATTCAAACTCCATCTTACCTATACAGTGTAACCAACAATGCATAAGGTACAGAATTCTTTTGAGGAACATAACGTTTTTTACCCTTATTACTTTTACCTGAAAAGATCAACAAAAACCACACCATTAAAATAAAACTCATCATTCACTTAAAAAAAGAGCATTTCAAATACCCTTTTGTGACAGGTCTTCATTATCACTAAGCATAACTAATGTTGCATCAAAATTGAATCCTCCAGGTGCTAATCCTCCCTAAAACACAAACAAACAACATTAGAATTAGTAATATACATCCATTAGAAACTGATTTGTATCCCAACCTGTAATCCCAACACACAAATTATATTAATTCTTCATAAAAAAAAACAAAAAAAACAAACAAAAAAACAATTACCAATCTAAGGATCCCCTGTATTTGCATCAATGTTTCCAAGCAAACCCTCAATTCTAGCTGTCTCAAGTTTATGATAACAGCTATTACCGGAAAAAGTTGTGTTATTACACTCAATATTCAGTTTAAATTCATCTACAAAACACAATCGAATCGGGTATTTAACATCCATTTGCCAGTACCCCTATCGATTACAACATAAGACAGACAATAAGATTGTGTTACGAAATAAAGACATAAAAATGTTATGAAATAAAACAAAAGAAAAAGGGCTTACTTGATTTCAGACAATTCTTTAAGAGTTTTAATTGGGGTTTTGCAATTACATAGATTGCAATAGGCTTTATAAAGCATGGCGTCGAGGTTATCAGAGATGCCTTTGGGGCTTAGCGCTATTTCTTCTTCATCGGAGCTGGAGATGTGGAGGGTTCTTTGCTTCGATTGAGCGGCTTGGTGGGAGAGACGTGAAGTGGTGAAGTGATTTGAGTGAAGCAGTGAGATTCTCGGCGCCGGAGATTAGTATTGTGGAGGGTCGATTGAGAGGCTTGAGGTGCGTTTAAGGGGAGGGCTTTTTTTGTAGCGTCTTGAGGTGCGTTTGAGGAGAGTTCTTTGAGAAATGGTGGAGAATGGTTAGAGCGGTGGTGATGTGTAGCGGCGGTTGTCTTGTGGTGGAGAGCGGCTCTGGAGAAGAGACTGAGGGTTTCGAAAGGAGAGTGAAATGAGGTTTTTTTTTTTTGTTATGCATGTTGTGTATTAAAAAAAAATTAAAAAAAAAAGTGGGGCCAGAATCGATCCTAGCCACCACTTATGTTTTGCCAGAATCGATCCTGGCCACCACTTATGTTTTCCCAGAATCGATCCTGACCACCACTTAAGTGGGTAAATCATGACCGTAGGAAAAACTTCGAAATATAATATAGATATATATATATATATATATATATATATATATATATATATATATATATATATATATATCATATTTTATGATACATACTCATTGTTTGTTATTTCACAAACAATAAAAAATAACAATAATATTTAATAATACAAAAATACAACAATAAAGAAGAATTGTTTGAGTTATAGGAAATTTTTGAAACTCAGAATCTGCGTTTTGGAAATTTTTTCAGAACTCAAACTGTTCTTCTTTTTTTATGCATTTTTGTTATGAATTTCTAGCTACTACTACTACTACTACTTAGAGATATTCATGGAGTTCCCAGTGTACACTATAAGGGAAAACGGTGAAACAGCTTTCGCTTCTTGAGAAGGAGATAAAAGAATCAAAATATGAGAGAAGTCAAATGAAGCCTTTGTATGAGACTCAACTCAAAAAAGGAGCAGGACATAACCAAAGGGTATGTCAGTTTTATTTAATATGTCTTTTTGAATGTCTACCTTTAATTTTGAGAATATTATTTTATGGCATATAGAGTTATGGAACGTGATACACATCTCAAAATTCTTTACTAAAAACAAACAATGTGCCACCCAACTTGCGAGTAAAGCTGCTCGTGAAAAATGGATTCAGAAAGAAATTAATGAGTATGATCGAGTCCTATTTTCAAGCAATGAGAAGGTAATAAATGGCTTCAAACTTCTGTTTTCAATCATTAGTTTCTATCATATCCCAATTCCCTAATTAGATAGTTATGTAAAGAAATTAACTAACTTTTTGTATATTTAGGAAAATAAGCTTAAGGATGAAATTGAGGAGCTTAAGAAATAGATTTAAAAGTAAGATAACAAAATTAAAGATCGCAAAAATGAAATAGCAGCTTTAGAGCTTTGCAGCAACCCTTTGCCCTTGTGGTGGGGGCAAAGGTGTGATAAGTAAACAAATAAATAAGATAGTTATAAAGGAAACGCGCCCATAACTATTGAGAAACTCACTGCAAGAATTACAAGTCGTTTGCAAGTTATAGAAGATTAGGAAATTTTCGTTCGCAGGATTTGATCTGTTAGATCTACTTGTGTATATAGAGAAGTGTAGGAGAATTTATTTGTTAAATAAAAAGATAATAAAATAATATTATATATTTGGTTTCAGATTCAAAAGATAATAATACAAATAAATAAGATAATAAAGAATGAAGATGAGAGATATAGCTTAGGATTGCTAGCATGCACTTATCCTTCTAAATCAATATACTAGTAATAAGGGTGAATTGATCTCTTTTTGTGTAAATAGTAAGCATTCTATATTCATCCTAACCACTGTCAGGATGGACTTAGTGGTAACCTAACAATTAGAAGGGGATTTGGGTAAGGGGACCCTATGCAATGATCGGTAATTAATCTCAAACCCTAGTGACTATCTAGTTAGGCATGCCCGTCAGGATCACTACCGCACACTAGACGTTTATGTGGTGTTTCAATAGTTGAACACCCCTTCCGGGTGACCGTCCAACTACTAATGGGATAACCCTATACGTGAGCATTCGCAAGAATTACAACCATTAAGTCAAATCACATAAAGCAAATATAAAGTAACAAAGTAGTTGTATCAATTTAAAGGTTAATCCCAAATAACATAAAAATAAAGGTAAAATAAAAATCAAAGAGTATACATATGCAAATCCAAGCTATGGGAAAATTAGTTCATCTCTAAAGACATAGAAATAAAACTAATAAATAAATAGAATAGAAACATAGTTAAGCTATTGAATCTAATACACATTACCCTAATGATAGAGGGATAGGATGGAGAAGAGGAGTTTGTGACTCTCCAACTTCTTGTCTTCCTCTCTAGGTCGATCTTGCTTCTCTGGATGATTATAAGTCTAATTCTAGATCTTAATATGATCAAGGGTAAGAATAACCGAGCAAGGACAGTGTTTACAAAGGTATCTAGCTGTATGTATAGGTTCTAGGTCAAAATATTGGAGTGAAAGTCAAGTTATTGGATTCATATTCCTTTTTCAAATTCGTTTCCTATAATATAGGCTATGATAAACACTGCAGATTGATTTGGTCATATCTCCTCATCACTTATCGGATTTCAACGTAATTTATATGAAAACGACTGCAATTCAAAGATCTATATGCTCATAAAAGGTCTCCTCCAAATACGTAATAGGTTTTCAGCAGTTCTCAAAAACACTGGACGTCTTTATAACATGACATATCTATTTGGCAGCTTTTCCTTTCCTAACTCAATTTTGTTTCCTTTTAACTCTAGATTTCACCTTGGACCTTCTTTCCTTAACTACTTGACATTGATTTGGCATCTAATTATATTTCATAAACCTAGTAGCTTCACATTAACATACAAATTATACCAAATATGCTCTAAAAGTCATAAATCTCCAAATTAAGACATGAATTAAGAAACTATCAAACATTCAGGAAAATCCCTTAACAATAAATATAATACACCTAAAATAATGTCTCATGAGTGGATTATTTCATGACAAATATGGATACATCACTTTGTAAAGAGGTTTGTGTTAATAACGGTCGCGGTTGTTGTGATTAAGAAGGGCAAAAAGGGAAACAAAAAGAAATGTAAAGTGCCTTTTACGGAAAAGTATATGGAGGCTTTGGTTAGTCGGACATTGTCTCTTAACAGAATAAGTTTTATTCAAAAGTTTAATCATCATTCAATACTTATTACTTTAAAAAACAAACGTCGCCAAAGTTGGAAATTTTAATAAAACAGACCAATTAAAAGTCATTCAGATCTGAATTGGTCAACAAACTATCTTATTGATCCAAGTTTTTGATGAACTAGATTAAAATCTCATTAAGTGCATTCAAACACCGCCTCAATTTTTTTACTTGAACAAATTACATATATATAAACTTTGTATGATTAGTTTTCTAATTTCCATTTTTTAAATGTTAGTTAAGGGTTTTAAATGTATCTTTTACCTAAATTTTAGGAAGTATTACATATAATCCCCTCAAACTATTTCATGTGAGATGATTATCCCTTTGAACTAAAAAAAATGGATTTTATAATTCCTTAGACTATTTTAAACTAGCAGATTACCTCCTTCCATCTCATTTTCTATTATTTTTAACTATAGAAATTTGAATTGCAACCAAATATAATAAAGTAAAAAATGAAACAAAGGGGGTAACCCACTAGTTCAAAATAGTTTAAGAAGTTATAATTTGTTATTTTTAGTTCAGTAAGGGTAATCATCACACTTGAAATAGGTTGAGGGTGTAATATGCAATATGTACTAAATTATATATATGTGTGTGTGTGTTGTGTGTGTGTGTGTTAGAGAGAGAGAGAGAGAGAGATTATAAATGATTTTTGATACATATAACCATAAAATAACTATTTTAATCATCGATTACATTTTCAAAACCACACTCTAATGGTTTTAGCCATGATTATATAATCAGTTTTGATTACAGGTTTAAAGATTAACCATTTCCATCCCTAATTGAGAGTGTATACATTTCTAGATATTGAAGATCGATAGTTGTTCTAGTGGTTAAAGTATCTACAGTGACCAAGAGATCCTACGATCTTAATCTTTCAAAAAGACTTAGAGTCCAAAATGGTTCTTCGATATATTTTAAAAATATTAATGTGTATCATTTGGTCTTGTACCAACCTATTTATATATTTCACGGTAAAAAAAGTGGTTGTTCATGTGCTCAAGTATCTTGGCTAGCCGTGTAGCGGGAGTGTTTCACTCTTAACTTGAGATGAAAAATGGTTAATGTTTAAACCTGAAACCGAAAGGTTACCGAATCATTAGAAAATGATTATATAACTATAGTTAAACCTATTATAAATAATTGAATTATATTTATTGGATGTTCGAATTAGATATGAGTTACAAACCTTTCATATTTTCTTCTTTATTTGCATAAATGTATCATATGAAGGGACATATATTATGTATATATATATATATATATATATATATATATATATATATATATATATATATATATATATATATATATATATATATATATATATTGTCCTCCTAATCATTGTAGAGTTACAAGTTGTATAAAATGCAAAGACATAATACTTTGTTTTTCCTCTTCTTGTTCTTATCTTACCTATTGGTTTACAACACGTTATCAATAAGAGTTTGCTCTTTTAACCTTGTCGAATAGATAAGTGATTTGGTAATATTTATGTAAATTTCATATATATATATATATATATATATATGGTGTGGCCTAAGGTGTGATAAAAAGATGTATAAAATAAGTGCAAATACACACCCTAAGCTAACACGGTACTGCAAGTATTACAGGACGTATGCAAGTTTTAATGATAAGAAGATTCGTTCCTCAGGGACTGACAAAAGTTAGAGAGAACTTATGCAAATTATCAACTGCAGATATTAAAGATAGAAAAGATAATACGCAGATAGGAAGAAAAGATAGACAAATATTTATTTGGTTTTCTAATAAACTAAACTACTAAATTAAAGACAGAAAATAAATAACAGGAAAGGAAAGAAGATAGTATGAAAGATATAACTTAGGTTTTACTAGTATGCACTAATCCTTCTAATTCTATCTATTAAATCTAGTTCATAAGGGAGAATATTAGCCCTTGGTATACTTAGTCAGGATTCTAAATTCCCATACCTTAGACCTTGAGAGCGACTAAGGGGGCTACGCCACAACCAAGAAGTGATTTCAAATAGGGTTATCAAACGCCACTAAGGCCCTAAGCAAATACTGCAATCTTGGTGATACGGTGATTAAAACAAACCCTAATGACTATCTAGTTAGAAGTATGTTTTGTCAGAACTGCTATCGACACTAGACGTTATGTGGCGGTTCAATAGTTAAACACCCAGTTACGGTGACCATCTAACTACTATTAAGGTAATCCTATACTCGTGCACTAGCAAGGAAAACAATCATTAAATCAAAACACATAATCAAATATAAAGGTAAGTAGCTAATATCAGATTAAAACATATAATTCCCAAAGAAACTTAGATAGAAGAATTAGAATTCATAGATTATACATTATGCAAAACCTAAGCTAATAGAATTAGTTCGTACAAAGAAAAGAAGAAGAAAGAATTACAAAATAAGAGGTTGTAGGAGACATAGTTGATGCACAGCTTCCTCCAGACTTCTTCTCTTGTGTTGCAGCTTCCTCTTGGCCTTAGGGTCTGGCCAAGGATGATTTTAGAGTGTTAAGAGGCTGTATTTATAGGTTAGAGGTTGACCTAATTCGTTTGGTGGAGATAACTTCAAGTAATGGACTCCTAGCCCAACTCAAATTCGTAAGGAAAACACTGCTGGACCGTTTTGAGTGTATTTTCTTCGTTATTGGTCGGTTTTTGCTCCATAAGATACCAAAAGAATCGCAACAGAATTATCTAGGCCCTGTTGAAGGAAATTACCAAAATCGGCCTATTTCTTAGGTAAAAACACCAATCTTCAGACGTGTGTGCAGAATCCCAGATTTAGGCAGCTTTTCCTTTTCCATCTTTTTAGCCTTTCTTTCCTTATCTCGAATTTCCATGCATATCTCTTTCCATAAGTTGTAGTCTTTGACTTGGACTCTAATTAATCTCCATAATTATCTTTAAAGCTTCACACTAAATAAACAATTAAACCCAATATGCTCTAAAAATAATAATTCTACAAATCAAGACTCAAAATAGGAAAGTGCACTAAATTAAGCTAAGATCGACCTATAAACTAATAAATAAGCCTAAAATGATGTCTCTGAAGTATATTATATTATCACAAATGAGGAGACATCAAGACCCCCACTCAAAGTTGTATCGTCCCGATACAATAAAAGTAAAGAACAGTAGGGTAGTCAAGAAGAAGAAGTAGGAGGAGAATAAGAACAGAACACAATGAATGATCCTAGAGCATAAATATCTAAAAAGTCTCATGTGGTAATGCTCAAGAAATAATGCACAAAGATGCTTAATATACATGTAATCAACAATCCATAAACTCAAGTTAAGATTAATTTCGCAATGCCAGAAGGAGAGGATGATAACTTAGTTCAGGTTAATGGCTATAGGTTGTTCATAGGTCCCAAATACAGCATCCAATGGTCCACTTACCTACTACCTAATAACTCAATTGTTTCTCCATCTAGTAGTTAGAAATCCTAAGGTCTTTGGTTATAACTTGGCTTAAGGACGGGTGTGGTATATTTGGATAATGAAAAGTGAGCTTTTGGCTCTCTCCTCACTAGCCATCAACGAATCGCCCTAGAGCTTGAGTTTTCACTCGAAGATGTTCTCACTCAACCCAATTTATTGATGCCTTTGATTTGCATCCCCAATAATCCCAAATAAAACCTTTGATGATTTAAAATCCACTTTGCCGGTCCGAATATATATTCTTTTCATATCAATTATTTGTATAGCTATGACTCTCTTTTTGATGTTCGAGATATCACACTATTTTTTTTTCATATATATATTCTTTCTTTTTATGCACTTGTTGGCAAAATTAGCTCGTAGCTTCTTTTCCATTCACTATTACCCCGACAAAGGGTTACAATAATAACAATTTCATCATCAATAAAATCACAAAGATAATACCCAAATCCCAAAGTTCCCTAATGATGAAACCCACCACCCCAAACTCAAGCTCTAAAACGAGTTTGTCTCAGGGTTTGCGATTCGAGTGCGGGTCATATAAATAAGTCCTAAAAACTAGGGTATGGATTATAATGTGTTTCAAATGAAAGGCTTTAGAAAGGCTCAGAGGGGCTAAGACGGATAAATAACATAATAAAAAAAAGGGTGAGAAAGTATAAAAGGCTTCAAGTGTTTTATTATGAAAGAACTGCCTTATTCATTTTTCTAACTACCGGAATTTGTTACTTTTTCACTAATAGTTCATAGATAAGCGGGTTTTCAACTAATTTCAAACCTCACGTTCTACACACCAAATAACTATTCCTAAGTTTCAACATACTTCTTAGCATTGCTCATTAACTTTTCTATCCTTTATTTCCTGTTTTCATACATGCATCTAAACAATTTTATGACATCTTTCAAAAACATACTACCTACTATCATTAACTTAATAAAATCATGCTCAAATAGGTACATTCAACATATTCTATGCCTAATTCAACCCAAAAAAAAAATTAAATTTTATGAAAAATACAAAAAGGAAGATGAGGACAACGAATCCCCACCCCCAACTCAAAAATGAGCTGTGTCCCCACGACTCGAAAAAGACTCAAGAAAAATAAAATTTAAAATTAGCATACATATTGCACATAAAGAGATGGTAGGGAAGAAAGAAAACATACTCTTCGAGGGTATTACCTCGCCTTGTCGATACTCGGATTAAATTCTAATGTATCTTCTTCACCCAACTTCTTATTCGCTTTTCGATCAAGACACGTGATCATACTAGGATATTGCATTAAATAACGTCATGGGAGAGATCGAAAATTCGTATCACCTCCTCATAGATCAACTGTGCCACATCTTCTTCTTCTCCTCACATAATACAATTTACAAACAACCCCATCATTCCAAATCTCCACGAATCTTCATGTATTCTCCTTCAACTTCTTCTTCAAATACTATCTTATAAGAAAAAGGTAGTTCCTTTAATTGTTACTTCGGAGAAGCTGTCATGGCCATTGAAGCTTTCTCTTTTTCTTTGGGTATAAGGTCTTTGCTCTATAGAGGTTGTGTTGTCTTCTTCACTAAAGTTGGAATCTTTTTGCTCTTCAACACAACATGCTAACCTCTTTTCTCTTGACTTGTTTTACCCTTTGAATTGGAACTAGGACTTTTCTCACTTGATTTCTTCAATTAAATCCACCACCTTGATTTCTTCATCTCCCATACAGTAGATAATGTTCAATCATCTCAATTGACCCCCAACTCAAAGCTTTAACCACTCTTGAAATTTGAAACTCTTGATTATTGGTTGTACAAGCTTAATTTTGGGTTAGGAAAAGTGATTGGATGATGATTCTCTATGTGGGTAAGATGGATTCTTCATGGATTGGCTTGGATTTAAGAAATTATAGGATGAATTTTTTAAAATTAAGCTTTTGATTCTTGGATTCAAGGTGTTTTGGGATGATATAGGTGGTTGAATCTTCCTTGTAATGATGTGGAGAATGAATTGGATGTGTTTTCATGGTGATTGGGTAGTGTTTTGATGATTGGTGAAGGTTTTGATGAGTTTTAATGGAGTTGGGAGAGGTTTGGGGAAGAGAAAGAGGTTCAAGGTTTATAAAATTCGGAATAATGTGCATTAGATCTTCATATAACCTTGAAACCCTTTCTTTTCTCTCTCTGGCGGCTCGTGCGGACTACCCCTGCGGACCATGGGGTGTACCGCGGGGTACACCGCAGCTTCTGTTGCTCGAAAATTTTTGACCACTGGATGATACACGTGGTAGGACCCCGTGGCACGTGTTTTTGCTCTGCGGACCAGGGTACGGTGTACCGCGGGGGTGCTCCGCGCTTCCTACGTCAAGATACATGTGGACCTACCCCGTGGCACGTGTTTGTGCGGTGCATGGCGCGGTATAGGGTCCGGTATACCGGACCCATCAGCTATTTTTTTTTCTGTACACAACACGTGGCTGCTACCGTGGCACGGGTTGTTACCTTGCGGTGCACCGCGGCTGAGGTCCGGTGTACCGCACATGGCAAAAACCTCCCCATCAGCTAGATCTCGAAAAGTTATGCAGTTTAGGCTCAAAGATCACCTGATTTCGGCATCCGAGCGTAAAGATATGACTTGCCGAAGTTTCTGTCCGAAAAAAATTTTGCTCGCTTCCCTAACTCGATTTCTCCAATACCTAATCATCAAAAACACTAATACCTTCCTCAAATATGCAATATCAACTAAAATTAACTAATCTAAACATAAAATTAAAAACTGGAAACATAAAAACATAAAAGAAATTACGGGTTGTCTCCCGTATAGCACTTTTGTTTTATGTATTTCAAAGTTAGACGTGTTACCTCGATCAAGGATGACGAAATTTCCACCCTTTGCCTTTAATTCCCACGAACTTTTCAGCTCGATTCTTAATAATCATGGATGGTGCCATCCAAGATGTCGTGGGAATAGGTGAATCTAGTGGTAACTCGATTTCAAGTGTCGCATCACACTCCTCTGGTAACCCATTCATCTCGAATCTTCGTTTGTTAGAAAGAATGTCCTTCATGAACTGACCGTATTTTGACATTCTTGTGAGAGCTTCTACAAACGGGCTGCTGATCTTTAATTTGTTCATCATGTCAACGAACTTCTTGAATCCCAGGTCATTGTCCTTTCTGACACGTGACGGGAATGGTGGAGGAGGACATGTATTGGTTACCACTGGGCTTTTTTTTTCTGGTGTCTTCTCTTGGACACGTTCTTGTTCAACTACCTCTTCGACCTTATCTTTTGTTGTTTCTCCCCCCGTTTCTGGAATAGGGACTGGTTCTGGTTCTGGTCTTGGTGGAGGTAGTTGTTTTCCACTTTCTAATTCAACTGCATGACAAACTTTGTTTGCTGGAGTACTAGTATCACTTCGGAGTTGCCTTTCTGCAAGGATTTGAGTTTTATTCACCATTTGTGACACTCTCTGTAACCTCTCCATAAGTGCATTCTGCGAGTTTTGGGGTTCTTGCTGGCGACTCTCTATATTTTCAATTGTTTGCATCAGTCGAGCCAAACTTGAATTCAAACTCGAAGGTTGCTCCTGTATGGGTTGCTGCATTGAATAAAAAAGTGGTTCTTGATAAGCTTCATTATAAATTGGCGCTTCTTGATAGATAGGTTGTGGAGGATAATAAGCTTGTGGTCGTGGTTGATAATAATCATCATGATAATGGTTATTATGATGATAATTCTGTTGATCTCCGACCCAATTGTATCTCTGTGGGGGTTGTTAGTCAGCCTAATTTCCTTGGGATTGATAATAACCATCATAATAATGGTCTCTTTGATAAGGCATGAATGAAATTGAAGCCGGATTGTTCATGCAATGTCCCCACGAGTGATCTCTTGCTCCACAACGTGGACATGAAGATGAGGCATGTACTAGATTCCTCTGAGCTAGTTGTTGCGATTGTTCTCGTAATTCCTCAAGTTGTTGGCTTAACTCCTTGAGCTTTAGAGATTCCATCATATAATAGCCTCTTCAGGATCTAATAACACGAAACCTTTATCTCCTAATGAATCTGCTTTCGCCTAAAAGAATCTGTAAAGACAAAAACTAAAAAGAAAAGCGTAAAATAGAACTAACTAAAATAAAAGCACAAGATAATTGCACAAGGACTAACGATGTAGTCCCCGGCAGCGGCGCCAAAAACTTGGTGTGGCCTAAGGTGTGATAAAAAGATGTATAAAATAAGTGCAAATACACACCCTAAGCTAACACGGCACTGCAAGTATTACAGGACGTATGCAAGTTTTAATGATA
Source organism: Nemophila menziesii (assembly GCA_029959085.1). Lineage (NCBI taxonomy): Eukaryota > Viridiplantae > Streptophyta > Magnoliopsida > Boraginales > Hydrophyllaceae > Nemophila > Nemophila menziesii. The sequence continues at coordinate 8,090,362 of JARWIR010000017.1, read as the reverse complement.
AGAAGATTCGTTCCTCAGGGACTGACGAAAGTTAGAGAGAACTTATGCAAATTATCAAGTGCAGGTATTAAAGATAGAAAAGATAATACGCAGATAGGAAGAAAAGATAGACAAATATTTATTTGGTTTTCTAATAAACTAAACTACTAAATTAAAGACAGAAAATAAATAACAGGAAAGGAAAGAAGATAGTATGAAAGATATAACTTAGGTTTTACTAGTATGCACTAATCCTTCTAATTCTATCTATTAAATCTAGTTCATAAGGGAGAATATTAGCCCTTGGTATACTTAGTCAGGATTCTAAATTCCCATACCTTAGACCTTGAGAGCGACTAAGGGGGCTACGTCACAACCAAGAAGTGATTTCAAATAGGGTTATCAAACGCCACTAAGGCCCTAAGCAAATACTGCAATCTTGGTGATACGGTGATTAAAACAAACCCTAATGACTATCTAGTTAGAAGTATGTTTTGTCAGAACTGCTATCGACACTAGACGTTATGTGGCGGTTCAATAGTTAAACACCCAGTTACGGTGACCATCTAACTACTATTAAGGTAATCCTATACTCGTGCACTAGCAAGGAAAACAATCATTAAATCAAAACACATAATCAAATATAAAGGTAAGTAGCTAATATCAGATTAAAACATATAATTCCCAAAGAAACTTAGATAGAAGAATTAGAATTCATAGATTATACATTATGCAAAACCTAAGCTAATAGAATTAGTTCGTACAAAGAAAAGAAGAAGAAAGAATTACAAAATAAGAGGTTGTAGGAGACATAGTTGATGCACAGCTCCCTCCAGACTTCTTCTCTTGTGTTACAGCTTCCTCTTGGCCTTAGGGTCTGGCCAAGGATGATTTTAGAGTGTTAAGAGGCTGTATTTATAGGTTAGAGGTTGACCTAATTCGTTTGGTGGAGATAACTTCAAGTAATGGACTCCTAGCCCAACTCAAATTCGTAAGGAAAACACTGCTGGACCGTTTTGAGTGTATTTTCTTCGTTATTGGTCGGTTTTTGCTCCATAAGATACCAAAAGAATCGCAACAGAATTATCTAGGCCCTATGGAAGGAAATTACCAAAATCGGCCTATTTCTTAGGTAAAAACACCAATCTTCAGACGTGTGTGCAGAATCCCAGATTTAGGCAGCTTTTCCTTTTCCATCTTTTTAGTCTTTGTTTCCTTATCTCCAATTTCCATGCATATCTCTTTCCATAAATTGTAGTCTTTGACTTGGACTCTAATTAATCTCCATAATTATCTTTAAAGCTTCACACTAAATAAACAATTAAACCCAATATGCTCTAAAAATAATAATTCTACAAATCAAGACTCAAAATAGGAAAGTGCACTAAATTAAGCTAAGATCAACCTATAAACTAATAAATAAGCCTAAAATGATGTCTCTGAAGTATATTATATTATCAAAAATGAGGAGACATCAATATATATATATATATATATATATATATATATATATATATATATATATATATATATATATATCATATTTGTCATATTTGTTAGATACCCTTAATTCTTGAAGAATATTATCTACAGTTTTACATATTTTTATATTATTCAAATTCTACAATTTATAGGCCCGAAACCTGCATAGAAATTTATATGTTGGAAACATATAAAAAAATTATTTGTCGAAATCCTATAAAAACTTTATATGCCGGAAGCATAAAACAACCTTATAGGTTAGAAACCTTGAATGTAATTTATATGCCTAAAGTATACAATAAATTATCTAAAGGTTTGAAGCCAAGATAAAAATTTAATGACTTGAAGCACATATCAATTTTTTTAACACTTGAAGCCTAGGTCATATTTTTAAAGGGTGAAGTCTGGATTAAATTTTAAAGAATCGAACCCTAGCGGGCATTTAAAGGTTTGAAGGGTAAAATAAATTTTAATAGCTCAATATCTAAACAAATTACAAAGACTCGAATTCTTAATTTAAAGAAATGGTTTGGAGAAAAAAGTGTTATATGATGACGAACTCATATGAATATCATGGATATTTAAGAACTGAATTGTGTAAAATAAAATGAATATGAACTATCTTTGTAAAGACTTGCTAATGAAAATATACTTCCAGTTTGTATGATCCCAGAGTTCATTGATATACACATTGATGGAGATAATTCTCACGAACTAATAGTTTGTTCATATATATAATTTCTAAAGCATTATTATGAACCGAAAGTTAGTTGATACATTTTTCATATCATTAAATAAATATTCCTTGAATGTTAGAGAATTTATTTTAATAACACAATGATTTTTCATAAAAATGATATAAAATTAGGGGGAGATAAGCTGAACTAAATAATTTAATGAAGTCTCCATTGTAAATGTTTAAAATCTTACCATTTAGACAATCTAATAATTTTTTAATAAATTGGAAGCATTAGTACAAGTTCATGTATTACTAAATTAATTGAGGATTTTTAATGGACAAATATAATATTATCTGGTAGAACATATCTTCGTCTCCATGTATCATATCACGCATATACACTGAAGTAGCTATATCGTGAATAAAAGTTTCAAAACATATTATGAGATCGTATGTCTCGTAAGGCAGCAAAATAATGAATTGTTGATATAAAAATTACAATGCATGTTCCATTCACTCAATACCTGAAGTGATTAGAATTGCTTTCCCAAACCGAATGCCATAATTTCCAGATGTGTATTGTACCGTGGTGACAAAACTTGATTGAATAAAATCACATTCTCTGACTCAAGACCATTCCCCGTAGTGGATGAAATTGCATTCCCGGTAACCATTGTTGCATTTTTCAATCTATCTAAATATGGATATGTAAACATAATGATAGGGTTATATACGATTAAATACTGTATTATTTGGTTTAACTATTCAGTGTGGTGAATAAAACTATATTTCAGGAATAAAATGCTATGTATTCTAATGTGTATTAGAATTAACGTGGAGGTGATCATAGCTCCATGCCTCCACATGAGGTTGAGATCATGATAGTGTTGCAAAGTTTGCTTTGCAAATAAGTTTTCATAAAGTATATATAGTTTTTATGTATATATATATATATATATGATTGTTTTTACTAGTATTTTTGTTAAGAAAGTTTAAAGTAAACCAAAGTAATAAGAAAAGAAAAAGGAGGTGATCATAACCTCAACTATATTAAAGACTGGTTGTTGTCTATATATGTAAGTTGGATTGCTAATTTGTTATCTGATGGGGGTAAAAGTGGTTCTGATTAAAGCAATTTTACAAGGTACCCCTAATTATGCTATGTCCATCTTTGAATTTTCTAAATCGTTATGTAAGAAATTGTCGGGAATCATCGCTAATTTTTGGTGGGATTTATATACCAAGAGAAGGATTCATTGGTTAAGTTGGAAGAAAATGGCTAGAGCCAAATCAATTGGTGGAATTGGATTTTGAGACTTCCAAAAAATGAATATTGTACTCTTATCTAAACAAGCATGGAGAATTCTGAATACGCCAGATTCCTTAATCGCTAGAGTTCTCACAGGTATCTACTCTCCAAATTGTAGCCTCTTTGACTCAAAATTAGCTAAAAAAGATCATGGAGCTGGGCTAATTTGTTTAAAGGTATTCAATTTTTGAAGCAGCCTTTTCGGTGGAGAATAGGTAATGGTCTCAATACCAACATTTGGGAACATAACTGGGTTGGGAATAATGTCGTTTTAGATAATCCCAAAGATTGCAACATTAATCGGGTGGCTTAATTATTCAATGATAACATGACATCTTGGAATATGGATCGTCTTAAGCAACTTTTTACTCCCAATATCATTAGTGAGATTATGAAAATCCCGATAATGCTCTTGAATGAGGAAGATAAGCTCATCTGGTTATGGACCAAAGATGGTATTTATTCTACAAAGTCTAGATATCATAAACAGGTAGATTTGAATATTCAAAAAGAAGCACAATCTTCAAATCAAGGGGAAAATAATAATGGTCAAATTTGGAATATTATTTGGCGTTCGAATGTTCCAACAAAAATTAGGGCCTTGGAATGAAAAATCTGTAAAGAAGCCATTCCCACAAAGAAAAATCTCATGGCTAGGAAATGTATTTACGAAGATCATTGTGAATGGTTTGAATCAGGAAGTGAGGATATTGAACATTTATTTCTCAAGTGTCCTCTAAGCATGGCGGTGTGGGCTAATTCAAAAATGAAAATCAAGGTTAATAGAGATAACGATATTAAATTTGGTACGTGGTTCAGAGATACAATTAAAGCATATTCAAATAATTGTTGGGATCGAAGAGAAGCCACAACATATATTCTTCTTACGTGTTGGAATATTTGGAAGGCTAGAATGAAAAGATTTCACAAAAATAAACCATGGATTGTTAGAAAAATTATTTATAACATCCATTCCATTATGAGGGACCTTTTTTTAGAACATTGCGAGCACTTAACATCACATAAGTACTCAGATCGATTCGAAATATAAAGCTAAAGTTCTTATCACGCACAAAGTTACTACAAGATGTATGGTGAAAAGTTCACTTGAGGGTGAATGTTGGGCAGTCTTGTTTTCCATGCGGAAGGCTAGCTCCCTTAATTTCTGGAGTGACTCTTTCTACTCCGATAACCTTGAATTGGTTCAAGGTATTTCTAGAAGCACATTTCTTTGATGACAAATTTACCCTTTCATTGTCGAGATGAAGAACTGGCTCAGTAAGTTTCCTTCTTGGAATATCAACTTCATTAGTCGTAGTTTCAATGGCATGGCGGACGCCTTGGCTAAGTGTATTCGTCACGACGTCAATCACTCAAGATGGAAGGATCATACTCTTCTCGCAACGTTTGTTTTTTTAAATATTATGTGTAATTAATTTTGTCCTTTGACAAAAAAACGTGATGATAACAAGATTTATCGTAAAAAAAATTAGCATTTAAGCAAACCGAAAAAAGGTGAGGTTAATTATTTTATGATAATACAAAAGAAAAATGGGATATCGTCGCTATTCTTCTAAAATTCAAGGTTGCATAATTATTCTCCTAAAGTAAATATTATTGTAGGTAGATTTTTTTTCCAAAAAGTTATATGAAAACCCCTTACACATTTCATGTAACGGAATACTCCTGGAGTAGTAATATTATAATCAAAGTTTTTTTTCAATATCACGATTCAAAACTATACTTTATTAAAAAATAATGACTGTTAATTTAAATCATGAATATGTTTCATTCATTAGAGTAAATGGAGCTACATTTCCTTAAATGTATGTAACTATTTTCTTTATCTAATAAATAAACGTGGGGATGACAACACAAGTAGGTTAAATGGTGTATTCCCTGCTTACAAAGTATTCCATGGAGAGAATAGAATCACATTACCTTAAGAAAACATACCATTTTCAGCTTATATAAACATTGACCTGATAATGAAAATAATTGAGTGACTTAAATATTGTTTTTCCTAGCTAAAACATTCCTTGAAGTGAATGGAAGTGTGTTTTTGGAATAAAATGCAACATCTTCCAATGTGTCTGGAATTTAATCTTGGTGACTCGAGCTCCAGACGAGGTTAAGGTCATGCAAGAATCAACTCTTGATTCCATATTAGACTGGATATTATTAAGAAACAATCCATAGCACCATAATCGATTGATAAGGAATATCCCAAAAGTAAAAGGTCAACAAAAATAATCCATCGTGAAATGATAAACATAGATCTTATCAATACAGTGGAATTATACACTAGTAGTTTATCTATCCTACGTTAAACCATCTAGTCGATCTAATTAAAAGTTTTGGATGCCCAAAAATTATGTTACCTTTTGGTATACTTTTGCTTCAGCTGTTAACTTTGGTTTCGTTGTTGAGGTTTCTAGGGTTACCTTTTTCTGTAGCGGATAGCATAAACGAATCGATTGAAAACTATGAATATGGAGAAGGAAATGGGTAAGCAAAATAAGCCCCACATCCTTCCACCAACCTTGTGGGGCCAGGACCAGAAAGTAAAACTATCTTATCATAAGATAAGTTTATGGCAAGGAAGATCGTAAGTATTCAGTTTGGATAGCTATAAAATTGACATAATTAGCACATAATATTTTTAATAAATCCCGAAGAAATTTACTAAGTTTAAAGATACTCTCCGAAATGAATATCATGTATAAACCACAAGTGTTTGTAATACGATATATTTTTGCATTATTTCTTGAATGTCTCACAAGAAGTGTGTAAGAGAAGAAAATTGTTATTTCTTGGGTTGTATTATACACAGATTCGAGTAGTTGAAACACACATTATGCAAAAGAAAAGATGTCACAATCCAAAGAACTTTGTATTATTGCATAATAGACTTGGTCACCTAGTGTCAGTAATGATATGTCAAATACTAGACAACTCACACGGCCTCTACTTAGAAGAACCAGACGATTATTTTACCAAGTGACTACCTATATGTTTTATATTATATAGTTTAAATTTCTTTTTTGTACCGTAGTCGCATGGAACAACTTCATGTTCCTAGGATATTTAGTCGACAATCAAGTATGGAGATATAAAGCTTAAACCTCGGTCGAGGTGGGAGCCTTAGGAGTAGTCTTTGTGTGTAAATTGGTGGAGCACTACCCAAAAGGAACCATCACTGTGGAAAATGATTGCACAAATGTTATAAAAGTTATCGAGGACCCAAGTTTCAAAGTCGATAGTAGAATTTTTTATATTATTGACGAAATAAATTATTGTAAACATACTTGTAATATTCCTAGTGTTTTTGTACCTAGAAAAAATATCATGATCGGCTGGGTGGCAAAATAAAAGTTATACGACAATTTTTTTAGATAAATGGGTGTGTTTCCCGCCTTTGGTGTTGAAATTTAATGAACGCGGAGCCAACGAGTTCAGTCGAACAACCTATATAGTAAATCGAAGTGGAAGAGCCTTTCGTTTCGTTTAGAGTTGTTTAAAACGAAAGGAGCCACCACAGTTGTATGCACAATGATTGGATTTTTGTGCATACAGCTGCGAATCTAAGTGCGTAAGCCCCTTTATAGTAGAGATAGGGGCGGGCCATTGAATAAATCGAATAAAAAAGAAAAGATAAATGATCCAAACTTCTCGCTCGGGACACCGACCTTTTAAGGATCGTCTAACTTTGTATTTTTTATCCCCTGAGGCCTTCATTTAATGTAATTGTTTATTAAAAAAATACCTATTCGATTTCAAAATGTTTGTCCATATTATTTTTAACACAGATTACAAATTGTAATAATTAGATTCTTTATTACCAAAGTAATATTTATATAACTTTTTTAAGACATTAGAGAATCACTTTGGATACAAAGTAATTGATCTAGTTCGAACTTATACATTTTGGAAGAAGAATCATGACTCTGACCAGTTGAGCTTACCCAAACTGGTTTCATATAATTTTCTATATCTTACAAGTTAATCAACATATAAATTTTAAATATCGTAGTACGAAAAGGATTTTTTAAGAGTCAATGACTCAAAAACATCAATTTAATAATACGTTAAACTCAACACATCATCTAAATAATCAATTACTAAAAAAATTATATAAAAAATTAAAACCAAAAAAAAAAATTCCAAATAATTTAGGTTAAGAATTAATTTTTTTATTTTAAATTTATTTAAAAAAAATTGTTTTACTTTTCATAATTTACATTTTTGCAATATTTGAATTTTTTTTTCAAAGGGGGTCGTAGGGGAGGGTTAAAAATTTTACGGTTCTGCAGGAAAATCTCATTTGATTTTAGAAATAAAATGTGACAAATCTCATCTAAGTATTAGAATGAAGACGTGATACTTTGTCTCAATTTTGGTGAGAAAATCTCATCTTAGAGTTGATGGGACAAATCTCATCACATATACAATTCAAAAAAAAAATTTAATTATTACATATTAGTTGATAGGACAAATTATATCTCTCTCATCTCAAAGTTTGATGGAACAAATATTATCACATACACAATTTAAAAGAAAAATATCTCTTAGTTATTATATTTAGATCTTAAAATTTGTGCAGCATAGTCAAAAAAATTATAAATGAGAAACTATTTTTTCAAAATTAAGAGTTTTTCGAAAAAAAAAAAATTCTTATTATTTCAAATATTAGAGCAGTCTTGGCTCATTTTAAACCTAGTATTGTGGTATTCTGTGAGACCATTTTACGTGAAGTGGATTCACATAATACTATTCGCCTCTTCGGTATTGATAGTTCCTTTTTTTTTGGACCCTACCAAAACCGCTTAGAATTCCAGGGGTTTTCTGGTTTTGTGGCACTCTTTTGTGCGTTCGGCTGATTCCTTTGGTTGTTCCTCTTTTGACACTTTACTTATCAATGAACCTTCCTTTTCGTATAATCTTTTATGCATCATTCACCTAACGGCTTTAGTGACAGGTTAAAAATTTGGGATGATATCTCAAATTGGAGTAAGAATATTACTGATCCATGGATAATATTTGGAGATTTCAACAAAGTTCTCAATGTCAATAAAAAATATAGTTCTAATCCCGTTAATATAAATCATTTAAATAAATTTATAAATTTCACGATGAATAATTCTCTTATGGAAATTCAATCTAGTGGGTGAATTTTTACATGGTCTAACAGAAAAGTAGGTGATAAACTCGTTAGAAAAAAATTGATTGAACATTGGCAAATTATGAATGAATCAACAAATTTCCAAAAATCCGGCTATTAGATCTGATCATTCCCCATTATTCTTCATTTTGACAAAAACTTTAGACAAGGTATATACATCTTAAAATTGAATCATTTTGGCTTGATGATATAAATTGCAGGTCTATAATGGAGAAAGGCTGGAATATTTCAAGAAAAATCCTTCCTTTGCCAAATCTCATTAACAAAAGAAATAACACTATATGAGAACTAAAAGAAATGGAGTAGGAGAACTTTCAAAAACCATGAGACGCAGATTAATCTACTTCAAAAACGCCTCATTGAAATCAATATTTCTCCCCCTAACCCAACATTACAAGAAGAAGAGAAGGAAATAAAAAATCAAATCAAGTTTAAATTTGATTGTGTGGAAAAATATTGGGCAGACCGATCAAGACAGAATTGGCTAACTTATGGTGATAAAAATACAAAAAAAAAATCATTTATCTACAATCCAAAGAAGGAATTTTAACAAAATTACAAGAATCAAAGACGAACAAGGAGATTGGAAAGAAGGCACTGTTGAAATTAAAGATTGCTTCCAAAATTTCTATAAATCTTTATTACTGAACAAGGGGTGAGTCAAGATCAAATGGAAAGAGCAGCTCAGTTTATTAAACCTAAAATTAGTGATGAAATGAATATCAAAATGACAGCCCCTTCGAGTATGGAAAAAGTGGAAAAAGCAGTAAGAGAATTATCTTTATCAAAAGCCCCTGGACCCGATGGTTTAAATCGAAAGTTTTATAAAGAATAGATATCATTATGAAGACGTTTTCAATATGATACAAGTTTTTTTATAAATAATATATCTTTGGAAAGCCTCAATGATACATTAATTACCCTCATACCAAAAGGAAATAATCGTGAGAGATTAGTATATTACTGTCATATTTCTTGTGTCAACTTTGGATATTAAATTATTGCTAAAATCTTATTTAATCATTTACAGGGATTGATGAATGATATAGTGTCTCCAACTTAGTCAGCTTTTGTAAAATATAGAGAAACACAAGATAATATACTTATAGCTCAAGAACTTTCTTTCTTCATGAGTAGGAAAAGAAAAAACAAGAAACACATGGCAGTAATAGAGATTGATATGGCAAAAGCATATGATCAGGTAAGATGGGATTTCCTTTTAGTTGTATTAAAAAAGTTGGGTTTTTGTGACAAATGGATATTATGGATCAAGAATTGCATAACAAATGTTTCCTTCCAAATTAACTTAAACGGAGAAAGACTGGAAAGTTTTACTTTGGGTAGAGGTATAAGACAAGGTGACCCCTTTCTACTTTTCTTTTTACCATTATAACTGAAACTCCGGTAAGCCTCATTGACTACTATGTTTCGAGGTATCCAAATTAATAAAAATTGTCCTAATATCTCACATCTCCTTTTTACGGACGATTCTTTATTTTTTTGACAATTGAAGAAACAGATTTACAGGCGTTCAAGGAATGTCTCGATATTTATTGTTTAGGATTGGGACAAAAGATTAATTTTGGTAAATCAGCAGTTATTTTTAGTAAAGAAACTCATCAAGAAGTTAGGGATACGGTAACGAAAGACATTAATATTCAATTTAGGCAACTATCTAGGGATTCCCCTATGCCAAAGAGATCCAAAGTCGAATCTCTCGAGTGGATAGCAAAAATATTATTCAAAAAAACAAATAGGTGGAAAGTAGAACTTCTATCAGATGGAGGCAAGGAAGTTCTCATCAGATCTATTCTTCAAGCCATACCTAACTACACTATGTCTATCTTTTCCTATCCTGAGTCCTTTTGCAAAAATCTTATGTCAGTTGTTTCTAATTTTTGGTAAAATTCAGGAGAACAATTAGGATCCACTGGTTGGCATGGGAAAATTGCAGTGAGGAGACTCTTACGCGGTATAGCTAGGTTTCAAAGAATTCAAATGAATAAATATTTCACTTCTTGCAGCTCAAGGTTGGAGAATCTACTCAAATCCTACAACATTGGCAGCCAGACTTCTTAAAGGTATTTATTTTCATAACAAAAACTAGATGGATATCAAATTAAGACAAAGCAGAACATGGAGTTGGGCAAGTATAATAGAAGGTAGAGATCTTATAAAAAGATATAGTATTTACCAAAACGGGAACGGGTAAACCATTAATATATGGAATGGTAAATGGATTAACACTAACTTGAAACTTGAGAAACCGAGCAATTGCAATCTAACTAAAGTAAGTCAATTATGTAAACAAGATTCTAATGTTTGGGATCATGAGATCTTAGATGAACTTTTTCCAAAACCTATTATATCTTGTATCTCTAGAATTCTATTATTAGACACTGATAATGAAGATAAACTAATATGGCCTCTTTCTTTGGATGGTTCTTATAATACTAATACATGATACAATATATTCACTAAAGAACAGGTGATACAGAATCCAAAATCAACAAAGGGACCACAAAAATGCAATCTAAAGATATGGAAAACCATCTGGAATTCGAATATACCAAATAAAATAAGGATATTTGTGTGGAAAGCATGTAACAATGTAATTCCTAACAAAGGAATCTTATATAAAAGAAATTGTGCAGATACATGTAAGTGCTTGTGGTGATATGCTAATGTGTATACAATGGAACATCTCTTGTTGAAATGCAATGTAAGCAAATCTATATAGGCAGGCTCATCTTTACAACTCAAAATTGAAGATAATCCAAATTTTAACTTGGAACAATAGATTGAAAAAACATTAAAATATTCACAGAAGAAGGTTGGGAAAGAAATAGAGTTACAGACTACATCATGATATGCTTATGGAATATATGGAAAGCAAAAATGAAAGCATTAAATGAAAATGGTGACATTGACGGGGATCAGGTGATTTATACTACCAACAAACTTATGTCCGAGATTCATGGTATATATTGGAATAAAATCAGTAGGCATAGTAGTATTATAACACAAGTGGATACAACAAATTGTGAGGAGAACCCAAGAGAGGAAACAGATATTACATTCTCATGCGATGCTTCCTTCACCCAAAGTTTTGAAGCAACAAGGATAAGAATCGTACAAACATACAATGGTACTGGTAGTAAATAGTACTTCAAAACTACGGTTTATAGTGAATCTATCCTTGAAGCAGAATCTTTAGCAATTCTCAAAGCTACAGCGATCTAAGAAGATTTTCCAGGGAAAAAGAAAATCATCCTCTCATACAACATTGGGATTATCCAAGATACTAGGCGGGTGTCAGCAGCAAGTTGGAAAATTCAACAGATTATCAAGAAGATCAATCAACGAGCTGTTGAATTTGGGTTTATTTCTTTCAGACATATAAATAGGAAATTCAACAAGTTAGCGGATAAATTTGCAAAAGAGGTTAGGCACGAATCCATGGAAATCAATCTGGTTAGCAATAACATATACCAGATCTTTGAAGATTTCAACAAGACCGGCATAGGATAATTTTACCTATTTTTCATTTTTGTTTTCCTTTGTCTTTTGCTTTCTTTTCTTTTGTGCCTTTAGGCACTTCCATTGTCAAAAAAAAAAAAGATAGATCATATTAAAGAAAATAAAAATACATAAAAAAAATAAAAATAAAGGTTTAAATTTTTTTTGAAGTTTAAAAAGAAAAAAGAATATGTTAAATTTAATTTAAATAATAAATAAAAGAGATAATTCCCAATTAATTACAACTACAAGTTTCATTCTAAAAAAAAAGGAAGAAACACTTCTTCCTACTTACTCATTAATTAAAATTTAACTCCCAATTAATCATTTTTGGCATATTTAGCTTACATTTTTACGCTTATATGGGATAATATTAATTACAAATTTACACTTTTCATTCACAAAAAAAAGGAAGGAGGTTTTGACTTCTTATTTACTCAGAAGTTAAAGAAATTATTTCTCAAATAAACCAATCACCAACAACTAATTCCATCACACGCGCACATTCGTAATTATTTTTAAAATATGCATAACTAATTCTATGAAAATCAAAAAAATAAAAGAATTTCATTTTTGGACGAATCAAATTGATATTTACATATATAAATTTTTTAATTTTTTTTAATTTTTAATTTTGATATTCCGTTTTATGTGTTCCTCCAAACATGTAAATATATTTATGTGCTCATGTAACATAAAAAAAATCATATAATCAATCTAAATCACTACCTTCTTTTAACAAAATAATTTTTCTCTCTTTATTAATCTCATATATCTTATTTTTACTTGTTTTTAATATATTGATATATTGTCCTTTTGTCCAACAATCTTTTGTTATATTGTGTGTTGTAGTAATACACAAAATAATTATTTGTGTATTACAACAACACACAAAATTACCTTTTCTCTTCCCGTCAAGCCCATTCCCAATTAAACAATTGTGTCTTACTTAAACACACCACCTTCGTAACTATGTGTTGCATCAACACATAATATTGATTATTACGTGTTTCTGCATCACACAAATTGTTTCTTGTGACTTGCAGCATCACACAAATTGACTTACACACTTGTGTTTGTCTTACATCCCTTTCGATGTGATCTATGTGTATCCTATACACACAATTTTAGAGTTTAGCGTTTAGTATGGTTCTTTTGTGTGTTACTGTAATACACAAATGACTGTTTTGTGTAATACAATAACACATAAAATAACAAAGGGTTGGACAAAAAGTTAATACATCGAGATAGTTATAAACGAGTAAAAATATTGTATATGTGACTAATAAATAGAAAAAACGATTTTGTTAAATAAGAGAATGTTTTATATTGATCTTATAATTTTGTGTGTTGCAGGAGTACATAAATATATTTGTGTGTGTTGTATGAACACATAAATCTGAATATCGAAATTTAAAAATAAAAAAAATAAAAAAGGTCAAAAAATTTCTCTAATGTAGATATAAACTTGGCCCCGTCAAAAAATAATTTTTTTTAATTTATCTGATTTTTATATTTAATTATGATTTTTTATAAAAAAAATTCACGGACGCGTGCGTGTTATGGAATTCGAAAAATCCGTTTTTGTGTGTTATATCAACAGAAAAACAGATTTTCGAAATAAAAAAATAAAAAAATAAAAAAATAAAAAAATAAAAAAAAATAGATAAAAAAAAAATCAAAACATTCATGAACATAAATATTAATTTGTCTCGTACAAAACTGCAAATTTTTTTATTTTTTTGATTTTTTTAGAATTAGTTATGCTTTTTTTTTTAAATTTTTTGGACGCGCGCGTGTGATGAAATTAGTTGGTGGTGATTGGTGGTGGGGGTGGTGGGGTGGTTGTGGGGGTGTTTGGTAGTGGATGGTGGTGGGGTGGTGGGGTGGTGGGGTGGTGGTGGTGGTGGTGAAAGAAAATAAACAAATAAATATTATTATAATAAATAGTGAACCTATAAGAATTAAATGATCTATATAATTGAAGTAATTAATTAATAGGTATATGACTATTTTTGTTAATCTTTTAATATTTTGTACTTAACTGAGAATTAAGTTGATATTGTAATTAATTGAGAATTTTTACGCTCTTTTCGTGTAATTAACTGGGCGTTGTCCATGTTGGTAAAAACTAACAATATCACCGATAAAGTAAAAATTATTTTCATATAAAAATAATTAGAAAAAAATGTAATACTACAACTATTACAATACAATGGAAAAATGGAAATTAAAGGTATCCAATAAATCATAATACAACAACTATTACAAGAAATGGGAAAAGAACTTACATGGAAATATTCAAAAAAAATATTCTAGATACGAATACACAAAACGTGCATCGTTGAAAAAGATATTCCGGGAGTCTGGTATCTCCAACAATCGTATTCCTCTTCTACTCTTATCTCTATGTCAAAATGATTTGACTAATCATTGAGAATGGAGTGTTTCATTTTTCTGAATTTCGAGAATAATATTCTATTCTCTTTAGAATAATTTTTCTTTCTCTCTAGAATAATATTCTTTCTCCCTAAAATTATTTTCCTATTCTCTCTAGAATAATTTTTCCATTCTCTCTAGAATTACATTTTTTTATCTTCTCAGAAAAATGCAAGTGACAAAGTCACTATTTATAGAGAAAATGATGAGACAAAGAGAACAAAAAAAACCGTCACATAAATGCCTCTTCAATACTCATTAATGCTAGCCATTTTTTTTTCTTTATCAAGTTTTGTAACTCCCATAACAACTAATATATAAAAAAACCATTAATCCTTCATCAAGAATAAAGAATTATTTGAGACTAAATAATTCCAATGGTTTTTTTTGCAATTATAATGTGTGACTAATTGTACACACAAAATCATTTCCACTTCTCCTAAGAGAATGAATGAATTAATAAAAAACAATTCTATTATTTATTATTTCCAACAATCCCCCACTCAGGGTCTTTGGGAGATAAGGTGAACAGGTTTCCATAAATACCAACATTTTGGTGAATTGTACTTAAGTGGCAATATCTTTCACTTTGAATTGACACGTAGTGAAGTGAGGCAACCACCAAATTCCTGTCAAGTGAACGTACTCTTGAACTTGACGGTTTTCGATCGAGACCCTCACAGCACATACTCTACCCAATTGATAGTTACAAATTCCTCAAACATTACCCTTCATTTACACATAGGTGATCTCTAAGAGTGTCTAGCCACATTAGCTGACCTCTCTTGAATTTTAAGATCATTAAGAGCAATAAAACTCGACCTCGTCATGTGTCTCGCGAATTCATCAAGTCCTTTCTCTTTAGGACCACCCTTACGGGCTATGAATTTGTGGTGAGTCTAAAATCTCATCCCTTGGGAAAATCAAGGACGTCTCCTTGAGGTCATATTGTGATCGATATACAAAAACTTCAACAGTGAATTCATCAAGTCCGTCTCAATAGGACCACCACACATGGCTATGAATTTATTAACTATGAGAAATATGCAACCACCTCAACGGTGAATTCATCAAGTCCATCTCAATAGGACCACCACACATGGCTATGAATTCATTAACTTTGAGCATTATACAACAACCTCAACAGTGAATTCATCAAGTCCGTCTCAATAGGACCATCACGCAGGGCTATGAATTCATTAAGTTTTTAATTTCTCATGTATGCACAATTTACACTATATAGATAGGAATTTAGTGCATCATATAGAATTATTAGTCATAGGTTCCCCATTAATGGGTTCTAGTCCTATCACTCAATATTTCTAAGATTACTCTCTCGGTTAAGTTTTTTAGTAAATAGATCAACTATTTATTTCATCATTTATATGTGACCAAGTTTGCGTAGCAAAACTCTTTCAATAACTACATAAGTTATTTTAAAATGCAAATTTAGATCAATAATACCTCTCTCGTACTTTATTAAATGACAAATAATAACCCAATTGTCACCACTTGAGTTTCTTTACAATATGGACAATACCAAGTTGAGTATAGTTCATAGAGAACATCATATTCCTTATAATTATTTCATATTCATTAAGGGGTAAAACCCCCCACAATTCTCTTATTCATGAATACTAGTATTATAAGGAAGTTTTTACCAAACATTATATCAACGGAGTCAAACCTTTCCAACAAAGTGAGACTAACTAAGGTAAATTCCATTATTTATTCAAATGAATTTTTTCCTTAGGATCCACTTCCCCCACCTCTTTTATTCACAAATAGAAAAATAAAAGAAGCAAGTCTCATGAATTAAAATACCAAAAGTGGATCATGTCATACACCTATTATCAATAGTGCAACACAAACTGATCCATATTTTATTAAGGTACTATTTCATTAGCAAGGTGGCCGTTTAAAAACACAAAACACTTTCCTAAGTTTTCATACTTTATCCCCTTGACCAAAATTCACCAAACCTTCAAGTTGCACTATATAGATATCTTCATCTATATTTTCATTCAAACATAGGGTTAACATCCAATTGGTGTATAGTATATGAATGATATTTAGTGCAACAAGAGTTAAATAGTTGTTATAGAAAGGGAAAA
Organism: Nemophila menziesii; assembly: GCA_029959085.1. NCBI lineage: Eukaryota > Viridiplantae > Streptophyta > Magnoliopsida > Boraginales > Hydrophyllaceae > Nemophila > Nemophila menziesii. The sequence goes on along the minus strand of JARWIR010000017.1, from coordinate 8,073,659 downwards.
AGTAGTCCTTAAACTTATATACACATGGAAAATATCTTTTTCAAAGTGTTGGTAAAAACTAACAATATCACCGATACAGTAAAAATTGTTTTCATATAAAAATATTTAGAAAAAAATATAATACTACAACTATTACAATACAATGGAAAAATGGAATATAAAGATATCTCATAAACCGTAATACAACAACTATTACAAGAAATGGGAAAAGAACTTACATGGAAATATTCAAAAAAAAAATTCTAGATACGAATACACAAAACGTGCATCGTTGAAAAAGATATTCCGGGAGTACCGGTATCTCCAACAATCGTATCCCTCTTCTACTCTTATCTCTATGTCAAAATGATTTGACTAATCATTGAGAATGGAGTGTTTCATTTTTCTGAATTTCGAGAATAATATTCTATTCTCTTTAGAATAATTTTTCTTCCTCTCTAGAATAATATTCTTTCTCCCTAAAATTATTTTCCTATTCTCTCTACAATAATTTTTCCATTCTCTCTAGAATTACATTTTTTTCTCTTCTCTAAAAAATGCAAGTGACAAAGTCACTATTTATAGAGAAAATGATGAGACAAAGAGAAAAATAAAACCGTCACATAAATGCCTCTTCAATACTCATTAATGCTAGCCGTTTTTTTTTTCTTTATCAAGTTTTGTAACTCCCATAACAACTAATATATAAAAATACCATTAATCCTTCATCAAGAATAAAGAATTATTTGAGACTAAATAATTCCAATGGTTTTTATTTTCCAATTATAATGTGTGGCTAATTGTACACATAAAATCATTTCCACTTCTCCTAAGAGCATGAATGAATTAAAAAAAATTGTCTATTATTTATTAATTCCAACAGTCCAGAAATAAAAATATTTGAATAACGTTTTTGTTTAAGGTTGATGTTTTAAAATGCAAAATTTATTATAATAATTTTTTGGTTATTATTTTTTTATATTTTATTGAATACATTTTTTAAATTATATTGTCAGTAAATGGATAATTGTTATTTTGTTTGATAACAATTTTTTTAATGAAACATGGAATAATATAGAGATGTGTTCTTCGCTAATGAATGTGTTCGTGTGATTGGTGGATATTCAATGTTATTAACGTATTGGGGACACAAGTCAGACAAAGAAAGACAAAGTCTTAAAACTCCATAAAATCCCTTTTTGTGAAGTAGATGAAATATTTAATGTTATTATTGCAGTCCAGTGCACACATGTATTACTCGTACAAACAGGTATTTTATAATCGTAAAAATATCATTTAATGTATGACACCTAGACAAACAAAATCAATTTGATTTCACGAGTATAATCGTAGTAGTGTCCACCACTTTATTAATATTAACTGGAATTGAATTCTAAATATAAATCCAAAGGTACATTCCCCACAAACATTGAACATATAGAGACTCTGGATAATATTAAAAAGGACTGTTAAAAAAAAAGAAAAAAGATAATATTAAAAGGGTCAATGACCCAAAAAATCAAAATAATATTATACTTGCCCCAAAGAATCATCCATTAACTTACTATTCTAAGATTACATGTTTACCCGTCAAGGACGATTCCCGTCAAGGACGATTCCCGTCAAGGACGATTCCCGTCAAGGACGATTCCAATCAAGGACGATTCCCGTCAAGGACGATTCCCGTCAAGGACGATTCCCATCAAGGACAAAATTTAGTTAATGATGTTATTGGGCAGAAATTTTGTCATTGATGTTATTGGGCTGAAAATAATATTATTTTGATTTTTTGGGTCATTTTCCCATATTAATTAAAAAGGTAAACTATATTTTGAAAGTGAGTAAACATATTTATTTAGAATTAGTATTTTTAAGTTATTTTACTCATTTTATTAGATATTTTATAAATTTTAAAAGTAATTAAAATTTCAAATAAACGATATCTTTACTTGGTTAAAATTCACATCATAAATTAAGAATTTATTTGAAATTTCTAAAATACTTTTAAAATTTATGAAATAGATATTTTATGAATATTTATTTTAAAATTTCAAAAATTGTAACTTACCTTTTGTGTTAAGTCTAACTCATGAAAGATCATTATTGATCTTACAAATGAGACATCCCACTTGTAATATGTTATAGGTAAAATAATACATTTTTTCTCTTCTACTAATCTTATTTTATTTTTAACACATTATCAGTATGAATCTATTTCTCCAAAGTATAGTGGGATAGTTCATAAGGTAAAATCATCAATGGGCAAAGTAGATTATATGTGTTTAAATCATGAACTGGCTTAATTTTATGTGTAATGTCTTTATTTGATTAATTTTATAATTTTTATTTTATTCTTATTGTGATTAATTTGGTGTTTGTGATGTTTTTTTTAGAGCATAAGTAATTCGATTGCCGGAAGCCTAAATGTAATTCTTTTAAGGCCTAAAACTAATATTTAATTTAAAGGGCTCAAACCCTTTTTATAAAATTCAAAAACATGAAACTAAGATTAATGTTGTAGACTCGAAGTCTCAATTTTGATTAGTATATGATGATGCTATATGTAGATTAATTTATCATCACAAAAAAAAGTAGGATCAGTGAAACTTTGAGTAGCATGGGGGATTTGAACTTGAGGCCTTAAATAGTAGAGTGTTAGCGTTTAACCGCTAGACTATATATATCATCACAAAAAAAACAGGATCAGTGAAATTTTGACGTATATGTTCAGGGAAGAAGGAGGGAAAGCTAAGAGGGAGAGGAAGAGGAAGAGGAAAAGTAACTTTATATTTTATAATTGTTATTTTCTTTATATACTAATGGGTGCTACCTCACTTTTAAAAGTAAGGTGTCACCTCCCCCTCTCTCTCTCTCTCTCTCTCTCTCTCTCTCTCTCTCTCTCTCTCTCTCTCTCTCTCTCTCTCTCTCTCTCTCTCTCTCTCTCTCTCTCTCTCTCTCTCCCTCCCTCTCCCTCTCCCTCTCCCTCTCCCTTCCTCCCCCCCTCCCTCCCTCCCTCCCTCCCCCTCTCTCTCTCTCTCTCTCTCTCTCTCTCTCTCTCTCTCTCTCTCTCTCTCTCTCTCTCTATATATATATCAATATATATATATATATATATATATAGTGGCGGACCCACATTGGGCCCAGGGGAGACTCAAGCCCTCCCTCACTTTTTAAAAATAAAATAAATTTTATCCTATATATATATATATATATATATATATATATATATATATATATATATATATATATATATATATATATATATATATATATATATATATATATATATTAATCATTTGCTGCTAAATTTTTTATTTTTAAATTTTTATAAGTTAAGTAATTTTTTAATTTTATTTGATACATTTAATTACACAATATTATCTCTACAAATATTACTGTAATCAAATTTACAAATAGTTTTGGATTTATTCCGCGGCCGCAGTCTCTTCATAAAAGCTAAACATTCGGTAAGTTTTTTATCTGAGTGTTTTTATAAAAATTTGGATAATTGTATGGGAATTATTAATTTTTTATACGAATTTAAAATTTATTAGTAAAATTATTGAATAAAAATTTAATTTTTCTTTCATATAAATAAAATAGTTAATGCCTTTCCTAACTTTTGATTCTTTTAGTTTAATCCATTGCCAAAACTCTATAGAAGTCTATGCTACATAGTGTTTTTTATTTTTTTTTTCTAATCGGTTTTTATGCTACATAGTACATAGAAAAGGAATTAATATTACTAGTATTTACATTGATTACATAAAAAGTATTTTAGTATTGATATTTATGTAAATATTGTAAGTAAACTGTATGTCTCCAAAATAATTTCAGAGGCGCTGCCCCTGAACCCCCATATATTTCAAGATTCCTCTCAATTTTTGTCCTGGATCCGCCCCTATATATATATATATATATATTTGTCTTAAATTTAATAATCAAGTATTCAATTCACATAGTTTTATAGATATATAGTTTATATTTTAAAAGGTTATTAATTTTTTTAATTTTAGAGCCATGGAAAAAATAATCAATCTTGAATTTGCTGGGCTAGATGTTTCCGAAAGAAATTATTTAACTTGGGTATTTGATGCTAAGATCCACTTACGAGCGAAAAATCTTGGTAATATAATTAAAGAAACAAATACGACTAATGAGCAGGATAAAGCAAAATCCATGATTTTTCTTCGACAAAAATAGATGATGGAATAAAATATGAGTATGTTGGTGTTAAATATCCATCCATTTTATAGAAAAATTTGACTGAACGATATGATCACGTAAAGGAAGTGATTCCCCCTAAGCCTCTTATGACTGGATGAATTTGAGATTACAAGATTTCAAATTAATGAGTGAATATAATTGCGCTTTGTTTAAAATTGTGTCTCAGTTGAGATTGTGTGGAGTTAATATTACAGAAGAAGCTATGCTCGAGAAGATATTTTATACATTTCACCCAATTAACATGGTTATGCAGACCACATATCATGAAAAGGGGTTTAAGAAATACTCTAATTTGATCTCGCATCTCCTTGTTGTGGAGCAAAACAATTACTTATTTATGAAAAATAATAACTCACGTCCCATTGGATCGTTGTCATTCCCTGAAGAGAATGTCAATGCCTCATTCTCAGAAGTAAATGCAGATAACTTTGGAAAGCTGTGTGGTCGTGGTCGTTGTCTAGGTTGAGGTCGTGGTTGTGGTTATGGACGTAGCTATAACCCAAATGATGTAAATAAAAAATATGTCCCATATAAACTGTAGTGGACCAATAGTGGAGGAAAACAAGTTAGTGATTATACTTGTTATCGGTGTGGGGTGAAAGGGTATTGGTCTCATGCCTGCCGTACACCAGAGCATTTAGTGGATCTCTATCAAGCACATATTAATGGAAAGGGAAAGGAAACCAATCTTACTGATTTTACCAACAATGTTGAAGGTGAGAATTTCAACAACAATGTTAAAAAAGACCAAGTAGATTTCTATTCTTTTAATTTTGATGATTTTATAACCGAGGCAAATGTTGGAATAGATGGTACTAAATTTGTTAGTGGTGATGTGGATGATGGGTGGTGTAGCCTAGGGCATGACAAAATAATAGGTAAATAAGTGCAAATAAACACCCTAGGCTAGCACGGTACTGCAAGTATTACATGACGTATGCAAGTTTTAATGATAAGAGAATTCGTTCCCCAGAGACTACGAAAGATAGAGAGAACTTATGAAAATACCAAGTGCAATTAATAAAGCTAGAAGAATAATACGCAAGAACTAAAAGATAAGTAATTTTTGTTTGGTTTTTTAATAGGAAAATTAACTAAATAAATTAAAGACGAGAAATTAAATAAGAAAAGAAAAGATAGTATGCGAGATTAGCTCGAGAGATAGCAAGTAATCCCCACTAGCCTTGTCTATTTTAATCATGTAAGAGAGAATTATGTAGAATTGCAATAAACAGGATTCTAAATTCCTCCCTACCCCCCGTCAGGGTGGACCAAGATGGAGACCTCACAATCACGAGGGGACTTAAATAGGGTGCTCCTACGCCACTAGGTTCCTAAATGAGTCTGGCCTTCTAATGATGATCGGTGGTTGAATCATACCCTAATGGTTATCTAGTTAGGCAAGCCCGTCAAGATCACTATCGCATACTAGATGTTTATGTGGTATTTCAATAAGTAGACACCCCTTCCGGTGACCATCTAAATACTATTAAGGTAATCCTTTACGCAGACCCTCGTAAGGAAAACAGACAATAAGTCAAAGCAGATAAAACAGAGAATAAAACAGTCATTCATTTAAATATTTATCATCCCAAATTAGAATATAAATATTTGTTAGTGGTGATGTGGATGATGGGTGGTGTTGCCTAGGGCATGACAAAATAATAGGTAAATAAGTGCAAATAAACACCCTAGGCTAGCACAGTACTGCAAGTATTACAGGACGTATGCAAGTTTTAATGATAAGAGAATTCGTTCCCAGAGACTACGAAAGCTAGAGAGAACTTATGCAAATATCAACTGCAATTAATAAAGCTGGAAGAATAATACGCAAGTACTAAAAGACAAGTAATTTTTGATTGGTTTTTGAATAGGAAAATTAACTAAATAAATTAAAGACGAGAAATTAAATAAGAAAAGAAACGATAGTATGAGAGATTAGCTCGGGAGATAGCAAGTAATCCCCACTAGCCTTGTTTATTCTAATCATGTAAGAGAGAATTATGTAGAATTGCAATAACAGGATTCTAAATTCCTCCCTACCTCCCGTCAGGGTGGAGACCTCACAATCACGAGGGGACTTAAATAGGGTGCTCCTACGCCACTAGGTTCCTAAATGAGACTGGTCTTCTAATGATGATCGGTGGTTGAATCATACCGTAATGGTTATCTAGTTAGGCAAGCCCGTCAGGATCACTATCGCACACTAGACGTTTATGTGTTGTTTCAATAATTAGACACCCCTTCTGGGTAACCATCTAACTACAATTAAGGTAATCCTTTAGGCGGACCCTCGTAAGGAAAACAGACAATAAGTCAAAGCACATAAAATAGAGAATAAAACAATCATTCATTTAAATATTTATCATCCCAAATTAGAATAGAAATAAAACAAGTCTAGGGTTAATACCCATATGCTAAATCTCAAGCTAAAATAAATTAGTTCATACTAGTGAAAGAAAAAAACAATTACAAATTTGAAGGCTTGTGAAGACATAATGTAGTGTTCAGCTCTTCCAGACTTCTCTTCTCTTGTTGTAAGCTTCCTCCTGGCTTAAGGGTTGGCCAAGGATGTGTTTCTACTGAATAGAGGGTGTATTTATAAGGGTATTCCAAACCCTAGTTCGGATTCTTGGAGTAGAGGTCAAGTAATAGAACTCTTTTTCAAATCAAATTCGTAACCCTAAAATATAGAAAATGTAAGAAATTGTTGTTGTTTTGTTTTGGTCGTAACTCTTTCGTTATTGCTTCGATTGACGCGTTCTTTATATCGAAACTAATCGCCTTGGAAAGCTCTACAACTTTTCTTTAGACCATTCTTCCAAATTCCCAGCCAATCTTGAGTTATGATCACTTTTGTGGACGTATCTGCTAGAATTCAAATTTACTTGGCAACTTTATCTCTCGATACTTATTTTTTACTTCCTTTATCTCCAATTTTCATCATTATCTTCTTTCCATTATCTCTTGGAATTGATTTGGCATCTAATTAATTACCATATATCTTTAAAGCTTCACAATTAACAAACAATTAAACCTAATATGCTCTAAAAAATCATCAAATCAAGACAAGAAATAGGAAATATAAATATAGGAGTAAAAATCGACAATTAGTCGGGTGCGCGCAAGCTAGCCCGGAACCCATGTAACCAAAAAAAAAAATCGACAATTAAATTTCTAAATACACCTAAAATGATGTCTCCAACCTAAATTAATTCATCACAAATAGGGAGACATCAATGGGTTGAAAAGTTAAAAGATTATTGAATGGATGTTTATTTCATCATTTATTTGAATTTTGTTAAATAAGTGCTTACTCGAAATAGTATCAAATTATCATATTTTGGTTATAATACGTTCAAATTTTATGTTATCTTTATGAATTGTATAATATCTTCTATTATTAATATTATTATTGTTTATTATTATTATACTCTTACTTTATTTGTTTTATTTACAGAAAATGGAAAATTATAATACTATGACAAAGTCTGCTTGAGTAATGGAGACTTTTGTTTGGTCGATAGTTGAACGACACACACAATACTTTGAGATAGAAATACTTTATGAATTTGGCAAAATTAAATGTTGTTATTATTTCTGGTCTTACTAAATTAACTGAAGGGTATGGATGGAAGAGCAAATATAATATTACAAATATATTAATTAGAGACGTATTATATTCTAGTACGTCTAAAAGGTTTTTATTAAGTTTCAAAGGTATAAGTCTCAATTGTTTTCACATAGAGACTATGAATGAGGGAAATATTGAGTATTTGTATATTACATGAAAAAATAAAATAAAAGAAAAATTCTCAGTTTCTATTCAGGATTATATTATGTGAATATAAAAGGTGTAAAGTCGAATATAGTTATGAACCAAAAGTTCAATCACCTAAAACTATTATGATTTAGCATGATTGCGTTAGCCATCGTAGATCAATCACGATGTGTTAAATAAGAACCAGAAGATTCTATTACCTCGTGAATGTGTATGCATTTCTTGCTTAGAAGGGGACTTAATTAAAAGACCATCCCCTATGAAAGTCAATATTGAGTCCCAAATATTTTTACAAAGAATCCGGGGAGATATTTGTGGACCATTTTGTTACTTTATGGTCCTAGTAGATGAATCATCAAGATGGTCACATGTGAGTTTACTATCATCCTAAACAAGTGCTTTTCTCAATATCCTGGCTCAAATAAAAAGATTGAAAGCACAATTTCCTGATTATCCAATCAAGACTATTCGTATGCATAATGTCGGTGAATTCACATCTCAAGCATTTAATGATTATTGCATGTCAATAGGCATTGACGTTGAACATCATGTAGCACATGTACATACTCAAAATGGCCTGGCAGCGTCATTTATCAAGAGATTGCAGCTAATTTCTAGAACTTTGCTTTCAAGGTCTAACTTATCCACTTATGTCTGGGGGCACGCAAGTTTACATGTTGCTTTATTAATTTGTGTTAGATCAAGTTCGGTTAATAAATATGCATCATTATAACTTGTTTCTGGCCAGCAACCATATGTCTCTTATTTAAAAAACTTTGGCTGTGCAGTTCATGTTCCAATTGCTCCACCACAATGAACGAAAATGGATCCTATGATACGTCTTGGAATCTATATTGGTTTTGATTCCCCATCCATCATAAGATATATTGAGCCCCTGACGAGTGATTTAATTAAAGCAAGATTTGTAGATTCGCATTTTGACGGGTCAGTTTTTCAGTCGTTAAAGAGCAAATGAGAACAAGTAGCACTTCATAATAAACAAGGAATTTCCTAGAGTGTACCGTCTTTGTCTCATATTGACTCGCGCACAAATAGATGTGTGCAAGAGGTAAAAGGAATCATTGATTTACAAAATATTGCAAATCAGTTACTAGACGTGTTTACTGATAGTAAAAAAGTAATAAAATCATATATACCAACTGCAAGTACACCTGCACGTGTTGATATCCCTAAAGGACAACCTGATAATTACAAATTAGGTAACAGATAATGACGACCTATTGGAGTAAAAGATAAGAACCCTAGAAATAAAAGGGTATAAGAAGTAAATCATATCGAGCAAGAAAATTTTATAGAAAAGGAAAATGATCAGTATAAAAAGAAATTCCCGGTAGGGACAAATGAGGGATAACTTAATTCTGAAGAAATATCTTTGATTTTTAAATACAAGAGGAAATTGGGATAGAAATAAATCCATAGTGGATAATGTCTTTGTATACGCAGTTTCATTAGACCTTGCAAATGACGATCCCAAACCAAATACCTTGGAAGAATATCAACATAGAAATGATTGACCTAAACAGAAATATGTGATACAAGTGGAATTGAAGTTCTTAGAAAATCAAAAAGTTTTTGGACTAGTAGTCCAAACACCTAAAGGTATGAAACCTGTTGGATACATACGGGTTTCATAAAAAAACGAAACAAGAATAATGAAACTGAGAGATATATGACACGACTTGTGGCACATGGTTTTTCACAAAGACATGGGATTGATCATAATAAAACATATGCCCCGATAATTGATTACTCTACGATACTTAATTAATTTAGCAGTCACATAAAGACTTGATATGTGTCTTATGGATGTGGTCATTACATATTTGTACGGATCATTAGATAACAATGTTTACATAAAGGTCCCTAAAGGATTACTAATACATGAGACATATAATCAAAAGTGTAATGGGTTATACTTAATTAAGTTACAAGGATCATTGTATAGATTAAAACAATCTGGAAGAATATGGTATAACTTTCTAAGTGGATATTTTATTAGAAAAGGATACGTCAATAATTCAATTTGTCCATGTATTTTTATCAAGAAATCTGAGAATGATTTTGCCATTATAGCTATATATGTAGATGACTTAAAACTTGTAGGAACCCCAGAAGATTTCACTACAACTGTTTATTATTTAATGAAAGAATTTGAGAGAAAAATCTTAGAAAAATAAAGTTTTGTCTAGGTCTGTAAATTGAACACTTGTCAAATGGGATCTTTATCCATCAATCAACATATTCCTAAACGATTCTAAAACAATTTTATACGGAAAGGCTCTCCTATTGAGTAGCCCAATGGTTGTTCGATCACTAGATATAAATAAATGTCCATTTCTCCTATGTGAAGAAGATAAAGAATTATTAGCTCTTGAAGTACCTTATCTTAGTGTTATTGGTGCATTAACATACCTTGCAAACTACACCAGACCTAACATAGCATTTTCAGTTAATTTATTAATAAGGTATATCTCGGAACCAACGCGAAAACATTGTAATGGTGTCAAACATTTTTTCGTTATCTTTGTGGGACCAAATATATGAGTTTCTTTTACTCAAAAGATTCAGAAGGACAAAAAGTAGGCTATGCTGGTTATCTATCAAATCCGCATAAAGAAAAATTTCGAAGTGGGTACATATTTACTTGTGGCGGTGCTGCAATTTCATGTCGATCAATGACAAACTTTAGTGGACACTTCAACTAATCACTCTGAAATATTGGCATTATATGAAGCAAGTAGAGAATGTATATGGTTATGATCTATGATACATCATATCCGAGAGACGTGTGACTTGTCTTCCACAAAATCTACACCAAGTATATTGTATGAGGACAATGTTGCATGTATAACACAGTTTTAAAATGGCTAAATCAGAGATGACAAAAAAATGCATATATCATCAAAAAAAAATTACAAGCATGAGTTGCAAAAGAATGACGATATTAAAGTTCAGAAGATACAGTCAAGCAACAATTATCTAGATTTATTTAAATAAAGCATTATTAACTGCAATATTCAGAATGTTGGCTAGCAACATTAGAATGCATTAGTTAAAATATATCTTGCCGAAATCAGAAAAAGTATAATCAGTAGGCACTGTATTTTTTTCTTATCTAGGTTTTATCCCATCAAGTTTTACTAACAAGATTTTTAACGAGTCAATATCTAAAATGTATATGAAATAAACATCCAAGATAGAGGATTATAAATATTATGGATATATTTTTTAAAATTTTAAAAATGGTAACTTAGTTGTAAGTCTAATTTATGAAAAGTTAGAGTTTGACCTATATATAGAAATTGATCGCTTGTAATTTGTTAAAAGTGAAATAATACATTTTCTTTTCTTATTTATCTTATTTTATTTTTGATATTATTAAATAGTATATAATGCGGGTGGATTAATGTATTAGTTAAAAAATAATGTTAGATATCATTCCAAATTACATTATTTTTCATTGCCTTTATACGGACCCATCATGAAAAAGAGAGAAAGAAAAAATAAAAATAAATTATATATTGATTTATTTAAAATTCATATAGGAAGTAATAAAAATATAATGTAATTTGAAGTGATATTTAACCTTACTCTGAAAAAAAGATGTATCGCACGTTTGCTTTTGTGGATAGTAAGTTTCCACGGGAACAAAATAAAAAATAAAAAAAGTAGTAAGTAAATTTCCACTGACCTAATGCAAGTGGGATTAATTTAGATAGATTTCACACTTACAACCAATTAATTCATGAATAACAGAAATAAATCATTAGTACCTTAGAATCTTAGTAATGGACCATGTTAAGTGACTCTTGCCTGCTATCATTTCACCTGCTTCACCGCCTGACTTTAGCTTCTAGTGGGTTACATTACTTTTGGCAAAGAAGCACTCGTAAAGGTGTTAGAGCCAATTTTTCAGTAACAATGGGTGAGTGTTAGGGATGACGATGGTTAAAGGATTAAAACCGAAACCGATAAAAATTTAAACCGATTATATAATCATAGATAAAATCGTTATATTATAATTTTGAAAAATATAATCGATGGTTAAGTTTGTTAGGTTATAGTTTTAGATAAAAATAAATCCGAATAACCAAAAATCCGTTTATTATCATTAATTTTTGTATATTTTATAATAATATAGATAAAAAAATTATTTTCATATCTCAAAACTAAAATCTAAATATTAAATTAACAAGAAAACATAACAAACACGTTATTTAATTAAAATTAACATAATCTTTTATATATTCTGAAGATTTTTCTTGTATTTATAATCTTATTTTAGGGTGATTTCTTAATAGAGTCCTTAGAGGTTGGACCATTGCCCATCAAGTCCAACCCATTACAAAAGACTCAATTGTTCTCCTTCAAGCGTTAACTCTCTCTTCAGTTACCATAACCAAATGCGCTGATTTCATGCAACAATTTATCACACACCATTAATTAAAAAAGAAAATAAGCGTCAAACAAAAATCAAAATCTGAACGTCACACCGTCTATCAAACATTCAACCCACTAAACCCTAGCCCTCATCTCGATACACCACCGGAATAATAGAAAATGGCTAGGACGAAGATACCACAGCAACCCACCGCTGACGATGGGTTATGTTTGGAAAGTTGATGGGTTGGATGTATAAATTGATGGGTTGGATTTAGTATTAAATTTGATGGAAGTAAGATACAATATATATTGGGTTGCGCATGTAAATCTGATGGGTTGTACTACAAAATCAATGAGTTGGTTAAAAATGGTTTAGTTTAAACTGGCAGATGAGTTGGTGGGTTATTTGTGTAATTCTGATGGGGTGTAACCTAAGACTAATGGGTTGTCGAATACTATAAATAAATATGAACATGTGGAGGTGGGTTATAGGTTTGATCTTGGTGGTGTGCCAGTTTATAATGTCGGTGTGTGGAAATTAAAACTAAAACGACAGCTACAAGACATAAAAATTGAACCAATTAAAGTGAAAACACATTTATTCTTAGATGAAAAACAATACAAGATTGTTATATGTGATTCCTGGGAATCACTTATTACATAAGATCAAGACAGAAAGGAATACAAAATTAAAATTAATAGCTTCAATGATTTATCCCGACCAATATTCATCCCGACCAAGGTAGGCCATGATTCATACACATAATCCTTAACCGACTGATACGAATCGAACAATCTGAATAGCTTCAATGCTTTCTCCTCCAAGTAACGGAAAACAACAAGCACATTGGATGCCATAAGTATAGCAAAAACCTACATAAATGTATAATATCGTGACATGTTTAACAAGAATAAGAAATGCTAATATGATGATATATACACCTGTTAACATTGCGTAATGCAAGAAACGTAATATAATACACTTTTTTTAGAGCTAATGCATACCTTAAAACTGTTGATTGCGGGTGTATTGCTTCAAGAGTGGTAGAGTAAACTCAATTTCGTGAATGGACGATGGTATATCTTCAAACGTGGAATACCTAACAATATTACTATAATTATTAGCTAATATTAAGGGATATTATTTGATTGGCGTTATATAAGGAATCAGTTACTAATTTATATAATATTATATAATATAAAAGTGGCAAGTAATAGGGGTAGCGATGGAATAAAAAAAAGAAATTGGACGCTCAAGGGGGTGGAAAATTTCCTGGACTCTATAGAGGTGGGATGTTGGGTTTTTGGACTTAATAAGATATTATCTCCTTATTTTAAGAGTTTTAAATATATTTATAGAGTTATAATTTGGTTATGGTTAAAATACAAAAAACCGTTTAAAAAACCGAATACGAATTATTCAGATATGGTTTTGAAAATTAAGTCTGATGGTTAAATCCATAAGAGTTTGGTTTTTATTAAATTAAATGGATATGGACATAGTTTTGGATTTTTTTGCAATAATCCGATCTGTTGCCATCTCTAGTGAGTGTAATAACTCGTTTAATTATAATATTATTTCAGAAATTATAAATAAAGAAGGAAAAAACACTCTGATCAGTTACTAAAGCCACTCTTAATTTTGTTGCTATACACATTTTTCAAATAAAAATAGCTCAATAACCTATCACTAGAATCCCAAGCCACATGCTATTCGGAGTATGAGAGTATAATTTTCATTTGATGAATATACGGACTTAAAAATCAAAATGTTATTTATAAATTTTAATAAAAAAGAATCTTATAAAAGGCCTAACTTTGTTTTTTGGGTTTGTTTTATTACCCTTATACCTCTATTCAATTTTATCGTTTGGTACGTTTTAATATTTTTCGTTTGGTACGTATTCACTAATATTTTTCTATACCTTATCTTCGTTTTACGATTGTTATACAATCAATTTTTATATAATTGAAATAGGTCCCTAATAGCATTGTGTAAACTCAAATGGTTATTATCCATGTCAAGGTTAATGTATGTGTCAATGCCCAATTGGTAGGTGTCAAACTACCGTATCAAGGTCCTATTGGTACGTGCCAAGCTACCGTGCCAAAGTACAATTGGTAAGTGTCAAGCTACCGTGCCAAGCTACCGTGTCAAGGTCCAATTGGTAAGTATCAAACTACCGTATCAAGGTCCAATTGGTAAGTGTCAAGCTACCGTGCCAAGGTCAATTTTTTGATGTTGAGATGTCACGCTATTTTTCATATATATATATATATATATATATATATATATATATATATATATATATATATATATATATATATATATATATATATATATATATTTCTTTTTATGACCTTGTTGGCAAATTTAGCTCGTACCTTCTTTTTCATTCACTATTACCCCGGCAAAGGGTTACAATAATAACTTTTTCATCATCAATAAAATCACAATTACACTTTCCCAAACCTAATGTTTCCTAATGATGAAACCCACCACCCCCAAACTCAAGCTCTAAAACGAGTTGTCTCAGGTTTTGCGAATCGAGTGCGGGTCATATAGATAAGTCCTATAAACTAAGGGTATGGATTATAATGTGGTTAAATAAAAGGCTTTAGAAAGGCTCATAGGGGCTAAGTCGGATAAAATAATATTAATAATCAAATAAAAGGGTGAGAAGGTATAAAAGGCTTCAAGTGGCTTCAATATGAAAGAACGGCCTTATTCATTTTTCTAACTACCGGATTTTGTTACTTTTTCACTATTAGTTCATAGATAAGTGGGTTTTCAACTAATTTCATACCTCACGTTCTACACACCAAATAACTCTCTCTAAGTTTCAACGTGATTTCTTAGCATTGCTCATTAACTTTTCTATCTTTTATTTTCTGTTTTCATACATGCATACTAAACATATTTATAACATCTTTTAAAAACATAATACTTACTATCATTAACTTAATTAAAATCGTGCTCAATAGGTACGTTCGATATATTCTATGCCTAATTCAACCCAAAAAAATTTAATTTTTATACAAAACAAAAAGGAAGATGAGGACAACGAATCCCCACCCCCAACTCAAAAATGAGCCGTGTCCCCACGGCTCGAAAAAGACTCAAGAAAAATAAAATTTAAAATTAGCATAAATATTGCACATAAAGAAATGGTAGGGAAGAAATAAAACATACTCTTCGAGGCTATTACCTCGCCTTATTGACATCCAAGATAGGATTTTGCTGGATTTTCTTTAATTGCTCACGGAGTGTTATGATGTACTCATTTTCTCCTTTTGAAAGTTGCGTAATTACTCTCAAAACTTTATTGATCCAAGCATTGTCAATATTGTTACTCCTCTTAAACTCACGTGTTTCTTCTTCACCCAACTTCTTATTCGCTTTTCGATCAAGACACGTGATCATAGTAGGATATTGCATTAAATAATGACATGGGAGAGACCGAAAATTGTATCACCTCCTCATAGATCAACTGTGCCACATCCTCTTTTTCTCCTCACAAAATACAATTCAACAAAAAGAACGTTTTTTTAGAACGTCTTACCATTAACGTAGACCAACCCAATCTTTTACCGAACTCCAAGAGTCTTCTTTTATTCTCCTTGATCAATTTCTTCTTCAAATACTTTCTCATAAGCAAAAGGTAGTTCCTTTAATTGTTTCATTGGAAAAACTATCATGGCCATTGAAGCTTTCTCTTATTCTTCGGGTGTAGGGTCTTCGATCTGTAGAGGTTGTGTTGTCTTCTTCACTAAAGTTGGAACCTTTTTTCCCATTGAATCAACACAGCATGCTACCTCTCTTCTCTTGACTTGTTTTACACTTTGAATTGGAACAAGAACTTTTCTCACTTGATTTCTTCTCAATTAAATCCAATACCTTGCTTTTCTTCATCTCCCTTACAATAGATAATGTTTATGTTCTCTTAATCATCTCAATTGACCCCCAACTCAAAGCTTTAACCACTCTTGAAATTTGAAACTCTTGATTATTGGTTGTACAAGCTTTATTTGGGTTAGGAAAGGTGTTTTGATGATGATCCTCTATATGGGTAAGATGGATTCTTCATGGATTGGTATGGATTTAAGAAATTGTAGGATGAATTTATGAATTTTAAGCTTTTGATTCTTGGTTTCAATGTGTTTTGGTATGATATGGGTGGTTGATTCTTCTTTGTAATGATGTGGAGAAAGGACTGGATGTGTTTTTATGGTGATTGGGTAGTGTTTTGATGATTAGGGAAGGTTTATGAAGCTTTAATGGAGTTGGGAGAGGTTTGGAGAAGAAAGAGAGGCTTAAGGATTTGTAAATTCGGAATAATACCTAATATCCCTCTTTTATAAGCTTTAAAACGCAACTTTCTCTCTCCAGCGGCGACCTCCGGTATACCGGGTATATGGTCCGGTATACCAGACCTTCTACTCTTCGAAAAAATTTTATCCTCGTCAAAAAACCCGAGCCTCCTACCCGTAATACGGGTTTTTGGTCCTGCGGTATATCGGGGTTATGGTCCGGTATACCGGACCGCTGGTCCATATTTTTTTTCTTCTCGGCACAAAACCCGAGTCACCTACCCGTAATACGGGTTTTTCACCTCTGCGGTATACCGGTGCCGAGGTCCGGTATACCGGCCCGATGGTCAGAATTTTCCGAAAAACTTTGTTTTCTCCTCCCGAACTCGATTTCTCTAATACCTAAACATCAAAAACACTAATACCTTCCTCAAATATGCAATATCTTCTAAAAATAACTAAACTAAACATGAATTAAAAACCTAGACATGAATTAAAACATAAAAACATAAAAGAAACTACGGGTTGTCTCCCGTATAGCACTTTTGTTTAACGTCTTTCAAAGTTAGACGCGTTACCTCGATTACGATTGGCGAAATTTCCACCCCTTACCTCTAATTCCCACGAACTTTTCAGCTCGATTCTTCATGATCATGGATGGTGCCATCCAAGATTTCGTGGGAGGTGGTGTTTCTAGTGGTAACTCTATTTTATTTTTAGCATTACACTCCTCTGGCAATCCATTCATCTTTTTGGTTTCTAAACTTCGTTTGTTAGACAGAATGTCCTTCATGAACTGACCATATTTTGATATTCTTGTGAGAGCTTCTACAAACGGGATGCTGATCTTAAACTCGTTCACCATGTCAAGGAACTTCTTGAATTCTTTTTCATTGTTCTGATTTCTGACATGTGACGGGAATGGTGGAGGAGGACATGTGTTGGTTACCACTGGGCTCTCTTTCTTTTCTGGTGTCTTCTCTGGGACACTTATTTGTTCAATTACCTCTTCAACCTTGTTTTTAATTGTTTCTTCAACCACTTTTTCAGGAATAGAGGTTGGTTCTGGTTCTACTCTAGGTGGAGGTAATTGTTTGCCACTTCTTTATTCAACTACATGACAAACATTATCTTCTAGAGCACGAGTATCACTTGGGAGTTGCCTTTTTGCAAAGATTTGAAGTTTATTCACCATTTGTGACATGGTATGCTCAATATTCTTAAGCGCCTCAGATGAGTTATGGCTTCTTTGCTCCCTTTCTTCTATTAAGTTCATTATCTTAGCCATGCTTGAATTCAAACTCGAAGGTTGCTCTTGTATGGTTTGCAGCATTGAATAAGAAAGTGGTTCTTGATAAGCTTTATTGTAAATCGGCGCTTCTTGATAGATAGGTTGTGGAGGATAATAAGATTGTGGTCGTGGTTGATAATAACTCTGTTGATCTCCGACCCAATTGTAATTCTATGGGGGCTGATAATCAGCGTAATTTCCTTGAGATTGATAATAACCATCATAATAATGGTTTCTTTGATAAGGTATGAAGGAAATTGAAGCTGGATTATTCATGCAATATTCCCATGAGTGATCTCTTGCTCCACAACTAGGATATGAAGGTAAGATATGTACTAGATTTCTCTGAGCTAGTTTTCGCGCTTGTTCTCTTAATTCCTCAACTTGTTGGTTTAACTCTTTGAGCTTTAGAGATTCTAAAGTCTCTTTTTGTTTTTCTGATTGAATCTGCCAACTTCTCTTGGTTTCAAGAACGTACTCCATAATTAGCTTCTGTAGGATCTAATAATACGAAACTCCCCTTTCCTAATAAATCTGCTCTCGCCTGGGACTAAAATCTGTAAAACAAAAACTAAAAAGAAAAGCGTAAAATAGAACTAACTAAAATATAAGCACTAGATAATTGCACAAGGACTAACGATGTAGTCCCCGGCAGCGGCGCCAAAAACTTTGTGTCGCCTAGGGTGTGATAAAAAGATGTATAAAATAAGTGAAAATAAACATCCTAGGCTGTGCACGGTTCTGCAAGTATACAGATCGTATGCAAGTTATAATGAATAAGTAAGATTCGTTCCTCAGGGACTACGAAGGTTAAGAAGGACTTATGCAAATATTCAAGTGCAGATATAAAAGTTAGAACAGATAATACGCAAGTAGAAAGAAGAGAAAGATAGATTTTTATTTGATTTTTAAATAAGAAAACTAAACTACTAAATTAAAAGACAGAAAATAAATAAAAGAAAGGAAAAGAAGATAGTATGAAAGTTTAGCTTGAGTAAATAGCATGTAATCCCCACTAGTTTTGCCATTCTAAACATGTAAGGGTGAATTATGTAGTATTTCAATAATCGGTTCCAATTGCGCTAGGTAGTTTTAAATACGATTTACCTGTGTCAATAAGGAGTCCTAAGCAAACTGTTCCTGCAATTGGTAAAGTAGCAATACACTAAACCATGGTGATTATCTAGTTAGGTTGATTTGTCAGATCTAAACCTTATTCTAGACGTTATGTGCTAAACATGTAATTAAACACCGTTGTCAATGGTGACCTAACTACTAGATGGTAATTCTATATGGCTGCAGTCCACAAGAACAAAGAATATAAATCCAAACACATAAACAAAGAATAGAAACAATAATTCAATTTAAAACATAAAATTCCCAAATTAGATAGATGTCAATCAAAACTAGGGTTCATACATATATGCTAAAACTCAAGCTAAATAGAATTTAGCTCATACTAAGAAAAGAAAAGAGTTACAGAATTAAAGGTTGAAGGAGACATAATTGATGCACAGCTCCTTCCATACTTCTCTTCTTGTTGTAAGCTTCTTCCTGACCTTAAGGTTTGGCCAATGATGATTTTCTAATGTTAAGAGGTTGTATTTATATTGTATAGGTTGACCTAATTCGTTTTCTTGAAGGAAAAGGTAAATATGGGCTCGAAGCCCAACTCAAATTCGTAGCCCAAAAAACATGCAATCAGCCCCTTTTTTCTTTTGGTCCTAACAACTTCAATATTTATCCGTTTGACGCGTATGAGTATATCAAATTCATCGTCTCGTAAAGATCTTCAACTTTTCTCTTGACTGTTTCTCCAACTTTCTCACCGTTTTTAAGATATAAGCTGATTTGTGGTCGTAGGTGCAGAAATTCAGATTTAAGGAAGGTTTTCCTTTTCCATGTTTTTAGCTTTTACTTCCTTATCTTCAATTCCCGTGTTTATCTTCTTTCCTTTAGCTCTCTTTATCAACTTGGACTCTAATTAATTACCATATATCTCTAAAGCTTCACACTAAATAAATAATTAAACCCAATATGCTCTAAAAATAATAATTTATTAATTCAAGACCCAAAATAGGAAAATGTACTAAATCAAGCTAAAATCGACCTATAAACTAATAAATACGCCTAAAATGATGTCTCAGAAATAGATTTTATTATCACAAATGAGGAGACATCACCTACTTCAGAGAGAAACAAGTTTTTCCAATTTTCTATTTTTTTAAAGTTCTCTCTACTAAGAAGTTACTCTAACTATAGATATTCCCCATTCATTGGGGAGAGCTAAATAGTTATCAGTAGCATTAGTGATTTGCATATTTAACCTCCCTGCCATGATACATTGTATATGACTAGGGGTGCTGGGACTGAATTTGGTACCATGTTTATTAAGATTTAACTTCATACCAGTACTATGTGGCATTTTCATTAATTGAATCCCCCTTCCAGGTGTCAACTCAATTACTAAGGGAATTCCTAAGATTGGCCAAATGTAGGGCTGGAGTAGATCATAACACATAACATAGATATACACCAAACTCAAATCGATTATAATAACAAATAATATTCTTAAATTTAGACAAAATAATAACCTAAACAGTTAAAAATTAGAAATGCAGAATGAAAGCTTAGAAATATGGTTAAGCCACAAATCTATAGGTAATTACACCAATTTTAGAGAAGAAGAGTTGTAGAAGAGGAGTTTGTCACTCTCCAGCTTCTTGCTTCTTGTCTTCCTCTACAGGTTAGCTTGCTTCTCAGGATGATGAAACTTGATACTAAGGATTAATAACTGAGCAAGGACATATTTACAATGATAAGAGGGTGTATATATAGGCGTTTTCTAAGCCTAGGTCGAAATCTTGGGTGAAATGCAAGTAATTGGAGTCCAAGTCCAATTCAAATTTGTTTCCTAAAATATAGGACATGATAAACATTGCTGCTTGTTTTGATCATATCTCCTTCGTTACTTGTCCACATTTAATGAGAATCCAGTCAAAACGACCACAATTGAAAGATCTATGTGCTTGTAAATATCTTATCTATATTCGTAATATATTTTTTGCAATAATTAAAACAATGGATGACTTTTCAGCATGACAACTTTTCCTTTCCTAACTCAACTTTGTTTCCTTTTAACTCTAGATTTCTTATTTCCTTAACTCCTTGGCATTGATTTAATATTTAATTATTTCCTTTTACTTAAGATTTTTACAATAACACACAAATTATACCAAAAACACTACAAAAGTATAAATCTCCAAATCAAGACACAAATTTAGAAATTATCTAATAACGGGAAAAAATCCCTTAACAATTAACGAAATACACCTAAAATGATGTCTCAGACCTAGAGTAATATACCACAAATATGGAGACATCAAGACCCCAACTCAAAGTTGTATCGTCCCGATACGATAAAGAATAAAAATATAGGGAAGCCTCTAAAAATACGCCTAAGTCAATTAAGCACAGTGGAAAGAAGATAGAAGAATGTGAATAATAATCCTAAAGAAAATACTTATCAAGTTTCATGTAATAATATCTAAAAACTAAATTACCTATATACTTATCATACAAACAATCAACATGGTTTAAGTTCAAGATTAGATTAGCTTCGCAATATAAGAAGGAGAAGTTTTCTACTTAGTTCATCTATGGAGGCTATAGATTGTTCATCAATCCTAACAAAATCTCCAATGATCTATATAACTACTCTCTATTAGTTCAATTGATCCAAAATCACATAGTCAAGAATCATAAAGTCTTCAAGGTTGTAATGTTAGGCTTAGGAACGGTATGATCGTATATTTGGATAATTTAGAGTGAGCTTTTGGCTCTCTCCTCACTAGCCATCAACGAATATAACTAGAGCTTGAGTTACTCTCATAGATGTTCTCACTCAACCCAATGATTTGATGCACTAATTAGCATCCCAAATAACCCAATATAAAGCATTTATGATGATCACATGAAAATTCCACTTTGCCGGTCCAAATCATAAATTCTTTTCATATCAATTTTTTCTTTTGTAATATAGCTATGACTTTCTTTTTTATGTGAGATATCATGCTACTTATTTTTCAATACTTTTTTCATTTACTTTTACCCCGGCGAAGGGTTACAATATAAAACAGTGAATCGTCAATAATAAGAGCACAATACATAAGCTCGAAAATACCCAACCCAGTAATGTTTCCCATAATGTGAACCCACCACCCCAAACTCAAGCTCTAAAATATCTGTCTGTGCATCGCGATTCGAGTGCAGGTCATATGGAAAAGTTCTAAAACCTAAGGGGTATGTCTTATAATGTGGCTAATAAAAAGACTTTAGAAAGGCTAGAAGGGGCTGAGAAGGATATAAATAAATAATAAATGGACAACAAGCTAAAATTTAACAAAGGCTTATCAAAGAACCGCCTTAATCACTTTCTAAACTATGTAATTTCGTTACTTTCTCACCTCTAGCACGTTCATTAAATGGGTTTATCAACTAGCTCGGATCTCACGGCCTACACACCCGTCAAGGTGCCCTAAGATCAAACATACTTCTATCGCATTGCATATTAATCTTTTTTTACTATTAATGTGTGTTTTCATGTAAATGCTCTAAGCATACAGAAAAACTAGCTTATAAACATATTACCTACTATCATTTACTCACTAAATTTATGATGTTAAGCCATTAAACACAATCTACATCTAATACCATCTCTTAAAAACTAAAAAAACAATAAATCCAAAAAAAAGGAGATGAGGGACAACGAATCCCCACACCCCCAACTCAAAAATATGTCGTGTCCCCACGACTCGAAAAGACTCTATAAACAATTAAAAACTAAAACATATATTGCAAGTACGTAAAGATGGTAAGGAAGAAAGAAAACATACTCTTCGAGGCTATTGCCTCGCATAATCAGTCCCAAGATAGGGTGCAATGCTTTTCTTGTATGTAACTGATGTCTCCCCATTTGTGATGATTTAATCTTAGTTGGAGACATCACTTTAGGTATATTTATTAGAGTATAGTTAGATTTTCTCATGATTTAGTACACTTTCCTATTTTGTGTCTTAATTTAATTATTTATTATTTTTAGAGCATATTGGGTTTAATTGTTTGTTAATTGTGAAGTTTTAAATATATATGATAATTAATTAGAGGCCAAGTTAATTCTAAGAGATAAAGGAAAGCGTATAAACATTGAAATTGGAGATAAATGCAAGAAATACGAAAAAGGAAAAGATAAAGTTGCAAAATAAATCCGAATTCCAGTAGCTACGACCATAAAAGGGCTTATATATCAAGATTGTCTAGGAATTTGGAAGAATGGCCTGCATCAAAGTTAAAGAGCTTTCCGAGCCGATCAGTTTCGACTATTGTAACGCGTCAAACAGATAAGTATTGAATCAGTTACAGCCAAAACAAAACATCATCAAAATCTTACCTTTTCTACATTTTAGGGTTACGAATTTGAGTTGGGCTTGGAGTCCAATACCTATCTTATACTCCAAGAAACGTTTTAGGGTTTCCTATACCCTATAAATACACCCTCTTATCATAATAAAATCATCCTTGGCCAGTCCTTAGGCCAGGAAGAAGCTACAACACAAGAAAAGAAGTCTGGAAGGAGCTGTGCATCAATTATGTCTTCTTCAACCTTCAATTCTGTAATTGTTTTCTTTTCTTAGTATGAATTAAATAAATTTAGCTTGAGTTTTAGCATATATGTATGAACCCTATATTTTTTTGACATCTATCTAATTTGGAAATTATATGTTTTAAATTGAATTCATGTTTTATTCCTCTGTTTATGTGTTTAATTTATAGTCTGTTTTCTTTGCGGATTGCAACCGTATAGAATTACCTTCATAGTAGTTATATAGTCATTAGCTAAGGCATATGTTAACTATGGAAACAACACATAACGTCTAGTGTAAGGATGGTCCGACAACCCAGCCGATCTAGAGAGTCACTATGGTTTGGTGTTATCATCATTAATCAATTGTAGGAAAAGTTTGCTTAGGACCCTTATTGACACATGTTAACCCTATTTTAAACTACCTAACACAATTGAAACCGATTATTGTAATACTACATGATTCACCCTTACATGTTTAGAACGACAAGACTAGTAGGGATTACTTGCTAATTACTCAGGCTAAACTATCATACTATCTTCTTTTCTTTTATTTGATTTTCTGTCTTTAAATTATTAGTTTAAATTTCTCTTATAAAAAATCAAATAAAAATCTATCTATCTTTTCTTTTCTTGCGTATTATTATTCTAGCTTTCATATTTGCAGTAGATAAATTTCATAAGTTCTTCCTAACTTTCGTAGTCTCTGAGGAACGAATTCTATTTATCATTAAAACTTGCATACGTCCTGTAATACTTGCAGAACCGTGCTCAGCCTAGGGTGTTTATTTGCACTTATTTATATCATTATTTTATCACACCTTAGGTGACACCAAGTTTTTGGCGCCGCTGCCGGGGACTACATCGTTAGTCCTTGTGCATTTATTTAGTGCTTATATTTTAGTTAGTTCTATTTTACGTTTTTCTTTTTAGTTTTTGTCTTTACAGGTTTTCACAGATGGCGAGCCCAAGGAGACTTGATCTTCCCATCTCATTCAGAGTGCAACCACGAGGAATCCGCACTCCAGAAATCCAAGCCGCTAAATTTAGACCAGATCCAGGCATGATAGCGCAGTTTGTGAGTCATGGACAATTTAGCGGTGCTGCATAACAAGACCCGGTCCGGTATGTTCAGAAATTTATGCAGATATGTGACGCTTATGTTACCAGAGGCGTTACAAAGGTGCAGATGTATTACATTATGTTCTTGTTATTTTGACTGGAAGTGAAAGCGATTGGTATGATACCCAACACCCTGGTGTTATTCCAAATTGGGACAAGTTTCAATCCAAATTCCTAGACCGAATTTATCTGGTTAGTAGACGATTAAAAGATATGTTGGAGCTCGAACAATTTATGCAAGAAGACGGAGAGAGTGTTGGTGACGCATGGTTACGTTTTAATAAGATGAAGGCGAGATGTCCATTCCATGTATCGTCGCCAGATTATTCATTACCCATGTTCTATGGAGGACTCAATAACGAGTCCAGAAGAAGAGCAGATTTGTTATGAGATAAAGGTTTTGTGTTATTAGATCCTGAAGAAGCTGAAACTATTATGGAGAAAGTTCTTGAAACCGAGATAAGTTGGGCGATTGAAACAGAAAAAACACGAAGAGACCTTAGAATCTCTAATGCTCAAAGAGTTAAACCAACAACTTGAGGAATTACAAGAACAATCGCGAACAATAGCTCGGGTGAATCTTGTACATACTTTACCTTTATGTCCAGGTTGTGGAGCAGGAAATTATTCGTGGGAGAATTGCATGAATAATATATCTTCAAATTCCTGCGTATCTCATCAAAGAAACCAATATTCTAATAGTTATTATCATCCTCAAGGAAGTTACGCTGATTATCAGTCCCCACAGAATCAAAATTTGGTCGGAAATCAAGAGACTTATTATCAACCTCGACCTCAATCTTAGTATCCACAACAACCTGTCTATCAAGAAGCGCCAATTTATAAAGAAGCTTATCAAGAACCATCTCAATATTCAATGCAACAAGCTACACAAAAGCAACCTTCGAGTTTGGGTTCAAGTATGGCTGCAATGATGAAAGTAATTGAAAAAAATATGAAGATGAGCCAGCAAAGAATCCAAGCCCAGTCCAAGGTAATCAAGAATCTCGAGCATACACTGTCACACATAGCGAGTACACTTCAAAACAGGCCAAAAGGGAAACTCCTAAGTGATACTATTGCTCCTCAAGATGATGCTTGTCATGTAGTTGAAGTAAGAAGTGGAAAACAATTACCTTCGCCTAGAGTAGAACCAGAACCAACCTCTATTCCTGAAAAAGTGGTTGAAGAAACAATTA
Source organism: Nemophila menziesii (assembly GCA_029959085.1). NCBI lineage: Eukaryota > Viridiplantae > Streptophyta > Magnoliopsida > Boraginales > Hydrophyllaceae > Nemophila > Nemophila menziesii. Next base: position 8,047,704 of record JARWIR010000017.1, on the reverse strand, counting down.
AAGACAAGGTGGAGGAGGTAATTGAACAAAATAGTGTCCCAAAGAAGACACCAGAACAAAAGAAGAGTTCAGTGGTAAACAACACACGTCCTCCACCATTCCCGTCGCGTGTCAAAAAGAAGGACAATGAAAAAGAATTCAAGAAGTTCCTTGACATGGTGAACGAGTTAAATATCAATATCCTGTTTGTAGAAGCTCTCACAAGAATGCCAAAATATCTTAAATTCATGAAGGACATTATTTCTAAAAAACGAAGCTTAAAAACCGAAGAGATGAATGTATTGCCAGAGGAGTGCAATGCTACAAACGAAATAAAGTTACCACAAGACGCGCATACACCCAAAAACTTTTGGATGAGATCATCCATTGCTACAAAGAATAGATCTGAAAAGTTCGTGGGAGTGAAAGGCAAGGGATTCAAATTTCGAATGCCAAATATTAAGAAACTTGCTTGTTGCTGTGGAGGTGATGTTCAACCATGACCAAGGTAACACGTCTAACTTCGAAAGACGTTAAATAAAAGTGATGTACGGGAGACAACTCTCAATTTTTTACGTTCTTATGTTTTTAATTCATGTTTAGATTAGTTGTTTTTAGTTGATATTGCATATTTGAGAAAGGTATTAGTGTTTTTGTTGTTCAGGTATTAAAAAATCGAGTTTGGGAGGGAAAACGAAATTTTTAGGCATATTCTGATCTACCCACCGGTATGCCGGTCACACGACCGGTAAGCCGGCGGGTCAAAAAGGGGAGCCCTCGGGTACACGACTCGGGTTCTTTGCCGAGAGGTGCATGTTCGAGAAATTGCGCACCGATATGCCGACCCATACCACCAGTATGCCGGTCAGACAAAAACACGAGGCCTCAGGTTCGCGAATAGGGTTTTTTGCCGAAGAAGAATTTTTAAAGAGCAGCTCATCGGTATATGCCGGCCCATACCGCCGATAAGCCGGTCCACGCCGCTGGAGAGAGAAAAATTTCGATTTTTAGGGTATAAAGAAGAGGAAGGTTAGTCTATTACGAATTTTACAATCTTTAAGCCTCTCTTTCTTCTCCAACCTCTCCCAAACTCCATTAAAGCTTCATTAAACCTTCCCTAAACATCAAAACACTACCCAATCACCATAAAAACACATCAAATCTTCTCTCCACATCATTACAAGGAAGATTCAACCACCCATATCATACCAAAACACATTGAATCCAAGAATCAAAAGCTTAAAATTTCAGAAATTCATCTAACAATTTCTTAGATCCATACCAATCCATCAAGAATCCATCTTACCCATATAGAGAATCATCCTAAAAACACATTTCTTAACCCAAATAAAGCTTGTACAACCAATAATCAAGAGTTTCAAAATTCAAGAGTGGTTAAAGCTTTGAGTTTGGGGTCAATTGAGATGATTAAGAGAACATAAACAATATCTACTGAAAGGGAGATGAAGAAAAGCAAGGTATTTGGTTCTATTGAGAAGAGATCAAGTGAGAAAAGTTCTAGTTCCAACACAAAGGGTAAAATAGATATTGTAAAGAGAAGTGAGCTAGCTGCGTTTGATTCAAAAGGCAAAAGGGAAACCTCTCCAATTCAAAGGTCCTACACCCGAATACAAATAGAAAGCTTCAAAGGCCATGATAGCTTCTGCAGAGAAACAATTAAAGGAACTACATTTTGCTTATGATAAATTATTCGATGAGGAAGTTGGTAAAGGAGAATACAAGAAGATTCTTGGAGATTGGTGAAAGATTGGGTTGGTCTACATTCATGGTAAAGCGTTCTACAAACGCTATATTGTTGAAATATATATTGAGAAGAAGAAGGGGATGTGGCACAGTTGATCTATGAGGAGGTGATACGATTTTCGGTCTCTCCGATGTCGTTATTAAATGAGAAATATCCTACATTGATCACGTGTCTTGATCGGAAAGCGAATGTGATTTTGGGTGAAGAAGAGACACTTGATTTTAAGATGAGTAACAATATTGACAGTGCTTGGATCATGAAAGTTATGAGAGTAAATACGCAACTTTCAAAAGAAGAAAAGGAGCACATCATAACACTCCTTGAGCAATTAAGGAAATATCCAACAAATCCTATCTTGGATGTCGATAATGCAAGGCAATAGCCTCGAAGAGTATGTTTTCTTTCTTCCCTACCATTTCTTTATGTGTAATATATGTGCTAATTTTAAATTTTATTTCTTTCTTGAGTCTTTTTCGAGTCGTGGGGACACGTCTCACTTTTGAGTTGGGGGTGGGGATTCGTTGTCCTCATCTTCCTTTTTTTTTGCATAAAATTTAAATTTTTTTGGTTGAAATAGGCATAGAATATGTTGAATGTACCAATTGAACATGATTTAATTAGGTCAATGATAGTAAGTAGTATGTTTTTGAAAGATGTCACAAATATGTTTAGTATGCATGTATGAAAACAAGAAAATAAAAGATATAAAAGTTAATGAGCAATGCTAAGAAGTCACGTTGAAACTTAGGGAGAGTTATTTGGTGTGTAGAATGTGAGGTTTGAAATTAGTTGAAAACCCACTTGTCTATGAACTAATAGTGAAAAAGTAACAAAATCCGGTAGTTAGGAAAGTGAATAAGGCAGTTCTTTCATATTGAAGCCACTTGAAGCCTTTTTAAGTTTCTCACCCTTTTATTTGATTATTGTTATTATTTATCCGTCTTAGCCCCTATGAGACTTTCTAAAGCCTTTTATTAACCACATTATAAACCACACCCCTTAGTTTTTAGTACTTATCTATATGACCCACACTCAAATCGCAAAACCTGAGACAAGTCGTTTTTAGAGCTTGAGTTTATGGTGGTGGGGTTCATCATTAGGGACATTGGGATTGGAAAATTATAATTGTGATCTTATTGATGATGAAAAAGTTATTATTGTAACCCTTTGTCGGGGTAATAGTGAATGAAAAAAGCTGTAAAGCATTAATTGAAAAGAAAAAATATATGAAAAAAAGAGCGTGATATCTCGAACATCAAAAAGAGAGTCATGGCTACACAAAAATCTTTAGTATATCGACCGCCCCCCGTAAGAGAAGGTATGAGTCTCATAAGGCTAGTAGTTCACATTCAATCTGGTATTCGTTAGTGGTATTCAACTATAATCTGTATGTGGTGTGGATGACTCCTGGTTGGAAGACCTGCTTATGGCCCTTCTCTGCGGATTCATTTTATCCCTTTCTTAACCTCGCAATGAACAAAATGAGACTGCTTCACCGCCGGCTCCCGGTTGTTCAATCATTTGATAACAAGAGTCATAAAAGAATATATATTCGGACCGAAAAAGTGGAATTTGTATATTATCATAGAAGGTTTTATTTGGGATTATTGGGGATGCACATCAAAAGCATAAAAAATTGGGTTGAGTGAGAAGATCTTCGAGTGAAAACTCAAGCTCTAGGGCGATTCGTTGATGGAATGTGAGGAGAGAGCTAAAAGCTCACTTTTCATTATCTAAATATACCACACCGTCCCTAAGCCAAGTTATAACCATAAAGACCTTAGAATTTTTAACTGCTTCATGGAGAAACAGTTGACCTACTAGGTTGTAGGTAAGTGGACCATTGGATGCTATATTAGGACCTATGAACAACCTATAGCCATTAGCACAAACTAAGTTGAGACTTCTCCTATAGGCATTGCGAAATTAATCTGGACTTGAAATTATGGATTGTTATTATGTGTATATTAAGCATACGTGTGCATTAATTCTTTAGCATTACTACATGAGACTTTTTAGATATTATGCTCTAGGATCATTCACTGTGTTCTGTTCTTATTCTCCTCCTACTTCTTCTTCTTGTTTGACTACCCTAATGTTCTTTATTTTTATTTTTATTGTATCGGGACGATACAACTTTGAGTTGGGGGTCTTGATGTCTCCCCATTTGTGATGATTTAATCTTAGTTAGAGACATCATTTTAGGTATATTTATTAGAGTATAGGTCGATTTTCTCATGATTTAGTACACTTTCCTATTTTGTGTCTTAATTTAATTATTTATTATTTTTAGAGCATATTGGGTTTAATTGTTTGTTAATTGTGAAGTGGTGTCGCCTAGGGTGTGATAAAAATAAGATCAAATTAAGTATGGAAAACTATGCACTCTCACCCTAGACAGGCACAGTACTGCAAGTATTACAGGACGTATGCAAGTTTTAATGATAAGTAGAGTTCGTTCTCAGGGACTTAAGTGTGTTAAACGCGTAGGAACAGATAACGAGTAAAAGTAAATAATTAGAAAACAGAAAATTAAATATTTGGTTTTTCGAATTTATGAATTAAAACTAAATTAAAATAAGAAAATAAAGACAATAAAGTAAAAGATTAAGAATATGAGATGAGAAGTATAGCTTAGGTTTTGCTAGTATGCACTAATCCTTCTAATTCTATCTATAGATCTAGTTCATAAGGGAGAATACTAGCTCTTGGTAATACTTAGTCAGGATTCTAAATTCCACTACCTTAGACCTTGAGAGCGACTAAGGGGGCTACGTCACAACCAAGAAGTGATTTAAAATAGGGTTATCAAACGCCACTAAGGCCCTAAGCAAATACTGCAAGTCTTGGTGATACTGTGGTTAAAACAAACCTTAATGACTATCTAGTTAGAAGTATGTTTTGTCAGAACTGCTATCGACACTAGACATTATGTGGTGGTTCAATAGTTAAACACCCTGTCAAGGAGAACATCTAACTACTCTTAAAACAATCCTAAAGTGATCAATTCTAGGAAAGACATTAAATCAAAACACATAAGCAAATATAAAGTAAGTAGCTAATATCAGATTAAAACATATAATTCCCAAAGAAACTTAGATAGAAGAATTAGAATTCATAGATTATACATATGCAAAACCCAAGCTATGGGAGGTTTAGTTCATACCTGAAGGAAATAAACTAAAAGAAATAATAAAAGACATCATCTTGCTCTCTACAATAAACTGGAAGAATAAAACCTTAAGAACTAATTACTATGAGGCAAGGATGATTTACAAGTGATATAAGGGTGTATTTATAGGTGTTTAGAAGACCTAATTCGTTTTCTTGAGGAAGAGTTAAGGTAATGGACTTCTAGCCCAACTCAAATTCGTATGGAAATAAAGATAAACACTGCTGCGTTGTTTTGGTCATAACTTCTTTATTATTGGTCCGATTTTGCTCCACAAGATACCAAAAGAATCGCAACAGAATTTCCTACGCCCTTTAGGAGTAATCTACCAAATTCGGCCTCTTTATTAGGTAAAAACGCCTATCTTTGCAGAATCCCAGAATTAGGCAGCTTTTCCTTTTCCATCTTTTTAGCAATTCTTTCCTTATCTCCAATTACCATGCATATCTCTTTCCATAAGTTGTTGTCTTTGACTTGGACTCTAATTAAACTCCATAATTATCTTTAAAGCTACACACTAAATAAACAATTAAACCCAATATGCTCTAAAAACAATAATTCTACAAATCAAGACACAAAATAGGAAAGTGCACTAAAACTCAAGAAAATCGACATTATTGACTTCTAAAACACTAAAAATGATGTCTCATCTTAACATAAATCTATCACAAATGAGGAGACATCAAGACCCCCAACTCAAAGTTGTATCGTCCCGATACAATAAAAGATAAAAACACAGGGAAGTCTAGAAATACACACTTATAAAATTTTCAACACAGGGAAAAAACATAGCAGAATATATAGAATAAACCTAAAGCACACAGCTCAGAAAATTTCATGCAATAATATTCATAAACTACATACCTGTACACTTCTCATATCTACAGTCAACACGGCTTGATTTCAAGATCAGATTAGTTTCGCAATGTAAGAAGGATTGGGACTTTACTCAGTTCCCCAAGAGAGCTATAGATTGTTCATCAAACCTCACTAGTATCCAAGAATCCACTTAACTAATCTCTAATGGCTCAATCACTTCTCAATTACATAACAAAGAATCACAAGGTCTTTTAAGGTTGTAATGTAGGCTTAGGGACGGTATGATCATATATTTGGATAATTTGGAGTGAGCTTTTGGCTCTCTCCTCACTAGCCATCAACGAATCGCCCTAGAGCTTGAGTTACTCTCATAAACGTTTCTCACTCAACCCAATGAATTCCTTGATGCACAATTTAGCATCCCCAATAACCCAATTAAAGCTTAAGATGTTCACATAAAAAATCCACTTTGCCGGTCCGAATATATATATTTTCTTTTCTTTTCAAATCAATTCTCTTTTCTATAGCTATGACTCTCTTTTAATGTTGAGATATCACGCTAATTTTCTCATATATATATTTTTTCTTTTAATGCCCTTGTTGGCAAAATTAGCTCGAAGCTTCTTTTTCATTCACTATTACCCCGGCAAAGGGTTACAATACAATGTTGTAAAGCATCCTCAATATAAAGCACAAAGCACAATAATAAGCTCAAAAATCCCAACATAATAACTCCCATAATGGTGGACCCACCACCCCAAACTCAAGCTCTAAAACAACTGTCTAAGCATCGCGATTCGAGTGCGGTCATATGGAAAAGTCCTAAAAATCTAAAGGATATGGCTTATAATGTGTTTCAAAAAAGGCTTTAGAAAGGCTAGAAGGGGCTAAGAAGGATATAACTTTTAAACTCAAAAATCACAAGGTGAGAAGGTCTAAAAAGGCTTCAAAGGCTTAAAAATATGAAAGAACCGCCTTGATCACTTTCTACACTATGTAATTCAGAAAATTTCTTACCTTTAGCACTTTCATCAAATGGTTTTTCAACTAGCTTGGATCTCACGGCCTACACACTTTCAAGGTTCCCTGAGATCGAACATACTTTCTATCGCATTGCTCACTAATCTTTCTTTACTATCAACGTGTGTTTTCCTGCAAATACTCAGAGCATACAAATACATAGCTCATAAACATATCACTTACTATCATTAATCTACTGAGCTTATGCTTTCAAGTTATTAAACACACTCTACATCTAATTCCCATGCATCAAAAATTTTAATTTCACTCAAAAACTGAAAAATGGAGATGAGAGACAACGAATCCCCACACCCCCAACTCAAAAATGAGCCGTGTCCCCACGACTCGAAAAAAGACTCGAAAACAGAAATTAAAATTAGCAGATAGGCATAATTACAGAAATGGTAAGGAAGAAAGAGAACATACTCTCGAGGCTATTGCCTCGCATCATTGATATCCAAGATTGGAATTGCTGGACCTTTCGTTAATTGCTCAAGGAGTTTCATGATGTGCACTTGATTAGCATTGATTTGTGCCATATCATTGACTAAGGAAGTTTGAGCTGCTTCAAATTTCGTTAAACGCTCCTCCATCTTCTCTTGCCAATTTTGCTCCTTTTCTTCCTTCGAGACTTGAGTAGAACCCGCTCTTCGAAGGCTTTCTTTGATCCAAGCATTATCAATATAACTCGTCTTAAACTCGAGTTTCTCTTCTTCACCCAATACTACATTCGCTTTTCGCACAAGACACGTGATCATAGTTGGAAATTTAACGTTATAAACCGATTTAGGAGAGACCGAGAATCGTATCACCTCCTCATAGATCAACTGTGCCACATCAACTTCTTCTCCTCTCAAAATACAGTCCAACAGTAGCGCGTACTTCATGGTCACCTCCAAAGTTCGTGTGTTTCCAAAGACATTAGGGATAAGGAAATTATGCCAAATTCTAGCATCTGCTTGAAGATATTTGTAAGGCCAAGGTGCCTTCAATTCTCCCGTATGTAATTGCACTTTCTCCTTGTCTAAAACATGCTCAAAAAGTAATTCCTTATCAAAGATTTTTCGTTTAGCAACTGCTTCCTCAAATTTGCAAAAACTTTTCAGTTTCTGAAACTTGAAGTGGTTCCTAATCTCCTCAACTGTGAAAGGAACTAACTGTCCTCTAATCGGAACACAATCACTATCTCGGCTAAAGAGGCCTAGATAGAACTCCAAAACTAATTCATGACATAATTCAGAACGGCTTACCATGAACGTAGACCAACCCAATTTCTCACCAAGCTCAAAGAATCTCTTGTATTCTCCATCTCTAATTTCTTCCTTGAATACTTTCTCATAGGCAAAAGGTAGTTCTTTTAATTGTTTCTCTGCAGAAATCTTCAAGGCCTTTGAAGTATCCACTTTCTCTATAGGCATAGGATTTTTTTGAGGTAGTGTTTTCTCCTTTGCATAAAAATAAGGCTTTTTACCATTACTATCATACGAAGGTTTCCCACTTTTCAATTTATCTTTACCCTTTGATTCAGAACTAGCTCCTTTGTCAATTGATTTCTTCTTGTTTAAATCCAATCCTTTGTTACTCTTCACCTCCCTCTTGCTAGATAAGATTGATGTTCTATTAGTCATCTTCAATTAACCCCCAACTCAAAGCTTTAGCAACCCTTGAATTAAACTCTTGAATTAATGGATGAACAAGCTTGATTTGGCCTAGGATGGGTGAATTGGTGATGAATCTCTATGTGGGTGAGGATGATTTGTAATGGGTAGGCTAGGATTTTTAGAAATTGTGTGATGAATTTGTGAATTTTGGCTCTTTGATTCTTCAATTTGAATGAATTTGGTGATGATTGGTAGCTTGGTTTTCTCTTGTAATGATGTGGAGAGAAGGTTTGATGTGTTTTCCTTGATGATTGGGTAGTGTTTTGGTGATTGGTGAAGGTTTTGATGATCTTCAATGGAGTTAGGAGAGTTGTGGAGTAGAAAGAGAGGGTTAAGGTTTAATAAATTCGGAATAATAGCTTCAATACCTCCTTTATAACTCAATCCCGTAACTTTCTCTCTCCTCTGGCGGCGCTGCGGACTACCCCTGCGGACCATGGGGTGCACCGCAGGGTAGTCCGTGACATCTGATGCTCGAAAATTTTTGCTCACTGACCTAAACCCGTGGTAGGACCCCGTGGTACGGGTTTTTTTGCTCGCGGACTAGGGTCCGGTGTACCGGAGGGTACACCGCGGCTTCTGTTGTCAACTCCGTCAAAATACCCGTGGTACTCACCCCGTGGTACGGGTTTTTGGGGCGCGGACCATGGCGCGGTGCACCGCGGGGTAGTCCGTGGAATTTTTTCGTGTTTCTGACCTAAACCCGCGGTAGCTACCCGTGGTACGGGTTTTGACCTCGCGGACCATCCCTGCGGACCATGGGGTAGTCCGTGAGGGTAGTCCGCGGGATGCTTTCTTGCGCTCCAAAAATTTTCCTCGCGTTCCCTAACTTGATTTCTCTGATTCCTACACACCAAAAACACTAATACCTTTCTCAAATATGCATTATCAACTAAAAACAACTAAAATAAACTTAAACTAAGAATGTAAAAGACATGAAAACATAAAAAAAACTTCGGGTTGTCTCCCGACAGCACTTTTGTTTAACGTCTTTCAAAGTTAGACGTGTTACCTCTGTCAAGATTTGCGAATATAGCCTCCCCAACAACGAGTAAGGCTATGAACGTCAACTAATCTGCGCTTGACCCCAGTTTTGGGGCGAATTTCTATCACCGTGGCTGAAACAACCTTCGTGACAATGAATGGTCCCATCCACGAGTCTTTGAAACTTCGTGGCCTATTCTCGCGTTTGTGGGCTTTCCATAGGACTTCATGGCCAACCCCAAACTCAATGTTTGGCTCAGTATCCACAGGTTTTAAGTGGATTTCCTCAGAAGGGACTTTGTGATGTGAAAGGCTGTGGATGATAGGTACGGTGGGATCCAACTTCCTCGGTTTCTTACCCAAGACATAGAAGGTCTCAGATACATTTTTAGCATGAAGGGTGATGGTCCCATCTTGGAAGTTGATCACACTTTGACTTGTGGCCATGAAAGGCCGTCCAAGTATGATCGGAACCTGTTTATCTGCATCAAACTCAAGAATAACAAAGTCAGTAGGGATGGCGATATTACCTGCACGGACTAAGACGTCCTCCACTGTTCCCCATGTCCTCTTCACTGAGTTGTCAGCAAACTGCAACTTCACTGGAGTTTTCTCTGATTTTTGAAGTCCAAGTCTCTCGAACACGGACTTAGGCATAAGATTCACACCAGAACCCACATCGTACATTGCTTTCACTTTGAGCCTACCATGCAATTGAATAGGAAGGTTGAAACTTCCCGGATCTTTAAGCTTAGTGGGTAGCTCTTTCTCACTTCTTCTCGAAACCCTCAGGTTCTCTCTTGGGATCTCCACACTCGCCTCTTTCTCAGGAATAACTTGCGTAAAAACTTGTTGCGGTGTAAGTCCTCTCTTCGCAATCTCAAGCATTTGGGCGTTGATATTTTCAGGTTGGTACGCCTCTACAAATGTCTTGAGAATAGTGTCATCTTTAGGATTTGTATCAGGAATAGTTGATGACACTGGTTGAACACTAGGTGGCGATTCCACCTTCTCTTCTTCTTTCTCCTCTAGCACAGCAGGTGCCACTTCATCTTCTTTCGATTCTTCTTTTGAGGCTTCTTCCTCTTTCTCTCTTGCTAACTCCGCTGCATACTCTACCATCGATCGCATCTCCTCTTGCACCTTTTTCAGTAGTTCTATGAACTCGTCTCTCTCTTCATCGCTTTCCAGATGATAAACTTCTAGACAGTCGGACTCCTCGGGGTTAGACTCGGTTGGCTCTTCTTCAATACTGGGAACTTCCACGGCACTAATGGCAGCATGTGGTGCTTCCTCCTTTTCTTTTTCGATTTCAAGGCATATAGCCTTGCAAGCTTCGAACACAACATTGTTTTCACCTCCTTCGATTGCCTTTACTTCCTTTTGTTCTGTTAGATGCTTGTTTATTTGGGCTAATTGAGTATTTAGCATCTGAAGTATGGCATCGTGTCCTCTGACCTTTTCTTCTTGAGCGTTTACAGTGGTGTTCAAACGTTCTAGAGCTTGTACTATCTGTGTATTGTCCATAGATCCTTCTTGCGGATACTGAGGTAAAGCTTTTTGGTCTAAAGTATCGGTATAGGCGTCTTGAGCAGGTTGTTGTGGAGGAGTAGGTCGATTCTGATATTGGTTTTGGTACTGACCTCTCTGTTGGTAAGAGTTGTTCTGGGGTCGCGATTGATATTGACTAGGATTAGCGGCCCCTTGTGGATTTGAATACTGCATACCCGGATGGTTGCGGTTGCCCCATCGGTTAGATATGAAGTAAACAGATTGCGGATTTGATTCACACTCTTCCCATGAATGATCGTTAACTCCACATTGTTGACAACCTTGTGCCTCTTGAACTACCTTTGTAGCAGCTAAATTCTTCTCCATCGCGATTCTCAGCTCCTTGATTTGATTTTCTAACGAGGATATTTGAGCTGAGTTCGCAGTTTCTGCATCTAAACGAAGCGTTCCTCGGGTCTTTGCTGCAGAAGCTCGCGTTGAAGGCCAACTTCTTTCTTGTTCCATAATATTTTCTAACACCTCGGAAGCTTCATTGTGATTCATGGACACAAAATTACCCTTTCCAATGTTATCCACCTTGTCTCTACCCTTGTCATCAAGACCTTCATAGAATATAGCAAGTTGTAGAGCAGGTGTATAACCATGGAGCGGGCATCTAGCTAATTTTTGTTGAAACCTTGTCCATGCTTCTCCCACTGTTTCTCCATCTTCTTGAGAAAATCTTGCAAGCTCGGTTTGATCTTTAAGTCTCATGCTCTTTGGATAAAATCGGTTAAAGAATGCGGCTTGAAGCTCTCTCCAAGAGTGAATGGTTCCATGTGGTTGTCTTTCTAGCCAATCGCTAGCTCTTCCGGTCAAGAAAAACGAAAACATATGACAATACAGTTGCTCGCGTGTAATGCCAGGAGTAATGTAGGCATCACAAATCTGCATGAACTTCTGAATTGCTTTTACTGGATCTTGAATTGCAGTACCAGTATAGAGTCCGAAACTTTGAAATTGACTAAGCATACCCGGATCGGGTCTAAATTTGATATTCGGAATCTCAGGAGGGCGGTAACCGATGGGTTGAACATGGAATGGTACATTAAGGCCAGGTAGATCTTGTTCAACTCGGTTCTGTTGATTATTCTGCCCATTACCTTCTCCTACTGGCAGTTGTACACCAGGTGGAACAAACGCAGGAGGTCCTCCTGGTGCAAAGTAAACTAACTCCGGATCATTGTCTTGAATGTCTGCCATAGTTCTTCTCAAGGCTCTTTCCTCACGAATTCGTTTGTTATAAGCTCTGAAGCTCCTCTCAGGCTCCGGTAAGGGAGGCCAAGAATTAAACACTGTGAAACCTGAAAAAGACTAAAGCAAACCACAAGCGTAAATCTGAAAAAAAATAAAAACTAAAACTAAACTAAAAACTGAAAAGTAAAAACTAATTAAAAACTAAAACTCGAAATAGATAACCCACACGCTAACGAGACACAAGTCCCCGGCAGCGGCGCCAAAAACTTGGTGTCGCCTAGGGTGTGATAAAAATAAGATCAAATTAAGTATGGAAAACTATGCACTCTCACCCTAGACAGGCACAGTACTGCAAGTATTACAGGACGTATGCAAGTTTTAATGATAAGTAGAGTTCGTTCTCAGGGACTTAAGTGTGTTAAACGCGTAGGAACAGATAACGAGTAAAAGTAAATAATTAGAAAACAGAAAATTAAATATTTGGTTTTTCGAATTTATGAATTAAAACTAAATTAAAATAAGAAAATAAAGACAATAAAGTAAAAGATTAAGAATATGAGATGAGAAGTATAGCTTAGGTTTTGCTAGTATGCACTAATCCTTCTAATTCTATCTATAGATCTAGTTCATAAGGGAGAATACTAGCTCTTGGTAATACTTAGTCAGGATTCTAAATTCCACTACCTTAGACCTTGAGAGCGACTAAGGGGGCTACGTCACAACCAAGAAGTGATTTAAAATAGGGTTATCAAACGCCACTAAGGCCCTAAGCAAATACTGCAAGTCTTGGTGATACTGTGGTTAAAACAAACCTTAATGACTATCTAGTTAGAAGTATGTTTTGTCAGAACTGCTATCGACACTAGACATTATGTGGTGGTTCAATAGTTAAACACCCTGTCAAGGAGAACATCTAACTACTCTTAAAACAATCCTAAAGTGATCAATTCTAGGAAAGACATTAAATCAAAACACATAAGCAAATATAAAGTAAGTAGCTAATATCAGATTAAAACATATAATTCCCAAAGAAACTTAGATAGAAGAATTAGAATTCATAGATTATACATATGCAAAACCCAAGCTATGGGAGGTTTAGTTCATACCTGAAGGAAATAAACTAAAAGAAATAATAAAAGACATCATCTTGCTCTCTACAATAAACTGGAAGAATAAAACCTTAAGAACTAATTACTATGAGGCAAGGATGATTTACAAGTGATATAAGGGTGTATTTATAGGTGTTTAGAAGACCTAATTCGTTTTCTTGAGGAAGAGTTAAGGTAATGGACTTCTAGCCCAACTCAAATTCGTATGGAAATAAAGATAAACACTGCTGCGTTGTTTTGGTCATAACTTCTTTATTATTGGTCCGATTTTGCTCCACAAGATACCAAAAGAATCGCAACAGAATTTCCTACGCCCTTTAGGAGTAATCTACCAAATTCGGCCTCTTTATTAGGTAAAAACGCCTATCTTTGCAGAATCCCAGAATTAGGCAGCTTTTCCTTTTCCATCTTTTTAGCAATTCTTTCCTTATCTCCAATTACCATGCATATCTCTTTCCATAAGTTGTTGTCTTTGACTTGGACTCTAATTAAACTCCATAATTATCTTTAAAGCTACACACTAAATAAACAATTAAACCCAATATGCTCTAAAAACAATAATTCTACAAATCAAGACACAAAATAGGAAAGTGCACTAAAACTCAAGAAAATCGACATTATTGACTTCTAAAACACTAAAAATGATGTCTCATCTTAACATAAATCTATCACAAATGAGGAGACATCATGAAGCTTTAAAGATATATGGTAATTAATTAGAGGCCAAGTTAATTCTAAGAGATAAAGGAAAGAGGATAAACATGGAAATTGGAGATAAAAGCAAGAGATATGAAAAAGGAAAAGATAAAGTTGCCAAATAAATCTGAATTCCAGTAGCCACGACCACAAAACGGCTTATATCTCAATATTGGCAAGGAATTTGGAAGAATGGTCTAAATAAAAGTTAAATAGCTTTCCGAGACGATCAGTTTCGACTATCGGAACGCGTGAAACAGATTAGTATTGAATCGGTTATGGCCAAAACAAAACAACATCAACATCTTACCTTTTCTATATTTTAGGGTTACGAATTTGAGTTAGACTTGGAGTCCAATACCTATCTTATACTCCAATAAAAGTTTTAGGTTTTCCTATACCCTATAAATACACCCACTTATCATAAGAAAATCATCTTTGGCCAGTCCTTAGGCCAAGAAGAAGCTACAACACAAGGAGCTGTGCATCAATTATGTCTTCTTCAACCTTCAATTCTGTAATTGTTTTCTTTTCTTTTCTTAGTATGAATTAAATAAATTTAGCTTGAGTTTTAGCATATATGTATGAACCCTAGATTTGTTTGACATCTATCTAATTTGGGAATTATATATTTTAAAGTTGAATTCATGTTTTATTCCTCTGTTTATGTGTTTAATTTATAGTCTGTTTTCTTTGCGGATTGCAACCGCATAGAATTACCTTCATAGTAGTTAGATAGTCATTAGCTAAGGCATATGTTAACTATGGAAACAACACATAACGTCTAGTGTAAGGATGGTCCGACAACCCAACCGATCTAGATAGTCACTATGGTTTGGTGTTATCATCATTAATCAATTGTAGGAAAAGTTTGCTTAGCACCCTTGTTGACACAGGTTAACCCTATTTTAAACTACCTATCACAATTGAAACCGATTATTGTAATACTACATGATTCACCCTTACATGTTTAGAACGACAAGACTAGTAGGAATTACTTGCTAATTACTCAGGCTAAACTATCATACTATCTTCTTTTCTTTTATTTAATCTTCTATCTTTAATTTATTAGTTTAATTTTCTCTTATAAAAAAACAAATAAAAATCTATGTATCTTTTATTTTCTTGCGTATTATTATTCTAGCTTTCATATTTGTACTAGACAAATTGCATAAGTTCTTCCTAACTTTCGTAGTCTCTGAGGAACGAATTCTATTTATCATTAAAACTTGCATACGTCCTGTAATACTTCCAGATTCGTACTCAGCCTAGGGTGTTTATTTGCACTTATTTATATCATTATTTTATCACACCTTAGGTGACACCAGTAACCTTCTAGTATCACTAATTTCGCATTCCCTTACCTCCTCATATGCTCCATCCCAATCAATCTTCTAGCTCTAGAAACTTCTTTGTACTTATCTTCTCCAATTTCTTTCTCTAATACTCTCTCATGTGAAGGTGTTCATCTAGGAATCTTTGTTTTAACGATAGCTAATAACGTCCTATAAGATTCGCTCATCTTGGGTATAAGGATCTTGATATGGAGAGGTTGTGGTGTTTTCTCCTTGAAAGATGTAATTGCTTTGCTCTTTGATGTCACCACTGCTATCTTTCCTCTCATGTCTGATCTCGATTTACCTTTTTGTTTGTTCCCGAACTTGTACACTTCTCAATTGATTTATTCTTGATCTCACCATATACCTCGCTTTTATTCTTCATCTCCCTTAACACTAGATAGTGTCTCCGTTCTTTTCGTCATCTCTTTTGACCCCCAACTCAAAGGTTTAAACACTCTTGAGCTACCTTTTGATTATAGATAGATAAGGTGTTGTTTGGGTTAGGAAAGATGTAAGGATGATGTTTCTTTATGTGGGTATTATGAAATCTTGCTTGGATGATATGGGTGTAGGGAATTTTGGTTTTTTTATTCTTGGATTCTAGGTGTTTGGAATGATTTGGGTGTTTAAATTTTGTTTGTAAGAAGGTTGGGAAGGATTTATATATGAATTTATGGTTAGTTGGTTGTGTTTTGACGTGTGGTAGAGGTTTGGTGAAGCTTTCATGGTGTTTCATGGAGTTTGGGTGCTTTAGGGAAGAAAGAAAGGCTTAAGATTCAATATTTTCGTAGGTGTATAACTAACCTTCTCTTTTTCCTCTTTCTGACAGCGTTGTGCGGTGCACTGTGGGGTTGGTGTGGTGTACCGTATGGGTCTTCTGTTCCACACCGTACCATGGTCTTACGCGCCTTGTCGACACGGTTTTGCTTAAGGGGTCTCGGCATGTGACCTGATATCCAACTTGTGGCGATGTTTTTCTTTGGTGCGGTGCACCGCGGGTAGCGTGTGGTGTACGATATAACTCTCCTGTTTGCCACCATGGCATGGTACACACGCGAGTGGCGATACAGTTTTCCATCGGGAGCCTCGCACGTGTACCTAATTCCTTGACTTTCGTGACCCTTTTTGTGGGGTGTGGTGCACCGCGTGAAGGGTGCGGTGTACCGCATGACACTGTTGGATTCCGATTTTTCATTTTATCTCCAATTTAGGTTCTCTATACTTTATTGTATATGTCTTGAAAAATTATGCTATTTAAACCCGAGAAAAACTGTATTCCGATACCCGAGTGCAAAGTTATGCCAGATCGAAGATTTGGTCAGTTTCTAACGCCGATAGGTGCGGTGCACCGCGAGTAGTTGCGGTGTACCGCAATTTCGCACTGTCCATCACTTTTTTACTTTGAATTTTTTTCATTTTTTCACCCCAAACTCAAACTTTTGCATACCTACACATCAAAAACACTCATACCTTCCTTATTACTTCAATATGCACTCCAAAAGCACATAAACTAACTAATCTAAACAACAACAACAAAAAAAACATAAAAATATAAAATACTGTTGGATGTCTCCCAAAAAGCACATTTGTTTAACTTCCTTTAAAGTTAGACGTGTTACTTCGATTATTTCTTTTTGATATAGCCTCCCCAGCAGTGAGTGAGATTACCAACATCTACCAATATGACTTTGCTACTCTCTTTAGCTTTTATTTCGATCATTGTTGCTGGAACAAATCGAGTGATGAAGTACGACCCTATCCAAGAATTTTTGCGCCTAGGGTTGGGAGATTTCCACGCTACCTCGTCTCACACCCCATTTATTTCTTTCTCACAGTATCTTAGGGGATTATATCTTCTTCTTTTTTGTGTGCAACTCTGATTGCCGCAAGTTCTCGTGACTTTTTTTACTTATTCTTTCCCAAAACATAGAATGTTTTGGATTCATCTTCAATACGGAGAGTCACAGTTCCTTCATTCACAATGATTATGGTGTCGCTCGTGGCTAGGAATGGACGCGCAAGTGTGATTGTAACATTTTTATCTGCTTCATAGTCAAGAATAATAAAGTCTGTGGGAATAACTACGTTACCTACTTGGACGGGCACGTTCTCGATCACTCCCCACGGGTAGGCTGTTGATTGATCCAGAAATTGTAAGATTACGGATGTCGGTTTTGTGTCTCCAATACCAGTCTTCTTTAATACACTTTTGGGCATGAGATTCACGCTCGCACCCAAATCAAATATCTCCTTTCCTTTGAATACACCACCTATTTTGATTGGGTGATTAAAACTTCCAGGATCTTTAAGCTTCGGTGGTAGATTTCGCTGAACTAGCGCCGATATCTAATTGTTGACTGCCACAGTCTTGGATCATGTGAACTTATTCTTATTGGAGAGTGTCTCCACAAAGAATCGATGATAGGTTCGTTTTCCCTTCATAACTTCGAGTAAAGGGACGTTGATTTTAACTTGATTTAAAGTCTCCATACACTTATTAAATGCGTGATCATATACACTTGGTGGTCTCTCCCTTCTTTTTTCTTCCATTCTTGGTGCATCAACTACTTCTCTTGGCTTCTTAATCTCATTCTACTCAACCATAAAATAGAATGTAAGGGAAAGCGAAATTGGTGATACTAGAAGTTTTCATACAAGGAAAGCACTACACCCTAATCCGGGTATTGATCATGCGAGGCAATAGCCTCGAAGAATATGTTTTCTTTCTTCCCTACCATTTCTTTATATGCAATATTTCTGCTAATTTTAAATTTACTTTCTTGAGTCTTTTTCGAGTCATGGGGACATGACTCACTTTTGAGTTGGGGGTGCGGATTCGTTGTCCTCATCTTCCTTTTTTGTTTTTGCATAAAATTTAAATTTTTTAGGTTTGAATAGGCATAGAATATGTTGAATGTACCTATTGAGCATGATTTAATTAATTTAATGATAGTAAGTAGTATGTTTTTGAAAGATGTCACAAATATGTTTAGTATGCATGTATGAAAACAGGAAATAAAAGATAGAAAAGTTAATGAGCAATGCTAAGAAGTCATGTTAAAACTTAGGGAGATTTATTTGGTGTGTAGAACGTGAGGTTTGAAATTAGTTAAAACCCCACTTGTCTATGAACTAGTAGTGAAATAGTAACAAAATCCGGTATGTAGAAAAGTGAATAAGGCAGTTCTTTCATATTGAAGCCACTTGAAGCCTTTTAGCTTTCTCACCTTTTTATTTGATTATTATTATTATTTATCTGTCTTAGCCCCTCTAAGACTTTCTAAATCCTTTTACTTAACCACATTATAAGCCATACCCCTTAGTTTATAGGACTTATCCATATGACCCGCACTCGAATTGCAAAACCTGAGACAAGTCGTTTTTAGAGCTTGAGTTTGGGGTGGAGGGTTTCATCATTGGGAACATTGGGGTTGGGAAATTGTAATTATTATTATATTGATGATGAAAAAGTTATTATTGTAACCCTTTGCCGGAGTAAGAGTAAATGAAAAAAGCATGAATTGAAAAGAAAAAAAATACATGAGAAAAAAAATAGTGTGATATCTCAACATCAAAAAAAGAGTCATAGCTATACAAAAGAAAAAAAATTAATATGAAAAGAATATATATTTGGACCAGAAAAGTGGAAATTGTATATCATCATGAAAAAGGTTTTATTTGGGATTAATTGGGGATGCACACTAAGACATCAAAAATTGGGTTGAGTGAGAACATCTTCGAGTGAAAACTCAAGCTCTAGGGCGATTCGTTGATGGAATGTGAGGAGAGAGCCTAAAGCTCACTTTTCATTATCCAAATATACCACGCCGTTCCTAAGCCACGTAATAACCAGAAAGACCTTAGGATTTCTAGCTGCTTGGTGGAGAAACAATTGAGCTATTAGTTTGTAGGTAAGTGGACCATTGGATGCTATATTAGGACCTATGAACAACCTATAGCCATTAACATGAACTAAGTTGAGAAGACAGAAAAAGCTCTCGTGAAGTTACAATTTGCGGATAGATCAGTGGCAAAGACATGGGGAATAGTGTAGGACGTTCATGTCCGAACAGGTAATATCACCATCCCTACTGACTTTGTTATACTTGATTATGATGCAGATACGCAGGTTCCAATTATACTTGGAAGGCCGTTCTTGGCCACCAGTCAAAACATCATCAACTTCCAAGAGGGAACAGTTACCCTCCGTGCTAAAAATGTATCCGAGACATTCTATGTCTGGGGTAAGAAACCAAAAAGTTAGATCCCACAGTTCCTGTCATCCACAGTCTTTCACATTACAAAGTCCCAGAAGAAATCCACGCAAAACCTATGGATACTAGACCAATGAGTGAGTTTGAGGTCGGCCATGAAGTTGTATGGAAAGCCCGCAAACCCAAGAATAGGCCACAAAGTCACAAAGACTCGTGGATGGGACTATTCATAGTCACTGAAATTGTTTCAGCTAAAGTGATAGAGATCAGGCCCAAGAGGGGCACTAAATGGAGATTATTGGACATTCATAGCCTTGCTCGTTGTTGGGGAGGCTATATACGAAAATCTTGATAGAGGTAACGCGTCTAACTTTGAAAGACGTTAAACAAAAGTGTTGTACGGGAGACAACCCACAATTTTTTATGTTTTTAAGTCTTTAATTTATGTTTAGATTAGTTGTTTTAAGTTAATATTGCATATTTGAGGAAGGTATTAGTGTTTTTATGTTTAGATACTTAATTGAATCGATTTTGAGAAAAAATAGAGAAAATCTAACCCTCCCGCTGGCTAGCCAGTGATATGACCGATATGCCGGTGGGGGTCAGACCGTTACAACGGGTCCTAAATCAGGTCAATTTACCCCTAACTAAAAGGTGTATCGTCCTGATACAATAAAGATAAAAACAATGGGAAGTCTCTAAATACACACCTAAGTCAATTAAGCACAGTAGGAAAGAAGATAGCAAAATATAAAAAATAAACTCAAAGCAACTACTCAGAAAATTTCACGTAATAATATTTACAAACTAATTTATTTGTACACTTGTCATACTCACGATCAACACGACACAAATTCAAGATCGGATTAGCTTTGCAATGCAAGAAAGAGAGGTTTTTCACCTAGTTTACTAAGGAGGCTATAGATTGTTCATCGAACTTCACTAGTATCCAAAGATCCATTTAACTACTCTCCGCTCAATCACTTCTAGATTACATAGCAAAGAATCATAAGGTCTTTAAGGTTGTAATATTGGCTTAAAGACAATATGATAGTATATTTGGATAATTTAGAGTGAACTTTTGGCTCTCTCCTCACTAGCCATCAACGAGTGACCCTAGAGTTTGAGTTACTCTCATAAAATGTTCTCACTCAACCCAGTGATTTTGATGCACTAATTTAGCATCCCCAATAACCCAATACTAAAGCATAAAGATGATCACATAAAAATTTCACTTTGTCGGTCCAAATGTATTCAATCTTTTCATATCAATTTTTTTCTTTTTTAATATAGCTATAACCCTCTTTTTGATGTTCACATATTTCTTTTTTTTCTCATAACTATTTTCATTTACTCTTATACCGGCAAAGGGTTACAATATAATAAACATGTGAATCATCATCAAAATAAGCATAGAGCACAATTAATAAGCTCAAAAATTCCCAACCCAATAATAATTCCCATAATGGTGGACCCACCAACCCAAACTCAAGCTCTAAAACAATTGTCTATGCATTATGATTTGAGTGCGGGTCATATGAAAAAGTCCTAAAATCTAAATGGATATGGCTTATAACATGGATAATAAAAAGGATTTAGAAAGTCTAGAAGGGGCTGAGAAGGATATATACATAATAAATGGACAACAAGCTAAAAGGCGACAAGGGGCTTATCAAAGAACCGCCTTATCACTTTCTAAATTATGAAATTTCGCCATTCTCGTACCTTTAGCATGTTTATTAAATGGGTTTATAACCTAGCTTGGATCTCACGGTCTACACATCCCTCAAGGCGCCCTAAGATCAAACATACTTCTATCGCATTGCTTACTAATCTTTTATTTACTATCAATGTGTGTTTCCTGCAAATACTCAAAGCATACAAAATAAAACAACTCATAAACATACTACTTTCGATCATTAACTTCCTAATCTTATGATTTCAAGCTATTAAAAACACTCTACATCTAAATCCCATGTATCAAAAAATTTAATTTCTACCAAAAAACAGAAAAAATCACATAAAAATGGAGATGAGAGACAACGAATCCCCACACCCCCAACTCAAAAATGAGGCATGTCCCCACGACTCTAAAAAGACTCTAAAAAGAAATTAAAAACAAGCAGATAAAGCATATACATAAATGGTAATCAAGAAAGAAAACATACTCTCGAGGCTATTGCCTCGCATTATCGACATCCAAGATAGGATTTATTGGATCGCGCTTTAATTGCTCAAGGAGTGTCATGAAGTGAACCTGATTAGCTTTGATTTGTGCAACATCATCGACCAAGAAAGCTTGAGTTGCTTCAACTTTATTCAATCGCTCCTCTACCTTTTCTCACCAAATACGATCTTCTTCTCTTAATGTCCTGCTCCTCTCAAAATTGTCTTGATCCAAGTATTTTTCAATATTATTACTCATCTTATACATTAGTTTCTCTTTTTCACACGGTATCACATTCTCTTTTCGCACAAGGAACGTGATCATAGTAGGATATTTCACATTAAATAACGAAGTAGGAGAGACCGAAAATCGCATCACCTCCTCAAAGATCAAATGTGCCACATCTACTTCTTCCCCTCTTAAAATGCAATTCAAAAAGATTGCATTTTTCTTAGTTACATCCAAAGTTTGCGTGTTTCTAAAGGTGTTTGGTGCAAGAAAATTGTGCCAAACTCTTGTATCTGCTTGAAGATATTTGTAAGGCCAAGGTGCCTTCAAGTCTCCCTTATGTGACTGCACTTTCTCCTTCAATTCTCCCTTATGTGATTGCTCTTTCTCCTTATCTAATACATGCTCAAAAAGTTGATTCCAATCAAAAGTCTTGATCTTTTCCACCTCTTCTCTAAACTTACATGGTCCGACCAATTTCTTGAACTGGAAGTGGTTTCGAATCTCTTCAACTGTAAAAGGAACTAACTTGCCTCTAACTGGAACACGACTTTTACTATCTCAACTAATGCCTAAATAGAACTCGAAAACTAACTCCATAAATAAATTTGATCTTCGCATCATGAATGTATACCAACCCAATCTATTTCCTATCTCTAAGAATATCTTGAACTCGCCTTCTCCAACTTCTTTTTTTGAACACTCTCTCATAAGAAAAGGGAAAGTCCGGTAAGTGTTTCTTTGAGGAAGCTAACAGCTTCATTAATCTCGGGCATAGGACTCTCGATTTGTAGAGGTTGTGGTGTCTTCTCTTTGAAAGTTGTAACCTTTTTTCTCATTGAATTTACCATAGCTAGCTTTCCTCTATTCTCGTTACTTGTTTTTTCTTTATACTAGAACTTAAACTTTTCTCAATTGAGTTCTTCTCACTAGAACCCAATACCTTGCTTTAATTCTTCTTCATCTCCCTAACAGTAATGTTTATGTTCTCTTTGTCATCTCAATTGACCCCTAACTCAAAGCTTTAAACACTCTTGAAATTTTGTAACCCTTGATTTTAGGTTGAACAAGTGTTATTTGGGTTAGGAAAGGTGTAAGGATGATGAATCTCTATGTGGGTAGGATGAACTCTTGCTTGATTGGTATGGATCTATGAAATTGTTGGGTAAGATTTGGAAATATTGAGGTTTGATTCTCGGATTATACGTGTTTTGATATGATATGTGTGGTTTAATCTTCTTTATAATGATGTGGGGAAGGATTTCGATATGAATTTATGGTGATTGGGTAGTGTTTTGATGTTTGGTGAAGGTTTGTAGAAGCTGTAATGGAGGTGGGAGAGGTTTGGCTAATAAAGGAGGTGCATAAGATATAAAATTTGTGATATAACATAGCTCTTTCTTCTTTAAACCCTAAAAACAAAATTCCAGCGGCGCTAGCCGGTATACTGGTGGTTTTGGCCGGCTAGCCGGTCACAGACCATACCGTCACTCGCGCACACGGTTTTGTCCATTGGTTCTCGGCATTGTACCTGATTTTGTACTGTTGTGACGCTTTTGGGCGCACCGGTAATACCGGCATTTTCGACCTGCTTACCGGTCGCAATTTTTTTTCTTTTCCTACGTCTCGGCAGTGACATGCGTCTCCAAGGTCTCCACTTCTGCAGCTTGCTTCTTGAGTCTTTCATTATTGAGCTCAGTGGAAGTTTGAATAAGTCCCATAATTTATCCATCATTCGTTGGAGATCGGTTATGGCTCCATGCAGATTATGCATGGGCTGTGGTGGAGCTCGAACTTGATAGCTCGAACCTTCTTGATAGATATTTTGACTTCGGGCCCATGCATATTTGTATCATTTGGTACGTAATAGTTATCCATACCAAAGAAACCTGAGAAGACACTAAAACGAAAACGCGTAAAATTGAAAACAATTAGAAAATTCTACACTAAATGAACACAAATAAACTAGCTAAAAGATAAATCCCGGGCAGCGGCCCCAAAACTTAGTGGGGGGAAATGTGTGATAAATAAACAGATAAATAAAGATAATAATAAAGGACACACCCTTGACTACCACGAGAAACTCACTGTAAGTATTACAGATCGTTTGCAAGTTTCATTAGTAAGTAAAAGTTCGTTCGCATGGATTTGATAAAGAAGTGTAGGAGAAATTACTTGTTTAATAAAAAGACAATATAAGAAATAATATTTATTTGGTTTGTTGATAGAAAAGATAATAATGCAAATAAATAATATAACAAATAATGGAGATGAGAAATGTAGCTTAGGGTCGCTAGTATGCAATTATCCTTCTAACTCTAATTCTATCTATAAGGGTGAGTAAAGCTCTTAGATAAATAACCAGGATTCTATATTCCTCCTAACCCCCTTCCGGGTGGACTTAGGTGGCGACCTAACAATTACCAGGGGACTTGGGTAAGGGGACCCTGCGCAATAATCGATGGTTAATCTCAAACCCTAATGACTATCTAGCTAGGCAAGCCCTTTTGGATCACTACCGTACACTAGACGTTTATGTGGTGTTTTCAATAATTAGACACCCCTTTTGGGTGACCATCTAACTACTATTAATGGGGTAGTCTATACTCGTGCACTAGAAAGAACTACGGTCAATAAGAAGCTAAAATAAGTTTAAAAAGGTTTTCCCAAGTAAGATAAAAGCAAATAGAGAATTAAAAATCAAAGATTATACATATGCAAACCCAAGCTATGTGAAAATTAGTTCATATCTAAAGACATAGAAATAAACTACGGATAAAAATAATTAGAAAAAAAAATAAGCTAAAGAATCTAATACAAATGACCATAATGATAGAGGAAGATGATAAAGAAGAGGAATTTGCTACTTTCCAACTTCTTGTCTTCCTCTCTACAGGTCTTGTTGCTTCTCTTGAATAACTAAGGATTGATCTAAGGTTTAGAACTGAGCAATGACATGTTTATAATGATAAGAGGGTGTACTTATTGGTTTTTAGAAGACCGTAGGTCGAAATCTTGAGTGGAAGGAAAGTAATTGGAATCATTTTTCAATTCAAATTCGTTTTCTAAAATATCGGAGAGGATAAACACTGCTCACTGTTTTGATCATATATCCTTCGTTATTGGTTCGATTTTCGCCTACTTTATATCGAAAAGACCACGGCGAAAAGATATATGTTTACTATTTTGAATGCTAATCCAAATTCTCAGACGATTTGAAGTTATATTCACTTTAATGGACGTAGCAGCAAAATTTCATATTTACTTGGCAGCTTTTCCTTTCCTATTTTATCTCTACTTCCTTTTATCTCTTGATTTCTTCCATATCTTCTTTCGTTATCACTTTAGAATTGATTTGACATCTAATTATATTCCATATATATCTTTAAAACTTCACATTAACACACAAATTAAACCAAATATGCTACTCCCTCCGTCCCAAAAATAATGTCCACCTTACTAAAAATGGTGTCCCAAAAATAATGTCCACTTAGAATTTCAAGACACTTTATTCCACCTTTTTCCACTATTACCCTTATTAAAATATTTAAATTTATATTTCCAATGAATATTTAAAATATCAAGATACTTTATTAAGGGTATTTTAGTAATAAGGAGGATAATAATTGTGTTTCTTAATTTGTGTGAAAAGCAAAGTGGACATTAATTTTGGGACGGAGAGAGTATAAAAATAATAGATCATCAAATCAAGGCAAGAAATAAGAATTTATCAAAATACGAATAATAATCTATAATTAATTATTCATAAACACCTAAAATGATGTCTCCAACCTAGATTATTATATCACAAATAGGGAGACATTAGTTGTCCTTCTCTCTCTCTTTATTTCCGCTTCTTGTCCTTTTTACATACCACTACCCATCATAGTACCAAATTCAAACACACCATTAGTACCCTTAACTCTGTCTATTTTACCGTTACTGGGTTCACTCAGATCAACTGAAATGAGTACCACCAATTCGCTACTCCAGTTAGTTCTGAACGACTTTTTTCCTATTGTAAGATTATAAATCTTCTTAATATTTTCCTTGGATTTTAGATTAACGGAGGATTTGGAAGGACCCCGAGTAGAAATCTTATTCCATTCCCCTAATTTAGGCGAAACTTTAGGGTTTTAACATTTTGATTCTTCGTAACCACATATTTTACACCTATAACATACTTTACCTGTATTTTGATAAGTATAACTCACCACAACAGTTAACAAACTAGCTATAGTGGTTAAGTAAATCAAATAATTGTTACACTACATGACAAAGTAAGTTAGAATAGTTGTATGTAATGTGTGTGTATAATAGGTAATGTAAAATACACATATACTACATATATATATATATCATGTAATGAGTAAAGGAATACATACAGAAAATCAATGCACAAAATATTATTTTTCTTCTCTTATTCAATATGGTATCACAATCTAAGGAGAAATCTTCTCATTGAAGCTTCCTTTTCCGCCATTGATGGTGTTTTCCTAAAGCTCCTTCTCCGCATCTCAATCCTCTTATTCCGCTACATTACCTTCTTTCATGGAGTCATCTTCTTCTTATACTCCACATATCTATGTGAGCTTAACAATTCCTGATTGGTTACTCCTGCTTCGTCAAAATTGGAGTAGCTTGGTTCAAATCAAGCTCGATTCTACCAACTATGTCCTATGGCCTGCTCAAATAGAATCTATTATTGAATCTCATGGCTATCTAAGATATTCTAATGGATCTAGAACTCGACCTCTCCCAGCTGACTCTCACTTCACTATGTGGTTAATTGAGGATCAACAGCTTAAGGTCTAGCTACTATCCTCCATTATTCTGTCTATTTTATCTTAGGTGGTTAAGCTTCAACACTCCTTCGATGTCTGACATAAGTTAGAAGATGTATTCGTTCTCAATGTCAAACTCACGTTAATCGATTAAAGATAAAACTCTGAAATATTAAGAAATGTGATCGACGAATGAGTGATTATCTCGTAGAGATCCAAGACATTTGTTATGGGCTTGAAACCTCTTCTTCTTCGTTACCTCTTGAGAATCTAATTGTGTAACCTTGAAAGGTCTACCTAATGAGTTTAACTGATTCAAGTCAAGTATCTGTATAACCAACGCTCAATCTTCCACGATAAGGTTTCACTCCCTTAGTAGCTTGTAGGTTTTTGAAGAATTACATATGCAAATGGCTGATGTTTGCGATAATGGTGTTCATTATCATGCAGATTTGTTCTCTAACTCTAGCATTTTGCTTCTCAACCTCATGGTCGTGGTTGTGGATCATTCAATCATGGTAGAGGACGTAGTCGTAATAGAAGTTTCTCTTCACATAACCCTTCTATTTTGTGAATGCCACCATCTTTTTCTTCTGGTATGACTTCTAATTCTCCTACTTGTCAAATATGTATGAGATTTTGTCACTCGGCTTTAAGTTATTGGTATCGTGCTGATTTTTCTTTATATACATCACCTAAAGCTCAAAATTGAGTAGCTCTTGCTGCTAAATCTTCTCTTTCAACTCACTCACTTCGGTTTTCTCAAGGAGTTCACTCATACACTTATGATCCTGAATCGTGGTTTCTAGACGCAGGTGCTAACAGTCATGTAACTCATGACCTTAATATATTACATCACTCAACACCTTACAATGGTGCTAATATTGTTTCAGTTTGAAATGGAAATGCCTTAGAGATTGCCAACATAGGTCATAGTAAGTTCTCTACTCCTCCCTCTTCTTTTCACCTAAAGTCTATCCTACAAGCTTCAAATATCACATCTAATCTTTTGTCAATCTCTAAATTTACTCTTGATAACAGTTGTTTTATAACTTTCACAACCTTTTTTGTGTCTATAAATGATGCTCACACAAACCATATCCTCTTTCAGGGCCCCTATAGAGAAGGCTTGTATCCCATTTCATTTGGTGCTCATTCAGTGTATCCCTTATCTTCATCTCCTAAGTTATTGTGTCTCTCTTCAAAATCATTTCATCTCCATCTATGTTGTGGTATTTTTTCTTGGGGATCCTTATACAAGTGCTTCAATACCTTTGTCTTCCATTTTAAACATTAAGTTAGATTATTTTGGTGTCAGTTGTTATGCTTGTTCTATTCTAAAGCACAAATGGTCCCTTTCCAATCGTCTATAACTCTAAATATTAAACCATTTGATTTAATGCACACGGATGTTTGGGGTCCTTCCCCTGTTAATTCAAGCTCTTATTACATTGTGTTTATCTATGATTTTAGCTGTCTTACTTGGATATATCCACTTAAACTGAAATTTGATATATATGATGTTTTTCAAGACTTTTATAACATGATTCACACTCAGTTTAACACCTCTATTAAGATATTGCGCTCAGATAATAAAAGTGAATTTAGTGGTCACCTATTTACAAATTGGTGGGTCCTAGTGTGTTATAAAATAATACAATAAAAGTAAAGGAATAAAGGATCCACAGACCGCAAGTGTATGGGTCGTTCCAAGTAATAGATAAGTAAATATGGGAAAATCGTCTCCACAAGGATTTAAGTAGTTATTCAAACTTCATGTTCAATATTAGAATAAATAGTTTTAATTGTCTTAATTACAAAGATAAACAATGAAGTATTTTGTTTTCTAATTGACTAACTAATAAAGGAAATAATAAATAATTATGCAAATCAGATGAGGAGATGCAAGTATGAATCTATCCTATTGAATTTATGATTCCTAATAATAAGAATGAATGGAAAATTTCACAATAGTCGGGAATCTATAATCTCCTAACCCCCGTCAGGGTGGACTTAGGAGCTACCCTACCGTATTAAAAACCCCGTCATGGCTATTATAAGCTACGTTCAGATGATTAAAATCTATACCTAATTGGCTACGTGGTTAGTCAAGCCTGTCGGTCAATAACAGACACCACGCGTCTATATTCTAGTTCTGTAATTTAACCCCTCGTCAAGGTGATCACCGCCACTAGTGAATAGCCTAATTACTAAAACCTACCCTTGATTCGCGACGTTAAGGATAGTAAAAAAGCACAAGAATATAGTCAATGAAAATTAAGAACCAATTCAATTAAATACTAAAATCCCAGTTTCAGATTAAAAAAGAAAAACAATGATCAATGGTTCATATAATTACAATCCTAAAGAGAAATTATGCATATACTAAAAATCTTCAATAAATGTCTTAGCAATATCTCATAGACAAAATAGATCTAATACTAATTTACCCAAAGAATAGAAATGGATAAGTGTTAAATTGGTGTAGTTAAGCTCTAGCTCTTGCTTCTTACTCCTCTAGATCCTCCTGATTGCTTCTATAATAAATTATATATGTATATTAAGCTTATGCAGCCAAGTGATGATTTTCTAAGGTTTAGAACTGATATATATAGGTGCTAGGTCGAAATCTTGGAGTAGGGACTAAGTAAAAGAGTCCAAACCCAACTCAAATTCGTAAGGAGATAAGGATAATTACTGTTGACTTGTTTTGACCATATCTCCTTCGTTACTCGGCCGTTCTTTGCCCGTAAGATATTAAAAGAATTCTCACATAAAGATCTATCTACCTCTATAGTGTCTCTTCCAGAATCGTCCCGGATTTAGAGTTATCTTCACTTCTTTGAACGTAGCTGTAGAAATTCAGATTTATTTGGCATCTTTTCTTTTCCTAATTGTTCCTTCTATCTCTTGATTTCTTCAAGATCTTCTTTCCTTATCTCCTCAGAATTGATTTGGCATCTAATATATTTCCATATTATCTTTAAAGTTTCACATTAACACACAAATTAAACCAAATATGCTCTAAAAATAATAATTCATCAAATCAAGACAAGAAATAGAAATGTTACAAATTAAACACAAAAGTCAATATAAAAATACCATTTTCTACCTAAAATGATGTCTCCTAAGGGCTTATATTTAGACAAAAAAGGGAGACATCACAAACTTTCTTAAATCTCATGGAGTGATTCATCAAACCTCATATGTCCTCACACTCCTGAGCAAAATGGAGTTTCTGAAAGAAAACATAGGCATTTGATTAATACAACCTGTTCTCTTCTTACACAAAGTTTTATGCATGTAAACGTTTGGCTTAAAGCCTTGCTAGTTGGTATATACCTTATAATTTTACTTCCTACTCCAACTTTGTCCAACTTAAGTCCATTTCAAGCCTTTTACAACTCTCCTCCTTTTATAATCACCTCAAAGTGTTTGGTTGTCTTTGTTATCCTTGTTTAAACCATACACGATCCACACAAGTTAGCTCCTAAATCTGAACCATGTATTTTTATAGGCTATTGTAATGTGTCTAAAGGATATAAGTGTCATTCTCTATCATCTAATCGAGACTTTATCTCTCGACATGTTATTTTTAACGAATATTTTTTCCCTTTCATATTAAACCTAAATCACCACAATCTCCTACTAATGACACTCACTTTTCATTTGTTGATTTATTTAACATCTCTATTAAACCTTCATCATTCTCTCAACCCTTTGTTTCTTTTATCTCATCCTCATCACTAGTGTCATCTTCTGAGTCTAGCTCCTCTTCTCATTCAACTTTACCTTCTAGTCCACAAAGTTCACCAAAAACGCGAAACCACGTAACCGTAAATGTGAGCTACGAAAATCAACTAAAATCTATAAATCAAAGCAACAAGATAAAGTATTGTTGTGAAATTAGGAAAGTTAGCAAAGAGAAAACATATAGATGTAGATAGAGAAAAAGTCGAGTTTTGGCTAAATATCCTTATTTTATAATTGTTATTAATCTTATTAATCTTATTAATTATTACAAACAGCCAAATTAGTTGCTAAATACCTCTTAAACAAGATTGATAGTTGGTCTAGTGGTTAGGCTACTCCGCAGAGACCGAGAGGTCCTGGGATCGAATCTTATCGGAGTCAAAATGATTCCCGAGTCCAAAGTGGCTCTCATATGTATTCAAAAAAAAAAATACCTCTTAAACTATTCAAACAATTTTATTCTAAAACAATCTAATTTTTTTATTTATCAACCTATACTCTAGTAGTATAAACTATCTATACGTGTTATATTGTTTTTTTAGTTAGTGGTACATCCTTACTCTGCCACATACTTTTAATAAAATGATTTGAAGGAATTCGTTGGGAAAATTACTTTTCACACTCGGGAATAAAATTAAATCTGCTAAAGTGGCTGACAACGTCTGAAAGCTTCATTGACTTAGCAATGGCGGATCAGATCATTTATATATCACATACGACTAACTACTGGAAACATTAAAAACAACATACAGCGTGGCTTTGGTTCATTTAATTGGGATCACATGCAGTTAGGTTTTTATCCAACATCATGGTCATAGACCTCTAACATCTTCAATGTAATATCGACTTCATTGTTTGTTGCATGCAAACCTGTAGCGCGGCGGATTGAAATTATTTTGGTGGGGCTAAAAAGGGAAATAAGAGCCTGTACTTAAGATAGATTAATTGGGATCACATGTAGTTAGGTTTTGATCTAACATTATGGTCATCGGCCTCTAACATCTTTAATGTAAAGTCAAGTTCATCGTTGCATGAAAAAATGTAGCGGCGGATTGAAGAATTTTATTGGTGGGGGCTAAAAAGGGAAATAGAGTCCAGCTTAATCTATTCTTGATGAGAGTTTTGGATACAATATATTATAATATACACCTTATGTCTGAATGTCTGGTCAAGAATTTGAACGTCAAATATTCTAACAAAATATGGACTTTCCTGTAAAAATGTTATAAAAATGGATTACCTATAGGTTAAACTTTAAGCGAAAAAATGTGACAAAAACGATACTTGTTGGTGTTAGAATAGTACTCCCTCCTTCAATTAATCTTTGTTACAATTTCTAAAAATAGATATCTATAAACAATTGTCTATATTTAAGATATCAAAGAAACTTTTTTATTTTCTCTGTCCACTTTTGTTTGTTCACCTTTTTAATATACGGAGATTAAAAAAAACATTTAAAACTTTTCCTCTATACACAAATACATTTAATCCTTGTGCACTTTTTTGATGTACACGGATTAAAAAGAGCATTAAAAAAAATATTTATAAATTTATCATTATTAAATTTATTTATTTAGTTGATTGAAGATAATTTAGTAAAAATAAAAATTAATTATTTTTTTTATAAAAAAAACATGACAAACCTTGATAGACTGACAGAGAAAATAAATGAATGTGGTAAATCAAATACTAGACAAAAAAGAGAAATCATTGAAAATAAAATGAAATATTTATAAATATTACATTCATGGATTCGTCCCCTTACCCATGTGCTCCAATTTAAGTCAAATTTGGTTTGAAATTCCATTCAGACATCACCAACCGTATTATTACTCCTCTCATAATTGCTTCTAGTTATAGCTATGTAAAGTTTAATCAAGCATCCGTATGATATGATCGGCGATGGAGGTCTTGAACGAAATCTTAAACTGACTTCGAGGTAACTAAAAAAATCTAGGATTAAAATTCGAGTTTTTTTTAAGGTTAACGTTTTTTAAGATTAACATTCTTTTTATAAATAATTGACAATTTGATATGGGAAGAAAAAATTTACGGATATAGTACAAGGGTGGTATCTCAAACACCGTCCTTAGACAAAATTGTATTTCTGTTAAGTGCGGTCATTCAACCACCGTCTTTATAATTTTGTCTAAGGACGGTGTTCGGGATACCGCCCTTGTGCCAAATCTGTAATTATTTTTCTTTTTATGCCAAATTGCAAATTATTTATTAAAAAAATGTTAAGATTAAAAAAAACTCTTATAATTTTATAGTTTTTTTTTTAAAAAAGCATAATAATATAATAGAAATATCAGTTCATTGCAGCAAAATTCTCAACCAATGCTCCGAGGGGTTGATGAGTGAAATAGAGATAATGATAAACGCGATAATTAGGGAGGGAGTTTGGAGACCCAATCACGAGATAATTTACCAAGAAGCTTATGCCTCGCAACTCAATCAACTACACAATTTTCTCTCTTAGGAATATAAAAGAAAGACTATCCTATTATTACAAAGAGATGTAATATGTAGATAGAAAGTTCCATGCCTAAGCACTTTAGGATGGTTAAATAGTTTTATAACTACCTTGTTGTCATTCAAAACTCTAATCTCTTCAAGGTGGAAATTTGCTGTAGAAACCAATCCGTTATGCATCCCAATACGCTCGGCTTTCTCTGCACTGTTACAAACAAAATTTTCCGCAAAACCATATATTAGTGCGCCATCTTTGTTACTTAAAATACTAGCAGCTTAAGCCTCAAAGTTATTAGTAAAAGAAGCATTTGTAGTGAAAATATATTATTAAATAATTTTTTAAAATATAAAAAGTTATTAACTTATAAAGATTAAATACCTGAAATTTAATCCCTATAAAGTCCAATTTTTTGTATTCTAAAAGGTCTAATTTCTTTTATATTTTATCATTTCTACCTGTAATTATAATTAATGAATTAAACATAGGTTAATTTTATTTTTAGGCCTAAACATTTATTTTTCTAAAATTAGGCCAAGGATAATCTAAATTCTTGGTATATGTTTTAGTTACAATCTTTCTTCTAAATTCAGGTTTTTACTAATTTTTTTCCTAATACCCTCTTTTAATTTCCATTTATTATAATTAATAAATTAATTATTTATTTTAGTACCACCATAACTACTGGACAGTCAACTTTGACAGTCAACGACGGTCAACTCTAACGAGTTTTTTTTAGGCGTCCACCAGTTAATTCTGACGACGATCGGCGGTCAACTTCGATAATTTTTTTCTTTTAATTTTTTACAATTATTGGATAAAAATATATCACTGCGAATTTGTTTTGATTTTTTAATTTTTTTCACGGTCTGACAAATTCCAACGAATAGTTGTACTGAAGCTACAACTACAATATGGCAGTTGTGGACACTTTAGAAGAAGGTGTTCTACTGATTCATCCTCCAATTCAAACTATTCGCACATTGAGTTTTCTGTACACTTTCTCTTTTATAAGTTCTCTTTGTCAGTAGAACTCTATTAATCGCTTTCCATGCAAAAAAGTTGACCTTTTCTGTGATATTTGAAC
This sequence comes from Nemophila menziesii, assembly GCA_029959085.1. NCBI lineage: Eukaryota > Viridiplantae > Streptophyta > Magnoliopsida > Boraginales > Hydrophyllaceae > Nemophila > Nemophila menziesii. The sequence goes on along the minus strand of JARWIR010000017.1, from coordinate 8,013,705 downwards.
TCCAAATCAGATTCCATAAACTCAGCATTATTTAATATACCAAATTGAGAGCTATGACCAATTTTGTCCTCCTCTTCTTGAACGAGCCCGTGGTAGCCTGATTTTATGGTGTAGTTACCATCTTGCATGTGTGGATGAATAATGATATCTTTCTTTTCCAGGTTTAAAATAGGAGTTAGGATGATTTCATCGATCAAGTTCTTTTGACAAATTTGATTAATGATGTCCATGTCCCAACCCGTCAAATCCTTGTTAAACAGCTATGCTACTAATTGCACATTACAGTAATCTAGTTTCTCCATTATTATAATTTTCTAACCACTTATCATCCCATATTCTTGTCTTTATTCCACTACCAATTTGTCAGTCACACTCTTTTTTAAGAATATCCAAACTTATAAATATACTTTCCCAACTCCAAGATCTTCTTTGTTTCAATTTTGATTCTCAGTCGACGAGTTTGGACGATATATTCCTTTAAGAACTTTCCCCACCATTTTATCAATCTCCAGGCCTGGTTAGCAAGGAGAGATAGATTTATTTTTTGAAAATCTCTAAAACCAATACCTCCAATAGATTTTGATCTAGCAATTTTCTTCCATGTTACCCGGTGAAACATTTTCGTATCTGACGCGTTCCACCAGAATTTTGTGACTAAACTAGCCTTTTTTTCAAAGGATCTTTGGGAATTCTAAACATAGCATAGTTTGGGATTACTTGTAACACTGCTTTGATAAGAACTTATTTACCACCATCCAAAAGAAGCTTAGAAATCCAACTAGCTAATTTTGCAAGGATCATGTCCTTAATATAGTTAAGATTTTTCGTTTTGGCTCATGGGTCAGAATAAACCAGATCCATGAACGGTTGGAGTCTAAGCGTCAGGATCTTAGCGATCATTTTATAACTAAACTCAATATAGGTAGGGATATAATCTTTAACTGTCTCATGGGCATTTTCTTTTGGAATTACTGTGATCAGGTTATCGTTGATTTTCCCCAAATGTGTATTATCACTGAAGAAATTTTTTAACAAAAGCGAAGATATCATCTTTGATGATGTCCCAGTATTTCTGATAGTAATCTCCTGGAAGACCATCCGGACTAGGAACTTTAGATCCTGACACACTAAAGTCTGCTGCTTTAACTTTTTCCAGATCGGGTACCTTAGTTAGCTCTTTATACATATCATCTGAAACTTCATGTGGTGTATGATTTGCAACATCCTTCATGCCAAAATTATAACCCACAAAAAAGAGTTTGCAATATAAATTAAGAATCATTCCTTGATTTTGATTGGATAATCAATCCATTTATTATCTTCATCTTTTATTCTACAAATATGATTGAGATTTCTTCTGAGAATAGAAGAAGCGTGAAAGAAAGATGTATTTTGTCCCCTTTGTTGATCCACAAGTTTCTCGCTCTATCGCCCTAGAATATTTTTCCTTATTCTATAACTCCTCCAACTTAGCTCAAACGATATCTTCCAATTCATTGTTGAGATCACTTCCCGATAAGTCTTGAAGAACACTTAATTCTTTATGATAACAGTTAATGAGCCTCATGGTATTCTCAAATATTTTCTTACTTCACCCAGATAATACAAGTCACATAATATCTTTCTTCAAGCAGGTGTCATCAATATTCGTAGTACAATATTCTCCAAACCAATCGTCCTTAATGATATCTCTGCATTGTTGATTCTCCAACTATCTTACCTCAAACAAAAATTATTTCTTATGTTTACATTGAACATTGCTCTGCGTGAGAATCAGGTGTGAGTTATCTGATCCAATTGTCGGCTCAGCTTTTACCAAAATATTCGAAAACATTTTCATCCAACTTTTCGAGGCCATTGCCCTATCTATTTTCTATTTTACACATTCACCGTCCTTTCTTTTGTTCGACCATGTAAAAAACGTCCATTGGTTGGAATATCAGTGAGATTGTTACCATTCATAAATTTGTTAAACCGAATAATCCTGTCAATATTAGGTAGAAGTTACCTTTTTTCCGAGGTTTTTGCTATTTCGTTGAAATCACCAACAATAAGCACGGGATCTTTAATAGAGATTTTCCAAGAAGTATATTTACTATAAACTTTTTCTCTATTATTATCATTTATGGGTGTATGGACAATCACAATATACTACGAAATAGGCGGCAATTCATATAAATTTTTGATAATAAAAGATACATTGGACACAATAGCCCTAAAATTAACTCCATCCATCCACGCGAGTAGAAACCCTCCAGGCCTAAATGCTCTTCTCCCAGAATCGACTACATGGAATTTATTGAAATTTTTAAATTGCTCAACTGACTTCAAACTTTGCTACCTTAACCTAGATAAAAAAGAAAAGAAACTGAATTTTATATTTCACGGTGAGGGATTTAAACATTATTCTATTCTTCAGTTCCCTTGCACCCTGACTATTCCAAACTAATAAGTTATCCATAAAAACCAAACACCTTAGAGGATTGGATGCCATCCTTCAGAAAATTTGACATATCGTTTTCCTTCAAGGGAGCAACCTGGGTACTTGCGCCGTCATCCAAACTACTAACATTGATTTCATCATCACCAAAGTGCCCATCACATTCATCGTCATCACAAAAGTAAATCCTTTTCTAGTCCGGGTTCCCGAAATCAGTCCCATATCTCTCGTTCCCAATACCCTGACCTCTTCCCAGCATTTAATATTTCACCTCGCAAAAAATCGAATATAGACCCTACATGAACATTTGCATATCATTGATCCTTCACCCCATCATATTGAAATCCTCATGATTGATTTACCAAAATTTGATTTCCCCTCACCACCACTAGGTTCGCCTTTCCTCTTTAAGTTTTTAGGTCATGAAAATTAATCTCCTGAACCTTCAATTCTTCTTCTAGGAGTTGTATACCACTTTTGATCGAAATCTCTATCATGTCTTGCATGTTGACTGATATGAACAACTTGCGAATTTCTAGAATTTCCTAGGGCTCAAAGGAATCACCATGACCATCTTCGCTCTTAGCCAACCCTTTTTCTTTACTTTTAATTTAGCCATTCGAACAACTCCCATTGAGGGTAAATTTAATGTTCAGATCCCTAGTAACTGGAAACACGGCTTCCTCACACTGATTTTCCTTATTTATTTTCTTAAACATGTATTCAAATCCCGTCTTTATGCTCTTATAACATCATCAATAGCATCTTTACTTACGATGACACTCTTCCCGATATTGTCGACATCTTCTTGAAATATTCTAAATAATCCCAGAAAATTATACCCATTGACTTCTTACGGGTTCGTTACCAAGCTGTAATTTACCCACTATGTCTCCTAATAGGCCCAATTTTTCTCTTTCTTTTCTACGACTCCCCCTCATGTTTATCGCTTTTATCACCGGCTTGACATGTATTCTAGGTAGCTACCGGAACCGTGATACTACCAACCATAAAACCTATCCCTCCATTTGTGTTACTTCTACTAGTGTCATCATCATTATTATCATCATTTCTTCTAAATGCAAAGAAATGAGCCACCTAGTAAAAAACGGCCCACATGTCGCGTTTTCAAATCACGTGCACGATTTGAGCCACCTAGTAAAGAAATGAGCCACCTAGTAAAAAACGGCCTACTAACATTGATTTCATCATCACCAAAGTGCCCATCACATTCATCGTCATCACAAAAGTAAATCCTTTTCTAGTCCGGGTTCCCGAAATCAGTCCCATATCTCTCGTTCCCAATACCCTGACCTCTTCCCAGCATTTAATATTTCACCTCGCAAAAAATCGAATATAGACCCTACATGAACATTTGCATATCATTGATCCTTCACCCCATCATATTGAAATCCTCATGATTGATTTACCAAAATTTGATTTCCCCTCACCACCACTAGGTTCGCCTTTCCTCTTTAAGTTTTTAGGTCATGAAAATTAATCTCCTGAACCTTCAATTCTTCTTCTAGGAGTTGTATACCACTTTTGATCGAATTCTCTATCATGTCTTGCATGTTGACTGATATGAACAACTTGCGAATTTCTAGAATTTCCTAGGGCTCAAAGGAATCACCATGACCATCTTCGCTCTTAGCCAACCCTTTTTCTTTACTTTTAATTTAGCCATTCGAACAACTCCCATTGAGGGTAAATTTAATGTTCAGATCCCTAGTAACTGGAAACACGGCTTCCTCACACTGATTTTCCTTATTTATTTTCTTAAACATGTATTCAAATCCCGTCTTTATGCTCTTATAACATCATCAATAGCATCTTTACTTACGATGACACTCTTCCCGATATTGTCGACATCTTCTTGAAATATTCTAAATAATCCCAGAAAATTATACCCATTGACTTCTTACGGGTTCGTTACCAAGCTGTAATTTACCCACTATGTCTCCTAATAGGCCCAATTTTTCTCTTTCTTTTCTACGACTCCCCCTCATGTTTATCGCTTTTATCACCGGCTTGACATGTATTCTAGGTAGCTACCGGAACCGTGATACTACCAACCATAAAACCTATCCCTCCATTTGTGTTACTTCTACTAGTGTCATCATCATTATTATCATCATTTCTTCTAAATGCAAAGAAATGAGCCACCTAGTAAAAAACGGCCCACATGTCGCGTTTTCAAATCACGTGCACGATTTTATCCTCGCTTCTAATAATAGAATTCCTAATCCAATTAAAGTAGCGAGTCGCATCATCATTCCACTTAGGGAACACCATGCAAACCAAGCATGCACTTCTATTATGCCCTAACAATCCGCAATTGTAAAAGAAATAACCCAATATTTTCATAAAAGAAACCGACCCATGTCGCGCCCTCGCATTGTTCAATGAGAACACCCATCATGATAGGTTATTGCATGTTAAATTTAACCCTGAACGTAATATATTCTATATCTTTTTAGTTATACAAGGGAAAGTCAATTTCAAAAAGTTTGTCAATATAATCGTCAACTACCTCCATAGTTTCGATATAGCACTATATCTCCGTGAGAGGATACACCTAGCCCACATAAATGAGTTCACCAAGTCTAATTCATCCAATGTACATTTTCCTCCCATTTTGCAATAACACCGTGCATGGATTACGCCATCATTGGTCCAATGAACCACAATCGCTCGACGTCTTCTTTGTCCTTCACCGTGATCTTGAACAAATTTTCCTGGATTTCCTCGAAGCTCAGCCTTCTCTTGATTTCCCAGGCTTCGATAACTATTTTTTGAAATACCCCGAAAGGTATGATCTTGTCAGATACCATCTACACGGCGAAAGCAAAGTCTGCTGAAGCTTTCTTACCTGAAGATGCCTTAGTATTGCTAGAGAGTACCTTGAAATTTCTAAGATTATCATTTTTTTTCCTTAACAAGAGGGAGAAAGTGATAGTTTAGGGAAGCCATGCAAAAGGTTTATAGCTAGAAAAATTGCAGAGTAAGCAAAATATAGTAAAGTTGTAAGGAAGAAGGTACCAGGTTTGAGATATATACAACATAAAACATCTTCTCCATAAACCAAGATGATTTAGAGAATATTATTTCTGCCCCATTCAAGCATTATGTGAGCTCCAAGTGTCCAGCGCGAATATTCTTCCAAGTATTTGGTGTGAAGATCCTTTCAAATATTGCCAAGAGTCTTCTCCAAAGAGAAGGAAAACGACTACAAGTAATATACCAGAATATTTAAATTCAGAAAACTAACCCAACATTATTACAATTTCCCCACATCTCCTGAGAGGTTGATTATCCAAGATGAAATAGCAAAATAAACAAATACTTCTTGATCCCATGTGTAGCTCGAAGGACTAAAATAATAGAACATATTCATTGAAAATCCAAAAAGAAAGATAACTTATAAGATTTTCTCTTTCCTTTATACACGTCGCATATAAGATATTGTATTTTATATCCAGCATTTTACTCAAAAGGCAATCATGCATGTATATCTAAAGTCCAAGCCAAGGTGTCTTGAGCTAATAACCCTTGATAGACTTCCCCTAGAGCATCGGGGGACTACGACTTATCTTGCATGTATAAAATAAAGCCATTCTTGTACCATATGTAGTACCCACATATGATTAATTTCCATGATTTCAAGAGTAAATAATTCAAATGGGAACAGAAATGAACCCACTGCCGAAATACCGAAGGAGAATACCAGAAAATTTAAACGATAATTAAGAGAATAAAAATTAACCGTGAAAGCAATAGGAGAACACATATCACATGATTACGAAATAAGGGTGTTCAAAGATGAGATTAATTAAAGGAAAGAAATATTAGGTATTTAGTGAACAATATCTTGGGTTAAGAGCATTTCTTTTGTAACTAGAATTTGAAAGATGGAATTCTACAATTCATGTAAAAAAATTTATCCAGAAGGATTTAATGCTTCTAAGGTTTATAGTATTTATACGGTTACATCTGAAAAGATCATCAACATACTGATATAAGATGCCAATTCACCGTAGCAACTAATCTAACCATACTCATCCATCGGAATATGCCACAAAAATGGGATATCACGCTGCTGTTCTAAAGGAGGACATTATTTCAAATTAACCAGTGTTCTCTATTAAACGGTCAAAGTCGAATCTCTAGAAAGCAATCTGGCATGAAAATGTTCCACCAAGATTAGTGTGTTCATCTAGAAATGATGTCGCGAAACTATTTTTTCTAAGGAAAACTAAAAAAAGGCAATGTGAGGATAAAGATAAATGCCAGTGATGCCTAAATACAATTGAGTCTACTAGTCATATGTTTTTAGATGTAACAAAAGTCAAGAGATGTGGCCTAAATCGGTATTGCATGCTAGAACAAAGATCGTCTCAAAAAGTGGTTGGGATAGTAAAATTGTTGCGACCTATATCCTATGTTGTAGATCTCGGTTCCGCGGCCTAGGTGGTCGATCGGGCCTAGCGCCTAGGCAAGATTAGATGGTTTTGAATACCTCTATGTAATTTTGTATACGTAGTAATTATAACAAACTTAACTATTTGAGTCATAAAATTCATCTAGCAACACTTTATTAAATATATAAATACTTAAATTTGAGTTATAATATCAATTAAAGAATTTTTTTAGAATAAAAAATTAAAAGGAAGGCTTATGCGACCATTTTTTTTCATTAACTGGCGTCTAGGCGTCCATTTCTTCCATTAATCAGCATCTTGGTGGGGTAGGCGCCTCTTCCTCTGTGACTAAAGCGCTAGGCAAAAAATGCCTAGGATATTCACTAGGCGTAAGCGGCTGAGGGGGGAGTTGACACCAAGGCGGCAATTTCTACAACATAGCTTATATCTTAAGTCTCACATGATCAATGGTAGATGTGGATGAAAGAATTTTTTGAAAATAAACTGTGATACGATGAAAAAATTTAAACATCACCATATTCCTTGATAGGTGAACTTATTGTGGATAATTGGCACCCCTTCCTAGGCATTCATTCTCATTCCCAGAGTTGAAGCCCCGCAAATGAGCTTTCATTTGAAACCGGATCACCTGTTTTGTGATATTTTTTTTTGTTTTGACCAAAATTCTACTAGTATAGCCAATATGCATATGAATTTGAATGACACATTTCTCAAAACTCTTGGAAAAAATATATGATGCAAATTGACTCTGGAAGAAGAAGGTATGACAAACTTAGAAGCATGTAACTTTTACAGAAATAATAATCTTTAAAATGAGATTAATCACATTGATTGTCAATATACAGCTCATCGTATGACAAACTCAACTAATTAGAGATGATCTCTGTGAAAAATTTCAGTTTCATTGCACAAAATTAGAAATACAACTATCGTCAGATTAATGGATGAAAATGATAAATCCTCCTCTTGTTTCTTCTAACTATGCTTCTTATGTTGATATATTTACTCTCTACCAGGGGTGGATCCCTTCAAGGCCCAGGGGGGACTCAAGCCCTCTTGGACCCATAAATTTTGTAATACGTCAATGCAATTTTGTTCTGATAAATAATTAGCCCCTTTGAACATTTATGTAAAAAGTGTATGCTATAAAAAATACATAAGTTATTATGGCTTAGTGGTTTATGAACTTTAAATATTACCATTTAAAATTGAGGTTAGGTGTTCAAACCTTAACAATTGCTTTATCTTTTCTAAATAGAGATTTATGTTATAAATTTGTTAATTTTTATAAAACCTATTTTAAGTTTGATGATAGTATTACTTAGTAATTTATTATTTATATTATTCCAATAATGTTATAGTGTTTAATTTTTATAAGTGATTTATTTCTCATCTTTATAAATTAAAATATTAATATAACAAATGCTATATTTTTTTTATACATGGGTGTTCGGGGAAACTTTCGTGCACCACGACTAATACCATGAGAAATATACACGCCTCCTCATGCATATTCTCAATTAATCAGAACTAGGTTACCCATGTTCAGGGAGGGGATTTGAACCATGTACCTCTTGTTTTACCTTCTTTAAGGGCTAAAGAAATAACAAGGCTCTAGCCAGTTGATAACATATGGTATATTAATATAATACTAATGATACTATATAAATTACGTGTATATAATGGTGTTGGATTCTCATAGTTACATTTTGACATTGCTAGTTATATGTTTATGTGTCATATATTTACCTAAAACAAATCTGGAAGCGTTGACTCCCAAACTCCCATATATTTCAAATCCCCCCTCAATTTAGTTTCTGACCCTGAAGGACTTATGTGCTAAACATATTCCAGAGGTACTATTTCTTACTGAAACTAATAATTTCTTTAAAGTTGTTAAAAATTTAGCTGATGTGCTGAGTATGAAACTTATACATACAGTTGACCCTATTGGATTGGGGAGGGTTAGCTTTGTTTATTAAAGGCAATATTAAGATGGAAATACTAAATTTTGATGAAAATTTTATTGATATCGTGATAATTCATGATATTAAAACAAAATATACTTATGTATATGGTTCTCCTGTAGAAGCTAATAAGAAGGTAGTGCCTGAAAAAATTGCTATGTGTTATGATAAAAATCTTCCTTGTTTAATGATCGGAGATTTCAATGTAATAAGAAATATTGATGAAAAGTTGGGAGGTAATCAAAATAATAAAAGTAGTATGAAGTGTTTTGATAAACTTATTAATATGCTTAAATTTGAAGAAGTTCCAAGACATAGTTATAAATTCACCTGGTCCAACAGAAGATTAGGTGAAGAATTAATAAAATCAGTTTTAGATAGAGGGTTAAGTAATCTAAAATAAAGTACAATGTTCCCAAATGCTTGGTTGGTTGTGCTACCTTCCATTGGTTCGGATCATTATCCTATTATATTACATCAAGATCAAATTTGTAGTAATAATAAACAAGTTTTATTTTCAATCTTTTAGGGCATCTGAAACAGAATGTCTAAACATTATTAAAAATGTTTGGGAGGAACATAAAAATTTAAAGGGTGTCCCTACTAGTGTTATCAAATTCAAACTTAATATTACTAAAAGAAAATTAACAAGATGGAATAAGGAGAAATTCAATAATAATAGAAAAAACATAGAAAACTATTTGAAAAGGCTTAAAGTCTTATCAAATGGTGATACTAATTTAGGAAATTGGGATGAATATAATGCTATAAAAAAACTTATAGAGAAAGCTTGAGAAAGAGAGGAACAATATTGGAGGGATAAATCTAGAGTTGTGTGGTTAAAAAGGGTGATTAAAATACAACATACTTTCATGCTTGTACTAAAAATAGAAGAAAAATAAATAATATTAAAAGAATCAAGAATGATAGTAATGAATGGATAGAAAAAGAAAGTTATATTATTAATGTTTTTAAATTTTTTTAATGAGGTTTACTACTCAGTGGGATTAAGGGATTTTACTCATGTATTATCTCTTGTGCAACCGGTGGTAACTAATGAAACTAATCAAACTCTTATAGCCCCTATCACATGTGATGAAGCTAAAAAAACAGTTTGGGAGTTGGGTTTAACAAAATCTCCAGGGCCTGATGGATATACTGGAATGTTTTACAAAATTTTCTGGGAAACTATTAAGGTAGATATTATGCGCATAATAAATGATTTCTGGTTTAATAATGGAAGTTTGGAGCCTTTGAATCAAACTTTCATAGCTCTTATTCCAAAAATTGAAAAACCTTTTGAGGTATCTAACTATCGGCCTATAAGTTGTACTAATTTCTTATACAAAATTATCTCTATAATTTTGGTAAACAAGTTAAAACCTTTGATGCCATTATTATTAGATGCTAATCAAACGGGTATCATACCTGGTAGGAATATTCAAGAGAATATTTTAATATCACATGAACTTATCACCTTTATTAAACGAAGGAAAAATACTAAAAAATATTTTCTAGCCATAAAAGCTGATGTGAAAAAAGTTTATGAGTATTTAAATGGATTTTTTAGAAAAACTTTTACGTAGTATGGGTTTTCACCATAAATGGGTAGATAGAATTATGAATTGTGTTACTACAGTTACATATTCTATACTTATAAATGGGAAAGATCATGAAATTCAGAAACCTTCAAGAGGAATAAGACAAGGGGACCCTTTATCTCCTTTCCTTTTTTGTCTTATGTCTCAAACACTGAACCTTCTGCTTCAGGATAAAGTTAATAACAATATACTAGAAGGATTTAAAATTGGTAAGAACTGTCCAACCATCACTAATTTTCTCTTTGCAGACGATAGCATCTTCTTCCTCAAATCCACTTGTCAAGATATTGAAGCTTTTAATAATATAATGGAACCATATAGTAAATCAACTGGGTCGTGTCTTAATAAGGATAAATGTGGTATTATTTATAGTCCTAACACACCTAGTCATATTAAATATATAACGACTTCTAAACTACATATGAAACAAGTTAAATCTTTGGGATCTTATTTAGGATTACCAACGGATTGGAGTATAAATAAATGTAAAGATCTTGAATGGTTGGTTATAAGAATATTGAATAAAATAGAGAATTGCAAAACGATTTTTCTATCTGAAAATGGAAAAGAGAATCTCATTAAATCTGTATTACAAAGTCTCCCTAATTATATAATGTCTTCTTTTCTAATTCAAAAAAATCTCTGTAATACTATTAATAGTATTATATCTCGGTTTTGGTGGAGTAATAACAATAATAATAATAAGATTCATTTTAAAAGTTGGATTTTCTATGCTCATCCAAGTTGTTGGGTGGGTTAGGTTTTAAAGATATGAACCTGATGAACTTGGCTTTATTGGGTAAACTGGCTTGGTATGTGCTTAATAATCCTGAATCACTACTTAGAAAGTTATGAAAAGGAAAATATTCTCCTTGTAATGATTTTTTAAAAGATAAAATTGGTCATTCTCCCTCTTTTGGTTGGAAAGGTATTCTAGAGGGTAGAAAGGTTTTTGAAAAAGATATAAAATGGAAGTTGAGAAATGGTTTACAAATAAATGTCCAAAATGATAAATGGATTAATAGTATAGATGATATTATCAAACCAAAAGATAATACTATAATGTTAGTAAAGTAATTCTTTCAAACAGATAATAAGAATTGGAATATGAGTTATGTGAATTCACAATACAATCAAGAGATATCTAAGATTATTTCTTGTATGCCTACCCCTAGTTATGATTTTAGTTATTTCTGTTTATGGAATTCTACTAAAGATGACAACTATTCTGTTAAATTTGCGTATCTTTTACTTGAAAGAAATAGAGACGAGAAGAACAAATTTGTATCTGACCTTCTCCCATCTTCTTCATATCTCAATAATCCTGATATTTGGAAAATATTATGGAATATGAATTGCTCTCCAAAGATTAAAAATTTCATGAGAAAATGTATTAAAAATAAAATACCCACAAAGGTGAATCTTTATAATAGGAAATGTACTAAAATTAAAATTTGTAAAATATGTAACTACGAAGATGAAACCACTAAGCACCTTCTGTTTGCTTGTCCTTGGGTTAGGGCTGTGTGGTTCTCTTCCTCTCTAACTTTTAGAACCTTGAATAATAGCACCTCAAGAATTGATGACTGGTTCTCACAAGCCGTTGTCTCTTTAAATGCTACTCATGATCAAGATATACAATTTGCTGCACTTTTGAGTAATATTTGTTGGCAAATTTGAAAAGTTAGAAATAACTTTGTATTCAATGGGGTTAAACCTGAACCTATATTTATGTGTAATCTAGCTTATTCCAATTGGAAGGACTATAAAGATGTGAATCAAAATCCAAATGAAGGTAAAATGATAAACGAGCTGAAGAATTCTGACCCGGATCCTTCGGCTTTAGTTGAAAGAAATGATAAAAACCTTATTGTTAAAAATTCTGATGAAATTAGTTAATGGAGTCCATCCCATACTAATATTATTAAAATAAATACCGATGCTAGCTTTACTTTATCTGGATGTGCTATATCTTATATTGCCAGAGATTCTTTTTGCAACTTGATTGAGACTGATGCAAATGAGATAGAGGCTAGAAGTTCTGTCGAAGCAGAAGCTCAAGGTGTTATGTGGGGCTGCGAGATAGCGAAATGTTTTCCTACCAATTCAACTATTATCGAAAGTGACTGTGAAATGATAGTTAAACCCTTATCTAGTAGGACCTATTGTATTATTTTTTAGTGTTGTAATATTTTTAAGTCGATTTACAGTACTGCGCAGACTTGTAATCCTTTTTTTCCTTTGTTAGCCGCAAAGGTAATAGAGTAGTTGATTGGGTCGCCAAACAAAAGCTTGCTGGCAAACTGCTTGGTGAGTGGAGAATTTCTCCTCCTTCCCAATTAGCTCAACGTATTTTACTTGATAAACAGCTATGCGGTATAGATAAATTTTATAACTTTTGTAACTTTTATCGTTCTTATACTATTTAATATAATTAAGTAGTTGAAGATAAAAACACATGGGTTTTTATATATGTTTTACATGATCTTTTTATCGAAAAAAATTAAACAGTTGGAATCGATGTCCCAATGGGTTAAAGCCAAACTATATACTTTTCCGAAACAAAAAAAAAACTATATACTTACCTGATAATAAGATTAGTAACAATCCATCTAACACCAATTGATTAAACTAGAATATTAGACAATGGTATGATTAGCGGATAATTTACATATATTATATTTAGATGAAGTTTCTTAGAAGACATATCAAAAGGTAATTCACATTAATTAGACAACATATATATGGAGCGTCTCTAGATTATCAATGGCCAACAAATCAATATGAAGATTAATCTATTTCTATTTCTCTATTTACCATTCTTCTTCTTCTCAAAAGCTTCTCATCAAACTTCTGAAAACACTTATCTTGATAGTCCACTTCCAAATCTCAGGCTTTTAAATGCATACATAGCTCTTCAAGCATGGAAACTAACAATCATAGATGACCCTAATGGAGTCACTTCAAATTGGAATGGTCCAAATGTTTGCGCCTACAAAGGAGTTTATTGTGCACCAGCACCAGATGATCCACATGTCACAACAGTGGCTGGAATTGACCTAAACCATGAAAATATTGCTGGAATATTACCTGAAAAACTAGGCCTTCTTAAAGATCTAACCCTTTTCCATATCAATTCAAATCGATTTTGTGGTACTCTCCCTTATAGTTTTAGCAATCTTCACCTTCTTCACGAGCTTGATGTAAGTAACAATCTTTTTACAGGTAAGTTCCCTTATGTTGTGCTTTCTTTACCTTCACTAAAATACCTCGATATTCGATACAATTTATTCTATGGAAAAATCCCTTCGACCCTTTTCGAGTTAGAACTTGATGCATTGTTCTTAAACAACAATAAGTTCTATTCATTCTTACCCGAAAATATAGGAAACTCGCCTGTTTCTGTCATGGTGTTAGCTAATAATGATCTACATGGCTGTATACCACCTGGAATCGCAAAAATGGCGAAAACACTGAATGAGATTATTCTCTTGAACATTGGTTTAAAATCATGTTTGCCTGAAGAAATCGGATTGTTGAAGGAATTAACAGTATTTGATGTTAGTTTCAATAAACTTATGGGAAATTTGCCTAAATCTATGGGACGTATGGAAAACTTGGAGCAACTTAATGTGGCTAATAATAAGCTTTCTGGGAAAATTCCAGAAAGTATTTGCTCATTGCCTAGATTGCAAAACTTCACATTCTCTAACAATTATTTCTATGATGAGCCTTCAACATGTCTTAAGTTGAAGGAGAAGGATGATACCATGAATTGTATACCTAATAGGCCATTACAGAGGTCAGTTCAAGAATGCAAGGCCTTTTATTACCACCCTATGGATTGTCATGCTTTTGGTTGTTTCTCGAAAAGTTTGAAAACTCTGTCAAGTCTGGAGCTGTCGCCTCCTCTTCCACCATCGCCACTGCCTTCCACTTAACTCTGGTGATTATCATTTTTAATAATTAAATTTCAAAAGATTTCTTTTTTCCTTTTTTCTTTTTTTTTTCTTTTTAGTTTTTGGTTTTTCAATGCGTAGGGACTACTTGATTACATTTAAGTATACACGGCATATGTAACGTTAAATAATTCTGCTCTTGCTAGTTTGGGCGTATATTGTATTAACGAAAATTTATCTTTTTTATAATTATTTTACGACTGCATTTTCTTTTAGGATGATTATGATATGAGATTAATATATTGTTACTTTTTTTATTGTCAACCTTCTTGTACTTATGATATAAGTTTTTTCTCGATTCATAATTATTGTACTTTTTTTTAAGCAATATAATTATTGTACGATTGCATCTTTTGTAAGTTGGTTTGGAATATTGTCAATTAAAATGAGAAAGTGGAAGTTGTATGTATATATGATAAGTTAATGTTTGTATACATGTTATTTAGGGTATATTTGGATTTAGAAGGATTCTTTCCTTTTTTCATATTTTTTGTTCGGAAGTGGGATTCTTTCCTTAAAAAAAAAAAGAAATGGATAGTATTTGAAGGGAAAAAAAGGGGAATGAGATAGTTTTGTTGTTGATTTCATTGGAAGTGCCTTTTGTTCCGGTGGTTTTCTTATTTCGTAGCACTCATACGTGAAACTTGAAATTTCGTTTTGTTTTTATTATGTTGTTTATCGCATTAATGAAGTTGACTTTTCATATTATATGATTTGTATCCATGTGTTTAACGTTTTCAACGATATGTTAAAAATATGGCATGGTATCTCTAATTGGAATTAAGACTTAAGACTTATCGGATCTCTGAACAATTATTAAAAATTTCAACGACGTTCTCAATATTAGTGGAAAATGTAGCTCTAATTTGGTCAATACTAACCATCTTAATGATAAAGCAGTATAAGCCTGCGAGAGTATAAAAGATAAAAGAAAATTAATCATATCCGATAACCTTGTAATTATTCAAGGTATTAGGCAGGTGTCAGGTGCAGATTGGCGTATTCGGTGGACTATCCAGAAAATCAAGGAGAAGGCGGAGGACTTTGGTCCAATAACCTTTGCTCACACTAAAAGAATCTGGAACAGCTCGGCGGACAATCTGGCTAAACAAGCTAGGCACGGGGCACTTCAAACACTAGTTTCGTCAAGAGTGCTTTTTGACTTTGTGGAAAATTTTGGTAGAACGGGGGTTGGATAAACCCTTGTTCTTTGTTTGTTTAATTTTGGTGCTTTAGGCACCTTTCTTTGTCCAAAAAAAATCAAAATTTTTACTATGCATAATTTCTCATCAAAATTAAATCCAATTGATGCTTCTGTACATGATCTAATAAAAGAACCGGGATGACCTGGTAAAAATAAAACTTGATAGAGCCCTTACTACTTATAAATGGACGACTTTGTTTCCCCGAGATCAAATCTTTATTTTGTCGTCCTTAGAATCTGATCATTCACCTTTGATCTTACAAGTTGATATTAATATGAAACTGTTGTGAATGGTAGAGAAAGAAAGAATATCCTTTGGTTTATTATCAGAGAGTATCCATATTACATAGTGGGAGCTCCTATTTATAGGTTTATTATCAGAGAGTATCCATATTACATAGTGGGAGCTCCTATTTATAGGTAATAGGTAACCCTAAACCCTAGTGTTCATGGGCTTGACTACAAGCCCATGGGTTGGAATGAATATCCACTAAATGGGTTTATAAAACTCCCCCTGGATATTCAATTCCTAAGAATATGCCTCGTTAAAACCTTTCTAGAAAAAACCTAGCAGGAAAAAAATCTAGTGAAGGAAAAAGAGTACATTTCTTTATACACTAACTAAAACTACCTCATTAAAAACCTTTATCGGGAAAACCTATTAGGACAAAACCTTGATGAAGGAAAAGAGTGTGGAGCGTATTTATCTCCCCCTTTTGACATCATCTCAAGAGAGATCTTGAAGTCGACGCATGCCAATCTTGTGTATCAATTTCTTCAATGTCGATGTAGGTAGTGACTTTGTGAATAAATCAGCCAAATTGTCACTTGAACGAATTTGATGAACATCTATTTCACATTTCTTTTGGAGTTCATGTGTAAGGAATAACTTTGGAGAGATGTGCTTGATTCGGTCACCTTTGATGAAGCCTCCTTTAACTTGGGTAATACAAGTTGCATTATCTTCATATGGTATTGTAGGATTTTGTTTGTTTGTAGAAAGATTTCATTCCCCTTGACTATGTTGAGTCAGTGATCTTAACCATTACCGGCTTGCCTTATGAAGTGAAAGTGTCTCAGCATGATTTGAAGATGTAGCGGCAATGGTTTGTTTTGTTGAGCGCCTAGAGATAGCAATGCCCCCAAAGGCGAATATATATCCGGTTTGTGATTTGCCTTTATGCTGGTCAGATAAATATCCAGCATCTGCATAACCAATTAATTCGGATTTATGATGTTTTGAATATAGCAATCCCATATTGCGAGATCCACGAATATAACGAAGTATGTGTTTAATGTCATTCCAGTGTCTCATTGTTGGTGTTGAACTGTACCTTGATAACAAAATTACACCAAAGAAAATGTATGGATGAGTGTTATTAGAAAAATACATTAATGCACCAATTACACTAAGATATGGTACTTCTGGGCCAAGAATTTCTTCATTATCTTCACGTGGACGGAAAATGTCCTTTTGTGGATCAAGTGAGCGTACAACCATTGGTGAACTCAATGGATGAGATTTATCCATATTGAATCTCTTAAGAATTTTTTGACATAAGCTGATTGGTGGACAAAAATTCCATCTATCAAATGTTCAATTTGTAAGCCAAGGAAATTTTTTGTTTTACCTAGATCTTTCATCTCAAATTCCTTGCATAAATAAGTTGCTGCTATTGTAAGCTCTTTAAGAGTCCCTATTATATTTAGATCATCAACATAGACCGAAATAGTAACAAATCCAAAATCAAACTTTTTAATGAAAACACATGGACTGATGTGATTGTTAATATATCCTTCTTTGACAAGGTATGTACTAAGACGACTATACCACATTCGTCCAGATTGTTTTAATCCATACAAGGATCTTTGTAGTTTGATCGAGTAATTTTCTCGTGGGAATGCGCTATATGCTTCAGGCGTTTTTAATCCTTGTGGGATGTTCATGAAAATGTCACTATCGAGTGATCCATAGAGGCAAGCTGTTACCATATCCATCAAATGCATATGAAGTCCTTTAGCAACTGCCAAACTAAGCAAAAATCTAAGTGTAATTGCATCCACCACAGGAGAATATGTTTCTTCATAATCAACCCCAGGTCTTTGTGAGAATCCTTGTGCTACAAGTCGTGCCTTGTATCTTACAATCTCATTGTTTTCGTTACGCTTTCGTATAAATACCCATTTGTAGCCGGTGTTTGGACTATAGGTCCAAAAATTTACGTTTTGCGAGTGAATCTAATTCAGCCTGAATTTCTTGTTTCCATTCTATCATATCATTTCTACGTTGACATTCTTGAACTGATTTCGGTTCAAGGTACTCGTTTTCACTCATTTAAATCAATAGCAACTTTATATGAGAATATTTAATCAATATGGATTTTGTTTCGTTTCCATCTTGTTCCTGTAGCGACATAGTTCATCGAGATCTCCTCGTTATCAATATTTAAATTTTCAAGTGTTTGATCTCGGCTTAAGTTGTCGTTTCAGCTATTTCACAAGTCGCTTTATTTACAGGATTGTTAACAATCTCAGAGTTGCCATCTCTCTGATTTTGTTCTTTTTTCTTTCTCATATTTTTATCTTTGGAACCAATAGGTCTTCCACGCTTTAAGCGTGCATTTGCCTCATTTTCTAATCCGCTAGTAACATGCTCTTTTGGAATATCAATTCGAGCAGGAGCATTTTCAGCTGGTATATGTGACTTTGTCACTCTCCTTGTATCAGTGAATGCATCTGGAAGTTGATTAGCAACATTCTGCAAATGTATAATTCTCTGAACTTCTTGTTTAGATTGCTTTGTGCGAGGATCAAAATGAGATAAGGATGATACATTCCAGGAAATTTGAGATTTTTCCATCTTTTTCTTATCTCCCCCTAAGATTGGGAATTGAGTTTCATCAAATTGGCAATCAGCAAAACGTGATGTAAATAGGTCTCCGGTCAATGGTTTGACATATTTTATAATTGATGCAGATTCAAAGCCAATATAAATTCCTAATCTTCTTTGTGGTCCCATTATTTGTTTTTTGTTGCGGTGGAGCGATAGGTACATATACCTCGCAACCAAAAAAATTTAAATGGGACAAACTTGGTTCATGCCCAAGCACAAGTTAGGATTGGGAGTATTTATGATAAGATGTTGGTCTAACTCGAACTAGAGCTGCAACATATAATATGGCATGTCCCCAAGCAGAATTAGGCAACTTAGTTATCATAAGTAATGGTCTAGCAATTAACTGCAGTCTTTTTATAAAAGATTCTGCTAAACCAATTTGTGTATTTACATGTTCCATATAATGCTCAATTGTTATCCCAATAGATACACAATAGTCATTAAAAGTTTGGGATGTTAATTTACATGCATTATCAAGACGGATTTTCTTGATTGTATAATCCAGAAATTGTGCACGTAATCAAATTATCTGTGCAAGAAGTTTTGAAAATGCAGTATTACGAGTTGATAACAGACTCACATGTGACTAACGAGTTGAAGCATCAATTAGAACCATAAATATCGAAATGGTCCACAAGATGGAAAGATAGGTCCACAAATATCCCTTTAAATTCTCTCCAAGAAGAGGGAGGTTCATTTATGATTTTAGTAGGGGATGGCCTAATAATTAGTTTTCCTTGGGCACAAGCAGTACATGATAATTCGCTTGGTAGGATAATTTTCTGGTTCTTTAAAGGGTGTCAATGAGATTTTTCAATAATTTTTCTCATCATTGTGGTACCAGGATGATCTAGACAATCATGCCACAAAATAAAAATCCTTGGGTCAGATAATTTATGGGTGACCAAATTGATGGATTCAGTTAGATTTATATTGTGTAATATAATCATGAAGATAATAATGGTAATTTTTCTAATGTTTTCTTTTTTCCAGAAATAAGCGATGTAATATAGAGGTATTCACTACTATCTTCATTCATGGTTTCAATGTGATAACCATTTTCCCGAATATTCTTAAAACTTGGTAGACTTCTATTTGATCTACTAGAATATAGGGCATCGTTTATTAAAATATTTGTGCCACCAGGAAGCACAATACAAGCTTTCTCAAACCCTTCTATTAGGTTGGATGTACTAGATATGGTATTGACATTTGCTTTAGAAGCATGAGGATTAGATAAATATATTTATTTCTTAATATTGTATGCCTTGCTGCACTGTCCGCTAGACATATTTCTTCAATGTTTTTTTAAGTAAATCCATATCTCTTCAGAAAAAAATGACATGTATTAATAAAAAAATACAGCAGAAATGAATGACATTTCATATAATTGAAATAAATGTTATTAAAGTTCAACAAAATAACCAATCAAACCAACGATAGTCTAAAGTTCAAAATAGAAGAAATTTAAATGAAGCAAATAAAATAAAATGAAACCAACTAATAAAATCATCAATCTTGATGAACAGTTCCATCACCAATCAGGTGGGAGATATCGCCACTTGGATCCTCAAAAGAATTAGAGTAATTAATTATTGTGTTGTCTACTGGAGGTGAATTGGGATGCTCAACATTATCTGTTTCTTCATTTTCTTGTTTTAGTGAGGCTTGATAAAGATCCACGAGGTATTTAGGTGTATGACACTAATGATTCCAATGATTATTCATACCACATTTGGTACAACCTCGATTTGAATTTTTGACACGATCATTGTAAATATCTCTTTTCCCTTGAAATTCTGGCTTTTTTACTCTGAAATTTTGATAACCACCATTGAACCAAGAGTTATTTTGACTTTGATCACGACCTCGATCATTTCCACGTGCACGTTGATGAGTATAACTCAGATGTATGGTTAAAGTTTCTAGACTAGAGTTAAGCTATTAGACTAGATGACAAAAGTTGTTATAACCAACTTAGTAGTACAAAGAGTGTGTGTGTGTGTGTGTGTGTGCGATAGTGTTGTAAACACACCTCTCTCACTCTATATATACTGTACTATTTACACATTAATGAGATAACAAATTATTCTCTTTCATCTCATTATATTCAACATGGCATCAGAGCCAAGGAAAAGCTTCAATGAAGCTCAATTTTTCCGCCACTGATGGCGTTTCATTAAGAGCTCCAGCTTTTCCTCTCTCTCGATCCTGCTTCTGCTATTCTTTTTCAAATTTCTTCAAATGGCGTCTTCGTCTTCTTCTTCACCGCATATTACTTCCAGTTCGTCTATACCTGTTGGGCTGCTCCTTCTTCGTCAAATTTGGAGCAGTTTGGTACAAGTTAAGTTAGATTCATCTAACTATGTTCTTTGGCGTTCTCAAATTGAAGCTGTTCTAGATGCTCATGGTTATTTGGGTCACTTGAATGGTGTTGTTTTCCGCCGTCTTCTACTGATCCTCTTTATGCTACATGGTTAATTGAAGATCAACAACTTAAAGTGTCTTTATTATCCTCAATGATTCCATTGATTTTAGCTCAAGGTGTACGTCTTGCTCATGTTGGTGATGTTTGGCTTAAATTGGAGGAGATTTTCGTCACTCAATGTCGTACACATGTTCATCAATTGAAGATGAAACTCTGCAACATTAAAAAGGATGATCAAAAGATGAGTGATTATCTTGCTTCAATTCAATCGATCTATGATGGTCTTGAAACTGCCTCTGCATCTCTTCCATTGGAAGATGTTATTATGTATACACTTAAAGGTTTACCAAGTGAGTATAACCAATTTAAATCTAGTATACGTATTACAAATGCTCAATCTACTCCTATTAGTCTTCATTCATTGGGTAGTTTGTTAGTTTCTGAAGAATTACATATGCACATGGCTGAATTAAATGATTCTACTCCTCAACCTCATGCCGCGCTTTATTCGAATACGACACCTCATTCTTCAAATAATCGAGGTCGTGGTTTTTCTCAGCGTGGTCGTGGTTTTAATGGTCGAGGTCGTGGTTCATCTTCTTATATACCTTCTAATGTAGGTACAATACCTCATCTACTCAGTCCGGTGTGCAATCAACTCTTCCTACTTGTCAAATATGTTCTAAGATTGGTCATAATGCTTTGGATTGCTGGTATCGTTCAGATTTTGTCACTTTTCCATCTCCAAGAGCTAATCGTATTGCTTTAGCAGCTCAATCAAATCTGAATGCTCAAGTTTCACCTCATAATGCCAGCTCAAATTATCCTCATCATTCTAATGTCTCTAGTTCTTATGATGCAGAGCAATGGTTCTTAGACTCGGGTGCTAATAGTCACATTACAAATTACTTGAATCTTATTCATAATTCTTCACCTTATCATGGTGGAAATGCTATTTCAGTTGGTAATGATACCGCATTGGATATTGTCAACACAGGTCATAGTAAGCTTCTAACTCAATCCTCCACTTTTGATCTTAAATCTATTCTTCATGTTCCTCAAATTTCATCCAATTTATTGTCAATTTCTCATTTCACTCTTGATAATAACAGTTCCATTACTTTTACTTCACATTCAGTCTCTATCATTGATAATACAACTAATTCCATCATGTTTCAGGGCCCTTGTAAGGATGGTTTGTATGGTATCCAATCTCCTTCTCAGCTGATTCAGTGTCTTCATCCACTTCAAAACCTCTTTGTTTGTCTTCCAAGTCTCAATTCTCTTCATCTATGCTTTGGCATTTTAGGTTGGGTCATTCTTCAACTCATGCTTCAGCTACATTAGCATCTGTGTTGGATACTAGACTGAACTATCATGGTGTTAGTTGTGCAGCTTGCTCTATTTCTAAAGCTCATAAACAACCTTTTTCTCTATCTGTAACTAAGAGTTTAACTCCATTCTCTATTGTTCATTCTGATGTATGGTGACCATCCCCTGTGAATTCTTGTTCTTTGTTCAAATATTATGTTGTTTTCATTGATGATTTTAATAAGTTTACATGGATTTATCCATTAAAATTGAAGTCAGATGTGTTTTCTGCCTTTCAAGCCTTTTATTCTATGATTAAAATTCAATTTCATGTCTCTATTCAAACTTTGCGCACAGATAATGGTGGTGAATATCTTAGCTCAGCCTTTTCTTTGTTTCTTCAATCACATGGTGTTATTCATCAAACTAGCTGCCCTCATACTCCTGAGCAGAATGGAGACTCTGATAGGAAGCATAGGCATTTGATTGAAACAGCTCGAGCCCTTCTTTCACATAGCTCAATGCCACTTAAATATTGGCTTGAAGCTCTTGCAACCTCAGTCTATTTAATGAACCTTTTACCTACTCCAAATCTTTCCAATCTCAGTCCTTATGAGGTTTAATATAAACTAACTCCCTCTTATAAACATCTTAAAACCTTTGGTAGTCTTTGTTTCCCTTGGTTGAAGCCTTACTCCTCACATAAGCTTGATTCCAAGTCTACTCCTTGTGTTTTTCTTGGTTACTATAATTTTTCTAAAGGCTATAAATGTCTAGCTATAAATTCTCATAAAATATTTATCTCTAGACATGTTATTTTTAATGAGTTTAATTTTCCTTTTGCAAAATCTGCAGAACTGTCTTCTCAACTTGATAGTTCTACTACTTCTTTTGTTGATTTATTCAACTCTTCTATTAATCCCCATTCTTTGTCACAACCTTTTCTACCTTTTTCTTCTTCAGAGGTCAGTTCAGAGTCTACACCTCAGTCTTCTTCTTCTACACAACCTTCTTCATCTCAGTCACCTATTAAACATCATATGATAACAAGAAAACAAACTGGTTCTCTTAAACCTTCATATAAGTGTCAAAATGTGCTTGAGTCCTCATCTTCTCTTTTGTTTGTTGAACCTAATTCCTATAATAAGCTTCTATGTTACCTTGTTGGCAATCTGCTATGCAGAGTGAGTATGATGCCTTGATAAATCAAAAGACTTGGACCTTAGTCCCTCCACCACATGGTAGAACTCCTATCTCTTGTAAATGGGTGTATAAAATTAAGAGAAAGGCTGATGGTTCCATAGCTCGCTATAAGGCTCGGCTTGTTGCTCGTGGCTTTCTTCAAGAATATGGTTTGGACTATAATGAAACCTTTAGCCCTGTTGTGAAACATCAAACGGTTAGAGTTATATTCTCTTTAGGGCTGCAAATAAACCAAGCTGCTCGCGAGCCGCTCGAGCTCGGCTCGGATAAAAGCTCGTTCGAGATTGGCTCGAATATAAACAAGCTCAAGCTTCATTTTAAGCTCGATAAATAAACGAGCCTGCTCGAGCTCGGCTCGTGAGCTCGTTTAAAATTATGAATTGTAAATTAATATATTATCTTACTTATAAATATATTATTAAATATTCAATATCAAATTAGATATTTTTAATTTTTTTAGACATTTATTTTTTCATTAATGTTATGTTTCATATTTTCATACCACACACTCCATCAGATACCAACCGTTCATGAAAGTCCCATTTCAACAATAATTGTTCATGAGCAACTCGTGCTCGACTTTAAAAATGATTGTTCTATAAGTTAAACAAACAAGTTCTAACATTTTTTATTTAAATCATTGGAAGCTCGGGCTCGGCTCGTTTAATTTTGAGCTTGGCTTAGCCCGGCTCGTTTAAATTTGAGCTCGGCTCGGCTCAGCTCGAGTAATTAAACAAAGAAGCCTGTACATCTAGTATTCGGCTCGGCTCGGCTCATTTGTAGCCCTAATTCTCTTTAGTTGCTACCTTTTCTTGGGACATTAAACATTTAGATGTTTCCAATGCTTTTCTTAATGGTTCTCTTGATGAAGAGGTTTATATGTCTCAACCTCCTGGGTTTGCTGATGCTGCTACTCCACATTTTGTGTGTAAATTAAATAGATCTTTGTATGGTTTGAAGCAAGCTCCAAGGGCATGGTACCAGTTACTTGCTAATTTCTTAATTTCTCATGGATTGCAGTTAAGCTCTGCTGATTCTTCCATGTTTGTTAAAGGGTCAAATGCATCTTTAACTATTATTTTGGTGTATGTGGATGATATTCTTGTTACAGGACCAAATAATACCACTATATCTACAATTATTACTGCTCTAAAGCAAACTTTTATGATGAAGGATCTTGGCTCATTGTCTTATTTTTTAGGACTTGAAATTTCTCGTCCTAACATGACTGTTTGTGTAACTCAGTCCTCGTATGCTTTGTCTATTCTCAAGAAGGCGGGTTTGAGTGATTGTAAACTTAGTTCTACTCCTTCACTCAGCAAATACATGATCAAATATGATCATGACTTACTCCCTTACGAGAATCCATTTTTATTTAGGAGTATAATTGGTGCTCTTCAATATTTAACTATTACTCGTCCAGATATTACTTATGCAGTTAATCATATTTTCCAAACAATGCATAAGCCTACCAACTTGGACTATGAAGCCTTGAAGAAGTTATTGAGGTATATTAAAGGCACAGCTCATTATGGTATGTCCTTTACTCTTATTCTCCTTCTATTCGAGCATTTTTTGACTCGAATTGGGCAAGTAACACGATAAATCGTCGCTCTACTACTGGTTATTGCATCTTTTTAGGTGATAATCTTGTTTCTTGGGGTTCATAGCGTCAAACAACTGTTTCTCACTCTTCAACTGAGGCGTAATATCGAGCTCTTGCGTATGGTTTTGCAGAAATTAAGGGGCTTACTTTTATGCTCAACAGTTTGAAGCTTTCAATTATCACACCTACTATCTCATGTGATAATTTATCTGCTATTGCTTTAGCATCTAATCCAGTGTTTCATACTCGAAAACGACATATTGATGTTGATTTTCATTTTGTTCGTGAACAAGTTAAATGAAAATTACTTAACTTGACTCATGTACCTACTCTTGCACATGTTGCAGATATATTTACCAAGAGTTTGTCATCTACGTGTTTCTCTTCTTTGATTAGCAAGCTTCATCTTCTCAGACGAGCTTAGCTTGAGGGGGAATGATGAGTATAACTTAGTTGTATGGTTAAAGTTACTAGACTAGAGTTAAGCTATTTGACTAGATGACAAAAGTTGTTATAACCAACTTAGTAGTATAAAGAGTGTGTGTGTGTGTGTGTGTGTGTGTGATAGTGTTGTAAAAACACCTACCTCACTCTATATATATTGTACTATTTACACATTAATGAGATAACAAATTATTCTCTTTCATCTCATTATATTCAACACACGTCCACGTGCATGGCCACAACCACGACTATGGCCATAGTGAGGAGCTGGCATGGAATTTACTTCAGGATATACTTTTGAACTAGTGGGTCGTGATTGATGAGTTTGCATCAAAAGCTCGTTATTTTGTTCCACCACAAGAAGGCATGAAAAATACTTTGTGGTATTTTTTGAAACCTCGCTCTCGGTATTGTTGCTGTAAAAGCATATTCTAGGCGTGAAAGGTAAAGAATGTTTTCTTTAACATTTCTTCGTCAAAGATCTTATGACCACATAGGTTCAATTGGGAACTAATTTTGAATACTTCTGAATTATACACACTTACCGATTAAAATCTTGCAATCGGAGGTGAGACCAGTTATAACGAGATTTAGAAAGTATCACTGTTTTGTGATGGTTAAATCGGTCTTTCAAATTTTTCCAAAGTTCACACGGATCTTTTATAGTTAGGTACTCAGTTTTCAAACTTGCGTGGAGATGGGGGCAAATGAAAATCATTGACTTAGCGCAATCTTGAACGGTGGCTGTGTTGCCTTCCTTGATAGTATCTCCAAGATTCTTAGCATCCAAGTGAATTTCAACATCCAAATACCATGATACGTAGTTGTCTCTCAAAAGCTCGAGAGCTACGAATTCGAGTTTCGTGAGATTTGACATGCTATCATGTAATGAATATATTTGTATTAGTACATGGAAAAAGGCATATAAAAAATATCATAAAATACCGAATCGATAAAAAGATTTTAATTTTATCGTATATATGATATTGATTAGTTTATCAAAGTTAACAAGAAAAAAAATAACTTGTATTATAACCTCGTGGGATATTAGTCCACTATTTTTACAGAAAATTGATCTTTTTCAGTGTAGGTTATGCTATATCTTAGGATATGCATAATATATATATATATATATATATATATACAGCTAGTGTATTTGTTTTAAATTATTATGTTATATCTGGGGATATAAACATATAACGTATATTCCATATATAATATACCAATGAAATTGGTATATTTTTCTTTTAATAAAATTGCACATATATATATTATATATGTATAAAAGTAGAATAAATAAATAAAATTGTAAAAAAATTAAAGATACGTAAAGTTAAAAAAAAAAAAAAAACAGAAATTAAAGAAGGCCATCATAATAGCTTTGCTACATTTTTTTGCATAATAAAATTATTCTGGTTAGAAACGCTCTCTTCTCTCTCCTAGGTTAACTGATTTTCTTCCCCAAATCTTAGAAGAAGGCTCTTTCAATTTCTATTCTGTTTTCTGCTCTCTTTTAAGCACCACGCTTGGTTTTTCTGTTTTGTTTCGCTCCTGGAATGGGAGTGTTCTCTGATGGTAGAGATGGAAGGTCCCTAAATCCCACAAAATCCTTTCTCAACTCGTTGCAAATAGAGTGGATTTCAGGGTTTTCTTTGGTAAGGAAAGGTAAAGAAGCAACGAGCGCTGCGAATCCTGTGAGTAAACATCCGATTAGCCCTAATCAAGAGCTAGGTTATAGTTTCCAAATCGTAAACCCTAGCCAGAAGATCCATGGTCTATCTCGTAAGTCAAGAAGCAAAATCATGACCGGTATTAGACACACCAGACAGAAGATGCGCGTAGAAGATATTATCACATCCGGCACCGAGGAAAACATGGTGAAAAAGGATGCTAACCAAGGGAAGATGCAGCTTGCGTTTAAGATTTACCCAGCTTTCGAGTTTCCCAACTACATCTCTAAGGTGGTAACCGCCTACTTAGAATGTATAAATGGTTTGCCTTTTAATTATCTTCCCCACCTTGCCACTACTGGTACTGCAATTTTGAATCTCTTTCGATTTTTACCTACTCTTGAAATCCCATCGGGCATTAATTTTTCATATGGTATTTTATTTGTTATGCGGTACTGGGTTATGTTTAAATGGTGCAGGTATACAATATTAATGAATTTTCGAGTTGTCCATGCGTCACCAATCATACTCCCAAATGGCCATAAGGACTGGAAACTGGGTGGTTTTGATATAAATGCAGGGGGGGAGAAGACAATGACATAATTTCCAAGCAGGAGGATGCAGAAGAAGAAGGTTTTTCCCAGAATTCCAAAGATAATGGAGGCGGCTACTCCAGTAAAGCCGCGAGTTATATATGACAACCCTCTTTTGGAATGTCCAGGGATTGCGAGCTCCCTTGACATTGACTAGATTGCGCTCGCTGATGGCTCGATTCAGACCTGGTGTGGCAGTTTTGTGTGAGACAATGCTAAGGGAGAAGGACTCCTTTGACATTGTCAGGAAGTTTGGTTTTGAAAACTCTTTTTGTGTTGAACCCACTGGAAGTTCTTATCACTCTGGTGGTTTCTTGGTTTTATGGCACTTAGGGGTGCATCTTGTAGTAGTAGTTGCTAATTCCTATTTTGTAATAGTTAGAATTAATGAACCTGCCTTCTCGTACTTTATGGTTTTCATTCATGCCCCAAATGACTTCAATGATAGGAAACGAATATGGTATGAAATATCTCAATGGAGTAGTAGAATCGATGAACCTTGGATGATTTTAGGAGACTTCAATGATATCCTTAACATAAATGAGAAGTATAGCAAGAATCCTGCCAATATTCATCACAGTAACGAATTCATTAACTTTACTTCTTCTAATGCTTTGTGTGAAATTAAATCTAATGGGTGTTTTTTCACATGGTCAAACATGATTGCAGGTGATAAGCATGTAAAGACTAGGATTGATAGGGGATTGGCTATGTACGAGTGGATGAATAAATTTCCTCGAGCTCAAATTAACATTCCTCCGGCTATCGGGTCGGACCACTCTCCTCTTGTCCTCCATTATGATTTCAATATGAAAATCGGTATTAAATATTTTAAGTTTGAGACTCGTTGGATTGATAATGATGAGTGTAGAACTATAGTGGACAAAGGTTGGAATAAACTTAGGAATAATAATACTACAAAAAACTTTATCAAAAAAAGAGAAAATACTAAGAAAGAGTTAGTTAAATGGCACATTAAAACGTTTAAAAATCACGAAGTTACTATTAAGAACCTCCAAGAAAGACTGATTAACTTAAATAAAGAGAACTTAAATCTCACAAAAGTTGAAGAAGAGAAAAGTATTAAAGAAGAATTAAAACGGGAATATGAAAAGGAGGAAAAGTATTGGAGTGATAGAGCAAGACTGAATTGGTTAGTTTTCGGAGACAAAAACACGAAGTTTTTTCATTTATCCACTTTACAAAGAAGGAAAATAAATAGGGTAACTAGAATTAAGGACAAAAATGACATTTGGATAGAAAATAACGATGATATTAAAGAATGTTTCCAAAATTACTATCGAGACTTGTTTAAAGAAGTAAAAACCACTGATAATAACATGGAAAAAGCTACTGAATTCATCAAACCTTGTATTACGGATGACATGAATAAATAACTAACAAAAACCCCTAATATGATCGAAGTTGAAGAGGCTGTTAGAGAGCTTTCAGCCTCGAAAGCACCTGGCCCGGACGGACTCAATGGTAAATTTTATAAGGAATTTTAGGATATTATAAAAAATGATGTGTTTAATCTCATTTTGGATTTTTTTGATAATAACTGTTCGGTCGAGAAAATTAATGATTCTTTAATAACACTTATCCCGAAAGGAACGGTCCAAGAGAACTTAGGGGACTTTAGACCCATTTCTTGCGTTAATTTCATTTATAAGATTATTGCAAAAATACTGTCCAATAGACTTCGAACCTTCATGAATATGATTATATCCCCGACTCAATCGGCTTTCATAAAAAATAGAGCTATACAAGATAATATTATCATAGCACAGGAAATCTCTTTCTTTATGAACAGGAAACGGAAGAATAAAAAAGAAATGGCAGCGATAAAAATCGATATGGCTAAGGCATACGACCAGGTAAGATGGGATTTCATCCTCCTCGTTCTAAAGAAGCTCGGTTTTTGTGAGAAATGGATTCTTTGGATCAAGAATTGTATAACCACAACCTCCTTTAATATAAACCTAAATGGGGAAAGAATGGAAAACTTCAAAGCTGGAAGAGGTATTAGGCAAGGAGACCCGCTGTCACCATATCTCTTTACTATCATGACGGAATCACTTATTAGTATCATAGAACATAATATCAATATTGGAACCATCAGTGGAATAAAAATCAATCGAAATTGTCCTACGATATCTCACCTTTTGTTTGCAGACGATTCCCTTTTCTTCATTAACATTGATGAGACGAATCTAGAGACGTTCAAGAATAGTTTGAGTATTTACTGTTTGGGATCAGGACAAAGTATTAATCTTCACAAATCAGCGATCTATTTTAGCAAAGAGACAACGCAAGAAAAAAGAAATGAAGTTGCAGCCATAATGCAAATTAATGAAACAGAGGACTTAGGTTACTACTTGGGTATACCCCTGTGTCATAAGAGATCAAAAGTAGAGTCATTAGACTGGATAGCAAAGAAACTTTTCAAGAATACGGAGGGATGGAAAGCAAGACTACTATCAGATGGTGGCAAAGAAGTACTCATCAAAGCAATCCTACAAGCCATACCAAACTACTATATGTCCATTTTCTCTTTTCCCATATCCTTTTGTAATAAATTGATATCCGCTATATCTAACTTCTGGTGGAATGCAGGGGAAAAAGATAGAATACACTGGCTAGCCTGGGAGAAACTGGCAATGGGGAAACTAATCGGAGGACTAGGTTTCAAAGACTTCAAGAGAATGAATACAGTACTCCTTGCTAAACAAGCATGGAGAATCCTACATAGCAAGGATAATCTAGCAACAAAACTATTAAAAGGTATATACTTTCCACGAAATAATTTTCTAGACTGTAAATTGAGGCAAAGCCGAACATGGAGTTGGGCAAGTATTATGGAGGGAAGAGACTTCCTAATTAAACATGGAATTCATATTATTGGGGACGGGGAGGATATTGACATTTGGAATAACAAGTGGATAGACACAAAATGGAAGATTGAAAAACCGATCGATTGTAAGAAAAATAAAGTCAAAGAATTATTCTTCGAAAATACGAAAGAATGGGATAGCGAGATGCTTGACAATATTTTCCCGGAACCTATTATCCCACTTATTAAGAGGATAAAAATACCAACTCCGGCAGTAAAAGACAGATTTATCTGGCCTTACTCCAAAGATGACACTTTCGATACTAAGACTGGTTACAAAAGAATCATTGAAGAAAAAATAGAAAATAGTCCGAATAGCTCGAGATCAATACAAGACCACGAATCACCCATATGGAGAACAATATGGAACTCGAACATACCAAAAAAAATTAAACTCTTCAACTGGAGGGCTATGAAAAATGCGATACCCACCAAGAAGAACCTCTATAATAGGAAATGCGCGTCATCAACAAAATGTGTATGGTGTAATGAGGAAGGGGAGACGGTGGAACATCTCCTACTTAACTGTAATATGTGTAAGGACATTTGGGCAGGAACTATGGCACAGATTAAAATTGAGGATAAGAATAAGGATTCACTCGAGGGATGGTTCTTAAAAGTAGTAGATAGCTTCAAAAAAGCGGGATGGGAAGAACAGGTTATCAAAGATATGATAATGATTAATCTTTGGAATATTTGGAAGGCAAAAATGAAAGGACTTCACGAAGAGAGTACGGTAAACGGAACTGATATAATCAAGAACACAAATAGGCTAATGGCGGAAATACATGGCATAGATTGGGGGAAAACAAACCGGAACAATAAGAGACCTAACGAAGAGATGGAGAACGACCCAACAATAACAAACTCAACGGAACACGAAATATTATATTATTGTGATGCATCCTTCAACAATAAATTCGAGCCCACTGGATTGGCAGTAATCGAAGTTAACCGACTTACTAATTCAACAATCAATCACTCCTTCAGTATGGATTGCAACTCAGCAATTGAGGGAGAAGCCTATGCAGTACTCAAAGCGGTTGAGCTGGGTAAACTCAATCGAAATTCAGCACAGAAGGTGCTTTCAGATAACCTTGAAGTTATTCAAGGTATTAAGCAAGTGTCAGCAGCACGTTGGACTATCCAACCCATCCTTCGGAGTATCATTCACAACTGTAACGAGAACGGGCCTTTCTTTTCCCATCTAAAAAGGAGTCTCAACAAGTTGGCGGATAAGCTCGCTAAGGAAGCTAGGCACAGGGCAACAGAAGATAGAAATAAAACTCTTACCCCCACTCTCCTTGCGGGGTATTTTGGCAAATTAGGCATAGGATAGTCTTTTGATTTGGTTGGGGTGTCTTGCACCCCGTTTATTGTTCAAAAAAAAAAATAGCTTTGCTACTTTTTTTTTTCTTTTCGACTATTATATTAACACTGAAGTGAAGTAGTGATATATCACTAATAGTGGTCTTTTTTTTCCTGTTCGAAACACTTTTAGTGTTTAGTAATTAAAAGAAACGTTGGAATACGAGTAAGTTGCTTACTTTTCTTTTACCATTTTTTAATGGTTTTGATTCACTATTATGGAACACTTCTAAATTTGGAGAAATGCAATGAATATTCTCTCTCATCATGCAGCCTTTAGTCAACTACACATTTGACCTCAATTTCTTGGCTTAATTGATTCCGCTCCTTTCCTGCATGTTATTGATCCTAATGATTCAATATCCCAATTCCCCCCCTGCTATTTCAATTTAGCTTTTTCACCACTTTCTGGGGTTTGTTGTGCTCTTGTATATATTTGGTCTACTCTTCTTCTCTCCCATTAAGCAATAATCGTTTGATCACTCCAACCATCGCTATTTTAAATTATGGAATGGCTCTTTGGATGGAAGATTGCTTGGTCAATCTTAGGATTCTCTTCATGATCGATGGCCTCTCCACTGCTCTCCTTCGTTACTTTAAGGATGGGTTAAAGATGTGCTATTTTCTTGACATATCGGCGTGGGTGTTTCTCCTTCTCTCGTCGGAGACCCACTTTTCTCCGAGATGTCCATACGTTTGGATGTGGGTTTTGACCAATTACTGCTATATATTTCTTCGCATAAACATGAGTTTATCATACGAAGATATCCCCTCAACATTTTGCTACTCGATTTTACTTCAGCAGCTGTTTCTCTGTTGGTATTCCCTGCCTTGGTCAGAATCAGAAGTAATTGTGATCTTCCTTCTTGACTTTCCGGCGTGGGTGTCTCTCCTTGCTCCGATGGAGACCCACTTTTCTCCGGGATGTCATTATAATTGGGTTTGGACCCTAACTGGAATACAATTCATATGTCTATGCATAATCATGGAATTAGAAAATGAAACTTCCTTCTCAAAAATTCGTAAGTTTTCTTTCTCTTCTTTCGTTCCTATTGATGAAGGAAATTAAGTCTTATCATTTTATCTTTAAAACGATTAAAGTTGTGTTTTTGGAGGCCTGTTGCGCTTTGCTGTTGGTCCATGATCATTTCTCTTTTAATTTGAGAGTTGGGCCACACTCTTTATTATCTAAACTTTGTATAAAGTGGATTAATGAGCTTGTAAGGGCTTTTTACTTACTTAATTACTTCACTTGGGATGAGTTTTATACGCCGCTACTCTGCTGTGGATGTGATCTGTTAAATATCAAAAATCATCTGAGAGATAAGTCCTTAAGCCTTACTGTATCTATGTGTTATATGGTATTTCGATCCGTTGTTGCAGGTGGGCTCTTAAGATACTGGATCAGCAATTTTGATTTGGGCACTTTCTGCTTTTTAGCTCTGTATTATCCTTCCATGGGGAGATTATTTTCTCTTCAGCCCTTCAATGGAGACGAATTTGTTTTCTTTTCATGGGTATTTCGTTGTCTGATAGCCCTTCAGCTAGGTAAGGGATATACGATGGTCTCTGCAGATTGCATCTCAGAAATCATACGCTATACTATAAGTGCAAATCTTAATAAAATTAAGTGTTCAATCTACAACAAATTCATAATTCCTAACATGCAATGGGTGGGTAAACTCTCAAGACCTTCAATTAAATATAATGGAATGAATTCAGGCATGCAAGGAGTATATAGGACATATGTTAACAAGTGCTGGATTATCTACTGCATGGGTTTAATTTTAATGGGCCATTATATCCCAATTAATCGGATCCAGGGAGGAGTAAATAATATTATTTCTAAAGCTATTAAAGGAAATCCGCTTAACATCATACTTCCATTATGCTGCAGAGAAATTCACAATGGGCCAGATTTGAGGGCTAATAACGGAAACAAGGGTATGGTCATTACTTGGTCTATTTCAACTTACATCTACTTTGGAACTCACGAGATCGTTGGCGTAAAAATTACTGTTACAAAGATGGGTGGCCTTAAGATCGTTGGTGTTAAGATCGATGGCGCAGAAATTACTGGAGTCTGCTACACATTTGTGTGGACACCCATGGGATAATTCTATCTCCTTGACAAAATCAGGGTGTCGTCACCTTTGAGCACCTTCTGCTTTTGGTCTTGCTGTTCGATGGCCGTTGAGAGCTGTTATGGTTGTCCTTCTTGGGTGGACATGCAGCTCTTATACTTTGGACTTAGGATGGGTTTTAATAACCAGACTTTCACCTTTCATCTAGATTCTTCAGGAGCAAAGTGTAGTTTACACTTGCAGAGGTTTATCATCCATGTATTTCTTTGGGTTTCTTATATTCTGGAATATATCGCAATAAATGAAGTAATTAATAGTATATTGGCTCATTTCATCAATTGGGGAATTAATTATGTTATTGCTGGATTTTGTCCACTGACGTGGTTTTTTTCATCTTCATTGAGTTTTACCAACTTTTCTCTGGCTATGACATGTGATTTGTTAAACATCTTCATACTGAGTTATGATATGACTTACATCTCAGTCGTTCTAGGGATCTCTACATCCGTGGTCGGTAGTGTGTTCAATTTTGCTTCCTGCTACTCTCTTTTTTGGTCCTTACCGGCGTGGGTAGTGTCATCTTCTTTGAGCACTCCCCACTTTTCTCCGGTCATGACCAGTGATATTCTGGAGTTATATTCGAGTGTTTTCTATACGCATGGTTACATGATCCGGTTGTTATTGGAAGTTTATCAGGGTGTTAATAATCAACATAGTTTGGAATCTGATTCGGGAGAGGACGCGAGTACCCAGGGAACCCCTGTGGAGGAAAACGTGCTCTATTCAAACTATAAGGGTAGCGGCCAGCCCGGTGTGAAAGCGGCCGGATTCAATGGATAATATGATGGTGTGGAACTGTCGGGGGGCAAGGGCGACCTCGACGCAAAAAATGATACGCGCCCTTATTGATAAGTTTAGATTATCTTTTGTATGTTTGTTGGAATCGAGGGTGAAGGCTTGTAACATCCGTTCGATTAGTTATCTTAAGTCTTTTGATAATAAATATATAGTCAACCCTGGGGGAAGAGCAGCTAGGTCCGGGGGGATTATATTGGCTTGGAAAAGTAACCTTAATATAAGTATTTGTTTCTCGTGTTCGTACTATATTATTTGTCTCATTTCGGAACCTAATACTAAACCATGGTACTTATTAACTATCCATGCTCCAAATGACCAGAAAGATAGAGACTTGATCTTTGAAAACATCTCCAAGTGGAGACAAAAGATTAAAGAACCAATCCTTATTGCAGGAGATTTTAATGACATCGCGAAGGACTCCGAAAAAAGAGGTAAGTTAACCTCAAACTTTGATCGCGTTATGAAATTTAATGAATTTATCAATAGAAATTCTTTGATCGATATTCCATCGAAAGGATGTTTTTTTACATGGACTAACAAAAGAAAAGGTATTGAAAATGTAAAAGAAAAGCTAGATAGAGCACTCGCTTCGGAATCCTGGTATAATCTGTTTCCCCGAACTATCATTAAAGTTCCTCCGGCTATTGGTTCGGACCACTCACCTCTTATTATTCAAAGAGATGAATGGGTACCTAGGCCCAAGAGGAATTTTATGCTTCAATCTAGATGGCTAGAGAATTCGCAATGTGAAGGTATTGTGAGCAAGGTATGGAATGAATCCGGAGTTATTGATAATGTCATGGATTTTAACAAGAAGAAGGAGAAGACATGTAGAGCTTTAGATAGATGGAGTAAATCGACATTTGGTAATAGTAGAAAAATGATTGAAAAATT
This sequence comes from Nemophila menziesii, assembly GCA_029959085.1. NCBI lineage: Eukaryota > Viridiplantae > Streptophyta > Magnoliopsida > Boraginales > Hydrophyllaceae > Nemophila > Nemophila menziesii. The sequence goes on along the minus strand of JARWIR010000017.1, from coordinate 7,977,844 downwards.
TCAAAAGATTTTGGAGGAAATCCAAGATGGGGATCCTACGGATGAGAATTATATATTGGAAGCGGATATTAAGCAAGAAATGGACCAATTATGGGAGCAAGAGGAGGCGTTCTGGGCGGACAAGGCACGAGATTTATATATAAATAAAGGCGATAAAAATACGAAATATTTTTTCGCGAAAACGGTTGTCCGAAGGAATCTTAATCGTATATCATGTCTAAAAGATAATAATGGTGAGTGGTGCGATGACATTAAAGAAGTTGGAAACATCATCCAGGAGTATTTTATGGACCTTTTTAATGAGAATGAAGTTTTTAACATTGAAGACGTGGCTAGACACACACCATGTAAGGTGGATGAACATACTAATGACATCTTAATTCGCACCCCCGACCTAGAGGAAGTTAAACACGCTGTCTTCGCTATGTCAGGATCTAAAGCGCCAGGACCCGATGGTCTTCCGGGTATCTTTTACCAAGAATTTTGGGAGATTCTAAAAGATGATATCTTTAAGCTTGTTCATGATTTTTTCGAATATAATACGCCTTTGGATCCCATTAATGATACGATCATCTCACTTATTCCGAAAGGAGAAATTCAAGAATCAATCAAAGACTTTAGACCTATATCGTGCATTAATTTTTGTTATAAAATTATTGCAAAGATAATGGCTCTAAGATTGCAACCGTTCATGAACGATCTGATTTCTCCAACTCAATCGGCGTTTATCAAAGGAAGAAGCATACAAGACAACATTTTAATTGCCCAAGAGGTGGGGTTCTTCCTAAAGACTAAAAGGCGCTCAAACAAACATTACGGAGCAGCAAAAATAGATATGGCCAAAGCGTACGATCAAGTCAATTGGGAATTCCTAATGAAGATTCTTGAGAGTCTTGGTTTTTGCAAGAAATGGAGGGATCTGATCTTCAACTGCATTTCATCGGTAAGTTACCAAATAAAATTTAACGGCGATAGACTTAAGAAATTTAAGCCATCTCAAGGTCTGAGGCAAGGAGACCCGTTATCTCCTCTTTTATTCTCAATGCTAACGGAGGGACTAGTGGGTCTCTTGAACTATGAATGTCGTGAAGGAAACATCAAAGGTATATCATTAGCAAGGGCAGCACCGAGGCTTACCCACCTTTTATTTGCCGATGATTCGCTATTTTTCTTAGAAGTTAATGACAAGGAGATTGAGGCATTTAAAAGCGTGATAGCTAAATACTGCATGGCCTCTGGCCAAAAGGTGAATTTCAATAAATCTACTATCATGTTTAGCAAGGGTCTTGCTGAGGATAAAGCGATGAATATCGCTAATACACTAGGACTTGAAATGACTAATTCCATGGGCAAATATTTGGGTATCCCGATGTCGTTGAAAAGATCAAAAACAGAAAACCTTAAGTATATAATGGATAAATTCCTGGGAAAAGCGGAAAGTTGGACAGCAAAATTACTTTCAGATGGAGGGAAAGAGGTATTAATCAAAGCCGCAATGCAATCTATACCAAACTATGCAATGTCTATATTTGAGTTTCCGATCTCTTTTTGCAAAAAACTCAGTTCTATTGTCTCCAACTTTTGGTGGAACTCGGGCGATAAAAAGAGGATCCACTGGGTTAAATGGGGGAAGTTAGCAAAGGCCAAGAAGATGGGAGGTATTGGCTTTCGGGAATTTAGGAAAATGAATATTGCAATGCTAGGGAAGCAGGCATGGAGAATATTACACAACCCGGACTCTTTAGTCGCAAAAGTCCTGAAAGGGATTTATTATCCAAATAGTAACATGTGGGACACAAAATTAAAGAATAAAAGATCGTGGAGCTGGGCAAGTGTGTATAAGGGCTTATGTTTTTTGAGGGACGAATGCATCTGGCAGGTTGGAAATGGCCTTACGGTTAACATCTGGAACGATGTGTGGATAAAAAAAGGGTATAAGCTTGAAAAACCGGAAAACTGTAAATTGGAGAAACTGGCGGAGTGTTTCAATGATAACCTCTCCAATTGGAACTTTGATATCCTCAAGGATTTTTGCACAAGCAGGGACATAATGGACATAAGGAAGATCCCAATCCTCCAACTGGAAAAGGAGGACAAACTTATATGGCCAGAAACAAGAAGTGGCGATTATATAACCAAATCCGGTTATCATAGGTTGGTTCAAAAAGAGATAGATAAGGAGGGTGAGTCCTCGGCATTAGGAGAAGATAACGATAAGGAACTATGGAAGATTGTCTGGGATTCTAACATTCCGCTTAAGGTTAAAAACTTCATTTGGAAAATTCATAATAATGCTATCCCAACCAAAAGTAACCTGAAAAAAAGGAAATGCAAGGAAGATGATATCTGCGAATGGTGCGAAGGAGAAGAAGAAACCTGTGCACACATGTTTATTAAATGCCCCTTCAGTATAAGTGTTTGGGCCAACTCTCAACTGCAAATTAAAATTGATGAGAAATGGGAGGGAAGTGTGAGTGAATGGATTAAAGGCATAATTCAGAATTATTCCAATAATGGCTGGGATAAAAAAGTAGTCACAGCCATTATATTAATTACGATATGGAATATTTGGAAAGCGAGAATGAAGGGCTTCCATGAGAAAAAACCGTGGAACATCTATGAAGTCAACAATAATACGAAAATTATGGTGAAGCATCTTTTTGGTAAAAGGAACGAGATAGGAAAGGACCACTCAAAGCATCACACTGGTCAAAAGGAAGTCCCACATGATCCAATGAATATGCAAGAAACGGATATCAATTGGTTAAATGATGCCTCCTTCAATAACAGTTGGGAACCAGCTGGAATAGTGGCTATTGGTATTTCAAAAGAAGGTAATATAAAACATAAGGTGATCAAGAGGGCGAGAGTTAATTCAAGCACGGAAGGTGAAGCTTGGGCCATTCTTCAGGCCATGAGATCCTCAGCGGAGCTCAATTACCGGAGTTGTTCGTTCTACTCCGACAACCTTGAAGTCGTTCAAGGAATAAATAACGGTGGGGCTTCTAATTGGAGAATTAGACCAATGATCAATGAAGCGCTCAATTGGACCAAACGGTTTCCATCTTGGAAAATTATATATTGCAAAAGGGATTTCGTCTGCATTGCCGATAAAGCTGCAAAACTCACGAGGAAGGGAATCGACGTTTCGTCAGGGCATCCTGTTAATATGATTGACTTCTTTAGATGGATGAGTAGATTTGTAACTCGTTAACTTTTTCTTTTCTTTTTTTTAATCGACAAAAAAAAAAAAAAAAAAAAAAAGATTCACTATTATGATATCGGATATATCTAACAGTTTGATAAAAGAACTTGTTTTCCTTAGATCACTGTGGTGATCTATGACAGGTTTCATGACAAAGGAAAATCGTTGACATGATTAAACAAAAAAACAAAGTTTTTGACCAAATAAAATACAGATAAAAAAATGTGATATAGGATTAAAATATATTACCTAGTGTTTGGAGGGTAGAGTCTATCGTGCTGAGAACGTGTTGTGAATGGTAGAGAAAGAAACTATAGCCTTTGGTTTATTATCAGAGAGTGTCCATATTACATAGTGGGAGCTCCTATTTATAGGTAATAGGTACCCTAAACCCTAGTGTTCATGGGCTTGACTACAAGCCCATGGGTTTGAATGAATATCCACTAAATGGGTTTATAACAGAAACATAGTGCTGAGCAATTTAAATTTGAATCTTTTTGGCTTGACAATGTTGATTGCAGGTATATTGTTTATAAAGCGTGGAGCATTTCAAAGATTAATCCCCCACTGCCAAGCTTTATTTCCAAAAGGAACAACATTATAGGTGACTTTAATAAATGGACTAAATAAGTATTCAAAAACCATGAAATCTAAATCAAAATACTCCAAGAACGACTGACAAAGATTAATAACTCTATTCCTAATCCAGATTTATAACAAGAGGAGATGAAATCAAGGCACAAATAAAATTCGGGTTTGAATATGAAGCGAAATATTGGGTGGATAGATCACGATAACACTGGCTAACATATGGAGATAAAATACGATTTTTTTTCAACTTTCAACTATTCAGATGAGGAATTTTAATAGAATTAATAGAATCAAAGATGAACAAGTTCTTTGGAAAGAAGATACCGCTGAGGTTAAAGATTATTTCCAAAAATTGTACAAATCCCTCTTTAGTGAACAGGTTGCTAGCAGCGAACAAATATAAAAAACACCCAATTTATCAACACTAGAATAACTAAATAAATGAATGTAATTTTGACTATTGCTCCTAGCATGGAAGAAGTGGAAAAGCAGTGGAAAAATTATCCTCATCAAAAGCTTCGGGTCTATATGGTCTAAATGGTAAATTCTATGAAGAATTCTAGGACACACCATAAAAGAGGATAATTATCTTATGATTCAAGAATTCTTTCTTAATAATATATCACTAAACAATATTAGTGACACGCTAATTACTCTTATCCGAAAAGGGATATACATGAAAAACTCGGCAATTATTGACCCATTTTGAGCGTTAACTTTGGTTATAGAATTATTGCAAAAATGCTATCGAATTGAATGCAGGTCTTTATGAATGATATTGTTTCACCTACGGAATCAGTATTCATTAAAGGTAAAGTGATACAAGATAACATACTTATTGCCTAAGAAATCTCATTCTTTATGAGTAGGAAAAGAAATAACCAAAAACACATGGTGTAGTAAAATTGATATGGCAAAAGCATATAATCAGGTGAGATGGAATTTTCTTTTACTTGTTCTAAATAAATTAGGGTTTTGTGATAGGTGGATCCTTTGTATAAAAAATTTCATAACGATGGTTTCTTTTCAAATTAACTTAAATGGAGAAAGCTGGAAAAATTTAGGCCACGTAGGGGATTAAGACAAGGTGACCCATTATCTCTTTTTCTTTTTACTATTATGACAAAGTCTCTGATCATCCTTATTGACTATTATGTCCTTATAACTATATTCAAGGGATCCAAATTAATATAAATTGTCCAAGTATTTCTCATCTACTTTTTATAGATGATTCTTTATTTATTTTTTTACTATTAATGAGATTGACATCCAAGCTTTTTAGGAATGCCTCGAAATTTATTGCAGTGGCTCGCGACAAAACATAAACTTTGATAAATCAGCAATTGTTTTTAGCAAATAAACCCCTCAAGATTAAAGGGACTATGGCGTTAATGAAATTAACATTAAATAAACGAATGATTTAGGCAATTCTCAATGAATTCTTTTATGCCACGGAAGATCCAAAGTCGAATCACTAGAATGGATTGCAAAGAAATTACAAAAAAAAAAAAAATAGATGGCTGGAAAGATAAACTATTATCGGAAGGGGTGAAGATACTCATTAAATCTATTATACAAGTCATTCCTAATTATAACATGTCCATTTTTCTTATCCTATTTCTTTTTGTAATAAACTAATCTCTACCATTTCCAACTTTTGGTAGAATTCTAGAAAACAAAATAGGATTCATTGGATGGTTTCGGAAAAACTAGAAATCGGTAAATTATTAGGAGGAATCGGCTTCAAGAACTTCAAAAGAATGAATCTTGCGCTCCTTGTAACACAAGCTAGGAAATTTTGAATAACCCTTCAACTTTGGCAGCCATATAACTCAAGGGTGTTTATTTTCATAACAAAAACTTTATGGGTCTTAAATTACATCAAAGTATAACATGGAGTTAAGATAGTATTAAGCAGAGTAGAGACTTTATTAAAAAATATTGGATATATTAAATGTGGATAATATCAATATTTGGAATGACAAATGGATTAATATTAAATAGAAATTGGAGGAACCTCCTAATTATAATTTAGTTAATGTTAGCCAGCTCTAAAAACAAAACTCTTCAAATTGGGATTTTAGAATTCTTGATAATATTTTTTCAAAACCTATTATACCCTGGATTACTAGAATCAAAATATTGATACTGGTTTTAATGATAAATTGATTTGGCACAATCGATGGGGGCTCCAAGCTCTTGTAACAACAGTTCCAAACAACTCAGAACTCCACTTGAACTAGTATCCCTACTCATCTCTATTCTAAAATGCTTTCCCACAACACATTCCTTAAGATTCACTAACACAAACCCCACTGTAGTCGGCTGAGTACCTCTTCCTTATATCTATAACATTCTCGTTATAATATATAATTGATTTCTTAATACTCTATATTTGTCCCAACTTCAATATTGATGACCTAAATTATCTATTTAATTATCTCATTCTAGGATGCAGGTGTCTAATCAAACAAAATCATATTATCTGCAAGAAGTGTGTAGGATATGAAAAAATTGCATAAGAGTTCAAATCATCTTCCACCTTTCTAGCACTCATATTTGTTTTATTTAAAGTGAGAATCCATACACAACAAAAGAAAAATCGGGATATTGGGTCCACTGGGAAAATCACTCTGTGCAAAGTGAAAGCAACTTGTGCATAGTGATAGTATCCATAGACGGAAAAATAAAGACACCCGAGATGAAGGCAGACCAAAGTGTCTTATCATATGTTCTATGAGATATCATCTCAAGTTATCATATTTACAACCATGAATATTTACGACCATCAATCCACCACTATTATTGACATTCCTCATAACGTGGTCACCTCCTACACAAACACGTTGTTTTATATGCTAAACCTATCGGGTAGAAAACTACTCTGATACGGGTCATTGCTTTTTGCTAGAAACTGTCATATCATGTTCACCAGTTCTTTAATTATAACCTTACAGCAAGGTAATTCCTAATAGATTTTCTAATTTTGTGCCATAATCCATTGTTGGAAGTTGAGAGAACTTCTAGCTCATAATTTATATTACATTTTAATAATTCCTTCTAAAATGTTCACTATCACCGGTCTAAGAGGATTCAATGGAAAATTTTGAATCATACTTTATGGTTCACGTTTGAGCATTTCTAAAATATATTTATCTACGATTGGTCTAAGATGAGTTGATAGAAACTATGGATTATAAATAATGTCAAAAACATTGCTTTTGACAGTTTAGTCGCCATGGTTTAACAATGATTACACCAAATCTCTAAAAACTTCCCTACGAACCAACAAATAAGATTGAATGATGGCCGAAAGGAAGTAGAAAATAGGAATGTGCAAAGGTCAAACTTGAAGAATAGCTTGTTCTAGCACATCAGTTGCAAAAAAGTTAAAGCCTGTTTGAGTCTGCTTGTGTTAAAAAACACTTAAAATGCTTCAAGACTTTTAAAAGTGATTAAAATCACTTTTAGGAGAAGCGCTAGATAAATGTTTCGTTACAAAAAATCTTGATTCTAGATCTCAAGATATTTTTTTATATTTTTGATAGATATTTTAATATTTTTTGGACGCGTAAGAAAATTCTGCAGTAAAAATGATTAACCAATCCCTAATCGAGAAAATTGCGTAAGTAGAGTAGTAGTTGCCTCCTGTTTCTTCATTGCCCTGTGTCTGGCTTGTTTTGCTAAGTTATCTGCTCGACCTTAAATTGTCGCGGGATATGCTTGAAAAATACTGGGCTAACTTCTGACGCCAGCCTGTTTATTTGCCTAATCCATGGTCGAAGCCTCCAACTCGCACCCGACACCTGTTGAATACCTTGAACTAATTGAAGGTTATTCGAGAAGATGTTTATCTCCTCGTTTGTGTCTTGGATCGCCTGATTTAACGCGTAGATCACTGCATGTGCTTCCCCCTCCTTGCTTGTGTTACACATGGTAACAGAAGAGTGGTCTGATTTCTGCCCTGTATCCTTATCAATCTGAACCACTCCAATTCCAGTGGGCGTGTGCGGATGACCGAATGATGTATCACATGTGAAAGCTATCTTTGTTTGAAACTCAAGGTCTGTCGAGATGCTAGTCGCATTATCTCTCATAGTGTTTCGTATCAGATGACTTTTCGCTCATTCTTTACCGAACCGTTCCTCCATATTATTGTTCGTAGTTTGATGATGTCATCGGTATTTATCACATAATTGATGTGTCTACTCTTCATTTTTTATTTCCACAAGTTCCAAATGGTCAACAACACATAAGATATTACCACTTCCCGTTGCCACCCTCCTAGAACAAATGTCTCGATGATCGTCAGTACCCATTCTCCCAAATCCTCAACTTCCTGTCCAATATTGATTTGAAGTGTCGAACCAGCCCAAACCAACTTTGTTATGCCGCAAGTGAGTAATAAATGTTCCACTGTTTCTTGTTCGAGCTTACACCATTGGCATTCGATATCCACGTCGCAGTGTCGAGCTACCAAATTTTGCCCTGTCAGTATAGTATTATTACACGCTTTCCAGTTAAAGATTCTAACTTTGGTGAGTAGGTTAGAATGCCAAATAGTTCTCCAGAGCATGCTGCCTGGTGGGATATCAGTTGATTGTCGTGGTGCTTCCAATATCTCCGCGTCTGTGAGAATTTTGTATCCTGTCTTTGTTGCGTATTCACTGTTGACTGTATGTGGCCATACAAACTTGTCCATTGAATCCTTTGCAAATACCTTCTCTCTCAAAATAATCGGAATAATGGGGTCCGGAAACAGGTTATCAAGTATCTTTGTGTCCCATTCCGTTCAACTGTCCTTCCAAAGATCTTTGACTTTATAAATCTCGTAGTGATTTGGTTTTTCTAATTTCCAGCCTGTGTCCAGCCATTTATCTGTCCAGATATTAATAGTTTCCCCATTCCCTATTTGATATCTACCATATTTTTAACATGTCGCGTCCTTCTAATAAACTAGCGCATGACCATGTTCGAGATTGTCTTAATTTGATATCGAGAAAGTTACTTTTCGGATAGTATATACCTTTAAGAAGCTTAGCTGCTAACGTATTCGGGTTGTTGAGAAATTGCCATGCCTGAGCAGCTAGCAATGCCGTGTTCATTCGCTTAAAGTCTTTAAATCCCATACCGCCTATCAACTTGCTAACTGCCAGTTTCTCCATGCTAACCAATGTATTCGAGATTTTTCTCCTGAATTCCACCAAAAGTTCGATATTGCAAATATTAGTTTATTACAAAAAGTAATAGGGAAAGAGAAGATTGACATAGCATATATCGGTATAGCCTGTATGATAGCTTTAATGAGCACTTCCTTCCCCCGCCTGATAGGAGTTGTGCTTTCCATCCTTCCGTGTTTTTGAACAACTTTTCTGCTATCCATTGTAATGACTGTATATTTGACCGCTTATGACAGAGTGAGATTCCCAAGTACTTTCCTAGGTCATCTTTCTCTTGTTTTCCCCAAACAGTAGCTATACTTTTAACTAGCTCAATATTTTATGTAGAAATAAGAGAATAGGTTAGGTTGATTTATCTTTGGTACGATTTGAAGTAAAAGAAATTGTGTTTTACTTTCGAATCTTTTTCTATATTGCTCATTAGTCTCCAATTCGGTTAACCTGGTATAATATATACGCACTCATAATGAATTTATAAAATGTAAAGCAACATGATTATTATTATAACATCCTAGAATCAAATTTACGTCGAAAATTAATAAAAAAAACCAGTCAAATGTCATAAGAAAGCGAAACGAAGATTCAATTGTAGCAGCTTATTAGAATCAGATAAAATCTAATTCTTACATTACACATTCTAGTTTTAAAACATCTTCTAACTTACTACATAAATTAAAACACAAATCTAAGAATACGACACACGATTTCCATCTCTGCTAGATGAAGAAGGTTTAAAACATCCACAAAGTTGAGACTTCTTTCTCCTTCCACTTCCTCTTTTCCCATTATTAATAAAATCCCTCAGAATAATACTTGTTTTCGTCACTAAAAACCTGCTTTTCCCTTTACTTTTAGTTTCTTCCTCCATTTTAACCAACACAGATTGAATTTTCTGAACCTCAATTTGTAACCGCCCAATTTTCTCCGAACCTTTACGTGTCTGTTCGGAGATTTTCTTTTGCCTAATCGGTGATATCTTTCCATCGGAACGTGGCGACCCATCTTCAATAGTTTTAATCAATTGACCATTTAAATCTGAAAGTTGTACAATCGTTTCTTCAACTTCCTGTAACTGTTCCTTAACCGTTTCGAAATCAAAATCTTTTGATTTTCGATACTTTTTATACGCTTCAACTTTTCTTCTCAAATTGTGAACATTCATTTGAAGATTGGTTAACTTCTCAGAATCAGAAACAAGCCTTTCTAAAATCTTTCGATTTGTTACGTCTTGACTTGTACGTGTAGGGCTTATTGAAGAAATCGATATCGCTAATTTATCAACTCCTAATTCTTTCTCCGATTCTAAATCAGATGATGAGTTTGAGTTACGTCTACTTTTACGCTTAAAATTCTCGATTTGATTATAAACTTTCTTTTCATCTAATTGTTTATATATCGGTTTTTGAAAATCATTCATAACTCGATCAAGTGTACAATTTTCTGAAGTCTCCCATAATTCAAGCATTTGATCATTTGATCCACGTGCTTCCAAATTATTTCTTCTACTTCGTATTTTATACAACGATTTATCTGAGACATGATCTAGTGGTATATCTTTCATCTGAATCTGAATCCCATCTCTAATATCAGAAACCCTAAGTTTCGGCTTTAGGGATTTTATTTCCTTGTGGGACCCACTTCTTTTCCCCTTATTATCTGGGCTACGATGTGGTTTTATCTCTTCGATCTCACTTTTAGGAGAGTCTTGTATAACAGATCGTTTCATTTCTTGAACAGAAGATTCAACTGCTTTAATCCTAGTTTTTAGCTTCTTCAAATCTTCAATCCCATTTCCTTCAATTAATGGATAAAGTGTTGCTTCTGTACCCTACAAATTTGTACATGAAATTACGAAATTATATAGTTATATAACAAGTAAATGTATATGTATATGTATGTATAGAAGAAGAAATTTATTTACCTTATCTTCAATCTGAACTAAAGCATTTTGTTCAAGAGATGCCACGTCAGCTCTAAGAGAAGCAATAACAGGAGTATAAGCATCTAATTGAAACTTTAAACCTCCAATTTCACTTTCCATTGAACTAATTTTCTCTTTCATTTCTTCAATTTCAATTGTTTTTGAACAAGTCTTATCTTCTAAACTCTCACACACTTCAGAAAGTTCATGAACTTTATCTTCATATAAAACCTGACGAATCGAAGAAATTTGAAGATCAAAGTAAAAAGTTGAAGCTTCAGCTTCCCATAATTCAGTTTCATTATTCTTTTCATCAAGTTTTAAACTCAAATCTTCTTCTTTCACAACTTGTTCTTGAATCTCTTTACTTAATTTCTTCACTTCAGATACTAATTCTTCATTCTTTTCGTTAAGAGATTCGATTTCTCGATTCTGATTAATCGATTCTTCAGATAATCTTGTGTTTAACCTCTCTATTTCTTCAACTTCACCTTCTTTATTCGATATTTCGTTATTTAAATGATCATTAAATTCACAAACACCTTCTAAATCCATCTCTAATCTTTGAACTGAATCCTTCAAAACTTGATTCTCAGCTTCTTTAACTTCAAGCATCTCCGTTAAAAAAGATGTTTCGGTTTTAAACTCAAAATTAACCCCTTCAAGCTCATGAAAATCCTTCGAAAGTAATTTAATTTCCATAATCTTTTCATTCAAAGAATTTTCGTAAACTGTTGAAAGATTAACAGAATTTAACGATTCTAACAAAAGAGTATCGTTTTCTTGCTCTAACTTCACTTTTTCCTTCTTTATATTCGATAATAATTTATTCTCTTCAAGAACTCGATTATACTCATTTTGTAAATCACCTTGTTGAACTAAAAGATTCTTCACTTTAGACTCGAGTAATTTAGCTTGTTCATCTCCTTTCGCCACTTCGTTTTTCAATCTTCTATTCATCTCCAAAAGGGTATATTTGTCATTTTCCATTAACACAAGCTTCTCTTCCCTGTTCTTAAGCTCTTCCTTTAACAAAAACTCGATTTCTCCACTATCTAATTTCAACTCCTTGAGTAAAGTTACAAGAATCGAATTTTCAACTAATAATCGATGATTAGTTTCTTCATGTTCACCTATAGAACATTTCATACCCTCAATATTTCGTAAAATATTGTGAATAAAAACCTGATCCTTTTCGATATTTACAATATTTTCGATTTTTTCTGGTGGATTAGTTTCGAGAACTTTAAAAATCCGATAAATATCCAATCTAAGCTTTTCAATTTCATCTAACAAAAGCTCAGATTCAACTTGTTGTTCAAGATTTTCTCTTTCAAGTTCCGAAATTAATTTATCAGCTAAATTCGAAGCTTCAACATGTTTTTGACACTCAAGTAATAAACCATAGTTTTTCTCTTCCATATCCTTAATAAATTTCTGTAACACATAAATCTCAAACTGAGATTTAACACCTTTTTCAAGCTCAGATTCAAATTCTTGTTTCCTATATTTATTCTCTTCTTGAAGAATTTGAATATGATTTTCAAAACTCGTGAATTTACTTTCACTAAGAACCGAAAAATTGTTACGTTCTTGTTTCTCGAGAGCTAAACATAACCTTAATTCTTCAACTTGTGAGCGTGTAAATTCCTTTTCATCTTCAATATTCGAATATTTCACTTCAAGAAATGAAAATCTTTTCTCGAGATTTTCTAATCTTTTCTCTACATTAGCTAATTGAATAGCTAAACTTGATCTTTCAGATAAAAGATTACTTTTTTCGGTTTTAAGCATTAAACAAAGCTCTTCTAAACCTTTAGATTTCTCTTTTAATCCTTCAACTTCAACTTTTGCATTCGAAAGTGAATTTTCAAGTGCACCATTTCTTTCCAAAAGTTTTTGCATACTTTCGGTTAATATTTGTAATTGAGATAAAACCGAGGCTTTTTCTAAAACAAGACTTGATTTTTCACCGTTTAATAACTCACTTGATTCTTGTAAAGCTTTTACTTTTTCACGTGAATGTTCTAACTCAATGTTAATTACCGAAATTGACCCTTCGAGAAGACCGTTTTTTCGTAAAATCTCACCCATATTTTCCAATTTCTTCGAAAGTGCTTCTTTTTCGTTACTATTTTTTTCACGGATTTGCTTTAAATTTGAATTTTCGTCCATTAAATGTTTGATTTTAGCTCCAAAATCTTCTGGTTTTAAACCTAATGACTCAACTTGAGTTATTAAAGATTTATAATTACCATTTAACCCCATAATTTCTTCACGTAACGTAAAAACCTCGTTTTGAAGAGTATTAGTACGTCCAATTTGCAAAGAAACTTCTTTTTCAAGCTTTTCTTTTAACTCTTTCAAACTTAAAACCTCGTTTTCCAAATTATTAATCGAATTATTCGACAATAATTTCTCTTCGATTAATAAATTATTTTCATCTCGTACCCTCCAAAGTTCATCTTCTAAACTATGTCTACAAGTTTCCAAATCTTTCAACATTTGAATCCCATTTTTAATCTCATTAGCTAAAACACTTTGTTCTTCACTTGATTTCGAATGCAAATTCTCGAGATTTCGAAGAGTTTTTTCGGTTTGTGAGTGTCTTAATTGCTCTTCTTGTACACGATTTTGAACTTTTTCTAATTCGATTTGTTTAATTAAAAGTTCTTCATCTTTAATCGCGATTTTTTTCGCAAGATTTTCCGCTTCTTTTAAAAGCGATTGATTCGAAATCTCTAAATTAACACTTTTCTCTTCGGATTTTTTAAACTTCGTAACACCTTTTTGTACTTCGTTATTTAAACGCTTTATATCTTCTTGTGCAATCGAAATTTCCTTTTCAAGTTGCGTAATTTTCTCTAAACAAAGCTTATACTGTAAATTTAAAGCTTCTTTTTCTTTATTAACTTTATCAAAAGCTTTCTTTAGTTTCATTACTTCATCTTCTGCTAAATCAGCTTGTTCTTTACAAAACTTAGCTTTCTCCATAGCTATTAAAAGCTTATTCTCTAACTCAGATATTTTATTTAACCCTTCGTTTTTCTCAAACTCTAATTTCGAAATCTCGAGTTTTAAATTTCGAATCTCATTTTCAGCTTCGTGTACTCGATTATTAAGCTCTTTTGAATTCTCTTCAGCTTTATCCACCATAGATTCGAAATGAGTAAGCTTTTTTAAAGACTCCTCGTGTTTATTCATCATTTCTTCTTTTTCAAGCTCGAATTTATTAAGTTTCTCCTTTAATATACAAACTTCACCTTCAGATTCGATTGTTTTCTCGTTAAGTTTAATCGAATTCTCGTTTGCGTAATTAAGCTTCGTTTCTAAATCAGATAATTTCTCGAGAAACTCATGATATTGAACGATTAAACGTTCCTTTTCACTTTCGGTAACTAAAAGAGCTTCGTTTAACTTTTTAACCTCGGATTCAGTTTCATTTACGGAATTAACCTTCTCTTTAAGCTCATGATTTTCATTCGATAACTTTAAAACTTCATCTCGTAAAGCTTTTTCCTTCTCTTCAAGCTCATGAACATTTTTTGAACTTTGTGGAGTTAAATTAAGCATCTCATGAAGCTGTTTTAACCCTTTTTTTCTCATTTCATTATCAGATTCTCCAGAATATTCATGAGAATCTGAAGATGATTTTGAAGAATCTTCGGAGAGTAAAAAAGGGACTTGATTAGGAAAAGCTTCAGTCATAGTTCTATGAACTTGACGAAGCTCACCTGTTGCATTATCGTAACGTTCAGCTAATGCTCTATATGCTCGATAAAATTCCTCAACCAGTTTCATTAATTCAGGTCGTTTTTTATAATACATATCTGCTCTTTTAGCAAATGAATCTGCATCTTCTTCGATTAGTTTAATCATTGTTTTTACTTTTGCATCCATATCTGTTTTAAAAAAGGTTTAATTAAGTAACAATGTTTATAACCTTTTGTTCTGTAAGATTTTAACAATGATTAACTAACCTGTAAGATTTTGTTGAAGCCATTTAGAGTTTTTAGGGCTGATGTGGCTATCCCACCACCATGAATATAAACGTCTAGATTCTGAATGTAATAAACTTCCCATAACTCCGCTGAAGAGTAAAAAAGCTAATGTTTTATATGACCTTCCAAGTGTTTGATTGTTTAACCAGTCCAGTATTTTTTGCACCTATACACAAACCAAGATAAATTTAGAGGATTTAATTGGATTTTTTATGTGTGACAATTTGTAATTCAATATTTATCACAAACCTTGATATGATAGCAATTACGATCCTTGATTAATCTTCTTTAAACTACTCAAACAAAGTCTTGAAAAAAACTGTGGGAAAGTGAACAAACTTGGATCAGAACTTCGAAAATATTTCACAGACATTAATTAATTAATTAATTAATAAAATAAACTCAAAATCTGAAAGTTTAGAAACTGAAAAAATATTAGATCTTTATTGAAAACTAATTAGAGAGAAGTCTTATCAACTATTCAAACAAAACACAGATGAAAAACAAAAAAAAGTAAAGGGATAAAGAAACAACCAAAAAAATAGATCTTTATCGAAAAACAAAATTTAGCATAAAACATAATGCGAAAGCGTGTAAATTAGTTCTCAGCAACTAAATGAAGAACAAATTAACAAATGTTTGCCTAATTACATGGGACTAAATATCACTATCAAAAGATTTAGATTATTTATTGAAAAATAGATAAATAAAAAATTGAGAAGGGAAGATCTAGTGAGACAAAACATTTCAAATAGTAAACGAAGCAAAGCTAAAACAGCAAAAGATTGAAATTAGATCTTCATTTCTGCATAACCGACATTTAATTCTTATTTTTCTAAATAAAAAAACTTACCAGTAATCAATCAAAATATGTATTTGCAGCTATGATTTGTATCGAACCATTTTAGCTGCTTCTAGTGATTTTACCCCATTTTTCTTTTCTCTTTTTTCTTTTTTTTCACACGCTTAACCTCACTAATGGAGTTTTCTCTTTCTCTTTCTTTGGTTGGTACTATGTCAGTGTGACTCACTGTAAAAGTATACAAAGTGAAAGTCTTTAAATTTGCAGCTTTTTAAGGAGTAATGTATGTTTGTATATATTTGTATTGGAATTAAATGGTGTTGGAAAAATTACAAATGATGTAACGGCAACAAAGGAAATTAGATATGGCTATGTATTTTGATTTTTTGATACATTATCAATTTACGGCTTTTTCTTATCTCCAAATATTAAATAGGTAGATATTATATTTAACTAATTTAAGATATTTTTAATTTTAAAAAAATTATTGACATTATATTAAGAATAGAATATTACTATGTCAGTAAGATTGAATTTTTTTTTTTTTCAAACAACGAGATTGAAAAATAAATATCGTTAAAGTAAACAAAAATATATGTTACTCACCATTACTTAAATAATTAATGCTGGTACGAAAAAGATGAGCATATGCATGCTGCAGATTTGCTATATATTTTGTCGTTACTTTATGGGATGAAGCAATGTGATGTATACTCATGACTAGTTGTGCGACTTTCTTTGAACAAAAAAAAAAAAAAATATTGTGCGACTTGAATTTATGGTTTTACCCTTTCCTTATGATCTCATATTATGTTGTTTCTAGGGTTTCTAGTACTTTGATTAAGTAATGAATCATGTTTGTGGATGTTTGTGTATAATGTTTATGAGTAAGTTTCGGGATCCTATTGATTTGTTTTGTCCAAGAAATTCTCCTTTTAAATAGTGACAATGATTATGATAATTAATTATCATTCAAACATTATAATTTTCCAATCCAAAAAATGAAAAGATATTGAAATTTAATTGTTTTTATATGTTAAAATTTAATGGTTTATTTATTAAAATTAATTTTGATAATTTTGTCACTTTAAAATATAAAAAAGTTACTAAGGATAAACAATTTTGTTTTGTCATATGTTTACCAAAAGAGTAATAATATATATCATCTAAATTTATACCACCATGACGTGTCGTGATTTGTGTGGAAATATATCGTTAATTTATTTATTTTCTCGATTTAATGGACAATTTACTTCCAATCAAATCACATTAGATCATGACTGGTATATTGAGGTATGAACTTGAGTGTTATATATCATTGCTCTTATCAAGATTGTCGATAAAATAGAGAAAATATTGAAATAAAATTAGTACATTTTATTTATAAAAGGCCTTCTCACTTATATATATAGACTATGATAAAATTGTGGGTTCCCATGAAAATTTATCGTCATTTATCAGGAAATTGCACGTGGGTGAAAAGTTAATATGATAAACCAGTTGAGTTAACTCAACTGTTAGAGTTTTACTATTTCTTCAACACTTAAAAGGGTGTAGAGTGAAAGGTAAAAGGTTCGAATCCTCTTCATGAACATGGGTAACCTAGATTCGATTTATCTGGAGGTATACATAACGAGGCTTTCATATTTCTGTAGGATTAGTCGTGGTGCGCACAAGTTGGCTTAAACCAACCACGTAACAAAAAAAATTTAAAAAATAAAATTGTACGTGATAGTGAAATAATGGAAACAAGTTGTGAATTTTGCACGTCCAGGTTAGTCCTAAAACATATATATATATATTTTTTTTTTGGACGCAGTCCCAAAACATTTAAATTATACTATTCGGAAAGTATTATTTTCGGAAAGTATTACAGCTTCATTACTCTAATTTAATAATTAAATCAATATGCATCATCTCTTTGGGATATGAACGCTGGCATATATGTCACTAGGTATAGCCCGTGCCTTAAGGCACTTCAAAACATAAAAATTGAGTTACTTGTCTACTTTCAGTTTTAACATAGAAAATGTTTAAAAGATATGATGATATTTTGTCTTGAATATGTAAAAACGGAAATAATAGATAGAATGAATACGAAAGTGAGATAAAAAAATTGGTTATTAAATTCAAATGCACCATAAATCCATGTACAATTTAAACAACTAATAAATAGATTAAAATACGAAAATAATCAAAGAGTATCATAATCTAAATGTGTGAATCATATAATCCCAAATTTTTAATATACGTGCATAAATCTCATGACTCTACAAAGTATCATTGTGTCAACATACATATATCTGAAGACACTCAAGATTTTTTTTCCCATTGACGGGAATCGAACCCAGGTTTGATGTTAGAAAGTCAAGGTTAAGATTCAGGTGAAGGTTAAGGTTAAGAATAAGGTTAAGGTTATGGTTAAGGTTAAGGTTTAGGTCAAGGTTAAGGTTAATTTTAAGGTTATGGTTAGAGTTAAGGTTTAAGATGTAAATTTTAAGGTTCAAGGTTAAGGTTTAATAAGATATAAGGTTTAAGGTCGAATATTAACGCTATAAATATTTATTTGGTTAAGGTTAATGTTAAGGTTAAAGGTAAAATTTAAGGTAGTGTTTAAGGTTATATGTTAAGGTTAAGGTTATGGTTAAAGTTAAGGTTTAGGTTTAAGGTTTAAGGTTTAAGGTCTAAGGTTCAAGGTAAAAGTTAAGTTTTAACATTTAGGTTAAGGTTAAGTTTTAACTTTATAGTTAAGATAGTGGTTATAAAATTTAAGATGAAAGTAAAGGTGAAGGTTATAATTATTGTTTAAGGTTAAGGTTAAGGTTGAGGTTGAGGTTAAGGTTTAAAATTTAAGGTTAAGGTTTAAATTTTAAGATATAAGGTTTAGGGTTTAAGGTTTAAGGTTTAAGGTATAAGGTTTAACGTTAAATATTAAGGTTATGGTTAAAGTTAAGGTTAAGGTTTAAGGTTTAAGGTTTAAGCTTTAAGGTTTAAGGTTTAAGCTTTAAGGTTTAAGGTTTAAGGTTCATGGTTCAATTTAAGATTAATTTTATAATTAAGGTTAAAGTTAAGTTGTAACTTTAAGGTTAAGATAAAGGTTAAAAAAATAAAGATGAAGGTGAAGGTGAAAGTTAAATTTAAGATTTAAGGTTTAAGGTTAAGGTAAAGGTTAAGGTAAAGGTTAAGGTTTGAGGTTCGAGGTTTAAGGTTTAAGGTTTAAGGTTAAGGTTAATTTTAAGGTAAATTTTTAAGGTTTAAATTTAAAGTTAAGGTCAAGGTTAAGGTGGAGGTGAAGATTAAGGTTTATGGTTTAAAGTTTAAGGTGTAATATCTAAAAGTTGAGGTTAATATTATTGTTAAGGTTAAGGGTAAGGTTAACGTTAACAATAAGGTTAAGTTTAAGTTTAAGTTTATGTTTAAGTTTAAGTTTAAGTGTAAGTGTAAGTTAAAGTTTATGTTTAAATTTAAGTTTAAGTTTAAGTTTAAGGTTAAGTTCAAATTTAATGTTAGGTTAGGGTTAAGGATATGGTTAAGGTTTTTAGTTAAAAAGTTGAGGTTGAGGTTAAGGTTAAGGTTAAGGGGTTAAGGAGTTAAGGGTTAAGTTTAAGGTTAATGTTAAGTTTATGGTTATGGTTAAGTCTAAGACTAAGACTAAGGATAAGACTAAGGATACGACTAAGGCTAGGTATAAGTTTAATTCTAAGGCTAAGGTTAAGGCTAAGGCTAAGGTTAAGGCTAACGTTATGGTTAAGGCTAAGACTAAGTCTAAGACTAAGGCTAAGACTAAGGCTAAGACTAAGGCTAAGACTAAGGCTAAGACTAAGGCTAAGGCTAAGACTAAGAGTATGGCTAATGCTAAGGATAAGGCTAAGACTAAAGGTAAGGCCAAGGCTAAGGTTAAGACTAAGACTAAGGCTTACGCTAAGTCTAAGGATAGGTCGAGGGCTAGGGCCAGGGCTAGGGTTAAGGAGAAGGTTAAGGTTAAGTTTAAGGTTAATGTTAAGGTTAAATTTAAGTTAGAGGTTGATGTTAAGTTTAATCCAAAGGTTGAGGTTGAGTTTGAGGTTAAGGTTTAGGTTATGGTTAAGAATTTGGGTTAAGGTTAGAGGTTTGCGGTCGGCGTGGACCAAATACAGAACTTTTAGATGTCTAATGGAGTGGGATAAGGAACAATTAAGTTTTTATTAGAAAAAAATTGATGCAATTAATGTGAAGAAATAAATTAAGGGACCAAAGACGATCATGCTCGTCTTTTTCGTTGAGGGTCCAACCCGTTTAAAAAAGTATTTTATTATATAGATTATGGTCAATTATCAAATAATTTTAATTCTTAATTATCCTTTAAGTGTTTATTAATTTTAATTTTTTATATGATAGACATAATATATATTTATTATTCTATGAATTCCATCTTGACTTTATAGTATTCTATAATTTTTATTGGCTGAATCAATATATTTCTTGTCTTGAAAATTTATTTTTATAAAGTTGAAATGATATCTGTAAAAATTATACATGTTTTGACAATAAAAAATAAAAGAAAAAAATTATTTATATATTGTAATGTAAAGTGATTTTTTTTTTAAATTTATATTGTATCTAGTTAAATTTTTCGTATAATAAATTTTTAATTTTTTTTAATTTTTTTTAATTTTTTAGTACTTTGTAAATTTTAATAAAAAGGAATAAACTTTATTTATATGAAAAATAATATAAATTGTTATAATTTTATTTATATGAAGGTTAAGTGGATTATATATTATTAATTATTTTCATGCGTATATAATAATGTGTATATATTTGATTCAATGTGTATGTGTATATAATAAATGAGAGAATGAGATGAATGGGGGAATTATGAGCCAAATGGGGGAATTATGAGACGAATGGGGAAATTTGAGGATAAATAGGGAGAGTTAGGTTTCATTCTGCTTTATTATATAGATATGACAATTGAAAAGTAGTGTCGTCATTATCTTATTGGTGATTTAAAATGCCATCTCTAAACTTATTTGAAAAACAATGGTGAACTTGAAAACATCATTATTGTTGATGAAATACGTTTTTGGTGCCTCTTAAAGTGTGATATAAAATCTGACATTAAGGAAATTACGTCCACGATGGTTCACCAAGTAATGAAATAGTAAGTTGAATTTCCTCCACTTGTATTGTAATGTGAATATGTTGTATTTTACTTAAGATTTAAATATTCGTTATGTGAAAATAAAGCAATATTTTTTTATTTTTTTTTGTCAAATAAAATGTATTAATCATGAACGTTTATACAGAGACTTAAGAAAAATATAAAAGTCACTTAAAGAACCATTCTTCCATGTGGATAGATCAATATTACGTCTGACACTTTTTGCAGCGAGATCCGTAACATTATTAAGTTTCCTGCTGACATATTTAACTTTCCAAGATGGGAATTTCAGTAGCCAGTTCCTCATTTCGGCAATGAACGGGTAAATTTGCCATCGAAGACCTGTGCATTTAGAAATACCTTGAACAAGTTCAAGGTTATCGGAGTAAAAGGAAACACTCCGTAAATTACAGACAGCGGCCTTCCTCATTGCCAGAAGGGTCGCCCAGCATTCACCTTCAATCGGACTTCTAACGAGAGTTCTAGAGATGACCTTATGGGTGAGTTTACCTTCCTTATCAATTGCGATAGCTGCTACTCCCGCTGGCTCATATACTTTTTTAAAAGATGCATCACTCATAAAGATAAAATCTGAGTCATCTGTTAAGATCGGATTATTTCCTAGCTCAATTTCCTTGCCTTCCTTATCTCTTGCATTATTATTAACTTGGGATTTTAATTCTCAAAATATAATTTTTCTATTGCTTTATTTTTGGGAAAATAAAGCAATAGAAAAATTAGATTTTGAGAATTAAACTATGTAGACTATCTATGCCTTATAACTATCTATGCAATAGAAATATAGTCTACCTTATAAGTTTAAAAGTTTTTTCCAGATAAACCTACACATTTTATTAGACGCTTCTAGACCAAACTCAGATAACGGCTATGTAAACTATCTATGCCTTCTGGTTTTTAAGACAATCTATGCGATTATTATTTAGGTACACCTATAAATTCCTTTTCCGGTGTAATTCATAAGTTATGGAATTCAATTTATGTGAACAAAATAATAAACAATTTTTTTAAACCTGAAAACCCAGTAATCAAAATATTCGCCAATAGGTCACAATTAAGACATTCAGGGCCGGCGCGAGAAACCAAAATATGCTTAGTTACCTAAAGCAAGACTTATTTTTTAAGGGCCTTGTAACTATAAAAAAATTATTTTGATAAAATTGGGGCCCTTTTTTATTAAAAAAAATAGGGCCTAAGGCGGCCATCTTGGTGGCCTTACCCAAGGGCCGGCCTTGAAGACATCCCAAACTAATTAAGAGTTTAGACAATGCTTGAAAAATAAAAACACAATCAGGAGTTTAATGGAAGAAAAAAATACAAAATAGAATTAATTGTGTTGTTTGTCTCGCTCTCTTTGCTTCTCTCTTGCTCCACAAGTAATTATAAGTAAAAGTGTGTCTAAAAAGATGAACACAACCCATTTATACTAATGAAAGTCGGAGGTTTAACTCATGGTCCCAAAAATTGTGTAAATAATGAATCGTGGATTTCTTTGTTTAATATATACTACTCAAGTCATCTTACCAAAATGGTCATAATTTCTTCATTTCAATTCAGAATCGCACGCCATTTATTCTCACGGGAATCAAAATTCAAAGGTTATCTTATGTTCAAAGGGCATGCTCAGATTCATTCCCAATTATTTGTCATGATTTTTTAAGTTGACAAAGACGTTTTCTAGTTTTGATGCTTAAACTTCTATTGACACTTTTGACTCCTTGAGTTGTCTTGCTCTCGTTTCCATTCATCTTGGGTGTTTCCTTAGCTTCCTGACTCCTTCCTCTGATTCTCCATGTTTCTAAGAGTTATACAATAAAAAAAACCTTAAATTTATCTAAAATTTGTTAAATCTCGCATAATAGCTAAGAACTCAAAATACACTATGTCTCGAATACACTAAATCAAGGGATACATTCCAACTTTTAATCTCACAACACCCCAACATGATGTCTCGAAAGTACCAAAATATATCACAAACGACGAGACATCAAGACCCTCAACTCAAAGTATTGTCGTCCCGACAATGTAAGCATAAAATTGGATCCAAGAATCAAAAAGTATCATGTAGAAGTGTGCAATGACTCGTAAGAAATGTAAAGGCAACTTCTTATAAATCTCATGAATAATAAATAACCCATAAAGTACTAAACATGTAAGTAATCAACAATTTCAAAATATCAAGAAAAGTTAGTTTCGCAATGCAAAAGGATCATTCTTACTTGGCTCAAAGTGGCGGCAATAAAATGCTTGAGTTTAATGACTCACTTCCTTCCTTCTCGATCATAAGATTAAGTTTACCCTCATAAAAATGCCCACTCATCCCTTTTTGATGCATCAACAAGAATCGTCAATTCCTAAATACAATGATCATCACCTTTTTCTTTACGATGTTCTCAACTTTCACTTGCCAGATTCTTTTATTTTTCTTTTTGTAAGTCATGCATACACCATATTTTTATATGTGGTTTCATGCTTGTTTTTTCTTTTCTCTTTTATTTTTCTCTCAATTCTTTTTATTTACTTTTCTTTTCATGGAACCGACAAGGAATATAATAACGTGCATCGTAAAGTAGCACAATACAAACATAATACCCACCCTTTGATATCGATTAACCACGAACACCCACCATCCCAAACTCTAGCTCATAGATGGTTAATCATAAGGAATTGTGATTCAAGTGCAAGTCATGTGGAAAATTCCTATAACCTAAGGGGTATAAGCTTATAATATGACTAGCAAAGAAAATCTTGGGTTTAGATAGGCTACGAGTGATATATAATATTAATTTGAACAAGCTAAAGGGAACAAATGGTTGCCTTGATCATTTACCTAACTAAGCGGTCTCGTTAACTCTTTCACTTCAAAGTTCAAAGTCAGTTGATTTTTACTAGGTCAAGTCTCAAGGTCTACACAACAACTCACTTCTCATTTTGTTTAAACTACTATTATAATGCATTGCTAACTAATAGTTCAATCAACACTAATATTTTTCATTCAACTATTAAAAGCATAATATGGAAGGTTTTGAAGCAAAAGCCTATTTCATATCATAGAGCCGTCTAAACATGCTTTTACGAGACACCGTCCTCAATAAAAAATTGCTAGATAGACCCATAATTCATTTTTTTCTATTTTTTAATTTTTTTCATTATTCAAACACAAGAAATAGGGGATGAGAACAACGAGTATCACAATTAACTAAAAAATGAGACATGTTCCATGACTCGAAAAAACTTTAAAGCAAATAAAAATTAAGAATGTGCACCAAAACACATATTATACAAGATAATGAGAGGGGGTAGAGTACTTACCTTTTTGAGAATTGCTCAATCCCCAAGTAAGGGGTTGACGTTCTTGATCTATTTTGCTTGATTAAGCATATGTGTGGAGATATATGGCCTTGTGGGTCGATTCAGAGCCAAAGAGGCATGCGAATTTGAAAAAACTCCTTCATTTTTTGTGGCAAACCTTATCGTTTTGATCATAAATTTTTCATACAACATCCAAATTAGGTGTAGTTTATGGCATTGGAAACTAGACTTCTCTAACTTTCCAACAATATACAATTTTCTCTAAGATTCATAGCAATCATTCATAATTCATCTCAAAAGTTAAGGGTAGTGTGCGTAATCTTAAGGATTTGGTCACAAATTTATGATGAGATATCATATTCAGGTGTGGCATGCAGCATCCGATAAATATCGAAAACATATGAGATTTAGCCTTGAGAAACAACCGATTTTGACATCCGAACAAAAAAGTATGGTCTTTAGAAGTTTTTCCAATTCCTTCTGCACCAGCTTGGGACTGTCCCCATGGCAGGGAGAGGCGCACCCTAGCCCACTTGAAATCACGACCTAGGTAATATAAGAGGTCTAAGGTGTGACATGGCCCCGGTGATAACGCGCCGTGTGCCGATTTTTTCTTCTTATAAATTCGATAAAAATCAAATTTATTCTGTTTTTCCTTTTTATTGGAAAAATCGCTCCCGACGCACTGGTTTGCTCAAATTTTTCAACGGACACCTCCAAATGCCTCGTTTTATCTATTATTAAATTCACACACTTATTTTGCCTCAAAACTATTCGGTTTTCACCTACACATCAAAGGGAAACTTCTATGTCGCTCTCGTTAAGTCAAGTATACATGGAATGAAAAACAAAAATATATGATAATATACACTAAATGAAAATAAATAAATTATACTATATTATACAATTATCTACAAAATAAACAAACTACCTTTTAATCTTGGGTAGCCTCCCAAGAAGCGCCTTTGTTTATCACGTTGTTAAGCTTGACATGAAAACTTCCCTGAAAATTGTATTGAGTCCCTTACGTTTCTTATCTGCTTAAATATAAACCCTCATTTGAATAGTTTAGTAGGGAATCGCTCACCTTTGAATTTTCTAGATTAATGGGGATGATGTTTTATCTTGGCAGAATGAGTTAGGTGGGTTATATTCAGTTAAGTCGGCGTTTTTAGAACCACTGACTAGTATTAGTGGGGTAGCTATGGAATGGGACAGGGTATGGAGTTTGAAATGCTCTCAAAAAAATCGAGTATTGATATGGAGGGCAGCCCACAAGAGGCTACCTACACGAAGGAATTTGATGAGACGGGGGATGGATGTTAGTGAAGTCTGTCCGTGGTGTGGCTTGGAAGAGGAAAAAGCCCTACACCTTTTTCAAGACTGTGTTAATGTTAATAGAATGTGGGAGCTGGTGCGGCGTGAAAGAGAGTGGGGATTGTCAATAGGTCACAGACCAATGACAAATAATTGGAGCTCGAACTTGGGTGGTGGGGATAGTGTGATTTTTACTCATCGTTGCAGACACATGGGACGTGGGAGATTCATGCCATTAACATAGGAGGGGAAGGAGCGTATCACAATTTTAACAATTTGCAAAACAGTCCCCCACTTTGAGGGATCAGAGGGGACAGGCCGCTAGCACTAGTAGAGTGGATTCGATAAGAGTGAACAATTCATCCAGAGGCGACAGGGATTTGGAGGATCGTGAGTATGCAAGTGGTACTAACGATTATTCTATATTGCAGGATAGTCCTTCAAGAAACAACAACATCCCACACTTACGGGTGCAGCAGCTCGGAGCATCAACAGGTAACAGGTTTGGTGACGATGGGATAGACGCGCCCGTGATAGAGGAAATGGAGCGATGGTGGACCAGCAATTTAAGTGAGAGCTCGTTTTTTGCAGGCATTCCTTGGAAACTGTTCTTTTCCGCTTTGGTCGGGGTGATTGGAATGAAATGAATGACACTATCTTCAATAATGCTAGGGGAAAAATAATCATCAAAAAAGCAAAGTACATGTCCATTGAGTTCATGGAATCCTGGCGCCAGCATATGGGGAATGATAGCAACATAAGGAACAATGTGGAGTGGATCAGATGGTGTAAACCAATGGTGGATACAAACTAAACATGGATAGTATTAAGAATGGCACAAATAGAAAGGGCGGATCAGAGGGTGTGGTGCGCGGTACCGGAGGGAATTGTCGTTTAAACCTCTCTTTCTCTATTTAACGTCTTTACTTGAATATGTACCTTTTGTTCCTCCAACTGAAGTGAACGGTGGTTTAACCATTCATTTTGAGACACATTTGCTTCAGGGAGGGTTTAGTATGATTTTGAACAATCTATAGCATTTAACAAACTTCCAACACCCATATCTTGATGGCAAAGGCTTTTTTTGTCTTCTTTAAAGAAGGTGCTTTTTTAACAAAAACTTGAAGCAAGGTCCCTATTTATTTGAGAAATTGCAGTTGAGGGAAATTGTTGTGTTAATCACATTGTTAGTCTCTATGTTCTAAAAATGCCACAAAAGGTACATATGCTCTATACTTTTATAGGGACAATTTTTTTTAGAGGAATAGACTAAGTACTCCTATATTTTAAACCACTAATGACAGGTTGATAAGATGGGGACTTAATGTTTCTCCTATTTGTCCTCTATGTAAAATTGCAGATGAAGATAATGAGCATTTATTTGTTAAGTAAGTACTCGAAAACTGTCTTGTTGCGTCTTCTTGAGAGTTGTGGTGCTAAAATGACTGTTAATTCTACTCAAGAGCTGCTAGTGGATATAAAGAAAGTGTGTGATAACTCGTATATTGTTAAAATTATAGGTGTAAGTATAACAACTCATAATTATTTCATATGGAGTGAAAGAAACTATAGAGAGCATGAAGGAAAGAAAGTGAATGAAGATAGGTTGTACAACAAAATTAACTCATATATATAGCCATCAAGTTGAAGAGAAGGATTTTTAAAAGTAGTAATGCAAAGAGAGTAGCTGATAGTATTTGTAATAGCTAGCTTTATTTTTATTAAGTGTTGTTGGGCCTTGTAATAGTTAATTATATATACTATTGAAACTTGTAATAGTTAAGGTAGGAAATGTCTTAGCCCATAGTTTGAGCTTCATATATAAAAGTTTGATTTTTCGATAAAAAAAAAATGATCACTCAAGTGATCACCTATGTTATGTATTCTAAGTGGTCCAATAATATAGAGAAAAAAATAGTAAAAAAAAAACGGTATGATTGAATCACCTATGATATACATCATAAGTGATATTTATATGATATTTTTAGGTGATATCCAACATTATTCAGAAGAAAAACTGTCGTTCATAGTACTATGGTGAATATTACTATAACATGAATCCATAGGATTTAAGTTTAATTTTTCTTTGTCGGAAAAGTTAATAAGTTAGAGCTTCTTTGGGATTGTTTTTCAAAATAATCACTTGAAGTGATTTTAGATCCATAAAAATATTTTAAACTCTTAAAATCATTTTTAGGAAAAACACTATATAAGAATAATCACTTAAAGTGATTTTAGATGTCAATATATTTTTAAATTATTTTTACAAAATATTTTAATTTTAATAAAAAATACTTTTAAATCTAAAATAATCAAATCACAAAGGACACATAATTTATCAAGATCAACGAGTAACACGGATATAGTAGCACAAATTAAAGTATCAGTAACTTTATTAGTAGAAAAATGTTTCATGTTTTCTCAAGCTTCCTGACATATGTTCACTCACGGATTGAAGTAGTTGGGCATTGAATTTTTGATTGATTGGCGACCGTAGCTGTATGAATTTAATTTGGTATTGAAGGTTAATTAAACTTGGAAGCTCTAGGTTAAACACCAATGCAATGTAGTTCGGCTTTATAGATAATTTTTCATAGTGATAAGCTCGAGTATATTAAACGAAATATTTTATTCTTTTGTTTGATTTGACAATATGGTAAGGGGAAGCTCTATTATCTATCTAAAATTAAAGGAATCTATAAATTAGAGTCAAAACACTGACTAACTTAATTTTTAAAACCTAGTTAAAAAAATATTTTTAAATAAGATATAGTTTTATTTTTTGGTTTGATTTTTTCCAACTTTATTTTTTCTTTCTTTTGAATAATTCGTTTTTTTTCTTTTTATTAATACGATGGATCCGTACCCATAGGTACAAACCTATGTTGTATTTTACGTTTTTTAATGTAAGTGAAATGATTTTTTATATAATTGCATTTTGTGTTTGTCTATGTGATTGTCCAAGTACCCGAAGGGTTGTACCCGAGTATCATTTTTTGTATATGTCCATGTCCAATCAGTCGAAATTGTCTAATAATATACTCTAAGGTTGTACCCATGTTGAAGTATTTGAATAATTTTTTAAAATTAATCTTTTTATATAGTAATTAAAATTTTAACATTTTCACAGTATAAAATCCAAAGGTTGTACCCTACCCCATTTTTACCTTGGGAATTTGACAAATCAGATTAGGTTTTATTTTTAAAAAAATATAACAAAAAGTGGATCATAGGATTTTTTTTAAACCTTAAGCTTAAGGATTTCATACAATAAATTAACTTTTTTATCCAACAAATGTATCACATGCTGGATGATTGAACCCCAAGGGACTAAACCCAGGGGGGCCACTGGGTCCGTACCAGTGACAACAAACAAACTTAGATCTGGTCCGAACAGATCTGGTTCGAACCCACCACGAATTAAAAAAAAGTTCATCAGATTTGAACAGATCTGGTTCAAACAGTGATGCAGCGGTGATGCGAAGATCCACGGTGAAGGCACGGCGAACGGCGGTGAGAAGAGGCCACGAGCAGAACGGATCTGGTGCAGAAATGCGTTGGTTTTCTTGATGGAGAGTGGCGACAAGGAGCGGTGACGCCTGGTTCGTCTACATCAGGAGCGCTGGAGGAGATGGTGTAGATCTGGAGCGCTGAAGGTGATGGCGACGTAGATCTGTCTTGCGGTGGAGGAACGGGGGCGGCGAGGAGCGGCACAGCGATTTTCTTGTTCGTCACAACGGCGATGTTGTTCTTCTTGTTCGTCACATCGGCGGTGGTGTTGTTCTTGTTCGTCACAGCGGCGATGGTGGTCTTGTTCGTCACAGCAGCGATGATGGTCCCAGTGACGATGGCGGTTTGTTGCTGCTGGATAAGAGGGAGAAGAGTATGGTGGTGGGTTGGTCAGAGGGAAGGAGGGGGGTAGTATAAGGATGGCGGTGCACAGAGGTGAGGGAGTGAAGCGCAAAGAGCGCAGAGAGAGAGAGAGAGAGAGAGAGAGAGAGAGAGAGAGAGAGAGAGAGAGAGAGAGAGAGAGAGAGAGAGAGAGAGAGAGAGAGAGAGAGAGAGAGAGCAGAAGGCATAATTAATAGCTAGAGCTGGAAGAATCCCCTTCTTCCATCAATAGCTAAACCAACACCCTAATTAGGTTCTTTCGTTATTTTTTGTAATTGTATATGAACACATTTAATTTTATTTCAGCTTTCAATTCCGTTATGAACTAATTTCCATTGTACTTGAGAATCGCTATATGGGTTGAACCCAATTCTGTTTAATTGATGTTTTTCTAAATTGGGATTTAATTATTTGAATTGAATTTGTTATTTTGTATTGACTATTACTTTTTTCTTAATTATTATCTTTGACGTCATGAATCAAGGGTAATTCACAGTATTTAGGTTATTCACTATAGTGGCGTAGTGATCACCTTACATGGGGTTTTAAATATAGACCTAGGTAATAGCGGCCAATGAGGTAAGAGACTTAACCATTTGAAAGTAGTTGTAATCACCATGGCGAGGTTTATGATACTGTAGGAGAGCTCCTAAGTCCACCCTGACGGGGTTAGGAGACATTAGAGTCCTGACTAACACAATAATATCAATTCAGCCCTTTACAGAAAAAATTAATTAGATAGGTTAGGTGAAATCCTTGCGAAACTCAAGTACTCCTTCTCTTCTTGCGTCCAACTCCTTTATTTGCTTTATTTTCATTTCAGTTTAATTAATTTAGTATTTACCTTATTTGCATATTAGTTTTAGAAAACCAAAACAAAAATTATATCATTTATCTTTCCGTATTTGCAACTATTCTACTATTTGATTCATACCTGAGTTGTACCTATTCTGTTCCTGCGAACGAAACCCGATTTATTGGATATTACTTGGAAAATCGTACACTTGCGGTCGGTGAGTCCTTAACTTTTATCGCGTTATTTCATAACACACTAGGACCCACCAAGTTTTTGGCGCCGCTGCCGGGGACGGTAGCGTGTGACCCAGGTGTTAATCCTTTAGTATTTAATTGCATTATTATTTTCAGTTTTACGCTTTGTTTGTTTGTTCTTTCTCAGGTTAACAGGTTTGGTGTATACTCGATAACCCTGAGATATTTGTCAGACTTGCAAACAAAAGGAAGAAAGAAGAAAAAGAAGCCAGAGAAAGAGAAGAGAGGTTAGATAAAGAAGCAATGGCTCTTGAAGATAATCGTGAACCTAGAGTGGTGGAAGATCCTCCTCCAGCTGGACAACAAGCTCAACCTCCCATTAACAATGATTTGTGGTTTATACACGACCCTGAACAAGCTCCGTATCGCGCTCCTACTCTTGAGATTGGCCCTTCCGCTATCAATGTTGCAAGATATAGACCTGATCCCGGTATGTTATCTCAGTTCCAAAACTATGAGAAATTTCGTGGAGCACCTGAAGAAGATCTGATTCGTGCAGTACAAAATTTATGCAGATATGCGATTTATATATAACGCAAGGTGTGGCTAGAGGGCAGAAGTATTATGCAAATTTCAGATATTTTGTGATAGATGCAGCTAGTGAGTGGCATGATTCGCAAGAACCAGGATCGATCACTGTAACTTTTGAAAGTTTGGAATTATATTTGACATTTTTAGAAATTTTCTACCTGACTGTTTATATATTATATTCTATTTAATAAATAGAATCGATTGATTGTTGTATTTTTTGGATGAGAAATTGAATTAGTATTGTGATATAATTTGTAGTTATATAATTATAGTTATATAATTTCTGTAATTTTTCAAAAAAATAATAATATAATATTATAAATTTTTTGAGAATGAATATTCAGAAAATTACAAAAGATATTCCAAGAAAATTTTGGAAATATTAAAGAAATTCTGAAATTTAAAAAATTTATGAGTACTCTGAAATCGAAATCGAAATTAAAATCAAATTTTGAATTTTATATTTTTTGGCTGGAGTTTTCTATTTGGAAAAGAAATATTATAAATTTCTGAACATCTCATTTTTTATCCGATCGATTTACACTCCTTGTCTTGATTCATTCATATTTACAGAATTTTTAACAGTAAAATACATAGAAATTTTTTAAGAAACAATATTATTTAATTTATTGAAATTTTGAAGATATAGCGTGTAAATTTCTTGTGAATAGTTTGTCATTGTATCTTAAAGGTTGAAAACAAGAAGCGTAAAATACCGGTATATGATATAAATATCTTAAATATATTAGATCTAATTTGAGTCTTATAAAAAAATATTTGATTTTGCAAATTTAATATTATTTTTTAATTATTTTTAAAATTTTTTTCTTTATTTATTCTGAAAAAAGTTTTGATTTATATAATAAAACACAAAATGAATTTTTTGAAGAGAAAACAAAAAACAGAAGTTGAGATTTTCCTAGCAAAACACTTTATGTCAAAAACAAAAGATGGTTAGATTTTGGAAAAAGATTGTCTAACAAACTTGCATATGAAAACCTTTAGAACACCCTTTATGTATGATCTCAAAAGTATGAGTATGGGCATGTAATTACTAATTAGAGAGAATTGGATTTTGGATTACTTTGTAGCTTTTTCTATAAAGTGGACCATTATTTACAAAAATATAAAAAAAATTAGGATGGACCATTGATGATGGCACCGACTTTGATTTGTCTTCTAAATAACAAAATTCATTCATGGCTCACAATAATGGCTATGAAAATAATACCTTTTCTTGTAGATTTTTGCATGCATCAATTATTATAGTCATTCATCAATTGTAGGAAAAGGTGGGGACTTCAAATGCCAATTGATCATTGACTTCCTCCAAACTTTTTGAAACAATGATTTAGGT
Source organism: Nemophila menziesii (assembly GCA_029959085.1). Lineage (NCBI taxonomy): Eukaryota > Viridiplantae > Streptophyta > Magnoliopsida > Boraginales > Hydrophyllaceae > Nemophila > Nemophila menziesii. Next base: position 7,945,525 of record JARWIR010000017.1, on the reverse strand, counting down.
GAAGTGAGGCAAGAAACGTTCTGCCGGGACTGTGCATTATAGAGATCTATTTGATGGTTTATAAAGAGGCCTCAAGCCCTCAACTCTCACGGCAACTGAATTAGGGGTGCACAATCGGAACCCAAACCTGTCCACTTGTCCAAACCGACCCAAACAGGACCCAAAAAAACCGAAACCGAATGCTACCCGAACCTATTGGGCCAAAAACCAATTTTTTTGGGTATTGGGCCGGTTGATGGGGTTGGCTTCGCCAAACTCGCGGGTAACCGAACCTGACCTGCCTATTTTTTATTTTTATATATATCGATATATTATCGATATATAAAACAAAACAAAACCCACCGCCTATCCCATACGCTATACTCCCTCCTTTCATTACACGAAAGGTCATTTGGTGTCTTTGACCTCTCTCTCACCTTACTCACGTCATCTCTCTCTTCTTCTCTCTGTATCTCTCAAAAAACCTAAGCCGTAGCCCTGGCTCTTCTCCTTCCCCATCTAATCTCGTCGGCGTTTTTTAGCGGTATTGTACTCCGCATTAAACTCTCCTCACCTATTGCTCTGATAAAGCTCGTCCTTTGGCTTCTGGGTTTAATCATCTAACCATGGTTAGAGATTTAGACCGTGGGTTGGAGGATGTTGAAGCCAATATATGGCACAGTGGTGGATTATTATCCATTAAAATCCCCTTTCGGAAGGTATTTTGCAATTTCAAAACCCTAAGGTTTGTTTTTGGGATTTTCTGTAATTCCGTTTGAGTTTTAATCAATTGCATGTGAAAAGCTTATGGTATTGTAACTATTATTTGGTTTATTAAAGGATTTAATGGTTTTTCAATCTTTAATTTGAAACTGATTTGGGATTCTAAGTGTTTTTAGACTATTATTTATGGTATTTGATTTGGATTTGAGTTGTTATTTGAATTTAGTAACATTGTTTTGAAAACCCGTTGTTATTTTGAAGTCAGATTATTGATTGAGTTTCGAATTTGTGATTAATTAAGATTTCATTTGATATTAGCTAATAGATTGTTTACCTTGTTTATTTGCATGGTCTCGCAATTGTTGCCTTATTGTATTGGACCTGTTGTGGATTTGATGCTTTAATCCTTGCTTTGCTACTAATTTTAAAGGTATTTACTTAGTTTTCTTGTTTACAGAATATTTTTTTACACTTAGTTTTCATCTGGGGTTTGAATATTGGCTAATGGAATGTTCCATTGATTTACTTGCATGATCTCGCAATTCTTGTTAATTGACCTGTTCTGGATTTGATTGTTGAAACTTGATCTGTGATGTCTCCTCATTTTTTATAATTAAATATACTTCAGAGACATCATTTTAGGTGTATTTATTAGTTTATAGGTCGATCTTAGCTTAATTTAGTGCACTTTCCTATTTTGAGTCTTGATTTGTTGAATTATTATTTTTAGAGCATATTGGGTTTAATTGTTTATTTAGTGTAAAGCTTTAAAGATAATTATGGAGATTAATTAGAGTCCAAGTCAAAGACTACAACTTATGGAAAGAGATATGCATGGAAATTGGAGATAGAAGGAAACTGAGTTCAATTAGGAAAAGGAAAAGCTGCCTGAATCTGGGATTCTGCATACACGTCTAAAGATGTGCGTTTTTACCTAAGAAATAGGCCGATTTTGGTAATTTCCTTCTCAAGGGTCAAGATAATTCTGTTGCGATTCTTTTGGTATCTTATGGAGCTCAAACCGACCAATAACGAAAAAGATATGCTCAAAACGGTCCAGCAGTGTTTATCTTTATTTCTATACGAATTTGAGTTGGACTAGGAGTCCATTACTTTCCTTCTCCTTCAAGAAAACGAATTAGGTCTTCCTATACCCTATAAATATAGCCTCTTAACACTCTAAAATCATCCTTGGCCAGACCTTAAGGCCAAGAGGAAGCTGCAACACAAGAGAAGAAGTCTGGAAGGTGCTGTGCATCAATCATGTCTCCTTCAACCTCTTATTTTGTAATTCTTTTCTCTTCTTTTCTTTGTATGAACTAATTCTATTAGCTTAGGTTTGCATAATGTATAAACTATGAATTCTAATTCTTTTATCTAAGTTTCTTTGGGAATTATATGTTTTAATCTGATATTAGCTACTTACTTCCTATTTGATTATGTGTTTTGATTTAATGTATGTTTTCCTTGCGGTGCGCAACGTTTAGGATTACCTTAATAGTAGTTAGATGGTCTCCTTGACAGGGTGTTTAACTATTGAACCACCACATAACGTCTAGTGTCGATATTAGTTTTGACAAAACATGATTCTAACTAGATAGTCATTAGGGTTTGTTTTAACCACCATATCACCAGGATTGCAGTATTTGCTTAGGGCCTTAGTGGCGTTTGATAACCCTAAGATAAAACACTTCTTGGTTGTGCCGTAGCCCCCTTAGTCGCTCTCAAGGTCTAAGGTATGGGAATTTAGAATCCTGACTAAGTATACCAAGAGCTAATATTCTCCCTTATAAATTAGATCTAATAGATAGAATTAGAAGGATTAGTGCATACTAGTGAGACCTAAGCTATATCTTTCATACTATCTTCTTTTCTTTTCTTTTATTTCTTTTATTTTCTTTTATTTAGTAGTTTAGTTTTCTTTATAAAAACCAAATAAAAATCTATTTTCCTTTTCTTTCTTTGCGTATTATCTTTCTATCTTTTATATCTACACTTGATAATTTGCATAAGTTCTCTCTAACTTTCGTCAGTCCCTGAGGAATGAATCTTCTTATCATTAAAACTTGCATACGTCCTGTAATACTTGCAGTATCGTGTTAGTTTAGGGTGTTTATTTGCACTTATTTATGTCATTATTTTATCACACCTTAGGCCACACCAAGTTTTTGGCGCCGCTGCCGGGGACTACATCGTTAGTCCTTGTGCAATTATCTTGTGCTTTTATTTTAGTTAGTTCTATTTTACACTTTTCTTTTTAGTTTTTGTTTTACAGATTTTTTTTAGGCGAAAGCAGATTTATTAGGAGATAAAGGTTTCGTGTTATTAGATCCTGAAGAAGCTAATACTATTATGGAGAATTTTCGTGAAACCCAGAGAAGTTGGTCGTTTGAATCAGAAAAACAAACAGAGACTTTAGAATCTCTAAGCTCAAAGAGTTAAGCCAACAACTTGAGGAATTACGAGAACAATCGCGAAAACTAGCTCGGAGGAATCTAGTACATACATCACCTTCATGTCCTAGTTGTGGAGCAAGAGATCACTCGTGGAGACATTTCATGAACAATCCAGCCTCAATTTCCTTCATGCCTTATCAAAGAGACCATTATTATGATGGTTGTTATCAATCCCAAGGAAATTACGCTGACTATCAACCCCCACAGAGTTGCAATTGGATCGGAGATCAACAGACTTATTATCATAATAACCATTATCATGATGATTATTATCAACCACGACCTCAAGCTTATTATCCTCCACAACCTATCTATCGAGAAGCGCCAATTTATAATGAAGCTTATCAAGAACCACCTCCTTATTCAATGCAGCAAACCGTACACAAACAATCTTCGAGTTCGAATTCAAGCATGGCTGAGTTAATGAACCTAATTGAAAAGGTGGAGATTAGCCAACAAAGAATCCAAGACTCAGACAATGCGCTTGAGAAGCTTATGCAGTCAGTGTCACAAATGGTGAATAAAGTTCAAATCCTTGCAGAAAGGCAAATCCAAAGTGATACTAGTGCTCCAGAAAACAAAGTTTGTCATGCAGTTGAATTAGGAAGTGGAAAACAACTACCTCCACCAAGACCAGAACCAGAACCAGTCCCTATTCTAGAAACGGGGGGAGAAGAAACAACAGAGGAGGTAGTTGAACAAAAAAAATGTCCAAGAGAAGACACCAGAAACGAAAGAGAGCCCGGTGGTAACCAACACATGTCCTCCTCCACCATTCCCGTCACATGTCAGAAAGGACAATAACCTGGAATTCAAGAAGTTCGTTGACATGATGAACAAGTTAAAGATCGGCAGCCCGTTTGTAGAAGCTCTCACAAGAATGTCAAAATACGGTCAATTCATGAAGGACATTATTTCTAACAAACGAAGATTCGAGATGAATGGACAGCCAGAGGAGTGTAATGCTACAAATGAAATCGAGTTACCACTAGAGACACCACTTCCCACGACATCTTGGATGGCACCATCCATGATCATGAAGAATCGAACTGAAAAGTTCGTGGGAATTAAAGGCAAAGGGTGGAAATTTCGTCATCCTTAATCGAGGTAGCACGTCTAACTTTGAAAGACGTTAAACAAAAGTGCTATACGGGAGACAACCCGAAATTTCTTTTATGTTTTTACGTTTTCAGTTTTTAATTTGTGTTTAGTTTAGTTAATTTTAGTTGATATTGCATATTTGAGGAAGGTATTAGTGTTTTTGATGCTTAGGTATTGGAGAAATCGAGTTAGGGAATGAAGAACAAAATTTTTCGGAAAATTCTGACCAAAGGTGCGGTATACCGGACCTCAGCCGCGGTATACCGCAGGTGAGAAAACCCGTACCACGGGTGGATGCCACGTGTTTTATCCAGTGGAGAAAAAAAATCTGATCGATGAGTCCGGTATACCGGACCATATGCGCGGTATACCGCAGGTGAAGAAATCCCGTGTCACGGGCATGTGGCGCGCGTTTATTGACGGACAAATTTTTTTTGGAGCATCAGATGTGGCGGTATACCGGACCCTTTGCACGGTATACCGCCCACACTCGCTGTGTCGAAAAAAGAAAAAAAATTGAATTGACACAATCTGAGAAAACTTCGGCAAGTCAAATCTTTGCGCTCGGATATCGGAATCAGGTGATCTTTGAGCCTAAACTGCATAACTTTTCGAGATCTATCTGTTGGGGAGATTTTCGTTCCCGACCGGTATACCGGCCAGAAGTCCGGTATACCGGCTAGAAAACCCGTGCCACGGGGTGTCACCACGCGTTTTATGCAGAAAGAGAAAAATTTCGAAGCCAGAACTCCGGTATACCGGGCCCCACGGCCGGTATACCGCCCGGAACTGCTGGAGAGAGAGAAAAAACGCGTTTTTTAGGTTATAAGGGTGAGGAGGTTGCTCTATTAAGAATTTTTTAATCCTTAAGCTTCTCCTTCTTCCCCAAAACTCTCCCAACTCCATTAAAGCTCATAAAAACCTTCACCAAACATCAAAACACTACCCAATCACCATGAAAACACATCCAATTCATTCTCCACATCATTACAAAGAAGATTCAACCACCCATACCATACCAAAACACCTTGAACCCAAGAATCAAAAGCTTAAATTTCAGAAATTCATCCTACAATTTCTTAAATCCAAGCCAATCCATGAAGAATCCATCTTACCCATATAGAGAATCATCATCTAATCACTCTTCCTAACCCAAATAAAGCTTGTACAACCAATAATCAAGAGTTTCAAATTTCAAGAGTGGTTAAAGCTTTGAGTTGGGGGTTAATTGAGATGATTAAGAGAACATGAACATTATCTACTGTATGGGAGATGAAGAAATCAAGGTGTTGGATTTAATTGAGAAGAAATCAAGTGAGAAAAGTCCTAGTTCCAATTCAAAGGGTAAAACAAGTCAAAAGAAGAGAGGTTAGCATGCTGTGTTGATTCAATGAGCAAAAAGATTCCAACTTTAGTGAAGAAAACAACACAACCTCTACAAATCAAAGACTCTACACCCAAAGAAAAAGAGAAAGCTTCAAGGGCCCTGATAGCTTCTCCGAAGAAACAATTAAAGGAACTACCCTTTTCTTATAAGATAGTATTTGAAGAAGAAGTTGAAGGAGAATACATGAAGGTTCATGGAGATTTGGAATGCTTGGGTTGTTTGTGAATTGTATTTTGTGAGGAGAAGAAGAAGATATGGCACAGTTGATCTATGAGGAGGTGATACGGATTTTCGATCTCTTCCATGACGTTATATAATGCAATATCCTATTATGATCACGTGTCCTGAACGAAAAGCGAATAAGAAGTTGGGTGAAGAAGATACACTAAAATTTAATCCGAGTATCGATAAGGCGAGGTAAAAGCCTCGAAGAGTATGTTTTCTTTCTTCCCTACCATTTCTTTATGTGCAATATGTATGCTAATTTTAAATTTTATTCTTTCTTGAGTCTTTTTCGAGTCGTGGGGACACGGCTCATTTTTGAGTTGGGGGTGGGGATTCGTTGTCCTCATCTTCCTTTTTTGTTTTTTTTATAAATTTTTTTTTTGGGTTGAAATAGGCATAGAATATTTTGAATGGACCTATTTGAGCATGATTTAATTAAGTTAATGATAGTAAGTAGTATGTTTTTGAAAAATATTACAAATATGTTTAGATGCATGTATAAAAACAGGAAATAAAAGATAGGAAAGTTAATGAGCAATGCTAAGAAGTACGTTGAAACTTAGGGAGAGTTATTTGGTGTGTAGAACGTGAGGTTTAAAATTAGTTGAAAACCCACTTGTATATGAACTATTAGTGAAAAAGTAACAAAATCCGGTAGTTAGAAAAATGAATAAGGCAGTTCTTTCATGATTAAAACACTTGAAGCCTTTAGACTTTCTCACCCTTTTATTTGATTATTGTTATTTATCCGTCTTAGCCCCTATGAGCCTTTCTAAAGCCTTTGTATTGAACCACATTATAATCCATACCCTTAGTTTGTAGGACTTATCTATATGACCCGCACTCGAATCGCAAAACCTGAGACAACTCGTTTTAGAGTTTGAGTTTGGGGTGGTGGGTTTCATCATTAGGGAACATTGGGATTGGGATTTGGAATTGTAATTGTGAAATTATTGATGATGAAATTGTTATTATTGTAACCCTTTGCCGGGGTAATAGTGAATGAAAAAGAAGCTACGAGCTAAATTTGCCAACAAGGGCATAAAAAGAAAGAATATATATATGAAAAAATAGTGTGATATCTCAACATCAAAAGAGAATCATAGCTATACAAAAGGAAAATTGATATTAAAAGAGAATATATATTCGGACCGGCAAAGTGGATTTGATATCATCAAAGGTTTTAATTGGGATTATTGGGGATGCAAATCAAAAGCATCAATAAATTGGGTTGAGTGAGAACATCTTCGAGTAAAAACTCAAGCTCTAGGGCGATTCGTTGATGGCTAGTGAGGAGAGAGCCAAAAGCTCACTTTTCATTATCCAAATATACCACACTCGTCCTTAAGCCAAGTTATAACCAAGACCTTAGGATTTCTAACTGCTAGATAGAGAAACAATTGAGCTATTAGGTAGTAGGTAAGTGGACCATTGGATGCTGTATTTGGGACCTATGAACAACCTATAGCCATTAACCTGAACTAAGTTATCATCCTCTCATTCTGGCATTGCGAAATTAATCTTAACTTGAATTTATGGATTGTTGATTACATGTATATTAAGCATATTTGTGCATTATTTCTTGAGCATTACTACATGAGACTTTTTAGATATTTTGCTCTAGGATCATTCATTATGTTCTGTTCTTATTCTCCTCCTACTTCTTCTTCTTGTTTATTTTGACTACCCTACTGTTCTTTACTTTTATTGTATCGGGACGATACAACTTTGAGTTGGGGGTCTTGATGTCTCCTCATTTGTGATAATTAAATATACTTCAGAGACATCATTTTAGGTGTATTTATTAGTTTATAGGTCGATCTTAGCTTAATTTAGTGCACTTTCCTATTTTGAGTCTTGATTTGTTGAATTATTATTTTTAGAGCATATTGGGTTTAATTGTTTATTTAGTGTGAAGCTTTAAAGATAATTATGGAGATTAATTAGAGTCCAAGTCAAAGACTACAACTTATGGAAAGAGATATGCATGGAAATTGGAGATAGAAGGAAACTGAGTTCAATTAGGAAAAGGAAAAGCTGCCTGAATCTGGGATTCTGCATACACGTCTAAAGATGTGCGTTTTTACCTAAGAAATAGGCCGATTTTGGTAATTTCCTTCTCAAGGGTCAAGATAATTCTGTTGCGATTCTTTTGGTATCTTATGGAGCTCAAACCGACCAATAACGAAAAAGATATGCTCAAAACGGTCCAGCAGTGTTTATCTTTATTTCCATACGAATTTGAGTTGGACTAGGAGTCCATTACTTTCCTTCTCCTTCAAGAAAACGAATTAGGTCTTCCTATACCCTATAAATATAGCCTCTTAACACTCTAAAATCATCCTTGGCCAGACCTTAAGGCCAAGAGGAAGCTGCAACACAAGAGAAGAAGTCTGGAAGGAGCTGTGCATCAATCATGTCTCCTTCAACCTCTTATTTTGTAATTCTTTTCTCTTCTTTTCTTTGTATGAACTAATTCTATTAGCTTAGGTTTGCATAATGTATAAACTATGAATTCTAATTCTTCTATCTAAGTTTCTTTGGGAATTATATGTTTTAATCTGATATTAGCTACTTACTTCCTATTTGATTATGTGTTTTGATTTAATGTATGTTTTCCTTGCGGTGCGCAACGTTTAGGATTACCTTAATAGTAGTTAGATGGTCTCCTTGACAGGGTGTTTAACTATTGAACCACCACATAACGTCTAGTGTCGATATTAGTTTTGACAAAACATGATTCTAACTAGATAGTCATTAGGGTTTGTTTTAACCACCATATCACCAGGATTGCAGTATTTGCTTAGGGCCTTAGTGGCGTTTGATAACCCTAAGATAAAACACTTCTTGGTTGTGCCGTAGCCCCCTTAGTCGCTCTCAAGGTCTAAGGTATGGGAATTTAGAATCCTGACTAAGTATACCAAGAGCTAATATTCTCCCTTATAAATTAGATCTAATAGATAGAATTAGAAGGATTAGTGCATACTAGTGAGACCTAAGCTATATCTTTCATACTATCTTCTTTTCTTTTCTTTTATTTATTTTATTTTCTTTTATTTAGTAGTTTAGTTTTCTTTATAAAAACCAAACAAAAATCTATTTTCCTTTTCTTTCTTTGCGTATTATCTTTCAATCTTTTATATCTACACTTGATAATTTGCATAAGTTCTCTCTAACTTTCGTCAGTCCCTGAGGAACGAATCTTCTTATCATTAAAACTTGAATACGTCCTGTAATACTTGCAGTACCGTGTTAGTTTACGGTGTTTATTTGCACTTATTTATATCATTATTTTATCACACCTTAGGCCACACCAATCTGTTACTACATTTACAGGGATTTACTTATCTTTCTTATCATTTAAAATTTACATAGCCAATAGGTTAGATGGAATTATAGACTACTTTTCCACCATTCATAATAGCATTAGCAATAACAATAGCTATTATGAATAGTGTAAAAGCAGTCTATAATTCCGTCCCTAAATCCGGCTATGTCCCTTGTCATTTAATCAAGTTTAGAGTAAAGAATATTGAATTGAACAAGTGTTGAACAAGTGTTGAACACTTAAATATTTTGCAGGTTATTTAGAAACCAATAACCTAAGGTATATAAATATATTCTTATAACTTTCAAGTTAACAATTTTAAACAACAAATATATTGGTTGAGTCCACTTTAACAAGTTAGAAACCAATAACCTAAGGTATATAAATATATTCTTATAACTTACAAGTTAACAATTTTAAACAACAAAAATTAGTTCGCATCTCCCAATTCTCTTGTCCAAAATACAATGATTATGTTATGAATCTATGATGAATGAGTTATAATAGGTGGAAAATTGGTTGAGTTGGCAACAATTGAGTTAAAAATTGTTTCTTGTAAGTTGTAATACAAGTCCCTTGTCCCTTTACTGGTCCCTACGGTTATAAGGCCAATGAAGATATAACATCTGAGGCTAAATTGAAGCCAATGATGAGACTTATTCTGAGGCTCGAACGGATTTGCTTCTTCTCTTTTGTTGTCGCAAATTTGCAGGAATATTCAGTATGTGGAAGCTTGAAATAGATTATTTTTGAAATATTTTTGAATCACTACAACAAATGCACTCAAAGTTGTACAAGTTGTTGAATTTGCACAAGTTAGGTTACAAGTTGTAATGTATTGTAATTTACTAATTTTAGTAGTGATTCAGTGTTTGATTCAATGCATGAAATGTAATTTATTATTTCTGATGGGAAACTATGAAACATGACTAAGAAACCCACTATTTTGAGAAAGTTACTATATTTAGAAACTTTCTAAATTAGGTAACTTTCTATTTATGGAAAGTTGTTTATGAATGTATGGTTTTTTAACTGTTTCAAATGATTTGACTATATGTTGACCATAACCGAACCCGACCCTAAACCGAACCCGACCCTAAACCGACCGAACCCGCCTAACCCACCCCGAGTAGTTTTTTTTATAAAAAATGGTTATTGGGTTTAACAAACAAAAAACCAAGTTATTGGGTAGGGTTTTGGGTTTGCCTCTACGGGTCGGTTAACCGACCCGTGAGCATCCCTAAGCTGAATTATCAGCCCTGGAGCTGACTTTTTTTATAATTATTTTATTTTAATTAAACAAAAAGTAGGTACTTGGACCTGTAAATACTTTACATTCGGTTAATGTTAATATTATATCGGCATATTATTAAATTCAATATACCTAATATTCACATAATTATTTAACCTTTTCAAATTAATGAAAGTCTCGACTTTTCTTTCTTTCTCTCTTATTCCTTTTTCCTTCACAATTAAGTTTTTTTTTTTTTTTTGATTTTATGAAGTTCTAGACTAAATCGTTCATATAGATTCTCTTATTTAATCCTATTATCAGCAGATTGAGTGGTCTTTTTCTTGTTTTGTTCCAATTTACTGGTTTGGGATGGGGTTAACTTCGACAAGGGGGCAAAAATTTGGGCGGCGGCGGAGAAGGAGCGGAGGACCATGATTTTAAACAATTAAAAGGTTAAGGGATGGCGGCGGCCATTGGAGAAACCAAAATTTGTGTTTGGGACTCGTTTGGATTTTTACTCGTTGTATAATAATTTTTAACAAATATGAAGGGTCGGTGATGGTAAATTTTGGGATTATAGGTTGGACAAATTCTGAATTTTAACTGGGAGACGGAGGTTCGTGGTAGGCGAAGGGATAACTCTTAGAAAGAAGGCGACAATGCAAGGTTTCCTTTGCCTCCAGAGGAAGGTAGGGTGGGAATGATGTGGACAATTGTTGGTTTTTTATGAACAACCTTTGTTGGAGGTGGTGTGGAGAGAAGAGAGCTATCATGTGTGGGGGCGAAGATATGCTTTTGATGGAGTATAGGCGAGTCTTGATCGAGGTCCGAGGCATTTATCTGAACAAAATAACTTAAGTATTGAGAAGGAAGTTGAGGTTAGTTTCAAGGTGGTGGAGATAAACGTGGATCACCCACCATGTGTTTGGGTGAGTGTTAAGTAGTGTTTTGAGGAGTTTAGAATGAAGGCTATTAGTGGTTACAAAGGTGTGATAAATAAACGATAAGAAAGCACACACCTAATACCATTATGAGAAAGTCACTACAAGTGCACAAATCGTTCTCAAGTAATAGTTGATAAATAAAGTTTGTTCTTAGGTATTTATCGGTTAGCTCAAGCTCACATTCATATATAAGCGTTGAAGAGATTAATCATTTAAACTAAAAATATACATAAAGAAATCATTTGTTTGGTTTTCAAATAATAATTCAAAACAAATAATATTAAACTACTAATGCATATAAAATAACTAATACGAATTTAGATGAGATATAACTTAGGTCTGATAGTAAACACATATCGTCCTAAATCACTATTATAATTATAAGGGTGAACTGAGTATATTTATATATATATATATAAGTAGTCGAGATTCTATAATCTTTCTAACTCCCGTCAGGGTGCAACCACAACACTACCAAGGGACTTGGGTAAGGGGACCTTGCGCAGAGATCGGTGGTTAAATCTACCCCTAATGACTATCTAGTTAGGCAACTATGTTAGATTCACTACCGCCCACTAGACGATTATGTGTTTTTGTAAGCAATTGAATCCCCCGTCAGGTTGACAATCCTAATTACTAAAAGCATTGCTAACTTGATCAAGGCTAGGGCTGGAATAAAGGAATACACAAAATACAGTTATAAAGCCAACCCAAATCAATTAAATTCAGTCCCAAATAATAAATAAACCGAAAAATAGTACTCAAGGATTATACATATTGCAAACCAAGTTATGGGAAAATTACTTCATAATTAAAGAAATAAAACTAAAGAGTAAAGAGATTAGAAACATATTTAAGCTAAGAATTTTATACAAATTACCCTAATGGTAGGAAGAAAAGGATGGAGAAGAGGAGTTGTGATTCTACAACTTCTATTACTTCCTCTTCAAGTCAACTTTCTCTCTTTCTCTCTCTCTCTCTCTCTCTCTGATGAATTTTTGGAGGCTCTGAAGGAAAGGACCTATTTCTTAAGTCAAATCCTAATATATATAATAGACGTAGGGATGAAATCTAGGTCATGGGCTAGGTTGTAGAGTCCTAATCCAATATAAACCCGTTTCCCTTAAAAAAATGGATTGGTTGGCCCATATAAGTTGTAACCTTAATAACTTTTTTGTAGTAACTCCAAATCAGTCGCCGTTAGTGGCCACTCATACGTAATTAAAGAACCTAAATAAATATACAAGGGATCCTTCAAATTCTGTGTCTATTTTACGAGGTACTGAAAATACTATACCTTCCATGTTAGGCCTACAATTTTTGCAATTTCTAAAAACAGTTTTTTTTTGTCCTTTAACTTTGGATTTAGTTTTTGATCTTCTAACCTGGAATACTTGTCTATTTTTTGGTATCTAATGTCATAGTTATACCCCAGAGATTCACATTTAACACACATATTACACAAAAATGCTCTAAAAGTATCAAACCTCCAAAACAGGACAAGAAATGAGAAACACATATATAATAGGGAAAACTCCCTCAGCTAAGCTTATATTACACCTAAAATGATGTCTCATTGCAAGATTATTATCTCAAAAATATGGAGACATAAAGACCACCTACTCAAAGTTATGTCATCCCGACACATTAAGAAATAAAAACAATAGGAAGTCTCTAAAATATACCAGCTAAGTCAAGTAAGCATAGAGGAGAGTGGAATGAAGAATGTGAGTTATGATCCAAAAGAAACTACCTAGAAATTTTAATGGAAAAATATTTACAAACTAAATCACACACATATATATATATACACACACACACACACACACACACACACACTTATCATACAAACAATCAACACGGTTTAAGTTCAAGATTAGATTAGCTTTGTAATACACGAAGGATAGATCTTTCTCCTAGTTTTATATGGAGGCTATAGAGTGTTCATTGACCCTACCTTAGTTACAATTATCCATCTAACTACTCCCAATTGGTTCAGTTTCTCCTAGATCACATAGTCAAGAATCATAAGGTCTTTAAGGTTGTAATGTTGGCTTAGGGACGATATGATCGTATATTGGGATACTGTAGGGTAAGCATTTGACTCTCTCATCACTAGCCATCAAAGAATCGCCTAAACCTTGATTTACTCTCATAAATGGTCTCACTCAAGCCAACATTTTGATTCACTTAATTCGCATCCCCAATAACCCAACATAAACCCAAGATGATCACATAAAAATTCTACTTTGTAGGTTTTTTTCATATATAATCCTTTTCATATCAATTTTGTTTCTTTTGTAAATTATCTACGACTCTCATTTTCATGTGAGCTGTCATGCTACTTCTTTCTTTATATATTTCTTTTCAATATTTTTTATTTTTCTTTTACAGCGGCAAAAGGTTACAATATGAATGGTGAATCATCATCAAAAGCACGTATATAATAAGCTCAAAAATACCCACCCAAGTGTTTCCCATAATTTGAACCCATCACCCCAAACTCAAGCTCTAAAGACGACTGTCTAAGCATTAGGATTTGGGTGCAGGTCATATGAAAAAGTCATATAATCTAAGGGGTATATCTTATAATGTGGCTAATAAAAGGATATGAAAAGTCTATAAGGGTATGAGACAGATAATATTTCATCTAATTATGACATAAGCAAAAAGATACAAAGGCTTATCCAAGAACTATCTTAATTAGTTGTTAAACTATGCAAATTCGTTACTTTCTCATCTCTAGCATGTTCATTAAATGGGTTTATCAACTAGCTCGGATCTCATGGTCTACAAACCCCTCAAGGCTCCCTAAGATCCAAGTTACTTCTACTGCATTGCTTACTAATCCTTTCTTTATATTAATGGGTGTGTTCATGTTACTAGTTCATAACAAATTACCTACTATCATTAACCTACTAAATTTATGCTTCCATTCCGTTAAACACTATCTACATCAAATTCCAACTACCAAATTTTTTATGTTATTTAAAAAGTAATAAAACATAAAAAATGGAGATGAGGGACAACGAATCCCTACACCCCCAACTAAAAAATAAATCGTGTCCCCACAACTAAAAACAAACTCGATTAAAATTTATGAACTAACACATATATCACAAGTAATGAAATTGTATGGAAGTAAGAAAACATACTCTCGAGGTTATTGTATCGCGTCATCAACACCAAAAGTAAGGTCGGTAGATCCTTCATGATATCGCCTCTAACTTGGTCCAAGAGTGACATGACACACACTTATTTTGCTTTGTGTGACATCATTGGCCAAGAAAGTTTGAGCTGCTTCTACTCGACTAATCTCTCACTTACCCTTTCACGCCATGCAATATCCTCTTCTCACGACTCTCTCTCACGAGAAGTCTCCACCTTCGAAGGAATCTTTACACCTGATCCTCTAATAATTGTCTTGATCCACACGTTGTTGATGTTGTTGCTCATTTTATACAACACTTTCTCATTCTCACCATGATTCACATTCTCTTTCTTTAATAGGCAAGTGATCGTTGTTTCACATTTCAAATTGAATAGTGATTGTGGAGTGAGTTGCGAATCACATTACTCCATCAAAGATCACTTGCGCTACATCTACTTCATCCATACGTAAAATACAATTCAAAAAGAGGGCGAATTTCTTACTTATTTTTGAGATTCGAGTGTTCCCAAAAGTGTTTGGTGTGAGGAAGTTGTGACATTCTCTCGTATTAGGTTGAAGGTTCTTGTAAGGCTAAAGTGCCTACAACTATCCTTTGTTTCCTCGCACTAATTCTCTACTCAACACATGCTCATAAAGTTGATCCCAATCAAAACTCTTGATATTCTCCACCGCTTCACGATACTTGCATGGTCTAAACTATTTATTGAATTCGAAGTGGTTCTGAACATCTTCAATTGTGAAAGGAAGTAACTTTCCTCTAACTGGAACTCTACCATCACTATCTTGGCTAAAGAAGCCTATATAGAACTCAACAACCAACTTAATACATAATCTTGAATGTCTCATCATGAATGTGGTTCATCCCATTTGCTCTCCTATCTCTAGAAATCTCTTGTAATCTCCTTCTCCATCTTCTTTCTCGAATACTCTCTCATAAGAAGGTTTTAATCCGGGAATGAATGTTTTGGTGGTAGATAATAAGGCCTTAGAATCTTCGCTCATCTATGGTATAGTAATCTTGATTTGGAGAGGTTGCAGAGTCTTCTCTTTGAAATTTTTAATTGTTTGAAGTTTTAAATTCACCACTTTCGGCTTCTCTCTAATTGCTCGACTCGATTTACCCTTATTCTTTAGTCTCGAACTTGTACACTTCTCACTTGTTTTCTTCTTGATAGTACCCATTACCTTGCTTTGGTCCTCTTCATTTCCCTAACACTAGATATTGTCTCTATTCGTTTTGTTATCTTTTTTGGCCTCCAGCTCAAAGTTTCACCACTTTTAAATTTTACCCTTTGATTATAGTTAGATAAGGTGTTATTTGGGTTAGGAATGGTATAAGGATGATGATTATTGATGTATTCCTTTTTGTGATAGAAAAATAACCTTAGGAGACATCATTTTAGGTATAAATTGGACTTAGTTATAAGATTAATAGTCGCATTTTGCGATAACACACTTTCTTTGTTTTAGAATTATTTGTACTTTTAGAGCTTTTGTGCGTTAAATCGTGTGTTTAGTGTGAAGTTCTTAGGTATATGGATGCTAGGAGGCATCAAGATGAATAGAATAAGTGAATATTCAAGTCCAATTGCAAGAAAAAGCGTTAAAGGAGCAAAAGAAACCACTTTAGCGAAGGTGGAGGAGTTCGAGATTGAGTCAAGTCGTCACTTGTTTCACTTCCCGAGCCCATAAAGTTAGGATTCAGGATTTTTGGTTAAAATAAAAAAGACAGGCCTTGGAGTTATCGACATTTGAGAAGTGTAATCAGTGGGTTTGACTTACGATGCGAAAGTTACAGTGTTTTTACTGAAGTGGTGTAGTGCAATGCGAATCATTTAAAAACGGATTTGGTCCCCCTAATTACTTACTTAAGACCATGTGGGCCTAATCTGTTTTTAATCATTATAAAAGACTCCTTAGACCTCATTAATAAGCACACTTCAATATTTTAAGAGAGAAAGAAAGTCAGAACGCTTAGAAGCAAAAGAGAAGAAGCTGGAGAAGACCATTCTTCACCAACAATAACTTAATCATTCCATCCTTTAGGTTATTTTTAGATTATTTTATGTTTTAGGAATTATGTATTTATTTAATTTAATTTATTTCTTTATTTAATTATGATCTAAATATTACATACTTGAAAATCGCAATATCGGATAAACCCTAAGTTTTATAATTTAAAGTTTTTCGAATTTGGGATTGTTCTAATTTAAATTAAGTCGAGTAATTTCATATTGACTATATTTTTGTGATTATTTACTATTGATATTTTAGCCAATTAGAGATAGGTTTTAGTATTTAGGCTATTCACGAATGGCAACGATTATCCGGAAGGGGGGGGGGGGGGTTAAATACAGAACTAGAATATAGACGCGTGATATGCGTTATTGAACCTGTAGGTCTTAACTAACCACGTACAATTGGGTTAACATCTTAATAATTCGAAAGTAACTTTAGTATCACTCTGACGAGGTCATTAATACCGTATAATTTCTTTCGAAGTCTACCCTTACAAGAATTAGGAGGATCTTAGAGTCCCGACTAATATCAAATACCGACTTTACCCTAAGCAAATGCTTTAAATTGAAGACTTAGGTGAATCCCTAGCAAGACTCGAGTATACATCACATATTAAATAATATTTTTTTAGTTTAGTTTAGTTTTACTTTACTCAATATTCTTGTGTTAGTAGTTATTAATCAAAAACCAAACAAACACCACTTTTATCTATTATTGCAATCAGTTCTACTATTCACTTAAACACTCAACCAAAATCTCACGATCCATGTGGAGACGAAAATCTTGTATTATATATCTATTACTTGGAACGACTCGTACAATTGACATTTGTTGCTTCTCTTCTTTGTTGATTTATATCACACTCTAGGAGCGATCAAGTTTTTGGTGTCGCTGTCGGGGATTGTAGTATTAAGCTTTGTGTTTATTTCTTTTACTAGAGCCATTTATTTATGTTTTACGCATGTCTTGTGTTTTTTCTTTTTCATATCTTTTAGGTTTGGTGCATGGTCTCGTATCCCGAGACAATACTTCGAGGCTACAAGAAAAAAGAGAGAGAAAGGCGCAAACTAGAGTTTGATATGCCGAACAACCACAAAAATCTTGTTATTCAGAACGAAGAGGTTCAACCTCCACAAGGAGGAAATGGTCAAGCCCAACTGGGACAAGAACCATGGTTCCTGCAGGTTCCTGAGCAAAACCATTCTGATTACCTACACTAGGTATCGGTCCTCCAGACATTCAATCTCTTAGATTCAAGCAAAACACGGGTATGTTGAATCAATTTCAAGACTTCGGTAAATTTAGAGGATGGGTTTGGGAAGATGCATTAGAACCGCGCAGAAGTTCATACATAAATACGATGCATACATCACGCAAGGTGTGACGCGAGAACATATATATATATATCTTGCAATGTTTCAATTTTTCCTCACAGTCGCATCAAGCGAGTGGTTTGATCAACAACCACGAGATCAAATCACTACATGGGATGAACTGCAAACAATTTTCTTTGATCGTTATTATACTAGAAACATGAGGTTGGATGCACATCTAGAATTTGCCTTACTCGATCAAGAGAAATATGAGTTAGTTGGAGCATGTTGGACAAGATTTCAGTTATGTTTAAGGCAAGTTCCAAATCATGGCTACTCAAAAGATAAAATTTTTTCCATGTTCTATAAAGGCCTTAACGGAAGGTCAAGGAAGGATTTTGATCTGCTATGCAGAGGTATTTTTTTATGGTTATATCAACCCATACAACAATGATATTAAGCAAAATGGTGAAGAATGAGATGGAGTGGCAAACCATGAGAACACCAATTTGAAATTCCGAAAGAGGAAGAGGTACAGTGCACCGAGACAGTGCGACCAGAAAGCTCATGAAGATAGTACTACTGTTTCCTTGATGATTATTTAGGGTATAATCAAATCCGCGTGGACCCTGAAGATCAGAACAAGACGAGTTTCACGTGTCCTTTTGGCACCTTGGAATTTCTAAGAATTCAATTTGGATTATGTAATGCACCTTCCACGTTCCAACAGTGCATGATGGCGATATTCTGGGACATGATTGATTAGTTCCTTGAGGAATTCATAGCCGCCTTTTCAGTTTTTGGAGATAACTTTGATGATTGTTTGCAAATATTGAAAAGGTTTTAATTCGTTGTAAGGAGACTAATCTGATATTGAATTGGGAGAAGTGTTATTTCATGGTTCATGAGGGGATCGTGTTGGGACACATGGTTTCGAGTAAAGGTCCGGAGGTTGATTGTGCAAAAATAAAGGTGATCAATACTCTTCCGCCTCCTATTTCTATTAAGGGGTGAGGAGATTTCTGGGTCATGCTGGTTTCTATCGTCGCTTCATCAAAGACTTCTCCAAAATTGCCAAATCGTTATGCAACTTACTTGAGAAGGACACAAATATTTCTTGATGAAGCTTGTATGGCGGCATTTTTGGTTATCAAAGAGAAGCTTATCTCCACGCCTAGTATAGTTCCTCCTGATTGGGATAGTTTGTTCGAGGTAACGTGTGATGCTAGTGATCTTGCTATGGGTTCCGTGTTGGGTCACCACATAGAGAAGGTATTTCATACCATTTATTATGCTAGTAAGACTTACACAGGTGCACAAGTGAATTATACCATGATCGAGAAGGAATTGTTGGCTATTGTGTACACCTTTGATTAGTTTCGTTCCTATCTCCTTGGAGCGAAAGTTATTGTGTACATAGACCATTTTACAATTATATACTTTACGGAAAATAAGGATGCAAAGATTCATTTTATTAGATTGGTATTGCTGTAACAATTTTTTGACGTAGAGATTTGGGATCGAAAGGGAAGCAATAATCAAGTTGTCGATCATTTGTCGCGTCTTGAGGGTTCTAATGTCAACAGTGGACCAGAGTTGGTCAAGGAGGTATTACCTGATGAGATCTTATTTATGATGACCGCAAATAGTACTCCTTGGTATGCATATATAGCAAATACCAATGTAAGTGGATCTTTCGCAGAGGGATCTAACTCATAAGAGAAGAAGAGATTGGCTCCCGGAATCCCGGTTGGTGCACTGTAAGTTGGCTACCCTAATCCTTAAGGGGTTTTGCCTTCTTCATTTACCTTCTCCCACAAGGAACACCATTGTTATGACCCCAAGCTCCATATATACCGGCAATCTATCATCAAAACACCACAAAATCATCAAATCTTCCCTCTAAACACCATCAAAACACATAACCATCTCACAAATCCTTCCAAAACACCAATAAATTTTAACTTCTATTCCAAATTTTTTCTTTACCCAAAATTAAGTTTCATCCTTTAAACCCCTCCAAAACCTTAAAATAATCACCACCCATCTCATATAACACCACAAGCCTTATCAATCCACCCCCAAAACATCAAAATTCACAACTTTCATCTCTAGTTTTTGAATTTTTGAACCTTTGAGTTCGGGGCTATTTGAGATGACGAAAAAAATGGATTCCTTCTGCTATAGTCGTAAGCTGAGCAGTAATTCTAGAAAAAGGAATTCTCTTGGGGAAAATCCAAAGAAAGCGATTGAGATTCTAGATTTGAGTTCAAAGCCTAAGGTTGGAGAAGGCAAGACCATGAAGAGAAAAGAGAACCCAAGTGAGGTACCACATGAAGAGCCTATCTTGGAATTGAATAATCAATTGCTAGCGACACCATGAATGAACACAGTTTCGTGAGAAGAAAGATGATGGACATGAATCCCAAGAGGGAGTTTGTGAGATGGAAAGATCAAGTTCGTGACCCGGTTGTTAATTTGAAGTTTCGTTTTGGGAACGAATTTCCGGTAGGTATAATGAACGGTGAATTCAAAGAGTATGCGGTAACCTATGACAAGTTTGGATGGAAGAGTTGAGAAAGAGAGATCTTGCGTTTATTCCAACCATGGTTCGAGAATTTTACAAAGAGTTAGTTTTTGCAAATGGAGACGCCAAAAAATTATGAAAAAAGGCAGTTCCATTCTCAATAGAGTGTCAAATACCATGAAACGATTAGTGATGAGAACTTAGAGTGGAAATCGTTCTACAGTCAAGTTTGATTTGTGGGCGAGAATCCATTCCCAAAGGATAAAGATATCAAGGTCGGGTATTAAGTAGCGACTTGCTACCACACGCTAGAGTATGGTCCCGTTTCATTATTCCTACATTCTTTGGCAACACTCTATTTTCGAGGTAGGAAAAACTTATTTTAGAGAAAGAAATCGATGTAGCTCGTGTTATCTATGATCACATAATGGCTTTCGCAAAATCTCCTATTACTCAACACAACCTCAGATTTCCATGCACAATTTCCAGGATCTGTATGAAAGCTAAAGTGCCACACATGAATGAAGAGGACGAGCCTACAGAGAAATGAGAAGATGTTACAGAGATATCAATTGCGAAAATTTATAAATAAGCCGATAAAATGGGTATTGATCTAGATAAGCCCTTTGGGGAAGAGTGAGGTGCCAGACCTCCATCAAGAAAGAAAAAAGTTGTCAAAGAGAAAGAGGTGATAGAGCGACTGAGAAAATTAGAAGAGAAACATGAGAAGATAATTGCAGCTATGGGAAATATGACACGAGAGTTGGTGCTTATGAAAAACGCATTAGATTGGGGAACACAACACAATTTACCACTTACACCCTGATCAAGAAGAATGCTCAACCTTAACGTGACATTGAAAGTGATCGACTTAGTGCCGATTGAGATATATTTCCTTAACTCTCTTCTCATTAGTAGTGTAAATTAGTTTATCTTCTTTATAGAGTCTTTTCGGATCGTGGGGACACGACTCATTTTTTTAGTTTGGGGTGGGGTACTCGTTGTCCTCCATTCCCTGTTTATGTGCTAAATGTTTTATTGCTTTTCCAGAAGAAAAAAAATTAGTTTTAAGAATGATTTGGATGTAGAGTTTGTTGAATGGCCCCAAAAAGAAAACTTTTTGTAAATTAATGATAGAAAATAGTAGACCTTAGAGTTAGTGCATAACACCCTTGAATGCATGCAAACACTAGACTGTAGATAGGAACAATTAATGAACAATGCAAAAGAATGATGCTTGAACTTATTAAGAATGAGTTGTGTGTAGAATGTGCGATCTAAATAAGTTGAGAACCCATTTAATTATGAACTAAAGGTGATAATGGAGCGATGTCACTAGGAAAATGACAGAGGCAGTTCTTTGATAGCCACTTGAGACCTTTTTAACTTTCTAACCAGTTACTAATTTATATCCTTCTTAGCCTTCGCTCCTAGAGTGTGATATAAATCAACAGTAAATAGGAATAGCAACTAACCGCAAGTGTACGGGTCGTTCCAAGTAATAGATAAGTAAAAACAGGATTATTGTTTCCACAGGGATTACGAGTTAAGATAAATGTGTTTAGATAACAAGTAGAGTTAAATGCTGAAAGAAAGAAAATAGATATTTGTTTTGATTTTTTAGATAAGAAAAGACTAAACACAGGAATGTAGAGTAAACTAATATTATAGTAAAATTAAACTACAAAGGATGAGAAATATAAGTGAGTCTCGCTAGGGAATCACCTAAGATAAAAATCTAATGCATTCGTTTTAAGGGCAAATGGGTAACTGATATTAGCCGGGACTCTAATATCTTCCTAACTCCCGTCAGGGTAGACTTAGGAAGCAATCCTACGGTAATACGGACCTCGTTAGGGCGACTATAAGCTACTTTCACATGTTTAAGTAATTAACCCAATTGGCTACATGGTTAGTCAAGCCCGCCAGGATCACGAACACCACGCGTTTCAATCATAATTCTGTAATTAAAAACCCCCTTTCCGGATGATCACCGCCACTAGCGAATAGCCTAATTACTACAACCTACCCTTGATTCACGACGTCAATGATAGTAAATAAATGTATAGATAAAACAATATGCAATTACGCCACTTAATTTAAATTGACACAATCCTAAATTAGAAAAACATTAAATCAGAAATTAGGTTTCATCCCCAAAATACGAGTCTAAAGTAATCTAGGTTTAGCTCATATTGAAATTAAAAGCAAATTTTTTTTTTACAAGTATACATGTTCCTAAGAAAAGAAATAAAATAACCTAGATAGGAGAATGACTTGAGTTATTGGTTGAAGAAAAGTGTTTCTCCAACTTCCTCTCTTGTCTTTGCCTTGCCCTTTCTCTAAGGATGATATAATATGAAACTAAATTAGAAGGTACTGATTAATGAGGTCTAAGGAGTCTTTTATAATTATTAAAAATAGATTAGGTCAACCTTGGGCTTAATTAAGTGATTAGGGCCCAAGTCCATTTTGCAATCCCCACATCTATTGTACACCATTCAATAAAACAGACATAACTTTTGAGTCGCTGGCTATGTTGTATATCTCGGTTTTGTGGCCTAGGCGAGATTAGACGGTTTTGAATCCCGTCGTGTAATTTTGTGTATTCAGTAATATATACGTCGTATTTATAAAAAAATTAACTATTTAAGCCTTAAAATTTATCTAACAACACTACAGTAAATAAAAAACATTAAATTTTGAGTTATATCAATTCAAGAATTCTCGAGAGTAAAAAAATAAAAAGAAGGCATATGCGACCATTTTTTGCCATTAATCGGTGCCTAAGCGGCCACTTTTGCAATTAATCGGCGCCTAGGCGAACTAGGCGCCTCTTTCTCGGCGACTAAGGCGTTAGGCAAAAACGCCTAAATTTTTTACTAGGCGTAAGCGACTGAGGGGGGAGTTGACACCTAGGCGACGCCTAAGCGCGCCTAGTTAGAAAGATCTACAACATAGCTCGCTGGTCCATATCACCTGATTCCACTTTTTGAATTCCTCTAACTCAGAGGTGCACCTTTTTCATTTGAATCACTAGGTCTGAATCTTCATCGTTGGGCTCGGGGAATCCAATAAAATGTGAATTTTTCTCCTTTAACTCTTTTTCTTGATCTTGGACTTCAAACTTCACTTCTTCCATTCATCTTGGTTCCTACTAGAATCCATGTACCTAAGAACTTCACACTAAACAAGCAAATTAACGCACAAAAGCTCTAAAAGTTATAATGATAAAAATCTGAAGGAAGAAAGTGCGATAAAGCAAAATATGCTTACAAATCAACTAACTAAGTCCAATTTCTACCTAAAATGATGTCTCCTAAAGAAATTTATTTTTATAACAAAAAGGGGGACATCAAGAACCCCAACTCAAACCTTTGTCGTCCCGACAAGATAAGAACAAAAGTAGAGGTCTAAGGTAAGAAGCAAATGTAGAATCTAAAGAATAAACCCAAAGCAGAACTTAAAATAAATTTCATATAGTACAATATAAGAACTAATGCACACATACACCTATCATACAAAATCAAACACATGATAATTTCAATTCAAATTAATTTCACAATGCTAGAAGAATACACTTGATACTTAGCTCGAGATGGTGGCTATAGGGTGTTCCTTGATCTTTACTTGCTTTGAACACTCCACTTAAATTACTGGTGGTCCTTTATGTGTTCTAAAATAAATGCAAAAGTAAGTGAACCACAACCGCAAGTGTACGGTTGTCCCAAATAGTAATAATGATTCCAGGATCGTTCGCAGGGACGGTTTGGTTAACTACAATGCTTATCAGATAATGAATGGTTGCACTTATGAAAGCAAGTAAAGATATAATGATTGATTGTTTGTTTGTATTAATTCTAAGTAATGAAAGACTATAAAGAAAATGCAATGAAATACTAAAACGCAAGTAAATGAATGTGAGACGCAAATATGAGAAGGCAACACTTGAGAACGCAAGGGATCCTCCTAATTCTATTTTATAACCTATGCTATTTAAGGGTTAAATCGGTCAATTACAATGGTCGGGATTCTAAATTCCTTATACCCCCGTCAGGGTGGACTATAAGGCTACCCTAGAGTGTCACTAGTCCCGTCAGGGTAAATATGATCCACTTTCGGATGATTAAGCAATTTTACCACATTGACCCTAAAATTAATTAAGCTCATCAGAGTCAATAGCTTCTATTTCAGATTGAATAATTAAGTCCGTACCTAAACCCTCCGTCAGGATGATCCACACGCCACGTATGTGGAATAGCCTAGATACTAATACCTGTTCTTAGTTCATGACTCCAAAAACAGTAAATAATCTCAAATTATCGAAAAGAGTAAAAGACCCAATTTAATTTAATTTAACAGAAACCCAAATTCAGACATAGAAATTCAATAGAATCGGGTTTCACCCATAAAGCATTCTCAAGTACTTAAAATAAATTAGCTCATACTAATTAAAAAGAAAACTAAATTAAAAGAAACGGAATTCATATTGTTTTACAGAATTAAAAATAAGAAAGACCTAATTTCCGGAATTGAATTTGGCTGAGAATAGAGATATAGTCTCTTTCCAGCTCTACAGCTTTCTTCTTCTTCCTTCTGCTTCTTCTCTCTTGATGTTTTATTTTGTAAAAAGTGAATTGTGTCAAAAATAGAAGTCAATAGCTCCTTTTATAACCTAAAATTCGGATTAGGCCTTGGGCTTAAAATTAAGTCACTAATTAAAAGCCCAAGTCCATTTTCTAAGCCCAAAATCCCGTAACTTCTGCACCACCTCCACTAAAACGGCTCTAGCCGATTCGTTATAACTCCGATTGACCTGAAATCACTTGATAAATTTCCGTAACTTGATAAGGAACATATTATATTCAAAGGAAAGCGGTTAAATCATCTCTTAAGTGCCTCGAAATCAGAAATCTTTGGCCTGTTTTCTAGATTTGCAGCTCTAAAATGAAATTCTTTCGGGATTTATCTTCAAGTCTTGACTCCATATCACGATCTTTGACTTTATTCTCGGATTCCTTTCCTAGCTAACATTCAAAACCTACAAACTTTTCACTAAAATACACAAGATTATGCGCAAAAGTTTAATAAATCAAAAATACTAGAAATAAAATAGGAATTCCGGATTATTGCATTTTTAACTCAAAAGTCTATCAAAATGTTCAAATAAACATAAAAAATGATGTCTCCCAAGGGTCGAAAATAGGAACAATTAAGGAGACATCAAGACCCCCAACTCAAATCTTTGTCGTCCCGACAAAATAAAACAAAACAAAGGGGTAGAAGTAAACGTAAGAACAAGTAGAAGCTAGCAAATACACCTAAAGCAAGTCTTAAGACAAATCTCATATAGCAAACTCAAGAATCTAATATACACATACATCTATAATGCAAAATCAAACACAAATAATCTCAATCATAAAATTAAAGTCGCAATGCTTGAATATTACACTTGTACTCATCTCTGTATGATGGCTATAGGGTGGTCATCAATCCTAACTCGCTTTGAACGCTCCACCTAGTATATTCCCTATCAACAGAATCATAAATTCACTATGCACTTAGGAATCACGAGGTCTTTATTGTTTTAATATTGGCTTAAGGACGGTGTGGATGTATATTTGAAGTGAGCTTTTGGCTCTCTCCTCACTTACCATCAACAATGTCCTCGAGCTTGAGTTTACGCTAAAAAATGTTCTCACTCACCCATTTACGCAACAATTTAGCGTCCCATGCCTACCCACTATAAACAAGATGATCTTTCAGAAAAATTCCACTTTGCCGGATGTTTTATTCATTCATGTTTTTCTTTTTCTTTTCTTTTCTTTTTTTTTTACAGATGCAAACCGGGTTCCCGGTTTTGTGAAATCCGGGTACCCAGTTTCTACTGTATGATTTTCGAATTTTTTCATTTTTTTTCTTTCTTTTTCATTTGTCTTCATTCCCGGCAAAGGGTTACAAGTATATATCATCTGCAATTGTGCTACAATACAAAGCACATCAATCCCAACCCAATAAATTCCCCATAAGTGGACTCACCACCCCAAACTCAAGCTCGAGAAATGTCTCAGGATTGTGATTCAAGTGCGGGTCATATGGTCATGCCTAATAATCTAAGGGATAATGGCTTATATCGTGGCTACAAAGAAAAGGATAAAGGCTCAAAGTGGGCTAAGACGGATAATAATTAATATAAGGGATAGAAGGCTAAAAGGTTACAAATGGCTAACAAAGAACTGCCCCTATCATTTTCCTAAGTATATAGCTTGTCTTTAGTTCATATCTAGGTGGGTTCTCTACTAATTAGGATTTCACGTTCTACACACCAAACATATTCCTTAAGTACAAGCTTACTTCATTTGCATTGTTCATTAATTTTTCCTATCAATTATCTATGTTTGCATGCAATTCTAAATGCGTTTTATATCAATCACTAAAGTCCACTATTTACTATCATATATTCATCAAAAGTATGCTTAAAGGGACATTTAAAATTTTCTACAGTCAAACGCAAATCCGAAAATTCTTTTATTGAAAGCAAATAAAACAAATAGCACACAAAAACTGGGATGAGGCAACGAACCCCACCCCAAACTCAAAAATGAGCCGTGTCCCCTCGACTCGAAAAGACACAATAAATCAATTAAACTAATATACACTAAAAGGAAGGATTAGAAAACGTATCTTAACCAGCGCGTGGCTGGTTACCGGTGTTGCGTTCTGGACCTTTATCTCGCGTAACAGCATCATAAATCGCGTTTTGAAGTGTGTTTACGCCTAAGATCAAAGTTTGAAGAAGGTCCAATTCTCGTGTCACGTTTCCTAAGGTAGCAATCATCTTCTCTTGATTCTCTTCCAACACCCTTATTTTTTATTCCAACTCAGGAGCATTCTTCGCTTTCTTTGGTGGAGGAGCTCTAGGAGTCTTCGTAGCTCGTGTTGCTTCATCATGGATATTTTGAATTGTAGTCAATGCCATGCTCACTCCAACTGAAACACCGTCAATATCTGCGTTCCTACGCGGAATCTTTGCGTCTAGGCACAAAGTAGTGATAGTACAAGGAAACTTGAGATTTTGTTGTTTCATTGGAGCTCTCGCGAATTCCATGATTGTGTCATAAATAATTTTAGCAACGTTCATTGGTTTCTCCTCCAAAACACACTTGATGAAAATTATATGTTCCTTATTCAATTTGGATGTGTGTTTAATTCCAAAGAAAGTAGGGATTATGAAACAAGACCAAACCTTCGCACGAGGTGTCAAACTACTGCTGTAAAACTGTCCAGGATACCTTTCTCCTTCAGGAATTGGGCTAGCCCCATTAACAAGCACAGTACCCCAAAGGGATTCATAATCGAAAGAAGGGTCACTAAGGGTGTCTTGGAACGGACATGAACCAGTAAAGTTGGGTAATTTCAAAGATATCCGAATAAGTTCAATAGAGAAAGGAACTACCTTTTTGCGAATTACAATTGCCTCACGGGAAATAGCTAATCCTTCATAAAATTCTCGCACAAAAGTAGGAATAAACTCAAGCTTCCTTTCTCTCAATTCTTTCCAACCAAACTTGTCACAAGCCACATCATATTCTTTGTGAGCACTACTCATAATACCCTTAGGAAAATCCGTCTCCTCACCAAACTTCAAAAATTCAATTCTCTCACGAACCTGGTCATTCCAAGAAGTATAAACCCTCTTTAGCTTATGGGCCCACACCTTCTTTCTCGGGGGTTTTTGTTGAGCTGGTACTTCCAGAACTTCTTGTTCTGTTTCATCCTCAATTTCTTTCTCAATCTCATCTTCATGTTCTTCTTCACTTTCGGGTTCATCAATTAATCTTCTCCTCTTACCCGTGATTTCTTTCTTTTTCGGAGCAAGCTTAACCTCTTCAGTATTTCGCTTAGGACGCGAATCAGGAATCTCAATAGCTTTTACTTGGGTACCACCAATAGTGGTCTTCTTTCTAGGGGAAGTTCTTCGGAAATCACCGGTCCTATTAATCATCTCTTTCCACCCCAAACTCAAAACTTCAAATAGTGAGAAACTAGAGAAAAGTTAAGAAATTTGATGTTTTGAGGCTTATGAATTGAAGATTAAGGTGGAATATGATATGGGTAATGATTAATTTGGGTGGGAGAAGGCAGAATTGGGTTTAATTTAAGGGTTGGGTGAAGAACAATCTTGGAGAAAAACCAAGGTTTTGATGTTATTTTGGAGAAGAGGTGAGTTGATTTTGTGTTTTTGTGATGAAAGAGGGTAGAATAAGATGGTATTTATAGGTTTCAATGATGATTTTCGGAGGTGGGAAGTGTGTGGGTGCGTTTTAGGTAAAAACTTGCAGAAGAGGCTAAAGAAACTAGGTTAAAGGAGGCAAAACCGCCTCTCACAGTTGAAAACCGGGTTCCCGGTTTTGAAAATCCGGGTACCCGGTTTCGCGTCGCTGTGTCGGCGCGAAAACAATTACCTAATTAATTATATTTATTTATTTATTTATTTTACCTCAAAACGCAATTTGTGGCTGGACCCCAAGACGCTGGGTCAGAACTTCACCCTTCGAAACCGGGTACCCGGTTTTGGTGAAACCAGGGCCCCGGTTCGTGTCGACGGCGCAGACCAAGACGCAGCCAAAGGCTGGCCCCGAAACGCTGGGTCAGAGAAGTCCAAAAAATTACAGCTCCAAAACCGGGTTCTCGAATTTGCGAAATGCGGGAACCCGGTTTCCGTCGATGGCGCGACTGGTGACGCAGGTGGTGACACAGCGGATGGCGGGACCCAAGACGCTGGGTCAGAACCTCGTAATTTTTGGCTTTCGAAACCGGGTTCCCGGTTTTGTGAAAACCGGGTTCCCGGTTTACCCCTGGAACACCACCTATTTTTCTTCTCTTTTCGCCCTTTCGACCCCAAACTCTTGACCTTTTTACCCCTGATATCATAAAAAACAACTACCCTTCCTCATTTCTTAATAATAAACACTAAAATTATGAAAATCAAACTATTTTACACTACGAAAATATAAAACTCAAACTAATGTACAATGAATTGGCTTTTGTTTAACGTCGTTAAGCTCGACGGGTTACCTCACGCTTCTAGGGAGTCTCAAGGAGGTACATGACCTCCCAGGGATGTGGATCTTCCAAGCGGTTGGTATCTTCACCTCCATGGTATATCTTTAAACGATGACCGTTCACCATAAAGGTACGGTTCTCTAGTGGATGTTCTATTTCTATCGCCCCATGAGGTGTAACTTTGGTCACAATGTATGGACCCGACCACTTAGACCTTAACTTACCCGGATAATTGCTGAACTTTGAATTATACTTCAATACTCTTTGTCCCACTTCAAAGTTCTTTGTACAAATCCGATTGTCATGCCATTTCTTCGTGTTTTCTTTGTAAAGTTTAGCATTTTCATAGGCATTCAATAGGAATTCGTCAAGTTCGTTAAGCTTCATCATACGATTCTCTCTGGCTAAGGTAGGATCTAAGTTTAACTGCGCAATCGCTCAATAGGCACCCATTTCTAGCTCAAGAGGTAAGTGACAAGCCTTACTATACACCATAAGATACGGAGATGCACCAACTGGAGTCTTAAACGCAGTACGATAGGCCCACAACGCATCATCTAACTTCATCGACCAATCTTTTCTTGTAGGACCAACGGTTTTCTCTAGGATTGACTTCACTTCACGATTCGATACTTCAGCTTGACCATTGGATTGTGGATGATATGCAGTAGATACACGGTGTCTTACTCCATACTTCTCTAGAACAGCCTTCAAATACTTATTAACGAAATGAGATCCTCCATCGCTAATAATCACTCTAGGTGTACCATGTCTAGTGAAAATATGTGACTTTAAGAACTTAATCACCACTCATGAATCATTGGTTGGTAAAGCCACGGCTTCTACCCACTTGGACACATAATCAACAGCTAATAAGATGTATAGGTTACAATTTGAAGGAACGAATGAACCCATAAAGTCTATACCCCAAACATCGAATATTTCAACTTCTAACACATTATTACGTGGCATCTCATCCCTCTTGGATATGTTTCTGGTAAACTGGCATCTGGTGCATCTCTCAACATATTCATGACAATCTTTAACAAGAGTAGGCCAGTAAAAACCAGATTGGAATACCTTAGTAGCAGTTCTATCTCCCTTGAAATGTCCTCCGTATAGAGAATCATGGAATCCAGCTATAATGGCTTCTGTTTCCTCCTTGGCTACACATCTTCGTATCATTTGGTCAGCACAAACTTTGTAGAGGAAAGGATCCTCCCAAAAGAATTGTCTAGCACGATGAGCAAACCTTTTTCTTTCTTGATAAGTGGATCCTTCAGGAAAAGAACCACTCACAACTAAATTCGCAATATCTGCATACCAAAGAGCTTCATAATCACGAACCACAAACAAATTCTCATTAGGAAACTCTTCTCTAACTCTTTCAATACCACTATTCATCTCTGAACCTTCAAGACGCGATAGATGATCTGCAACCTGATTCTCACAACCCTTTCTGTCTTTAATCTCTAAATCGAACTCTTGAAGCAACAAAACCCATCTGATTAACCTCGGTTTAGCATCCTTCTTTTCCATAAGATATCTAATCGCCGAATGATCTGTATAAACAATAACTTTCGCTCCAAGAAGATAAGAGCAAAACTTATCGAATGAATACACAACTGCTAGCAACTCTTTTTCTGTAACTGTATAATTAACTTGAGCACCATTTAAAGTTTTACTAGCATAGTAAATTGAATGAAATATATTATCTTTTCTCTGTCCCAATACAGCTCCCATACATAAATCACTCGCATCACACATAACCTCAAACGGTAAACTCCAACCTGGAGGTAAAACTATAGGAGCAGAAATAAGCTTTTCTTTGATTGCTTGAAAGGCCGCTAAACAAGCTTCATCAAAAAGAAATTTGGAATCCTTTTCAAGTAAGTTGCATAACGGTTTAGCGATCTTAGAAAAGTCTTTAATAAATCTCCTATAAAAGCCAGCATGGCCCAGAAAACTCCTTACCCCTTTAACAGAAACCGGAGGGGGAAGAGTTTTGATTACCTCTATTTTCGCTCTTCGACCTCTAATCCAGCACTCAAAATCTTGTGACCCAGAACTATACCTTCTCTAACCATGAAATGAAACTTCTCTCAGTTTAAGACCAAATCTGTTTCCTTGCATCTGATTAACACCTTCTCCAAGTTATCTAAACATTTATCAAAATCATCACCAAACACGGAGAAATCGTCCATAAAAACTTCAAGAAAATTATCGATCATATCCCAGAAGATGGCCATCATACATCTTTGAAAGGTAGCAGGTGCATTACACAACCCAAATGGCATTCTGCGATATGCAAAAGTACCAAAGGGGCATGTAAATGTTGTTTTGTGTTGATCTTCTGGAGCCACGTAAATCTGATTATACCCGGAGTAACCATCTAAGAAACAGTAGTATTCTCTTCCGGCTAACTTATCTAACATTTGATCAATGAAGGGCAGAGGGAAGTGATCTTTTAAGGTGGCCTTGTTCAATTTTCTGTAATCCATACAAACTCTCCAACCAACTACTATTCTTGAAGGAATCGCTTCATTTTTATCATTAAGAATTGTTGTCATTCCTCATTTCTTCGGTACACACTGAACTGGGCTCACCCATTCACTACTCGAGATGGGATAAATAATCCCCGCGTCTAAAAGCTTGATCACCTCTTTCTTCACTACATCCTTCATCGCGGGCATTAACCTTCTTTGACCTTCAACTGAGCGTGCGTTATCATCTTCAAGTATGATTTTGTGTTGACAATAGGAGGGACTAATGCCTTTGATGTCAGCAATTGTCCAACCTATTGCCTCTTTGTTGTCTCTTAACACACGCAACAGTTTATCTTCTTGAGGACCTGTTAAATTTGCTGAAACAATCACATGTAGAGTTTCATTAGTACCTAAATACGCATACCTCAAGTGTGCTGGTAAGGGCTTTTCTTCCAATTCCGGAGGAGATTCAATTGAAGGCTTCTTTTTAGGAATAATCTCCCCCGGTTCTCTCACAGGTTCATAGGCAAGACGCCTATACTTTGGATTCTCAGAATTAAGAGCTGCCACTGTTTCGGCAAGCTCTTCCATCATCTCAAGTAAGTCTAATGTCAAAGCGGCCTGCAAAATGTAATCATAATTAAAACAATCAAATACCTCTTGCGATGCCTGCTCAACTACATCCATTCTGAAGCAATCTTCCTGAGAATCTGGAAACTTCATAGCTCGGAACACATTAAATTTGACCTCCTTGTCTTGGATCCTCATCGTCAATTCGCCGTTTTCTACATCAATCAATGTACACCCCGTGGCTAGGAATGGTCTTCCCAAAATAATGGGGACATTCCTATCCGCGTTGTATTCAAGTATAACGAAATCAACGGGAAATACTAACGTACCTGCCTTAACAAGGACATCTTCAATTCGGCCTTCTGGATGTGCAAGAGATCTGTCCGCCATTTGCAAGACCATATAAGTAGGTCTTGCTTCTCCAATTTTCAGCTTATCAAAGATCGATTTGGGCATCAGATTGATGCTCGCACCCAAATCGCATAGTGCTTTACCTTTCCATTCTTCTCCAATCGATATCGGAATTGTGAAACTCCTAGGATCAACTAACTTTTGAGGTAATTTGCTTTGACAAATAGCACTACATTCTTCAGGAAGACCAATCATCTCATTATCACAGTATGGCCTTTTGTTAGTGAGGGCTCTTTTCAAAAACTTACTATACTTGGGAATATCTTGGATAGCTTCCAACAACGGAATGTTAATACTAAGGCCCTTCACTCTATTAAAGAACTTCTGAAAATTGGCCAAATCACCCTTTTTCTGAACGCGAGATGGAAACGGTGGAGGAGGGCGATTACTCATAACATCATCTCTTTTCTGTGGAATCTCACTTGGCCTCTCTATTTCTTCAACCTCAACATCTTTTTCTTTCTCACCCACATCCTTTTCTTTTCTTGGACTTCTTTCTCTTTCATAACAGGAAAAGGAGGCGGAGGGAGGTTTTTACCACTTCTAAGAGTAACAGCTTTGCAATCTTCATGTTGTCTCGGATTTTCTGTGTTACTAGGGAGTTTCCCTTGTGGACGCTGATTGAGCTGTTTTGCAAATTGATCCATTTGGTTCTGTAATAGCTTGATACTTGCATCAGACGCTTGTTGATTCTGCATAGCTTGCGTCTAGAGAGCAATTAGGCTTTCGACGGTTTTCTGAAGTGTAACAACACCTTCTTGTGGATGGGCCGGTAAGGCTTTTTGGTTCATGGTTTCATTGTAAGAGTCTTGAGGAGCTTGTCTTTGCACATAGTTCCCTTGATTCTGTCCTCCTTGATAGTTATTGTGTGGTCTTGGATTGAAATTGTTACCTTGGGAACGCGACTGATACGCATATGTAGGATTAGCTGCCCCATTAGGATTTGAGTATTGAAACCCTAGATGGTTTCTGTTAGGCTGATATCCATTACCACTTAAATTAAAGTTACCTCTGTTGGAGACAAACATCACAGGCTCTTGATTATTCGGACAACTTTCCTCATCATGATCATCTACCCCACAAATCGAACACATATAAACTTCTTGTGCAGCTTGCACAACTACCTTCTTACCCGAAAATCCTTTTTTTACAGCTAAAGTGAGTTGTTTCAATTGTTTCTCTATGGTGGTTTGAATCTTGTTCTCAAGCGTAGCGAACTTTTCTTCGATATTAACCTTATTCACTCCTTTAACCGGGGTTCTTACTGAAGTCCACCCAACTTCATTCTTTTCTGTTCTTTCCAAGATGATTTTTGCATGAACGGGTTGAACTTGAAGAAATCCCGCACCACATAGCAAATCCAATTTTTCTCTTGAAGTACCATCAAGGCCTTTGTAAAAGATTTTTAGCTGTTGTTGTTCTAAAAAGCCATGATCGGGAACTCTACGTAAACAAATCTGAAATCTTGTCCAGCTTTTACCCAAAGTTTCATCATATTCTTGGCGGAAATGCGTTAATTCAAGTTGATCATCTAACCTCATGTTACTTGGGTAATACCTGTCAAAGAAAGCAGTTTCTAATTGTTCCCAGTTTGTTATCTTCGTAGGTTCTTGCGTATCGTGCCATTCACTTGCTCCATCAATAACGAAAAATCGAAACGCAGCAAAATACATTTGTTCTTTCGAAACTCCTTGTGTGATATAAGAATCACATATCTGCTTGAATTTCTGTACTGCTCGGATGGGATCTTCTCCAGCTTTACCACGAAAATTTCCAAAATTTTGGAATTGAGCTAACATACCCGAATCTGGACGAAACCTCGGAACATCTATGTTTGGAGCACCTACCCTTAAAGCGGGAGCACGGAATGGAACCTCTTCTGGTCCATTAACAAACCATGGATCTATTTGGACTTGAGCTGGAGGATTAGGATTGACTGGCGGAACCTGAGGATTAACACCTTGTGGCGCTATTGGTTGGTGGTGTGGCCTAAGGTGTGATAAAAAGATGTATAAAATAAGTGCAAATAAACACCCTAAGTTAACACGGTTCTGCAAGTATACAGATCGTATGCAAGTTTTAATGAATAAGTAAGATTCGTTCCTCAGGGACTACGAAGGTTAAGAAGAACTTATGCAAATTATTCAAGTGCATATATTACAGATAGAAAAGATAATACGCTAGTAGAAAGAAGAGAAAGATAGATATTTATTTGGTTTTCTAATAAATAAACTAAACTAATAAACTAAAGACAATAAAACAAATAAAAGAAAAGAAAAGAAAAGAAGATAGTATGAAAGTCTAGCTTGAGTTATTAGCATGCAATCCCCACTAGTTTTGCCGTTCTAAACATGTAAGGGTAAATTATGTAGTATTTCCCTAATCGGTCCCAATATGCTATCGGTAGTTTAAAATAGGATTTACCTGTGTCAATAAGGCTTCCTAAGCAAACTTTTCCTGTAATTGGTAAAGAGTCACAAGACTCAACCATAGTGATTATCTAGATAGGTTGGGTTGTCAGATCAGACCTAATACTAGACGTTATGTGCTAAACATGCAATTAAACACCGTTGTCAATGGTGACCTAATTACTAGATGGTAATTCTATATGGGCGCGCATCCACAAGAACACAGAATATAAATTCAAACACATAAACAGAGAATAAAAACTATAATTCAATTTAAAACATTTAGTTCCCAAATTAGATAGATGTCAATCAAAACTAGGGTTCATACATATATGCTAAACACTCAAACTATAAAGAATTAATTCATACTAAGAAGAGAAGAGAAAAGAATTACAAAATAAGAGGTTGAAGGAGACATAGTTGTTGCACAGCTCCCTCCAGACTTCTTCTCTTGTGTTGCAGCTTCCTCTTGGCCTTAGGGTCTGGCCAAGGATGATTTAAGAGTGTTAAGAGGCTGTATTTATAGGTTAGAGGTTGACCTAATTCGTTTGGTGGAGATAACTTCAAGTAATGGGCTCCTGGCCCAACCCAAATTCGTAAGATAAACACTGCTGCGCTATTTTGAGTGTATCTTCTTCGTTATTGGTCGGATTTTGCTCCACAAGATACCAAAAGAATCGCAACAGAATTATCTAGGACCTTTAGAAGGAATTTACCAAATTCGGCCTATTTCTTAGGTAAAAACACCAATCTTTGGACGTGTACTGCAGAGTCCCAGATTTAGGCAGCTTTTCCTTTTCCTATTTGAACTCAGTTTCCTTCTATCTCCAATTTCCATGCATATCTCTTTCCATAAGTTGTAATCTTTGACTTGGACTCTAATTAATCTCCCTAATTATCTTTAAAGCTTCACACTAAATAAACAATTAAACCCAATATGCTCTAAAAATAATAATTCTACAAATCAAGACCCAAAATAGGAAAGTGCACTAAATTAAGCTAAAATCAACCTATAAACTAATAAATAAGCCTAAAATGATGTCTCTGAAGTATATTTTAACTATCACAAATGAGGAGACATCAAGACCCCCAACTCAAAGTTGTATCGTCCCGATACAATAAAAGTAAAGAACAGTAGGGTAGTCAAAATAAACAAGAAGAAGTCGGAGGAGAATAAGAACAGAACATAATGAATGATCCTAGAGCAAAATATCTAAAAAGTCTCATGTAGTAATGCTTAAGAAATAATGCACAACTATGCTTAATATACATGTAATCAACAATCCATAAATTCAAGTCAAGATTAATTTCGCAATGCCAGAAGGAGAGGATGATAACTTAGTTCAGGTTAATGGCTATAGGTTGTTCATAGGTCCCAAATACAGCATCCAATGGTCCACTTACCTACTACCTAATAGCTCAATTGTTTCTCCATCTAGTAGTTAGAAATCCTAAGGTCTTGGTTATAACTTGGCTTAAGGACGGGTGTGGTATATTTGGATAATGAAAAGTGAGCTTTTGGCTCTCTCCTCACTAGCCATCAACGAATCGCCCTAGAGCTTGAGTTTTCACTCGCAGATGTTCTCACTCAACCCACTTTATTGATGCTTTTTTGCATCCCCAATTAATCCCAGTTAGAACCTTTGATGATATAAAATCCACTTTGCCGGTCCGAATATATATTTTCTCTTTTCAAATTTTCTCTTTTGTATAGCTATGATTCTCTTTTGATGTTGAGATATCACACTATTTTTCATATATATATTCTTTCTTTTTATTTTTATGCCCTTGTTGGCAAAATTAGCTCGTAGCTTCTTTTCCATTCACTATTACCCCGGCAAAGGGTTACAATAATAACAATTCATCATCAATAAAATCACCATTACAATTCCAAATTCCCAAAGTTTCCTAATGATGAAACCCACCACCCCAAACTCAAGCTCTAAAACGAGTTGTCTCAGGTTTCGCGATTCGAGTGCGGGTCATATAGATAAGTCCTACAAACTAAGGGTATGGATTATAACGTGTTTCAATAAAAGGCTTTAGAAAGGCTCGGAGGGGCTAAGACGGATATATAATATCAATAATCAAATAAAAGGGTGAGAAAGTATAAAAGGCTTCAAGTGTTTTAATCATGAAAGAACTGCCTTATTCATTTTTCTAACTACCGGATTTTGTTACTTTTTCACTACTAGTTCATAGACAAGTGGGTTTTCAACTAATTTTAAACCTCACGTTCTACACACCAAATAACTATCCCTAAGTTTCAACATACTTCTTAGCATTGCTCATTAACTTTTCTTATCTTTTATTTCCTGTTTTCATACATGCATCTAAACAAATTTTATGACATCTTTCAAAAACATACTACTTACTATCATTAACTTAATTAAATCATGCTCACATAGGTACATTCAAAGATATTCTATGCCTAATTCAACCCAAAAAATTTTAAATTTTATGTAAAAACAAATAGGAAAATGAGGACAACGAATCCCCACCCCCAACTCAAAAAATGAGTCGTGTCCCCACGACTCGAAAAAGACTCAAGAAAGAATAAAATTTAAAATTAGCATACATATTGCACATAAAGAAATGGTAGGTAAGAAAGAAAACATACTCTTCGAGGCTTTCACCTCGCCTTATCGATATTCCGATTAAATCTGATGTATCTTCTTCACCCAACTTCTTATTCGCTTTTCGTTCAGGACACTTGATCATAGTAGGATATTGCATTAAATAACGTCATGGGAGAGATCGAAGATTCGTATCACCTCCTCATAGATCAACTGTGCCACATCTTCTTCTTCTCCTCATAAAATACAATTCAAAAACAACCCAAAGCATTCCAAATCTCCATGAACCTTCATGTATTCACCTTCAACTTCTTCTTCAAATACTTTCTCATAAGAAAAAGGTAGTTTCTTTAATTGTTACTTCGGAGAAGCTGTCATGGCCATTGAAGCTTTCCCTTTTTCTTCGGGTGTAAGGTCTTTGATTTGTAGAGGTTGTGTTGTCTTCTTCACCAAAGTTAGAATCTTTTTGCTCATTGAATCAAACACAGCTAGCTAACCTCTCTTCTCTTGACTTGTTTTACCCATTGAATTGGAACTAGGACTTTTCTCACTTGATTTCTTCTCAATTAGATCCAATACCTTGATTTCTTCATCTCCCTTACAGTAGATAATGTTCATGTTCTCTTAATCATCTCAATTGACCCCCAACTCAAAGCTTTAACCACTCTTGAAATTTGGAACTCTTGCTTATTGGTTGTACAAGCTTAATTTGGGTTAGGAAAAGTGATTTGATGATGATTCTCTATGTGGGTAAGATGGATTCTTCATGGATTGGCTTGGATTTAAGAAATTGTAGGATGAATTTTTGAAAATTTAAGCTTTTGATCTTGGATTCAAGGTGTTTTGGGATGATATAGGTGGTTGAATCTTCCTTGTAATGATGTGGAGAATGAATTGGATGTGTTTTCATGGTGATTGGGTAGTGTTTTGATGATTGGTGAAGGTTTTGATGAGCTTCAATGGAGTTAGGAGAGTTGTGGAGAAGAAAAAGAGGGTTTGGGTTTATAAAATTCGGAACTAAAAGCTTAATACCTCCTTTATAATCAAATCCCGTAGGTTTTTCTCTCCCTTGCGGCGCTGCGGACTACCCCTGCGGACCATGGGGTGTACCGCGGGGTATACCGCGCCTCCTACGTCAAAAAACCCGTGGTAGGACCCCGTGGCACGTGTTTGTGCGGTGCATGGCGCGGTATAGGGTCCGGTATACCGGACCCATCAGCTATTTTTTTTTTCGTTACTGGATAAAACCCGCGGTAGCAACCCGTAGTACGGGTTTTTGACCGCGCGGTGCACCGCGGCTGAGGTCCGGTGTACCGCACGTGACAAAAACCTCCCCAACAGATAGATCTCGAAAAGTTATGCAGTTTAGGCTCAAAAATCACCTGATTCCGATATCCGAGCGCAAAGATATGACTTGCTGAAGTTTCTCCGTTCCGAAAACTTTGCTCGCTTCCCTAACTCGATTTCTCCAATACCTAATCATCAAAAACACTAATACCTTCCTCAAATATGCAATATCAACTAAAATTAACTAATCTAAACATAAATTAAAAACTAAAAACGTAAAAACATAAAAGAAATTACGGGTTGTCTCCCGTACAGCACTTTTGTTTAACGTCTTTCAAAGTTAGACGTGTTACCTCGATTAAGGATGACGAAATTTCCACCCTTTGCCTTTAATTCCCACGAACTTTTCAGCTCGATTCTTAATAATCATGGATGGTGCCATCCAAGATTTCGTGGGAATAGGTGGTAACTCAATTCCAAGTGTAGCATTACACTCCTCTAGTAATCCATTCATCTCGAATCTTCGTTTGTTAGAAAGATTGTCCTTCATGAATTGACCGTATTTTGACATTCTTGTGAGAGCTTCTACAAACGGGCTGCTGTTCTTTAATTTGTTCATCATGTCAACGAACTTCTTGAATTCCAGGTCATTGTCCTTTCTGACATGTGAAGGGAATGGTGGAGGAGGACATGTATTGGTTACCACTGGGCTCTCTTTCTTTTCTGGTGTCTTCTCTTGGACACGTTCCTGTTCAACTACCTCTTCGACCTTATCTTCTGTTGCTTCTTCCCCCCTCTGATCTGGAATAGGGACTGATTCTGGTTCTGGTCTTGATGGAGATAGTTGTTTTCCACTTTCTACTTCAACTGCATGACAAACTTTGTTTTCTGGAGCAGTAGTATCACTTCGGAGTTGCCTTTCTGCAGGGATTTGAGTTTCATTCATCGATTGTGATATTCTCTGCAAATTCTCCATAATCGCATTATGCAAGTTTTGGGATTCTTGCTGGCGACTCTCTATATTATCAAGTGTTTGCATCAGTCGAGCCAAACTTGAACTCAAACTCGAAGGTTGTTTTTGTACGGTTTGCTGCATTGAATAAGGAAGTGGTTCTTGATAAGCTTCATTATAAATCGGCGCTTCTTGATAGATAGGTTGTGGAGGATAATAAGCTTGTGGTCGTGGTTGATAATAATCATCATGATAATGGTTATCATAATGACATGGCTGTTGATCTCCGACCCAATTGTAACTCTGTGGGGGTTGATAGTCAGCGTAATTTCCTTGAGATTGATAATAACCATCATGATAATGGTCTCTTTGATAAGGCATGAAGGAAATTGAGGCTGGATTGTTCATGCAACGTCCCCACGAGTGATCTCTTGCTCCACAACTAGGACATGAAGGTGATGTATGTACTAGATTCCTCCGAGCTAGTTCTCGCGATTGTTCTCGTAATTCCTCAAGTTGTCGGCTCAACTCCTTGAGTTTTAGCGCTTCCATCACGAATTAGCGTCTTCAGGATCTAATAACACGAGACCCTTATCTCCTAATAAATCTGCTTTTGCCTAAAAAAAATCTGTAAAACAAAAACTAAAAAGAAAAGCGTAAAATAGAACTAACTAAAATAAAAGCACAAGATAATTGCACAAGGACTAACGATGTAGTCCCCGGCAGCGGCGCCAAAAACTTGGTGTGGCCTAAGGTGTGATAAAAAGATGTATAAAATAAGTGCAAATAAACACCCTAAGTTAACACGGTTCTGCAAGTATACAGATCGTATGCAAGTTTTAATGAATAAGTAAGATTCGTTCCTCAGGGACTACGAAGGTTAAGAAGAACTTATGCAAATTATTCAAGTGCAGATATTACAGATAGAAAAGATAATACGCTAGTAGAAAGAAGAGAAAGATAGATATTTATTTGGTTTTCTAATAAATAAACTAAACTAATAAACTAAAGACAATAAAACAAATAAAAGAAAAGAAAAGAAAAGAAGATAGTATGAAAGTCTAGCTTGAGTTATTAGCATGCAATCCCCACTAGTTTTGCCGTTCTAAACATGTAAGGGTAAATTATGTAGTATTTCCCTAATCGGTCCCAATATGCTATCGGTAGTTTAAAATAGGATTTACCTGTGTCAATAAGGCTTCCTAAGCAAACTTTTCCTGTAATTGGTAAAGAGTCACAAGACTCAACCATAGTGATTATCTAGATAGGTTGGGTTGTCAGATCAGACCTAATACTAGACGTTATGTGCTAAACATGCAATTAAACACCGTTGTCAATGGTGACCTAATTACTAGATGGTAATTCTATATGGGCGCGCATCCACAAGAACACAGAATATAAATTCAAACACATAAACAGAGAATAAAAACTATAATTCAATTTAAAACATTTAGTTCCCAAATTAGATAGATGTCAATCAAAACTAGGGTTCATACATATATGCTAAACACTCAAACTATAAAGAATTAATTCATACTAAGAAGAGAAGAGAAAAGAATTACAAAATAAGAGGTTGAAGGAGACATAGTTGTTGCACAGCTCCCTCCAGACTTCTTCTCTTGTGTTGCAGCTTCCTCTTGGCCTTAGGGTCTGGCCAAGGATGATTTAAGAGTGTTAAGAGGCTGTATTTATAGGTTAGAGGTTGACCTAATTCGTTTGGTGGAGATAACTTCAAGTAATGGGCTCCTGGCCCAACCCAAATTCGTAAGATAAACACTGCTGCGCTATTTTGAGTGTATCTTCTTCGTTATTGGTCGGATTTTGCTCCACAAGATACCAAAAGAATCGCAACAGAATTATCTAGGACCTTTAGAAGGAATTTACCAAATTCGGCCTATTTCTTAGGTAAAAACACCAATCTTTGGACGTGTACTGCAGAGTCCCAGATTTAGGCAGCTTTTCCTTTTCCTATTTGAACTCAGTTTCCTTCTATCTCCAATTTCCATGCATATCTCTTTCCATAAGTTGTAATCTTTGACTTGGACTCTAATTAATCTCCCTAATTATCTTTAAAGCTTCACACTAAATAAACAATTAAACCCAATATGCTCTAAAAATAATAATTCTACAAATCAAGACCCAAAATAGGAAAGTGCACTAAATTAAGCTAAAATCAACCTATAAACTAATAAATAAGCCTAAAATGATGTCTCTGAAGTATATTTTAACTATCACAAATGAGGAGACATCAGTTGGCCATTCGCGTCCAGTTGAACTTGTCCTTTATTGTTTTGTTGATTCTGAAGATTACTGTTCTCCATTCTGTTAATTAACTCTTCTACCTCTCTAGCTTCTTGTTCTTTCCTTCTCTTGTTAGCAAGTCTGATTAATGATTCCGGATTATTAAGGATCGGAGGTGATGGCTCTAGATCCTTAAAGAGTCTCCTTCGCATACACCAAACCTAAAAACCTGAAAAAGATGAACAAACAAAAAGCGTAAAACTGATAAAAATAAAATAAATGCAACTATCACTAAAGGATAAACACCGTGGTCACACGCTACCGTCCCCGGCAGCGGCGCCAAAAACTTGATGGTCCTTTGTGTGTTCTAAAATAAATGCAAAAGTAAGTGAACCACAACCGCAAGTGTACGGTTGTCCCAAGTAGTAATAATGATTCTAGGAACGTTCGCAGGGACGGTTTGGTTAACTACAATACTTATCAGATAATGAATGGTTGCACTTATGAAAACAAGTAAAGATATAATGATTGATTGTTTGTTTGTATTAATTCTAAGTAATGAAAGACTATAAAGAAAATGCAATGAAATACTAAAACGCAAGTAAATGAATGTGAGACGCAAATATGAGAAGGCA
This sequence comes from Nemophila menziesii, assembly GCA_029959085.1. Lineage (NCBI taxonomy): Eukaryota > Viridiplantae > Streptophyta > Magnoliopsida > Boraginales > Hydrophyllaceae > Nemophila > Nemophila menziesii. Next base: position 7,902,485 of record JARWIR010000017.1, on the reverse strand, counting down.
GCACTTGAGAACGCAAGGGATCCTCCTAATTCTATTTTATAACCTATGCTGTTTAAGGGTTGAATCGGTCAATTACAATGGTCGGGATTCTAAATTCCTTATACCCCCGTCAGGGTGGACTATAAGGCTACCCTAGAGTGTCACTAGTCCCGTTAGGGTAAATATGATCCACTTTCGGATGGTTAAGCAATTTTACCACATTGGCCCTCAAATTAACTAAGCTCGTCAGAGTCAATAGCTTCTATTTTAGATTGAATAATTAAGTCCGTACCTAAACCCCCCGTCAGGATGATCCACATGCTACGTATGTGGAATAGCCTAGATACTAATACCTGTTCTTAGTTCATGACTCCAAAAACAGTAAATAATCTCAAATTATTGAAAAGAGTAAAAGACCCAATTTAATTTAATTTAACAGAAACCCAAATTCAGACATAGAAATTCAATAGAATCGGGATTCACCCATAAAGCATTCTCAAGTACTTAAAAGAAATTAGCTCATACTACTTAAAAAGAAAACTAATTTAAAAGAAATGGAATTCATATTGTTTTACAGAATTAAAAATAAGAAAGACCTAATTTCCGGAATTGAATTTGGCTGAGAATGGAGATATAGACTCTCTCCAGCTCTACAGCTTTCTTTTTCTTCCTTCTGCTTCCTCTCTCTTGATGTTTTATTTTGTAAAAAGTGAATTGTGTCAAAAATAGAAGTCAAGAGCTCATTTTATAAGGTAAAATTCGGATTAGGCCTTGGGCTTAAAATTAAGTCACTAATTAAAAGCCCAAGTCCATTTTCTAAGCCCAAAATCCCGTAACTTCTGCACCACCTCCACTAAAACGGCTCTAGCCGATTCGTTATAACTCCGATTGACCTGAAATCACTTGATAAATTTCCGTAACTTGATAAGGAACATATTATATTCAAAGGAAAGCGGTTAAATCATCTCTTAAGTGCCTCGAAATCAGAAATCTTTGGCCTGTTTTCTAGATTTGCAGCTCTAAAATGAAATTCTTTCGGGATTTATCTTCAAGTCTTGACTCCATATCACGATCTTTGACTTTATTCTCGGATTCCTTTCCTAGCTAACATTCAAAACCTACAAACTTTTCACTAAAATACACAAGATTATGCGCAAAAGTTTAATAAATCAAAAATACTAGAAATAAAATAGGAATTCCGGATTATTGCATTTTTAACTCAAAAGTCTATCAAAATGTTCAAATAAACATAAAATAATGATGTCTCCCAAGGGTCGAAAATAAGAACAATTAGGGATACATCAATTACTCCCTAATAGCAACCTTGTTATTCCACTATGTACCTAGGAATCAAGAGGTCTTTACGATTTTAGCATTGGCTTAGAGACGATATGGTACATTTGGATGATGAAAAGTGAGCTTTTGGCTCTCTCCTCACTAGCCTTCAACAAAATGACCCGAGTTTGAGTTTACACTCACATATGATCTCACTTACTTGACACACCAATTAGCGTCCCCATATAAACCCAACCTATCAATATGATCACAATAATTCCTTTTGCCGTGTATTTATATTTTTTTCATTTATTCAATCTCTTTTTGTATGTTAAACATGACGTTCTGTTACAATTAGTATTAGAGTTGTTGATCTTAATGTTTAAAATGGAAGCTACATCTTGTTTATGTAACCATTTACCCCAAACAATATATGTATGTTCACCATTTTTCACTAAATGATGTATGAATTGAAAAGCTAAATCTCTAACTTTCATTAATTGTTTCCATATCCAAGTATATGATTGTTTGTAATCCAAATTCCAGAAACACTTATCTTTAAGTATATCAGAATAAACTCATTTACTCCATAGGTTGTTCCCTCTAGCATACATCCTCCAGAAGGTATAAAGTAAACAAACTTTGTTTATATTTTCAATATAAGGAATGTTTAAAGCTCTCTCTTTCTTTAAAGAACACACATCAGACCAAGCTATTTTTGCTCCTTGAGCACCACTGAGATCACCTTTCCATAAATCACTAGCCATCTTCTAGTTAATTTTGTAGATAACTTGCTTAGGTAACATGAAGACTCTACACCAAGATAGTACCTTATTTATAAGCACAGTTTTTATCAACTCAACTCAACTCTACCAGCATAGGATAACAATTTAGAGCTCCACTGATTAATAGAGTCACATATTTTCACAACTAGCAAAAGACCATCATTAACACTCAACTTCTTTGAATTACATGGAACACCAAAATATCTTACATGCATATTTCCAACCTTGATTTTAAGAGTGTCTGAAATTCTCAACTGAATAGTCAAACTAGTCCCTCCAAAATAAATTTCACTCTTTGAATAGTTAATACTTAAACCTGAAATTCTTGTAAGCAGGTTCAATGCCTTCTTGATGATCCTTATAGAATCAATATCAGCCTTAGAAAAGACTAGTAAATCATCTGCAAAAATGATATGATTTAACATCAACTCTTGACATATAGGATGGAAGCTGAACATGTTCTTTTTAGCTACATGAAGGAACAATCAAGTACAAAATTCCATGTAAATTGCAAATATATATGGTAATAGAGGGTCTCCTTATCTGAGCTCTCTTTTTCCTTTAAAGAAACCACAAGCCTGGCCATTAATGCAGATAGGGTAACTTGTAGTGCATACACACATTTTAATCCACTTCACACACTTACGTGGAAATCCAAAAGCTTGAAAAGCATTTAGTCATAAGCTCCAATTCACACAATCATAGGCCTTTTGTAGGTCCAAATTGATGGTGCATCAAGATGTAATACTCCTCTTCTCATAATCAAGAACTATATCTTGGGATACCAAGATATTATCACTGATGAATCTGCCTTTTACATAAGTTGCCTGATTAATTGAGATGATAAGCTTTATACCTTCTTTAGCCTATTAAATATAACCTTAGAAAGAACTTTATAGAGAACATTTACACAAGAAATAGGTCTGAATTTTCTGTCAGTAGATGAGTTTTTTTCTTTAGGAATAAGAACAATATTAGTAGCATTCACTTGAGATAATAATTCACCTGATTCAAGGCATTGCCTAATAGCATTGCAAAAATGTTTTTAAATGATACTCCATGAAGATTTGTAAGAACATGCATTGAGTACATCAGGGCTAGAACATTTGTTATCATCTATTAAAAAATAAAGATTCTTTACTTTCTTCATCAGTAATAGGAGCGTACATCCCAAAAATATACTCTTTAGGAACACTACATTAAACTAACTTTTTTATAGTATTTACTGAGCAAATTTCTTGCTTGGATTCCTTAGTTCCTAATAGCTTAGTATAATAGGATATAAATTTATTCTTAATGAGTTCAGGATCAGTAAGTACAACTCCATCATCCTTGATAAGTGTATAGATATTGTTCTTAGCCAGCCTTCCTTTCACCATTTTATAAAAGTATAATGAACATGAATCACTGTCATTAGTAAAGATAGATCTAGACTTTTGCCTTAGTACTTCATTTTGAATAAGAATAGCCTGCTCCATAGATTTAAGTAACACTTTTTCTTCAGCTTGTATACATATATCGCTCAGCCCACTCATGATTTGCATTTGGTGATGCTGAGTTGATTCTTAATATCATTGATTTGCTCAGAATTCCTTCTAAAATACTTATTATTAAAGATTCTCAACTCCTTTTTAACCACTTTTTGCTTCATACAAACTTGAAACATATAATTTCCATTGAATTGAGTACTTCAGGCTTTCTTGATAATGTTTAAATATTCATCGTGTTGTGTCCATGTGTTAAAGAACCTGAAAGCACTAGGAAAAGTAATTTTAGAATTGTTAAACATTACCTTAATCGTACAATGGTCTGACGTGGAAGGAGGCATAATCACTACACTCGACTGAATCACTTTCATCCACCCTTTATTAATAAAGACGCTATCAATTTTACTAGCCCTCAATTGTCCAGTTTCATTTTTATTGGTCTACATGCAGTATTTTCCATAATATTGATGCTCATATAGATTTGAATTATCTATACAACCAACAAATTCTCTAGGTCCTTTAGTCAAAGAGACACAATTTAGCCTATCCTCTACTTATAAAATCTCATTAAAATCTCCTAATACACAAAACTTATTTTCCTTATACAAATCACTCCACTTAATGATATCCTTCCATAAAGTAATTCTATCATCATCCTCATTACTCGCATACATATAACAAGCAAAAAAAGATGAGTTATCTGCTCTGACCTTAACTTCAATCACCATAGCTTGAAAAGTCTCATGAACTAGATTGAACTCAATGCAATTATCATCACATAGGATCCGAATCCTTCCTGACTCATCTTTATTTTAATTGTGCAACATCTTTATACTAGGAAGATAAGCATTTATTATAGATAAACTATTATCATGCCTGACTTTTGTTTCAAAATGACCTATAAGCTTGATAATATTACTAAAAATAAAATCCTTCACATCTAACTGTCTAAGAAGTTTATTAAAACCTCTTAGATTCCATGATGCAATATCCATAAATTTGGAGGACGAGATACCTCACGATCACCTGAATCTTTAATAAAACCAAGAACATCCTGATAAATGACACTAGAGGTATACTCCTATAATTGTTCAAAAGAATTTGTACAAGATATGTCACTTACATTGCTCTGTCTTTCTTTACCAACAGATTTAGTGACTACTTTCCACTCCTCAACGGTCTTCTTTTCCTTACTATCATCGTATTTTGAAGAATTAGGTAAATTAGTATTTGATAAGGGAACCCAAATCTTTTGAACATTACTACATTAGAATCCGTGTGACCGAACCAATTACATTTCAAACAAATCATTTGTTTCCAATCATATTCAACACCTACTTCTTGTAATTCTTCTTGACCAATGTCCACTTAAACCTTATCAAGTAATTCCTCTTTTGTGTTTTTTTCCACACACACCCGAGCATTACCCATATATGATTTGGATTCAGTCATGGAATCCATCTGTAAAGAGTACCCAGTTCCACTAGCTATATAACTGAGTCCAGTTCTTGTCCATAACACCATTGGAATATTTAGAAACTTTACCCAAATAGGAATCTTAGATAAATCAACTTTTTCAAACTGCATTCCTTCTTTCCAAGGCCTTAACAATAATGGTTTACCATTAATGTACCACATTTGTTCTAAGGCCCGATTGTAAAATGGAGAATTCTCAAATTTGAAAATGAAAACTCCTTGATTACTTGATTTGATATCAATTTTTCCTAACTTACTCCATTGGAACCTTACAAAGTTAACAACATCATGAAATGGTGGAGACTTGTCTAAAAGTTGTCCTATCAAGCGATTCTCCCATAATTTTGCACCTTCTTCTAGCCCTTGAGAATGTATAGTGGTGATTCTTTTACCATCATGTCTAGAAGCAACATGAAAATCTAGTTTTAGAGAAGGTTTGACACAACCTTCAAATAAATTTGACGAAACTTAAGGAGCACGCGGTTTGTTGACCACTTCTTTGACTACAGAGTCAACGACTCTTTCTTCATGTTTGATGGTCTCATTAGTATATATATTGCTCGAACCTTCATCTACACTACTTACAACTTCAGATCTAGGAATAGCAATTGGAGTGTTAAGAATTTGAACGTTAACATCAGGAGACAGAATCATACGAGTAATATACGGGAAATTTTGTCTACTTTTAGGAACTATTTTATCAACATTGGCCGATGAATTGACTTTACCCGAACTCAAGAACTTCTTCATGAATAAGAATAGAACGAAAAAAAAAACAAAGAGGAAAGGTTGAGTATGGAGTGCGTGAGGCGGAGGAAAGAGACGAGCAAGATCAAATACAACAACTCGCTATAAGAGTTAAGAAACAGAGGCGAGGTTTTCAAGCTTGCAAGATCAAATATAACAACTCGCTATAACCGTTAAGAAAAGCATTCAAATGCCACCTCAACAGTTATACCTGCAAGAACAAGCCTATGAAAATCAAGCTAATAATCCATCGGGCTACAATGTGCACAATGGAAGTCAAGCTCCATCACGTCCTCAAGAAGACATCACTGAGTTAAAAGAGACTATTAATCAATTCATCAACTTCTCGAAGGACAATATTAGCATACTTGAGTCAAAGATCGATGCATCAGTAGTGCAAAGCCTGCAACAACAGAATCAAGATCTGAAACAACATTATCAACTTTTAGAGAAGAACGTGTTGCGGCTCACTACAGTCATAGAACAAATGCGAAGTCAGCTCTTGCAATTAGCCCAAAGTACAAATTCTAACATGAAGAAAATCCAGTACGTTGACGAAAAGGTGAAGACTATTAGTCTTCAAACTGAAAAGATGAAAGAAGCGCCACCATCTCCATCAAAATAGGATGTTCTACCAAACACGTCAAACGTAGATAGGATGAACTTAGATGAGATAATTGTTGAAGATTGGGTTGAAGAGGTTGAACACTATAAAAGTAAAAAGCCAAGGGTGGTTGATGAACCAAGAATTGAAGAGAAAAGTAGAGTAAGACGACCACCCCTACATTGCTATTATCCCGTAGAACCCGCTTATCCAAATGAGCAACAAGAGAAGTGTATGGAGACGTTAAAACAAGTGAAAATTAACGTCCCTTTACTCGAAGCAATGAAAGGAAGGCGAGACTATGAACAATTCTTTGTGGAGGCACTCTCCAACAAGGAAAGGTTCACAAGATCCAAGGCTGTGACACTCAATGAAGGGATATCAGCGCAAGTTCAGAGAAGATTACCACCAAAGCTTAAAGATCCTGGAGATTTTAACCTCCAAATCAAAATAGGTGGTATATTTTATGGAAAGGAAATGTGTGATTTAGGGGCAAGTGTGAATATCATGCCCAAAAGTTTATTCAAGAAGATTGGTATTAGTGATGCAAAACCGACATCTGTAATCTTACAACTTGCGGATCAATCAACAACAAAGCCGTGGCGAGTAATCGAGGGCGTGCTCGTCCAAGTAGGTAACCTTGTTATTCCCACAGATTTTATTATTCTTGACTATAAAGTAGATAAGAACGTCCCATTCATATTTGGGCGTCTATTCCTAGCCACCAGCGACACTATAGTGAATGTGAATGTGGGAACTGTGACTCTTAGTATTGAAGATGATTCTGAAACATTCTATGTTTCAAGAAATAAGAAGAAAAATAATTCACAAGAACTATATCCAATCAGAATTGTAACCAAGGAGCCAGAACATGTAAGCCCCCAAGAAACCATGGGAAAAGAAATTGAGTTTAGGGTAGGAGACGAGGTAGCATGGAAATCTCCCATCCCCAAACATAACAGTTCTTGGAAAGGTCTATACATCATCACGCAATTATCTCAATAAGAGAGGTCGAGATAAAAGCTATCGAGGGTTGCAAGCTCAGGTTGGTAAGTGTAAATTACCTCACTCGCTACTGGGGAGGCTATGAAAAGAAATAATCGAGGTAACTCGTCTAACTTTGAAAGACGTTAAACAAAAGTGCCCTCTGGGAGACATCCAATAGTATTTTATGTTGTCATATTTTAGTTTATGTTAGTTGTTTTTAGTTGATATTGCATTATTGAGGAAGGTATTAGTGTTTTTGATGTTCAGGTACCAAGAGAAATGCGTTAGGGAGGAAAAAGAAAATTCGTAAGCAAATTCTGACCTGCCCGCCGGTAAGCCGTCCATACGACCGGTAAGCCGGTGTGTCGAAAAAAGTTCCACGGTTTTACGAATCAGGTTTTATGCCAAGAGGAGATTTTTTGAAAAATTGCTCACCGGGTACCCTGTCACACCACCGGTATACCGGTCAGCCAAAAACCGTTACACGGTTTTACGAAGCAGGTTTATTGCCGAGAGCATACAATCATCGTGCGGCTAGCCGGTCCGCGCCGCTGGAGAGAGAAAATTTATGTGTTTTTTAGGTTATAAAGAAGAGGATGGCTAGTTTATTCTGAATTTTCCAATCCTTAAGCCTGTCTTTCTTCCCCAAACCTCTCCCAACTCCATTAAAGCTTCAACAAACCTTCACCAAACATCAAAACACTACCAAATCGCCTTGAATTTACATCCAAATCCTTCCTTACATCATTACAAAGAAGATTCAATTACCCAAATTATATCAAAAACACCTAGAATCTAAGAATCAAAACCATGAATTTCAAAATCTTTTCCCGAAAATCCTTAAACCCATATCATCAAAGCTTGATTGCATCATACCCACATAGAGAATTACCATCCTTACACATTTTCTAACCCAAATAACACCTTATCTATCTATAATCAAAAGGTAGTTCAAGAGTGTTTAAACCTTTGAGTTGGGGGTCAAAAGAGATGATGAAAAGAATAAAGATATTATCAAGTGTTAAGGGAGATGAAGTATCAAAGCAAGGTAATGGGTAAGATCAAGAATAAATAAATTGATATGGGTACGAGTTCGGGAATAAATTACAAGGTAAATCGGGTCAAGTAAGTAGAGGAAAGCATGCAATGGTGAAATAAAAAAGAAAAAATGTTTCAACTTTCATGGAGGAGACACCATAACCTCTTTCTATCAAGATCCCTCTACCAAAGATGAGCACAGCTTCTGGGACGCTAGAAGTTGTTGCCACAACAACATATTCCTAATTCCTAGATAAACACCTTCACGTGAGAAAGTTTTCGAGAACAAAGTTAGAAGAAGATAGGTAAGAGATTTCTAGAGTGTGATTGATTGAGATGGAGCATAAGATGATGTAAGGGAAAGCGAAATTGGTGATACTAGAAGTTTACATACATGAAAACACTACATCCTAATTCCGGGTATTAATCAAGCGAGGCAATAGCCTCGAAGAGTATGTTTTCTTTCTTCCCTACCATTCTGTACTTGCATTATGGGCTAAAATTTTAATTTTATTTAGTCTTTTTCGAGTTGTGGGTACACGACTCATTTTTGAGTTGGGGGTGCGGGAATTCGTTTTTCCTCATCTCCATATTTTTCTGTGTTTTATTGTTTTTAGTAAAAATTAAAATTTTTGAAGGAGTAGATGTAGAGTGTGTTTAATAGCTTAAAAGCATAAGCTTAGTAAGTTAATGATAGAAAGTAGTATGTTTATGAGCTTCTTTATTTTGTATGCTTTGAGTATTTGCAGGGAAACACACATTGATAGTAAAGAAAAGATTAGTTAGCAATGCGATAGAAAGTATGTTAAGGGAGCCATGAGTGGTGTGTAGGACATGAGGTCCAAGCTAGTTGATAAACCCATTTGATGAACGTGCTAAAGGTAAGAGAATGACGAAATTGCATAGTTTAGAAAGTGATTAAGGCGGTTCTTTCATAAGCCCCTTGTTTCCTATTAGCTTGTTGTCCAAATTTATATTTATATCTTTCCCAGCCCCTTCTAGCCTTTCTAAAGCCCTTTTATTAGCCACATTATAAGCCATATCCCTTTAGATTTTAGGACTTTTCCATATGACCCGCACTCGAATCGCGATGCATAGACAATAGTTTTAGAGCTTGAGTTTGGGGTGGTGGGTCAACCATTATGGGAATTATTATTGAGTTGGGATTTTGAGCTTATCAATTGTGCTTTGTTCTATATATTGATGATGATTCACATGTTTATTATATTGTAACCCTTTGTCGTGGTAATAGTAAATGAAAAAAGCTGAAAAGCATGGAAAGAAAAGAATACATGAGAAAAATAGCATGATATCTCAACATCAAAAAGAGAGTCATAGCTATACAAAAGAAAGAAAAAATCGAATTGAAAAGAATATATATTTGGACTGGCAAAGTGGAAATTTTATGTGAACATCTTTATGCTTTAATTGGGTTATTGGGGATGCTACCTTGTTCATCAAGACAATCATTGTGTTGAGTGGGAACATTTTATGAGAGTAACTCAAGCTCTAGGGCGATTCGTTGATGGCTAGTGAGGAGAGAGCCAAAAGCTCACTCTAAATTATCCAACCATACTTATCATACCAACCCTAAGCCAATATTACAACTTTAAAGACATTTTGATTCTTTGCTATGTAATCTAGAAGTGATTGAGTCAATAGAGAGTAGTTAAGTGGATCTTTGGATACTAGTGAAGTTCAATGAACAATCTATAGCCTCCTTGCTAAACTGAGTAAAGTTTCTCTTCTTCTTACATTGCGAAGCTAATCTAATCTTGAATTCAAGCCATGTTCATTGTAGATATGAAAAGTGTGCAGGTATGTAGTTTATGAATATTATTACATGAAATATTCCTGAGTAGTTGCTTTGAGTCTATTCTACATTATTTTGCTATCTTCTTTCCCACTGTGCATAATTGACCTAGGTGTGTATTTAGAGACTTCCCTTTGTTCTTATCTTTATTGTATCGGGACGATACAACTTTGAGTTGGGGGTCTTGAGGTCTCCCCATTTGTGATGATTTAATCTTAGTTGGAGACATCATTTTTAGTGTTTTAGGAAGTCTAGCAGTCGATTTTATTATGAATTATTATTTTCTTATTTCTTGTCTTGATTTGATGATTTATTATTTTTAGAGTATATTTGGTTTAATTGTTTGTCAATTGTGAAGCTTTAAAGATATATGGTAATTAATTAGATGTCAAATCAATTCTAAGAGATAAAGGAAAGAAGATATGCATGGTAATTGAAGATAAAGAAATGAAAAGATAAGATATGGAAATATAAAGTTGCCAAATAAATCTGAATTCCAGCACCTACGACCATAAAAGTGATAATAACTCAAGATTGGATAGGAATTTGGAAGCATGGTCTGAAGCAAAGTTATAGAACTTTCCGAGACGATCAGTTTCGACATATGGAACGTGTCAATCGGAGTAGAAACAAAGAAGTTATGGCCAAAATAAAAGAGCGGCGTATTATTACCTTTTCTATATTTTAGGGTTACGAATTTGAGTTGGGCTTGGAGTCCAATTTACTTGTCTTCCACTCCAAGAAAACGAATTAGGTCTTCTAAACACCTATAAACACACCCTCTTGCCATTGTAAACATGTCCTTGCTCAGTACCAAGTATAGGCTTAGTGGTGTCGCCTAGGGTGTGATAAAAATAAGATAAAATTAAGTCTAGAAAACTACGCACTCTCAACCTAGACAGGCACAGTACTGCAAGTATTACAGGACGTATGCAAGTTTTAGTTGATAAGTTGAGTTCGTTCTCAGGGACTTAGTGTGCTAGTCGAATGGGTAGCAATAACGAGTAAGGAGTAAATAATTAAAAGACAGAAAGATAAGAAATTTTGAGATTAAGAATTAAACTAGGAAAAATAAAGACAATTAAATAAAATACGAAGAATATGAGATGAGAAATATAGCTTAGGTTTTGCTAGTATGCACTAATGCGTCTAATTCTTTCTATTAGATCTAGTTAATAAGAGAGAATATTAGCTTTTGTATACTTAGTCAAGATTCTATTTTCCCATTCCTTAGACCTTGAGAGCGACTAAGGGGGCTACGGACACACCACGAGGTTGGTTCAAATAGGGTTATCAAGCGCTACCAAGGCCCTAAGCAATCAATTTCCATACATGGTGATAGTGATTAAATCATACCCTAATGACTATCTAGTTAGAATCAGTTTTGTCAGGACTAATATCGACACTAGACGTTATGTGGTGTTTCAATAATTAGACACCCAGCTAAGGTGATCATCTAATTACTATTAAGAAAGCCTAAAGTGATCAGTTCTAGGACAGACAATAAATCAAAACACATAAACAAATATAAAGGAAAGAAGCTAATATCAGATTAAAACATGTAATTCCCAAAGAAATGTAGATAGAAAGAAATTAGAATTCATAGATTATACATGATGCAAAACCCAAGCTATAGGAGTTTACTTCATACCTGAAGGAAATAAACTAAAAGAAATAATAGAAGACATCATCTTGCTCTCTACAATAACTTGGAAGAATAAAACCTTAAGAACTCATTACTATGAGGCAAGGATGATTTACAAGTGATATAAGGGTGTATTTATAGGTGTTTAGAATACCTAATTCATTTTCTTGAAGGAGAGGTTAAGTAATGGACTCCAAGCCCAACTCAAATTCGTAACCCTAAAAACATGCAACCAGGCCCGTTTTTCTTTTGGTCATAGCAGCTTCAATTTTTATCCGTTTGATGCGTATGAATATATCAAATTCATCGTCTCGGAAAGATATTCAACTTTTCCCTTGACCATTTCTCCAAATTCCTGACCAGTTTGGAGATATAAGCGGATTTGTGGTCGTAGGTGCAGAAATTCAGGATTAAGGCAGGTTTTCCTTTTCCATGTTTTTAGCTTTTCTTTCCTTTATCTCCAATTTCCATGCTTATCTCTTTCCATATCTTGTAGTCTTGACTTTGACTCTAATTAATCTCCATAATTATCTTTAAAGCTTCACACTAAATAAATAATTAAACCCAATATACTCTACAAATATTATTTTACTAAATCAAGACTCAAAATAGGAAAGTGCACTATTTTTCAAGAAAATCGACTATTATGACTTCTTAATCACTTAAAATGATGTCTCATCCTAATATAAATCTATCACAAATGAGGAGACATCACTTAGTCCATGCTTGTATTTTCTCATTTTTAAATATTAGCTTAGTCTTTTAATTTAATATTCATCCTTAGTATCAAGCTATTCATCCAAAAAGCAAGTTGACTTGTAGAGGAAGACAAGAAGCAAGAAGTTGGAGAGTGAAAAACTCCTCTTCTACGTCTCTTCTTCTCTATATTTAGGAATTAGCTATAGATTTGTAGCTTCACCATATTTCTAAGCTTTAATGCTGTAAGTTTTACTCTTAATTATTTGGGTTATTATTTTGTCTTAAATTTCATTTATTTGTTATTTTGATTGATTTGAGCTTGGCGCATATTGTTATTATGTGTTTTGACTTATTGTTTTCTGCCCTAGATTCTGCCAATCTTAGGACTATCCTTAGTAATTGAGTTAACACTCGGAAGGGGGATTCAATTATTGACAACACCACACAATCTTTTCTAGTAGTAATCCTAACTAGATAGCCATAAAGGTTTGATTTAACCACCAATCATTACTCAGGTTCCCCTGGTTGTGGAAAGGTTGCTCCTAAGTCCACCCTGACGGGGGTTAGGTAGAATTTAGAATCCCGGTTAATATATAACGCTCAATTCACTCTTGAGGTTAGAATAACAACTTAGCAAAATAGACTCATATTAGTAACCCTAATTTATTTGACTTACATTCATATTTATTTATTTGTTTGTATTATTTATTTATCCGCGTTAGATAATTATTCGTCTTATCTCTATTTTCATCTAAACATCTAAATTCATCTACGCTTATTGAATACAAATAGATCTAACAGATTAAATCCATGCGAACGAATTTTTCTTATCAACTAAACTTGCAAACGATCTGTTATACTTGCAGTGAGTTTCTCGTGGTAGTCAAGGGTGTGTCCTTTATTATTATCTTTATTTATCTGTTTATTTATCACACCTTTTCCCCCACCACCCTTTATTATTTCTTCTAACCTTTCAGGTCCTCAAGAAAATAAACTGCTTTGTGTGCTTCGCGTCAACAAAGAAGCAATTGGGTGGACTATTGCCGATATCAAGGGAATTAGTCCGTCCATTTGCAAACATAAGATTATTCTTGAGAAAGAAGGAGGGAGATATATTGAGGGGCAGAGAAGGCTCATGCCAGCCATGAAAGAGGTGGTAAGGAAGGAGGTAATCAAGTTATTATATGGGGGTATTATCATTCCAATTGCAAGCAGTGATTGGGTCAGTCCAGTGCAATGTGTTCCAAAGAAAGGATGCATCACTACCATCCTTAATGATCCAAATGAAGCCATTACATCAAGAACAGTTGTGGGGTAGAGAGTAAGCATGGATTATCGAAAACTCAACAAAGCTACGAAGAAAGATCATTTCCCTCTACCGTTCATTGATCAGATGCTTGACAAACTCGCCGGAAGAGAATATTATATTTTCCTTGACGGATATTCAGGGCATAATCAGATTTGTGTGGATGCCGCTGATCAACACAAAACAACTTTTACTTGTCTGTTTGGCACCTTTGCTTACAGAAGGACGCCCTTTGGTTTATGCAATGCACCTGCCACGTTCCAGAGGTGCATGATGGCTATATTTTGGGACATGATTGATAAATACTTGGAGGTTTTTATGGATGATTTTTTTGTTTTTTGAGATAGTTTTGATGAGTGCCTTAACAATCTCGAAAAGGTACTTGTGCGATGCAAAGAAACAGATCTTGTGCTTAATTAGGAGAAATGCCACTTCATGGTTCGACAAAGGGATTGTGTTGGGACATAAGGTTTCGAGTGCAGGGATGGAGGTTGATCGTGCTAAGATTGAAGTTATAAAAACCTTACCACCTCATGTCTCTATTAGAGGAGTGAGAAGTTTCTTGGGTCATGCAGGATTTTATCGAAGATTTATCAAAGATTTCTCCAAGATCGCAAAACCACTTTGTTCTTTACTTGAAAAGGATACTACTTTTAATTTTAACGACGAATGTCTCAATGCGTTTTTGACAATTAAAGAGAAACTCATCTTCACACCAGTTGTCTCCATTTAAAATATGTGTGATACAAGTGATCACGCAATGGGTGTTGTGTTAGGCCAGAGGAAAGAGAAGATCTTCGACACGATTTACTATGCAAGTAAGAACTTCAACGCTGCCCAATTGAATTACACAGTAACGGAGAAATAATTATTAGCCGTGGTATATTCTTTCGATAAATTTCCTTCCTATCTGCTTTGAATAAAACTATTGTATACACGGTCATTCAGCAATCGAGTATCTCATGACAAAGAAGGACGCAAAGCCACGTCTTATCAAAAAGATATTGATGTTACAAGAATTCGACATATATATTCAAGACCGAAAAGGATGCGAGAATCAAGTAGCTGATCATTTATCTAGGATCGAAGGATCTGATGCCAAAAAAGAACCAGAATTGGTTAAAGAGGTATTCCCTGATGATCAACTTTTTTTGATTAAAGATTTGTTTGCACCTTGGTATGCAGATATAGTTAACCTCATCATGTGTGGTGTGTTCCCTTCGGATTTTAATCCACAACAAAGACAGATGTTAAGCCATAGAGCCAGACAATTCGTTTGGGATGAGCCATACCTCTTTAAAGTTTGTAGTGATCAAGTTATCAGAAGATGCGTCCATGAGGGAGAAATTACTAAGATCATGGTAAGCTGTCATTGATCACCATATGGTGGCCACTTTAAAGGCGATAGCACTGCAACTAAAATCCATCAATTCGGTTTCTATTGGCCTACCCTACACAAATATTGTCATCGATTTGTCCAGACCTATGAAAGATGCCAGTTTACTGGAAATATATCAAAACGAGACGAGATGCCGCTTAATAATATCTTAGAAGTTGAAATCTTTGATGTATGGGGAATATATTTCATGGGATCGTTCATATCTTCCCATGGTAATATTTATATTTTCTAGCAGTAGCCTATGTGTCCAAGTGGGTAGAAGCAGTGGCAACACCAAGAACGATGATAAAACGATCATATCATTCCTGAAATCAAATATCTTTTCAAGACATGGTACGCCACGAGTTCTTATCAGTGATAAAGGTACCCACTTCATCAATTCTCAGTTGAAAGCTGCCCTTCGTAAGTTGGGGGTGAGACACCACACTTCAACCGGTTATCATCCCCAAAATAATGGTCAAGCTGAGGTTTCTAACCGAGAAATCAAGTCTATTCTGGAGAAGACCAGGAACAAAATGAGGAAGGACTGGTCATTAAAACTAGATGATGCTCCCCGGGCTTACTGAACAACATTCAAAACACCAGTTGGGGCATCTCCCTATCGCATGATCTATGGAAAAGCATGTCATCTTCCTATTAAGATTGAATCCCGTGCCTTCTGGGCTATTAAAACTCTGAATCTAAACCTAGACCTGGCGGGAAAGCAAAAGATGATGCAGTTGAATGAATTAGATAAGTTTCATTTCCATGCCTATGATAATTCACGTCTTTACAAGGAGAAAACAAAAAATGGCATGATAAACGGATTCGTCCAAAGAGGTTCGAGAGAGGACAAAAGGTATTACTATACAATTCTAGGTTCTCGAATTTTCCGGGTAAGCTTAAGTCGCGTTGGGGAGGACCTTACGTTGTTACGAAAGTCACACCTCATGAAGCGGTCGAAACTAAACATCCAACCGAGAAAAGGACATTCATGGTGAATGGTCAGCGCTTGAAGATATACCATGATAGTAAGGACTTTGGTCGAGAGGAGACGATCCACCTCGAAGAACACGCTTAGCCCGAGGTACTCGTCTAACTCAAAGACGTTAAGCAAAAGTGCTCTTGGGAGTCACCCCTTGTTTTAATTGCTTTCTAGTTAGTTTTATGTCTTGTATTGTATAATTCTAAGTTAGTGTATATTATTAATGTGTTTACAAGCTAATAGGAGAGAAACGTAGTGTGGTACATGTGCAGGAATTGAGTTTGGGGTCAAAAGAAAGAAAAAATGTGCTAATCAGCAGCTAGGTGCGGTATACCGCACCTCAGCTGCGGTGCACCGCAGGTCCAAAATCATGGCGACGGTTTGTCACCATGGTATATTGCCGAGAACACGAGACGAAAAACCGTATCGAGAAATTGAGCCTACGGTTTTTTCCAGCACGTGTCAGGTGTACCGCAAGGTATGACCGGTGCACCGCAAATAAGAAAACCGTGGCGACGGTTTTTCAGTACGGTTTATTGCCGAGAAGACCATATAGAAACCGTAGCGACACTTTACACCAAAGGTTTTTCCCAAAAATTTTGTCCGGTACACCGCATAGTATGTCTGGCGCACCGCGCCATGGCGGTTCTAGAAGAGATAAAGAGTTCTAATTGAACTCTTACCTTATCAAAGCTAAACCTAGCCTCTTCCAACCTCTTCAACACGAATTTTTTAGACCCAAACCTTATAAATACACCTTGAAGCTTGATTAAACCTCCACACAAATACAACAACAACATCAAATCTTTCCTCCATCCTTCATAAACACGTATTCTTCATCAAATTCATTACACTACACCATAAAACACCACCAAAGATTATCAAGATATCAAGAATTCTTCCAAGAACAATCAAAGAAACCTTCTTCTACCATTAATAATCATTCATCCAAGCAATAAACTCAAGCCACACCAATCTTTCATAACTTTATTCTGTCCTTGGTATAGCTTGAGTTGTGGGTTATTCAAAGATGTCAAACAGAATGGATGCTATGGATTATACGAGGAAGTGTTCAATCTTAGGGAAGAGCAAGAAATTGCCTGGAGCCACAATAGAAAAGGCCATTGATCTTAATGAGCCTATTGAAAATATATCAAAGATAGAGGCACCACCACAACCCCTACGAAGAAAATTAACAGCTAAAATGAGTGTACCACCAAGGCTTAAAGAAAAGACACCAATCCAAGATCAAAGTTCTTCGTCAAATCTCAATGAAAATTCAGAGATTAATTCCACACCACCAGCATGGGTAATTAAATTACAGGATGAAATTAATTATTTAAAGAAAGAATTCGCTGCATGCTGGGAGGAAATTGCAAAGATTAATTAGGTAATGAACGTAGTAACTAAAGACTTGGATATTGATAATTATTCTTCTTCTTCGGAAGACGATTTGCTGGATCTTTATGGACAGGTACCCCGTTCTAATTCTTCTACTTAATTTCTTGTATGTGTTAGTTTAGTTCAGGTTTAAATTTTATTGCTTTATTGAGTCTTTTTCGAGTCGTGGGGACACGGCCCAGTTTTGAGTTGGGGTTGGGGATTCGCTGTCCTCATCTTCCTTTTTGTTTTGCATAAAATCTAATTTTTTTTGGTTTGAATTGACATAGAATATAGTGAATGTATCTATTGTGCATGATCTAATTAAGTTAATGATAGTAAGTAGTATTTTTTTAAACGGTGTCACAAATATGTTTAGTATGCATGTATGAAAACAGGAAATAAAAAATAGGAAAGTTAATGAGCAATGCCAAGAAGTCATGTTGAAACTTAGGGAGAGTTATTTTATGCGTAGAACTTGAGGTTTGAAATTAGTTGAAACCCCGCTTATATATGAACTAATAGGGAAAAAGTAACAAAATCTGGTAGTTAGAAAAGTGCATAAGGCAGTTCTTTCATACTGAAGCCACTTGAAGCCTTTTTAGCTTTCTCACCCTTTTTATTTGATTATTATTATTTATCCATCTTAGCCCCTCCGAGCCTTTATAAATCCTTTTATTTAACCACATTATAATCCATACCCCTTAGTTTAAAGGACTTATCAATATGACCTGCACTTGAATCGCAAAACCTGAGACAAGTCGTTTTTAGAGCTTGAGTTTGGGGTGGTGGTTTCATCATTAGGGAACATTGGGTTTGGGAAATTGTAATTGTGATGCTATTGATGATGAGTAAAATTATTATTGTAACCTTTAACGGGGTAAGAGTAAATGAAAAGCTGAAAAGCATGAATTGAAAAGAAAAATATTTATGAGAAAAAAAATAACGTGATATCTCAATATCAAAAAGAGAGTCATAGCTATACAAAAGAACAATATTTGGACCAGCAAAGTGGAATTTATTAGATCATCATTAAAAAGGTTTTTACTTGGTTTATTGGGGATGCGAATCAAAAGCATCAAAAATTGGGTTGATTGAGAACATCTTCGAGTGAAAACTCAAGCTCTAGGGAGATTCGTTGATGGAATGTGAGAAGAGATCCAAAAGCTCACTTTTCATTATCCAAATATACCACACTGTCCCTAAGCCACGTTATAAACATAAAGACCTTAGGATTTCTAGCTACTTGGTGGAGAAACAATGGAGCTATTAGGTTGTAGGTGAGTGGACCATTGGATACTGGTGGTCCTTTGTGTGTTCTAAAAGTAATGCAATAAGTAAGAGAACCACAACCGCAAGTGTACGGTTGTCCCAAGTAATAATTGTGATAAACAGGATCGTTCGCAGGGACGGATTGGTTGACTTCAATGCTTATCAAGTAATGAATAATTGCACTTATGAAAGCAGTAAATGATTTGATAATTGTTTGTTGGTTAGGTTTTGTTATTAATCCTAAGTATGAAAGACTAATGTGAAAAGGCAAATAAATGACTAGACGCAAGTAAATGAAAGCTAGACGCAAATATGAGCAGGCAGTACTTGAGAGACGCAAAGATTTCTCCTAACTCTATTTCATTCCATATGTTTTTTAAGGGACAAATTGGTCAATGAACATAGGTCGGGATTCGGGAATCTTCGTACCCCCGTCAGGGTGGACTACGAAGCTATTCTAGGGTGTCACAAACCCCGTCAGGGTGATTATGATCCACCTTCGAATGATTAAGCTAAAAATACCCAATAGGCCATAAGATTAATTACGCTCGTCAGAGTCAAATAATTTCTATCCTATATTCTGTAATTAATTCCGTACCTAAACCGCCCGTCAAGATGATCCACACGCCACTATGTGGAATAGCTTAGATACTAATGCCTGTTATTAATTAGCTACTTTAAGAACTGTAAATAATCACAAATTACAGAAACATGTAAAAGACCCAATTTGAATTAAATTAATGAAATCCCAAATCCAATCATATGAAATAAAACAAAGTAGGGATTAACCCATTATGCGTTCCCAAGTACTAAAAGGATTTAGATCATAATTAACGGAAAGACAAAAACTAAAGACATAATAAAACTCATATTGTTTTACAGAAAGAAAATACAGAGAAACCTAATTTCGGATTAGGAATGGCTGAGAATCGGAGATATAGACAGTCTCCAGCTCTTGGCTTCTTCTTTTCCTTGCTTCCGCTTCTTCTCCAGACACTCTCTTCTAAGGATGGTTTGAATTGAAGAATAAAATGAGAGGTAAGAAATAATGAGGTCAAAATCTCCTTTTATAAGCTCAAATTCGGAATGGGCTTTTAATTAGTGATTAAGTGAATAATAGAAAGTCCAGCCCAAATCCCGTAACTGCTGCACCACCTCCACTAAAACAGCTCTAGCCGATTCGTTATAACTCCGATTGACCTCAAATCACTTGCTAAATTTCCGTAACTAGATAAGGAACATAATCTCTTCAAAGGTCAGCGGCTAAATCAACTCGTAAGTGCCTCGAAATCAGCAATATTTGGCCTGTTTTCCAGATTTGCAGCTTCAAATATAATTTCTTTCGGGATTTATCTTCAAGCTTTGACTCCATATCACAATCTTTGACTTTATTCTCGTGTTCCTCTCCTAGCTAATATTCAAAACCTACAAACTTTTCACTAAAATACACAAGATTACGCGCAAAAGTTTAATAAATCAAAAATACTACAAATAAAAGTGGAAATTCGGATTATTGCATATTTAGCCCAAAAGTCTATCAAATTAATCAAATAAACACCAAAAAATGATGTCTTCCAAGGACATAAAATTAGAACATTTAGGGAGACATCAGATGATATATTAGGACCTATGAATAACCTATATTCATTAACATGATCTAGGTTAAAAACCTCTCCTTCTGGCTTTGTGAAGTTAATTTGTACTTGAATTTATGGAATGTTGATTATGTGTATATTAGGTGTAAGTGTGAATTATTTTTGGGCAATACTGCATGAGACTTTTTAGATATTTTGCTCTAGGATCATTTATTGTGTTATGTTCTTCTTCTCCTCCTACTTCTTCTTCTCTGTTTATTATTTGACTACCCTACTGTTCTTTATTTTTATTGTATCGGGACGATACAACTTTGAGTTGGGGGTCTTGATGTCTCCATATTTGTGATGATTTAATCTTAATTGGAGACATCATTTTAGGAGTATTTAATAAATTAAATGTCGATTTTTACTTATATTGTTGTATTTTCTTGTCTCTTTTCTTGATTTGATTATCTATTATTTTTAGAGCATATTGGGTTTAATTTATTTATTTAGTGTAAAACTTTAAAGATATAGAGAAATTAATTAGATGTCAAATCAATTCTAAGAGATAACGGAAAGAAGATAATGATGTAAATTGGAGATAAAAAAAGTAAAGGATAAGTATGGAAAGATAAAGTTGCCAAATAAATTTGAATTCCAGCAGCTACGTCCATTAAAGTGATCATAACTCAAGATTGGATAGGAATTTAGAATAATGGTCTGAATCAAAGTTATAGAGCTTTAATAGACGATTAGTGTCGATATAAAGAACGCGTCAATCGGAGTTGAAACGAAGAGGTTATGGCCAAAACAAACAGCAGCCATTTATTACCTTTCCTATATTTTTAGGGTTACGAATTTTAGTTGGGCTAGAAGTCCAATACTTGTCTTCCACTCTAAGAAAACGTTTTAGGGTTTCCTATACCCTATAAATACACCCTTTAATCAGTAGAAAAATATCCTTGGCCAACCCTTAAGCCAAGAGGAAGCTTACAACAAGAGAAGAGAAGTCTGGAAGGAGCTGAACATCAAATCATGTCTTCCCAAGCCTTCAAATTTGTAATTGTTTTCTTTTATTTCTCTTCTATGAACTAATTTACTTTATCTTGAGATTTAGCATATGTGTATGAACGCTAGACTTGTTTTACATTTATTTTAATTTGGGATACCATTGTATTTAATTTGAATTAATGTTTTATTCTCTGTTTATGTGCTTTGATTTATTGTCTGTTTTCCTTGCGGTTGCAAACATATATTATTACCTTAATAGTAGTTAGATGGTCACCCGTAAGGGGTGTCTAATTATTGAAACACCACATAAACGTCTAGTGTGCAGTAGTGAACCTGATGAGCTTGCCAAACTAGATAATCACTCGGGTATGATTTAACCACATGTCATCATTTGAAGGCCAGTCTCATTTAGGAACCTAGTGGCGTAGGAGCACCCTAATTAAGTCTCCTCGTGATTGTGAGGTCGCTACCCTAGTCCAGCCTGACGGGGGTAGGGAGGAATTTAAAATCCTGGTTATTGTAATTTTACATAATTCGCCCTTACATGATTAGAATAAACAAGGCTAGTGGGGATTACTTTCTATATCTCGAGCTAAACTCTCATACTCTTTATTTCTCTTATTTGATTTTCTATCTTTAATTTATTTAGTTTAATTTTCTAATTACAAAAACCAAACAAAAAAAAATCTATTTGTCTTTTCTTTTCCTGCGTATTATTTCTTCTAGCTTTTATATTTGCACTTGATATTTGCATAAATTCTATCTAACTTTCGTAGTCTCTGAGGAACGCATTCTATTTATCATTAAAACTTGCATACGATCTGTAATACTTGCAGTACTGTGTTTAGACTAGGGTGTTTATTTTGCACTTATTTTATCTATTATTTTATCACGCCCTAGTCGACACCAATAATAATATATTTAACACCCCCCCTCAAAATAAAGTAGGTCAAAGAGAGCAACTTGAGTTTGAAATATGGATCGTTGATGATGTAACTTTAGTGTTGTTGATGGAGTAGCATAACAGAGGAGTTGACATGGTGACAATGCTGCTATAGTGGTGTGGCAGAGTGGCGGTGTGGTGGTGAGTGGAACGATGAGGTGAGCGTTGAGAAACGTGAACCAAAAATTGAGAACCGAGTGTTGATTGAATTACGGAGATGAGACCATTGGATGGTCTAACGAGATCGGAGATGAGACCATTGGATAGTTCAACGAGACGAGACCATCAAATGACCTAATGAGACGAGACCATCAAACGACCTAACGAGATAAGACCATTGAACGGCCTAAAGAGATGAGACCGTTGAACGGCCTAACGAAGTGAGACCATTGAACAACCTAAAGAGACGAGACCACTGAATGACCTAGCGAGATGAGACCACTGAATGGTCGAACGACTTGAGGAAGCAAACGAAACGATAACGGGAAACCAATTTGGATTGTGGCTCTGATACCATGTGAGATATTTAAATAAGGGGAAGAGAGAAAAAAAGAGAGAAATAATATATTATTAATAGAGAGAGCCATAAGCCTAAAGAATAAGAGAATACTATAGACTACATTGTAAATGAGTTGATAATCTAATACAATAGAATGAGTCCTATTTATAGGACTAATAACTTGGTGAACAAGTACGGTAAGACTAAACTAACTAGGAAATAAATGTGATATGGAAACAAACTAATCTAATAAGGTAATAATATATTATGGTAATAATATATTATAATATATTATAGTAATAATATATTATAATAATAATAATATATTTAACAAGGATCTCTCTTTTCTGACGGAGCACTATGAATATGTAAATCGATTGGAGTTTCCATGCTAGAAGATACACTAGTATACATCCCAATTCCTCCATTTGTCAAATCATCAAACATTGGATTTGCAATAACCCTTTTCATGTCAACGCCTTCTATATTATTAGTTATTTAAATTTTAAAGATTCCATTGTTGGATGATAAGGTAGGTTCTTTAATGACAGGGATTGATGCAATTTTAGATCTTATGAACATTGTCCCCATCTCCACTCTCGTCTTTCCTTACTGCTCCAACAAAGACAATCCATCTTATCAACGCAAGTTAGCAAACGTTAGGAGCCCTCAAATTCCCTTCTAACCGATCCTTGCTAGCGGTAGTTGTAGAAGACTTTTTCAGCCCTGAGCCTTCCCTGGATTGTGAAAAGATTCTTACTCGCTTTGTTGAGATATTCTATACGCTGTCTTATTTCTCCGTCGGCGAATTGATCTTGATGTTGAGAGTTTGGAATCGAGGTTGATTGAGTGAGGATAAAATCTCGGAGGAGGAAGCCCAAGCCCACCGCCAGTAACAGGGGGAGGCGGCGGCGACAATCTCTGTTTTCCATAGAAGATGACTGTTACTATATATAAAAGGAAAATATTGCACTAGAAAGAAAACAAAGTAATATAAAAAAACTTCACTAGACAAGAAACAAAATAATATAAGATAAATCTATAAGAAATACCTTGTAAGGCTATCTAGAGAGCATCAAATAGGTGAATTGTAAAAAAGTCTCATGCAAGTTCGATTGTTAATTTAGTGGTTAGACTACTCTATATATAGAGATCAAGAGATCGTGGAATCGAATCTTATTGGAGTTTAAAGTGTCTCTCAGATGTAAGGAAAAAAAAAAACTTCTCATGCAAAAATGAATTATTGTTAGTTTTAAAAAAAAAATTCAAGTGTCAACAGTAAGATAGACGCAGGGGCGGACCCCTCTGAGGCCCAGGGGGGCTCAAGCCCCCTCTAAACCAGGAAATTTTATAATACATCAGTGTAATTTTGTCCCGAAAAATAATCAGCCCTCTCTGAACATTTATGTGAAACATTTATGCTCTAAAGAACACATAAGGTGTTATGACTAAGTGGTGTAGGAACTTTAAATATTACCATTTGAAAAGGAGGTTAGGTGTTTGAACATCCATATATTTCAAGCCCCCCTTCAAATTAGTTTCTGGATGCCCCCCCTCAAATTAGTTTCTGGATCCGCTCCTGGATAGACGCAGGGGCGGAATCAGGAAATATCATTAGGGGGTTCGGAGGCAACCCCCAAATTTCCCCCCCCCCCCCCCCGTATTTACACGATAAGTCTATATATTATGCAAAAATTGCAAGATACGTTCTTATATTATGGAAAAATGCACTATAGGTTCATATATAGTGTAAATATTGCAATATAAGTTCCGATATAACTTTTTAATTAATTACTCTATAAATTAATTTTTTTTAATACAAAATAATATATATTTTGTTGTAAAAAATTAAAAAAATCTTATAAATAAAATAATTTACAGTCTAATAAAATAAATTTCAAAAATTAGGGGGGCCAATATTTTTTAAAAACTTAGGGTTAATAACTCGTAATTTTTTCGGAGGAGGGGGGGGGGCATGGAACCCCCTTAGACGGCGATAGAATTTGGCCCAACTTTCTATTGGTATCTGCTGCGTCGAAGGAACAATCAAGCCAACAATCTTGGAAAATTTTGCTAAACACAAAAGCCAACAGAGGTCCTCCGCATCGGATAGGTGTTCTACGGTTAATAGGAAGTTTTCCTTATTCGTCCGGAAAAAAGAATATTTGAAATCTTTTACATTATATAATTTTTTCTTATAAAGTTATTGATCTGTCTAGCTATATTTACGGAATTGATACCGACAAAAGAATTTACGAACTGGGTGGATATACTTTCGTCGTGAATCTCGTGATGTTTGAAGATTTCTGGGCATCAAAGCAAATGAGAACCGATTGCACATGGAAGATCAGGTTCAGACTTTGTCAACTTCCGCCTGGTACTATTTTGAGGGTCCACAAGCGAAGATGCACATGGGCTATTAACTGAATGTTTTGGTCAACCAAAACCCTTATTGTGTGCAAAGAGATCTGTTTACACTAGGATGCACACGAAAAACCATGAAACCGCGAAACCGTATAAAATCGACCTAACCTAACCTGAAAAAACCAACCCGCACAAACCATGGTTTGTAATGGGCCCAAATTTTTTTCTTTTTTTGGTGGATTTGGGTTGGTTTACGGTTTTGAAAAAACCCAAATCGCGGGTAACCAACCAACCCGCACTTTGGGCCTATATATATAGAGGAAATTACAAATTTGAGCCCCAATTATTTAAACATTATTTTTTAAATCCTCTTTCTTTACTTCTACTTATTAAGTCCCTAGTCACGCATATGGTTACACTACTTTACCTTTATACCCTTATCTCTATATTAATTAGTTTTTTATTTTATTTTTTTCTGCAGACTATTTCAGATGTTTTATCGGTTTATTAATGGGTATAGACCCAGATACGATTTATAAATGGTAGTGGGTCGAGACCCAGACACAGTTTGATGTAGTTTGATGTTTGATTCTGATATTGTATAGGGTTTGATTCCAAACAACATAATTGATTATTCAATATAATAATAAAACCTTATTGCAGGTAAAAAACTAAGTTGTATTCCAAAAACAGCTAGACAAGTTACAAGATGGATAAATTAAATAAATTACAAAATATTCATTAACAAACAAGGGATGGTTTAATCTCCCAGTACAACTATCTATTTAATTATAGCATCTATTTTAGCATCTATTTTAAATGTTTAATCATGACTGCATCACTTGACCCATTGGGGCTGTACCCATCGGGTCTGTACCCTAGCTGTGTGGACCAAACCATCGTGTCTGTACCCATCGGGTCTGTACCCTAGTTCGTGTGGGCCAAATAGGTACAACAGATCGGGAACCACCAAGACTACACCTGCAACAGCGCTGCAATACACCTGTAGCCAAATCTGCACCACCACGAACAACACCATCACGAACGGCGGGCCCACCACGAACAACAACATCACGAACGACCATCTATCCTAATTTGATTCTGCAAAAGACAACAACTAAATCAAATAAAAAAATCAAAATCAAATCGAGATCTTGGAGATGCAGCGGGCTTCCTTCTTCGTTGCAGCAACGGCCTTCATCCTTCGTTGCAGCAGCGAGTTTCATGGTGGTTGGGTGGCGGGATCTCGAAGGCCAGATATGGTTCTACAGCAGCGAGTTTCACGGTGGTTGGACTCGATCTCGGAGGCCACGCTGAAGGAGATGACGTGAGAACCTGGATCTTGTTTTCAGGGGGCAAGTGGAGGTGGAAATGCAGGAGCAAATGGTTGTGCAGCAGATCGGAGTGGCGGTGGAGATGAAGCATCAACGAAGGGTTGTTCGTGGTGCAGCAGAGCTCCGGCGGAAGCTTTGGTCTTGGATCTGATTTGCGCAGCAGAGCTTCGTTCGCGCAGCAGAGTGTGGTGATGGATCTGGTTCGCGCAGCGGAGATTGGCGGTCGACCTGGTTCACGCTTGGTGGTGGATCTGGTACTCGCAGCGGAGATTGGTGGTCCACCTGGTTCGCGCTTGGTGGTGGCTCCGGCTTTCTCGAAGCGCAGCAGCGGCGACACTTGTGGGAAGGTGGAAGCTACGCCGTTCCGGCCATGGTGGGGTGCAGTGAGGGAGGGCGTTCACAGGAGAGAGCCAATGGAGGCGCAGCGGCGGCCATGGTGGGGTGCGGTGAGGATGTGGTTTTATAGGAGAGAGAAGAGGGAGCGTGCTCTGGGATATTGATGAGAGAGAAGAGAGGGGGGTGGGGGTGGGTTTCTGATTCGTAACATAATAGGAGAGGGGATTGGGGTTTTGGTTTCCCTATAATAAAGGTATAGAGGGAAGGGTATTATTGGGTTTTTTGGGATTTAGTTGGATAGATAATGGGTAGTTAGGGGTGGGGATTTTATCTGTTAAGTTAAAGGTGTGGGGGGCTGGTTTTTATAATTTACCCATATATATATATATATATTATATTTCAGAGTTTTTTCTACGGTCCAGATTTACCCGCATAAGTGGTGTCCAGGATTAAATCTAGCCAAAATAAGTGGTGGCCAGGATTTAATCTGGCTAAACATAAGTGGTGGTCAGGATTGATTCTGGCCCACTTATTTTTTTTTTTTGAACATGGGTTCGATTCCTGTCAACGGAATTCATTTTTGTTATAGTGTCTTCAGACACGGTTTTTTTTAAACCTGGGTTCGATTCCTATCAAGGGAATTCATTTTTTTTTAGTGTCTTTAGACACGTGTTTTACCTAGTTTATATTATATTTCAGAGTTTTTTCGACGGTCCAGATTTATCCGCATAAGTGGTGGCCAGGATTTAATATGGCTAAACATAAGTGGTGGCCAGGATTTAATCTGGCTAAACATAAGTGGTTGTCAGGATTGATTCTGGCCCCACTTATTAATTTTTTTTGAACCTAGGTTTGATTCCTGTCAACGTAATTTATTTTTGCTTTAGGTGGCGTTTGTTTTTTAAGTAATAAGTGCTGAATGCTAAATGAACAGCTGAATAGGACTTATTCTGTTAAGAGGCAGTGTCTGAATGATTCAGACTTAGTTTGAAATCTTAATGAAACAGACCCGTTAAGAGCCATTCAGATCTGAATTGGACTGTAAAAACAAACAGTCTTATTAATCCAGTGTCTTAATGAACCAGATTAAGATCTCATTAAGTGCAAACAGACACCCCCTTAGTGTCTTCAGACACGGGTTTTTTTTGAACCTGGGTTCGATTCCTGTCAATGAAATTCATTTTTGCTTTAGTGTCTTCAGACACGGGTTTTACCTAGTATATATATGTCATATATAAGGGTGGAATGTTACATTCACTCTATTTCCCATGTTACCTTCTAAACCTAATAGTCTCTCTCTCTCTCTCTCTCTCTCTCTCTCTCTCTCTCTCTCTCTCTCTCTCTCTCTCTCTCTCTCTCTCTCTCTCTCTCTCTCGTCTCTTACACGCTAAGGCTAAAACCTTAGCCTTTATCCTTCTTTCTTGCCTAATTTCTGCAACCCGTCTCTTCACCCATCTTTCGCCGTCTCCAGACGCTCCACTATGCCTCCTTTTGTACTCCGTATTAATTATTTGGAGGGTTTTCAACAACCTTTGAGGTCCGCATATTAATGCGTATGACCTCTCTGGTGTTGTTAACCTCTGATTTATGTGCTTACCGTGGTTAGTTGATTAATATATGGTTAATATGAGGGTTTGTTTGGATTGGTATAAAAGGCTGATTTTAGGGTTTTTTGTTCTTCAAAACCCCTTTTCCAGGTTCGAATCTTACCTCCCTTTTATGTAAACTTCTTTAATTTCTTATATATACTATTGTATTTGAAGATCTATTGAGGTTAATTACTTAATTTTGCAAAGGTGTTTGATATTTTCAAAAATTATTTTCCTGGAAAATTGAAAGATTGAAGGTGTTTTATATATTGTATTAGGTTAGTTATTTTCGAAATACTATAGATAATAAATTAGTTGAGTAATGAATGTACTAATGTGTTTGCTTATTTGTGTTTAACTGTTTTGCAGATTAGTGATAAAATGGATGATGAATCTGAATCCATCATTGATCTAACTCTACAACCCACTCAAGGTTTTGATCAAACACCTATTGGTAACTCTCCTGATCCAAAAACCCACCATCCCTAAAAAAACTAAGAAAGAAACCCCCTGTCCCAATTAACTTTACTGTTTTTTTTACAATTTGTGAATATACTTTGATCAATATTTAACACTGTCAAACTTGGAGTTTTTTCTTATGTAGGTTATTATGGTTTAGATGAATTAAGTTTGAGTGAAAGTCTTCAATCCACTCTAATTGATTCAATGAATTAGCCAATAACCTTATGTGAGTTATACATCAGTTTCATACTATAATGACTTGCATTTCACTGTACTTGTGCATATAGACTAAAGATTGCAACTCATGAGCTTCCTATGATGCAATTTAGCATGATTTTGATTTGTACATGTTTATTTTTATGTACAATTGATCTGAGAAATTCATTAGAGATGACATTCTTTTGTCATGCATTTGTTAGTTGAAAATTGTAGGTTGTTTTGTAAAACTGACCAAGCCCCTTGTCCCTTAGGTTTATAAAGTGCATGTGATGATCAAAAACATGATCTGAGGCACTAATTGATATCCAGTGATTAAATAATAACATGAGGATATTATCTTGCTCCATTTATGCATTATATTATTTACACTTTACTTTGTAACTAAATAAGGGAGGCATTGTACAAATCTTATGAAACAGGAAGGAAAAGAAACATGAAGGCATTATGCAACTCAACTTTTGGAATGTTTGTATCTTCAAACTCAACTTTTGGAAATGGAAATCAATGGTGTAGTTTGTTTTTGGAAATGTTTGCCTTTATTTTTTCTGGGTTTAGTTGTATTTTTATGTAATTCAGCTAATTTGGGTTTGTAATAACTTAATCTATTCGGTTTTGATGGTTTGAAAAGTTTTAAGTTGTAATTCAAGGTTGTTTCTTTTCTGTATTTGGTAATTCATGCACTTGGTAATATTTATAATGAACTTGAAATGTATTATGTAAATTTACAAGGACCAAATTATAAATAAGTAAAGTAAACCCGAAACCAAACCAAAACCGAACCAACCTGCAAAACCAAACCCGAAACCATTTCAATCTAATGGATTGGTTCTCGGTTTTCAGAACCTTAAACCCACATGTGCGGGTTTGTTCTTGACTAGGGGTCGATGGGTCGGGTACCCAACCCGTGTGTACCCTTAGTTTACACAAAAAGACTTGTTTAACGATAACCCAGGATTGACAATTCAACAAGGTTGCTAGTTATAAAACTTATGGCTATCATTAATAGTCACTAGAATTATAGAAAAGAAACTTTAAAATTGTTTAACGACCATTAGTGTACTAAAAACGTGAACGCCAATTAGCGATCACAGATTTGACCAGTAATGATATTTAAAATAAATTTAATATTAATCATTAAATAATTACTATTAACTCGGAAAATTATCAACGACCATAGAGTGTACGGTAAAGAAAACTCATGATTTTATTTTATTACAGATTATTATATTGGTCGTTAAAACTATAAATCTATTAGTAACCACTTAAGTGGTCAGTAAATGAATTTCTAGAGAAGAAGTAAATACCTTTTGGCGATTATTTGGACGACCGCTAAAAAGCTGTGGAACAAATACAATATATTGAATATAAACTTGTCCAATATTTACACACATAATTAGTAAACATTCCTTCAAACAAAAATTCTTCCTAATTTGTGTTACTCCAATGGGACCCAACCCCGCTCACTCTCGCCTGAACAATAGTAATCTAGCAGATCACTCAAAGCTTGATACTATAATTCATATGTCGACAAAATAAAAAGATACTACAATTCAAACGCATCAGGTCAATGACTCTTTTCGGGAGCAGCAGGTCAACTTTTCCATTCGGTAGAAGCTTATTACTCCAGTGTTGCAATTTAAACCAAAACAGCTACAGAATGAGACAATTGTGCCGGTCCCCACTGCAACTGCTTTTGCGCGACTTAAAATCATCACTTCTCAACCGTGGACCACCACAACGGAACCGCGAAACACCACAACTCCAACACTATTGACACACAAAAGGAATAGAAGCCTCTAGAAGAGTATGACTCATCAATGAGTCACACAAAAGACAAAAGAGATAGAATAATTCTGTTACAAATGAAATGTATGGCAGCACACTTTGTGCTTACTTTAGTCTATATATACAATCACAAATATAACGAATTCTTATCAATAAAATACACAAATATTCTTCTTCATATAATTCTTCTATCTCTCTATATGGTATCAGATGTCTTGAGTTAAGCTTCTTCACAACACCATTAATGGAGTGTTGAAGCTTTCCAAACTCTTTCTAACATCGATCCTGCTTATTTCTTCCGCTTAAACATAGCCACAATGGCTTCTTCTTCTACTACCCGTCCTCACATCGCAACCAGCTCATCCATTCCAGCTGGATTGCTCCTGCTTCGTCAAAACTGGAGTGGGCTTATACAAATTAAACTCGACTCGACCAACTACGTGTTATGGCGAGCTCAACTTGAAGCTGTTCTTGAGGCTCATGGATATCTGCTTCATGTTAATGGTTCTACACCTCCACCTGCCCGAGAAGATTCAACATATTCCACTTGGATTATTGAGGATCAACAATTAAAGGTTTCACTTCACTCTGCTATGATTCCTTCGGTTCTTTCACAAGTCGTTAAGTTACCTCATGCTGCTGATGTCTGGTTAAAGCTTGAAGAGATCTTTATATCTCAATGTAGAACACATATCCATCAATTGAAAATGAAACTTTGTAACATCAAGAAAGGAGAGCGTAAGATGAGTGATTATTTGGCTGAAATTCAAGACATCTGTGATGGTCTTGAAACAGCCTCATCTGCTCTTCCCCTTGAGGACATTATCATGTATACATTAAAGGGTCTTCCTCAGGAATACAATCAGTTTAAATCTAGCATCCGTATATCTAATGCTCACACCTCTACTCTCAGTTTTCACTCTCTTGGTAGCTTACTAGTGAGTGAGGAATTACATATGTCTATGGCTGATTCTGTGGAAAATTCTGCTCCTATTCATACTGCGTTATATTCATCTTCTTCATCATCTTCAGCTCCTACAAATAATCGTGGTCGAGGTGGTGGAACTAATCCGAACAATGGATATAATAATCGTGGTGGACGAGGTCGTGGTCGATCTCGAGGTGCTTACACTAATGCTCCTTCTATTTTGGGCCATCCAAATCATCAAAACTCAGGTGTGTTTCAGTCCTCAAATCTCCCTACATGTCAAATATGTAATCGTGTTGGACATAGTGCTATTGATTGTTGGTATCGATCGGATTTTGTGAATTATCCATCTCCAAAAGCGCAGCAAAAGGTTGCATATGCTGCTCATAATGTTCAACCACATTCTAACTACAATCCTGAATTGTGGTATTTGGATTCTGGCGCAAATAGTCATGTTACACCTGATGCTTCAACTATTCAACACTCATCTCCTTATTATGATGGGAATGTTGTTTCAGTAGGTAATGGTAACTCACTCGAGATAGCCAATATTGGAAATAGTAAGTTTTCTTTACACAATTCTTCTTTTCTTTTATCTTCAATTCTTCATGTACCTCGAATTACATCTAATCTTATGTCTATCTCAAAATTCACTGAAGACAACAATTGTTATGTTGTTTTTACTTCAAAATCTGTGTCTATTTTTCATTCAAATACTCATCAGCTGCTCTTTCAGGGCCCCTGTGACAATGGTCTTTACCCTCTTAAGTTTGGTGCTCCTGTGTCATCCTCACTCTCATCAACTCAGATCAAGTGTCTCTCATCTTCAGTTTCTTCTTCCTCAGCAAAGTTGTGGCATTATCGTTTGGGACATCCCTCAACTAATGCCTCTGCCTCCTTATCATCTATTTTAAACACTAGTCTTAAATTTCATGGTGTTCAATGTGAACCATGTTCTATTTCTAAATCTCATAAACTTAGTTTTCCTTTGTCTGTAACTCGCAGTAATGCACCATTTGATCTCATACATTCAGATGTTTGGGGTCCTTCTCCCATTGCTTCTTATTCTTCATATAAATACTATGTTCTTTTTGTTGATGATTATAGCCGTTTTGTGTGGGTTTACCCTTTAGTTCACAAGTCTGATGTATATACTGTGTTTCAATCATTTTACACCTTAATTCATACTCAATTTCAAACTAAAATCAAATGCCTTAGAAGTGATAATGGTGGAGAATACACCAGTCATAAGTTTCAGTCCTTTCTCCAATCTAATGGGGTAATTCACCAAACTTCCTGCCCTCATACCCCTGAACAAAATGGCATTTCTGAACGAAAACATCGCCATTTACTTGAAACTACAAGATCTCTACTATCTCACAGCTCCTTACCTTCAAAATTTTGGCTAGAAGCTCTATCAGCCTCTATATATCTAATCAATCTTTTACCTTCTCCTACATTATCAAATATTTCTCCATTCCAAGCTCTTTTTCAAAAATCACCCTCCTATAATCATCTCAAAATCTTTGGGTGCTTATGCTACCCCTGGCTTAAGCCATATAGTGATCACAAGCTTGCTCCAAAATCTACAGCTTGTGTATTTTTGGGATACTGCACTCATTCTAAGGGGTATAAGTGCTATTCTTTAACTTCTCATAAAATTTTTATATCTAGACATGTGACCTTCAATGAAAATATTTTTCCTTTTCAAACATCTACAAACTCTACAACTTCAATTCCTATTGATCAGTCACCCTCTTCATATATTGATTTATTTGACAGTCCAATCAACCCTCAGTCAATCTCTCTCCCTTTTGAGTCTACTTTGGTTGTACCTGATCCACCTTCTACTGATAGTCCATCTAGTCAAACTCATGTGTCCACTTCTTCAGCTTCTTCAATTCAACCTATTAGGCATCCTATGGTCACTAGAAGGCAAACAGGATCCCTAAAACCTTCCTATAAGTGTCAAAATGCTACTCTATCATCTGAGTCTGAACCTATGTCTTATAAAGAAGCTATATTATCTCCTTGTTGGTTATCTGCTATGAATGATGAGTTTACTGCTTTATCTAAACAACAAACATGGGAGCTTGTGCCTCCACCTATTGGGCGCACTCCTATAACATGTAAATGGATTTATAAACTAAAACGAAATGCTGATGGAACTATAGCTAGATACAAAGCTCGTTTGGTTGCACGAGGTTTTATGCAAGAATATGGGATAGATTACACTGAGACTTTTAGTCCCGTTGTAAAACATCAAACAATTAGACTTGTACTATCACTTGCATCAACATTTAAGTGGACTATACACCAACTCGACGTATCTAATGCGTTTCTACATGGTTACCTAGAAGAGGATGTTTATATGTTTCAACCTCAAGGGTTTGTTGATTCCCAATATCCTAATTATGTATGCAAATTAAAGCGTTCATTATATGGCCTTAAACAGGCACCTAGGGCTTGGAACAATTTACTCACTTCATTCCTTATTAAACATGGTTTTGTTATGAGTCCTGCTGATTCATCTATGCTAACTAAAGGTTCAGATGATCATCTAACTATTGTGCTTATATATGTAGATGATATACTTGTTACAGGATCAGATTCATCCTATATATTAACCACAATTGCAGCTCTTAAGTCCAGATTTGCTATGAAAGATCTTGGTAAATTGTCCTATTTTCTGGGACTTGAAATCTCATATTCTGCAGATTCAATCATTGTATCTCAGGCTGCTTATGCCTCTACAATTCTTAAGCGTGCTGGTTTATCAGAATGTAAAGCCTCCTCAACACCTACTTTTGTTAAGTCTACAGTTAAAACAAACAAAGCTGGTGAATTATTTGAGGATCCTTTTTTATTTCGAAGCTTAACAGGTTCCTTACAATATTTAACGCTTACACGACCAGATATTGCGTTTTCAGTCAATCAAATATGTCAAAAGATGCACAAACCAACGAATGAAGATTTTGAATCTCTAAAGAA
Organism: Nemophila menziesii; assembly: GCA_029959085.1. Lineage (NCBI taxonomy): Eukaryota > Viridiplantae > Streptophyta > Magnoliopsida > Boraginales > Hydrophyllaceae > Nemophila > Nemophila menziesii. The sequence continues at coordinate 7,867,591 of JARWIR010000017.1, read as the reverse complement.
GCTGTTACGATATGTTAAAGGAACACTACATTACAGCTTGAAGTTTACTTCGTCTTCTTTAAATGTTCATGCATTTTCTGACTCTGATTGGGCAAATTGTGCTCGTGATCGTCGATCAACGACTGGATATTGTATATTTCTTGGTTCTAATCTAATATCATGGGGATCCAAACGTCAATCCACAGTCTCACGTTCTTCAACTGAGGCTGAGTATCGAGCCATGGCTCATGTATCTGCAGAATTAATGTGGTTTACTTATCTTCTTAAGAGTCTTAAAATAGCTCATGTCTCACCAACTCTAGCTTGCGACAATCAATCGGCTTTAGCCTTAGCAACAAATCCGGTTTTTCACACTCGCACTCGACACATTGATGTCGATTTCCATTTTGTAAGAGAACAAGTTAAAACTAAAAGGCTTCACCTTGTTCATGTGTCATCTCAAGCAAACTTAGCTGATATATTAACTAAGGCTCTTGGTCCTTCTCAGTTCAATGGATTGCTCGTCAAGTTTCCCCTCTTACGAGTGCTGCACTTGAGGGGGGATATTGACACACAAAAGGAATAGAAGCCTCTAGAAGAGTATGACTCATCAATGAGTCACACAAAAGACAAAAGAGATAGAATAATTCTGTTACAAATGAAATGTATGGCAGCACACTTTGTGCTTACTTTAGTCTATATATACAATCACAAATATAACGAATTCTTATCAATAAAATACACAAATATTCTTCTTCATATAATTCTTCTATCTCTCTATAAACACAACTACAGCACCTGCAGAATAAGGATTTCGCAGCACGTGACAAAGCCGTTTTTTAACAGCAGTTTACCCCAAAAACTGTACAAACGCCCGAGAAAAATCGCTGGATCTTAATTCCGTCCTGGAGTTAGATAGTAGTTGCGAGGTTCGCAATTTTCGAGTAGGTTTGACTTCTCGCTCCGCCGCTATGGTTGTTTTCTCGAAAGGAGATAAATACTTGAAGGATCGGGAGGAAGTGATTGAGGGTATAATTTATAAAGGAGAGTCCGTTTGAGATGGTTGTTAGTAAGAAAACGTAAAAATGAGAGGCAAGTTACAAAAAGATAACGCTTGCTAGAGGAGAATACGCGTGGCAAAAGAAACAATATTGGAAGGCGAGAAGCGCGAAACTTAAAAGCGCAAATAAGGGGAAACCCTCCGAGACTTCTTTATGATCATCACAACTTGGAATACTAGGGGTTTCGGCTCAACCCATAAGAGGCGAGGAGTAGTTGATCTTATAAGAAGTAAAAATATTGATATTCTTAGTATTTTGGAGACAAAAAGCAACACGTTTCGAGTGGATGATTTCATGAATAGTATGCTTAGAGGATGGAAGTGTGTAAATAACTTTAATCTCGTTGAACATGGGAGAATTATTGTTGTTTGGGACCCGGATAAGGTGAAAGTAGAGATTATTGAGAGGACACCACAAGCCATCCATTGTAAAATTGTGTGCAAGGTAACTTCTTTAAGCCTTTACACCTTTTTTATATATGGTTAAAATGATAAAGAATTGTGTAGAGATTTGTGGAAAAACCTTAGAGATTTTGCCACTACTTTTGATGATTCGTGGCTTCTTTTGGGTGATTTTAATAATATTTTAGCTTCGAGTGAAAGAATTAGAGGAAGCAATGTAATGGTTGGTGATTTTAAGGAATTCACGGATTGTTGTAATTTGTTGGGGTTTGAAGATATTCAATATACCGGTCAATTCTTTACTTGGGATAATAATCATGTATTAAGCAAGATAGATCGGGATTTGGGTAATCGGAAATTAGGTGAATCCGATCACTTTATTCAAGCAGAGTTCTTACCCAAATCGAGTGTGTCTGACCATTCTCCTTGTGTGGTAAATATTACGAAATGTGAACAGAGTAGTTATGTTCTGGTTTATTAATATGTGGGTGGAGCATGATAATTATAATATAACGGTGGAAAGTGGATGGAATAAGACTGTTGTCTCGGGTACTAAATAATATATTCTTTGAAAAAACTCAAGGCTTTGAAATTTGATTTGCGGAAGCTTAATAAAGAAATTTTTTCTCATATTTCCGCAAGAGCCAAGAAAGCTAAGGAGGATCTTGAAAAGGCCGAGGTAACTTTCCAACAAAATGTAAATAATGATTGTAGCTTTGATGTTTTAGTTGGGCTTCGGAATAGTGCGAGACTTCTTGAGAAAGCCGAGATTAGCTTTCTTCAACGAAAAGCTAAGCATGGCTATACTATTAAAAGTGATAGATGTTCAAAATTATTCCATGGGATTATGAAAAGTAAACAAAGAAGGAGATTTATTCCTAATATTATTTGTGCTAACGGGGAATTATCAAATTCAAGTACCCAAGTGTATGAAGAATTTATTAATAGTTTTCAAGCTTTATTGGGAACAAAGGATAAAACATCTCATATTGAATCCGATGTTTTTAATTAGGGGAGTGTACTTTCGCAAGAGCAATGTGTTGAGTTGTGTAAAGATATTACCGATAGTGAGATAAAGGAGGCTATTTTTAGAATAGCAAATGATAAAGCTCCCAGGGCCGATGGATTCTTGTCTCTTTTCTTTAAGCGTTCGTGGATTTTTTATTAGCGGTACGTGAATTCTTCACTTCCTGATTTTTACTTCGTCAATTAGATACTACGATAATTGATTTAATTCCCAAGATAGATGATCAGACATGTGTAGATGATTTTCGACCTATTTCTTGTTGTAACGTGGTGTATAAGCCGATTACCATGATAATGGTGGATCGGATTAAACTGATGCTTAATAATTTAATTGATAAATCTCAAAATTCATTTGTGGAGGTAAGATCTATGATTGGGAATATACACCTCATGCAAGAGCTTTAAAGGGGGTACAACAATCAAAGTAGCTCCTCGAGATGCACTATTAAGATCGATTTACGAAAGGCGTATGATTCGCTCTCTTGGAAATTCCTTCATGAAGTATTAAAGGGATTAAATTTTCCAGAAAAATTTGCGAATTGGATAATGGCTTGTGTTTCATCTCCTTTCTATTTGGTGGCTATGAATGGAGAAATTCATGGATTCTTTAGACGCGAAAAAGGATTAAGACAAGGTGACCCTATTTCTCCTTATCTTTTTATCCTTTGTCGACTATTGATTTTAAGTATCATCCTAAATGTGATAAACAAAAGATCACACATCTAGCCTCTACGGATGATTTAATGCTACTTTCAAAAGGAGACAAGGAGTTGATAAAAATTCTTATGGATAGCTTAAATACTTTTGGGGATTGTTTGGGACTTCGATTAAATGTTGAAAAATCTAATATTTATTATATTGGGGTATCGAATGATGATATTGAAAATGGTGTGACACCTACACTCTTGGAAAGAGGTGTCATGCCTTTTCTTTATTTTGGGGTCCCACTTGGCTCCTCTGTGTTGCTTTCAGGAGATTATAAACCTCTATTTGATAAGTTGGAAGGTTATGTGAGGTATTGGAGAGCTTTGTCTCTTTCTTTTGGGGAAGATTGGAATTAATTAGATCGGTTCTCCAAGGAGTTATTTGTTTTTGGTTTTGTATTTTTCCGATTCCAATTGGTGTTCGAGATCGTGTGATTAGCATATGCCAGAATTATTATTGGGAACATAAAACTCCTCAAGTTAGTTGGAGTAAGATTTTTATACCAAAAGATGAAGGTTGACATGGGTTAAAAAAATTTAGAAGCATGGAACAAAGCATTACTATTAAAAATGCTTTAGAAAATTTTAGAAAATAAGGATTCACTTTGGATTAAATGGATACATGGAAAATAATTTCAAGCTTGTGGATTTTGGGATTGGAAACCAAGAATGGGTGATTCTCCTTTATTGAAAAATGTTTGGGAGTTAAAGGATGTTATTTGTGGGTCCTTAGGAGTGGAAGACCGGGAAAATATTTTGGCTTTGTGGTTTTCCTCGAGAAATGCGAGTCACGTTACACTTGGGATATCGAATAAGGAATTTTATTCTTTACATAAAAAACCTTATAATTTATTCTGTCGAAAATATTATATTAAACCTTGGGAGAATATTATTTGGGGCTCGTGTGTATTTCCTAAACATGCAATTATTGTATGGATGACTTTGCGAGAGAGGCTTAAAACTAAGGATAGTATTACTTATTTGGAGTTGGATCCTCTTTGTAATTTATGTGAAGAAGATTTTGATTCAAACAAGTATCTCCTTTTTTATTGTGCTTAGATAAAGTCTTGTCTAGGATTGGAAAAGGAGATGAACACGCTACTAAATGCTTTGAAATGGCTCAAAAGACTATAAGCTAGATAAAATTGGAGGAGAAATGCATGAAGGATTGGTTTTGGAGCTACTGTGTATTGTATATGGAAAGAGAGAATTCACCTAGCTAAAAGAGGTGATTCTTCATCTAAAGAAACGGTTATCAAGGAAATTAAGTGGTGCATCTTTTCCATTTTATTTTCCTTGTTCCCTCATCATTCATTTTTAGATGATGATGTGCGATTAGCTTGTATTACTGTTAGTATGAGGTAGTCGTTTTTAGCTTCTTAGTTTCTATATTTAGCCTTTTGGCTTAGGTAGCTAACTCTCTTGTATAGTGTACAATTGTTTTATTAATACAACCGTTTACCTAACCTAAAAATAAAACTTGGGTAAATAATGTTATTTATCTCTCCATTTGCGTAAATAATGTTGGAGGACATTAATTTGTAAGATAAATTTAGGTTGAATATATGCTAAATGGGGATGAAGGCAGTAAGGTAACACTACTACTGAAATGGCTTTTCAGCGATCATACTATTGACAATTCAGCAGGGTGGCTAGTTGTTAAACTTATGGCTATCATTAATAGACACTAGAATTGTATACAAGAAACTCTAAAATTGTTGAACGACCATTAGTGTACTAGAAACGTGAACGCCCATTAGCGATCATGATTTGACCACTAATACTATTTAAAATAAATTTAATATCAATCATTAAGTAATTATTATTAACTCGGAAAATTATCAGCGACCATAGAGTGTCCGGTAAAGATAACTCAGGATTTTATTTTATTACCGATTATTATATTGGTCGCTAAAACTATAAATCTATTAGCAACCACTTAAGTGGCCAGTAAATGAATTTCTAGAGAAGAATTAAGTACGTTTTGGCGATTATTTGGACGGTCGCTAAAAAATTGTATGACAAATACAACAAATTGAATATAAACTTGTCAAATCTTCACACACATAATTAGTAAACCTTCCTTTAAACAAAAAATTCTTCCTAATTTTGATTCCGATAAATCTACCATTTGCCGCTAATGCCTCCTCTTCCACAAAACTTATTAAGACATATTTCTACTATTCTCATTGAGATATTTTTCACCTTTTTTATTAATAAAATCTTTCATATTGCAATAATTCATAATTCATAATACATATTATGATGTAGTTGTATAATACATGTCATTATATATTATTATTTACTAAAAACTAAATTATTTTTATGAATTTTAAAAACCAATTAGAGATTAGAAATTCAAATTGATTATATTTGTGTGAGTTAATTATCATACTATTGACAATTCAGCATGGTTGCTAGTTGTAAAACTTTTGGTTATTACTAATAGTCACTATAAATATATATAAAACTTTAAAATTGTTTAACGACCACTAATAGCTAGAAACATGAACGCCCATTAGCGATCACCGATTTGACCACTAATACTATTTACAAAAATTTAATATCAACCAATAAGTGATCGCTATTAATCCAGAAAATTATCAGCGACCATATAGTGATGGGTAAAGGTAACCCAGGATTTTTTTTTATTACCGATATCATAGTGGTCGCTAAAAAATATCTATTAGCAACCACTTGAATGGTCAGTTGGTGGGTCCTAGTGTGTTATAAAATTAAGTGCAAAATAAAGGAACCACTTAACCGCAAGTGTACGGTTGTCCCAAGTAATATATAATAATCAAGTTCGTTCTCAGGGACGGATTAGGTTTAACCCAAATATTAATCAAGTAGTAAGAATAATTGCTAAACAGAAAATTAAAGATAATAATTTTTGTTTGGTTTTTGGAAATTAAAATTGCAAATAAAGTAAAGACTAAAATTAAATTAACAGAAAGGAAATAAAGCAAATAAACGACTAACTTCAGATAAGAGAGATACTTGAGTCTCGCAAAGGAATCCACTTAATCAATCTAATCTATGCTATGTTTAAGGGTAGAATTGGAATTATAATATTAGTCGGGACTCTACTATCTCCTAGCCCCTGTCGGGCTGACCTAGAAGCTATCCTAAAGTATCATAAACACCTGTATGGTCGAATATGGCTTTTCGGATGATAAAATTTTACCTCTTTGGCTATGTAACTAGTTAAGCCTGTCGGTCAATAACGGGCATTACACGGGTATTACCTAGATCTGTATTCAAACCCCCCCTGTCGAATGATCACTTCGCCACTAAAGTGAATAACCCAAATACTAACAGCTAATTCTAGTTGTTCCTAAAAGAATTAGTAATGAAAACAAAGTAATATCCAATATATAAAACTCAATCCTATTTAAATCTAACAATCCCAAATTCAAAACATAGAAAACAATTAATTAAGGTTCATCCCTTTAATGCGATTCTCAAGTATAAAGAAATTTAGCTCATGATGAAATTAAAATCTAGAATAAAAGAAAAGGAATTCATGTTTCAATAAATAAAAACCTAAAGGGTTGAATGACTATTGTTGGAAGAACAGGATTCCTCCAGCTTCTAGCTTCTTCTCTCCTTCGTGCTCTGACTTGAAAACCTTAAGCCTCTTGTGTAATTCTCTGAAGTGTGTGAAAGTAGGGGGTTAAGGGGTGTATTTATAGGTGTTGGAGGACCCTAGGTCGAATTTTGCTTGGAGTGGAAGACAAGTCAAGGACTCTCAAATTCGTAGCTCTAAAAGATTAGATTCTGCTGATTTGATTTGGTCATATCTTTTTCAATACTTATCCGTTTGAGAAGTTCCAATATATGGAACTGCTTGTCTTGGAAAGAGCTTTCTATTGGTGCAGACCACTCGTCCAGAATCCATGCCAATCTTTTATTATGATTTAATCTCTAAAACGTGGCTAGATTTTCAGATTTCAAAAGGCAGCTTTATCTTTTCCTCCTTTGAATAAATCTTTCCTAAATCTTCTTATTTCCATGTATATCTTCTTTCCTTTAATCTTTATCTTGACTTGGCCTCTAAGTAATTACCATTTATCTTTTAAAACTTCACATTAAATAAATAATTAAACCGCATATGCTTAAAAAGAATAAATTAATAAATCAAGAAAACGAAATAGGAAAGTGCACTCTAAAAATAGAAACTCGACTAAAAATCATTTCCTAACACTCTAAAATACACTAAGACTTTATTCTCACTTTTTCTCCTTGGATTGGTCTATCATGAAATTCAAGAACCAATTAACTTTGCATTAAAAATATTCAAATTTACGCACAAAAGCTCAGATTCTGCAAATAGTTAATTTCCAAGGGGAGAAAGTGTAATATGATCATTTAAGCCTAAAAGTCTATCAAATAAGTCATTTATTCACCTAAAAGAATGTCTCCAAGGGGCTAATATTTAGAACAAATCGGGAGACATCATCAGTAAATGAATTTCTAAAGAGGAATTAAATACCTTTTGGTGGTTACTTTGACGGTCTCTAAAAGGTTGTCTAACAAATAGAACATATTGAGTATAAACTAGCCCAATCTTTACACATATAATTAGTAAACCTTCCTTAAAACGAAAAATTCCTCCTAGTTTTGATTCCGATGAAGCTACCATTTGCCGCTAAGGCCTCATCTTCCACAACCGGGCACGAACAGGAGTAAACTAGCTCATTAAGACATAATTTACTATTTTCATTGAGATGTTTTTTTACCTATTTAATCAATTAAATCTTGCATATTTCAATATTTCAATAATTTATAATTTATAATACATATTATGATATAGTTGTATAATATATGTCATTATATATTATTATTTGCTAAAACCTAAAGTATTTCTATGAGTTTTGGAAAACCAATTAGGGATTAGAAAAACTGGGTTTAGGTTACGAAACAATTTATGTTTATTTGAACGGTTGTGTTTTGTAACGAGGTGATTATAAATCATAAGAGGTATATCCATTTTGTAAGGTATTTATGAGGAACCCAAAGAAGGGGAAGAGGGTTTCAGATAACAAATTTCGTTATTTTCCTATCACCCCGAGATTACAGAGATTGTACGCATCGAGGCATACTACAAAGAAAATGGTTTGGCACAAGACTGGAAAATATACAAACAAGGATGTTTTGCGTCATCCTATTGATGTCCTTAGTTGGAAGATGTTTGACGAGCGTCAACATATAAAGGTTTCGTGATGTTTTTTTGTGATTGACACTTTATGGATTTTGTCAATTTTTAGAACAAAACAATCTATAAATCATGTGGCCAGTTATATTGACCGTCTGAACTTACCACCGTGGTTATGCATGAAAGAATCAACACTCATGTCAACGTTATTGATTCTTGAGCCACGTTTGTTCTGGGAAAAAATTGGATGTATTCATTCAGTCTATGATAGATGAGTTGAACGTTTTTTTGGGTCCAGACATCCCTACTTATGTTGCAGATATGAAATAAGTGTTTGTGTTGTTTTATAGTTGTGTATTTTATACAGTTAATGATTATCGAGCGGGATCATACGCAACAGGTTGGTCTGGTCAAGGTTATAGAGCATGTCAGGAGTGCATGGATTCTATGCCTTCAATTTGAGTAAAAAAATGGATAGTGTATGTTGAAAAAAATGAATTTGTATCCAAAGAGCGAGTATAAATCTACTCCTAGGAAGTATAGCCTCGTTAGAATCCAAACACAACTTGACGGCTTAACCTTTTTTTTTCAGGAAAACACAAGAATTTCGGTGGCATGGTAATCAAGAGAACATGTATTAAATAGTTTAATTGGAAGAAGAACAACATATTCTACGAGTCACCTCATTGATCGAAGAACTTGTTAAGCACACAATATTGATGCTATGCATTGTAAGAAGAATATATGTGATAACTTACTTCGTACATTTACTGGTCTTGACGAGAAATTTAATAAAGAGAACATGAAGGATTTCAGAATTCTAGAGGATTTGTGGTTGTCTACAGATTTGAGAGGCAGGGTGATGCAACCAAAAAAAAAGTATGTGATGAGTCCGAATAAGCGAGAGAATTTTCTTATTTGGTTGAAGGCTCAAAATTTTATTGATGGTTTTGCATCGAGTTGAGATATAATATTGTGATTGATATGTGAATATCATTGAAATGAAATCCCATGGGTTTCACATTAAGATGTAGCTCTTATTTGTTGTAGTATGATGAAATTCCTTGAAAACAAAGCTGTTAGTAAGGTCATCATGGGTTTGTGTAATATTTTTTGTATGGTTTATAAATGGAATTTGAGTATCCGTGGATTAGAAAAAGGGAAAAAAGATGTGATTATTCTGATGTGCTAGCTTAATACCCCATTTTGTACCATAATTAGGTAACATATTGTTTCTCCTCGAAGTCATGATATATATCAACACCAAGGAAGGGTGTAACTTCCCGCATGTGCAGGAGTCGTTGACAAGTAATAAAAATAAGTTTGGGACGTATCGCCTCCTCATGGATTATCAGTGTTAACTCAAAGTGTTTTGTATTTTAATATTGAATAGTTTATGACTAAGGAGCAATACAAAAATGTAAATGATAAAATATTTGTGGGTTTTTATAAATTGAAAGACGAATAATGATTAAAAAAATTAAACTAATAAAATCAAAAGACAATTAACTAAAAATAAGTTTCAAGTATGAGAGTTATGCTTAAGGATTTCTATTACTCCCCAAAATTGATAGTTGGCATGTTCAAGATATAAAGGTAAATTGGTTGTTCATATAAATGGGATTATAAAGTCTTTCTAACTCCCGTAAGGGTCGAGTTAGAAATTCCACGTACTTAAATTCTTAGAGATTAAAGTTTGAACCCTAGCGGCTACTTGGCTAGTAAAGACATGTCGGCTCACTAACGCACACCAAGCAGGTATACACTAATCCGTAATTAACCCCCCTTCTGAACGCTAGCTTAATTACTCAGGCTAATCATTACTTGGCCAAAATACGGTAAGTAATTAAATCAAGATATATACCTAATAGATCCAAAACACAATTTAATTAAATATTCAATCCCAATATCAAAAGATCATCAATAATATTGATCTAAAGGTCTGTACATAATTGTAATCCTCAAGAAATGAGGGTTTATTTCATACTAAAATGATAAAACCTAATGAAAATAATACTAGAATCATGTTTAAAAGCTAAAATAAAATAAAATTACTCTTTGAAATAAACAAATTTGGAGCTCCGATGAGGAATAATGGTAGTTTTTGGTGAAAAGCCCTTCCTTCTCTTTTGCTCCTCCTTTGCTCTTGCTCCTCTTGAAATACGTGTAAAATGAAGTGTGTAATTAGTTGTCTTTGTTTTGGAGATGATATATGACTTATATACTAACTAAAAACGTTTGGTCCCCCCATTGTATTTCTTAATTAGGATAGATATGTCTCAACATGTTTTTAGTTAGTGACGGACTGGTCGATTCATGGTGGAAGAAAGTGGCATAACTTTCTCGTCTCAACTCCAAATCGACTTCCGTCATTTTTTCACACGTCGCAGACTTAAATCTATATCTAAATCAAAAGGAATTTCTTCAAAATCTTTGACCAATTATTCATGGTGACTGAAATAATTATGACGTCAAGACTTCTTCAAGAAACACTCTAACTTCCCGAAGTGAATTATAAGCTCATATTACACCTTTACTTGGGGAATTGAATTTTTTACTTCTTCTTTTCATCTTGAAATATTGTAACAACCGTTTACCTAAAATCTACACACTTAACACACTATTAAATACCAATAAGACCAAAACTAGAGAGAAAAGCACAATGCGTCAGATAATAGGGAAAAATACATCACTTAGTTCCAATAAACTCCCAAAAAGATGTCTCCTGAGTGGATTAATCCATCACAAAAAGAGAGACATCATACACTCTATCTCACTCTTAAATTGGTTGTGGTATTATACAATCTGCATAAATCTCCATAGCTCCTCGGATGATAAGAATAACATCTATCAACAAATAAAATATTGAGTGTCGAAGTGCCTTCCGAAGCGCACCTCCCTTTTGAACTTACTAAGTGTCTGGTTTCCAAAAGCATCGGTAACGAACTAAAGCCTCAAGAAGGTCAAGAGATAGATCCTTGACGGTGATCGACGTTGTTAGCTAGATTTTTTCTCTTACAAAAACCGACATAGGAAAGATACATGAAGCATCGACACTCAAAATAATATACAAATGAAGTATTGAAAAACAAAAATAAAGACCAACATGGTCTTGGAAAAGACCAACGAAGCCTTGGCAAAGACCAACAAAGTCTTGATGGGCTAAAAGTAAAATCCCGATGAAGCATTGTTGAAAAAAATAAAGACTAATGAAGCCTTGGAGAACAAATTTAAAGACCAACAAAGTCTTGGTGATCAAAAATAAAAAACTCAACAAAGCATCGGTGATAAAAAATAAAGACCAAGTAAGTCTTGGCGAACAAAAGTGAGGACCAAGGAAGTCCCAGAGAGCAAAAATTCAACCCCCAATGAAGCATCATTGAACAAAAATAAAGGCCAAAAATATATTGACGAAAAAAAAGTTAAGACCAACAAAGTCTTGGAAAGAGAAAAGTAAAAAACTTAACAAAGCATTGGTGAACTAAAGCAAAGACCAACAAATCATTGGCATAGTAAGTAAGATCCTCTTCGGCTCAAATGTTCGTGGGTCGGGAGAGAATAATCACTGAGCATGTAAATTCAGTCTCTTTTATCGCTGAGATTTCTCTTTTATATATATATATATATATATATATATATTAATAAATAAATTTTTCTATGTATCCATGGTGGTGTGGATCCTTGGGAGTCATTAATACTTTTCACAATCCCCTTAGGCTTTTGCAACGGGGGTACTAACAAAATGAGTTTAAGTTGTTTTTGATTAAAAAAACAATTAGATAAAAAATGACCAATTTTTTCGCAATAGGTGCAAGACACTTTTTTGTAATGACAGAATGAATCACAAAAATAATGAGGATATTTTCAAAAAAAAAAAAAAATCATGCATTCTTGTTGCATTAAGGGATCACAACTAATGACTTTTTCTCAAAGAGATTATAAAAAACTTCATGCATTCTTGTTGCATTGAGGGATCACAACTAACGACTTTTTCTCAAGGATATTACTTTGATTAAAAGGGATTAAATTAAGAAAGGAATGATATTCAGGAAATTAAAAAAGGTAAAGTTAAGATCCTTCATTTCTTTAAACAACATCATTTTCTTTCAAAGGTCTTTGATTTTCTTCAAGAAAATAGATGGTTTCAAAATAAGATTTTCATTGTTTTTGAAAGTCATTTAAAGTAGGATAAAAATCTATACCTATCTCTTGTTCAATTTTTAGCTCTTTTAACAAAAGTTTGTTTGATACAATATGAAGCTCAAGAGTTTCGAAAAGGGATGTATAAAGGATGTCATCATGCTCGACATATGAATCATAAGAGAAAGACAATAAGCTAGGTAAGGTTCCAAATATCTTTATCTAAGCTTTGTAGATAATAAATAGTCTTTTCCTACGAAAATTGGAAGTCTTGTTATAGTAGAATCTTCCTAGAAATTAGGTTCCATGTCACTGAATCTACTGACGATTGGTGGGTCCTTGTGTGTTATAAAATAATGATATAAAAGTAATAGAATAAAGGATCCACAGACCGCAAGTGTACGGGTCGAACCAAGTAATAGATAAGTAAAATCGGGATTATTGTCTCCACAAGGATTTAAGTAGTTATTCTAAATTTGTGTTCAATGTCAGAATAGATAGTTCTAATTGTTTTTACTAAAAATATAAATAGCAAAGGAGTTTGTCTTCTAATTAACTAAATAAAATAAATAATAAATAATAAACAATCTTGCAAATAAGATAAGGAGATACATGTATGAACCTATCCTATTGAATTTATGATTCCTAAGAATAAGGGTGAATGGGAAATCTCACAATAGTCGGGACTCTATAATCTCCTAGCCCCCTGTCGGGTGGACCTAGGAGCTATCCTAAAGTACTATAAACCCATATATGGGCGAATATGTCTCTTCGGATGATAAGTTCTTTTACCTCTTTGGTTACGTGGTTAGTCAAGCCTGTCGGTCAATAACGGACACCACGCGTCTATATTCTAGTTATTTAATTAAACCCCCCAGTCGGATGATCACTTCGCCACTAAAGTGAATAGATAAATTACTAAAACCTACCATTGATTCATGAGTTCAATGATAGTAAACAAGCACAAGAATATATTCAATGGAAATTAAGAACCAATTCAATTAAATACTAAAATCCCAGATTCAAAGTAAAACAGAAAAACAATAATCAATGGTTCATATAATTACAATCCTAAAGAGAAATTATGCATAATAAAACTCTTGAATAAATAGATTAGAAATACCTCATAGACAAAATAGATCTAATACTAATTTACCCAAAGAATAGAGATGGAGAAGTGTTTAATTGATGTAGTTAAGCTCTAGCTCTTGCTTCTTCCTCCTCTAGATCCTCTTGATTGCTTCTATGATGAATTATGAATGTATATTAAGTTTATGCATCCAAGGGATGATTTTCTAAAGTTTAGTGTTGATATATATAGGTGCTAGATCGAAATCTTGGAGTAGGGTCCAAATAATAGAGTCCAAGTCCAACTCAAATTCGTAAGTAAATAGGGATAATTACTGCTGACTTGTTTTGACCATATCTCCTGCGTTACTGGGCTGTTTTTGGACCGTAAACTATCAAAAGAATCCTCACAGAATTATCTATCTCTCTATGAAAGGGATCTTCCAGAATTGGCCCATATTTTGAGTTATAATCACTTCTTTACACATAGCTGCAGAATTCAGATTTATTTGGCAGTTTTTTCCTTTCCTATTTGAACTCTACTTCCTTCTATCTCCATATTTCTTCAATATCTTCTTTCCTTATCTCCTTAGAATTAATTTCGCATCTAATTTATTTCCATATTATCTCTAAAGCTTCACATTAAATAAATAATTAAACCGCATATGCTTTAAAAATAATAAATCATTAAATCAAGACTAGAAATAAGAAAGTGCAATTTAAATTTAGGAAACTCGACTAAACACACTAGATATATTCTAAGACTTTAATTCTCACTTCTCCTCCTTGGATTGGTTTTTCATGAAATTCATAAACCTACTAACTTTGCACTAAAAATAAGTAAATTAACACACAAAAGCTCTATAAATGCAAATAGTCTAATTTCAAGGGGAGAAAGTGTAAAATTACAATTTAAACACAAAAGTCAATATAAAAACACCATTTTACACCTAAAATGATGTCTCCTAAGGGCTTATATTTAGAACAATTAGGGAGACATCAAGACCCCCAACTCAAACTTGTATCGTCCCGATACTATAAAAAATAAAAACAGAGGGAAGTCTCCAAAATATCAGCTAAGTCAATTAAGAACAGGGGAGAAGAAGATAGCTGAATATATAGAATAAACTCAAGCAAATACTTAGAAAATTTCATGTAATAATATCTATAAACTACATACCTGCACACTTGTCATATCTACAATCAACACGGTTTGAATTCAAGATTAGATTAGCTTCGCAATGTAAGAAGGAGAGGATCTTTACTCAGTTCACCAAGGAGGCTATAGATTATTCATCGAACTTCACTAGTATCCAAAGATCCACGTAACTAATCTCTAACGGCTCAATCACTTCTAGATTACATAGTGATGTCTCCCTATTTGTTCTAATTATTAGCCTCTTGAAGACATCCTTTTAGGTGAATAAATGGCTTAATTGATAGACTTTAAGGCTTATTTGATCATATTGCCCTTTCTCCCCTTGGAAATTAACTATTTGCAGAATCTGAGCTTTAGTGCGTAAATTTGACTATTTTTAGTGCAAAGTTAATCGGTTCTTGAATTTCATGAAAGACCAATCCAAGGAGAAGAAGTGAGAATTAACGTCTTAGGGTATTTTAGTGTGTTAGGAAGTACTTTTACTTGAGTTTCTATTTTTAGAGTGCACTTTCCTATTTCTATTTCTTGAACTATTGATTTATTATTTTTAAAGCATATGCGGTTTAATTATTTATTTAATGTGAAGCTTTAAAAGATATATGGTAATTACTTAGAGACCAAGTCAAGATAAATAAGTAAAGGAAAGAAGATTTACATGGAAATAAGAAGATTAAGGAAAGATATATGCAAAGAAGGAAAAGATAAAACTGCCTAATGAATATGAAATTCCAACCACGTTTTAAAGATCAGTCCATAACTTACGAATGGCTAGGAATCTTGACGAGTGGTTTGCACCAATAGAAAGCTCTTTCCAAGACAAGCAGTTTCATATATTGGATCTCCTCAAACAGATAAGTATTGAAAAAGATATGACCAAATTAAATCAGCAGCAGAATCTTACCTTTCCTAGAATTTAGGGCTACGAATTTAAGAGTTCTTGCCTTGTCTTCCACTCCAAGTAATTCGACCTAGGGCTTGATAACACCTATAAATACACCCCTTAGACCTCATAATTCAGTACCTCTCACAATTTATTTAATTCATACATCCTTAGAGAGAGAGTCAAACACTTCAGAGAATTACACAAGAGGCTTAAGGTTTTCAAGTCAGAGCAAGTAGGCAAGGAGAAGCTAGTGCTGGAGGAATCCTGTTCTTCCATCAGCAGTCATCCTACCCTTTATGTTTTTAATTTATCTTTTGTACTTGAACATGAATTCCTTTTCTTTTATGTTAGTCTTTAATTTTCTTATGAGCTAAATTTCCATATACTTGAGAATCGCATAAAAGGGATGAACCTTAATTAATTAATCTATGTTTTGAATTCGGGATTGTTTAGATTTAAATAGGATTGAGTTTTATATATTGGATATTACTTTGTTTTCATTACTAGGAACAACTAGAATTAGCTTTTAGTATTTGGGTTATTCACTTTAGTGGCGAAGCGATCATCCGACAGGGGGGTTTGAATATTGATCTAGGTAATACCCGTGTAATGTTCGTTATTGACCGACAGGATTAACTAGTTACATAGCCAAAGAGGTAAAATCATATCATCTGAAGAGGCATATTCGACCATACAGGTGTTTATGATACTTTAGGATAGCTTCTAGGTCCACCTGACAGGGGGCTAGGAGATCTTAGAGTCCCGACTAATATACTAATACTAATTCTACCCTTAAACAAAGCATAGGTTAAATTGATTAGGTGGATTCCTTGTGAGACTCAAGTATCTATCTTATCTGAAGTCAGTCTTTTATTTGCTTTTGTTTATCTCAATTTAGTCTTTATTTATTTGCATCTTAGTTATTAGAAAAACCAAACAAAAATTCTTATCTTTTATTTTCTGTTTAGCAATTATTCCTACTATCTGATTAATATTTGGGTTGAACCTAATCCGTCCCTGAGAACGAACTCGATTTATCGAATATTACTTGGAAAACCGTACACTTGCGGTATTGTGGTTCCTTTATTTTTGAATTAGTTTAATAACACACCAGGACCCACCATGTTTTTGGCGCCGCTGCCGGGGACGGTAGCCTGAGACCCCGGTGTAATCTTTAGTAGTTTTAATTGTTTATTTATTTTTTCAGTTTTACGCTTGGTTTTTGTTTTTGTTTTTGTTGTACAGATTTTTATTCAGGTAATGATCAAAAGGTTCTATTGAATATGTATAGAAGACATTACCCGGATCCCGATCCATACGAATATTGGGAAGACTCTTCGGGACAACAACAATGGGGTAGTAACTTCTACCAACAACCTTATCAAGCAAGGATGGAACAATCAATGGATCGGGAATAATCAACAACAACCATCATATCACTATCAGCAAGAGCAAGCATGGAACAACCAATGGGTTGAAAACATTCAAAACTTTCCACCTCATCACTATCAGCAAGAAATTGACAATGAGATACGTTCTAAACTCCAGCGCTTAGTAGAGGAAACTAACGCCACACATGCACACATACAACAGATGGTAGAAGAATGGGGTAGTATGTCTTATGATGATTCCACTCCCCCGAGGGATGGAAGCGATCAACCGGAAGAAGTAGTTGAGGAGGAGGTGTTGAAGGAAGATATTAGTTATAGTGATATGACCACCATGGCAATTATAAATGAAGACCACCATGTGGTTGACAATCCTCTTAGCATGGTGGAAGAAGGAGTAGCAAAAAAAATCCTAGAAACTGAAACTGAGATTGTTA
This sequence comes from Nemophila menziesii, assembly GCA_029959085.1. Lineage (NCBI taxonomy): Eukaryota > Viridiplantae > Streptophyta > Magnoliopsida > Boraginales > Hydrophyllaceae > Nemophila > Nemophila menziesii. The sequence continues at coordinate 7,850,187 of JARWIR010000017.1, read as the reverse complement.
TTCCTATGGTGCGTGCACATGATCAAATTTCTGAACGCAAACAAGAAAAAGAGGTGATCGAGATTAAGATTCCACATCAAGAAAATGATGAAGTAATAGTGGAAGATTAGGTTGAAAGCGAAGACGAATATGAAGTGGTTGAGGAATCAATTGAATAATTAAAGCTTTAGAATAAAAGAGAAGTCGAATCTCCACCACAAAAAGTTCACCAGTCACTATCTCCACCACAAATCATCATTAGAGATAAAAAATCGGACCACCTCTATTACTACAAATGATCAATAGGTGTTGCGCAAGAAAGGTGCTACACCGCGAGAGTAAAGCGGCAAGGAGGAGCACCTACCCACCACACTTTAAAGAGGAACGCGAGATTAAAGAGAATAAAAATGAGCTTACACCGTTGAGGACGGTTATCTACTATCGTGTGGTGAAGAATAAGTTTCGTCGTGAAAGTAAGAAGGCGAAACGGAGATACTACCCTGGTGTCGCCTAGGGTGTGATAAAAATAAGATAAAATTAAGTCAAGAAACCACGCACTCTCACCCTAGACAGGCACAATACTGCAAGTATTACAGGACGTATGCAAGTTTTAATGATAAGTAGAGTTCGTTCTCAGGGACTTAAGTGTGTTAATCGCGTAGGAAACAATAACGAGTAAAAGTAAATAATTAGAAGACAGAAAATAAAGCAAATAAATTCAAGATTAACAATTAAAACTAGGAAAATAAAGACAATAAAATAGATAACTGAGAAGATGAGATGAGAAATATAGCTTAGGTGTTGCTAGTATGCACTAATCCTTCTAATTTTATCTATAGATCTAGTTCATAAGGGAGAATATTAGCTCTTGGTATACTTAGTCAGGATTCTAAATTCCCAATCTTAGACCTTGAGAGCGACTAAGGGGGCTATGGCACAACCAAGACGAGCACTCAGATAGGGTTATCAAACGCCACTAAGGCCCTATCCAGCACACTACAATCAATTGGTGATATGGTGGTTAAAACAAACCCTAGTGACTATCTAGTTAGAAGTGTGTTTTGTCAGAACTGCTATCGACACTAGACATTATGTGGTGGTTCAATAGTTAAACACCCAGTTACGGTGACCATCTAACTACTATTAAAACAATCCTAAAGTGATCAGTTCTAGGAAAGACATTAAATCAAAACACATAAACAAATATAAAGTAAGTAGCTAATATCAGATTAAAACATATAATTCCCAAAGAAACTTAGATAGAAGAATTAGAATTCATAGTTTATACATGATACAAAACCCAAGCTATGGGAGGTTTAGTTCATACCTAAAGGGAATAAACTAAAAGAAATTACAAAAGACATCATCTTGCTCTCTACAAAGACTAAAAATTAACAATAAGGTTTTGGACTAAGCAAGGATTAAGAGAGGTTGAATTACAAGTGATATAAGGGTGTATTTATAGGTGTTTAGAAGACCTAATTCGTTTTCTTGAGGAAGAGGTAAGTTATTGGACTTCTAGCCCAACTCAAATTCGTATGGAAATAAAGATAAACACTGCTGCACCGTTTTGAGCATATCTTCTTCGTTATTGGTCCGTTTGAGCTCCATAAGATATCAAAAGAATCGCAACAGAATTATCTAGCCACCAAAGAAGGAAATCTCCAAATTCGGCCTATTTCTTTGGTAAAAACCCATATCTTTGGACGTGTATGCAGAATCCCAGCTTTAGGCAGCTTTTCCTTTTCCATCTTTTTAGCCTTTATTTCCTTATCTCCAATTACCATGCTAATCTCTTTCTATAAGTTTTTGTCTTTGACTTGGACTCTAATTAATCTCCATAATTATCTTTAAAGCTTCACACTAAAATAAACAATTAAACCCAATATGCTCTAAAAATAATAATTCTACAAATCAAGACTCAAAATAGGAAAGTGCACTAAAACTCAAGAAAATCGACGTTATTGACTTCTAAAACACTAAAAATGATGTCTCATGCTAATAATAATCTATCACAAATGAGGAGACATCAAGACCCCCAACTCAAAGTTGTATCGTCCCGATACAATAAAAGATAAAAACAAAGGGAAGTCTATAAATACACACTTATAAAATTCTCAACACAATGGAAAAAGCATAGCAGAATATATAGAATAAACCTAAAGCACATAACTTAGAAAATTTCATGCAATAATGTTCATAAACTACATACCTGTACACTTCACATATCCACAGTCAACACGACTTGAATTCAAGATCAGATTAGTTTCGCAATGTAAGAAGGATTGGGACTTTACTCAGTTCCCCAAGAGAGCTATAGATTGTTCATCAAACCTCACTAGTATCCAAGGATCCACTTAACTAATCTCTAATGGCTCAATGACTTCTCAATTACATAGCAAAGAATCAAAAGGCGTTTAAGGTTGTAATGTAGGCTTAGGGACGGTATGATAGTATATTTGGATAATTTGGAGTGAGCTTTTGGCTCTCTCCTCACTAGCCATCAACGAATCGCCTTAGAGCTTGAGTTACTATCATAAAATGTTTCTCACTCAACCCAATGAATTCCTTGATGCACAATTTAGCATCCCCAATAACCCAATTAAAGCTTAGGATGTTCACATAAAAATTCCACTTTGCCGGTCCGAATATATATATTTTCTTTTCTTTTCAAATCAATTTCTTAAGCTGTGACTCTCTTTAATGTTAAGATATCACACTAATTTCTCATATATATATTTTTTCTTTTAATGCCTTTGTTGGCAAAATTAGCTCGTAGCTTCTTTTTCATTCACTATTACCCCGGCAAAGGGTTACAATAAAAACATGTGAATCATCATCAATATAAAGCACAAAGAACAATTAATAAGCTCAAAAATCCCAACAAAATAACAATTCCCATAATGGTGGACCCACCACCCCAAACTCAAGATCTCAAACAACTGTCTATGCATCGCGATTCGAGTGCGGGTCATATGGAAAAGTCCTAAAATCTAAAGGATATGGCTTATAACGTGTTTCAATAAAGGCTTTAGGAAGGCTAGAAGGGGCTGAGAAGGATATATTAAACTCAGAAATCACAAGGTGAGAAGGTATAAAAAGGTTTCAAAGGCTTCAAAAATATGAAAGAACCGCCTTGATCACTTTATACACTATGTAATTTAGTTATTTTCTTACCTTTAGCACTTTCATCAAATGGTTTGTCAACTAGCTTGGATCTCACGGCCTACACACTTCTCAAGGTTCCCTGAGATCGAACATACTTTCTATCGCATTGCTTACTAATCTTTTCTTTACTATCAACGTGTGTTTTCCTGCAAATACTCAAAGCATACAAATAAAATAACTCATAAATATATTGCTTTCTATCATTAATCTACTGAGCTTATGCTTTCAAGCTATTAAACACACTCTACATCTAATTCCCATGTATCAAAAATTTTAATTTCTACCTAAAAACAGAAAAATGGAGATGAGAGACAACGATTCCCCACACCCCCAACTCAAAAATGAGCCGTGTCCCCACGACTCGAAAAAGACTCGAAAAACAAAAAATTAAAATTAGCAGATAGACATATTTACAGAAATGGTAAGGAAGAAAGAGAACATACTCTCGACATAATTCAATACTAACTCATGACATAATTCAGAACGGCTTACCATGAACGTAGACCAACCCAATTTCTCACCAAGCTCTAAGAATATCTTGTATTCTCCATCTCCAACTTCTTCCTTGAATACTTTCTCATAGGCAAAAGGTAGTTCTTTTAATTGTTTCTTTGCAGACATCTTCAGGGCCCTTGAAGCATCCACTTTCTCTATAGGTATAAGATCTTGTTGAGGTTGAGTTTTCTCCTTTGCATAATAATAAAGCTTTTTTCCATTACGATCAAACAAAGGTATCCCACTCTTCTCAACTTTCTCTTTACCCTTTGATTTAGAACTAGAACCTTTGTCAATTGATTTCTTCTTGTTTAAATCCAATCCCTTGTTATTTTTCACCTCCCTCTTGTTAGATAAAATTGTTGTTCCATTAGTCATCTTCAATTAACCCCCAACTCAAAGCTTTAGCAATCCTTGAAAATTAAACTCTTGAATTAATGGTTGAACAAGCTTGATTTGGCCTAGGATGGGTGAATTGGTGATGAATCTCTATGTGGGTGAGGTGGATTTGTAATGGGTAGGCTTGGATTTTAGAAATTGTGTGATGAATTTGTGAAATTTTGCTCTTTGATTCTTCAATTTGAATGAATTTGGTGATGATTGGTAGCTTGAATCTCTCTTGTAATGATGTGGAGAGAAGATTTGATGTGTTTTTCTTGATGATTGGGTAGTGTTTTGGTGATTGGTGAAGGTTTTGATGAGCTTCAATGGAGTTAGGAGAGTTTTGGAGAGAAGAAAGAGGTTTAAGGTTTAGTAAATTCGGAATAATAAGCTTTAGATCTCTTTATAAACTTGAAACCCTTTCTTTTCTCTCTCTGGCGGCTCGCGCGGACTACCCCAGCGGACCATGGGGTGCACCGCAGGGTAGTCCGCGACATCTGATGCTCGAAATTTTTTGCTCTTTGGATTGGACCCGTGGTAGGACCCGTGGCACGCGTTTTTGGGCTGCGGACCAGGGTCCGGTGTACCGCGGGGGTGCTCCGCGCCTCCTTCGTCAAAATACCCGTGGACCTACCCCGTGGCACGTGATTGGACCTCGCGGACCATGGCACGGACCATGGGGTAGTCCGCGGGTCGATTTTTTTTGGTTTCTGGATAGACCCCGCGGTCCAACCCGTGGTGCGGTTTTGACCCTGCGGACCAGGGCTACGGACCATGGGGTAGTCCGTGGGGGTAGTCCGCGGGGTGCATTCTTTTGCTCCAAAAATTTTCCTCGCGTTCCCTAACTCGATTTCTCCAATTCCTACACACCAAAAACAATAATACCTTTCTCAAATATGCATTATCAACTAAAAACAACTAAAATAAACTTAAACTAAAAACATAAAAGACATGAAAACATAAAAAAACTACGGGTTATCTCCCGTACAGTACTTTTGTTTAACGTCTTTCAAAGTTAGACGTGTTACCTTTGTCAAGATTTGCGAATATAGCCTCCCCAACAACGCGTAAGGCTATGAACGTCAACTAATCTGCGCTTGACCCCAGTTTTGGGGCGAATTTCTATCACCTTGGCTGAAATAACCTTAGTGACAATGAACGGTCCCATCCACGAGTCTTTGAAACTTCGTGGCCTATTCTCGCGTTTGTGAGCTTTCCATAGGACTTCATGGCCAACCCCAAACTCAATGTTTGGCTCAGTATCCACAGGCTTTAAGTGGATCTTCTCAGGAGGGACTTTGTGATGTGAAAGGCTGTGGATGATAGGCACGGTGGGATCCAACTTCCTTGGTTTCTTACCCAAGACATAGAAGGTCTCGGATACATTCTTTGCATGAAGGGTGATGGTCCCATCTTGGAAGTTGATCACACTTTGACTTGTAGCCATGAAAGGCCGTCCAAGTATGATCGGAACCTGCTTATCTGCATCAAACTCAAGAATAACAAAGTCAGTAGGGATGGCGATATTACCTGCACGGACTAAGACGTCCTCCACTGTTCCCCATGTCCTTTTCACTGAGTTGTCAGCAAACTGCAACTTCACTGGAGTTTTCTCTGATTTCTGAAGTCCAAGTCTCTCGAACACGGACTTAGGCATAAGATTCACACCAGAACCCACATCGTACATAGCTTTCACTTTGAGCATACCATGTAATTGAATAGGAAGGTTGAAACTTCCCGGATCTTTAAGCTTTGTCGGTAGCTCTTTCTCACTTCTTCTCGAAACCCTCAGGTTCTCTCTCGGGATCTCTACACTCGCTTCTTTCTCAGGAATAACTTGCGTAAAAACTTGTTGCGGTGTAAGTCCTTTCTTCGCGATCTCAAGCATTTGGGCGTTGATGTTTTCAGGTTGGTATGCCTCTACAAATGTCTTGAGAATAGTGTCATCTTTAGGATTTGTATCAGGAATAGTTGATGACACTGGTTGAACAATAGGTGGCGATTCCACCCTCTCTTCTTCTTTCTCTTCTATCACAGCAGGTGCCACTTCATCTTTCGATTCTTCTCTCGAGGCTTCTTCCTCTTTCTCTTTAGCCAACTCGGCTGCATATTCCACTACCGATCGAATCTCCTCTTGCACCTTCCTCAGTAGCTCTATGAACTCATCTTTCTCTTGATCGTCCTCCACACACACTTCAGAATAGTCAGATTCCTCGGGGCTGGACTTGATTTGTTCTTCAGTACTCGGAACTTCCACGACACTAATGGCAGCATGTGGTGCTTCCTCTTTCGCCTTTTCAATTTCAAGGCATATAGCCTTGCAAGCTTCAAACTCATCCTTATCTTCACCTCTTTCGATTGCCTTTACTTCTTTTTGTTCTACAACACTTGTTAACACTTTGTTTAACTGTGTCACTTGAGTAGTTAGCATTTGAAGTATGGCATCGTGTCCTCTAACCTTCTCTTCTTGAGCGTTTATAGTTGTGTTCAAACGGTCTAGAGCTTGTACTATCTGTGTATTGTCCATAGATCCTTCTTGCGGATACTGAGGTAAAGCTTTCTGATCTAAGGAATCGGTATAGGCGTCTTGAGCAGGTTGTTGTGGAGGAGCAGGTCTATTTTGATATTGATTTTGGTACTGACCTTTCTGTTGGTAAGAGTTGTTCTGGGGACGCGGTTGATAATGACCAGGATTAGCGGCCCCTTGTGGATTTGAATACTGCATACCCGGATGGTTGCGGATGCCCCACCTGTTGGATATAAAGTAAACAGATTGCGGATTTGTTTCACACTCTTCCCATGAATGATCGTCAACTCCACATTGTTGACAATCTTGAGCTTCGTGTACTACCTTTGTTGCGGCTAAGTTCTTCTCCATCTTGATTCTCAGCTCCTTGATTTGATTTTCTAAAGAGGATATTTGAGCTGAGTTCGCAGTTTCTGCATCTAAACGAAGCGTTCCTCGGGTCTTTGCAATAGAAGCTCGCGTTGAAGGCCAACTTCTTTCTTGTTCCATGATATTTTCTAACACCTCGGAAGCTTCATTGTGATTCATGGACACGAAATTACCCTTTCCAATGTTATCCACCTTTTCTCTACCTTTATCATTAAGACCTTCATAGAACATAGCAAGTTGTAGAGCAGGTGTGTAACCATGGAGTGGACATCTAATTAATTTTTGTTGAGACCTTGTCCATGCTTCTCCCACTGTTTCTCCATCTTCTTGGCAAAATCTTGCAAGCTCGGCTTGATCCTTAAGTCTCATGCTCTTCGGATAAAATCGGTTAAAGAACGCGGCTTGAAGTTCTCTCCAAGAGTGAATGGTTCCATGTGGTTGTCTTTCTAGCCAATCACTAGCTCTTCCGGTCAAGAAAAACGAAAACATATGACAGTACAGTTGCTCGCGTGTAATGCCTGGAGTAATGTAGGTATCACAAATCTGCATGAACTTCTGAATCGCTTTTACCGGATCTTGTATTGCTGTACCAGTGTAGATTCCGAAGCTTTGAAATTGACTGAGCATACCCGGATCGGATCGGAATTTGATATTCGGAATCTCAGGAGGGCGGTAACCGATGGGTTGAACATGGAATGGTACGTTAAGGCCAGGTAGATCTTGTTCAACTCAATTCTGTTGATTATTAAGGTTATTCTGCCCATTACCTCCTCCTACTGGTAGTTGTACTCCTTCTTGTCCACCAAGTGGTGGATCTTGTTGTTGTCCACCTTGTTGATTCTGCACTCCACCGAGCGGTGGTCCAAGTGGTGGATCTTGTTGGTATGCCATAACTCTTCTCAAGGCTCTTTCCTCACGAACTCGTTTGTTGTAAGGTCTGAAGCTCCTCTCAGGCTCCGATAAGGGAGGCCAAGAATTAAACACTGTGAAACCTGAAAAAGACTAAAGCAAACCCAAGCGTAAATTTGGAAAAATAAAAACTAAACTAAAAACTGAAAAGTAAAAACTAATTAAAAACTAAAACTCGAAATAGATAACCCACACGCTAACGAGACACAAGTCCCCGGCAGCGGCGCCAAAAACTTGGTGTCGCCTAGGGTGTGATAAAAATAAGATAAAATTAAGTCAAGAAACCACGCACTCTCACCCTAGACAGGCACAGTACTGCAAGTATTACAGGACGTATGCAAGTTTTAATGATAAGTAGAGTTCGTTCTCAGGGACTTAAGTGTGTTAATCGCGTAGGAAACAATAACGAGTAAAAGTAAATAATTAGAAGACAGAAAATAAAGCAAATAAATTCGAGATTAACAATTAAAACTAGGAAAATAAAGACAATAAAATAGATAAATGAGAAGATGAGATGAGAAATATAGCTTAGGTGTTGCTAGTATGCACTAATCCTTCTAATTCTATCTATAGATCTAGTTCATAAGGGAGAATATTAGCTCTTGGTATACTTAGTCAGGATTCTAAATTCCCCAATCTTAGACCTTGAGAGCGACTAAGGGGGCTATGGCACAACCAAGACGAGCACTCAGATAGGGTTATCAAACGCCACTAAGGCCCTATCCAGCACACTACAATCAATTGGTGTTATGGTGGTTAAAACAAACCCTAGTGACTATCTAGTTAGAAGTGTATTTTGTCAGAAATGCTATCGACACTAGACATTATGTGGTGGTTCAATAGGTAAACACCCAGTTACGGTGACCATCTAACTACTATCAAAACAATCCTAAAGTGATCAGTTCTAGGAAAGACATTAAATCAAAACACATAAACAAATATAAAGTAAGTAGCTAATATCAGATTAAAACATATAATTGCCAAAGAAACTTAGATAGAAGAATTAGAATTCATAGTTTATACATGATGCAAAACCCAAGCTATGGGAGGTTTAGTTCATACCTGAAGGGAATAAACTAATAGAAATTACAAAAGACATCATCTTGCTCTCTACAAAGACTAAAAATTAACTATAAGGTTTTGGACTAAGCAATGATTAAGAGAGGTTGAATTACAAGTGATATAAGGGTGTATTTATAGGTGTTTAGAAGACTTAATTCGTTTTCTTGAGGAAGAGGTAAGTTATTGGACTTCTAGCCCAACTCAAATTCGTATGGAAATAAAGATAAACACTGCTGCACCGTTTTGAGCATATCTTCTTCGTTATTGGTCCGTTTGAGCTCCATAAGATACCAAAAGAATCGCAACAGAATTATCTAGCCACTAAAGAAGGAAATCTCCAAATTCAGCCTATTTATTAGGTAAAAACCCATATCTTTGGACGTGTATGCAGAATCCCAGCTTTAGGCAGCTTTTCCTTTTCCATCTTTTTAGCCTTTATTTCCTTATCTCCAATTTCCATACTAATCTCTTTCCATAAGTTGTTGTCTTTGACTTGGACTCTAATTAATCTCCATAATTATCTTTAAATCTTCACACTAAAATAAACAATTAAACCCAATATGCTCTAAAAATAATAATTCTACAAATCAAGACTCAAAATAGGAAAGTGCACTAAAACTCAAGAAAATCGACGTTATTGACTTCTAAAACACTAAAAATGATGTCTCATGCTAATAATAATCTATCACAAATGAGGAGACATCATACCCTCTCCCTTTCAGAGATCGATTGAATAAAATTTTAAGGGGGAAGGTTTCAAAGCTTACATGCCAAGGACGAGGCGAATTCAAGCGGAGGAGAACCGCAAGGGCCTCAATACCATCTTCATGGAAGGTAACATGTCGAACTTAAAGACGTAATAAACAAAAGTGCTTTTTGGGAGACAACCCATATTTAATTTGCTTTAGTTTTTTTCAATTCCTAGTGTATAATTCTAAGTTAGTGTCAAGTTTTAGTGTCTACTTTTAAAAGAACTGAGAAAGGTAGTGTGTTAATGGTGCAGGAATTGAGTTTAGGGTGCTAGGATACGAAAAAAAGGCAACACGTGGGAAAAATTCGGCGCAGGTCCGGTATACCGCGCAAGACCCCTGGTATACCGTAGGATGAAAACCAGTACTACGGGTAGGAGACTCGGGTTTTCCGACGAGAGTTCGAAAAAACGAAGATGTCAGGTCCGGTATACCGGGACATACCGCCGGTATACCGCAGGAGGAAAAACCCGTGCCACGGGTAGAAGACTCGGGTTTTTTGCCGAGAAGTGAAAAAGAGATGCGCTCAGGTCCGATATACCGGGCCATACCTTCGGTATACCGCAGCTATGTCGGTTTTCAAGAGATTGTTACCTAATACAACTCTTACCTTATCACAAGCAAACCCTAGCCTTCCCCATACGAATTTCCCAGCTCCCAACCTTATAAAAACACCTTGAAGCTTGATTAAACCTTCACAACAAACACAATAACATCAATAATTCTCTCCTCCATCCTCCATAAACACATCTTATTCATCAAATTCATCAAAAAACACCATTAAACACCTTCAAGATCATCAAGCTTTCAAGAATTCTTCCAAGACTCATCAATAAACCACCTTCCTTCATATAATCCAAGCAAGAAACTCAAGCTACACCAAGTTCTCTTAACTTTATTCTATCCTTGGTATAACTTGAGTTTGGGGTCAAATCAACCATGACAAATAGAACAGATTCTATGGATTATAAGAGGAAGTGTTACATCCTGGGGAAGAACAAGAATTTTCCTGGTTCTACAATTAAAAATGCCATCAATCTTGATGAGTCTACTAAAGAAAAACAAGAAGAAAAGGCACCTGCACCACCACTACACAAGAAATTCACAGCTAGGATGAAGGTACAATCAAAGCCTAAAGAAAAGACACCAATCCAAGATCAAGGTTCTTCTTCCTCTTCCCAGAATAATTCTTACACACCCCCATGGGCTAGAAAATTTCAACAATAACTCGATCATCTAAGAAAACAAAACATAGCACTTTGGGAGGAAATTGCCAAGATGTATTCAATAAGGGATAAGGTAACTTTGAACATGGATATTGATAATAATTCTTCGGAGGAGGAGGAGGAGGACATGATGGATCTTTATGGCCAGGTACCCCATTCTAATTCTTCTTCTTAATTGATGGTAGACACTAGTTAGGTAGTTAGTTTAATTTTATTGCTTTATTGAGTCTTTTTCGAGTCGTGGGGACACGACTCACTTTTGAGTTTGGGGTGGGGTTCGTTGCCTCATCCCAATTTTTTTGTGTTTTACATGCTTTCAATAAAATTAATCTTAGGGTTGCATTGACTGTAGAGTATTTTAAATGCCCCTATCAAGTATGCTTTTCATGAATTAATGATAGAAAATAGTTGACTTTAGGAGTTAGTGTAAACTGCACTTTGATTGCATGCAAATATGAGATAATTGATAGGAAAAATTAATGAACAATGCAAAAGAAGTAAACTTGTGCTTAAGGATAATGGGTGGTTTGTAGAACGTGAGATATAAATGAGTACGTGATATTAGTAAGTAATTACCATATATCTTTTAAAGCTTCACATTAAATAAATAATTAAACCGCATATGCTTTAAAAATAATAAATCAATAGTTCAAGAAATAGAAATAGGAAAGTGCACTCTAAAAATAGAAACTCAAGTAAAAGTACTTCCTAACACACTAAAATACCCTAAGACTTTAATTCTCACTTCTTCTCCTTGGATTGGTCTTTCATGAAATTCAAGAACCGATTAACTTTGCACTAAAAATAGTCAAATTTACGCACAAAAGCTCAGATTCTGCAAATAGTTAATTTCCAAGGGGAGAAAGGGCAATATGATCAAATAAGCCTTAAAGTCTATCAATTAAGTCATTTATTCACCTAAAAGGATGTCTCCAAGGGGCTAATAATTAGAACAAATAGGGAGACATCAAGACCCCAAACTCAAACCTTTGTCGTCCCGACAAAGTAAAATAAAAACAAAGGATCTTTTCGGTGAACGCAGAAGGTAGAATCTAGCAAATATTCTCAAAGCACAACTTAAAACAAATATCATATAGTCTAATCTAGGAATTAATATACACCTACACTTATCATGCAAAATCAAACACAAAATAATATTAATCCAAAATTAATTTCACAATGCTAGAAGGTTACGCTTATTACTTATCTCAAGATGGTGTCTATAAGGTGTTCCTCGATCTTTACTTGCTTTGAACACTCCACTTAGCATACTCCCTATAAACTCACTATGCATCTAGGAATCACGAGGTCTTTACAGTTTTAGCGTAGGCTTAAGGACGGTATGGTATGTATATTTGGTAAATTTGACGTGAGCTTTTGGCTCTCTCCTCACTTACCATCAACAAACTGTCCAAGAGCTTGAGTTTGCACTCGAATAACATTCTCACTCAACCCAATTGACGCACTTAATTAGCGTCCCCAAATTAACCCAATAAGCACTAAGGATGATTCACTTAAACTTTCCACATTGCCGGTCCGAATATATATATATTCTTTTCAAATCATTTATTTTTTCTTTTATTTTGTATAGCTATGATTCTCTTTTTAATGTTGAGATATTATGGAAAAGTCCTAAAATCTAAAGGATATGGCTTATAACGTGTTTCAATAAAGGCTTTAGGAAGGCTAGAAGGGGCTGAGAAGGATATATTAAACTCAGAAATCACAAGGTTAGAAGGTATAAAAAGGCTTCAAAGGCTTCAAATATGAAAGAACCGCCTTAATCACTTTCTACACTATGTAATTTCGTTATTCTTACCTTTAGCACTTTCATCAAATGGTTTGTCAACTAGCTTGGATCTCACGGCCTACACACTTCTCAAGGTTCCCTGAGATCGAACATACTTTCTATCGCATTGCTCACTAATCTTTTCTTTACTATCAACGTGTGTTTTCCTGCAAATACTCAAAGCATACAAATAACATAGCTCATAAACATACTACTTACTATCATTAATTCACTGAGCTTATGCTTTCAAGCTATTAAACACACTCTACATCTAATTCCCATGTATCAAAAATTTTAATTTCTACGACTCGAAAATGAGCCGTGTCCCTACGACTCGAAAAATGAGCCGTGTCCCTACGACTCGAAAAAGACTCGAAATAGAAATTAAAATTAGCAGATAAAAGCATTTACAGAAATGGTAAGGAAGAAAGAGAACATACTCTCGAGGCTTATTGCCTCGCATCATTGATATCCAAGGTTGGAATTGCTGGATCTTTCGTTAATTGCTCAAGGAGTTTCATGATGTGCACTTGATTAGCATTGATTTGTGCCACATCATTGACTAAGGAAGTTTGAGCTGCTTCAAATTTTGTGAAACGCTCCTCCATCTTCTCTTGCCAATTTTGTTCCTTTTCTTCTTTCGAGACTTGAGTAGAACCCGCTCTTCGAAACATTTCTTTGATCCAAGCATTATCAATATAATTCCCTTTAAATTCGAGTTTCTCTTCTTCACCCAATACTACATTCGCTTTTCGCACAAGACATGTGATCATAGTTGGAAATTTAACATTATAAACTGATTTAGGAGAGACCGAGAATCGTATCACCTCCTCATAGATCAACTGTGCCAAATCAACTTCTTCTCCTCTCAAAATACAATCCAAAAGTAAAGTGTACTTCATAGTCACATCCAAAGTTCGTGTGTTTCCAAAGATGTTAGGGACAAGGAAATTGTTTCAAATTCTCGCATCTGCTTGAAGATATTTGTAAGGCCAAGGTGCCTTCAATTCTCCCTTATGTGATTGCACTTTTTCTTTGTCTAAAACATGCTCAAAAAGTAATTCCTCATCAAAGATTTTTCATTTAGCAACCGCTTCTTCAAATTTGCAAACACCTTTCAGTTTCTTAAACTTGAAGTGGTTTCTAATCTCCTCAACTGTGAAAGGAACTAACTTTCCTCTAATCGGAACACAACCTTTACTATCTCGGCTAAAGAGGCCTAAATAGAACTCCAATACTAACTCATGACATAATTCAGAACGGCTTACCATGAACGTAGACCAACCTAATTTCTCACCAAGCTCTAAGAATATCTTGTATTCTCCATCTCCAATTTCTTCCTTGAATACTTTCTCATAAGCAAAAGGTAGCTCTTTTAATTGTTTCTCTGCAGAAGCTTTCAGGGCCTTGAAGCTTCCTCTTTCTCCTTAGGTGTAGGACCTTGTGGAAGTTGTGTTTTCTCCTTTGCATAAAAGTAAAGCTTTTTACCATTACGATTAAACAAAGGTATCGTACCTTCATCTTCAACATCGTCTTTACCCTTTGATTTAGAACTAGAACCTTTGTTATTTGATTTCTTCTTGATTGGATCCAAAACCTTGTTTTTCTTCACCTCCATCTTGTTAGCTAATATGGTTGTTCTATTAGTCATCCTCAATTGACCCCCCAACTCAAAGCTTTAACAACTCTTTTAATTTGTAGTTATGAATTTTTGGTTGGACAAGCTTGATTTGGTTTAGGAAAGATGAATTGATGATGAATCTCTATGTGGGTAAGGTGGATTCTTGATGGATTGGTTTGGATTTAAGAAATTGTAGGATGAATTTTAAAAATTTAAGCTCTTTGATTCTTCAATTGGATGTGTTTGGTGAGAATTGGGTGATTGAATCTTCTTTGTAATGAGATGGAGAGAAGATTTGATGTGTTTTCCTTGATGATTGGGTAGTGTTTTGATGATTGGTGAAGGTTTTTATGAGCTTTAATGGAGTTGGGAGAGTTTTGGAGAAGAAAGAAAGGCTTGAGGTTTTGTAAATTCGGAATAATGAGCATTAACCCTCTTTTATAAGCTTGAAAACCGTTTTTCTCTCTCCAGGCGGCGACCTGCGGTGCACTGCGCTTGACCTGCGGTATACCGCAGCATCTGTAGCATCAAAAAATTTCGTCTCGTCAAAATACCCGCGGTACATACCCGTGGCACGGGTTTTGTCTCTGCGGTATAGGGTCCGGTACATGGTTCGGTATACCGCACCCATCAGCTTGATTTTTTCTCGTCTCGGTATAAAACCCGTGGCATCTACCCGTGGTACGGGTTTTTGTCCTCTGCGGTATACCGCGGCTGAGGTCCGGTATACCGCACAGCTGGTCAGAATTTCCAAAAAAATTTGTTCTCCTTCCCTAACTCGATTTCTCCAATACCTAAGCATCAAAAACACTAATACCTTTCTCAAATATGCAATTTTAACTAAAAACACCTAAGCTAAACATAAACTAAAAACGTAAAAGACATAAAAACTTAAAAAATTGCGGGTTGTCTCCCGTACATCACTTTTGTTTAACGTCTTTCAAAGTTAGAAGCGTTGCCTCTATCAAGATTTGCGAATATAGCCTCCCCAACAACGAGTTAGGCTATGAACATCAACTAATCTCCGCTTGATCCCCTTCTTGGGTCAAATTTCTATCACCTTGGTTGAAACAACCTTAGTGACAATGAATGGTCCCGTCCACGAGTCTTTGAAACTTCGTGGCCTATTCTCGCGTTTGTGAGCTTTCCATAGAACTTCATGGCCAACCCCAAACTCAATGTTTGGCTCAGTATCCACAGGCTTTAAGTGGATCTTCTCAGGAGGGACTTTGTGATGTGAAAGGCTGTGGATGACAGGAACGGTGGGATCTAACTTCCTTGGTTTCTTACCCAAGACATAGAAGGTCTCGGATACATTCCTTGCATGAAGGGTAATGGTCCCTTCTTGGAAGTTGATGACACTTTGACTTGTGGCCATGATGGGCCGTCCAAGTATGATTGGAACCTGCTTATCTGCATCAAAATCAAGTTTAACAAAGTCAGTAGGGATGGCGATACTACCTGCACGGACTAAGACGTCCTCCACTGTTCCCCATGTCCTCGTAACTGAGTTGTCAGCGAACTGCAACTTCACTGGAGTTTTCTCTGATTTCTGAAGTCCAAGTCTCTCGAACACGGACTTAGGCATAAGATTCACACCAGAACCCACATCGTACATAGCTTTCACCTTGAGCATACCATTTATTTGAATAGGAAGGTTGAAACTTCCCGGATCTTTAAGCTTTGTTGGTAGCTCTCGTTCACTTCTTCTTGAAACTCTTAGATTCTCTCTTGGGATCTCTACACTCGCTTCTTTCTCAGGAATAACTTGCGTAAAAACTTGTTGCGGTGTAAGTCCTTTCTTTGCAATCTCAAGCGTTTGGGCGTTGATATTTTCAGGTGTATACGCCTCTACAAATGTCTTGAGTACAGTGTCATCCTTAGGATTTGTATCAGGAATAGTTGATGACACTGTTTGAACACTAGGTGGCGGTTCCACCTTCTCTTCTTGCACAGCAGGTGCAACTTCATCTTCAACCTTTGATTCCTCCTTTAAGGCTTCTTTCTCTTTCTCTCTAGCCAGCTCAGCTTGATAATCCATAACCGATCGAATTTCCTCTTGCATATCCTTCAGAAGCTGTATAAATTCGGCTCGTTCTGAATCATCCTCCACATAAACCTCAGAACAGTCAGATTCCACGGGGCTAGACTTGGTTGGTTCTTCTTCGGTACTCGAAACTTCCACGGCACTAATGACAGCATGCGGTACTTCCTTCTTCTCTTCTTCAATTTCAAGGCAAATAGCCTTACAAGTTTCGAACCCAACATTGTCATCACCTCCTTCGATAGCCTTCACTTCTTTCTGTTCCATTAAATTTGTTAGAACTCTGTTTAACTGTTCTACTTGAATACCTAAAATCTAAAGTGCGGCATCTTGTCCTCGGACTTTCTCTTCCTGAGCGTTCATATTTGTGGTCAAACGGTCCATGATTTTCATTACTTGTTGATTGTCTATAGATCCTTCTTGAGGATACTGAGGTAAAGCTTTCTGATCTAACGCATCGGTATAGGCATCTTGAACAGGTTGTTGAGGGGGAGCAGGTCTATTTTGATATTGATTTTGATATTGACCTCTCGGTTGGAAAGAGTTGTTCTGGGGACGTGGTTGATAATGACCAGGATTAGCGGCCCCTTGTGGATTTAAATACTGCATACCAGGATGATTTCGGTTACCCCATTGATAGCCTCCTCAGTTGGATATGAAGTAAACAGATTGTGGATTTGTTTCGCACTCTTCCCATGTATGATTATTTACCCCACATTGTTGACAACCTTGTGCTTCTTGTACTACGTTCGCTGCGGCTAAATTCTTTTCCATCTCCAACTTCAGCTCTTTGATTTGATTCTCTAATGCTGATATTTGAGCTGAGTTTGCTGTTTCTGCATCTAAACGAAGCGTTCCTCGGGTCTTTGCTACGGGAGCTCGCGTTGAAGGCCAACTCCTCTCTTGTTCAATAATATTTTCCAACACCTCGGATGCTTCATTGTGATTCATGGACACAAAATTACCCTTTCCAATGTTATCCACCTTCTCTCTACCTTTATCATTAAGACCTTCATAGAATATAGAAAGTTGTAGAGCAGGGGTATAACCATGGAGCGGACATCTAGCTAATTTATGTTGAAACCTTGTCCATGATTCTCCTACTGTTTCTCCGTCTTCTTGACAAAACCTTGCAAGCTCGCTTTGATCTTTGAGTCTCATACTTTTCGGATAACAACGGTTAAAGAATGCGGGTTGAAGTTCTCTCCATGAATTAATAGTTCCAGGTGGTTGTCTATCTAGCCATTCGCTAGCTCTACCGGTTAAGAAGAACGGAAACATATGACAATACAGTTGCTCGCGTGTAATGCCAGGAGTAACGTAGGCATCACAAATCTGCATGAACTTCTGAATTGAACTTACCGGATCTCGGATTGTTGTACCACTGTAGAGTCCATGACTTTGAAACTGACTAAGCATGCCCGGATCGGGTCTAAATTTAATATTCTGGATCTCTGTAGGACGGTAACCTATTGGTTGAACATGGAACGGCACATGAAGACCAGGGAGGTCTTGTTGTACTCGATTTTGATTATTCTGCCCATTACCTCGTCCTAGTGGTTGTTGTACACCTTGTTGTTGACCACCAACGGGATTATGTGGTGGTCCTCCTGGTGGATTTCCTCCAGGTGGGACTCCAAGTGGGGGATTTAGTGGATTTCCTCCAATTGGGTCCTCGAGTGGTGGACCTAGTTGGGCTGCCATAGCTCTTCTCAAGGATCTTTCCTCACGAACACGTTTGTTATAAAATCTAAAGCTCCTCTCAAGATCCGGTAACGGAGGTCAAGAATTAAACACTGTGAAACCTGAAAAAGACTAAAGCAAACCACAAGCGTAAATCCGGAAAAACAAAAACTAAATACTGAAAAAAAACTAATTAAAAACTACTACTCGAAATAGATAACCCACACGCTAACGAGAAACAAGTCCCCGGCAACGGCGCCAAAAACTTGGTGTCGCCTAGGGTGTGATAAAATTAATACAAATAAAGGTCAAGAAAACTACGCACTCTCACCCTAGACAGGCACAGTACTGCAAGTATTACAGGATGTATGCAAGTTTTAGTTGATAAGTTGAGTTCGTTCTCAGGAACTTAAGCGTGTTAATCACGTGGGTAGGAATAACGAGTAAGAAATAAATAATTAAAGACAGAAAATAAAAGCAATAGATTTTCGAGATTAGGAATTAAAACTAATAAAATTAAAGACAATAAAGTAAATACGAAGAATATGAGATGAGAAATATAGCTTAGGTTTTGCTAGTATGCACTAATCCTTCTAATTCTTTCTATTAGATCTAGTTAATAAGGGAGAATATTAGCTCTTGTATACTTAGTCATGATTCTAAATTCCCATTCCTTAGACCTTGAGAGCGACTAAGGGGGCTACGACACAACCAAGAAGCTTTTTTAAATAGGGTTATCAAACTCTACTAAGGCCCTAAGCAAACAATTCATTCAATTGGTGATATGGTGATTAAATTATACCCTAATGACTATCTAGTTAGAATCAGTTTTGTCAGGACTAATATCGACACTAGACGTTATGTGGTGTTTCAATAATTAGACACCCAGCTAAGGTGATCATCTAACTACTACTAAGGTAATCCTATACTCGTGCACTAGCAAGGAAAACAGTCATTAAATCAAAACACATAAACAAATATAAGAGTAAGCAGCTAATATCAATTTAAAACATGTAATTCCCAAAGAAACTTAGATAGAAGAATTAGAATTCATAGTTTATACATGATGCAAAACCCAATCTATGGGGAGTTTAGTTCATACCTGAAGGAAATAAACTAAAAGAAATTACAAAAGACATCATCTTGCTCTCTACAATAAACTGGAAGAATAAAACCTTAAGAACTAATTACTATGAGGCAAGGATTTGAGCAAGGATGATTTACAAGTGATATAAGGGTGTATTTATAGGTGTTTTGAAGACCTAATTCGTTTTCTTGATGGAGAGGTTAAGTAATGGACTCCAAGCCCAACTCAAATTCGTATGGAAATAAAGATAATTTCTGCTGAACTGTTTTGAGCATATCTTCTTCGTTATTGATCGATTTTTGCTCCACAATATACCAAAACGATCCTCACAGAATTATCTATGTCCCTATTAAAGGAATCTTCCAAAATCGGCTTGGTTTTGGAGTTATCACCACTTCTTTAGGCGTGGCTGCAGAAATTCAGATTAAGGCAACTTTTCCTTTTCCATGTTTTTAGCTTTTCTTTCCTTTGTTTTTAATTACCATGCTCATCTCTTTCCATATCTTGTAGTCTTTGACTTGGACTCTAATTAATCTCCATAATTATCTTTAAAGCTTCACACTAAATAAACAATTAAACCCAATATGCTCTAAAAATATTATTTTACTAAATCAAGACTCAATATAGGAAAGTGCACTATTTCTCAAGAAAATCGACTATTGTGACTTCTAAAACACTAAAAATGATGTCTCATCTTAATAATAATCTATCACAAATGAGGAGACATCAATTGTTTTTAGCATAAGCTAATTATATTTTAGTTTAAGTTTGCATTAATGTATGAACCTTGACAATGATGATTATTTATGTGAGTTGGGATTCATTATGGTTTATTTGAATTGAGAAACTGAATTAGGTTGCATATGAATTGATTTAATTTATCTTTCTATATCCTGGTCAAATATAGATTGACTTTAGTGCCCTAAACTATCTCCCTGACGAGGGCTTTGGGAACCAAAAGAATTTATATATGTTTGTTGTGCATAGGGGTGGATTCGAACGAAACAAATCGGAAAAGGGGTCTTTCGGAAAATTTCTGATTTTTTTTAATAATTTTTTTTATTTCGATTCCGATCCAAAATTTTCGGATCTGAAAAAAAAAATTCGAATTCAGAAATTCTGAATTTGTTGGAAAATTGAAAAGTTTTTTGTTCATAACTCTGGAGCTTTTGGTTCAGAATTTTCGGTTTAAAAATTTCGATATTATATATTATTTTCAGTAATAATAATCTATTCTCCAAAAAAAGATTAATTATTCGTTTCTATTGTTTTATTTTCATTTCAAAGTTATATCAAATTAAATAAACTATAATTATATAATTAATAATTGCATTGTAACATCAAAAATTAAAAACAAATTCTTTACCAATTCGATAAAATTTGATATCTAATTAGTATTTGAATAATAATAAAATTTTAAATATAAAAATAACCAAGTGGGAATCTTACAAATACAAAAATATATAGCTAAATTCCAACCAACTATTTATATGGTTTTTATTTAAATTAATCCTCCTCATTTTCTACAATTGTAGAAGAACTTCAAGTCTTAAAAAATGTAAGAGACAAGACATGAGTAAATGTTGATTTAGTTTATATAATTATCAATATAGACTTTATATATATATATATATATATATATAAAAATATACGAGTCACGAAAACAAAATATAGGAGACAACCAGTCGCATTTTAAACAGTAAGGGGTAAATAGTTAAATTGGCCATAGTACAAGAGGTAAAAGAGACATTTACTCTAATAAAAATATAAATTAATATATAGACTTCAAGTTTAGTGGTCCATATATTTACATATAAATGTTATACAATTAAAAGGTTTGAATTTAAAAATATAATAGACTATATTAAGATTTAGGTGAAAAAATTCGTAGTTAAGACAATTAATTGTATTTTTTGATTTTTAAAAAATCATTACGTAAATATAATTCGCACCTTCCCACAAAAAGGTTGTAACGTTTAAAGGTATAATCTGAGTTTCTATAATATACTCTATATATATGACAACATTCAACCTATTTAGCTAATTTGTTTGTTATATGCATATTTACCAAGCACAATTTTAACCTTAGGTCTTTCTCATTTTTGTACTTCGTAGGACCCCATTTAATACTATCATTATTGGTTTAAGTGTAGAGTACTAACAATAACCATCTTTCTTATTGTTTCAATATTCAAAATAAATCATATGATATTAGGATATTTTTTAATTATCTAATTTTCTTCAAACATATTTGGAAAAGACTATGTATGATTAAAGTATATATTGTGATTGGTTCATAATAATTGGATAAATCTTTTCAATCGATCATTGATAAAATTATTGAAATAATTTTTATTGGGCAAAGTAAATTAATTAACTATAATTTTCAATTGAATATATAAAGTAAAAAAATCATGTAGTATGATTGTATTTTTTTAATATAAATAATATGCTTTAATACTTGATCATTGATAAATATCAAAATTCTTGACATTATTTTTTATTGGTCAAAATAAATTAACTATAATTTTCAATTGAATATATAAAGTAAAAAAATCATGTAGTATGATTGTATTCTTTATTATAAATACTATGCTCTAATACTTATATTACTGAATAGAATCGATATGATAATGTATCAATTGAATAAGAGATTCTTTTTATTTTTATTTTTTATCTACTTTTTTTTTGTAACATCAACTATTTGTGCAATGACAAAAACAAACATAGAGACAAAACCAAGAACTGCAAATTTCAATTATGAGCCAAAGATGATGATAGAGAGAAGAGTTGAGATGAAAAGAAGAAGGAAAAACCCATGTACCCCTGTGAGTTGTTTAAGATCGTGCATCGCACGTGGTTTTAAAAACGGGGTTTGTAAGAAACAAAAACATGTTAAGAAACCAATAAAAACATGTATTTGTCAAAAAATATGATTGGTTGAGATTCTGGAGAATATTAAGATTCAAAATAAATTTTCAATATAATAAATAAAATTATTTTGAAATTTTAAACAATGAAGTTATTTCTTCTACTACTTTGTTGTATCTGTTTTATAATTACTATTTTTATCATTTTCATATTTATGTCATTTACTCATTTTCGTACAACTGCTATAATTTTCGAATATATGAAAGAACAAATACTCATGTAGTCATTACTTGTATTATGTGGTATATATAATTATTTCAAAAAATTAACATATCTCATTTTAATGTAAATTGAAGTTGTTTTCATGATATATATATATATATATATATATATATATATATATATCTATATATTTCTTAAAAAAATTATGGTACGTTGCTCGAGAAATAATAGGTAATATTTTGATAAAAATTACCTTATAATATTTAGAATGTCGTGGCTTCTAAAATATTGTCAAATCTATACTTTATGTATCACAATACTTATAATATGAGTAATATTAGGTATAGCCCGTGCCTGAAGTCACTTGACTAAATTCATTTCTTTATCTCAAAAAAATTAAAGTGAACGATCTAAGTGTAGTATTTGATTTAAGGTTTTCCGTTAATATTTTATGATTCAAGTTTAAGGTTCATGATCAATAATTCAAGTTCAAGGTCTAATGAATCAAAATCAAATGCTCAAATATCAAGTTCCCCCTTCTTGATTCTTCATTCAATGATCAAGTTTTCTTGATGAGTTTGGGGTTTTATATAGAAATGGACGCTACGTAACTTTAATCTTTAAGTATATAGCAAGATATTACGCACACACATGTTACACCTATAAATTCTTGTTTTCTTAGATATGCAAATTAAGATTCATAAATTTACATTTTGTTATGATTCACATGAAATATATTGATTCATTTGGAAGGATATTTTTAAATGTAAGGACAAAATAAGAAAATGGGTGCATTTAGTAGTAATCATTATATGAAATAAGTCTCATAATACT
This sequence comes from Nemophila menziesii, assembly GCA_029959085.1. Taxonomy (NCBI): domain Eukaryota; kingdom Viridiplantae; phylum Streptophyta; class Magnoliopsida; order Boraginales; family Hydrophyllaceae; genus Nemophila; species Nemophila menziesii. Next base: position 7,827,171 of record JARWIR010000017.1, on the reverse strand, counting down.
ATTTTAATACAAAATGTTAAAACCTAAAATAATAAAAATTGACATAAGTATCAAATTTTGCATGAAAATTAAAATATATCATAACTTATAATATTTTCATTAAGGTTAGACCAGGCCCTCAGGTGGAGCATCGCATGGATAAGAACAAATATGGCATCAAAATATATTGATGGTCCAAAAATTTCAGTAATTGTCCACAACATGCCAAATTTATCATGATTTAAAACAATATATAGGGGTGTTTTCTTAATAAATATTTTCATAGAGGATTCTCTCATTCTGGCACTGGTCTTACCAAGATGGTAGAAGGCATGGTGTGTTAAGTACTACAATCTTCACTCTTGAAAAGTTTCTACGCCATCTTGAACTTTTTTTGTCACATGGTTTCATCAAATATCGAGTACATGGTTGATATATTATCAACTATGGTCTTCCATAAAACCATGATTATTCAAGAAATATTTGAAGGTTCTTCACCGAATGCCTCAAACAAATAACACATGGCCTATTGATGTAATAAAATGCTAAAAGAAACTGAGAGTGAAACATTGTAAATGAAAATTAAAAGTAACGACAACCGTGAGGTGACTCCAAAACTCATCATTCTGAATTAAGAAAAAAAACACCAAGTTTACAAAATTCAGAACAACCCACGACTATAAATGCAAAATAAATACTCAATAAATGAAAAAGCAAAATAAAATTACAAACTCAAATCACATAGACTTAAACATTAAGTTAACCAAGTAGCTTTTCCTTTTAAGTCAATTAATTAAATATATGAGTACCACCACTAAATTAAATAAATTGAATGTAAAACTGAATAAAATATAAATTAAAATTTGCATAAGCTTACACGATTTGGTGTTAGCAAATTGAGTGCGCCATATCACTAAAATTACTAAAACATTCACAATATGATGTTTTGTGTCTAATAACATATTCCAATATCAACAACATGCTTACTTTAAACAAAAATAAAACAAATCTTACATTTAGTTAAACTTACATAGCTCTTCGATATCATGTCTATAGGTGTCACATCTACAATTTCACGGATAATACATAATGTAAGATGACGAATAATCTGCATCGCAATTTCTTGGATAACTTATGATGTAAAAAAATTAGTAAAAAAATATAAAATATCAGTATCTATTGAAGATCAATTACCAATCTCTTTACCATAAAATCTGTACTATAAACAATTTCTTGACATTTGATTTTGAGCCTTTTCTTATTCTTTAAAAGCATAATAGAGACACAGAAAAGGGAATATATGAAATACCAATCCTATATTTGATAATAAACATAAAGAAACAATTACTTGCAAACTTGCTGGAGTAGAAGGACTCATTTACCTTCAAAATTAAAATCATACCTTTTTGTTGGATTCCCAACTCTTCCATGCCTGACAAATAAACAAGAAAGGGAAATCTCATTTATTTTATTCTGTAAGGTAGAAGCAAGACACGATTATTAGTGTATTGAAAAAGTAGTTCTTAGATCGTGGCAATTGGGAAGGATGAAGGGAAAAATATAACTTGGTCATTTTCCTAAAACACATTACATGATCATGATTGTCGATTGGGACGATCTTGACCATTCTGTCTTTATTGGTGCTTTATAATATATTCAAAGAGACACGATTATGAATGGTAAAGAATAAAAACTTCTAGTCAGCAAAGCTTTTAAAAGGGTATATCTTAAAGTTTGTGCAAATCGAACACCAAAAACAATGATACAACTTCAACCTTTTGAAATGGGTAGATGTTAAAAGGCTAAAAATCTGTTTTTTTTATCAGGGTGAGTAAGATATATTATAATTTATACATGATAATTAGCATAAAAACCCTACAAAGGGGAATACTTTCATACTATTCTGGGGCAAAACACACCCAAAGATGCATAATACATTATTGATGTGTTCAGGTTAATTACGTCCTTCATCCCTTTGTTGTGAAATTAATATGGTGTCAAATATACCAATATAGTAGGACATTAAGTGTGCCATCATACTCCATAATGCAGGGACCGATGGGGTAATTAACACAAAATAACCAAATATAAGGGCTACTTTATTAGATTTTTTCTATATTTAGTTACAAAATTTCTCACGGGTTTCGCTTAGCTTGATTATTTATATGCAACATTCAACCAATTTTTTGGTTCGAAATATCGGTCACTCCATAAATACAAACAGAAATCCACATATGGTAATAAAAGTCTGCCTCAAGCTTTACCTCAAGTACTTTAGGCACGGACTTTATATTGGACGCTTTAGGTCTTGTCAGCGTAATCAGCTTATGTAGAAGCTTCTGAGCAGTGCCGGAAATAGATAAAATATGAGTGCTTGACTTAAAATTCTTTTTCATTTCAGAAGTTGAAAGAAAATTAGTCGTATAAATCTGTTATAAAGAGACAACATGTTTTAGTTTAGAGCTTTTATATATTTTATGAAAGCTTAGCTAATATAACTATTATACTAACAGTTTTGTCATCTTTTTGAGGTTTAACTTTGACTAATGAAGAACAAGTTAATAAGTCTAGTTTTTGTTTTGTGAGATATATTTTTGAGGTTTTTACTAACAACCTGATAAATATAAAAAAATCAGACGAACTTAGAGGAATCTATTATATATACAGTTTTAAATGAAAAAAATTTGAGATATGTGTATTTATTCACATATTTGTCTTTCTTTTCCACAGTCTAGTTTTTTACTTTTTATCACTTAGTTATCTGAGATACATATGGTGTGGGTCCAATATTTTTATCATTTACATCCTTGTATAGTTTTTATCTCATGGTTATATTAGATCAGAAAAGGTAGATTAAGCTTTAATTGCATTCACAAGAATAAAATGAAATAAAAATAAAAACTCTTTCACGCTCACCTTCCCACTACCAGACCGCTCTTTTGCACAAGAAAACCACCACCACTCAGGGACCATTCCCCACCTTCATCTACCTAGCTTGGCGAAGAACCTAAATAAAAGGTAAAAAATGGAATTATTTTTAAGAGTAATGATATATGTCACCCCTTTTCATGTCACCCTTTTATCACCCTTCTATATATATGTATTGATTTCCTTGAATAGAAGATAGAGAAAAATTAAATAGGATAGAGAAATCAATTCATTGGTCCATGTAGGCATACACGTAGGAGGTGATAAATGGGTGATACAAAAAGGGTGACAAATATCATTACTCTATTTTTAACCTAATATTCTTTTCCCTTGTTTATGTGCATTCAAATTACTTTGGAATTTATGCATCTTGCTCGAACAATTTTTTTTTTTTACATAATTGTGGTTTCAACTGAAAAAATGTTGTCCTCTTAAAATGCTTATCTTGCTAAGGCAATTTTGATCCTTATTTTGTATTTCTATTAGATTGAACATTGAGAATGTTCTATATGATTAATTGTGTAAGATAAATTGTATATGATTGTATAAGATTAATTTTACCATTGAAACTTTAAAAAAATTTATTTTATTTAACCTAATCTTCTTTTACAATTTTATTTTTTAGGACTATCTATTTAAATTACAGTCGTGTTGTTTATTATATTTTTATACAAATCCTACAATGGCCATTTGATGATCGATGTAAGCCTTTTACCATATGAGAAGTGATGCGCTGAGAATAGCGATTTGTAAAGTGAGCAATTTGGTCTCTTTACATTCACCTTCCCACCAAGCCTCACTCCTGCACAAGAAAACCGCCGCCACTAGGGGACCATTCTCCATCATCATCAACGCGGTCAACAATCGAAGAACCCAAATTAAGGTAAAAAAATTATTTTTTACCATTGAAACTCCAAATGAGTTTTTGACTTTTATCATTTAGTTATCTGGGATACATATGGTGTGGGTGCAATATTTCTACCATTTACATCCATGTATAATATTTATCCCATGGTTAAAATTCGATAAAAAAGGTAGATTAAGCTTTAATTGCAATAAAGTCCTTATATTATGAAAAAGATAGTATACCGATCTTTTTACACTGGAAATTCTTCTAATCTTTTCCTACGATAGTTATAGGTTTTCCTTTGATCTTAAAGAAGAAGGTTTTTTTAAAGTTATATTCTTTGGATCTTGATGTTTTTTTGAACTGGTCCTTGCAATTGTGACATGGATTGGAGTGCGAATCTCTCTTTTGGTAAATATTTAAGTTAAATATTGATAAATCAAAGTAAATTAATGAAATCAAAGATAAAAAACTACCTAGAGACATTAAAGCAAGTAAATTTAATGAAATATCCATTCCACTGCATATTGATCATAGATTAAATTATCGAATGTTTAATGCAAAGGGTAAATTGGTCATGAAATAATGAAATACAGTTAGCCAAATCTTGAAGGAATTTGATAGTTAAGACAATACAAGGAGCAATGATGCAATAAATAAAAAATAATAAAATTCAGTTAAAAGCTACAAAACCTAATTTCTTTCAGTTGATGGTGCAACAATGTTGGTAATGGAACCAAATGTCCTTTTCTCGGAGCTAGGTGCCCTGTAATCGCCCTTTGCAATAGCTTTGAATTTCTCTAATACTTGTATATTCAGAAGATAATGTTAGACATTTTGTAAGTATTATGATATATTTCACGTAACTCAGGATCAATATGAAATTGAAACCCGATGATGCTTCTTTATCAATTTGATGTAATTCAGAAATCAGATTATGAAAAAACATCCATAGTGAATTCAATTTCCCACCCTACAAAATCACACAAAAAAGTAGAAACTCATTTGGAGTTTCAATGGTAAAAAATAATTTTTTTGCCTTAATTTGAATTCTTTAATTGTTGACCGCGTTGATGATGGTGGAGAATGGTCCCAAGTGGCGGCGATTTTCTTGTGCAGGCTTGAGGCTTGGTGGAGAGATGAGTGTGTAAAGACCAAATTGATCACTTTAAAAATCGTTATTCCAAGCGCATCACTTCTCATATGGTAAAAGGCTTACAACGGTCATCAAATGGTCATTGTAGGATTTGTATAAAACATAATAAACAAAGCGACAGTGATTATACTTAAATAGATAATCATGAAAAATAAAATTGTAAAAGAAGATTAGGTTAAAAATAATTCAATTTTTTAGAGTTTCAATGGTAAAATTAATCTTATACAAGTAATCATATACAATTAATCTTATGCATTAATCATATAGCACATTCTCAAAGGTCCATCCAATAAAAGTACAAAATAAGGATCAGAAATGCCTTAGCTAGATCAGCATTTCAAGAGAAACACATTTTTTTCTGTTGAAACCACAATTATTTAAAAAAGAGCAATTTTGTTAGAGCAAGATGTATAAATTCTAAAGTAATTTGAATGCACATAAATAGGGGGAAAAAGAGCCTTAGGTTAAAAATAATTCTACCTTTAATTCTATTTTTTTACTATATATATGAATAACTATAATAATTTATTAATGGAAATATATATTGAAATAAAAAATCAAAATATAAAATCGGAAAAAGAATTAGAAATAAAAATCAGTTAGAAAATCAGAAATTTATATGTAGTTCAGATCCTGATCCGATTTTTTTGAAAAAATTAGGAAATCATACTTCTGGAACATTAAAAATATGTTTTGAAATCGAAAACCAAAAATTTCAGATCCAATTTCCGTGGCGGGTTTGACTAGCCGGATAATCGTATATGGTAATTACCATTAGCGTCGATCATTCGTTTAGAGTTCACTTGTAAGAGGTCTCTTGTCGTGTTAGGTAGCCTTCTAATCTACCCGGGAGAGAGTTAGGAGGAAATTTGAATCCCGGTTAGTGTATCTTACAAATTCGCCTTTATAACTAGAATATCAATTCATTACAATATGGACTTACTAGCAAACTCTGACTATATTTTCTCATATCTCATCTCTCTATTCATTCGCATTCTTAGTTAAATTATAGTTTACTTTACTTTTATCGTAGTTTAGTCTTTACTCAAAACCAAACAAATATTATATGTTTTACTTTTTGTCTTTTAGTAATCTCAACTACGTTCACAATGTTATATGGAAACACGATAGTAGTTAACTTTATAGTACATGTGGAGAACGGTCTTATATACGTACTTAGTACTTGCAAACGACCCGTACACTTGGGGGAGTGATATCTTAAGGTATTTATTAGTAGATTATTGTATCACACCTTGACAGATGACAATTATACTATGTTTGATAATTAGAAAGTAAATAAACGTAATGCAAGCGATAAGTAAAAAAGGGAAAGAGATTACACAATTATTTATAGTGGTTCGGCCCTACATCCACTGCCTAGGTATCCACCTTATGATTCTCAAGTTTCTTCACTAATCTCCTTGATGTCTCTTACAAGTGAGATACAAATGGTTAGAAAGATGATTTTTTAGGCTAAACCACAACCAAAACTCGCAAGACTTTTACCGGTCAAGTTACAACTCGTTAAATTTTTACAAGGCTTAATATTAGCCTCTAAATTCTCTCTTCACTTATGTAGAGAAAGAAAAATACACTCAGTGTTTTGATAATATAACAAGCAACTGAATGCACTCCTTGGTGAGTAAATATTACAAAAGGGATTGTAGACTCCTTGATAAGTTGATAATATTTGAAGCTTGAAGTTGATCTCCTTGAGAGTAGTTGTGAAATGAAGTTTGAGGTTGATATCCTCTTTGATTAGAGATTCTTGGTATAGCTCCTTGACTGAGTGGATAGAAAAGTGATAGTTGAGTAAACTCCTTAATGAGTTTAATATTATAATTATAGTGATCAAGCTAATAATTTGAGGATTTAAACTTTAAGTGTAGGAGCTTGATATCTCTTTAAGGATAGTATAGATATTGTAGTAAATGTTGATGTGAAAGAGGTGAATAATATCTCAAAGGAGCTCCAATTTATAGTGAAAGAATGTCTGTGTCGTCTCCCAAATGTGTGATAATAAATTAAAACTCAAAGAGGGTGACTCCCCGCAAGTGTACATGTAGTTGGCAAGTAATAAATTGATAAATACGAGGGTTATCATCTCCACATGGACTATCAAAGTTACTAATAATGTGTTCTGAAAGTATAAAAGTGTAAAGTTGCAAGATACTTGACAATAAATTATATATAGTATTTATTAGGATTTTGTTAAAGGGACTAATTTGCACTAAAAATAAATAATTAACTAAAATGAAATAAAAATTAAATGCTAAGAAAAAAGAAATGGGATAGGGATATGATTGATTATTGCGGGTGATTCCCCTAATCAACTATTTCAACGTTATTCGATATAAGGGAGAATTGCGCTTTTCATATTGACCAGGATTCAAAATTCTCCCTAAATCCCTTCCGGGTAGAAAGGAAGCTACCCTATAGCACAAGAGCCCCCCCCCCCCCCCCCCCCGGGTGACCCTGTAAATGCTTTAGAATGCTAAAGGTTCAAATTCTATTAAATATCTAGCTAGGCAATAAATCTTTTTCACTACAACACACTAGACGTTTATATACTAGTTCCAAAATCTGAACCCTCCTTCCCATGTGATAGCCGGAAGTCTAATACTATTCAATACTTTATCAAGGCACAAATAGGCAACAAGCAAAGATATATAATCAATGGAAAGAATCCTCAATTGATTTCAATAATATAATATCTCAAAATCATATAACATAATATAATCAATTAGCGTTCATACCAATTGCAAGCCTCATGCATATGATGTTTAGTTCATACTAATAAACTGAAAATTAAAGAAAAATAATGCTAATTATCATGTTTAGAAAACAAAAATGGAATAATATTACATTAAAGAATAGAGTTAAATGGTTGTAAAATGGTGGAGAATGATGAAATTGGGTAGAATACTCTCATTCTCTTCTCTCCAAGCGTTTTTGCTCGTCATCTGCTGAAAAAAATCTGATGTCTAATGATGTGTTCTAAATTAGGAGGCTCTAATTTTCTTATATACCAAGATTAAAACGTTTGGAGGCCTTATGGGCTCACATAGAATAACCCAACCATTTTTAGCTAGTTTTGGACAAGTTCGAACCACTGTAGAAGCAAATAGCGTATCTTCTTCATCTCAACTCCGAATGGAATACCATCACTTCTCACGCGTCACTGACTTTAAGATCAATACAAATCAAAAGGATTTTATCTGAAAGATTTGACCAATAAATCGTAGGGACTGAATCAATGGTTGTCAAGGGTTTTGCTGGTAAATGCTCCAACTACTCCAAAGTGGTTTTTAGCTCTCTTTACGCCTTGGCTTGGGTTGAGGCTTGATTTGTTGACTTCTTCTAATCTCCTTGAAATATAGTGTAGATAATGTACCTAAAATCTACACACTTAACAAAAAATTAAAGCACAAAAATTCTATGAATAGCAAGATGTTCAAAAGAAGATAGAAAAGTAAGATATGACAAATCGCCCTTGGAATGGTATGATACGTATATTTGGGTAATGTGAAGTGAGTTTTGGGTTATCTTCTAACTAAACATTACCTAATTCTTGAGTTACACTAGAATATTCATCTCACTCAACCCATGTTTAATTTTTTAGCTTAAAATCCTCATATTAACCAAATACCACTCATGCTGATTTCCAAGACATTCCACTTTGTTTGCTCTTTTATTTTCATTTTTATTTTCTATATTTTTTTGTAAGTTGGTAATGACACTCTTTTTGAGGTGAGATGTCATACCACTTGTTTTCAATTCTTTTTTTCTTTTTTTCGAAACCCCGGTAAAGGGTTACAATAATAATATATCCTCACTATCGTGCATAAATATCAACTCATAAGATCCCCACCCAATATGTTTCCATAATGTGGTCCCACCACCCCAAACTCAAAATCTAAAGATGATTAGTCTTAGGGTTACGATTCGGTTGCAAGCCATCTGGGAAAGTCATATATTTTAAGGGATATGGCTTATAATGTGACTACAAAAGGAGGATAAAGACTTAAAAAGGGCTAAGGCAGGTTTTTTTTTCAATTTTTTTTCAATTCCTGGCTTAACAAGAAACTGCCTTAATGGTGGCTGGTAGGGTGTGATAAAATAACGATATAAATATTAAAAGAACTATCACCCTACCAATCACGTTACTTACTGTAAGTATCACAGATGGTATGCAAGTTTAATTGATAAGTAGAATTCGTTCGCAGGTACTACGAAAGTTAGGTAAGACTATTGCATATATAAAGTGCAAATAAAAGAAGTTAGACGAATGATACGCTAAAAAGACTCTAAAATATTTGTTTGGTTTTTAAGACACTAAACAATTAACTAAATAAAGTAAGACAGGAAAATAAATAGAATGAAAGAATTAGTATGAGAGTTTAGCTCGAGATATAGCAAGTAATCCCTATTAACCATGTGTTAAGACCTATTTATGTAAGGGAGAATTGTGTGATATGCAATAGCCAGGATTCTATATTCCTCCTAACCCCCTTCTGGTGGACTTAGGTGGCGACCTAACAATTACCAGGGGACTTGGGTAAGGGGACCCTACGCAATGATCGGTGGTTAATCTCAAACCGTAGTGACTATCTATTTAGGCAAGCCCGTCAGGATTACTGTCGCACACTAGACGTTTGTGTGGTGTTTCAATAATTAGGCACCCCCTTCGGGTGACCATCTGAATACTATGGTAATCCTATACGTTTGCAACCGCAAGAACTACAGACAATACATCAAAGCATATAAAAGTAGAGATAGCATAATTTCAATTAAATGTAAAAGGACACTTGAGATTAAAATAGATATAAAACAAGTCTAGGGTTCATACCCTTATTCTAATCTCAAGCTTAATATAATTAGTTCATACTAGAGAATGAAAGAAAATAAATTACAAAGGTGAAGGGTTGGAATGGCATGAACAGCTTCCAACTCCTTCTTGTCTTCTTGTCTCTTGATGTAAGCTTCTACTTGGTCTTAAGATGATTAGGGACTGACCAAGGATGATTCTATAAGGTAATAATGGATATATATGTCCTTGGTAGAAATATGGAGTAATCCCCAAGTTAAGGAGTCCTAATCTTACCAAAATTCGTATCCCTAAATTGTAGGACAGTCAAAACCTTTGCAGATTTTGATTTGGTCATATCTCCTTAGTTACTTATCGGAATTTAATGTCCTTTATATGGAAACGACCGAAATTGAAATATCTATCTGCTCATATAAAAGGCTCATCATAATTATTGACCAAAATTATACATCAATTTAATTAGTGGACGTATCTGCAATTTTTACAGCTTCTTTACTTTCCGAATATATCAAAACTCTTCCTTTTTTACTTTGACTAAGGGATATCCTTTAATTTTTCACTCCAAATTAGTTTCATATGTGTAATAGATTCCATATACCTAAGTGCTACACAAATTACGCACAAAATCTCACAAAATAGCAAAACGCCTAAAACTAGACATGAAAGTTTAAAGTATGAAAAAATGGGAAAATCTCGAAATTAAATACTAAATACCCCTAAAATGATGTCTCAATTATATATTGATATATATCACAAATATGGAGACATCACTTAATCATGTTCCTAACTACTAAGTCTCGTTACTTTTTAACTTTTAGATCATAAGCTAAAAGGGTCATTCACTAGTTCAGACCTCATGTTCTACACACTGCTCAAGGCTTCCTAAGATAGAACTTAAATTATATGCATTACTTATTAATCATTTTTATCATTTAATAGATGTTTTCTTGCAAAAGACTACGTGTGTTGCAAAAATTGTTCAAAGAAACGTTATTTTCTATCATTAACTTGTTAAAATTTATGCTTAAAAAGGCTCATTCACTACATTCTATGCCTATTCCTCATACTGTTTTTATAAAATTATATCGATTTTTGTAAGAAATTAAAAACAAAACGGGAATGAGGTCAACGAGTACCCCACCCCCGACTCAAAACCGAGTCATGTACCTACGACTGGAAAAAGACTCAAAAAGCAAAAAAATTACTAATATACACAAAAACAAATATAAGAAATCAAGGAGAGAAATAAGGAGACATTACGCGGACGTAGCACATCTCCTCGAACTCACGATCATAAGTGGTCTCATTATCTTCCCCGACTTTCTCCATGATTTTATCAATTTCTTGCGCTTACCTCAATTAGAACCTGAAGCTACAATGAAACTTTTCTTCTAGCTTGGTGATCTAATCTCTCAGCGACAAAGCCCAATTTAGAAGCTCGGTTTTAATCTATGTCGGAGTTGAGGATGAACCATGATCAAAGATGGTTCTTTCCCTTTTAATTCATTTGTAACTTTTCCCCTCAAGTTATACCTCTCATTTTGTTGTGTAAGTACCTCGGGTTTTGGTTTCTTATTAGGTGAATCATGAGTGAGAAGTGGTTTCTATTTTTCTACCCCGAGTGAACTATTTTTCTTCCTTGCCAAGCTTTGCACTTCCTCTTGTAATAAATCGCCTTTGCTTTGTTCATTATCTCAACTAATCCATAACTCAAAGATGCACCAAGTATGTGCTTAAGCTTTTGAACCTTGAATGATTCTCTTTCTTTGGGTTGTTTTGTATAGGAGAATATTAAATGGTGGATGGTGTTATATAAGGAATGAAGGAATAATAAAAGCTTGCTTGATATGGAAGAAATCTTGAAAGCTTGGAAATTCTTGGTGTTTAGTGTTCTTATGGAATGGATTTGTTGAAGTTTATGTGTTGTGGAAGATTGGTGGAAGATTTGATGGTGTCTGGGTGTGTTGTTAATGATTTTCTCAGCATTTAATGGAGTTTTAATGGAGGTTAGGAGTGAAATTTCGTTTTTAGCAAAGTAGGAGGAGGCAAGAAATAAGGTTTAGGTTGTAAGAAACCCTAATAATACTCTTAACCTTGTCTGAACCGCCTCACAACGGTGTATCGCAGTTCCTATTGTTCCAGCTCTTGTCACGACGCTGAGTCGCGAACTATTTTGTCAATGGGGTAATGTACCTCCTGTTGGGTCAGTATACAGCTCAAGGACTCCAATGCTTCTTACTTCTTTGACCATGGACTTACCATCGCGACCCTAGGATGTCGAGAGATGTACCGCTCGAGAACTTCAATACTTCTAATGCTTTACAACGTCACGCATTTCTTCATCACACGCACATAAAATATTCCCTATTATACCATGGTGTGCTAGCCATGACGGTATGGTGGCGACTGGTACACCACCCATTGGGTGCGATATATCGCTCAAGGCGTTGTGAACACGATTTCTCAAGAATTTTCACCCCGAAATCAAAGATGTACCTACCTACACAACAAAATGCTATATTTTACTCTGACATCATCTTTAATATACACTTATATGCATAAATAGACATTAAACTTAATAATATACACTACGAAAGAAAATGGGTTATCACCCTTATTCAGCTTTTCTTTAACGTCGTCAAGCTTGATGGGTTACCTTTAGTGCTACGCGGATTCGAGGAGGTACATTACCTATCCAAGATTTGGATCTTCCTCACGAATGGTATCCTCACTTTTTAAAATAAATTTATAACCGATGACCGTCACCATGAATGTACAGTGTTTGGTTGGATAATCAATTTCTATAGCTCCATGAGGTGTGATGGTGGTGGAAAAGGTGTGATAAATTAACAACTTAACAAGATAATAAAACAAACACACCTAGTACCACTACAGAAACCCATTGCAAGTGCATAGATCGTTTGCAAGTTATAGTTAATCAGTAAGATTCGTTCTCAGGGATTTACCAGTTAACTTAGACTCGTGTTTAGATGAGAAAGCGTAGTAGAGATTAATTGTTAAAACTAAAAGACAAAATAAAAGATAAATATTTATTTTGTTCTCAAATAAGTAATATAATATCAATAATTAAACTAATGCAAATACTAAACTAAGTGAATGGAGACGATAAATATAGCTTAGGTTTGCTAGTATGCACATATCCTTCTAAATCATTATTCTAATTATAAGGGTGATTTGAGCAAATATAAATAGTTGGGATTCTATAATTCTTCCAACTCCCGCCAAGGTAGCTTAGAAGGCAACCCCAACACTACCAAGGGACTTGGGAAAGGGTACATTGGACAGAGATCGGTGATTAAATCTAACTCTTTTGACTATCTATTTAGGCAAGTTTGTCAGGACCACTACATCACACTAGACGATTATGTGGTGTTGTCTATAATTGAATCCTCTGCTAGGGTGACAATCCAATTATTAAGGACAATCCTAAAATTCGCATGATCTAGGGCTGGAATAAGTCAAACACGTAATAGATATATATAATTAAAATCTCAATCAATTAACTATCACATTCCGAAATAACATAGAATATAGAAATAGAATTCAAGGATTATACATAGTGCAAACCCAAGCTATGGAAAATTTAGTTCATAGCTGAAGAAATAAAACCAAAGAGTAAAATGATTAGAAACATAGTTATTCTAATTAATCTTATACAGATTACCCTAATGGTAGAGTGGAAGGATGGAGAGGAGGAGTTTGTGACTCTCCAGCTTCTTGTCTTCCTCTCCTAGTCAACTTTCTTTTCTGGATGATCTCTAAGTGTAATTATGATTAGAGACTGATCAAGGGCCTATTTATAAAGGTAAGTATCCATATATATAGGTGTAGGGACAAAATCTAGGTCATGGGCCAAGTCTTGGAGTCCTAATCCAATCAAACTCGTTTCCTTAATAATAGAATTGGTTGACCACTAGAGTTTGTAAAAATCATAACGCCTTCGTTACAACTCCAAATCTAGTGATCTTAGTATCAAAATAACTGAAATTCAAAGACTTTTCAAGATATTAAAGGGCTTATTCAAATTCCTTGTCAATTTTACGCAACATTGAATGTACTACACGTCTTCACAGCTTGACAACAACTTTTGGCAGCTTTTGCACTTTGCTAAAAACAGTTTTTTTTCCTTTTAACTCTTGATTTCGCCTTGGATCTTCTTTCCTAAACTCCTTAACATTTATTTGTCATCTAATATCATCATTTTACCTAAGAGCTTCACATTTAACACGCAAATTAGACGAAAAATTCTCTAAACTTAACAAACACCTAAAACAATATAAGAATTGATAAACTAACAATAAATAGGGGAAACCCCTCAGCTAAGCGCATAATACACCTAAAATGATCTATCATTAATAGATTCATTCATCACATATATGGAGAAATCACGTGACCTTAGTAACGATGAACGAACCCAGCCAATTCGATCTTAATTTCCAAGGATAATTGCTAAGATTGGAGTTGTACTTGAGGAACTTTTGACCCACTTCAAACATCTTCTTTCGAATTTGTTGATGTCTCCCTTTTTGTTCTACTTTTATTCCCTTAGGAGACATCTTTTTAGGTGAATAATTGACTAATATGATAGACTTTTAGTATTAATTTGCTATATTTCATTTTCCCTCCTTGGAATTTGTTATTTTTCATTTATAAATCTTTTGCACGTTAAATGGGTTGTTTTTAGTGCAAAGTTTGTAGGTCCATGGATGCTAGGGAGAACCAATACAAGGAGAGGAATCGAGACTTAAAGTCTTAGATCGAGTAGAGAAGTCAAAGGCGAGAAAAGATATCCCGAAGAGTTGACTAGGAAAGCTGCAAATCTGGAAGGCTGGTGTTAATTGCTTATTTTGAGCTACTTAGACGTGGATTAAGTCGTTGAGACGTGAAGAGGAATTATTCCTTATTGCGTTATGAAGATTTAGCAACTTGAACGGGTCAATTTGGAGTTGGTTTGAGAAATTTAAAGCCGTTTTGCCAAGGGTTGCACATCAATTACGGGATTTTAATTAAGAGATTAAATTGGGCTTTTTAATATTTTACTAATTCACTTAAGTAAAGCCCAACTCCGATTTTGAGCTTATAAATAGACCTTTTGACTTTTATTTTATACACAACTCAATTTACAGAAGTTAGAAATGCCAGAGAGAAAGTCAAAAGCAAGGAAAAGGAGAAAGCTAAGAGTTGGAGAAAGTCATCTTCTCCAAATCACAGCCAAACCCAATCCTTAATTAGGTTCTTTCATCTTTTATTTTTGTAATTAAACATGAGTTCTTTTTTATTTTAATTTAGGTTTTCTTTCCATTATGAGCTAATTTTTCTTTGTACTTGAGAATCGCATACTGGGTTGAACCCTAACTTGATTAATTAATGTTTTTCTGATTTAGGATTTAAGTATTTAAATTGAATCTGTTATTTTGTGTTGGCTTTTATTTCATTCTAGAATTATTATCTTTAGAGTCATGAACTATGGGTAATTTTTAGTATCTAGGCTATTCACTATAGTGGCGTAGTGATCACCTTGACGAGGGGTTTAGATACAGACCTAGGTAATTGCCGTTGGTATTCGCCAATGACCTTGACAGGCTTGACTAACCAATAGCCAATGAGGTAAAGAACTTGAACCATCTGAAATTAGTTGTAATCATCCTGACGGAGTTTATAATACCGTAGGAGAGCTCCTAAGTCCACCCTGGCGGGGGTTAGGAGACTTTAGAATCCCGACTAGCACAATTATAGCAATTCATCCCTTAACAGAATGAATTAATTAAGAAGATTTTAGTGAACCCCTTGCGTGACTCAAGTACAACTTCTTCTCTTGCGTCTATCCAACTTATTTGCATTATTTCCATTTCAGTTTAATCAGTTTAACATTTAATTTATAGGCATCTTAGTTTTAGAAAACCAAAAAAAATCATATCATTTACTTTTTTGCACATGCAATTATTTCACTATCTGATTTACATCTGAGTTGTACCTAATCCATCCGTGAGAACGGATCAGTTTATTACTTGAAATACCGTACACTTGCGGTCTGTGAGTCCTCAACTCTATCGCATTATTTTATAACACACAAGGACCCACCAAGTTTTTGGCGCCGCTGCCGGGGCGGTAGCGTGTTACCCCGGTGTTAATCCTTTAGTGTTTAATTGCATTTTTATTTTAAGTTTTACTCTTTGTTTGTTCTTCCTTTCTCAGGTTTTAAAGCTTTGGTGCATGCTCTCAAATCCTGAGAAGTTAATTAGACTTGCAAACAAAAAGAAGAAAGAAGAAAAAAAGCCAGAGAAAGTGAAGATAGATTAGCTAAAAAAACTATGGATCTTGAAAACCATCTTGAACCTAGAGTGGTGGAAAATCCTCCTCCACCTGGACAACTAGCTCACCCTCCCGTTAACAATGATCTTTGGTTTATAAATGGCCCTGAACAAGATCCATATCGTGCTCCTGCTCTTGGGATTGGTCTCACAGATATTAATGTCACGAGATACAGACCCGAACCTGGTATGTTATCTCAATTTCAGAATTATGAAAATTTCCGAGGAGCACCTGCAGAAGATCCAGTTCGTGGAGTACATAAATTCATGCAGATATGCGACTCGTATATAACACAAGGAGTGACTAGAGATCAGATGTACTCTGCGAATTTCAGATACTTTGTGATAGATGAAGCTAGCGAATGGCATGATTTGCAAGAACCAGGATCGATTAATACTTGGGATGAGTTGCAAACTGCGTTTTTTAATAGATACTGCCAAACAAACATGAGATTGAATGCACAGATTGCTCTAACTTCCTTTGAGCAAGAACAAGATGAGACTTTGGGTAGGAGTTGGTCAAGATTTCAAATATGCTTAAGAGAGTTCCTGATCATGGCCTTACAGACCACAACAAATGAAGATATTCTATAAGGGCCTTGATGGGCCATCAAGAAAAGATTTAGACCTGCTTTGTGGTGGTGGATTTTTACAGGTACAACCATTTCACGCAAAGGTTATTTTGAACAGAACAGTAAAAAACGAGATGGTTTAGAACACTGTGAGAACACCTACTAGAGGTGGAGTTTATAGCACTGGTATTGAAGAAAAGTTCTCTTCATTAGAGAATAAATTGGAAAGTACATTAGAACATCAATTGAAGCAGCTCACTTTAGCCGTTAAAGAGTGTTTTTCAGGTAAAAGAGCATATGTTAGTGTTACGCAAGAATTTTATGGGTGTTCTAACTGTGGTGTTCAAGATCATGATTGGGAGAATTGTCAAACCAATCCAGAAGTCGTAATGTTTGTTTCCAACCGAGGGAACTACAATTAAGGTGGTCAAGGGTATCAACCACATAGAAACCATCCTGGTTTCCAATATTCAAATCCTAGTGGGGCCGCTAATCCGACTTATGCTTATTATCCACGTCCTCAAGGTAATAACTATCAACCAAGACCACAGAATAACTACCAAGGGGGACAAGGTTACGGAAATCATGCTCAGAGACAGCCTCCTCAAGACACTTATAATGATACAATGAATCAAATAGATTTACTTGCTCAACCTCAAGAAGGTGCAATAGATATTCATCAAACTTTAGAGAAATTGATCGCCCTCCAAACAAAAGCATGTCAAGATGAACAATCTTCTGTCGCAGCAATTAAGTTGTTAAAGAATCAAATGGCTCAGATGGAAAAACAATTATAGCAGCGTCCACAAGGGCAACTCCCAAGTGACACTATAAAATCTGAGAGAGAAAGAAGATTGTAATGTTATAGCACTAAGAAGTGGTAAGAACCTTCCCCCACCTCCTTTTCCTGTTATGAAAGAAAAAGAAACAACCAGAAAGGAAAAACCGATAAAGGATGTGGTAGAAAAAGATGATGAACCTGAAGTGGTAGAAGTGGAGAGGATTCCAGAAGTTCCTAAGAAGAAAGATGTTGTAGAAAACCGTCCTCCTCCACCTTTCCCCTCAAGAGTTCATAAAAAAGGAGATATGGTTGATTATCAGAGATTTTAAATGTGGTGAGAGATCTTAACATTAACATACCGTTTTTAGATGCTATTAAAGATGTACCAAAGTATGTGAAGTTCTTGAAGAGGGCCATCACCAATAAAAGGTCATATTGTGATAATGAGATGATAGTATTGCCAAAAGAGTGTAGTACAATCTGTCAGAGTAAATTGCCACCTAAGTTACTTAATCGTGGGAGCTTTGCGATTCCGATTTCAATTAGTAATGAGTGGCAAGGAAAAGCTTTATACGATTTGGGTGCAAGTATTAATCTTATGCCCAAATCGATTTTTGAGAAGTTGAAAAATGGAAATGCAAGACCCACTTCTATGGTCTTGCAAATGGCTGACGGATTCCTCACTCATCCTGAGGGACGAATAGAAGATGTCCTCATCAAGGCAGGTACTTTAATTTTTCATGTTTATTTTGTTATCCTTGAATAAGACGCGGATAGGAATGTCCCAATTATTTTGTGACGACCATTCCTAACAACGGGGCGTACTTTGATTGATGTAGAAAACGGAGAATTGACTATGAGAATCCAAAACGAGGAGGTGAAGTTCAATGTGTTTAAGGCTATGAAATTTCTAGATTCCCAGGAAGAGTGTTTCCAAATGGATGTAGTAGAACACACCACACAAGAGGTATTTGATTATTTTAATTATGATGATATCTTGCAGGCTGCCTTAACACTTGACTTACCTGAGATGATGGAAGAGCTTGCCAAAAAAGTAGCAAATCTTAATTCTGAGAATCCAAAGTATAGGTATTTTGCCTATGAACCTGTAAGAGAACCGGAGATAATGACTAAAAAGAAACCATCCATTGAATCTCCTCCGCAGTTGGAAGAAAAGTCACAACCAGCACACTTGAGGTATGCATATTTAGGTACTAATGACACTCTACCTGTTATTGTTTCAGCAAATTTAACAGGTCCTCAAGAAGATAAACTATTGCTTGTGCTAGGAGCCAATAAAGAAGCGATTGGTTGGACCATTACTGACTTCAAAGGTATTAGTCCCTCCTATTGCCAGCTCAAAATTATTTTGGATGATGAAAGTGCACGCTCAGTTGAAGGCCAAATCAGATTAATGCCAGCTATGAAAGAAGTGGTGAAGAAAGAAGTTATTAAGCTACTGGTGGGTCCTGGTGTGTTATAAAGTAATGCAATAAAAGTAAAGGAATAAAGGATCCACAGACCGCAAGTGTACGGGTCGTTCCAAGTAATAAATAAGTAAATACGGGAAAATCGTCTCCACAGGGATTTAAGTAGTCATTCTATCTTCATATTCAAAATAATAATAGATAGTTTTAATTGTCTTAATTACAAAGATAAGTAGCAAAGGAGTTAGTTTTCTAATTAACTAAGTAAAATATATAATAAAAAAGTATGCAAATAAGATAAGGATATGCAAGTATGAATCTATCATATTGAATTTATAATTCCTAAGAATAAGGGTGAATGTGAAATTTCACAATAGTCAGGACTCTATAATCTCCTAACCCCCGTCAGGGTGGACATAGGAGCTACCCTACCGTATTACAAACCCCGTTACGGTGATTATAAACTACGTCAGATGATTCAGATCTATACCCAATTGGCTACGTGGTTAGTCAAGCCTGTCGGTCAATAACGGACACAACGCGTCTATATCTTAATTCTGTAATTAAACACCCCGTCAAGGTGATCACTCGCCACTAAGTGAATAGCCTAATTACTAAAACCTACCCTTGATTCGCGACGTCAATGATAGTAAACAAGCACAAGAATATAGTCAATGGAACTTAAGAACCAATTCAATTAAATACTCAAATCACAGATTCAAATTAAAATAGAAAAACTATAATCAATAATTCATATAATTACAATCCTAAAGAGAAATTATGCATACTAAAACTCTTGAATAAATAGCTTAGAAATACCTCATAGACAAAATAAATCTAATACTAATTACCCAAAGAATAGAGATGGAGAAGTGTTGAATTGGTGTAGTTAAGCTCTAGTTCTTGCTTCTTCCTCCTTTAGATCCTCTTGATTGCGTCTATGATGAATTATGTATGTATATTAAGCTTATGCAGCCAAGGGATGATTTTCTAAGCTTTAGAATTGATATATATATATATATATATATAGGTGCTAGGTTGAAATCGTGGAGTAGGGGTCAAGTAAAAGAGTCCAAGTCCAACTCAAATTCGTAAACCTAAAATATAGAAAAGGTAAGAATCTGTTGTTGTCTTGTTTTGGTCGTAACTTCTTCGTTTCAACTCCAATTAACGCGTTATTTGTATCGAAACTGATCGTCTCGGAAATCTCTACAACTTTGCTTTGAACCAGTCTTCCGAATTCCGAGCCAATCTTGAGTTATGATCACGTTTGTGGACATAGCTGGTGAAATTCATCTTTATTTGGCAGCTTTTCCTTTCCTAGTTGAACTCTGTTTCCTTATATATTTTGATTTCTTCAATATCTTCTTTCCTTATCTCCTTACAATTGATTTGGCATATAATATATTTCCATATTATCTTTAAAGTTTCACATTAACACACAAATTAAACCAAATATGCTCTAAAAATAATAATTCATCAAATCAAGACAAGAAAAATGAATATTACGAATTAAGCACAAAAGTCAATATAAAAAGACCATTTTTTACCTAAAATGATGTCTCCTAAGGGCTTATATTTAGAACAATTAGGGAGACATCAAGACCCCCAACTCAAACTTGTATCATCCCGATACAATAAAACATAAGAATATAGGGAAGTCTCCAAAATATCAGGTAAGTCAATTAAACACAGGGAAAAAGAAGATAGCAGAATATATAGAATAAACTCAAAGCAACTACTCTAAATATTTCATTTAATAATATTTACAAACTACAAACTTGTCATATCTACAGTCAACACGGCTTGAATTCAAGATTGGATTAGCTTCGCAATGTAAGAAGGAGATAATCTTTACTCAGTTTACCAAGGAGGCTATAGATTGTTCATCGAACTTCACTAGTATCCAAAGATCCACTTAACTACTCTCTAACGACTCAATCACTTCTAGATTACATAGCAAAGAATCATAAGGTCTTTAGGGTTGTAATGTTGGCTTAGGGACGGTATGATAAGTATATTTGGATAATTTAGAGTGAGCTTTTGTCTCTCTCCTCACTAGCCATCAAAAAATCACCCTAGAGCTTGAGTTACTCTCATAGAACGTTCTCACTCAACCCAATTAATTCCTTGATGCACTAATTAGCATCCCCAATAACCCAAGTAAAGCATAAAGATGTTCACATAAAAATTCCTCTTTGCCGGTCCAAATATATATTCTTTTCATATCAATTTTTTTCTTTTTTATAGCTATGACTCTCTTTTTGATATTGAGATATCACGCTATTTTTTCCGTAAATTTTTTCCTTTTCTTTTCATGATTTTCAGCTTTTTTCATTTACTCTTACCCCGACAAAGGGTTACAATATAATAAACCTGTGAATCATCATCAAAATATAGTTAAGAGCACACTTAATAAGCTCAAAAAACCCAATAATATTTCCCATAATGGTGGACCCACCACCCCAAAGTCAAGCTCTAAACCAATTGTCTATGCATCGCGATTCGAGTGCAGATCATATGGAAAAGTCCAATAATCTAAAGGGATATGGCTTATAATGTGGCTAATAAAAAGGCTTTAGAAAGGCTAGAAGGGGCTGAGAAGGATATATAATATAATAAATGGTCAGCAAGCTAAAAGGCAACAAAGGGCTTATGAAAGAACCGCCTTAATCACTTTCTAAACTATGCAATTTCGTCATTCTCTTACCTTTAGAATGTTCATTAAATGGGTTTATCAACTAGCTTGGATCTCACGGCCTAAACACCACTCATGGCTCCCTGAGATCGAACATACTTTCTATCGCATTTCTAACTAATCTTTTCGTTACTATCATGTGTGTTTTCCTGCAAATACTCAAAGCATGCAAAATAAAGCAGCTCATAAACATACTACTTTCGATCATCAACTTACTAAGCTTATGCTTTCAAGCTATTAAACACACTCTACATCTAATCAATCTCTTAAAAATTTCCAAATTTCAAATTTCTCTAAAAAAACAGTAAATCACATAAAAAGGAGATGAGGGACAACGAATCCCCACACCCCCAACTCAAAAATGAGTCGTGTCCCCACGACTCGAAAAGACTCAATAAATAAAAACAGCAAATATTGCATATAGAGAAATGGTAAGGAAGAAAGAAAACATGCTCTTCGAGACTATTGCTCCGCTTGATTAATACCCAAGATAGGATGCAGTGATTTCCTTGTATGTAAACTCCATGTATCACCAATTTCGCTATCCCTTACATCCTCTTGTGCTCCATCCCAGTCAATCACACTCTAGAGATCTCTTATGTTTACCATCTTCTTCAACTTTGTTCTTGAATACTCTCTCATACGAAGGTGTTCATCCAGGAATATTTTGTTGTGGCAACAACTACTAGCGTCCCAGAAGCTTTGCTCATCTTTGGTTAAAGGATGCTTTATTTGTAGAGGTTGTGGTGTCTTCCTTATGAAATTTGAAACCTTTTTGCTCTTTGAATTCACCACAGCTAGCTTTCCTCTATCTCTTGATCTGTTTTACCTTGTAGTTTATTGCCAAACTAGTACCTATCTCAATTGATTTATTCTTGATCTCACCCAATACCTTGCTTTGATACTTCATCTCCCTTAACACTTGATAAAATCTCTGTTCTTTTCGACATCTCTTTTGACCCCCAAGTCAAAGCTTTGAACACTCTTGAAATTTGTAACTCTTGATCATAGGTGGAACAAGCTTTATTTGGGTTAGGAAAGGTGTTAGGATGATAATTATCTATGTGGGTAGGATGAATTCTTCCTTGATTGGTATGTATCTAAGAAATTGTTGAATGAATTTTGAAAATTTAGGCTCTTGATTCTTGGATTCTAGGTGTTTTGATATGATTTGGATGATTGAATCTTCTTTGTAACGTTGTAGGGAAGAATTTGGATATGAATTTATGGTGATTTGGTAGTGTTTTGATGTTAGGTGAAGGTTTGGTGAAGCTTTAATGGAGTCGGGAAAGGTTTGGAAAAGAAAGAGAGGCTTAAGGATTGGAAAATTTGGACTAGAACTCACCTCCTCTTCTTTATAACCTAAAAAACGCAACCTTTTTTCTTTCTCCAGCGGCGCTGGCCGGTATACCGCCCATAAGGGCTAGCATGTTGGTGCTGCTGTTCCTTGAAAATCATGCTTTGGCGAAAAACCCAAATCGCGTACACGAGGGCTCGTGTTTTGTCTTGACCGGCATACCACCCGTAGGGGCTGGCATGCCGGTGCTGCTTTCTTTCGAAAATCAACCCTCGACAAAGAACCCTAGATGAGTACACGAGGGCTCGTGTTTTTGACCCGCCGGCATACCGCCCGTAAGGGCCGGCATATACCGGTGGGCAGGTCAGATTTTCTCCTAATTTTTTTCCTTTTTCTCGCTAACTCGATTTTCTTAGTACCTGAACATCAAAAACACTAATACCTTCCTCAATGATGCAATATCAAATAAAAAATATGTAAATTAAATAATACACACTAAAAAAAAGTAAACTATAAAGCAATTAAGGCTTGGGGTGTCTCCCAAGAGAACTTTTATTTAGCATCATTTAAAGTTTGACGGGTTACCTTCATTATCCCTTGAGTATGTAGCCTCCCCAGCAGTGGGTGAGGTTATGTATGTCTATAATTCGCCTCCTTTGACCTTTCGAAGATCGTACCTCTATTAATTTTGATGTCACCACTCAAGTAACAACAAATGGTCCCATCCACGCATTTTTGAAATACCCTCGTGGCCTATTCTCTTGTTTTGCGGGCTTCCAAGCAACCGTGGTTCCGACCCCATACTCATTTTTAGCTTTCTTCTTCACGGGGTCATAGGGATGGTCCTTCTCTTTAACCTCTTTAGATATTTCTGGAACAATGGGGAACTCAAGTGGAACCTCCTCTAGAGTTTTGTCCAAAACAAGGGATGTTTCAGACTTTTCTTTTGTTATGAGGGCCACGTCTTCAACCTCGATCTCTACACTCGCATTCTCATTTGTTTCCGGAATAGCTTCTTTGAATACTTGTTGCGGTGTGAGTTCTTTTGTATCACTTTTAAGCATTTGGGTGTAGGTTTTGTCTTCTTTGCACGCCTCTACAAATGCTTTATTTATGTCACCATTTAACTGATTCGTCTTCATAAGGTTGGGAGGTGACATCAGTGGAGTACTAGGTGGCGAATCCATCCTAGTATCTTCTTCTTCTATCTCTTTTCTCACCAAGATTTCAATATTTGATTCCTCTAAACGTGGCTTGGCTAGGTATTCCATGGATGTAATCTTCCTTTCACAAGGTTTAATTACAATTTCGACTCGCTTACCAACAATTGACTCATCTATACTTAGCGTGGTTGGTTCTTCTATTATTGGAATCTCAAGTTCACTAGGTGTAACTTGTGGCGATTCCACTTCCTTCTCTTCTTGAAGGCTAAACTCTATAGCTACATCGAACCAAACCTCGCTATCAATTTGAATGGCCTAATCATCAAAATTTGTACTTTGGCCAGTTTGCATAGATGGTACTTGTTGTAATTGCTCAATTGTTTATGTGAGTTGCGTCAATCGTTGCTCCATCAGTTGATGTTGTTGTTGCATGTTTTGCACTAATGATATGGAAGCATCGCTTTTCGCCTCACTCTTTACTACATTATCCATTGTAACCTTAATGAAATGATTGAGAGAGTCCTCCAACTTCCTGAGCCTCAATTCATGATCTGTAAAGCTCCCTCGTGTCAGATTCATGAAGTTTTTACTTGCAAACACCAGGCCTGTGGTGGATTTTGCTCTTGATAGGGGGAAATCTCCATACCTAAAGAAAAACCTGAAAAGAGCCTAAAACAAAACAAATGTAAAACTGAAAACAACTAAAACTACCAACCTAACTTAAACACAAAATACAATAACCGCCAATAAATTCCTGACAGCGGTGCCAAAAACTTGGTGGGTCCTGGTGTGTTATAAAATAATGCAATAAAAGTAAAGGAATAAAATATCCACAGACCACAAGTGTACAGGTCGTTCCAAGTAATAAATAAGTAAATACGGGAAAATTGTCTCCACGGGGATTTAAGTAGTTATTCTATCTTCATATTCAATATTAGAATAGATAGTTTTAATTGTCTTAATTACAAAGATAAGTAGCAAAGGAGTTAGTTTTCTAATAACTAACTAAATAAATAATAAATAATAAACAAGTATGCAAATAAGATAAGGATATGCAAGTATGAATCTATCCTATTAAATTTATGATTCCTAAGAATAAGGGTGAATAGGAAATTTCACAATAGTCAGGACTCTATAATCTCCTAACCCCCGTCAGGGTGGACTTAGGAGCTACCCTACCGTATTACAAACCCCGTAAGGGTGATTATAAGCTACGTTAAGATGATTCAGATCTATACCCAATTGGCTACGTGGTTAGTCAAGTCTATCGGTTAATAACGAACACCACGCGTCTATATCCTAATTCTGTAATTAAACCCCCAGACAAGGTGATCACTCGCCACTAAGTGAATAGCCTAATTACTAAAACATACCCTTGATTTGCGACGTCAATGATAGTAAACAAGCACAAGAATATAGTCAATGGAACTTAAGAACCAATTCAATTAAATACTCAAATCCCAGATTCAAATTAAAACAGAAAAACAGTAATCAATGATTCATATAATTACAATCCTAAAGAGAAATTATGCATACTAAAACTCTTGAATAAATAGCTTAGAAATACCTTATAGACAAAATAGATCTAATACTAATTACCCAAAGAATAGAGATGGAGAAGTGTTGAATTGATGTAGTTAAGCTCTGGCTCTTGCTTCTTCCTCTTCTATATCCTCTTGATTGCTTCTATGATGAATAATGTATGTATATTAAGCTTATGCAGCCAAGGGATGATTTTCTAAGGTTTAGAACTGATATATATAGGTGGTAGGTCAAAATATTGGAGTAGGGGTCAAGTAAAAGATTCCAAGCCCAGCTCAAATTCGTAACCCTAAAATATAGAAAAGGTAAGAATCTATTGTTGTCTTGTTTTGATCGTAACTTCTTCGTTTCAACTCCGATTGACGCGTTCTTTGTATCGAAACTGATCGTCTCGGAAAGCTCTACAACTTTGCTTTAGACCATTCTTCCAAATTCCGAGCCAATCTTGAGTTATGATCACTTTTGTGGACGTAGCTGGTGAAATTCATATTTATTTGGCAGTTTTTCCTTTCTTAGTTGAACTCTGTTTCCTTGTATCTCTAGATTTCTTCAAGATCTTCTTTCCTTATCTCCTTATAATTGATTTGGCATCTAATATATTTCCATATTATCTTTAAAACTTCACATTAACACACAAATTAAACCAAATATGCTCTAAAAATAACAATTCATCAAATCAAGACAAGAAAAAGGAATATTACAAATTAAGCACAAAAGTCAATATAAAAAAACAATTTTTTACCTAAAGTAATGTCTCCTAAGGGCTTATATTTAGAACAATTAGGGAGACATCAGCTACTAGATGCGGGAATCATCTACCCTATATCTAGTAGTGAGCGGGTGGGGGAGTAGGCTACTATAAAAGATCACTTCCCTCTTCCTTTCATAGATCAGATGTTAGACAAATTGGCTGGTAGGGAGTATTATTGCTTTTTGGATGGATATTCAGGATATAACCAAATTTATGTAGATCCGTAAGACCAACACAAGACAACATTTACATGCCCTTTTGGTACCTTTGCTTTTCGAAGGATTCTATTTGGACTATGTAATGCACCTTCTACTTTTCAGAGATGTATGATGGCAATTTTCTGGGACATGGTTGATAATTTCCTTGAGGTATTTATGGATGTCTTCTCTGTGTTTGGTGATAACTTTGATGAGTGTTTACAGAACTTGGAGAAGGTGTTGATTAGATGCAAGGAGTCTGATTTGGTTTTGAACTAGGAAAAATGTCATTTTATGGTTCGTGAAGGTATAGTGTTAGGACACAAGGTTTCGAGTTCAGCATTAGAAGTTGATCGTGCTAAGATTGAGGTACTCAAGACTCTTCGTCCTCCGATTTCTGTTAAAGGTAGGCCATGCTGGGTTTTATCGCCGTTTCATTAAAGATTTTTCTAAGATCGCTCAGCCGTTGTGTAACTTACTCGAGAAGGACACCAAAATCCTTTTTGAAAAAGCTTGCATGATGGCATTTCAAGAGATTAAGGAGAAGCTTATTACTGCGCTTATTGTATACCACCTGATTAGAAGATTCTGTTTGAAGTTATGTGTGATGCTAGTGATTTAGATATGGGTGATGTGTTGGGTCAGAGAAAAGATAAGGTATTCCATTCTATATACTATGCAAGTAAGACTTTCACTAGCGCTCAGATTAATTATACTGTGACTGAGAAGGAACTATTAGCTGTTGTATATGCATTTGACAAGTTTCGTTCCTACCTCCTTGGGGCGAAAATTGTTTTGTTTACCGATCGTTCTGCTATTAAGTACCTCATGGAGATGAAAGATTCTAAGCCACGCTTAATCAGATGGGGTTTATAGTTACAAGAGTTTGACTTAGAGATTCGAGATCGAAAAGGTTGTGATAATCAGGTTGCAAATCATTTGTTTCGCCTTGAAGGTTCTGAATCTAATAGTGGTCATGAGTTGGTTAGAGAGGAGTTTCCAGATGAGAGTTTATTTTCCATATATGATGGTACTCCTTGTTATGCAGACATCGCGAATCCTTTGTGAATGGCAACTTTCCTCAAGGGGCCACTTCTCAAGAAAGAAAGAGATTAAGTCACCGTGCTAAGCAATTCTTTTGGAGGATCCTTTCCTCTACAAAGTATGTAGTGACCAAATGGTGAGAAGATGCATACCTAAGAAAGACGTTTTGTCAGTGGTTGTGGGTTGTCATGATTCATCCTATGGAGGACATTTCAAAGATGACCGCACAGCTGCTAAGGTACTACAATCTGGTTTTTATTGGCCTACTTTACATAAGGATTATCTTGAGTATGTCAAGAGATGTCATAGATTCTAGTTTACTGGTAATATATCCAAGAGGGATGAGATGCCACGTAACAATGTACTTGAATTTAAGATATTTGATGCTTGGGGAATTGATTTCATGGGTCCCTTCGTACCATCCAATGGAAATCAATACATCATGTTAGTTGTTCATTACGTGTCCAAATGGATAGACGTTGTAGCTCTACCAACTAATTATTCGCGAGTAGTGATTAAATTTTGGAAGTCAAACATCTTCACTAGACATGGTACACCTAGAGTTATTATCAATGATGGAGGTTCTCACTTCGTGAACAGATATTTGAAAACAGATCTAGAGAAGTATGGGATAAGACATCGTGTATCTACCGCTTATCATTCACAAGCCAATGGTCAAGCTGAAGTCTCTAACCGAGAGGTCAAATCCATTCTAGAGAAGACTGTTGGACCCATAAGAAAGGATTGGTCAATAAAGTTAGATGATGCACTGTGGGCTTATCGTACTGCATTCAAAACACCCGTTGGTGCATCTCCGTATCGTATGGTTTATGGTAAGGCTTGTCACTTACCTCTTGAACTTGAATTAGGTTCATATTGGGCTATAGCACAGTTGAATTTAGATCCTACTTTAGCCGGTGAGAATCGTATGATGAAGTTGAATGAACTTGATGAGTTTCAATTACATGCCTATGAGAATGCTAAACTTTATAAATAGAATACTAAGAGATGGCATGACAATCGTATCCGGGAAAAGAGGTTTGAAGTTGGACAAAGGGTCCTAAAATACAACTCCAAGTTCAGTAATTATCCGGGTAAGTTGAGATAAAAATGGTCTGGTCCTTACATTGTGACTAAAGTTATGCCTTATGGAGCCATAGAGATTGAACATCCAATCGAGCACCACACCTTCATGGTGAATGGTTATCGATTGAATATTTATCATGGAGGCGAGGATATCAATGGTTTGGAAGATCCACATCCCGGAGAGGCCATGTACCTCCTCGAAGCTCCCTAAAAGAGAGAGGTAACCCGTCGAGCTTAACGACGTAAACAAAAGCCAATTCATTTGTATATTATTTTCATGTCTTTTTAATTTCATAGTATAAATTAGAATAATTGTGTTTATTAGTGTTTATTTTTAAGAAATGAGAGAGGTTAGTGTTTTTTATGATTTAAGGAGTAAAAAGGTCATGAGTTTGGGGTTCAAAAGTTGAAATACAAAGAATTTTGGGTTGCAAACAGGAGAAAACCGGGAACCCGATTTTTACTAACTGGGAACCCGGTGAGCTGTTGTTGACCAACCCATCACACGCAAACACATCACGTCTAGACCCGCGCCTGTCGACAACAACCAGGAACCCGGTTGTCAGCAAACCGGGAACCCCGTTTCAAGCGATGTAGGTCTGGTGGTCCTTTGTGTGTTCTAAAAATAAATACAAATGCTAATCGAACCACAACCGCAAGTGTATGGTTGTCCCAAGTAGTATGTATGATAATACAGATTCGTTCCAAGGACGGATGGTTGATCACAATGTTTAGCAAGTAGTGATTGATGCACTTATGAAAGTAAAAGATAATAAATTGTTTGTTTGGTTTTGTTTATTAAAACTAAATAAATGAAAGACAATTATTAAATGCAAGTAAAAGCTAAGACGCAAGTAAAATGAGTGAAAACGCAATATGAGATGTAGTACTTGAGAACGCAAGGATCCTCCTAATCTTATTTCCTAACTTATGTTGTTTAAGGGCTAAATTGGTCAATTACAATGGTCGGGATTCTAAATTCCTTATACCCCCGTCAGGGTGGACTATAAGGCAATCCTAAAGTGTCACTAGTCCCGTCAGGGTAAATATGATCCACCGTTGGATGTTTAAGTGTTTTACCTCGTTGGCCCTAAAATTAGCTAAGTTCGTCAAAATCAATAGCTTCTATTTTAGATTCAATAAATATTTCCGTACCTAAACCCTCCGTCAGGATGATCCAATCGCCACTAATTGGAATAGCCTAGATACTAATACCTAATCTTAGTTCGCGACTCTAAAATCAGTAAATAATCACAAATTATTGAAAAGAGTAATGAACCCAATCTAATTTAATTTAATCTAAACCCAAATTCAACATTCGTTATTTCATAAAATTAAGATTCACCCATTGTTTGTTCTCAAGCACTATGGAAAGCTTAGCTCATATTAAAATTAAGAACTAAATTAAAAATAAAGGAATTCATCTTTGATTACAAAATTAAAGATAAGAAAAACCTAATTTCCGGAATAGGAATGACTACGAACGGAGATATAGACCCTCTCCAGCTCTTGTAGCTTCTTCTTCTTCCTTCCGTTGACTTCTCTCTGGTGTTTAATCTTGTAGAATGTGAATTGTCTTGACACTCTCTTCTAAGGATTTGTAAATTGAAGAAAATATGAGAGGTGAGAAATAATGAGGTCAAAATCTCTTTTTATAAGCTCAAAAACGGATTAGGGCTTGGACCTAATAATAAAACACTAATTAAATGTCCAAGCCCAAAATCTCGTAACTGCTGATACACCTTCACTAAAACGGCTTTTCCCGATGCGTTACAACTCCGATTGACCTCATTCCAGTTGCTAAAGTTCCGTAACTCGATAAGGAATGATTTCTCTTCAAAGGTCAACAGCTAAATCATCGCTTAAGCACCTCGAAATCAGCAATCTATAGCCTGGAAAATGGATTTTCAGCTCTAAAAATAATATCTTCGGGATTTATCTTCGAGTTTTGACTCTATCTCTTGATCTTTGACTTTCTCGTCGGATTCCTCTTCTAGCTAACATATAAAACCTGTAAAATCTTCACTAAAAATACCAATATTACGCGCAAAAGCTTAATAAATCAAAAATGCTAGAAATAAAAGAGGAAAATCATATTATTGCATATTTAGTCCAAAAGTCTATCAAATTGATTAAATAAACACCAAAAATGATGTCTCCTAAGGGTCGAAAATACGAACAATTAAGGAGACATCAAGGTCCCAACTATCTGACATGTGCGTTAAAGAGAGACGCAACTTGCTGCGTCTAAGGCTGCGTGTGGAGTCGCGCTCGTCGACGACAACCGGGATCCCGGTTGCTAGCTCACCGGAACCCGGTTTCTGAAGGCAACTCTCTGGCCTATGCGTAACATAGACGCAAGGTCGAGTTGCATCCAGTAAAAAAAATTGGAAAATTTGCGCGACATAGCGACGCACACCGGGAACCCAGTCATCACTAACCGGGAACCTGGTTTCGCAACAGAAGAGGCGGTTTTAAAACCCTTAACCTATATTTTTTGCCTTCTTTCACAAGATAGCCTCTAATTCTGTTTTCTAGCTTCACACCACTCCAACAATCATCATAAAAAAAAAATATAATCATCAAATCCTACCCTCAAACACCACATAAACACATAATCAACTCATAATCCTTCCAACACACCATCAAAATTTAACTTTTCTCCAAGAATCTCTCTTCATCCAAACCTTAAATCGAACCATAAAACATCATTAAACACATCAATTAGCCTTTACTCATATCATATCTCACCTTAATATTCATTTTTCTATCCTCAAAACATCAAATTTCAAACTTTTCTCTAGTTTTTGAATTTTTGAAGTTTTGAATTTGGGGTAAGTTGAGATGACAAACCAGACAGATTTATTCGGCTATAATCAGAGGAACACTCCAAGAACAAGAAACAATCCTGGTGCTACACAAGAGAGAGCTATTGAGATTCCGGATTCGGGTCCTAAACGCAAAATTGGAGAAGTTAAGACTGCTATGAAAAGGAAAGAAAACCCAAGTAAGGCTACTCCTACAAAGCCTACCTTGGTAGATGAAGAGGAAGAAGAGGTTGAAAATGAAATTCCTAGCGAACTTATTCCAGAACAGAGATCTGCACGAAGAAAGATGATAGCCCATAAGCCAAAGAAAGTTGTGGTTAGTTTGACTCATCAAGTTTGCGACAGAATTGCTTATTTGAAGTTTGGTGTTGAGAAAGGATTCCCTCATGGTATTATGAACAGTGAGTTTAAAGGTTATGCTATTACTTGTGATAAGTATGGGTGGACAGAGTTGAGACAGAGGAATATGATATTTCTATTTTTGTTCTAATTATATGCCCTTAGGAGACATCAAATTGGGTGATTATTTGACTTATTTACTAGACTTTTAATCTTATTTGGTTATATTACGAATTCTTCCCTTGGATTTGGATTATTTGTGTTTTAGAGATTTTATGCGTTAATTTGTTTATTTTTAGTGTAAAGTTCTTAGGTTTATGATTTGATGGAGTATCAAGACAAGGAGAAGAAAATGGAATTAAAGTCTTGGATTAAACGTTAAAGTCAAAGGCGAGAATAATTGATTTGAAGAAGTAATTAGTGGAGAATGAAATCTGGAATGCTATCACAAATCACTATTTTTGAGAATCTTAGCCACTGGTTCAGCCTTGGAGCATGAAATGGGGTAGATAGAGCTTGAAGTTAGGAATATTTTCCAAGTTGAACGAAGTGATTTCAAGTTCGGACGCAAAAGTTACTGCTGTTTTAGTAACAGCTAGTCACCAGTTACGGGATTTCATTAAAAGGATTGGGCTTTTATTCTAATTAACCTAATCCTTCTTTTTAAAACCCCAATCCATTTTTCCCACTATAAAAAGGCTTTTGACTTCATTTTTTTAGACACACAATTGATATTAGAGAAGAAATCAACGCTTGGAGAAGTCAGAGAAGCAAAAAGAAGAGAGAAAGCTGAAGCTGGAGAATTATTTTTTCCAACCATCAGTCCTATCAATCCTTTAATTAGGTTTTTCTATATCTGTAATTCATTATGAACACTTTTTATTTCAATTTAGTAGTTTTTAACATTAGTATGAGCTAAATTCCTTAAGTGCTTGAGAATCGCATTAATGGGTTGAACCCAAGTTTATTGAATTCATGTTTTTGGATTTGGGATTATTTAATTTAAATTTAATTTGGTAATTTCGTATTGACTATCATTTTGCAATTAAATATTGTCTTTGAAGTCATGAATCAAATAGAGGAATTAGTAATTAATCTATTCACTTTGGTGGGTAAGTGATCGTCTTGACGGGGGGTTTAATTACAGAACTAAATAATAGACGTAAGGTAGAAATTATTGACCCTGGCGAGCTTAGTTAACCTTATAGCCAATTGGTAGAATTCTTGACCATTCGAAGGTGGATTATAATCACCCTGACAGGGTTTGTAACACCTAAGAATAGCTCCTAAGTCCACCCTGACGGGGGTAAGGAGACTATAGAATCCCGACTAGTACTTAATCCTGATTCATCCCTTAAACAAAAAAATTGATTTAATAGATTTAGGTGAAACCCTTGCGAAACTCAAGTACTGCGTTCAAATCTTTGCGTCTACTCATCTTTATTTACTTGCGTCTTATTTATTTGCATTAGTTAATTTAATATTTTATTTTATTTGCATTTTCGTCTTTAATCAAAAACCAAAATAAATCTTTATATCATATATTCTCCGCATCATATAACAATTATTCACACTTATTACATAACATCGAAAGTCATATCCAATCCGTCCCTGAGATCGAAATCCCGTTTACCGGATATTACTTGGACGACCCGTACACTTGCGGTACGTGTCTTGCCTTTTTAGGTGTGTTATTTTAGAACACACAAGGAGACACCAAGTTTTTGGCGCCGCTGCCGGGGACGGTAGCGTGTGACCACGGTGTTATCCGTAAGTGTTTTAGTCGTTATTTTTAAATTTTTATTTTCAGTTTTCCGCTTTTCTTTGTCTTTGTTCTTTCTGTGGTCTTACAGGTTTGGTGCATGTACTCGAACCCTGAGAGGTTAATTCGAGAGAGAAACAGAAGCTAGAGAACAGGAAAAGAGAGAAAGAGAAATGGAGGATTTGAACATTCATCACGTTGAAGATCCTGGCATTCAGTTAGATGAAAATGGTCAACCAATAATACCGCCAATCATTCCGAATCCCCCAATCGTTCCGAATCCCATTCTCAACAATCAACAAAATCATCCGCCTATGCAACAAGATCAACACCCGATGTATTATGATCCATGGTTCGTACATGGTCCAGAACAAGCTCCTTATCGCGCTCCTGCTCTCGGTATTGGTCTTGCAAATATCAATGTTGCACGTTATAGACCTGATCCTAGTATGCTATCCCAATTTCAAAATTCCGGAAACTTTTGTGGAACACCTGGAGAAGACCCTATTCGTGCAGTTCAAAAGTTTATGCAAATCTGCGATTCGTATATAACTCAAGGAGTGACCAAAGAGCGGATGTACTTTGCTAATTTCAGATTTTTCGTGATAGACGCAACTAGCGAGTGGCACGATTCGAGAGAACTTGGAATAATCAATACTTGGGATGAGCTACAGACAGCATTTTTCGACCGCTATTATCCGATAAATATGAGATTAGACGCACATGTGGAGTTGACATCATTTGTCCAAGAGCAAGATGAAATTTTGGGAAGATGCTGGACAAGATTTAAATCGTGTTTGAGAAGAGTTCCTGACCATGGCCTTAATGAACAACAACAATTAAAAATCTTTTATAAAGGCTTGTATGGAGGATCAAGAAAAGACCTCGATTTATTATGTGGTGGTGGATTTTTACAGGTAGCTCCAGTCCATGTGAAGATTGTTTTACATAGAACGGTAACAAATGAGCAATGTTGGAGTACAGTAAGAACACTTATCCGAGGTAGAAAAGAAAGTAATATGGGTATTGATGAGAAATTCTCCTCTTTGGAGGATAAATTGAAGAGTACTTTAGAACAGAAAATGAAACATCTCAAGATAGCTGTTAAAGAAGGTTTATCAGGTAAGAAGGCAAGTGTTAATGTGACTCGGGAGGTATATGGGTGTTCAAATGTTGGTGTTCAAGACCATGATTGGGAACATTGTGAATGTAATCCCGAAGCTGTAATGTTTGTTTCTAATATGGGGAATTACAATTCGAGTGGTCAAGGATACCAACCCAACAGAAACCAACCGGGTTTCCAATATTTGAATCCTACTGGGGCAGCTAATCCTACATATGCTTATCAACCGCGCCCCCAAGGTAACACTTATCAACGTAGACCACAAACTAATTATCAGGGAGGATAAAATTATGGAAACAATACTCAGAGAGAGCCTCCTCAGAATAATTATAATGACACCATGAATCAAAAGGCCTTACCTGCTTAACCTCAAGAAGGAACAGAAGATCTTCGTATAACTGTAGACAAATTAATGGCACTTCAGGCACAATCTATTCAAGTCAGCAAGCTAATGAGGCTTCACTTAAATTATTGGGGAATCAAATTGATCAGATATCAAAACAGTTAAATCAGCGTCCGCAAGGAAGACTCCCTAGTGATACTGAAGTCCCAACCCAATATGAAGATTGTAACGCTATCTCACTAAGAAGTGGTAAGAAGCTCCCTCCACCTCCTTTTGCAGTTATGAAAGAAAAATAAGTTACCAACAAAGAAAAACCGGTAATGGATGTGGAAGAAAAAATGATGAACCTGAAGTTGTAGAAATGGAGAAGATTCCGGAAATTCCAAAGAAGAAATATGTTATAGAAACCCGTCCTCCTCCACCCTTTCCCTTCAAGAGTTCAGAAGAAAGGAGTTACAACAAAATATCAAAGATTCATGGATATGGTAAGTAAGCTCAACATTAATATACCTTTCTTAGAGGCTATCAAGGGGGTACCAAAGTATTTAAAATTCTTGAAAAGAGCTATCACCAATAAACGCAAATATCTCAAGAATGAAATGATTGGATTGCCAGAATAATGTAGTGCAATATGCCAGAGTAAGTTGCCACCTAAATTACTTGATCTGGGGAGTTTTACTATTCATATTTCAGTTGATGATGAATGGCAAGGAAGAGCTTTGTGTGATTTGGGTGTGAGTATTAACCTCATGCCTAGATCGATTTTTGAGAAGTTGAAGATAGGAAATGCGAAACAGACCTCTATGGTCTTGCAAATGGCTAATAGATCCCTCGTACATACAGAGGGATGAACAGAAGATGTCCTCGTCAAGGCAGGTACGTTAATCTTCCCCACTGATTTTGTTATACTTGATTACGACGCGAATAGGAATGTCGCCATTATTTTGGGAAGACCATTCCTAGCCACGGGGCGTACTTTGATTGATGTAGAAAACGGAGAATTGACTATGTGAATCCAATACGAGGAGGCGAAATTCAACGTGTTTAGGCCTATGAAGTTTCCAGATTCCAAGGAGGAGTGCTTCCGGTTGGAGACCATTGATAAAGAAGAGAAAGTGGAAAAACTATTCATTAATTGAATAGTCCCACATTGAAAGATGAGAAAAAACCATTAAAAAATCTTTATATAAAATGGGTTCCTTTCTCAATTTTCCATCCTATTGGGAGATGTGGTAAAAACTTTGTATTAAGGAAAAAGTACAACATTAGAAATGGAGAAGAGAAGAAGCAAGTTTATAAGTGCTTACCTCTCTATCCATCCCACAAAGGACAAATGCTATGTAAGCCAAAAAAGAATAAGCAAAGCCCCACGCACGCACCACCACCACGCGTGGGGGAGTTGGGGAGTCAAAAAATAAAAAATGAAATAACTTTCGAAGTGAGACTAGTGATGTAAGGTTGGTACTTATAGTGTCATAGACACTTCATAACCTTCCCGCCAGAAAACAAAACATCCACAAATTAAACCCTCATTAAACTTGGAATATTCTAGAGGCAAGGCTCAGTAGTTACAAGACTTGGTCAAAACAGGAATGAACCAGAAACTAGCAAAGAATTCAGATTCATGCATGAATTTGAAAAGATGTAGCATGCAAAACGTTAGCAATAAAGAAGTTCTTAATTATCATTTATTGTGACGATTTTGAAGGCCTTTTGACTCCATTATAAATACTACACATCTCCCATTTGCAAAGACTACGAAACTAAGAATTGAAAAAGACTATTCTACTTCTCTTTCAAATATTTTGATATATTACTATAGAGTAGAACCCCTGTTAGCCCAATTTGGACTTAAAATGAACAAATCGGTATAAATTTTGTCCAATTTGGACTTAAAACGAAATAGATGTGATTTTTTGAAGATTATGGTAAATATTTTCGTTTTTTTATTGTTGGAGAAGAAAATTCGATACTACGTCGTTTTAGTTTTAATTTTTTTTAAATACTTGCTAGTAGTTGTGTGAATTGAACTACTGACCTAGTATCGGGTAGTTAGCGTAAAAAACCACTAGACTACAAATTTCTTTTGGTTATGTTCATCGTCATGATGTTGATGATGGTTGACGATTTTTGTTTTCAGTTTTGAGAAAAATGAAAAACAAGTACTCGGCCGTTTTTTTGTTGTTTCAAATTGCGAACGTGCAGTTTTTTTACAGCCAAATTTTTTTTCAAAAGAAAAAGATGCATCAGTTCAGATGGTTTAGACATTGGTCGAACATATGTTCTGATTATGCAATAATCATTAGGCTACCGTAGAGATATGTAATTTATATCCTTTTTTGGTATATTATTGTTATTTGACTATGTGAAATGAAAACGAAAATAATTTCACATTTAACATGTGTTTCTCTAATGAGTTATTTATCATATAATTAGAACAGTGAGTTATTATATCATATTTGATGTATATGTATATATGTCTTACTTATAAATGTGTACTTGTGATCGTATTATGCTAAACATGAACTTAGTTTTTGTAAGTATGTTTTCGTATAACCCGAAATAGATGTGAAACTCTAAATATATTTTATGTGAGTTAATCAATCTATCTTAAATGTGTTTGATACATGACTTATTGGTTAATATATTAAAAAAATTCAATTATATATTGAAACTTGGGTTATTTTGTGAATAAGTTTGATTCCATAACCACTAAATCATATAGGTCTAGTTTATTACATCTTAATTGATTGTATTGGAATATTAGGAGTTATGTAGAGAAATTAGCATTTTGTCTTGATGAAATTGAATTATAATTAGATTAACAAAAGTATGGTGATTCATGATTGGGAATATAGTGAACTTTTAGTTCACTTCTTTTGTTTTCTATTTACGAGTTCAATTTTCATTTTGAGACAACAGTATCATTGAATATATTTTATATATTAATGAAAGTATCTAGATATACTAGAAAATGGCTATGAGTAACATATTTTGGACCTTTAAAGAAGGACGGGGATGAATTGTTATATAACTATACCTTACGAGAACTTGAATTACATTGGGTACTCTAGGAACTAGAATTTGAGGTTGTTAATAGTGTGATGCTTGAGCTTGAGGAAGGCTTCCAATTCATCACATGAGGAGCATATTGACTTATCAAGTTTTGGAGGTATAAAGACTTTATTATTTGAGAAATATTGATAAGTTATATGGATGGCTTAGTTTAAGAGTATCACGATTATCCTACCACTTATGATATGTGGGTATACTCTTAAGGAGATGATCTAAGATACTACCATGTCGATGTTGCGTTAGTGGACATAACGATTATACTCATAAAAGGACACATGGTCATGACATTTAACAAATCTAAGAGCGATATTTAAAGTGACTAGGACAGTCTGGACATCTTGTGATATCCACGATTACAAACAACAAATTCAAGTGATCATCAATCTTTTTCAAATCATTTGAAGTGTTAGAAAGTGAATGACTCGTTATAAGATCAATACGTTTGATGATGCTACTTGTGTGGAACTCAAGAATGAGTGTATTTGAGGTTTCCAGACCTCATACTTGAACATATATTACTGAGTCTAGCTCTCATACAGAATTGCAGTATAGATCAAGAGGATTGAAAGAAATAGGGTGATATATCTATTTTAAGAAGATAAAGATCAATAGTCACAAAGGAATAAAGTACGATCATAAGAAATAAAATAGTAAGATGAGATGCTACATTTATGAAAAATTGTGTCACTTAGCTTGCGAGCCTAGTAGCACTATCTTCTTTTTTATGATTTTTGCATCTATTGCTAGCACCATGTTGCTAACTGGTCTTATCCTATGTGGATTATGCACTTAGGAGCAATAAACCTTGTGATAAGAGATTGACAGGCCTACATAGTGTACCATGAATGAAAATTTTAGTTGGTATAAAATAGATATATGTATATGCCAACAATACCACTGAAGTCAATGGTTTGGCACAAGTAGTTGACCTTGAGAAGTGGTCAAACCTTGTATCTTCATGATATCTTAGGTGCACAATTTTTTGGCACAATTTGGTCTCAATCATTGTTCGTTTGGGATTATATCCATTACCCATGTTCATGACAAACAATAAGTGTACTACATAATATGGAACTGTCTTTAGAGCAAATGGTTCTTTGGTATTTGGCAAAGGTTGACTACAAGAACTATTATTTTAATAGTATTTGATTTTCTATGAATGTCTTTCATAGTACTAAAGATATTGGACAATTCTATGAAATAATAGGCTATGTCATAATAGTTATGACCTGAACCACATTGTTGGTGTAGGATATTCATGTTATTCACTTCATGAAATTCTTTGGCCAAACTATGGATAGTTCCTAGTAAGGAAAATAATGTGACTCTTTTTTTAAACAGCTTAAAAAAATGTTTCAGTATCCGTTGGAATTGATTCATTCTAACATTTGTAGACACATTGAGTTAACAAGATGTGGGGTATACTATTTCATCACCTTATAGATAATTTCACACGGTTTAGTGATATCTATCAGATTCCTTGCAAATTAGAAGCGTTGGATGCTTAACAAATTTGTTAATTAGAAAATTGAGAACCAGAAATATAGGAAGGGTAAAACCTTGAGAAGAACCCGTGATCACGAATATATATTTGAGGGATTTTAAAGAAGGGTGTGATGAGGATGAGATCATAAATAAGTTCATGATTTTTCACATGCCACGACATGGAGTAGTAGGTAAAATTAGGAATGTAACTCTCTTGATTAAGGTGTATGGTTGCTCAAATCAATCTCTCAATATATGGTTGGTAGATAAGTTTTTATTGCTACTCATATACTTATTCGTGTACCCACAAAGTTACTTCCATA
Organism: Nemophila menziesii; assembly: GCA_029959085.1. Lineage (NCBI taxonomy): Eukaryota > Viridiplantae > Streptophyta > Magnoliopsida > Boraginales > Hydrophyllaceae > Nemophila > Nemophila menziesii. Next base: position 7,787,265 of record JARWIR010000017.1, on the reverse strand, counting down.
AATTCTGTACGAACTATGGAAAAAGAAATATCACCTTTCATACTTGATCTCCTGGGGGTTGATATGTTTGTGACTTATCCAATGAGTATGGAAAGTTGGTCACAGAAGGTAAGAATTATTTCTTTGTAAAATATTCAAAGAAAGGATATGTATTCAAGGTTGAACATAATGATGGAATTTGTTAAGACTGAGTTAAATGATGTTACATTTGGATAGTAATGTTTTTCCTAAATAAAGGTGTGGTTGTTGTCATTTTACATGAATTAAATGAGGTTGAAAAGATGTATTCAATCAAATGTGTTACTAGATAAGGTACCACATGCACGAAGAAGGCAAGATTGCCTCAATTTTGACTCAAAAGAAATTAATGCATTATCTAGTGAATTTGTTTAACAATAACTTCACCTAGAAGGGGTCATCGAGGGATACTTTTTTGTTGTCGATTTAAGATCCATGGATAAATCTGGATGATATATCCATAAGACAAAGAAGAACCTCAGATAGTACATGAACTCTTCAAATCCTATTAGGAAAGATAGAGACAATGAAGAGAAATCAATTTAGAAAGTTGTTTGATCTTCCCAAAGACACAAATTGATTGAGAATAAATAGATTCTTGAAATGAGAAGAAAACTAGACACTTCATTTGAGAGGTACAAATCCCGTCTAATGACAAAAAGGCTATATTACAAGGAATAAATTGTTTTTTTTTTCTAAAATTTTTTTCTATTGTTAAGAGATTTACCTCATTTGGTTATATACTAGCTATTGTGGTGCATCTTGATTATGATTTGCACTAGATGGATGTCAAAACTACATTTCTTAGTGGAGAATAAAAAAGGAATAAATATAACGGAACAATATTTTGATATGATGTAAAAGGCCAAGAAAATACATGTATATTAAAGAAGCAAATTCATGGTCTTTAACATACCCGAGACAGTGATATTTACTGAGATTCATGAGTCGTTTCAATTAGTAGTATTTTAAATGGTATGTGAAGATCACTTGGTCTACATATTAAAAGTTCCATAAACAAGTTTGTGAATTTATCTCGTTATGTAGATGATATCCTACAAATTAGGAATGACATGTGATTTGTCAAAATTAGGAGTTATTATATTTCAATTTTGTTGATGTGAAAGGTATGAGAACTGTGAATTATATTCTTGATGTTATGATTAAAAAAAATTTAAATTTTTCTTGTCCCTATCTCAAGAATTACACATCAAGAAGATGCGTGAACACTTTAAGATGGCAGACTTTGATGTCATTAACACTCCAAATAGCTGCGAGCATAAGCTATAATCTTCTTATGTGTCCTAGTATTCCATAGATGAAACAGAGAAGGTCAACAATGTCATATTAGTAATTACAATACCAATAATAATATTATGTAAGTCATGATGTGTACTAGTCTATACATTTTGTTATCCCTTGAGTTTATTTATCTATTTTCCAATGATGTTTACTAGATCAGACATTGGTTATGTTGTTGGTTTATTTAGTCCATTTTAAATGAAATTATGGACACATGCATTGGAAACCTGAAATATGAGCAATTAGATGCCTTAAAGGGATTAGAACTCATGTTATATGTTTTGAAATATAATATATTTACACCTAAAGTATATATGTATGTTAATTGGTTTAACAAAATAGATGAGTGTAAATATCTCTAGGTTGTGTATTCTTGCAGAAAGATTGTGCTATATCCATGGAGTAGCAAGTATCAAACATTTATATATTTTCATATCCATTGTGAATGTTGAGTTTGTGGCTCACTCAACTAAAATTCAAAAAAATTGTTTGGTTTAAAAATTTGTTTTTACTTTTATGATTCTCAAGTAATAGTGAGAGTCCAATTTTGAAATACTATAATAGAGAAATTGCAATGACTTATGTGATGGACACATAGTATTACATTATAACCAAACATATTTATATAAAGTATATCATGATAAGAGACATTATTGCACATAAGAATATGAATTTGCAGTTAATACCCATACGTGATATTCTTGTGAATATACTTTTGGAACTAATTGCAAGTTATGAAATTCCAGATCATGTTGGATCTATATAGTGTTATGTATACTGCAAAATAATGTGCAATGCTATATATTTTCATTATTTACTGGTAATATATATACGTATGGATAAGTATGTCAGATAGACTATAATTGGCCTTCTCACACGGGCAGTCACCTTTGACATTAGATGATGCGCAAGGATGAGACTAACTCATGTAAAAGAGTAACCCTTCATGTATATAACGTGAGTTACAAAAGTCATCTTAACAAATGTTAAGATGAGATCACAAACATGTAGCGCAACATGTTAATATTAATTTGTGAATGAAGTTGATCCCCACTATCTACTTAGTTTATAAAAGTCAGATATGCAATTCCTAATTGATTTCAAAGAGGGTTGATCAATTGAAGGATTCGTTTTAGACAACGAGATAATTATATATATGTACGATATTAATGGATACATGACATATTACATGAACAAATGAATAATATCGTAGCACGCGAGTCATTCCGTATGTGTATGTGACCAAAAGTAAGTGAAGAATTGATCCCTGTTTCTTCATTGTGTGACACCTTTGAGAAGTACCCTTAGTACTTTTGACTGAATTTTGATGTTTTGATCTGGTGTTTGCTATTTTATCATATTTTCGATGGTCATGAATGATTCGACCTAACGAGATGCGTCTGGGAAAGCAACCAGTTCATTATAGAAAGATTCAAGTGACAAAGGAAGACTAAAATGGATATCAAAGTGTGTGCTTGCAGGTCGACCAATCATGTAAGTCATCAAGAACTATGACATGATAGTGAGGCACATGATATTATGTTAGTGAACTCTTACAATCACAAAAATAATGTGATATGAATATGAGGGATCAGAGTTACTATGATATTGATATTATAATTCTTAGTTTAGGGAATTGCAAGATACGAAAGGATTATGAATCGTTTGAGCAGCTATATACCCTAACAGATTTATAGCAAAAGGAATGTTCGTATACTTGTCGGTCGCACGACCTATTTGCCAAGGATGAAGGGTTTTGTGGATATGTTTGAGATAAGAGAAAAATTACCTTGATGCATATAACATAAGTGTGAGAGTAAACCCATCATGTGCAAGTGGGAGAATGAAAGAAATTGGTTTGGGTTTGACCCATATTGTGGGTTCCCATAATGGGTTAGACCGACCCGTATTGTGGTAGTTATTATTTGAATAACTAATATATAAATAACCTTAAGGAAGTTATTTCATAAGTACAATATCAAAACATACGTTTCTTTCTGATTCTCTACTTTATACTTGAGAGAAACAATATCATTAGAAATTCATTCAATATCTTTTCAACATATTAGATCCAATGGCATTTATATTGTGGAATTCCAATCATTTTCCTCACGTAAGTAGATTCAATACTGGAGCATTTCAATTTGTAATTCCGCCTACAAGGTTTGTCTTACACTTTTGATGAAAGTTATTTACCATGTCATTGTTTTTTCTATATTTTGTGTAAGTTTCATTATTTTCCATTGTTGTAATAGTGTAGTTTAGTTCAATCGAAAATTATATCATTATTAAATTATCATTTTTTTAGTTTTCAAACCAATAATTTTGATTTTTCCAACACATGAATCTCACACTCATAGTTTCTTTGTTTGGGGGAGAGTTTTCGTTCAAGGAACTTTTCGACGACCTGTTGAGCAGTTAAACTATTCTGATAGAGTTTCCAGATATTTTGTTCTTTAGGAAACTTTGGATATATCACCATCAAATGAAAGTGTTTAATTACCCTTTTATAACTTTTTCTTTCCTTTATCTTAAGAAATTGTAGCAAAAATAACCGTTCTTATTTCACATCAATTCAACCACAACAATGACTCTATTCTAATCCCTTTAAGATATTCTTTTTTAGAGGTTGCTTTTCAACAGTTTATACCATGTTTTCGTTAAACTCTACCGACAACTTCATCTTTCTCCTCTTTTTCTTTCTTGTAAAGTTGTAAACAAATATAGATGTTAGTCAACATTAGTTGGACCCTTTGTGACACCTAAACTTATGCATACCTCTAAACATATTTTGATATATTATTTGTACATGTAGTCATTAAAAAAATTTAACCCTCACTAAATTTAAATCTTATATACCTATTTGTTTAAATTCTTGCTAATTCCTGTTGTAAGTATTTCTTGTAAATTTGCTTTTGCCCTCCCCATCTATCACCTCCCATGCTCCCACCAATCAGAGTGAAGCATTTCTGTACTATATTTTTAAAGCTAGCTATCTACAGGAGGAGCAAGAAAAAAGGTAATGCAATGGGCCCTTAATAAAGATAAGACCACAATCGTGTTTTTGTTTCATAGTGGGAATTGGTCAGGACATGTTTTTTTCCTTCCTTAGATTCTGACCAAATTATGTGGAAGGTTCACACTTGAATTATTATTGTCACTTCATGTGCAACGTTATGATAAAATCTGATAACATTCTCAGTTGTTGAATATGACTTTATTTAATAATGTGACAGATAATACAAGAGTCTGGAGTTTTAAAAAAAAAATATACTTTTTTTTTTACTTTGCTTATACTACTAAACACTAATGCTGTTTTTTCCATACCATCATGTATACGAATTATTTATTTCTTTATTTTCTGATCTGTTTTATTTCATATCCAATTAAATCACTCTATACTAAAAGGCTTATAGTTTAGCCACAAGGAAATAGGTGTAAATCCTTTTGTGATTGAAGAATGAACTTAATGTTAAACCAACTTATTATCTCACAAAGGCTTCAAATTCTGAAAACAGGAATATGCAAAAATAAATGAAAACCCTTTACTCATTTCTCTCACCTAATCCTTACCTTAGCCTATTCTCTTTATACTGTTTGTTTTGACTTTACTTGATGAAAATGTGTTTGACCCAAAAAAGTTAAAGTAAAAGATAAAAATGAATTTTAGTGGTTCTGTCCTGACAATAGCAATATAGTAGTACGACATTAAGCCCATCACTCAGTACGAAAATATCTAAACGTTCTAAAATTATTTATCAAACTCCTACTTTTTCTATTTCCCAATATGAGAAAGCAAAAATTCTCCATTCTAAGGTTTTAAAGACTCATTTAAAATGGGCTTAATCCACAATGTCACATAAACTAGCCCAAAATTATTCATTTTTCTCTTAGTTCCCTTAATGAATGAGCAAGCAAACATTTGGGGTTTAAACTATTTTCAAATTAAACAACTTAACAAAAATTGAGCAACATAGAAAATGTAAAACAAAACTGTACAAACTCGCTGAGGTCTTTTCATACAAAATACCATATCAACCAACCAAGGTTGATTATTAAAGAAAACATTTTTCAAAAAAAAAAAAAAAAAACATAACTATCTTACAAGCATAAACGAAAAAGTCTAGAACATAGACATAGTGCATCATGTGTAAGCAACACAACATAACGCTGAATTTTATCTCTTTTAACTAAAATTTAGTAACCGAAAAACATAAAACGATGCTTTCTCTCTCTCTCTCTACTTTCTCTCTCTCTGTCTAAGTCTAGTTTCTCTGGATATCAAGAGAAGGAAATGAAGGAATAGATTGAAGTATTAACTTCCTACTACTTCTTTGACCAGGTGAAGAAGAAGAAGAAGAAGATGTTACAGCTCCTGTTACTGTATGATGAGGTGGCGATACTCTTTTACTATTAGGAGATGAAGTTGATTTTATTCCTCCACTTATCGGTGAACCATTCATTTGTAAAATCTCAGGCATTTCATCATTCGTATTCGTAACTCTTCCAAATTTATGTTGAGCTATCAAATTTGGCTTACCAAAACCTTGACTAGTCGTGAATATATGAGATGATCTAGGTGGCTTATTCTTTGATGCATTAAATTGAACCTGCATTAATGGCCTATAACACAAAAAAATTTAAAAAATTAAAACAAATGTGCCTAATTATTAGTATTATTATTATTTATTATTATTACCCTCCAAATGGTAAAGGAGTTGCTGGGTGTACATACTCCGCATCACACTCGATCACACTTTTCTGACTTGTATTAATTTCTTCTTCAGTTTCAACTTCAGAACAGCTAATTGAAGAAGAACCATCTTTTTTCCCAAACACATTTTTACATCCTTCACATCTACAATTTATCGAACACCCAACACCACCCTAATCCAAAACCCACATTTTAATTTAATTTTTTCTTTTTTTTTTCAAAAAAAAAAAAAGAAAAAACAAACCTGATAACATTCACAATATTTCTTCAAACAACCAGATTTCTTACAATTACATCCACGTTTATGCCTAGCAGAAGCAGGAGTTTTACTAGAATCATCCTGTAAAAAGTAAAACCACATAAATAATTTATTATATGGTATGAAAACGTAACAAAAATTTAAAAAAATTAAAAAAATATATATTACAGGTGTTTCTGATGATACACGTTGATCATTAGTTCGAATAACTTTAGGAGCAAAAGCAAGAGGGTTTCGAGATTCAATTTGTTTACGAGTTGCAAGTACTGTATCTTCATGAATAGGCTTATTAAAACAATCTAAACATGAACATGGCTCTACACAATATACCCCCGCAGCAAAACATTCACAGTAACTGCAAAATTACATAATTACATAATTACCCCTCCGTAAAAAAAAAAAACTCAAAAAAGTAAAAAAAAAAAAAAAAACTTACAGTTTTAAGCATTTCGACTTCTTACAATTACAACGCTTACACGAACCAGAAGACTCTCCACCTTCTCCATTTTCCTTACGTCTGAAAAAAAATTACATTAAATTGTTAAACTAAATAAATTAATTGTTAAAACATACTTGCCTTTTTTTCTTTGGACTATTTTGATTAAATTCTTCGTTAACTATATTATCTTGTGAACCATCTTCTAAAACCGGAGCTTCATTTTCGAGTTCACGTTTTGTATTAATTAAAGATTTATTTGATTGAAAATCATTAGCTGAAGAAGATGAAGCGATTAATAATTGTCTTCCAGAAGATAAAGCTTCGTTTTTAACTATTTGGTAATTTTTCGAAGTAGTTGAAAGTGCATTTAAATGTAATCCAATTCCTTTAGGTAAAACACATCTTGAAGAAGATGATGATTCATTTGAAGCCCTTGAATTTATATTTGAAGATAAATGTTTAAATCTAGCTCCTGACATTTCAAATACTAAACACCTTCTTCTCATTCCTCGATATAAATTACAATTCTGTAAATAAATTCATTAGTATATGAAACAAAAAAAAACAAAAAAAAACAAAAAAAAACAAAAAAAAAAAAAGTTTTAACTTACCTCAGGATCAGTAACTGTAACAGAATCAACTGGTTCAGTAACTAAGCAATTAACATCTAATGAAGAAGCATTATTAACTTCATTAACATTATTATTATCATCTCCAGGTTGAGTAAATTGATTTTCAATTTCATTTGATTCGAAAACTTGTTGATTATTATTATTATTATTATTAAAATAGTTTGTATCAGGATTGTTTGATTTTGTGGAAGGATCTGTAGAATTATTATTATCAATGGGTGAATCGAAATTTAGTAATTCATTAGCATCAGACATTAAACTCTCCCAATCAGATTGTGTAGATTCTTTATTTTGATCAGATTCTTCTTCGATAAATTGTATAGAAGAAGATCCATTAATATCTGACATGAATTTAGGTTGAATTTCACGATTTGGTGTGAAATCGAGAGTTTGTATAGTATAAGATGGAATATTATCTGATGATTCTTCAGTAGACTCTATAATTACTTCATTAGTATCATCTTTTGTTGCATTGTCTGAAGCAAATTCAGGTTTTGATGGATCACCAAGTTGATGTCTGAAATAGATAATTACGTGTTAAAAAATAATTGTAATGAAAATAGAAAATATAGTAATATTTACCTTCTGAGGAACCTTGATTCTTTTAAGGATGTAACATGAGGTGAAGTGAAAACAGAAGGAATTGATGAAAAACTGAGAGGATTAAACGTTTGTGTGATGTGGACAGATTTAACAGGCTTGATTGGGGAAAGACTGTTAAGAAAATTAAATACAGGGGAATCCTGCATATTTTACAAAAGAATATATTAATAAATATAAGTCCTTTTCTGCAAATTCATAAGAATCTATATGAACAATGTGCAAAGATCTCAAAAAAAAAAAACAAGATTCGTACACAAAAATACCATTCTTGCAGTATTTAAAAGCTACCTTTTGTTTGTTTAATTTCTCAGATGAATGAAATTACTTAAAAACACTTCCTTGTACAATAATCAAAAACATTTTAATTAAAATTAAACCCAGAAGGTAATTAAAACCCAGAAAAGCATTTTGAAATCAAATTTATACAGAACCCACTTCACAAAAACAAACCCGTTAACTAAATTAGGGCAATTAGTAAAATCCAAGTTAAAAACATAAAATTGAAGAAACAACTTATAATTTTATCAAACTACGACAAATTTCAGTGACCCAAAACCATAAAACAAAAGTATTAATCAAAAAGATACATTTCTAGGTTGTAATTAAACAAATCCAAACATTTTGTTAAATTAAACCCAAAAAAAATGAAAATCTAAGCGCATAGGTAATTAACTGAAAATTAATTAGACCCAAAGTGGAAAAATAAGAAAAAGGTTGAAACTTTAAGTTGTAATTAAGAAATAAAAATCGGAATTTAGGGAAAATAGAGATCAGATCAGACCTCGAATTTGGGTGCAGGTGCATTGATCTGCTGAGTCTTGGTTCTATCTGGTGTATCCATCGTCACTTCCACCGTACCTGAACTATCTCCTTTATCCACCATTTTATCTTTCTTTCTCACCACATGCAAATGAAGACAACACACAGTGACATACACACACTTTCCCTCTAAACAAGATTTCAATACCAAGCGGGAAGAGTAGGGGATGGGGGTAAGGGTAGGGGTGGGGTGGGGGGGACCAAGTTTTACACAAAGAAAATCAAAGGAGTGAGACTAGTGAGGCCGACCCTACACACATAGAGTATTATACACACACATATGTATGACACATAGAACAATGGACAGCTGTTTAATGTCTGTGTTTTTAAACAAAGCAAAAAGAGTGGGAAAAAAGGTAACGTACTGGAGGTGTTTTACTATAATGCCCTTTTATTTAATGATTATTTACGTAGTTGGTGGGGTTGGTTCTTTTGTTTTTTATTACTTTTGACTTAGTGGGGTAAATGTCTTTTCGTCTTTTGATTATATTCCATGACTTGGTCAATTTATTTTATTTATTTAACGACCAATATCTGCTTTTTAATATTTTGGTTCCTTTAATTTCTACAAAATTAAAACTGATTTTGTGTGTTCAATGTTCAGTTATATATTTTATCCGGGGTTTTTGTTTGGCTTCAGTTGAGATTTTTAAGGAAGTTACTTTTATACATTATATTATATTATTATTATATTATATTAAATTATACATAAATACAGAAAAAGAGTAAGAAAACAAATACATTGATTAACATATAAAAACTTAATGGTAGGATTATTAAGTAAATATTCTAGAGTGATGTAAAAGATTGTGATAATATTTGTAACAACAACAATAATAACAAAATAATAATAATAATCAACAAATTGACTAATATGCTATAATGTATAGTGTAAGTGACTATCACGGTATGTAAAACAGGAGCTTAATCATATTTTCAAAGAAGCGAACCATTGTGCTGATAAACTGGCGAGAGAAAGGTCAAGAATGCAATCCCAACCTTTGGATTTTACTGATCCTCCTGATTTTATTTGAAATTTAATAACTAGAGATAGAAGTGGTTGTGCAACTGCTAGAGTTGTACTAGAATCTTAGTATAACGATTGATTTGTTTGTAATCTCTTTTTCTTAACGACTATTAGCCTCTCATGTATGGAAAAAAAGTGACAATCATATGATTTGATTCAATAAGTTGATTATTTACAGAATTATCAACAAAAGGTGAAACAACTATCCTTTATACATAACTACACTTTGTAATATGATTTATAATATAGATTGTATTAAGATTTTTACTTTAATATTATTTCAAAATATGTAATAAGATAAATTCTTTTGGCAATTTTCATATCAATTAATAGACAATTTTTTAACATTAAATTGGCCTTTTACATTGTTATATGTAACATCGTGCCCGTAAATACATAAAAAGACAAGTAAACAATTACATCGATTAACATATAAAAACTTAATGATAAGTTCATTAACGAAATCTTCTTAAGTGATGTATAGGATAATAATAATAATAATAATAATAATAATAATAATAATAATAATAATAATAATAATAATAATAATAATAGTAATAATAATAATAATTATAATAATAATAATAAAGTAATCTTAAATATCATCCAAAATCACATAACATTTTTATTACCTTTTATATATACCAATCATACTAGAAAAAGAATATGATAAAATAAGAACATGAATTCATATGTTTGATTTATTTATAATTCACTAAATGTGATAAATCACAACATTACTCATAATAATAATAATAATAATAATAATAATAATAATAATAATAATCTTGAATAGATTTACTAATACGCTATCGTGTATAGTGTAGGTGACAATCACATTAAATTGATTTATATCTCATCATTAAGTTTTTTTCTTATTATTCATTGGATCATGTCATGTCATGTCATTGTCACATATGGGACGATAAAAAGAAGAATGGAATCTATCAATATTTATTACTAAATTAGTTAAATGGTTATATATTTTATCAAAAAACAAAAATATCAACTGGATTAAAATCGATGAGTCTTTGAACGGATCTATGAGTGATTGAATAAAAAAATATAATTGGAAGCTATACCAAGAATGGATGGGATAAGAAACTAGTTACGACAATAGTTCTAATTACGATTTGGAACATTTGGAAGGCAAGAATGAAAGATTTTTTTGATATCCAGATAGCACTCTGAATTAGGAACGTGTGGACACTAATGGCTTATATCTCAAAATCGGTGAGGAATTTGGAAGAACGGTCAAGAGCAAAGTTAAAGATCTTTATGAGAAGATGAATTTCGACTACTCATACGCGTCAAACGGATAAGTATTGAAGCTGTTAGGACCAAATCAAAAACAGTGCTGATTCTATATTTTAGGGTTACGAATTTGAGTTGGGCTTGGAGTCCATTACTTACCTTCTCCTTCAAGAAAACTAATTAGGTCTTCTAAACACCTATAAATACACCCTTATATCACTTGTAAATCATACTTTCCTCCCATTAATTAGTCCTTAGGTTTATTATCATTAGAGTTATCGAAGAGAGCAAGATGAATTCTTTGTATCAATATTTTAATTTATTTCCTTCAGGTATGAACTAATTTTCCCATAGCTTGGGTTTTGCATTATGTATAATCTATGAATTCTATTTTCTTTCTATCTAAGTTTCTTTGGGAATTATATGTTTTAATCTGATATTAGCTGCTTACTCATATATTTGTTTATGTGTTTTGAATTATTGCATGTCCTAAACCTGATCACTTTAGGATTTCTTAATAGTAGTTAGATGGTCACCTTAACTGGGTGTCTAATTATTGAAACACCACATAACGACTAGTGTCCGATATTGGTCTGGACAACACTAATTCTAACTAGATAGTCATTAGGGTATATTTTAATCACTATCACCATGTTTGGAATTGATTTGCTTAGGGCCTTGGTAGCGCTTGATAACCCTATTTTAAACAGCCTCGTCGTGTGTCTGTAGCCTCCTTAGTCGCTCTAAAGGTCTAAGAGAGGAAATTTAGAATCCAATCTAAGTATCTAAGAGCTAATTATCTCCCTTATTAACTAGAATTTGATAGAAATAATTAGAAGGATTAGTGCATACTAGCAAAACCTAAGCTATATTTCTCATCTCATATTTCTAATATTTATTTTATTGTCTTTACTTTTACTAGTTTAATTAATATTCTCTCAATTATTCCTCTTTATTTTCTGTCTTTTAATTAATTACTCTCGACTCGTTATTATTGCTCATTCGTATAACACACTAAGTTCTTGAGAACGAATTCAACTTATCATTAAAACTTGCATACGTCCTGTAATACTTGCAGTACCGTGCTTGTCTAGGGTGAGAATGCATTGTTTTCTGTCTTATTTTTATCTTATTTTTATCACACCCTAGGCGACACCAAGTTTTTGGCGCCGCTGCTGGGGACTTGTGTTTCGTTAGCGTGTGGGTTATCTATTTCGAGTAGTAGTTTTTAGTTAATTTTTGTTTTTCAGATTTTATTTTTATTTTTCCAGATTTACGCTTGTGGTTTGCTTTAGTCTTTTCAGGTTTTAACAGTGAATCTTTTACCTCCTTTACCGAAGCCCGAAAGGTGCTTTAGACCTTATAACAGACGTATCCGTAAAGAAAGAGCATTAAGAAGAGCTATGGCAGACGTACAAGATCCAGTAGATCCACCACTTGTCCCTGGAGGACAACAATAAATACCACCACCGGTAGGAGGTAACAGAAATAACAACAATAATAATCAGAATAGAGTTGAGCAAGACCTCCCAGGCTTGGGAGTACCGTTTCATGTTCAACCATTAGGTTACCGTCCTCCAGAGATCCAGAACATTAAATTTAGACCCGATCCGGGCATGCTCAGTCAGTTTCAAAGTTTTGGACTCTACAGTGGTACAACAATTCAAGATCCGGTAAGAGCGATTCAGAAGTTTATGCAGAATTGTGATGCCTATGTTACACCAGGCATTACACGCGAGAAACTGTATTGTCACATGTTTTCGTTCTTTCTGACCGGTAAAGCTGGTGAGTGGCTAGATAGGCAAGACCAGGTACAATCAATACATGGACAGAACTTCAAGCCGCATTCTTTAACCGTTTTTATCCGAAGAGTATGAGACTCAAAGACCAAAGCGAGCTTGCAAAGTTTTGTCAAGAGAATAGAGAAGAAGTAGGAGAAGCATGGACAAGGTTTCAACAGAAGTTAGCTAGATGTCCCCTCCATGGTTATACCCTATCTCTACAGTTAGCTATATTCTATCAGGGTATCAATAGAGAAAGTAGATCAAAGGTAGATAATCTTGGAAAAGGGAAATTTCGTGTCCATGGACCCTGTAGAAGCCGCCGAAGGTTTAGAAAATATTATCAAACAAGAAAGGAGTTGGCCATCTTCGCGAGCTCCTATTACGAATGCCAAAGGTATGCTTCGATTAGACGCAGAAACTGCAAACTCATCTCAATTATCCGCATTGGAAAATCAATTCAAAGAACTTAAGCTTGAGATGCAGAGAAACTTAGCCGCAGCGAATGTAGTGAAAGAAGCACAAGGTTGTCAACAGTGTGGGGTTACATATCATATATGGGAAGAGTGCGAAGGAAATCCACAATCTGTTCATTTCATATCAACCGAGGAAATTATCAATTTGGTAACAAGAACCATCCGGGTATGCAGTATTCAAATCCACAGGGGGCCGCTAATCCTGGTCATTATCAACCTCGCCTCTAGAATAACTCTTTCCAACCAAGAGGTCAGTATCAAAATCAATATCAGAATCGACCTGCTCCTCCAAAACAACCTATTAATGATGCATATACAGAGACATTAGCTCAGATAGCTCTACCACAGTATCCTCAAGAAGGAGTTGTGGATGATCAACAATTGAAGAAATTTATGGATCTTATGACCACTAATATGCATTCCCAGAGCGAGAGGTTACGAGAACAAGAAGCTTCAATTCAAATTTTAGGTACTCAAGTAGAGAAAATGAACAAAGTTCTTACAAATATTATGGAATAGAAAGAATTGAAGGCTACCGAAGGAGTGATGCCAATGTTGGGTTCGAAGCTTGTAAGGCTATTTGCCTTGAGATTGAAGAAAATAAGGAATTATCGCATGCTGCCGAAAGTGCCGTGGAAGTTCCGAGTACCGAAGAAGAACCAACTAAGTCTAGCCTCGTGGACTCTAACTATTCTGAGGATGATGTGGAGGAAGATTCAGAAAAATCCGACTTTATACAGCTTCTGAGAGATATGCAAGAAAAGATTAGATCGGTTATGGAGTTACAAGCTGAGCGAGCTAAAGAGAAATAGGAAGAAGTCTCAAAAGAACCAAGATTTGAAGTTGCACCTGCTGTGCAAGAACAGAAAGAAGAAGAGAAGGTTGAATCGCCACCAGTTGTTCAAACAGTGTCATCAACTAATCCTGATACAAATCCGAAGGATGACATTGAACTCAAGACATTTGTAGAGGCGTACACTCCTAAAAATATTAACGCCCAAATGCTTGAGATTGCGAAGAAGGGGCTTACACCGCAACAAGTTTTTACGCAAGTTATTACTGAGAAAGAAGCGAGTGTAGAAGCGAAGAGAGAGACTGTGAAAGTCTTAAGAAGAACAGAAAAAGAGTTACCATTGAAGCTCAAAGATCCTGGAAGTCTTAATCTTTCTATTCAAATAAATGTATGCTCAAGACGAAAGCTATGTACGATGTGGATTCAGGTGTGAATCTTATGCCAAAGTCAGTGTTCGAGAGACTTGGACTTCAGAATTCAGAGAAAGCTCCAGTGAAATTGCAGTTTGCTGACAATTCAGTTACCAAGACATGGGGAGCAGTGGAGGACGTTCTAGTCCGATCAGGTAATATCATCCCTACTGACTTTGTTATACTTGATTTTGATGCAGATAAGCAGGTTCCAATCATACTTGGAAGGCCTTTCATGGCCACAAGTCAGAGCATAATAGATTTCCAAGAAGGGACCATTACCCTTCATGCTAAGAACATATGTGAGACCTTCTATGTCTTGGGTAAGAAACCAAGGAAGTTAGATCCCACCGTTCCTATCATCCACAGTCTTTCGCATCACAAAGTCCCTAAAGAGAATATCCATGAAAAGCCTGTGGATACTGAGCCAAACATTGAGTTTGGGGTTGGCCATGAAGTTCTATGGAAAGCCCACAAACCAGAAAATAGGCCACGAAGTTACAAAGACTCGTGGATGGGATCATTCATCGTTACTAAGGTTGTTTCAGCTAAAGTGATAGAAATCAGACCCAAAAAGGGGATTAAGCGCAGATTAGTTGACGTTCATAGCCTTGCTCGTTGTTGGGGAGGCTATATTCACAAATCTTGATAGAGGTAACACGTCTTACTTTAAAAGACGTTAAATAGAAGTGCTGTAAGGGAGACAACCCGCAATTTTTTATGTTTTTCTGTTTTTAGTTAGTGTTTAGGTTTGTTGTTTTTAGTTGATATTGCATATTTGAGAAAGGTATTAGTGTTTTTGATGTTCATGTTTTAAAGAAATCAAGTTTGGGAGGAAAAACGAACTTTTTGGGCATATTCATATCCGACCACCGGTATGCCGGTCACATGACCGGTAAGCCAGCGGTCAAAACCCGAGGCCTCATGTCGACGTCACGTGTTCATTCCAGAAAGTTTTCGAAGGATGCCAGCACCGGTATGCCGGTCAAATCCACCGGTATGCCGGCCAGACCAAAAACTTGTGCCCATGTGTGCAAGCCTCGGGTATTTTGACGTAACATAGGTTTCAAGAAGCAGCAGCACCGGTAAGCCGGTCAGCGCCGCTGGAGAGAGAAAAAAGCTGCGTTTTAGGTTATAAAGAAGAGGAAGGTTAGTCTATTGTGAATTTTACAATCCTTAAGCCTCTCTTTCTTCTCCAAACCTCTCCCAACTCCATTAAAGCTTCATCAAACCTTCCCTAAACATCAAAACACTACCCAATCACCATAAAAACACATCAAATCTTCTCTCCACATCATTACAAAGGAGATTCAACCACCCAAATCTTACCAAAACACATTTAATTGAAGAATCAAAAGCTCAAAATTTCAAAATTCATCCAACAATTTCTTAAATCCTTACCAATTCATCAAGAGTTCATCTTACCCATATGGAGATTCCTCATCAAAATACCATTCCTAAACCAAATTAAGCTTGTTCAACCAATAATCAAGAGTTTAAATTTTCAAGAGTGGTTAAAGCTTTGAGTTGGGGGTTAATTGAGATGACTAAGAGAACATAAACATTATCTAATAAGAGGGAGATGAAGAAAAGAAAGGTATTGGGTCAAATTGAGAGGAAATAAAGTGAGAAAAGTTCTACTTCCAATACAAAGGGGAAAATAGATTATGTAAAGAGAGGTGGGCTAGCTTCGTTTAATTCTATAGGCAAAAGGGTTCCACTTTTTACCAAGAAGAAAACACAACCTCTTCCATTCAAAGATCCTACACCCGAAGACAAAGATAAAGCTTCAAAGGCCATGATAGCTTCTACAGAGAAACAATTAAAGTAACTACCTTTTGCTTATGAGAAAGTATTCGATGAAGAAGTTGGTACAGGAGAGTACAAGAGATTCTTGGAGCTTGGTGAAAGATTGGGTTGGTCTACATTCATGGTAAGACGTTCGGATTTATGTCATGAGATAGTTTTGGATTTCTATTTAGGCCTCTTTAGCCGAGATAGTAAAGGTTGTGTTCCAGTTAGAGGAAAGTTAGTTCCTTTCTTAGTTAAAGAGATTAGAAACCACTTCCAGTTTAAGAAATTGATTGGACCATGCAAGTATAGAGAAGCGGTGGATAAACAAAGAATCTTTGATTGGAATTTACTTTTTGAACATGTTTTAGACAAGGAGAAAGTGCAATCACATGAGGGAGAATTGAAGGCACCTTGGCCTTACAAATATCTTCAACCAGATGCTAGAATATGGCACAATTTCCTTATCCCTAACGTCTTTAGAAACACAAGAATTTTGGATGTAAGTAAAAAGAACGCTCTACTTTTGAATTGTATTTTGAGAGGAGAAGAAGTGGATGTGGCATAGTTGATCTTTGAGGAGGTGATGCGATTTCCGGTCTCTCCTAAAGCGATTTATAATTTAAATATCCTACTTTGATCACGTGTCTTGTGCGAAAAGCTAATATAATTTTGGGTGAAGAAGAGAACTCGAGTTAAAAAAGAGTAATATTGATAATGCTTGGATCATGAAAGTCTTGAGAGGAGCGGGTTTTACGCAAGTCTCAAAAGAAGAAAAGGAGCAAAGTTGGAAAGAGAAGATGGAAGAGCGTTTAAACAAATTCGAAGAAGCTCAAACTTACTTAGCCAAAGATGTGGCACAAATCAAAGCCAATCAAGTGCACATCATGACAATCCTTGAGAAATTAACGAAAGATCAAGCAAATCTTATCTTGGATGTCGATAATGCGAGGCAATAGCCTCGTGAGTATGTTCTCTTTCTACATTACCATTTCTGTAAATGCTTTATCTGCTAATTTTAATTTCTTTTCCGAGTCTTTTTCGAGTCGTGGGGATACGGCTCATTTTTGAGTTGGGGGTGTTGGGATTCGTTGTCTCTCATCTCCATTTTTTGTGTTTTTAGGTAGAAATTAAAATTTTTGATACATGGGAATTAGATGTAGAGATTCTGTTTAATAGCTTGAAAGCATAAGCTCAGTAAGTTAATGATAGTAAGTAGTCTGTTTATGAGCTATTTTATTTTGTATGCTTTGAAGTATTTGGCAGGAAAACACACATTGATAGTATAGAAAAGATTAGTTAGCAATGCGATAGAAAGTATGTTTGAACTCAGGGAGCCTTGAGTGGTTTGTAGGCTGTGAGATCCAAGCTAGTTGACAAACCCATTTCATGAACGTGCTAAAGGTAAGAGAATAAAGAAATTGCATGGTGTAGTGATTAAGGCAGTTCTTTCATATTGAAGCCACTTGAAGCCTTTTAACTTTCTCACCATGTTATTTGATTTTATATTTTATATCCTTCTCAGCCCCTTCTAGCCTTTCTAAACCTTTTTTATTTAGCCACATCATAAGCCATATCCCTTTAGATTATAGGACTTTTCCATATGACCCGCACTCGAATCGCGATGCATAAACAGTTGTTTTAGAGCTTGAGTTTGGGGTGGTGGGTCCACCATTATGGGAATTGTTATTGGGTTGGGATTTTTGAGCTTATTAATTGTGCTCTATTCTTTATTAAAAATATGATTCACAGGTTTATATTGTAACCCTTTGTCGGGGTAATAGTGAATGAGAAAAAAAGCTAAAAAGCATGAAAATAAAAGAAAAATCTATGAGAAAAATAGTGTGATATCTCGAACATTAAAAAGAGAGTCATAGCTATACAAAAAAAAGAAAAAATTATTTGAAAAGAATATATATTCGGACCGGCAAAGAGGAATTTTTATATGAACATCCTTATGCTTTAATTGAGTTATTAGGGATGATACTTTGTGCATCAAAAGAAATCATTGGGTTGAGTGAGATACGTTTTATGAGAGTAACTCAAGCTCTAGGGCGATTCGTTGTTGGTTAGTGAGGAGAGATCCAAAAGCTCACTCTCAATTATCCAAATATACTATCATACCGTCCCTAAGCCTAAATTACAACTTTAAAGACCTTTTGATTCTTTGCTATGTAATCTAGAAGTGATTGAGCCAATAGAGAGTAGTTAAATGGATCTTTGGTAACTAGTGAAGTTCGATGAACAATCTATAGCTTCCTTGGTGAACTGAGTAAAGTTCCTCTCCTTCTTACATTGCGAAGCTAATCTAATCTTGAATTCAAGCCGTGTTGACTATGGATATAAGAAGTGTACAGGTATGTAGTTTGTGAATATTATTACATGAAATTTTCTGAGTAGTTGCTTTATGTCTATTCTATATATTCTGCTATCTCCTTTCCCATTATGCTAAAATAACCTAGGTGTGTATTTAGAGACTTCCCTTTGTTTTTATCTTTATTGTATTGGGACGATACAACTTTGAGTTGGGGGTCTTGATGTCTCCTCATTTTTCATGAATTAATATTAAGACGAGACATAATTTATAGTGTTTTAGAAGTCTTCCCAGTCGATTTTCTTATGAATTATTACACTTTCCTATTTCTAGTCTTGATTTAATGAATTATTATTTTTAGAGCATATTGGGTTTAATTATTTATTTAGTGTGAAGCTTTAAAGATATATATATATATATATATATATATATATATATATATATATATATATATATATATATATATATATATATATATATATATATATATATATATATGGAGATTAATTAGATGCCAAATCAATTCTAGAAGATAAGGAAAGAAGATATGCATGGAAATTGGAGATAAGGAAACAAAAGCTAAAGTATGGAAAGATAAAGCTGTCAAATAAATCTGAATTTCACCACCCACGACCACAAATTGGCTTATATCTGAAAATCGGTGAGAAATTTGGAAGAACGGTCAAGAGCAAAGTTAAAGATCTTTATGAGAAGATGAATTTCGACTACTCATACGTGTCAAACGGATAAGTATTGAAGCTGTAGGACCAAATCAAAAACATGGCTGATTCTATATTTTAGGGTTACGAATTTGAGTTGGACTTGGAGTCCATTACTTACCTTCTCCTTCAAGAAAACTAATTAGGTCTTCTAAACACCTATAAGTACACCCTTATATCACTTGTAAATCATACTTTCCTCCCATTAATTAGTCCTTAGGTTTATTATCATTAGAGTTATTGAAGAGAGCAAGATGAATTCTTTGTATCAATGTTTTAGTTTATTTCCTTCAGGTATGAACTAATTTTCCCATAGCTTGGGTTTTGCATCATGTATAATCTATGAATTCTATTTTCTTTGTATCTAAGTTTCTTTGGGAATTATATGTTTTAATCTGATATTAGCTGCTTACTCATATATTTGTTTATGTGTTTTGAATTATTGCATGTCCTAAACCTGATCACTTTAGGCTTTCTTAATAGTAGTTAGATGGTCACCTTGACTGGGTGTCTAATTATTGAAACACCACATAACGTCTAGTGTCCGATATTGGTCTGGACAACACTAATTCTAACTAGATAGTCATTAGGGTATATTTTAATCACTATCACCATGTTTGGAATTGATTTGCTTAGGGCCTTGGTAGCGCTTGATAACCCTATTTTAAACAGCCTCGTGGTGTGTCTGTAGCCACCTTAGTCGCTCTAAAAGTCTAAGAGAGGGAATTTAGAATCCAATCTAAGTATCTAAGAGCTAATTATCTCCCTTATTAACTAGAATTTGATAGAAATAATTAGAAGGATTAGTGCATACTAGCAAAACCTAAGCTATATTTCTCATCTCATATTTCTAATATTATTTTATTGCATTTACTTTTATTAGTTTAATTAATATTCTCTCAATTATTCCTCTTTATTTTCTGTCTTTTAATTAATTACTCTCGACTCGTTATTATTGCTCATTCGTATAACACACTAAGTCCCTGAGAACGAATTCAACTTATCATTTATACTTGCACACGTCCTGTAATACTTGCAGTACTGTGCTTGTCTAGGGTGAGAGTGCATTGTTTTCTGGCTTATTTTTATCTTATTTTTATCACACCCTAGGCGACACCAATGCCTAACTTCTCAAACAACGACTAGGGCATAAGGCTCACACTAGAACCCAATTCATACATGGCTTTCATATCAAGCTTAGCACCGATTTGGATTGGGGTATAAAAACCTCTAGGATCTTGAAGCTTAGGTGGTAGCTTCTCTTCAACATTCTTCGATACTCTCTCAGTTGGAGACACAATCTCGACCTCGACCTCTACACCCTCACTCTTCTTGAAGATGAGCTCCTTGAAAACTTGTTGTGGTGTAAGTCCCTTCTCTACCATCTCAACAATTAAGTGTTGATTCTAACTTCGATGAACACCTCTACAAATGCCTTGTACTTGATATCACCCTTTGGACGATTCATCTTTATAGGAATGGATGGTGACATCAACTGTGTCGAATCCATCTTCATATCTTCTTCTTGCTCGCTAGGTGAAACTACCTCTTTCTCTACCTTCTTCTCAACTAAGACTTCAAACTATTCAAATCTCTCTTTGACTAGTTACTCAACACTCATCTCTTCCAAGCTTGGCTTGGTTTGTTCATCAACTATCTTAGAAATCTCCACATAAACCTCTGTAGAAGGTATAAATTCCACCACATTCTTAGCTTGAAGTATAATAGCCTTACATGATTCGAAGCCAACATTTCCCTCACCATTCTCGATGGCCTTCACATCATTCCTTGTACCTTGGCCCAATTGTGGAAGAGCTAGTTGAAGCTTCTCAAGAACATAAGCAATTTGGGTGACTTGTGTCCCCAATTTTTTTAACGTAGTAGATTTCTCATTGAATATTTTTTATTATCTCTCATGTTTTCTTGTGTCAAAGTCTATAATTATGGCATCGTTTGATGGAGCTCGGTAGTAGAGCCTTCTTGTGATGTTGCACAAAGATTTTTCGGTTAAACTCTCTATATCATCATAGTTTGGTTGCAGTGGTAGTGTTGGTTTGACATAGCTTTGGCCCCTTTGATAAGTCATTGAGAACCCTGCTAGATATTGTAGTTTTGAGCTCGCGGTTGGTATGAACTACCTTGATTCACGACCCTATTCCGATTAGACCATTAAAGGACTGGATGATTGCGATTCCCTTGCTGAAACCTAGTATTAACCAATTCATAATTCCCACGATTTGACACGAAAAAGATGGATTTAGATTTCCTTCAGACTCTTCCCATGAATGTTCATTTACCCCACAATGCAGACAGCCTTGTGCTTCTTGCACTACTTTCATCTCAACTAGTTTCCCTTGGAAAAATTCTTCCATCGTAAGTTCCAGCTGCTTCATTTGATTCTCTATCGAAGACATTTTAGCCTATAAAGAAGTTTTACTATCTAAATGCAACATACCTTTCGCATTGGTAATAGGAGCTCGCGACTGTGGGCAACTCCTCTCGGTTTTGACTATCTTCTCCATACCAGATGCGGCCTCAGTAGGATCCACAGACACAAAGCCTCCTCTTCCAAGGTTATCTACCCTCAAACGTGACTTGTAATTGACTTGTAATTGACTCATTGGTAGAATATATCTAATTGAGGTGTTGGGGGTATAACCATGATGTGGACATCTTGCTAATCTCTATTTGAACCTCGTTCATGTCTCTCCTACGCTCTGTCCACTGTCTTGGCGGAAATTTGAAAGTTCCATTTGATCTTTCATTCGCATTCTCTGTGGATGATATCTATTAAATAACTTGAATTGTAACTCGTCCCATGATGTAATCGAATCAGAACCACTCACTAGCACCTTCGGTTAAGAAGAACGGAAACATGAAGTAATACAACTTCTCGCGTGTAATGCCTTGATTAATGGTGGCATCACAGATATGCATAAAATTTTAAAAATCGACCTTACCTGATTTCGTTGTGCAACACCATTATAGTTGCCAAAGCTCAATAACTGATTCAACATCCCGGGATCAGTCTTGTATCTTGTAGCTTGGATCACTGGAAGGCGAATCCCTAATGGTTGAACACAAAATGGACCTCCTTGACCAGGAAGACCTTGTTCTTGGCGTTGGTTAATCTATGGGCCTCCTCCATTGACTACTAATTATGGTGGTACTCCCTGAAAAAAATTGGATTTTGCGGATTTAGATTATCCCGGGTGGTACATCTTCTACTCGTGGGGTTACATTCTCCTTACCTTTTACTATCAATGGATCAATTACATTCGACATCACTTTGTTCTTCCTTAGCTCTCTGTCTCGCCCTCTTTGAGCTCTGATTAGTTTCTCCAGATTTGAGAGCATACACTTAAACCTAAAGAACCTGGAAAAGAAAAAAGCAAAATCAAGCGTAATACTGAAACAAATAAAGACTTCTACACTAATGCTAAAAACAATAACTAACTAGAAAAATCCCCGAAAGTGGTGCCAAAAACTTAGTGGGGCTCAGGGTGTGGTAAAATAATGATAATACAAGCCTCACATACCTTGGAAGAACCACGAGAAGCTCTTCGCAAGTGCACCGATCGTTTGCAAGTAACTGTAAATAAGTAAAAGTTCGTTCTCAGGGATTTATTCGGTTAGCTAAAACTCGTGTTCAGATTTTAGCGTAGATGAGATTACTGGTACAAACTAAGACAAAAATAAAATAACACATTTATTTGGTTTTTAGAAACAAGAAATAAGATTAACCAAATGAATGAAAATAAATATGATTAAGAATTGATATGAGTAATAGCTTAGGTTTGCAAGTATTTAGCTATATTAATAAATTGTTATTCAATGTAGAAGGGCGGATTGAGCAATTATTAGTATTTGGGATTCTATAATCCTTCTAGCTCCCGTCAGGGTTGCTTAGAAGGCAACCTAAACACTACTAGGGGACTTGTGTAAGGGGACCCTACGAAATGATCAGTGAATAATTTCTAACCCTAATGACTATCAAGTTAAGAGAAAGAATCAACCTCTAAGACCAAAGAAATGGAAGATGTCCTAAAAGAAGAGGTTGAAGAAGAAGTGGTTGAGGCAGTGATCGTGAAATACAAGTTTCAGAAGATATCATTAGCTCAAAAGAAGAAGAAAGAAGTTGTTAGTGAGATGCGTCCTCCCCCATATTTCCCTTCACGTATCTACAATGAGGACAATGCTAAAGAGTACAAGAAATTCATAGACATGATGAAGAAGTTGCACATTAACTTGCCATTTTTGGAAACCATCCTAGCAATGCCAAAGTATTTAGAATTCATGAAGGAGGTTCTTTCCAATAAACAAAAAATATTTTAAGGGAGAAATGTTTGGTTTACTGGAGGAGTTCAGTGCAATATGTCTAAGTAAGTTTCCTTTGAAGCTGAAGGATCCCAGTAGTTTTAACATCCTATATCAATTGGCCAAGGATAGATCGGGTGAGCATTATGCGATGTAGGCACGAGTATCAACCTCATCCTAAATCATTGATCGAGAATTCAAGGATTAGGTATTTGAGTCCTACGACTATGACTTTGCAAATGGCGGATAAGACCCTCACGCATCCTGAAGGTAGAGTAAAAGATGTACTCGTCAAGGTAAGTAAACTTATAATCCCTTGTGATTTTATTATTCTTGACTACGACGTGGATAGAAATGTGCCAATCACTATGGGGTGGCCATTTCAAGCCACATGGTGTACATTTATTGAGGTATAAAATGGAGAACTGATCATGCGAGTGCAAAACGAGGAAGAGAAGTTTAGGGTATTCAAGGTTAAGAAGTTCCTTAATCCACTGGAAGATTGTTTCCTCTTATATACACTCAACCATGAAGTGAAGAATCCAGTCAATGGTTTGTATACCTTAGGGTTGGAGGAGAAATAATCTGAGAAAGAATCTAAATCCAAAGCTCCTCCAAACCTCAAATGTAATCCATTCATTGATTACCTTAAGAGAACCAAGAAGAATGCGAGAAAGGTCCCAAGGGAGTCTAAGATAAAGTGTAAAGATGGTGAGTTCTGGATAGGAGACATAGTAAAAATAAAAGATCATGACCCCTTAAACGCACCACGAAAGCGCAAGAGTTTTTGGAGTGCCCTTACAAGGTCACAAGAGTTAATTCTGAAAGGTTAATCAAGTTGGATACCAAGAAAAGTGGTAAACATTGCTTCGCAAAAGTTAACCGCCTCACCTACTGTTGGGGAGGTTATGTGAGAAAAAGATAACCTTGAGGTAACACGTTGAACTTCCACGATGTTAAACTAAAGTGCTTCAGTGTTCTTTATGTACAAATGAATAATAAATTGGGTTTGGGGTGAAATTCTTGGGAAAATCGTGAGGAACACAGCAGGGAACTGCGGCGTACCGCACCCTCTTGTGGTGTACCGCAGGCCGTCAAAGCGTGCTCACCATCTTCCATGCTAGAAATGGACAGATATATTGGATCTATAGAGTTGCAGATGCGGTGTACCGCCCGACACCCACGGTATACTGCAGCCCAAGAAGCTGAAACCGTGGCGAGAGTTCGACACGATATGAATCACACGAAGCCATATGATCTAAATACCATAATAAGTAATGACACACGATATGAAATTAAAAATAATAAAACGATAATAATCAAACATCCAACGTTAATACATCATCCAAAATAAACCAACTAAAAACATCCAAAGGAAAGAGAATCAAAAAACCAACCTAACAAGTTTTTAAAACATTACAACATGAAATAAATACAAAAGTTTCAACACCCAACAACATAAAGTTTTCACCAAGGCAACCCAAATTAAAGCATAAAACCACAATCTACTGAGGGGACCGACTTCATGACCGGTGACCGGAAGAGCATCCGCTACATGACATCTCGTTTCTCAAATCATCAATCTTCCTTTCTAACCGCTTAAATCTTTCTCTAACGAAGTTCATGAAACTATGAAATTTGTTTTCTAAAATCGAATCTTTGTTCAAGATGCGATGTAGGAGAGGAACGTGAGGAAGTTTCTCCAAAAGTATGATTTGGAATGGGATCATTTCGAATAGGAGGCAATGTAATTGCTATGCCCGTGGTAGGATTGTGAGAATATTTGATTCTTGAAATTAGCGCTTCATCCCCCAAATAATCAAGCTGTTTTTCCAAAACATACTCATTGTTATAAATAATGAGACGCATTTTCCTCAAAACTTGGTTTTTAAAAACTCATTAATTAAAAAAAATTAATTTTAGAATTTGCAAGATCGATACCAAGGTGCTTAAAAATCGAGGTTAGGGCAAGAGTGTAAGGGACACTCATGGTAGAGTTCCTAGCATGATTCATAATTTTATCATATAATGGATGAGAAGTTGATCTGATTCGAGTGATAAATAAGATACATTATGTAAGATTTGTAAGGAGAAATCACGAAATCATGTTCATCTTTGCAAAATGAACCGTGTAACACAAGTTTATAGTCAACTTGAAAACCTAGAGTTAATGAAATTGTTTTCCGAGAAGTCATATTTGGAGCAAATAAATGGGATCCCAATAAAGATTCAATAAGAAGAATGGTCGAATTATCTAGACTTCCTCAACCAACGACCCAAGTTTTTTTAAAACTGTAATTTTTTAGATCAAAGGAATGGCTGGGCTAAAAAAGCTTCAATGATTTTGGAAACCTTGTCTTGGACTTTAGATTCAATGGTATTGAAATTACAATCATAAGGGAAAATAGAGTAAATTTGAGACAATAACTAATAATTAAGGAATTTTCAATATAAAGGAAATCAATAAAACCTTGAGCATCAAGAAGATTATAGAAGCTGGTACCTTCTACGAAAGTCGATGGATCGTTTTCCTACCTGCTTTGACTTCAAATGGTTTGAAACCATGAGGAGGAAGATTTGCTTATTCTTGAGCACATTGGAAGAACTTGATGCCTATTTTCCCTTTGAAGATGAATACTTATTCATTTTAGGAATATTGATGATTAAAGCTTGAGAGAGGATTGATAAGAGTGGGTATTTTGAAGGTTTGAGAGAAGAGGAAGAAGTGATAAAATCAGAATTTTGAGAGAAGAAGAGAGGAAAGTCGGGCTAGGGTTTTGAAAGAAAGAAGAAAAGAATGTTTATAAGTTGTCGATGGGCTTTGCAGATCGCGCCAATGGTATACCGTTTAATGGGTTGGTATACCATTCAATAAAAACGATTAAAAGAATCAGTGCACCGGTATACCACTCGTAGCACCGATATACCATTTCGGTCTCGACAAAAGGTCTAAAATACAATTTTAAGACTTTAAAAAAATTGCTCAAAACATCCCCAAACACTCCCCAGTTGTTTAATAAAGTACAAAACCCCCCACAAAAGTTTTCTAAAAGAAAATAACATTGATAAGGGTCAAAAGAAGGGACAACGGAGTTTTTGTGAAAAGGTCCTTACACAAGTTAAAAGGAAAAATACCACCAAGCAAAAACTGCACACTATCATACACATTTGCAAGTTAATAACAAATATTCTAACACCCATAAAAGAATCATGTTCACAATCAATAAAAGACAATATAACAAGGATAGAACCATTTTCACAATATTTTCCATTTACGTGAATTGAGCGTTTACTTGTAGATTACTTTGTTTCCTTGACGCTCATAACCTACAATCACAATTAAAAGTATAAGGTATCCACGATGATGTGGATTCGAGGGAGTGATTAGTACTTTAACGATCCACTTAGGCTTTTGTCGTGGAGGTATTAAAGAACCGTATTCAAGCTGTTTGCGATACAAATATTTTTTGAAGCAAGATGAACGACTTTTTTGCAATAAGTGCAAGAATTATTTTTGTGATCATGAACAGAGTGGCATGCTTTTAAGCACAGTTTTTTCTTACTCTTTTGCTGAATGAAGGTGTCACAACAAGACATTTTTTCTTCAAAGAACTGATTTTGATGAAAAGGAATAAAATTTAGATAAGGATGACTTTTTAGGAGATTAAAAAAGGTATAACAAATATCATCCACTTTCTTAAACAACAAGGTATTTTCTTTCAAGAGTTTTTGTTTTTCTTCAAAAGAAAAGATGATTTCAAAACAATATTTTTCATTATTTTCCAAGATATCATTTAAAGAAGGACAACAATCTAAGCACCTCTTTTCTTCAACTTTTAACACTTCTAACAAGAGATTATGTATATCGATATGAAGTTCAAGAGTTTCTAAAAGGGATGCCATAAATATATCATCATTCTCAATAAAGTAGTCATGAGAATATGACAAAGAGCTAGGGTAAGGTACTACCTCATCGAATCATCATGGTTGTGATCACCATTTTTGCTTTCATCTTTGTTAATATTTATGATCCCATATAAGTACTCCAAGCGATCCCAAATTTCACGGGTCTATAAACATTCAATAACTTTTTCAAGCAGCTCATCAGGCAACCCGCACATTAAGATATTAATGGATTTTGCTTTGGGTGAGTTTGGCATTATCATCTTCAGTAAGTTCGTTGTATTACTTCTCTTCTCGAGTTAGCACTCTAACTCTGACTTCATTTATTTCTTCCTTGTATGGCACAAATGGACCTTCCATAGTGGTTCTCTAAAGCTCAAGATCTTCAGATATTTTAAACTCATCCGTTCTACTTCTCCAAAATAAATAATAGGTACCTTAAAAATGGAGGTCTCATAGAAAACGACTATTCCAAAAGATTAATTTCCATATCATTTACTCTACTAAGGGTTAAGCTATTCCCGTAGAGTTAGACTTTGATATCAACTGAAAGTCCTAGGGTGTGGGGGTTGTGAATAGGATACAAATATAAATAATGCCTAATTAAAATCTTTTCGACAATTATTAGTCGGAAGAAAACTTCTCTAATGCAATATATCAAACACTCATGAGATCATGCAAAAGGTCACTAGTGATATGATATATAAGCAACACGAGTAATCAAAATATGATATGTAAAGAGATAGGGGAAAGAAAGTACATAATCACTTATAGTGGTTTGGTTTCCCTACTCCACTACCTAAGGTAGCCACCTTAGGATTTCCAAGCTTCTTTAACTAAGCTCAGTGTCTCTCTTAACCGAGGCGAGAACACAATACCCTTTACAACCACTTCGTAACCATGAAGCAAACTCTTGTGTTATCACAATACAATGAACACCAAGTGATGTCTCCTCATTTGTGATAGATTAATGTTAGGATGAGACATCATTTTAAGTGATTTAGAAGTCAATAATGTCGATTTTCTTGAGTTTTAGTGCACTTTCCTATTTTGAGTCTTGATTTGTAGAATTATTATTTTAAGAGCATATTGGGTTTAATTGTTTATTTAGTGTGTAGCTTTAAAGATAATTATGGAGCTTAATTAGAGTCCAAGTCAAAGATTACAACTTATGGAAAGAGATTTGCATGGTAATTGGAGATAAGGAAACAAAAGCTAAAAAGATGGAAAAGGAAAAGCTGCCTAAATCTGGGATTCTGCATACACGTCCAAAAATATGCGTTTTTACCTAAGAAATAGGCCGAATCTGGTGATTTCCTTCTACAGGGTCAAGATAATTCTGTTGCGATTCTTTTGGTATCTTATGGAGCTCAAACCGACCAATAACGAAGAAGATATGCTCAAAACGGTCCAGCAGTGTTTATCTTTATTTCCATACGAATTTGAGTTGGGCTAGAAGTCCATTACCTTAACTCTTTCTCAAGAAAACGAATTAGGTCTTCTAAACACCTATAAATACACCCTTATATCACTTGTAATTGTACCCTATTAATCCTTGCCTCATAGTAAATAGTTCTTAAGGTTTTATTCTTCCAGTTTATTGTAGAGAGCAAGATGATGTCTTTTGTAATTTCTTTTAGTTTATTTCCTTCAGGTATGAACTAAACTCCCCATAGCTTGGGTTTTGCATAATGTATAATCTATGAATTCTAATTCTTCTATCTAAGTTTCTTTGGGAATTATATGTTTTAATCTGATATTAGCTTCTTACTTAATATTTGTTTATGTGTTTTGATTTAATGTCTTTCCTAGAACTGATCACTTTAGGATTGTTTTAAGAGTAGTTAGATGGTCTCCTTGACAGGGTGTTTAACTATTGAACCACCACATAATGTCTAGTGTCGATAGTAGTTCTGACAAAACATGCTTCTAACTAGATAGTCATTAGGGTTTGTTTTAATCACCATATCACCAGGATTGCAGTATTTGCTTAGGACCTTAGTGGCGTTTGATAACCCTAAGATAAAACACTTCCTGGTTGTGCCGTAGCCCCCTTAGTCGCTCTCAAGGTCTAAGGTAGTGGAATTTAGAATCCTGACTAAGTATACCAAGAGCTAATATTCTCCCTTATTGACTAGATTTATAGATAGAATTAGAAGGATTAGTGCATACTAGCAAAACCTAAGCTATACATCTCATATCATATTTCTTATCTTTTACTTTATTGTCTTTATTTTCTTAGTTTTAATTCATAATCTTGAAATCTGTTCCCTTTACTTTTCTGTCTTTAATTATTTACTTCTTACTCGTAATTTGTACTCACGCGATTAACACACTTAAGTCCCTGAGAACGAATTCTACTTATCATTAAAACTTGCATACGTCCTGTAATACTTGCAGTACTATGCCTGTCTAGGGTGAGAGTGCGTAGTTTCTTGAGCTTTATTTGTATTAATTTTATCACACCCTAGGCGACACCAAGTTTTTGAAGGACGTATGCAAGTTTTAATGATAAGTAAAGTTGGTTGATAATCGACCCGCGGACTAAGTTCTTCTAAGTTGAGACACAGTATGCAAGTTTTCAATGATAAAGCCAACTCATTAAATAAGGTATGGGTTGATAAAGCCAACTCAAGAACTGATATGAAAATTAAATACGTACACACTTATTAAATACGTATGCAAGTTTTAATGATAAGTTCTTGAGTTATAACATTAATCTCCGGCAGCGGCGCCAAAAAGTTGGTGGGGCCTAGGGTGTGATAAAATAAGGTATAAATAAAGTGCAAAAACACCCTAGAACTACACGGTTCTGCAAGTATACAGATCGTATGCAAGTTTTAGATTTAGATTCGTTCCGCAGAGACTACAGAGGTTAGGAGAATCTTATGCAAATACCAAGTGCAAATAATTTAAAGATAGAACAACTAAACGCAAATAAAAGTAAAGACAAATAGAGATGGATTCGTGAAAATAATTAACTAAATTAAACTAAGAATTAAAGACAGAAAATTAAATACGAAAGAGAAGTGATATGAGAATATAGCTTAAGTTATTTGATGGTGTTTTTGCTTTACTTACATACTGTGTCTTTATCATTGAAAACTTGCATACTGTGTCTCAACTTAGAAGAACTTAGTCCGCAAATACGTATTTAATTTTCATATCAGTTCTTGAGTTGGCTTTATCAACCCTACCTTATTTAATGAGTTGGCTTTATCATTGAAAACTTGCATACTGTGTCTCAACTTAGAAGAACTTAGTCCGCGGGTCGATTATCAACCAACTCTACTTATCATTATTATTTATACCTTATTTTATCACACCCTATGAAAAAGAAGCTACGAGCTAATTTTTCCAACAAGGGCATAAAAAGAATATATATATATGAAAAAATAGTGTGATATCTCACATCAAAAGAGAATCATAACTATACAAAAGAAAAATTGATGTGAAAAGAAAATATATATTCGGACCGGCAAGGTGGATTTTATATCATCAAAGGTTTTAATTGGGATTATTGGGGATGCACATTAAAAAGCATTAATAAATTGGGTTGAGTGAGAACATCTTCGAGTGAAAACGCAAGCTCTAGGGCGATTCGTTGATGGCTAGTGAGGAGAGAGCCAAAAGCTCACTTTTCATTATCCAAATATACCACACCCGTCCTTAAGCCAAGTTATAACCAAGACCTTAGGATTTTTAACTACTAGATGGAGAAACAATTAAGCTATTAGGTAGTAGGTAAGTGGACCATTGGATGCTAGATTTGGGACCTATGAACAACCTATAGCCATTAACCTGAACTAAGTTATCATCCTCTCCTTCTAGCATTGCGAAATCAATCTTAACTTGAATTTATGGATTGTTGATTACATGTATATTAGGTATATTTGTGCATTTTATCTTGAGCATTACTACATGAGACTTTTTGGATTTTATGCTCTAGGATCATTCATTATATTTTGTTCTTGTTCTCCTCCGACTTCTTCTTGTTTATTTTGACTACCCTACTGTTCTTTACTTTTATTGTATCGGGACGATACAACTTTGAGTTGGGGGTCTTGATGTCTCCTCATTTGTGATAATAAAATATACTCATGAGACATCATTTTAGGCTTATTTATTAGTTTATAGGTTGATTTTAGTTTAATTTAGTGCACTTTCCTATTTTGGGTCTTGATTTGTAGAACTATTATTTTTAGAGCATATTGGGTTTAATTGTTTATTTAGTGTGAAGCTTTAAAGATAATTATGGAGATTAATTAGAGTCCAAGTCAAAGACAACAACTTATGGAAAGAGATTTGCATGGAAATTGGAGATAAGGAAACAAAGGCTAAAAAGATGGAAAAGGGAAAGCTGCCTAAATCTGGGATTCTGCATACACGTCCAAAGATATGCGTTTTTACCTAAGAAATAGGCCGATTTTGGTAATTTCCTTCAAAAGGGTCAAGATAATTCTGTTGCGATTCTTTTGGTATCTTATGGAGCTCAATCCGACCAATAACGAAGAAGATACGCTCAAAACGGTCCCGCAGTGTTTATCTTTATTTCCTTACGAGTTTGAGTTGGGCTAGGAGTCTATTACTTAACTTATCTCTAAAGAAACGAATTAGGTCAACCTATACACTATAAATAACTTGGTGGGGCCTAGGGTGTGATAAAATAAGGTATAAATAAAGTGCAAAAACACCCTAGAACTACACGGTTCTGCAAGTATACAGACCGTATGCAAGTTTTAGATTTAGATTCGTTCCGCAGAGACTACAGAGGTTAGGAGAATCTTATGCAAATACCAAGTGCAAATAATTTAAAGATAGAACAACTAAACGCAAATAAAAGTAAAGACAAATAGAGATGGATTCGAGAAAATAATTAACTAAATTAAACTAAGAATTAAAGACAGAAAATTAAATACGAAAGAGAAGTGATATGAGAATATAGCTTAAGTTATTTGATGATGTTTTTTCTTTACTTACATACTGTGTCTTTATCATTGAAAACTTGCATACTGTGTCTCAACTTAGAAGAACTTAGTCCGCGGGTCGATTATCATTAAAAGAGGTTGTGTCTCAAGAACTTATCGTATTTAATGATAAGTAGAGTTGGTTGATCCAGAAACCGAGAAAAATCGACCCGCGGACTACCCCATGGTCCGTGCCATGGTCCGCGAGCCAAAAATACGTGCCACGGGGTGAGGTCCACGGGTATTTTGACGGAGAAAGCTACAGAAGGCGCGGGGTACCCTCCGGTGTACCGCGCCCTGGTCCGCAGCTCAAAAACACGTGCCACGGGGTCCTACCACGGGTGTTAACCAGTGAGCAAAACTTTTCAACCATCAGATGTCGCGGTGTACCCCGCGGTACACCCCTGGTCCGTAGGGATGGTGCGCACGAGCCGCCAGAGAGAGAAAAGAAAGGGTTTCAAGTTATAAAGGAGATCTAATGCTCATTATTCCGAATTTATTAAACCTTAAACCTCTTTCTCTTCTCCAAAACTCTCCTAACTCCATTGAAGCTCATCAAAACCTTCACCAATCACCAAAAAACTACCCAATCATCAAGAAAAACACATCAAACCTTCTCTCCACATCATTACAAGAGAGAATCAAACACCCAATCTTCACCAAATCCAAAGAATCAAAGAGCCAAATTTTCAAAATTCATCCTACAGTTTCTTAAATCCAAGCCAACCCATTACAATTCCACCTCACCCACATAGAGATTCATCATCAATTCACCTATCCTAGGCCAAATCAAGCTTGTTCAACCATTAATTCACAAGTTTAAATTTCAAGGGTTGCTAAATCTTTGAGTTGGGGGTTGATTGAGGATGACTAATAGAACAACAATCTTAGCTAACAAGAGGGAGGTGAAGAGCAACAAGGGATTGGATTTAAACAAGAAGAAATCAATTGACAAAGGTGCTAGTTCTAAATCAAAGGGTAAAGAGAAAGTTGAGAAAAGTGGGATACCTTTGTTTGATCGTAATGGTAAAAAGCTTTACTTTTACGCAAAGGAGAAAACACAACCTCAACAAGATCCTGCACCCAAAGAGAAAGAGGATACTTCAAGGTCCCTGAACACTTCTGCAGAGAAACAGTTAAAAGAGCTACCTTTTGCCTATGAGAAAGTATTCAAGGAAGAAGTTAGAGATGGAGACTATGCAAGATTCTTAGAGCTTGGTGAGAAATTGGGCTGGTCTACGTTCATGGTAAGACATTCTGAATTATGTCATGAATTAGTTTTGGGGTTCTATTTATGCCTCGTTAGCCGAGATAGTAATGGTGTTCCGATTAGAGGAAAGCTAGTTCCTTTCACAGTTGAGGAGATTAGGAACCACTTCAAGTTTAAGAAACTGAAAGGTTTGTGCAAATTTGAAGAAGCAGTTGCTAAGCGAAAAATCTTTGATGAGGAATTACTTTTTGAGCATGTTTTAGACAAAGAGAAAGTGCAATCACATAAGGGAGAATTGAAGGCACCTTGGCCTTACAAATATCTTCAAGCGGATGCGCGAATTTGGCACAATTTCCTTGTCCCTAATATTTTTGGGAACACACGAACTTTGGATGTGACTATGAAGTACGCTCTACTTTTGGACTGTATTTTGAGAGGAGAAGAAGTAGATGTGGTACAGTTGATCTATGAGGAGGTGATACGATTTTCGGTCTCTCCTAAATCAGTTTATAATGTTAAATTTCCAACTATGATCACGTGTCTTGTGCGAGAAGCGAATGTAGTATTGGGTGAAGAAGAGAAACTCGAGTTTAAAGGGAGTTATATTGATAATGCTTGGATCAAGGATATTCTTCGAAGAGCGGGTTCTACGCAAGTCTCGGAAGAAAATGAGCAAAATTGGCAAGAGAAGATGGAGGAGCGTTTAACGAAATTCGAAGCAGCTCATACTTCCTTAGTCAATGATGTGGCACAAATCAACGCTAATCAAGTGCACATCATGAAACTCCTTGAGCAATTAACGAAAGGTCAAGCAAATCCTACCTTGGATATCAATGATGCGAGGCAATAGCCTCGAGAGTATGTTCTCTTTCTTCCTTACCATTTCTGTAAATATGTCTATCTGCTAATTTTAATTTATGTTTTTCGAGTCTTTTCGAGTCGTGGGGACACGGCTCATTTTTTAGTTGGGGGTGTGGGGATTCGTTGTCTCTCATCTCCATTTTTCTGTTTTTAGGTAGAAATTAATTTTTTTTTGATACATGGGAATTAGATGTAGAGTGTGTTTAATAGCCTGAAAGCATAAGCTCAGTAGATTGATGATAGTAAGTAATATGTTTATGAGCTATGTATTTGTATGCTTTGAGTATTTGCAGGAAAACACACGTTGATAGTAAAGAAAATATTAGTGAGCAATGCGATAGAAAGTATGTTCGATCTCAGGGAACCTTGAGAAGTGTGTAGGCCGTGAGATCCAAGCTAGTTGAAAAACCATTTGATGAAAGTGCTAAAGGTAAGAAAATAACTAAATTACATAGTGTAGAAAGTGATTAAGGCGGTTCTTTCATATTTGAAGCCCTTGAAGCCTTTTTATACCTTCTCACCTTGTGATTTTGAATTTATATGCTATATCCTTCTTAGCCCCTTCTAGCCTTTCTAAAAGATTTTTATTGAAACACGTTATAAGCCATATCCTTTAGATTATAGGACTTTTCCATATGACCCGCACTCGAATCGCGATGCATAGACAGTTGTTTTAGAGCTTGAGTTTGGGGTGGTGGGTCCACCATTATGGGAATTGTTATTGGGTTGGGATTTTTCAGCTTATTAATTATGCTTTGTGCTTTATATTGATGATGATTCACAGATTTGTATTGTAACTCTTTGCCGGGGTAATAGTGAATGAAAAAGAAGCTACGAGCTAAATTTGCCAACAAGGGCATTAAAAGAAAAATATATATATGAAAATTAGCGTGATATCTCAACATTAAAGGAGAGTCATAGCTAGAGAAATTGATTTGAAAAGAAAAGAAAATATATATATATTCGGACCGGCAAAGTGGAATTTTTTATGTGAACATCTTAAGCTTAAATTAGGTTATTGGGGATGCTAAGTTGTGCATCAAGGAATTCATTGGGTTGAGTGAGAAACGTTTTATGAGAGTAACTCAAGCTCTAGGGCGATTCGTTGATGGCTAGTGAGGAGAGATCCAAAAGCTCACTCCAAATTATCCAAATATATGATCATACCCGTCCCTAAGCCTACATTACAACCTTAAAGACCTTTTGATTCTTTGCTATGTAACTGAGAAGTGATTGAGCCATTATAAATTAGTTGAGTGGATCCTTGGATACTAGTGAAGTTCGATGAACAATCTATTGCTCTCTTGGGGAACTGAGTAAAGTCCCAATCCTTCTTACATTGCGAAACTAACCTGATCTTGAATTCAAGCCGTGTTGATTGTGGATATGAGAAGTGTACAGGTATGTAGTTTATGAGTATTATTGCATGAAATTTTCTGAGTTGTTTCTTTAGGTTTATTCTATATATTCTGCTATGTTTTTTTCCTTGTGTTGAGAATTTTATAAGTGTGTATTTATAGACTTCCCTTTGTTTTTATCTTTATCGTATCGGGACGATACAACTTTGAGTTGGGGGTCTTGATGTCTCCTCATTTGTGATAGATTAATGTTAGGATGAGACATCATTTTAAGTGATTTAGAAGTCAATAATGTCGATTTTCTTGAGTTTTAGTGCACTTTCCTATTTTGAGTCTTGATTTGTAGAATTATTATTTTAAGAGCATATTGGGTTTAATTGTTTATTTAGTGTGTAGCTTTAAAGATAATTATGGAGCTTAATTAGAGTCCAAGTCAAAGATTACAACTTATGGAAAGAGATTTGCATGGTAATTGGAGATAAGGAAACAAAAGCTAAAAAGATGGAAAAGGAAAAGCTGCCTAAATCTGGGATTCTGCATACACGTCCAAAGATAGGCGTTTTTACCTAAGAAATAGGCCGAATATGGTGATTTCCTTCTAAAGGGTCAAGATAATTCTGTTGCGATTCTTTTGGTATCTTATGGAGCTCAAACCGACCAATAACAAAGAAGATATGCTCAAAACGGTTCAGAAGTGTTTATCTTTATTTCCATACGAATTTGAGTTGGGCTAGATGTCCATTACCTTAACTCTTCCTCAAGAAAACGAATTAGGTCTTCTAAACACCTATAAATACACCCTTATATCACTTGTAATTGTACCCTATTAATCCTTGCCTCATAGTAAATAGTTCTTAAGGTTTTATTCTTCCAGTTTATTGTAGAGAGCAAGATGATGTCTTTTGTAATTTCTTTTAGTTTATTTCCTTCAGGTATGAACTAAACTCCCCATAGCTTGGGTTTTGAATAATGTATAATCTATGAATTCTAATTCTTCTATCTAAATTTCTTTGGGAATTATATGTTTTAATCTGATATTAGCTTCTTAATTAATATTTGTTTATGTGTTTTGATTTAATGTCTTTCCTAGAACTGATCACTTTAGGATTGTTTTAAGAGTAGTTAGATGGTCTCCTTGACAGGGTGTTTAACTATTGAACCACCACATAATGTCTAGTGTCGATAATAGTTCTGACAAAACATGCTTCTAACTAGATAGTCATTAGGGTTTGTTTTAATCACCATATCACCAGGATTGCAGTATTTGCTTAGGACCTTAGTGGCGTTTGATAACCCTAAGATAAAACACTTCCTGGTTGTGTCGTAGCCCCCTTAGTCGCTCTCAAGGTCTAAGGTATTGGAATTTTAGAATCCTGACTAAGTATACCAAGAGCTAATATTCTCCCTTATTGACTAGATTTATAGATAGAATTAGAAGGATTAGTGCATACTAGCAAAACCTAAGCTATACTTCTCATCTCATATTTCTTATCTTTTACTTTATTGTCTTTATTTTCTTACTTTTAATTCATAATGTCGAAATCTGTTCCCTTTACTTTTCTGTCTTTAATTATTTACTTCTTACTCGTAATTTGTACTCACGCGATTAACACACTTAAGTCCCTGAGAACGAACTCTACTTATCATTAAAACTTGCATACGTCCTGTAATACTTGCAGTACTGTGCCTGTCTAGGGTGAGAGTGCGTAGTTTCTTGAGCTTTATTTGTATTAATTTTATCACACCCTAGGCGACACCACCAAGTATAATATCTATACCCACATTCTCTCTTAATCTATCTATTACAAAGACTAGACTTAAGAGGACATAACAAGTGTTTGAATTGTGGTATAAAATTTTCTAATACTCCTAAAGAATGGATATAAAAGTTGTTCATCTCCTCTTGAGTAGATAACAATTTGAAGCTTCTTTGATTAACTCCTTGATTGAGTAGATGTGACAAGTTGAATTATCAAGCTTGAATGATTAAATGTGTTAGCTTGAGACCTCTAGTGTTGTATGTGAATTATAATAGAAATAATTCATTTATTAGAGGAGGTCATTGCCTTGAAATAGTTCCCTTTTATAGCACAAGAAATTTCTCAATGGTTATAAGCTTTGTAGCAGAATTTTATGCCTGAAATGTCCCCAACAGTATATTGCTCTTTTATACGGTGTACTGCACTTTCGTTATGTATTTATTGCATCGCTTACTGGTATACCATTCCACTTTGTCTTCTAGTCCAACTGGTAGAATCTTACGTGTCATGTGACCGTTTCCCTACGGCTACCACTGGTATACCAGTCCTGGAAACAGTATACCTTTGCGGGGCTAAAAATATGCTTTAAAACTCTTTGTTAAATACAATAACTTTGTCTTTTAAAGAAAGGCCTTTTGTTTTCATTTCTGACGTCCTATTTCATTTCTATTTGGATGTTTTAGATGGTACCCGAGCCAGGTTCCTTGGATGATCCACGTGTTCCTAGTCGGGCCTAAATGGATGAATGAAGAAGCGCGCCCGGATAGACTTCAAGAGCTCTTTCTCTGCCTATCCTCCTACTTCTTATTCTGGGGGTCAGAAAGGGGAAGGCCCACTGTCTAGACTGCATTTCGGGAGTTTTGACACCATCCCATTTCAACAAAAAATACAACCATATCAAAGAGAGGCTAATCCGTAACATCAACTGTAGAAGAATGAGATTCGAGTTGATGAACAATTCTTCTGGTCATGCCTTTTCCTCTTTACGTTCTTTATATATAATAAGTTGTTAAAGCACTTAGTAATAGTTCCGGGATATTTAAGGCTAGGTAAAAGAGTTTTGTGGAATATTAAAACACGATTAAAAATAATATCACAAAACCAAGGAAATCTCGATTCAACTACAAGCTCAGATTACCCTATCTAGGTTAATCAACCACTTGGAACTAACCTTAACTTTAACCTTAAACTTAAATTTACCCTTAACCTTAACTATAACCTTAAACTTAACCTTAATCTTAACCTTAACCTTGACCATAACCCTTAACCCCTAAACCTCAACCCCTTAACTATTGACCTTAACCATATACTTAAACTTATCCTTAACCTAATATTAAGTTTGCCTTAACCTTTAACTTAAAATTAACCTTAAAATTAATCTTAACCTTAACCTTACCATTAACCTTAACCTTAAACTTAATGTTAACCTTAACCTTAATGTGAACCCTAACCTTAATGTTAACCTTAACCTTAAACTTAAACTTTACACCTTTAAAGTTAAACCTTGAACCTTAAACCATAAGCCTTAATCTTCACCTTCACCTTCACCTCAGCTTAACCTTAACCTTAACCTTAATCTTAAACCTTAAACATTAAACTTTAAACCTTAACCTTAACCTTAACCTTAACCTTAAACCTTAACCTTAACCTTAACCATAAATTTCACCTTCACCTCACCTTAATCTTAACTTTTTTAACCTTAACCTTAACCGTAGTTAAAACTTAACCTTAAAGTTAAAACTGAACCTTAACCTTAAACCTTAAACTTAAAACCTTAACCTTAACCATAACTTTAACCATAACCTTAACCTTAACATTCAAACTTAAACCTTACCTTTAACTTTACCTTAACCCTTAAACTTAAAATTTAACCTTAACTTTCATATTAGCCTTAACCTTAACCAAATGCAGATTCATCGTGCTAATATATGACCTTAAACCTTATATCTTAACCCTAACTTTAACCTTGACCCGTAAATCGTAAACCTTAAACCTTAACCTTCAGCTTCATCTTCATCTTAACTTTTTAACCTTAACCTTCATCTTAACTCTTTTAACCTTAACTGTAACTTTAACGTTAAAACTTAATCATATCCTTAACATTTAATTTTCACATTAACCTTAAACCTTGAACCTTAAACCTTACAAACCTTAAGCCTTAACCTTAACCTTAACATTAACCTTAACCTTAACTTTAACCTTAACCTTAATTTTTACCTTAAATCTTGAACTTTAAATCTTAACCCTAACTTTCATCTTAACCTTAAAATTAACATTAACCAAATGAAGATTTGCCGCACTCATGGTTCTAAAAGGCGCTAGGCGCTACTAGGGCGGTCGACCACCTTCGAGCGCCTAGATGGCTATGCGGCCTATTAATCGGAATTTAGGCGGTTTCTCCCTAGGCGGTTTCTCCCTAGGCGTATTTTATATTAATTTACATTAAATATACATTACTAATACATTGAATTGACTATTATATACATCCTAATATACTTAAAGTAGATCAATTTAACAAAAATAGTATATATTTAACTATATAACAGTAATAAAATATTATTATTATTATTAACCTAAAAAATTACCAATTCGAGAAATCTAGACTTAAATTTGAAAAAATCATACCTTCATTTTTCCTCGCGCGTAAAATCTCGAAACTAAGTAGTTTTTTCTTTATATTTTCTTATGTGTTGAGTTGGATTAGATTGAATTAGTAATTTATTGGCTAGCATTCTAGGTAGTATTCGGTTTGGGGGACCCATTAATTTAATTGTGTAGTTTATTAATTAGATTATTCGTCGACGAACCTTCGAGCCACCTTCGAGAGAAATTTTAGGCGGAACGCACCTTGGAACGCCTAGGCGGCTAGGCGGCCTTGTTTTAGAACACTGACCGCACTAATAATTGACCTTAAACTTTATATCGTATAAACCTTTACCTTAAACTTTAAACGTTAAATCTTAAAGTTTAACTTTTCCTTAATATTAACATTAACCTTATAATTGACCTTGACCTAAACCTTATCTTTAACCCTTAACTTTAACCTTAACCTTAACCTTGAACTTAACTTTAACCTTAACCTTGAACTTAACCTTAACTTTAACCCTAACCCTAACCTTAACCTTAACCTTAACCTTAATCTTGATTTTCATCTATAAAACCTGAGTTCGATTACCGTTAACGTAACAAACTTTTTGTTAAATATATATATATATATATATAAATTCTTTCATATTTTAGGGTTCTTTTCATCATTGAGAATTAAATATACGTTCTAACTGTTTCTATAAACTGTTGAAAATAATCCATGACATTGATTTTTGGGGGGTCCAAATATTAAACATTAGGATAATGTAGTTATACACTTACTTATTTTTCACGTGAATCCCTCCTACCAAAATTAATATCCCTTGGCGCCCCAGTGGTTTCAAATCCAATATTAATCACTTGTTGCAGAATCTCAAAGGTATACTATTCAAGCAAGGTTATTCATTTATTTCATTCATTTATGATTGATTTTGTTATCAAACGACCTTTCGGCGGTTATTAAATTTCGTATTTAGATTTTTTATGGGAAGATATTTGAATGTCGTTTTTATAGAATTGGAAACATTTTAGTCATTGTTTTTAATCTGGAGCGAAGCATGTACAAGATGTTATTCCAAAAAAGTGTTTTTCCTAGAAGTAGGGGAGTCTAATGTCAATGGCTTTAAAGTCCTGCATGTTTTGGTAATGAACTTCTATTTTTTTGGTTCCCTAGTACCAATTTTTTTACAAGTTTTTAGTATCGATGGTTTTTTACCGTATTTGAACGGATACTTGACATTCTTGACCGGCCTCTTTTTAACCTTTTCTTTTCATTAGTAATAATCAGTCCTATTAATAAAAATATAACGGTTACTTGACAAATTAAAGTGTTACTAATAAATATCGTCGTCATGTCATTACTTTTGTGATAAACTCAAGTATTAGAGAGATATCATATAGGTATATATTTGAATATTAATTATGAGATTTATCTCAATATTTGACTATCTTTTAAAGGTAGTTATTCTTGAATAATATATGTAATTTTAGAGTAATTTGAGATGATTTGTGTATTAAGTATGTAGTTGTTAGGTCCATAAATATTCTTAGGTTCCAACCTGATACTATAAAATCAAAAGGTTAAAAGAAAACAAGAACCAAGTCGTAAAAAGAGTCAAGACTATCAAAACTTTATAGGAATTCCTAACAGAATACTTTTATCGACTTGAAAAAATCATAACAAATAACAGACAATGAATTAACTGATGAAATTTGCACTCACAGTAACTCTTGGAGTCTAGTACACGTAGTTAAAATGGTTTCCAATTTTGAATTGAGATGAGAAGGTCATGCTCGTTTTAATAAAGAGACTCAAGTTGACCAGGATTAGGACAAAATCCATAGGGCCACTTTTAGGTCACTTAAGTAAAGCCAACTTGTGTCATGCGTTTTTTGGGGCTATAAACACATGTATTCAGTAGCTAATTCTACCACTTATCTGATTAGAGAGCTAAGGAAGGATTAGAGCAAGGAGTTCAAGAACAACACTAATTTACTTAATTAGTCCAATTCTTCCTTAAATGATTTCTTTTCTTTATTTTTTCTATTATGACTTAAATTTCTAGTAGTTTGAGATACTTGGGTTTGAACCCTAACTATTAATTAGGGTCTATTTGTATGAATTTTGGGATTTCTATTTAAATAAAATAGGGATTGTTGTTGTAATTATCTTTGTGCTTAATGATAAATTCTTATAGTACGACCAAATAAATAGAATTTGATAGCTATTAATTATGTCTCTTGAAGTTGAAGTCTCAGAAGACAAAAAATACTAGGTAATCATATAGAGCTTGAACTTCAGGCGTCTAGATAACATGCATAGGATTCACTAGAGGTTCCCAAGGTTAGATAGCAACCCCCTACTTATTCAAAAGGAGCGTAGGGAAACTTTTTAATCCCGATTAGCAACAATATCTCCTTTTTTCTCTTATAATTGTCAGTTAGACCAAGTTATAGTTAGTGGGGATTACAAGTACTGTCTTGAGTTAAGCTTCACTTCTCATTCTCACAAACCTTAAGATGTTTTGCTTTCTAGTTAATGTAGCCTTTAAATTCTTAGCTTAATAGTTATTAATTCCAATAACCAATTAAATATCTTTACTTTTTAGTCTTTTATTGTGCAAAGAATAATTAAACTTGAGCTAAAAGTACTATATTAACTTGTTAATCCTTACGGAGATGATACTTTACTTACTCATTATATTACTTGGCAACCCGTACACTTGTGGAGTGTAACTTCCTTAGTGGAAAGTATATATCACACTTGGGAAGACAACACATAACTACTACAACACTCGTTCTTAGCGACTAAGTCATTAGTGATCTCGATAGTTTAGTCTCTACAAACTTATTATTAGCAGCTGATAAGATAAAATATAACACCGATACTAGAATAGTCCTGAAAAGATTTTGAGAGACCAAACCAAAAAAATATGTAGTTGTTGGAGAAAAGATATGTTTGCCAAAAGAGAGAGGAGTGTCAAGCTCTTCCTAAGACAGACATCCTGATTTATCCAAGGTCACATCCGAGGATAATCACTCAGTACTACATAAGAATGTGCTCGATAGTCTAGACTCCACAACAACCTATAGATCGCACACTCATCTCCCTCTAATAATGCACTCTATACTAGTGCTTAATAGAGTACAAAAGTGTCACACTATCAATACACTTTGCTCGAAGAAGTGGAAGTATTGGCAGAAGAGGAGAAAGTATCAAAGTAAGTAATTAAACTGTGAGAAGTGTTTATAACCGCGTACCTTACTCTCGACTAATACCGATGATCTTTATCTTCATTCTCCTGAGGTTTTGCCCATATTTCCAAGCCTTCTTGAAACCAAACTCTAAGTTAGGATCAAAGGGAGGAGTGCTTCTGATAACACTCCGACAGTCAATATTATTATAGTTGCTCGAGGATTATTGTACCCGAGGAGCTATGGAAACTATTACAATTGATGAACTTAAAAATACGGTTAAGGCTCCAGACCCATTTGTATTATCAGGATTCTTCTATATTAAACACTGGGATTGATTGAGTCTGATGTCCTCAAGGTAGTATCTGATATGCTTTAAATAATAGTGGCCTCTCTAATATAACGGGAGTACTATTGCACTCATCCCTAAGTGTGTAAGTCCTTAAAAACATTGGTTTATATAAACCAATTAGTTGTGCCAACTTTATTTATAAGGTAATTTATAACATCATTGTGCTAAGAATGAAACCATATATGGGAACATGGGTAGATGAATCCCAAAACTCCTTCATTCCAAGAAGTTCCATATTTGATAACATTCCTATAGCACATGAGGTTAGTCATTACCTCAAAAATCAAAGATATTCTAAAACTTGTAGTTTGGCTAAAAACTTATATATCCAAGGCATATGAGTTTGTGGAAAGAGATTTTCATTTTATCTTTTGTTTGCACTAGGTTTTGATACTGTTTGGATTAATTGGATAAGAAATTGTGTAACTTTCATTTCTCATGAGGTGCAGGTGAATGGCAAATTGCATGAGATTCCTAATCCTTCAAGAGGATTGAGACAGGGTGATCCCATGTCTCCTTTTCTCTTTTTTTTAGTTATACATGCATTTTCCGTACTTTTACAAGAAGCTGAAATTAATAATATGTTGAAAGGTATAAATATTGCTAAAAGGATATCCAAATATTATACATTTCTTATTTGCAGATGATATCTTGTTTTTTATGGAAGCAAATGTTGAAAATGTGAGTAACTTATAATATGTAGTTCAAAAATATAGTTATGCCTTAGGACAACAGATAAATCTCAACAAAAGTGGTATCTTATTTAGTAAAAATTCTTTTTTGAATATTGAGAAATGATATTAAAAATATTGTGATAAAGAATGAACTTTTAGATCTGGGAAAGTATTTAGGTGTCCCTACCTCTTGGGGAAGAT
The DNA here is from genome assembly GCA_029959085.1 of Nemophila menziesii. Taxonomy (NCBI): domain Eukaryota; kingdom Viridiplantae; phylum Streptophyta; class Magnoliopsida; order Boraginales; family Hydrophyllaceae; genus Nemophila; species Nemophila menziesii. The sequence continues at coordinate 7,742,530 of JARWIR010000017.1, read as the reverse complement.
CTAAAGTTAAAGGGCTGGAATGGTTAATTGACACAATTATAGGGAGAATGGAAGCATGGGATTCTAATCTCCTCTCCCCTAGTGGCAAAGAAGTTTTAATTAAAGCCATTATTAGTGCCATCCCAAGTCATGTAATGTCAGTTTTTCTAACACCAAAAAAAGTTAAAAATCACATATCCTTTCTTGTGTCTAATTTCTTTTGGGGAAATAAGGGACAAAACAGGATACATTGGGTGAAATGGTTAACCCTTACTCAACAAAAATCAGATGGGGGTATGGGTTATAAGGAATTTCATGATAATAACTTAGCTCTTTTAGCCTCAAATGCATGATTTTTTTTATTAAACGTGACTCAGTTCTTTTTAAACTCCTTAAAGGCAAATACTTTCCCAACACTGATTTTCTGAAAGCTATTTTGGGGAACAAATCCTCTTGGGGTTAAAGAAGCATCTGTTTAGGAAGGGATATATTTAAGACCAATTTCTTTTGACAGGTTAGAAAAGGAGAAAAAATTATTATATGGGATTCAAGATAGATCCTAGGGCAAAATATTATACCTAAACCAACTGTTACACAAGTGGAGTGGGTAAAGGATTTATTGACTGATTCAGCCACACGTTGGGACATTGAAAAACTATAAAATATATTCAATTCAACTTTGATTGCACCCATTTTGAGCATTCATGTTTCCCTTAATACTGAAGACACCCTAGTTTGGCTAAAATCAAACTCGAGGAGTATAATAGTAGAAGAAACATATGCTCAAATTAGGAAGGCACAAAGTATGAATAAAGAAAAGAAAAAAGTACAAAATGGTGAAAATTCTAGACCAACACTTCAATTTTTTTTGAAATTCATATGGAGTCTTAGAGTGGAACAAAAGATAAGAAATTTTTTATGGAGGACCTGTTACAATAGATTACCTACAAATGAAAATAGATTCAACAGAAAGATGACATTAATATGGAGTGTGATCTATGTAAAAAGCATACCGAATCATAAACGTATACTTTTTCGATGTGAGTTTGCCAGAGTTGCATGGTTAGCATCTCCTCTGAATTTTATTTCATTAAAAGGACCCTCAGGTTATGTGGTTAAGTGAGTTCATCCCTTATGGAGATCTTATCTGAAACCGACTTTAAAGGAAATTTTAATGGAGAATTTGCAACAACTTTGGCTTGGCACTTTTGGAAGGAAAGAAACAACATTATATTCAAGGGAAAGTCTCTGACCCAATTATTACAGTTCAGCTGGCTAATCAGACTTGTGAGGAATATATTATTGCCATTGGCAAGTCTTCTAAGGTCTTGAATAATTTGAACAATCTGAAAACTAAAAAAATTTAAGCTTAGTTGAACAGGGAAATTCGAATAAAATTTATCAAGTAAATACACTTGAGAATGATGCATTAATAAGTGGTACCAAAACACACTCAGGTTTTTATATGTCTAAAACAGGGTGGTTACCACCAAAAAAGGGAGACATAAAAATTAAAATTGATACTGCTTGTAACCCTCTTACTAAACTCTCATGTATTGTGTCTATAACTAGGAACTTTAAAGGTTTTCAGATGGGAACTTAAAGTTTTTAGGAGCTCTATCGCCACTAGAGGTTGAAGTTAAAGGAGTATTTCAAGCTTGTCGCTTGGCTAATTCATTCAAGAATGGCTTAGTAACAACTGAGAGTGATTGTAAGATTCTTATTAAGTCTCTTATGCGTAATAAAGGTAAACCACCATTTTGTATTAAGAACTTAGTCAAAGATATCAAGAACTTGAGTATTAGTAATTTTAGACTCTCCTTTACCCCTAGGAGAAAAACAAGATGGTAGATTAGGCAGCAAAACAAGGCTTTAAATGCAACGCGTCTTGTTTTTATTAGATGCAATCTCTCAAATTAACCAAACTAGCTCAAAATGATCACAATGCAATAAGCATTAGGTGATCAATCTTTTGTAATGACTTTGCTTTGAATGAAATCTTTTTTCGACTAAAACAAAATCCTTTTAAAATAAATAAATAACATAAATTTACAAGAGAACATTATAATAAAGAAAAAAAATAAGGTCAAATGGTTGTACCATTGCGATACTTTATTTTTTTTTTGCGAAATTTTAGTTTTTCTACAATACGTTTTTTATTGCATGTTTTAATAAATTTTATTTTATTTTACTAAAAAAAAAAATCATTGCCAAACAACCAAAACAAATTATTGCAAGATTGATAGTTGGTCTAGTAATTAGACTATTTTGCAGAGACCAAGAAATCTTGAGATCGAATTTTATTTGAGTCCATCAACTCTGAGTCTAAAATGCCTTTTAGATGTGTTAAAATAAAAAATTAACAAAATAACGTCATAAATCCTAACTAAGTTTGTGTTTTTTTTTTTTTTTTATAATGCTCCTTCATGTTCGGTCAGCAGTAAAGAGTTCCACAAAAGTCAGAAAAGAACCTCTTTTTCGTACGCTGTCGGGATATGTATGTATCTTATATAGTTGGCAAATTGTGCTTCAGAGCTTTAAACCAAATCACTCAATTAGATAAAGATTTGGGTTTTATGTTATTAGTCAACTATCAGAACCCTTTATAATTAATTAATCAAGCATCTGTACTTAACAAAAGAGTCGTAAAGAGTCATGACAATTCACAGTAGTAGTTAGAATATGATTGGGTTTGATGAATAAATTATTAGAGTAATGATGTTTGTTAAAAAAAATTTCACTTTTATATATCTTTGATATAGAAGTTTTAAAAATTATTTTTTTGTTACTCTTATATCACCTTCTAGGTATAAGTTTTAATAATTATTCAATTTTTTTTTCTAATTACTTTTATTTTCTCTCCTTTATGTAATGACAAGTGACACATAAAAGATGATATTTGTATAGTTTTTTCGACCAATATATTATTTTACCGATAAAAAAAAGTGACACATCAAAGATAATACAAGAATACACATGCATTTCGTTTTTTTTTTTTCAACTTGATTTTAAGATGCACTTAGTTTTTGATTAATTCATTAACAAATACTAAAAATAAATCATTATCTATGAAATATAAAAACAGATAAATTAAATATTTTAAAAATATTATTTTAAGATAAACATATTTTAAAGTAATAATTATAAGTCATTATATTGATTTTGTTAGATATTTTATAAATTTTAACCATAATTTAGGTATTATAAGTAAAGTTTTTTATTTATAATGTGATCAAATAACAAATATAGTTAAATTCAAATGTCTAAATTATTTTTAAATTTATTAAATATTTAACAAAATTAATAAAATAGATTAAAAATAGTATATTTGAATATATAAATTTAATATGCTACTTTAAATATATTTGATAATACATAATGATCTAAATTCTTTTTGATCTTTTTTAACTTATTAGTTGTTCTTTCTAATTAGTTTTAGTGAAAACACTATTTTAATGAATTGCGCGCCATGCATGTGATAGCTAGACCACGCATGGAATGGACACAATCATAACACAACCACTTGCTATGGCTTACGGAATATGGGAAGAGGAGAAAGTACACTAGTTATTCACAATGAAGATATTGAATTCACGGTGAATGAACTTTTGAGATGTTGGAATTGGTGATAATATCACATGACAAAATAACATGTTCATATAATAATAGCTGATCTAGGGTTTTAAGACTTATTTTTAACATTTTAATCAATTTTGATAGTGATATTATTCAATGGCGTTGAAAATTTATTTATGTTGACGGTTAAACACACTTATTTTTTCGATTTCGATACTTCTTATTGTGTTTTGGACTAAAAATGGTTGTTCAGAGGTTGGATTGGTATTATTCTTTGGGAGTTTCTAAGTTTTTGTGTAGGTGGTAGTTCGATGGAATGGCGTTAGTTGAATTCGTGTGGTTCTCGATGGTTACGTCACTTTGTGACGGGGTGGGGGGGGGGGGGGCTCTGATGAGCGAAACAGTGCTTGGGAGGGGCGAGATTAGGACGAGGGGTGAAGAAAGGGTTTTCACGGCAAGGTTGGATTGTGACTCTCGTCGCATGTAGTCTCCCAAGGTGTGACTAAAAAACCTAACAAACACACACCTCAAGAGAACTAACTACATCAAGTGTACGGATCGTTGACAAGTGGTGGTGGTCAGGGTGTGATAAAATAACGATATAAATATTATAAGAACTAAACACCCTAGCCCACTACGTTACTTACTACAAGTATCATAAATCGTATGCAAGTTTAGTTGATAAACAAAATTTGTTCGCAGGGACTACGAAAGTTAGCTGCATATATTGAATTTAGAAAGTGCAATAAAAGAAGTTGATAAAATAATTCGCAAAAAGACTCTGAAATATTTGTTTGGTTTTATGACTCTAATATTTAACTAAATAAACCAAAGACATAAAAATAAATAAGAGAAAAGAGATAGTGTGAGAGTTTAGCTCAAGAAATAGCAAGTAATCCCTACTAGCCTTGTTTTATAATTATTACCTAAGGGAGAATTGTGTGATATCCAATAGTCAAGATTCTATATTCCTCCTAACCCCTTTTCGGGTGAACTTAGGAGGCAACTTAACACTTACCATGGGACTTGGTTATGGTTTATGGGTTAAAGTTAAGTGTTAAGGTTAAGGGTTAAGGGTTAAGTGTTAAGTGTTAAGGTTAAGTGTTAAGGTTAAGGGTTAAGGGTGAAGGATTACGGGTTACGGATTAAGGTTTAGGGGTTAAGCTTAAGGGTTAAGGGTTTGATATTATCCCTTTTTCTCATTCACCCCATGGTGGAATAACTCAAAGAAATGTCACTATTGAGTTCTTCGGGATCAAACTCTTCCCCTGCCACCTATATTACATCAACCAAACAGAAAGAGGAAGGGCCCGACATTCATTTCTTCATGAATATTCATAGCCCGCCATCCCCGCTTACTCCAATTGGCGGTTGGGCTCGTGTTTTATTCCGGTCTTTCCATCCGTCCACGGATATTTTATTGTCAGGTTAAGGGTTAAGGATTAAGGGTTAAAGGTTAATGTTAAGGGTTAAGGGTTAAGGGTTATGGGTTATAGGTTACAGGATATAGGTTAAGGTTATGGGTTATGGGTAAATTGTTAAGGTTATGGGGTATGAGTTAAGGTTAATGCTATTGGTTATGGGGTATGGGTTAAGTTTAAGGGTTAAGTGTTAAGGTTAATTGTTAAAGTTAAGGGGTATGGGTTAAGTGTTAATGTTAAGGGGTATGGGTTGAGTGCTAAGGTTATGGGTATGGGTTTAGGTTAAGATTATAGTTATGGGTTAAGGGGTATTGGTTAAGGTTAAGGTTAAGTTTTAAGGTTAAGGGTTATGGGTCAAGGTTAAGTGTTACGGTTAAGGTTAAGGGTTATAGGATATGGGTTATGGGTTAAGTATTATGGGTTAAATGTTATGGTTGAGGGTTAAGGGTTAAGGGATAAGATTTATGGGTTATGTGTAGCGTTAAGGGTTGATGGTTAAGAGTTAAGGGTAAGTGTCAAGGTTAAGGGGTATGGGTTCAGGTTAAGGTTATGGTTATGGGTTAAGATTAAGTTTAAGGGTTAAGGGTTAAGGGGTAAGGGTTTAGTGTTAAGGTTAAGTGTTAAGGTTAAGGTTAAGGGGTATGAGTTAAGTTTAAGGTTATGGTTATGGGTTAAAAAGTATAGGTTAAGGTTAAGGAGTACGAGTTAAGGTTAAGCTTATGGTTATATGTTAAGGGGTACGGGTTATGGTTATGGGTTATGGGTTAATTGTTAAGATTAAGGGGTATGGGTTAAGGTTAATTTTATTGGAGGTTAAGGTTTAAGGGTTAAGGGTTAAGGAGTATGAGTTAAGTGTTAGGGTTAAGGGGTATGAGTTAACGGTAAGTTTATGGTTATGGGTTAAGGGTTGTGGGTTAAGGTTAATGTTATGGGTTAAGGACTAGGTTAAGTATCAAGGTTAAGGGTTTAGGGTTATGGATTAAGGGTAATGGTTTAAATGTTAAGGTTGAGGGTTGAAGGTTTAGGTTAAGGGTTAATGGTTAAGGGTTTAGAGTTTAGGGTTATGGGTTAAAGGTTAAAGGTTAAGGGTTTGGGTTTGATGTCTCCCTATTTGTGATATATTAATCTATACTTGGAGACATCATTTTAGGGTTATTTAGTCATTAATTTTGGGGGTTTCCCCCATTTATTTATACTTTGCACTTTCATATCTAGTTTTAGGTGTTTTGCTATTTTATGAGCTTTTGCGCGTAATTTGTGTGTTATTTGTGTAGCCCTTAAATATATGGAAGATATTACACCTAAGGAAACTGATTTGAAAAGGAAAAGTCAAGAAAAATCCTTAGTCAAAGTAAAAAAGGATAAGTTTGGATATATTTGGAAAGAAAGAAGCTACCGAAATTGCATATATGTCCACTAATTAATTTACTGCAGAAAAACGGTCAGGAATTAGGAAAATATGTTTATATGAGAAACTAGAAACTCGGTTGTTTCCATATAAAGAACGTCAAATTCCGATAAGTAATGAAGGAGATATGACCAAATCAATATCTGCTAAGGTTTATCCCTTCCTACGAGTTAGGAATACGAATTTTGGTAAGATCTGGACTCTTTAACTTAGCGATTACTCTTAATCTCGACAAAGGGCCTTTATATATCCATTCCTACCTTAGATAAATCATCTTTGGTCAGCATTTAACATAAAAAGACCAAAAGGAAGCTAACATCAAGAGAAAAGAAGACCAGAAGGAGTTGGACAATAAATCATGCCTTTCCAAGCCTTCAAATTTGTAATTTATTTTCTTTCTGTCTCTAATATGAGCTATATATATATATATATATATATATATATTTTAAGCTTGATATTAGTATATGGGTATGAACCCTAGACTTTTTTTATATCTATTTTCATTTGGGATGTATTTTACATTTAATAGAAATTAGTGTTGCTATCTATGTTTTTATGTGCTTTGATATATTATATGTAGTTCTTGAGGTGTGCAACATATAGGATTACTTTAATAGTAGTTAGATGGTCACCGGAAATGGGTGTCTAATTATTGTAACACTACATAAACGTTTAGTGTGCGGTAGTGATCCAGAAGGGCTTGCCTAAGTAGATAGTCATTAGGGTTCGAGATTAATCACTGATCATTGCGCAGGGTCCCCTTACCCAAGTCCCCTGGTAATTGTTAGGTCGCCACCTAAGTCCACCTGGAAGGGGGTTAGGAGGAATATAGAATCCTGGCTATGGCATATCACACAATTCTCCCTTACATAAATAGGTTATAACAAGGCTAGTGGGGATTACTTGCTTGATCTCGAGCTAAACTCTCATACTATCTTCTTATCTTTATTTATTTTCCTGTCTTTATTTAATTTAGTCAGTTGTATAGAGTCTTTACAAATCATATTTAATTTAGTCAGTCTTTTATTACCAGCGTATTAATCTTCTAGCTTTCTTATTTGCACTTTATATTACATAAGTTCTTCTTAACTTTCGTAGTCTCTGAGGAACGAATTATACTTATCATTGAAACTTGCGTACGATCTGTGATACTTGCAATGAGTAATGTGTTTAGGTTAGGGTGTTAGTTGCATCTTTATTTATCGTTGTTTTATCACACCCTAACCCACACTAAGTTTTTGGCGCCACTGCCGGGACTACATCGTTAGTCCTTGTGCATTTATTTATTGCTTTTTTTTCGTACGAGGGTTCTGGACTTACACCAGACTAGTCCCACGGGAGATATGACTGACTCCCCAACCATACCTCCAAGCAAGTCAAAACCAGGTTGCCCATGTTCTGGGAGGTTCTCGAACCTTGGAAACTTTCCAAACTTTAATAACTTTCTTCCACCTGCGGGATTCGAACCCTGTACCTCTCACTTGAGAGACAGAGTCCTGGCCAAATGAGCTAGCTCACCTGGTTTAATTAGTGTTTTTATTTCAGTTACTTCTATTTTACGCTTTTGTTTTTAGTTTTGTTATTTCAGGTTATTTAGAAGGAAAGTCCGAGGAAACTTAATCTTCCTATCTCATTAAGAGTGCAACCAAGAGGAATCCGCACTCCAGAAATCCAAGCCGCTAAATTTAGGCATGCTCTAGGCATGATTGAACAATTTTTATGTTATGGCCGATTTAGTGGTGTTGCACATCAGGATCTGGTTCGTTATATTCAGAAATTCATGCAGATCTATGATGCCTACATCATCACAGGGGTTACACAGGAACAGATGTACTACGTTATGTTCTAGTTCATTTTAACCACAAGTGCAAGCGATTGGTATTATTACCAACACCCATATTCAATTCCAGATTGGGATCAACTCCAAGCAAAATTCCTAGATAGATTTTATTCGATGAGTAGGTGCTTCAAAGATATGTTGGGGTTAGAACAGTTTAGGAAAGAAGAAGGGGAAAGCGTTGGTGAAGCATGGTTATGTTTTAACGAGAAGAAAGCGAGGTGTCCATTCCACGTTTCTTGCCAGAATATCAATTGACCATGTTCAATGGAGGACTTAACAGCGAGTCCAAGGCAAAGGTAAATAATTTGGGAGATGGAAGTTTTGTGTTATTAGATCCAAATAATGCTCGTATTATCATGGAAAGAGTCCTTGAAATCGAGAAGCTCTAACGATCGAAGAACTAAACTAACATCTCAAGGAATTACAAGAACAATCACGTGTAGACAGTAGTTCAGTAGCTCAGGTAAATCTAGTACACGCATTACCTTCATGTCTATGTTGTGGAGAAAGAAACCATTCATGGAGAATTGCATTAATAATCAAGATTCGATTTCCTCCGTATCTCATCAAAGAATCCATTATTCACATGGATACTATCATCCTCAAGGAAGTCACGCTAATATATATTTCCCACAGAATCAGAATTGGGTTGAAAACCAGGGTAACTATTATTAGACTCAACCTCAAAATTATTATCAAGCTCAACCACAATCAATCTATCAACAAATGCCAAAGTATGAAGATTATTATCAAGAACCACATTCGTATTCAATGCAACAAGCTAATTATAATCAACCTTCATCGCAACCTTCAAGTTTGGACCAAAATCTAGATATATTTATGAAAGTTCTTGAGGAAAACATGAAGGTGAATCAACAAAGGTTTCAAGAACAAGCAAGGGTTATTAAGGATCTTGAGAATACTCTATAACAGATTGCTAGTGCAATACAAATCAGGCCAAAAGGGAAACTTCTGAGTGATACCATACCTCCTCAAGACGATGTTTGTCATCCGGTTGAATTAAGAAGTAGAAAACAATTACCTCCGCCTAGATAGAAAGAAACATGACAATCAAATTTCCCAAAAGAACCAACCTCTATTCCTGAAGAGGTGGTTGAAGAAACAGTTGAAGATAAAATTGAAGAGGTAATTGAACCAAAGAGTGTCTCTACAGAAAAGATACCAGTAAAGAAGAAAAGCTCAGTGGTGAACAATACACGTCCTCCTCCACTATTCCCATCACGTGTCAAAAACAAGAACAATGAAGAAGAATTCAAGAAGTTCCTTGACATGGTGAGCAAGTTAGATATCACACACTATTTGTAGAAACTCTCAAGAAAATGCCAAAATATCTAAAATTCATGAAGGACATTCTTTCTAATAAACGAAGCTTAGAAATTGGGGAATCGATTGGATTACCTGAGGAGTGCGGTGTTATATGTCAAAGCAAGTTGCCACCAAAGCTACAAGATCCCAGAAGTTTTACAATTCCTATTTCCATTAGCGAAAAATGGACTAGGAAAGCGTTATGTGATTTAGGCGCAAGTATCAATCTCATGCAAAAGTCTCTGTTCGAGAAGCTCAACAAGGAGAGGTTGTACCTACTTCAGTGGTATTACAAATGGTAGATCGCTCCCTCTCCCAACCAGTAGGTAAAATTGAAGATGTTTTAGTTAAATTTAGTTTTATATTTCCTAGTGATTTTATAATTCTTGACTAAGATGCGGATAAGAATGTCCCCATCATCTTGGGTAGACCATTCTTAGCCACGGGGCGTACACTGATTGATGTTGATAATAGTGAATTGATCATGAGGGTCCAAGACGAACAAGTGAAATTTAAGGTATTCAAAGCAATGCAGTTCCCTGGTTCTCCGAGAGACCATTAAACAAGTTGTGAAGAAAAGAACCAGAAAACGTGCCACGAAGGTTCCAAGAGAAACAAAGAAAGAAAGAGAAGGAGGAGTTCAAAATAGGCAAAGAAGTCGCAACAAGAAAGCCTGGTCCTCCACAAAACGCACACACACCCAAGACTTCTTGGATGGGCACATTCATGGCTACAAATAATATATTTGAGAAGTTCATGGGCGTGAAAGGCAAGGGATTCAAATTGTGTGGGTTAAATATTGATAAACTATTTCATTGTTGGGGAGGTGATGTTAAGAAATAATCACCGAGGTAACACGTCTAACTTTGAAAGGTGATAAACAAAAGTGCTCTTGGCAGTTGTTTAATTATTTTTTAGTTAGTTTTATGTTTAATAGTGTATATTCTAAAGTTATTGTATATTTTTAATGTGTTTACAAGCTAATAGGAGAGAAAGGTAGTGTGTTACTGTGCAGGAAATGAGTTTGGGTCAAAAAAAGGGAAAACTTGTGCTAACTAGCAGCTTGGTGCATCATACTGTGCCCTAGCTGCGGTGCACTGCACCCTGCTAATCTTTACAACAGTGTGTAAATCAGGTGCATTGCCGAGAATCAGGTATAAGGACCCGTATCGTCAAGTGCACAAGACCGTCGCCACGGTCCGGAAACAGAACATTCATGTGGTACACCGCATGACATGTTCGGAGTACCGCGCCTTCGAGAAACCATCACAACAGTAAGGAAATCAGGGTCAATTCCGAGAGTCAACACATTCATACCGTCTCGTTAAACGTGCAAGACCGTCTCCACGGTTGCATGACGTCACCTATGGTACACCGCAGAGTCAGTCCGGTGCACCGTACTAAGGCGGTTTTGAAGAGGAATTTGATTTTTAGTTGGTCTCTTACCTTAAAAAAGTTAACCCTAGCCTCTTCCAACCTTCTCATCATGAAATTTTCAGACCCAAACCTATAAATACACCTTTAATCCTGATCAAACCTTCAAACAAACACAACATCATCAAATCTTTCCTCCATCTTCCATAAACACATATTGTTCGTCAAATGCATTACACAACACCACAATACACCAAAATTCATCAAGTTTTAAAGAGTTCTTCCAATACAAATAAAGAATTCCTTCTTCTCCCATTGATAATCCTTCATCCAAACAACAACCTCAAGCACAACAATCTTTCATAACTTTATTCCACACTTGGTGCAACTTGAGTTGTGGGTTAACCAGAGATGACTAACAGAACGGATGCTATGGGTTACAAGAGGAAGTGTTCAATCTTAGGGAAGAACAAGAAATTGCCCGGAGCTACAGAAGAAAAGTCCATTGACCTTGATGAGACAATTTCAAAGATGCCAAAACCCGAGGAAAAAGCACACCCACTACGAAAAAGACAAAGAGAATGAGTTTATCAGCAAGGCCTAAAGCAAAGACACCAATCCAAAATCAAGGTTCATCTTCAGATCTTAATGACAAAACAGAAAGTGTATCCACACCACCAGCATGGGCAGCTACATTGATGGAAAAGCTCGATAATTTAAAATGCAATTGCATGTCCTGTTGGATGGAAATTCTAAGGGTGGGATACATGATGAACAAAGTAATAGAACTATTGGATACAGATAATGATTATTCTTCAGAAGAGGAATGGAAAAGGATGCTTTATGGAAAGGTACCACCTTCTAATCCTTCTCTTGATAGCATCATCCTATACTAATTGAAATTGAGACTTCGAGTCTACAACATTAATCTTAGTTTCGTGCTCTTAAATTTTATTAGGGGTTTGATCCCTTTAAAATTAAATATTAGCTTCAGGCCTTCAAAAGTACATATATGCTCCAAGCCTTTAAAAAAATTACATATAGGCTTCCAGTCATCAAAATACATAAACTCCAACATAAAATAAAATATCACAAACACCAAATTTAAAACAATAAGAATAAAAAGAAAATTATAAATTAATCAAATAAAGATATTAAACATAAAATTAAAACAACCTATTTGTGATTCAAACACAGGCAATTTGCTTTGCTGGCCAATGATTTTACCTTCTAAACTATCCCGCTACACTTTAGAGGAAGAGACTTATTCGTGCTGATAACGTATTATAAACTAAAGAAGAAGAATAATATAATGAGAAAACATTTTCTTGTATTCAAAAACAACTAATCCTATTACATAAATATGATCATATATTTATAGGGTAAAGACTGACCCTTCACATGGCACAATAAATAGGAAAATAAATCATTAGCCCTTTGGACATCCACTATTATTGAATATAATATTTATTTATAATAGTTACAACATAATAAATATAACTAACAATAATTACTCAAAATAAATAAACATAATATTTTTTTTAATAAATATAATTAGTTTGTAAGTATATAATATTTTATGATAATATACCTATAAGAGGACTTAAAGTGCAATTAATGCTAGCTTGCCATGTGTTGCTATCTTGTTGGTTTAATCAAACACGTGTCAAGATTCTATTAGTAACATGTCACATCTCACCTAATTTATGGAAATACACCATATGGGGGTAGTTGAGTAATTGAATTAAATAAGGTAGATGACAATTAATGAAACTTTGCCACGTGTTCCATTCCTATTTGCTCGGTGGTCAATTCATGCCACTTGTTTGTTTCCTATTCGGCTGCGAGTCACATCACTTTTATAAAAATATACATCTGTATCGTATTGAAGAATTTCCCTAAAACGCCTATGAACCTATATATATATATATATATATATATATATATATATTAGTATTTGACTTTAGATGCAATTTCTTTCATAATATTATTCAAAACTTTACATCAATGAGAAAGAGAGAGAAAGAGAGAGAGAGAGAGAGAGAGAGAGAGAGAGAGAGAGAGAGAGAGAGAGAGAGAGAGAGAGAGAGAGAGAGAGAGAGAGAGAGAGAGAGAGAGAGAGAGAGAGAGAGAGAGAGAGAGAGAAGAGGAAGCTACAAAAGCTGGAGCATCATAACAACACTTCTGCGTCATCCCACCACTACCATTAGGGTAAATTGTATAAGATTCTTAGTTTAACTATGTTTCTAATCCTTTTACTATTTAGTTTTATTATGTTAATCATGAGATAATCATACCATAACTTAGGTTTGCGATTTATATAACCCCTATTTTTATTATTTAATGTTATTTGGGAATTCCTTGTAACTGATTTGAGCTTGAATTTATAATTGCATTATGAATGGTTTTAATTAAACTTGATAGATCATGTATACCTATAATTTGACCTAAGTTGCCTATATTGTCACCCTAGTTAGTATTTGGGGGTTTAGGGATGAAAATGGTTCATAATTGTCTAGTGTAGTGTAGTGATCCTAACGATCTTGCCCAACTAAATAGTTATTAGGGTTAGAAATTATTCAGCAAATATTGTGTCGGGTCCTCTTACCCAAGTCTCCTAGATATGTTGAGGTTGCTTTCTAAGCTGCCCTAACGGGAGTTAGAAGTATTATAGAATCCCGGGTACTTATAATTTCTCAATTCACCCATATATTAAATAACTATTTAGTAAGAGGGGTAAGTACTTGTTAACCCAAGTTATATCGCATCTCCATTCTTATTCATCTTAGTTATTTGTATTCTAATTAATTATTTATTTTTGGCTTTTATTTCTTATTATAAAAACCAAACAAATATCATTCTTATTTTTTTTTAGTTTTAACAAGTAATTTCATCTACACTTATATTTAAACATGAGTTTGAGCTAACCGATCAATCCCTGAGAATGAACTTTTACTTTACTTACTATTACTTGCGAATTACATGTGCACTTGCAGGTTCTCGTGGTTTTTTCGAGGTGTGGGTGATTTTATTATCGTATTTTTATCACACCTTAGGCCCCAAAATTAAGATTGGTTGGTTCTTCTTTCTTTGGAATATACGCTATAATAGCTGCAACTTGTGGTGATTTCACGATCTTTCAGCTTGAAAGGTAATCTTCTTGCATGACTCGAACTCAACATTTCTATCACTATTTTGTATAGCCTACACTTTAGTGTTAATACCTTGGCCAATTTGCATAGGAGGGGATTTTTAACGATTCTAAAGATGGTTTGCAATTTGGGAGACTTGATTCCCCAATATCTTCAACGCAATAGAAATGCTCGTTGAACCTCTCATTATTAGCTTGCATGTTTTTACGTCATTGTTAAGAGAGATTGCAATGTCAGCTGAAGCTCGCTATTGGATCCTTCTTGTGGATGAGCTGTAATGTTTTTTGACCAAGACTATCAACATAAGCACCGTAAACAGGCTACGGTGGTGGAGTTGGCTTCACATAGCTTTGTCCCCTTTGATATGGAACTTGGGACCTTGGCTGGAAATTGTTGTTTAGAAATCATGGTTGGTATGAATTACCTTGATTCACGACCCTATTTGGATTTGACCATTGAAGGCTCGGATGATTGTGGTTCCTATATTGATACCCTTTATTACCTGATTGGTAATTCCCCTGACTTGACAAAAAAACATAGATTCTGGATTACTGTCGTCTCCTAGAGTGTGATAATAAATCGAAAAACAGAAAAAACTTACTCACCGCAAGCGTATGGATCATTGACAAGTAATAATAAAGTAAGTAAGGGGGTTATCGTCTCCACATAGACTATGAAGGTTAAGATGATTGTGTTTACGAGTATGGTGGAGTAAATTGAAAAATATAATTAATTAAAGATATTTGTTGAGGTTTTTTATTATATAAACTAAGATGTGAATGTGATAAATAAAGCTTAACTAGGAAGGTTGATAAAGACAGAAAGGTAGAAACTAAAACCTAATGTGAACTACAAGTTGAAATATATGAGAGATATTAGCTTGAGTCTTCCTAGTAATCCCCACAGATATTTAACTTCATGCGCGCGAATTGGTCTTTTCACACTAGTTGCGTATCAATATTCTTCCTAAATTCCTCCTGGGTAGATAATAAGCTATCCTACGATACTAGAGACCTCTCCCGAGTGACCCTACAATGTCGTCAATCACGAGATGGTTTAAATCCTATTGATAACTGGGTTGGTCAAGACCTCCTGCTTCAGTAACGAATACCAAACGTCTATATGCTAAGTCTGTAATCCGACCCCTCCCAGGCAATAGTATAACTTACTAACACTAAACAATACTTGATCAAGGTACAAACAATTAATAATCACAAGAATATAGTCAATGGAATATATTTCACTTCAATTCAATTTAAATCCCAAATTTTATGAAAAGATTTTATGTAACATATAAGGTTCATACATTAAGCAATCCTCAAGAAAAAGGGTTTAGTTTATAACTAAAGAAAGAAAATAAAATATTAAAAAGGTAAATTTCATGTTCAAAATGAAATGCTAAGTAAAATTACTCTAAGATTTGATGGAAAATGGACGTGGAATGGAAAAGAACAGTGAACCCTTCTTCTCCTCTTCTTGATCCTTGATCAAGGAATTATTAGCTCTCTCCAAAAGTGTTACAAATTGTTATGAGCTTCTTAAATCCTTATATAGCCAATGGAAAAAAAATTGGGTCCAACTAGGACTACTTTAGTAGGTTAAAATAGCCCAACCCCATTTTACTTATTGTTGGACTGATTTCAGCCACTCTGGAAACCTTGGCATAACTTCTTCATCTTGACAACAAATTGAATTTTATCACCTCTCATGCATCACTGACTTCAAGATCTATCCAAATCAAAATGAAAATTGCCTAAAATCTTGACCGATAATTCATGGTGACTAAATTAAGTGACTTCAATATTTCACCGATAAACGCTCTAACTCTCCAAAATGCCCTTTTGCTCTTTCTACGTCTTTGCTTGGGTTTGGACTCGACTTCTTGGCTTCTCCTCTTTATTGAGATCTCATATCATCCATTTACCTAAGATATTTGATGTCTCCCTAATTGTGATATAACAATCTAGGTTGGAGACATCATTTTAGGTGTTTTTGAGTAATTGATTATAGATTTTTATTCATATTTTGATAATTTCTTATTTCTTGTCTTGATGATTTATTATTTTTAGAGCATATTTGGTTTAATTTGTGTGTTAATGTGAAGCTTCAAAGATATATGAAAATTAATTAGATGCCAAATCAATTCTAAAGAGATAAGGAAAGAAGATATGGAAGGAATCAAAAGATAAAAGGAAGTAAAGATAAAATAGGAAAGAAAAAGTTGCCAAGTAAATCTGAAATTCTGCAGCTACGTCCAGTAAAGTGAAGATAAATTCGAATCGGATGGGAATTTGGATGAGCAATAAAAAGAAAAGGTGTATATCTTTTCGCTGGGTTCGTTTCGATATAAAGTAGGCGAAAATCGAACCAATAACGAATGAGATACGACCAAAACAAGACAACATCATTTATCATCTCTCCTATATTTTAGGAAACGAATTCAAGTTGGACTTGGACTCAAATTACTTGCCTTCTACTCCAAGATTTCAACCTAGGGTCTTCCTAATACCTATAAATACACCCTTTAATCGTTGTAAACATGTCTTTGCTTAGTTCTAAGCCATATCATAGTATTTTACTAAATATTAAATTATTAGTATCAAGTTTATCATCCAAAGAAGCAAGCTAACCTGTATAGGAAGATAAGAAGCAAGAAAAAAGAGAGTGATAAACTCCTCTTCTACATCTCTCATTATCTATATTTATGGTAATTAGCTATAGATTTGTGGCTTCACCATATTTCTAAGCTTTAATTCTATAAGTTTTATTATTATTTTTTGGTTATTATTTTGTCTTAAATGCCAGAATACTATTTGTTATCTTAATTGATTTGTGCTTGGCATATATATGTATTATGTGCTTTGACTTATTGTTTCTAGCCCTATATTTGGCCAATCTTAGGACTATCCTTAGTAATTGAGTTAACACCCGGAAGGGGGATTCAATTATTGACAACACCACATAATCGTCTAGTGTGCGGTAGTGATCCTGACGGGCTAGCCTAGCTAGATAGCCATGAAGGTTTGATTTAACCACCAATCATTATGCAGGGTCCCTTTACCCAAGTCCCCTGGTATAGGAGAGGTTGCTCCTAAGTCCACCCTGATGGGGGTTAGAAAGAATTTAGAATCCCGGTTAATATATAATGTTCAATTCACTCTTAAGCTTAGAATAACAACTTAGTAAGATAGACTCATATATTAGTAACTCTAATTTATCTGACTTACATTCATATTTATATATCTGCATTCTTATTTATTATTTCATATCAGATAATTATTCATCTTATTATATTTTATTCTAAACATCTAAATTCATCTACGCTTATTGAATACAAGTAGATCTAACAGATTAAATCCCTGCGAACGAACTTTACTTATCAACTAAACTTGCAAAAGATTTGTAATACTTGTAGTGGGTTTCTCGTGGTAGTAAAGGGTGTGTGTCCTTTATTATTATATTATTTATCTGTTTATTTATCACATCTTTGCCCCCACCAAGTTTTTGGCGCCGTTGCCGGGGATGTATCCATAAGTTAGTTTATTTGTGTTTATTTAGTGTAGAAGTTTTTATTTGTTTTCAGATTTACGCGTTTCTTTTTGTTTCTGTCTTTTTCAGATTTTTAGATGGCTAATCATTGGTTAAAGCTAGGCCTTCCTAGCCCATTCCGAGTGCAACCCATTTGGATTCTCCCTCCAGTTATTCAAGTCATTTGATTCAAGCCAGAACCTGACATGATTAATTAATTCACGAGCTATGGTAAATATAGTAGTGCTACACATCAAGACCTGTTTCGATCTATTAAGAAATTCATGAATTCTGTGATGCCTACTAGTGAAGGTGTTACGCAAGAACAAATGTATTATTTAATGTTTCAATTCTTCTTGACCGGAAAACCAAGCAATTGGTTAGATGATCAAGCTCCCGAGCTAATAAAAAATTGGGACATGCTTCAAGTGATGTCTCCCTTTTTGTTCAAATTTTATGCCCTTAGGAGACATTTTTTTAGGTGATTTTTTGACTTATATGATAGACTTTTAGGCTTATTTCGTTATATTTCATTTTCTCTCCTTGAAATTTATTATATTTCATTTTTAAAGATTTTGCACGTTAAATGAGCATCAAGATAAGGAGGAGAATCAAGAATTAAAGTCTTAGATCAAGTGGAGAAGTCAAAGGTGAGAAAAGATATCCCGAAGAGTTGACTAAGAAAGCTGCAAATCTGGAATACTGATAGTAATTGCTGATTTTGAGCGACTTTAAGATGGAATTAGCTTTTGGGTCGTGAAATAGATTTTATTCTTTATTGAGCTAGGAAGATTTAGCAACTGGAATGGATCAATTCGGAGTTGATTTGAGGAAGTTACAGCCATTTTAGTAATAGTTGCACATCAGTTACATGATTTCATATTTGGACCTGGGCTTTAATTCATTTAACCTAATCCTCTTAATTAAAAATCTCAATCCGATTTCTCCACTATATATAGAGGCCTTTAGACCTCATTTTTCAGCACCTCTCATATTTATTTCAAATTAAATCATCCTTAGAGAGAGAGAGAGCGTCAAGAGGCAGAAGTAAGAGCAGGAGCTATAGAATCCATTGTTCTCCAACACCAGTTCTTTTCATCCCTTCAATTAGGTTTCATATTCTATATCTGTATTTAGGATAATGTCTTTTATTTATTTAATTTATTTTTTCTTTCGAACATGAGCTAAATTATTAAGTACTTGAGAATCGCAAATAATGGGTTGAAGCCCAAGTTAATAAATTTATGTTTTTGAATTTGGGATTTTACGATTTAATTTGAGTTGGGTATTTATTATTGGATATTATTTTATGCTTGTTTATTATTTCTTTTTTGATCAATTATAAATAAGTTGTAGTAATTAGGCTATTCACTTTAGTGGCGAAGTGATCACCTTGACGGGGGGTTTAATTACAGACCTAGGTAATAGACGTGTGGTATTCGTCAATGATCCTGACGAGCTTGACTAACCACGCAGCCAATTGGGTAAGGATCTTCAACATTCGAAAGTAGGTATAATCGCCCTAGCGGGGTTTATAATACCGTAGGATAGCTCCTAAGTCCACCCTGACGGGGGTTAGGAGATTATAGAGTCCTGACTAATAATTAAATGACAACTCTACCCTTAAACGAAATAGTAATTACATTGACTTAGGTGAATTCCCTTGCGAGACTCAAGTACCATCTTATCTTGCGTCCATCTTATTTACTAGCATTCTTTTGTTTCAGTTAATCATTTAAGCACTTTATTTTACTGTGTCATTAGTTCTAAATCAAAACCAAACAAAAATCTTTCATATTTTATTTTTTGTATTAGCAATTACTACGACTTATATGTTGAACACTTGGGTTATACCAGACCAAACCCTGAGAATGAATCTAACTTATCGGTTTATTACTTGGACAACCGTACACTTGCGGTTTGTGAGTCCTTAATCTTTATCGCATTATTTTATAACACACAAGGACCCGCCAAGTTTTTGGCGCCGCTGCAGGGGATTGCAGTGTGTGACCCCAGTGTTTAATCCCTAAGTAGTTTTAATTGTTTTTTCCCCGTTTTACGCTTGTTTTTATTTTTTTATTTTACAGGTTCTTATATTCAGGTAATGATCAAGAGATTCAATTAGAGATGTATGGAGGACATTACCCAAATCTTGATCTATTTGACTATTGGGAACACTATTCGGAATAACAACAATGGGGTAGTAACTTCTACCAACAACCTTATTAATACCTGCAAGAGCAAGGATGGAACAATCAATGAATCAGGAATAATCAACAACAATCATCATATCACTATCAGCAAGAGAAAGAATGGAACAACCAGTGGGTTGAAATCATTCAACACTCTCCACCTCATCACTATCCACAAGAGGCACTACAAGAGACATTTTCTAAAGTCCAGCGCCTATTTGAGGAAAGCGATGCAAGAGATCAAGAGCAAAAGGTGAGTAAAGAGGAAAGCAGAGTCACCCATGTATTCATACAACAGATGCAAGATGAAATAATTGCCCGAAAGAACTCTCCTAACTTAACCGAAAGTGTTAGAAAGTCTTATGAAGATTCCACTCCCCCGAGGGATGGAAGAGATCAACTGGAAGAAGTAGTTGAGGATGAGGTGTTGAAAGATGATATTATTGATAGTGATATGACCACCGGGCCAATTATAAATGGAGACCACCTTGTGGTTGATGATCTTGTTAGCATGGTGGAAGAAGGAGTAGCAACAAAAATCCTAGAAATTGAAATATAAATTGCTATTCCTATGGTGCATGCACATGATTAAGATATAGAACGCGAACAGAAAGAAGAGGTGATCGAGATTAGAGAGATTCCATAGAAAAAATATGAAGAGATAATAGTGCAAGAATGGGTTGAAAGCGAAGATGAATCTGAAGTAGTTGAGGGGTCAATTGAAGAATTAAAAGTTCACAATAAAATAGAAGTTGAATCTCCGCCACAAAAATTTTATCAATTACCATCTCCACCAATAATCTTGAATGAAAATAGAGCTGGAGAATAACCTCCTTTACCAACAATGACCAATATGTGCTATATAGGCAAGGTTCCACACCGCGAGAGCAGAGCGATAAGGATGAGCACCTACCCACCACATTTTAAAGATAAACATGAGATTGAAACAAGGAATCAAAATGAGCTTATACCGTTGAGGACGGTCATCTACTATCATGCGGTGGAAAATGAGTTTCGTCAGGAAAGTAAGAAGGCGAAACGAGGTACTTACCCACCCCCTTTCAAAGATCGATTAAATCAAATGTTAGGTGGGAAAGTACCAAAAGTTTCATATCAAGGAAGAGGCGAGTTTAAGCGGAGGAGAACCGCAAAGGCCTTAATACCATCTTTATGGAAGGTAACGCGTCCACCTTAAAGACGTAATAAACAAAAGTGCTTCTTGGGAGATAACCTATGTTTAAAATTGCTTTCATGTCTTTAAATTCGTAGTGTATATTAGAGTAATTGATGTTTATTAGTGGATAATATTTTGAAATGAGGAGAGTGTAGTGTTTTTATGCTTGTAGGTGTTAAGACTTGAGTTTGGGGTGATAGGTATAAGAAACGATCGCTTTCGCACCTTCCAGATGCGTATAATAAGTTGTTGAACAGAAGCTAAACGGGGTCCTGTTTGTCTCTAACCGGGTTCCCGGTTTGTAAAATGTTACAGTTCATGCTTGAAGGGTGAAAACTTTGAAAGACCATAACTTGACGCTCAGAGGTCGGAATTAGCTTTTGCTTGAGCCTAAATCACTTATTTTTTCGAGCCTATGCAATGTTGAAGTAAAAAAGTTCTGATAAACAGCCCAAACTTTCTGACCTACGTGGTGGAGACGCAATTCGTGGTGCGAAATGAAGAAAAACGGAATTTTGAGAATAATGGTAACTCCAATGGAAAATCTAAGTAGTCCAATAGATCGGGAGCGCAATTTCCAATAAAAATGAGTATAAAGTTCACAAGAATTCGAGGTGTAGGCAAGGAGAAATTGAAAAAATAAGATGAAAAATTTCTGCACGAATACGTAACCCCTTGCGTCCAGCGAGTTGGCAATTCACGCTCGAATACCCAACACGTTTTTCACAAGTCGGGAACCCGGTTTCAAAAGCCAACTCTCTGCTCTGTGCGTCGGTGTAGATGCAAGAGAGTTGCGTCCGGGTATTAAAAAAAACTCACAGATTGGAAAGTTCGGAGGTTATAACTTTACGCTCGAATGTCGGAATTTGCTTTTTCTTGAGCCTAAACTGCGTAATTTTTCGAGATCTATCCAGTGGGCAGTTCAAACAGTTCTGAAAACAAACGGGTACCCAGTTAGTCTGAACGGAAACCTAGTTACCGCGCTGGAAAATTGACTTAATCCTTATACAAGTTTCTTCCTCCTTTCCTATAGCCTCACACACAAAAAATACCATTAATGACGAACCCAAGCTCCAAAAACACCTAAATTCCATCATCGAAAACACCAAAATATCACCAATTCATCTCTCTAAAAATCATCCAAACACATAATCAATCACAAACCTTTCCAAAAACACCAAAAAATTCAACTTTTAATCTGAAATTCTTTTTTACCAAAGTTTAAATTATATCCTTTAAACCTCTCCAACACCATAGATAATGGCTACTCATCTCAATTAAACCACCATTGTCACTACTATACCACCTTCAACAACATCGACAGATACAAATTTCATCAATAACTTTCGTACTTTGAAGGTTGGACATTGCAAGTGCAATGTATCAAATCATCATAAATTCCACGGCCAATCCAGTAAAATAGCTAGAACTCTTCTTTTCTTTCTATTACCAGTTGGGAATTAGGATTTTTATTCTAGTTATTTATTGGAGGAATTGTGAATTGTTTGAACCTACCATAATATATATTTTGCAAGTAATCTTTAAGTAGGTGAAAAATTGAGTTCGGGGGCATCCGGGATGACCATGAAGGTTAAGAAAGGTACGAAGAACATGAAGAGAAAAGAAAGTTGGGTATTGAAGGAAGATTTTCGTAGAGGGGATGATGATTTAAAGTGCTAGGAAAAGATGAAGACTTGGGAAATATGACAAAAGAGTTCGAGGTAATGAAGAACACTTTATTTAAGATGAACGCAACAAGTAATGATCTTTAGAGCTTGATAAAGAAGTATTCAGAACCTCAACCTGAAACACACATAATCGGCCTAGTGCCGATCCAGATATTTTTTCCTATCCTTTTCTCATTTAGTAGTGTCTATTATTTTTATTCGCTTTATATAGTCTTTTCGAGTCGTGGGGTCACGACTCATTTTTGAGTTTGGGGTGGGGTATAGTGGCCTCATCCCAATTTTATGTGTTATGTGTTTTTTACGGCTTTTCAAAAAATTTAAAATCAAATAAAAATTAGTTCATGAATGATTTGACTGTAGAGTTTGTTGAATGTCCCCATAAGCATACTTTTTGTAAATTAATGATAGAAAATAGTAGACTTTAGAATTAATGTAAAACACAACTTGAATGCATGCAAACGCTAAATAATATATAGGAAAAATTAATGAACAATGCAAAAGATGTAAGCTTGTACTTGGTAAGAATGAGTGGTGTGTAGAACGTGAGATCTAAATGAGTAGAGAACCCACTTAATTATGAACTAGAGGTGAACTATGTATAGAGGAAAATGATAGCGGCAGTTCTTTGATAGCCACTTGAGACTTTTTTAGCTTTCTAACACGTGATTAATGTTATATCCCTCTTAGCCCATTTTTAAGTCTTTAAGCCTTTATTTTGAAGCCATATTATAAGCTTATCCTTTAGATGTTAGGACTATACCATATGACCCGCACTTGAATCACGATGGCTTAAGAGTAGTTGTCCTTGAGCTTGAGTTTGGGGTGAGGGAATCTATTATTACATTTGTTGAGTAGATTTGTGATGTGCTTGAATGATTATGCACTTTATTGTAATTTTCTTTGCCAATTTCAGAAAAGAAAAAGAAAGAAAAAATAAAAAATTGAGAAAATAAGTTAGCATGACATCTCACATTAAAAAGAATGTCATGTTTAACTTACAAAAAAAAGAGATTGAATAATGAAATAAAAGAAACGGCAAAGGAATATTTTTGTAATTATATTGATAGGTTGGGTTAATACGCATTGCTTATTAATCTTCCCTATCTTCCCTATCTTTTTGTAACCTATGCTTGTTTAAGGGTAGAATTGGTATTAGTATATTAGTCGGGACTCTAATATCTCCTAGCCCCATGTCGGGTGGACCTAGAAGCTATCCTACAATACTATAAACCCCTATATGGGCGAATATGCCTCTTCGGATGATAAGAATTTACCTCTTTGGCTATGTAAATAGTTAAGCCGGTCGGTCAATAATGGACATTACATGGGTATTACCTAAGTCTGTATTCAAACCCCCCTGTCGGATGATCACTTCGCCACTAAAGTGAATAGCCCAAATACTAACAGCTAATTCTAGTTGCGCGGAAAAGAATTAGTAAATAAGAACAAAGTAATATCCAATATCTAAGACTCAGTTCAATTTAAATCATAACAATCCCAAATTCAAAACATAAATGAATTAATTAGGGTTCATCCCTTTATTGTGATTCTCAAGTATATGAAAGTTTAGCTCATGATAAAATTAAATACTGAAAATAGACAAAAGGAATTCATAATTCAATTACAAAAAATAAAGTGATAACCTAAAGGGTAGGATGACTGTTGTTGGAAGAACATAATTCCTCCAGCACTAGCTTCTCCTTGCCTTCTTGCTCTGACTTGAAATCCTTAAGCCTCTTGTGTAATTCTCTGAAGTGTATGTAAAGATGAGGCTAAGGGGTGTATTTATAGGTGTTAGCAAGCCCTAATTCGAATTTACTTGGAGTGGAAGACAAGGCAAGAACTGTTTAATTCGCAGCCCTAAAATCTAGGAAAAGTAAGATTCTGCTACTGATTTGTTTTGGTCATATCTCCTTCAATACTTATCCGTTTGACGCGTTCAAATAGTCGAAACCACTTGTCTCGGAAATCTATACCCATTGGTCCAGACCATTCTCCAAAATTCCAAGCCGATCGTAAGTTATGAGCTTGTCTTTAGAACGTGGCTGGAATTTCAGATTTGTTTGGTAGCTTTATCTTTTCCTTCATTGCATATATCCTTCCTCAATCTTCTTATTTCCATGTATATCTCTTTCCTTTACTTCTTTGACTTGACTTGGTCTCTAATTGATTACCATATATCTTTTAAAGCTTCACAATAAATAAATAATTAAACCGCATATGCTTTAAAAATAATAAATCCAGAATTCAAGACTAGAAACAAGAAAGTGCACTCTAAAATTAGAAACTCGAATAAAAATACTTCCTAACACGCTAAAATACTCTAAGACTTTAATTCTCACTTCTCCTCCTTGTATTGGTTTTTCATGAAATTCAAGAACCTACTAACTTTGCACTAAAAATAATCAAATTAACGCACAAAAGCTTTAAAAATGCAAATAGTTTAATTCCAAGGGGAGACATTGTTATATGACAAAATAAGCATACAAGTCTATGAAATAAGTCAAATATTCACCTAAAAGGATGTCTCCAAAGGGCTAATAATTAGAACAAATAGGGAGACATCAAGACCCCAAACTCATACCTTTGTCGTCCCGACAAAGTAAAATAAAAACAAAGGATCTTTTAGGTGAACGCAGAAGGTAGAATCTAGTAAATATTCCCAAAGCACGACTTAAAACAAATCTCATATAGTATCATCTAAGAATTAATATACACATGCACATATCATGCAAAATCAAACACAAAATTATATCAATCCAAAATTAATTTCACAATGCTAGAAGGTTACGCTTGGTACTTATCTCAAGATGGTGGCTATAGGGTGTTCCTCGATCCTTACTTGCTTTGAACGCTCCACTTAGCATATTCCTTATTAACTCACTGTGTATCTAGGAATCAATAGGTCTTTATGGTTTTAATATCGGCTTAGGGACGGTATGATATGTATATTTGGTAAATTTGAAGTGAGCTTTTGGCTCTCTCCTCACTTACCATCAACAAACTGTCCAAGAGCTTAAATTTACACTCGAATAACGTTCTCACTCAACCCATTTGACGCACTAATGTAGCATCCCCAAATTAACCCAATAAGCACTAAAGATGATTCACATACAAATTTCCTTTTTGCCGGTCCAAATATTTATTATTTTCATATGAAATTTTTCTTTTCTTTTGTATAGTCATGACACTCTTTTTGATGCTGAGATATCATGCTATTTTTTCATTCAATTTTTTTTCTTTTCATAACTTTTTCATATATTTTTTCATTTACTCTTACCCCGACAAAGGGTTACAATACAATAAACCTGTGAATCATCATCAAAATATAACACAGAGCACAATTGATAAGCTCAAAAATCCCAACCCGATGTAAATTCCCATAATAGTGGACCCACCACCCCAAACTCAAGCTCAAGACAGGAAGTCTCATGATCGTGATTCAAGTGCGGGTCATATGGTCATGCCTAACAAACTAAAGGGATGTTGGCTTATAATGTGGCCACAAAAGAAAGGCTTAAAGGATAAAAATTTGGCTAAGAAGGATAAAATCAATTCAGGGATAGAAGGCCAAAAAGGAATCAAAGTGCTAACAATGAACTACCTCTATCATATTCCTATTTACACAGCTTGCCTCTAGTTCATACCTAAGTGGGTTCTCTACTCATTTAGATCTCACGTTCTACAAACCACTCATTATCCTTAAGTACAAGTTTACTTCTTTTGCATTGTTCATTAATTCTTCCTATCAATTACCTCATATTTGCATGCAATCAAAGTGCGTTTTACACTAACTCCTAAAGTCAACTATTTTCTATCATACATTCATAAAAAGCATGCTTAATGGCGGCATTTAAAATACTCTACAGTCAACGCAACCCTTAAACTAATTTTTATTTGATTTTAAATTTTTTGAAAAAGCAATAAAAACCATAAAATTGGGATGAGGCAACGAACCCCACCCCAAACTCAAAAATGAGTCGTGTCCCCACGACTCGAAAAAGACTCAATAAAGCAAATAAACAAATAAAACAAATGAGAAAAAGGATAGGAAAACGTATCTGAACCAGCACGAAGCTGGTGTCCATGGTTGCGTTCAGGTTGAGCTCGTCTTGTTGCGTAGGTGGCATGTTGAACATTGCTCACTCCATGTAATATGTGTTGTTTAAGCTCCAACTCTTTTGTGTCTTTTCCTATGGTTGTCAACACCTCTTCATGATTATCCTCCAAATTTTCCATCTTTCAACTACATCTTTCAACACCAAAAGTAATAAGAGATTCTTCAACTTCTTCTTCCTCTTCATGGTATTATTGTCTTCCCAATCTTCGTCATCTCAATGAACCACAAACTCAAAACTTCAAATAATAAAAAACTAGAGAAGAGTTTTGAAATTTGATGTTTTGAGGATTTGTAATGAAGGATTATGGTGTTATATGAGATGGGTAATGAATATATAATGGCTTGGGGAAGGTTTAATGTATAGGATTGAAGCTTTTATGAAGAGGCTTAAGGTTGAAGGAGAAGATTTCTTGATGTTCTTGAAGGATTGTGGTATTGGATGTGTGTTTGGAATGAGATAGGAGGAAGGATTTAATGTTCTTGGGTGTTGTAGTGGTCTTTGTGCAGGTATATAAAGGTTTAGGGTCTGAAAAATTCGTTTTGGAGAGGCTAGGGTTACTTCTTGATAAGGTAAGAAGTGGAATTGGAATAAACCACCTCAAAACCGTCATCGCACCGGCATACCGGCAAAAACGCCGGCTTACCGGTGCTGGACGTCTTCCTTTTTGTAACATTCTGCCTTGAACCCGAATCCACTACCCGAGGCCACGTGTTTTTGGGCACCGGCATACCGGTGGTATCACCGGCTAACCGGTGCGCTGTTTTTCACACAATCTCCCTCCGTCAAAATACCCGAGTCGAGCACCCCGAGGGCACGTGTTTTTGGTCCACCGGTATGCCGGTGATCTGACTGGCTAGCCGGCCAGTACCGCATAATTTTCCTCTTTTGTTCCTCAACACCCCAAACTCAATTCTTGCATAATTAACTCACTACCTTTCTCATTTCTTTGAAAAGTAGACACTAAGACTCGACAATTACTTAGAATTATACACTAGGAATTGAAAAACATAAAGCAATAAACTAATATACAATAAAATGGCTTTTGTTTAACGTCGTTAAGCTCGACGGGTTACCTCATGAATCATTTTTTCACATAACCTCCCCAGCAGTGAGTGAGGTTATCAACATTTGCTACACGAATTTGCATCCCTTAGCCTATATTATAACCAGTTTATTTGAAATAAACTTTGTGACCATGAACGGTCCTTTCCAAGAACTCTTGGCTTCGCGCGCTTTTGGAGGAGGATCAGGCTTTTTCATTGCGACCTCTTCGCCTATTCTGAACTCCCTCTTCTTTCTCTCTTTCTTAGGTTCTTTTGGAACCTTCATAGCTTGCTTCTTTTCTTTCTTCTTCGCATGATCGAGGTGTGGCTTTTCCTTAGGATATGGAGGATCTTTATTAGGTGGTTTCTTTCTGAGCTCTCTTTCCTATATTCCTAAAGTCTCCACAACCTTAGTTGGCTCTTTTTGTTCAATCACATCAATCCGGAAGCAATCCTCCTTGGGATCCGGAAACTTCATTAGTTTAAACACGTTAAATTTTATCTCCTCGTCTTGGATACGCATAATCATTTCACCGTTCTCTACATCAATCAAAGTACGCCCCATGGCTAGGAATGGTCTTCCCAAAAATGGGGACATTCCTATCCGCGTCGTAATCAAGTATAACAAAATCAACAGGAAAGATTAACGTACCTACCTTGACGAGGACATCTTCTAGTCTTCCCGCTGGATGTACGAGGGATCTGTCAGCCATTTGCAAAACCACAGAGGTGGGTTATGCGTTTCCTATCTTCAACTTTTCAAAGACTGATTTGGGCATGAGATTAATACTTGCTCCCAAATCGCATAAATCTTTCCCTTGCCACTTAGCACCAATGGAAATCGGAATCGTAAAACTTCCAGGATCAAGTAATTTAGGTGGCAACTTACTTTGGCAGATGGCACTACACTCTTCTGGCAAACCCACCATTTCATTCTCAAGATATTAACTCTTCCTAGTGATAGCTCTTTTCAAGAATTTCATGTATTTCGGTACACCTTTAATAGAACTATTGGATACAGATAATGATTATTCTTCAGAAGAGGAATGGAAAAGGATGCTTTATGGAAAGGTACCACCTTCTAATCCTTCTCTTGATAGCATCATCCTATACTAATTGAAATTGAGACTTCGAGTCTACAACATTAATCTTAGTTTCGTGCTCTTAAATTTTATTAGGGGTTTGATCCCTTTAAAATTAAATATTAGCTTCAGGCCTTCAAAAGTACATATATGCTCCAAGCCTTTAAAAAAATTACATATAGGCTTCCAGTCATCAAAATACATAAACTCCAACATAAAATAAAATATCACAAACACCAAATTTAAAACAATAAGAATAAAAAGAAAATTATAAATTAATCAAATAAAGATATTAATCAAATAAAGATATTAAACATAAAATTAAAACAACCTATTTGTGATTCAAACACAGGCAATTTGCTTTGCTGGCCAATGATTTTACCTTCTAAACTATCCCGCTACACTTTAGAGGAAGAGACTTATTCGTGCTGATAACGTATTATAAACTAAAGAAGAAGAATAAGATAATGAGAAAACATTTTCTTGTATTAAAAAACAACTAATCCTATTACATAAATATGATCATATATTTATAGGGTAAAGACTGACCCTTCACATGACACAATAAATAGGAAAATAAATCATTAGCCCTTTGGACATCCACTATTATTGAATATAATATTTATTTATAATAGTTACAACATAATAAATATAACTAACAATAATTACTCAAAATAAATAAACATAATATTTTTTTTAATAAATATAATTAGTTTGTAAGTATATAATATTTTATGATAATATACCTATAAGAGGACTTAAAGTGCAATTAATGCTAGCTTGCCATGTGTTGCTATCTTGTTGGTTTAATCAAACACGTGTCAAGATTCTATTAGTAACATGTCACATCTCACCTAATTTATGGAAATACACCATGTGGGGGTAGTTGAGTAATTGAATTAAATAAGGTAGATGACAATTAATGAAACTTTGCCACGTGTTCCATTCCTATTTGCTCGGTGGTCAATTCATGCCACTTGTTTGTTTCCTATTCGGCAGCGAGTCACATCACTTTTATAAAAATATACATCTGTATCGTATTGAAGAATTTCCCTAAAACGCCTATGAACCTATATATATATATATATATATATATTAGTATTTGACTTTAGATGCAATTTCTTTCATAATATTATTCAAAACTTTACATCAATGAGAAAGAGAGAGAGAGAGAGAGAGAGAGAGAGAGAGAGAGAGAGAGAGAGAGAGAGAGAGAGAGAGAGAGAGAGAGAGAGAGAGAGAGAGAGAGAGAGAGAGAGAGAGAGAGAGAGAGAGAGAGAGAGAGAGAGAGAGAACAAGTCGACTAGAAGAGGAAGCTACAAAAGCTGGAGCATCATAACAACACTTCTGCGTCATCCCACCACTACCATTAGGGTAAATTGTATAAGATTCTTAGTTTAACTATGTTTCTAATCCTTTTACTATTTAGTTTTATTATGTTAATCATGAGATAATCATACCATAACTTAGGTTTGCGATTTGTATAACCCCTATTTTTATTATTTAATGTTATTTGGGAATTCCTTGTAACTGATTTGAGCTTGACTTTATAATTGCATTATGAATGGTTTTAATTAAACTTGATAGATCATGTATACCTATAATTTGACCTAAGTTGCCTATATTGTCACCCTAGTTAGTATTTGGGGGTTTAGGGATGAAAATGGTTCATAATTGTCTAGTGTAGTGTAGTGATCCTAACGATCTTGCCCAACTAAATAGTTATTAGGGTTAGAAATTATTCAGCAAATATTGTGTCGGGTCCTCTTACCCAAGTCTCCTAGATATGTTGAGGTTGCTTTCTAAGCTGCCCTAACGGGAGTTAGAAGTATTATAGAATCCCGGGTACTTATAATTTCTCAATTCACCCATATATATTAAATAACTATTTAGTAAGAGGGGTAAGTACTTGTTAACCCAAGTTATATCGCATCTCCATTCTTATTCATCTTAGTTATTTGTATTCTAATTAATTATTTATTTTTGGCTTTTATTTCTTATTATAAAAACCAAACAAATATCATTCTTATTTTTTTTTAGTTTTAACAAGTAATTTCATCTACACTTATATTTAAACATGAGTTTGAGCTAACCGATCAATCCCTGAGAATGAACTTTTACTTTACTTACTATTACTTGCGAATTACATGTGCACTTGCAGGTTCTCGTGGTTTTTTCGAGGTGTGGGTGATTTTATTATCGTATTTTTATCACACCTTAGGCCCCAAAATTAAGATTGGTTGGTTCTTCTTTCTTTGGAATATACGCTATAATAGCTGCAACTTGTGGTGATTTCACGATCTTTCAGCTTGAAAGGTAATCTTCTTGCATGACTCGAACTCAACATTTCTATCACTATTTTGTATAGCCTACACTTTAGTGTTAATACCTTGGCCAATTTGCATAGGAGGGGATTTTTAACGATTCTAAAGATGGTTTGCAATTTGGGAGACTTGATTCCCCAATATCTTCAACGCAATAGAAATGCTCGTTGAACCTCTCATTATTAGCTTGCATGTTTTTACGTCATTGTTAAGAGAGATTGCAATGTCAGCTGAAGCTCGCTATTGGATCCTTCTTGTGGATGAGCTGTAATGTTTTTTGACCAAGACTATCAACATAAGCACCGTAAACAGGCTACGGTGGTGGAGTTGGCTTCACATAGCTTTGTCCCCTTTGATATGGAACTTGGGACCTTGGCTGGAAATTGTTGTTTAGAAATCATGGTTGGTATGAATTACCTTGATTCACGACCCTATTTGGATTTGACCATTGAAGGCTCGGATGATTGTGGTTCCTATATTGATACCCTTTATTACCTGATTGGTAATTCCCCTGACTTGACAAAAAAACATAGATTCTGGATTACTGTCGTCTCCTAGAGTGTGATAATAAATCGAAAAACAGAAAAAACTTACTCACCGCAAGCGTATGGATCATTGACAAGTAATAATAAAGTAAGTAAGGGGGTTATCGTCTCCACATAGACTATGAAGGTTAAGATGATTGTGTTTACGAGTATGGTGGAGTAAATTGAAAAATATAATTAATTAAAGATATTTGTTGAGGTTTTTTATTATATAAACTAAGATGTGAATGTGATAAATAAAGCTTAACTAGGAAGGTTGATAAAGACAGAAAGGTAGAAACTAAAACCTAATGTGAACTACAAGTTGAAATATATGAGAGATATTAGCTTGAGTCTTCCTAGTAATCCCCACAGATATTTAACTTCATGCGCGCGAATTGGTCTTTTCACACTAGTTGCGTATCAATATTCTTCCTAAATTCCTCCTGGGTAGATAATAAGCTATCCTACGATACTAGAGACCTCTCCCGAGTGACCCTACAATGTCGTCAATCACGAGATGGTTTAAATCCTATTGATAACTGGGTTGGTCAAGACCTCCTGCTTCAGTAACGAATACCAAACGTCTATATGCTAAGTCTGTAATCCGACCCCTCCCAGGCAATAGTATAACTTACTAACACTAAACAATACTTGATCAAGGTACAAACAATTAATAATCACAAGAATATAGTCAATGGAATATATTTCACTTCAATTCAATTTAAATCCCAAATTTTATGAAAAGATTTTATGTAACATATAAGGTTCATACATTAAGCAATCCTCAAGAAAAAGGGTTTAGTTTATAACTAAAGAAAGAAAATAAAATATTAAAAAGGTAAATTTCATGTTCAAAATGAAATGCTAAGTAAAATTACTCTAAGATTTGATGGAAAATGGACGTGGAATGGAAAAGAACAGTGAACCCTTCTTCTCCTCTTCTTGATCCTTGATCAAGGAATTATTAGCTCTCTCCAAAAGTGTTACAAATTGTTATGAGCTTCTTAAATCCTTATATAGCCAATGGAAAAAAAATTGGGTCCAACTAGGACTACTTTAGTAGGTTAAAATAGCCCAACCCCATTTTACTTATTGTTGGACTGATTTCAACCACTCTGGAAACCTTGGCATAACTTCTTCATCTTGACAACAAATTGAATTTTATCACCTCTCATGCATCACTGACTTCAAGATCTATCCAAATCAAAATGAAAATTGCCTAAAATCTTGACCGATAATTCATGGTGACTAAATTAAGTGACTTCAATATTTCACCGATAAACGCTCTAACTCTCCAAAATGCCCTTTTGCTCTTTCTACGTCTTTGCTTGGGTTTGGACTCGACTTCTTGGCTTCTCCTCTTTATTGAGATCTCATATCATCCATTTACCTAAGATATTTGATGTCTCCCTAATTGTGATATAACAATCTAGGTTGGAGACATCATTTTAGGTGTTTTTGAGTAATTGATTATAGATTTTTATTCATATTTTGATAATTTCTTATTTCTTGTCTTGATGATTTATTATTTTTAGAGCATATTTGGTTTAATTTGTGTGTTAATGTGAAGCTTCAAAGATATATGAAAATTAATTAGATGCCAAATCAATTCTAAAGAGATAAGGAAAGAAGATATGGAAGGAATCAAAAGATAAAAGGAAGTAAAGATAAAATAGGAAAGAAAAAGTTGCCAAGTAAATCTGAAATTCTGCAGCTACGTCCAGTAAAGTGAAGATAAATTCGAATCGGATGGGAATTTGGATGAGCAATAAAAAGAAAAGGTGTATATCTTTTCGCTGGGTTCGTTTCGATATAAAGTAGGCGAAAATCGAACCAATAACGAATGAGATACGACCAAAACAAGACAACATCATTTATCATCTCTCCTATATTTTAGGAAACGAATTCAAGTTGGACTTGGACTCAAATTACTTGCCTTCTACTCCAAGATTTCAACCTAGGGTCTTCCTAATACCTATAAATACACCCTTTAATCATTGTAAACATGTCTTTGCTTAGTTCTAAGCCATATCATAGTATTTTACTAAATATTAAATTATTAGTATCAAGTTTATCATCCAAAGAAGCAAGCTAACCTGTATAGGAAGATAAGAAGCAAGAAAAAAGAGAGTGATAAACTCCTCTTCTACATCTCTCATTATCTATATTTATGGTAATTAGCTATAGATTTGTGGCTTCACCATATTTCTAAGCTTTAATTCTATAAGTTTTATTATTATTTTTTGGTTATTATTTTGTCTTAAATGCCAGAATACTATTTGTTATCTTAATTGATTTGTGCTTGGCATATATATGTATTATGTGCTTTGACTTATTGTTTCTAGCCCTATATTTGGCCAATCTTAGGACTATCCTTAGTAATTGAGTTAACACCCGGAAGGGGGATTCAATTATTGACAACACCACATAATCGTCTAGTGTGCGGTAGTGATCCTGACGGGCTAGCCTAGCTAGATAGCCATGAAGGTTTGATTTAACCACCAATCATTATGCAGGGTCCCTTTACCCAAGTCCCCTGGTATAGGAGAGGTTGCTCCTAAGTCCACCCTGATGGGGGTTAGAAAGAATTTAGAATCCCGGTTAATATATAATGTTCAATTCACTCTTAAGGTTAGAATAACAACTTAGTAAGATAGACTCATATATTAGTAACTCTAATTTATCTGACTTACATTCATATTTATATATCTGCATTCTTATTTATTATTTCATATCAGATAATTATTCATCTTATTATATTTTATTCTAAACATCTAAATTCATCTACGCTTATTGAATACAAGTAGATCTAACGGATTAAATCCCTGCGAACGAACTTTACTTATCAACTAAACTTGCAAAAGATTTGTAATACTTGTAGTGGGTTTCTCGTGGTAGTAAAGGGTGTGTGTCCTTTATTATTATATTATTTATCTGTTTATTTATCACATCTTTGCCCCCACCAAGTTTCTGGCGCCGTTGCCGGGGATGTATCCATAAGTTAGTTTATTTGTGTTTATTTAGTGTAGAAGTTTTTATTTGTTTTCAGATTTACGCGTTTCTTTTTGTTTCTGTCTTTTTCAGATTTTTAGATGGCTAATCATTGGTTAAAGCTAGGCCTTCCTAGCCCATTCCGAGTGCAACCCATTTGGATTCTCCCTCCAGTTATTCAAGTCATTTGATTCAAGCCCAAACCTGACATGATTAATTAATTCACGAGCTATGGTAAATATAGTAGTGCTACACATCAAGACCTGTTTCGATCTATTCAGAAATTCATGAATTCTGTGATGCCTACTAGTGAAGGTGTTACGCAAGAACAAATGTATTATTTAATGTTTAAATTCTTCTTGACCGGAAAACCAAGCAATTGGTTAGATGATCAAGCTCCCGAGCTAATAAAAAATTGGGACATGCTTCAAGTGATGTCTCCCTTTTTGTTCAAATTTTATGCCCTTAGGAGACATTTTTTTAGGTGATTTTTTGACTTATATGATAGACTTTTAGGCTTATTTCGTTATATTTCATTTTCTCTCCTTGAAATTTATTATATTTCATTTTTAAAGCTTTTGCACGTTAAATGAGCATCAAGATAAGGAGGAGAATCAAGAATTAAAGTCTTAGATCAAGTGGAGAAGTCAAAGGTGAGAAAAGATATCCCGAAGAGTTGACTAAGAAAGCTGCAAATCTGGAATACTGATAGTAATTGCTGATTTTGAGCGACTTTAAGATGGAATTAGCTTTTGGGTCGTGAAATAGATTTTATTCTTTATTGAGCTAGGAAGATTTAGCAACTGGAATGGATCAATTCGGAGTTGATTTGAGGAAGTTACAACCATTTTAGTAATAGTTGCACATCAGTTACAGGATTTCATATTTGGACCTGGGCTTTAATTCATTTAACCTAATCCTCTTAATTAAAAATCTCAATCCGATTTCTCCACTATATATAGAGGCCTTTAGACCTCATTTTTCAGCACCTCTCATATTTATTTCAAATTAAATCATCCTTAGAGAGAGAGAGCGTCAAGAGGCAGAAGTAAGAGCAGGAGCTATAGAATCCATTGTTCTCCAACACCAGTTCTTTTCATCCCTTCAATTAGGTTTCATATTCTATATCTGTATTTAGGATAATGTCTTTTATTTATTTAATTTATTTTTTCTTTCGAACATGAGCTAAATTATTAAGTACTTGAGAATCGCAAATAATGGGTTGAAGCCCAAGTTAATAAATTTATGTTTTTGAATTTGGGATTTTACGATTTAATTTGAGTTGGGTATTTATTATTGGATATTATTTTATGCTTGTTTATTATTTCTTTTTTGATCAATTATAAATAAGTTGTAGTAATTAGGCTATTCACTTTAGTGGCGAAGTGATCACCTTGACGGGGGGTTTAATTACAGACCTAGGTAATAGACGTGTGGTATTCGTCAATGATCCTGACGAGCTTGACTAACCACGCAGCCAATTGGGTAAGGATCTTCAACATTCGAAAGTAGGTATAATCGCCCTAGCGGGGTTTATAATACCGTAGGATAGCTCCTAAGTCCACCCTGACGGGGTTAGGAGATTATAGAGTCCTGACTAATAATTAAATGACAACTCTACCCTTAAACGAAATAGTAATTACATTGACTTAGGTGAATTCCCTTGCGAGACTCAAGTACCATTCTCATCTTGCGTCCATCTTATTTACTAGCATTCTTTTGTTTCAGTTAATCATTTAAGCACTTTATTTTACTGTGTCATTAGTTCTAAATCAAAACCAAACAAAAATCTTTCATATTTTATTTTTTGTATTAGCAATTACTACGACTTATATGTTGAACACTTGGGTTATACCAGACCAAACCCTGAGAATGAATCTAACTTATCGGTTTATTACTTGGACAACCGTACACTTGCGGTTTGTGAGTCCTTAATCTTTATCGCATTATTTTATAACACACAAGGACCCGCCAAGTTTTTGGCGCCGCTGCAGGGGATTGCAGTGTGTGACCCCAGTGTTTAATCCCTAAGTAGTTTTAATTGTTTTTTCCCCGTTTTACGCTTGTTTTTATTTTTTTATTTTACAGGTTCTTATATTCTAGTAATGATCAAGAGATTCAATTAGAGATGTATGGAGGACATTACCCAAATCTTGATCTATTTGACTATTGGGAACACTATTCGGAATAACAACAATGGGGTAGTAACTTCTACCAACAACCTTATTAATACCTGCAAGAGCAAGGATGGAACAATCAATGAATCAGGAATAATCAACAACAATCATCATATCACTATCAGCAAGAGAAAGAATGGAACAACCAGTGGGTTGAAATCATTCAACACTCTCCACCTCATCACTATCCACAAGAGGCACTACAAGAGACATTTTCTAAAGTCCAGCGCCTATTTGAGGAAAGCGATGCAAGAGATCAAGAGCAAAAGGCGAGTAAAGAGGAAAACAGAGTCACCCATGTATTCATACAACAGATGCAAGATGAAATAATTGCCCGAAAGAACTCTCCTAACTTAACCGAAAGTGTTAGAAAGT
Organism: Nemophila menziesii; assembly: GCA_029959085.1. NCBI lineage: Eukaryota > Viridiplantae > Streptophyta > Magnoliopsida > Boraginales > Hydrophyllaceae > Nemophila > Nemophila menziesii. Next base: position 7,705,232 of record JARWIR010000017.1, on the reverse strand, counting down.
CTTATGAAGATTCCACTCCCCCGAGGGATGGAAGAGATCAACTGGAAGAAGTAGTTGAGGATGAGGTGTTGAAAGATGATATTATTGATAGTGATATGACCACCGGGCCAATTATAAATGGAGACCACCTTGTGGTTGATGATCTTGTTAGCATGGTGGAAGAAGGAGTAGCAACAAAAATCCTAGAAATTGAAATATAAATTGCTATTCCTATGGTGCATGCACATGATTAAGATATAGAACGCGAACAGAAAGAAGAGGTGATCGAGATTAGAGAGATTCCATAGAAAAAATATGAAGAGATAATAGTGCAAGAATGGGTTGAAAGCGAAGATGAATCTGAAGTAGTTGAGGGGTCAATTGAAGAATTAAAAGTTCACAATAAAATAGAAGTTGAATCTCCGCCACAAAAATTTTATCAATTACCATCTCCACCAAGAATCTTGAATGAAAATAGAGCTGGAGAATAACCTCCTTTACCAACAATGACCAATATGTGCTATATAGGCAAGGTTCCACACCGCGAGAGCAGAGCGACAAGGATGAGCACCTACCCACCACATTTTAAAGATAAACATGAGATTGAAACAAGGAATCAAAATGAGCTTATACCATTGAGGACGGTCATCTACTATCATGCGGTGGAAAATGAGTTTCGTCAGGAAAGTAAGAAGGCGAAACGAGGTACTTACCCACCCCCTTTCAAAGATCGATTAAATCAAATGTTAGGTGGGAAAGTACCAAAAGTTTCATATCAAGGAAGAGGCGAGTTTAAGCGGAGGAGAACCGCAAAGGCCTTAATACCATCTTTATGGAAGGTAACGCGTCCACCTTAAAGACGTAATAAACAAAAGTGCTTCTTGGGAGATAACCTATGTTTAAAATTGCTTTCATGTCTTTAAATTCGTAGTGTATATTAGAGTAATTGATGTTTATTAGTGGATAATATTTTGAAATGAGGAGAGTGTAGTGTTTTTATGCTTGTAGGTGTTAAGACTTGAGTTTGGGGTGATAGGTATAAGAAACGATCGCTTTCGCACCTTCCAGATGCGTATAATAAGTTGTTGAACAGAAGCTAAACGGGGTCCTGTTTGTCTCTAACCGGGTTCCCGGTTTGTAAAATGTTACAGTTCATGCTTGAAGGGTGAAAACTTTGAAAGACCATAACTTGACGCTCAGAGGTCGGAATTAGCTTTTGCTTGAGCCTAAATCACTTATTTTTTCGAGCCTATGCAATGTTGAAGTAAAAAAGTTCTGATAAACAGCCCAAACTTTCTGACCTACGTGGTGGAGACGCAATTCGTGGTGCGAAATGAAGAAAAACGGAATTTTGAGAATAATGGTAACTCCAATGGAAAATCTAAGTAGTCCAATAGATCGGGAGCGCAATTTCCAATAAAAATGAGTATAAAGTTCACAAGAATTCGAGGTGTAGGCAAGGAGAAATTGAAAAAATAAGATGAAAAATTTCTGCACGAATACGTAACCCCTTGCGTCCAGCGAGTTGGCAATTCACGCTCGAATACCCAACACGTTTTTCACAAGTCGGGAACCCGGTTTCAAAAGCCAACTCTCTGCTCTGTGCGTCGGTGTAGATGCAAGAGAGTTGCGTCCGGGTATTAAAAAAAACTCACAGATTGGAAAGTTCGGAGGTTATAACTTTACGCTCGAATGTCGGAATTTGCTTTTTCTTGAGCCTAAACTGCGTAATTTTTCGAGATCTATCCAGTGGGCAGTTCAAACAGTTCTGAAAACAAACGGGTACCCAGTTAGTCTGAACGGAAACCTAGTTACCGCGCTGGAAAATTGACTTAATCCTTATACAAGTTTCTTCCTCCTTTCCTATAGCCTCACACACAAAAAATACCATTAATGACGAACCCAAGCTCCAAAAACACCTAAATTCCATCATCGAAAACACCAAAATATCACCAATTCATCTCTCTAAAAATCATCCAAACACATAATCAATCACAAACCTTTCCAAAAACACCAAAAAATTCAACTTTTAATCTGAAATTCTTTTTTACCAAAGTTTAAATTATATCCTTTAAACCTCTCCAACACCATAGATAATGGCTACTCATCTCAATTAAACCACCATTGTCACTACTATACCACCTTCAACAACATCGACAGATACAAATTTCATCAATAACTTTCGTACTTTGAAGGTTGGACATTGCAAGTGCAATGTATCAAATCATCATAAATTCCACGGCCAATCCAGTAAAATAGCTAGAACTCTTCTTTTCTTTCTATTACCAGTTGGGAATTAGGATTTTTATTCTAGTTATTTATTGGAGGAATTGTGAATTGTTTGAACCTACCATAATATATATTTTGCAAGTAATCTTTAAGTAGGTGAAAAATTGAGTTCGGGGTCATCCGGGATGACCATGAAGGTTAAGAAAGGTACGAAGAACATGAAGAGAAAAGAAAGTTGGGTATTGAAGGAAGATTTTCGTAGAGGGGATGATGATTTAAAGTGCTAGGAAAAGATGAAGACTTGGGAAATATGACAAAAGAGTTCGAGGTAATGAAGAACACTTTATTTAAGATGAACGCAACAAGTAATGATCTTTAGAGCTTGATAAAGAAGTATTCAGAACCTCAACCTGAAACACACATAATCGGCCTAGTGCCGATCCAGATATTTTTTCCTATCCTTTTCTCATTTAGTAGTGTCTATTATTTTTATTCGCTTTATATAGTCTTTTCGAGTCGTGGGGTCACGACTCATTTTTGAGTTTGGGGTGGGGTATAGTGGCCTCATCCCAATTTTATGTGTTATGTGTTTTTTACGGCTTTTCAAAAAATTTAAAATCAAATAAAAATTAGTTCATGAATGATTTGACTGTAGAGTTTGTTGAATGTCCCCATAAGCATACTTTTTGTAAATTAATGATAGAAAATAGTAGACTTTAGAATTAATGTAAAACACAACTTGAATGCATGCAAACGCTAAATAATATATAGGAAAAATTAATGAACAATGCAAAAGATGTAAGCTTGTACTTGGTAAGAATGAGTGGTGTGTAGAACGTGAGATCTAAATGAGTAGAGAACCCACTTAATTATGAACTAGAGGTGAACTATGTATAGAGGAAAATGATAGCGGCAGTTCTTTGATAGCCACTTGAGACTTTTTTAGCTTTCTAACACGTGATTAATGTTATATCCCTCTTAGCCCATTTTTAAGTCTTTAAGCCTTTATTTTGAAGCCATATTATAAGCTTATCCTTTAGATGTTAGGACTATACCATATGACCCGCACTTGAATCACGATGGCTTAAGAGTAGTTGTCCTTGAGCTTGAGTTTGGGGTGAGGGAATCTATTATTACATTTGTTGAGTAGATTTGTGATGTGCTTGAATGATTATGCACTTTATTGTAATTTTCTTTGCCAATTTCAGAAAAGAAAAAGAAAGAAAAAATAAAAAATTGAGAAAATAAGTTAGCATGACATCTCACATTAAAAAGAATGTCATGTTTAACTTACAAAAAAAAAAAGAGATTGAATAATGAAATAAAAGAACGGCAAAGGAATATTTTTGTAATTATATTGATAGGTTGGGTTAATACGCATTGCTTATTAATCTTCCCTATCTTCCCTATCTTTTTGTAACCTATGCTTGTTTAAGGGTAGAATTGGTATTAGTATATTAGTCGGGACTCTAATATCTCCTAGCCCCATGTCGGGTGGACCTAGAAGCTATCCTACAATACTATAAACCCCTATATGGGCGAATATGCCTCTTCGGATGATAAGAATTTACCTCTTTGGCTATGTAAATAGTTAAGCCGGTCGGTCAATAATGGACATTACATGGGTATTACCTAAGTCTGTATTCAAACCCCCCTGTCGGATGATCACTTCGCCACTAAAGTGAATAGCCCAAATACTAACAGCTAATTCTAGTTGCGCGGAAAAGAATTAGTAAATAAGAACAAAGTAATATCCAATATCTAAGACTCAGTTCAATTTAAATCATAACAATCCCAAATTCAAAACATAAATGAATTAATTAGGGTTCATCCCTTTATTGCGATTCTCAAGTATATGAAAGTTTAGCTCATGATAAAATTAAATACTGAAAATAGACAAAAGGAATTCATAATTCAATTACAGAAAATAAAGTGATAACCTAAAGGGTAGGATGACTGTTGTTGGAAGAACATAATTCCTCCAGCACTAGCTTCTCCTTGCCTTCTTGCTCTGACTTGAAATCCTTAAGCCTCTTGTGTAATTCTCTGAAGTGTATGTAAAGATGAGGCTAAGGGGTGTATTTATAGGTGTTAGCAAGCCCTAATTCGAATTTACTTGGAGTGGAAGACAAGGCAAGAACTGTTTAATTCGCAGCCCTAAAATCTAGGAAAAGTAAGATTCTGCTACTGATTTGTTTTGGTCATATCTCCTTCAATACTTATCCGTTTGACGCGTTCCAATAGTCGAAACCACTTGTCTCGGAAATCTATACCCATTGGTTCAGACCATTCTCCAAAATTCCAAGCCGATCGTAAGTTATGAGCTTGTCTTTAGAACGTGGCTGGAATTTCAGATTTGTTTGGTAGCTTTATCTTTTCCTTCATTGCATATATCCTTCCTTAATCTTCTTATTTCCATGTATATCTCTTTCCTTTACTTCTTTGACTTGACTTGGTCTCTAATTGATTACCATATATCTTTTAAAGCTTCACAATAAATAAATAATTAAACCGCATATGCTTTAAAAATAATAAATCCAGAATTCAAGACTAGAAACAAGAAAGTGCACTCTAAAATTAGAAACTCGAATAAAAATACTTCCTAACACGCTAAAATACTCTAAGACTTTAATTCTCACTTCTCCTCCTTGTATTGGTTTTTCATGAAATTCAAGAACCTACTAACTTTGCACTAAAAATAATCAAATTAACGCACAAAAGCTTTAAAAATGCAAATAGTTTAATTCCAAGGGGAGACATTGTTATATGACAAAATAAGCATACAAGTCTATCAAATAAGTCAAATATTCACCTAAAAGGATGTCTCCAAAGGGCTAATAATTAGAACAAATAGGGAGACATCAAGACCCCAAACTCATACCTTTGTCGTCCCGACAAAGTAAAATAAAAACAAAGGATCTTTTAGGTGAACGCAGAAGGTAGAATCTAGTAAATATTCCCAAAGCACGACTTAAAACAAATCTCATATAGTATCATCTAAGAATTAATATACACATGCACATATCATGCAAAATCAAACACAAAATTATATCAATCCAAAATTAATTTCACAATGCTAGAAGGTTACGCTTGGTACTTATCTCAAGATGGTGGCTATAGGGTGTTCCTCGATCCTTACTTGCTTTGAACGCTCCACTTAGCATACTCCTTATTAACTCACTGTGTATCTAGGAATCACGAGGTCTTTATGGTTTTAATATCGGCTTAGGGACGGTATGATATGTATATTTGGTAAATTTGAAGTGAGCTTTTGGCTCTCTCCTCACTTACCATCAACAAACTGTCCAAGAGCTTAAATTTACACTCGAATAACGTTCTCACTCAACCCATTTGACGCACTAATGTAGCATCCCCAAATAAACCCAATAAGCACTAAAGATGATTCACATACAAATTTCCTTTTTGCCGGTCCAAATATTTATTATTTTCATATGAAATTTTTCTTTTCTTTTGTATAGTCATGACACTCTTTTTGATGCTGAGATATCATGCTATTTTTTCATTCAATTTTTTTTCTTTTCATAACTTTTTCATATATTTTTTCATTTACTCTTACCCCGACAAAGGGTTACAATACAATAAACCTGTGAATCATCATCAAAATATAACACAGAGCATAATTGATAAGCTCAAAAATCCCAACCCGATGTAAATTCCCATAATAGTGGACCCACCACCCCAAACTCAAGCTCAAGACAGGAAGTCTCATGATCGTGATTCAAGTGCGGGTCATATGGTCATGCCTAACAAACTAAAGTGATGTTGGCTTATAATGTGGCCACAAAAGAAAGGCTTAAAGGATAAAAATTTGGCTAAGAAGGATATAATCAATTCAGGGATAGAAGGCCAAAAAGGAATCAAAGTGCTAACAAAGAACTACCTCTATCATATTCCTATTTACACAGCTTGCCTCTAGTTCATACCTAAGTGGGTTCTCTACTCATTTAGATCTCACGTTCTACAAACCACTCATTATCCTTAAGCACAAGTTTACTTCTTTTGCATTGTTCATTAATTCTTCCTATCAATTACCTCATATTTGCATGCAATCAAAGTGCGTTTTACACTAACTCCTAAAGTCAACTATTTTCTATCATACATTCATAAAAAGCATGCTTAATGGCGGCATTTAAAATACTCTACAGTCAACGCAACCCTTAAACTAATTTTTATTTGATTTTAAATTTTTTGAAAAAGCAATAAAAACCATAAAATTGGGATGAGGCAACGAACCCCACCCCAAACTCAAAAATGAGTCGTGTCCCCACGACTCGAAAAAGACTCAATAAAGCAAATAAACAAATAAAACAAATGAGAAAAAGGATAGGAAAACGTATCTGAACCAGCACGAAGCTGGTGTCCATGGTTGCGTTCAGGTTGAGCTCGTCTTGTTGCGTAGGTGGCATGTTGAACATTGCTCACTCCATGTAATATGTGTTGTTTAAGCTCCAACTCTTTTGTGTCTTTTCCTATGGTTGTCAACACCTCTTCATGATTATCCTCCAAATTTTCCATCTTTCAACTACATCTTTCAACACCAAAAGTAATAAGAGATTCTTCAACTTCTTCTTCCTCTTCATGGTATTATTGTCTTCCCAATCTTCGTCATCTCAATGAACCACAAACTCAAAACTTCAAATAATAAAAAACTAGAGAAGAGTTTTGAAATTTGATGTTTTGAGGATTTGTAATGAAGGATTATGGTGTTATATGAGATGGGTAATGAATATATAATGGCTTGGGGAAGGTTTAATGTATAGGATTGAAGCTTTTATGAAGAGGCTTAAGGTTGAAGGAGGAGATTTCTTGATGATCTTGAAGGATTGTGGTATTGGATGTGTGTTTGGAATGAGATAGGAGGAAGGATTTAATGTTCTTGGGTGTTGTAGTGGTCTTTGTGCAGGTATATAAAGGTTTAGGGTCTGAAAAATTCGTTTTGGAGAGGCTAGGGTTACTTCTTGATAAGGTAAGAAGTGGAATTGGAATAAACCACCTCAAAACCGTCATCGCACCGGCATACCGGCAAAAACGCCGGCTTACCGGTGCTGGACGTCTTCCTTTTTGTAACATTCTGCCTTGAACCCGAATCCACTACCCGAGGCCACGTGTTTTTGGGCACCGGCATACCGGTGGTATCACCGGCTAACCGGTGCGCTGTTTTTCACACAATCTCCCTCCGTCAAAATACCCGAGTCGAGCACCCCGAGGGCACGTGTTTTTGGTCCACCGGTATGCCGGTGATCTGACTGGCTAGCCGGCCAGTACCGCAGATTTTTCCTCTTTTGTTCCTCAACACCCCAAACTCAATTCTTGCATAATTAACTCACTACCTTTCTCATTTCTTTTAAAAGTAGACACTAAGACTCGACAATTACTTAGAATTATACACTAGGAATTGAAAAACATAAAGCAATAAACTAATATACAATAAAATGGCTTTTGTTTAACGTCGTTAAGCTCGACGAGTTACCTCATGAATCATTTTTTCACATAACCTCCCCAGCAGTGAGTGAGGTTATCAACATTTGCTACACGAATTTGCATCCCTTAGCCTATATTATAACCAGTTTATTTGAAATAAACTTTGTGACCATGAACGGTCCTTTCCAAGAACTCTTGGCTTCGCGCGCTTTTGGAGGAGGATCAGGCTTTTTCATTGCGACCTCTTCGCCTATTCTGAACTCCCTCTTCTTTCTCTCTTTCTTAGGTTCTTTTGGAACCTTCATAGCTTGCTTCTTTTCTTTCTTCTTCGCATGATCGAGGTGTGGCTTTTCCTTAGGATATGGAGGATCTTTATTAGGTGGTTTCTTTCTGAGCTCTCTTTCCTATATTCCTAAGGTTTCCACAACCTTAGTTGGCTCTTTTTGTTCAATCACATCAATCCGGAAGCAATCCTCCTTGGGATCCGGAAACTTCATTAGTTTAAACACGTTAAATTTTATCTCTTCGTCTTGGATACGCATAATCATTTCACCGTTCTCTACATCAATCAAAGTACGCCCCATGGCTAGGAATGGTCTTCCCAAAAATGGGGACATTCCTATCCGCGTCGTAATCAAGTATAACAAAATCAACAGGAAAGATTAACGTACCTACCTTGACGAGGACATCTTCTAGTCTTCCCGCTGGATGTACGAGGGATCTGTCAGCCATTTGCAAAACCACAGAGGTGGGTTATGCGTTTCCTATCTTCAACTTTTCAAAGACTGATTTGGGCATGAGATTAATACTTGCTCCCAAATCGCATAAATCTTTCCCTTGCCACTTAGCACCAATGGAAATCGGGATCGTAAAACTTCCAGGATCAAGTAATTTAGGTGGAAACTTACTTTGGCAGATGGCACTACACTCTTCTGGCAAACCCACCATTTCATTCTCAAGATATTAACTCTTGCTAGTGATAGCTCTTTTCAAGAATTTCATGTATTTCGGTACACCTTTAATAGCTTCCAAGAAAGGTATATTAATGTTAAGCTTACTCACCATGTTCATGAATCTCTGATATTCCGCAGTATCTCTTTTCTTCTGAACTCTTGAAGGGAATGGTGGAGGAGGATGGACTTCTATAGCATCTTTCTTCTTCGGATTTTCCGGAATCTTCTCCACTTCCACTACTTCTGGTTCATCTTCTTTTTCCACTACATCCTCTACCGTTTTCTCTTTCGCAATTGTTTCTTTTTCTTTCATAACGGGAAAAGGTGGTGGTGGAAGATTCTTACCACTTCTACGATAGATAGCGTTACATTCTTCAGTACCGCTTGGTAATTGTCCATGTGTACACTGATTTAATTGCTTTGCCATCTGAGCCATCTGATTTTCTATCAATTTAAGTGTTGCGATCGTAGTCTGTTGAGCGTTGAATAATGTCACCAAGGTTTTTTGAACATCTAACACACCTTCTTGAGGTTAAGCAGGTAGAGCTTTCTAATTCATGGTGTCGGCATAAATGTCTTGAGGAGGTTGTCTCTGAGCTTGATTTCCGTACCCTTGTCCCCCTTGGTAGTTATTTTGTGGTCTTGGCTGATAGTTATTACCTTGGGGACGCGGTTGATATGCATAAGTTGGATTAGCGGCCCCATTTGGATTTGAATATTGGAAACCAGGATGGTTTCTATTCGGTTGATAATCTTGACCACCTGAATTATAGTTCCCTCGGTTGGAAATAAACATTACGGCTGCAGGATTACTTCGACAATGCTCCCAATCATGATCTTGTACACCACAGTTAGAACACCCATAAACTTCTTGCGTAACATTAACATCTGCTCTTCTACCTAAAAGACCGTTTGTAACAGCTAAAGTAAGTTGTTTCAATTGCTGCTCCAAAGTGTTCTTCAATTTATTCTCCAATGAGGAGAATTTTTCCTCAATCATGGCACTATTTTCTCTTCAACCTCGGATTGGTGTCCTTACGGTATTCCAACCATCTCATTCATCACGGTTCAATTCAAAATAATCTTAGCATGGACTGGTTGTACCTGTAAAAATCCACCACCACAAAGCAGGTCTAAGTCTTTTCTTGAAGGTCCATCAAGGTCTTTATAAAATATTTTCATTTGTTGTATTTCTGTAAGGCCATGATCAGGGACTCTTCTCAAACAAATCTGAAATCTTGTCCAACTTATACCCAAAGCCTCGTCTTGATCTTGTCTGAACGAGGTTAATTCAACTTGCGCATCTAATCTCATATTTGTTGGGTAGTATCTATCGAAGAACGCAGTTTGTAATGCGTCCCAGGTAGTGATTGATCCAGGTTCTTAAGAATCATACCATTCACTTGCTCCATCTATAACAAAATACCTAAAATTTGCAAAATACATTTGATCACTCGTCACTCCTTGTGTAATATAGGAATCGCAAATTTTCATGAACTTCTGTACAGCACGGATTGGATCTTCGCCAGGTGCTCCTCGGAAAGTGCCCTAACTCTGAAATTGAGACAACATACCAGGATCGGGTCTGCATCTCGCAACATTAATATCTGTGGGGCCAATTCCGAGGGCAGGAGCTCGAAACAGAGCTTGTTCATGACCATTGACGAACCACAGATCATTGTTCTGAGGAGGTTGAACTTGTGGAATATTTTGACCATTCTGTTGATTCAATTGTTGATTTTCGACTCCTTCCATCTCTGCTTCTCTAGCCAACCTCTCTCTACTAACTCTTTTGCTTTATCTTCTCTCTTTCTTTTGTTTTCTTCTCGAACTAGGTTTTCAAGATTCTCAAGGATCACGAGATCTTCAAGCATATACCAAAACCTGTAAATCTGAGGAAGAAAGAACAACCCAAAGCGTAAAACTGAAAAATAAAAATAAAACTAAACTATCAATTAAACTACTAAAAATTAACACCGGGGTCACATGCTACCGTCCCCGGCAGCGGCGCCAAAAACTTGGTGGGCCATGGTATGTTAGAAAATAATAAAGATAAATAGAGGAACCACAATTACTGGAAGTGCACGGTTATCCAAGTAATATTCAATAAATCGAGTTTCGTTCTCAGGGACGGATTAGGTTCAACCCAAATATTAATCTAATAGTAGAAATAATTGCTTGACAGAAAAGTAAAATAATAAATTTTTGTTTGGTTTTCTTAAAACTAAATACGCAAATAAATAAAGACTAAAAATAAATTAACAGAAAAGAAATAAAACAAATAAAAGACTACTTCAGATATGAAAGATACTTGAGTCTCGCAAGGAATCCTCCTAATTAACGTAACCTATGCTTGTTTAAGGGTAGAATTGGTATAAATATATTTGTCGGGACTCTAATATCTCCTAGCCCCCCCTGTCGGGTGGACCTAGGAGCTATCCTAAAGTACTATAAACCCCTATATGGGCGAATATGCCTCTTTGGATGATAAGAATTTACCTCTTTGGCTATGTAATTAGTTAAGCCTGTCGGTCAATAACGGACATTACACGGGTATTACCTAAGTCTGTATTCAAACCCCCCTGTTGGATGATCACTTCGTCACTAAAGTGAATAGCCCAAATACTAACAGCTTATTCTAGTTGCGCGGAAAAGAATTAGTAAATAAGAACAAAGTAATATCCAATATCTAAGACTCAATTCAATTTAATTCATAACAATCCCAAATTCAAAACATAGAATAAATTAATTAGGGTTCATCCCTTTATTGCGATTCTCAAGTATATGAAAGTTTAGCTCATGATAAAATTAAATACTGAAAATAGACAAAAGGAATTCATAATTCAATTACATAAATAAAGTGATAACCTAAAGGGTAGGATGACTGTTGTTGGAAGAACAGAATTCCTCCAACACTAGCTTCTCCTTGCCTTCTTGCTCTGACTTGAAATCCTTAAGCCTCTTGTATAATTTTTTGAAGTGTATGTAAAGAGGAGGCTAAGGGGTGTATTTATAGGTGTTAGCAAGCTCTAATTCGAATTTACTTGGAGTGGAATACCAGGCAAGAACTCTTTAATTCGCAGCCCTAAAATGTAAGAAAGGTAAGATTGTGCTGCTGATTTGTTTTGGTCATATCTCCTTCAATACTTATTTGTTTGACGCGTTCCAATAGTTGAAACCACTTATCTCGGAAAGCTCTATCCATTGGTCCATACCATTCTCCCAAATTCCTATCCAATCTTAGGGTATGTTTGGATTAAGGAGGGATAATTTATTAAAGGATAGGAAGGGAGAGTATAACAAGGGAATGAAAAGGAGAGTATTTGATCTTGTTTGGATTGAATAAAAAGAGAAGGGGGGATTTTATTAAAGGATAACATTTATCCGGTGTTTGGATTAGAAGAATAATGGGAGGAAGGGATTCTTTTTATAACTAAATGACTCATATACCCCTATTAAAATATTTTATAAAGAAATAATAAGGGTAATTTAGACATTACAACATAATAAAAGAATCCTTCCTTCCTAATCCCACCGAATTGGAGGGATTGAATATATGGGTTCGTAAGGGATTGCAAGTATCCTTTAATAAACTATCCCTTCTACTTATTTCCAAAACAAACAACGGATGAGATTATCATTATCCTTTAATACAATCCCCTCCCTCCCAATCCCTCCATCCAAACATACCCTTAAGTTATGAGCTCGTCTTTAGAACGTGGCCGGAATTTCAGATTTGTTTGGTAGCTTTATCTTTTTCTTCATTGCATATATCATTCCTTAATATTCATATTTCCATGTATATCTCTTTCCTTTACTTCTTTGACTTGACTTGGTCTCTAATTGATTACCATATATCTTTTAAAGCTTCACAATAAATAAATAATTAAACCGTATATGCTTTAAAAATAATAAATCCAGAATTCAAGACTAGAAATAAGAAAGTGCACTCTAAAATTAGAAACTCGAATAAAAATACTTCCTATCACACTAAAATACTCTAAGACTTTAATTCTCACTTCTCCTCCTTGTATTGGTTTTTCATGAAATTCAAGAACCTACTAACTTTGCACTAAAATAATCAAATTAACGCACAAAAGCTCTAAAATGCAAATAGTCTAATCCCAAGGGGAGAAAGTGTAATATGACAAAATAAGCATAAAAGTCTGTCAAATAAGTCAAATATTCACCTAAAAGGATGTCTCCAAAGGACTAATAATTAGAACAAATAGGGAGACATCAACTCCTCCCTTTCTTTTTCTTTCCTGGCTTCTCTTGGAACCTTCGTGTCACGTTTTTTGGTTCTCTTCTTCGCAACCTGTTTAAGAGCGTCTAAAAACAAACAATCTCCCGGAGAATCACGGAACTTCATTTCTTTGAATACCTTAAATTTCATCTGTTCGTCTTGGACCCTCATAATCAATTCACCATTCTTAACATCAATTAGTGTATGCCCTGTGGCTAAGAATGGTCTACCCATGATGATGGGGACATTCTTATCCGCGGCGTATTCAAGAATAATAAAATCACAAGGAAATATAAAACTACCAGCTTTAACTAAAACATCTTCAATTTTACTTACTAGTTGGGATATGGAGCGATCTGCCATCTATAATACTACTGAAGTAGGTACTACCTCTCCTATGCTGAGCTTATCGAACAGGGACTTTGGAATGAGATTGATACTCACGCCTAAATCACATAATGCTTTCCCGGTCTACCCTTCTCTAATAGCAATGGGAATTGTAAAACTTTCGAGATATTATAGCTTCGTTGGCAACTTGCTTTGGCATATCACACTACACTCCTCAATTAATCCAATCATCTCCTCAGTTTCTAAACTTCGTTTGTTAGAAAGAATGTCATTCATGAATTTCAGATATTTTGGCATTATCTTGAGAGATCCTACAAGCGGTATGTTGATAACTAATTTTCTCACCATTTCAAGGAACTTCTTGATATCTTTCTCATTGTTCTTATTTTTGGCACGTGATGGGAATGGTGGGGGAGGACGTGTATTGTTTACCACTGAGCTCTTATTCTTTTCTGGTGTCTTCTTTGGGACACTCTTTGGTTCAATTACCTCTTCGATTTTATCTTCAACTATTTCTTCAACCACTTCAGGAATAGGGGTTGGTTCTTTTGGTTGTTTTGATTCTTCCACTCTAGGCGGAGGTAATTCTTTTCCACTTCTTAATTCAACTTGAAAGTCCTAGAGGGGGGGTGAATAGGATTACTAAAAAGATTAATGCCTAATTAAAAAATCTTTTGGATAGATATAAGTTTATGAAAGAAACTTCTAAGACAACTAATATATCAAACACTTATGGGATCATGCATAGGATAAGCTAGAGGTTCGATATATAAGTTTAACAAGTAAAACGAGTTTCTATTTTCTTACTACTCTAGATGACAATAGGTTGATTAACTAGAAAAACATTATTACGATATTTATACTAGCAAGTAATCAAACAAATAAAGTGCGGAAAGTAAATAGAGTAGGGATAGAAAGATACACGAGATTTATAGTGGTTCGGTTTCCCTACATCCACTACCTAAGGAAGCCTCCTTAGGATTTCAAGCTTTTCACTAAGCTTCCGTGTCTCTCTTAACCGGGTCGAGAACACAATAACCCTTACAACCTCTTCGATAACACGAAGGACAAACACTTGTGCTATCGCAACACAAGGACAACCTCTTCGAAACCACGAAGGACAAACACTTGTGTAATCACAACACAAGGATACCAAGTATACTCCCTATACTTGAATTCTCTCTTAATCTATCTATTACAAGACCTAGACTTAAGAGGATAGATACAAAGTGTTTAAAGGGGTGCAAGCAACTTTGCTAGATAATCTCCTAAAGAGTAGATATGACTATAAGCATGTAAACTCCTCTTGAGTAGATAATAACTTTGAAGCTTATTGGTTTAAGCTCTTGATCAAGCTTGGATAATTAACTTTGATAGCTTGTGACCTCTAACTTTGTAGGAGAAAGATATGTATGATAGTTGAAATGTTAGAGGTGAGTTTCTCCTTCAAGGAGCTCATATTTATAGCACAAGAAAGTCCCCAACGGATATAAAGTTGATGGTGAACTTTGTTCCAAACCGGGTTCCCGGTTTCCCAAATGCGGGTACCCGGTTTTCAATTGTAACGGCTATATTAACTTGATGTTGACTTGAGCTTCACCAAACCGGGTTCCCGGTTTTCCCAAATGCGGGTACCCGGTTTCTACTGACTTGGAGATTTTGATATTTTGATTCGTTGCTCGGATGGAAAAGTTTTCTTCACGAGAGTTGTTGTAAACATCATTTTAAGAACCTTTGTTGTTGATCATGAAAGCTAATTCTCAATGTACACATAAGATAAGGTTAAAAGTAATGGTATGAAAATTAGCTACTAAGGATATGAAAATAAGGCTATGATCAAAATGATGTTAATTGTGCTTTTTGATGAATTAGAGTGCAAGATAATAAAGTGAGATTAGCACACTAAACAATAGAGGATTTGTCACATTAAAACACCTAATCGATGGGGGCAATATGCCAACAATCTCCCCCTTTTTGATGATGACAAATCAATCACTAAAACACATATGGAGATTAACTCCCCCTCACAAAAAGCATTAAGTCAAAGTGTATTTTCATGAAAAAGACATGCATTTGTGAGTTTTGTAAAGTGCAAGTTTTGAAAGTTTTAGTGCACATATTTCTCCCCCTTTGTCTTCATCAAAAAGACGAAATAAATGTATAATCCATAACTAAGGAAGAAGAGCAAAAACTCAAGTGAATAGATTTTAAACAAACAATATTTAGAAAGTGCAAGAGTTTTAGAGATTGGATAGTTTTGAAAGAAATGCACAAAGATAGATAATTGAAGAGCAAGAGTTTAAGAGATAGAGACTTATTACCAACTCCTTGATCGATAGATTTTCATTTCATATGCTTTCTAATGACACAAACGATTAGTTGCAAAGTATGAGAGAAAGAGATTAGCCAAAGCATTTAGAGTTTCGAACAAAAACTCCCCCTTACAAAATGCATAGAGTTTGTTTCAATTTGTAAAAAGTTTTGAACTACAATTTTTACCCTACTAAGAATATTTGAAATCATGTAAAACAACATTAGGGGGTAAAATGTATTTTTGAAAAGCATGGGTGATAAAAAAAAATTCAAAAGTTTTAAGGACTCAAAAGCAATTTGAAAAATCTTTTAGGGACCTAAATGCAATTTTCAATCATTTTGGGAACTAAGACAAATTTGAACAAACTATAGGGACTAAAATGCAATATAGGATAAGATCAAGGATAAGAGAGCAATAGTACCTATATCATCAAGGAAAATGTTAGTAATATCAAAGCATAAACTTGAAGCAACTAAACATTAAATTTCCAAAATAAAATCATAGCATACTAAAACAAATATCCAAATTAAACACCATAGCATACTAGATCAAATATCCAAATCAAACCAAGTCAAACATAAAGCATCCTAAACCATTATCCAAATAAAACATGTAGCAATAATATCCTAGATGGCCAAAACACGGACCCTAAAACAAATAAAGCACAAACACCACAAACTTAGTCCAAAACACTAAGAAACACATAAAAGCCAAGTAAAATGAAGATTAAACTAAAAACACCCAAACAAGAACGATTTAGCGATTATCACGAGGAGAGCGGCTCCTAGACCTTCTTCCATTTCCAACATCATCACGAAGACATGAAACTTCATTTTTCAACCCCTCAATTCGATTATTCATATTTTCAAACCATCCTTTGATTTCCGCAAAACCCTCTTTAATAACATTCAACAAAGTAGATTCAACTTTATCAAGATCATCTTTAGTAGCGACATTTGAGGAAGAACCAATGGAATATTTTGAACGGGAAGTGGTATAAGACGGAGGAGGATTAATAGGCATAACCTCACGGGAAGGAATGTTAAGAGACTCAATAGTGGGACCCGAGGAAGTGATATTTTGACCAACATTTTTCAAGATAGTTTTTCGAAGATTTTCGGGAAGATGATCAAAAACATGCTTATCAATGTATTCTCCATTGTAAACGAAGATTTTCATAGTTTTCAAAAAAGGAATATCAAACCTCCAAATTGGTTCAAAATCACGAGGGTCAAGAGAGGGAGATATTTTCTTAATATTGATTAAGAGATAACTTAGAGCAATACCATATGGTAGAGTAGAATTCGAATGAGCACGATAATCCAAGTTACGAATGAAAATTTTGCAAAAATTGATAGGCCTTTTCGAATAAAGATGAAATAGAAGGATTGCTTCATAAGGAGCAATTGTACCATCTTTCCTATCTTTTCCTAAAAGACAAAACAAGATAATTTTGTGTGCCAAACGAATATCCGGAGTAAATAAACTCGATAGCCAAGGTTGAGTATGGGTTTGAATCATTTTTGAAGACATAAAAGCCTCAACCTCGTTTTTCAAAGGAATATCAATCAATTCTTTACTTCTATTCCAACCCGAAACTATAAAATTCTCATAACCACTATTTTGAAGTTTAAAAGCTTTTTCAATGGTTTTTGGAGTAATGGAAAGATTTTTGTTTGAAACCATTGATTTTAAAGTGCAAGAATCACAATCAAGTGGATGGATATTTTTGTAAAAATCATTAACAAGGGATTCATAAGACTTATTTTCTAGAGATAGGAAAAAATCTAATCCTTGGAATTGAAATAAATGGAAGAGATTAGAATTTGAGCCATTTACCAAAGAGATGGAAGCACTAAGAGAAGGAGATGAAATTGATCTTCCCCAAAGGATCTTGATGTTTTTCCTCACCATTCTTTGTCTTGTGGGTTCTTCTTCAAGCTCTAAATCATCTTCTTCATCTTCATAAAATGGGTCTATCTCAATATCTTCATCTTCTTCATCAATGATTCTCTTGTTTTTGGAAGCCCTTGAAGCTCTAGAAGCTTTGGAAGATGAAGCCATGGCCAAGGAGATGATGAAGGTTTAATGGAGGAGTTAGGGTTTGAAGGGTTTTCGTTTTTGAGAGAGAAAGAGGAGAAAAACGGTTTTGAAAAGTGAAGGAAAAGAGTAAAGACCAAGGGTTTTGACAAGTCGGTTTTTACACAGAATAGGAACCGGGTTCCCGCATTCACCAAAACCGGGTACCCGGTTTCCTTCTGTATGCCTCGGTTTTGAGGGGTATGAATGAAATAAAACAATTTTGCAAAATCACCCGAAACAAAAACGAAACCTCCCCAATAGTTTAGACATGTTATAAAACTACCAAAAACATTTTTGTTATGAAAAATTATGAAAAGGAAATCACGAAAATAGAGAAAACGGTTTATTGCAAAAAGACCCCTATATTTTTAAAAAAGTACAAAAAGACCCAAAGTGAAAACTAAGCAATTTTAAAGCATGAAAGGGTCAAGACTTGCAAGATATAGCACATAGAGGATAAAGCACATAAAACACATAGTAAACATTAAGATAAAAAGGAAGAAAGGAGAGAATTCACCGTATTTTCCTTTTACGAGGTATGAACGTCCTTTTGCATATAATTCAATTTTCTTGACGCTCAACACCTTTAATGAATATTACTATGGTAACCGAGGTGGAATGGATCCGGGAATATGATTAGTATTTTTCACGATCCATGTCGGTTTTTCATTTTGAGTGAGCTCCTCATTGGTGAGTTCATCATGATCTATTTCTTCTTGATTTGACTTAAGAACTCCCGCTTCATTTAACTCCTCTTTATAAGGAACAAATGGACCTTCCTTTACGATTCTCCATTGATCGGGATCTTCGGCTTTGATAAATTCCTCCATTTTTGTTCTCCAAGCAAAAAAGTAAGTTTCTACAAAAAGTGGAGGTCGAGTAGAAGACGAACTTTCCAAAAGATTAAATTCCATATCGTTTACTCTACTAACGATTAAGCTATTCACGTAGAGTTAGGCTCTGATACCAATTGAAAGTCCTAGAGGGGGGGTGAATAGGATTACTAAAAAGATTAATGCCTAATTAAAAAATCTTTTGGATAGATATAAGTTTATGAAAGAAACTTCTAAGACAACTAATATATCAGACACTTATGGGATCATGCATAGGATAAGCTAGAGGTTCGATATATAAGTTTAACAAGTAAAACGAGTTTCTATTTTCTTACTACTCTAGATGACAATAGGTTGATTAACTAGAAAAACATTAATACGATATTTATACTAGCAAGTAATCAAACAAATAAAGTGCGGAAAGTAAATAGAGTAGGGATAGAAAGATACACGAGATTTATAGTGGTTCGGTTTCCCTACATCCACTACCTAAGGAAGCCTCCTTAGGATTTCAAGCTTTTCACTAAGCTTCCGTGTCTCTCTTAACCGGGTCGAGAACACAATAACCCTTACAACCTCTTCGATAACACGAAGGACAAACACTTGTGCTATCGCAACACAAGGACAACCTCTTCGAAACCACGAAGGACAAACACTTGTGTAATCACAACACAAGGATACCAAGTATACTCCCTATACTTGAATTCTCTCTTAATCTATCTATTACAAGACCTAGACTTAAGAGGATAGATACAAAGTGTTTAAAGGGGTGCAAGCAACTTTGCTAGATAATCTCCTAAAGAGTAGATATGACTATAAGCATGTAAACTCCTCTTGAGTAGATAATAACTTTGAAGCTTATTGGTTTAAGCTCTTGATCAAGCTTGGATAATTAACTTTGATAGCTTGTGGCCTCTAACTTTGTAGGAGAAAGATATGTATGATAGTTGAAATGTTAGAGGTGAGTTTCTCCTTCAAGGAGCTCATATTTATAGCACAAGAAAGCCCCCAACGGATATAAAGTTGATGGTGAACTTTGTTCCAAACCGGGTTCCCGGTTTCCCAAATGCGGGTACCCGGTTTTCAATTGTAACGGCTATATTAACTTGATGTTGACTTGAGCTTCACCAAACCGGGTTCCCGGTTTTCCCAAATGCGGGTACCCGGTTTCTACTGACTTGGAGATTTTGATATTTTGATTCGTTGCTCGGATGGAAAAGTTTTCTTCACGAGAGTTGTTGTAAACATCATTTTAAGAACCTTTGTTGTTGATCATGAAAGCTAATTCTCAATGTACACATAAGATAAGGTTAAAAGTAATGGTATGAAAATTAGCTACTAAGGATATGAAAATAAGGCTATGATCAAAATGATGTTAATTGTGCTTTTTGATGAATTAGAGTGCAAGATAATAAAGTGAGATTAGCACATTAAACAATAGAGGATTTGTCACATTAAAACACCTAATCGATGGGGGCAATATGCCAACACAACTGCATGACAAGAATCGTCTTGAGGAGTTATAGTATCACTCGGAAGTTTCCCTTTTGTCCAGTTTTGTATTTCACTTTCCATCTGTGATATAGTATTCTCGAGATTTTTAATAACCTTTGCTTGAGCTTGAAATATTTGCCGACTTATCTTCATGTTCTCTTCAAACATTCCCCATAAGTTCATCTAGACATGGATCCAAACTTGAAGGTTTTTCATGTGTAGCTTGTTGTGTTGAATACGAATATGGTTCATGATAATACTCTTTCAACATTTGTTGATAGTCTGGTTGTGGCTGATGCTGAGGTCGAGTTGGAATAGTTACCTTGATTTCTGACCAAATTTAGATTATGTGAGGCGTAATAATTAGTGTGAGTTTCTTGAGGATAATAGTAACCATTCGAGTAATGGTTTCTTTGATGAGACATGAAGGAAATCGAAGCTGGATTATTAATACAATTCTCCCACGAATGATTTCTTGCTCCACAACCCGGACACGAAGGTATAGTGTGTACTAGATTTACCTGAGCTACTGAGTTGCTCTCTAAACGTACTTGTTCTTGTAATTCCTTAAGCTGCTGGTTTAATTCTTCGATCCTTAGAGCTTCTAAGATATCTTCTTCTTTTTTTTGATTCTAACGGCCAACTTTTTTCGGTATCAAGAACTCTTTCCATGATAATATGAGTGTCTTAAGATCTAATAACACAAAACTTCCTTCTCCTAAAGCATCTACCTTTACCTTGGAAAAGGTAGAAATCTTGTTTGTAGGACATATTGTCCAAGTTCATCATGCATTTGGAATCCTAGACCGAGTAGTCAAGAATGAAATAATTTGGCAATCATCAAGAACGTTGTTTGTGTTTCAGAAAAAGGTACATTGAGGTTAGATACAGAGACAGCCTTGAGTGCGACAATTACTATGCTTGAGAACCAAATAAAACAACTAGTGTTGAATAGGAACCAAGGTACACAAGCTCAAGTTAATTTAGTTTAATAACTATGAGGGTGTCCGAGTTGTGGAATGGGTAATCACCATTGGGATGAATTTCAAGGCAACCCTGAGTCATTCTTCTTCATGGGAAAATCATATCAACCATGACCTCAAGGGAAAAACAACTATCCAAGAAGTCAAGAACTCAAAATCATTATTAAGGGGGACAAGGCTAGAGTAATCAAGCTCCACCAAAACCTGTGTATGATGCGTACATAGAGAATCCTTTTTAGAAGGCACTCCCTGCCTGTCTACAAGAAGGTATAACCGCTAATGATTTGGCAGTAACATTGAACAAATTCATGTTATCATACAGTGAAAAGTTAAATGAAACCAAGGAGATGATGAGTTCTCCCGATGCCATATTGAAAATATAGGGACAAAAAATGACACAAATCACCAAGGTTGTTTAACCTCTTCAACAAGGGGAACTCACACAAGGTACGAGTGGTGATGTCAAGTTGCTTCAGAAGAGTGAAGATAAAGGTGGGTATGAATCGTGTTAGCTATCGGCCTTCAAATTGGAAAGGTAGGAGCACCACTACCATGGTGTCCAATGAAACAGATATTATCAAAGAGAAAGAGCCTATCACGCCAAATCTAGATGAGGTAATAGTTGAATATTGGGTGGAAGAGGTTGAAGACGAAGTGTCCAAGAAACCAGTGGAAATTCTAAAAGCATAAGAGAAGCCGAGAGCGGAAACACCACAAGAAGATAGTCATCCACGACGTTTCCATCAAGGGTTTCCAAAAAAACGATTATTCCAAGTACAAGAAAGTCATAGAGATATTGAGTCAAATCAAGATTAACATTCCCTTACTCGAATCCATCAAGAAAGTGCCAATATATCAGATATTCTTCAAGGAGACACTCTCTAAGACCATCTCCAGCAAATGCGTTAAATGATGATATACGGTAAAAAAAGTCAAAATATACCGTAAATTAAGCAAATTGCTCACTCCAGCAGTTACTGCAAATCCTGGGGCCCACTCAACTCATACGACATTTTCCCCCTTCAATGCGCTATTTCTGGTGCATTATTATTGATACGGCAAAAAGTTTTTTTTTATATATAAAAATTATAAAAGTGATAAGATTATGTTGAAATTAAATAAAAGGGAGTCAAGTTCTTTTTTTTTGTATTTTTTAAATATAAATAATAAAAATTACATATTAAATTTATATCAAATATATATTTTAAATTTAAATTATTAAATAAAAGTAATTCATAAATATATATTGTAAGTAAAAATAAAAATAATTTTTTATTATATTTTAAAAGAATATAAAGTTATAAAATTAATATATATATATATAAATAAAGATAAAATAAATCTATTTAATGTTTTATTTAAATTAAATAATAAATAAATTTAAAATTATTACTTTTATTTATGTTATTGCAAAAAAATAATTATAAATTACAGTTATAAATTATAATTATAAATGAATAGTTAATATGAAGTATAATTATAGAGTAACTAAAATAGTAAAACTGGAAATTGATACGGCAAATTTATAAAGTAGATACATTTTGATACGGCATAATGGAATATGGAGTATAAAAATAGCGCATCTGCTGGAGATGGTCTAAGAAGAGTAAATTTGCAGAGTTCAAGACTGTGGCATTGACTAAGGAGATATCTTCCAAGGTACAAAGAAAGTAACCACAAGGCTCAAAGATCTGGGAGGTTTTAACCTTTCAATCAAGATCGGTACATATTAAATTAAAGCTTTATGTGACTTGGGATCAAGCGTGAATCTTATTCATAAGAGTGTGTTCGATTAGCTGGGAATCAGAGAAGCAAAGTGAACGTCTGTCATATTGCAAATGGCAGACTGTTCATTGACATGCCCATTTGGAGTGGTCGGAGATGTCTTGGTGCAAGTAGGTAACCTAATTATACCGACATAATTTATTATACTCGATTACGATGGAGATAAGAATGTTCCTCTCATTATTTGGCGTCAATTCTTGGTAACTAGGTGTATAATGATCAACGTATACAAAGGATCAGCAACTTTAATCATAGAAGATGAATTCCAAAAATTCTATGTTTTGTGAAACATGAATAGAAGGAAGGTGAAGAACGTTTTGATGATCCAAAGTCTGACCAAAAGCTCAATTGATAAGACCTCAAAAGACACTGTGAGAAAGGAAGAAGACAATGAGTCTAAGGTTGGTGATGAAGTGGTTTTAAGAGCTCCCATAATCACAAGTAAACCTCGGAAACACAAACCAATTTGGCTTGGGCCATCCACTATTACTAGAATCGTTGCAATCACATTTATCGAGGCACGGGGGAAATAAAACGATTAAGTTTTGATTGGTTGATCTTGAAAGCCTCACAAGTTACTAGGGAGGCTACACCAAGAATAAAACTTGAGGTAAATACGTCGAACTTAAAGACGTTAAACAAAAGTTGTTAGTTGGAGACGGCCCACAAAATTTTATGTGTTTTCTTGTATTTTCCGTTGAGTTAGTGTATATTTTTAACTACTAGTGTATATATTTGATTTTTTTAATGTATATTATGCATAAAGAGAATATTAGTACATTATTGTGATGCACTGGTTAGTGTGATTGAAGGTTTGGGTCAAAACAGAGGAACATAATGAAAAAAAGTTTAGACTCCATGAAGTTTGGTGCCTTCGTTGGATAATACAAGAGAATGGGTGCGTCAAGAATGAAAATTATAGTCAAGGGGAGAAGTCTGACAAATTATGATAATTTTTGGAATTTATTTGGAACAAAGAAAGAAGAAACAACGAATTCAGGGAAGTTTGGGACCTCATGTTGAATATCTAAGAGCACAGGTGCGTTCGAGGCACAATTTCAAGTCATGGGGGAGAATTTGGGAATTCGCCAATAATTTTTTGAATTTTTGTTTTAAAAATCTATACATAATAAAAAACCCAGCAGAAATTCATCGAGCACCAATTGCTCGATGATATTAATGCACACAAGGTACGCGATGAAAGGTGTGCGAGAATATTGCGCCCTTCCTAGTCCATGGCGCGTCCTACCTTCGGAAATTCTCTACGGGCAAGGCTCGCCTTCCCTCTTGCAAGGCGCGCCTTTGTTTGAGTTTCTTTGACACTAAGCCTTGAAGGCCAGCATTGCGCGCAAAACTCAACCGAAAAAATCAATGACAAAGCCAACCTTTCTCCACAAAAAGCCCATCATTTAGCTGTTATTTACATCAATTTTCCAATCAATAGCGAGCCTTTGAAGTTCTTAGGCTGAACTTTGAACATCCACCTATTACATGATACACTCAACGCATGCCTCTGAGCGCCATGGCGTGCCTTAAGTTGATGCAAAGAATTGAATTGCACGTGTTCGACATACATCTCCAATGAAAAGGGCGTGAAATCAAAGCGCATAAGGTGTTCGGCCTATTGACCCTATGACTAATACACCAACCATTGTTTGCGCCAACCATTTGACAAATTGCCTGAAAGAAATTCGAAGTCCAATCACCCCTGAAGTTTTGGATAGTTCACCAGATGCCCCACACGTTTGACAAATTTCAAAATTCACCCATGACGTTCCCGATTTTTTTTACCCCAAAGATTTTAGTAAAAAACAGTTTGACCCCTGAACTTTCAAAAAGTCTGCATTTACCCTGATCCCTTTAAAAAGGTCCACATTGCACCCACTTTCAAAAACTCCACATTGACCCTGAACTCTCAAAAAGTACACATTAACACACTTTAAAAACTCCACATTGGCCCTTGAAGTTTCAAATAATAATTTTTTGTCTCCAAAATTTTGTAAAGATCATTTTGAATCCTATATTTTTTTTTTGAAAATTACATTTTTGACCCCAAGCTTTTAAAAAAAAATTAAAAATCCAAATTTCACTTGAAAATTGTCAAAAAAATCTGTAAAATTCCCACGCCTTCCCCGCTTCATAATTCATTATTTTAAATACCTATCTACATACAAAACTAGTAAAACACAAACCCTTCCAAAAATTATCAAATCCCTGATTTTGAAGATCAAAGTTTTGTAGAAACGAGTGGTTCAAAAGTCAAGGAAGATTATTCGAGACATGATTTCTACACTTTTCAAGCTCAAATTCATCTGATAACACAACTAAGTGTTTACTTCTTCTTACCTAACTGGAAAAGTCAAAGATTCTAGTCGTAACTTGTGAACGATATTGATTATTGCGTGAGATGGAAGTATTATATTTGATTAAGTGGAATGTGTGTGTGTGTGAAATTGAGTTGGGGGTTGTGTGAATTGGTGAATTAGAGTGGTAGGTACTGATATTGGGTAAAGATTAAGTTAGGGGTACAATAAGGGATCAAATGGACAATAAGATTTCCGGTGAATCATGAGTTTTATTATAGCTTAACCATATCATCTAAAGACAAGAGCTAGACGAAACGGGGCCTTGACCTTCAAGAGATATGTATTTCTATCCCTTGTTTCAATTGTTATCATGTGTTAGTGTATAATCTTAAGTATTTTCTGCTTTAATTAGTCTTTTTCGAGTCATCGGGACACAACTCTTCTTTGAGTTGGGGGTGGCGTACTAGTTGTCCTTGTCTCTATTTTACGTGTTTACTTGGTTTCTGAAAATATATCTAAAAATCCATACAAAATTACAAAACTGAAAAATAAAATAAAGATTAACTTAGATAAGGAAAGTAGGTGGTGAAATTGTATTGTCTTTGAAAACATGTATATATGAGTAAATGATAGGAAAAAAGTTATTGATTTTTGAATATTGCATACTTATTCTTGAAATACTTATATGAAAACGTGTTAGTGTGGAAAGAGTACTAGCAAATAATTCATATAAGGGAATAGTAACTAAGCAAGAACTAAGTAGGTGTGGAGAACGTGAGATCTTGCCTAGTTGAAAAGCTACCTTACTTGTGACTTGGATGTAAATAAGTTAACGCAATTATAAAGCGAGGAACATGAACACGACAGTTTATTCATAAATCACTTGTTCTTTTTAGATTTATCTCTTAATTAACGATTATATATCATTCTTATCCAATATGAGCCTTTAAGCCTATTTATTTGTTAAGAAATTATTATAAGCCTTTTCCCTTAGTGTGTAGTACTTTACCATATGACCCACCCTCGAGTCACAGTGCATTAGCTATGTGATTAAGTAATGAATGAGCAAAAAAGAACTGAGTAAGTAGATCATTAGACTCCATGAAAGGATTGAGGATCACACTATAGCCACCACTTTGAGAGAGATATTTAAGTTTCCCTTTGTCCATTGCTAAACTGATTCTTTTTGGAAATCTAACATGCTGATTATGTGTATGAATATTATATGTGTGGATTATTTCCTAGGTAAGACTTTATGAGACTTGTTGTACATTGTTTTTGAGATTGTTAATAGCTTAATCCTATTGGCTTACTGGGAATTGAGACCTTAGGTTATTTTGTCGGGATGACAAAACCCTGAGTTGGGGATCTTGATGTCTCATCTTTTGTGATGAATGCATAATTGTGGAATTTATCCCTTATATTTGACTTATTGCATTTAATGGTCTAATCTTGGATATATATATATATATATATATATATATATATATATATATATATATATATATATATATATATATATATATATATATATATGGAGCATTTTTTAGGTAATTTGTGCATTAAGTGTGAATATCCTAGCTACATGGATGATATTAAAACCTAAGATGAATCCAAGAGGCCGAAAAGTGAAGAAGGAACCCCGGTCAAGTCACAAAAGGAGCCAAAAACTCTAGTTTAAGCTCAAAAATAATTTTCGACATAATGCATCTGTCGACTTGTAAAAATTAGAACAATAACTGGTAGTGAATTAAATGATTAAATTTACACACTAGGTATCTATTGGAGTCTAGTACACATGGTTAAAAGGGCTTCCAATTCAAAATTGTGACGTGAAAGTTGTGCCAGTTTTACTTAAGAGACCCAAGTTGTCCAAATTTAGAAGGTTCCAGTTGGCCACTTAAGACTCACTTAAGTTGGCTCGTATGGGTTAAATCGCTTCCTGGAGCATATATATACATAATTAAACCAGCAAAACATACCACATATCATTATTAGAAGAGATCAAAGCTGAGAGTAAGGAGGCAAGAGCTGGAGTTCAAGAGCAACACTTTTTCTTTCATGTAGTTCTTCCTTCAACTACGTCTTTTCTTATTTTAGTTTCTTCTTTTCCATTATGAGCTAATTCCTATAACTTGAGAATGTTAATGGTATGACACCTAGATCATGATTTATTGCTTTTCAATTAATTTGAGATTTTAGGTTTGAATGAATAAATTTATTTCCATTGAATATGAATTTGATAATTGTTTGAACCTATTTCTATGATCAATTAGTAAGTTAGTATAACAACTTGACTATTCCTGACAAGGGAGATGGGTTGTGGAAAATAGTTATATGTGTTAGTGAACCAAGAAGTCTTGACTAATAAAATTTCCAATAGGATTAGAGTTTATTCATCCTAATACTTGTTAATGTTACTCGACAAAGGTCTTTAAAGTACCAAGGGCAGACCCTTATCTATCAAGTAGGGATTTAATAGGATATTTGATTCTCGGTTAGTAGTTAAATACTAATTTCTCCCTTAAAACAATAAAAATATATACCATGCCCAGCGGAGAATACTAGAGATTTTAGAATTATCTCTCTCTCTCATTCTTAAGACATCTTTAGTTTATCGTAATTTTAGTTAATCATTTTTTTTATTTCATAGTTGTCTTAACTTATTAATTATAAAATCAAATAAAAATCTTATCTTTCGTCTTTTATTTTAACAATGTTAAGTAAACCTAGAACTAACTTATCAATTAATTATCTAGTCCCTGTGGAGGCGATACTCGACTTACGAAATATATTACTTGGCGACCTATACACTTGCGGGGGGAACCTTCCTTAGTGAAGATTTATATCACACTTAAGACGACAAGAATAACCATCAACAAGTTATTACCTTCCCTTGAGAGAAAGTCGAAGGATAATAAATAGAAAAGGGATAATATCAAGTCACTAACGGAATTAGGGAGAAGGGGTTCCCAAGGAACCATCCCTTCAGCCAAATCTAAGACATGAGAAATAAGCAAGAAAGATCGTCTGCAAAGTGGCCTCAAGAAAAATATGCACACCCTCGAGATAAAAAATTGAATTCGGTGAAAATAAATAAAAGTACTTATATAATCATGAGTAAATAACACTTTTGCCCCCTGGGTTTATACGCGATTGACAGGTTGCCCCCTAACTCTTAAAATGCGCCTCGTTGCCCCCTAAGATTTGTTTTTGTGACCCGTTACCCCCTACTGCGTGTTCCGTCCATTTTTTCCGTTAAAAGTGACGTGGCATTTCCATGTCACAATTTTTTTTTTTTTTAATCCAGATGTCAATTAATTATTTAATTAATTTAAACCAAGGGCAAAAATGGAATTTCATTAATAGGTTTTATAATATTAAATATAATTAATAAAATAACACCCCCCACCCCCACCCCACCCGCACCCCCTACCCCCCCCCCTTCTTCTTCTTCCCCTTCTTCTTCCCCGATGACCTGCAACTCCATTCTTAAAAAAAAAAAAAAAATCAATGCTCTCTTTACCTTATCTTTAACACCAATAAGACGATTGAACACGATAGCTCGATGACCACCTTCAACATCGTAGAGACTATTTGAAAACACGTAACTACCAAGACCAAGAACACTACCGAGCTTAAGCAGAGCAGAAAGTGGCCCAGTATTGGGCATTTTTGGAACCTTTACATTTTTGAAATTCATCTTCCCAATTTCTGAAAAATTATTGAAAAATAAGCAAATCGTAACTCAATTAGAAGAATGAGATAAACGAAATTGATATAGGATCCGCTACTATCCTCAATTTTAGTGTTACATGTTTAGATTTATTTTACGAACTGGAAATGCAGCTATTAATCATCAGGCTGAAACTAGCCGTTGACATTTCAAATTCATTAGTGCATTTGCCACACCTATTATCCATAGGGATCTGTGTGCACACAATATTATGGTATGTTCAGATGGTGTTGCTAAACTCTTGGATTTTTCACTATGCATTTCACTTCCACCAGGAGAATCCCAGGTAGAAGATATGGTTATTGGGCGAACAGGGTATCCAGAGCCTGAATATATGACATCTGGCATCATTACAGAGAAGACAGATGTCTACAAGTTTGGAATACTTCTGCTTGAACTATTGACTGGAGAGATGCCTCCCATAGCGTATGGTGACCATGTGAAAGATCATGTGGTAAAAAATCAAGTGCATCGAGTATCGGACCCAATACTTTTGTCTGAGAAAGCAGGACCTGAAGAAGAAAATAAGCTGCAACAAATGCAAGCATTTGCAGAACTGGCTTTGAGATGTACTCAACCAGCCAGAGAGCATTGATTTTTTTTTTTTTTTTTTTTAAGAATGGAGTTGCAGGTCATCGGGGAAGAAGAAGGGGAAGAAGAAGAAGGGGAGGGGGGGGGGTAGGGGGTGCGGTGGGGTGGGGGTGGGGGTGTTATTTTATTAATTATATTTAATATTATAAAACCTATTAATGAAATTCCATTTTTGCCCTTGGTTTAAATTAATTAAATAATTAATTGACATCTGGATTAAAAAAAAAAAAAAAGTTGTGACATGGAAATGCCACGTCACTTTTAACGGAAAAAATGGACGGAACACGCAGTAGGGGGTAACGGGTC
The DNA here is from genome assembly GCA_029959085.1 of Nemophila menziesii. Lineage (NCBI taxonomy): Eukaryota > Viridiplantae > Streptophyta > Magnoliopsida > Boraginales > Hydrophyllaceae > Nemophila > Nemophila menziesii. The sequence continues at coordinate 7,675,605 of JARWIR010000017.1, read as the reverse complement.
ACAAAAACAAATCTTAGGGGGCAACGAGGCGCATTTTAAGAGTTAGGGGGCAACCTGTCAATCGCGTATAAACCCAGGGGGCAAAAGTGTTATTTACTCTATAATCATTCATGAAAAATAGAGTACATGCTATATTATAGTGAGAAAGAGGATATCGCCCGCTATTACCAAAATATTCTAGGCCTAAGGCTAAGAGAAAGGTTGAAAAGGGTCAAAACACTTGTCGGTAAGAAAAAGTTGAGCTTAACCATCAAGAGAGTAATGACCGAGTAAAGTGAACGGAAGATGCCACCAACCAAATAAATATTGTCACCAGATATGGCCAATGACCAATAAAAATAGGGCAAAATCACGTAATTGGATGGTCGTCTTTAGAATGGGTACTCTAGGGAACAAGGAGAATTTTTTTCATTAAATAAGCATAGCAAGTGAGGATGTCGATCCTGGATATGTTGAATGCACGGGAGATATCTCACCCTTTTACCATTTTCGCTGCTTTGAGTTTCCTGATGACATACCTCATACTCGAACTCCCTCGAGGCCCAGTAGCTATAGTCTCGGCCCAAGAAGAAGTACACTCAGACAACACCATGGCATGTCTCTTGTAATTTTCCGAGAAAATGTCCCCTTTCTTGGCCACCTCCCAAGCGTGTGTCCTCTCGGTAGTACCCGTCTCCACCTTGGTTTTTAGTTGGCCATTTTCCACATGTTGTTGAGTAACCTGGTCACTGCCCTCATCCCTCTAGATTATGATCCGAAGAAGCCTATCTGTGGAGTTCCTCATAGGAACTTATCGAGTTGATGCAAAATCACCCGATATGACTATAAAAAGACTCGGGTATGTGTTATATGTACAAAAATACCAAATGGGAGAAGAGTAACAAAATAGAAGAGCTTGAAAGATAACAAGTTAAAAAATAGAAAGTGACTTACCGAATAAAGAGCCTGGTCCAACATGGAAGAGGCTTGAGCATAGCTGGAGGGACGGGTCATGCCACCCAAAGAAGAAGTGTCACATACTAATGGAGCTAGAGTCCTCTGAGGCAAAGGGCGAGAAAAGGTGATAAGGGTCTACTCCTCTTAGCTAAATGAGCCAAAGGTTCACCTATCTCCATAGGTGACTGATGGGATTTTTCTCGAGAAGAGGATACATTACCAACCATCGTAATAAAAGTAGTTCAAGAAAAACATGATAAGAAAGGTATGGTGAAAATTGAAGGAGATACCATAGTACTTATAACACGAAAAACTACTATTCCTTTACCCAAGGTAATTAATAGGGGAATACTTCTCGTATTCCAAGGAACTGTGAACTTCATCCCTGAAAATATGCGTAAGTCCAACGTAGCCTCAGCAATAAGAGATTATTTATAAGTCAGACGTAGCCTCGTCCATCGCAGATTATTCATAAAAAGCGATATAACCTTAGCAATTAGAGCATGATCGACATAACTTTGATGCTCCGTGAAATCAATGAAGTCTCGGTAAGTCTAGTAGTTATGATAGCCTGAATGGCCATATGAAGCTCTACAACAAATCAAACTTTTGATGCTGACACCCTCCTAAGAGGTGCGCACTGAAAATATAGTATCAACATAAAGGAAGTTTTCTGAAAAATGACGTATAATCGACATCTAGCGTTATCCTAAAAGACCGGCGAAGTCCTTGCCTCCTTAGTGTCGAAGGATAAAAAAACACATCGAAATACCAATTATAAATCACATCCCATATCGACATAAAACTATATGTAGGGTAACTAATTCCTTTTTATCATACCCAATCAAAGGATATCGATCACAAAATTTCAAAGGATTATTGATAAGCCAAAATATAACACTAATAAGGGGAAGGTACGTCTACCGAAGGGAGAAGAGTGTCAAACTCTTCCTAGGACCAATGCATTGAGCTACCCAAGATTCCAAAGTCATGACCGAGGGTAAATACTTTGCTATAACACATAATTATACATAACTACTTAGTATATGTAAATGGACTATAATGTACACTCGTCCTCATCTAAAACTACGCAGCACACTAGCGCTCCGTGTGCATCTCCGATACCTATGAATACCCCATTTGGTAGTAGAAATGGGTACACTCTGAACGCCCTATTTCTCTCTCTAAAATAATTGTGGCTATTATATAGTTATCATAAATCTCCATAGCTTCTCGAGTTAAGTATTCCCCGATACCAGTAATGGTAATGTTGAGCCTCAGAGTGCCACTAGAAGCACACCTCCCTTTGGCCAACATAGTGTCTGGTTTCAGGAAGACTTAGGAAAGAAACCAAAGCCTCAAGCATGTAAAGAAAATGATCCTCGATGATGATCCTCGACAATACTGCTTCTCTAGTGTTGTGTTCATAGTCTTTGACTAAGTCCTCGAGCTGAGTAGTCAATCAACGTGACTTTTGGTGTTCTATCATAGGGAAACAATAATAATGACAAGAATTCCAATAAACAATTACTACATGTAATGGTGAAATTAATAGAGATTTGAAGCATTGTAAACTCTTGGATTGTTATAGCATCACTCTTGTCGGGCTACGAAAAACTATATAGTACTCTTGGAAAATGATATCCACCAAACTCCGTTATACCTTATAAATGATTAACTACCTAATCAAGCCAGACTCGTCTGAATCATCCCAAAGACCAACTTTTGTGTTTACATATCAAAGAGTTAATCAAATGACCAACTTTGATTTTGGCGTATCAAGAAGTTACTCTCAAAGTCCAAATTCTGCCTTGGCATCTCAAAAGTACCAACTTATTTGTTGGCATATAACGAGATTACTTGAAAATTCCAAACTATACTTTGGCACATTATCAACATGTCATCAAACATTCAAGACCAAATCTTATATCGGTACTTCATGGAAAGGAAAATGAATTTCTTTTGAGCATGCCTAAGAAAGTAACGTTGGTCTCACAATTTCAAAGAGGGTGTTACAAGAATAATGATGTATTGATATTAATTGAGTAAGTCAAGGCTACGATCATAGGTAAATCTAAAGGAATAGGGTTATAATCCTAGATGATGGTAACTAAACATTACACAAGAGTCAGCATGGTACGCCTGAGCGTCTATAAATACCCTATGCACATATCCCAAAATGAGTACTGATGTCTCCCCATTTTTGATGATTTAATATTAATTGGAGACATCAATTTAGGTGTATTTATTAGGTTATAGGTCGATTTTCTCATGATTTAGTACACTTTCCAATTTCGTGTCTTGATTTAATTATTTATTATTTTTAGAGCATATCGGGTTTAAATGTTTGTTAATTGTGAAGCTTTAAAGATATATGGTAATTGATTAGATGTAAAGTTAATTCTAAGAGATAAGGGAAAGAAGATAAACATGGAAATTAAAGGAAAGAAATATGAAAAAGGGAAAGATAAAGTTGCCAAATAAATCTAAATTCCAGCAGCTACGAACATAAAAGTGATCATAACTCAAGATTACTTAAGAATTTGGAATTATGGTCTGAATCAAAGTTAAATATCTTTCCGAGACGATCAGTTTCGACTATTGGAACGCATCAAACGGATAAGTATTGAAGGAGGTACGGCCAAAACAAAACAGCATCAGAATCTTACATTTTCTATATTTTAGGGTTACGAATTTGAGTTAGGCTAGAAGTCCAATACCTATCTTCTACTCCAAGAAACGTTTTAGGGTTTCCTATACCCTATAAATACACCCTCTTATCAGAATAAACACATCATTGGCAAACCTTAAGCCAAGAGGAAGCTTACAACAAGAGAAAGAAGTCTGGACGGAGCTAAACACCATATCATGTCATCTTCAACCTTTAAATTTGTAATTTCTTTATTTTCTTTCATTAGTATGAACTAAATAATTTTAGCTTGAGATTTAGCATATATGTATGAACCCTAGTTCTTTCTATCTCATTTGGGATACTTCGTATTTAATTTGAATTCATGTTTTATTCTTTGTTTATGTGTTTTGATTTATTGACTGTTTCCTTGCTAATGCACGAGTATAGGATTACCTTAATAGTAGTTAGATGGTCGCCCGGAAGGGGTGTTTAACTATTGAAACACCACATAACGTCTAGTGTCTGGTATTGGTCCTGACAATATCGATCCTAACTAGATAGTCATTAGGGTATGTTTTAATCACCATATCACCAATTGAAGGAATTGCTTTGCTTAGGGCCTTGGTGGCGCTTGATAACCCTAGGTTTAAACTGCCTTGTGGTTGTGTCGTAGCCCCCTTAGTCGCTCTCAAGGTCTAAGGAATGGGAATTTGGGATCCTGACTATTGTGATACTACATGATTCACCCTTACATGTTAGAATAAACAAGACTAGTGGGGATTACTTGCTAAAATCTCGGGCTAAACTCTCATACTAATTGTTCTTCTCTTAATGAGTTTTTTTCAAGGTTAGCATTCTTTTTATAAATAATTAGCAATTTGGCATATAAAGGAAAGTATTTTCAGATTTAGCACAAGGGCGGCATCCCGAACACCGCCCTTAGGCAAAATTGTAAGGGCGGTCATTCAACCACCGCCCTTAACAAAAATACAATTTTGCCTAAGGGCGGTGTTCGGGATGCCGCCCTTGTGCTAAATCTGAAAATACTTTCCTTTATATGCCAAATTGCTAATTATTTATTAAAAATATGTTAATATTAAAAAAAACTCTCTCTTAATTAATTTTTTGTCTTTTAATTTATTGGTTTAATTTTCTATTTCTTAAAATCAAACAAAAATCTCTTTTCTTTTATTTTCCTGCGTATTAATCTGATCTAGCTTTTACATCTGCACTTGATAATTTGCATAAGTTCTTCCTAACTTTCGTAGTCTCTGAGGAACAAATTCTATTTATCATTAAAACTTGCATACATCATGTATACTTGCAAAACCGCGCTCAGCCTAGGGTGTTTATTTGCACTTAATTTATCCATTATTTTATCGCGCCCTAGGCGACACCACGTACACTCTATTCATTACTCTAAATCATTATTCATAGATAAATTCTAAACTTTCATAGCTCTCTCGGGTCATAAAAATACCATCGGGCATAATACTAACTTGAGCATCGATGTGCCATTAGTAGAAAAACTCAATGTGAGCCTGACTTAGTTTCCAGTTTCAAAATTGGAGACTAGAATAGAAGCATGTCATCTATATAAATCAATACATCGGGTAGCTTTGGCACTTCACTAAATCTCTTTCTCTATCTTCTCATCTTGGGTATCCAGCTTGGGTGCTCTATTAATGACAAAATTGCTCAGCTGAGGGGGGGGGGAATCGTCCAAAGTGAAAGGCAAATTGGAGGATGTCATGAGTTTTCTTGTCGCGAGAGTATCATTTGAAACTTCGTATCATTACAAAGTCCCTAATTTGAAGTGGATATTCCATCGGGATAGTTTCGCTTCATTGAATGTTGAACTGGTTTCACGTTACTTGGGCTATCGAGGATCTTCTGTTTCTCCTGTCTGAGATTTGGATTATTTATTTTTAGCTTTTGGGTATCAACCCCTTCCTTGTATGTAACAGATCCTAATGAAATTCTCTCCTACTATTTTAGCATATTGCACAAATTTCTAATTTATATGCCCTCTTAGCTTTATTTAATTCAAATATCATGTATTAATGCTCCTTATAGGACTAGCATGGTGATTTTTCTCATTTACTTGGACCTATTTGGTCCCGCTACCGTCTCCCAGGGTGTGATAAAAAAACTGAACAAAACACACACCTCGAGAGACTTAAGTACCACAAGTGTATGGATCGTTGACAAGTAATAAAGTAGGTATGTAAAGAGTATCGTCTCATCAGGGACTTTAGTCGTTAATTTCAAACTTGTGTTCTTAGAAAGTGTAGATGATTTAGATGTTATACTAAAAACCAAAATAAAAGAATTAAATTTTTTTGGTTTTTTAATTAATAACTATGATGCAAATATTAAAAATAATTAATTGAACTATGAAATCATGTAAATAGGTTTGAAAAATGAGATGATAATTAGCTCGAGTTTGCTAGTATTTTCCTATCCTACTATATCAATAATTCAGTTATAAGGATGAATTAGGCCGTTATAACTAATTGGGATTATGTTTTCCTTCTAATTCTTCCAATGCAGCTTAGATGGTTGCCTTACGGTTACTATATTCCTCAGGTGAGATTATTCTACGCAAAAGCTTGGCGATATACACTAAGGTGACGTTTGTTTTTTTAAGTATTAAGTGCTGAATGCTGAATGAACAGCTGAATATGACTTATTCTGTTAAGAGGCAGTGTCTGAATGATTCAGACTTAGTTTGAAATCTTAATGAAACAGACCCGTTAAGAGCCATTCAGATCTGAATTGGACAGTAAACACAAACAGTCTTACTGATCCAGTGTCTTAATGAATCAGATTAAGATCTCATTAAGTGCAAACAAACACCCCCTAACCCTATGTGATAATCTGGCTAGGAAAGCACGACAGGTACCCTACCGCACACCGAACGTATATGAACCAATTATATTCCTACACCCCCAGCCAGGGTGACAGTTTAGTTGGTTAGGTTAATCTTTAATCGATCAAGATATAGGTAATTTTAAATTTAATCAATTCATTAACTAATATTAATAAAATTCCCGATCAATTAAAAGTAATTTCCAAATAACATAGAAATATTAATAAATATTCAAGGTTTATACATAATGCAAACTCAATCTAATGGAATTTAGTGCAAGATTAAAGAAAAAACTAACTAGTAAAAAGATTAGAGTCATGTTTAAGACAAGAAACCGATGCTAATTACCCTAATGATAGAGATGGAATGGTGTAGAAGTGGTGCAGTAGTACTCCATCTTTAGTTGTCATCTCCTATGGTCAATCCTTTCTTCTCTGCTCCTCTAATTCTTCTAAATAATGAATGAGGACTCTCCTCTAATGATAAAAACTGACATTTAAAGGTCTAGATACATTTTATTGGTTGTGTGCTAATGTCTCTATATTTGTAATAAAATAATCTAGTCATGCGACATCATTTTGGGTGTATTATGTGCTCAATTGGGGGTTTTCCCCCTATTCTTTGTTAGTTTCACGTTTCTTGTCTTGTTTTGAAGGTTTGTTAGTTTTTAAAGCATTTTTGGTGTAATTTGTGTGTTAAATGTGAACCTCTAAGGTATAATGATAATATTAGATGCCAAGAAATGGATAAGAAGTCTAGGAAAGATTATCAAAAAACGAAATCAAGAGTTAAAGGACTAAAGAAACCATTATAAGAAAATGCAAAAGCTGCTGGCCAGAGATCAGAAGTGTAGTATTTTCGATGGCACGTAAAATCGACAGAGAATTTGGTGGATCCCTTTATATCGAGCTAGGGTTTTGATTTAGGAACGTGTGGCCACTGATAGCTTATGATTTGGATTTATAACAAAAAAGTTATTAGGGTTACAACTTCTATAGGGCCAACTAGTCCACTTTTCAAGGAAAACAAGTTTGAGTTGGATTAGGACTCTAAAACCTAGCCCATGACCAAGATTTCTTCCATACATACAAACATACATACATACATACATATATATATATATATATATATATATATATATGCCTTCAGAGCCTCCAGAAATTCATCAGAGAGAGAAAGTTGACTTGAGGAGGAAACGATGGAAGCTGGAGCATCACAACTCCTCTTTTCCATCCTTTTCCTCCTACCATTGGGGTAATTTGTATTATATTCTTAACTTAACTATGTTTCTTATCTCTTTACTCTTTAGTTTTATTTCGTTTATTATGAACTAATTTTCCCATAGATTGGGTTTGCAATATGTATAATCCCTAAATCCTAATTTTCTATTACGTTATTATTTGGGATTAAATTTAAATGATTTGAGCTGGCTTTATAACTGTATTTTGTGCTTTCCTTTGTTCGAGCCCTAGCCCTGATCAAGTTAGGTTTTCCTTTAGTAATTATAACAATCACCGTGACAAGGGGTTTTAATTATAGAAAACGATACATAATTATCTAGTATGTAGTAGTAATTCTAACGGGCTTGCCTAACTAGATAGTTATTAGGGTTAGATTTCCCCACTAATCTTTGTGCAAGGTCCCCTTATCCAAGTCCTTTGGTAGCGTTGAGGTTGCCTTTTAAGCTATTGTCGTGTCCAAGAGTGTGATAAAAGATACCAACACCCTAGAAGCCACTTCCCGCAAGTGTATGTGTCGTTGACAAGTAATTAAATTGCTAATCACTGGGGTCGAACTTAACGACGTAATAAATAAAAGTGATTCTTGGGAGACAACCCAAGTTTTTAAAATGCTTTCTTAGTTTGATTTTATGTTATCAGTGTAAACTGGTAAATAATGAGAAAGGTATATAGTGTTTTTGATGTGTAGGTAAGTGAAGGATTGAGTTTGAAGTATAAGAAGTGCAAAAATTCGTGCTCACATGTCAAAAAAACAGCAGCTTCTTGTGGTATAATGCAGGTCTCCGCTGATGGCATCATCAAGAAAACTTCGAGAGGCCATAACTTTGCGCTCGGGTGTCAAAATTAACTTTTTCTCGAGCCTAAACCACGTATTTTTTCGAGATCTATACAATGGAAAAGTCAAAACCGTTCCCACTATAGTACACGCTCGAATAGGACAGAAAGTTTAGAGTTGTAGCATGATACGTGCGGTATACCGCAACCCGAAATGAACTGTGGTGAGTTTTTGCGACACAGTGTGTCGTGAGATAAAACTGTGCTCATGATATCTCACACTATGAAGGTCAGAGAGTTCGAGAGTCAGACCATACCTGCGGTACGCCGTAGAAGAGGTGCGGTATACCGCGGGTCGCCTAAAAAGAAAGAACAGGTTTAAACCTCATCCTCCTTTGACCTAGCCTTCAAAAATCTTCTTCCCCAAGCCTTTCACCACCATTGGAGTTTCGACCAAAGCTTCACCTACCATAAAAACACCACCAAATCACCCAGATATCATATCCAAGTCCGTCCTTGAATCATTCCAAATAACATAACCAAACCAAATCATTCCAAAACATCAAGAAATCAAGATTTAAGCCAGAATTTTTCCAAAATTTTATCCTTAAACTTATTAATTCCTTCTCACCCAAGTACAATTACATCATTCTCACATAGAAAAACACCTTCCTTGCACCTTTACACTCAAATCAATACCTTATCCACCCACATCAAGGGGTAATTCCAAGAGCGGTATGATTTTTGAGTTGAGGGTGAAAAGAGATGACGCGAAGAACGGAGACATTAGTTCATGTGAGGGTGAGACCCCCAACTCAAAGTTGTATCGTCCTGATACAATAAAGATAAAAATAAAGGGAAGTCTCTAAATACACACCAAGGTCAATTAAGCACATAGGGGAGAAGATAGCAGAATATGGAGAATAAACTCAAAGAAACTACTCTGAAAATTTCATGTAATAATATTTACAAACCACATACCTGCACACTTTTCATATCTACCATCAACACGGCTTGAATTCAAAATAAGATTAGCTTCGCAATGTAAGAAGGAGAGGATCTTTACTCAATTCACCACAGAGGCTATAGATTGTTCATCGAACTTCACTAGTATCCAAAGACCCACTTAACTACTCTCTATTGGCTCAATCACTTCTTGATTACATAGCAAAGAATCAAAAGGTCTCTAAGGTTGTAATTTAGGCTTAGGGACGGTATGATAGTATATTTGGATAATTTAGAGTGAGCTTTTGGCTCTCTCCTCACTAGCCATCAACGAATCTCCCTAGAGCTTGAGTTACTCTCATAAAACGTTTCTCACTTAGCCCAATGCTTTTATTGATGCACAAGGTAGCATCCCCAATAACCCAATTAAAGCATAAAGATGTTCACATAAAAATTCTACTTTGCCGGTCCGAATATATATTCTTTTCAAATCAATTTTTTTCTTTTTTATAGCTATGACTCTCTTTTTTATGTTCGAGATACCACGCTATTTTTTCTCATATATATTTTTTTCTTTTCTTTTCATATCTAGCTCGTAGCTTCTTTTTCATTCACTATTACCCCGGCAAAGGGTTACAATATAAACCTGTGAATCAGTATAATAACAGAGCACAATTAATAAGCTCAAAAATCCCAACCCAATAATAATTCCCATAATGGTGGACCCACCACCCCAAACTCAAGCTCTAAAACAACTGTCTATGCATCACGATTCGAGTGCGGGTCATATGGAAAAGTCCTATAATCTAAAGGGATATGGCTTATAATGTGGTTAAATAAAAAGGCTTTAGAAAGGCTAGAAGGGGCTGAGAAGGATATAACATATTAAATCAAATAACAGGGTGAGAAGGTTTAAAAGGCTTCAAGTGGCTTCAATATGAAAGAACCGCCTTAATCACTTTCTACACCATGCAATTTCGTTATTCTCTTACCTTTAGCACGTTCATCAAATGGGTTTGTCAACTACCTTGGATCTCACGGCCTACAAACCACTCAAGGCTCCCTGAGATCGAACATATTTTTTATCGCATTGCTAACTAATCTTTTCTTTACTATCTAGGGATGGCAACGGATCGGATATCCTCAAAAAATGGCATAACCATATCCACATCCATTAAAAAAATGATAATCGAATCCGCATCCATTAACCATCGGATTTTAGAATTATTTACCGAATCCGCATCCACGGCGGATTCGGATTATCCTCGATTAATCCGCATCCGTAATTGTTCAATAGGATTTAAATAAAAAGAACTTATAAAATATTTTTAAAACTATAAAATTATCTACTTAATTATTAGGTGACTATAGATAGGCATTAGACAATATAGTAATAAACTACATAAAATTAATTTGGTGCTTTATGTGTGGAATAATTTTATTTGGTCGATATTATGTATGATTTTTGTATATATATAGAATATCTTTATATATAATACAAAAAATTTATTTTTTATATTTTATTCGGATTTTGGGTTATCCATTGGATTATTATAAAAAACCAAATCCTAACGGATTATCCACCGGTTACCTTTTGTGAGAACCAAACCCTCATGGATGCACCATCGGTTCCACTAACGGATTTTTTATCGGATCGGATATCCATCGGTTACGGTTAATATTCTAACTATTGCCATCCCTATTACTATCAATGTGTGTTTTCCTGCAAATACTTCAAAGCATACAAAATAAAATAGCTCATAAACATACTACTTTCTATCATTAACTCACTGAGCTTATGTTTTCAAGCTATTAAACACACTCTACATACATATACTCCTTCAAAAAAAATTAATTTTACCTAAAAAATAATAAAACACATAAAAAATGGAGATGAGAGACAACGAATCCCCACACCCCAAACTCAAAAATGAGTCGTGTCCCCATGACTCGAAATGACTAAAAAAAATTAAAAAAAAAATAAATAAAAAATTAGCACATATTGCACATAAGGAAATGGTAAGGAAGAAAGAAAACATACTCTTCGAGGCTATTTTACCTCGCCTGATCAATACCCGGAATAGGGTGCAATGCTTTTATATATGCAAACTTCATGTATCACCAATTCCGCTTTCCCTTACATCCTTTTATGCTCCATCCCAATCAATCACACTCTAGAAATCTCTTGTTTATCTTCTTCCAACTTTGCTCTCGAATACTCTCTTATGTGAAGGTGTTTTAATCAGGAATATGTTTTGGCAACAGCTACTAGCGTCCCAGAAGCTTTGTTCATCTCTGATATAGGAATCTTTGATTAGAATAGGTATTGGAATTTTCTGCTCCCTAATCACAATTGCTTGCTTTGTAGGATTTGAATCCACCAAAAACCCGGTTCTTCTCTAATTGCTTGACTCGGATTATCTTGTAATTTATTCGTGAACTAGTACCCATCTCAATTGATTTATTCTAGAACTTACCCAATACCTTGCATTGATACTTCATATTCCCATAACACTTGATAATTCTTTTCATCATCTCTTTTGACCCCTAACTCAAAGCTTTGAACATTCTTGAAATTTGTAACTCTTGATCATAGGTGAACAAGCTTTAAATGTGTTAGGATGATAATTATTCATGTGTGTATGATGGAATCAAGCTTTAATTATGTGGGTTTAAGGAATTGTTGGATGAATTTTGAAAATTTAGGCTCTTGATTCATGGATTCTAGGTGTTTTGATATGATTTGGGTGCTTGAATCTTCTTTGTAATGGTGTAGGGAAGGATTTGGATGTGAATTCATGGTGATTTATTAGTGTTTTGATGTTAGGTGAAGGTTTATTGAAGCTTTAATGGAGTTGGGAGAGGTTTGGGGAAGAAAGTGAGGCTTAAGGATTGAGAAATTTGGATTAGAACTCACCTCTACCTCTTTATAACCTTAAAAACGCAATAATTTTTTTTTCTCCAGCGGTGTCGGGCGGTATACCGGCGGTAGGGCCCGGTATACCGGAGATACTGTTCTTTGAAACTTGAGTTACGGCAAAATACCCGAGTTGTAATCACGTGGGCACAGGTTTAGTCGGTCCGGTATACCGGAGGAATAGCCCAGTATACCGCATCTGTTAATTTTCGCAAAATCAACTTTCTAGAATGAACACGTGGCTAGTACCCGTGGTCTCGAGTTTTTGACCTGCGGTATACCGGTGGCAGGTCAGAACATGCCAAAAAAATTCCGGTTTTGCTTCCCAAACTCGATTTCTTTACTACCTGAACATCAAAAACACTAATACCTTTCTCATATATGCAATATCAACTAAAAATAACTAAACTAAACTAAAATATAACAACATAAATTACTATGGGATGTCTGCCAAAGGGCACTTTTGTTTAACGTCTTTCAAAGTTAGACGAGTTACCTCGATTATTTCTTTTTATAGCCTCCCTAGTAGCGAGTAAGGTAATGAACACTTACCAACTCAAGCTTGCAACCTTCGATAGCTTTTATTTTGACCACTCCTTCTGAGATGATTTGCGTGATAATGTATGGCCCCTTCCAAGAACTGTTTTGTTTGGGGTTGGGAGATTTCCATGCCACCTCGTCTCCTACCCCAGACTCAATTTCTTTCTCCATGGTTTCTTGGGGGCTTACAGGTTCTGCCTTCTTGGTTACAACTCTGATTGGATATAGTTCTTTTGACTCATTTTTCTTTTTCTTCTTCCCCGAGACATAGATCGTTTCAGAGTTATCTTTAATACGGAGAGTCACAGTTCCCTCATTCACATTCACTATGGTATCGCTGGTGGCTAGGAATGGACGCCCAAGAATGAATGTGACGTTCTTATCTGCTTTATATTCAAGAATAATAAAGTCCGTTGGAATAACAAGTTTACCTACTTGGACAAGCACGTCCTCTATTACTCCCCACGGCTTTGTTGTTGATTGATCGGCAAGCTGTAAGATTACGGATGTCAGTTTCGTATCACTAATACCAATCTTCTTGAATATATTTTTGGGCATGATATTCACACTTTCCCCTAAATCACACATGGCTTTTCCATGAAATATGCCACCTGTTTTGATTGGGAGGTTGAAACCTCCAGAATCTTTAAGCTTTGGTGGTAATCTTTGCTGAACTTGTGTTGATATCCCTTCATTGGGTGTCACAGATTTGGATCTTGTGAACCTTTCTTTATTTGAGAGTGCCTCCATAAAGAATCTATCATAGTCTCGCCTTCCTTTCATAGCTTCGAGTAGAGGGATGTTGATTTTTACCTGTTTTAATGCCTCTAAACACTTCTGTTGTTGCTGCTCCTTCGGATATGTGGGTTCTACGAGATAATAGCAATGTATGGGTGGTTGCTTTACTCTACTTCTCTCTTCAATTCTTGGTTCATCAACCACTCTTGGCTTCTTACTTTCATCGGGTCCAACTTCTTCAACCCAATCTTCAACAATTATCTCATCTAAGTTCATCCTATCTACGTTTGACGTGTTTGGTAGGACATCCCCTTTCGGTGGGGATGGTAGCGTTTCCTTCATCTTTTCAGCTTGAAGACTAATAGTCTTCACCTTGTCATCAATGTATTGGATCTTCTTCATGTTAGCAGTTGTATCTTGGGTCAACTGTAAAAGTTGACTTTGCATTTGTTCTATGATTGGTGAGCCACATCACATTCTTCTCTAAAAGTTGATTATGTTGTTTTAAATCTTGATTCTGTTGTTGCAGGCTTTGCACTACTGATGCATCGATTCTTTGATTCAAGTCTGCTCATATTATCCTTCTAGAAGTTGATGAATTGACTAATAGTCTCTTTTAACTCAGTGATTTCTTCTTGAGGACGTGATTGACTAGTAGTCGAGATGGCAATCTGGATTATGTGGTACATTTGGAAAAGTCGGAATAAATACATCTTTGAAAATCACACCATCTGCCCCTTAATTAATATGAAAAAAGCTTATAATGCCTATGACGAATTTGTAAAATATAAAAGAACATACTCTGAGGCATTTACAGGTACTGATACAGGAAAAATTGCGAATCTTAAAGAGCTTAAATGATTACATCAATAGGGGAATTACTAATAATCAAGAAACTTATCTTAGTGTAGATGCATTTTATCTTAAAGAAACTAATTGTGCTTCTTCTGCGTGTGTTTTTAGTGACAAAAAGGGCCAATTTTTGGGAGGAATATACTGGAAATTCAAAGCTAAATCTCCTCAAGAAGCAGAAGCTATTGGTATTCGTAATGGTCTACTTGAAGCTACGTCTTTTCAAGGCGCACATTTTGTACTAAGGAATGACTTTCTTAGCCTCATCAAGCCATTAATGAAGGGCACAAAGTTTGAGAATCGTCATCTTCTCCATATATTTGAAGATTTTCAAAGTTTAGTGCACAACATTGATATAAATTTCCAATTTGTCTCAAGGAAATTCAACAAAGCAGTAGACTATATTGCTAAACAAGGGAGGCTTGCTGACCTTAGGAGTAATTGGATTTCAAATCCAACCCCCTACTTTCTTAAATTACTTGAACTCGATTTTGTAATTGAAGGCATAGGCTAAGAACATGAATCCTATCTTATTGTATTTGACAATTTTATTTAATTTAAATTATGTTTTAACGTAAAAAAAAAATTATGCGAGCTTGAAATCCTCGCTTATGTTTCTTCGTTAGTGGTAGGAGTTTATTCTTGTGGCCAACTTATGCCGGTCTCGATGATTGTTTCCATACCACTATTTGCTTCTTTCGGATCCATAGAAGAAAAACTACCACGACCCATATCATCTACTCTCAGCCTTGACTCTCTATCGAGTCCATTATAGAACATGGATAGTTGTAATTGTGGCGTGTATCCATGTAATGGACATCTTGCCAACATCTATTGAAATCTCATCCATGCTTCGCCAACACTCTCTCCGGCTTTTTGTGAGAAATTCATAGGCTCCAATAGTTCCTTCACTCGCATACTTGTAGGATAAAATTTATCAAGGAATCTTTCTTGAAACTTGTCCCAGTTTGTAATAAGCTCGGGAGGTTGATCATCTAACCAATCACTTGCTTTCCCAGTAAAAAAAAATTGAAAAATTAAATAATACATCTGTTCTTGCGTAACACCTTCATTAATGTAGGCATCACAGAATTGCATGAATTTCTGAACAGATCTGATCGGATCTTGATTTGTATCACCATTGTATTTCCCATAGCTCGTGAATTGATTAATTAAATCAGGATCAGGCTTAAATCTAACGGCTTGGATAGTTGGGACGCGAATCCTAATGCGTTGAACTCGAAATTGACTAGGAAACCCTAACTCTAACCGTTGATTAGCCATCTAAAATCCTGAGAAAGACAAAAACAAAAAGAAAGTGTAAAACTGAAAACAAATAAAAACTTCTACACTAAATAAACGCAAAATAGATTTAACTTAAAGATAATTCCCGGCAGTGGCGCCAAAAACTTGGTGGGGGCAAAGGTGTGATAAAATAATAGATTAATAAAGATAATAATAATAAAGAGCACACACCCTTGAGAACCACGGAACTCGCTGCAAGTATCACAGATCGTTTGCAAGTTTTAATGATAAGTCAAGTTCGTTCTCAGGGATTTAATCTGTTAGATCTACTTGTATTAAATAGGTTTAGATGAATTTAGATGTTTTGAATAAAAATATAATATGAAGAACCAAATATCTAATATGAATAAATAAATAAATAAGAATGCAGATAAATAAATATGAATGTAAGTCAGATAAATTAGGATTATTAATATGAGTCTATTACTAAGTTATTTTAATCTGTCACACATTGAGCATTATATATTAACCGGGATTCTAAATAATGATGATGGTTAAATTAAACCTTTATGGCTATCTAGTTAGGCAAAGGATCAAAACTAGATGATTATGTGGTGTTGTCAATAACTAAAGAATAGTCCTAAGATTGGCCAAATCTAGGGCTGTAAAAATAAGTCAAAACATATAATAACAATATACGCCAAGCTCAAATTAATTAAAATAACAAATAGTATTATGAAATTTAAGACAAAATAATAACCCAACAATAAAAAGTAAAACTTACAGAATAAAAGTTTAGAAATATGGTAAAGCTACAAATCTATAGCTAATTACCTTAAATATAGAGAAGGAGATATGTAGAAGAGGAGTTTGTCACTCTCCAACTTCTTCTTCTTGTCTTCCTCTATAGGTCAGCTTTCTCCTTGGATGAATAGCTTGATACTAAGGATGAATATTAAATATAAGGACTAAGCTATTGTTTAAAACTGAGAAAATACAAATAAGGACTAAGCCTAAGCTTGGAACTGAGCAAGGACATGTTTACAATGGTTTAAGGGTGTATTTATAGATGTTTAGGAAGACCTAATTCGTTTTATTGAAGGAGAAGGTAAGTAATGGACTCCTAGCCCAACTCAAATTCGTATGTAGATAAGGATAATTACTGCTGACTTGTTTTTATCATATCTTCTTCATTACTGGACCGTTTTTTACCCATAAGATATCAAAAGAATCCTCACGGAATTATCTATCTACCTTGGTAAGGGATCTTCCAGAATCGGCTCGGTTTTGGAGTTATCATCACTTCTTTAGACGTAGCTGCATAAATTCAGATTTATTTGGCAGCTTTTCTTTTTTCTAATTGAACTCTATTTCCTTCTATCTCCAGATTTCTTCAAGCTCTTCTTTCCTTATTTCATTAGAATTGACTTGGCATCTAATTTATTTCCATATTATCTTTAAATCTTCACATTAACACACAAATTAAACCAAATATGCTCTAAAAATAATAATTCTTCAAATCAAGACTAGAAATAGGAAAGTGCAATATATCATGAGAAAATTGAATAAATGACTTCCTAAATCACTATAAATGATGTCTCCAACTAATATTAAATCATCACAAATGAGGAGACATCAAGGGTGATGAGAAGAATTCAAGACAGATTGGGGTGAGAACAAGAGGAAAGCAATCGAAGCTTCTAAAGGGCCCTAGTAACTATTGCAACATTAATCAGAAAGAAGTTAAAAAGGTAAATACGAAATATTTCTTGAATTCTTGGATTTATTGGTATATTAGGTGGAATGAAAGGATGAGTCATGGTGATACAAGAAGCACGCATGTGAGATAAGCACCAGATTCTACCTTGGATGTTGGCAATGCGAGGCAATTGCCTCGAAGAGTACGCTTTCTCCTTTCTATACCCTTTATTTATTTTTATATAAGGTGTTTGTTTTTATTTTATTGAGTCTGTTTCGAGTCATGGATGTCACGGCTCACCTTTGAGTTGTGGGTCGCGAGTTTGTTGTCCCACTCTCCACTTTATGTGTTAATGTTTTTTGTTTCTAGAATTAGAATGTAGTGAATGTATCTTTAAGCGTAATTTAAATGAGTTAATGATATTAAATAGTAGATTTATAAACCTGTCTTGTATATGCTTAAAGGATTTACAGAAAATTCAACTTGAGAGTGAAGGAGAGAGTAGTGAGCAATGTGATGAAGTTAGTTTGATTTTAGGAATCATGAGTTGTGTGTAGAACGTGAGATATAAACTAGTGTATAAACCATTTGATGAAAGTGCTAGAAGTAAGGAAGTAACTGATTTGTGTAGGAGAGGACGTAATTAAGGTAGTTATTTGTTTATCCCTTTGTGCCTTTTAGCTTTCTATCCATTCTTAATTGATATGGTATCCGTCTCAGACCCCTCTTTGGCTTATATAGCCACATTACAAGCCTTATCCATTATAATTTTAGGACTTTACCATATGACCCGCACTCGAATCGCGATGCTTTGACACTCATCTAGAGCTTGAGTTTGGGGAGGTGGTTTTTATGGGAATTGTCATTGGTTGGTTTTGGTACTTTTGTGGTTCTTAATAACATTGTTATATGCATTGTAACCCTTTGCCAGGGTAAAAGGAAAAAGAAAAATATTTGAAAAGAAAAAAAAGCAAGATATATATGAAAAAGAAAAAAAAAAAGTGTCATGACTTCTCACATCAAAAAGTAATATCCACTTACAAGAATATATATATATATATATATATATATATATGTAAAGTGGAAATTATTTAGGTGATTATGAGAATGTTTACTTTTATATTATTGGGGATGCAA
The DNA here is from genome assembly GCA_029959085.1 of Nemophila menziesii. Lineage (NCBI taxonomy): Eukaryota > Viridiplantae > Streptophyta > Magnoliopsida > Boraginales > Hydrophyllaceae > Nemophila > Nemophila menziesii. The sequence goes on along the minus strand of JARWIR010000017.1, from coordinate 7,657,077 downwards.
ACTAAGTGCATCAATTGGGATGAGTGAGAACATATTTGAGAGTAACTCAAGCTCTAGGGAGACTCGTTGATGGCTAATGGGGAGAGAGCCAAAAGCTCACTCTAAATGACCCAAATATACGTTACACCTACCCTAAGCCTACATTAAAGTCTTAAAAAAATACCTTAGGATTCTTGACTATATAGTTTAGGAGCTTTCACTTTATAGAGAGTAGTTGGATGGACCTTAGAACCTATTTGAGGATTGAGGAACACCCTATAGCCACCACTGTGAAATATGAAAGAAATTAACTTCGCGCATGCAAAACTACCTTGATCTTGAAATTAATTTGTGTGAATTATAGATTTGACAAGTATATATTTGTTTTAGTTTGTAAGTTGTACTATATGAGACTTTTAATATAATATCTTTAGTGTCATTCATTATTTTTCTACTTTTATCTTCTTTGGATTGATTAAACTTAGACCCTTCTAAACTCCTTTTCTTTTCTTTATATTTTATCGTGACGACAAAATTTTGAGTTGGGGTCTTGATGTATCTATTTTTTGACAAATCAATCTATTTACGAGACATTATTTTTGGAGTTTATTGGGCCTAAGTGAGGGATTTTCCCTATGATTTTCTATATTGCACTTTTATGTCTAGTTTTGGACTTATTACTGTTTATAGAGATTTTTGTGCTTTAATCGTGTGTTTAGTGTGTAGATTTTAGGTAAATGCTTGATAAAAGAGTCCAAGATGAAGGAGACATCAAATAGTCAAGAGAAACCCCATGTTAAAGCGGAAATTGAGCTTAGAGCCATTAAGGAGAGTTAAAGCTTTTTCTGGACAATTCTTGCACTCTATTGTTTATATCACTATGACTTTTTGGTGAGAGATTTAGAACTAATTACTTTTTATTGGGAAGATCTTAAATTCAGTGTCGCGTGGCAAGTGACGGAAGTCAATTCGAAGTTTAGATGAAGAAGTTATGTTAAAAATCGCTGACAGGTTCGAACTTGAAATCTGTTAAGTAAAAATGGGCTTGGGCTAGTTAAACCTAATTGTGAGCCCATGGATAGCCATAATCCGTTTTTCACTTACTATATAAGGCTTCAGGCATCCTCCATATCATTATCCTTGAAATACACAACATTTTATCCAAGAAGGATCAAAATAACATCATGAGAATAAGGCGCTTATCAACATGAGGAAGAGGAGGAGAATACAAGAAGGGTTTGTCTATGAACCCAACGACTCTCATCCATCCACTATCCAAATACCTTCAATCCTAAAGAGTAATTTAATTTAATTTTTCATTTTAAACATGAATTTAGTATTAGTATTCAGTAATTTTTACTATTCATTCATGAATTAACCTCAGTGCTTAAGGATGCTTATGTAATAGATTATGCTTAGTTAATTGATGATGTTATTTTATTTTGGATATCATATTGATATTAATTGAGATTTGTTTCCAATTCAATTTCCATTATTTTTATACGTGTTATAATTACTCATGTGCTCTAGTGCTAAGTAGCAGGAGCCGTCGTAATTGGCCTAACACCCGGGTGGGGGGAAAGATTACAGAACTTGTATACAAGCGCCTGGTGCCTTTTATCAGACGATATTTGCACGCTAGGTAGTCAATAGTGTAAGAGGGACTTAAGTCTACCCGAAATCCAAGAGGATGAATAAGGTAGATAGCTAGGTTCGCCCTTGTGGTAATGAGTTTGACTTAGAATCCCGATTAATATGAACAACAAAACCACTCGCCCTTATGAATACAAAGTCAATTAGCGGCATAGTTTATTAATAGCAAATTCCTCAAGCAATCATCTCATATAGTTTATATTTTTATTATATTTCATGCTAGTTTAATCTTATTTCTAGCTTAATTTATTTGCATTTATTTTACTTTTAGTTATAAATAAATTCAAAAACCAAACAAACATCATCTCTTTGCACTATTTACTAATTTGTTTAGATTACAAACTTCATAAATTTACACTATAATAAAGCTCATTAATCGCAATAATCCTTGTGAAAAATGATAATCGTACTTATCATTCTTGCTTACTTACGATTTGTACTCTGCGGAGACGATTCCCCTATGATTTGTATTCCATTTTATAATGGGGACGACAAAGGTCAGCTTCCCACTACTTAATTACTATATGGGTAGTATTATAACGAACATATAGTCAATGGAATATAAATAAATGCCAATCTCAATTAAACAATTTAATATCCCAAACACGGTAAAACAATTGAATAAGCTAAGCAGAAGTTCTCACATATGCAAACCTCAAGCAATGAGGGATAGTTCATAAATATAAAATGAATAATACTGAAAACTAATGCTAAAATCATGTCTAAAATTCAAAATAGAATGAAATTACTCTTTGGAATGATAGCAAACAGAGCCCGGATAATAAAGATTCGAGGGTTTGCTGTAGAACCCCTCTTCTTCTTTACCTGTTGGCTCTGTACGTTTTTTGCTCTTCTCCAAGGACTAAAGCTCTTCTATAACATTTTATTTTGATAGATATTGATTTGGAGGCTTATATGAAGCTTATATAATAACCTAAAAATGTCTAGGCCCCATTTGGCTTGCTTAATTAGGTTTAGAATGGCCCACCCCATTTTTATTTAAAAGAATTCCGGTTTCGGTCACGGTGGAAGCAAATGACGTAACTTCTCTTAACTCTGAATTGACTTTTGTCACTTCTAACCGACACTGACTTCAAGCTTCTTCTTAATCAAAAGGAATCAGGTCCAAAGCTCTCACCAATATTTTGTAGTGCTGAAATACTAAGGTGTAAAGATTTCTTTGGCAAACGCTCCAACTTCCCAAAGTGACTCTAGGCTCAATTTCCGTCTTGTCTTGTGGTTTATCTTGACTTTTTTTACTTCTTCTCACATATTGGCATCTTTTATTAACCATATACCTAAAAGCTACAAACTTAACACAAAAATATTATGTAAAAATCACTCACTTAAGCCCAATAAACTCTCAAAATAATGTCTCATGGATGGATTAATCCATCACAAAAAGAGATACATTAGCTACCCTAACGCGAGATAGAGAGTTTATAGAATCCGGACTACTTATATATGCTCAATTTACCCTTATTATTATATTAGTGATTTAGGAAGATAGGTGCATACTAGCATACCTAATGTATATCTCATTTCCATTCTCTTAGTTATTTTATTTGCATAAGTAGTTTTAATTATTTTCTTTTAATTCTTATTTGAAAAACCAAACAAATATTTCCTTCGTTTATATTTTTAGTTTAAACAATTTATCTTTTTTACGCTTATACCTAAACACGAGTTCGAGCTAACCGATAATCCCCGAGAATGAACTTTATTTATCAATTATTACTTGTGAAGGATCTATGCACCTGTAGTGAGATTCTCGTAGTGGTCTTAGGTGTGTGCTTTCACATCGCTTATTTATCACACCTTTTCCACCGCAAAGTTATTGGCGCCGCTGTCGCAGATTTTTTCTAGTTAGTTATTGTGTTTAGTTTAGTGTAGTGGTTTTTATTTGTTTCAGTTTTACGCTTGTTTTTTTGGGGTCTATTTCATGCTAGATATTGGTATATGCTCTCGGATCCCAAGAATTATCTAAGCTCAAAAAAAGAGAGAGGGGGAGTAGAGGAAGAACGAATCGATAAGTAGTAGATCTGGTAGTAATAATAAAGAATGAGCATGTGATCCCTCGAGAAGATAAGGTACCAGTTGGGAATACAATCAACAAATTTCAATTCCCTGGGTCGTACCGCCAAAAGGTGTGCCACAAGGAGGGAAGCCACAAAATATTCAACACCATGAACAACGTCTTCCTGGTCAGGGGGCACATATTTTAGTACAAACATTAGGAATCCGACCTTTAGTGATACTAGCTGCGAGATTCAAGCATGATAAAGGTATGTTGATTCAATTCATGAGCTTTGGACACTATAGTGGTGCAGCACAACAAGATCCGATAAGGTTAATTCAAAAGTTTATGCAGATTCGTGATACCTACATTGCTTAAGGCATTACACGTGAGAATCTGTATTAGTTCATGTTTCTATTTTAATTGACCATAGGTGCTAGTGAATGGTTAGATAGTCAACCATCAGAATCAATCACATCATAGGGTGAGTTGCAAGTCAAGTTCTTTGATCTCTATAATCCATGGAACATGAGACTGAAGGATCAAATGGAACTAGCAAGTTTTTGCCAAGACAGGGGCAAGAGTGTAGGTGAGTCATAGAAGAGATTCCAGCAGAAGTTATCTAGATGTCCACTCATAGGTTACACCTAAACACTTCAATTAGATATTTTCTATCAATGCATCAATATCGATTCAAGATTGAGGTAGATAACCTTGGAAGAGGAGGTTTCGTGTCTATAAATTCTAAAGAAGATGTAGTTGGTATGGAAAAAATAGTTGAAACCGAGAGGGATTGGCCACAATCGCGAGCTTACATTACAAATACCAAAGGTACACTACATTTAGATAGTGAAACTGCTATATACGCTAAATTCTTTGCGATGGAGAATCAATTGAAGCAGTTGGCACTTACAACAGAGAAAAGTGTCCGCTGAAAACTAAGTAAGATAAAAGTAGTACAAGAAGCATAAGGTTTTCTGCGTTGTGTGGTTAACGATCATGGTAGGTAAGAGTGTGAAGGAAATCCAAAATCAGTATGTTCCGTGTCAAATAGGAGGAAATACCAATTGCATAATATTGGATTTCAGCAAGGGAATCACAATAATCCGAGCCTTCAATGGTCTAATCTCAATGGGGACGTGAATCAAGGTAATTCTTACCAAGTACGACCTCAAAACAAAAATTTCCATCATAGATCTCAAGTTCCTTATCAAGGGGGTCAAGGATATGTCAATCCACCACCACCACCGCAACTAACCTATGATGTTTATATCGAGAATCTAGCACAGAAAGCTTTGCCTAAACATCCACAGGGAGGATCCAATACTGATAAAATAATGCAATCATCTGGACTTTGATACAAGACAATATGAGGATTAACAACGAGAGATTCAGTGAGCACTCAGCTGCCTTTAGAATAATGGGGACACAAGTCACCCAAATAGTCTATGCTTTTGAGAAGTTATGACAAACTCTTCCACTGTTGGGACAAGGTAAGAAGAATGGCATGAAGTTCATAAAGAATAGCGATGGCGGTGTTGGATTTGAATTATGTAAGGCTAATCAAGCTGAAGAAGTAGTGGAATCGCCACCTATGGCAGAAATTGTGGTGGAGATTCCAGAATTAGTTGAAGAACCAACCAAGACAAGCTTGGAAGAGACAAATTTTGAGCTTCTAGTCAAAGAGATGTGAGAGAGATCAAGGAGGTACTTTCACTAAAAGTCGAGAAGACCGAGAAAGAAGGTAAAGTCTTAGCTGAGAAGAAAGAAGAAGTAGTTGCACCTGAGGTGCAAGAAGAAAAAGATAGGAAGGTGGATTCATCACCTAGTTTACGATTGATGTCACCACCCGTTCCTATGAAGATGACATATCAAAAGGGTGAAATTGAACTCAAGGCAATTTTAGAGGCGTATAGCAAAGAGAGAATCAATTCCAAAGTGCTTGAGATTTTCGAGAAAGGGCTTACACCGTAACAAGTGTTTTCACTGACTTCAAGGCCCACTACTTTCATTTGAACCACTAAGACCGATTCCTCACGAATAATAAGTGACGACTTGATTTCTCCTAAAACTTTCCAAAGTGATTTCTTTTGCTCTTTTAACGCCTCTTCTTGGGTTTGGACTTGAATCTTCACTTTTCATCTTCATCTTGGTGCCTCCTATCATCCATATACCTAAAAGCTTCATACTAAACAAACAAATTAACACACAAACGCTCTAAAAGTAACAATAATTCCAAAAACAAAGGAAGAAAGTGCATTATATCAAAATATGATGATTAATCTATTAAGTTAGTCCATTTTAACCCTAAAATGATATCTCATGTAGGGGTTGTTTTATCACAAAACAAGAGACATCAATAGGATTGAAGGTCTAAGTGAAGAGAAGTGTGGTTCAAGCTCGGGTTTGAGTTAGAGGAGAAGGCTTCCCATATAACTTGTGTAGTTGATCGCACAAGGGATTTTTTAGCTTAAGGGTTGTAGCTTAACCGCCACAAGTCTCATCTTCGGGTTTTGAGATAACTATTAAAAGTCTTGGGTTCTTCGTTGTGGTTTAGCCCAGAAAAGCCTCATTGTAACCTGTTTATATCTAACCCTTAAGAGATATCAAGTATTTTAGTGGACATGCTTTAAATCCTAAGATGACCAGCTTAGGTAGTGGATGTAGAGAAACCGAACCACTATAAATGCTCGTGTAATCTCTTTAATTGATCTCTTTATTTATCGTTTGCATTTATTTTTCCTACTTTTTTATCTAATCTTAATTTGCATTTATATTTCCTTACTTTCTTATCTAATCTTAATTTCATTTCTATCTTTTGATCCTTTAGGTTGAAAAGCTCAATAGGTTCCCTCCCTTATTTTTTACATATCAATTGAAACCTTTATTATTACTTACCTTAGGTTTTTGGCTTAGTTAAAGTAACTATATTAGTAGTTGAACTATTCCTCTTTAGTAGTTTCTTGCTTGATAGTTCATATCGCAGCGTTAACCTTATCATCCTTCTCCCATCCTACATTAAGTATCAACTTCATATTTCCATAGCTATCATTCTTATCCTCTTAGCATAGTGCTTCCACACTAACTCTTAAGATCTTCATATACGTATTCCTTATTAAAGTTTAATTTTTATCGTTTATATATCTTCCTTAACTAGTTTCAGTTATCTAGTCTTTCGAAGAAATTAATTTTTAATTAGGAATTGATTAGTATCTATTCCTATTCACCTTTCCTCTTTCTAGGACTAACAATGCTTAAACAAGGAATGAATGTTCACGCTTCATTTCATCTTGAGTATAATTATTTCATTGATTATATACTCTACATAAGCTATTGATCAAAATCCTTGAATTATACCCGGATAGGGGGTTTGAGGGCAGAACTAGGTAATTGAGAAAGTATTTGGCTTATAGAATCGTAAGATCATAGGTAGATGCATATCCTCATTACTAATATCACTCATGAGAACAATGCACATATTAGGAAGGTCTCTTGAAATTATCAACAAAAAGTTATCACTTGGATGATTCATTAACCAACAAATGGATAAAGCATGTTAAATCTGGATCTTGAACATGTAAATGAAGATAACTTGTTTAAATTTATGCTTTCTCGACGAATGATAGTCTAGCCTTAAACACCCATGTAAATACATCATTTACATTTGATCAAAAGAGTTCTTTCCAGTGAACCCGGTCTAACTTAATCCTAAAAATACCAAACATGTCCCCTTTATTAAGAAATACAATTCAAACATTTTCTCTTAATTTTGAAATACAACACCAAACAATTATTTATAAAGGTAATGCTATAGAAATCGGCGCCTAGGCACCAACTCCCCCCTCAGCCGACTACACCTAATGAAAATTGTTGGCATTTTCGGCTAGCGTCTTAGTTGCCATGGAAGAGGCACCTAACTCGTCTAAACGCATGGCAAAAAATGGTTGCCTAGGCCTTCCTTTTTTCTCTTTCTCACTCTACGGGATTTGTTAACTAATATTATAAGTCTAATTAGTATTGTTATATTCACTATATTGTTATTAGATGTATTTAATGACTTAAATAATTAAAATTATTATAATTACTACATATATATTACTAAATATATAAAATTACATGTCAATATTTAAAACACCTAATCCCGTCTAGGCGCTAGATCCATGTCGACTGTCTAGGCACCGCAATCAAGTTATATAGCATAGATTAAAGATAAAATGTAGCGATCATTGTCATCAAAATGCTGTCCATTGACAAAAAGAATAGTTGAATCTTTTGGAAAAATCATTTTAAGATTGTAAATTTTTTAGAATATTATCAATCAAAAATAAATTTAACAAATACACATAAAATTACATGTCTATAATTATATTAGTAAGTAATAATAGATATAGTTCAATTAATCTTTTGTATATAGTAAATGAATAAATTAAATATTTAATTTCTCAATGTAATTAAGTAATGAATAATTAAGATGCACATACAATGAATGATATGACTAGGTGATATATAGAAGATACACTTAACTTTATAATAAAAATGGAAAAATGACTATCAACACATTATAAATCAATCCAAACTCTTTATTTTAGTAAAATACTAAAATGGTAGTAATACTATTTATTCAAATTAGTGGGCATGGTCTAAAAACCCGGATCTGAACATAAAAAACTGCTTTATTGATATATGAATCTAGACCATTGTCAATAACCAACTTTAATTAGTCAAAACCGGTCAAGCTTCTACTACACACTACTTTTTCATTTTTAGGGTTTTTCTCCAAATCAATATTACCTTTTTACTACTGTCATTTTTGTAGTAATCTATACATACTGATCTGTCACTTAACGGCTATTTATGATACCATTAAAAGCCGTAGAACACACTTGGGGTCTCTGTTTTTCCTCTCACTGAAAAAAAAATAAAAAAAGATAAGCTCCAAATGAATAACAACAATGACAAGTTAGTGATCAACTCTTTTTATTTTCCAATTTTTGCTTTGTTCTGTTTCATTTTACGTTCTGATTAGTGGGTATTCGCTGTTTTGCTTATGGATCAGTTTTTCATTTATTTTTTTAAATTTTTTGGTTGATTATTGAGTTGTTTCATGTTTGATTTCGTGTTTATCTACTTGGGTTTCTTTGATTTTGTTTCAATTTTGAGATTAATCTACAAAATGTTGATTATCAGAAATGTTATAGATTTTATATATAATCGTCAAGAATCAATGACCATTTTATAGATTATTAACATTGATTATATAGCAATGTGTTGCTTAATGATCTGAGAACTGATTTCGAGTTTTGTAACAGTGAAATGTGGGGATGGGGTGGTGAAGATATTAATCTTCCAGAAGACACTAATGTTGGTGAGATTCTTTATTTAGCAAATGTTTTGATTTAGTGTTAGTTTGCTATATAAATCCATATGTTTCTAAATACAAATTTGAATAAAGTAACAGATACACAAACTTTCTCGTATATGCTTGATGATGGAACTACACCTATAAAAGACTGTGGAGATTTAGCTTACAATGATTCATCTAACTCAGGTATTTAATAACTGATCTGCTCTGTATATGTGTATATTACATTACATATGTTCATTACAAAGGATATTTTTCAGGAAATAAAAGCAATGATGAAGCACTTTATCGAGAAACTTCTTCTCAAGTAAAGAGAAGAAGAATGCTTCAATTTGAATCCGAAGGTTTAGATACACCCTTTTGCAATGAAACCATGCCTTCTACTTTTCTAGGTTCACAGGTTTGTTTTTATTTGAGCTTTAAGTGTTTGTGAAATGTCTTGAATGGTGATTAAAGTTCTTGTTTATATGTATAGGAGACAGTTGAGTCTGTTGAAGATGCTATATCTGAAATGACACAATGGGTATCTGGTTTCGCAGGTTTGTTTCATTATAATGTATATAATCTTTTTTTTTTTTAATAGAATTTTGAGTAAAAATATAATGTTAAAACAGAGAGTACATCTGCATCTGGTAATGAAGCTTTAGATCTTTCATCTGAAGAATGGTTAGCAGATTGTTTTAACGATGCTGACATGGATTTTGCCTTTGAGGAATAGTATGTGTCATTTTATTTAATTAAATTCATTCTTTTTCCACGATAATATTAATTTCCTTCTAATTTATCTTTGTAACAGTAATAATAACAATAATAATAATAATATATCTAGCTCATCTGAGATTCAAGTTAATAGCAATATCCCAACTCAAAGCAAAGCTATAGTTCAAGAACGAACTGTTCGTACTCCTCGTAACATTGTTTTCAAAGGTTAATTTTATATTTTTCGTTTAAATTTATTTATATGGGATAAATATTAAATTAATTATTATTATAGGTAGGAAATCATACATGCAAGCTTCATCAAAATCTACATCTTCGATTGTATATCCATTTGATTTTATTAAACCATGTGGAATACATGGAGATGTAACATTGAAAGATATAAATCAAAGAATACGTATGCCTTCATCAAAAGCTGAGGAAATGAAAGAAGATTCTGTAGAATCTTATCCAAAATCAGCTTTTTCTGGAAAACCTGTAGTGGGAAAAACTAAGATTCGTACTGAAGGTGGAAAAGGTTGCATTACGATTATGAGGACTAAAGGGTAAATTGGGAAACTAGGGGTTTTTTAGAAGCTAACATTTTTATTGAAGTTCATCATTTCTTTACAAGACAAAGGACTTGAATTTTCCAAGTAGGTGATGAATTGTGATGATGCCTTTTGTGTTTTTGTGTTAGGAAAGCTTATTAGTGTTCTTGATAAGCTGTTATGTGTGTTGATTAGTTTCTCATGCAAGAAACTTAAATTATGGTGTTGTACATTCTCTGAAATTATTTTTATGTTATAACTACAATTGCATTTCCTTGTTTAAATTATATGTGTAAGTGTTGTGGTTGACTAGTTTGAAATGCTGTTTGACTTAAATTTGTGTGACCTTTTGCTTATTTACTTGTCACTGTGATGGTTTTGTAGAACATTGTTTATTAAAGTTTGATATTAAGGTTGAGAATTGGTGTGTGTTGGAAGGATTCCCTTATATGTGAGGATCCACTATCTCATTCTGGGTTTTTTTAGTGTGGGCTAAACAAAATAAATACAAGGTATGCAAAGATTGTCTTACCTCGTTGATAGGTATACTTGTCACAACCTCGATTATACTTCGAGCATATAACATAACCAAATGAGTGCATAAAAGTGCACTGATGATCCGAAAAGACACCTAAAACAATGTTCAACCCCAAGGAAAAAATATCACACAAATTGGGACATCATCGAGAGATCAGTTTTAGCCAACTAAAGAGTCACGTTATGGACTTAGGAATTTCTTGTCTAACTTTAAATTTTGGCCGAGATACCAATATTAATTGGCTGAAGACGAAAATTCAGTTTACGTTCTTAGTGATATTCTCTCAAAGTATGTAATTTGGCCGAGAGACTAGTTTTAGTCGCCTTAAGACCCAAGTTATGGACTTAGAGATTTCCTGTCGTCTAAGTGTAGTTTTGGTCGAGAGACGAGTTTTAGTCGGCTAAAGAGATGAGATGTGGGAGTAGGAATTTTCATCTAAGTTTGAGTTTTGGTTCAGAAATTAGTTTTTGTCGGCTGAAGAGTCAAGCTATGGACGTGTGATTGTTCGAAAGACTAGTTTAGGTCGAGAGACAAGTTTTAGTAGGCTCTAATGGTGAGTTTTGGTTAAGAGACCAGTTTTAGTTGTCCGAAGAGTGGAGTTATGGACTTAATAATTTTTCATCTAAGTATGAATTTGCATCGAGAGAAAAAATTTAGTCGGTTGAAGAGCCGAACTACGAACTTAGGGATTTTTTGTCTATGTATGAATTTTTATTAAGAGTCCAATTTTAGCCCTTGAAGAGTCGAGCTATGGACTTGGGGATTTTGCACCTATGTGTGATCTTTGGTAAAGATACCAGTTTTAGTCATATGAACTATGAAGAGTTGAATTATGAACTTAGGAACTTTTTTTGTTTAACTGAGAGTTTTTGTAGGGAGACCAGATTTGTAAGGTGAAGAGTCGACTTATGGACTCATGAATTTTTCATCTAAGTATGAATTTGGTTGAGAGACTAGGTTTAGTCAGTTATAAAGACAAACTACGAACTTTAGGTATTTTTCATCTAAGTATGAATTTTGTATGAGAGACCTGTTTTAGCCGGCTAAAGAGTGATGTCTTGTGCAAGGTAGTAGATTTCTTTTGAAATCACCATCAAAATATGATTATTACCGCAAAATATTTTTACTAATTTATTTTTCCTCTTTATCACTAGGTGATACAAGGGTTGAATCATTGCGAATCTAAGACGACTTAGGATATTATGCCTAATTCTACTTGATTGGAGGATTTCAAATTCGTGATTACATATAACTACATGTTCAATAACTAATGCAAATTATATCAGAATTGGTTAATGGAAAATATTATCTAGGACATTAGGTTCAGATTATGTTGTTACTAACATAGAGTGAAACAGTTTTTGAAGATAAGACGTCACATATTACCATTATTATGGACACTATATCAATTTTGGTTATTCCTCCAGAATTAGTTGGATTCACGAGAAATAAACTCATTTTTGCAATAGAGAGTTATCATGCATCACCGCTACTGTAGACATAGTTTTTAATCTTCTCAATAAATTGACTATCGGTAAACAAAATTTTAATTTTAATAAAAGCTTAAGTATAAAGCAAAATATCAATTTTATTCAAATATCACGAGTCGTAATTACCTAAATCTTAAACTAACACCCTAAATTATGTTGTTTAGCTTCTCGTCATCACGAGTACTACTCCCTTCGTCCATATTTATTTGTCCTATTTTTGTGGCACAAAGATTAAAAAAGACATTAAATACACCCCGTCTTTACTATATTTCCCTTATTCATTGAGTAGAATGTCATTTAATGCACCATTACTTTTAACTAATTAACTAGGGGTGATATTGGAAAAATGAAAGAAAAAATGTCTTGATAATATAAAAGGGACAAATATTGTTGGACACCTCCTTTTAGAAAGAAGGACAAATAAAAGTGGATGGAGAGAGTAAATTCTTAATCAATAATGTTACCTATTATTTTCAAACTCGTTCATCTTAAATATTTATTTTATAAATAACAAGAAGTAGATTTATTTGACTAATGAATAACTATAGAGTTTATCCTTTTTTTTTTTTTTGAACTATCTTTTAAGTTTTTAATTTATCTCTTTATTCCTCTTTTTCCTGGACTATTTTCTTAATTGGACTTTTTTATTATATTATTTCCCAACTGGCGGGGAAATATGTTCTGGACATGGGGTGAATTTTCAAGTTTCTACGTTGGTCTAGTTGGTTCGACTGTGTCTCCTAATTTTTTAGTCAAGGTTCAATCTTCCATTCTTCTTCTAGCAACTACTAAACATACAACTTTCCTAGTTCGACTGCAATATCTCTATTTTAATCTGCTTTCATCTTTAGGGATAAATCAAACTATTTACCAATAAAACCCACAATAACACCAAGTAATGAGGTAAAATAGACTTAATGTATCCTAGATAATAGGTGAAAATACCATATAATTAGGACATATCACACTCCCAAACTTACTTTTTACAGGCCCTTAAGGAAGACATGGATCAAATATAAGAGATATATGATCATATCAATACAAAACCTATAAAGCAGAATTCCTAAGAAATAATATATAGTAAAGTTACTCGATAAAAATGTAACTCGTAAAAATGGTCAATCTTAGTCATCACTCTAACCATGATAAAAATTGTTATCCAATGGGTCCCTAAGCTACATTTTAAGCATATTTTGTTGCATAAGAGCATTTTTTTTTCTTACACTAGGCTAAAACCCAAGCTTATATATACTTCATATTTTCTATTTGTCCCAAATTTTGTTACTTCCTTCGCTTAACTAGCATCATTAGGCCATGAAGCATTAATTTTTTGTTTCGAATCATTTTTATATTCTTCTTTAAAGATTTTTATGTTAATTGTGGCATACAAGCACATTGTATCCATTTATAAAGATTTGGGTTAATAATCACAAATCACAAAGGACCTTAGGTTACTCGGATAAAACATACTCATGATTACCTTACTTACCTAGGACACTAATGGCTTAATGATTAGCCACATTCAATGGTATAATACATCATATTCATCTTTTTAGCTCATATCATGGATGACACTAGACTTATCCCATATTTTTCCAAAGAATATTCCTGTAGGAGGTAAGATATAAATATTATGTAGAAAGTATATCATTGTAAGTCTAACTAAGTTTACGCAGTTTCTTTGTTGACTTAATACTCTTTACACTAGAGGACTCAAGTCTCCACTATTTCGTCATGAATACAAGTTAATTATCTCAAGTTAATTTCTAGAAGGTACATAAGATATTCAAGCTAAACAAAGTATTGCTTCCTAATTACTAATCATGCTTAAATACTCACATTCATATAATATTATATAGTCCAAGCATACTATACAGTCACTGTATTTTTGTATTATTCATAACTTGAGAAATTTTCACAAATTTTCTTCCTACACCCCCAAACATAAGATTTGGTGTGTCCTCACTACAAACCTATATTCCTAAGGGACCGTGGTAAGAGTAAAGCTATTCAATTCTGCCCAAATAGAAAATAATATTGCTTCCCACCCTCACACTTGAATCATATAGTGTCCTCTTGATGTATCCTTGTGTAATATATTAATCTAGTCAAGAGACATCTTTTTAGGGGTTATTTGTACTTATTTGAGGAATTATTCTCTATATTTAGACATACTCTCATTTCTTGTCTAGTTTTGGAAATTTGATACTTTTAGAGCTATTTGTGCAACTCTAGGTACTTGGATGATACGAGATCCCAAAACAAGGAAACAAAATTGATAAAGGAAGTTCAATCCTATGTGAAGGCGTTAAAGGACCAAAAAACCACTTTGGAAAGCGAGAGCATTTACCAGCTAACTTTGAAAATCAACAATACAGAGTTATCACGTGCAATTGACTAATATTATGAGAGATCCCTTTGGTTTCTGGATAATACTTGAAGTCAAGAGCGCGTGAAAGTTCACGTTTTGTGATGTGGAGTTAAGATGAAGAAGATTTAAAGTTGAAATTGTTGTGGCTCGAATTAATCCACTCCTTTACTAAAATGTTTTTGGGTTGACTTGGGTCATTTAAAAGGGTCACATAAGTCCAAAAACATTTTAAACCCTTTATATATCTGAAATTAAGTTGAGAAAAAGGATAACAATCACTAAAGAAGAGTTTAATTTAGCAAGGATAGAGGAAAATGCCTAGAGAAGAGAAGATAGAAGTTGGAGCCCTTCTACACCACTTCTATACCATTTTACCATCAATCTTAGGGTAATTTAGTATTAGTTTCTTGTCCTAAACATAATTCTTGTACTTTTATCATTAGATTTTACTAATTTTAGTTTGAACTAATCTACTTTACCTGGAGTTTGCAACTATGTATGAACCTTGAATACTGTTTTGATGTTTATTTATGTTGTTTGGGACCATTCCATATTTAATTAAATTGGGAAAATATCATTAATTGTTTATGAATTAATTTAATTTAGTTTTTGATGTCTCCTTTTTTATGATATATTAATATATTCACGAGACATCTTTTTGGAAGTTTATTGGGCCTAAGTGAGAGATTTTCCCTAATATTCGATATATTGTACTTTTCTCTCTTGTTTTGGTCATACTGCTATTTATAGAGATTTTGTACCTTAATCGTGTGTTAAGTGTGTATATTTTAGGTACATGGCTGACACAAGATGCCAAGATGATGAGGAGATGTAAAAAAGTCAAGTCAAACTCCAAACCAAGGTGTAGAAGGAGCTTGAAGTCATTTTGAGAAGTTAGAGCATTTACTAGAGAAATCTTGACGTCATATTGTTTATGTCACCATGATTGATTGGTCAGAGCTTTGGACTTAATTTATTTTGATTTAGATATAGCTTGAAGTTAGTGTTGCGTGAGAAGTGACGGAAGTCAATTCGGAGTTGATATAAAAAAGTTATGTCATATGCTTCCATCGTAACTTAAACTAGTCTATCACTAGCTAAGAACGGGTTGAGCTATTTTAATCTACCTAAGTGAGACCATGGGGGACTCAAAAGTTTTTAGTTAGTATATAAACACTTTGTCAGATCCAAAATCAATACCACTTATCATTTTATAAATTTTATCGCCTGGAGAAGAGCAGAAAGAAGAAGGAGAACATCTCTTCCATAAAACCCAATCATTCTTCAACGTGGCGTCCACCCATCATTTCATTCCGATTCTTAGTGTAACTTTTTTATTTTATTTTTCAAACATGATTCTTGCAATATTTTTCATTGGGTTTGTTTATTTATTTATGAACAAAACCCTCATTGCTTGAGGCTAGCTATATGTATGAACCTATGTTAGCCTTTTAATGTTATATTGAATTTGGGATTTATATTTAATTAAATTGTGCACTTTATTTCCATGGAATATATGTTTGCAATAATACTATTCATATTTTGTCCAAATAGTGAGTTGCTGAAGTAATTAGGTTACCGCCTGGGAGGGGGGGGTTTAATTGCAGATATATTATATAGACGTCCAGTGCGCAGTAGTGAAGGGGATGTCTTGATGATGTCTCTCTTTTTATTATGGATAAATCCATTCGTGAGACATTATTTTGGGAGTTTATTGGGCCTAAGTATGAGAGTTTTCCCTGTTATTTGCTATATTGCACTTTTACTTCTCGTTTTAGACTTATTACTATTTTTAGAGCTTTTGAGCCTTAATTATGTGTTAAGTGTGTAAATTTTAGGTACATGCTTGATACAAGGGTCCAATATTAGAAGAAGAAGGAAAATATTCAAGATAAATCCCAAGTCAAAGCGAAAATTGAGCTTAGAGCCACTTCGGGAAGTTGAAGCATTTACTGGAGAAATCTTGCACCTTAGTGTTTCAGTCACTACGACTTATTGGTGAGAGTTATGGTATTTATTTTGATTTAGAAATATCTTGAAGTTAGGGTCGTTTCGCAAGTAAAAGAATTCAATTCGGAGTTAAGATGAATAAGTTATGTCAGTTGCATCCATCGTGGTTTGAACCAGAAATCTGGTTAAGTAAAATAGGTTGAGGCCCCTTTCAAACCTGATTTGACAAACCTAAAGGGGGCTCAAATGTTTTAGAAGCTATATAAGCTATTTTTCCAGCCTCCTTCATACCCACTTCATTATCCAGACTTATACACCAATTCAGAAAAGTGGAAGAAGCGCCAAAACAGAAGGAAGAGGAAGAACAAGAGTTTGTCTATGAACCTAACCATTCTACCTCAACGATTCACAATTTCCCTTTGTCATCAATAGTAACTTCTATTTATTTTCAGTTTAAAACATGATTATATTCTTAGTTTTCATTAGTTTATCTTTAATTAGTTTTTCCATTAGTATGAGCTAAACCTTATTTGCTTGAGGATGCTACTGTAAGAACTTGTGTTGGCATTTTGATTAAGTTATTGTATTTTGGATATAATTTTGATATTTAATTGAGATGATTTTATTTTATTATTCCATAGTTTATGTATTAGTTTTAAATACTTATGTGCTCTGGCCAAGTAGGAGTATTTGTTGTAATTGAGCTAACACCCGGAGGGGGGGCTTTAATTACAATACTAGTACATAAGCGCCTAGTGCATTGACCAGATGGTCTTGCACGCTAAGTAGTCAATAGGTCTAGGATATTAATTCACCCGAAAACCTCAGGCGTGTAAAAACAAGCTCTAAGATCACCTGGGCGGGGACTTAGAGTGCATTTTAATCCCAACTAGTGTGAATACAATCACTCGAACTATTTAATAACAAGATTAATTAGTGACACAAACTATTACTAACAATTTCTCAAGCAACCATATCATATAGTTCACCCCGTATTTTACTTAATTTATTTAGTTGTTCATCTTTAATTATGTTTGTTAATATTATACTTAGCTTAATCCTATTTGCATTTATTTTATCCTTAGTTGTTAATTATAACTGAAACCAAACAAACATGTTCATCCTAGTATTTTTTTTATTTCAATTACAGACTTCACGCATTACACAAGAATAAACATCATTAATCACAATTAATCCCTGAGGAAAACAATAACCGTACTTATCACTTTTACTTGCATTCGATCTGCATACTGCAGAGTTGTCACCCCATTTATATTACTACTTTATTTTACCACACACTGGGGAGGACAAGTAAAATGGCACCGCTCCCAGAGATTATTGTTTAGATTTTTGTGTTTTATTTAGTGTAAAAATGTCTAATTTGTTTCATGTTTTACTTTGTTTTTGTATTTTTGTCCTTCTCAGGTTTACAAGTTTTGATGTATGCACTCGGATCTCGAGAATCTATTTCAAGAACAAAGAAAGAGAGAAATAGAGAAAGAGAAAGAAAATCACAAGAGTTAATGGCTAATCTTGTGTCGAATTGTGGGAATTACCCTGCAGGTAGTCATGGGTATCAACATGGGAATACCGACCCACAAAGGAGAAACCTAACAACATAGGAATAGAAATGGATATATCCACACAAAAAGAAAAGGGATTAAAATAAAATCCAATTAACATGTATATCAATATAGGACCCACAAATAAATTATATAAGGTTGAAAGATATAGAGAAATATGTAAAATTTTAAAGAATACCTACACAAGATAAAAAAAAAACTAATGGTAATCAAGGAGAGGAGAGCAGGAAAAGAAAAATAGAAAAGAGAGAAAAATTAAATCTCTATCAAAGTCTTTATTCCCTTCAAGGACACTTTCTCTACTTTAACTGGCATTAAGAATTTTTTTAATATCCTGCCATGGTTAAATACACATGGTTAATGTTCAGTTAAGGGCTAATAACCAATATCTCTCATGCAATATTTTTTGGAAGCTGAAACCTTCCCTAAACATAAAAAAAAAAGCAAATACACACCCTGAACTATTATCAAAAGGCTTAAACAACCCTCCCTTTAATCTTTCTTGGTTAACCTTAAATTCTATTGATTTTCATCAGAAAGTGTTAAAAAAATTTAAAATACTTTGTATTACATATAAAAAAACCCAATTACATATTCAAAAAATACAACCCCTTCTTCTCATCCTTCACTACCACCAATAAACATTCTTGAGATAAAAAAAAGTGAACAACCAAACATGTTGAACAATAATGAAACATAAAACCTCAAACTTATATGTTCACCATCATCAACAATACTTACATCAAGTAATAAGCATAAATCATCAAAAAACTGATTTAAGATAAAAAAAATTAATTTCTATTTTTTTAAGAAAATTAGAAATTGATATTATATTCTCGTTGATGTGTAAGCAGTGTCAATGATGGTAAAAAGATAAGTTTGAGGTTGTGTATTTCATTTTTTTTAACGTTTCTATATATATATCTTTATTTTAGAGAAAATTACCCAAAGGGTCTTGAAGACACTCCTTTAAGACCCAGCAAAACCGGGCGAATTCTATCTTCTTACTAAAGGCCACAACAAAAAGTTAACACTATACCCAAAAATTCAATTACATTTTTACCCCTTTTTTCCTATATATATATATATATATATATATATATATATATACTAAAGACCACAACAAAAAGTTAACACTATACCCAAAAATTCAATTACATTTTTACCCCTTTTTTCCCATATATATATATATAAGTAAATATATATATACATACATATATACACACACACACACACACACATATATATATATATATATATATATTAATTTGGTCAAAAATATTTTAAAACCCTAAACCTCTATCTTTTCTCTCTCTTCTCTCCCTAGAACTCACGTTGCTTTTTCTTCCACCAAATTGCATCCATGGCAGATCGGAGAAGCTCCGGTGGTTCTCATCTCCTATGGTTGGAGGTGCAGCCATTGCAGATTGGTGGGGGCAAAGGTGTGATAAATAAATAGATAAATAAAGATAATAATAAAGATCACACACCCTTGAGAACCACGGAACTCACTGCAAGTATCACAGATCGTTTGTAAGTTTTAATGATAAGTTAAGTTCGTTCGCAGGGATTTAATCCGTTAGATCTACTTATATTTAACAAGCGTAAAGGAATTTAGATGTTTTAGATAAAAATATAAAAAGATGAATAATTATCTAACACAATTAAATAAATAATACAAATAAATAAATATGATGAGTGTAAGTCAGATAAATTAGGATTAATATTATGAGTCTATTTTACTAAGTTGTTATTCTAACTTGTCACAGATTAAGCATTATATATTAACCAGGATTCTAAATTCTACCTAACCTTTTCTAGGCTTAGGAGCAACCTCTCCACTACCAAGGTCTTGGGTAATGATTGGTGATTAAATCAAGCCTTTATGGCTATCTAGTTAGGCAAAGGATCAAAACTAGACGATTATGTGGTGTTGTCAATAACTAAGAATAATCCTAAGAATGACCAAATCTAAGGATGTAACAATAAGTCAAAACACATAATAACAACATACGCCAAGCTCAATCAATTAAAATAACAAATAGTATTAATGACTTTAGACAAAATACTAACCCAACAATTAAAAGTAAAACTTACAGAATAAAAGTTTAGAAATATGGTTGAGCATAAATCTATAGCTAAATACCCTAAATATAGAGAAGGTGAGATGTAGAAGAGGAGTTTGTCACTCTCCAACTTCGTCTTCTTGTCTTCCTCTATAGGTCAGCTTGCTTCTTGGATGAATAGCTTGATTCTAAGGATGAATATTTATTATAAGGACTAAGCTATTATTTAAAAGTGAGAAAATACAAGTAAGGACTAAGCCTAAGCTTGAAACTGAGCAAGGACAAGTTTACAATGGTTTAAGGGTGTATTTATAGGTGTTTAGGAAGACCTAATTCGTTTTCTTGAAGGAGAAGTAAGTGGTGGACTCCAAGCCCAACTCTAATTCGTATGGAATAAAGATAAACACTGCTGGACCGTTTTGAGCATATCTTCTTCGTTATTGGTCGGTTTGAGCTCCATAAGATACCAAAAGAATCGCAACAGAATTATCTTGCCCCTAAAGAAGGAAATTACCAAAATCGGCCTATTTCTTAGGTAAATCGCCACTTCTTTAGGCGTGTGCTGCAGAATCCCAGATTAAGGCAGCTTTTCCTTTTCCATCTTTTTAACTTTTATTTCCTTATCTCCAATTACCATGCTAATCTCTTTCCATAAGTTGTTGTCTTTGACTTGGACTCTAATTAAGCTCCATAATTATCTTTAAAGCTTCACACTAAATAAATAATTAAACCCAATATGCTCTAAAAATATTATTTTACTAAATCAAGACTCAAAATAGGAAAGTGCACTATTTCTCAAGAAAATTGACTCAAAGACTTCCTAAATCACTAAAAATGATGTCTCATCCTAATATAAATCTTGAAAGTCCTAGAGGGGGGGTGAATAGGATTACTAATAAGATAATGCCTAATTAAAAATCTTTTGGACAATAATAAGTTTAAGAGAAAGACTACTAGGTCACTAATAAAATCAAACACTTATAGGATCATGCAATGTAAAGAATAAGGTTTGATATAAAAGTATAACTAGTATAAAGCTAATCCAATATCTTAAACTACTCTAGAAAACTATATGTTGGATATCCTAGATAAACAATATCAAAGAACTCATGCAAGCATATAATCAAACATATAGAGTGCGGAAAGTAAATAGAGTAGGGATAGAAAGATACACACGATTTATAGTGGTTCGGTTTCCCTACATCCACTACCTAAGGAAGCCTCCTTAGGATTTCAAGCTTTTCACTAAGCTCCCGTGTCTCTCTTAACCGGGTCGAGAACACAATAACCTTTACAAACTCTTCGATAACACGAAGGACACACCACTTGCGTAATCACAACACAAGGACACCAAGTATACTCCCTATACTTGAATTCTCTCTTAATCTATCTATTACAAGACCTAGACTTAAGAGGATAGCAACAAAGTGTTTAAAGGTTTGCTAATTAAAGCTTGTTTCTAAAACTCCTAAAGAGTGGATATGACTATAAGCTTGTATACTCCTTCTTGAGTGGATAGAATCTTGTGGCTTAATTGATTAACTCCTTGAAAGGATTTATAAGCTCACTAAGATTGAATTTGACTATGTATAGCTCTTGACACCTTCTTGAATGATGGCAATTAAGCCCCTTAATGTTTGTAATTAGTTGGTGTAGTTGTAGCCTTCAAAGAGCTTCAATTTATAGCAGAAAATAGCTCCCAACGGTCATAAGGTTTGAGTCTAACGGATCTATTAATCTCCCAACGGATATATTTCTTATGACTTGGCTTTTGTGCAGAAAACCCTTCTTTGCGGTATACCGCAGCGGTGTACCGCGCTTCAGTGTTTAATTTTCTTGCTTACTGGTCGGGCTAGTCCTCTATACCGCGCCCTGGTCCGCGCTTGGTCCGGTATACCGTAGCGATGTACCGCGCCTAGTAAACTTTGAAGGAAATGACTTTGATCAATAATTCCTCTTCATGAAAGTTGTTGTAAACATTATTCTAAGAATCCTTGAAGTTGAACACTAAGGCTAATTCTCAATAAACATAAAGATACGGTTAATAGCATTTGTAAGAGAATAAGATTCTTAAGATAATTAAGTTTAAACAACATGATAATGAAGGAGCTTTTTGAAGAAAAGAGTGCAAGAAAGAATGTTAATAACAAGAGAAAATAGCACACTAAACACAAGAGGATTTGTCACATTAAAACACCTAATTAGGGAGGCAATATGCCAACAATCTCCCCCTTTTTGATGATGACAAATCCTTCACTAAAACACCTTAGGAAAGATATAAAAGTTTAAGCATTTATGAAATAAAGCTCCCCCTCACAATAAGCATGCATTTGTGAGTTTTTAAAACGTGCAAGTTTTGAAAGTTTTAGTGCACATAATATTTCTCCCCCTTTGTCTTCATCAAAAAGACGGGGTAAAAACAACTAAGAGTAGAAGAGCAAAGACAACTCGAGTGAATAGATTTTTTTTTTTTTTTTTTTTTTTTTAAACAATGATAGAGAGAGTGTGCAAGAGTTTTAGATAAGAAAACGATTTTAAGAAGGTGATGCACAAAGATAGATAAGAGTAAAGGATAGAGATATTTACCAACTCCTTGATTGATACATGTTCATTTCAAATGCTTTCTAATGACACAAACAATTAGTAGCAATATAAGAAATAAAAGATTAGTAAGCATTTGAGTTTTTAAAATTTTAAACAAAGTCTCCCCCTTACAAAGTGCATAGATTTTGTTTTAATTTTGAAAAAGTTTGATTGACAATTTTACCCTAAAAAGAACACTTGAAAACATTTTGAAGAAAGTTTAGGGGTAAAATGTATTTTTTGAAAAACAAGGGGTCAAGATGTATTTTTCAAAACTTTGGGGTCTAAACGCAATTTTGAAAAAAACTATTTGGGACCACAATGCAAATTTCAAACTAGTTAGGAACAATGCTATAGAGAGCAAACTATAGGGACTAAGAAGCAATATCAAGAAGTACCTATAACATCAAAGATCATGTTAGCAACATAAAGATCAAATCAACAAAGATAGGCAACTAACAATCAAGATAAAAGCAAGTACCAATTATCCAAATAAAACATTTAGCATCCTAACAAATAAAGCAACGTAGCAATATCCTAGATGTCCAAAACACGGACCCATAAAAACTTAAAAGCATAAACAACCATAAAACAAGTTCTAATAAAAACCACATAAGCAATTAACGACTCATAAACCACCAAGAAGGATTTTCTCCACCAAACACAAAGTACCAAACACCAAACCAAGATGAACTAATGATAATCACGAGGAGAGCGGCTCCTTGATCTACTCCCATTTCCAATGTCATCGCGAATGCACGAAACATCACCTTTTATACAAGAGAGCTCATTCGCAAGATTCCCAATCTTTTCTTCCAAAACCCCAAATTTTCTTTCTATTTTATCTTCCAAAGCCACAAATTTGCTACCTATATAATCCATAAAACGAGACATAGCACTTTCGAAACCGGATGGATTAGGAGGGTTAACATTGATGGGTTGGCTAGGAGTGGGCTCATTTGGATTTGGGTGTTCTTGATCCGGGTTATCTACTAAAATTAGAGTCTCAAGCATTGGACCATCGGTTTCGCTTTTAGCTCCAAGAATGCGATTACGAATATTATCATCCGAGATACGATTAATAGTGGAGATAGGAACATATGAGTTGTTATAGATAACAAATTTCATTCTAAGGATAGTAAGATAATCAAAACTCCAAGACTTATTCATCGGTTTCACATTAGTCCCTCCAAAAGAAATATCATTAATCTCAAAGATTTTGGATAGAAATATACCGTAGGGGACTTTATCCCGAGAGGCACGAGCGTGATTCATCCATTTTAGCATAATAGCAATGATGTTAATCGGTTGTTTGGAGAAGATTAAAAATAGAAGATAAGCTTCATACGGGATAAGTTTGGCATCATGCTTATCTTTCGGAATAACGGCCGAGATAAGAAACTTGTGGGCCACGATAAATTCCGGATCAAAATTTCGAATATTCCAACCTCCATCGGGAGTTACCATACGACTATGAACAAACTCATTAACTTCATTTTGGGCAACAATATCAATATTCGAATTATCCCAACCACTAGACCAAAATCCGCTAAAACCATCCGAAGGTATATCAAATTTAGAACACAAAGCATTCGATTTTAAACGAATAACGGTACCCGATACAATTGATTTAACCGAAGTATTAGCATGATTAAATTCAAAATTCGTATAAAAATCTTCGATTAACCCGGTTGCCAAATGACTACCCGAAAAAGCAAATATGTGATGAAATTGTTGAAATGAAAAAAGTTTAAATAGAGAATCATCACCCGAGGGAAAGGCCGAAGGGCAAATTGTTCTTCCCGGTAGAACATCGAATGGCCGAAGTGGTGGTGGTGGTGGTGATGGTGACTTTGCCGGAGAAGGTTCACGTTGGCGGCTTGAGGAGGCTCCGGTGGAAGCCTTTTTCTTGTTAGCAATTGATTTTGTTCTAACCATGGTGGAGAATGAAGTGGGTAATGGAGTAGGAAGTGATTTTAGTGGTGAAGGAGGGTGTTTTTGGTGGTGGAACCGGAGGTGGGTGGCCGGAAATCGCCAAAGAGGAGGAGAGGAGAAGAAGTTTTGAAAGAATGAAGAAGAATTGCAGAAAAACGGGTTCTTAAACCTGTCAAACCCTTACGTGCGGTGTACCGCGGGATTCGTCCGGTGCACCGCACGAGTCCTCGATTTGCACAATAAAAAACTGCCCGAAACACATTCGAAACTTCCCCAAAAGACTCGGAATGATATAAAATAATTTTGAGCAACTTTGTTTTGAAAAGAAGAGCCAAGGGGAACCTAAAAACTCATGTAATAGTTATTTTCACAAAAGTCCCTAAGTTTTCTAAAAGTGCAAAAAGACCCTATGCAAGAATAAAGCAAAACTAAAGCATGAAAAAGGTCAAGAACAACAAGAAAGCATCACAAGTTGATAAAACACATAAAACACAATAAACGCATAATTAAAAAACACAAGAGAGGAAAGAATATCACCGTATTTTCCTTTTATGAGGTTTGAACGTCCTTTTGCATAAAATTCCATTTTCTTGACGCTCAACACCTTCTTTGCATATTACTATGGTAACCGAGGTGGAGTGGATCCGGAAATGTTGTTAGCATTTGTCACGATCCATATTGGTTTTTCCCATGAAGGTATCAAAGATCCACTAATAAGTTGTTCATGATAATGGCATGTAGAAGCATGATGACCGGGTTTACCACAATAGTTGCAATAACTTCCTTTTTGAATAGAATAACCATGTAGAGGTTTTGAACAAGAAGTTTCCCCATTTTTTCCAATATCCAAATTTTCACTAACATACAACTTTTCTTTGAAAAAATCATTTGGATCAAAAGGGGTGATATTTGAGAAAGGATGATTTTTTAAAGCATCAAGAGCAAGGGAAAAAGCTTCATCCAATTTTTTAAAACCTTCTATGTTTTTCTTCAAAGGATGTTTCCATTTATTAAAGATAAAAATGTTTTCAAAACATGGGTTTTTAGTATTGCCAAGAATATCATCCAAGGTAATAAAACATTTAAAACAATTCTTTGGCTCAATATTACCCTTTTTTAACATAAGATTATTCAAATGGATTTGAGAATCAAGAATTTTGAGAAGGGATGAAATTTGCCTAATATCACAATAATTATAAGGAAGAGATAAAGAGTTAGGATAAAGTGCTACCTCATGATTAGGTTTAAAATCGTTGTGAGATTCATTATGGATTGAGACTTCTTCTTCTTCATTATTTTCGACAATTCCATATATAAACTCCAAACGATTCCAAAGCTCTTTTGCGGTTTTACAATCTAACATTTGTGAGAAAATTTCTTCGGAAATTCCACGAATGAGAGTGTACATTGGTTTTGCATTTTGAGTGAGCTTAGCCTTTTCCTCAATGGTGAGTTCATCAAAATCTTTTTCTTCTTGATTTAGCTTGAGAACTCCTTGTTCATTTAACTCTTCTTTATAAGGGATAAATGGACCTTCTTTTACAATTCTCCATTGATCGGGATCTTCGTTTTTGATAAATTCCTCCATTTTTGTTCTCCAAGCGAAATAGTAAGTTCCTACAAAAAGTGGAGGTCGTGTAGAAGACGAACTTTCCAAAAGATTAGATTCCATATCGTTTACTCTACTAACGATTAAGCTATTCACGTAGAGTTAGGCTCTGATACCAAATGAAAGTCCTAGAGGGGGGGTGAATAGGATTACTAATAAGATAATGCCTAATTAAAAATCTTTTGGACAATAATAAGTTTAAGAGAAAGACTACTAGGTCACTAATAAAATCAAACACTTATAGGATCATGCAATGTAAAGAATAAGGTTTGATATAAAAGTATAACTAGTATAAAGCTAATCCAATATCTTAAACTACTCTAGAAAACTATATGTTGGATATCCTAGATAAACAATATCAAAGAACTCATGCAAGCATATAATCAAACATATAGAGTGCGGAAAGTAAATAGAGTAGGGATAGAAAGATACACACGATTTATAGTGGTTCGGTTTCCCTACATCCACTACCTAAGGAAGCCTCCTTAGGATTTCAAGCTTTTCACTAAGCTCCCGTGTCTCTCTTAACCGGGTCGAGAACACAATAACCTTTACAAACTCTTCGATAACACGAAGGACACACCACTTGCGTAATCACAACACAAGGACACCAAGTATACTCCCTATACTTGAATTCTCTCTTAATCTATCTATTACAAGACCTAGACTTAAGAGGATAGCAACAAAGTGTTTAAAGGTTTGCTAATTAAAGCTTGTTTCTAAAACTCCTAAAGAGTGGATATGACTATAAGCTTGTATACTCCTTCTTGAGTGGATAGAATCTTGTGGCTTAATTGATTAACTCCTTGAAAGGATTTATAAGCTCACTAAGATTGAATTTGACTATGTATAGCTCTTGACACCTTCTTGAATGATGGCAATTAAGCCCCTTAATGTTTGTAATTAGTTGGTGTAGTTGTAGCCTTCAAAGAGCTTCAATTTATAGCAGAAAATAGCTCCCAACGGTCATAAGGTTTGAGTCTAACGGATCTATTAATCTCCCAACGGATATATTTCTTATGACTTGGCTTTTGTGCAGAAAACCCTTCTTTGCGGTATACCGCAGCGGTGTACCGCGCTTCAGTGTTTAATTTTCTTGCTTACTGGTCGGGCTAGTCCTCTATACCGCGCCCTGGTCCGCGCTTGGTCCGGTATACCGTAGCGATGTACCGCGCCTAGTAAACTTTGAAGGAAATGACTTTGATCAATAATTCCTCTTCATGAAAGTTGTTGTAAACATTATTCTAAGAATCCTTGAAGTTGAACACTAAGGCTAATTCTCAATAAACATAAAGATACGGTTAATAGCATTTGTAAGAGAATAAGATTCTTAAGATAATTAAGTTTAAACAACATGATAATGAAGGAGCTTTTTGAAGAAAAGAGTGCAAGAAAGAATGTTAATAACAAGAGAAAATAGCACACTAAACACAAGAGGATTTGTCACATTAAAACACCTAATTAGGGAGGCAATATGCCAACAAATCTATCACAAATGAGGAGACATCACAGATTTGCTACACAAGGATATTCACCGGCTTCTTTTGCTGGTTCAAATCCGAGCAGTGTTCGAGGTGCATCCATGGCAGATCAGCGAAGATTCTTGCTCGACGACGGGTTAGGTACGCCGATCACCTGACCCAAGCCCATATCTTCTGGGACACGATTTACTATCCTCTCTCTCTTCTTCTCTAGTCTGAACAACGAGAGAACTCACCATTAATATTAGGATTGTTTGAGCCATTGAGAGATGTTATAGCTGCTGAGGAACAATTGTGTAGAAATGGGACGAATCGAGCTGTTTATGCCCCTTGTTTTGATCTTGTGCCTGTTTATATGACGATTGGCATATTAATGCATATATTAATGGCGTTATCAATGAAATCATGTCAAAATGTGAAGTAATTTGTGCAGCTTCACACAAATCCGAGGTTGTGGGACCAGAACCACAAGAGTACAAATATTAGGGCTAAATGTCTGGTACAGGAGGCTTTGTCGTAACCCTATGGTTAGGAACAAGGTAAATTATATCATATTGATTTGATTTGGTAACTCTGGATACTGAAGTTTGTGACTTTACTAATTTGTCCATTGTTGACAACTATTCAGATGTCAGTTGATGATTTTATACATAACAATTGTGGGATAGATGATGGTAAGGATTTTCCAGATGAGTATATTAGATCATTGTATGAACGAATATTGAGAAATGAGATCAAAATGAAGGATGATTTATCTCTTCAACAGAGGCAATTCCGTTTGCTTCTTAAACTCAAGTAAATGATGGACTCTAAGGTAAAAATCAATTCTTTTTTTGAATTTCGTTGATAAATTTACTGAATTCCTATGTACTTTATGTATAAAAGTAGCAGAATTTTTAATTTTTGGAGGTTTTCAGGCATGAGGTAAGTCTTTGACTTCAAAATTATGTATGCTTAGTTTTCGTTAAAAGTCGATGAATTTAGTCCAAGAAGTTGTCCTTCTTGGTGATTTTTGTTTGATTTTTTGTCTGCAAAAGGGTGTTCCGGTAGGTGATGTAAGGAGATCTGGGGGTTGGAATTTAAATGACCCTGGTAAGGTAAGGAAGGGAGGGCGTGGCTTAAATCGGAGTAATATCTGGACTCTGGAGGTTTTAGCCGCATAAGAAGCCTCCGGTGGGCCTTACAGATGCAACTTTGTAGAAACAATGTGAAAGTTGATTAAAACGTCTGATGTCACGTCAATATGGTTGGGTGTTCAATGAACATGTTGATGTAGTGAAATTGAAGATACCAGATTATCTCAGTGTAATTGAACACCCAAGGGATTTAGGTACAATAAATACCAAGCTTTATATAGTGCTCGAATGCACTTGAATTTCTAGTTGATGTGCGTCTTACTTTCTCCAATGCCTACATTCCACCCAGAATTGTGATGAGGAAATACATATTCATAAATGTTTGTTGGATTCTGCTATTGATGATCCTTGTACAGTTTTTGGAAGTCTTCTAGTAGTTTTCTATTTGCAGGTGTGTTTTTATTCTTGGACGAGATATTTGTTTTTTAATCTAATTCATTGATTTATATGTTGTGTATTGACAGAGGTACCAGGAGGCTTAATGCATTTTCTCAAAGCTAGACTGGCTAACTCTTTTGGTTTAGGTTGGAAGAGCTAATAGCTATTTTAGTTGTTTCTGTATTAATGACATAATCATTGTCTCATTGTGTTCTTCACGGAATGTTACTGCCGCAGTATTTATTTTGAGTAACAATTTGTACTATTGGGTTATTTTTCACAACCATTTATCTAATCATTTTTTCCAAATGTAATTTTTATTTCTCTCTCTATTTTATTTTGTTCAATCCACCCTTATTTCCTTTTCCTTTATATTTTTTATCTTTTATATCTCTGTTGCCCCCACTAATAAAAATGTAATTCAACTTGTTCAAAATAAAATAAAACTATGGTACATTTTTTCTGCTTTATTTATGAGCTAAATGATTTTGTTAGATATTTTAGGTAAGGAAAATGAATTGTATATATAAAATAAGCATGATATTTTCATGATTTGGGCTTCTACAATAAATAGACAAGCCGATATAAAAGAAAAATGACTTACACTTCACTCATTGCAACAAGGTTTCGGAAACCAACTTAGTTTTGTTTGGTGGGAATTTCCCACCAAATAACATAAACCTCTAAATATAATTTGGTAGGATTTTTCCCACCAAATAACAACACATAAATTTTAGTGGGAATTTTGTTTGGTGCGAAAAAAATTTGGTAGGAAAAAAATTTGGCCTGAAAATTTTGGTGGGAAAAAAAATTGGCCGGAAAATTTTGTCGGGAAAAAAGTTTGGCCGGAAAATTTTTGGAGTGAAAATTTTGTTAGAAATTTTTTTGGTGGGAAAATTCAAGGGTATTATTGTCTATTATGTCATTTATATTAGACATGACTTTTAATGTCAATATCAACACCTCCTAGGATGGTATTGGTAAATACATATGGTATATTTTATGTATATTTGAATTTAAAAAAGAAATTGATAATTATTATATTTTAATACTATTTATGTAAATATTTTTATATTAGTTAAAATTATTTTTTAAAAGAAAACTAATAATTGAATAAATTAAAAAATAATTATTATTCGTTAAGAAGATTTTTTAGATCGATAGTTGTTTTATTGGTTAGATTACTCTGCAATGACCAATAGGTACTGGGATCGAGTTTTATTAAAGTCAAAATGATTTCGTGTCCAAAGTAACTCTCAAATATATTAAAAAAATTCTTTAAAAATAACTAATAACCAAATTAATTGAAAAAAGTCATACCATCATAAATTACTAAATAACTTATGGAAGCATTATTTGTCCGAAAGTCATACCATCATAAATTAATAATCCTTTTGCGTAATGCTGATATTATCCAAATCATATCACCCTTTTATTATCTTTTATGTGTAATAAAAAAATAATATGATTTAAAGTGATATTTAAGATTACTCACAACTTCTATATACTTAATTTTGTAGGACTATGTTGTTAAATATTATAATATAATTATTGATGTATTAAATTTTTTTGATACTTTTATAGCAAATTATAGATTAAAATAATAAAAAGAAATATCTAATAATTTAAAATATTCAATGAATTGATTGAAATAAAGATATTTTTAAGATAAAATTAAAATAGAGTTTTTTTTAGAAAATTGAAAAGATATTCAAGTAAAACTATTCTAAGAAGTTAATAATGGATAGAGTATTATATTATTCTAAAAAGTTTGAGAATCATTTCTAGGCCAAAAGTTTCAAAAGTCATATTTTAAGCAAAACATATTCAAAACGTTTATTTTTAGTTTATTTTACTAATTTCGTGAGATATTTTATAAATTTTAAAGACAATTTGGTAACTTTAGATAAAGTTCCTAATTTGTGATGCGCCCAAATAAATATATAGTTTATTTGAAATACCTAAATTGTTCTTAAAATCAATAAAAAATCTCATGAAATTAGTAAAATAACTTAAAATGGGTGTTTTTAATATGTGTGATTTTTAAAATTGGTCTAAAAATATTTTTAGACCATAAGTAAATACCAAAAATTAAATTTGCTTCCAAAATTAATATTGAATAGAGTATAACTATTTGACTCCAATTTTAGTAAATTAAATGGAAAGAGGTTTGACCAATCCCGAGTCATTAACCCTTTAGTTAAAATAAAAATTAAAATAAAAATTAATGTTATTTGATTAAAATGTGCGAAAACTACGTAAAACATAAAATGATCTTATGCGAAAATAAAGAAAAAAATGACCAAACCCATTCCCAGCTGTATTTTTCAGTTACAAGTATATATAGTTGGAACTTGGAAGGACATGCACGGAATAGTACATTGTTGTCCTTTCTTAGTATCTTTTCTTTAAAAGAAATAATATTAAAATAATTGAAAAATTAAATAACACTAAAAAAGAATAAGCTGGCAAAATAAACAACTAGAAAGCAGACCTCATATTTTGCCAAAAAGCAAAACTCCCGCAACTTTTTTCTCTTCTCTTTTTCTTCTTCACCACACACTTTTATATTCTCTATTTCCTTATATTTTCGCTGATTAAATATATTAATCGTTCTTTTATATTTATAATTCTGGGTATTTATTTTCTATACTAAAGTTATTATTAGCTAATTAATATTATTAGTTGCTGTATGGTCTTTTTCATGGAGGGTTTGGAATAAGGTCGTTTTCTTGGGGTTTACTTTTTCTTTTTTTTTATAAAATTTAATGTGTTTTGGATGATAGCATGAGTTTTCAATTCTGATTTACTGAAAAGTCAAAAGTATTTTAAAATTGTTTTCTTTCGTTGCTTTAAGGGTCAATGATTTTCAAGTCAATATAGGAGGTTAGATGATTCCTTATTTGAAGGGAATTTGACCTGTGGAAGATTATTTTTGCTATTTCGTCGAAGATTTCCGAAAGGGTTTTATTTTTCCTTCTTTGTTAATCAGTTTCCATGATTATTTACTGTGTTAGTCAATTTTGATCATACTTATTGACTCACACAGTACATAATTTCAGTTTAGTGAGAGATCTAATCTTTGATTAGTTTTATCCCGTTAGTGATGGATTCAAAACAGAGTGAGGAAAGTGAAGAGGTAAAGACAGAGAAACAAGAAGCTGTGGATAAATCAATTAAGATGAAGGGTATAGGAAGTGTTAGTGATAAGGGTATGCTTGGAAAAAGTAGCGGAAGTATGATTTTTCGAGCAGATCAGGTTGATTTGAAAAGTTTAGACCTTCAGTTAGAGAAGCATTTAAGTCGTGTCTGGTCTAAAAGTGTTGACAATCAAAGACCTAAGGAACCTTGGGAAATTGATCCATCGAAATTAGAGATAAGGTATCTTGTAGCTCAAGGTACTTATGGTACTGTTTATCGAGCTAATTATGATGGTCAAGACGTTGCAGGTAATTAATTTTTATTATTTATTTGTTAATTTATAAGTTCTGGAAAATTTTGTATAATTTGATTTGAATATTTTGTAGTTAAGTTATTGGATTGGGGAGAAGATGGAATTTCAACAGCTTCTGAAACTGCTACTTTGAGAGCATCATTTAAGCAAGAAGTTGCTGTATGGCATAAGCTTGATCATCCTAATGTTACAAAAGTAAATAAATATTCCTTAAATTCTACTTTAATATTAAACAATTCTTAATCATTTTTCTTGTTATTAGTTTGTTGGTGCATCAATGGGGACAACAAATCTTAAAATCCCTTCGAAAAATCCAGGGGAAGGTTATACTACACTTCCATCAAGAGCATGTTGTGTAGTTGTGGAATTTCTTGCCGGAGGAACATTGAAAAAATTGTTATTCAAAAACAGAAAGAAAAAACTTGCGTTTAAGATTGTGATTCAACTTGCGCTCGAATTATCTAGAGGGTAAGTTAGTTTGTTTTTGCGTAAGTGAATTATTTTTAAACTAATTTGTTATAAATTTTGTAGATTGAGTTATCTACACTCGGAAAAAATTGTTCACCGTGATGTGAAAGCTGAAAATATGTTGTTAGATACTAATAGAACGTTAAAAATTGCTGATTTTGGTGTTGCTCGTGTTGAAGCTCAGAATCCGAAAGATATGACAGGTGAAACAGGAACTCTTGGATACATGGCCCCAGAGGTAGGTTAGGTTAAATAATAATAATAATTGCATTTTGTTACATAAAATTGATGATAATATGTTTTCGATTTATTCTTTAGGTTCTTGATGGGAAACCGTATAATAGGAAATGTGATGTTTATAGCTTTGGAATTTGTTTATGGGAAATTTATTGTTGTGATCTGCCATATGCGGATCTTAGTTTTGCTGAAGTATCTTCAGCAGTTGTTAGACAGGTGGATAATTTTACAAAGTTTGTAATGTGGAAAGGTTTTTTATTATAATTTTTTATTTTTTGTTTGTTTCAGAATCTGCGACCAGATATCCCGCGTTGTTGTCCGAGTTCTTTAGCAAATGTGATGAAAAAATGTTGGGATTCGAACCCTGAAAAACGACCGAATATGGATGAAGTGGTGAAGTTATTAGAAGCTATTGATACAAGTAAAGGAGGAGGAATGATACCGGAAGGACAGGGTAGTGGTTGTTTTTGCTTCCCTTCAACTCGTGGTCCTTGAAAATGAATGAATACTTTCTCTTCCTATATTTTAATGGTCTTGTGTTGTCCTTGTTCCCCTAGTTGGACCGTGAATCGCAGTTCATGAATTATGTAATTTTTTTCCATTGATCGCTAGTATACTATAATAAATCTGTGTAAACGTTAAATGGAAATGGTGATGGTTGATCTTTCTTAAGTGTTTACCCCCTCAAAATTCACTAGAATGAGATTTATGTGTGTTATATGTTATTATCTTATGGGAATGTTCAATCACATGTTTGCCTATGTTCGAAACCCAAAACCCACTAGAATGAACTTTAATAAAACAATCTTTCTCTCATTTCTTTTTTTAAATATTCGTGATATCTCTTCTCATGAAACTCCACATTTTCTCTAAAAATCTCCTCATATAAATCGCCCTCTTGTATTCATGTTGATCATCAAGTTATTCTCTAATCAAACCTAAATTATGCATTCTCGTTGGTTCAAGCTGTTTGATAAGATAATTCATCTAAACATTTTCTTGTGTTATCTAAAACCAAGATGAAGAAGAAAAAAAAGAAAATGAAAATGTTGCTTCTTGCAAAAGTTGAAATTAAATTTTTCCTATTGTGTTGATTTTGATGGCACCTCAAGAGGTCCTAACCTTTTTGGTTGTGGTTAATCTAGATATTGAGGTAATTTCATTTTCCACAATTATATATCTGTTTTCCTATGTTATAAAGTGAATAATCCGTAGTCTATACACCTAGGAGAAGTTTAAGGTATTCTGTGGAGTTACGAGATAACAAAAAGTTTTTCTACCAATTCAACTATTATCGAAAGTGACTGTGAAGTGATAGTTAAATCCTTAACTACTAGAACCTCTTGTAATATTCTTGAGTGTTGTAATATTTTTAAGCCGATCTACGGTATCGCGGAGACTTGTAATCTGCTTTATTTTCTTTGTTAGCCGTAAAGGTAATAGATGAGCTAATCAGGTCACCAAACAAAAGTTTTTTGGCAAACTGTTTAAAGACTGGAGGCTTTCTCGTCCTTCCTAATTAGCTCAATTTATATTACTTGATAAAAAATATACAATATCAGAGATAATGTTTGTAATAGTTTATGTTATTATGTTATTTAATATATTAAAACAGTTAACAAAAGAAAGATGATGCATATCCCGATAAAGAGAGAAAGAAGAAATTATAGGATTTTATTTAATTAAAAGTGACATTCCATTTCTTTGTATCTGTTAATTTGTACATAGAAAACTAATAAAATTAAGGGTGTAGTCCAAAAAATTTAGACGATATTAGGTCCTTTAATGAGAATATATCCCTTATTAATTTTAATGAAATTCTCTCAAAAAATTGCTTCTTTACTTGGAGATATAATATAAGTGATTCTAGCCTTATTCTTCAAAAGTCATATAAGGTAACAATCCTTAATTTCTCAAGGCTTGGACTCATAACACCTCTTTTATTAGCTCAAATTACTCTTATTTTATTTTTTATTTGAATTCACCTAGTGTGGGTAAGTGCAAAAATTCATTTGTGTTTGACTATGCTTAGTTTGGCAGGCTGTACTTCAACCCTTTCACAAGTACCATTATCCTTTTCACCATCACCTACTAATACATCACCAGTACCATTATTTTTTTCGCCATCACCTTCTAACCTATCACCACCAACATCTCTGGTAACTTTCCCATCATCAACCAAATCGCTTTTCGAACATGTACCTTTATAGGTCATTGATGTCTCCCCATTTGTGATGATTTAATCTATCTTGGAGACATCATTTTAGGTGTATTTATTAGAGTATAGGTCGATTTTCTCATTGTTTAGTACAATTTCCTATTTCGTGTCTTAAATTTAATTATTTATTATTTTTAGAGCATATTGGGTTTAATTGTTTATTTAGTGTGTAGCTTTAAAGATATATGGTAATTAATTAGAGGCACGGTTAATTCTAAGAGATAAGGAAAGAGGATAAACATGGAAATTGGAGATAAAGGCAAGAAATATGAAAAAGGAAAAGATAAAGTTGCCAAATAAATCTGAATTCTAACAGCTACGACCACAAAAAGACTTATATCTCAAGATTGGCTAGGAATTTGGAAGAATGGTCTAAATCAAAGTGAAAGAGCTTTCCGAGACGATCAGTTTCGACTATTGGAACGCGTCAAACGGATAAGTATTGAATCAGTTA
Organism: Nemophila menziesii; assembly: GCA_029959085.1. NCBI lineage: Eukaryota > Viridiplantae > Streptophyta > Magnoliopsida > Boraginales > Hydrophyllaceae > Nemophila > Nemophila menziesii. The sequence goes on along the minus strand of JARWIR010000017.1, from coordinate 7,620,865 downwards.
CGGCAAAACAAAACAACATCAAAATCTTACCTTTTCTATATTCAAGGGTTACGAATTTGAGTTGGGCTTCGAGTCCGTACCTATCTTATACTCCAAGAAAATTTTTAGGGTTTCCTATACCCAATAAATACACCCTCTTATCATAAGAAAAACATCCTTGGCAACCCTTAAGCCAAGAGGAAGCTTACAACACAAGAAGAGAAGTTTGGAAGGAGTTGAACACCATATCATGTCTTCTTCAACCTTCAGATTTGTAATTGTTTTCTTTTCTTTCCTTAGTATGAATTAATTTGTTTTAGCATTGAGATTTAGAATTTATGTATGAACCCTAGTTTTTCTATCTGATTTGGGATACGTCGTATTTATTTTGAATTGATGTTTTTATTCTCTGTTTATGTGTTTTGATTTATCGTCTGTTTTCCTTGCGGTGTACAACGTATAGTATTACCATAATAGTAGTTAGATGGTCACCCGGAAAGGGTGTCTAATTATTGAAACACCACATAACGTCTAGAATAAGGCTTAGACCTGACAAATCAGCCTAACTAGATAATCATTAGGGTATGTTTTAACCACTATAACCATGTTTGGAATTGAATTGCTTAGGGCCTTGGTGGCGCTTGATAACCCTAAGTTTAGGCTGCCTCATGGTTGTGCCGTAGCCCCCTTAGTCGCTCTCAAGGTCTAAGGTATGGGAATTTAGAGTCCTGATTATTGCATATTACATAATTCACCCTTACATGATAGAATAAATAAAACTAGTGGGGATTACTTACTAATATCTCGAGCTAAACTATCATACTATTTGTTCGTCTCTTTTATATATTTTTCTGTCTTTTAAATTATTGGTCTATTTTTCTTATTTGAAAATCAAGCAAAAATCGCTTTTCTTTTATTTTCCTGCGTATTAATCTGAGGTAGCTTTCATATTTGCACTTGATAATTTGCATAAGTTCTTCCTAACTTTCGGAGTCTCTGTGGAACGAATCTTATTTATCAGTAAAACTTGCATACGTCATGTATACTTGCAGAACCGTGTTAGGCTAGGGTGTCTACTTTTGCACTTATTTATATCATATTTTTATCACACCCTAGTCGACACCAGTCATGCATCCACCACTCTTTATTCGAACCAACTCGTCTGTCGCAGCTGAATACACACCCCTAATCACAACCAACTCTTTCTCTGCTTCATTCAACGCTTTCATAAGATATTGTATTGTTTTACCCTTCGCTGCAACTGTTTTCGGCGTTGCTTTACTTGCATTCCTCAAGCTCTCTATTTCTCCTCTCATCCTCCCAAGTTCCTTTTTAAACTGCGGAACTTCTTCTTGATTTGCAGCAGCCACACCTTCGGTTGATTTACTTTTCAATTCGGATAGCTCCTTTTCTAATTTCGACAGTCTTACACGTCTCGGCTCTTTACTTTCGTCAAGCTCTTGCCTTAGGGTCTGGTTTAGCGTCTCCACATCCTCAATCCCTTTTCGTAAGCTAGCAACCAATCCACTTTCTTTATCGTCACAAACCGATTTGGTAACTTCTTCACGAGCAACACCTTCCAACATCACCAGAGAATCTGGATTGTGATCCATATTGTCACGGTAATCTGAGTCATCATCCATCCGATCATTACCTATAGTAACACCATCATCTCGTTTTCCATTGTCAAACTCCGGTTCACTCCCATTCTGCTTAACCACATCATCATTAGTGTTTGGACCCTTATTGTGAGTTTCCATATTCCCAACACGCTCCAAGTTCGCAATATTTTTATCCACATCAACGCTATCCAAATCGTCATCCTCAATACCCTCACTGGCAACCACATTACTCGCCCAAACAACCTGTTTATCACCTACATTCTCAGCCACATCATTCTCATTAATTGATTTATCAGTATCCCTTACACCATCATCTTTATCACCATCATCATCCACCAAACGCATACCATCCGACCCATTATCTTTACCATCAGGAAGTGTAACATATTGCTCAATTTGCAACTCATCAGGTGTCATGCGGAGCTCTAGATCGTTTACCTGGATCAATTAAACTCACACTAATTATATACAAAACAACACAATAAATTAGCGTATGTTTGACTCGGTTGTTATCTTATCAAACCGTAACCTTCTGATTATTTCTGGGAGCAGTTTTTTGTTGCAAAACGCAGGTTCCACTTCAGAACCCTTGGGTACAGCCCCTTGTGCTTTGGCTCTGTTATTTTAACATGATCTAACACCCACGACTGCAAGTTTTTTCATTTATATGTTAAACAAATATTATTAAATGAAAGACTAAACACATGAGAAGGGTATTAATCACTTACCACAAATATAACTGCACAACCCGAGATATGATTTATTACGCTATCTTGTATTGGTTTCATCACATATTTCTGCTACATGTCGCCCAATAGTACTCTAATATATTATCTAGGTCTTCACACATGCTCACCACCCACTTCGCTGTACGCGATCCTGTTGGAAAAAACACCGTCGCCATAGCTCGAATTCCCATCAGGATCACGAAACTGCGTATCGTCTCATCTGTTTGTGGATCTTCGTTAAGTACATCCACAGTCCTTTTTTTTTATTTCCGTATCTTTTAGCTGCCCACTCTTATTTGTAAAATGTCTATCAAACCAATTCGAGTTTTGGTAATCATCTGCTTTGAACTCTGAAACCGGTTTCTCTCTGCCCACCACACCCATTATTAGTCGCACATCAGTTGGGGTGAGGTCCAATAACTTCTTCGCGGTCACGAACCCTCATTCGTGCACATTAAATGTCTTCGAAATCTCATGAATTTGCTTAACCCCCTTCTTAAAACTTTCTACACCTTCCTTTGTAGCATGTACCCCCTTTATTAGCAAATAAACGGCAGAACCCGACAAGCATCTAGGTGGCGCTCCGTTATTTTCTTGTTCTTCAAAATAGTATACATTGACTCTAGGGATGATCTATACACCAGACTCTGCTTTTACTGCACCACCAAAACCATAATCATTCAGTTAACACGAAGCTCATACCAAATTCATACACATAGCAACAAAACATCATATAACAGGTCCACTAGACACACCACAACATGACGAATAAACGTTTATTATACAAAACAGCTTACACATACCAACAAAAACAACATATAATCCATCATAAAAAACAGTTATCCATTTACATAAGTTTGAATATTATATTGTTGCCACTTTGTTTTAAGATCACCAGACAGATTATGCATTTATTAAAAAAATATTTCATCTAAAATTACAAAACAATGGTACATTATTGAGAAGTACCTTCAACTACATCATCATCGTCCTGTTGATTATTAGCTTCAATCGTATCTTCATCTTCTCCATCTGTTTTTTTTTTTTTGAGATTTCTTCTTCTTCTCCAAACCACTAGGTTTCCCATTATTAGCCATCGATTTACCCTCGTTTTTTGATTTTACAGCATCTTGCTCATCGATAACCGTTGATTTCTTCTTGTTGGTATAACTAGGAACCGTTCCAACGAAATCATCGTCGCTTAGTTGATGAGATGTTGGTTTCTTTTTTTGAACCGTATTTTTTACTCTATCATCGGCGGTTTGCTTCCTTTTCGTTGCCTTCACACCACTCATGTTGTCTTTTTCTGGAACGCTATTCCTATTCGTCTCCGGTTTGCTTGTTTCCAGACCCTCTACACTCTCTTTTTGTTTCTACCGTAGGGTTTGTCGAAAGTGTGATTGGAAAAACAATGGGTCACAGTTTCTAATATTTTTTTTGGCGCTTCAAATTCCACTATTCTAAATTTTTTCTGATTGCATGGAATCAGCGAATTTAGTTTTGGTAACTAAATTCTAATTAATGGGTTACTAAGGGCAGGACGGTCATTTGCGATGAGTTATACCTGATGGGCAATCATCCATGACTTGTGGACTCTCTAAGTCAATAACCCTTATTTTTAAGGTGAGGTATGTTTTTCATTTAATTATTTTATAAAATAAAATATGATGAATTTTTTAGATAATATTTGGTATAAATAATACTTTTTATCATTCAACACAAATATATTATATATTTGTAAGAATAATATTACGTTACATATTGAGAAAAAAATCGGATATTAGCCAAGTAACATTTTATTAGATCTTTACCATATTCTATAAAGATAAACACATAAACAATCTCACACATGCAGTAAATATCATACCAAAACCTTATTCTTTTGTTTAAATTTTTTTTCCAAAAATTAAAAAAAAATCAATATTTAAATTAGGCAAACAGTATTATCGGTCATATGATTAGCATGTTCACTAGACATGACGAAAATAACAGTCATACTAAAAATATATTTTTCACCACGTCGAGAAGATATTGCCTCCTCCACAGTGCTAATATGTCTTGTTTAAGCATAGTGGATGAGGTGGCCTTTTCATGACATGTAGATATTTAAATTTTAGTAAGATTGTTATTTTTGTCATATCTTGTGAGCATCGTAATCATATGGTCGAGAATAGTGTTTATCTAATTTAAATATTGGATATATTTTTGTTAGTTTTTTGAAGAAAAATTTAGGCAAAAGAATAAGATTTTGGCATGAATATGAGAAAATTTAAACAATATTGGGATATTTTATGCATGTGTGGGACTGTTTATATGTTTATCTTTGTACAATGAGGTAAAGATCAAATCATATTACTTGGATAATATCCAACTTTTTTCTTAATACGTAAACGTACTTTTGATTCTTAAAATTATATAATATATTTGTGTTAAATGTCTAAAAGTTAAATGGAAAAAAACTTATGCTAAAAAGGACCAAATATTATCTAAAAAATTCATCATATTTTATTTTATAAAATAATTAAATGAAATGAAAATCATACGTCACCTTAAAAATAATATAAACAAATGTTAAAAAATTATATTAAATTTATTATATTATTTTTGATAAGAAACATTTACAAAAATATGTGTATTAAAATATAAATTCTATTTCTTAATTGTAAATCTCTTAATATAAGAATACAATTAAAATAATTAATAATTTAAAATGTATATTTATATTTGGGGCAATGCCCAGTTAATTACACGGAGAGTGTAAGAATTCCTGATTAATTACAACTTCACCTTAATTTCCACTTAAGCATAAAAAATTGAAAGATTACAAAAATACCCATATGCCTATTAATTAATTACTTTAATTATATATTAAACTAATTCTAACATTTTTTAAGATTTTTTATTTTGATTTTTTTTTATTCGGAATTTTATTTTCGAATTATTTTTCCCCGAATTTTTTTTAATGTGTTCCATGAATGAGCAATTTTGAAATTTGTGTGTTGCAGTAATACACAAAATTGGAACAACCAAAATCAAGTTTTTTGTATTCCAGGAATACATAAATTCGAGTTTTATGTGTTCCATGAATACACAAATTTGAGTTTAATGTGTTCCATGAATACACAAATATAAGATTTGTGTGTTCCAAGAATACACAATTCTGAGATTTGTGTGTTCCAAAAATACACAGAATTGGAACAAACAAAATCAAGTTTTGTGTATTCCAGAAATACATAAATTCGAGTTTTATGTGTTCCACGAATACACAAATTTAAGTTTTATATGTGCCATGAATACACAAATCTGAGATTTGTGCGTTCCAAGAATACACAAATCTGAGAATTGTGTGTTCCATGAATACACAGAATTGGAACAAATAAAGTCAAGTTTTGTGTATTTCAGGAATACATAAATTCGAGTTTTATGTGTTCCATGAATACACAAATTTGAGTTTTATGTGTTCCATGAATACACAAATCTGAGATATATGCGTTCCAAGAATAGACAATTCTGAGTTTTGTGTGTTCCACGAATACACAGAATTGGTACAAACAAAATCAAGTTTTGTGTATTCCAGGAATGCATAAATTTGAGTTTTATGTGTTCCATAAATACACAAATTTGAGTTTTGTGTGTTCCATGAATACACAAATCTGATATTTGTGCGTTTGAAGAATACACAATTATGAGATTTGTGTGTTCCAGGAATACAAAGAATTGGAATATATAAAATCAAGTTTTGTGTGACCTGGACACACAAAAATAACAAAAGAGTGTTTAGACAAAAAGATAATATATCAAGATAGTTAAAAACGAGTAAAAATAGAGTATAGCGATTAATGAAGAGAAAAAAACAATTTTGTTAAAGAAGATAATCCTGTAAATCGATTTTATGATTTTGTGTGTTATAAGAATACATAAATCTATATTTGTGTGTTATAGCAACACATAAACCGGAATTTTGATTTTTAAAATAAAAATTAAAAAATAATATAAAAAAAAATTAAAAAATTTCAAAATAAATTTAATTTAAAATAAAATAAAAGTCATATAAAGGAAATAATCAAAGGTAAATATAATAATGTGTTTAATTGTGAATTAAGTTTTTAATTAGTGAGTAAGTAGAAAGTAATTTGCTCTAGGGGTGAGCATATGAGAACCAGAAAACCAAACCGAACCAAAAAACAGAAAAAACCGAAGCAAAAAAACCAAAAACCGAATAACCAAATGGTTTGGTTTTTAATTTTTCAAAAACCGAATTTTTTGGTTTGGTTCGGTTTACTACACAAAAACCGAACCAAAAAAACCGAACAAAAACCGCGAATGTAAAAATAGGGAATGTGTAAACTTCTTGTACAAGAATTATGTGGGAGAAACTTTTGTTGAGAACTTATCATCCACGTGAAATTTTAGTTATACTATTTGATGGTGTTATTAGTGAGAATTTTTTTTATATCACTTAAAATTACAAGTATTCATTACTTGATTGATTTTGTAAATCATGATTATATGAATTAGGAAGTAATAGATTTGAATTTATTGTAGTATTGTAAATTAAGATAAGTATTGTTAGGTTATAAGTTTATATTTAGGGGGATGTATTCAATTGAGAGTTTATAGGAATTTTTTGGACTTTAAAACTTAAAAGTTGAGAGGTATTCAATTAAGAGTTTAAAGAGTCTTTTAAAATTTTGGTGTATTCAGTTACGATCTAAAGAATCTTTTAAAATCTTGGTGTATTCAATCTAGATTTTAAACAATTCTTTAAAATCTTATGTTATTTAAAAGTCTATGGATTTTTTTGGATTTCATCCTATTGGATTCTATAGGATTTTAAAGAACAAAATTTTTATTTTGAAATCTATCATTTTACCTAGAGATTTTGATGGATTTCTTCTTTAAACTATTTTTCTAACAAATTGGAAAAAATATTTAAAACAACTCATGATATATTTTTCATTATTGTATCAATTAAAAAACCCATTCATGCTATTAAAATTTTTCATATTAAATCTCTATTAAAAAATTTACATGAAAAATTTATACGCAAGACGATTGATTCAGTTAAAAAACTCATGAGATATTGTTCAATTCAAATAATCATGGAGAGGTACAATATATTATATGGATCCAGTTAAGTACAATAATGAAGCTAAAATGATGTCTCGTGATTAATATATATATATATATATATATATATATATATTTGTCATTGAGAAGTACAGTTTCAAAAGAAACGTGTGGTTACATTGTGTAACATATTATGTATGACGTATTCTACTATTTTGACAATTTCAAGTAGTATTTAGTTGTTTTCATTCGATGAGATTAAAATTAAAGAATATTTTTAAAGTCGCTAACACATTGGTAAAGATCCTAGTCTAACATAGGACTAGACAGATGTGTAAATAGCTTTATTTGGTTTTTTATTTTTATATACTTTGATAGCTTAAATTATTAATTAAATATATAGAGTTTATAGTGATATATTTTAAACGACTTCCATTGCCATCAACCACATTTTAATGTAATTCAACTCTTTAAGATAATAAACCTAATAATAGTATAACTCAATTTTTATAATATGTATGTGAAAATATGGGTCCGATATTCAATTTGTTTAAGAGAGGAGCATATTTAATTCTTATAAAAAAATAAAAAAATTGTATGTCAAAGACTGTCAAAATATATAAAAGATTTACAAAAATCCATTCAACTCTATACAAGATTTAAAAAGAATTTACCAGAATCTGTTTGGATTTAAAACAATCCATGAAATTTATAAAGTTTTTAAAGTTACAAAAAATCTATCATATTTTCAATTAAATATAATTGATATATTAATAGCTCACATGGACAAGTAATAGTAGTATAATTGTATTAGAATATTAGTCTCTATTGGACAATGTATTTCAAAAAATGAGGTGAAAATATTATTGACCAAACATTTGAATTCGAAGCGAACCAAAACCGAACCGAAACGAACCAATTCGGAACAAAAAAGCGAATGTGTAACCAAATACGAACCATCCGGTTTGGTTATTGGACAACAATGGCCTCAATGAGGTTTAATGAAGGTGCTGATCGGCTAGCAAAAGAAGCCAGACACAGGGCAACTGACGGATCTATATCTGTAGACGCTTTCACTGATAGGTTCTCGAAGTTGGGCATTGGCTAATTTTTGGTCCTTGGTTTTTGTAATATATGTACCCGTCCAAAAATTAGCCAATGCCCAACTTCGAGAACCTATCAGTGAAAGCGTCTACAGATAAAGATCCGTCAGTTGCCCTGTGTCTGGCTTCTTTTGCTAGCCGATCAGTACCTTCATTAAACCTGCGGGGAATGTGCTTGAAGAAAGTTGAGCCCGATTCTCCGACCAGTTTGTGAATATGCCTAATGTATGGTCTAAGATCCCATCTAGCTGCCGACACTTGTTGTATACCTTGAACCAAGTTAAGGTTGTCCGAGAGAAAAGTTTTCTCTCGTTGAGGCCATTGTTGTCCAATCTCTACTGCCTTAATAATGGCCAGAGCTTCCCCTTCCACGCTGGTATTACAGCTGGCCTTTGTCATATGCTTTACTCTTGATCCATCGGCTGTATTAATCTGAATAATTCCAATTCCCGTGGGGAGATGTGCTTGTGTAAAGGACGCATCACAAGTAAATGTGAGCGTTGTGGTACATTCGAGACTCGTACTCCCAGAAATAAGCGTAGTGCTATTCTCAAGATTTGGGTGTTCGTTGTTGAACCAGTTTGGACCAAAGTGTTCCTGTACCTGGGAGTTAGTTACACGAATCACTGTTTCTGGATCGATGTCTGAATTATTGTGCCGACTTTTCATTTTCGCCTTCCAGAGATTCCACATCATCAGTAAGATGTAGGAAATTACAACTTCCTTTTGCCATCCTCCTATCGTATAGATTTCAACCAGTTTTAAGAACCAGTGGCCCACGTCCAGCTCGACGTTGTCCACATGTATCTGTAGTGCCGATCCTGCCCAAATAAGTTTTGATACCCCACAATTGAGTAGTAGATGTTCCGTTGTTTCCTGTCCTGCATCGCACCAACGACAATTGCTTTGGGCTTCACACTTCCTTTTTTCTAGATTTGTACCTGTCGGGATTGTATTATTACAAACTTTCCAAGAACAGATTCTAACCTTAGTAGGTATATTGGAACCCCAAATTGTTTTCCAAAGAATATCTGCCTCCGGTACACCGGTTGATTGGTGTGGTGCCTCGAATATAACCTGATCAGTAAGAATTTTGTATCCCGTTTTTGTAACGTAGTCTCCATTCTTTGCATGTGGCCATATAAATTTGTCAGGATCTTCAGTCGGGAAGAAACGTGTTCTAAGTATGACTGGAATAATCGGGGCGGGAAATAGATCACATATTAAATCCGTATTCCAAGTTGAGAGATCTGCATTCCAGAGTTCCTGTAATTTTTCTAATTGACATCCCTGCGGACGTTCTAATTTCCATGGCGTATCTAACCATTTATCATTCCAGATATTAATCAATTTACCATTACCTATTTGAAAACGGCCGTATTTTTTAAGCATATCTCGACCTTCTATTAAGCTAGCCCAAGACCAAGTTCGAGATTGTCTTAATTTAACATCGAGAAAGGAAGTTTTCGGAAAATAAATACCTTTAAGCAAGCGAGCTGCTAGCGTATCAGGATTGTTTAGAATTCGCCACGCCTGAGCTGCTAGTAAGGCCGTATTCATGCGCTTGAAATCCTTGAAACCCATGCCGCCAAGTAGTTTGCTAACGGCAAGTTTCTCCCATGCTAGCCAATGTATTCGAGATTTTTCACCTGAGTTCCACCAAAAATTCGAAATTACCGATATTAATTTATTACAAAAGGTAATTGGAAATGAGAAGATTGACATAGAGTATGTGGGAAGAGCCTGGAGAACTGCTTTAATGAGGACTTCCTTGCCTCCTTCCGATAAAAGGTGTGCTTTCCATCCCTCTGTTTTGCTAAAGAGTCTTTCCGCAATCCATTGTAATGCTTCGACCTTTGACTGTTTATGACACAATGGGATTCCTAAGTATTTTCCAAGATTCTCCTTTTCCTGGATTTGTAGTCTGGTAGTGACTTGTTGACGAATGGCCTCCGGAGTGTCCCTGCTAAAGTTAATGGAAGATTTGTTGTAATTAATTCGTTGTCCAGAGGCCATGCAGTACTTTGTTATACAATTTTCGAAATGTTCAACTTCGTTGCCGTCCAATGTTAGAAAGAAGAGCGAATCGTCTGCGAATAACAAGTGAGAAATAACTGGACAATTACGCGTAATTTGTATACCTTTGAGATCATTTTTTCTAATCTTCGTGTCAATTAAGCTAACAAGCGACTCAGACATTAATGAGAAAAGGAACGGGGATAGGGGGTCACCTTGTCTTAATCCCCATTGTGGTTTGAATTTCTGTAACCTTTCACCATTAAAATTTAATCGAAAATTAACTGAAGATAGACAATTCGAGATCCAAGTGATCCATTTTTCATGAAAACCCAGTTTATGGAGAACAAGAAGTAAGAAATCCCAGCGTACCTGATCATATGCCTTCGTCATGTCCAGCTTGATTGCTGCCATTGGTTTTGCATTTTATCGTTTCTTTTTCATGTAAAAAGATACTTCTTGTGCCACTAGTATATTGTCTTGAATGGCCCGTCCTTTGATGAAAGCTGCTTGGGTCGGAGATACAATAATTTCCATGAATTCCTGTAATCTGTTAGCTAGTATTTTCGAGATAATCTTATAACCAAAGTTAACACACGATATGGGCCTATAGTCTCCAACTTGTTCTTGGACGTCTCCTTTAGGTATCAAGGTTATAAAAATCTCATTTAAAGTGTCGAGAGAGATATTATTATTAAAGAAGTCCTGGACCATGAGAAGCACATCATATTGAATGATGTTCCAATATTCTTGATAAAACTTACCATTTAGGCCATCCGGACCCGGCGCCTTGCTTGGAGACATGTCATAACCGCTTTCTTTGTTTCCTCCATTGTCGGTTGCCTAAGGAGTTTTTCATTCATTTCGTGTGTGACTTTCATCGAGATTCCTTCCAGTGCTTTATTCATCCGGTCTTGGTTACTTTCTTTAAAAAGGTTCGTATAGTAGTGCTGAAATCCATTCCGAACTTCCGAAACCTCATCAACCCAAGTCCCTTGTTGATTTTTTATCCGAAGTATCCGATTCAAATTTCGCCGACTAAGGGTTGCTAGGAAGAAGAATTTTGTATTTGTGTCTCCATATTTGAGCCAGCTTTTCCGTGCTCGATCGTACCAATATTGTTCTTCTGCTTCGTATGCTTTTTTGATTTCATGATTAACGGTTGCTGGTGGGGGCAAAGGTGTGATAAAATAATAGATAAATAAAGATAATAATAAAGAGTCACACACCCTTGAGAACCACGGAACTCACTGCAAGTATCACAGATCGTATGCAAGTTTTAATGATAAGTCAAGTTCGTTCGCAGGGATTGTATCCGTTAAATCTACTTATATTTAACAAGCGTAGATGAATTTAGATGTTTTAAATAAAATATGAAAAGGTAAATAACTATCTAATGCAATTAAATAAATAAAACAAATAAATAGAACAAATAACTAAATATGAATGTAAGTCTAATAGATTAGGATTACTAAGTTCTATTACTAAATTGTTATTCTAACCTGTCACATTAAGCATTATATATTAACCAGGATTCTAAATTCTACCTAGCCTTTTCTATACTTAGGAGCAACCTCTCCACTACTAGGGATTCCTAAGTAATGATTGGTGATTAAATCAAACCTTAATGGCTATCTAGTTAAACTAGACGATTATGTGGTGTTGTCAATAACTAAAATTAATCCTAAGATTGATCAGATCTAGGGAAATAAGTCAAAATACATAATAACAATATACGCCAAGCTTAATCAATTAAAATAACAAATAGTATTTAAAGACAAAATAATAATCCAACAATTAAAAGTAAACTTACAGAATAAAAGCTTAGAAATATGGTTGAGAATAGATCTATAGCTAATTACTCTAAATATAGAGAAGGTGAGATGTAGAAGAGGAGTTTGTCACTTCTCCAATCTTCTTCTTCTTGTCTTCCTCTACAGGTCAACTTGCTTCTTGGATGAATAGCTTGATTCTAAGGATGAATATTAATGTAAAGGACTAAGCTATTGTTTAAAACTAAGAAAATATAAGTAAAGACTAAGCCTATACTTTGCAACTGAGCAAGGACATGTTTACAATGGTTTAAGGGTGTATTTATAGGTGTCTTGGAAGCCCTAATTCGTTTTCTTGAAGGAGAAGTAAGTGGTGGACTCCAAGCCCAACTCAAATTCGTAACCCTAAAAACATGAAATCAGGCCCGTGTTTCTTTTGGTCCTAGCAGCTTCAATACTCATCCGTTTGACGCGTATGAGTACACCAAATTCATCGTCTCGGAAAGATCTTCGACTTTTCTCTTGACCGTTTCTCCAAATTCCACACCGTTCTTGAGATATAAGCTGATTTGTGGTCGTAGGTGCAGAAATTCAGGATTAAGGCAGCTTTTCCTTTTCCATGTTTTTAGCTTTTATTTCCTTATCTCCAATTACCATGTCTATCTCTTTCCATATCTTGTAGTCTTTGACTTGGAATCTAATTACTCTCCATAATTATCTTTAAAGCTTCACACCAAATAAATAATTAAACCCAATAAGCTCTAAAAATATTATTTTACTAAATCAAGACTCAAAATAGGAAAGTGTAGCATTTCTCAAGAAAATCGACTATAATGACTTCTAAATCACTAAAAATGATGTCTCATCCTAATATAAATCTATCACAAATGAGGAGACATCAAGACCCCCAACTCAAAGTTGTATCGTCCCGATACAATAAAGATAAAAACAAAGGGAAGTCTCTAAATACACACCTAGGTCAATTAAGCACAGAAGACAGAAGATAGAAGAATATGGATAATAGAATCGAAGCAACTACTCAGAAAATTTCATGTAATAATATTTAAAAACTACATACCTGTACACTTCTCATATCCACAGTCAACACGGTTTGAATTCAAGAGCAGATTAGTTTCGCAATGTAAGAAGGAGAGGAACTTTACTCAGTTCACCAAGGAAGCTATAGATTGTTCATCGAACCTTACTAGTATCCAAAGCTCCACTTAACTACTCTCTATTGGCTCAATCACTTCTCAATTACATAGCAAAGAATCAAAAAGGTCTTTAAGGTTGTAATGTAGGCTTAGGGACGGTATGATAGTATATAGTGAGCTTTTGGCTCTATCCTCACTAGCCATCAACGAATCGCCCTAGAGCTTGAGTTACTCTCATGAAACGTTTCTCACTCAACCCAATGATTTCTTTGATGCACAAAGTAGCATCCCCAATAACCCGATTAAAGCATAAGATGTTCACATAAAAATTCCACTTTGCCGGTCCGAATATATATATTTTCTTTTCAAATCAATTTTTTCTTTTGTATAACCATGAATCTCTTTTAATGTTGAGATATCACGCTATTTTCGCATATATATATTTTTATGCCCTTATTGGCAAATTTAGCTCGTAGCTTCTTTTTCATTCACTATTACCCCGTCAAAGGGTTACAATATAATCTTGTGAATCATCATCACTATAAAGCACAACTAATAAGCTCAAAATCCCATCCCGATAACAATTCCCATAATGGTGGACCCACCACCCCAAACTCAAGCTCTAAAACAACTGTCTATGCATCGCGATTCGAGTGCGGGTCATATGGAAAAGTCCTAAAATCTAAAGGGATATGGCTTATAACGTGTTTCAATAAAAAGCTTTAGAAAGGATAGAAGGGGCTGAGAAGGATATAGCATATAAAATCATAAATAACAAGGTAAGAAGGTATAAAAAGGCTTCAAGTGGCTTCAATATGAAAGAACCGCCTTAATCACTTTCTACACTATGCAATTTCGTTATTTTCTTACCTTTAGCACTTTCATCAAATGGTTTTGTCACTAGCTTGGATCTCACGGCCTACAAACCACTCATGGATCCCTGAGATCGAACATACTTTCTATCGCATTGCTCACTAATCTTTTCTTTACTATCAACGTGTGTTTTCCTGCAAATACTTCAAAGCATACAAAATAAAATAGCTCATAAACATACTACTTTCTATCATTAACTTACTGAGCTTATGCTTTTAAGCTATTAAACACACTCTACATACATCTAAACCTTCTCATAAAAATTTTAATTTTACCTAAAAACAGAAAAATAGAGATGAGAGACAACGAATCCCCACACCCCCAACTCAAAAATGAGCCGTGTCCCCACGACTCGAAAAGACTCGAAAATAAAATAAAAGAAAATTAAAATTTTACAGATATTGCACATAAATAAAAGGTAAGGAAGAAAGAAAACATACTCTTCGAGGCTATTTACCTCGCCTGATCAATACCCGAAATAGGGTGCAGTGCTTTCATGTATGCAAATTTCTATATATCACCAATTTCACTTTCCCTTACATCTTCTTATGCTCCATCCCAATCAATCACACTCTAGAAATCTCTTGTTTATCTTCTTCCAACTTTTCTCTTTGAATAATCTCATGTGACAGTTGTTCATCCAGGAACATGTTTTGAACACAGCTACTAGCGTCCCAGAAGCTTTTGTTCATCTTTGATATAGAAATCTTTGATTAGAAGAGGTATTGGCATCTTCTGTTCCCTAATTACAATTGCTTTCTTTTTAGGATTTGAATCCACCAAAAACCGGTTCCTCTCTAATTGCTTGACTCCAATTATCTTGTAATATATTCCCAAACAATTATCCATCTCAATTGATTTCATCTAGAACTTACCCATACCTTGCTTTGATTCTTCATATCCCATAACACTTGATAATTTCTCTATTCTCTTCATCATCTCTTTTGACCCCCAACTCAAAGCTTTAAACACTCTTGAAATTTGTAACTCATGATCATAGGTGGAACAAGCTTTATTTTGGTTGGGAAAGGTGTTAGGATGACAATTATCCATGTGGGTATGATTGAATCAAGATTTGATGATATGAGTTTAATGAATTTTGGGAAAAGATTTTGAAATTCATGGTTTTGATTCTTGGATTCTAGGTGTTTTGATATGATTTGGGTGCTTGAATCTTCTTTGTAATGATGTAGGGAAGGATTTGGAATTGAATTCATGGTGATTTGGTAGTGTTTTGATGTTAGGTGAAGGTTTTTATGAGCTTTAATGGAGTTGGGAGAGTTTTGGAGAAGAGAAAGAGGCTTGAGGTTTATGAAATTCGGAACTAATAGCTCTATACCTCTTTTATAAGCTCAACCCGCAACTTTCTCTCTCTGGCGGCGTGGCGCGGTATACCGGGCATATCCTCCGGTATACCGGAACATCTGATGCTCCAATATTTTTACCCACTGGATAATACCCGTGGTACGACCCCGTGGCACGGGTTTTAGGCGTGCGGTGTAGGGCACGGACTAGGGCCCGGTGTACCGCACCTACTGATGCTCCAAAACTTAGCTCCGTCAAAATACCCGTGGTAGCAACCCCGTGGCACGTGTTCTTCATGCGGTGCATGGCGCGGTATAGGGTCCGGTATACCGGACCCATCAGCATATTTTTTTTTTCTTTTCTGCCTAAAACACGTGGCTACTACCGTGGCACGGGTTTTCACCTGCGGTATACCGCGGCTGAGGTCCGGTATACCGCACCCCTGCTTCAGTTTTTCCGAAAAAGATCTGTTCGCCTTCCCCAACTCGATTTCTCCAATACCTGATCATCAAAAACACTAATACCTTTCTCAAATATGCAATATCAACTAAGAACAACTAAACTAAACATAAATTAAAAACGTAAAAGACATGAAAATTTTAAAAAAAGTACGGGTTGTCTCCCGTACAGCACTTTTGTTTAACGTCTTTCAAAGTTAGACGTGTTACCTCGATTAAGGCTTGCGTACATAACCTCCCCAATAACGGGTTAGGTTATTCTCATCTACTATCCGAAGTTTGTGACCCTTCTTAGCTTGTATTTCAATCCGTTTTGACGAAATTACTCTTGTAACTACAAACGGACCCATCCACGAATCCTTGAATCCCCGTGGTCTATTCTCTTGTTTGGGGGCTTTCCATGCAACCATGTCACCAACCCCAAACTCACTTTTGATTCTCTTTTTCACGGGTTTATTGTGGACTTTATTTTTAATTTCTTTTGTCACAACTCGGAGTGTCGGGGCTTTTTCTATACGTGATTCCTCATGCTTTTCATCCACCAAGTGGAATATTTTAGATTCTTTTCCCACTTGGAAAGTCACGGTTCCCCTATGCATATCAATTATGTTGTGACTTGTCGCCAAGAATGGGCGTCCAAGTATCAATGGAACATGTTGACCTGCAATGCTATCAAGGATAACAAAATTTGTAGGTATAGTTAAAGTACCTACTTGGACAAGCACATCTTCAATGACTCCCTATGGCTTTATCGTTGAATTATCTAGGAGCAGCAAATCAATATCTTTTCTTTTGGCATTTCCCATGCCTAACTTCTCGAACAGACTCTTGGGCATGATATTCCTTCCTGAACCCAAGTCACACATCGCTTTAGCTTTGAAATTACCACCTATATTAATTCGGAATGTCTAGTTCATTAAGTGGAACTTGTGGTGATTCCACTTCCTCCTCTTCTTGAAGGCTGAACTCTTCAAAAACATCGAACCAAACATCGCTATCGATTTCAGTGGCCTCATCATCAATTTTTTTAACTAGGCCAGTTTGCATGTATGGGACGTCGAGTATAGGAATAATGATTTTTTCTGGGCTTGACGTTTCAGATTTAGTATCACCACTAGGATATGTAATGCTTTGTAGATGAGGTGGTGATAGTAATGGATGTGTAGGCGGTGTCTCCGCCTTGTCTTCTTCTGTTTGCACCTTTTGTGTGGTTGTCTCTTCTTTATCGGTTTCTTTTTCTTCTTCCACATGCTTGAATTCTAGATCAACCTCCTTCGCAATTTGATCTTTAACAATTACTTCTTCTAAGCTAAGCTTGGTTGGTTCTTCTACGGTTGAAATTTCGAACCCAACATTGCTATTACCCAGTTTCTTATGTAATTCTTGTTGTAACTGTTGATTGATCGTAGTGAGTTCCGTTAATCTTTGCTCCATTGCTTGATATTTTTGGTGCATAGAACGTATTAAGGTTGTATTAGCATCTATATTTGCCGCATTTTTCTCTTCCATATTCTCCAGATAATTTATACTTTCAAAAACTTGATGAGACGGAAGTGCTTGTTGAACCTTTTCTTCTATGACACTTCAGATTAACGGTGGAAGCTCTTGTTGGAGTTTTAGAGAAGAGTTGGTCACTTGAGTGACTTGTGTCTCCAAGGCCTCCACTTTTGCAGCTTGCTCCATGGATGTTTCCTTGGTGAGCTGCATACAATTTTGAACCAGAATCAATAATTTATCCATCATTTCTTTTATAGCTTCATTTTGTGGATTATGCATGGGTTGTGGTGGAGCTTGTAATTGATAGCTCGAACCTTCTTGATAAAAATTTTGACTTCGGGCCCCATGCATATTTTGTGCGTAATAATTCTCCATACCTAATAAACCCGAGAAGTGACTAAAAAGAAAACGCGTAAAACTGAAAACAAATAAAAACTTCTACACTAAATAAACACAAAATAGATTTAACTTAAAGATAAATCCCCGGCAGCGGCGCCAAAAACTTGGTGGGGGAAAAGGTGTGATAAAATAATAGATAAATAAAGATAATAATAAAGAGTCACACACCCTTGAGAACCACGGAACTCACTGCAAGTATCACAGATCGTATGCAAGTTTTAATGATAAGTCAAGTTCGTTCGCAGCGATTGTATCCGTTAAATCTACTTATATCTAACAAGCGTAGATGAATTTAGATGTTTTAAATAAAATATGAAAAGGTAAATAACTATCTAATGCAATTAAATCAGTAAAACAAATAAATAGAACAAATAACTAAATATGAATGTAAGTCTAATAGATTAGGATTACTAAGTTCTATTACTAAATTGTTATTCTAACCTGTCACATCAAGCATTATATATTAACCAGGATTCTAAATTCTACCTATCCTTTTCTAGACTTAGGAGCAACCTCTCCACTACTAGGGATTCCTAAGTAATGTTTGGTGATTAAATCAAACCTTAATGGCTATCTAGTTAAACTAGAAGATTATGCGGTGTTGTCAATAACTAAGATTAATCCTAAGATTGATCAGATCTAGGGAAATAAGTCAAAACACATAATAACAATATACGCGAAGCTTAATCAATTAAAATAACAAATAGTATTTAAAGACAAAATAATAATCCAACAATTAAAAGTAAACTTACAGAATAAAAGCTTAGAAATATGGTTGAGAATAGATCTATAGCTAATTACTCTATATATAGAGAAGGTGAGATGTAGAAGAGGAGTTTGTCACTTCTCCAATCTTCTTCTTCTTGTCTTCCTCTACAGGTCAACTTGCTTCTTGGATGAATAGCTTGATTCTAAGGATGAATATTAATGTAAAGGACTAAGCTATTGTTTAAAACTAAGAAAATATAAGTAAAGACTAAGCCTATACTTTGCAACTGAGCAAGGACATGTTTACAATGGTTTAAGGGTGTATTTATAGGTGTCTTGGAAGCCCTAATTCGTTTTCTTGAAGGAGAAGTAAGTGGTGGACTCCAAGCCCAACTCAAATTCGTAACCCTAAAAATATGAAATCAGGCCCGTGTTTCTTTTGGTCCTAGCAGCTTCAATACTCATCCGTTTGACGCGTATGAGTACACCAAATTCATCGTCTCGGAAAGATCTTCGACTTTTCTCTTGACCGTTTCTCCAAATTCCACACCGTTCTTGAGATATAAGCTGATTTGTGGTCGTAGGTGCAGAAATTCAGGATTAAGACAGCTTTTCCTTTTCCATGTTTTTAGCTTTTATTTCCTTATCTCCAATTACCATGTCTATCTCTTTCCATATCTTGTAGTCTTTGACTTGGAATCTAATTACTCTCCATAATTATCTTTAAAGGTTCACACTAAATAAATAATTAAACCCAATATGCTCTAAAAATATTATTTTACTAAATCAAGACTCAAAATAGGAAAGTGTAGCATTTCTCAAGAAAATCGACTATAATGACTTCTAAATCACTAAAAATGATGTCTCATCCTAATATAAATCTATCACAAATGAGGAGACATCAATTGCTTGTTCTTCTAAAATTTGTCTTGTCACGGGTTGCATGTCCAGATGAAGTAACTTCTCTGTCAATCTTTTAATATTAAGAGCGTTGTTGTGAAAAGTACGTTTACTCCATATAGTCAGCGAATTAATTGTATTGTCTCTTTTATCGAGAAAGATTGGCAAAGAAGCCTCGAAGCCTGGATCACCCCAAGCCTGTGAGACCACCTCTTTACATTGTTCGTGTTCAACCCACATAGACTCAAATTTGAACCACTTTTTTCCTTGAAACCTTAATCGATCAGTATGTAAGTGAAGAGGACAGTGGTCTGACCCGATTGCGGGTGGGACCGTAACTTGAGCACTTGGGAACCTGGTCAACCAATCATTAGAGGCAAATGCTCGATCAAGTTTGACCTTGACGGGTTTATTAATACTACGATTAGTCCACGTAAAATAACTACCTCGAGGCGGAATCTCAATAAGTCCATTATTCGAAATAAAGATATTAAACTCGTGAATGCGATTATAATTAGGAGGTGTTTTACTAAATTTCTCAGACGCACTTAAAATATCGTTAAAATCCCCAATTAAAACCCAAGGTTTATTAACATTATTATTCCAGATAGAGATATCTTCCCAAAGTTTTAGGCGTTGGTCAAAATCATTCGGAGCATGAATACACACTAAATAGTAGGAAAAAGACTGTTCATTAATAGACATAATAACAAAATGCTGACTAGACATAATAATATCTAGCTTAATATCCGCATGCCAGATAACCAAAATGCCTTCGGAATGAAAAGCATTTCCGACGGGGTCCCTTATAAAGCTATTAGCATAATTAAAGTGTTCAAAACATCGGGAGCATCCTTGGCACATAGCATGGTCTCAAAAAGACACACGACTCCCGGCTTAAACCTATTTACTACGGACGTTAGATTAGAAATCGTCAAGGGACCCCGTATACCCTGACAGTTCCACACTAGCGTATTCACTGGACATCCTCGGACGTCTTGGGGACAGTCCGGATATCCCTTAGTCGATTAAAAATACCTAGGCCATCGATCTGTTCAAAGTAAATTCGGTCTTTACCAGTTTCTAAATCTTCTGTAATACCCTCCACTTTATTATTATCACTAGCAAACAAGACTTTTCCATCCGTGTAACTAATATCAATTAAATGACATTTGAAATGAAAAAGGCTATCTGAAGAAAATTTCAAGGAAAGCATGGATTTGTAAAATCCAAACCATGGTCTACTGAAGTCACACCTAAATTCTTCCTTAGCCCAACCCAAATGAGCGTGGAAAGCCCATTTTATACTAGACCAGTCAAGATGATTCACAAAGGCCCAAAAGCTAAAGGTTAAAGAAAAAAACCCATAAACAGAATTCGTATAAATCAAAGAAAAACCCGCCGAACTCGTAGAGAAAGGATGAGTCAAACCTGTACACAAGATTGTCCTAGCTGGGTGCTGTCGAGAAGATTCATCGGTGTGGTCTTTTCTGTAGAAAACAAGATAAATACCTGTCGTCGTCATTCTTCCCCAACTCCAGATGGTCCGAGCTTCGCCTACGGAGGTACGTATGATCTTAAGGTTAATAAACTGATTGTGTCTATGAGTCGAGGTGTAATGAGAGTGGCAACAGCTTGGGATATGTGTTGATGATCAGAAGGAAGTTCGTGGGGTTCGACAGATGATAATGAACGCCTTAGGATGCTCGTTGAAGTATGTATTCGATTGAGAGGGATCAACAGGTTGTTGATTGTAAAGTGTAAAGTCTTCGAGAGTAACCTATTGTTCTTTGTTGAGAGATTAGGGAGTGGGAATTGAAATTCAGACATAGGGCTATAAAGCCCAACTGACGCTAGACCCGTTGTGAGACTTGATGTTATGAAACTTTGATCGAGAAAAATCGCAGCAGAAGTACCCTGTAGCAGAGAAGAAGAGGATCGATTTTGTCTGAAGTTTGAGAGGTAAGGTTTGTTGAGGAGTATCATCGCAGATTCAGAGAGTATCTGTTGTCAAAAGAGAGATTGTAAAGCCCATCTGAAGAGTTGCCCATGGTAACGATTAATAGGCTGTTGTTCGGAGCTGTACACTGACGAGTCCAAATTGTCTGTGTTCGAAAAGAGCTATCAGAATCATTCTTCCCGTAAAAATCCTTCGCCGTGAAACCTCGTGGGGCCACAGTGTTCCGATGTTTCTCTGATGTAGAGATGTCATGGAGATCTTGGGATTTGTGTTGACCACCTTTCTTAATACCCACAAACACCCGCCAAACCTGAGACTTCAGCAAATCAGCGCTAATAAGGTAACTTGTAACACCAAAGCTTCGTGGGACCACATCTGTGTGATGCTGCGCCATGGGTTCGTCGAGTAGAGAGCATGAGAATATTATGAGGTATATTATGAGGTAGAGAGACAAGCTTAAGAACATGGAGAACACCCCGGTAATATGTAACTGAGTTCCGTCGGAAAAGTAGCTCATGGCTGTGAGTAGCAGATATTTAACACTCGGGTTGAGTTTAGAATGTTTTGACAAAAAAGAGGATGAGTTTAGGATGTGGAGATCAATGCAGAAGACACAACAAATATAGAGAAAAAAAGAGAACTTTAAATAGATAATATTATTTATTTATACATCATCAATTATTATTTTTGAGTAGATAAAGCAACACAATTATTAAGCAACACTCTTGAATCTTAATTAATATCTTAGAACTTGCGTTTAGTGAGTGATTGAGTAGATAAAGCCTTGGATATAGCTCTGATAGTGTTTGGAGTAGTTCTGCAACAACCTCCCACTAGAGAAGCTCCAGCCTCATACCACTTCCCTACATATGACACAAAGTCATCATCTCCAATTCCACTCGATTTCTGCAACAATTAAAACAAACAGTGTTTAAACTCGGACCAAAAAAATAATACAAAACAATTTCACTATTACTATTTGTTTCACTTACCACCCATTGCTTGATTTCAGGATCATATGTCTCACCCCTGTTAGGATATACCAGTACTGGTTTACTTGTAACCTGCCAAATAATATTCGTTCTATGTAAGAATATTATTACAAATATTTATATTTATATTAAGATAACTAGAAACTATACTAGGTAAAAACCTCTTGAATTGATTGAATAAGTCCGTGAATGTATCTTGGAGGAGTACAATTTATCCCAACTGCAACTACACTCGGAGATGAATTAGCCACTAAGGCACAATCTATAATGGAATCACCACTTACAACATTAACTCCGTCTTTGGAGGAGAAAGCAAACCATGCTGGTATTTTTATATCCTCTTCCTCAAGAAGCTCAGCAAATGCCTACATATGTATACATATTAGGTTCAATATGGAATGAGACATAAATAATTATTACCTTAGCTTCTACTTTGTTTGGAATTGTCTCAAATGCTATGAAATCCGCCCCTGACTCAGCAAGAACCTCAACTCTTCTTCGATGAAAATCTTTCAGAGTTTCCAATGTCACACCTTCTGGATATATCCCACTATGCATAATAATTTAACATAAATTTATAGATTACATATGTAATATTAAAACCATAAGGGTTGGGTCGAAAGTTTACCTGTATTCAGAACCATCAGCCAAATAAGCGCCATAGCTACCAACAGAAGCACCAACTAGGATAGGACGATTTGAAGTTAGATGATCTTCTCCAATAAAATCCCATGAACTTTTGGTTGCTCTATCCTTATATATATTTCGTGCCTCTAGGGCTATTTCAACACTTTTCTTGAGTAAAGCTTCACCGTCTTTTTGAGATATTCCTTTAGCCTCGAAACCTTGAAGGGTGGCCTATTCATATTAATTTATTCAATTCAATTCAATTCACAACTTGTATTAGAAAATCATTCAATTAACTCCACTAATATGAGCTAGTATGAATGAAGTAAGAACCTGATAAGATGACGATAAGATGATGTTCGCCCCAGCTTCAAGGTAATCTAGGTGTACCTATCAAATGAAGCCAGTCTCAAAATTGTTTCAAAGTATACTATTTTTTTTTTTTTTTGCTCAAGTTTGGCATGTGTATTATTTTACAAATATATCATGTTAACATACGTTGAAGCTACACATCTATAACGTATGTAGAAATTTTATTTTTTGGTCAAACAAACGTATGTAGAAATCCGACCCAAAAAAAAAAAAAACGTATGTAGAAACATAGCGTGGAGAGTGTACAATATAATGAATATATAACAAAGCGTGGAAAGACGTAATAAATAATAGATAAGGATCTATTACGTCTTCAAAAAACTACATTTGATTTTAGTATACATCTTATTGCATGAAGAGTACGCATGTATAATAAAGTTGGAAGACAGATAGACTAATAACATAAATTGACATCACAAGATGATAACTTTCATCCCCACACTTCACTACCATCTCATTTAAGTAATTGTTTTCCAATATATATAAAACGTAAAACAATTAAGTAAAGAAACTTATGTTTCACATAACTATTTTATGACATAAAGTAAATATTCACGCATCCTCTCTCAAACCTAAATATTCATCACCCACTTCCAAATAAAATGTATTATATTTAATTCCAAAAAGTAATTACTGATATTTAAGTTTGGAAGGAAAAAGATGAGATAAGGGGATAATATTTAAATAAGTAACGTATCATTCAAAATTATACCACCCACCTATACCACCTATAACGTAATGTGAATCAATTGTCACTAAATCGTTAATCTATATATTTAATAATTAGATGGTATAATTTTAGTGGGTATATATCCTTAGTTTATTTAAATTAGGGGCTAATGTTTTTTATTATGATTTTTCTCTAATTATTTTTTTGTAACTTTTTGTTAAGGAAACTGTAAATATCTTATATTTAATTCGATAAAACTAATACATTAAATGATGTCAATATTTAGGTTGCGGGTTAAGGGAGGAGAGGGCGTGCGGCTAATAATATCTATTTACTAAGTAAAGTATTTGCCAAAAAAAGAAAAATTTCAAGCAAATTAAATTTGCACTTTCGGGTTTGGGGGCCTAGATCCGTCTGAAGAGGCTCAGAGATATTGTTTTTCTACTTTTTGCTATTTAGAGTTTTTATTTTTTTATTTATTTGGTCAAACTATTTTGAGATCATAGAACTAAAATTTATATTAACGTAGTCACGTGAAGTTTTTTGTGACAAAAGCCGAGAATCAAGGTTGTAAAGACAAATAAAGGGTAATAATATAATACCATATAGTAAGAATTTGCATAATATTGGGGAAGTGATTCTAAATTTGGAGTTATTAATAAAAAATTAAAAAAATAGGAAAAAGGGAAAGAAATTGTCTTTTTTTTTTTTTGGACATAAAAGAAATTGTCTTCAAAGTTCAAACCTACACATAATGGAATGAGATGGAGAGAAATAAAAAGCATAATCAAGTGAGCTTGGTGCCTAGACCAAGGACGAGTACCCTTCGAATAAATCGAATCTAATAGGCTCGTTTAATGGTTATAAACGCAACCATTCTAATGATAATTTATTAATAAATCTAACAGAATTGTAAGAATCATTTCTTTTTATTACAAGATTTCCTTGACACATTCAACTATTACAAGATACGAAGAAACGTTTGTAGAGGCTAGAGCGATGAAACTAAAAAACATGATCTACTATCCAATTTTTAATGTGACTCGAGAAGGATGAATTTATTGTTTTGTAATTTAATAAATTTCAAGATTAACAATTATTCTTATCCTTCTACTAATTTAAGAGAGATGGTACACTAATTTAGTGACTGAACACACTAATTTACTAATTTGCTACAAAAAACTACTGTATGTAAACTATTTCGACATTTTAAGATATGTTTCGACACTCGTAAGAAAGATGAAGAAGATTTTCAGTTATATACTCTATTTTTTGGTCGAAATATACTGTATGTTCCGTTCCTTAGTTTGGAAAAGAAAAAGTTTGTTCTGTTCCTTATAGCCGTACTTCAACCAGTGCTTTATCCATGTTAATATTATACTCGTTGGATTGTATAATAATCATAATATTATATGGTAAGATAAAGAGATATTACGTACCCTCCTAATGAGATGAGGTGAACTAATGAGGCACTTGGCACTCCATAAAGGATCATTTAGATTAGCACCGTGACGTTCTAGTTCCGTCGCTAGACCACCGTCAATAACTGCATAACCACCACACTGCCGGAGCAAATCCATCATAACTCCTGATGCTTCAGTACCCATGATGATCAAATGAATTACTTCTTTCTTTTCTTCTCAAACTCAACGCTACAATTTCTCTATAAATATAAACTGATTATTATCTGCTATTGAAAAATATGCTCTTAATTATATTTAGCAAGGTGGCCGAAGACAAAGGTGGACTCGTGTCATAAATTTTGTTTCGTTATGTCACATTTATAGAGAAGAGGGAAGAGCAAAGAGAGAAGAGAGAGAATGACTGAATTTACAATAATGTTGTTTATACGTTTTTATTTTTAAAACGTAACGAAATATTTACAAATATATTTAATATATATCTTCAGAATTTAATATGTTTTTTATAACGCAATACTCAGCTAATACTCAGATAAGCAGTTTGTTTTTCCTTTTATAAAACTCCGATAATAAATAACTTTATAATATAATTTTAACTAAATTTAATTTTGTAATAATATACTAATAGATACTTAATCAATTCATATATAGTATATAAATCAATAATTCTTTAATACATGGTATAATTGTAAATAATAATTATTATATATGTTACTAATTTCATTTTTTTAGAGTAATGATATATATTACATAAATTCATACTACCCCTAACATGACATTATTTGAATAAAAATTAAAGATATTCTTCAACTCAAATCACGACACGTTATCATGGTATATATCGTTACTTTTTTAATTTTTTAATATATGTGAACTCGGAGTCATTTCTTACTAACCTGACTTTCTCTCTCCTAGGTTGAAACACTCTGCCCTCTCTCCTCTCTTCAGTCCCTTAATCGCCGACGGATCTCATCGCAACTCCAAGAGGAAGGCGCTTCGTCTTCTTCTGATCTCATACACACGCGGAAACTCCCCTAATCAAGACACTTCAGCCACCGAGAATCATAGGTCTCAAATCTGACGGAAGAAAAAATACAAAAAAGGGGATTGATAAACTCGTGAAATTGTTCGTAGATCAAGTATTTCGAGAGATAAAGCTACACAAACTGATGCAGATTAGAGGAATAGGGAAGATTAATACTATAAGGAAAAAAACCAAAGAACAAATTAAGAAAGAGGTTAGGGTTTCGAAGTAGGAAATTAAAACAGAGAAGAGGGATAATAATCAGCTTAAATCATCCACAATACAGATTAGTATGAAGCTTTTTTCCATTTGTCCATTATGGTTTCCGAATTATAAGAGCAGACGTGGGTTCGAACAAGAATATATAATTAAGAACGAGAGAATAGGAGCGTGCTGTGATGGTGTTAGGCATAAACTGGAGAAGAAGTTTTCCACATCAAAAGCCGAAGCCGAGCATTAACAAGATTACTCTCGAACCATGGGACTCGTGTCTGATGGTACGAGGAAGACTAAAAAGGGGCTCGATGGGATCGAGAATCAATCTCCGAATTGGCTTCATTTGAGCGACGAAACTATTCAAAACGGTGCAGAAAAGATGGTTGGCAACTGGGTCATTTTCATTCCAAGCATTAGGATGTTCATTAACCCTAGAATCCACTGTAAACATCACTACAAGCTTCACGAGAACCATTGCTTGTCGGAAAAGGTATGGTCTCTGTATTTCTTCGATTTTATTAACACGATGTTGGCTTGCGAATTCATACAACAAATTAAATGGGAAGCTGACTTGGCATCGATGATACCAACCGAGAGGAAGTCTAACACGTGTGAAGTCGAGAGCTAAATGGTAACCAATCCTCATCGATTTTAAACAAAGGTAGTATTTATTACAGCTAATAGTTGTTGAAACATGTGCTCTGATGTACTCGTACAAGGTTGTCTGATATACAAACCCTTCGCTGGTCATGAAATGGGTAAACAAGAAATGAAAGTTTCTTCAAGTTTTTCTTTTTCTACCGAGGTAACCTGTTGTTCAGTAGGAATACTCCCCTATTTAAAGGCTGGTAGAACTAACTTTCTTTCCCAGACTACTTCAGTTGATAAGTGTTTAGTTATCCCCATCAGTCATTTTCTCCTATTTAAATGGCTTATTGCTTTTTTCTGACCTTATCTTTTCCCATCTGTTTTACAGTAATCCTTTCTTTCATGAGTTTTTTTGTAACAGTAAAGGAAAAAAATAGAAACAGGAGATGAAATTGATGTTTGGAGGAAGAGCGGGAATATGGAAAATTTAGGTAAGAAGATACAGAAATATGATCCGATTTTTGAACCTGAAGAGGAGAAGTAGGAAAAAAATGGAGGCGGCTACTCCAAAAAAGCCGCGAAGTTCAAATGACAACCTTATTCTGGAATGTTCAGGGAATTCGAGTGCCCTTAACATTTTCAAGAATCAACTCGATGATAGCTCAGTTTCGTCCTGGTGTGGTGGCCTTTTCTGAGACAATGTTGAGAGAAGTAGACTCGCAAGAAGTGGTGGCCGGTTTGGTTTCAGCAAGTCTTTTTTTGTCGAACCCTCTGGAACCTCTTTCCATTCGGGGGGTTACTATATGATTTTTTTACATGCTCCTAATGATTTCAATCAAATAGTAGAAATATGGAATGAAATAAAAAATGGAGTGAGGGAATTAGAGAACCTTGGATGATTTTAGGGGATTTCAATGAGATACTTAACATTACGGAGAAACAGAGCAAGAACCAAGACAATATTAATCATATTAATGCTTTCTTAGACTTTACTCATAATAATTCATTAGCGGAAACAACTTCTAACGGTTGTTTTTTCACTTGGTCTAACAGGATAGAAGGGGAAAAGAATGTCAAAACAAGGATAGATCGAGGAATGGCAACTTATGAATGGATGGAGAAATTTCCGAGATCACATATTTATATACCTCCTGCAATAGGGTCGGATCACTCCCCTCTACTTCTCCATTGTGATATGAATATGAAAATATGGAGAAACACTTTAAATTTGAAACTAGGTGGTTAGATAATAACAATTGCAAAGATATAATAGACAATAGTTGGAAAATACCCTATGATATGATCCCAATACCGAACTTTATAAAGAAAAGGGAATTTACTAAGAAAGAACTAACTAGGTGGAGCTCGAAAAATTTTAAGAACCATGAAAAAACTATTAAGGCCCTTCAAGATAGACTTATCAAAATTAATAGCATGAAAAAGGATAGAGATACATCTAAAGAAGAGAATGAAATAAAAGAACGAATAAAGATAGAATATGATAAAGAAGAAAAATATTGGAGCGATAGAGCTAGACAAAACTGGCTCATTCATGGAGACAAAAATACGAAAAAAAATCAATTAGCTACGATAAAACGTAGAAAACAAAATCGAATTACCAAAATAAAAAACACTAATGGAGATTGGACCGACGATTCAGAAAATATTAAAAATTGCTTTCAAGATTATTATAAGGACATGTTTAAAGAAAACATCGGTATTGAGGATAATATGCAAAAGGCTATTGAATTTATTAAACCCCGAGTCACTAGTAACATGAACAAAGAACTAACAAAGAAGCCTACGATGGAAGAAGTAGAAAGAGCTATTACGGAATTATATGCCTCAAAAGCACCTGGACCAGATGGACTTAATGGTAAGTTTTATAAAGAATTCTGGGATATAATTAAAGTGGATGTGTTACAAATAATTGAAGATTTTTTTGAAAATAATTGTTCAGTAGAAACAATTAATGATACATTAATAACATTGATCCCGAAAAGAACGATACAAGAAAATTTAGGAGACTTTAGACCAATTTCATGTGTCCACTTTATTTATAAAATCATTACAAAAATTCTTTCGAATCTCTTAAGAGAGATTATGAATATTATAATATCCCCAACACAATCAGCTTTCATTAAAGGTCGAGGGATTCAGGATAACATTATTATAGCACAAGAGATATCTTTCTTTATGAGTAGGAAACGAAAAAACAAAAAACACATGGCTGCATTAAAGATTGATATGTGGCAAAGGCGTACGATCAGGTAAGATGAGATTTCTTTTTTAAGGTTTTGGATAAACTAGGTTTTAGCAAAACTTGGATTAATTGGATGAGGAATTGTATAACCTCTGTTTCTTTTAATATTAATTTAAATGGAGAAAGACTCAAGAACTTTAAACCGGGTAGGGGTCTTAGACAAGGGGACCCCCTCTCACCTTTTCTCTTTTCTTTTATGACCGAATCCCTTATTAGCATTATCGATCACTACATATATAACAAATTGATCAAGGGTATTAAAATTAACAGGAATTGTCCGACGATATCTCACCTTTTGTTTGCAGATGATTCTTTTTTTTTTTGTAGAATTGGAAGATATGAATATTGATCACTTCAAAGAATGTTTAGATATCTATTGCTCGGGGTCTGGACAACAAATCAATTTTCATAAGTCATCCATCCTTTTTAGCAAAGAAACACCAGGAGATATCAAGAATGAAATTACTACAACAATGGACATTACAGAGACAGAAGATTTGGGATATTATCTTGGAACCCCACCTTGCCACAAAAGGTCGAAGGTGGAATCTCTAGAATGGATAGCAAAGAAAGTGTTCAAAAATACGGAAGGATGGAAAGCGAAGCTGCTTTCAGAAGGCGGCAAAGAAGTACTTATTAAAGCCATACTTCAAGCCATCCCTAACTATTACATGTCTATTTTCTCCTTTCCCGTTAATTTGTGCAATAAACTTATGTCAGCCATTTCTAATTTTTGGTGGAGTTCAGGTGAAAGAAACATGATACACTAGGTTGCTTGGGAAAAGATTGTAGTAGGCAAACTAATAGGGGGATTGGGTTTCAAAGACTTCAAGAAAATGAATACGGTTCTACTAGCAGCCCAAGCATGGATACTGATGAATAGTCCAGACAATTTAGCAGCGAGATTACTCAAAGGTATTTATTTCAATAAATCTAACCTTATGACCTGTAAACTCAGACAAAGTAGGACATGGAGCTGGGCAAGTATTATAGAAGGCAGAGACTTTATAACGAAACACAGAATAAAGATAATAGGAAACGGCAGCGATACTAATATATGGAACGAAAAATGGATAGATACTGATTGAAAATTAGAAAAACTAGAAGGAACTAATATTACAAAAGTCAACGAACTAATGAAGGAATATAAGGATGAATGGGATTTAGAAAAGTTGGATAATCTCTTTCCCGAACCAATTATACATCTGATAGTGAAAACTAAGATAAATGAATTGGATGCTAAGGATAAGCTCATTTGGCCGTTTTCGAGAGATGGCAAGTTCGATACAAAGACAGGGTATAAGGTCATAACGGAAGAACAAATAGTTAATAAAGCATCAACAACGGGAACCAAGATAATGCAGGATTCACAAATCTGGAAAACAATATGGAGTTCTAACATTCCAAAAAAGATAAAATTATTTATATGGAGATTGGTGAATAATGCAATTCATACTAGGGACAATTTATATAAGAGAAAATGTGCGGATGCTACGAACTGTTTATGGTGTAATCATAATAGCGAGGATGTGGAGCATCTACTTCTCCATTGTAACATGTGCAAGTACATATGGGCTGGATCCATCCTACAAATACAAATTCAAGAAACTTTTGAAGACAAAATAGAGAATTGGCTTTTAAATATTATCCAATCTTTTACCAAAGGAGGATGGGAAGAAAATGGTGTACGGGATTTTATTATGATCAACCTTTGGAACATTTGGAAGGCAAAAATGAAGGCTATACATGAGGGGATTACAGTAAATGGTACAGGGAGTCAGGGATTAATATTGCAACAAAGAAATTAATGCAAGAAATCCACGGAATCAATTGGATCACGGAAAACTTTAAAGGATTTAACAATAAAGGGGAGGTAAACGTAGACACAAACAGGGACGAACAAAATCAAGACCTCTTTTTTTTTTGTGACGCGTCTTTCTCCAACAAATGGGAACCCACTGGGGAGCAATTCTAGGAGTACACAACAATAGTAATACAACATTTGAACACATCTATAAACTGGATTGCAAATCAGCCCTGGAGGGAGAAGCTAATGCAGTTCTTAAAGCTACGCAGCTAGGCACAATTTTTCCAGGGAAAAAGATAGTGATCTACTCAGATAACCTTGAGATTATTCAAGGTACGAAGCAGGTGTTAGCAGCTCGTTGAAATATCCAACCCATTCTGCACAAATTATCCACAACGCTGAAGAGTTTGGGCAAGTTTCTTTCCATCACATCAATAGGAAGCTCAACAGCAGAGCGGACAAGCTTGCAAAGGAAGCTAGGCACGAGGCAACTATTTTACGTCGGAATGCGTTTACTGTTTTCGACTTGTCTTCTAGATTTAGTAAATTAGGAATTGGGTGATCGCTTTCTTTTGTATGGTGCCTAGGCACCTCCCAACGTCCAAAAAAAAGTCATCTCTTACTCAACTAATATTCGATCTCAGAACCTCTTGGTAGGACCAGGTCTGAGCAGGGGCAACCAAGTCGACCCCCCACAATCCCTAGCTGATGGAGTCCGAAAATTTGTTATAGTGTATATATATATGATTTTTAATACGTATTACTAGGTTCTTTTTTAAATAGAGACACGCATACGCACACACTCTATCGGAGAAAAGAAAATCAAACGACGAAAAATCAACAAAAACAGCTGAAAAATTAGGAGAATCAACACGAATCACAACAAAAAACGAGCACAATAAAGAACAATCAGTAAGAATAAGACGAAACAACATCAAAAAAGAAGTATCGGTATCAAAAAGGAAGAATCGAAAGCAAAAAACCAAACAAAAAAACGAAAAACAGGTAACGAACTAAATCTGGATGATGTTTTGATCCTATAGGAAATGTTTTAGCTTATAATGTAACATTTTATAGTGAAATAGCAAAGCATGTGTTTAAAAAATAAATTCATGATCATGTCGTGATGTGTATATGAGTTAGGGTTTGAAATTTCACACTGATTAAAACATTTAAGAGCATATAGACGGATATTGATGTAAATTTCTACATGTTATAGTAAAAACATTGTATTATAAAGATTGTAGACAATTCTATAGAAGATTATATGCAATCGACTTAGGAAGTAGTATAAAATGACGGATAGATTAAGTTACTGGTGTTAATTGAGTGATTAACATGTCTATGATTGAGTGATTAACATTTTTATAACACTTATGTTTATTGAAGAAATAAAACTGTATTGTACTGTACAAATAGAAGAAGAAACTGTATAAACTGATGTTAATGAAGACTAATACATGTGCATGAACTAATGTTAGTCATTAAGTGTGTAGTTTAGACTAAGAATTTAACTGTAATTGGTGTTTGAGTTGAGTTGTAAACAAGAATAGAATTTAAAGTGTTAAGGTTTGATCCAATTTGTACTAGATTAAGCAATTAAAATGTTAAGATCTAATGCAATCTGTACTAGATTCAGTAATTAGTCAATGAATCTTGTATGATTTGTAATGAATGCATATGAAAAGATGATTAAGCTGTTGTTATTTGGTGGGAATAATCCCACCAGACAACAAAAACAAAGTAGTTGATTCAAATGTTAATGTTTGGTGGGATTGGCACCCAAAAAAAAGTCAAATGCGACTTGACTTAAGTCAATGAAATTTGGTGGAAATTATCCCACCAAAACAAAACAAAAATACATGATAAATAGAAAAAATAAGAATTGAGTTATTGATATTTGGTGGGAATTCTCCTACAAAATAGCTAAAAAACATTATATACTTGGATATTACTTAGTATCAAATGTTATTTAGTTTCATATGCTATATGTTTGGTGGGATTTAGTATCTAATATCTTATGTAACTTTAATCACAAGAAAAATGTCGAAAAGGTATAGATCTGCACTCGATGGTATATTCCAAATTTTAAGCTCAGACACGATGAAACCAGAACACATTAGAGCATGCAAAAATTGTCGGTCTACCTCTTGATAAAGGCGGTTTACAAAATAGAACAAACTCGAAAATTAAAGGGGATGAAGAGTAAACCACAAGCAACTAAATTTATTATAGATGCTTATGATAGAAAGAAGAAGGGATTCGTATTCGGAGAGAAGACAATCAAGCTTACATCACAGGATGTAAGATTGATTATGGGGGTCGAGGGTGGGACCGAGCCGGTGGCAATTTTGACAAAAAGACAGACTGTAGGAGTTGATTGGTACAATAGACTGTTTCAAGATATAGAAGGTCAACCCTCAGCTAAGGTGGTCGAATATGTGATAGAGGAGATATTAACGATACAAGATCCAACCAAAGAAGAAATGAACAACTTCTCACGATTGATGTGTATGATAACTTTATACACCTACTTCTTCCCAGCCTCGACAGGAAGATTAGATTGGTGGGTTGTAGGGATATCTAGAGATTTGGAAAATATTCGGACTTACGATTGGGCCTCAAAAATGGAAAGTCAGCTGTGGTGTCCATTGATGGCATAAGAAAATTACACTTAAGTGGACCCACCTGTATATTTTTTGTAAGCATTTTTGTATATTATTTTGACTGATTTTGTATTAAATAACAATGTATAAACTTACCATTTGCAGCCATTCTTCTTTGAACATGTAGAGATGTGGAAGCCTTCCGAGGAGAAAGCATACTCGAGGATACTCAAATGGCTCAAGGTTCGCAAAAAAGAATGCTTCAAAATGAGCTCTATAGACAAGGTCAAACAAGAATAGGTAAATTCAATATCAATACTTAATGGTATAATAAAAACAACTAGAACAGGAACCTATAAATTCTTTTAACTAAATTTTAAATACAAAATACAGGTGATTGAGGAGGAGCTCATGATAAAGCCACATGAAGAAATAATACTAAAGTCTTCTCACAAGAATGATGAAGAAGATGATAAAGAAAACGAAGAAGAAGAGGAAGAAGAAACGGAAACAGAAAATGAGGAAGAAGATGAAGACGAAAATAAGGAAGAATAAGAAGAAGGTAACAAAAATCAAAAAGAGAAGGAAGAAACAGGGGGAAAAGAAGAAGATTTGAAGGATGAATACGCAAGAAAAGAAGGGAGATCTTAGAACAGTATGGTTTTGAGTGGAATACCGAAGATGAGATAACACTAGCTGAAATTTTGGAAGAAAGTAGAAGAAAGGGGATAAGATAAATCAGTCAATAATTTTGGCACTGGAATACGAAAATAAGACTGAAGGAGAGATAAAAAGTGTGACAGAAAGTGGTGAAAGTTCAGAAAAAAGGCAGGGAAAAGGATGATGATGAAAACTCAGAAGGTTGTGCAAAAACGACGTTTGAAGGATTTTACACAGAAATTGACGAAGTACTCGAAACCAGGGGACAAAAAGGAATGTATGGAAGTAGACGAAACTTTGCTAGGACGTGAGATCGTACAAGAGACGACCAATAATGAACCCGGGCTAAGAAAAGAGACTAAGGAGCAGATTGTTCAAGAATCGAAACATGAAATAGAACCGGAAAATAAAGAAAACACAACCATAAGGGAAAAGTTTGATGAACTACTCCCAGAAGTAACAGGTTCACCCTTTTCCCGATTCAAATAGGACACGGTCCCGCAACTTTATGGACACTTCTCATGTACGATAGAGGAATGAAACACTTCTACCTTTTCAATTCAATGCCCGATACAACAAGTAAAATGGCAGGGGGGAAGGGAAAATGAGAACGCACAAAGAATGTACAACTACTTGATGGAGAGGGTGATAATCAAAGAGAATAAGATAATATCACCAAACACTGACCCTAAAGAGACCATGGATAATGTTCATATATCCCATAAAAATCCACATACAATAGATTCTAGGATATACATTATAATGTATGTGAAAGATTCGTACAACCTCAGATCAGTAAGTAAAACTTACCATCATAAAAGGTAGAAGAAACGAGAGCTTTCATTGTCTCGAAAATGTTGACTGACAAGTATACCAAATTTATTAATACAAGATTCAAGGTAAATAAATATGAAAAACTTGATTAAAAAATTCAAGTTGTAACTTATATATTTAAAGTGTGTATGTGATCTCTCGCTCTTTGTTCTAATTTTATGCCCTTAGGAGACATCATTTTAGGTGATTAATTGACTTATTTGATACACTTTTAAGCTTATTTGATTATATTGCGTTTTCTTCCCTTGGAATTTAGTTTATTTCATTTTTAAAGCTTTTGCACGTTAAAGGATTTGTTTTAGTGCAAAGTTTGTAGTCCAAGGATTAGATGGAACACCAAGACAAGGAAAGGAATCAAGAATTAAAGTCATAGATCGATTGCAAAAGACAAAGGCGAGAATAGTTGATTCGAAGAATTTATTAAATGGGAATAGAATCTGGAATGCTGTTACAAATCACTGTTTTTGAGTATCTTAGCCACTGATTCAGCCTTGGAGTATAAAATAAGAACTATAGAGCTTGAAGTCAGGAAGATTTTCCAAGTTGAACAAAGTGATTCCGAGTCTGGACGCAAAAGTTACATCTGTTTTACTTACAACTATACACCAGCACCTGATTTCATTTAAGGATTGAGCTTTTATTCATTTAACCTAATCCTCTTAATTAAAAAGCCCAATCCAATTTTCTCCTCTATAAATACACCTTTAGACCTCATTATTCAGCACCTCTCACTTTATTCTTCAAATTAATTCATCCTTACAGAGAGCGTCAAGAGGCGGAAGCAAGAGCAGGAGCTGGAGAATCATATTCTTCCAACAACAGCTCAAGTCATCCTCCTAATTAGGTTTCATATTTTATTTCTGTAATTTAGGATAATGTCTTTTACTTATTTAATTTTAGTTTTTCTTTGTGTCATAAGTTAAATTTACATTGTACTTGAGAATTGCATAATGGGTTGAACCCAATTCGTATTAATTTATGTTTTTCTAATTTGGGATTTTAGGATTGAAATTGAATTAGTTATTTTATGTTGACAATTATTTTATGCCTGAACCATTATCTTTACTGTCGCGAACTAGGAATAATTATTAGTATCTAGGCTATTCCATATAGTGGCGTATGGATCACCTTGACGGGGGGTTTAGATACAGAACTAGGTAATTGCCATTGGTATCCGCCAATGACCTTGACAGGCTTGACTAACCAATAGCCAAAGTGGTAAGTTTTAATCACCCGAAAGTGGTTTCAATCACCCTGACGGGGTTTAGAAGACCGTATGGGAGCTTTTAGGTCCACCCTGACGGGGGCTAAGAGACTTTAGAATCCCGACTAGCATAAATATAGCAATTCATCCCTTAACAGAAAACATTAATTAAGAAGATTTGTGGTGAAACCCTTGCGTGACTCAAGTACTAATTATTTCTTGCGTCTACCCTATTTATTTGCATTATTTTCATTTCAGTTTAATTAATTTAGTCTTTAATTTATTTTTGCATCTTAGTCCTTTAAAAAAACCAAACAACTTTATATTTTATTTTATGTACTTGCAATTACTATTACTTATATATTGAACACTTGGGTTATACCAGTCCAATATCTGAGAACGAACTTGATTATCATATATTACTTGGGACAACTGTACACTTTCAGCTAGTGGTTCCTCTATTTTATCTGTATTATTTCATAACACACAAGGACCCACCAAGTTTTTGGCGCCGCTGCCGGGGATTGCAGTGTGTGACCCCGGTGTTTAATTTCTAAGTAGTTTTAATTATTTATTTTTTCCGTTTTACGCTTTTTTTTTTGTTTTGTTTTACAGGTTCTCTATTCAGGTAATGATCAAGAATTTTGTTTAAAGATGTATGGAGGACATTACCCAAATCCTGGCCTATTTGACTATTGGGAAGACTCTTCGGGAGGACAACAATTTAGTTTTAATCAACTGAAAGTAGTCTTTGGAATATTATTTGGAAATCAAATGTTATGAATAAAGTTAGATCGTTTAGATGGAAAATTTGCAATGGAGCTATTCCTACCAAACGAAACCTTAAAATTAGGAAGTGTGTAAAGGATGATACATGTGAATGGTGTGAGCTGGATAAGGAATACATCAAACATCTATTTATTAAATGTCCACTAAGTATGGCAGTTTGGGTCAACTCAAGGCTACAGATTCTTATTGAGAATAAAAGAAAATATGAGTTGGGAGATTGGTTAATCGAAATGCGGAAGAAATACATTAAGAATGGATGGGACCAAAATGAATTTACTGCCTATTTTCTACTTACTTTATGGAACATATGGAAGGCGAAGATGAGAGGTTTTCACGATAAAACCCCATGGGCGATTAAGGATGTCTTGGTTAAAATTAACTCGGTTATGAATGATCTATTTAATAATAAGGCTACTGAAGGAAAGGAGCAGGAAAAGAATAGCACAATAAGGAATGAGAACAGTAATGAAGCCATTATTGAAAACGATCCAATACTTACAGATGAATCAGAATATATCTTCATGAGCGATGCATCTTTTAAAAGGGATTATGAACCGACAGGTATAGCAGCAATTGTTATTGATAAGGAAGGCAAAGTTGCTCACAAGATTGTCTCCAGACATATAGTTAGAAGCCCCATTGAAGGTGAATGTTGCGCGGTCCTTCTCGCGATGAGAAAGGCTGCTAGTTGTAATCTCCGGAGTGTCTCCTTTTACTCCGATAACCTTGAACTCATTCAAGGTATAGCTAAACGCACAGGTATTCGATGGCAAATTCACCCGTTCATTGCCGAAATGAGGAACTGGCTCACGAAGTTCCCTAACTGGAAGGTCAACTTCGTTAACAGGAAGTTTAATAGTGTTACGGATCTCACAGCTAAGAGTGCAAGACGCAACATTGATACGTCTAAGTGGAAGAATGGCTCGTTGAGTGGTTTTTATTACTTATGTATAAATGTTCTTAATTTTTCTTCTTTTGAAAAAAAAATAGAAGAATAATTTCTCCTAAAAAAATACATATGATTACATTTTACCTAAAATCTTATTATGATCAAGAATATTAGTTAGGAGTATAGAGAAGGAAATTCATCTTGACGAATCAAACAGAGTGGAAAACTAAGTCATTATGCATTTGTTATGTGGTTTATCCACCAAGTTGAAGCAAGTAGAATTCCACCTGGAGAAGATGATGAAATTTAAATGGTCAGACTATAACTCCACTAATTGAATGGGGATGGCATGTTTCCGAAGGAGTGCAAAGCTGAAACATATAAATCAAGGCAAAATTATCTTTCCAATCAATGCAAATGTTTTTTTTTCCCAAGTTACGGCAAAACATATAAACGAAATAAAAAATTAACCTATCCTTAATTTTCTATTATATCAATTTCTAGAGTAACTTGTTGATGTAATGCCTTCTGTTTAGTTGTTTTGCAATGGTATTTGCACTAGTGTTAAGGTTTCTTGTGATATGAAAAACTTGATTGGCCGAATATACTTTCCATATTCGTGATCTTCCATAATGTCTGTTTAATCGTCCACTTTACTGTTGACGGTTGTTTTTTTTAGTCGAATTGTTGACGGTTGTTGAGTCTTCAAGGTTCTTTGAGAAAATGAATTTCTCAACTTTTGGGTACTGCCCACATAAACCAGCCGGTAGTAAAATAGCATGTGTCGATACCTCGAGGCCCGATAAACAAAAAAGTGGAGTGCTCAACTACAGTCGCAGGTCTCATGTGCTTCTCCAAAATACCCAGCCATGTTAGTTCCCAAGAATTAATGAATGAAGTATCACATTGGAAATAGATGCCCACACACTTTTGTCGTGCAAAGATTCATGTTCCCTATGGCGTTACATCGTGATGCTCCCATCTCCTATCCGTTGTCAGTGTGTACCATAAATTTCCATCATCATACGCACAGTCTGTAAAACAACGGTCCTAGTTTCTATTTTGATCTTATCATAGTATGTCTTCATTTTTCCTTCTCAAATATTCCAAATCATTAATAGTATATATGTCTTAGCAACTTGAGTGTCCCATGCGACTTTAGTAACTGTGAACAACATCTATTCACCTAAGGTGTCAGTTGATGTTTTCTCGACCATCACTTGCTGTGTTGATGTCCCCTATTTGTGATGAATCAATCTAGGTTGGAGACATCATTTTAGGTGTATTTGAGAACTTAATTATATATTTTTATTCATATTTTTATATTTTCCTATTTTTTGTCTTGAATTGATGATTTATTATTTTTAGAGCATATTTGGTTTAATTGTTTGTTAACTGTGAATCTTTAAAGATATATGATAATTAATTAGATTCCAAATCAATTCTAAGAGATAAGATAAAGAAGATAATGATAGAAATTGGAGATAAATGAAGGAAATATAAAAAGGGAAAAGATAAAGTTGCCAAGTAAATCTGAATTCCAGCAACTATGTCGACAAAATTGATCATAACTCAAAAACGGCTGGGAATTTGGAAGAAGGGTCCAAAGCAAAGTTGTAGAGCTTTCTGAGGCGATCAGTTTTGATATAAAGAACGCGTCAATCGGAACTGTATTGAAGAAGTTACGGCCAAAACAAAACATCAACAGTTTATTACCTTTTCTATATTTTAGGGGTACAAATTTGAGTTGGCTTAGAAGTCCAATACTTGTCTTCCACTCCAAGAAAACGTTTTAGGGTTTCCTATACTCTATAAATACACCCTTTAATTAGTATAAACAGACCAATCCTTAATCCAAGAGGAAGCTTACAACAAGTGAAGAGAAATCTGGAAGGAGTTGAACACTACATGATGTCTTCACAAGCCTTTAGATTTGTAATTTTTTTATTTTCTTTCTCTATTAGGAACTAATTTATTTTGGCTTGAGATTTAGCATATGGGTATGAATCCTAGACTTGTTTTATTTCTATTATAATTTGGGATGATAAATATTTAAACGAATGACTGTTTTATTCTCTGTTTTATGTGCTTTGACTTATTGTCTGTTTTCCTTGCGGAGGCCTACGTATAGGATTACCTTAATAGTAGTTAGATGGTCATCCAGAAGGGGTGTCTAATTATTGAAACACCACATAAACGTCTAGTGTGCGGTAATGATCCGAAGGGCTTTCCTAACTAGATAACCATTAGGGTATGATTTAACCACCGATCATCATTAGAAGGCTAGTCTCATTTATGAACCTAGTGGCGTAGGAGCACCCTATTTAAGTCCCTCCTGATTGTGAGGTCGCCACCCTAGTCCACCCTGACGGGGGCAGGGAGGAATTCAGAATCCTGGTTATTGCAATTCTACATAATTCTCCCTTTTATGATTAGAGTAAACAAGGCTAGTGGGGATTACTTGCTATTTCTCGAGCTAATCTCTCATACTATCGTTTTTTTCTCTTATTTAATTTTCTGTCTTTAGTTTATTTAGTTAATCTTTTATTCTCAAAAACCAAACAAAAATCTATTTAGTCTTTTATTTCCTGCGTATTATTTATTCTACCTTCTATATTTGCACTTAATATTTGCATAGGTTCTCTCTAGCTTTCGTAGTCTCTGAGGAAAGAATTCTCTTATCATTAAAACTTGCATACGTCCTGTAATACTTGCAATATTGTGCTAGCTTAGGGTGTTTATTTGCACTCATTTTACCTATTATTTTATCACACCTTAGGCGACACCATGTGTAGAAGCTGCCCAGATCTGCATTCTAATAGGGCAAAAGAGATGCAAACGTTCCTTTCTCTAACTATCCTTAGGACACCAATAACATTTATCAGTTAACACACAATTCCTTTTATGTAAATTTAGCGCTACCGGTATATCTATGTTACAACATTTCCAAATAAAAATGTTTAGCTTACTCATCACACTCAACTTTGAAACTAATTTCCAAAGGTTCGTGCTTAAGTGTTGATTAACATTAGAGGATTGTGTGTGCTTAACTCTATGTAATTTTACTATAATATAATAATATGATACCTTGTCTTAGTAGAATACTCATGTGATTTGGTGTGAGGCCAAACCAATTTATCTGTCTACTCCCTTTGTAAAATCTTAATAATTTGATAGCTAAATTTTAATTTTCTATTTTTTTAGTGTGTATATATATCCGTATTATTAAACTAGTATAATTTTTTAGAGTAGTTTAATAAGTCGTACAAATTCACTTTAAACACACCCGACAACTGAAACAGAAAAAACAAAAACATACCCTACAATTTTTTTGTCAGTATACTAAACTACGGAAGAATCTGTTTGCATAATCATCTGATCCCAATTGTTAAGAATTGGAAAACTGTGTCTAATTAGATTTCTTGACTCGTGGCCTGACATCTATCATTCTTTTCTATGGTGTTAGCAACAACATTAAGGCATCACGAGATGTGGTTGAAGTGCACTGAACAGTACCATTTTCCCAACTCTGCAATCCTTCGTAATACTGTCTGAATAGAACACCTAGCGACTAACGGTAGCCTGATATCTTGACATCAATGTTATCAGAGAAGATAGACTTCTATATATCTTCAAACTGTTCACAGACTTCTTTGGCTGCTAGTAACATTTGAGCCTCACCTTAGTTGACAAAAATAACACTGTAAGTAATGGAAAATACTAACTTCATTAGTTTAATGAACTTCAACGATTCCAATCCATGTGGTCTCATGTTGTCCCAGAGAGTGTGACAAATAAATCAACACAATTGAGAGGACTTGTTACCTGCAAGTGTATGGGGGCGTTGACAAGTAATAAAAAGGTAATCAAAGGGATATCGTTTCCACATGACTATCAAGGTTACAATGATTGTGCTTATGAGTATTGTATATTAAGTTACAAATACAAGTAACTACATGGAAGATATTTGTTGGTTTTTAGATAATTAAAACTAAATGCGGTTAATAAAGATTAACTAAAGTGAATGATGAAAATAAGAAAGTAAGATTTAAAGTGAAATGAAAATTAAATTAATAACTAGTAGAATGTGAGAGGTATGTGCTTGAGTATTGTTAATAATTTCCAAAGTCAACTATTTTGATATTCTAGATATCCCCCAAACTCAAGCTCCATGACAACTAGTCTTAGGCATGTGATTCAAGAGTGGGTCATATGGTCAAGTCCTAAAACTAAAGGTTATAGGCTTAGAATTTCTTCTTGTAAAGTTCATAATTCCTTCTTTACAGTTCGTAATTCCTTCTTTATGGTACGTAAATCACTCCTTTATAGTTCATAATTCCTTCTTTCACAGATCGTAATTCACTCCTTTGCAATTCGTAATTCCTTCGTTTATGGTTCGTAATTCACTCCTTTATAGTTCGTAATTCCTTTTTTCACAGTTTGTAATTCCTTTTTTATTGTTCATAATCGCTTCTTTATGGTTCGTAATTCACTCTTTTAAGGTTCATAATTCCTTCTTTTATTGTTCGTAGTTCTTTTTTTTTACGGTCTGTAATTCCTTCTTTACGGTTCGTAATTCTTTCTTTACAGTCTGTAATTCCTTCTTTACAGTTCGTAATTCCTTTTTATAGTTCGTAATTCCTTCTTTACAGTTCGTGATCGCTTCTTTATAGTTTGTAGCCGCTTCTCTACGGTTCGTAATTCCTTCTTTGGTGTTCGTAACCAATTCTTTACAGTTTGTAATTCCTTATTTACAGTTCGTAATACACTCCTTTACAGTTCGTAATTCCTTATTTAACAGTTCGTAATTCCTTCTTTACATTTCGTAATCGCTTCTTTACAGTTCGTAATTCCATCTTTACAATTCGTAATCGCTTATTTACAGTTTGTAATCGCTTCTTTACAGTTCGTAATCGCTTCTTTGACGGTTCGTAATTCACTCCTTTACGTTTCATAATTCCATATTCAAATGTTTGTAATTCCTTCTTTTACGGTTCATAATTCACTCCTTTACAGTGCGTAATTCATTCTTTTACGGTTTGTAATTCCTTCTTTTATGGTTTGTAATTTTTCTTTTACGGTTTGTAATTCCTTTTTTTACAGTTCGTAATTCCTTCTTTATGGTTGTATTTCCTTCTTTTACGGTTCGTAATTCTTTCTCTTAGTGTTCGTGATTCATTCTTTTACAGTTCGTAATTCAGTTTTTTACGGTTTGTAATTCAGTTTTTTACGGTTCGTAGTTCCTTCTATACGAATAGTAATTCCTTCTTTTACAGTTTGTAATTCCTTCTTTACAGTTTGTAATTACTTCTTTTGCAGTTCATAATCGATTCTTTACGATTCGTAATTCCTTCTTTATAGTTCATAATTGATTCTTTTACAGTGTGTAATTCCTTCTTTACAGTTCGTACTTCCTTCTTTTACGGTTCGTAATTCCTTCTTCCAAGGTTCATAATTCACTCTTTTATAGTTCGTAATATCTTCTGTTTATAGTTCGTAATTCACTCCTTACAGTTCGTAATTCCTCTTTTACAGTGCGTAATTCCT
This sequence comes from Nemophila menziesii, assembly GCA_029959085.1. Lineage (NCBI taxonomy): Eukaryota > Viridiplantae > Streptophyta > Magnoliopsida > Boraginales > Hydrophyllaceae > Nemophila > Nemophila menziesii. Next base: position 7,576,812 of record JARWIR010000017.1, on the reverse strand, counting down.
TCTTTACAGTTCGTAATTGCTTCTTTACGGTTCGTAATTCACACTTTTAAAGTCCGTAATTCCTTCTTTTTCGGTTCGTAATTCCTTCTTACTCCTTCTTTACTATTCGTAATTCCTTCATTACGGTTCGTAATTCCTTCTTTACGATTTATAATTCGTAATTCCTTCTTTATAGTTCGTAATTCACTCATTTACAATTCTTAATTTCTTCTATACGATTCGTAATTCCTTCTTTTACGGTTCGTAATTCATTCTTTTACGGTTCGTAATTTCTTCTTTAATATTATTTAATTTAATCCCAATTTTTCAAGATTTAGGGTTTATAATTTTTTTCGTAATTCCCTTCATTACAATTCGTAATTTCTTCTTCACAGTTCGTATTCCTTCTTTTAATCTTCGTAATTCAATCATTTACAGTTCGTCATTCCTTCTTTACGGTTCGTAATTCACTCTTTTACAATAAGCAATTCCTTCTTTACAGTTCGTAATTCCTTCTTTTACCGTTCGTAATTTCTTCTTTAATATTATTTGATTTAAAACCATTTTTTATAATTTATTATTCAAGATTTTAAAAAATATATTTTTAACGTGTTTATCATATAGTAAAGAGAATGAAAAAAATAAATATATAATAATTAAAAAAATGAATTAATATAAAAATATATATGTCTAAATAAGGGTATGAGTGTAATTTAATAAATTTATATTTAGTAGAGGAAATAAAATTAAATTTAGAATGAAAGTAAGGATAGTAAAGACAAATCACTACTGTTTAACTAAAGAAATTACATTAAATTAGTAAATCAATTAGATGCATGACATTATATTATTGGTTATTAATCGTATATATTACACACGTATAATAGAAGAGAATTCCATAAAAGAAAAGATATTTATTTGTTTTTCAGACAAACGATAATAAACAAACTAATGCAAATAAGTAAATACTAAAGAATAGAGACGAGAGTTATAGCTTAGGTTTGCTAGTATGCATTCATCCTTCTAAATCTATATTTTGTTATAAGGGTTATTAAATCTCTTGGGTATGTAGTCATGATTCAATCTTCCTCCTAACCCCCGCCAGGGAGGACTTATGTGGCAACCTCACAATTACCAGGGGACTTGGGTAAGGGGACCCTGCGCAATGATCGGTGGTGTTTTCAACCTTAGTGACTATCTAGTTAGGCAAGCCCTTCCGGATCACTACCACACACTAGATGTTTATGTGGTGTTTCTACAACTGAATCCCTTATCAAGGTGATAATCCAACTGCTAATGGGGTAATCTTATACTCGTGCACTAGCAAGGACTACACACATTAAATCAAAGCATATAAAACAAATATTAATATATAAGTAGTTATCATCACTTTTAAAGTATTTTCCCAATTAACATAAAATAAAGATATAGAAATCAAAGATTATACATATGCAAACCCAAGCTATGGGATATTTAGTTTATACTAGAAAGAAATAAAGTAATGAATAGATACATACTGTCAACTTGCTTTTTTGGATAGTTCCCAAGAGTAATAATGATTAAAGGCTGAGCAAGGACATGTTTACAAGGATAACTAGGTGTATTTATAGGTGCTAGGGCTTGGAGTGTAAGTCAATTTATTGGATTCCAACTCCAATTCAAATTCATTTCCTAAAATATAGGACAATAAACACTGGAGATTGATTTGAGCATATCTCCTTCGTTATTTGGCCAAATTCTGTGTACCACCTATCAAATTGACAGCAATTCAAATACCTATGACAATTATGTGAAACTAAAAGGGTTCCTACAAATTCGTAATGGATTTTTTGCAGTCTTCAAAACACTGTACATCTTTACAGCATCACAGATATGTTTGACAACTTTTCCTTTCCTAATTCAACTTTGTTTCCTTATAACTCTATATTTCGCCTTGTATCTTCTTACCTTAAATCCTTGATATTTGTTTGGCATCTAATTATTTCCTTTTACCTAAAAACTTTACATTAACATACAAATTATACCAAAAACACTACAAAAGTAGTAAATCTCTAAATTACGGCATGAATTAAGAATCGATCAAATAATGGGGAAAATCCCTTAATAATTAATTTAATGCACATAAGATGATGTATTTTGAATAGATTAATTATCACAAATATGGAGACATCATATTATCACACTTGTTCCAAAAGGTGATATTCATGAAGATGTCAAAGTCTTCTGACCAATCTCTTGTGTAAACTTCTACTACAAGATCATTGCAATAATCCTTGCGCTTAGACTGCAAGCTGTTATGGATGGTATTATTTAGCTAAGACAACTGGAATTTATCAAATGAGTATGTATTCAGGACAACATTATCATTGCACAGGAAGCCTCGAATTTCCTGAGACACAAAAGGAAATCAAAGAAACAATAGACAACTATTAAGCTCAATATGACAAAAGCATATTGGTGTCGCCTAAGGTGTGATAAAAATATGATAATAAAATATGGATAAACGATGTACTAACACCCTAGAGTAATCATGTTACTCACTACAAGTATCACAGGTCGTAAGCAAGTTTTAATGATAAGTCAGATTCGTTCTTAGTGACTTAGTGTGTTATACAAATGGGAAAGCAGAATAGCGTAGCAGATAATAGTTAAAAGACAGAAAAGTAAATAATTGTGATTGATGAGATATAATTAATAACTAAATTAAACTAAAGACAATAAATAAATATGAAATAAATAAGATGAGAGAATATAGCTCAGGTTTTGCGAGTATGCACTAATCCTTCTATTTCTTATACTAGTTAATAAGGGTGATTAAAGCTCTTAGATAAGTAGTCTGGATTCTAAATTTCTCCCTACCCCCTTGAGAATGGACTAAGTTGGAGACCTCACAATTACCAAGGGACTTAACTAAGGTGCTCCTACGCCACTAGGTTCTTAGATGAGACAAGGCTGCAAATAATGATAGGTGATTAAATCAAACCCTAATGACTATCTAGTTAGGCAATCCCTTCCGGATCACTACCGCACACTATACGTTTATGTGGTGTTTCAATAATTAGACACCCCTTCCAGGTGAATATCTAACTACTATTATCACAACCCTAAATTGATCAGGTTTAAGACAGACAATAAATCAAAGCACGTAAAACAAATATATGGTTAAGAAGCTAGAATCAATTTAAAATAGTTCTCCCAAAAAACAACAGAGATAGAAGAAAATAGAATTCATAGATTATACATTATGAAAAACCCAAGCTATGGGAAATTTAGTTCATACTAGAAAGAAATAAACTAAAAGAAAGATACATACTGTCAACTTGCTCTCTTGAACGAGCCCTAATGATGAATAAAACTTAAGGACTAATTGTGGGAGGCAATGATTGGCAAGGACATGTTTACAATAGTTAAATGGTGTATTTATAGGAGTCTAGGAAGCCCTAATTTGGAATGCTTGGAGTAGAAGGTAAGCAGTTGGACTCCTTTACCAAATCAAATTCGTAGCCTAAAATATAGAAAAGGTAATAAACTGCTACTGTCGTGTTTTGGCCGTAACTTCTTCAATATTGCTTCGATTAACGCGTTCTCTATATCGAATTGATCGTCTCAGAAAGCTCTACACTTTTGCTTCAGACTATGTTTCAAAATTCCCAACCAATCTTGAGTTATAATCACTTTTATGGACATGGCTGCTGAAATTCAGATCTACTTGACAACTTTTCTTTTCCTATTTTATCTTTTCCTTCCTTTATCTCCAATTTCTATCCTTATCTTCTTTCCCTTATCTCTTTGAATTAATTTGGCATCTAATTAATTTCCATATATCTTTAAAGTTTCACAATTATCAAACAATTAAACCAAATATGCTATAAAAATACTAAGTCATCAAATCAAGACAAGAAATAAGAAAATATAATAATATGAATAAAAATCGAGTAATTACTTCCTAAATATTCCTAAAATGATGTCTCCAATATATATTAAATCATCACAAATAGGGAGACATCAAGACCCCCAACTCAAAGTTGTATCGTCCCGATACAATAAAGATAAGAACAATGGGAAGTCTCTAAATACACTAAGTCAATTAAGCACAGAAGGCAAGAAAATAGCAGAATATACATAATAGACTCAAAGAAATTACTCATAAAATTTCATGTAATAATATTTACAAATGGGATTACGTGCACACTTGTCATATCCACAATCAAAACGGCTTGAATTCAAGGTTAGATTAGCTTCGCAATGTAAGAAGGAGAGGTTCTTTACTCAGTTTACCAAGGAGGCTATAGATTGTTCATCAAACTTCACTAGTATACAAAGATCCACGTAAATACTCTCTATTGGCTCAATCACTTCTATATTACATAGAAAAGAATCATAAGGTCTTTAAGGCTGTAATGTTGTCTTAGGGACGGTATAATAAGTATATTTGGATAATTTAGAGTGAGCTTTTGGCTCTCCTCACTAGCCATAAACGAATTCCCCTAGGGCTTGTGTTACTCTCATAAAACGTTCTCACTCAACCCAATGATTTTCTTGATGCATAAATTTCGCATCCCCAATAACCCAATTAAAGCTTAAAGATGTTCACATAAAAATTCCACTTTTCCGGTTCAAATATATATATTCTTTTCATAACAACTTTTTTTCTTTCGTAATATAACAATGACTCTCTTTTTAATGTTAAGACATCATGCTATTTTTTCACATATTTTTTTTCTTTACATAACTTTTTTATTTACTTTTACCCCGGCAAAGGGTTACAATATAATAAACATGTGAATCATCATAAATATATCGAACATAGCACAATTAATAAGCTCAAAAATCCCAAACCAATAATAATTCCCATAATGGTGGACCCACCACCACAAACTCAAGCTCAGAAACAATTGTCTATGCATCGCAATTCGAGTGTGGGTCATATGGAAAAGTCCTAAAATCTAAAGAGATATGGCCTAGAATGTGCCTTATAAAAAGGCTTTATAAAGGCTAGAAGGGGATTTAAAGGATATAAAATAATAATTTGGACAGCAAGCTAAAAGGAAACAAGGGGCGTATGAAAGAACCGCCTTTAATCACTTTCTAAACTATGCAATTTCGTTATTCTCTTACCTTTAGCACGCTCATCAAATGGTTTCATCAACTAGCTTGGATATCACGACCTACACACTACTCATGGTTCCCTGAGATCGAACATACTTTCTATCGCAATTCTAACTAATCTTTTCTTTACCATTAATGTGTGTTTCTTGCAAATACACAAAGCATACAAAATAAAAAAGCTCATAAACATACTACTTTCTATCATTAACTTACTGAGATGGATTTCAAGCTATTAAACACACTCTACATCTAAATCCCATGCATCAAAAAATTTAATTTATACCTAAAAACAAAAAATCACATAAAAATGGAGATGAGAGATAACGAATCCCCACACCCCAACTAAAAAATGGAGATGAGAGATAACGAATCCCCACGACTCGAAAAAGACTCTAAAAAGAAATTAAAATAAGCAGATAAATCATATACAAAAATGGTAAGGAAGAAAGAGAACATACTCTCGAGGCGATTGTCTCGCATTATCAACATCCAAGATAGGATTTACTGGATCTTTCTTAATTGCTCAAGGAGTGTCATGATGTGCATTGAGTATATTTGATTTGTACCACATCATTGGCCAAGAAATTCTGAGCTGCTTCGACTTTATTCATTTGCTCCTCCATTATTTTCTCGCCAAACACGATCCTTTTCCTCTTTTGAAACTTGCGTAATTTCCGCTCCTCTCAAAATTGTCTTGATCCAAGAGTTGTCAATATTGTTACTCATCTTATATTCTAGTTTCTCTTCTTCTCCCAGAATCACATTCGCTTTCCGAACAAGGCACGTGATCATAGTAGGATATTTCATATTAAATAACGAAGTAGGAGAGATCGAAAACCGCATCACCTCCTCAAAGATAACTTATGCCACATCCACTTCTTCTCCCCTTAAAATACAATTCAACAAGATTGCGTTCTTCTTAGTTACCTCTGAAGTTCTTGTGTTTCCAAAGGCCTTAGCTGCAAGGAAATTGTGCCAAACTCTTGTATCTGCTTGGAGATATTTGTAAGGCCAAGGTGCCTTCATTTCTCCCTTATGTGTTTGCAGTTTCTCCTTGTCTAAGACATGATCAAAAAGTAGATTCCAATCGAAAGTCTTGATATTTTCCACCACTTCTCTATACTTACATGGTCCGACCAATTTCTTAAACTGGAAGTGGTTTTAAATCTCTTCAACTGTAAAAAGGAACTAACTTGCCTCTAATTAGAACACAACCTTTACTATCTCGGCTAAAGAGGCCTAAATAGAATTCGGAAACTAACTCAACACATAAATTTGAACGTCTTACCATGAACGTAGACCAACCCAATCTTTCACCTATTTCCACGAATCTCTTGTATTCACCTTTACCAACTTCTTCTTGAAATACTCTCTCATAAGCAAAAGGTAGTCCCTGTAGATGTTTCTTAGCTGAAGCTATTAAGGTCTTTGAATCTTTCTCTTTTTCTTTGGGTGCATGACTCTCGATCCGTAGAGGTTGTGGTGTCTTCTTTACGAAAGCTGGAACCTTTTGGCCAATTGAATTTACCACATCTAGATGTCATCTCTTCCCATGACATGTTTTAACCTTTATGTTGGAACTTGAACTTTTCTCAATTGATTTCTTTTCATTAGAACCCAATACCTTACTTTTCTCCATCTCCCTAACAGTGGATAATGTTACTGTTCTTTTAGTCATCTCAATTAACCTCTAACTCAAAGCTTTAACCACTCTTGAAATTTGAAACTCTTGATTATAGGTTGTACAAGATTTATTTGGTTTAGGAAAGGTGTTATGATGATGATTTTCTATATGGGCAGGATGAATTCTTCTTTGATTGGTATGGATAAAAGAATTTGTTGGGTGAAATCGGGAAATTTAGGCTTTTGATTCTTGGATTCAAAGTGTTTTAATATGATATGGGTGGTTGAATCTTCTTTATAATAATGTAGGGAAAGGATTGGATGTGTTTTTATGCTGATTGGGTAGTGTTTTGATGTTTGGGGAAGGTTTGATGAATCTTTAATGGAGTTGGGAGAGGTTTGGAGAAGAAAGGAGGCTTAAAGGATTAAAAAATTCGGCATAGAACTAACCTCTTCTTCTTTTTAACCTAAAAAAACAAAAAAAAAATCTCTTTCCAGTGCCGGCATACCGGTCCCAGACCGTGTCGACACTCGCGTCCACAGTTTTTCCCAAGTGCTCCCGGCATTGTACTTCATTTTCCCTACCGTGCCACGGTTTTTCTCGCACCGGTATACCGGCCCGGTGAGCGGCATACCGGTCAGCCAATTTTCTCTTTTTCTCCGTCTCGGTAGTGAACCTGATTTTGGGAACCGTGTCACAGTTTTTTGACCCACCGGCATACCGGTCATCTCACCAGCTAACCAGCGGGTGGGTCAGAATGTGCTAAAAAAATTCTTTTTCTTCCCTAACTCGATTTTCTTAGTACCTGAACATCAAAAACACTAATACCTTTCTCAAATATGCAATATCAACTAAAAAAACTAAACTAAACATGAATTAAAGACATTAAAAAAAAAAACAATTGCTGGTTGTCTCCCGTACAACACTTTTATTTAACGTCTTTCAAAGTTAGACGCGTTACCTCTATTAAGATTTGCGAATATAGCCTCCCCAACAACGAGCAAGGCTAGAAACGTCTACTAACCTTCGTTTGATGCCCCTCTTGGACCTGATCTCTATCACCTTAGCTGAAACAACTTCAGTGACTATGAATGGTCCCATCCACGAGTCCTTGTGACTTCGTGGCCTATTCTCTGGTTCGCGGGCTTTCCATACAACTTCATGGCCGACCCCAAACTCAGTCTTTGGCTTTGTATCCACAAGTTTTGTGTAGGTTTCTTCAGGGACACGATGATGTGAAAGGCTGTGAATGATAGGAACTGTGGGATCTAACTTCCTTGGTTTCTTACCCCAGCTCTTACTACAAGGTAATGATCGAATATCATCCATAGCCCCCTGCTAAAGCGAACTCGCAATCCTATTTATTCGAAATTTTGACCATAAAGTATCCGTACCCAACATCCACTAATTCGAACAGCCCTTTTGGACTCCATATTTGTTTTAATTTAGATGCCAGATAACCAAAACTTACTCTGGAACCCAATAATCTAATCACTACGGTGTTATTCTATAATTGAATCCCTTCTAAAATTTCCTCTCTAGACCATATTAATTGGGGATATTCGCAATTATCGTCCTTAATAGAATCCAGAAATTCCCTATCGAAACTACTATTTCTACTAGCCTTAATTTCTTCTTTATCAACAATAATTGGGATACCCGGATAACTTAAACAATTCTTACAGACAGTAACATGTGCTCCCAGGCACAGACCACAAAAACACTAACCTTCACCCTCGTTAACCTTCAGATCCGGCCATCTCTTCAGTCCAGCAAACTATCAGCACAGCAACATATTCCCTCATCACATCCACACCCATTTCCATGGCCCAACCCTCTCCATTCCGGTCAGACTCCGACCCCATTTTTGGACCCTTCTCAACGGCCGTTCTTTTTCCGACAAGACTACGACCAGTCTCCGGCGTCCACAACCTTTCAGCCATCTCTTCTCCGGCCAGACTTCGATCCCACCTTTTGTTTCTTCTTCTCAACGGCTGCAGCAGATCCGGTCATATTCAGTGTCATACTTTGGACCATAACAGGCCCAACTAACCTACTTCATCAACAATGGTTAGGAGCTCACGGATCTGGGCATCGGTTCAAGTTTTTCAAGCATTCAAGAGGGATAGGCCCACACTGCCGTGGAGTGCTTTCAGGCCCAGACACTGTGATGAGCCGGAAACCATCTAAGCAGGTATCTTCTGTATCTCTTTTTTCAGTTCAAGTTATTATTAATGTGATAGGATTATTTGTCACAAAATTAGTTGATTTAAATGGAAAACAGTATTGTGTTGTTTTTCTTTTTTCAGCTTTTACATTTAATTATGAAAGTTTATGTAAAACTCATAAAAAGGTGGCTTTTGAGTTTATGAATGAATTGTCCAAAAAGAAAAGGTTTTCTGGGGTTGTTCCTAATGAACCCCATATCCTTCAATGATTCACATAGCCTGGAACTGTCAAGGCATCGGCAATCCTTTGACAGTCCAGGCAGCTCGTGACCTCTGCGCTAAGCATCGTCCGGAGGTATTGTTCAAAATCTTTATACTAAGCTTGATGAATTAGCACAAATTATTGATATGAAATTGATTAAAACGGTGGAACCCTTGGGTATAAGAGGGGGGCTAGCGTTATTTGTAAAAGATGAATTAAAAATTAAAGTAATTAAAGCCACTGTTAATTATATACACACGAAAATTGAAGGTTACAAAATGGCCCCAATATTTTATACTTACATATACTTAAACCCTTATGATAAGGATAAAGAGATTTCTCTGAACTTTTTAAATGATTTAAAACCCCATAATTCTCCTTGGTCCTTGATTGGGGACTTTAATTGTATTAGATTTCTAAAGGAAAAGTTGGGGGGTATTATTTGCCACAAAAAATCAATTGAGAATTTTAACAAATTTATAAACCTCCATAATTTGGAGGAAACAACCTCTGCTGGTTGTAGATTTACTTGGACAAACAAAAGAGCCAATAATAAGCTCATTAAAGCTATCTTAGACAGAGCTATTCATAATTCTGAATGGGATAATCTATTCCCTAATGCTTGGGTAGCAGTTGTACCTGCAATTGGGTCAAATCACTGCCCATTGATTTTACATCATGATAAAACAAATAAGAAAAATAAAAGAAGATTTTACTTTGAAAGTTTCTGGACAACAGAAACTGATTGTTTAAACATTATTAAAAAAGTTTGGAAAGATTATAACTCTCTAAGGGGGAACCCTAATGCAGTTATTAATCATAAACTTAAAAAATGCAGTCAAGCATTAAGAAATTGGAATAGAAGAAAATTTGGTAATAATAAAATCCAAATAGAAAAACTTATAAAAAAAATTAGAAATCATATCTAATAATAATCATTCTAACTTTAATTGGGATGAATATAATTGTATAACCAAAGAATTAGAAGAAACTTGGAAAAGAGAAGAAAGTTTCTGGAAAGAAAGATCTAGAAACATATGGCTTAAAAAAGGTGAAAAAAATACAAAATATTATCATGCTTGTACCAAAGAAAGAAGAAGCAGAAATAAGATAACTAATATCACTAATGAAAATAGTGTATGGCTTGATAATAAAGATGAAATAATTATAGAGATTACAAATTATTTCAATAACATTTTTACAACTGTAGGAAAAAGAGATTATACTAATACTCTCAATCTTATAACTAGTAAAATTGATAAAACATCAGCAGATAACTTAAATAAATATATCAATGAAGAGGAAGTTAAAAAAGCAATATGGGAATTAGGACCTAATAAAGCACCAGGCCCTGATGGATATAATGGAATATTCTTTAGAACTTATTGGGATATAATTAAACTTGATATCATGAGAGTAATAAATAATTTCTGGAATAATAAGGGTGACTTATCTGATTTAAATCAAACTCTTATTACTTTAATTCCAAAAATTAATAAACCTACTAATATTAAACACTATAGACCAATTAGTTGCTCAAATTTTATTTATAAGATTATAGCAAGAATATTGGTTAATAGACTACAACCCTTTATGAACTCCTTAGTTGGAGAGAACCAAAGTGCATTCATTCCTAATAGAATGATACAGGAAAATACTATGATTGCACATGAGGTAATTACCCATATTAAAAGAAGAAAGAAATCTAAAAAATACATGGTAGCTGTTAAAGCAGATATTAAAAAAGCCTATGAATATATAGAATGGGATTTTTTTACAAGACCTTCTTTTTAAGATTGGATTTAATAAAGATTGGGTAAGGAAAATTATGATATGCATTACCTCAGTCTCCTACTCTATTTCAATAAATGGTGAGGTTCACCAAGTACAAAAACCCACCAGGGGAATAAGACAGGGGGACCCACTTTCACCCCTAATCTTTTGCATTATATCCCAAACTCTAAATGATCTAATTACAGAAAAAAAAGAGAATTACCTTCTCAAAGGAGTCAAAATAGGAAATAGTTGTCCAGCTATCACTCATTTACTTTTTGCTGATGATAGTCTTTTCTTCCTAAATGCTGATAACATTGAAATACAGTCATTCAATGACATTATGAACAAATATAAAAATGCTACTGGTTTAAGTCTTAATCTTAATAAGTGTGGGGTCATCTTTAGCCCTAATACACCAACCTTGATTCAAAACATAATGGCTAAAAGATTGAATATGCGAAGAACTAATAATCTAGGTGATTACTTAGGACTTCCAACTGAATGGAGTAGGAATAAATCAAAAGATCTACAATTTTTAATAGATAGAATCCTACAAAAGTTTGAAAATTGGAAAACCCTTTTCCTTTCAGAAGGGGGTAAAGAAATATTAATTAAAGCTGTCATTCAAAGTTTGCCTAACTATATAATGTCAAACTTTATTTTCCCAAAAACCATCATTAATAAAATTCACTCTATTTTGGTGGGGTGATAAAGGTAAAAAAAGAATACATTGGGCCAAATGGGACCTACTAACTATATCTAAATTTGAAGGTGGATTAGGTTTTAGGGACCTACACCTAATGAATAAAGCCCTTTTGGGAAAACAAGCTTGGAACTTAATACACAAAAAAGAATCTCTTCTTTATAGGCTACTAAAAGGGAAGTATTTTAAAAATTGTAGTTTCCTTGAAGCTAAAATTGGAAGCTCACCTTCATGGGGATGGAGAAGTATTCTCATAGGTAGAGATATCTTTAAAAATAATATAAAATGGAAAATAGGTAACGGATATGACATCAACATATATAAACATAATTGGATTTGTAATGAGAAACAATCAATTATGCCAAAAAGATCAAATCTTAACTGGGTTAAACAATTAATTAAAGAAGATAAATCTTGGGACACAGTTTTACTTAACCGAATTTATTCTAAAGAAGTAAGTGAAAAAATACAAAGAATGACAATCCCTAGAATGTCATGCGAAGATCAAATAACTATTGATTATTGTAAAAAAGGCACATTTACTGTCAAAGAAGCTTATCATAAATTAAAAGAAGATGAAACTATACTTCAAACTATTAAAGAAAAGGATAATCCAACTTCCTCTAATACTAGGGATAAAAACATTTGGAAATTAATTTGGAAAATGGAAACCCAAACAAAAATTAGAAACTTCATGTGGAGAGGGGTTAGAAATCTTTAATCCACTGAAGAAAACCTTTTTAATAGGAAATGTAGTAAAACTAATATTTGTAAAATTTGTGATAATAACATTGAAACTGTTGAACATATGCTATTTAGATGTCCCTGGGCTAAAAGTGTATGGTTTATTAGTCCGCTTAATCTTAAAACTGACAATGAATCAACTGAAAAGTTGGAACATTGGATTTTAAACCAAATACAAAACATTATAAAACAATTTAAAAACATAGATAGAATATTAGAACTTACAAGTATTATAATGTGGCATATTTGGAAAGATAGAAATAATTTTATCCATAATGGTAAAAAGTGTGATCCGGTAAACACAATTAGTAAAGCTATTCAAAATTGGAAAGAATATTACATAATTTCAAACCCAAATGATATAAACTTTTTAGATTTAAACAAAGAAGTTATTCATATTAATCCTCTAAACCTTAATAATAGTAGAAATAATATACAAAATCCAAAATTTAAGGATAAATGGAAAAAACCTCCTCCAAATAAAGTTAAAATTAATTGTGATGCAGCTTTTTCCGATACAGGAGCTGCAGTTGCTTGTGTAGTCAGGAACTCTAATGGTGAATTTGTATCAGGTAATAGTTGGAAGGTTGGAGCAGATTCGGTGTTGGAGGCAGAGGCAACGGGGATTTTGAAAGCTACTGAAATGGCTTCAAATTTCCCTTTTGGAAGTGTTATAATTGAGAATGATTCAGCTACTATTATGAAGCCTCTCTCTTCTAGACTTCCTGTGTTGAGTCATTCAGTTAGAAACATTATTTGTAATATTTATTATTTTGCTGAACTATCTTCCCCCACTTTTTATTTTGTTGATAGGGATAGAAACGAGATAGCTGATTGGGTTGCCAAACAGGAGCTTTTGAGCAATATGTTTGGAAACTGGAGTACTTGTATTTTTCCCCAGTTAGCTGATATTATTTGTAATGAAGCTGAACCTTCTAAACGTTGTAACTGTTACCTTATTATCTATATTATTATGCATTTGAAAAAAAAATAAAAAATACCCGGATCTTTACCCGTTAAATCGTTATGCCACCCAGAAGTTTTCCTTACCGGATTAGTCGAATTTGTAAGCTCACGGTTCTGTATTGGCAAAGGCACCGCCGCCACTGAAACTCCTGATGTCTCAGTCATATCGGGCCTAGCCCTCTTTTATCACGTGTATTTATAAAATTTCCTCACTTTCGATAAAAATTAAAAAAAGTCATCCATCGTGGAATCTAGTCTCAATAACGTCCAAATCCTCAAAACCTTGTCTTGCCCTCACATATTGGGGATAACATTTGACCAAAACAAAACAATATTTTAGAATAAATGAATCGTTTCTGCCAAACTTTATGAAGAAAAAGGACTACGATGTTATAGGTTGCGGTCTGCCACAAAACTTTAGATTTATAAGTTGGAACCATTATCGATCCATTAATATTCAGTTTCATCTTAAATTATAATTTCAATTATTTACCATCTTGTATATTTTCCAAAATAAATGCAAAAGAATTGTACAAAATAATTCTTCCGCTAGAATTTTGATGATCCTTTTTAATTTATTAATTTGTTTAATGATTTATTTCCATTAAAACTACGCTAAGTCATAAGTAATATATTGAGTAGTATGAATTTAAATGGTATATATTATTACTTTTCTCATGATATATATCACCCAAATTCATAGCATCTATTACGTATCATGATTTGAAAGAACTAAATCGACAATCTACTTATTTTGTTAATTTGATTAATAATTTGTTTCCCTTTAAATCACGTTAAATCATAAGTAACATATTAGATGATATATAGTATTACTCATTTTATTAAATGATATTAATATAAATATTTCACTAAATCAATAAAATAAGATCAATAATTATTAATCCTGCAATTTCTTTAAATAAAATAAAAAAATTACTTTTTATATAGTTTCTGCCCAAACAAAATATAATCCTATTAGATAGGTCAATTGACAAAAACTAAAATATAAGTTATAATAATTATGTTATTGGTGATCTACCTAAATAGTTGAAATGTATTTTTGTGATTTACCTCATCGACCATTTCCAAAGGTATTAGGGAAAGTGATAGAGGTCTCGTATGATGGGTCACCATTATAATATTATATTAAAATATCGGTTATATATCACATAGACATATATATTACTTAAATTGTGTTTTCATGTTCACATTCACAGCATATAATACAACTAGCTTACAATAAATTATGTATCATCATTAACTCACTAAAATATATGCTTTTAGGCCATTTAACACATTATACACTAATGCTATCTCTAGCAAAATAAAATCTACCTCAAAAAACATACCAATCACATAAAGTGGGGATGGGGACAACGGATCCCCACCCTCAACTCAAATGTGAACCATACCTCCGCTCATAACAGACTCAATAATTCTAAAGACAAAACACATAATGTACAAATATGCAATTAAAGAAATGGTAGAGAAGAGAGAAAACATACTCTTCGAGACTATTGCCTCACGTGCCAACACTTGAGATAGAGTGTTGGTGCGTTTCTTACATGTGAGCTCATTGTATCACCATGGGTCATTCTTACTCTTCCTCTAATGGTGGTCCATCCCAATCATTCAACTCTAGAAACATCGTTACCTTTCCAATATCCTCTAGTCCTTTCCCACCTCTTAACATTTATTCTTTTCTCATCTTCCTCACAATATGTGAGTCCTCATTTTCCGCGTCATCTCCTAAGACCTCCAGCTCAAAATTACACCATACGTGAAATTTGAGTTGGAGAAAATGTTAGGAAGATGTGTTTCTACGTGGGTAAGATGGTTGTGTATTTGGGTGAGAAGGATTCAACAATTTCGGAAGAAGTCTTAGAAAAAAATTGGACTTGAATCTTCGTTTCTAGGAGTTACGGAATGATTTGGGTGTTTAATTTTGATGTGGGATGATGTAAGGATGATTATGAATATGAATTTTTGGTGTTTTGGTTGTGTTTGGATGTGAGGTGAAGGTTTGGGTTGATCTTTAATGGTGGTTGAAAGCTTGGCGAAGAAAATGTTGGAGGCTACGTCAAAAGGGTGAGGTTTTAGACCTTGTTTGACTTTTTCAGCGTCGTACGGTGTACCACACCTCACATTCGGTATATCGCAAATCTGGTCTGACTTCTTAACTTTCTGACCTTCATACCATGAATTATTGTGAGCACGGTTCTATCTCGCGATACATACCGTGTCGCGATATATAGCCATGCTTCATATCGTGTTATGGTGCACCTTGGCTTTCGTGCAGTATACCGCAGGTGCAACCTTACAACTCTCAAGTTTTTGTTCATTCTAGCGTGGAGCTTAGTGAGCACGATTTGGTGGGCTGCGGTGCACCGCGGTAAGGGTGCGGTATACCGCAGCAACAATCTGTATTGTTAAAAAAACTCCCACAAATTCACCCCAAACTCAATTTATTTCTTTACATGGACAACAAAAACACTTTACACCTTTATCATTAAAGTAATATGCACTAGAAACATAAAAAATAACTAATAAACACTAAAAATCTAAACTAAGAAAGCATTTTAAAACTTGGGGTGTCTCCCAAGAGCTCTTTTAATAATGTCATTTAAAGTTTGACGTGTTACCTCCATTATTCCTTGACAACGTAGCCTTCCCAGCAGTGGGTGAGGCTATGAATATCTACAATTTGAAGCCTTTGACCCCTCGAAGGTCATATTTCTATCAATTTTGATGTCACCACTTGAGTAACAGCAAATGGCCAGATCCATGCTTTCTTGAACCTTCGTGGCATATTCTCTTGTTTGGAGGCTTTCTAAGTAACCTTGGTTCCTACCAAAAAATCATATTTAGCTCTCTTCTTCATGGGTTCATGATGGTGGTCCTCTTTTTCATCTTTCTTAGGCATTTCTGGAACAACGGGAACTCAAGTGGCACCTCCTCAAGCTTTTTCTCCAAAACATGAACTATTTCAGAACTCTATTCAACTATGAGGGCCACTTATTCAACCTTGATCTCTACACTCGCATTCTCACTTGTTTCTGATATATCTTTCGTTCACTTTGTTACGGTGTGAGTCCTTCTTTATCAATCTCAAGCATTTAGGCGTAGGTCTCATCTTCACTGAACGTTTCTACAGTTATTTTGCAGTTACCACCCCTTGAATGACTAGCCTTCATGGGAATAGGTGGTGACATTAATGGAGTACTAGGTGGATAATCCACCCTGGTCTCTTCTTCTATTTCTTTTACAACCAAGGTCTCAATATTTGATTCTTCTATACTCGGCTTGGCTGGTTCTGCCATGGCTGGAATATCATTTGTACAAGGTTCAATTTCATTTTCAACTTGATTAACAATAGTTACCTCATCTATGCATAACATGATTGGTTCTTCTCTTATTGGAATCTCTAGTTAACTAGGTGCAACTTGTGGTGATTTCACTTCCTTCTTATCTTGAAGGCTAACCTCTTCTAATACCTCGAACCTATAATCACTATTATTTTGAATGGCCTCATCTTCGATAATTATACCTTGGCCAGTTTTCATAGGTGGTCCATGTTGTAGTTTCTCAATCGTTTTAGTAAGTTGCGCTAATTGTTGCCCCATAATTTTATGTTGTTGTTGCATTTCATGCACTAGTGATCTGGTAGCATCGATCCCCGTCATCATAATTTTAATATTTTATGTTGAAGCTTTGATGAAGCAACTGAGAAAGTCTACTGGTGGGGGCAAAGGTGTGATAAATAAACAGATAAATGAAGATAATAATAAAGGACACACCCTTGACTACCACGAGAAACTCATTGCAAGTATTACAGATCATTTGCAAGTTTAGTTGATAAGAAAAGTTCGTCCGCAGGGATTTAATCTGTTAGATCTACTTATATTAAATAAGTGTAAACGAATTTAGATGTTTAGATAAAAATAGGATAAGATGAATAATGATTTAACGCGAATAAATAAATAGTGCAACAAATAAATCAATATGAATGCAAGTCAAATAAATTAAGGTTACTAATATGAGCCTATCTTACTAAGTTGTTATTCTAAACTTAAGAGTGAATTGAGAATTATATAGTAAACTGGATTCTAAATTCTACCTGACTCACGTTAGGGTGGACTTAGGAGCAACCTCTCCACTACCAGGGGACTTGGGTAAGGGGACCCTGAGTAATTATCGGTGGTTAAATCAAACCTTTATGACTATCTAGTTAGGCTAGCCTGTTAGGATCACTACCGCACACTAGACGATTATGTGGTGTTGTCAATAATTGAATCCCCCTTCCGGGTCTTAACTCAATTACTAAGGATAGTCCTAAGATTGGTCAAATCTAGGGCTGGAAACAATAAGTCAAAGCACACAATACCAATATACGCCAAGCTCAAATCAATTAAAATAACAAATAGAATTATGATATTTAAGAAAAAAATAATAACCCAAATAAAAATAGTAAAACTTACAGAATAAAAGCTTAGAAATACGGTAAAGCCACAAATATATATCAAATTAAACTAAATATAGAGAAGGAGAGATGTATAAGAGGAGTTTGTCACTCTCCAACTTCTTGCTTTTTGTCTTCCTCTACAGTTCAGCTTGCTTCTTAGATGATAAACTTGATACTAAGGATTAATATTCAAGCAAAGACTAATATATGGCTTAGAACTGAGTAAGGACATGTTTAAAAAGGTTAAAGGGTGTATTTATAGGGGTCTAGGAAGCCCTAACACATTTTCTTGGAGTGGAAGACAAGTAATTGGACTTCTAGTCCAACTCTAATTCGTAACCCTAAAATATAGAAAATGTAATAAACTGTTGATGACTTGATTTGGCTGTAACATCTTCAATATATCTCCGATTGGCGTGTTCTTTATATCTAAACTAATCTTCTCGGAAAGCTCTACATCTTTTCTTCAGACCATTCTTCCAAATTCCCAGCCAATCTTGAGTTATGATCACTTTAATGGACGTAGCTGGTGAAATTCAGATTTACTTGACAACTTTATCTTTCCATACTTGTCTTTTCCTTCTTTATCTCCAATTTCCATCTTTGTCTTCTTTACTTTATCTCTTGGAATTGATTTGACATCTAATTAATTACCATATATCTTTAAAGCTTCACAATAAACAAACAATTAAACCAAATATGCTCTAAAAAAATAAATCATCAAATCAAGACAAGAAATAAGAAATTATAATAATATTAATAAAAATCGAGTAAATAAATTCAAAATAATCCTAAAATGTCTCCAACTAAGATTAAATCATCACAAATGGGGAGACATCATCTACCAATTTGTTTCATAACTCTCGGCCCTCTTGTTTCACGCTCATGAAAGATTTCATGGTTTTTTAAAGTTCATTAAGAGAATGATCATGTATTGGATGTGGTGAAGCTTGAACTTGATAGCTTGGACCTCCGTGATAGGAATTTCGTGGTCTCGGTTGATAGATATTGATTTGGCATACAGATCCACTCACATTTGATAGTTGGAATGAACACTCTTCCCAATGCTGCCCAACTAACCCATAAGTTGAACAACCATACTCACCATTTGCATTAAATAGACATGAGAGTTTGTCATGCCTAAAGAAAAACTTGAAAAGAGACTAAAAAACAAAACAATGTAAAACTGAAAACAAATAAAACTACTAAACTAAATTAAACACACAATAAAATCACTACAATAAATCCTCGGCAGCGGGGCCAAAACTTGTTGGGCCTGGCGTATGATAAAATAATAAATGTGAAAAGAAAACGCACACAATTTGGAAACCAAGATTACCTTTTCGCAAGTGTACGGATCGTTACAAGTAATAAGTAAATAATATGTGTTCATTCTCAGGGATTCAGGTAGTTACTCTAATTCGTGTTCAATATTAGCTTAGGTGGTTTTAACTGTTAATTTAAGAGAAAGTAAACTGAATGTGTGTTTTGTTTGCTAAACTAATAAAACTAAATATGCATGAAAGAATAAAGGTAAGAATGCTAGTAAGAATCTATCCTATTGAAATATGTTCCTATGAATAAGGCTGAATGGGTTTTATTGTTCACATTAGTCGGGATTCTAAGTCAATTAAGTCCCCACCAGGGCAAAAATTCTACCTTATTCGTCTCTTGGATTTTGGGTCGGCTTAAGTCCTTAATACCCTCATCGACTGCCTAGCATGCTAATATTGTCCATTGAAGGCAGTAAGCGCATGTATACTAGGTCTATAATATTTTACCCCATCTAGGTATTAGGAAAATTACAACGTCTCCTGCTACTTTGTCCAGAGCACAGGAGTAACTAAAACACGTATACAAACAATAGAAATTAATTTTAAACCCAATTCAGTTAAATACAAATATCCTAAATGCAATTAACAACAAAACAATAATTGATTTGTTCTTACAATAACTATCCTAAGAAAAATGAATTAATTATGCATAATACAACCTTTAAATTAAATAGATCAGAATTCATCTATAGACAAACTAAAACAAATACTAAATTAACCAAAAAATTTAGAGATGGAAAGGCGTACACGTCTTGCGGTGAAACTCCAACGTTGTTTCTTCCTCCTCTAGATCTTCTTGACTGCTTCTGTGGTTGAACTTATTTTTGGAAACTGAGCTTTGACGGCCAAAAGATAAGATAATATTGATATGAGCTGATATTTATAATGTTTAAATCGTTTGGGTGGGATTTGGACTCATTAAAATGACCTAGCCCATCCCAAAAACATTTTACTCCAAGAGGGACATGTTCGAGTCACGCGAGCTGCAAAATGCATAACTTTTTCGTTATAGCTCCGAATTTTAGAATATCAGTATCCATGTGACCGTGATTCAGAGCCTTATAATATTGTCAAAGGGGTCATCCAAATTATTTTTCAATCTCGTGTTCCATAAAATGCAATCCACTTTCTGATTCTGGCCGGTAACTCTTTCACTTTCTAAAAACGGTTTTTTTGCCCTTTACTCTTGGGTTACTTCTTAGATCTTCTTTACTCGACTTATTATCCATATTTTTGAATCTTATATTATCCATGTACCTAAAAGCTTCACATTTTTTTAAACAAATTACGCGCAAATAGGTCTAAAAGTAAGTAATCTCCAAAACCAAGCAAGAAATGAGAATATATCAAATAATAGGGAAAAATCCCCCAAATGAGCACAAAAGGAACATAAAAAGATGTCTCACAATGAGATTTATTTATCACAAAAAGGGAGGCATCCGTCCCTATTTAATTACAAATACAGTATTGGGGGCGAGAGCAAGGAGTGGGTGCGGTATACTACTCCATCCCATATGCGGTATTTCCGCATGAACGTATCAGCGACTACTATGTCAAGACATGTAACATACCATTCCATGATATATGAAGAACAAGGGTGATGTCTCCCTATTTGTCATGAATTAATCCTACTTGGAGACATCATTTTAGTTGTATTTATTAGTTTATAGGTCGATTTTCTCATGAATTAGTACACTTTCCTATTTTGTGTCTTGAATTGATTATTTATTATTTTTAGAGAATATTGGGTTTAATTATTTATTTAGTGTGAAGCTTTAGAGATATATGGTAATTAATTAGAGTCCAAGTTGGTTCCAAGAGCTAAAGGAAAGAAGATAAACATGGAAATTGAAGATAAGGAAACAAAAGCTAAAATAATGGAAAAGGAAAAGCTGCCATAAATCTGAATTTCACCACCCACGACCACAAATCAGATCATATCTCAAAATTGGTGATGAATTTGGAGAAACAGTCAAGAGAAAAGTTAAAGATCTTTCCGAGACGATGAATTTTAACTACTCATACGTGTCAAACGGATAAATATAGAAGCTATTAGGACCAAAACAAAAACGGGGCTGATTCTATGTTTTTGGGCTACGAATTTGACTTGGGCTAGGAGTCCAACAATTACCTTCTCCTTCAAGAAAACGATTAGGTATTCCTATACACTATAAATACAACCTATTATCATTAGAAAAATCATCCTTGGCCAAACCTTAAGGTCAGGCGGAAGCTTACAACAAGAAGAGAAGTCTAGAAGGAGTTGTGCATCAATCATGTTTTCTTCAACCTTTAATTCTGTAATTCTTTTCTTTTCTTTTCTTAGTATGAATTAAATAAATTTAGCATGAGTTTTAGCATATATGTATGAACCCTAGTTTTGATTGACATCTATCTAATTTGGGAATTCTATGTTTTAAATTGAATTATTGTTTTTATTCTCTGTTTATGTGTTGGAATTATATTCTGTGTTCTTGTGGACTGCAGCCATATAAAATTACCATCATAGTAGTTAAGTAATCATTAACAACGGTATATTTAACTATAGGATTAGCACATAACGTCTAGAATAAGGTTTGATCTGACAAATCAACCTAACTAGATAGTCATTATGGTTTAGTGTATTGCTATTTAATCAATTGCAGGAAAAGATTAGTAGGTTCTTATTGACACAGGTAAACCCTAAACTTATCTACCTAGCGCAATTGAAACCGACTATTGAAATACTACATGATTCACCCTTCCATGTTTAGAACGGAAAAACTAGTGGGGATTACTTGCTAATTACTCAGGCTAAACTACCATACTATCTTCTTTTCTTTTATTTATTTTCTTGTCTTTTAATTTAGTAGTTTAATTTTCTTATTTAAAAATGAAATAAAAATCTTTCTATCTTTCCTTCTCTTGCGTATTATCTGTTCTAACTTTATTATCTGCACTTGATAATTTGCATAAGTTCTTTTTAACCTTCGTAGTCTCTGAGGAACGAATCCTACTTATTCATTAAAACTTGCATACGATCTATATACTTGCAGAACCGTGCTCAGCTTAGGGTGTTTATTTGCACTTATTTTATACATCTTTTTATAACACCTTAGGCGACACCAAGTTTTTTGCGCCGCTGCCGGGGACTACATCGTTAGTCCTTGTGCAATTATCTAGTGCTTTTATTTTAGTTAGTTCTATTTTACGCTTTTCTTTTTAGTTTTGTCTTTACAGGTTTTTACAGATGGCGAGCCCAAGGAGACTTGATCTTCCCATCACATATAGAGTGCAACCATGCGGAATCCGCACTCCAGAAATCCAAGCCGCTAATTTTAGACCAGATCCAGGGATGTTAGCGCAGTTTGCAAATCATGGACAATTTAGCGGTGCTGCACAACAAGATCCGGTCCGGTATGTTCAGAAATTTATGCCGATTTGTGACGCTTATATTACCAGAGGCGTTACAAAGGAGCAGATGTATTACATTATGTTCCAGTTCTTTTTAACCGGAAGTGCAAGCGATTGGTACGATACCCAACGCCCTCACGTTATTCCAGATTGGGACAAGCTTCAATCTAAATTCCTAGACCGATTTTATCCGGTTAGTAGAAGATTAAAAGATATGTTGGAGCTCGAACAATTTATGCAGGAAGACGGAGAAAGTATAGGTGAACCATGGTTACGCTTTAACGAGATGAAGGCGAGATGTCCATGTCATATATCATCGCCAGAATATTCACTAACCATGTTCTATGGAGGACTTAATGACGAGTCCAGGAGAAGAGCATATATGTTAGGAGATATAGGTTTTGTGTTATTAGATCCTGAAGAAGCTGAAAATATTATGGAGAAAGTTCTTGAGACCGAGAGAATTTGGCCGGTTGAATCAGAAAAACAAGAAGAGCCCTTAGAATCTCTAAGGCTCAAGGAGTTAAACCAACAACTTAAGGAATTATGAGAACAAGCACGAACAATAACTCAGGTGAATCTAGTACCTACTTTACCTTTATGTCCAGGTTGTGGAGCAAGAAACCATTCGTGGGAGAATTGCATGAATAATATAGCTTCAGTTTCCTTCGTATCTCATCAAAGAAACCATTATTCTAATGGTCATTATCATCCTCAAGGAAGTTACGCTAATTATCAGCCCCCACAAAATCAAAATTGGGTCGGAAACCAAGAGACTTATTATCAACCTCGACCTCAATCTTACTATCCACCACAACCTATTTATCAAGAAGCGCCGATTTACAAAGAAATCTATCAAGAAGCGCCAGTTTATAAAGAAGCTTATCAAGAACCACCTCAATATTCAATGCAACAATCTACACGAAAGCAACCTTCGAGTTTGAATTCAAGTATGGCTTCAATGATGAAAGTAGTTGAAGAAAATATGACGATAAGCCAGCAAAAAATCCAAACGTAGTCTAAGGTAATTAAGAACCTTGAGCACACAATATCACGAATGGAGAGTGCAATGCAAAATAGGACAAAAGGGCAACTCCCAAGTGATATTGTTGCTCCCGAAGATCATGCTAGTCATGCAGTTGAATTGAGAAGTGAAAAACAATTACCTCCACCTAGAAGAGAACCAGAACCAACCTCTATTCCTGAAAAAGTGGTTGAAGAAACAATTAAAGACAAGGTTGAAGAGCTAATTGAACAAACGAGTGTCCCAGAGAAGACACCAGAAAAGAAAAAGAGCCCAGTGGTAACCAACACATGTCCTCCTCCACCATTCCCGTCACGTGTCAGAAATCTAAACAATGAAAAAGAATTCAAGAAGTTACTTGACATGGTGAACGAGTTAAAGATCAACATCCCATTTGTAGAAGCTCTCACAAGAATAACAAAATATCGTAAGTTCATGAAGTACATTCTTTCTAACAAACGAGAGACGAATGGATTGCAAGAGGAGTGTAATGCTACAAATGAACTAAAGTTACCACAAGACACGCAAACACCCCATAACTTATGGATGAAACCATCCATTGCTACAAAGAATAGATCTGAAAAGTTCATGGGAGTTAGAGGCAAGGGGTGGAAATTTCGTCATTCCTAATCGAGTTAACACGTCTAACTTTAAAAGACGTTAAACAAAAGTGCTATACAGGAGGCAACCCGTAGTTTCTTTTATGTTTTTACGTTTTTAGGTTTTTTAATTCATGTTCAGTATAGTTATTTTTAGTTGATATTGAATATTTGAGAAAGGTATTAGTGTTTTTGATGTTTAGGTGCTAAAGAAATCGAAATTGGTAGAAAAACAATTTTTTTGGGAAAATTCTGGTCACAGCACCGGTATACCGCATGTTAGAAAACCCGTGCCCACGGGGGTCGCCACGTGTTCTATGCCGAGAGGTAAAAAATCGAAGGAGAACAGCTCCGGTATACCGGGCCATACCTCTGGTATGCCGCCCAACACAAAAAGGGGTGCCCACGTGTTACGACTCGGGTATTATGCTGTAACTCGACCTGGAAGAATCACAGCTCCGGCATACCGGGCCCTAGGGCCGGTATGCCGTCCAACACTGCTGGAGAAAGAAATTTTCCTCGTTTTTTAGGTTATAAGGAAGAAGAGATTGGTATATTACGAATTTTTCAATACTTAAGCTTCTCCTTCTTCTCCAAACCTCTCCCAACTCCATTAAAGCTTCATCAAACCTTCCCTAAACATCAAAACACTACCCAATTACCATAAAACACATCTAATCTTTTCTCCAAATCATTACAAGGAAGATTCAACCACCCATATCATACCAAAACACATTGAATCCAAGAATCAAAAGCTTAAACTTCATAAATTCATCCAACAATTTCTTAGATCCATACCAATCCATGAAGAATCCATCTCACCCACATAGATAATCATCATCACAACACCCTTCCTAACCCAAATAAAGCTTGTACAACCAATGATTAAGAGTTTCAAATTTCAAGAGTGGTTAAAGCTTTGAGTTGGGGGTCAATTGAGAAGATTAAGAGAACATAAACATTATCTACTGTACGGGAGATGAAGAAAAGCAAGGTATTGGATTCTATTGAGAAGAAATCAAGTAACAAAAGTTCTAGTTCCAACACAAAGGGTAAAGGTCCTACACCCGAAGAAAAAGAGATAGCTTCAATGGCCATGATAGCTTCTCCGAAGAAACTATTAAAGGAACTACCTTTTGCGTATAAGAAAGTATTTTAAATAAGAAGTTGATAAAGGAGAATACAAGAAGATTCTTGGAGATTTGGACAGATTGGGTTGGTATACGTTCATGGTAAGACGTTCTAAAAAAACGTTCTTTTTGTTGAATTGTATTTTGAGAGGAGAAGAAGAGGATGTGGCACAGTTGATCTATGAGGAGGTGATACAATTTTCGGTCTCTCCCATGTCGTTATTTAATGAAATATCCTACTATGATCGCGTGTCTTGATCGGAAAGCAAATAAGAAGTTGGGTGAAGAATAAACACTTGGATCGTCGATAAGGCGAGGCAATAGCCTCGAAGAGTATGTTTTCTTTCTTCCCTACCATTTCTTTATGTGCAATATGTCTGCTAATTTTAAATTTTATTCTTTCTTGAGTCTTTTTCGAGTCGTGGGGACACGGCTCATTTTTGAGTTGGGGGTGGGGAGTTGTTCTCATCTTCCTTTTTGTTTTTCATAAAATTTAA
Organism: Nemophila menziesii; assembly: GCA_029959085.1. Classification (NCBI taxonomy): domain Eukaryota; kingdom Viridiplantae; phylum Streptophyta; class Magnoliopsida; order Boraginales; family Hydrophyllaceae; genus Nemophila; species Nemophila menziesii. Next base: position 7,551,042 of record JARWIR010000017.1, on the reverse strand, counting down.
AAAAAATTTAGGTTGAAATAGGCATAGAAGATGTTGAATGTACCTATTTGAGCATGATCTAATTAGGTCAATTATAGTAGGTAGTATGTTTTTGAAAGATGTTATAAATATGTTCAAGATGCATGTATGAAAACAGGAAATAAAAGATAGAAAAGTTAATGAGCAATGCTAAGAAGTTACGTTGAAACTTAGGGAGAGTTATTTGGTGTGTAGAACGTGAGGTTTTAAATTAGTTGAAAACCCACTTATCTATGAACTAGTAGTGAAAAAGTAACAAACTCCGGTAGTTAGAAAAATGAATAAGGCAGGTTTTTCATATTGAAGCCACTTGAAGCCTGTTTATACCTTCTTACCCTTTTATTTGATATTTGTTATTATTTATCCGTCTTAGCCCCTCTGAGCCTTTCTAAAGCCACATTATAATCCATGCCCTTAGTTTGTAGGACTTATCTATATGACCCACACTCGAATCACAAAACCTGAGACAAGTCGTTTTTAGAGCTTGAGTTTGGGGTGGTGGGTTTCATCATTAGGGAACATTGGGTTTGGAATTGTAATTGTGATTTTATTGATGATGAGAAATTAAATATTGTAACCCTTTGCCGGGGTAATAGTGAATGAAAAAGAAGCTACGAGCTAAATTTATGAAAAGGCAAAAATATGAAAAAAATAGCGTGATATCTCGAACATCAAAAAGAGAGTCATAGCTATACAAAAAAAATTGATATGAAAAGAATATATATTCGGACCGCCAAAGTGGAATTTGTATATCATCATGAAAAAGGTTTTATTTTGGATTAATTGGGGATGCACATCAAAAGCATAAAAAATTGGGTTGAGTGAGAACATCTTCGAGTGAAAACTCAAGCTCTAGGGAGATTCGTTGATGGAATGTGAGGAGAGAGCCAAAAGCTCACTTTTCATTTATCCAAATATACCACACCGTCCCTAAGCCACGTTATAACCAATGACCTTAGGATTTCTAACTGCTTGGTGGAGAAACACTTGAGCTATTAGGTAGTAGATGAGTGGACCATTGGATTCTATATTAAGAACTTATGAACAACCTATAGCCATTAGCATGAACTAAGTTATCAACCTCTCCTTCTAGCATTGCAAAATTAATTTGGACTTGAATTCATGGATTGTTGATTATGTGTATATTAAGCATACGTGTGCATTATTTCTTTAGCATCACTACATGAGACATTTTAGATATTTATGCTCCAGGACCATTCAGTGTGTTCTATTGAAATGTTTTGTTTTTCCATGGATATGAGAGATGGAAATTGCTGCTTGATTATCAACAAAGATATTTGTACTTTCTTCTTGTTCAAGATGTAGGTCACTCAGAATTTTTCTAAGCCATATTGCTTGATTCACTGCTGCAGTTGCTGCCACAAATTCCGCTTCTGCAGAGGATTGTGCAACTGTATCTTGTTTCTTTTAACTCCAAGAGAAAACATTTGAACCCAATGCAAAGCAATGACCAGATTTACTTTTCATATCATCTACTGAACCAGCCCAATCACTATCTGAAAAACCCAACAAATTGAACTTTGAACATCTCTTGAATTTTACACCATAGTTTATTGTCCCCTTGATATATCTTACAACCCTTTTTGCAAATTGTAGATGAGTTTCACTTGCACAATTCATGAACCGAGATAAAATACTCACATCATTTAGAATATCCGGTCTAGTTGCTTTCAAGTACATTAAACATCCAACAAGACTTCTGAAATGTGCTTCATCTACCTTTGTTGTTCCATCTTTCTTTGACAATTTTTCTTTTTGATTCATTGGAGTATTCATACTTTTACAATCCTCCATTTTGAACTTCTTCAAGATCTCTCTTGCATATTTCTTTTGACAAATGAAAACTTCATCTTTGCCTTGTTTGACCTCCATGCCAAGAAAGTACGTCATTAAACCAAGATCAGTCATCTCAAATGCTTTATTCATCTCTAACTTGAATTGATCAATTTGACTTGCATTGCTCCCTGTCACTAGAAGATCATCAACATATAGAGATATGATGAGAAAATCAACACCATCATGTTTAACATAGAGAGTAAACTCAGATACACTTTTCTTGAAACCCAAACTGAGTAAATGATTATCTATTCTGCTGTACCAAGCCCGTGGTACTTGTTTTAGGCCATAAATTGCCTTTTTTTAGCAAATATACTTTTTCTTCTTGACCCTCTTCCACAAAACCTTCAGGTTGCTCAACATATATTTCCTCATTCAAAAATCCATTGAGAAAGGCTGACTTGACATCATTTTAGTTATATTTATTAGTTTATAGGTCGATTTTCTCATGAATTAGTACACTTTCCTATTTTGTGTCTTGAATTGATTATTTATTATTTTTAGAGCATATTGGGTTTAATTATTTATTTAGTGTGAAGTTTTAGAGATATATGGTAATTAATTAGAGTCCAAGTTGGTTCCAAGAGCTAAAGGAAAGATAATAAACATGGAAATTGAAGATAAGGAAACAAAAGCAAAAAATATGGAAAAGGAAAAGTTGCCATAAATCTGAATTTCACCACCCACGACCACAAATCAGATAATATCTTAAAATCGGTGAGGAATTTGGAGAAACGGTCAAGAGAAAAGTTAAATACCTTTCCGAGACGGTGAAATTTGACTACTCATACGCGTCAAACGGATAAGAATTGAAGCTGTTAGGACCAAAACAAAAACGGGGCTGATTCCATGTTTTTGGGCTACGAATTTGAGTTGGGCTAGGAGTCCAACACTTACCTTCTCCTTCAAGAAAACGATTAGGTCTTCCTATACACTATAAATACAACCTATTATCATTAGGAAAATCATCCTTGGCCAAACCTTAAGGTCAGGAAGAAGATTACAACAAGAAGAGAAGTCTGGAAGGAGTTGTGCATCAATCATGTCTTCTTCAACCTTTAATTATGTAATTCTTTTCTTTTCTTTTCTTAGTATGAATTAAATAAATTTAGCTTGAGTTTTAGCATATATGTATGAACTCTAGTTTTGACTGACATCTATCTAATTTGGGAATTCTATGTTTTAAATTAAATTATTGTTTTTATTTTCTGTTTATGTGTTGGAATTATATTTTGTGTTCTTGTGGACTGCAGCCATATAGTATTACAATCATAGTAGTTAAGTAATCATTGACAACGGTATATTTAACTATAGGATTAGCACATAACGTCTAGAATAAGGTTTGATCTGACAAATCACTCTAACTAGATAGTCATTATGGTTTAGTGTATTGCTATTTAATCAATTGCAGGAAAGATTATTAGGTTCTTATTGACACAGGTAAACCCTAAACTTATCTACCTAGCGCAATTGTAACCGACTATTGAAATACTACATGATTCACCCTTACATGTTTAGAACGGCAAAACTAGTGGGAATCACTTGCTAATTACTCAGGCTAAACTATCATACTATCTTCTTTTATTTTATTTATTTTCTAGTCTTTTAATTTAGTAGTTTAATTTTCTTATTTAAAAATAAAATAAAAATCTTTCTATCTTTCCTTCTCTTGCGTATTATCTGTTCTAGCTTTATTATCTACACTTGATAATTTGCATAAGTTCTTCTTAACCTTCGTAGTCTCTAAGGAACGAATTCTACTTATTCATTAAAACTTGCATATGATCTGTATACTTGCAGAACCGTGCTCAGCTTAGGGTGTTTATTTGCACTTATTTTATACATCTTTTTATCACACCTTAGGCGACACCAAAGGGCCGTGGTAATACCGTTCCATACCTTGAGGCACACCGTACGCGAGCGATGTAACATCTACGGGAAGAGGTATAGTTCATTACCCACTTCCAAATTCTTAAGCCTTCTTCTTCACCAACCATCCAAACTCCATCAATGTTTCTATGGGGCTATAGTGATAATGCTCATGGTGCGAGAGTATCTTGGGCTAAAATTTGTTGTCCCAAAGAAGAAGGTGGGCTAAACATTCCTAATATTGAGAATCTAAATAAAGTTTGTTTACTTTATAATTTTTGGAGATTTTACTGTCATGAGCAAAATCTATGGAGCAAATGGGTTAATGTGAACATTCTAAAAAATAGATGTATTTGGAGTATTAGTCAAAAACAATATCACTCTTGGATGTGGAAACAGGTTCTAAAGGTTAGAAAATTTGCCTTTGAACTTATATATCATGAGGTAGGAAATGGTGAATTAACTTATATAATGTGGGATAAGTGGTTGGATAAAAAGGATATTCAGGAAATTTTGGGTGTAAAGATTGATGAAACTGATATAAGTTGTAATAAAACAGTTAAAGAATGTTATGGCAGAGGTAGGTGGAGAATACCACCAAAAATTGCACAAATTGTCCCTAGAATTCAAGATATAATACTCAATGATGCCACAGATAAAATAACTTGGACTGAGAGTATAAAAAATAATTTTCTTTTAAGAAAACTCTTGTTAAGATCTCAGATCATGAGCCTCAAGTTGATTGGTTTGAAATTGTGTGGGCAAAAACTTGTATACCTAGGTGTTCATTTGTTTCTTGACAAGTTGCAATGAATAGACTTCCTACTAAAAATAGGATGTTGGATTGGGGGTTAAATGTTAACCCTATTTGTCTATTATGTGATAGTGAGGCTGAAAGTAATGATCATATATTTGTTACTTGTAAATTCTCAAGTACTATACTTAGCCGCTTATTGACAATTTGTGGCTTTAATATAAATATCAGAAATGTGGAGGACCTATTAGTAAAACTGAAAAGTGGTGTTAGCGCAGAGGTTATTAATGTTATTGGTGCATGTTTAACAACTTATATATACTTTGTATGGAATGAAAGGAATAGGCGAGAGCATGGAGAATATGCAGCTAATGAAGAGATGATTTACAACAAAATTGTCACCTTTGTAGCTGTTAAACTTAAAGAGAGAAGTTTCAAGAATAGCAAAGTGAAGAAAATGATTGAGAAATTTATGTAATAGTTAGGCATTATGTATTTCTTTTCTTAAAAGAGTTATTGTAATGTCCCTATTTTATTCATATGCGTGTAATAGTTAGTAAAAGTTGAGTAGGTTTAATGCCCATATCATGTGGGTTAAGTTGTAATGTTTTGACAGTTGAGGTCTTCAATTTAATAAAAGTTTGATTTGCTGATAAAAAAAAAAACCATCCAAACTCCATTAAAGTTTCAAGGAAACCTTCACCACGAATCAAAACACTACAAAAACACCATTGATTAACATCCATATCATCTTTCCAAACCAATAAACAAATTTTCACCACCCAAATCAATCCAAAACACCTAGAGATTAATATTTGTTCCAAAAAAAATCCAAGAAAAATCTTAAAAAAACTTTTCTCAAATTCCTTAAATTTGTTTTCACTAAAGAGGAATTCCATCATACCCAAGTCATTAAAATCATCCCAAGACCATTCCTCGTGAAATAACACCCTATTCACCCAAAATCATGGGGTACTTTAAAAAATGGTGCAACTTTGAGTTGGAGGTCAATTGAAATGACGAGTCAAGCGAAGACACTAGAAAGTTCTCAGTAGATTACAAAGAATTGAGAGAAAGAACGTGTTAAAACAAGGAAGATTATGGAGAATTGTGTGAATTCAAGGAAGAAGAGAAAGGGTAATTCGAGTAAAGAAATAAGAGAAGTATCGGTGATGGTGAGATTGAGTTCTTAAGAGAAATTATGATTCTAGAATCGAGAGTACCACAACTGTTATAATTAAAGACTCCAAATTCCGTGATGAGCGAAGATTTTAAGCGCTTATTAGCTATCGCCAAAGAAAAGATGTCAGAATTGACCCCTTCACATGAGAGAGTGTTTGAACGAGGAATTAGAGAAGGTGAGTGATGTCTCCATTTATTTGATAGATTAATCTAGTCATGAGAAATAATTTTAGGAGTATTTAGGACTTAGATGCTTTACACTTTCTTGTCTAGTTTTGGTATTATGTTACGTTTAGAGATTTTGTGCGTATTTATATGTTAAGTATGCAACTCTTAGGTAATTGGACTCAAATATACTTTGAGACGATTATAAGAATTCAATAAAAGTATATTACCCCTTAGTCGTGGCGAAAAAGGAAGATTCGGCCACTTTTAGAAAGTGAAAGCATGTATCGTACAGATTTAGAAAGTGAATTGTTTGAGTTACCAAGTGATATTGATGACGATTATGGAGGAAACCTTTGGTTTATAGATAATACTTAGAGGCAGGAGTGCAGCGGAAATGATGGTTTGTGATTTGGAGCTGAAATGAGAAAGTTATAAAAAAATTCACTGTCGTGGTACGAACCAGTCCACTCTTTAGTAATAACGTTTTTGGGTTGGATTAGGTTACTAAAAAGAGATCCACAAATATATATATCATCTTTTAAAATTATAATAGAATACTCAACCATAATAACACATTAGCAAATGCCTGGAGCATAGAAGAGAAGAAGAAAAGAAGATTGGAACCAGTTCATGTCATTCCAACATAAACAAGATCACAAATAAATTGGATTTGGATAAGATTCTCCTTCCGAAGAGAAATGGAAAAGAATGCTTTATGGAAAGGTACCACCTTCTAATCCTTATCCTTAATTGCTTATATGCATTAGTTTAGTTTTAGTTTAAGTTTTATTTCTTTTTGAGTCTATTTAAAGTCGTGGGGACACGACTCACTTTTGAGTTAGGGGTGGGGATTCGTTGTCCTACTCTTCCTTTTTGTTTTTGCATAAAATTTAAAAAATTTAGGGTTATAATTGGCATAGAATATGGTGAATGTACCTATTGAGCATGTTTTAATTAGGTCAATGATAGTAAGTAGTTTGTTTTTAAACGGTGTCACAAATATGTTTAGTATGTATGCATGAAAACATGAAGTAAAAGATAGGGAATATTACTAAGCAATGCGTATGAAGTGTCAAGTTGGAACATAGTGAGATTTAATCAGTGTGTAGAACGTGAGGTTTGAAATTAGTTGAAATCCCGCTTGTCTATGAACTAATAGTGAAAAAGTAACAAAATCTGGTAGTTAGAAAAGTGAATAAGGCAGTTCTTTCATATTTAAGCCACCTGAAGCCTTTTTTCTTTCTCACCCTTTTATTGTAATCTAATATTATCCGTCTTAGCCCCTTTGAGCCTTTCTAAAGACTTTTATTAACCACACTACAAGCCATACCCCTTAGTTATAGGAGTTATCCATGTGACCCTCACTCGAATCGCAAAACTTGAGACAAGTTGTTTTAGAGCTTGAGTTTGGGGTGGTGGGTTTCATCATTAGGAAGCATTGGGATTGGGAAATTGATAGTAATTGTGAGATTATTAATGATGATGAGTGATGTCTCCCCATTTGTGATGATTTAATATTAGTTGGAGACATTATTTTAGGTGTATTTATTAGTATAGGTCGATTTTCTCATGATTTAGTACACTTTCCTATTTTGTGTCTTTATTCAATTATTTATTATTTTAGAACATATTGGGTTTAATTGTTTATTTAGTGTGTAGCTTTAAATATATATGGTAATTAATTAGAGGCCAAGTTAATGCTAAGAGATAAAGGAAAGAGGATAAACATGGTAATTGGAGATAAAGACAAGAATTATGAAAAAGGAAAAGATAAAGTTGTCAAATAAATCTGAATTCCAGCAACTACGACCATAAAAGGGATTATATCTCGAGATTGGCTAGGAATTTGGAAGAATGTTCTACATCAAAGTTAAATAGCTTTCCGAGACGATCAGTTTCGACTACTCAAACGCGTCAAACATATAAGTATTGAATCAGTTACGGCTAAAACAAAACAACATCAAAATCTTACCTTTTCTAGATTCTATGGTTACGAATTTGAGTTGGGATTGAAGTCCAATACCTACCTTGTACTCCAAGAAACGGATTAGGTCTTCCTATACCCTATAAATACAACCTCTTATTATTAGATAATCATCCTTGGTCAGTCCTTAGGCCAGAAAGAAGCTACAACACAAGAAGAGAAATCTGGAAGGAGATGTGCATCAATTATGTCTTCTTCCACGTTCAATTCTGTAATTGTTTTCTTTTCTTTTCTTAGTATGAATTAAATAAATTTAGCTTGAGTTTTAGCATATATGTATGAACCCTAGTTTTGGTTGACATCTATCTAATTTGGGAATTATATGTTTTAAATTGAATTCATGTTTTATTTCTCTGTCTATGTTTTTGATTTATAGTTTGTTTTCTTTGCGGATTGCAACTGTATAGAATTACCTTAATAATAGTAAATAGTCAATAGTCAAAGGCATATTCACTATGGAACCAACACATAACGTCTAGTGTAAGGACGGTCCGACAACCCAATCGATCTAGATAGTCACTACGGTTTGGTGTTATCATCATTTATCAATTAAAGGAAAAGTTTGCTTAGGTCCTTATTGACACAGGTAAACCCTAATTTAAACTATCTAGCATAATTGAAACCGATTATTGGAATACTACATGATTCGCCCTTACATGTTTAGAACGACAAAACTAGTGGGGATTACTTGCTAATTACTCAGGCTAAACTATCATACTATCTGTTATTTTCTTATTTAATTTTTTGCCTTTTAATTTATTAGTTTTAATTTTATCTTTATAAAAAACCAAATAAAATCTATCCTTCATTTTTTTATTCTTGCGTATTATCTGTTCTAGCTCTCATATCTGCACTAGGTAAATTGCATAAGTTCTCTCTAACTTTCTTAGTCTCTGAGGAATGAATCTTATTTACCATTAAAACTTGCATAAGTCTTGTAATACTTGCAGAACCGTGCTCAGCCTAGGGTGTTAATTTAAACTTATTTATATATTATTTTATCTCACCTTAGGTGCCACGAATGAGTTTATTATTGTAACCCTTTTCCGGGGTAAAAGTAAATGGAAAAAAGAATTGAAAAGAAATTTTAATATGAGAAAAAGTAGTATGACATCTCACCTTAAAAAAGGAGTCATACCCAACTTAGAAAAAGAAATATTATAAAGATTGAAAAGATTTGGACCGGAAAAGTAGAATTTGTTATGTAATCATTATAAAAAGCATTATCTAGGTTATTCGGGGATGCATATTAGAGAATCAAAATTGGGTTGAGTGAGAACATCTTCAAGTGAAACTCAAGCTCTAGGGCGATTCGTTGATGGAATGTAAGGAGAGAGCCAAAAGCTCACTTTTCATTATCTAAATATATCATACCGTCCCTAAGCCATGGTATAACCATAAAATCCTTAGGATATCTAGCTACTTGGTGGAGGAACAATGGAACAATTAGGGCATAGGTGAGTGAACGAGTGGATACTATATTAGGACCTATGATCACCCTAAAGTCGTTAACACAAACTAAGTTGAAGACCTCTCCTTCTAGCATTGCGAAGTTAATCTTGACTTGAATTCATGGATTGTAAATTATGTGTTTATTAAGCATGTGTGTTTTATTTCGTTAACATTACTACATGAGACTTTTTAGATATTTTGCTATAGGATCATTTTTTTCTATTCTTCCTTCTTCTCCTTCCATATTTATTGTTGACTACCCAACTATTCTTATATTTACTATATCGGGATGATACAACTTTGAGTTGGGGATCTTGATCTCTCCCTATTTTTGATATATTAATCTATACTTGAGATATCATTTTAGGGATATTTAGTAGTTAATTTTGGGAATATTCCCCATCTATTCATACTTTACACTTTCTTGTTGAATATTAGGTGTTTTGCTATTTTGTGAGCTTTTGCACGTAATTTGTGTGTTATTTGTGTAGAACTTAGGTATATGGAAGCTATTACACCTATGGAAACTGATTTGAAGAGGAAAAGTAAAGAAAATCCCTTGGTAAAACTAAAAAAGGAAGAGTTTGGATATATTTGGATAGTAAAGAAGCTTCCAAAATTGCATATACATCCACTAATTAAATTTCTGCATAAAACAGAGCAGGAATTAGGAGGAGCCTTTTATATGAGTATAAATATCTTTCAATTGTGGTCGTTTCCATATAAAGAACATTGAATTCTGATAAGTAATAAAGGAGATATGACCAAATCAATATCTGCAAAGGTTTATCCTGTCCTACAATTTAGGGATATGAATTGTGGTAAGATTAGGACACCTTAACTTAGGGATTACTCCATATTTCAACCAAGGGCCTATATATATATCAATTCCTACCTTAGATAAATCATCATTGGTCAGTCCCTAATCATCTAAAGACCAAGAGGAAGCTTACATCAAGAGAAGAAAAGACAAGAAAAAGTTGGATACTATTCATGCCATTCCAACCCTTCAACTTTGTATTTTTTTTATTTTGATCAGTAACTAAAATTTTATTCATCAAACTTTAGATTCATACATATGCAATAGCAGTTAACTAACTATTACACAAATGACCACAACATTACAGACAAAAAACTAAACATTACAACATAACACCACATTAAACTTTATACACATCCTTAAGGTTAAAGTCACAAGTTCTCTATCATTTCTCCTTCTAAACCTGCACTTTCCTTGCACCTTGACTTGTAAACAATACTGTATCTGTCTCAGCAATTCATCTTCATTCAACACTCTACCAGCATGAATATGAGAATTTATGTTGCTCCATATATGATACACATAAGCTGAAAACCACCCAGAAATCTCAATTTCCATAAACCTATCATCAGCTCGATTCAATATCAAATCCCTAAGCTCTTCCCAGTACCTAATTGAGTAATTGTTAATACCAGAGTTAGCCAAACATTTGTCTAATATTCTTCTCGCAAATGGACAATTCACAAACAAGTGATCTCTGTCCTCAATTGCACCATAACAGTACACACAAAGGCTATTTTGCTGCACTCCCCACTCCAACATCCTCTCTTTAGTGGGCAATCTGTCCAAACAAGCTAACCAAGAACAAAACGCGTTTTTGGGAATATTTAATGAATTCCACACAAGTCTTGTCCATTCCAAAATATTACCATAATCTGATATCTCAGCAAGAGTTTTATTAAAGGAAAACTTGGCTTTAACACTGCATTTCCAAACCACAATGTCCTCAGCTTCAGATAATTGAGCCAATACCTCAGATATCCCCTGTAATGAGGGAGGCAAATGCAACCTTCCCCTATTAAAACAACTACTGATTGTTTTATTTAGCCATAGTGAACAAGTGTGAGTATCCCTTTTCAGAAAATCATTAACATTATCCCCTTTAATCCATTTATCCCAAAAAATATAATTTCTATTACCATTCCTAACTATATGCGAGATGAAGGGGTGAGCAATACTTCTTAGTTTCAGAATTTTTTACCATGTCCAAGGTAAATCTTGTCTGATAGCAAAATTCCAAATACATATTCCTTTGAGCACATTAGTAAATGCCCAGAGGCTAAGTAAATTATTATCCCTTCTGTATATCCTCCAAAAAACACTAAGTAAGCATATTTTGTTCAGGCTTTCCAAGTTAGGTATACCCAAACCACCATAATCCTTACCTTTACACACATCATACCAGGCAACTCTTGCACCTCTATCCCCTTCTAATGTTCCTTACCATAAAAATCTCGCAAGTCTCTGAGTAAGCATATATATAACATTCTTTGGTAATAAGAACACTCTACGCCAGTAGATAATCTTACTTACCAACACCACTTTAATAAGTTCCAATCTACCAGCATATGTGAGGAATTTGTTGCTCCATAAGGTAATACTATTACATATACTCTACACCAGTCTATTAGAATCATCACCACTTAACTTCCTTGAACTGAGAGGAAATCCTAAGTACCTAACAGGTAAAAAACACTCCTTGATATCCAAAATACCTGTAATTTCAGTTTTAACCAACTCAGATGTATTACCAAAATATATCTCACTCTTAGTATTGTTAATCTTCAAACCAGACAGTCTAGCAAAGGCCTCTAGTCCCTCTTTAACTACCAAAGCTAAGTCTGAATTAGCCTTCATAAAGATGAGTAAATCATCTGCAAATATTACATGATTTAGCTTTAAGCTCTCACATTTAGGATGAAAGGAAAATAAGCTATTTTCTCCTAGATTATGAAATAGTGTAGTAATGACCTGCATACACAGGACAAAAAGGCAAGGAGAGATTGGATCTCCTGCCTTAATCCCCGATTCCCTTCAAAATAACCTATCTTCTCACCATTTATATTCAGTGTATAAGTAGGTGTTGAGACACACATTTCAATCCATCTGACCATAGTGTTAGGGAAGTTTAGATCCTGGAGGACATTGAATAAGAATCTCCAATTGAGACTGTCATAAGCCTTTTGAAAATCCACATTTATAGTACTTCTAGCTGAGATATTAATATTTTGATAACCATGTAATATATCTTGAGCCACTATTATATTATCACCAATATTCCTATCCTTTACAAAAAGCTGACTGGTTATAATCAATTAGAGAGTGGAGTACCTTTTTAATTCTGTTGGTAATAATCCTTGAAAGTGTTTTGTATGGGGTGTTGACACATTAAATTGGTCTGAATTGTTTAACACTATTAGGTATCTGAACTTTAGGGATCAATACCACATTAGTGGCATTGGCTTCTTTTAACATAGCACCTGTTTCCATAGTCTCCTTAATAGCATTACAAAAATCATCACCAACAACTCCCCAAGCTACCTTATAGAAGCATGATGTGAATCCATCAGGTCTAGGGCATTTTGATACATCTATGGAGAATAGAGCATCCTTAATTTCTTCATTTGTAACAGGTCTTCTCAACTCTTTAATTTGTTCCTCATAAAGTGAAGTATTTAAAAGATCTTTTAGTGTACTAATAGAGCATATTTCCTGATTATGCTCCTCAGTACCTATTAGATCTGTATAGAATTTCAAAAACTCCCCTTTGATCTGACTTGGTGTAGTTAAATTATTACCATTATCATCCACTAGAGTTGTGACCTTGTTTCTAGCTTGTCTACCCTTGATGATCTTGTAGTAATAAGAGGAGCTACAATCACTTTCATTTGACCAAGTGTCCCTAGCCTTTTGCTTGAGAATACCCTGCTCATAGGTCATTGCTTCCTCAAGATTATGTAGAACAATCTTTTCCTCTGCCATGACCATCTCATTACCCTTACCATTCATAATAATGTTCCGTAATTCCTCAAGCTTAATCATCATCTGAAAAATATACTGTGGACTTTTCCTGAAATATATATTATTAAACAGTTTCAAAGCTTTCTTAACTGCTCTCTGTTTCGTATAGAGTATAAAAATCTTAGTTCCCTTAACTTTCATATCCCAAGCTTTCTTTACCACCTCAATAAATCCCTCATGTTTAGCCCATATATTGAAAAACTTGAATGAAGAAGGCCCTCTGATCTGAGCTACACCAATAGATAGAAGCAAGGCACAGTGGTCAGATGTTGATGGAGCCAAACACAAAGCATTAGATTGTACTTGATCCATCCATTTAACATTAATTAATACTCTATCTATTCTACTTGCCCTCAGTTGAGTCAAACTTCTATTTGTCCAAGTGTAGAAATTCCCACAGGTTTGATGCTCATATAATTCAGCCTCTTCCAAGCACTCTATGAATTGCAGTACCCTCTCTGTAAGTTCAACACAATGTAATCTCTCCTCAATTCTCAACACCTCATTAAAATCCCCTACACAACACATCTTTTCACTCCCATATATTCCACTCCATCTGATTATATCATTCCATAGGTGAACCCTCGCCTTATCATTATTATCAGCATAAACAACACAAAGAATCATTTTATTATTATTAACTACTTCAACCACCTCAATAAGTAAAGCATGTCCAGTTTCTTCAATTACACTGATAGTAACCTCATCACTCTTCCATAGAACCCATACTCTACCCTTAGGATCTTTACTATAATTGTGTGTTATATCATATCTATCAAATCTCTCCTTCTTGATCTGAAGCATATTACTATACTGAACTTTGGTTTCAAGCAAACACATTACATTTACTTTATTTACTAACATGAAGTTTAAGACATCAAGCTGTCTAAGGACCATGTTAAAGCCTCTCACATTCCATGATCCTAAGATCATGGATCTGGTGGTTTATTTTTTACTCCTCCTCCTGCACTATCAATTATCCTTCTAATATCATCATCCAGTGCAGTTAGAGGGCTATTCAAAGTATTAAATAAATTAACATTAACTTGAGGTGAAGAAAAGTTACATTCAGCTCTATCTTGATACCTAGCTCCTTTAGCCACACTCACACAATCTTCTCCCTTCTTGTTATTCTTTTCTCCTCCATTAACTCCCTCCTTTTCTTTCTGATTAATCCCCATCACCTCCTTGCCATCAATTTGATTAATCTCTGGTGGATCCACTACTTCCTTACCTTTACTATTTTTCTTGACCCAAATTTTCTTCTCCGTTCTGCACATTTTGTGTTCAAAGCTTTTACACACATGGCATTGTTGTGGTCTCCAATCATAAGCAATTCCAACTCTGTGAAGCTCACTCTTACCCAAGTCCACATACACCTGATCAATTAATTCCTCCATCAAGTTAGCCTCAACACAAACTCTAGCATACCCCAACCTTGTCCTTGATTCTGTAATGGAATCCATCTAAATTGGCTTTCCCACTCCACTAGCAATGTAACTCAGTCCCTCTCTAGTCCACAAATTCATTGGAACATTAATCAGTCTAACCCATAATGGAAATCTAGTATAATCAACCTTCTCAAACTCCATATCCTCATCCCACTCACCCAGAAACAAAGGCTTCCCACCTATGTGCCAAATCTGTTCAAGAGCTTTCCTACAATATGTTCACTATCAAATCCAAATATTATCATATTACCATTAGATTTGATGTTTACTTTACCCATATTCTTCCACTGATACCTAACAAAGCTAGTAATCATATAGAATTGAGGTGGTTCACCAATAAACTGAATAATTAGACTATTAGCCCATACCTTAGATCCTTCATCCATGATAACCTTAGGCGGAAAAATTATAGTTACACCTTTCTTCTTCATAGGTAAGTGGTAATCTAATTTCAGATTATTGCTAATTTTCTCCTCAAATAGTGCAGCCCATTTAGTTTTGACTGGTGCTTCACTGTACTGATCTTTTCCAACAGTTTTCTCCATTACTGGCATACTTTGAACGACGGAACAACCTCCGGAGTACCCATAGGCGTTACTTCCACACTCATCTCCTTCTCATTTTGAGCTTCAATTACAGTTGCCCCACTCAATTTCGCTTGATTATTAGCTTTAGCCGATGAGTTCACCACTTTGTTGCTGCTATTAACATTCCTATTGTTATTGTTCTTCGGATCCGCTCTGTTCATAGTAATTTGCACATCCTCAAACATCTCTTTGGTGATATTTTTGCGAGTAACCCGTTTAGTTGGAGGAAAATTTGGGTGAAAAAGGTTGAAAAGAAGAAACGGAAGGGTAGTGTTTAGGTCTAAGAAAGAAAAAGAACTAAATCAAAGGAAAATAAAGGCTGAAAAGGCTTGAATCTTATGTTAGATCCCAGAAATTGGAGATAAAACACAAAATTCGAAAGAAGGAATCCAAAAAATGGTTGAATTCGATGGTTTTTTGGTGAGATTCAGTTAGAAAGTTTGTTAGCGAAGAGAGAGAAACCCAAAATGCGTGAAATACTAAAGAGAACTACTCCCGCTCGTGTATAAACTAATTCTATTTAGATTGAAATTAGCGTAAGGTTATGAGCCCTAGACTTTTTTATATCTATTTTAATTTGGGATGTCCTTTTACATTTAATTGAAATTAGTTGGGTTATCTCTGTTGTATGTGCATTGATGTATTGTATGTAGTTCTTGCGGTGGCCAACGTATAGTATTACCATAATAGTAGTTAGACGGTAACCCATAAGGGGTGTCTAATTATTGAAACCCCACATAAACGTCTAGTATGCGGTAGTGATCTGGTAGGGCTTGCCTAACTACATAGTCATTAGGGTTTGAGATTAACCACTGATTATTGCGCAGGGTCCCCTTACCCAAGTCCCCTGGTAATTGTTCGGTCGCCACCTAATTCCACCCGGAAGGGGGTTAGGAATAATATAGAATCCTGGCTATTGCATATCCCACAATTCTCCCTTACATAAATAGGTCATAACACAAGGCTAGTGGGGATTACCTGCTATATCTCGAGCTAAACTATCATACTACTTATCTCTATCTATTTATTTTCCTGACTTTATTTCATTTATTTAATTGTTTAGAGTCTTAAAAACCAAACAAATATTTTAGATTCTTTTTCAGCGTATTATTCTTCTAACTTCTTTATTTACACTATATATTTGCATTAGTTCCTAGCTAACTTTCGTAGTCCCTGCGAACGAATTCTACTTATCAATTAAACTTGCATATGATCGGTGATATTTGCAGTGAGTAATGTGATTGGTAGGGTGATAGTTCTTATCTTTATTTATTATAATTTTATCACACCCTGCCAGCCGCCAGGTTACTAGGGATGCTTATTAAGCACGTCAATTGGGTTGAGCGAGAACATCTTTGAGTGTAAACACAAGATCTAGGGCGATCCATTGATGGCTAGTGAGGAGAGAGCCAAAATCTCACTTCACATTATCCAACTAAAGAAGACCATGCTGAAAACAAATAAAAACTTCTACACTAAATAAACACAATAACTAACTGTAAAATCCCAACAGCGGCGCGAGAACTTGGTGGAGCCAAAGGTGTGATAGATAAACAAATAATAAAATATAATAAAAGCACACACACCTATGGAAATCCATGAGAAACTCTCTGCAAGTGCACGGATCGTTTGCAAGTAATAGTTAAGTAAGTAAAAATTAGTTCAAGGATTTCAGTAGTTAGCTCAAGCTTGTGTTCGATATAAGTGTAGCTGATTTTAGACAATAAGATAAGTAACTGATTTGCATAGATAATCAATTAAGAATGCAAACAAGATAAATTAGGGTTACTAGTATGAGCCAATCTTACTAAGTCGTTATTATAATTATAACGGTGAATTGAGCAATATATAAGTAGTCGAGATTCTATAATCCTTCTAACTCCATCCAGGGTAGCTTAGAAGGCAACCTCAACACTACCTAGCGACTTCGGTAAGGGGACCTTGCGTAGAGATCGATGGTGAAAATCTAACCCTATTGACTATCTAGTTAGGCAATCCCTTCAAGATCAGTACCGCGCACTAGACAATTATGATGTGTTTACATTCGTAAACCCCCTGGCAAGGTGACAATATAGGATAATATTGCCAAACTAGAGGTGTACATCTGTTTTTCACTAATTTTTCGTGTTTCTTTTCCCTAACTCGATTTCTTAAGTACGTGCACATCAAAAACACTAATACCTTTCTCAATACTGCAATATCTACTAAACACAACTATGCTAAACATAAACTAAAGACATAAAAACATAAAAAAATTGTGGGTTGTCTCTGATGTCTCCCCATTTGTGATGATTTAATATTAGTTGGAGACATCATTTCAGGTGTATTTATTAGAGTATAGGTCGATTTACTCATGATTTATTACACTTTCCTATTTTGTGTCTTTATTTAATTATTTATTTTTTTAGAGCATATTGGGTTTAATTGTTTATTTAATTATGTTTATGTGTTTGATTTATATTCTGTGTTCTTCGTGGATCGCGACCGTATAAAATTACCTTCATAGTAGTTAGATAGTCATTAGCAACGATATATTTAACTATAGAATTAGCATATAACGTCTATTGTAAGGATGGTCCGACAACCCAGCCGATCTAGATAATCACTATGGTTTGGTGTATTGCCATTTAATCAATTGCAGGAAAAGTTTGCTTAGGACTCCTTATTGACACAGGTAAAACCTATTTTAAACTACCTGGCGCAATTGAAACCGATTATTGGAATACTACATGATTCACCCTTACATGTTTAGAACGGAAAAACTAGTGGGGATTACTTGCTAATTACTCAGGCTAAACTCTCATACTATCTTCTTCTCTTGCATTTAAATTTCTGTCTTTAATTTATTAGTTAATTTCCTTATTCAAAAACCAAATAAAAATCTATTTGTCTTTTATTTAATTGCGTATTATTATTTCTAAATATTTTATTTGCACTTGATAATTTGCATAAGTTCTCTATAACTTTCGTAGTCTCTGAGGAACGAATCATCTTTATCATTTAAAACTTGCATACGTCCTGTATACTTGCAGAATCGTGCTAGCGGGTGTTTATTTGTGTTTATTTATCTATTATTTTATCACACCTTAGGCGACACCAGTCTCTCGTACAACACTTTTGTTTAACGTCTTTCAAAGTTAGACGCGTTACCTCTATCAGGATTTCCGTATATAGCCTCCCCAACAACGAGAAAGGCTATGAACGTCTACTAATCTCCTTTTAATACCCCTCTTTGGTCTAATCTCTATCACTTTAATTGAAACAACTTCTGTGACGATAAATGGTACCATCCATGAATCTTTTTGAATGTGTGGCCTATTCTCTGGTTTGCGGGTTTTCTATACAACTTCATGACCGACACCAAACTCACTCAGTGGTCTAGTATCCACAGGATTTGCGTGGATCTCTTCCGGGGCTCTCTTCCTTGTAGAAATTTGGATGTCAAGAACTATGGGATCCAACTTCCTTGGTTTCTTACCCCAGAAATAGAATGTCCCAATACGTTTTTAGAACGTAGGCTAACTGTTCCCTCCTGGAAGTTGATGATGCTTTGACTTGTGTCCAAGAACGGCCTGCCAAGTATGATTGGACTCTGCTTATTTGCATCATAATCAAGAATAACAAGGTTATTAGGGATGGTGATATTACCTGTTTGGACATGAACGTCCTCCACTGTTCCCCACGTCTTTGTCACTGAAATATCCGCAGATTGTAAGTTCACGGGAGCTTTTTCCACCTTTTTTATTGCAAGCCTATCAAACACGAACTTTGGCATAAAATTCACACTCGCACCCACATCACACATGGCTTTCACTTTGAGCATACCACTAGTTTGAATAGGAAGATTAAAGCTTCTTGGATCTTTGAGCTTGAGTGGTAACTCCTTTTGAACTCTTCTTCAGACTCTCTCAGTATGAGCCACAGTCTCTTTACTGTCTTCTACACTCGCTTCTTTTTCTAGAATAACTTGCGTGAATACCTGTTGCGGTGTAAGCCCTTTCTTTGCAATCTCAAGCATCTAGGCGTTGATATTTTCTGGACTATACGCCTCTACAAATGCCTTGAGTTTAATATCAACCTTTGGATTTGTCTTAGGAATAGATGGTGACATTTTTGGAATAATAGGTGGCTAGCCCACCTTCTCTTCTTCTTTCTCTTCTTGCATAGCGGGTGCAACTTCTTCTTTCTGCTATTTTGAGGCTTCTTCCTCTTTCTCTTTTGCTTTACTAGCTTGTAGTTCAATAATCGATTTAATCTCTTCTTGCATGTACTTGTGAAGATCTACAAGTCAGTTTCTTCGGAAGAATCCACATCTTCAGAAAAGTTAGAGTCTTCAGGGATAGACTTGGTTGGTTCTTCTTCAATTTCCGGAAGTTCCAAGACAATTTCTGCAACATGTGGCACTTCCTCTTTCTTTTCAGTTTCAAGGCAGATTGCCTTAGTTACATGTTTCGAACCCAACATTTTCATCACCTCCTTCAATGGCCTTCACTTCTTTTGCTTCTATGAATTTCTTTCTTTGAATGCTTAAAACTGAATTGTGGTCTCTTGTTCTCTGAACTTCTCATTATGTATTTGAATGTTGTTCGTAACTAAATCCATCAAACCGTTTAATCTCTTTTCTGACACTACTCCTTCTTGAGGATATTGTGGTAAAGATTTCTGAGCTAGATTCTTGGTATAAGCATCATTGGTTGGTTGTTGTGGAGGAGCTGGTCTATTAAAATTATGATTTCCTTGATAAGGACTTTGACCTCTTTGTTGGTAAGTGTTGTTCTGGGTACGAGGTTGATAATTACCTTGATTTGCAGCCCCTTGTGGATTTGAATACTGCATACCCGAATGGTTCCTATTACCAAATTGGTAATTCCCTCTATTTGATATGAAGTATACAGATGTTGGATTTCCTTTACACTCTTCCCATGTACTATTTGCTACCTCATACTAGGGACAATCTTGTGCTTCTTGCACTATATTTGTTGCAGCTAAGTTTTGAAGTTTTTGTTGCATATCAAGCTTTATCTGCTTGACTTAATTTTCTAATACTGTTAATTTAGCTGATTGAGCAGTTTTTGTACTTAATCGAAGCATGCCTTTGGTATTTGTAATAGGAGCTCGTAAAATTGGCCAACAGCATTCTGTTTCTATGATACGTTCCATACCTTCTACAGCTTTTGTAGGATCCATGGACACAAATCCTCCTTTTCCAAGATTATCAACCCTCAATCTGCTTTCTGCAATAATACCCTGATAAACATAGCAAACTATAAAGATAGGGTGTAACCGTGGAGTGGACATCTTGCTAACTTCTATTGAAACCTTGTCCATGCGTCTCCTACTTCTTCATCATTCATGGCGAAAACTAGCAAGCTCCATTTGACTTTTAATCTCATACTCTTTGGATAAAAACGGTTAAGGAATGCGGCTTGTAGTTCATCCGAATTATAAATTGTATTTGGTGGTTGTCTATCTAGCCAATCACTAGAACTTAAGGTCAAGATGAACGAAAAAAGATGACAATACAGTTGCTCGCGTGTAATGCCAGAAGTAATATATGCATCACAAATCTGCATAAACTTCTGAATTGCTCTTATCGGATATTGAATTGATGCACCACTATAGTGTCTATAACTCGTAAATTGACTGAGCATACCCGGATCGGGCCTGAACTTTATATTCAAGATCACTGGATGACGATACCCTAATGGTGAATTCGAAAAGGTTCTCCCAAGCCTAGGAGATCTTGTTCGTGATATTGATTATTTTTGCCATCTACTCCTGGTGGTGCTACTACTTGAGGAATAGGTAATACCGGAGGAACATGTATTCCTTTATTGTTGTTATTATTTAGATTATCCTCCAGTGGAATTAAATCCTCTTGGTTAGACATGGCTTCTCTTTGCTCCTTCTTTTCTCTTAAACGTTTGTTGTAAGCCTTGAAAACACTTTCGGGATTCTCGAGCATACATTAGAACCTAAAAGAGACAAAAACAAAAAGAAAGCGTAAACCTAAAAAAATAACTAAAAAATACTACACTAAAAATTAGACCCTCATGCTAACGAGAAACAAGTCCCCGGCAGCGGTGCCAAAAACTTGGTGGCTGGTAGGGTGTAATAAAATAATGATATAAAAAATAAGAACTATCACCCTACCCAGACATGTTACTCACTGCAAGTATCACAGGTCTTATATAAGTTTTAATGATTAGTTAGATTCGTTCTCAATGACTTAGTGTGTTATACGAATGGATTACAAGAAAGCGTAGTAATAATTTAGTTGTAAAGAATTAAAGCCAATAAAAGTAAATATGAATAATGGTTAAGAGAATAATTATTAACTAAAAGTAATGCAAATAAATAAAGATGTTAGAATAAGATGAGAAATATAGCTCATGCTTGTATGCACTTATCTTTCTATTTCTTCTACTAGTTATAAGGGTGATTAAAACTCTTAAAGTACGTAGTTAGGATTCTATATTCCTCCTAACCCTCTTCCGGGTGGCCTTAGGTGGTGACCTAACAATTACTAGGATATTTGGTAAGGGTGCCTTACGCAATGATCAGTAGTTAAATATCAAACCCTAATGACTATCTAGTTAGGAAAGCCCTTCCGGATCACTACCGCACACAAGACGTTTATGTGGTGTTTCAACAATTAGACACCCCTTTCGGGTAACCATCCAACAACTATTAATGGGGTAGTCTATACTCGTACAATAGCAAGAACTACGGTCAATAAATCAAAGCACATTAAAAAAATATAAAGGTTAAGAAGCTAATTCGATTCAAAAAGTTTTTTTCCAAACAAAATTAGATAGAAGAAAATAGAATTCAAATATTATACATATGCAAACCCAAGCTATGGGAGAATTAGTTCATGCTGGAAAGAAATGGACTAAGACAAAGTTATATACTGTCAACTTGCTTCTCTTGATGATGTTTCTTGAGACTAAGGACTTATAATTAAGCAAGGACATGTTTACAATGATAAGAGGGTGTATTTATAGGTTTTTAGAAGACCCTAGGTCGAAATCTTAAGTGGAAGGCAAGTAATTTGAGTCCAAGTCCAACTCACATTCGTTTTCTAAAATATTGGAGAGGATAAATATTGTTCACTGTTTTGATCAAATCTCCTTCGTTATTGAGCCGATTCTCGCCCACTTTATATCGAAACGACCGCAAAGAATGATCTATCTAACTCTCTAAAGGCTCGTCTAAATTCGCAGCCGATTTGAAGCTATCTTCACTTTAGTAGACGTAGCTGCAGAGTTCCAGTTTTATTTGGCCGCTTTTCCTTTCATATTTCAACTCTACTCCCTTTTATTTCTTGATTCCTTCCATATCTTTTTTCCTTAACTCTTTAGAATTTATTTGCCATCTAATTATATTCTATAAATTTTAAGAGTTTCACATTAATACAAATTAAACCAAATATACTCTAAACGTAATAAATCATCAATTCAAGACATGAATTAAGAAATTATCTAAATACAGGTAAATATTCATAAATAATTAATCAAATACACCTAAAATAATGTCTCCGACCTAGATTAATATATCACAAATAAAAAGACATCAAAAAGAATAATAAATATGGCATGCTCAACCAAACTGCAAAGATCGTAAGATTATATGAGATTATATAATATCATTCGAGGCTAAAGATGGATCAAAAGAGTAAGTCAAAAGAAATTTATCTGTTGCACGATTGAGAAAAACAGTTTAAGGAAACACATAAGCAGTGACCGACCAAACTATATATGACTTACCATAGATCGATAAATGTAAAAATTACAGTTAAAATAAAAAAAGTTGTTAAGATAAAAGTGCTAGTTTGAAAATGGTAAAGAGCAATTAATTGATCACGACCAACCGAGTATCAAAGTGAAAAGTTAAAAGTTGGTTAACGGTTGAGGATAGAAGATAGACGGTTGATCTGCTAGGGCAAATATTCAAATTTGATTGATTTTTGAGGCATGAAATCAGAGTGCAGTCTCGGTATTCCGCTGACAATTTTATCATATATTATTTTCATAGTCACTCATTTTTTTGGAAGCCGGATATTTAAAAACAGAAATCTTATGTCATAAAACGGTTTGTATTTTTTTGGACAAACATAAAATAGTATTGGAAACATTAGTCTATAAGATTGTTCGTAAGGATATATTCTCTGGAGCCACACATGTCTTTTCAGCACCAAACTGGGCGAATTCGGCAACCGAGGCAGAAGCTAAGGCAGTGTATGAAACTACAAGACTAGCATCCCGGGATAGGGGTAGAAAGATCTTTATCTACTCGGATAACCTTGAAGTTATTCAAGGTATTAAAAAGTTGTCAGCTGCGTGGTAGAAGATCAGACCGTTCGTTAGGCAAATTCAGAAGATTGCGAAAAGTCACGCACTGATGTCCTTCAGTCACTTTCCGAGACGTCTTAATGGATGGGCTGACAAAGCAGCGCGTAAAGTTAGGCAGCGGACTTACGAGAGGGATTAGCAGAACACGCTGGTCCTGAGTTTTGGCAGATTGGGAATAGGGTGTATTGACACCATTTTCTTTGTACGGCTAACAAAAAAACATTAGTCTATAACTTAATTGTTTTGCATAGGGATGTCAAAGGGGCACGGGTTTGCAGGTACCGCCCCACCTCATTTTAAACGGGGCGGGTTTTAAGGTACTAAATGGGGCTCGGGGCGGGTTGTGGAATGGATTTTCAAAACCCGCACGAAGCGGGGCGGGTTGTAGGGATAAGTATTCCCTACCCCGCAAACCCTTCCCGCATGTATATAATATATAATTAATATGTTTCATTTATAATATGTAATATATAATTTAATTTCAATAACTATTCAAATCAAAGTTTGTGTGCGTCTATTACAATACACAAAGTTTAAAATAATTAAATCAAAGTGCAACTCCAAGGGAACAATTTGTCTAAAATTCATAATACAAATTCTGAAAAATGGAATATTTGAGAGTTTAAAAATAATAAAACTTGTAGTAATAAAAAAAATTTGAACGATCAAATTGAAACCCACGGGTAGACCCACGCCCCGCGGGGAATAAAAGAACGGGGCGGAGTGTGGGGATGAACAACGCGGGGACGGAATGGGGCGTGGAGCTTCTATTTTTTTGTAAGATAGGGTGCAGGGATAGGTAAACCTGCCCCATTAACATCCCTAATTTTACGTCAGCATGCAATAACCTAGACAAAATATTTATGTAATGTGGGAATGAAAGCTGTCATTTTGTGATGTCAGACTACCAATTTATCTTATTAGTTTATCTGTCTTCCAACATTATGGTACATGCGTACTCTTCATGCATGATGAAGAAGGATTTCGAAATTTTAGACAATCTTTTTCCAGAACCGATTATCCACCTCATAAGGAAAATAAAAATTAAGGAATTTGATGTAATTGATAAATTTATTTGGCCCTACTCCAAAGATGAGAATTATGATACGAAAACATGGTATAAAGTGATAGTAGAAGAACAAAATAACAACAAAGCTACAACAACAAAAACAAGAGCTATGCAAGAATCAGAAATTTGGAAAACCATATGGAAATCGAACATCCCAAAAAAAATTTTTTATTTATGTGGCGATTGGTCAACAACGCAATACCGACTAGAGTCAATTTGTCTAGAAGAAATTGCGCGGATGGCAAAAACTGCTTATGGTGTAACTACGAAAAAGAAGACATTGAACATTTACTTTTACAATGTAATATGTGTAAAGACATCTGAGCGGAATCCTTTCTACAAATAAAGATACAAGAGGTAATGGAGGACAAATTAGAAGAGTGGTTTCTCAAGACAATAAATTCGTTTATAAAAGGAGGATGGGATGAGAACGTAGTACGAAACTTCTTAATGATCAACCTGTGGAACATTTGGAAAGCAAAAATGAAAGGCGTTCATGAAGGTATTGCAGCTAATGGAACCGGGATTAATATTGCCTCAAAAAAGTTGATGCAAGATATACATGGGATTAACTGGTTTAAAGAAAGTTACAAAGGATTTAACGGTACAGAAGGACAGAGTGGAGGAACTGACAGCAATGAACAGGATGAAGATATAAAATACTATTGTGATGCATCTTTTTCGAACAAGTGGGAACCTACGGGAATCGCAGTAGTTTGCAATCAATCTGGAAACAACTCAATGTTCAAACACTGTCTTAGTATTGATTGCAATTCGGCGCTGGAGGGAGAAGCGAGAGCGGTTTTTGAAGCAACACAGCTTGGAGCGAACTTCCCGGAGAGGAAAATTATTATCCACTCGGCAGTGGCGGATCTACTAAGAGACTTGGTGGGCTTGAGCCCACCCTCAACTTTATTTTTTATTTTTGTAATTTTAATAACTAAACTACTGCCAAACAGTTCTGTTTACTTAATATTTATAAATTAATTACATGTTTTATAGTAATACAATACTTATAATTTTGATCTTCAAAAAATACAAATGAAAAAATAAAGGCATATTTAATCTTTAATAATGATTTAATATTGTGTAGAAACACGTTATTTTGGTTTGATTCTTGAATTCCACTGCAGAAAAATTTATTGTCTGCGAAAAATAGATAAAATCTAAAAAAATTAGGGTGTTGTCTTCGAAACCTCATAACATGAAGCCTACCTTAATTTTTTATTTCTGGATTCGCCACTGCCACTCGGACAACCTTGAGATTATTCAAGATATAAAGCAGGTGTCAGCAGCACGTTGAAATATCCAACCCATCCTACAAAGAATTATCTACAAAACTGAAGAGCGAGGGCATGTTTCATTTAAGCACATTAACAGGAAGCTCAACAGGGAAACGGATAAATTGGCGAAGGAAGCTAGGCACGCGGCAACTTTTGTTAATCGGAATACGCTTAGTATTTTCGATTTATCTGTAGCTTTTAGTAAATTAGGTATTGGATGGATATTTTGTTTTTCACAGGGTGCTCACATTGTCCAAAAGAAAAAAAAAGAAAGATGTATTATCTAAAATCAAATAGAGTATAGTTTTGAAGACGTAATATATCCTTATCTTTCCACGCTTTATTAAACAGTGTACATCTCTTCCACGCTATGTTTAAACGTGCGTACATTTTGTACTCGTGGCTTCAACGGTTAACATGATATATTTGTAATAGAATAATATACATGCCAACCTTGAGAAAAAAGAAATAGTATACTTATAAAAAATTATGTCTGACTTCACTTGAAGATCATTACCTTGTGATAGATATGAAAATCATATTACTATCAGTTTCGAGACCATACTCGATCCAAAATAAGAACATAATCAAACCACAAAAGCATATATACATATGTATAGGTAGAAAAAGAGAAAAGTTAGGGATAATAAAATATACAGTGAAAAAAATAGGTAACATGGTATTTTTTCTGATGATCGAGCAAAGAGTTTTGTCTTACTTCTTTATGTGGATCTTAATGAAGGATTGGGGATCTGCTAACTTCACACAACCTTTCGGAAACCAGACACTAAGTTAAGATCAAAGGACGGTACGCTCCCGATAACACTTTGACGCTCAACATTAGTATTTTTTCTATCAGGGATTTATTAACCAAGGAGTTATGGAGACTTAACCGACTGTATATTAACCACAACCATTTTAAGAGAGAGAGCGAGACATAGAGTATTTTTAGAGAGAGTAACCAGAAGTGTCGATTGTGTTGGACCGGAGGTATTAATAGATGATGATAGATACGCGAAAGGATGCTTGGCATACTTAAGTATAAGGCGAGTGTGCATCATAAGCCCGGGGGAAAATACCTTGCTGCTATGGCATATTTCCCTCATGATACTTGTGCGCATAACATTTCCTCGGGAAACTGTCCCATGATTGAGGTCTGATCGTTATCTTCCTCAGGTGTATGTGTGTTTCTTTCTGAAGCATAGCAGACCTCCTCGGCTTTAAGTGTGTCAGGGTTTCTTTCAGCGAAGTCGAGTATCGGCGTTATATTTTGAATTATCAATACCCCCTTGTTTTATGAGATCAGTATCTTTCGTTTAGATGCGATGGAAAGGAATTCATAACTTCTGCTATTTTTTAGTTGTTATGAGGCTAAGCCCTTATATCGGTGTTTATTCAGATGTGCTTGTTAAAAGAACTACGTTGATCTTTATTGATGGGATTGGTAGTCGAGTTTACATCGGTCAAACAAGTTATTCCCTTTAAATTGTTGACATTATATTTTAGGAGTGATGCTTTAGGTGGGTGACAACAGTTGGCATAGGGATGCCAAAGCTATATCGACTTTGGGACATTTCTCTCTGTAGATTGTCGAGGCTACATCGGTCATTCGGATAACTCTGCTCGTCGAGGCTATGTTGGTCTTTCAGACAAATCTGTTTGGTCGAGGCTACGCTAGTCTTTCAAATAACTCTGTTTTGTCGAGGCTACGTTGGTCTTCAGATAACTCATTTTGCCGAGGTTACGTCGGTCTTTCGGATAACTCCGTTTGACTAGGCTAGGTCGGTCTTTCGGATAACTCTATTTGTCGAGACGACGTCGTTTTTTCAAATAACTTTGTTTGTCTAGGCTACGTTGGTCTTTCAAATAACTTTGTATGTCGAGGCTATGTCGGTCCTTTAGATAATCTGTTCCTGATATACGTCGGTCTTTTAGTTAACTCTGTTCGACGAGCCTACGTCGGTCTTTCAGATAGCTCTGTTTTGCCGAGGCTACGTTAGTCTTTTGGATATCTTTATTTTTCTGATGCTACGCCGGTTTTTCAGATAACTCTGATTTGTCGAGGCTATGTCGGTTGTTACCGTTCCTTGGAATATGAGAAGTCTCCCTCCATTAATTACCTTGGGAAGCAAGACAATACTTTTCCTACTATAAATATCGTGATGTCTCCCCTCCACTATCAATCCCTCCTTGTTATGTCTCTTTAGTAATATAAGAAAACAGTTATTGTCCCTCTGCTCCCCTTCTTTGGGACAAGCTTGCTTTCCTTCTAAAAAGTAGAAAATACCTACCTTCTTCCTCAACCTTCTTACACTATGGAAGTGAAGACCCTAGGGTTTATATTTTCCAAACCTCAACTACTATGTTTTCTCTTTCAAACCGTGATCAAAATACCTCAAACCTAGAAACAGTAATCTTGACGGTAACGTGCCCTTACTCTTTTCTTCACTTTTGAACCACTTGATTTTACTTTACTCAGCTCCCTTTTGATTTTTCTTGTGTGGATGATCTTGACTCACGATTTTTGGTCTTTTTCTTACAGAAGATCACTATATTTTGGTACTTTAGTGAATATGTTGGTTGATACTTGCTTGATTCAGGTAAAAAATGATGAATGCCAGGTTTGACTCTTCATCTCGTCAAGCGAACACAATAGGCTACTACTTCTATAAAAGGTAGATATGTCAAAATATAACCCGGCTTTTCCTCAGGATAATATGAGGGGTCAAAGTATGTGTTCCTTAATACTTAGGAACTTGGAGGTGGTAAAGCAGTAGTTTGGCTTCTTTTATTCACCGAGCTTACCATGGCCTTAGTGGGTGTCAGGTGTTGATGTGTTGACAACATACACGATTGTTATTCATCTCAATATAGGTTTTCCAGGTGTAAAGAGAATGTGGTTTTCCAGTCATCCACTCCTTGTTATCCTAAATTTTGGGTTCATTTCCCAACGATGTTATCTGCAAGTGTGCCAGCCCACTCGACTATGCGAATTTTGCTTGGCGTCTTCTTTTTCTCCGGAAGTATGCACTAGAAATGCTCTGGGATACGTTGTGATATTTTCACTTTCTATATTGTTAGACTCGATGCCCAAGTGAAGAGAGGGGTTCACCCTTTATATTTTATATTTGTATTTTTTAGACATAGTATTTCTTTGTAGTAGTTGATAGGAAATGCTTTTGTCTAGTATTATATGTTGTATTTTGTATTTATGAATAAATATGAGATGTTTTTCTCCTTACCTTTATTTCCTTTATTTCCTTTATTTTCTCCTCGAGTAATAGCTTGACCCTCTTGATAATTTTTTTTATGAATGTTTTCTGACCCCGACGTAGCCAGAGATTTGCTTCATCAATTACCCCTTTGTTTTTTTATCGTGGTAGGAGAGGGTTAATCTGAATTTAATTATCTTCAATATTTTTGCAGAAACTCCATTAAGATTTCATATGGGGTTCGTTTTATCCGTTGGACCCACTATTCCTTGTTCATGTCGTAAGATGGTGAACATCACTTTTAGCTTGTTACTAGTAACAGACTTTTGTGGCTTACTGTCAAAGGTACGTCTTCCCTTTTCCTACCATACCCTTATAGGAATTTACTTTCTCGATTCCTTAAAAATCCTTCTAGGTCTACCTGTTTATTTTTTCAGAGTGTATAAAATGCTTCTTCTAAATCTTTTCGTTTTTCGATATGACTTTATGATGTCAGTGCCTCCCCTTCTTAATTTTTATCGCGGCTTTCGGAGATTTTTGTTTTCGAGTAGGTTTTTCTAGTTGTCCTGAATGCCTCGTCGGCTAACCAAATTGGTGTTGCATATATTTTCAGACTCAAGAGGATGTATTCACTATTAAACTCCTTGTATAGCCTCGCACTCGACCCTCTTCCTTCGATACCGTGCCATTGGCTCTTTCATAGTCACCTATTCCATGTGTTATTATTCCTTTCCTGGATATTTTACCTTGTGTTTTTTATTCTGTCTCGTTTACATGTTCAATTATTGTATGCTCGAGTCGAATTTTATTTTATTTATGGTGGTTTTCTTCTATTCATCTTTCTTTTTAAATTTATGTTTTTCGAGGCATCTATGTTGCTTGTTACCGACCTTCTACAACCTTGCCTCGGGCAATATAAGGGATATGTTAGACGCCACTCTCCCTAGATAACTAGCCATCAGAGTCTAGTTTACTTGTTACCAAGGTTTCATAAACAAATACTTTTAAATGTCGATACTTCAAAACTCTTTATCATCGGTTGCCAAGGCTTCGTTGGTATTTTCCATCAAGTGCCCAGACTTTGTTGGTCTTTATCATCGGTTTCCAAGGCTTTGTTGGTCTTTTCTTTCAAGTGTTGAGCCTTCGTTGATCTTTATCATCTATTTTCAAGTCTCTTCATAGGTCTTTTCTTTCAGTTGTCGAGACTTCATAGATCTTTATCATTGGTTGCATAAGGCTTTGTTAATATTTTCAATCAGGTGATGAGACTTTTTCAATCTTAATCTTCACTATTTCCTACAAAAGACAAGAAACTCTAGCTAACTATGTTGTTGGGCCGGCATACAACGAAGACATTGTTAACTCTTTATCCTTCCCGACAACAAAAATCAAATCCTCTTGCAAATGATATAGTTGGACTCTTTTGTTGATGCTATATCGATATTTTAAAGTATTATTTTATCGTCGAGACTACGTCGGTCTTACAAAAATATTTGATTGTTAAGACCATGTCGGTCTTACAATACATTTTTCATCGCTGAGACTACGTCAGTCTTAGGAGAACTCTTTGATTGCTGAGACTATGAAGGTTTTACAAAATTTGTTTGATTACCAAGACTACGTTGATGTTACGAGATTTTTGTAATCACCAAGACTATGTCGGTTTTACGAAATTTCTCTTCATGGAGGCATATAGTTTTGGCATATCCCAATGTTAGTGTCAAAAAATTTGGCGTACCTACCATATTATTTTAGCAAGCTTCTAGTTTTGCAACTTTTTGTCTGACCCCTTGGGTTGATCATGGTTTCAAGTTCGGTGTGCTAGCATAGCTAGACTATCAACTTTTTAGGCCCGGAATCCTTTTGTGACCTCCTAGTCGATGATCTTATGGAACCGGGAAAAGGTTTTTACATTCTATCGACTTTTTCAAGTCAGGAATCCATTGGCCGACCCCCTAGTCGTTGATAGAGAACCATTATTTTTTTACATTCTATAGACTTTTTCAGGTCAGGAATCCACTGACCAACCCCTAGTAGATGATCTTAGGGAACCATGATTTCTTTACATTCTATCAACTTTTTTAGATCGGGACTTCATTGGATGACCCATTAATGGGAGTCGATTTTTTTTTAAAATTACATCGACTTTTCAAGTTGGGAATTTGTTGGTCGACCCCTTAACGGAAGCCGAGAAAAGGATTTTTACATTCTATTAACTTTTTTAGGTCAGAAATCTTTTCCTCGGTTTGTTTGTTGTCATGTATCTCAGAACAAAAAAAGAAATCCAATAATATGAGTTATGATTTTCGAGTTTTGGGACCGATTTGATGAATTTTTGCAAGTGCTCCGTATTCCAGGAGGTAAGTAGCTATCAGGTGTCCTCCTCGGTTAGAGTATTAATTTCCCAAGTATGTTTCCTTGCTCGGGACATATGGTCCTTCCAATTTGGTAAGATCTTTCTCTGCTTTACATTAATAGTAGATTCCCTCTTTCGTAACACCAGGTCCTCATCTAATTTTTTTTCGGACAAACTTTTTTGTGAAAAGCTTGGGCTACAACTAGTTTTGCTATATTTGATCGTATATTAGCTTTTTCCCTTGTTTCCTCTACGAGGTCAGTTCTCCTCATAGCATATCAGCTTAGGTATTCAGGTTGAAGTTGGCAAATTTTAAGTTGGGATTGGTTATGTCGATTGGTAATACAGCCTCCCCAAGTTCTCCCAAGCTCTTTCTATCACCCTAACACATTCCGGGCTATTAGTCCAAAACTATTTGAATTTGAAAAAGCGATGTAATGGTTCTTGTATAAGATCCAACTAAAAAATTAAAGGCGGGTGATCTGATCCAATAGTTGGTGGAACCATAATGATCGCCTTTAGAAACTTACTTAGCCAATCTGTACACACAAATGCCCGATCAAGTTTTTCCTTGACGAGCTCATCATCCATTATTCGGTTAGACCAAGTGTAAAATCACCCATAAAATTTTAATTTTAATATGCTATTAGAAGAAATAAAATTATAATATTAAAATTTTTGATTATTTTTTAACAGAATTACGACTTAATTTTTTGATATCCAAAAAAACTACATTAAATAATTTTGATTAGAAAGATTAAATCCAGCTGTCTTTGTTAGCTTAACACTCTTTATTAATTGGCTTGATCATATTTAATATTTGAAAAATCTCCCCAATCTTCAAACAATAATTCTCGTAAATAATCTAACGTTTTTCTTTCCAAAAAGCGGCCCTTGAAGTGTCTTATAACTATTTGTTCACATATATTTATATTTCCCCTTTGCAATAATTCTTCTAACTATATCTTACAAGTTTTCTTGAGACACAAAAAGACAAGGGAGATGTCCACCTCTCCTAAGCCATGGTATATCACAAGACTAGTTGTTGGGAGTAATGGTTAAATACCAAGTCAAATGTCACATGGATTATATCAGTTGAGTGAAATAAGAAACAAAATGTTTTGGCGATACCTCGCATGGTGACATGGTATACCACAAGAAAGATTTTTTAGCATCAAAGTATGACATTTTAATTATATTCGTTGGGGAGTTTGTGTTCTATAAAAGGAAACTTCTTGAATGCAGTTCTCAACTCTTACACATGAAGAAAAACCTCCATTCGTCCATATCAAATTAAGAGGTCTCAAGCTAGTGAACATCAAGTCCTTATCTTCAATCATTAGCTTGATTATCATCATCATCATCTTTTTATCCCCTCAAATCAAAGATCACCATAAAGCTTTAAATTCAACATTTTCTTATCTAGGAGTTCAACCTCAAAGCTCATATTTCATATCTACTATAAAGGAGATTATTAAAAGCTTTATAATAACCAACTCATCAAAGGAGTTCATAAGATCATATTTTAATATTAGCTCACTAGAGTTTAGAGAAAAGGGGGTTTTGTAATTTGTACCTTAGCCTTAAAAAGTATCACCGGTTGTGACTTAGCTGGCAAAAGTCTCGAGTTTTTAGGTTGTAGTTTAGCGTAGACAAACCTCGGCATAAAGGTTTATATCTCACATTTAAGAGATAGGAGAAGTTTAGTGATGGAGCTTTAAAATCCTATGGGGATGACTCTAGGTAGTAGAAGTAGAGAAACCGAACCATTATAAACACTCGAGTAATATCTTCCCTTAAACTCTTTACATTTACGCATTTTATATTTCCGCACGCTTATATCTTTTCTAAGCAACTCCCTACTATTTTATTCATTGCTTAGGTTTTCCTTAAATCGCCTGGTTTAACTTAGAAAGCTTTGATACTAACCTAACTTTTAAATCAAAGTCAAACTAGAGAACATTTATTATTGATCATTGCTTGTGCTTACCTTCTCTTAAAACAAGTTAAAAAATCTAAAAAGAATTTTATCTTTAGGTGCTTAATTGTTTCCCCTTAGTCAGCTAGCTTAAAAATATCCATCCAACTCTTAACTTAGCATAACATTTACCCTCAGATGCTTCCTATTTTTACCTTAAAGATGTTAGCATGTACTAGAAATAATAAAGGTCCACATTATTACCTAGATAAATTATCCTTTAAAGTGTTCTTATACAAGCCTTACCTTCACTATCATAATATATCAATCTTAATCCCTTGGGTTCTCATTATCCTTAGTTAGTATATAACATCTCCTAAAGTTTTTTTCTTCGCATTCATGACTCTTAGAACCTATTTAGCATTATATATATGTGGTGTTTGACTCTTAGATTTTAATAACCTCTTTTAGGAGCCCTTAAATTTTAATTAGTAATATATTAGATTTAATCATATTCACTCCTCCCCATAGGATTCTACGCTCTTCATTCCACCAAAAAGTAAGGGTAAATAGTTTCATAAAACCTATCTTTAATATTGAATTACAACGTGCAAGACATAACCTTTATATATAGGGTAACTACCTAAACTTTAAGAGTTTTTCATTTACTCGAAATCACCAAATAAAAAGAACTAATAAATTAAACATTTACTAAAATAACTTTGATAAAATAATATATAACAAAACAGAAAAAATCATAACTCTATCTCTCAATCTCAACCCCCTCCCCTTCTCTCTGATCGAGAAATTTTATATATTAGATATTTGTCATGTATTTATGATCTTGTTTCAATATTTTCAATATATTTAGAGAGTTATAGTTTGGCATGTCACAAGAGTGAGGCAAGGTTAGGAATCCTACTGTGAGAGGGACGCCTCGCGAGCCGGGTTATGGTTAAAATCCGAAAAACCGTTTAAAAAACCGAATCCGAATTATTCGGATATGGTTTTGAAAAGTAAATCCGATGGTTAAATCCGTTAGGGTTTGGTTTTTGATAAATTAAATGGATATGGGCATGGTTTTGGATTTTTTTGCAATAATCCGATCCGTTGCCATCCCTATGCATGCACCACCACCCGCCCAGCCCGGTCACGGGTTTTGAGTCTTGGAGATTTAAAAAATAAAAATAGACTTCTTTTTATTACCAATTACCAAGTTTATTTAATTTTCCTGAACAACTGAATAAGTCTATCTTGACCTACTCTTCACATATTGTGAAAACCTTGACATGTTTTGTAACAACTATATTTAATCCACTATCCCACATTTAACAGGCTTGACCCGTGTAATGTTTAGGGTTGAGCAAATGAGAACCATAAAACCAAACCGAACCAAAAATCAGAAAAAAGCGAATCAAAAAAACCAAAAACTGAAAAACCAAATGGTTCGGTTTTCACTTTTTCAAAATCCAAATTTTTTTGGTTCGGTTTGGTTTGGTTTACTACGCAAAAACCGAACCAAAAAACCAAACTGACGAAGGACAAAAACAGGGAATGTATGAATTTATTTATAAGAATTATGTGCGAGAAACTTTTGGTGAAAATTTATTATCTAAGTGAAATTACTATTCGATGGTGCTATTAGTGAAGATTTTTTTCAGTTGACTTAACATTCTAATTATCCATTACTTGATTGATTTTATAAATCATGATTGTATGAATTAGGATAATAGATTTAATTTTATAAATTTATGTAGTATTGTAAATTAAGATAAGTATTGTTAGATTATATGTTTCTATTTGATTGATATATTAATAGCCCACATGGACGAGTGATGTCTCCCATTTTGTTCTAAATATTAGCCCTTAGAAGAAATCATGTTAGGTGAATATTAGACTTATTTGATAGACTTTTATGTTTATTTCGTTATATTGCATTTTCTCCCCTTAGAATTATGTTATTTCATTTTTAGAGCTTTGTTTGTTAATTTGATTGCTTTTAGTGCAAATTTCTTAGGTCCATGGAGGCTATGGAGCACCAATACAAGGAAAAGAAGTGGGAATTAGAGTTTTAGATCAAGCGGAGAGGTCAAAGGCAAGAAGAGATGGTCCAAAGAGTTGACTAATAGAGAGGAGAATTTGGAAAACTGTTACAAATTGAGGTTTTAGAGCTACTTAGCCACTTATTCAGCCATGGAGATCTGAAATATGAAAGTTGTGTTTTTGAGTTAGGAAGATTTTGGGATTGGAATCGGGTGATTTGGAGTTGAGACGCAAAAGTTACGACCGTTTTACTAACAGTTGTACATCAGTTACGTGATTTCTTATTTGGACTTTGGCTTTTCTCATTTAACTTATTACTCTTAAGTAAAAAGCCCAATCCGATTCCTACACTATAAATAGGCCTTTCTCATTTTTAAATACACTTCATATTTTACAAGAGAGAGTCAGAGCAAAAAGGAGAAGGAGAAAGCTAGAGCTGGAGAAGTAATTTCTTCCATTCGCAGCCAGATCCAACACCTAAATTAGGTTCTTCTTTTTATTTCTGTAATTGCCAATGAATGCTATTTATTTATTTTCAGTAATTTCTAGTTTTAATATGAACTAATTTCCTTAATGCTTGAGAATCGCAATAAAGGGTTGAACCCTAATTAATTTAATTCATGTTTCCGAATTTGGGATTTTTATAATTTAATCAGAGTTGAGTATTTTATATTGGTTATTACTTTATTCTTAATTACTGTTTTTTTTGTACAAATAGAAATAGGTTTTAGTAATTGGGCTATTCACTTTAGTGGCAAAAGTGATCATCCGACAGGGAAGTTGGATTACAGACTTAGGTAGTACCCGTGTAATGTACGTTATTCACCGACAGGATTAACTAATTACATAGCCAAAGAGGTAAATGTTTCACATCAGAAAAAGAATATTCGCCAGGTAAGGGTTTATAGTACTTTAGTATAGCTCCTAGGTCCACCCGACAAGGGGATAGAAGACATTAGAATCCTGACTAATATAATGATACCGACTCTACCCTTAAACAGAAATATAAAGTGCATTGATGAGGTGGATCCCTTGTGAGACTCAAGTACATATCTACGTTTACATCTATTTACTTTCAGTATTTTATTTCAGTAAATCACTTTAGTAATTTCACTTTATTGCATATTTAGTCCTTAAACAAAACCAAACGAAAATCTTTATCATTTACTTTTTTGTTTTTAAACAACTAATTCTACTATCCCGATTAATACTAGTGTCATAACTAGCCATCCCTGAGAACGAAATCTGTATTATTTACATATTACTTGGAACGACCCGTGCACTTGCGAGTAGTGTCCCTCTCAAAAGGGGTGGTGATTTTATCACACACCAAGAGACACAAACAAGTAATAGTATCATAATTGTATTGGAATATTAGTCTCTATTGGACAATGTATTTCAAAAAATGGGGTGAAAATATTTTTGACCGAGCATCCGAATTCTAAGCGAACCAAAACCAAA
The DNA here is from genome assembly GCA_029959085.1 of Nemophila menziesii. Taxonomy (NCBI): domain Eukaryota; kingdom Viridiplantae; phylum Streptophyta; class Magnoliopsida; order Boraginales; family Hydrophyllaceae; genus Nemophila; species Nemophila menziesii. The sequence continues at coordinate 7,514,183 of JARWIR010000017.1, read as the reverse complement.
CCGAAACGAACCAATTTGAAACTAAAAACCGAATGTGGAACCAAATGCGAACCACCCGGTTTGGTTATTAGATTATAAAAGACCAAAATATATGGTTCGGTTCGGGTTTTGGTCAAAAACCGAGACGAACCGAACCATGCTCACCCTTAGTAATGTTTATATTACAACAACTAGTTTTTGCTGCTATAAATATAGTTGATGCTTCAGTTCACTTCATAGAATTCACAACATAATTCAGAAGCTTACAAAAATACTATCAATATCTTCATCTTTCTTTCTCGAGAGATATAATACAGATTACACACCTTCTCTTGTGAGTATACACGAGTGAGAGTCGTAGTGGTCATACCTTAGGTAGAGATCAGATAAAAACGTTAGCATCTTGGTTGTCCCCAAAATCGTTCTTAAGGCAATTGTTTCTCCACTCCACTATTAATAATTGCTTTCTGCTACTGGTTGTTTTCCTAAACTTATTTATGTCTAAAACATTTTTACAGATTATTGCTTCACTTTCAGCCAAAATTTTGTTATTTTACTATAAAATAAGTTAAGAATGATTTTTACACTATACCTGGAATGGCTACATTTTATTCTTTAGCTACTACTACCTTGAAAATTTTACTAGATATGTCAAAACTCGTACCCTGTGATGGTTCTAATTTTAAACGTTGGTCACAAAAACTTCTTATATTTCTTAACAATTGGAGGTTGAAAATGTATTAGTTGAAGACCCGCTTGTTTGAGTCGTTGACACGGATGTTGCAATTGGCCAGAGCCTTGCTATTTCTTAAGCATTTAAAGGGGAGGTCCATGGTTCGAATCTCTTCCCTAACGGGTGTAAAGTAAGAGGTACAAGGCTCGAACCCCTCCCTGAACATGGGTAACCAATTCTGATTTACCTGGGAATATACATAAGGAGGCGTGTATATCCCTGTGGGATTAGCCATGGTGCGCGCAAGCAATCCCTGATCACCCACGTTCCCAAAATAAAATCAAAATTTGATAAGGTAAACAAACTGGCTTGGGTTATCTTTTAAACCAAATGAGAAACCCTCTTTTTGATTAATTTGTGAACGAAAAATCTTCAAAAGACATTTGGGACTGTGTGTACACTAAATATGGAACTCATGATGTAGATAAAAAAAATGTAGTTGGAGACTGGGTCAAGTTTTCATTTACTGATCATGGAACAAGTTCACGTGTACGAGAACCTGTGTGTAGAAATTGTGTCAAAGGAATAATCTGAGATCTTACAAGCCAATGTGTTACTTGAGAAGTTTTCAACGTTTTAGAGTGACTACCTCAACCACCTCAATTGTTTGGTTGCCTCTTAAGTCCACTGGAAGGGGGTTAGGAGGAATATAGAATCTTGACTATTTACAAAAAAGAGCTTAATTCACCCTTATAACTAGAATATTGGTTTAGAAAAACAACTGCATGCTAGCTAACTTAAGCTATATCTCTCATTTTCATTCTTTAGTATTTATTTATTTGCATTATTATCTTTTTTCTAAAAACCAAAAAAATCTTTTCCTTTATTGTATTTTATTTGGAAGAATCAATCTCTTTTACAATTTCTATATTTACACAAGTAGATCTAACAGATCAAATCCCTGCGAACGAACTTTACTTACTAAGTAAACTTGCAAACGATCTGTAATACTTGTAGTGATTTTCTCGTGGTTGTCAAGGGTATGTGTCCTTTACTATTATCTTATTTATTTTTTTATTTATCACACCTTTCCCCCCACCAAGTTTTGGGCACCGTTGTCGGGAATTTATCTTTAAGTTAATTTATTTGTATTTATTTAGTGTATTAGTTTTTATTTGTTTTCAGTTTTACGTGTTTGCTTTTTAGTCTCTTATCAGGTTTCCTAAATATAGAGAACTATTACGCAACAAGCGATACAAATATGCATGGGACCGAAGTCAAAATTTCTATCAAGAAGGTGCGATCTACCAAGTACAAGCTCCACCACAGCCCATGTATAATCCGCAAGAAGGCTCCAACAATGAGTTCTTACAATACCTGAAAAGGGCCATGAACTTAATAGTAGCCACCATGCAGATCTAGGAGGACAGATTACAGATGCATGAAGCAAAATCTAAAGACCAGCACGATGTCATGGAATTAACATTAAACAACTTGAAACACATATCCGAAAAAGTCGTAGAGTACTCTACAAAATTAAGTAACTCAAAAGATGCCCTTACGCAATTCAACAAGATTTCAACCGATAATAGGAGCGAAAGTGACGCAAAAATAAATGTTACCATATCATTAGTGCAACTCATGCACCAACAAATTCAAGCAATGGAGCAAAGATTAACACAAGTCACTACGATCAATCTACAATTACAACAATATTTACATATGAAACTGGGCGATAGCATTGTTGGGTTCAAGGATTCAACTAGGGGTGTGCATCGGGTTAGAAAACCCGCATAACCCGACCAACCCGATTACACTAACCCAAAATAATACGGGTTAATTTTCTATTGGGTGGGTTGCGGTTTACATTTTAGAAAAAGTATACACTTTTTGCGGGTTGCGGATTTTAAACTTGAAACCCGCAAACCCGCATACCCGATTACCATGTAGTATAAATTGTTAGAAAAAATTTTATTGCTCATTTTATTCAAATAAATTTGTATGGTCATGTGATTCTCACTCTATATTTTTTTTCTCTCCCTTAAAAAAATTTAATCCTTTGGTATTTCAAATGAATCTGTTTTAATTTCAATTATGATATTATCTCAATCTTTTGTTTAATTCATAACTTTATTTTTCTAAAATCTCATTTATATTTTTTAAAATCAGAGATAATTTAAAATGTATATGAGTATCATAAACTATATTTTTTGTTGCAACATGCATTTGTAATATAATCCTGCCGAATGATTATGGATACAATTTTGGCTCATTTATTAAACTAAATCACCCGCAATGCACCCGCAACCCGCTCAACCCGAAACTCAATGGTTTATATAATGGATTGGGCGGGTGCGGGTCTCATTTTTCAAAACCCGCACAACAACGGGCGGTTTGTGGGTTGAGTATTTTTCATCCAAAACCGACCCACGCACACCCCTAGATTCAACCATAGAAGAAACCAACCAAGATTAGCTTAGAAGGTGTAACTGTTAAGGATCGAGATACGAAAGAAGTTGACAAGAGCTCAAGCCTGTGGTTAGAGAAGATGGAAATAGAGTCTAAGAAAGAGACAATTGCACCGAGGGTGCAAGAAGAAGAAAAAAGTAAGGTAGAACCACCACTGGTGGTGGTTAGGGTGTGATAAAATAACGATATAAATATTAGAAGAACTAAAAACCCTAGCCCACTACGTTACTCATTGCAAGTATCACATATTGTATGCAAGTTTAATTGATAAGTAGAATTTGTACGCATGGACTACGAAAGTTAGCTATGACTAATGCAAATATAAAGTGCAGTAAAAGAAGTAGGTAAAATAATACGCTAAAAGACTCTACAATATTTGTTTGGTTTTATGACTCTAAACAATTAACTTAGTAAAATAAAGATAAGAAAATAACTAGAAAGAAAGAAGTAGTATGAGAGTTTAGCTCGAGATATAGCAAGTAATCCCCACTAGCCTTGTGTTGTGATCTATTTCTTAAGGGAGAATTATGTGATATGAAATCACCAGGATTCTATATTTCTCCTAACCCCTTTCCAGGTAGACTTAGGTGGCGACCTAACAATTACTAGGGGATTTGGGTAAGGGGACCCATGCGCAATGATCAGTTATTAATCTCAAACCCTAGAGACTATCTAGTTAGGCAAGCCCGTCAGGATCACTACCGTACACTAGACTCTTATGTGGCATTTCAATAATTAGACACCCCTTCCGGGTGACCATCTGACTAGTATGGTAATCCTATACGTTTGCAACAACAAGAACTACATACAATATCAAAGCACATAAAACAGAGATAACACTACTAATTTTAATTAAATGTAAACAGACATCCTAAATTAAGATATATATAAAACAAGTCTAGGATTCATACCCTTATGCTAATATCAAGCATAGAATTAGTTCATAATAGAGAAAGAAAGTAAATAAATTATAAACACAAAGAACACAAATTACGCGCAAAAGCTCACAAAACAGCAAAACACCTAAATCTAGACAAGAAAGTGCAAAGTATGAATAAATACGGAGAGATCCCGAAATTAAGTACTAATTACACTTGAAGTTATGTCTCAAGTATGGACTAATATGTCACAAATATGACGACGTCAACCACTTACACAACCATCATCACCAATCGAGTTGAACTTAATTAAGGTAACAAGCGAATATTGGGATGAGGTTGAAGATGAAACTGCAATAAGTGCAGAAATTACAACACTAAAGGAACCCACGAAGCTTAAAATAACAATCAAATATAGGGTTAAGAAGGTTGGGAAAGTGGAGAATAAGGCGGAGTCGCCACATCCACATCCACTAACACCACTACTTCCAATGAAGATGGACTATTTCGATTACTTCGGCGTTGCCTCCAGCTTTGGCCAACGTCTCTACAGAAGTCTTATACTTGAAGAAGAGCCAAAAAAGAGGTAGTTGCACCAAAAATACAACAGAAAAATAGTAATGAGTCACTTTCAGGTACACCTAGTGAAGTGGAAATTTTAGAAGAGAAAGAACCAATCAAAATCCACATAGACAAAGTAACAATTGAAGATTGGGATAGTGAGGATAAGGTTGCAAATAAAATTGCAATAGGTGTAGTGATTCCAGCACTAGAAAACCTCACGAAGCTCAACTTAGACAACATAACAACCAGAGATGGGATCAAAGAAGTTGAAAAATAGAAGAATAAGGCTGAGGTTCCGCCTCCACATCTACTTTTAACACCACCATACCTACTTAGAATTACATATCCTAGTTGTGATACTAAATCTGAAATGTCAAGCCAACAAGAAATCAACGTTCCTAAACTCGAGGTAATTGAGAAAAAACCTACTACAGCAAAAGTTTTCAAAGAAATTCCTTCCAAGAAGAGTAAGATTGTAGAGGTTGAGATCGAGACTGTAGACCTTACTATAGAGAGCTTGACCAAAAGTCCGAAGAAGATACCACCTAAAGGGCAAGCTCCGGGACCTTTATACCTCCAAATAAATATAAGTGGTAACTTCGAGGAAAACGTGATGTGTGACTTGGGCTCAGGAAGAAATATCATGCCCAAGAATATGTTTGAGAAGTTAGGCATGGGAGATGCCAAAAGAAAAGACATCAATTTTTTGCTCCTAGACAACTCCACGATAAAGCCATGGGGAGTCATTAAGGACGTGATTTTCCATGTAGGTACTTTAGCTATATGGTGGTCCTTTGTGTGTTCTAAAATAAATGCAAATGTAAATCGAACCACAACCGCAAGTGTACGGTTGTCCCAAGTAATATAGTTGATAAAACAGATTTGTTCCAAGGACGGGATGGTTGACTACAATGCTTATCAAGTAATGATTGGTTGCACTTATGAAAGCAAGTAAAAGATATAATGATTGTTTGTTTGTTTTTATTATTCTAAGCAATGAAAGACTAAATGGAAAATGCAAATAATTAACTAAGACGCAAGTAAATAAAAGTAAAACGCAAGTATGAGAAAGTAGCACTTGAGATACGCAAGGATTCCATCTAACTCTTATTTATTCCATGTTTCGTTTAAGGGACAAATTGGTAAAAAGTAATGGTCGGGATTCTAAGGTCATCCTTACCCCCGTCAGGGTGGACTAAGGAGCTACTCTTAAATGCTACAAACCCCGTCAGGGTGATTACAATCCATTCTTAAGTGATTAAGTTTATTTTACCCAATTGGCCATAGGATTAATTACGCTCGTCAGAGTCAAATAATTTCTATCCTACATTCATTAATTATTTCTGTACCTAAACCCCCCGTCAAGGTGATCCAATCGCCACTAATTGGAATAGCTTAGATACTAAGTCCTATCATTGATTGATCAGGTCAATAATAGTAAATAAAATGCAAATTAAAGAAAAATACAATTTACCCAATTTGATTTAAATAATGATTATCCCAAATCCAAATGTATAAAACGAAATCAAATTGGTATTAACCCATTATGCGTTCTCAAGCACTAATTAGGTTTAGCTCATAATAATTGAAAAGACAAAAACTAAATTAAATGTAAAGGAATTCATATTGTCTTACAAAAATAAAAATACAGAGAACCTAATTATGGAGTTGAATTGGCTGAGAATCGGAGATATAGACAGTCTCCAGCTCTTGCTTCTTCTTTTCCTTGTTTCTGCTTCTTCTCTGGACGCTCTCTTCTAAGGATGTTTTTAATTTGAAGAATAAATTGAGAGGTGTTGAATAATGAGGTCTAAAGGCCTATTTATAGTGGTAAAAACGGATTAGGGTTTTACTTAAGGTTTAAATGAAAATTAGAAAAGCCCAACTCCACTCTTGGCCCAAAATCTCGTAACTGCTGATACACCTTCACTAAAACGGCTTTTCCCGCTTCTTTACAACTCCGATTGACCTGAAATCAGTTGCTAAATTTCCGTAACTCGATGAGGAATGTTTTCTCTTCAAAGTTCAGCGGCTAAATCATCTCTTAAGCACCTTGAAATCAGCAATCTATGGCCTGGAAAACAGATTTTCAGCTCTAAAAATAATATCTTCGGGATTTATCTTCAAGTCTTGACTTCATCTCGTGATCTTTGTCTCTTCTTTCGGATTCCATTCCTAGCTAATATTCAAAACCTACAAACTTTTCACTAAAATACACAAGATTACGCGCAAAAGTTTAATAAATCAAAATTACTAGAAATAAAATGGAAATTCCGGATTATTGCATTTTTAGCTCAAAAGTCTATCAAAATATTCAATTAAACACCAAAAATGATGTCTCCTAAGGGTCGAAAATAAGAACATTTAGGGAGACATCACTATACCTACAGATTTTGTTATTCTTGATAGAATTGCAGGTCAACACGTTTTTTTATACTTGGACGCCCATTCTTGGCGAAAAGTCTCAGGATAATTGATGTTCATGAGGGAACCGTGACTCTTCTAATTGAAGAAGAATCCAAAACATTCCACTTTATGGATGAGAAGTATGAGGAGGCACGTGAGGTCCCAACACCCCGAGTTGTGACCAAAGAAGCTAAAAGTAAACTTCACAATAAACCTGTGAAGAAGATATTGAAAAATGAGTTTCGGGTTGGTGACGAGGTGGTTTGGAAAGCCCCCAAGAGAGAGAATAGACCACGGGGATTCAAGAATTCGTGGATGGGTCAGTTGGTCGTTAAAAGAGTTGTTTTGGCAAAACAGATTGAAATACAAGCTAAGAAGGGTCACAGACTTCGGATAGTAGATGTTTATAGCCCCACTCACTGTTGGGGAGGCTATATAATCAAGAGATAATCACGGTAACACATCAAAATTTGAATGACATTAAATAGAAGTACTTTCTGGGAGACAACCCGCAACATTTTATGTTTTTACGTTTTTAGTTTTTGTTTAGAGTAGTTTTTTTATAAGTGTTGCATTATGTGGAAGGTATTAGTGTTTTTGATGTGCATGTACCTTAGAAATCGAGTTTGGGGTGAAAATTTGGGAATTTGGCGAAAACCAGTTGCTAGGTGCGGTACACCGCACGCAAGCCGCGGTGCACCGCACCATACGAGACTGTCACGCCGGTTAATAAATCAGGTGCGCGTAAGAGACCCCCATGGACAGACCGTATCGTCACTCGGGCATGTACCGTACCACGGTGTCAAATAGAACTTTCGTGCAGTACATCACACCAATGCCATGGTGCACCGCGACACCAAGAAATCGTCACCCCTATACGAGAAATTAGGTTCAATTGCAAGAGAAAGCACATATCGAACGGTACACCGCACCACTCCCGCGGTGCACCGCATCAAAATACCGTATCATGAATCACGATGCACCATGTCATGCTAGAGGATCAAAAGATTTATGCGGTACACCGCACAACTACCACGATGCACCGCACCACCGAGTGAGTTATAGCACAACACGCCTGGAAAACTTCACAAGGCCATAACTTTGCGCTCGGATGTCAAAATTCATTTTTTTTCTTGAGCCTAAACATTGTATTTGTTTGATATATATCCAATAGAGAAGTCAAACAAACCAGGCGCCCGGTCTCCACCAAACAGGTACCCGGTTTCCAACCGTGTCGTCAAAAGCGAGAAGGGTCACGACGGTGCGCAATTTAAATGTTTACGAGACAAAATGGGAACCCGGTCTCTACCAAAAGGGAACACAGTTTGTGCCGCAACAAATTGACCTTAAAGGAGGTTTGATCGCCTTTATATAGAAAATCTTAAGCCTCCTTCTTCCCCAAGACACACAAACTCAATGAAACACCATGAAAGCTTCACCAAACGTCTACCACACATTACACCACCACCAAATCACAATAAATACATATCCAAATCCTTCCCTACGCTCCTACAGATAAGATTCAAACACCCAAATCATTCCACAATACCTATAATCCAAGAATCAAAACAATAAATTTCAAAATCTTTTTCCAAAATTCCTTAAACCCATACCAACAAAGCTTGATTCCATAACACCCACATAAAGAATCATCATCCTTACACCTTTCCTAACCCAATCAACACCTTAATTACCTATAATTAAAACGTAGTTCAATATTTTCCAGACCTTTGAGTTGGGGGTCAAAAGAAATGACGGAAAAAAGGGAGAAACAATCTCGTATGAGGGAGATGAAGAAGAATCAAAGCAAGGTAATGGGAGAAATCAAGAAAGAAATTGGTGAAGGTAAGAACAAAGGATTTCTAGAGTTGAATGATTGACTGGGATAAATCACAAGAGGAGGTAAGAGTAAGAAAATTGGTAATACTAGAAGTTACATAAAGAGAAGCACTTCACCTTATCTTAGGTATTAATCATGCGAGGCAATAGCCTCGAAGAGTATTGATGTATCCCTATTTGTGATGAATTAATCTAGGTTGGAGACATCATTTTAGGTGTATTTAGAAATTTAATTATCGATTTTTATTCATATTTTTATATTTTTCCTATTTCTTGTCTTGATTCGATGATTTATTATTTTTAGAGCATATTGGGTTTAATTGTTTGTTAATTGTGAAGCTTTAAAGATATATGGGAATTAATTAGATGTCAAATCAATTATAAGAGATAAGGGAAAGATATAATGATAGAAATTGGAGATAAAATGAAGTAAAGATAAATTAGGAAAGATAAAGTTGCCAAGTAAATCTGAATTTCAGCAGCTACGTCCATAAAATTGATCATACCTCAAAAACAGCTGGGAATTTTGAAGAATGGTCTGAAGCACAACTGTAGAGCTTTTCTTGATGATCAGTTTAGATATAAAGAACGCATCAATCAGAGCAATATTGAAGAAGTTACAGTCGAAACAAGACATCAACAGTTTCTTACTTTTTCTATATTTTAGAATCGAATTTGATTTGGAAAAGAGTCTTCTTACTTGCCCTCTACTCCAAGAATCCAACCTAGGGTTTGGAATTAGGGGTGTGCATCGGGTTAGAAAACCCGCATAACCCGACCAACCCGATTACACTCACCCGAAATAATACGAGTTAGTTTTTTATTGGGTGGGTTGCGGTTTACATTTTATTAAAAATATATATATTTTGCGGGTTGTGGATTTTAAACTTGAAATCCGCAAACCCGCATATACCCGATTACCATGTAGTATAAATTATTAGAAACATTCGTACTACTCATTTTAAAAAATCCGTACTGCTCATTTTATTTAAATAAAATAGTAGGGTCATGTGGTTCTCACTCTACTTTTTTATTTTAATTCCTTCCCTTCTAAATTTTTTAAATCCCTCATTATTTCAAAAAAATTATCTGGTGAATCTATTTTTCATTTTTTTTTGTTCAAATGCATAATAATTTAGATAATAATAAACGGATACAAGGTTTAGCCCTTTTAATAATCTATTTTTCATTTCAATTATAATATTATCTCTATTTTTTGTTTAATTCATAAACTTATTTTTTTCAGATCTCATTTTATATTTTTTAAAATAAGAGATAATTTGAAGTGTATATGAATATCCTAAACTATATTTTTTTTTCTTGCAACATTCATATGTAATATAAATTTGACCCGCCGAATGATTATGGATACAAATTCGGCTAATTTATCGAACTAAATCACCTACGATGCACCTGCAACCCGCTCAAACCAAAAATCAATGGTTTATATAATGCATTGGGTGGATGCGGGTCTCATTTTTTAAAACCCGCACAAGAACAGGCGGTTTGTGGGTTGGACATTTTTTATCCAAAACCGACCCGCGCACACCCCTATTTGGAATACCCTATAAATACACTTTTTATTCAGTAGAAACAGATAATTGGCAAATCCTTAGGCCAAGAGGAAGCTTACAACAAGAGAAGAGAAGTCTGGAAGGAGTTGAACATCACATTATGTCTTCACAAGCCTTCAAATTCGTAATTGTTTTCTTTTCTTTCTCTATTATGAACTAATTTATTTTAGCTTGAGATTTAGCATATGGGTATGAACCCTAGACTTTTTTTACATCTATATTTATTTGGGATTTTAATTATTTAAATGGATGACTGTTTTATTCTTTGTTTAATGTGCTTTGACTTATTGTCTGTTTTCCTTGCGATGTACAACATATAGGATTACCTTAATAGTAGTTAGATGGTAACTCGGAAGGGGTGTCTAAATATTTAAAAACCACATAAACGTCTAGTGTGCGCTAGTGATCCTGACGGGCTTGCCTAACTAGATAGCCATTAGGGTTTGATTTAACCACCGATCATCATTAGAAGGCCAGTCTCATCTAAGAACCTAGTGGTGTAGGATCACCTTAGTAAATTCTCCTCATGTTTGTGAGGTCGCCACCTAAGTAGACCCGGAAGGGGGTTAGGAGGAATTTTGAATCCCGGTTATTGCAATTCTACATAATTCTCCCTTACATGATTAGAATAAACAAGGCTAGTGGGGATTACTTGCTATATCTCGAGCTAAACTCTCACACTATCGTATTTTCTTATTTACTTTTCTGTCTTTATTTTGCGTAGATTATTTTCTATTTACAAAAACCAAACAAAAATTACTTGTCTTTTATTTCTTGCGTATTAGTATTCTAGTTTCCTTAATTGCACTTGATATTTGCATAAGTTCTATCTAACTTTCGTAGTCTCACCTCAAGATAGTGCATGATAGTGCAATTTGCGAGTCATGGACTATTTAGTGGTGCTGCACATCAAGATACGGTTCGTTATGTCCAGAAATTCATTCGGATTTGTGATGCCTATATCATCAAAGGTGTTACACAGGAACAAATGTATTACGTTAAGTTCCAATTCTTTTTAACCAGAAGTGAAAGCGATTGGTATGATTCCCAACTCCCTGATGTAATTCTAGATTGGGACAAACTCCAAGCCAAATTCCTAGACCAATTCTATTTGGTTAGTAGACGCTTAAAAGATATGTTGGAGATTGAACAATTTATGTAAGAAGAAGGGGAAAGTGTTGGTGAAGCATGGTTATGGTTTAATGAGAAGAAAGTGAGGTGTCCATTCCACGTCTCCTCGAACGAATATCAATTAACCATGTTCTATGGAGGACTCAACAGCGAGTCCGAGGCAAGGGCAGATATATTAAGTTATGGAAGTTTTGTGTTATTAGATCCTGAATAAGCTCATACTATTATGGAAAGAGATTCTTGATACCGAAAGAAGTTGGCTGGTAGAATCAGAAAAAGAAGAAGATACCTTAGAAGCTCTAAGGATCGAAGAGTTAAGCCAACAACTTAAGGAATTACAAGAGCAAGCACGTTCAGTAGCTCAAGTAAATCTAGTACACAGTTTACCTTCATGTCTTGGTTGTGGAGCAAGAAATCATTCGTGGGAGAACTATATTGAGAATCTAGCTTCGATTTCCTTCGTATCTCATCAAAGAAGCCATTACTTGAATGGTTATTATCATCATCAAGGAAGTCACGCTAATTATTATTTGGGATTAACATTTTAATTGATTGAGCTACTTAATTACTTTATAAATCTGTTTTATGTGCTTTGACTTAATGTATGTAGTTCTTGCGGTGGCCAACATATATGATTACCCCATTAGTAGTTGGATGGTTACTCGGAAGGGGTGTTCAACTATTGAAACACCACATAAACATCTAGTGTGCGGTAGTGATCCGGATGGGCTTGCCTAACTAGATAGTCACTAAGGTTTGATATTAACCACCAATCATTGCTCAGGGTCCCCTTACCCAAGTCCCTAGTAATTGTTAGGTTGACTCTTAAGTCCACCCGCAATGGGGTTAGGAGGAATGTAGAGTCCTAACTATTTACACAAAAAGAGCTCAATTCACCCTTATAACTAGAGTATTGATTTAGAAGGATAAGTGCAAGCTATCAGACCTAAGTTATATCTCTCATCTCCATTCTTTAGTATTTATTTATTTGCTTTGTTATCTTTTATCTAAAAATCAAATAAATATCTTTTCCTTAATTGTCTTTTTTTTTGGAAGAATTAATTTATTTTACACTATCTCTATATACACAAGTAGTTTTAACATATCAAAACCCTGCGAACAACTTTACTCACTAACTAAACTTGCAAACGATCTGTAATACTTGTAGTGAGTTATCGTGGTAATCAAGGGAGTGTGTCCTTTATTATTATCTTATTTATATATTTATTTTTCACACCTTTTCTCCCACCAAGTTTATTTATCATTGGTTCAATCTTGATGAGCAAGAATATATTTTTTTGTCGAATGCGATGATGACAGAGCTTGGAGTTTCCTACTTAAGGTTTGCTCGTCTTAAGGGATGTGGTTGATTGTTAACATATTATAGTAGTACGTTAGATTTCTCTTTGGGTTCTTATTTTATAGAGGTTAAATCCACCTCAACATCAAAAGCTATGTCAACTTCTATATACCTCATTTGTCCATGATAATGGAGATGTACCTGGATAATGGAAAGTGGAATATTAATAGTGGGGGAGGTGAGAGTGGGGGAGTTTAAATGCAGCTTTTTTTTATCTTTACTGTGTACCTTCAGGTTTCAGAAGATTCAATAAAGGATACATTCAGCTCCCTTTGGGTGATATTAACCTTTATTCCATCTTCTCTTCTATTTTGTTGAAAAAATACGATAGAACTCTTAAAAATAATTGACAACGGTTTCCCTTTTTAGTGTAGGTTAGGGGAACCATATGAAAAAAACAGCTATATAATTTGATAGAATGATTGTTTATTCACTTTCCTTAATCCCCACTACAGAAACGTGTGAGGCTGTAATAGCTGAGACTACTACTAGGTTGTCTTGTTCGGTTGTAGTGTATGATGTAGTAGACTCCTAATTCTCTAGATTATAGGGGTTCCGAACTTAACCACCACTACTTAATGGAACTACCAAGCTGCCCATCAGGGAAAGCTAGCCCTAGTACTCCACGCACGGAGAATGGAATCAGAGAGAGTGACTAAACTAATCCCTCCCTATTCTTGAGAGATGGAAGGAACAGGTCATCACGTAATGGAATAATCTTTCACAAGTTTTTCCTTTTTCCATAGTGTTAGCACTCCCTACTCTACCAGAGTCAATACAGACTACCCGATCGAACCATGAAGTATTGACGAAATAGAACCATGTATATTTGGTTGTTTTGTCCTTGTTGATGCAGTGCGACCCCATACAGAGGAGCTTGGACCGTACACATATTTTCTTTCGTTGAATGAATGGCAGTAAAGAAGTCGTCAATAGAAGAGGTTAATTGGAGGTGTGCCTAGGTATTTGCTCAAACTTGATATTATGAAGGCATATGACTCCATATAGTGACAATATATTAGAAAGTTATTGCTTGATTTCTTTAAGAACCTCAGATTTTACGTTGGATTGAGTTGTGTGTTACAAACTTGCATACTCAATTTCTATTAGTGGACAACTAGAAGGTTAAGGGAAATTATACAATGGGTTCCAATATGAACCTATCTATATATGATTTGTATGGAAGTTTTATCTCATATTCTTTAGAGAATTTCCAATTCAAACAGTCCAGTTTTATCCTAAATTTAAAGTAATGAAAATAAATCACTTAATGTTTGTTGATGATTTACGGGTATTTTTCAAACCCCATAAGGTCACTTCTAGGAGAATCAAGGAGGCTATGGATATTTTGCATTGATCTCAGGTCTAATAACGAGTCTTAAAAGAATATGGAGATTGTAGCGCGAGCTTGAAGAACGAAATGTGGGACTAATAAGTAAGATAGGAGGAAGAAGCCATGAATACCCCCCGCCCCCCAAAAAACTTTATGGATCTTAAGGGAGGATCGGTAACAAGTAAAGTATTTGCAACCAAAAAGAGGCTCCGGGTGTTCGTAGGTTAGTCTGTCATTAAGACGAGCTTTTCTAAAGTTTTTATCTTTCAATCTACCTCAACACAGTCAAGATGTTATTTCTTTTAGAATAGCAAGGATTTAACAAAGGAAAGTAGCCCACTAAGGAAGAATGGGAACATGGTGAGATACACCTACTCCTGAGTGACACCTTGAGTGATGTACACATCGCAAATCTATATGAACTTTTGCATAGCTCTCAAAGGATATTCTTGGGTAGTCCCACTATAATGACCATAGGAGGAAAATTTATTTATCATACCCGAGTCGAGCTTGAATCGCACGACTAGAATGGTGGGTGGACGGATCCCAAGAGGCGGCATACATATTGGTTATTTCTCTTGTAGTTGTAAGTAACAAGGCGTAGACCCAGGTGGGACTTGCACACCTTGTTTATTTTTCTTCTAAAATTACTTGATCGTTTAAATTTTCCATCTATCCTTATGCACCTATAAATCTATAAGATACAAAAACAAGAAAAAAACGTAAAACGAAAAACAAATACTCTACTACACTAACTAATATAATTTAACACCAAGAAGAGAGATGGTAGACTTCCCGCAAGTGCACGGGTCGCTGAAAAGTAATAAAGTAAGTTCGGGATGATTGTTTCCTCAAAGAATACCAAGGTTATAGTTTATGTTAGTGCGCTGGTTTAGTTGATCAAGTAAAATACAATTAAAGATAAATATTTTTTTGTTTGGTTTTCAATATTATAGGAAAGAGCGTAATTAAAGTGCACTAAGGAGTAAATTATTTAAAGAGAATGAAATTACTAAATGAAAGATTGAGTACATGGAAGATATGCTTGAGCTATGTTACTAATACCCAAAGTCCACTAATTTGATGTTCTAGATACAAGGGAAATTTGGTGATTTCTCGTTAATTGGGATAAAAAAATCTCTAACTCCCATAAGGGTTGACTTAGAGAGCTCTCATACTCAAATTCTAAAGGAACAAACCTGACCCTGCTGACTACCTGGCTAGTCAAGACACATCGGCTCACTAACGCACACTAAACGCATATTTACTATGTCCATAACAAAACACCCCTTTCGAACGCTAATTCGATTACCCTAACTCCTTAGTATGTGATCAAGATAACCTAAATAACATCAATTTAGCATTCTAAGGGTCATACATAAGCATTTATCAAGCAATACAATGTCTAGTTGATACTCAAAGAATTAATATTAGAAGCTAATAATGTGAAAATCATGTTTATAACGAAAAACTAAATAAAATTAACCTAATTTTTGGATAGAAACGGATAAAGGATGAAGAGGATGTGGAATTGGGTGTAGAAACCATTCTTCCTTCTTCTTCTCTGCTCCCGACGCTTTATCTCTCTTCACTAGGTATAAAATAATGAGTAATAATGAGGATATGATATTAAGCGTATATACTTAGTAAAAATGTTTAGGGCCTGATGGGCTTAATGGGATCAAAGATAGCCCAATTTGTTTTTATTAAGCGGATTTCTGGTTCGAGCCACGATAACGGTATTTAACATAACTTCCTCATTTTTACCTCCGAATCGACTTTCGTCGCTTCTCACGTGAAACTTACTTCAATATGTCTCTAAATAAAATGGAATTTATTCACTATCTCTGATCAATAACTCGTGGTAACTAAATCAATGGGCGTTAACAACTTTGCTGGTAAACGCTCCAACTGCTCCAAAGTGACTTTTTGTTATTCTTGCACCTTGGATTGGGTTGAATTCTTGACTTTTCCTTGCCTTCTTGGAGTCTTGTATCAACCATGTACCTAAAATCTACACACTTAACACACAAGTAAAGCACAAATACTCTATAAATAGCAATGTATCAAAACTAGAAGGAAAAGTGAAATATGTCGAGTATATGGGATACAACCTCCACTTAGGCCCAAATAACCCCTAAAAAGGATGTCTCGCGATAGGATTAAATCATCACACAAAATGAGGCATTAGGTACCCACAATAAGTAGCAAAGTAGTGTGTTTTAATGCATGACTTTATTTTTCTTTATTTGGTTGAGATCTACTCCTATGTTAAGTGTCTTTGTTTTGTATTATTTATTGTGTTTGCATGTATGGGCCAAAACCTAGTCTAAAGTGTGAAATGCTTATCTTAACTTAATATGTTGTTAGTTCACTTTGTAATGTTATGTTTAGTTGTGTGGTTGATTTAAGCTTCGTACTCCCAGGTATAAAAACTTGTTCGTAGTGTTGGAATGAAGGATAGGAAAAATATGCCCAATTCTAGTTCGTTCTCTTCCTTTATGCAGATTTGAATTCTTTTTAAAATATTCCTTTTTCTAAATTTATCACATCTAGAAGCTAGAACTACATCCAACAGGGTGGAATTTGTGCGTTTCTTGACCTCTTTTCTGGTATAGTGCCATCAATAACCATAATAACCTTCATAACAACTAATAGAGAAAGAAGGAAATGTCTGAGAAACGTGAAAAAAATAGGAAAGATTGTGAATAACAACATCTGATTAGCCCTTTATAATAGGATTATTACCCAAGAAACACCTCAAATTAGAATTAATGCCTCCTCACCCCTGCCGCTTTCTTCTTGCCCATAAAAGGCACTCTTTTTTTTTTCTTTCCTATTTTACCCACCCCAGCAGCCGTCTCCAAATTTTCCCTCCTTCAAAGACTATAAGGGGCAAAGAGCTGGCTTGATTAAAGCGTTAACCACTGGTGAAAATTATATATTATAATAATCAACATATATATCATATAATTATTATTTAATATAATTCAAAATTAATTATTATTTTACGTTTTTGGTAATTTGTTTGAAATTGGATTTTAAATGTTCAAATACTAACAATCATATTTTTTGGTAATTATTTCTTAATTTATTTTTGCAGATGTTGAAGAATTCTTTTCGCTGCGACCCAAGTAAATTAGCGAATTTATAATCTCTTTAAGTTTTTATTAATTACTGTAGATATAGATACACTTTTTTTTTGAATTATAAAATAGAAAAGCGCGTAATTAAGCATGTTACTGAGTTGGATGCTAGAGAGCACATAGTGCCATACATTGATTGATTTATGCAAACAAAACATATTAAAAAATAAAAAAGTAATTGATGAAGCGGCAAATGTCTTGCTCATCTTCTTCACTTTAGTCTATCTTCTTCATCTGGATATTATGCAGACACTGCTCATCTGATCTGAGCTGACAATTTATGCATATACATGTAGTCAATTTGCATAAAAATGGGTAAAGTTATGTGGTTGCTCTAAATTCATTTGTATTTTAGGAGTTTCAAATTACACGCAAAAATCACCCTTGATAGTGGCAGACGGTACAAAAGTGTACTTGCACGAGTGCTGGGAAACATTCCCATTACTCAACATTAGCCCACAAGTACAAAAGTGTACTTGCACGAGTGCTGGGAAACATTCCCACTACTCAACATTAGCCCACAAGTACAAAAGTGTACTTGCACGAGTTGTGGGAAACATTCCCATTACTCAACATTAGCCCACAAGTACAAAAGTGTACTTGCACGAGTGCTGGGAAACATTCCCACTACTCAACATTAGCCCACAAGTACAAAAGTGTACTTGCACGAGTTGTGGGAAACATTCCCATTACTCAACATTAGCCCACAAGTACAAAAGTGTACTTGCACGAGTGATGGGAAACATTCCCACTACTCAACATTAGCCCACAAGTACAAAAGTGTACTTGCACGAGTTGTGGGAAACATTCCCATTACTCAACATTAGCCCATACAGTACAAAAGTGTACTTGCACGAGTTGTGGGAAACACTCCCATGACTCAACATTAGCCCATACAGTACAAAAGTGTACTTGCACGAGTTGTGAGAAACATTCCCATTACTCAACATTAGTCCATACAGTACAAAAGTGTACTTGCACGAGTTGTGGGAAACACTCCCATTACTCAACATTAGTCCATACAGTACAAAAGTGTACTTGCACGAGTTGTGGGAAACACTCCCATTACTCAACATTAGTCCATACAGTACAAAAGTGTACTTGCACGAGTTGTGGGAAACACTCCCATTACTCAACATTAGTCCATACAGTACAAAAGTGTACTTGCACGAGTTGTGGGAAACACTCCCATTACTCAACATTAGCCCATACAGTACAAAAGTGTATTTGCACGAGTTGTGGGAAACACTCCCATTACTCGCCCTTGACAAAAATTGTACTTGCACAAGTCCACTACTCGCCCTTGGCAGCAGCAGTAGACCGCAGTAAGCATTAAGGTATATTTACCTTAAGTGCCTTTTATGGGCAAGTGGCTAAGGTGGCAGGTGGTTATTGGGCTAAGGGCATTAAAGTATATTTACCTTAAGTGCCTTTTATGGGCAAGTGACTAAGGTGGCAGGTGGTTATTGGGCATTCACCTTTATAATACTTCCCCTGTTTCCGTACTTGAATCCCCTAGCCTAGAGTTAGAATAAGAACTACCCTATCATCCTCATAAGGACTCCCAAGGCCCCTTCATCTTATTAGGGTCTTTTGTTTGGATTAAGCTTGAGTAGGCCAAAGATGTTCAGCTCGGTAAAGGCATTTTCTCTTAATTATTGGTTACATGATAGGCACGTTTAGCTCTATATAAAGGTCTTTAGCCTTTGCTGAGGTTTTCCAAGAAACCTTTAAGGCTAATGCTCAATGGGGATTTCTCATCAGATGCAACTATATGAGGGTTTATGGTAGTGACTCTTTCTCTTGTGTGATTGCAACACCGGAGAAGGACCCATGGTCTGAGATTTTACCACAAGGACTAAGATTTTCTCACTCATGCAGTCCATTTTCGATCATGATGGACATGGGAGAGTGATACTTTTAGTATCATCTCTACTACTATGACATCCACTTTTGCTTCTGAAACATCACCAAGCCTGATTCCAAACAAGGCTTCTATCACCCTCTTCATGCGGCAAGGGTTACATGCTTGACAACTTTGAAACAAAGTCCTCTACCCACTTCCCTCATGTGGTTTGTATATGCTTTACTATTACGACCACAAATAAATAACAAATCCCAACTACGGATTTATAAGAGCAAAAAATGCTAAGGTCATTTTATCCGGCGTAAGCATCCGAATAATTTGGAATGCGACGTGGCATACCCGAAAGCCCTAAAATGCATGGGAAGGAAGGTTAGATTAACCCCAAAATAATTGATCCAAAAATGTACTTAACCTAAATTTTTAGGGTATGTCCGACCAATAAATTTAACCTACCCAATAGCTAAATCTTGCAAATAAAGCAAAAACAACTGCCATAGAAAGTACATAATGTAAATGTGCAACCACATAATAAGTATCATGTAGAGCAATGTCTAGCCCAGAATTAGCCAAAAGTATTCCAGTGAGTCCTCCTATGGTGAGCAAAAAGATGGACCTTACATCAAATAACATGGGTGTTTTGTATTGTATTGAAACTCTCCCCACCCCCACATGGTAGCATCCAACTAAAGATTTTTAATCCAGTGGAGAAACTGTGATCATGTTAGCTGCAATTTAGTAGGCACGGGTATCAACGTCTAAACCCACTATAAACTATGATGAGCCCAAACAAGAAGTCCAAGAACACAAAACTGAACATTGACATAAACCATGTCTAGATACCTGAAGATCGGTTTTTCCAAAATATGAATCTCACTAAAGAATTTTGAATGAAGAGAGGGGTAAAGCTTAAGAATTCGCTTTCCAGGTGGTATTCATGGTAGGGTGTGCGAACACAACAATTGTGACTTACCATTTTGATTGATGAGAATAAAAAATCTTTAGATTTGAGATAGATTCAAAGGGATAAAGAAAGAAAAAAAAATATCCAAGTGATATTAATTTCTAACGACAGATATCAATGTTCTTTTGATAAATTAGGGACTTTGTTATAGATTCTCTCTCCAAGGACGGAATCAACCAATTTTTATTTTTATTTTGTCAAAATACTTTAATTAAAAGGTTATAATGTCTTACATAACGGAAAATAAAGTCTCACCCAATACCACTCGGGAATGGGGAGTTAAGCAAGAACCTAGCGAGTTGGTTAGGAGTGTTGTGCACCCAATCCCAAGGCAATAAACCATTCAGTTGTTGCCTCGCGACCTAATCCGCACTCGTATTTTTTATTCTACGAATAAAATAGAAAGATACTAATCTATTACAGCAAAAGTGTTTAATATCAAGTAAATAATTCTTTAGCCTAGCGTTAGGAGGAGCTTTGGAGTCCTTGAGCAGTTCCACCACCGTTTTGTTATCGCATAAGACTCGAATATCTCTACGGTGAAAATTAACTGGTGAAATCAAACCATTGCGCACTCCTAATAGCTCAGCTTCTTCAGGGATGTTACAAGAAAAAGACCGAGCATGGCCATGTATTAGTTTACCATTTTTATCAAGAATTAGACAAGCAGAAGATGCATTAAAATCTTCTTTAAAGGATGCATCAGAGAACACAACTATTGTATCATCATTTATTTTATTATTCCATAATTCACTTTTTGTTTTACCTGTACCCTTGCTTTGATTTTCTTTATTGTTTACCTGGTTCACCCATGTTTGGTGTTCAGAACTCATTCTTGTATGTAATACCTGTGATATTTGTTTAGAGGTTTGATCTTGTTTTGCCTCAGAATTTTGTGTTGTATATAGTATATATTCATCATAGGCAATTATTCCTTGTTTTAGGACTTGTATAGGGTCAGGGAGTATTCCTTCATAAATATATTTATTTCTTGATTTCCAAATCTTCCATAGTAAGAATATTCCAATCTCATAGAGGTTTCTACCTTATATATAATTTTGTTTTTGTAAAAATTTTATATCTATGGACCATTGTTCCATTCTTGATGTATAATTTGAATCAGTTAACATTTGTAATGGGGATATTAACCATAGAGCTCTTACCCATGTACAATTAAACATCATGTGTTCTATTGTTTCTTCCTTTAACCCACAAACTTTACATAGACAGTCTTTAGCGCAATTTCTTTTATATTTAAATTCCTCAGTTGGTATTTTCCTTTTTACTAGTTTCCATATAAAATTCCGAATTGTTGGTGGCACCTTTAGGCTCCAAACATCCTTCCAAATTAACTTTGGGGTTGAATAGGAGCCTCCAGGTTGTTCACCTTTTTTCTCAGCTTCTTTTTTCATTTCTAACTCTTTCAGGTGTGCATAGACCTCTTTAGAGGTTACTTCACCATTTTTTGACAAATCCCAATATAAATTGTCCTCACATTTTGTTATGGGTGTATTTATATTTAGGATTTTTTGTTTCATGTTATTACTAAACCACTTAGTAATAATTTCCGGGTCCCAAATATTTGAGTTATCATAGAACAGTCCTGAAACCTTTTCTAGGGGGCAATTTATTGGTTTTTTAATACTTTTGATGCCAGGAATCCAACTTTGTTCCCATATATTAATCATTTTTCCATTTCCAATTTTCCAATGTAATTACTTTTTAATATTATTCATGCCTTCCAATAGGCTTCTCCATCCCCAGGATGGATTGTAGCCTATTTTTGCCTCAATAAAATGGGAGTTTTCATAATATAAACCTTTAAGAGTTCTCGCAAGTAGTGAGTTAGGGTTCTTAATTACTTTCTATGCCTTTCTAGATAGTAAAGAGAGGTTTTTGAGTCTCATACTTTTAAACCCCATACCTCCATTACATTTATTTATAGTCATGTTGTTCCATTTTATCCAATGTTGTCTTTTTTTCTTATTATTATTCCACCAAAACGCAGCTATAGCTGAATCAATTTTATCACATATATTTATAGGTAGCTTAAAAGCTGCCATTGTGTATGAAGTGATAGCTCTAATGACTGACTTAATTAGTGTTTCTTTGCCAGCGTCAGATAGGTATATTGTGTTCTAATTCTCTACCTTTTTATTTATTATATCAGTCATCCAATTTAGGGCTTTGATTTTAGATTTTTCCCAATCTGCAAATAAGCCGAGATATTTACCCAAATTGGGAAGCTTATTCATTCTTAAATAATTCAGAATGATTTGACTTTTATCATAGGGGTGTTTTTACAAAAGACTATACCACTTTTATTTAGGTTTATATTTTGCCCTGAGGCATAGCTATATTCATTCAAGACATTGTTGAATTGTTCCACATCTTCCATTTCAGCTCTAATAAAGAATAAGCTATCATCTGCAAATAGGATATGGCTTAGAAGGGGACGATTCTTTTTCATTTTCAGTCCTCTAATTAGGTTTTTTTCTATTTTATCGTTTATTAAAGAAGTTAGCCCTTGGGTAACAAAACAGAATAGGAAGGGTGATAATGGATCACCCTGCCTTAGACCTTTAGCTGGTCTATCTAATTGTACCTGTTGTCCATTGAGGAGGACTGAATATGATACAGAAGTTACACAGCCTATGATCCATTTTATCCAAAGGTTACAAAAATTCATTTTTTTTAAAAAAAAATTGCTTTTAAGAAATTCCACTCTACATTTTCATATGCTTTAGCTATGTCAGCTTTTATAGCCATATAATGTTTTTCAGTTTGTTTCTTCTGTTTTAAGAAATGGCTTACCTCATGTGCTATAAGAATGTTCTCGGTTATTTCTCTTCCAGGTACAAAGGCACCTTGAGTTTCACTTACAATGTTACTCATGTACTTTTGTAGTCTTTTAACAAGAATTTTTGCGAGTATTTTATATATCACATTTGCATGGGAAATAAGGTTACATTAACCCCGAAATAAAGTGATCCAAAAATGTATTTAACCTAAATTTTTAGGGTATGTCCGACCAATAAATTTAACCTACCCAATAGCTAAATCTTGCAAATAAAGCAAAAACAGCTTGACATAGAAAGTACATAATATAAATGTGCAACCACATAATAAGTATCATGTAGAGCATATCTAGCCCAGAATTAGCCAAAAGTATTCCAGTGAGTCCTCCTATGGTGAACAAAAAGATGGACCTTACATTAAATAACATGGGTGTTTTGTATTGTATTGAAACCCTCCCCACCCCCACATGGTAGCGTCCACCTAAAGATTTTTATTCTAGTGGGGAAACTATGATCATGATAGATGCAATTTAGTAGGCACTGGTATCAACGTCTAAACCCACTATAAACATATGATGAGCCCAAACAAGAAGCCCAAGAACACAAAACTTAACATCGACATAAACCATGTCTAGATACCTGAACATTGACATAAACATGAAAAACATATTGGATTCCTTAAAATCAATATAAGAACTTTGATTACCTGAAAACTAATTGACATAAAAATAATTTTGAAATAATATTATTTAAAAAATATGAATAAGAAGTAGATGGTTCAATTCCTTTTCTTTGAACCTGTATAGTAGTTTTTATTTCGAGAATATGTATCCATATTTTCTATGGTTTACTTAATTTCCTTTCTCTTTGAACCTGTGCAGTATAGTATTTCGAGAATATGCAAGGGCAATATCCATATTCTCTGAATAATTAGTCGAGATAAGCTTGTTTAGTCAAATTTACCTCAACTTCTTATTATTTTTATTTTCCAGCCTTCACATATAATTATTTTTACAAAAAAGTTATAAAACAATAACCTTGACATTGTCTATTAAATACTTTTTTTGTTCAAAAGACTTACTTTTGCAGTCTCTTTAAATATTCAACCTCCGAAAAGTACAAAATGTTTACATATAGGAAAAATGTAACTGAAACAAGTATGTAATAAGCATAAAGAAAAGAGCATATATATTCATAATCTGAGAAAGATAATCAACAGAACACATTCGAATCATATAGCCCTAACAAAAGAAAATATATTCTTACAACAATTTTATTCAACCTTAGGGAAAATGGAATCAAGGTAAGAATGATAAAATGGATCATCCAACCAAAGCTTAGCAATATAATGAGCAGATGAAGTGAGACGATGAATTTCTTCAATTAACCAGATGGTTATTTCAGCTTTACTAGGATGTATTAATATATCTAGCGAAACATCTGAATCCTTTGTCCCAATCCTAAGTTGATCCATTTTCTTTAACTGAATATTCGTAAGGTAATGCAAAGGTTGATTATACAATTGTTTCATCGATGCACCTAAACCTGTCCATGATGTGAATGGGATAATTGAACCACCTTTGTTTGGGATTGGGATTTGTTTCATGTATTCTTGATACATTTCTGCTTTTCGTAACAATGAATCTGTAATAATCATTAGATTGAGTATTAAATGGTTATTATTGGAATATTTAATGAAAATAAAAACATACCTTCAGAGTTTACTTGTATTGGAGGGTTATCAATTGTGATGGTGTTGATAATTTGTGCTTGATCCTCTACATCAGAAGATGAATCGTCTGATATAATATCAACTTGCATTGGCATAGCCATACCCTGTAATAATTAATAATTAATTTAAATAGTAAAGTTGTATTTGCATCTGATAAGGTTTAATTCATGTATAGAAAGTAATATATGAGCAAAACCATACAAATCAGTAATTGAAACACAGATTTACATGAATTACACATAATTGTACGATTTCACTTACAAGTAAATACCATTTGTGTGGTTATATTCACTTTCTTTCAAAACCATTATAAAATTTAGTACAACAATGCATCGAAAATCATATCCTAAGTGTTTATTGCCTTTTAATCAATCTATTAGTATTCAACCTAAGCAAAAGAAAATCCTCTTTTGTTCCATTTTTGACATTTGAATTTATCAAAATCAAGTATAATTACTAGAGTCGAACCCAAAATTCTGAAATGCCCACATGATTTTTTAAGGGAAATTTCGATTTCTTGAACTCATCAAGATAGTAAATGAATTATCTTTTATCATATACAAAAGAATGAAGCGATCATCTATTCAAAATAAAATTATGAACCCTTTCGAATTACAAAGTTAAGAAATTTGAAATCAAATTTGGTTAATAATCGCAATGTGTATAATAAGCACACACACGCACTAACAACACAGACATATACGTAAACACGATACGTACGAGAATTTTCTTACCAAAGATAACGACGGTGCAGTGGCTTTATGTGGTAGCTCTGCCGCTCTGTGGGCCCTGGAGAAGAGGGAGA
This sequence comes from Nemophila menziesii, assembly GCA_029959085.1. NCBI lineage: Eukaryota > Viridiplantae > Streptophyta > Magnoliopsida > Boraginales > Hydrophyllaceae > Nemophila > Nemophila menziesii. Next base: position 7,488,668 of record JARWIR010000017.1, on the reverse strand, counting down.
GAGGGAAGAAGAGTTGAAGCAGTACTTCGAAATTCTAGAATTTAGCTGAAAAAGAGGAAAAGGTAATTTAATGAGGTAAGATAAGTTTTTTTTAAGTCAAAACTGCATAATTATATTAAATTTAAAACGGTTCACAAACGGACAAAAAAGACAAGGGTGATACTTATGCCTTTTAACTTGAAATTATTTTTATATCTCTTTTTTTTTCATACATAAAAGACATTACAAAAAACAAATCAAAGGTTATTAACTATCTAGTACAACTCTAGCAGTTGCACATTCGTTTCTCTTTCTCTCGTGATGAATTATCAGAGGGATCACAGGTTGTGTATTCATTGAAACCCCTTCCTTCGCTAATTTATCCGCACAATGGTTAGCTTCCCGGAATATATGATTTATTTCGAGTTTTGGAAATTTTTTCAAAATTGTGCAACAGTCCTTTATTACTGAAACATACCGACTACTTGAGTTCCCACCGCCCTTCACTAACGCATGGAACTTCCTCGAGTCCAACTCATAGTGAGTAGAGCTCCCACCGCCCTTCACTAGAGCGTGGAGCTCTTCCAAATCAGTTTCAATAAATAACTCAGTATAACCTTTGCTAACAGCCCATCTTAGTCCAAAATGTAGAGAAAGCAACTCAGATATAAATGGAGAATCAACGAGGCAAGCACCCATAAAACCGGAAATGAAAGTACCATATTTATCCCTCACCAATCCCCCAATACCAGCTAGACCCTTTGCGACGAAGAAACTACCATCAATATTTAGCTTAAGGCCATTGCTAGGTTTTACCCAATGAACCATAGTATTCTTAGCGACTTTGACTATCCCACCATCAACACGTTTTCCCCAAGCTAGTATAAACTTATTAGCAAGGGAACTTATCTCATTCCTGAGCTCTAAAATATGTGGCATACTTGACACTTCATTAAACACAAACGAGTTCTGTTTCACCCATATAACCCATATAGTGGCTACGAATATATACGGCCAATCTAGTCCAGAAAACCGAACCTTAGCTTGAAGATGATCCCCAATCCAGGCTTTAATTGCACTTGAATTTACTGTTACACGTTCCAGTAGTCTCGAATTACTTATAGAAGGCAGTGGGGTACCATCGTCTCGGCAAAAACAATTATGCAGCCATCTTTTATTCAATGACAGTAGATAAGATCGGTCACTTGCTGTCATTTCAGTTTGAGCAGCTTGATGTTCCCTCCTCGGTTCTACAGCAGACACATCTGTCCCATTCCCGAGTTTATCAGTCTAGTAGCTTGTTCAGTCTCTAGCACAAATCCAATAGGAAATTCTCATCTTCCTTCAGCGCGTGGAGACCACCTGTCAAGCGCAGCTCCAGCAGCTACAAGATTCCCACCTGCATTAAAACCAATTGAGTTCCAAACCAATACAGCTATTTTGCATTTTAGAAAAACATGACATAGGTCTTCCCTTTCGGCTCTGCACACACTACATTCTTGCGATTCGATAACACTTCTCTTGTACAAGTTATCCGCAGTAGCAATCTTGTTCAAAACAACTCTCCAAAGAAAGACCCGAATTTTTTAGGAGCACTTCATTCTCCATACCAAATCCCAATTGAAAGATACATCCATTTCGCTCTCTCCCAAACTCGTGAAAGCCGACTTCACCGTAAACAAACCAGATGTTTCAAATTTTCATAGAAACTTCGACCCCTCCTCTATATTTACTTCCACAATACCATCTCGAATGGCTTTTACCCCAGGTAATATAGCTTTGCAAGCACTAGATTTATTCCCATTTCGGATTCGGTTCAATAGCCCATTTCTGAAGTATTTGTTTTTTAATACACCTACCCATGCCACCACTTGGTCTTCTTGTAATATTTTCCACCCAAGCCTCGCTAGTAGCGCTAAATTGTATCTTTCGGCACTCCTTATCCCAAGACCACCACTTTTCTTAGCTCTACGGATTTGTTCCAAGGCAACCCAATGAAGTTTCCTTTCTAAATCCGAGGAACCCCAAATGAAATCCCTAACTACTCTGTCATTTTTATTTCTCCATTTCTAAAAAATTGTCAATATTATTTTTTTATTAAAATTAAATAATATATTTTATTATTGAAAATCTGAAAATATTTTTTATAATTTGATATTTTAATAGAAATATCTAATACTCTTTACTCTATTTTAGGGTTGGATAACAACTCTCTGTCTCAAGCAAACCTATAATCTTTTAAGTTATTTATTGCATCTTTTACGTTGATTTTGAGGTTTTAATCATCATCTCCAAAGTTGGGAACAAGCTAATGAACATAACTACTTTCGGGATGGAGGATTTAGGAGGCGGTGGAGACTGGGAGAGTATGTATAATCATAAGATGATCGTATCGAAGACAAAAACTTCAATTACTTGGAAGATCTATACAAATAGTGCAGCAAAACAGGAAAGAAAGAGAAAAAATAAAATATACTAGATGGTGAAATCTCAGATCATGGAAGATAATAAAAATGATAGCATGAAAGAGGAAATAAAGCATAACAAAGACCAAATATGTAGGGAGTATTGGAAGGGCATTCAAAGAACTAAAGATAAGGGGTTTAGATCTGCAATTAAAAGAAGTTATATAATTAATAAAGGACAGAAAGAAGATATTAACATTAATGGGAAGCAAATAGAAAGTGGCTTCGGGTGTTTAGAAGTAATTATGGTAAAAAAGCCAAGAAGAACATAATTACTATACTTGGGAAAAACAAGCGAGTTAAGTGGTGGCAACCATGCAACAAACATCGAGATCTACTCGGACAATGAGTTTGTGATATCTCATAAAACTTACAATTGCAAGCTAAAGGGAAATCTAGTGGAATCCACTTGTATGGTAGCGATGTAAGTGTGCATACAACAATTAAACATCTGGCCAAGATCCAACAAGGTAAATCTAAACCGACCTTTTTTTTACTTCTATTTTAATGCAACTTTGCTCATTTAGTTTCAATCACGTTCTTTGTCTCTCAAAGCAAGTACTTTTCGCTTCTATTTTCTACATTACCTAGCTTTAGAAAGCATGTTTATAGTTTCTTTTCAGTTTCTTTATCTGTGTGTATTAAGTATTATTATCAATCGTCCTTTTATTTTCAAAAATCTCAATCAACATACCAACATGGAAACTCATTCGCGTCACGCGTTACCTCTCATCAAACTTAATGAATCTGAGGATGAAAGTATGGGGTGATTAGATTGGATACAAGGATTAAGTGTGAAACATTACAAAGATGAACTGGTTATGGTGATTAATGTGATTGGACAATATAAGGTGAATTTGAACGGGTTTAGAAAAATTCTCAAGGACAGGTGGAATGTTAGGGGCAACTTTAGATTAACAAAATGTTGCTTTAATATGTTCAAACTTGAATTTGAGGATTGAGATAAATTCATCAGGTTGTGGGCTTTACGTCTAGGGGTTGTTCTGGGATTGCCTGCAGTGCTTAATCAATGTCCAAGAACATCTAGTATTCAACAGATTCATGTAAATTTCTCATCTGCATGGGATCAGTTAACAGGTCTTGCTTTTCACCAAAACATAATTTCTACTATTAAAACTATTAAATGATATTTTGTGGATCTAGAAGATATCAATTTTCCAAAAACTGATAATGAGGTGACAAGACTTTTAAGATTTAGGGTGCGCATCGAAGTTTTTGAACCAATTCCAGCAGGTGTGTACTTACGACAAGAAGATGGTGTGGCTTTGATATATTTTCAATATGAAAATATAGGATTGTTTTGTTTTGCATGTGGAAGGTTGGGACACAAAATTAATACGCGTAAAGAACCTGCAAATAATATTGGAGTTAGTGAAATTTGTCAAAGGTTTATAACTTGGGGTATGGACAATATTGTTCGCAATCCACCAACAAAACCGATATATGGAATAAGAAAAGAATTCATGTAGGTTTTAGTCAATATCTTAAGAACTATGCTTTGGACAGGAAGGATGATACACCCTCTCCTCCTCCAGGATGAGGAAGGGAAGAAGAATTGTGCACCAAAAGAAGGAATGAAGTGAACAAAAATATAAACCAAGACAACATCATGGGGAATGAAGATAATATAAACATAGAAGGAAATAATAAAGGGAATGGGTTCATTACTGAACAATCCCTTCGTCAAATTATTAATCAAGTAATCGCATATGGTACATTAACTAGACAAGCAGCAAGAACAATGTTTCCATTTCACGAAGATAATAAGTTGAAGATCATGAACAATACTAATGACGAGGAAATAAAAGGAAAAATAGAAATATTAGAAATGCATACGGATATGGAAAATAAGAAAATGGTTGATGAAGAGTCAAGTGAAGATGGTGAAGGGTTCAAGAGTGGTAAGTATGATGGAAGATATGCAGGGGAGAATAACAAATCGATGCTTAAAAAATGTTTGAATTACTTAAATCTGAATGAAACCAATACAAAAATGCTTAAGAAAAATGCTAAAGTATTTAAAGTGAAATGTGTGAATACGAAATTAAGTATGGAAGTGGACGGAAATTCAGGTCCTTTTATTCAGAAAAAAGGGAAAGGATCAAGCAATAAGGTAAGTCATAGTGAATTTTTTTATCTTTATGACATTGATAACTATGTTTTGAATGAGGAAAACAATGAGGATCCAGAAGAAGAAATTTTAGGTGAAGAGAAAAGCACGAGGAGTCGTGATTTAGGTGGTGAAGAGACTGACTCTATAGAGAAGAGTGAATTCGCAAGGGAGTATAAAAGAATTACAGGAAAGGTGGTGGCTCGAGAGGAGGGAAGGTTCGAGGACGCGGTCACCCGGATGTGACCGAAAGTGAAAAATGTGTTCCATGTTTTGGAACTGTTAGGAGATTAGGTTACCCTTGGCAGTTCAGGTTTTTGAAGGCTTTATTGGGTGATTATAAACCCGATTTATCCTGCTTTTGCGAAACCATGTTCATTGAGCAAAATGCTCAACTTTATGTTACAATTTTAAATTTTGATACGTTTTTTGTTGTCAAACCTACCAGGAATGCTATGCATTCAAGAGGATTTCTACTTATGTGGAACACTTTGGTTTCTATTTTTGTTATTCATGCATGCCCAAACTTTATAATTATTAAAATGAATGACAATATTTTCCCGTATTGTATTGTTTTTGTGCATGCTTCTGATACCTATAATGATAGACTTAATATGTATAATGAAATTTCTAATTGGAACAACAAACATAATCACCCATGGATTATAATGGGAGACTTTAATGATATTACTCATTCAGTAGAAAGATTAAGTAAAAACATTACTAATTACAGCATATTTTAAATTTTAACTTGTTTATTTCCTCTAATTCTCTATCCGAAGTTAGATCGCAAGGTAATTTTCTTACTTTGATAATTGGAGGGATAGTCAAGAAATCATTAAGTCAAAAATCGATAGAGTATTGGCTAGTACAAAATAGAATGAACAGATTCTAAACTATGTTGTTAATATTACACCAACAACAGGATCACATCACTCACCAGTAACATTATCACCTTTTGGAAACGTTATACAAAATAAAAAATACTTCAAAATTCTGAGTTTTTTTGGTTTTGGCTTTTTTCAACAAATAGTTGGCAATTAGGCATGTTGGAGAAATTAATTGGCGATTCGGCACTCTGGCTGAGGTCGAGTTTCCGCTTTTCATTAGGAGGCTAATTAAAGAAAAAAGGCGGTATCCGAACACCGTCTTACGTTAAACCTTTAATTAAGCATAGGCGGCAATTATCCTGCCGCCTTATTTGAAAAAATGAACCCACCTTGCGTGCGGTGTTCTGAACGCTGCCTTTAGTGTTATTTCTGGGTTTAAGGAAATACGATGTTAGGAAAAGCGCCTTCGTTGATTAAAAGAGTTACAGACTCGTTCATTTAACCTTTCGCAAGAAAAGGTTAAAAAACCCTCTCCACGAGAAGAAGAAGGCGTTCGACGTTGTTCCGTCATTGTGACGCCTACGAGGTGCATTCTTCCAGCCGATTGAAGCATCACATCAATCCCACAACAACAATATCTTTATTCACTCATTTAATTAAGGTTAGGGTTTAGAAATCCGTTTTTTAAATTCCGAATATAATTTAAGTTATATACTTGTAATTGCATGTTAGTGGTGGGTCCTGGTGTGTTACAAAATAATGCAATGAAAGTAAAAGATCCACAGACCACAAGTGTACGGGTCTTTCCAAGTAATAGATAAGTAAAATCGGGATTATCGTCTCCACAGTGATTTAAGTAGTTACTAAATTCGTGTTCAATATTAGAATAGATAGTTTAATTGTCTTAATTAAAAAGATATCAGTGAAGTATTTTGTTTTCTAATTAAATAACTAATAAAATAGATAATAAATAATATAAAATTATGCAAATAAGATAAGGAGATGTAAGTAACTAAGTATGAATATATCCTATTGAATTTATGATTCCTAAGAATAAGGGTGAATGGGAAATTTCACAATAGTCAGGACTCTATAATTTCCTAACCCCCATCAGGGTGGACTTAGGAACTACCCTACCGTATTACAAACCCCGTCAGGACGATTATAAGATGTGTTCAGATGATTATGATCTATACCCATTCGGCTACGTGGTTAGTCAAGCATGTCGGTCAATAACAGACACCACGCGTCTATATTCTAGTTCTCTAATTAAACCCCCCTGTCGGGTGATCACTCGCCACTAAGTGAATAGCCTGATTACTAAAACCTACCCTTGATTCGTGACGTCAATAATAGTAAACAAGTACAAGAATATAGTCAATGGTAATTAAGAACCAATTCAATTAAATGCTAAAATCCCAGATTTAAATTAAAACAGAAAAACAATAATCAATGATTTATATAATTACAACCCTAAAGAGAAATTATGCATAATAAAACTCTTGAATAAATAGCTTAGAAATACCTTATAGACAAAAGAGATCTAATACTAATTTACCCAAATAATAGAGATGGAGAAGTGTAGAATTGATGTAGTTAAGCTCTAGCTCTTGCTTCTTCCTCCTCTAGATCCTCCTGATTGTTTCTATAATAATTTATGTATGTATATTAAGCTTATGCAGACAAGGGATGATTTTCTAAGGTTAGAACTGATATATATAGGTTTTAGGTTGAAATCTTGGAATAGGGGTCAAGTAAAAGAGTCCAAGCCCAACTCAAATTCGTAACCCTAAAATTTAGAAAATGTTATAAACTGTTGTTGTCTTGTTTTGGCCGTAAATTCTTCGTTTAACTCCGATTGACGCGTTCTTTATATCGAAACTGATCGTCTCGGCAATCTCTACACTTTAGATTTAGACTATTCTTACAAATTCTCAACCAATCTTGAGTTATGATCAATTTAATGGACGTAGCTACTGAAATTGAGATTTACTTGACAACTTTTCCTTTCCTAGTTTATCTGTTCCTTCTTTTGTCTCCTGATTTCTTCAAGGTCTTCTTTTCTTATCTCCTTAGAATTGATTTAGCATCTAATTTATATCTATATATCTTTAAAGCTTCACATTAACACACAAATTAAACCAAATATGCTCTAAAAATAATAATTCATCAAATCAAGAGAATAAACAGGAATATTACGAACTAAGCACAAAAGTCAATATAAAAAGACCATTTTCTACCTAAAATGATGTCTCCTAAAGGCTTATAATTAGAACAAAAAGTGAGACATCAGTTAGATTAGTGTATAACGTGTTATATTGGTGAAATACTTAATTGTTTTTTGTATTTTTAGGTAAGCAAAATTGTTCTATTTATATTTTATGTAATTGCACTATAAGTCCTTTTAGTTAGTTGTAATTACAATAGCCTTGTCAAGAGTTTTTATATTTATTTTTAATTGCATAGTTGGTCCTTATAATTAATATAATTTCACTATTAGTCCTTTTAGTTATTTGTAATTGCAATACTAGACCCTTTTAAGTATATGTAATTGCAATTTAAGAGTAATTTATGTTTTTAGTCAATTTCACAATTAGTCCTTTTAACTTTATATAATTGCACTTTTAGTCCCTGTAGTAATATAATTGCACTATTAGTCCTTTTAGTTATTTGTATTTATTTAATTGCAAAGTTAGTCCTTTTAATTGTATTTAACTGTACTTTTAGTCCTTTGTTTTATTTAGTTTTTATTTTAGTTGCTCATTTGGTCCTTATTGCTTGCTAGGATATTATGGCTTCTTTGAGTAGCGATGCCCACGAGCTTTTATGGAGACATACACGGTTTCAACATAAAAGTCAAATGGTGTGGGATAATGTAAGATTTTTGTATATGAATAATTTATTTATAATTATTTGATAATATGTAATATTTTTTCCGTTATAGGGCCGACAAGCCAGTACGATGGTGAGACCCGTTTCTGCTACGGGTGATCCCATTTGTTGAACACTCTGGGTTCGATATGATACCCAAATAGAAAGAATTGTTTTAGACCACGCTTTACTCTCTGTGTTGGTCGAAATATGGAGATGAGAGACGCATAATTTCCAAGTGCCCGTTGGTGAGATGACCTTCACTTTGAGATGATTTTGGGTCTTCCAATCCGAGGTCGTGCAGTGACCGATCTCGAGCCCTCATTTATTTGGAGAGATGCCTCCACAACCCCGACCCGCTCGTAGACGTCAGGCTCAGACTCAGGATCAGGCTCATGAGGAAGGGGAGGAGGAGGAGGAGGGTAATGTTGATGAAGGACAGAACATTATACGGACCTCGTGGTTGAAGTTTAGGTTTGGTAAAGATCCTCCAAATAGTTTTTCGAGTACTTTTTGTTTACCCCTCCATGCCTTACAATATGAAACGTAATGGACGTAATTTTTTATGAATTTGAGTTTGTATCAATCCAATTTTCATAGCTATATCGGTGTTCACCATTGAAAATACTTCTTCCCTAACAAAATCTGAAGTCAATTGTCGGTGATTTTTTACAAGAATTCCGGGGTGACACTTATGTTCCTCTAACCTTACAATCTCTCAAACATTACTACTACTATTATAAACACCACGAATATAAAATCCGCACCCGGCTTTCCTATGTACACATATGCGTGTTACGTATTTATGACTCGTCCTATCCACTTTACATTCCTTGTGATTTTTAATGTGCCACCTACTCACGTCCAACAAAAGAGAATCCCTTGATGTGTATCACTCACCCAACATGAGTTTAACTCCTTTCACCATGGAAGATGGTTGACTTAATGCCCAATCATGACATTCTCCTTTATTGCTCGTATCAATAGGACCAAAATTATACTTAGTTGGAGTAGAAGAATCGTCATCGTCATAGTTACCACTATCTTCATTATCATCACTGGAAATATGATAACCCTCTTCATCGGATGCCTCCGACTCGGTTTCGCTCTCACGGTCATTTTCACTATCACTTTCACAAATTGTCTCGCGAATCGTATCAAGAGTAGCAGAAGTATTTCCCCGCTCAAAATTATTTTTCTTACCCTTTTTACGAGAGATGGGCGCTTGCAATCTACACATTTCTTTAACCTCCACGTAAATCTCAATAACATTGTATTGCTGGTGTCTCCTGGTATGTGATAAAATCACACCCCTAAAAAGGAGGGACACAGACCGCAAGTGTACGCGTCGTCTAAGTAATATCCGATAAACGGGTTTTCGATCTCAAGCACGGATGGATATGACTTATGATGTTATGCAATAAGTGAGGATAATTTGTATGACAAGAAAATAAATGATAAAATATTTGTTGGGATTTGTTTATGAAACTAAGACGCAAATAATTAAAATACTAAATTAAATAATGCAAGTAGTTAAACGCAAATAAATAAAGATGAGTAGACGCAAATATGAGAAGATGTACTTGAGGGTTCCACCTAATCAATATCATTAATGTTTCTGTTTAAGGGTAGAATTGGTATTATTATATTAGTCGGGATTCTAATATGTCCTAGCCCCCTGTCAGGTGGACCTAGGAGATATCCTAAAGTACTATAAACCCCTGTTTGGGCGAATATGCCTCTTCGGATGTGAATTTTTTACCTCATTGGCTATATAACTAGTCAAGCCTGTCGATCAATGACGAACATTACACGTGCATTACCTAAGTCCGTATTCAAACACTCCTGTCGGATGATCACTTTTGCCACTTAAAGTGAATAGCCCAAATACTAACTCTTATTTCTAATTAATCAGAAAAGAAATAATAAACAAGAACAAAATAATAACCAATATATAATACCTAATTCAAATTAAATTATAGAAATCCCAAATTCAGAAACATTAAAAATTAATTAGGGTTCACCCCTTTATTGCGATTCTCAAGGACTAATGTATTTAGCTCATAATTGAATTAAAAACTGAAATAAAAGAAAAGAAATTCACGTTCAATTACAGAAATAAAACGGGTAACCTAATTAAAGGATTGATCTTTTACTGTTGATTGAAGAAAATTGATTCTCCAGCTTCAGCTTCTTCTATCCTTTTGCTCTGACTTCTCTTCTAGCGTTACTGACTTGTGTAATATGAGTTGTGTCTAAAAAAATTAATTCAAAAGGCTTTTATAGGGTGGATAAATCGGATTGGGCTCTTTTTTTATCAAAGGAAATAGGTTAAATGAAATAAAAGCCCAATCCTAATTTGAAATCCCGTAACTGGTGTACAGCTGTTAGTAAAATGGCTGTAACTTTTGAGTCCGAACTCCAGATCACTTCATTACAGTCGCAAAATCTTCCTGTCTCAAAGATGCAATCTTTATTTCACGACTCTAAGGTTGAATCAGTGGCTAAGTAGCTCAAAAACAGCGATTCGCAACAGCCTTCCAGATTTCACTCTCCTCTAATAAATTCTTCGGATCATCTTTTCTCGCCTTTGAATTCTTCGCTCGATCTAAGACTTTAATTCTCTCTTGGTGCTCCATAGGATCCACGGACCTAAGAACTTTACACTAAAAATAAACAAATTAACGCACAAAAGCTCTAAAACGCAATTAATACAAATCCAAGGGGAGAAAACACAATATAACCAATTAAGCTTAAAATTCTATCAAATAAGTCAATTGATCACCTAAAATGATGTCTCCTAAGGGCTAATATTTAGAGCAAAACGGGAGACATCAATTGTCCGTTCCTCGCCCCACCTAGTATCGCATTTATCGTATCCTCACCGACTACTAGATCATGAGACCGTGGAGGAGTTGACGAGATCGGACATCACCATATGAAATCGACAATTACTTCTTTTACATTCCAATTGCAAGCCAAACAAACGGCTTGTTTTAAACCATTTAACCCAACATCTCCTTCGGTCATAAATATTTTGCAATCTCCCTGGTATAATCAACGACACCGTTACCACCCTGAATAATATTACCTCCATAAAAACACAACCACATATAACTCATGTTAACCTAAAAAAACAATAAAACCAAAACAATCAATACTAACTCAAAGACAATATATAAAACCTAATTTTACCTACTCAATAATTATATTAAACTCCTACAAATAATTATTCCTCCAAATACATTTTATTATACAAAATCTTGGAGGTAAATAGCTGAGAAATTGTAAACATGTGTAGGTAATTGCAATAACATTTGAAGAAGAGGATAATATTTGCAAAATTTAATGATTACATGGCCCTCTGCCACCACCTAAGAAATCCTGTAATTTATAAAAAAATTGTTTTTCATTTTTATTGCTCCATAATTTTACCTTCTTATAATGAGTGCCAGGTGTCACTTTCAAGTGTAAAAGGAACAGGGCCTGATGGTCGAATTGTGAAGGTTGATATTGAAGGGTAACTTCCTCGGTATATTTTCTTGAGTTAATTGCACCTTTAGTCTCTCTGGTTTTTGAACCATAGGGACCTTTCGTGGCAATTTTAGAGCACAGGGACTAGAGGATACTCCTATTTTGGGGACTGTAGTGACTAACTAGAATCAACACTATTTTCTTTGCTTACTCATGAATCTTAAACTCCATGTGAGTTATTAAACTGATTAATTAACATAATAACACAAAAGAATATTGATGAGCAGCTCAAAAGCATATGATGCAACACCAGTTGGAGACTCTGATTAAATTACGAATATATCCCTCCTTCATACACAGATAAGAAAGGTACTTAAACATATATAAGGGTGAAGCCACCGTATGGCCCTTTATCTTTAGGCAAAGTGCGCTAGTGGCCCCTAAATTAAGAATTGTAACAAAATGGCCACGCATCATCGTCATTTATCTTTAAGCAAAGTGCGTTAGTGACCCCTAAATTAAGAATTGTAACGAGATGGCCATGCATCACCGTCAGTTGACCGTTAGTCAACGCCACCGTCAGTTGTCATTAGTCAATCCGCGTAGCGCCAACTCAGCGCCATGTCGGCATGATGTATCCTCATTTACACGTCTTTAAAATATTTTTTTTCACACGCTTTTTTTTTTTTGCTCCCTCTTTTTCAACAAGACTGGTTTTGCCATTGCCTTTAAATGATCATTTCCGACTATGAAATAGAAACTTTGAGAAAAATCATATGCCAGAATAGATAGGTTTTGTTGTATATATCATATATGGTTTCTGATTTTGGATCTTGTTTTAGATTTAATTGCACATGTAAATTGTAAAAGAGTCTTTTTCTAACAAAAAACTATCATCAATTGAGCTTTTATGAAATCAAGCTATAGTAATTTTTTAAGTTTACAGAGACTATTCTTTAATTTATCAGTGAATTTTTATAACCTACTCAAGTGACTAAAAAGAGATACTCAAGATATGGTTAAAAAAAAAAAAAAAAAATCCTCTAGAGCTATAATATTCACATTACAAAATTAGCACATCATTTCAAAGAAAAATTGTTGTGTGTATTTAAACACCGAATCATAGAGTGAGAACTTTTTTTAACTATAAAACAAACTAAAGGGCATTTCTGTCATTTCTTCAAAACCCCAGCAAGATCCAAAATCAGTAACCATATCGATACTTTAACGAAGTACGTCCATCCCCAGATTGTCCTACACAACAAACTCAAACAAGTAAATAAAAACTTAATTACACAATAAGTCCTTATACTATCCTTAAGTGATTCTTCCATATCTCGATTATTCATTCCCATTTTAGCCTTTCTTATTCTCTCTAAATAAGCTTCCTTTAACATAAAACACGTAAAAATCAAATAAATCTCTCAGAAAAACGAGAAACGAGAAAATGACTTACATGTGGCATTAAATCAGTGGGACCTTGTAATATATACAATAGAGTTGAACTGTAAAACCAAGAAGTGATTAGGAATTTTGTAACAAGATTAGATAATATTATTAATAAATTATTTACTTACTGGCCAAATTTCATTACATCACCAACATGTAACTCGATAAAAACCCTTTTCTTAACCTGAAACAAACAAGCTCATAAGTTTATTTCAGTAATCCATTTCTTCTCTTACAGAATGTGACTTGCCTGTTTGTATTATTCTCGATCCTTTTTATCTCGATCTTTCCTCTTCCCATTTTATCAGTACCCTACATATATATATATATATATATATATATATATATATATATATATATATATATATATATATATATATGCAACAAAACTATCAGATCATCTTCTGTCTTTTTACGAAAAAATAAAAGTATATTTTTACTTTGAAATTACAGATCTGGAGCAATGAAATACTAAGAAACAAGAAATGAAAAAGTGCTATTTGTTTTGAAGATCTGTAAAATAAACATAAGATAGCATAAGAAAAGGAGAAGCTTTTTTTGCTTACATGTACATATGGAAGTAGAGGGAAAAGGGTTAGTAGTTTGATGGGGTTTTGGTCACGAAAAACATCTTAACTAGCAGTTCAAAGGGTACAAAAAGCTGCTATATAACTAGCAGATCTTACACCTTTTTTTTGTTTTTTTGTATAAAGTATCAGAGAATCATCAATATATTTATATAAAGAGAGAAAAGTAAAGACGAGTGTGTAGTTGTTGCACATAAATTCACTCAAGTTTCTGCAAATCTAAACAAAAATATACTCTCAAGGTAGCATGAAACTGGAAACTGAGCAAATTGTACCACAAATTGATTCTACTTTCTCTCTCTTTTTTAGAATGAGAAGCAAGTTTTATACTGAGATTGATCTTTCAAATGGCATTGACTAACGGTCAACTGACAATTCCGTCAAAAAAGGGCCACCATCGTCGCAAAATGAAAGATGTGTGGCCATCTCGTTACAATTCTTAATTTGGTCTTCACCCCATATATAAATATATAGCATAGCAGATGAGTCAAAATTATATATAAATAGAAAAACAAAATCCAATTAAACAAAACATAATAAAATTATTTCTCTTACTAAAACCAAGCAATCAAGACTAATGCCTACCCCTCCCACCACCACCACCACCACCACCACCAAAATTCCTGCCTGAATTTCCAGAACCACCACCATTCATGTCTGAACTATTATTATTAGGTGGTTGAAAATCCTGGGACCCATTAAACGGACCCGCATTGTATGTTGGACCATTCTGACCTTGTAAACCTTGAGAACCATTAAATACTACACCATTCTCTCCAGCATTCATAAATTGTGGACCATTTTGCCCTTGCATACCATTGAACTGACCTCCTCCATTCATAAACTGTTGACCATTTTGCCCTTGCATACCATTAATTTGTATACCACCATTATTCATCCCAAACGGCCCTTGAATCGGGCCAGGGCCTGCTGTCCAAGGTGAAAATTGTGGTACTGCTCCAAATAAGAATTGCATGGGCATACCATTCATGGGCATAGGCATATTATTCATGGGCATACCTTGCATAGGCATACCATTCATGGGCATAGGCATACCCTGTTGAGAACCCATGCTCTGCCACGGCGCCCCTGACCAACCACCACTCGAAGGTGGTGGTGATGGTGGTGCACCACCAAACCCAGGTCCCTGTCGTGGCTGAGGAACCGCCTGATTCTGTTTCCGATTTTGCCCCTTGTTTTTATTCTTCTTCTTCTCCTTATTATTATTATTATCAAATTTCTCATCAACCCCTCCTCTTTTCTTAACCTTCTGTAACCTTCTAAACTCAGCTTCCTTTTCATCATCAGAAAACTCAACTTCTTCATCAAACTCTTCATCATTCTCATTCGAACCATCATAACCCTTTTTATAAATTTCCGCATTATCAACCACATATTTCGCAAATTCACTAACAAACGAAATTTTTATCCCTTGTTTAATCTCATTAGGTACTTCATCTTCTGAATTAAACCTCACAATATAATACGGGCTTTTCACCGGCCCAAATGTCTCATCCACTAAGCCCAAAGGAGTTCTTGTTTCAGTTATCCATAATACCGAACCTTCACTAAGAGCCTTATGAATTTCCGTAGATTCTACAATTACTTGGGAACCCATAATCTATGTATAAAAAATTATTCATAAATTAGTCCGAGTAATTAAACGGAAAGAAACTAAAAAAGACGATTTTACCCTTACCGATAAAATTACACCAACTGGTTTGGTTTCATGATGGGGTAGTAATGTCACATCCACAGGAGGTACATGTGGGAGAACCTGTATATACGTAAATATAGTTTGAGTTATTTGCTTATTTAGTCCCTTTTATTTATAGAATATTATATTTTAATCCCTTTTTATTTAGTGAGGTTTTCAACAGATCCTAAAAGAGTTAAAATATAGTAATTTATACTTACAGATACAAAGGAAAAACAGAGTATAAATTAGAATTACTTACAATAAGTTCATTTTTTGACTTAATTGGTCCCTTAGGGGCATCTTCGTCATCTTCATCTTCACTCCAAGCAACCATTTCATCAGTTTCCATTTCTACCCCTTTCACTTTTAAAACATTCTTAACTATTCTCCAATCCTCATCAATACTTGAATTAGAATCAGAAGATGAACTTTCACTTTCACTTTCTGAACTTTTACTTACTAATTCTTTCTTATCACCATTAATCCTACTTGAACTAGCCAATACTGAATCAGAAACGCCATTTAAATCTGCAATAATCAATAAAGTGAGTATTAAATGGTTATTATTAGAAATATTATACTAAAATACCTTCAGAGTTGATGCTTTGTGCTTCATATTCCACATCACAAGATTGCATTGGCATAGCCATACCCTATAATACTTAATAATTAATTTATATAGTAAAGTTGTATTTGCATCTGATAAGGTTTAATTCATGTATAGAAAGTAATTTATGAGCAAAACTATACAAATCAGTAATTGAAACACAGATTTAGTACAACAATGCATCAAAATAGTCGATTCCTCTTAACTTTCGGCTATACTTAATGCTTTCCATTATATTGAAGTGTTTATTGCATTTTAATCAATCTATTTATACTCAGCCTAAGCAAAAGAAAATCTTCTTTTGTTCAATTTTTCACATTTAAATCTATCAAAATCAAGTATAATTACTAGAGTCGAACCCAAAATTCTGAAAATGCCCACATGATTTTTTAAGGGAATTTTTTATTTCGTGAACTCATCAAGATAGTAAATGAATTATCTTGTATCATATAAAAAAGAATGCAGCGATAGTCTATTCACAGTTAAAATTATGAACCCCTTCAAATTTAAAACTTAAGAAATTCGAAACCAAATTTGGTTAATAATAGCCATGTGTATAATAAGCACACACAGGCAATAACAACACAGACATATATGTAAACACGATACTTACGAGAATTTTCTTACCAAAGATAACGACGGTGCAGTGGCTTTATGTGGTAGCGCTGCCGCTCTGTGGGCCCTGGAGAAGAGGGAGAGGGGGAAAAAGAGTTGAAGTACTCCGTACTTCGAATTTCTAGATTTTAGCTGAAAAAGTGGAAAAGGTAATTTAATGCAGTAATATAAATTTTTTTAAGGGTTAATTCTATTTTTCACCTAAGATTTTTATTCTATAGGCCTAAATAAAAAATTTAGGCCTCTAAAATTATTTTATACCAAAATTACTCTATATAAATAATATACTCCTTTATTAATATCTTAATAAACTTATAACTACTTTTTAAAACTTAAAAAAAAAACACACACTACACGTACGACATCAAAGCTCTCTCCCATATACACACTAGCTTAAATTTTTCAATTTTTGATCGAATTTCACATAGTTTTCGAAGCTAAATCAACAATCTAAGCTTCTAATCTAAGTATATCAAAGAATTTACGCTAAAAAACAAGGTAATCATCACAATGTTTAAGTTTTTTTTTCAAAATTGTTTTCTTATTTATTTTCTATGATTTTCTGTGATTTTTTTTTAAAATTCTGTTTTTGCATTTGTTTTTATTTCATGGTTATCTATACTCGCCTATAATCTTAGCTCTTAATTCACATTTTTTGTTTTTTTGTTTTATACTGTAATTTACAGTTTTTGGTAATGCAAATGATTTATATGTGTTATGAGTTGCGTTTTGCATTTATTATTGATCATAAACTACTGTTGAATCGTTTTACACTTTGATGGAGTTTTGTTCATTGAATTGTCGTTAGGTTTGTTAAGTAATCATGTGTATATGTGATTTGCATTAATGAAATTTGAAATAACTTACATGTGATGTTAATACATGTTTAGGTACCACATTTAGAGTTGATATATGCAGTTTTTTTTGTTGGATTGCATTTTCTAACATTCAAACCTATTTTTCTGCAATTTTTCTATTACAACACTCTGCAACTACATTTTTGTAGTTCCAGTGTGCTGCAACTATCTGCTTTTCTTGTTAGTTTCGAGAACTACAAAAATGTAGTTCTGCAACTACATTTTTGTAATTCTAATACTACATAAATATTGTTCTCGAAGTACAAAAATGTAGTTCTAGAACTACAACTTTGTAGTTCTAGAACTACATTTTTGTAGTTACAATGTGGTGCAACTATCTGCTCTTCTTGTTAGTTTCTAGAACTACAAAAATGTAGTTCTAGAACTACATTTTTGTAGTTACAGTGTGCTGCAACTATTTGTTCGTCTTGTTAGTATCTAACTTGTTTATTACTCTTGTTTTCCTTTGTTTATATACATACTGACTCTACTTCTACTTTTAGAGACCTCAGGTGGAGTCTACACGTACCATTATGGGTTTGTTTAATTACGGAAACTACAAGACGTTTCGTGTCTTGAACATGCTCGGAAACTATGGTTCCATGGCCACGTACATATGCAGCAAATGGGCCGAGCTAAATCCAAAGTTCCTTTCACTGATTTAACTACTTATTTGCAAGAGACAACCCGAATGACCTCGTACTAACATAATGGAAGGAAAGGACGAGGGTGGACCAAGAAGAAATATGCGATGCAGAAGATGTGGTCGTCTTGGAAATCATAAAACGTTAACTTGTGATTTTTCTTTGAATTAGTTTTTGTTTTAGTTTTTCTTGTTTTACATACAAAACTTGAGTTGTTACTAAATTAGTGATTATTTTGGTTGTTGAACTCTTACTATTTTAATAGTTTATTATACAATAAATGAATTTCAAGTTTAGTTGTTGTTTGACCTAGATTCATTATATACAAGGTTTACATGTTTGGTTGTATTATTTGATCTTTTGACATAACAATTTGAGGAAGTTCAGTGTTGTAGTTGCATGTACAAGTACAAAAGTGCAGTTGTGCAACTATAAAAGTGTAGTTGTGCAACTACAAAACTGTACAACTACAAAGCTGTACAACTACAAAACTGTAGTTGCGCAACTACAATTTTGTACAACTGCAAAATTGGAGTTGGTAGTTGTGCAACTATAATATTGTACAAATACGGTAGTGACGCACTTGAAGACGCAATTACAACTAACAAATTTACAAAAGACGCAAAAAATATCAAAATATTACACTGATCCGAAAAAATATTACATTACACAACAAATATTATCAAATTGTTAAATGATCTTTGCAACTCCAACAGAAACTAAGAACGAATGAAGGGACGGTATAGTCTTCTTTATCTTCGTCATATTCTTCATAGAAGACTTTTAATAATATTACCTATGCAACACAATGAATCAATATTAACTCAAACTATCAAATATCTAAACGCAAAGAATGAGAATAATTTCATAATTTCAAGAATTGAATAAATATAGTTGTCGAGAATCTTAACTGAAACTATCCTGCCATTCTTTGGTAAAGAAATAGTAAAATTCAAATATTCCCCAAAAGAAATTCTTCATTTCCTAAAGTACATAGCATATCAAGTCAGTGGAATGTTTGAAAAATAGTATCAATATCATTGTAAGTTACATCTTATAACTTCAATGTGATTTTTAAAAGATTAATTGTTGAAATCCCATCTTCATACCTGAAGCAGTATTGTATACACGCATATACATTATCCATATAATTATCCCAGCACTATAATCCCAAAAAATCAAAGAAGCAGAAACTTAATCAAACTAAAAAATAAATTATATAAATTTTGTGAAAAAGACCTTTGGGAGTTCTCACCAGCACTGAAGAGGTGTTTTACATCGAGAAGTATGGAATCAATTTTAGCAGGGGACGTCGTAACCAAAAATTCTCTTTTTGATTTGCAAATCGGATTTATTTTCAATTTCTGCCATCGTAGTAGTGAATTGGTAATGCTGATGGATGTTGCTAAAACAGTGATTCATTCCTAGCCACGTTGATGATTGGAAAGAGAGAGGGAAGACGATGAACTACATCGGTATGTCTAAGAATCAAAGATGATTCTACGATTGCTAGTTGAATGTCATTCTCGCTTTTTAGTACACCAATCACTCTCCTTCTCAAATTCCCAAATATGCATTCTCTCATGTACGGCAATCATACTTTCTCCTTTATTAGTAAAGTTCTCAAGAAAATACCATCATTATTCATGAAAATTCTATGCAAAAAGGCAATCTTAGAGAAAGGGGGAAAGAAGAGAATACCCTAGATTTGTATAAATTTTATGCAAATCAGCAAAGCAAGAGTCAACAAGAGACCTTCCTTTCAATAGATTCATTGGAGCAGCAATTTAAGCAATCTATTTGGAGATCGTTATTGATAGTGGTGTGGTGGTGTTACAACGTTGCTCGGAGGTTAGGATGTGCGTAGGTGATTGTGTGGTGGTGACTGAGGTAGCGTTTGTTTTTTATAGTAATAAGTGTTGAATGCTGAATGAACAGCTGAATAGGACTTATTCTGTTAAGAGGCAGTGTCTGAATGATTCAGACTTAGTTTGAAATCTTAATGAAACAGACCCGTTAAGAGCCATTCAGATCTGAATTGGATAGTAAAAACAAACAGTCTTATTGATCCAGTGTCTTAATGAACCAGATTAAGATCTCATTAAGTGCAAACAAACACCCCCTGAGACTATGATGGAAGCTTCAGAAAGGGACGATGGAGCCTCTAATGGTGAGAGTCTCCGGCAATTCCAAAGATCGATTGGTAAATTAAGCGTTGCTTGGTGGTGATGGATGTGGAGGTGGAGCGACTGGGTGTGGCGGTGGCGTATATTAGATGTGAGGTGTCTGTAGCGTCGATTCCATGGTTCGGTGGTGGACTCCGTTTGCAATTGTGAAGTAGAGAGAGGCTGGTCGATTTTTTTTTATTTGATAAAGTTAATTATGTGTTGTTTTGTTCTTATAAGTAGGACATAATTAATTAAGGTTAATATTGTCAAAAGGCCTATAATAAAAAAATTAATTTCTTTGACCAATAATTAGAAGAAATTTTAATTTTTAGGATTAAAAGTAGAATTATCCCAAGTCAAAACTGCATAATCATATTAAAAAAGAATCACAAACAGATAAAAAAGACAAGGGTCATCGTAATGCCTTTTATTTCTCCATTTCTAAAATTTGTCATAATTATTTTTTTATTAAAATTAACTAATATAATTTATTATCTAAAATCTGATTATTAAAATATTTTTACCATTTGATATTGTAATATTGTAATATTTTAATATTTTAACAAAAAAAAATCTAATTTTTAATTAGGATGAACTATAATATTTTTTTACTAAACTCCCACCCTTTTTATAAGAATATATGGGTAAATTAACACCACACTAGACAATTAAAGTTTGGCGAATAATAGTGTTTTGATTTAAAGTATTGAACTATAAACCCTATCTAGAATACTCTTTAATCTATTTTAGGGTTTGATAACAACTTTTTGTGTCACGCAAACCTATTAGCTTTTAAGTTATTCATTGTATCTTTTACATAAATTTTGAGGTTTTAATCATCATCTCAAAAGTTGGGAACAAGCTAATGAACATAACTACTTTGGGGAAGGAGGATTTAGGAGGCAGTGGAGATTAGGGGAGTATGTATAATCATAAGATGATCGTATCAAAGACAAAACCTTCAATTACATGGATATACAAATAGTGAAGCAAAACATTAGAAAAAAAAGAAGAAATAAACACAACACGGAGAAATCTTAGATGATGGTAGATAATAAAAATTATAGCATTAATTAAAGAGGAGATAAAGTAAAACAAAGACCAAATATGTAGGGAGTATAGGAAGGAAATTCAAAGAACTAAAGATAAGGGGTTTAGATATGCAATTAAAAGAAGTTATAGAATTAATAAAGGACAGAAAGAAGATATCAGCACTAACGGGAAGCAAATAGCAAGTGACTTCGGGTGTTTAAAAGTAATTATGGTAAAAACAAAAGCCAAGAAGAACATAATTACTATACTTGGGAAGAACAAACGAGTTAATCGGTGACTTCCATGCAACAAGCATCAAGATCTACTTGGACGACGAGTTTGTGATATCTCATAAAACTTACGATTGCAAGCTAACAGGAAAGCTAGTGGAATCCACATGTATGGTAGCGATGTAAGTGGGCAGACAACAATTAAACATCTGGCCAAGATCCGACAAGGTAAATTTAAACCACCCTTCGTTTACTTTTATTTCAATGCAACTTTGCTCATTTAGTTTCAATCACACTCTTTGTCTCTCAAACCAAGTACTTTTTGCTTCTATTATTTGCATTTTCTAGCTTTAGAAAACATATTTACAGTGTCTTTTCAGTTTCTTTGTCTGTGTGTTTTCAGTATTATTATTAATCGTCCTTTTATTTTCAAAAAACTCAATTAACATACCAAAACATGGCAACTTATTCGTGTCACGCGTTACCTCCCATCGAACTTAATGAATCTGAGGATGAAAATATGGGGATGATTAGATTGGATATAAGGATTAAATGTGTGGAACATCACAAAGATGAACTGGTTATGGTGATTAATGTGATTGGACAATCTAAGGTGAATTTGAACATGTTTAGAAAAATCATTAAGGACAGATGGAGGTTAGGAGCAACTCTAGATTAACAGAATGTCGCTTTAATGTGTTTAAACTGGAATTCGAGGATTGAGATGAATTCATCATGTTGTGGCCTTTACGTGTATGGGTTGTTCTAGGATTGCATGCAGTGGTTAATTAGTGGACAATAACATCTAGGATTCAATAGATTCATGTCAATTTCTCATTTACATGGGTTTAGGTAACAGGTCTTGCTTTTCTCCTAAACACAATGATGAAAGTGGAGAAGCTTGAGGTTTATACTGTCAAGCTTCCATTGAAGAGAAAAGGAAGAAGAAGAAGAAGAAGAAGAAGAAGAAGGTGAAGCAAAATGTAGAGAGAGAAGAAGAATAGAAGTGTAAACGTGTTTATTGCATAGTATTTGCTTAAGCTGAAATGAGCTCAATGCTTTGTTTAAATAGTTGTTACAACTAACTAACTAACTATCAATAATTACAAAGTAACCCCTCTTGTTTTACTTAACTAACAAGTTAACCTATAGACTATATCTATATATCAAGAGCCCCCCTCAAGCGCAACATGTATATTTGATATGTTAAGCTTGGATAAATTGTTGTGAAACTCAACTAATCCAAGTGGTTTTGTAAACATATCCGCAAGTTGTAAATTTGAAGGAATATGAAATAATTTGATCAAGCCTGCTTGAATTTTCTCGCGCGTTGTTTTGCAGTCGATGTCAACATGTTTTGTCCTTTCATGATGCACCGGATTTGTGGACATTGCAATAGCTGATTTGCTGTCTGAATATACGAGTGCTGGAGTGCAATCATTAATTCCATAGTCTTTTAATGCATAAATCAACCATTGAATTTCACATGTTAAAGCAGCGAGTGCTCTATACTCTGCTTCAGCTGAAGAACGACTTATAGTTGTTTGTTTCTTGCTTTTCCATGAAATCAGTGAATCTCCAAGGAAAATACAGAATCCTGTGATGCTTCTTCTTGTGTCAAGACACCCAGCCCAATCGCTATCACTATAGGCTTTGATTTTGAGTTCAGAAGCTGAAGAGAAGAAAAGCCCTTGTCCTTGTGTTTTCTTTATGTAACGCAAGACTCTTTGAGCAGCTTTCCAATGGCTGTTACATGGTTTTGCTAAGAATTGACTAAGTGAGTTTACGGAGTAGGATAAATCGGGTCTTGTTATTGTTAAATACAATAATCGCCCAATTAACCTTCTATAAGAAGATGGATCTTCAAACTCTTGATCATCTTCTTGTCTTAATTTTAATGTTGTTTCCATTGGAAAATTAGTTGGTTTTGCAGCCATAACTCCACATTCTTTTAAAATGTCGAGTGCAAACTTTCTTTGGCATAAGGTTATTCCAGTTGATTTTCGAGCTACTTCTATACCTAAGAAGTATTTTAGTTCACCTAGATCTTTGATTGTGAACTCAGAATGTAGATGCTTCTTTAAGTTCTTTACTTCATCCATACTATTACTTGCTAGTATAATATCATCAACGTATACTAAGAGTGCAATAAATGTAGAAGCTGACTTCTTAATAAAAAGGCTGAAGTCACTTGATGAATGTTCAAAGCCATAAGCTATTAAGGAAGATGATAATTTTGCGAACCATTGTCGTGAAGCTTGTTTTAGACCATACAAACTTTTATTCAACTTACAGACTGTTCCTTTCTGAGCTTGGAGGCCTTGTGGTATAGACATATAAACTTCTTCATCTAACTCGTCATGTAGAAATGCATTGCTTACATCAAGTTGATGTAAAAACCAATTATTCATTGAGGCTAGAGCAAGTATTATTCTTATTGAGACAAGCTTTGCTACAGGAGAGAATGTGTCAAAGAAATCAAGTCCCTCTTGTTGGTTATAACCTTTAGCAACTAAACTGGCTTTGTGCCTTTCTAGTGAACCATCTGCTTTGTATTTTAGTTTAAAAACCCATTTTGATCCAATAAGTACCTACATGGAAAATCACGTCCTTAATGACTCCCCATGGCTTTATCGTGGAGTTGTCTAGGAGCAAAAAATTGATGTCTTTTCTTTTGGCATCTCCCATGCCTAACTTCTCAAACATATTCTTGGGCATGATATTTCTTCCTGAGCCCAAGTCACACGTCACGTTTTCCTCAAAGTTACCACTTATATTTATTTGGAGGTATAAATGTCCCGGAGCTTGCCCCTTAGGTGGTATCTTCTTCGGAGTTTTGGTCAAGCTCTCTTTAGTAAGGTCTACAGTCTCGATCTCAACCTCTACACTCTTACTCTTCTTTGAAGGAGTTTCTTTGAAAACTTTTGCTGTAGTAGGTTTTTTCTCAATTACCTCGAGTTTAGGAACGTTGATTTCTTGTTGGCTTGACATTTCAGATTTAGTATCACAACTAGGATATGTAATTCTAAGTAGGTATGGTGGTGTTAAAAGTAGATGTGGAGGCGGAACCTCTGTCTTATTCTTCTATTTTTCAACTTCTTTGATCCCATCTCGGGTTGTTATGTTGTCTAAGTTGAGCTTCGTGAGGTTTTCTAGTGCTGGAATCACTACACCTATTGCAATTTTATTTGCAACCTTATCCTCACAATCCCAATCTTCAATTGTTACTTTGTCTATGTGGATTTTGATTGGTTCTTTCTCTTCTAAAATTTCCACTTCACTAGGTGTACCTGAAGGTGACTCATTACTATTTTTCTGTTGTATTTTTGGTGCAACTACCTCTTTTTTGGCTCTTCTTCAAGTATAAGACTTCTGTAGAGACGTTGGCCAAAGCTGGAGGCAACGCCGAAGTACTCGAAATAGTCCATCTTCATTGGAAGTAGTGGTGTTAGTGGATGTGGATGTGGCGACTCCGCCTTATTCTTCACTTTCCCAACCTTCTTAACCCTATATTTGATTGTTATTTTAAGCTTCGTGGGTTCCTTTAGTATTGTAATTTTTGCACTTATTGCAGTTTCATCTTCAACCTCATCCCAATATTCGCTTGTTACCTTAATTAAGTTCAACTCGATTGGTGATGATGGTTGTGTAGGTGGTTGACGTCGTCATATTTGTGACATATTAGTCCATACTTGAGACATAACTTTAAGTGTAATTAGTACTTAATTTCGGGATCTCTCCGTATTTATTCATACTTTGCACTTTCTTGTCTAGATTTAGGTGTTTTGCTGTTTTGTGAGCTTTTGCGCGTAATTTGTGTTATTTGTGTTTATAATTTATTTACTTTCTTTCTCTATTATGAACTAATTCTATGCTTGATATTAGCATAAGGGTATGAATCCTAGACTTGTTTTATATCTATCTTAATTTGGGATGTCCTTTTACATTTAATTAAAATTAGTAGTGTTATCTCTGTTTTATGTGCTTTGATATTGTCTGTAGTTCTTGTTGTTGCAAACGTATAGGATTACCATACTAGTCAGATGGTCACCCGGAAGGGGTGTCTAATTATTGAAACACCACATAAGAGTCTAGTGTACGGTAGTGATCCTGACGGGCTTGCCTAACTAGATAGTCACTAGGGTTTGAGATTAATAACTGATCATTGCGCATGGGTCCCCGTACCCAAATCCCCTAGTAATTGTTAGGTCGCCACCTAAGTCTACTTGGAAGGGGGTTAGGAGAAATATAGAATCCTGGTGATTTCATATCACATATTCTCCCTTAAGAAATAGATCATAACACAAGGCTAGTGGGGATTACTTGCTATATCTCGAGCTAAACTCTCATACTACTTCTTTCTTTCTAGTTATTTTCTTATCTTTATTTTACTAAGTTAATTGTTTAGAGTCATAAAACCAAACAAATATTGTAGAGTCTTTTAGCGTATAATTTTATCTACTTCTTTTACTGCACTTTATATTTGCATTAGTCATAGCTAACTTTCGTAGTCCATGCGTACAAATTCTACTTATCAATTAAACTTGCATACAATCTGTGATACTTGCAATGAGTAACGTAGTGGGCTAGGGTTTTTAGTTCTTCTAATATTTATATCGTTATTTTATCACACCCTAACCACCACCAGTGGTGGTTCTACCTTACTTTCTTCTTCTTCTTGCACCCTCGGTGCAATTGTCTCTTTCTTAGTCTCTATTTCAATATTCTCTAACCACAGGTTGAGCTCTTGTCAACTTCTTTCGTATCTCGATCCTTAATAGTTACGCCTTCTAAGCTAATCTTGGTTGGTTTATTCTATGGTTGAATCCTTGAACCCAACAATGCTATCGCCCAGTTTCATATGTAAATATTTTTGTAATTGTTGATTGATCGTAGTGACTTGTGTTAATCTTTGCTCCATTGCTTGAATTTGTTGGTGCATGAGTTGCACTAATGATATGGTAACATTTATTTTTGCTTCACTTTCGCTCCTACTATCGGTTGAAATCTTGTTGAATTGCGTAAGGGCATTTTTTGAATTACTTAATTTTGTAGAGTACTCTCTGACTTTTTCGGATATGTGTTTCATGTTGTTTAATGTTAATTCCATGACATCGTGCTGGTCTTTAGATTTTGCTTCATGCATCTGTAATCTGTCCTCCTAGATCTGCATGGTGGCTACTATTAAGTTCATGGCCCTTTTCAGGTATTGTAAGAACTCATTGTTGGAGCCTTCTTGCGGATTATACATGGGCTGTGGTGGAGCTTGTACTTGGTAGATCACACCTTCTTGATAGAAATTTTGACTTCGGTCCCATGCATATTTGTATTGCTTGTTGCGTAATAGTTCTCTATATTGGAAACCCGATAAGAGACTAAAAAGGAAACGTGTTAAACTGAAAACAAATAAAAACTAATACACTAAATAAATACAAATAAATTAACTTAAAGATAAATTCCCGACAACGGTGCCCAAAACTTGGTGGGGGGAAAGGTGTGATAAATAAAAAAATAAATAAGATAATAATAAAGGACACATACCCTTGACTACCACGAGAAAATCACTACAAGTATTACAGATCGTTTGCAAGTTTACTTAGTAAGTAAAGTTCGTACGCAGGGATTTGATATGTTAGATCTACTTGTGTATATATAGAAATTGTAAAAGAGATTGATTCTTCCAAATAAAATACAATAAAGGAAAAGATTTTTTTGGTTTTTAGAAAAAAGATAATAATGCAAATAAATAAATACTAAAGAATGAAAATGAGAGATATAGCTTAAGTTAGCTAGCATGCAGTTATTTTTCTAAACCAATATTCTAGTTATAAGGGTGAATTAAGCTCTTTTTTTGTAAATAGTCAAGATTCTATATTCCTCCTAACCCCCTTCCAGTGGACTTACTAGGCAACCTAACAATTGAGGTGGTTGAGGTAGTCACTCTAAAACGCTGAAAACTTTTCAAGTAACACATTGGCTTGTAAGATCTCAGATTATTCCTTTGACACAATTTTTACACACAGGTTCTCATACACGTGAACTTGTTCCATGATCAGTAAATGAAAACTTGACCCAGTCTCTAACTACATTTTTTTTATCTACATCATGAGTTCCATATTTAGTGTACACACATTCCCAAATGTCTTTTGAAGATTTTTCGTTCACAAATTAATCAAAAAGAGGGTTTGTCATGTGGTTTAAAAGATAACCCAAGACAGTTTGTTTACCTTATCAAATTTTGATTTTATTTTGGGTACATGGGTGATCCGGGATTGCTTGCACGCACCATGACTAATCCCACAGGGATATACACGCCTCCTTATGTATATTCCCAGGTAAATCAGAATTGGTTACCCATGTTCAGGGAGGGGTTCGAGCCTTGTACCTCTTACTTTACACCCGTTAGGGAAGAGATTCGAACCATGGACCTCCCCTTTAAATGCTTAAGAAATAGCAAGGCTCTGGCCAATTGCAACATCTTTGTCAACGACTCAAACAAGCGGGTCTTCAACTAATACATTTTCAACCTCCAATTGTTAAGAAATATAAGAAGTTTTTGTGACCAACGTTTAAAATTAGAACCATCACAGGGTATGAGTTTTGACATATCTAGTAAAATTTTCAAGGTAGTAGTAGCTAAAGAATAAAATGTAGCCATTCCAGGTATAGTGTAAAAATCATTCTTAACTTATTTTATGGTAAAATAACAATATTTTGGCTGAAAGTGAAGCAATAATCTGTAAAAATGTTGTAGACATAAATAAGTTTAGGAAAACAACCAGTAGCAGAAAGCAATTATTAATAGTGGAGTGGAGAAACAATTGCCTTAAGAACGATTTTGGGGACAACCAAGATGCTAACGTTTTTATCTGATCTCTACCTAAGGTATGACCACTACGACTCTCACTCGTGTATACTCACAAGAGAAGGTGTGTAATCTGTAATATATCTCTCAAGAAAGAAAGATGAAGATATTGATAGTATTTTTGTAAGCTTCTGAATTATATTGTGAATTCTATGAAGTGAACTGAAGCATCAACTATATTTATAGCAGCAAAAACTAGTTGTTGTAATATAAACATTACTAAGGGTGAGCATGGTTCGGTTCGTCTCGGTTTTTGACCAAAACCCAAACCGAACCATATATTTTGGTCTTTTATAATCTAATAACCAAACCGGGTGGTTCGCATTTGGTTCCACATTCAGTTTTTAGTTTCAAATTGGTTCGTTTCGGTTTGGTTTTGGTTCGCTTAGAATTCGGATGCTTGGTCAAAAATATTTTCACCCCATTTTTTGAAATACATTGTCCAATGGAGACTAATATTCCAATACAATTATGATACTATTACTTGTTTGTGTCTCTTGGTGTGTGATAAAATCACCACCCCTTTTGAGAGGGACACTACTCGCAAGTGCACGGGTCGTTCCAAGTAATATGTAAATAATACAGATTTCGTTCTCAGAGATGGCTAGTTATGACACTAGTATTAATCGGGATAGTAGAATTAGTTGTTTAAAAACGAAAAAGTAAATGATAAAGATTTTCGTTTGGTTTTGTTTAAGGACTAAATATGCAATAAAGTGAAATTACTAAAGTGATTTACTGAAATAAAATACTGAAAGTAAATAGATGTAAACGTAGAGATGTACTTGAGTCTCACAAGGGATCCACCTCATCAATGCACTTTATGTTTCTGTTTAAGGGTAGAGTCGGTATCATTATATTAGTCGGGATTCTAATGTCTTCTATCCCCTTGTCAGGTGGACCTAGGAGCTATACTAAAGTACTATAAACCCTTACCTGGCGAATATGCTTTTTCTGATGTGAAACATTTACCTCTTTGGCTATGTAATTAGTTAATCTTGTCGGTCAATAACGGACATTACACGGATTCTACCTAAGTCTGTAATCCAACTTCCCTGTCGGATGATCACTTTTGCCACTAAAGTGAATAGCCCAATTACTAAAACCTATTTCTATTTGTACAAAAAAAAAACAGTAATTAAGAATAAAGTAAAAACCAATATAAAATACTCAACTCTGATTAAATTATAAAAATCCCAAATTCGGAAACATGAATTAAATTAATTAGGGTTCAACCCTTTATTGCGATTCTCAAGCATTAAGGAAATTAGTTCATATTAAAACTAGAAATTACTGAAAATAAATAAATAGCATTAATTGGAAATTACAGAAATAAAAAGAAGAACCTAATTTAGGTGTTGGATCTGGCTGCGAATGGAAGAAATGACTTCTCCAGCTCTAGCTTTCTCCTTCTACTTTTTGCTCTGACTCTCTCTTGTAAAATAATGAAGTGTATGTAAAAATGAGAAAGGCCTATTTATAGTGTAGGAATCAGATTGGTCTTTTTACTTAAGAGTAATAAGTTAAATGAGAAAAGCCAAAGTCCAAATAAGAAATCACGTAACTGATGTACAACTGTTAGTAAAACTGTCGTAACTTTTGCGTCTCAACTCCAAATCACCTGATTCCAATCCCAAAATCTTCCTAACTCAAAAACACAGCTTTCATATTTCAGATCTCCAAGGCTGAATAAGTGGCTAAGTAGCTCTAAAACATCAATTTGTAACAGTTTTCCAAATTCTCCTCTCTATTAGTCAACTCTTTGGACCATCTCTTCTTGCCTTTAACCTCTCCGCTTGATGTAAAACTCTAATTCCCACTTCTTTTCCTTGTATTGGTGCTCCTAGCCTCCATGGACCTAAGAAATTTGCACTAAAAGCAAACAAATTAACAAACAAAGCTCTAAAAATGAAATAACATAATTCTAAGGGGAGAAAATGCAATATAACGAAATAAACATAAAAGTCTATCAAATAAGTCTAATATTCACCTAACATGATTTCTTCTAAGGGCTAATATTTAGAACAAAATGGGAGACATCACTCGTCCATGTGGGCTATTAATATATCAATCAAATAGAAACATATAATCTAACAATACTTATCTTAATTTACAATACTACATAAATTTATAAAATTAAATCTATTATCCTAATTCATACAATCATGATTTATAAAATCAATCAAGTAATTGATAATTAGAATGTTAAGTCAGCTGAAAAAAATCTTCACTAATAGCACCATCGAATAGTAATTTCACTTAGATAATAAATTTTCACCAAAAGTTTCTCGCACATAATTCTTATAAATAAATTCATACATTCCCTGTTTTTGTCCTTCGTCAGTTTGGTTTTTTTGGTTCGGTTTTTGCATAGTATACCAAACCAAACCAAAAAAATTTGGATTTTGAAAAAGTGAAAACCGAACCATTTGGTTTTTCAGTTTTTGGTTTTATTGATTCGCTTTTTTCTGATTTTTAGTTCGGTTTGGTTTTATGGTTCTCATTTGCTCAACCCTAAACATTACACGGGTCAAGCCTATTAAATGTGGGATAGTGGATTAAATATAGTTGTTACAAAACATGTCAAGGTTTTCACAATACGTGAAGAGTAGGTCAAGATAGACTTATTCAATTGTTCAGGAAAATTAAATAAACTTGGTAATAAAAAGAAGTCTATTTTTATTTTTTAAATCTCCAAGACTCAAAACCCGTGACCGGGCTGGGCGGGTGGTGATGCATGCATGTTGGGATAAACCATGTCTCATGGGATAAATTGTTTGGGAGGTAGAGAGAGAATTAAGTAAATAAGTGTCTTATTCTCAATTTGTTGTGTCGATGTGGGATAAGGAAGTCACTTTACGTGACTTATTTACTTCTTTCATTTAATCAAATATTGCACAAGTAAAAAACATAAAGTCCTCCACTTTTATACACATGTTAGAGACCGAGGAGTGGAGGAGAAAATGTATATTCATGGTGTTATGTTTTTTGGTCCTGGGTCTTTGTTTTCGGGTTTTATTGAATTGCAGATTTAGTCGTAGTTGAGAAAATGAAGAGTGAAAATAAATTGAATATGACGGTTAATTTCTATAAATTTTTAGAAAGTTTTAGGGGAACAAATGAAGATTCTGAAAATTCAAGATGCCATAAGTCATAATTTTTTGTAAGAGTCATAATATCACTTTTAAAACTCATAGGGGCTCATGACCCTCCCTGAATTTTACATGGATCCGGCTTTGGAAATGAGAGGCTTGTGACACTGTTGTGTGAAAAAATTAGTTATATTCAATGAAAATAAAATTTCTCGATCGGAGAGAAGGGGAGGGGGTTGAGATTGAGAGATAGAGTTAGGATTTTTTCTGTTTTGTAATATATATTATTTTATCAAAGTTATTTTAGTAATCCATATTTCATGTTTAATTTATTAGTTCTTTTTATTTGGTGATTTCGAGTAAATAAAAAACTCTTAAAGTTTAGGTAGTTACCCTATATATAAAGGTTATGTCTTGCACGTTGTAATTCAATATTAAAGATAGGTTTTATGAGTCTATTTACCCTTACTTTTTGGTGGAATGAAGAGCGTAGAATCCTATGGGGAGGAGTGATTATGATTAAATCTAATGTATTACTAAATATAAAATTTAAGGGCTCCTAAAAGAGGTTATTAAAATCTAAGAGTCAAACACCACATATATAATGCTAAATAGGTTCTAAGAGTCATGAATGCGAAGAAAAAAACTTTAGGAGATGTTATATACTAACTAAGGGTAATGAGAACCCAAGGGATTAAGATTGATAGATTATGATAGTGAAGGTAAGGCTTGTATAAGAACACTTTAAAGGATAATTTATCTAGGTAATAATGTGGACCTTTATTATTTCTAGTACATGCTAACATCTTTAAGGTAAAAATAGGAAGCATCTGAGGGTGAATGTTATGCTAAGTTAAGAGTTGGATGGATATTTTTAAGCTAGCTGACTAAGGGGAAACAATTAAGCACCTAAAGATAAAATTCTTTTTAGATTTTTTAACTTGTTTTAAGAGAAGGTAAGCACAAGCAATGATCAATAATAAATGTTCTCTAGTTTGACTTTGATTTAAAAGTTAGGTTAGTATCAAAGCCTTCTAAGTTAAACCAGGCGATTTAAGGAAAACCTAAGCAATGAATAAAATAGTAGGGAGTTGCTTAGAAAAGATATAAGCGTGCGGAAATATAAAATGCGTAAATGTAAAGAGTTTAAGGAAAGATATTACGCGAGTGTTTATAATGGTTCGGTTTCTCTACTTCTACTACCTAGAGTCATCCCCATAGGATTTTAAAGCTCCATCACTAAACTTCTCCTATCTCTTAAATGTGAGATATAAACCTTTATGCCGAGGTTTGTGATGTCTCCTCATTTGTGATAGATTTATGTTAAGATGAGACATCATTTTTAGTGTTTTAGAAGTTAATAATGTCGATTTTCTTGAGTTTTAGTGCACTTTCCTATTTTGTGTCTTGATTTGTAGAAATAATGTTTTTAGAGCCTATTGGGTTTAATTGTTTATTTAGTGTGTAGCTTTAAAGATAATTATGGAGCTTAATTAGAGTCCAAGTCAAAGACAACAACTTATGGAAGGAGATATGCATGGTAATTGGAGATAAGGAAAGAATTGCTAAAAAGATGGAAAAGGAAAAGCTGCCTAAATCTGGGATTCTGCAAAGATAGGCGTTTTTACCTAATAAAGAGGCCGAATTTGGTAGATTACTCCCAAAGGGTGTAGATAATTCTGTTGCGATTCTTTTGGTATCTTGTGGAGCAAAATCGGACCAATAATAAAGAAGTTATGACCAAAACAACGCAGCAGTGTTTATCTTTATTTCCATACGAATTTGAGTTGGGCTAGAAGTCCATTACCTTAACTCTTCCTCAAGAAAACGAATTAGGTCTTCTAAACACCTATAAATACACCCTTATATCACTTGTAAATCATCCTTGCCTCATAGTAATTAGTTCTTAAGGTTTTATTCTTCCAGTTTATTGTAGAGAGCAAGATTATGTCTTTTATTATTTCTTTTAGTTTATTTCCTTCAGGTATGAACTAAACTTCCCATAGCTTGGGTTTTGCATATGTATAATCTATGAATTCTAATTCTTCTATCTAAGTTTCTTTGGGGATTACATGTTTTAATCTGATATTAGCTTCTTACTTTATATTTGCTTATGTGTTTTGATTTAATGTCTTTCCTAGAATTGATCACTTTAGGATTGTTTTAAGAGTAGTTAGATGGTCACCTTGTAAGGGTGTTTAACTATTGAACCACCACATAATGTCTAGTGTCGATAGCAGTTCTGACAAAACATACTTCTAACTAGATAGTCATTAAGGTTTGTTTTAACCACCGTATCACCAAGACTTGCAGTATTTGCTTAGGGCCTTAGTGGCGTTTGATAACCCTATTTTAAATCACTTCTTGGTTGTGACGTAGCCCCCTTAGTCGCTCTCAAGGTCTAAGGTAGTGGAATTTAGAATCCTGACTAAGTATTACCAAGAGCTAATATTCTCCCTTATGAACTAGATCTATAGATAGAATTAGAAGGATTAGTGCATACTAGCAAAACCTAAGCTATACTTCTCATCTCATATTCTTAATCTTTTACTTTATTGTCTTTATTTTCTTAGCTTTAATTTAGTTTTAATTCTTATTCTCGAAAAACCAAATATATTTATTTACTGTCTTTTAGTTATTTACTTTTACTCGTTATCTGTTCCTACGCGTTTAACACACTTAAGTCCCTGAGAACGAACTCTACTTATCATTAAAACTTGCATACGTCCTGTAATACTTGCAGTACTGTGCCTGTCTAGGGTGAGAGTGCATAGTTTTCCATACTTAATTTGATCTTATTTTTATCACACCCTAGGCGACACCAAGTTTTTGGCGCCGCTGCCGGGGACTTGTGTCTCGTTAGCGTGTGGGTTATCTATTTCGAGTTTTAGTTTTTAATTAGTTTTTACTTTTCAATTTTTAGTTTAGTTTTAGTTTTTATTTGTCCAGATTTACGCTTGTGGTTTGCTTTAGTCTTTTTCAGGTTTCACAGTGTTTAATTCTTGGCCTCCCTTACCGGAGCCTGAGAGGAGCTTCAGAGCTTATAGCAAACGAATTCGTGAGGAAAGAGCCTTGAGAAGAGCTATGGCAGACATACATGATAATGATCCGGAGTTAGTTTACTTTGCTCCAGGAGGACCTCCAGCATACATTCCACCTGGTGTACATTTACCAGTAGGAGAAGGTAATGGGCAGAATAACCAACAAAACCGAGTTGAACAAGATCTACCTGGCCTTAACATACCATTCCATGTTCAACCCATCGGTTACCGCCCTCCTGAGATTCCGAATATCAAATTTAGACCCGATCCGGGTATGCTTAGTCAATTTCAAA
The DNA here is from genome assembly GCA_029959085.1 of Nemophila menziesii. Lineage (NCBI taxonomy): Eukaryota > Viridiplantae > Streptophyta > Magnoliopsida > Boraginales > Hydrophyllaceae > Nemophila > Nemophila menziesii. The sequence goes on along the minus strand of JARWIR010000017.1, from coordinate 7,453,739 downwards.
GTTTCGGACTATATACTGGTACTGCAATTCAAGATCCGGTAAAAGCGATTCAGAAGTTCATGCAGATTTGTGATGCCTACATTACTCCTGGCATTACACGCGAGCAACTGTATTGTCATATGTTTTCGTTTTTCTTGACCGGAAGAGCTAGCGATTGGCTAGAAAGACAACCACATGGAACCATTCACTCTTGGAGAGAGCTTCAAGCCGCGTTCTTTAACCGATTTTATCCAAAGAGCATGAGACTTAAAGATCAAACCGAGCTTGCAAGATTTTCTCAAGAAGATGGAGAAACAGTGGGAGAAGCATGGACAAGGTTTCAACAAAAATTAGCTAGATGCCTGCTCCATGGTTATACACCTGCTCTACAACTTGCTATATTCTATGAAGGTCTTGATGACAAGGGTAGAGACAAGGTGGATAACATTGGAAAGGGTAATTTTGTGTCCATGAATCACAATGAAGCTTCCGAGGTGTTAGAAAATATTATGGAACAAGAAAGAAGTTGGCCTTCAACGCGAGCTTCTGCAGCAAAGACCCGAGGAACGCTTCGTTTAGATGCAGAAACTGCGAACTCAGCTCAAATATCCTCGTTAGAAAATCAAATCAAGGAGCTGAGAATCGCGATGGAGAAGAATTTAGCTGCTACAAAGGTAGTTCAAGAGGCACAAGGTTGTCAACAATGTGGAGTTAACGATCATTCATGGGAAGAGTGCGAATCAAATCCGCAATCTGTTTACTTCATATCCAACCGATGGGGCAACCGCAACCATCCGGGTATGCAGTATTCAAATCCACAAGGGGCCGCTAATCCTGGTCAATATCAATCGCGACCCCAGAACAACTCTTACCAACAGAGAGGTCAGTACCAAAACCAATATCAGAATCGACCTACTCCTCCACAACAACCTGCTCAAGACGCCTTTACCGATACTTTAGATCAAAAAGCTTTACCTCAGTATCCGCAAGAAGGATCTATGGACAATACACAGATAGTACAAGCTCTAGACCGTTTGAACACAACTGTAAACGCTCAAGAGGAAAAAGTCCGAGGACACGATGCCATACTTCAGATGCTAAGTATTCAATTAGACCAAATAAACAAGCATCTAAAAGAACAAAAGGAAGTAAAGGCAATCGAAGGAGGTGAAAACAATGTTGGGTTCGAAGCTTGCAAGGCTATATGCCTTGAAATCGAAAAAGAAAAGGAGGAAGCACCACATGCTGCCATTAGTGCCGTGGAAGTTCCCAGTATTGAAGAAGAGCCAACCGAGTCTAACCCCGAGGAGTCCGACTGTCTAGAAGTTTATCATCTGGAAAGCGATGAAGAAAGAGACGAGTTCATAGAGCTACTGAGAAAGGTGCAAGAGGAGATGCGATCGATGGTAGAGTATGCAGCGGAGTTAGCGAGAGAGAAAGAGGAAGAAGCCTCAAAAGAAGAATCGAAAGAAGATGAAGTGGCACCTGCTGTGCTAGAGGAGAAAGAAGAAGAGAAGGTGGAATCGCCACCTAGTGTTCAACCAGTGTCATCAAATATTCCTGATACAAATCCTAAAGATGACACTGCTCTCAAGACATTTGTAGAGGCGTACCAACCTGAAAATATAAACGCCCAAATGCTTGAAATTGCGAAGAAAGGACTTACACCGCAACAAGTTTTTATACAAGTTATTCCTGAGAAAGAGGCGAGTGTAGAGATCCCAAGAGAGAACCTGAGGGTTTCGAGAAGAAGTGAGAAAGAGCTACCTACTAAGCTTAAAGATCCGGGAAGTTTCAACCTTCCTATTCAATAGGCTCAAGGTGAAAGCGATGTACGATGTGGGTTCTGGTGTGAATCTTATGCCTAAGTCCGTGTTCGAGAGACTTGGACTTCAGAAATCCGAGAAAACTCCAGTGAAGTTGCAGTTTGCTGACAACTCAGTTAAGAGGACATGGGGAACAGTGGAGGACGTCTTAGTCCGAGCAGGTAATATCGCCATCCCTACTGACTTTGTTATTCTTGAGTTTGATGCAGATAAGCAGGTTCCGATCATACTTGGACGGCCTTTCATGGCCACAAGTCAAAGTGTGATCAACTTCCAAGATGGGACCATCACCCTTCATGCAAAGAATGTATCCGAGACCTTCTATGTCTTGGGTAAGAAGCCGAAGAAGTTGGATCCCACCGTGCCTATCATCCACAGCCTTTCACATCACAAAGTCCCTCCTGAGGAAATCCACTTAAAACCTGTGGACACTGAGCCAAACATTGAGTTTGGGGTTGGCCATGAAGTCCTATGGAAAGCCCACAAACGCGAGAACAGGCCACGAAGTTTCAAAGACTCGTGGATGGGACCATTCATTGTCACGAAGGTTGTTTCAGCCAAGGTGATAGAAATTCGCCCCAAAACTGGGGTCAAGCGCAGATTAGTTGACGTTCATAGCCTTACTCGTTGTTGGGGAGGCTATATTCGCAAATCTTGACAGAGGTAACACGTCTAACTTTGAAAGACGTTAAACAAAAGTGCTGTTCGGGAGACAACCCGAAGTTTTTTTTACGTTTTCATGTCTTTTACATTCTTAGTTTAAGTTTATTTTAGTTGTTTTTAGTTGATAATGCATATTTGAGAAAGGTATTAGTGTTTTTGGTGTGTAGGAATCGGAGAAATCAAGTTAGGGAACGCGAGGAAAATTTTTGGAGCGCAAGAAAGCACCCCGCGGACTACCCCATGGTCCGCACGGATGGTCCGCGAGGTCAAAACCCGTACCACGGGTTGCTACCGCGGGTTTGATCCAGAAACAAGAAAAAATTCCACGGACTACCCCGCGGTGCACCGCGCCATTGTCCGCGCCCCAAAAACCCGTACCACGGGGTGAGTACCACGGGTATTTTGACGGAGTCCACAGCAGATACCGCGGTGTACCCTCCGGTGCACCGGACCCTAGTCCGCGAGCCAAAAACCCGTACCACGGGGTCCTACCACGGGTTTAGGTCAGTGAGCAAAAAAAAAAAAATTCGAGCATCAGATGTCGCGGACTACCCTGCGGTGCACCCCATGGTCCGCAGGGGTAGTCCGCAGCGCCGCCAGAGGAGAGAGAAAGTTACGGGATTGAGTTATAAAGGAGGTATTGAGCCTATTATTCCGAAATTATTAAACCTTAACCCTCTCTTTCTTCTCCACAACTCTCCTAACTCCATTGAAGCTCATCAAAACCTTCACCAATCACCAAAACACTACCCAATCATCAAGAAAAACACATCAAACCTTCTCTCCACATCATTACAAGAGAAAATCAAGCTACCAATCATCACAAAATTCATTCAAATTGAAGAATCAAAGAGCCAAATTTCACAAATTCATCACACAATTTCTAAAATCCAAGCCTACCCATTACAAATCATCCTCACCCACATAGAGATTCATCACCAATTCACCCATCCTAGGACAAATCAAGCTTGTTCATCCATTAATTCAAGAGTTAAAATTCAAGGGTTGCTAAAGCTTTGAGTTGGGGGTTAATTGAAGATGACTAATAGAACAACAATCTTATCTAGCAAGAGGGAGGTGAAGAGTAACAAGGGATTGGATTTAAACAAGAAGAAATCAATTGACAAAGGTGCTAGTTCCAGATCAAAGGGTAAAGATAAATTGAAGAGTGGAAAACCTTCGTATGATAGTAATGGTAAAAAGCTTTATTATTATGCAAAGGAAAGAACACTACCTCAACAACATCCTATACCTATAGAGAAAGTGGATACTTCAAAGGCCTTGAAGATTTCTGCGGAGAAACAATTAAAAGAACTACCTTTTGCCTATGAGAAAGTATTCAAGGAGGAAATTAGAGATGGAGAATACAAGAGATTCTTTGAGCTTGGTGAGAAGTTGGGTTGGTCTACGTTCATGGTAAGCCGTTCTGAATTATGTCATGTATTAGTTTTGGAGTTCTATCTAGGCCTCTTTAGCCGAGATAGTGATTGTGTTCCGATTAGAGGAAAGTTAGTTCCTTTTACAGTTGAGGAGATTAGGAACCACTTCAAGTTTAAGAAACTGAAAGGTTTTTGCAAATTTGAGAAAGCAGTTGCTAAACGAAAAATCTTTGATAAGGAATTACTTTTTGAGCATGTTTTAGACAAGGAGAAAGTGCAATTACATACGGGAGAATTGAAGGCACCTTGGCCTTACAAATTATTCAAGCAGATGCTAGAATTTGGCACAATTTCCTTATCCCTAATGTCTTTGGAAACACACGAACTTTGGAGGTGACCATGAAGAACGCGCTACTGTTGGATTGTATTTTGAGAGGAGAAGAAGTTGATGTGGCACAGTTGATCTATGAGGAGGTGATACGATTCTCGGTCTCTCCTAAATCGGTTTATAACGTTAAATTTCCAACTATGATCACGTGTCTTGTGCGAAAAGCGAATGTAGTATTGGGTGAAGAAGAGAAACTCGAGTTTAAGATGAGTTATATTGATAATGCATGGATCAAAGAAAGCCTTCGAAGAGCGGGTTCTACTCAAGTCTCGAAGGAAGAAAAGGAGCAATCTTGGCAAGAGAAGATGGAGGAGCGTTTAACGAAATTTGAAGCAGCTCAAACTTCCTTAGTCAATGATGTGGCACATATCAACGCTAATCAAGTGCGCATCATGAAACTCCTTGAGCAATTAACGAAAGGTCCAGCAATTCCAATCTTGGATGTCAATGATGCGAGGCAATAGCCTCGAGAGTATGTTCTCTTTCTTCCTTACCATTTCTGTAAATATGTTTATCTGCTAATTTTAATTTCTGTTTTCGAGTCCTTTTTCGAGTCGTGGGGACACGGCTCATTTTTGAGTTGGGGGTGTGGGGATTCGTTGTCTCTCATCTCCATTTTTCTGTTTTTGGGTGAAATTAAAATTTTTGATACATGGGAATTAGATGTAGAGTGTGTTTAATAGCTTGAAAGCATAAGCACAGTAGATTGATGATAGTAAGTGATATGTTTATGAGCTATGTATTTGTATGCTTTGAGTATTGGCAGGAAAACACACGTTGATAGTAAAGAAAAGATTAGTAAGCAATGCGATAGAAAGTATGTTCGATCTCAGGGAACCTTGAAAGTGTGTAGGCCGTGAGATCCAAGCTAGTTGAAAAACCATTTGATGAAAGTGCTAAAGGTAAGAAATTTTCTGAATTACATAGTGTAGAAAGTGATCAAGGCGGTTCTTTCATATTTTTAAGCCTTTGAAGCCTTTTTATACCTTCTCACCTTGTGATTTTTGAGTTTAAAAGTTATATCCTTCTTAGCCCCTTCTAGCCTTTCTAAAGCCTTTTATTGAAACATATTATAAGCCATATCCTTTAGATTTTAGGACTTTTCTATATGACCCGCACTCGAATCGCGATGCTTAGACAGTTGTTTTAGAGCTTGAGTTTGGGGTGGTGGGTCCACCATTATGGGAATTATTATGTCGGGATTTTTGAGCTTATTAATTATGCTTTGTGCTTTATATTGAGGATGTTTTACAGCATTGTATTGTAACCCTTTGCCGGGGTAATAGTGAATGAAAAAGAAGCTTCGAGCTAATTTTGCCAACAAGGGCATTAAAAGAAAAAATATATATATGAGAAAATTAGCGTGATATCTCAACATTAAAAGAGAGTCATAGCTATAGAAAAGAGAATTGATTTGAAAAGAAAAGAAAATATATATATTCGAACCGGCAAAGTGGATTTTTATGTGAACATCTTAAGCTTTAATTGGGTTATTGGGGATGCTAAATTGTGCATCAAGGAATTCATTGGGTTGAGTGAGAAACGTTTATGAGAGTAACTCAAGCTCTAGGGCGATTCGTTGATGGCTAGTGAGGAGAGAGCCAAAAGCTCACTCCAAATTATCCTAATATACTATCATACCGTCCCTAAGCCTACATTACAACCTTAAAGACCTTGTGATTCTTTGTTATGTAATTAAGAAGTGATTGAGCCATTAGAGATTAGTTAAGTGGATTCTTGGATACTAGTAAGGTTGATGAACAATCTATAGCTCTCAAGGGGAACTGAGTAAAGTCCCAATCCTTCTTACATTGTGAAACTAATCTGATCTTGAAATCAAGCCGTGTTGACTGGGGATATGAGAAGTGTACAGGTATGTAGTTTATAAATATTATTGCATGAAATTTTCTGAGTTATGTGCTTTAGGTTTATTCTATATATTCTGCTATGCTTTTTCCCTTGTGTTGAGAATTTTATAAGTGTGTATTTCTAGACTTCCCTATGTTTTTATCTTTTATTGTATCGGGACGATACAACTTTGAGTTGGGGGTCTTGATGTCTCCTCATTTGTGATAGATTTATGTTAAGATGAGACATCATTTTTAGTGTTTTAGAAGTCAATAATGTGGATTTTCTTGAGTTTTAGTGCACTTTCCTATTTTGTGTCTTGATTTGTAGAAATAATGTTTTTAGAGCATATTATGTTTAATTGTTTATTTAGTGTGTAGCTTTAAAGATAATTATGGAGCTTAATTAGAGTCCAAGTCAAAGACAACAACTTATGGAAGGAGATATGCATGGTAATTGGAGATAAGGAAAGAATTGCTAAAAAGATGGAAAAGGAAAAGCTGCCTAAATCTGGGATTCTGCAAAGATAGGCGTTTTTACCTAATAAAAAGGCCGAATTTGGTAGATTACTCCTGAAGGGTGTAGATAATTCTGTTGCGATTCTTTTGGTATCTTGTGGAGCAAAATCGGACCAATAATAAAGAAGTTATGACCAAAACAACGCAGCAGTGTTTATCTTTATTTCCATACGAATTTGAGTTGGGCTAGAAGTCCATTACCTTAACTCTTCCTCAAGAAAACGAATTAGGTCTTCTAAACACCTATAAATACACCCTTATATCACTTGTAAATCATCCTTGCCTCATAGTAATTAGTTCTTAAGGTTTTATTCTTCCAGTTTATTGTAGAGAGCAAGATGATGTCTTTTATTATTTCTTTTAGTTTATTTCCTTCAGGTATGAACTAAACTTCCCATAGCTTGGGTTTTGCATATGTATAATCTATGAATTCTAATTCTTCTATCTAAGTTTCTTTGGGGATTACATGTTTTAATCTGATATTAGCTTCTTACTTTATATTTGCTTATGTGTTTTGATTTAATGTCTTTCCTAGAATTGATCACTTTAGGATTGTTTTAAGAGTAGTTAGATGGTCACCTTGTAAGGGTGTTTAACTATTGAACCACCACATAATGTCTAGTGTCGATAGCAGTTCTGACAAAACATACTTCTAACTAGATAGTCATTAAGGTTTGTTTTAACCACCGTATCACCAAGACTTGCAGTATTTGCTTAGGGCCTTAGTGGCGTTTGATAACCCTATTTTAAATCACTTCTTGGTTGTGACGTAGCCCCCTTAGTCGCTCTCAAGGTCTAAGGTAGTGGAATTTAGAATCCTGACTAAGTATTACCAAGAGCTAATATTCTCCCTTATGAACTAGATCTATAGATAGAATTAGAAGGATTAGTGCATACTAGCAAAACCTAAGCTATACTTCTCATCTCATATTCTTAATCTTTTACTTTATTGTCTTTATTTTCTTAGCTTTAATTTAGTTTTAATTCTTATTCTCGAAAAACCAAATATATTTATTTACTGTCTTTTAGTTATTTACTTTTACTCGTTATCTGTTCCTACGCGTTTAACACACTTAAGTCCCTGAGAACGAACTCTACTTATCATTAAAACTTGCATACGTCCTGTAATACTTGCAGTAATGTGCCTGTCTAGGGTGAGAGTGCATAGTTTTCCATACTTAATTTGATCTTATTTTTATCACACCCTAGGCGACACCAGTTTGTCTAGGCTAAACTACAACCTAAAAACTCGAGACTTTTGCCAACTAAGTCACAACCGGTGATACTTTTTAAGGCTAAGGTACAAATTACAAAACCCCCTTTTCTCTAAACTCTAGTGAGATAATATTAAAATATGATCTTATGAACTCCTTTGATGAGTTGGTTATTATAAAGCTTCTAATAATCTCCTTTATAGTAGATATGAAATATGAGCTTTGAGGTTGAACTCCTAGATAAGAAAATGTTAAATTTAAAGCTTTATGGTGATCTTTGATTTGAGGGGATAAAAAGATGATGATGATGATAATCAAGCTAAGGATTGAAGATAAGGACTTGATGTTCACTAGCTTGAGACCTCTTAATTTGATATGGATGAATGGAGGTTTGTCTTCCTGTGTAAGAGTTGAGAACTGCATTCAAGAAGTTTCCTTTTATAGAAACACAAACTCCCCAACGAATATAATTAAAATGTCATACTTTGATGCTAAAAAATCTTTCTTGTGGTAAACCATGTCACCATGCGAGGTATCGCCAAAACATTTTGTTTCTTATTTCACTCAACTGATATAATCCATGTGACATTTGACTTGGTATTTAACCATGACTCCCAACAACTAGTCTTGTGATATACCATGGCTTAGGAGAGGTGGACATCTCCCTTGTCTTTTTGTGTCTCAAGAAAACTTGTAAGATATAGTTAGAAGAATTATTGCAAAGGGGAAATATAAATATGGGTAAAGCCCTCGTGTGGCCCCTTAACTATGCTCAAAGTGCACGGGCCGCCCCTGATCTTCATTTTTACCCTTTTACGCCCCTTATCTTCACTTTTTGTGACACCGTTAGCCCTTTTTCCATTTTTCTGTCAGTTTACTGTTAGTCAACGCCACAAGGCGCCACGTCACCGACACGTCACCGCCACGTCACCGCCACCCGTCTTCCTCAGCTTCATCCCTAACTTAAAAAAATAATACCTTGAAGGTTTGAAGGTTTGAATGCTTCAAACCTTCAACAATGGAGAAAAAATAAAAAAACATTCTCTTACTACCTTCTTTCCATTCACTACACCTTCTTCTCCTTCTCCATCTAAAGACCCATTTCATCAAAACCTCAAACCGTTTATTCATTTGCTAACCATGCTCAATGAATCGGTCTGCAACACTTAGAAAGCCAAAAACCACAAAAACCCCAAAAGCCTTCCCTTTCTCCTCTCTCTTCCTCCTCAAACCTCTTCACTCCGCCACAGTAAGGCCGTTAGGTCGAAATCTTATTAGAATTGTAGAAAGGCCCAAAACACATAGGCAATAGATATCAGACCATTTAAAGCCCAATCAGTAAGGATAACGATAATGAGTAATATTGAAACCATAGCGAAAGAAAGTGGAAACACACCACCTAAAAATATCAAATCTTCACAGGTTTCCTCCTTATCTTCTCCAAATGTTAATATGTTTAAGTTGTATTTCTTTAGTTATTCACATTTCTAATTATAGCCTTCCCTTTCTTTGTGTTTTTAATCTTTTAAATCTGTCTTATCTAATTGCTAAACATTATATTATTTATCTGTAGTAATTAATATTGCCTTCAATGTCATGCGATTGAACTAATTTTCCATGACATTCTGTAATCTATTTGTTTTAATTGTAAAACTATCAAACTTCAGTATGTTAATTTTGCTGAAATTCTCCTTGGAGTTCTTATTGATTCATTTGGCTTGATTCTACGGCTATTAGTTGGAGTGCATTGTTAATTCTGTATATGAACGACATTTTCACACACCCAATTGCTGATTTTCCTAATTTTTCACCAAATTCTTTTCAGGCCAAATGAAAACTATAGATAGCAACGGAAGTGGCGTACTGTGGTTCTTCAAGGATAGAGGATTTGATGATACAAGTATTCGAGAAATGTTCAAGAAATGCAAGGATTTGAGTATTTGGTGTACGCAAATTCACAGCTATTTGTAAAACCTTCGAGATGAATGAAACCTTCGAGTTGATTTGAATGAAGGTTCAACAATCGAAGTTCTGAATTTATATGTAGTGAAAGCCCAAGATCTTCGTTTTGGGTTGATTTTCTTCTTCATTAGAATAATTCTGGAAATTCATCAATGAAGTTCCAAGAAAAAAACGATCTCATGGAATCTGCCATAAACGAAGAGTTTGAAGAGTTTGGGTTTCATTAAATGTATACCCAGAAGATGGTTCTGCATCTGGTTCATGAGTTTCAGCTTGGTTTTGTTCAATTTTCTGGTTTTGGTTCAATTTTCTCTCCATCTTCTATTCTCTTCATTTTATGACTTGTTTTTGAATGTTTAAGCTATGGCCGTCATTAAAGATGAAACAAGAAAGCTTGGTTTGGATTTCTGTGAAAATCTAATGTTAAGATTTTTTAGCTTTTTGTTTCCTCCATTGATGAAGGTTTGAAGCATTCAAACCTTCAAACATTCAAAGTTTTTTTTTTTTTTTAAGTCAAGGACGATGCTAACGAAGATAGAGGCGGTGAGGTGGCGCTGAGGTGGCACTAACGTGGCGCCAAGTGGCGTTGACTAACGGTCAACTAACAGAAAAATGAAAAAAGGGCTAACGGTGTCACAAAAGGTGAAGATAAGGGGCGTAAAAGGGTAATTTTGAAGATCAGGGGCGGCCCGTGCACTTTGGGTATAGATAGAGGGCCACACGTGGCTTTACCCTATAAATATATGTGAACAAATAGTTATAAGACACTTCAAGGGCCGCTTTTTGGAAAGAAAAACGTTAGATTATTTACGAGAATTATTGTTTGAAGATTGGGGAGATTTTTCAAATATTAAATACGATCAAGACAATTAATAAAGAGTGTTAGGCTAACAAAGACAGCTGGATTTAATCTTTCTAATCAAAATTATTTAATGTAGGTTTTTTGGATATCAAAAAATTAAGTCGTAAGTCTGTTAAAAAATAATCAAAAATTTTAATATTATAATTTTATTTCTTCTAATAGCATATTAAAATTAAAATTTTATGGGTGATTTTACACTTGGTCTAACCGAATAATGGATGATGAGCTCGTCAAGGAAAAACTTGATCGGGCATTTGTGTGTACAGATTGGCTAAGTAGTTTCTAAAGGCGATCATTATGGTTCCACCAACTATTGGATCAGATCACTCACCTTTAATTTTTTAGTTGGATCTTATACAAGAACCATTACATCGCTTTTTCAAATTCAAATAGTTTTGGACTAATAGCCCGGAATGTGTTAGGGTGATAGAAAGAGCTTGGGAGAACTTGGGAGGCTGTATTACCAATCGACATAACCAATCCCAACTTAAAATTTGCCAACTTCAACTTGAATACCTAAGCTGATATGCTATGAGGAGAACTGGCCTCGTAGAGGAAACAAGGGAAAAAGCCAATATACGATCAAATATAGCAAAAATAGTTGTAGCCCAAGCTTTTCACAAAAAAGTTTGTCCGAAAATAAATTAGATGAGGACCTGGTGTTACGAAAGAGGGAATCTGCTATTAATGTAAAGCAGAGAAAGATCTTACCAAATTGGAAGGACCATATGTCCCGAGCAAGGAAACATACTTGGGAAATTAATACTCTAACCGAGGAGAACACCTGATAGCTACTTCTCCTGGAATACGGAGCACTTGCAAAAATTCATCAAATCGGTCCCAAAACTCGAAAATCATAACTCATATTATTGGATTTCTTTTTTTGTTCTGAGATACATGACAACAAACAAACCGAGGAAAAGATTTCTGACCTAAAAAAGTTAATAGAATGTAAAAATCCTTTTCTCGGCTTCCGTTAAGGGGTCGACCAACAAATTCCCAACGTGAAAAGTCGATGTAATTTAAAAAAAAAAATCGGCTCCCATTAATGGGTCATCCAATGAAGTCCCGATCTAAAAAAGTCGATAGAATGTAAAGAAATCATGGTTCCCTAAGATCATCTACTAGGGGTTGGTCAGTGGATTCCTGACCTGAAAAAGTCTATAGAATGTAAAAAAATAATGGTTCTCTATCAACAACTAGGGGGTCGGCCAATGGATTCCTGACTTGAAAAAGTTGATAGAATGTAAAAACCTTTTCCCGGTTCCATAAGATCATCGACTAGGAGGTCACAAAAGGATTCCAGGCCTAAAAAGTTGATAGTCTAGCTATGCTAGCACACCGAACTTGAAACCATGATCAACCCAAGGGGTCAGACAAAAAAGTTGCAAAACTAGAAGCTTGCTAAAATAAGATGGTAGGTACGCCAAATTTTTTGACACTAACATTGGGATGTGCCAAAACTATATGCCTCCATGAAGAGAAATTTTGTAAAACCGACATAGTATTGGTGATTACAAAAATATCGTAACATCAACGTAGTCTTGGCAATCAAAGAAATTTTGTAAAACCTTCATAGTCTCAGCAATCAAAGAGTTCTCCTAAGACCGACGTAGTCTCAGCGATGAAAAATGTATTGTAGGACCGACATGGTCTTAACAATCAAATATTTTTTTAAGACCGACGTAGTCTCGACGATAAAATAATACTTTAAAATATCGATATAGCATCAACAAAAGAGTCCAACTATATCATTTGCAAGAGGATTTGATTTTTGTTGTCGGGAAGGATAAAGAGTTAACAATGTCTTTGTTGTATGCCGGCCCAACAACATAGTTAGCTAGAGTTTCTTGTCTTTTGTAGGAAATAGTGAAGATTAAGATTGAAAAAGTCTCATCACCTGATTGAAAAGACTAACAAAGCCTTATGCAACCAATGATAAAGATCTATGAAGTCTCGACAGCTGAAAGAAAAGACCTATGAAGAGACTTGAAAATAGATGATAAAGATCAATGAAGGCTCAACACTTGAAAGAAAAGACCAACAAAGCCTTGGAAACCGATGATAAAGACCAACAAAGTCTGGGCACTTGATGGAAAATACCAAAGAAGCCTTGGCAACCGATGATAAAGAGTTTTGAAGTATCGACATTTAAAAGTATTTGTTTATGAAACCTTGGTAACAAGTAAACTAGACTCTGATAGCTAGTTATCTAGGGAGAGTGGCATCTAACATATCCCTTATATTGCCCGAGGCAAGGTTGTAGAAGGTCGGTAACAAGCAACATAGATGCCTCGAAAAACATAAATTTAAAAAGAAAGATGAATAGAAGAAAACCACCATAAATAAAATAAAATTCGACTAGAGCATACAATAATTGAACATGTAAACGAGACAGAATAAAAAACACAAGGTAAAATATCCAGGAAAGGAATAATAACACATGGAATAGGTGACTATGAAAGAGCCAATGGCACGGTATTGAAGGAAGAGGGTCGAGTGCGAGGCTATACCAGGAGTTTAATAGTGAATACATCCTCTTGAGTCTGAGATATATGCAACACCAATTTGGTTAGCCGACGAGGCATTCAGGACAACTAGAAAAACCTACTCGAAAACAAAAATCTCCGAAAGCCGCGATAAAAATTAAGAAGGGGAGGCACTGACATCATAAAGTCATATCGAAAAACGAAAAGATTTAGAAGAAGCATTTTATACACTCTGAAAAAATAACCAGGTAGACCTAGAAGGATTTTTAAGGAATCGAGAAAGTAAATTCCTATAAGGGTATGGTAGGAAAAGGGAAGACGTACCTTTGACAGTAAGCCACAAAAGTCTGTTACTAGTAACAAGCTAAAAGTGATGTTCACCATCTTACGACATGAACAAGGAATAGAGGGTCCAACGGATAAAACGAACCCCATATGAGATCTTAATGGAGTTTCTACAAAAATATTGAAGATAATTAAATTCAGATTAACCCTCTCCTCCCACGATAAAAAAACAAAGGGGTAATTGACGAAGCAAATCTCTGGCTACGTCAGGGTCAGAAAACATTCATAAAAAAAATTATCAAGAGGGTCAAGCTATCACTCGAGAAGAAAATAAAGGAAATATAGGAAATAATGGTAAGGAGAAATTCATAAATACAAAATACAACATATAATACTAGACAAAAGCATTTCCTATCAACTACTACAAAGAAATACTATGTCTAAAAAATACAAATATAAAATATAAAGGGTGAACCCCTCTCTTCACTTGGGCATCGAGTCTAACAATATAGAAAGTGAAAATATCACAACGTATCCCAGAGCGTTTCTAGTGCATACTTCCGGAGAGAAAGAAGACGCCAAGCAAAATTCGCATAGTCGAGTGGGCTGGCACACTTGCAGATAACATCGTTGGGAAATGAACCCAAAATTTAGGATAACAAGGAGTGGATGACTGGAAAACCACATTCTCTTTACACCTGGAAAACCTATATTGAGATGAATAACAATCGTGTATGTTGTCAACATATCAACACCTGACACCCACTAAGGCCATGGTAAGCTCGGTGAATAAAAGAAGCCAAACTACTGCTTTACCACCTCCAAGTTCCTAAGTATTAAGGAGCACATACTTTGACCCCTCATATTATCCTGAGGAAAAGCCGGGTTATATTTTGACATATCTACCTTTTATAGAAGTAGTAGCCTATTGTGTTCGCTTGACGAGATGAAGAGTCAAACCTGGCATTCATCATTTTTTACTTGAATCAAGCAAGTATCAACCAACATATTCACTAAAGTACCAAAATATAGTGATCTTCTGTAAGAAAAAGACCAAAAATCGTGAGTCAAGATCATCCACACAAGAAAAATCAAAAGGGAGCTGAGTAAAGTAAAATCAAGTGGTTCAAAAGTGAAGAAAAGAGTAAGGGCACGTTACCGTCAAGATTACTGTTTCTAGGTTTGAGGTATTTTGATCACGGTTTGAAAGAGAAAACATAGTAGTTGAGGTTTGGAAAATATAAACCCTAGGGTCTTCACTTCCATAGTGTAAGAAGGTTGAGGAAGAAGGTAGGTGTTTTCTACTTTTTAGAAGGAAAGCAAGCTTATCCCAAAGAAGGGGAGCAGAGGGACAATAACCGTTTTCTTATATTATAAAGAGACATAACAAGGAGGGATTGATAGTGAAGGGGAGACATCACGATATTTATAGTAGGAAAAGTATCGTCTTGCTTCCCAAGGTAATTAATGGAGGGAGACTTCTCATATTCCAAGGAACGGTAACAACCGACATAGCCTCGACAGATCAGAGTTATCTGAAAAACCGGCGTAGCATCAGAAAAATAAAGATATCCAAAAGACTAACGTAGCCTCGGAAAAACAGAGCTATCCGAAAGACCGACGTAGGCTCGTCGAACAGAGTTAACTAAAAGACCGACGTATATCAGGAACAGATTATCTAAAGGACCGACATAGCCTCGACATACAAAGTTATTTGAAAGACCAACGTAGCCTAGACAAACAAAGTTATTTGAAAGAACGACGTCGTCTCGACAAATAGAGTTATCCAAAAGACCGACCTAGCCTAGTCAAACGGAGTTATCCGAAAGACCGACGTAACCTCGGCAAAATAGAGTTATCTGAAGACCAACGTAGCCTCGACAAAACAGAGTTATTTGAAAGACTAGCGTAGCCTCGACCAAACAGATTTGTCTGAAAGACCAACATAGCCTCGACAAGCAGAGTTATCCGAATGACCGATGTAGCCTCGACAATCTACAGAGAGAAATGTCCCAAAGTAGATATAGCTTTGGCATCCCTATGCCAACTGTTGTCACCCACCTAAAGCATCACTCCTAAAATATAATGTCAACAATTTAAAGGGAATAACTTGTTTGACCGATGTAAACTCGACTACCAATCCCATCAATAAAGATCAACGTAGTTCTTTGAACAAGCACATCTGAATAAACACCGATATAAGGTCTTAGCCTCATAACAACTAAAAAATAGCAGAAGTTATGAATTCCTTTCCATCGCATCTAAACGAAAGATACTGATCTCATAAAACAAGGGGGTATTGATAAATCAAAATATAACGCCAATACTCGACTTCGCTGAAAGAAACCCTGACACACTTAAAGCCGAGGAGGTCCGCTATGCTTCAGAATAAACACACATACACCTGAGGAAGATAACGATCAGACCTCAATCATGGGACAGTTTCCCGAGGAAATGTTATGCGCACAAGTATCATGAGGGAAATATGCCATAGCAGGAAGGTAGTTTCCCCCGGGCTTATGATGCACACTCGCCTTATACTTAAGTATGCCAAGCATCCTTTCGCGTATCTATCATCATCTATTAATACCTCCGGTCCAACACAATCGACACTTCTGGTTACTCTCTCTAAAAATACTTTATGTCTCGCTCTCTCTCTTAAAATGGTTGTGGTTAATATACAGTCAGTTAAGTCTCCATAACTCCTTGGTTAATAAATCCCTGATAGAAAAAAATACTAATGTTGAGCGTCAAAGTGTTATCGGGAGCGTACCGTCCTTTGATCGTAACTTAGTGTCTGGTTTCCGAAAGGTTGTGTGAGGTTAGCAGATCCCCAAACCTTCATTAAGATCCACATAAAGAAGTAAGACAAAACTCTTTGCTCGGTCATCAGAAAAAATACCATGTTACCTACTTTTTTCACTGTATATTTTATTATCCCTAACTTTTCTCTTTTTCTACCTATACATATGTATATATGATTTTGTGGTTTGATTATGTTCTTATTTTGGATCGAGTAGGGTCTCGAAACTGATAGTAATATGATTTTCATATCTATCACAAGGTAATGATCTTTAAGTGAAGTCAGACATAATTTTTTATAAGTATGACTATTTCTTTTTTCTCAAGGTTGGCATGTATATTATTCTATTACAAATATATCATGTTAACCGTTGAAGCCACGAGTACAAAATGTACGCACGTTTAAACATGAGGAAAATACAAATTGAAGCCTACTTTTGGCTACAATTATAATTTAAAGCTTAGTTATGAAAACTTATTTCTTAAGGCCCCTTTTTAAATTTCTGGTTGAACTTTTGTCCATTTTACCCTTGTTCGTCGTGGGTACGGACCCATCTCGTTTTGACATTTTCATTCTTTTTTTAATTAATTTCAACTAAGTTTTATGTGTTTTTTTCTGGTTATAGAGTTTACATGGGACTGGCCTTATAATGAACAAAACGAACTACGGGCTGGCCCCATACTGAACGAAACTAACTTGGGGGGCTGGCCCCATAAAGAACAAATATTAAATCCAGACCATAACATAGAAAGGAAGCTTCAGGGGCTGGCCCCTTCATGAACAACACCAACAATTTACTCAACTGATCCAATCAACAAAATCAATACCAATAAAACAAAACATTTTCAAAAAAACAAAAAAAACAAAACCGAAATCGAGTTAATCATCTTCAAAACGAAGCAAAAAAAATTCAAAAAACTTATACACGCTTGATAGGGCTGGACCCATCTGCGGTTTCTGTTTCCTGGGGCTGGACCCATCTCATTTTTGGGCTTCCTGGGACTGGACCCATCGCGTTTTTGGGCTTCCTGGGAATGGACCCATCTCGGCTTTGGGCTTCCTGGAGCTGGCGATGAAGAGCGCGTACGGTGGTGGATCCACGAACTGGAGCGGGGGTGATGATGAAGCAGTGTGGTTACGGTGGTGGTGAAGCTCCAGCGCGGTGGTGAAGCTCCAGATCTGGACTCGATGGTGGTTGGAGCTCCAGCGCGGCGGCGAGATCTGAGCATCCTCCACGTCGCGGGTTTGGCCAAGCAGCAGGCCTATATCACGTCGAGTTCGTCGGATTCTTCTACAGCAGCGGCGAGGGTTCATCGAGCTTCTCTGGTGCGGGTTTCGCTGCTGCAGCTCCGAAATGAAGGTGATGATGGTGGTGAGGCTAGTTGACGGTGATGATGGAGGGAAGGGTGGTGGTGGTGGATCTCGACGGCAGAATCTTCACGGCAGCAGTTCTCGACGGCAGCAGCAGCAGCATCTTCGACGGCAGCATCAGCAACATCTTCACGGCAGCAGTGATGAAGCTCAGATCGAGGGGGGTGGGATGGGTTTCGGTTGTTGCAGATAGTGAGAGAGAGAGAGAGAGAACTAATGGGGTGGGGTGGGGTGGGGTGGGATGGGTTCGGCTCTTTAATGGGGATGGGGATTGGGTTTTTTGTTTTTCAATGATAGGGTTAGAGTATGGGGCATTTTGGGCTTTTTATCACTACCAATTAGATCCCAACTAGTAGTTAGAGTAGTGGACTTATTTTATAAACCCATATGGCCATTTGGCTTTATAAAGTTAATACCCCTTTAAACATAGTGTGGAAGAGATGTACACTGTTTAATAAAGCGTGGAAAGATAAGGATATATTACGTCTTCAAAACTATACTCTATTAGATTTTAGATAATACATCTTTTTTTTTTGGACAATGTGAGGGTGCGGAAGCACCCTGTGAAAATAAAATATTCATCCAATGCCTAATTTACTAAAAGCTACAGATAAATCGAAAATACTAAGCGTATTTTGATTAACAAAAGTTGCCACGTGCCTAGCTTCCTTCGTCAATTTATCCGCTTCCCTATTGAGCTTCCTGTTAATGTGCTTAAATGAAACAAGCCCTCGCTCTTCAGTTTTGTAGATAATTCTTCGTAGGATAAGTTGGATATTCCAATGTGCTGCTGACACCTGCTTTATACCTTGAATAATCTCAAGGTTGTCCGAGTGGTAGTGGCGAATCCAGAAATACAAATTAGGGTAGGCTTCATGTTATGAGGTTTCGAAGACAACACCCTAATTTTTTTAGATTTTATCTATTTTTCGCAGACAATAAATTTTTCTGCAGTGGAATTCAAGAATCAAACCAAAATAACATGTTTCTACACAATATTAAATCATTATTAAAGATTAAATATGCCTTTATTTTTTCATTTGTATTTTTTGAAGATCAACATTATAAGTATTGTATTACTATAAAACATGTAATTAATTTATAAATATTAAGTAAACAGAACTGTTTGGCAGTAGTTTAGTTATTAAAATTACAAAAATAAAAAATAAAGTTGAGGGTGGGCTCAAGCCCACCAAGTCTCTTAGTAGATCCGCCACTGCCGAGTGGATAATAATTTTCCTCTACGGGAAATTCGCTCCAAGCTGTGTTGCTTCAAAAACCGCTCTCGCTTCTCCCCTTAGCACCGAATTGCAATCAATACTAAGACCGTGTTTGAACATTGAGTTGTTTCCAGATTGATTGCAAACGACTGCGATTCCCGTAGGTTCCCACTTGTTCGAAAAAGATGCATCACAATAGAATTTTATATCTTCATCCTGTTCATTGCTGTCAGTTCCTCCACTCTGTCCTTCTGTACCGTTAAATCCTTTGTAACTTTCTTTAAACCAGTTAATCCCATGTATATCTTGCATCAACTTTTTTGAGGCAATATTAATCCCGGTTGCATTAGCTGCAATACCTTCATGAATGCCTTTCATTTTTGCTTTCCAAATGTTCCACAGGTTGATCATTAAGAAGTTTCGTACTACAGTCTCATCCCATCCTCCTTTTGTAAACGATTTTATTGTCTTGAGAAACCACTCTTCTAATTTGTCCTCCATTACCTCTTGTATCTTTATTTGTAGAAAGGATCCCGCCCAGATGTCTTTACACATATTACATTGTAAAAGTAAATGTTCAATGTCTTCTTTTTCGTAGTTACACCATAAGCAGTTTTTGCCATCTGCGCAATTTCTTCTAGACAAATTGACTCTAGTCGGTATTGCGTTGTTGACCAATCGCCACATAAATAATTTTATTTTTTTTGGGATGTTCGATTTCCATATGGTTTTCCAAATTTCTGATTCTTGCATAGCTCTTGTTTTTGTTGTTGTAGCTTTGTTGTTATTTTGTTCTTCTACTATCA
This sequence comes from Nemophila menziesii, assembly GCA_029959085.1. Lineage (NCBI taxonomy): Eukaryota > Viridiplantae > Streptophyta > Magnoliopsida > Boraginales > Hydrophyllaceae > Nemophila > Nemophila menziesii. The sequence goes on along the minus strand of JARWIR010000017.1, from coordinate 7,434,126 downwards.
CTTTATACCCTGTTTTCGTATCATAATTCCCATCCTTGGAGTAGGGCCAAATAAATTTATCAATTACATCAAATTCCTTAATTTTTGTTTTCCTTATGAGGTGGATAATCGGTTCTGGAAAAAGATTGTCTATTATTTCGAAATCCTTCTTCATCATGCATGAAGAGTACGCATGTACCATAACGTTGGAAGACAGATAGACTAATAAGATAAATTGGTAGTCTGACATCACAAAATGACAGCTTTCATTCCCACATTACATAAATATTTTGTCTAGGTTATTGCATGCTGACGTAAAATTAGGGATGTTAATGGGGCAGGTTTACCTATCCCTGCACCCTATCTTACAAAAAAATAGAAGCTCCACGCCCCATTCCGTCCCCGCGTTGTTCATCCCCACACTCCGCCCCGTTCTTTTATTCCCCGCGGGGCGTGGGTCTACCCGTGGGTTTCAATTTGATCGTTCAAAATTTTTTTATTACTACAAGTTTTATTATTTTTAAACTCTCAAATATTCCATTTTTCAGAATTTGTATTATGAATTTTAGACAAATTCTTCCCTTGGAGTTGCACTTTGATTTGATTATTTTAAACTTTGTGTATTGTAATAGACGCACACAAACTTTGATTTGAATAGTTATTGAAATTAAATTATATATTACATATTATAAATGAAACATATTAATTATATATTATATACATGCAGGAAGGGTTTGCGGGGTAGAGAATACTTATCCCTACAACCCGCCCCGCTTCGTGCGGGTTTTGAAAATCCATTCCACAACCCGCCCCGAGCCCCATTTAATACCTTAAAACCCGCCCCGTTTAAAATGAGGTGGGGCGGTACCTGCAAACCCGTGCCCCTTTGACATCCCTATGTAAAACAATTAAGTTATAGACTAATGTTGTTTTTGTCAGCCGTACAAAGAAAATGGTGTCAATATCACCCTATTCCCAATCTGCCAAAACTCAGGACCAGCGTGTTCTGCTAATCCCTCTCGTAAGTCCGCTGCCTAAATTTACGCGCTGCTTTGTCAGCCCATCCATTAAGACGTCTCAGAAAGTGACTGAAGGACATTAGTCCGTGACTTTTCGCAATCTTCTGAATCTGCCTAACGAACGGTCTGATCTTCTACCACGCAGCTGACAACTTTTTAATACCTTGAATAACTTCAAGGTTATCCGAGTAGATAAAGATCTTTCTACCCCTATCCCGGGATGCTAGTTTTGTAGTCTCATACACTGCCTTAGCTTCTGCCTCGGTTGCCGAATCCGCCCAGTTTGGTGCTGAAAAGACATGTGTGGCTCCAGAGATAATATTCTTATGAACAATCTAATAGACTAATGTTTCCAATACTATTTTATGTTTGTCCCAAAAAAGAAAAACCGTTTTATGACATAAGATTTCTGTTTTTAAATATCTGGCTTCCAAAAAAATGAGTGACTATGAAACTAATATAGGATAAAATTGTCAGCAGAATACCGAGACTGCACTCTGATTTCATGCCTCGAAAATCAATCAAATTTGAATATTTGCTCTAGCAGATCAACCGTCTATCTTCTACGCTCAACCGTTAACCAACTTTTAACTTTTCACTTTGATACTCGGTTGGTCGTAGGGATGGCAACGGATCGGATTATTGAAAAAAAATCCAAAACCATGTCCATATCCATTTAATTTATTAAAAACCAAACCCTAACGGATTTAACCATCGGATTTACTTTTCAAAACCATAACCGAATAATTCGGATTCGGTTTTTTAAACGGTTTTTCGGATTTTAACCATAACCCGACTCGCGAGGCGTCCCTCTCACAGTAGGATTCCTAACCTCGCCTCGCTCTTGTGACATGCCAAACTATAACTCTCTAAATATATTGAAAATGTTGAAACAAGATCACAAATACATGAAAAATTTCCAATATATAAAATATTATGTTGATCTTTAATTAAATATCGTTTGTTACTTCTTTTGTTAATTCTAATATTGACATTTTAGTTTTGAGATATGAAAATACTTTTTTATCTATATTACTATAAATATACAAAAATAGATGATAATAAACGGTTTTTGGTTATTCGGATTTATTTTTATCTAAAATTTTAACCTAAAGAATTTAACCATCGGTTACATTTTTCAGAACCATAACCTAACGCTTTTATCCATGGTTGCATAATCGATTTTTAATCGGTTCAAATTTTCATCGATTTTAATTTTAAACCATAACCATTTCCATCCTTATCTATAGTTGGGTTGAGACTTTTGGCCTTTTGGTAATTAAAAATCAAATAAATATAAGAAAGATGGACTTCACAATATAAAAATACATGGATTTTAGCCTTTAGTATGTAAAATAAAATCAGATTTATATATATATATATATATATATATATATATATATATATATATACATAAAACGGATTTTTCGGTTTTTCGGATTTTTTTAAATCTAAAACCATAACCTAACGGTTTTAACCATCGGTTTCACTTTTTAAAACCAAACCCTAACGGATTTAACCACGGTTACATAATCGGTTTTTATTCGGTTCGGTAATCCGTCGGTTTCGGATTAAAATCGTAACCACTGCCATCCCTATCTTGGAGAGCTTTAAGCTCTTTTTGAATTGCAGAAATCCATTCATCTGAGGTTGAAGCTTGTTTATAAGTTGTTGGTTCTATTTGAGAAGATATGTTCTCAATGTAGTTGGCATATTTTGATGTAAGTCTTGATGTACTAATGTAATCTTGTATAGGATAAAGTGGTTGAGGTTTTGAGTTACAATGAGAGGTTGAATGGTATATATAATCCTTCAAATAAGAAGGTGGTTGTCTATTTCTAGTTGGTCGATTTTGTTGAGATATTGTAGGCTGATTATCTGAGTTTTGTGTGTTATTTTGATTAGTGATAATGTTGAGATTTAGAGGTTATATATGAGTCAGAAGGAGGGAAAAGAAATGTGTGAAGGTTTTGAATAGGTTCAATTTCTGAGAAGGGGAAAATAGTTTCATGAAAATTACATTTCTTGAGATTATTATCTTGTTGTTTGAAATGTCTAGGAGTTTGTATCCTTTAGTAGATGGAGGATATCCTAAGAACACACATTTTGTAGCTCTTGTATCAAATTTTGATCTGTTTTGTTGAAGTGTTGAAGCATAACAAAGTGATCCAAACACTCTTAGATGATGTAAAGTAGGTGGTTTGTTATATAACTTTTGGTAAGGAGTAAGATTATCTAATAGTGGAGTGGGCAATCTATTGATTATATAGGCAGCTGTAAGTATAGACTCAGACCAGAACTGTAATGGGAGATTTGCTTGAAACATAATAGCCCTTGCAGTAGTTAAGAGATGTTGATGTTTTCTTTCCACTAAACCATTCTGTTGTGGAGTTTCAACACAACTTAATTGATGAATTATCCCATTGTGTGTATAGAATGTTTGAAGATTAAACTCAGGTCCATTATCTGATCTTAACACTTTAATTTTTAAGCCAAACTGAGTTATTATCATTTGGTAAAAGCTGTTTAAATGTAGGTGAACTTCTGACTTAGCACTCATTAAATAAATCCAAGTTGCTCTTGAGAAATCATCTACTATTGTTAGAAAGTATCTATGACCTGTGTGAGAGACTTGTTTGAAGGGACCCCATATGTTACAATGGATTAAATCAAAACAAGACTTTGAACTAGATGTAGAAAGAGGAAAAGAAAGTTTTCTTTGTTTAGCAAAGTGACATGGTTCACATACATTGTCTTGTAAAAAAGTAAATAGAAGAATCAATCCTTTTGAGTGCAAGTAATTTTGCTCTTGATGGATGTCCTAATCTTGAATGCCATATATCATCCTTTCTTGTTGAAACAGCTAAGATTTTATGAGGTGTTGATGAAGACTTTAGATAATAGAGTCCATTTCTTTCATAAGCAATCCCAATCATCCTCTTGTGTCAATTTTGATATTGAAAGTAAATTGCACTTGAAATTTGGAACACATAACACATTTTCTAATGTAATGTGGTCGTTTAAGCTAATACTTCCTTTATGTATTGCAAATATTGTCTCTCCATTTGGTAATGTAACAGGAATATGAACATTTTGCGGCTTGTTTATGTACATAGAAGCTGAGTATATTAAATGATCAGTAGCTCCTGTGTCTAAGATCCAATTAGAGGTGCAAGAATTACCTTCATTGATTGTGACTTGATGTACAGCCGAGTTGTTCATCTTTTCTGTGTCTGCAAGAGCCATGAGTTTGCTTATCTCTTCTAGTCTGAATTCATAGCTATTGAGAGGCTTGAGTGCCTGTTCATTCTTGAATTCTTCTTGAGTATCAACAAGATGTGCAGAATGTTGTTGGTTTTGAACAATCCTTTTACCTTTAGGTCCTCCCCATCCAATTGGATAACCATGTAGCTGATAGCATTTTTCAACTGTGTGACCATAATATCCACAATGTGTACATATGACTCGTTTCTTTTCTGCAAAATTATTTGATTTCTGGTGAGGATATTGAGTGTTCTTTGAGTAAAAGGCATGAGTTGGTGCAGAAAAACATGAATTTGACAACATTCTTTGACTTTCTTCTTGTATAAGCATTGCAAAAACAGAATTTATCTGAGGTAAAGGAGTCATTAGCAGAATTTGACTTCTTACTGCAGCAAAAGATTCATTCAAACCTATTAGAAACTTGATCACGAAGTCATTATTCTGTCGTTCAATCAATGAATCAAGAATTTTACAGCTGCATTGGTTCATATTTCCACAAGAACATATAGGCATAGGCCTAAAATGAACATATTCATCCCAAAGCGTCTTGATCTTCGCGAAATATTCTGAAATAGTGCTTGAATCTTGAGAAATCGAGCTAAGTGATTTCTCAAGAACAAAGACTCTTGTACCATCGCTTTTCCCAAAACGCGTTTTTAGCTCATTATAGAGATCATGAGCTGAGTTTACATACAACAAGCTACCTCTAATTTCTTTAGAAATTGAATTAAGCAACCAAGATAGAACAAAGTTATTAGCTCTATTCCAAGCTGAGAAAAGTATTAAATCTGTGAGAGGAGGTTGGATGATTTCTCCATTAATGAAGCCAAGTTTATTTTTAACCGATAGTGCAATCTCAATTGCACGACTCCATGACAAGAAGTTTTCATTGTTAAGAACTTCCGAAACTAATGAAGCTCCTGTGTTTTCACTTGGATGAATGTAGAATGGCGATGAGACATTCTCTGTTACAGAGTTAGCCGCCATTGAAGAGGTTTTTGGAGGTCTTGATTTCTTGATCTAAAGCAAGAATCAGTGTCTAGAATTGCGGAATTAAGTTTTGCTCTGATACCATGATGAAAGTGGAGAAGCTTGAGGTTTATACCGTCAAGCTTCCATTGAAGAGAAAAGGAAGAAGAAGAAGAAGAAGAAGAAGAAGAAGGTGAAGCAAAATGTAGAAAGAGAAGAAGAATAGAAGTGTAAACGTGTTTATTGCATAGTATTTGCTTAAGCTGAAATGAGCTCAATGCTTTGTTTAAATAGTTGTTACAACTAACTAACTAACTATCAATAATTACAAAATAACCCCTCTTGTTTTACTTAACTAACAAGTTAACCTATAGACTATATCTATATATCAAGACACAATTTCTACTATTAAAACTGTTACAAATTTTTTTGTGGATCTAGAAGATATCAATTTTCCAGAAACTGATAATGAGATGACAAGAATTTTAAGATTTAGGGTGCGCATCAAAGTTCTTAGAACCTCTTCCATCATGTGTGTACTTACGACAAGAAGATGGTGTCGCTTGGATATATTTTCCATATTACAATATAGGATTGTTTTGTTTTGCATGTGGATGGTTGGGACACAAAAGTGATACGTGTAAAGAACCTGTGAACAAGCCTGGAGTAAGTGAAATCCGTCAAAGGTTTATAACTTGGGGTATGGACAATATTGTTCGCAATCCACCAACAGAACCAATATATGAAATAAGAAGAAGAATTCATGGAGGCATTAGTTAACATCTTGAGAAATATTCTTGGGACCAGAAGAATGATACACCATCTCCTCCTCCAGGATGGGAAGGGAAGAAAAATTGCGCACCAAAAGAAGGAATGAAGTGAAGAGAAATATGAACCAAGACAACATGATGGGGAATGAAAATGTAAATATGATAATAAATAATAAAGAGAAGGTGGACGTTACTAAACAATATCTTCGTCAGATTATTAATCAAGCAATTGCAGATGGTACATTAACTAGACAAGCAGCAAGAACAGTGTTTCTATTTCATGAAGATGACAAGTTGAAGAGCATGAACAATACTAATGAAGAGGAAATAAAAGGAAAAATGAATATGTTAGAAATGCTAGATGGATATGGAAAATAAGAAAATGGTGGATGAAGAGTCAATTGAAGATGGTGAAGGGTTCAAGAGTGGTAAGTATGATGGAAAATATGCAGGGGAGAATAACAAATCGATGCTTAAAAACATTTGAATTACTTAAATCTGAATGAAACCAATACAAAAATTCTTAAGAAAAATGCTAAAGTATTCAAATTGAAACGTCTGAATACGGAATTAAGTGTGGAAGTGGATGGAGATTCAGGTTCTTTTATTCAGAAAGAAGGGAAATGATCGAGCAATGAGGTAAGTGATAGTGAATTTTTTTATCTTTATGACGTTGATAACTATGTTTAGAATGAGGAAAACAGTGAGGATCTAGAAGAAGAAATTTCAGGTGAAGAGAAGAGTGTGAAGAGTCGTGATTTAGGTGGTGAAGAGACTGACTCTACAAAGAAGAGTGAATTCGCAATGGAGTATAAAATAATCATAGGAAAAATGTGTTCTATGTTTTGGAACTGTCAGGAGATCGGGTTACCCTTGACTGTTCAAGTTTTGAAGGCTTTATTGGGTGATTATAAACCTGATTTAGACTGCTTTTGCAGAACCATGTTGATTGAGCAAGATGCTCAACTTTATGTTAGAAATTTAAAGTTTGATGCGTTTTCTGTTGTCAATCCTACCGGGAATGCTATGCATTCAGGAGAGTTTCTACCGTTGTAAAACACTTCGGTTTCTATTTTTGTTATCCATGCATGCTTAAACTTTATAATTATTAAAATGAATGACACTATTTTCCAGTATTATATGGTTTTTGTGCATGCTCTTAATACCTATAGTGATAGACTTAATATGTATAAAGAAATTTCTAATTGGAACAACAAACATAATGACCCATGGATTATAATGGGAGACTTTAATGATATTACACATTCAGTAGAAAGATTAAGTAAAAACATAACTAGTTTCAGCATATTTTAATTTTTAACTTGTTTATTTCCTCTAATTCCCTATTCGAAGATAGATCAAAAGGTAATTTTTTACTTGGAGAAATAGAAGGTATAATTAATATAGTATTGGCTAGTATAGAATAGAATGAACAGTTTCGAAACGCTATAGTTAATACTCCACCAACAATAGGATCTTATCACTCACCATTAATATTATCACCTTTTGCTAACAGCATACAAAATAAAAATTACCTTAAATCTGAGTCGAATTGATAGAACACCAATAATGTGAAGGAATAATTCAAAGAGCATGGGGTGAGCCGAATGAAGAAGGAAGTTGGTTTTAATTTTGGGGAAAAAAGGAGACAACAGAAGAAGCATTAATGCGATGGAGTAAAATAACATTTCAAAATATTAAAAAGAAGATAAAGAATTAGAAATGGAACTAACCAGACTCAACAATGAACCTTTTTCACAAAGGGGGGTAGACGAAGAACAAAGTATACGGGAACAATTAAAAGAATATTGGAAAAAAGAAGAAATCTACTAGGTAGATAAAGCAAAAGATAATTGGATTCATGGTGACAAAAACACTAAGTATTTTTTTTGCCTTAACAACAAAACGAAGGAATTATAATAGGATTCTTAAAATAAAAGATTGTTAAACTAGTATTTACATAGGAAATAGATGATATACTAATAAGAATACCAGATAAAGAATAAATGCGCAAAGAAGTTTTTGATCTTGGACCAAGTAAAGCACCATGACCAGATGTTTTTAGGCAAATTCTATAAAGAATCTTGGCATCTTGTTGAGACTGATGTTTGTGCTATGGTTTTGGATATTTTCAAGAATAATATTACACTAGAAAAATTGAATGAAATGCTGATTACATTCATTCCAAAATGGTATATTCAAATGGGTGTGAATGATTGTAGACTTATATCATGTGTTTACTTTGGATGCAAAATTATATCAAAAAATTTAGCTAACAGATTATAGGATTTGATGCAAGAGACCACTTTACCAACACAAGTAACTTTTATCAAAAGGAGAATGATCCAAGATAACATAATAAAAGCACAAGAAATATCTTTATATATGAAAGGAAAAATTAAGATAAAAAACCATGTAGCAGTAGTAAAACTTGATATGGCTAAATCATACGACCATGTAAGATGAGAACTAATTATTGTGAACTTAACAAAAATAGGTTTTGACCCTATTTGGGTACAATGGATTTGGATATGTATCTCAACAGTGTCTTTTCAAATTAATATTAATGGAGAGAGATCAGACACCATCATTCCGCAATGAAGACTCAGACAAGGTGACACGTTATCTTCGCTCCCTTTTTCTCTTATGACTGAATCTCTTATTAGTCTAATACAAAATAAAATTGATGAAAAATTGATAAAAGGTATTCAAATTACTATAAATTGTCCTATTATTTCACATTTTTTATTTGCAGATGATTCATTATTTTTTCTCACACTAGAGGGTGATGGAATTAAGGACTTTGAGGAAGCATTGAATACTACTGTCAAAGCTCTACACAAGGGTCAATTATAATAAATCTTCAATCAGTTTCAATAAAAATACACCAAAAGATGTAACAACTGAGACAGTGAACTTATTACAAATCAAGGAAAATAGTGATATGCGAAAATATTTAGGAATACCTTTATGTCATAAAAGGTCAAAAGTTGAAACTTTAACGTGGATTGCTGATAAAGTTTTTTCAAAAGCACAAGGATGGATCTCAAAACTACTATCTGAAGGAGGAAAAGAAATTCTTATTAAAGCAGTTTTACAGGCAATACTGATTTATGCTATGTCTTTTTTCTCATTTTTTATTTCCCTTTGTAGGAAGATTTCATTAACTATTGCAAATTTCTAGTGGAATTATCTAGAACGAAAAAGAATACACTTGTTAGCCTGGGTGAAAATGACAATAGGTATGGGTTTCAGAGATCTGAAGTTAATGAATACAACATTATTGGCTGCTCAAGCATGGAGAATATTAAAAAAATCCAAATTCACTAGAAACAAGAGTTCTAAAGGAATCTATTTTCCTAAACATAAATTTTTGGAAGTAAAATTATGACGAAGTAGATCATAATCGTGGGCACCTATTATTTAAGGAATGAATTTACTTATAAAGAAGGAAAAATTCAGATAGGAACTTGCGAAAACACTAATATTTGGAATAATAAATGGTTACAATCAGTATATATTCATGATGTCTCCCTAATTGTGATATATTAATCGATACTTGAGACATCATTTTAGGGTTATTTAGTTATTAATTTTGGGATTTTCCCCATTTATTCATACTTTACACTTTCTTGTCTAGTCTTAGGTGTTTTGCTATTTTGTGAGATTTTGCGCGTAATTTGTATGTTATTAGTGTAGAATTTAGGTATATGGAAGTTATTACACCTATGAAAACTGATTTGAAGTGTATAGGTAAATGAAATCCCTTAGTCAAAGTAAAAAATGATAAGTTTGGATATATCTGGAAAGTAAAGAAGCTGCCAAAACTGCACATACATCCACTAGTTAAATTGATGCAGAAATTCGGTCTCGAATCAAAAGGAGATTTTATATGATCAGATATATATTTCAAACATGGTCGTTTTCATATAAATAACATTAAATTCCGATAAGTAACGAATGAGATATGACCAAATCAATATCTGCAAAGGTTTATATTGTCCTACAATTTAGGGATACGAATTTGGTAAGATTATGACTCCTTAACTTGAGTATTACTCCATATTTAGACTAATGGCCTATATATGTCCATTCCTACCTTAGAGAAATCATCCTTGGTCATTCCCTAATCATCTAAAGACCAAGAGGAAGCCTAGATCAAGAGAGAAGAAGAGAAGAAGGAGTTTGAAAGCTGTTCATGCCATTCCAAACCTTCCCGTTTGTAATTTTGTATTCTTATTTCTTTCTCATGAACTAATTTATTTAGTTTGAGATTAGAATATGGGTATTAACCTTATACTTATTTTATATTTTATTTAATTTGGGATGTCCTTTTACATTTAATTGAATTTAGAAGTGATAGCTCTGTATTATGTACTTTGAATTAATGTACGTAGTTCTTGCGATGTGCACGTATAGGATTACCATAGTAATTGAGTTAACACCCAGAAGGGGGATTTAATTATAGAAAACACCACATAGTCGTCTACTGTGCGGTAGTGATCTAGAAGGCCTTGCCTAACTGGATAGTCATTAGGGTTTAAGTTGACCACCAAGTTTTGAGCCTCCTAAGTCCACCCGGAAGGGGGTTGGGAGGAATTTAGAATCCCGGCTATTGTATATCACACGATTCTCCCTTAGGTAATAAACATAAAACAAGGTTAGTGGGGGATTACTTGCTAGTTCTCAAGCTAAATTATCATAAGCTTCTATTTATCCTATCTTACTTTATGATCTGTAATTTAAGTCTGTTTAGAGTCATAAAACTAAATAAATATTTTAGTGTCTTTGCGTATTATCTTACCAACTATTTCTAGTCTACTTAGTAATTACACTATTTATAAACTAACTTTTGTAGTCCTTGAGATCGATATATGTTTTACTTACTTACTACTTGCAAGCGATTCGTTCACTTGCGGAGAATTTATCGTGGTAGTATAAGGTGTTAGTTCTCTTATTTATATATATATATTATTTTATCACACCCTAACCACCACCAAGTTATTGGCGCCGCTGTTGGGGACAACATTGTTAACTTTGTGTGTTTACTTAGTGTATTTGTTTTAGTTGTTCTATTTTACGCTTTTCTTTTTGTTTCTATCTTTTTCAGATTTTCAGATGGTGAATCAACGGTTAGAGCTAGGTCTTCCTGGCCCATTCCGAGTGCAACTCATAAGGATTATCCCTCCAGCTATTTAAGTCGCTGATTCAAGCCCAATCTGAACATGATGAATCAATTCGCGAGCTATGGGAAGTATAGTGGTGCTACACATCAAGATCCGGTACAGTCTGTTCAGAAATTCATGCAATTATGTGATGCCTACATTACTGAAGGTGTCACGCAAGAACACATGTACTATTTAATGTTCCAATTCTTCTTGACATGGAAAGCAAGCGATTTGTTAGATGATCAGCCTCCCGAGCTAATTACAAATTAGGACAAGCTTCAAGCAAGATTCCTTGATCGATTTTATCTTACAAGCATAAGAGTGAAGGAAAGAGTGTTGGCAAAGCATGGACCAGAATTACAATTATCCATGTTTTATAAAGAACTAAATGCAGAGTCAAGATTAAGAGTAAATGATCTAGGTCGTGATGGTTTTGTCTCCATGGATCTGGAAGAAGCAAAGAGTGGTATGGAAAGAATTACCAAGATCGAAATTTGTTGGCCACAATAACAAACTCCTACCACTAATTTTGATACAGAGGCGAGGTTCTCAAGCTGGCAAGATCAAATACAACAACTCGCTATAACAATTGAGAAAAGCATCCAAGACAAGAGTTCTGAGGTGAAGGTTGTAAACGCAACCCATTGGTACTCCATGGGACATCTAGAAAATTTCTAGAATTCTCACCAAGGTAAACTAATGCAGCAAGCAGTTCCAAGAAGAGTCGTCATCCAAAACTGTTCATATCAACCTCGACGTCAAGAAACTGTTTATCAAGTGCCACCTCAACAACTATACCTGCAAGAACAATCCTATTTAAATCAAGTTAATCAACCAATGGGCAATAATGCGTACAATGAAAGTCAAGCTCCGTTAGCAGTTTAATCACATCCTCAAGAAGATATAATTGAGTTAAAAGAGACTATTAGTCAATTCATCAACTTCTCAAGGGACAATATGAGCAGTCTTGAGTCAAAGATCTGATGTCTCCCTATTTTTTCTAATTAATAGCCCTTTGGAGACATCATTTTAGGTGAATATTTGACTTATTTGATAGACTTTTATGCTTATTTCGTCATATTACACTTTCTCCCTTAAAATTAGACTATTTGCATTTTTAGAGCTTTTGTGCGTTAATTCGATTATTTTTAGTGCAAAGTTAGTAGGTTCTTGAATTTCATGAAAAACCAATACAAGGAGGAGAATTGAGAATTAAAGTCTTAGATCATTTTTAGTGTGTTAGGAAGTATTTTATTCGAGATTCTAATTTTAAAGTGCACTTTCTTATTTCTAGTCTTGATTTATGGATTTATTAATTTTTAAAGCATATGCGGTTTAATTATTTATTTATTGTGAAGCTTTAAAAGATATATGGTAATAAATTAGATACCAAGTCAAGTCTAAGAAGTAAAGGAAAGGATATATACATGGAAATAAGAAGATTAAGGAAGGATATATGCAAAGAAAGAAAAGATAAAGTTGCCAAATAAATCTGAAATTCCTGCTGCAAGATGGTAGCCCCGCTACAGATTCCACTCAATACCGTCAAATAGTCAGCGCTCTTCGATATCTATTACTCACCCGACCAGATGTCTCCTATGCAGTCACATGTTATCACAATTCGTGCATGCACCAAGCGAAACACATTGGAATGCTGTCAAAAGAGTCTTACGTTACCTCAAGCAAACTCAAAATCATGGCTTATTCCTACAGAAACATTCTCATTTACAATTATATTCCTACTCTGATGCAGATTGGGCAGGGGATCTCGATGACAAACATTCAACATCAGCATATGTAATCTATTTTGGGTCATCTCCTGTCAGTTGGTCAACTAAGAAATAGAAAACGGTTGCAAGATCTTCCACATAAGCTGAATACAGGGTCGTCGCCACCACAACATCAGATGTTAATTGAATTCAAAACTTGCTCCAAGAACTACAAGTACCACAACTAATCATCCCAACAATATATTGTGATAATACTGGCGCAACATATTTGTGCTCCAATGCAGTTTTTCATTCATGTATGAAGCATATAGCTATAGACTTTTACTTCGTTCGGGAACAAGTAAAAAACAAATGGATCAAAGTTTCTCATGTCCACTCTGCCGATCAACTCGCAGACTCTCTAACTAAACCATTGACTCGGCCACACCATCAACATCACTGTACCAAGCTAGCCATTGTCGACGCCACATCTATCTTGCGGGGGCATATTAAGGAAAGGAATTAAACACACAAATCATATCAAATCTGATCCACAGTCACCTCCCACAATACAAGCTCGGGAATCATGCAATTAATCAAGATTTTAAAGGATCCTTGACATTAGCTACCATATATATTGTTAGTAAATATTTATATAATGATTGTATATATATAGGATAGGAATATACTAAATATGTAACAATAATACATAAATTGATATTGTCTCTTTAATACTAAATTAAACCTACAATTACCAATTATCTACTAGAATCTATAATTCAACATATAGTATAAGAAAAAAGACACATGGGTATCCGTTTTCATATAAAAAAGTTTTCATATTGACTCTAACTCTTTAACAATTTTTATTTTGCCTAAATACCTTCACGTACGGGGCATTTTCTACTTGATAGAATGATTATCACTTCTTTTATATATAATTCAATTATGAATTTTTCACATTCTATTATATTTTTTTAATTCATTTTAGCCAAATACTTTCAGGTACACGGCACTTCTTAATATATATATATATATATATATATATATATATTAATAGTTTTATATATTGGTAATGAAATTTTTTTTATCAACTAACTTGATTTTATGAAGCTCAAACATTAATGTTCATTACAGCTTTTAGAGCACTCAAATCAAGAGTTTCTAGTAATAGTAAGAAAGAAAATACAGTGAGTGAAATCTAAGGGTAAATTTTATATAGAGACCCAAGTAACATGTTGTTTTTTGTTAAAGAGCCTCTAGTAACTAGAGTTAGAATCCAACTAAAAATATACCCATAAAAACCCACCTCCCTCCCTCTTTCTCTCTCCACAAAATTGCAAAAAAACCCACCCCTCCTCCTTTCTCTCTCCACCCACGGTACATAGAACACCTTCTGTGCCACCACCACCACTTTCCCGCCTTCCCCCAGTGGCCGCGCCATCACCACCATCTTCCCACCTGGGCTACCTTTTGTTCTTCTTCACAGATCTGACCTGCACCACCACCACCTCTCTGCTGCGAAACTGCACCACCACCAGAGAAGCTCTATCTCGTTTGCTGTAGATCTGAAGCTCCATCTCCTTCGATGAAGCCGCGAACCAGATGTGCTTCGTCGACCTGCGCCACCACTCCCGATCTGTACACCCCTTTATCTTCTTCTTCTCCACCAGAAAACCAGAAAACCAACGCCTCCCCGTCATCGATCTCATATCTAGATCTGTATATTCAGGGAGTAAATACCCCCCCCTTTTTTGCATTTTAAGGGGGTATATACCCACTGTTTTGTGCGGTTTTAGTGGGTAACCGTGTTGCCGCCTGAACAGAAGCAGAGACCCACCACCACAGCCACTCCGTTCATCTCCAGCCATTATCTTCCCCATATCTCCAAGAAAGCCGACATTAATGGCCTCCCGTCGCCCCCTTGAGCCATTATCTTCATCTTCTCCACCAGAAAACCAGCGCCTCCCCCGTCATCGATCTCAGAACTAGATTTGTATATTCATGGGGTAAATACCCTTTTTTTTTTGCATTTTTAGGGGGTATATACCCACTGTTTTGTGTGATTTTAGTGGGTAATCCTTCTGTTTTAGTGGGTAATAGACCCACTGTTTTTGTGGTTATGGTTCTTCACCATCACGTTGGACTCACCACCCTTTTGGACTGACCTGAACAAGAAATATAGAACATTGAACTTTGAACAACAGGGACTCAATATGTAATTAAAAAAATAGTGGGTATTTACGTACCCCTTTTTGCATTTCCAGGGGGTATATACCCACCGTTTTGTATTTTTCAGGGGGTATTCGTTCAAGCTATCTATTTTCAGGGGGTAACCACCATTAACGGGCCACAAAAGGTCATGCATAAGCAAATTAGAACCATAAAATTTCAACAAAGACTTATAATGTAATTAAAAAAATTAAAATTGTGGGTATGTACACCCTAAAAATGTAACCAGAAACCAAAAAAATCCCTAATTTGACCTTTAAAAAACATAACATCTAACTAGACCCTTAAAATTCTTATTTTTGAATTTGAGGCCTAAAAAAATATATTTCTCAAAGTCTAAACATACTATTACTAACAAATCAGTTACAACATTGATCAACTTTTGAAAACATCGTGTAACCTCCACTCATGTGCAATCCGTACTCTTTCAAGTTTACTCTTGAATTTCCTTATACCCATTATTTTAACATAAAGATTATAATGGATATGATGAAGAATATCCTCCTAGCTCTTCCATTATTTATAAGAGCATTCTGGTTTGCCCATATGTTATAAACATAAGAAGTGAACTAACCTGAATTAATAGCATCCAAGAACCTATTGTCAGCTTGTGAGAGGATAAAGCTGATCAATTCATCCCAAAACATAAAGTTTGGCATATTCACTCACAAAACTGAAAATATTTACTCATAATTCTCTGAGAAAAAGGATACAAAACAAAGATGTGATTGTTGGTTAAAAAATTCGTAACTGTAATGGTAATTTTTAACAAACCGTAATGCGAAAAAATATTTTAAAACGACAATAATAAAATGAAAATATAAAGTACGAGAAGTGAAAAATGAACTAGAAAAAACAGGAATTTAAAAGACGGGAAAAATAACGAACCGGAAACTGGAGGAGGAGATGAATGTGAAGCGGTAGTGCCGTGGCGAATCCACTGCCTTAAGAACGAGATTTCGGGACAGCCGAGGTGCTACACCGTTTGCCGAACGTTCCCCAAGGTTTAACACTACGAACCAACTTATCGTGTGCACTCACAAAAAGGTGGTTTGGAATCTGTATTTTGGTTTTGCTCAAGAACAGCAGAGAGGGAGAAGAAGACTTCGTAATGAGGTTGTGTCTTTTCTGAAGTGAGGACAGCTCTTTATATAGTGGAGGAAAAGAGCTGTTACAGACACACCAGCAAAGATCGTGGGCAAGAAATCCGCAGCAAGAAATCAGCAACAGTTACAAACGTTTAGAAGCTGATGAATTAAAAACGTGGGTTGAATAAAAAACGTGGGTAAAAAACCTTTGACTCAAGAGAGGAGAGAATCTGGGGATTATCCACGTTGGAAAAAAACGGAAAGAATAAATAAAAGCTGGTCCAAAAAAATTATTTATTTTTATTTTTTTTCCCAAGACCCAAGACCCATGACCCGGACCCGGGCCCGGGCTCGGGCCGGGCGGGTGGTGGTGGTGGTGCGCGCGTGTGGGTTAACCAATAGGCTCTTCATGTGCATGGGGGGAAGTTCTTTGGAAGCTATTGAGCCCACAAAGTATAAAAGAAGTTTTTACCCCTTCCATCCCACCGATGTGGGACAAACCAAAATTCACAAACGTGAACATCAAATGTTCCAACAATCCCCCACACATTTGAATGTCAACCCAAAACGAGAAAGGAAGCAAAGAGCGAAAGATCAGGTGAATTGTACTTAAGTGTCAATATCTTGCGATTTGAATTGACACGTAGTGAAGTGAGGCAACAACCAAGTCCAGTCAAGTGAACGTACTCTTGAACTTGACGTTCTTTAGTTGAGACCCTCACAACACGTACTCAAACCCGTTAGATATATACAGATTCCGCGATGTAATCACAAGCGCCTTTTTAGGCCATACGCATACCTTGGTTCTCATGAGTGCTCTAAAAAGATTCCTCAAGTCTTTTATAGAAAGCGGCCCCCACTTTCACACTCACATAGGTGATTTCAAGAATGTCCATACCATATAGACTACCCCTCAAGGGTCTTGAAGTCATTAAGAGCCTTAAAGCTCATCCTCATCACATGCCGGTGAGTTCATCAAGTCCTAAACAGGACCACCACAAAAGGTTATGAACATCATTAAGAGTCGAGACTCAACCTCAAAAATAAACATCGGTGAATTCATCAAGTCCTTCTCAATAGGACCACCACAAAGGGCTATGAATCATTAAGAGTCGAAACTCAACCTCGAAATAAACATCGGTGAATTCATCAAGTCCTTCTCAATAGGACCACCACAAAGGGCTATGAATCATTAAGAGTCGAAACTCAACCTCATATGCACTATTGTATGCCATAGGGATGGGTAAGTAGTGCATCACATGTCATCCATATGACCCCCATGAATGGGCTTAAGCCCCATCCCCCTCGACATCTCCAGAACTACTCTCCTGGTTAAACCTTTAGTGAATGGATCAGCCAAATTTTTCTCAGATTTGACAAAGTCCAATGCTATCACACCATTCTTCAGTAATTGTTTCACTGAGCTGTGTCTGATCCGAATATGTCTCCGTTTTCCATTATAGGAGCTGTTGTGAGCAACGCTGATAGCCGCTTGCGAGTCACAATGAAGAGAGACTGGTACAGCTTTATCTTCCCATAATGGTATATCTGCTAGGAGACTCCTCAACCATTCGGCTTCTTGTCCAGCCAACTCTAGTGCTATGAACTCAGATTCCATGGTTGATCGTGCTATACAAGTTTTTTTAGACGACTTCCATGATATAGCTCCTCCACCTAAGGAAAATACATAACCACTAGTAGAGCTTACTTCATCATTATCTGATATCCAATTCGCATCACAGTAGCCTTCCAAGACAGCAGGGAATCTACTATAGTGTATGCCTATATCCATAGTACCTCTAAGATATCTCAGTAATCTCCGAAGAGCAGCCCAATGTTCACTACTAGGGTTATGGGTATAGCGACTAAGTCTACTTACGGCATAGGCGATATCAGGTCGAGTGTAGTTCATTAAGAACATCACACTTCCTATTACCTTAGCGTATTCGGTTTGAGATACTGCATTTCTCTTGTTCTTAGTCAAATGAACACTAGAGTCATAAGGGGTTCTAGCAGGTGTGACATCAAAGGAGTTGAATTTCTTCAACAACTTTTCTACATAATGGGATTGATTAAGGGATATACCATTTTCATTTCTTAGAATCTTAACCCCTAAGATAACATCAGCTTCACCCATGTCTTTAATCTCAAACTTTGATGATAAGAAGTCCTTAGTCTCATTAATAACTTTAAGGTTAGTGCCAAAGATCAACATGTCATCTACATATAGACATATGATCACACATTCAGATCCTAACACCTTCATGTAAACACATGAATCAGAGGTGTTGACTATAAAGCCATCGTTAGCTAAGGTACTATCTAATTTTTCGTACCATTGTTTGGGTGCTTGTTTCAAACCATATAGAGATTTCTTAAGCTTGCATACTTTGTCTTCTTGACCAGATGCCACAAACCCTTCGGGTTGTACCATATATATCTCCTCCTCTAAGTCTCCATTCAAAAACGCGGTCTTAACATCCATCTGATGTATAGTGAGTTTATGAATAGAAGCTAAGGCTATGAGAGTTCTTATAGTGGCTATTTTGGTCACAGGGGAATAGGTGTCAAAGTAGTCTAAGCCTTTCTTTTGAGTAAAGCCTCGAATTACAAGTCTAGCCTTAAACTTCTCTATAGAACCATCTGGTCTTAATTTTTTCTTAAAGATCCATTTGCTACTAATTGGCTTACACCCCTTTGGTAAGTCAGTTAAGTCCCAAGTGTGGTTTGATCTAATAGATTCTATTTCGCTGTTTACTGCCTCTTTCCAGAAGCTGGCATCAATGGATCTCATAGCTTCGGAAAAGGTCTTAGGATCTTCCTCAAGAAGAAAACACGAAACTAGTTCTTCACATAGCATATCTACGTGAAAATCCTCAGTCAAGAAAGCAGTGATAAAGTCTGGTCCAAAACTAGACTCAGTCCTACGTCTTTTGCTTCTTCTAATTTCGTTGTCAGGGTGAGTGTCTGAACTCGAAGGGGGAAGAGAAGCAGACAGATTATCACTAAAAGGTATAACAGTATTGACTGGTGAGTCATTACTGGTAGAAGAAGAGGCATTATGAACAATATCCTTTTTCAAGGGAAATATATGTTCAAAGAATTCAGCATCTCTAGATTCACTAATAGTGTTATCAACTAAGGACATAAACCTATAAGCTGCACTATTATGAGCATATCCTATAAAGATAGAGTCTATGGTTTTGGGTCCAATGTTGACTCTCTTGAAGTCGGGTAAAGCTACCTTAGCCAAACACCCCCACACTCTTAAAAATTTCAGGTTAGGAGGGTATCCTTTCCACAACTCGTAAGGGGTCTTGTCTATACGTTTATGGGGTACTCGGTTTAACACATAACAAGCAGATAAGACAGCTTCCCCCCACATGTTGGATGGTAGGCCTGAACTAATTAACATGGCATTCATCATTTCCTTAAGGGATCTATTTTTCCTTTTGGCTATGCCATTTTGTTGGGGTGTATAAGGGGCACTAAGTTCATGAATAATTCCATTATTTTCACAAAATTCTTTAAGTGTGTTTGAACTATATTCACCGCCCCTATCAGACCTAAACCTTTTAATCTTTCTATCTAGTTGGTTTTCAACCTCAGCCTTATATTTTAAAAAAGTGGATTCTGCTTCATCTTTAGACTTTAAAAGGTATACTTTGGTGAACCTAGAGTAGTCATCTACAAAGGTCATATAATAAAGTTTTCCTCCTCTACTGGCGGTAGTTTTAAAGTCAGCTAAGTCGGAATGCACTAGTTCTAAGAGTTGAGATTCTCTAGTGGTTACATTTTTAAAAGGCTTTTTCGCATGCTTAGCCTCTACACATATTTGACACTTAAGAAAATCATCATTATCGTTTCCAGGTATTAGTCCATGATTTTTAAGTCTTTTAATAGAGGAAACATTTAAGTGTCCTAGTCTAGCATGCCACATATCAAGAGATTCAACAATATAAGCAGAAGTAGATGCATTTTCATTCAAAGCAGAAAAAACGTTAAGTACAAATAATCCACCATTAAGATAACCTTTCCCTACAAAGTCACCATTTCTAGAGATAATAATTTTCCCACCCTCAAAAACGAGTTTAAGTCCAGCTTTGTTTAGAAGAGACCCAGATACTAAATTTCTACGAAGCGTGGGGACATACAAAACATCATTAAGGGCTAAGGTCTTGCCAGAGGTAAGTTTAAGACACACCTTTCCCTTCCCGAGGACGCCAGCAGTTGTTGAGTTTCCCATGTAGGCGCATTCCCCATCAGCTACATCTTCAAACCCTTGAAACAACTCTTTGTTGGCACAGAAGTGTCTTGAAGCTCCAGTATCGAGAATCCATTCGGCCTTGTTTTCTACCAAATTAGTTTCGACCATCACCGCGGCAATTACCTCTTCAGTTTCAGTCAGGTTTGCGCGAGGGGGGTTGTTTGTTTTGAACCTGTCGTTGCATTGGTATGCCTTGTGTCCTTCCTTCCCACAAACGTAACAGGTTGCCTTGTTTTTCTGAATATTGCCAGTTGGTTTGAAGTTGTTACCTCCAGATTTGTTGAAGTTACCCTTTGATTTGTTGTTCTTATTCTGACCACGAGATTTCCCTTTACCTTTGTTCTGACCATGAGATTTGTTGTTACCATACCCAGAAGTTTCGACCAAATTTGCCTTTGAAGAGTAATGAGGCAAAATTTCAGACTTGTCCTTGATACGATTTGCCTCTTCGGTTCTCATGTGGCTGATTAGTTCTTGGATCGTCATGTCTTTCTTCTTATGTTTGAGGTGGTTACGGTAGTCACTCCAGGATGCCGGAAATTTCTCAAGTAAAACATTAGCTTGTAAAATTTCACATAATTTCATACCTTCGGATACAATTTCGGCACAGAGATTTTCGTAAACATGAACTTGTTCCATGATTGGCTTTTGATCAGTTATGGTGAATTTGAGCCAGTTTCCGACCACGTATTTTTTCTTACCGGAGTCGTCACCTCCGTACTTAGTTTGTAAACGGTCCCAAATATTTTTTGCAGATTTTTCATTTACGAATAAATCAAAAAGGGGGTTTGTCATGTGGTTTAAAAGGTGACCCCTACAAAGTTTATTAGCTTTTTCGTATTTTAAAAGACGAGCGGCTATAGTAGCATCCGCGTCGCTAGTTGCAACAGGGGGGTTTTCAGAAAGCACAAAATCAATTTCTAATTGTTCGAAGAAAATGAGAAGTTTTTGGGACCAACGTTTGAAATTAGAACCATCAAGTGGTTCGAGTTTTGACATATCGGGCAAAGTTTTCAAAACCGAAGGGGAGGCCATTACAGTGTTAGATATAAAAGGATCTCGTTCTTAAATTGTTGGTTAAAAAATTCGTAACTGTAATGGTAATTTTTAACAAACCGTAATGCGAAAAAATATTTTAAAACGACAATAATAAAATGAAAATATAAAGTACGAGAAGTGAAAAATGAACTAGAAAAAACAGGAATTTAAAAGACGGGAAAAATAACGAACCGGAAACTGGAGGAGGAGATGAATGTGAAGCGGTAGTGCCGTGGCGAATCCACTGCCTTAAGAACGAGATTTCGGGACAGCCGAGGTGCTACACCGTTTGCCGAACGTTCCCCAAGGTTTAACACTACGAACCAACTTATCGTGTGCACTCACAAAAAGGTGGTTTGGAATCTGTATTTTGGTTTTGCTCAAGAACAGCAGAGAGGGAGAAGAAGATTTCGTAATGAGGTTGTGTCTTTTCTGAAGTGAGGACAGCTCTTTATATAGTGGAGGAAAAGAGCTGTTACAGACACACCAGCAAAGATCGTGGGCAAGAAATCCGCAGCAAGAAATCAGCAACAGTTACAAACGTTTAGAAGCTGATGAATTAAAAACGTGGGTTGAATAAAAAACGTGGGTAAAAAACCTTTGACTCAAGAGAGGAGAGAATCTGGGGATTATCCACGTTGGAAAAAAACGGAAAGAATAAAATAAAAGCTGGTCCAAAAAATTATTTATTTTTATTTTTTTTCCCAAGACCCAAGACCCAAGACCCAAGACCCAAGACCCAAGACCCAAGACCCAAGACCAAGACCAAGACCAAGACCCGGGCAAGAAATCCGCAACAGTTACAAACGTTTAGAAGCTGATGAATTAAAAACGTGGGTTGAATAAAAAAACGTGGGTAAAAAACCTTTGACTCAAGAGAGGAGAGAATCTGGGGATTATCCACGTTGGAAAAAAACGGAAAGAATAAAATAAAAGCTGGTCCAAAAAATAAAAGCTGGTTCAAGACCCGGGCCCGGCGGGTGGTGGTGCGTACGTGGGTTAACCAATAGGCTCTTCATGTGCATGGGGGGAAGTTCTTTGGAAGCTATTGAGCCCACAAATACCCCTTCCATCCCACCGATGTGGGACAAACCAAAATTCACAAACGTGAACATCAAATGTTCCAACAGTGATCTCTATCTTCAATTGAATCATGGCAAATATCACATAAATTGTTCTGATTATTACCAAATTCCATCATACGAGCCTTTGTTGGGAGCCAGTTCAAGCAAGCTAACCAAGAACAAAATGAACACTTAGAAATATTCATTGTTTGCCAAATAATTCTACTCCACTCAATAACAGGATTAGATTTAACAATCTCATGTATAGTTTTCTTGAAAGAAATCTTGTTTTTTATACTAGCTCTTCATCTAATTAAATCATTACTAACAGATAAAGTAGGTAGAGCCTCAGCCATACCCCTCAAAGAAGGAGGTAGATGCCATCTGCCTCTTGTAAAACAGCCGTTGATTGTCTTATTTATCCATAGAAAAATATCATGAGTATCTCCATTTAGGAAAGTATTAACATTGTTACCTGCTATCCAATTGTCCCAAAAGATATAATTGTGATCACCTTTCTTCACCTCATGAGTGATGGAAGTGTAAGCTATATCTATGAGTTTTAGTATTTTTTTCCAAGTCTAAGATAAATCTTGTTTTATCTTATAGTTCCAAATACAAGCTCCTTTGAAAATGTTTTTATGAGTCTATAAGCTTAGCAAATTGTTGCTCCTTCGATACATTTTCCAAATATGCTCAAAAGACACACCTTCTTTAGTACTTCTATGTTTGGGATATTCAGACCACCATAAGTTTTCCTCTAGCACCTTCCAACTTATCTTTTCAAAGGAAACTAGCAAAATGTTTAATATATTGGTATTGATTTGTTTTGCAGCAATCCGTTAAAATAAGAATATTTTTCCAATATGTTTTTATTGATCTTGCCATCCCCGCTTCCTCTTTCAGAACAGTGAGTCAAGTGAGAGCCAAAAAAAAAATTATTTTTTACCCCTTCTGGGTATGAGCCACTAAAAGTCCTCTTACTACCAACCAACAAATATCATCTGGTTGGGTCTTACCAATATCAACAATAAAAATTGAAAATTTCTGTTTTTTAGGGAAATTCGATATCTAAATACCAAACTAAGATGTTTTATTAATTTGGATAATTTGGAAATTTTTGGATCAGAATTGATTGGAATCAGAAATTTTGGATTCGATTCAGGTATTTACATAATAGAGTTAGTCCAATAAACAAAGGTAGTTCAATATATGATCCTAGTTGGATTGATCTGAAAATAAGGTATTTCAAAATATTTGACAGGTCTGATGATATTACAAAATTGTTTCTCAACATGTCACTAACTTAACTTTTTAATAAATTGAGTTACTTTGAACTGAAAATGATGGAGATATTCAGAGATGACTATAGATGTGATTATCCGTAATTATATGCGAAACGTTAAATGCTGCGTTCGCTCAGTCACTTGTATATAGACAAACACTACCAAAAGCTGAGCTAAATGCTAAAAAGTGAGATATGGACATTCTTATAACAAAACTAGCTATTACATGTAACTATATGAAATTACTAGATCTATTGATAGAGCATACTACCTCAAAGTTTGTTATTATACAAGATGGAGATAAAGTGCCCGTCACTAAAGGGCTCTACCACTCTGATAAGACAACATTTATTGCTTAGCTTTTACATGGAGCAGAGATGGAGTATAATGCTTCTTATGCCAGTCATTTCCACAATTAAATTTCTCCTTGTTGTTGAGGTGATCTAAACATTAAAACACACTTGTGTTGTCTTCTTAGAAATCTTGAATCTTTCTGGTCTGAAAAATGTTTTTATATCTATCTTGAAGAACGAAGGGTGCAACAAATACAACTATAAAAGGCCCACAAGGCTGGGCGAGGTAATGGTATATACCAAAAGCAGCAAGTTAATCATAGCACAGTCAAAGCATTTGTGTACTTTATAGGATAACTAAGTTATCAATGAACTGATAAATCCATAGCTTGAGCTGCAGAGGAATCGAGAAACATCCAAATTTTGTGTAAAAAATGTATAATATTCCATGTTCTTGAGCGGCTAGTGTTAAACAAATCACGAGATCTTAATGATATCCCATCTTGTTTTCGAGAAATTTCAGTACTAGGAATTCTAACGTTGAAGGATTTTAAACTTTTGTAGATGATTCTGACATTCTAACGCTAGTAAAAGAGAATGCTTGTGCATATGACAAGAAGATAGGATAATAATATACGAGTTGCTTACGCAATGTTTCTTTCACTATATTTGGATCCTTGGTGCAACACAAACCTTAAATGATCGATTTTTGTTTGGATCAAATCGACTGTTGGTAACTGTCAGATCACTAAAATCCATATCAACTTCCGCGTCATACACTAAAGATATCCAATTGGTCTTGCCTTTGGACAAGTTTCTCGCAATCAATAAGTGATAAGAATTGCAAATTTTCAAGTAGATCTACTATATATGGAATCCTTGTTAATGCAACACAATTATACAGATCAAGTTCCTTAATCCTCCGCGGAAGTTCTGGTAGTGCTTCAAGATTGCTGCATTTCCATAAACGAAGGTATTGGAGACAGGAGAAGAAGCGGTTGATACTTTCTGGTAAAGAGACAAAACTGTTAAAGCTCAGATCTAATTTTTCTACGGAATCGAAGCAGCCATTTCTCTCAGGAAGTATAAACTCTGATACATTGCATTCCCGCATGTACAGTTTTCGTAAAGAGGGTAGACTAAGAAAAGCGGTCAAAATCTTCGAAGCAACCCCAATACCTGCACTGAGGCTACTACAATGACTCAGATCTATCTTTTGGAGGCTGGTGAGATGTCCAAGTGACCTTGGCAAGTATTTTATACCTGAACAATTTAAATCAATAGTCCTTAAAGAACTCATGTTGATGTCGAATTCCGGTAGACTTTGTAACCTATGACAATCACTGAGCTTAAGAGTTTCCAGAGATTTCATCTGCAAAGTATTGATTTGATTGTTTGTGATTGTGGTGTGAAATGTGTGTTAATTAAAAGAGTCTCTGCAGGTGTGTTGTTGGTGTTACAGTGGCCATTGGGTTGGGTGATGTAATGGTAGTGGTCAGCGTTGCTTTTTGAAGTTCTCCGGTAAGTTCCCCAACTTGTTGAACTATTGAATGCTGTTATAAAGATAATAAGAATTCTATTCTTTTGCAACTCATTTCCTGACAATTAATTACAAATCTTGCAGGCCATTCATACTCAAGTTTTCTAATACATGTTCATATCATATCATTCCACAAGCTGTACCTTCCAAAATGTCAGCTTCTTCGTCATCTACAACATCACATAAATACGAAGTTTTCCTGAGTTTCAGAGGCGAAGATACTCATCACACTTTTGTTAGCCATCTTCATAAGGCTCTTGTTCAGAGAGGAATTGTAACTTTTTTTGATGAGCTAGATATAAAGAAAGGTCTATCGATATCTCCAGAACTATCTAAATCTATAACAGAGTCAAGATTTGCTATTATCGTCTTCTCTAAAGACTACGCTTCATCAACTTGGTGTTTGGATGAGCTTGTGAAGATTATGGAATGTCGATCCAAAAATAGCCATACTGTTATACCTGTCTTTTACGACGTGGACCCATCATATGTACGTAAGCAAAAAAATACCTTTGCTGAAGCATTTGCTAAGCATGAGGTACAATTCAAGGACAACATTGAGAAAGTGCAAATTTGGAAGGAAAATTTGAGAGAAGTAGCTAGTATTTCAGGACACGA
The DNA here is from genome assembly GCA_029959085.1 of Nemophila menziesii. NCBI lineage: Eukaryota > Viridiplantae > Streptophyta > Magnoliopsida > Boraginales > Hydrophyllaceae > Nemophila > Nemophila menziesii. The sequence goes on along the minus strand of JARWIR010000017.1, from coordinate 7,407,822 downwards.
CTTAAGCCAAAGGTATATATTATTACTCTTGGTATCACGCGCAAATTTATAATGTCTTTATCATCCCAAAGTCTACTGTATTTTCCGGGATCCATATCGGCTTTCTGACGAATAATATTGTGAGCCATATCTTGAATCAAATCATGAATTTGAATATCTGAAGAATATCTTGAATCTAATATATGAATGAGACACTTTTCTTGAAGAATTTCGATGCCATCAGCGGAGTGAAACCCAAGATTATCAAGTTTTTTAATCACTACATATTTAGGAAATCCTCTAAAGAAACAAGCAATATCTAAAAATGATTTTCCATCCCAACTAGACCATTAGTAGAAGCTTTTTGAGGCAATTTATTGAAAATATCGTCCACTATCTTGTTTATGCATGATGCTTCAGTAACATTCCTACAATCACATAATAGTTAATGTTAGGTTAAAATAGGTTAAAATGCGTGTGTTATGCACAAGGTTGGATTATATTATCTATATTAAAATTATACTTTGTAATAACAAAATGACTTGATAAAATGTACCCATATGAACAAAATATCGTTACAATTTCTTTATCCAATTAAAACTAGTCCGAGAATATGTATATTTCTTCCTAAAAAATAATGGAACTTGGTTTCATCACTAGTTCATTGGAAGTTGGAACTCCATTAAAACCTTGTAACATACCAAGAGTAATAATATATACCTTTGGCTTAAGTCGTGTCCTGAAATACTAGCTACTTCTCTTAAATTTTCCTTCCAAATTTGCACTTTCTCAATGTTATCCTTGAATTGTACCTCATGCTTAGCAAATGCTTCAGCAAAGGTTTTTTTTTGCTTACGCACATATGATGGGTCCACGTCGTAAAAGACAGGTATAACAGTATGGCTATCTTTGGATCGACATTCCATAATCTTCACAAGCTCATCCAAACACCAAGTCGATGAAGCGTAGTCTTTAGAGAAGACGATAATAGCAAATCTTGACTCTGTTATAGATTTAGATAGTTCTGGAGATATCGATTGACCTTTCTTTATATCTAGCTCATCAAAAAAAGTTACAATTCCTCTCTGAACAAGAGCCTTATGAAGATGGCTAACAAAAGAATGACGAGTATCTTCGCCTCTGAAACTCAGGAAAACTTCGTATTTATGTGATGTTGTAGATGATGAAGAAGCTGACATTTTGGAAGGTACAGCTTGTGGAATGATATGATATGAATATGTATTAGAAAACTTAAGTATGAATGGCCTGCAAGATTTGTAATTAATTGTCAGGGAAATGAGTTGCAAAAGAATAGAATTTTTATTATCTTTATAACAGCATCAATAGTTCAACAAGTTGGGAACTTACCGTATAACTTCAAAAAGCAACGCCGACCACCACCATTACATCACCCAACCCAATGGCCACTATAACACCAACAACACACCTGCAGAGACTCTTTTAATTAACACACATTTCACACCACAATCACAAACAATCAAATCAATTGAATCTACAATTAAACTTATTATGAATCCCAATCAGCTTACCTATATGGGAAGGATGGATGATAAGATGGGAATAAGGGAGCTTTCAATTCGGACAATGAAGCTTATATCTCTATGAGAATTCAAACACCCGAACCAAGATAAGAATCAATGAGAGAAGCTGTAGAGATGGGTGGGTTAAACAAAAGGTGAAAACAAAAAAATTTGAATTCGAAGACCGAATTTCTCTCCCCGACAAACAGAGAAACCAGTTGACTTGGGAGAAACCACTGACTTGGAGAAAAGAAGTGCTGCGGTTATGACGCAAAATGTTTCAGAAGAAAAAATAAAAGTGGAGAAACTGAAATGGGTCAACCGAGAAAAAAAAATATTCAAAATTCAATCGATAAAATTAAACATGTTGCTAATACTATTCATATGGACCTAATCGACACTATAGTTTGTTTAGTAAGAAGGGTTTAAATTTTTTTTTTTAATGAGATTCATTTTAAAACGCTCTATAAACTTCGCGTTTCAATAACTTCCCCGAACAAAATCATGGATGCTGCGCCGCCTTCCTTGGCCGGCGATATGCCTCGCACTGATCACCCACCTGGAAACTCATCTACGCTAACACCGGAACGAACCGCCATGGGAGCGACAGAAATTCTGCAGGAAAATGGGGAAAATGCAGCAATGCAATCAACTGACCAAAGAATGGAAGATTTCCCAGAATTAGGAGCTGCAATACTGATGGTAGAGCGGGTTAAAGACAACGAGCATCCCAGGATGGAATTGGCACTATAATTGCCGCGACAGCCCCTGGCGCAGATACTATTGCGAAACAGAATGGGATTTCCATGGAGAACACTGCTGCGGTTTCAGGTAACAATCCAAAAACTCCGACTAGGCCTATATTAAAAGATTGGAAGGGAACGGTAACAGGTAACAATTTAGTTATTCCAATTATGGAGGATAGTGAGGAAACCAGGACGCGTCATATAATGGATGAAGAGGAATTATATGATTTAGAGGATTTAATAGAGGATGACTAGATGGGGAAAAAAATGATACTATACCTACTGTTATTAGGACCAAAGAGGAAATCCAAAAGGGAATTAGGTTGTGGCGAAATACAACGGTAATTAGATTACTAGGCAGGGATGTTGGATTTAACTACTTGTCATCGAAATTGAGACAAATATGGTCTCCGGAGGGTCACTTCGAACTTGTAGATGTAGGGTATGGTTATTATTTGGTTAAATTTGCGCAACGAGAAGACTTTGATTTCGCGCTCTCGGGGGTCCTTGGATGGTTCTGGATCATTATTTAATTGTGAGAGAATGGACCCCAGAGTTTAATGCGGCGTCAAATTCAATTACAACGACAACTTCTTGGGTTCGAATATCTAATGTTGGTATGCAAAACTACACTGCGAGAATATTGAGAAAAATAGGTGATAAACTAGGCCGTATGGTTAAAATTGATCATATGACTAAAAAGCGACTCAGAGGTAACTACGGAAGGCTTGCTATTGAGTTAGACTTGAAGAAACCGCTAGAGCTTAAGGTAAGGATTGGAACTGATATATGTAAGGTCGAATATGAGGGGAGTCACTTGATTTGCTTTGAATGCGGGAAGTTTGGACACAAGAGAGATAATTGTCCTCCTAATATATCTAGTAGAAGGGAAGAGAGTATGAATAATTCTAAGGGAAAGGAAGCACTGGTTGAAGTGAGTACAGAGGCTCCACCGCTCAAGGAGAAGTATAGGGAGTGGATTACTGTTAAAAGGAGTAATAGAGGTAGTGGGAGAGGTGTTATGGCTAACACAGCTAAATTTCAATTTAATAGCAACTTAGGAACTCGATTTGAGGCGCTTAGAATGGAGGAAAATATAAGTAGATCGAGGCAAAATGTACAGAGTATACCGAGTAAAGGACAAAGCTCGGGAACGAAATCGAATGTTAATAAAGGAAAGAATGTTTCATGGGCTAATTCGGGTAATAAAAAAATAGGGAGTAATAAGGGACATGGAATAATTTCATCGCCGAATTTTGAACAGGGGAGGGTTCTCGATGATGTAGTGGAGGTAAGTGATATTGATACTATTGAGACAAATTGTGTGGAAAAGGCGGTAAATATGATGTCTCCTCATTTGTGATAGATTAATGTTAGGACGAGACATCATTTTTAGTGATTTAGAAGTCATAAATGTCGATTTTCTTGAGAAATAGTGCACTTTCCTATTTTGAGTCTTGATTTAGTAAAATAATATTTTTAGAGCATATTGGGTTTAATTGTTTATTTAGTGTGTAGCTTTAAAGATAATTATGGAGCTTAATTAGAGTTCAAGTCAAAGACTACAACTTATGGAAAGAGATTTGCATGGTAATTGGAGATAAGGAAACAAAAGCTAAAACGATGGAAAAGGAAAAGCTGCCTAATCTAGGATTCTGCAGTACACGCCTAAAGATGTGCTATTCTACCCAAGAAATAGGCCGATTTTGGTAATTTTCTTTCATAGGGACAGAGATAATTCTGTTACGATTCTTTTGGTATCTTATGGAGCTCAAACCCTATTAATCCTTGCCTCATAGTAATTAGTTCTTAAGGTTTTATTCTTCCAGTTTATTGTAGAGAGCAAGATGATGTCTTTTGTAATTTCTTTTAGTTTATTTCCTTCAGGTATGAACTAAACTCCCCATAGCTTGGATTTTGCATAATGTATAATCTATGAATTCTAATTCTTCTATCTAAGTTCTTTGGGAATTATATGTTTTAATCTGATATTAGCTTCTTACTTAATATTTGTTTATGTGTTTTGATTCAATGTCTTTCCTAGAACTGGTCACTTTAGGATTATTTTAATAGTAGTTAGATGGTCTCCTTGACAGGATGTTTAACTATTGAACCACCACATAATGTCTAGTGTCGATATTAGTTCTGACAAAACATGATTCTAACTAGATAGTCATTAAGGTTTGTTTTAATCACCATATCACCACTGATTGCAGTATTTGCTTAGGGCCTTAGTAGCGTTTGATAACCCTATTTGAAATCACTTCTTGGTTGTGCTGTAGCCCCCTTAGTTGCTCTCAAGGTCTAAGGTATGGGAACTTAGAATCCTGACTAAGTATACCAAGAGCTAATATTCTTCCTTATGAACTAGATCTATAGATAGAATTAGAAGGATTAGTGCATACTAGCAAAACCTGAGCTATACTTCTCATCTCATATTTCTTATCTTTTATTTTATTGTCTTTATTTTCTTAGTTTTAATTAGTTAAATTCGAAATTCATATCTCTTTAGTTTCTGTCTTTAATTATTTACTTCTTACTCGTTATTGCTACCCATTCGTATAACACACTTAAGTCCCTGAGAACGAACTCTACTTATCATTTAAACTTGCATACGTCCTGTAATACTTGCAGTACTGTGCCTGTCTAGGGTGAGAGTGCGTAGTTTCTTGACCTAATTTTATCATATTTTTATCACACCCTAGGCACCACCAAGTTTTTGGCGCCGCTGCCGGGGCCTTGTGTCTCGTTAGCGTGTGGGTTATCTATTTCGAGTAGTAGTTTTTAATTAGTTTTTACTTTTCAGTTTTTAATTTTTATTTTTTACAGATTTACGCTTGTGGTTTGCTTTAGTCTTTTTCAGGATTCACAGTGTTTAATTCTTGGCCTCCGTTACCGGAGCCTGAGAGGCGCTTTAGAGTTTACAACAAACGTGTTCGTGAGGAAAGATCCTCAAGAAGATCAATGGCAGCCCAACTAAATCCACCACTTGGAGGGGTTCAACAAGACCCTCCCCTTGGTGCTCAAGATCCACCACTCGGTGGACATCAACAAGATCCACCACTTGGTGGACAAGAAGGACAACAACTACCAGTAGGAGGAGGTAATGGGCAGAATAACGTTAATAATCAACAGAATCAAGCACAGCAAGATCTCCCTGGTCTTCATGTGCCGTTTCATGTTCAACCAATCGGTTACCGCCCTCCAGAGATTCCGAATATTAAATTTAGACCCGATCCGGGTATGCTCAGCCAATTTCAAAGTTTTGGACTCTATACTGGTACAACAATTCAAGATCCGGTAAGAGCGATTCAGAAGTTCATGCAGATTTGTGATGCCTACATTACTCCTGGCATTACACGCGAGCAACTGTATTGTCATATGTTTTCGTTATTCTTGACCGGTAGAGCTAGCGATTGGCTAAAGAGACAACCACATGGAACCATTCATTCTTGGGGAGAACTTCAAGCCGCATTCTTAAACTGTTTTTATCCGAAGAGCATGAGACTTAAAGATCAAGCCGAGCTTGCAAGATTTTGCCAAGAAGATGGAGAAACAATGGGAGAAGCATGGACAAGGTTTCAACAAAAATTAGCTAGATGTCCGCTCCATGGTTATACACCTGCTCTACAACTTGCTATGTTCAATGAAGGTCTTAATGATAAAGGTAGAGAGAAGGTGGATAACATTGGAAAGGGTAATTTCGTGTCCATGAATCACAATGAAGCCTCCGAGGTGTTAGAAAATATTATGGAACAAGAAAGAAGTTGGCCTTCAACGCGAGCTTCTGTAGCAAAGACACGAGGAACGCTTCGTTTAGACGCAGAAACTGCGAACTCAGCTCAGATATCCGCATTAGAAAATCAAATCAAGGAGCTGAAAATAGCAATGGAAAAGAATTTAGCCGCCGCAAACGTAGTACAAGAAGCACAAGGTTGTCAACAATGTGGGGTTAACAATCATACATGGGAAGAGTGCGAATCAAATCCGCAATCTGTTTATCAATGGGGTAACCGAAACCATCCGGGTATGCAGTATTCAAATCCACAAGGGGCCGCTAATCCTGGTCATTATCAACCGCGCCCCCAGAACAACTCTTTCCAACAGAGAGGTCAGTACCAAAATTAACATCAAAATAGACCTGCTCCCCCACAACAACCTGCCCAAGATGCCTATACCGATTCATTAGATCAGAAAGCTTTACCTCAGTATCCTCAAGAAGGATCTATGGATAATCAACAGATAGCACAAGCTCTAGACCGTTTGACCACGACTATAAACGCTCAGGATGAGAAGGTCCGAGGACACGATGCCATACTTCAGATGTTAGGTACTCAAGTAAAACAATTAAATGAAGTTTTAACAAATTTGGTAGAACAAAAGGAAGTAAAGTCAATCGAAGGAGGTGAAAACAATGTTGGGTTCGAAGCTTGCAAGGCAATTTGCCTTGAAATTGAAGAAGCAAAAGAGGAAGTACCACATGCTGCCGTTAGTTCCGTGGAAGTTCCGAGTACCGAAGAAGAACCAACCAAGTCTAGCCCCGTGGAATCTGACTGTTCTGAAGTTTATGTGGAGGACGATCAAGAGAAAGCCGAATTTATACAACTACTGAGGAAGATGCAAGAAGAAATTCGATCGGTTGTGGATTATGCAGCTGAGCTGGCTGAAGAGAAAGAGAAAGAGGCCTCAAAGGAGGAATCAGAAGATGAAGTTGCACCTGCTGTGCATGAAGAGAAAGAAGAAGAGAAGGTGGAATCGCCACCTATTGTTCAACCAGTGTCGTCAACTATTCCTGATACAAATCCTAAGGATGACACTGTACTTAAGACATTTGTAGAGGCGTATCAACCTGAAAATATCAACGCCCAAATGCTTGAGATAGCAAAGAGAGGACTTACACCGCAACAAGTTTTTACGCAAATTATTCCTGAGAAAGAGGCGAGTGTAGAGATCCCAAGAGAGAACCTGAGGGTTTCAAGAAGAAGTGAAAAAGAGCTACCAACAAAGCTTAACGATCCGGGAAGTTTCAACATTCCTATTCAATTACATGGTATGCTCAAGGTGAAAGCGATGTACGATGTGGCTTCTGGTGTGAATCTTATGCCTAAGTCCGTGTTCGAGAGACTTGGACTTCAGAAATCAGAGAAAACTCCAGTGAAGTTGCAGTTTGCTGACAACTCAGTTAAAAGGACATGGGAAACAGTGGAGGACGTCTTAGTCCGTGCAGGTAGTATCGCCATCCCTACTGACTTTGTTATTCTTGAGTTTGATGCAGATAAGCAGGTTCCAATCATACTTGGATGGCCTTTCATGGCCACAAGTCAAAGTGTGATCAACTTCCAAGAAAGGACCATCACCCTTCATGCAAAGAATGTATCTGAGACCTTCTATGTCTTGGGTAAGAAACCAAGGAAGTTAGATGCCACCGTTCCTGTCATCCACAGCCTTTCACATCACAAAGTCCCTCCTGAGAAGATCCACTTAAAACCTGTGGATACTGAGCCAAACATTGAGTTTGGGGTTGGCCATGAAGTTCTATGGAAAGCTCACAAACGCGAGAATAGGCCACGAAGTTTCAAAGACTCGTGGATAGGACCATTCATTGTCACTAAGGTTGTTTCAGCCAAGGTGATAGAAATTCGCCCCAAAACTGGGGTCAAGCGCAGATTAGTGGACGTTCATAGCCTTACTCGTTGTTGGGGAGGCTATATTCGCAAATCTTGACAGAGGTAACACGTCTAACTTTGAAAGACGTTAAACAAAAGTGCTGTACGGGAGACAACCCGTAGTTTTTTTAATTTTCATGTCTTTTACGTTTTTAGTTTATGTTTAATTTAGTTGTTTTTAGTTGGTAATGCATATTTGAGAAAGGTATTAGTGTTTTTGGTGTGTAGGAATTGGAGAAATCGAGTTAGGGAAGAAACAAAATTCGTCGGAAAGGATGCACCATCAGTGCGGTATACCGCACCTCAGCCGCGGTGCACCGCATGGTAAAAACCCGTACCACGGGTTGCACCACGGGTCTTGTCCAGAACCGAAGAAAAAATGACCCGCGTACTACCCCCCTACACCGTGCCCTGGTCCGCAGGTCACAAACGCGTGGCACGGGGTAGATCCACGGGTATTTTGACGAAGACCCTGCGGAGTACCCTGCGGTGTACCGCGCCATGGTCCGCAGAGCAAAAACACGTGCCACGGGGTCCTACCACGGGTGTTATCCAGTGGGCAAAAAATTTCGACCATCAGATGTCGCGGACTACCCCGCGGTGTACCCCATGGTCCGCAGCATGGTCCGCACGAGCCGCCAGAGAGAGAAAAGGGTTTCAAGTTATAAAAGAGGTATTGAGCTCATTATTCCGAATTTATTAAACCTAAAGCCTCTTTCTCTTCTCCAAAACTCTCCTAACTCCATTGAAGCTCATCAAAACCTTCACCAATCACCAAAACACTACCCAATCATCAAGAAAAACACATCAAATCTTCTCTCCACATCATTACAAGAGAGATTCAAACACCCAATCCTCACCAAATCCATTCAAATTGAAGAATCAAAGAGCCAAATTTTCAAAATTCATCCTACAATTTCTTAAATCCAAGCCAACCCATTACAAATCCACCTTACCCACATAGAGTGTCATCATCAATTCACCTATCCTAAGCCAAATCAAGCTTGTTCAACCATTAATTCACAAGTTCAAATTTCAAGGGTTGCTAAAGCTTTGAGTTGGGGGTTAATTGAGGATGACTAATAGAACAACAATTTTAGCTAACAAGAGGGAGGTGAAGAGTAACAAGGGATTGGATTTAAACAAGAAGAAATCAATTGACAAAGGTGCTAGTTCTAAATCAACGGGTAAAGAGAAAGTTGAGAAGAGTGGGATACCTTTGTTTGATCGTAATGGTAAAAAGCTTTACTTTTATGCAAAGGAGAAAACACAACCTCCACAAGTTCCTACACCCAAAGAGGAGAAAGAGGAAGCTTTAAATATCTTGAAAGCTTCTGCAGAGAAACAATTGAGAGAACTACCTTTTGCTTATGAGAAAGTATTCAAGGAAGAAGTTGGTACAGGAGAATACGCGAGATTCTTGGAGCTTGGTGAGAAATTGGGTTGGTCTACGTTCATGGTAAGACGTTCTGAATTATGTCATGAGTTAGTTTAAAATTCTATTTAGGCCTCTTTAGCCGAGATAGTAATTGTGTTCCGATTAGAGGAAAGCTAGTTCCTTTCACAGTTGAGGAGATTAGAAACCACTTCAAGTTTAGGAAATTGAAAGGTTACTGCAAATTTGAAGAAGCGGTTGCTAAACGAAAAATCTTTGATGAGGAATTACTTTTTGAGTATGTATTTGACAAAGAGAAAGTGCAATCACATAAGGGAGAATTGAAGGCACCTTGGCCTTACAAATATCTTCAAGCAGATGCGAGAATTTGGCACAATTTCCTTGTCCCTAATATCTTTGGAAACACACGAACTTTGGATGTGACTATGAAGTACACTCTACTTTTGGACTGTATTTTGAGAGGAGAAGAAGTTGATGTGGCACAGTTGATCTATGAGGAGGTGATATGATTTTCGGTCTCTCCTAAATCGGTTTATAATGTTAAATTTCCAACTATGATCACGTGTCTTGTGCGAAAAGCGAATGTTACATTGGGTGAAGAAGAGAAACTCGAGTTTAAGGCGAGTTATATTGATAATGCTTGGATCAAGGATATCTTTCGAAGAGTGGGTTCTACGCAAGTCTCGAAAGAAGAAAAGGAGCAAAGTTGGCAAGAGAAGATGGAGGAGCGTTTAACGAAATTCGAAGCAGCTCAAACTTCCTTAGTCAATGATGTGGCACAAATCAATGCTAATCAAGTGCACATCATGAAACTCCTTGAGCAATTAACGAAAGACTCAGCAATTCCAACCTTGGATGTCAATGATGCGAGGCAATAGCCTCGAGAGTATGTTCTCTTTCTTCCTTACCATTTCTGTAAATATGTCTATCTGCTAATTTTAATTTCTGTTTTTCGAGTCTTTTTCAAGTCGTGAGGACACGGCTCAGTTTTGAGTTGGAGGTGTGGGGATTCGTTGTCTCTCATCTCCATTTTTCTGTTTTTAGGTAGAAATTAAATTTTTTGATACATGGGAATTAGATGTAGAGTGTGTTTAATAGCTTGAAAGCATGAGCTCAGTAGATTAATGATAGTAAGTAATATGTTTATGAGCTATGTATTTGTATGCTTTGAGTATTTGCAGGAAAACACACGTTGATAGTAAAGAACAGATTAGTGAGCAATGCGATAGAAAGTATGTTCGATCTCAGGGAACCTTGAAAGTGTGTCGGCCGTGAGATCCAAGCTAGTTGAAAAACCATTTGATGAAAGTGCTAAAGGTAAGAAAATAACACAATTACATAGTGTAGAAAGTGATTAAGGCGGTTCTTTCATATTTTAAGCCCTTTGAAGCCTTTTTATACCTTCTCACCTTGTGGTTTTTAATTTTATATGATATATCCTTCTCAGCCCCTTCTAGCCTTTCTAAAGCTTTTCATTGAAACACGTTATAAGCCACATCCCTTTAAATTATAGGACTTTTCCATATGACCTGCACTCGAATCGCGATGCATAGACAGTTGTTTTAGAGCTTGAGTTTGGGGTGGTGGGTTCACCATTATGGGAATTGTTATTGGGTTGGGATTTTGGAGCTTATTGATTGTGCTTTGTGCTTTATATTGATGATGATTCACAGATTTTTATTGTAACCCTTTGCCGGGGTAATAGTGAATGAAAAAGAAGCTACGAGCTAAATTTGCCAACAAGGGCATTAAAAGAAAAAATATATATATGAGAAAATTAGCGTGATATCTCAACATTAAAAGAGAGTCATAGCTAGAAAATTGATTTGAAAAGAAAAGAAAATATGTATTCGGACCGGCAAAGTGGATTTTTATGTGAACATCTTAAAGCTTTTAATTGGGTTATTGGGATGCTAAATTGTGCATCAAGGAATTCATTGGGTTGAGTGAGAAACGTTTTATGAGAGTAACTCAAGCTCTAGGGCGATTCGTTGATGGCTAGTGAGGAGAGAGCCAAAAGCTCACTCCAAATTATCCAAATATACTATCATACCGTCCCTAAGCCTACATTACAACCTTAAAGACCTTTTGATTCTTTGCTATGTAATTGAGAAGTGATTGAGCCATTAGAGATTAGTTGAGTGGACCTTTGAATACTAGTGAAACTCGAGGTACAATCTATAGCTCTCTTGGGGAACTGAGTAAAGTCCCAATCCTTCTTACATTGCGAAACTAATCTGATCTTGAATTCAAGCCGTGTTGACTGTGGATATGAGAAGTGTACAGCTATGTAGTTTATGAATATTATTGCATGAAATTTTCTGAGTTGTTGCTTTAGGTTTATTCTATATGTTTTGCTATGCTTCTTCCCCTTGTATTGAGAATTTTATAAGTGTGTATTTATAGACTTCCCTTTGTTTTTATCTTTATTGTATCAGGACGATACAACTTTGAGTTGGGGGTCTTGATGTCTCCTCATTTGTGATAGATTAATGTTAGGATGAGACATCATTTTTAGTGATTTAGAAGTCATAAATGTCGATTTTCTTGAGAAATAGTGCACTTTCCTATTTTGAGTCTTGATTTAGTAAAATAATATTTTTAGAGCATATTGGGTTTAATTGTTTATTTAGTGTGTAGCTTTAAAGATAATTATGGAGCTTAATTAGAGTCCAAGTTAAAGACTACAACTTATGGAAAGAGATTTGCATAGTAATTGGAGATAAGGAAACAAAAGCTAAAAAGATGGAAAAGGAAAAGCTGCCTAATCTAAGATTCTGTAGTACACGCCTAAAGATGTGCTATTCTACCCAAGAAATAGGCCGATTTTGGTAATTTCCTTTCATAGGGACAGAGATAATTCTGTTACGATTCTTTTGGTATCTTATGGAGCTCAAACCCTATTAATCCTTGCCTCATAGTAATTAGTTCTTAAGGTTTTATTCTTCCAGTTTATTGTAGAGAGCAAGATGATGTCTTTTGTAATTTCTTTTAGTTTATTTCCTTCAGGTATGAACTAAACTCCCCATAGCTTGGGTTTTGCATAATGTATAATCTATGAATTCTAATTCTTCTATCTAAGTTCTTTGGGAATTATATGTTTTAATCTGATATTAGCTTCTTACTTAATATTTGCTTATGTGTTTTGATTCAATGTCTTTCCTAGAACTGATCACTTTAGGATTGTTTTAATAGTAGTTAGATGGTCTCCTTGACAGGGTGTTTAACTATTGAACCACCACATAATGTCTAGTGTCGATATTAGTTCTAACAAAACATGATTCTAACTAGATAGTCATTAAGGTTTGTTTTAATCACCATATCACCAATGATTGCAGTATTTGCTTAGAGCCTTAGTAGCGTTTGATAACCCTATTTGAAATCACTTCTTGGTTGTGCCGTAGCCCCCTTAGTCGCTCTCAAGGTCTAAGGTATGGGAATTTAGAATCCTGACTAAGTATACCAAGAGCTAATATTCTCCATTATGAACTAGATCTATAGATAGAATTAGAAGGATTAGTGCATACTAGCAAAACCTGAGCTATACTTCTCATCTCATATTTCTTATCTTTTATTTTATTGTCTTTATTTTCTTAGTTTTAATTAGTTAAGTTCGAAATTCATATCTCTTTAGTTTCTGTCTTTAATTATTTACTTCTTACTCGTTATTGCTACCCATTCGTATAACACACTTAAGTCTCTGAGAACGAACTCTACTTATCATTAAAACTTGCATACGTCCTGTAATACTTGCAGTACTGTGCCTGTCTAGGGTGAGAGTGCGTAGTTTCTTGACCTAATTTTATCATATTTTTATCACACCCTAGGCACCACCAAAATAAAAGGGCTAGAAAAAAGGTGCAAAAGAAGTTCGCGTGGTGGTCAATTCAGGAAGGAATGGTGCTGGTGGGAGATCATGTTCGAATTTGGGGAGCAGACAAATTGATGGGATGGCCATGAGTGATGATTTGGAGGGTCTAGTAGAAGTTAACGTAGCAGATGGTATTATTAAGGACAGGATCTTGCTTGCAGTTAATGCAAACTTGTTCCCATTTGATAGTGACCTGCTACTCCCAACATCATCACATGGAATTAAACAATACTACTGGACTGGCGCCTTTAAGTCCATGTAATAACTTCACGGGTGGAAATGAATTACCCAAGCCACCAGACCCATTATGGGAAACGGATCCTCAAGATGTGGAGGATGAAGCTATGGGTCTCGAAAGCCAAGTTCCTGACTCCTTTGAAGCTAATGTGCAAGGACAAGTACAGGGGTCAAGAAATGAGGACGTTGAGATGGGTACTCGCGCGTGATGCGCCAGGAGGTACTGCTCGTAATTAATTTTATTATTTAATGATTTTGTTAGATATTTCAGGTACTTCGTGGGAGAACTCAAAACACCCTATTAATATATTAATGTGGAACTGCTATGGGGCGGCTAAACCGAGATTTAGACAAGTTTTACGCGATATGATGCTAAATAATAATGTGTGGCTTACAGTTATAATGGAACCCCGGATAAGCGGTGTAACAGCAAATAATGTTATCAATTCTTTACAAAAAGACAATTCTGGTAGAGTTGATTCGGAATGCTGTAAAGGGGGAATTTGGCTTATATGAAATGATTCGAACGTCAAAGTAAGAGTCTTGTCAGCTGGTTGGCAAGTAATTAATGTAGAGATAAGTCAGAATGGATCTAGGTCGTGGATTTTTTTAGCTGTATACGCTAGCCCGGACTACAAACAGAGTGATGTACTGTGGGAAGCGCTCTATCAAGCTTTTCATAATATACAATCACCTTGGCTAGTTGCGGGTGACTTTAACTAAGTAGGGATGCAAATAGACAAGAAAGGAGGGGTTTCAGGTGTATCAAGAAGAATGGAGAAATTCGAGGAATTATTGTGTTAACCATGTACTTAAAATCTACACATTTAACACACAATTAAGGCACAAGACTCTATAAATAACAATATATCCAAAAAGAGGTGAAAAGTACAATATGTCAAAAACTAGGGAATGATCCCTCAGTTAATATGTCTCGTGAAAATTAATCTATCACAAAAGAAGAGACATCACCTGCCTTTTTCAACTGGTATCCAACTTATACTTACCACTTAAGATTCCTCTCAATAATATGATTCCTTTAATGGCGCCTAGTCATATGCTCGACAAAGATGTAGCTGTTTGGGGTTTCCAATGAACTTCGGGTATCCGACATTTTGGATATTGGTCATTTGAAAGACTGAACCGACTCGACTTCCCTCTCTATTTAAAGAAAGACCTCCTCTATTTTTTTTCACACAACCTCTCTTCCTCATCAGAAAACCATAGTGTCTCTTCCTCCCTCCCTCATCATGTCCACATACAAAACTTTTTTCTCTCAACATCAATCTGAGGATAAGGTTCATATGGATTCTTCCCTCTTCAAGGATAACCTCTTCTCCAAAAATATCGGAAATATTCATAACAATGCCATTACTCCTTACATGTCTCAAGTTGGTCAAAATATCTCCACAATTGCCTCTACTAGAACCAACCTCAGCGATCTTCTTCAAACTCAAGGCATCATCTACCTTCTTTCTACCGAGCAAATAGTTTACTTCACCTATATTCAAGAGTTCTATAATAAAATGACGCATGATTGCAAAAATCTTGAGATTATGTATGGTTTAACACCGCGAGATTATGATCAACAAGAATAATCTAACCACGACTTTTGGGCTCAAAGACAGTATATTTCTCTGGTGAGGGTGAGAAGAAGATTTAAAGAATCATATTACGTATCATTTAAAACATTATATCATAAAATTGATTCAAAGCCACAACTTCCCTTATCAAGCCAATCTCTTCCTCCATAAATTTTGTATTATTCACAACCTTCCCAAACAAGTCTTACTCTTATAAAATCATGGGGTGGTCACTACAACTGACCGGTTCTTTAGCGACTAAACCTTTCGCGACTACTTTTTTGTAGTCGTTAATAATACATCTTTCGCGACTACTTGTTACTTACGACTACATTCTCTCAATTTTGACTACACAAGTCGTCGTTAATGTGTTTTCTAATTTGTGACTAAATCTAGTATTCGCTAATGATGTCGTAGTAGTCGCTAGTATCTATTTTAATTTATAATTTTTTATACCACCGACAAAAGTAGTCGCAAAAGATATATTTATTTTTTTACGAAGACATGTGTAGTCGCTATTTGTTCATATTCGCGACTACTTTTCCATGTTTAGCGACTACATCATGTAGTCTAGAAAGCTCTTTGCGTATTTATGACAGAAACTTGCAAACTCAAATCATTAATACCCCCAATTATCTATCTTTCCCATAATTCTCTCAAAACCCTACCAAATTTTCCCCACTAATCATCATCAAATATTATTCCAGCACGTGTAAAAGCTTTCCGGGGCCAATCAACAAAGTGGAAGCTACACAATTCTCACTTTCTCCAACCAAATTTGCCCAAAATTAGGTATTTTTTCTTCATTAAAAGTTTAAAAAAAATATTTTCTGTGATTAGAATTGTGTATTTAATGTTATATAGTATGATTAGTTTGTTAGAAACATGTTTTATTTTTCTATTGTACATGTTATTGTTTTGTATGAGAATAAAATGCACAAATATTTATTTTACATTCTTTATATTGTTTTAGTTGATTATATTGTTAATAGACAATGGCTTCGGGTGTTGATAAGAGTTGGATTAATTCCGCTCATCGTGTTTTGCGTGAATTTGTTAATGGGATAGAAGAATTTCTCAAATTTGCTAAAAAACAAGAGAATTTTAACGATACTTTGTTTTGTCTGTGTAATGAGTGTTCGAATAATCATCGCTTTAATGTCCAAAATGTTAGGGCACATCTTTTACAATTCGGGTTTTTGTCCACGTATGAGATTTGAAAAAAACATGGTGAGATTTTAGAAATTCCCGAGACTCGATATGTAGAAAATGAAATATTTAATGTCTGGAGATTTGAGACCTAATTACGAGGGTGGTGGTCATTCGGGTGACAATGGGATGATAGACTCGAACAATTCGACACGTGGCAGTTTAAAACTTTGTTCGAAAAATTGGAGACTAAATTATACCCTGGATGTACAGTAATAAGTTCATTAAATTTCATTCGAAGCTAATGCACGTGAAGGTGAAGAACAAGTGTACTAACACATCATTCAGCAAGATTCTAGAATTGTTGTGCTGCGTGTTGCCCACACCTCATACCTTACCCGAGTCTTACGAGGTGTGCAACAAAAAGTTAAAAAGTTTAGGTATGGGGTACACTACTATCGATGCTTGCTTGAGCGATTGTACTTTATTTTACAAAGAGAATGAATAGTTGTGATTTAGGGGTTATTTTCCAAGTAGCTCCTTGATTCCATTCTTCGATATATTTTTTGAATAATTTGTTAATAAAATCATAATTCTTGTATATCTAGTCATTTTTGGAGATCAGCGTTTATGACAACAGTTGTTATTTTAAGCATGCACGGTGTTGAAGAGATAGGAAGGTTGACATCTATTGTGGTAAAAAAAAATAAAAAGAACAAAATGTATTGCTCAGTAAATGGGTCATTAGTAGGCAAATTTTAGTAGTGAGTTTAAGGTTTACCAAGTAAATAAATAATAAATGGATAAATTTTAGTAGTTAAAACTCACAGGATCACAAAAGGAGATCAGAATTCAGTATTACCCAAAACTATGTGATACAAAATTTGGGGATAGAAAACCAGTTGCTTGTCTACTACTCTAATAAGGGAGTTTCATTCTTTAGTCTTGTGAACCTTGATTTTCATAATGGAACGACTAATCATTCACATGGAACAAGCAAGTGACTTGATTTACTTATCTGTTCATACTCAAAACAAGGGATTTGAATGACCACTTAAAACAACATATTCATACAAAAAAGTCAAAACACTTGGGAAATGCAAGAAATTATATCAGTTGAGAGAAGCATGAAGATGATAATACTAAGAGATACGAAATTGCCTCTACAAAAGGGTCCATCCAACTAAAGGAAATGTAATTCACATTTAACAGATCCTCGATGAATCTTTGATATCTTCTGAAGCAGCTTCAATCTAGCCTTAGTATCCAAAAAGGAGTAAGGCTGTATTGTGATTGTTTTTAAGAGTTTAGCATTCTCCAAAATATAAGCTACCATTGCAAGTTCATCTGCCAAGCCTTCGATTCCTTTAAATGACACTGTCTTAAGGCATGAAAACAAATTAATCGGCACTTTCTCAGGTTTGCTCCAACGTGTCCAAGGCATTCTTATATCATAATCATAGTCATAATCATCCTGCATGCACCAACAACATTACTTACGTAAGAAGTTTATTAATTAAGAAAGAAGCACTATATGAGCTTTCACTGACCTTTAAAATGGTAAGAGATTCTAATTTCTTTGAGCATTCAAGAATGTTTAGCAGTGATTGTGTCCAGCATGTTGGTGGTATAGTCAAATGAGATAACCTCAGAAAGATTGGAGAAAAATCAACATGGCTAAGAGCCTTCACAAAAGGGGAAAAATAAATACAATTAATGATTAAACTTTAATTGAATAATAAGCATATATAAGTAAACAATAAGCAGTTAACCTCCAATTCATCGCCCATCAGAGATAGCTTCTGGACATTGTAAATCCCTTGGAAAAGTTTAACAATAGCTATGGAGTAACCAATGTTATAGTCTAATAGACAAAGTTCACTACTGAAAAGGCTAAGTTTAAGTTTTGCTTCATCCAACAAGCATAAGTTCTCTAAGGATAAGTCTTCCACCAAATACTTGTTCGATAGTTCAAGATATCTAAGTTGAGGAGCATTTATTGTAAGCTCCTCTCCAGGGAAATATACATCGTAGGTAAAATCCAAGGTGAAACTTCTCAAAGTAGGAGAAGATATAGTAAAGGGTCCCTCATTGCTATTATCAACTCTTTGAACGTACACATTCTCAAGTGATGAACAAGCCGATATAAGCTTTAAAAGACATTCAAGTTTATCCCAAGTCACACAATCAATATGAAGGGTTTTAAGATTTGGCAGAGAAACCACGTTTGGTACATTGAAATCTATCTCACCACTTAAATTAAGAACTTCTAGTGTCTCACAGGTATAAAGACTACGAGGCATATCAAATGAATAATCCTCACGGTAACGCTTCCCATCAACCTGAATCACTCTAGGATTTCGAGAAACCACAATGTCTATCCAAAGATTAACATAATGGTCCGCAGAAAATCGTTTAACATGAAGAGAAAACTTGTCTATGCATTTTCTATCGAGATAAAACAATACCTTGTTGACAAAAAACGAAAATAAACTGTTATGTTCTTCTCTCTTGTGGTACTGCCTGAAATGTCGGGCAGTATCATCAAAACTGAGATTATAAATATCCCTCCATAACAACTTCCACTTCTTAGAAAGGAAACTGGTGGCTACGGCGTCCTCCGTCGGAAGAAGGGACAGAATGTGAGATATAATCGATTCCGGCAAGTTGCTGATCCTATCAACATCATTTGAAACAACTTCAGTACTGCGCTTACGCTTTTTATAATTTGTAACCGATGCCATATTATTACGATTCAAATATGAACACTTCAATGAAAGAGTTGGGAGGAGTGTGAAAACTCTTGGGGTTTAGGATAATTTAGCTGGGTTTTGGCTTGTAAACAGAAACACTAGGCTTGATTTTATTTAATTTTAGGCCGAGAAAGGGTTTTCTTTTTGTTGGAACTATCAACGGAAGATGAATGGTTTTCTTTTACATAGTGTTTGGATTCATTTTTTTAAAAGAATGAAAAGGTTATGGGAAGATATAATTTTTTTAATGATGTTTGGATTAGATTTTTAATAAGAGGAAAAGTTAATGAATAAAATATCCTTCCATTACTTTTAAAAATGTTTCCTTCCAAATTGGAGGTTTATGAAAGGAAATGAAAGATTAAAATGATAAAAGATATTTTTATCCTATTTCAGGAATTGAAACAAAATAATTAGAAAAATTATTATATTCATAAAATATAATATAAATAATTTCTTTTTTCTTTAAAGCTGCTGAACTGTGCTTTGGTAATTAAGCTACGTAATGTTTTTTGTTTTTTCAATCAATAAAATGGTCAAACCATTTGAAAAAAGTAAATAAAAAGTTTGAAAGAAAAAAAGTTTTAGTCCATGATGTATGGAATATCTCGTGAAGATTGAATTCAACTTTTGACTACTTCAACTTTTATCTTTTCATTTTCTTAGACAAGTCTTATCTTTATATTTGAACATGAATTAACTAATCTTGATAGTTCTAACTAATAGATGAACATGAGATCGATAATTGGCCTAGTGGTTAGGTTACTCCGCAGAGACCAAGAGGTCTTGGGATCGAATCTCATTGGAGTCGAAATGACTCAGAGTCCAAAGTGGCTCTCTCATGTATTCAAAAAAAAAACTAATAGATGAACATGAATTAACTAATCCTGATATTATCACTGATCGACAGCAAAGTTCATATTCAAACATTTCAAAAAATAATATAATTCCAGGTATATTATATTCATTCGTATCTATTATACCATACATATACATAGATATCTACTTATTTAATTGTTGTTTATTTAGTAAATAGTATAAAATATTAAATTGACAAGTTGGTGGCCACAAATAAAGCAGCACTAGATCCATTTGATCAAACTAGTGATGTCGAATATCAACTCGCAAATCCTGAGATATACGGAAAAATCCAGAAAGTGAAAAAATCAAAACATGATGTTGAATCTAGCTACGTGAAAGAAGCGTTTACTATCGTTGCTGACGCCCTCAAAGAAGGAAACTCGATCATGGATAAATCGATAAATGCGCAAAGACTTCCCATGGAAGAAAATGAAGTTTGGAATATGTTAGTGGATCTACAAATCGAGAAGACTGAGATTAAGAAAGCATATATATATTTGGTAGAGAATCCTAACAAGTTACGAGCAATACTTGGATGCCCGATAGAAGAACGCAAAGATATTTTGATGATGATGTTGCCTTGATCAAAGAAAATTTGAAAAAATTGCTAGAAGTAGTTCAAGTGATCTAGTTTGGTTAGTTTTATCTTTTATTCATTTAGATTCAATAAAATATACGAAGGTCATCGTATATGGTTTTTTTTATTTCACATTGAATGCCTTATAATAATGGATAATTTCTATCTAATTTTTTTTCTTTATATTGTTAATTATTTATTCTTATTTGAAAATAGTACATAAGGATGGATTATGCATCCAGACTCACGGATCTAGCAAATTAGCAGCAAGACTCACGGATTTAGCAAATTAGCAGCAGACAAATTTTTTAGTTTAAGAACCGGTAGTTTAAATAATATTGTAACACAAAATAAATATATAAGTGAAGTAAAAGTGTACTCCACTTTATCATTTGGTAGAATTTTGGATACAATGCATTTGGATAATAAAGTGTAGGAATAGTAGGAATATAATTCTTGCATAAGAATTCTATCGTGTTTTTAGCTTATCATGTGATTCAACTAGGTGGCAACAAGTGTCCAGCACTGTGCAGTCCTCTTATGGATGGATTTGACCAAGTTGAAAAGTTAGCTGGTAAAACAAAACAGCCGTGTAATTTTGATAGCAGCTTGTATTGTTTTTTTTTCAAAATAGCAGCTCGTACGGCTGAATTTTTGAAAATGCAATTTTCAAAGCAGAATATAAAGATGCACTAAATAAAAGAAATATAAATATAATATAAACAAGGTATAAATATAATTTTAACTAAAAATATACTTTCCTTTCTTTTCCTTTTCCAAACCAAACAAAAAGTAACTTGTAACTTTCTTTTCTTTTCCTTTGTTAAATTTTCCAATCCAAACACTATATTTCTTTTCTATTTCTTTTCTTTGATTTTCTTTAAATAACCTCACTTTCTTTTCCTTTCCTTCTTTGAATCCAAACAATACCTAAGGAAGGGAAATGTTCTGGTTCTTTTTATTTACAAGGGGCAAGAAATTTTACTGTATTAATTTTGAAAATGGGTAAGACTTCTATCTAATATTGGATGATTCAATATTCACATCACTCATCATTATTATAACAAAACATATTTATATTATATTTTAGAGTTTTTCTGCGGTTCAAATTTACCCACATAAGTGATGGTCAAGATTAAATCTGGCTAAACATAAGTGGTGAGTGGTGGCCAGGATTGATTCTGGTCCCACTTATTAATTTTTTTTTGAACCTGAGTTCGATTTCCGTCAACGGAATTCATTTTTGCTTTAGTGTCTTCAGACACAGTTTTTTTTTTGAAACTAAGTTCGATTCCTGTCAACGGAATTCATTTTTGCTTTAGTGTCTTCAGACACAAGATTTACCTAGTGTCATTATATTAATTAGTTAGTTATTTTGTAAGTTTAAAACATGGGGTATATGTATTAATATAATTAGTGTAGGATCTTTCAATATTGGATGGAATTTTTTTTTTTTTGAAAATATAGGAATAGAAAATTTAAAAATGAAAAATTTAAACGATAAAATTATTACAAAATTATCCAATTCCTAAAGAAACTAATTCGATTCTAATTATTTCATCTAACCTACTTAAGTACGCGTTAAAACGCGAGCGATTCATGTTGCTAAGGAGCTTATGTTTGGCTACCCCATCGGCTAAGCTATTCCTATCTCGACTAATCCATCTAAAGATAGGTTTGCACTTCTCAGAAATAAAATAAATAATTTTAATAATATTACAAATTTTTGGAAAAGAAATAAGATGTCCTTACTCTAATGGAAGCATTACTTGTTGGCAATCACTCTCTATAATCACTCTAGAGTCACCTAAGTCTCGGGCAATTACACAAGCTTTGAGGATGCCTAACGTTTCAGCTTCAATAGGAGAATCGGCCTTGACTTCCCAAGCATTGCAATCCTTCACTTTGCCTAAATGGTCCCTATTAACACAAGATATTGCAACACGATTATTCATAAAAGCAACATCACAATTAATTTTGATAGTATTTGGAGGGGGAGGTATCCATTCTTCCTTACTAATATGTTTATTAATCGCACTTTCAGTTACAGAGGTGCTTTCATGCTCTTTTTGTTGTATTTTCATATCTTTCAGTTTAGTATTTACATCCTTAGGATAGTTAACAATTTTATATTCTTCCCATTCTTTCATAGCCTTGCATATAGTATTCATAGAGTCAAGTGTGATAAATTTGTATTGATTATCATCCTTCTCTTCCATATACACCATAAGAGAGTACAAATTTGCTCTATAACAAATGAGGCTCCTAGATTTTGTTTGTTTATATTCTCTACTAATCTTACCATCCATATATCCATTCTACTGGTTAACTGGTTGCAAGTTAGTAAATTAAAAGGGGGAAGCAAACCAAACCGCTCTAGCCCAATCACAATCAAGCAATAAGTGTTTAGTTGTTTCAATTTCTTTATTACATATATCACATTAGGGAGTTTTCAGAACTTTCTTTTTATAGACATTTTCATTAGTAGGTAGCAGGTTTTTAGGACCCTCCACATAATTTTTTTTATTTTGGAGGCAACTTTAAGGCTCCAAACCATTTTCCATACCTCAAGAAGAAGAATATGTGAAGAGTTTGCGCTATTATCACAACTTTTTAGAGTTTTTTTTATCCTTCTCCTCTTTCAGAAGTTGATAACACTTTTTTACAGTAAAAATACCTTTCTTATCTTTATCCTAGTAAGGAATATCTTTCCCTCCAGAGTAGGGAATAAAAGTATTGAGAATTATATCAGCTATATCTGATTGAAATTCTTCTTTAATAATATTTGTATATCATCTCCTTTCACTATTGATCATTAGATCACTTACCCTTTTGACCTTTCCTTTTTTGGGCCTAATGATTTCATTTTTACTATGTATCCATTTATCATTATAGAGGTTAATAGTATAACCATTACCCACTTTCCATTTCAAATCCTTATTCACAATATCTCTTCCATACAACAGGCTCCTCCAACCCCATGAGGGTGAGCTACCAGTTTGTGCTTCAAGAAAGTTGCATAATGGGAAGTATTTCCCTTTTAGTACTTTATACAATAAAGAATATTGGTTATTTATTAAATTACAAGCCTGATTACCCAAAAGTGATAGGTTCATGAGATGTAAATCTCTAAAACCTAAGCCTCCTGATAGTTTACTTTTTGTTAGGGAGTCCCACTTTCCCCAATGAATTTTTTTCTTACCATTACATCCCCACCAAATATTGAGATTTGAGAAGTAATTAGATCACAAATTTTCTTAGGTACAAGATAGGATGACATAAAATAGTTGAGTAAACTTTGTATAACAGATTTGATAAGAATTTCCTTACCAGCTGCAGAGAGAAACAAATTTTTCCAGTTCTCAGTTGTCTGTAATGTTCTTTCAACAAGTAAGTTTAGGTCTTTTACTTTAGATCTTCCCCACTCAGTGGGGAGTCCCAAGTAATTCCCTAAATTATTAGTAATGGGCATATTCAATCTTTTAGCCATACTATTTTGTAAATAAGTAGGTGTATTAGGGCTAAACTTAACACCATATTTGTTCAAGTTCAGTTTCATATCTGTAGCATAACTATACTTGTTAATAACATCTTTAAAACCCTCTATTTATTGATTTGTAGCTTTCATAAAGAATATACAATCATCAGCAAATAGTAGGTGTGTAACACTAGGGGCTAGTTTACCTATTTTGATTCCCTACATTATATTATTATTCTTTTTATTGTTAATAAGTATAGATAGCATTTAAGTCACAATGCAAAATAAAAAGGGGGATACGGGGTCCCCTTGGCGCAAACCACGCTGGGGTTTGTCAATTTCAACTGCGTATCCATTCTCTACACTGCATAAGATACAGTAATAACACATCTCATAATCTCACTAATCCAATTCATATTAAAAACCCATCTTAATCATTATATCTTGTAACCAGTCCCATTCAATAGTTTTGTACGGTTTTTGGATGTCTGCTTTAACAGTCATAAAATATTTCTTAGTTTTCCTTTTTCATTTAATAAAAGTGATAACTTCATGTGCCACCATCGTATTCTCTTGAATGTGCATTCTTGGTATAAACGCTGGTTGACTTTCATCAATCAAAACATTCATTACCGGTTGTAATCTATTCACGAGAATTTTAGCTATTATTTTATAAATAAAGTTAGAGCAACTTATGGGCGATAATGCTTAATATTAGTAGGTTTAGTAACTTTAGGGATCAGCGAGATAAAGGTTTGGTTTAATTCCTCTATAAAACCCTCGTTATACCAGAATTTATTAATAAGTCTAATCACATTTAATTTTAAAATATCCCCATATTTTTTATAAATAACTCAGGGTATCCATCAGATTTTGGGGCTTTATTTCCCCCAAATCATGAACAGCTTTTTCAATTTCTTCAATTTCTAGTTTCTTATTAAGGCTTACATTCATACAATCAGTAACAACAAGTTGTACAAGGCCCAAAATAGGATCATAATCCCTTTTCCCGACTGTTTTAAAAATTTTATCAAAATATTCTTTAATCTCCCTATTAATATCAGAATAATCCTCCACCCAATTACCATCCTCTTTAGACAGTCTAGTAATTTTATTATGATTTCTACTCTCCTTAGTAGAAGCATGGAAAAAGGAGGTATTTTTATCCCCTCTTTGGAGCCAACTATTTCTGGATCTAGAAGCCCAGAAATCCTCTTCCTTTTTCCATAAGTCCTCTGCTTTTTAATAATATTATTACATTCTTCCCAATCCTTAGTATTAGGGTCATTAAAAATAGTTTCAAGGTCATTAACATACTGATCAATCATTCTTTTATTATTGTTAAATTTTATCTTGCTCCATTTAGTTAAAAGAACATTACATATTTTAAGTTTATAAGTCAGGGCATCTCCTTGGAGTCCAAGGGCACAGTTTTTTAATTTCCACACTTTTTTAATGATGTCAAAGCATATAGCTTCTTTTGTCCAGTTATTTTCAAAATAAAACCTTCTATCTTTCTTAATGTGGTTATCTTTCATATGGAGTAATTGGGCCAGTGGTATGAACCTATAGCAGGAAAGAGGGCAACCCAAGCTGTTGGGAATAATTCTCCCCACTTTTTATTACAAAAAACCCTGTCTATTAAAGATTTATTAATATCACCACTAACCCTCCTATTGGTCCAAGAGAACTTACAACCCTTGGTAACAACCTCCTCAAGCTTTTGGTGCTTTAAAAACCATTAAAGAGATTCATAGAATTTTTATTATTGTTCAGTCCCCATTTTTTACAGAGAAATATCTAATATTATTATCCTCCATCAACATCCATGGTTCTTATTTTAGGGCTACAGTTACTGTAAAGGTCAAGGCATGCTTCTTTATTTTTGTCAACTGGGGCTCCATATACAAAGGTAGTAAAGAAATCAATACCCTCATGTCTAATTTTACAATGAAAGTGATTAACAGATTTACCAATAATTTCAATGATCAAAATTTCTTTAATAAAAATAGCCAAACCCCCACTTAATCCCATAGGCTCTACGGTCTCAAGTAGTTTCATGTTAATATTTTTTTCAAGCTTCTTGTTCGAATTATACTTATTTTTAGTTTCCGAAAGAAATAATACCTGGGTCTGGTATTTGGTAACAATACCAGCAAGGGTCTGAACTGTCAAGGTATTGCCAATACCCTGACAGTTCCAGGCAGTTTGTATCATTGTTCACTTTGGGATCAACCCCGCAAACCTTTTGAGTAGTTATTGTATATGATGATACTTCATCACACCTAAACTCAGACATCCCTTCTTCATCATTTATCATTTCTTCTTCTTTTAGTACCTCTTTGTCTTCATTCTCAGCCTCTTGTGTAAGTTTGTTATACCTTGCCTCCCAGATTGTTTTTTGGTGTTTCAGATTGACTTGAGTATGGTGTTTCTTTTTATTCATCCTTGTTCTCTTTTTAATCGATTTCCTTCTAGGTTCTAGAGTTTCGTATACTTCACCTTCCTTTCATACTCTGAGATTTGAATAACTGTTGGGGTAAATGATTTCTCATAATTGAGTAAGGGGATTCTATTATTAGTTTGGTTTGGTGTTGAGAAATCATTTTGGTATAAGGTTTTGAAATGATTATTAGGGATTTGGTTGATATAGATTGAGTTGGGAGAAGTTTGGTTTAATTTGGGGGAAGAGTTAGGGTTCGATGAAGAAGACTGTTCTGATTAGATGTTGGGGTGGGGTAAGTATGTGGGTTATATTTTGGGCTCAAGTTCAGGTTCGGGTCAAAGTTTGGGCTGAGGTTATGAAAAGGTTTATTATTTGGGCTGGAGTTGATAATACTTTGATTAATAATCACATTTGGGCTTTTTATTATTCAGCTTGTGTGAACAAAACTCCCAAAAATAACTTCGTTTTCTTTTGGTGGGGACATTTGTAGTTGTTTGACCAACTCTTCAGCCAGTTTTGCTAATTTGACCTCCCTTTCTTTATAGCATTTTTTTTATCTTCTCTTTCCTTCATAACCTACCACTACCAGAGAGAGACAAAATTCTCTCGTCCTTGTCCATCTCCACCATTACTCTTTGTCCTTTTCCCGCTCCACTACCATCAGTACTCCCAAATTTGAAAACCTCGTTAGTACTACTAACGCCATCCGTACCTCCGTTATTAGCTCTGTTACTAAGTTTATTACCATTTCGATTTCCGTCTTGATTTAACACAGAACGAGTTTTGTTGCTGAGTTGATTCTTCATAGGTATTTTCTTGTCTCCTTCATATCTCAAATCATGTAATTTTGAGTTGGACCCCGAGTTGAGATTTTTATCCATCCACCCAATCTTGGAATCGTTTTAGGGTTTTTGTATTTGCCCTCTTCATGGCCGAATATGCCACAACCATAGCATACTTGGCCAATATTTTCAAATTTGAATTTAATCCAGGTAGGTTTATCTTCTTTTTCCCAGTAGTTGATTCCTGCCAATAGAGGATTCTTGAGGTCCTAGTCGATTCTTACCCTTGTTATTAATGATTCATCAATTTCAATTGAATCTAGTAGTTCAATAGTATGAACTGCTCCAAAAGTAACTGAGTAATATAGTAAGGCATTTCGTAGTGAGTAATGAAGCTGAAATACCCATCTGTTGGCATATAGCCTCCCTTATTAGGTTGTTTTAATGTGACAAATCCTCTTGTATTTAGTGTGCTAATTTCTATTGCTATTTACATTCTATCTTGCACTCTATTTCATCAAAAAGCTCTTTCTTTATCATGTTGTTCAACTTGATTGTTTTATCTTAAGAATCTTATTCTCATACAAATGCTATTAACCTTATCTTTATGTTTATTAAGAATTAGCCTTAGTGTTCAACTTCAAAGATTCTTAGAATAATGTTTACAACAACTTTCGTGAAGAAGATTTATTGATCCAAGTCATTATCCTTCAAAGATTACTTGGCGCGGTACACCGGTGCGGTACACCGGACCAAGGTTGCGGACCAGGGTTGCGGTACATTGATTAGTCCGAACAGTAAGCTCAAAGTTAAGTCGAATAGCTCTGCGGTGCACCGGACCATATCCGCGGTACACCGCACAAAAGGGTTTTATGCACAAAAGACAAGCCATAAGGAATATATCCGTTGGGAGATTAATAGATCCGTTGGACCCAAGTCTTATGACCGTTGGAAGCCATTTTTTTCTATAAATTGAAGCTCTTTGAAGGCTACAACCACACCAACTAATTACAAACATTAAGGGGCTTAATTGCTATCATTCAAGAAGGTGTCAAGTGCTATACATAGTCAAATTCAATCTTAGTGGCTTATAAATCCTTTCAAGGAGTTAATCAATTAAGCCACAAGGTTCTATCCACTCAAGAAGGAGTATACAAGCTTATAGTCACATCCACTCTATTAGGAGTTTTAGTTACAAGCTTTAATTAGCAAACCTTTAAACACTTTGTTGCTATCCTCTTAAGTCTAGGTCTTGTAATAGATAGATTAAGAGAGAATTCAAGTATAGGGAGTATACTTGGTGTCCTTGTGTTGTGATTACGCAAGTGGTTTGTTCTTCGTGTTATCGAAGAGTTTGTAAAGGTTATTGTGTTCTCGACCCGGTTAAGAGAGACACGGGAGCTTAGTGAAAAGCTTGAAATCCTAAGGAGGCTTCCTTAGGTAGTGGATGTAGGGAAACCGAACCACTATAAATCGTGTGTATCTTTCTATCCCTACTCTATTTACTTTCCGCACTTTATATGTTTGATAATATGCTAGTATGAATATTGTGATATTGATTATCTAGTTCATCTAACATATTGCCATCTAGAGTAGTTAGTGATTAGAAACTCATTTTACTTGTATCAATTATATATCGAACCTCTTAGCTTATCCATTGCATGATCCCTTAAGAGTTTGATATATTAGTTGTCTTAGAAGTTTCTTTCTTAAACTTATTATTGTCCAAAAGATTTTTAATTAGGCATTAATCTTATTAGTAGTCCTATTCACCCCCCCTCTAGGACTATCACCATCATTTGGATCCATAGAGTGGTATTTTATACTTCCGTCTTATCATTCCAGCTTTGTAGGTTTATAACTAAATGCTTTCCTTGAATAGTCCAAGGTCTCTGTTCCCAGACCTTGTTTTTATCTTGCTCAAAACCAAATTTGATTAGCACCGTATTAGCTCCAAGTTTCTCAGTTTCTACTTGTTTTTGTAGCCCCCACTATTTATTAATATGGTTTTTGATAAAGATGAAGTTCACCTTTGCTTGAATCATCAATTTTGCTTGGAGTAAGTGAGCATTAGCTATTCTGTATATTAAGTCTTTGTCGGGAGTGATTACTAACTGTTTGCTTTTTACTAGAGGGAGAGATGTTGCATAAAAATCCATTGCTAACTAACCAGAGCAGATGGAAGCGATGGAAGGAGAAAAAGAGGGATGAGGATATAGAGCAAAGGATAACACAGCTTAGCTATGACTTTAGTATGAAAACTAAGTTGTATTGTTAAAGAATCACCAAATTTTGTGTATTTTGATGAGTTTTGTGAGATGAGTGTGTGTGTGTGTGTGTGTGTGTTTATGTGTATGTGAAGGTGTTTTTTGTAGAGAGGTTTTTCATGAAAATAATGGGTGTTTTCTGTTTTTATTTTCTATATTTTTCAAAATAGTGTTTGGCTAGAGAAAATGAAAACAATTTTCTAGAAAATTAAATAAAAACACTGCTATATTGGAGAACATAGAATCGAAGTTTTCTATATTTTCTGAAAATATTAGAAAAGAAAAAAAAATTATTTTCTGAAAATATATTCTGAAAATATTTTCACAAACCAAACAAAGTCTTAGTTTTAAATTAAATTTAATAATTAGACAGATTTGGGGGTGGATAAACATATATTTCAAAAATATTAGAGAATGAATAATATTTTATAAGGTGATAAAAATGTTAGTTCTTGGATTATTTTTTTTATTAAGGGGGTCAGGAGTTGGTTTAGTTAGGTTTACGTTGAAAAATACAGGGATAAAAGATGAGATTTTTATTTACAGGGTTTTGAAGACACCCCTCTTATCCAATCCTCCACTATAATATTACATATTCCGTAAAGGGACTTAAGTCAATTAAATTAACTCAAAATTAAGATATCTATATTTTTTATCTCCCTTTTTTTGTCAATTTTTTTTGTCAAATCTATTTTTATCTCCCTATTACCCCCTATATATACTAATATATTACATCCACCAAATCCTAAAACCTATTAATCTATTTAGTCGATTCTCTCTTCTCCCTCTCACCTCTTTACTCAAATCTTCCAACAAGCTCCCTCTGATTCTAAAACCGAGCTCCGTTTTCAGGCGATGAAGAGGCGAAGGCATGGCCGGAATTCTGCTCGTTTGAAAATGTCCTGTTTGTCGCGAGGCTGCAGCCATTTTCCGGATTTCGTGAAGCCGGATGTCATGGACAAAGCCCATTGGTTTGACTTTCCAATGCCGGAGTTCGTTGTTAGGTTGCAGCCATTGCCATTGCTAGATTTTTGTGAAGCCGGCAGCCATTGCACCCGCGAAGCTCTGATCATTCATCTCCACCATGACTCCACCCCCACCATCCCACCATACTTCCATCTCCATATCCACAACCACACGGAGTCTCCTTCTCCTTCACCAAGCTATCTATCTCTCCCAACACAACAATGGTGAAGATCCGAACGGAGAAGAAAGCAGCAGCAGCAGCAGCAGCAGGAGCTCTCAGGTGAAGCTCCATGAACCACACCGGAGAAGAAAGCAGCAGCAGAAGCTCGCCAGAGATGGGTTGAAACAAGTAGAGAACCGTAGAAAGCACAACTCCGTGATCCATGCCTATCTCCTTCTTCAGAAGCCGATTTGTATTTTTTTGGTTCGTAAGATCTGGTCAAACCAGATCTGTTTAGTTTTTTTCTTGGAGTAATAAGTTTGAATTTGTAATAAAATTTAATATAGAGGTTATTACTCTTCATTTTGTAATAGTACTCACTAATTTTATCGAATACTTAATGTTTTTATAGAGTACTCATTAATTTTTATGGAGTAATCATCAAATTTTACGATACTCTCTATTTTATCTCAATACTCTATACTTTTTTCCGATACTCTATACTTTTTCCGGCGGTGAGTAGTAGACAAAGGTCGGATCTTAGTGGTCGGTTGCCGGAAATGAATAGTACTCAGTGAATTGACACTCTTGTCACATGGTTTTTGTCTTTAGTGGTTTTGTTTTATATGAGGGTATTTTAGTATTTACAAAGTGATATTAGTTTCACATTAAATATCGTGGGGTAGGGTTAGGGATGACAATGGTTACGCTAAAACCCAAAACCGAGGAAAAGCGAAACGATTAAAAACCAAATTACATAACCATAGTTAAAATCCTTAGGTTATGATTTTAAAAAGTGTAAAAGATGGTTAAAAATTTTAGATTATGGTTTTAGATAAAAATAAATAGATTTTTACCAAATAGGTCTTAAAGACACCCCCTATAGGCACATGCACACCTCCCAATTCCATCTTCTTACTAAAGGCAACATTTAAGATTTCACACTAAAATCCAAATTTTGGACTCTTAAACTACCCATTATGCCCCTTTTTGTTTTGCCTTTCCTATATATAATAATTTTTGCAGAATAATTTTAAAACCCTAAAATACATTAACCCCTCTCCTCTCTCCCAATAAAGCTCACGCCTCCCATTAAAGATCGTCCATCACTACATCCTTGTCAGATTCGTCGAGGTCATCTCCACCATGGCTCCCATCAGACGAACGGAGTTGAAGCTCTATATCTCCGACGAAGAAAGTAGCTGAATCTCTAGATCCAGCGACGGGGAAGCTCGAGAAGAAGCCACCCGTTTGAAGCTTTCCGGCAGAGATTCCATGGCATTTCCTTTCACCAGAAATACCCCTTGAGTTGTTGTTGAGCTAAGAAGAAGACTGCTGAGTTGCGTAGGTCTCGGAGCCTCACTGGAAAACCTCCGCTCAAAGAAAAGACGTCAATGTTGCTGGCAAAGAGAGCTGTCACCACTCGGAGCTTCTAGCCAAGAATGAAAAGTCACTCTCATGCACAAGAAAACTGTCACCGCAAAGGAGCTTCTGCCCATCTAACTTCTTCTCTGTTCAGTCTACTCCGTTCAGAGAAGCTTCTGCTATCAGACCTGGAGTTGGTGCACTCACTGCTTCAATGGCTCACACACTTAGGTGCAAACCACAGGTGTTATTGCCTCCACCGTTCGTGACCTCGCCGAATTCTGATTAGTGAAGCCATGGTTTTGAGTGGTTTCAAAGGTTCACGGTGGCAGCTTCGTTCTTTGGCATACACAAGTATCATTTGTGAGTTAGGGAGGTCTCGCCTAAGTCAGAACAAGCCACATCGACTAAAGGTT
Organism: Nemophila menziesii; assembly: GCA_029959085.1. Lineage (NCBI taxonomy): Eukaryota > Viridiplantae > Streptophyta > Magnoliopsida > Boraginales > Hydrophyllaceae > Nemophila > Nemophila menziesii. The sequence goes on along the minus strand of JARWIR010000017.1, from coordinate 7,375,583 downwards.
ATTATGGGTGAAGGGAGATAGACTCGGGTGTCGAAATCGGGGTATGACACTTTGGCACGGTTATGTTACACTTTTCTTCCTTACTGGGAGATTTTTAACAAGGTAATAGATAAACCTACCACACTGCATCTAGCTTTATTACGAACACACTGAGTCAGTATGTATGTATCTGGTGGTCCTTTGTGTGTTCTGAAATAAATGAAATAAATGCAATAAGGAAAAGAGAACCACAACCGCAAGTGTACGGTTGTCCCAAGTAATATAAGTGATAATACAGATTCGTTCTCAGAGACAGAATGATTGACTCTAATGCTTATCAGATAGTGGTTAATTGCACGTGAAAACAAGTAAATAATTTTAAGATTGATTGGAAGTGTTTCTAATAACTAAGACAAATAATGAAAAGACTAAATTAATGCAAGTAAATAACTAGACGCAAGAAGATAAAGTGTTTACGCAAGATGAGAAGGCAGTACTTGAGAGACGCTAGGATTTCACCTAATTATCATTCATTCATACATTGTTTAAGGGACAAATTGGTAAATTTATATTGGTCGGGACTCGGAATTCTCCTTACCCCCGTCTGGGTGGACTAAGGAGCTATTCTCAAGTGCTACAAACCCCGTCAGGGTGATTATAGTCCACTCTCAAGTGATTAAGTCTAATCTTACCAATAGGCCATAGGTTTAATTAAGCTCGTCAGAGTCAAATAATTTCTAACCTATATTCGTTAATTAGTTCTGTACCCAGACCCCCCGTCAAGGTGATCCAATCGCCACTAATTGGAATAGCCTAAGTACTAAGTCCTATTATCAATTGATCAGGTCAATAATAGTAAATAAAATACAAATTAAAGAAAAATATAAATTACCCAATTTGATTTAAATAATAATTATCCCAAATCCAAACACATGAAACGAAATCAAATTGGGATTAACCCATTATGCGTTCTCAAGCACTTAATTAAATTAGCTCATGCTAATGCGAAAAACTAAATTAAAAGAAATACAAGTGTTCATATTGTTTTACATAAAGAAATAAAAGAAAAACCTAATTGCGGAATTAGATTAGCTGTGAATTGGAGATATAGACCGTCTCCAGCTCTGTAGCTTTTCTGCTTCCTTGCCTTGACTTCTCTATGATGCTTTCTTTTGTAAAAATTGAATTGTGTGAAAAATAGAAGTCAAAACCCTTATTTATACTTAGAAATTCGGACTTGGACCTTAGGCTAGAGTTTAAATGAAATAATAAAGGCCCAAGTCCATTATCTTAGCCCAAAATCCCGTAACTGCTGCACCACCTCCACTAAAACAGCTCTAACCGACTCGTTTCAACTCGGATTGACCTTATTCCAGTTTCTAAAGTTCCGTAACTCGATGGGGCACGTTTTCTCTTCACAAGTCAGAGGCTAAATCTACTCTTAGGTGGATCGAAATCAGCAATCTTTGACAACTTTCCAGATTTGCATCTCTAAAATATCAATTCTTTTGGGATTTGTCTTCATGTTTTGACTCCATATCGCGATCTTTGACTTTGTCCTCGGATTCCTCTCTTAGCTAATATTCAAAACCTACAAACTTTTCACTAAAATAAACAATATTATGCGCAAAAGTTTAATAAATTAAAAATGCTAGAAATAAAAGAGGAAATTCGGATTATTGCATATTTAGTCCAAAAGTCTATCAAAATCAACGAATAAACACCAAAAATGATGTCTCCCAAGGGCATAAAATTAGAACATTTAGGGAGACATCTGTATCCCCTTAGTGAGTCCAAAAAACTTGTTTGCATATAATTTAGTTTTATCATTTGCTTATACACTCACATGCTTACTTATACTTGAATGAAGTCTTGGTTCAATCCCTAAGAGAAATTATCGAGGCCAGAGGGTTAGCCCTAAGGGTTCATCGTTGTAAACCTTGATTAAACCCTCCTACAGGGAGTTTATTCTAAAAAAGAAATACTTAAGTGGTTTCCCTGATAAAACCTTGGTTTACCCCTCCTGCGTGGAATAGAGTCTAGTTTATCGTGGTAAACCCTCGATTAAATCCTCCACATGAATTACTGAGTCTAACAAACGACCAAAGAAACCACTTTGGTAAAACCTTGATTAAAATTTTTAGATGGGTTGTCGAGTCTAGCGAATTGTCTACGCGGTCACTCCGGTTAAACCTTAATTAAATCCTCAGACAATTTATCGAGTCTAGCAAATGGCCTATGCGATCACTCTGGTTAAACCTTAATTAAATCCTCTAGACATGTTTTGAGACCAGAAAGTAGACCTAAAGAGTCACTCTGGCATAACCTCAATTAAATCCACTAGACGTGTTATCGATTCCATCAAATGGACTACGCAGTCACTCTGGTAAAACTTTTTAAATTCTCCAGGAGGGGAAAAAAGTCCAGCAAATGGCCCACATGATCACTTTAGTCAAACCTCGATACGATCTCTCATAAAGGTTATCGAGTATGAGGTAATTCCATCAAACATGGAAATTAGACCTAAAATCTATGAAGGCTAACACGGTAGATATGAAACTTCGATTCAATATTTCAGAAGGTTATAGAGTAAGAAGTAATTCCATCAACATGGAACTTCGAACTAACACCTATTAAGTTTAATACATTCTATATAAAAGTTCAATTAAATCTCTTAGATAGGTTATTGAGTACGAAGTAAGTACTTTAGACAATGAGCTTTGACCTAAAATCTATTAAGGTTAACAAGGTAGATATAAAACCTCGATTCCTTCTCTTCGAAAGTTTATCGAGTAAGAAGTAATTCCATCAACATGGAACTTAGACCAAAAACCAATTGAGTTTAACACGGTCTATATAAAAGTTTGATTAAATCTCTCAGAAAGGTTATCGAGTACGAAGTAATTTCATTATACAATAAACTTTGACCTAAAACCTATTAAGGTTAACACGCTCGATATAAAACCTTAATTAAATCTCTTAGAAATGTTATAAAGTACGAAGTAATTCCGTCAAACATAAAACTTGTATCTAAACCCTATTAAGGTCAACACAGTCGATAATAAACCATCGATTCTATCTTTCATAAAACTTATCGAGTGCGAAGTAATCCCATCAAACATGGAACTTTGACCTAAAGCCTATTAAGATTAACACAGTCGATATAAAATCTCGATTCAATCTATTAGAATTATTATCGATGTAAGAAGTAATTCTATCGACATGGAACGTTGACCTAAAACCTATTAAGGTTAGCATGCCCTATATAAAACCTCGATTCAATCTCTAAGGAAGTTATCGAGTACGAAGTTATTTCATCAATATGGAATTTCGACCTAAAACGTATTTAGGTACATGGTCGATGTAAAAGCTCAGATCAGTCTCTCCGAAAGGTTATCAAGTACGAAGTAATTCCATCAGTGAAACTTCGACCTGAAGCCTATTAAGGTTACCAACATCAATATAAAACCTTGATTCAATCTCTCAGAAAGTTTATCGAGTAAGAAGTAATTTTATCAATATGAAACTTGGAAATAAAACAATTTAAGGTTAACAATATAAAATCTCGATTCACAAATTCACCACATGGGCGTTCGACAATCCCTTCACATATACGATCATTAACCTAGAACTGTTCCATGTGAAAGTGTTTCACAAGACGAGTGAATGAAGGCTCACTATTAACAAAGAGCGGGGAATGATCGAATCCAATGGAAATAGGGAACACTAAGAATGGATTTAGGGAAGATAGTAAGCCATTTTCTGTTATAAAGAACCCAATCGAGTCTAACATTAACATTCTGCGCATCACTCCTTTTATTTGTTCAAGTTTTGAAACATCCCATGAATGTAAATATGGCACTGAAATCTCTTGTTATAACCCATGACTCGTTACAACTCTATTCCACTTTGATTTCTCGTTCCTTGATTTCTTGCATTTTTCAAAGTCATTCAAGGCGTGTACAAAAAACAAATACCAAAATACCACTTTGATATCTCATCGCTCAATTTCTTTATCTAGGCGCAATCCCCAAATCAATTGCCGAAGAAAATCCTTTATTCTTCGGTCAATAGTTACCTCAAAGCTTGAAAATGCACTCTGGCTCTTGTTCTTCCATTCTCATTATATATACATATATAATTATTTTTAGTGTCATTTATTCTCAACAAAAGGTCATCTACATACATACTTAATCTTGATAGATCTTTTTTTTTTTTTACTCAAAAGAAAATTGCATTAAAAAACCACAAAATACAACTTATCCAATCCCTATAGGATTAAAGTCCCTAGCAAGTAAGCTTGCTAATTGAAGAGGAGGTTGACAACTCTAAAGACTAAACAAAGGGCCTTTAAGCTTATGTTTAGCCACCCAATCAACACTTAAATTGTTTGATCTCCTAGCAAAGGAAATTGTCAAGTTATACAATACTTTACACCTCAAAATATTCTTAACCAATAGCTTAATATTACGAAAAATATAATCTTAATAGATCAAGTATCCCATCCCTACGTAGAATGGGCCACCCAAAAAATCTGTAAATACAATAGCCTAAACTACTAAGAATCTGGGCATTGACAAACTTAATCTTTTTTTTTTTTGCATACATGTGAGACTATAAGCCGTTAAGAATAAAGGATTACATCAAGAACAAAATTTCTTATTAATTATCTAGTACTACCCTAATAGTAGCACAACCACTTCTATCTCGTGTAATCATCTTCCAAAGAAAATCTGGTGGATCAATAAATACCTCTGGTCGAGTATGTAACAAGGCCCCTTCTTTTGCTAGTCTATCGGCACAAAAATTAACTTCACGGTATACATGGACCAACTCGAGTTTCGGAAATTCTCGTAGCAATGCACAACACCCTCTCGCTATTGAAACATAACGACTACCTAAGCTCCCACCGCCTTTCACTAGCGCATGGAGCTTCCCCGAGTCCATCTCATAATGATGAGCTCCCACCGCCCTTCACTAGCGCGTGGATCTCCTCCGAATCTGTTTCAATAACCATCTCAGTATAACCACTATTACAAGCCCATCGAAGACCAAAATGTAATGCAAGTAATTCCGAAATAAAGGGGGATACAACATCACAAGGACCCATAAACCCAGAGATACACGCACCATATCTATCCCTTAATATACCACCAATACCAGCTAGTCCTTTCTCTTTAATGAAGCTTCCATCAATGTTTAACTAGGTTCCCTTTTCTGGTTTAACCCATTTCACCATAACATTGCTAGCTACTTTAATTATACCACCATCTAGTGATTTTCCCCATGCAAGAATAAAGCTACTAGCTAGAGAGAAGATGTCTCTTTTGATCTCTAGTACATGGGGTACATTCTGCCCCTCATTAAACACAATCAAATTTCTTTTGACCCAAATTGTCCATAACACGGCTACAAACACAAAAGGCCAACAAAACCGTCAATTCGCGCCTTGGATCGAAGATGGCCTTCCATCTAGGCTTTAATTCCCCACGGAGGGGATGGCAAGAAAATTGCAGCAGGATCCCTCGTTGCAGCAGTTTCCGAGGCTTCCCGCAGCTGCGCTCCTCTTGGTTCACGGACAGCAGCGTTCTGACCATCCCTGAATCGCGCCCAAGTGCTGTTCAACTGCTTCAAATGCTCCTTATCCAAGACCTTCATCACTCCAGGCTCCTCAGTGTTCACGTCTAGCTCTCCAACACCCGCAGCAGCTGCTCCACTCCTTCCAGCCGAGACAGCAGCTCCAGGACCATCCCAATTTGTTGCAGTAGTACCTGCAATTTCAGGAGAAAATCCCAACAGATTCCACACCATAATCGCTATTTTACATTTTAAAAAAAACGTGAATAATATCTTCCCCTACGGCTCCACATATAGCACATGCTCTGGACTCGAGAATATTTCTCTTGTAAAGGTTATCCGCTCTGGCGACCCGATTTAGCACAATTCTCCAAAGAAAAATCAGTATCTTTTGGGAGCACTTCAACTTCCACACCAAATCCCATTTAAACGAATCATCTGCACTAGCTTCCTCCGAGCTCATGAATTCCGGTTTTACCGTAAAGTTACCCGAATTTTAAATTTTTCACCTAACTCTCGAACCCTCATCGTCATTTTGTATAATAAACCCATCTCGAAATGCCTCTACTCCAGCTAGAATAGCTTTTCAAATATTGGTTTCATTCCCATTTTGGATGCGATTTAAAAGCCCATTTTTAAAATATTTCTTCCTGAACACTTCCACCCATGCAACCGACTGCTCCTCTTGAAGGACTTTCCACCCAAGCTTAGCTAACAAGGATAAATTATACCTCCCGGAGCCCCTTATCCCGAGACCCCAATTCTCCTTTGGTTTGCAAACCTGATCCCACGCAACCCAGTGTAACTTTCTCCCCGAGATTGAGGACCCCCAATTAAATTCCCTTACCACTCTATCAATCTCTTTACAAACGTATTTCGACAATTTCATAACTTGCATTTGATATACAGGAATCGCGTTCAAAACCGATTGAGCTAGCGTAACCCGGCCCGCTAGGGATAAAGTCTTTGTCTGTCAAGAAGCTAGTTTCTTCCTCATTTTCTCCACTATAACTTTATAGAACCCCTTAGGTAACCTTCCCGAGAGGATATGAACTCCCAAATAGGTACCAAAAGAGGTGATATGGCAGAACCTACTTACCAACGTGAGTTCTTTTTGAATTTGCTCTGGGACATTAGAGGAAAAGTAGATTAGGGACTTCGCTGCGCTGATTGTCTGCCCAACCTCTTTACAGAACCTATTCATCGCCTCCTGTATTGTTTGTACCTGCAATAAAGAATCCTCACCAAACAAGATTAGATCATCTGCAAAAAATAAATGAGATAACTTAGGACCTTGACGACCAATCTGAATCTTTTTCCATTTTCCCGAATTGCAAAGCTCCTGAATTAGCAAGGATAACCTCTCCATACACATAACAAATATGTAGGGCGAGAGAGGGTCCCCTTGTCGGATACCCCGGTGTGGAGTAAAAGGAGCTAAGGGTTCTCCGTTCCAAGGGACTCGCATTTCATTCTCCTTCATGCTAGACATAATAAGCTTTATCCAACTCTCAGGCAGGCCAAAAAATCTAACAGTTTCTTCAATGAACTCCCATTTAATCTTATCATAAGCTTTTGCGAGATCAATCTTTACAGACATGATTCCTTTTCTCTCCACGAGGTGTCGCATCTTGTAATATACCTCACGAACAAGCACCACATTATCCACCGTTGATCGACCTGGTAAGAAACTACTTTGGCAAGGCCCAATAATGGTAGATAGAATAGGCCTAAGTCGATTGACCATTGCCTTCATTATAAACTTAACAGGTGAATTAATTAGATTAATATGACGAAAGAGGTGTACCTGGTTCGGGTCTGGTACTTTAGGAATAAGGTGTATAAGTGTACCATTTAGACCCGAAGGTAGATGACCTGTATCAATTGCTTCGCGAACCATCTTGCAAACCGACGGACCCACAGAGGTCCAACATTTCTGGTAAAACGCCGCTCACATACCATCCGGGCCTGGGGCTTTAGTCGGATTAGATTAAAAGACCACAATACGAATTTCCTCACCTGAAAACGGGTATTCAAGGCCTCGTTTACCCTACCCATCGATAGGTCCTATAGCCGGTAGAGTGCACCCTCTATTTCATCTTCCAGTACTGCATATAGGGATTCAAAGTACTCACGAACTAGTTGTTTCAAGTCCTCCTCCTCCTTAATCCAATTACCAACATCATCAAGTAGCCTAGTACAAATAGCCTTTCTCTTCTGTATAGACGCTGCAATTTGGTAAAACCGCGTGTTCCTATCGCCTGATTCCACCCACTTATTCCTTGATTTCTGAAAATATATCGCTTCCTCCTGCTCTAGAAAGCTTTCATACTCCTTAGTTAACGATTTCTGGATGCCTCAGATCCTTACACTTAACTCTCTTTTCTTGCGATGAATATTCCCAAAAACCTCCATTTTCTATTTATTTATTTGAATCTGAATAGCAACTATACCCTTTCATATACCCATGTTATTACCTTCCCAATTTTTGCTTACGAATTCAAGAAAACCTTTATGAGGACACCAAGCCGACTCAAATCTGAAACGACGAGGATTAACTTTCAGTCTCTAAACTGGGCAAACTTGAATTAGGATTGGAATATGATCTGAGTGAACCCTTTCCAAGTGTATAACCCGTGTTTTTGTAAAAAGATCTTGCCCAATCAACATTACCATAAGCTTTGTCAAGTCGTTCGATGATTCTTTGACCATAATTCCAAGAGTCACTCCAAGTATACCGAGGACCCTCAAAATCGGTATTTTCAAACGCTCCTCTTATTTCGCAAAACATAACAAAACACTACAAACTTCATGGCAGCTGCGCCGCCCTCACTGGCCGGCGGGAACCCTCCTCCTGGCCGTGCGCCTGAACCGTTGGGCGAGGCTAGCCACGCGGTGGCTGCTGCGTCTCCTAATACGGCTTCTCAAGACCTCCATATGGAGGATTTTCCTACGCTAATACCTACTGATCATGTCGGTAGAACAAGCAAAAGAACAAGGACTAATCTAAAGGAATCAAATGCTGCTACTGTGATTATAACGACGGAAAGGAGCCTATTACAACATTTTCTTTGCAAAATAGGGTTTGCACCTCCTGCCGCGCCTAAAGGTAACAACTCAGGACCTTTTATTAGACCTAATCTAGGTGGTTGGAAGGGCACAGTAACTGGTGACAATATAATTATTTCAATCGTGGAAGATAGAGAGGAAACGAGGACTGTGTATGTAATGGGCGAGGAAGATTTCATAGAGTTAGAAAACTTAATTGAGGACGATGACGAGGAACTAATAACACATTCAATACCTACCGTCATTAGGACTAGAGACGAGATTCAGTAAGGGATTAGGTTGTGGCAAAATTCAGCTGTGATTAGGCTCTTGGGAAGAGAGGTTGGTTTCACATATTTACTCTCAAAATTAAGACAAATATGGGCGCCGAAAGGACATTTTGAACTCGTGGATGTAGGTCACGGTTATTACATGGTTAAATTTGAGTAAAGAGGTGATTTTGATTTCGCGCTTTTGGGTGGTCCTTGGATGATTTTGGATCATTATCTTATTGTTCGCGAATGGACGCCTAGTTTTAATGCCGCATCAAACTCAATAACAAAGACCACCGCATGGGTAAGAGTTTCTAATGTTGGTATGCAAAATTATTCTGCGCGTATACTGAGGAAAATTGGGGACAAGCTTGGTAGAACAATTAAAATTGACCCGATGACAAAAGGAAGATTAAGGGAGAATTACGCTAGATTAGCTATTGAACTTGACTTGAAAAAACTATTAGAACCCGAGGTGAGAATTGGGACGGATATATTCAAGGTCGAGTACGAAGGCCTTCACTTGATTTGTTTAGATTGCGGTAAGTTTGGGCATAAAAAGGAGAATTGTCCGTCTATCGTAATTGATCGTATGGAGGATGATCGGGCTACTGAGAAAGGGAAGACGATTATTGTAGAGGAGGTTATAGAGGTGCCGGCCCCCAAAGAAAAGTATGGGGAATGGATGACGGGGAGACGGGGGAATAGAGGGAGTGGGAGAAATGTTATAAATAAAGCATCTAAAGCCTACTCTAATAGCAATCTCGGAACTCGATTTGATGCGCTTAGGGTGGAAGATTTCCCAAGTGATATGAGGTTTAATGCACAAGGTATAACGAATAAAGGACAAAGTTCGGGCACGAAGTCTTTTGCTAATAAAGGAAAAGGCATTTCAGGGACTAATGTGAGCAATAAAAAAGTTGGGGGGGGGTCCAAAGTACATGGGATAATCACTTCCCCTAATTTTGAACAAAGACGGGTATTGGTTGATGATATAGAGGTGAGCGAATTTGGGCAAGATATGGAACAAATTGGGGTCAGTAAGGTGAGCAAGAAGGTGGGCAAAAAAGGCGCGAATGGGGCGAAGTCTAGTGTTTGATTGAGTAAGGTTGCTGGTGCTAAGAACTTGGATGTGGTGGAGGGCAGTGGGCCCTCGGTTGGGGCTGTTGAAGAAGGTAGCATGGAGGGATTAATTGAAGTTAACATCACTGATGGTAATTATAGTCACATGGACTATTGTGCAATTAAGGCAAATATTGGGGAGTTCGATACAGGCCCTCCCACGCCCCAGCACAAGGTCCCATCTGTTATTTCACCTTCTGACTTGGACCCTCCTTGTCTCGGTGAGAAACTGATGGACAGCAGCACAACATCCATGCCAACCGATCCCTTATGGGATGCGACAGAATGTGGCGACAAGGACGACACCCCGTGGCTGGACAGTCAAATTCCAGAAACTGGAGCTACTGTCATGCACGAACATGTACAGGTCTCTCGGAGCTCGGATGATGATGTGGATATGGAAGCTTGCGCTTAGTGCGCCAGGAGGTATTTCTTGTCTAATATTTTATTTATTTAATGAATTTAGTGAATGTTTCAGAAAATTCTTGAGAGAGAACTAAAAATCCCATTAATATATTGATATGGAATTGCTACGGAGCAGCTAAGCCTAGGTTTAGACAAGTGTTGCGTGAGATGATGATCAATAATAACGTGTGGCTAATGGTAATTGTTGAACCTCAGATTAGTGGAGGAACGAAACCTCTGATTAGTGGAGGAACAGCAAATACAGTTATTAATTCCTTGCAAAAAGATAACTCCATTAGAGTAGATTCAGAGTGTTACAGAGGTGGAATTTGGTTACTTTGGAATGACTCGAATATAAATATTAAGGTTCTTTCAGCCGGTCGCCAAGTTATAAACGTTGAGGTTGGCCAACAAGGGTGTAGATCGTGGGTTTTTTCGGCTATATACGCTAATCTGGATTATAAACAGAGAGAGGTGCTATAGGTGCGCTCGCTATGGGATGCGCTTTACCATGCATTTCATAACATACAATCTCCGTGGTTAATGCTGGTGATTTTAATCAAGTAGGTTTGGAGATTGATAAAAAAAAGTGAGGTTTCAGGTGTTTCGAGAAGGATAGAAAAGTTTAAAGAATGGAGAAATAGCTGTGGTTTGACAAACTTAATCTTATCTCCCTTTAAAAAGAGAATCCATCTACAACTATCAAAATCAACTATCAGACTCATTTATTCTCTTAGCAGATGAGAAAACATCGAGTCATATCACAAACAACAAAAAAAGTAGGAATGTTTTACTAAGCATATCACACATAATCTGTTCGAAAGGAGAAAAAGATTCAATTCACTTATTCGACTAAAGTATCCATAAGACTGAACCAAACCTGTAGACCAAAAGTAAAAGGCCACACGACCCACCTCCAAAATTACTACAACTTTTAGTGTAAATCCATTCCTCAAGCAGGTGAAAAAGTCACCTTCAGGATAATCTCCAATTTGACTTGAAAACCATTTAAAATTCATATTGAAATGAAGCATATAAATAAAGAGGACCCAAGGAAAGGGACAAATTACAATATTCCAAATGACGCCACGCCTAAAGCTAACAAAAATAAAGCAATAATATAAAGCCCCAACATATGAATGGATTGATTATCCCTTAGCTCAGCTTCCTAGTAACAAGTATCATCTATAAGACCATAAATTGATGGACCAATTGCAAGTATAATAGTCCATGCATTGTAAGTGAAACATGACTGACACAAGCTGTCATATTATTGATGCGTCCAAATATTAACTGATTTTCATTAACTAAACAAGAGTAGATTAATTTACAGTATCAATATAAGACATTAATTAATTAATTTACACTAAAACAAATGTGTGAGATTGAACAAAAAACTTGGAAGCATATTCATCAGCTTTTTACGTAGCCCTGTAGTTGTTATTTGTTAATTCCCCTAAAAACATTTTCTTCTTTCATCTGCGCAACACTTAAACATATTTAGCTAAAAAAACAGTTTAACTGGAAAAAATAAAAAATTAATCATAGAAGAGATCGATATTTCCATTTCTAATCCTGGTTTGGATATAAAACACTAAAATTAACTTGATTAAGACAAGAAATTAAAACTAACATTAATGTTAAACTTAAATATCCATTTTAATATTTTCCAAACACTGAAACTCATGAAGATGAATAGTTAAAGCATTAATTATCACTTCCCTAATTAGATCATTAAAGCCTCAAGAAGTAAATCTTACCATAACCATTTACTGAAATGCTGATGGTTGACTGAAATGACATGACCACCGAAAAAGCTTAGAATAGATGTTACGTGTGTTCTCAATCAGTTACGAAAGTTGTACAGAGTGTGGTTTAGACGGGTTTTCGGTGAATAGTTGTAAGGGATTTAGTCTTGAACCAGGGGAATCGAAAAAGCTTATTGTATCGTATGGTACAAAGAGATTTGGAGATTGGGTTGACTAGTGGGATACTTGTGGTACCTATGAAAGGTAGTGTATCTATGCAGATGTTTCATTTCTGCAAAAGATCGATTTTCTGGACACGAGTAAAGAAGACCCTTTTTGCTGTTTTTCTTGCTACTTCTGAAAACAGAAAACTACCCGCAGGGACGGAACCAAGGATTTTATATTTGGGGGGCCGAACCTTATAAATTATTTATTTTTTATAATAATAATAATATTATTAATGATGATGAAACACTTTTATATAACGGACTTGATACTTTTGAATCATTTGATCATGATTTAGCTAATAATACTTTTTTAAGTATTACTGAATCGAAGAATATTCCAAATTATAATAATAATCGAGCTACTGACAATCAATACATGAATATGTCTATGAATGGTAGACTTGGTTTAGAGCTTCAATCTGTTGGAATATTCCCTGAAGAAGTGGTATGTAGCTCCGTCCCTGGTAGGCGGCTCCAAAAATGATGATCCCGGGGGATTGAAATGACATGATCAACGACCTGTTTGCAAATTATAAAAAGTTAAATATTAATAATTTTTATAAACTAAATAAGCATCAATTTAAATTGTTAACATATTTTCTTTTTGGTAAATATGTAAACCTATTGACCAATTAGTTTAAATCTATTGTCTATACTCAAATACTCTTTGTTTCTATTTAATATGTGGATTGCCTATATGCATATATTTAGAGACATGTGCACAATTGTATGATATACAAAATGCGTTTGTTCAATGCTCACATTCTTTGGCTAATTGGTGAAAGGTAGTGGAAGATGACACTGAATTGGGGGTAGATAGTCACATGTTCAGGAAGGAATTTTTATTAGGGAACCACCGAATCTTTGTGTTTATTGCACTATAATCCCTGTATTTTACAACAATTACATTATAGGTCCCTATATTTGTAATAATTGTATTATATTTCCCTATGTTAAGCAAAATAACCTATATTGTGAATTAATTGCATTACAAGTCCCTATATTATATATTATAACACAATTCTTCAAATGAATTACAGTGTAGGTCTCTATATTATGCAAAATAATCCATTTACGAAAAAAATTGAGTTATAAATTAGAATTACCTGTCGGGAGGGATGGAGGAACTATGTGCCGGTGCGTATGGGTCATGATTCATCAGCAGTGGCGGAGGCCGAAGCGGAAGCGGGACGGAGGCAAGGCGGAGACGGAGACGGAGGAGTGTATTGGGAACCTAAAGACGACGCCGCCGCTAAGCCGACAGCCTTAAGCCCTGTGAATTGTTAATTGTGAATCGTGACTTTCCGACCAAAAAAAAAAAAAGAAATTGTGAATCGTGAGAGTAGGTTGTGATTTTGCGTTTGTGAAATGTTACTTTATTTTTTTTGGTCTGACTTTGTGAGATGTATTGAGAGACAAATATTTGTGTTCTTTGTCGATGGGCAAGAAATATTATGATAAAAGATTTTTTTTTGTCAACCAATAAAAGATTTTAAAAGTGACAATATTAGTTTTAAATTAAAAATTGGTGGAGTTTTTTTTTATATGAGGATAGTTTAATCTAGTTAGAGTGCGCCACAACTAATTTCACAAGGATATGCATGCCTTTCCATACTTATTTCCAAAATAAATCAGGTTATCTATGTTCGTTGAAAAGATTTGAATCATGTACTTCTTACTTTACACTTTTTAAGTATAGAAGAAATAATAAGATTTTGGTCTGTTGAATTAATCTAATTGGTTAAAATCGAAAGAGCTAACTAGGGATGAGGATAATGGATAATTATACATTTCAAAAGTGAGAAAATATTAATTTTAGTTTTTTTATAATTAAGGTGATCACAATCAGATTTAAGTTAGGAAAAAGAAATGTTGACTTTGTTTACTTTGAAAATATAAGGATACAAATTTTTAAAAGTGATATAGTTTCAAATAAGGTTTTGTTAGTTTTTCAAGTGATAAGTGCCAAATAATGAATAAACAGTTGAATATAACTCGTTTTTTTAATAGTTAGTATATGAATGAATTAGACCTACGTGTCGCTATTTTTTTAAGTGATAAGTACTGAATACTGGAAAAACAGTTGAATAAAACTTATTTTGTTAAGAGGCTCAGACCTAGTTTGAAATCTTAACGAAACCGACCAATTAAGAGCCATTAAGACTGAATTGGTCAGAAAGCAATTAATTTGTCTTATTGATCTTGTGTCTTAATGAACCAAAATAAGATCCCATTAAATGGAAACAAACACCCTTTTCGTTTGAAATCTAAAATAGATTAGTTAAGATTCATTCATATATGAATTGGTTTAGGAAAAACAAATTGTCTCATGATTCAGTGGCTTAATTAATCAGATTAAGATCTCATTAAGTGCAAACAAACACCACCTGAATTTTAATAATTGGAAAGGGAAGGGGAAGGGGGGGGGGGGGGTGGGAATATCATATTTTAAATATATTAGAGAATGTATCAAATATTTTAAAAGTGAGAAAATGTTTAGTTTTAATTTATAATTTTTTTAAAAATTAAAAGGATCAAGTATATACATTTAAAATATTAAAAGGGAGATGGTAGTGTGTTTTTTTGATTATAGGAATCATAAAAAATATTTTGGCTATAGTTAAAGGGACGCTAATCCCCTGGTATACACATATTTCCTTTTCTGGTCATCAAAAAATTTCAAACTAAATTCAACATATTCTAGATTAAATCTATCGATATATATTAAATATTAATATGTACACATTAATGATTTTTGGTTATTATAATTGAATAAATATCATAGATTTTGAATATATCTTAGCTTTTATAAATTTGTTTTTAATGTATAAGGAAAAAGATATTTTCAACTCCATTAGTATTTATTAATCAACTGGTAGTTAAATAGAATAAATATATAAAAAAATACTTTGAAAATCTAAGTGGAAAAAATATTATCTTTCTTCACTTCAGTATCATTAATTAAAACTTATATGTATACATATGGTGTTTATGTGTGGGTTTTGTGTGTAGAGAGAAGAAAAAGTAAGGAGTAAACATAAACCTTTTGATTTAGCTAGGGTGCATGTGGCTTTAGGATGGGGTGAATCCGGAAGAGGTGTAAATGCAATTCACCACTAATGTTGTTCAACATTCAAAGCACATATTTTTGCATTGTGTTCGATGAAGACTGATGATAGAGAGTTGGTAGCTCACGAGGCGTGATAAAATAAATATGCAAAAGACATACACAACTCGAGGGAACTACGATTACTTTCCGCAAGTGTACGGATCGTTCCAAGTAATAAGCAAGTAAAATAAGTTTGTTCCTCAGGATTTAGGTAGTTAGCTTGAAACTTGTGTTCAATACTAGCATATATGATTTTTAATTGGTTGAACTAAAAACAGAAATAAAGATATGATATTTGTTTGGTTTTCGATTAACAACTAAGAATACAATTATGAAATTAAACTAAGGTAAATAAAATTAATAAGAATGAGATGAGATATAGCTTGGGTTTGCTGGTACACACGTATCCTACTAAGTCGTTATGCTAATATAAGGGCGGGTTGAGCTGTACAATTAGTCAGGATTTTATAATCCTTTTAACTCCCGTTAGGGTAGCTTAGAAGGCAACCTCAACACTACCACGATACTTGGGTAAGGGGACATGTGCAATTATCGGTGGTTAAATCTAACCCTAATGACTATCTCGTTAGGCAAGACCGTGAGGATCGCTACCGCACACTAAATGAGTATGAATCGTTCCAGTCCCTAAACCCTCGTCAGGGTGACAGTATAGGAACTTAAGGTCAATCTTGAGGTGTATTATATCTGAAGGAATAAGTTAATATAATACATAAGCAGTTATAATGTAAATGCCTGATCTTAATTAATACGATTTCTCAAATGACATAGAATAGCAAAATAACAGTCAAGGATTATACATAAAGCCAACCAAGCTAAAGGGAATTCAGTACATGATTAAAGAAAACAAACTAAAGAATAAACACTTAGAAACATGTTTAAGACAAAAATCTAAAGCTAATTACCCTAATGATGGAGATGGAAGATGCAAAATTGATGTTGTGATGCTCCAGCCCTGTGGCTTCTTTCTTTAGCCGTCGACTTGCTCTCTCTCTCTCTCTCTCTCTCTCTCTCTCTCTCTCTCTCTCTCTCTCTCTCTCTCTCTCTCTCTCTCTCTCTCTCTCTCTCTCTCTCTCTCTCTCTCTCTCTCTCTCTCTCTCTATCTCTCTCTCTCTCTCTCTCTCTCTGGCGAAATTATGAATAAAAACTAAGCAATGACATGTTTCTAATGTTAAACTTTGATATTTATAGTTTCATGAACGTTTTATGGGTCATGGGTTTCATTTATATGACCTAGTCCAACCCAAAACATTTTTTCCAAGAGTGGTCTGATTCGAGTCACGCCAGTTGAAAACATTAAAAATTTCTTTGTTTTAGCTCCAAATCACGAATGGTTAGTGGCCACACTTTCCTACCTCAAATACTAGCTAGATTTCAAAGGTCTCCTCCATAATCTTTGTCAATCTCGTGTGACACCTCGAACAATTCACTTTCTAAATCTGGCCGACAACTTTTTCACTTTCTAATAGCTTCTTTGTCCTTTAACTCTTGCTTTCGTATTTGATCTCCTTTCCTCGACTTCTTACCCATGAGTTGACATCTAATATCATCCATGTACCTAGATTCACACTTAACACACAAATTACACAACAATAGTTCTAAAAGTAACAATTCTCCAAAACTAGACAAGAAACAAGAATATATCAAATAACGGGTGAAAATCCCTCAACTGAGCACATAATGAACCTAAAATGGTATCTCGTGACTAACTAGATTAATCTATCACAAATATGGAGACATCAAGACCCCCAACTCAAACTTTTGTTGTCCGATAAAATAAGAAATAAGAACAATATAGAAGTCTCTAACTATCATCTAAGTCAAGTAAGAATGTGAAAGAAAAATATGAAGAACAATCCTAAAGTAACTACCTATAAAGTTTCATGTAATAATGTTTACAAACTAAATTTTATATATATATATATATATATATATATATATATATATATATATATATATATATATATATATATATATATATATATATATATATATATATATATATATCATATAAACAATCAACACACTTTAAGTTCAAGATCAGAGTAGCATTGCAATGCACGAAGGATAGGTTTTTCTCTTAGTTTGCTATGGTGTCTATAGGGTGTCCATCGATCATAACATAGTATCCAATGGTCCATCTAAATACTCCCTATTGGTTCAATCGTTCCTAGATCACATAGTTAAAAATGATAAGGTCTTTAAAGTTGTATTGTCGGCTTAGGGACAGTATGATCGTATATTTGGATAATGTAGAGTTAGCTTTTGACTCTCTCCTCACTAGCCATCAACGAATCACCATAGAGCTTGAGTTTACACTCAAATATGTTCTCACTCAACCCAAATGATGCGCTTAATTAACATCCCCAATAATCCAATAACAAATCATGACGATCACATAAAAGGCTCCACTTTGTCGGTCCTTTTTCATTCATTCTATTTTTTGTTATATTCTTTTCTTTTGCAGGTTAGCCACGACTCTTCTTGATATGAGATATCATGCTACTTCTTTTTCACATTTCTTTTTCTTTTCTTTTTAATATTTTTTCTTTAGACCCCGACAGAGGGTTATAATATAGATAGTGCATCATAAACATAGCACATATAAATAAGCTCGAATATACCAACCCAAGTGTTTCCCATAATCATTCCCACCACCCCAAACTCAAGTTCTAAAGACAAGTGTCTTAACATCGTGATTCAAATGTAGGTCATATGGAAATGCCCTATAATCTAAGGGGTATGTCTTATTATGTGGCTAATAAAAAGCTTTAGAAAGGCTAAAAGAGGAAGAGATTGATAATAATCAATAATATTTGGTCAGCAAGACAAAAGGCAACAAGGGTTTTATCAAAGATCTGCCATAATTTCTTTCCCAACTATGCAATTTTGTTACTTTATCACCTCTAGCACGTTCGTTAAATGGGTTATCAATTAACTCAGATCACGTTCTCCACGCCACTCAAGGATCCCTAAGCTCAAACTTACTTCTACTGTATTGCTTACTAATCATTTCTTTACTTTTAAGGCGTGTTTTCATGTTCATCTATTAAGCATACAATAAAACTAGTTCATAAACATAATACTTACTATCTTAACTCACTAAAGTTTATGCTTTAAGGCCATTATACAGATCCTACATCTAATTCTATCTCTAACAGATTTTATTTTTACCTAAAAAGCAGTAAATCACATAAAATAGAGATGAGGGACAATGAATTTCCACACCCCCAACTCGAAAATGAATCATGTCACCACGACACAAAGCAGACTCAATAAGAATTAAAACTAAGACATATATTAGAAGTAATGAAATGGTAAGGAAGAAATGAAACATACTCTCGAGGCTATTGGATTGCATGGTCAATACCCAAGGTATGGTTCAATGAATTTTTCTCCTCTTGTATGCAGACTAGTATCGCCAAAACTCACATTTATTTTCCTCCTAATGGTCCTTCCCAATCAATCACTTGGTTCCATAAATCTCTTGTACTCACCTTCTCTAACTTCCTCTTTGAATACTCTCTCATGTGAAGATGTTAATAAGCACTTAGAAGTTGTTTCGTCATTGTGGGTATAGGAAATTCGACTGAAAGAGGTATAAGTGTCTAATCTTTCCTCCTCATAATTTCTTGCTCTTGAGGATTCGAACCCGGTTCCTCTCAAGGTGCTTGACTTGAATTACCTTTCGATACTTACTCAAACTCATACGGTTCTCACTTGTCTTCCTTATGGTTTCACCCCGTTATTTGTCTTGATTCTTGACCATCTCCCTTGCACTTGATAGTGGCTCTGGTTCTCTTCGTCATCTCTTTTGAACTCCAAATTACAATTTCACCACTCTTGAAGTTACCCCTTGATTTTGGGTGAAAATTGTGGTATTTTTGTTAGGAAAGGTGTAAGGATAATTATTCTTGAAATAGGTACGATAGATACTTCCTTGGGTAAAAATAATTGAAGGAATTAGGAAGAAGTGTTTGGAATAATTTTGTATTTTGATTCTTGATTTCTAGGTGTTTTAAATGATTTGGGTGGACATTTCTTTTATATATGAGTGGAAAGATGAATTTTGATATGAAGTTGTACTGTTTTGGTAGTGTTTTGATGTGTGGTGAAGGTTTGGTGAAACTTCAATGGAGTTTGGGTGTTTGGAGAACAAGGAGGCTTAAGGGTTTTGATTGATGGTATGTATAATGCCTCTCTTTCAATGTTGATCGCTACCTTGTGTAGTATACCGCTGATATGGGCAACACTATATCATACTTTGATATAGCTTTGTATTGTCGTACAACCATTGCGTCACTCGATACATGTCTTGGTTGCGGTATACCGCTAGAAGGAGTCTTACTCTCGTCCTAGGCACCGTAGTCCATTCCTCAAGTAGGTCAAGAAGTCACCTTTAGGATACTGTCCAATTTGCATTAAATTTTACAAGGCTGTAACTCAGCTTCTTAATAGTAACAACTAACAAGTATTATCTATAAGACCATAAATTGATGGACCAATTGCAAGTATAATATTCCATGCATTGTAAGTGAAACATGACTGGCACAAATATTAACTGATTTTCATGAACTAAACAGGAGTACTCTTTATAAAAGCATTAATTAATTAACACTAAAACAAATGTGTGAGATTGAACTAAACTTGGAAGGATCATCATCAGCTCTAAATGTAGCCCTCTAGTTGCTGATTCCCCTAGTAACATGTTCTTCTTCATCTGCACAACATTTTAACCAACTTAGCTCAAAAACAGAATAACCAGAGAAAATAAAAAACCAATCAAAGAGTGACAAATATTTCCATCTCTAATCCTGGTTGGATATAAGACAATTAAATTAACTTGAATAAGACAAGAAATAAAACACTGAGATTTAAGTTCAACTTGAATATCCATTTTAAAATTTTCCGAACATAGAAACTCATGAAGATGATGATGTAATAAATAACAAATCTTTGATCTTGAATAAAATAGAAAGATGAATAGTTAAGCTTTATTTATCACTTCTCTTTAGCTAAAATAAACCCTAATTAAATATTTAAATCCTCAAGAAATAAATCTTACCATGAGAATTACTGAAATGACATGATCACTGATCGTATCCCTGTATGCAAATTATTAATAGTTGAATTCAATGATTATTTCAAACAATACTGAATATCTCTTCACAACTTCATTTTACAGTTATGAAGAAAAAGTAAAATAAAGATATATGAAATGAAGGAAATTACCAGGTTCTAGTGGCTAAATTGGTGCTCAACTTCCCCTCCAAATTTCATGTTATACACTTCTTCCCCACGAGATGTCTTTAACGAAACTTGAGCATGAAACAAATGTTCCGCATAAGGTAAATTCTTTCTCAAAGCTTCATAGTCTCTCACATATTCACTCCATTACGGTAAAAAGTGTCTTGTAAAATATGCTCGCGTGTTTCCTCGTACTTCTCTTTTGAAGGTATAAGCCTCCAATCAAATTGTACTGTAAAATATGCTCAGAATTATACAACATTTACGCATTTAGTATATATTATAGTAAACTAATAATAAATCTTACCATGACAATTAGTATTGTTGTTGGTGGACTGAAATGACATGATAAATGACCCTATTGACCTCTTAATTATGTAGATGGACCTGTGTGCAATATATAAAAAGATGAATACTAATGATAACTCATTCAAACTAAATAAGCATCAAATTTATGTTGTTAACGTATTTTCTTATCGGTAAATATGTAAATTTATTGGCCAATTAGTTTAAATCTAATTTCTATACTCAAATAATCTTATGATTCTATTTTAGACATGGATTACCTATATGCATATATACAGAGACATATGCACAACTGTATGATATAGAAAATACGCGCAGTGAGCTGAGGAAGCTCAACTTCTTTAGCAAATTGGTTAAAGGTAGTGGAAGATGACACTGAATCTGGGCTAGATTATTCTCGACTAAGTAACTAAATCTATTGATGTTAGTTACATGTTCAGGAAGGAATTTTTATTGGGGGACCACTTAATTTTTGGATGTTAATTGCACTACAATCCATGTATATTACAACAATAACATCCCTATATTTGTAATAATTGTATTATATATCCCCTATGCTAAGCAAAATAAACTATATTTTGAATTAATTGCATTACATGTCCCTATATTATGTAAACTAACAGAGATCTTCAAATTAATTACATGTCCCTATATTATGTAAAATAACCGTTTATGCAAAAAATTGAGTTATAAATTAGAATTACCTGTCGGGAGGGATGTAGAAGCTGTGCGACGGTGCGTGTGGGTCATAGCTCATGATAGTGGCAGAGGCGGAGGTGTAGGAGTGTATTGAGAACCCAAAAACGCCGCCGCCGCCGTTAAGCCGACCGCCTTAAGCCATGTAAATCGTGAGAGTAGCTCCGGAGTAGTAGTGATTTGCGTTTGTGAGATGTTATTTTATTTATTTTAGTCGACTTTGTGAGATGAAAAGTGAGAGGAAGAGTTTTCTTTTTTCTTTCAAAAGTTATAAATAAATTAGAAACAAATTTTTAGTTCAAAGATATGAAGAATGCCATTTTTAGAACATTTCACTTATACCGTGAGATATTTTATAAATTTTAAAGACAATTTGGACACTTCAAACAAACTATATCTTTATTTTATTTTATTCTTTCCAAACTTTCCTTAATAAAATTTAAACGAGATTTAGCCAATACCCGAGGATATTGACTTTTCATACAATAAAATCGCTAGTCCCCTATAAATATTATCTAATCGTGAGCTAAACATGTTGCTCTCTAGCTTATATTTAGCTAACCAATATGCTACCCTATTACAATCTCGACTACACCATTTAAAGTATGGTTTACAATGTTCTCAGATAATATAAATGCTACTAATAATATTACAAATAGTGGGATTAGAAAATTGCAAACATCTCTAAGGGATTGCATAACAAGAAGGCTATCACTCTCTACTATCACCCTACAAGGTGCTTCCCGGGCTAGTAGACAGGATTTAAGTACTCCTAGTGCCTCCGCTTCGAGAGAAGAGTCTGCTGAGATTTCCCTCGCATTGTAGCTCCTAGTAAATCCAAGATGATCCCTGGTAACACAAGAAATAGTAGCTATGTTATTATTAAAAGCTGCATCACTATTAATTTCAAGCATGTTCATAGGTGGTAGTTCCCACTTTTTTCGTTTATTCGCAACTGTCTCATTGTTCAAATTAATTTATGGGGCCTATTTGTAACATTTTCATAAGAAGAGTTATCAAATCCCTTTAGTACATTAGTATTATCCTTAGGGATGTTACAATTTTCATATGCACTCCAATTAAGGATAGCTTTTTCCATTGTTATCCGAGGTTCTAGCTTTTTGAAGTTATATTTATAACTGTTTCTATCCTTCCATATCTGCCATGCTATATTAAAAAAAATTCAAATACATTTTTTCTTGTACTTGTTTTATTATTATTTTTTGTTTCATATTTACTAGCCATTCAAGTGTCCATTTTATTGGTGCACTGGTTGCTTGTATATAAACTTAGAGGTGAGGCGAACTATACAGCCCTCGTCCACTCACAATCCATTAATAGATGCTTCACATTTTCCACTGACTTATTACAAATATCACAGAGTGGGGTTTTAGTAATTATTTTTGTATACAGATTCTCATTTATGGGGAGGAGGTTTTTAAACACTCTCCACATGAAATTCTTAACTCTAGGGGCAACTTTAAGGTTCCACATAAGCTTCCATACTTTATGGTCTATAGTATGAGATGTAGAAACCTTAGTGCCGCATCTCCTAGTTTTCTCTCTATCCATAGTATCTTTAAGTAACTGGTAGCCTTTTTTTTAACTTCATAAATTCCATACTTACCTTTTTTCCACACTAGTTTATCTTCACCACTATGAGAGTATACAAAAAGATTCGGGAGTGCGGCGTACAACACAATAAACTCTGACAACATGTTTGTGTGACTACCGCTCACACACGGTCTTAGAAACAAGAAATTCTAAATAAAATTGGAAAGAGAGCCTAGCTTGATCCTTTCCGAAATCATATAGAAAGCTAAACCTTACATAGAGATTGAAGACATATTGGCTATAGCTAGTTAAAGAGCCATGTTGTAGAAATCGCCAACTAGGTGCGCCTAGACGTCAACTCCCCTCTCAGCTGCTTACGCCTAGTAAAAATGCTAGGAATTTTTGCCTAGCTCCTTAGTCGTCATGGAAAAGGAGCCTAACCCGCCTAGGCGCTGATAAATGGAAAAAAATGGCTGTCAAGGACTTTTTATTTTATTTATTCTCGATAATTCTTGAAGTGATTTTAAAACTCAAATTTTAGTATTTTTATATATACTATAGTGTTGTTAGATGATTTTTATGACTTAAATAGTTAATTTTTTATAATTTTAATGTATAATATTGCAAAACTTTACAAAATTACACAAAGAGATTTAAAACCGCCTATCCCGCATATGCCTCGTATAATCCCGCCTAGGTGCTAGGCCCCGGTCGACCGCCCAGGCCGCAAAATCGAAATCTGCAACATAGAGAAAGAGAAAGAATGTACGATGATGAAGAAAGTCGCAATAAAGACAAAGCCTGAGTTGGACATAAGAAGTAAACGACTGTCAAGCAAGGTTATCAAGGAAACACATCGTATCCATGAGGCTAGAGGTTGGTGAACGTACTAAAATTAATTGAGAACGAGTCCAATCTGATATGGCCTGTGAAAATGTTAAGAAATGAAGATAAACAAGACCAAAATAGATATTTTCAGTTCCACAGAGATATGGGTCACGATACCAAAAAATGTAGGTTACTGCTTGCAGAAATCAAGCAACTTGAAAGGTTTGAAAAGATGTCAAAACCTCACTCGGGAGAACAACCTAACAGCCAGCCCAACAAGGGGGGATACCAACGGCGGAACAAAATGAACCAAAGGGGTCAATACATTCAACCGATATTATCCAGAGAGGATAAGGGTCCTACTGGTCCCACGAGTAGGGACCTACATTAGACTGGTTCACCACATAGATCTGAGATGGGATCTAATGCAAAAGGTGAAGATGCATTATGGAAAGAAAGGATGATGGAGTGATTTGATCGATACGAGGTGGCTTGGACTTTTTCTGTAAACGATGTGGCGTAAACTAAAGAAAATAAAGCGTGCACTATCACATTTCTCGAGCAAATTCAACGTGAGATTACGAGACCTTCACATCACCCTACCTTGGGTGAGGAGCAAACAGGGCTATGAGCCCAAAGACATGTTTTTATATCCCTGTGTGTGTTTTTATTAGTGTGTATTATGTGGTTTACTACTTTAGAGTCTTTTTCAATGGCGTGGGGACACAACTCAACTTTGACTTGGGTATGAGGTATTCAGTATCCTCATCCCCGTTCATGTGTTTAATAATAAAAAAATTATCGTAAGGTATATATATTGAACTTAGAGAATGAACCCGAAAGCATGCTTTAAACAAGTTAAAGATATAATATAAATGTGCTTTGGAATTGTTTATAATTTTTCTTAACTTATTTATATGAAAACACAAAATTTTAGATATAAATAATTAGTAAGCCGTGGAAGAGAAATAGTTTAATCGTGGGGGAAAATGAGTAGTGTGTAGAATTTGAGATCCAACCTAGTTTAAACCAACTTAATTTACGAACTAAAAGTGAAAAAGTAACTATACCACATAGATAGGGAAATGACTGAGGTGTTTATTTGATATCCACTTGTTGCCTTTAGCTGGGTAACTAAATTATATTGAAGTATCCTTCTTATCTCCTTATATACTTAAGCTTTTTAATTTTATCCATATTATAAGCCTATAGCCTTTAGTTTTTAGGACTTATCCATATGACCTATCTCGAATCGCAACACTTTAAGACTAGTTGTCTTTTGAGCTTGAATTTGGGGTGGTGGATGTTCAATGGTGGGATACATATTGAATGAGTTGATTTTATGGTTTGCTATGATGATGGGCTTAATTATGATCCTTTTCCAGATTCTAAAAAAAGAATAAAAAAAGATATACATCAAAAAGTAATTCGGTATGAAAACTCACATAAAACGAGTTTCATCAAAATAACACAGCATGAAAACTCACACAAAACTAGTTTCATCAAAATAAGCCGGCATGAAAACTCACAACAAATGAGTTTCATGTTCTAAATTAAAAAATGAAAAGAAATATGAATAAAAGAATAGCCAAGGAAAAATATGAATCATCTTGATTGGATTTGGAATATATGGGGGATTATTATCTAATGCATAAAGTGGGGGGTTTTCGGACTGGTAAACAAAGTACACAAAGACAAAAGGAAAATGAAGATCAACCAATTCCTATCCTATTGAAGTCATTTTATAATAGCACTCAAGCTGTTACAAAGCCGAAGTTGGGTGGCTCTGCGCCTAGCTTCTTTTACGAGTTTATATGCTTGACCCTTCAGTCTTATGGGTATATGCCTGAAGGTGATTGGACCAAACTCCTCGACCATTTGGTTGATCTTCCGGATGATCGGCTAGATTTTCCATCTCACAACTAACACTTGCCTAATACCTTGAATAAGTTCAAGTTTATCTAAAAGGACAATTTTTCTTTCTTCTTGGATATATTTTCATTTTCTGTCGCTTTGAGAACTGGCATTGCCTCTCCTTCTAATATTGTATCGCAGAAGACAGTTTCTTTAGTCTGAAATTTACTTCCTGACTTTGTATGATATTTTAAGATCCCAATCCTGTATCTTCGTAAGCTTATTGAAAGACGCATCACATTGAAATGTAATTGATAAGTAAGTATTAGAAAAGTCTTTTTCTTGATTGTGACTTTCTTGATTTATTTTGGGTGTTGAAGAATTATGACTCATTTTCTTTTCAACTGTTTGCATTAATTTAGTCATACTCGAAGCCAAACTCTGGATTTGTTCTTGTTTTGCCAATTGCATTGATTGTTTAGGTGGGTCTTTCTTTGATTCTTGACTAGTTTTAACAATGGGTGCCTTTTTCTGAATAGGTTGTGGTGGATTGTAAGGTTGAAATTGGGATTGCTGATATGTTTCTTGCTTTCTGATCCAACTCTTTTGTTGTGGAGGTTGTTGATAATTAGTGTAGCTTTCTTGAGGACAAGCATAACCATCAGAGTAATAGTTATCTTGAGGATATTGAACGGAAGCTACTGCTGGATTATTCATACATCCTGCCCACACATGATTTCTTGATCCACAACCAAGACACGAAGGAATTGCGCGTACCATATTCACCTGAGCAAGTATTCGGGCTTGTTCTGTTAGCTCTTCGAGTTGTTTAGCCAGTTCCTTAAGCTTAAGAGATTCCGAAGTGTTCACCTTTGCTGATTTCTTTGGCCGACTTCTCTCGTTCTCAAGAATTCTCTCCATCCCCAACTCAGCTTCTTCAGGATCTAGTAACACAAAACCTGCGTTTCCTAACGAATCTGCTTTCTCTCTTGATTGATCATTAAGGCCTCCATAAAACAAGGTTATATAATATTCCGGCGGGGATCTATGATATGGACATCTCACCTTCTTATCTGTAAATCGTAACCATGCTTCACCCAAACTCTCTTCCTCTTTCTGTATAAATTGTTCAAGCTCCAACATGTCTTTTAAACGTCTACTAACCGGATAAAAACGGTCTAGGAATCTTGCTTGAAGCTTGTCCCAATCTGGAATAATATGAGGGTATTGGGTATCATACCAATCGCTTGCACATCCGGTCAAGAAGAACTGGAACATCAGGTAATATACTTGCTCCCTAGTGACTCCTCTGACGATATAAGCATCACAGATCTGCATGAATTTCTGAATATATTGGATCGGATCTTGATGTGCATCTCCGCTGAATAATCCATGAGATACAAATTGAGTTAGCATCCCAGGATCAGGTTTAAATTTAGCGGCTTGGATTTCTGGAGCGCGAATTCCTCGTGGCTCCACTCTGAACTCGATGGGTAGCTCAAGTCTCCTTGGGTTCTCCATCTGTAACTAAATCTGAAAAACAAAAACTAAAAACAAACGCGTAAAATAGAACTAACTAAAAATAAAAGCACAAGATATATGCACAAGTCTCCAATCTGCAGATGGAAATAAAACATTATAGGGTACTAAACCATCAAGGACAGAGGATGGCATCTTATTTATTAGATAACACGCAGTTAGAACCGCATCGGCCCAGAAACGATAAGGGACATGTCCATGTATCATCATAGTACGAGCCACCTCAAGTATGTGTCTATTCTTTCTTTCGGCCACTCCATTTTGTTGAGGTGTATAAGCACATGATGATTCATGGACAATACCGTTATCAGACATATATTTTATAAATTCATTTGTAAAATATTCTTTGGCATTGTCACTACGAAGAGTTTTAACAGTGGCGTCAAATTGAGTTTTCACAAAAGAACAAAATTCTGAAAATTTTGAAAAAATCTCTTGTCTAGATTTAATAACAAAAAGCCAAGTTGCACGAGAGAAATCATCAACAAAAGTAACAAAATAACGGAAATCTGATATAGATGTAACTGGACACGGACCCCATACATCAGAATGAACTAAATCAAAAATACTGTTAGCCCGACTATTGACTCTAGGCGGATGGGAAGCACAGACATGCTTTCCCTGGACACAAGACTCACAAACTAATTCTGAAATAGACTGGAATTCAGGACGTATTTTCTTCAAAACCTGGAGAGATGGATGCCCCAACTGATAATGAACCTCCTTAGCACTATTATTACTCAGGTATGCCACTCGCTGAGGTGAGATCTCCATGCAATATAAGCCTTTGTCTTTATATGCAGTGCCAATCAACCTGTTCGTCCCCAGTTCCTGAAATGTGCATTTAGTTGGGGTGAAGATAACAGAGCAGTATAATTGTTCTATTATTTTGCTTACAGATAAAAGGTTTTCAGGAAAAGAAGGAACATACAAAACAGATGATAAAGGCATGTTTTTAAAAATATTAGTGGATCCAATTCCTTCTATATTACAGGTAGAGCCATTAGCTATTTGGACAGGTGGTTGTGAAGTGGTGGCTAGTCCTGACAGTATATTTTTGTTACCAGTCATGTGGTCAGTGGCACCTGAATCAACAATCCATGATGATTTTGATGTTATTAAACAGTTGGAAGTCATACCTAGGTGAGATGAAGTAGCCCTTTGAGTCTGTGGCTGAGAATTCATGTCGGTACGAGAGAAGCCCAGTTGCTCAAGTCGCTGAATAAGTGTAGCAACTTCGTCTGAATTTGTGCGGTCGCTGGGTGATTGGTCGACAGAAGCTACTTGAGCACGAGGAGGGTGTGGTGAACCTTTTGGACGCTTTGGGCAATCCCACTTTATGTGACCCCATTCTTTGCAATAGCGACACTGCATATTCTTATAGCTACTAGAATTTGAAGTACCTTCATATCCTTTTCCTCCTTTCACAAATGACTGACCTGTGCTCTTGAATTTGTAAGAGTTTGCCACTAATGCCGAGTTGTCAGTAATATGAGATGAATCAATTCCATCAGATGGAAACATTTCCCTTAGAAGATGATAGGTAGCAGACAGTGATGATATAGTTGTTTGACCAAGGAGGATCGGTCGTGCTGAGGAGTATTTGGATGACATGCCTCCAATAAATGTGAGTGTATTGAGTTGTTCCCATGTTGTGGTTGAATCTGTGCCGAAGGGAAATAACTCACTCATCTCATCAGATAATTTCTTGAACTTCGTGAAATACTCGACCAGAGTTGCATCGCCTTGTTCACATCTTGCATGTGCTTGAGAAATTCTATAAGCGTGTGCCATGCTAGTTTTTTTAGAATATGTGGATTGTAGGTGATCCCACATTTTCTTTGTGGTCTTAAAAGTGTGTACAGTGGATAGAATATCTGGCTCCATCGCATTCCATAGTATCTTGCGAATAGAGCTATCCTCAGTTTTCCAATCTTCGGTATTTTGTGATTCTTCTTTCATATATTTACCCTTTCGAAGTGAATCTAACCCAGTTTCAACAAAAGTGGACCATTGTTCCCAATTAGTATTAGAGAGACTAACAGGGATTTTCAGTTGGTGAGTGGAAACTAGTTGAGAAGTTGTAGGTACAATAAGAGTGATGTTATTCTCCATTGTAGAACGGCTTTCTGAGAACTAAATAAACTCCAAATAAGTGAGACAGCAGATCGGCGGCGGCTAGAGCAAAATAAAACCCAAATACAGTTTGCAGAAATGGGCTGATCAAAACAAATTTGGGCTGGTGACAAAACAAATTGACAGAAATTGGCTGGTGACAAAACAAATTGACAGTACAAAGCAAGAGATAGATCGGTGGCGGAAGCGAACAAAGAACAGAGAAAAGGATGCGGATAAAACCCTAACAAACTAGGGTTCAAAGAAACGGCTCTGATACCATGAAAGCTTTTGTAAGAAAGATAATATTTCAGTGTCTTTCAGTATCGGAGGTTACATGTTTATATAGCTAATACAAATGATAAACTAAGGAAATAAATCAATCTAACTAAGTCTAGAGTCAATCTAAGGTAGTCTAGAATCAATCTAATATAATGTAGGATCAATCTAAGATATTTACACCAATCGTAGATATACTTTCTATCTTTAACAAATATCTTTATATTTTAATTTTCTATTTTAACAATTACTTCTACTTGTTGATTAATACCATAGTTATAACTATCCGTCCATGAGAACGAAACCCGATTATCGGATTATTACTTGGACGACTCGTACACTTGCGGTCTATGGATCCTTATTTTATTGATTAATTTTATCACACCTCAAGACACACCAATATACACATACTTCCAAACCTAGTCATCTAAAAATTTCAAACTAAATTTAACATATTCTAGATCAAATCTATCAATATATATTAAACATTAATACATACACATTAATGATTTTTCGTTACTATAATTGACTAAACATCATAGATTCTAAAAATCATATTTTTTATAAATTTGTTTTAATGTATAAGAAAAAAGTTATTTACAATTCAATTAGTATTCAATAATCAACTGGTAGTGAAATTGAACAAATATATAAATAAAATACTTTGAAAATCTAATAGGAAAAATTACTATCTCTCTTCACTTCAATATTAATAATTAAGAACCTATATTTATACATAGGGTGTGTATGTGTGTAGAGAGAAGAAAAAGTTTGGAGTAAACATAAACCTTCTTATTTGGAAGAGTGCATGTGGCTTTATCCAAATTTCTTAAAACCTTTTCACCCAAGTAGGAATCCATCATACCCACTTCAAGAAATATCAATCTCAAACCTTTCCTAACCCAAGTAACACCTTATTCACCCAAAATAAAGGACTAATATCAAGATTGGTGCAACTCTTATTTGGAGGTCGAAATACATGACAAAGAGAAAAGAGACATTATCAAGTGTTAGTGAAAGTCCTAGAGGGGGAGTGTGGTGAATATGATACTAAAAAATGCCTAATTAAAATATTTTGAAAAATTACAAGTTGGAAGAAAAAATTTTTAAGTCAATATATCAAACTCTTAAGGGGTCATGCAATGGATGACTAGAGGTTTGATATAAAAGCAATACGAGCAATTAAAATACGTTAAATAAAGAGATAAGGTATACAAAGTACACGTTTATGTATAGTGGTTCAGTTTTCCTACTCCGCTACTATCGATCATGTGAGTGTGATAAATAATGCGTAAAATAAAAGGGCTTTAATCACCCGCAAGTGTACGGGGTTCGTTGACAAGTAATATGAATGAGTAAATGAAGGGTTTTCGTTCTCAGGGACTAGTAAGGTTAAAATAACTGTATGTAGAGAATCGTGACTTAGTTGCAAAGACAATACAATAAAAAATAGATATTTGTTTGGTTTTCTTAAGATTAACGAAATATGAATAAAGTAAAAGATTGAATTAAATACTAATGATGAAAAGATAAATTAACTAGAACTAAATGCAGTCTAACTAAGAAGAGATGCTAATATGAGAGAATAGTGCTTGATGCTTGATGCTTGATACATAAGGGAAAATTGGCCATTCTACGCTAATTGGGATTCTAGTGTCTTCCTAACCCCTCCCGGGTTAATAAGACACAATTCTCCACCTCTAGTGACCCATTCCGGGTGACCCTAGTTGATTTTGAACAATTTCATTCTTACCCTATCGTCTACTTGG
This sequence comes from Nemophila menziesii, assembly GCA_029959085.1. NCBI lineage: Eukaryota > Viridiplantae > Streptophyta > Magnoliopsida > Boraginales > Hydrophyllaceae > Nemophila > Nemophila menziesii. Next base: position 7,343,891 of record JARWIR010000017.1, on the reverse strand, counting down.
TTAGTCAAGGCCTCCCGACTCATTGACTCGTAACAAGCGCTTATATCTTAGGTCTGCAATTAAATCCCCCTCAGAGGCGACAATCTAACTACTATTACTATCCTATACTTGGATAGGGCATGAATAGTTTTTAAGGCATACAAATATAATCAACAAGAATTTAAGACAACTTATTTAAATACTGAAAACATCCCAAAAACTAAGAATCCTCAATCAATTAACTTAGGTTCCTACACTATGCAATTCTCAAGTACAAAATAGTTTAGCTCATAATAAAATACTGAAAAGAAATAATTAAAACTAATGAATTCATAATAACAGAGACAAGTTTAGTTGCTAATGTTGTGGGGCAACCGCGCGAGGTACGTAAAGAACCTATGGATAGAGAAAGCGACCTATGGAGAGTGGATGACGATTAAAAAAGAGACCTAGTAAATAATAAGAATGGTAATAACGGTTATCACGGTGGTTTCAACAAAGAATTAGGGTCGAGATATAGAGCTTTATTTATAGACAATGGTAAAAGTTATGTTCCGGATTTGGATTTAGGACACATGGAAGTAGGAAAAAGAAATAATAATATAGGGGGAAGACTAGGAGGACATGTAGCGTTGGTAATGCGAAAAAGAGTGTAGTTAGACCGAAGGGGGCATAAAATTATAAGTTACGCGGGACTTTGAAGTTATGAAGCAACTTCTATTCCAAAAGTGGAAGTATTTACTGCAAATAAAAAATATAGGACAGACCGCTGTGGTTGAGAAGGTGGACAAAAGCAACTGACAAAAATAAGGAAAAGGGAGCATTAAATATGGGTGGCGCTAGTTTGATGAGTGGGTCAGATATAGGAGGTGGAAAGGGGGCGGACACGCAGGGGTGGATCTAGAAGTTAAATCGAGGGGGGGTTTGAAATATACAAAAATTTAGAGGTTAACGCTTTTCAAAATTTTTTAAGGTAAAAAAAAAGGATAAATAAACATATAATTTATAATGTCAAAATACAACTATAAAAATTCAATACGGATGTCAAAATAATTATTAATATTTATTACAAACATTAAAATTTTAATTAAAAATCGCTTTAGCTCTAAAATAATCAATTCGAACACGTGACCTCTAACATAAACTTTAATACGTAAAGATAATAAACCACTAAGCTACAATGACTTGTATGCTTTTTATTGCATGCACGTGTTTGATAAATTTTCAGTGAGAGTTAATTATTTTTCAAGTCAAAATTACGTTGACGTATTTAAAATTTACGAGTTCAGGGGGGGCTTGAGCCCCCCCTGGGCCTAAGGTGGGTCCGCCCGTGCGGACAGGGAGCTGGTGGGTAATAGTAGTAGGATGAATGCAATTGTGCAGGGGCCATCAAGTGTTGGACAAGGAACAAGAAAATAATTTTTAAAAAAAAGGTAATAATAAATTTGGCTGCAGGGACTAAAATCACAATAAATGAATTGGGCGAAAATAGGGAGCTGTAGTGGGTTAATTTTTCAAGGGGAGCTACAGGGATTGCAAACGCTGGTGTAGGTTTTGAGACCCCTGTGGACTTTGACGGAGACGTAATTCTCGAGCTCAAGAGTGAGAGTCCTGGGGAGGGTCCACCTGTAATTGTAATTGATCCAGGACCATTGAAACCTGGCAAGGTGGAACTTTCAGTAGTTCCGCAGACACAACAACCTGCGATGGACATTGATGAACATATGGAATGCCTCCAGGAGGGTGCGTGCGAGGGGAGACAGGTACTCGTATAAACCTCTCGTTTTTTACATTCCAAAGGAGATGATATATGGAAAAGATAAGACAAAGGGTATGAAGACGAAGAGACTGGAAATTATGGAGAGAAAAATAAGAACGAGTTTATGTTATGCAGAGAAATAAAGAACATATATATATTTTGGCTGAAAAGAACATAATTGCTCCTTTCTATCACAGCTGCAATGGATAATAGGCAAAAGAAGTGATTGCATGTGTATATATTTGTTCGAAAATACTTCTTGTCCCAAAACAAGATAATGATAATTTTCAATGTGCACAAGCTAATTCCATCGTTTATATTTCTATTTGATAAAGATTAAGCTAATCAAAGTTCGAGAAACAACGAAAGATAATTTTCTTCAAGCCCTTAGGATTAGAAATCCATAAGTAGGTTTTGTAATAGATCTAGAGTTACAAAGCTCAAAACTCGGGTAAAACAAGATTAACCATCAACATACCCAACTGATCTAGAAGGCAAGATTAGCCATCAACATACCCAACTGATGTAAAACACCCGTTAAAATATTCCAAAACCAGTCGCATCTATTACTTATGTACAGATCAACACATGCATATTCAATATATATTTAATATTAAGAACAATAAGAGACCAAGATCCATAAATCCAAAGGTTATTATTATTAATTAACACTATTTCATGAATTCCCGGTTCAAAGACCCTGAAACAAAGTCCATCTGAAGTAGAATTCAGGATGGGTGAAGAAGGTTGCACAGGCAATTTAACTACGAAAGGATCAAAACGATGGAGAAAAAGAGAGGAAAGGTGTGTTTTTGTCAGTGGAGAGGTAGAGAAAAATCTACACCGACAAGAATACTTATTCTTCCTTTAAAAAGATACCGAGAATTAGATCTTCCTTTAAAAAGATAATCCACCTACAGACTTATTCTGTTAGCGAAGGAGAAGACATCTAGTCAAATCACAAACAAGAAAAAAAGGAAGGAATGTTTTACTAAGCATATCACACATAATCTTTTAGAACCCACTTATTTATATGAAGCATCCATAAGATTGAGCCAAACCTGAAGACCAAAAGTAAAAAAAAGATCACACGACCACCTCCTAAATTATTACTACAACTTCTAGTGTAAATCCATATCTCAAGTAGGTAAAAAAGTCACATTAAGGATAATCACATATTTTCATTAAATTTTACTAGGCTATAGTAACAAGTATCATATATAAGACCATAAATTGATGGACCAATTGCAAGTATAATAGTCCATGCATTGTAAGTGAAACATGACTGACACAAGCTGTCATATTATTGATGCGTCCAAATATTAACTGATTTTCATTAACTAAACAAGAGTAGATTAATTTACAGTATCAATATAAAACATTAATTAATTAATTTACACTAAAACAAATGTGTGAGATTGAACAAAAAACTTGGAAGCATATTCATCAGCTTTAAATGTAGCCTTGTAGTTGCTAATTTCCCTATCTGCACAACATTTTAACCCATTTAGCTAAAAAAACAGAATAACTGGAGAAAAATAAAAAACTAATCGAAGAGAGACCAATACTAATCCTGGTTTGGATATAAAACACTAAATGAACTTGATTACGAAAAGAAATTAAACACTAACATTAAAGTTAAACTTAAAAATCCATTTTGATATTTTCCTAAAATAGAAACTCATGAAGATCTTGAATAAAATAGAAAGATGAATAGTTAAGCTTAATTTATGACTTGTCTTCAGCTAAAATAAACCCTAATTAGATCTTTAAAGCTTCAAGAAATAAATCTTACCATGAGAATTACTGAAATGACATGATCACTGATGGTATCCCTGTATGCAAAAGATAGATAGAATAAAAGAGAGCTAATGTTAAAGCATCACATGTCTACGAGTTTTAAAGGACACACATCAAAACACAAGTACTTTAGCATGAAACAATTGTTAAGGGTTTGAAATGACATGATCAACGACCCTATCCTATTGACCTCCTAATAATGTAGATGGACCTGTCTGCAAAATATAAAAAAGTTAAAATATTAATGATAACTCATTCAAACTAAATAAGCATCAAATCTATGTTGTTAACAAGTTTTCTTATCCATAATTATTTACACTAATTGACCAATTAGTTTAAATCTATCTCTTATGTTTCTATTTAATGCGTGGATTACCTATATGCATATATTCAGAGACATGTGCACAACTGTATGTCATACAAAATGCGAGAAAGTCAACCTTCTTTGGCAAATTGGTGAAAGGTAGGCTAGATTATTCTCGACTAAGTCAATTAAAGGAACTATATTTATTGATATTACTCACATGTTCAGGAAGGAATTTTTATTTGGGGACCACCGAGTTTTTGTGTGTTAATTGCACTACAATCCCTGTTTTTTACAAACTTTTCATTATAGGTCCCTATATGCTAAGCAAAATAACCTATATTTTCAATTAATTGCATTACACATCCCTATATTATGTAAAATAACATAAATCTTCAAATTAATTATAATATAGGTCCCTATATTATGCAGAATAACCCATTTATGCAAAAAAAATTGAGTTATAAATTCGAATTACCTGTCGGGAGGGATGGAGGAGCTATGAGCCGGTGCGTGTTGGTCATAGCTCATGGCAGTGGCGGGGGCGGAGGAGTGTATTGAGAACGAAAGAAGACGACGACGACGACGCCGCCGCCGTTAAGCCGACAACCTTTAAGCCCTGTAAATCGTGATAGTGGCTCCGGAGTAGATGTGATTTTGCGTTGTGAGATGTTATTTTATTTATTTTAGTGATGTAAAGTGAGAGAGAAATAGTTAGGTTCAGTTTTTTTTTTTTCTTTGTCATTAGTTAGGTTCAGCTTAAGGGGTAGGAATAAAACATTCAAAAATGAAAATATGCCCTGTTTGGTTTGCGAAAACATTTTTTGTTTTTATTTTTCAGAAAATATGGAAAACGTCGATTTTACGTTCTCTAATATAATAGTGTTTTCATTTAATTTTTCAGAAAACTGTTTTCATTTTCTTTAGCCAAACACGTTTTTATTAGTATTTTGAAAAATATAAAAAATGAAAACAGAAAATACTCATTATGACTTAAAAATTAAATATCTCTCTCTTAAAATACACTCTTTATTCCTTTACTCTAAATTTTTTTCCTAAAACCTAACCCTTTAAATCCTTCTTCCGATCTGCTTCTCATCTAGATCCGGCAATTTCAGTTTCTACTCAACAACATAATCCAAAGATAAGTTCTTCATAGGGTTGGCAATGGTTACAATATTAACCGTAATCGATGGATATCCGATCCGATAAAAAATTCGTTAGTGGAACCGATGGTGCATCCATGAGGGTATGGTTCTCACAAAAGGTAATTAGTGGATTATCCGTTCGGCTTTGGTCTTTTCCAAAAATCTGACGGATAATCCGAAATCCAAATAAAAATATAAAATATTAAAATATTAAAATATATATACAATGTATAAAGATATTCTATATATGAAAATTTCATACATAATATCGATCAAATATAATTATTACATACATAATCTAACTGATTATTATCTATTTTATTACTATATTGTCTAATATCATTTTATGGTCTTCTAATAACTTTGTAGCTAATTATAGAATTATAAAAATATTTAATAAATTATTTTATCGGAACTATTTTAAACGATTGTAGATACGGATTAACCGTGGATAAACTGCATCCGTCGCGGATTCGGTTATCGTTTTTCTTAATGAATGTGGATGTGGTTATGCAATTTTTCGAGGATATCCAATCCGTTGCCATCCCTAGTTCTTCATTCGACGGAAACAACCATCTCTTCCAGTTAGGCTTTATTAAAATCAATTTCACTAAAGTCTACTCAGTGGAAAACAATAATTGTGAAGATCTGAGAAAGCTTGATACACATAGTAGAGAAGGAATGGATAACAAATGCAAGTCTTATAAAGGGGGGCTCAAAAATTGTAATAGGGTTCTCAGAGCCCTAGTTTCTAATTTCTGTTTTGAGATTATTGGCCATCGATCAAATAAAGATAGGTATGGAGTTTCTGATGCTAAAATTAAAGGTAATAAATGCATACCATGCTTTCGGTCAATTAGTAGAACTTGTACCAGCTATAATAATTTAGGTAAAAGCAATCAAGTCGGTTGTGGGGATTGATGTCTCCTTATTTGTTCTAAATATTAGCCCTCTGGAGACATCATTTTAGGTGAATTATCGACTTATTAGCTAGACTTTTATGCATAATTTGTCATATTGCACTTTCTCCTCTTGGAATTTAACTATTTGCAGTTTCCGAGCCTTTGTGCGTAAATTTGACTTTTTTTAGTGCAAAGTTAAATAGGTTCTTGAATTTCATGAAAGACCAATCCAAGGATGAGAAGTGAGAATTAAAGTCTTAGTGTATTTTAGTGTATTAGGAAGTATTTGAGTCGAGTTTCTAATTTTAGAGTGCACTTTCCTATTTCTATTTCTTGAATTATTAATTTTTTTTAAGCATATGCGGTTTAATCATTTATTTATTGTGAAGTTTTAAAAGATAAATGGTAATTACTTAGAGACCAAGTCGAGATAAAAAAGTAAAGGAAAGAAGATTTATATGGAAATGAGAAGTTTTAGGAAGGATATATGCAAAGAAGGAAAAGATAAATCTGCCTTGTCAATCTGAAATTCCAGCCACGTTTCAAATACGAGTTCATAACTTAAGATTGGCTAGGAATCTGGACAAGGGGTCTGCACCAATAGAAAGCTCTTTCCGAGACAAGCGGTTTCATATATTGAAACTCTTCAAACGGATAAGTATTGAATGAGATATGACCAAATCAAATCAGCAGCAAAATCTTACCTTTCCTTGATTTTAGGGTTACGAATTAAAGAGTTCTTGACTTGTCTTCCACTCCAAGTAAATCCGAACTAGGTCTTCCTAACACCTATAAATACACCCATTAGCCTCCTCTTTTACACACACTTCATATAATTATCAAAGAGGCTTAAGGATTCAAGTCAGAGCAAGCAGGAAGGAAGAAAGCTAAGAGCTGAAGCAGTCATCTTCTCCAATTCAAAGCCAAACCCAACCTCTTCATTAGGTTTATTTATTTTCTTTCTGTAAAACATTATGTCTTTTAATTTATTTGTTTTAGTTTTATTTTCCGTTATGAGCTAAACTTTTTAAGTGCTTGAGAATCGCTATAAGGGTTGAACCTTAATTTATTTAATTAATGCTTTCTGATTTGGGATTTTTATAATTTAATTCAAATTGAGTAATTTAGTATTGTTTGTTATCGTAAGTTAATTTCACTATTTTTAATCTGATCAATTAGACATAGGTTTGAGTAATTAGGCTATTCACTTTGGTGGGGAAGTGATCATCTTGACGGGGGTTTAATTACTGACATAGATAATGAACGTAAGATAGAAATTATTGATCCTGACGGACTTAGTTAATCTTATAGCCAATTGGGTAAAGAACCTGACGTTCGAAGGTGGATTATGATCACCCTGGTGGGGTTTGTAACATCTGAAAATAGCTCCTAAGTCCACCCTGACGGGGGTTAGGAGAATCTAGAATTCCGACTATTACTAGTTAATAATTTGTCCCTTAGAAGAAACATTGGTTAAGTTTATTTTGGTGAAACCTAGCGTGACTCAAGTACTATTCTCTCATCTTTTCGTCTCTTCGTATTTATTTTCTTGCATTAGTTTAATATTTACTTTATTTTCACTTTAGTCCTTTAAACAAAAACAAAATAAAAATTTATTTCTTTACTTTTAATTTTCATTAAAGCAACTATTTCCATTTATTGCATAACACTTTAATCATACCTAATCCGTCCATGAGATCGATCCCGTTTACCGGATGTTACTTGGACGACCCGTACACTTGCGGTACGTGTCTTGCCTTTTTAGGTGTGTTTATTTAGATCACACTAGGAGACACCAGGGATAGAAAAAGCTTTATTAGCTGGGTAAATGAAATAATTGTTAGATGGAATGAAATATGCGCTCAATGGTCTAATAAGGAAAAATGATTTGATTTCTATTATCAAAATATGGAAATAATACTAATTTTTTTATCCTATTACCTTTCAGATAATGTGTTGATTGGTTTTTTTCAGAAAATAGGTAACAATTACACATGTTCTGGCAATCAGATGCAGAGGAGGATCAAGAGACACACACTTAGTTTCAATTTTAAGACTAAATCTCATATACAGTATTACATGACATATAAAAGAAAAATTAATTATATCAGGCAGAGTATCAATATTAGCTATTATAACTGTTATTGCAGAATTGTTCGAGAAAGGAAGAGAATCTGTAAGAACAACACGCCACACACAACTAAACTTAGGAGTCATAATTTATATTCTCAAGTATCTTCGAAGATGGAAAATTTCACTCAAAAACATACACCTCAGAATTTTTTTGCTGATTCTCATATGGCCATCGATCTTATGGGAAAAATGACATTTATTGCATATAGGGGCACTTGCAACAAAGACAATGAATTCGGGAATATAAAAATGATCCATAATAAGGTTGAGGCTAAAATGCAAGGGGGGATTTATTTGAAATAATCTTTGATGAGAATAAATTTAGAATTCTGGAGGAAGAAAATGAGGAAGAGGTAGGAACAAATCATACGAAGAGCCCAATGACTACTCGAAAATGATTGATGAATTTGATTCGCAAATAGAGTCTGGGGAAGAAAATGATGGCAGTAATAATGATGAAGGAAATTACTATGGTATGGACTATGAAGGAAGAGAGGATGGTAATAATATGAGCTATATTTATGATGACACTGAAGAAGAGGGACATAATACTAATACTTCTCATAAGGGAGTCGACTACTTCTATGGAAAAGCCTTAGATGAAGGATGAATACACTATTTTGGAACTGTCAGGGGATTCGTGCCCCTCTGACAGTTTCTCACTTGGGCGCGATGGTGGCTCGTTTTAAACCGTCTCTGGCAATCTTTTGTGAGACTATGTTAAGGGAGGATGACTCCCAAGACATAGTTAGGAGACTTGGTTTTGGAAACAAGTTTTTTGTTGACCCTACTGGAAGCGCTTTTCACTCAGGGGGTTTTATGATTTCGTGGCATCCTAGTGTTTGTCTTTCTGTTGTCTTTAGTTGTTCCTTTTATGTTGTTTTAAAAATTAATGAACTTTCGTTTTGCTATTATCTTATCTGCATACATGCCCCCACAGAGTTCAAAGAAAGAAAACAAATTTGGGATGATATTTCTGATTGGAGCAAAAGTATTAGTGAAACATGGGCTATTATTGGAAAAGTTAATGATATTTTAAACATTAATGAAAAAGTAGTAAAAATCCTGCTGATATTAATCATATTAATGATTTCAAAAATTTCACGTATACCAATTCTCTTTTAGACATTAACACTAATGGATGTTTTTTCACTTGGTCTAACAGGATGGCCGGGGACAAACATCTCAAAACAAGAATCGATAGAGTTTTGGCTACCTACAATTGGATTAAACTGTTTTCGAGAGCACAAGTGTTCATGCCCTTAGTAATCGATTCTGGTCACCTTCCCCTTGTTCTTAACTTTTTTTGTGAATATATTACAACATGTTAGACAATTCAAGTTCGAAACTCATTGGCTTGATGACGAGAATTGTAGACCAACCATAGAGAAAGGATGGAAAATTAGAGATATACAACCTGTCAATAAAAAATTTATACGAAAAAGAGACAATACTATAAATGAACTAAGGAAGTGGAGTAAAAAAACGTTTAAAAATTATGAGATTGAAATTAAAAAATTACAAGAAAAACTTATAGAGATCGACAAAAAAACCCATCCAATGAAAGTATAGAAGAAGAGCGAGAAATCAAAAGAAAATTAAATAGGAATATGCCTGCGAAGAAAAATATTGGAGTGATAGATCGAGATAGAACTGGTTAGTATTTGGGGATAAAAACACAATTTTTTTTCATATGGCTACTATTCAGAGAAGAAAAATGAATAGGGTTACTAGAATTAGAAATGAACAAGGAGTATGGGAAGAAGAGGCAGAAGAAATAAAAAACTTTTAAAGGGTTTTATGAGAAACTTTATAATGATAAACCAACTAGTGACAATGTAATGGAAGAAGCTTCTAAATATATAATACCTAGAATAGACAGTCTAATGAACGATGAACTTATTAAAGAACCTAATATGCAGGAGGTGGAAAGAGCAGTTTGGGAGTTATCTTCTTCTAAAGCCCCACGATCTGATGGACTGAACGGCAATTTTTATAAAGAATTTTGGGATATTATAAAACAGGATGTGTTTAATGTGGTCATGGAATTCTTCTCTAATAATAAAGCTTGGAAGGTATAAATGAAACTCTAATCATTCTTATTCCCAAAGGGGCTTCCAAGAGGGGTTGGGGGATTTTAGACCAATTTCGTCTGTTAATTTCATTTATAAAATCATTTCAAAAAAAATGGCAAATAGATTGCAAGGGATTATGAACAAAATAGTATCGCAAACACAATCAGCATTTATTAAAGGAAGGGCTATACAAAAATAATATACTAATAGCACAAGAAATCTCTTTCTTTATGAGTAGGAAAAGGAAAAATAAAAAGCACATGGCGGCGATAAAAATTGACATGGCAAAAGCATACGACCAAGTAAGTTGGAATTTTTTATTTCTTGTTCTAAAGAAATTAGGTTTTTGCGAGAAATGGATAAGTTGGATTAGAAATTGAGTTATGTCTGTATCTTTCAATATTAACCTTAACGGAGAAATATTACCAATTTTCCAACCACATAGAGGATTGAGACAAGGTGATCCTCTATCCCCTTTTCTTTTCTCTATTATGAATGAAACTCTTATCAGTAGTATGGAATATTATACGAATAATAATTATGTTAAAGGCATACAGATTAATAGGAATTGCCCAGAAATCTCACATCTGCTCTTTGATGATGATTCTTTAGTTTTTATAACTATAGACGAAACTGACATACATAAATTCAATGAATGCTTGGATATTTATTGTAAAGGATAATGACAAAGAATTAATTTTAATAGATCATCAATGATATTTAGTGAAGAAATTCCTCAACAAATTAGAGAAATGGTAAGTAACCAGGTTGGTATTAAAGAAACAAATGATCTTGGGAATTATCTTGGAATCCCACTATGCCATAGGAGATCAAAAGTGGAATCATTAGAATGGGTAGCGAAGAAATTATTTAAGTGTACGGAAGGGTGGAAATCAAAATTACTATCAGAAGGAGAGAAAGAAGTGCTCATTAAAGCAATTCTACAAGCACTTCCTAATTATTATATGTCTATTTTTTCTTTCCCTATTTCTTTTTGCAAGAAACAAATTTCAGTAATTTCTAATTTCTGGTGGAATCCAGGAGAACAAAATAGGATACATTGGGTTGCATGGGAAAATATTGATATGGGGAAATTGATTGGAGGATTAGGTTGTAAAGACTTAAAAAAGGAACACATCCTTACTTGCAGCACAAGCATAGAGGTTTTTGGAAAATTCGGAAACATTAGCCGCTAAATTATTAAAAAAAAAATTATTATCATAATAAGATCTTTTTACATATTAGACTGAGACAAAGTCGAACATGGAGTTGGGCAAGTCTAATGGAAGGGAGAGATTTTTTTTTAAAATATGGAAACTTTTAAATCAGGAATGGGAATGATATTTACATATGGAATGACAGATGGATTGATACGCAATGGAAATTGGAAAAACCTATGAACTCTGAAATAAACAAGGTAACACAACTTTTCTATCCCTACACTACCATATCGAATAAAGAAATAATTGATAATACTTTTTCTGCCCCTGTTATTTCGTCTATTATAAGAATTCAAGTCATGGATAATAACAGTAAAGACAAGTTTATATGGCTGTTTACTTAAGAAGGAACATATAACTCAAAAACTGGATATAAGAAACTAGTGGAGGAAAGTGAAATAAATGGCCCTCAAAACACTGAAACCCAGTTAGATATAATTCTAAGATTTGGAGTATGATAGAAATCTAATATACCAAAATAAAAATTAGATTGTTCGTGTAGAAGGTTTGTAATAATGCTATCCCAAAAAAAAATAATCTTTATAAGAGCAATTGCGCTGATACTAACAAATGAATATGGTGATGTTATGATATAGGTACAGTTGAGCATTTAGTACTCTCATGTAATATCAGTAAACAGATATGGGCCGGAACCACATTACAAATTAAAATTGAAGAAAAAGACAATATATCAGCAACAAAATGGATAATAAAAGTTGTCGAAGATTTTACTAAAGAAGGCTGGGAAGAAAGAAAGTTATAGATTACTTGATGATAAATATGTGGCACATTTGGAAAGGGAAAATGAAATCTCTACATGAGGACAAAAAGATAGACGATGACGGGGTAATTTTTGCTACAAACAAACTCATGGGAGAAGTACATGGCATAGACTGTAAAAAAATAAACAACACTTCAAGTAAATGACAAGAGAATGTTAAGCCTTCAGTAGAAGAACCAAATTATGATGACGCGGAGATCATAGTAAATTGCGATGCTTCTTTCAAAGTTAAGTACGAACCAACCAGAATTGGGGTACGGATGATAAATAAAATACTGGAACGTCCCAAGATCTAACAATGGTTGTAATGTGTGACACACCATTGGAAGGAGAAGCATATGCCATACTCGGAGCAGTATAGGAGTCTGAAGGCTACTCGAATAGGAAAAAGATTGTACTATCAGATAACCTTGAATGTATTCAAGGTATTAGGCAGGTGTAAATAGCGAGTTGGAAGATCCAGCCTACTATTAGGAGAATCTTAAGAATGGTGAGGATTGGGTGCTTGAATCTCCTTTATAATGAGGTGGAGAGAAGATTTGATGTGTTTTTATGATGATTGGGTAGTGTTCTGATGTTTGGGGAAGGTTTGAATGAGCTTTAATGGAGTTGGGAGAGGTTTGGAGAAGAAAGAGAGGCTTAAGGATTAATAATTTCGGAATAAAACCAACCTCCTTCTTTTATAACCTTAAAACGCAGCTTTTTTCTCTCTCCGATGGCGCGGTGCGGTGTACAAGAAGTTTTTCCGCGGTACACCGTAGCTTCTGTTCTTCGAAATTTTAATGCTCGGCAAAAAACCCGAACCTTCACCCCGTGAGCACGGGTTTTGATCTTGCGGTGTACCGGATATGTCGTCCGGTGTACCGGACTCAACGCTGTGATTTTTTTTCTTTTCGGCCAAAAACCCGAGTCTTAACCCCGTGGGCACGTGTTTGTCTACTCTCTGGTGTACCGCATGTATGGTCCGGTGTACTAGAGAGATGGTCTGATTTTTCCGTAAAATTTTGTTTCTCCTCCCGAACTCGATTTCTCTAATACCTAAGCATCAAAAACACTAATACCTTTCTCAAATATGCAATATCAACTAAAAACATCTAAACTAAACACAAAAAAAACGTAAAAAGCATAAAAACATAAAAAAATTGCGGGTTGTCTCTCGTACAACACTTTTATTTAACGTCTTACAAAGTTAGACGCGTTACTTCTATCAAGATTTGCGAATATAGTCTCCCCAACAACGAGTTAGGCTATGAACGTCAACTAATCTGCGCTTGATCCCCTTCTTGGGTCGAATTTCTATCACCTTGGCTGAAACAACCTTAGTGACAATGAAGGGTCCCATCCACGAGTCTTTGAAACTACGTGACCTATTTTCGCGTTTGTGAGCTTTCCATAGTACTTCATGGCCAACCCCAAACTCAATGTTTGGCTCAGTATCCACAGGTTTTAAGTGGATCTTCTCAGGAGGGACTTTGTGATGTGAAAGGTTGTGGATGACAGGGACGATGTGATCTAACTTCCTCGGTTTCTTGCCCAAGACATAGAAGGTCTCGGATACGTTCTTTGCATGAGGGGTAATGGTCCCTTCTTGGAAGTTGATGGCACTTTGACTTGTGGCCATGAAAGGCCGTCCAAGTATGATTGGAACCTGCTTATCTGCATCACACTCAAGTATAACAAAGTCAGTAGGGATGGCGATACTACCTGCTCGGACTAAGACGTCCTCCACTATTCCCCATGTCTTGGTAACTGAGTTGTCAGCGAACTGCAACTTCACTGGAGCTTTCTCTGATTTCTGAAGTCCAAGTCTCTCGAACACGGACTTAGGCATAAGATTCACACCAGAACCCACATCATACATAGCTTTCACCTTGAGCATACCATTTATTTGAATAGGAAGGTTAAAACTTCCCGGATCTTTGAGCTTCATTGGTAACTCTCTTTCACTTCTTCTTGAGACTCTCAAGTTCTCTCTTGGGGCATATACACTCGCTTCTTTCTCAGGAATACTTTGCGTAAACACTTGTTGCGGTGTAAGCCCTTTCTTCGCAATCTCAAGCATTTGGGCGTTGATAATTTCAGGAGTGTACGCCTGGTGGGGCCTAGGGTGTGATAAAATAAGATATAAATAAAGAGCACACACCCTTGAGAACCACGGAACTCACTGCAAGTATCACAGATCGTTTGCAAGTTTTAATGATAAGTTAAGTTCGTTCGCAGGGATTGTATCCGTTAGATCTATTTATATTTAACAAGCGTAGATGAATTTAGATGTTTTAAATAAAAATATAAAAAGATGAAATAACAATCTACGCAATTAAATAATTAAAACAAAGAAACAAAACAAATAACTAAATATGAATGTAAGTCAAATAGATTAGGATTACTAATATGAGTCTATTACTAAATCGTTATTCTAACCTGTCACAGATTAAGCATTATATATTAACCAGGATTCTAAATTCTACCTAGCCTTCTCTAGGCTTAGGAGCAACCTCTCCACTACTAGGGATTCCTAAGTAATGATTGGTGATTAAATCAAACCTTAATGGCTATCTAGTTAAGCAAGGTATCAAAACTAGACGATTATGTGGTGTTGTCAATAACTAAGAATAATCCTAATATTGGCCAAATCTAAGGTGTAACAATAAGTCAAAACACATAATAACAATATACGCCAAGCTCAATCAATTAAAATAACAAATAGTATTTATGAATTAAAGACCAAATAATAACCCAACAATTAAAAGTAAAACTTACAGAATAAAAGCTTAGAAATATGGTTGAGAATAGATCTATAGCTAATTACTCTAAATATAGAGAAGGTGAGATGTAGAAGAGGAGTTTGTTAGTCTCCAATCTTCTTCTTCTTGTCTTCCTCTACAGGTCAGCTTGCTTCTTGAATGAATAACTTGATTCTAAGGATGAATATTAATGTAAAGGATTAAGCTATTGTTTATAATTTAAGCTAATGTTTAGAACTGAGCAAGGACATGTTTACAATGATAAGAGGGTGTATTTATAGGTGTCTTGGAAGCCCTAATTCGTTTTCTTGAAGGAGAAGTAAGTGGTGGACTCCAAGCCCAACTCAAATTCGTAACCCTAAAAACATGAAATCAGGTCCGATCTTCTTTTGGCTCTAACAGCTTCAATATTCATCCGTTTGACGCGTATGAATATACCAAATTGATCGTCTCGGAAAGCTCTTGAACTTTGCTCTTGACTGTTTCTCCAAATTCCACACCGTTTTTGAGATATAAGCTGATTTGTGGTCGTAGGTGCAGAAATTCAGGATTAAGGCAGCTTTTCCTTTTCCATATTTTTAGCTTTTGTTTCCTTATCTCCAATTACCATGCTTATCTCTTTCCATAAGTTGTAGTCTTTGACTTGGAATCTAATTAATCTCCATAATTATCTTTAAAGCTTCACACTAAATAAATAATTAAACCCAATATGCTCTAAAAATATTATTTTACTAAATCAAGACTCAAAATAGGAAAGTGCATCATTTCTCAAGAAAATCGACTATAATGACTTCTAAATCACTAAAAATGATGTCTCATCCTAATATAAATCTATCACAAATGAGGAGACATCAAGACCCCCAGCTCAAAGTTGTATCGTCCCGATACAATAAAGATAAAAACAAAGGGAAGTCTCTAAATACACACCTAGGTCAATTAAGCACAGAAGACAGAAGATAGAAGAATATGGAGAATAGACTCAAAGCAACTACTCAGAAAATTTCATGTAATAATATTTAAAAACTACATACATGTACACTTCTCATATCCACAGTCAACACGACTTGAATTCAAGATCAGATTAGTTTCACAATGTAAGAAGGAGAGGAACTTTACTCAGTTCACCAAGGAAGCTATAGATTGTTCATCGAACTTCACTAGTGTCCAAAGCTCCACTTAACTACTCTCTATTGGCTCAATCACTTCTCGATTACATAGCAAAGAATCAAAAGGTCTTTAAGGTTGTAATGTAGGCTTAGGGACGGTATGATAGTATATTTGGATAATTTAGAGTGAGCTTTTGGCTCTCTCCTCACTAGCCATCAACGAATCGCCCTAGAGCTTGAGTTACTCTCATAAAATGTTTCTCACTCAACCCAATGATTTCTTTGACGCACAATTTAGCATCCCCAATAACCCAATTAAAGCATAAGATGTCACATAAAAATTCCACTTTGCCGGTCCGAATATATATATTTTCTTTTCAAATCAATTTTTTCTTTTGTATAGCCATGATTCTCTTTAATGTTGAGATATCACGCTATTTTCCTCATATATATATATATATATATATATATATATATATATATATATATATATATATATATATATATTTTCTTTTAATGCCCTTGTTGGCAAATTTAGCTCGTAGCTTCTTTTTCATTCACTATTACCCCGGCAAAGGGTTACAATAAAAATCTGTGAAACATCATCAATTTTAAGAACAGAGCACAATTAATAAGCTCAAACCATCCCAATAAAAATTCCCATAATGGTGGACCCACCACCCCAAACTCAAGCTCTAAAACAACTGTCTATGCATCGCGATTTGAGTGCGGGTCATATGGAAAAGTCCTATAATCTAAAGGGATATGGCTTATAGCGTGGTTAATAAAAAGGCTTTAGAAAGGCTAGAAGGGGCTGAGAAGGATATAACATATTAAATCAAATAACAAGGTGAGAAGGTATAAAAAGGCTTCAAATGGCTTCAATATGAAAGAACCGCCTTAATCACTTTCTACACTATGCAATTTCGTTATTTTCTTACCTTTAGCACTTTCATTAAATGGGTTTATCAACTAGCTTGGATCTCACAGCCTACACACTTCTCAAGGTTCCCTGAGATCGAACATACTTTCTATCGCATTGCTAACTAATCTTTTCTTTACTATCAATGTGTGTTTTCCTGCAAATACTTAAAGCATACAAAATAAAATAGCTCATAAACATATTACTTTCTATCATTAACTTACTGAGCTTATGCTTTCAAGCTATTAAACACACTCTACATACATCTAATCATTCTCATAAAAATTTTAATTTTACCTAAAAACAGAAAAATGGAGATGAGAGACAACGAATCCCCACACCCCCAACTCAAAAATGATCCGTGTCCCCACGACTCGAAAAGACTCAAAAATAAAATAAAATAAAATTAAAATTTTACAGATATTGCACATAAAAGAAAAGGTAAGGAAGAAAGAAAACATACTCTTCGAGGCTATTTACCTCGCCTGATCAATACCCGAAATAGGGTGCAGTGCTTTCATGTATGAAAATTTCTATTATCACCACTCGCTTTCCCTTACATCTTCATATATCCCAATCAATCACACTCTAGAAATCTTTTGTTAATCTTCTTCCAACTTTGCTCTTTGAATACTCTCTCATGTGACAGTTGTTCATCCAGGAATATGTTTTGAACACCGCTACTAGCGTCCCAGAAGCTTTTGTTCATCTTGGGTTAAAGGACTATCGATTGTAGAGGTTGTGGTGTCTTCCTTATGAAAGTTTAAACCTTTTTGTTCTTTGAATTCACCACCGCTAGCTTTCCTCTATTCTCTTGATCCGATTTACCTTGTAATTTATTCCCAAACAAGTACCCATCTCAATTGAAATATTCTAGAGCTTACCCAATACCTTGCTTTGATTTTTCATATCCCATACACTTGATAAATTCTCTATTCTCTTCATCATCTCTTTTGACCCCCAACTCAAAGCTTTGAGCACTCTTGAAATTTGTACTTTATGATCATAAGTGGACCAAGCTTTATTTTGGTTAGGAAAGGTGTTAAGATGACAAATCTCCATGCGGGTATGATTGAATCAAGCTTTAATGATGTGGGTTTAAGGATTTTGAGAAGAAAATTTTGACATTCATGGTTTTGATTCTTGGTTTCTAGGTGTTTTGATATGAATTGGGTGCTTGAATCTTCTTTGTAATGATGTAGGGAAGGGTTTGGATGAGAATTTATGGTGATTTGGTTGTGTTTTGATGTTAGGTGAAGGTTTGTTGAAGCTTTAATGGAGTTGGGAGAGTTCTGGAGAGAAGAAAGAGGTTTAAGGTTTGATAAATTCGGAATAATAAGCATTAGATCTCCTTATAAGCTTGAAACCCTTTCTTTTCTCTCTCTGGCGGCTCGTGCGGACTACCCCTGCGGGCCAGGGGGTGTACCGCGGGGTACACCGCGATATCTGATGCTCGAAAATTTTTGCTCACTGGATGAAACCCGTGGTAGGACCCCGTGGTACGCGTTTTTGAGCTGCGGACCAGGGTCCGGTGTACCGCGGGGGTGCTCCGCGCCTCCTACGTCAAAAAACCTGTGGTAGGACCCCGTGTTACGTGTTTGTGTGGTGCATGGCGCGGTATAGGGTCAGGTATACCGGACCCATCAGCTATTTTTTTTTTCGTTTCTGGATAAAACACGTAGCTCTACCCCTTGGCACGGGTTTTTACCGTGCGGTGCACCGCGGATGAGGTCCGGTGTACCGCACCTGGCAAAAACCTCCCCATCAACTAGATTTCGAAAAGTTATGCAGTTTAGGCTCAAAAATCACCTGATTCCGACATCCGAGCGCAAAGATATGACTTTCCGAAGTTTCTCTGTTCGAAAAAAATTTGCTCGCTTCCCTAACTCGATTTCTCCAATACCTAATCATCAAAAACACTAATACCTTCCTCAAATATGCAATATCAACTAAAATTAACTAAACTAAACTAAAACTAAAACATAAAAACATAAAAATTAATATGGGATGTCTCCCAAAGGGCACTTTTGTTTAACGTCTTTCAAAGTTAGACGAGTTACCTCGGTTATTTCTTTTTATAGCCTCCCCAGCAGTGAGTGAGATGATTAACACTTACCAAATCGAGCTTGCAACCTTTGATAGCCTTGATTTCGACCACTCCTTCTGAGATAATTTGTGTGATAACATAAGGTCCCTTCCAAGAACTGCTCTGTTTGGGGTTGGGAGGTTTCCATGCCACCTCGTCTCCTACCCCAAACTCAATATTTTTCTCTATGGTTTCTTGGAGACTTTCAGGTTCTGGCTTCTTGGTTACTGCTCTGATTGGATATAGTTCCTTTGACTTCTTTTTCCTTTTCTTTCCCGAAACGTAGAATGTTTCAACGTTATCTTTAATACTAAGAGTCACGGTTCCTTCATTCACATTCACTATAGTATCGCTGGTGGCTAGGAATGGACGCCCAAGAATGAATGGGACGTTCTTATCTGCTTTGTAGTCAAGAATAATAAAGTCCGTTGGAATAACAAGGTTACCTACTTGAACGAGTACATCCTCTATTACTCCCCACGGCTTAACTGTAGAGTGATCCGCAAGTTGTAAGACTACGGATGTCGGTTTCGCTTCACTAATACCAATATTCTTGAATACACTTTTGGGCATGATATTCACACTTGCCCCTAAATCACACATGGCTTTTCCATGAAATATACCACCTATTTTGATTGGGACATTGAAACTTCCCGGATCTTTACGCTTCGGTGGTAATCTTCTTTGAACTCGTGCTGATACCCCTTCGTTGATTGCTACAGACTTGGCTCTTGTGAATCTTTTCTTATTGGAGAGTGCCTCCAGAAAGAATCGATCATAGTTTCTCCTTCCTTCCATAGCTTCGAGTAGAGGGACGTTAATTTTCACTTGTTTTAACGCCTCTATACACTTCTGATGTTGCTCCGTGGGATAGTGGCAATGTATGGGTGTTTGTCTTGCTCTACTTCTCTCTTCAATTCTTAGTTCATCAACCACTCTAGGCTTCTTAATCCTATCATGTTCAACTTCTTCAACCCAATCTTCAACAATTATCTCATCTAAGTTCATCTGACTTACGTTTGACTTGCTTGCTTTGGTGATTATCTCACTGTGTTCTTTAATCTTTTGAGCTTGAAGACTAATAGTCTTAACCTTATCGTCAACGTATTGGATCTTCTTCATGTTAGTAGTTGTATCTTGGGTCAATTGTAGGAGTTGACTTTGCATTTGTTCTATGATTGTAGTGAGCTGCATCACATTCTTCTCTAAAAGTTGATTATGTTGTTTAAGATCTTGGTTCTGTTGTTGCAGGCTTTGCACTACTGATGCATCGATCTTTGATTCAAGTCTGCTCATATTTTCCTTCGAGAAGTTGATGAATTGACTAATAGTCTCTTTTAACTCAGAAATCTCTTCTTGAGGACGTGATTGAGCTTGACTAACATTATGCACATGGCAGCTCGGTGGTTGATCAGCTTGATTTTCATAGGCTTGCTCTTGTAGGTATAACTGTTGAGGTGGCTTTGGGATGCTTTCCTTAACAGTTATAGCGAGTTGTTGTATTTGATCTTGCAAGCTTGAAATCCTCGCATCTTCTTCTTCGTTAGTGGTAGGAGTTTTTCCTTGTGGCCAACTCATGTTGTTCTCAATGATTGTTTCCATACCACTTTTTGCTTCTTTTGGATCCATAGAGACAAAATTTCCACGACCCATATTATCTGCTCTCAGCCTTGACTCTCTATCGAGTGCATTATAAAACATGGATAATTGTAATTGTGGTGTGTATCCATGTAGTGGACATCTTGCCAACATCTTTTGAAATCTCGTCCATGCTTCACCAACACTCTCTCCGGCTTCTTGTAAGAAATTTGTAGGCTCCAAGAGTTCCTTCACTCGCATACTTGTAGGATAAAATTTATCAAGGAATCTTTCTTGAAGCTTGTCCCAATCGGTTATTAGCTCGGGAGGTTGATCATCGAACCAATCGCTTGCTTTCCCGGTCAAGAAAAATTGAAACATTAAATAATACATCTGTTCTTGCGTAACACCTTCATTAATGTAGGCATCACAAAATTGCATGAATTTTTGAACAGATCTGACCGGATCTTGATTTGTATCACCATTAAATTTCTCATAGCTCGCGAATTGATTAATTAAGTCAGGATCAGGCTTGAATCTAACGGCTTGGATAGTTGGGATGCGAATCCCAATGCGTTGAACTCGAAATTTACTAGGTAAACCTAGCTCTAACCGTTGATTATCCATCTAAAATCCTGAGAAAGACTAAAACAAAAAGAAAGCGTAAAACTGAAAACAAATAAAAACTTCTACACTAAATAAACACAAAATAGATTTAACTTAAAGATAAATCCCCGGCAGCGGCGCCAAAAACTTGGTGGGGCCTAGGGTGTGATAAAATAAGATATAAATAAAGAGCACACACCCTTGAGAACCACGGAACTCACTGCAAGTATCACAGATCGTTTGCAAGTTTTAATGATAAGTTAAGTTCGTTCGCAGGGATTGTATCCGTTAGATCTATTTATATTTAACAAGCGTAGATGAATTTAGATGTTTTAAATAAAAATATAAAAAGATGAAATAACAATCTACGCAATTAAATAATTAAAACAAAGAAACAAAACAAATAACGAAATATGAATGTAAGTCAAATAGATTAGGATTACTAATATGAGTCTATTACTAAATCGTTATTCTAACCTGTCACAGATTAAGCATTATATATTAACCAGGATTCTAAATTCTACCTAGCCTTCTCTAGGCTTAGGAGCAACCTCTCCACTACTAGGGATTCCTAAGTAATGATTGGTGATTAAATCAAACCTTAATGGCCATCTAGTTAAGCAAGGTATCAAAACTAGATGATTATGTGGTGTTGTCAATAACTAAGAATAATCCTAAGATTGGTCAAATCTAAGGTGTAACAATAAGTCAAAACACATAATAACAATATACGCCAAGCTCAATCAATTAAAATAACAAATAGTATTTATGAATTAAAGACCAAATAATAACCCAACAATTAAAAGTAAAACTTACAGAATAAAAGCTTAGAAATATGGTTGAGAATAGATCTATAGCTAATTACTCTAAATATAGAGAAGGTGAGATGTAGAAGAGGAGTTTGTCAGTCTCCAATCTTCTTCTTCTTGTCTTCCTCTACAGGTCAGCTTGCTTCTTGAATGAATAACTTGATTCTAAGGATGAATATTAATGTAAAGGACTAAGCTATTGTTTATAATTTAAGCTAATGTTTAGAACTGAGCAAGGACATGTTTACAATGATAAGAGGGTGTATTTATAGGTGTCTTGGAAGCCCTAATTCGTTTTCTTGAAGGAGAAGTAAGTGGTGGACTCCAAGCCCAACTCAAATTCGTAACCCTAAAAACATGAAATCAGGTCCGATCTTCTTTTGGCTCTAACAGCTTCAATATTCATCCGTTTGACGCGTATGAATATACCAAATTGATCGTCTCGGAAAGCTCTTGAACTTTGATCTTGACCGTTTCTCCAAATTCCACACCGTTTTTGAGATATAAGCTGATCTGTGGTCGTAGGTGCAGAAATTCAGGATTAAGGCAGCTTTTCCTTTTCCATATTTTTAGCTTTTGTTTCCTTATCTCCAATTACCATGCTTATCTCTTTCCATAAGTTGTAGTCTTTGACTTGGAATCTAATTAATCTCCATAATTGTCTTTAAAGCTTCACACTAAATAAATAATTAAACCCAATATGCTCTAAAAATATTATTTTACTAAATCAAGACTCAAAATAGGAAAGTGCATCATTTCTCAAGAAAATCGACTATAATGACTTCTAAATCACTAAAAATGATGTCTCATCCTAATATAAATCTATCACAAATGAGGAGACATCAACGCCTCTACAAATGTCTTGAGTTCGGTGTCATCCCTTGGATTTGTATTAGGGATAGGTGGTGGTCCTTTGTGTGTTCTAAAATAAATGCAAAAAGTAATCGAACCACAACCGCAAGTGTACGGTTGTCCCAAGTAATATAGTTGATAAAACAGATTCGTTCCAAGGACGTGATGGTTGACTACAATGCTTATCTATTAATGATTGATTGCACTTATGAAAGCAAATAAAAGTAATATGATTGGTTTTTTTTTTGTATTAATCCTAAGTAATAAAAGACTAATGCGAAAATGTAAGGAAATAACTAAAACGCAAGTAAATGAAAGTAAGACGCAAGTATGAGCAGGTAGTACTTGAGAGACGCAAGGGTTTTCCTAACTATCATTCATTTCATACATTGTTTAAGGGACAAATTGGTAAATTTGTATTGGTCGGGATTCTATATTCTCCTTACCCCCGTCAGGGTGGACTAAGGAGCAACTCTCAAGTGCTACAAACCCCGTCAGGGTGATTATAGTCCACTCTCAAGTGTTTAAGTTTAAATTACCCAATAGGCCATAGGTTTAATTAAGCTCGTCAGAGTCAAATAATTTCTAACCTACATTCATTAAGTATTTCTGTACCTAAACCCCCCGTCAAGGTGATCCAATCGCCACTAATTGGAATAGCCTAGATGCTAAGTCCTATCATTGGTTAATTACGTCAATAATAGTAATTAAAATGCAAATTAAAGAAAAATACAATTTACCCAATTTGATTTAAATAATAAATATCCCAAATTCAAATGTATAGAATGAAATCAAATTGGGATTAACCCATTATGCGTTCTCAAGCACTAATTAGGTTTAGCTCATAATAATTAAAAAGAAAACTAAATTAAATGTAAAGGAATTCATATTGTCTTACAAATAAAAGATAAAAGAAACCTAATTTCCGGAATTGGAATGACTGAGAACGGAGCTATAGACCCACTCCAGCTCTAGCAGCTTCTTCTTCCTTCCTTCTGTTGCTTCTCTCTGATGTTTTTAATTGTAAAGAATGAATTTTATGAAAAATAGAAGTCAAAGACTCCTTTTATAAGTAGAAAAACGGATTAGAGCTTGGACCTGATAATAAAACACTAATTAAATGTCCAAGCCCAAATTCTAAGCCCAAAATCCCGTAACTGTTGATACACCTTCACTAAAACGGCTTTTCCCGCTTCGTTATGACTCTGATTGACTTGAAATCAGTTGCTAAATTTCCGTAACTCGACAAGGATCGTTTTCTCTTCAAAGGTCAGCGGCTAAATTATCGCTTAAGCACCTCGAAATCAGCAATCTATGGCCTGGAAAACAGATTTTCAGCTCTAAAAATAATATCTTCGAGATTTATCTTCAAGTCTTGACTCTATATCACGATCTTTGACTTTCTCCTTGGATTCCTCTCCTAGCTAACATCTAAAACCTGTAAACTTTTCACTAAAAATACCAATATTACGCGCAAAAGCTTAATAAATTAAAAATGCTAGAAATAAAAAGGAAATTCCAGAATATTGCATATTTAGTCCAAAAGTCTAACAAATTAATTAAATAAACACCAAAAATGATGTCTCCTAAGGGTAAAAAATAAGAACAATTAGGGAGACATCAATAGGTGAGGACACTGTTTGAACAACGGGTGGCGATTCCACCTTCTCTTCTTCTTTCTCTTCTTGCACAGCAGGTGCAACTTCAACTTCAACTCTTGATTCCTCCTTTGAGGCTTCTTCCTTTTTCTCTTTAGCCAACTCAGCTTGATAATCCATAACCGATCTAATCTCCTCTTGCATATCCTTCAGAAGCTGTATAAATTCGGATTTTTCTGGATCGTCTTCCACATCAACCTCAGGACAGTCAGATTCCACGGGGCTAGACTTGGTTGGTTCTTCTTCGGTACTTGGGAACTTCCACGGCACTAACGGCAGCATGTGGTGCTTCCTTCTCTTCTTCGTTAATTTCAAGGCAAATAGCCTTACAAGCTTCGAACCCAACATTTTCATCACCTCCTTCGATAGCCTTCAATTCTTTTTGTTCCATCAAATTTGTTAGGACTTTGTTCATTTCTTCTACTTGAGTACCTAAAATCTGAATTGCGGCATCTTGTCCTCGTAACTTCTCGCCCTGAGTGTTCATATTCATGGTCAAACGGTCCAAGATTTTTTCTAATTGTTGATTATCCATAATTCCCTCTTGAGGATACTGTGGTAAAGCTTTCTGATCTAATGAATCGGTATAGGCATCTTGAACAGGTTGTTGTGGGGGAGCAGGTCTATTCTGATATTGATTTTGATACTGACCTCTTGGTTGGAAAAAGTTATTCTGGGGACGCGGTTGATAATGACCAGGATTAGCGGCCCCCTGAGGATTTGAATACTGCATACCTGGATGGTTTCAGTTACCAAATTGATAACCTCTTCGGTTGGATATGAAATAAACAGATTGTGGATTTCCTTCGCACTCTTCCCAAGTATGATTATTGTCCCACATTGTTGACAACCTTGTGCTTCTTGCACTACATTCCCTGCGGCTAAATTTCTCTGCATCTCAAGCTTAAGTTCTTTGATTTGATTTTCTAATGCGGATATTTGAGCTGAGTTTGCAGTTTCTGCGTCTAATCGAAGCGTACCTCGGGTTTTCGCAACGGGAGCTCGCGAAGAGGGCCAACTACTTTCTTGTTCAATAATATTTTCCAAAACCTCGGTAGCTTCATTATGGTTCATGGAGACGAAATTTCCTCTTCCAATGTTATCCACCTTTTGTCTACCTTCTCTGTCGAGACCTTTATAGAATATATCTAACTGTAGATAGGGGGTATAACCATGGAGCAGACATCTAGCTAACTTCTGTTGAAACCTTGTCCATGCTTCTCCTACTTCTTCTCCATCTTCTTGACAAACCCTTGCAAGCTCGCTTTGGTCTTTGAGTCTCATACTCTTCGGATAAAAACGGTTAAAGAAAGTGGCTTGAAGTTCTGTCCATGAATTAATTGTCCCTGGTGGTTGCCTATCTAGCCACTCACCAGCTCTACCGGTCAGAAAGAACGAAAACATATGACAATACGGTTGCTCGCGTGTAATGTCTGGAGTAACATAAGAATCACAAATCTGCATAAACTTCTGAATCGATCTTATCGGATCTTGAATTGTTGTACCACTATAGAGTCCAAAACTCTGAAACCGACTTAGCATACCCGGATCGGGTCGAAATTTAATATTTTGGATCTTCGGAGGACGGTAACCTATCGGTTGAACATGAAACGGTACTCGGAGGCCCGGAAGGTCTTGCTCAACTCGGTTTTGATTAACATTGTTTTGCCCGTTACCTCGTCCTAGTGGTTGTTGTCCTTGTTGTTGTACACCAGGTGGAATAAATGGTGGTGGTCCTCCTGGTGCAAAGTATGGTAATCCTCCAGGTGGGATTACAAGTGGTGGATCTAACTGCTCTTGTTCTCCTACCATAGCTCTTCTTAAGGCTCTTTCCTCACGAACACGTTTATTATAAGATCTGAAGCTCCTCTCAGGCTCCGGTAACGGAGGCCAAGAATTAAACACTGTGAAACCTAAAAAAGACTAAAGAAAACCATAAGCGTAAATCCGGAAAAACAAAAACTAATTACTGAAAAATAAAAATTAACTAAAAACTACTACCCGAAATAGATAACCCAGACGCTAACGAGACACAAGTCCCCGGCAGCGGCGCCAAAAACTTGGTGTCGCCTAGGGTGTGATAAAAATAAGATGAATAATAAGTCAGAAAACAACGCACTCTCACCCTAGACAGGCACAGTACTGCAAGTATTACAAGACGTATGCAAGTTTTAATGATAAGTTCTGTTCGTTCTCAGGGACTTAGTGTGTTAATCGAATGGGTAGCAATAACGAGTAAGAAGTAATTAATTAAAAGACAAGAAAATAAAGAGAGAATAATTTGAAATATTAAATTAAACTAAGGAAAATAAAGACAGTAAAATAAGTACGAAGAAATATGAGATGAGAAGTATAGCTTAGGTTTTGCTAGTATGCACTAATCCTTCTAATTCTTTCTATTAAATCTAGTTAATAAGGGAGATAATTAGCTCTTAGATATTTAGTCAGGATTCTAAATTCCCATACCTTAGACCTTGAGAGCGACTAAGGGGGCTACGGACACACCACAGGGCTGGTTCAAATAGGGTTATCCTACGCCACTAGGGCCCTAAGCAATCAATTTCCATACATGGTGATAGTGATTAAATTATACCCTAATGACTATCTAGTTAGAATTAGTGTTGTCAAGACCAATATCGACACTAGACGTTATGTGGTGTTTCAATAATTAGACACCCAGCTAAGGTGATGATCTAACTACTATTAAGAAAGCCTAAAGTGATCAGTTCTAGGATAGGCAATAAATTAAAACACATAAATAAATATATAGGTAAGCAGCTAATATCAGATTAAAATATATAATTCCCAAAGAAACTTAGATAGAAAGAAATTAGAATTCATAGTTTATACATGATGCAAAACCCAAGCTATGGGAGGTTTAGTTCATACCTGAAGGATATAAACTAAAGGAAATAATAAAAGACATCATCTTGCTCTCCACAATAACTCTGAAGAATAAAACCTTAAGAACTAATTACTATGAGGCAAGGATGATTTACAAGTGATATAAGGGTGTATTTATAGGTGTTTAGAAGACCTAATTCGTTTTCTTGAAGGAGAAGGTAAGTAGTGGACTCCAAGCCCAACTCCAGTTCGTAACCCTAAAACATGAAATCAGATATGTTTTTGTTTTGGTCCTAGCAGCTTCAATACGCATCCGTTTGACGCGTATGAGTAGTCTAAATTCATCGTATCGGAAAGATCTCCAACTTTTCTCTTGACCGTTTCTCCAAATTCCACACCGATCTTGAGATATAAGCTGATTTGTGGTCGTAGGTGCAGAAATTCAGGAT
Organism: Nemophila menziesii; assembly: GCA_029959085.1. Classification (NCBI taxonomy): domain Eukaryota; kingdom Viridiplantae; phylum Streptophyta; class Magnoliopsida; order Boraginales; family Hydrophyllaceae; genus Nemophila; species Nemophila menziesii. Next base: position 7,316,136 of record JARWIR010000017.1, on the reverse strand, counting down.
TAAGGCAGATTTTCCTTTTTCATGTTTTTAGCTTTTATTTTCTTATCTCCAATTACCATGTTTATCTCTTTCCATATCTCTTAGTCTTTGACTTGGAATCTAATTAATCCCCATAATTATCTTTAAAGCTTCACACTAAATAAATAATTAAACCCAATATGCTCTAAAAATATTATTTTACTAAATCAAGACTCAAAATAGGAAAGTGCACTATTTCTCAAGAAAAACGATTAGAAAGACTTCTAAATCACTAAAAATGATGTCTTATCCTAATATAAATCTATCACAAATGAGGAGACATCATCTACTCTCAGCCTTGACTCTCTATTGAGTCCATTATAGAACATGGATAATTGTAATTCTGGCGTGTATCCGTGTATTGGACATATTGCCAACTTCTTGTAAGAAATTCATAAGCTCCAATAGTTCCTTCACTCGCATACTTGTAGGATAAAATTTATCAAGGAATCTTTCTTGAAGCTTGCCCCAATTTGTTGCTCGGGAGGTTGATCATCTAACCAATCGCTTGCTTTTCCAGTCAAGAAAAATTAAAACATTAAATAATACATCTGTTCTTGCGTAACACCTTCATTAATGTAGGCATTACAGAATTGCATGAATTTCTGAACAGATCTGACCAGATCTTGATGTGTATCACCACTATATTTCCCATAGCTCGCGAATTGATTAATCAGGTCAGGAAGGGCTTGAATCGAACGGCTTGAATAGTTGGGATGCGGATCCCAAAGGGTTGTAATCGAAATTTACTAGGAAAACCTAGCTCCAACCATTGATTAGCCATCAAAAACCTGAAAAGGACTAAAACAAAAAGAACGCGTAAAACTGAAAACAAATAAAACTTCTACACTAAATAAACACAAAATAGATTTAACTTAAAGATGAATTCCCGGCAGTGGCGCCAAAAACTTGGTGGGGGGAAAAGGTGTGATAAAATAACAGATAAATAAAGATAATAATAAAGAGCACACACCCTTGAGAACCACAGAACTCACTGCAAGTATCACAGATCGTCTGCAAGTTTTAATGATAAGTCAAGTTCGTTCACAGGGATTTAATCAGTTAGATCTATTTATATTTAACCAGCGTAGATGAATTTAGATGTTTATATAAAAATATGATAAGATGCATAATTATCTAACGCGAATAAATAAATAATACAAATAAATAAATATGAATGTAAGTCAAATAAATTAAGATTACGAATATGAGCCTATTACTAAATTGTATTCTAACCTATCACACATTGAGCATCATATATTAACTGAGATTCTAAATAATGATTGATGGTTAAATCAAACCTTTATGGCTATCTAGTTAGGCAAAGGATCAAAACTAGACGATTATGTGGTGTTGCCAATAACTACGAATAGTCCTAAGATTGGCCAAATCTAGGGCTTAAAGCAATAAGTCAAAACATATAATAACAATATACGCCAAGCTCAAATCAATTAAAATAACAAATAGTATTATGAAATTTAATACAAAATAATAACCCAACAATAAAAAGTAAAACTTACAGAATAAAAGCTTAGAAATATGGTGAAGCCACAAATCTAGAGCTAATTACCCTAAATATAGAGAAGGTGAGATGTAGAAGAGGAGTTTGTCACTCTCTTGCTTCTTGCTTCTTGTCTTCCTCTATAAGTCATCTTGCTTCTTGGATGAATAGCTTGATACTAAGGATGAATATTAAATATAAGGACTAAGCTATTATTTAAAACTGAGAAAATACAAGTAAGGACTAAGCTTATACTTGGAACTGAGAAAGGACATGTTTAAAGCTTCACATTTCCTTAGAATTGACTTGGCATCTAATTTATTTCCATATTATCTTTAAACCTTCACATTAACACACAAATTAAACCAAATATGCTCTAAAAATAATAATTCATCAAATCAAGACTAGAAATAGGAAAGTGAAATATTTAATGGGAAAATCGACTAGAAGACTTCCTAAAACACTAAAAATGATGTCTCTAACTAATATTAAATCATCACAAATGAGGAGACATCAAGCACTGAAGCTGTTACAAAGCCGAAGTTGGGTGGCTCTGCGCGTAGCTTATTTTACGAGTTTATATGCTTGACCCTTCAGTCTTCTGGGTATATGCCTGAAGGTGATTGGACCAAACTCCTCGGCCATTTGGTTGATCTTTCGGATGATCGGCTAGATTTTCCATCTCACAACTAACACTTGCCTAATACTTTGAATAAGTTCAAGGTTATCTAAAAGAACATTTTTTCTTTATTCAGGGATATATTTTCATTATTCTATCGCTTTGAGAACCGATATTGCCTCTCTTTCTAATATTGTATCGCAGAAGACGGTTTCTTTAGTCCGAACTTTACATCCTGACTTTGTATGATATTTTAAGATCCCAATCCCTGTATCTTCGTAAGATTCATTGAAAGACGCATCACATAGAAAAGTAATTGATAAGTAAGTATTAGAAAAGTCTTTTTCTTGATTGTGTTTTTCTTGATTTCTTTTGGGTGTTGAAGAATTACCTTTCCTCCAGTCTAAGCCATGTAATTCCTTCTTAAGTGTTAGCCAGAAAAAATGATTTTATCCTCATCGATATTGCAGTCCTCGTGAATAACTTTCATTTTTGCCTTCCAGATATTTCATAAATTAATGAGTAAATAATCTATTACCTTATTATAATCCATCCTCCTTCTATGAACAGTTTAGACATCTCTAAGATCCAGTTTTCGATATTGGTGTCATTAATTATGTCAGTTTTAATCTGTAAAGAAGAACCATCCAAATAGCTTTACTAACATTGCATGTCAAGAGTAAGTGTTCCACATGCTCCTAATATACCATAAGCAGTTAACGAAGTCTGCACATTTTCTTTTAAATATATTAATTTAGTCGATATTGAGTTATTACACGCTTCTAGATAAAAATTCTGATTTTTATTCGAGTGTTAGATTTCCATATGGTTTCCACATACCAGAATCACAATTTTAGGAAAACGAGTAGGTTGAGGTTGATGGAAGATTTGTTATTCAGTTAAGATTTTGTAACCTGACTTAGTAGAATATTGACCATCAACTGAGAAAGGGTAAATCAATTTATCATCTTGATCAGTATTTAATAGTATAGATCCTAGTAATACAAGGGATAATGGGTTTAGGAAAAAGATTATTAAGAGTCTCATAATCCCAATCACAAGAATCATGTTTCCATAATTAATTAACTTTGGTAATATTGCAATTCAAAGGTTTTTCTAATTTACATTCTGTATTAACCCATTTATCTTCCAAAATATTAATATATTCCCTATTCCCAATTTGAAAAATCCCGTATTTTTTTTTAATAAAGTCTCTTCCTTCCAAAATACTAGCCAAACTCCAAGTTGTACTTTGACGTAATTTAACATTCATAAAGTCTTTATTAGGAAAATAAATACATTTTAGGACTCTTGTTGCAAGAGTATCTGGATTCGTTATAATTCTCCATACTTGAGCAGCTAGGAGTGTTGTGTTCATTTTTTTAAAGGCTTTAATACCTATCCCTCCAATTAGTTTCCTTATCGCCAATTTTTTCCAAGCCATCCAGTGGATCCCATTGCATTTTCCAGAATTCCACCAAAAGTTAGAAATGGTAGATAGAAGTTTATTACATAAGGTAATTGGATATGAGAAAGTAGACATCGTGTAATTAGGGATAACTTGTAATATAGACTTAATGAGAACTTCTTTCACTCCTTCAGAAAGTAATTTTGCTTTCCAACCATCTATCTTCGTAACTAGTTTTTTTCCTATCCATTCCACAGATTCAATTTTTTGATCTCTAGTGACAAAGTAGAATCCCCAGGTATTTACCCAAATCATTTGTTTCTTCAATATTAATCTCTGAAGTTATCCAATTTCGTTTATCCTGGGGAATTTCTTTACTAAAGATGATAGCAGGTTTGCCAAAATTAATTCTATGTCATGATCCGTCACAATTTTCTTTAAGGAAATTTTTTAAGGCTTGTATATCTATATTATTAAGATTCAAGAAAAATAGAGAGTCGTCTGCAAACAACAAATGAGACATACTTGGATAGTTTCTATAATTCGGGATACCATGAATAAGATTATTATGAACATAATTATCAATAAAGTTGATAAGAGATTCAGTCATAATAGTAAGGAGAAAGGGAGATAAAGGGTCACCTTGTCTAATACCCCTCTTTGAAGTAACTTTGTCCATTCTCTCACCATTCATATTAATTTGAAATGAGATCGTAGAGATACAATTTTCAATCCATATAATCCATTTGTCACAAAGCCAAAGTTTTTAAGGACAATTAACAAAAGTTCCCATCTTACCTGGTCATATATTTTGACCATGTCAAAGATATTTTTTGAGTAATAATAATATTATCTTCAGTAGATCTGCCTTTGATGAAAGTTAATTGTGTGGGAGATATAATATCGTTGATAAAGACATGTAATCTGTTAATTAACATTTTTACAATAATTTTATAACCAAAATTAACACATAAAATAACTTTATAGTCCCCAAGTTCTCCCTAGAACATCACCTTTTGGGATTAAGGTGATAAGAGTATCATTAATTATTTCCAGGGAAATATTATTGTTAAAAAAATCTTGAACCATGAAAAAATATCGGTTTTTCATAATATCCCAGAATTATTTATAAAATTTGTCGTTTAACCCATCTGGTCCACGGGATTTTGATGAAGATAACTCTTTAACTGCTTTCTCCAATTTTTCCATATTATGTTGTTTGGTTAACAAAACATTCATTTTGCTTGTTACTTTAGGAGAAACGAATTGTGCCGCTTTCTCCATTTGTTCAATATCTTTACATGTTTACAAAATAATGATTTGTAATAATCCTGAAAACAAACTTTAACTTCATTTGTATCCTCTTTCTATATATCCTAATCATCTTTAATTTTAATAATTCTATTTAAACTTCGTCTTTGTTGTTGAAGAATGAAAGAATTTGGTATTTTCATCTCCATACGTGAGCCAAAGTTGACGAGATCTATCTACCCAATACTATTCTTCACATTCATATTCAAATTTAATCAGAGCTTGAACATTAGATTCCTCATGTTGAAGAGTCGGTGTTTAATTTATAATTGTAATCTCCGTAAGGAGTATCTGGAGTATTTTATTTGAGTTTGTAAAGACTTCTCTACTCCATTTTTTTAAATCACGTATAGCATAATCTCTTTTTTCGAGGAATTTCGGGAAGTGAGGGGGTAAATCCATGATCACCCCAAGATTTTTTAATAACTAATATGCAATCATTGTTATCAAGCCAAAAGGAATCGAATTTGTAATATTTGACTCTATTTCTCACGTATATATGTAGCATGAATACAAATTAACAGGAAAAGAAAAGTTCATTGATATGCAATATAGCGTAAAACGGACAACAAAGGGAGATAGTTAAGCGCACATAGGAGTGCCACAGAACAAGAAAACTCCTGGAATGAAAAGCAGAATCGGTAGGGTCCAAAACAAAACAATTATCGAACCCAAAAAGTCTAATGGTATTTTGGGAGTCCACTTCTCTCGTCATAGTCTCAAAAAATGTTGCCACACCAGGTTTGAAACGACCCAAATTTTTTTTAATGTTAGAAATTGTCAAGGGGGCTCGTATTCCTTAACAATTCCATAAAATAGTACTCATATAATTCCGGTGACCGATCGCTTCCCTTTTGTATAGTCTCGGGATCCCTAACAATATCAACTGTATTACCAAACTCGTAAAACATTTTACTATGCTCACCTATGCTCTCCAACTCATCACCCTCAACCTCGTCCCCTAATTTGAATTTCTTCTTCCTCCTCTTCAAGTTTTAGCCTGCGAATCATATTCTTCCTCCATCATCTTAGATTCGTCCTTATCCCCACTACCGTCATTGTTAACCATTTTTTCAACATCTAACTGAGCATTGGCATTGTGTGAGAGGGTAACTTGGATTTATACTTCCATTAACCTTCGAAATAAAGTCCTTTCTATGCTTGATAGATTTTCGCTTCTTAGTAAGACTATAACAACATGATGAGAGATCCTATTCTTGCTCCTGGATTCCATTACCTTTGGCACCGTGGCTCTCTAAATCGATAATGCCTTCGTTGAGGTTATTGATCATGTGGTAAAATCTCCCCTTTGTATCCCCAGACTTGGTGATTTTCTTAAACACATCGAGCCTTCTAAAGCTATTGCATATCTCTTTACTGAGTAATTCACTCTTTTGAGCCCAGTTACTTTGATCTCCAGTGTCATCAAACCAGTGGTCTCTATTCTCCAGCATCTTTCTACCTCTTTGGTCTTTCGTGTAGTCATACCCGCCTAAATCAACATCTTGGTTCTCTCTTATAAAAATGCCACCTCAATTCCTATTATTAATCTCCTTATAAAATCGCTTACTTTTATTCCAGTTTACAGTTTGAGCAAAGCTAGTGAATTTACCATCGATTTTAAAACGAAAACCATATGTTGGATTGATGGGTGGAAACTTGGATATTATTCCATGTGGCTTTTCTCCTCTCATCAAAATCCTCGATGTTCCTCATGTTCTGAATCTTACAATCTCCGTAGTGATACCCAATTTCGCCCACAATTAAAACATAGTGACCTCGTATTCTCGTATTAGAAAACAATTTAGCGTGCGTCTTCTTCTTGCAGTAGATACGCTCCTTAGGGAAGGGCCGTTTAGTGTCGATCTTCATGCAAAATCTAAGATTTTTCACATCCTCAACTAAAACCTCGGGGAAGTCTATCGCCTCGATTTCCAGGATACACGCCTCCAACGTGTTGGTATTGTTCTGAATAAAGGCTAAGACTGGAGAACTCAATTGGGATGTCTTGAAATTGGAGCCTTTGAGGCCACAAAGTGATACTCATGCATTTTCAAGAAATTACCAGTCCTCGTCTTTGAATTTTGTTTGACGTCTTTTTCATCAAATATATCCAACTTGAAAGTGTTTTTCTTGATTACAGTTAAGCGAAAAGCACTTTGAACTCCCAACTTCTCTACAATATGATCAAGAGAGAGGCAACTAGTTTGATTTCCAGCTTCTTAGCAAAAACGACATACAAGCCTATAATACTTCCCCAATTGTTCGGAGTAAATAGGGAAGGGATCAAGCCATACAAAGTCAAAAACTCTGTCATATATTGAAGTAAAGAGAGCCATTATAAGAATATTTAACGATCAAAAAATAATAGATTATAGTCTTATAAGGGTAAGGCACTTAACCCTTTTAAACTTTTTCAAGTAGTTGATTTAGTTCATGAACTTAAAATAACATTTCAAAACTCTTTCAAACAATACTTTTGCTATTTATTCCTTCCATCATCTCTTTTGTCCAAACTGACAACAAATATAACTCACTTGCTACCTAATCAATTGGACATTTGTGCTAGTTACATCCTCCAATAATTTTTTCCTAGCATTGCAAAGTTGTTGGATGAAGACAAGTATTTGTTGCAGTATGACCTAGCGATAATGAGTAATAATGCACCAGCATAAGTTTTTTTAAATTATTTTTGCTTTTTATTTATAGAAAAAATTGATTTCTTTATCACTCTTATCGAAATCTCATTTTATTTGTAAGGAAAAATATGTACTTCAACTAATTGCGGAATACATATTAGAAGGAATAGTGTTAACAAGATGTAATGTTTATAGTTTCGGAATCATGATGATGGAAGTTTTTACAATAACAAAACCCATGAGTAAAATGTTTGATGGAGATTTTAGCCTAAAGAGATAAAGAGACTGGAAAATTTCAGAGTGAAAAATAAGAACGAGTTTATGTTTATGCAGAGAAACAAAAAACATATATATATTAAATAGATGAAACGAAAATTGGTGAACTTCATGACCCAAAACTGTGGGATACGATATGGAAATTAAATGTTCCCTCTAAGGTTAGAAATTTTGGATGGAGGATTTGTAATGGCGCCATACCGACTAAGAAGAACCTATTCGCTAGGAAATGTGCATCAAACTCATGTTGTGAATGGTGTGAACACCAGACTGAGGATATTGAACACTTCTTCTTACGATGCCCCTTTAGTATCCCAGTCTGGGCGAATTCAGTTATGCAAATCAAAAGTGATCTGAACAACAATGATAACATCAGAAATTGGTTTTTATCCACAATTGATGACTTCACAAAGAACGGATGGGATAAAAGAGAGATTACGGCTTATATTCTGTTAACTTTGTGGAATATCTGGAAAGCGAAAATGAGAGGCTTCTACGAGAATAAAGAATGGAATATATATATGAAATTAATCTCAATGTCAAAAACACAATCAAAATCCTTTTTTGACAAGAAAAGCGAGGATGTTGATGCCTCCTATCATGATAAGGAAGTTCCAAAGGATAAATATGATAACCCCCTTCTCGAAGATAGTTCGGACTTTACATGGCTTTGCGATGCTTCTTTCAATAAGGAATGAGAGCCATTTGGTATTGCTAGTCTTGGAGTCAATAAAGAAGGCATTATTCAACACAAGATAGCTAGGAAAGGATTGGTCAGAAGTGCTTTGGAGGGAGAATGCTGGGTTGTCCTTATGGCCATGAGGCTAACGGGCAGTCTTAATATTCGGAGTTTGTCTTTCTACTCCGACAACCTTGAAGTTGTTCAAGGTATTTTTAAAGATTCAGGTCTTCGTTGGCAGGTTTCACCAATCGTCGGCGAAATGAAGAACTAGTTGGCCCTTTTCCCGAATTGGAGGGTCATTCATTTAAATCGATCTTTTAACACAGATGCTGATGCTATCGCTAAGTGTACCAGGCGTGATATAAATCTCTTGCAATGGGAGGATTATACCATCTTTGGAGCGACTAATTTTCTTACTTTAATGTGTAATAAACATTAGAATTTTGTATTACCCGACAAAAAAAAAAACGGAAGTTGGTAATTGTAAATCTGAAATAGTAGGCGAGACTCTTCGTCTCTTGAGAATTTTGGCTGAAAAGAACATAATTGCTCCTTTCTATCAGTCGAAATGAACAATAGGCAAAAGCGATGCACGTGTATATGTGTTCGAAAATACTTCTCTTTCCAAGACAAGATAATGAAAATATACAATCTGCAAGAAAAAAGACAAGTTAATTACATCACTAATATTTCTATTTCATAAAGATTAAGCTAAGCAAAGTTCAAAAGCAAATCAATTTTCTTCAAGCCTTTACAATTGCATGTATAAGTAAGTTTTGTAATAGATCTAAAGTTACAAAGCTCAAAACTCGAGCATAAGTGTATAACCAAAAGATTAGAACATAGGTAATCATAAAGGAAGTAAAATTACAGAAGGAAAAATTAGCCATCACCATAATCATACCCAACTAATCTAGAAGGCAAGATTAGCCATCATCGTACCCAACTGATCTAAAAAAGATCAGCTAAAGAATTCCGAAACTGGTCGGATCTATTACTTGTGTACAACTCCAACACATGCATATTCAAAATATTTAATATTAAGAACAATAAGAGACCAAGATGTTATTATTATTAATTAACACTATTCCATGAATTCCCGATTCAAAGACCAGGTAGAATTCATGATGGGTGAAAGCACCAAGGTAGTATAAGGACGAAGAAGGTTGCACAAGTGATTAAACTAAGAAAGGATCAAAACGAGAGAGGAGAGTGTTTTTGTCCATGGAGAGGTAGAGAAAAGTCTAACACTAACATTAACATTTAAGTTAAACTTGAATATCCATTTTAATATTTAACTTGATTAAGACAAGAAATAAAACGCTAACATTTAAGTTAAACTTGAATATTCATTTTAATATTTTCCAAACACAGAAACTCATGAAGATGAACAGTTAAGCTTTATTTATGACTTCTCTTCAGCTAAAATAAACCCTAATTAGATCATTAAAGCCTGTATAAGTAAATCTTAACATAACAATTACTGAAATGCTGATGGTTGACTGAAATGACATGACCACCGATGGTTGACTCTTTTTGCTGTTTTTGTTTTTTAGTAGTAGTTTGTTGTGTCCTACCTCAAGTCATTGAATTTCAGTACATCAAGACTTCCATAAGTAGATGCGATCATCATTGGATGCTCGAAGGTTCACGCTCGATGGATTTTCTACAACCTTTTACATCGTTGTTAGCTGCAAGATCAACAACACTTGCAAAAGTGTCTTCAGTTTCGACAGTCAAATTATTCATCTTCTCTATATTCTTGTTGTTAATAATGGCTTACTAGTTAAGAAATTTGTCTGAAAATAGAAAAACCAAACATCAGAATTAATAAGTGAATCCAATTATAACCTTCTTTATAATCTCACCATCATTTATAGCAGAAGCGATTCAGCAACAAAAGGAATCAGAAAGACCACAAAACTACCCGCCAGACTGAAATGACATGATCAACGACCTGTGTGCAAAATATAAAAATGTTAAATATTAATGATAACTCATTCTAACTAAATATGCATCAAATTTATGTTGCTAACATATTTTCTTCTTATCGGTAAATATGTAAACCTATTGACCAATTAGTTTAAATTTATTTTCTATACTCAAATACTCTTTATGTTTCTATTTAATATGTGGATTGCCTATATGCATATATTCAGAGACATGTGCACAATTGTATGATATACAAAATGCTCTAAGTGAACTGAGAAAGCTCAACTTCTATAGCAAATTGGTGAAAGGTAGTGAAAGATGACACTGGGGCTAGATTATTCTCGACTAAGTAACTAAAACATCTATTCATATTAGTCACGTGTTCAGGAAGGAATTTTTATTGGGGGATCACCTAATTTTTGTGTGTTAATTGCATTACAATCCCTGTATTTTACAAAATTTTCATTATAGGTCTCTATATCAGTAAAAAAAAATGTATTATAGGTCCCTATGTTAAGCAAAATAACCAATATTTTGAATTAATTGCATTACAAGTCCAAATATTATGTACAATAACATAAATTCTTAAAGTAGTTACAATATTACCTATAGGGAGGGATGGAGGAGCTATGCGCTGGCATGACTCATGAGCAGTGGCGGAGGCCAAGGCAGAGACGGAGGAGTGCATTGGGAGTCGAAAAACGCGGCCGCCGCTAAGCCGATTAAGCCTTGTGAATCGTGAGAGTAAAAGTGGTTGAGGTGGTTGTAATTTTGTTGGTAAGATGTTACTTTATTCGTTTTGGTCGACTTTGAGAGAGTACAAATAGTTGTATTAGTCCACTTTTATTATTCTTTTTACTAATAAAAATATTACTACTCCTATATCTATTGATATTTATCACAATTTCTAAAAATAGATATTTGCAAAAGGTTATTTATTTAAAATACCTATTAAACTTTTTTACACTTTCGACCAATTTTATCTTTATTTAATATTTACAAATTTATCATCATTAATGTATTGTTTAGATTTAATTCTTTAAATGAAAGAAAAGGAAATGATAGGAATAATTTTCCTTTTTTTTTTTTGAATTCGATTTTTAATTAAAGGAAAGTAAGAGCTCGTTTGGGATTGATTATTTTAGAGATAAAAGCGCTTTTTTATTAAAATTAAATTATTTGTAAAAAATATTAAAAAATATTTTGACATCTAAAATCACTTTAAGTGATTATTTTAATAATCACTAATCTAGTGCTTTTCCTAAAAGTGATTTTAAAAGTCTAAAATATTGTTATGGAAATAAAATCACTTTAAGTGATTATTTTGAAAAGCAATCCCAAACAGGCACTAATTCAATGGATTGCAAAATCTTTTCTTTTCCTTTAAAATATAAATTATTTAATCCTTCCATTTTGGAGTCATTTTAAAGAAAGGAAATTATTATTTTTTTAAATGTCACAGCTAACCTTATAATTTTAATATATAAAAATTTACATAACACAAAAAGGATATTAAGGTATTTTTATGTAATATAATCATTTCCTTTCCTTTAATAATGTGAATCCAAACAAGTGATTCCTTAATCAATTACTTTCTTTTCCTTTATTAAATTTTTTATAATCCAAACACATTTATCACTTTCCTTTCCATTCCTTTAATATTTTTATACTCCTATCATTTCCTTTCCTTTGATAATCTGAATCCAAACAATGCATTAATCTTTTCATATTCTTGGAAGTGGAAAACGTTTTTTTGTCTTCAAGAGAAAATAGATTAATAATAGAGTTAAGAAACGTAAAAAGTATTAATAATACCTTCTTTACTGACGAGTAAAAATAAACGGTTTAATGCATCACTACTATAAATCTGTTTTCTAGGGATGAATTTTTAAACGGCGACACGCGTTTCTTCCCTAAACAACGTTGATAGCGACAAAAAATGGTTAACGATGAAAAAATTCGCCGGCAAAAATATTTCTTGTTAGCAACGGCACGAGTTCGTTGGTAAAGGATTAAATTTTGTAGCTAGAAATCTTCATTGTTAGCGAAGGCACGCGTTCGTCGATAGATGATTAAAATTTCGTCGCTAGAAATTTTCATTGTTAGCGACGAAAGGTATTCATCGTTACAGAATTCAATTTCGTTGCAAATATCTATTTTTCTTTTTGATTATTTTTTTACACAAAAAATTCGTCTCTATAATCATTTAGTATTAGCGACGAAGAATGTCGTCGTTTATACTCGTTACTAGCGACAGAATTATAAATATTTAGCGACGATAATTGTCGTCGCTAACAAAAAACGTAAAATAAAAAGACATCGAGTTTATTAAACCAGGAAATACCACACCAATATTTTTTTTCTCCCACTTTCTCTCAAAACCTAAACTCCTATTTGCCCAAATATTTAACACTTGTTTCTCCAAATCATTTAACATCAATCCCGTCTCCATATTCAAGATCAATTTTCATTTTTTCCAAGCAAATCAAGGTATTTTCCAATAAATTCAAACTTTTTAAATTTTGATTTTGTTGAATATAATGGGAAGTTACATGATTTAATGATTGATTTGTTTAATAAATAATCTGTACACCATTACCAGGTCAATATTCAAGGTGGGGCATGGTCAATCTTCATTCTTCCCATCTAATTCAAGGTATTTTCAATAAAATTCAAACTTTTTAAAATTTAATTATTTTTAATTTTAATTGTTAATATATTTGTGATTACATTGTTTAAAATGTGATTAGGTTAATAAATACTTGTTTTATGATTTTATTTATGATTATTATGTTGTAAATCTTGCATATGTTAATTTTTTATATTTTTTTTATAAGTTGTATTTGTTTAATTAGTTATATGAAATTGTTTATCTATTTAACTGTTTGTAATTTTAATTCATTCTATGGTTTGTAATTTTAATTCTTTTATTCATTTGAGTTGTAATTTTTAATTTATTTATTAATTGGGTTGTAATAATTATTTATTTCATTTAGATATTTATGTATTTGCTTAGTTATATCAAACTGTTATTAAAAGATGACTTCGAATCTTGATAAGAGTTGGATCAAAGCGACTAATCTTGTTACGGAAGAATATATTTTTGGTGTAACAGATTTTATTTCTTTTGCTGAAAATCAAGATGGTTTTAATGGATGGATGTTTTTTCCGTGTACTAAATATTTGAATAATCATCGATGTCGAATCCAAATGGTTAGGGGTCACCTTCTACAGTACGGGATTTTTTCCACTTATGAGGTTTGGATAAAACACGGTGAGAAATTAGTACTTCCTGAAGAACCGTGCCAAATCTAGAAAATGAAATGTTTAATGTGTATGACGATCTGAGACCCAATTACAACGTTGGTGGTCATTCGGGTGATACCAAGATGGGAGACGCACATCAAACAAGCCGTGGCAATTTTGAAGCTTTGTTCGAGGAATTGGAGACCGAATTATATTTTGGATCTACATTGATGAGTTCCTTGAACTTCATTGTCAATCTTATGCACATGAAGGTAAAGAACAAGTGGACTAACACATCTTTCACCGAGCTCTTGGAATTGGTTGGTCGTGTTTTGCTAGAACCTCATAATTTGTCTGGGTCTTACGAAGAATGCAACAAGAAGTTGAAAAGTATGGGTATGGGTTACACTACTATTGATGTTTGTTTGAATGATTGTGCCATTTTTTACAAGGAGAATGAATTCTTTGACAAGTGTTCAGCAGTGAGTCTAGATGGAATCCGAAGAAGGGTAAGAAAGTACTCAATAAGAAGCTTCGCTATTTTCTGATTGCCCCGAGGTTGCAGCGACTATACGCTTCGAAGCACACTGCCGAAGACATGATATGGCACCATACCAGAAAGAGTACCGATCCAGATGTGTTACGCCATCCTGTTGATGGTGATAGCTGGAAAAGATTTGTAGAGTTACATCTTGAGTTTGCTAGTGAAGCCTGGAATGTATATTTGGGCCTGGGTGTTGATGGTTTTTGTCCGTTTTCTATGCAGAACAACTCGTACATTATGTGGCTAGTTATTTTGACTGTCTACAACTTTCCACCGTCGGTATGCAGGAAGGAGACCACATTTCAACTTTGTTTGTTGATTACGGGTCCTTGTTCTCCTGGTAAGGACATGGATGTCTTTCTCCGCCCTGTTGTAGATGAGTTGGACATGTTGTGGGAAATAGGGATCCTTACGTATGATGCCCATACAAAGCAAGAGTTTACGATGAAAGTTTGTTTGTTGTCCACGACCAATGATTACCCTGCTTGATCATACACTTCGGGAAGGCAGGGTCAAGGTTACATGGCTTGCCCAGATTGCATGGATTCTACTCCGTCAAGGAGTGAAGAAATGGATGGTTTATTTTGATCATAGACGTTGGTTACCTCCCAGACATCGATTTAGAAAAGAAAAAGTTTTGTACCCGAATACCGATCATAGGGCCCTACCGAGGAAACATAGTACGGCTGATATTTAGACAGTTAAATGGGTTGTCCACTGTGTTTCCCGTTAATCACAAGGATTTGGGGGAAAGATGACGAAGAAAACAGGTCATCGCGAGTCCAATTGGAAGAAAAAAAGTATTTTTTATCGCTTACCTTATTGGTCGAAATTTTTGTCAAAACATAACATCGATGTTATGCTTTGAAAGAAGAATGTGTGCGACAGTTTGCTCGGTACAGTTGTAGGACTTGATGGGATAATAAACAAAGATAACGCGAAGGCGAGAATAGATCTTCAAGATATGAAAATCAGGCAAGTGTTGTTGTTGTAATCAAGAGGAGGTAAAGAGATACTCAAGCGAGGAAAGTATACGTTGTCAATGGATAAGCGGAAAGAATTTCTTGATTGGTTGAAGGCACAGAAGTCCATTATCAAACATCATAAATTCATAGTATACTCATAAAGTTTAATACTCAATCTAGGTTAAAATTGAAAAAAATATATAAGCAAATACTAAGATTAACAACTAATTAGACAAATTACTGATTTTATTTCACTTTCATATTAGTAATTGAAACCCTAATTGTATATACTAGCATATGTAAAGTATGGGTTTTATGTTAGCATAGACGTTCTCTCTATGCAAACACAAAACCCACACTATACCCATTGGTGGGGGCAAGGTGTGATAAATAAACAGATAAATAGGATAATAATAATAAAGGACACACACCCTTGACTACCACAAGAAACTCACTGCAAGTATTACATATCGTTTGCAAGTTTAGTTGATAAAAAAAGTTTGTTCGCAGGGGATTTAATCTGTTAGATCTACTTGTATTAAATAAGCGTAGACGAATTTAGATGTTTAGATAAAAGTAGGATAAGATGAATAATTATATAAGGCGAATAAATAAATAATGAAAACAAGCAAATAAATATGAATGTAAGTCAAATAAATTAGGGTTACTAATATGAGCGTATCTTACTAAGTTGTTATTCTAATCTTAAGGGTGGATTTAGCATTATATATTAACCGGGATTTAAATTCTACCTAATCCACGTCAGGGTGGACTTAAGGAGCAACCTCTCCACTACCAGGGGACTTGGGTAAGGGGACCCTGCGTAATGATCGGTGGTTAAATCAAACCTTTATGGCTATCTAGCTAGGCAAGCCCGTCAAGATCACTACCGCACACTAGACGATTATGTGGTGTTGTTAATAATTGAATCCCCCTTCTGGCTGTTAACTCAATTACTAAGGGTAGTCCTAAGATTGGCCAAATCTAGGACTGAAAACAATAAGTCAAAACACACAATACCAATATACGCTAAGCTCAAATCGATTAAAATAACAAATAGAATTATGAAATTTCAGACAAAATAATAACCCAACAATTAAGAGTAAAAGTTACATAATAAAAGCTTAGAAATATGGTGAAGCCACATATCTATATCTAATTACCTTAAATATAGAGAATGAGAGATGTAAAAGAGGACTTTATCACTCTCCTTCTTCTTGCTTCTTGTCTTCCTCTACAGGTCAGCTTGCTTCTTGGATGATAAACTTGATACTAAGGATTAATATTCAATTAAGGACTAAGCTAATGTTTAGAACTGAGCAAGGAGATGTTACAATAGTTAAAGGGTGTATATATAGGTGTTTAGGAATCCCTAGTTCAGATTTCTTGAAGTAGAGGGCAAGCAATTGGACTTCTTTTCCAAATCAAATCCGTTTCCTAAAATATAGGAAAAATAAAAAGGCTGTTGTCTTGTTTTGGCGTTAACTTCTTCAATATGGCTCATATTTTCGCCTACTTTATATCGAAACGACCAAGTCGAAAATCTCTACACTTCATCTTTAGACTTCATCTCCAAATTAGTAGCCTATTTTAAGTTATCTTCACTTTAGTGGACGTGGCTGCAGAAATTCAGATTTACTTGACAACTTTTCTTTTCCTATTTTATCTTTACTTTCTTTTATCTCCAATTTCCATCCTTATCTTCTTTCCTTTAACTTTTGGAATTGATTTGGCATCTAATCAATTACCATATATCTTTAAAGCTTCACATTAACAAACAAATTAAACCAAATATGCTCTAAAAATAATAATTCATTAAAACAAGACAAGAAATAAGAAAATATAATAATATGAATAAAAATCGAGTATTACTTTCCTAATACACCTAAAATGACGTCTGCAACCTAAATTAATTCATCACAAATAGGAATACATCGAGACCCCTAACTCAAAGTTGTATCGTCCCGATACAATAAAGATAAAATCAAAGGGAAGTCTCTAAATACACACCTAGATCAATTAAGCACAGTGGAAAGAAGATAGAAGAATATATAGAATAGACTCAAAGCAACTACTCAAAAAATTTCATTGTAATAATATTTACAAACTAAGTTACCTGTACACTCGTCATATCCACAATTAACACGGCTTGAATTCAAGATTAGATTAGGTTCGCAATGTAAGAAGGGGAGGTTTTTTACTAAGTTTACCAAGGAGGCTATAGATTGTTCATCGAACTTCACTAGTATCCAAAGATCCACTTAAATACTCTCTAACGGCTCAATTACTTCTAGATCACATAGCAAAGAATCATAAGGTCTTTAAGGTTGTAATGTTAGCTTAGGGACGGTATGATAGTATATCTGGATAATTTAGAGTGATCTTTTGGCTCTCTCCTCACTAGACATCAACGAATCGCCCTAGAGCTTGAGTTACTCTCATAAAACGTTCTCACTCAACCCAATGATTTTCTTGATGCACAAATTAGCATCCCCAATAACCCAATAAGCATAAGATGTTCACATATAAATTCCACTTTGCCGGTCCAAATATATTCAATCTTTTCATATCAATTTTTTTTCTTTTGTAATGTAGCTATGATTCTCTATTTGATGTGAGAAATCATGCTATTTTTCTCACACTTTTTTTCTTTTTCATAAATTCTTTCATTTACTTTTACCCCGACAAAGGGTTACAATATAATAAACCTGTGAATCATCTTCAATAATAAGAACAGAGCATAATTAATAAGCCAAAAAATTCCCAACCCAATAACAATTCCAGTATTGGTGGACCCACCATCCCAAACTCAAGCTCTAAAACAACTGTCTATGCATCGCGATTCGAGTGCGGGTCATATGGAAAAGTCCTATAATCTAAAGGGATATGGCTTATAACATGGCTAATAAAAAGGCTTTAGAAAGGCTAGAAGGGGCTGAGAAGGATATAAAATAATAAATGGACATCAAGCTAAAAGGCAACTAGGGGCTTATCAAAAAACCGCTTTAATCACTTTCTAAACAATTCAATTTCATCATCTCTTACCTTTAGCTCGTTCATCAAATGGGCTTATCAACTAGCTTGGGTCTCACGGCCTACACACCACTCATGGCTCCCTGAGATCGAACATACTTCTATCGCATTGCTAACTAATCTTTTCTTTACTAGCAATGTGTGTTTCCTGCAAATACTTAAAGCATACAAAATAAAATAGGTCATAAAAATATTACTCTCTATCATTAACTTACTAAGCTTATGCTTTCAAGCTATTAAACACATTCTACATCTAATCCTTCTTCAAAAAATTTAATTTTCCCTAAAAAAACAATAAAACACATAGAAACGGAGATGAGAGACAATGAATCCCAACACCCCAACTAAAAAATGAGACGTGTCCCCACGACTCGAAAAGACTCAATAAAAATTAAAATTTAACAAATATTGCAAGTACAAAAATATGGTAGGGAAGAAAGAAAGCATACTCTTCGAGGCTATTGCTTCGCATGATCAATACCCGGAATAGGTTGTAGTGCTTTCCTTGTATGTAAACTTCTAGTATCCCCGATTTCGCTTTCCCTTACATCCTCTTATGCTCCATCCCAGTCAATCACACTCTAGAAATCTCTTACTTATCTTTTTCCAACTTTGTTCTCGAATACTCTCTCATGTGAAGGTGTTCATCCAGGAATATGTTGTTGTGGCAATAACTACTAGCATCCCAGAAGATTTGCTCATCTTTGGTATAGGGATCTTGATATGAAGAGGTTATGGTGCTTTCTCCTTGAAAGATGTAACTATTTTGATCTTTTATTTCACCATTGCATGCTTTCCTCTACTTACTTGACCCGATTTACCTTGTAATTTATTCCCAAACTAGTACCCATCTCAATTGATTTATTCTTGATCTTACCCAATACCTTGCTTTGATACTTCATCTCCCTTAATACTTGGATAATATCTTTGTTCTTTTCTTCATCTCTTTTAACCTCCAACTCAAAGGTTTAAACACTCTTGAACTGAGCTATGATATATAAATAGATAAATAAAGCTAATAATAAAGGACACGCCCTTGACTACCTTTTGATTATAGATAGGGTGTTATTTTGGTTAGGACATGTGTAAGGATGATAATTATATGTGTGGGTATGATGAACTCTTGCTTGGATGATATGGGTTTAATGAATTTTGGAAGAAGATTCGGCAAATTTTTTGTTTTGATTCTTGGATTCTAGGTGTTTTGATATGATTTGGGTGGTTGCATCTTCTTTTTAATGATGTAGGGAAGGAGTTGGATGTAAATTAATGGTGATTGATTGGTGTTTTGATGTTTGGTGAAGGTTTGGTGAAGCTTTAATGGAGTTATGAGAGGTTTGGGGAAGAAATAGAGGTTCAAGGATTGATGATGTCTCCCTATTTGTTATGATTTAATCTTAGTCGGAGACATCATTTTAGGTGTTTTAGGAAAGTCTTTAGTAGATTTTATCATGATATATTGTATTTTCTTATTTCTTGTCTTTATTTAATGATTTACTATTTTTAGAGCATATTGGGTTTAATTTATTTATTTTGTGTGAATGTTTAAAGATATATGGTAATCAATTAGATGTCAAATCAATTCTAAGAGATAAAGAAAAGAAGATTATGATGGGAATTGGAGATAAAGGAAAGAAAAGATAAGTATGGAAAGATAAAGTTGCCAAGTAAATCTGAATTCCCTCAGCCACGTCCATTAAATTGATCATAACTCAAGATTGGCTAGTAATTTGGAAGAATGGTCTGAAGCAAAGTGATATAGCTTTCCGAGACGATCAATTTCTATATAAAGAACGCGTCAATCGTAGTTGAAACGAAGAAGTTACGGCCAAAACAGCGGCATGTTATTACCTTTTCTATATTTTAGGGATACGAATTTGAGTTGGGCTAGAAGTCCAACTACTTGTCTTTCACTCCAAGAATTCGTGTTAGGGCTTCCTAGACCCCTATAAATACACCCTTTAACCTTTGTAAAATCATCCTTGCTCAGTTCTAAACCTTATATATTCTTAGTCATTCAAGAGAGCAAGATGACATTCATGTATCTTTATTTTAGTTTTATTCCTTTAGGTATGAACTAATTTTCTCATAACTTGGGTTTTGCATTATGTGTAATCTACGAATTCTATTTTCTTTCTATCTAAGTTTCTTTGGGAATTATATGTTTTAAATTGATTCTAGCTGTTTAACCATATATTTGATTTATGTGCTTTGATTTATTGTTTGTCTTAAACCTGATCAATTAAGGGCTTTGCTAATAGTAGTGAGCTGGTCACCCAGAAGGGGTGTTTAATTATTGAAACACCACATAAACATCTAGTGTACGGTAGTAATCCTGACAAGATTTGCCTAACTAGATAATCATTAGGGTTTGATTTAATCACCAATCATCATTAAAAGGCAAGTCTTATTTAGGAACCTAGTGGCGTAGGAACAATATTTAAGTCCCCTCGTGATTGTGAGGTCGCCGCCCTAGTTCGCTCTCTGGGGATAGGGAGGAATTTAGAGTCCTGGTTATTGTAATTCTACATAATTCACTTTTACATGTTTAGAATAAACAAGTCTAGTAGGGATTACTTGCTAGTTTCTCAAGCTAAACTTTCATACTATCTTCTCTTCGTATTTAATTTTCTGTCATTAATTTATTTAGTTTAATTTTCTATTTACAAAAACCAACAAAAATCTCTTTAGTCTTTTACTTTCTTGCGTATTATTTAATCTAGCTTTTATATTTGCACTTGATAATTTGCATAAGTTTTCTCTAACTTTCGTAGTCTGTGAGGAACGAATCTTATTTATCGTTAAAACTTGCATACGTCTTGTAATACTTGCAGTACCGTGCTAGGCTAGGGTGTCTATTTTGCACTTATTTATATCATATTTTTATCACACCCTAGTCGACACCAATTGAGAAATTCGTGTAACTATCCTGCTCTTCAATACCCATCATATAACATTTTGGATCTGGATATGGCGGCGGTTGCGGTGCACTGGAGCAATGGTGCGGTGTACCGGACTCTAAGGGTTTACCATACCATGGGCGCAATTGATGACACGGTTTTCTCCTTCTTGTCTCGGCAATGGACCGGATTTGTGAACCGTGGTAACGTATTTGACCGTGCGGTGCACCGCACAAAGTCTCTAGATGACACGAAAAAATATACAATTTAGACTCGAGAAAAAATGAATTCTGATACCCGAGCGCAAAGTTATGTCAATTCAAATTTTTTGTAAATTTTTTCACGCTGATAGGTGCGGTGTACCGCACAATACTTCTGTGCAGGACTTTTTAACTCCGAAATTTTTCCATTTTTCACCCCAAACTCGAACCCTCGCATACCTACACATCAAAAACACTGATACCTTCCTCATTACTGCAATATGCACTTAAAAACACATAAACTAACTAAAAAGAATAAAAACACAAAAACATGAAATACTGTGGGATGTCTCCCAAAAAGCACTTTTGTTTAACGTCTTTCAAAGTTCGACGTGTTACCTCGATTATTTCTTGATTATATAGCCTCCCCAACAGCGGGTTAGGCTATGCACATCTACTATTCGAAGTTTGTGACCCTTCTTAGCTTGAATTTCAATCCGTTTTGCCGAAACAGCTCTTGTAACTACAAACGGACCCATCCACGAATTCTTGAATCCCCGTGGTCTATTCTCTCGCTAGGGGGCTTTCCAAGCAACCTCGTCACCAACCCCAAACTCACTTTTGATTCTCTTCTTCAGGGGTTTATTGTGGACTTTCTTTTTATCTTCCCTTGTCACAACTTGGAGTGACTTCTCAATCTTTTCTTTCACAAAATAGAAAGTTTTGGATTCTTTTTCAGTTCGGAGAGTCACGGTTCCCTCATGAATATATTCAACCTCATCCTTACTATCACAATCTTTGATTATTACCTCGATTAATTTCAACTTGATTGGTGATGATGGTTGTGTAGGTGGCGGTTCCACCTTACTTTCTTTTCTTGCACCTATGTGCAGTTGTCTCTTCTTCCTTAGTTTCTTTTTAATATTTTCTAACCACATGCTTGAACTCTTTCTCAAGCTCTGTCTCCTCTTGATTCTTAAACATTACTTCATCTAAGATAAGATTGGTTGGTTCTTTTATGGTTGAATCCTTGAACCAACATTGCTATCACCTAGTTTCATATGTAAGTTTTGTTGTAATTGTTGATTGATCCTAGTGACTTGTGTTAGTCTTTGTTCCATCATTTGAATTTTTTGGTCCATGAGTTGCATTTTTGCTATGGTAGCATTGATCTTGGTGTTACTTTCTTTGGGTTGAGGAGGAAGTGCCTTTGGATCCTGGTCTTCTTTTATTTCTCGGATTAATTGTGGAAGATCTTGTTGAATTTCAGAAAAGAACTAGTTACTTGAGTGACCTGTGCCTTTAAAGTATCCAATTCCGCTTAGTACTTTACGAATCTGTCAACAATGCGTTGTATGGTCCTTTTTGTTGGTTTCAGAAAATTGTGTATGCATTGCACTCTTGCTTCGTCCTTCTGTATTCTGTCATTTTGGATCTGCATGATGGCTAGTGTTAAGTCCATGGATTTTTCCAGTTGTGAGATTTTATTGTTGGAGTCTTCTTGCGGATTATACATGGGTTGTGGTGGAGCTTGAACTTGATAGCTCGAACCTTCTTGATAAAAATTCTGGCTTCGGGCCCCATGTATACTTTGTGAGTCATAATTCTCCATACCTAAGAAACCTGAGAAGCGACTGAAATGAAAACGCGTAAAACTCAAAACAAATAAAAACTTCTACACTAAATAAACACAAATAAAACTAACTTAAAGATAAATCCTCGGCAGCGGCGCCAAAAACTTGGGGGGCACATATGTGATAAATAAACAAATAAATAAGATAATATTAAAGGACACACAACCTTGACTACCACGAGAAACTCACTGCAAGTATTACAGATCGTTTGCAAGTTTAGTTGATAAGAAAAGTTTGTTCGCAGGGATTTAATCTGTTAGATCTACTTGTATTAAATAAGCGTAGACGAATTTAGATGTTTAGATAAAAGTAGGATAAGATGAATAATTATCTAACGCGAATAAATAATTAATGAAAACAAATAAATAAATATGAATGTAAGTCAAATAAATTAGGGTTACTAATATGAGCCTATCTTACTAAGTTGTTGTTCGAATCTTAAGGGTGAATTGATCATTATATATTACCTAACCCCCGTCAAGGGGGACTTAGGAGCATCCTTTCCACTACCAGGGGACTTGGGTAAGGGGACTGGTGTCGCATAAGGTGTGATAAAAAGATGTATAAAATAATTGCACACAAACACCCTAAGCTGAGCACGGTTCTGCAAGTATACAGATCGTATGCAAGTTTTAATGAATAAGTAGAATTCGTTCCTCAGGGACTACGAAGGTTACGAAGAACTTATGCAAATTATTCTAGTGCAGATATTAGAAATTAGAACAGATAATACGCAAGTAGAAAGAAGAGATAGATTTTTATTTGGTTTTTTAAATAAGAAAACTAAACTACTAAATTAAAAGACAGAAAACTAAATAAAAGAAAAGAAGATAGTATGAAAGTTTAGCTTGAGTAAATAGCATGTAATCCCCACTAGTTTTGCCGTTCTAAACATGTAAGGGTGAATTATGTAGTATTTCAATAATCGGTTCCAATTGCGTTAGGTAGTTTTAAATAGGATTTACCTGTGTCAGTAAGGAGTTCTAAGCAAACTGTTTCTGCAATTGGTAAATAGCAATACACTAAACCATGGTGATTATCTAGTTAGGTTGATTTGTCAGATCTAAACCAAATACTAGACGTTATGTGCTAAACATGTAATTAAACACCGTTGTCAATGGTGACCTAACTACTAGATGGTAATTCTATATGGGCGCGCTTCCACAAGAACACAGAATATAAATCCAAACACATAAATAGAGAATAAAAACTATAATTCAATTTAAAATATAAAATTCCCAAATTAGATAGATGTCAACCAAAACTAAGGTGCATACATATATGCTAAAAACTCAAGCTAATAGTAATTAGTTCATACTAAGAAAAGAAAAGAAAAGAATTCCAGAATTGAAGGTTGAAGAAGACATGATTGATGCACAGCTCCTTCTAGAC
This sequence comes from Nemophila menziesii, assembly GCA_029959085.1. NCBI lineage: Eukaryota > Viridiplantae > Streptophyta > Magnoliopsida > Boraginales > Hydrophyllaceae > Nemophila > Nemophila menziesii. The sequence continues at coordinate 7,291,836 of JARWIR010000017.1, read as the reverse complement.
TTCTCTTCTTGTGTTATAGCTTCTTCCTGACCTTAAGGTTTGGTCAAGGATGATTTTCTAATGTTAAGAGGCTGTATTTATAGTGTATAGGTTGACCTAATTCGTTTTCTTGAAGGAAAAGGTAAATATGGGCTCCTAGCCCAACTCAAATTCGTAGCCCAAAAACATGCAATCAGCCTCGTACTTATTTTAGTTCTAACAGCTTCAATATTTATCCGATTGATGCGTATGAGTATACCAAATTCATCGTCTTGGAAAGATATTCAACTTTTCTCTTAACCGTTTCTCCAAATTCCTCACCGTTTTTAAGATATAATCTGATTTGTGGTCGTAGGTGCAGAAATTCAGATTTAAGGCAGGTTTTCCTTTTCCATGTTTTTAGCTTTTACTTCCTTATCTTCAACTTCCATGTTTATATTCTTTCCTTTAACTCTTTTAACCAACTTGGACTCTAATTAATTACCATATATCTCTAACATTTCACACTAAATAAATAATTAAACCCAATATGCTCTAAAAATAATAATTAATTAATTCAAGACCCAAAATAGGGAAGTGTACTAAATCAAGCTAAATTCGACCTATAAACTAATAAATACGCCTAAAATGATGTATCAGAAATAGATTTTATTATCACAAATGAGGAGACATCAGGGACCCTGAGAAATGATCGGTGGTTAAATCAAACTTTTATGACTATCTAGCTAGGCAATCCCGTCAGGATCACTACCGCACACTAGACGATTATGTGGTGTTATCAATAATTGAGTCCCCCTTCCGGGTGTTAACTCAATTACTAAGGATAGTCCTAAGATTGGATAAATATAGGGTTGGAAACAATAACTCAAAGCATACAATACCAATACACGCCAAGCTCAAATCAATTAAAATAACAAATAGTATTATGAAATTTAAGACAAACTAATAACACAACAATTAAGACTAAAACTTACCGAATAAAAGTTTAGAAATATGGTGAGCCACAAATATATAGCTAATTACCCTAAATATAGAGAAGGAGAGATGTAGAAGAGGAGTTTGTCACTCTCCTTCTTCTTGCTTCTTGTCTTCCTCTACAGGTCGGCTTGCTTCTTGGATGATAAACTTAATACTAAGGATTAATATTCAATTAAGGACTAAGCTAATGTTTAGAACTGAGCAAGGAAATGTTTACAATAGTTAAAGAGTGTATTTATAGGTGTTTAGGAAGCCATAGTTAGAATTTCTTGGAGTAGAGGGCAAGCAATTGGACTTATTTTCCAAATCAAATTCGTTTCCTAAAATATAGAAGAAGGGAAAAACTGTTGTTTTCTTGTTTTGGCCGTAACTTCTTTAATATTGCTCTGATTTTTGCCTACTTTATATCGAAACGACCGCGTCGAAATTCTATATACTTCATCTTCGGACCGCATCTCCAAATTCCTAACCTATTAAAAGTTATCTTCATCTTAGTGGACGTGTCTGTAAAAATTCAAATTTAATTGGCAACTTTTCTTTTCCTATTTTATCTTTACTTCCTTTTACCTCCAATCAGTGTTCTAAAAATCGGCCTAGGCGGCGCCTAGGCGCTAGAAGGTAGCTGAACTTCCAGAAATGGCCCAGGCGGTCCCAGAAGGTCCTAGGCGGGTTTAGGCGGCGCCTAGGCAGACCCAGGCGGCGCCTAGGCAGACCCAGGCGGCGCCTAGGCGGTGAGAAACTAAAAAAATTTTAAAAAATCTATTTTTTAATACAAAAAAATTAAAAAAATTATTTTTTAACACAAAAAATTATATAAATTTATTTTAAAAATTATATAGATTTAAATAAATATCAAAACCGCCTAGCAAGAAAACGCCTAGGCTCCGCCTAGGCGCCCGCCTAGTACCCTGTGCGCTCGAAGGTGGTCGACCGCCCGCCTAGCGCCTAGCGCCTTTTAGAACACTGCCTCCAATTTCCATCCTTATCTTATTTCCTTTAACTCTTGGAATTGATCTGGAATCTAATTAATTACCATATATCTTTAAAGTTTCACATTAACAAACAAATAAACCAAACATGCTCTAAAAATAATAATTTATCAAATCAAGACAAGACAAGAAATAGGAAAATATAATAATATGAATAAAAATCGAGTATTACTTTCCTAAATACACCTAAAATGATGTCTCCTACCTAGATTAATTCATCACAAATAGGAAGACGTCACTTAATCTTATAGAAATCCCACAAACCCATTCTAGTGGATCTTCGATAAATATGATTCCACATCAAGATCAAAATCATCTTTTTCTCGATTTTCCTCTTGGATGATGACCCCTTGGAGGACTCTTCCAGAATATATTTGGAGTTTCAAAGTGGTCCTTCTTCTTCTTCTTCTTGTAAATTACTTGTTTTGTGCTCAAGGTTTTTAAAAAAAAAAAATTATACTAAACTAGACACGCGTTCTTTTTTTTTTTTTTTGGACGCATAATACATTTAAACAAGATAACAGTCCAATTATCCGATTCCTAATCGAGAAAAGTAAGTAACGAGTAACTCATAGTTATTTCCTTCCACTTGTTGTGCCCTGTGCCTGGCTTTTTTGGCTAAGTTGTCTGCTCGACCGTTGAACTGCCTTGGGATGTGTTTGAAAAAGACTGGGGCTACCATTGCTGCCAGTCTGTTAATCTGCCGAATCCACTTAAGCCACCACTTATGTATCTAGGCTAATCGTTTGTTCAAAAAATAGATAACGTGTTATGAAGTTACTTCTTAGTTATTACCCTACATTTTTTATTACTCTGGTACAGTTAATAGGGATAACAATAGTTTCTAACATAATTGACCCCATATTATCATCAGTGTTGACTTTAACAAATTCCTTGATAGTTGTATCATGACCGGAAGAATTATTTTTGGGTTTAAAACTTCTTGGATCATTAATTTATTTGTTTTTATTTTCACTTGGGGCCTATCTAGTTTTAAAATCCAAACTAGATAAGGTTGACCCACTACTCTCCCACATTACTTTGACTTAGGGTTATTCATACCCAATAAAAACCCAAAATTTCAACCAATACTACCTTACATGGGCCCATAATGATTTTGTTACCCCAATTGACTGGGTTGATTGGCTAAGCTCAAACTTCAATTATTTTGAATCTTGGTCCTATCCAGTATTATTTTCCATACTAGTCTGCTTTAACCGACAGAAGTCGTGACTTTATATATTAGTCTTTTATATGATTTTTTATCATTCTGAAAACCCTAGAACTCATTTCCGCCTCTCTCTCTCCATTCTTTTCTTATTCTTCTAATTAGTCGCCATGTATACATCTTCAATTATCTTCTTCTTCTTTAACCCCAATTCAATTTACCATCCAACTAATTATTCCACCCACAAAATTTTTGACATACTACGCTTAGATGTAATTATGTGTTTTTATGGTGACATCGTGTCAGAAAACAAATAAATTATACAAAAATATTTGTTTTTTGATATAGAAGCCAAATTAATTTATATATTATTTGTTCATGTTGTTGGTCTAATGGTTGATTTTCTTTTTTCATTTATTTCTATATCAGATATCATGTTTCTCATAATGCTCAAACTAAATTTGTTAAGTTATTATTAGATATTTGAATATTGTAATACTTAGATCTATGTTATTCTGTAACTCTTGCGAATCATAGATATATTTTTACGTAACTTAACATATATTAGATCTGTTATAACTTTTTCCAAATATGAGGCCGAACATCTTGTAAGAAATCTATTAAATTTTTTAGTATATAATAAAATTGTGAATATGAATAACCCAAGATCCGACATAAACCTCGTCTTAGGGGTTGTTGTATGCCTGGATCGGGTTCTTTAATATTAAGCCTCATCATAGGGTTTGTTGTATTATATGGGTATTGGGTCGGATAATCAAATCATGCTCATCCTAAAAACGATTTATATCAAATATTTTTTTATTAGGAAAATTCTTCCATCTTATATATGTAGGTCCTATTTTCTTATTATTATTATTATTATTAAAATTATTATTATTAATATTATTATTATTATTATTATTATTATTATTATTATTATTATTATTATTATTATTATTATTATCTTATCAGATACCCCCTATGTTTTAAGTTTAATGTTAATAATTATAATGATTGTATTGTAATATATTTTTCATGTCTATAATTCAATTAGTGACTAAGATTTATTAGTTGATATATGATGAAAGTTTAATATTTCATTTACCTTACATTAGGCCTCGTTTCTCCAAAATAATCAATTTCCTTAGTTAGTCATTGTACCTTTGTTTCGGCTTGGCATTTCTATTTGTTTATCAGTTAACTCACTATCATAGTCTTTTATATCATTGAACATGTCGTATAAATTGTTATCATCTCGTTAGTTGCGAAGGAAATGGATTCTCTCGGTAAAGTTTTACTTAACCCTCTTTTGTACGTTGTTATGGATTTTATGTTAGAGGCTACGATTCTCCATCATCTTATAATTATCTTAATTTTCTATTTACATGTGATTGTGGATTTTTTAATTACTTATTCGTGTGCTCGTCCTTTCATCGCCCTAATTATTCAGCATTTCGGACTTAGGAGTGTCTCTCTATAGGCTAGCCATGTGAGATGATGGACTATGAGTAGGAATAGTGATGGGTGGTGATAGACCCTACGTAGCAATAGGGAAAATATAATAAATGGCGTTAGGGTTAATAGATAAATGAGATCATGCAAGATACCAGAAACTGCAACCACAAAGCTTTTACACCCAACATGAATCATAGGAGCATCTAACACAAAAGACAATTAAGTCAAACCAACTCTATGAAAAAAGTTATCTAAATCAAACAAATATTTTTGCTTACCATGCACTAAACAACCCAAAATTATTATATAACTAATATTTCCCACACAATCACTGGCCCATTCTTCCACCACCAAAAAATTCGTCATTGGAACTTAATAATTCAAAATAAATCCGCTCATGAGTAATGACAATGAGTAATATATATCATACTAATAGTAAATTAACGATGGATACTATGAAACCTTCATAATTGACTAAAATGTCAAGGTTAACAATCTCATCCCTTTTGTTTTGTTATGTTTTGTTTTGTTTTGTTATGTTTTGTTTTGTTTTGTTCGGTAACAATATTTTCCTTGACATCACCCTAAATTTCAACTACGTAGATGGTCTTGTGTGCAAAATATATAATAGTCACTATTAATTTATTTCAATTATATTAGCATTAAGTCTATACTTTTAATATTTTTTCTTATCCGTTAATATGTAAAAATAATATGAGTAATTAGTTCAAATCTACTATCTATACTCAAAATTCAAGCTAGAATCTCAATATCATGACTACATATATGTATATATTTTGAAAATTATTCATTAATAACACATATTGAATTAACATCATAAATTCATAGTATACTCATAAAATTTAATACTCAGTTTAGGTTAAAATTGAACAAATATATAAGCAAATACTTGTAAGATTAACATCTAATTAGAGAAATTACTACTTTTATTTCACTTTAATATTAGTAATTGAAACCCTAACTTATATACTAGCATATGTGAAGTATGGGTTTTATGTGAGCAGAGACGTTCTCTCTATGCACACACAAAACCCACACTACACCTATACTAGTATATACAAGTAGGGTTTCAATTACTAATATGAAAGTGAAATAAAATTAGTAGTTTGTCTAATTAGTTGTTATCTTTCTAGTATTTTCTTAGATATTTTTTCAATTTTATCCTAGACTGGGTATTAAGTTTATGATTATACTCTGAATATATGATGATTAATTTCATATGTGTTATTAATGGTTAATTTTCAAGATATATTCATAGATTTAGTCATGAAATTGGGGTGCTAGCTTGATTTTTGAGCATAGAAAGTAGATTCGAACTAATTTCTCCTATTAGTTTTACATATTTGCTGATAAAAAAAATATTAACACTATAGACTTAATTCTTATTTAATTAGAATGAATTAACACTTAGTAATTTGTATTTTTCACAAATGATCAATTACACAATTAGGGTGATGTCAAGGAAAAGATTACCGAACAAAAAAACAAAAGAGATAAAATCATTGACCATGACATTTCAGTCATCCATGAAGTAATCATAATACCAAGGTACAATTTAGTTTCCACTTTACTATTACTATAATTTAAAGTACAATCACTACATGGCATGTTGTTTGGTAACCGGACAAATCACCCCCTCCCCAGTTTGGTATTTTAATCTAATCAGATTGTAATCCTAATGGCATTGGATTATTTTTCTCACCCCGTTTTATTTGTAATGAATTTTTTGCACTTGACTAAAAAAATGTTTATTTGTATTGTTGAGTTCCATTGAACAATTTTTGGGCGGTGAAAGATTAGTGCATGTTTTTTATTTTGGAATTATTAGGTATTTAATTATTTAGGATAGTTAATGCATGGTGTTAGACATCTAGTTTTCATTTCATTTAGTTGGTTTGACTCGGTTATCATTTGTGATGGATATTAAGGTGATTTGTGTTGGTTAGATAAGTAAAGGGGTTAATGTCCACAGTCTCTTACTTGATAAACGGATTTCTTTCTATTGTAACCAACAAATGCTAGACTGCCTCATATTTCTGTTATAGGAATACTCTTACAGTCTTACTCACAAAGAAACAACTACTAGTATCAATATTTATCTCGACTTACCAACCCACTCTCACACATAACTCTCACTATTGTACTTTTTGTCAACTCATAGATGGAAATGTCATCCTCCCAAATGAAATATATTGGATTATCTTGGCCACGAGGCATGGAAACTTAATCAACATATCTTTAATGATCTCATGGTACATCTGGTTTCCATTGTAAAAATACATTTAGAGTCATACGTGTAGACATCTAGTGATAAAGACACAAATATGAATGAAAACGATAATATGAAAATGAGAAAGAAGACGGGGATGACGATGATGAAATGAAAAAGGACCAAAGCAAAGATGATGATGACCCTAGTAATGGAGGCGGACTAAACAGGGATGACAATAGTAATAGAGATAAAGATTGTGGATAATTATCTTAGCTATAAATTGAGTCATTATGTTGGCATATAGCCTCCCTTAATAGGTTGTTTTAATGTGACAAATCCTCTTGTGTTTAGTATGCTTATTTCTATTGTTATATACATTCTATCTTGCACTCTAATTCATCAAAAAGCTCTTTCTTTATCATGTTGATCAAAGCTTTATTGTTTTATCTTAAGAAACTAATTCTCATACAAATACTATTAACCTTATCTTTGTGTACATTGAGAATTAGCTTTAGTGATCAACTTCAAAGGTTCTTAGAATGATGTTTCCAACAACTTTCGTGAAGAAGATTTATTGATCCAAGTCATTATCTTTCAAAGTTACTTGGCGCGGTACACCGGACGAATGGCGCGGTACACCGGACCAAGATTGCGGACCAGGGCGCGGTGTAGAGACTAGCCCGTCAGTATGCTAGAAAATCAAACCATTGAAGCGCAGTACACCGCAAGAAAGGTTTTTCTGCACAAAAGACAAGTCATAAGAAATATATCCGTTGGGAGATTAATAGATCCGTTGGACCCAAGTCTTATGACCGTTGGAAGCCATTTTCAACTATAAATTGAAGCTCTTTGAAGGCTACAACTACACCAACTAATTACAAACATTAAGGGGCTTAATTGCTATCATTCAAGAAGGTGTCAAGTGCTATACATAGTCAAATTCAATCTTAGTGAGCTTATAAATCCTTTCAAGGAGTTAATCAATTAAGCCACAAGGTTCTATCCACTCAAGAGGAGTAAACAAGCTTATAGTCATATCCACTCTTTTAGGAGTTTTAGTTACAAGCTTTTATAAGCAACCCTTTAAACACTTTGTTGCTATCCTCTTAAGTCTAGGTCTTGTAATAGATAGATTAAGAGAGAATTCAAGTATAGGGAGTATACTTGGTGTCCTTGTGTTGTGATTACACAAGTGTTTTGTCCTTCGTGTTATCGAAGAGTTTGTAAAGGTTATTGTGTTCTCGACCCGGTTAAGAGAGACACGGAAGCTTAGTGAAAAGCTTGAAATCCTAAGGAGGCTTCCTTAGGTAGTGGATGTAGGGAAACCGAACCACTATAAATCGTGTGTATCTTTCTATCCCTAGTCTATTTACTTTCCGCACTTTATATGTTTGATAATATGCTAGCATGAGTTATATGATATTGTTTATCTAGGATATCTAACATATAGTCTTCTAGAGTAGTTTAAGATATTGGATTGACGATTTACTTGTTATACTTTTATATCAACTCTATCTTACCTTTGCATGATCCTATAAGAGTTTGATTTAATTGTTGACTTAGAAGTTTTCTCTTAAACATATAATTATCCAAAAGATTTTTTAATTAGGCATTAATCTTATTAGTAATCCTATTCACCCCCCCTCTAGGACTTTCAATTGGTATCAGAGCCTAACTCTACGTGAATAGCTTAATCGTTTGTAGAGTAAACGATATGGAATTTAATCTTTTGGAAAGTTCGTCTTCTACTCGACCTCCACTTTTTGTAGGAAATTACTATTTTGCTTGGAGAACAAAAATGGAGGAATTTATCAAAGCCGAAGATCCCGATCAATGGAGAATCGTAAAGGAAGGTCCATTTATCCCTTATAAAGAGGAGTTAAATGAAGCGGGAGTTCTTAAGCTAAATCAAGAAGAAAAAGATTTTGATGAACTTACCATTGAGGAAAAGGCTAAGCTCACTCAAAATGCAAAACCAATGTACACTCTCATTCGTGGAATTTCCGAAGAAATTTTCTCACAAATGTTAGATTGTAAATCCGCAAAAGAGCTTTGGAATCGTTTGGAGTTTTTATATGGAATTGTCGAAAATGACGAAGAAGAAGAAGTCTCAATCCATGATGAATCTCATAACGATTTTAAACCAAATCATGAGGTAGCACTCTATCCTAACTCTTTATCTCTTCCTTTTAATTATTGTGATATTAGGCAAATTTCATCCCTTCTCAAAATTCTTGATTCTCAAATCCATTTGAATAATCTTATGTTAAAAAAGGGTAAAATTGAGCTAAAGAATTGTTTTAAATGTTGTATCACCTTGGATGATATTCTTGGCAATACTAAAAACCCTTGTTTTGAAAACATTTTTTCTTTAAATAAATGGAAACATCCTATGAAGAAAAATATAGAAGGTTTTAGAAAATTGGATGAAGCTTTTTCCCTCGCTCTTGATACTTTAAAAAATCATCCTTTTTCAAATATCACTCCTTTTGATCCAAATGGCTTTTTCAAAGAAAAATTATATTTAAGTGATAATTTGGATATTGGAAAGAATGTGGAAACTTCTTGTTCAAAACCTTTACATGGTAACTCTATTCGAAAAAGAAGTTCTTGCAACTATTGAGGTAAACCCGGTCATCATGCTTCTACGTGCCATTACCATGAACAACTTAATAGTGGATCTTTGATACCTTCATGGGAAAAACCAATATGGATCGTGACAAATGCTAACAACATCTCCGGATCCATTCCACCTCGGTTACCATAGTAATATGTATTGAAGGTGTTGAGCGTCAAGAAAATGGAATTTTATGCAAAAGGACGTTCAAACCTCATAAAAGGAAAATACGGTGAAATTCTTTCCTCTCTTGTTTTTTTGTTTATGTTTTATATTGTGTTTTATGTGATTTATCTACTTGTGCTACTATCTTGTGGTTCTTGACTTTTTACATGCTTAAAATGTTGCTTTGTTCTTGCATTGGGTCTTTTTGCACTTTTAGAAAACTTAGGGGCTTTTGTGAAATTAAATGTTGTTTGAGTTTTTAGGTTCTCCTTGGCTTTTCTTTTCAAAACAAAGATGCTCAAAATTATTTTATACCATTCCGAATCATTTGGGGAAGTTTCGAATGTGTTTCGGGTGTTTTTAAAAGAATCAAAAATTTCATTTTTTGTGTCCAAACCGAACACTCTTGCGGTGCACCGGACGATTCCCGCGGTACACCGCAGGTTAGGTTTTTGACAGCTTTAGTAAGCCGTTTTCTTCTCCATTCTCTTCATTCCTCCATTAAAATATTTCCTCTCCTCCTCCTTGGCGATTTCCGGCCACCCTCACTCCGTCTCCACCACCAAAACACCCTTCTTCACCCCGTAAATCACTCCTCCTTCTCTATCTTTCATTACCCATCTTGTTTTTTCACCATGGTTAGAACCAAGACAGCTGCTAACAAGAAGAAAGCCTCCACCGGAGCCTCCTCCAGCCGCCGCCGTGCACCATCTCCGGCAAGGTCACCAACACCCCCTCCACTCCGGCCATTCGATGCTCTTCCGGGTAGAACAATTAGTGCTTCGGCCTTTCCCTCCGGTGAAAATTCTCTCTTTGATCTCCTTTCATTTCAAAAATGTCATAAAATCTTTGCTTTTACGGGTAGTCATTTGGCAATCGGGTTAATCGAAGAATTTTATACTAATTTTGAATATAATCATGCTACTACTTCGATTAAATCAACTGTTTCGGGTACCACTTTACGATTAAAGTCAAATACTTTGTGTACTCAATTTGATATTCCTTCGGATAGTTTTAGCGGATTTTGGTCTAGTGGTTGGGATAACTCTAATCTTGATATAATTGCTCAAAATGAGGTTAATGATTTTGTTAATGGAAGAATGGTTGTTCCCGATGGAAATTGGAATATTCGTAATTTTGATCCGGAATTCATTGTGGCTCACAAATTTCTTATTTCGGCCGTGATTCCGAAAGATAAGCATGATGCAAAACTTATCCCGTATGAAGCTTATCTATTATATTTGATCTTCACCAAACAACCGATTAACATTATTGCGATAATGTTCAAATGGATGAATCATGCTAGAGCCTCTCGGGATAAAGTCCCCTACGGTATTTTTCTTTCCAAAATCTTTGAAGCAAATGATATTTCTTTCGGAGGGACAAATGTGAAACCAATCAATAAGTCATGGTGTTTCGATTATCTCACGATTCTAAGAATGAAATTTGTTATTTATAACAACACCTATGTTTCGATCTCCATTATTAATCGTATTTCGGATACTACTATTCGTAATCGCATCCTTGAAGCAAAAAATGGAACCTTTGGTCCGGAGCTTGACACTCTTCAATTATTAGATAACCCGGCCCAACAAAACCCTATTCCAAATGAGCCCACTCCAAGCCAACCCACCAATGAAAACCCTCCTAATCCATCCGGTTTTGAAAGCGCTATGTCTCGTTTCATGGATTATATAGGTAGTAAATTTGTGGCTTTGGAAGACAAAATAGAAAGGAAATTTGGGGTATTGGAAGAAAAAATAGGGCATCTTGCGAATGAGCTTTCTTGTATGAAAAATGATGTCTCTTGTATTCGTGATGATATTGGAAATGGAAGAAGGTCTAGGAGCCGCTCTCCTCGTGATAATCGTTAAAACTTCTTGCTTTGGTGTTTGGTGTTTAATATCCTCTTTTTTATCCTTCTTAGGTGGTTTATGGGTTTATATGCTTATGTGGTTGTTTTTGAACTTAGTTTGTGGTGTTTTTATGCTTTTTAATTATTTGTGGGTCCGTGTTTTGGACATCTAGGATATTGCTACTTTGGTTTATTTGGATATTATGTTAGGATGCTATGTGTTTTATTTGGATAATTGGTTAAATTTGTTACGTTTCTATCATGATTGTTAGATGCTTATATTCCTTGGTTTGGATTTTTATGTTGCTAACATTTTCTTTGATGATATAGGTACTACTACATCCTTGATATTGCTCATTAGTCCCTAAAATTTGTTCTTTCTATCTTTGTTCTTAAAATGTTTGAAAATTGCATTTTGGTCCCCAAAAGATTTTTCAAAATTACGTTTAGTCCCCAAAATTTTGAAAAATACATCTTGACCCCTTGCTTTTCAAAAAATTACATTTTTACCCCTAAATTTCTTCAAAATGATTTCAAGTATTCTTATTAGGGTAAAATTGTCAATCAAACTTTTACACAATTGAAACAAGCTCTATGCATTATGTAAGGGGGAGTCTTTGTTTAAATATTTTAAAACTTAAATGCTTAAACTAATCATTTATTTCATATATTGCAACTAATCATTTGTGTCATTAGAAAGCATATGAAATGAATATCTTTCGATCAAGGAGTTGGTAAATAGTCTCTATCTTTAGCTCTTGCTTTACAATTATCTATCTTTGTGCATCTCTTTCTAAAAATCGTTTTTAATCCTAAACTCTTGCACACTCCCTAAATCATTGTTTAAAATCTATTCACTCGAGTTTTTTGCTCTTCTTTCTTAGTTGTTTTTACCCCGTCTTTTTGATGAAGACAAAGGGGGAGAAATAATATGTGCACTAAAACTTTCAAAACTTGCACGTTTTAAACACTCACAAATGCATCTCAAAACTTATGCTTATTGTGAGGGGGAGCTTTATTTCATTAGTGCTTAAACTTTCATATCATTCCTAAGGTGTTTTAGTGAAGGATTTGTCATCATCAAAAAGGGGGAGATTGTTGGCATATAGCCTCCCTTAATAGGTTGTTTTAATGTGACAAATCCTCTTGTGTTTAGTATGCTTATTTCTATTGTTATGTACATTCTATCTTGCACTCTAATTCATCAAAAAGCTCTTTCTTTATCATGTTGATCAAAGCTTTATTGTTTTATCTTAAGAAACTAATTCTCATACAAATACTATTAACCTTATCTTTGTGTACATTGAGAATTAGCTTTAGTGATCAACTTCAAAGGTTCTTAGAATGATGTTTCCAACAACTTTCGTGAAGAAGATTTATTGATCCAAGTCATTATCTTTCAAAGTTACTTGGCGCGGTACACCGGACGAATGGCGCGGTACACCGGACCAAGATTGCGGACCAGGGCGCGGTGTAGAGACTAGCCCGTCAGTATGCTAGAAAATCAAACCATTGAAGCGCGGTACACCGCACAAAATCTTGCGGTACTCCGCAAGAAAGGTTTTTCTGCACAAAAGACAAGTCATAAGAAATATATCCGTTGGGAGATTAATAGATCTGTTGGACCCAAGTCTTATGACCGTTGGAAGCCATTTTCAACTATAAATTGAAGCTCTTTGAAGGCTACAACTACACCAACTAATTACAAACATTAAGGGGCTTAATTGCTATCATTCAAGAAGGTGTCAAGTGCTATACATAGTCAAATTCAATCTTAGTGAGCTTATAAATCCTTTCAAGGAGTTAATCAATTAAGCCACAAGGTTCTATCCACTCAAGAGGAGTAAACAAGCTTATAGTCATATCCACTCTTTTAGGAGTTTTAGTTACAAGCTTTTATAAGCAACCCTTTAAACACTTTGTTGCTATCCTCTTAAGTCTAGGTCTTGTAATAGATAGATTAAGAGAGAATTCAAGTATAGGGAGTATACTTGGTGTCCTTGTGTTGTGATTACACAAGTGTTTTGTCCTTCGTGTTATCGAAGAGTTTGTAAAGGTTATTGTGTTCTCGACCCGGTTAAGAGAGACACGGAAGCTTAGTGAAAAGCTTGAAATCCTAAGGAGGCTTCCTTAGGTAGTGGATGTAGGGAAACCGAACCACTATAAATCGTGTGTATCTTTCTATCCCTACTCTATTTACTTTCCGCACTTTATATGTTTGATAATATGCTAGCATGAGTTATATGATATTGTTTATCTAGGATATCTAACATATAGTCTTCTAGAGTAGTTTAAGATATTGGATTGACGATTTACTTGTTATACTTTTATATCAACTCTATCTTACCTTTGCATGATCCTATAAGAGTTTGATTTAATTGTTGACTTAGAAGTTTTCTCTTAAACATATAATTATCCAAAAGATTTTTTAATTAGGCATTAATCTTATTAGTAATCCTATTCACCCCCCCTCTAGGACTTTCACATTATATATATGGTATTATGAAATGAGATGCATATTCTAGTTATAGAAACCTGAAAATTAATTTGAACAATTTCACATTATTTTCTATAGTATTGAATCCGTATAAATGTTTGAATTATTTTCAAATTATTTTCTCATGCATTTATATTCTCTATGCTCTAAATACAATATTTTCTCTAGTGACCTTTCAACATTTAATGTGTTCCTTATTCGTGTGTAATTCGTGGTTCTTTCGTATTTAGAGAACTCGTAACCACTTAACTGTTGGAAAGATTAGTGACATTTAGTTTACTTTATGACATGTCATCCTATCGTCCCAAATAGTAAGTCTCTTGTATGATGAAGGTAAACCCAGGGGGGATCTGATGATCTTGTTATATATCATGGATATTTTCTCAAGAAAAAGGATACATGTCAATTAATTTAATGACTACTAATACAAAGAAGAAAGATAAAATCATAAGTAGGGTGGTAAATGAGTCTATCCAAGTCGAATACTAGATATGCAATCTTGTTTGTTTAATTCTAAAATCTAGCAGATCCAAACTTAAATTACAAAGAGACTAGTTAGTATTAAGGAAAGCCAACACCAAATCAATTCCAGCACAAATCAAGGAAACACAAGATACGGAATAATATCAAATCTTACCAAATAATATCATATCATATCATATTATATCAAATCATATCCTATCAAATGTAATATTGTATTTTAGGTAGAACAATCATTTAGAATAGGTAATATTATTTCTATATATACTTCACACATTTCAGTAATAAAATACACAAAACTTATATCCTTTACATGGTATCGAGCCATACAAACTAGAGCATGCAGCCTCTACTCTAAACTTTCTGTCATTTTTTTTTCCTCCTATTCTCCAAACAAAAAAATAAACACCATTATCATTTCCTGCAATTCTCCTTTTTTCGTTGTTATATCACTTTGATATTTCTAAATGGCATCCACCAACCTACCCACTCATAAAGATTCTTCTGCCGAAACTTTCATTGCTCCTCCACTTATCACCATTAACCCTGCTGACTCTCTTTTATTTGGTTACGACCTTATGGGTTATATCGATGGCACTTTGCCATGTCCTCCTTTCATATAAAACTCGATGATAAACTCATTCCCAATCCTGCATACCTTTCTTGGAAGCGCCAAGACAGTTTCATTCGCCATGCCATTGTCGCCTCAGTCGAACCTACCATCCACCACATGGTCACCTCAACCCTCACCTCTGCAGATGCGTGGAACAAACTTTCCACAACCTATGCGAACACATCCATTACTAGAATATACGGCCTCCGCAACAAACTAGTCTGCACTACAAAATCCAACTGTTCCATTACTGAATATATGCAACAAATCAAGTCCATTGCCGATGATCTTGCCTTGGCAGGTTTGCCATTAACTGATGTTGAATTAGTCGTTAATGTGCTATCTGGCCTTGGGAGTGAATACCGAGAAATAAGTGCCGCCATACAAGCTCGAGACACGCCCATCACTTTTCCAGAACCCTGCGACAAATTGACATATCATGAAACGTTTCATCAACAAGATCAACCCAACAACACACCATTCACTGCGCATGTAACAAACCGTGGTCGTGGTCAACCTCACACATCTCACTCCAATCCAGGTACCAAAAATTTTTCATCTTCAACACCCACTTACGGATTCCAACAACAAAATCGCACCTATCTTTCTCAAGGACGAGGCCAACACTATACAAGAATACAATGCCAACTTTGTGACAAATTTGGCCATATTGCCAAAGTTTGTCGCTCCCGCTCACACTCTCATGTTGAAGCCAAAGCCCTCTACACGAACCGTGCATTGAACCCTTCAAATGAACCTTGGGTCATCGATTCTGGTGCTTCTCATCATGTTACATCTGATCCAAGAAACTTAATGCAAAGCTCACCGTATACAGGTGGTGATGGCATCCTCATTGGCGATGGGTCTGGACTACCAATCACTCATACTGGTTCTTCTAACCTATCCTTTTCATCTTCTAACTTTTTACTGAAAAATGTTCTTTGTTCCCCCTCCATTAACCGCAATTTATTATCAGTCTCACAATTTTGTACTACTAATCATACATCAATTGAATTTTTTCCTTCATTTTTTCTTGTGAAGGATTTGAAGACGGGGGTTCCGCTAGTCAAAGGCCGGAGTAATGGACACATGTACGAGTGGCCTACAACATCCTCACCTCATGCATACATCACTAATAGTACTACATCTTTACAAGCCTGGCACGAACGATTGGGACATCCAAACAAACGAACACTTACCTCTCTTATTTCTACATTTAAATTACCATTGTCGTCATCTACTTTTGAACATTGCACATCTTGCTCTAATAATAAAAGTCATCGTCTTCCCTTTGGGGATTCGACGTTAATAAGCAAATATCATTTAGATACAATATTCTCGGATGTTTGGGGCCCTGCTCCTATAACTTCGCATGATAATTTTTGCTATTATATCATTTTTGTTGATCATTTTACTAGGTATATATGGTTATTTCCATTAAAACTTAAATTGGATGTCAAAAATACTTTTATCAACTTCAAAATAGTTGTTGAAAAATATTTTCAAACCACCATCCGTACATTATACACTGACGGGGGAGGCGAATACATTGGCCTACAACCCGTACTTGTATCACATAGAATCCAACATATGATCACACCGCCTTACACACCTCAACTAATGGGGATTGTTGAAAGGCGTCATCGACATATCATGGAAACGGCTCTCACGCTACTAGATAAAGCGGCAATGCCGAAGCTTTTCTGGCCACTAGCTTGTCAAACAGCCGTATAATTAATCAATCGTATGCTATCCCCTTCACTTCAAAATAAATCTGCATACGAACTTCTTTTTAAAGAGGTCCCCTCTTATGAAAAATTACGAGTATTTGGGTGCTTATGCTTTCCTTGGCTTAAGCCTTACGCTCCTAATAAATTTTCGCCTAAGTCAACACCATGTGCTTTTGTTGGTTATTCTACACAACACAATGCATATAAGTGTTTAGACTTTGAAACAAATAAAATTTATATATCACGTCATGTCACTTTTGTTGAATCTGTGTTTCCCTTTAAATCACACACCAATTTCTCATCTATCTCCCATAACCCAAGCGTGACTCCTAATACCATAAACTCCTCTCCGCAACACCCTTCACAAATTGAATTATTACAACCTGTACCCTCAAAAACCCATACTGAACGTCAATATCCTATACATCACTTAGTTGAACCTACACATACAACTATACCTACGGAAACAACCATACCTACACAACCCAATACCATACCACAACCTTCTAGCAACGAAATCTCTAACAACAACACTGAGCATTCATCACCCAACCAGTCCCTACCCTTAACAGATCAAACATCTCATCCATTACAATCTAATGGCCAAATGACGATTAGTGGCACCCCTTCTTCAGATACTGCACAGGTAACACCTTCTCTTCCCACTCGTCTTAATAATACTTTCATTCCCTCTCACCCAATGAATACATGCTCAAAAAATAACATTGTTAAACCACTTACGAAACTCAGCCTTACCACTCAAATATCATCAGAAGCCACTATCGAACCTACATGTGTCTTTACAGCCTTAAAATCTCTCGAATGGCGTAAAGCTATGAGTGAGGAATTCGATGCTCTAGTTCGTAACAACACCTGGACCTTGGTTCCACCACAAACAGCCACTAATATAGTAGGATGTAAATGGATTTTTCGTATTAAACACAACTCAGATGGTTCTATACAACGGTACAAAGCGCGCCTAGTAGCCAAAGGTTTTCATCAACGACTAGGAATCGACTATACTACCACATTTAGCCCTGTTATAAAACCTACAATAGTCAGACTTGTTCTAAGTATAGCGCTCAACTTTGGTTGGCCTCTTCGCCAACTCGATATCAATAATGCTTTCTTACAGGGCCACTTATCAGAAGATGTCTACATGTCACAACCTCAGGGCTTTATAGATCAACAGTTTCCTAATCATATATGCAAATTGAAGAAGGCGGTCTATGGACTCAAACAAGCACCACGTGCATGGTACAATGAGCTTCGTACATATCTCATATCGTTGGGTTTCATAAACTCACACAGCGATACATCCCTCTTTAGTTTAAGAAATACAAAATTCACCATTTATCTATTGGTCTATGTCGATGATATTATCTTAACAGGTAGCATGAAAAGTGAGGTCCAACACATCATCGACAAGCTTGCTCATCGTTTTTCCCTTAAAGATCTCGGGCAGCTTGATTATTTTTTAGGAGTTGAGGTGACACATGCAAGGAACGGAATTCTTTTGTCTCAGCGAAAATATATTATGGATCTTCTCTCGAGAGCAAATATGATTGAAGCTAAAGGAGTTCACTCCCCTCTTTCTACATCAACATCTCTTGTTCTTAATGATGGAAGACCACCTACTGATGCTACTCAATATAGACAAATTGTAGGAGCCCTTCAGTATCTCGCTCTCACACGACCAGATGTCGCTTTTTCAGTCAACAAACTATCACAGTTCATGCACAAGCCTTCAGATACTCATTGGAATGCAGTTAAGCGTGTTCTACGTTACCTCAAACAAACTGCATCTCATGGCCAATTCATTCAAAAACATCTCAATGCTACTCTTTATGGATTTTCTGATGCTGATTGGGCAGGTGACTTAGACGATAGACACTCAACTTCAGCATATGTCATCTTCTTTGGCTCCTCCCCTATCAGTTGGTCCACTAAAAAGCAACGAACCGTTGCACGATCCTCTACTGAAGCTGAATATCGCGCAGTTGCCTCGGCGGCGACGGAAATCAATTGGATTCAGAATCTACTTCAAGAACTTCAAGTACCTATTATAAAGATACCCAATATATATTGTGATAACAACGGAGCAACATACCTCTGCTCCAAACCGGTGTACCATTCACGCATGAAGCATGTTGCCATAGATTTTTATTTTGTTCGGGATCAAGTAGCCAAAAATAAACTCACTGTCTCTCATGTTCACTCTGCCGATCAACTCGCAGATTCACTTACAAAACCGCCTTCTCGACAACTTCATCAACATCATTGCAACCAAGATAGGAGTTCTTGATGGCACGTCTATCTTGAGGGGGCATATTAAGGAAAGCCAACACCAAATCAATTCCAGCACAAATCAAGGAAACACAAGATACGGAATAATATCAAATCATACCAAATAATATCATATCATATCATATCAAATCATATCATATCAAATGTAATATTGTATTTTAGGTAGAACAATCATTTAGAATAGGTAATATTATTTGTATATATACTTCACACATTTCAGTAATAAAACACACAAAACTTATATCCTTTACAGTTAGTAATAGATGTGCAGGCTTGTTTTCATTGTTGCGTATACCTCCTTTAGAGATCGGTTTTATGGTCATTATTGGAATCTTAGTCGGTCCCTATAAGTAGTATTTGATTTATAGCGACTGTATGTGGTCGCTAGAGTTTGGGTCGATATTACCTAGTCGGTAAAGAGGTCGTTGTCGAACACCCACAAAAGATGGGTTCCTCCTTAGGGTAGACCTTTATCGACCACTTCTTTGGTTAGTAGTGGTGAATGCTTTACTTACCACTTTTGTAGTCGGTAGTGGTAAATATTTTAACAATAGAAGATGTGGTCGGTATTTTCATTTGATTAATATCCGGCCAACTTCGGTGGTCACAATTGCATTTCAAAAAATATATACAAAAATATAATAGTCTAATCAAACTAGATATACAACAAGGATAAATTAAAAGCTGAGTGAATTATAAGATCAAAATCAATTACCAAATCAAGCTATATCAAAAGTCATATATGAAATAAAAATAATAAATTCGAGTTAAGTATTTCATATATGCGAATATAGTAAGATCAATTAAGGGAAGGGGTATGGGACGCATCATCATCCTCGTCTACGATAGATTGCCTCGTAGAAGACAGTTGTCGTGCAAGTGTAGAAGATAATTATCGGCAGGAGTTGCTTGTGGTTTCTTTGTTGAACAGGTGTGGAAAATCTCGAAGGTAACTAACTGAAGATGTTCTAGTAAATTTATTGAGGCGACTAATCAACCTCGAGTAGACATCTAGGGTAGACTGCTCTTGAGATGATGTGCAAGAAGTAGAGCAAGTAGAGTCATGTGTTAGATGTCTATCAGGTGGCTCACCTGATTTTGAGAGCATATTATTAATGTACTCAAGTAATCACATTTAAGACTATATCATCCAGCTCGACACCTGGGCCTGGCTCTGTCTCTTGCTTTGGCTCGGGCTAGGAACACCCGGTCCTACTCCCTAATTCCAACCTTTTATCTCGGGCCTATACGCTCCTTTATCACCATCATGATCTAATCTCTCTATGCCAATGATCTCGACGGTATTGGTAGAAGACAGCAACCCATCTGCCTGATACTCCGTTTGATGAGTTATCATGCCCTTAGCATAACATGTTATATATACTTGATATGATCTATTTTATCTTGTCGAGAATAATATTTATTAAAAAAATTGGTACTCATTCTTATATCACAGTTTGCAAACTAACTATCCCTCCAATCCTTCTTCTTCGACCACCCAATCTTGTTGTAATGACCCATTATCTTGGGTACCTTATGCGTGGAGAAGCACCATCATCTGCACCTGTCTATGTAAAAATAGTATCCAGAGCCTACTTGTTGTCTTGTAAGACAACACACCCACGATGTACCATCTTCCTGTGTCGTGACGCCAATAGACTGAACGGGCTATGACCACTGCCTATGGGCTTGTTTTTTACAATTCCGCTACCCGAATCTTGATCATCTCTATATAAAATGAATTTATTAACAACGTTGTAAAAAATTATTAACTTGTTGGAAACCTATATTAGTCGTAAACTTAGGGCCCTTCCACATCTCCAATATCTTCCCCTAGTCTTACCCCGAACAACCACAATCCGTAATAGGAAATGGTGGACCCCATGGAGGATCCTGTCTCAGGGTGGCTATCGGCCGTTCCGGTCCGTGTTCGGACCGGTTCTTGTCGTGTAAACCCATTATCGGACCGGACCGGTTTATCGGACACCCACTATCGGTCCCGGTCCGGACCGGTTCATCGGTCCCAATTTACAGAAAACCGACCGTTAACGGGGACCGGTTTATCGGTTCCGGTTTCGGTCCCGTACCGGTCCCACTATCGGTCTATTCGGTTCATCGGTCCCAATATCCTGTTTTTAAGCACAAATCATGACCGAAAACCCCAAACATGCACAAGAATATAAATTAATTAATTATCCCAAATTTAAGTAAATGAAATTAGATAGAGAAGAATTGATATGAACTTACATAGATAACCATTTCATATAATTGGTTGAAGATCAAGAACACCAACACAGAAACCCCAAACCATGCGCAAGAAAATATTCAATTAACCATCACAAATTTAAGTAAATGAAATTAGATAGAGAAGATTTGATATGAACTTACATAGATAACCATTTCATATAATTGGTTGAAGATCAAGAACACCAACACAGAAACCCCAAACATGCGCAAGAAAATATTCAATTAACCATCACAAATTTAAGTAAATAAAATTAGATAGAGAAGATTTGATATGAACTTACATAGATAACCATTTCATATAATTGGTTGAAGATCAAGAACACCAACACAGAAACCCCAAACCATGCGCAAGAACGGAGATAGAGAGAGAGGGCGTAAAGACGGTGGGTGAGAGGAGTAAATGGGGTGGGTTTTGTTGGGCTACAGATTTGGGGTGGGTTTGGGTAATAAAAAGTTGGGCTGAAATATTTATATATAATGGACTTATATAAAAAAAAAAAAAAAAAAAAAAGTTATCGGGCCGTTACCGGTCTGTATCAGTCACGGACCGGTTCGGTCCATGAAAAATCACAGAATATTAGAGCGACGCACGATAAGGGTGTAACGCGGTGCGTTCCGTTCCGGTCACCGCCTCCATCTCGGACTCGTTGCGGCGCCGGTGCTTATCGGCCCGGGCCGGTCCGGCGAACCGGTAGGCCGGGTCCGATAGCCAGGCTGAATCCTGTCCATCACTACCTCCAGCATGGGACCAGATCATTATCATCCATAATCTACAGCTCACGTGAAAACATTAAACATATATATATATATACGTATATAGTGCATGAAGTTCAAATTTTTAATTCTCTAGTTATCAAAGTCTGAGTTTTTAATTCTTTAAATATAATACATTTTTTGGAATCTTTAGGGCCTATTGAGCATTCTCTAGGGCATATAGTGCAGTTTTTTACTTTATTAAGCACCAATATGTAATATTTTAATCTCAAGGGCCAAATGTGCAATTTAATATTTGCTAGGTCCTATAGTGCATTGATTTTTAAGTTATTAGGGTCTAATGTGCTTTTTTTTTTTAAAACAATAGATAGGGCATATAATGTAATTTTTAAATTCTCTAGGGCATATAGTGTATTTTTTAATTTATTAGGGATCAATAAAAAAAATTAAAATCTCTCAGGCCTATAGTGCATTTTTATACTATATGGCCTATAGTGCATTATATAATTAGTTAGGAACCAAGTGCATTGTGCATTTTATTTAAATCTATAGGCCCTATAGTGATTTTTTTAAAATTCTCTAGTACCTATAATGCATTTTTTAATTTATTAAGGACCAATATGTATTTCTTTTTTTTAATCATTAGGACCTGAAGTGATTTTTCAAATTTTCTAGGGCTTATAGTGCATTTTTATTCACTAAGGACCAGGGGCGGAGGCATGTAGAGCTTAGGGGGGTCCATGGCCCCCCCTGAATTTTCAAAAAAAAAAAATATAACTATACTAAAAAAAAAATAAAAAAAAATTAGTAATTAACCCTTAATTTTTTATAAAATCTTCATTTGGCCCCCCCTAACTTTTAAAATTTATTTTATTGAGCTTTAAATTATTTTATTTTCTATTTTTATTTTGTTTTTTACAATAAATATATAATATTTTGTATAAAAAAAGAAAATTATAGGATAATTAATTAAAAAAAATTATGTCAAAACTTATTCGCACTCTTTAAATAATATAGGGACTTATATTGCAATTTTGTATAATATAAAGACCTATTTTGCAATTCTTGTAAATATAAGAACCTATACTGCAAATACTGTGTAAAAAAAAAATTTCGGGGCCGTTGCCCCCGAACCCCCTTGGCCCCCCCTACTAAATTATCCTGGCTCCGCCCCTGCTAAGGACCGGTGTGCATTTTCGTAAGTCTCTTGGGCATATAGTCCATTTTAATTAGGGGCCAATATGCATTTTTTTCAAATTTATAGGACCTATAGTGCATTTTTTTAATTCATTTTGGAGCAATCTGTATTTTGTTAAATCCTAGGGCCTATAATGCAAATATAGAATTTATAAAGGGACAATGTGCATTTATTAAATATCTATGACCTTTAGTGCAATTTTTTAACTTCTCTAGTCCCTATAGTGAATTTTTAATCAATTAGGGATCAATGTGCATTTTTAGAATCTCCTTTGTTTATAGTGCAATTTTTAGTTCTTGAGGGCTTATAGTTTAATTCTCTAGGACTTGTGTGTATTTTATTAAATCCCTAGGGCCTATATTAGAATTTTTAGTTCTCTAGTGCCTACAGTATATATTTTTAATTTATTTGGGACCAATGTGTATCTTTTAAAAACTCTAAGGCATATAGTGTAACTATTAAATTTATTAGGGCATATAGTGCATAATTTTAATTCATTAGGGACAATGTGCATTTTTTAAAATCTTAAGGCGCATACTCTGTAATTTTTTCAATTTTCTAGGCATATAATGTATTTTTATAATTCATTTGGGACCAATGTGCATTTCTTAAATCACTAGGATATATAGTACAAATTTTATTCTCTAAGGCCTTTAGGGAATTTTGTAATTTTTGAAAATTTCTTTAGTCCCTATATTAAGCAAAAATTCCATTCGCGGTACCTTATTTGGCCAAAATTGCACCTAAGGTCCCTTAATATTCCAAAATTGGGCTTTCGATCAATAATTTACCAATAATAGCATTATTAATGCCTAATTTAAATATCATTGCACCTCTGGTTCATTTATATTATACAAAATTGCACTATCATTTCATAATTTATCAAATTAGACCTACATGTCCATAATTCACCCAAAATTAGACTGTTTGTTAAAAATTTACTAGGAATTGCACTACATGTTCGTAAAATAACACAAATTTACACTATAAGATCGTAAATTACCCACAATTGCACTTACATTAACCAAAAAAATTGGAGAACCGAAGTACAAGATAGTACAACCGAACCCAAAATATATTTAAATTGCAAAATTGTATAATATATAATATATATAATATGTGTGTGTATATTAGAAGTATATAGATGATTTTTACATACATAAATATAAATATAAGTTATATAATATTACCTTGTAATAAGTTAAAGGGGTGGGGTTTTGTGCGTTAAAGTGGTGGGGTTTTATGGGGAAGGCGACGAACAGAGGACAACGACAGGTGGCAGAGTAAGCGATTGGAAAAGGAGTTTAGCCCTGAACGGGGTCGGGGTTTGGAAATGAGTAGAATGAGTTTTGATATACCCGTTCTGGGATTTATAGGATTAAAACCTTTTCGTGAATGCCAGGCGGTCGATACAGGTTTATTTACTCGATCGGTAAAGATAATGTTAAAATGGATAGGCAAAATAGACCACCATTAAAGTGGGTGGGTTAAATAACATCCACGTGTGTGGTCTGTAAAGAAATTAAAATATATTTATCAATTAATATCTTTACCGACCACCTATGCGGTCGATAAAGATTTTCTTTGTGTGGGTTAAATGTGGACCACGCACGTGGTCAATAAAGATATCATTGTACTGCTTTTTTGTTGGTCTAAATACCGACTACGCATGTGGTCGTTAAAGAATTTAGTATAATTTTTTTATTACTTAATATCTTTATAGACCACCAACTGTGGTCGATAAAGATATTATTTATTATTCCGCAAAAAATAATTAGCGATTATCTTTGTGGTCTTTAGGTCATTTATAATTTTTTTCTCCCACTACCAACCAAGAATGGTCGGTATTATGTTATTTTTTCTGACCACATCCGGCGATCACTAGAAGTTTGATCGTTAAAGGTTTCATGTGTAGTCGTTTTTCAACTTCTTGAGCAAGCTTTGTTCGATTTTTCACGAACAATTTGTTCTTTTATTATTGAACCAAAATATTTATGAATGATTTGTATGGATGTAATGTGAGGAGTGAAGTATGATGTGTAATATTTATAAAAATAAATAAAAATCTAAAAAATTAAACAATATTCTAGCTAATATTTAATTTTTAATAATATATATAAATAAACTATTAGTTTACAATTAAAATGATCAAAAAACGAATGAGCTCGGTCGAATTGCTCTGAACAACTTCAGGTCACAAGGATAATAAATTAAAATATTATCCTTTAGTGGATAAATTTGGTAGATGTTGCCTGGGGGTGTTAATGGTTTCATAGAAACTAATCTTACGAAAACTAATTTTAATGAGATAGATAGTTGGCCTAGTGGTTAGGCTACTCCGCAGAGACCAAGAGGTCCTGGGATCGAATCTCATTGGAGTCGAAATGACTCCGAGCCCAAAAGTGGCTCTCTCATGTACTCAAAAAAAAAAAACTAATTTTAATTACCTTAAATATCTATACTTTTTTTCTTTAACTTCTGTCTATTTAAATATCTATACTTTTTTTCTTTAACTTCTATCTATTTAGCTTGAAAAAATTAGAGATAATGATACATAAGGTCTTAAAGACACTCTCTCTTTTTCAATCCAAACCCCTACTTTTTACTCTTCTTACTATAGAATAAGATCTAACACTAAAATCCAAAAACCCGATTACAATTATACCCCTTTTTGTTTTTTCTTCCCCTATATATACTATTTTATTCCAAAAAAATCCTAAAACCTATTCTCTTCATTTCCCCGTAACTAAAAAACTCTCTCCTCTCTCTATCTCTCTCCACTCTCTATGGCCATCACCACCACCACCAATCCCAGCTTATTTCTGGCGAGCTTAAAAACAAGCCACTCTCTATCTCTCTTCGCAATGTACTGTAGCACCACCGCAGCTTCGGAGAAGACAGCCGCTGCAGCATCTCAGAACCGCTCTTCTTCTTCTTCTTCTTCTTCTGCTGCACAGGTTCGAGCTTCCTTCGCCGGAGCACATAAACCGCTGCTCTTCTTCTTATTCTACTGCACATGTTCGAGCTTCCAGATCCGCCGACGAACCTCCTCCCTGCGTTTGAGATCTCCAGCGAACAACAATGTCTGACCTCGGATCTAGAAATCACTAGATCTGCGGTGGTGCTGCAACAGATCTCGAGTTGCAGCAGGATCCTGGAGATAAAACGTGGTGGTGGTGGTGCTCGTGCTAGTTGAAGACAGGTGCTCTGGCGAAGCTTGAAGACAGCCGCTGCAGCATCTCAGCAACTCTGGTGGCTTTTCCTTCTTCGTCTTCTTCGATCCAGTGAAGATCTCGAAGATTCGCTGTAGTTTTGCAGTCAACAGTCGAGTTGCAGAAGATTTTTTAATGCTGCAAGTATTGGTGGCGCGAGGTGGCGCGAGGTGCTGCTGCTGGTGGCGCGAGGTGGTGCTGGTGGCGTGAGGTGGTGTTGGTGGCGCGAGGTGGTGCTTCATGGCTGTTTTCAGAGTTTTTTTGTTTTTTGTAAAATCTGGTCAAACCAGATCCAGATCTGGTCAAACCAGATTTTTTAGTATTTTTCTTTTTTTGCAATTTAATTATGTTTGCCTTCTTTTAGCTGATGATGTAATAAGTTTGTAAATTGTTTGAAAAAGTGAATAAAAATATTTTAGTCATATTACTCATTGTTTTTGAATAATACTCTATAGTATTTATAGAGTACTCATTAAAATTATTCGAGTACTCATCAAAATTGTGGGAGTACTCATCAAAATTGTCGGAGTACTCAGCAAAATTGTCGGAGTACTCAGCAAATTGTCGGAGTACTCAGCAATTTGTCGGAGCACGCAGCAATTTGTGCCGATACTCTATGTTTTTTCCGGTGACTGGTGGTAGGAGGTCGGTGGTCGGAGGTAGGTGGGTAGTGGTAGGTAGTCGAGAGAGAAACAGTGACATCACACTTTTTTTGTCTTTTAGTGTTAGTAAGGGTAGGAAAGACAATTGTCAAAATAGAGGTCTCTAATAAGAAGGAATTACTGGACCATACTCTATAGAAAAGAAATATGGTCTCCAAGACTCTATCTCTCATTCACCCAAAAAATACTCATTGAACACATGTATCATTTTCGATCGATCATTTTTTAACGAAAACTTTTTAATCCTCCATTATCCCCACAGACATATATACCTTCACAAAAAAAAACTCTAAGTTGATGGCAAACATGGGTAGATGCAGAACTTTAGTGCAATAAGAACTAGACACGTAAATATAAAAATCAGTATCGCTAATTTCTTTTAGTAGGTTATATTTTGGCTTTTTAATATTCTAATTTTCCACATTGAGGCTGGTCCAGTAGGTCTGCAAGCCCATTGGACCCAAGTCATGGTCTAAATATTTGGTCTTCTTGGATAAATTTGCCTCTAATGTGGTACATATAAGACTGTGGTATTATTGGTCAACAGTCAAGTTTAAGTTTCGATATAATGGCAACAATTTTATAGTTAATAAAAGAGAACATAGAGAAAGTACTATACTGTTAAAGAGGCTTATCATTATTTGAAAAAACAATCTGATTCTCTTCTTGAGAATAATACTATTAAAGGCCCCTCTTCTAGTTATAATCTTGACCCTACGGTTTGGAAGATAATTTGGGCAATGAAAACTATTCCCAAAGTTCAAAATTTTATGTGGAAATGCCTCAAGAATATTATTCCAACAGGGGAAATTTTATATAATAAACATTGTATTAAAACAAAATTATGTAAAATTTGTAATTTGGAGGATGAAACTCTTGAACATCTCTTCTTTGCTTGTCCTTGGGCTCGAGCAACCTGGTTTGCCTCACCTTTATCTCTTCTGACTCGTAATGAGAGTACTAAAAACTTTGGTGATTGGTTCCTTAACATTATCAACAGTGGGAATAATAAAAATAAGAACTACATTGATGTGGCTGAGTTAATTAGCTACCTTTGTTGGTTCATCTGGAAATGCAGGAATAATTGTATCTTTAATGGCATTGACCCTGACCCATTATATACTTCTCAATTAGCTGCTAAAAATTGTAGAGAATTCAAAAATAATTTTGCTCCCGATGATGCAAACTCAAATCTGAATGAGCTGAAGGAAAATGATGATGAAATCAAGAATTATAAACTTTGTGAGGATAATCAAAACAAAGGAAAAGGTAATTTCTTTCAACTACCTAATAGTGAGGTTAAGTTTCAATCTAATCAAGGTTGCTCTGCCCCCCAATACTAATATGAATAATATTAAGTTTAATAAGAATAGTTCGAAAAAGAAAAAGAAAAAATGGAAACCTCCTTCTAAAGATTGTTTTAAAATTAATACTGACGCTTCTTATAATGCTTCTGGTTGTGCAATTGGCTTTGTTGTTAGGGACCATTTTGGAAACTTCATAGCTGGGGAGTCTAAGAAGATTGAGGCATCTAATGTTGCTGAAGCTGAAGCACAAGGTGTCCTTTGGGGTTGCAAAATTGCTACAAGCTACCCCAATAATTCAATTACAATCGAGAATGATAATGCAAGCATCATGGAACCTCTTATTTCTAGAACTCCTTTTACTAAATATGATTGTTGTAATATTTATAAGTCTTTGTATTCTTGCACGGAAACTTGTAATCCCTCTTTTTCCCTTATCTCTCGAGAAGGGAACTTAGTGGCTGACTGGGTTGCTAAACAAACCCTCTGTGGGTCTTTGTTTGGTGACTGGGGTTTGCACCCCCCCTCCCCAGTTAGTGCGTCTTTTGTGCTGTGATTTGCCTTCTAGTGGCATTGGGTGATTGCTTTTTGTAAACTCTATATTATCTATTTTATATAAACATTCGACAAAAAAAAAAGTAGGATTTCTATGGGATCTTAATGCATCAAAAGAAAGACATTAGATAACGAAAGAAGACCTACTCGTTGAAGGAATCATTGATGAGGCTATGAATGGATTACATGGTGTCTTTCACACTACAACTCCCGTGTTTGGTTCATCTAATGGTAATATTCAGGAAACTATGATCGACCCACATATGAAGGGAAATTTCTAATGTCCTAAAATACTGCAAGAAATTAAGTAGCATAACCAAAAGGGTTGTCTTAACCTTGTCTAGCTCTGAAATAATATATCAAGATGTTGTCCAACAAATTCCTCTTTTAAATAAATGTCATTAAAGTGCTCCAAAATATTGTAAATGATATAATTTAACTTTTGATGAATAATGGAATAATTGGAATAAGAAAATAGAATATATTTCAAAATTAAAATTAAAAGAAACATATTTGTAGTAGCGTTGCCATAAAATCGATTTGTAGCGCAACTAGGGTGCTAAACTATTTTCAATAATTGTTTTCAAAGGTTTGACTACTACTATCCTGTCTAGAGTGTACTCTCTAAATGAAGATTGGTGTATTGCTCTACTTCCTAGAAATACCTGTTAAAAAATATCTGAAACTAGTGAGAGTTTTGTGACAAGAGAAAACTTTTGTGAGATGTGTA
This sequence comes from Nemophila menziesii, assembly GCA_029959085.1. Lineage (NCBI taxonomy): Eukaryota > Viridiplantae > Streptophyta > Magnoliopsida > Boraginales > Hydrophyllaceae > Nemophila > Nemophila menziesii. The sequence goes on along the minus strand of JARWIR010000017.1, from coordinate 7,262,148 downwards.
TTGGAAATGAAATGGGAGAAGAGGTTTATATAGCTACGAATTAGATAAGCACATAAATGATGCAATTATGTACAAACGTCACATAATCACTATTAAATCATTATACCACAATAACATAGGGATCAAGAAGTAACATATACAATGGTAGCAAGGATCAAGGGGAGGGAGGGGGGGAGGGAATCAACAAACTTTTAACGTAAACATTTTGCATCAACACCAGAAAATGTTTGAGTTTTTGAAACCACCTTAGTTAAATAGTATAAATAAATCCACCCCCATTGATAGACAAATATTTATTTTATTTTAATTTTTTTAATTCCCCAAGACTCCCTAAATCCCAATGTCTCACGACCACGCGACGGACTCAGCTTCTACCGTTGTCATTGCATGTACTGGTTATGGGGTCTGACCGGTGGTAGTGTTAGTGGTGGTGCGCCTGTGGGAATAAATCCATAGAATTATATTCATGGGTATAAAACATTTAAAGATATTAAATGAAAATATTATAAAAACTATTAAAGTTACATTCCCTCCACTGATGTGGGAAGATGAAAGAAGACAGAAAAGTCACAAATCAAAACACAAATATTTAAACCAAGAAGGAAATGTCCCAATGAATAAAAAGTTTTTTATTTATTCAACAATCCTATGCATAGGGATGTAGAAAACAAAGAAGAAGATGTTTTAAAAAGATATCCTCGCAGGGGATGGGTTAAATTATACTTAAAATCCAATGTCAAATAAGCAAAGACTAAAAGGTCTACGTAGTAAAGTGGGGCAACAACAAGATGTCGTCATCAAAGACTTTCTATAGTTGAGACCCCGGCAACACATACTCAACCCGGGTTTCAAGCAAATACTTTGTGATATTGTCTTTTCACAGATTTAGGAAGCGCATGTTTATTTCTTTGTTTTTGAGAGTGTCGTAAAGAAACTAGCCCAAATTTCTTTTAAAAGGAGGCTCCACCTCCACACCCACATAGGTGGTTTTTTAAAAGTGTTGACCATATTAGAGTACACCTCTTGGGTTTTTTCTATAAGATTAAGAACTATGAAGCTCAATCTCAAAATGCGTCGGTGAGTTCATCAAGTCTTATTCAATAGGAACACCTCAAAGAAGCTATTAACTCATTAAGAATAAAGGTAAACCTTATGGTTATTAGTATGTGAGATCATCAAGTCTGTCTCACTAGTACACCCACTTAGTATATAAATTCATTAAGATTATACGTTATCCTTTATTGCACTAGTGTGTGCCATTGGGATGGAAAGAAGTGCACTGAACCATATGTCATTCAGTCTAAGGGCTTTAGCCCCATCCCCCTAGACTTCACTAAGACTACTTCCCTATTCATCCGTTTAGTAAGCAGATTAGATATATTATTCTATGATCTTACAAACTCTAAGACTATCATACCGTTACTAAATAAATGTCATACTGAGGCATATATGATGTGAATGTGTCTCTGCTTTCTATTATAAATTCTATTATGAGAGACATCAATCACTACTTGCGAAGCAAAATAAAGAAAAATTCAACTTCCTTACCATGATGTCACATCAGCAAGAAGACTCCTTAACCACTAGGCTTGTTTCCTAGCAAACTCTAGTGCTATAAACCCAAATCCCATAGTGGAGCATTCTAAATAAGTTTATTGGGAGACTTTCAAGATACATTTCCTCCATATTAGAAAGACACATATCCACTAGTAGAACTCACATCATCATTATTTTGTATACATTTTGAATCACAGTATCCCTCTAGAACAATAGGGAACTTGTTAAAATAAATACTCATACCCATAGTAACTTTCAGTTACCTCATTATCTGAAGTTAGACCTAATTATCACTACTAGGGTTATGTGTATAGTGGCTAAGCCTAGTCATTGTTTAGACAATATCAGGTCAAGTGTAGTTCATTAAGAACATCAAATTTCCTATGCTCTTTGCGTATTTATTTTTGGAAAGAACTTCTCCATTGTTCCTGCTCAGATGAATGATGGGATAATAGGGAGTTCTTGCAGGTACAACATTTAAAAGATTTGAATTTATTCAAAATCTTTTTTATATAGTGAGTCTATTTAAGGGATATCTCAATCCCATTTTAATTTTTTTAACCCCTACGATAACATCTGCTTCTCCCATATATTTTATCTCAAATTTAAAAGTTTGGAATCCTTAGTCCCATTAGCACTTGCATATTAGTTCCAAATATGTGCATGTAATATACATAGAGACATATGAGCACACACTTAGATCCTGTTACTTTAGAGTAAACACATGAACCAGAAGTGTTGACTATAAATCCATACGTTAAAAAGTCGTTATATAATTTTTGTACCATTTTTTGGGTGCATGGTTTAGCCCATACAATGATTTCCTATGTTTACAAACCATACTACCCTAACCAGGTTGTAAAAATTCCTCAGGTTAATCCATATAGATCTTGTTATCTAGATATTTATTAAAAATCACAGTTTTAACATCCATATGATGAACAACAACTAAGGAGATAAGAATTCTTATTTTAGCTATTTTGGTCACGTGGGAATATGTATTAAAGTATTATTGGACTACTTATTGGTTTTCAACCGCCAACTGCAATGCATTTATGCAACATTTTATCGGAGACTGTGTAGTCACATGTCCTTGTCCTCGAGCAACTCAACAAAATATGCTAGGATCAAGAATATAGAGACAAACCAATTCTTGAGTAGCTCACCCATTTCAAGATGTAGTGGGGCCACCCCCAACTTCATCGGGTAATTCTTTATATCTCCTTGTGAACCTTATGCGTGGGTTTTATTTCCTAGTCTAGAATGTACTTCTCGTATGAACTAGTTTAATTTGTGCTAAGGAGACAATTTGGTTTTTTGATCCTGAGTTGGATGAAATTAGTTATTTGTTAGGTAGATGCTACACACATCCTCCATATATTATATGCCCTTGTAAAAACTTAGGTACTTGGTATTTAGGATCAGGTAATTTTATATTATTATCCTTCCTTGCTGGAAATGGGTGTTGTGGTTATTATCTTATGCAGATACACATGTTTAGGCGTTGCTAAAACGTGGATGTCATGGCAATATTTTTGCAAGAACGACCTAATCACACACTATTTAAGCTACGAGCATCTTTTATTTTTATTTTTTTAATTTTTTTTTGGTTACATGGGTTCCGGGATAGCTTGCGCGCACCCGACTAGTCCCACGGAGATATACATGCCTCCCCATATATATTCTCATGGTAAATTAGAACTAGGTTGCCCATGTTCAGGGAGGGGTTCGAGCCTTGTACCTCTTACTTTACACCCGTTAGGGAGGAGATTCGAACCATGGACCTCCCCTTTAAGTGCTGAAGAAATAGCAAGGCTTTGGCCAGTTGAGTTGGGTAGTTGATACTTTATATAGGGTAGTATTGATTATTTTCTTTCTATTTCGCATGTTCCTTAAGTATTATATAGTTTATAGTGAGGTAATACAAGATTTAAGTTAGAGGGCGTAGATATGAGAAATAAAAATACTCTTAAGCTAGGAAGAAATTGAAATTTTTTATATAGGAAGTAATTGAACATAAGTAGTATAAAAATTTTAAATTTGCTTAGGGTAGGATTTTTCATGCCCCTTCAAGGAATTAAACTATGGAAATTATCTCCTAGCTCTATAGCGATTAGAATAGTGGAAAATTGAGTCATCTAGTCGCTTTGATTTATTAAGTCAAAATATGAGTGATAAGTATGTATAAGTAGGTTAGACTCTCCAAAAAGAATTTGGTTGAAGTTTTGATGTTTTACCTTCTAAGGGGACTATTATGGGAATACAGAGGACAAGTTAAATGCCACACACAAGCTAAAAGTATTGAAAACCTGTGGTATTATTACACCTTGAATGTGGACAAATACTATAATCATTAGTAATTATAGTAAGAAGAGAACTCATGAGGATGTTTCATCCTGGTAAATTAAGGTTTTTTTTATCTAGGATTTTCAATCCCAAATCTCGTTAAAAGGATACAATGTGCCTACATGCCACAACTCACATAAAAAAGGGATTAAAAGATAAAAGAAAAATATGTTAATAATGACCCGAATTGGAAAATAATACTACAAGACCATAAAGACGGTGAGGGATTTGATGATGAAGGCGACAATGATTATGGGATTTTCGAGCAAAGAAGCGAGGATAGTGAGATGTTCTATGTGTATGGGAATGTGGAGAAAGAAGAGCTTGAGCCTAAGACAATCCAAAAGGGGAGCAGCCAATCCTTTGAAGTGGCCGCCAAAGAGAAATGAGCACTCTCTTTTGGAACTTCTAAGGGATACGGGCTCCCTTGACTATGTCTAATTTAAGATCCCTGTTAGCGCGCTATAAACCATGAGTGGCAGTATTGTGAAACCATGATGAGGGAAGTGGATTCACATGATACTGTTAGATTGTTAGATTTTAATAAGTGATTTTTTATCCCACCAGAAGTGCTTTTTCATTTGGGTACAGAATGGAGTAAAGATATCTCGGAACCATGGATGATCATTGGTGATTTTAATGATGACCTGAATATAAATGAAAAAACTGGATCGAACCCAGTTAATTTTAACCACTTGAATGGATTTAAAAAATCTACTATACAAAACTCTCTTATGGAAATTAAAACTTAGGTGTTTTATCACATGGTCAAATAGGAGAACCGAGGAGGAATCAGTTAAGAAGAAACTTGATAGAGCTCTAGCATCAAATGATTGGATGATCATTTTTCCAAATTCTCAAATCTACATTCCACCGACCATTCCCTGTTGATTTTACAATACAATCATAATATGAGGCATGGTATCAAACATTTTAAATTTGAATCATTTTGGGTTGACAATATTGAATGCATGGCAGTTGTTGAAAGAGCATAGGGTAGCCCAAGGGAATTCCCATCACTACCCAAGTTTATTGACAAAAGATACGATACAAATGGCAAATTAAAAAAATGGAGTAGGAAAGTATTTAAGAATCACGAAAATCAAATCAAGACTTTTCAAGAAAGACTCACTATTATTAACAAAGTAAAACTAACTATAGAGTTACATCAAGAAGAAGGGTATATAAAACACTGTATATTAAAACAAAAATTAAGTTTGAGTTTGAATTTGAAGAAAAATATTGGGCAGATAGGTCACGTCAAACCTGGCTTACTCATGGTGATTAAAACACTAAATTTTTCACTTATCTACAATACAAAGAAGGAGCATCAACCGAGTACTAAGAATTAAAGATGAACTAGGAATTCTGGATATCATAAAATCGAATTGTATTTGGGGGTGTTAATGATGAGATTAAAGATGAAATATCAAATATTCTGGATATCAAAATAGGTAGCTTACCTGTGAGGTATCTAGTAAGCCGAATAGTAGATGTACATGCTTGTTTATTTATTTATAAATTTAAACGAGCCGAGCTTTGAAGTTAGTGTTCGAGCTCGGCTCGTGAGAATATAACAGAGCTCGAGCTCGAGCTCGAAAGCTCGTTTAAAAGTGTTTCGAGCTCGATCTCGATCTCAAAAGCTTGTTTAAATCTATTTCGAGCTCGAGCTCGAGCTCGAGCTTAAAAGCTTGTTTTAATCTATTTCGAGTTAGAAACCCCTTCTTTTATCTTAGGCTTTTATGGATTAATTATAAGATAGATTGTTGTAAATCTTTTAATTATATAAATTTTTAATTAGAACGTAATTGACTATTGTAAACTATCACTAAATACAATCACGTATTCTTTCTTTGGATTGTTAAATTTTGAATGATCTTTTATAATTAAGTAGGTAGAGGGGGAGAGTGACATGTAAGTGTTGAGATTAGATAAGTTTTTTTAATATAGTAATTGGTTTTAAATTTTTGAATTGTCAAATATCAATATGTAATAGATATTTATAATTTATTTATATTTTTCACGAGCTTTTCAGAAAAGCTCGCGAACGGGCTCGGCTCGGCTCGTTTAATAAACGAGCTCGGTTTTAGGCTCGAGCTCGGCTCGTTTAGTTTAACGAACGATCTCGAGTCAAGCTTTTTCCGAGCCGAGCTCGAGCTGCTCGCGAGCGGCTTGGTTCATTTACAGACCTAGTCAAAATCTATAGAGTAAGTGGGTTAATACAAATATTTCGAAACAAAGGTGTATGTGGAGCCTTGATAAAAAGCAGTATCACTCATGGTTATGGAAACAATTATTGAAAATCAGAAAAGTGGCTTATGAGTTGATATATCATGAAGTTGGGAATGGAAAACTTACTTACATCTTGTGGGATAGGTGGGTGAACAAAAGAAGCCTTTAAGATTTGTTACAAATCCAGTTTGATGAATCTAATTTGAATTGTAATAAAACTGTTAATGAATGCTTTGGAAGGGGCAGGTGGAGAATTCCAGCTTGTATTGGTAAGGATTTCTATCTTATAAAACCTATTGAGTTAGTTGAGAAAGCAGATATTGTGGTTTGAACTGAATGTGAAACAAAGAAGTTTTCATATAAGAAATTTTGAATAGAATTAATGAGCATATAAACAGAGTTTATTGGAGTGATGTTATATGGGCAAAAACATGTGTTCCGCGTTGTTCCTTTATTGCTTGGTTAGCTGTACTGAATAGGCTGCCTACGAAGATAAGAATTAGTGAATGGGGCTTCAATGTATCTAAGACTTTCCATCTATGAAAAAGTGACGATGAAGAAGCAGAACACCTATTTATAAAATGTAAGTTTTCTAATGCCATTCTACAGCGCTTACTTGTTAACTGTAGTATTCAAAACACTGTATTCTCGATTGAAGATCCGATCAAAGAAAGTCAGAAAGCTAATGCTAATCAAGAATGTTTACTTGTGGTTAGCGCGTGTATTACCACCTTTATGTACTTTATTTGGTGCGAGAGAAATCGTAGATAGCATGGTGAAAGAGAGCTCAATGAAGATAGAGTTTATAGCTGCGTTACTTCTTTTGTTAATGTTAAGCTTAAAGGCAGAATTTTCAAATGTAATAGTGTTAGAAAATTAGTTGAGATGATTTATAATAGTTAGTTTATTATCCATGTAATGTGTTGGTCTTGTAATAAATCCATGTAATGAGAGATTAAAGTAGTGGCCTATTTAATAAATGGGCTAAAGGTGTAATAACTTGATGTTGGTGCTTAATATATAAAGTTTGATTTGCTGATAAAAAAAAGATGAACAAGGAATATGTAAAGAAGATATTGCTGAGGTAAAAAATTGTTTTCGAAACTGTTATAAATCACTTTTTAATAAAGTGATAACCAGTGAAGACACTATGGAAAGGGCAACTCCACATATCAAAAAGAAATTACAAAGGAGATGAATGATGCCCTTATAAAACAACCCTCTTTGGAAGAAGTTGAAAAAACGGTAAGAGATCTCTCAACATCTAAAGCCCCAAACCCGGATGGGCTAAATCAGGGGCGGATCCAGAAGCTAAATTGAGGGGGGGCTTGAAATATAAAGAAGTTCGGAGATCAACCCTTTTTCTGAAATTTTTTTAAGTAAAAATAAGATACATAACACATAACGAGAAAGATTAAAATGCAAATATGAAAACCTAACACCATTATGTTTATCGTCTCTCAAATTGATGAGTTTACCCGTTCCTAACTACCCAAAAAATATGTAAACCAACACCATTATATACACTAAATTTATATAGTATCATTAGTATTATATTAATATACCATATCTTATTATAATATTCTAATTTATAAATATGAGAAATAAATCATTTATAAAAATTAAACATTATAAATTCATTAGATTAATGTAAATAATAAAAGACTAAGTAGTACTATCATCAAATTCAAAATTTATTTTGGAAATAATTTTCTAATATATGTATATTTGGGGAAAAAATAAAGTAATTTATTTTGGAAATAATTTTCTAATATATGTATATTTGGGGAAAAAAATAAAGTAAATGCTATGATTCGAACCCCCAACCCCTATATTGTATTCTAATATGTAAAAATACTAAACCACTATGACACAATCACTTATTTGCTCTTTAGAGCATTCACTTTCTATCTAAATGTTCAAAGGAGGATAATTATTTTCCGTGACAAAATTACAGTAACGTATCATAAATTTTACGAGTTCAGGGGGGGCTTGAGCCCCCCCTGGGCCCTACATGGATCCTCCCCTAGGCTAAATGGTAAATTTTATAAAGAATACTAGGACATTATTAGAGATGACGATTTTCTCATGATTCAAGACTTTTTTCGTAATAATATTTCTCTTGATACACTTATAACTCTCATTCCTAAAGGAGAGATTCGAGAGGATCTCGGACATTGATGTGATAATTTTGGGTACAAAGTTATTGAAAAAATATAAGCTACTAGACTACAATTTCTTATGAATGACATTGTATCGCCAAAACAATATGCCATTATCAAGGGAAGGGCTATTCAAGATAGTATTTTCATTGCTCAGGAATTATCTTTCTTCATTAGTAGTAAAAGGAAGATACAAAAACAAATGGCAACTATAAAAATTGACATAGCAAACACTTATGACCAGGTACAACGGGATTTTCTGCTTCCGGTTCTCCGTAAATTGGGTTTCTGTGAGCAATGGATAAGTTGGATAAAAATTTGCATATCTACAGTCTCTTTTCAAATTAATATGAATGATGAGAGATTGATAAAATTTATCCCAAGAAGGGGCCTTAGACAAGGTGACCGTTTGTCACCCTTTCTTTTTACTATCATGGTAAAGTCACTTATTAGTCTCATAGATAATTTTGTTTTGAATCAGTACATCCAAAGTATACAAATTAATAGCTATTGTCCTAGTATTTCACATTTGTTGGTTGTGGACGACTCTTTTTTTTAAACATAGATTATACATGCTTTTAAAGGATTGTCTTAACATTTATTGTGAAGGCTCATGACAAAGGGTTAATTTGAAAAACCAGTTGTTACTTTTAGAAAAGAAATTACACAAGAAAAACAAGTTCTGGTTACATCAATTATTAACATTAAAGAAATAAAAGATTTGAGAAATTACCTAGGAAACCACTTTGTCGCAAAAGATCGAAAGTAGAAATTCTTGAATGGATTGCTAAGAAACTCTTTAAGAAAACAGATGGCTGGAAAGCAAATATTCTCTCAAAAGGAGGAAAGCAAGTTCTTATCAAGTTTATTCTACAAATCATACCTAATTATACAACGTCAACTTTTTCTCTTCCTATCTCCTTTTGTAATAAGCTCATTTCAGCAATCACTAACTTCTGGTGGAACTGAGGTGAACGTAATAGATTTCACCAGATGGCTTGGGAGAAACTTGCGGTTGGGAAACTTCTAAATGATATTGGTTTCAAGGGCTTTCAAGGAATGAATACCTCTCTTTTAGCGACACATGCTTGGAGAATCATGACAAATCAAAATATCTTAGCCTCGGAACTCCTCAAAGGTATTTATTTTAATAATAAAAAATTTATGGATGTAAAACTTAAGCAAAGTAGAACATGGATGTGGGCAAATATTATAGAAGGTAGAGATCTTATCGAAAAATATGGAATATACCAAATAGAAGATTGGGACGACATAAATATATGCAAGGATAAATGGATCGACACAGAATAGGAAATTACAAAACCTAAAGATTGCAATTTAACAAAAGTCAAAGAATTATGAAAACAAGGTACGTGAGACTGAGACCTTGAAATTCTAGATATTTTTTTCCCTAAACCTCTTATTCAATGCACTACTAGAATTTTTACATACAATACTAACAGTAAAGATAAGCTGGTTTGGCTTTTCTCTTTAAATGATTAATATTCTACAAAAACAGGATATAAAGTTTTAACAGATGAACAGATTTCGAAGAAATCGCAAGCAGTTAGTGATATGGAAGATCACAACCCACCATTTTTTAACGTCTAATATACCAAAAAAAATTAAGATATATATTTTGAAAGCGTGTAATAACGCAACTTCTACAAAAAATAACCTTTACAAAAGAAAATGTGTCGACATGAGAAATTGTCCATGGTGCATTAATGAAAAAGAAACGGTTGATCATTTATTGATTAATTGTGATGTTAGTAAAGAAATTTGGGTTGGATCCTCGTTACAAATCAAGATAACAAATACTAGTGATAAGAACATAGGTGATTGGTTCTTGAATATTATTAGGGGGGGTGTATTCAACTGAGAATTTGTTGGATTTTTTGGGACTTTAAAAGTCTAGGGGTATTCAATTAAGATTTTAAAAAGTGTTTTAAAATCCAGGTGTATTCAATTGAGATTTTAAAAAGTCTTTCAAAATTTCGGTGTATTCAGTCAAGATTCTTTTAAATCCTTTAAAATTGTTGGGTATTCAAAAGTAATTGAATTCTTAAAGTCATTGGACTTCATATGAGTTTAATGTTTGAATATAACTAAATCAGATTTTTACAAATCTTTCTAAAAAAACAAAGATTTTATAAACTCCAAATAAAAATAACAACTGAGATAATATTTTTTATGAACTATTTTGCAATTACATATATCATTTTATCTGTTCATGGTCATTCATAAAAAAACTGTATTGTATTCACAAAAGTACTGTACTATAATAAATTTTTCTGCTCATATGATAAAAAAGCTGTATTTGATAAATTGGACCTCCCGTTCAAAAAAAAAAAAAAAAATTAGACCTGCTATTTACGTTCTTCCCCAAACCTATCGGCTAAAGGCAATTCAGCAACTTGGCCTACTATTTTGACTTTTCCTTCACTTTACTAATAATTATTTCTAATCTTTTCAATCTATTTTACTACATTTAATTGTAATTGCCTATCAGTTAAAGCCTTAAAGCATATGATGAAAACAAAATAGATGCTTTTGATTAAGTAAAAATATTCGACCAAAAAAAAAAAAAAATAAGTAAAAATATATCAATTATAATTGTTTTATTTTTTATTTTTAAACTCGATCTCAGTAAGTTATGTAATAATAATACATTGATGGAGATGAATAAATAGAAAATGTATCTGAGAAATAGAAGTTACAAGTTAATATAAAAATTGAGATACAGAGTTTATGATTATAAGAAATCTTATAAACTCTTGATATAAGAATCCGAATTAAAACATTCAGAAGAATTTGTAAAGTATATGGATTTTAAAAATTCAAAAAAATCCAACAAACTCTCAGTTGAATACACCCCCTAAATACTCGGAAATGGAGGATGGGTAAACGATAGAGTTCGAGATCATCTCATGATTTGTGCGTGGAATATATGAAAAACAAAGATGAAAGAAATCTATGAAGATTGCAACGTAGATCGCGATAGCATTATAATATCCACAAATAAACTCATGAAAGAAATATACAAGAGTATGTGGAGTAAAGTCAACATCTCAAAGACCATGACGCAAAAAAAGGGAGAATTACCACCAGCGGAAGAAACAGATTCCGAATCAGATGTTATCTTTTTCTGTGACGCATTTTTTAGCCAACCTTACGAAGAAACGGGAATAGAAATTTTGAAAGTGTATAAAGAATCAAGACATAGAGTCCAATAAAAAGACTCGGTCATGCGTAACTCTGCTCAAGAAGGAGAGGCTCTAGCCATCCTTAGAGCTACGAAAAAAATGCAAAGATCCCCTGTAGAAAAGTAAAAGTATTTTCTCTAACAATCTCGAAATAATCCAAGATTGTGAGTTGGAAAGTTCAACCGATTGCCAGAAGGATCAACCAAATGGCTATCGACTTTGCACCCATCATTTTTCAATTTATTTCTAGGAAGTTTAATAGTCAAACGGATTCAATACTAGATGGGGAAGCTTGTTTTCACTACCCTTTTCTTTCTTTTCCTTTTCTTTTGAATGTTTGTACTAGACCAAAAAAAAAAAGAGTAAAGTAACTATATAAACTATAAGTCTGAAAGTAGTAGATACAAGATGTAGATCTGTAGATACATTAAATCATTTCCACCACCTTATCAAGGTTGTACGAACTCAAAAGCAGTATTCTTCTAGCAAAAAATAGGGATTTTCACATTCATTCTTCTATAACTCTAAATTCATAACTGGGTAGTGGATCTTCTAATTTGCTATCTACTCACAAGAAAAATATAACACACGCCCATGCATTACAAAATGAGAATCATATTTGGGCAAAAATATTTTAGCTAAAAAAAACAGATGGAGATTTAATAAAACTAATGAGAATGAAAATCCTTAAAGCATACGTGGTTCATATGATTGTAATTTATGCCTGAACAAAAGAATTTCTTCTATTTATTAACAACTATCCCAAACACTCCTTCTCTTTTAATAGTAAACTGGCATGAAGAATCAGGCAAATGAGGAGCAAAAATAACCCGCATAAACCTCCTTGAGGTGGTGGTATTGGTGGTGGTAGTGGTGGTGGAATACTCCTCTTCCCTCCATAAAAACAGCCTAATATTAACACAATGTGCCCATGATAATCCCAAAGCAGGACAAACTTTTCTCCCAGAAGAATATAAACATTCAGAATTTCCAATCCTTAATGTAACATTATTATCTAAACCATAAGAATCTGTAAAAACATCCACAACCTGGTTTGTAATCACTACTGCTAGGTTATACTTAACAGCTTGTGCCTTTAACTTACTTGAAATCTTGAAGAACAAGCTAGATCTTTGCTTAAGATCTTTGGGATTGTTATCAAATTCTGATCTGAAAAGAGCCGCCACTGAGTCAATGATTATAAGTTTAATCGGATGTTGATGAGACGGGCGTGAGAGAAGACAATCTATGTGAGGCAAAAGGTCGAGCAGATGGTGGACAGAATGGAGAGGGTGGATGAAGATATGATCCAATGGGTTAGTAGTAGCAGATGAAGGAGGAGGAGAGGAGAGAGAAAGTTGGTGGAGGCGGCGGAACGGAAAAGGGAATTCAGAGTGAAGGTAAAGAGAAGATGCGGAGAGGTGAGTGGCGGAGTGAAGGAGGAGTTGTAGGCAAAGTTGGGTTTTTCCGATGCCACTTTCTGCAACCACCTCTGTTACGGTGTTGCAAGGGATTCCTCCTCCTAGAAATTGGTCGAGTACTGGACAACCAACACTTATTTTTGGTGTTGGAATTGATAGTTTTTGTATTAGATCTTCAGCTCTCATTCTTCAATCATTCGTATATACAATTCAATATTTATATTTAATTAATGAGCTTCTTGAGGAAGAGAATATAGTTATGCTCCTGCATATATGCAAAATACTCGTGTTAAAGCCATACAAGCACAATTACACACAAAGGATATTACAAAAGAGATATCTCTTTTTCAATTTTAAGAGCATCTCTACCTTCAATTGTAATACAATCAATAATCATTACTATATATGATAATATATACTACATAGTGAACCTCGAAGATTCTAAGAAATGTGCACCGATTGATAGAAAATGAATAATTAAGTTTTTCAAAATATATAATTAGTAGCAGAATTGAAAATAACTAGCAGCCAGCAGGAAAATTGAGAAATGGTAAAAAATGAAGTTTGTTTGATGAGAGTGTGTATTTACGCAAACACGTTGTGAATGAATGCGAGCTCGCGGATGAACCATGCATATACACAAATATTTTGTAAGAGAGAGTTTCCTTACCAAAGAGAGATGGTGGCGCGTGGATATTCAGATGTGATGCTGCCACTTGTGGGTCCCAGTGCAGGAGGAGGGTGGGGCGGGTCGGGGCGAGGGCTCTTTTGCTATGAGTTCTTTTTTTTTTTTGGTCAAAGTGCTATGATAGTAAAATGAAGTAAAGTAAAGTATATTCATGTTTTCGACGGAAAAAATCTTTATATACACCCAATACCAAAAATAGATACTAAATATCGCAATCTAAGTATTCTTGACAAAAAAAAAAATTAACTTCAAGTAACGGGAATAAACTACGCTCCACATTTTACGCTAAGAAAAAAACCAATTCTGCAATTCACATGGCAGCTGCGCCGCCCACACTGGCCGGCGGGAAGCCTCCCTCTGACTGCGAAACTGACCCGATGGAGGAGAGCAATCACGTGGTGGTGGCTGCACCTTCGTCTCCAGCTTCGCAAGACCTCCACATGGAGGAGTATCCGGCGTTAAACACTGCTAATCACGCTGGAAGAACAGGAAAACGAACAAGGACAATTCTTGAGGAATCATCCACTGCAACTGCGCTTAATGAGATGGAGAAAGAGCCTGCTGCTGCACATACTGTTCATGCGCTGCAGAATCTGTCTTCTCCTAATGCCGTTCACAAAGGGAACACTTCGGAACCTTTTATTAGACCAAACCTCAGTGGGTGGAAGGGCACAGTTACCGGAAATAATTTAATCATTCTAATTATAGAAGATAGGGATGAAACACGGGCTGGGTATATAATGGGCGAGGAGGATTTTATGGAATTAGAAAACTTAATTGAGGACGATGATCAGGAACTAATAGTCGATACAATACCTACTGTCATTAGGACTAGAGATGAAATTCAGGAAGGGGTTAGGTTGTGGCGTAATTCGGCTGTGATTAGGCTTCTAGGAAGAGATGTTGGTTTTTCATATTTGCTCTCTAAATTAAGGCAGATTTGGGCGCCTAAAGGTCACTTTGAGTTGGTAGATGTAGGACATGGCTATTATTTGGTTAAATTTGAGCAGAGAGGTGATTTCGATTTCGCAATCTCGGGTGACCCCTGGATGATACTTGATCACTACCTTATCGTTCGCGAATGGACGCCTAGCTTTAATGCCGCATCAAATTCAATAACTAAGACCACCGCTTGGGTAAGAATTTCTAATGTAGGTATGCAAAATTATACTGCGCGAATTTTGAGGAAAATTGGGGACAAGCTGGGTAGAACAGTTAAGATCGATCCAATGACAAAAGGAAGACTAAGGGGAAACTATGCTAGGCTAGCTATTGAGCTTGATTTGAAAAAACCATTAGAACCCGTGGTGAGAATCGGCTCTGAGATATGCAAGGTCGAATATGAAGGTCTTCACTTGATTTGTTTCGAATGCGGTAAATTTGGGCATAAAAAAGAAAATTGTTCGGCTAACTTAGTAGATTGTATGGAAGAGGATCGTGTCTGCGATAAAGGGAAAGGAATTATGGTGGAGGAGGTTATAGAGGTGGCGGCCCCGAAAGAGAAATATGGGGAATGGATGACGGTGAGGCGCAGAAATAAAGGTAGTGGGAGAGGTGTAATGAATAGGGGTCCAAAAACTTTCGCGAATAATAACCTTGGGTCTCGTTTCGATGCACTAAGGGTAGAGGAATTTTCAAATGACATAAGTTTTAATGTGCAAAATATATCAAACAAGGGACAAAGTTCGGGCACAAATCAGTTGCTAACAAAGGTAAAATCACACCAGGGACTAATTCGAATAATAAGAAAGTTGGGGGCCTAAAGGACATGGAATAATCCTTGCTCCTAACTTTGAACAAAGAAGGATACTAGTTGATGACATTGAAGTGAGCGAGTTTGGGCTTGATATTGAACATATTGGGGCAAGAAACGCGAACAAGAAAGTGGGTAGGAAGGGTGCAAACTCGGTGAAGTCTCGAACTGATTCGGGTAAATTAAATGGTGCAAAGAGCTCGACTCTGGTGGAAGGCAATAAGGCCTCGGCTGGGATTGTTAGTGTGGATAATAACAATGGTCTTGTGGAGGTTAATATTATTGATGGTGAGAGTAGCCACAGGGACCAATGTGCAATTTTGGAAAAAATTAAAAACTTTGATACAGGCCCTCCAACTCCCCAACATAAGACACCTGCTGAATTGGTCTCTTCCGAAATGGGTCCCCCATCCCCAGGCGAATACAGGAGGAGTAATTCGGTAGCAGCAATGCCTCCTGATCCCATATGGGATGAACCTGATCTTGGCGGCAAAGAGGACTCGTAGTGGCTGGAAAGCCAAGTTCCTGAAACAGGACCTGTAGATGCGTGCGAACAGGTGGATCAACCTAGGAGCTCGGACGATGACATGGACACGGAAGCTCACGCCTAATGCGCCAAGAGGTACCAGTTACTTTAATTATTTTATTTAATGAATTTAAATAGTGTTTCAGGAAGTTCTTGGGAAAGAACAAAAAATCCCATTAATATCTTGGTGTGGAATTGTTATGGAGCGGCTAAGCCTAGGTTCCGACAAGTATTACGCGAGTTGATGATTATTAATAATGTTTGGCTTACCGTGATCGTGGAACCCCGGATTAGTGGAGCGACAACAAACAAGGTTATTGATTCGTTACAGAAAGATAACTCGATTAGAGTAGATTCGGAGTGTTATAGTGGTGGAATATGGCTTCTTTGGAATGATTCGACTATAAATGTTAAAGTCCTATCCGCGGGACGCCAAGTAATAAACATTGAGGTGAGTCAGCAAGGATGTAGATCGTGGATATTTTTGGCTATATACGCTAATCCGGACTATAAACAGAGAGAGGTATTATGGGATGCACTTTACCACACTTTCCATAACATTCAATCTCCGTGGTTAGTTGCTGGAGATTTTAATCAAGTAGGTTTGGAGATTGATAAAAAAGGTGGGGTCTCGGGTGTTTCGAGAAGAATGGAAAAGTTTGAAGAATGGCGGAATAATTGTGGTTTGATTGATCTTGGATTCGAAGGACCAAGGTATACTTGGAGTGATTCTTGGAATACAGGTCAAAAAATCATGGAACGCCTTGATAGAGCTTATGGGAATATTGAGTGGCAAGATCTTTTTCTGAAAACGCGGGTTATACATTTGGCAAGGGTCCATTCGGATCATTTGCCTATTCTAATTCAAGTTTGTCCAACCCAGAGACCAAAAGTTAATCCTCGTCGCTTCAGGTTCGAATCGGCTTGGTGCCTCCACAAAGGTTTCTGTGAGTTCGTAAGCAAGAATTGGGAAGGTGATAACGCGGGTATAGGAGAAGGTATAATTGCTATCCAAAATCAGATTAACATATGGAAAATGGAGGTTTTTGGTGATATTAATCGTAAAAAAAGGGAACTAAATGCGAGAATCAGGGGTATCCAGAAAGCGTTACAGAATTCTTATAATTCTTCACTTCGGGAAATGGGGTTTCGGTTAACTAAGGAATACGAAAGCGTTCTAGAGCAAGAGGAAATGATGTATTTTCAGAAATCAAGGAATAAATGGGTCGAATTGGGAGATAGAAATACACGGTTTTATCAAATTGCAGCGTCTATTCGGAAGAGGAAGGCTATTTGTACTAGACTTTTAGATGATGCAGACAATTGGGTGGAAGAGGAAGGGGCTTTAAAACACTTAGTTAGGGAGTATTTCGAAGGCCTATATGCATTACCGGAGGATAGCATGGAGGGAGGTGTCTCACCAAGGGTAGGGCCTATTGGGGTGGAGACTAAGAGTGAACTTGAGGTTCCGTTTACGGATGAGGAAATTCGCGTTGTGGTTTTCCAATCCAATCCTAATAAAGCCCCTGGTCCAGATGGTATGTCAGCAGCGTTCTATCAGAAATGTTGGTCCACGGTGGGTCCTTCTATTTGTAAGATGGTTCGAGAGGCGATTGAAACAGGTCATCTTCCTTTGGGTCTAAATGGTACTCTAATTCACCTTATTCCTAAAGTACCGGACCCGAATCGGGTACGCCTTTTTCGTCCTATTAGTCTTATTAATTCACCTGTTAAATTTATTATGAAGGCCATAGTCAATCGACGTAGGCCTATTCTATCTAACATTATTGGGCCTTGTCAAAGTAGTTTCTTACCAGGTCGCTCAACAATAGATAATGTGGTACTGGTTCGTGAGGTGGATCACAAGATGCAGCATCTGGTGGGGAAAAAAGGAATTATGGCTGTAAAGATCGATCTCGCAAAAGCTTATGACAAGATTAGATGGGAATTTATAGAAGAAATTGTGAGATTGTTTGGTCTTCCCGAGAGTTGGATAAAGATTATTTTGTCTAGTATGAAAGAGAACGAAATGCGAGTTCTTTGGAACGGAGAGCCTCTGGATTCATTTACTCCCCACCGCGGTATCCGACAAGGGGACCCACTTTCACCTTACATCTTTGTATTGTGTATGGAGAGGTTATCTTTGCTAATTCAGGAGCTTTGCAATACTGGGAGATGGAAAGAGATTCAGATTGGTCGTCAAGGTCCTAAGCTATCGCATCTATTTTTTGCTGATGATCTAATTTTGTTTGGTGAGGCGTCTTTTTTGCAGGTGCAGGTAATACAAGAGATGCTGAATAGGTTCTGTAAAGAGGCGGGGCAGACAGTTAGCGCGGAAAAGTCCCTAATCTATTTTTCCTCAAATGTACCACAACAAATTCAAAGTGAACTTGCGTTAAAGAGTGGGTTTTGCCATAGCTACTCCTTTGGTACATACCTGGGTGTCCCTATTCTCTCGGGAAGGTTACCAAAGGGTTCTATAAAGGCATAGTGGAAAAGATGAGGAATAAGCTTGCTTCGTGGAAGTCAAAGACTTTATCCCTAGTTGGAAGGATCAAATTAGCCCAATCCGTATTAAATGCGATACCGGTGTATCAAATGCAAATTATGAAGTTGCCTAAGTATGTTTGTAATGAGGTGGATAAAGTGATTAGGGATTTTGTCTGGG
This sequence comes from Nemophila menziesii, assembly GCA_029959085.1. Taxonomy (NCBI): domain Eukaryota; kingdom Viridiplantae; phylum Streptophyta; class Magnoliopsida; order Boraginales; family Hydrophyllaceae; genus Nemophila; species Nemophila menziesii. The sequence goes on along the minus strand of JARWIR010000017.1, from coordinate 7,243,589 downwards.
GGTCCTCAGCTTCTGATCGAAAACTACATTGGGTTGCGTGGGACCAGATTTGCAAGTCAAAAGAGTGTGGTGGACTTGGGATAAGAGGTTCCGAAAAGTATAATCTATCGCTATTGGCAAAGCTTGGGTGGAAAATTATTCAAGATGAGCAATCGGTGGCTTGGGTGGAAATATTCAAAAATAAATATTTTAAGAATGGGGTTCTAAATCGAGTTCAAAGTGGGAACGAATCGAACATTTGTAAAGCCATCCTAGCGGGAGTAAATGCATTTCGTGATCGATTTATTGTTCAGAATGTGGATGGTGGAACAAGAGTAAGATGGAAATTCGAAAATTCGGGGGATTTCACGGTTAAATCGGCTTTCTTAAACTTGGAAGTAGCTAGTGTGGACGAATCTTTTAAGTGGGAAGTGATTTGGAAGCTAAAATGCTCCCAAAAAATACGGGTCTTCCTTTGGAGAATTGTGCTTGACCGGTTAGCTACATCGGAAAACCTCTATAGAAGAAATATTCGAGAGTCAAAATCTTGCGCCGTCTGTGGAGCCGAAAGGGAAGATACTATACATGTTTTTTTAAAATGCAAAGTAGCTGTTAAAGTGTGGAATTTAGTGGGTTGTTCTCCTGTTTTCGCAGGTTCTGTTGCAGCTCGCTTTTCTGGAACTGGTGTTGATAGCTTGGCTGGAGGAAGCGGGGAAGCTGCTGCTGGGGCCGGGCTGGTGGACGAACTAGCTGGAGGTGAAGTGCTGATGCAGACTTCGGACAGGGAGCAGCTGATGAAGCTGAACAAGAGTTGGGAGCGAACCAGACTTGGACAAAATGCTCCTGTTCGTGAGCAGGCTGGAATGCAGTCCCGAGGAGTGCTGAATGCTGCTGCCGCGCAGCTTAATGCTGCAGAAACTTCTCCAGCCCCTTCGTGGGGTATTAAGACATGGATGGATGGTCATATACGATCCAAAGCTCGTGCTAATGGGTTTGAATGGCCGTTTGTGTTCGTTGCTATACTTTGGACTATTTGGACAAAAAGGAACTTGATTATATTTAACGAGGGGCAAAGTTTACCTCATGTACTAGCGCTTAAGCGTGAGATTTTTTCTCTAGCCAGTAGCTTTATTCTAGCTTGGGGTAAGTCACAAGATGGTGGATTAGTTAAACTAGCTAGCAATGTTATGGTGAAGTGGGTCAAACCGGATAAAGGTTTTAAGCTAAATATTGATGGGAGCTTTAACAAAGAGAAAGGAACAGCAGAAATTGGTGGTATATTACGAAATAGATATGGCGAGTATGTTTCCGGATATATGGGTGCCTGTGATGTTGTTTCTCCTTTTATTTCAGAGTTAATTGCGCTATATTTTGGCCTTAGATGGATTTGTTCTAATGGCTATATTGAGACGGTGATCGAAACAGATTCGGAGGAGTTCCACGCGCTAGTGAAGGGCGATGGGAGCTCTACTCATCTTGAGATGGACTCGGGGAAACTCCATGCGCTAGTGAAGGGCGGTGGGAGTTTAGGTAGTCGGTACGTTTCGATCATGAGAAAGTGTTGCGTGTTGTTGCGAAAGTTCCCGAACATCGAGGTGACTCATGTATATCGCGAAGCTAATTTTTGTGCCGATAGATTAGCACGAGAAGGAGCTTTGTTGAATACTCATCCGGAAGTGCTTAAAGATCCACCAAATTTCCTTTGGAAGTTGATTACTAGTGATAGGAGTGGTCGTGCGACCATTAGGGTTGTACTAGATAGTTAATAATGCTCGTGTTATTGATGTAATCATTTGTTCTTAACGGCTTCTTTTAGCCTCTCTTATATGCAAAAAAAAAAATATCGCATAAAAATACAATCAGCTGTCTTTAAATATTTCCAAAGGTCCAAACTCTCATAAGAAACTTTCAAAATATCATCCCATAATTTCATCATTTTTATATGAGATTTTGACCAAAAAATTTTAAACACACACCCCCTAAACCTAACCCAACCTCCTTATTTTGTTCTTCTTATTAGGGACTTAAATAAGATTTTAACACTATAAGCTAAATTTTCAATTACATTCCTACCCTTTTTTGTTTTTTCCCACTATATATACTAACTTTTGTTTTTTATAAATCCCAAAAATCATTTCCCGTCACATTCTTTCTCTCTCCTACTGCTTCCAGTAACCTCTCTCCTCTCTCACCAAACCATCTATTTTCCAACGAGCACCACCACCACCACTGGCAACGACTATTGTTGCTCTTCTTCTTCTTCTACTTCAGCAATATGTTTCAACAAGGAAACACCACAACAAGTAAGGGGTCAAGTTATTGTCGAAATACAGATCACGAGAGACGGAGGATCTATGAGAATACTTGGGCATACCACTATGTAACAAATGAACAAAAGTTGAATCATTAGAATGGATAACGAAAAAACTCTTTTCTAAGAAAAGGGTGGAAGGCTAAAACTATGGATGGAGGAAAGTAATTACTAATCAAAGCAGTCTTACAGGCAGTACGGGTATACACGATGTTTATCTTCTCGTATCCTGTTAGGAAATTGCTGTCGGTAATCACAAATTTCTGGTGGAGCTAGGTAGAAAGAGAGAGGATACACTAGGTAGCATGGGAAAAAATGGCAGTTGATAAGTTACTTGGAGGATTAGGCTTAAGGGACCTCAAGAGAATGAACAGTGCTTTCTTAGCAATGCAAGCATGGAAAATCATGTCCCAACCAAATATATTGGCAGCAAGCCTCCTAAAAGGTATATATTATCCAAAAACTGAGTTCTAGAGTTGGACTACTATAATCGAAGGGAGAGACTTTATAAAGAAATATGGGGTGCACCAAATAGGAAACGGGGAAAAAGTAAACATATGGAATGATAAAATAGATAAAAACATCATGGAAGATAGAGAAACCACAAGACTGGCAATTGGAAATAGTAAGTCAATTATGGAGAACAGAAGAGACAAATGGGTTACAAAATTACTAGATAATACGTTCCCACAACCACTTATACCAGAAATCACAAGGATTTGACTACTATATATGGATCCGGAGGACATGTACATATGACCCTTCTCAAATATGTTCAATACGCCACGAAGTCAGGATACAAATTACTAAAATAAGAGGAACTAATAAACGAGCCCCAATCAACAATCGCAACATCGAACATTAAGCATACACTATGGAACACGATCTGAAAAGAAATTGTTCCAAATAATTAATAATATTCATTTGGAAAGCTTGCAATAACGTGATACCAATGAACCACACCTTAGCAAAACAAAAATTTGCAGACTAACATAAATGCACGTGGTGCTAGTTAGAAGCGGAATCAGTGGAACATCTTCTTATAGGATGCAAGGTATTATAGGCAGTATAGACAGCTTCAACATTAAATATTAAAGCAAAACAAGACGACACGCGAAACATCAGAAATTGGAGAATGGATATTATAACAACTTATACTGACATGGATGGGAACGGAACAAGGTCACATATTATATCCTTATAATCATTTGGAACATATGGAAGGAAAAACTAAAAGCATTACACGAAGAAACGATCATCGATGTGGAAAAAATTTAAAAATGACCCACAACCTTATGGAGGAAATTCATGGGTCACAATGGAGACAAACGCAAAAAACTCACACTCAAAACACCGCTAACATTTCCACTAGGCACCAAGAAACAAAAAATACAAGTGACGCAACAATTCCTGGGACACATCTTTTGCTAATAGGTACAAGAAAATGGGATTTGGGGTTGTACATAACATAATGATTTTATTTACGGTTATATAATTTGATTTTCCCATCCCTAGTTACAGGCATTTGCAGCGTAGGATGAATGGCCAAGCGGACAAGTTTGCGAAAGTTGCTAGATATAGGGCCACAGGTGGGACAACTGATCCGACCTCTATCATGGAAGGTTTCTTACGAATGAGAATCAGATAATGGAACCGGAACTTCAGTTTCTATATTGTCAAAAAAAAAGTCACCTGTTCAAACTTCTTTGTGGCACTCTTTTAGGCCCCATATAGTTGAAATAAAAAAGCCCTTACATGACTAACCTAGCTAAACAACAACATTTTCGAAACAAAAAAAAGTTAAACAACAACATCATTTTAAAGAAAAAAAATCACCTGAATTAAAAAAAACATAAACAACAATAAAGCGCAAGGGGTGAAACGAGCAGTGGTTGACATATCTCCGTCAAAAGCACCAGGAACGGATAGGCTAACATATAAATTTTACCACGAGTGTCGGGACATTGTCAAAGAGGATGTCTTCCTCATGGTTAACGAATTTTTTCATAATAGTATTTCGCTTGAACAACTAAATGACACACTGATCACTTTGGTCCTGAAGGGAGAAACGCAAAACACAGTCGGAGATCACCGTCCAATCGCTTGAGTGAATTTCGGATATAAGATCATGGCTATTGGCCAATAGATTGCAGAAAATTATGAATGACATTATTTCACCAACACAAATGACTTTTATAAAAGGACGAGCTATTCATGATAACATTATAATAGCACAAAAGATATCCTTCTTCATGAATAGAAAGCCAGTAAAAGGGTTTTTTCGTTAACGTATTATTGTAATTTTAGTTTTTTTTCAAGTAATTTAAGTTTGTAATAGTTAGTATTTATCATTTTTAGGTAGAATATCTTCTTTTGATGTACGGATACCGCGGAAAAGATCTGGTGCCAAAATTAAAAAGAATCAGTTGAACATCTCCTATATTATTGCCCATTCAATCAATTCATTTGGGCTGGATCGGCTCTTAAAATTAAGATGCATGAATATGAAAATATTGATCTTGGAACTTGGATTTTAAATATCATTAAATCTTATTCTGAAGGGGATGGCCAAAAATAATTGTTCAACTGTTTTTTTTTTTGCTAATCTGGAACAAATGGAATGCAAAAATGAAAATTATAGGTTCGAATACACAGTTAGATGTTGATAATGTTATTAGATCAACAAACATCCCAATACATGAATTATTTGGAAAAAATTGGAGTCCAAGAGACATCGGTAACAACTAAATAGGTTTCTGAACAAAATAAGACTTTTGAACGGATGCCACTTATTGACATTTTTTTATGTGTGATGCGTATCTTCATCAATCTTATGAACCTACACGAATTCGAATTGTACAAGTACATAAGTAACAAATACCAAAGGTACACTTTGATTCGATGCAGAGATTGCTAATTTAGCTCAATTAACTACTTTATAACATCAATTTATAGTGATTAAACTTGAGATACAAAGACATCAGAATGTAGCAGCAACAAATGTAGTGAAAGAGGCACAAGGTTGTCCACATTGTGAGGTACTGAATCATACATGGGAAGAGTGTGAAGGAAATCCAGCATCTGTCTATTTCATATCCAACCGATGAAATTACCAATTTGGTAACATAATTCATCCAGGTATGCAGTATTCATATCCACAGAGGGGCCGCAAATCAAGGAAAATATCAACCTCGTTCCCAAAATAACTCTTACCAACTGAGAGGTCAGAATCCATATCAAGGGAATCAGAATTTTAATCAACATGCGGGTAGATTTGGGTATAGCTTCGTACCAAGGGTTTTGGGAGTTTTTATGAACCTAGCTAAGTGAGGACTCGAGGCGTGACTAAACGATTTAGCATCATTACAAATGTAGATTACCATTTCTCTACGGGTGAGTTCGATGTTAGAGATAAAGGATTTTCCGGTTTGGGGGTATATTGTAGATTGTTTTAGTTTATTCATTGCCGCATGGGCCGATTTAATATGTCTCGATAATTTAGCTGTAGATTTATCGGCAAGTAAGGAGTAAAAGATTTTGCATAACTTACATTCCGCCCATCCCGGACGTGGTTGGCCCTTAACAAAAACATCCCACACCGCTGATCTTGGTGCTCTTGTCTGTTTTGTTGGTGGTTGTTGTTCCTCCGGTGTCTCGGATTCTTCCTCACGGTTGGATGTGTCTTCCTATGTTGGGTTTCCTTGGGTTTGAGATTGACTACCCATCTCGGATCTAGTGCCGTCTAGATACTCTTCGGCGTCTTCAGCTGTATATTGATAAGTTATTTTTTTAATGTTTAGTTTTTAATTATTCTTGAGTTGTTAGTTGAGGTTTATACCTTCTACGTCGCTATAAACGGTATTTGCGGTTAGCATTGCTTGTCGAGCAATCATATATAGCATCAATTTCAACTTGTAGTAGGGCAGCCTGTTCATGGTTTCCACGATCTCTAGGACTAGAACCTCACCCACTGGATCTTGATGAAGACATGATATCTAAATACACGAGGTATATTTTTAGTCTAAGTTTATTTACATAACATAGTTTAGTTTACTTAGAAAGTCTAGTTTGGTTTAATTATAAAATATAGTTAAGTTATGCTGTATTTAGAAAATAAGAGTTATAGTTTATTTAGAAAGTAAGACTTATAGTTTATTTGGGAAGTAAGAGTTATAGTTTATTTAGAAAAATTAAGTTATAGTTTGTTTAGAAAAATAAAGTTAGGTTGTATTTAGAAAATAATAGATATAGTTTATTTATAAAATAAGAGTTATAGTGTATTTGGAAAATAAGAGTTAAAGTTTGTTTAGAAAAATGAAGTTAGGTTGTATTTTGAAAATAATAGATATAGTTTATTTATAAAATAAGAGTTATACTGTATTTGGAAAATAAGAGTTATAGTTAGTTTAGAAAAATGAAGTTAGGTTGTATTTAGAAAATAATAGATATAGTTTATTTAGATAATAAGAGTTATAGTGTAATTAGAAAATAAAAGTTATAGTTTGTTTAGAAAAATGAAGTTAGGTTGTATTTAGAAAAATTAAGTTAGGTTGTATTTATAAATAATATAGTTTATTTGGATAATAAGAGTTATAGTTTGTTTAGAAAAAATTAAGTTAGGTCGTATTTAGAAAATAATAGATATAATTTATTTGGATAATAAGACTTAGGTGACTTTTGTTTTTTTAAGTAATAAGTGCTGAATGCTGAATGAACATCTGAATAGAACTTATTCTGTTAAGAGGCAGTGTCTGAATGATTCAGACTTTTCATCAGCTCAATGGCATTAACTCAGTAAAGAAGTTTGTTCAGTCTAGGTGGCCTCAGCTATCTAAAACTAATGTTACTTATTATACTATAGGGGAGTATAAAGACTCCCTTCTTGAAACTGAATCAGATTTTTGCACAATTAAGTGGATTCTTGGACGTGGTGTGTTTGACAAGGTTTATATTTATGTTACTGATTCCAGGACCCCCTCCTTCAACAATATATCCTCTCCAGAATCACATGGCATTACTAAACCTATCGCCGCTGAGCCTATTCAGTCTGTTGTTGCCTCTACCCCTGATCCAGCCTATTTTATTCATGAAAAGAAGGCTATGTTGAGTGATTCTTGGAAACTTGGCTTACAAGGTGTTGGACAGTGTTTTGTGGGTGGTGCTGAGCAGTTCCGTTCCGTTCTTTGCAAGCAAGCTGCCGTTGATGGGTTCGATTTCGACTACATTCACAATAATAAGAATTCTCGCATAAGCGCTCAGTGCTTCTACAAGGTCGAGACGGGTTGCAAGTGGTATATATACGTATCACGTGATAAGTCAAACGGATTTTGGTATTTGCGTACATATAGGAATAATCACACGTGCGGTCATGTTTACAAGAAAACCTCACACTCCCGGTTGGATTCTTCAATTCTCAGTCGTGTTATTTACGATGAACTTCGTTCTAAACCAGCTTCCAGGCCTAGAGAGATTCAGTCTGTCTTAAAGGAGAGTTATGGTTTTGATATCTCGTACAAAACATCTTGGTCTACTATCCATAAGGCCAAGGATAATCTATACGGTGATATTGGATCTAAACTGGGCGAAAAATAAAGGAAAAATGAAAAGGCTGAAACCTGGATCGCGGTGTACCGCGGAGTGGTCCGGTGCACCGCAAAAGCGTTCGGCAAAGTGAACAAGAAGGAATTTTTAGGTTCTTTTAAAAACACCCGAAACACATTCGAAACTTCCCCAAAAGATTCGGAATGGTATAAAACTTATAAGATTGTATTTGTTTTGAAAAGAAACAACAAGGAAAAACCCGAAAACACATAAAACAGTTTATTTCACAAATACCCCTATATTTTCTAAAAAGTGCAAAAAGACCCAATGTAAAAAAGCAAAGCAATATTGAGCATAAAAAGGTCAAGACTCACAAGATATTAGCACATAGAGGATAAAGCACATAAACACATAATAACACATAAAAATAAAAAAGAAGAAAGGAAAGAATTCACCGTATTTTCCTTTTACGAGGTTTGAGCGTCTTTTTGAATATAATTCCATTTTCTTGACGCTCAACACCTACAATGAATATTACTATGGTATCCGAGGTGGAATGGATCCGGAAATGTTATTAGCATTTGTCACGATCCATATTGGCTTTTCCCACGAGGGTATCAAAGATCCGTTTTCAAGTTGTTCGTGGTAATGGCATGTATAAGCATGATGACCGGGTTTACCACAATAATTGCAAGAACTTCTTTTTCGAAAAGAACTATCATGTGAGGGTTTTGAACACGAACTTTCCTCATTCTTTTCAATATCCAAATTATCACTCAAATACAATTTTTCTTTAAAAAGACTATTTGGATCAAAAGGAGTGATATTTAAAAAGGGATGATTTTCTAAAGTTTTAAGAGCGAGGGAAAAAACTTCATCCAATTTTTTAAAACCTTCTATATTTTTCTTCATAGGATGTTGACTTTTATTTGAAGAAAAAATGTTTTCAAAACAAGGGTTTTTAGTATTCCCTAGAATATCATCTAAAGTGATGCAACATTTAAAACAATTCTTTTGCTCAACTTTAGCCTTTTTTAACAAAAGGTTATTCAAATGGATTTGAGAATCAAGAATTTTGAGAAGGGATGAAATTTGCCTAATATCATCATAATTATAAGGAAGAGATAAAGAGTTAGGATAGATTGCTACCTCATGGTTTGGTTTAGAATTGTCATGAGATTCATCATGGATTAAGATTTCTTTTTCTTCGTCATTCTCGACAATTCCATATAGAAACTCCAAACGATCCCAAAGCTCTTTTGCGGAATTACAATCTAACATTTGTGAGAAAATTTCTTCGGAAATTCCACAAATTAGAGTGTACATCGGTTTTGCATTTTGAGTGAGCTTAGCCTTATCCTCAACGGTGAGTTCATCATAATCTTTTTCTTCTTGATTTAGCTTAAGAACTCCCTCTTCATTTAACTCCTCTTTATATGGAACGAATGGACCTTCCATAACGATTCTCCATTGATCGGGATCTTCGGCTTTGATAAATTCCTCCATTTTTGTTCTCCAAGCAAAATAGTAAGTTCCTACAAAAAGTGGAGGTCGGGTAGAAGACGACTCTTCCAAAAGATTAAATTCCATATCGTTTACTCTACTAACGATTAAGCTATTTACGTAGAGTTAGGCTCTGATACCAATTGAAAGTCCTAGAGGGGGGGGGGGGTGAATAGGATTACTAATAAGATTAATGCCTAATTAAAAATCTTTTGGACAATTATAAGTTTAAGAGAAAACTTCTAAGTCAACTTAATATATCAAACACTTATGGGATCATGCAAAGGATAAGCTAAAGCAATGATATATAAGTTTAACAAGTAAATCGACTATCTAATCTCTTACTACTCTAGATGACAATATGTTAGGTAAACTAGATAATCAATATCACAATATTCATACTAGCATATTATCAAACATATAAAGTGCGGAAAGTAAATAGAGTAGGGATAGAAAGATACACACGATTTATAGTGGTTCGGTTTCCCTACATCCACTACCTAAGGAAGCCTCCTTAGGATTTCAAGCTTTTCACTAAGCTCCCGTGTCTCTCTTAACCGGGTCGAGAACACAATAACCCTTACAACCTCTTCGATAACACGAAGGACAAACTCTTGTGTAATCACAACACAAGGACACCAAGTATACTCCCTATACTTGAATTCTCTCTTAATCTATCTATTACAAGACCTAGACTTAAGAGGATAGATACAAAGTGTTTAAAGGGGTGAAACTACTTTGCTAGATAATCTCCTAAAGAGTAGATATAACTATAAGCATGTAAACTCCTCTTGAGTAGATAGAACCTTGTGGCTTATTTGATTAACTCCTAGAATGAGTTGGATAGGACTTATAAGCTCACTAAGATTGATTTTGACTATGTATAGCTCTTGACACCTTCTTGAATGATAACAATTAAGCTCCTTAATGTTTGTAATTAGTTGGTGTAGTTGTAGCCTTCAAAGAGCTTCAATTTATAGCTGAAAATTGCTTCCAACGGTCATAAGGCTTGGGTCCAACGGATCTATTAATTTCTCAACGGATATATTTCTTATGACTTAACTTTTGTGCAGAAAAACCTTCCTTGCGGTGTACCGCACCTCAACGGTTAGATTTTCTATCTCTCTGACGGGCTAGCCATGCACCGTGCCCTGGTCCGCATTCTTGGTCCGGTGTACCGCGCCATAGGTCCGGTGTACCGCACCAAACATCTTTGATAGAATTGACCTATGCTTTGATGCTCGGATCAATAAATCTTCTTCACGAAAGTTGTAGGTAACATCATTCTTATAAACATTGCAGTTGATCATTAAGGCTATATCTCAAGGTATATAAAGATATGAATAAAAGTATATGTAATGAGATATAATAAGAATGGAATGAAAAGTGTTTTTGATGAACAATAGTACAAGATAGGATGAATATAACAAGCGTAATTAGCACACTAATCATAAGAGGATTTGTCATATTAAAACAACCTATTAAGGGAGGCTATATGCCAAAAATTACCAATTACATGAAAAGTTTGCTTAGGAAGCCTTATTGACACAGGTAAATCCTATTTGAAACTACCGATAGCGAATTGGAACCGATTAATGAAATACTACATAATTCACCCTTACATGTTTAGAACGGCAAAACTAGTGGGGATTACATGCTAAACAACTCGAGCTATATTCTCAAATCACTTCTCTTTCATCTTTATTTTCTGTCTTTTTAATTCCTAGTTTTAATTTAGTTTAATTAGAAAATCAAATCCATCTTTATTATCTTTACTTTTATCTGCGTTTAGTTGTTCTAGCTTTAATTTATTGCACTTGATTATTGCATAAGATTCCCCTAACATTCGTAGTCTTTGCGGAACGAATCTTAATTATTTAACTAAAACTTGCATACGATCTGTATACTTGCAGAATCGTGTAGCTTTAGGGTGTTATTTGCACGTTATTTACATCTTATTTTATCACACCCTAGGCCCCACCAATTACGTAATACACTTGTTCCCTAGTAACTCCTCTTACGATATAAGCATCACAAATTTGCATGAATTTCTGAATATATCAGATCGGATCTTGATGTGCAGCACCGCTGAATAGTCCATGAGCTGCAAACTGTGTTAACATCCCTGGATCAGGCTTAAATTTAGCGGCTTGAATTTCTGGAGCGCGAATTCCTCGTGGCTCCACTCTAAACTCGATGGGTAGCTCAAGTCTCCTTGGGTTCTCCATCTGTACTATCTATAAAACAAAAACTAAAAGACAAAAGCGTAAAATAGAACTAACTGAAATAAAAGCAAAAGATATATGCACAAGGACTAACGATGTAGTCCCCGGCAGCGGCGCCAAAAACTTGGTGGAGCCTAGGGTGTGATAAAATAAGATATAAATAAAGAGAAAATAATCACCCTAGACTGAGCACGGTTCTGCAAGTATACAGATCGTATGCAAGTTTTAGAAAATAAGTAAGATTCGTTCCGCAGAGACTACGAAGGTTAGGGGAATCTTATGCAAGAATCAAGTGCAAATAATTAAAGTTAGAACAAATAAAACGCAATAAAAGTAAAGACAAATAGATATATATTTGGTTTTTGATTAAACTAAATTAAACTGTGTTAAAACTAAGAATTAAAAGACAGAAAATAAATACGAAAGAGAAGTAGTATGAGAATATAGCTTGAGTCAATAGCATGCAATCCCCACTAGTTTTGCCGTTCTAAACATGTAAGGGTGAATTATGTAGTATTTCAATAATCGGTTCCAATTACGCTAGGTAGTTTTAAATAGGATTTACCTGTGTCAATAAGGCTTCCTAAGCAAACTTTTCCTGTAATTGGTAAATAGTCACAAGAACTAAACCATAGTGATTATCTAATTAGGTTGATTTGTCAGATCTACCGAATACTAGACGTTATGTGCTAAACATGTAATTAAACACTGTTGTCAATGGTGACCTAATTACTATATGGTAATTCTATGTGGGTGCACTCCACAAGAACACAGAATATAAATCCAAACACATAAACAGAGAATAAAAACAATAATTCAATTTAAAACATTAAATTCCCAAATTAGATAGATGTCAATCAAAACTAGGGTTCATACATATATGCTAAAACTCAAGCTAAAGAAATTTAGTTCATGAAAGAAAAGAAAGAAATTACAAATTCAAAGGTAGAAGAAGACATAATGATGATCAGCTCCTTCCAGACTTCTTTTCTTGTGTTGTAAGCTTCCTCTTGGTTTCAGGTTTCATCAAGGATGATTTAAGAGTGTTAAGAGGCTGTATTTATAGTGTATAGGTTGACCTAATTCGTTTCTTGAAGGAGAGGCTAAGTAATGGACTCCAAGCCCAACTCAAATTCGTATGGAAATAAAAATAATTACTGCTGAACTGTTTTGAGCATATCTTCTTCGTTATTGGTCGGTTTTTGCTCCACAATATACCAAAAATAATCGTCACAGAATTATCTACGTCCCTATTAAAGGAATATTCCAAAATCAGCTTCCTTGTTGGAGTTATCACCACTTCTTTAGGCGTTGCTGCAGAAATTCAGATTTAGGCAGATTTTCATTTTCCATGTTTTTAGCCTTTGTTTCCTATATCTCCAATTACCATGCAAATCTCTTTCCATATGTTGTAGTCTTTGACTTGGACTCTAATTAATCTCCATAATTATCTTTAAAGCTTCATACTAAATAAACAATTAAACCAAATATGCTCTAAAAATATTATGTTACTAAATCAAGACTCAAAATAGGAAAGTGCACTAAATTAAGCTAAAATCAACCTATAAACTAATAAATACGCCTAAAATGATGTCTCAGAAGTATATTTTATTATCACAAATGAGGAGACATCAAAAATGTTGGGTTCGAAGCTTGTAAGGAAATTTGCCTTGAAATAAAAGAGAAAGAGTAAGAGTAAGTACCGCATGCTGCAGAAATTGCTGTGGAAATTCCCGAAATTGAGAAAGAATCAACCAAGTCTAGCCCCGAAGACTCTGAATTTTCTGACGATTCATCTGAAAGATCTGAATTTATAGAACTTCTGAGAGATATGCAAGAAGAAATTATATCGGTTATCGAGTTACAAGCTACTAGAGCTAAAGAAAAAGAGGAAGAAGCCTAAAAAAGAAGAAGAAGTTACACCTGCTGTGCGAGAAAAGAAAGAAGAAGAGAAGGTGGAATCGCCACCTGTTGTTTAAACGATGTCACCACCTATTCCTAAGACAAATCCTAAGGTTGACATTGAACTCAAGACATTTGTAGAGGTGTATAGTCCGGAAAATATCAATGCCCAGATGCTTGAAATTGCAAAGAAAGGGCTTACACCACAACAAGTTTTCAGGCAAGTTATTCCAAATAAAGAAGCGAGTGTAGAAGACAGAAAAGATTGTGGCTCATACTGAGAGAGTCTCAAGAAGAGTTGAACCACTCAAGCTCAAATATCCAGGAAGCTTTAATCTTCCTATTCAAATCTGTGGTATGCTCAAGATGAAAGCCATGTGTGATGTGGGTTCGAGTGTGAATATTATGCCGAAATTCGTGTTCGATAGGCTTGGGCTGAAGAAAACAGAGAAGGTGCCTGTGAATTTACAATTTGTGGACAGCTCAGTGGCAAAGACATGGAGATCAGTGGAGGACGTTCATGTCCGAACAAGTAATATCAACATCCCTCCTGACTTTGTTATTCTTGATTATGATGCAGATAACAAGGTTCCAATTATACTTGGAAGGCTGTTCTTGGCCACAAGTCAAAGCATCATCAACTTCCAAGAGGGAATATTTACCCTTCGTGCTTAAAACGTGTTTGAGACATTCTATGTCTGGGGTAAGAAACCAAGGAAGTTAGATCCCACAATTCCTGTCATTCACATCCTTTCACACTACAAAGTCTCAAAAGAAATTCACATAAAACCTGTGGATACTACGCCAATAAGTGAGTTTGGGGTCGGCCATGAAGTTGTATGGAAAGCCCACAACCCCGAGAATAGGCCACGAAGTCACAAGGATTCGTGGATGGGACCATTCATAGTCACGGAAGTTGTTTCAGCTAAGGTGATAGAAATACGGCCCAAGAGGGGCATTAAACGAAGGTTAGTAGACCTTCATAGCCTTACTCATTGCTGGCAAGGCTATATACGCAAATATTGATAGAGGTAATGTGTCTAACTTTGAAAGACGTTAAACAGAAGTGTTGTAAGGGAGACAACCCGCAATTATTATGTTTTTATGTCGTTAATTTATGTTTAGGTTAGTGTTTTTAGTTGATATTGCATTATTGAGTAAGGTATTAGTGTTTTTAATGTTCAGGTACTTAAGAAAATTGAGTTCGGGAGAAAAAGAACAAAATTTGGTGAAAACCAGAACTCCTGTGCGATACACTGCACGAGAGTTCCGGTGCACCGTAGGTCCAAAATCGTGACAACGGTTCAGAAATTAGGTCCAACGCCGAGAAGAAGAGGAGAAAACCGTGTCGTCATTGGCGACCACGGTTCAGGTCAACAGGTCAGTCCGGTGCACCGCAACTCAGAAAACCGTGACAACGGTTTGTAAATCAGGTACATTGCCGAGAGCACTTATGCAAAACCGTGTCGACAACTCGGGACCACAGTTTCAAACCCTCGAGTCTGGTACACCGCACCGCAGATCCGGTGCTGATGTCTCCCTTTTTGTTCTAATTATATGCCCTTAGGAGACATCATTTTGGATGATTATTTGACTAATTTGATAGACTTTTAGTGTTAATTCGTTACATTTCATTATCCCTCCTTGGATTTTAGTATTTTTCATTTATTAAGCCTTTGCACGTTAAATGGGTTGTTTTAGTACAAAGTTTGTAGGTACATGATGCTAGTAAGGAGAGGAATCGAGAATTAATGTCTTAGATGGTGTAAAGAAGTCAAAGGCGAGAAGAAATATCCCGAAGAATTGACAAGTTGAAGCTGCAAATCTGGAAGGCTGATGTTAATTGCTGATTTCGATTTACGTAGACGTGGATTTAGTCTTTGAGTTGTAAAGAATATTTATTCCTTATTGAGTTATGAAGATTTAGCAACTTGAACTGGTGAATTCGGAGTTGATTTGAGAAAGTTACAACTGTTTTAGTGAAGGTTGCACACCAGTTACAGGATTTTAATTAGAAGATTGGACTTGGGCCATTTAATATTACACTAATTTACTTAAGTCAAGCCCAAATCCGATCTTAGCATTATAAATAGACCTTTTGATTCTTATTTTACAGACAACTCAATTAACACAAGTCAGAACGTCAGAGAGAAAGTCAGAAGCAAGAGGAGAGAAGAAACTGAAGCTGGAGAAGCAATTCTTCCATCAACAGTTAATTCAACCCTTTAATTAGGTTCTATCTTTTATTTATGTAATTGACAATGAGCTCTTTTAATTTTTTTCCTTATTTTTTAATTCCTTTATGAACTAAATTCATTTGTGCTTGAGAATCGCTTTAATGGGTTGAACCCCAATTTATTTAATTAGTGTTTTTGAATTTGAGATTGAAAGATTTAATTTGAATTGGGTAATTTAGTATTTTTCTATTATCTTGAATTTATTTACTGTCTTTGAAGTCATAAATAAAAAATAGGAATTAGTAATTAAGTTATTCATTATAGTGGTGTAGTGATCACCTTGACGGGGCGTTTGGTTACTAAACTAGGCAATAGATCTAAGATATAAATTATTGATCCTGATGGACTTAGTTAATCGTATAGCCAATTGGGTAAACCACTTGACCTTTAAAGGTAGCCTATAATCGCACTGACGGGGTTTGTAGTACCCTAGGATAGCTCCTAAGTCCACCCTGACGGGAGTTAGGAGAAACTCGAATCCCGGCTAATACCAAATCCCGATTCATCCCTTAAACGAAAGCATTGATTAAATAGGTTTAGGCGAAACCCTCGCGAAACTCAAGTACTACTTCTCATTCTTGCGTCTACTATATTTTATTTACTTGCGTCTCATTTATTTGCATTAGTTAATTTTGTATTTTACATTAATTGCACTTTAGTCCTTAAACAAAAACCAAACAAACTTTTATATTATTTACTTTTCGCATCATATAAACAACTATTCACGCTTATTTCATAACATTCAAAGTCATATCCAATCCGTCCCTGAGATCGAAATCCCGTTTCCCGGATATTACTTGGACGACCCGTACACTTGCGGTACGTGTCTTTCCTTTTTAAGGGTGTTATTTTATAACACACCAGGAGACACCAACAGACACCAGGTGCACCATAGGCCGCCGCCAAATCAAGAATTAAAAGGTTTTTACATCCAAATACTTCCCCACATAATTATAAAGAAGATTCAACCACCCAAATCATATCAAAACACGTACAATCCTAGAATCAAAAGCCAAAATTTTAGAATCTTGACCAACAATTTCTTAAATCCATACCAATAAAGCAAGAGTTCATCCTACCCACATAAAGATTCTTCATCGTTACACCTTTCCTAATGGTGGTTGATGTCTCCCGTTTTGTTCTAATTATTAGCCCCTTGGAGACATCCTTTTAAATGAATAAATGACTTGTTTGATAGACTTTTAAGCTTATTTGATCATATTGCACTTTCTCCCCTTGGAAATTAACTATTTGCAGAATCTGAGCTTTTGTGCCTAAATTTGACTATTTTTAATACAAAGTTAATTGGTTCTTGAATCTCATGAAAGACCAATCCAAGGAGAAAAAGTGAGAATAGAGTCTTAGTGTATTTTAGAGTGTTAGGAATGATTTTGAGTCGAGTTTCTATTTTTAGAGTACACTTTCCTATTTCGATTTCTTGATTTATTGATTTATTCTTTTAAAGCATATGTGGTTTAATTATTTATTTAATGTGAAGCTTTAAAAAGATAAATGGTAATTACTTAGAGGCCAAGTCAAGATAAAGATGAAAGAAAAGAAGATTTACATGGAAATAAGAAGATTTAGGAAAGATTTATTCAAAGGAGGAAAAGATAAAGCTGCCTTTCGAAATCTAAAATTCAGCCACGTTTTAGGAATTAAATCATAATAAAAGATTGGCATAGATTCTGGACGAATGGGCTGCACCAATAGAAAGAGCTTTCCAAGACAAGCAGTTTCATATATTGGAACTTCTCAAACGGATAAGTATTGAAAAAAATATGACCAAATCAAATCAGCAGAATCTTATCTTTTAGAGCTACGAATTTGAGAGTCTTTGACTTGTCTTCCACTCCAAGCAAAATTCGACCTAGGTTCCTCCAACACCTATAAATACACCCCTTAACCTCCTACTTTCACACACTTCAGAGAATTAACAAGAGGCTTAAGGTTTTCAAGTCAGAGCACGAAGGAGAGAAGAAGCTAGACGCTGGAGGAATCCTGTTCTTCCAACAATAGTCATTCTACCCTTTAGGTTTTTCATTTATCTTTTGTATTTGAACATGAATTCCTTTTATTTAATGTTAGTTTTTAATTTCATCATGAGCCAAATTTCTTTATACTTGAGAATCGCATAAAAGGGATGAACCTTAATTAATGAATCTATGTTTTGAATTTGGGATTGTTTAGATTTAAATAGGATTGAGTTTTATATATTGGATATTACTTTGTTTTCATTACTAATTCTTTTAGGAACAACTAGAATTAGCTTTTAGTATTTGGGCTATTCCATATAGTGGCGTATGGATCATCCGACAGGGGGGTTTGAATACAGATCTAGGTAATACCCGTGTAATGTCCGTTATTGACCGACAGGCTTAACTAGTTACATAGCCAAAGAGGTAAAATCTTATCATCCGAAAAACCATATTCGACCATGCAGGTGTTTATGATACTTTAGGATAGCTTCTAGGTCCACCCGACAGGGGGCTAGGAGATATTAGAGTCCCGACTAATATTATAATTTCAATTCTACCCTTAAACATAGCATAGATTACATTGATTAGGTGGATTCCTTTGCGAGGATCAAGTATTTCTCTTATCTGAAGTTAGTCGTTTATTTGCTTTATTTCCTTTCTATTTAGTTAATTTAGTCTTTACTTTATTTGCATCTTTTAATTTACAAAAACCAAACAAAAATTACTATCTTTTATTTTCTGTTTAGCAATTATCTCTACTATCTGATTAATATTTGGGTTGAACCTAATCCGTCCCTGAGAACGAACTTGATTATCATATATTACTTGGGACAACCGTACACTTGCGGTTAAGTGGTTCCTCTTTATTTTATAACACCCCAGGACCCACCAAGTTTTTGGCGCTGCCGGGGACGGTAGCGTGTGACCCCGGTGTTAATTTTTTAGTAGTTTAATTGTTAGTTTAGTTTTAGTTTTATTTTTCAGTTTTACACTTTGGGTTGTCTTTCTTTCTCAGGTTTACAGGTTTTGGTTTATGCGTGAAGATATTGTGATTCTTGCAAATCCCGAAAACCTAGTTCGAGAAGCAAACAAAAGAAAGAGAAACGCTAAAGCAAAAGAGTTAGAGGAGCAATTAGCAAGAGAAACAATGGCTGAAGACCCAGTTGACAATCGTCGAGTTGGAAATCAACTCAACCCAGCTGCTCCTCGAAACAATGATCCGTGGTTCGCAAATGGCCCTGCAGAAGCTCCGTTTCGGGCTCCTCCCCTCGGAATTGGCCCTGCAAATATTAATGTCGAGAGATTCAGACCCGATCCGGGTATGCTATCTCAGTTTCAAAGTTATGGCAATTACCGAGGAACACCCAGTGAAGATCCGATCCGTGCTGTACAGAAATTCATGCAGATTTGCGATTCTTATATTACGCAAGGAGTAACTAAGGAGCAAATGTATTTTGCTAATTTTAGATTCTTCGTTATTGATGGAGCAAGTGAGTGGCATGACTCGCAAGAACCCGGAACAATTACAACATGGGACGCATTACAAACTGCATTCTTCGATAGATACTACCCAACGAATATGAGATTAGATGCGCAAGTTGAACTAACATCATTCAAACAAGAGGAAGACGAGACTTTGGGTAGAAGTTGGAAGAGATTTCAGATTTGCTTACGAAGAGTCCCTGATCATGGCCTCACAGAAGTTCAACAAATGAAGATATTTTACCGAGGACTTGATGGCTCTTCAAGAAAGGATCTAGACTTGCTTTGTGGTGGTGGATTCCTACAGGTACAACCAGTCCATGCAAAAATTATTTTGAATAGAACTGTAACAAATGAACTTGGTTGGAACACTGTAAGAACACCTGTTCGAGGTGGAAATACTGCGTCAATTGAAGAAAAATTCACCGCCATGGAAAACAAACTCGAACAACAACTGAAACAGCTTACTCTAGCTGTTACAAAAGGTGCTACTGGTAGAAGAGCAGATGTTAATGTTACACAAGAAGTTTATGGATGTTCTAACTGTGGTACACAAGATCATGATTGGGAGACCTGTCAAAACAATCCAGAATCCGTAATGTTCATATCCAACCGAGGAAAATACAATTCAAGTGGTCAAGGCTATCAACCGAACAGAAACCATCCGGGTTTCCAATATTCAAATCCAAATGGGGCTGCTAATCCAATTTATGCATATCAACCACGCCCCCAAGGAAACAACTTTCAACCAAGACCTCAGAACAACTATCAAGGTGGACAAACATACGGATATCAAGCTCAGAGACAACCTCCTCAATATGCTTATACTGAAACCATGAACCAAAAAGCTTTACCTGCTCAACCTCAAGAGGGTGCTCTAGATGTTCAACAAACCTTGACAACACTAATCAGCATTCAACAGTCTACCACAGCAGCACTTAAGTTGATGGAAACACAAATGGCTCAGATAAATAATCAATTAAATCAACGTCAGCAAGGACAACTACCGAGTGATACTGAAGAACCTAAGCATAGAGAAGAATGTAATGCAGTAAGACTTCGAAGTGGTAAGAAACTCGCTCCACCTCCTTTTCCCGTAATAAAAGAAAAAGAAACCACTGTGAAAGAGAAACCGGCAAAAGATGTGGAAGAAAAAGAGGATGAGCCGGAGATAATTGAAGTGGAGAAGATTCCGGAGAAGCCAAAGTCCAAAGATGTCACAGAAACCCGTCCTCCTCCACCTTTTCCGTCAAGAGTTCAGAAGAAAGGATACATGGCCGAATATCAGAAGTTCTTGAATATGGTACGTTGTCTCAATATTAACGTTCCGTTCTTAGATGCTATACGCGATGTTCCGAAGTACGTTAAATTTCTGAAAAGAGCCATTACCAACAAGAGACCATACCGTGAGAATGAGATGATAGGATTGCTAGAAGAATGCAGCGCTATATGCCAAAGTAAGTTGCCACCTAAACTGCTTGATCCTAGGAGTTTCACGATTCCTATTTCTATTGGTAATGAGTGGCAAGGAAAAGATTTGTGTGACTTGGGCGCAAGTATCAATTTGATGCCCAAGTCAATTTTCGAAAAATTGAAGATAGGAAACGCTAGACCAACTTCCATGATCCTACAGATGGCTGATAGATCCCTCGCTCATCCAGAGGGACGAATTGAAGATGTCCTCGTCAAGGCAGGTACGTTAATCTTTCCAGTTGATTTCATTATTCTTGAATACGACGCGGATAGGAATGTCCCCATCATCTTGGGTCGACCATTCCTAACCAGACCACTTTGATCTCAACTTGCCCGGATAGTTGCTGAACTTGGAATTATACTTGAGGACCATCTGTCCAACTTTGAATTTCTTCTCACGAATGCGATTGTCATGCCTTCTCTTCGTTTTTTCTTTGTAAAGTTTGGCATTCTCATAGGCATGAAATCGAAACTCGTCAAGTTCATTCAACTTCATCATACGATTCTCCGCAGCTAAGGTTGGATCCATGTTCATCTCCGAAATGGCCCAATAGGCACCCATTTCAAGCTCAAGAGGTAAGTGACAAGCCTTACCATACACAATACGATACGGAGATGCACCCACAGGCGTCTTAAACGCAGTACGATATGCCCACAACACATCATCTAATTTCATTGACCAATCCTTGCGTGTGGAACCAACTGTCTTCTCAAGAATGGATTTGATCTCTCGATTAGAGACCTCAGCTTGACCATTAGCTTGTGGATGATACGCGGTAGATACACGATGTCTCACACCATACTTCTCAAGAACTTTCTTCAGATATTTGTTCACAAAGTGTGAACCTCCATCACTGATAATAACTCGAGGTGTTCCATGTCTAGTGAAGATGTGTGATTTCAAGAATTTAATCACTACTCGCGAATCATTAGTTGGTAGAGCTACAGCCTCTACCTATTTAGACACGTAATCAACAGCTAGTAGGATGTATAGGTTTCCGTTAGATGGTACAAAAGGACCCATGAAATCAATACCCCATACATCGAATATCTCAACTTCAAGAACATTATTACGCGGCATCTCATCTCTCTTGGATATATTACCAGTAAACTGGCATCTGTGACACTTCTTGACATACTCATGACAATCCTTATGTAAAGTGGGCCAATAAAAACCGGATTGTAGTACCTTAGCTGCTGTACGGTCTCCTTTGAAGTGCCCTCCGTATGGTGAATCATGACAACCCATAATAATGGATAGAATATCTTTATCTGGTATACATCTCCTCACCATCTGATCACTGCATACTTTGTAGAGGAACGGATCCTCCCAAAAGAATTGTTTAGCACGGTGGGCTAGTCTCTTTTTCTCTTGTGAAGTAGCTCCTTGAGGAAAAGAACCACTCACAATAAGATTTGCAATATCCGCATACCAAGGAGTCTCTAATGAATAGACTGAAAACAAACTCTCGTCAGGAAACTCTTCTCTAACCAACTCAGGTCCTTCATTAGATTTAGAACCTTCAAGACGTGACAAATGATCAGCAACCTAATTATCACAACCCTTTCGATCCTGAATCTCTAAATCAAACTCTTGCAACAGTAAAACCCATCTAATCAACCTCGGCTTCGCATCTTTCTTCTCCATAAGGTATTTAATCGCTGACAACAACTTTCGCCCCAAGAAGATAGGAACGAAATTTGTCGAATGCATATACTACTGCTAGTAACTCCTTTTCAGTTACGGTGTAATTCACTTGAGCATTTGTAAAGACCTTACTAGCGTAGTAAATGGAATGAAATACCTTATCTTTTCGTTGTCCCAGAACAGCACCCATAGCGAGATCACTAGCATCACACATAACTTCAAATGGAATCTTCCAATCAGGAGGTAATACAATAGGTGCAGAAATAAGCTTCTCTTTGATCTCGTTGAATGCCTTTATGCAAGCTTCATCAAAAAGGAATTTGGTGTCCTTCTCAAGTAAGTTGCACAACGGTTTAGAGATTTTGGAGAAGTCCTTGATAAAACGTCGGTAGAAACCAGCATGACCCAAGAAGCTTCTTACCCATTTTACAGAAATAGGAGGGGGAAGAGTCTTGATTACCTCAATCTTTGCACGATCAACTTCCAAACCAGCACTTGAAACCTTGTGACCCAACACTATACCCTCTCGAACCATAAAGTGACATTTCTCCCAGTTCAAGACCAAGTCAGTCTCCTTGCAGTTTCTTGTGCATCGATCAAATAATGTTGACATTAGTGTTAACACGGTAATTGAATCAAGAAATGCATATTTCTTTGAAACAATTTTCCCTTGCAAAATTACACAAGAACGAAGTTCTTTAAAAAGGACTCATGTTGACATAGAAGATGGTCATCAAGAGAAGGACCAAGAAGAATTACAAGATAACGATGGACCGAGAAGAAGTAAGAGAATGAGAACCTCGATGTCTTTTGGTCCTAACTTCCTTACCTTCTTATTGGAAGATGAACCGCGAACTTTCAAAGAAGCTATGTCTACTCCAGAAGCTCCTTATTGGAAAGAAGCGGTTAAAAGTGAGATAGATTCTATCATGCAGAACCATACGTGGGAGTTAGTAGATCTTCCTCCTGGGAGTAAACCACTGGGAAGTAAATGGATTTTCAAAAGAAAATTGAAAACTGATGGGTCTATCGAAAAGTATAAGGCAAGACTGGTAGTAAAAGGTTATAGTCAAAAAGAAGGACTTGACTATTTTGATACCTTTTCACCAGTAACCAGAATTTCATCCATAAGAATGCTTATTGCAATAGCATCGATCTATAAACTTGAAATTCATCAAACGGATGTTAAAACTGCTTTTCTCAACGGGGAACTTAAAGAGGAAATCTATATAGAACAACCCGAAGGATATAAAGTTCCTGGAAAAGAAAGGAAGGTGTGTAGGCTGATCAAATCCTTATATGGATTAAAGCAAGCACCCAAACAATGGCATGAAAAATTTGATAAAGTCATGATTGGTAATGGCTTTAAAATAAATGAGTGTGACAAATGTGTATATGTAAAAGGCATTGATAAAGGATATGTCATTGTTTGTTTATATGAAGACGATATGTTAATTATTGGGAGTAATAATGACATAATCACTTCTACAAAGAAGATGCTCTCAAGTAAGTTCGACATGAAAGACTTAGGTATTGCTGATGTTATCTTAGGTATTAAGATAATGAGAAAATCTGAGGGGTTAGTATTAAATCAATCCCATTACATAGAAAAAATACTAAATAAGTTTAGTAAAGGCGATACGAATATCACAAAGACTCCAGTTGACGTAAATCTACACTTGGCAAAGAATACTGGTGATACAATCAATCAGTTAGAGTATTCTCTCAACACTGGAAGAGGTAACTTTGTTCATGGATATTGATAATTATACTCCCCCTTCGGAGGAGGACACTATGGATCTTCATGGCCAGGTAACTCGTTCTAATTCTTCTTCTTAACTGATGGTAGACACTAGTTAGGTAGTTTAGTTTAATTTTATTGCTTTATTGAGTTTTTTTCGAGTCGTGGGGACACGACTCACTTTTGAGTTTGGGGTGGGGTTCGTTGCCTCATCCCAATTTTTTGTGTTTTACATGCTTTCAATAAAATCAATCTTAGGGTTGCGATGATTGTAGAGAATTTTAAATGCCCCCATCAAGCATGCTTTTTGTGAATTTATGATAGAAAATAGTTGACTTTAGGAGTTAGTATAAAACTGAACTTTAATTGCATGCAAATATGAGAAAATTGATAGGAAAAATTAATGAACAATGCAAAAGAAGTAACTTGTGCTTAAGGATAATAGGTGGTTTGTAGAACGTGAGATCTAAATGAGTAGAGAACCCACTTAGGTATGAACTAGAGACAAGTTGTGTAAATAGGAAGATGATAAAGGTAGTTCTTTGTTAGCCCTTTGAATCCTTTTTGGCTGTCTATCCCTAAATTAATTTTATCCTTCTTAGACAAATTTTTAGCCTTTAAGCCTTTCTTTTGTCGCCACATTATAAGCCAATTTCCCTTTAAATTATTAGGCATGACCATATGACCCGCACTTGAATCACGATCCTAAGACTTCCTGTCTTGAGCTTGAGTTTGGGGTGGTGGGTCCACTATATGGGAATTTACATTGGGTTGGGATTTTTGAGCTTATCAATGATGCTTTGTGCTTTACATGATGATTCACAGGTATTGTATTGTAACCCTTTGCCGGGGTAATAGTGAATGGAAAAGAAGCTTCGAGCTCAAGTTATGAATAGGCATAACTATGAAAAATAGCATGATATCTCAACATCAAAAAGAGAGTCATGGCTATACGAAAAGAAAAAAATGAATGATTTGAAAAGAAGATATATTCGGACCGGCAAAGTGGAAGTTTTTTTAGTGAATCATCCTTAGTGCTTATTGGGTTAATTTGGGGACGCTAATTAAGCGCGTCAATTGGGTTGAGTGAGAACGTAATTCGAGTGTAAACTCAAGCTCTTGGACAGTTGTTGATGGTAAGTGAGGAGAGAGCCAAAAGCTCACTTCAAATTTACCAAATATACATACCATACCGTCCTTCAGCCTATGCTAAAACCATAAAGTCCTCGTGATTCCTAGATGCACAGTGAGTTAATAGGGGTTATTCTAAGTGGAACATTCAACACAAGTAAGGATCGAGGAACACCCTATAGCCACCATCTTGAGATAAGCATTAAGCGTAACCTTCTAGCATTGTGAAGTTAATTTTTGATTGATATTGCTTTGTATTTAATTTTGCATGATAAGTGTAGGTGTATATTAATTCCTAGGTTAGACTATATGAAATTTGTGATGATGATGTTGCCTTGATCAAAGAAGATTTGAAAAAATTGCGGGAAGTAGTTCAAGTAATTTGGTTTGGTTAGATTTATCTTTTATTTATTTAGATTCAATAAAATATACGAAGGTTATCGTATATGTTTTTTTATTTCACATCGAATGTCTTATAATAATATTGTTGTTTAAATGGATAATTTCTATCTAATTTTTTTTCTTCATTTGAATTGTTATTTAATTATTCTTATGTGAAAATAGTACATAAGGGCAGATTATGCAGCCAGCCTCATGTATCTGGCATATTGGTAGCAGATAAAAATTTTGATTTAAGAACTAGTAACATAAATAAATTGTAACATAAAATAAACATATAAGTAAAAGTAAAAAAGTACTCTAGTTTATCCTTTAACAGAATTTTGAATAAAATGCATGTGAACAAAATGCAGCCGTGTACAGTTTACACTATTTTCTTCATAAGGTGTAGGAATAGAATTCTTGCAAAAGAATATTTTCAGTAGGGGTGAGCAAAACATAACCGAAAAACCGAACCAACCCCAAAAACCGCAAAAACCGAACCAAAAAAACCGAAAACCGAGAAACCGTTCGGTTCGGTATAAGATTTTTAGAAAACCGAAAAAATTCGGTTTGGCACGGTTTTTCTATGCTAAACCGAACCGAAAACCGTTAATGTACCGAACCGAACCGACTTTTGTAATCCGAACCGAACCAATTTAAACAATGCTGTTTTGCATAAATATTAGAAAAAAAACTGTAACTTATATGTAACCTATACGTCAAAAATTTAAAACATAAAATAAACACTCTCTTTTCCAACACACTATCTTCTAGTCTTTTCGCCTTCTACACAACACTTACCCCAAGCATATGTAACGCTCTTGCTCTTCCATAGTTCCATTACTACCAGGTACAACCTACTATTGCTACACCATCAAGCATCAACAGAAAGATGTCTCTCAAGTCTCAAGAACCATCAGGTAAAAGTTTAATTTTTTAATTATAACCCTAAAAAAAATCTCAGAATTATATATAGTCTCCAGGAAGTAGAACACATCAATCTAAAGAAAATGTTTTACATGATAATTCTTAACCACTTATTTCAGAAATAATATATTGTCTTTTATGATTAATAAATAGTTTCATAAATTTTGTCTATTTTGATTGGAAAATCTGTAAATTGACGTGTTCAACATTGTGTTGTAAATAGATGTCCAGGGTCCTATCTGTGTGAGTTTCGTTCTTTATCACGTTCGTCCTCTTTTTTTCATTTTTAAGATTAATAGAAGATCGATGGTTGACTATCTTTTTTTCCATTTTTAAGATTGATAGAAGATCGATGGTTGGCTATCTATATAAACATTCTTGTTCTCAATTTTAACCAGCAAAATCTGAATAATTGCTTAAGTTTAGAATTATAAAAGTTTAATAGTAATTGTATATTTACTTGTAATAGGCTATAATATTTAAAAATTTGCATCCTTGTATATATTTGGAAAAAAATTGTGCCTAAAATAATATGTTGGTTTGATACCCTTTAAGTTTGGATAGAGTCGTGGAACTAGTTAATTACTAATTACTCAATACGGATAATTGTTGGTAGCCTAATTTAGACATTTGTACAAAACACTAAAACAAGTTGTTCCACTTATTTTCTATGATAGTAAGTTATTGATGGCATTTATTTCTTAATAATATGTTGAGCCTCATTTTGCTTATATAATATATATTCATCAGATGTTATATATTATTTAATAAGGTTGGATAATATAATTTTTTTTTTGGGCAGTGTTATATTGAGATTTACTTTGATGTTGTGCTTTCTAATAATTTAATAACACCAATATTATTAGTTGGGGAAACTTATTGCACTGAGTGAATGTTTTAATTTAATTTAATGTAATATTTATAGATGGAGAATGTGATAGATCTTGATATGGAGAGGGATAACGATAGTGGCATTCTCATTGGAGGCGAGTCACATGCTAATGTCACTGCCATGGGAGAAAACACTGTGTCTGAGCAACAAAATAAAAATATCTCGGAGGAAGACGTAGGTCAAGCTAATGCTAATCGATCTTGGGTGTGGGAGCATTTTCCGTATGTTAAGGGTGCAAAGTCATCAAAATGCAAATATTGTAAGAAGGTTATAAAATGTGATAGTACTCTAAATGGGACCGGTGGGCTTGGTAACCACTTGAAATATGCATGTAAGACTTGTCCTGCTTATTTGGGAAAGAGGGGTAACGCTAATAACGATAAAAAGAAGCAATCAGTGTTGGGTTTTAAGCCAAATATTGGTAATGAGCTTACTCCTCACTCTTTTAATCAAGAAAAATTGGTGGATCGATGATTCAACTACGCTTCGTATCGATCATTTCGTGAGAATTGTAACGGCTGTGAGAGCGAAAGGGATGAAACCAGAAACTATCGGATCATGTATTGTAAAATATTGGGAAAAA
This sequence comes from Nemophila menziesii, assembly GCA_029959085.1. Lineage (NCBI taxonomy): Eukaryota > Viridiplantae > Streptophyta > Magnoliopsida > Boraginales > Hydrophyllaceae > Nemophila > Nemophila menziesii. The sequence goes on along the minus strand of JARWIR010000017.1, from coordinate 7,215,654 downwards.
TGGTTGCCTAGTATGGATTATGACGAGGAAAGATTTGGAAGGAATAACACTCGTGAAAAGAGCGAGATGCAATGGAATATAACTAGTGGTAAGAAACAAGAAGTGAATAAGGGACAAGAAAAGGAAGTGAGAATGATTATAGAGAGCTTAGTGAGTATATTACCACCTCAAAAGGAATCGGTTTCTTGTAGGTTTTTACTACGGATGTTAAAGATGGCGATGATGTATTTCGCTTCGCCAGCTTTAGTTTCCGAGCTCGAGAAATAAATCGGTTTGGTGTTGGAAAATGCAACCGTGAATGATCTCTTAATTCCAAACTATATAGTTGGAGATCAAGGGAAGCTTATAAAGTAAGTCCTTACTTTCTAGTTTCAAGTCTTTTTTGTCTTATTAGATAGTTTACAATAGTAAAATACCAATAACCCCGTAGTTTATCAAAAGTTTTAAAAAAAAATTGTTTTCCAACTCGTGACATCAGCCTTAGTGATATATGTAACACAAGAGGCGATTTATCATGAGTTAGAAAACTACGAGATATTTGTCCCTCTTAAAACCATGAAGGGGTTTTGGACCGTTTGTCAAAACCTCATAGAATATTAGGTATATTACCCTTATAGAAATTAATTTACACTCACTTTCTTGATATTCTAGTCCAAATGGAGAACAGAACATGTACAATACAGATATGGTTTTAAGGATTATAGAGTATTCACTAATGTACGAACAAAGGCACCAACAACAACAAAGTTCAGGAACATTAACCGTTGGTAAACTTCTAGACAGTTACCTAGCACAAATTGCGAGAGATCCAAGTCTATCGGTTACTAAGTTCCAAATTCTAGCCGATTCTTTACCTGAAAATGCACGCATTTGTGATGATGGTCTTTACAGAGCTATTGATACGTATCTTAAGGTTGGACATTGATTTTTTCGTATTTTACAAAGAATCTATTAAAGTTGATAGAAATACTATTTGTTTTTTAATTTGTAATAGGATCATCCATCACTACCAGAACATGATAGAAGAAGGTTATGCAAAGTTATGAATTGCGAGAAACTATCACTTGATGCATGTCTTCATGCTGCTCAAAATGATAGGCTACCTCTTAGAACTGTTATACAGGTAACAAACAATATAGAGTTATGAAATGTAATTGAATAGGCTTAACTATCAAAATGGTGCATTATGTTTGTACGGTTTGTCTAAACAACACATGTTTCATTTCCTCCAATTTAGGTCATACTTTTAATATTTTTGATTCAGTTAGCCAATTTTCAATTTTCTTTCAATATAGTTAGGTTAATTTTTAGTTTCCATCCAATTTTAGACGGAAAACACTTGTGTGAAGCACACAATTTTTTTTTTTGGTAAATAGTGCAAACCTAATAGATTATTTTGGTAGTTTACCAATAATGAAGTATTTATCACATGTGTGCTCTCTGTCCAAATTGGATAGAAATTTTTGTCTAAAAATATTAATCTTAGTGCAAACATGGAACCAATTTAATAGTTTATCCGAATGTACAAAATTTGTTAGAACTTTACAAAGAGAAAAACTTAGCAGGTTTTGTTCTCAGAGCAAATAAAATTGAGGGCAGCAATACAAGGCAAGGATCACATAACAAATGAAGAAAACTCGGATCAAGAGAATACATGGTCTTCAACAAAGAAGGAAGTTCAAATCCTTAAAGCGGAACTGGAAAACCTGAAAACTCAAATGATTGAGCTTCAAACAGACTATAAAGAGTTGCAAGAAGATTACGAGAAACTTAACCACAAGCACAAAAATGTACCAAGATGGACTATTAGATGGGCGAAAATCAAGAAATCCGGAATATTTCACAGAAAACACAACTTGGAGAACATTAATGAAGTCCAAGAAAGGCCTACACCTACCGAGATGAGACCATTGAATGGCCTAACGAGACGGGACCACTGAATGGCCTAACGAGACGGGACCACTGAATGGCCTAACGAGACGGGACCACTGAATGGCCTAACGAGACGGGACCACTGAATGGCCTAACGGGACCACTGAATGGCCTAGCGAGACGAGACCACTGAAGGGCCTAACGAGACGAGACCACTGAAGGGCCTAACGAGACGATACCACTAAAGGGCCTAACGAGACGAGACCACTGAAGGGCCTAACGAGATGCGGAAGCGAACGAAATGATAACAGGAAACCACTTTGGATTGTGGCTCTGATACCATGTGAGATATTTAAATTAAGTGAGATATTTAAATAAGAGGAAGAGAGAAAAGAGGAAAATAATATATTGAATGAAAGAGCCTTAAAGGCTAGAGAACAAGTGAATACTATAGACTACATTGTGAATGAGTTGATGTCAAACATAATAGAATGAGACCATATATATATAGGTCTAGTTACTTGGTGAACAAGTAAACTAATACTATGCTAACAAGGAAATAAATTATAATGTGGAAATAAACTAGTCTAATAAGGTAATAATATATTATGGTAATAATATATTATGGTAATAATATATTATAATAATAATATATTTAACAGCTCTTATATTCTTAGGCCTTTCAACTAGATATAAATAAGCTTTATCCGTGAAATCTTCTTCAATTTCCATATCCATTAATACTTCCTCCTCTTGACTTAGAAGTTGCTGAGAAGTTTTCTTAATAACAATGTTTTCCTTTCTAAGTGCTTTGGCAAGATTATTAATTGCTTCATTAGTAATCTTTGACTTCTTTATCTTCTTAAGATTTGATCTATATATGTTCAACATTTCTATGACAAACCTAGAGGTTTTACGTAACGGAGTCCCGTTAATATTATTGCTATCAAAAAAGTTTAAAATGATTGAAATTTGGTGACCATATTGTAAATGTCATTGAAAGTATATAAATTTTTACCTTTTGTTATAGGGCTCTTTCTTTTCTTCATCTGTAATGTAATTGCATGGATATTCACTTAGTAATTAATATTAAACTGAATTCCAATTGCAAAAATTTACATACCTTCATTAGTATTCGCAAAACAAGTAAGGATGTAACTTGCACAACTGCTATTCGACGCTTTTGACGCCATCTAACTTAATCTAGAACATTCTCGTTTCTGGAATTTTCCATCTATAAATAGAACACATAGACCATAAATATTAACAAACAAGGGTATCAAATTAATCATTATGAACTAATTTAAATTACAAATAAACTGGTGTAATCGAAAAGATAGGAATCGGAGAAGAGAGACTTGCCGGAATGTGGCTAGAGAGAGAGAACCGGCGAACTGAACGGAAAATAAAGGATGATTAATTATTGAAGGTATAAGATTATACCGCGCCAGCTATGTTGGAGATGAAGTCAAGGAAGGACATCTTTTAACCAAGGGCAATTCTGGTATTCTAATAATATAGTAGGATGGTATGATCTAGGACTGAGCATATTTTTAACAAAATCGAAAACCAAGCTGTGTTTTAGTTAAACCGACCAAAAAAGTATATATTACCCAAATTATCGGGTTGGGTTTACCAAACCAAAAATCCATGTAATGAAACGATTTTGCCTCTATAGACTATAGTAAACTTTTTTATGACATGCAATAACTTTGGACGTTTTTTAAAACCTCTACCATTATATAAGGGTTCAAATCATTTGAAAAGTCATTTGGAAACACCACCAGAATTACAACACACCAAAAAAACTCCAAAGCCTCTCTCTCTAAAGTTATTCTTAGCGTAGATTAGAGTAATGAAAATACTGGTTATACCGAATAACAAAGCGACCTATTATTTGTAATCTAGTTTTTGTTTGTAATTTTTGTATTTTCACCAACACGTTTGACACTAACAAGAGCCTGACTCCGTGCACTCCAACGTGTACAAATAAATTGCTTTGCAAATTTTTTAGAAGACCTTCATTTTGAGGCTTCAGTGGCCTTAAATAGAGCTAAATTGTTTCTATTTTCTTTTGATCTTTACACCCAAATGACATAACTTTTTCAATAATCCAAAAACAATTTTCATATACGACGCAATGTTTCATTATTCAGCATTATAAAAAGGTAAGTAAACAAAATACAATTTGTCATGGTATGTAAGCAAGCAAAAGAATATTTCTCATCCAAATACACAAAAGTAGCTCTAAAGATAAAGTTAGCATATATTATACATCATGTCCAAGTAATCCTAATTAATCTTGTTCTTGTAAATGATTCCTTCTTTATGAAGTGGTGAGGGTACTTTTGGTATATATTGAAATGCCATGGCCAACATCCTCTTTTCTAAATCTGCAATAAAGCAATTAAAGAGCACTTATCAAATCAATTCTATAAAAGCTATAAAGAGGATAAAAATGACATACCGTAAGTAGATGTATCAATTTGCTCCGCAAGCTCTTTTATAACTTTCAACATCTCTTCCACCTATAAATACATGTAAAATCAAGTAGATTTGTCACACATCAAGGAATGAGAATTCAAACATCATCTTAACCTAAAATAATAATAATAATAATAATAATAATAATAATATACCTGGCAAAGTGGAGAATGAATGTGTGCATACCAATCTCCTTTGGTGTGCAAGTTAACCACACATTTATACTACTCTGTGGTGGAATTAATGTATTATCAAGTGAAAACCCCTTTATAGTTGCTTTATGTGGGGCCCTCGATTTTGGCTTGTTGGTTGGGTTTCAAAGTGAACTGGAAAATTAAGATAATTATGATTATATTTGACTCTTCTTAAGAAAATAAAAATAAAGTAAAAGATACTAAAATTAATGATAGTATAGGGATGGAAAACGGAAGATATCGAAAAAAGGGTCTTTTCGAAATAGATGTTTTCCATTCCGATTTCTATCAGAAATTTCGGAACATTAAAAAAATCCGAATTTAGAATTACGGAATTTACCGAAAAATCAGAAATTTCGGAACTTTTAAGTTAGAAATTGAAAATTTCGGAATTATTTATCTTAAAATTTATTATTTATTATCATAAAATTACATTATAAACCAAATGGATATTTATTGCAAAACAATTTGAAAAATACTATCTCTCAGTCCACTTTTATTTATACTTTTTTTGAAAAGAGGTTTCCAACAATATTTGTCTTTTTATATTATTAGACATTTTATCTCAAGTTTTTCAATATTACTTTTAAGTAATTAACTAAAACGAATAGTGCAATAAATGACCTTAAATGTGATGAATAGGGGTAATATAAGAAAGATAAAGTGTATTTAATATCTTTTTTAATCTTTATGCTACAAAACGAGGACAAATGGATTTTTTACTATAAAACAATTCAAAAAATAAAAAGTTTAAGACCCAATTATACAAGGAGAGCAGCTGGTGGGAAAGTGAGTATTTTTTCCCAAAGTGTGACTGAAGAGATAAAGTGAGTAAAACTCATAAAGTTTGTAAAGTGTTAAAAGGTTTATTTTTTACTAAAAAGAGTTCAAGCTTAATAAAATGGTTTTTTGACAATTAAAAGAAAAAAAAGACATACAAATCGAATCAAAAAATTAAAAGTTTTGGAAATTTATACGTATTCGATCCGATTTTTTTTGAAATTTCAAAACATTAAAAATCTGAAATCGGAATTTTCGAATCACAAAAATCGAAAATCGAAAATTCTAGATCCAAGTGTAGATCTGGTAGGCTACAGCCTTGGGCTTGGTAAAGTGTGAATTTGCACAAATTAAATATTTCTTCTTTTGAAAATATATTAAGAAAAAAATACAATAATCTAATATAATTTAAATATTAGTCATTTCTAATCTAAATATTAGATTCCGGCCTTCCCCAATCTAATATTATATATTTTAGCTTACTTAAACTGGAAATTATCTTTAAAAAAACATGCTTACAAACCATTTTTTACCAAACCTGCCTACAAAACGGCAAGGGTTATAGTTAATCGAGAGGGAAGGTCATTCAATCATTTGTACGAAAAATATTAGTTCTTATTTGTACTAGATTTCTTAATAAACATATTTCCTGAAATTCGAATTAGTTAAGAACTCATGTTCGGATGAAAAACTAAATATAGTAAAAAATATATTTAAGAAATAGTTGTAACTCAAAACATTTAACCAAATAATTACCAAATCAACATAATCTACATCAATTTGAAATTTAATACATACGCATATTAGATTATTAGAAAGGCTAACTTACTTAGAATTTTATTGTTGGCTGAAATAGCATGGTCACCGATCGTTTAACTGTAAAAAAAAAATTAATGATCAGCTCTAACTATAATTAATGAAACTTGAATTAATTAAAAGGATTTAATTGAAAATAGAAGGATTTAGAATAAACAATAGATCTAAAGAAACATTCATAGTTTTATGAAATATAGATTACTTTTTTATAAGTATAATTTACTTTTAAATCTCAATGCCTAATATTAGTACTTTCTTTTTGGTACAATTTACCCATCAAATTAATATTTTCTTAAAAAATAAATCACAAATAACAAAATTGAGTTGAATTGTATAGAAATATGAAGATCAAATCAGAATAGTGTACCTTCATTTGCAAAAGTGAAGTAATCCACCTTTAATTTTCGTTTTCTTTTTTTCATTCTTCTAATGTGATCTACTTTCTGATATTTCTTCTTTGTTTTATCCATGAAGAAGAAGACTATGGTAAAGGTTACAAAACACTAAGATCGGTGGAAAATGGTATTTAACTTTAGGTAAAATGATACGGACTAAAGAAGGAAACAAGAAAATTCTGGAAAGAACACAAGGTATCGGTATAAATTGAAGAGAAACGGCTAAGAGGAAGAAAAGATTAAGAGGAAGGATAGAAATTATATTGAATTGTTAATGGTTATCTCATTCGAAAAGAGAAAGCTCTCTGTTTTAAATGTAAACCCTAATAGTCATATGGGCCTTCCATATAGGGGCTGCCTAAACAAATCCACCGATCTATAAAACCGTATTATCCGATCTCATCCCAACAAAAAAAAAAAAAACCTATCACTTGTGGACCTATTAGGGTCCAATTTTTTTCTTTAAAATAATGGGCCGGACCATGGATTGGTAATAGCCAAATCCATCTAATCTGATACATTTACTTGGGCCACCACTATTTTTTTCTTTTTTAATATATGTAACATTAGGATGTAAACTAACCAAATTGTTCGAGAGCATACCGGGGAAAATTTTGTTTGAACTTGTTCGTTCAAAAAGTTTATTCGAATTCATTAAAAAAACGAATTCATTCGAACTCGTTGGTTAACTTGTTAAAAGTTTATGATCTGTAAATTAATGTTTTAATTATCAATAAATGTATTGTTAAACCTATAAAAAAATCAAATTATTCATTAATAACTCGAAATCGGCTCGGAAAGAACTCGTTCGATATGTTAAAATTTGAGTTTGGCTCGGCTCGACTCATAAATCTTATCAAACAAGAGTGCACGTCTAGTATTCAGCTCGACTCGATTTGTTTACAACCCTAATTACCATCTTATGGTATATGGATCCTTTGTCCCTTTATGCTCATTTGTTATTAACCTACGAAAATTTATCTCTTCACTCTCTTACTTTCTCTAAGAGAAACCCCTAGGTTGTCGAATACATCGTTACAAGTCTAATCTAACTGGTAATCTTCGGTTAATTTGAGTAGGAAAATACACCATATTAATGGTTCTTTACTTAACTACGTGGTTCGCATTTATTAGCCTCGGTCTAGCTTCTAAAAGATGTGTAGCTTGGTTAGTATTTCTTACCACAATTAAGGTTTTTGATCATTGGTTACTGGCTAGGTTTTTTGAATGTATTAAACCTCTTTGCCAGTATGAATCTTTTCAAAAATTTACATATTTTTAGTCCTGAATGTTATTTAACGTATATACATGTTTAGATCTATTAGATTAGGGTTGGTTTTATGTTTTTTTGTTTTTTGAGAGTAATAATAACTTTTTGAATTCAATTTATGTTAATAGAGTAATTTTAAACGTGTAATGGTTATTTTCAAGCTGATTTAAGGTTAATAGATGGTTGTCTACATGTTTAATGATGTTTTCCGAATTGGTTTTATGTTAATAGAGTACTTTTAAATTTGTAATGGTGATTTTCAAGTTGATTTAGGTTACTAAATAGTTGTTTAAATATTAAATAGTATTTTTTTGGATTGATTATTGGTTAATAGATATTTGATTTGCGAAATAATTATGATTTACGTATTGATTTACTTATTTAGAGTTTTTAGAATTTTCAGATTTGATTATGACATCAGAATTCTACTTGTAAAAACATAATACTAATAAAAAGCTAAGTTAATGATAACCTTTAAGTTAATAAAAATGTAACTTATGAAATAATTCATCTATTAACATGAACAAGGAACGTCGTACATCCAAAATACAAGAGATGGAATTAGATACAACTAATTTGTATATAAAATGAGATTCAAACCATACACTCTCCAATTCATCAAAATAGCTGAGATTACAATAAAGTGATTCTGCAAATTTAATCGATCTCTGCTTCTCCATAAGTTGCAACACATATATTAATGTTTACATTCTTAGCCAATTTCTTCAATCTCGTGTAAGTTTATAGGCATAATTTTTCGATAAACGTGAATAAACTCAAACTAGAGATGGACAAATAATGTTTACATATTTAGCTTACAATTTCGTGTAAATTTAGAGGCATAATTTTTTGATACACGTGAATAAACTTAAACTAAAGACGGACAAACATAATAAAATAACTACGGATATTTACATTGTACCTCACTAATATGTGTAGAAAGATTTCACCTAATGGTGTTTTTTGAATTGATTCTTGGTTAATAGATATTTGATTTGCGAAATAATTATGATTTACGTATTGATTTACTTATTTAGGGTTTTTAGAATTTTTAGATTTGCGTATCTAATCCTATTTGATTTTGATTATTAATTACCTACTTTCTTTTCCATTTGTTAACTTGGACGGGTTATTTTTGCTTGGATGAGTAAGGTGTGACTGAAAATCAATCACTATAACATTCTGGTTTGTAGCCAATAACCAAAATTTTATTATGATATCATCTTTTTTTATTACTTACAAGTTAAATTCAAATTGACTAGGCACATGTACTATATGATTGCATCTCTTTTTCTCTTCCCATGATTACTTAAGTTGATTATAATTGTGAAGTACATAGTTGAGAATTTGAGATTGTGTATTCGATAATATGTTATGGTATGAGAAAGTACTTGTTGAGTTGGCAACATATTATGACTAGGCTCTTGCTTCTTGAATAATTGCAGGTTTTAAAAACTACCCCTTGTCCCAAGTTGTCCTTTGTCCCTTAGTATGTATAGCCAACAAAAATCATAAATCTGAGGCTTATTCATTTTTATGTCAATGATGAAAACAAAATCTGAGGCAATGTACTAAAAGACTTATTCTCCTTTTTAGTGTGTAACTGCAGGATTTCTGAGGCAATGTAATCTTCGAGTATATCTAGTCGGTTGACTTAAATTTGACTAAAATCAAACCTGACCCAATATCAACCCAAAAGCCAAATTGTTTTAATCTTATGGGTCTGGGTTTAGGTTTGTAAGTTGTTAAAAGGGTTGGGTTTATGGTAACACCCCTAGGATCGCTTACCCTACTCGTGAGCAGCCCTACTCATACGGGGTCTTATAACACAATCCGTATATCCCCAAAATTTATTAGTTTACATAGTGTTTGGATTCATTTTTTTAAAGGAAAGAAAAGGTTACGAAGAGATATAATTTTTTTATTGATGTTTGGATTAGATTTTTTATAAAAGGAAAGGTTAATGAGGGATAAAATATCCTTTCATTACCTTTACATAGTGTTTGGATTCATTTTCTTAAAGGAAAGGAAAGGTTATGGAAAGATATAATTTTTTTATTGATGTTTGGATTAGATTTTTAATAAGAGGAAAGGTTAACCGTGGATAAAATATCCTTCCATTACCTTTAAAAATGTTTCCTTCCAAATTGGAGGGTTATGAAAGGAAATGAAAGATTAAAATGATAAAAGACATTTTTATCCTATTTCAGGAATTGAAACAAAATAATTATTATATTCATAAAGTACAATATAAATAATTTCTTTTTTCTTTAAAGTTGCTGATTCTTTTGTAATTAAGCTACGTAATGTTTTTTTTTTCTATCAATGAAATGGTCAAACCATTTGAAAAAAGTAAATAAAAAGTTTGAAAGAAAAAAAGAAGTAGTCAAGGATGTATGGAATATCTCGTGAATATTGAATTCAATTTTGACTACTTCAACTTTTATCTTTTCATTTTCTTAGACAAGCCTTATCTTTATATTTGAACATGAATTAACTAATCCTGATATTTCTAACGAATAGATACATTAAATTGTAGCCTGACTTATCCTAATTTCTCTAACAAACTGGCGAACAAAATAGTATATATAACTGATCGATAGCAGAGTTCACATTCAAACATTTCAAAAAATCACAAGCTTGCAGATATAATTCCAGGTATATTATATTCATTCGTATCTATTATACTATACATATACATAGACATCTACTTATTTAATTGTTGTTTATTTCATAAATGGTATAAAATATTAAATTAATCATTCTTCTATATAGATGGAAAATCAAAGAAATAGCATTTTTTTTAAATTTATTAACATGGTACCAAAAACGCCGTGAAACACTTGTTAAAATTTGTTGCTTATTTGTATACTGGATGCATCATCGAAAAAACTCTAGTAATATGTACACATATGCTAGTTTAAATTCTCAAAAACATAGGGTACGAGAAGAAGTTATGGGTCGAATTATGACGAGTGAAACAAGTCGAAAAATAACAAGAATGAGCCCGAAATCCTTTTTAGATTTTTGTACTTTATTAGAGAGGTATGGTGGCCTCCAGGAAACTAGACAAGTAAGTATTGAGGAACAAGTTGCTAAAACACTATATATATTAGGGCGTCATGCTAAAAATCGTGAAACACAATTTTGGTTTTTACGTTCGGGAGAAACCACCAGTCGTCATTTTCATCGTGAAGATCAATTATTAAGTTAGAAGATAGGTTTTTGAAACAACCTGATGGCTCCACGATTCCAACAGAGATTCTTCATAACAATCTATTCTATCCATACTTTAAGGTGACAAATTTTATTTTTATAACTAAGATATTTATGTATAAAATGTGTATTAACATATTATATAATTACAGGATTGTATTGGTGCAATTGATGGTACTCATATTCGTGTAAAAGTATCTCCTCGTGATGCACCTAGATATCGTGGTAGGAAAGAATATCCTACCCAAAATGTTCTAGCTGCATGCACGTTTGACTTACGTTTCACTTACGTTTTAGCTGGCTGGGAAGGATCGGCATCCGACTCAAGAATAATAAAAAATGCACTTTCAAGAAAAGATAATCTTATAATCCCTTCTGATAATTATAAGTTTAAAATTTTTTTACGTTAAATAATTTGAAAAATATGCACATAAAAAATCTAATGCATTTTGTAACAGGTAAATATTACTTGGTTGATGCCGGTTTTATGTTGAAAGTTGGACTAATTGCTCCATATGGAGGAGTTCGTTATCATTTGAAAGAGTATTCTCGAAACCAACCACAAAATGCTCGAGAATTGTTTAACCATAGACATTCTTCATTACAGAATGCAATTGAAAGGGCTTTTGGAGTTTTAAAGAACAGATTTCCGATTATCGCAAGTTCGAATGAGCCAACATCTGGTGTTAAAACTAAAAAAGATATCATTTTTGCATGTTGTATCTTACATAATTACTTAATGGGGGTAGATCCAGATGATCAATCAATTGCCAAGGTTGACCGAGAAATCATGAGTCAAATTCCACAACAACAATATGCACATGCAAACGAGAATGAAGTTAGTGCACGTGGGGAACATATAAGAAATTTAATCTCTTATAATATGTGGAATGATTACAATGTGTAATCTATTGAATGTTTGTTGGTGAAATTCATTTAGATGTTTACGTAACTTAAATTTGTGTTTTTGCATTTATGATTATTTTGAACTTTTTGTTAACTTGAACAATTTATAGTAATGAGTTTTGATTTAATACTTATTTTTATAATAGATTTTTTAAAATATATTGTAGAGTGAATCATGCCAAGAAGAAGAAGGAATACTGACGAATTTGATGATGTTAATGCTATGACATGGACCCCTCTCATATGGATGATGCTCTTGTTGAAGCTTTTTTGAATAAACATAATATAGGAAATCGGGTAAATAGAACATTGGAACTGCATATTATGGAATCATTAATGAGCTGGCAGATAAGATCGGAAACAAATTACTAAAGATCAGATAAAAAATCGTTGGAAGACTATCAAAGAAAATTTTAGCAAATGTTACGACCTTTTCAAAAATGGGATGAGCGGCTTTGCTTGGAATTCAATAACGAATTTATGGAGTGCCGAACCTGAAGTTTGGGAAAAACTGATAGAGGTATAAAATATAATTTTATATAAGAAAAACGAGCATAATTATTTTGCTATCTAATTAATAACAATTATTTGATTTTGCAGGCTCATCCTCATGCCGAGAAATGGAGGTTTAAGTCTCTTCCATATTATAATAAAGTGGTGATTTTATATGAAAATGATAGAGCCAATGGTGAGGAAGGTGGAAGTTCCACTCAGGCTCGTGAAAAGTATTCAACCGTTGATTTATCCGCAAGTACTATTCATGAAATCGACAAGTTGGTGGCCACAAATAAAGTGATACTAGATCCATTTGATCAAGCTAGTGATGTCGAACATCAACTCGCAAATTCTGAGAAATACGAAAAAATTCCGAAAGTGAAAAAATCAAAACATGATGTTGAATCTAGCTATGTGAAAGAAGCGTTTACTATTGTTGTTGACGCCCTCAAAGAAGGAAATTCGATCATGGGTAAATCGACAAATGCGCAAAGACTTCCCATGGAAGAAAATGAGAATATGTTAGTCGATCTACAAATCGAGAAGACTGAGATTAAGAAAGCATATATATTTTTGGTAGAGAATCCTAACAAATTACGAGCAATACTTGGATGCCCGTTAGAAGAACACAAAGATATTATGATGATGATGTTGCCTTGATCAAAGAAGATTTGAAAAAATTGCGGGAAGTAGTTCAAGTAATTTGGTTTGGTTAGATTTATCTTTTATTTATTTAGATTCAATAAAATATACGAAGGTTATCGTATATGTTTTTTTATTTCACATCGAATGTCTTATAATAATATTGTTGTTTAAATGGATAATTTCTATCTAATTTTTTTTCTTCATTTGAATTGTTATTTAATTATTCTTATGTGAAAATAGTACATAAGGGCAGATTATGCAGCCAGCCTCATGTATCTGGCATATTGGCAGCAGATAAAAATTTTGATTTAAGAACTAGTAACATAAATAAATTGTAACATAAAATAAACATATAAGTAAAAGTAAAAAAGTACTCTAGTTTATCCTTTAACAGAATTTTGAATAAATTGCATGTGAACAAAATGCAGCCGTCAGTTTACACTATTTTCTTCATAAGGTGTAGGAATAGAATTCTTGCAAAAGAATATTTTCAATAGGGGTGAGCAAAACATAACCGAAAAACCGAACCAACCCCAAAAACCGCAAAAACCGAACCGAAAAAAACAAAAAACCGAGAAACCGTTCGGTTCGGTATAAGATTTTTAGAAAACCGAAAAAATTCGGTTTGGCACGGTTTTTCTATGCTAAACCAAACCGAAAAAATTGTTAATGTACCGAACCGAACCGACTTTTGTAATCCGAACCGAACCGATTTAAACAATGCTGTTTTGCATAAATATTAGAAAAAAAACTGTAACTTATATGTAACCTATACGTCAAAAATTTAAAACATAAAATAAACACTCTCTATTCCAACACACTATCTTCTAGTCTTTTCGCCTTCTACACAACACTTACCCCAAGCATATGTAACGCTCTTGCTCTTCCATAGTTCCATTACTACCAGGTACAACCTACTATTGCTACACCATCAAGCATCAACAGAAAGATGTCTCTCAAGTCTCAAGAACCATCAGGTAAAAGTTTAATTTTTTAATTATAACCCTAAAAAAAATCTCAGAATTATATATAGTCTCCAGGAAGTAGAACACATCAATCTAAAGAAAATGTTTTACATGATAATTCTTAACCACTTATTTCAGAAATAATATATTGTCTTTTATGATTAATAAATAGTTTCATAAATTTTGTCTATTTTGATTGGAAAATCTGTAAATTGACGTGTTCAACATTGTGTTGTAAATAGATGTCCAGGGTCCTATCTATGTGAGTTTCGTTCTTTATCACGTTCGTCCTCTTTTTTTCATTTTTAAGATTAATAGAAGATCGATGGTTGACTATCTTTTTTTCCATTTTTAAGATTGATAGAAGATCGATGGTTGGCTATCTATATAAACATTCTTGTTCTCAATTTTAACCAGCAAAATCTGGATAATTGCTTAAGTTTAGAATTATAAAAGTTTAATAGTAATTGTATATTTACTTGTAATAGGCTATAATATTTAAAAATTTGCATCCTTGTATATATTTGAAAAAAAATTGTGCCTAAAATAATATGTTGGTTTGATACCCTTTAAGTTTGGATAGAGTCGTGGAACTAGTTAATTACTAATTACTCAATACGGATAATTGTTGGTAGCCTAATTTAGACATTTGTACAAAACACTAAAACAAGTTGTTCCACTTATTTTCTATGATAGTAAGTTATTGATGGCATTTATTTCTTAATAATATGTTGAGCCTCATTTTGCTTATATAATATATATTCATCAGATGTTATATATTATTTAATAAGGTTGGATAATATAATTTTTTTTTTGGGGAGTGTTATATTGAGATTTACTTTGATGTTGTGCTTTCTAATAATTTAATAACACCAATATTATTAGTTGGGGAAACTTATTGCACTGAGTGAATGTTTTAATTTAATTTAATGTAATATTTATAGATGGAGGATGTGATAGATCTTGATATGGAGAGGGATAACGATAGTGGAATTCTCATTGGAGGCGAGTCACATGCTAATGTCACTGCCATGGGAGAAAACACTGTGTCTGAGCAACAAAATAAAAATATCTCGGAGGAAGACGTAGGTCAAGCTAATGCTACTCGATCTTGGGTGTGGGATCATTTTCCGTATGTTAAGGGTGCAAAGTCATCAAAATGCAAATATTGTAAGACGGTTATAAAATGTGATAGTACTCTAAATGGGACCGGTGGGCTTGGTAACCACTTGAAATATGCATGTAAGACTTGTCCTGCTTATTTGGGAAAGAGGGGTAACGCTAATAACGATAAAAAGAAGCAATCAGTGTTGGGTTTTAAGCCAAATATTGGTAATGAGCTTACTCCTCACTCTTTTAATCAAGAAAAATTGGTGGATCGATGATTCAACTACGCTTCGTATCGATCATTTCGTGAGAATTGTAACGGCTGTGAGAGCGAAAGGGATGAAACCAGAAACTATCGGATCATGTATTGTAAAATATTGGGAAAAATGGTTGCCTAGTATGGATTATGACGAGGAAAGATTTGGAAGGAATAACACTCGTGAAAAGAGCGAGATGCAATGGAATATAACTAGTGGTAAGAAACATGAAGTGAATAAGGGACAAGAAAAGGAAGTGAGAATGATTATAGAGAGCTTAGTGAGTATATTACCACCTCAAAAGGAATCGGTTTCTTGTAGGTTTTTACTACGGATGTTAAAGATGGCGATGATGTATTCCGCTTCGCCAGCTTTAGTTTCCGAGCTCGAGAAATAAATCGGTTTGGTGTTGGAAAATGCAACCGTGAATGATCTCTTAATTCCAAACTATATAGTTGGAGATCAAGGGAAGCTTATAAAGTAAGTCCTTACTTTCTAGTTTCAAGTCTTTTTTGTCTTATTAGATAGTTTACAATAGTAAAATACCAATAACCCCGTAGTTTATCCAAAGTTTTAAAAAAAATTGTTTTCCAACTCGTGACATCAGCCTTAGTGATATATGTAACACAAGAGGCGATTTATCATGAGTTAGAAAACTACGAGATATTTGTCCCTCTTAAAACCATGAAGGGGTTTTGGACCGTTTGTCAAAACCTCATAGAATATTAGGTATATTACCCTTATAGAAATTAATTTACACTCACTTTCTTGATATTCTAGTCCAAATGGAGAACAGAACATGTACAACACAGATATGGTTTTAAGGATTATAGAGTATTCACTAATGTACGAACAAAGGCACCAACAACAACAAAGTTCAGGAACATTAACCGTTGGTAAACTTCTAGACAGTTACCTAGCACAAATTGCGAGAGATCCAAGTCTATCGGTTACTAAGTTCCAAATTCTAGCCGATTCTTTACCTGAAAATGCACGCATTTGTGATGATGGTCTTTACAGAGCTATTGATACGTATCTTAAGGTTGGACATTGATTTTTTCGTATTTTACAAAGAATCTATTAAAGTTGATAGAAATACTATTGGTTTTTTAATTTGTAATAGGATCATCCATCACTACCAAAACATGATAGAAGAAGGTTATGCAAAGTTATGAACTGCGAGAAACTATCACTTGATGCATGTCTTCATGCTGCTCAAAATGATAGGATACCTCTTAGAACTGTTATACAGGTAACAAACAATATAGAGTTAGGAAATGTAATTGAATAGGCTTAACTATCAAAATGGTGCATTATGTTTGTACGGTTTGTCTAAACAACACATGTTTCATTTCCTCCAATTTAGGTCATACTTTTAATATTTTTGATTCAGTTAGCCATTTTTTAATTTTCTTTCAATATAGTTAGGTCAATTTTTAGTTTCCATCCAATTTTAGACGGAAAACACTTGTGTGAAGCACACAATTTTTTTTTTTGGTAAATAGTGCAAACCTAATAGATTATTTTGGTAGTTTACCAATAATGAAGTATTTATCACATGTGTGCTCTCTATCCAAATTGGATAGAAATTTTTGTCTAAAAATATTAATCTTAGTGCAAACATGGACCCAATTTAATAGTTTATCCGAATGTACAAAATTTGTTAGAACTTTACAAAGAGAAAAACTTTGCAGGTTTTGTTCTCAGAGCAAATAAAATTGAGGGCAGCAATACAAGGCAAGGATCACATAACAAATGAAGAAAACTCGGATCAAGAGAATACATGGTCTTCAACAAAGAAGGAAGTTCAAATCCTTAAAGCGGAACTGGAAAACCTGAAAACTCAAATGATTGAGCTTCAAACAGACTATAAAGAGTTGCAAGAAGATTACGAGAAACTTAACCACAAGCACAAAAATGTACCAAGCTGGACTATTAGATGGGCGAAAATCAAGAAATCCGGAATATTTCACAGAAAACACGACTTGGAGAACATTAATGAAGTCCAAGAAAGGCCTACACCTACCGAGATGAGACCATTGAATGGCCTAACGAGACGGGACCACTGAATGGCCTAACGAGACGGGACCACTGAATGGCCTAACGAGACGGGACCACTGAATGGCCTAGCGAGACCACTGAATGGCCTAGCGAGACGAGACCACTGAAGGGCCTAACGAGACGAGACCACTGAAGGGCCTAACGAGACGAGACCACTAAAGGGCCTAACGAGACGAGACCACTGAAGGGCCTAACGAGATGCGGAAGCGAACGAAACAATAACAGGAAACCACTTTGGATTGTGGCTCTGATACCATGTGAGATATTTAAATTAAGTGAGATATTTAAATAAGAGGAAGAGAGAAAAGAGGAAAATAATATATTGAATGAAAGAGCCTTAAAGGCTAGAGAACAAGTGAATACTATAGACTACATTGTGAATGAGTTGATGTCAAACATAATAGAATGAGACCATATATATAGGTCTAGTTACTTGGTGAACAAGTAAACTAATACTATGCTAACAAGGAAATAAATTATAATGTGGAAATAAACTAGTCTAATAAGGTAATAATATATTATGGTAATAATATATTATAATAATAATATATTTAACAGCTCTTATATTCTTAGGCCTTTCAACTAGATATAAATAAGGTTTATCCGTGAAATCTTCTTCAATTTCCATATCCATTAATACTTCCTCCTCTTGACTTAGAAGTTGCTGAGAAGTTTTCTTAATAACAATGTTTTCCTTTCTAAGTGCTTTGGCAAGATTATTAATTGCTTCATTAGTAATCTTTGACTTCTTTATCTTCTTAAGATTTGATCTATATATGTTCAACATTTCTATGACAAACCTAGAGGTTTTACGTAACGGAGTCCCGTTAATATTATTGCTATCAAAAAAGTTTAAAATGATTGAAATTTGGTGACCATATTGTAAATGTCATTGAAAGTATATAAATCTTTATCTTTTGTTATAGGGCTCTTTCTTTTCTTCATCTGTAATGTAATTGCATGGATATTCACTTAGTAATTAATATTAAATTGAATTCCAATTGCAAAAATTTACATACCTTCATTAGTATTCGCAAAACAAGTAAGGATGTAACTTGCACAACTGCTATTCGACGCTTTTGACGCCATCTAACTGAATCTATTAACAAACAAGTGTATCAAATTAATCATTATGAACTAATTTAAATTACAAATAAACTGGTGTAATCGAAAAGATAGGAATCGGAGAAGAGAGACTTGCCGGAATGTGGCTAGAGAGAGAGAACCGGCGAACTGAACGGAAAATAAAGGATGATTAATTATTGAAGGTATAAGATTATACCGCGCCAGCTATGTTGGAGATGAAGTCAAGGAAGGACATCTTTTAACCAAGGGCAATTCTGGTATTCTAATAATATAGTAGGATGGTATGATCTAGGACTGAGCATATTTTTAACAAAATCGAAAACCAAGCTGTGTTTTAGTTAAACCGACCAAAAAAGTATATATTACCCAAATTATCGGGTTGGGTTTACCAAACCAAAAATCCATATAATGAAACGATTTTGCCTCTATAGACTATAGTAAACTTTTTTATGACATGCAATAACTTTGGACGTTTTTTAAAACCTCTACCATTATATAGGGGTTCAAATCATTTGAAAAGTCATTTGGAAACACCACCAGAATTACAACACACCAAAAAAACTCCAAAGCCTCTCTCTCTAAAGTTATTCTTAGCGTAGATTAGAGTAATGAAAATACTGGTTATACCGAATAACAAAGCGACCTATTATTTGTAATCTAGTTTTTGTTTGTAATTTTTGTATTTTCACCAACACGTTTGACACTAACAAGAGCCTGACTCCGTGCACTCCAACGTGTACAAATAAATTGCTTTGCAAATTTTTCAGAAGACCTTCATTTTGAGGCTTCAGTGGCCTTAAAACAGCTAAATTGTTTCTATTTTCTTTTGATCTTTACACCCAAATGACATAACTTTTTCAATAATCCAAAAACAATTTTCATATACGACGCAATGTTTCATTATTCAGCATCATAAAAAGGTAAGTAAACAAAATACAATTTGTCATGGTATGTAAGCAAGCAAAAGAATATTTCTCATCCAAATACACAAAAGTAGCTCTAAAGATAAAGTTAGCATATATTATACATCATGTCCAAGTAATCCTAATTAATCTTGTTCTTGTAAATGATTCCTTCTTTTTGAAGTGGTGAGGGTACTTTTGGTATATATTGAAATGCCATGGCCAACATCCTCTTTTCTAAATCTGCAATAAAGCAATTAAAGAGCACTTATCAAATCAATTCTATAAAAGCTATAAAGAGGATAAAAATGACATACCGTAAGTAGATGTATCAATTTGCTCCGCAAGCTCTTTTATAACTTTCAACATCTCTTCCACCTATAAATACATGTAAAATCAAGTAGATTTGTCACGCATCAAGGAATGAGAATTCAAACATCATCTTAACCTAAAATAATAATAATAATAATAATAATAATATACCTTGCAAAGTGGAGAATGAATGTGTGCATACCAATCTCCTTTGGTGTGCAAGTTAACCACACATTTATACTACTCTGTGGTGGAATTAATGTATCATCAAGTGAAAACCCCTTTATAGTTGCTTTATGTGGGGCCCTCGATTTTGGCTTGTTGGTTGGGTTTCAAAGTGAACTGGAAAATTAAGATAATTATGATTATATTTGACTCTTCTTAAGAAAATAAAAATAAAGTAAAAGATACTAAAATTAATGATAGTATAGGGATGGAAAACGGAAGATATCGAAAAAAAGGGTCTTTTCGAAATAGATGTTTTCCATTCCGATTTCTATCAGAAATTTCGGAACATTAAAAAAATCCGAATTTAGAATTACGGAATTTACCGAAAAATCAGAAATTTCGGAACTTTTAAGTTAGAAATTGAAAATTTCGGAATTATTTATCTTAAAATTTATTATTTATTATCATAAAATTACATTATAAACCAAATGGATATTTATTGCAAAACAATTTGAAAAATACTATCTCTCAGTCCACTTTTATTTATACTTTTTTTGAAAAGAGGTTTCCAACAATATTTGTCTTTTTATATTATTAAGACATTTTATCTCAAGTTTTTCAATATTACTTTTAAGTAATTAACTAAAACGAATAGTGCAATAAATGACCTTAAATGTGATGAATAGGGGTAATATAATAAAGATAAAGTGTATTTAATATCTTTTTTAATCTTTATGCTACAAAACGAGGACAAATGGATTTTTTACTATAAAACAATTCAAAAAGTAAAAAGTTTAAGACCCAATTATACAAGGAGAGCAGCTGGTGGGAAAGTGAGTATTTTTTCCCAAAGTGTGACTGAAGAGATAAAGTGAGTAAAACTCATAAAGTTTGTAAAGTGTTAAAGGTTTTTTTTTACTAAAAAGAGTTCAAGCTTAATAAAATGGTTTTTTGACAATTAAAAGAAAAAAAAGACATACAAATCGAATCAAAAAATTATAAGTTTTGGAAATTTATACGTAGTTTCAATTTCGATCCGATTTTTTTTGAAATTTCAAAACATTAAAAATCTGAAATCGGAATTTTCGAATCACAAAAATCGAAAACCGAAAATTCTAGATCCAAGTGTAGATCTGGTAGGCTACAGCCTTGGGCTTGGTAAAGTGTGAATTTGCACAAATTAAATATTTATTCTTTTGAAAATATATTAAGAAAAAAATACAATAATCTAATATAATTTAAATATTAGTCATTTCTAATCTAAATATTAGATTCCGGCCTTCCCCCAATCTAATATTATATATTTTAGCTTACTTAAACTGGAAATTATCTTTAAAAAAACATGCTTACAAACCATTTTTTACCAAACCTGCCTACAAAACAGCAAGGGTTATAGTTAATCGAGAGAGAAGGTCATTCAATCATTTGTACGAAAAATATTAGATCTTATTTGTACTAGATTTCTTAATAAACATATTTCCTAAAATTCGAATTAGTTAAGAACTCATGTTCGGATGAAAAACTAAATATAGTAAAAAATATATTTAAGAAATAGTTGTAACTCAAAACATTTAACCAAATAATTACCAAATAACCATAATCTACATCAATTTGAAATTTAATACATATGCATATTAGATTATTAGAAAGGCTAACTTACTTAGAATTTTATTGTTGGCTGAAATAGCATGGTCACCGATCGTTTAACTATTAAAAAAAAAAAATTAATGATCAGCTCTAACTATAATTAATGAAACTTGAATTAATTAAAAGGATTTAATTGAAAATAGAAGGATTTAGAAGAAACAATAGATCTAAAGAAACATTCATAGTTTTATGAAATATAGATTACTTTTTTATAAGTATAATTTACTTTTAAATCTCAATGCCTAATATTAGTACTTTCTTTTTGGTACAATTTACCCATCAAATTAATATTTTCTTAAAAAATAAATCACAAATAACAAAATTGAGTTGAATTGTATAGAAATATGAAGATCAAATCAGAATAGTTTACCTTCATTTGCAAAAGTGAAGTAATCCACCTTTAATTTTCGTTTTATTTTTTTCATTCTTTTAATGTGATCTACTTTCTGATCTTTCTTCTTTGTTTTATCCATGAAGAAGAAGACAATGGTAAGGGTTACAAATCCACCGATCTATAAAACCGTATTATCCGATCTCATCCCAACAAAAAAAAAAATAAACCCTATCACTTGTGGACCTATTAGGGTCCAATTTTTTTCTTTAAAACAATGGGCCGGACCATGGATTGGTAATAGCCAAATCCATCTAATCTGATACATTTATTTGGGCCACCACTATTTTTTTCTTTTTTAATATATGTAACATTAGGATGTAAACTAACCAAATTGTTCGCGAGCATACTGGGGAAAATTTTGTTTGAACTTGTTCGTTCAAAAAGTTTATTCGAATTCATTAAAAAAACGAATTCATTCGAACTCGTTGGTTAACTTGTTAAAAGTTTATGATCTGTAAATTAATGTTTTAATTATCAATAAATGTATTGTTAAACCTATAAAAAAATCAAATTATTCATTAATAACTCGAAATCGGCTCGGAAAGAACTCGTTCGATATGTTAAAATTTGAGTTTGGCTCGGCTCGACTCATAAATCTTATCAAACAAGAGTGCACGTCAAGTATTCAGCTCGACTCGATTTGTTTACAGCCCTAATTACCATCTTATGGTATATGGATCCTTTGTCCCTTTATGCTCATTTGTTATTAACCTACGAAAATTTATCTCTTCACTCTCTTACTTTCTCTAAGAGAAACCCCTAGGCTGTCGAATACATCGTTACAAGTCTAATCTAACTAGTAATCTTCGGTTAATTTGAGTAGGAAAATACACCATATTAATGGTTCTTTACTTAACTACGTGGTTCGCATTTATTAGCCTCGGTCTAGCCTCTAAAAGATGTGTAGCTTGGTTAGTATTTCTTACCACAATTAAGGTTTTTGATCATTGGTTACTGGCTAGGTTTTTTGAATGTATTAAACCTCTTTGCCAGTATGAATCTTTTCAAAAATTTACATATTTTTAGTCCTGAATGTTATTTAACGTATATACATGTTTAGATCTATTAGATTAGGGTTGGTTTTATGTTTTTTTGTTTTTTGAGAGTAATAATAACTTTTTGAATTCAATTTATGTTAATAGAGTAATTTTAAACGTGTAATGGTTATTTTCAAGCTGATTTAAGGTTAATAGATGGTTGTCTACATGTTTAATGATGTTTTCCGAATTGGTTTTATGTTAATAGAGTACTTTTAAATTTGTAATGGTGATTTTCAAGTTGATTTAGGTTACTAAATAGTTGTTTAAATATTAAATAGTATTTTTTTGGATTGATTATTGGTTAATAGATATTTGATTTGCGAAATAATTATGATTTACGTATTGATTTACTTATTTAGAGTTTTTAGAATTTTCAGATTTGATTATGACATCATAATTCTACTTGTAAAAACATAATACTAATAAAAAGCTAAGTTAATGATAACCTTTAAGTTAATAAAAATGTAACTTATGAAATAATTCATCTATTAACATGAACAAGGAACGTCGTACATCCAAAATACAAGAGATGGAATTAGATACAACTAATTTGTATATAAAATGAGATTCAAACCATACACTCTCCAATTCATCAAAATAGCTGAGATTACAATAAAGTGATTCTGCAAATTTAATCGATCTCTGCTTCTCCATAAGTTGCAACACATATATTAATGTTTACATTCTTAGTCAATTTCTTCAATCTCGTGTAAGTTTATAGGCATAATTTTTCGATAAACGTGAATAAACTCAAACTAGAGATGGACAAATAATGTTTACATATTTTTAGCTTACAATTTCGTGTAAATTTAGAGGCATAATTTTTTGATACACGTGAATAAACTTAAACTAAAGACGGACAAACATAATAAAATAACTACGGATATTTACATTGTACCTCACTAATATGTGTAGAAAGATTTCACCTAATGGTGTTTTTTGAATTGATTCTTGGTTAATAGATATTTGATTTGCGAAATAATTATGATTTACGTATTGATTTACTTATTTAGGGTTTTTAGAATTTTTAGATTTGCGTATCTAATCCTATTTAATTTTGATTATTAATTACCTACTTTCTTTTCCATTTGTTAACTTGGACGGGTTATTTTTGCTTAGATGAGTAAGGTGTGACTGAAAATCAATCACTATAACATTCTGGTTTGTAGCCAATAACCAAAATTTTATTATGATATCATCTTTTTTTATTATTTACAAGTTAAATTCAAATTGACTAGGCACATGTACTATATGATTGCATCTCTTTTTCTCTTCCCATGATTACTTAAGTTGATTATAATTGTGAAGTACATAGTTGAGAATTTGAGACTGTGTATTCGATAATATGTTATGGTATGAGAAAGTACTTGTTGAGTTGGCAACATATTATGACTAGGCTCTTGCTTCTTGAATAATTGCAGGTTTTAAAAACTACCCCTTGTCCCAAGTTGTCCTTTGTCCCTTAGTATGTATAGCCAACAAAGATCATAAATCTGAGGCTTATTCATTTTTATGTCAATGATGAAAACAAAATCTGAGGCAATGTACTAAAAGACTTATTCTCCTTTTTAGTGTGTAATTGCAGGATTTCTGAGGCAATGTAATCTTCGAGTATATCTAGTCGGTTGACTTAAATTTGACTAAAATCAAACCTGACCCAATATCAACCCAAAAACCAAATTGTTTTAATCTTATGGGTCTGGGTTTAGGTTTGTAAGTTGTTAAAAGGGTTGGGTTTATGGTAACACCCCTAGGATCGCTTACCCTACTCGTGAGCAGCCCTACTCATACGGGGTCTTATAACACAATCCGTATATCCCCAAAATTTATTAGTTTACATAGTGTTTGGATTCATTTTTTTAAAGGAAAGAAAAGGTTACGAAGAGATATAATTTTTTTATTGATGTTTGGATTAGATTTTTTATAAAAGGAAAGGTTAACGAGGGATAAAATATCCTTTCATTACCTGGATTCATTTTCTTAAAGGAAAGGAAAGGTTATGGAAAGATATAATTTTTTTATTGATGTTTGGATTAGATTTTTAATAAGAGGAAAGGTTAACCGTGGATAAAATATCCTTCCATTACCTTTAAAAATGTTTCCTTCCAAATTGGAGGTTTATGAAAGGAAATGAAAGATTAAAATGATAAAAGACATTTTTATCCTATTTTAGGAATTGAAACAAAATAAATATTATATTCATAAAGTACAATATAAATAATTTCTTTTTTCTTTAAAGTTGCTGATTCTTTTGTAATTAAGCTACGTAATGTTTTTTTTTTCTATCAATGAAATGGTCAAACCATTTGAAAAAAGTAAATAAAAAGTTTGAAAGAAAAAAAGAATTAGTCAAGGATGTATGGAATATCTCGTGAAAATTGAATTCAATTTTGACTACTTCAACTTTTATCTTTTCATTTTCTTAGACAAGCCTTATCTTTATATTTGAACATGAATTAACTAATCCTGATATTTCTAACGAATAGATACATTAAATTGTAGCCTGACTTATCCTAATTTCTCTAACAAACTGGCGAACAAAATAGTATATATAACTGATCGATAGCAGAGTTCAAATTCAAACATTTCAAAAAATCACAAGCTTGCAGATATAATTCCAGGTATATTATATTCATTCGTATCTATTATACTATACATATACATAGACATCTACTTATTTAATTGTTGTTTATTTCATAAATGGTATAAAATATTAAATTAATCATTCTTCTATATAGATGGAAAATCAAAGAAATAGCATTTTTTTAAATTTATTAACATGGTACCAAAAACGCCGTGAAACACTTGTTAAAATTTGTTGCTTATTTGTATACTGGATGCATCATCGAAAAAACTCTAGTAATATGTGCACATATGCTAGTTTAAATTCTCAAAAACATAGGGTACGAGAAGAAGTTATGGGTCGAATTATGACGAGTGAAACAAGTCGAAAAATAACAAGAATGAGCCCGAAATCCTTTTTATATTTTTGTACTTTATTAGAGAGGTATGGTGGCCTCCAGGAAACTAGACAAGTAAGTATTGAGGAACAAGTTGCTAAAACACTATATATATTAGGGCGTCATGCTAAAAATCGTGAAACACAATTTTGGTTTTTACGTTCTGGAGAAACCACCAGTCGTCATTTTCATCGTGAAGATCAATTATTAAGTTAGAAGATAGGTTTTTGAAACAACCTGATGGCTCCACGATTCCAACAGAGATTCTTCATAACAATCGATTCTATCCATACTTTAAGGTGACAAATTTTATTTTTATAACTAAGATATTTATGTATAAAATGTGTATTAACATATTATATAATTACAGGATTGTATTGGTGCAATTGATGGTACTCATATTCGTGTAAAAGTATCTCCTCGTGATGCACCTAGATATCGTGGTAGGAAAGAATATCCTACCCAAAATGTTCTAGCTGCATGCACGTTTGACTTACGTTTTAGCTGGCTGGGAAGGATCGGCATCCGACTCAAGAATAATAAAAAATACACTTTCAAGAAAAGATAATCTTATAATCCCTTCTGGTAATTATAAGTTTAAATTTTTTTTACGTTAAATAATTTGAAAAATATGCACATAAAAAATCTAATGCATTTTGTAACAGGTAAATATTACTTGGTTGATGCCGGTTTTATGTTGAAAGTTGGACTAATTGCTCCATATAGAGGAGTTCGTTATCATTTGAAAGAGTATTCTCGGAACCAACCACAAAATGCTCGAGAATTGTTTAACCATAGACATTCTTCATTACGGAATGCAATTGAAAGGGCTTTTGGAGTTTTAAAGAACAGATTTCCGATTATCGCAAGTTCGAATGAGCCAACATCTGGTGTTAAAACTAAAAAAGATATCATTTTTGCATGTTGTATCTTACATAATTACTTAATGGGGGTAGATCCAGATGATCAATCAATTGCCGAGGTTGACCGAGAAATCATGAGTCAAACTCCACAACAACAATATGCACATGCAAACGAGAATGAAGTTAGTGCACGTGGGGAACATATAAGAAATTTAATCTCTTATAATATGTGGAATGATTACAATGTGTAATCTATTGAATGTTTGTTGGTGAAATTCATTTAGATGTTTACGTAACTTAAATTTGTGTTTTTGCATTTATGATTATTTTGAACTTTTTGTTAACTTGAACAGTTTATAGTAATGAGTTTTGATTTAATACTTATTTTTATAATAGATTTTTTTAAATATATTGTAGAGTGAATCATGCCAAGAAGAAGAAGGAATACTGACGAATTTGATGATGTTAATGCTATGACATGGACCCCTCTCATATGGATGATGCTCTTGTTGAAGCTTTTTTGAATCAACATAATATAGGAAATCGGGTAAATAGAACATTGGAACTGCATATTATGGAATCATTAATGAGCTGGCAGATAAGATCGGAAACAAATTATTAAAGATCAGATAAAAAATCGTTGGAAGACTATCAAAGAAAATTTTAGCAAATGTTACGACCTTTTCAAAAATGGGATGAGCGGCTTTGCTTGGAATCCAATAACGAATTTATGGAGTGCCGAACCTGAAGTTTGGGAAAAACTGATAGAGGTATAAAATATAATTTTATATAAGAAAAACGAGCATAATTATTTTGCTATCTAATTAATAACAATTATTTGATTTTGCAGGCTCATCCTCATGCCGAGAAATGGAGGTTTAAGTCTCTTCCATATTATAATAAAGTGGTGATTTTATATGAAAATGATAGAGCCAATGGTGAGGAAGGTGGAAGTTCCACTCAGGCTCGTGAAAAGTATTCAACCGTTGATTTATCCGCAAGTACTATTCATGAAATCGACAAGTTGGTGGCCACAAATAAAGTGATACTAGATCCATTTGATCAAGCTACTGATGTCGAACATCAACTCGCAAATTCTGAGAGAAATACGAAAAAATTCAGAAAGTGAAAAAATCAAAACATGATGTTGAATCTAGCTATGTGAAAGAAGCGTTTACTATTGTTGTTGACGCCCTCAAAGAAGGAAATTCGATCATGGGTAAATCGACAAATGCGCAAAGACTTCCCATGGAAGAAAATGAGAATATGTTAGTCGATCTACAAATCGAGAAGACTGAGATTAAGAAAGCATATATATTTTTGGTAGAGAAACCTAACAAATTACGAGCAATACTTGGATGCCCGTTAGAAGAACACAAAGATATTATGATGATGATGTTGCCTTGATCAAAGAAGATTTGAAAAAATTGCGGGAAGTAGTTCAAGTAATTTGGTTTGGTTAGATTTATCTTTTAATTATTTAGATTCAATAAAATATACGAAGGTTATCGTATATGTTTTTTTATTTCACATCGAATGTCTTATAATAATATTGTTGTTTAAATGGATAATTTCTATCTAATTTTTTTTCTTCATTTGAATTGTTATTTAATTATTCTTATGTGAAAATAGTACATAAGGGCAGATTATGCAGCCAGCCTCATGTATCTGGCATATTGGCAGCAGATAAAAATTTTGATTTAAGAACTAGTAACATAAATAAATTGTAACATAAAATAAACATATAAGTAAAAGTAAAAAAGTACTCTAGTTTATCCTTTAACAGAATTTTGAATAAAATGCATGTGAACAAAATGCAGCCGTGTACAGTTTACACTATTTTCTTCATAAGGTGTAGGAATAGAATTCTTGCAAAAGAATATTTTCAGGGTGAGCAAAACATAACCGAAAAACCGAACCAACCCAAAAAACCGCAAAAACCGAACCGAAAAAAACCGAAAACCGAGAAACCGTTCGGTTCGCTATAAGATTTTTAGAAAACCGAAAAAATTCGGTTTGGCACGGTTTTTCTATGCTAAACCGAACCGAAAACCGTTAATGTACCGACCGAACCGACTTTTGTAATCCGAACCAAACCGATTTAAACAATGCTGTTTTGCATAAATATTAGAAAAAAACTGTAACTTATATGTAACCTATACGTCAAAAATTTAAAACATAAAATAAACACTCTCTATTCCAACACACTATCTTCTAGTCTTTTCGCCTTCTACACAACACTTACCCCAAGCATATGTAACGCTCTTGCTCTTCCATAGTTCCATTACTACCAGGTACAACCTACTATTGCTACACCATCAAGCATCAACAGAAAGATGTCTCTCAAGTCTCAAGAACCATCAGGTAAAAGTTTAATTTTTTAATTATAACCCTAAAGAAAATCTCAGAATTATATATAGTCTCCAGGAAGTAGAACACATCAATCTAAAGAAAATGTTTTACATGATAATTCTTAACCACTTATTTCAGAAATAATATATTGTCTTTTATGATTAATAAATAGTCTATTTTGATTGGAAAATCTGTAAATTGACGTGTTCAACATTGTGTTGTAAATAGATGTCCAGGGTCCTATCTGTGTGAGTTTCGTTCTTTATCACGTTCGTCCTCTTTTTTTCATTTTTAAGATTAATAGAAGATCGATGGTTGACTATCTTTTTTTCCATTTTTAAGATTGATAGAAGATCGATGGTTGGCTATCTATATAAACATTCTTGTTCTCAATTTTAACCAGCAAAATCTGAATAATTGCTTAAGTTTAGAATTATAAAAGTTTAATAGTAATTGTATATTTACTTGTAATAGGCTATAATATTTAAAAATTTGCATCCTTGTATATATTTGAAAAAAAATTGTGCCTAAAATAATATGTTGGTTTGATACCCTTTAAGTTTGGATAGAGTCGTGGAACTAGTTAATTACTAATTACTCAATACGGATAATTGTTGGTAGCCTAATTTAGACATTTGTACAAAACACTAAAACAAGTTGTTCCACTTATTTTCTATGATAGTAAGTTATTGATGGCATTTATTTCTTAATAATATGTTGAGCCTCATTTTGCTTATATAATATATATTCATCAGATGTTATATATTATTTAATAAGGTTGGATAATATAAAAAAATATATTTTTGGGCAGTGTTATATTGAGATTTACTTTGATGTTGTGTTTTCTAATAATTTAATAACACCAATATTATTAGTTGGGGAAACTTATTGCACTGAGTGAATGTTTTAATTTAATGTAATGTAATATTTATAGATGGAGGATGTGATAGATCTTGATATGGAGAGGGATAACGATAGTGGCATTCTCATTGGAGGCGAGTCACATGCTAATGTCACTGCCATGGGAGAAAGCAACAAAATAAAAATATCTCGGAGGAAGACGTAGGTCAAGCTAATGCTACTCGATCTTGGGTGTGGGAGCATTTTCCGTATGTTAAGGGTGCAAAGTCATCAAAATGCAAATATTGTAAGACGGTTATAAAATGTGATAGTACTCTAAATGGGACCGGTGGGCTTGGTAACCACTTGAAATATGCATGTAAGACTTGTCCTACTTATTTGGGAAAGAGGGGTAACGCAAATAACGATAAAAAGAAGCAATCAGTGTTGTGTTTTAAGCCAAATATTGGTAATGAGCTTACTTCTCACTCTTTTAATCAAGAAAAATTGGTGGATCGATGATTCAACTACGCTTCGTATCGATCATTTTGTGAGAATTGTAACGGCTGTGAGAGCGAAAGGGATGAAACCAGAAACTATCGGATCATGTATTGTAAAATATTGGGAAAAATGGTTGCCTAGTATGGATTATGACGAGGAAAGATTCGGAAGGAATAACACTCGTGAAAAGAGCGAGATGCAATGGAATATAACTAGTGGTAAGAAACAAGAAGTGAATAAGGGACAAGAAAAGGAAGTGAGAATGATTATAGAGAGCTTAGTGAGTATATTACCACCTCAAAAGGAATCGGTTTCTTGTAGGTTTTTACCAAGGATGTTAAAGATGGCGAAGATGTATTCCGCTTCGCCAGCTTTAGTTTCCGAGCTCGAGAAAAAAATCGGTTTGGTGTTGGAAAATGCAACCGTGAATGATCTCTTAATTCCAAACTATATAGTTGGAGATCAAGGGAAGCTTATAAATTAAGTCCTTACTTTCTAGTTTCAAGTCTTTTTTGTCTTATTAGATAGTTTACAATAGTAAAATACCAATAACCCCGTAGTTTATCAAAAGTTTTTAAAAAAAAATTGTTTTCCAATTCGTGACATCAGCCTTAGTGATATATGTAACACAAGAGGCGATTTATCATGAGTTAGAAAACTACGAGATATTTGTCCCTCTTAAAACCATGAAGGGGTTTTGGACCGTTTGTCAAAACCTCATAGAATATTAGGTATATTACCCTTATAGAAATTAATTTACACTCACTTTCTTGATATTCTAGTTCAAATGGAGAACAGAACATGTACAACACAGATATGGTTTTAAGGATTATAGAGTATTTACTAATGTACGAACAAAGGCACCCACAACAACAAAGTTCAGGAACATTAACCGTTGGTAAACTTCTAGACAGTTACCTAGCACAAATTGCGAGAGATCCAAGTCTATCGGTTACTAAGTTCCAAATTCTAGCCGATTCTTTACCTGAAAATGCACGCATTTGTGATGATGGTCTTTACAGAGCTATTGATACGTATCTTAAGGTTGGACATTGATTTTTTCGTATTTTACAAAGAATCTATTAAAGTTGATAGAAATACTATTTGTTTTTTAATTTGTAATAGGATCATCCATCACTACCAGAACATGATAGAAGAAGGTTATGCAAAGTTATGAACTGCGAGAAACTATCACTTGATGCATGTCTTCATGCTGCTCAAAATGATAGGCTACCTCCTAGAACTGTTATACACAGGTAACAAACAATATAGAGTTATGAAATGTAATTGAATAGGCTTAACTATCAAAATGGTGCATTATGTTTGTACGGTTTGTCTAAACAACACATGTTTCATTTCATAACTCTATATTGTTTTAATATTTTTGATGATGGTGCATTAGGTCATACTTTTAATATTTTTGATTCAGTTAGCCAATTTTTAATTTTCTTTCAATATAGTTAGGTCAATTTTTAGTTTCCATCCAATTTTAGACGGAAAACACTTGTGTGAAGCACACAATTTTTTTTTTGGTAAATAGTGCAAACCTAATAGATTATTTTGGTAGTTTACCAATAATGAAGTATTTATCACATGTGTGCTCTCTGTCCAAATTGGATAGAAATTTTTGTCTAAAAATATTAATCTTAGTGCAAACATGGACCCAATTTAATAGTTTATCCGAATGTACAAAATTTGTTAGAACTTTACAAAGAGAAAAACTTAGCAGGTTTTGTTCTCAGAGCAAATAAAATTGAGGGCAGCAATACAAGGCAAGGATCACATAACAAATGAAGAAAACTCGGATCAAGAGAATACATGGTCTTCAACAAAGAAGGAAGTTCAAATCCTTAAAGCGGAACTGGAAAACCTGAAAACTCAAATGATTGAGCTTCAAACAGACTATAAAGAGTTGCAAGAAGATTACGAGAAACTTAACCACAAGCACAAAAATGTACCAAGCTGGACTATTAGATGGGCGAAAATCAAGAAATCCGGAATATTTCACAGAAAACACGACTTGGAGAACATTAATGAAGTCCAAGAAAGGCCTACACCTACCGAGATGAGACCATTGAATGGCCTAACGAGACGGGACCACTGAATGGCCTAACGAGACGGGACCACTGAATGGCCTAACGGGACCACTGAATGGCCTAGCGAGACGAGACCACTGAAGGGCCTAACGAGACGAGACCACTGAAGGGCCTAACGAGACGAGACCACTAAAGGGCCTAACGAGACGAGACCACTGAAGGGCCTAACGAGATGCGGAAGCGAACGAAACGATAATAGGAAACCACTTTGGATTGTGGCTCTGATACCATGTGAGATATTTAAATTAAGTGAGATATTTAAATAAGAGGAAGAGAGAAAAGAGGAAAATAATATATTGAATGAAAGAGCCTTAAAGGCTAGAGAACAAGTGAATACTATAGACTACATTGTGAATGAGTTGATGTCAAACATAATAGAATGAGACCATATATATATATATATAGGTCTAGTTACTTGGTGAACAAGTAAACTAATACTATGCTAACAAGGAAATAAATTATAATGTGGAAATAAACTAGTCTAATAAGGTAATAATATATTATGGTAAAAATATAGTATAATAATAATAATATATTTAACAGCTCTTATATTCTTAGGCCTTTCAACTAGATATAAATAAGCTTTATCCGTGAAATCTTCTTCAATTTCCATATCCATTAATACTTCCTCCTCTTGACTTAGAAGTTGCTGAGAAGTTTTCTTAATAACAATGTTTTCCTTTCTAAGTGCTTTGGCAAGATTATTAATTGCTTCATTAGTAATCTTTGACTTCTTTATCTTCTTAAGATTTGATCTATATATGTTCAACATTTCTATGACAAACCTAGAGGTTTTACGTAACAGAGTCCCGTTAATATTATTGCTATCAAAAAAGTTTAAAATGATTGAAATTTGGTGACCATATTGTAAATGTCATTGAAAGTATATAAATTTTTATCTTTTGTTATAGGGCTCTTTCTTTTCTTCATCTGTAATGTAATTGCATGGATATTCACTTAGTAATTAATATTAAACTGAATTCCAATTGCAAAAATTTACATACCTTCATTAGTATTCGCAAAACAAGTAAGGATGTAACTTGCACAACTGCTATTCGACGCTTTTGACGCCATCTAACTTAATCTAGAACATTCTCGTTTCTGGAATTTTCCATCTATAAATAGAACACATAGACCATAAATATTAACAAACAAGGGTATCAAATTAATCATTATGGACTAATTTAAATTACAAATAAACTGGTGTAATCGAAAAGATAGGAATCGGAGAAGAGAGACTTGCCGGAATGTGGCTAGAGAGAGAGAACCGGCGAACTGAACGGAAAATAAAGGATGATTAATTATTGAAGGTATAAGATTATACCGCGCCAGCTATGTTGGAGATGAAGTCAAGGAAGGACATCTTTTAACCAAGGGCAATTCTGGTATTCTAATAATATAGTAGGATGGTATGATCTAGGACTGAGCATATTTTTAACAAAATCGAAAACCAAGCTGTGTTTTAGTTAAACCGACCAAAAAAGTATATATTACCCAAATTATCGGGTTGGATTTAACAAACCAAAAATCCATGTAATGAAACGATTTTGCCTCTATAGACTATAGTAAACTTTTTTATGACATGCAATAACTTTGGACGTTTTTTAAAACCTCTACCATTATATAGGGGTTCAAATCATTTGAAAAGTCATTTGGAAACACCACCAGAATTACAACACACCAAAAAAACTCCAAAGCCTCTCTCTCTAAAGTTATTCTTAGCGTAGATTAGAGTAATGAAAATACTGGTTATACCGAATAACAAAGCGACCTATTATTTGTAATCTAGTTTTAGTTTGTAATTTTTGTATTTTCACCAACACGTTTGACACTAACAAGAGCCTGACTCTGTGCACTCCAACGTGTACAAATAAATTGCTTTGCAAATTTTTTAGAAGACCTTCATTTTGAGGCTTCAGTGGCCTTAAATAGAGCTAAATTGTTTCTATTTTCTTTTGATCTTTACACCCAAATGACATAACTTTTTCAATAATCCAAAAACAATTTTCATATACGACGCAATGTTTCATTATTCAGCATTATATAAAGGTAAGTAAACAAAATACAATTTGTCATGGTATGTAAGCAAGCAAAAGAATATTTCTCATCCAAATACACAAAAGTAGCTCTAAAGATAAAGTTAGCATATATTATACATCATGTCCAAGTAATCCTAATTAATCTTGTTCTTGTAAATGATTCCTTCTTTATGAAGTGGTGAGGGTACTTTTGGTATATATTGAAATGCCATGGCCAACATCCTCTTTTCTAAATCTGCAATAAAGCAATTAAAGAGCACTTATCAAATCAATTCTATAAAAGCTATAAAGAGGATAAAAATGACATACCGTAAGTAGATGTATCAATTTGCTCCGCAAGCTCTTTTATAACTTTCAACATCTCTTCCACCTATAAATACATGTAAAATCAAGTAGATTTGTCACACATCAAGGAATGAGAATTCAAACATAATCTTAACCTAAAATAATAATAATAATAATAATAATAATAATAATATACCTGGCAAAGTGGAGAATGAATGTGTGCATACCAATCTCCTTTGGTGTGCAAGTTAACCACACATTTATACTACTCTGTGGTGGAATTAATGTATTATCAAGTGAAAACCCCTTTATAGTTGCTTTATGTGGGGCCCTCGATTTTGGCTTGTTGGTTGGGTTTCAAAGTGAACTGGAAAATTAAGATAATTATGATTATATTTGACTCTTCTTAAGAAAATAAAAATAAAGTAAAAGATACTAAAATTAATGATAGTATAGGGATGGAAAACGGAAGATATCGAAAAAAAGGGTCTTTTCGAAATAGATGTTTTCCATTCCGATTTCTATCAGAAATTTCGGAACATTAAAAAAATCCGAATTTAGAATTACGGAATTTACCGAAAAATCAGAAATTTCGGAACTTTTAAGTTAGAAATTGAAAATTTCGGAATTATTTATCTTAAAATTTATTATTTATTATCATAAAATTACATTATAAACCAAATGGATATTTATTGCAAAACAATTTGAAAAATACTATCTCTCAGTCCACTTTTATTTATACTTTTTTTGAAAAGAGGTTTCCAACAATATTTGTCTTTTTATATTATTAAGACATTTTATCTCAAGTTTTTCAATATTACTTTTAAGTAATTAACTAAAACGAATAGTGCAATAAATGACCTTAAATGTGATGAATAGGGGTAATATAATAAAGATAAAGTGTATTTAATATCTTTTTTAATCTTTATGCTACAAAACGAGGACAAATGGATTTTTTACTATAAAACAATTCAAAAAGTAAAAAGTTTAAGACCCAATTATACAAGGAGAGCAGCTGGTGGGAAAGTGAGTATTTTTTCCCAAAGTGTGACTGAAGAGATAAAGTGAGTAAAACTCATAAAGTTTGTAAAGTGTTAAAGGTTTTTTTTTACTAAAAAGAGTTCAAGCTTAATAAAATGGTTTTTTGACAATTAAAAGAAAAAAAAGACATACAAATCGAATCAAAAAATTATAAGTTTTGGAAATTTATACGTAGTTTCAATTTCGATCCGATTTTTTTTGAAATTTCAAAACATTAAAAATCTGAAATCGGAATTTTCGAATCACAAAAATCGAAAACCGAAAATTCTAGATCCAAGTGTAGATCTGGTAGGCTACAGCCTTGGGCTTGGTAAAGTGTGAATTTGCACAAATTAAATATTTATTCTTTTGAAAATATATTAAGAAAAAAATACAATAATCTAATATAATTTAAATATTAGTCATTTCTAATCTAAATATTAGATTCCGGCCTTCCCCCAATCTAATATTATATATTTTAGCTTACTTAAACTGGAAATTATCTTTAAAAAAACATGCTTACAAACCATTTTTTACCAAACCTGCCTACAAAACGGCAAGGGTTATAGTTAATCGAGAGGGAAGGTCATTCAATCATTTGTACGAAAAATATTAGATCTTATTTGTACTAGATTTCTTAATAAACATATTTCCTAAAATTCGAATTAGTTAAGAACTCATGTTCGGATGAAAAACTAAATATAGTAAAAAATATATTTAAGAAATAGTTGTAACTCAAAACATTTAACCAAATAA
Organism: Nemophila menziesii; assembly: GCA_029959085.1. Lineage (NCBI taxonomy): Eukaryota > Viridiplantae > Streptophyta > Magnoliopsida > Boraginales > Hydrophyllaceae > Nemophila > Nemophila menziesii. The sequence continues at coordinate 7,178,930 of JARWIR010000017.1, read as the reverse complement.
TTACCAAATAACCATAATCTACATCAATTTGAAATTTAATACATATGCATATTAGATTATTAGAAAGGCTAACTTACTTAGAATTTTATTGTTGGCTGAAATAGCATGGTCACCGATCGTTTAACTATTAAAAAAAAAAAATTAATGATCAACTCTAACTATAATTAATGAAACTTGAATTAATTAAAAGGATTTAATTGAAAATAGAAGGATTTAGAAGAAACAATAGATCTAAAGAAACATTCATAGTTTTATGAAATATAGATTACTTTTTTATAAGTATAATTTACTTTTAAATCTCAATGCCTAATATTAGTACTTTCTTTTTGGTACAATTTACCCATCAAATTAATATTTTCTTAAAAAATAAATCACAAATAACAAAATTGAGTTAAATTGTATAGAAATATGAAGATCAAATCAGAATAGTTTACCTTCATTTGCAAAAGTGAAGTAATCCACCTTTAATTTTCGTTTTCTTTTTTTCATTCTTTTAATGTGATCTACTTTCTGATCTTTCTTCTTTGTTTTATCCATGAAGAAGAAGACAATGGTAAGGGTTACAAATCCACCGATCTATAAAACCGTATTATCCGATCTCATCCCAACAAAAAAAAAAATAAACCCTATCACTTGTGGACCTATTAGGGTCCAATTTTTTTCTTTAAAACAATGGGCCGGACCATGGATTGGTAATAGCCAAATCCATCTAATCTGATACATTTATTTGGGCCACCATTATTTTTTTCTTTTTTAATATATGTAACATTAGGATGTAAACTAACCAAATTGTTCGCGAGCATACCGGGGAAAATTTTGTTTGAACTTGTTCGTTCAAAAAGTTTATTCGAATTCATTAAAAAAACGAATTCATTCGAACTCGTTGGTTAACTTGTTAAAAGTTTATGATCTGTAAATTAATGTTTTAATTATCAAAAAATGTATTGTTAAACCTATAAAAAAATCAAATTATTCATTAATAACTCGAAATCGGCTCGGAAAGAACTCGTTCGATATGTTAAAATTTGAGTTTGGCTCGGCTCGACTCATAAATCTTATCAAACAAGAGTGCACGTCAAGTATTCAGCTCGACTCGATTTGTTTACAGCCCTAATTACCATCTTATGGTATATGGATCCTTTGTCCCTTTATGCTCATTTGTTATTAACCTACGAAAATTTATCTCTTCACTCTCTTACTTTCTCTAAGAGAAACCCCTAGGCTGTCGAATACATCGTTACAAGTCTAATCTAACTAGTAATCTTTGGTTAATTTGAGTAGGAAAATACACCATATTAATGGTTCTTTACTTAACTACGTGGTTCGCATTTATTAGCCTCGGTCTAGCCTCTAAAAGATGTGTAGCTTGGTTAGTATTTCTTACCACAATTAAGGTTTTTGATCATTGGTTACTGGCTAGGTTTTTTGAATGTATTAAACCTCTTTGCCAGTATGAATCTTTTCAAAAATTTACATATTTATAGTCCTGAATGTTATTTAACGTATATACATGTTTAGATCTATTAGATTAGGGTTGGTTTTATGTTTTTTTGTTTTTTGAGAGTAATAATAACTTTTTGAATTCAATTTATGTTAATAGAGTAATTTTAAACGTGTAATGGTTATTTTCAAGCTGATTTAAGGTTAATAGATGGTTGTCTACATGTTTAATGATGTTTTCCGAATTGGTTTTATGTTAATAGAGTACTTTTAAATTTGTAATGGTGATTTTCAAGTTGATTTAGGTTACTAAATAGTTGTTTAAATATTAAATAGTATTTTTTTGGATTGATTATTGGTTAATAGATATTTGATTTGCGAAATAATTATGATTTACGTATTGATTTACTTATTTAGAGTTTTTAGAATTTTCAGATTTGATTATGACATCAGAATTCTACTTGTAAAAACATAATACTAATAAAAAGCTAAGTTAATGATAACCTTTAAGTTAATAAAAATGTAACTTATGAAATAATTCATCTATTAACATGAACAAGGAACGTCGTACATCCAAAATACAAGAGATGGAATTAGATACAACTAATTTGTATATAAAATGAGATTCAAACCATACACTCTCCAATTCATCAAAATAGCTGAGATTACAATAAAGTGATTCTGCAAATTTAATCGATCTCTGCTTCTCCATAAGTTGCAACACATATATTAATATTTACATTCTTAGCCAATTTCTTCAATCTCGTGTAAGTTTATAGGCATAATTTTTCAATAAACGTGAATAAACTCAAACTAGAGATGGACAAATAATGTTTACATATTTAGCTTACAATTTCGTGTAAATTTAGAGGCATAATTTTTTGATACACGTGAATAAACTTAAACTAAAGACGGACAAACATAATAAAATAACTACGGATATTTACATTGTACCTCACTAATATGTGTAGAAAGATTTCACCTAATGGTGTTTTTTGAATTGATTCTTGGTTAATAGATATTTGGTTTGCGAAATAATTATGATTTACGTATTGATTTACTTATTTAGGGTTTTTAGAATTTTTAGATTTGCGTATCTAATCCTTTTTGATTTTGATTATTAATTACCTACTTTCTTTTCCATTTGTTAACTTGGACGGGTTATTTTTGCTTGGATGAGTAAGGTGTGACTGAAAATCAATCACTATAACATTCTGGTTTGTAGCCAATAACCAAAATTTTATTATGATATCATCTTTTTTTATTACTTACAAGTTAAATTCAAATTGACTAGGCACATGTACTATATGATTGCATCTTTTTTTCTCTTCCCATGATTACTTAAGTTGATTATAATTGTGAAGTACATAGTTGAGAATTTGAGATTGTGTATTCGATAATATGTTATGGTATGAGAAAGTACGTGTTGAGTTGGCAACATATTATGACTAGGCTCTTGCTTCTTGAATAATTGCAGGTTTTAAAAACTACCCCTTGTCCCAAGTTGTCCTTTGTCCCTTAGTATGTATAGCCAACAAAGATCATAAATCTGAGGCTTATTCATTTTTATGTCAATGATGAAAACAAAATCTGAGGCAATGTACTAAAAGACTTATTCTCCTTTTTAGTGTGTAACTGCAGGATTTCTGAGGCAATGTAATCTTCGAGTATATCTAGTCGGTTGACTTAAATTTGACTAAAATCAAACCTGACCCAATATCAACCCAAAAACCAAATTGTTTTAATCTTATGGGTCTGGGTTTAGGTTTGTAAGTTGTTAAAAGGGTTGGGTTTATGGTAACACCCCTAGGATCGCTTACCCTACTCGTGAGCAGCCCTACTCATACGGGGTCTTATAACACAATCCGTATATCCCCAAAATTTATTAGTTTACATAGTGTTTGGATTCATGTTTTTAAAGGAAAGAAAAGGTTACGAAGAGATATAATTTTTTTATTGATGTTTGGATTAGATTTTTTATAAAAGGAAAGGTTAATGAGGGATAAAATATCCTTTCATTACCTTTACATAGTGTTTGGATTCATTTTCTTAAAGGAAAGGAAAGGTTATGGAAAGATATAATTTTTTTATTGATGTTTGGATTAGATTTTTAATAAGAGGAAAGGTTAACCGTGGATAAAATATCCTTCCATTACCTTTAAAAATGTTTCCTTCCAAATTGGAGGTTTATGAAAGGAAATGAAAGATTAAAATGATAAAAGACATTTTTATCCTATTTCAGGAATTGAAACAAAATAAATATTATATTCATAAAGTACAATATAAATAATTTCTTTTTTCTTTAAAGTTGCTGATTCTTTTGTAATTAAGCTACGTAATGTTTTTTTTTTCTATCAATGAAATGGTCAAACCATTTGAAAAAAGTAAATAAAAAGTTTGAAAGAAAAAAAGAATTAGTCAAGGATGTATGGAATATCTCGTGAAAATTGAATTCAATTTTGACTACTTCAACTTTTATCTTTTCATTTTCTTAGACAAGCCTTATCTTTATATTTGAACATGAATTAACTAATCCTGATATTTCTAACGAATAGATACATTAAATTGTAGCCTGACTTATCCTAATTTCTCTAACAAACTGGCGAACAAAATAGTATATATAACTGATCGATAGCAGAGTTCACATTCAAACATTTCAAAAAATCACAAGCTTGCAGATATAATTCCAGGTATATTATATTCATTCGTATCTATTATACTATACATATACATAGACATCTACTTATTTAATTGTTGTTTATTTCATAAATGGTATAAAATATTAAATTAATCATTCTTCTATATAGATGGAAAATCAAAGAAATAGCATTTTTTTAAATTTATTAACATGGTACCAAAAACGCCGTGAAACACTTGTTAAAATTTGTTGCTTATTTGTATACTGGATGCATCATCGAAAAAACTCTAGTAATATGTGCACATATGCTAGTTTAAATTCTCAAAAACATAGGGTACGAGAAGAAGTTATGGGTCGAATTATGACGAGTGAAACAAGTCGAAAAATAACAAGAATGAGCCCGAAATCCTTTTTATATTTTTGTACTTTATTAGAGAGGTATGGTGGCCTCCAGGAAACTAGACAAGTAAGTATTGAGGAACAAGTTGCTAAAACACTATATATATTAGGGCGTCATGCTAAAAATCGTGAAACACAATTTTGGTTTTTACGTTCTGGAGAAACCACCAGTCGTCATTTTCATCGTGAAGATCAATTATTAAGTTAGAAGATAGGTTTTTGAAACAACCTGATGGCTCCACGATTCCAACAGAGATTCTTCATAACAATCGATTCTATCCATACTTTAAGGTGACAAATTTTATTTTTATAACTAAGATATTTATGTATAAAATGTGTATTAACATATTATATAATTACAGGATTGTATTGGTGCAATTGATGGTACTCATATTCGTGTAAAAGTATCTCCTCGTGATGCACCTAGATATCGTGGTAGGAAAGAATATCCTACCCAAAATGTTCTAGCTGCATGCACGTTTGACTTACGTTTTAGCTGGCTGGGAAGGATCGGCATCCGACTCAAGAATAATAAAAAATACACTTTCAAGAAAAGATAATCTTATAATCCCTTCTGGTAATTATAAGTTTAAATTTTTTTACGTTAAATAATTTGAAAAATATGCACATAAAAAATCTAATGCATTTTGTAACAGGTAAATATTACTTGGTTGATGCCGGTTTTATGTTGAAAGTTGGACTAATTGCTCCATATAGAGGAGTTCGTTATCATTTGAAAGAGTATTCTCGGAACCAACCACAAAATGCTCGAGAATTGTTTAACCATAGACATTCTTCATTACGGAATGCAATTGAAAGGGCTTTTGGAGTTTTAAAGAACAGATTTCCGATTATCGCAAGTTCGAATGAGCCAACATCTGGTGTTAAAACTAAAAAAGATATCATTTTTGCATGTTGTATCTTACATAATTACTTAATGGGGGTAGATCCAGATGATCAATCAATTGCCGAGGTTGACCGAGAAATCATGAGTCAAACTCCACAACAACAATATGCACATGCAAACGAGAATGAAGTTAGTGCACGTGGGGAACATATAAGAAATTTAATCTCTTATAATATGTGGAATGATTACAATGTGTAATCTATTGAATGTTTGTTGGTGAAATTCATTTAGATGTTTACGTAACTTAAATTTGTGTTTTTGCATTTATGATTATTTTGAACTTTTTGTTAACTTGAACAGTTTATAGTAATGAGTTTTGATTTAATACTTATTTTTATAATAGATTTTTTTAAATATATTGTAGAGTGAATCATGCCAAGAAGAAGAAGGAATACTGACGAATTTGATGATGTTAATGCTATGACATGGACCCCTCTCATATGGATGATGCTCTTGTTGAAGCTTTTTTGAATCAACATAATATAGGAAATCGGGTAAATAGAACATTGGAACTGCATATTATGGAATCATTAATGAGCTGGCAGATAAGATCGGAAACAAATTATTAAAGATCAGATAAAAAATCGTTGGAAGACTATCAAAGAAAATTTTAGCAAATGTTACGACCTTTTCAAAAATGGGATGAGCGGCTTTGCTTGGAATCCAATAACGAATTTATGGAGTGCCGAACCTGAAGTTTGGGAAAAACTGATAGAGGTATAAAATATAATTTTATATAAGAAAAACGAGCATAATTATTTTGCTATCTAATTAATAACAATTATTTGATTTTGCAGGCTCATCCTCATGCCGAGAAATGGAGGTTTAAGTCTCTTCCATATTATAATAAAGTGGTGATTTTATATGAAAATGATAGAGCCAATGGTGAGGAAGGTGGAAGTTCCACTCAGGCTCGTGAAAAGTATTCAACCGTTGATTTATCCGCAAGTACTATTCATGAAATCGACAAGTTGGTGGCCACAAATAAAGTGATACTAGATCCATTTGATCAAGCTACTGATGTCGAACATCAACTCGCAAATTCTGAGAGAAATACGAAAAAATTCAGAAAGTGAAAAAATCAAAACATGATGTTGAATCTAGCTATGTGAAAGAAGCGTTTACTATTGTTGTTGACGCCCTCAAAGAAGGAAATTCGATCATGGGTAAATCGACAAATGCGCAAAGACTTCCCATGGAAGAAAATGAGAATATGTTAGTCGATCTACAAATCGAGAAGACTGAGATTAAGAAAGCATATATATTTTTGGTAGAGAAACCTAACAAATTACGAGCAATACTTGGATGCCCGTTAGAAGAACACAAAGATATTATGATGATGATGTTGCCTTGATCAAAGAAGATTTGAAAAAATTGCGGGAAGTAGTTCAAGTAATTTGGTTTGGTTAGATTTATCTTTTAATTATTTAGATTCAATAAAATATACGAAGGTTATCGTATATGTTTTTTTATTTCACATCGAATGTCTTATAATAATATTGTTGTTTAAATGGATAATTTCTATCTAATTTTTTTTCTTCATTTGAATTGTTATTTAATTATTCTTATGTGAAAATAGTACATAAGGGCAGATTATGCAGCCAGCCTCATGTATCTGGCATATTGGCAGCAGATAAAAATTTTGATTTAAGAACTAGTAACATAAATAAATTGTAACATAAAATAAACATATAAGTAAAAGTAAAAAAGTACTCTAGTTTATCCTTTAACAGAATTTTGAATAAAATGCATGTGAACAAAATGCAGCCGTGTACAGTTTACACTATTTTCTTCATAAGGTGTAGGAATAGAATTCTTGCAAAAGAATATTTTCAGGGTGAGCAAAACATAACCGAAAAACCGAACCAACCCAAAAAACCGCAAAAACCGAACCGAAAAAAACCGAAAACCGAGAAACCGTTCGGTTCGCTATAAGATTTTTAGAAAACCGAAAAAATTCGGTTTGGCACGGTTTTTCTATGCTAAACCGAACCGAAAACCGTTAATGTACCGACCGAACCGACTTTTGTAATCCGAACCAAACCGATTTAAACAATGCTGTTTTGCATAAATATTAGAAAAAAACTGTAACTTATATGTAACCTATACGTCAAAAATTTAAAACATAAAATAAACACTCTCTATTCCAACACACTATCTTCTAGTCTTTTCGCCTTCTACACAACACTTACCCCAAGCATATGTAACGCTCTTGCTCTTCCATAGTTCCATTACTACCAGGTACAACCTACTATTGCTACACCATCAAGCATCAACAGAAAGATGTCTCTCAAGTCTCAAGAACCATCAGGTAAAAGTTTAATTTTTTAATTATAACCCTAAAAAAAATCTCAGAATTATATATAGTCTCCAGGAAGTAGAACACATCAATCTAAAGAAAATGTTTTACATGATAATTCTTAACCACTTATTTCAGAAATAATATATTGTCTTTTATGATTAATAAATAGTCTATTTTGATTGGAAAATCTGTAAATTGACGTGTTCAACATTGTGTTGTAAATAGATGTCCAGGGTCCTATCTGTGTGAGTTTCGTTCTTTATCACGTTCGTCCTCTTTTTTTCATTTTTAAGATTAATAGAAGATCGATGGTTGACTATCTTTTTTTCCATTTTTAAGATTGATAGAAGATCGATGGTTGGCTATCTATATAAACATTCTTGTTCTCAATTTTAACCAGCAAAATCTGAATAATTGCTTAAGTTTAGAATTATAAAAGTTTAATAGTAATTGTATATTTACTTGTAATAGGCTATAATATTTAAAAATTTGCATCCTTGTATATATTTGAAAAAAAATTGTGCCTAAAATAATATGTTGGTTTGATACCCTTTAAGTTTGGATAGAGTCGTGGAACTAGTTAATTACTAATTACTCAATACGGATAATTGTTGGTAGCCTAATTTAGACATTTGTACAAAACACTAAAACAAGTTGTTCCACTTATTTTCTATGATAGTAAGTTATTGATGGCATTTATTTCTTAATAATATGTTGAGCCTCATTTTGCTTATATAATATATATTCATCAGATGTTATATATTATTTAATAAGGTTGGATAATATAAAAAAATATATTTTTGGGCAGTGTTATATTGAGATTTACTTTGATGTTGTGTTTTCTAATAATTTAATAACACCAATATTATTAGTTGGGGAAACTTATTGCACTGAGTGAATGTTTTAATTTAATGTAATGTAATATTTATAGATGGAGGATGTGATAGATCTTGATATGGAGAGGGATAACGATAGTGGCATTCTCATTGGAGGCGAGTCACATGCTAATGTCACTGCCATGGGAGAAAGCAACAAAATAAAAATATCTCGGAGGAAGACGTAGGTCAAGCTAATGCTACTCGATCTTGGGTGTGGGAGCATTTTCCGTATGTTAAGGGTGCAAAGTCATCAAAATGCAAATATTGTAAGACGGTTATAAAATGTGATAGTACTCTAAATGGGACCGGTGGGCTTGGTAACCACTTGAAATATGCATGTAAGACTTGTCCTACTTATTTGGGAAAGAGGGGTAACGCAAATAACGATAAAAAGAAGCAATCAGTGTTGGGTTTTAAGCCAAATATTGGTAATGAGCTTACTTCTCACTCTTTTAATCAAGAAAAATTGGTGGATCGATGATTCAACTACGCTTCGTATCGATCATTTTGTGAGAATTGTAACGGCTGTGAGAGCGAAAGGGATGAAACCAGAAACTATCGGATCATGTATTGTAAAATATTGGGAAAAATGGTTGCCTAGTATGGATTATGACGAGGAAAGATTCGGAAGGAATAACACTCGTGAAAAGAGCGAGATGCAATGGAATATAACTAGTGGTAAGAAACAAGAAGTGAATAAGGGACAAGAAAAGGAAGTGAGAATGATTATAGAGAGCTTAGTGAGTATATTACCACCTCAAAAGGAATCGGTTTCTTGTAGGTTTTTACTACGGATGTTAAAGATGGCGAAGATGTATTCCGCTTCGCCAGCTTTAGTTTCCGAGCTCGAGAAAAAAATCGGTTTGGTGTTGGAAAATGCAACCGTGAATGATCTCTTAATTCCAAACTATATAGTTGGAGATCAAGGGAAGCTTATAAATTAAGTCCTTACTTTCTAGTTTCAAGTCTTTTTTGTCTTATTAGATAGTTTACAATAGTAAAATACCAATAACCCCGTAGTTTATCAAAAGTTTTTAAAAAAAAATTGTTTTCCAACTCGTGACATCAGCCTTAGTGATATATGTAACACAAGAGGCGATTTATCATGAGTTAGAAAACTACGAGATATTTGTCCCTCTTAAAACCATGAAGGGGTTTTGGACCGTTTGTCAAAACCTCATAGAATATTAGGTATATTACCCTTATAGAAATTAATTTACACTCACTTTCTTGATATTCTAATCCAAATGGAGAACAGAACATGTACAACACAGATATGGTTTTAAGGATTATAGAGTATTCACTAATGTACGAACAAAGGCACCCACAACAACAAAGTTCAGGAACATTAACCGTTGGTAAACTTCTAGACAGTTACCTAGCACAAATTGCGAGAGATCCAAGTCTATCGGTTACTAAGTTCCAAATTCTAGCCGATTCTTTACCTGAAAATGCACGCATTTGTGATGATGGTCTTTACAGAGCTATTGATACGTATCTTAAGGTTGGACATTGATTTTTTCGTATTTTACAAAGAATCTATTAAAGTTGATAGAAATACTATTTGTTTTTTAATTTGTAATAGGATCATCCATCACTACCAGAACATGATAGAAGAAGGTTATGCAAAGTTATGAACTGCGAGAAACTATCACTTGATGCATGTCTTCATGCTGCTCAAAATGATAGGCTACCTCTTAGAACTGTTATACACAGGTAACAAACAATATAGAGTTATGAAATGTAATTGAATAGGCTTAACTATCAAAATGGTGCATTATGTTTGTACGGTTTGTCTAAACAACACATGTTTCATTTCATAACTCTATATTGTTTTAATATTTTTGATGATGGTGCATTAGGTCATACTTTTAATATTTTTGATTCAGTTAGCCAATTTTTAATTTTCTTTCAATATAGTTAGGTCAATTTTTAGTTTCCATCCAATTTTAGACGGAAAACACTTGTGTGAAGCACACAATTTTTTTTTTGGTAAATAGTGCAAACCTAATAGATTATTTTGGTAGTTTACCAATAATGAAGTATTTATCACATGTGTGCTCTCTGTCCAAATTGGATAGAAATTTTTGTCTAAAAATATTAATCTTAGTGCAAACATGGACCCAATTTAATAGTTTATCCGAATGTACAAAATTTGTTAGAACTTTACAAAGAGAAAAACTTAGCAGGTTTTGTTCTCAGAGCAAATAAAATTGAGGGCAGCAATACAAGGCAAGGATCACATAACAAATGAAGAAAACTCGGATCAAGAGAATACATGGTCTTCAACAAAGAAGGAAGTTCAAATCCTTAAAGCGGAACTGGAAAACCTGAAAACTCAAATGATTGAGCTTCAAACAGACTATAAAGAGTTGCAAGAAGATTACGAGAAACTTAACCACAAGCACAAAAATGTACCAAGCTGGACTATTAGATGGGCGAAAATCAAGAAATCCGGAATATTTCACAGAAAACACGACTTGGAGAACATTAATGAAGTCCAAGAAAGGCCTACACCTACCGAGATGAGACCATTGAATGGCCTAACGAGACGGGACCACTGAATGGCCTAACGAGACGGGACCACTGAATGGCCTAACGGGACCACTGAATGGCCTAGCGAGACGAGACCACTGAAGGGCCTAACGAGACGAGACCACTGAAGGGCCTAACGAGACGCGAACGAAACGATAACAGGAAACCACTTTGGATTGTGGCTCTGATACCATGTGAGATATTTAAATTAAGTGAGATATTTAAATAAGAGGAAGAGAGAAAAGAGGAAAATAATATATTGAATGAAAGAGCCTTAAAGGCTAGAGAACAAGTGAATACTATAGACTACATTGTGAATGAGTTGATGTCAAACATAATAGAATGAGACCATATATATATATATATAGGTCTAGTTACTTGGTGAACAAGTAAACTAATACTATGCTAACAAGGAAATAAATTATAATGTGGAAATAAACTAGTCTAATAAGGTAATAATATATTATGGTAAAAATATAGTATAATAATAATAATATATTTAACAGCTCTTATATTCTTAGGCCTTTCAACTAGATATAAATAAGCTTTATCCGTGAAATCTTCTTCAATTTCCATATCCATTAATACTTCCTCCTCTTGACTTAGAAGTTGCTGAGAAGTTTTCTTAATAACAATGTTTTCCTTTCTAAGTGCTTTGGCAAGATTATTAATTGCTTCATTAGTAATCTTTGACTTCTTTATCTTCTTAAGATTTGATCTATATATGTTCAACATTTCTATGACAAACCTAGAGGTTTTACGTAACAGAGTCCCGTTAATATTATTGCTATCAAAAAAGTTTAAAATGATTGAAATTTGGTGACCATATTGTAAATGTCATTGAAAGTATATAAATTTTTATCTTTTGTTATAGGGCTCTTTCTTTTCTTCATCTGTAATGTAATTGCATGGATATTCACTTAGTAATTAATATTAAACTGAATTCCAATTGCAAAAATTTACATACCTTCATTAGTATTCGCAAAACAAGTAAGGATGTAACTTGCACAACTGCTATTCGACGCTTTTGACGCCATCTAACTTAATCTAGAACATTCTCGTTTCTGGAATTTTCCATCTATAAATAGAACACATAGACCATAAATATTAACAAACAAGGGTATCAAATTAATCATTATGAACTAATTTAAATTACAAATAAACTGGTGTAATCGAAAAGATAGGAATCGGAGAAGAGAGACTTGCCGGAATGTGGCTAGAGAGAGAGAACCGGCGAACTGAACGGAAAATAAAGGATGATTAATTATTGAAGGTATAAGATTATACCGCGCCAGCTATGTTGGAGATGAAGTCAAGGAAGGACATCTTTTAACCAAGGGCAATTCTGGTATTCTAATAATATAGTAGGATGGTATGATCTAGGACTGAGCATATTTTTAACAAAATCGAAAACCAAGCTGTGTTTTAGTTAAACCGACCAAAAAAGTATATATTACCCAAATTATCGGGTTGGATTTACCAAACCAAAAATCCATGTAATGAAACGATTTTGCCTCTATAGACTATAGTAAACTTTTTTATGACATGCAATAACTTTGGACGTTTTTTAAAACCTCTACCATTATATAGGGGTTCAAATCATTTGAAAAGTCATTTGGAAACACCACCAGAATTACAACACACCAAAAAAACTCCAAAGCCTCTCTCTCTAAAGTTATTCTTAGCGTAGATTAGAGTAATGAAAATACTGGTTATACCGAATAACAAAGCGACCTATTATTTGTAATCTAGTTTTAGTTTGTAATTTTTGTATTTTCACCAACACGTTTGACACTAACAAGAGCCTGACTCTGTGCACTCCAACGTGTACAAATAAATTGCTTTGCAAATTTTTTAGAAGACCTTCATTTTGAGGCTTCAGTGGCCTTAAATAGAGCTAAATTGTTTCTATTTTCTTTTGATCTTTACACCCAAATGACATAACTTTTTCAATAATCCAAAAACAATTTTCATATACGACGCAATGTTTCATTATTCAGCATTATATAAAGGTAAGTAAACAAAATACAATTTGTCATGGTATGTAAGCAAGCAAAAGAATATTTCTCATCCAAATACACAAAAGTAGCTCTAAAGATAAAGTTAGCATATATTATACATCATGTCCAAGTAATCCTAATTAATCTTGTTCTTGTAAATGATTCCTTCTTTATGAAGTGGTGAGGGTACTTTTGGTATATATTGAAATGCCATGGCCAACATCCTCTTTTCTAAATCTGCAATAAAGCAATTAAAGAGCACTTATCAAATCAATTCTATAAAAGCTATAAAGAGGATAAAAATGACATACCGTAAGTAGATGTATCAATTTGCTCCGCAAGCTCTTTTATAACTTTCAACATCTCTTCCACCTATAAATACATGTAAAATCAAGTAGATTTGTCACACATCAAGGAATGAGAATTCAAACATAATCTTAACCTAAAATAATAATAATAATAATAATAATATACCTGGCAAAGTGGAGAATGAATGTGTGCATACCAATCTCCTTTGGTGTGCAAGTTAACCACACATTTATACTACTCTGTGGTGGAATTAATGTATTATCAAGTGAAAACCCCTTTATAGTTGCTTTATGTGGGGCCCTCGATTTTGGCTTGTTGGTTGGGTTTCAAAGTGAACTGGAAAATTAAGATAATTATGATTATATTTGACTCTTCTTAAGAAAATAAAAATAAAGTAAAAGATACTAAAATTAATGATAGTATAGGGATGGAAAACGGAAGATATCGAAAAAAAGGGTCTTTTCGAAATAGATGTTTTCCATTCCGATTTCTATCAGAAATTTCGGAACATTAAAAAAATCCGAATTTAGAATTACGGAATTTACCGAAAAATCAGAAATTTCAGAACTTTTAAGTTAGAAATTGAAAATTTCGGAATTATTTATCTTAAAATTTATTATTTATTATCATAAAATTACATTATAAACCAAATGGATATTTATTGCAAAACAATTTGAAAAATACTATCTCTCAGTCCACTTTTATTTATACTTTTTTTGAAAAGAGGTTTCCAACAATATTTTTCTTTTTATATTATTAGACATTTTATCTCAAGTTTTTCAATATTACTTTTAAGTAATTAACTAAAACGAATAGTGCAATAAATGACCTTAAATGTGATGAATAGGGGTAATATAATAAAGATAAAGTGTATTTAATATCTTTTTTAATCTTTATGCTACAAAACGAGGACAAATGGATTTTTTACTATAAAACAATTCAAAAAATAAAAAGTTTAAGACCCAATTATACAAGGAGAGCAGCTGGTGGGAAAGTGAGTATTTTTTCCCAAAGTGTGACTGAAGAGATAAAGTGAGTAAAACTCATAAAGTTTGTAAAGTGTTAAAGGTTTATTTTTTACTAAAAAGAGTTCAAGCTTAATAAAATGGTTTTTTGACAATTAAAAGAAAAAAAAGACATACAAATCGAATCAAAAAATTAAAAGTTTTGGAAATTTATACGTATTCGATCCGATTTTTTTTGAAATTTCAAAACATTAAAAATCTGAAATCGGAATTTTCGAATCACAAAAATCGAAAATCGAAAATTCTAGATCCAAGTGTAGATCTGGTAGGCTACAGCCTTGGGCTTGGTAAAGTGTGAATTTGCACAAATTAAATATTTCTTCTTTTGAAAATATATTAAGAAAAAAATACAATAATCTAATATAATTTAAATATTAGTCATTTCTAATCTAAATATTAGATTCCGGCCTTCCCCCAATCTAATATTATATATTTTAGCTTACTTAAACTGGAAATTATCTTTAAAATAACATGCTTAGGCAAGGGTTATAGTTAATCGAGAGGGAAGGTCATTCAATCATTTGTACGAAAAATATTAGTTCTTATTTGTACTAGATTTCTTAATAAACATATTTCCTGAAATTCGAATTAGTTAAGAACTCATGTTCGGATGAAAAACTAAATATAGTAAAAAATATATTTAAGAAATAGTTGTAACTCAAAACATTTAACCAAATAATTACCAAATCAACATAATCTACATCAATTTGAAATTTAATACATACGCATATTAGATTATTAGAAAGGCTAACTTACTTAGAATTTTATTGTTGGCTGAAATAGCATGGTCACCGATCGTTTAACTAAAAAAAAAAATTAATGATCAGCTCTAACTATAATTAATGAAACTTGAATTAATTAAAAGGATTTAATTGAAAATAGAAGGATTTAGAATAAACAATAGATCTAAAGAAACATTCATAGTTTTATGAAATATAGATTACTTTTTTATAAGTATAATTTACTTTTAAATCTCAATGCCTAATATTAGTACTTTCTTTTTGGTACAATTTACCCATCAAATTAATATTTTCTTAAAAAATAAATCACAAATAACAAAATTGAGTTGAATTGTATAGAAATATGAAGATCAAATCAGAATAGTTTACCTTCATTTGCAAAAGTGAAGTAATCCACCTTTAATTTTCGTTTTCTTTTTTTCATTCTTTTAATGTGATCTACTTTCTGATCTTTCTTCTTTGTTTTATCCATGAAGAAGAAGACAATGGTAAGGGTTACAAATCCACCGATCTATAAAACCGTATTATCCGATCTCATCCCAACAAAAAAAAAAATAAACCCTATCACTTGTGGACCTATTAGGGTCCAATTTTTTTCTTTAAAACAATGGGCCGGACCATGGATTGGTAATAGCCAAATCCATCTAATCTGATACATTTATTTGGGCCACCATTATTTTTTTCTTTTTTAATATATGTAACATTAGGATGTAAACTAACCAAATTGTTCGCGAGCATACCGGGGAAAATTTTGTTTGAACTTGTTCGTTCAAAAAGTTTATTCGAATTCATTAAAAAAACGAATTCATTCGAACTCGTTGGTTAACTTGTTAAAAGTTTATGATCTGTAAATTAATGTTTTAATTATCAATAAATGTATTGTTAAACCTATAAAAAAATCAAATTATTCATTAATAACTCGAAATCGGCTCGGAAAGAACTCGTTCGATATGTTAAAATTTGAGTTTGGCTCGGCTCGACTCATAAATCTTATCAAACAAGAGTGCACGTCTAGTATTCAGCTCGACTCGATTTGTTTACAATCCTAATTACCATCTTATGGTATATGGATCCTTTGTCCCTTTATGCTCATTTGTTATTAACCTACGAAAATTTATCTCTTCACTCTCTTACTTTCTCTAAGAGAAACCCCTAGGCTGTCGAATACATCGTTACAAGTCTAATCTAACTGGTAATCTTCGGTTAATTTGAGTAGGAAAATACACCATATTAATGGTTCTTTACTTAACTACGTGGTTCGCATTTATTAGCCTCGGTCTAGCTTCTAAAAGATGTGTAGCTTGGTTAGTATTTCTTACCACAATTAAGGTTTTTGATCATTGGTTACTGGCTAGGTTTTTTGAATGTATTAAACCTCTTTGCCAGTATGAATCTTTTCAAAAATTTACATATTTATAGTCCTGAATGTTATTTAACGTATATACATGTTTAGATCTATTAGATTAGGGTTGGTTTTATGTTTTTTTGTTTTTTGAGAGTAATAATAACTTTTTGAATTCAATTTATGTTAATAGAGTAATTTTAAACGTGTAATGGTTATTTTCAAGCTGATTTAAGGTTAATAGATGGTTGTCTACATGTTTAATGATGTTTTCCGAATTGGTTTTATGTTAATAGAGTACTTTTAAATTTGTAATGGTGATTTTCAAGTTGATTTAGGTTACTAAATAGTTGTTTAAATATTAAATAGTATTTTTTTGGATTGATTATTGGTTAATAGATATTTGATTTGAGAAATAATTATGATTTACGTATTGATTTACTTATTTAGAGTTTTTAGAATTTTCAGATTTGATTATGACATCAGAATTCTACTTGTAAAAACATAATACTAATAAAAAGCTAAGTTAATGATAACCTTTAAGTTAATAAAAATGTAACTTATGAAATAATTCATCTATTAACATGAACAAGGAACGTCGTACATCCAAAATACAAGAGATGGAATTAGATACAACTAATTTGTATATAAAATGAGATTCAAACCATACACTCTCCAATTCATCAAAATAGCTGAGATTACAATAAAGTGATTCTGCAAATTTAATCGATCTCTGCTTCTCCATAAGTTGCAACACATATATTAATATTTACATTCTTAGCCAATTTCTTCAATCTCGTGTAAGTTTATAGGCATAATTTTTCAATAAACGTGAATAAACTCAAACTAGAGATGGACAAATAATGTTTACATATTTAGCTTACAATTTCGTGTAAATTTAGAGGCATAATTTTTTGATACACGTGAATAAACTTAAACTAAAGACGGACAAACATAATAAAATAACTACGGATATTTACATTGTACCTCACTAATATGTGTAGAAAGATTTCACCTAATGGTGTTTTTTGAATTGATTCTTGGTTAATAGATATTTGGTTTGCGAAATAATTATGATTTACGTATTGATTTACTTATTTAGGGTTTTTAGAATTTTTAGATTTGCGTATCTAATCCTTTTTGATTTTGATTATTAATTACCTACTTTCTTTTCCATTTGTTAACTTGGACGGGTTATTTTTGCTTGGATGAGTAAGGTGTGACTGAAAATCAATCACTATAACATTCTGGTTTGTAGCCAATAACCAAAATTTTATTATGATATCATCTTTTTTTATTACTTACAAGTTAAATTCAAATTGACTAGGCACATGTACTATATGATTGCATCTTTTTTTCTCTTCCCATGATTACTTAAGTTGATTATAATTGTGAAGTACATAGTTGAGAATTTGAGATTGTGTATTCGATAATATGTTATGGTATGAGAAAGTACGTGTTGAGTTGGCAACATATTATGACTAGGCTCTTGCTTCTTGAATAATTGCAGGTTTTAAAAACTACCCCTTGTCCCAAGTTGTCCTTTGTCCCTTAGTATGTATAGCCAACAAAGATCATAAATCTGAGGCTTATTCATTTTTATGTCAATGATGAAAACAAAATCTGAGGCAATGTACTAAAAGACTTATTCTCCTTTTTAGTGTGTAACTGCAGGATTTCTGAGGCAATGTAATCTTCGAGTATATCTAGTCGGTTGACTTAAATTTGACTAAAATCAAACCTGACCCAATATCAACCCAAAAACCAAATTGTTTTAATCTTATGGGTCTGGGTTTAGGTTTGTAAGTTGTTAAAAGGGTTGGGTTTATGGTAACACCCCTAGGATCGCTTACCCTACTCGTGAGCAGCCCTACTCATACGGGGTCTTATAACACAATCCGTATATCCCCAAAATTTATTAGTTTACATAGTGTTTGGATTCATGTTTTTAAAGGAAAGAAAAGGTTACGAAGAGATATAATTTTTTTATTGATGTTTGGATTAGATTTTTTATAAAAGGAAAGGTTAATGAGGGATAAAATATCCTTTCATTACCTTTACATAGTGTTTGGATTCATTTTCTTAAAGGAAAGGAAAGGTTATGGAAAGATATAATTTTTTTATTGATGTTTGGATTAGATTTTTAATAAGAGGAAAGGTTAACCGTGGATAAAATATCCTTCCATTACCTTTAAAAATGTTTCCTTCCAAATTGGAGGTTTATGAAAGGAAATGAAAGATTAAAATGATAAAAGACATTTTTATCCTATTTCAGGAATTGAAACAAAATAATTATTATATTCATAAAGTACAATATAAATAATTTCTTTTTTCTTTAAAGTTGCTGATTCTTTTGTAATTAAGCTACGTAATGTTTTTTTTTCTATCAATGAAATGGTCAAACCATTTGAAAAAAGTAAATAAAAAGTTTGAAAGAAAAAAAGAAGTAGTCAAGGATGTATGGAATATCTCGTGAAAATTGAATTCAATTTTGACTACTTCAACTTTTATCTTTTCATTTTCTTAGACAAGCCTTATCTTTATATTTGAACATGAATTAACTAATCCTGATATTTCTAACGAATAGATACATTAAATTGTAGCCTGACTTATCCTAATTTCTCTAACAAACTGGCGAACAAAATAGTATATATAACTGGTCGATAGCAGAGTTCACATTCAAACATTTCAAAAAATCACAAGCTTGCAGATATAATTCCAGGTATATTATATTCATTCGTATCTATTATACTATACATATACATAGACATCTACTTATTTAATTGTTGTTTATTTCATAAATGGTATAAAATATTAAATTAATCATTCTTCTATATAGATGGAAAATCAAAGAAATAGCATTTTTTTAAATTTATTAACATGGTACCAAAAACGCCGTGAAACACTTGTTAAAATTTGTTTCTTATTTGTATACTGGATGCATCATCGAAAAAACTCTAGTAATATGTGCACATATGCTAGTTTAAATTCTCAAAAACATAGGGTACGAGAAGAAGTTATGGGTCGAATTATGACGAGTGAAACAAGTCGAAAAATATCAAGAATGAGCCCGAAATCCTTTTTAGATTTTTGTACTTTATTAGAGAGGTATGGTGGCCTCCAGGAAACTAGACAAGTAAGTATTGAGGAACAAGTTGCTAAAACACTATATATATTAGGGCGTCATGCTAAAAATCGTGAAACACAATTTTGGTTTTTACGTTCTGGAGAAACCACCAGTCGTCATTTTCATCGTGAAGATCAATTATTAAGTTAGAAGATAGGTTTTTGAAACAACCTGATGGCTCCACGATTCCAACAGAGATTCTTCATAACAATCGATTCTATCCATACTTTAAGGTGACAAATTTTATTTTTATAACTAAGATATTTATGTATAAAATGTGTATTAACATATTATATAATTACAGGATTGTATTGGTGCAATTGATGGTACTCATATTCGTGTAAAAGTATCTCCTCGTGATGCACCTAGATATCGTGGTAGGAAAGAATATCCTACCCAAAATGTTCTAGCTGCATGCACGTTTGACTTACGTTTCACTTACGTTTTAGCTGGCTGGGAAGGATCGGCATCCGACTCAAGAATAATAAAAAATTCACTTTCAAGAAAAGATAATCTTATAATCCCTTCTGGTAATTATAAGTTTAAAAATTTTTTACGTTAAATAATTTGAAAAATATGCACATAAAAAATCTAATGCATTTTGTAACAGGTAAATATTACTTGGTTGATGCCGGTTTTATGTTGAAAGTTGGACTAATTGCTCCATATAGAGGAGTTCGTTATCATTTGAAAGAGTATTCTCGAAACCAACCACAAAATGCTCGAGAATTGTTTAACCATAGACATTCTTCATTACGGAATGCAATTGAAAGGGCTTTTGGAGTTTTAAAGAACAGATTTCCGATTATCGCAAGTTCGAATGAGCCAACATCTGGTGTTAAAACTAAAAAAGATATCATTTTTGCATGTTGTATCTTACATAATTACTTAATGGGGGTAGATCCAGATGATCAATCAATTGCCGAGGTTGACCGAGAAATCATGAGTCAAATTCCACAACAACAATATGCACATGCAAACGAGAATGAAGTTAGTGCACGTGGGGAACATATAAGAAATTTAATCTCTTATAATATGTGGAATGATTACAATGTTTAATCTATTGAATTTTTGTTGGTGAAATTCATTTAGATGTTTACGTAACTTAAATTTGTGTTTTTGCATTTATGATTATTTTGAACTTTTTGTTAACTTGAACAATTTATAGTAATGAGTTTTGATTTAATACTTATTTTTATAATAGATTTTTTTAAATATATTGTAGAGTGAATCATGCCAAGAAGAAGAAGGAATACTGACGAATTTGATGATGTTAATGCTATGACATGGACCCCTCTCATATGGATGATGCTCTTGTTGAAGCTTTTTTGTATCAACATAATATAGGAAATCGGGTAAATAGAACATTGGAACTGCATATTATGGAATCATTAATGAGCTGGCAGATAAGATCGGAAACAAATTACTAAAGATCAGATAAAAAATCGTTGGAAGACTATCAAAGAAAACTTTAGCAAATGTTACGACCTTTTCAAAAATGGGATGAGCGGCTTTGCTTGGAATCCAATAACGAATTTATGGAGTGCCGAACCTGAAGTTTGGGAAAAACTGATAGAGGTATAAAATATAATTTTATATAAGAAAAACGAGCATAATTATTTTGCTATCTAATTAATAACAATTATTTGATTTTGCAGGCTCATCCTCATGCCGAGAAATGGAGGTTTAAGTCTCTTCCATATTATAATAAAGTGGTGATTTTATATGAAAATGATAGAGCCAATGGTGAGGAAGGTGGAAGTTCCACTCAGGCTCGTGAAAAGTATTCAACCGTTGATTTATCCGCAAGTACTATTCATGAAATCGACAAGTTGGTGGCCACAAATAAAGTGACACTAGATCCATTTGATCAAGCTAGTGATGTCGAACATCAACTCGCAAATTCTGAGAAATACGAAAAAAATTCAGAAAGTGAAAAAAATCAAAACATGATGTTGAATCTAGCTATGTGAAAGAAGTGTTTACTATTGTTGTTGACGCCCTCAAAAAAGGAAATTCGGTCATGGGTAAATCGACAAATGCGCAAAGACTTCCCATGGAAGAAAATGAGAATATGTTAGTCGATCTACAAATCGAGAAGACTGAGATTAAGAAAGCATATATATTTTTGGTAGAGAATCCTAACAAATTACGAGCAATACTTGGATGCCCGTTAGAAGAACACAAAGATATTGTGATGATGATGTTGCCTTGATCAAAGAAGATTTGAAAAAATTGCGGGAAGTAGTTCAAGTAATTTGGTTTGGTTAGATTTATCTTTTATTTATTTAGATTCAATAAAATATACGAAGGTTATCGTATATGTTTTTTTATTTCACATCGAATGTCTTATAATAATATTGTTGTTTAAATGGATAATTTCTATCTAATTTTTTTTCTTCATTTGAATTGTTATTTAATTATTCTTATGTGAAAATAGTACATAAGGGCAGATTATGCAGCCAGCCTCATGTATCTGGCATATTGGCAGCAGATAAAAATTTTGATTTAAGAACTAGTAACATAAATAAATTGTAACATAAAATAAACATATAAGTAAAAGTAAAAAAGTACTCTAGTTTATCCTTTAACAGAATTTTGAATAAATTGCATGTGAACAAAATGCAGCCGTCAGTTTACACTATTTTCTTCATAAGGTGTAGGAATAGAATTCTTGCAAAAGAATATTTTCAATAGGGGTGAGCAAAACATAACCGAAAAACCGAACCAACCCCAAAAACCGCAAAAACCGAACCGAAAAAAACAAAAAACCGAGAAACCGTTCGGTTCGGTATAAGATTTTTAGAAAACCGAAAAAATTCGGTTTGGCACGGTTTTTCTATGCTAAACCAAACCGAAAACCGTTAATGTACCGAACCGAACCGACTTTTGTAATCCGAACCGAACCGATTTAAACAATGCTGTTTTGCATAAATATTAGAAAAAAAACTGTAACTTATATGTAACCTATACGTCAAAAATTTAAAACATAAAATAAACACTCTCTATTCCAACACACTATCTTCTAGTCTTTTCGCCTTCTACACAACACTTACCCAAGCATATGTAACGCTCTTGCTCTTCCATAGTTCCATTACTACCAGGTACAACCTACTATTGCTACACCATCAAGCATCAACAGAAAGATGTCTCTCAAGTCTCAAGAACCATCAGGTAAAAGTTTAATTTTTTAATTATAACCCTAAAAAAAATCTCAGAATTATATATAGTCTCCAGGAAGTAGAACACATCAATCTAAAGAAAATGTTTTACATGATAATTCTGAACCACTTATTTCAGAAATAATATATTGTCTTTTATGATTAATAAATAGTTTCATAAATTTTGTCTATTTTGATTGGAAAATCTGTAAATTGACGTGTTCAACATTGTGTTGTAAATAGATGTCCAGGGTCCTATCTGTGTGAGTTTTGTTCTTTATCACGTTCGTCCTCTTTTTTTCATTTTTAAGATTAATAGAAGATCGATGGTTGACTATCTTTTTTTCCATTTTTAAGATTGATAGAAGATCGATGGTTGGCTATCTATATAAACATTCTTGTTCTCAATTTTAACCAGCAAAATCTGGATAATTGCTTAAGTTTAGAATTATAAAAGTTTAATAGTAATTGTATATTTACTTGTAATAGGCTATAATATTTAAAAATTTGCATCCTTGTATATATTTGAAAAAAAATTGTGCCTAAAATAATATGTTGGTTTGATACCCTTTAAGTTTGGATAGAGTCGTGGAACTAGTTAATTACTAATTACTCAATACGGATAATTGTTGGTAGCCTAATTTAGACATTTGTACAAAACACTAAAACAAGTTGTTCCACTTATTTTCTATGATAGTAAGTTATTGATGGCATTTATTTCTTAATAATATGTTGAGCCTCATTTTGCTTATATAATATATATTCATCAGATGTTATATATTATTTAATAAGGTTGGATAATATAATTTTTTTTTTTGGGAGTGTTATATTAAGATTTACTTTGATGTTGTGCTTTCTAATAATTTAATAACACCAATATTATTAGTTGGGGAAACTTATTGCACTGAGTGAATGTTTTAATTTAATTTAATGTAATATTTATAGATGGAGGATGTGATAGATCTTGATATGGAGAGGGATAACGATAGTGGAATTCTCATTGGAGGCGAGTCACATGCTAATGTCACTGCCATGGGAGAAAACGCTGTGTCTGAGCAACAAAATAAAAATATCTCGGAGGAAGACGTAGGTCAAGCTAATGCTACTCGATCTTGGGTGTGGGAGCATTTTCCGTATGTTAAGGGTGCAAAGTCATCAAAATGCAAATATTGTAAGACGGTTATAAAATGTGATAGTACTCTAAATGGGACCGGTGGGCTTGGTAACCACTTGAAATATGCATGTAAGACTTGTCCTGCTTATTTGGGAAAGAGGGGTAACGCTAATAACGATAAAAAGAAGCAATCAGTGTTGGGTTTTAAGCCAAATATTGGTAATGAGCTTACTCCTCACTCTTTTAATCAAGAAAAATTGGTGGATCGATGATTCAACTACGCTTCGTATCGATCATTTCGTGAGAATTGTAACGGCTGTGAGAGCGAAAGGGATGAAACCAGAAACTATCGGATCATGTATTGTAAAATATTGGGAAAAATGGTTGCCTAGTATGGATTATGACGAGGAAAGATTTGGAAGGAATAACACTCGTGAAAAGAGCGAGATGCAATGGAATATAACTAGTGGTAAGAAACATGAAGTGAATAAGGGACAAGAAAAGGAAGTGAGAATGATTATAGAGAGCTTAGTGAGTATATTACCACCTCAAAAGGAATCGGTTTCTTGTAGGTTTTTACTACGGATGTTAAAGATGGCGATGATGAATTCCGCTTCGCCAGCTTTAGTTTCCGAGCTCGAGAAATAAATCGGTTTGGTGTTGGAAAATGCAACCGTGAATGATCTCTTAATCCAAACTATATAGTTGGAGATCAAGGGAAGCTTATAAAGTAAGTCCTTACTTTCTAGTTTCAAGTCTTTTTTGTCTTATTAGATAGTTTACAATAGTAAAATACCAATAACCCCGTAGTTTATCCAAAGTTTTAAAAAAAAATTGTTTTCCAACTCGTGACATCAGCCTTAGTGATATATGTAACACAAGAGGCGATTTATCATGAGTTAGAAAACTACGAGATATTTGTCCCTCTTAAAACCATGAAGGGGTTTTGGACCGTTTGTCAAAACCTCATAGAATATTAGGTATATTACCCTTATAGAAATTAATTTACACTCACTTTCTTGATATTCTAGTCCAAATGGAGAACAGAACATGTACAACACAGATATGGTTTTAAGGATTATAGAGTATTCACTAATGTACGAACAAAGGCACCAACAACAACAAAGTTCAGGAACATTAACCGTTGGTAAACTTCTAGACAGTTACCTAGCACAAATTGCGAGAGATCCAAGTCTATCGGTTACTAAGTTCCAAATTCTAGCCGATTCTTTACCTGAAAATGCACGCATTTGTGATGATGGTCTTTACAGAGCTATTGATACGTATCTTAAGGTTGGACATTGATTTTTTCGTATTTTACAAAGAATCTATTAAAGTTGATAGAAATACTATTGGTTTTTTAATTTGTAATAGGATCATCCATCACTACCAAAACATGATAGAAGAAGGTTATGCAAAGTTATGAACTGCGAGAAACTATCACTTGATGCATGTCTTCATGCTGCTCAAAATGATAGGCTACCTCTTAGAACTGTTATACAGGTAACAACCAATATAGAGTTAGGAAATGTAATTGAATAGGCTTAACTATCAAAATGGTGCATTATGTTTGTACGGTTTGTCTAAACAACACATGTTTCATTTCCTCCAATTTAGGTCATACTTTTAATATTTTTGATTCAGTTAGCCATTTTTTAATTTTCTTTCAATATAGTTAGGTCAATTTTTAGTTTCCATCCAATTTTAGACGGAAAACACTTGTGTGAAGCACACAATTTTTTTTTTTTGGTAAATAGTGCAAACCTAATAGATTATTTTGGTAGTTTACCAATAATGAAGTATTTATCACATGTGTGCTCTCTGTCCAAATTGGATAGAAATTTTTGTCTAAAAATATTAATCTTAGTGCAAACATGGACCCAATTTAATAGTTTATCCGAATGTACAAAATTTGTTAGAACTTTACAAAGAGAAAAACTTTGCAGGTTTTGTTCTCAGAGCAAATAAAATTGAGGGCAGCAATACAAGGCAAGGATCACATATCAAATGAAGAAAACTCGGATCAAGAGAATACATGGTCTTCAACAAAGAAGGAAGTTCAAATCCTTAAAGCGGAACTGGAAAACCTGAAAACTCAAATGATTGAGCTTCAAACAGACTATAAAGAGTTGCAAGAAGATTACGAGAAACTTAACCACAAGCACAAAAATGTACCAAGCTGGACTATTAGATGGGCGAAAATCAAGAAATCCGGAATATTTCACAGAAAACACGACTTGGAGAACATTAATGAAGTCCAAGAAAGGCCTACACCTACCGAGATGAGACCATTGAATGGCCTAACGAGACGGGACCACTGAATGGCCTAACGAGGCGGGACCACTGAATGGCCTAACGAGACGGGACCACTGAATGGCCTAGCGAGACCACTGAATGGCCTAGCGAGACGAGACCACTGAAGGGCCTAACGAGACGAGACCACTGAAGGGCCTAACGAGACGAGACCACTAAAGGGCCTAACGAGACGAGACCACTGAAGGGCCTAACGAGATGCGGAAGCGAACGAAACAATAACAGGAAACCACTTTGGATTGTGGCTCTGATACCATGTGAGATATTTAAATTAAGTGAGATATTTAAATAAGAGGAAGAGAGAAAAGAGGAAAATAATATATTGAATGAAAGAGCCTTAAAGGCTAGAGAACAAGTGAATACTATATACTACATTGTGAATGAGTTGATGTCAAACATAATAGAATGAGACCATATATATAGGTCTAGTTACTTGGTGAACAATTAAACTAATACTATGCTAACAAGGAAATAAATTATAATGTGGAAATAAACTAGTCTAATAAGGTAATAATATATTATGGTAATAATATATTATGGTAATAATATATTATGGTAATAATATATTATAATAATAATATATTTAACAGCTCTTATATTCTTAGGCCTTTCAACTAGATATAAATAAGCTTTATCCGTGAAATCTTCTTCAATTTCCATATCCATTAATACTTCCTCCTCTTGACTTAGAAGTTGCTGAGAAGTTTTCTTAATAACAATGTTTTCCTTTCTAAGTGCTTTGGCAAGATTATTAATTGCTTCATTAGTAATCTTTGACTTCTTTATCTTCTTAAGATTTGATCTATATATGTTCAACATTTCTATGACAAACCTAGAGGTTTTACGTAACGGAGTCCCGTTAATATTATTGCTATCAAAAAAGTTTAAAATGATTGAAATTTGGTGACCATATTGTAAATGTCATTGAAAGTATATAAATCTTTATCTTTTGTTATAGGGCTCTTTCTTTTCTTCATCTGTAATGTAATTGCATGGATATTCACTTAGTAATTAATATTAAACTGAATTCCAATTGCAAAAATTTACATACCTTCATTAGTATTCGCAAAACAAGTAAGGATGTAACTTGCACAACTGCTATTCGACGCTTTTGACGCCATCTAACTGAATCTATTAACAAACAAGTGTATCAAATTAATCATTATGAACTAATTTAAATTACAAATAAACTGGTGTAATCGAAAAGATAGGAATCGGAGAAGAGAGACTTGCCGGAATGTGGCTAGAGAGAGAGAACCGGCGAACTGAACGGAAAATAAAGGATGATTAATTATTGAAGGTATAAGATTATACCGCGCCAGCTATGTTGGAGATGAAGTCAAGGAAGGACATCTTTTAACCAAGGGCAATTCTGGTATTCTAATAATATAGTAGGATGGTATGATCTAGGACTGAGCATATTTTTAACAAAATCGAAAACCAAGCTGTGTTTTAGTTAAACCGACCAAAAAAGTATATATTACCCAAATTATCGGGTTGGGTTTACCAAACCAAAAATCCATATAATGAAACGATTTTGCCTCTATAGACTATAGTAAACTTTTTTATGACATGCAATAACTTTGGACGTTTTTTAAAACCTCTACCATTATATAGGGGTTCAAATCATTTGAAAAGTCATTTGGAAACACCACCAGAATTACAACACACCAAAAAAACTCCAAAGCCTCTCTCTCTAAAGTTATTCTTAGCGTAGATTAGAGTAATGAAAATACTGGTTATACCGAATAACAAAGCGACCTATTATTTGTAATCTAGTTTTTGTTTGTAATTTTTGTATTTTCACCAACACGTTTGACACTAACAAGAGCCTGACTCCGTGCACTCCAACGTGTACAAATAAATTGCTTTGCAAATTTTTCAGAAGACCTTCATTTTGAGGCTTCAGTGGCCTTAAATAGAGCTAAATTGTTTCTATTTTCTTTTGATCTTTACACCCAAATGACATAACTTTTTCAATAATCCAAAAACAATTTTCATATACGACGCAATGTTTCATTATTCAGCATCATAAAAAGGTAAGTAAACAAAATACAATTTGTCATGGTATGTAAGCAAGCAAAAGAATATTTCTCATCCAAATACACAAAAGTAGCTCTAAAGATAAAGTTAGCATATATTATACATCATGTCCAAGTAATCCTAATTAATCTTGTTCTTGTAAATGATTCCTTCTTTTTGAAGTGGTGAGGGTACTTTTGGTATATATTGAAATGCCATGGCCAACATCCTCTTTTCTAAATCTGCAATAAAGCAATTAAAGAGCACTTATCAAATCAATTCTATAAAAGCTATAAAGAGGATAAAAATGACATACCGTAAGTAGATGTATCAATTTGCTCCGCAAGCTCTTTTATAACTTTCAACATCTCTTCCACCTATAAATACATGTAAAATCAAGTAGATTTGTCACACATCAAGGAATGAGAATTCAAACATCATCTTAACCTAAAATAATAATAATAATAATAATAATATACCTTGCAAAGTGGAGAATGAATGTGTGCATACCAATCTCCTTTGGTGTGCAAGTTAACCCTACCTTAACTCAGAAAACAGAAGATCAGATCGGACTGTTCTTGGTGGGTTTTTTGTTTCGTCTCCGAACAGCACTCAGACCGGAGTTACTTCGATCTGCAGCATCCATCCTGTGTCCGGGCCTGGCCTACAGGAGAGTGAGGTCCAACAGCGAGTCTGTCTTATGGGCCTTTTGCTGTTATCTCACCAACGTGTTTTTAGGCCCAACAAAGCAGGTATCTCCGGTACCTACTGTATTTGTGCTTTTTATTATTAAAGTGATAGGTTTGTATATCCTAACACTAGTTGATATAGATGTAATACTTTTTAGTATTGGATTTATAATTTTAGCTTTTATTATTAATAATGAATTTTTGTGTAAAATTCATAAGAAAATGTTTAATGAGTTTATTAAGGATTTATACAAAATTAAAGAAAGGTTTTCTGGGGTTGTTCCTAATCAACCCCATCCCTGTCAATGATTCATATAGCCTGGAATTGTCAAGGTATTGGCAATCCTTTGACAGTCCAGGCAGCCCGTGACCTCTGCGCTAAGCATCGCCCGGAGGTACTTTTTCTCTCTGAGACTAATAATATTTTTAATAAGCTTGAAAACATAGCAAGTATTTTAGATATGAATTTAATTAACACGGTGGAGCCGATTGGGGCGAGAGGCGGCCTCGCTTTGATGGTAAAGAAAGAATTAAAAATAAGAATTTTAAAAAGTTCTCCTAACTTTATACATACGAAAATTGTGGGTGAGGATTTGACCCCAATATTTTATACTTATATCTATTTGAACCCCTATGATGTAAATAAAGAAATTTCTCTAAGTTTCTTAAATAATTTAAAACCCCATAACTCTGCTTGGTGTTTAATTGGTGATTTTAATTGTATAAGATTTCTAAAAGAGAAATTAGGTGGTATTGTATGTCATAAAGAATCTATTAAAAATTTTAATAAATTTATTAACCTTCATAACTTGGAGGAAACAACCTCTTATGGTTGTAGATTTACCTGGACAAATAAAAGAGCCGGTAATAAACTTATTAAAGCTATCCTAGACAGAGCACTTCATAACTCTGAATGGGATAAGCTATTTCCAAATGCTTGGGTAGCAATTTTACCTGCTATTGGGTCAGATCACTGCCCATTGGTATTGCATCATGATAAAATTGATAACAAAAAGAAAAGAAGATTTTACTTTGAAAACTTCTGGACAACTGAAATTGATTGTCTTAATATTATCAAAAAAGTTTGGGCAGACTATAGCTCACTTAGGGGAAACCCTAATGCTATAATCAACCATAAACTTAGAAAATGTAGCCAGGCTTTAAGAGACTGGAATATGAAAAAATTTGGAAATAATAAAATCCAAATAGAAAAACTTATATAAAAACTAGAAACAATATCTAATTCTTATAGTCCTAGTTTTAATTGGGATGAATATAATACTACAACCAAAGAACTTGAAGAAACTTGGAAAAGAGAAGAAAGTTTTTGGAAAGATAGATCTAGAAATATTTGGCTTAAAAAGGGTGATAAAAATACTAAGTATTATCATGCTTGCACAAAAGAAAGAAGGTGTAGAAATAAAATTCTTAACATTACTAATGAAAATGGTGAATGGATTGATAATAAAGATGAAATAAATATTGAAATAGTTAACTATTTTAATAATATCTTTACAACAGTAGGAAAAAGAGATTACAACAACACCATTAATCTCATTACTAGTAAAATTGATAAAAAATCTGCTGATAATTTAAATAAGCATATTAATGAAGAAGAAGTTAAAAAAGCAACTTGGGAACTAGGACCTAATAAGGCTCCAGGACCTGATGGTTATAATGGAAATTTCTTCAGAACTTATTGGGAAATTATTAAACTTGATCTTATGAGGGTAATAAATAATTTTTGGAACAATAATGGGGATCTTTTAGAGATCAACCAAACTCTCATTACTTTAATACCAAAAATTGCTAAACCTACTAATATTAAGCATTATAGACCAATTAGCTGCTCTAATTTTATTTATAAAATTATTGCAAGAATTTTGGTTAATAGATTGCAACCTCATATGACCTCCTTGGTAGGAGAAAATCAAAGTGCATTCATCCCTAATAGAATGATACAAGGAAATACGATGATTGCACATGAATTAATTACCCATATTAAAAGAAGGAAAAAAACCAAAAAATATATGGTTGCAGTTAAAGCTGATATTAAAAAAGCTTATGAATACATTGAATGGGATTTCTTACAAGATCTCCTAATTAAAATAGGTTTCAATAAAGATTGGGTAAGAAAACTAATGATTTGTATCACCACTGTAACCTACTCAATCTTAATTAATGGGGATATCCACCAAATTAAAAAACCTACCCGAGGAATTAGACAAGGTGATCCTCTTTCACCTTTAATCTTCTGTCTAATTTCACAAACTCTAAATGATTTGATTAGAGATAAAAAATAGAAAAACATTCTCAATGGAATTAAAATTGGAAATAGCTGCCCAGATATAACTCATTTACTCTTTGCAGATGACAGCCTTTTCTTCCTAAATGCTGATAATGTTAAAATACAATCCTTTAATGATGTTATGAACAAGTATAAAAATGCAACTGGTTTATGCCTAAACCTTAATAAATGTGGAGTTATTTTTAGCCCAAACACTCCACATCTCATACAAAATATACTAACCCAAAGATTAAACATGAAAAAAACAAATAACCTAGGTACTTATCTAGGAATGCCTACTGAATGGAGTAGATCAAAATCCAAAGATCTTCAATTTTTAATTGACAGAATCTTAAATAGATTTGAAAATTGGAAAACCCTATTCCTGTCAGAAGGAGGGAAGGAAATCTTAATAAAAGCAGTTATTCAAAGTCTTCCTAACTACTTTATGTCAAATTTTATTTTTCCAAAAAATATTATAAATAAAATCCATTCAATTATAGCCCAATTCTGGTGGGGTGATAAAGGAAAAAAAAGAATACATTGGGCTAATTGGGATATACTAACTAGATCAAAATTTGAAGGTGGATTAGGATTCAGAGATCTACACCTAATGAATAAAGCTCTTTTAGGAAAACAAGTTTGGAACCTAATAAATAAAGAAGACTCTCTTCTTTATAGACTCCTTAAAGGAAAATATTTTAATAATTGTAATTTCTTTGAAGCAAAATTAGGAAGCTCACCCTCATGGGGATGGAGAAGCTTACTAATAGGTAGAGATACATTTAAAAATAATATTAAATGGAAATTAGGTGTTGGAAAGAATATTAATATATATAAACATAATTGGATATGTGACATTAAAATACCTATCCAACCTAAAAATTCTAACCTAACTTGGGTTAACCAACTTATTAAAGAGGATAAATCTTGGGATATTGAACTCTTAAACCTTATTTACCCCAAAGAAATTAAAGAAAAAATAGAAAGAATGGTAATACCTAAACTTCTATGTAAAGATCAATTTAGTATAGATTACTGTAAAGATGGCACTTATACAGTTAAGGAAACTTATCATAAACTAAAAGAAGATGAAACTACTCTCCAAAACATTAAAAATATGAATAACCCTACAACTTCTAATACTAGGGATAAAAAAATTTGGAAACTTATTTGGAAAATGGAAACCCAAACAAAAATAAGAAATTTCATGTGGAGAACTATAAAAAACCTTTTATCTACAGGAGATAACCTTTTTAAAAGGAAATGTGCAAAAGATAATATTTGTAAAATTTGTGATAATAATATTGAAACCGTGGAACATATGCTTTTCAGATGCCCTTGGGCAAAAAGTGTATGGTTTATTAGCCCTTTGAATTTAAAAACTGATAATGATACTACTTTAAATGTAGAACTTCGGATTTTAAATCATGTACAAAACATTATTAAAAAGTTTGATAATCATGATAGGATTTTTGAACTTATATGCATTATAATGTGGCATATATGGAAAGATAGGAATAATTTTATCTATAATGGAAAAAAATGTGAACCTTTGAATACAGTTAGGAAAGCTACAGAGAATTGGAAAGAATATTATAAAATCTCAAACCCTAACGATTTAAACTTTCTAGATAAGTTAGAGGAAGTTAATAACATTAATGATATTGGAATAAATATTAATAATAATATTCCACATAATAAAAAATTCAAAGATAAGTGGAAAAAACCTCCACCAAATAAATTTAAAATTAATTGTGAGAAACTCTAATGGGGAATTTGTAGCAGGTAATAGTTGGAAGATTGCGGCAGATTCGGTGTTAGAGGCAGAGGCC
Source organism: Nemophila menziesii (assembly GCA_029959085.1). NCBI lineage: Eukaryota > Viridiplantae > Streptophyta > Magnoliopsida > Boraginales > Hydrophyllaceae > Nemophila > Nemophila menziesii. The sequence goes on along the minus strand of JARWIR010000017.1, from coordinate 7,145,867 downwards.
ACGGGGATCTTGAAAGCTACAGAGATGACTTCAAATTATCCTTTTGGAAGCGTGATTATAGAGAATGACTCAGCCACTATTATGAAGTCTCTTTCGTCAGGGTTACCGGTGTTGAGTCATTCAATTAAAAACTTAGTTTGTAATATTTATTATTTTGCTGAACTATCATCTCCTTCTTTTTCCTTTGTAACTAGAAGTAGAAATGGGACAGCTGACTGGATTGGCAAACAGGAGCTTCTTAGCACTCTATTTGGTAATTGGGGTGCTTGTATCCCTACCCAGTTAGCTAATTTTATTTGTAATGAAGCCGAGCCCTCCGGGGTGGGCTAAACCTTGTAACCTCTTCTACTATTTATATATTATTATGCCTTTGAACAAAAAAAAAAAACCACACATTTATACTACTCTGTGGTGGAATTAATGTATCATCAAGTGAAAACCCCTTTATAGTTGCTTTATGTGGGGCCCTCGATTTTGGCTTGTTGGTTGGGTTTCAAAGTGAACTTGGAAAATTAAGATAATTATGATTATATTTGACTCTTCTTAAGAAAATAAAAATAAAGTAAAAGATACTAAAATTAATGATAGTATAGGGATGGAAAACGGAAGATATCGAAAAAAAGGGTCTTTTCGAAATAGATGTTTTCCATTCCGATTTCTATCAGAAATTTCGGAACATTAAAAAAATCCGAATTTAGAATTACGGAATTTACCGAAAAATCAGAAATTTCGGAACTTTTTAGTTAGAAATTGAAAATTTCGGAATTATTTATCTTAAAATTTATTATTTATTATCATAAAATTACATTATAAACCAAATGGATATTTATTGCAAAACAATTTGAAAAATACTATCTCTCAGTCCACTTTTATTTATACTTTTTTTGAAAAGAGGTTTCCAACAATATTTGTCTTTTTATATTATTAAGACATTTTATCTCAAGTTTTTCAATATTACTTTTAAGTAATTAACTAAAACGAATAGTGCAATAAATGACCTTAAATGTGATGAATAGGGGTAATATAATAAAGATAAAGTGTATTTAATATCTTTTTTAATCTTTATGCTACAAAACGAGGACAAATGGATTTTTTACTATAAAACAATTCAAAAAGTAAAAAGTTTAAGACCCAATTATACAAGGAGAGCAGCTGGTGGGAAAGTGAGTATTTTTTCCCAAAGTGTGACTGAAGAGATAAAGTGAGTAAAACTCATAAAGTTTGTAACGTGTTAAAGGTTTTTTTTTTTTACTAAAAAGAGTTCAAGCTTAATAAAATGGTTTTTTGACAATTAAAAGAAAAAAAAGACATACAAATCGAATCAAAAAATTAAAAGTTTTGGAAATTTATACGTAGTTTCAATTTCGATCCGATTTTTTTTGAAATTTCAAAACATTAAAAATCTGAAATCGGAATTTTCGAATCACAAAAATCGAAAATCGAAAATTCTAGATCCAAGTGTAGATCTGGTAGGCTACAGCCTTGGGCTTGGTAAAGTGTGAATTTGCACAAATTAAATATTTCTTCTTTTGAAAATATATTAAGAAAAAATACAATAATCTAATATAATTTAAATATTAGTCATTTCTAATCTAAATATTAGATTCCGGCCTTCCCCCAATCTAATATTATATATTTTAGCTTACTTAAACTGGAAATTATCTTTAAAAAAACATGCTTACAAACCATTTTTTACCAAACCTGCCTACAAAACGGCAAGGGTTATAGTTAATCGAGAGGGAAGGTCATTCAATCATTTGTACGAAAAATATTAGATCTTATTTGTACTAGATTTCTTAATAAACATATTTCCTAAAATTCGAATTAGTTAAGAACTCATGTTCGGATGAAAAACTAAATATAGTAAAAAATATATTTAAGAAATAGTTGTAACTCAAAACATTTAACCAAATAATTACCAAATAACCATAATCTACATCAATTTGAAATTTAATACATATGCATATTAGATTATTAGAAAGGCTAACTTACTTAGAATTTTATTGTTGGCTGAAATAGCATGGTCACCGATCGTTTAACTGTAAAAAAAAAAAAATTAATGATCAGCTCTAACTATAATTAATGAAACTTGAATTAATTAAAAGGATTTAATTGAAAATAGAAGGATTTAGAATAAACAATAGATCTAAAGAAACATTCATAGTTTTGTGAAATATAGATTACTTTTTTATAAGTATAATTTACTTTTAAATCTCAATGCCTAATATTAGTACTTTCTTTTTGGTACAATTTACCCATCAAATTAATATTTTCTTAAAAAATAAATCACAAATAACAAAATTGAGTTAAATTGTATAGAAATATGAAGATCAAATCAGAATAGTTTACCTTCATTTGCAAAAGTGAAGTAATCCACCTTTAATTTTTGTTTTTTTTTTCATTCTTTTAATGTGATCTACTTTCTGATCTTTCTTCTTTGTTTTATCCATGAAGAAGAAGACTATGGTAAGGGTTACAAAACACTAAGATCGGTGGAAAATGGTATTTAATTTTAGGTAAAATGATACGGACTAAAGAAGGAAACAAGAAAATTCTGGAAAGAACACAAGGTATCGGTATAAATTGAAGAGAAACGGCTAAGAGGAAGAAAAGATTAAGAGGAAGGATAGAAATTATATTGAATTGTTAATGGTTATCTCATTCGAAAAGAGAAAGCTCTCTGTTTTAAAGGTAAACCCTAATAGTCATATGGGCCTTCCATATAGGGGCTGCCTAAACAAATCCACCGATCTATAAAACCGTATTATCCGATCTCATCCCAACAAAAAAAAAAAACCCTATCACTTGTGGACCTATTAGGGTCCAATTTTTTTCTTTAAAACAATGGGCCGGACCATGGATTGGTAATAGCCAAATCCATCTCATCTGATACATTTATTTGGGCCACCACTATTTTTTTCTTTTTTAATATATGTAACATTAGGATGTAAACTAACCAAATTGTTCGCGGGCATACCGGGGAAAATTTTGTTTGAACTTGTTCGTTCAAAAAGTTTATTCGAATTCATTAAAAAAATGAATTCATTCGAACTCGTTGGTTAACTTGTTAAAAGTTTATGATCTGTAAATTAATGTTTTAATTATCAATAAATGTATTGTTAAACCTATAAAAAAATCAAATTATTCATTAATAACTTGAAATCGGCTCGAAAAGAACTCGTTCGATATGTTAAAATTTGAGTTTGGCTCGGCTCGACTCATAAATCTTATCAAACAAGAGTGCACGTCTAGTATTCAGCTCGACTCGATTTTTTTACAGCCCGAATTACCATCTTATGGTATATGGATCCTTTGTCCCTTTATGCTCATTTGTTATTAACCTACGAAAATTTATCTCTTCACTCTCTTACTTTCTCTAAGAGAAACCCCTAGGCTGTCGAATACATCGTTACAAGTCTAATCTAACTAGTAATCTTCGGTTAATTTGAGTAGGAAAATACACCATATTAATGGTTCTTTACTTAACTATGTGGTTCGCATTCATTAGCCTCGGTCTAGCCTCTAAATGATGTGTAGCTTGGTTAGTATTTCTTACCACAATTAAGGTTTTTGATCATTGGTTACTGGCTAGGTTTTTTGAATGTATTAAACCTCTTTGCCAGTATGAATCTTTTCAAAAATTTACATATTTTTAGTCTTGAATGTTATTTAACGTATATACATGTTTAGATCTATTAGATTAGGGTTGGTTTTATGTTTTTTTGTTTTTTGAGAGTAATAATAACTTTTTGAATTCAATTTATGTTAATAGAGTAATTTTAAACGTGTAATGGTTATTTTCAAGCTGATTTAAGGTTAATAGATGGTTGTCTACATGTTTAATGATGTTTTCCGAATTGGTTTTATGTTAATAGAGTACTTTTAAATTTGTAATGGTGATTTTCAAGTTGATTTAGGTTACTAAATAGTTGTTTAAATATTAAATAGTATTTTTTTGGATTGATTATTGGTTAATAGATATTTGATTTGCGAAATAATTATGATTTACGTATTGATTTACTTATTTAGAGTTTTTAGAATTTTCAGATTTGATTATGACATCAGAATTCTACTTGTAAAAACATAATACTAATAAAAAGCTAAGTTAATGATAACCTTTAAGTTAATAAAAATGTAACTTATGAAATAATTCATCTATTAACATGAACAAGGAACGTCGTACATCCAAAATACAAGAGATGGAATTAGATACAACTAATTTGTATATAAAATGAGATTCAAACCATACACTCTCCAATTCATCAAAATAGCTGAGATTACAATAAAGTGATTCTGCAAATTTAATCGATCTCTGCTTTTCCATAAGTTGCAACACATATATTAATGTTTACATTCTTAGCCAATTTCTTCAGTCTCGTGTAAGTTTATAGGCATAATTTTTCGATAAACGTGAATAAACTCAAACTAGAGATGGACAAATAATGTTTACATATTTAGCTTACAATTTCGTGTAAATTTAGAGGCATAATTTTTTGATACACGTGAATAAACTTAAACTAAAGACGGACAAACATAATAAAATAACTACGGATATTTACATTGTACCTCACTAATATGTGTAGAAAGATTTCACCTAATGGTGTTTTTTGAATTGATTCTTGGTTAATAGATATTTGATTTGCGAAATAATTATGATTTACGTATTGATTTACTTATTTAGGGTTTTTAGAATTTTTAGATTTGCGTATCTAATCCTATTTAATTTTGATTATTAATTACCTACTTTCTTTTCCATTTGTTAACTTGGACGGGTTATTTTTGCTTGGATGAGTAAGGTGTGACTGAAAATCAATCACTATAACATTCTGGTTTGTAGCCAATAACCAAAATTTTATTATGATATCATCTTTTTTTATTACTTACAAGTTAAATTCAAATTGACTAGGCACATGTACTATATGATTGCATCTCTTTTTCTCTTCCCATGATTACTTAAGTTGATTATAATTGTGAAGTACATAGTTGAGAATTTGAGACTGTGTATTCGATAATATGTTATGGTATGAGAAAGTACTTATTGAGTTGGCAACATATTATGACTAGGCTCTTGCTTCTTGAATAATTGCAGGTTTTAGAAACTACCCCTTGTCCCAAGTTGTCCTTTGTCCCTTAGTATGTATAGCCAACAAAGATCATAAATCTGAGGCTTATTCATTTTTATGTCAATGATGAAAACAAAATCTGAGGCAATGTACTAAAAGACTTATTCTCCTTTTTAGTGTGTAATTGCAGGATTTCTGAGGCAATGTAATCTTCGAGTATATCTAGTCGGTTGACTTAAATTTGACTAAAATCAAACCTGACCCAATATCAACCCAAAAACCAAATTGTTTTAATCTTATGGGTCTGGGTTTAGGTTTGTAAGTTGTTAAAAGGGTTGGGTTTATGGTAACACCCCTAGGATCGCTTACCCTACTCGTGAGCAGCCCTACTCATACGGGGTCTTATAACACAATCCGTATATCCCCAAAATTTATTAGTTTACATAGTGTTTGGATTCATTTTTTTAAAGGAAAGAAAAGGTTACGAAGAGATATAATTTTTTTATTGATGTTTGGATTAGATTTTTTATAAAAGGAAAGGTTAATGAGTGATAAAATATCCTTTCATTACCTTTACATAGTGTTTGGATTCATTTTCTTAAAGGAAAGGAAAGGTTATGGAAAGATATAATTTTTTTATTGATGTTTGGATTAGATTTGTAATAAGAGGAAAGGTTAACCGTGGATAAAATATCCTTCCATTACCTTTAAAAATGTTTCCTTCCAAATTGGAGGTTTATGAAAGGAAATGAAAGATTAAAATGATAAAAGACATTTTTATCCTATTTCAGGAATTGAAACAAAATAATTATTATATTCATAAAGTACAATATAAATAATTTCTTTTTTCTTTAAAGTTGCTGATTCTTTTGTAATTAAGCTACGTAATGTTTTTTTTTCTATCAATGAAATGGTCAAACCATTTGAAAAAAGTAAATAAAAAGTTTGAAAGAAAAAAAGAATTAGTCAAGGATGTATGGAATATCTCATGAAAATTGAATTCAGTTTTGACTACTTCAACTTTTATCTTTTCATTTTCTTAGACAAGCCTTATCTTTATATTTGAACATGAATTAACTAATCCTGATATTTCTAACGAATAGATACATTAAATTGTAGCCTGACTTATCCTAATTTCTCTAACAAACTGGCGAACAAAATAGTATATATAACTGGTCGATAGCAGAGTTCACATTCAAACATTTCAAAAAATCACAAGCTTGCAGATATAATTCCAGGTATATTATATTCATTCGTATCTATTATACTATACATATACATAGACATCTACTTATTTAATTGTTGTTTATTTCATAAATGGTATAAAATATTAAATTAATCATTCTTCTATATAGATGGAAAATCAAAGAAATAGCATTTTTTTAAATTTATTAACATGGTACCAAAAACGCCGTGAAACACTTGTTAAAATTTGTTTCTTATTTGTATACTGGATGCATCATCGAAAAAACTCTAGTAATATGTGCACATATGCTAGTTTAAATTCTCAAAAACATAGGGTACGAGAAGAAGTTATGGGTCGAATTATGACGAGTGAAACAAGTCGAAAAATAACAAGAATGAGCCCGAAATCCTTTTTAGATTTTTGTACTTTATTAGAGAGGTATGGTGGCCTCCAGGAAACTAGACAAGTAAGTATTGAGGAACAAGTTGCTAAAACACTATATATATTAGGGCGTCATGCTAAAAATCGTGAAACACAATTTTGGTTTTTACGTTCTGGAGAAACCACCAGTCGTCATTTTCATCGTGAAGATCAATTATTAAGTTAGAAGATAGGTTTTTGAAACAACCTGATGGCTCCACGATTCCAACAGAGATTCTTCATAACAATCGATTCTATCCATACTTTAAGGTGACAAATTTTATTTTTATAACTAAGATATTTATGTATAAAATGTGTATTAACATATTATATAATTACAGGATTGTATTGGTGATATTGATGGTACTCATATTCGTGTAAAAGTATCTCCTCGTGATGCACCTAGATATCGTGGTAGGAAAGAATATCCTACCCAAAATGTTCTAGCTGCATGCACGTTTGACTTACGTTTCACTTACGTTTTAGCTGGCTGGGAAGGATCGGCATCCGACTCAAGAATAATAAAAAATTCACTTTCAAGAAAAGATAATCTTATAATCCCTTCTGGTAATTATAAGTTTAAAATTTTTTTACGTTAAATAATTTGAAAAATATGCACATAAAAAATCTAATGCATTTTGTAACAGGTAAATATTACTTGGTTGATGCCGGTTTTATGTTGAAAGTTGGACTAATTGCTCCATATAGAGGAGTTCGTTATCATTTGAAAGAGTATTCTCGAAACCAACCACAAAATGCTCGAGAATTGTTTAACCATAGACATTCTTCATTACGGAATGCAATTGAAAGGGCTTTTGGAGTTTTAAAGAACAGATTTCCGATTATCGCAAGTTCGAATGAGCCAACATCTGGTGTTAAAACTAAAAAAGATATCATTTTTGCATGTTGTATCTTACATAATTACTTAATGGGGGTAGATCCAGATGATCAATCAATTGCCGAGGTTGACCGAGAAATCATGAGTCAAATTCCACAACAACAATATGCACATGCAAACGAGAATGAAGTTAGTGCACGTGGGGAACATATAAGAAATTTAATCTCTTATAATATGTGGAATGATTACAATGTTTAATCTATTGAATTTTTGTTGGTGAAATTCATTTAGATGTTTACGTAACTTAAATTTGTGTTTTTGCATTTATGATTATTTTGAACTTTTTGTTAACTTGAACAATTTATAGTAATGAGTTTTGATTTAATACTTATTTTTATAATAGATTTTTTTAAATATATTGTAGAGTGAATCATGCCAAGAAGAAGAAGGAATACTGACGAATTTGATGATGTTAATGCTATGACATGGACCCCTCTCATATGGATGATGCTCTTGTTGAAGCTTTTTTGTATCAACATAATATAGGAAATCGGGTAAATAGAACATTGGAACTGCATATTATGGAATCATTAATGAGCTGGCAGATAAGATCGGAAACAAATTACTAAAGATCAGATAAAAAATCGTTGGAAGACTATCAAAGAAAATTTTAGCAAATGTTACGACCTTTTCAAAAATGGGATGAGCGGCTTTGCTTGGAATCCAATAACGAATTTATGGAGTGCCGAACCTGAAGTTTGGGAAAAACTGATAGAGGTATAAAATATAATTTTATATAAGAAAAACGAGCATAATTATTTTGCTATCTAATTAATAACAATTATTTGATTTTGCAGGCTCATCCTCATGCCGAGAAATGGAGGTTTAAGTCTCTTCCATATTATAATAAAGTGGTGATTTTATATGAAAATGATAGAGCCAATGGTGAGGAAGGTGGAAGTTCCACTCAGGCTCGTGAAAAGTATTCAACCGTTGATTTATCCGCAAGTACTATTCATGAAATCGACAAGTTGGTGGCCACAAATAAAGTGACACTAGATCCATTTGATCAAGCTAGTGATGTCGAACATCAACTCGCAAATTCTGAGAAATACGAAAAAATTCAGAAAGTGAAAAAATCAAAACATGATGTTGAATCTAGCTATGTGAAAGAAGCGTTTACTATTGTTGTTGACGCCCTCAAAGAAGGAAATTCGGTCATGGGTAAATCGACAAATGCGCAAAGACTTCCCATGGAAGAAAATGAGAATATGTTAGTCGATCTACAAATCGAGAAGATTGAGATTAAGAAAGCATATATATTTTTGGTAGAGAATCCTAACAAATTACGAGCAATACTTGGATGCCCGTTAGAAGAACACAAAGATATTGTGATGATGATGTTGCCTTGATCAAAGAAGATTTGAAAAAATTGCGGGAAGTAGTTCAAGTAATTTGGTTTGGTTAGATTTATCTTTTATTTATTTAGATTCAATAAAATATACGAAGGTTATCGTATATGTTTTTTTATTTCACATCGAATGTCTTATAATAATATTGTTGTTTAAATGGATAATTTCTATCTAATTTTTTTCTTCATTTGAATTGTTATTTAATTATTCTTATGTGAAAATAGTACATAAGGGCAGATTATGCAGCCAGCCTCATGTATCTGGCATATTGGCAGCAGATAAAAATTTTGATTTAAGAACTAGTAACATAAATAAATTGTAACATAAAATAAACATATAAGTAAAAGTAAAAAAGTATTCTAGTTTATCCTTTAACAGAATTTTGAATAAAATGCATGTGAACAAAATGCAACCGTCAGTTTACACTATTTCCTTCATAAGGTGTAGGAATAGAATTCTTGAAAAAGAATATTTTCAGTAGGGGTGAGCAAAACATAACCGAAAAACCGAACCAACCCCAAAAACCGCAAAAACTGAACTGAAAAAAACCGAAAACCGAGAAACCGTTCGGTTCGGTATAAGATTTTTAGAAAACCGAAAAAATTTGGTTTGGCACGGTTTTTCTTTGCTAAACCGAACCGAAAACCGTTAATGTACCGAACCGAACCGACTTTTGTAATCCGAACCAAACCGATTTAAACAATCCTGTTTTGCATAAATATTAGAAAAAAAACTGTAACTTATATGTAACCTATACGTCAAAAATTTAAAACATAAAATAAACACTCTCTTTTCCAACACACTATCTTCTAGTCTTTTCGCCTTCTACACAACACTTACCCCAAGCATATGTAACGCTCTTGCTCTTCCATAGTTCCATTACTACCAGGTACAACCTACTATTGCTACACCATCAAGCATCAACAGAAAGATGTCTCTCAAGTCTCAAGAACCATCAGGTAAAAGTTTAATTTTTTAATTATAACCCTAAAAAAAATCTCAGAATTATATATAGTCTCCAGGAAGTAGAACACATCAATCTAAAGAAAATGTTTTACATGATAATTCTTAACCACTTATTTCAGAAATAATATATTGTCTTTTATGATTAATAAATAGTTTCATAAATTTTGTCTATTTTGATTGGAAAATCTGTAAATTGACGTGTTCAACATTGTGTTGTAAATAGATGTCCAGGGTCCTATCTGTGTGAGTTTCGTTCTTTATCACGTTCGTCCTCTTTTTTTCATTTTTAAGATTAATAGAAGATCGATGGTTGACTATCTTTTTTTCCATTTTTAAGATTGATAGAAGATCGATGGTTGGCTATCTATATAAACATTCTTGTTCTCAATTTTAACCAGCAAAATCTGAATAATTGCTTAAGTTTAGAATTATAAAAGTTTAATAGTAATTGTATATTTACTTGTAATAGGCTATAATATTTAAAAATTTGCATCCTTGTATATATTTGAAAAAAAATTGTGCCTAAAATAATATGTTGGTTTGATACCCTTTAAGTTTGGATAGAGTCGTGGAACTAGTTAATTACTAATTACTCAATACGGATAATTGTTGGTAGCCTAATTTAGACATTTGTACAAAACACTAAAACAAGTTGTTCCACTTATTTTCTATGATAGTAAGTTATTGATGGCATTTATTTCTTAATAATATGTTGAGCCTCATTTTAATATGGCTCTTTCATTGCTCCTGGTCTAGAGCTGTTTGGCTTGCGAGTCATTTATCCTTCTTATCATCAGCTGAGCCATCTTATAACTTTATTAAATGGATCTCTTTTTGAGAATTTCATCCATTGATAGAACAGATATTATCACTGATCTAAGTGAAGTTGCTATGAATATTTGTTGGTTTATTTGGAAAGGCAGAAATGAATATTTGTTTAAAGGAGTTACTCCTGACCCTTTACTTACTCTTCAGAATTCAAATCTGGCCTATGATGAGTATAAAAATGCAAATATTAAAATCTCTGAGGCTACTCAGAATATCATCCCAAATGATGTTCTTGGAGTTTTAAATTCTGGAGATTATGTTAACTATAATAACCTTGATGAGGTTAACTCTACTATTAACTTAAAATGGGAGCCCCCTCCTTATGGGAAATTCAAAATTAATACTGATGCCTCAGTGATTTTAAAGTCTAACAAATGCTCTTTTGCTTGTGTTTTAAGGGATGATAAGGGTAACATGGTGGAAGGAATTGCGAGGACTTCATATACACATTTAGTTGAAGAAGCTGAAGGCTTTGGTGTTTTAGCTGCTTGTGAGATGGCTAAGAGATATCCAGCTGGAAGTGTTTCAATAGAATGTGATAATTATAGACTAGTAGATCAAATTAACTCTAATTGTAATTTATCTAGCTTGACTAAGGTGTTAGTTAAAAACATCATTTTTTGTAAAAGGTTGTATAACTTGAAAATCTCCTTTGTTAGGAGAGAAAAGAATAGGATTGCGGATTGGGTGGCCAAACAAAGACTTAAAGGAGATTTGTTTGGCCTTTGGAGTAGCCATCCTCCTCCCCAATTAGCAAATATGATTAGGATTGACTTCGAACCTTCAGGAATTGGCTAAATTGTAATATTTTGGGATTGTATGATATTTTAATTTCGACTAAAAAAAAAAAAATATATTCATCAGATGTTATATATTATTTAATAAGGTTGGATAATATAAAAAAAAAAATTTTGGGCAGTGTTATATTGAGATTTACTTTGATGTTATGTTTTCTAATAATTTAATAACACCAATATTATTAGTTGGGGAAACTTATTGCACTTGAGTGAATGTTTTAATTTAATGTAATGTAATATTTATAGATGGAGGATGTGATAGATCTTGATATGGAGAGGGATAACGATAGTGGCATTCTCATTGGAGGCGAGTCACATGATAATGTCACTGCCATGGGAGAAAACACTGTGTCTGAGCAACAAAATAAAAATATCTCGGCGGAAGACGTAGGTCAAGCTAATGCTACTCGATCTTGGGTGTGGGAGCATTTTCCGTATAGGGTGCAAAGTCATCAAAATGCAAATATTGTAAGACGGTTATAAAATGTGATAGTACTCTAAATGGGACCGGTGGGCTTGGTAACCACTTGAAATATGCATGTAAGACTTGTCCTGCTTATTTGGGAAAGAGGGGTAACGCAAATAACGATAAAAAGAAGCAATCAGTGTTGGGTTTTAAGCCAAATATTGGTAATGAGCTTACTTCTCACTCTTTTAATCAAGAAAAATTGGTGGATCGATGATTCAACTACGCTTCGTATCGATCATTTCGTGAGAATTGTAACGGCTGTGAGAGCGAAAGGGATGAAACCAGAAACTATCGGATCATGTATTGTAAAATATTGGGAAAAATGGTTGCCTAGTATGGATTATGACGAGGAAAGATTTGGAAGGAATAAAACTCGTGAAAAGAGCGAGATGCAATGGAATATAACTAGTGGTAAGAAACAAGAAGTGAATAAGGGACAAGAAAAGGAAGTGAGAATGATTATAGAGAGCTTAGTGAGTATATTACCATCTCAAAAGGAATCGGTTTCTTGTAGGTTTTTACTACGGATGTTAAAGATGGCGATGATATATTCCGCTTCGCCAGCTTTAGTTTCCGAGCTCGAGAAAAAAATCGGTTTGGTGTTGGAAAATGCAACCGTGAATGATCTCTTAATTCCAAACTATATAGCTGGAGATCAAGGGAAGCTTATAAAGTAAGTCCTTACTTTCTAGTTTCAAGTCTTTTTTGTCTTATTAGATAGTTTACAATAGTAAAATACCAATAACCCCGTAGTTTATCAAAAGTTTTTAAAAAAAAATTGTTTTCCAACTCGTGACATCAGCCTTAGTGATATATGTAACACAAGAGGCGATTTATCATGAGTTAGAAAACTACGAGATATTTGTCCCTCTTAAAACCATGAAGGGGTTTTGGACCGTTTGTCAAAACCTCATAGAATATTAGGTATATTACCCTTATAGAAATTAATTTACACTCACTTTCTTGATATTCTAGTCCAAATGGAGAACAGAACATGTACAACACAGATATGGTTTTAAGGATTAAAGAGTATTCACTAATGTACGAACAAAGGCACCAACAACAACAAAGTTCAGGAACATTAACCGTTGGTAAACTTCTAGACAGTTACCTAGCACAAATTGCGAGAGATCCAAGTCTATCGGTTACTAAGTTCCAAATTCTAGCCGATTCTTTACCTGAAAATGCACGCATTTGTGATGATGGTCTTTACAGAGCTATTGATACGTATCTTAAGGTTGGACATTGATTTTTTCGTATTTTACAAAGAATCTATTAAAGTTGATAGAAATACTATTTGTTTTTTAATTTGTAATAGGATCATCCATCACTACCAAAACATGATAGAAGAAGGTTATGCAAAGTTATGAACTGCGAGAAACTATCACTTGATGCATGTCTTCATGCTGCTCAAAATGATAGGCTACCTCTTAGAACTGTTATACAGGTAACAAACAATATAGAGTTATGAAATGTAATTGAATAGGCTTAACTATCAAAATGGTGCATTATGTTTGTACGGTTTGTCTAAACAACACATGTTTCATTTCCTCCAATTTAGGTCATACTTTTAATATTTTTGATTCAGTTAGCCAATTTTTAATTTTCTTTCAATATAGTTAGGTCAATTTTTATTTTCCATCCAATTTTAGACGGAAAACACTTGTGTGAAGCACACAATTTTTTTTTTTTGGTAAATAGTGCAAACCTAATAGATTATTTTGGTAGTTTACCAATAATGAAGTATTTATCACATGTGTGATCTCTGTCCAAATTGGATAGAAATTTTTGTCTAAAAATATTAATCTTAGTGCAAACATGGACCCAATTTAATAGTTTATCTGAATGTACAAAATTTGTTAGAACTTTACAAAGAGAAAAACTTAGCAGGTTTTGTTCTCAGAGCAAATAAAATTGAGGGCAGCAATACAAGGCAAGGATCACATAACAAATGAAGAAAACTCGGATCAAGAGAATACATGGTCTTCAACAAAGAAGGAAGTTCAAATCCTTAAAGCGGAACTGGAAAACCAGAAAACTCAAATGATTGAGCTTCAAACAGACTATAAAGAGTTGCAAGAAGATTACGAGAAACTTAACCACAAGCACAAAAATGTACCAAGCTGGACTATTAGATGGGCGAAAATCAAGAAATCCTGAATATTTCACAGAAAACACGACTTGGAGAACATTAATGAAGTCCAAGAAAGGCCTACACCTACCGAGATGAGACCATTGAATGGCCTAACGAGACGGGACCACTGAATGGCCTAACGAGACAGGACCACTGAATGGCCTAACGGGACCACTGAATGGCCTAGCGAGACGAGACCACTGAAGGGCCTAACGAGACGAGACCACTAAAGGGCCTAACGAGACGAGACCACTGAAGGGCCTAACGAGATGCGGAAGCGAACGAAACGATAACAGGAAACCACTTTGGATTGTGGCTCTGATACCATGTGAGATATTTAAATTAAGTGAGATATTTAAATAAGAGGAAGAGAGAAAAGAGGAAAATAATATATTGAATGAAAGAGCCTTAAAGGCTAGAGAACAAGTGAATACTATAGACTACATTGTGAATGAGTTGATGTCAAACATAATAGAATGAGACCATATATATATATATAGGTCTAGTTACTTGGTGAACAAGTAAACTAATACTATGCTAACAAGGAAATAAATTATAATGTGGAAATAAACTAGTCTAATAAGGTAATAATATATTATGGTAATAATATATTATGGTAATAATATATTATGGTAATAATATATTATAATAATAATATATTTAACAGCTCTTATATTCTTAGGCCTTTCAACTAGATATAAATAAGCTTTATCCGTGAAATCTTCTTCAATTTCCATATCCATTAATACTTCCTCCTCTTGACTTAGAAGTTGCTTAGAAGTTTTCTTAATAACAATGTTTTCCTTTCTAAGTGCTTTGGCAAGATTATTAATTGCTTCATTAGTAATCTTTGACTTCTTTATCTTCTTAAGATTTGATCTATATATGTTCAACATTTCTATGACAAACCTAGAGGTTTTACGTAACGGAGTCCCGTTAATATTATTGCTATCAAAAAAGTTTAAAATGATTGAAATTTGGTGACCATATTGTAAATGTCATTGAAAGTATATAAATCTTTATCTTTTGTTATAGGGCTCTTTCTTTTCTTCATCTGTAATGTAATTGCATGGATATTCACTTAGTAATTAATATTAAACTGAATTCCAATTGCAAAAATTTACATACCTTCATTAGTATTCGCAAAACAAGTAAGGATGTAACTTGCACAACTGCTATTCGACGCTTTTGACGCCATCTAACTGAATCTAGAACATTCTCGTTTCTGGAATTTTCCATCTATAAATAGAACACATAGACCATAAATATTAACAAACAAGTGTATCAAATTAATCATTATGAACTAATTTAAATTACAAATAAACTGGTGTAATCGAAAAGATAGGAATCGGAGAAGAGAGACTTGCCGGAATGTGGCTAGAGAGAGAGAACCGGCGAACTGAACGGAAAATAAAGGATGATTAATTATTGAAGGTATAAGATTATACCGCGCCAGCTATGTTGGAGATGAAGTCAAGGAAGGACATCTTTTAACCAAGGGCAATTCTGGTATTCTAATAATATAGTAGGATGGTATGATCTAGGACTGAGCATATTTTTAACAAAATCGAAAACCAAGCTGTGTTTTAGTTATACCGACCAAAAAAGTATATATTACCCAAATTATCGGGTTGGGTTTACCAAACCAAAAATCCATGTAATGAAACGATTTTGCCTCTATAGACTATAGTAAACTTTTTTATGACATGCAATAACTTTGGACGTTTTTTAAAACCTCTACCATTATATAGGGGTTCAAATCATTTGAAAAGTCATTTGGAAACACCACCAGAATTACAACACACCAAAAAAACTCCAAAGCCTCTCTCTCTAAAGTTATTCTTAGCGTAGATTAGAGTAATGAAAATACTGGTTATACCGAATAACAAAGCGACCTATTATTTGTAATCTAGTTTTTGTTTGTAATTTTTGTATTTTCACCAACACGTTTGACACTAACAAGAGCCTGACTCCGTGCACTCCAACGTGTACAAATAAATTGCTTTGCAAATTTTTCAGAAGACCTTCATTTTGAGGCTTTAGTGGCCTTAAATAGAGCTAAATTGTTTCTATTTTCTTTTGATCTTTACACCCAAATGACATAACTTTTTCAATAATCCAAAAACAATTTTCATATACGACGCAATGTTTCATTATTCAGCATCATAAAAAGGTAAGTAAACAAAATACAATTTGTCATGGTATGTAAGCAAGCAAAAGAATATTTCTCATCCAAATACACAAAAGTAGCTCTAAAGATAAAGTTAGCATATATTATACATCATGTCCAAGTAATCCTAATTAATCTTGTTCTTGTAAATGATTCCTTCTTTTTGAAGTGGTGAGGGTACTTTTGGTATATATTGAAATGCCATGGCCAACATCCTCTTTTCTAAATCTGCAATAAAGCAATTAAAGAGCACTTATCAAATCAATTCTATAAAAGCTATATAGAGGATAAAAATGACATACCGTAAGTATATGTATCAATTTGCTCCGCAAGCTCTTTTATAACTTTCAACATCTCTTCCACCTATAAATACATGTAAAATCAAGTAGATTTGTCACACATCAAGGAATGAGAATTCAAACATCATCTTAACCTAAAATAATAATAATAATAATAATAATAATAATATACCTTGCAAAGTGGAGAATGAATGTGTGCATACCAATCTCCTTTGGTGTGCAAGTTAACCACACATTTATACTACTCTGTGGTGGAATTAATGTATCATCAAGTGAAAACCCCTTTATAGTTGCTTTATGTGGGGCCCTCGATTTTGGCTTGTTGGTTGGGTTTCAAAGTGAACTGGAAAATTAAGATAATTATGATTATATTTGACTCTTCTTAAGAAAATAAAAATAAAGTAAAAGATACTAAAATTAATGATAGTATAGGGATGGAAAACGGAAGATATCGAAAAAAAGTGTCTTTTCAAAATAGATGTTTTCCATTCTGATTTCTATCAGAAATTTCGGAACATTAAAAAAATCCGAATTTAGAATTACGGAATTTACCGAAAAATCAGAAATTTCGGAACTTTTAAGTTAGAAATTGAAAATTTCGGAATTATTTATCTTAAAATTTATTATTTATTATCATAAAATTACATTATAAACCAAATGGATATTTATTGCAAAACAATTTGAAAAATACTATCTCTCAGTCCACTTTTATTTATACTTTTTTTGAAAAGAGGTTTCCAACAATATTTGTCTTTTTATATTATTAAGACATTTTATCTCAAGTTTTTTAATATTACTTTTAAGTAATTAACTAAAACGAATAGTGCAATAAATGACCTTAAATGTGATGAATAGGGGTAATATAATAAAGATAAAGTGTATTTAATATCTTTTTTAATCTTTATGCTACAAAACGAGGACAAATGGATTTTTTACTATAAAACAATTCAAAAAGTAAAAAGTTTAAGACCCAATTATACAAGGAGAGCAGCTGGTGGGAAAGTGAGTATTTTTTCCCAAAGTATGACTGAAGAGATAAAGTGAGTAAAACTCATAAAGTTTGTAAAGTGTTAAAGGTTTTTTTTTACTAAAAAGAGTTCAAGCTTAATAAAATGGTTTTTTGACAATTAAAAGAAAAAAAAGACATACAAATCGAATCAAAAAATTAAAAGTTTTGGAAATTTATACGTAGTTTCAATTTCGATCCGATTTTTTTTGAAATTTCAAAACATTAAAAATCTGAAATCGGAATTTTCGAATCACAAAAATCGAAAATCGAAAATTCTAGATCCAAGTGTAGATCTGGTAGGCTACAGCCTTGGGCTTGGTAAAGTGTGAATTTGCACAAATTAAATATTTCTTCTTTTGAAAATATATTAAGAAAAAATACAATAATCTAATATAATTTAAATATTAGTCATTTCTAATCTAAATATTAGATTCCGGCCTTCCCCCAATCTAATATTATATATTTTAGCTTACTTAAACTGGAAATTATCTTTAAAAAAACATGCTTACAAACCATTTTTTACCAAACCTGCCTACAAAACGGCAAGGGTTATAGTTAATCGAGAGGGAAGGTCATTCAATCATTTGTACGAAAAATATTAGATCTTATTTGTACTAGATTTTTTAATAAACATATTTCCTGAAATTCGAATTAGTTAAGAACTCATGTTCGGATGAAAAACTAAATATAGTAAAAAATATATTTAAGAAATAGTTGTAACTCAAAACATTTAACCAAATAATTACCAAATCAACATAATCTACATCAATTTGAAATTTAATACATACGCATATTAGATTATTAGAAAGGCTAACTTACTTAGAATTTTATTGTTGGCTGAAATAGCATGGTCACCGATCGTTTAACTGTAAAAAAAAAAATTAATGATCAGCTCTAACTATAATTAATGAAACTTGAATTAATTAAAAGGATTTAATTGAAAATAGAAGGATTTAGAATAAACAATAGATCTAAAGAAACATTCATAGTTTTATGAAATATAGATTACTTTTTTATAAGTATAATTTACTTTTAAATCTCAATGCCTAATATTAGTACTTTCTTTTTGGTACAATTTACCCATCAAATTAATATTTTCTTAAAAAATAAATCACAAATAACAAAATTGAGTTGAATTGTATAGAAATATGAAGATCAAATCAGAATAGTGTACCTTCATTTGCAAAAGTGAAGTAATCCACCTTTAATTTTCGTTTTCTTTTTTTCATTCTTTTAATGTGATCTACTTTCTGATATTTCTTCTTTGTTTTATCCATGAAGAAGAAGACTATGGTAAAGGTTACAAAACACTAAGATCGGTGGAAAATGGTATTTAATTTTAGGTAAAAGGATACGGACTAAAGAAGGAAACAAGAAAATTCTGGAAAGAACACAAGGTATCGGTATAAATTGAAGAGAAACGGCTAAGAGGAAGAAAAGATTAAGAGGAAGGATAGAAATTATATTGAATTGTTAATGGTTATCTCATTCGAAAAGAGAAAGCTCTAAGGTAAACCCTAATAGTCATATGGGCCTTCCATATAGGGGCTGCCTAAACAAATCCACCGATCTATAAAACCGTATTATCCGATCTCATCCCAACAAAAAAAAAAATAAACCCTAGCACTTGTGGACCTATTAGGGTCCAATTTTTTTCTTTAAAACAATGGGCCGGACCATGGATTGGTAATAGCCAAATCCATCTAATCTGATACATTTATTTGTGCCACCACTATTTTTTTCTTTTTTAATATATGTAACATTAGGATGTAAACTAACCAAATTGTTCGCGAGCATACCGGGGAAAATTTTGTTTGAACTTGTTCGTTTAAAAAGTTTATTCGAATTCATTAAAAAAACGAATTCATTCGAACTCGTTGGTTAACTTGTTAAAAGTTTATGATATGTAAATTAATGTTTTAATTATCAATAAATGTATTGTTAAACCTATAAAACAATCAAATTATTCATTAATAACTCGAAATCGGCTCGGAAAGAACTCGTTCGATATGTTAAACTTTGAGTTTGGCTCGGCTCGACTCATAAATCTTATCAAACAAGAGTGCACGTCTAGTATTCAGCTCGACTCGATTTGTTTACAGCCCTAATTACCATCTTATGGTATATGGATCCTTTGTCCCTTTATGCTCATTTGTTATTAACCTACGAAAATTTATCTCTTCACTCTCTTACTTTCTCTAAGAGAAACCCCTAGGCTGTCGAATACATCGTTACAAGTCTAATCTAACTGGTAATCTTCGGTTAATTTGAGTAGGAAAATACACCATATTAATGGTTCTTTACTTAACTACGTGGTTCGCATTTATTAGTCTCGGTCTAGCCTCTAAAAGATGTGTAGCTTGGTTAGTATTTCTTACCACAATTAAGGTTTTTGATCATTGGTTACTGGCTAGGTTTTTTGAATGTATTAAACCTCTTTGCCAGTATGAATCTTTTCAAAAATTTACATATTTTTAGTCCTGAATGTTATTTAACGTATATACATGTTTAGATCTATTAGATTAGGGTTGGTTTTATGTTTTTTTGTTTTTTGAGAGTAATAATAACTTTTTGAATTCAATTTATATAAATAGAGTAATTTTAAACGTGTAATGGTTATTTTCAAGCTGATTTAAGGTTAATAGATGGTTGTCTACATGTTTAATGATGTTTTCCGAATTGGTTTTATGTTAATAGAGTACTTTTAAATTTGTAATGGTGATTTTCAAGTTGATTTAGGTTACTAAATAGTTGTTTAAATATTAAATAGTATTTTTTTGGATTGATTATTGGTTAATAGATATTTGATTTGCGAAATAATTATGATTTACGTATTGATTTACTTATTTAGAGTTTTTAGAATTTTTAGATTTGATTATGAGATCAGAATTCTACTCGTAAAAACATAATACTAATAAAAAGCTAAGTTAACCTTTAAGTTAATAAAAATGTAACTTATGAAATAATTCATCTATTAACATGAACAAGGAACGTCGTACATCCAAAATACAAGAGATTGAATTAGATACAACTAATTTGTATATAAAATGAGATTCAAACCATACACTCTCCAACTCATCAAAATAGCTGAGATTAAAATAAAGTGATTCTGCAAATTTAATCGATCTCCGCTTCTCCATAAGTTGCAACACATATATTAATGTTTACATTCTTAGCCAATTTCTTCAATCTCGTGTAAGTTTATAGGCATAATTTTTCGATAAAAGTGAATAAACTCAAACTAGAGATGGACAAATAATGTTTACATATTTAGCTTACAATTTCGTGTAAATTTAGAGGCATAATTTTTTGATACACGTGAATAAACTTAAACTAAAGACGGACAAACATAATAAAATAACTACGGATATTTACATTGTACCTCACTAATATGTGTAGAAAGATTTCACCTAATGGTGTTATTTGAATTGATTCTTGGTTAATAGATATTTGATTTGCGAAATAATTATGATTTACGTATTGATTTACTTATTTAGGGTTTTTAGAATTTTTAGATTTGCGTATCTAATCCTATTTGATTTTGATTATTAATTACCTACTTTCTTTTCCATTTGTTAACTTGGACGGGTTATTTTTGCTTGGATGAGTAAGGTGTGACTGAAAATCAATCACTATAACATTCTGGTTTGTAGCCAATAACCAAAATTTTATTATGATATCATCTTTTTTTATTACTTACAAGTTAAATTCAAATTGACTAGGCACATGTACTATATGATTGCATCTCTTTTTCTCTTCCCATGATTACTTAAGTTGATTATAATTGTGAAGTACATAGTTGAGAATTTGAGATTGTGTATTCGATAATATGTTATGGTATGAGAAAGTACTTGTTGAGTTGGCAACATATTATGACTAGGCTCTTGCTTCTTGAATAATTGCAGGTTTTAAAAACTACCCCTTGTCCCAAGTTGTCCTTTGTCCCTTAGTATGTATAGCCAACAAAGATCATAAATCTGAGGCTTATTCATTTTTATGTCAATGATGAAAACAAAATCTGAGGCAATGTACTAAAAGACTTATTCTCCTTTTTAGTGTGTAATTGCAGGATTTCTGAGGCAATGTAATCTTCGAGTATATCTAGTCGGTTGACTTAAATTTGACTAAAATCAAACCTGACCCAATATCAACCCAAAAACCAAATTGTTTTAATCTTATGGGTCTGGGTTTAGGTTTGTAAGTTGTTAAAAGGGTTGGGTTTATGGTAACACCCCTAGGATCGCTTACCCTACTCGTGAGCAGCCCTACTCATACGGGGTCTTATAACACAATCCGTATATACCCAAAATTTATTAGTTTACATAGTGTTTGGATTCATTTTTTTAAAGGAAAGAAAAGGTTACGAAGAGATATAATTTTTTTATTGATGTTTGGATTAGATTTTTTATAAAAGGAAAGGTTAATGAGGGATAAAATATCCTTTCATTACCTTTACATAGTGTTTGGATTCATTTTCTTAAAGGAAAGGAAAGGTTATGGAAAGATATAATTTTTTTTATTGATGTTTGGATTAGATTTTTAATAAGAGGAAAGGTTAACCGTGGATAAAATATCCTTCCATTACCTTTAAAAATGTTTCCTTCCAAATTGGAGGTTTATGAAAGGAAATGAAAGATTAAAATGATAAAAGACAGTTTTATCCTATTTCAGGAATTGAAACAAAATAATTATTATATTCATAAAGTACAATATAAATAATTTCTTTTTTCTTTAAAGTTGCTGATTCTTTTGTAATTAAGCTACGTAATGTTTTTTTTTCTATCAATGAAATGGTCAAACCATTTGAAAAAAGTAAATAAAAAGTTTGAAAGAAAAAAAGAATTAGTCAAGGATGTATGGAATATCTCGTGAAAATTGAATTCAATTTTGACTACTTCAACTTTTATCTTTTCATTTTCTTAGACAAGCCTTATCTTTATATTTGAACATGAATTAACTAATCCTGATATTTCTAACGAATAGATACATTAAATTGTAGCCTGACTTATCCTAATTTCTCTAACAAACTGGCGAACAAAATAGTATATATAACTGGTCGATAGCAGAGTTCACATTCAAACATTTCAAAAAATCACAAGCTTGCAGATATAATTCCAGGTATATTATATTCATTCGTATCTATTATACTATACATATACATAGACATCTACTTATTTAATTGTTGTTTATTTCATAAATGGTATAAAATATTAAATTAATCATTCTTCTATATAGATGGAAAATCAAAGAAATAGCATTTTTTTAAATTTATTAACATGGTACCAAAAACGCCGTGAAACACTTGTTAAAATTTGTTGCTTATTTGTATACTGGATGCATCATCGAAAAAACTCTAGTAATATGTGCACATATGCTAGTTTAAATTCTCAAAAACATAGGGTACGAGAAGAAGTTATGGGTCAAATTATGACGAGTGAAACAAGTCGAAAAATAACAAGAATGAGCCCGAAATCCTTTTTAGATTTTTGTACTTTATTAGAGAGGTATGGTGGCCTCCAGGAAACTAGACAAGTAAGTATTGAGGAACATCTTGCTAAAACACTATATATATTAGGGCGTCATGCTAAAAATCGTGAAACACAATTTTGGTTTTTACAATCTGGAGAAACCACCAGTCGTCATTTTCATGTGAAGATCAATTATTAAGTTAGAAGATAGGTTTTTGAAACAACCTGATGGCTCCACGATTCCAACAGAGATTCTTCATAACAATCGATTCTATCCATACTTTAAGGTGACAAATTTTATTTTTATAACTAAGATATTTATGTATAAAATGTGTATTAACATATTATATAATTACAGGATTGTATTGGTGCAATTGATGGTACTCATATTCGTGTAAAAGTTGTTGGAATTATGCCCTAGCCCCGATCGTCTTGTAATGAATTGAACACAAGTGTTTACTGTACACGATAATAGTTATCCCTACAGTTTTGATTAAAGAAATTGTTTCCTTGAATCTATGGCAAGCCTTTATGATTATGGTATTAATCTACATAATATAAAGGCAAATCCTTGATTAAGTTACGAACTAGATATCATAAGGTGTTATGATAATGAGAATCTAGCTTATAGGACTTAATCTAAACTTGTTCTTAATCGTAGGATCATCGAACTAGGACCTCGATGATCCGGTTAGATTAATATGTAGCTAACGAGTATTTATCGGATAAATATCGGTAGTTCTCGTTTACCGAGTTAGGTACATAGATAATGCACATAGAGATGTGATTATCGAATCGACTAAAACTAGAGATTCCTAATGGTTAATTACCTTGAACTGTCAAGTAGGTTAATTCTCTATAAGGATTTTTATACTTGTAATCCTTTGACCTGAGATCATCACTATAGTTGTGTATGTGCTTGTTATGTTTTGATACTGGACTACTAGTGTGTCATAATGCTAGTCGAAAGGATATTGGACGTAGCTAAGTATATATGCTCCTAAGGATGAGTCAAGATGGAATCTATCAACTCTAGGTAAAGAGTTTGAGCTCTACGATGTCATAAGATTATAACGATTGTATCGAATCCTTGGCCAAGGTGATAGAATGAATGAAGAAAGGAGTTTCTTAGGTCATTCGTCAATCGTTGATAATCGACGTGTAACGTAGTTGATTTTCTAATGGGATTTGACAGTTGTACCATATCCCAGGATGATCCGGAGCTGTAAAGATAGAGGGAGTACATGTATGATCCTTTACCGGGTTCTTTGTATAGAGTTACTTCACGTTATCCGGTCGTTGGGGAGTGTTGTTAGACGCCAACCTCGATTAGTAGTTAACTAAGTTAAATACTACCGGTTTAACGATGAACCCACGTAGTCGCACACTAACGAGTGTATTGATCTTGCTTCATGTCGTTAATTAATTTTATTATTAGATAATAAATATTAATTAAATATATACTTGGAATATTGGTATATTAATTTGCTAGCACAATTTAATATTCTAATATAAGACCGAACTAAGACAAAAAGGAAAAGAAAAAAAAATTGACAACGTTTGTGGATCGAACCACAAACCTCTAGTAGTGTGAAATGTGTCACTAACCGCTAGGCTAGTCAATTGTTTTTGTATAATGTAGAAAGTCCAAATCCACTTCACAAGTGGTAATGGACTAGATTATTAAGATAATCAATTTCATTATACGTTCCTGACTTTTCCTATTCTTGTCTTTTGATTTTCTTCTGTTGGGGTTTTATAAATATAATGATAGTCATTATACAGAACATAACTTTTCCATCAGTTTTTTCTACCAAGAAAAAAAAACACAAGAAACAAAAGGTCTTTTGTCTCCAAGCTAGAATTGGGATTCTGGAAGTAAGGCTCAAGCTCGGTGTGCAAAGCGTGGAGGCTTCAAACTTTTGAAGCTGTGCAATTCGATTCTCATACAACGTATTAAGGTATGTAATCGAATTTATCCTTTTTAAATCCTTAAATCGCAACTAGATGGTTTTTTTTTAATTGCAATTTTGTTTCCGCCAAATTATATTTTGATATAATTGAGTTGCAATTTTTCCTTCAATTGGTATCAGAGCTAATTGTTGCGATTTAGGAATTTAAACCTGATATTATATGATAATGTATGGATTTTTGTAAGGGTTTATATGAAATTTATGAATTTTATATTTGATGGAAATTTATTTTGTATTTTTGTAATGAGATTATAATAGCTTTACAGTTAATTTTAAATTGGTTAATTTTACCATATTGTGTTTGTTTTTGTTGGCCGCACGATAGTGGATAATGATTAACTTTGTGTAATGTATTTTTCCTTCTCTGTTCGGCTGAAAAAAAATCCAGCTTCATTGATATAAGGTCGTTATGTAAGGGGAGCTGTACAAACATACTGGTGTTAAGTGCTGACCAAATAGTAATAAACTGGACTATTAAACTGTTTAATTGTTTATTGTGTTTTTTATTTTATTTTATTTTTTTGGTTAAAAAAAAAAAAAATAAAGGAAAGTGAAAGGACAGGTTTTGTTGACATGTGTGGTCACTTTGATAATTGTAATACTGATATCACTCTTATATGTTTTTATTTTATTTTTAATTGGATTAAAAAAAAAAAAAAAAAAGGAAGAGCGATTGTATTGCAGTACCTTGCCAACGTGTGATGGAATTGTTTATATTGTAAGCCAACAGTCAACACATTGTGATGTGCAGTTTTTTTTTTATCTAAGATGAAATGGTTTCATATGGAATTGTTGACTCATGCCTGTTGCTTGCAGAAAGAAGTAATTTTATTAATCTGTTGTTATATTTTTTTGGGTAGCTTTGAGAAACAAACCAAAAAGTGGCAGCGGTTTTTTTTTTATTAAAGCAAAAGAGATTTTACTGTTTTGGAAACTCGTTTTTTTTCTTTTTATATTATTAGTCAATGGTTGATTAATACTATTTTCTTTAATAAATTGCATACTATAAATATATTTGATGAAATATACTAATAGTATATATTACTAAAAATTGTTTTAGTAATAAAATAAATACTTAGATTATGAATACTAGGTTATTTGTTCCCACTCGACATTAAAATTATTGGGTTTTATTAAACGATTTATATGATATTTCATGAGACTTGTCCATCGTAAGTAGTTTTTAAGATTTGTTAAGTTTACGGTTTTGATCTGACTACCAGATAAACCTGTAGTTCGAGTACAAATTATAAAATCTATTTTGTTTGATAATGGGATAAATTATTAATTTCACGTTTTTAGTCTGGACTACCCAGAGGATGTGAGATAGATAATATTCTATTATAGGATGGATTAACTCAACAAAACTTATTAGAAACGACCTGACTACCAGGGGGCTAAATAGTTTTGAGTCTCGCATTTTATTTGATAAAATAGGTAATGTACCACACTTTAATTATGAGTGAGAAACGACCTGACTACCAGGGGGCTCATTCATGTTTTAAAGTTTTCAATATTCATTTTAATTATGCGTGAGAAACGACCTGACAACCAGGGGGCTCATTCATGTTTTAAAATTTCCAATTATATATCTCTAAGATAACAGTCCATATCTTTGATAGTTATATAATAGTGTTCTTAAAGCGTTGTTTCCTATTTCTTTCCTTGATTAGATTTCTCGATATTTCTGCTAAATCACTTCTCAAATCGTCCCAAGTTGGTTGGGTAATCTCAAGAATTTTGACTGCAACTTGAGAGTCTTTCTTATGCACATGAGACTCATTGATATGTTAAATGAGCTATTGACTAAATTATCTCTTGAGGATGCATAGAATATATGTGATGCATAGAACTTAGTAATGGTACTAAGTTTATATTCTTGTATCCATGAGTTATGAACTCCAAAAGATATTTTAAGTATGATAATCCCATAAATCCTTAGATATCTTTAGAAGATGTATAAGTAACTTAGTATGACCTTTAGATACCAGTTATCTAATACCAAGAAACAAGGTAAGGGCATTAATGGAAATTGTTTCCTTAATTTCTTGAACTTCTATTAATTACTCGAAAAGGGTATTGGATACTCGTAGTAGTCTAGGAATATGCAAAATGTTGCATACTCTAAAGATTAATAGACAAATAAGAATAAGAGAAGTTAAATTACAATTTCGGTAATGGAGCAATTGTTGCAGCCACAATTGTAATAACTAATTCTTTAAAGATGCATATGGAAAAACATATTGTAAGAAAACTGTATTATTGTTCGTAAACTTGTTTTCGAACAAAATAGTCATTTGATCATAAGATGGTTATGATTTATTAATGTAATATAAAATGACCAATGGAGTTTTTTCATCTTGATGAATTACACCCCATTGGATACTTACAATATGGTGATTATAATTGCCTAAGTAACTACGTGATTATGTTATAGTTGTTTCTGGTCATAAATCGAAATAGATAATCGTACTAATCAAACCTTGTATTTGGTGTTATAGACTAAGTCATAAATTGTGAGAAAAAGTTTACTAGTTTCACAAGGAAGATTTCCTTGTAGAATATGATTTTGAATCATATGAAACTTGTGAGACTTATCTCAATGAAATATGACTAAATCTCATTTTGATGAAAATGGAGACAATGTTAATGAGTTCTTATGTCCACTATATATTGATGTATGTGGTCAGTCTAAACTTTAGCCAAAGATAGATATTCTTACTTCATCTCCTTCACAAACTATATAACAGATATAGATGTGTTTACAAATGTAACACCAATATAAATAATTTGAAATGTTCAAATTACTATTGAGTGAAGTTGAAAGAAAGTATATAAGAGTATGAAGGAAGTAAGATACCAACCTGTATAGGTGAATATCTTAGCAATGTATTAATAGATTATCTATGACAAAATTAGATTTTGTCTCAGTGATTCACTAGGTTTTAAATATTCCTATGGGATTATGTTTTAAAGTCAATTGCATATTTAATGAACTCTTAGGTCCCACTAAACAGTCGATAAAATCCATATGTGGTATGGAGATGATATAAATCAAACCTTAAAATGTAGATTTTGAAATGTTTTGATTTATACTAAACGACTTATGATGGCTAAGCTTGAGTTGATATCTTTCAAATATAGATTTGTTGGATACCCAAATAAAATAACGAGGTAATATTTCCACACCATTCTGAACATAAAGGGTTTGTGGTAGGAAGACAACCTTTAAAGATTGGAATTCCATAGTGAAGGAATTCATAATGTGGAAATAGATCATAATGAAATAAAGATTTCAGAGTTATTTATACAAGCTAAAGAGCATCCGATGCATGCCAGTCTTTCTTTCCTTGATGAGTTAATAGTTTCATTTAAGGTTCAAGTCTCACACTTTGAGGATTAGGGACGATTCATGAACCTTTCTTGGAAAAAGGAAGTTAACAAATCAATAGAAAGAAGTATTTATTGCACACAAGCTTCCTATAGGTTATATAGATATCATCATACACCAAAATCAATTGTAATAATGGTGATAGTTGATGAGGGGATCATATAGATGATAACCCCATCAAGTGATGATCCTAAATCCCTATGAAGAGGCTATGACTAGTCTAGATAGTGACAAGTGGTTAAGAACCATAGAATCTGTATTTGTATCTATAAGAATCAACAAAGTATAGTACTTTGGTTGAATCTTTAATAGATATAAGATCCATTTATAGTAAATGGGTGCTAGGGAAATGATTGGAGTAGACGGTAAGGTAGAGACCTGTAACGTCCTTCTAATTGCTAAGCGTTTAAATTAAAAGGAAACCATTTATTATGGTGGATTCCTTTTTGATAGAAATGCTTAATTTATTTCAGATTCTACTATTGGTAACTACATACTATTATTATGAGATATGGTAATATCATGTGAGAATAGTTTTCACTAAATGGGAGTCTATGACGTCCTTAAGACCAATCCTAAAGGTCTCATATTGCCATTTACACATAATAAAATATGTAAGTTCTAATAATCCATTTAATGGATTCAGCAAATGTCACTAAGTTGGATTATTCTCTTTTATACAATCAAATAGTTTGATTTTATGATTTTAGAATAAGAGTCATAAGAGTACAAAGGACTAGTGGGAGTACGCTTATCTTCCTAGTGTTATATGTAGATGACATATTATCACATAGGGATATGATATACCAACCAAGCAATTAACCAAGTTTTTGATTGTTAAATAGTTCTCCATTAAATATTTAGGATAGTAGCTTATATTCTTTGAATTGGGATCTACAGAGATAGATCAAAGAAGCTACTTGACCTATATCAATCTTACTACATTTATACCTTTTTAGAAGTATCGCATGGAAATTCCAAGAGGATCTATTCGACAATAGGCTTTGGAGTTACTCTTAATGTTAGGGTTTGTTCTAGGACCCTAAAAGTAAGAGAATGAATGTGTATAGTCCTATTTGTTAAAACAATAAGGATCTATCTAACACACCATGAAAAATGTATAAGACCTAAAGTACACTACACGCTAGGAGTAGCGAGTGGGTATGAAGGTAACCTTGATGAGGAATGTTGGAAAGTAGTAAAGACTATCCTTAAGTACTTAAGAAGTATTAAGGACCAATTCCTCATATGCGGAGAATATAAGTTGAAGCTAATTGGGTATATAGATGCTTGTTTTGCTTCAAACGTGGATGATAGCAAATCAAGATATGGTTGTGTCTATGTAGAGGAGAAGTAAATTGGAATAGTTCCAATCAAGACACTATAGCATATTTCAGTTACTAGAAGTTAAATACATAGCAGCATATGATGCAACTATGCCAGTGGTTTGGATAAAATAGTTCTTTATATATACATAGTGTGGTTTTCACAATGTTGATGTTGTTTCTTTATACTATGACAATATTTGAGATATTGTATGATTAAAGAAACCTAGAATAAACTATAGATCCAAACAAATTCTGCATTAGTATTGCTTGATTCGAGATATAATTGAACATGAAGATGTTCACATTAAATAGGTAGAAGGAAGGAACACGATGTATATCTATTCATCTAAGTGTGTCTATCAGAAGAGTCTGATAAGAACAAACTGTTTATGAATTATGGTACTTGAACAATTGGGTCTAGGCCAAGTGGGAGATTGTTGGAATTATGCCCTAGCCCCGATCGTCTTGTAATGAATTGAACACAAGTGTTTACTGTACACGATAATAGTTATCCCTACAGTTTTGATTAAAGAAATTGTTTCCTTGAATCTATGGCAAGCCTTTATGATTATGGTATTAATCTACATAATATAAAGGCAAATCCTTGATTAAGTTACGAACTAGATATCATAAGGTGTTATGATAATGAGAATCTAGCTTATAGGACTTAATCTAAACTTGTTCTTAATCGTAGGATCATCGAACTAGGACCTCGATGATCCGGTTAGATTAATATGTAGCTAACGAGTATTTATCGGATAAATATCGGTAGTTCTCGTTTACCGAGTTAGGTACATAGATAATGCACATAGAGATGTGATTATCGAATCGACTAAAACTAGAGATTCCTAATGGTTAATTACCTTGAACTGTCAAGTAGGTTAATTCTCTATAAGGATTTTTATACTTGTAATCCTTTGACCTGAGATCATCACTATAGTTGTGTATGTGCTTGTTATGTTTTGATACTGGACTACTAGTGTGTCATAATGCTAGTCGAAAGGATATTGGACGTAGCTAAGTATATATGCTCCTAAGGATGAGTCAAGATGGAATCTATCAACTCTAGGTAAAGAGTTTGAGCTCTACGATGTCATAAGATTATAACGATTGTATCGAATCCTTGGCCAAGGTGATAGAATGAATGAAGAAAGGAGTTTCTTAGGTCATTCGTCAATCGTTGATAATCGACGTGTAACGTAGTTGATTTTCTAATGGGATTTGACAGTTGTACCATATCCCAGGATGATCCGGAGCTGTAAAGATAGAGGGAGTACATGTATGATCCTTTACCGGGTTCTTTGTATAGAGTTACTTCACGTTATCCGGTCGTTGGGGAGTGTTGTTAGACGCCAACCTCGATTAGTAGTTAACTAAGTTAAATACTACCCGTTTAACGATGAACCCACGTAGTCGCACACTAACGAGTGTATTGATCTTGCTTCATGTCGTTAATTAATTTTATTATTAGATAATAAATATTAATTAAATATATACTTGGAATATTGGTATATTAATTTGCTAGCACAATTTAATATTCTAATATAAGACCGAACTAAGACAAAAAGGAAAAGAAAAAAAATTGACAACGTTTGTGGATCGAACCACAAACCTCTAGTAGTGTGAAATGTGTCACTAACCGCTAGGCTAGTCAATTGTTTTTGTATAATGTAGAAAGTCCAAATCCACTTCACAAGTGGTAATGGACTAGATTATTAAGATAATCAATTTCATTATACGTTCCTGACTTTTCCTATTCTTGTCTTTTGATTTTCTTCTGTTGGGGTTTTATAAATATAATGATAGTCATTATACAGAACATAACTTTTCCATCAGTTTTTTCTACCAAGAAAAAAAACACAAGAAACAAAAGGTCTTTTGTCTCCAAGCTAGAATTGGGATTCTGGAAGTAAGGCTCAAGCTCGGTGTGCAAAGCGTGGAGGCTTCAAACTTTTGAAGCTGTGCAATTCGATTCTCATACAACGTATTAAGGTATGTAATCGAATTTATCCTTTTTAAATCCTTAAATCGCAACTAGATGGTTTTTTTTTAATTGCAATTTTGTTTCCGCCAAATTATATTTTGATATAATTGAGTTGCAATTTTTCCTTCAAAAGTATCTCCTCGTGATGCACCTAGATATCGTGGTAGGAAAGAATATCCTACCCAAAATGTTCTAGCTGCATGCACGTTTGACTTACGTTTTAGCTGGCTGGGAAGGATCGGCATCCGACTCAAGAATAATAAAAAATGCACTTTCAAGAAAAGATAATCTTATAATCCCTTCTGGTAATTATAAGTTTAAAATTTTTTTACGTTAAATAATTTGAAAAATATGCACATAAAAAATCTAATGCATTTTGTAACAGGTAAATATTACTTGGTTGATGCCGGTTTTATGTTGAAAGTTGGACTAATTGCTCCATATAGAGGAGTTCGTTATCATTTGAAAGAGTATTCTCGAAACCAACCACAAAATGCTCGAGAATTGTTTAACCATAGACATTCTTCATTACGGAATGCAATTGAAAGGGCTTTTGGAGTTTTAAAGAACAGATTTCCGATTATCGCAAGTTCGAATGAGCCAACATCTGGTGTTAAAACTAAAAAAGATATCATTTTTGCATGTTGTATCTTACATAATTACTTAATGGGGGTAGATCCAGATGATCAATCAATTGCCGAGGTTGACCGAGAAATCATGAGTCAAATTCCACAACAACAATATGCACATGCAAACGAGAATGAAGTTAGTGCACGTGGGGAACATATAAGAAATTTAATCTCTTATAATATGTGGAATGATTACAATGTGTAATCTATTGAATTTTTGTTGGTGAAATTCATTTAGATGTTTACGTAACTTAAATTTGTGTTTTTGCATTTATGATTATTTTGAACTTTTTGTTAACTTGAACAATTTATAGTAATGAGTTTTGATTTAATACTTATTTTTATAATAGATTTTTTTTAAATATATTGTAGAGTGAATCATGCCAAGAAGAAGAAGGAATACTGACGAATTTGATGATGTTAATGCTATGACATGGAGCCCTCTCATATGGATGATGCTCTTGTTGAAGCTTTTTTGAATCAACATAATATAGGAAATCGGGTAAATAGAACATTGGAACTGCATATTATGGAATCATTAATGAGCTGGCAGATAAGATCGGAAACAAATTACTAAAGATCAGATAAAAAATCGTTGGAAGACTATCAAAGAAAATTTTAGCAAATGTTACGACCTTTTCAAAAATGGGATGAGCGGCTTTGCTTGGAATCCAATAACGAATTTATGGAGTGCCGAACCTGAAGTTTGGGAAAAACTGATAGAGGTATAAAATATAATTTTATATAAGAAAAACGAGCATAATTATTTTGCTATCTAATTAATAACAATTATTTGATTTTGCAGGCTCATCCTCATGCCGAGAAATGGAGGTTTAAGTCTCTTCCATATTATAATAAAGTGGTGATTTTATATGAAAATGATAGAGCCAATGGTGAGGAAGGTGGAAGTTCCACTCAGGCTCGTGAAAAGTATTCAACCGTTGATTTATCCGCAAGTACTATTCATGAAATCGACAAGTTGGTGGCCACAAATAAAGTGACACTAGATCCATTTGATCAAGCTAGTGATGTCGAACATCAACTCGCAAATTCTGAGAAATACGGAAAAAATTCAGAAAGTGAAAAAAATCAAAACATGATGTTGAATCTAGCTATGTGAAAGAAGCGTTTACTATTGTTGTTGACGCCCTCAAAGAAGGAAATTCGGTCATGGGTAAATCGACAAATGCGCAAAGACTTCCCATGGAAGAAAATGAGAATATGTTAGTCGATCTACAAATCGAGAAGACTGAGATTAAGAAAGCATATATATTTTTGGTAGAGAATCCTAACAAATTACGAGCAATACTTGGATGCCCGTTAGAAGAACACAAAGATATTGTGATGATGATGTTGCCTTGATCAAAGAAGATTTGAAAAAATTGCGGGAAGTAGTTCAAGTAATTTGGTTTGGTTAGATTTATCTTTTATTTATTTAGATTCAATAAAATATACGAAGGTTATCGTATATGTTTTTTTATTTCACATCGAATGTCTTATAATAATATTGTTGTTTAAATGGATAATTTCTATCTAATTTTTTTTCTTCATTTGAATTGTTATTTAATTATTCTTATGTGAAAATAGTACATAAGGGCAGATTATGCAGCCAGCCTCATGTATCTGGCATATTGGCAGCAGATAAAAATTTTGATTTAAGAACTAGTAACATAAATAAATTGTAACATAAAATAACATATAAGTAAAAGTAAAAAAGTACTCTAGTTTATCCTTTAACAAAATTTTGAATAAAATGCATGTGAACAAAATGCAGCCGTGTACAGTTTACACTATTTTCTTCATAAGGTGTAGGAATAGAATTCTTGCAAAAGAATATTTTCAGTAGGGGTGAGCAAAACATAACCGAAAAACCGAACCAACACCAAAAACCGCAAAAACCGAACCGAAAAAAACCGAAAACCGAGAAACCGTTCGGTTCGGTATAAGATTTTTAGAAAACCGAAAAAATTCGGTTTGGCACGGTTTTTCTATGCTAAACCGAACCGAAAACCGTTAATGTACCGAACCGAACCGACTTTTGTAATCTGAACCGAACCAATTTAAACAATGCTGTTTTGCATAAATATTAGAAAAAAAACTGTAACTTATATGTAACCTATACGTCAAAAATTTAAAACATAAAATAAACACTCTCTTTTCCAACACACTATCTTCTAGTCTTTTCGCCTTCTACACAACACTTACCCCAAGCATATGTAACGCTCTTGCTCTTCCATAGTTCCATTACTACCAGGTACAACCTACTATTGCTACACCATCAAGCATCAACAGAAAGATGTCTCTCAAGTCTCAAGAACCATCAGGTAAAAGTTTAATTTTTTAATTATAACCCTAAAAAAAATCTCAGAATTATATATAGTCTCCAGGAAGTAGAACACATCAATCTAAAGAAAATGTTTTACATGATAATTCTTAACCACTTATTTCAGAAATAATATATTGTCTTTTATGATTAATAAATAGTTTCATAAATTTTGTCTATTTTGATTGGAAAATCTGTAAATTGACGTGTTCAACATTGTGTTGTAAATAGATGTCCAGGGTCCTATCTGTGTGAGTTTCGTTCTTTATCACGTTCGTCCTCTTTTTTTCATTTTAAAGATTAATAGAAGATCGATGGTTGACTATCTTTTTTTCCATTTTTAAGATTGATAGAAGATTGATGGTTGGCTATCTATATAAACATTCTTGTTCTCAATTTTAACCAGCAAAATCTGAATAATTGCTTAAGTTTAGAATTATAAAAGTTTAATAGTAATTGTATATTTACTTGTAATAGGCTATAATATTTAAAAATTTGCATCCTTGTATATATTTGAAAAAAAATTGTGCCTAAAATAATATGTTGGTTTGATACCCTTTAAGTTTGGATAGAGTCGTGGAACTAGTTAATTACTAATTACTCAATACGGATAATTGTTGGTAGCCTAATTTAGACATTTGTACAAAACACTAAAACAAGTTGTTCCACTTATTTTCTATGATAGTAAGTTATTGATGGCATTTATTTCTTAATAATATGTTGAGCCTCATTTTTCTTATATAATATATATTCATCAGATGTTATATATTATTTAATAAGGTTGGATAATATAAAAAAAAAAATTGGGCAGTGTTATATTGAGATTTACTTTGATGTTGTGCTTTCTAATAATTTAATAACACCAATATTATTAGTTGGGGAAACTTATTGCACTGAGTGAATGTTTTAATTTAATTTAATGTAATATTTATAGATGGAGGATGTGATAGATCTTGATATGGAGAGGGATAACGATAGTGGCATTCTCATTGGAGGCGAGTCACATGCTAATGTCACTGCCATGGGAGAAAACACTGTGTCTGAGCAACAAAATAAAAATATCTCGGAGGAAGACGTAGGTCAAGCTAATGCTACTCGATCTTGGGTGTGGGAGCATTTTCCGTATGTTAAGGGTGCAAAGTCATCAAAATGCAAATATTGTAAGACGGTTATAAAATGTGATAGTACTCTAAATGGGACCGGTGGGCTTGGTAACCACTTGAAATATGCATGTAAGACTTGTCCTGCTTATTTGGGAAAGAGGGGTAACGCAAATAACGATAAAAAGAAGCAATCAGTGTTGGGTTTTAAGACAAATATTGGTAATGAGCTTACTTCTCACTCTTTTAATCAAGAAAAATTGGTGGATCGATGATTCAACTACGCTTCGTATCGATCATTTCGTGAGAATTGTAACGGCTGTGAGAGCGAAAGGGATGAAACCAAAAACTATCGGATCATGTATTGTAAAATATTGGGAAAAATGGTTGCCTAGTATGGATTTTGACGAGGAAAGATTTGGAAGGAATAACACTCGTGAAAAGAGCGAGATGCAATGGAATATAACTAGTGGTAAGAAACAAGAAGTGAATAAGGGACAAGAAAAGGAAGTGAGAATGATTATAGAGAGCTTAGTGAGTATATTACCACCTCAAAAGGAATCGGTTTTTTGTAGGTTTTTACTACGGATGTTAAAGATGGCGATGATGTATTCCGCTTCGCCAGCTTTAGTTTCCGAGCTCGAGAAAACAATCGGTTTGGTGTTGGAAAATGCAACCGTGAATGATCTCTTAATTCCAAACTATATAGTTGGAGATCAAGGGAAACTTATAAAGTAAGTCCTTACTTTCTAGTTTCAAGACTTTTTTGTCTTATTAGATAGTTTACAATAGTAAAATACCAATAACCCCGTAGTTTATCAAAAGTTTTTAAAAAAAAATTGTTTTCCAACTCGTGACATCAGCCTTAGTGATATATGTAACACAAGAGGCGATTTATCATGAGTTAGAAAACTACGAGATATTTGTTCCTCTTAAAACCATGAAGGGGTTTTGGACCGTTTGTCAAAACCTCATAGAATATTAGGTATATTACCCTTATAGAAATTAATTTACACTCACTTTCTTGATATTCTAGTCCAAATGGAGAACAAAACATGTACAACACAGATATGGTTTTAAGGATTATAGAGTATTCACTAATGTACGAACAAAGGCACCAACAACAACAAAGTTCAGGAACATTAACCGTTGGTAAACTTTTAGACAGTTACCTAGCACAAATCGCGAGAGATCCAAGTCTATCGGTTACTAAGTTCCAAATTCTAGCCGATTCTTTACCTGAAAATGCACGCATTTGTGATGATGGTCTTTACAGAGCTATTGATACGTATCTTAAGGTTGGACATTGATTTTTTCGTATTTTACAAAGAATCTATTAAAGTTGATAGAAATACTATTTTTTTTTAAATTTGTAATAGGATCATCCATCACTACCAGAACATGATAGAAGAAGGTTATGCAAAGTTATGAATTGCGAGAAACTATCACTTGATGCATGTCTTCATGCTGCTCAAAATGATAGGCTACCTCTTAGAACTGTTATACAGGTAACAAACAATATATAGTTATGAAATGTAATTGAATAGGCTTAACTATCAAAATGGTGCATTATGTTTGTACGGTTTGTCTAAACAACACATGTTTCATTTCCTCCAATTTAGGTCATACTTTTAATATTTTTGATTCAGTTAGCCAATTTTCAATTTTCTTTCAATATAGTTAGGTCAATTTTTAGTTTCCATCCAATTTTAGACGGAAAACACTTGTGTGAAGCACACAATTTTTTTTTTTTTTTTGGTAAATAGTGCAAACCTAATAGATTATTTTGGTAGTTTACCAATAATGAAGTATTTATCACATGTGTGCTCTCTGTCCAAATTGGATAGAAATTTTTGTCTAAAAATATTAATCTTAGTGCAAACATGGACCCAATTTAATAGTTTATCCGAATGTACAGAATTTGTTAGAACTTTACAAAGAGAAAAACTTAGCAGGTTTTGTTCTCAGAGCAAATAAAATTGAGGGCAGCAATACAAGGCAAGGATCACATAACAAATGAAGAAAACTCGGATCAAGAGAATACATGGTCTTCAACAAAGAAGGAAGTTCAAATCCTTAAAGCGGAACTGGAAAACCTGAAAACTCAAATGATTGAGCTTCAAACAGACTATAAAGAGTTGCAAGAAGATTACGAGAAACTTAACCACAAGCACAAAAATGTACCAAGATGGACTATTAGATGGGCGAAAATCAAGAAATCCGGAATATTTCACAGAAAACACGACTTGGAGAACATTAATGAAGTCCAAGAAAGGCCTACACCTACCGAGATGAGACCTTTGAATGGCCTAACGAGACGGGACCACTGAATGGCCTAACGAGACGGGACCACTGAATGGCCTAACGAGACGGGACCACTGAATGGCCTAACGGGACCACTGAATGGCCTAGCGAGACGAGACCACTGAAGGGCCTAACGAGACGAGACCACTGAAGGGCCTAACGAGACGAGACCACTAAAGGGCCTAACGAGACGAGACCACTGAAGGGCCTAACGAGATGCGGAAGCGAACGAAACGATAACAGGAAACCACTTTGGATTGTGGCTCTGATACCATGTGAGATATTTAAATTAAGTGAGATATTTAAATAAGAGGAAGAGAGAAAAGAGGAAAATAATATATTGAATGAAAGAGCCTTAAAGGCTAGAGAACAAGTGAATACTATAGACTACATTGTGAATGAGTTGATGTCAAACATAATAGAATAAGACCATATATATATATATAGGTCTAGTTACTTGGTGAACAAGTAAACTAATACTATGCTAACAAGGAAATAAATTATAATGTGGAAATAAACTAGTCTAATAAGGTAATAATATATTATGGTAATAATATATTATGGTAATAATATACTATAATAATAATATATTTAACAGCTCTTATATTCTTAGGCCTTTCAACTAGATATAAATAAGCTTTATCCGTGAAATCTTCTTCAATTTCCATATCCATTAATACTTCCTCCTCTTGACTTAGAAGTTGCTGAGAAGTTTTCTTAATAACAATGTTTTCCTTTCTAAGTGCTTTGGCAAGATTATTAATTGCTTCATTAGTAATCTTTGACTTCTTTATCTTCTTAAGATTTGATCTATATATGTTCAACATTTCTATGACAAACCTAGAGGTTTTACGTAACGGAGTCCCGTTAATATTATTGCTATCAAAAAAGTTTAAAATGATTGAAATTTGGTGACCATATTGTAAATGTCATTGAAAGTATATAAATTTTTATCTTTTGTTATAGGGCTCTTTCTTTTCTTCATCTGTAATGTAATTGCATGGATATTCACTTAGTAATTAATATTAAACTGAATTCCAATTGCAAAAATTTACATACCTTCATTAGTATTCGCAAAACAAGTAAGGATGTAACTTGCACAACTGCTATTCGACGCTTTTGACGCCATCTAACTGAATCTAGAACATTCTCGTTTCTGGAATTTTCCATCTATAAATAGAACACATAGACCATAAATATTAACAAACAAGGGTATCAAGTTAATCATTATGAACTAATTTAAATTACAAATAAACTGGTGTAATCGAAAAGATAGGATTCGGAGAAGAGAGACTTGCCGGAATGTGGCTAGAGAGAGAGAACCGGCGAACTGAACGGAAAATAAAGGATGATTAATTATTGAAGGTATAAGATTATACCGCGCCAGCTATGTTGGAGATGAAGTCAAGGAAGGACATCTTTTAACCAAGGGCAATTCTGGTATTCTAATAATATAGTAGGATGGTATGATCTAGGACTGAGCATATTTTTAACAAAATCGAAAACCAAGCTGTGTTTTAGTTAAACCGACCAAAAAAGTATATATTACCCAAATTATCGGGTTGGGTTTACCAAACCAAAAATCCATGTAATGAAACGATTTTGCCTCTATAGACTATAGTAAACTTTTTTATGACATGCAATAACTTTGGACGTTTTTTAAAACCTCTACCATTATATAGGGGTTCAAATCATTTGAAAAGTCATTTGGAAACACCACCAGAATTACAACACACCAAAAAAACTCCAAAGCCTCTCTCTCTAAAGTTATTCTTAGCGTAGATTAGAGTAATGAAAATACTGGTTATACCGAATAACAAAGCGACCTATTATTTGTAATCTAGTTTTTGTTTGTAATTTTTGTATTTTCACCAACACGTTTGACACTAACAAGAGCCTGACTCCGTGCACTCCAACGTGTACAAATAAATTGCTTTGCAAATTTTTTAGAAGACCTTCATTTTGAGGCTTCAGTGGCCTTAAATAGAGCTAAATTGTTTCTATTTTCTTTTGATCTTTACACCCAAATGACATAACTTTTTCAATAATCCAAAAACAATTTTCATATACGACGCAATGTTTCATTATTCAGCATCATAAAAAGGTAAGTAAACAAAATACAATTTGTCATGGTATGTAAGCAAGCAAAAGAATATTTCTCATCCAAATACACAAAAGTAGCTCTAAAGATAAAGTTAGCATATATTATACATCATGTCCAAGTAATCCTAATTAATCTTGTTCTTGTAAATGATTCCTTCTTTATGAAGTGGTGAGGGTACTTTTGGTATATATTGAAATGCCATGGCCAACATCCTCTTTTCTAAATCTGCAATAAAGCAATTAAAGAGCACTTATCAAATCAATTCTATAAAAGCTATAAAGAGGATAAAAATGACATACCGTAAGTAGATGTATCAATTTGCTCCGCAAGCTCTTTTATAACTTTCAACATCTCTTCCACCTATAAATACATGTAAAATCAAGTAGATTTGTCACACATCAAGGAATGAGAATTCAAACATCATCTTAACCTAAAATAATAATAATAATAATAATAATAATAATAATAATAAATAATAATAATAATATACCTGGGAAAGTGGTGAATGAATGTGTGCATACCAATCTCCTTTGGTGTGCAAGTTAACCACACATTTATACTACTCTGTGGTGGAATTAATGTATCATCAAGTGAAAACCCCTTTATAGTTGCTTTATGTGGGGCCCTCGATTTTGGCTTGTTGGTTGGGTTTCAAAGTGAACTGGAAAATTAAGATAATTATGATTATATTTGACTCTTCTTAAGAAAATAAAAATAAAGTAAAAGATACTAAAATTAATGATAGTATAGGGATGGAAAACGGAAGATATCGAAAAAAAGGGTCTTTTCGAAATAGATGTTTTCCATTCCGATTTAAATTTCGGAACATTAAAAAAATCCGAATTTAGAATTACGGAATTTACCGAAAAATCAGAAATTTCAGAACTTTTAAGTTAGAAATTGAAAATTTCGGAATTATTTATCTTAAAATTTATTATTTATTATCATAAAATTACATTATAAACCAAATGGATATTTATTGCAAAACAATTTGAAAAATACTATCTCTCAGTCCACTTTTATATATACTTTTTTTGAAAATAGGTTTCCAACAATATTTGTCTTTTTATATTATTAAGACATTTTATCTCAAGTTTTTCAATATTACTTTTAAGTAATTAACTAAAACGAATAGTGCAATAAATGACCTTAAATGTGATGAATAGGGGTAATATAATAAAGATAAAGTGTATTTAATATCTTTTTTAATCTTTATGCTACAAAACGAGGACAAATGGATTTTTTACTATAAAACAATTCAAAAAGTAAAAAGTTTAAGACCCAATTATACAAGGAGAGCAGCTGGTGGGAAAGTGAGTATTTTTTCCCAAAGTGTGACTGAAGAGAT
Organism: Nemophila menziesii; assembly: GCA_029959085.1. Classification (NCBI taxonomy): domain Eukaryota; kingdom Viridiplantae; phylum Streptophyta; class Magnoliopsida; order Boraginales; family Hydrophyllaceae; genus Nemophila; species Nemophila menziesii. The sequence continues at coordinate 7,104,324 of JARWIR010000017.1, read as the reverse complement.
AAAGTGAGTAAAACTCATAAAGTTTGTAAAGTGTTAAAGGTTTTTTTTTTACTAAAAAGAGTTCAAGCTTAATAAAATGGTTTTTTGACAATTAAAAGAAAAAAAAGACATACAAATCGAATCAAAAAATTAAAAGTTTTGGAAATTTATACGTAGTTTCAATTTCGATCCGATTTTTTTTGAAATTTCAAAACATTAAAAATCTGAAATCGGAATTTTCGAATCACAAAAATCGAAAATCGAAAATTCTAGATCCAAGTGTAGATCTGGTAGGCTACAGCCTTGGGCTTGGTAAAATGTGAATTTGCACAAATTAAATATTTCTTCTTTTGAAAATATATTAAGAAAAAAATACAATAATCTAATATAATTTAAATATTAGTCATTTCTAATCTAAATATTAGATTCCGGCCTTCCCCAATCTAATATTATATATTTTAGCTTACTTAAACTGGAAATTATCTTTAAAAAAACATGCTTACAAACCATTTTTTACCAAACCTGCCTACAAAACGGCAAGGGTTATAGTTAATCGAGAGGGAAGGTCATTCAATCATTTGTACGAAAAATATTAGATCTTATTTGTACTAGATTTCTTAATAAACATATTTCCTGAAGTTCAAATTAGTTAAGAACTCATGTTCGGATGAAAAACTAAATATAGTAAAAAATATATTTAAGAAATAGTTGTAACTCAAAACATTTAACCAAATAATTACCAAATCAACATAATCTACATCAATTTGACTCATATTAGATTATTAGAAAGGCTAACTTACTTAGAATTTTATTGTTGGCTGAAATAGCATGGTCACCGATCGTTTAACTGTAAAAAAAAAAAAATTAATGATCAGCTCTAACTATAATTAATGAAACTTGAATTAATTAAAAGGATTTAATTGAAAATAGAAGGATTTAGAATAAACAATAGATCTAAAGAAACATTCATAGTTTTATGAAATATAGATTACTTTTTTATAAGTATAATTTACTTTTAAATCTCAATGCCTAATATTAGTACTTTCTTTTTGGTACAATTTACCCATCAAATTAATATTTTCTTAAAAAATAAATCACAAATAACAAAATTGAGTTGAATTGTATAGAAATATGAAGATCAAATCAGAATAGTGTACCTTCATTTGCAAAAGTGAAGTAATCCACCTTTAATTTTCGTTTTCTTTTTTTCATTCTTTTAATGTGATCTACTTTCTGATATTTCTTCTTTGTTTTATCCATGAAGAAGAAGACTATGGTAAAGGTTACAAAACACTAAGATCGGTGGAAAATGGTATTTAATTTTAGGTAAAATGATACGGACTAAAGAAGGAAACAAGAAAATTCTGGAAAGAACACAAGGTATCGGTATAAATTGAAGAGAAACGGCTAAGAGGAAGAAAAGATTAAGAGGAAGGATAGAAATTATATTGAATTGTTAATGGTTATCTCATTCGAAAAGAGAAAGCTCTCTGTTTTAAATGTAAACCCTAATAGTCATATGGGCCTTCCATATAGGGGCTGCCTAAACAAATCCACCGATCTATAAAACCGTATTATCCGATCTCATCCCAACAAAAAAAAAACCTATCACTTGTGGACCTATTAGGGTCCAATTTTTTTCTTTAAAACAATGGGCCGGACCATGGATTGGTAATAGCCAAATCCATCTAATCTGATACATTTATTTGGGCCACCACTATTTTTTCTTTTTTAATATATGTAACATTAGGATGTAAACTAACCAAATTGTTCGCGAGCATACCGGGGAAAATTTTGTTTGAACTTGTTCGTTCAAAAAGTTTATTCGAATTCATTAAAAAAACGAATTCATTCGAACTCGTTGGTTAACTTGTTAAAAGTTTATGATCTGTAAATTAATGTTTTAATTATCAATAAATGTATTGTTAAACCTATAAAAAAATCAAATTATTCATTAATAACTCAAAATCGGCTCGGAAAGAACTCGTTCGATATGTTAAAATTTGAGTTTGGCTCGGCTCGACTCATAAATCTTATCAAACAAGAGTGCACGTCTAGTATTCAGCTCGACTCGATTTGTTTACAGCCCTAATTACCATCTTATGGTATATGGATCCTTTGTCCCTTTATGCTCATTTGTTATTAACCTACGAAAATTTATCTCTTCACTCTCTTACTTTCTCTAAGAGAAACCCCTAGGCTGTCGAATACATCGTTACAAGTCTAATCTAACTGGTAATCTTCGGTTAATTTGAGTAGGAAAATACACCATATTAATGGTTCTTTACTTAACTACGTGGTTCGCATTTATTAGCCTCGGTCTAGCCTCTAAAAGATGTGTAGCTTGGTTAGTATTTCTTACCACAATTAAGGTTTTTGATCATTGGTTACTGGCTAGGTTTTTTGAATGTATTAAACCTCTTTGCCAGTATGAATCTTTTCAAAAATTTACATATTTTTAGTCCTGAATGTTATTTAACGTATATACATGTTTAGATCTATTAGATTAGGGTTGGTTTTATGTTTTTTTGTTTTTTGAGAGTAATAATAACTTTTTGAATTCAATTTATGTTAATAGAGTAATTTTAAACGTGTAATGGTTATTTTCAAGCTGATTTAAGGTTAATAGATGGTTGTCTACATGTTTAATGATGTTTTCCGAATTGGTTTTATGTTAATAGAGTACTTTTAAATTTGTAATGGTGATTTTCAAGTTGATTTAGGTTACTAAATAGTTGTTTAAATATTAAATAGTATTTTTTTGGATTGATTATTGGTTAATAGATATTTGATTTGCGAAATAATTATGATTTACGTATTGATTTACTTATTTAGAGTTTTTAGAATTTTCAGATTTGATTATGACATCAGAATTCTACTTGTAAAAACATAATACTAATAAAAAGCTAAGTTAATGATAACCTTTAAGTTAATAAAAATGTAACTTATGAAATAATTCATCTATTAACATGAACAAGGAACGTCGTACATCCAAAATACAAGAGATGGAATTAGATACAACTAATTTGTATATAAAATGAGATTCAAACCATACACTCTCCAATTCATCAAAATAGCTGAGATTACAATAAAGTGATTCTGCAAATTTAATCGATCTCTGCTTCTCCATAAGTTGCAACACATATATTAATGTTTACATTCTTAGCCAATTTCTTCAATCTCGTGTAAGTTTATAGGCATAATTTTTCGATAAACGTGAATAAACTCAAACTAGAGATGGACAAATAATGTTTACATATTTAGCTTACAATTTCGTGTAAATTTAGAGGCATAATTTTTTGATACACGTGAATAAACTTAAACTAAAGACGGACAAACATAATAAAATAACTACGGATATTTACATTGTACCTCACTAATATGTGTAGAAAGATTTCACCTAATGGTGTTTTTTGAATTGATTCTTGGTTAATAGATATTTGATTTGCGAAATAATTATGATTTACGTATTGATTTACTTATTTAGGGTTTTTAGAATTTTTAGATTTGCGTATCTAATCCTATTTGATTTTGATTATTAATTACCTACTTTCTTTTCCATTTGTTAACTTGGACGGGTTATTTTTGCTTGGATGAGTAAGGTGTGACTGAAAATCAATCACTATAACATTCTGGTTTGTAGCCAATAACCAAAATTTTATTATGATATCATCTTTTTTTATTACTTACAAGTTAAATTCAAATTGACTAGGCACATGTACTATATGATTGCATCTCTTTTTCTCTTCCCATGATTACTTAAGTTGATTATAATTGTGAAGTACATAGTTGAGAATTTGAGATTGTGTATTCGATAATATGTTATGGTATGATAAAGTACTTGTTGAGTTGGCAACATATTATGACTAGGCTCTTGCTTCTTGAATAATTGCAGGTTTTAAAAACTACCCCTTGTCCCAAGTTGTCCTTTGTCCCTTAGTATGTATAGCCAACAAAGACCATAAATCTGAGGCTTATTCATTTTTATGTCAATGATGAAAACAAAATCTGAGGCAATGTACTAAAAGACTTATTCTCCTTTTTAGTGTGTAATTGCAGGATTTCAGAGGCAATGTAATCTTCGAGTATATCTAGTCGGTTGACTTAAATTTGACTAAAATCAAACCTGACCCAATATCAACCCAAAAACCAAATTGTTTTAATCTTATGGGTCTGGGTTTAGGTTTGTAAGTTGTTAAAAGGGTTGGGTTTATGTTAACACCCCTAGGATCGCTTACCTTACTCGTGAGCAGCCCTACTCATACGGGGTCTTATAACACAATCCGTATATCCCCAAAATTTATTAGTTTACATAGTGTTTGGATTCAATTTTTTAAAGGAAAGAAAAGGTTACGAAGAGATATAATTTTTTTATTGATGTTTGGATTAGATTTTTTATAAAAGGAAAGGTTAATGAGGGATAAAATATCCTTTCATTACCTTTACATAGTGTTTGGATTCATTTTCTTAAAGGAAAGGAAAGGTTATGGAAAGATATAATTTTTTTATTGATGTTTGGATTAGATTTTTAATAAGAGGAAAGGTTAACCGTGGATAAAATATCCTTCCATTACCTTTAAAAATGTTTCCTTCCAAATTGGAGGTTTATGAAAGGAAATGAAAGATTAAAATGATAAAAGACATTTTTATCCTATTTCAGGAATTGAAACAAAATAATTATTATATTCATAAAGTACAATATAAATAATTTCTTTTTTCTTTAAAGTTGCTGATTCTTTTGTAATTAGGCTACGTAATGTTTTTTTCTTTCTATCAATGAAATGGTCAAACCATTTGAAAAAAGTAAATAAAAAGTTTGAAAGAAAAAAAGAATTAGTCAAGGATGTATGGAATATCTCGTGAAAATTAAATTCAATTTTGACTACTTCAACTTTTATCTTTTCATTTTCTTAGACAAGCCTTATCTTTATATTTGAACATGAATTAACTAATCCTGATATTTCTAACGAATAGATACATTTAATTGTAGCCTGACTTATCCTAATTTCTCTAACAAACTGACGAACAAAATAGTATATATAACTGATCGATAGCAGAGTTCACATTCAAACATTTCAAAAAATCACAAGCTTGCAGATATAATTCCAGGTATATTATATTCATTCGTATCTATTATACTATACATATACATAGACATCTACTTATTTAATTTTTGTTTATTTCATAAATGGTATAAAATATTAAATTAATCATTCTTCTATATAGATGGAAAATCAAAGAAATAGCATTTTTTTTAAATTTATTAACATGGTACCAAAAACACCGTGAAACACTTGTTAAAATTTGTTGCTTATTTGTATACTGGATGCATCATCGAAAAAACTCTAGTAATATGTGCACATATGCTAGTTTAAATTCTCAAAAACATAGGGTACGAGAAGAAGTTATGGGTCGAATTATGACGAGTGAAACAAGTCGAAAAATAACAAGAATGAGCCCGAAATCCTTTTTATATTTTTGTACTTTATTAGAGAGGTATGGTGGCCTCCAGGAAACTAGACAAGTAAGTATTGAGGAACAAGTTGCTAAAACACTATATATATTAGGGCGTCATGCTAAAAATCGTGAAACACAATTTTGGTTTTTACGTTCTGGAGAAACCACCAGTCGTCATTTTCATCGTGAAGATCAATTATTAAGTTAGAAGATAGGTTTTTGAAACAACCTGATGGCTCCACGATTCCAACAGAGATTCTTCATTACAATCGATTCTATCCATACTTTAAGGTGACAAATTTTATTTTTATAACTAAGATATTTATGTATAAAATGTGTATTAACATATTATATAATTACAGGATTGTATTGGTGCAATTGATGGTACTCATATTCGTGTAAAAGTATCTCCTCGTGATGCACCTAGATACCGTGGTAGGAAAGAATATCCTACCCAAAATGTTCTAGCTGCATGCACGTTTCACTTACGTTTTAGTTGGCTGGGAAGGATCGGCATCCGACTCAAGAATAATAAAAAATACACTTTCAAGAAAAGATAATCTTATAATCCCTTCCGGTAATTATAAGTTTAAAATTTTTTTACGTTAAATAATTTGAAAAATATGCACATAAAAAATCTAATGCATTTTGTAACAGGTAAATATTACTTGGTTGATGCCGGTTTTATGTTGAAAGTTGGACTAATTGCTCCATATAGAGGAGTTCGTTATCATTTGAAAGAGTATTCTCGAAACCAACCACAAAATGCTCGAGAATTGTTTAACCATAGACATTCTTCATTACGGAATGCAATTGAAAGGGCTTTTGGAGTTTTAAAGAACAGATTTCCGATTATCGCAAGTTCGAATGAGCCAACATCTGGTGTTAAAACTAAAAAAGATATCATTTTTGCATGTTGTATCTTACATAATTACTTAATGGGGTAGATCCAGATGATCAATCAATTGCCGAGGTTGACCGAGAAATCATGAGTCAAATTCCACAACAACAATATGCACATGCAAACGAGAATGAAGTTAGTGCACGTGGGGAACATATAAGAAATTTAATCTCTTATAATATGTGGAATGATTACAATGTGTAATCTATTGAATGTTTGTTGGTGAAATTCATTTAGATGTTTACGTAACTTAAATTTGTGTTTTTGCATTTATGATTATTTTGAACTTTTTGTTAACTTGAACAATTTATAGTAATGAGTTTTGATTTAATACTTATTTTTATAATAGATTTTTTTAAATATATTGTAGAGTGAATCATGCCAAGAAGAAGAAGGAATACTGACGAATTTGATGATGTTAATGCTATGACATGGACCCCTCTCATATGGATGATGCTCTTGTTGAAGCTTTTTTGAATCAACATAATATAGGAAATCGGGTAAATAGAACATTGGAACTGCATATTATGGAATCATTAATGAGCTGGCAGATAAGATCGGAAACAAATTACTAAAGATCAGATAAAAAATCGTTGGAAGACTATCAAAGAAAATTTTAGCAAATGTTACGACCTTTTCAAAAATGGGATGAGCGGCTTTGCTTGGAATCCAATAACGAATTTATGGAGTGCCGAACCTGAAGTTTGGGAAAAACTGATAGAGGTATAAAATATAATTTTATATAAGAAAAACGAGCATAATTATTTTGCTATCTAATTAATAACAATTATTTGATTTTGCAGGCTCATCCTCATGCCTAGAAATGGAGGTTTAAGTCTCTTCCATATTATAATAAAGTGGTGATTTTATATGAAAATGATAGAGCCAATGGTGAGGAAGGTGGAAGTTCCACTCAGGCTCGTGAAAAGTATTCAACCGTTGATTTATCCGCAAGTACTATTCATGAAATCGACAAGTTGGTGGCCACAAATAAAGTGACACTAGATCCATTTGATCAAGCTAGTGATGTCGAACATCAACTCGCAAATTCTGAGAAATACGAAAAAATTCAGAAAGTGAAAAAATCAAAACATGATGTTGAATCTAGCTATGTGAAAGAAGCGTTTACTATTGTTGTTGACGCCCTCAAAGAAGGAAATTTGATCATGGGTAAATCGACAAATACGCAAGGACTTCCCATGGAAGAAAATGAGGATATGTTAGTCGATCTACAAATCGAGAAGACTGAGATTAAGAAAGCATATATATTTTTGGTAGAGAATCCTAACAAATTACGAGCAATACTTGGATGCCCGTTAGAAGAACACAAAGATATTATGATGATGATGTTGCCTTGATCAAAGAAGATTTGAAAAAATTGCGGGAAGTAGTTCAAGTAATTTGGTTTGGTTAGATTTATCTTTTATTTATTTAGATTCAATAAAATATACGAAGGTTATCGTATATGTTTTTTTATTTCACATCGAATGTCTTATAATAATATTGTTGTTTAAATGGATAATTTCTATCTAATTTTTTTTCTTCATTTGAATTGTTATTTAATTATTCTTATGTGAAAATAGTACATAAGGGCAGATTATGCAGCCAGCCTCATGTATCTGGCATATTGGCAGCAGATAAAAATTTTGATTTAAGAACTAGTAACATAAATAAATTGTAACATAAAATAAACATATAAGTAAAAGTAAAAAAGTACTCTAGTTTATCCTTTAACAGAATTTTGAATAAAATGCATGTGAACAAAATGCAGCCGTCAGTTTACACTATTTCCTTCATAAGGTGTAGGAATAGAATTCTTGCAAAAGAATATTTTCAGTAGGGGTGAGCAAAACATAACCGAAAAACCGAACCAACCCCAAAAACCGCAAAAACCGAACCGAAAAAAACCGAAAACCGAGAAACCGTTCGGTTCGGTATAAGATTTGTAGAAAACCGAAAAAATTCGGTTTGGCACGGTTTTTCTATGCTAAACCGAACCGAAAACCGTTAATGTACCGAACCGAACCGACTTTTGTAATCCGAACCGAACCGATTTAAACAATGCTGTTTTGCATAAATATTAGAAAAAAACTGTAACTTATATGTAACCTATACGTCAAAAATTTAAAACATAAAATAAATACTCTCTTTTCCAACACACTATCTTCTAGTCTTTTCGCCTTCTACACAACACTTACCCCAAGCATATGTAACGCTCTTGCTCTTCCATAGTTCCATTACTACCAGGTACAACCTACTATTGCTACACCATCAAGCATCAACAGAAAGATGTCTCTCAAGTCTCAAGAACCATCAGGTAAAAGTTTAATTTTTTAATTATAACCCTAAAAAAAATCTCAGAATTATATATAGTCTCCAGGAAGTAGAACACATCAATCTAAAGAAAATGTTTTACATGATAATTCTTAACCACTTATTTCAGAAATAATATATTGACTTTTATGATTAATAAATAGTTTCATAAATTTTGTCTATTTTGATTGGAAAATCTGTAAATTGACGTGTTCAACATTGTGTTGTAAATAGATGTCCAGGGTCCTATCTGTGTGAGTTTCGTTCTTTATCACGTTCGTCCTCTTTTTTTCATTTTTAAGATTAATAGAAGATCGATGGTTGACTATCTTTTTTTCCATTTTTAAGATTGATAGAAGATCGATGGTTGGCTATCTATATAAACATTCTTGTTCTCAATTTTAACCAGCAAAATCTGAATAATTGCTTAAGTTTAGAATTATAAAAGTTTAATAGTAATTGTATATTTACTTGTAATAGGCTATAATATTTAAAAATTTGCATCCTTGTATATATTTGAAAAAAAATTGTGCCTAAAATAATATGTTGGTTTGATACCCTTTAAATTTGGATAGAGTCGTGGAACTAGTTAATTACTAATTACTCAATACGGATAATTGTTGGTAGCCTAATTTAGACATTTGTACAAAACACTAAAACAAGTTGTTCCACTTATTTTCTATGATAGTAAGTTATTGATGGCATTTATTTCTTAATAATATGTTGAGCCTCATTTTGCTTATATAATATATATTCATCAGATGTTATATATTATTTAATAAGGTTGGATAATATAAAAAAAAAAAAATTTGGGCAGTGTTATATTGAGATTTACTTTGATGTTGTGCTTTCTAATAATTTAATAACACCAATATTATTAGTTGGGGAAACTTATTGCACTGAGTGAATGTTTTAATTTAATTTAATGTAATATTTATAGATGGAGGATGTGATAGATCTTGATATGGAGAGGGATAACGATAGTGGCATTCTCATTGGAGGCGAGTCACATGCTAATGTCACTGCCATGGGAGAAAACACTGTGTCTGAGCAACAAAATAAAAATATCTCGGCGGAAGACGTAGGTCAAGCTAATGCTACTCGATCTTGGGTGTGGGAGCATTTTCCGTATAGGGTGCAAAGTCATCAAAATGCAAATATTGTAAGACGGTTATAAAATGTGATAGTACTCTAAATGGGACCGGTGGGCTTGGTAACCACTTGAAATATGCATGTAAGACTTGTCCTGCTTATTTGGGAAAGAGGGGTAACGCAAATAACGATAAATAGAAGCAATCAGTGTTGGGTTTTAAGCCAAATATTGGTAATGAGCTTACTTCTCACTCTTTTAATCAAGAAAAATTGGTGGATCGATGATTCAACTACGCTTCGTATCGATCATTTCGTGAGAATTGTAACGGCTGTGAGAGCGAAAGGGATGAAACCAGAAACTATCGGATCATGTATTGTAAAATATTGGGAAAAATGGTTGCCTAGTATGGATTATGACGAGGAAAGATTTGGAAGGAATAACACTCGTGAAAAGAGCGAGATGCAATGGAATATAACTAGTGGTAAGAAACAAGAAGTGAATAAGGGACAAGAAAAGGAAGTGAGAGTGATTATAGAGAGCTTAGTGAGTATATTACCACCTCAAAAGGAATCGGTTTCTTGTAGGTTTTTACTACGGATGTTAAAGATGGAGATGATGTATTCCGCTTCGCCAGCTTTAGTTTCCGAGCTCGAGAAAAAAATCGGTTTGGTGTTGGAAAATGCAACCGTGAATGATCTCTTAATTCCAAACTATATAGTTGGAGATCAAGGGAAGCTTATAAAGTAAGTCCTTACTTTCTAGTTTCAAGTCTTTTTTGTCTTATTAGATAGTTTACAATAGTAAAATACCAATAACCCCGTAGTTTATCAAAAGTTTTTAAAAAAAAATTGTTTTCCAACTCGTGACATCAGCCTTAGTGATATATGTAACACAAGAGGCGATTTATCATGAGTTAGAAAACTACGAGATATTTGTCCCTCTTAAAACCATGAAGGGGTTTTGGACCGTTTGTAAAAACCTCATAGAATATTAGGTATATTACCCTTATAGAAATTAATTTACACTCACTTTCTTGATATTCTAGTCCAAATGGAGAACAGAACGTGTACAACACAGATATGGTTTTAAGGATTATAGAGTATTCACTAATGTACGAACAAAGGCACCAACAACAACAAAGTTCAGGAACGTTAACCGTTGGTAAACTTCTAGACAGTTACCTAGCACAAATCGCGAGAGATCCAAGTCTATCGGTTACTAAGTTCCAAATTCTAGCCGATTCTTTACCTGAAAATGCACGCATTTGTGATGATGGTCTTTACAGAGCTATTGATACGTATCTTAAGGTTGGACATTGATTTTTTCGTATTTTACAAAGAATCTATTAAAGTTGATAGAAATACTATTTGTTTTTTAATTTGTAATAGGATCATCCATCACTACCAGAACATGATAGAAGAAGGTTATGCAAAGTTATGAACTGCGAGAAACTATCACTTGATGCATGTCTTCATGCTGCTCAAAATGATAGGCTACCTCTTAGAACTGTTATACAGGTAACAAACAATATAGAGTTATGAAATGTAATTGAATAGGCTTAACTATCAAAATGGTGCATTATGTTTGTACGGTTTGTCTAAACAACACATGTTTCATTTCCTCCAATTTAGGTCATACTTTTAATATTTTTGATTCAGTTAGCCAATTTTTAATTTTCTTTCAATATAGTTAGGTCAATTTTTAGTTTCCATCCAATTTTAGACGGAAAACACTTGTGTGAAGCACACAATTTTTTTTTTTGGGTAAATAGTGCAAACCTAATAGATTATTTTGGTAGTTTACCAATAATGAAGTATTTATCACATGTGTGATCTCTGTCCAAATTGGATAGAAATTTTTGTCTAAAAATATTAATCTTAGTGCAAACATGGACCCAATTTAATAGTTTATCCGAATGTACAAAATTTGTTAGAACTTTACAAAGAGAAAAACTTAGCAGGTTTTGTTCACAGAGCAAATAAAATTGAGGGCAGCAATACAAGGCAAGGATCACATAACAAATGAAGAAAACTCGGATCAAGAGAATACATGGTCTTCAACAAAGAAGGAAGTTCAAATCCTTAAAGCGGAACTGGAAAACCTGAAAACTCAAATGATTGAGCTTCAAACAGACTATAAAGAGTTGCAAGAAGATTACGAGAAACTTAAACACAAGCACAAAAATGTACCAAGCTGGACTATTAGATGGGCGAAAATCAAGAAATCCGGAATATTTCACAGAAAACACGACTTGGAGAACATTAATGAAGTCCAAGAAAGGCCTACACCTACCGAGATGAGACCATTGAATGGCCTAACGAGACGGGACCACTGAATGGCCTAACGAGACGGGACCACTGAATGGCCTAACGGGGTCACTGAATGGCCTAGCGAGACGAGACCACTGAAGGGCCTAACGAGACGAGACCACTAAAGGGCCTAACGAGACGAGACCACTGAAGAGCCTAACGAGATGCGGAAGCGAACGAAACGATAACAGGAAACCACTTTGGATTGTGGCTCTGATACCATGTGAGATATTTAAATTAAGTGAGATATTTAAATAAGAGGAAGAGAGAAAAGAGGAAAATAATATATTGAATGAAAGAGCCTTAAAGGCTAGAGAACAAGTGAATACTATAGACTACATTGTGAATGAGTTGATGTCAAACATAATAGAATGAGACCATATATATATATAGGTCTAGTTACTTGGTGAACAAGTAAACTAATACTATGCTAACAAGGAAATAGATTATAATGTGGAAATAAACTAGTCTAATAAGGTAATAATATATTATGGTAATAATATATTATAATAATAATATATTTAACAGCTCTTATATTCTTAGGCCTTTCAACTAGATATAAATAAGCTTTATCCGTGAAATCTTCTTCAATTTCCATATCCATTAATACTTCCTCCTCTTGACTTAGAAGTTGCTGAGAAGTTTTCTTAATAACAATGTTTTCCTTTCTAAGTGCTTTGGCAAGATTATTAATTGCTTCATTAGTAATCTTTGACTTCTTTATCTTCTTAAGATTTGATCTATATATGTTCAACATTTCTATGACAAACCTAGAGGTTTTACGTAACGGAGTCCCGTTAATATTATTGCTATCAAAAAAGTTTAAAATGATTGAAATTTGGTGACCATATTGTAAATGTCATTGAAAGTATATAAATCTTTATCTTTTGTTATAGGGCTCTTTCTTTTCTTCATCTGTAATGTAATTGCATGGATATTCACTTAGTAATTAATATTAAACTGAATTCCAATTGCAAAAATTTACATACCTTCATTAGTATTCGCAAAACAAGTAAGGATGTAACTTGCACAACTGTTATTCGACGCTTTTGACGCCATCTAACTGAATCTAGAACATTCTCGTTTCTGGAATTTTCCATCTATAAATAGAACACATAGACCATAAATATTAACAAACAAGTGTATCAAATTAATCATTATGAACTAATTTAAATTACAAATAAACTGGTGTAATCGAAAAGATAGGAATCGGAGAAGAGAGACTTGCCGGAATGTGGCTAGAGAGAGAGAACCGGCGAACTGAACGGAAAATAAAGGATGATTAATTATTGAAGGTATAAGATTTTACCGCGCCAGCTATGTTAGAGATGAAGTCAAGGAAGGACATCTTTTAACCAAGGGCAATTCTGGTATTCTAATAATATAGTAGGATGGTATGATCTAGGACTGAGCATATTTTTTAACAAAATCGAAAACCAAGCTGTGTTTTAGTTAAACCGACCAAAAAAGTATATATTACCCAAATTATCGGGTTGGGTTTACCAAACCAAAAATCTATGTAATGAAACGATTTTGCCTCTATAGACTATAGTAAACTTTTTTATGACATGCAATAACTTTGGACGTTTTTTAAAACCTCTACCATTATATAGGGGTTCAAATCATTTGAAAAGTCATTTGGAAACACCACCAGAATTACAACACACCAAAAAAACTCCAAAGCCTCTCTCTCTAAAGTTATTCTTAGCGTAGATTAGAGTAATGAAAATACTGGTTATACCGAATAACAAAGCGACCTATTATTTGTAATCTAGTTTTTGTTTGTAATTTTTGTATTTTCACCAACACGTTTGACACTAACAAGAGCCTGACTCCGTGCACTCCAACGTGTACAAATAAATTGCTTTGCAAATTTTTCAGAAGACCTTCATTTTGAGGCTTCAGTGGCCTTAAATAGAGCTAAATTGTTTCTATTTTCTTTTGATCTTTACACCCAAATGACATAACTTTTTCAATAATCCAAAAACAATTTTCATATACGACGCAATGTTTCATTATTCAGCATCATAAAAAGGTAAGTAAACAAAATACAATTTGTCATGGTATGTAAGCAAGCAAAAGAATATTTCTCATCCAAATACACAAAAGTAGCTCTAAAGATAAAGTTAGCATATATTATACATCATGTCCAAGTAATCCTAATTAATCTTGTTCTTGTAAATGATTCCTTCTTTTTGAAGTGGTGAGGGTACTTTTGGTATATATTGAAATGCCATGGCCAACATCCTCTTTTCTAAATCTTCAATAAAGCAATTAAAGAGCACTTATCAAATCAATTCTATAAAAGCTATAAAGAGGGTAAAAATGACATACCGTAAGTAGATGTATCAATTTGCTCTGCAAGCTCTTTTATAACTTTCAACATCTCTTTCACCTATAAATACATGTAAAATCAAGTAGATTTGTCACACATCAAGGAATGAGAATTCAAACATCATCTTAACCTAAAATAATAATAATAATAATAATAATAATAATAATAATAATATACCTTGCAAAGTGGAGAATGAATGTGTGCATACCAATCTCCTTTGGTGTGCAAGTTAACCACACATTTATACTACTCTGTGGTGGAATTAATGTATCATCAAGTGAAAACCCCTTTATAGTTGCTTTATGTGGGGCCCTCGATTTTGGCTTGTTGGTTGGGTTTCAAAGTGAACTGGAAAATTAAGATAATTATGATTATATTTGACTCTTCTTAAGAAAATAAAAATAAAATAAAAGATACTAAAATTAATGATAGTATAGGGATGGAAAACGGAAGATATCGAAAAAAAGGGTCTTTTCGAAATAGATGTTTTCCATTCCGATTTCTATCAGAAATTTCGGAACATTAAAAAAATCCGAATTTAGAATTACGGAATTTACCGAAAAATCAGAAATTTCGGAACTTTTAAGTTAGAAATTGAAAATTTCGGAATTATTTATCTTAAAATTTATTATTTATTATTATAAAATTACATTATAAACCAAATGGATATTTATTGCAAAACAATTTGAAAAATACTATCTCTCAGTCCAGTTTTATTTATACTTTTTTTGAAAAGAGGTTTCCATGTTAATAGATGAATTATTTCATAAGTTACATTTTTATTAACTTAAAGGTAATCATTAACTTAGCTTTTTATTAGTATTATGTTTTTACAAGTAGAATTCTGATGTCATAATCAAATCTGAAAATTCTAAAAACTCTAAATAAGTAAATCAATACGTAAATCATAATTATTTCGCAAATCAAATATCTATTAACCAATAATCAATCCAAAAAAATACTATTTAATATTTAAACAACTATTTAGTAACCTAAATCAACTTGAAAATCACCATTACAAATTTAAAAGTACTCTATTAACATAAAACCAATTCGGAAAACATCATTAAACATGTAGACAACCATCTATTAACCTTAAATCAGCTTGAAAATAACCATTACACGTTTAAAATTACTCTATTAACATAAATTGAATTCAAAAAGTTATTATTACTCTCAAAAAACAAAAAAACATAAAACCAACCCTAATCTAATAGATCTAAACATGTATATACGTTAAATAACATTCAGGACTAAAAATATGTAAATTTTTGAAAAGATTCATACTGGCAAAGAGGTTTAATACATTCAAAAAACCTAGCCAGTAACCAATGATCAAAAACCTTAATTGTGGTAAGAAATACTAACCAAGCTACACATCTTTTAGAGGCTAGACTGAGGCTAATAAATGCGAACCACGTAGTTAAGTAAAGAACCATTAATATGGTGTATTTTCCTACTCAAATTAACCGAAGATTACCAGTTAGATTAGACTTGTAACGATGTATTCGACAGCCTAGGCGTTTCTCTTAGAGAAAGTAAGAGAGTGAAGAGATAAATTTTCGTAGGTTAATAACAAATGAGCATAAAGGGACAAAGGATCCATATACCATAAGATGGTAATTAGGGCTGTAAACAAATCGAGTCGAGCTGAATACTAGACGTGCACTCTTGTTTGATAAGATTTATGAGTCGAGCCGAGCCAAACTCAAATTTTAACATATCGAACGAGTCCTTTCCGAGCCGATTTCGAGTTATTAATGAATAATTTGATTTTTTTATAGGTTTAACAATACATTTATTGATAATTAAAACATTAATTTACAGATCATAAACTTTTAACAAGTTAACCAACGAGTTCGAATGAATTCGTTTTTTTAATGAATTCGAATAAACTTTTTGAACGAACAAGTTCAAACAAAATTTTCCCGGGTATGCTCGCGAACAATTTGGTTAGTTTACATCCTAATGTTACATATATTAAAAAAGAAAAAAATAGTGGTGGCCCAAATAAATGTATCAGATTAGATGGATTTGGCTATTACCAATCCATGGTCCGGCCCATTGTTTTAAAGAAAAAAATTGGACCCTAATAGGTCCACAAGTGATAGGGTTTATTTTTTTTTTTTTTGGTGGGATGAGATCGGATAATACGGTTTTATAGATCGGTGGATTTGTTTAGGCAGCCCCTATATGGAAGGCCCATATGACTATTAGGGTTTACCTTTAAAACAGAGAGCTTTCTCTTTTCGAATGAGATAACCATTAACAATTCAATATAATTTCTATCCTTCCTCTTAACCTTTTCTTCCTCTTAGCCGTTTCTCTTCAATTTATACCGATACCTTGTGTTCTTTCCAGAATTTTCTTGTTTCCTTCTTTAGTCCGTATCATTTTACCTAAAATTAAATACCATTTTCCACCGATCTTAGTGTTTTGTAACCCTTACCATAGTCTTCTTCTTCATGGATAAAACAAAGAAGAAAGATCAGAAAGTAGATCACATTAAAAGAATGAAAAAAAGAAAACGAAAATTAAAGGTGGATTACTTCACTTTTGCAAATGAAGGTAAACTATTCTGATTTGATCTTCATATTTCTATACAATTCAACTCAATTTTGTTATTTGTGATTTATTTTTTAAGAAAATATTAATTTGATGGGTAAATTGTACCAAAAAGAAAGTACTAATATTAGGCATTGAGATTTAAAAGTAAATTATACTTATAAAAAAGTAATCTATATTTCATAAAACAATGAATGTTTCTTTAGATCTATTGTTTATTCTAAATCCTTCTATTTTCAATTAAATCCTTTTAATTAATTCAAGTTTCATTAATTATAGTTAGAGCTGATCATTAATTTTTTTTTTTTTTACAGTTAAACGATCGGTGACCATGCTATATCAGCCAACAATAAAATTCTAAGTAAGTTAGCCTTTCTAATAATCTAATATGCATATGTATTAAATTTCAAATTGATGTAGATTATGTTGATTTGGTAATTATTTGGTTAAATGTTTTGAGTTACAACTATTTCTTAAATATATTTTTTACTATATTTAGTTTTTCATCCAAACATGAGTTCTTAACTAATTCGAATTTCAGGAAATATGTTTATTAAAAAATCTAGTACAAATAAGATCTAATATTTTTTGTACAAATGATTGAATGACCTTCCCTCTCGATTAACTATAACCTTTGCCGTTTTGTAGGCAGGTTTGGTAAAAAATGGTTTGTAAGCATGTTTTTTTAAAGATAATTTCCAGTTTAAGTAAGCTAAAATATATAATATTAGATTGGGGGAAGGCCGGAATCTAATATTTAGATTAGAAATGACTAATATTTAAATTATATTAGATTATTGTATTTTTTCTTAATATATTTTCAAAAGAAGAAATATTTAATTTGTGCAAATTCACACTTTACCAAGCCCAAGGCTGTAGCCTACCAGATCTACACTTGGATCTAGAATTTTCGGTTTTCGATTTTTGTGATTCGAAAATTCCGATTTCAGATTTTTAATGTTTTGAAATTTCAAAAAAAATCGGATCGAAATTGAAACTACGTATAAATTTCCAAAACTTTTAATTTTTTGATTCGATTTGTATGTCTTTTTTTTCTTTTAATTGTCAAAAAACTATTTTATTAAGCGTGAACTCTTTTTAGTAAAAAAAAACCTTTAACACTTTACAAACTTTATGAGTTTTACTCACTTTATCTCTTCAGTCACACTTTGGGAAAAAATACTCACTTTCCCACCAGCTGCTCTCCTTGTATAATTGGGTCTTAAACTTTTTACTTTTTGAATTGTTTTATAGTAAAAAATCCATTTGTCCTCGTTTTGTAGCATAAAGATTAAAAAAGATATTAAATACACTTTATCTATATTATATTACCCCTATTCATCACATTTAAGGTCATTTATTGCACTATTCGTTTTAGTTAATTACTTAAAAGTAATATTGAAAAACTTGAGATAAAGGGCATGTACTGAGTTTCACTGGTTTTCTTATCTGCTCAGGTGCCTCGGCTTGAACACTCTTTGGTTTAACTACCTCCTCAACTGTATCTTTGACTGTTTCTCCCCCCTCTGTTCTGGAATAGGGATTGGTTCTGGTTCTGGTCTTGGTGGAGGTAGTTGTTTTCCACTTCGCAATTCAACTGCATGGCAAGAATCATCTCTAGGAGAAATAGTATCACTTGGGAGTTGCCCTTTTGGCCGATTTTGTAATGTACTCGCCATATGTGATATAGTATGCTCTAGTTGCTTGATAATCTTCTGCTAGGTTCGAACTTTCTGTTCGCTATGACTCATTTTCTCAGCTGCTTGCATTAAATTAGCCATACTCGATTTCAAGCTTGGGATTAGTTCCTTCCTTGCCAGTTGCGTTGATTGTTTAGGTGGATCTTTCTTTGGTTCTTGACAAGCTTTCTCAACAATGGGTGCCTTTTTCTGAATAGATTGTGGTGGATTATAGGATTGAGGTTGGGGTTTATGATAAGTCTCTTGCTTTCTGACCCAACTCTTTTGCTGTGGAGGTTGTTGATAATTAGTGTAGCTCTCTTGAGGATTGGTATAACCATTAGAATAATAGTTATCTTGAGAATATGTAACGGAAGCTACTGCTGGATTATTCATACACCCTTCCCACATATGATTTCTTGACCCACAACCAGGACACGAAGGAATTGCGCGTACCGTATTCACCTGAGCAATTGTTCGGGCTTGTTCTTGTAGTTCTTCGAGTTGTTTAGCCAATTCTTTAAGCTTCAAAGATTCTGAAGTGTTTTCTTTTTCTGTTCTCTTTGGCCAACTTCTCTCGTTCTCAAGAATTCTTTCCATCCCCAACTCAGCCTCTTCAGGATCTACCAACACAAAACCTGTGTTTCCTAACGAATCTGCTTTCTCTCTTGATTTATCATTAAAGCCTCCATAAAACAAGGTTAAATAATATTCTGGCGAGGATCTATGATAGGGACATCTCGCCTTCTTTTCTGTAAATTGTAACCATGCTTCACGCAAACTCTCTCCGTCTTTCTGTATAAATTGCTCAAGCTCCAACATATCTTTTAAACGTCTACTAACCGGATAGAAGCGGTCTAGGAATCTTGTTTGAAGCTTGTCCCAATCTGGAATAACATTAGAGTATTGGGTATCATACCAATCGCTTGCACATCCGGTCAACAAGAACTGGAACATCAGGTAATATACTTGTTCCCTAGTAACTCCTCTTACGATATAAGCATCACAGATCTGCATGAATTTCTGAATATATCGGATCGGATCTTGATGTGCAGCTCCGCTGAATAATCCATGAGATGCAAACTGAGTTAGCATCCCTGGATCAGGTTTAAATTTTGCGGCTTGGACTTCTGGAGCTCGAATTCCTCGTGGATCCACTCTGAATTCGATGGGTAGCTCAAGTCTCCTTGGGTTCTCCATCTGTAACTAAATCTGAAAAACAAAAACTAAAAACAAAAGCGTAAAATAGAACTAACTGAAATTAAAAGCACAAGATATATGCACAAGGACTAACGATGTAGACCCCGGCAGCGGCGCCAAAAACTTGGTGGGGCCTAGGGTGTGATAAAATAAGATGTAAATAACGTGCAAATAACACCCTAAAGCTACACGGTTCTGCAAGTATACAGATCGTATGCAAGTTTAGTTAAATAATTAAGATTCGTTCCGCAGAGACTACGAAGGTTAGGGGAATCTTATGCAATAATTGGTGGTCCTTTGTGTGTTATAAAAATAATACAATAAATAATCGAACCACAACCGCAAGTGTACGGTTGTCCCAAGTAATAATAGTGATAATACAGATTCATTCCAAGGACGGGATGGTTGACTACAATGCTTATCCACTAATGAATGATTGCACT
The DNA here is from genome assembly GCA_029959085.1 of Nemophila menziesii. NCBI lineage: Eukaryota > Viridiplantae > Streptophyta > Magnoliopsida > Boraginales > Hydrophyllaceae > Nemophila > Nemophila menziesii. The sequence continues at coordinate 7,084,050 of JARWIR010000017.1, read as the reverse complement.
TGTGAAAGCAAATAAAGATAATATGTTTGATTGGTTTTAGTATTAATCCTAAGTAATAAAAGACTGAATGGAAAATGCAATTAAAAGCTAAGACACAAGTAAAATGATGTAAAACGCAAGTATGAGAAGATAGCACTTGAGAACGCAAGGGGTCATCCTAATCCTATTTCATAACATATGATGTTTAAGGGTTAAATTGGTCAATTACGATGGTCGGGATTCTAAATTCCTTATACCCCCGTCAGGGTGGACTATAAGGCTATCCTAGAGTGTCACTAGTCCCGTCAGGGTAAATATGATCCACTTTTGGATGTTTAAGTTTTATTACCTCACTGGCCCTAGAATTAGCTAAGTTCGTCAGAATCAATAGCTTCTATTCTAGATTGAATAAATGGTTCTGTACCTAAACCCTCCGTCAGGATGATCCAATTGCCACTAATTGGAATAGCCTAGATACTAACACCTGTTCCTAGTTCATGACTCTAAAAACAGTAAATATTCTCAATTTATCGAAAAGGGTAAAAGACACAATCTAATTTAATTTAACAGAAACCCAAATTCAACATATGAAATTCAATAAGATTTGGGAACTACCCATATAGCATTCTCAAGCACAAAAATGTGTTTAGCTCATATTAATTGAAAACAAAAATAAATTAAATAAAAGGGAATTCATATTGTTTTACAAAATTAAAGATAAAAAGAACCTAATTTCCGGAATAGGAATGACTGAGAACGGAGACATAGACCCTCTCCAGCTCTTGCAGCTTCTTCTTTCTTCCTTCTGTTGCTTCTCTCTGGTGTTTAATCTTGTAGAATGTGAATTGTTGTGAAATTAGAAGTCAAAGGCTCCTTTTATAAGTGAAAAAACGGATTAGGGCTTGGACCTAAGAATAAAATACTAATTAATTGTCCAAGCCCAAATTCTAAGCCCAAAATCCCGTAACTGTTGATACACCTTCACTAAAACGGCTTTTCCCGCTTCGTTATAACTCCGATTGACCTGAAATCACTTGATAAAGTTTCGTAACTCGATAAGGAATGTTTTCTCTTCAAAGGTCAGCGGCTCAATCATCTTTTAAGTGCCTCGAAATCAGCAATCTTTGGCCTGGAAAACAGATTTGCAGCTCGAAAAACAAATTCTTTCGGGATTTATCTTCAAGTCTTGACTCCATATCACGATATTTGACTTTCTTCTCGGACTCCATTCCTAGCTAATATTCAAAACCTACAAAATTTCCACTTAAATACACAAGATTACGCGCAAAAGTTTAATAAATCAAAAATACTAGAAATAAAATAGGAATTCCGGATTATTGCATTTTTAACTCAAAAGTCTATCAAAATATTCAATTAAACATAAAAAATGATGTCTCCCAAGGGTCGAAAATAAGAACAATTAGGGAGACATCAATAATCAAGTGCAATAAATTAAAGCTAGAACAACTAAACGCGGATAAAAGTAAAGACATTAAAGATGGATTTGATTTCTAATTAAACTAAATTAAAACTAGGAATTAAAAATACATAAAATAAAGATGAAAGAGAAGTGATTTGAGAATATAGCTCGAGTTGTTTAGCATGTAATCCCCACTAGTTTTGCCGTTCTAAACATGTAAGGGTGAATTATGTAGTATTTCATTAATCGGTTCCAATTCGCTATTGGTAGTTTCAAATAGGATTTACCTGTGTCAATAAGGCTTCCTAAGCAAACTTTTCCTGTAATTGGTAAATAGTCACATGAACTAAACCATAGTGATTATCTAGTTAGGTTGATTTGTCAGGTCTAAACCTAATACTAGACGTTATGTGCTAAACATGCAACTGAACACCGTTGTCAATGGTGACCTAATTACTATATGGTAATTATATATGGCTGCAGTCCACAAGAACACAGAATATAAATCCAAACACATAAACAATTAATAAAAACTATAATTTTATTTAAAACATTAAATTCCCAAAAGGGTGAGAAAGTTTAAAGGCTTCAAGTGTTTTATCATGAAAGAACTGCCTTAGTCATTTTTATAACTACCGGATTTTGTTACGTTTTCATTATTAGTTCATAGACAAGTGGGTTTTCAACTAATTTTAAACCTCACGTTCTACACACCAAATAACTATTCCTAAGTTTCAACGTGAATTCTTAGCATTGCTCATTAACTTTTCTATCCTTTATTTCCTGTTTTCATACATGCATGTTTAAACAAATTTGTTGCATCTTTCAAAAACATACTACTTACTATCATTGACCTAATAAAATCATGCTCAAATAGGTACATTCAAGATATTCTATGCCTTAATTCAACCTAAAAAATTTAAATTTTACGCAAAAACGAAAAGAAGATGAGGACAACGAATCCCCACCCCCAACTCAAAAGTGAGTCGTGTCCCCACGACTCGAAAAAGACTCAAGAATGGAATAAAATTTAAAATAAAACTAACTAAACTACCTAATGCATACAAGCTATTAAGAAAAATTTGAATGACCTACCTGGCTGGCCATAGAGATCCATCATATCATCCTCGTCATCCGAAGGATCGGTATAACTATCAATATCCCTTACCGAGGTCAAATCTTCTATTTGTGATTCCAACTGTATGACTTCTGTCCAAAGATCTCTGTTATCTTCGCGTAATCTTTCAACTTCGTTCTGTAACTTGAGAGCCCAAGGAGGAAGATCATAAACAATTTCAGAGGAAGAGGTAGAAGAACCTTAGTCTTGGAGTTTTATTTTCTTCAAAGGCCTCCTTGATGGTATGGACATTCTAGCAGTTAACTTCTTTGGTAGTGGTTGTGCTGGTGCCTTTTCTTTTGATTCTTCAGTAACCTCATCAAGATTGATGGGTTTTCAATGGTGGCCCCAGGCAATTTCTTATTCTTCCCAAGGATAGAGCACTTTCTCTTGTATTCCATAGCTTCAGATCTGTTAGTCATGCTTGATTTACCCACAACTCAAGTTATACCAAGGATGGATTAAAAGTTTAAGGAAAATTTGGTGTAGCTTGATGTTGTTGCTTGGAATTGATGAAAGAGAAAGGTTTGTTGATGGATCTTGGAAGAAATCTTTAAAGCTTGATGAATTTGATGGTGTTTTAATGGTGTAGTGTGATGAATTTGATGAAGGATTGTTTTTATGGAAGATGGAGGAGAGGATTTGATGAGTTGTTGTGTTAATTGTGAAGGTTTGCACAAGCTTTAAAGTGTTTATATAGGGTTTGGGTCTGAAAAATTCGTATGGGAGAGGCTAGGGTTTATCTTGTTAAGGTAAGAAGTTGATTAGGAAAGAAATTCCTTCACAAACCGCCTCTCTGCGGTGCACCGGACATAACCCGCGGTGTACCGGACCCAACAGCTTGAAAGTCCTAGAGGGGGGGTGAATAGGATTACTAATAAGATTAATGCCTAATTAAAAAATCTTTTGGACAATTATAAGTTTAAGAGAAAAACTTCTAAGTCAACTAATTAAATCAAACTCTTATAGGATCATGCAAAGGTAAGATAGAGTTTTGATATAAAAGTATAACAAGTAAATGGTCAATCCAATATCTTAAAACTACTCTAGAAGACTATATGTTAGATATCCTAGATAAACAATATCATAAAACTCATGCTAGCATATTATCAAACATATAGAGTGCGGAAAGTAAATAGAGTAGGGATAGAAAGATACACACGATTTATAGTGGTTCGGTTTCCCTACATCCACTACCTAAGGAAGCCTCCTTAGGATTTCAAGCTTTTCACTAAGCTTCCGTGTCTCTCTTAACCGGGTCGAGAACACAATAACCTTTACAAACTCTTCGATAACACGAAGGACAAACCACTTGTGTAATCACAACACAAGGACACCAAGTATACTCCCTATACTTGAATTCTCTCTTAATCTATCTATTACAAGACCTAGACTTAAGAGGATAGCAACAAAGTGTTTAAAGGTTTGCTAATTAAAGCTTGTAACTAAAACTCCTAAAAGAGTGGATATGACTATAAGCTTGTTTACTCCTCTTGAGTGGATAGAACCTTGTGGCTTAATTGATTAACTCCTTGAAAGGATTTATAAGCTCACTAAGATTGAATTTGACTATGTATAGCACTTGACACCTTCTTGAATGATAGCAATTAAGCCTCTTAATGTTTGTAATTAGTTGGTGTAGTTGTAGCCTTCAAAGAGCTTCAATTTATAGTAGAAAATGGCTTCCAACGGTCATAAGGCTTGAGTCCAACGGATCTATTAATCTCCCAACGGATATATTTCTTATGACTTGTCTTTTGTGCAGAAAACCCTTTCTTGCGGTGTACCGCAAGATTCGTGCGGTGTACCGCGCTTCAATGGTTTGATTTTCTAGCATACTGACGGGCTAGCCTCTGCACCGCGCCCTGGTCCGCAACCTTGGTCCGGTGTACCGCACCGGTGTACCGCGCCAAGTAATCTTTGAAGGATAATGACTTGAATCAATAAATCTTCTTTACGAAAGTTGTTGTAAACACCATTCTAAGATTCTTTGAAGTTGAACACTAAAGCTAATTCTCAATATACATAAAGATAAGGTTAATAGCATTTGTATGAGAAATAGTTTCTTAAGATAAAACAATAAAGTTGATCAACATGATAAAGAAAGAGCTTTTTGATGAAATAGAGTGCAAGATAGAATGTCAATGACAATAGAAATTAGCACACTAAACACAAGAGGATTTGTCACATTAAAACAACCTAATAAGGGAGGCTATAAGCCAACAATCTCCCCCTTTTTGATGATGACAAATCCTTCACTAAAACACCTTAGGAATGATATGAAAGTTTAAGCACTAATGAAATAAAGCTCCCCCTCACAATAAGCATAAGTTTTGAGATGCATTTGTGAGTGTTTAAAACGTGCAAGTTTTGAAAGTTTTAGTGCACATAATATTTCTCCCCCTTTGTCTTCATCAAAAAGACGGGGTAAAAACAACTAATAATAGAAGAGCAAAAACTCGAGTGAATAGATTTTAAACAATGATATAGAGAGTGTGCAAGAGTTTAGGATAAAAACGATTTTTAGAAGGAGATGCACAAAGATGGATATATGAAAAAGATTAGTTAATCATTTTAGTTTTAAGATATTTAAACAAAGTCTCCCCCTTACATAATGCATAGAGTTTGTTTTAATTTTGTAAAAGTTTGATTGACAATTTTCCCTAATAAGAATACTTGAAAACATTTTGAGGAAACTTAAGGGGTAAAAATGTAATTTTTTGAAAAGCAAGGGGTCAAGATGTATTTTTCAAAATTTTGGGGACTAAACTTAATTTTGAAAAAACTTTTGGGGACCGAAATGCAATTTTCAAACATTTTGAGAGCAAGATTAGCAAGCACAAACTATAGGGACAAATGAGCAAATATCAAGGATTAGAAGTAGTTCCTATACCATCAAAGAAAATGTTAGCAACAAAACAATCCAAACCAAGGATTAAACGCAACTAACAATCAAGATAAAAACATACTAAATTTAACCAATAATCCAAATAAAACACAAAGCATCCTAACAAAATATCCAAATAATTCAAAGTAGCAATATCCTAGATGTCCAAAACACGGACCCAAACATAATTAAAAAGCATAAAAACACCACAAAACAAGTTCTAAAATAACCACATAAGCACATAGACCCGTAAACCACCAAGAACGATAAGAAGAGGAATTTAAACACCAAACACCAAAGCAAGAAGTTTTAACGATTATTACGAGGAGAGCGGCTCCTAGACCTTCTTCCATTCCCAATATCATCACGAATACAAGAGACATCATTTTTCATACAAGAAAGCTCATTCGCAAGATGCCCTATTTTTTCTTCCAAAACCCCAAATTTCCTTTCTATTTTGTCTTCCAAAGCCACAAATTTACTACCTATATAATCCATGAAACGAGACATAGCGCTTTCAAAACCGGATGGATTAGGAGGGTTTACATTGGTGGTTTGGCTTGGAGTGGGCTCATTAGGAATAGGGTTTTGTTGGGCCGGGTTATCTAATAATTGAAGAGTGTCAAGCTCCGGACCAAGCTCCGGACCATCGGTGCTACTTTTTGCTTCAAGGATGCGATTACGAATAGTAGCATCCGAGATACGATTAATAGTGGAAACGGAAACATAGGTGTTGTTATAAATAACAAATTTCAATCTTAGAATTGTGAGATAATCGAAACTCCATGACTTATTGATTGGTTTCACATTTGTCCCCCCAAAAGAAATATCATTAGCTTCAAAGATTTTGGAAAGAAAAATACCGTAAGGGACTTTATCCCGAGAGGTTCTAGCGTGATTCATCCATTTGAACATTATTGCAATAATGTTAATCGGTTGTTTGGTGAAGATCAAATATAAAAGATAAGCTTCATAAGGGATAAGTTTTGCATCATGCTTATCTTTCGGAATCACGGCCGAGATAAGAAACTTGTGAGCCACGATAAATTCCGAATCAAAGTTACGAATATTCCAATTTCCATCGGGAACAACCATTCTTCCATTAACAAAATCATTAACCTCATTTTGAGCAACTATATCAATATTCGAGTTATCCCAACCACTAGACCAAAAGCCGCTAAAACTATCCGAGGGAATATCAAATTTAGTGCACAAAGTATTTGACTTTAATCGTAAAACGGTACCCGAAACGGTTGATTTAATCGAAGTAGTAGCATGATTATATTCAAAATTAGTATAAAATTCTTCGATTAACCCGATTGCCAAATGACTACCCGAAAAAGCAAAGATTTCATGACATTTTTTAAATGAAAGGAGTCTAAAGAGAGAATTTTCACCGGAGGGAAAGGCCGAAGCACAAATCGTTCTACCCGGAAGAGCATCGAATGGCCGGAGTGGAGGTGGTGTTGGTGACCTCGCCGGAGATGGTGCACGGTGGCGGCTGGAGGAGGCTCCGGTGGAGGCTTTCTTCTTGTTAGCAGCGGTTTTGGTTCGAACCATGGTGGAAAACGAGATGGGTAATGAAGGATAGAGAAGGAGGAGTGATTTAAAGGGTGAAGAAGGGTGTTTTGGTGGTGGAGACGGAGTGAGGGTGGCCGGAAATCGCCAAGGAGGAGGAGAGGAGGTGTTCTAATGAGGGAATGAAGAGAATAGAATGAAAAACGGCCTTCAAAAGCTGTTAAAACCCTTACGTGCGGTGTACCGCGGGAATCGTCCGGTGCACCGCAAGAGTGTTCGGTTTGGACAACAAAAATGAGATTTTTTATTCTTTTAAAAACACCCGAAACATATTCGAAACTTCCCCAAATGACTCGGAATGGTATAAAATAATTTTGAGCATCTTTGTTTTGAAAAGAAAAGCCAAGGAGAACCTAAAAACTCATATAACAGTTAATTTCACAAAAGACCCTAAGTTTTCTAAAAGTGCAAAAAGACCCAATGCAAGAATAAAGCAACACTTAAGCATGTAAAAGGTCATGAACTTCAAGATAGTAGCACAAGTTGATAAATCACATAAAACACAATATAAAAACATAAACAAAAACACAAGAGAGGAAAGAATTTCACCGTATTTTCCTTTTATGAGGTTTGAACGTCCTTTTGCATAAAATTCCATTTTCTTGACGCTCAACACCTTCAATGCATATTACTATGGTAACCGAGGTGGAATGGATCCGGAAATGTTGTTAGCATTTGTCACGATCCATATTGGTTTTTCCCATGAAGGTATCAAAGATCCACTATTAAGTTGTTCATGGTAATGGCACGTAGAAGAATGATGACCGGGTTTACCACAATAGTTGCAAGAACTTCTTTTTCGAATAGAGTAACCATGTAAAGGTTTTGAACAAGAAGTTTCCACATTCTTTCCAATATCCAAATTATCACTTAAATATAATTTTTCTTTGAAAAAGCCATTTGGATCAAAAGGAGTGATATTTGAAAGAGGATGATTTTTTAAAGTATCAAGAGCAAGGGAAAAAGCATCATCCAATTTTCTAAAACCTTCTATATTTTTCTTCATAGGATGTTTCCATTTATTTAAAGAAAAAATGTTTTCAAAACAAGGGTTTTTAGTATTGCCAAGAATATCATCCAAGGTAATACAACATTTAAAACAATTCTTTAGCTCAATTTTACCCTTTTTTAACATAAGATTATTCAAATGGATTTGAGAATCAAGAATTTTGAGAAGGGATGAAATTTGCCTAATATCACAATAATTATAAGGAAGAGATAAAGAGTTAGGATAAAGTGCTACCTCATGATTTGGTTTAAAATCGTTATGAGATTCATCATGGATTGAGACTTCTTCTTCTTCGTCATTTTCGACAATTCCATATAAAAACTCCAAACGATTCCAAAGCTCTTTTGCGGATTTACAATCTAACATTTGTGAGAAAATTTCTTCGGAAATTCCACGAATGAGAGTGTACATTGGTTTTGCATTTTGAGTGAGCTTAGCCTTTTCCTCAATGGTAAGTTCATCAAAATATTTTTCTTCTTGATTTAGCTTAAGAACTCCTTCTTCATTTAACTCCTCTTTATAAGGGACAAATGGACCTTCTTTTACGATTCTCCATTGATCGGGATCTTCGGCTTTGATAAATTCCTCCATTTTTGTTCTCCAAGCAAAATAGTAAGTTCCTACAAAAAGTGGAGGTCGAGTAGAAGACGAACTTTCCAAAAGATTAAATTCCATATCGTTTACTCTACTAACGATTAAGCTATTCACGTAGAGTTAGGCTCTGATACCAATTGAAAGTCCTAGAGGGGGGGTGAATAGGATTACTAATAAGATTAATGCCTAATTAAAAAATCTTTTGGACAATTATAAGTTTAAGAGAAAAACTTCTAAGTCAACTAATTAAATCAAACTCTTATAGGATCATGCAAAGGTAAGATAGAGTTTTGATATAAAAGTATAACAAGTAAATGGTCAATCCAATATCTTAAAACTACTCTAGAAGACTATATGTTAGATATCCTAGATAAACAATATCATAAAACTCATGCTAGCATATTATCAAACATATAGAGTGCGGAAAGTAAATAGAGTAGGGATAGAAAGATACACACGATTTATAGTGGTTCGGTTTCCCTACATCCACTACCTAAGGAAGCCTCCTTAGGATTTCAAGCTTTTCACTAAGCTTCCGTGTCTCTCTTAACCGGGTCGAGAACACAATAACCTTTACAAACTCTTCGATAACACGAAGGACAAACCACTTGTGTAATCACAACACAAGGACACCAAGTATACTCCCTATACTTGAATTCTCTCTTAATCTATCTATTACAAGACCTAGACTTAAGAGGATAGCAACAAAGTGTTTAAAGGTTTGCTAATTAAAGCTTGTAACTAAAACTCCTAAAAGAGTGGATATGACTATAAGCTTGTTTACTCCTCTTGAGTGGATAGAACCTTGTGGCTTAATTGATTAACTCCTTGAAAGGATTTATAAGCTCACTAAGATTGAATTTGACTATGTATAGCACTTAACACCTTCTTGAATGATAGCAATTAAGCCTCTTAATGTTTGTAATTAGTTGGTGTAGTTGTAGCCTTCAAAGAGCTTCAATTTATAGTAGAAAATGGCTTCCAACGGTCATAAGGCTTGAGTCCAACGGATCTATTAATCTCCCAACGGATATATTTCTTATGACTTGTCTTTTGTGCAGAAAACCCTTTCTTGCGGTGTACCGCAAGATTCGTGCGGTGTACCGCGCTTCAATGGTTTGATTTTCTAGCATACTGACGGGCTAGCCTCTGCACCGCGCCCTGGTCCGCAACCTTGGTCCGGTGTACCGCACCGGTGTACCGCGCCAAGTAATCTTTGAAGGATAATGACTTGAATCAATAAATCTTCTTTACGAAAGTTGTTGTAAACACCATTCTAAGATTCTTTGAAGTTGAACACTAAAGCTAATTCTCAATATACATAAAGATAAGGTTAATAGCATTTGTATGAGAAATAGTTTCTTAAGATAAAACAATAAAGTTGATCAACATGATAAAGAAAGAGCTTTTTGGTGAAATAGAGTGCAAGATAGAATGTCAATGACAATAGAAATTAGCACACTAAACACAAGAGGATTTGTCACATTAAAACAACCTAATAAGGGAGGCTATAAGCCAACACAGCTCTTCAAATTTTTGTCCACTGGATAATACCCGAGCCAGCATCCCATGGCACGTGTTTTGTGCCTGCGGTATAGGGGTGCGGTGCAGGGGGTAGTCTGCGGATACTCCGTCAAAAAACCCATGGTACCCGACCCCGTGGCAAGCGTTTTGGGCGTGCGGACCAGGGGTGCAGTGTACCGCGCCTATCTGGTCAATTTTTTTCTCGCTTCTGGATGAAACCCGTGGTACCCGACCGTGGTACGGGTTTTCTGGGCACGGTGCATCTCTGCGGACCATGGGGTAGTCCGCGGGGGTAGTCCGCGCCAGACCATGAATTTTTCCAGCTTTTTCCTTTTGACCACAAACTCTTTTCCTGCACAATAACACACTACCTTTCTCTCCTATTAGCTTGTAAGCACAATTAAAAATATACACTAACTTAAAAATATACACTACAAAGCAAAAACAACTAATCTAAAAAGCAATTAAAACAAGGGGTGTCTCCCAAGAGCACTTTTGTTTAACAACTTTGAGTTAGACGTGTACCTCAGGCTAAGCGCATTCAACGAGATGGATTGTCTCCTCTCGCCCAAAGTCCTCACTGTCATGGTATCTCTTCAAACGCTGGCCATTCACCATGAACGTCCGTTGCTCGGTTGGATTTTCAATTTCAATCGCTCCATGAGGTTTGACTTTAGTAACAATGTAAGGTCCTCCCCAACGAGATTTAAGCTTTCCTGGGTAGTTTGAAAATCGAGAGTTGTATAATAAAACCTTTTGCCCTATCTCGAATTTCTTTGGACGAATCCGTTTATCATGCCATCGCTTTGTTTTCTCTTTATAGAGGCGTGAATTTTCATAGGCAAGATAACGGAACTCCTCCAATTCGTTCAACTAATATTAACTTGATTAAGAATGACGAAATTTCCACCCCTTTCCTTTGATTCCCATGAACTTTTCAGCTCGATTCTTCATAAGTATGGATGGTTCCATCCAAGATTTCGTGGGAAGGGGCTCTTCTTGTGGTAACTTGATAGCATAACACCCCTCTGGTAATCCACTCATATCCGCGGTTTCTATACTTTGTTTGTTCGAAAGAATGTCCTTCATGAATTTTAGATATTTCGGCATTCTTTTGATAGCTTCAACAAACGGAATTTTAATCTCAACCTTGCTCACCATGTCATCGAACTTCTTGAATTCCAGGTCATTGTCCTTCTTTCTGACACGTGAAGGGTACGGTGGTGGAGGGCATGTATTAAGTTCCACTGGTTTTCTTGTCTGGTCATGTGTCTCGGCTTGGACACTCTTTGGTCTAACTACCTCCTCAACTGTATCTTTGATTATTTCTTCTCCCCTTTTTTCTGGAATAGGGATTGGTTCTGTTTCTGGTCTTGGGGGAGGTAGTTGTTTTCCACTTCACAGCTCAACTGCATGGCAAGAATCATCTCTAGGAGCAATAGTATCACTTGGGAGTTGCCCTTTTGGCCGGTTTTGTAATGTACTCGCCATATGTGATATAGTATGCTCTAGTTGCTTGATAATATTCTCTTGGGTTCGAACTCTCTGTTGGCTCTGATTCATTTTATTTTCAACGGTTTGCATTAATTGAGCCATACTGGACTTCAAGCTTGGGATTAGTTCCTTCCTTGCTAGTTGCATTGATTGTTTAGGTGCATCTTTCTTTGGTTCTTGACAAGCTTTCTCAACAATGGGTGCCTTTTTCTGAATAGGTTGTGGTCTATAGGTTTGAGGTTGGGGTTTATGATGAATCTCTTGCTTTCTGACCCAACTCTTTTGCTGTGGAGGTTGTTGATAATTAGTGTAGCTTTCTTGAGGATAAGTATAACCATTAGAGTAATAGTTATGTTGCGGAACGGAAGCTACAACTGAATTGTTCATACATCTCTCCCACACATGATTTCTTGATCCACAACCACGACATGAAGGAAATGCGCGTACTGTATTCACCTGAGCAATTATTCGGGCTTGTTCTTGTAGCTCTTCGAGTTGTTTAGCCAATTCTTTAAGCTTCAGAGATTCTGAATTGTCTTCTTTTTCTGCTCTCTTTGGCCAACTTCTCTCGTTCTCAAGAATTCTTTCCATCCCCAACTCATCTTCTTCAGGATCTAGTAACACAAAACCTGCGTTTCCTAACGAATCTGCTTTCTCTCTTGATTTATCATTAAGGCCTCCATAAAACAAGGTTAAATAATATTCCGGCGAGGATCTATGATATGGACATCTTGCTTTCTTTTCTTTAAATCGTAACCATGCTTCACCCAAACTCTCTCCGTCTTCCTGTATAAATTGTTCAAGCTCCAACATATCTTTTAAACGTCTACTAACCGGATAGAAGCGGTCTAGGAATCTTGTTTGAAGCTTGTCCCAATCTGGAATAACATGAGGGTATTGGGTATCATACCAATCGCTTGCACATCCGGTCAAGAAGAACTGGAACATCAGGTAGTACACTCGTTCCCTAGTAACTCCTCTTACGATATAAGCATCACAGATCTGCATGAATTTCTAAAATATATCGGATCGGATCTTGATGTGCAACTCCGCTGAATAATCCATGAGATGCGATTGAGTTAGCATCCCTAGATCAGGTTTGAATTTAGCGGCTTCGATTTCTGGAGCGCGAATTCCTCGTGGATCCACTCTGAATTCGATGGGTAGCTCAAGTCTCCTTGGGTTCTCCATCTGTAACTAAATCTGAAAAACAAAAACTAAAAACAAAAGCGTAAAATAGAACTAACTAAAATTAAAAGCACAAGATATATGCACAAGGACTAACGATGTAGTCCCCGGCAGCGGCGCCAAAAACCTTGTGGGGCCTAGGGTGTGATAAAATAAGATATAAATAAAGTGAAAATAACACCCTAAACTACACGGTTCTGCAAGTATACAGATCGTATGCAAGTTTTAGTTAATGATTAAGATTCGTTCCGCAGAGACTACAGAGGTTAGGAGAATCTTATGCAAATACCAAGTGCAAATATTTTAAAGATAGAACAACTAAACGCAATTAAAAGTAAAGACAAATAAAGATGGATTTGATTTTCTAATTAAACTAAATTAAAACTAAGAATTAAAAGACAGAAAATAAATACGAAAGAGTAGTGATATGAGAATATAGCTCGAGTTCTTAGCATGTAATCCCCACTAGCTTTGCCGTTATAAACATGTAAGGGTGAATTATGTAGTATTTCCCTAATCGGTCCCAATTCGCTATCGGTGGTTTAAAATAGGATTTACCTGTGTCAATAAGGTTTCCTAAGCAAACTTTTCCTGTAATTGGCCAATAGTCACAAGGACTAAACCATAGTGATTATCTAGCTAGGTTGGGTTGTCAGATCAGACCTAATACTAGACGTTATGTGCTAAACATGCAATTAAACACCGTTGTCAATGGTGACCTAATTACTAGATGGTAATTCTAATGGCTGCAGTCCACAAGAACACGGAATATAAATCCAAACACATAAACAGAGAATAAAAACTATAATTCTATTTAAAACATTAAATTCTCAAATTAGATAGATGTCAATCAAAACTAGGGTTCATACATATATGCTAAAATTCAAGCTAAAGAAATTTAGTTCATGAAAGAAAAGAAAGAAATTACAAATTTAAAGGTAGAGGAAGACATTGTGATGAACAGCTCCTTCCAGACTTCTCTCTTGTGTTGTAAGCTTCCTCTTGGTTTAAGTTTTCACCAAGGAGGATTTAAGAGTGTTAAGAGGCTGTATTTATAGTGTATGGGTTGACCTAATTCGTTTCTTGAAGATAAAGCTAAGTAATAGACTCCAAGCCCAACTCAAATTCGTAAGGAAATAAAGATAAACACTGCTGGACTGTTTTGGTCATATCTTCTTCGTTATTGGTCGGATTGAACTCCATAAGATACCAAAAGAATCGCAACAGAATTATCTCTTGCCCTATGAAAGGAATCTTCCAAATTCGGCCTATTTCTTAGGTAATAACTACTTCTTTAGGCGTGTGCTGCAGAAATTCAGATTAGGCAGCTTTTCCTTTTCCATAATTTTAGCCTTTGTTTCCTTTATCTCCAATTTCCATGTAAATTTCTTTCCATAAGTTGTTGTCTTTGACTTGTACTCTAATTAATCTCTATAATTATCTTTAAAGCTTCACACTAAATAAACAATTAAACCCAATATGCTCTAAAAATATTATGTTCCTAAATCAAGACTCAAAATAGGAAAATGCACTAAACTAAGCTAAAATAAACCTATAAACTAATAAATAAGCCTAAAATGATGTCTCGGAAGTATATTTTATTATCACAAATGAGGAGACATCAGATGTCATCCGAAAAATTGCGCAAGAAGACTTCAATGAAGCAAGCTTAGATGATGATCTTGATGAAGCCTTAGCACTTGAATCACAAGAGGAACTCGAGATTCCCCCTGAAGATGTTGCTGCATTAGGATCAAACGTACGAGAACTACTTCGAGAATCAGGTGACATTAAACCAATGAAACAACCATCTATAATATGTCCACCTGTTCTCGAAGAAAACCCACTTCCAGATCACCTACGCTATGCATATCTAGGTACGAATAAAACTTTGCCTGTTATTATTTCTGCTAACCTTTCAGGTCCTCAAGAGGAGAAGCTACTTCATGTACTTCGCGCAAACAAAGAAGCAATCGGATGGACTATTGCCGACATCAAAGGAATTAGCCCTTCCGTTTGCAAACACAAAATCATTCGCGAGAACGAAGGTGGGCGATCTATAAAGGGACAAAGAAGACTCATGCCAGCTATGAAAGAAGTAGTGAGGAAGGAAGTTATCAAGTTGTTAGACGCAGGAATTATCTATCTGATTGCTAGAAGAGATTGGGTTAGTCCAGTGCAATGTGTTCCAAAGAAAGGAGGTATCACAACCATCCTTAATGATCAAGGCGAAGCCATTCCATCAAGACCAGTTGTGGGGTGGAGAGTATGCATGGATTACCGAAGACTCAACAAAGCTACAAAGAAAGATCACTTCCCGCTACCATTCATTGATCAGATGCTAGACAAACTTGCAGGGAGAGAATATTATTGTTTCCTTGACGGATATTCGGGCTATAATCAGATTTGTGTGGATCCCCTCGATCAACACAAAACAACTTTTACTTGTCCGTTTGGTACTTTCGCGTATAGAAGAATGCCGTTTGGGTTATGCAATGCACCTGCCACGTTCCAGAGGTGCATGATGGCTATATTTTGGGACATGATTGATAAATATTTGGAGGTTTTTATGGATGATTTTTTGGTGTTTGGAGACAGTTTTGATGATTGTTTGAATAATCTTGAGAAAGTCCTTGTGAGATGTAGAGAAAAAGATCTTGTGCTTAATTGGGAAAAATGCCACTTCATGGTTCAAGAGGGGAATTGTGTTGGGACATAAAGTTTCGAAGGCAGGGATGGAGGTTGATCGTGCTAAAATTGAAGTTATCAAAACATTACCACCTCCAGTTTCTGTTAAAGGAGTGAGAAGTTTCTTGGGTCACGCAGGATTCTATCGAAGATTTATTAAAGATTTCTCCAAGATCGCCAAACCACTTTGTTCTTTACTTGAAAAGGACACTCCTTTTAATTTTACTGACGAATGTCTTCAAGCGTTTTTGTCTATTAAGGAGAAACTAATCTCCACACCTATTGTTATACCTCCTGACTGGAAAGCTCCGTTTGAACTTATGTGCGATGCTAGTAATCACGCTATGGGTGTTGTGTTGGGGCAGAGGAAAGACAAGATTTTCCACACGATTTATTATGCAAGTAAGACTTTTAACGCTGCCCAGATGAATTATACAGTGACGGAGAAAGAGATGTTGGCCGTGGTATATGCTTTTGATAAATTCCGTTCCTATCTGATTGGGAAGAAAACTGTTGTATACACGGACCATTCAGCTAACAGGTACCTTATGGATAAAAAGGACGCTAAGCCGCGTCTTATTAGATGGGTACAGTTGCTTCAAGAATTTGACATAGATATTCGAGACCGAAAGGGATGTGAAAATCAAGTTGTTGATTATTTATCAAGGCTCGAAGGATCTGATGCGAACAAAGAACCATTGTTGGTTAAAGAGATATTCCCTGATGAACAACTTTTTGCTATTAAACATGCGTTTGTGCCATGGTATGCAGATCTAGTCAACCTCATTGTGAGTGGTTGATGTCTCCCTAATTGTTCTTATTTTCGACCCTTAGGAGAGACATCATTTTTGGTGTTTATTTAATTAATTTGATAGACTTTTGGACTAAATATGCAATAATCCGGAATTTCCTTTTTATTTCTAGCATTTTTAAATTATTAAGCTTTTGCGCGTAATATTGGTATTTTTAGTGAAAAGTTTACAGGTTTTAGATGTTAGCTAGAAGAGGAATCCGAGGAGAAAGTCAAAGATCGTGATATAGAGTCAAGACTTGAAGATAAATCCCGAAGATATTATTTTTAGAGCTGAAAATCTGTTTTCCAGGTCATAGATTGCTGATTTCGAGGTGCTTAAGAGCTGATTTAGCCGCTGACCTTTGAAGAGAAAACGAGCCTTATCGAGTTACGGAAATTTAGCAACTGATTTCAAGTCAATCGGAGTCATAACGAAGCGGGAAAAACCGTTTTAGTGAAGGTGTATAAGCAGTTACGGGATTTTGGGCTTAGAATTTGGGCTTAGACATTTAATTAGTGTTTTATTATTAGGTCCAAGCCCTAATCCGTTTTTACACTTATAAAAGGAGCCTTTGACTTCTATTTTTCACACAATTCACATTCCACAAGATTAAACACCAGAGAGAAGCAACAGAAGGAAGAAAGAAGAAGCTGCAAGAACTGGAGAGGGTCTATATCTCCGTTCTCAGTCATTCCAATTCCTGAAATTAGGTTCTTTTTACATTTAATTTTGTAATCAAATATGAATTCCATTTCGTTTAATTTAGTTTTTCCATTTAATATGAGTTAAACATTCAATAGTGCTTGAGAACAATTAATGGGTGAATCCCAATCTTATTGAATTACGAATGTTGAATTTGGGTTTCTGTTAAATTAAATTAGATTGGGGCTTCTACTCTTTTCGATAAATTGAGATTATTTACTGTTTTTAGCGTCATGAACTAGGAACAGGTATTAGTATTTAGGCTATTCCAATTAGTGGCAATTGGATCATCCTAACGGAGGGTTTAAATACAGAACCATTTATTCAATCTAGGATAGAAGCTATTGATTTTGACGAACTTAGCTAGTTCTAGGGCCAATGAGGTAATAAGACTTAAACATCCAAAAGTGGATCATATTTACCCTGACGGGACTAGTGACACTCTAGGATCGCCTTATAGTCCACCCTGACGGGGGTATAAGGAATTTAGAATCCCGACCATTGTAATTGACCAATTTAGCCCTTAAACAACATAAGTTAGGAAATAGGATTGGGAGGATCCTTGCGTTCTCAAGTGCTACCTTCTCATACTGCGTTTTACATCATTTTACTTGCGTCTTAGTTTTTAATTGCATTTATAATTTGTCTTTCATTTAGTAGCTTTAATATAAAAAAAACCAAACAAACATATTTTCTTTACTTATTTTAAGTGCAACCAATCATTATCTGTTAAACATTGTAGTCAACCATCCCGTCCTTGGAACAAATCTGTTTTATCATCTATATTACTTGGGACAACCGTACACTTGTCGTTGTGGTTCGATTATTTATTGCATTTATTTAGAACACACAAAGGACCACCAAGTTTTTGGTGGACAACCGTACACTTGCGGTTGTGGTTCGATTATTTATTGCATTTATTTAGAACACACAAAGGACCACCAGTGGTGTATTCTCCAAGGATATCCACCCACAACAAAGACAAAGATTATCTCACCAGGCCAAACAGTATTATTGGGATGAACCGTACCTCTGGAAGATTTGTAGTGACCAAGTTGTTAGAAGATGTGTGCATGAAGGTGAAATGGAAAAGATCATTGCAAGTTGTCATAGTTCACCTTATGGAGGTCACTTTAAAGGTGATAGAACTGCATCTAAAATTCTTCAATCCGGATTCTATTGGCCTACCATACACAAAGATTGTCATCGTTTTGTCCAGTCATGTAAAAGATGCCAGTTCATCGGTAATATATCAAAAAGAGACGCGATGCCGCTTAACATATTCTAGACGTTGAAATCTTTGATGTATGGGGAATAGATTTCATGGGACCTTTCATCACTTCCCATGGAAATCTTTATATTTTGCTTGCGGTGGATTATGTATCAAAATGGGTAGAAGCAGTGGCAACACCAAAGAACGATGCTCAAACAGTGATTAAGTTCTTAAAAACAAACATCTTTTCAAGACATGGTACGCCACGTGTTCTCATCAGTGATAAAGGTACCCATTTTATCAACACTCCTCTGAGGAACTATCTTCGTAAGTTTGGAGTGAGACACCGCATTTCAAACGGTTATCACCCACAAACTAACGGTCAGGCTGAAGTTTCCAACCAGGAAATCAAATCTATTCTTGAGAAGACCGTGAATAAAACGAGGAAAGATTGGTATTTAAAGCTAGATGATGCTCTCTGGGCGTACATAACAACATTTAAAACACCAGTTGGGGCATCTCCATATCGCATGGTCTACGGCAAAGCGTGTCATCTACCTATTGAACTAGAAGCTCGAGCCTACTGGGCTATTAAAACTCTGAATCTAGACCCAGAATTGCCCGGGAAACAAAGGATGATGCAGTTGAACAAGTTGGAGGAGTTTCGTTATCTTGCCTATGAAAATTCACGCCTCTACAAGGAGAAAACAAAGAGATGGAATGATAAATGACTCCTCCAAAGCATTTCGAGAGATGACAAAAAGTTTTATTATACAACTCTCGATTTTCGAACTACCCAGGAAAGCTTAAATCCCGTTGGGGAGGACCTTACATTGTTACGAAAGTCACACCTCATGGAGCGAATGAAATTGAACATCCAACCGAGCAAAGGACATTCATGGTGAATGGCCAGCGTTTGAAGAGATACCATGACAGTGAGGACTTTGGGCGAGAGGAGACAATCCATCTCGTAGAAAGCGCTTAGCCTGATGTACACGTCCAACTCAAAGACGTTAAACAAAAGTGCTCTTGGGAGACACCCCTTGTTTTAATTGCTTTTTAGATTAGTTTTTTTTGCTTTGTAGTGTATAATATTAAGTTAGTGTATATTTTTAATTGTGTTTACAAGCTAATAGGAGAGAAAGGTAGTGTGTTATTGTGCAGGAATTGAGTTTGGGGTCAGAAAATTTCTTAGAAAAATTCGCAGGTAGGTGCGGTATACCGCACCTCATACGCGGTACACCGCACCTGGAAAAACCCGTACCACAGGTATGCTAGCTCGCGTTTTATACCGAGACGAAAATTTGGACACCTGATAGGTGCGATGCACCGTGGCTCAAGGGGGATATACCGCACGAGCCAAAAACCCGTACCACGGGTGAGATACCGTGGGTTTTTTTACGGAGACGAGATTTTGGACACGGGCAAAAACCCGTACCACGGGTTGTGTACCACGGGTTTATTGCCGAGACGAAAATATGGATCAACAGTAGGTGCGGTACACCGCGGCATAGATCCGATGCACCGCACTATGGCGGTTTGTGAGGTATTTGAGGCCCATTCAACTTCTTACCTTAACAAGATCAACCCTAGCCTCCACAATACGAATTTTTCAGACCCAAACACTATATATACATCTTAAAGCTTGTACAAACCTTCACAATTAACACAACAACAACACAAATTCTATCCTCCATCTTCCATAAACACCATCTCTTCATCAAATTCATCACACTACACCATTAAAACACCATCAAATTCAACAAGCTTTAAAGAATTCTTCCAAGATCCATCAAGAAACCTTTCTCTTTCATCAATTCCAAGCAACAACCTCAAGCTAAACCAAATTCTCTTAAACTTTTAATCCATCTTTGGTATAACTTGAGTTGTGGGTAAATCAAGCATGACTAACAGATCTGAAGCCATGGAATACAAGAGAAAGTGCTCTATCCTTGGGAAGAATAATAAATTGCCTGGAGACACCATTGAAAAGCCTATCACCATTGATGAGGCTACTGAAGAATCAAAAGAAAAGGCACCAACACAACTACTACCAAAGAAGTTAACTGCTAGAATGTCCATACCATCAAGAAGGCCTTTGAAGAAGATAAAAATTCATGACCAAGGTTCTTCTACTTCTTCCTCTGAAATTGATCATGATCTTCCTCCATGGGCTCTCAAATTACAACATGAAATCGAAAGATTACAAGAAAATAACAGAGAACTTTGGACGGAAGTCATTCAGATGCAATCACAGCTGGAAGATTTTACCTTGGAAAGGGATATTGATAGTTATACCGATCCCTCGGCTTCGGAAGAGGAGGAGGACATAATGGATCTCTATGGCCAGCCAGGTAAGTCATTCTAATTATCTTAGTAGTTTGTATGCATTAGGTAGTTTAGTTAGTTTTAATTTTAAATTTTATTTTTCTTGAGTCTTTTTCGAGTCGTGGGGACACGGCTCACTTTTGAGTTAGGGGTGGGGATTCGTTGTCCTCATCTTCTTTTTGTTTTTGCATAAAATTTAAAAAATTTAGGTTGAATTAAGGCATAGAATATTTTGAATGTACCTATTTGAGCATGATTTTATTAGGTCAATGATAGTAAGTAGTATGTGTTGGCATATAGCCTCCCTTAATAGGTTGTTTTAATGTGACAAATCCTCTTGTATTTAGTGTGCTAATTACTATTGTTATATACATTCTATCTTGCACTCTAATTCATCAAAAAGCACATTCTTTATCATTTAGATCAAAGCTTTATTGTTTTATCTTAAGAAAATAATTCTCATACAAATAGTTTTAACCTTATCTTTGTGTACATTGAGAATTAGCTTTAGTGATCAACTACAAAGTTTATTAGAATGATGTTCTCTACAACTCTCGTGAAGAAGGTTTTCTAATCCGAGCATCATAGTAAAAGATATACTCACTAGAAGGTGTTTTAAACCTTTGGTGCGGTACACCGGAGTTTATGTGCGGTACACCGCAGCCCACGGACTACACCACGGACCAGGGGGCTAGCCCGTCAGAGAGCAAGTGATTTTAGCAAGCTTGGTGCGGTACACCGGACCAACCCTGCGGTGCACCGCAAATTAGGGTTTCCTGCAGCAAAATGAAGACAAAAGGAATATATCTGTTGGGGATATTAATATATCCGTTGGAGACAAGTCTTATGACCGTTGGGAGCATTTTGCAGCTATAAATTGAAGGTCTTTCAAGGATACAATTACACCTTCAACCCATATACACTTAGGGGCTTAATTGTTATCATCCAAGATGGTGTCAAGAGCTATAATTGTCATATCCACTCAATTAAGGAGTTAATCCAAGGAGCTTCAAAGTTATTATCAACTCAAGAGAAGTGTTAAGCTTATAGTTATATCATCTCTTTAGGAGTTCATTAGCAAAGTTGTTTCACCCTTTAAACACTTTGTATTTATCCTCTTAATTCTAGTTCTTGTAATAGATAGGTTAAGAGAGAATTTGAGTATCGGGAGTATACTCGGTGTCCTTGTGTTGTGATTACACAAGAGTTTCCTTCGTGGTTTCGAAGAGGTTGTCCTTCGTGTTATCGAAGAGGTTGTAAGGGTTATTGTGTTCTCGACCCGGTTAAGAGAGACACGGGAGCTTAGTGAAAAGCTTGAAATCCTAAGGAGGCTTCCTTAGGTAGTGGATGTAGGGAAACCGAACCACTATAAATCGTGTGTATCTTTCTATCCCTACTCTATTTACTTTCTGCACTTTATATGTTCGATAATATGCTTATATGAATAGTTTGATAATATTGTCTTTTAGGATTATCTAGTTCTTCACTATTTAGTTTGCTAAAACAATAGGATTCAAATTAGCTTTTAATTTTATTTACTTGAAATAAAATTAGCCGATTAATTTCCATTGTCCTATTCACCCCCCCCCCCCCTCTCTAGGACTTTCAATTGGTATCAGAGCCTAACTCTACGTGAATAGCTTAACCGTTAGTAGAGAAAACGATTTGGAATTTAATCTTTTGGAAGAGTTGTTTTCTACACAACCTCCACTCTTTGTAGGTGATCGTTACTTTGCTTGGAGGAAACAAATGGAAGAATTAATATACGAAAGAACGCTCAAATCTCGAAAAAGGAAAATCCGGTGATTTCTTTTCTTTATCTCGTATATATTTTTGCGTTCCTCCTTATGGCTTGTGTTTATGATTATGATTTGGTTTTGATTTGATTAGTTGTGTTTATTGTTATCTTTGGATAGTATCTTGTGATACTAATCATTGTTTTAATGTTATTAGTGATATTGCATCTAATTCTCATGAATGATGTTTTTGCACTTTGGCTCTTAGAATTTTGGTAATTGCATTTTAGTCCCCAAAATTTTCAAAATTGCCTTTTGACCCCTCATATTTATTAAATTCTCCAAAGTGTCATAGTTTGGACTTCATAATCTTTCACATGTAAAAATTGCCATTTTTGTTCATATTTTTGAAAAATTGCATTTTTAGTCCCTACTATGTGAAATTGCTTTTTAGTCCCTCAACGATTATAAATTGCACTTTTTATTCTTTCAAGTTTTTATAAATTTTAAAAGTGCCTATTGATTCTTTTTATCGTTGACAAAAGGGAAAAAGATCAAAGATGTTAGTTTACACTTTCAAATCTTAAATTATCTTTGAACACAAATTTGCATTTTCTATGTCTTTTAGTAAGGGTGAGTTTTTAAAAGAAATTGTTTTTCAAAATATTTTTCCGACAATCTTTTGAATTTCCCATAGCATTTCAAAAATGTTTTTATGCATAGAATTATGGGGAATTACTCCATTAATTGGTCGTTAACTCATTTGATGAAATTGTTTAGCCTTACTATCTATATCTTGTGATTGCTCTATTTCGTTTATTAAGTTCTAAATTTGGATTTTTGGTTTTGAGTTGCTTAAATTATATGTTTCGGATTTTATATTGTTGTGTTGATGTTGCTAACAATATTCTTGATGATATAGGTGTTATTGCACTCTTAGTCCTTGATCCTTATCAAATTGCATTGTGTTTACTATAGGTTGAAAAATATTGTTTTGAGGTCCCTATAGTTTGAACAAATTACACTTAGCTTTCTTATGTTTGAAAATTGCACTTAGGTCCTTAAAGTTTTTCGAAATTGCATTTAGTCCCTAAACTTTTGAAAAATGTATTTTGACCTCTCTACTTTTCAAAAATTGTATTTTACCCCCGTGATTTTTTAAATCGTTCAAATTTTCTTTTTGGTAAAAAGGGAAAAATTATAGGTCAAACATTTTCAAAATTGAAACAAACACTCTATGCATTTTGTGAGGGGGAGTTTTCTTTATTTATCCTTAAAACTCATATGCTTAGGTTAATCGTTTGTACTACTCGTTTATCTTAGTTGCACTAATCGTTTGTGTTGTTAGAAAGCTTACAAGATGAAAACCTCGATCAAGAAGTTGGTAAAATGTCTCTATCCTTTATCTCTCTCCTTCATCTTGTTTCATGCTTCACATTGTTGATCTTTATGCATTTAAAAAATTAAAATGTTTTAATTGCTCTAAACGCTTGGACTCCTTATATCATTGTTTAAAATCTATTCACTTGAGTTCTTGCTCTTCTATGTTTAGTTGTTTGATATTATTTTATTATCCCGTCTTTTTGATGAAGACAAAGGGGGAGAAATATGTGCACTAAAACTTTCAAAATTGCACTTTTTAATACTCACAAATGCATTTCATATCTTTTCTTCATTTTTTACTTAAATGCTTATTGTGAGGGGTAGCTATATTTCATAAGAGCTTAAACTTTCATATCATTCCTAAGGTGTTTTAGTGAAGGATTTGTCATCATCAAAAAGGGGGAGATTGTTGGCATATAGCCTCCCTTAATAGGTTGTTTTAATGTGACAAATCCTCTTGTATTTAGTGTGCTAATTACTATTGTTATATACATTCTATCTTGCACTCTAATTCATCAAAAAGCACATTCTTTATCATTTAGATCAAAGCTTTATTGTTTTATCTTAAGAAACTAATTCTCATACAAATAGTTTTAACCTTATCTTTGTGTACATTGAGAATTAGCTTTAGTGATCAACTACAAAGTTTATTAGAATGATGTTCTCTACAACTCTTGTGAAGAAGGTTTTCTAATCCGAGCATCATAGTAAAAGATATACTCACTAGAAGGTGTTTTAAACCTTTGGTGCGGTACACCGGAGTTTATGTGCGGTACACTGCAGCCCACGGACTACACCACGGACCAGGGGGCTAGCCCGTCAGAGAGCAAGTGATTTTAGCAAGCTTGGTGCGGTACACCGGACCAACCCCGCGGTGCACCGCAGATTAGGGTTTCCTGCAGCAAAATGAAGACAAAAGGAATATATCCGTTGGGGATATTAATATATCAGTTGGAGACAAGTCTTATGACCGTTGGGAGCATTTTGCAGCTATAAATTGAAGGTCTTTCAAGGATACAATTACACCTTCAACCCATATACACTTAGGGGCTTAATTGTTATCATCCAAGAAGGTGTCAAGAGCTATAATTGTCATATCCACTCAATTAAGGAGTTAATCCAAGGAGCTTCAAAGTTATTATCAACTCAAGAGAAGTTTTAAGCTTATAGTTATATCATCTCTTTAGGAGTTCATTAGCAAAGTTGTTTCACCCTTTAAACACTTTGTATTTATCCTCTTAATTCTAGTTCTTGTAATAGATAGGTTAAGAGAGAATTTGAGTATCGGGAGTATACTCGGTGTCCTTGTGTTGTGATTACACAAGAGTTTCCTTCGTGGTTTCGAAGAGGTTGTCCTTCGTGTTATCGAAGAGGTTGTAAGGGTTATTGTGTTCTCGATCCGGTTAAGAGAGACACGGGAGCTTAGTGAAAAGCTTGAAATCCTAAGGAGGCTTCCTTAGGTAGTGGATGTAGGGAAACCGAACCACTATAAATCGTGTGTATCTTTCTATCCCTACTCTATTTACTTTTCGCACTTTATATGTTTGATAATATGCTAGTATGAATATTGTGATATTGATTATCTAGTTTATCTAACATATTGTCATCTAGAGTAGTAAGAGATTAGAAACTCGTTTTACTTGTATCACTTATATATCGAACCTCTTAGCTTATCCATTGTATGATCCCTTAGGAGTTTGATATATTAGTTGACTTAGAAGTTTCTTTCTTAAACTTATAATTGTACAAAAGATTTTTAATTAGGCATTAATCTTATTAGTAATCCTATTCACCCCCCCTCTAGGACTTTCAATCTTATTAGTAATCCTATTCACCCCCCCCCCCCCCCTCTAGGACTTTCAGTATGTTTTTGAAAGATGCAACAAATTTGTTTAGGATGCATGTATGAAAACAGGAAATAAAGGATAGGAAAGTTATGAGCAATGCTAAGAATTCACGTTGAAACTTAGGGAGAGTTATGTGGTGTGTAGAACGTGAGGTTTGAAATTAGTTGAAAACCCACATATCTATGAACTAATAATGAAAACATAACGAAATCCGGTAGTTAGAAAAATGAATAAGGCGGATCTTTCATGATTAAAACACTTGAAGCCTTTTATACCTTCTCACCCTTTTATTTGATTATTGTTATTATCCGTCTTAGACCCTCTGAGCCTTTCTAAAGCCTTTTATTAAAACACATTATAATCCATATCCTTAGTTTGTAGGACTTATCTATATGACCCGCACTCGAATCGCAAAACCTGAGACAACTCGTTTTAGAGCTTGAGTTTGGGGTGGTGGGTTTCATCATGAGGGAACATTGGGTTGTGGAAATTATATTTGTGATTTTATTGATGATGAAATTATTGTAACCCTTTGTCGGGGTAATAGTGAATGGAAAAGAAGCTACGAGCTAAATTTGCCAATAAGGGCATAAAAAGAATATATACATGAGAAAAATAGCGTGATATCTCGAACATCAAATAGAGAATCATAGCTATACAAAAGAAAGATTGATCTGAAAAGAAAATATATATTCGGACCGGCAAAGTGGAACTTTTGTATATAATCATAAAAGGTTTTAATTGGGATTATTGGGGATGCATATTAAAAGCATCAATAAATTGGGTTGAGTAAGAACATCTTCGAGTGAAAACTCAAGCTCTAGGGCGATTCGTTGATGGTTAGTGAGGAGAGAGCCAAAATCTCACTTTTCATTATCCAAATATACCACACCCGTCCTTAAGCCACGTTATAACCAAAGACCTTAGGATTTCTAACTACTAGGTGGAGAAACAATTGAGCTATTAGGTAATAGGTAAGTGGGCCATTTAATGCTATATTAGGACCTATGATCAAACTATAGCCATGAACATGAACTAAGTTGTCATCCTCTCCTTCTGGCATTGCAAACTTAATCTTGACTAGAATTTATGGATTGTTGGTTATGCATGTATATTAAGTATATTTGTTCATTATTTCTTGAGCATTACTACATGAGACTTTTTAGATATTTATGCTCTAGGATCATTCATTATATTATGTTCTTATTCTCCTCCGACTTCTTCTTCTTGTTTATTTGACTACCCTTCTGTTCTTTACTTTTATTGTATCGGGACGATACAACTTTGAGTTGGGGGTCTTGATGTCTCCTCATTTGTGATAATAAAATATACTTCTGAGACATCATTTTAGGCGTATTTATTAGTTTATAGGTTGATTTTAGCTTAATTTAGTGCACTTTCCTATTTTGAGTCTTGATTTAGTAACATAATATTTTTAGAGCATATTTGGTTTAATTTTTTATTTAGTGTGAAGCTTTAAAGATAACTATGGAGATTAATTAGAGTCCAAGTCAAAGACTACAACATATGGAAAGAGATTTGCATGGAAATTGGAGATAAAGGAAACAAAGGCTAAAAACATGGAAAAGGAAAAGCTGCCTAAATCTGAATTTCTACAGCAACGCCTAAAGAAGTGGTGATAACTCCAACAAGGAAGCTGATTTTGGAAGATTCCTTTCATAGGGACGTAGATAATTCTGTGACGATTCTTTTGGTATATTGTGGAGCAAAAACCGACCAATAACGAAGAAGATATGCTCAAAACAGTTCAGCAGTAATTATCTTTATTTCCATACGAATTTGAGTTGGGCTTGGAGTCCATTACTTAGCCTCTCTTTCAAGAAACGAATTAGGTCAACCTATACACTATAAATACAGCCTCTTAACACTCTTAAATCATCCTTGGTGAAACCTGAAACCAAGAGGAAGCTTACAACACAAGAAAAGAAGTCTGGAAGGAGCTGATCATCATTATGTCTTCTTCTACCTTTGAATTTGTAATTTCTTTCTTTTATTTCATGAACTAAATTTCTTTAGCTTGAGTTTTAGCATATATGTATGAACCCTAGTTTTCATTGACATCTATCTAATTTGGGAATTTAATGTTTTAAATTGAATTATTGTTTTTATTCTCTGTTTATGTGTTTGGATTTATATTCTGTGTTCTTGTGGAGTGCACCCATATAGAATTACCATCTAGTAATTAGGTCACCATTGACAACGGTGTTTAATTACATGTTTAGCACATAACGTCTAGTATTCGGTAGATCTGACAAATCAACCTAATTAGATAATCACTATGGTTTAGTTCTTGTGACTATTTACCAATTACAGGAAAAGTTTGCTTTGGAAGCCTTATTGACACAGGTAAATCCTATATAAAACTACCTAGCGTAATTGGAACCGATTATTGAAATACTACATAATTCACCCTTACATGTTTAGAACGGAAAAACTAGTGGGGATTGCATGCTATTGACTCAAGCTATATTCTCATACTACTTCTCTTTCGTATTTATTTTCTGTCTTTTAATTCTTAGTTTTAACATAGTTTAATTTAGTTTAATCAAAAACCAAATAAATATCTATTTGTCTTTACTTTTATTGCGTTTTATTTGTTCTAACTTTAATTATTTGCACTTGATTATTGCATAAGATTCCCCTAACCTTCGTAGTCTCTGCGGAACGAATCTTACTTATTTTCTAAAACTTGCATACGATCTGTATACTTGCAGAACCGTGCTCAGTCTAGGGTGATTATTTTCTTTTTATTTATATCTTATTTTATCACACCCTAGGCTCCACCAATTTTCATCACCCCCTTCAATGGCCTTAAATCCTCTTGCTTCCATAATATTTGTAAATATTTTATTCATTTGTTCTACTTGTGTACCTAATATTTGATTGAAGCCTCTTGTTCTCTCAACTTCTTGTTTTGTGTATGAATATTACCCGTCATAAGATACATGAAATTCTTTAATTGCTTATCTCCTACTAATCCCTCTTGAGGATGTTGTGGTAAAGCCTTCTGAGTTAAAGAATCCGTATAAGTATCATTGGCGGGTTGTTGTGGATGAGCATGTTGATTAAAATTCTGATTCCCTTGATATGGATTCTGACCTCTCAGTTGGTAAGAGTTATTTTGGGAACGAGGTTGATATTTACCTTGATTTGCGGCCCCTCTGTGGATATGAATACTGCATACCTGGATGAATTATGTTACCAAATTGGTAATTTCATCGGTTGGATATGAAATAGACAGATGCTGGATTTCCTTCACACTCTTCCCATGTATGATTCAGTACCTCACAATGTGGACAACCTTGTGCCTCTTGCACTACATTTGTTGCTGCTACATTCTGATGTCTTTGTATCTCAAGTTTAATCTCTATAAATTGATGTTATAAAGTAGTTAATTGAGCTAAATTAGCAATCTCTGCATCGAATCAAAGTGTACCTTTGGTATTTGTAATGGGAGCTCGCGAAAGTGGCCAACTTCTTTCTGTTTCTATAATACGTTCGCTACCTTCAGCGGCTTCTGTAGGATCGATGGATACAAATCCTCCTCTTCCAAGATTATCTACCCTCAGTCTACCTTCTGCATTAATACATTGATAAAACATTGCTAATTGTAAAGATGGGGTGTAACCATGAAGCGGACATCTAGCTAACTTTTGTTGAAACTTTGTCCATGCGTCACCAACTTCTTCTCCATTCTCTTGGCAAAACTTGGAAAGCTCTATCTGATCTTTGAGTCTCATGCTCTTCGAATAAAAACAGTTAAAGAATATGCGACTTGAAGTTCTGCCCAAGTATTAAGTGTACCAGGTGGTTGTCTATCTAGCCAATCACCAGCTTTGCCGGTCAAAAAGAACAAAAACATGTGACAATACAGTTGCTCGCGTGTAATGCCCAGAGTAATATAGGCATCACAAATTTGCATGAACTTTTGAATCGCTCTTACCGGATCTTGAATTGGTGACTGAGCATACCAGGATCGGGCCTGAACTTTATGTTTTGGATTTTTGGAGGACCATAACCTAATGGTTGAACTTGAAAAGGTACTCCTAAGCCTTGGAGATATTGGTCATGACGTATATTGATTCTGTTATCTCTAACTGGTGGTACTCGAGGAGCAAGTGGTTGTACACGAGGGTTAGTGATTGACGTTGATCGTCATTAAGATTAAGATCATCCCCTCGTGGTAGTACTTTTTCCTCTCGTAAATCATTGCTTTTCTTTGTTCTCGTTCTTCTCTCAAGCGTCTGTTATAATCAATGAAACAACTTTCGAGATTCTCGAGCATACACTAGAACCTGAAAGAGACAAAAAGAACCAAAAGCGTAAATCTGAAAAATAACTAAAAACTACTACTACTAAAAATTAAAAACCCACACACTAACGAGATACAAGTCACAGGCAGCGGAGCCAAAAACTTGGTGTCGCATAGGGTGTGATAAAATATGATAAATAAATAGACCAAACGATGCACTAACGCCCTAGACTAAACACGGTACTCACTGCAAGTATCACAAATCGTACGTTAGTTTTAATGATAAATACAAATTTGTTCTCAGGGACTTAGTGTGTTATACGAATGGGTAACAAAATAGCTTAGCAGAAAACAGTTAAAGACAAGAAAGTAAATAAATATGATTGATGAGGAGATAAGATTAACTAAATTAAACTAAAGACAATAAAATAAATATGAGAGAATAAGATGAGAGAGATATAGCTCAGTTGCTAGTATGCACTAATCCTTCTATTTCTTCTACTAGTTAATAAGGGTGATAATAGCTCTTAGATAAGTAGCCAGGATTCTAAATTCCTCCTAACCCCCTCCGGGTAGACTTAGGTGGCGACCTAACAACTACCAAGGGACTTAACTAAGGTGGTCCTACGACACTAGGTTCTTAGATGAGACAGTCCTGTAAATAATGATCGGTGATTAGTAACAAACCCTAATGACTATCTACTTAGGCAAGCCCTTCCGGATCACTACTGCACACTAGACGCGTATGTGATGTTTCAATAATTAGACACCCCTTCTGGGTGACCATCTAACTACTATTAGCACAACCCTAATTTGTTCAGGATTAAGACACACAATAGATCAAAGCACATAAAACAAATATATGGTTAAGAAGTTGGAATCAATTCAAAAGAGTTTTTCCAAACAAACTTTAGATAGAAGAAAATAGAATTCAA
This sequence comes from Nemophila menziesii, assembly GCA_029959085.1. Classification (NCBI taxonomy): domain Eukaryota; kingdom Viridiplantae; phylum Streptophyta; class Magnoliopsida; order Boraginales; family Hydrophyllaceae; genus Nemophila; species Nemophila menziesii. Next base: position 7,053,361 of record JARWIR010000017.1, on the reverse strand, counting down.
ATATTATACATATGCAAAACCCAAGCTATGGGAAAATTAGTTCATACTAGAAAGAGATAAAGTAAAATAAAGATACATACTGTTAACTTACTTCTCTTGACTGATGAATAAACTTAACGTTTACTGGTGGGAGGCTAAGGACTAAGAAAGGACATGTTTACAATGATAAGAGGGTGTATTTATAGGTGTTTAGGAAGTCGTAGGTCGGATTTCTTGGAGTAGGAGGCAAGAAATTGGACTCTTTTCCACATCAAATTCGTTTCCTAAAATATAGGAGATAGGATAAACAGTTGTTGTCTTGTTCTGGTCATAAATCCTTCGTTATTGGTCCAATTTTCGGCTACTTAATATCAAACGACCGCGTCGAAAAGATCTACACTTTTCCTTTAGATTGCTCTTCCAAATTTCCAGCGGATTTTGAGTTATTTTCACTTTAGTGGACGTAGCTGCAGGATTTCAAATTTACTTGGCAACTTTTCCTTTCCTATTCTATCTCTACTTCCTTTTATCTCCAATTTACATCCATATCTTATTTCCGTATCTCTTTATAATTTATTTGACATCTAATTAATTTTCAATTATATCTTTAAAGTTTCACACTAAATAAATAAATTAAACTCAATATGCTCTAAAAATAATAAATCATTAAATCAAGCCAAGAAATAGGAATTTATCAAAATACGAATAAAAATCTAATATTAATTAACCAAATACACCTAAAATTATGTCTCCAACCTAGATTATTATATCACAAACAGGGATACATCACCATGGTATCATGCGATTGTTATTAGCAAGATGGAAGACACATATAACGCTAAAGAAAATTAATCGGCTGACAGGATTTTTTGGTCATGTCACATTTAAATATGTTCTGGGGCGACTAAACAGACGTGCATACAATCTTGCGAAACACGCTAGGCATACAACCACAGAACGTGTTCGAGAAACAAGTATTAACTGGAGCAAATTATTTAGTAGAAGAAGAACTAAATGATGATGGTGAGGATGTTAGTTTTTTGGGTTTATCTGGCCCAAAAAAGAGATATTCTTTTGATAATATAAATGATTTTATGCAATTTTTCTATTACTCGGGTTTGTAGGTTAAACTCGGAGAATTGTTGAGTATAGTCAGTGAATATCTTAGTGTACTCAGAGAATTGTCGAGAATACACAATGACTTTTTTCGTACTCGGTAATTTGCGTACTCTATGAATCACTAAGTACACCTCGTGTGTCGGTGGTAGGCGATTGGTGGTGGTTTGAGATGAACTCTATCAATAATCAGTGAATATCAGAGTACTCTGTAACATATCTGAGTACGTCTCGGGTGGAGTCGGCGACGATGGTTGATCGATAGTGGCTGGAGATAAATAATAACAAACCACGTGTTCTTTATTAACGATAAAATTAATATTTGTATTTTTAATGTTTGGTACGGTATCGTTGAGAAAAAACCAATCTATATGTTCTATGATAAAGATAAAATTGATCTCTAAATTTCATAGCTCAATAAAAAAAATTGCTTTTGGTTAAGGATTTCAGGTGAATAAATTTTTGAAATTAAACCGTAATTTAACCACGTCCCTGTCTAATTAAATAAAAGGTAAGAATTTCATCCAATATTGGATAATTCAATATATAAATCATGATCATTGGATATAATAACAAGACACATGTCTATAGATTAGTTTATGTGGATTTTTTTTGGACCGTTTATGTGATTCTTAAAACATGGGTTATGTGTTAGGGTGACTAACGGGCGTTACGGTCCAGTTTCGTGTCGGTCCCTAGCGGTCTCGGTCCTTATCGGTCCGTGCCGCTTACCGTACCTAGGTTACCGGTCCCGGTCCGTGCCGTTACTTGGACTTGGGATGTTGAGAACCTGACCGTTAAGGGGACCGCTTAAACCGGTGCCGGTGCCGGTCCGGTCCGGTCCGGTCCTTAGCGGTGCTTACCGGTTTTTTTTTAAAAATTTTTGGGTTGGTTTATTGGGTTTAATGGGTTAAGGGATGGACTATTGTACATAAATGGGGTTTTGGGCTATTGGGTTATGCTGGCATAAATGAGTTTTGGGCTTTTGGGCTATTGGGTTAACACAAGGGATGGGCTAAACTAATTTAAAAAAAAACTACACGGGCCGGTTCCGGTCCCTAATAAAAATCCAACCTGCAAGAACCGGACCGCTGGAGGCGAATTCGATTCGTGCCGTGCCGCTGTTGCCCGGTCCGGTCCGTAGGACCGGTTTACCCGAACCGTTAGTTACCCTGAGTTATGTGTCATAATTTAAATGACTAATCTTAATATTTGGTTCGTTAAATATTGAATTGAAGAATTTTCTTAAAATAAAATTTAAAATATTTGATGACTATTTAAAAAATTCTATAAGACACGAAAATAGGTAATTTAAACCGTAATTTAACCACGTCCATGTCTTATTAAACTAGAAGTCTTTATACCAATTCACTATGAATCAGAAGTGTTCAGAAAATTTATGACTTCTCAATTTCTTATATAAAGAATCAATAAAGAGGCGGTTTAAACTAGTAATCTCATAAACCTAGAGATGGTAGACTGGGCAGATCTTCAATATGACCTTTTATATGAGATCGGAAAGCGCCTGACTTCAATCGAGAATTACATTGCAGTTTGCAGATCATGGAGAGCTGCTGTTTACTGGGACAAGCCTAAAATTTTTGACAGCCCGATCTTCATGCTTCCACGGAAAGAAGGAGCCCAATCAGCAAGACAGAGAGATAGAGTGTGGAGTACATCAATGGGACTCTTAGACCTAACTGAAAATAGAAAAGAATCATCACCAGACATGCCGGTATTTTTCAGCTTTTCATCTGGTACAACTCGTAAGATTTACTTACCTGAAGCTACCAAAAGATACTGCAAACAATGTAAAGATGGTTGGCTTTTTATAGTTGAAAAAGATGGGTACCACACAAGTGTTTTGCACCTATTGTCGCGTGTTCAAATACATCTCCCACCTCTCCCTTGGCCTTATTTCGACTTTTGCAGAGGGGTTGATATATGTGAAAATCCAGACTTAAACTCAGACATTATTGTTAGTTTGATATGGTCGCATCACGTGTTTTTGTATAAGTCAGGAAATAGCTTTTGGACTAAAATAAATAAATGGGATATCGGGATTATCTCAATAATTTATCACAACAATTACTTGTATGCAATGGATCTTCGTTTTAGAGTTGCAAGATGTGATGTTAATGGGCCAAACCCAACTCAATGGCAACAAACCTTTGATTGTTGTCTCCCACGAGAACCACTACAACCGATGCAAGGTTTTATTTCAGCTAGAGAAGCATTTCTAGTTGAGTTTTCAAATAAAGTGTTAGTTGTTCGTAGATGGATAGATTACTGGGGTTTACGGGAGCCTCATAAAACTAAAAAATATGAGGTTTTTGAGGTGAAAAAGGATGACGATGATGGTGTTAAGTGGGTGGAGATTAAGAATTTGGGAAACAAAGCTATATTCTTGGGCTTTGACTTATCATTTGTGGTTGAGTGTTCAAAGAACAATAACTATAAGCCTAATTGCATATATTTTTTGGATGATCTATATTATAACTCTAATAGCGACGGCAAAGATACGGGTATTTATCAATTATCAGATGGAAGCATTACACCTTTGTTTGATGACGAGAAGAAACGGCGCAAGGTTGAAACAGCGATATGGACTGTACAAAGTTCTTCATAGGTATGACGATGTAGTTAATCTACTTTTCTTGAACTTTTTTAAAAGTGTTTGATCTCTAGTACTCTTTTCTTTATGGCAAAACAAAATTTATATTAAGAGAATAATCTAGAATGGTTTAACCTACCCAGATAAGTAAAAAAGTATTACAGTCATTATACAAAACAAACAAAACAAAAACAAGATCATTACTACAAATCTTTTAAAGTTCATAGAAAAAGATATCTTTAGAGACGACGTGTGACATGTTATAGAGATTGACAAGTAGTCATTAGAGACGACATAATTCGTCGGTAAAGATGTCGTCGCTAATGACTATTAGTCATTAGAGACGAAATCGGTCGTCTTTATTGTTGTTTTATTATTAGAGACGACTTGTTTGGTTTCCATTTGATAGAATTTAATGGATTTAAACAATTTAATACAAAAGGATTTATTTGTTTACCTCTTGAGAGCAGCGGAAGAAGGAACAAGAATCGGATTGCTTCGATCACGGATCTTCTCACAGTGAAAAAAAAAATTTATACACAACCTAAGAGCCTTAGATATTCTCTTTATGATTTTTGTGTGTATTTCTTATGAGCAGAGTAGAAGAAAATGGAGAAGATATAATTAAGCGTTGATATGAAAAAGAATTGTATCTGACTTCTAACTCCTATATGAGGATTTAGTGGGTTAGTTTATTTTTCTTATCAGATAAGAACCAAATAACCCACGTAAGATATATATATAACTCCTAAAATGTATCTTGAATTTTTAAATTCAAAAAGAACAAACAATTAATAACTGAATTCTGGCGGACAAAGAAAATCAAATTAAATAAATATAAGATATATTTATTTTATTTATTTATTTCTTTCATTCTCCCACTCGCCATAATGAAGTTATATCTTATCCATAGAATTCACATCTCATTACATCATATCTTCCCATATACACACCTGAATCAAAATATCATCATACTTGGCAAATACGTCGTCCGACCGGCAAGCATACGGGCATACGTTAATAATAACCTGTTAGGGTACATAGTTGCTCAAAATAGTTTCATCCGTTACGTATCCTGCAGTACCCCAGACTAACAATATGTTGTATCTTATTATAGTAACTTTGACCCCTTCAAATTTATATCACAACTTCTATGTGAAAAAGAGTTCACTATTATTTCGTTTATGTGTCTCACTATCATGTTATAGTCCGTATTGACTTACATGATCGGTTAACCTGCAAGCACACATTTCATACACAATTGTAGTCTTCCTTTTACACTTATATCCTTTTATATTGATTAAGTTGCTTTCCAAAATATACCCCATTAGACTGAATCATTCATGATCATTAGTAATGTGTTCAAAGTAGCATACACCTAATCAAGATATCAAGATATAGTCAAAAGTAATAAGGGCACAAATCAAAGGTATCACAAGGTGAAGAAATAGGGATCAATTCTTCACTTCCTTTTGGTCGAAAGCACACGTGGTATGACATACGTGTTATGGTATTATTCGTATATCTCAAATTGTATGTCACAATTTTACAAATACCATACAGATATATAATTAGACAAGCCTCGTTTGCCTTAGATGAATTCTTCGATCGATCAACCCTTCTATGAGATCAATCAAGCAATTCATATCTGGCTATTATAAACTAAGTAAACAGTGGGATTCTACTTCGATCATAATATAAGTTTAACATGGTTTATCCATGTTTATGATCTCATCTTAACACTTAGTTAAGGCGACTATCTTAACTCAACTTATTTTAAGGGTTCTTCACTACTATGAGTTAGTCTCATCTTTGCACACTTCTTATGCCAAAGGCGATTGCCCGTGTGACAGGGCCAATCTCAGTCTATAGGAAATACATACTTACAAAATCACACGCAATATATATAATACATATCAAACTTGATATTATTAAAAGAGTAAATAACACTTTTGCCCCCTGGGTTTATACGCGATTGACAGGTTGCCCCCTAAGTCTTAAAATGCGCCTCGATGCCCCCTAAGATTTAGTTTTGTGACCCGTTACCCCCTACTGCGTGTTCCGTTCATTTTCACCGTTAAAAGTGACGTGGCATTTCCATGTCACATTTTTTTTTAATCCAGATGTTAATTATCTGTTTAATTAAGTTAAAACAGGGATAAAAAAGAAATTTTATATATAGTTTTTATAATATTAAATATAAATAATAAAATAACCACCCCCCACCCCACCGCACCCCCTACCCCCCCCCCCCCCTCCCCTCTTCTTCTTCCCCGTTCTTCTTCTTCTTCCCCAACTACACCTCTGGTTCTTAAAAAAAAAAAATCAAGCAACATAAGCTTCTCATTGAGCAGCTTCTCCAGATCTTTGAACCATGGAGCTCGATCTTGAACGCAAACGCCGCTGCTCAGAGCATCATGGAGTTCCTCTTTGATTCTTGGGCAGGAGAGCTCGCCGGACTTCGACGCCATTGCAGCGGAGAAGAACGATCTGCTGTATTCATGATATATTGCAGCTTAGGTAGAATAATAGCTTAGATTCACGAACTCAGCACCATGGATTCACGAACTCATCACCAGATTATCTTCTCCGATGCTCAGATTCACGAACTCGGCACCATACAGTCGTGAACTCAGCCCCATGGATTCACGCTATATTGCAGCTTCTTATATTGTCCAAGTTTTATATTGCCACTCTTAAATTCAACACACCATGTCTAACGTTTTGCTCTCCATATTCGGTAAAGCTGCTGGATTTAAAACCGAAAGCGATATTTTGAGTAGCAAGATGGTGGCTATATCCGTATTAGCATCTTTACCAATCATGTTCATAATCGATTTATTCTTAAATACTATATGGCCTTTAGTCCGTCCCAAGAAAGAAGATGCTACAACAATTACTATAAAAATCAAAGGAGAAGAAGAAGATGAGAAAGAAACTCAGTGTAGTGTGTGTCTATGTGAGATCTCGAAAAGTGAAAGCTATAGAGTTCTTGAAAAATGTAACCATGGATTCCTCTATATATTTTCATAATACGAAAGCTTTGTGCAGTTTAATTTTAGTAGAGATGTATAATTTTAGTTGTAATGTTTTGTGATTTGATTTGGGTTTATGGTAATTTTGTGTTTCAGAATTGTGAGTTCAAGTTCCCATTAACGGTGTCATGTGAGTTCAAGTTTGCTGATTTTTTTTTTAAAGAATAACCAGGTCGGGGAAGAAGAACGGGAAGAAGAAGAAGAGTGGGGAAGAGAGAGAGAGGGGGGGGGGTAGGGGTGCGGGTGGGGTGGGGGGTGGTTATTATATTAATTATATTTAATATTATAAAACCTATTAATGAAATTTCATTTTTGCCCTTGGTTTAAGTTAATTAAATAATTAATTAACATCTGGATTAAAAAAAAAAATGTGACATGGAAATGCCACGTCCCTTTTAACGGTGAAAATGGACGGAACACGCTGTAGGGGGTAACGGGTCACAAAACTAAATCTTAGGGGGCATCGAGGCGCATTTTAAGACTTAGGGGGCAACCTGTCAATCGCGTATAAACCCAGGGGGCAAAAGTGTTATTTACTCTTATTAAAATAAACAGTTAAATAAACATACTAATGGAAATATATACATGAATGCACATAAACTAGCAATAATTCATACATTACATCTTGCTTAATCCTATAGATCTAACATGGTCCATGAATACATCCCTTGGGATAGCTTTTTTGAATGGGTTGGCAAGCATATTGCGTGTGGGTATATATTGCAAAGTAACATCCTTTTGTGCAATTATATCTCTAACGAAGTTATACTTTATATCAATGTGTTTGGTCTTGCTGTGATATTTTGGATCTTTCACATAAGCCATTGCAGCTTGACTATCACAGTATATTGTAATTGGACTCCCACTATCACCAGAGAATTCTAAATGTTCAAAGAACCTTTTTAACCAAAGAGCCTCCTGAACCGTAGCTGAGCAAGCTACAAACTCAACTTCCATCGTTGACAAGGCTACACAGGTTTGTTTCTTGCTACTCCAAGAAATTGCGCAAATATTTAGCACGAATACATAACCTGAAGTGGATTTACGCCCATCTATATCACCAGCCAAATCAGCGTTGGTATATCCCTCTAGGCGTAATCTATCTCCTCGAAAGCATAAGGCATGATCTTTGGTGCCTTTTAGGTATCTCAATATCCTTTTCACTGCTTTCCAATGCTCTTGTCCAGGGTTCGATTGAAAATGACTAACTAAACCTACTGCATAACATATATCTGGTCTCGTACACATCATAACATACATAAGACTACCAATGGCAATAGAATATGGTACTGTTGACATTTTCTGTTTCTCTTCTGTAGTACTAGGACACATGTCGAGAGTTAAGTTTATTCTCTTTGCTACAGGAGTGTCAATGGCATTGCACGAAGTCATACCAAAGCGCTCAAGTACATTCATGATGTAAGGTTCTTGAGATAGAGATAATAGTCTTCTAGACCTTCTCTGTGAATCTTAACACCAAGAATATAATTTGCTTCTCCCATATCTTTCATATCGAATTGAGAAGCTAGCCACTCCTTATTTGCTTGAATAAACTCTTTATTATTCCCAGCTAATAGGATGTCATCCACATATAGAGATAAAATTATGAAATTTTTCTTGGAACGTTTAATATAAACACAGTGGTCTTCACTTATCATCTCAAATCCATTTGACGAGATGACTTCATGAAATATCAAATTCCACTGTCTCGAGGCTTGCTTAAGACCATAGATTGACTTCAACAATCTACATACTTTATTCTCTTGATCTTTTGCAACGAAACCCGAGGGTTGTTCCATGAAAATTACCTCTTCTATATCTCCATTTAGAAATGCAGTTTTAACATCCATTTGGTGAAACTCCAGATCGAGATGCACCACAATATCTAAAATAAGACGTATTGAGGTAAATCTAACAACAGGAGAAAACGTTTCCTCAAAATCTATTCCTTCGCGTTGAGTATAGCCTTTCGCTACCAAGCCAGCTTTATACCTGTCAATGGAATTGTCAGGTTTCCTCTTTATTTTGAGAACCCATTTATTCACAATTGCCTTACGTCCTTTCGGGAGATCAACCAGTTCCCATACCTGGTTTTTCTTCATCGACTTCATTTCTTCTTCATTTGCTTTTCTCCATTCATTCTTAGCAGGACATGAAAGTGCTTCATTAACTGTTCGAGGTTCTTCCTTGTCTTTTGGAGTTATCATAAAGACTTCTCCTTCGTATTCAAATCGACGACGAGGAACTAAACCTCTAGCACTTCTTTTAAGTTGAGAATCTTGAGAAATAGGATTACTAGATGATGCAATGGTTTCTTCCGTCTCAAGATGTAGAGGAGTGTTCGTCTCTATTTCTTGAGTATGTGTTATCTCATCAAGTGTCACATTTGTTTGCATATAATCTTCCTGAATCTCATTTAATTCACATAAAATGGAAATTTTGTCAACCTCACCTCTGCTAGGAAAATCATTCTCTAAGAATGTAACATCTCGTGACTCAATTTCAGTAAGACCCCCATCATTATGTTCACCAATAAACACATATCCTTTAAAGTGATCTGGGTATCTAATAAATATACACTTCTTACCTCTTGGACCTAACTTCCCATACTTATGAGATAGATCATGAACATAACCTGCTGACCCCCAAGGTCGCAAGTATGACAGGTTAGGTTTCCTACCTGTCCATAGTTCATAAGGAGTTGATGGAATAGTCTTTGTGGGTACTCGGTTAAGTATATAACAGGCGGTAAGCAAGACATCTCCCCAATAGGATATTGGAACGCTTGTGCCATCATAGACCTAACCATTTCTAGGAGTGTTCTATTCCTCCTTTCAGCCACACCATTCAGCTGAGGTGTTCTAGGAATTGTAAGTTGCCTTACTATCCCTTTTTCATCACACAGTTCTTTAAACTGGTCAGATAGATATTCACGTCCTCGATCGGTTCTTAGGGTTTTCACCTTCCTCTCTAACTGATTTTCCACTTCATTGATAAATGTCATAAAACATTTCAATACTTCAGATTTGTGAGAAATCAGGTAGACATAACCAAACCTAGTGAAATCATCTATAAAGGTGATGAAATAACGTTCCCCACGTCTAGTTCGAACACTCATTGGGCCACAGATGTCTGAATGAATTACTTGTAATGGGTACTAGACTCGTTTAGCCTTTCCAAATGGTTTTCGTTTTGCTTTACCTGCTAGACAATTTTCACAAGTTGGCAAGTTGACTTTAGTCAACGAACCCAAAAGGTTCGCCTTAGCCAACAAATTCATACGGTCTTGTCCAATATGACATAATCTAGCATGCCATACATTTTCTTCTACATTAGAATTACTAGAAGAAAAAGTAGAAAAGCAACTACTTACATAATAACTATTAAACGAGTTATCATCATCTAGTACAATTAAACCATGCGAAATAAAACCAGGACCATAATACTTAGCGTCATAATAGATATCTACTTGTTTGTTATGAAAATGCAAATTAAAACCTAATCCTAGAAGAACAGTGACCAAGACTAAGTTCCGTCGAATGTCAGGTGCGTAAAGTACATCTTGCAGGTACAAGGTTTGACCACCTCGCAAGTTCAACTTGCAAGTGCCAACTCCTTTGACTTCAACTTTATTGTTGTCTCCTACATATATCCACCTTGATCCTCTGGATACCGACGGTACTCTACATATGCATGTCGCTCCTGAGTCCACAGTCCACAAAGGATTAGAATCAGCTAGCAATACAGTACTGGTAACATAAGTAAAATTACAAGAAGTAAATGACACTGCTACCTCCCTGGGCTCACTGCACTCGTGAGCGAAGTGACCCAATTTGTCACAGTTAAAGTATTTCATCTTACTCTTGTCTTTCTTCTTACAAAAACGTTTTCCCTTATTGTTACCACCTTTCTTGCTCTTCTTCGAAACATGCTCATTTCCGTTCTTCTTCCCATTGTTCTTGCGCTTATTTGTAGAAACATTGTGGGAACTTGACTCAGCAACATAATCCTGGCCCTGAGGCTTAATTGCATCTAGACGTTCATCTTCCAATGTCACATGACGAGCAGTGTCATCAAAGGTTTTGATGTTGTCATCGTGAGTCAAGTTTATCTTCAAATGCTCCAAGTTATTTGGAAGAGATGGGATCATAGCTTGAACTTGTTGTTCATCAGTAAGGTTATGACCTGCATTCTTAAGTTCTTTAATCATGTTAGACATCTCTCGGAGATGTTGTTGCATGGTTTGATTAGGCTTCTTCTTGTAAGTATCAAACTTAATGGTCAATTGACGCAACTTAGTCACAGTCGTACCCCCATACTTCTCATTAAAAGCATTCCACATCTCGTGAGCAGTGAGGTATCATGGACATTCATAGTCAAGATCGTCATTCATGGAGCCTATCAAGATGCCTCTTGCAGTGGAATCTTTCCACTTATCATAAGCCTCCATGTCCCTTCTGTTTTGAGCTGTGTTGCCTTCCTCAGGCTGAGCCATGATGTTGTTAACAACTTCAAGAACATCTTGCTCTTCTAGATAATAGTGTATCTTGAGCTTCCAAAGGTTAAAGTTCTCATCTTTCATCTGTTCTCCTTTGTTGAGATCAGCAATGATGGTTTTTGATGCCATTTTCTCTATAAAGTAAGAGATTTCTATTAATAACATACATTTATTTAACAACTCTAAACTATTAATGCAAATGGAATGAATAACAAAGATAACAAAATAAGTGATAAAGAAAGTTCACTACGTTCCCAATCATATATCACCATATTTTGTTTGTCTTAATTATTCAATCAATTTCATTAACCGCAAAAATAAGTTCTTCAAGAACTCCCACTTACTCTAACATAAATAGAGAGATAGTGTATGAAAATAAACAACTAAAGCATAAAAGCAAAGAAAAAAATAGTTGAATTCATACATAACTTTAAAAAAACATATTCAATAAAGAAAAAACTGAATCAAAGGGATAAAAGCAACTAATGTAATTTATAACGAACATGGAATGAAAAACATCAAAGAAAACAACCTACTTAAGCAAACTACTTACTGCAAGTTCAACTAGCAAACACTTTTTCATATCCAAAACCTTAATTTTGGAATTGACTCCTCAAATCTCACTTCCTCATATTTTTCAATCGGAAAATATCTAGTAACATCAGTGGTTGGATAATGCATTCCACAATTGCATTGGTCGGACCTAATAGAATTATTAAAATGCCTCCATAAGTGAGATTCAGTCAAAGCATACACAAGCCACTCATATGTGTTATCTCGTCCATGAACATGGTTCTCCGAAAATTCATACTCCCATAAGATATCGAGATCCCTTTGCAACTCTCTCGGAAAAGTTCTACGAAGTACTCCAGCCTTGTGATTTCGCATATGATATCACCCCAATTGATGTCATCTTGCATCAACCTATTCACAATTGCTACATGTTGCACCAAAGTGTGACTAGGTCTCTTCCTATAGTGGAGTGCTCGGATACTGTTCCTCAAAACTTGTCTTTGTTCAGGTTTCCTTGCTCGACGAGGTGTATGAACCCTTAATGGTCTATTAGGATTTCTTACGTTCCTATGAAGCGTTCGGTAATCTCTCAATAGGCGGAGTCTCGATTCCCGTGATCATCTAGATCGTGTTACCATCATTTTCTACATATAGAAAAATAAGAACGATAAAAATTACACCACAATCGATTAGGAATTAAGAAAAAAACAGTTTACAGCATGTTTCCAGGAACTGTATTCACTAACAATAACTAAAGCAGCGAATCTAGTAAGGCTATATGCCACTGGAATAAACTGTTTAGGTTCGAACCACCCCAGAAGCAGTTTCAGTTTTGCTTAACATTTAGGTCTGAAAATATTAAACAAAAAAAATTCCCAAATCAGGTCCAAAAAAAAAAGCAGAAAAAAAAAGTGAACAGCTAAAGCATGGTTGTACACAAATTCTTCAAATTCTTCTTAGAGGAAAATACAATTTGAGTCCCCTTTTTGGGCAACTTTCTTTTTTAAATCCTGGTTAGGAAAAAATCCATTTTTAAGTCCTAGGCTAACTTTGCTGGTTGGGAACTTTCCCATTTTACCCTTCCTCATTATGGGTACGGACCCATAACGACTAAATTCACAAGATTCAATATAACGTGCTCGGTACAGACCCAATAACTTTTTGCAATTTTTTTTTATCATGTCCAAAGATATGGGGGCCGTACCCATATCGTTCAAAACGGTACCCAATACGTTATTTTTGCAATGTGTTTTAGATAGTCAATATGTTTAACTCTTTTAGTGGATTTTATAGTTGGGGGGCTGGCCCCATTATGAACAAACACAACATAGAAAATTCTGTACAAACATTTTATACCAACATCGGGCTGGCCCCATTACCTAGTATTACATACATAGGCTGTACCCATGTTGAACAAAAAAAATTTACAAGCTAAAACAACTGAATGGGTCTGGCCCAATAACACAGTACAACAAACTCTAAGCCCACATGGGGTTGTACCTTTACTGAACAAAAAAACTCTAAGCCCAAATGGGGTTGTACCTTTACTGAACAAAAAAGCTCTAAGCCCAAATGGGGCTGGCCCATTTACGCCTAAACAAAAAAAAAAAAAAACTAAAAACCGAGGAGTTACAGCAGCAGGCTCGGTGGAGGGGGGTTTCATCTACACGGCGGCGTCACTGCCGTGGGGAGGCGGAGCTGGTGTCGTGCAGCAAAGGAGAAGAAGGTGGCGCGAGATCTGGTTCTTCGGCAGAGACTGGAGGGGAGGCGGCGAGATCTGATTCGCATCTTCTTGGACTCGATCTCGGAGGCCACGAACTCGATCTCGGCGGAAAAGGTGTGGTGGAGTGGTGGCGATATTTGTCTGCTGCGGTGGTGTGCTGCTGCTGTGTGGCTTCGCGCAGGTGGTGGCTATCTTGCTGCAGCAGTGGTGGTGGCAAGGAGAGCGGCTATGGTGGTGCGAGGAGAGTGGTTGTGGTGGGGCGAGGTGAGTGGCTTTGCGAGGAGAGAGGCTGTGGTGGTGAGTGGCTGTGCGAGGAGAGTGGCAGGGGTGGCGAGGACTTGGTGGGGGTGCAGTGGTGGGTTCGATGGGGGTGGGGTGGGTTTCTTCAGAGGCGTGGGGGTGGTGGTGGTTTTCTGCTTCGAAGGTGGAGGTGGAGGTGGGTGGAGGGGTTTTGGTGGTGATGAAGGTGATGGTGCAGTGATGAAGGTGGAGGGGGTGGAGGGGATGGTGGGGGCTCGATGGGGGTGGTGGGTCGCCGAAAATGTTGAGAGAGAGAGAGAGAGAGAGATTAGAGAGAGAGAGAGTGAAACAGAAATGGGATAGGGGTGGGGGATTTTCGGATCTCTTAATGGGGTTTGTGGGTAGCTTTTTTGTGTTTCACTGTGAGCATAGTGTAAAAAATGGGTTGGGGGCATTTTGGTACAAAACTACTACTAGTTAGACTAGTTAAGAGGTTAGTTAGGAGTGGGATTTTAAATGGGAAATGGGTTGGGGGTTGGGTCTTAAAAACTGAATCCCCCTTCTTCTTAGGCAGCTATTCTAATGGACATACCAATAAATTCTAATAGACATTGGACCAGTAGCATACAAGTATAGATCCGAAAATATCAAAAAATTATTGCCCAAAAGAAATCCAAAAAATTGATACAAAAATGATTTATTCTCACGGCAGAAATTAATTCATAAAACTAATCACCATCACTGCACATGTAATGAGCAGACAATTTTTTTAAAAATTAGTCATGCAGTATAACGTTTTCACAAAGAATTCCAGTAGCAAATAATGTGTGCATTACATCTTTTGAGCACATACAGTAGCAAATAAAAAAATAATACACATGCCATTGAAATTCAAAACAGAAACCAAAAAAGTTTCGTCAAAAAAAACTTTTTTTAAATAATTACATAAATTATTAAACTAATTAAAAAATATCACACTCTGATACCAATTTGTCAGAATTTAATAGATTTAAACAATTTAATACAAGAAGATTTATTTATTTACCTCTTGAAGAGCAGCGGAAAAAGGAACAAGAATCGGATTGCTTCAATCACGGATCTTCTCACAGTGAAGAAGATCTTTTATTCACAACCTAAAAGCCTTGGATATTCTCTTTGTGATTTTTGTGTGTATTTCTTATGAGCAGAGAAGAAGAAAATGGAAAAGATATAATTAAGCGTTGATATTATATAAGTGACTTCTAACTCCTATATGAGGATTTAGTGAGTTAGTTGTTTTTCTTATCAGATAAGAACCAAATAACCCACGTAAGAGCATGACCAATGGAGTCTCTATTTTAGGTCTTTAAATTTATATTTAGAGACTCAATTTAAAGACTCATTGTAAATATTAGGTCTTTATATCAATGTCAACATCAATGGTATAGTTTTAAATTTTGGTCTCTATATAAAATATACTAATAATTATATATATATTGATTATTCATACTTTGTTTTAAATAAATTTGTTTAATATTAATAGATTTTTATTTAGATAGTAATATATTTTTTTTATTAGGACTATAAAAATAAATAACAATAAATTTGATATTAAAAAACGGTGTTGAAAAATTATAAATGTTATTATAAAAATAAAGGAAATTAAAAATTACTTTATATTATTTAATTTTTTTTTGTATTATTTTATAGTATTCAAATTTTATGAATTAAATATTAATATTATATTTTTATAATTTAATTATTATTAAAATAAAAATTAAATACATAATGAGAATGGAAATTATTTTATAAAAATAAAAGATTAAATTGATTTTTATTATAAAAAATAAAGATTAATTTGATATATAGTTTTATTTCTAATGATTATAATATGAATTTACAAAATATTCCTTGTCATGAAATCAAAAAATAATATTAATAAAATTTAATCTTTTTGTTTGGTAGTAAATAAAAATATATATTATTTATTTTATATTAGTTAATTAATATGGGTTACGAAAAATTAACATATATATTTTTTATTGATAATATATTTTTATGACTTTGACAAAGTTAAATATAGATATGTGTCTTCAAATGTGACAAAAAATATAAAGATCAAGTCTCTATCTCTAAATTTGGCTAGTCTCTAAAATTACCATTGGCTAGTCTCTAAGATATATATAACTCATATTCATTTTCAAAATTCTAAAAACCCTCCAGCGGCGAACTCCTATACGGCGAAGTCTTCTCCCTTCAAATCCAAAGAAAATGGCAGATCCGCCATTACCAGTCGAACCAAATGAAAACTCAAGCAAGGAACAACAACATGAGGCAATGGTAACAGATGAATTACCAGTATCGGATACAGGTGCAGAGCAATTCCCCAGTCTAACTGCGGCCATGGCTACTCACAGAATATCAAAGAGGGCGCGAGGTAATGGCTCTCCTATTTTTGGGGTACAATCAACCTTTAAACAGCGTACAGAAACACCAGTTAATCCACCCCGGAAGACCATGGGATGGCACAATGCAGTAACAGGTTCCAACAACATTATTCCTGCTATAGTAGATACGAACGAAATTGAAACTAGTAACAAGTCATTTGATGAAACGAGGGATTTTACTACAGCAATTGAAGATGATAAAGTATTGGAAGGTAGCGAATTCCCACAGGTGCTAAGAACTCGTGAGGAAATTATCGAAGGTATAGAACTCTGGAACAATACTCTGGTTATAAAATTGTTAGGATATAAAGTAGGCTACAATTATCTTTCGTCTAAGCTTAGGCAGATATGGAGGCCTAAAGGGGTCTTTGAGTTGGTGGATGTTGGGCACGGTTATTTTATGGTGAAATTTTTGAATCGCGAAGATTTAAACTTTGCTCTAGGAGGTGGTCCCTGGATGATTTATGATCGGTATTTAGTGGTACGCGAGTGGACACCCGAATTTAAGCCTCACCAAACATCGTTATCGTCTACAACGGCTTGGGTAAGGGTAACTAATGTGGGAATGCAAAACTACACCATGCGTATTCTAAGGAAGATGGGAGATCTTATTGGTAGAACGGTTCGAATTGATCCACTGACGAAAACTAGGAAACGGGGTAATTACGCACGGTTAGCGGTTGAATTAGATTTAAATAAACCATTGATCCCGAAAATTCACATTGATGGTGAAACGTGCAATGTGGAGTACGAAGGCCTCCACATGATATGTTTTGAATGCGGTCGGTTCGGTCACCAAAAGGAGAGTTGCCCGAGTATTAAAGATAACAGGAATGGGGATTTAGCAAGTGTGGATAAAGGAAAGAACAAAGTAGATGAATGTGAGGTTATTAAAGAACTAGAGGTGGAACAACCAGCTTTTGGGGATTGGATGTTGGTTAGAAGGAATAGTAATAAAGGTGGGACTCGGAGACAAGGATTAAGCGGTGCATTTAACTCGAAGACGGGTGAGTATAAATCTCAAGGGTCGAGGTACGAATCTCTATTCATTGATGAGGATAGTAATGAAGATTTAATGAGTCGGAAAAGTATTTTTGGAACTCAAAGCAAAACAAGTAAGACGAGCGCCGGGAGCAAGAATAATAATACAGGTGGGAATGGGACAAAAAGGAATAATAAAAAAGGTGCGGGTCATAAGGTAATAGCTGATAGCTCTTTCGAAAAAGTAAGGAAACTAAAAACTTCCAATGAGGTGGCATGTTTTGAAATAGGTAGTAGCTTAAACACGGTACAGAAAGTTAATTCGAGATTGGATATTATGGGCAAAGAATTGGAAAATAATGATCCAAAAATGGTTTTATCAGGCGCAAGGTCAGGGGTCTTTGTGGACTTAACTGAAAATATTGGGGCACTAAATCGAACTAATTCAGAGCCAAGAATCTCAGGAACAAAGTTAGTAGTAGAGTCACGTGCACAAAGGGGGGCGGTAATAACTTTTCAAGGTCAGGAGGTTCAACATGCATATAACATTACAGATGAGCAAAATATTCTAGGTGGCGGACCAGTACAGGCTTTACTTCCCAACACTGTGACCCACCTGGAAGATGATCCAGGACCTGTTGCAGCAAAGGAGGCGGAATATAACACTGGTACAACTTCGGCTACTGTTTCAATAGGTATGAATGATATTGGAAATGGGAGTATAGATAAGAGCGGAGAGGAGGATTCAGATATGGTCCAAGCTACATGCTAGAATTATCTGGTACCCTTTATCTTATTAAATAGTTAATATATGTGTACACCAGCTAATAATTCTCAGGGATGGAGTAGTTTAATTCATCCGCTGAATATTCTTGTATGGAACTGTCATGGAGCCTGCGCGGATAATTTCCGAAGAGTTGTTAATGATATGATATATACACACAAAGTTTGGTTAACAGTCATTGTCGAACCGCGTGCCAGTGGTGAGAGGGCAAGTGATATAATCAAGAGTTTAGGGAAAGCGAATTCGGTTAGAGTTGAAGCTGAAACATATAAAGGGGGAATCTGGCTAATTTGGGATGATATTGATGTTAACAATAATGTTCTTTCGGCGGGTAGACAGGTTATTAACATAGAAGTCTCGAAGGAAGGTTGTGAATCGTGGGTTTTTTCGGCTATATATGCACGTACCCAAGCTTCAGAAAGAGAGGAATTATGGTTGGCTCTCAGGGACGCTTTTCAAGGGTTAGTGGATCCGTGGTTAATTGCTGGGGACTTTAATCAAGTTGGGAAGGAGGAAGACAAGAGAGGGGGTACGATGGGAGTAACTAGACGTATGGAGAAGTTCGAGGAATGGAGACACGACTGCGGTTTAATTGATTTGGGATTTGAAGGTCCTAGGTTTACATGGAGCGATTCATGGAATACGGGGCAAAGAATTATGAGGCGACTAGATAGAGCTTACGGGAATACTAATTTTATTTCTTTATTTCCGCAGGCAAAAATTTTACATCTTGATCGCGCTCACTCGGATCACATGCCTATACTTGTTCAATTAAATAGAAGCGGTTCTTACTCTAGAAGAAATAACTGATTCCGCTTTGAAGCTGCGTGGTGCTTACATAAGGATTTCCGAAGCTTCGTTCAATCCAAGTGGAAAAGCGATAGTGGCGAACTAGGGGAAAACATTGTGGATATACAGAATCATCTATGGGTTTGGAAGAATGAAGTTTTTGGTGACATAAATCGGAAAAAACGCTTGTTAATGGCAAGGTTGAAAGGTATTCAGGTATCTTTGGATCGAAAATACAATCCGTTCTTGTTTCAGCTTGGCAAGGAACTACGCGAAGAATATCTAGACATTTTAGAGAAAGAAGAGTTCATGTGGTTTCAGAGATCAAAAGAAAAATGGGTTAGATCATGGGACCGTAACACGAAGTTTTATCACCTTTCTACAATCCGAAAGCAGAAGAGAGGAATGGTGTCTAGGTTGAAGAATGCTAATGGCGAGTGGGATACAGATGAAACAGAGGTGAAGTCCTTGGTTCGAAACTTCTTTAGAAATTTGTATTCGATAGATGAAGATTTTATTGGCCCCTTTTCACTTCCGCAATTACCAAAAATTAATGATAGAGAGAAGGAGAGCTTACACGAAGAGTTCACAGACGATGAAATTAAAGTGGTAGCCTTTAGAGCGAATTCTGTAAAAGCTCCAGGCCCAGACGGGATGTCCACGGCGTTTTATCAGAAAAGTTGGGAAACAGTTGGTCCGGCAGTTTGTCGAATGGTGAGAGAATGCATTAGTTCAGGACGAATAGAGTCGAAGTTAAATGGAACGTTGATCCATCTTATACCGAAAACAAAAGACCCGGAGAAGGTAAGCGATTTTCGTCCTATCAGCCTTATCAATGTTCCGGTTAAGTTCATAATGTCCGCCATGGTAGATCGTTTAAGACCGCTTCTAGCTGAGAGAATCGGACCGAACCAAACTAGTTTCCTACCGGGGAGGTCCACTACAGATAATATCGTGATATTCCAAGAAATAGCCTCCGTGATGCATAAAAAGATGGGAAAGATTGGGTATATGGCCGCAAAAATTGATCTTGCGAAGGCTTATGACCGTCTAAGTTGGCGCTTTCTGGAAGATACGATGTCAACTTTCGGGTTTCCACCTTCTTGGATTCAAATTATTATTTCAGCTATGCGAACTAATACTATGCAGGTACTTTGGAATGGTGAGCCGCTAGATTCATTCACTCCACAGAGGGGTATCCGTCAAGGGGACCCCTTATCTCCGTACCTGTTCGTGATGTGCATGGAACGATTATCTATCTTGATTCATAACTTGTGTATTAGTGATCAATGGAAGCCGATATTCCTTAGCAAGAATGGCCCTCCAGTTTCTCATGTCTTCTTTGCCGATGACCTCATACTGTTTGCGGAAGCTAACGAGACTCAGGTTGATCTTATGAAAATGGTAATGCAAAATTTTTGTGTGGAAGCGGGCCATAAAGTCAGCGAGGAAAAGTCTATCATTTGTTTCTCTAGAAATATGTCACAACTCGAAAAGTCAAGCCTTGCTCAAAGAAGTGGTTTTGTTCTTAGTGATTCATTTGGAACGTACTTGGGTGCTCCTATCGTCTCTTGTCGCCCCCCCAAAGGATTTTATCGTAGGATCTCGATGAACATGAAAAGCAAACTAGCGAGTTGGAAAGCTCAGAATCTATCTTTAGCGGGAAGAATCACTTTAGCGAAATCAGTATTAAGTGCTATTCCTACGTATGTCATGCAAACCTCCAAGCTTCCGGTATACGTATGTAAAGATATAGACAAAATTATTCGAGACTTTGTATGGGGCAGTGGAGAGGAGACGCGGAAGATTCATTGGTTATCTTGGGAGCGGATGTGTCAATCTAAGAAGGATGGAGGACTAGGTTTTCGAGATACGAGGAATTGTAACATAGCTTTGCTTGCGAAATTAGGGTGGAGAATTATAAAGAAGGACCCAGCGTTGTGGGCAGTGGCTCTAAGGCACAAGTATTTTTGCGAGGGCGTTATTAACCGGATTCCAAAGCCTTCGGATTCAAGACTCTGCAAAGTACTTCTTGAAGGAAATAAAGCTCTTGTTAATGGAGTCATACAGGTACAAACGGTTCAAGGACCTGCTTATAAGTGGAGACATGAAAAGTCTGGTGATTTTTCTGTGAGATCAGCCTATAATTGTATTCGGCCAGTGGAGACGGATATGAGGTGTAAATGGGAAAGGATTTGGTCTTTAAAGTGCCCCCAAAAAGTTAAAGTACTCGTGTGGAGAGCAGTATGGGGTAAATTACCTACCGCGGTTAATTTGGCTCGCCGGGGAATTGCTATGGATGAAATTTGCTCAGGATGTGGTTTGGCTCGGGAAACTGAATTACATATTTTTCGGGACTGTAATATATATGATAATTTGTGGGCGGAGTGGCCTGTCTTGGCGGATTTGAGAAGTAAGGCTAGAGCTGCTGTATTACAGACTATGGAGACGGGTGTAATTAATTTAATTAATTCAAGTATATTCGTAGCAGATGCTCCTGGACTCGAAGAAATTACAGAAGATGGAGTGTTCAACTCCAGGTCAGTAGCTAGAGTGAGGCGTAATGGCTTTGATGGTTTTTTCCCTTCAGTTAACAATAATGGACATCACCGAAATGGGTCTGGCATTGTGGGCCAAGAAGACAGCGAAGTGGACAGCACACCAGGAAATGAAACTTTGCAAATTCATGCAAATTACAGCTTCAACGAATGGTGGAATTTTATTGTGAGCAACAATCAAGTGACTAATGTACTAGAAATTACAACTATTGCGCTTGCTATTTTCTGGGTCATTTGGTTGGATAGAAACGACCGAATTTTTAATGGCGGGAACAAACGTAAGTCAATGATATCACTGAAATATATTGTTCAAAATAATGCTATTAACTACGTTAGAGCGTGGGGTAAGTGTTGGCATATAGCCTCCCTTAATAGGTTGTTTTAATGTGACAAATCCTCTTGTGTTTAGTGTGCTAATTACTATTGTTATATACATTCTATCTTGCACTCTATTTCATCAAAAAGCTCATCTTTATCATTTAGATCAAAGCTTTATTGTTATATCTTATGAAACTAATTCTCATACAAATACTTTTAACCTTATCTTTGTGTACATTGAGAATTAGCTTTAGTGATCAACTACAAAGTTTCTTAGAATGATGTTTCCAACAATTCTCGTGAAGAAGGTTTTCTGATCCGAGCATCGTAGTGAAAGATATACTCATTAAAAGGTGTTTTAGACCTTTGGTGCGGTACACCGCACTATGGGCACGGTACACCGCAGATGTGCGGACCAGGGCACGGACCAGGGGGCTAGCCCGTCAGAGAGCAAGTGATTTTAGCAAGCTTGGCGCGGTGCACCTCACCAACCCCGCGGTGCACCTCACCAACCTCGCGGTGCACCTCACCAACCCCGCGGTGCACCGCAGATTAGGGTTTCTTGCAGCAAAATGAAGACAAAAGGAATAGATCCGTTGGGGATATTAATATATCCGTTGGAGACAAATCATATGACCGTTGGGAGCATTTTGCAGCTATAAAATGAAGGTCTTTCAAGGCTACAATTACACCTTCAACCCATATACACTTAGGGGCTTAAATGTTATCATCCAAGAAGGTGTCAAGAGCTATAATTGTCATATCTACTCATTCAAGGAGTAAATCAAAGGAGCTTCAAAGTTATTATCAACTCAAGAGAAGTATTAAGCTTATAGTTATATCATCTCTTTAGGAGTTCATTAGCAAAGTAGTTTCACCCCTTAAACACTTTGTATTTATCCTCTTAAGTCTAGTTCTTGTAATAGATAGATTAAGAGAGAATTTGAGTATCGGTAGTATACTCGGTGTCCTTGTGTTGAGATAGCACAAGTGTTTGAGTATCGGGAGTATACTCGGTGTCCTTGTGTTGCGATAGCACAAGTGTTTGTCCTTCGTGGTATCGAAGAGGTTGTAAGGGTTATTGTGTTCTCGACCCGGTTAAGAGAGACACGGGAGCTTAGTGAAAAGCTTGAAATCCTAAGGAGGCTTCCTTAGGTAGTGGATGTAGGGAAACCGAACCACTATAAATCGTGTGTATCTTTCTATCCCTACTCTATTTACTTTCCGCACTTTATATGTTTGATAATATGCTAGTATGAATATTGTGATATTGATTATCTAGTTTATCTAACATATTGTCATCTAGAGTAGTAAGAGATTAGAAACTCGTTTTTACTTGTATCACTTATATATCGAACCTCTTAGCTTATCCATTGTATGATCCCTTAGGAGTTTGATATATTAGTTGACTTAGAAGTTTCTTTCTTAAACTTATAATTGTCCAAAATATTTTTTAATTAGGCATTAATCTTTTTAGTAATCCTATTCACCCCCCCTCTAGGACTTTCAATTGGTATCAGAGCCTAACTCTACGTGAATAGCTTAACCGTTAGTAGAGTAAACGATTTGGAATCTAATCTTTTGGAAGAGTTGTTTTCTACACAACCTCCATTTTCTTGTAGGTAATCGTTACTTTGCTTGGAGGAAACAAATGGAAGAATTAATATACGAAAGAACGCTCAAATCTCGAAAAAGGAAAATCCGGTGATTTCTTTTCTTTATCTCGTATATTATATTGCGTTTCCTCCTTATGGCTTGCGTTTTTAATTATGTTTTGGGTTGTGATTTGATTAGTTGTGTTTGTTGTTATCATGTTTTATCTTTGGATATTATCTTGTGATTCTTATCATTGTTTTAATGTTATTAGTGTTATTGCATCTAATTCTCATGAATGATGTTTTTGCACTTTAGCTCTTAGAATTTTGGTAATTGCATCTTAGTCCCCAAAATTTTCAAAATTGCACTTTGACCCCTCATAGTTTTAAATTCTCCAAAGTGTCATAGTTTGGACTTCATATTCTTTCACATGTAATATTTGCCATCTTAGTTCATATTTTTAAAAAAATTGCATTTTTAGTCCTTACTATGTGAAATTGCTTTTTAGTCCCTCAACGATTATAAATTGCACTTTTTATTCTTACAAGTTTTTATATCCTTTTAAAAGTGCCTATTGATTGATAAAAGGGAAAAAGATCAAAGATATTAGTTTACTCTTTCAAATCTTAATTTATCTTTGATCACAAATTTGCATTTTCATATAGGTGAGTTTTTAACGAAATTGCTTTTCAAAATATTTTTCCGATAATCTTTTGCATTTTCCATAGCATTTCAAAAATGTTTTTATGCATTGAATTATGGGAAGTTTATCCATTATTGGTCATTAACTCATTTGCAATGAATTTGTTTAGCCTTACTATCTATATGTTGTGCTTCATTATATGCTTATATGGTTTATTCCCTATTGTGCAAATATCTTGTATGACTTGACCTTTTCATACTTAAAATTGCTTAACTTTGATTTTGGGTCTTTTCGTTTTTTTTTAGAAAATATAGGGGTATTTGTGAAATAAACTGTTTTATTTGTTTTCGGGATTTCCTTGTTGTATCTTTTCAAAACATAAATTATCTTATAAGTTTTATACCATTCCGAATCTTTTGGGGAAGTTTCGAATGTGTTTCGGGTGTTTTTAAAAGAACCAAAAAATTCCTTCTTAGTGTCTTCGTCGAACGTTTTTGCGGTGCACCGGACCACTCCGCGGTACACCGCGATCCAAGGTTTCTGCCTTGTTATTTTTCTTTATCTTTCGCCCAGTTTATTCGCAAACATATTCTACAGTGCGGTACACCGCACAGTAATCGCGGTACACCGCGAAATAGGGTTTCGCCTGGATCCATGTTTTGGATATTTAGGATTTTATTGCTATATTTGGTATGATTTGGATATTTGGTTTAGTATGCTATGTTTTAATTTCGGATATTTGATGTTTAGATGCTTTAATTATATGCTTCGGATTTTTGTGTTGATGTTGCTAACTCTTTCCTTGATGATATAGGTACTATTGCATCATTTATCCTTGATCTTGTTTTATTTTGCATTGTGGTCCCTATTGGTTGAAAATATTGCATTGTGATCCCTATAAGTTGAAAAATATTGATTTGAGGTCCCTATAGTTTGAACAAGTTGCATTTAGCTTTCTTATGCTTGAAAATTAGACCTAGGTCCCTATTGTCTTGAGAAAGTTATACTTAGGTCCTTGAAGTTTTCCAAAATTGCATTTAGTCCCTAAACTTTTGAAAAATGCATTTTGACCCCTATACTTTTCAAAGATTAAATTTTACCCCTTGATTTCTTAAAATCGGTTCAAATATTCTTATTAGTAAAAAGGGGAGAAATTATTGGTCAAACTTTTTCAAAATTGAAACAAACACTCTATACATTTTGTGAGGGGGAGTTTTTCTTAAATTATCTTTAAAAACTCAAATGCTTGGTTAATCGTTTATCTCATAATTACACTAATCGTTTGCGTTTATAGAAAGCTTATAAGATGATAATCTTCCGATCTAGAAGTTGGTAAAACGTTCTTATCCCTTATATCTCTCTTTCATCTTGTTTCATGCTTTACATTGTTAATCTTTATGCATTTCAAAATTAAAATGTTTTAAAAAGCTCTTAACCCTTGATCTCTCTATGTTGTTTTTCAAAATCTATTCACTTGAGTTTGTGCTCTTCTATGTTTAGTTGTTTTGGTTTTATTTTATTATCCCGTCTTTTTGATGAAGACAAAGGGGGAGAAATATGTGCACTAAAACTTTCAAAATTGCACTTTTTAATACTCACAAATGCATTTCATATCCTATATTCATTTTTACTTAAATGCTTATTGTGAGGGGGAGCTAAATTTTATAAGAGCTTATATTTTCATATCATTCCTAAGGTGTTTTAGTGAAGGATTTGTCATCATCAAAAAGGGGGAGATTGTTGGCATATAGCCTCCCTTAATAGGTTGTTTTAATGTGACAAATCCTCTTGTGTTTAGTGTGCTAATTACTATTGTTATATACATTCTATCTTGCACTCTATTTCATCAAAAAGCTCATCTTTATCATTTAGATCAAAGCTTTATTGTTATATCTTATGAAACTAATTCTCATACAAATACTTTTAACCTTATCTTTGTGTACATTGAGAATTAGCTTTAGTGATCAACTACAAAGTTTCTTAGAATGATGTTTCCAACAATTCTCGTGAAGAAGGTTTTCTGATCCGAGCATCGTAGTGAAAGATATACTCATTAAAAGGTGTTTTAGACCTTTGGTGCGGTACACCGCACTATGGGCACGGTACACCGCAGATGTGCGGACCAGGGCACGGACCAGGGGGCTAGCCCGTCAGAGAGCAAGTGATTTTAGCAAGCTTGGCGCGGTGCACCTCACCAACCCCGCGGTGCACCTCACCAACCTCGCGGTGCACCTCACCAACCCCGCGGTGCACCGCAGATTAGGGTTTCTTGCAGCAAAATGAAGACAAAAGGAATAGATCCGTTGGGGATATTAATATATCCGTTGGAGACAAATCATATGACCGTTGGGAGCATTTTGCAGCTATAAAATGAAGGTCTTTCAAGGCTACAATTACACCTTCAACCCATATACACTTAGGGGCTTAATTGTTATCATCCAAGAAGGTGTCAAGAGCTATAATTGTTATATCTACTCATTCAAGGAGTAAATCAAAGGAGCTTCAAAGTTATTATCAACTCAAGAGAAGTATTAAGCTTATAGTTATATCATCTCTTTAGGAGTTCATTAGCAAAGTAGTTTCACCCCTTAAACACTTTGTATTTATCCTCTTAAGTCTAGTTCTTGTAATAGATAGATTAAGAGAGAATTTGAGTATCGGTAGTATACTCGGTGTCCTTGTGTTGAGATAGCACAAGTGTTTGAGTATCGGGAGTATACTCGGTGTCCTTGTGTTGCGATAGCACAAGTGTTTGTCCTTCGTGGTATCGAAGAGGTTGTAAGGGTTATTGTGTTCTCGACCCGGTTAAGAGAGACACGGGAGCTTAGTGAAAAGCTTGAAATCCTAAGGAGGCTTCCTTAGGTAGTGGATGTAGGGAAACCGAACCACTATAAATCGTGTGTATCTTTCTATCCCTACTCTATTTACTTTCCGCACTTTATATGTTTGATAATATGCTAGTATGAATATTGTGATATTGATTATCTAGTTTATCTAACATATTGTCATCTAGAGTAGTAAGAGATTAGAAACTCGTTTTTACTTGTATCACTTATATATCGAACCTCTTAGCTTATCCATTGTATGATCCCTTAGGAGTTTGATATATTAGTTGACTTAGAAGTTTCTTTCTTAAACTTATAATTGTCCAAAAGATTTTTTAATTAGGCATTAATCTTTTTAGTAATCCTATTCACCCCCCCCCCCCCCTCTAGGACTTTCAGTAAGGAGCTAGATGGTGGATTGATTATATCCGCGAGAAATACGCTTGTAAAATGGGTAAGACCAACAGTAGGGATTAAACTTAATGTGGATGGAAGTGTTAAAGACGGTGTATTAAAGGCGGGAGTGGGTGGAGTATTTCGGGACGCTGATGGGAATTATTTAGGAGGGTTTGCGGGAGCACCTAAGGAGTGTACTGTTTTTCAAGCGGAATTAATAGCCTTACACTTCGGGCTAAGTCTAGCGGCTAAAAGGGAGGAAACGATAATAGCTGTCGAAACTGATTCGCTAGAGTTACACGCGCTAGTGAAGGGCGGTGTGAACAATGGGGATTGGTCAGGCACCCTTATCAAGGAATGTTGTGATATTCTGGCAAATCATCCAGGTTATGAGCTTGTACATGTGTATAGGGAAGCAAACCGTTGTGCAGATTTCCTAGCTAAGTTGGGGGCGCGTCTAGAAGGGGATGTGATCCAATACTATAGAGAACCTCCGGACGGACTTAAGAAGTTCATTATGTACGATAAGTGCGGTGTAGCCACTCCTAGATATAGTTTGACTCCTCCTATGGGGGTTTGATTAGACTTGTATCTGTATTTTGTTAAGGTCTTTTAGACCTCAGTTGTAATGAAAAAAAAAGATATATATAACTCCTAAAATGTATTTTGTATTTTTAAATTAAAAAAGAACAAACAATTAATAACTGAATTATGGCGGTCAAAGAAAATCAAATTAAATAAATATAATATATATTTATTTTATTTATTTATTTCACCATTGATTAGTGGCTAAAGGTTACTAGTCTTTACTAACTATATATATTAATACCGACGACTTTGTCGCCGGTAATGATCTTTATTTCATTTTTCAAAATTTAAAAAATTGTTTTATCATTTAATTTTAGCTACCAAAAAATAATAACGAAATAAAATAAAAATTTCAAATTTAAAACCGAGTTCTAAAATTTAATATCCAAACAAAAGTTCAAATATTACCGTACCAAATAAACGATTAAAGCCTAAAATACTGATATAACCTAATAAAAGATAAGAGTCCTAAAGTGTTAAAGTCATCTCTAATATAGGTTTATAAAATCACGGACCATCAAGATTTTAAGTGGATTCATCAATGAGCCTTCCACGTTTTCTAGCAAGAGGATTAACATTATCAACGTGAACATAAGCAGCACCAGTAGAAGGAACGACAGAAGTGTGACCAGTAGGAGAAACGATGGGAGTGGAGACAGTTGAAGGAATTGTAGCAGAAGTAGGGCTGACACTGAGATCGAACAGGGGTAGACCTTCGCCTAAGCGTTCATCATTAAACCATGTAATCATCCGACCAACATCCTCTATGGTAAAAGCACGAGGAGTAGAACTAGCAGATCAGATGCCATCAAACGACTTGTTGTTGGAACTAAGCTTTCAAAGCCCTTGCTGACCAGATAATCATTTATCATAGTCATCACACCTTCCAATTTCGGAAGCATATGAGGAGGAATTCGAGTCTCGGTGGATCTTGTCCTCTTGTCCTTCGAAAAGCGCCCACACCCGCCACCCAACTCCAAGAAGTATTACGCATGACTTTATTAGTAGCCACAATCACCTGATCCACCATCTCCTTTTGGCTCACCTCCGGGGCTGTATTTGAGGCTTCAACGGATTCGGGCAGTGAACTCTGGGTAATCATGGTGCGCATTTGATCTCTCAACACATCCTATTACATACCATATCAAACATTATTAATAAGTTAAAATTCTGAAAATGTTAACAATAATGTATAGTAAACTTACATGGGTATCCCTATAGCGGTCGGTCCTCCATACATTCTTAATCTCGTCATAGCCGACCCTCTTAAAAAGAATCGCCATCTGTGGAAGGTTTATCCGCTCCTCCTCTCCCTCTACCAGATCCTCTTCCTCTGATAGTTCCTCGTATCCCTCCTGTTTGAGTTGTTATCAAATATATTAAATTAATTTTTTTGTAACAAAAATTAACATATAAAAATATAATAATATACCGCGAATAAATCCGATCGCTGCGAGAAATTTTTTTGACCCGGTCCCACTTGGATACAAAAATTATTCCTATTGGCGGCCGCCTGCTTCTATATTTTGGAAATTATTATAACTTTAAGATCCATAGTAAATACTTAAGAAAATAATACAAGCTTTTAAGGTAAAAAAATATCACCAAAGCTTCTAAAGTGCCCCATAGCTCACAGGCCAAGTCCCAGTGCTCGTCTGATACGTCGTCTGGTTTGAGATTTTTCAAGTAGTATTTCGCCTTACAGCGGTGCTTATACTCTTTGTAGCGACCGACACACGACTTATGCAACATTTTTAAATTTTGTTCCAGTCATCTTTCAACTTCCACTCTTCGATCCAAAAAAAAAACCTAACATTAAATACATACATATCACAACTTCACAAGTAAATAAATTATAATTAATACATATAAAGAAGACAATTATTCTTACTCCCAAACGATCAATCACTTTTTGACTCATATCTGCAAGAACAAGAGCCCACGATTTATAACACGGCGGGACATTCTCTCGTACCGTTAACCCAACAAGGGGAGGGGCATGTTTTCCATGTTCAGTGATTGGGTTCCAAGTTTCGTCAAAGGCACAAAATTCAACTGGAAGCTTGCCATGTAACTTATTCATCTCTCGATGAGTAGATTGCAAAGTTGCTTTACCTCTCGGCTTACGAGGTTTTTTGTCTGTAAACAATACAAATAATAAATTAAATTGTAATAAAATATATATGATTTAATTTATGAGTTTTGAGTACCTGGACCATTGCATCTGGTAAATGCGTTGCTTTTTGAACGTGGTGGATCGTTATTATTACCATCTCTGTTGTGATTATGTGACATAGTATCGGCCATCTGTTACCAATTACAACTAAATTGAGAATACAAAGGAAAATACAAAGGATATTTTTTAAAGCTCACAAAACCACTTAAAGTATGTACAGTTCAAACAGTTCAAAGCTGCATAGTGTAGGGTCATATATATCACAGGGACATAGTGCAATTTTGCATAATATATGGACATGTAGTGCAATTAATTAAAAAAATACTATTTTGCAGAGAAAAAATGAACTGGCAGTGCAATTAGCGCAATATTTTTATAATATAAGGACCAGGAGTGCAATTAATTATAAAAAACTATGAGATAAAGAACCTATAGTGCAATTAACTCAATAAAGGGAGTTAAGGACCTTTAGTGCAGTTAAGGGAGCTATATTTTAATTTTGCATAATATATGGACCTGTAGCAATTAACTCAAAAAAAATACTAATTTGCAGATAAAAAAGGACCGCCCGTGTAATTAGCGCAATATTGACAGTGTAATTAATTGTAAAAAACTATGTGATAAAGGAACTGTAGTGCAATTAAACCAATAAGGGGAGTTAGGGATCTTTAGGGCAGTCAACTCAAACAAAGAATATTACAGAGAGCTAGTGTAAATTTGCATAACTTATAGACATGTAGTGCAATTAACTAAAAAACTAATTTGTAGATAAAAAAAGAACCAACAGTGTAATTAATTGTAAGAAACTATGAGATACAGAATAATAGCCAAAAGGTTTCTTTAATATAGCTGTTCTATTTCCTAATTCATAAGCCATCCCTAATTCAAGAATCAAAATTAAATTGTACAAACAGTACTTGAATGTAATAGAGGAGGCGGAAGGGGCTCGATAGGGGCTCGGCGGCAGGAGCTTGGTGACGCGGTAGAAGCATGACGGCGGCAGTTGGAGGACGTACCAATTAAATAAATAAGCATATACAAGATAACTTACATCATATATTGTTTGATCTCGTCGCAGTTGTGGAGGACGTACCAATTAATTCTCTCATTTCTTTGTGTGGTGGGGGTACAAAACACCATATTATCCACTGATTGACACTAACTCTTAGACATTGAATTTTGTTTGGATTCTGGGAGCGTCTCACCGTATCTACCTGGTTTGTTGAGTTTGGTTCTTTCTTCTTGTAAATGTAGTGATATAAAATTCAATGAATCCTCTATAATGTATCCCTCAGAAATTGAATCCTCAGGCCTAGCCAGATTCGAATCTATTCTTTAAAAATTTTTAAGTACCACCCAAACGGGACCATCCAATGGATTTGAACAAAACATCCTAACTAAGGTTTCTCGTATAAGTGTATGACAATATGGACCATTATGTCAAAAAAAGTTGGAGAAAACATCATTTCAAGCTTGCACATAAGCACCACCACTTCAAATTTTCCTTTTTTAAGATTCTTGCATACTTAGATTCTTTTTACAAACATTCATGAAGACGTTGCATAAACCAATGATAGGATCGCTGACCGATTTATCAACGATAAGTTTGATGATACTAGCCACAAAAAGAAACTGCAGCATGATGTGACAGTCATGAAATTTCATACCGATGATTTTTCCCAAATCATTATGAACATTTTTCCTTAAACTAGACGCAAATCCATCAGGAAACTTCTATGCTTTCAAGAAATCGAGAAACATATGTCGTTTTTCTAGGAGAATCGCCTACTTTGCACGCGGTTGCATCACTCTACCTAGGTCTTCAAACAACCACAATCTTTCCTGATACCATATCTTTTAAATCTTTTTTAGCTTTCCCATTATCTTTGTTGACACAATAGCTTCATATTTATAGGAAATATACTTCTAACGGTTATGTGTCATTTTGCTTACAACTGACCTGGCACTTTGACAAATAGGGAAGACGATTTGCTTGTCCGGAATGACGGTTTGTTAAACCGGGTTGACTATTTTCTCCCCAACGTCTATATTCCACGTGACACTAAGGGGGGTGTATTCAACTGGGAGTTTGTTGGATTTTTTTGGATTTCTAAAATCCATAGACTTTGCATATTCCACGGATTGTTTTAATTCTATACAGAGTCTATAAGATTCTCTTCAATTCTATGTAGAGTTTGACGGATTCTTATGTCAAGATTTTAATGGATTTAATAAATTTTGAACTTTAAAAAAATATATAAATTCATTTAAACAATACACCAGAAATAAATATATCTCTCCTAATAAAATAAATAAATTTTGTAAAAATTTAAATACATTTTTCTATGAAACGTGTCGGCCTGGCTATCAGACGGTTCTAGGACCGGAACGGATCGGAGGAATAGTAGGGAACCGGAACCGGACCGGTCCTTAGCTTATCGGTCCGGTTCCGCAAAAAAAATTAAAGGTTTAGAATCGGTCTGGAACCGGTTTACCCGGTTCTTTTTACCGGTTCAGACCCCAAGATTTACCGAAGTGGTACCGGACCGAACTGGTCCGAAAATAGGGGGACCGATAGACTGGACAGGACCGGTAAAGCCTAGATCCGCTAAGGACCGGACCGAACCAGTCCGTTAGCCACCCCAAGACACGTGACAAAAAATATCAAAGACGCACAATATATCTCTCGGTCTTTCTAACTGAACAAACTGTTACATTCTGAGGTGGCATAAAAACATCATCGTAAGATAAGAGAGCGGGTTGATGTTTTGTGAACTAGAATGACATTTTGCACTCGATATTGGAAACCCGGTCTAAAGTGATAAAAATGAATCTTGAACTCGGTATGACGGTTGTCCAAACCAGACTTGCGATTTTCCAAGTCGGGATAACGCTTTCTCACAGCGGGTGTACGGTTTTTTCTAGTCGGCATGACAAAATTGCTTATGTGTCTTTCACATGAATTTTGATTTAATGTTTGTTTCACACCGTATAAGGACATAACACTTTCATAAATCAGTATGACGCACTTATAAATTGGGTGTCAGGTTTCATCTAGTTAGCATGACGAAATCGCTTATGTTTCTTGCACACAGATTTTTTCTTTGATGCTTAATGAAAATACTTTCCTCACCAAAGTTGTTATAAATGACACTTTATAAACTTTCCTCACCAATGTCAGTAACAATAGTTCCATTTACATGCTACATTTATTCTAAATCTTTGGCACAAGTAGTTTCATCTAGAAACTTGAAAATGAAAATACCATAAACATATATTTAACCTCAATTCTGACGTAGTTTTAGCCATGTATTATGGAGGATGTTATATTAGGATAAAAAATAGATATGTGCACAAGAAATTAACTGACACAAGATTTATGTGGAAATCCAAAATAGGAAAATCCATGGGCAAAGGAGAGGATTTTACTATATTTGAGGAAATGTTACGAAACAGAGGAAGACAAAATTGTTTTGAAGGTGTTGTCTGAACCCTATACAATATAGTATATGGATATGTAAATAGAGATACTAGAGTTAATAACTAAAAAGGTTAAGCCTTATAATAGATTGGATCATAAACTCTAACAATCTCCACCTTGACAAAAAATCCATAACCAAGTCCAAACCAGAACAATGTCTCTATCTCGTAAAAAATAACAATACCTCCACCTTAACAAAAAAATCTCAAATGTTAAGAAACAAAACAAAATATTCCCCACCGCTCCCATAAAATAAAAAAAAAGCTCAATTTAAAGCATTCCAACTAAGTCCAAGTAATTCTTGAACCTAGGTATAGGATCTGACTTAAGCATTATATCACAGCCTCCATCCGCATTTAAAGTATAAGCAACCAATATCTCTATATCATTGTCATCTCGAACAATATCATTTTCATTAGATTTCTCTACCTATCGATTTTGTTATGGCCTAACTCTTTGATTCCTATTATGCAATTTGTAACATTTCAAATTTGTTGTGCCCCTTTTTCTTACAATGGTTAAAGATCATATCTTTGTTCCATTTGACATCCCAATAATTTCTTTCACGTGTTCTTGTTTGTGCAAACAAACCTCCTGGCGGGTGTTACAATTGCAATTTACATATTTTAATCTTTTCCTTAAATTATGAGGCCTTATACACTTGATCCATATACAAAATTCATGATTGTACAATATTATATCTATAAAGTTTGAATAGATAGAGGTAATGAACACAACAAAATCAACTCCGAATCTTCATCATCATACTTTACTTTGTAGGCATCTAAATCAAATATAGTTTCCTTAAAGATTTGAAAATGGTCTTCTAAAGACGTACTTTCAATCATATGATGATAAAAATTTATTGCTTGAGATCTAACTTCCTGTTCAAACTTTTAGTCATATACAACTGTTCCAATTTCAACCTTAAAGAAACGACAAATTTATCTTTCAAAATGCCTTGTAAATCTAATTCGAGAGATGAAGTTGTATGTGTGCTAAAACCTTAAGATCTTTTGTCGATTTTGTGCATCATTCATAAGCGAGGTCATCTTATCGAATCATAATAGCGCCTCATTCAAATACATCTAAGTGAGAACACCCACATCTAAACTTTCCATAATGAGAATCTTATATTGCGGTCTAATAGCAGAATTTTAATTTGGTAGTTGCAGTATTCACATAATAACAAACTATTAAAATAAACCGCAAGAATACTAAAATTTTAGATAAATTAACCTAAAAATGGATCCAAGAAGACCAAAAACATAAGAAAGATTGACTCCAAAAAGTCAATGATCAATGACAAAAGTCAACTTGCAATGGTCAATAGGAAAAAAAATTAAAAGATCGTGCATAGAAAAAAATTAAAAGATAAACACAACAATATTTTACGTTGCAGTATTCACATAATAACAAACTATTAAAATAAACCGCAAGAATACTAAAATTTTAGATAAATTAACCTAAAAATGGATCCAAGAGGACCAAAAACATAAGAAAGATTGACTCCAAAAAGTCAATGATCAATGACAAAAGTCAACTTGCAATGGTCAATAGAAAAAAAATTAAAAGATCGTGCATAGAAAAAAATTAAAAGATAAACACAACAATATTTTACGTAGTTTGGCCAAAGGTACCTACGTACACCGAGTAAGTCAATATAATCATTCACATTATTACAATTTCGTTTGTGTACGAAAAATTCCTAAATCCTTTCACACAAAAAAACAATGAACTCTCGCACTTATCCAAAACTTTAATCACTAAAAAATCGTTACACACCCACTGTTAACTAGCATATATAATTCTTATTCTTGGATCTTTTGTTTGTAGCTTAATTTTTCTTTCCTTTTTTTTAATCATCAACCTATGATACCTATATATAAATTTAAACAAAATATAGTTACCTTGAAAGATTCAAAATCTTTCTAAGTTTTCAAAACTATCATAAATGTCAAGGCTACTTAATTTTTCAAAGTTTTTATTAATTCTTTTAATACATTGATTTAATGGATGTGAGACAAATTTTGAAAGTTAAGTAATGGTTAAATAGAGAAAAAGCTAATAATTGAAAAGAGAAGAAAAATTCTACTCTCATTTTAACACTTTTATTTTTATTCTTTGATCTCTTTGATATACGTTTTTAAAAAGGGGTGAGGGGGCAAGGAATGCTGGGTGGTTGCTTTATGTGCAGCTAGCACTCAAATTTTGCTGCAATAAAACATGAGTGCTTGTGTAGTGGTGTGGTTAATTAACAGGTCTGTCTGGCTTCACCATAAATTTGTTTCCCTGTCAAAACACCATGCATTGTCCAACTCTGCCAAGTGCACCACTATATATTCCTCTTCAAATTACGTCTCCTAATACTATCCTTTGCGTTTCTCTAATTTTAGTAGAATGGTAATTTAAATTCGTTTTCTTAAGTTATGAGTAAGCACAAAAGTATTTTCAAATTATAGCTGGTAATGCGCAATTATGACATATAACAGGAGACAATAAATGGACCGAGTATTCATGTCCTCAAAGGTCACAGAGCCTGCATATTTATTAGAAGTTTATTTTTCATCCTTATGATAAGATAAGGGGTCGGTTTATAGTGGGGGCTTTTGAGACAAAATTGAGCTTTATTTGCATCTAAATCCTCGTTACAGGGACCCACAGAAACAAAAACAAAATTAAAACAAACTAAACATTCGGCACGTTTAGAGGGTCTCACCAAAATCCCCTTATTTTGCTTAAAAATCGAAATTGGATATGGCATGCTTGTTTGTTTGTTTGTTTCCCTTTTTAATTATTGAATATTACAGGGATTCAGATGGGGACAATGCTTTAATTGTATAAAGAGTAAAAAGGAAATGTGAAGGGCATCTTCTTTAAAGGATCTCTTAATTTGTCTTCTACTTTACACTTTCTTCTTCACCTCACAAATAATAAAAAATAATCATAAAAGTGCAAACAAAACTTAGATTTCATACATTTCTTTAACAATTAAAAAAAAAAAAACCTCATTCTTTTCTGTATCCTAACATAAAAAATTGGAAAAGAATAATAATTAGTAGTAGTAAGTTAGTATATCTATTGGTTAAGATGGACATTTAAAAGAAAGAAAGATCTGTGTAGCCATGGGAGTAGGGTAATAACTCTTCAACCTCGACCCTTGAACTTGAACAACTCATACTTTTTCTCAATTGGTTCGGTAATAATTCCACCTCAGCCCAAAATACACTCGAAACTGGCCTGTGATCTGAAAACCTAGATTCTCCACGAACATATGATAATTGTTGTAGCCCACTTCCATACCATAATATTCTATCACACCTTTAAATTAAAATAAATTATATAAATTACAATAAAAAAAAAAGAAAAAAAAAAGAAAAAAAAAAAGTAGAAGCTTCTTTACCAAGCAGGTGTTCTTCTTTTCTCCTTTGGATGCATATCACCACCTGAATATCTGTCTGAATTATGGGAATATTTATATGTCGGTGGAAAATATATTTTCCCTTCTTTCCATCCCTTGAATACACGTGCTTGTCTTTGCTCTATTCTCAGCTGCAATTAAATTTAATATTGTCAAAAAAATAAAAATAAATAATAATGTTTTTCCATTATACCTGATCCTTCTCTAACAACGCTCTCCAATTTTGCATCTCCACTAATGCTTTTGCCGTACGATAAGATAAAGCGATTCGATAATTTAAATCTCCCATCCAGATAATTCGACTACATTTTATAATTAAAAATTATTAAATTAAATTAATTTGAAACGCAATATAAGTAAAGTTTACTTACTTGTGTTGAAGAATAGTTTCGGGACACTTATCATTACTAGAAGAATGAACTTTCGGAAATCGTGTTTTCTTTAGAATTTCGATGACATCAGCATTTCTACGTAATTCATCACCTTCTTTCTGTCCTGAAGTTAAATGAGTACATATGAAACAAAAGCTTGTTTGATGTAATGACATGCTCATTGAAATTGAACCCTGTAATATCAAATATTCGTAACTCGTAAGGTTTTTAAATAATTTAAAAGAATTAAGTTATTATACGTACCTTGTTTCCTAGGTAACCCATTAATCCTCTTCCTACACACGAGACTTTAATATTACCCACGTGTTCTCTTAACTCTTTTCTAACCCATACAGTTAAAAAAACTCCGACCATTTGTTTACTCGCTACTAAACAATACGGTGAGTTTCTAGGCAAAGTGACGTCAACACTAGGTGAAAATAACACAGTACTAGGTGATAATAAATCTCCAGGTTTATATTCATCGTCTGAAAAATCACTTGCTCGTTGACCTAAAGAATAATCACTAGGTCTATGACTAGATATTGAACAATCACTAAACCTATTATTTCCAGATATCACTTGATCACAAACACTGAATCTTCTTTGATCAACAAAAGGATTATGAGGAAATGAATTACGTGGTGTTTGAAATGATCGTCGATGAAAAAAAGTCTTTTGTTTAGTTGACCCTTCAAAATCCGCATCGTATTCAATAAGTGGATCAGGTATAGGAGAAGGTGTGTAATATCCACTACCATTAAAACCAGAGCTACTGTTTAATGATGTGCGGATGAGATTAATCCATTTTTTAGCAGGGCCGTTATTTTCTGATCCTAGAATATTACTAGCATTTAACGGAACTATTTCTTGAAATCCGAGGACATAAATGTCAGCAGGAGGTGAAGAGTGTAGTAAATTATCCAGATTCATATTACTTGGAGGTGATTTTCCACCCACATTCCATGTAGCAACAAATATACTGCATTAAATTTTGATTTTACTAATTATATATTATAGTATAAATAAATTAGACATATTTGTGAAGTTACAAACCTGTGATTTTGTACGTTTTTTATGTGAGGATTATTGAAATCAACTCTTCTTCTCCTAACACGATCTACACTCTTTCTTGATTTTTCTACAAACATATCAAAAATTCGAAATATGTAACCACTAATTTTGCCATTAAATTATATAAGATGCTGCTAATAATTAAATACCTATTTTACTTTTCTTTGTTGTGCACGCATCTCTTGAGGATATACTATGCCTATGCTCCAATTTTTCACCTAAAGTCACAAAATATTATGAACGTTTTTTAACAATTAAAGATTTCTCATCACTCAAGCTAATGATTTATAACGAGTTGACTCAAAAAAGATTCAACAAGAAATTTGTAACTCAGACAAAGATTTAATTAGTATAAAGGGTACTAACCTCCATTAACAACTTCCTCAGCGTGAAATTTTTCTGATTTACCTTTTATATTCAACCACTTTCTAACTAGTCTCTTTGACCATGAAAGCTTCAACAATCGAAAACAAAAAAACAAATCAGGCAAAAACATAATTTTACGACTCGTATACATTTTTCAAGTAAAATTGAGAAACAGAAGAAGAAAAATCGAAAATTAAGTTGGATTTTGCTCCATAGTACTCAAAATATTTACAGGGGTGGGATCGAAAAAATGAAAAAAATTAAAAACAGACCTTGCTTTTATTGGAATGTTCATCTCCCATTGTTCCTTTATATCTTCATGCACCTCCGTATATCAATTCTTAATAGCTAAAAACGTCCCTAACTGCTATAATTTAGCTAACAACTCAAGAAATTGTTAAATGGGTGTGTTATAAACGTGTCCAACTTGTGAAAAGATAGAAGCTTTTTTACTATTTGGGCATTTATTTTGTACTTGAAAATGCATCTCACACTCAATCAAGATTGTGGTTTTGAAGTGGTAACAGTACAGTACATGTATGTGTTAGTACTTGTTGTGTTTATATTCAAGAAATAAGACAAAGAATGCTCTAAACCCCAGAAACTTCAGTATAGAGAGAGAGAGAGAAGAGTGGTACTTGACAATGTAAGCAAACACTGGTAAAGACAGAGAGAGAGAAACTTTTATGAGTTGGGGAAGGGTGTATGGAGAGGTAGAGAGAGAGGAGGTTGTGAAGAAATGGATTTTCTTAAAAGAGATTTTATTTCTATCTCAACTTGTACAAAATTCTTACCTCCATTAATTATTATGGACAATGATATATATTTAGTCAATTAATCATTTATGGCGTGGCCTAATTTAGTTAAATTTTAATTATCCTTTTATTTATGTTTTCGATTTTATTGATTAACCAAATCAAGTCATGTAATTTTCATGTAGTAAATGGTAGAAGTATATTGTGTATGATTTAAATTTAAATGGTATATATTATTAATTATTATTATTCATAAATATATGAGAAAAGTTTTTATATATATTTTTATTATCTTTTTTATATTATTTATATTTTATGAGTTTTTAAAATAAATAAAAATTTAATTAAGATAGATTTTTTTTTTGGGGTATGTGGGTGATCTGGGCCAGTTTGCGCGTATCATGGCTAATCCCACGAAGATATACACGTCTTCCTATGTATATTCCTAGGTAAATCAGAACTAGGTTACCCATGTTTAGGAAGAGGTTTGAATCTTGTGCCTATTACTTTATACTCGTTAGGAAAGGAAAAATTAATTATTAACTATATAAATATATTTAACAAAAAAGTCTTATAAATATATATATTGATAATTTAAAAAATATACAACATTATTATAAAGTAAAGAACACTTAGAATAAAACTAGAATATTTGTAAAATTATTAAAAATAAGAGATAATTCTCAATTGATTACATTTTCTCACTTTTCCTTCCTAAAAAAAAAAAGAAAGAAGAATTACTTCCTACTTACTCACAAATTTTCAACTTAATTTGCAATTAAACACATTGTCATATTTACCTTCCGATGTTACTCTTATGTGATTTTTTTATTTTTTAATTGTTTTTCATTTTATTTTTAATTTTTTTTAAATTTTTTTTTTCAGATTTTTTTTCGAATTTTTTATAATTTTTTTTATTCGAATTTTTTTTCTTAAAATTTTTATTTTTTTCAAATTTATATTTTTTCTATTTTTTTTCCCGAATTTAAAAAACAATCGAAATTTCGGGTTATGTGTTGATGTAACACACAAATATAGATTTATGTGTTCCTGTAACACACAAAGTCATAAAATCGATTCTCTTCTTTAACAATATTGTTTTTTTCTATTTATTAATCGCATATACCCTATTTGTATTCGTCTTTAACTATCTCGATATATTATCTTTTTGTCCAACACTTTTTTTGTTATTTTTGTGTGTTTATGTTTTAGGGTTTTGTGTGTTCCAGGTCACACAAAACTTGATTTTGTTTATTCCAATTCTGTCTCAGAATTGTGTATTCTTAGAACGCACAAATATAAGATTTGTGTATTCATGGAACACACAAATCTCAAATTTGTGTATTCATAGAACGCATAAAAATCAAATTTATGTGTTCCTAGAATAAACAAAACTTTATTTTGTTTGTTCCAATTCTATGTATTCCAGATTTGTGTGATCCTGAAACACACAAGTCTCTGATTTGTGCGTTCCTGAAACACACAAGTCTCTGATTTGTGCGTTCCTGGA
The DNA here is from genome assembly GCA_029959085.1 of Nemophila menziesii. Lineage (NCBI taxonomy): Eukaryota > Viridiplantae > Streptophyta > Magnoliopsida > Boraginales > Hydrophyllaceae > Nemophila > Nemophila menziesii. The sequence goes on along the minus strand of JARWIR010000017.1, from coordinate 7,012,585 downwards.
ACACACAAGTCTCAGGTTTGTGCGTTGCTGGAACACACAAGTCTCAGGTTTGTGCATTTCTGGAACACATAAAAATTGAATATATGTATTCCTAGAATACAAAAAACTTGATTTTGTTTGTTCCAATTCTGTGTATTCATGGAACACACAAGTCTCTGATTTGTGTGTTCCTGGAACACACAAGTCTCTGATTTGTGTGTTCCTGGAACACACAAGTCTCTGATTTGTGCGTTCCTGGAATACACAAGTCTTAGGTTTGTGCATTACTGAAACACACAAATCTCTGATTTGTGTATTCATGGAACACACAAATCTCAGATTTGTGTATTCAAGGAACACATATAAATCAAACTTGTGTATTCATGTAATACACAAAACTTGATTTTGTTTGTTCCAATTTTGTATTGGTGTCACCTAGGGTGTGATAAAATAAGATAAATAATGATTCAGAAAACAACGCACTCTCACCCTAGACAGGCACAATACTGCAAGTATTACAGGACGTATGCAAGTTTTAATGATAAGAAAGTTCGTTCTCAGGGATTTAGTGTGTTAATCGAATGGGTAGAAATAACGAGTAATAAGTAATTAATTAAAAGACAGAAAATAAATAGAGAATAAATTCGAAATTATCTAATTAAACAAAGAAAAATAAAGACAGTAAATTAAATACGAAGAAATATGAGATGAGATGTATAGCTTAGGTTTTGCTAGTATGCACTAATCCTTCTAAATTTTTCTGTCAAATCTAGTTAATAAGGGAGATAATTAGCTCTTAGATATTTAGTCAGGATTCTAAATTCCCATACCTTAGACCTTGAGAGCGACTAAGGGGGCTACAGACACACCACGAGGCTGGTTCAAATAGGGTTATCTTGCGCCACTAGGGCCCTAAGCAATCAATTTCCATACATGGTGATAGTGATTAAATTATACCCTAATGACTATCTAGTTAGAATTAGTGTTGTCAAGACCCATATCGACACTAGACTTTATGTGGTGTTTCAATAATTAGAAACCCAGCTAAGGCGATCATCTAACTACTATTAAGGTAATCCTATACTCGTGCACTAACAAAGAAAACAGTCATTAAATCAAAACACATAATAAGGGAAGATAGGGTTGCACAGATTAAGGGAAGAGGTAGAATTTACTCTGTTATAAATCTTATCAGATTCTCAAAGAAGAAAATGATAAAAAATTCTAGGAAGAGAGATAATAAGGCAAAATCTTCTCATACTATTGACCCTGAAGTATGGAAGTTAATTTGGAACCTTAAAGTTTTCCCCCTGGTAGATAGTTTATATGGAGTGTAGTAAAGAATTTATTACCTAATAATGAAAATATGTAAAAAAAAAAAAAAACAAGATTAATAGACTCACCTACATGTGATATGTGTAACAAGGCAGTGGAAAATACTGAATATCGACTCCTTGAATGCGGTTGGGTAAGAGCTATTGCTTCACTTTCCAGTCTCTTCACTTGCAACCAGGACACCAATAAAGTGGATACTTGGATGGCAAGTACATTGGATAAAATTAAAAATAAATGCTCTAAGATGCCTTTATTCTTGAACAGATATATACATTGGCTTGGCACATTTGGAAAGATAAAAATAGTAAAAAATCCAAAAGTAAAACTCTTGACCATACTTATACTATGAAGGCTATGAAAGAAACGAATGAATACAAAAATATAAATTATCCTAAGGATGTTATTAATGAACTGAAGGATAAGTTAATTCCCATCTTTGTCCTTTTGAATGATAATACATTGGAAACTAGTGTTAGAAAGGTTAGTAAAGTTGAAACAAAGTGGATTCCACGACCTTATAACATGGTTAAAATTAACTAAGATGCTGCTATGAATAATAATCAAGCTTCTATTATTTGTGTGTAATGTACTTGATTGCAAGGCGTCAGATGTTGGAATAGACTCTCCCATGGAAGTATAAGCTCTAGGCGTTCTCAAAGTCTGACTAATTGCTCGGGACTTGGGTGATACTAGAGTAATTATAGAGAATGTCTGCATTCAAGTTATGCAACCTTTGGAGAGTAAATTACAATTTTTTAATCCCATGATTTGTAACATTATTATTAGTGTTTTATCTAGTTTATGAACTTTGTATACCTATCTTTAATTGGATTAGTCGATGTTAAAATTAGGATCGTGGAATAATAGATATAATGACAAACAAGAAACGAAAAGAACACCGATATACGTGGAAAACCCAAATCGGAATAAACCACGCGAAGTGGAGAATATATTATTATAGAGGATTGATTACAAAGGAGAGTGTAATGCTTGCTGCCAATTGAACGGGTTAACTAATAACCTATACAATACAATGTATTTATAGGTAATAGAGATACTAGGGCTTATAACTAAATGTGCCAGACCTAACAAAGATGAATTTGGGTCACATCTCTAACAATCTCCACCTTGACACAAATTCGGTAAGCGAGGCCCGAAAATTGCAAATATCTCTACCTCGTAAATTATCTCCATCTTGACGAAGAACCCGCTAAGGAGTCAAGACACATATTTGGTAATTGAGGCAAACAAGTGCAAATATCTCCACCTCGAAAAAATATCTCCATCTTGACGAAGAATCCGCTAGGGAGTCAAGACACAAATTTGGTAATCGAGGCAAAAACCAAAAAACATGAAAATATCTCCACCTCGAACAAAATATCTCCATCTTGACAAAGAATCCGGTAGGGGCTGTCAAGATATAAATCACCAATCTTCAAAAGTATCTCTCCTCCTCTTCCAAAAAGTCTCGAAGGCCTGAATGAGCCTCGAAAAGGTGAATAAGTCTCAAATTACAAAATAAGTAAGATATAATAAGAAAGCCTGAATAAGCCTCGAAGAGCAATCTTGACGAAGAATCCGCGAAAGAGTCAAGAAATAAACCACCAATCTTCAAATATCTTTCCTCTTCTTCCAAAAAGTCTCGAAGGGCTGAATTAGTCGCGAAGGACTGAATGAGTCTCGAAGGACTGATTAAGCCTCGAAGGACAATCTTGACGAAAAATCCGTTAGGGAGTCAAGAAATAATTCATCAGAAAAGTTTTGAAAGACTGAATAAGTCTCGAATGGCTGAATAAGTCATGAAGGACTGAATGAGACTCGAAAGACTGAATAAGTCTCGAAAGACTGAATAAGTCTCGAAGGACTGAATAAGTCACGAAGGACTTAATAAGTCTCGAAAGGCGAAATATAAGTCTCAAATGGCAATCTTGACGAAGAATCCGCTAAAGAGTCAAGAAATAAATCACCAGTCAAGATAGGAGCAGGATAGCCGAGTCGGTCACTAAATATAAGCTAAATGAAAAATGATTGGCACATGTTTTGACACGCTCCCAAACAAATATATTGATTGTCAAACCTGAAATCTATCAAAATTACATTTTGACCCCTTAAGTATAAAAAGTAGTCCAATTTGCAAAACTCTAGTATTACGATTTATACCTGAGACCCTTTTTGACCAAAAATAAAAAACAAAAACCTTTTTCATACTTCTCTTGTTCTCCAAGTCGGGTCATTCCTTTTCAAAACAAAACCCCCCAAGTATTAGTTCAATTTGCAAGCAAGAGATAGATCTAGAGACAAATAATATTTTCAAAAAATTAGAACAGAGATATGGAGTGCGTATTCGGTTTAAAGGGCAAAGACTTTGTTTTAGTGGTTGCTGATTCATCTGCAGTAAACAGCATACTTGTTCACAAAACCAATGAGGATAAAATCATGATTCTTGATTCACACAAGCTCATGGGTGCTAGTGGTGAAGCTGGTGATAGGTATGTATACTATTTTTTTCTTCGAATTCGTTAATATTTTTTATGATTCTGTATGAGTTTAACCACTTCCTTAACTCCAGTTTCTATAACGCACTTTAGGGTTTAGTTGCGGTATAATTATTGATCATATGTGATTGATTTGTATACAATTTTGTGTTTTGGGTTTTAATTTAATTGATTTCAGGGCTCAGTTTACTGAGTATATACAAAAGAACGTGTCTCTTTACCATTTCCGTAATGGTATTCCTTTAACAACCTCAGCTACTGCTAACTATACAAGAGGAGAGCTCGCCATTGCATTAAGAAAGGTACGCTTCATCTAATCTAATCTAACTTCATGTTTTCCTAACTATGGAGTGTATGATTTTTTCAGAACCCTTACTCTGTGAACCTACTCCTAGCTGGATATGACAAAGAAACAGGGCCATCACTATACTATATTGACTATATTGCAACGTGTCACAAGGTTGATAAGGCAGCGTTTGGTTACGGATCATATTTCTCACTTTCTATGATGGACAGGCATTATCATCGTGATATGACAGTTGAAGAAGCAGTTGATTTAGTTGATAAATCGATTATGGAGATAAGATCAAGATTAGTTGTGGCCCCACCTAATTTTGTTATTAAAATTGTTGATAAAGATGGAGCACGTGAATATGCTTGGCGTGAATCTATTAAAGATGCTCAAATTCCTGCTACAGCTTGAGCGAGTCTCTTTATATTCATGAAAGTAAACATAATAGGACTTGATTATTATTATTAAATATTTGAAGTGTTTTTACATTTGGATTTTACTACTTTATGATTCGGGGCTGTTTTTAATGTACTATGCTTGTCTGAATTTGGGTGAAATAGCTTTTAACATTAGTTGTAAGTCTGTATTTGAAATTATTTTCTTCTAAATTTGCGGAATTAGTCCTCGAACGTGATCATTTACTGTCAAGATATTGCGAGTTTCTTTTAAAATATTGCAATACTTATACTGTTTAGTTCTATTTCTTTAGGATTGAAAATTCGATGTTTGGATTGGTGCAAGCTCGGAAATTGATTATTAATTTTTGGATTTTTCTAGAAATTTTAATATGTTTGGTTTTACCGACCCAAAATAGTTTAGTTTTTATTTTAGTATTTAAGTGATTTAGAGAAGAAAAATAATCGTTTGCATAATATATTATTTCAATACTTGAATATAAGTTGTCTTTTCAAAACTAGGTTTTAAAATTTGAATGAGAAAATGTGGGTATTTTCTCTAAGTGTTATTTCTAATTTATATTAGAAATTTTGGATGATCTTTGTTAGATTATTTTATATTCTAGCAATATATTATGTTTGTGAATGGACCAATGTTTTTTAAAAAAAAAATAAGTAAGTGGTCCGGGCTAGCTTGTGTGTATTTGACCAATTTCATGGAAAATAGGTATATTTTTTCAGTATATTTTATGTAAATCAAAACTATATTTTATGTAAATCAAAACTAGGTTACACATACTAAATAGACGAATTTTGTTGTGTCTAGTGGGCTTGTAAATTGAGTATAATGTTTTTTTTATATATATTAAAAAATTCAATTATTATCTTTATTATTATTAAAATAATTTTTATAATTTTTTAAGAGAAAATACTCATTTAAATCATGATTAGGAAAGTCTATGCCTAAAAGTTAATTTCTTCTTAATTAAATTATCTAGTTTCTCATTTAAATAAAAACCTATTACTATTTTACTTTTTTGTCCTTTTTATTGTTATTAATGAAAATAGAGATATTTCTTAAAAGAAACCTAATAAAATTAGGGTTAATACCCATTAAACACCTGCCACCTTACACCTTTGACCATAAAAGGCACCTTGCTGCAAAATACAAAAATACCCTTGTCCCTTATTTGCTCTTCTTCAACAGCGCTGCCGGCCGATTCTCCCACTCACCACAAATTTGCTTTTCTTTAACAGCGCTGTGGCCAACGATCTCTTCCACAAGTCTGCTGTTGCTATGTCTACAAATCCTGTACATCACGAGCGCACAAAGCATGTAGACATCGATTGTAAGATTACTCGAGAGAAGATTCAAGTTGGAGTTAATAAATTTTTTCCACACTCCTTCAAATCTTCAAATTTTCTATTCAAAGCTAAGCAAGTACATTTTTGTACTTGTGGACTAAATGTTGAGTTCTGGGATAGATTCCCATTACTCAGAACTCGGAAAAAGGCTAAGCAAGTCCACTTTTGTACTTGTGGACTAAATGTTGAGTTCTGGGATAGATTCCCATTACTCAGAACTCGGATTGTACTTGTGCAAGCCCACTTTTGTACTTGTGCAAGTGCACTTTTGGACTTGTGGCAAATGTTGAGTACTGGGATAAATTCCCAGAACTCAGAAAACGCTAAGCAAGTACATTTTTGTACTTGTGGACTAAATATTGAGTTCTGGGAGAGATTCCCATTACTCATTTGAATTGTTTTTTTCTTCTAGTTTTTCAACGTTAATCAATCAACTTATTCTATACAAACTTTCGCACAATTCAATCATAATTTCTTACTTTCTCAATACTCAAATATCATGTTTCAGTGGAGATGTCAATCTATCTTTGAATACAGCAAATGAATTGGATAAAAAGAAATAATGCAGGGACCAAAATGCAAATTGTTTCTTCTACATAAAAATTAGTTAGATTACAGCTATATCTAGTTAGACATGATTGTATATAAACTAGTTTTGTACATTGTAACTGTAACAAGAAATAAAACATCTCTTCTTCCTCTCTTATTCATTCTTCTTCTTATTCTTCTCTCTGTTTCTTTATTTTTCTTGCTAAATTCGTCATTAATGGGTGCTCTCATAATTCACAGTGTTTGTGTATATGCTGATGATTTAAACGAAAGAGAGAGAGCGGCTATCATAGTTATTTGTTTATGAACTCGTGGAGAGAGAGAGAGAGCGGCGGCGGTAGAAAGGGGTAGAATAGGATAAAAATTAATAGAGGTGCCTTTTATGGGCAAAAGGAGAGCGGCAGGGGTGAGGGGGCATTAAATTTGATTTGAGGTGTTTCTTGGGCATTAATCCATAAAATTACATAATTGTTAAATTAAGCCTTTAATAATTTATTTTACAAAAAATGCCTAATAAAATAATTATTTATAGAAAATACCCTTTTTATATTTTTTATACCCTTAATACCTTTATTATTAAATATATTATTTTCAATACAATATTTATTTTAATATTAAACAAATAATAAGGTACCACTACCACCACCATCACCACCACCACCACTATGTATTTAACCACCATTACAGCTACCACAACCAACACCACCTCAACCACCACCACCACCTACTACTAATTCCATTACACACACGTGCGTCTGTGATTTTTTTTTTTAAATCGTCATAACTAATTCTAAAAAAAATCAGAAAATAAAAAATTTGTATTTTTGGATAAAGCAAATTAATATTTACGTCTATGGTTTTTTTATTAATTTTTTTTATTTTTTATTTTTTCGCAGATAATGAATTCACAGTTTAAATCATGAAATTCACAGCGGAAAAAAAATTGAAAAAATTTGAAAAATTCAAAAAAATCATAGACGTAAATATTAATTTGCTTTATCCAAAAATGTGAATTTTTATTTTTCTGATTCTTTTAGAATTAGTTATGACGATTTTAAAAAAAATCACGGACGCGCGCGTGTGTAATGAAATTAGTAGTAGGTAAAGGTGGTGGTGGTAGGGTGATGGAGGTGTTGGGGGTCGTGGTGGTGTTGGTGGAAGGTTTTAATCGCAAATGGGATAGATCCATCTTAGTTTTACAATAGAGATGAGACAAATCCCATCTCAGTATTAAATGAGTTTTTTTTGTTTTAGTGTTTAATAATGTTGATACCTCGTATAATTTGATTTTGAATGTTATATAATGAACTAGAAATATTAATTTTCTTCATTTCAACTAATTATTGCTTCTCACGTCGTCAATATTCAAAGTAAATAAGTTATTTCTTATATAAACGTAAATTGTAGGGAATGGATCATAAGAATAAGCAGCTAATAGCCTGAGGTTTCGAAGGCTCTGCAAACAAAATCGGAGTAGGAATAGTCAAATTGGACGGATGAATCCTATCAATCCCCCAACATACATACATAACCCCACCAGGTCAAGGCTTTCGCTAAACAACACATCATCATCTCCAACACATTTACCTTTTTGATTAATTTTATAATAGAGATGGGACAAATCCCATCTCAGTATTAGAATGGAGATGAGACAAATTCATCCCAATCTTAAAATTACAGATGGGACAAAATCCCATTTAAAAAAAAATCAAAAAATCAAAATAAAAAAAAATTATATTTAAAAAAAAATCAAAAAAGATCATAGACGTAAATATTAATCTGTATCGTCTAAAAATGTAATTTTTTGATTTTTTTGATTTTTTTAGAATTAGTTATGATGATTTTTTAAAAAATCTCAAACGTGCACGTGTAATGAAATTAGTAGTAGGTGGATTTTTACATCTATGATAATATTTGATTTAAATGGGAATAAATATATGGTTAAAGACAACAACTATAATAAGGGTATTATAGTAATATTTTCATCTAAATTATTGTGTAATCTAAGTGGGAAGTTGGTTTGTCATTTTGATTTAAAAGGACATTAACCCATTTTTTAATATTTATTATAATTTTAGTTTAAATATTTTAATAAGTATAATAATAAAAAAATAATCTTATAATGGATAATAATTCTAAAACTATCATTTTTAATAGATAAACATTATTTGTGTTATTTGTGAAACAAAACAAGTAAATATCTATTTTCCTTTGTAGATTTCTCTCACTAAAAATAATTCCTCTTTTTTAAAATATTTTTAATTTCCACCGAGTGACTATGGATTTGTCTTAAACTGAGATCCTTGTGTATTGTATTATGGATTTGGCTCAATTTAGTTTAAATATTATGTTTTTTTCTTTGTTTGATTTCGATCTAGGACCAATATATAAGAATATATTTTTTAATACTAGATTGTTGTATGGATCCGCAAGGATCTTAAGATTCGGTAGCATGCAACCTTTGATCTTGATTAATATTGTTATTTGGTTGATGAATTGCTTTGTTAATGATGCTGATTTTGATTTTCCATCGGTTATTAAGCACACGCAGTCACTTTATAATGGCTATCTCTACTTCTATGTTATTATTGGTTTTAAAAGTCTGAAGTGTGATGAGAATGGCTATATTTCTTACTGTATATGGGGTTATAACTTATGGAATGATGGTTTTCTTCTTGTTGTTTCTTTGCTTATTATAAGATACGAAGATCAGAACATGTGCATCTATATTATAATTATTTATTCCTTATTTAAATCAAAAGCTTACTACTGTACTATCCTTTTGACAAGTGTTTTTATGACTCTGCGGTTCTTTCTTCTCTACATGGGGTTTGATGAAAGGAGAGGAAGTAAAAACAGCAAGGACAAATTTATCTTCTCGCCTATTAATATTTTAATTGCTACTTTATGGAATTACTTCTGCTTGGAGGAGATCAAGATATCTTTTTGCGTGAAACCTGTTTGGACTTTTCTTCAGGTGGATTTTATCGCGCTTTTCTGTTGTGAGTATGGCGGAACGATTTATAATCTTTATTCTATTAAGTCCTCAATCTTTGGGTGTTTGGGGAGCTATTTAATTAAGGTTATTTATTGGTATCTTTTTCAGCAAGAATATTGGAAAGCTCTTTATTTATACCAACTATATAATTGTTAAATTTATAAAGGACGACACTGTTTTTATGACCAAAGGAATGATGTTAATATATATTATATCTATGCCTTGATTACTAGGTTGGTTAGATTTGTAAGGTATATATCTCTCGATTATATAAAAGTTCAACATGCATTGGTTGTTTTGTTCTCCAAGGTGATCTTTGGGCTTATTCGCACGCCTCTTTTCTTCTGCTTTTCTACTTTCTTACCCCTGGCAAGCATGCAGCTTGGGAGAAGTGAGGTTAGTTATCTCTTCCTTTCTCTAATAATCATTCACAAGGTCTTTATATAGCACATGTCGGTTCATTTGCTGTTACAAAAAACAAAATCTACCTTCTTACTCACACAAATCATACTCATAAGATGGCTGGAAAAATTGTCACCTTCTCCCACTCGCTAAGACTAAGACAAAAAACATTCTTAAGTTGGAAACTCTCTCTTTATACACAAAAGTACCATCAGCAAAACCCAATGTTCCTGAGTTTAACTTCACCGCCAAAGTGGTTTCTGATAGAGTTATACTCTTTAACACTTTTCGTAAAGTTGTGTTGGATTCATGGGGTATCATAGGGAGAATTGCTTTTGAAAAAGTGGTTGAGAACGTATTCAAAGTTTGTCTCTTGACCATGATGAAGCTGAAAGACTGTACTTTGTTCGTCCTCTTCTTGTGCAAGGATTACACGTCATTTTTGTTAAGTTTGACGAAGGTATGTCTCTTAAGTAACTTGATCTTATCTCGTCAGAAGTTTGGGTTAGGATATATGGATTAGCCGGGTCACAAAATAACTTAGAAGCTATCACTCTGTTTGGTGAATTTCTTGGTGAAACTACAAAAGTCGACTTCCCTATTGTCGATAGTGGTGATCTTAAGTTCATAAGATTTAGAGTTAAAATTAACACTCTTAATCCTTTGAAGTCTGGAGTTTTTTTGCAACAACTTGATGGTAAAGCTTGGGTTGCATTTGTCTATGAAAGTATTAACCTCTTTTGCTTCAACCGTGGTAAACTAGGTCATAATAAAAATGGGTGCTCACTTGCTATGGTACGTCCAAAGTGGACTGATGATGCTGCAAGATATAGCAACTGGAGTAAGGATATTACGATTAGAAGTGAAGATAAAGCTATGCATGTTATTCGAAAGAAAGATAGGTGGGGACACTTCGACGAGGTTATCAAATTTCACCCTTTTAGGAGGTTTGATAATGATGGAGAGGATGATGAAGACGTTAATGGCCAAGGTGGTGTAAAAAACGAGGGTCCTATGATTCAGTTTGGGTCTTTTAATAACACAGTGGTGGGTAATTAAACGACGAGTAATAAAGATAGTGAAGGGAAAACTACTGTGAACGAGTCTTCCAAAAGGAAGCGAGAAAATGACGAACTACTGGATGATATCCTTAATAATTTTGGTAATATTGATGATCCAATCAAAATTTCTGAAAAGCGTTTTCCTTGGTTAAACTGGATTTTAAGAAAGGAGCTGGGTGATATTGGGTTGAGTATCGTGGTTAATCAGGATACCATTAAGGATGTTCTTAATGCCCAAGACATCAATATAGATGATATGTATAATAAATTTAAAAATGGACCTGCGGATGAGGGTATTTCAGCTGGTAAGGCACTTCAAGTCTTGGATAAGGGTAAGAAAGTGGTTGATCTTAACTACTATGATGAAGAGGAAGGTTATTTTGACAATTTTAATCAGTACGAATGTAATGAAATCTTTTTTGACAGAAATAAAATTAATAATGGAGGTGAGGTGGTTACTTTCGTAAGAAGTTTAGCAGGGAGGGTCTTGGTAGTCCTAATTTGGAGGATATTGGTTTTCATAAATCTCCTATATCGAATAATTCGCAGTCTATTCACATTAACGATCATCCTAAAATTGACAAGGTTAAGCAAAATGAATGGGTTGATAATCCAGGAAGCAAATCTTTTTGGCCTCAAGTCAAATTTACATGGCCTAAAACTTTGAAGAGGAAAGCTGCCCCAAGTGGGGAACCGGGCAATGCGAAATTACAAAAGTTCACTAATGAAGATTTTTCTAACATGGAGAAAAGAATATTAGACATGCAGGGTTTTATTGATGAATTTTGTGATAGTTTTTACGATGTTAAAAACAAGTTGGTGATGAATAAGGAGAAATGTGATGGAAAGGAGCTTACACTCATGGAAGAATTTGAGGACAAACAAAAACTGTTTTTATGTAGTGCGGAGAACTGTGATGGTCATCTCGAAGGGGGGGTTAAGTGAGAGTAGTGATTCTGAAGAGGATGTGAGTACTCGGGGAGTTCCCTTGAAGTAAAATGTACCTCCACTCTTGGTTAAAGATAGCGGACGATCCTACAATACGGCCAGAAACAATGGATAGTTTTATTATTTAAAATTGTCAAGGGGCTAGGGCTCCCTTGACAAGAATATCGTTTAAAGCTCTTGTGAGGAAAAATCATGCTTCTTTTGTTTGCCTGTTGGAGTTTAAGAGTAGACGTAAGGATGTTGGTAGTTGTTCGCATTTTAAATTTTTTAATAATTTACACGTAGCTGACCCCAAAGGAAGAGCCTTTAGGTCCGGGGGTATACTATTGTTGTGGAAGGATTCCGTTTCTATTTCTGACAATTTTTCTTGTTTAAACTATATTATTGTTGATGTTAATGAATATAATGGTCGTTCATGGTACCATGTTTGTGTATATTCTACTAACAATGAAGATGATAGGAACAAATTATGGCCTTCCTTATCCAAAAAATTGGAACAGTTTGATAAACCTTATCTTATTATTGGAGACTTCAATAATTTCTCCAAATTTTCTGAGAAACAGGGGAAAAATCCACCTAACTTGAACTGAATTAAAGTTTAATGATTTCATCAATAATAATCTTTTGGTTGATTTACCTAGCAAAGGTTGTCACTATACTTGGTCAAACAGACGTTCAAATGAGGATAATGTGAAGGAAAGACTTGACCGTGTGCTTGCATCAATGGATTGGTGTGCCTCATTTTCGAATGCTATTGTTAAGGTTCCGCCCGCTATTGGGTCGTATCATTCTCCTCTTATTCTCATTCGCGATCCTAATGTGGGTAAAGTTAATGAATATTTTATGTTTGAATCAAGATGGCTTGAACATAGCCAGTGTAAAGAAATTATCAAGGATAGTTGGAGGTGTAAAAGAAACTGTGATAATATATCGAAATTTTGTAACAAGAGAGATGCGGCGTGTCTAGCCTGAAAGGATGGAGTAAAGTTACGTTTTTTAATAATAAGAAAAAAATCGACGAGCTTCAAGAAGAACTTGTGATGATCAATAAAGAACCGATCACTGAAGAGAAAAAATGAAGGAAGATTATATCAAAAATTATATTGAAGAATTATGGCAAATTGAGGAAATATATTGGGAGGATAGGGCTCGTGATCTTGCGATTATAAAAGGTGATAAAAATTCAAGGTATTTTTTGCGAAAACGATGAAAGAAAGAAAATTAATCGAATTTGTGTTATGAAGGAAAGGAATGGTAAGTGGGTTGATAACCCTAAGGATATTAATGAAATTATACAAGATTATTATATTAATTTATTAAAAAATAACAAGACTTCGGACCCGAATGAATCATTCAATTTATTCCCTCAAAGGTGACTTATGAAATGAATGAATTCCTAACGACGAATCCAACCATTGAGGAAGTTAGAAGTGATGTTTTTGGTATGTCAGGATCAAAAGCGCCAGGACCTGATGGGCTGCCGGGTAAATTCTATCATGAATTTTGGGAAATTATTAAGGACAATGTTTTCAGATTTATTAATGATTTTTTTAAATCGAATATGGATGTGAGCAAAATTAACGATTTGGTTATTATCTCATTCCTAAAGGTTCTTCCCAAGAGACAATTAAGGATTTTATACCTATCTCATGTGTGAACTTCTGTTATAAGATTATTGCTAAAATCCTTGCAAACAGGCTTTAGCCATTTATGGATCTTATTATTTCACCAATACAAGCTGCATTTATTAATGGCTGTAATATTCAAGATAATATCATTATTGCTCAAGAAGTTTCCTATATTCTTAATACTAAATGGAAATCTAAGAAATGATTTGGTGTCGTTATATTGGATATGGAAAAATCATATGATCAAGTTAATTGGGAATTTCTACTTAAGACCTTACGTGCGTTAAGATTCCATAATAAATGTGTTGGATGGGTGCATAATAGTATTTCTTCAGTTTCGTTTCAAGTAAAAGCCAATGGCCAAAGACCGAAAAGGTTAAAACTTGAACAAGGACTGAGACAAGGAGATCCGTTATCTCCTCTCTTTTTCTCATTACTTACTAAAAGTCTTATAAGACTTATTAACTATCACTGCAGAAATGGATCAATTTACCAGGCAATGCCCTAAACTGGCTCATTTGCTTTTTGCGGATGATGCGCTTTTCTTTAAATAATATTAATTCAACGAAAATTAAAACATTCCAAAAATTGGTAAGTGATTATTGTAATGCATTGGGTCAAAGGATTAATTTGAGAAAGTCAGCTATTTTGTTTCGTAAAAATACACTGGATCTAGTAAAGACTGAAATTTCTCAAAGATTAAATATTGATATTACAAACGATTTCGGTAAATATCTTGGGGTTCCGCTTACCCTTAAAAGAGAAAAAAGTGATAATCTGAATTACATTAAAGATAGACTACTAGCTAAGTCAGCTAGTTGGGTTTCTTCACTTTAAAGTCGTTCTTTAAGCAATTCCGAATTATGCAATATCTATTTTTGAATTTCCAAAGACTTTATGCAAAAACTATCTAGTATAGTTGCTAATTTCGGGTGGGATGCGACGAACATAAAAAGGATTCATTGGGTTAATTAGAAGAAATTGACAAGATCTAAAAGAATTGGAGGGTTATGAATTAGAGAATTCTATAAAATGAATATGGCTACGTTAGCTAATCAAGCGTTACTTAATAATCAAAATTCATATGATTTTAAAGTGCTGAAAGGTATTTATTTTCCGAATTGAAATATGTGGGACGCTAATCTTGCCAAAAGGAGATCATGGAGTTGGGCTAGCATTTTCAAAGGTCTTCAATTTCTGAAAAAGCATACGATTTGGCAAATTGGGATTGGGAAAAGTATAAATATTTGGAAACATTGTTGGTTGAGTAAAGGTATTCTTCTTGACAGACCAAATAATTGCTCTAAGAAATTTGTTTATGAGTTATTTGATGAGTCAGGTTACAGGTGTAATAAAGAACTAGTTCATAGTATTTTTCCCTTGAGTATTTCCCAATATATTATGATAATTCCGAGATGTCAAATTAATGATGAAGACAAAATAATATGGCCATATAGTAAAAATGGAGATTATTCAACCAACTCTGGGTATCATTCTATGTAGGAGGAAGAAATTGCGGGTGATACTCAGACATCGGGCGATGGTGAAAATAATAATATCAGTATTTAGGACATTATTTGGAAGACGAACGTTCTGGCTCGAATTAAAAAAATTTGATGGAGGGTTTGTAACAATGCAATCCCAGTTAAAAATAATCTGAAAAAGAGAAAATGTGTTAATAATGAGATTTGAGAATGGTGTGAGCTTGATACAGAGGATATTAATCACTTAATCCTCGTGTGCTCGTTTAGTATTAAGTCTGGGCCTTATCGCCGTTTCAAATTAAAATAGACAAAGGTGTAAAGGTTAATTTCTCTGATTGGTTTTTGAAAGTTATTAAGGATTATACGAATAATGGTTGGGATGGTAAGGTTGTGACTGCATATATACTCATTATAACGTGGAATTTATGGAAAGAGATAATGATATGTTATCATGAAAGGAAAAGAATGGTCTGTAGATAATATTCTTGAAAGATCTAAAGAACTTATTGATAGGTTGTTTGGGGGATCCAGTGAGTTAGAAAAGTGTATGGTAACAAATAGGGCTAATGTGAATGATGATCTGGATACTGTTCCTATTTTGGAAGATGATGCAGATATAGTTTGGATATGTGATGCTTCCTTTATATCGAATAAAGAACTGGCAGCTATTGCTGCTATAGGAATTAACAAAAAAGGTATGCTATCTAGAAGGATTCATTTTAAATGTAAAATAAATAAAGTTATTGAGGCTGATGCTTGGGCTTTGATTATGGCGAGGAGGTCTTGTAAAGACCTTTCTAGTCAGAGAATTTCCTTTAACTCTGACAACCTTGAATTAGTTCAAGGAATTTTGGGTATGACCGGACTTCATTGAAGTCTTAAACCTATTCTTTTGGAAGTAAGAAAATGGTTAGTTCAATCTTCCTTATGGAAAGTTTCCCATATTAATAGAAGATATAATTCGACAGTGGAAGCTCTTGCGAAATGCACTAGAAGAAATGTTGACCTTTCTTGTTGGAAGGACTATTCACTTATATATTCTAATATTTTGTTAACTAGCTTATGTAATAGGTCCAAATAGTTGTTGTTGTTGCTCTCGTTGACAAAAAAAGTGAAACAAAACAAGGATTAATATAAAAGTGAGGTCTAGACGTACATATCCAATCCAGGAATGTTTTTTACAGTTGAACTCAATCAAATGAAGTGAACATAAACCAATTAGGTTAGCTCGACTGAACTCACGTAATAAAAAAACAAAACAAATTTTAAAATAAAAATGAAGAAAATATTAAAAATAAAAAAATGAACTGAATATAATTCAGATCAACAATTTTGACGTTCAACGTTTAATTCTTAATCTTTATTTTATTATGCAAACACTTTTAGTAGTTGGTTTTGTTTTTGAAAAAATCTATTTATTTTTACTTTAAATTAAAGAATAATAACTAATAAATTTTTTATTTTTTATTTTATGCCAAGGATACAAAGTGCAAACCTGAATAGTGGTATTTTGGTGTTAGAGTGTCGTTATTAGTTCTAAAAGTTTTTCCTGTAACTCAACCTTTTTGAGTTATGAGAATTTTTCTGTAAGTCAACATTAGGGTAGGGTTTTTTTATTGAGTTATGGAAATTTTTTCGTAACTCATTTTTTCTGAGTTATGTGATTTTGCCCATAACCCAATAACATGTTTTACTTATTGATTCTCCTCATTTTTTAGTTATGAAATTTTTCACGTAATGCAACGTTTTGACTTACGAGAATTATTCCGTAATTCAAAAACAATATTTTAACTTTTTTTATGTAAATAAATATACCAATTTTCATATTATGATTTAAAATCATCAATTATGACATATTTACCCTAACTTTTCAGTATACTTAGATAAAGAATTTATCCAACCAAAACTCTTTTAACTTCTTCGATATGTAAACACGATTTAGATCCTATGTGTAAACGCTATATATATATAGAGAGAGAGAGAGAGAGGGTCAACTTAAACAATCCTTGTACTCGACCCACAAAGTTGGAATTGACCAGATTACAGTTGTAGTATCTCATTACTAGACTGTTGGGTTTACATCATGCATGGTTATCAAGATAGTATTCAAATCACCTTAACATGTATTATCTGTTAGATTACAAGCAGCTGGCTCAAAATCAATGATACCTTAATACACTATACCACATATTTTCTGACCAGAACGAGATTAATCCATACAACATTTCTATGAAGTGGATATAACCTAAATTCTAGTTTGTGTACTAGTTATGATCATCTAGTTGGAAAGAAATTCTCTAAGGCAATTTATCAAAAAATTAAGGGATCATGCAAAAGGGATGATGTAGTTCGATAAATAATCTTAAACAAGAATCTAAGATTGATGTATAAAAGGATAAGGTTTAGAGGGTTTACAACCATATATAGTTGTTCACACTCTTTGGCGCCTACATCTACTGCCTAAAGTAGTCACCTTATTATTTTAACATTTTTCACTAAGATTCTTGAACTTCTTGAAGGTGAAGATCAAAACCTTTACAATGGGGTTTTTATCGAGCTAAACAACAACCTATCTTGCGAGACTTTTACTGGCTAAGTCACAACCCAAGTGAGATTTTTACTACTCTCAATCTCTACATTTACAACCTAATCTTCTTTAATTAGAGCAAGATCAAACCCTTAAATATTTGAATAATTATTACAATAATAACATAATACTTCTTAATGAGAAAATGATATGATTATAATATTGACTCCTTGATGAGTAAATATGAAAAATGAAGCTTAATGAATGACTTCTCTTGAGTTGATTGAACTTTGATGTTTCTTGAACTCCTTGATGAGTAAATGATAAAGCCAGGCTTAAATACTCCTTCTTGAGTGGATGATTAAAGTGGAGTTTGTCTTCTTGAGTGATTGATACAATTAAAATATTGATCAAGATTTGATGATGAAAATTGGCTTGATTTAAGTATGTATAAGTTACTTGATTTGTTCTTCACATATGTATAAAGTTGGTAGAGAAGAAGGCTTAAGTTTGGTTCTCAAGTGGCTCAATATTTATAGGCAATAACATCCCCAACTAATTTTTCTATGTGGCATAACAACATTTAAATCAGATTCCCATTTTTGTTTGACATCAAGTTCCCGATTTGGGACTTCAACAGTCACTTAGACTTCTTAGAAAACTCTAACGATTACTTTTCAAAAAAGGGTTCCTATTTTTAGTTTTTGAGGCACCATTATTAAACGGCATGACATATTCTGCGAAAATGAGTTCTTGAAACACTCACTGCACTTTTGGATATAGTTTTTGATTTGTTTCTCAATTGCAAAAAATTCCTTCATGATATATATTAAATTATAATAAATTATAATAAATTATAATAAATTATAATAAATTTTGTAGTTTACTATTTCTTCATATTTTAACTTAAAATTATTTATATCAGAAAATATGTTCAAAAATATGAAAACTAAGATACATGTTTTACATATGAAATAATGATTAAATGCTTTTGCACTCAACATATGAAATATTCTACTAGTAATCTTTACAATTAAGTAGTTCAAAATGTTATCAAATTCAATTCATATTTAAAACTATGCTCTAAATAGTTTAAGTCAAGCAAATACACACAAAGCCTAAACCATGCTTAAGATAGATAAGATGTAAATGCATGTTTTAGCCATAGATGTGATGTTTAAATACTTTAAAGTCTAACATAAAGAATGTTCTAAATGATAACATAAACATGTATGTTGTTAAACATTTTAACAAATATATTACATGTGAATAGTTATGCTCTAGAAAGTGTTTAACCTATGTGAGAACCCGTGAAGCATATATAATGATAGTTAGGATGCTTGCGATCTGATCATGTGATGTGTTTATAAATACGTGGTCATATAAAAATTTAGTATACAAATTTATAAAGGTTAAGTATATTACAAATAATATCAGGGGGTGTCCTAAACCTAACCAACAATCACACAATGAGTGTGCTAAATAGCAAACAGGTGCACATATAATCCAAGTGTTCATACTTGTATGCCTAAATCCTAGCATATGATGTGTTCTAAATGTGAAATCATATAACAATAAAGTTTACAATATTTTAGACACAATCAACACATACAAAGTTGTTACATAAATAGTGCTCAAATAATCAAGATGAATGAATGCACATTTAAGCAAGTAATAGATGTTTGGGTGTTTTGACTCTTACAAAAATGAATTGGTTAAAATGGATAATACAAGAAAGTTCTCAGTTTATCACTTATGCAAAGGCAAATCATATAACAAGTTATTACTTAGGGAATGATCAACTTATGTGAATGTATATCTAAAAAGAATAAACATGCTAAGGATGAGTCAACTAATGACAAGAGACATGTTGAACAAAGTAATAGTAATGTCTCACCTTTTGTGATAAATTTATAGGTTCACGAGACATCATTTGTAGGAATTTTAGTGCTTTAATGTGGGATTTATACCCGTATTTTACATATATTTAGTTATTGGCTTATTCTGGAATTTGTACTTGTTTTATTTTAGCAATTTGAGATAATTTGTGCATTAAGTGTTTAGCTCATTGAAATACGGCGAATCCAGAGATTGAAGGAGTAGATAAGTATCATAAAAGCCAAGAGAAAACTCAGGAAAGATAGGAAGGAATTGAAAAAAAGTCAAGGAAGGTCACAAAGTTACCATAAATAACAAACAAAGTTACCATATGAAACTACCACTAGCTTGCAAAAATTGTCCAAACGATTGTAGACGAATCAGAGATTAGTTCTTATACTAATGGATAACCATTGAAGGCTAGTTTGTGTGGGTGAAAAGGGATAGGAATTCTACGCTTGTATGGAAGAGTTATGAATTATTTAGTAAAATGACATGTGCAACCAAATTCAGTGGTGATGTCAAGTTGCTTTTGAATGGTGAGGATAAAAGTGGGTATGAATTATGTAAGGCTATCGGCCTTCGAAGTGGAAAGGTATGAAAGTCCTAGAGGGGGGTGAATAGGATTACTAATAAGATTAATGCCTAATTAAAAAATCTTTTGGACAATTATATGTTTTAAAGAGAAGCTTCTAAGTCAACTAATATATCAAACTCTTAAGGGATCATGCAATGGATAAGTTAGAGGTTGATATAGAAGTTAAACAAGTAAATTGAAATTATATTCTCTTACTATGCTAGATGATCTAAGTTAGATAAACTAGATAATCAATATCACAATATTCATACTAGCATATTATCAAACATATAAAGTGCGGAAAATGAAGAGTGTAGGGATAGAAAGATACACACGATTTATAGTGGTTCGGTTTACCTACATCCACTACCTAAGGAAGCCTCCTTAGGATTTCAAGCTTTTCACTAAGCTCCCGTGTCTCTCTTAGTCGGGCCGAGAACACAATAACCTTTACAACCTCTTCGATAACACGAAGGACAATCTCTTCGAAACCACGAAGGAAACTCTTGTGTAATCACAACACAAGGACACCAAGTATACTCCCGATACTCTAATTCTCTCTTAATCTATCTATTACAAGAACTAGACTTAAGAGGATAAATGTAAGTGTTTAAAGGATGAAACTACTTTGCTAACAATCTCCTAATGAGTAGATATAACACTTAAGCATGAAAGACTCCTCTTGAGTAGATAGAACTTTGTGGCTTATTGGATTAACTCCTTAATTGAGTGGATATGACAATGTATAGCCCTTGACACCTTCTTGGATGATAACAATTAAGCCCCTTAGTGTATATGGGTTGAAGGTGTAGTTGTAGCCTTGAAAGACCTTCAATTTATAGCTGCAAATTGCTCTCAATGGTCATAAGACTTGTCTCCAACGGATATATTAATATCCCCAACGGATATATTCTTTAGTCTTCATTTTGCTGCAGAAAACCCTAACCTGTGGTGCACCGCGGGGTTGGTGCGGTGTACCGCACTGACCTTGCTTAATTCACTTGCTTTCTGACGGACTAGCCCCCTGGTCTGTGGTGTAGTCCGTGGGCTGCGGTGTACCGCACAGAAACTCCGGTGTACCGCACCAAAGGTCTAAAACACCTTCTAGTGAGTATATCTTTTACTATGATGCTCGGATCAGAAAACCTTCTTCACGAGAGTTGTAGAGAACATCATTCTAATAAACTTTGTAGTTGATCACTAAAGCTAATTCTCAATGTACACAAAGATAAGGTTAAAAGTATTTGTATGAGAATTAGTTTCTTAAGATAAAACAATAGAGCTTTGATCAAAATGATAAAGAATGTGTTTTTGATGAATTAGAGTGCAAGATAGAATATGTATAACAAGAATAATTAGCACACTAAACACAAGAGGATTTGTCACATTAAAACAACCTATTAAGGGAGGCTATATGCCAACAATCTCCCCCTTTTTGATGATGACAAATCCTTCACTAAAACACCTTAGGAATGATATGAAAGTTTAAGCTCTTATGAAATATAGCTCCCCCTCACAATAAGCATTTAAGTAAAAATGAATATAAGATATGAAATGCATTTGTGAGTATTTAAAAAGTGCAATTTTGAAAGTTTTAGTGCACATATTTCTACCCCTTTGTTTTCATCAAAAAGACGGGATTATAAAATAATATCAAGCAACTAAACATAGAAGAGCTAAAACTCAAGTGAATAGATTTTGAAAAACAATATAAAGAGATCAAGGGTTAAGAGCATTTAAAACATTTTAATTTTGAAATGCATAAGGATTAACAATAGTAAAGCATGAAACAAGATGAAAGAAAGAGATAATGGATAAGAACGTTTTACCAACTTCTAGATCGGAAGATTACCATCTTATAAGCTTTCTATAAATGCAAACGATTAGTGCAATTATGAGATAAACGATTAGTACAAACGATTAACTAAGCATTTGAGTTTTTAAAGATAATTTAAGAAAAAATCCCCCTCACAAAATGCATAGAGTGTTTGTTTCAATTTTGAAAAAGTTTGACCAATAATTTCTCCCCTTTTTACCAATAAGAATATTTGAACCGATTTTAAGAAATCAAGGGGTAAAATTTAATCTTTGAAAAGAATAGGGGTCAATATGTATTTTTCAAAAGATTAGGGACTAAATGCAATTTTGAAAAACTTTAAGGACCTAAGTGAAATTTTCAAACATAAGAAAGCTAAGTGTAACTTGTTCAAACTATAGGGACCTCAAAACAATATTTTTCAACCTATAGGAAACACAATGCAATTTAAAAAGGATCAAGGACTAAGAGTGCAATAACACCTATATCATCAAGAATATTGTTAGCAACATCAACACAACAATATAAAATCCGAAACATATAATTTAAGCAACTCAAAACCAAAATCCAAAATTAGAACTTAGCAAACGAAATAGAGCAATCACAAGATATAGATAGTAAGGCTAAACAATTTCATTCAAATGAGTTAACGACCAATTAATGGAGTAACTTCCCATAATTCTATGCATAAAAACATTTTTGAAATGCTATGAGAATTTTAAAATATGATCGGAAAAATATTTTGAAAAACAATTTCTTTAAAAAACTCCCCCTTACTCAAAGACCTATAAAAAGCAAATTTGTGTTCAAAGATAAATCGAGATTTGAAAGTGTAAACTAATATCTTTGATCTTTTTCCCTTTTGTCAACGATAAAAAGAATCAATAGGCACTTTTAAAATTTAAAAAAACTTGTAAGAATAAAAAGTGCAATTTATAATCGTTGAGGGACTAAAAAGCAATTTCACATAGTGGGGATTAAAAATGCAATTTTTCAAAAGTTTGATCTAACAATGCAAATTTTACATGTGAAAGATTATGAAGTCCAAACTATGACACTTTGAAGAATTTAATAAATATGAGAGGTCAAAGTGCAATTTTGAAAATTTTGGGGACTAAAATGCAATTACCAAAATTCTAAGAGCTAATGTGCGAAAAAACATCATTCAAGAGAATTAGATGCAATAACACTAATAACATTAAAACAATGATTAGTATCACAAGATAATATCCAAAGATGAAACATGATAACAACAAACACAACTAATCAAATCAAAACCGAATCATAAACATAAGACATAAAAAAAATATACGAGATAAAGAAAGGAATCACCGGATTTTCCTTTTTCGAGATTTGAGTGTTCTTTCGTATATTAATTCTTCCATTTGTTTCCTCCAAGCAAAGAAACGATCACCTACAAAAAGTGGAGGTTGTGTAGAAAACAACTCTTCCAAAAGATTAAATTCCAAATCGTTTACTCTACTAACGGTTAAGCTATTCACGTAGAGTTAGGCTCTGATACCAATTGAAAGTCCTAGAGGGGGGGGGGGGTGAATAGGACTACTAATAAGATTAATGCCTAATTAAAAAATCTTTTGGACAATTATATGTTTTAAAGAGAAGCTTCTAAGTCAACTAATATATCAAACTCTTAAGGGATCATGCAATGGATAAGTTAGAGGTTGATATAGAAGTTAAACAAGTAAATTGAAATTATATTCTCTTACTATGCTAGATGATCTAAGTTAGATAAACTAGATAATCAATATCACAATATTCATACTAGCATATTATCAAACATATAAAGTGCGGAAAATGAAGAGTGTAGGGATAGAAAGATACACACGATTTATAGTGGTTCGGTTTCCCTACATCCACTACCTAAGGAAGCCTCCTTAGGATTTCAAGCTTTTCACTAAGATCCCGTGTCTCTCTTAATCGGGTCGAGAACACAATAACCCTTACAACCTCTTCGATAACACGAAGGACAATCTCTTCGAAACCACGAAGGAAACTCTTGTGTAATCACAACACAAGGACACCAAGTATACTCCCGATACTCTAATTCTCTCTTAATCTATCTATTACAAGAACTAGACTTAAGAGGATAAATGTAAGTGTTTAAAGGATGAAACTACTTTGCTAACAATCTCCTAATGAGTAGATATAACACTTAAGCATGAAAGACTCCTCTTGAGTAGATAGAACTTTGTGGCTTATTGGATTAACTCCTTAATTGAGTGGATATGACAATGTATAGCTCTTGACATTTTCTTGGATGATAACAATTAAGCCCCTTAGTGTATATGGGTTGAAGGTGTAGTTGTAGCCTTGAAAGACCTTCAATTTATAGCTGCAAATTGCTCCCAACGGTCATAAGACTTGTCTCCAACGGATATATTAATATCCCCAACGGATATATTCTTTAGTCTTCATTTTGCTGCAGAAAACCCTAACCTGCGGTGCACCGCGGGGTTGGTGCGGTGTACCGCACTGACCTTGCTTAATTCACTTGCTTTCTGACGGACTAGCCCCTTGGCCCGTGGTGTAGTCCGTGGGCTGCGGTGTACCGCACAGAAACTCCAGTGTACCGCACCAAAGGTCTAAAACACCTTCTAGTGAGTATATCTTTTACTATGATACTCGGATCAGAAAACCTTCTTCACGAGAGTTGTAGAGAACTTCATTCTAATAAACTTTGTAGTTGATCACTAAAGCTAATTCTCAATGTACACAAAGATAAGGTTAAAAGTATTTGTATGAGAATTAGTTTCTTAAGATAAAACAATAGAGCTTTGATCAAAATGATAAAGAATGTGTTTTTTGATGAATTAGAGTGCAAGATAGAATATGTATAACAAGAATAATTAGCACACTAAACACAAGAGGATTTGTCACATTAAAACAACCTATTAAGGGAGGCTATATGCCAACAAGGTAGTATCACCACCACCAGTGGTGTCTAGTGAAGCAGAGATTATAAAAGAGAAAGAGTCATTCAAGCAAAATCTATATTAGGTAATTATTGAAGATTGGGTGAAAGAGGTGGAAGACGAAGTGTCCAAGGATCCAGTGGAAACTCCAAAAGTTCAAGAGAAGTCGAGAGTGGAACCACCACCATGAGAAATTAGTCTTCCACCACTATTTCCATCAAGGTTTCCTAAGAAGGAGGATGACTCCGAGTACAAGAAATTTATTAAGATGTTGATTCAAATCAAAATAACTATCCCCCTACTCGAAACCATTAATATATTCCCAAATACTTGAGATTCTTCAAGGAGACACTCTCCAAGAAGAGCAAATTTGCAGATTTGATATTGTGGCATTAGCTGAGGAGATATCTGCCAAGGTACAAAGAAAGTTACCACCAAAACTTAAAGATATGGGAGGTCTTAACCTTCCAAATGATATCGGTGGTACATTTAATGGCAAATCATTGTATGATTTGGGATCTAGTGTAAATCTCATCCCTAAGAGTATATTCGATGAGTTGGGCATTGGATAAGTAAATCTAAACTCTTTCGCATTAAAAATAGCAGACCGTTCATTGGCATGCCCATGGGGAGTGATCGAATATGTCTTGGTGCAAGCTGGTAACCTTATTATACCTACAGACTTCATCATACTTTATTACAATATAGATAAAAACGTTCATCTCATACTGGGATGTCGATTCTTTGAAACTAGGTGCACAATGATCAACGTATACAAAGGATCAGTGACCTTGAGCATAGAAGATGAATCCCAAACATTCTATGTTTCAATAAACATGAATAAAATAAAGGTACCAAACATTTCAATGATCCAAAGTACATCCAACGGTGTGACTGCAAAGATACCAAGAGAAATGTGAAGAAGAAAGAAGACAATGAGTTTGGGGTGGGTGATAGTCCCAAGAAGAAACCTCGAAACTGCAAACCTACATGGACCAGACCATTTTCTATCACTAGAGTCGTCTTAGACATGGTAATCGAGGTACGAGGCAAGAAAATGCGCAAGTTTTGATTGGTTGATCCTAAAAACCTCACACGTTACTAGGAAGGCTACATCAAGAAAAAAATGGAGGTAAACACGTCGAGCTTAACAACTTTAAACAAAAGTGCTGGTTGGAGACAACCCATAAATTTACTTTATTTCGTGTATTTTTAATTAATTTTGTGTTTATTTTTAACTATTAGTGTATATTTTTAAATTTCTAGTGTATATTACACATAACGAGGTGTAATACAATTTATGTGATGCACAGGTCAATTTTGTTAAAGTTTTGGGTAAAAACAGAGGATAAATATAAGAAAGGTCAAATTCCGAGAAGTTCAGAACCTTCATTGGAAAATCCGAGAGCACAGGTACGTCTGGAATGCAAATTCGATTCAAGGGGGAAAAGGCCGGCGAATTCCGATAATTTTTGGGATTTATTCAAAATAGATAAATAAGAAATATTAAATTTTGTAAAGATGACCTAGGATAACTCTACAACACTGATTAGTATGATGTAATGGATTTAGACATGAATGTAACGAGGGTGAGAATGTAATAAACTTTGTAATTATTATACAATAGTTGTGTATGTTATATGAATGGGGATGTAATAGATTTATAGATTTGAAACTTGGTATGATTACTATTTGGGTGATTGACTGATAGAGTCCACAGACTATTGTCAATTGCCCATCATGTCCAAGCCACCCAAAAAGTCTGGATTGCCCTTCTACTCCATTAATATCTTTTGACTTACCAAAACTAATTTCCTAATTATATGAAACCAATCAATTAATATCAAACAAAAAGGAAAAAATTGCCAAAAACATTAAATTAAAGTACAAAACAAAAAGAATAAAATGAATAGAAATCAATGATTATATATCTTTAATGCTTTTTGATTGTAATCGTGGTAATCAGATCAAAGTCCAATATGTCGTATATAACCCTTTCAGTTCTATACACACGCCACCACAACTACCCCAGTATCCCGTCCTCTTTTTATACTGTCCAGAACACCAGTAATTACAACCCACCGATGTTAACTAGCACACCACTAATATTTCACACATAACCCATCAGAAATAGAAGATTAAATATTTCATGCTAATTACAACCCACCGATGTTAACTAGCACACCACTAATATTCCACACATAACCCATCGGAAACAGAAGCTTGAATATTTTATGTTACTTACAACCCACCGATGTTAACTAGCACACCACCAATATTCCACACATAACCCATCAGAAATAGAAGATTGAATATTTCATGTGCAGTGTGTATACCCCTTTGTTTTTGCCTGTTACACCATCACAAGTTAAAAAGCACACCATCACAATTTCTCGGTCTTTGAAACTGCTCCGACGACAACTGGCCGGTCAATTTGTATTTCAAAAACTTCTCCTTCGATTTCGCCATTCCCATTGCGATAACTGTTTTTCCGGTTCCGGGTTGACCAGCTAAGAGGACACCTCGACTGGCGATTTTCCGTCCTGGACCATTTTAACTATCACGCCAGTGGCTTTACGGGCCGAGGTTTGGCCCACTATACCTTCAGATACTTGACGTGATTCTAGAGCTGAGTTTAGTCCCAGGGCGCGGATATGGGAGTATGCTTCGATTCTTTCTATGCGTCGTTAAGTCACACATCTCTGAGAGCTTTATCTCCGCCATTGTTGTGGTGGCGCCGTAGATGGCGGGATTGAATCCTGATGACGGCGTCGAACAACCATGTTTGTATATAACAATGTATGATTATGCAAAAATGGAAGATTTATGTGGTAGAGAAAAAGAGAGAGATTTGAATATATGAATGAATTTCTTTCTTTTATTGTGGAATTAATTAGATATGATATAAAATTAAAACCAGTTACAAAATGATATATATATATATATATATATATATATATATATATATATATATATATATATATACCTCTATATATAGAGGATACGGGAGGTGAGACGGCGTCTCACTTTTAAAAGTGAGCCATCACTCAGTTAATATATAAAGAAAATGAAATAAGAAAATTAAACACATTCATTAACTTATAAAAAACATTCCGCCTCTTGAGAAAACCCTCCATTCACCGTCCGCGAGCACGCCATCGATCCCAAAAAAAATAGTACACCATCGATCAGAAGAGTCTCATTCAAATATCACAATATGAAACTTTCCTTTTCCTATCTTTCACAAATTCTTTTTTCTCTTCATTGATAACTTGTACAAACATACAGTACGTGTCTCATTGTTGATCACCATATTTGCTTCATCAAAGGATTGGACCAGTGCTTTGGGCAGTATAACTCATTTGAGCACAAAGTATGTGATTACCCTCCTACAGTATGGCTTGGAAAGGATTATTAACCCAAGGTATTAATTACTATCCCATCTCTTTTATTGGTATTGTTTAAAATGAATTTCTTATATGGTTGGAGTGAATGGCCAGGAATCATAACCAAATTCATGGGAAGCTACAGACAAGATAAATAGTGAAAAGTATTGGCGTATGCCATGTCATGATGTTCATTGTGCTATCAAGGTCCGACCTTGAATGACAAATGAGCTTCCAATCTGTGATCAGCTCCTCGGATAGATGCAGATTGAAACCAACCCCCGCATATGGAGCTATACCGCATGTCCATCAGTGTGAACTTGTATTAGTGTGTGTTGCATTAGCTTGTACTAAGATTTGCAATCAAGTATTTGCTCCGGTGTTTCACCTCTTTCCGAAGCACCATGAACCTAATTCACCAGATCAATCCCTTCACCTAAATCTTCAACGGGTAATCTTTTGGTAAGGATTTCCAAGTGTCGTAACTTGCATTGGATTTCTTAGCGCTTGCATTGAATTAATTCGAATTGTGGTAGCTGAAAAACGATGACGGACCATTATTTGATGAGTTCTTGTCTCCCTTGAACAATTTTCTTTCACATTTAACAGTAAAATTACTTCCTTACCCCCAGTGTCCTCTTACCACACCAGCTTTGTGGGGTCCCATCCAAAAACCCTTCCAGTGTATGAAACTCTTTGTGATGAGCAGAAGTCTTCTAAACTTGATTCTGTTTTATTACACAAGTTGCACCTACATTACAACGCATTCAAAGACTTTCACATTTCTATAAAAAAACGCAAGATAAAAAAAGGAAAATTAACATAAGCCACCATGAAAAAAATAATTACATTTCCGATTCCTTGAACATTCATTATAAGAAAATCATTTTAAATAATACCAATAAAATAAATCGGATAGTAATCAATACCTTGGGTTACAATAATCCTTTCCAGGCCATACCGTAGGAGGGTAATCACCTACTTTGTGATTAAATGCGTTATACTGCCCAAAGCACATGTCCAGTCTTTCGATGAAGCAAATATGGTGATCAACAATGAGACATGTACTGTATGTTTGTACAAGTTATCAATGAAGAGAAAAAAGAATTTGGGAAAGATAGGAAAAGGAAGTTTCATATTGTGATATTTGAATGAGTCTCTTCTGATCGATGGTGTACTATTTTTTTGAGATCGCGGACGGTGAATGGAGGGTTTTCTCAAGAGGCAGAATGTTTTTTTTAAGTTAATGAATGTGTTTAATTTTCTTATTTCATTTTCTTTATATATTAACTGAGTGATGGCTCACTTTTAAAAGTGAGACGCCGTCTCACCTTCCGTATCCTCTCTCTCTCTCTCTCTCTCTCTCTCTCTCTCTCTCTATATATATATATATATATATATATATATATATATATATATATATATATATATATGGATTGAGATAATTATGGAAGAAATGTGATAAGATCAATTAACTACAAGGGTAAGGATGGTATATCTATTAAAATGCTAGATCTTCCTAGGATGAAATAATAGGTTGGACTCTTTGGGGGGGGGGGGGGGGGGGGGGTAATTGAGTTTGTGGACCTTTTAAGCTCATATTTTTTTACTATTTTAGTAAAACGAGATTATGAATAAGTTATTTAAGATATACAATTATCATTTATTATTTTAAAATGTTATAATTATAATAAAATAATAATTAAATGATTAATTTATATTTTTCTATATGTATATAGTTCCATGAATTATAGAATTCTGCATCTCAATTTTAAATTTTAGTGAGAATACATGATATTCGAACGGTCAATATGATACTAGAATTCGATTTGTTAGTTATATGATTACGTCAATTGTTCAATTATTATAGAGGATTACAAATTTAATAATTTAGTTAGAGTTTTTATTTCATGTTAACATTTTGATGAAAATGTTGATTGATGATTTATTAGTATGTGAGAAAAAAATTAAAAAAATGTTATAATTCTCTGTATATTATAGGTTAAATATACCACTAATATATATAAATAATCAAATATAATATAAATATATACATTTATGCATATAAGTAGTTTCTTAAATATAACCTACGATTTTTTTTGTCAGATTTCAAAATAATAATATAAATATTTACATGTATAATTTAATAAAAGAATATATATGATAAACGATGTCTAATATGTTAAGTTTAACAAAATTATCTTAGTTTGTTAAAAAAAAGTCCATTACAATTACGATTGTTATGAGTCATTCATAGGTAGTTGCTATGTAATGATAAACCCTATATTGGTTGTAATGTAATTATGGAAGAATGGTATTACAAAGTTCATTACCACATACCAATCACAATAGTCGAGTTCAAATCAGTAATGCCACTACATTACTTATCTTAATACATCATACCAATCACACCCTGCCAAGCTCGGGGTTCACCTACTGAATCCTTGATAGAGTCCCCTTTGGACTTGATAAATCATAAAGTAAAAAATACCATAGGTCATTACTCCTCATCAGAGGATTTCGATACGTCAAAGACTAGAAGACAAAAATGATATCTTTTCCTGGAGAACTGAAGATATGGTAGGAATAGACCCTATAATATTTATCCACCAACTAAACATGAAGCCCGTAGCAAACCCCATTCGGCAGAAGCAGAGAATGTTTTTGCAAGAGAAAAACACTGCTATCAAAGAATATGTAGAGAGACCGTTTCACACAAAGAATATAAGAGAAGCTAACAATCCGGACTTGATAGAAAATCCAGTTCTGGTGTCAAAACCTTAGGATAGTTGGCAGATGTGTGTGGATTTCACCAATCTCAGTCGAGTATCTCCAAAGGATTACTTTCCTCTGCCAAAGATGGAGACTTTAGTAGACTCCACGACATGATATTAGTTACAGACATTCATGGGTGCAGTTAAGGGGTACAATCAAATAAAAAATTTCCCCAAAGACGAGGAGAAAAGAACACTCTTCACTATGCAAAGCATGTATTGCTACCGAGATATGCCATTCGACCTTCGAAACGTGGGGGTTTCATATCAAAGAATGGTGAACAAGGTTTTCGAACAACAAATTGGGAGAAACATGGAGGTATATGTCGATGACATGCTCATTAAAAGCCAAACATTTAAAGAGAACCTGACGGGTTTGTAAGAAGCCTTTGGAGTTATGCAAGAAGTGCGACCAGCTTAACCCTAGAGAAATGTGCCTTTAGGGTTTCATCAGGAAAAAAATTAGGTTCTATATTATTATTATTCACGTCTATTCCTATGTGATTATATATTTTCTTTCAACTTCTTAACACAGTTACTGCTACCATTTTATTTTTTATTCATTCTAAGATAAAACATAAAAGAATTACATCATTCTTGCACATTTCATTCATAATAACTATATTTTCATTTGATTTGTGAAATTTTTCGTTAATGTACCTTCTGTGATTTTGCACTTCTGCTACGAGACGCTTCTAGAATATATACATCCTTACATCAAGCTTTTTTGTATGCCTCTGCAATTACATGGCTAATCTTCTTTTAGTGTCACTAACTGTTTGCTCCATCACTTCTTCTAGCTCAGAATGACCTTCAGAATCTTTTACTCTGCATACTTCTCTGTTATCTTCCTTTCGTGGTGTTCTTTTTCAATATACGATAGGTTTCTAATTGTTCATAAATTCTTGCATCTTGTTCAATGACCTTTTCCTGCTAATACTCCTGAAACAACATGCACAAGAAGTATATTTTTCAAGTTTGCATATATCGTTTTGTACTTGGTTGAAATATGATATCAACTCATAATTTGGGCATACATGATGTGGCATTCACGTAGTAATTCTTCAAAATGCAATTTTTCTTTGTCCAACTATAAGTATTCTTCTATGTGGTTTCTAATATCAACTATTTTCATATGAGGTTATTATTTATTTAAGATTTTTGTAAGAGTTTAGTCTAATTAGTAAACCATATACTTGCACCCTCATGTAAAACATATTCAAATGCAATATAATATAATATAATATATTATCGAAATAACTATATTAACATAAAATATAAAAGAGGCTTCGACAATTAACATATCAAACAACATTTATTCTCTTGGTTGTATAAAATAACGTTTGTCATTATTTGTCGGAGTTGTTTCCATTGATTTCTTTGCTATGGATATGTGATATATGGTAATTAATATTATTTAAGAAATAAATAGTTGGTCTCACCGTATGTGTTGTATTTTTCTTTTTAACTTTCATACTTTTCTGATCCTTATGTTTTCATGGTCAAGGCGCGTGTGCACGCACACACACACATGAAATATCATTATAAATAAGAAATCATAACCATCATTTATTGTTTACGCGTAAAAATATCTGTCTTCCTTATCATAATTTTTTTATTACTCATATATATCTTTACGGGCCAAAAATAAAGTAAAAGGTGAAATATCCACTTTTATGATCTTTTCCGTTAATTATTCTTTTATACAAAGATAAAGATGACAATACATGTAATGTCTTCTAGAAGATAATGTTTATCATTTTTGTTTTTTACTCATAAACGTGGCATAAAATAGAAAATTTTACAATTTCAGTCAAATTTTGATGTGGACCTTACCAATTATATTTTTGTTTATTTATCTTTGCTTTTTTCTCTAATTTTAGGTACTACTTGATAAGTTGTTCAATTTCATAAAATATAGTTGTCAAATATAAAATAAGCTCTAGATACTAATCAATTCAGTTTTATTCTATAAATTAGAATTTACTCTAATTTCTTTTTAGGTTTAACAAAGAAAAATAATAAATATTAAACAATGATTCCCATGTTTTTATGTTGTATTATTGTTTTGAAATTTTGACGTTAAATTTTGGCTTCCAATATAATGCTGAATTTTGGATTTTGGTTTGGGCATATCTAGGTTGTAAATGAACCGAGTCGAGCTGAATAGTAGTCGTGCAAGCTTGTTTGTTTAATTTTAAATTTAAACTACCCGACTTTGGAAGTCAGAGTTCGAGCTCGACTTGCGGGAATATGAAAAATCTAGAACTCGTAAGCTCTTTTGAATTTTTTCGATCTTAGGCTCATTTGGATAAATAATAAGATATATTGTTGCAAACTTTTTCTATATAGATTTTCAATTAGAACGTTGATGCATGCATCACGTGGATGTTGATTAATTATAATATCACTATCAATGGAGATGTATTACGTGACTGCAATTCAATTCCCTTAAGCCCTTCAGGCAATCATTATATATATATATATATATATATATATATATATATATATATATATATCGTTTTCTTGATGTCAAGTGTCTATCCACTTAAGACTAGGGGTACTCTACATAAGTTGTGTTATCTAGATAGTTTATTGGGGGAATGATATAAATATGGTTTGAGAACCTAAGTTTACCAATGTTAACTAATTATAACTAAGGTAGGATCAAGAATGGTGATAGAGAGTGGCTCGAGATCCTACTTAGATGATATTTCTAATTTTTTATTAGTTATCTTCATATTTATTTATCTATGTTAATTATGACATGGGTTTCCCTGACATGAGCTGTCACAAACATTCGTCACCCAAAAAGTGTGGCCGAAGAATTCGAACCCTAAGTACTGACTTAAGATAATATACTAACTATTGGAGTCCAATCTAATCCTCATATATATGTTTAATATATTTTCTTAAACAAAGTTAGGTCTTACAATTATATATCTCCTAGACTTCATGTATACATGAGACCTAAGAATAGTAGAGATACGAGCACTTGAGTAATATGTTGAAGAGGCGTAAAATTAATAAAGCAGTCAAGTGATATTATAAAATAGTAATGCAAAGACAACATATAATAATTTGTTCATTTGTAGAAATCATTAAACAATCAGTGTAGATGCATCCATTTGGTAGCAGACCTAACCAAGAGATGTTTAGTTTCTCATGAAGATGGAAAGAAATAGATTCAGGATAGAGGATTTACCCATATGGCATGAGGAGCCCATTAACCCTTCTCTTCTTCCTGCTCTTGTTCTTGTCTTCAAAAATGACTTTTGGTTCTCATGTAAATTGTGTCTTGCCTCCTATTAGTAATTGAAGCCTAACTATTTATATTATCTAATAAGATACTGGTGGGCCAAAGGTGTGATAAATAAATAGATAAATAAGATAAGAATTAAGGACAGACACCCTTGACTACCACAAGAAATTCACTACAAGTATTTCAGATCGTTTGCAAGTTTAGTTGATAAGTAAAATTCGTTCGCAGGGATTTACTCTGTTGGATCTACTTGTATTCATAAGCGTAGACAAATTTAGATGTTTAGATTAGCACGGATGTCGCGGAGCACCACACGAAGAAAACAGTCACCACGGCCCAAGAAACCGGTCCAGCTGCGAGGACAAACCACGAAGAACCGTGTCGTCACTCGCCAGACCGTGACACGGTTCAGTACCTGCGATACACCACATCAAGTCAAAACCGTGACAACGGTACACGAAATCAGGGTCAATTACGAGACCCATTTCCTTAAACCGTATCGTCAAGACCGTGGCACAAGGGTGAACATAAGATACCTACGGTACACCGACACCTCACCCACGGTGCACCGCACAAAGCCGCTAGAAGAAATGATTAAAGAGGGGGTTAGTTATACCTACGTATACCTAAACCTTAAGCCTCTCTTTCTTCCCTAAAGCTTTCCCAACTCCATTAAAGCTTCTAAAAATCTTCACTACACATCAAAACATTCCCCAATTACCATAAATTCACACCCGATTCTTTCCCCATATCATTATAAAGAAGATTCAACCACCCAAATCAAATCAAAACACCTAGAATCCAAGAATCAAAAGCCAAAATTTCCAAATCCTATCCAACAATTTCTTAAACCCATACCAATCAAGCAAGAGTTCATCCTACCCACATAGAGAATCATCATCCAAACACCTTTCCTAACCCAAATAACACTTATTCAACACAAAATCAAGGGGTAAAAATTTCAAGAGTGTTCAAAGCTTTGAGTTGGAGGTCAATTGAGATGACGAAAAGAACATAAACATTATCTACTGTTAGGCACATAAAGAAGAATCAAAGTAAGGTATTGGGTACTATTGAGAAGAAAACGATTGAGAAAGGTTCAAGTTCTAGTACAAAGAAAAAGGGTAAAACAGGTCAAGATAGTAGAGAGAAGCCGGCTGTGGTAAATTTGAAGAGCAAAAATATTACAACTTTCAAGGAGAAGACACCACAACCTCTACAAATTGATATTCCTATGCCGGAGATGAATAAAGCTTCAAAGTCCTTGTTAGCTTCCGTAAAATCACATCTACCAGACTTGCCTTTTTCTCATGAGAGGATATTTGATAAAGAAGTTGGAGAACGTGATTACAAGAGATTTCCAGAGATGGGAGAGAGATTGGGTTGGATTGCATTCATGATTAGACGTTCAAGTTTATGTATGGAGTTAGTTTCCAAGTTCTATTTAGGCCTCTTTAGACAAGATAGTGAAGTTCGTGTTCTAGTTAGAGGAAATTTAGTTCCTTTTACAGTTGAACAAATTACAAATAACTTCTAGTTTAAGAAATTGGTTGGACCACGTAAGCATAGAGAAGCGGTGGAAAATATCAAGACTTTTGATTGGAATCAACTTTTTTAGCATGTATTAGATGAAGAAAAAGTGCAATCACACAAGGGAGAATTGAAGGCACCTTGTCCTTACAAATATCTCCAAGCGGATACAAGAATTTGGCATAATTTTCTCACACCAAACGCCTTTGGAAACACACAAACTTCAGATGTAACTAAGAGAAACCCCGTCTCTTCGAATTGTGTTTTACAAGGGGAAGAAGTAGATGTGGCACAATAGATCTTTGAGGAGGTGATGCTATTTTTGGTCTCTCCACTTTCGTTATTTAATGTGAAATATCCTAGTATGATCACATGTCTAGTTCGAAAAGCGAATGTGATTCGGGGTGAAGAAGAGAATTTGGTGTATAAAGTGAGTAACAATATCAACAAACTTGGATCAAGATAATTTTAAGAGGAGCTGAAATTAAGAAGCCTCCATAAGAAGAATCAAAGAAGAGGATCTTATTTGGCGAGAAAGAGTAGAGGATCTATTGAATAAAGTTGAAGGAACTCAAACCTTCTTGGCTAATGATGTGGCACAAATCAAAGCAAATCAAGTGAACTTCATGAAACTTCTTGAGCAATTAAAGCGCGACATCGCGGAAGATCCACCAAATCCTATCTTGGATGTTTATAATGCGAGACAATAGCCTCGAGAGTAAGTTCTTTCTTCCTTACCATTTTTGTATATGCAATTTTTTCTAGTTTTTAATTTCTTTATTGAGTTTTTTCGAGTCGTGGGACACACCTCATTTTTGAGTTGGGGTGTGGGGATTCGTTGTCTCTCATCTCCATTTTTATATTATTTTACTTTTTTTAGGAAGAAATTAAATTTTTTGATACATGGGATTAGATGTAGAGTGTGTTTTAATATCTTATAAGCACCAGCTTAGTAAGTTAATGATAGACAGTAATATGTTTATGAGCTGATTATTTTATATTCTTTAAGTATATGAACTGGAAACACATATGATAGTAAAGAAAAGATTAGTGAGCAATGCGGTAGAAGTATGTATGATCTTAGGGCGCCTTGAGGGGTGTGTAAGCTATGATATCCGAGCTAGTTGATAATCCCATTTAATGTACGTGCTAAAGGTGAGAAAGTAACGAAATGACATAGTTTAGAAAGTGATTAAGGCAGTTATAAACCCCTTGTTGACTTTTAGATTGATGTCCATTTATTATATGTATATCCTTCTCAGCCCCTTCTAGCCTTTCTAAATCCTTTTTATTTAGACATGTTATAAGTCATACCCCTTAGATTTTAGGACTTTTCCATATGACCCGCACTCGAATCGCGATGCATAGACAGTCATTGTAAAGCTTAAGTTTTGGGTGGTGGGATCACCATTATGGGAAATATTATTGGGTTGGGTTTTTGAGCTTATGTATTTGTGCTCTATATTATTGATGATTCACTATTTTATTATTGTAACCCTTTTCCAGGGTAAAAGTCAATGAAAAAGAATTGAAAAGAAAAGAAATAGATGAAAAAAAGTAGCATGATATCCTACATAAAAAAGGGAGTCATAGCTAACTTAGACAAGAAAAAAATTGATATGAAAATAATATATTATTTGGATTGGCAAAGTGGAATTTTTATGTGATCATCTTAAAACTTTACTATTGGGTTATTGGGGATGCTAATTAGTGCATCAAAATCATTGTGTTGAATGAGAACATTTTATGAGAGTAACTCAAGCTCTAGGGCGATTCGTTGATGTCTAGTGAGGAGAGATTCAAAAGCTCACTCTAAAGTATCCATATATACTATCATACAGTCCCTAAGCCAACATTACAACCTTAAAGACCTTATGATGCTTTGCTATGTGATCTAAAAATAATTGAATCATTAGAGAGTAGTTAGCTAGATATTTGGATACTAGTGAAGCTCGATGAACAATCTATATCCTCCATGTTAAACTAGGTGAAGAACCTCTACTTTGTGCATTGCAAAGCTAGTCCGATCTTGAATTTGAACCGTGTTGATCGTTTGTATGACAAGTGTACAGGCAATTTAGTTTGTAAATATTATTACATGAAATTTTCTTAGTATCCTTTGAGTTTATTACCCATATTCTTCTATCTTCTTTCCATTGTGCTTAATTGACTTAGTTGTGTATTTAGAGACTTCCCTATGTTCTTATCTTTATTGTATCGGGACGATACAACTTTGAGTTGGGGGTCTTGATGTCTCCATATTTGTGATATATTAATATAGGTTTGAGACATAATTTTAGGTGTATTTGATTAATTGCTAAGGAATTTTCCCTGTTATTAGATTATTCTTAATTCATGTCTTGATTTGATAATTTATTACTTTTTGAGCATATTTGGTTTAATTTGTGTGTTAATGTGAAGCTAGTAAGGTTTATGGAAAATAATTATATGCCAAATAAATTCTAAGGAGTTAAGGAAAGAAGATACAAGAGGAATCAGGAGATAAAAGGCAGTAAAGTTGAATTTGTAAAGGAAAAGCTGCCAAATAAATCTGCCAATTCTGCAGCTATGTCCATTAAAGTGAAGAAAACTCCAAATAGGCTGCAATTTTGATGAGCCTTTAAATAGTTAAATAGATCTTTCTGCTGTGGTCATTTTGATATAAAGTGAGCAAAAATCGGCCCAATATCGAAGGAGATATGACCAAAACAGTGAACAGTGTTTATCATGTCCTATATTTTAGGAAACGAATT
Organism: Nemophila menziesii; assembly: GCA_029959085.1. Classification (NCBI taxonomy): domain Eukaryota; kingdom Viridiplantae; phylum Streptophyta; class Magnoliopsida; order Boraginales; family Hydrophyllaceae; genus Nemophila; species Nemophila menziesii. Next base: position 6,974,218 of record JARWIR010000017.1, on the reverse strand, counting down.
TGTATTGGATTTGGACTCCAATTACTTGCCTCCCAGTCCAATATTTTGACCTAGGGTTAGAAAACACATATAAATACACACTCTTATCGTTATAAACATGTCATTTCCTAGTCCTTAATTATTAGTACTCTTAGAAGTCATCAAGAGAGAAAGTTGACAGTATGTATCTTTATTTTAGTTTATTTCTTTCCAGCATGAACTAAATTTCCCATAGCTTGGGTTTTGCATATGTATAATATTTGAATTCTATTTTCTTCTATATAAGTTTGTTTGGGACAAACCTTTTTAAATCAATTTAGCTTCTTAACCTTTATATTTGTTTTATGTGCTTTGATATATTGATTGTAGTTCTTGCTAGTGCACGAGTATAAACTACCTTATTAATAGCAGTTGGATGGTCATTCGGAAGGGGTGTCTAATTGTTGAAACACCACATAAGCGTTTAGTGTGCGATAGTGATCCTGCCGGGCTTGCCTAACTAGATAGTCATTAGGGTTTGATTTAACCACCGGTCATAGCGCAGGGTACCCTTACCCAAGTCCCCAAGTAATTGTTAGGTCGCCACCTAAGTACACCCAGAAGGGGGTTAGGAGGAATATAGAATCCTGGTTACTTACCTTAATAGATTTAATCACCTTTATAACTAGTAGAAAAAAATAGAAGGATAGGTTCATACACACAACCCTGAACTATATCTCTCATCTTATTGTTACATCTTTATTTATTTGCATTAGTCTGTAGTTTAATCATTATCTCTCTAACTATTCAAATTTGCTTTTATTATCTTTTAATTCCACGAGCTAATTCTTACTACGCTTTCTTCTAATTCATACGTGTAACACACTAAGTCCCTGGGAATGAATCTTACTTATCATTAAAACTTGCATACGATTTGTGATACTTGTAGTGAGTAACGTGATTCGTTAGTGTGATAGTTCTTATCTTTTATTATCATTATTTTATCACACCCTACCAGCCACCAATGCCATAAAACAAACTCAAAATGAATAACCCAAACTTTAAATTTACATCTCTAAAGCACATTTTCTCGAATTGTTCACAAATTCTTGCATCTTGTTCCACGATATTTTCTTGCTAATACTTCCGAATCAACATGCACAAAAGGTATATATTGCAAGTTTGCATGTATCGTTTAGTACTTGATAGAAATATGATACCAACTCATAATTTGGGTATACATGATGTGGCATTCACGTAATAATTCTTCAAAATGAAATTTTTCTTTGTTAAATTGTAAGTCTATTCTATTTGTTTTCGAATATCAATTATTCTTATGAGGGTAATATTTAGTTAAAGTTTTAGTAAAAGTTTAGTCTAATTAGTAAACCATTTACTTGCACCCTCATGTTAAACATATTCAAATGCAATGCAATATAATATAATATTATCGAAATAACTATATGTTATAACTATATTAACATATAATACAAAAGTGGCTTCAACAATTAACATATCAAACACAATTTATTCTCTCGCCCGGATAAAATAATGTTTATCATTATTTGTCAGGGTTGTGTCCATCGACTTCTTTTCTTTGGATATGTGATATATGGTCATTATTAGTATTTGAGGAATAAATAGTTTGTCTCTCCGTATGTGTTGTGTTGTATTTTTACTTTTAACTTTCATGCTATCCTAATCCTTATGGTTTCATGGTCAAGGCGCGTGTGCGCACACGCACATGAAATATCCTACAAATAAGATATCATAATCATCATTTATTGTTTACGCGTTAAAACAACTGTCTTCCTTATCATAATATTTTTATTAGTCATATATATCTTTATGGGCAAGATATGAAAAGATAAATTAAAATATGAAAATATCCCTTTATATGACTTTTCCTTTAATGATTATTTTATACAAAGATAAAGATGATAATACGTGTAATGTCTTCTCAAATATAATGTTTATCGTTTTGTTTTGTTACACATAAACAGGTTTGCATGATTGAACATGACATAAAATAGAAATTTTTACTATTCTAGTCAAATTTACATGTGGACCTCACCAATTATATTTTTTTTATTTATCTTTGCTTTTCTTTAATTCTAGGAACTACTTGAAAAGTTATTTAGTTTCATAGAATTTAGTTGTCATATATAAAATAAGCTCGAGATACTAATTAATTCAGTTTTATTCTAGAAACTGGAGTTTATTAGATTTTTTTTAGGTTTAACAAAGAAAATTAATAAATAATAAACAATGATTCCTATGGTTTTATGTTGTATTTTTGTTTTAAATTTTTGATGTTAAATTTTGGCTTCCAATATATTGCTGAATTTTGGATTCTAGTTTGGGCATATCTAGGAGTGTAAATGAATTGAGTCGAGCTGAATAGTAGACGTGCAAGCTTATTTGTTTATTTTTAAATTTAAACTACCCAAGTTTGGAAGTCAGTGTTCGAGTTCAACTCGTGGGAATATAAAAAAGGGGTCTTTATTTTATAAGGCCCAAACACCCCTCCCCTTTTTGTTTAAAATCCTGGACTAGTTGGGGTAGTTGGAAGCCAACTAAATGAAGCAAAAATCCTAAAATACCCTCCCCTTCTATTACACGTACAGTGGAAACTCCCAAACCTAATCCAAAACACCATTATAGGTTTTCTGAAAAACATCCCACCCTCCCTCTCTTCTCTCTCTAAAACCGACCCCCCCTCACATATCTCCCTCTCTCTTCCTGGCGAGCCACTACCACCCAACCCCACCCCCACCATCAACTCCCCCACCATTAACTCACTCACCACCAGTCACCACCTTCTTCCCCAACCGAGCCCCCACCCCCTCTGGATCGAGTTGCATCGCCGCTGGAAAACCCCACCCCCACCCTGTCGCGCCGCACCACCACCCCTTCCCACTGACGCTGCTCTCCTGCACCCCACCACCGTTACCGACGCTGCTCTCCTGTACCCCACCACCAACGACGTTCAGCAGGCCAGATCTGCACCAACAACACCACTACATCGCTGCTACACATCGAACACCACCGCCCTCCCCTCCGTTCGTGAAGAGTCCTCTGCAGTGCTGCTCCGAACCGCCAGATCTGTTCGTGAAGAGTCCTCCGTTCAGATCTGTTCATGAAGAGTACTCCGATCGTGAAGAGTCCTCCGTTCGTGAAGAGTCCTCCGTTCAGATCTGTTCATCTCACCAGATGGGGCCAGCCTGCGCTTGAAACCGCCACCACGCCGCCGCCATCAGCAGATTTCATCTCCACCGCGTTTCTGTTTGTTGGGTCCATCCCTATTGGGCTCAAGGTGATAATGGGTCCAGCCCCATTGGGCTCAAGTTTGATGTTAGGCAGTTGATTATTTTTTTTGTTCATGTTGGGCCAGCCCCATATAGGTATAGGTATTTTTTTTGTTGTAAATGGGTACAACCCTAGGCCATATAGATGTTTCATGGGCCAGACCCATATAGTGTATTGTGTAGCATGGGCTAGCCCCATATAGGGTATTTGTGCAGTACAAAACATAATAAAAATAATTCATTTAGTTTATTTTAGTTATTCTTAGTAGGTACAAAGTTATGCTTAATGGGTACAACCCAAAAACAATTTGAAGGGTATGGGTCTGGCCCATATGACTATAAGATATAAAAGACTTCGTAAAAAAAACTTAACAAAACCATTGCAAAAAAATGAATTGGATCCGTACCCATTACGTTATAATTTAGAACACAATAAACTTGGGTTGGGTCCGTACCCAATAAGAACAAGGGTACAGAGGTAAAAAATCCAACCAGACAAAATGAAATTGGGACTTAAAAAATAACTTTTGCCAACTAGGACTTATATTACAAAGTTTTCAAATGTTAGGCCTTAATATATAATTTCCTCTATAAAAAATCTAGAGCTCGTAAGCTCTTTGATTTTTTTTCGAGCTTATGATAATAAGATATATTGTTGCAAACTTTTTTATATATATATTTTTAGAACATTGATGCGTGCATCACAAGGGCGTTGATTAATTATAATATTGCTATCAATGGAGATATATTACGTGACACAATCAATTATGTATATGTATGTGTATATATATATTCATATGTATCACTTTCGTGATGTCAAGTGTCAATCCACTGAAGACTAGAGGTACTCTGTATAAGTTGTGTTATTCAGATTCATTACTGGGGAAATTATATAAATATGGGTTGAGAACCTAAGTTTACCAATGCTAACTAATTAAAACTGAGGCAGGATCAAGAATTGTGAGAGAGTGGCTCGAGATCCTACTTAGATGATATTTCTAATTTCTGATTAGTTATCTTCGTATTTTATTTATCTATGTCAATTATGATATGGTTTTCCCTGATATGGGCTGTCACTAACATTCGTCACCCAAAAAGTGTGGTCGAAGAATTCAAACCCTAAGTACTGACTTAAGATAATAGACTAACTATAGGAGTCTAATTTAATCCTCCTATCTATTCTAATACACTTTCTTAAACAAATTTAAGCCTTATAATTATATATCTCCTACATTTCATGTATACATGTGACTTAAGAATAGTTTAGATACGAGAACTTGAGTAATATCTTGAAGAGGCGTAACTTCATAAAGTAGTCAAATGATGTTATAGAAAAGTAATGCAAAGATAACATATGATAATTTGTAGAAATCATTAAAAAATCAATCTAGATGCATCCGTTTGGTAACATCACGAACCAAGAGATGTTTAGCTTCTCATGAAGATATAAAGAAATAGATCCCTGATGGAGGATTTACCCATATGGCATGAATAGCTCATTTTTTTCTCTTCTTCCTACTCTTGTTCTTGTCTTCAAAAATGATTTCGTTCTCATGTACATTGTGTCTTGCCTCCCATTAGTAATTGAATTCTAGCTATTTATATTATCTAATAAGCTAACTAAACTAATTACAATAGGATAAGTATGACATTGTAATATTGAAAATCCTAATTTGAAGATAAATTGAGTTGTATTTCAATCAACTTCTTTTCCTCACTTTATTCCATTTTCTTGAGATAAATGGTATATACAGGGTATTTGGGGCATGTATTATTTAGATGCTCATTTTTTGTTTGTAGGCTCTAAAAATATCAAAATAAGGATCAATGTCTTATTTGTCGTAAATGAGGGATTTCTAAGATCCTTTAGGTCAAATTCTTAACATTTTATGATCAGGAAAAGCTTTTTCTTAAAAGATCTCGTTATAAGGTGACATGTAGATTTATTGAATACTTGTACAATTCTAATTGATATGGTGATGAACTAAGAAAAAGTAATTGATAAGGAGATATGATAATTCTGTTAAATATCTGTATAGTGATGGTGGTGAAAAATGTTTGGTGTTGTATATGGTGGTGGTGTGTTATCGATTTTATACTGAAGCCTAACTCTGATTCTTTGGCTGGAAACATCATCCACAACCTCAATGATTGGGTGATCCGCATTTTGACAACTTTTATATGTTGAAATGCATAAAGCGCTTGTATTACTAACAACTAGAATTATTCATGGAGTTCAGGAGCTTATTTGACGCGCTATAGATTATCCTAGGGTGTCATGGACATTGGTATGATACTTGTGCCCTATTTCAACTACGAATTCAAGACCATTACTAGGCTCTAGTTGTTCCTAAAGTCCGACCAAATGTTGGGAATATAAGATTCTCCTTGTAGGCATTATGGTTCTAACTAACTAGCATTTTAGCCTCTTCCTCTTATTCCATGTCTTGCACCGCTGTTATCCATGTGGTTTTACTCAATGGGACTGGTAAAAACTAAGTAAAAAGTTCCCACAGACGGTTCCATTAATAAAAAACGGTGAACTACGAAGTATGTTAGTGTTGTAAACTGCTTTGTGGACTTCAGATTTAGCTTGGCATAATTATTTCTTCAATATCAGTAAAGGATTACTCTGGTTGGGGGGGATTTCGTTGCTTGATTAAAGTTCTCCAGCTCTAGGTACATATGTTGCATGCAAACATGGGTTAGTCATCATTGGGACGTGTTCTTCCCGATGATACTCCAACAGTCAAGTTATTCCAAAGGAAATCCTATTCAAGCCAGATTGCTCAAGAAAATATAGCACGTACCTTTCTTAATCGGGAACAAAGGTATTTAGGTGAGCTTTTGTTATATGCGGCAATGCCACCGAGAGGTTTTACCCTCAGGGCCTTGTAAACAACTATAGACAGCAAGTTGCAGGCGAGGTTGTCATAAATATGACTCAGGGCATCATAAGTTGAAGGTTAAGTTAGTCACATAGACTCTTCTACCGGGATTGTAAGCTCTATAGGTTTGGGCCATTTATGACCAGGAACATTTTTCTATATCACCGGGTAACTAATCAGAGTTGTTTTTTTCTATCTGAAAGCTTGAAACTGTAACACATACCCTCGCCCTCATGACATCATCGTTGACATACCATCTTTGAGAAACACAATCATCGTATGTTTGGGTTTTGTACCATTTTCGAGCAACAACACTATCATGTGTGTATGTGTGTATTTGTGTATGTATATATGTAATTTGCTCGTCTCATTTTCTTAATTTTTAGTTATGAATTAGGGTAATTGTTGTTCTTTGTCAAAACCAGGATACGTGTTAAAATAGAGGTAAAATGATAAAAAAAATGGAGATTTTGTAAAATTATCCTTTAATGTAATTAATAGCCTTTTTTTATTTTTTTTTCAAATTAATAGTGGAGTAAAAAGAAAATTCATTTTCAATTACATAATAAATAATACAAACCTAACAAATATATTATCAGAAAAAAACCTAACAAAATTCTTTATGCATTTTCTTATAGCTGTGATATCTAATTTATAATATTTAACGCGCCACAACACACTACTCTGATAAGAAATAATGCAAATAATAAATAATTTACTATTTTTTATTCAAGAGTCTCGAAAGTTCTATGATATAATATCAACATATTTAATGATTTTCTTTGTCAAATCATATTTAATGTTAATTAATGTCATAAAACAAACTCAATACGAATAACGTGGACACTAAATTCAAAATACTCAAAAGCACATTTTCTTTATAATTTATGCATTTTTATATATATTATTTCTTTTTTCCATTTTAAATAACATTTTTATAATTTTTTTACTATACTTGTTATTTTATATTTTTAATGTAACATTAATAACAATTTCCTAATTAATGGTGTCTTTTTACAAATTTATTGAATTTTCTAAAATATTAAACAAATTATATTATCCATTTCTAAATCTAAAAAGAATTAACTTTTTGAATATATAAATATATGGTGAATTAACAATAGAAAGGTAGGAGTAATAAATAACATTAATGTCCAAATACATTGTATAAATAAATATTCTATTCTCATCATTTAATTAAATCACTTTCTATATTATGAAATAGAAAAAGGCATTTATTTAATTTGTGACATTTAAATAAATCTTGACCATTATGGAACTTGCATATAAACGTTATAGGAAAAAAATGAAAAAGAAAAAGAATATGAAGTAGGCCCCACCAGATTGCTCTTTGTAATACTCTATTTATATTTCAGAGTTCCACACGCATTTTTAACCCATCATCACAATTCTCTCACTCACTCTACACTCTTTCTCTCTTCTCTCTCCAACTCCTTTGTTTCAGTGAAGAACACCTGGCATTGCTTCAGGTAAATTACAAGTCCCAAAACCCTTTACTACCTCTCGATCACTATTTCTTTGAACTTGATGATATGTTTTTCCGTGAACTAATCATAAAAGATTCACTATAAAATTGAGACTAAGCTCAATTGTTGTTAATTGCAGGTTTTTTTTTTTGAGCAAAAGGGAGTTATCAAGCAAACAGACCGAGAAGGTGAGTTTAATTTGTTCAAACCCCAATTTTGATCAAATTATTACCCATTTTGTTTTTAAAAATGTTTCTACGGGTGTGAATTTCGATAAATTGTACTCGATTGGTATGATCAAAAGATGCTACTCCATTATTCTATAATTTTATGTCTAGTTGTTTTCCGTGTTGATCAAGCTGTTACCAAATGTTTTTAAACTCAAATCTTTGACAGTTTTTGAATTTTGATCGTCTTTTAGCAGTTATATAGTGAAATTGAGTGTTTATGTATATGTAAAACCTTAATTAGTGTCCTCTATGTTGTAATTTCTTCTTTGGGCCTTTTCTAATGGTTAATCTTGTAATTTGTAGGTTACTGATGGGTACAATTGTGGGTAAATCAGACGATGAATACTCAGTAATCGGGGATAAAGGAGATCTAGGGTTTATCGATTGGGAGAATGATAAATCAGTGTGTAGTTACAATCCAGAGCAAGAAAGCGAACTTTTCACTCTCTCAGTCCCATTTGCTTTAGTTAATGGAAAACCAAAATGGGGTTATGTAGGAGATGTAATTTTCGATCAAATCACAGTAACTAATCTAGTTAATGAGCCACTAGAAATCTGGTCAGTTAGTATTTACGATTCAAAACCAGAAAATGTGTTCACACTTTCGATTCAAAAACCTCCAACTTCAGAAGATGATGAGAAATACAGGGCTAGTTTCGTCGAATCACCAAGTTTAGAAGATAGAATATTACGAGCTGGTCAAAGTTTGACTCTTTGGCTTTCTTGTAAACCTAAAGAAATTGGTATGCATACAGCTGCTGTACATATCACAGTTGGTGATGAGACTTTAGAAAGATTAGTTTTTATCTTAGCTGAAGATAAAATCTCTCAATCCTTAGTACCTGAAAAGCCATATTTAAGGACTAGAAAGAAAAAACAATCTATAGTAAATGTTTACGCTGGTGAATCATATGTTAAGGGTACACGCCCTTCACGAGCTGCTAATAGGACCTTTAAAGTTTATCTTCCTGAATTTAAAATCCCTAAAGAAATTCGTACTTTAGTTGAAAGTAAACAAATCCCTGAAGTTATAACTCAAGGTTTAACTGAAGTTAATTACGCTTCTTATTTCATGAATTTACTTTACATGGAGGAGATTAAAATGGAGGTACTTTAAATACTTTAAATACTTAGTTACTAATTTCAAATTCTTTTTCTCATTGTGTAATTTGATGATTTCAGGAGGATATGAGAGATTATAATATGGAGAATGTGATTATGAAAAGTAAGGGTGCTTATTTTTTAACACTCGAGGTCCCTGGACTTGCTGAAAGAAGACCTTCACTTACTATGGGTGATTTTGTATTAGCGAAACTTGCTTCCGAAGATTCTTCCTCAACAAAAGCTTATCAGGTTAGTTTGTAATAACTAATACGTAATATATAAGTATAGATTGTAAAAATTATATGTTTTTATAGGGTTTCGTACATCGAGTTGAAGCAGAAGAGGTGCATTTAAAGTTTGATGGTGAGCTTCATATAAGACACAGAGAAAACGATTTTTATAACGTTCAGTTCACGTATAATCGTGTTGGATTTAAGAGAATCTATCAAGCTATTAAAACAGCCGAAAAACTAGGTACTGAGTTGCTTTTTCCATCTGAGTCAACTGAACTCAGAACGATTCAACCAGTTAAATTATCCGAGCCTGTATCAGCTACACTTAACAATGAACAAAGAAGTGCGATAGAAATGATACTGGGGTGTAAAGGTGGGTCCCCTTATGTTATCCATGGACCACCTGGTACAGGTAAAACAATGACACTTGTACAAGCGATAATTCAGCTACTTAATACAAGAAGACACGTGAAAATCCTTGTTTGTGCACCTTCAAATAGTGCAGCTGATCATATACTCGAGAATTTACTTAGTAAAAAAGAAATTAACCGTAAAAAACCCGAAGTGTTTCGTTTAAACGCGATTTCTCGTCCGTACGATGATGTTAATCCTGAGTTACTCGATTATTGTTATTTCGAAGAATTTGAATTTAAATGTCCTCCTTTACGAGATTTATTAGGTTATAAAGTTATAATATCTACTTACACAAGTGCTTCACTTTTATTAGCTGAAGGTATGAGAGCGGGGCATTTTAGTCATATCTTTTTAGATGAAGCTGGTCAAGCTTCTGAGCCTGAAACCATGGTTCCTTTATCACATTATTCACCCTTAACCGTAGTTATATTAGCCGGAGATCCGATGCAGTTAGGTCCTGTGGTTTTTTCTAAAGACGCGGAAAATTACGGTTTAGGTAAATCGTATCTCGAGAGGCTTTTTGAGTCAAAGCTATATAAAGAAGGGAACGATAATTATATAACGAAGCTTCTACGAAACTATAGGTCCCACCCAGCTATTCTAAAGTTACCCTCGGATTTATTTTATAACGGAAAGCTCGTTTCGTGTAAGGAAAGTGATCCGAGTGAGGGTAATAATTGGAGGGACCTTTTGGTAAATAAGGAGTTTCCGGTACTTATGATTGGGGTTCAAGGTTGTGATGAACGTGAAGGAAGCAATCCGTCTTGGTTTAATAGAACCGAAGCGAGTAAAGTAGTAGAGATTATTTTGAACTTAACGGAAAATAAAGGAGTTAATGAAAAGGATATAGGTGTAATTACACCTTATAGACAACAAGTTATGAAGATAAGAAAAGCGCTAAATTGTCAAGAGATTAAAGTTGGTAGTGTGGAGCAGTTTCAAGGGCAGGAAAAGAAGGTTATTATTGTTTCGACTGTTCGTTCGACTATTAAACATAATGAGTTTGATAAAGCGCATTATTTGGGGTTTTTGAGTAATCCGCGAAGGTTTAATGTTGCGATAACTCGTGCGAAGTCTTTTTTAATCGTTATTGGGAATCCTCATATTATTTGTAAGGTGAGAAGTTTTTGAATTAATTTTTTTTTTTTTTTTGTTAATGTATTTAATTTTTTGTTTTTACTGTTTTATTAGGATTCGTATTGGAATAAGCTTTTATGGTATTGTCATGAGAATGATTCTTACAAAGGTTGTTTTTTACCGGAGAAAGAGGAGGTTATTGAAAGTCAAACATGTGATTGGGGTCAAAGTTCAAGTCAAGTAGTTGAGTGGGGTCAAGATCCACCTACTGTGAGTCAAAGTGATGATTGGGGTGATGCTAATGGTAATGGTAATGGTTGGGATGAAAAACAGAATGTTCAACCTTCTTCTGGTGTTGATGAGTGGGCCCAGGACACGACTGAGTGGGCCCAGGACAAGACTGAGTGGGGAGCCCAGGACACGACTGAGTGGGGAGCCCAGGACAAGACTGAGTGGGGAGCCCAGGACAAGACTGAGTGGGCCCAAGACACGACTGAGTGGGGAGCCCAGGACAAGACTGAGTTGGGGGCCCAGGACAAGACTGAGTTGGGGGCCCAGGACACGACTGAGTGGGGCCCGGACAAGACTGAGTGGGGAGCCCAGAACATGCCTGAGTGGGGCAAGGACACTTCCGAGTGGGGGACCCAGGAGAATTCTGAGTGGGTGGCCCAAGACACAACTGAGTGGGTGGCCCAAGACACAACTGAGTGGGGAGCCGAGAACACGACTGAGTGGGTGGCCGAGGATACGACTGAGTGGGCCCAGGGATATAATGGAGATGGAGAATGGGTTCCAGAAGCAAGGGAAGAAGAATATTTGGAAGAAGCGAATGAATTCTTAGCAGAGCAGGAAATGGAACGTAAAGGTAAGTCATCAACTTCTGGTGGAAGTGCTGCGAATGCGAATTGGGGACAACGAGCTGTTAAGAAGTCTCAGTGGGGAGATGATCGGAAATAGTTCAATCACAGAGATGGTAATGTTTTGGATTTTTATGATATTTTATTTAGAAAAACATTTTGGTATTTTATTTCTATACACAGTACTTGTAGGAGATATGCTGGTTTTTGTGAGATGGTTTTGAGGATATTACTATTAATCATTATGATATGCTTGAATTATTATTAATATTATATTGCTTGCTCTCTGTTTGAGTAGTTCTTTTATCGTATTAATTAATGATTTGCTTTCTATTTTAGCTTTTGGTTTTCTTTTTTTGGAAATTTATTGCTTGATTCCCTTGATTTTTTAAATTATATTTTTAAGGCTTGATTGATTTTGTTTGTATGAATGAATATGGTTGGTTATAGTGTTGGTACACACCAACTGTCTGAACCGGACCGAAACAATTAGGTTAGTTTTGGTTTTCTTAAATTGAAAACCTTAAATGTTAGTAAACGGAAGTGGTAGAACCGGTCCGGTTATAAGCGTCAGCAAAACAAGAATAAAACTTTATTCTAAACTCAACAACCATAGCCAATTGTAGTCAAAACTTTATTGTAGTCCAACCAATTGTATTCTAAATGCAAAAACTTTATTATAGTCCAACCATTCTTTCCTATTACCAACCCAATTCATTTTTTCGAAAAAACAAAAGAAAAACCCAATTCATTTCCTAACCTATCCTAACTATTAGCCAAACTCAACAACCATAGCCCAACCCCAAATCATCCCAACTTATTAACTATCCTAGCCCAAACCCTTATAAATAACCTAATCCAACCATTAATTCGTTACACACCAACTTAATCAACCGACTAATAATTCTAAGCTCACCTCTTTACTTTTGTTTTTCACAAACTCTTTACTTTCAACGCTCAACCCTAGTCTTTCAATTATTGGGGTTTGAAGTTTCTTTACCTTTATCTCTCTTCGATCGTTATTGTAGCTTTAATTACCACCCTATAATTCTTAACGTATGACATACTTTTTTGGATAAAATACACGTTTTTTAACACTCGATGGTTATTTTATTGGTGTTTGTGGTATTGGGTGTAGTGGTGTCGTGAATTCGTGATGAACATTTTCACTGAGATCAATTAATTTTTGGTGGTTATTGATAATTACTGGGTCGATCGAGTTATTTGATTATCTATGTGAAAAAAATTGTGAAATAATCCTGTTTATATTTAGTTAATCGGATAATTGCTTGTTAGATACATATATTTAACATATAGTACGATTATCTCAAAAAAAAATTGGGAAGTTACTCATGAATCCCTTTTTCCTCACAATAAACCTTTCTGACTACACCACTAATGAATGTAAATGCCATTAGTGAGAAAATTTAGGCTAAAAATGTGAAATTAGTGAACAGTGAATTTGTTCATAAAAGAAAATTCCAAAGATCATGAATATTGATTAAGAGTAAATAAAAGATTGTATTTTTTTAGTTGATGAAGATAATTTACTTAAAAAATGAGAAATCTACAAATTTAAAAACATTATTTACAAAGGTTTAATTAAAAAAATTATAAAAGGTGTAAGTTTAATTTTCTGGTTTGTTATTTTACCAGTATATCTTTATTTCAGTTTGTCGTTGGTAAGTACCAATAATTTCTGTTTGGTACGTACCAAGTATGTTTTGTTTGGTAAGTACCAAGTATTTTCTGTTTGGTATGTACAAAGTATTTTTTGTTTGGTATGTACCGATTAATTTCTTTATACGTATCAATTTTCGTTTTATGATTTACAATCATTCTTTATATAATTGCATGATAGGTCCCTAATATCATTTGTGTTTCATGTCAAGGTTAATGTCCATGTTCGTTTTTATGATTTTTATACAATCATTTGAGTCTGTACTTATTTAGATAACTCAATCCAATATACCGTGTCAAGGTCCAATTGGTACGTGACAAACAAATATTTTCTGGAAAAACAATTCAAAAAAATGAAACACTCGAATTGGAATAAAAACAAAAAGATAATCTCGATATAACACAATTGGTACGTACCAAACAGATTCAGTTGGTACATACCTGTTATAGCAAGCTAATATTTTCTATAAAATCAGTGAAACATAATAAAATCTTTTCACAATGCTGCATTGGAACAAAAAACAAATAGAGATCTCTTCACACTCGGTAAAAAACAATGGTAACAATGGGTACCCATTTAGAAGACCATCTCTAGTAGTTGTAAAATAATGAAACATTCATTTTATGTTTAAAAAACAAAGAAATGTTTATTTTATGTCTAATAAAAAACAATGAAACAAAAGGAAATCTTCACACTGCATTGGAACAAAAACATAAAAAGATTATCTCTTTACATTCGATAGGAACAAAAAAGAAAAAGAAAGTCTCTCAACATCTCAATGGAACGAAAAACAAACAAATTCTCTCCATTTTTGCATTGGACCAAAAAAACAAAAACAAATTTGTTATTCACACTCGCAGCAATGAAAAAAAACAAAAACGAATCTCTTCACACTCCCATATATGAACAAAAAACAAAAGGAAATCTCTTCACGCTAGCAGCCTTAGAACAAAAAACAAAAAGAAATCTCATCATACTAGCAACCTTGGAACAAAAAATGAAAAGAGACTTGGGTGACGGGAAGGTGAACCCTGAGCGATGACTTTATTCTATAGGAGAGCGTCCTGGCGAAGGTGAAGAATGCTCCACTAGTGCCACCGGTTTTCTTGTGTAGGAGAGCTTGTCGGTGGGAAGTGATGTCTCCTTAAATGTTCTAATTTTATGCCCTTTGGAGACATCATTTTTTGTGTTTATTTGATTATTTAGATAGACTTTTGGTGCTAATATGCAATAATTCAATTTTCCTCTCTAGATTTTAGTATTTTTGATTTATTAAGCTTTTGTGCGTAATATGGGTTGTTTTTAGTGAAAATCTTGTAGGTTTTGAATACTAGCTAGGAGAGGAATAAAAGATTAAAGTCAAAGATCGTGATATGGAGTCAAAGCTTGAAGATAAATCCCGAAAAGAATTATATTTTGAAGCTGCCAATCTGGAAAACAGGCCAAAGATTGCTAATTTCGAGGCACTTACGAGTTGATTTAACCGCTGACCTTTGAAGAGATTATGTTCCTTATCGAGTTACGGAAATTTATCAAGTAATTTGAGGTCAATCGGAGTTATAACGAATCGGCTAGAGCTGTTTTAGTGGAGGTGGTGCAGCAGTTACGGGATTTGGGCTTAATTAGTGGACTTGGGCTTTTCTAATTTTCACTTAATCCTTAAGTAAAAGCCCTAATCCGATTTTATCATTATAAATAGGCTTTTAGACCTCATTATTCAGTACCTCTCATTTTATTCTTCAATTCAATTCATCCTTTGAAGAGAGTGTCCAGAGAAGAAGCAGAAACAAGGAAAAGAAGAAGCTTGGAGCTGGAGACTGTCTATATCTCCAAATTCACAGCCAAACCAATTCCAAAATTAGGTTTCTCTGTATTTTATTTCTGTAAAACAATATGGGTCTTATTTCTTTTAATTTAGTTTTTCTATTTAATATGAGCTAAACATTTCTTAGTGCTTGAAAACAATTAATGGGTGAATCCCAATCTTATTGAATTTCGAATGTTGAATTTAGGTTTCTGTTAAATTAAAGGGTGAATTATCTATAGGGTCTTAGAGACTCTATTTTTTCTCTATAGAGTAGACTCTAGACTTTCGTTCTTCCTAGGGACCTCAACTTTGACAATTGTCTTTACTACCCTTGTGGTATAAATACTCTTAGAATTAGTTTTCTCTTTCCATTCCCGTCAGACGCGCTCTCTCACTTTCTCTCTCACTTTCTCTCTCTACCCACAACGCTCTCCATTTCTCTCTCCTGTTTTGAAGCGCCGATTGAAATACTCCGATAAATCGAACGGAAAATGGCTAACAATGGTGATTCTGATGCCGATTCAGATGACAAACCAAAGGTTAGCAACGATTTATGATACTCTTAGTTTTTTAGGGTTTTAGTTTTTCGTCTTTTTCTGGGTTTTATGGTTTCGCATGAGTACTCTTCGTTTTTTATCCGATACTCTGTGTTATTTGCTTAGTAGTCTGTAGATTTGGTGTTATACTCTCAGTTTTGTTATGAATGTGAACCGTCGTTTCTGGGTTTTAGTGTTTTGCATGAGTACTCTGAGTTTTTGACACGACACTCTGTGTTATTTGCTTTATACTCTGTCGATTTGGTGTTATACTCTCAGTTTTGTTTTGAATGTGAGCCGTCCTTTTTGGGTTTTAGTGTTTTGCATCATTACTCTTAGTTTTTGAACAGATACTCTGTGTTATTTGCTTAATACGCTGTAGAAATAGTGTTATACTCTCAGTTTTGTTATGAAGATGAACAGTCTTTTCTGGGTTTTAGGGTTTTGCATGAGTACTCTGAGTTTTTGACCCGACACTCTGTGTTATTTGCTTAATACTCTCAGTTTTGTTATGAAGATGAACAGTCTTTTCTGGGTTTCAGGGTTTTGCATGAGTACTCTGAGTTTTTGACCCGACACTCTGTGTTATTTGCTTAATACTCTTAGTTTTGATATGAATGTGAACAGTTTTTCTGGGTTTTATGGTGTTGCATGAGTACTCTGAGTTTTTGACACGACACTCTGTGTTATTTGCTTAATACTCTGTCTTTTCTGGGTTTTTGGGTTTTGCATGAGGAAACTATGAGTACTCTGAGTTTTTATATTACAATTGAAAATACTCTGCGTTTTAATATGTATAATAAATGAAGAGTACTCTGAGTACTCTGTGTTTTTATACGAGAACTCGGAGTACTCTGTGTTTTGTGTTTGAAAAGTAAGAGTACTCTGAGTTTAAATTCGAAAACTCGGAGTACTCTTATATTTCAATAACTACAATAACATACTGTGATTACTGAGTATTTGTTGATCTTAACTGTTTTTCAGAAGGGTAAACAAGCAATACAGTACAGATCAAACATTAATGGAATCCTGCAGATAATGCAATTGCAAGGTATGACAGAAGATCACCTGTCAGAATGCGTAAGGACGCCTTTTTATAGGTTATGGAAAGGGATATTCGATAGGAGAGCAAAGTACAAGTTTCTGAAAAAGTCTGACGTTCTGATCAAACAAGTTATAGATTGTTTTTCGTCTGTATCGGGTGGATTCGTAATTGGTGGGAAAGATTTAAAGATAACTGAGTTAGAAATAAAAATACTATTAGGTATCGAGTGTGGTCAAGATCATCTACCAAAGAAATCTACAGTTGATGCAACCAACAGATCGGCGTGGTATAGGAGAGTGTTCGGGAATGCGGGTGTAGTTAATTTAAAACTTCTTGGTGAAAAAATAGAAACTGTTATTGAAAATTTTAAAGACAGAGTACTCACTTTAGAGGCGAAGGAGGATATAGCGAAGTTACTATCAATATATACAGTAACGTCATTATGTTTGTCGAAAAGACATTACCAAGCTAAACAGATACATATCAGGGTATGCGAGGACTTGGAAAGCATAAAGAAGTACAATTGGGCTGGTGAAATGAAAAGTTACATGTTTAAATCAATTCGCAAATGTACGGATACAAAAAGGGCAAAGGGGGGTGTTTTTGTGTTGCTGGTAAGATGATTAAATACAAATCTATCTTAATCTTATAAAATACTAACTGAAAAATACTTTTTAAAACTTGTAGCCATGGCTTTTTGAACACGTGAAGGACATGGGTAGTTTGAATGAGGAAGATGCAGTTCCGAGGTGCCTGAAATGGGAGTACATGCTCGGTGCTAAAAAACTCAATGTGCATGCAGTGAAGAGTAAAAAGGTTAAGGAATAGTGTTATAAAGTATAGATATATATACATAAAAAACTGTGAGTACTCTAAGTTTTAGAATATAAAACTAAGAGTACTCTTAGATTTAAAATGTTTTAACTAATAAATATTGTATAAAACTCGGAGTACTCTCAGTTTTGATATATGATAACTAAGAGTACTCTTAGTTTTAAAAATGAAAACTGTGAGTATTCTAAATAATTGTAACATAAACTCTGAGTACTCCAAGATTTGATAAATGGAATGTGTGTGACATACGCAGGTGAGGAGTAAGGAGCTAAAACCAACTACTTTGGAAGAGGGATGGATAAGAACCGAGGATGGTCACGACCAGGAAGTAAATGAAACAAAAGTGTTAGAAGAAGGAGAGTGCAGTCGGGGTGCTGGGAAAGAGGTAGATGAAGTGGTTGGAGACAAAACTGTGCCAAATGAAGATGACAATGAAAATGTTGGAAAAAGGGTGTCGGATGATGAAGACGTAAATGTCGATAGTTGGATGAATGATAGAGGAGATGGGGCGATTAGTGACGTAATACGTGAAGATGACAAGGATGAGAATAAAGATGATGCAAGTGAAGAGATGAAGGGTTCTGAAAAAGAAAAAGCAGCTGAAGGTAAAAACACAGAAAGCAACGAAGATGTTGTAAGAGAGGTGGATTTAGATATGGATTTGGATAACGGAGATGGTAGTGCCGAAGAAGAAATGTTGATAGACGACAATCTGGATGATGGCCCCCCAAGAGGAGGTGAGGAAGTTGAAAAGATTGATGTTGAGAAAGAATATGAATTAGAAAAAGAAGAAGAAGAGGAAGTTGATAAGAATGATGAGTTACAAACTGAAAAAAGTGAAATAGATGATTTGACAAAGATAGTGGAGAAGGTTGTAGAAGGAATTAACAAAAACAGTAGCAGTTTTAACGAAGACGTATACGAGGGGGGAGATTCAAATGATCCAGTTATTGTGTGTTTAAGAGAAAAATTGGTTGAAGCCGGCAAGGAGAAAAATAACTTAATAGATGAGATAGAGGTTTTGAGGAAGGAAAAATCTAAACAAGACAAGACAATATCAAAAATTGAAGAGATTTTAGCTGATCTGGAAAAAGAAAAAAAGGAAAAAAAAGAGGTTTTGCAGCTGGTAGAAACACTCAGCAACCAGGTAAATAGAGAAGAAATAAAAAACAGGGAGTTGGAAGATGCGATAATAAATCAACAGGGCAAAATAACTCGTCTAAGAGAGCAGGTTGCGAAGATGGAGGACGAAAAATTAAAGTTAAACAAGGAGCACATGGATATAAGCACGTGGTACAACGAATGCATCGAAGAACTAGAAAAGTCGAAGAAAGAGTGCGAAAACTTGAGAGCAGCCGCTGCACTTTTAGAGAGTAATAATGAAGATGCAGAAAAAGGAACAGAAGAGGGTGATGATGTGGAGGTGGTTGCTGAAGTTAAAACAAATGTTAAACGAAGAAGATCGTATAGATTAGCGACCCCAGGGTCGATAGAGAGAAATGTGAAGAAAAATAACCGTGCAGCAACTGCTGCAAAAAGTGTGAATTCTGATTTTGTTGAAGAACCAAGAACAAAAAGAGTTAAAGTAACAATGAAACCAAAAGAAGGGGTGGTGGGAAAAAAAACGGAAAAGAAATTGATTGATAATAAAATGACGGCAAATGTTACAGAAACTGCTAAGGAAAAGGATGCAGGTTTGAAGAAGAAAACCACAGTTCAGTGGGAACAATTTGATGAAAACCTAAGGTGGGATGGTAAGGACACAGTAGATGAGAAGGATTATAATTTTCTTTTGCAAATTAAAAAAGAAAACTTGGGAGATGCTATATGGTGGGATAAAGAGAATGAGTTGTTAGTATCAGGAAAAGATGCATTTGCTATTGCGCACAAAGGAATGGTTGAAGTACAGGTAAACAAATAACAATATGATCATATAGAATATGTAAAATTGGACATTGAGTATGTGATTAATTCATATTGCAGGTGATTGATGCTATGTTGAAAATGGTACAAGAAGAATATGGAGTCAAAGGAGGGAAGTATGGTGTGACACACCAGAGTGCGATGAGCATGGTAAGTAAACTCTGAGTTTTTCAATGTTAAATATAAAGTAATGAGTACTCTGTGTTCTAATGAATTTGAACTGTGAGCAATCTAATAATTTAGTAAACAAATCTGTGAGTACTCTAAGAATTGTGAGTACTCTGAGTTTCAATTTAGTTGAACTGAGAGTACTCTAAGAATTTAGTTAACGAAACTGTGAGTACTCTGAACTTTTGTATGAGTATTATGATATTTTATTAATGAAAACTCAGAGTACTCTATCTTTATTATGAGTACTCTGAATTTTATTACGAGTACTCTATCTTTAATTAACAAAACTATGAGTACTCAGAATTTAATTGACAAAACTGTGAGTACTCTGAATTTTATTATGAGTACTCTATCTTTATGAATTTTTGTTTAAAAAAAAAAAATCAATTTTATTGCAGAGTTTGATCGAATATGAGGACGTTGAAGCATGTCAGATTTATATTGCAGACCCATTCTATAAAAATAGCCAAGATTATGCTTTCACCCTATTACCTGTGTTTGTTAAAGATGATAGCTGTGGACATTGGAGCTTGTTAGTGTACAGCAGGGATAATAAAGAATTTTACCATTACAACTCAATCAAACCGAAAAATCCAGAGTCAATTGGTTCGAAGACAGAGCAAACCGCAGCAAAGTATAGAAAATTCTTGGTACAAAATGTCTTGAGGAAGATAAAACCAGGAAAAGAAGATAAATATATAATGACCAATGTAGATTGTACTGAACAAGAACCAGGAAGCGTTGACTGCGGAATTTTTGTAATCCTATGGTGTTATGCATTTTATCGGAGTGGGGTGATAAAACAAAAGACATATATTCAGAAATATATTAACGAAGGACGAGCAATGATTATTAGGAAATTGTTGCGCAGCAAATATTCACAATGCATAAACAAGGGAAAACGTTCTTAACTGATTAATCATCGATAATTTATTTTGTAAAGAGTGTTGGGAGGATTTTGATTTAGACTTTTTGATGGTTTGTTCTCTAAGTTTGATAAGTACTTTATGATGGTTGTTGGTATGTAACTAGATTATTGGGTTGTTTTTGGAACTTTAGAATGGTTTTGGGTGTTTTTGGATGTTTTTTGAACTTGGAAAATGAATTATGAATGAAAAAGTTTTTGGTTCTGTTTGATTAATTGATTGTTGAACAGATACACAATAAAAGTACGGACAAAAATGCGAGTACTCAGACAAAAATAAAGAGTACTCAGACAAAAATAAAGAGTACTCAGACAAAAATAAAGAGTACTCATAGAAAAATAAAGAGTACTCAGAAGAAATAATAGAGTACTCTATAAAAATGATAGAGTACTCATACAATTGTATAGAGTACTCTGACAAAATGGTAGAGTACTCGTACAATTGTATAGAGTATTCATACAATTGTATTGAGTACTCTGAAAAATGATAGAGTACTCATTCAATTGTATAGAGTACTCATAAAAATCTATAGAGTACTCATACAATTATATAGAGTATTCATAGAAGTATAAAAGATTGTTAATTCAGATATATAGAGTACTCATTGAAAATGTAAAGAGTATTAATCAAGTTGTAAAGAGTACTCATACAATATAAATCAAATTCAACACAGATGAAAGAGTATAACAAGAATGACATGCTTAAATAAAATTCAACTTCTAAAAACTTAAAAACATTGTCAATTGCACAAATGAGTGAATGTAAACATTAACAAGAAGTTAATAAGCATGATTACAATTTAAAAACATAAGTTAAATTATGATTTTGGTGGAGCTCTACAAGTAGATTTGTTATGTCCCACCTTCTTGCAATTGCTACACTTAATTGAACGGACAACCTTCTCGGTGCATGAACGAAAGCGCTTAGTCTGAGGCCTACCAGGTGGAACCCTAACATCAGGAGCAAGAATAATCTGAGATTCGGGCACAGGGACTTCAACTTGAAAGGTAGACATAGCAGGAATACTCGTTGAATAGGTCTTAACGTATGATGAAGTGTGAAAGTATGACTCTACATACTCGAACGGATCACGAACGGAGGCACTAGATAGTGCACACAAAGCATGCTGACAAGGGAAGCCGAGCTCTTGCCATTCACAACAAGAACAGGTACGGGCAGCTATATCTACCACCATAATAGGATTTGAGCCAACTTGAAACAGAGTAGCAGTGGATTGTTGAATGGTCCAAGTGCAGCTAAGACCGACATTAGTGTTAAAAAGCTCCATAATAGCCGGGCATAGTGGTGAAGTCCACTTGGATGACTTTAGAGATCGGTCATAAATCCACTGCATTAACTTAACACGAAGAGCGTCAACAAGCTCACATACAGGAAGTCCCCTTTGTTTTATAATCCAGTAGTTAAACGACTCGACTGCATTAGAAGTCATCTCGCCATATCGTCTACCAGTGAAATAAGCATTTGCGTAATTTTCCCTTGGCAAACCCTTTAGGAAAGATTTGACCTCATTCTTTCCTTCCAGCAGGAATCTAGCAAGTTGTTGATCGTAATGTGCAACAGTAGGAGCATGAGCGACTCGCTTGAGCAGATACACCATCCTTTCACGGTAAAAAGTCGAGCCGGAAATAGCAAGTCTGAGGTTTTTCTCGATATGTTTAATGCAAAAACTGTGACTATCTTGAGGAAAAACATCCCTAACACCATTTAGTAGACCCTTGTTGCGGTCTGATATAAACGTGAGAGGGCGACCCTCGACAAGGGGCTTTAAAAACTGAAGAAATGCGGTCCAATTGTCGGTGTCCTCACCGGGAACAACGCCAAAAGCAACAGGGAATAAACCTGATTAGGAAAAACAGTGGAAACATGATAAACAAGACCTAAAAAAGAATCTATACAAAGAGGAAAAATAATAAGTTGTTATGATACCTTGATCTCCATCCTTGGCAGTAGCAACGAGTAACGAGCCTTTGTACTTGGACTTGAGGAACGTAGCGTCCAGAAATAACATGGGGCGACATGACTTAAAACCAGCAATTGAACCACCAAAGGCAAAAACTGTGAAATATCCGTGTTTCAGGATCGCAATGAACCGAGAAAGCCGTGCTTGGATCAAGATTCTGAAGCTTTTCAAAGTAAGATTGCAAACGATTGAATGAAGAGCCAATATCACCGTATAGAGTGTCCTTAGCCTTATTGATAGTAGACCAGGATGTTTTGTATGAAATATCGAAACCATAATTCTCCTTTAAGACAGTCTGAATTTCTCTAGGCCTGGAAGATGGTTTAGAACGAAGTTCATCGAAAATAACCCGACTGAGAATTGAAGAATCCAACCGGGTGTGTGATGTTTTCTTGTAAACATGACCACAAGTGTGATTATTTCTATAAGAACGCAAATACCAAAATCCGTTTGTCTTTTCAACCGATGCGTATATATACCATTTGCAACCCTTCTCGATCTTGTAATAGCACTGCGCGCTGATGCGAGTGTTCTTGTTATTGTGGATATAGTCGAAATCAAACCCATCAACAGCCGCTTGCTTGCAAAGAACGGAACGGAACTGCTCAGCACCACCCACAAAACACTGTCCAACACCTTCTAACCCAAGTTTCCAAGAATCACTCAACATAACCTTCTTTTCATGAATAAAATAGGCTGGATCAGGGGTAGAAGCAACAACAGAACGAATAGGTTTAGCGGAGATTGGTTTAGAAATGCCAGATGATTCTGGAGAGGATATATTGTTGAATGAAGGGGTCCTGGAATCAGTAACATAAATATAAATCTTGTCATACACACCACGTCCAAGAATCCACTTAATTGTGCAGAAATCTGTTTCAGTTTCAAGAAGGGAGTCTTTGTACTCCCCTACAGTATAAGATATAACAGCAGATTTAGATATCTGAGGCCACCTAGACTGAACAAAATTCTTTACTGAGTTAATGTCAATCAGCTGATGAAATGGGAGGAAAATCTGATCAGTTCCCATCTTGAACACAACAAGCACATCTTGTAACATTATAACTGTCAGCAGAAGAGTAAAAAGAAAGAAATTAAAACTAAGATTATTTTCATATAAACTGAGAGTATTTAATAAGACTCAGAGTACTCTGCAAAAACTGAGAGTAATTTAAGAAACTAGGAGTAATTAATAAAAACTGAGAGCACACTATGAAAACTCAGAGTAATATGTAAAAACTGAGAGTATTCTATAAAACTGCGAGTATTCTATAAAACTGAGATTAATATGTAAAAACTGAGAGTATTCTATACAATAGAGAGTATTTACTGAAAACTGTTATCACTATACAAAACTCAGAGTACTCTATAAAAACTACGAGTAATCTATAAAACTCATAGTACATTACAAAAAGTGTGAGTACTCTGCCTATTTGAAAAACAAAGAGTACTCTGAGAAATTTGAAAACAGTGAGTATAGTACTGTACTGTACTATCATGCATGCAGCGGCTGTGATAAACCCTAACAATGGCAGATCGGAAAAATTAACGTTCAAAGAGTAAAACAATGACATAAACACGGAAAGTGAGACGAATATAAGCAATAACATATATATCATGAGCAAATCTACCATGAAACACATTAAAACGTAACAAAAACATCTAAAACAAGCATGATATAGTCACGTAATCGTATGTAAAAATGGAAAAAAGTGAACAAACGACGATACATAGTGGATATTGTGAATAAACAGCGCTATTAAACACAGAAAACACAAAAAACACACACTAAGGTAATAATCTGTTGAAAAACACAGTAAACATAAACGAAACAAACCTTAGAACGAAGGTAACAGCCAAAAATACAGAGGAAATGCAGCAGATTATGACGTTATGAATCTATGAACACAAGGGAGGAAGGTTGAAATCGGATGGGGAGATTTGAAATAAATATGGAAAGCTTAGAAAATAGCTCACGAAAATGGAGAGAGAGAGGAGTAAAAGAAGCTCATGGAATTTACAAGAGAGAGGGGAAATGCTAAATAGTATATATATGAGACTAAAAATCATTTGAGGGTAAATGGGTAACAGGGGTTTTGGGTTTCATGTGTTAAAAAGTTTATGAGGTCTTTAGTAAGAAGAGGCTCTAGTAGGGGGTGGTATCTTGAAGAGGGGTGTGTCTTCAAGACCCTAAGTGTCATTATCTCAAATTAGATTGGGGCTTTTACTCTTTTCTATAAATTGAGATTATTTACTGTTTTTAGCGTCATGAACTAGGAACAGGTGTTAGTATTTAGGCTATTCCAATTAGTGGCAATTGGATCATCCTGACGGAGGGTTTAAATACAGAACCATTTATTCCATCTAGGATAGAAGCTATTGATTCTGACGAACTTAGCTAATTCTAGGGCCAATGAGGTAATAAAACTTAAACATCCAAAAGTGGATCATATTTACCCTGACGGTACTACTGACACTCTAGGATCGCCTTATAGTCCACCCTGACGGGGGTATAAGGAATTTAGAATCCCGACCATTGTAATTGACCAATTTAGCCCTTAAACAACATAAGTTAGGAAATAGGATTGGGAGGATCCCTAGCGTTCTCAAGTGCTATCTTCTCATATTGCGTTTTACATCATTTTACTTGCGTCTTAACTTTTAATTGCATTTATAATTTGTCTTTCATTTAGTAGCTTTAATAACAAAAACCAAACAAACATATTTTATTTACTTGTTTTCATAAGTGCAATCAATCATTATTTGTTAAACATTGTAGTCAACCATCTCGTCCTTGGAACAAATCTGTTTTATCATTTATACTACTTGGGACAACCGTACACTTGCGGTTGTGGTTCGATTATTTATTGAATTTATTTAGAACACACAAAGGACCACCAGGAAGGTGAGCCCTGGTGTGAAGAGAGAGAAGAGAAAGGGGATTCAAAACCCTAATAGGTTTTTTTTGTGATAAAATATTCACAGTGTACATATATGTGGAGGAAGGGTGTTTTGGGATTTTTTTCATTTTTTAGTTGAGTTTTAATGAGTTTGTTGAGGTGGGGATTTTGTGAGTAAATATGGGTTCAACCAGGCCTTTAAAAATAATTCTCCCCTAAAAAAGGTACCAACCATAGGCCGAAATACATATATGGTGGAAATTAAATTCAATTATAGCTAGGTGAAAAAGAATCAATCTGAGACATACAAGGGTCACGATAAGTGGTGTATGTTGGGCTAACGTCCTTTTAATCTTGTTTCAATATTTGCCAAATCGTGTTTTAAATGTCCCCGAAATAGTGCATTACACTTGTCCTAACAAAATACCTTTTCTCCATGAATTTAACGTTATTTTTAAGGTTTATTTAGTAGCCGGGACGGCATACCGCCCATAAGACCGGCATACCGGTGAAGAGAGCCGTTTCCCAACGGTCACATGCCACATCATATCTAACCGTTGACTAGAAGACAAACCGGGCCGGTATACCGCCCAGAGTCAGAAAGTTGCCTATAAAAAGGGATTTTATGCTATGCAATGATTCACCTCTCACCAACACATTTTATACAATCTTATACGTTCATTAGAGGTCTCAAGCTATCAAAGTATCAATCCAAGCTTGATCATTCAATTTGTTATATCTACTCAATCAAGGAGTTAATCCAAGAAGCTTCAGAGTTCTAATCTACTCAAGAGAAGTTTTAAGCTTAGAGTTATATCCTCTCTTTAGGAGTTCTTAGCAAAGTTGTAACAACCATTCAAACACTTGTTTTTATGATCTTGTCTTTGTAATAGATAGATTAAGAGAGAGTGTGAGTATAGGAAGTATACTCGGTTTCCTTGTGTTGCGATAGCACAAGAGTTTGCTTCGTGGTATCGAAGTGGTTGTAAGGGTATTGTGTTCTCACCACGGTTAAGAGAGACACAGAAGCTAAGTTAAGAAGCTTTGAAATCCCTAAGGTGGCATACTTAGGTAATGGATGTAGGTATAGCTGAAGCACTATACATCGTTGTGTACTCTCTATCCCTTTTCTCTTTACTTTACGGTTATTGATAGCTCGTCTTTTTAATTATATCAAACCTAGTTACCCTATTGCATGATCCCTTAGTGTTTGATATATATTGACTTAGAACTTATTCTTTAAGCTTATAATTGTCCAAAAGATTTTTAATTAGGCATCAATTTTATTAGTAATCCTATTCACCCCCCCCTAGGACTTTCAGTGTATCGTCAATATTAAGGGTAGGTAACTAATGGTGCGATGGTGACGAATTGCATTTTGGGATAGGTTGATTTTAACAGAGAATATAAGAGCTACATGATCAAGCATTTGAAGCCACACGATTCAAATAGAGTGAAATTATATGAGCAACACGTGAAGACTTTTGAATCTTCTCCAACTATAGAGGTGCCCCCCCCCCCTTGAGGGTCCCCTATGTCCAATACCCTTGAGAATGTAGAAGAGGTAAATCACATGATGTGTCTAATGCCGTCATAATTTTAATAAGTCCTACATCAGTTTCTAAGAGGGATTTATTAGAATTTATAATATGTATCGTAAGCTTAGTATAATATCTTGTGTTAACCATTCTGGGATAGTTGAAAAGAGGGCCAAATTGATATTTTTAAAAAAGAAACTTACAATACAAGTCACGCTCGAATCCAGTTACTAGCCGGTTGTAGGAGTTAAATGATGTGCAGAATAAAGTGTTACACCACCTGGGTGGGAGCTACCATTTAGACTTGTATGAGCCCAAGATCCTACCCTTTCTAGTAATCTTGGGTGATTTCGTTCCTGGCAAGGATGTTAATTCCTAAAGGAGAGGTAAGTGTAATGCCCCTAACCAAATCATGCCACGTCATACGTGGTTAGGTAGTATAAATTTGAATGTTATATATCATTCCTGTTTAATTATATCATGAATATTGCATCATTAACTACCGTAAATGTATGACTGTACAAGTAATGTTTAGATAATGACCACAAGTATTGCTGCAGAATAGTATCACTACTATATTTCTAAATTAGGAAGAAAAGTAAGTAAATAAAAAAATTCAAAATATTCATATGATCTTTATAATGTTAGCGTTGGATAAAAATGTAACCAAGATTACTAAAAAAAATAAACCGAAAATCATATTTCAACTTAATAATCATATTATAATTGGTTGTTCTGTGGTAACCAATGAAGTTCCGAACAAATTCAGTTTTTTTTTAATTTTCACATACTATACCAAACTGAATCGGGAGTTTTTGAATTTTAAGAAGTAAGATAAAAAATAAACCAAAATATCATATCTCAACTTAATATTCATATGATCATTTTTTGGGTCTAATATCTTTCATTCAAAACTTAAATATTAAAAAATGAAGTACTAACCAACTCCCGTAAGAGAGGTTTCTTGCAAAATAAGTTTTGCTAATTGGGGGACAAAGCCCTACCTAAGCCTAAACTATTGACACATGGTGAGTTTTTGAAGCGAGAGGGACCATGATTTCTTTGCAATCGTTCTCTATGATGCATCATATGTCTTTAAAATCTTGAGCCCACATACATGCCTCCTCAAAGCTTCAGCTACCATGGCGTTTTCAGCTCCTATTTTCCAAGCACTATTTTTAATAATTTTACCATTATAATCCCTAACAACACATGCAATAGAAGAGTTAGTAATTATATAAGAGGCATCACAATTTATTTTATACCAATTTTTTTGGAGGAGGCTCCCATTTACAATGTAAAGTATCATCATCTGCATTAAACTTATCAGAAATAAACTGTTGAGCACTATTACAAATATTAGTACCAGTTGTCAGATTATTTCTATTGCTCAAAGTACAATTGTTACCTGTATTCCATTTACTAGGGAAATTATCATGATTATTAATAACCTTTAGACTATGCAAGTCATCCTTAGGTTGTTGATTTTCCAATTCTTTATCCCACATAATCAGCTAATTATTTTTTACCCTAAGATTTGTAATATCATCCTCGGGTTTAAGTATAGTATTTTGTTCTTTCCAAAGAGCTTGAGCTTTAGTAATGGTGGATAAAGGGCATGGCTTTATGTTATTAAGATAAAACCATTTCTCCCTTTCCAAATATTCTAAGCTATGATAGCTATCTGTTCCTCTAAGTGAGGAGTTTAGACTTTTTGTTGACTATTCTTACTCAAAAGTTTAGCCATCCAAGTGTCCAGTTTAGTGGTGCACTGGTTGCTAGTTCTCAGAGTAAGATTAGAAGTCAACCAAGTTGTCTTAGCCCATGGAGTAAAAAATAGTATGTTTCAAGGTTTCAGATTTCTCATTACAAATCGTACAATAACTTGTATCAAAACATTTTCTAAAAAATAAATTCTTATTAGTAGGTAACAGGTTTTTAATTGCTTTCCACATGAAATTCTTTATTTTCTGTGGGGTTTTAATATTCCAAATGATCTTCCAAACTTGAGGATCAATATTATGTGAGGAAGAGGGCTCTATATAGCTATTAATATTATCTTTGCTTTCTTGTTCCTCTTTAAGAAGGTGATAGTCAATTTTTACACTATAATTCCCATTAGGATTCAAATCCCAGTAGCAAGTATCATATAGAGGTATAAGGGGATAAACATTTTAAAAATTCATTACAAGTATCTTGATTGTAATTTTTTTAATAAGTTCAATATTCCAGTTTCTAGTACCCTCAGTAATCAGTTCATTGACCCATTGAATATTCTTATTAAAAGGAGGAATAATATCCTCGCAGTTATGAATCCATTTGTGAGTCTAGAGATTAATATTGGTACCATCTCCAATCCTCCATTTGAGATGTTTAATAATTAATCTCTCCCTGCTAATAGGCTTCTCCATCCACAAGAGGGAGAGTACCAAATATTGGCTTGAAGAAAATTAGATTTAGGGAAGTATTTCCCTTATAACACCTTATGGAGAAGGGAGTCAGTTTTAGTAATAATACTCCAAGCTTGTTTTCCAAGCATAACTATATTCATGAGGTGTAAGTTTCTAAAACCAAGTCCTCCTTCGAATTTGATACTGGTTAAAGAATTCCAATTACTCCAGTGGATTTTTTTCTTACCTTTTGTACCCCCACCAAAATTTGGCAATTTGGGAGGAGATAAGATCACAAAATTTAAGAGGCAGAAGGTATGAGGACATATAATAATTAGGAATGCTTTGAAGTACATCTTTAATAAGAGTTTCCTTTCCAACATCACTAAAGAAGAGATTCTTCCAATTATCAATTCTTTTCATAACTTTATCTACTAGTAAATTGAGATCCCTAACCTTGGATCCACCCTATTTAGTAGGTAATCCAAGATAAGTCCCAAGGTTATTACTACTAAATTTAACCCCATATTTATTAAGATTAAGAGTTAATCCAGTGGCTAAAGCATAATTATTAAGAATGTTATTAAAACTGTTTGTATCCTCAAAGCTAGCTCTAAGGAAAAATACACTATCATCAGCAAATAATAGGTGGGTAAGCTTGGGACAGTTTCTAGCAAGAGTTATACCCTCAAGAATCCCAAGTTCTACTTTGTTATTAACAAAAGCTGAGAGAGTTTGAGTAATTATACAAAATAGAAGAGGGGGGGGGGGGCAAATGGGGCCACCCTGCCTTATACCTCCATTAGGTTTAATAAGGGGATGAGGTTGTTCATTAATAAGGGTTGAGTATGAAACAGAGGTGACACAATTGAGAATAAGTTCACACCAATTTTAACATGAGACTATAAAGAAAGTCCTATTCAACAAATTCATAGGCTTTTTGTATATCAACTTTAATAATCATACTATATCTTTTTTATTTTTGATATAGTTACAAATTTCATGCACAATCATTGAGTTCTCCTGTATATGCCTTCTTGGGACAAAAGCAGACTGGTTTTCCTCAATGATGTGGTTCATAAGGGGTTGAAAGCGATTAAAAATAATTCTAGCAATCATTTTATAAATAAAATTTGAGACACTAATAGGTCTAAAATGTTTAATAGTAGCAGGTTTATCAATATTGGGAATTAAAGAAATATAGGTATGAGTAATCTCTTCAAGGCTATGATTATTATACCAGAAATTGTTAACTTTTTTGTCACATCCAATTTTATAATATGCCAATATTTTTTTTATAGAAGAAACCAAGGTATCCATCAAGTCCAGGTGCTTTACAAGCACCTAATTCATTATAAACTTCTTCAATTTCCAAGATTTTAATAGGTTTTAATAACGAAATATTCATATTATGGGATATAGTTGGTTTAATAATATTTAAAATACTACTAAAATCTTTATATCCCACAAAATTATAGACATTATTAAAGTAATTGAGAATATTATTATTAATCTCATTATCCTCAGTGAGCCAAATTCCCCCATCATTTTGAATTCTACAAATCTTATTAATTTTTCTTTTCTCCTTAGTAGCGGCATGGAAAAAAATTTATTTTTATCACCACTTTTATGGCAGGTTATTCTTGAGAGAGAAGCCCAAAAGTCTTCCTCTATTTTCCAGATTATTTCATTATATTCAACTATATTATTATACTCATCCCTCTCAGTGTTAGAGAGACAAGTCGAATTAGTAAGAGATTCAAGTTTCTACATAAGGTAATCAATCTTTTCCCGACTATTATTAATTTTTCTTTTACTCCACACAATTAAAACCCTCTTACACATATTTAGGTTACCGCAAAGTCTATTTTTAGTAATGGTGTTTATATAATCTCTAGATTTCCACACATTCTTAATAATTTCGTAACAATCTCTTTCCTCCATCCAAATTTTTTCAAAATAACATATTTTCAAAGAAGGCTTGGGATCCTCATTCAGATGTAGGATCAAGGGATTATGATCATAGCCTAGAGCTGGGAGTAAGGTGACCCCGGCATCAGGATACAAAGTAGCCCAACCAGTGTTAATCATGCATCTATCAAGGAGAATTTTAATACGTTTATTCCCAACTCTCCTATTAGACCAAGAAAAGGAAACCCCTTTATTAATGGACTGATGAAGTTTATTATTGTTAATAAAAGAATTAAATTCTTCCATATTCTTAGTAATTTTTTAATACCCCCAATTTTCTCACTTATATATCTATGGTTATTGAAATCACCCACTAGATTCCATGTCGAATCATCATTAGAGGCACAACAGTTTAATTTTTCCAAAGATTTAAGTTTATCCTGGTCATGAGGGGAACCATAGACAAAGGTAGTATAAGATTTAATACCTCTTAGACCAATCATTTCACAATGTATATAATTTTCTTCTTTACTAACGACTTTTATATTGTTTTTGTGTTTACTAAAGAGAGCCAAACCCCCACCTATCCCACATGGGCCAATTGTATCAACAAGATGCATATTAAGAGTGTTGGATAAATTATTAGATAATTGATTTTTTGTTTAAGAGAGGAAAATTACCTCCGGTCGATATCTCTTCCCAATATCGATGAGTGTCTGGACCCCCAAGGGTGTGCTAATCCCTTGGCAGTTCCAGGATAGGTGTATCATATCTCATCTTGGGATTGATTTAGGACAATCCCGCAAACCATATAAGTTGATTCTTTAATATCTACCCAATTCTCCTCATTATCACCATTCACACTTTGATTAAGTTTCTCTGGGTGGTGGGGCAAAGGTGTGATAAAATAATAGATAAATAAAGAGCACACACCCTTGATAGCTACGAAACTCACTGCAAGTATCACAGATCGTTTGCAAGTTTTAATGATAAGTCAAGTTCGTTCACAGAGATTTAATCTGTTAGATCTACTCGTATTAAATAAGAGTAGATGAATTTAGATGTTGGGATAAAAATATAATAAGATAAATAATCATGTAACACGAATAAATAAATAATGCAAATAAATAAATATGAATGTAAGTCAAATAAATTAGGGTTACTAATATGAGTCTATTACTAAGTTGTATTCTAACCTGTCACACATTGAGCATTATATATTAACCGGGATTCTAAATTATACCTAACCTCTGCCAGGGTGGGCTTAGGAGCAACCTCTCCACTACCAAGGAACTTGGGTAAATAAACTCTGAGTAATGATTGGTGGTTAAATCAAACTTTTATGGCTATCTAGATAGGGTCACTACTAGACGATTATGTGGTGTTGTCAATAACTAAGAATAGTCCTAAGATTGGCCAAATCTAGGGCTGTAACAATAAGTCAAAACACATAATAACAATATACTCCAAGCTTAAATCAATTAAAATAACAAATAGTATTAATGAATGTAGACAAAATAATAACCCACACAATAAAAAGTAAAACTTACAGAATAAAAGCTTAGAAATATGATAAAGCCACAAATATATAGCTAATTACCCTAAATATAGAGAAGGAGAGATGTAGAAGAGGAGTTTGTCACTCTCCAACTTCGTGCTTCTTGTCTTCTTCTATAGGCCAGCTTGCTTCTTGGATGAATAGCTTGATACTAAGGATGAATATTAATTAAAGGACTAAGCTACTATTTGAAACTGAGAAAATACAAGCAAGGCCTAAGCCTATACTTGGCATTGAGCAAAGACATGTTTACAATGGTTCAAGGGTGTATTTATAGGTGTCTTGGAAGCCCTAACACGTTTTCTTGGAGTGGAAGACAAGTAATGGACTCCTAACCCAACTCAAATTCGTAACCCTAATATATAGAATCAGCCCCGTTTTTGTTTTGGTCGTAAAAACTTCAATACTTATCCGTTTGACGCGTATAAATAGTCAAAATTCATCGTCTCGGAAAAATCTTTAACTTTTCTCTTGACCATTCTTCCAAATTTCTCACCGATTTTGAGATATAAGCCCTTTTGTGGTCGTAGGTGCTGGAATTCAGATTTATTTGGCAACCTTTATATTTGTTTTATGTGCTTTGATGTATTGATTGTAGTTCTTACTAGTGCACGAGTATAGACTACCTCATTAATAGCAGTTGGATGGTCATTCGGAAGGGGTGTCTAATTGTTGAAACACCACATAAGCGTCTAGTGTGTGATAGTGATCCTGCCGGGCTTGCCTAACTAGATAGTCATTAGGGTTTGATTTAACCACCGATCATAGAACAGGGTCCCCTTACCCAAGTCCCCAAGTAATTGTTAGGTCGCCACATAAATACACCTGGAAGGGGGTTAGGAGGAATATAGAATCCTGGTTACTTACCTTAATAGATTTAATCACCTTTATAACTAGTAGAAAAAATAGAAGAATAAGTGCATACACACAAACCTGAACTATATCTCTCATCTTATTGTTACATCTTTATTTATTTGCATTAGTCTTTAGTTTAATCATTATCTCTCTAACTATTCAAATTTGCTTTTATTGTCTTTTAATTCCACCAGCTAATTCTTACTACGCTTTCTTCTAATTCATACGTGTAACACACTAAGTCCCTGGGAATGAATCTTACTTATCATTAAAACTTGCATACGATTTGTGATACTTGCAGTGAGTAACGTGATTCGTTAGCGTGATAGTTCTTATCTTTTATTATCGTTATTTTATCACACCCTACCAGCTACCAATGCCATAAAACAAACTCAAAATGAATAACCCAAACTTTAAATTGACATCTTTAAAGCACATTTCTCGAATTGTTCACAAATTCTTGCATCTTGTTCCACGATATTTTCCTGCTAATACTTCCGAATCAACATGCACAAAAGGTATATATTGCAAGTTTGCATGTATCGTTTAGTACTTGGTAGAAATATGATACCAACTCATAATTTGGGTATACATGATGTAACATTCGTGTAATAAATCTTCAAAATGCAATTTTTATTTGTTAAATTGTAAGTCTATTCTATTTGTTTTCGAATATCAATTATTCTTATGAGGGTAATATTTAGTTAAGATTTTAGTAAAAGTTTAGTCTAATTAGTAAACCATTTACTTGCACCCTCATGTAAAACATATTCAAATGCAATGCAATATAATATAATATTATCGAAATAACTATATTAACATATAATACAAAAGAGGCTTCAACAATTAACATATCAAATACAATTTATTCTCTCGGCTGAATAAAATAATGTTTATCATTATTTGTCAGGTTTGTGTCCATTGACTTCTTTTCTATGGATATGTGATATATGGTAATTATTAGTATTTGAGGAATAAATAGTTTGTCTCTCCGTATGTGTTGTATTTTTACTTTTAACTTTCATGCTATCCTAATCCTTATGGTTTCATGGTCAAGGCGCGTGTGCGCACACGCACATGAAATATCCTACAAATAAGATATCATAATCATCATTTACTGTTTACGCGTTAAAACATCTGTCTTCCTTATCATAATATTTTTATTAGTCATATATATCTTTATGGGCAAGATATGAAAAGATAAAGTAAAATATAAAAATATCCCCTTATATGACTTTTACTTTAATGATTCTTTTATACAAAGATAAAGATGATAATACGTGTAATGTCTTCTCAGATATAATGTTTATCGTTTTGTTTTTACACATAAACAGGTTTGCATGATTGAACATGACATAAAATAGAAATTTTTACTATTCTAGTCAAATTTACATGTGGACCTCACCAATTATATTTTTGATTATTTATCTTTGCTTTTCTCTAATTCTAGGAACTACTTGATAAGTTATTCAGTTTCATAGAATTTAGTTTTCAAATACAAAATAAGCTCGAGATACTAATTAATTCAATTTTATTCTTGAAACTGGAGTTTATTAGATTTTTTTTAGGTTTAACAAAGAAAATTAATAAATAGTAAACAATGATATCCTCACAGTTATGAATCCATTTGTGAGTCTAGAGATTAATATTGGTACCATCTCCAATCCTCCATTTCAGATGTTTAATAATTAAATCTCTCCCTGCTAATAGGCTTCTCCATCCACAAGAGGGAGAGTACCAAATATTGGCTTGAAGAAAATTAGATTTAGGGAAGTATTTTCCTTATAACACCTTATGGAGAAGGGAGTCAGTTTTAGTAATAATACTCCAAGCTTGTTTTCCAAGCATAACTATATTCATGAGGTGTAAGTTTCTAAAACCAAGTCCTCCTTCGAATTTGCTACTGGTTAAAGAATTCCAATTACCCCAGTGGATTTTTTTCTTACCTTTTGTACCCCCACCAAAATTTGGCAATTTGGGAGGAGATAAGATCACAAAATTTAAGAGGCAGAAGGTATGAGGACATATAATAATTAGGAATGCTTTGAAGTACATCTTTAATAAGAGTTTCCTTTCCAACATCACTAAAGAAGAGATTCTTCCAATTATCAATTCTTTTCATAACTTTATCTACTAGTAAATTGAGGTCCCTAACCTTGGATCCACCCTATTTAGTAGGTAATCCAAGATAAGTCCCAAGGTTATTACTACTAAATTTAACCCCATATTTATTAAGATTAAGAGTTAATCCAGTGGATAAAGCATAATTATTAAGAATGTTATTAAAACTGTTTGTATCCTCAAAGCTAGCTCTAAGGAAAAATACACTATCATCAGCAAATAATAGGTGGGTAAGCTTGGGACAGTTTCTAGCAAGAGTTATACCCTCAACAATCCCAAGCTCTACTTTGTTATTAACAAAAGCTGAGAGAGTTTGAGTAATTA
Source organism: Nemophila menziesii (assembly GCA_029959085.1). Lineage (NCBI taxonomy): Eukaryota > Viridiplantae > Streptophyta > Magnoliopsida > Boraginales > Hydrophyllaceae > Nemophila > Nemophila menziesii. The sequence goes on along the minus strand of JARWIR010000017.1, from coordinate 6,938,161 downwards.
TACAAAATAGAAGGGGGGGGGGGCAAATGGGGTCACCCTGCCTTATACCTCCTTTAGGTTTAATAAGGGGATGAGGTTGTCCATTAATAAGGGCTGACTATGAAACAGAGGTGACACAATTGAGAATAAGGTCACACCAATTTTAACATGAGACTATAAAGAAAGTCCTATTCAAAAAATTCATAGGCTTTTTGTATATCAACTTTAATAATCATACTATATCTTTTTTATTTTTGATATAGTTACAAATTTCATGCACAATCATTGAGTTCTCCTGTATATGCCTTCCTGGGACAAAAGCAGATTGGTTTTCCTCAATGATGTGGTTCATAAGGGGCTGAAAGCAATTAAAATTAATTCTAGCAATCATTTTATAAATAAAATTTGAGACACTAATAGGTCTAAAATGTTTAATAGTAGCAGGTTTATCAATATTGGGAATTAAAGAAATATAGGTATGAGTAATCTCTTCAAGGCTATGATTATTATACCAGAAATTGTTAACTTTTTTGTCACATCCAATTTTATAATATGCCAATATTTTTTTTATAGAAGAAACCAAGGTATCCATCAGGTCCAGGTGCTTTACAAGCACCTAATTCATTAACAACTTCTTCAATTTCCAAGATTTTAATAGGTTTTAATAAGGAAATGTTCATATTATGGGATATAGTTGGTTTAATAATATTTAAAATACTACTAAAATCTTTATATCCCACAAAATTATAGACATTATTAAAGCAATTGAGAATATTATTATTAATCTCATTATCCTCCGTGAGCCAAATTTCCCCATCATTTTGAATTCTACAAATCTTATTAATTTTTCTTTTCTCCTTAGTAGCAGCATGGAAAAAAATTTATTTTTATCACCACTTTTAAGGCAGGTTATTCTTGAGAGAGAAGCCCAAAAGTCTTCCTCTATTTTCCAGATTATTTCATTATATTTAACTATATTATTATACTCATCCCTCTCAGTGTTAGAGAGACAAGTCGAATTAGTAAGAGATTCAAGTTTCTACATAAGGTAATCAATCTTTTCCCGACTATTATTAATTTTTCTTTTACTCCACACAATTAAAACCCTCTTACACATATTTAGGTTACCGCAAAGTCTATTTTTAGTAATGGTGTTTATATAATCTCTAGATTTCCACACATTCTTAATAATTTCGTAACAATCTCTTTCCTCCATCCAAATTTTTTCAAAATAACATATTTTCAAAGAAGGCTTGGGATCCTCATTCAGATGTAGGATTAAGGGATTATGATCATAGCCTAGAGCTGGGAGTAAGGTGACCCAGACATCAGGATACAAAGTAGCCCAATCAGTGTTAATCATGCATCTATCAAGGAGAATTTTAATACGTTTATTCCCAACTCTCCTATTAGACCAAGAAAAGGAAACCCCTTTACTAATGGACTGATGAACTTTATTATTGTTAATAAAAGAATTAAATTCTTCCATATTCTTAGTAATTTTTTAACACCCCCAATTTTCTCACTTATATATCTATGGTTATTGAAATCACCCACTAGATTCCATGACGAATCATCATTAGGGGCACAACAGTTTAATTTTTCCAAAGATTTAAGTTTATCCTGGTCATGAGGGGAACCATAGACAAAGGTAGTATAAGATTTGATACCTCTTAGACCAATCATTTCACAATGTATATAATTTTCTTCTTTACTAACGACTTTTATATTGTTTTTGTGTTTACTAAAGAGAGCCAAACCCCCACCTATCCCACATGGGCCAATTGTATCAACAAGATGCATATTAAGAGTGTTGGATAAATTATTAGATAATTGATTTTTTGTTTAAGAGAGGAAAATTACCTCCGGTCGATATCTCTTCCCAATATCGATGAGTGTCTGGACCCCGAAGGGTATGCCAATCCCTTGGCAGTTCCAGGACAGGTGTATCATATCTCATCTTGGGATTGATTTAGGACAATCCCGCAAACCATATAAGTCGATTCTTTAATATCTACCCAATTCTCCTCATTATCACCATTCACACTTTGATTAAGTTTCTCTGGGTGGTGGGGCAAAGGTGTGATAAAATAATAGATAAATAAAGAGCACACACCCTTGAGAACTACGAAACTCACTGGAAGTATCACAGATCGTTTGCAAGTTTTAATGATAAGTCAAGTTCGTTCGTAGAGATTTAATCTGTTAGATCTACTCGTATTAAATAAGCGTAGATGAATTTAGATGTTGGGATAAAAATATAATAAGATAAATAATCATGTAACACGAATAAATAAATAATGCAAATAAATAAATATGAATGTAAGTCAAATAAATTATGGTTACTAATATGAGTCTATTACTAAGTTGTATTCTAACCTGTCACACATTGAGCATTATATATTAACCGGGATTCTAAATTATACCTAACCTCCGCCAGGGTGGGCTTAGGAGCAACCTCTCCACTACCAAGGAACTTGGGTAAATAAACCTTGAGTAATGATTGGTAGTTAAATCAAACCTTTATGGCTATCTAGATAGGGTCACTACTAGACGATTATGTGGTGTTGTCAATAACTAAGAATAGTCCTAAGATTGGCCAAATCTAGGGCTGTAACAATAAGTCAAAACACATAATACCAATATACTCCAAGCTCAAATCAATTAAAATAACAAATAGTATTAATGAATGTAGACAAAATAATAACCCACACAATAAAAAGTAAAACTTATAGAATAAAAGCTTAGAAATATGATGAAGCCACAAATATATAGTTAATTACCCTAAATATAGAGAAGGAGAGATGTAGAAGAGGAGTTTGTCACTCTCCAACTTCGTGCTTCTTGTCTTCTTCTATAGGTCAGCTTGCTTCTTGGATGAATAGCTTGATACTAAGGATGAATATTAATTAAAGGACTAAGCTACTATTTGATACTGAGAAAATACAAGCAAGGACTAAGCCTATACTTGGCACTAAGCAAAGACATGTTTACAATGGTTCAAGGGTGTATTTATAGGTGTATTGGAAGCCCTAACACGTTTTCTTGGAGTGGAAGATAAGTAATGAACTCCTAACCCAACTCAAATTCGTAACCCTAATATATAGAATCAGCCCCGTTTTTGTTTTGGTCATAAAAACTTCAATACTTATCCGTTTGACGTGTATAAATAGTCGAAATTCATCGTCTCGGAAAAATCTTTAACTTTTCTCTTGACCATTCTTCCAAATTTCTCACCGATTTTGAGATATAAGCCCTTTTATGGTCGTAGGTGCTGGAATTCAGATTTATTTGGCAACCTTTATATTTGTTTTATGTGCTTTGTTGTATTGATTGTAGTTCTTACTAGTGCACGAGTATAGACTACCTCATTAATAGCAGTTGGATGGTCATTCGGAAGGGGTGTCTAATTGTTGAAACACCACATAAGCGTCTAGTGTGTGATAGTGATCCTGTCGGGTTTGCCTAACTAGATAGTCATTAGGGTTTGATTTAACCACCGATCATAGAACAGGGTCCCCTTACCCAAGTCCCCAAGTAATTGTTAGGTCGCCACATAAATACACCTGGAAGGGAGTTAGGAGGAATATAGAATCCTGGTTACTTACCTTAATAGATTTAATCACCTTTATAACTAGTAGAAAAAATAGAAGAATAAGTGCATACACACAAACCTGAACTATATCTCTCATCTTATTGTTACATCTTTATTTATTTGCATTAGTCTTTAGTTTAATCATTATCTCTCTAACTATTCAAATTTGCTTTTATTGTCTTTTAATTCCACCAGCTAATTCTTACTACGCTTTCTTCTAATTCATACGTGTAACACACTAAGTCCCTGGGAATGAATCTTACTTATCATTAAAACTTGCATACGATTTGTGATACTTGCAGTGAGTAACGTGATTCGTTAGCGTGATAGTTCTTATCTTTTATTATCGTTATTTTATCACACCCTACCAGCCACCAATGCCATAAAACAAACTCAAAATGAATAACCCAAACTTTAAATTTACATCTCTAAAGCATATTTTCTCGAATTGTTCACAAATTCTTGCATCTTGTTCCACGATATTTTCCTGCTAATACTTCCGAATCAACATGCACAAAAGGTATATATTTCAAGTTTGCATGTATCGTTTAGTACTTGGTAGAAATATGATACCAACTCATAATTTGGGTATACATGATGTAGCATTCACGTAATAATTCTTCAAAATGCAATTTTTCTTTGTTAAATTGTAAGTCTATTCTATTTGTTTTCGAATATCAATTATTCTTATGAGGGTAATATTTAGTTAAGATTTTAGTAAAAGTTTAGTCTAATTAGTAAACCATTTACTTGCACCCTCATGTAAAACATATTCAAATGCAATGCAATATAATATAATATTTATCGAAATAACTATATTAACATATAATACAAAAGAGGCTTCAACAATTAACATATCAAATACAACTCGATTTGAATGTTTTCCTACCAGTTTCAATGGTTTTCCCAGAAGTAGTATCATTTCTTGCTTTGTAAAATAGAGATGATTTAGATGGACCACGAGTCGATAGTTTGACCCAACTTCCAAGTTTAGGCTCTACCCTCTTGTTCTTACATTACTTTTCTCCATGCTCGAATAAGCCACATTTGTAACACACTTGACCAATATTTTCATAGCGGAAGTTGATCCATGTTTGTGTTTTCTCATCTTCCCAATAGTTTATACCCGAGATTATTGGGTTTTTGTGCTCCCAATCCACTTGTACTCGAGTGATGGATTTTTCATCAATTACCCCAATTCAGGTAATTCCGTATCATAGACTTTCCCAAAGTGTGACATGAGTTTCTCAATACATTTCATAGTTAGGACATTTGCAGGAGTATGTATTTCTTGTTCCAACAATGAATTTGTTAATTGCGGAGTGTTTTCCCATCATGTCCAAGGCCTCTAAGTCCACACTTTGTTGAGGTCTTCTTCATTCTTAAACTTTAATAAGTATTCATTCGGACCTAACTTTTCCGTTTCAATTTGTTCCTTTAAAGCACATAATTTGTTAATGTGATTTTTGATAAAAACAAAATTGATTCTCTCTTTGAAATATAGTTTAGCAATCAATTTGTATACCTTACTAGCTTTGTATTTGGAACTAGAGTCTAGAGTGATGACTAAATTTCTAGCTTTTGTATATGGGTGATTTGAAGAATAGAAATTCATGGTGAAATGAGGGAATAGAAAAAACGCAAAGAGTTTTGGTGTCGACTATTAAAGATGTGGCTATAAGTTTCAAAAGGAAGCCACAAATCTAAGGCTAAGTCCAACGGCTCCCAATTTTTTAGTTAGAATCGGGAGTCAAATAGCTAACTTTTCTTAAATATTCACTCTCTATCACAACTTTACTCCAACGGCTTCCCAATTTCAACCTCTCAATCTATATTTTGATTTTGTTTTAATACTTTTTCTATTTAATTTTAATTAATCATTTTTCTAAATTTATATGAAATTTCATTATTTATAATTTATAATAATTATAATTATTTCTATCAATTATTTATAATGTTAAGATAATTTTTTTTATAATATTAAAATTTATTACTTTGTTTTTTAAAAAGGGAAAATGACCCAAAAAATCAAAATAATATTATTTTCAGCCCAATAACATCAATGACAAAATTTCTTCCCAATAACATCATTAACTAAATTTTGTCCTTGATGGGAATCGTCCTTGACGGGAATCGTTCTTGACGGGAATCGTCCTTGATGGGAATCGTCCTTGACGGGAATCGTCCTTGATGGGAATCGTCCTTGACGGGAATCGTCCTTGACGGGTAAACATGTAATCTTATAATAGTAAGTTAATGGATGATTCTTTGGGGCAAGTATAATATTATTTTGATTTTTTGGGTCATTGACCCTTTTAAAAATATTAAATTTATTAATATGTTTATTGAATTATAAAGTACAGAAAAAAAATAAATTATTATTAGTAGATTTTAAATTAATTATTAATATGAAAATATTCATTAATAAATAATTTAAATAATAATATATAATTTATAATTATCCATTAAAGATTTGAATATATATATATATATATATATATATATATTTAAATAAAGAGTTATTAGCCTATTAGAAACAAATACACAAAACCCATCCTTTAAAAAGTCCACAATTTTTTTACCTCCTTAAAAGATCCATATTTTTTCTGTTTTACCATTTCTATCCCTATATTAAAATAAATAATTAAACATTACCATTTATATCTATTAGAATTATTAATTTAAAAATTTAAAAAAAAAACGTTGACTTAATAAAACATATAACCTAAAATTTCTTTCTTCAATGCTGACAGTGAAACGGAAAAAAAAAAATATCTCTTTACAATCCCATTCCAACCAATCGGTGATCTCCACCATCATCAACTAGCCCCTCCTACACAAGAAAACTGTCGCCACTTGGAAATTATTCCACACCATCATCAAATCGGCTTGGTACGGCATCAACATTCGAAGAACCCATATTAAGGTGAAAGATTTATTTTTACCAAGTTTTATGATTCATTGTTATCAACGTATTTTTTTTCCTTTATAGTTGAGCGTGGACAGAGATGAGTTTTATGTTTTATTGTTTATGTTTACTTTTTCTTTCCTTTGTTCAGTGAATGTAGAAAATATGAGTTTTAGATCATACATTACATGTTTCATGGTTTTTCACCTTTTCTTTTACTTTTTTTCAATATATGTGTATGAACAGACTAAAGAGTTTCACTTTATGTTTCATTTCTTTTCATGACTATTTTTTATTTTCGACAAAAAAAAAACTATTTTTCATTTTATTTTTGTTTTCGAAATTTTCAACGTTTTTGTTATATTATTTTATAGCCACTCTACTATTTTGTACTATCACACCATAGTTTTCGTACCGTCAACTCACTTTTTATCATTTTTGTACTGTTAACTCAATCGTATATTGTTTTTGTATTACATTGTCAACCCACTGTTTTTGTGGTGTCACCCATCGTTTTTGCACTGTCAACCCATTATTTTTTAGTGTCACCCGATTATATTTGTGGTATCACCCATTATTTTTCACCGTCAACCCATTATTTTATTATTTTTATAGTGTCACCCGATTATTTTTGTAACCCACCCACTATCTTTTATTCATACTTTTATCTCTTAATTTCTAATTGATTTTTATTATGCAGGTTTGACGATTCAAGAAAAATGATTTAATTTTCAGTTATTAAATAGATTATATCATGTAGTGTTAGTTTTAAAATGGAAATATTGTAATTATAGAATTATTTTGATTTATAATTTTGTAATGTTGGAATATATTATTTATATAATTTTTTAGTTATGGAAAGAAAAGATTCTTTTGTGAAATGACTTGTTTGAATAAGGGTATTTTGGACATTTATCTGGATTGGACCTTCTTGGCCAGATTTGATGGGTTATGGACTTCATGAGTTAATCACCTTTAAATAAACTAGAATAAAGAATTGATTAGATTTTAAAAAAATTAAAATTGATGGATTGGGGTGAAATTTTTAGCCACATCTAGCTAAGAAAACTTGTGAATCCTATAACTGGATTCCCTATAATCGGGAAGTGTTAAAGTGTTAAAATCTGATTTTCAACTCCCAATTGTAGCTTTTTACTACAATCGGGAGCCTATTGGACTTAGCCTTAATATCTGCAGAAAATTGCAAATAGAAAGAAGGGTTTGAGGAAGAGGAAGGGGGGAGAGAGAGCATTTTGATGTCTATGCTTTGCATTTTATTCATTCATATGATCATTAGTCGTTCGGTAGCAACCAAAAAAGTTTCGGACAAGATCAGATTTTTTTTTTTGATTTTTACATACTATACCGAACTGAATTGGGATTTTTTGAATTTTGAAAAAGAAATTGAACTAAGGCCCTGTTTGGTTCGTGAAAATAACGGGTGTTTTCTGTTTCCATTTTATATATTTTTGAAAATACTAATAAAAACGTGTTTGGCTACAGAAAATGAAAACAGTTTTTTGGAAAATTTAATGAAAACAGTGCTATATTGGAGAACGTGAAATCGACGTTTTTCATATTTTCTAAAAAAATTGAAAAGAAAAAGAAAATCATTTTCTGAAAATATATTCTGAAAATAAAAACAGAAAATGTTTTCACAAACCAAACAGGACTTAATTTTTTGTTTTTCGATTTCTTTTTTTGGTTCCATTTGATTTTCTAATTTTTATATGCACTGCCTTAACTTGAGACTTCCTTTCTTTTTTTTTTTTGTTCCAACTTGAGACTTCCTACGTTGCACGTTGAAAATGAGAAAATGTAGTCAAAAGAGACTGCTTAGCCACTTGTTATCTTGCTTAATGTGGTCCCTATTTTTATTCAGCCTTGATAACCAAGTAATGCTAGTTCTGGATCAATAATTGACCCTCAGAATTCTTGATTGTTTGATGTCAAATTAATATATAAAATCATCCAAGTCTCATGTATTCCTTATCAATTACTTCATTCATATACTTACAACTATTGTTTGTTAACTAGATGCAGTCACAAACCAAAGAAGATGGGATGGATGTAGACTTGAAGGAAGTAGAAGGTGACTATTCAAACATAACCCTTCGTCTTTTGGATGTCTCTGATATCGATGATTTCATGGAGTTTCTTACAGATGATAAAGTAAGTAAATGGTGTTCTTGGGACACATACACCTCGAAAGAGTCAGCCATAAACTACATAAACACTTTTGCTATACCTCATCCATGGTTCAGAGTAATATGTTTAAACCAGAAGCCAATTGGTTCCATTACTGTGACACCATGTCAAGGTAATGTTGACCGTAGGGGTGAAATTGGGTATATTATCGCGTCAAAGTATTGGGGTAAAGGAATTGCTACAAAGGCTGTTCAAATGGTGGTTTCGACTATATTTAGCGAATGGCCTCATTTGGAGAGACTGGAAGGTATAGTGGATGTTGAGAATCTCGGTTCACAAAGTGTATTGAAGAAAGTTGGTTTCGTAAGAGAAGGTGTTCTAAGGAAGTATTTTCTACTCAAGGGGAATCCAAGAGATGCCGTGATGTTTAGTCTCCTTTCCACTGATCCCCAACTTAATTAGGGATCTCGATTGTAGATGCCTGAGTCGCGAATTGATAAAAAGTGAAATATAATAGTATGGTGTATGGTGTTCAGATGAAAAATGCTACGTGTATATGTAATATTTCTCTCATATACACAAAATAAACGATTATGTAATGTATTTATCATATTATCAGTTCTTATGATGTCTTGTAAAAATGGAAAAAAAAAAAAGGTCTTGTAAATTTGGGGTATTAACTTTATAAAGCCGAATGGCCATATGAGTTTATAAAATAAGTTCACCACTCTAACTACTAGTTGGAATCTAATTGGTAGTGATAAAAAGTCCAAAATGCCCCCATACTCTAACCCTATCATTGAAAAACAAAAAACCCAATCCCCATCCCCATTAAAGAGCCGAACCCATCCCACCTCACCCCACCCCACCCCATTCGTTCTCTCTCTCTCTCTCTCTCTCTCTCTCTCTCTCTCTCTCTCTCTCTCTCTCTCTCTCTCTCTCTCTCTCTCTCTCTCTCTCTCTCTCTCTCTCTCTCTCTCTCTCTCTCTCTCTCTCTCACTATCTGCAACAACCGAAACCCATCCCACCCCCCTCGATCTGAGCTTCATCACTGCTGCCGTGAAGATGCTGCTGCTGCCGTCGAGAACTGTTGCCGTGAAGATGTTGCTGCTGCTGCCGTCGAGAACTGCTGCCATGAAGATGCTGCCGTCGAGATCCACCACCCTTGCTGCTGCACCATCAATCCCCGATGCCGAGCCTCCCCTCTCCCCACCACCATCGAACCTTGCTGCCATCATCACCACCAGTTCACGCTCAACACCACCACTGCGAACAACACCGACGCCTCCTCCCTCCAGCACTGCAGATCTCCACCACTGCTGCTGTGGCGCACCACCACCACAACGAAGCACTTCGCCCATCACCGTCACGGGTACAGCCCACCTACTGCAGACGAAAAACCGCTGCTGTTGAAGAGCCCTTCCCTTGCTGCTGCTGTGAGTCTCACCTTCCCACCAGATCAGATCTGAACATTCAAGTTACACTGTTGGGTTTATTATAATATATTTTCTTCTTAAGTTTTGTTTCATTGATTTGTTTTTGGTTTCAGAGTTGTTGCGTTGCCGGCGACGATGGGCTGCTAGGGTTCCGTGAAGGAAATGCGTGCTGGGTGAAGGGTACAACCCAATAAAGGTGGTTTGGGTCATTGGGGTGGTGGGTTGGGTCATGGGTCTGTAACCCTAACAAGATGGGTCCGGACCCATATAGACAAATAACAAATGACTTAAAAAAATCAAAAGGAAAAATTAATTAAAACAAGCTGTGGGTCTGGACCCATTGGTGTATATTCCGTGGACTATGAAAAAATTTACGTGGGCCCCATGCCGAGGTTATTTAACAAAAATACAGGGTCATGGGTCCGTACCTTTATCGGTAAACACAAAAATGACTAAACCAAATAAAAAACAAGGTGAATCAAAAAATAAAAAATTCGCGGGTGCGTACACATGACGAACAAGGGTAAAACGGACAAAACCTTAACCAGAAAACTAAAAAAATGGCTTTAAAACATAACTTTTCCTAACTAGGCTTTATTATATAAAGTTCTTTGGTTTTTGGCTGCAATCTGTATTTTCCTCTGTAAATTTATGTTATTCTTTTGGAGGGAGTATGTAACTTCTTTAGAAATAAAGGATTGTTTTTATACAAACCACAAGATGTTTTTATTGCACCTTGTACGAGATTTTCTTACACCCATTTCGAAGTTGGTCTAAACCTCGTTAGGATTCCTGAATAATCTTCCTTTTTTTTGTCATCATTGAGGTTACTGAATAATCTTCCTAAAACTTGCTTTCGGTTATCTTGAGCTCTTAACATTTCATTAGATAATTGAATTATGTCAAACAAGTTACCTTTTATTTTTGTTTGGCATAGGTTCCGGGCCATCACTTGACCAAGTCTATAGAAGATAGACATTGCCTCAATATATCTAACTTCTGGTAAGATAAACTAGGTTATCTATTTTTTTGGAGGAAATTCAACCCCCTACCTCTTAGGTGATAGATAAGATCATATCCAGTTGAGCTAACTCTAACTGATTAAAACAAGTTACCTTTTAGATCTTGTTTCGCTATTCAATTAGCTATCTTGTTTTTTCTCTCTAAACCAAAGATAAATTACACTTACAATTCTTATAAAACTGATTAATACGGTTAACCAAAAACCTAATATTGTGAGTTGGTTTAATCTTATTACATAATAGTGACTTGATCAATAAGGAGCTATCATTTTCGAGGGTAATTGCACAATTTGGAATTGAATAAGCCAATCTACAAATCAAATGGTTTCCCTTTGGTACCTTCGATGGGAATGTATACAACATAATAAATTCTCCACAACCACCATCAATAAATGTCTACTAAGACATAGATATTGGTTATCACTGTTCTTTTTCTTCGTCTCCAAAGGCGATTGATTATTCGGGTGGATTTTCATTCGTGTCTGAACTAAATGCAAAAGACAATACGAGTACAATCTTGGTATGGATAGTGAAGGGATCAAAATTTTGATGTTGTAAATTTATAGCCTAAATTTGTTTGCATCCATCCCTTCATTTGAAGTGGAAATGAAGGTCATTAATATATTTTTAATTTCGATCTTGCAATTACCCTGAGGAGAAATAATGATACTCGATTGCAGAATTGTGACTTGTGAGGATGGTGAAGTTGAAATTTTAGGTCGTGATTATGCACTGATCCCTGGTCATTCATGGGAGCAAGAACTCATATGGTCAGTATCCATGAAAATTATATATCTTTTCTCAATTTTTTCTTACAACCTTGCAACATTATGCAAAGATATGTAAGGTATAATTGTGCTTAATTCGCAAGTAGAACTTCAAATTCACATATGTATCATTTAACCTTTTATCGTTATGAATCCTGATAAAACTAATTGAAAGCTATGGGATATCATATCAAGTGTTTCTTTTTGTCATAGTTACTCTGATAAGTCACTCATTTGTTTGTAGATTTAGTAAATTGTAACATGCTTGAGACTTTAAATTTTGTAGGAGTATTTTTCAAAGTTAGCATGACAATTTGATTAATGGACCACATAAACTCTACCTTATAAGACGATTTATATCCCAAATGCTATAGAATAATATTCTAAATGTTGATTTTATAATTCTTTGCTAGGGCACTAATTTAGGGGTGAACACATGTAGGGTTCCCAACCTAAATGCCCAAAAGTCAAACACGTCTTTAACATGGTCGGGTAAAAAAAATGAAAATAAATCAACCATATCAAGTGTCGGATTGCTCAATTTAAGATTGTTTTTGGTTGGATTTGTGTTTTCAAAATAATAATTTGGTTTATTTTGAATATATACACACTTTAATACATAATTTGATTTTGATTTCAAGACATATATAATAAAAGGTATTCATGGTTGATGGTGAGGAAGTTGTGTAGTTATAAATAGTAGACAAGTTATAAAGTTATCGTAAGTGTTGAAAACCCTGATACCAAGGTTGAAGACGTTGAATTTTATGTGAATAAAGTTTATCTATTGATATTGTCACTAGTACTAGTAAAAGCAGGGTTAACTAATTTTCTATCTAATTTAGTCTTCTTTCTATTAAAATCAATTATAAATTCCCCATCATGTCTTTTACCACTAGGTTTGTTATTTTATTTTGCATTACCTTTCATCTATTTTGTATTTCTTGGGATTACTGTATACTTTTTACATGGATCTGAAGGAGAAGTCTTCTCGACTGGGATTAGTGGAATGTGTTGACCATGAGCTTGTTCACTCCTATGACTAAATACTCTACCTGGAACCTCAGTATCACTATACCAAAACCAATATATGTATCATTTCGCAAGTCCAATGAATTGTACTAACGAGTCCTTGATGTTCCAGGCGGAATATCACTAGCCCCTTGATCCCTCGAGCTGCTGTCCACTTCGGAAAAGGCACCAAAACCTGCAATTTTGTCCACGCGACCCCGATGGTCAGACCGCAGAGCCTGTTGTTCCCCTTGTCGAGCCATATAAGTTTGTTTATTATAACCATTCACCCTACCTAACCTCCTTTCTTACCAAGTTCCAAATCACTTTAACCATTTGACAATCACGAAACAAATATATTGCACTTTCTTCGTCACTTTCGCACCACAGACACATACTAGATATATCCATTCCCATAGCAGCTAAATTACTCCCCATAGCTAACCTATCCCAGACCGCCCTCCAAATCAAAACTAGAATCTTTTGCGGAACCCGAATCTTTCATATTTTTTCCAATCAAAGCCAACATCATTCTCAATAGAGACCACCTCTGTAAATGCTGATTTCACCGAATAAAATCCGTTTGACTCATTAATCCAAGAAATTTCATCCCTCTCATTCACATTACCATTGAGAGCAACCCTTTTAATTTCCTGAATCTTCTGACTTGGAAGCAAATGTACAAATTTGCCCCAATCCCAAGAACTATTCTTGGTTAGAAAATCATGAACCTTAGTTGCTCGTTTATCCCACCCAATCAGAAATAAAGCACAATTTATTAACGACTCCTCACCAACCCTTACATCCAACCAAAAAGCAACATTCAACCCATTTTTAACCACCCATCGGGATCCTCGTCTAACTACGATAATACCTTCCACGATGGCGCGGCAAATATGTGAATCATAAGGTTTCGGTGTATAATGCGAAACATTATTCTTAAAATACTTTCGACGCAACGCTATTGTCCATAAAGTTGTACCACCCTTGATGATCTTCCAGCCCAACTTACCAAGCAAAGCTTTATTCATATCCCCAGCCAATCTCAACCCTATAAACCACCATGACTTTTTGGAGCACAAACTTTCTCCCAGGCTAACCAATTGATGATTCTTCTCCGATCCCTAAATAAAGTCTCTAGCAATTTGATTAATTTCCTCACAAAAATAACCAAGAAGTTTCTCCACTTGCATTATAGGCATAACTCACAGGATGGATTGAGCCAAGTTATCCTTCCCGCCAAGGAAAGAGACCTACTTTTCCAACCCGCAAGTTTACCTCGAAGCCTGTCGATTGTTACCCCATAAAAACCTTTTGGTCTCCTTCCCGAAAGTATCGACACTCCTAAGTATTTACCTAGGCCATCACTACGACTATAGCCACTGCGCCTAGTGATACTATCCGCTAATTCATCATCCACATTCTTAGAAAAATATATCAGAGACTTCCATTTATTTATTGAATGCCCTACACTCACACAAAAACCTTCAAGCGTATCCTCCACAACATCAAAATTCTGATCAGATACTTCTAAAAATATAAAATAAGATCGTCAGCAAAAAATATATGAGATAAATAAATCCCCCGTGAACATAATTTGATCGCTTTCCATGACCCCTCCTCGACCAAACGCATGTTTAACATAGAAAATCTCTCCATCACAATAGCAAACAGATATTGGGAGATGGGATCTCCTCGACGAATCCCTCTTTGAGGCAAAAAAATATGAGCTAACGGAGATCCATTCCATAAAACCCTAAACTCGTTCTTTTCCATACTAGACATAATCAAGGACATTTAGTTACACGAAATCCCCAAATCGATCAGTGATTCACGAATAAAACCCCAACTAATCTGATCATACGCTTTCGCCAAATCTATCTTGATAGCCATATATGTCTTTTTCCCTTTAGCATGTCGTAGCATATAGTCAATCTCGCTCACCAACACCACATTATCGATCGTGGATCTTCCATGAAGAAAACTACTCTGATATGGACCTATGGATTCGGCTAAAAGTGGTCTAAGTCTATTCACGATTGCCTTCATGCATAACGTATAGCTCACATTTATAAGACTAACAGGCCTGAAATCCGGAATGTACTCAGGACTGGTGGATTTTGGTATAAGATGTATGAATGTCCCTAGTAACTCCTCGGGGAAAGAACCCTCCACGACTTCCATACGTATCATACTGCAAATCGATGACCCAACTATTTCCCAACATGTCTGGAAAAAACCCGCAGTTAACCCATCTGGTTCAGGCGCTTTATGAGGATTCATTTGAAAAAAAGCAACCTGAATCTACTCATTCGAAAAATTCTCCAATAGCCTCTATCTAATGTCATCACTAAATTTACTAAGATTAGGAATCATAATAGTTGAACACACCACTTCACCGCTCCAAGAATACAAGGCAATAAAAAATTTTCTCACCCAGTTACCCTCCTCAACTTCATTCTCAAAAACCTCGTCATTTCCATTCCTGATCCGAAACTTACCCACCCCTCCTTTTTTTACCAGTGTCGCCATATGATACAACTTGGTGTTGCGCTCAACCGAATAAACCCAATCCATCCTTGCCTTTTGAAACCAGTGCAATTCTTCTTGTGCTAGAACGCTTTCATATTCTTTACTAAGCCTCTTTTCCAGTAACATAAGTGACCTATCAACATTTTCCTGAAGTGGTTTTTGAATGCCCCTATACACGCTATTAACCTTCTCTTTTTTTTTATTTTTTAAAAATTATCGCCAAAAGTCTCCACTTTCCAAACGCTAAGTTCCTCTTTGATGTTGTTTAACTTATTACCCAAACTTACCAAATCATTCGACCATTTTTTCTTTTACAAAATCACGAAAACCCGTATGCACTGACCACGCACTTTTAAACCTGAATCGCCGATCAACCCTTCTATTAATAATATGCGAATCTAAGGATACAAGAATCGAAGCGTGATCAGAATGGATACACGAAATATGAGACATTTTTGAACTGTTGAAACACTCTCTCTGCTGGTTAATACCATAATTAGAATTTCGGTAAGAACATTTTTGGAAGAAAGATAACAAAAACAAACTATTAAGCTCGTTTATGCGATACATATTTTTCCTTAGTTTCTCTCATTTGTTTGTGATATTTTTATTTTAGTATATATCCTCTATTATTGGAAAAATTAAACCACAAGATGAATTGTGGTGCTGATTTAGGCTCTTATCACATCAAAACCCATATTTGTTACTATTTTTCTACATACTCTAGTTACTACATTAAATTCCACTTGCCGTACCATTAATTTGTATATTTTTTTTTTTTAAAAATGTCGAAATTAAATCCCAATTCAATTTTATTACACTCCCAGTATCCGAGTTTATCTTTCTTCTCCTCATCTTCGTCTCTCTTCTTATCTCCGATCCGCCAGAACCATCCTTCCGTTGCCGCGCTCTTCCGCCGTCCCTTCCGCCGGAAACTTCTATCCAAACCTCCTACGGATTCCGATATGTCTGTTACGGTTGATGTTCCGTCCACTTCTCTCCGTCGTGACAACTCCGAATCCGCCTCCTTGTTCAGTAAGTTAGTAATAGCAGACGTCAATTATACACTCGATGACCTCTGCGATATCATTAATTATTTTGAGGAGATATTTTATATTATATATAAGCACATTGTACAATTGAATGATAATGCGTTTAGAATTGGACTATTTATTGATTGTGTTATACTGTTATAGTAACTGTAATCATAATTGCTCAGTTTTGTAATATTTTGTTGGATGAAGATAAATTTAAGTGAGGTGAAGGCTAATGTTAGAGTGAAGGATAAGATATAAAACATAACCAATAGCCTTGTTTGAATAATTCTCCAGGTAAAGGCGATCCAGACACAAACAAAATGGAATCAGATTATTCAGGCTCACCAAGTAAAGTTCCTTCTTTCAAGAACAAATATTCAGTAAGTTCCATGAAAGTCTTTGGTGTAGACTTAAATCCAGATAACATAGCAGTTGCAATGGTATACTTTGTCCAAGGAGTGTTAGGCCTTGCTAGACTTGCTGTCAGTTTTTACTTAAAAGATGATCTCCATTTAGATCCTGCAGAGGTATGTTAATGTTTAAAAAATATATCCGTTTCATATAGTTATATTGACTTACAAGTTATATGTAATTGACTAGACAGCTGTGATATCTGGCTTCTCTTCATTACCTTGGCTTATCAAACCCCTTTATGGATTCATCAGGTTAGATTTTATTCATATGTCAAATATTCTAAGCTTTTCAGTAACAATGAGTATCTATCTCTATTACAGTGATTCCTTCCCACTTTTTGGATACCGAAGAAGATCATATTTGGTTCTATCAGGGCTTCTCGGAGCTTTTTCATGGAGCTTAATGGCAAGTTTTGTTGACAACAAATATAGTGCTGCTTTTTGCATACTTCTTGGATCACTTTCTGTCGCTTTTTCAGATGTAGTAAGTCAATAAATTTCGTCACATTTAAAACATTTTAATCATTATTTTCCTAGCTAAGAGAAAAAAGTTACAGGTTGTAGATTCAATGGTTGTGGAAAGGGCTCGTGGAGAATCTCAAAGTATGTCTGGTTCACTTCAGTCATTATGTTGGGGTTCTTCAGCTTTTGGAGGTATAGTAAGTGCCTATTTTAGTGGCTCATTAGTCGATACTTATGGTGTAAGGTATACTCTTTTAATCTGTTATAAATATTCATATCACTTAATAGTAATGTAACAGAGTTAATTAATATTATTGTTAATGACTTAGGTCTGTTTTTGGTATGACGGCTTTACTTCCATTAATTACATCGGTAGTAGCGGTACTTGTGAATGAGCAGCGTGTACTTGGTCCAGCAAGGGGACAGAATTTTGGTGTGGGTCCCGGTTTTTTAACAAGTTCAAAAGAAAATATGAGTCAATTATGGGATGCTATGAAACAACCCAATGTATTTCTTCCTACTTTGTTTATATTTCTATGGCAAGCTACACCACATTCCGAATCTGCTATGTTCTACTTCACGTATGTCATATCAAATCTCTTTACTAATATAATATATTTTTATTATTATTATTTATATTATTTTTATTGTAGAACGAACAAACTTGGTTTTACTCCAGAATTTTTGGGGCGTGTTAAGTTAGTTACTTCAGTTGCATCACTCATTGGTGTTGGACTTTACAATGGTTTCTTGAAAAAAGTCCCTTTACGCAAGATCTTTTTAGTAACAACTACATTTGGAGTCGCTTTAGGGTTGACCCAGGTATATATATGATTATTTTTATTTATTTAATAATTTCTCTCAATGCTTCTTCGTGTTTCTTCTTAGGTTATCTTGGTAACAGGATTAAACCGACAATTTGGTATAAGTGATCAGTGGTTTGCAATAGGTGATTCGTTGATAATAACGGTACTTGGACAGGTAAGTTTTAATTTATTTATTTTTACTAATAGTTTGTGTGTGAAATTGAATAATTAATTGGGTTTACACTTTACAGGCTTCTTTCATGCCGGTACTTGTATTAGCAGCAAGATTATGTCCAGAGGGAATGGAGGCGACACTTTTTGCGACACTTATGTCAATATCTAATGGAGGGAGTGTATTAGGAGGGTTAATTGGTGCTGGATTAACACAACTCTTTGGTATCACTAAAGACTCGTTTGATAATTTAGCATTTTTAATAATTGTGTGTAATCTTAGCTCCTTGTTACCTTTACCTTTACTTGGTCTACTTCCACAAGATACTTCAGATTCCATTTCAAAAGATAGTAATGGTAGTAGTAGTAATAGTGATATCGAGAAGTCTAACTAAAACGTTTCTTATAGAATCTGCAACAGGAGATGATAATAAAGACATACACTTGTAAATACTAACATCTATGTACAATGATTTAGATGCCTTGTATTCTATAATGTAATAGCATGTACGAGTCATATCTTATGTTAGTATCATCCATAACATGTAGAGCATGGTCTATAGGCCTTGTAACTACCCTTTTAGGGAGTTTATGAGAATTTTCCTATTTGTTGTGGGGAGAAGGTATACTTTCAATATTTCCGTTTCTATTTTTTTTTAGAGGTGTCTCTATTCCCTTTGTTGTGTATATTTCAACAACAATAATTTAAAAAAAAAAAACCATTAGGTGGAAAAAAGTAAATTTGAAATGCAACCTATGGGATCAACAGACAAAAATGGGTTCGATGTTGCATGAAGCAAGCCAGTAAGAAGGTGTAATCTACGGAGGGTATCTTTTTACTCCGACAACCTTGAATTGATTCAAGGTATTTCTAAACGCACAGGTCTTCGATGGCAAATCTACCCGTTTATTGCCGAAATGAGGAACTGGCTTGCGAAATTTCCTTTTTGGAAGGTTAATTTCGTTAACAGGAAATTTAACGTCACAGACCTCACAGCTAAAAGTGCAAGGCGTAACATTGATATTTCAGCCTGGAAGAACGGATCTCTAAACGACTTTTATATTTTCCTTAAATCATTGTATAAACGCTCGTAATTCTTTTTTTTTTTCGAAAAAAAAAACTTCCTCTATTATGTTTAATTATCAAAGCTATCATGTTTTTTTAATTAATCATATTAATTAGTTGGGTTATCTCATTTGGCCAAGTTCTTGTTACCATTTATATACCTTGAGAGTATGAAAACGGAATTCAAACCCTTGAAGATGAGTAAATTAGTTTTGATTTATTTCGGGATATGTATGGGAAGACGTGTATAATACTTTTTTTTATTGTAGTATGGGTGTCCGGGCCAGCTTACGTGCACCATGACTATTCCCATAGGAAATATACACGCCTCCTCATGCATACTCCCATTTAATCAAAACTAGGTTACCCATGTTCAAGGAGGGGACTCGAACCTTGCATCTCTTTGTAAGACTAGTCGAGGATCACCTGCGTTATCATAAAAAAAAAAATTAACCTGGTAATATCTAACATTAAGGCGTTTGGATAATGTGTGTGGTCTTAGCCAGTTTGTGCGCAATTTGACTAGTCCCAAGGAAAATATGCATATGCCTCCCATGCATACCTTCAAGATAAATTAAAACTAGGTTACCCATCTTTAAGCATGAATTCAAATCGTGTACCTCTCATTTACATACTTAAAAACCTTGTATCTCTCGTTTACACACTTAAAGGAAAGAAAAAGTAACAAGGCCTTTTATCGAGGAAGATAGCATCAATAAAACTAGATTTCTCATATTTTAGTTTAAATTTACTTTTTACGACATAATTTAGACACTATTAAGTTTATATCAATACCATTTTAATCCGTAGAGAGGTAATCAGATGTTACCTTGTTGTCGATTGCCACGAGTCTAACATTTAATTTCTTATTATTTAAATTGTTTCCATTAGAGTTGGTGTTAGAGGTTGCCCCATTCTATAGTTCAGATAGTAAGAGTTTCTTGGATTTTTGCATGTTGGGGTTATGAACTGATTCTTACTGTCGTATTCATAACACTAAACTTTTTTCTCCTTTTTTTGAACACCAATTGACCTATTCTCGAACAGGTTCTTCTTGAATTCGGTAAAAAAAAAATAACTCTCTGATGATCAAGGCAAGTTCTCCACCACCACTTCAGCCTGGGGTGTTATCGTCACTAACAAGAGTGAAACCTAATAAATAGTTCTAGAGGTAAGAGTGGGGGTGAAATTGACCAATGCAGAATTAAAATTTATTCAAAAGGTTTGCCTCCCGTAGGCTTAGTCAACCACCTAAGATCTACGCACACTTAGGATTTTCAAACTTCCCAATTATAATGCTTTGTGTCTTTGTGTATTTTAAAGGTGAGTTCACAAACTTTTACAGCCTCTTCGAAATCACTTTCGAAGGAATCCCCTACTGTCATCATCAACACTCGTAAATCAAGTGTACAATTTACACTCAAGATATACCATCTCATAAGCACATGAACCCTTCAACTTGTATATTACCGCACAAACACAAGTATACAATGTACACCCACGATATACCACTCCCCTCTCCGTGAAGTGTTCAAACTTGTGTCTAAACTTACACAATATCTAATCCACTTTTGTCTAGTCCATGGAAGATCACAGTTATTTACTAGACCAAGAGAAACTCTAGGGTTTATAATTAAGACCAATATACCTAGCCTAGTTTCATCTATAAGTATATGTTTACAAGTATGGGCAACATACAAATCGATAGAGATATATGGACTAGTGGATAATTTTGGGACACTTGATGTGTCCATATAGTATGGTAGAATTGCATATTGTCTAGGACACTTTATCTCGGTTTTACGTATTTCATGGTATAATTCCAGTATTTACAACTATAAGTCAGATTACATCCATTTGGGATAAAAAGAGGTATAAAAATATATTTTAAACCAAAAAATTACATTTCTATTTCATTATAAATTACCTCTACCTCATATTGCAAAACAAAAACCACAGATGTTTCATGTTTTTTCTTTTATTTCATCGTAAATTCGTATTTATCCGTTGTACATATTTCTTTTTATAATTAAAATTAAGTTGTACTGATTATATCATTTCAGGGTTAATTAAATTTTTATATATTTTTTATTTTCTTAAATATTTAATTAGATCTTTACATTTTAAATCAAACGATTGTGTTTGTGGGTTAACCGTTGATAAACCGTATACATCACGAACGCGGATTCGGTAAAGAATTCTTAAATTTGATGGTTAATAGATAAAATCGGGTTACAATTTTTCTTAATGAATGTTGATGTGATTATGTCATTTTTCGAGGATATCCGATCCACTTCCATCCATGACTTCAACCAGAAGAACTGTAATATCTTAAATAAATCTTGAAGAAGTATTGCTACTACGCATGACAAAATTTATATCGACTTTCATTTGAAAGTAGATATGTTATTAAATGGGGTTGTGTATTTGAAATAGGAAATTTCTATCGATATTAGAAGTGCCAATGATAACCAAGATGGACGTCGGTAGCATACAAAAATGAATTACAAAATCAGATGGACTACTCAGTTATTTAAGAATAGATGCAATGAAACCCTTGTAAGGAACCTTTTTGCATCCCCAGTAACAGAGTATATCCTCAGAATTAACTTGGTTCACAACAGCAATGAAGATAATATCATCTACTTTTATACTTCATCGGGAGATTACTCGACTAAATCGGGTTATTATGCTCTAACTGAAAAAGACCCTGAGAACCAAGTCCCTTTGTAAAAAATGAAAACGTTAGGGTTAACTACGAATGATTGAAACTAATTTTGCAATCTAACGTTCTTTAGAAAAATTGTATATTTGTCTAGAAATATTTTCGTAATGAAATGTCATCAAAGATTAACCCCCATATAAGAAAATGTATATATGATCAGGGGCGGGTCCAAGAACTAAATTGAGGGGGGGAGGGGGGGGGGGGGGAGTTGAAATATATGAGAGCTTGGGAGTCAACACTTTTAGAAATTTTTTAAGGTAAAAATATGACACATAAACATATAACTGGTAATGTCAAAATGCAACTATGAGAGTCCATTGTCATTACGTTTTTCTTTTCTTTAATTGAGAGTTTACCCATTCATAGACCCTAAAATTATGTAAACCAACACCATTATATACACTTAATTTATATAGTATCATTAGTATTATATTAATATACCATATGTTATATTAATATTATAATTTATAAAGATGAGAAATAAATCATTCCTAAAAATTAATCATTATAATTTTATTAGTGTAATATAAATAATAAGTACTAAATAATACTATCATCAAACTCAAAATAGGTTTTATAAATTTTGACAAATTTATAACATAAATCTTTATTTGTAAAAAAAGATAAAGCAATTGCTAAGGTTTGAACACCTAATTTCCATTTTAAATAAAATTATGTAAAATTCTTAAACCACTAAGTTATAATAACTCATGTGTTCTTTACAACATACACTCATTACATAAATATTTAAAGAGGGCTAATTATTATTTGGGACAAAATTACATTAACGTATTATAATATTTAGGGGTTCAGGGGAGGCTCAAGCCCCCTAGGCCTTGAAGGGATCCTCCCCTGTACATATTCCGACTTGTAGGTTTTTGACATGAACACATAAAGTGTTGAACATATATTGCTAAATTGCCCCCATCGACTGTCATTTTTTGGCCAAGTTTGCTAAGCCATATTGTTTGATAAGGGTAAGAATTGTTTCATAAGTGATTGGATCTGAAGTATTATGGTGGAGTATTCAAATAACAGTTAGAATAAGTCAGTTTATTTTACTTATTCTCTTCGTTCATCAATGTTTGTCATACCTTTTTTTTCAAATAAATTAAGAAAAGCAATTAATTGCCTCTACTCTTACTAAACTATCCTCAACCAATTAAATAACTGAATTTAATGATGATAAAATTTTGAACATTAAATAAGGCTAAAATTGGTAGAAAAGGTAAAAAAAATTCATTGGTATACTAAACGAACAATCTTTTATGGACATGTATTTTTAGAAATTGTGACAAATATTGATGGACAAAATAAATATATTCTAATTCTTACGTGGAAAATTTGAAAACTTAGAACGAAGTCACTTTGAGAAGATAGTCTGGAATGCTAGGACATATATTATTATAACAAATGTGTTAAAGTCGGAATTGTTTAATAATAACTGGTTTTAGCAGCAAGTACGAAAATGATGATAAGCCTGTAGGACTTAGGCTTATTATATTAAAATTTATTGCGACTCTTCATTCTCATTTAGATTTGAACATACATGTATTGTCGTGATAAATTTAAATAGGGATTACGAGATTATTAACAACTTTATCAAGAGAGTTTACAATAAATTGTTTGTTTAAGGTGAAGAAATTGTGAGGTTGGAAACTTACAAGATGAAAAATAATTTATATTACCAAGATGATTAACAACACAAAATATGTTTAGATTTTTAAGGGTTTAAATTAGGGCTGCTCACGGGTCGGTTACCCGACCCTAGAGCCTAAACCCTAGACCCAACCCTAATTATCGGTTTCTAATTTTGATGAACCTAATAACCAATTTTTTTATTGAAACTGTGCAGGTTGGGTAGGACGGGTTAGGGTCGGGTTCGGGTTATGTTCTATAAATAAAAAATTTCCAAAAAAAGAAATTTACTTAATCTAGTAACTTTCTAAAAACAGTAAGTTATTGAAATTACAATAGTTTTTTTAATCTAAAACAACACTACATTACTATTACAACATTGAACCACTTTTAAAATTAAAAAACATTGAAAATTTGCAATCTAAATTGTGCATAGCAAAGATCTTGTACAACAGGGGTGCAAATCCTTTAGTGATTCCAAAAAGAACTTCAAATCCAACATAATTCCTGTAAATTTGCATCACAGAAGAGAAGAAATTGTTAAATATAGTTAGCCTCAGATTTGGTTTCATCATTGGCTTAACATTTAGCCTCGGATTTAATATCTTCATTGGCTTTTTATAATCTTAGGGACATTTTAGGGACAAGGGACCTTTTTTGAAAATTACAAGTTACTAAAGATTCAATTAAGTAGTTGCCAACCCAACCTTAGATTCCACAATGGATCATACACAATTACACAAAGTTATATTGAGGTGTAATCATGGGATGTGAATATGGGAGATGCAAACATTATTAAATTGAAAATCTAATAACTTGTAAGATTCGAAAAGATTCATTATACCTTAAGGTTATGGGTTACAAATGTGTTAAAGTCGACTCTTAGGTCACACTCAACTCATCCAATCCAACATAACCTGTAAAAGAGAAGAAAAGACAAAAAAGTTAAGATCAATTGAAGTTTTATCTAATTATCTATAACTGTATTATTGAAAAAATAGAAATTGTTAGGGAGTAATACCTGAAATTGGCATAAGAAACAAAGCATTAACTTTTAGCATTCAAATCCATCACCAATTCATCTCATTGTTTCGAGTACATGCAAGTAGGAAACATACAGAGACATTAGAAATCAATGTTTCGATTTATAATTATCATATTTGTATTATAAAAACAACCCAGTAACAATAAATCATAGTCTCATACTCATAATCAAACGTAATAGCAAAGTTCAAAATCAACCAACCGAAAATCAGTTTCAAAAACAAACAAATACGGGGTTATAAAAACAACCAGTAACAATAAATCATAACCTCATACCCCAAAATCAAACGTAATAGCAAAGTTCAAAATCAACCAACCGAAAATCAGTTTCAAAATCAACAACCCAGATACAATAATTAATATATGAAACTAAAAGGGGTTTTTCTTTTCATAAACAACAACAATACTCAAGCTATTAATTAGAGAACACATCGGCTTAAAAATACACAAGGATTAGGGTTATAATAATACCTGATAAAAGGAGGTTTTGATTTAAGAAAAACAAAGCCGAGATTAACCCTTTTATAGGCCTCCTCTAAACCCTTCTTCTCATCTAGTAAACCGGCATCTAAACAATCGAACAAGTTAAGCATGGTACAATACCCCTCTTTTTAAACGGCGGGATTAGACGGGGATGGGGAAGATGCAGGGCTAGAAGCTTAGGGTTTTCGAGAGCCATGGAGAGAGACAGAGAAAAGGTGGTTTGAGAGAGAGAGATAGAGATAGAGAGAGAGAGAGAGAGAGAGAGAGAGAGAGAGAGAGAGAGAGAGAGAGAGAGAGAGAGAGAGAGAGAGAGAGAGAGAGAGAGAGAACGCAGTGATTGGAATGAGAGAGGGGTCAAATGACCCTTCGTGTGATGAAGAGTGAAAAGCAACGGAAAACAAAAGAAGCGTATTCTATACGCTGAATAAATATCTTATTATATATTTTAAAAAAAATTCGGGTCAGGTGCGGGTAACCGCGGGTTTGGCAAAGCCAAACCCATCAACCTGCCCAATACCCAAATAATTTATTCTTTTGGCCCAATGGGCTCGGGTGGGGCTCGGTTTGGGTTTTTTCGGGCCAATTTTGGGTCGGATAAATCGGTTTGGGGGGTTTGGGTCCTGTGTATGCAGCCCTAGTTTAAATAGCCATCCTAAGACTAAAATTCATGCCAGACCAATTTTAAGGGATGCCCTTAAGTTGGTCGTGGATCACCTTGAGATTAGTATTCATTATATCCCCTGTTTCTTTATCAATTAGCAGATAGTTTTTCTACATACCCTCGACTAAACGTGGTCCCAATAGATGTAATTGCTCCAAGTCCTCTTTTCTTGTATACCTAAACGACATCATGTTTTAGAATAGGAATATGTTAATTTCAGTTGGTTTTATTTTATTAGTATCACCATATATACCACCTATAATATGACATGAAATTAATCATCAATGATATCGGAAAATAAAGAAACTAACAATTAATTTCAATAAAATCATGTTGTGTTATTAGTATTGTCATCTCCCAATGTGTGATAAAATAATGAAAGTAAAATTCATACCTCGAGAGAACGAATAACTTTTTGCAAGTGTACAGATCGTTACAAGTAATAAGTAAGTAAACCGATTAGGGACTTGATGTCTCATGTTTTATTCTAAATATTAGCCCCCAGTAGACATCATTTTAGGTGATTAATTGACTTATTTGATAGACTTTTAAGCTTATTTGATTATATTGCGTTTTCTTCCCTTGAATTTGTATTACTTGCGTTTTAGAACTTTTGTGCGTTAATTTGTTTGTTTTTAGTGTAAAGTTACTAGATCCATGGATTAGATGGAGCACCAAGATAAGGAGGAGAAACAGGAATTAAAGTCATAGATAGTGTGTAGAAGTCAAAGGCGAGAAAAGATGATTCGAAGAATGTATTAAAGGAGAATGAAATCTGGAAGGCTGTTACAAATCACTGTTTTTGAGCCACTTAGCCACTAATTAAGCCTTAGAGTCATGAAATAAGGAAGTTGTATCTGCGAGTCAGGAAAATTTTGCAAGTTGAACGGAGTGATTTCGAGTCCGGACACAAAAGTTACAGCTGTTTTAGTAACAATTGTACATCAGTTACGGGATTTCTAATTTGGACTGGGCTTTTATTTCATTTAATTTATTCCTTTAAGTATAAAGCCCAATCCGAATTCTCCACTATATAAAGGCATTTAGACTTCATTTTTTAGACACAACTCATACTACACAAGTAAAAAACGCCAGAGAGAAAGTCAGAAGCAAAGAGGAGAGAAGAAGTTGAAGCTGGAGAAGCAATTCTTCCAACAACAGTCAATTCAACCCTCTCATTAGGTTCTTTATTTCATTATGTAATTGACTATGATTTCCTTTAATTTTGTTTCTTTAGTTTTTATTTCCATTATCAGCTAAATACTTTAAGTACTTGAGAATCGCTTTAATGGGTTGAGCCCCAATTTATTTGATTTAATGTTTTTGAATTTGGGATTGAAAGATTTAATTTGAATTGGGTAATTTAGTATTGAATATTATCATGAATTTATTTACTGTCTTTGAAGTCATGAATCAAAAATAGGAATTAGTAATCAAGCTATTCATTATAGTGGCGTAATGATCACCTTGACAGGGGGGGGGGGGGTAATTACGGACCTAGGTAATAGACGCGAGGTATAAGTCATTGACCCTGACGGGCTTGATTAACCTTGTAGCCAATTGGGTAAAAGACTTGAACACTAGAAGGTAGCTTATAATCACCCTGACGGGGTTTGTAATACCCTAGGATAGCTCCTAAGTCCACCCTGATGGCGGTCAGGAGAAACTCGAATCCCGACTAATACCAAATCCCGATTCAACCCTTAAACGAAAGCATTGATTAAATAGATTTAGGTAAAACCCTTGCGAGACTCAAGTACCATTCTGATGTCTCCCTATTTGTGATGAATTAATATTAGTTGGAGACATCATTTTTAGTGATTTAGGAAGTCATTTAGTCGATTTTCTTGAGAAATGCTACACTTTCCTATTTTGAGTCTTGATTTAGTAAATTTTTTTTTTTTTAGAGCATATTGAGTTTAATTATTTATTTAGTGTGAAGCTTTAAAGATAATTATGGAGATTAATTAGAGTCCAAGTCAAAGACTAAAATATATGGAAAGTGATAAGCATGGTAATTGGAGATAAGGAAAGAAAAGCTAAAAACATGGAAAAGGAAAAGCTGCCTTAATCCTGAATTTCTGCACCTACGACCACAAATCAGCTTATATCTCAAAATCGGTGTGGAATTTGAAAAAACGTTCAAAAGAAAAGTTGGAGATCTTTCCGATACGATGAATTTTGATCACTCATACGCGTCAAACGGATGAGTATTGAAGCTGCTAGGACAAAAACAAAAACGGGTCTGATTCCATGTTTTAGGGTTACGAATTTGAGTTGGGCTTGGAGTCCACTACTTACCTTCCCCTTCAAAAAAACGAATTAGGGTTCCTAAACACCTATAAATACACCCTTATACCATTGTAAACATGTCCTTGCTCAGTTTCAAGCTTAGGCTTAGTCCTTACTTGTATTTTCTCAGTTTTAAATAATAGCTTAGACCTTTAATTTATTATTCATCCTTAGTATCAAGCTATTCATCCAAGAAGCAAGTTGACCTATAGAGGAAGACAAGAAGCACGAAGTTGGAGAGTGACAAACTCCTCTTCTACATCTCACCTTCTCTATATTTAGGGTAATTAGCTATAGATTGTGGCTTCACCATATTTCTAAGCTTTTATTCTGTAAGTTTTACTTTTAATTGTTGGGTTATTATTTTGTCTACATTCATAATACTATTTGTTATTTTAATTGATTGAGCTTGGCGTATATTGTTAATATGTGTTTTGACTTATTGTTATAACCCTAGATTTGGCCAATCTTAGGATTATTCTTAGTTATTGACAACACCACATAATCGTCTAGTTTTGATCATTTGCCTAACTAGATAGCCATAAGGGTTTGATTTAATCACCAATCATTACTCAGGAATCCTTGGTAGTGGAGAGGTTGCTCCTAAGCCTAATAGAGGCTAGGTAGAATTTAGAATCCTGGTTAATATACAATGCTTAATCTGTGACAGGTTAGAATAACAACTTAGTAAAATAGACTCATATTAGTGATCCTAATCTATTAGACTTACATCCATATTTATTTATCTGCATTCTTATTTATTAATTCTCATCAGATAGTTATTCATAGTATTTTATCTTTTTTTTATTTTATTCTAAAACATATAAATTCATCTACGCTTGTTTAATATAAGTAGATCTAACGGATTAAATCCCTGCGAACGAACTTGACTTATCATTAAAACTTGCTAACGATCTGTGATACTTGCAGTGAGTTCCGTGGTTCCCAAGGGTGTGTGCTCTTTATTATTATCTTTATTTATCTATTATTATATCACACATTTGCCCCCACCAAGTTTTTGGCGCCGCTGCCGGGAATTTATCTTTAAGTTAAATCTATCTTGTGTTTATTTAGTGTAGAAGTTTTTATTTGTTTTCAGTTTTACGCTTTCTTTTTGTTTTAGTCTTTCTCAGGATTGTAGATGGCTCATCAACGGTTAGAGTTAGGTTTTCCTAGTAACTTTTGAGTTCAACGCATTGGTATTCGCGTCCCAACTATTCAAGCCGTTCGATTTAAGCCTGATCCTGATTTAATTAATCAATTCGCGAGCTACGGGAAATTTAATGGTGATACAAATCAAGATCCGTTCAGATTTGATCAGAAATTCATGCAATTTTTTGATGCCTACATTAATTAAGGTGTTACGCAAGAACATATGTATTATTTAATGTTTCAATTTTTCTTGACCGGTAAAGCAAGCGATTGGTTCGACGATCAACCCCCCGAGCTAATAACCAATTGGGACAAGCTTCAAGAAAGATTCCTTGATAAATTTTATCTTACAAGTATGCGAGTGAAGGAACTATTGGAGCCTATGAATTTCATACAAGAAGCCGTAGAGAGTGTTGGCGAAGCATGGACGAGATTTCAAAAGATGTTGGCAAGGTGTCCACTACATGGATACACGCCACAATTACAATTATCCATGTTCGATAATGGACTCGATAGAAAGCCAAGGCTGAGAGCAGATGATATGGGTCGTGGTAGTTTTGTCTCTATGGATCCAAAAGAAGCAAAAAGTGGTATGGAAACAATCATTGAGAACAACATGAGTTGGCCACAAGAACAAACTCCTACCACTAACGAAGAAGAAAAAGCGAGGATTTCAAGCGTGCAAGATCAAATACAACAAATCGATATAACCGTTAAGGAAAGCATCCCAAAGCCACATCAACAGTTATACCTACAAGAACAAGCCTATGAAAATCAAGCTAAACAACCACTAGGCTGCAGTGTGCATAATGTAAGTCAAGCTCAATCACGTCCTCAAAAGGAAATAACTGAGTTAAAAGAGACTATTAGTCAATTCATCAACTTCTCGAAGGACAATATGAGCAGACTTGAATCAAATATCGACGCATCAGTAGTGCAAAGCCTGCAACAACAGAATCAAGATTTAAAACAACATTATCAACTTTTAGAGAAGAATGTGATGCGGCTCACTACAATCATAGAACAAATGCAAAGTCAACTCCTACAATTGACCCAAGATACAACATCTAACATGAAGAAGATCCAATACGTTGACAACAAGGTTAAGACTATTAGTCTTCAAGCTCAAAAGATGAAAGAACACAACGAGATAATCGTTGAAGCGCTACCATCTCCCTCAAAAGGAGATGTTCTACTAAACAAGTCAAACGTAAGTCGGATGAACTTAGATGAGATAATCGTTGAAGATTGGGTCGAAGAAGTTGAAGAAGGTGAGATCAAGAAGCCAAGAGTGGTTGATGAACCAATAATTGAAGAGAGAAGTAGAGCAAGACAGCCACCCATACATTACCATTATCCCGCTTATCCAAATGAGAGACAACAGAAGTGTATAGAAGCGTTAAAACAAGTGAAAATTAATGTCCCTTTACTCAAAGCTATGGAAGGAAGGCGAAACTATGATCGATTTTTTATGGAAGAACACTCCAATAAAGAAAGGTTCACAAGATCCAAATCTATGATACTTAATGAAGGGATATCAGCACAAGTTCAACAAAGATTACCACCGAAGCTTAAAGATCCTAGAGGTTTCAACCTCCCAATCAAAATCGGTGGCATATTTAATGGAAAAGCCATGTGTGATTTAGGGGCAAGTGTGAATATTATGCCCAAAAGTATATTCAAGAAGATTGGTATCAGTGATGCGAAACCGACATCCGTAATCTTACAACTTGCGGATCAATCAACATCAAAGCCGTGGGGAGTAATAGATGATGTACTCGTTCAAGTAGGTAACCTTGTTATTCCCACGAACTTTATTATTCTTGACCATAAAGAAGATAAGAACGTCCCATTCATTCTTGGGCGTCCATTCCTACCACCAGCGATACTATAGTGAATGTGAATGAAGGAACCGTGACTCTCCGTATTGAAGATAATTCTGAAACATTCTATGTTTCGGGGAAGAAGAAAAAGAAAAATCATTCAAAAGAACTATATCCGATCAGAGTTGTAACCAAGAAGCCAGAATCCGTAAGCCCCCAAGAAACCATGGAGAAAAAGATTGAGTTTGGGGTAGGAGACGAGGTAGCATGGAGACATTCCAACCCCAAACATAGCAGTTCTTGGAAGGGGCCCTATGTTATCACGCAAATCATCTCAGAAGGAGTGGTCGAAATAAAAGCTATCGAAGGTTGCAAGCTCAAGTTGGTAAGTTTTAATCATCTCACTCAATGCTGGGGAGGCTATAAAAAGAAATAACCGAGGTAAATCATCTAACTTTGAAAGACGTTAAACAAAAGTGCCCTCTGGGAGACATCCCATAGTAATTTTTATGTTTTTATGTTTTTAGTATTAGTTTAGTTTAGTTGCTTTTGGTTGATATTGCGTATTTGAGAAAGGTATTAGCGTTTTTGGATGCTAGGTATTAAAGAAATCGAGTTTGGGAAGCAAAAACAAAATTTTTTGGGAGTTTTCTGACCTGCCACCGGTATACCGGACCCTACCGGCGGTATACCGCAGATCAGAAAACCCGTGCCCACGGGTATCACCACGTGTTTTATGCCGAGAGGTAATAATTCGAAGGAGGCCAGCTCCAGTATACCGGGCCACACCTCCGGTATACTGGGCCACACCTCCGGTATACCGCCCAGCACAAAATCCGTGTCAACGTGTTTACAACTCGGGTATTTTGACGAAGCATGGATTTATTGGAACAGTAGCTCCGGTATACCGGGCCCTACGGCCGGTATACCGCCCGACAATGCTGGAGAGAGGAAATTTTCGCGTTTTTTAGGTTATAAGGGAGAAGAGGTTGCTCTATTACGAATTTTTTTCAATCCTTAAGCTTCTCCTTTATCCTCAAACCTCTTTCAACTCCATTAAAGCTTCAACAAACCTTCACCCAACATCAAAACACTACCAAATCACCATTAATTCTCATCAAAATCCTTCCCTACATCATTACAAAGAAGATTAAATCACCCAAATCATATCAAAACACCTAGAAACCAAGAATCAAAACCATGAATTTCAAAATCTTTTCCCAAAAATCCTTAAACCCACATCATTAAAGCTTGATTCCATCATACCCACATAGAGAATCATCATCCTAACACCTTTCCTAACCCAAATAAAGCTTGTTCCACCTATTATCAAGAGTTACAAATTTCAAGAGTGTTTAAAGCTTTGAGTTGGGGGTCAAAAGAGATGATGAAGAGATGATAGAGATATTAAGAATCAAAGCAAGGTATTGGGTAAGATCAAGAATAAAATCAATTGAGATGGGTACTAGTTTGGGAATATATTACAAGATAATTGGAGTCAAGCAATTAGAGAGGAACCGGTTTTTGGTGGATCCAAATCCTAAAAAGCAAGAAATTGTGATTAGGGAGCAGAAGATGCTAATACCTCTTCTAATAAAAGATTCCTATGTCAAAGATGGACAAAGCTTCTGGGACGCTAGTAGCTGTGTTCAAAACATATTCCTGGATGAACACTGTCACATGAGAGATTATTCAAGAGCAAAGTTGGAAGAAGATAAACAAGAGATTTCTAGAGTGTGATTGATTCGGATGGAGCATAAGAGGATGCAAGGGAAAGCGAAATTGGTGATACTAAAAGTTTTCATACATGAAAGCACTGCACCCTATTCCGGGTATTGATCAAGCGAGGTAATAGCCTCGAAGGGTATGTTTTCTTTCTTCCTTACCATTTCTATATGTGCAATATCTGTAAAATTTTAATTTTTTATTTTTGAGTCTTTTTGAGTCGTGGGGATACGACTCATTTTTGAGTTGGGGGTGTGGGGATTCGTTGTCTCTCATCTCCATTTTCTGTTTTTAGGTAAAATTAAAATTTTTATGAGAAGGATTAGATGTATGTAGAGTCATAGCTTGAAAGCATAAGCTCAGTGAGTTAATGATAGTAAGTAGTATTTTTATGAACTATGTTATTTTGTATGCTTTGAGTATTTGGAGGAAAACACACATTGATAGTAAAGAAAAGATTAGTTAGCAATGTGATAGAAAGTATGTTCGATCTCAGGGAGCCATGAGTGGTTTGTAGGCCGTGAGATCCAAGCTAGTTGACAAACCCATTTGATGAACATGCTAGAGGTAAGAGAATAACGAAATTACATGGTGTAGAAAGTGATTAAGGCAGTTCTTTCATATTGAAGCCACTTGAAGCCTTTTTATACCTTCTCACGCTGTTATTTGATTTACTATTTTATATCCTTCTAGCCTTTCTAAAGCCTATTTATTCAACCACATTATAAGCCAAATCCCTTTAGATTATAGGACTTTTCCATATGACCCGCACTCGAATCGCGATGCATAGACAGTTGTTTTAGAGCTTGAGTTTGGGGTGGTGGGTCCACCATTATGGGAATTTTTATGGGGAGGGGATTTTTGAGCTTATTAATTGTGCTCTTTTCTTTATATTGATGATGATTCACAGGATTATATTGTAACCCTTTGTCGGGGTAATAGTGAATGAAAAAGAAGCTACGAGCTAAATTTGCCAACAAGGGCATAAAAAGAAAAGAAATATATATATATATATATATATATATATATATATATATGAGAAAAAATAGCGTGATATCTCAACATTAACAAGAGATTCAATAGCTGTAGAAAAGATTTGAAAAGAAAATATATATATTTGGACCGGCAAAGTGGAATTTTTATGTGAACATCTTTATGCTTTAATTGGGTTATTGGGGATGCTACTTTGTGCTTCAAGGATTCATTGGGTTGAGTGAGAAACGTTTTATGAGAGTAACTCAAGCTCTAGGGCGATTCGTTGATGGCAGTGAGGAGAGAGCCAAAAGCTCACTCTAAATTATCCAAATATACTTATTATACCGTCCCTAAGCCTACATTACAACCTTAAAGAACTTTTGATTATTTGATATGTAATCGAGAAGTGATTGAGCCAATAGAGAGTAGTTAAATGGATCTTTGGATACTAGTAAAGTTCGATGAACAATCTATAGCTTCCTTGGTGAACTGAGTAAAGTTCCTCTCCTTCTTACATTGCGAAGCTAATCAAATCTTGAATTTAAGTCGTGTTGACTGTGGATATGTGAAGTGTACAGGTATGTAGTTTTTAAATATTATTACATGAAATTTTCTGAGTAGTTGCTTTGAGTCTATTCTCCATATTCTGCCATCTTCTTCCCTCTGTGCGTAATTGACCTAGGTGTGTATTTAGAGACTTCCATTTGTTTTTATCTTTATTGTATCGGGACGATACATCTTTGAGTTGGGGGTCTTGATGTCTCCCTATTTGTGATGAATTAATATGAGTTGGAGACATCATTTTTAATGATTTAGGAAGTCATTTAGTCGATTTTCTTGAGAAATGTTACACTTTCCTATTTTGAGTCTTGATTTAGTAAATTATTATTTTTAGAGCATATTGGGTTTCATTATTTATTTAGTGTGAAACTTTAAAGATAATTATGGAGATTAATTAGAGTCCAAGTCAAAGACTAAAAGATATGGAAAGCGATAAGCATGGTAATTGGTGATAAGGAAAGAAAAGCTAAAAACATGGAAAAGTAAAAGCTGCCTTAATCCTGAATTTCTGCACCTACGACCATAAATCAGCTTATATCTCAAATTCGGTGTGGAATATGGAGAATCGGTCAAGAGAAAAGTTGTAGATCTTTCCGAGACGATGAATTTTGACGACTCATACGCGTCAAACGGATGAGTATTCAAGCTTCTAGGACCAAAACAAAAACGGGTCTGATTCCATGTTTTAGGGTTACGAATTTGAGTTGGGCTTGGAGTCCACTACTTACCTTCTCCTTCAAAAAAACGAATTAGGGTTCCTAAACACCTATAAATACACCCGTATACCATTGTAAACATGTCCTTGCTCAGTTTCAAGCTTAAGCTTAGTCCTTACTTGTATTTTCTCAGTTTTAAATAATAGCTTAGTCCTTTAATTTTTTATTCATCCTTAGTATCAAGCTATTCATCCAAGAAGCAAGCTGACCTATAGAGGAAGACAATAAGCACAAAGTTGGAGAGTGACAAACTCCTCTACTACATCTCACCTTCTCTATATTTAGGGTAATTAGCTATAGATTGTGGCTTCACCATATTCCTAAACTTTTATTCTGTAAGTTTTACTTTTAATTGTTGGGTTATTATTTTGTCTACATTCATAATACTATTTGTTATTTTAATTGATTGAGCTTGGCGTATATTGTTAATATGTGTTTTGACTTATTGTTATAACCCTAGATTTGGCCAATCTTAGGATTATTCTTAGTTTTTGACAACACCACATAATCGTCTAGTTTTGATCCTTTGCCTAACTAGATAGCCATAAGGGTTTGATTTAATCACCAATCATTACTCAGGAATCCTTGGTAGTGGAGAGGTTGCTCCTAAGCCTAATAGAGGCTAGGTAGAATTTAGAATCCTGGTTAATATACAATGCTTAATCTGTGACAGGTTAGAATAACAACTTAGTAAAATAGACTCATATTAGTGATCCTAATCTATTAGACTTACATCCATATTTATTTATCTGCATTCTTATTTATTAATTCTCATCAGATAGTTATTCATAGTATTTTATCTTTTTTTTTATTTTATTCTAAAACATATAAATTCATCTACGCTTGTTTAATATAAGTAGATCTAACGGATTAAATCCCTGCGAACGAACTTGACTTATCATTAAAACTTGCAAACGATCTGTGATACTTGCAGTGAGTTCCGTGGTTCTCAAGGGTGTGCGCTCTTTATCATTATCTCTATTTATCTATTATTATATCACACCTTTCCCCCACCAAGTTTTTGGCGCCGCTGCCGGGGATTTATCTTTAAGTTAAATCTCTCTGGTGTTTATTTAGTGTAGAACTTTTTATTTGTTTTCAGTTTTACGCTTTATTTTTTTTAGTCTTTCTCAGGATTGTAGATGGCTCATCAACGGTTAGAGCTAGGTTTTCCTAGTAAATTTCGAGTTCAGCGCATTGGGATTCGTGTCCCAACTATTCAAGCCGTTCGATTTAAGCCTGATCCTGATTTAATTAATCAATTCGCGAGCTATGGAAAATTTAATGGTGATACAAATCAAGATCCGGTCAGATCTGTTCAGAAATTCATGCAATTTTGTGATGTCTACATTAATGAAGGTGTTACGCAAGAACAGATGTATTATTTAATGTTTCAATTTTTCTTGACCGAGAGCGATTGGTTCGATGATCAACCCCCCGAGCTAATAACCAATTGGGACAAGCTTTAAGAAAGATTCCTTGATAAATTTTATCCTACAAGTATGCGAGTGAAGGAACTATTGGAGCCTATGAATTTCATACAAGAAGCCGTAGAGAGTGTTGGCGAAGCATGGACGAGATTTCAAAAGATGTTGGCAAGGTGTCCACTACATGGATACACGCCACAATTACAATTATCCATGTTCTATAATGGACTCGATAGAAAGTCAAGGCTGAGAGCAAATGATATGGGTCGTGGTAGTTTTGTCTCTATGGATCCAAAAGAAGCAAAAAGTGGTATGGAAACAATCATTGAGAACAACATGAGTTGGCCACAAGAACAAACTCCTACCACTAACAAAGAAGAAGAAGCGAGGATTTCAAGCTTGCAATATCAAATACAACAACTCGCTATAACCGTTAAGGAAAGCATCCCAAAGCCACCTCAACAGTTATACCTGCAAGAACAAGCCTATGAAAATCAAGCTAAACAACCACTAGGCTGCAATGTGCATAATGTAAGTCAAGCTCAATCACGTCCTCAAGAGGAAATAACTGAGTTAAAAGAGACTATTAGTCAATTCATCAACTTCTCGAAGGATAATATGAGCAGACTTGAATCAAAGATCGACGCATCAGTAGTGCAAATCCTGCAACTACAGAATCAAGATTTAAAACAACATAATCAACTTTTAGAGAAGAATGTGATGCGGCTCACTACAATCATAGAACAAAGTCAAAGTCGACTCCTACAATTGACCCAAGATACAACATCTAACATGAAGAAGATCCAATACGTTGACGACAAGGTTATGACTATTAGTCTTCAAGCTCAAAAGATGAAAGAACACAACGAGATAATCGTTGAAGCGCTACCATCTCCCTCAAAAGGAGATGTTCTACCAAACAAGTCAAACGTAAGTCAGATAAACTTAGATGAGATAATCGTTGAAGATTGGGTCGAAGAAGTTGAACAAGGTGAGATCAAGAAGCCAAGAGTGGTTGATGAACAATAATTGAAGAGAGAAGTAGAGCAAGATAGCCACCCATACATTACCATTATCCCGCTTATCCAAAGGAGCAACAACAGAAGTATATAGAGGCGTTAAAACAAGTGAAAATTAATGTCCCTTTACTCGAAGCTATGGAAGGAAGGCGAAACTATGATCGATTCTTTATGGAAGCACTCTCCAATAAAGAAAGGTTCACAATATCCAAATCTGTGACACTCAATGAAGGGATATCAGCACAAGTTCAGCAAAGATTACCACCGAAGCTTAAAGATCCTGGAGGTTTCAACCTCCCAATCAAAATAGGTGGCATCTTTCATGGAAAATCCATGTGTTATTTAGAGGCAAGTGTGAATATTATGCCCAAAAGTATATTCAAGAAGATTGGTATTAGTGATGCGAAACCGACATCCGTAATCTTACAACTTGCGGATCAATCAACAACAAAGTCGTGGGGAGTAATAGAGGATGTACTCGTTCAAGTAGGCAACCTTGTTATTCCCACAGACTTTATTATTCTTGACTATAAAGAAGATAAGAACGTCCCATTCATTCTTGGGCGTCCATTCCTAGCCACCAGCGATACTATAGTGAATGTGAATGAAGGAACCGTGACTCTCCGTATTGAAGATAACTCTGAAACATTCTATGTTTCAGGGAGGAAGAAAAAGAAAAATGAGTCAAAAGAACTATATCCGATCAGAGTCGTAACCAAGAAGCCAGAATCCGTAAGACCCCAAGAAACCATGGAGAAAAAGATTGAGTTTGGGGGTAAAAGACGAGGTAGCATGGAGACCTCCCAACCCCAAACATAGAAGTTCTTGGAAGGGGCCCTATGTTATCATGCAAATCATCTCAGAAGGAGTGGTCGAAATAAAAGCTATCGAAGGTTGCAAGCTCAAGTTGGTAAGTGTTAATCATCTCACTCAATGCTGGGGAGGCTATAAAAAGAAATAACCGAGGTAACTCGTCTAACTTTGAAAGACGTTAAACAAAAGTGCCCTCTGGGAGATATCCCATAGTAATTTTTATGTTTTTATGTTTTTAGTTTTAGTTTAGTTTAGTTGTTTTTAGTTGATATTGCATATTTGAGAAAGGTATTAGTGTGTTTGGATGCTAGGTATTAAAGAAATTGAGTTTGGGAAGCAAAAACGAAATTTTTTGGGAGTTTTCTGACCTGCCACCGGTATACCGGACC
Organism: Nemophila menziesii; assembly: GCA_029959085.1. Classification (NCBI taxonomy): domain Eukaryota; kingdom Viridiplantae; phylum Streptophyta; class Magnoliopsida; order Boraginales; family Hydrophyllaceae; genus Nemophila; species Nemophila menziesii. The sequence goes on along the minus strand of JARWIR010000017.1, from coordinate 6,899,365 downwards.
CTACCGGCGGTATACCGCAGGTCAGAAAACCCGTGCCCACGGGTATCACCACGTGTTTTATGCCGAGAGGTAAAAATTTGAAGGAGGCCAGCTCCGGTATACCGGGCCACACCTCCGGTATACCGCCCAGCATAAAACCCGTGCCCACGTGTTTACAACTCGGGTATTTTGACGAAGCATGGATTTATTGGAACAGTAGCTCCGGTATACCAGGCCCTACGACCGGTATACCACCCGACAATGCTGGAGAGAGGAAATTTTTCGTGTTTTTTAGGTTATAAGGGAGAAGAGGTTGCTCTATTACGAATTTTTCAATCCTTAAACTTCTCCTTCTTCCCCAAACCTCTCCCAACTCCATTAAAGCTTCAACAAACCTTCACCCAACATCAAAACACTACCAAATCACCATGAATTCTCATCTAAATCCTTCCTTACATCATTACAAAGAAGATTAAATCACCCAAATCATATCAAAACACCTAGAAACTAAGAATCAAAACCATGAATTTCAAAATCTTTTCCCAAAAATCCTTAAACCTCATCATACCCACATAGAGAATCATCATCCTAACACCTTTCCTAACCCAAATAAAACTTGTTCCACCTATTATCAAGAGTTACAAATTTCAAGAGTATTTAAACCTTTGAGTTGGGGGTCAAAAGAGATGATGAAGAGATGATAGAGATATTACCAAATGTTAAGGGATATGAAGAATCAAAGCAAGGTATTGGGTAAGATCAAGAATAAAATCAATTGAGATGGGTACTAGTTTGGGAATATATTACATGGAGCACCTGGAGAAGATCTGATTCGCGCAGTAAATAAATTCATGCAGATATGTGATTCATATATAACGGAAGGTGTGACCAGAGAACATATGTACTATGCAAATTTTAGATTCTTTGTGATAGACGCAGCTAGTGAGTGGCATGATTCGCAAGAACCATGATCGCTTAATAATTGGGAAGAGTTGCAAACTGCATTTTTTGATAGATACTACCCAACTAACATGAGATTGAATGCACAGATTGCTCTAACATCCTTTGAGCAAGAATAAGAAGAAACTTCGAGTAGAATTTGGACAAGATTCCAAATATGCTTAAGAAGAAATCCCGATCATGGCTTCACAAAACCACAACAAATGAAAATATTCTATAAGGGCCTTGATGGGCAATCAAGAAAAGACTTAGACCTACTTTGTGGTGGTGGGTTCTTACAAGTACAACCAATTCACGCTAAGATTATTTTGAACAGAACAGTAAAGAATGAGATGGGTTGGTGATGTCTCCTCATTTGTGATAGATTTATGTTAAGATGAGACATCATTTTAAGTGATTTAGAAGTCAATAAAGTCGATTTTCTTGAGTTTTAGTGCACTTTCCTATTTTGAGTCTTGATTTGTAGAAATATTATTTTTAGAGCATATTGGGTTTAATTGTTTATTTAGTGTGTAGCTTTAAAGATAAATATGGAGATTAATTAGAGTTCAAGTCAAAGACAACAACTTATGGAAAGAGATTTGCATGGTAATTGGAGATAAGGAAACAAATGCTAAAAAGATGGAAAAGGAAAAGCTGCCTAAATCTGGGATTCTGCATACACGTCCAAAGATAGGCGTTTTTACCTAAGAAAGAGGCCGATTTTGGTAATTTCCTTCTACATGGTTAAGATAATTCTGTTGCGATTCTTTTGGTATCTTATGGAGCAAAATCCGACCAATAACGAAGAAGATATGCTCAAAACAGTGCATCAGTGTTTATCTTTATTTCCATACGAATTTGAGTTGGGCTAGAAGTCCATTACCTTAACTCTTCCTCAAGAAAACGAATTAGGTCTTCTAAACACCTATAAATACACCCTTATATCACTTGTAAATCATCCTTGCCTCATAGTAATTAGTTCTTAAGGTTTTATTCTTCCAGTTTATTGTAGAGAACAAGATGATGTCTTTTGTAATTTCTTTTAGTTTATTTCCATCAGGTATGAACTAAACTTCCCATAGCTTGGGTTTTGCATAATGTATAATCTATGAATTCTAATTCTTCTATCTAATTTTCTTTGGGAATTATATGTTTTAATCTGATATTAGCTACTTACTTTATATTTGTTTATGTGTTTTGATTTATTGTCTTTCCTAGAACTGATCACTTTAGGATTGTTTTAATAGTAGTTAGATGGTCTCCTTGACAGGGTGTTTAACTATTGAACCACCACATAATGTATAGTGTCGATAGCAGTTCTGACAAAACATACTTCTAACTAGATAGTCATTAGGGTTTGTTTTAACCACCATATCACCAATTGATTGTAGGGTGCTGGATAGGGCCTTAGTGGCGTTTGATAACCCTATTTGAGTCCTCGTCTTGGTTGTGCCGTAGCCCCCTTAGTCGCTCTCAAGGTCTAAAATAGGGAAATTTAGAATCCTGACTAAGTATACCAAGAGCTAATATTCTCCCTTATGAACTAGATTTATAGATAGAATTAGAAGGATTAGTGCATACTAGAAAAACCTGAGCTATATTTCTCATCTCATATTCTTAATCTTTTATTTTATTGTCCTTATTTTCTTAGTTTTAATTGCTTAATTTAGAATTCCTACTTGCTTTATTTTCTGTCTTTTAATTATTTACTTTTACTCGTTATTCTTACCTGCGCGATTAACACACTTAAGTCCCTGAGAACGAACTCTATTTATCATTAAAACTTGCATATGTCCTGTAATACTTGCAGTACTGTGCCTGTCTAGGGTGAGAGTGCATATTTTCTTGGTCTTATTTTGTATTAATTTTATCACACCCTAGGCGACACCAAGTTTTTGGCGCCGCTGCCGGGGACTCGTGTCTCGTTAGCGTGTGGGTTATCTATTTCGAGTTTTAGTTTTTAATTAGTTTTTACTTTTCTGTTTTTTAGTTTAGTTTTTATTTTTCCAGATTTAGGCTTGTGGTTTGCTGTAGTCTTTTTCAGGTTTCACAGTGTTTAATTCTTGACCTCTTTTATCGGAGCCTGAGAGGAGCTTCAGACCTTACAACAAACGAGTTCGTTAGGAAAGAGCCTTGAGAAGAGTTATGGCAGCCCAACTAACCCCACCAGTAGGAGGACAACAATTACCAGGAGGAGGATTGCAACAAGATCCACCACTTGGACCACCTCTCGGTCAACAAGATCCACCACTTGGTGGACAAGAAGGACAACAACTACCAGCAGGAGGAGGTAATGGGAATAATCTTAATAATCAACAAAACCGAGTTGAACAAGACCTACCTGGCCTTAATGTACCATTCCATGTTCAACCCATCGGTTACCGCCCTCCTGAGATTCCGAATATCAAATTTAGACCTGATCCGGGTATGCTCAGTCAATTTCAAAGTTTCGGACTCTATACTGGTACAGCTATTCAAGATCCGGTAAAAGCGATTCAGAAGTTCATGCAGATTTGTGATGCCTACATTACGCCTGGCATTACACGCGAGCAACTGTACTGTCATATGTTTTCATTTTTCTTGACCGGAAGAGCTAGTGATTGGCTAGAAAGACAACCACATGGAACCATTCATTCTTGGAGAGAACTTCAAGCCGCGTTCTTTAACCGATTTTATCCGAAGAGCATGAGACTTAAAGATCAAACCGAGCTTGCAAGATTTTCTCAAGAAGATGGAGAACAGTGGGAGAAGCATGACAAGGTTTCAACAAAAACTAACTAGATGTCCGCTCCATGGTTATACACCTGCTCTACAACTTGCTATGTTCTATGAAGGTCTTAATGATAAAGGTAGAGAAAAGGTGGATAACATTGGAAAGGGTAATTTCGTGTCCATGAATCACAATGAAGCTTCTGAGGTGTTAGAAAATATCATGGAACAAGAAAGAAGTTGGCCTTCAACGCGAGCTTCTGTAGCAAAGACCCGAGGAACGCTTCGTCTAGATGCAGAAACTGCGAACTCAGCTCAAATATCCTCGTTAGAAAATCAAATCAAGGAGCTGAGAATCACGATGGAGAAGAATTTAGCCGCTACAAAGGTAGTACAAGAAGCTTAAGGTTGTCAACAATGTGGAGTTAACGATCATTTATGGGAAGAGTGCGAATCAAATCCGCAATCTGTTTATTTTATATCCAACCGATGGGGCAATCGCAACCATCCGGGTATGCAGTATTCAAATCCACAAGGGGCCGCTAATCCTGGTCATTACCAACCGCGACCCCAGAACAACTCTTACCAACAGAGAGGTCAGTACCAAAACCAATATCAGAATAGACCTGCTCCTCCACAACAACCTGCTCAAGACGCCTATACCGATTCATTAGAGCAGAAAGCTTTACCTCAGTATCCTCAAGAAGGATCTATGGACAATACACAGATAGTACAAGCTCTAGACCGTTTAAACACAACTATTAACGCTCAAGAAGAGAAGGTCAGAGGACACGATGCCATACTTCAGATGCTAAGTACTCTAGTAACACAGTTAAACAAAGTGTTAACAAGTGTAGTAGAACAGAAAGAAGTAAAGGAAATCGAAGGAGGTGAAGACAATGATGGGTTCGAAGCTTGCAAGGCTATATGCCTTGAGATTAAAGAAGCGAAAGAGGAAGCACCACATGCTGCCATTAGTGCCGTGGAAGTTCCCAGTATTGAAGAAGAACCAACCAAGTCTAGCCCCGTGGAATCTGACTGTTCTGAAGTTTATGTGGAGGACGATCAAGAGAAAGACGAATTTATAGAGTTACTGAGGAAGGTGCAAGAGGAGATTCGATCGGTAGTGGAATATGCAGCTGAGTTAGCTAAAGAGAAAGAGGAAGAAGACTCAAAGAAGGAGTCAGAAGTTGAAGATGAAGTTGCACCTGCTGTGCTAGAAGAGAAAGAAGAAGAGAAGGTGGAATCACCACATGTTGTTCAACCAGTGTCATCAACTATTCCTGATACAAATCCTAAAGATGACACTGTTCTCAAGACATTTGTAGAGGCATACCAACCTGAAAATATCAACGCCCAAATGCTTGAGATTGCGAAGAGAGGACTTACACCGCAACAAGTTTTTACGCAAGTTATTCCTGAGAAGGAGGCGAGTGTAGAGATCCCGAGAGAGAACCTGAGGGTTTCGAGAAGAAGTGAGAAAGAGCTGCCTACCAAGCTTAAAGATCCGGGAAGTTTCAACCTTCCTATTCAATTACATGGTATGCTCAAGGTGAAAGCAATGTACGATGTAGGTTCTGGTGTGAATCTTATGCCTAAGTCCGTGTTCGAGAGACTTGGACTTCAGAAATCAGAGAAGACTCCAGTGAAGTTGCAGTTTGCTGAAAACTCAGTGAAAAGGACATGGGGAACAGTGGAGGACGTCTTAGTCCGTGCAGGTAATATCGCCATCCCTACTGACTTTGTTATTCTTGAGTTTGATGCAGATAAGCAGGTTCCAATCATACTTGGACGGTCCTTCATGGCCACAAGTCAAAGTGTGATCAACTTCCAAGAAGGGACCATCACCCTTCATGCAAAGAACGTATCCGAGACCTTCTATGTCTTGGGTAAGAAACCAAGGAAGTTGGATCCCACCGTGCCTATCATCCACAGCCTTTCACATCACAAAGTCCCTCCTGAGGAGATCCACTTAAAACCTGTGGATACTGAGCCAAACATTGAGTTTGGGGTTGGCCATGAAGTCCTATGGAAAGCCCACAAACGAGAGAATAGGCCACGAAGTTTCAAAGATTCGTGGATGGGACCATTCATTGTCACTAAGGTTGTTTCAGCTAAGGTGATAGAAATTCGCCCCAAAACTGGGGTCAAGCGCAGATTAGTGGACGTTCATAGCCTTACTCGTTGTTGGGGAGGCTATATTCGCAAATCTTGACAGAGGTAACACGTCTAACTTTGAAAGACGTAAAACAAAAGTGCTGTACGGGAGACAACCCGTAGTTTTTTTAATGTTTTCATGTCTTTTACGTTTTTAGTTTAAGTTTTTTTAGTTGTTTTTAGTTGATAATGCATATTTGAGGAAGGTATTAGTGTTTTGGTGTGTAGGAATTGGAGAAATCGAGTTAGGGAAGAAAACGAAAATTTTTGGAGCGCAAGAATGACCTGCGCGGACTACCCCACGGTGTACCCCCTATACCGCAGGGATGGTCCGCGTGGTCAAAACACGTGCCACGGGTTGCACCGCGGGTTTGATCCAGAAACAAGAAAAAGTTGACCGCGGACTACCCCCCTATACCGCACCATGGTCCGCGCCCCAAAAACGCGTTCCACGGGGTAGGTGCCACGGGTATTTTGACGGAGTTAGCTACAGAAGGCGCGGGGTACCCTCCGGTGTACCGCGCCCTGGTCCGCGAGGAAGAAACACGTGCCACGGGGTCCTACCACGGGTCTCATCCAGTGAGCAAAAATTTTCGAGCATCAGATGTCGCGGACTACCCTGCGGTACACCCCATGGTCCGCAGGGGTAGTCCGCAGCGCCGCCAGAGAGAGAGAGACCTACAGAATTAATGTATAAAGGAGGTATTAAGCTCATTATTCCGAATTTATTAAACCTTAAACCTCTTTCTTCTCTCCAAAACTCTTCTAACTCCATTGAAGCTCATCAAAACCTTCACCAATCACCAAAACACTACCCAATCATCAAGAAAAACACATCAAACCTTCTCTCCACATCATTACAAGAGAGAATCAAATACCCTATCTTCACCAAATCCATTCAAATTGAAGAATCAAAGAGCCAAATTTTCAAAATTCATCCTACAATTTCTTAAATCCAAGCCAACCCATTACAAATCCACCTCACCCACATAGAGATTCATCATCAATTCATATTTACTAGGCCAAATCAAGCTTGTTCAACCATTAATTCACAAGTTTAAATTTCAAGGATTGCTAAAGCTTTGAGTTGGGGGTTAATTGATGATGACTAATAGAACAACAATCTTAGCTAACAAGAGGGAGGTGAAGAGTAACAAGGGATTGGATTTAAACAAGAAGAAATCAATTGACAAAGGTGCTAGTTCTAAATCAAAGGGTAGAGAGAAAGTTGAAAAGAGTGGGATACCTTTGTTTGATCGTAATGGTAAAAAGCTTTACTCTTATGCAAGGGAGAGAACACAGCCTCAACAAGATATTATACCTATAGAGAAAGTGGATACTTCAAGAGCTCTGAAGATTTCTGCAGAGAAACAATTAAAAGAACTACCTTTTGCTTATGAGAAAGTATTCAAGGAAGAAATTAGAGATGGAGAATATGCGAGATTCTTAGAGCTTGGTGAGAAATTGAGTTGGTCTACGTTCATGGTAAGACGTTCTGAATTATGTCATGAATTAGTTTTGGAGTTCTATTTAGGCCTCTTTAGCCGAGATAGTAAAGGTTGTGTTCCTATTAGTGGAAAGCTAGTTCCTTTCACAGTTGAGGAGATTAGGAACCACTTCAAGTTTAAGAAACTGAAAGGTTTTTGCAAATTTGAAGAAGCAGTTGCTAAACGGAAAATCTTTGATGAGGAATTACTTTTTGAGCATGTATTAGACAAAGATAAAGTGCAATCACATAAGGGAGAATTGAAGGCACCTTGGCCTTACAAATATCTTCAAGCGGATGCGCGAATTTGGCACAATTTCCTTGTTCCTAATATCTTTGGAAACACACGAACTTTGGATGTGACTATGAAGTACGCTCAACTGTTGGACTGTATTTTGAGAGGAGAAGAAGTTGATGTGGCACAGTTGATCTATGAGGAGGTGATACGATTTTCGGTCTCTCCTAAATCAGTTTATAATGTTAAATTTCCAACTATGATCACGTGTCTTGTGCGAAAAGCGAATGTAGTATTGGGTGAAGAAGAGAAACTCGAATTTAAGACTAGTTATATTGATAATACTTGGATCAAGGAAATTCTTCGAAGAGCGGGTTCTACGCAAGTCTCGAAGGAAGAAAAGGAGGAAACTTGTCAAGAGAAGATGGAGGAGCGTTTAACGAAATTCGAAGCAGCTCAAACTTCCTTAGTCAATGATGTGGCACAAATCAACGCTAATCAAGTGCACATCATGAAACTCCTTGAGCAATTAACGAAAGGTCCAGCAATTCCAACCTTGGATATCAATGATGCGAGGCAATAGCCTCGAGAGTATGTTCTCTTTCTTCCTTACCATTTCTGTAAATATGTCTATCTGCTAATTTTAATTTCTGTTTTTCGAGTCGTGGGGACACGGCTCATTTTTGAGTTGGGGGTGTGGTGATTCGTTGTCTCTCATCTCCATTTTTCTGTTTTTTTGGGTGAAATTAAAATTTTTGATTCATGGGAATTAGATGTAGAGTGTGTTTAATAGCTTGAAAGCATAAGCTCAGTAGAATAATGATAGTAAGTAATATGTTTATGAGCTATGTATTTGTATGCTTTGAGTATTTGCAGGAAAACACACGTTGATAGTAAAGAAAAGATTAGTGAGCAATGCGATAGAAAGTATGTTCGATCTCAGGGAACCTTGAAAGTGTGTAGGCCGTGCGATCCAAGCTAGCTGAAAAACCATTTGATGAAAGTGCTAAAGGTAAGAAATTTTCGAATTACATAGTGTAGAAAGTGATTAAGGCGGTTCTTTCATATTTGAAGCCCTTGAAGCCTTTTTATACCTTCTCACCTTGTGATTTTTGATTTTATATGTTATATCCTTCTCAGCCCCTTCTAGCCTTTCTAAAGCCTTTTTATTGAAACACGTTATAAGCCATATCCTTTAGATTATAGGACTTTTCCATATGACCCGCACTCGAATCGCAACGCATAGACAGTTGTTTTAGAGCTTGAGTTTGGGGTGGTGGGTCCACCATTATGGGAATTGTTATTTTGTTGGGATTTTTGAGCTTATTAATTGTGCTTTGTGCTTTACATTTATGATGTTTCACAGATTTGTATTGTAACCCTTTGCCGGGGTAATAGTGAATGAAAAAGAAGCTACGAGCTAAGTTTGCCAACAAGGGCATTAAAAGATATATATATATATATATGAGAAATTAGCATGATATCTCAACATTAAAAGAGAGTCATAGCTAGAAAAATTGATTTGAAAAGAAAAGAAAATATGTATATTCGGACCGGCAAAGTGGAGTTTTATGTGAACATCTTAAGCTTTAATTGGGTTATTGGGGATGCTAATTATGCATCAAAGAATTCATTGGGATGAGTGAGAAACGTTTTATGAGAGTAACTCAAGCTCTAGGGTGATTCGTTGATGGCTAGTGAGGAGAGAGCCAAAAGCTCACTCCAAATTATCCAAATATATGATCATACCCGTCCCTAAGCCTACATTACAACCTTAAAGACCTTTTGATTCTTTGCTATGTAATTGAGAAGTGATTGAGCCATTAGAGAGTAGTTAAATGGAGCTTTGAAGCTAGTGGAAATCGATGAACAATCTATAGCTCTCTTGGGAAACTGAGTAAAGTCCCAATCCTTCTTACATTGCGAAGCTAATCTGATCTTGAATTCAAGCCGTGTTGACTGTGGATATGAGAAGTGTACAGGTATGCAGTTTATGAATATTATTGCATGAAATTTTCTGAGTTATGTGCTTTAGGTTTATTCTATATATTCCGCTATGCTTTTTCCCTTGTGTTGAGAATTTTATAAGTGTGTATTTCTAGACTTCCCTTTGTTTTTATCTTTATTGTATCGGGACGATACAACTTTGAGTTGGGGGTCTTGATGTCTCCTCATTTTTGATAGATTTATGTTAAGATGAGACATCATTTTAAGTGATTTAGAAGTCAATAATGTCGATTTTCTTGAGTTTTAGTGCACTTTCCTATTTTGAGTCTTGATTTGTAGAAATATTATTTTTAGAGCATATTGGGTTTAATTGTTTATTTAGTGTGTAGCTTTAAAGATAAATATGGAGATTAATTAGAGTTCAAGTCAAAGACAACAACTTATGGAAAGAGATTTGCATGGTAATTGGAGATAAGGAAACAAATTCTAAAAAGATGGAAAAGGAAAAGCTGCCTAAATCTGGGATTCTGCATACACGTCCAAAGTTAGGCGTTCTTACCTAAGAAAGAGACCGATTTTGGTAATTTCCTTCTAAAGGGTCAAGATAATTCTGTTGCGATTCTTTTGGTATCTTATGGAGCAAAATCCGACCAATAACGAAGAAGATATGCTCAAAACAGTGCAACAGTGTTTATCTTTATTTCCATACGAATTTGAGTTGGGCTAGAAGTCCATTACCTTAACTCTTCCTCAAGAAAACGAATTAGGTCTTCTAAACACCTATAAATACACCCTTATATCACTTGTAAATCATCCTTGCCTCATAGTAATTAGTTCTTAAGGTTTTATTCTTCCAGTTTATTGTAGAGAACAAGATGATGTCTTTTGTAATTTCTTTTAGTTTATTTCCATCAGGTATGAACTAAACTTCCCATAGCTTGGTTTTTGCATAATGTATAATCTATGAATTCTAATTCTTCTATCTAAGTTTCTTTGGGAATTATATGTTTTAATCTGATATTAGCTACTTACTTTATATTTGTTTATGTGTTTTGATTTATTGTCTTTCCTAGAACTGATCACTTTAGGATTGTTTTAATAGTAGTTAGATTGTCTCCTTGACAGGGTGTTTAACTATTGAACCACCACATAATGTCTAGTGTCGATAGCAGTTCTGACAAAACATACTTCTAACTAGATAGTCATTAGGGTTTGTTTTAACCACCATATCACCAATTGATTGTAGTGTGCTGGATAGGGCCTTAGTGGCGTTTGATAACCCTATTTGAGTCCTCGTCTTGGTTGTGCCGTAGCCCCCTTAGTCGCTCTCAAGGTCTAAGATTGGGGAATTTAGAATCCTGACTAAGTATACCAAGAGCTAATATTCTCCCTTATGAACTAGATTTATAGATAGAATTAGAAGGATTAGTGCATACTAGCAAAACCTGAGCTATATTTCTCATCTCACATTCTTAATCTTTTATTTTATTGTCCTTATTTTCTTAGTTTTAATTGCTTAATGTCGAATTCCTACTTGCTTTATTTTCTGTCTTTTAATTATTTACTTTTACTCGTTATTCTTACCTGCGCGATTAACACACTTAAGTCCCTGAGAACAAACTCTATTTATCATTAAAACTTGCATACGTCCTGTAATACTTGCAGTACTGTGCCTGTCTAGGGTGAGAGTGTGTAGTTTCTTGGTCTTATTTTGTATTAATTTTATCACACCCTAGGCGACACCAGTTGGAACACTGTGAGAACACCTATCCGAGGTGGAGTTTATAGAGAGAGTAGTGCTGGAATCAATGAAAAATTCTCTTTGTTAGAGAATAAATTGAAGAATACATTAGATCAGAAGCTTACCTTAACTATTAAAGAAGGTTTTTCAGGTAAATGAGAAAATGTTAGTGTTACGCAAGAAGTGTATGGGTGTTCTAACTATGGTGTACAAGATCATGATTGGGAGCATTGTTAAAGTATAACCTGAATCTGTAATGTTTGTTTCCAACTGAGGGAACTATAATTCAGGTGGTCAAGGGTATCAACCAAATAGAAACCATCCAGGTTTCCAATATCCGAATCCTAGTGGGGCAGCTAATCCTACATACACATATCAGCGCCATCCCCAAGGTAACAATTATCAACCAAGACCACAAAATAACTACCAAGGGGGATAAGGTTACAGAAATCAAGCTCAAAGACAACCTCTGCAAGACACCTACAGTGAAACTATGAATCAGAGAGCTTTACCTGCTCAACCTCAATAAGGTGCGGTAGATATTCATCAAACTTTAGAAAAATTGATCTCCCTTCAAACAAAATCATGCCAAGATCAGCAATCTTCTGCCGCAACAATTAAGATGTTAGAAAACAAATTGACTCAGATGGGAAATCAGTTACAGCAGTGTCCACAAGGGAAACTCCTAAATGTCACTGAAAATCAGAGACAGAAAGAAGATTGTAATGCTATAGCACTCATAAGAAGCTTCCCCACCTTCTTTTCCTATTATGAAAGAGAAAGAAACAACCAGGAAAGAAAAATCAATAAAGGATGTGGTGGAAAAAGATAGTGAACCTGAAGTAGTGGAAGTGGAGAAGATTTCGGAAATTCCTAAAAAGAAAGAGGTTGTAGAAAGCCGTCCTCCTCCACCTTTTCCCTCAATAGTGCAGAAGAAAGGAGATATGGATGACTATCAGAGATTCTTAAATATGGTGAGAGGCCTTAACATTAACATACCGTTTTTAGATGCTATTAAAGATGTACCAAAGTATGTGAAGTTCTTGAAGAGGGCCATCACCGATAAAAGACTGTATTGTGATAATGAGATGATAAGGTTGCCAAAAGAGTGTAGTGCAATCTGCCAGAGTAAGTTGCCACCTAAGGTGCTTGATCTTGGTAGTTTCACGATTCCAATTTCTTTTGGTAATGAATGGCAAGGAAAAACTATATGCGATTTGGGTGCGAGTATTAATCTTATTCCTGAATCAATTTTTGAGAAGTTGAAAATAGATAATGCAAGACCAACCTCTATGGTCTTGCAAATGGCTGACAGATCCCTCGCACATCCTGAGGGATAAATAGAAGATGTCCTCGTCAAGGCAGGTACTTTAATTTTTCCCGTTGATTTTGTTATTCTTGAATACGACGCGGATAGAAATGTCCCCATCATATTGGGACGACCATTCCTAGCCACGGGGCGTACTTTAATTGATATAGGAATTGGAGAATTTACTATGCGAATCCAAGACGAGGAGGTAAAGTTCAATGTGTTTAAGGCTATGAAGTTCCAGATTTCCAAGGAGATTGTTTCCTAATGGATGTAGTAGAAGATGCCACGCAAGAGGTATTTGATTGTTGTAATTATGATGATATTTTGCAGGCTGCCTTAGCACTTGACTTACCTGAGATGATGGAAGAGCTTACCGAAATAGTGGCAGCTGTTACTTCTGAAAATTCAAAGTATAGGCATCTTGCCTATGAACCTGTAAGAGAACCGGGGGAGATAATAACTAAGAATAAACCATCCATTGAATCTCCTCCGCAGTTGCAAGAAAAGCCATTACCATCACACTTGAGGTATGCGTATTTAGGTACTAATGACACTCTACTTGTTATTGTTTCAGCTACTTTAACATGTCCTCAAGAAGATAAACTGTTGCGTATGCTAAGAGCTAATAAAGAGGTGATTGGTTGGACTATTGCTGATATCCAAGGTATTAGTCCTTCCTATTGCCAGCACAAAATTATTCTGGATGATGATAGTGCATACTCAGTTGAAGGCTAGAGAACATTGATGCCAACTATGAAGGAAGTGGTGAAGAAAGAAGTTATTAAGCTACTAGATGCGGAAATCATATATCCCATAGTTAGTAGTGAATGAGTGAGTCCGGTTCAATGCGTGCCAAAGAAGGGTGGTATCACTACCGTCCGAAATGCTCAGAATGAATCCATTATCTTGAGAACCGTTGTTGGTTGGAGAGTGTGTATGGATTATCGTAAGTTGAACAAGGCCACAAGAAAAGATCATTTACCTCTTCCTTTCATAGATCAGATGTTAGATAAATTGGCTGGCAAGGAGTATTATTGCTTTTTGGATGGGTATTCAAGATATAACCAGATTTATGTAGATCTGAAAGACCAACACAAAACCACCTTTACATGTCCTTTTGGTACCTTTGCCTTTTGAAGGATGCCTTTTGGATTATGTAATGCACCTGCTACTTTTCAGAGATGTATGATGGCGATTTTATGGGACATGATCGATAACTTCCTTGATGTATTTATGGATGACTTTTTTGTGTTTGGTGATAACTTTGATGAGTGTTTACAGAACTTGGGAGAAGGTATTGATTAGATGCAAGGAGACTGATTTGGTTATGAACTGGGAAAAATGTCACTTTATGGTTCGTGAAGGTATAGTGTTGGGACACAAGGTTTCGTGTCCAGGTTTAAAAGTTGATCATGCTAAAATTGAGGTAATTAAGACTCTTCCCCCTCTGATTTCTATTAAAAGGGTAAGAAGTTTTTTAGGCTATGCTGGGTTTTATCGTCGTTTCACTAAAGACTTCTCTAAGATCACTAAGCCATTGCGTAACTTACTCGAAAAGGACGCCAAATTCCTTTTTGATGAAGCTTGCATGATGGCATTTCATGTGATTAAAGAGAAGCTTATGACTGCGCCTATTGTATTACCTCCTGATTGGAAAATTCTGTTTGAAGTTATGTGTGATGCTAGTGGTTTAGCTATGGGTGTTGTTTTGGGTCAAAGAAAAGATAAGGTATTCCATTCGATCTACTATGCAAGTAAGACTTTCACTAGTGCTCAGATTAATTATATTGTGAGTGAGAAGGAACTATTAGCTGTTGTGTATGCATTTGACAAGTTTTGTTCCTACCTTCTTGGGGAGAAGATTGTCGTGTTTACAGATCATTCTGCGATTAAATACCTTATGGAGAAGAAAGATGCCAAGCCACGCTTAATATGATGGGTTTTATTGTTACAAGAGTTTGACTTAAAGATTCGAGATCGAAAGGGTTGTGATAATCAAGTTGCAGATCATTTGTCTCGTCTTGAAGGTTCTGAGTCTAATAGTGGGCCTGAGTTGGTTAGAGAGGAGTTTCCTGATGAGATATTATTTTCCATATATGATTATACTCCTTGGTATGCAGACATTGTGAATCTTTATGTGAGTGGCAAGCCCGTCAGGATCACTACCTCACAATAACTGAGCCTCCTATCAGGGCCACAATCATGATTACTAAGAGCAGACCTATACTTGGCCAAAGAAAGATTTGGAATATTTGGCAAATACATAATACAAAGCAATTAAAATAACAATCCCAATTCAGTAAAAGCATAAAATAAAACTAGAGTTCATACATTGTTGTTCTTCTTTAACTATGATTAAACTAGTGCATAAGGAAATACTAAAACTAACAACTAATAATGTAATATTCTTGTTCAAAATGAAAAACATAATAAAATTACCCAAATAATTGCTGACGAACGATGGACGAAAGATTTGGAATAGCAAGAACTACTTACAAACTTCTTTTCCTCTTCATTTTTATGCTCCAAGCGATTTCTACAAAGTGTTTGAGATTAGGGACCTATTTCTAATGATAAAAACTGATATTAATAGTTACAATTACGTTTTATGGGTTTTGGACCTCTTTTAAGTGACCTAATCCACCCCAAAAACGTTTTACTAAAGAGGGGTCTGGTTTGAACACGACATCGGCAAATTCCATAACTTATTCAGTTCAGCTCAAAATCAAGAACCGTCAAATCCTACGCGCTCCTGACTTCATGTACTATCTATATATGAAAGGGATTATTTAAAATCTTCATAAATCTTGTGTAGTAACTCGGACAATCCACTTTCAAAATTCGGTCGACAACTGTCTTTACTTTCCAAAAGTGGCCGAAACATCCTTTTTCGTCATAACTAAGGGGTAATATTTCCTATACTTCTTATCATAATCTCGAAGTATCTTAGATCCAAGTACCTAAGAGTTGCACACTTGACACACGCACAAAAGCTTTAGAAATAGTATAAATACAAAAACTAGACAAGAAAGTGTAAGATCTCAAATAATGAAGAAAAACCCCTCAACTAAGTTCTAAATACTTTTAAAATAATGTCTCGTGATTAGATTAATCTAGCACATATATGAAGATATCAAGTATATAATTTGATATATAGTATTACTGTTGTTATTAGTATTAATATATTATAATTAGTAATTTATAGTACTGAATAAAAGAATTTAAGATTAAATTTTATCTTAATCAAATAATTTTCAAGTGTATATTAAAAAACAATATTTAGTATTTTATTTGATTGTTTGTAAGGTTTGTTTGCAGTAGATGATTTATGTGGCCTTGGGGTTTAAGTCTACCCGGAACATAATTTTTTTTTAAAAATGTATAAGTAATTTTTCAAAGAAACAATTAAAATAATTATATATATAAATATTTAATTTTTAGAATAATCAAATAATTTTGTAAATCCAGTAATAATTATTAGATATATAGTTTTGTTAATCCAGGGGTGTATTCAATTGAGAGTTTATAGGATTTTGGACTTTAAAAGTTGAGAGGTAATCAATTAAGAGTCTAAAGAGTCTTTTAAATTATTGGTGCATTCAATTATGACTCTAAAGAATCTTTTAAAATCTTGGTGTATTCGATCTGGATTTTAAATAATCTTTTAAAATCCTATGGTATTAAAAAATTTATGGATTTTTTTGGATTTCATTACCTATTGGATCCCATAGGATTTTAAAGAACAAAAATTTTATTTTTAAATCTATCATTTTACCTAGAGATTTTGATGGATTTCTTCTTTAGACTATTTTCTAACAGATTAAAAAAATAATATAAATAACTCATGATATATTTTTCATGTGCGATTATAATTAATAAAATTTCATTAAAAACTAGCCGTAACATTATTGTATCAATTAAAATACTCATTCATGCTATTAATATTTTTCATTTTAAACCTCAATTAAAAAATTTGCATTTTAAATTATACGCAGAGTGATTGATTCAGTGACAAAACTCATGAGATATTGTTCAATTAAAAAAAAAATCATGAAGAGCTACAATATATGATATGGATCCAGCTAAGTACAATAATGAACCTACAATGATGTCTTGTGATTAATATTTTTCTTTTTTGTCATTGAGAACTACAGTTTCAAAAGAAACATGTGGTTACATTGTGTAACGTATTAAGTATGACATATTCTACTACTTTGACAATTCCAAGTTGTACTTAGTTGTTTTTATTCGATGAGATTAACATTAAAGAACATTTTTAAAGTGGCTAACACATTGGTAAAGATCCTGGTTTAACATAAGACCAGATGGATGTGTAAATAGTTTATTTGGTTCTTTATTTTTATATACTTTGATAACTTAAATTATCAATTAAATGACTTCCGTTACCATCAACCACATTTTATTGTAATTCAACTCCTTAATATAATAAACATAAAAATAGTATAATTCAATTTTTCATAATATGTATGTGAAAATATAGGTCCATATTCAATTATTTAAAAGTAAAGTATTTTTAATTCTTGTAAAAAAATAATAAAAATTGTATGTCAAAGTCGGTCAAAATATATAAAGGATTTACGAAAATCCATTCCACTCTATACAAGATTCAAAAAGAATCTGTCAGAATCTGTTTGAATTTAAAACAATCCATAAAATCTACAAAGTTTATAGACTTTTTAAAGTTGAATTTTTTTTTTTGTCAAATTCTCAATTGAATACACCCCCAGTAGGGGTTTTATTTTTAAAGGTCTTCGGAGAATACAAAATACTCATAAAAGTTCACCTCTAATTAGTTAGTTAAAACCTAAATAGATAGGATAAGAACTAAATCACCCCCTCTATACCATTTATATCATTAACCCAAAAAAAAGCATTATTAGATTTGTTTTCAGCCGTTCACTTCTTCTTCTCTGTTTCCTCTTATTTCCCTCTCCAAAATTCAGATCTCACTTTCGTCTCCTGCATAAGAAAATTGGCTGCCAAACCTGGACCGGTCTCCACCTTCACACTCACAATGCCACTCGCCCGTACACTCACGAAGCCACTCGCTTGCAAATATTCTGGAAGGGTGAGATTGTAAATTGGAGTACTCATAATATTCTGGAAAAATCAAAAGATTTAATTATGAGATTGTTCGGACCACAAAGTGAGTGGAAGGGTGGGGGTAATAAAAGAAGAGATAAATGTGAGCATAAGGAACAATTGAACCCAACAATTTAGGATGACACAGATCTTATACCATGTGTGATGCCTTATTTATTAATAACAAGGAACCAACTGCTATCGCTACAATTTGTATTGATAAAAACGGAACGATTTCGAGAAAGATTAATTTTCGATGTAAGGTGAATAAAGTTATAGATGGAGAAGCATGGGTGTTAATAATGGCATTGAGGTCAAGCAAGGACCTCATTAATCAGAGAGTTTCATTCTACTTTGACAACCTTGAATTAATTCAAGGAATTCTGGGTAAGACCGGACTCCACTGAAGTCTTAAACCTATTTTTTTGGAAATTGGAAAATGGTTAGGTCAAGGTTCCCAATGGAACGTTACTCACATTGATCGAAGATATAATTCTACTGTAGATGCTTTGGCTAAATGCACGAGAAGGAATTTGGACTTAACGGGTTGGAAGGATTATTCACTTATTGCATCTAATATGTTTTTAGTTAATATGTGTAATAGTGGTAGGTAGATTTATGTATTTCTTGTAGACATAAAAATAAACAGCTTTTTCTTTTCTTATACTAATTTTCTTGAATTGTTTTTATAGAATTTGGCATAACTGCTGGAGATGGTATACTTTAAATCCAGTACCAAACAGGTCTGTTTGGTATGTACTGCTTGTATTTGATTGGTACGTGATTTTATTGGTATGTACTAATTGGATCTGTTTGGTACATATGGTGGGTCCTGGGGCGTTATAAAATGAAGTACGAAAATAAAGGAACCACAATACCGCAAGTGCACGGTTGTCCAAGTAATATCCGATAAATCGGGTTTCGTTCTTAGGGACGGATTAGGTTCAACTCTAGTATTAATCCAATAGTAGAAATAATTGCTTGACAGAAAAGTAAAATAATATGATTTTTGTTTGGTGTTTCTAATAACTAAATATGCAATAAAATAAAGACTAAAAGTAAATAACTGAAAAGAAATAATGCAAGTAAATTGACTTACTTCAGAGATGAGAGATACTTGAGTCTCGCAAGGAATCCACCTAATTAACGTAACCATTCCTTTGTTTAAGGGTAGAATTGGTATTATAATATTAGTCGGGACTCTAATATCTCCTAACCCCCGTCAGGGTGGACCTAGGAGCTATCCTAAAGTACTATAAACCCCTATATGGGCGAATATGCCTCTTCGAATGATATGAATTTACCTCTTTGGATATGTAATTAGTTAAGCATGTCGGTCAATAACAGACATTACACGGGTATTACCTAAGTCTGTATTCAAACCATCATGTCAGATGATCACTTTTGCCACTAAAGTGAATAGCCCAAATACTAAAAGCTAATTCTAGTTGCGCAGAAAAGAAATAGTAATTAAGAACAAAGTAATATCCAATATATAAGACTCAATTCAATTTAAATCATAACAATGCCAAATTCAAAACATAGAATAAATTAATTAGGGTTCATCCCTTTATTGCGATTCTCAAGTATATGGAATTTTAGCTCATAATGAAATTAAATACTGAAGTTAAATAAAGAGAAGTCATAATTCAATTACAGAAAAGAAATTGATAACCTAAGGGTTTGGTTGGCTGTTGTTGGAAGAACAGAATTCCTTCAACACTAGCTTCTCCTCTGCCTTCTAGCTATGACTTGAAAATATGAAGTCTCTGATGTAATTCTCCGAAGTGTTTGACTCTCTCTCTCTCTAAGGATGTTTTAATGTGAAGAATACTTGAGAGGTGCTGAATAATAAGGTCTAAGAGGGCTTATATAGGTGCTTAAAAACGTTTTAGGGTTTAGGTTAAAAGGATTAGGTCAAATTATAAAAAGCGTAAGCCCATCTCTTCTTTTAATTCCCGTAACTGGTGTGCAACCTTTAGTAAAACGGTTGTAACTTTTGCGTCTCAATTCCAAATGGGCTAATATAACTTGGAGAATCTTCCTGACTCAATAGGCTATCAAACCATGTTTCACGGTCCAAGGCTAAAACCGCTCCTAAGTAGCCCAAAAACAACAATCTTTATCAGCCTTTCAGATCTGCAACTTCTTTAAATAAGTTCTTGGAAATTCTTTTTTTCCTTTAGCTCCTCCACTCTATCTAAGACTTTAATTCTCACTTCTCCTCCTTGTAGTGGTTTCTTCATGAATTCATAAAACTACTAACTTTGCACTAAAACAAACAAATTAACGCACAAAATCTCTAAAAATGCAAATAGTCTAATTCCACGGGGAGAAAGTGCAATATGAAGAAATAAGCATAAAAGTCTATCAAATAAGTCAAATATTCACCTAAAGTGATGTCTCCTATGGGATAATAATTAGAACAAATAGGGATACATCAACATACAAAGTAGGTTTTATCGTGAATATATTATCTTTTTGTTTTTGTTACAATGCATGTAATTCTTTTTTTTTTTAAATTGTTGTTGCAAAAAAATTTGTTTGGTATAATTGCTAGAGATGGTATGTACCAATTGGACCTTAATACAAGAGTTGGGATGGTTTATCTAAATAAGTACACTCATCTCCCCTACTTTGATTTGGGTACGGGGATCCAACACGGACATTAACCTTAACATGAACAAAAATGTTTTAAGTTTACACGAATACTATTAAAGACCTATCATGCAATTATATAAAAAATGTCTGTCTAATAACAATTATAAAATGAACATGGCTACGTACCTAACCAGATAGTATTATAACCTAAGTAATAATATAAAAAAAGGGTACGAATATTATTTGGTACGTATCAAATAAAATTTATTGATATAATATGAAGTAGAAATTTTGGTACTACTGGTGTCGTCTAAGGTGTGATAAAATAACGATATAAATAAGTGCAAATAAACACCCTAAGCTGAGCACGGTTCTGCAAGTATACAGATCGTATGCAAGTTTTAATGAATAAGTAGAATTCGTTCCTCAGAGACTACGAAGGTTAAGAAGAACTTATGCACATATTCAAGTGCAGATATGAGAGTAGAACAGATCATACGCAAGTAGAAAGAAAAAAAGATAGATTCTTATTTGGTTTTTGAATAATAAAACTAAACTAATAAATTAAAGACAGAAAATAAATAAAAGAAAAGAAGATAGTATGAAAGTTTAGCTTGAGTAATTAGCAAGTAATCCCCACTAGTTTTGCCGTTCTAAAAATATAAGAGATGAATCATGTAGTATTTCAATAGTTTGGTTTCAATTGCGCTAGGTAGTTTCAAATAGGGTTTACCTGTGTCAATAAGAACCTAAGCAAACTGTTCCTGCAATTGATTAAATAGCAATACACTAAACCATTGACTATCTAGTTAGGCTGGGTTGTCAGATCAAACCTTATTCTAAACGTTATGTGCTAATTCTATAGTCAAATATACCGGTTATCTAACTACTATGATGGTAATCCTATACGTTGTACACCGTAAAGAACACATAATATAAATCCAACACATAAACAGAGAAACCAAAACATAAATTCAATCAAATTAGATAGATGTCAACCAAAACTAGGGTTCATACATATATTCAAAAACTCAAGCTAAATAGAATTTAGTTCATACTAAAGAAAGAAAAGAAAAGAATTACAGAATTAAAGGTTGAAGGAGACATAATTGATGCACAGCTCCTTCCAGACTTCTCCTCTTGTTGTAAGCTTCTTCCTGACCTTAAGGTTTGGCCAAGGATGATTTTTCTAATGATAATAGGTTGTATTTATAGTGTATAGGAAGACCTAATCGTTTTCTTGAAGGAAAAGGTAAGTAGTGGACTCCAAGCCCAACTCAAATTCGTAGCCCAAAAATATGCAATCAGCCCCGTTTTTGTTTTGGTCCTAGCAGCTTCAATACTATCCGTTTGACGCGTATGAGTAGTCGAATTTCATCGTCTCGGAAAGATATTTAACTTTGCTCTTGACCGTTTCTCCAAATTCCTCACCGATTTTGAGATATAAACCGATTTGTGGTCGTAGGTGCTAGAATTCAGATTTATGGCAGTTTTTCCTTTTCCATATTTTTAGTTTTTACTTCCTTATCTTCAATTTCCATGTTTATCTTCTTTCCTTTAGCTCTTGGAACCAACTTGGACTCTAATTAATTAACATATATCTTTAAAACTTCACACTAAATAAATAATTAAACCCAACATGCTTTAAAAATAGTAAATAATCAATTCAAGACCCAAAATAGGAAAGTGTACTAAATCATGATAAAATCGACCTATACTCTAATAAATACGCCTAAAATGATGTCTCGGAAATATATTTTATTATCACAGATGAGGAGACATCTACTACCAAACAACAAAAATGAAATAGAAAATCGAAATTTAAATTTAAGTCTAAGTTTTTTATAAAAAATTTTAAATTGAACTTTTATAAATAATATTTTTAAATTTAGTGCATGTAGATTTCTTGTTCCATCCATGTAGTAATCATTTGATACGGGGTGATTGAGTAATCTAATTTCAAGTAACGTGTTGTTTCTCATCATTTTTTTTTGGCTAAATCGTATGATCGTAGCACTCTAACATTAATAGAAAAGTTTTTCTTATCTCATAAGTAATGTTCAAATAAGAAAATAATGTGACCCAGACATATAAATAGAGAAATGATTGAATGGTGGAGACCTAACACGTCCCAACTGGTCCAGTTCACATGGTAGGGTCATACCAATTTCAACCAACCAACCAGAAACCAACTTTGTCTATTCAATTTTATTCAACTAGAAAAAGCAACGGAAAAAACATTGAAAAATTTGGATTCCTGCGATAGAGAATCTATCGCCAAAATTGAAGTGGATAACTATCACTGGGGATTTTGGTTTGTGGGCATACATTTGTGTCGTATTCACATTCTCTCTCTGTTCAGTCCCAATTGCTGTAGCACCTAGTTTTTAGGTACATGGTAATCGTCTTATGGAAAAACCATCAAAGTTTATTCAAGGATCATATACCCATATCTAAGGCGGTAAACGAGTCGAGCCGTGTATTAGATATATATATTTGTTTGTTTAATTTCTTGAGCCAAGTCGAGCTGAACTCAAATTTAAACGCGTCGTGCCGAGCTGAGCCCGAGCTTCCAATGACTAAATCAGAAATGTTAAAACTTGTTTGTTTAACTTATAAAACAATCTTTTTTAGAGTCGAGCACGAGTTGCTCATGAACAATTATGGTTAAAAAGAGACTTTCATAAACGGTTGGTATTTTGATGGAGTGTGTGGTACGAAAATATGAAACATAACATTAATGAAAAAAATAAATGTCTATAAAGAAATTAAAAATATCTAATTTGATTTTGAAGGTTTAATAAAATATTTATCAGTAGTTAATATATTAATTTATAATTCATAATTTAAACGAGCTCACGGGCCGAGATCGAGTAGGCTCGTTTACTTATCGAGTTTAAAATGGAGTTTGAGCTTGAGCTTGTTTATATTCGAGCCGATTTCGAGCGAACTTTTCTCCGGGCCAAGCTAGAGCGGCTCGCGAGCGGCTTGGTTCATTTACAACCCTACCCGTATGGATAATCACTGTTTCAAAATTTGACAAATAAATATTCAAGTTTTAAAATATAATAAAAAAATATCTAAGTTTTTATTTTATATCTTTAGTTAGTACTTACCGTTACTTTTAACATTAATTGCACTGTGCTGATTGCGTGACACTTCCGTTAATACCTAAATGTTTCAAAAATTGACAAATAAGTTCCAAATTTTACACACGTGTTTGTCTAATAGATATAAAAAATACTAAATTATCCATAACACAACTGATATTTACAAAAAACCAGAGTTACGTGGCAATTAACGTCAAGTCTAACGGGGTGTGTACTAACGGAAGACAAACATTAAAGTTGGGTATCAATTTATCATTTTTGAAAATTTAGACACTTATTTGTCCAAATTCTATAACACCAGGTATTGACAAGATAATTTTCCCTTCTTTAAAATACTCCGTCCTCCTTTTGTTAATTTTATTTTCCTAACAATATGGGTCATTTTACGTTTCTGTGATATTAATTATAATATTATTTTAAATCCAAGGTTATGTCAGGAAAAAATAATTCTTCAAGATATACTCTCGACCTTGATATTCACAAACCTTTTGATTCTGTCAATAATAATTTCATACTCTCTACTTATTAATGGATAATTAACTAGCTTCTTCAAGGGATAAAGAAGTTTGAGGCAGGGTAACCACCTATCACCATACCTATTTGTCATATGTATGCAAGCTCTAAGTGCAATCCTGAACAAAGTGGCAACTCAGAGAAATTCGCATACCATCCAAGATGTTAAAAATCAATCTCAATCACCTCATTTTTTCTGATAAAATGCCTCCTCTTTCTCAATGAAGATATTGAATCAACTATCAAACTCAACAAAGGTCTTGATCTCTTCTCCAGACTATCAGGTCTTAAGATTAACATAGAAAAAAGGGAACTATATGATAGTGGCAATGATCAACAACTTTTCTCAACTATCTGCAATATTCTTTAATTCAAACAAGGTCAACTTCATGTCAGATACCTTGGAACTCCTTTAATCACAAAGGCTCCTAATGCAGCAGCTTGTCACACCCTTATCAAGAACATATGATCTAGCATTGACAACTGGATGCATAAATTTCTCGCATTTGCAGGTAGGCATCAACTTATAAAAACAATATTCCAAAGTAAGGTGAGATTTTGGTGCTCAGTGATGACTCTACCAAGAAAAGTTATTAAAAACCTTGAAAGTAGCGTCTCTAGATTCTTATGGAAAGAAAACACTAGAGATTACAGAGGTACAAAGGGAGTCATGTAAACTAATATGTAAAACACGGGAAGAAAGTGGTTTAGGAGTGGCTAGTCTCCATAATCTTAATGTGATAGCAACTTTAAAAGCTTTTTGGAAATACTATGAGACTGATGATAATATATGTGCTCAGTGGGTGAAACAGAATTGGTTAGGTGAAAAATATGTATGGAGTATTGATTCATCTCACATCATTCCATGTGCATGGAGAAAGATGCTGAACAAAGGAGGAATGACTCAGAAATATATTCAACATATAATTGGAAATGGAAAAAATAACTTCATCAAAGAAGATAGGTGGACTCATGGATCAAACATTCAGGATCATCAAATTGACCCTCATATCTCAAACAAATACAAGCACAAAACTATTGCTCTGTATTTTGGTAACAACAGATGGAGATTACCCATAAACTTGATCAGCCTTAAACCACTCCTAGATCTATTCGTACATATTGAAGTTAATGATAAATTTCTATGGAAATATGGTGGAAAATCAATTTTCTCATCTAGTCAACTTCTCAAAGATCTATACCTTCCAGGAGAGAAAACTGAATGAAGCTCTGCAATTTGGAATAAACGGACAATACCAAAACATCAATTTCTTACTTGGTTAGTCTTTCTTAATAGGCTACCCACCCGAGATAGAATTGAACAATGGGGAATTAACACTGACATAATTTGTGTTCTTTGAGATCACCTATTCATTAATTGTCCTTACTCTAAGAAAATATGTCTGGAATGTTGTAAGTATCCTGGATGTCAAGATAAATCTACCAATTGGACTTCTAAAGTCAGTTGGATCATACTCGGAAGTAAGAGAAACAACCTCAAGGACCTGGTATTCATCAAATATGTATTATTTCTATAATTTCCGTAATTTTTATTTTCTAAATGTATAGTACTTGAAAATCGCAATTAAGGGAAGAACCCTAGTTTTCTAATTTAATGTTTGGAATTGTTTGAATTAAATTAAGTCGAAGTATTTTGTATTGACTATATTCTTGTGCTTTTTTATTACTATCAATGACTTAGCTAATCAGAAATAGGTTTTAGTAAGTAGGCTACTCGTTAGTGGCGACGATCATCCTAAAGGGTGGGGGGGGGGTCTAATTACAGTACTAGGATATAGACGCGTGGTGTCTGTTACTGAGTCTGGCGGCCTTAACTAACTACGTAGTCAATTTGGTATAATCTTAATTATTTAAAACTAGCTTATAGTCACCCCGACGGGGTCAGTTTTACCGTAATAGATTCCTAAGTCTACCCTGACGGGAGTTAGGAAGATATTAGAGTCCCGAATAATAGTAAAATACCGACTTTACCCTTAAACGAATGCATTAGATTGTTAACTTTGGTGATTCCCTAACGAGACTCAAGTATACCTCTCATATTTGCGTAATATCTTAGTAGTTAATTTAGTGTCACATTTAGTTTATCTTTAGATTTACTTTCTTGCGCCTAGCTTATAAACACAAAAACTAAACAAATATTTCCTTTACTTGTTCTAGCAATCAATTCTACTTTCTATTTAAAAACTTAATCATAACCTCGTAATCCCTTTGGAGAATAATTTTCCGTATTTACTTATTGATGTCTCCTCATTTGTGATAGATTAATGTTAGGATGAGACATCATTTTTAGTGATTTAGAAGTCTTTAATGTCGATTTTCTTGAGTTTTAGTGCACTTTCCTATTTTGAATCTTGATTTGTAGAATTATTATTTTTAGAGCATATTGGGTTTAATTGTTTATTTAGTGTGTAGCTTTAAAGATAATTATGGAGCTTAATTAGAGTCCAAGTCAAAGACAACAACTTATGGAAAGAAATTTGCATGGTAATTGGAGATAAGGAAACAAAAGCTAAAAAGATGGAAAAGGAAAAGCTGCCTAAATCTGGGATTCTGCATACACGTCTAAAGATGTGCGTTTTTACCTAAGAAATAGGCCGATTTTGGTAATTTCCTTCTGTATGGGTAAAGATAATTTTGTTGCGATTCTTTTGGTATCTTATGGAGCTCAAACCGACCAATAACGAAGAAGATATGCTCAAAACGGTCCAGCAGTGTTTATCTCTATTTCCATACGAATTTGAGTTGGGCTAGGAGTCCAATACCTTAACTCTTCCTCAAGAAAACGAATTAGGTCTTCTAAACACCTATAAATACACCCTTATATCACTTGTAATTCTACCCTATTAATCCTTGCCTCATAGTAATTAGTTCTTAAGGTTTTATTCTTCCAGTTTATTGTAGAGAGCAAGATGATGTCTTTTGTAATTTCTTTTAGTTTATTTCCTTCAGGTATGAACTAAACTTCCCATAGCTTGGGTTTTGCATATGTATAAACTATGAATTCTAATTCTTCTATCTAAGTTTCTTTGGGAATTATATGTTTTAATCTGATATTAGCTTCTTACTTAATATTTGTTTATGTGTTTTGATTTAATGTCTTTCCTAGAACTGATCACTTTAGGATTGTTTTTAATAGTAGTTAGATGGTCTCCTTGACAGGGTGTTTAACTATTGAACCACCACATAATGTCTAGTGTCGATATTAGTTCTGACAAAACATGATTCTAACTAGATAGTCATTAGGGTTTGTTTTAACCACCATATCACCAGGATTGCAGTATTTGCTTAGGGCCTTAGTGGCGTTTGATAACCCTAAGATAAAACACTTCTTGGTTGTGCCGTAGCCCCCTTAGTCGCTCTCAAGGTCTAGGGTATGGGAATTTAGAATCCTGACTAAGTATACCAAGAGCTAATATTCTCCCTTATGAACTAGATTTATAGATAGAATTAGAAGGATTAGTGCATACTAGCAAAACCTGAGCTATACTTCGCATCTCATATTTCTTATCTTTTATTTTATTGTCTTTATTTTCTTAGTTTAATTCTTGAATCTCGAAATCTATTTGCTTTAATTTTCTGTCTTTAATTATCTACTTCTTACTCGTTATTCCTACTCACGCGTATAACACACTTAAGTCCCTGAGAACGAACTCAACTTACTAACTAAAACTTGCATACGTCCTGTAATACTTGCAGTACTGTGCCTGTCTAGGGTGAGAGTGCGTAGTTTCTTGACTTATTTTAATCTTATTTTTATCACACCCTAGGCACCACCACTTATCTATTAATTTGAACGACTCGTACACTTGCGGTTAATTGCTTCACTTCTTTTGTGTTGAATTATATCACACTCTAGGAGCGACCGTGTTTTTGGTGCCGCTGTCGGGATTACAGTGTTAAGTTTTGCGTTGATTTCATTTAGTAGAGTTAATTGTTTGTATTTTACGCTTGGTTTTAGTTTTTGTCTCTTCCACATGTTCTATAATTAGGGTAAGTATCAAGAAATTTCATTAAATGTATATGGAGGACATTATCCAAATCCTGGTGCATTCGAGTATTGGGAAGACGATTAAGGACATCAACATTAGGGTAGTATCTTCTACCAACAACTTTATCATACCCGCATGAGAAAGGATGGCACAACCAATGGATCGGGGATAGTCAATAGCAACCACCTTATCACTATCAGCAAGAGCAAGGATGGAATAACCATTGGGTTGAGAACATTCAATAGCCTCCACCTTACCACTATCAACAAGATCAAGGATGAAGCAATCAATGGGTCAATCATATTCAACAACCCCACCTAGATATCAAGCTTCCGAACTGAATTAAACACTCGAAGAATTCATGCACCAATGTGAGGAAAAAAAGGAGACTTGAGCTACCCATCGAATTCAGAGTGCAACCAAGAGGCATTCGCGCTCCAGAAATCCAAGCCGCTAAATTTAAGCCTGGCCCAGGGATGCTAACTCAGTTCGCAACTCATGGGTTATTCAGCGGTGCTGCACATCAAGATCCGATCCGATATATTCAGAAATTCATGCAAATCTGCGATGCTTATATCGTAAGAGGAGTCACTAGGGAACAAGTGTATTACGTGATGTTCCAGTTCTTCTTGACCGGAGGTGCAAGCAATTGGTATGATACCCAATACCCTCATGTTATTCCAGATTGGGACAAGCTTCAAGCAAGATTCCTAGACCGCTTCTATCCGGTTAGTAGACGTTTAAAAGATATGTTGGAGCTTGAACAGTTTATACAGGAAGACGGAGAGAGTTTGGGTGAAGCATGGTTAAGATTTACAGAAAAGACGGCGAGATGTCCATAACATAAATCCTCGCCAAAATATTATTTAACCTTGTTTTATGGAGGACTTGATGACAAGTCAAGGGAAAAAGCAGATTCGTTAGGAAACGCAGGTTTTGTGTTACTAGATCTTGAAAAAGCTGAGTTGGGGATGGAGAGAATTCTTGAGAACGAGAGAAGTTGGCCCAAGAAACCAGAAAAAGAAGACACTTCAGAATCTCTGAAGCTTAAAGAATTGTCCCAACAACTCGAAGAACTACAAGAACAAGCCCGAACAATTGCTCAGGTAAACGTAGTATGTACAATACCTTCGTGTCCTGGTTGTGGATCAAGAAATCATGTGTGGGAAGGATGAATGAATAATCCAGCAATAGCTTCCGTTACATATCCTCAAGATAACTATTATTCTAATGGTTATGCTTATCAGCAAGAAAGCTACGCTAATTATCAACAACATCCACAACAAAGAAGTTGGGTCAGAAATCAAGAGACTTATCATCAACCCCAGCCTCAATCCTATAATCTGCCACAAACTATTCAGCAAAAGGTGCCCATTGTTGGAAAAGCTTGTCAAGAAACAAAGAAAGATCCACCGAAACAATCAATGCAACTGGCAAGGAAAGAACAAATCCCAAGCTTGAATTCGAGTATGGCTAAATTGATGCAAGCAATTGAAAATAATATGAGTCGTAGCCAACAGAAAATTAAAGCCCAACAGAAGGTAATCAAGAAACTAGAGCATACTTTATCACATATGGAAAGTACATTACAAAATAGGCCGAAAGGGCAGCTTCCAAGTGATACTATTGCTCCTAGAGATGATTCTTGTCATGCAGTTGAATTGCGAAGTGGAAAAAAACTACCTCCACCAAGACCAGAAACAGAACCAATCCCTATTCCAGAAAAGGGGGGAGAAGAAACCACCAAAGATACAGTAGACGAGGTAGTTAAACCAAACAGTGTCCAAGCCGAGACACCAGAAAAAGCGAGAAAACCAGTGGAACTTAATACACGCCCTCCACCACCATACCCTTCACGTGTCAGAAAGAAGGACAATGACCTGGAATTCAAGAATCTCGTTGACATGTTGAGCAAGTTAGAGATTAAAATTCCGTTTGTTGAAGCTCTCAAGAGAATGCCAAAATATCTGAAATTCATGAAGGACATTCTTTCAAACAAACGAAGTATAGAAACTACGGATATGAGTGGATCACCAGAGGAGTGTAATTCTATCAAGTTATCACCAGAAACTCCCCTTCCCACGAAATCTTGGATGGAACCATCCATGATTATGAAGAATCAAGCTGAAAAGTTCGTGGGAATTAAAGGAAAGGGGTGGAAATTTCGTCATTCTTAATCAAGTTAATTTTAGTTGAACGAGTTGGAGAAGTTTCGTTATCTTGCCTATGAAAATTCACGTCTTTACAAGGAGAAAACTAAGAGATGGCATGATAGGCGACTCCGTCCAAAGGATTTCGAGAGAGGACAAAAAGTGTTATTATACAACTCTCGATTTTCGAACTACCCAGGAAAGTTTAAATCCCGTTGGGGAGGACCTTACATTGTTACGAAAGTCACACCTCATGGAGCTATTGAAATTGAACATCCAACCGAGCAAAGGACATTCATGGTGAATGGCCAGCGTTTGAAGAGATACCATGACAGTGAGGACTTTGGGCGAGAGGAAACGATCCATCTCGTAGAAAGCGCTTAGCCTGAGGTACACGTCTAACTCAAGACGTTAAACAAAAGTGCTCTTGGGAGACACCCCTTGTTTTAATTGCTTTTTAGATTAGTTTATTGCTTTGTAGTGTATAATTTTAAGTTAGTGTATATTTTTAATTGTGTTTACAAGCTAATAGAAGAGAAAGGTAGTGTGTTATTGTGCAGGAAACGAGTTTGGGGTCAAGGAAAATTTTCGAAAAAATTCGCAGGCAGGTCCGGTATACCGGCCAAAAAGCCCGGTATACCGCGCCTGAAAAAACACGTGACACGGGTATGCACCTTGGGTTTATTGCCGAGAGAATTTTTTTTGGAACATGACAGTTCCGGTATACCGGAGAGGCAAAAACCCGTCACACGGGTAGGGTAGCTCGGGTTTTTTGACGAGAAGAAAAATTTGGATAGCTGATGGGTCCGGTATACCGGAGGTTATGGCCGGTATACCGCTCATTGGCGGTTTGTGAAGAATTTCATGCCTAATCAAATTCTTACCTTACCAAAATTAACCCTAGCCCCTCCCACACGAAATTTTCAGACCCAAACACTATATATACACCTTAAAGCTTGTACAAACCTTCACAATTAACACAACAACAACATAAATTCTCTCCTCCGTCTTCCATAAACACAAATTCTTCATCAAATTCATCACACTACACCATTAAACCATCAAATTCATCAAGCTTTCAAGAATTCTTCCAAAATTCATTAAGAAACCTTTCTCTTTCATCAATTCTAGGCTACAACCTCAAGCTAAACCAAATTCTCTTAATCTTCTAATTCATCCTTGGTTTAACTTGAGTTGTGGGTATCAAACATGACTAACAGATATGAAGCTATGGAATACAAGAGAAAGTGCTCTATCCTTGGGAAGAATAAGAAATTGCCTGGAGCCATCATTGAAAAGCATATCACCATTGATGAGGCTACTGAAGAATCAAAAGAAAAGGCACCAGCACAACCACTACCAAAGAAGTTAACTGCTAGAATGTCTATACCATCAAGGCCTTTGAAGAAGATAAAGATTCATGATCAAGGTTCTTCTACTTCTTCCTCTAAAATTGATCATGATCTTCCCCCATGGGCTCTTAAATTACAACACAAAATTGAAAGATTACAAGAAAATAACAGAGAACTTTGGGTGGAAGTTATACAGATGCAATCACAGCTGGAAGATATAATCTTGGAAAGGGATATTGATAAGTATTCTGATCCCTCTGCTTCGGAAGAGGAGGAGGACATAATGGATCTCTATGGCCAGCCAGGTAAGCCATTCTAATTCTTTTCTTAATAGCTTGTATGCATTAGGTAGTTTAGTTAGTTTTAATTTTAAATTTTATACAATTCTTGAGTCTTTTTTTTCGAGTCGTGGGGACACGGCTCACTTTTGAGCTGGGGGTGGGGATTCGTTGTCCTCATCTTCTTTTCGTTTTTGCATAAAATTTAATTTTTTTTAGGTTGAATTAAGGCATAGAATATTTTGAATGTACCTATTTGAGCATGATTTTATTAGGTCAATGATAGTAAGTAGTATGTTTTTGAAAGATGCACAAATTTGTTTAGTTTGCATGTATGAAAACAGGAAATAAAGGATAGGATAGTTAATGAGAAAGCTATGAAGTCACGTTGAAACTTATGGAGAGTTATTTGGTGTGTAGAACGTGAGGTTTGAAATTAGTTGAAAACCCGCTTGTCTATGAACTAATGATGAAAAACGTAACGAAATTCGGTAGTTAGAAAAATGAATAAGGCAGTTCTTTCATGATTAAAACACTTGAAGCCTTTTAGACCTTCTCACCCTTGTATTTGATTATTATTTATCAGTCTTAACCCCTCTGAGCCTTTCTAAAGCCTTTTATTGAAACACATTATAATCCATACCCTTAGTTGTAGGACTTATCTATATGACCCGCACTCGAATCGCAAAACCTGAAGCAAGTTGTTTTAGAGCTTGAGTTTGGGGTGGTGGGTTCATCATTAGTGAACATTGGGTTTTGGGAATAATATTTTTGATTTTATTGATGATGAAATTGTTATTATTGTAACCCTTTGCCGGAGTAATAGTGAATGGAAAAGAAGCTACGAGATAAATTTGCCAACAAGGGCATAAAAAAATATATATAGATGAAAAATAGCGTGATATCTCAACATCAAAAAGAGAATCATAGCTATACAAAAATAAAAAAATTTGATTGAAAATATATATTCGGACCGGCAAAGTGGAATTTTTATATCATCACAAAAGGTTTTAATGGGGATTTATTGGGGATGCAAATCAAAAGCATCAATTAATTGGGTTGAGTGAGAACATCTTCGAGTGAAAACTCAAGCTCTAGGGAGATTCGTTGATGGCTAGTGAGGAGAGAGCCAAAAGCTCACTTTTCGCTATCCAAATATACCACACCGTCCTTAAGCCACGTTATAACCAAAGACCTTAAGATTTCTAACTACTTGATGGAGAAACAATTGAGCTATTAGGTAGTAGGTAAGTGGACCATTGGATGCTATACTAGAACCTATGAACAACCTATAGCCATTAACCTGAACTAAGTTATCATCCTCTCCTTCTGGCATTGCGAAATTAATATGGACTTGAATTTGTGGATTGTTGATTACATGTATATTAAGCATATTTGTGCATTATTTCTTGGGCATTACTGCATGAGACTTTTTAGATATTTTGCTCTAGGATCATTCATTATGTTCTGTTCTTATTCTCCTCCGACTTCTTCTTGTTTATTTGACTACCCTTCTGTTATTTACTTTTATTGTATCGGGACGATACAACTTTGAGTTGGGGGTCCAAAAACTTGGTACGGCCTAGGGTGTGATAAAATATGATATAAATAAAGTGAAAAGAATCACCCTAGACTGAGCACGGTTCTGCAAGTATACAGATCGTATGCAAGTTTTAGAAAATAAGTAAGATTCGTTCCGCAGAGACTACGAAGGTTAGGGGAATCTTATGCAAAAATCAAGTGCAGATAATTAAAGCTAGAACAAATAAAACGCAGAAAAAGTAAAGACAAAGAGATATTTATTTGGTTTTTGATTAAACTAAATTAAGACTAAGAATTTAAAGACAGAAAATGAATTCGAAAGAAGAAGTAGTATGAGAATATAGCTTGAGTCAATAGCATGTAATCCCCACTAGTTTTGCCGTTCTAAACATGTAAGGGTGAATTATGTAGTATTTCAATAATCGGTTCCAATTACGCTAGGTAGTTTTAAATAGGATTTACCTGTGTCAATAAGGCTTCCTAAGCAAACTGTTCCTGTAATTGGTAAATAGTAATATATACTAAACCATAGTGATTATCTAGTTAGGTTGATTTGTCAGATCTAAACCGAATACTAGACGTTATGTGCTAAACATGTAATTAAACACCGTTGTCAACGGTGACCTAACTACTAGATGGTAATTCTATATGGGTGCACTCCACAAGAACACAGAATATAAATCCAAACACATAAACAGAGAATAAAAACAATAATTCAATTTAAAACATAGAATTCCCAAATTAGATAGATGTCAATCAAAACTAGGGTTCATACATATATGCTAAAAACTCAAGCTAAATAGAAATTTAGTTCATACTAATGTAAGAAAAGAAAGAAATTACAAATTCAAAGGTAGAAGAAGACATTGTGATGAACAGCTCCTTCCAGGCTTCTTTTCCTGTGTTGTAAGCTTCCTCTTGGTTTAAGGTTTCACCAAGGATGATTTAAGAGTGTTAAGAGGCTGTATTTATAGTGTATAGGTTGACCTAATTCGTTTTCTTGAAGGAAAGTTTAAGTAATGGACTCCAAGCCCAACTCAAATTCGTATGGAAATAAAGATAATTACTGCTGACTTGTCTTGATCATATCTTCTTCGTTATTGGTCGGCCTTTAGCCCACAAGATACCAAAAGAATCCACACAGAATTATCAACGTCCCTATGAAAGGAATCTTCCAAAATCGGCTCGGTTTGGAGTTATCACCACTTCTTTAGGCGTAGCTGCAGAAATTCAGATTTAAGGCAGCTTTTTCTTTTCCATGATTTTAGCTTTTACTTCCTTATCTTCAATTTCCATGTTTATCTTCTTTCCTTTAGCTCTTTGAACCAACTTGGACTCTAATTAATTACCATATAACTCTAAAACTTCACACTTAAATAAATAATTAAACCCAATATGCTCTAAAAATAATAATTAATTAATTCAAGACCCAAAATAGGAAAGTGCACTAAATCAAGCTAAAATCGACCTATAAACTAATAAATACGCCTAAAATGATGTCTCGGAAATAGATTTTATTATCACAAATGAGGAGACATCAACGGTCATCTATTATCACGCGGTGGAGAATGAGTTACGTCATGAAAGTAAGAATGCGAAATATGAAAAGTTTAGGTGGTAAAGTTCCAAATCTTCCATATCAAGGAAGAGGCAAGTTTAAGCGGAGGAGTACCGCAAGAGCCATAAGACAATATTCGTGGAAGATAACGCGTCAAACTTAACAACGTAAGAAACAAAAGTGCTTCGTGAGAGACAACCCATGTATTAAAATGCTTTCTTAGTTAATTGTATGTTCTTAGTGTAAATTAGTAAGTTTAGAATCTTGTTTTAGGGTAAATTTTTTAGAAATGAGAAGGGTTTGAGTGTTTTTTATGTTTGCAGGTGTTAAAACCCTTGAGTTTGGGGTTCAAAAAGTGTGAGACGGAGATATAATACCCCTAAGTGGTCATTGAAGAAAATACACAACCGGCAACCTATTCCGTTGATCTCGGTTTTGGGCGCTAGGCGGTCTACCGGGGTCTAGCGCCTAGGCGGGATTACACGGGGTCTAGGCGGAATTATACGGTTTTGAATCTCGATGTGTAATTTTGTATATTTAGTAATATATATGTAGTAATTATAGTAATTTTAACTATTTAAGTCAAAAAATTCATCTAACAACACAATAGTAAATATCAAAATACTAAAAAATAAATTATAATATCAACTAAAGAATTCTCGAGAATAAGAAAAATAACAAAAAGGTCTATGTGGGCATGTTTTTCCATTAATCGGCGCCGAGCGACCATTTTTTTGCAATTGATCGGTGCCTAGACGGGCTAGGCGAAAACGCCTAGAATTTTAACTAGGCGTAAGCGGCTGAGGGGGGAGTTGACGCCTAGGCGCGCCTAGGCGGGGAGATCTATAGCATAGCAGGCAACCCGGTCAGCTAAGCGGCAACGCCTGTCCAGCTCTCGGCAAGGCTCCTGGAAAAGATCCACTTGTGCGTCAGCGAGGAAAGACAATGCGCGAACGGCAACCCGGTCACACTATCGGCATGTCGGTCAACTCTAAGCCCCTGGAGAGATGCCACCTAGACGCACTTCAAAGTTGCGTCAGCGAGAAAAGTCAAGACGCGACTGGCAACCCGATCAGATAACCGGCATGCCGGTCCTAAAACTCAAAGCTGCTGGTTTTTTTATACCGACATGCATAGTAGTTGCGAACACGGAAAAAAGTGAAAAAAATTGAGGAAATTTCGAAAGACCATAACTTTGCG
The DNA here is from genome assembly GCA_029959085.1 of Nemophila menziesii. Classification (NCBI taxonomy): domain Eukaryota; kingdom Viridiplantae; phylum Streptophyta; class Magnoliopsida; order Boraginales; family Hydrophyllaceae; genus Nemophila; species Nemophila menziesii. The sequence continues at coordinate 6,863,440 of JARWIR010000017.1, read as the reverse complement.
CTCTTATGTCGGAATTAGCTTTTTCTCGAGCCTATACCACGTATTTTTAAGAGATCTATCCAGTGGAGAATCCAAACGACCTGATAGCGAATATGGAACCTTGTTTCATGCAAAATGTGACCCCGGTTCCTTCAGCGGAAAATTAACCTAATCCTTATAGAAACTTCTTCTTACTTTTCCCTTAACCTCTTACACAAGATACTCCATTATTAACGAACCCAAGCTCTGAAAATACTTGCAAGCCACCATCAAAACACCTATTCATTATCAAATCTTCCATCTAAATATCATCAAAACATAGAATCATATCACATATCCCTCTAGAACACCAAGAAAATCACACTTTAATCAAAATGTTTTATTCACCAAAGCGTAAAGTTTATCCATTAAAACCTCTCCAATAATTTAGATATTGATTACCCAGCTCATAACACACTATAATCCGTATCCATACACCTTCAAGAACACCAAAAGTCAAAAAATTTATCCAAAACTTTTTGGGATTCTTGGAGCTTTAACTTTGAGGTCATTCATGACGGTTGGAGAAGTTAAGAAGAACATGAAGAGAAAAGAGAGTTTGGTTCTGAGGAAGGATTTCCGAGGATGATGTGATAATTTAGAGGAAAAACATGAGGATATGATTAAGCTAAGGAAAATATGAGTTTAAGTTGATGAAACATACATTAAAGAAGATGAATTCAATGATGTATGATCTATACGTCGTGACTAAGAAGACTTCACAACCTCGATGCGATACTAAAAGCGACCGGCCTAGTGTCGAGTAAGATATGTTTCGTTAACCCTCTTGTCATTAGTATTGTGTATTAGATTTATTGCTTATAGAGTCTTTTCGAGTCATGTGGACACGACTTAGTTTTGAGTTGGGGGTGGGCACTCGTTGTTCTCATCCCCGTTTTTTTGTTTTTATCACTTTCGGAAAATTTTAAAAAACCAAATAAAAATTAGTTTAAGAGACGACTTGGTTGCAGAGTTTGTTGAATGTCCCATAAGAAATTCTTTTATGAATTAATGATAGAAAATAGTAGAACTTAGGGTTAGTGTATAACGCGCCTTGAGTTCATACAAACTCTAGATTGCAGATAGAAAAAATTAATGAACAATGCAAAAGAATGGTGCTTGAATTTAGTAAGAATAAGTGGTGTTTAGAACGCGAGATCTAAGAAAGTTGAGAACCCACTTAATTATGAACTAGAGGTGAGAATGGAGCGAAACTATGTAACTAGGAAAATGATAGAGTTAGTTCTTTGATAGCCACTTTAGAACTTTTTTGTGTTCTTACCCGTGATTAATTTATATCCTTCTCAACCTCATTTTTAAGTATTTAAGCCTTTCTTTTGAAGCCACATTACAAGCTTATCCTTTATATGTTAGGACTATACCCTATAACCCATACTTGAATCGCGATGCATAAGACTAGTTGTCCTTGAGCTTGAGTTTGGGGTGAGGGAATCTGTTATTACATTTGTTGGGTGAATTTGTGATGTGCTTGAATGATTATGAACTTTATTGTAAATTTCTTTGCCGGTTTCGAAGAAAAAAAAAGAAAGAAAGAAAGAAAAAAATATGAGAAAATAAGTTAGCATGACACTTCACATCAAAACGAATGTCATGTTTAACTTACAAGTAAAAGATTGAATAAATGTTGAAATAAAAGAGGCGGCAAAGGAATATTCTTATTGTAATCATATTGATAGGTTTAGGTTTATGTGGGGATGCTAAATTAGTGCGTCAAGTGGAGTGAGATCGTATATGAGTGTAAACTCAAGCTCTATGACAGTTTGTTAAAGGCTAGTGAGGAGAGAGCCAAAAGCTCACTTTTCATTATCCAAATGTACCATACCATCCCTAAGCCTACACTAAAACCGTAAAGACCTCATGATTACTAAGCACATAGTGGATGGATTCAGTTAAGTAGAGCGTTCAAAGTAAGTGAAGATTGATGAACATCCTGTAGCCACCTTCTCGAGCTAAGTATCAAGGGTAGCCTTCTAGCATTGTGAAATTAATTTGTTATTGACATTATCTATGTGTTTAATTTTTTAAGATAGGTGTATATGTGAATTACTTCTTAAGTTATACTATATGAGATTTATTTTAAGTTTTTCTTTAAGTACTATTCTTTAGATTCTGCAGTTGCTTCTTACCTTAGACCTCTACTAATGTTCTTACGTTGTCGGGACGACAAAGTTTTGAGTAGGACGTCGTGATGTCTCCCTTTTTGTGAGAGAAAAGCACCCTTAAGAGACATTATTTTAGGTTTAAATTGGACTTAGTTAGTTTATTTATTGTCATAATTTGATATAATGCACTCTCTTCCTTCAAATTTGATTTTTTTTATACTTTTAGAGCTTTTGTGCGTTAATTCGTGTTATAGTGTGAAGTTCTTAGGTATATGAAAGTTAAGAGACATCAAGATACAGAGAAAAAGTGAAGTTTTAAGTCCAATATCAAGAAAAAGCGTTAAAGGAGCGAAAAACATCACTATAGTAAAGGTGGATGAGTCTTAGAAACTGGAAAGTCGTCACTTGTAGCTCTTCCCAAGCCCAAATGGTGCAGATTCAGACTTAGTTGTTCAAATAAGATTGATGGGCCTCTAAGTTAGTGAAAAGTTAGAACTGGATTCAGTGGATTTTAATTTCAATGCAAAGGTTACAGCCTTTTTACTAAAGTTGTGTACAACAGTGCATAATTATTAAAACATACTTGGGACCCTTAATCACTTAATTAAGTCCAAGTTAGACCTAATCTGTTTTTTTACCTCTATATAAAGCTTATTAGACCTCATTAACCAGTGCACTTCATTATACTACTTATTTTTAAGAGAGGGAAAGGCCAACAACGCTTGGAGCAGGGAGTAGAAGAGAAGAAGATTGGTCTTCAACAAATCAACACTAAATCATGTATTTATTTATTTATATTATTCTCGTAATTTTTATGTGCTAAATTTATTATAATTTAGAATCGCAATTAAGGGATGAACCCTAGTTATTTAATGTAATATTTCTTTTGAATTTTGGGATTGTTAATGTAAATTAAGTCGAAGTATTTTGTATTGACTATATTCTTGTGCTTGTTTACTATCGATGACTTAGCTAATCAGGGATATGTTTTAGTAATTAGGCTATTCGTTAGTGGCGACGATCATCCGAAAGGGGGGTCTAATTACATAATTAGGATATGGACACGTGGTGTCCGTTATTGAGCCTGGCGGCCTTAACTAACCACGTAACCAATTGGGTATAATCTTAATTATTCAAAAGTAGCTTATAGTCACCCTGACGGGGTTAGTAATACCGTAGAATAGCTTTCTAAGTCTACCCTGATGGGAGTTAGGAAGATATTAGAGTCCAAACTAATAGTAAAATATTGACTTTACCCTTAAACGAATGCATAAGATTGTTAGCTTTGGTGATTCCCTAGCGAGACTCAAGTATACCTCTCATGTTTGCGTAACATCTTAGTACTTAATTTAGGGCCACATTTAGTTTTTCTTTAGATTTACTTTCTTGCATCTAGCATATAAGCACAAACCCCAAACATATATTTCCTTTACTTGTTTTAGAAATCAATTGTACTTTCTATTTAAAACTTAATCATAACCTCGTAATCCCTGTGGAGACGAATTTCCCATATTTATTTTTCTATTACTTGGAAGGACCCGTACACTTGCGGTTAATTGCTTCTATTCTTTTGTGTTGAATTATATCATACGCTAGGAGTGACCAACAACCTGGGATAAAGTTACTAAACATTGTGATATATCTTGTCTGTTGTGTGATATTACAGATAAGCTAGTGGATGGAGTTCCTATTAAGAGTGTTGCACAATCAGCTATGGAAGCGAAACGAGAGGGATCCAGTTAGCTTATAGATTTGTTTATCATCTACCTGGTAGATTAGTTACCATTGAAATTGGTTATGCTAATTCTATACAAGCAATTACAGACACTAGAAGACCTCCTATTAGAAGTATTCAAATGTTACTAAAATATAGTTGGCATTGTAATACTAATTTCAACCTTAAGTTCTCTTTTACTTTGAGAAAAACTAATATGGTGGTTGATTGGCGAAACAAAAATTTGCAGGCATTTTGTTTCCCTTTTAAAAGTGTGCTCTCCCTCCCTCCCATCCCTCCTCCTCCGCTCCAATTAGCCAAACTATATTTATTTGACAACTATATTTAGTGGAATTGATTGGTGTAATAGTTTGGACGTATTTTGATATATTTTGCGTCCACTAAAAAATATATTCATTGATTATCATCTCCAATAAATTATTTTAGTTAAGAATATTAACGATAAATAAGTTAGCTTGTCTGAAAAAAGTTCTACGAGGATTTTGATGTAAGCCAATCTACTATTTTTTTTTATTCCTAAATTTTAGTTTATATTATTAAAAGTAATTATTTTAAATATTTGCCTATTTAAAAAAAATTAAGATTCTTTTTCATTTTTTATATTTATTTTATTTTTATTAAAATATTAAGATATATCTATTTAATAAGGGTGAATTATATATAGGGTCTTGAAGACAAAGATTCTTCTCTATAGAGTATGGTCCAGAGATTCCTTCTTATGAGAGACCTCTGTTTTGACAATTGTCTTTCCTACCCTAACACTAAAAGACAAAGAAAGTGTGATGTCACTGCTTCTCACTCCACTACCACTACCCACCTACCTCCGATCTCCGACCATCGACCACCGACCTCCGACCACCAACCTCCGACCACTGACCACCGACCTCCGACCACCAGTCACCGGTCACCCGAAAAACATAGATTACTCCGAGAATTTGCTGAGTACTCTGTGAATTTGCTGAGTACTCTATGAATTTGCTGAGTACTCCAAGAATTAAACGAATTAAGCGAATACTCTAACGAATTAAACGAATACTCTATAAAATAGTCGGAGTACTCTATGAAATAGTCGGAGTACTCTATGAAATAGTAGGAGTACTCTTTGAAATTAAATGAATACTCTATAAAATCAATGTGCATTTAATACAATTTCATTCATTTCATTCAAACTATAAACAATTTACAATAGATAAATAAAAAAAACTAAACTAAATACAAAGTTGACCAGATCTGGTCAACAAAGGTGATCCAAAAAAATAAGGAGAACGAAGCTGTGTTGCTGAAATGCGGCAGCGTTGCTCGACACTACTGGAGAACACCCCTGACTCCGACCACCACCAGAACGGCGCTGAAAACCACTGATAACCGAGCAGTCCAGATCCGCACCACCACCTGAAGAGCAGCTGCGTGAGAATAGATATTCACACCACCTGAACAACAACACCAAGCTCACGCTCGAAGGAACACCACCACTGCAGCTCCGGCGAATCTTCTTCTCTTCAAATTGGCGTCCAGCTTCTCGAATCGGAGCTTCAGGCCTCTTCGTCTCTTCAAATCGGCGCCCAACTAGGAGATCTGTTCGTCACCACCACCGAGATCCATTCTAGCTACGAGTCTGCACCACACCAGCAAGCTCCATCCCTCTCTTTAAGCCCGATCCACACCAGCAAGCTCCATCAAATCGGCGCGACAACACTTGCAGAACGAACTCCATGGATGAGTGCTCGAGCTCCATTCAAAACGCGATCAGATCTACTCGTCTAGCTGTCGACGGACCTTCCATTGCCGACCTCAAGCTTCGATTCTTCTTCGTGGTGTGAGTTTGTCCTCCTCGAACTTCCATTGCTGGCCTTTGAGCTTCCATTGCCGAGGTGGTGGTGCTCGGTTTAAATAGAAACCCAGGTGGTGGTGGAGGTGTTATGGTGGTGGTGGTGTTATGGTTGTGGTGTTATGGTGGTGGTGGTGGTGTTACGGTGGTGGTGGCGGTTTGGGGAGGCTATGCCCTAGCTCACGTCTGGAGGGGGAAATGGGGAGAAGAGAGAGGTGAGAGAAAGTAGATCTGAAAAATATAATATTATGGTTTCTAAATTAGTATATATAGAAGAAAAAAATATAAAGAGGGTATAATTGTAATTGGGATATTCAGTCTCATGTGTTAAAATCTTACCGAGGTCTTTAGTAAGAAAAGAAGAAAAGTGTGGTTAGGATTTAAAAGAAGGGGTGTATTCATGACTCTAAGTGGCATTTTCTTATTTAATAAATATTAAGCCCTACTTTATTAAAGGTATTATAGAAAATATAATGTTAATTAATAAATTTTCTTATGCTATATTTTAAAGTAAAGTAACTAAATTTTCAAATTTGGGGGGAAGGAATAGGTCAAATCTGAGGTGTTCATTATTATGAAAGGTGCAATAATTGTTATTATTATAAACATGTCAAGGGACTAACCATAATGATGGATGAGAATCATGAAACTTGATAATCAAACAATTTATTTATTCAATTCAATCCATAAACCAGATATTAGTGCAATAACCTATCAGTCCTTTCGTTTTATTCGTTTCCTTTAGTATTCTCTATATGATAAGAGTATAGATCTGGAATATTTTAGGCAAGGATGTCAATGGATCGGATTATTGCAAAAAAATTCAAAACCATGTCCATAACCATTTAATTAATCAAAAACCAAATTTTAACGGATTTATAACGATCAGATTTACTTTTTAAAACCATAACCGAATAATTCGGATTCGGTTTTTTAAACGGATTTTCGAATTTTAACCATAACCTTACTATAACTTTATAAATATATTGAAAATTCTTAAAATAAGATCATAAATACATAAAAAAAATCAAAATATATAAAATATTATGATGATCCTTAATTAAATAATATTTTTGTTAAATTTAATATTTAGATTTTATTTTTAAGATATGAAAATACTTTTTTTATTTATATTATTATAAAAATACAAAAATAGATAATAATAATCGGATTCTCGATTATTGGGTTTTATTTTTATCTAAAACCATAACCTAACGGATTTAAAAATCGGTTACACTTTCAAAACCATAACCTAACGATTTTATCCATGGTTGCATAATTGGTTTTTAATCGGTTCGGATTATCATCGGTTTCGGTTTTAAACCATAACCATTTCCCTCCCATATTAGGTATGGTTGCAAGGATATAGGAGTGGTTATTCATTGAGTATTGGGGATGTATTTAATTAAGAATTTTTTAGATTTTTTATTATTTTTAAGAGCGTAGATTTTATTGTAGTATTAAATTTTATTATTGTTTACTCGTGAAATTAGAATTTTAGGTCTAAGATCACTTTAGATTTGAATTTTCTTTTGTTGAAGAAAAACTTAATTTTAACGAAAAGAAAAAAAACTACAGCCTAAAGAGCGTAAATAAAATTCGATTTTAAGTAAGTATCATAACATTTTAAGCTTGGCCGGATATTAATGAAGTTTTTTTTGGACAAAGCCACGTACGACCTTTTATCTTTAGGTAAAGTGTGTTGGTGGTACCCTAACTATGAAATCTAACGAGATGACCACTCATGTTTTATTTTGCAAAGATGGTGGCTCTTTTTTGATAGAATCGTCAGTTGACCGTTAGTCAACGCCGTGTGGCGCCAACTCAGTGCCACTTCAGCTCCACGTCATTACCATCTGAGATTTTTTCTGACGTGGCAAGGGAAAATTTGTCATTTATCCCTTATAACACATTTATACATACACGCGAACAAATCAAAATGCACACACTAACACACTAAAACACACACATTCTTGGTGTTCTTCATTGCAATTCCAAAAACACAGTGTAACACCAAACTGCTCACTTCAATAGTCACAACATCAAATGTGTTCTTCATTACATTTCCAAAATACATTATAACACCAAATTGCTCAAAAATTACAGTATCACACCAAATCAATGAAATATAGTATAACACTAATGGCCTTGCTCTAGGATGACCATCGAGTAAGGTTTCCTTCAACGGAAGCTTGCAAATCATCTTCAACAAGCTATGTCCAACAACTTCATCTTCAGCAAATGTTTAAACTGCATATAAGCTTCAATAAATTACTCTTTAAACAAGCAGTTATCCGTTAATGTCATTTTCAATATGAATTTCCCAGCAACTCAAGCACATTAGGATTGCACCATCTGCAAAATCCATAGTTTTCAAAACACCAATGTAGCTATATAAATAAAAAAATGTAAAGAGACCAAGTTAAAATGGTCGTGTCTGCATTAATACCAATGATGTAAATGGGCATAATCCACACTAAAGATTTTAGCGAATTAAGTTCAAGAGAGGTAATTAATTAACAATTAAGTGAAAACAAAAATTACCCCTTGAATCCTCTTATCAGTAACTGAATATTTGGAATGCAAAGAAATGGGTAATGAATAAAGCATCAAATTGAAAAACAAGAACTAAGATTTCGAATATATAGAATATACAAATATATGAATGTGTATGTATTACCAAGGGTGTTCTTGATTTGGTTCTTCGATTTTTAATGGCATAGCCAAGCCGGTGGAGAATGGATAGGAGGGTGGTGGTGGGATTCTTGTGAAGGAGAGCGGCTTGGTGTGAGTTTGAAGAGACTTGTTTTTTGTTTTTTTTTTTAATTTGGGATCTTCGATTGTAAATGGTGTAGCCAAGCCGTTGATGATGGTGGAGATATATAGGAGTGGAGGCGGGATTCTTGTGAAGGAGTGTGAATTGGTGTGAGTTTGAAGAGATTTTATTTATTTGGGATCTTCGTTTGTTAATGGAGTGGCGGCGAGATTCTTGTGAAGGAGAGTGAATTGGTGTGAGTTTGAATTTTTTTTTTTGATTTTTTGATTTGGGGATATTCCATTGTTGATGGTTTAAAAGCTTTGAGGCGTTTAAAGTTTTCTTTTTAATAATCAGAGTAAGAATATAGATGTGGCGCGCTAACGCGGTGCTGACGCGACACTGAGTTGGCGCCATGCGGGTTGACTAACGGTCAACTGATAATTTTGTCCGAGGCCGGTCCTGACATTTTTGGGGCCCAAAGCAAACTTTAAAATATGGGCCCCTAAAAAAATCTTAAGTGTATAACAAATTTTTTTTACTTAACTTAATTAAACAATTTTATAAAAAAAAAAATAACAAACTAGCATTTTTGTTTTGAGTTGGGCTAAAGTTGGGCTTTTTTAAATAAAAAAAGGTTGTATTAATACATAAAAATATTTGGGACCCTAAGAGTATTAAGAATTGAGGAGTGCCCAAGGCGATGGCCTTCTTGGCTTCTTCTTAGGACCGGCTTTGATTTTGTCAAAAAAGAGTCACCATCGTCACAAAATAAAACATAAATGACTATTTCATTATATTTCATAGAGATTGCCTGAATCACGAGTCTTATATACTGTGTTGCTATGATACCGCTAGCGTACTTTGCCTATAGATAAAAGATCGGGCGTGGTTTTCGCTTTTGTTTTTTTTCCAACCCCGTTATAATGAAGCGTTTCATACTTTAAATATGGGAATGAAAGAATAATCCATTTGCTGAATAATTGAAAAGAAATCAGTGGTTAGACACGAAGTGGTGTATTTGCTGCATGTGGGATCCATGTGCATGCAATATATAATATGAGATAAATTTAGATTCATACTAGTAATTAAGGATGATTAATCAAAACAAGACCCCATGTGAGAAATCATTGAATTTTGAACACTGGATCTAGAGCTAAAACTCATGTATGAATGAACATTATTATGCATATGATACTAATTAAACTAATGTTCAAAACAGTCAATCACGTCAAAAGAAGACTTCAACCACCTTAAATAGTTTAAAGTCTTCTTCAAAATAATTTTGTGGATAACTAACAATATTTTATTATGACTTCTGATTACTTTTACATTTTTATTAACAGAATATTTATTTTTTGCGGAAACAAAAGCAACATTTATCTAATCCAAATATTATCAAAACTCTACTCTTACGAACATTCGTTTTCGTAAACCCCTTGTGTATTGTGGCTCTCCCCTTGGCGATTTTCGCAATGCTGTTTGCTTGGGCGTTAAAATGTCTTGAGAGTAGTGGAAATCACATGACCGATATAGTCTGCTAGTTTTTCAATTTTCTTTAACATCGATTGACCAGACCGACTTGCCGCTGACGATAGTCTAATACCTTGAATAACCTTAATACTATCAGAGAAAATCGATTTCTTTGTTCCGATGCTAGCACAACATGAGTTTCTACTTTCGATTATTGATGCACAAAAATTCGCACGATAGTGAACAATCCTAACCCCAGACTTCTTGTGTACCACAACAATCCCAAGCCACGTGGCCTCCTACTTGTTCGTAAGGAAGCATCACAAGTAAAATAAATTTCACTTACCAAATTACCATCTGTTTCCGGAAAATGACTTTGACTCCAACACCGTTCGTCACGGCCGAGCCTATCACATCCATTCATTTTCGAACTCCTCCCTCATAACTTTCTCAGTAGCTATAATAACTACTTCTACCTTAATATTTCCTTTCTACTGATACACTCGCATCTTCGCCTTCCAAATATTCCAGAGTAAAATTAACATTGAGACCTTGATAAAGTTAGTAGGCCAGCCCCTATTTTCATATGTTCGTACAATACCAAGAATACACTTACCCGAAGATCCTAACATACCTGCATCAATCCATATTTGCTGCGTAGAGCCCGCCAAAATCTATCGACTAACCAGACTACAAAGTAGAAGATGCAAAACCAATTCTGAGGTGTCTTGACACTAATAACAATTGTCAATTGTAACATGCTTCCATTTTTTAAGATGCTGAAACGTTGCTAGCGCATTCTTGCACCCTTTCCATACAAAAATCCAAACCTTGGTCGGAATATTTCATTTCCAAACCGCATTCCACAAATTAAGAGTAACCATTTCCAAATTTGTAGAAGACTGTGATGTTCCGAGGACGTCCCGCATGGTGAGAACTATATATCTAGTTTTTTTGCGTATTCCCCTAACTTGGAGTTTGGCCAAAAAAACTGATCAGGTTGATCCCGTTGTAAGATTGGCATTTGGACTATTCGAGAAACCCCTGGACTAGGGAAAATATTGTATAATGTCTTTATACCCCATGTATCCCCGTCTCTCCCTATAAGTTGTGAAATGAAATAAAACTCCGATCTCATTGGGTTCTCTTCCACAGACCATGCCCAAATCGAACCACTGATGGTCCTAATTATTAATTGTTTCCTCATTGCCGATCTGAGACATCCCATGTTGATGAATGAAGTTGCGACCTCCAAGCATACTAGCCCATGTCTATGTTTGATTTTGTCCCAGTTTAACGACCAAAAAACCAGTTTTAGGAGAATAGATGCCCTTCAACAGTTTCACTGCCAAAGATCCTGGGTTTTCTAGAATCCAACAAGATATGAAACTAGCAAAGCAGTATTCATCCTCTTGAAATTTTGATAGACCATCCCACCTAACATTTTCTCGACAACCATCTTTTCCCAAGTCACTCAATGAACCTACCAGTTTTCCTCTGATCTCTACCAAGAGTTTGCAATAACATACACCAACTTCTTGCAAAAGGTAAGTGTAAAAGAGAAAATTGACATGTCATAAGCTGGAATCGCCTGCATAACCATTTTTAGCATATATGTATGAACCCTAGTTTTGGTTGACATCTATCTAATTTGGGAATTCTATGTTTTAAATTGAATTATTGTTTTTATTCTCTGTTTATGTGTTGGAGTTTATATTCTGTGTTCTTGTGGATCGCGACCATATAGAATTATCATCATAGTAGTTAAGTAAGCATTGACAACGGTATATTTAACTATAGGTTTAACACATAACGTCTAGTGTATGGTTTAGATCTGACAAATCAACCTAACTAGATAACAACCATGGTTTAGTGTATTGCTATTTAACCAATTGCAGGAAAAGTTTGCTTAGGACTCCTTATTGACACAGGTAAACCCTATTTAAAACTACCTAGCGCAATTGGAACCGATTTTCGAAATACTACATAATTCACCCTTACATGTTTAGAACGGCAAAACTAGTGGGATTACATGCTATTTACTCAAGCTAAACTCTCATACTATCTTCTTCTCTTGCAATTAATTTTATGTCTTTACTTTATTAATTTAATTTAGTTAATAAAAAACCCAATAAAAACCTATTTGTCTTTTAGTTTTCTGCGTTTTAATGGTTCTAGCTTTTTATATTTGCACTTGATTATTGCATAAGATCTTCCTGACCTTCGTAGTGTCTACGGAACGAATCTTACTTATTTATTAAAACTTGCATACGATCTGTATACTTCCAGAACCGTGATAGGCTAGGGTGTTTATTTGCACTTATTTATCTTATATTTTATCACACCCTAGTCGACACCGGATGGTTAATCTCAAACCCTAGTGACTATCTTGTTAGGCAAGCCCTTCCGAATCACTACCGCACACTAAATGTTTATGTGGCGTTTCAATAATTAGATACCCTTCCTGGTGACCATCTAACTACTATTATGGTAACCATATACGTTGGACACCGCAAGAACTGCATATAATACATCAAAGTAGATAAATACAGAGATAACACTACTAATTTCAATTAAATGTAAAAGGAAATCTCAAATTAAAATAGATATAAAACAAGTCTAGGGTTCATACCCGTATGCTAATCTCAAGTTAAACAGAATTAGTTCATACTAGAGAAAGAAAGTAAATTACAAAGGTGAAGTGTTGGAATGGCATGAATAGTGTCTAACTCTTTCTTGTCTTGCCTTCTCTTGATGTAGGATTCCTCTTACTCTTTAGATGATTAGGGACTGACCAAGGATGATTTCCATAAGGTAGGAATGGATATATAATCCCTTGGTCGAAATATGGAGTAATATCCCAGTTAAGGAGTCCCGATCTTACCAAAATTCGTATTCCTAACTTGTAGGACATGATAAACCTTTGTAGATATTAATTTTTTTTCATATCTCCGTAGTTACTTATCGGAGTTTAGTATTCTTTATATGGAAACAACCACAATTGAAAGATCTTTTTGCTCATATAAAAGGACCCTCCTAATTCCTGACCAAAATTCTGCAGCAATTGAATTAGTGGACGTATGTGCAGTTTTGGCAGCTTCTTTACTTTTCAAATATATCCAAACTTTTCCTTTTTTACTTTGACTAAGGGATTTCATTTACTTTTCCTCTTCAAATCAGTTTCTATAGGTGTAATAGCTTCCATATACCTAAGTGATACACAAATAACACACAAATTACGCGCAAAAGCTCATAAAATAGTAAAAACCTAAAACTAGACAAGAAAGTGTAAAATATGAATAAATGGGGAAAATCCTAAAATTAATTACTAAATACCCCTAAAATGATCTCTCAAGTATGGATTAATATATCACAATTAGGGAGACATCATCCACCTACATGAGTTATAAGAATAGTTGAACCTGACTAATGTTTATTTACACATTCACCTTTATTCCTAGAAACATTAATTTAATAAAATAGTTTCATACTTGCATCTCCTTAGCTATTATCTTATTTTCATAATATTTTATTTAATTATTAAACAAAACACTTTTCCTGCTCATATTTTAATCGAAACATATAAAACCATCTATTTTAACATTGGACATGAGTTGAAATAACTACTTAAATCCCTGTGAACGAACTTATTTTACTTACTCATTACTTGTAACGATTCGTACACTTGCGGAGAGTTAATCGTGGTTTTCGAGGTGTGTGCGTTTTTCACATTATTATTTTATCGCACTCCCAGTACAACCAGAAACCCAAGGTAAAAAGGGATAAACCCCACAATTTAATTTATTTCTTGTAGTTTCAATGATTTAGTGACCGATTCAGACAACCTGGCTACCACATGGAAGGTCTCCAGAGTCAAATCACGTAGTCGTGTATTACTATAGTATATATTTAATATATCATGAGTTAATGATTTTGGAATTGTGAACAATAAGATCAAATAAAAACCCTTTTTAAAACTTACAATCAGGGTACGTTACATATACATGCCAAGTTGGTGGATCCTGGGGTGTTATAAAATAAGCAATAAAAATAGAGGAACCACAATACTGCAAGTGCACAATTGTCCAAGTAAAACTCCGATAAATCGGATTTCGTTCGCAGGGACGGAGAATTATAACTATAGTATTAATCAAATAGTGGGAATAATTGCTTAACAGAAAAGTAAAATGATAAAGATTTTTGTTTGATTTTGTTTAAGGACTAAAGATGCAATAAAATTAAGACTAAACTAATTGACTGAAAAGGAAATAATGCAAGTAAAAGGATGTAGACGCAGAGATGAGAGATGTACTTGAGTCTCGCAAATAATCCACCTAATCAATGTAATCAATGTTCTGTTTAAGGGTAGAATTGGTATAGTTATATTAGTCGGGACTCTAATGTCTCCTAGCCCCCTGTCGGGTGGACCTAGGAGCTTTCATAAAGGACTATAAATCCCTGTATGAGCGAATATGCTTCTTCGTATGTAAAGTATTTACCTCTTTGGCTATGTAATTAGTTAAGTCTGTCGGTCAATAACGGACATTACACGGGTATTACTTAAGTCTGTATTCAAACCCCCCTGTCGGATGTTCACTTTTGCCACTAAAGTGAATAGCCCAAATACTAAAAGATATTTTCTAGTTGTACCAAAAATAAATAGTAATGTAAAAAAAAGTAATATCCAATATATAAGACTCAATTCAATTTAAATCATAGAAATCCCAAATTCAAAACATAGTAGGGTTCATCCCTTTATTGTGATTCTCAAGCACTAAGGAAATTAGTTCATAATAAAATAAAAAACTGAAATTAAATAAATAAAATACATTGTTTTCAATTACAGAAAAGAAATTACATAACCTAAGGGTTGAATTGGTTGTTGTAATAAAGGAATTCCTCCAACTCTAGCTTTTCCTCTGTCTTCTTGCTCTGACTTGAAAATAATGAAGCGTAAGATGTAATTCTCTAAAGTGTGTGTGTTAAAATAAGGTCTAAAGGCCTATTTATACTAGTAAATTCAGAACAGGCTTTAGGTTAAGAGTATTAGGTCAAGATATAAAAATCCCAAGTCCATCTTTTTAATTCCCGTAACTGGTGTCCAACCTGTAGTAAAACAGCTGTAACTTTTGCGTATCAACTCCAAATCGACTCATTCTAGTTGAAAAATCTTCCTAACTCATAGATGCTACTTCTCAATTTCACGTCCCAAAAGCTGAATCAGTGTCTAAGTGGCTTGAAAATAGCAATTAGTAACAGCATTCCAGATTTGCAGCTTCTCTAGTCAACTCTTCGGGAAATCTTTTCTCGCCTTTGACTCCTCTGCTTGTTTTAACAATTTAATTCTCACTTCTCCTCCTTGTATTGGATATCTATAGCATCCATGGACCTAAGAACGTTTCACTAAAAACAAACAAATTAACGTACAAAAGTCTATAAATGAAATATCGTAATTTTAAGGGGAGAAAATGCAATATAATAAATTAAGCCTAAAAGTCTATCAAATAAGTCAAATATTCACCTGAAATGATGTCTCCTAAAGACTAATATTTATAACAAAATGGGATACACCATTAATTTGGTTTTTATTTTACAAAATAATCGCAAATAAATTGTTAATTAAATTTGTCATTCTTTTAGATTGGAAGATTTAAATCTATGTAAGTTAGTGGTTAGTTTTTATTTTGGACAATTAAGACGGCCTCTATGGAGCGGTCCGGTGAATTGGATATCCTTAATCTTAATAATCGAGCCTCCATCTACAAGTGTTCAAACCACCATCCAACATTTCGACTGACGTCTCTAGCAACACGATCCACATGGTCATTTAATCGTCTAGGAAGGTAATGGAAATAATCATCCTCCATCCTCTCTACTATCCCCTATAATTATCAAAACTAATTGTATTACCAACTTGCCGTTGATAGTAACCTAATATCTTGTATTACTTCAATGGTTTCGGAACAATTAGACATGCTCTTTTAGCCATATGTATCTATTTTAATTAACCACAAGTATTAAGTTCGAGTCACAATACTTCTAACCATATACGTGTGAGTTAGCATACACTTTCAAATTTTCCAATCTAATAGAATAGCTAATTTAATTGACGATTTACTTACGGTTATTTTGTATAATATAAAATCAAACTAGGCCTATATATATGTAGCGCATTCTGACGGTTAGTTTAAAAATAAGTAATGCTGGGTATCATCCAAAAATCCATCACCTAAACATCACCCATGATGTGGCGGTTAGGTGGACCAATAATGGAATAGAGAGAAAAAAGTAAATCTGGAAAGAGAAAAATCATTATTGGTCCACCTAACCGCCACATCATGGGTGATGTTTAGGTGATAACTTTTTGGGTGATACCCAGCATTACTCTTTAAAAATATATTAATTTGTTTTTTTTTCATAGCCAAAATAATTAGCTCAGGATATACTAAATATATAATATGATAATACACTCCTACATAATCTGATTCTAGCGACCATCCAGGCGGTCACCTGAGTTACCTAATTTGGTCGCTAGAAGTATCAGCTGTGGTCGCCAAAACTTAATCGATACTGCCTAGTCGTTGGAGGTAACTTTCAGCGACCACCCTTGTGTATTAACGACCGTGTACAACCAGCGACCACTCTAGTGGTCGGCAGAGGTAATCTTGATTAGAAACCACTTCACATTTGATAGTTATCATATACCTTTACCGACCACCAAGGTGGTCACAAAAGGGTTAATCAAATTATCGACCACCAAGTCGGTCGCTAGAAGTATTAAAATAAAAAAACGTTTAATTTACAAAATGATTAAAACAAAAGTTTTGGTAAAATAAAAGTTTGATTACATACTAAACTACGGAAAAATAAAGTAAAATTAAATTACAAATTTACCAAATAAAAATTGTTACAAACTGGAGTAATAGTCTGAATAAAATAGAATGCAGTTTGAATAATAATAAAGTCAGCGGGAGGAAGTTCTATTTGTAGACTGGGTCTCGTCATCATCATCCTCATATTTGAGTCTCAAACGTCTTGGCGATGATACTCCCGTGCGTGGATTTATCGGTTGTGGATTATGCGACTGTGATGGTCCGGGTGGAATGATTTCCAACTAAGCGTTACCCTGCTGTAACATTAGCTGGTTGATTTGTCCAACAAGATGTAAATTGTTCTCTTGAGTAAGGACCAGTTAATCAGCGTGGCTCTATTTTGGGCTCCGGCTGGGATGTAGTGTGGCTAAAATCATTCACGGTCGCGACTATCTTTGGGAAGGTATCAATAATCAATTTTGGAGTCACGATCGAATTTGGGTCGTGACTCCACGTTTTCCATTGACTCTGTGTTTTCCACTGACTCAATGTTGGAATAACAAACCCAAATCCGGGTTTCCAACCCTTTCGTGCGGGAACCTATACGCTCATATCCCACCTCGGTCATAGTCTAGATTCGATTTCCTTGGTCAATGACTGTGACGATGGGGTCGATGACCCGGAGACATCACATGTAGACTCAAAATCTTGATCGATCCTTGATCTCAAATCAAGCTATAAGTAGAAAAAAATTGTTAGTCAAGAAGATAACAAATATTTCATTACACACAAAAATCTAACTTACATCGCACTGGTGGAAGAGATCATCCTCTTCTTTCATCCAATTTTGTTGTAAAATTCAATTATCTTGGGCTTCCTCTTCGACCTATGAGTTGAGGGTGTAGGTGTGTGAGCGTCGGGATTGGCCCATGTCTCCGGTCAAAACTCTGCGCTTTCCTCTTTGGGGTTCTATAAAACAATATATCACGAGTTAATACTACAAATATTTCTTTTACAAACCAAATAATGAAAAAATACGATAAACATTACCTCCAGCAACTGGTGGCGGGTATTTGTAAGGATTGACGAGCCATCACCACTACTGAGTCTGTGCCTATCTCTATTCTTTTTACCCGCAACCGGTCTCTCCTAATTAAATTAATTTTGTTTAAAATATATGTAAAATAAAAAATAAAAATTCAATAATTTTTACCTGAAACTTTTTACTGCCCTAAAGTTGCAACCTTATCTCAAACTCATATGAACTCATATCGTTCAGAGGATGACCGGTCTGTAGCCATTCCTTGCTTATTGTCCTCTTTTGATCATTATATCTAGTATTGCATCTAATGTGAACGTGCAACTCTATGTTTCTCTAGTTTAAATTATTTCTCTAATCATCCATTGGGAAGTATTGCTACAACAAAAACAATCAAAATTAATTGAAACTTTTAATTTGATAAAAATTAAATTAAAAACAACACTTACTTCAAGGTGAGCCCAGATCAAAATTGTTTTGCCCTCTGGGACGTGACTTCAGACAAGATAATGTTTTGGGATATGATCTCGAATGGTATTCCCTATCACCTAAGCCATGTGGTATGTCATATCCCCAACGGGGTTCCACGTGCCTTTTTCCTGTCAAAACTCTACTGATACTAGTCTGCCATAATTTTCCTTAGCCTTCTTTGCCGATCAGAGAATGCTCTTTCCACTCTTCTTAAAAACTTGTTTCCATGTCTAGTAAAGAAATAACCAATTATGTAAACAAATATTTAGATTCGGTAAATTAATCAATAATTAATTACATTTTACATTTACCGTTACAACCTAGGGTAGGATGAGTGGGAACTCTAGGTGGGTCATTACCCTCATTATAACCATTATACCGTCTAGTCAAAATGTCACCCATAATAATTTGTCACTCAATTGATCATTCAAAGAGTTAATTGAGAAGATTTTACTTCAAATATTTTGTAGGTACTAAGTTGTATATTTTACATTTAATATAGTTTAGGATTTAGGGGGTTTAAATTTTGTTTATTTTGTGGAATTACTTTTGTTGTAATATTAATTTGTTGATTCTATGATAGAACGAATTAATATAGGGAACAATTGGAGATTTTTGAAAATAATATAGGAGTAAATGGACAATTTTTTAAATGAATATAGGAACTACAAAAACAATTTTGGAAATTAATATAGGGACCAATTTTGTAATTCCGTATATATAGGCTCTGATTTGCAATTTTGATATATTATATTATTTGATAATGTGAAATGATATAAAGAATAAATGGTGCATTTTTTTAATTAACATAGGGCCTTAATGTACAATTTTCAAAAATTGTACCTTAAGGCCATATATTAATTCAAAAATTGCACTATTTAGCCCATTGTGTATTTTGAAATTCGTTAAGGGAGTTACCGTGCACTTTTTAAAGTTAAAGGAACCAAATTTTGAAATACCCTTATACAATTTTGAAATTTGTCAGTTGAAAACATTACACTTTCGAAAAACACAAATAGCCCCTATACACTTTTAAATCGACAAAAAAAGGTATACAGCTTCAAAAAAACAAACACCCCTTGTACACTTTAATAATTGTCTGAAAAAACCATACATACTTTCGAAAAAGACAAATACCCCTATACACTTTCGAAATTGACAAAAAACCTTATATACTTTCAAAAAACACAAAAAGAACCCATAAGACAATAGAAAAAGACAGATACCCCCTATACACTTTTGAAAAAGACAAATACACCTTATACATTTTCAAAAAAGACAATTTCCCTCATAAAGACTTTTGAAATTGAACAAAAAAACCATATACACTTTCGAAAAACACAAATACCCCTAACACTTTCAAAATTTACAGTGACCCCTATTAACACTTCCTAAATTAACAAATAACCCCAAAACACTTTCAAAAATTCTAAAAGAGACTATATACACTTTTGGAAAAGACAAATACTCTTTATACACTTTTGCAATTGACAAATACCCCACCCCCTCCTAAGAAAATCAAATATTACAAATACCCCCTCTCTCCCTCCCCCCCCCCCCCTTTGACACTTTCAAAAATAACAAATAACCCCCTTAACAATAAAATCCAAAATAGACTAACATATATATATGAAATCATTACGCCGCACAAGGCTTCTCGCGACTATACGAGTAGTCGATAATGTTTCAGCAAGTAGTCGCTAAAGCCACAAACTGGGATCTAACGACTACAAGTAGTCGTTAATAATTAGTCGCTAGAAACTAGTCGTTAGAAGTCAAACCTAACGACTACGTATAAAAAAGTAGTCGTTAGATGTGATGGTGCTATTAGCGACTACTTAGTAGTCGTTAGAAGTTAAGGTGCTATTAGCGACTACTTGCGTAGTCGTTATTAATCTTATTAATTGCCACTACAATGTAATCGTTATTAACTGTTCAATTAACGACTACACAATAGTTGTTATTAACGTACAAATTAGCGACTACTGCTTGTAGTCAATATCGACTACATGTAGTCGCTATTGACTTTTTATTTTTTTTAAAAACAATTAATAATTCAAAATACAATTAATAATAACAATACCAATTATAAATCAAAATGATTAATTCAAATACGAAATTCAACCAAATTCGAGTCAAAGTCAAAATAAGTCAAACCAAATCAAAACAAAAGTCAAACCAAACCAAAATAAAGTCAAAATGTTAATACATAACCCATGAATAAAATAGATAAGTTGAACTAAACACCAACAAACACTAGAGTCCTAATTTGCTGTAAGCCTCATCTTCATCCTCGGACTCGTCTTCATCACCATATTCGTCACTATCTTCTTCACCATCTTCATCACCGGTAGGAGGAGTGGGATCCGCTGTCATAGCCTGGTAGGGGGGCATTCCTTTCTGTGCCCTCAAGTCGTTAATCCACGCCATCACATCAGTCACAACAGCCTGAGAATAAACAGGAGGCTCGGTGCTGGTAGAAAGTGCTTCAGGGCGGGGGTACTGTGGAAGACCGCTAGCTAATCGGAGCTCATTAATTGCCTCCATCACCTCTACATGCTGCTCGGCTTGGGCTGGGGTAGTCGAAGGACTCGAGGCACCCTTCTTCTTCTTTTTCGGTCGACCAATGCCCGGTGTCCAACTCCTCTTTGGCGACCCGATAGCCTTCTTAAAGGTGTTCCTTATGTAGTCGATTTGCTCCTTTTGAGTCATGCCTTGACCGTCGTTTGACTTAGATTGACTTTGAGTCACCTGCTCCTTCATGGCATCCTTTAGCAATAATTGTTACATATTAACAATAAAAATATTAAAATCGATTTAAAATAAAAATATAATTAATAATTTACTATTAAAAAACTTACATCAGCTTTTTCATAGCCCTTCGACCTCCACCGGTTTGTTTTCTTGCTTTTACCCACCACCTCGAAAAAACTGCCCATCCGCGGAATCGGGATTTCTTCTTGTGTCGCCTCATCCCTAGCTACCACCTTCCCCCCGGGATTAAATCCTCACCCTAATTCATTTAAAAAAATAACAAATAAATTACGTAAATAACAAGGCACCTCATAAAGCATATCTCGATTTCAGGAATATTTTCTCGACCCGCTCCACTCTTATTCTTTTGTTTTTTCGATTATTGCTATTTTTTTTCGCTTGATGCTAAAAAAATTAAAATTCAATTATTAGTAACATCAATTATAATTTAAAGAATAAAATTCAAAAAAATTGTATATATATACCGCTGCTTGCTTAGAACCCCAATACTGAAAGCATTTTTTCTCATATCTCATCGGACAACCAATCCTGTTTCTTACCCTTTTTCCAGTAGTCTCTCTTAGTGTTATGGTTATAATCTTTATATCTTATTCTTTTAGTATCGTCCAAGTTACCAGCAATCAACTTCCAATCGTCCCTTCTGTTAGCCTCACCTTGTTTTATTCCCGTTTTAATATTCGACAAATCATCTTTTAAACTAAAATTCATTTTGGTATCTCTTTAAATGTTTTCCAAAACCCCTCATTAGATTAGTTGTGTTTTTATCCTTGAACTTTAGCTTAGATTCAAAATGAACAGCTCCGCGGTACACCGGACAAGTCTTGCGGTACACCGCAGAGTCACGGACCAGAGGAGCGGTGCACAGGATCGCCCGTCAGTAAGCTAGTAAAATTGCACGGTACACCGGATCAAAGGCACGGTACACCGGACCGATGCACGGACCAGGGACGTGGTACATCGAGTAGTCCGTCAGTAAGCTTGAAATCTGGATGAACGTTTTCGCGGTGCACCGGACCATATCCGCGGTACACCGCACGAGAGGGTTTTCTGCACTATTACAAGAGGACAAAGCTTATATCCGTTGGAGATAAAATAGATCCGTTAGAGAGAAGCCTTATGACCGTTGGACCATATTTTCAGCTATAAAATGGAGTTCATTCAAGACACAACTTAAGCCTTCTATCTACCAATCTTAAGAGCAATTAATATTATCATTCAAGGAGGTTTCAAAGGAGCATTCAAGTCATATTCATTGTGAAGCTACTTAGTTCATATCTACTCATTTAGGAGTTAGTTACAAATCTTTTATAAAGCACCCCTAAACACTTTTCCCTTTCCTCTTAGTTCTTGTAATAGATTAAGAGAGTAGTGTGAGCATAGGTTTTATGCTTGGTTCCTTGTGTTGGTGATAACACAAGTGTATTTTCCTTCAAAGGTTTTTGAAGTGTTTGTAAGGGTTTGTAATCTCACCCGTTTAAGAGTTACGAAGATTAGTGGAGAATCTTGCAAATCCTAAGGAGACTTCCTTAGGTAGTGGATGTAGGGAAACCGAACCACTATACATCGTTGTGTATCGTATTCTATCTCTACACTCTTTACATTTCCGCACTCTATATGCTTGATAAAATGCCTACATGAATAGTTTGATAATATTGTCTTTTAGGATTATCTAGTTCATTACTATTTAGTTTACTAAAACAATAGGATTCAAATTAGCTTTTAATTTTATTTACTTGAAATAAAATTAGCCGATTAATTTCTATTGTCCTATTCAACCCCCCTTCTAGGACGCATATAGACTATCAATTGGTATCAGAGCCTAGCTCTATTGTACTTAATCGTTTCTAGAGTTAATACGATATGGATTCTAATCAACCGGAAGGTTCATGTTCTACTAGACCTCCGCTTTTTGTAGGAAAAGACTACTTTGGGTGGAAAAAGAAAATGGAGATTCACGTCAAAGGAATTGATTACTTTTTGTGGCTTGCTATCAAGAAGGGTCCTTATATTCCTTATGTTACGGGTAGTACGGTGGTGAAAGATGAAGATGATTGCAATGATCAAGACATAGCTAAACTCACCAAAAACAACAAAGCTATGAAC
Source organism: Nemophila menziesii (assembly GCA_029959085.1). Lineage (NCBI taxonomy): Eukaryota > Viridiplantae > Streptophyta > Magnoliopsida > Boraginales > Hydrophyllaceae > Nemophila > Nemophila menziesii. The sequence continues at coordinate 6,840,308 of JARWIR010000017.1, read as the reverse complement.
ATCCTCATTAATGGATTAAGTGTCACGGAATACGCTAGAGTTAGTGAATGCAATTCCGCTCATGAAATGTGGCAACTCTTGGAGCTATCATATCAAGGAACGGAAGATATCAAAGAAACTAAGATTGGTCTCTTTATCACTAAGTATGAGCTATTTCGTATGGAGCCCGATGAAGCCTTAAATGCCATGCATCAAAGATTTTCTAACATTGTCAACACCTTGAAGACTCTTGGTCAAGAGTACACCAACAAAGAACAATGCCGAAAAATCTTATTTGCTCTTCCAAGGAAATACAAATCAAAAATCAACTCTATAAGAGACACTAAAGATCTTTCAAAAATGACGGTTCATGAAATCATTTGAAACCTCATGACGGAAGAGCTTGTGCTTGAAGAAGAAAAGATAAGAGATGATGAGGAGAAGAAGATTAAGAAATCTATTGCTTTCCATGCCATGAGTTCCAAGTTGAAAGAACGAAAAGAAAGGAAGGAAAGTGAAGAAGATAACTCACATGAAGAAGAAACTAGTGAAGATGAAGGAGTGGCTATGTTAGCAAGAGATATGAAAAAATTCATGAGATACAAACGCTTTGCTAAGAAAGGAAGTTCTTCCTCACCTTACAAGAAGAATGATAGAGCTATCAAACAAGATGAACCCACTTGCTATCATTGCAAGAAAGTTGGTCACATCAAAACCTATTGTCCTCTTCTTCAAAAGGAGAAACCTAAGAGAGCAATGCATGCTAATATCACTTGGGATACTCAAAATTCGGAGGAAGAAGAAAGTGATAACGAAAACGTCAATCTTGTTGCTTTTATGGGAGAACTTGAAAATGATGAAGATGCTTCTTCGGATGATGATTCCGGTTCAACTCACTTTGCCTTTATGGCAAATCATGAAGAGGTAACTCCTAAATCTAAACTCTCTTTAACTAATGATGATGCTAGTGAACAAGATATTCATGAGGCATTTGATTCTCTTTACAATGATTTTTTAAATTCTATTGAAACAAACAAGGTTTTAACAAAAGATTTAGAATTTGAGAAAAATAGAACTAAAGAGGTTTTGAAAGCTTTGGAAGATTGTCAAAATCTTTGTGATGAATGTATAGATGATAATGAAAAACTTTATCTTATTGAGAAAAATCTTTTGGAAGAAAAAGCTTTGTTAGAGAAAAAGATTGTTGATCAAAATGCCATTATTTTAAAATTTACTAGTGGGCAAGAAAACTTGGATTTGATTTTAGGTTCTCAAAGAATGGCTTGTGAAAAAAGTGGTGTTGGATATGATCCATTCACTCACCAAAAACCTTTGAAAAATGTTTTTGTAAAATCAAAAATTTCAAATGAAATTCCATCTTCTTCAAAATCTTCTATCACTTGCACCTATTGTGAAAAACTTGGTCATGATGCATCTCATTGTTACTATCGTAAATTATTGGATTTGGGATCTCTTGTGCCAATTTGGAAAAGGCCTATATGGGTCTTAAAAAGAAAATCCACTAACCCTCATGGACCCAAACCTAATTGGGTACCTAAAGCTTAAATTATTTTTGATTGTAGGGATTGAGCATCAAGAAGCAAAATATATTGCTCCTTGATAGTGGATGCTCAAGACACATGACCGGGAATCCATCATTATTTACACGTTTATATAAAACAAAAGGTGATAGAGTTACTTTTGCCGACAACACTAAGAAACGCGTTTTGGGTAAAGATAACATTGGTAATATGAATTCTTTACTTATCTCTAATGTGTTACTTGTTGAGGGTCTCTCTTTTAACTTGCTTAGTATTAGTCAACTTTGTGATGTTGGTTTTAGTGTTAAATTTGAAGCATCTAGATGTGTTGTTTTTAAAAATGATGAGTTAGATACTATGTTTATTGCAAAAAGATCGGATAATGTTTTTGTTGTTGATCTTGAGAGTCTTATGTCTAAACATATTAAATGCTTATCCGTGGTAAATGATAGTTGGCTTTGGCATAGACGTTTAGGGCATGCTAGCATGGATTTGATTTCAAAATTATCTAGAAAAAATCTTGTTGTTGGTTTGCCTATTCATAAATTTGATAAAGATAAATTATGTGATGCATGTCAACTTGGTAAACAACATCGTTCATCTTTTAAATCCATAAATAAGGTCATCACCGTTAGGCCACTTCAATTATTGCATATGGATCTTTTTGGTCCCGTTGATGTCACTAGTCTAGGGGGTTCTAGATATGTCTTTGTTGTTGTTGATGATTTCACTAGATATACATGGGTGATGTTCCTTGCTTTAAAAAGTGATGCCTTTAATGAATTTGCAAAACTTTGTAGAAAGGTGCAAAATGAGAAAGGCTACTCTATTACATGCATTCGTAGTGATAATGGTAGTGAATATGTGAATTCTCCTTTTGTGCATTTTTGTGATGAATTTGGGATTGAGCATAATTTTTCGGCCCCTAGAACTCCCCAACAAAATGGGGTAGTGGAAAGGAAAAACCGAACTCTACAAGAAATGGCTAGAACAATGCTAAAAGAACATAGCTTGCCTACATACTTTTGGGGTGAAGCCGTTCATACGGCTTGTTATGTGTTAAATAGAGTTCTAATTAGACCCCTTATTAAGAAAACCCCTTATGAGCTTTGGAATGGTAGACCACCAACTATTGCTTATTTTCGTGTTTTTGGGTGCAAATGTTATATCCTAAACACTAGGGACTATTTGGGAAAATTTGATGCTAAATCGGATGAAGGCATTTTTCTTGGTTATTCCACTAAAGGAAAAGCCTATCGCATTTTCAACAAACGTACTCGTACTATTGAGGAATCTATGCATGTTGACTTTGATGAGACTAATCCGTTTTGTATCAAGAAAGTGGTAGATGTTGATTTAAATGAAGATACTCCACTAGATCAACCCTTAGAATCTCCTACTCAAGAATTAAAATCTCATGAAGAACCTCCTAAGGAAAATGATCAAGTATTAAATGAAGCTAGTACAGATTTACCAAGGTGTTGGAAACATATCAAAGATCACCCAAGTGAATTAATTCTAGGTGATCCAAAAGAAGGTGTTACCACTCGCTCTCGTATTATTGCTCTTTGTGCTCATCAAGCATTCTTATCTCAAATTGAGCCCAAGAATATTAAAGAAGCTTTGTTAGATGATCATTGGATTAACGCTATGCATGAGGAATTAAATCAATTTGAGCGTAGCAAAGTTTGGACATTAATGGAGAAACCAATTGGCCCTACTATTATTGGCACTAAGTGGATATTTCGCAACAAGCTAGATGACACCGGCATCATTACTAGAAATAAAGCAAGGTTAATTGCTCAAGGGTACAATCAAGAAGAAGGTATTGATTTCGATGAAACTTTTGCTCCGGTAGCTAGACTTGAATCTATTCGTATGCTACTTGCTTTTGCTTGTTATATGAATTTTAAACTTTATCAAATGGATGTCAAAAGTGCTTTTTTAAATGGTTTTATAGACGAGGAAGTCTTTGTTAAACAACCACCGGGTTTTGAGGATCCAAAATTTCCAAATCATGTTTTTAAACTCTCAAAGGCTTTATATGGTTTAAAACAAGCACCTCGTGCTTGGTATGAACGATTAAGCAAATTTTTATTAGATGATGGTTTTAAAAGAGGAAATATTGACTCCACTTTATTTATAAAAAGGTCTTCAAAAGATATCCTTCTTGTTCAAATTTATGTGGATGATATTATATTTGGTGCTACTAATGAAAATCTTTGTGAGAATTTTTCTAAAAGCATGCATAAGGAATTTGAGATGAGCATGATGGGAGAATTGAATTACTTTCTTGGACTTCAAATCAAGCAAATGAAGGATGGCATCTTTGTCAATCAAGCCAAATATACAAAAGAATTGATCAAAAAATTTGGACTTGAAGATGCAAAGGAAATTGGAACTCCAATGAGCACATCCACAAAATTAGACAAAGATGAAGATGGTAAAAATGTTGATGAGAAAGTATATCGAGGTATGATTGGTAGCTTACTTTATCTAACCGCTTCTAGACCCGATATTATGTTCCCCGTGTGTCTTTGTGCTAGATTTCAATCCTCTCCTAAAGAATCCCATCTTAGTGCCGTTAAGCGTATTTTTAGGTATTTGAAAGGAACCCTTAGTCTAGGACTTTGGTACCCTAGATTTACATCTTTTGAGCTAATAGGTTACTCGGATGCCGATTATGCCGGTTGTAGACTTGATAGGAAGAGTACTAGTGGTAGTTGCCAATTCTTAGGTCAATCCCTTGTTTCTTGGTCTAGCAGAAAACAAAATAGTGTTGCTTTATCCACGGCCGAAGCCGAATATGTTGCGGCCGGAAATTGTGTGACTCAAATTCTTTGGATGAAACAAACCTTACTAGATTTTGGCCTAGAGTATGATCGTGTTCCCATTCGTTGTGATAACACTAGTGCTATCAATCTTACCAAAAATCCTATTCAACACTCTAGAACAAAACACATCGAAATCCGCCATCATTTTATCCGTGATCACACTCAAAAAGGGGATATTGTACTTGAATTTGTCACTTCGGAAAATCAACTAGCCGATATCTTTACTAAACCTTTACCCCAAGATCTTTTTGAGAAAATTCGGTGTGAGATTGGCATGCAAATTCTCTAACTTTCTTCTCTTGCCTTTTTTGTTTAGTGCTTTTTGTGTATATTCTCTTGTTGCTAATATTTTCTTGATGTGATAGGATCCATTGAAGCTTCTAAATTGTTATCCATTTACTTCCTTAGTCCTTGTTTTACTCAAAATGTATTTTGACCCCTTAAATTTTTCAAAAATCGTATCATTAGTTCTTTTTGTTGTTGACAAAGGGGGAGAAATTTTAGTTAAACTTTTTCAAATGCATTTTGTGAGGGGGAGTTTTTATAAAAACTCTAGTGATTAGATTGAGGGGGAGTTTTTGTTCAAAACTTAATCTTAGGCATCTTCAAAAGTTTATGATTTGTCAAACATCAAAAAGGGGGAGATTGTTAGCCTCACCTTGTTTTATTCCCGTTTTAATATTCGACAAATCATCTTTTAAACTAAAATTCATTTTGGTATCTCTTTAAATGTTTTCCAAAACCCCTCATTAGATTAGTTGTGTTTTTATCCTTGACCTTTAGCTTAGATTCAAAATGAACAGCTCCGCGGTACACCGGACAAGTCTTGCGGTACACCGCAGAGTCACGGACCAGAGGAGCGGTGCACAGGATCGCCCGTCAGTAAGCTAGTAAAATTGCACGGTACACTGGATCAAAGGCGCGGTACACCGGACCGATGCACGGACCAGGGACGCGGTACATCGAGTAGTCCGTCAGTAAGCTTGAAATCTGGATGAACGTTTTCGCGGTGCACCGGACCATATCCGTGGTACACCGCACGAGAGGGTTTTCTGCACTATTACAAGAGAACAAAGCTTATATCCGTTGGAGATAAAATAGATCCGTTAGAGAGAAGCCTTATGACCGTTGGACCATATTTTCAGCTATAAAATGGAGTTCATTCAAGACACAACTTAAGCCTTCTATCTACCAATCTTAAGAGCAATTAATATTATCATTCAAGGAGGTTTCAAAGGAGCATTCAAGTCATATTCATTGTGAAGCTACTTAGTTCATATCTACTCATTTAGGAGTTAGTTACAAAGCTTTTATAAAGCACCCCTAAACACTTTTCCCTTTCCTCTTAGTTCTTGTAATAGATTAAGAGAGTAGTGTGAGCATAGGTTTTATGCTTGGTTCCTTGTGTTGGTGATAACACAAGTGTATTTTCCTTCAAAGGTTTTTGAAGTGGTTGTAAGGGTTTGTAATCTCACCCGGTTAAGAGTTACGAAGATTAGTGGAGAATCTTGCAAATCCTAAGGAGGCTTCCTTAGGTAGTGGATGTAGGGAAACCGAACCACTATACATCGTTGTGTATCGTATTCTATCTCTACACTCTTTACATTTCCGCACTCTATATGCTTGATAAAATGCCTACATGAATAGTTTGATAATATTGTCTTTTAGGATTATCTAGTTCATTACTATTTAGTTTACTAAAACAATAGGATTCAAATTAGCTTTTAATTTTATTTACTTGAAATAAAATTAGCCGATTAATTTCTATTGTCCTATTCAACCCCCCTTCTAGGACGCATATAGACTATCACCTTCTCTTCCAACCAGGTATGTCGAAAAATTTCTATAACAAAAATATTATTTGAATTTAAATTAAAATAATAAATTATTTTATAAAATATTAATAGTTTTATCTTTACCGATAATCTCTTAAGAACTGCGATTTTGTTTTTCCCACGCCATGTAACACAGTGCAATCCTCTCTCGGACAGTTATACCGACCACTTGGGGAACGTGGTGCCCGTACTTGCCGGAGGGATTCCACGTGTCGTCAAGAATGGTGAAATCGACTGGGTTGACTTTCACAGTCGGCCAGATTTTTGTTTGGATTTTGGTTTGGGTCCTTACCCCACCGTCCCCTCCGTGCTGTCTAGTCATCACATCGGCCATCTAACATTTTGTAGTGTAATTAAAATATATAAATAAAAATAAAATAAAAGAACAATAAATTATAACATCACAGAAAAGAAAAACATGAAAATTAAAAAAAAATGATTACAATTATAAATTAAATAAATTAAATAAATTAAATAAATTATCGGCAAGCTTTAACATCCAATATAACACACGTACAATCTGTATTATACAAAAATAATTATATTAGTCATATAGTAAAGTACAAAATATTTTTTTGTTTTAGTATTTAAAAATCTATTGTTATAGTCCCTTTACTTTCAATAAATCATGAAAGTCTATTAATTTTTTTAATATTGCACTTTGGTCCCTTTATTTTTTTACTAAACACTTTTACGCCAAAAAAAGTTAAACTACATGCATTTTTTTAATTAAATATTAATAATTTTAATTTTCTTAAATTATATAAAACCCTAATAATTCCCTAAATTCATACAAAGTATTTTAAAATTGCATGTTAGTCCTTATATATTTTTTTAAACATTTTTAGGCCACATAAACTCAAATTTAATTCCAATTCTTAATTTCATAATAACACTTTTTTTTATTAAATTCCTAAAAAAGTCTAATAAATCCATACAATTATACTATTTTTTTCTAAATCAAGCATCAAATCAATGTTTAAACTAACATAAACTACACCCTATTAACACCTGACAAACTCGGATTTCATAATCAAGCAACAAAAAATTGGTTTCAAAATTATTTTAATTAATTAAATTAATTTTTTAACCCATTTTGCATCAATTTTGTGTTTAAAATATCATAAACAACACCCTAATATCACCACTAACATTCGGATTTAACATAAACATCACACAATCAAAGTAAGAAAAATAAAAAAAAGACATGAAAATGAAACAAAAAAAAGGTTGAATAACCTACCTTATATGCTGAAAATGAAGCTGCCTTGATGATGAATCCATGCCATAGTCATTCGGATTTAAACACAATTGAAAAAAAAGTAGGTTAGAAAAAAATTAATAAACCCTAAGAAATCTTAAGAAATAGAAAGAAAAATAAGATTAAGGAAGGATTTTATTACCTTTGATGTTGATATGGATTGGCTCTTGATGTTAATCGGCTCTTGGAGTTGCAGAAATTGGGAGAGCAATTCGATTTTTGGTGTTTTGAGTAAGGAGTAAATGAGGAAAATGAGCTCTTGGCAGAAGATATAGGGCTTTCTGTCTAGCGACTACTTCATGTCGTCGCTAGATATAGGATAAGTAGTCGTGAGTGGTGTGGTGACTGACACGTGTCAGTAAGTTGACCACCTCAATTGGTTTTTCACGACTACATTGTAGTCGCGAATTGTCAATTGAAAACGCGTGTCCTTTCATGGGTGGGAAAATGGACCGCCAACAATTAGTGGGTAATTAATTCGCTTACAAGCAACTACTTTGTAGTCGCGAGTCATATCTTCTCATTAGCGACTAGTTTATAAAGATGAACTAGTCGCGAAAGGCATTATGTAGTCGCTAATTTTTTTAATTTTTTTTTAACCCAATTCACTTTAGAATAATCCAATATTTTAATTCAATTCCAAATAATCATATAACATAATTCAATTCAACTCCAAACAATCAATAAATTCAATTCAATTCCAAATAATCATATAACATAAGTCAAATGTTAGTGTTTAGTGTATTTAGTCAACATGTAGAGTCAAACTTGAGTGTTTGGGGTATTCAGTCAACATTTAGAGTCAAACTTGAGTCTTTGGGGTATTCAGTGAACATTTAGAGTCAAATGTTAGTGTTTAGTGTATTTAGTCAACATATAGAGTCAAACTTGAGTGTTTGGGGGGGGGGGGGGGGGTATTCAATCAACATTTAGAGTCAAACTTGAGTCTTTAAGGTATTCAGTCAACATTTAGAGTCAAACTTGAGTCTTTGGGGTATTCAGTCAACATTTAGAGTCAAACTTGAGTCTTTGGGGGTATTTAGTCAACATCTAGAGTTAAATGTTAGTGTTTAGTGTATTTAGTCAACATTTAGAGTCAAACTTGAGTGTTTAGGGTATGCAGTCAACATTTAGAGTCAAACTTGAGTCTTTGGGGGTATTCAGTCAACATTTAGAGTCAAATGTTAGTGTTTGGTGTATTTAGTCAACATTTAGAGTCAAACTTGAGTCTTTGGGGAATTCAGTTAATATTTAGAGTCAAACTTGAGTCTTTGGGGGTATTTAGTCAACATTTAGAGTCAAATGTTAGTGTTTAGTGTATTTAGTCAACATTTAGAGTCAAACTTGAGTGTTTGGGGGTATTCAGTCAACATTTAGAGTCATACTTGAGTCTTTGGGGGTATTTAGTCAACTATTTGAGTCAAATGTTAACTGTATCAAAATAAATTCAAATTCAACTCCAAAAACCAACAAAATGTTTTTAAGACAAATAAACAAAAAAAAAAAAAATCTCCTAATCAGTATCATATCCACTAATAACTATAGGTTCATCATCGCTATCAACCTCTATAGGTTCTTCTTCATCCCCATATTCTTCCCATGTGTCATCATCAATTTCCTCGTTTTCCTCAATAACCATATCAAAAGCCAAATCAATACGAAAATTAGAAGGGTCAATCACGATCTCCTCGGTGGATGCCAAGTTCAACGGATCGGAAACCGTCTCGGTGTTCACTAAAGGGATCGTGACACTCGCGTTTTTAGTAGGTAGTGATTCTGCACCCCATAACTCGGGACTCCATCCATGTCTATCATTGAGTTCCCATACTACTTTCCACACTTTTTGTGTTTTCCTTGAATTAATCTCATCGATGTAAAATACTTTTTTTGCTTGAGTAGCTAAGATGTATGGATCTTTTCCCCAAAAAAATCTAGACGTGTTAATAATAGTTACCCCATTCTCTGTCCTCGCGGTACTCGAGTTATACCAATTACACTCGAATAGCACAACGAAACAATCATCATCAAATGTTACCTCTACAATCTTGACTAATTCACCGTAAAACGGTTTTCCTTCGTACATGGTGCATACCCCGTAATCTTGAGTTATGCTGTAGATATCGCCGCCTAGGCGCGCCTAGGCGCCGTCTAGGCGTCAACTCCCCCCTCAACCGCTTACGCCTAGTAAAAATGCTAGACATTTTTGCCCAACGCCTTAGTCGCCGTGGAAGAGGCGTCTAGCCCGCCTAGGCACCGATTAATGGTAAAAACTTGCCGCCTAGGCCCTCCATTGATTTTATTTTACTCTCAGAAATTCTTAAATTGATATTATAACTCTAATTTTAGTATTTTTTATATTCAATATAGTGGTGTTAGATGAATTTTATGACTTAAATAGATAAAATTATCATAATTATACACGCGTATTACTAAATATATAAAATTACATAGCAGGATTCAAAACCGCGTAATCCCGCCTAGGCCCCGCGTAGTCCCTCCTAGGCGCTAGGCCCCAGTCGACCGCCTAGGCCGCGGAACCGAGATCTACAGCATAGATCTTGAGTCACCCTTGTTTCACCCTTTTCACGAGTAACCCATTTAACACCATTCACAACACATGAATCGTACTTATAAACTGTACCATGAGACTTACTAGCCAATGAAATCATCTCACTTGTAGCAAATGCATCACCTTCTTTTTCCATTTCATAAACCCACAAGCATAAACAACTATAACAATGTTGTCTAAAATGGAATCCTAATTTGGTATTTGAATGGATCTTTACCTTATGTATAAACCAATCTCAGAAATTTTGTCGGTGTTTCCTAACTTTATCAGCTACAGGACCCGATAGCATGGCTTTGTGTTCTCTGCTCATTTGATGAGCAAATTGAATACATTCTGAGGTTCACTAGCAAACTCAGGATGTAACTGGACAAATCTCTTCCAACTATCGCCATCAACTGGATGACGCAACAAATCTGGATTTGTACTCTTCCTTGTGCGGCGCCAAATCATATTTTCGGCAGTGTGTCTCGAAGCATAAAGTCGCTGCAACCTAGGGGCAATCGGGAAATATCAGAGTTTCTTATGCGCTACTTTCTGACCCTTCTTCGGGTCTCATCTGGATTCACTACATACTGGACACTTATCGAGGGAGTCATTCTCCTTGTAAAATAATGCACAATCGGTCACGCAAACATCGATGGTATTGTACCCCATACCTAAACTTTTTATCTTTTTGTTGCACTCCTCGTATGACTCGGGCAAGGTATGAGGTTTGGGCAACACACGACACAGAAGATCACGCAACTCGGTGAAAGACGTGTTAGTCCACTTGTTCTTCACCTTCACGTGCATTAGCTTCGCAATGAAATTTAATGAACTCATTACTGTACAACCAGGGTATAACTCGGTCTCTGATTCGGAAAATATCGTTTCGAATTTGCCACGTGCTGAACTGTTCGAGTCTATCATCTCGGTGTCACCCGAATGACCACCGCCCTCATAATTAGGTCTCAAATCTTCGTAGACATCCAACATTTCATTTTCTTCATATCGAGTCTAGGGAATTTCTTCATTCTCACCATGCTTTGTCCAAATCTCATACGTGGACAAAAACCCAAATTGTAAAAGATGTGCCCTAACTTTGGCCACTGTAAACCGACGATAATTCGAACACTCATTACACGGACAAAACATAGTTTCTTCAGGATCTTTATTTTTTTGAGAAAAAGCGATAAATTCTTCTATATCCTTAACAAATTCACGCGAAACTTTATGAGCGGAAGCAATCCAACTTTTATCAATACCCGAAGCCATAATCAACTACTCCAATATAAAAGAATACAACATAAGTGTCTCATAAATATAATGAAAAAAATTATTACATCACCAATTAAATACATAAAAATAAAATGAAAAGGAAGATTATACATCACCAATTAAATACATAAATATAAAATGAAAAAATTATTACATCACCAATTAAATACATGAAAAAAAAATGAAAAAAAAATTATTACATCACCAATTAAATAAATAAATATAAAATTAAAAGCATACAAATTATTACATCACCAAATAAATGCATAAATATAAAATTAAAAGCATACAAAATATAACATCACCAAATGAATACATAAATATAAAATGAAAAGCATACAAAATATTACATCACTAAATAAATATATATCCCATTTATGCATTTATTTCTCATACAATATATAATATATCATATGAAATTATAAGATGTTTAGAGATACAGAGTAATACAATATATTTAGCATTAAATATACAATTGTAATCAAATGAAAAAGAGATGAAATTTTTTTTATAGAACAAAAAATACCTACTTTTGGGAAATTTAGAAGGAAAAATTGATAATTGAGGAGGTCCCACTATGGGTGAGCATGGTTCGGTTCGTCTCGGTTTTTGGCTAAAACCGGAACCAAACCGAATATTTCGGTTTTCTATAATTTAATAACCAAACCGGGTGGTTCGCATTTGGTTCCACATTCGGTTTTTGGTTCCGAATTAGTTCGTTTCGGTTCGGTTTTGGTTCTCTTCGAATTCGGATGCATGGTCAATAATATTTTCACCCAATTTCTTGAAATACATTGTCCAATAGACACTAATATTCCAATATTATTATGCTACTATTACTTGTCTATGGGCTATTAATATATCAATTAAATATAAATTTATAACCTAAAAATACTTATCTTTAATTTACAATAGTACAAAAAATTTAAATCTACTATTTCCTATTTCATACAATCATGATTTATAAAATCAATCAAGTAATGAATACTTATAATCTCAAGTGATATAAAAAAAAATTCACTAATAGCACCATCGAATAGTATAACTAAAAATTCATGTAGATGATAAATTCTTAAACAAAAGTTTTTATCACATAATTCTTATAAAAGAAGTTCACATAATCCCTATTTTTTCCTTCGTTAGTTCGGTTTTTAGATAGTAAATCGAACCGAACCAAAAAATTCGGTTTTTGACAAATAAAAAACCGAACCATTTGGTTATTCGGTTTTTGGTTATTTTGGTTCGGTTTTTTCTGGTTTTTTGGTTCGGTTTGGTTATTTGGTTCTCATTTGCTCACCCCTAGGTCCCACGTTGTTGATTGACCCGGGAAAGCTTTTCCACGTGTTAAAATACCTAATAATTAATACTATTTAGCATTAACTACACAATTGTATGCAAATAAAAGAAATTTGAAAGAGTTTTATAGAACAAAAAATACCTACTTTTGGGCAAATTTAGAAGGAAAAATTGGTAATTGAGGAGGTCCCACGTTGTTGATTGACCCGGGAAAGCTTTTCCACGTGTTGAAATGCCTAATAATTAATACTATTTAGCATTAACTACACAATTGTATGCAAATAAAAGAAATTTGAAAGAGTTTTATAGAACAAAAAATACCTACTATTGGGCGAATTTAGAAGAAAAAATTGATAATTGAGGAGGTCCCACGGTGTTGATTTACCCGGGAAAGCTTTTCCACGTCTTGAAATAATATTTGATGATGAATTGTGGGAAAAAATTGGGAGAGTTTTGAGAGAATAGTTGAAAAATTGTAAAATAATGGTGTTTGAGGATCCCAATTCGCAACTTGCTGTAATAAATACGCCACCACTAATCGCGACTACACGAGTAGTCGCCAAAGAATCAAAAGTTGTCGTTAGTAATACATTCTAATAGGGATGGCAACGGATCAGATTATTGCAAAAAAATCCAAATCCATGTCCATATCCATTTAATTTTTCAAAAACCAAACCCTAACGGATTTATCCATCGGATTTACTTTTCAAAACCATATCCGAATAATTCGGATTCGGTTTTTTAAACGATTTCTCGGATTTTAACCATAACCCGGCTCGCGAGGCGTCCCTCACGCAGTAGGAATCCTAATCTTGCCTCGCTCTTGTGACATACCAAACTATAACTCTCTAAATATATTGAAAATATTGAAATAAGATCACAAATACATGACAAATATCCAATATATAAAATGTTATGTTGATCTTTAATTAAATAACGTTTTTGTTACTTCTTTTGTTAATTCTAATATTTAGATTTTAATTGAGATATGAAAATATTTTTTATCTATAGTACTATAAAATATACAAAAATAGATGATAGTAAACATGTTTTTTGTTATTCGGTTTTATTTTTATCTAAAATTTTAACCTATAGGATTTAACCATCGGTTACATTTTTCAGAACCATAACCTAACGGTTTTATCCATGGTTGCATAATCGATTTTTAATCGGTTCAAATTTTCATCGATTTTGATTTTAAACCATAACCATTTCCATCCTTATCTATAGTTGGGTTGAAACTTTTGGCCTTTTGGTAATTAAAAATCAAAAAAATATAAGAAAGATGGACTTCAAAATATAAAAATACATGGATTTTAGCCTTTAGTAGGTAAAATAAAATCAGATTTATATATATATAACGGATTTCGGTTTTTCGGGTTTTTTTAATCTAGAACCATAACCTAACGGTTTTAACCATCTGTTTCACTTTTTAAAACCAAACCCTAACGGATTTAACCACGGTTACATAATCGGTTTTTGTTCGGTTCGGTAATCCGTCGGTTTCGGATTAAAATCGTAACCACTGCCATCCCTACCTTCTAACGACTACATGAAGTAGTCATTAAAAAACCCGAACACTAGCGACTACTCAATGGCGGTGAAAAAATAATTAAAAAATAAAAAAAAACACTAGCGACTACGTAAGACGTTTCAAGGACTACATGATGTAGTCGTTAAGAAAAGAATTACTAACGACTACAGTGTAGTCGAGAAACAAGTCAGGTAGTCGTTAAAGAGAAGAAGTCGCTAATGGTTCTTATCTTTAGCGACTACATCACGTAGTCGTCGCTAGAGATCTGCGCTGTAGTAGTGAATACTGAAATAGAGGGGGGGAAAAGAGATTCTTGACTAGCGGTAAATTATTGGCGGCAACAAAAGGATTGAGAAGTGGTGGAAAAGTTAGAAACGGCGACAACCTATGTGAAGAAGACGGAAAAGGCGGAGACGACGAGATCCTTGCGTAATGGAGAGCTTTTCAGGGAAAAGGTTTTTTAATCGGAGGTGAAAGAGTTAGGGATTAGAATAAAAGAATCTTGAAACCCGTTTCGAATTTTATAAAATTTAAAGACTTCTAGCGATCACTAAGTGGTCGCTAGAGACCAAATATTGATCGTTATAGGTCGTTGGTGAAGTTAGGTAGGCAAATTGAACAACCAAATAAATTAGATAATCGCTGAAGACTATATGAAATCTACCGACCATCAGTGATTGCTAATGCCCATTAATATTAATCTATTCTTTTGTGACTACATGAAACGGTCATATGAGATATGACTGCTAAAAACGTGAACAATAGTGATATACGTTATGATTTCTGATAAATCTTCTCAAAAATTAGCGTGGGACTTATTATAATTTTGGGAACATTACACCCAAGTATTTATATGTTCGGTTGCAAAAAGGTTGAAATTGGCCGGTAGAACCAGAAAATAGTAATTAGTACTCCCTCCGTTTCACTAAATTTGTCCGCTTAGCTTTTCACATATATTAAGATATATAATAAATACGTTCACCATTATAAAAATATCCCTAAGATTGATAGTTGGCCTAGTGGTTAGGCTACTCCGCAGAGACCGAGAGGTCCTGGGATCGAATCTTATCGGAGTCAAAATGATTCCCGAGTCCAAATTGGCTCTCATATGTATCCAAAAAAAAAAAAAAAATATCCCTAATAAAGTTTTAAATTTGAATTGAAAATACAAATTTCAATATTTAATAAGGGTAATAGTGGAAGGAGTAGAAAAAAAAGGTGTCTTGAACTCTTAAGTAGACAATATATTTGGAACATTATTTTTAGTAAATGGACAAATTCAGTGGATCAGAAGGAGTATAAGTTTCTTGCTTAAAATAGCATGAGAAGCAAATTTTCCATTTTGCTAGGCCAGAAGAACATTCGTGGTCTAAACTGAAAGAACATGCCAAGATAAATATGAGTCCATAGGCATGGTTATGATTTGTTAGAAACAATATTGATTAGAAGTGAAGAATCATGTTTGTGGCCACTGTAGTTGCTGGTAGCCTGCCAGACAAGAATTCACATGTTGTGAAACTTAGTGGATGGCGCTGTGAATATCTTAAGCTCTTTATATTTCAAGCTGAAATCAACCCCACAAACCAGACCAATCTTTGTTGTGGACCAGAAGTTCTGAATCTATGTCTTCTGCAGAAATAGCACAAGCTATAACTAATGTCTATGAGTGAGTTCAAGTATTTTGATTAATAATTTAGGCCCTTATAAAGATGGAAATAGTTTTTTTTTTTTAAATTGACAATATTTATTAATAAAAGAATTATCTAACTTCAAAAGAAATTGCTACCTCCCGTAGAGATATTCATTTCATTTTCTTTGTCGAGCATATCAAAATGCAATTCATATAATTGAGTGAGCATATTTGGTTAGAAAGTCATGTAATCAACATGTACATGCATAATATAAAAATGACAAAGCAATCAAACCTCATATGAGCTCCCAAATAAAATAAGGGGTACTTGTTTTTTTTTTTTAACAGTAAAAGGGATGCTACGCATCCCCAAAAAGTCACTAACACATCCTATCCGATACCTAATTTATCAGAAAGTTGAAAAGGTCGAAAAGCCCTTTCTTTTTCCTCCGTTGCCCCGTGTCTAGCTTCCTTTGCTAGTTTATCCGCCAACTTGTTGAGATTCCTTTTTATGTCGTTAAATTGGGGTCCGTTTTCTCTACAGTTAAGAATAATACTACGAAGGATGGGTTGGATGGACCAACGTGCTGCTGACACTTGCTTGATACCTTCTATGACCTCAAGGTTATCCGAAAGCACCATTTTACTGGTATTTCGGTTTGTAGTTTCCAATTCCACGGCCTTAAGTACCGCATATGCTTCTCCTTCAACTGTTGAGTCGCAATCCATACTATATGTGTGGTTAGTAGTGGATTCAGCTTGAAGATTAACCTCAATTACCGCAAGTCTGGTTGGTTCGTGTTTGTTATTGAACGAGGCGTCACAATAATAAAGGATTTCATGTCCCATTGTGTTTACTGTTGGAGCGCTCTCTTCTTCCGTAGTTGGACTTGGGTTCCTGGTGTTTTTCGTTTTGTTCCAGTCTATGCCATGTATTTCCGCCATAAGCTTATTTGTATTTTGTATTATGGTTGTTCCATTGACTGGGCTATTCTCGTGTATTCCTTTCATTTTCCCCTTCCAAATGTTCCAAAAGTTGATCATGATCATATTTTTATTGAGTTGTTCGTCCCAACCGGCCTCTTTGAATCCTTTTACTATTTTTATGAACCAGTCTTCTATTAAGGTATTGCATTTTTTATCGCCCTCCAACTAAACAATTTAATTTTCTTCGGAATATTGGAGTTCCAAATGAGTTTCCATATTGGTGATGTGTGGTCTTGAACTGCCGTTGAGTTTGTCGGGTTTTTTTCTATATGGTCTTCTACCAGTCTTTTGTATCCAGTGTTTGTGTCATAGGTACCATCTTTGGAGAATGGCCAAATAAATTTGTCTTTAACTCCTGTGTTGTGAACTTTGATTCTTTTAATAGTGGGTATGATCGGTTCTGGAAATAGGTTATCTAGTATTTCATTATCCCAAATCATCGTGTCCTTAATAAAGAGTTCGCTAACTTTATTCTGTTTACAATTATTTGGCTTTTCGATTTTCCATGATGTATCTATCCACCTATTATTCCATATATCGATATCTTTTCCATTCCCTATTATATATATTCCATGTTTAACTAGGAAATCCCTTCCTTCTATTAAGCTTGCCTAACTCCAGGTTCTGCTTTGTCGCAACTCATAATCAAGAAAATTACACGGGGGAAAGTAAATACATTTTAAGAGTTCCGCTGCAAGACTGTCCTTACTATGTAATATCCTCCATGCTTGTTTAGCTAGTAATGCTGTGTTCATTTTTTTGAAATCCTTGAAACCTAATCCTCCGATTAGTTTTCCTATTGCAATTTTTTCCCACGCTACCCAATGTATTATGTCTTTCTCCCCTGCATTCCACCAGAAGTTAGATATTGCTGAGATGAGTTTAGTACAAAAAGAAACTGGAAACGAAAAAATTGACATATAGTAATTTGGGATTGCTTGAAGAACCGCCTTTATGAACCAAAATATTTTTAAGGTAAAAATAAAAAATAAAAAATCATATATATCAATATTAATATTAAAATACAAATAGGAAAATAAAAAACAAACACTATTATGTTCTTTGTCTTTCAATTAACTAAATTTACAAGTTAATATTTATCTAAAAAAACAAAATAGCATCACATATATATATATATATATATATATATATATATATATATATATATATATATATATATATATATATAGGGAAAATGACCCAAAAAATCAAAATAATATTATTTTCAGCCCAATAACATCAATGACAAAATTTCTTCCCAATAACATCATTAACTAAATTTTGTCCTTGATGGGAATCGTCCTTGATGGGAATCGTCCTTGACGGGAATCGTCCTTGATGGGAATCGTCCTTGATGGGAATCGTCCTTGATGGGAATCGTCCTTGACAGGAATCGTCCTTGACGGGTAAACATGTAATCTTATAATAGTAAGTTAATGGATGATTCTTTGGGGCAAGTATAATATTATTTTGATTTTTTGGGTCATTGACCCATATATATATATATATATATATATATATATATATATATATATATATTTTGGCAAAAGAAAAAAAACTCTTACACCTATTTTATATAATATCACTAAAATTATATTATTGTATTTATAAATATAAATAATAAATTTTTATAAGTAATGTATAAAAGTATTATTAGCCTTAAACTCAAAATATAGATTAATATTAAAAAAATTGCAATATGTTATAAGTCGATGAAAATTTATAAAAGTATAATTTAAATTTAATATATTAACAAAAATATTAAAATATTAAAAAAATAAGTATATGTTATAAGATTAATTATGTAACATCTTAAAATCTACTGATATAAACTACTAAACTATAATGTCTTAATTCTTATGTGTAGTTAGGGATGACAACGGTTCGATTTTTTGCAAAAATATCAAAACCATAGTTATAACCGTTTATTTTATTAAAAACCATATCCGGACGGTTTTAACCATTAGTTACACATTTCAAAACCATAACCGTATTATCGGTTTCGGTTTTTTAAATGGTTTTGCAGTTTTTAACCATAACTAGATGATAATTCAATATATATCTTAATTTTCATAAAATCAAAGCACACAAATAAAAAAAAATCTTTGAGATATATAAAATATTATGTTGGTCTTTGATAACATTACATATTTATTATTTAGTTGGTTATATCTAGTATTTGGATTTTAGTTTTAAAATATTAATATATCTAATTTAACCTTATTTATTATAGAATATGAAAATATATATGATAACAAACGGTTTCGGTTATTCGGTTTTATTTTTATCTAAAATCATAACCTTATGGTTTTGACTATCGGTTATACTTTTCAAAACCATAATTTGATGGTTTTAACTACGGTTGCATAATTCGGTTTTTTATGAGTTCGGTTATTATCGATTTTGGTTTTTAACGGTAATTATTGTCATTCCTAACTTGGATTTATAATATAAATATATATAATAAATTAATTATTTTTTAAACAAAAATTATATTCATATATTTAAAATTTAATTTACGAGTGAAGAATTTAGCTGTGAACTCTAACAAATCCATCACTTGCCAAGATACTATCTATCTATAGCCAAATCAGAAACCATATATCGATCAACCTGTCAAAAGAAAGCAACTATCAACCAATCATCAAATGAAAAAACAACCCCATACATTGATCAGAACAACTAACATTATAAAGAAAGTGACAAAGGCAATGAATTATATATACATTCATTTTCATGAGGAGTGTTAATTCTGTAATATTATGTCTCTAAATTTTTTGTTTCCCATGATACATCATAAAAAAGCCTCTTGATTAGTTATTTTAACACATCACCACTCAAAATTTATTCGCATAACTTGAAAATACAAATAATATATTTGAAATTGCAATTAGTAATGTTTAATATCCCCAAATGAGGGAAGAATGTATAATGGCTGAGCAAAGATGAGCTCAACCTGAACACATGGCCTAATTCGTGACCAACCAAATCCAAAATAGCCAATATCGAAGGAGCCCAATTATATATTTACGGTTTTAAAAAAAAAAATTACATGTTTATTTATGCCTCGGGTCCACCAATATAATAAATTGTTCAGGTTGGACCCTGTTAGAAATAAAAGGAAATTCAAAGATCTTTTTTAATCACATTAGGTTTAGATAGGGAGTAATAACCGTTTATGTTATTTCTTCCATGTAAATCTTTTAACATACCTAACATTCTAATGATAAAAAGAAAAAGAATTAGAGATCGATAGTTGGCCTAGTGGTTAGGTTACTCCGCAGAGACCAAAAGGTCCTGGGATCGAATCTCATTGGAGTCATTTACTTCGAGTCCAAAGTGGCTCTCTCATGTATTAAAAAAAAAAAAAAGAATTATCCCACAAACACACACCACCACCACTCGCCCAACCAATTACAAGCGATGGTGTAGTGTAGTGTGGTCATGATCACGGGAGATTTAGAGAGTTTTGAAAAATAAAAATTATTTTGAAAATGGAGACTTATCGATGACACCGAGTCTATACGTATTTGTTGGAAAGTTGTAAGTCGACTTCAAAGACCCATTCCTAACCATCGAAAATTCCTACATTAAACGATCATCTTGAATGCTTTCATTCCTAAAGGTTAGAAAGTCCTAAACTTATGACGAAACTGTTATAGGAGGTACAAATTTTTTCGAGATATGGTCTTCCACTTGTGGAAGAGAATTGTCCAGATTCATGCAAGAAGAGAAAAATGTTTTTGAATTTATGATAGACTCTTTATGACAGTAATTATTGTGAATGATTTTGAAGTTTCCTAAACTTCTTTATAAGAGAGGCAGACTTCATCTGCAAACTTAGCAACCACACTAGGAGAAATCTTCAACATCCATGTTAGTCCTAGTGGAGTGAATATGACACTAATCTTGCCTAGTTAAATAAATAAATGACTACCAAAAAGGTTAATCAAACCAATAAGACAAACTCTAAATATGGGTATTATAAGATGTTTCTAATATTTTATTATTGCAGAAATTAAGTGTTACAGGAGTTGAGATACTAGCTAAAGGATGGTAGGAAGCCAAGGGTTCAAGCAAGATAGGAAAATGATCATAGAGCTACGGCTAGGATAAGTATGACTAGAGGAGCATCTATCTAATATCTGAGTTCTCTAAATAAAACTAAACCCAATGGTCAAGCAACTAATAGAACTAAGTATGAAAAAGGTTATCTAAATACTAATATCAAGTTCTAAATGGATTTAAAACTAACCGGGTTAGATAGGTAAGCAAGTAAAATGAATAGATGCTAGCTAGCGATAAGTATAAGATAAGAGAAAGAAGATATGTGAGCGTTTATAGTGGTTCTCTTTTCCTACATCCACTACCTAGGAACATCCTCATAGGATTTGTAAGCTTCTCTACAAAGCTCCTAGATATCTCTTCAGGGTGATATACAAATTGCCACAAAGAGTTTTTTCTAGACTAAACCATAACCTAACTCTCAAGACTTTTACAGGTTAAGTCACTATTTGTGAGACTTTAGCGATTAAATCACAAGTCGATGAGACCCCTATTAAATTTTTACAAGGTTAAGTCTTAAGATTTGAAACTACCTCTAATGTATAGAAAGAGTACCTTAAATGGTTGAATAATATTACAAACAGGTGATTGTGCTCGTTGATGGAAAAATATGAGATGGGCTTAAAGATGAAATACTCCTCGTTGAGTAGATTGGATTGAAGCTTGAAGTAGATACTCCTTGATGAGTTGATTTAGCTGAAACTTGAAGTTGTTATCCTTTTTTAGTAGACGTGATATGAAGCTTGAGGTTTATATACTTGAAAGTACATATAATATGAAGCTTAAGGGTGATTTTCTCTTTGAGTAGATGTCAATGTGATGCCTGTAGAGCTCCTTAATTGACTAGATAGAAAATTTACAGTTGAGTGAAAGTAATATTCAAGAAGTTCTTACTTATATCATATGAAAATCTCCAACAATTATGTGTACTTTTTTTAAGAGGCATGATGATTTCTTAGATTTGGGTGAATATATGATAAACCGAGTTGACAGTTTGTTCCCAATGGCTATACTCCACGCATCGTTTATGGATTACACGGTAATTTCCAAGGTGGCATGAGAACGATATTGTAAGATATGAGGGCGGGTTAACGCTTTTTCGTTGATATCAGGAGTCAGGTTTAATATGGTATGAGCTATCCTAGCTTCATGATGATTTTTGTCCAAACCAGACTTATGATTTGCCAATATGGGATGATGACTTCTCAAAGCGGTGGTCCGGTCTATCTGGTCGACATGACAAAATTGGTTTTGTTTTTTGCATACAAAAATCTGCTATGATGCTCAAATGAAAAAACAATTGTCAAAGTTTTTAGAAATACCATTTTAAGAAACTAATTACATGAACTCGAAAGTTAATTTACAACACATAAAAAGTTATGGCAAAAGAGTTAAAATCTTAATGCTAGTAGGGAATTTTTTTTGCCTAGGTAAAGATGTCGGGATGGGAATGATTTAATAAAGGGAAGTGTACGCAATATATATATGAGCAACTATGTAGTTAAAATCAAGACTTATAAGAAACACACTCAAAGATATGACCTATAGAAGTGTAGGATATGATTAAAGCATCAAAGGTCAAAGGTGAAGGATAATAACTAGGTTTTTTCACAAGTGTCCTGATGAAGGATGATGCATGAAATGAGAGATAGCATGAACACATAGTTATCACTTAATCACTTAATGATTTTTCACATTAAAACAACCTAGAAGTGGGACTATATCCTACCATTCTCCCCCTTTTTTTATGATGACAAATCCTTTACTAAATCATTCTTAGAGTGATATAAAATATGTAAAGGATTTGGGATCCCCTTACAATGTGTATATAATATGTATGAAGTTATGTTTAAGATATGGAGTCTAACTCCCACTTACATAAAGCCTTATGTGTAAGTATAACTAGAATAACCTAGTATGCATACTATATGAACGATCAAGTGCGAGTAGAAAACAATTTAATGCACATCTTTATCCCTATTTGTCTTTATAAAATATAAGGGACTACCTAATCAACTAGGTGACCCTGCTCAAGTGAATAAGAAATAAAAATATTGATCAGATAAAGAAAGATTCACAAAAAAATCAAATAGACCCTAGAATAAATATGATACCAAAAACTCATTTCATGAAGGATATGCAAGCATAAAAACCTAAACATGTTATAGTAAGCATGATGATCACATAGCCTCAAGAAACGTCTAATAAGTATGATATGCAAGTAAGATGATCATAAAAGGATATGATCAAGAAAGGAAAGATCTTACCAATCGAGGTATGCATTGACCAAGAGAGATGATAGCTTCTAACCAAGAGCTTCCATCGAGAGAAAATGCCAATGATATTGAGCTTCTTCTTCGCCTTTTGTATTGTCGTCTCCCCAAGGTGTGATAGGATAACCTAACTAATTTAAAGTCTTGAGAGAGATAACTAAACGCAAGTGTACAATCGTTGAAAGTAATAAAAAGTAAGTATTAATAGCATCGCCTCCATATGGACTAAGTTTGTCCGTCTAAATCGTGTTCTTATGAAATGTAAATAATTTAGTTGCTAACTACTAAAAGACATGATCAAAAATAGAATATTTTTTTGATTTCCGTAAATACTAAGATGCACGAATTAAACTAATTAATCAAACTAATAAACTAAATAGTGAAGAATAAGAGATGAGAGTGCTTAGATCCATTTTGCTAGAAATTCCCTATCCTACAAAGTTGATGATTCTGTTTTCAGGGTGAAATGGGACGTTATGTTAATCGGGATTCTAACTTCCTTCTAACTCCTGTCATAGTAGCTTAGAAAGTTGCCTGACTGTTACTAGAGTCCTCTGGTGAGAGTATTCTACGCAACAGCTTAGCACTACAAAGAATGTAACCTATATGATTATTCGACTAGGCAAGTCTGTCAAGATCACTGTCGTATCATCTATAACTTTCCTAAGATCTCTTCATCATCATTTCAGAAATTAGCAAGTTCCACTTGATCCTTCATTCTCATACTCCATCGATAGTACTGATCCAAGAATTTTGCTTGAAGTTTGTCCCACGACATAATTGATTCGGGTGGTTGACGATCCAACCACTTGCCTGCACTTCCGGTCAAGAAAAACTTGAATATGAAGTAATACATATGCTCGCGAGTGACACCTTGAGTAATGTAGGCATCACATATCTACATAAAATTCTGAATGGCTTGAACTGGATCTTGATGTGCAACTCCATTATAATTACCATAACTCATGAACTGATCAAACATACCTGGACCGGGCTCGAATCAAGCAACTTGAATGACTGAAAGGCGAATCGCTAGCGGTTGAACTCGAAATTGGCCTCTTGTCCTGTAATACCTTGTTATCTACGTGAATTGTTTCAACGTTATGTGGAACTCTTCTAGTACCTCCTACTTGTGGTTGAACTCCTTGGGTAACTTAATTTAGATTTATTGGAATTTCCTTAAGTGGTATAGCCTTTACTCTTGGGATTGGATTCCCATCAGCATCTACATTCACTGCCATATTTGAATTCGCCATAGCTTCTTGCCTTATTGCTTTATTTCTCGTTACATTTTAGCTCGAAGTAACTTCTCGAGATCTGAGAGCATACACCAAAACTAATAATCTGTAAAAGTGACAAACAAAAACAATCGTAAAACAAAAACACAACTAACTCTACTACACTAAAAAAAACACAATAACTAACAAAATAGTCCCAGACAGTGGCGCCAAAAACTTGTCAATTCCTAAGGTGTGGTAATATAACCTTTGAAATTCAACACCTCGAGAGAGATAACTAGCCACAAGTGTATGGATCGTAGACAAGTAATAAAAATTAAGTATTAAGAGTATCGTCTCCACAGGGACAAAGTTTGTTAATCTAGACCCGTGTTCTTAAGAAGTGAAAATGATTTCGTTTCTAACTACTGAAAGGCAGAAATAAAAATGGAATATTTGTTTGGTTTTTCGTTTAAAGTTTAAGATGCAAGAATTAAACTAATTAGAGTGCTTAGCTCGAGTTTGGTAGTGATGTCTCCATTTATGTGATAGAATAATATAGTCATGGAACATCAACTTAGGGGTATTTAGTACTTAGTTTTGGAATTTTCACCCATTTATTTATGTTTTGCACTTTCTTGCCAAGTTTAGGTATTTTGCGATTTTTAGAGCTTTTGCGCGTAATTTGTGTGTTATTTGTGTAGCGCTTAGTTTTTTGTAAGATAATACACCTTGTGATGATGATAAAAAGTTAAGAAAGAAATAAAACCCCTTAGTCCTGATGAAAAACGAAACCTTGGATATATTTGGAAAGTAAAAGTGAGTTGTCCAAACTTGAAGACGTCTAGTATTCTTATTACGTAGAAAATCAAAATGGAATTTGAATAAGTTATTCTATTTTCAAGAAAGTCTTTAAATTTCATACGTTTCGATACCAAGATCACTGGATTTGGAGTTGTAACGAAGAAGTTATGAAATTTACAAGTTCAATGGGCTAACCAGACCACTATTTTAGGAAAAATGAGTTTTAGTTGGATTTGGACGCTAATGCATAGTACTTATCCCTAATTTCATCCAGAATTCTAAATATATCCACTTTTACCTTAAGAGAATCATCCTATCTCAGTCTGTAATCATAATTTAACCTAGAAATCATCAGGAGCAAGTGAGAAGAAGAGAAGAAGGAGTTGGAAGTTGTGCATGTCATTCCAACCCTTTCCGTTATCAATTTCCAGCAATTAGTATAGTATTCTTATTTTGTTCTGTCTTTTGAACATGAATATGATATGTGTATTTTCTTATTTTTCTTTCCTTAGTATGAACGAATTCTGTATAGCTTGAGAATAGCATATTGGTATGAAACCTAGACTTGTTTTATATGTTACTTGAATTTGGGATTTACATTTAAATGAATTTGTAGTGATAGCTTTGTATTATGTTGTTTTATATAATGTTTGTAGTTCTTGCGGTTCGCAACGTATAGGATTACCCCATTATTAGTTGGATTGGCGCCCTGACGGGGGATTCAATTTAGAAACACCACGTAATTGTCTAGTGTGCGGTAATGATTCTGACGGACTTGCCTAACTCGATAGTCATTAGGGTAAATAATTAAACCGCCGATAATTTTCTAGGGTCCCCTTACCCAAGCCCCCTATTTGTGTTGATGATGCCTTCTAAGGTACCATGACGGGAGTTAGAGGGATTTTATGATCCCGACTACTTGTATTTGCTCAATTCACCCTTATACATTGAAATAGAGTCTTAGTAAGATAGGTGCATAATTGCGAATCTTAGCTATATTCTCATCTTATTCCTATCAATCTTAGTTATTTGCATTCATTAGTTTAATATTTATTTCTTGCATTTAGTTCTTATTTAGAAAACCAAATAAATATTATTGTTATTTTTAGTTTAAACAATTAAATTCATCTACACTTATATTGAACACGAGATTGAGCTAACCAGCTAAACGTCTAAGAACGGACTTTTGCTTTAACTACTATTACTTGCAAACGGTTTGTGCACTTGCATAGAGTTATCGGTAGTTCTTATCGAGGTGTGTGTTTTTATATTGTTTATTTATTACACCTTGGGACCTACCACGGTGTCTTATGCTTGTTGGTTTCAACCTCCATGATACAACGACAAAACTATTTAGAAGAAACAGACACACAAATTTTATAAAATTGAGAATGTTGTTTCTTGCCCCTCTCTCTCTCTCTCTCTCTTTATATATATATATATATACATACATAATATTGAATGGTTAATGCTTTAATTTGTTTTTGTCAAAAGAGAAAACCAAACTACAATACTTAGCCGATGCCTCCATTCCTGCAGATTTTAGAAAGACTGCTAGAGAAATAGATAATTGACCCACAGGGACAATCTGAAACATCAATATTAAGCCTATTGCATTTAGAAATTTTATCTTCCACTCCATTGAACCCTTTCCTAACGTGAATGACATTTGACTCCGTGAATCTATCTATCCACCTCCAGGCCACAGTAACCATTGGGAAAATTCTCCAGTTGATCCCTTTCCTAAGATTAATACCTTGAGTAACTTCAAGGTTATCAGAGTAGGAAGAACTACTTCGTAAATTAAGATCTATTGCTGATATCATGGCTAGGAGGATAGCCCAGACTTCCCCCTCCAGAGCACTATTAATTCTCCCCCTCTTCGTAAACTTGTGTTTGACTACACCCTCTTTGTAACAACTATTAAAACTATACTTGCCGGTTCCCAATTATTGTAGAAAGATGTATCATTAAGCCATATGGCTTCCACGTCGTCGTCAAGCAAAGCATTATCCTCCATCCTTTCTTGATTGTTTAAACTCCCCAGGTTAGGTTTTGCCACACCTATATCACTATTGCTGCCAAAAATATGCTTAATAAGGTATTTGGTCTTTTTCATTGATCTCCTAAATATTCAATAGTCTCTTTTTGAAAAAACCCTTAATCCTACCTTTCCAAATGTTCCAAAGCGTAGCAAAGATCGTTGCTGTGACTCATCTGAATCCAAACCGTTCCTAGTGTAGCTCTCAATTACACTTTGAATCCATTCTCCAATTTTACCATTGAAATTGTCCTCAATTTTGCATTGTATCTGTGAGTTGGCCCAGGCCCCTTTGCTGAAAGGGCATTTGATGAGAATATATGGTGGGTCTTGGGGTGTTATAAATATATGCAATAAAAGTAAGGATCCACATACCGCAAGTGTACGGTTGTCCAAGTAATACTCCGATAATCGGGATTCATTCGCAGGGTCGGATAGTTACAACTCATGTATTAATCAACTAATAGAAGTAATTGTTAAACAGAAAAGTAAATTATATAGATTTTTGTTTGATTTTGTATTAGGACTAAAGCTGCAATAAAATAAATTACCAAAATGCTTAACTGAAATGAAATACTGAAAGTAAATTTATGTAGACGCAAAGATGAGAGATGTACTTGAGTCTCGCAAGAGATCCACCTAAGTTAATATAATTACTGCTTCTGTTTAAGGTTAAAGTTGGTATTTAAATATTTTTCGGGACTCTAATATCTCCTAGCCCCCTGTCGGGTGGACCTAGGAGCTACCTACAGTAAAACAAAACCCTTTAAGGTAGTAAGTTTACTTACGGATGTGAAGTTATTTACCTCTTTGGCTATGTGATTAGTCAAGCCTGTCGGTCAATAACGGATATCACACGGATATTACCTATTACTGTAATCAAAACTCCCCTATCAGATGATCACTTCGCCACTAAAGTGAATAGCCCAATTACTAAAACTTATTTCTAATTGATTAGAAAAGAAATAATAAACAAGAACAAAATAATAACCAATATAATTACCCAAATTAGGTTAAATAATAGATCCCAAATTCGAAAACAGAAATTAATTAAACTAGGGCTTCAACCCATTTATTGCGATTCTCAAGTACTACGAAAATTTAGCTCATGTTCGAATTAAAAACTGAAAGGAAATTAATAGTATACATAATTTCTAAAACAGAACAAAAATAAAGAAGAACCTAATTAGAGGAATGAAAAGAGCTGTTGTTGGAGAAAAATAGATTCTCCAACTCCTGCTCTTGCTTCTGCCTCTTGACGCTTTCTCTAAGGATGATTTAATTTGAAGAATAATTGAGAGGTGATGAATAATGAGGTCTAAAAGGGCTTATATAGATGGTGAAAATGGATTAGGTCTAATCTTGGGCTTAATTAAGTAAATAAAAGCCCATGTCCAATTGGTAATTCACGTGACTGTTGTACACCCTTCAGTAAAACGGCGTAACTTTTGCGTCTCATATCCAAATCGCCTGATTCCAGTCCTCAACTCTCTCTAGCTCAAAGGAACAACTTTCACTTTTAAATCTCAAGACCTGAATCAGTGCCGAAATGGCTCGAAATCAGCAATTAGTATCAGCTTTCCAGATTTCCATCTCTTTTAGTCAACTCTTCGGGTGATACTTTCTCGCCTTTGACCTTTCCGTTTGATCTAAGACTTTCATCTTCACTTCTACTCCTCATCTTGGTGCTCCATAGCATCCATGCACCTAAAGCTTTATATTAAACAAAAAAATTAACGCACAAAAGCTCTAAAAATGCAAATAACATAATTCCGAGGGGATAAAGTGTACTATACTCAACTGGCCAGAGCCTTGCTATTTCTTCAGCACTTAAAGGGGAGGTCCAAGGTTAGAATCCCCTCCCTAACGGGTGTAAAGTGAGAGGTACAAGGCTCGAACCCCTCCCTGAACATGGGTTACCTAGTTCTGATTTACCATGAGAATATATATATGGGGAGGTATGTATATCTCCGTGAGATTAGTCGGGTGCGCGTAAGCTAGCCCGGAACCCATGTAACCAAAAAAAAAGTGTACTATATCAAATAAGCATAAATCCCTATCTAATAAGTCTAATTTCTACCTAAAATGATGTCTCCTAAGGGCTTATACTTAGAACAACAAGGGAGACATCAATATGTTTAATAGATTCTGCTTCCATTTCACACCATTCACAGATATCTGATTCAAGACATTTCCTTCTTTTAAGGTTAAATTTAGTGGGGCAGCATTATTGTGAATTTTCTAGATGAAATTTAGAATTTTAAGAGGAAAATTTGACTACCAAATCAAGTTCCCAATCATTCTATTATATCTTTCTCCCTCCTTAGATATCTGACTATTTTTTTGCACTCTTTTTGTACCAAACGATGGTAGCCTGATTTCGTTGTATATTTTTGTCCTTCGTCTCAGGAAATATGATCATATCATCTTTATCTAGTTACAGGATAGGGATTCTTCTGATGTCTGGTATGTCTCTAATTGTGCAACAAAGTATATCAATATTCCAATTAGACATATTCTGCTTAAAACATTCCGCGACCTTATCGAGAGTACAATGTTCTTGTTTATCCAACCTATATCCCCTGTCGATCCAAATTTCATCCTATATTCTGAGTTTTAGGTCGTTCCCGATTTTCCAGATTCATCCTTCTTTGAGGATCTTAAGTCTCTTAAAATGCTTCCCCAACTCCATGAGTGTCCATTTTTACGTTTAGCATTCCACATATCATTATTAGGGAAGTAAATGCCCTTCAAGATTTTCGCAACTAATAAATCCAGATTTTGAAGAATTCTCCAAGCTTGGCTTCCTAGAAGTGCGGGGTTTAACTTTAGAAAGTCTTTGAATCCAACACCTCCCATTTTTCCCCTTTTCGCAATTTTTTACAAGAGACCCATTGAATTCTTTTCTTATTTCCTGAATTCCAACAGAAATCTGTAACCAGACTGATAAGTTTTTTACGAAGTGTGATAGGGAACTCAATGATAGACATTGCGTAGTTTGATATGGATTGCATCACCGCTTTGATTAAGATTTCTTTGCCCCCGTCTGACAAAGTTTAGCAACCGAGCTTACTAACTTATTTAAGAGTTTATCTTTGATATATAATAAGTTAACGATCTTGGATCTGTTGAGTGTCGAAGGGATACAAAGATATATACCCATAGATTCTACGGGCTCAATATAAAATTGTTTTGATATCGCTATTGCTTTTTCCTCCGAGAAACCATTACTGAACATAATTGCCGACTTATTGAAATTAATCCTCATACCAGACACTCGGCAGTATGTAGATAAAATTCCTCTGAATGCTTCAATTTCTGTATCATTAATTTCCAAGAAAAATAGTGCATCATCAACAAATAAAAAGTGGGTAAGTTTGGGAGCTGCTCTAGCCAGAGAGATGCCTTTAGGGTCTGTATGTATTTGGAAGATAAAAAAATAATAAAGAAAAATAAGAGAAAAATTATAAAGGAAAAGAAAAGGAAGGAAAAATCATGTTTGGAATAGGAATTTTTGTAAAGAAAAAATTCACAAATGATTTTGTGTATTTTTTATTTGGCTTAAAAAAATATAAGGACAAAGAAAAATTTATAAACGTATCGTTTTACGCTTATTGATATAAAGGTTCATCAGATATAAATTTAAGAAATTTTTCACACCTTTAACTGAAAATACTACAATGACTTTAACTGGTGATAGGTATAATTTCCACACCTTCATTTGAACAAAAATCCAGATACAATTTGTGATTTCTCATATCTTGAATTTGTTTTTTCCGATAAAAGGAATATGGTAGAGTTATAAACAACTCATCAGAGTCTTGTCAGTTTGACCTTCACCGACTTACTGTCAACCACTTGATAATAACAAATTCATTTCCTAAGTGATTCAATTTTCAAAAATGCATCAACAAACAACTTCCTCTTGTTTCCATAAAGCCTCCATTTCTTCTCTAATTTTAACTTCAATCTCGTGATTTTCCTTACTTGGTTCACTATTTTGTATATTTCGAGCATTTTTTTGTATTTGTTAATAAGTTTTTTGAGCATTACAAAAAGTTTCACGACTCCATCCCATGAGGGCTAGACACGTCGCATCTCTTTTAACCAGAAAATTTTGAATATTGTCCATATTTCTACATTCACTCCATGCTTCTTTAACCACATCTCTACAGTGGAGGCTGTCAAGCCATATAGAATCGAACATAAAATATTTCGTATTACGCTTTGTATTGTAAGATCTTTGTACTATGGAGCGACGGATGATCTGATCAATTGTCGGAGGGCCTTAATAGTAGTATCATTAAATAGATTTTACCATGCATCCGAAGCTAGGCCTCTATCGAATCTTTATTTAACATTCTCGTATCCTTTACGTTTATTAGTCTAAGTGAAATGACAACCCTTAGTAGGAATATCAATAAATTTGTTCTTCTTAATGAACTCGTTAAGTCGTAGCATCCTCTCAAGGTAGGGGGGTGTCTTACCTTGTTTTTTTTTGATGATTTAGAAACATCGTTGAAATCGTGGATGATTCCAACTAGTCCCGGATTCTTTTCTTTCCACTTAGTAATGTCATTAAAGACTTTCTCTCTTTCGTTAAGGTTATTAGGAGCATGTATAACAATAAGGTTCCACGAAGTTGATTTTGATTCTGACACGTTACAAATAATATAACTAGAACATGACATGATAATATTAACTTTAAATTGGTCCTTCCATGCGATCGTTATTCCCCCGGACCTATGAGCTTTTCCTCCAGGGTTCAACACAGACTTATGATTAAAAGGACTCAAAAAACTACAAGACATCACATCCTTACTTCTTATCCTAGATTCCAAAAGACACAAAAACAAAATATTAAACTTCGCATATAGCGCCTTGATCATTTTTCTTGTCAAGGGTGCCATCGCCCCCTTACAATTCCAAATCATGAGATTATCCATTGGTTCCGGTCGGTTTCACCCCGGGCTGGCTGCTACGCTTAATTTGTTTTTGGTTGATGTTTTCCTTACATGCAAAGCCCTAGTACTCGCATCTTCCTCTGTATCATAATCAGACACACCATCCCCTCTCAAATGCCCATCACAATCGGGTGCACTACAATAATAATACTTTTTATTCTACATACCATTGTCAATCACCTCTTTAGTACCACACACATCCACGTACTCATACTCAATAAACTGGTCTTTAATCTCACCATAACTCGCAAGAAGCTTGTCCATGAAGTTTCTTTCTTTGAGAATTTCTCCTATCGAATTCTTTAACATCCTCCAAACAAACCTTCTTAACTGCCAATGGACCCACACCTTTAGACGACACCACCTTCCTCTTCAAATTCTGAGGCCACGTAAATCTCTCTATTTATCTCACAACCCTTATCCTAGGAGTTTTGTACGCTCTTTGATTGAAATTTGTATCCTGACGAGGATGACGGTTAATGTGGATAGACTGTGAGTTTGATGAATCTTCATCAGGTTCATATTGTTCCTTGAAATCCTCCTCATTTCCCATGATTTCCCCTTATCATCCTTCTTCTATTTTTTGTGAGTACTGTTGTTCATTTCTTCAATTACCAAATTAGAACCCTGTAACTAGTTTGCCTCCAAATAGTGAATGCAGCATTTGTTAATGGTTCACAAAACTTTCATCATATTCTTGTCATTCCACGTACTATCAAATATAACCATTGGATGCCTAATTTGCTCCACATTGTCTTCATCGATGAAGCTGTTATAAACTTTATTGATGTCATCCTCTTTAGCATTTAAAATCTCAGTCACATTTTGATTACTAATGATGATATTGTCTCCAAAGTCCCCCATTTAATTTTTCAAAATATTAAACAATGCTGGAAACCTAGCCTTAGTGACTTCAATAGCCTCATTATTGTTATTATACACACACATTAGTTCACCTAAAGCAAGTGCATTCTCCCTCTTTCTTTTGAAAGATTCGCTTCTCTTCTTAGTGCATGAAATACCACCTTCATTATAACCCTGTGTAGTAGATTGATTCTGTATTGTTCCAGTATAAATCTATGTTAACACATTATCTCTACCTCCACTATTTGAGTTATCATCGCCACCATCGTTGTCATTGTTCCTTCTAAAAGGAAAAAAACCGAATAATCTCATCGAAAACTCCCCATCTATCTCTTTTTCTTATCACATGAAACACCTTGTCTTCATTTTGAATCGTAGTCTCTCTATTCCAGTTAAAAAACTTGTGAGAATTATACTCCATTTAGGTCTCACCATGCCTACCGTACATGCACCTTTGTTGTGACCCAGATACCCACATTTGTAACAGAATAAACGCAGATTTCTGTATCAAAACGCTTGATGTCTCCCATTTTATTCTAAATATATGACTATAGGAACATCATTTTAGGTGAATAATAGACTTATTTGATAGACATTTATACTTAATTTGATATATTTCACTTTCTCCCCTTGGAATTATGTTATTTGCATTTTTAGAGTCTTTGTGCGCTAATTGTTTGTTTTTAGTATAATTTTATTAGATCCATGGATGCTATGGAGCACCAAGATAAGGAGTAGAAGTGATAATTAAAGTCTTAGATCGATCGGAGAGGTCAAAAGCAAGAAAAGATTACCCGAAGAGTTGACTAAAAGAGCTGAAAATATGGAAAACTGTTCCTAACTACTGATTCCGAGCCACTTCGGTACTGATTCAGGCCTGGAGATCTAAGAGAAAGTTGATCCTTTGAGTTAGGAAGATTTGAGGACCAAAATTAGATGATTTGCACGTGAGACGCAAACGTTACAACCATTTTACTACAGGTTGTACAATAGTTACAAGAATTCTAATTTGGAATTGGGCTTTTCAATATTTGACACATTATTTATCAATTAAATTCCCACTCCGAATTAGACTAGCATAAATAGGCTTTTAGACCTCCTTTACATATGCTTCATTATTTTTAAAGTTATAGTCTTTTTTTTAACGATTTTTAAAGTTATAGTCAGAGCAAAAAGGAAGAGGAGAAAGCCAGAGCTGGAGAATTCCATTTCATTCAACAACCCAATCCGATCCTTAAATTAGGTTCTTAAATTTATTGCTTTTAATTTATTTTCAGTTTTTAATTCAAACATGATCTAAATTTCTTAGTACTTGAGAATCGCACTATTGGGTTGAAGCCCTAGTTCATGTAATTTGTTTTTTCAGAATTCGAGATTTATGATTTAATTTAAGTTGAATAATTTTTGCTGGATACTATTTTATGCTTGTTTACTATTTCTTTTCGGTACAACTAAAAATAGGTTTTACTAGTTGGGCTATTCACTTTAGTGGCGAAGTGATCATCGGACGGGGTGGTTTGTGTGATGTCCATTATTGACCGACAAGCTTGACTAATCACATAGCCATAGAGATAAAGAACTTCACATCCGTAAGTAAACTTACCACCTTAGAGGGGTTTCTCTTATCGTAGGATAGCTCTTAGGTCAACCCGATAGGGGGCTAGGAGATATTAGAGTCCCGACTTGTATAAAATTACCGGCTTAGCCCTCAAACGGAAACATTAATTATATTAACTTAGGTGGATCCCTTGCGAGACTCAAGTACATCTCTCATCTCTGCGTCTACATATTTTTACTTTTAGTATTTTATTTCAGTTAAGCATTTCAATACTTTATTTTATTGTATCTTTTGTCCTAATACAAAACCAAACAAAAATCTTCATATTTTACTTTTCTGTTTTAACAATTATTTCTACTATTCCAAAAATACCAGTGTTATAACTATCCGTCCCTGAGAACGAAATCCGTATTATTTACACATTACTTGGAACGACCCGTACACTTGCGGGTAGTGTCCCTCTCTTAAGGGGTGGTGACTTTACCACACACCAGGAGACATCTAGTTTTTTGTGTCGCTGCATGGGACGATAGCGTGTGACCCCGGTGTTAATCCTTTAGTAGTTTAATTGTTATTTTATTTTCTAGTTTTACGCTTTTGTTTGTTCTCCCTTTCTCAGGTGTTACAGGTTTGGTGTATGCTAGATAAACCCGAGATATTATTCGGACTTCAAAACAAAAGAAAGAAAGAAGAAAAAGAAGCAAGAGAAGAAGAAGAAATATTAGCCAGAGAAGCAGAAATGGCTAATGTTGACAATCTCAATCCTCCTCAGGTGGAAGTAGATGAAAACGGAAATCCTATAATCGTAATTCGCACATTATTAACAATCAGAATCAAAGAAATCCTCCTCCACCTGGAGGACAAGCTCAACCTCAAGTCTTTTATGATCCATGGTTCGTACAAGGTCTTGAACAAATTCCATATTGTGCTCCTTCTCTTGGTGTTGGTCCTTCAGATATTAATGTCGTAAGATACATACCTGATCCGGGTATGCTAGCTCAATTCCAAGACTTTGGAAACTTTCGTGGAGTAGCTGGAGAAGACCCAATTCGTGCAGTATAGAATTTTAATCAATTATGTGATGCGTATATAACGCAAGGTGTAACAAGAGAACATATGTACTTTTCAAAATGCAGATTCTTTGTAATAGACGCAACGGGTGTATGGAATGATTAACAAGAACCAGGATTGATCAATACTTTGGATGAGCTACAAACTTCGTTCTTTGATCGTTATTATCCGAGAAACATGATATTGAATGCACAAATCGAGTTCACATCATTTGACCAAGAACAAGGTGAATCCGTAGGTGCATGTTGGACGAGATTCCAACTATGTTTGAGAAGAGTTCCAGATCATGGTCTTTCAGAAGAACAACAAATATCAATATTTTATAAAGGCCTTGAAGGTTGCTCAAGAAAGATCTAGACTTACTTTGTGGTGGGGGATTCTTTCAAGTAACACCAGCAAATGCTAAAATTATTTTGAATAGAACAGTGAAGAATGAGTTGGGTGGGAATACTGTGAGAGAACCTATCCAAGGTACATGTCATAGAGAGAGTAGTGCTGGAATTGATGAGAAATTATCTTCATTAGAGAATAAATTGAAGAACACACTTGATCAGCAATTGTAACAGCTTACTTTAGTTGTTAAAGAAGGGTTTTCAGGTAGGAGAGCTGGTGTTAATGTTAGATAGGAAAGATGTTGGTGTTCTAATTGTGGTGTACACGTCAAAGCAACCCAAAATCTGTGATGTTTGTTTCCAACCGAGGGAACTATAATTCAGGTGGTCAAGTTTATCAACCAAATAGAAACCATTCTAGTTTATAATATTCGATTCCAAATGGGGCCGCGAATCCAACTTATGCATATCAACCACGACCCCAAGGTAATAACTATCAACCGAGCCCACAGAACAACTACCAAGGGGGACAAAATTGCAGAAATCAAGCTCAAAGACAACCTCCTTAAGACAATTATAAAGATACTATGAAACAGAAAACTCTACCGGCTCAACCTCAGGAAGGTGCGTTAGATGTTCAACAACCCTTATTTTTATAAAGTGTATTCTTGAGAAGAAAGAAATTAATGTTGCCCGTGTCATCTATAACCTCATCATGGAATTCAAAAAATCCCCTATTCTTTAAAGAAACCTCAAGTTCCCGTGCACCATAACCGCGAATAGTTTAGCAGTAAAGATACCACGCAAGAATGAAGAGGATGAGCCTACAGAAAAAGGGGAAGAATGAAAGAAAAATCAATATAAATTGCCCATGAGGGAGCTGTGAAATTGGGTATAGATCTAGACAATACCTTCAGTGAAGATTAAGGTGCTAGACCGCCTACACGAAAGAAGAAGACAATGAAAGAAAACGAGTTGGAGGAACAAATGAGTTGGTACTCATAAAGAATATTCTATAAAGGTTGTGAAATTTACAATATGCCACCTACACAATGCTTAAGAAAGGAGTCCAACGTGAACGCAACAGTGAAAACCAGCCTAGTGCAGGTTAAGATACGTTTTCCTATCCTTTTCTCATTTAGTAGTGTATAATAGTTTATTTTCTTTATTGAGTATTTTCGAGTCGTGGGGACATGACTCATTTTTTAGTTTGGGGTGTGGTTCGTTACATCATCCCAATTTTATGTGTTATTTATTTTACTGCTTTCAATAAAATTGATTTAGGGGTTGCGTTTTACTGTAGAGTATTTTATATGTCCTTATTAAGCAAGATTTTTAAAAATTTATAATAGAAAACAGTAGACCTTAAGAGTTAGTATAAAACGCACTTTGATTGCATACAAACATTAGGTAATTGATAGGAAAATTTAATGAACAATGCAAAAGAAGTACACTTGTACTTAAGGAAAATGAGTGGTTTGTAGAACGTGAGATCTTAATAAGTAGAGAACCCACTTAGGTATGAACTAGAGGCAAGCTATGTAACTAAAAAAATGATAGAGGCAATTCTTTGTTAGCCATTTGAGACTTTATAGCCTTCTATCCTGTGATTCATATTATCCTTATAATCCCCATTTCTAGACTTTAAGCCTTTCTTTTGTCTCCACAATATAAGCCAATATCCCCGTAGTTTATTAGGCATTTCCATATGACCAACACTTAAATTACGATCCTAAGACTTCCTGTCTTGAGCTTGAGTTTGGGGTGGTGGGTTTCATTATTGGGAAATTACATGGGGGGGGGGGGGGAGGGATCTGTATGTGTTTGTATTTATGCGCAATTGTTGATGATATATTATTTGTAACCCTTTGCCGGTCTTCGAAAAAAAGAAGTTGTCAAAGCAGGAGACAACCGAGAACCTGGTCATCGACTGTTGAAAAAAAATGAAAAAAAAGTATTGATTAAAGAAAAAAAGTATATATATATATATATATGGGAAAAAAAAGTAAACGGCAAGGTGGAAATTTAGAAATCATCTTTAGTGCTTATTGGGTGAATCTGGGGACGCTAAATTAGTGCGTCAAATGGGTTGAGTGGGAAAATATTTGAGTTTTAACTCAAGCTCATGGACAATTGTTGATGGTAAGTGACAAGAGAGCCAAAAGCTCACTTCAAATTTACCAAATATACACACCATACATTTCCGAAGCCTATGCTAATACCATAGAGAGTAAAGTAAGTGGAGCGTACAAAGCGAGTGAGGATAGATGAACACCCTATAGCACCATCTTGAGATAAGAAGTAAGTGTAACCTTCTAGCATTGTGAAATTAATTTTGGATTGATATTATTTGTGTTTGATTCAGCATGATAAGTGTATGCATATATTAATTCCTAGGTTGTACTATATGAGATTTGTTTTAAGTTATGCTTTGGGTATTATTCACTAGACTCTGCATTTTTGCGTTTCACCTAAGACCTTTGTTTTCATTTTACCTTGTTGGGACAACAAAGGTTTAAGTTTGGGGTCTTGATGTCTCCCGTTTTGTTCTAAATATATGCTTTTAGAAGACATCATTTTAGGTGAATAATAGACTTCTTTGATAGACTTTTATGCTTAATTTGATATATTACACTTTCCCCCTTGGAATTATGTTATTTGCATCTTTAAAGCTTTTGTGCGCTAATTTGTTTGTTTTTAGTATAAAGTTCTTAATTACATGGGTGTTATGGAGCACCAATATAAGGAGGAGGAGTGAGAATTAAAGTCTTAGATCAAGCAGAGAGGTCAAAAGTAAGAAAAGATTACCCGAAGAGTTGACAAAAAGAGTTGAAAATCTGGAAAACTGTCACTAGATGCTGATTTCGAGCCACTTTGCCACTAATTCAGGCCTGGAGATCTAAAATAGAAAGTTGGGCCTTTGAGTTAGGAGGATTTGAGGACTTGAATCAGATGATTTGGACGTGAGACGCAAACGTTACGGCCGTTTTACTACAGGTTGTATAGAAGTTACGAGAATTCTAATTTGAAATTGGGCTTTTCAACATTTCCCTCATTACTAATCAATTAAAAGCCCACTACGAATTAGACTAGTATAAATAGGCTTTTAGACCTCCT
Source organism: Nemophila menziesii (assembly GCA_029959085.1). Lineage (NCBI taxonomy): Eukaryota > Viridiplantae > Streptophyta > Magnoliopsida > Boraginales > Hydrophyllaceae > Nemophila > Nemophila menziesii. The sequence continues at coordinate 6,801,279 of JARWIR010000017.1, read as the reverse complement.
TTTTACATACGCTTCATTATTTTTAAAGTTAGAGTCATAGCAAAAAGGCAGAGGAGAAAGCTAGAGCTGAAGAATTACATTTCTTCCAACAACAGCCCAATCCGATCCTTAAATTAGGTTCTTAAATTTATTTCTGTAATTTAGAATAATGAATGTTTTAAATTTATTTTCTGTTTTTAATTCAAATATGAGCTAAATTTCTTAGTACTTGAGAATCGCACTATTGGGTTGAAGCCCTAGTTCATGTAATTTGAGTTTTACGAATTTGGGATTTATGATTTACTTTAAGTTGAGTAATTTTGCTTGATACTATTTTATGCTTGTTTACTGTTTCTTTTCAGTACAACTAGTATTAGGTTTTAGATGTTGGGCTATTCACTTTAGTGGCGAAGTGACCATCCGAAGGGGGGGGGGGAAGGTTTGATTACAGAATTAGGTAATATCCGTGTGATATCCATTATTGACCGACATGCTTGACTAATCAAATAGCCAAATAGGTAAAGAACTTCACATCTGTAAGTAAACTTACTACCTTGGAGGGGTTTGTCTTACCGTAGGATAGCTCCTAGGTCCACCCGAAAGAGGGATAGGATATATTAGAGTCCCGATTAGTATAAAATTACTGGCTTAGCCCTTAAACGAAAGCATTAATTATATTAACTTAGGTGGATCCCTTGCGAGACTCAAGTACATCTCTCATCTCTGCGTCTACATATTTTTACTTTCAGTATTTTATTTCAGTATTTTATTTCAGTTAAGCATTTTAATACTTTATTTTATTGCATCTTTAGTCCTAATACAAAACCAAACAAAAATGTTCATATTTTACTTTTTTGTTTTAACAATTATTTTTACTATTCTGATTAATACCAGTGTTATAACTATCCGTCCCTGAATACGAAATCCGTATTATTTACACATTACTTGGAACGACCCGTACAATTGTAGGTGATGTCCATCTTCTTAGGGGTGGTGATTTTAGCACAAACTAGGAGACACCAACGCTACCCATGCCGCACCTTCTTTTTTTCAACAAAAACACCGGTCTTGATCGGTTTATCTTCGCGTGGAAAATAAATTTGCAAACAGAGAATGCCACATGGCACATTATAATGGTTCTTGATATAGTAAATGTATCGATAGGATACATGGAGAGATGAAGTGTTGCACGCATATATGTAAATAAAGAATAAGAATAATCCCCGTAGAAGCTAGAATGACTCACTATATGAAAGAAGTGATAAAACGTGTAATTATAACCTATGCTCTTTATAGTATCCTTAGGTAGTATATAAAATATGAAGAGAAGATTCCAAAAGTCTTGGGTAACTAAATCAGTCAATAAAAAAGGCCTAAATAGATGTTATGGAGGAGAGACATGCTGAAGTGGATTTTGCCAATATCTTTAGTAAAGACCGTGACGTTATCTATCAAATTTTCCATTCCCACACCAAGGGAGATGGAGTAAATAAAATATGAATAATAATTTGTCAATGGAAGTAGCAATATCCACTCTACTAAATGAGTTATTATCGAATGGGACAAAAGTATCCAACTAATTATAAATAAACCATCTAAAGATAATATCCCCTGCCAACATTCCAAACACCAGACATATATTGAAATAAAAATGTATGTAAGAAGACTTATCTTGAAAAAAGATCAGCGTAGTCAGAGCAAGTATATTAAAAATTTATGTCCGCCAACAGAGATTCCTACCCAAATATCCATAGCTGATGTGATGATTTTCCTTTCTTAAAATAAAAGAATCATCCATTTTACATAAGCAAGTAAAGAGACTAATGCGAGTGGTTCGACTCATAAAATCATCCTGCATGTTAGAAAAGAAGATGTCCCTAGCTTTCCAAAGGAATGTGAGCACCTCGCAAGAGAGAAAATATCCCAGAGAAAAAGGAATCATTCTTTGCATGTGTCTCAATTTCCTTTCACACCGTTTAAACCCATTAGAGACTTCACTAGTCATCAATAATAGTCCCCAAGAGTATACCAGTCTCGCCGATTTTCTAATTATCGTATTATCTATCATTTGTTGGGTCTTAAACCAGTAACAATGCATAAAGCAAGTATAATTCGTATGTATCCCTCTGTCAGCCACAGGAACTTCATAAAGGATGTAAGGAACGGAGAAACCGATCAGCGAACTTGAGCAAAGACGCCATAACGTATACAATGCAATAGAGAAAGGAAACCAAATGCCATTACCCAGGACAACCTTGAAGTAATTCGAAACAAGTGGTTTCAAAACAAGTCATGCATAAAGGTGCATTAAAAGTTTGATGCATGTGTATATAACAACAAGTTAAAGGAGAACGATCAAAATGGAGGCGAGAAAACATATGTACATGCGGACAATTACAAACGGAAATGAAATGAATAAATACACGTACTTCAAATGCGAACATGAGATAAGTTAAGGGAAGGGAAAGGAAGGAATCATCACCTAATTGGAACGAAGAATTGAAGAAGATGCAGCAAATTACTTTGACTAGTTTAGAGAGCATGTTGACTTTCTAGAGCCTAAATGCATTATACTATTAGATAGTAAATTGGTTAATGCTTTAAAGCAATGAATGAATCAAATATTTGAATTGACCAACTATTTATAAAAGTTGAATAGACGAATAGACATCTATTAGAAGAAGTTATGATTTTAAGAATTTGGAGTTGTATATTTTGAATACAAAATATGTTAGTAAAAAACATAATTATTGGGTCAGACGGAATAGTAATGGATCTTTAGTATACACATTAACTACTGAGTTTTACTCTATAATAATGATAATGGCTTACACATGGTAAAACGATTACACAATTATTATGCACGGTCCAGTAGTCAATTTTTTTTCCTTTCTTTCATCTTTAGTATACATATGAATATATATACACCTATTTAATTTCTCCACACTTTAATTACTCAATTTTTCATTTAACTTTAAATTATTTTTAACCAAATAAATATAATATGTTAGTTTTTACAATTAGATTAATAGCGATCAATTTATACTAAAACACATTTGACCAACAAAATATTGATAGAAGAGTAGATCTTCAAAGTAAAAGTATCACTAAAAACGAGTAGACAATATCAAAAAATACAAATGTCAAATTTGTAAAAAGGATTGAGAATGTAAGTATGAACTTTTCTATGTAATTAGTATTTTAAGAGATATAAATTCATTTTTTATATTGTGGATAGTTTACGCTAATCTATGTGTACTTCGATTAGTATAATAGAAGGTATGAATATATCTTTATACATATATTTTTTTATGATATAAATGGTTCAGGTTAATTTTATATATATATATATATATATATATATATATATATATATAAATTTTATAAAGAATATGTATGTTTTTTAAGATAAATCAGAATTAAGTTATCTAATATTTAAGAAAAATGTATATTTTACCTATCATCAAAAAATGTAAGAAAAAATGAGTATATATTTACCTATCATCAAACAATGTAAGGTCTAGTAGCTACATGAATTAATTTCTTAATATTATTTAATAGTAGAATCGTATTTATTAGCCAGTCAATTGTCATTTTGAATTCATTTCTTAATATTATTTAATCATAGAACCGTATTTATTAGCCGGTCAATTGTCATTTTGAATTGCTAAAAAGGAGCACTCACAAACGGCCCCGCAGACCATATTGTCTCAATTACCACTGACCTATGTCCCTTAGAACATGGAGGAAATTATGGCAGCTTTCCCTACTATAAATTCATACAACTCTCTTTTCTTACATCTAATCAATTTCCCACACAATTTTTTCTCTTAAGTTTCCCTTATAAGTCTTTCATAGCAATAGGCTCTTAAAGGCAAGGCTCAGGTGTGGAAGGAAATAGCATTTCTTATAGTTGAAGGAAATTAAGAAAAATGGATATTGAGTTGGTGAAGTGTGAGTGTTGTGGCCTGAAAGAAGATTGCACACAGGACTACATCAGTGAAGTGAAGGCGAAATTCTACGGTAAATGGCTTTGCGGGTTGTGTTCAGAAGCTGTTAGAGATGAAGCTGTTAATAGAGGGAAGAAGCAACAACAATTTGACATGAAAGAAGCTATGATAGCTCACATGTCTTTTTGTCGTAAATATCGATCTAATCCAGCCACTCGAGTCGCTGATGGGATGAAGCAAATGCTAAGGAGAAGATCCGGAGAAGTATCCGTTTCTTCATCATCTAAGCATAAGTATTCAAGGTCAACAAGCACATCACAAGTAGGAGATGACTCATCATACTCTTATTATTAATAAGTTTAGAAACAAATGATATTAATTTTGGTTGAAATAAGATGTTAACAACATTTCATGGGCAAATTAAAAAGAAAATCCAGTTCATATTTTGTACAGATGATGCCATTTCAATGAAGGGTTTTACTAAGATTCCGAATTTTTTGTTTTTTGCTTTTCTATTGATATCCTTCTTAATTAATTTGTGTATCTATTGAGACATGTCTGGTAGAAAAAAACCTTCGAACTCCATCAACTAATTTCGAAGTGAAACAACCTTTCTTACTTTGCATCTTCAACTACGGAGATTGCAAACTCTGATCACTTGTATTTCTTCGCATTAATTGCGGGAAGTAGATGAGTTTAATTTTACATGCAAACGCAAAATCAATAGTCTAAAAATTCACTGAACATTTTATGACCTCGAGTCCTCTAAAAATTCACGCAAAATCAATAGTCTAAAAATTCATTAATTACGGGAAGTGATGATATTTTTCATCCCAATACTCTCATTATTGTTAGCAGAATTTCCAGTACATCAAAAGTCAAAGTCGGATTAATTACCTCAATTTTATTATAAATAATAATGTTTATGAGATAATTATTATATAATATGAAAAGTTATATATTACAAATAAAACAAATGTATGACCCTCTTACAATTTCAATTTACACAAGTTTTTTTTTTGTCCAAAAGCTTTCTATTAAAACCTCAAAACTTACAAAATTTAGCCTACCCCTACACTTGGGGAATCGGCTTTGATGAGTTCAGCTAAAATTGGTGGGATTAACCCTCTATCTAACTCAAAATCTATGCCAACCAGCGTATTTTTAGTTAGCCAATCCGCTACTACATTGCATCTTCTCGAAACATAGGAGAAAGATGGATTACAAGACTCACTAATAAAGTAAATACTACGAACAATGTTCTTAATACAATCATTTAAAATGGGAGAGTTGGAAGCTAAAGGCCCTATGACATCTAAACAATCATTTTCAATAATGCATCTAAATGTCTTGAAATCTCTAGCCCATAGACACCTTTTAAAATGCCAAGTGCTCCAGCTTCAATTGGGTCAGCAGCTCCAATCTCCCATGAATTAAGTTTGATAACCTTTCCTGAGTAGTCCCTGATCACACAAGATATAATAGACTTATTAATTTTAAAAGATGCATCCAAGTTAATTTTGTACCAATTCTTAGGGGGAGGTTGCCATTTAAGTTTAGAATCCTTACTAGAAGGAATATTTTCTTTACCATTCTTAATAGTCTTGCTCGTATTAACATCCTTACCAATAGGATTTAAGAACTTTTCCTTTTTTTCTCTCAGACTTTTAAAGTCATCCTTGAGAATTTTATTCCCACAATAGTTCATTTCATATATATTGATTTCTTCCTTCAGATTTAACAAATCATCCTTAGGGTTTAAACTTTCACATTGTTCCTGCCAATCAATACTAGCTTGCATAATGGTTTTTTTTGGACAAACTTTAATGTTTCTGAACAGAAACTCATTTCTAGCCTTCCAAATGTACCACATAATAGTAGCAAATTTTTCAAGAATATGGGCCTTTTTGTCACTTTCCTTATGGGCCTTATATAGAGAAGTAGCCATCCAAGCATTCACTTTACATGGTTGCTGGTTGCTAACTTTAAAACCCATTGAAGATGAGAACCAAACAGCTTTTGCCCAAGGGCATTCAAAAAATAAATGTTCAGTGGTTTCATCATCTGTATCACATATACTACAAGTTTTCGAGTTTTGTATCGTCCTGTTAAACAATTTTACACTTGTAGGGAGTAAATTTTTAACTGTTTTCCAAAGAATTTTTTTAATTTTAGGTATAGTATTAAGATTTCAAATCATTTTCCAAACCCAAGGGTCAACTGTGTGTATATTAGGGTTTGTAGACATGTTATTGACCCTCTGATTTGATTCTTGTTCATTTTTTAACATATGGTATGCTTGTTTAACAGTATATATGCCATTCTTACTCTTATTCCAATAGCATACATCCTCCATAGGAACTAAAGGAATGAAAGTCTTTAATATAGTATTAACTGTATTGTTATCAAAGTTCTTATTAAGAATATCAAGGTCCCACTTTCTCTCCCCTTTAATCATTAGATCTTTTACAGAAGACACTTCAGTTGTAAGGGGAGGTTTTATAGTGTTTGAATTACTAATCCATATTTGTTTATTTAGTAAGATTTTCTCACCATTTCCAACTTTCCATTGGAGATTTGGTAGGAGAATATCTCTTCCAACAAGTAGACTTTTCCATCCCCACGAGGGATTATTACCTAATTGGGCTTCCATAAAAGAAGTATTGTTAAAATATTTACCTTTTAGAATTTTATATAATAGGGAGTTGGTATTATTGATCAAATTCCAGGCTTGTTTGCCTAGTAGTGAAACATTCATTAAGTGTAAATCACGAAAACCGAGACCCCCATTGAATTTACTGTAGGTAATTTTGTTCCAATTACACCAGTGGGTTTTTTTAGCACCATTTTTGCCCCACCAAAATCTAGCAATGTGGGATATAATTATATCACATGTTTTCTTAGGCAATAAAAAGGAGGACATGTAGTAATTAGGTAAGCTTTGAATTACAGATTTAATGAGAGTCTCTTTACCCACATCTGTTAGAAAAATATTTTTCCAGTTGGAAATTCTTTTTACAACTCTTTCAGTTAAAATTTCAAGATCTTTAACTTTGGACCTTCCCCATTCAGTGGGGAGTCCTAGATATTTTCCTAAGTTTTGGACTACTTTCATGTCAATTTTATGAGAGAATATAGCTTGAATAAAATGAGGGGTATTTTTACTGAATTTTACCCCACATTTATTTCTATTGAGGGTGAGCCCAGTAGAATAAGCATATCTAGAAATGATGTCATTAAAACTGTTAACCTCTTCATTATTTGCTTTTAAAAAAACATACTATCATCAGCAAATAATAGATGGGTTAAATTGGGACAGTTTTTAGTAATTTTGATTCCTTCATAGAGACCATTATCCATTTTTTCTTTTACTAAAGCTGAGAGGGTTTGAGTGACAATACAGAAGAGGAAAGGGGAAAGGGGATCCCCTTGTCTCAAACCTCTTTCTGGTTTGTCCAATTTATGAGGTGTGCCATTAATAAGCACTGAGTAAGTTACAGTTGTAACACAATTCATAATTAACTTGCACCATTTTTCATTAAACCCCATTTTAGTAATAAGGCAAGATAAAAAGTCCCATTCCACAAATTCGTATGCCTTTTGAATATTAGCTTTTATAATCATATAGTAGCTTTTAGTATTTCTTTTATCATTAATAATTTATCCACTTCATGGGCAATCATTGAATTCTCCTGTATATGCCTATTAGGGACAAAAGCCGACTGATTTTCATCAATAATATTGCCCATAAGTGGCTGAAGTCTATTAACCAAAATTCTCGCAATAATTTTATATATAAAGTTTGAAACACTAATGGGTCTATAATGTTTTACAGTACCTAGTTTTTCTATTTTAGGAATAAGCGAAATATAAGTATGATTAATCGCTTCAAGACTTTCATTATTATACCAGAAGTTATTTATAAGTTTAATAACATCTAGTTTAATAAGTTTCCAATATTTTTTGAAAAAATAGCCCGGGTATCCATCAGGACCCGGAGCTTTGTTAGAACCCAACTCTTTGACAGCTTTTTCAATTTCTAAGATATTCAGTTGTTCAGTAAGGGACTTATTCATAGAATTGGTAACATTTGGTTCAATAATGTTAAGTATTTGCGAGAAGTCTCTAGGACCCACACTTTTAAAAACACTATTGAAATAGTTTAAAATATTAGATTGTATCTCATTTTTCTCATTTAACCAAATACCATTATCATCTTGAATAGTATTAATTTTATTAATTTTCCTTCTTTCTTTAGTAGATGCATGAAAGAATTGAGTGTTTTTATCTCCTTTCCTAAGCCAAGTAATTCTAGCTCTAGAAGCCCAGTAGTCTTCCTCATTTTTCCAAATGGTTTCAATTTCTTTTACTATTATGTTATAATTATCTTTGTCTCTTTCACTATATGCATTAGAGTTGGTAATTATTTTCAGTTGGGACATAAGATAGTCTATTATTTTCTTATTGTTTTGAAATTTTCTTTTACTCCAAACTGTAAGAATTCTCTTGCACATATTAAGTTTAGTAATGAGTCTATTTCTAACTGTATGTTTAGTAGAGTTTCTAGATTTCCAAATATTAGTGATAATGTTTAAGCATTCTTTTTCCTCCATCCAGTGGTTTTCAAAAATAAACCTTTTTTCTTTCTTTTCAACAGTATCAGTAAGGTGGAGTAAAAGAGGGCTATGATCAGAACCAAGGGCAGGTAGTAGGTCCACCCAAGCTTCATTGTCTATATTATTCCAATAACTATTACTAATGCATTTGTCAATCAGTTTTTTAATAAGTTTACCACCATTTCTCATATTGGACCAAGAAAAGGCACAACCTTTGCTTATGATTTGATCCAAATTGTTATCTTTTATAAAATTCTTAAATTTTTCCATATTTTTTATCATATTTTCGATTCCCTCCAAATTTCTCACTAAGAAATATTGTATTGTTGAAATCTCCTACAAGATTCCAAGGGATGTCCTTTTTAGGATTACAGCTAGCAAATTTAACAAGGGACTTAATTTTATCAGCCTCAACAGGGGCTCCATAAACAAAGGTGGTTTGAATTTTAATGCCATCCGAGTTTAAAATTTCACAATGTATAAAATTCACATCATAATTGATAATTTTAATATTGTTTTTATTAACTGCAAACAGAGCCAAACCCCCACTAAGTCCAATTTGGTCAACTACAGTCACGAGGTCCATTTTAATAGTTTTCGCAATTTTTAATAACACATGATGCTTATTCTTAGTTTCAGAAAGAAAAATTACCTCCGGGTGATATCGGAAAGCAATATCGCGAAGGGTCTGGACTGCCAAAGGGGTGCCAATCCCTTGGCAGTTCCAGGATAGGTGTATCATTCTTCAATTTGGGATTGTTTAAGGACAATCCCACAAGCCTTATCGTTGTCATCATCCAGCTCATCGATCATTTCCCCTTCTTCATAGTTATCATCAGTTGAAGATTTCTTATTTTCTTGCTCGATTATTAGCCTTCTTGCTTCCCATATCTTTTCATATCTCCCACTTTCTGAGTAATTGTTACCCTTTTTGTAGGGTTTTTCGTTCCTTCGAATCGATCTTCGGTGTTGGTTTGATGATTCTCCTTCATAGTAATTAACTGAGCTCTCTTTGTAATTAATGAGTTTAATACAGTTACCAAATGTTTTAGGTGTTATGTTATGAGAAATGGAAATTGTAGGATTTGGGATTGGGGTTGTGAGTGAATCGGAGGTTTGTTTTGGGGATTTAGGGTTTGAACGGGGAGTGAGAGAGAGTGAAGGTGTTGTGTTTGGTATTAGGTTATCTGATAAGTGAAGGTCAGGAGGGAGGATAACATTTGGGCTAATGTTTTGTTTAGTAATATTTGGACCCCCTTGATTTGGGCTCAAAAAAGATCCGAACGCTATATATTTTATTGGGCTGGAGGGGGAGTTAAAATTTTTAACTAGTTGGGCTGCAAGGCCCGCCAAGTCATTTTCTTTTTCTTTCAATAAACCCACTTTCTTTGTCTTTTCTTCCATCAAAACCGATAGTACAGCTTTATCGGCCGTGTTTGTACTATTCTTGTTTGTATTCTGGTTTTCTTCTCCACTAGCTTTGAATTCAAAAAATATTGTTTGTTTGCTATTCTTGCTCGTGTCCTTTGTACTACCAGTACCGTCTAGAGTTGTTACACCTTGTTGTCGAGTTGAAACGGTTGACTCGTTAATCCATTTGTTAGCCATTGGTGAGTTGGTCCGAGGTAGCTTAGCATTCCAACTCGCCTTGGTGATTTTACGAGTTCCCCCAGTAAGCTTTCCAATGTTAACATCTTTTTTGTTTTTGATGAAGATGGTTGATTTTGATGGGCCTCTAGTAGATAATTTCACCCAACTGCCAAGGATTGGTTTAATTGAAGGGTTTGAGCATCCTCGGGCTTCATGATCAAGCAAACCACAGTTATAACATACTTGTCCAACATTTTCATACCTGAAGTTGATCCAATGTTGAGTAACTTCATTTTCCCAAAAATTGATTCCAGCAATTATAGGGTTGGTAATATCCCAGTCCACTTGAACTCGAGTAATTGAGTTCTCATCAATAACTTCAGATTCTGGTAAGCTTATATGATGAACCTCACCGAAGTGCTTCATCAAATTTTCGATACAGTTGTTTGTGAGCAGCGAAATTGGAGTTCCAGTAAGTTGAACCCAATAAGTAGTGTGTTTGACTGTATTAGTAACTCCATTTTTGTATTGATTGATAGCTAGATGTTTGCCTAATATGGTCCATGGCCTCTGAACCCATACTTTGATTTTGTCTTCTTCACTTTTGAACTTGATTATGAATTCGTTGAAACCTAGTTTCTCTGCTTCAACATTGTTTTGTAAACCCAAAAATTTGTTAATATGTTGCTTGATGTAGCTAAAATTGATAGGTTCTTTGTGCATAAACTTAGCAATAAGCCTATGTTCTTGTAGCAGTTTGTATGGCGGATTAACCTCTGCAATAGCAATGGAGTTGCCATTTTTAGCGAGAGGATGGTTGGATGAGTAGAAGTTCATATCGAGAGAGAAAGGAAAGTATGAAATCGAAGAAAGAAAAGTTGTATTAGAAGCTGTAAAATTAGTAGGGTAGCTTGTAATACTATTGAAGAGTAATAGTTAAAGGTTTTTTGGAGGAGGAGATGGTTTTTTTGGTGGTGGTGGTGGTGGAGGTGGGATTTTCTGATGAGAGAGAAGAGAGCATTTTTTTGACTTGAAGGATAAAACAATTTACACAAGTTAAAAAGAAAGTAAAAATATACTACTTTATTTTATCTTAGTTTATATATTAATTTTGTGAAAAAAATTTCCGTAGATACACAGTGTTTCAAATTTTGATAAATAAGTATCTAATTTTTTAAAAGTGACAAACAGGTATAACGTTCTGTTTTTTCCTTCCATTAGTACCCGTCGTGAAATTTTCCCCTTAAATGCCGAGTGTCAATGACGTGACTACCTTTCTCTTCTAAAATGAAATATCTAAGTTTACAAAAGTGGACAAACAGCTACCCAACGTTCTTTATTTGCAAATAGAGTTCTTGTGTTATTTATTGACACATGGCATTTAATGCCAAACTTCATGACAGGTACTAATGAAAGATAAAAATAGAACGTTGTGTACTTGTTTGTCACTTTTATAAATTTGGGTACTTATTTGTCCGAATCGCGAAATAGTGGGTATCCACGGAAGAATTTTTCCATTAATTTTTTAATATTAGTTTTCAACTCGTTACCAGCACGAGGTATAACCAATTGAGTTGTAAAAAAAAAATCTATAGTGGTTAATTTGTAAATAATGATCTATTGCGATATTGATGTCTCCCTAAATGTTCTAATTTTATGTCCTTGGGAGACATTATATTTGGTGTTTATTCGACTATTTAGATAGACTTTTGGTGCTAATATGCAATAAATCGATTTTCCTCTTTTAATTCTAGTATTTTTCATTTATTAAATTTTTGCGCGTAATATTGTTCTTTTTAGTGAAAAGTTTGTAGGTTTTGAATACTAGCTAGGAGAGTAATCCAAGAATAAAGTCAAAGATCGTGTAATGAAGTCAAAGCAAGAAGAAATATCCCGAAAGAATTGACAATTTCAAGCTGCAAATCTGAAAAGTTGATAATGATTGCTGATTTCGAGCCATCTAAGAGTGGATTTAGCCTCTTACTTGTGAAGATAATTTGTTCCCCATTGAGTTACGGAAATTAAGCAACTGAAATGGAGTCATTCCGAGTTGAAATGAGCCGGTTAGAGCTGATTTAGCGAAGGTGGTGCAGCAGTTACGGGATTTGAGTTTAATTAATGGATTTGGGCTTTTCTATTTTTCATTTAATCCTTTCGAAAGCCCTAGTCCGAATTTCATATTATAAATAGGCTTTAGACTCTTATTTTTAACATACAATTCATACGCTTAGAAGTCAGAACACCAGAGAAGAAGCTAGAGCAAGGAAGAGAAGAAGCCAAGAGCTGGAGAAACTCAACATCTCCAATTCTCAGCCAATTCAACTCCGTAATTAGGTTCTTCTATTTTATTCTGTAAAACAATTATGAATTCCTTTTATTTTAATTTCTTAGTTTTTCGTATTAGTATGAGCTAAACTTATAAAGTGCTTGAGAACGCATAATGGGTTAATCCCAATTCTATTTCATTTCATGTGTTTGAATTTGGGATTATAATAATTGAAATCAAATTGGGTAATTAGTATTTTTCCTTCATTTACATTTATTGACTATTATTGAAGTCGACAATAGGACTTAATACTTAGGCTATTCCATTTAGTGGCAAATGGATCACCTTGACGGGGGGTCTAGGTATGGAACTAATTAATGAATGTAGGATAAAAATCAATGACTTTGACGAGCTTAATTAATCCCATGGCCTATTGGCTAATAAGAACTTAATCATTCGAAGGTGGACTATAATCACCCTGACGGGGTTCGTAGCACCTAAGAATCGCTCCTTAGTCCACCCTGACGGGGGTAAGGAGAATTCCGAATCCCGCCCATTACTATTTATCGATTTGTCCCTTAAACAAAACATGGAATGAATAGAGTTAGGTGAAATCCTTGCGTCTCTCAAGTACTACCTTTCATACCTTGCGTCTAGCTATTTTATTTACTTGTGTTTAGTTTAATATTCACTTTAATTTAGTCTTTTAATTAATTGTCTTAGCTATAGAAAACCAAAACAAACATTCTTAAAATTAATTACTTGTTTTTACGTGCAATTAATCACTATTCGATAAGCATTAGAGTCAACCAACCTGTCCCTGAGAACGAATCTGTATTATCACATATATTACTTGGGACAACTGTACACTTGCAGTTGTGGTTCTCTTTTCCTTATTTCATTTATTTTTAGAACACACAAGGGATCACCAAGTTTTTGGCGCCGCTTCCGGGGACGGTAGCGTGTGACCCCGGTGTTTATCCTTTAGTGTTAGTTGCATTTTTATTTTTCAGTTTTACGCTTTGTTTGTTCATCTTTTTCAGGATTTTAGGTTTGGTGTATGCGAAGAAAGCTATTTAAAGATCTCGAGACACTACCTCCGATCCTTGATAATCCTGAATCATTAGTCAGACTTGCTAACAAGAAAAAGAGAGAAGAAAAAGAAGCGAAAGAGTTAGAAGAGAGATTAGCTAGAGAAATGGAAGAACTGTCATAACGATCAGAACAATGGTCAAATCCCACCTCCTAATCCTCCAGTTCAAGCCCAAATAGTTGATCCATGGTTCATTAATGGTCCAGCATAAGAACCGTTCCATGCTCCTCCTCTTGGGATTGGCCCAGCCGATATTGATGTTCCGAGATTCCGTCCAGATTCGGGTATGTTAGCTCAATTTCAGAATTTCGGAAATTTTCGTGGCAAGCCCGGAGAAGATCCTATTTGCACGGTACAAAAGTTTATGCAAATCTGCGATTCTTACATCACTCAAGGAGTAACAAAGAGCAAATGTATTTTGCTACATTTAGTTTTTTCTTGATAGATGGAGCGAGTGATTGGCATGATTCACAAGAGCCTGGAAAGATTACGAATGGGAACAATTACAGACTGCGTTTTTCGACAGATTCTATCCATCCAACATGAGATTAGATGCTCAACTCGAATTAACACATTTACGACAAGAATATGATGAAGCCTTGGGTAGAAGTTTGTCGAGATTCCAGCATTGTTTGCGAAGAGTCCCTGATCATGGCCTTTCAGAACAACAACAAATGAAATTTTTTTACAAAGGCCTTGATGGGAAATCAAGAAAGGATTTAGATTTATTATGTGGTGGTGGATTTTTGCAGGTTCTACCCGTTCACCTCTTTAGATTTATCTTGGATAGAACGGTAACTAATGAAGTGGGTTGGAATACTGTGAGAACACCTGCTAAAGGGGGAGTTAATAACGTAAATATTGAAAAAAAGTTCACCTCCTTAGAGAACAAATTACAATCCACATTGGAACAACAATTGAAACAACTCACATTAGCCGTGAAAAAAGGTTTATCGAGTAAAAGGGTTGAAGTCAATGCTACGCAAGAAGTGTATGGATGCTCTTACTGTGGTGTGAACGATCATGAATGGGGAAATTGTCAGAATAATCAAGAATCCGTGGTGTTTGTTTCCAACCGAGGAAACTAAAATTCGAGTGGTCAAGGATATCAACCTAACAGAAACCATACTGGGTTTCAGTAACTATAATCCAAGACCGCAGAATAACTACCAAGGGGGACACAATCATGGAAATTATGTTCAGAGACAGCCTCTTCAAGACAATTATAATGACACCATGAACCAGAAAGCCTTACCTGCTCAACCACAAGAAGGTACAAATAACCTTTAGAAAACCGTAGAAGATTTAATCGCGCTCCATGCACAGTCAGCCTAAAGGCAACAAGCTTCTGATGCACACATTTAGATGTCAGAGAATTAACTTGCGCAAATGTCAAAACAACTGAATCAGCGTCCACAAGGGCAACTCCTTAGTGACACAGAAAATCCTAAACAGAAAGAAGATTGCAATGCTGTGACTCTCAGAAGTGGTAAGAATCTTCCTCCACCTCTTTTTCCTGTTATGAAAGAGAAGGAAGTTATTAGAAAAGAAAATGATGTGGTGGACAAAAATAAAGATGATGAAGTAGAGGAAGTGGAGAGGCCTATTAAAATTCTGAAAAAGAAAGATGATGTTGTAATAAATCGTCCTCCTCCACCATTTCCATGTAGAGTTCAAAAGAAGAATGATATGGCTGAGTATCAAAAGTTTTTAATAGAGTGAGAGCTCTTAGCATTAATATTCCGTTGTTAGAAGCTATTAGAGATGTACCCAAGTATGCGAAGTTTTTAAAGAGAGCCCTCACCAACAAAAGGCCGTATTGTGAGAATGAAATGATTAGTTTACCTGAAGAATGTAGTGAAATATGTCAGAATAAGTTACCTCCCAAACTACTTGATCCGGGGCTTTACAATTCCGATATCTACTGGTAATGAGTGGCAAGGAAAAGCGCTATGCGATTTGGGTGCAAGTATTAATCTTAAGCCCAAATCAATCTTTGAGAAGTTGAAGATAGGAGATGCGAAACCAACATCTATGGTCTTACAGATGGCTGACAGATCCCTCGTACATCCAGATGGACGAATAGAAGATGTCCTCGTCAAGGCAGGTACGTTAATTTTTCCCGTTGATTTTGTTATACTTGATTACGACGCGGATAGGAATGTCCCCATTATTTTGGGAAGACCATTCCTAGCCACGGGGCGTACTCTTATTGATGTAGAGAATAGAGAAATGATTATGCGTATCCAAGACGAAGAGGTGAAGTTCAACGTATTTAGACCAATTAAGTTTCCGGTTTCCAAGGAGGATTGTTTTCGTTTAGATGTAGTTGAACAAGTACCAAAAGAGCCAACTAACGTTGATGAGACCTTAGGAGTGGAGGAAAGAGAGCTAAGAAAGAAACCACCAATTAAAGTTCCTCCAAATCCTAAGGGAAGTCCACACCTTGATCATGCAAAGAAGAAAAACAAAGCACATGCCACGAAGGTTCCAAAAGAACCTAAGAAAGAAAAAAGGAAAAAGGAGTTCAGAATAGGAGAAGAAGTTGCAATGAAAAAGCCTGACACTCCTCCGAAGGTGCGTGAATCCAAGAGCTCTTGGCTAGGACCATTCATCGTTACAACGGTTATCTCGGATAAATTAGTTGGAATAAGAGCCAAGGGATGCAAATTTTGAGTAGAAAATATTGACAACCTCACTCACTACTGGGGAGGTTATGTTAAGGAATGATGCCTAAGGTAACCCGTCGAGCTTAATGACGTTAAAAAAAGCTAATTCATTGTATATTAGTTTAAGTCTTTTAATTTTCGTAGTGTATATTAGATAAATTCGTTTAAATTAGTGTTTATTATTAGGAAATGAGAAAGGGTAGTTGTTTTTGATGATTTTAGGGGTAAAAAGGCCATGAGTTTGGGGTAAAAAAGATGAAAAAAGAAGAAATTTGGGTTGGAAGACAGGAGCCCACCGGGAACCCGGTGGCTGACCGGGTACCCAGTCACTGCGCTGAAGACCCCCCAAACTTTCTGGTTAGTGCGTCAAGTTTGACGCATGTCGCTGCGTCCACGTTTGCGCCAGCGAGAGCCCATCAGGAACCTGGTGGCTGACCGTGTATCCGGTCAGCGAAGATGGATGTTCTGGTTAGTGCGTCAAGTATGACGCAAGGTGGCTTGCGTCTGAGGTAAAAAAAGTTTCCTTAATTTATTTCGCGCCGACACAGCGACGCGAACCGGGAACCCGGTTAGCTACTGTGATAGGCGGTTTTAAGGGTTTAAACCCTATATTTTTAGCTTCTTTCTCAAGTTAGCCTCCACCTACCAATCCTAGCCTCCAACAACTCCAAAAATCATCATCAAAACACTATATAATCATAAAATCAAGCCCTCTTTCCTCACAAAAACACACAATCAACTCACCTCCTCTCCAAAACACATCAATTTCACACTTTTCTCCAAGATTTTTCTTCTTCCTAGCCTCAAATTAAACCTAATTTCTTCCTAATTCACATCAATTAGACTCTACCCATCTCATATCTCACCATATTCTTCACCTTTTTAAACCTCAAAACATCAAAGTTCTAAGCTTTTCTCTAGCTTTTCACTATTTGAAGTTTTGAGTTTGGGGTGAAAAGAGATGACTAACAGAACCGATTCCATGTGCACTTATCGAAGGAACTTTCAGAGAAACAGAAACACTGTTGGTACTACTCCAGAACAAGCTATTGAGATTCCTTATTCGCGTTCCAAACGCAAGACTGAAGAAATCCCAGCTGCTCCCAAAAGGAAAGAGAAACTGATTAAGGCTAATCCTAAGAAGAGTAGATTAATTGATGAACCAGAAAGTGAGGAAGAGTCTGAAGAAGAAATTCCGCAAGCACTCGTTCAAGAACAAAGATCCACACGAAGAAAGATGTTTGCTAAAAAACCGAAGAGAGTTGTTATGACTTGGAGTGATCAGGTTCATGACAGAATTAATTACTTGAAATTTGGTGTTGAGAAGGGTATTCCAAAGGGTATTTTGAATAGTTCTTTTAAGGATTATGCTATTACTTATGAAAAGTTTGGGTGGAAAGAGTTGAGAGAAAGAAAACTTGAATATATTCCTACCCTGGTGCGTGATTTTTACGAGGGTCTAGCTTTTTCAAAAGAAGCAATTATTGTTCGCAAAAAGGTAATACCTCTCTCTGTTGATCTTATTCAGAAATCATTGAAATTTCCCAAATTCACTGGCCCTTGTCCTTTCCAAGAAACCCTCACTAATCCCTCATTCACTTTCGAATCTATTTGGGGAAAAGTGCTTATTCATGGGGCCCGCCCACTTCCTGCAGGAGAACGTTATCATAGATAGATTTATAACAGCAATTTGTTTCCTTGTGCTAAGGTTTGGTCCCGTTTCATAATCCCTACCTTCTTTGGCATAATACACACGTCGGAATCGAAAAAGGAACACATTATATTCATTAAGTGTATTATTGAGAACAAACATATGGATGAGTCTCGTGTGCATTATGACAATATTATGGAGTTTGAGAAAACCCCTACTACTCAGCAAAATCTCAAATTTCCTTGTACCATTACCACCTTGTGTTTCGACGCTAATATCCCGCGTAGGTGTGAAAAAGCTGAACCTTCCGTAGTTTGGGAACAAATGTCTTTAATTTCAATTCAGAATGCTCACGATGAAGCCACACAAGCCGTAAGGACTCCTAGAGCTCCTCCTCCAAAGAAGAAGGTACAATCCGATAACGAGTTGGAATAAAAAATTAAGGTGTTGGAAGAGAATCAAGATAAGACGATTGCTACTTTAGGAAGCGTTACAAAAGAGTTGGACCTTATCCGAAATATGCTACTTGGGGTGAGCACCATTCAACACGCCACCTATGGTTTACTTACGAAGGATAAAGTCCATGGACGCAACACCGATGACCATCCACGCGCTGGTTAAGATACGTTTTCTATCCCTTTCGCGTTTAGTGTAGATTAGTTTATTTGCTTTGCGTCTTTTCGAGTCGTGGGGACACGACTCATTTTTGAGTTTGGGGTGGGGTTCGTTTCCTCATCCCAGTTTTTATGTGTTATGTGTTTTAAAATTGCTTTCAATAAAATAATTATGAGTTGCGTTTGACTGTAGAAGTTTTTAAATGTCCCTTTTAAGCATACTTTTGATGAATCTATGATAGTAAATAGTGGACCTTAGGGAATATTATAAAACTCACTTTAATTGCATGCAAACATAGGTAATTGATAGGAAGAATTAATGAACAATGCAAATGAAGTAAGCTTGTACTTAAGGAATATGTTTGGTGTGTAGAACGCGAGATCCTAATTAGTAGAGAACCCACTTAGATACAAACTAGAGACGAACTATGAAACTAGGAAAATGATAGGGGCAGTTCTTTGTTAACCATTTGTGACCTTTTTAGCCTTCTATCCCTTATATTAATTTTATCCGTCTTAGCCCAATTTGAGCCTTAAGCCTTTTCTTTTGTCGCCACGATATAAGCCCATATCCCCATAGTTTGTTAGACATGACTAAATGACCCGCACTTGAATCACAATCATGAGACCTGTCTCGAGCTTGAATTTGGGGTGGTGGGTCCATCTTTGGGAAATTTCATTGGGTGGGAACTTATGTGTTTGTATTGAGGCGGTCGTGGATATGGTCGTGGTCGTGGACGCGTTCGTGGACGCGGTCGCGGTTATGGTCGTGGTTATGTCGTGTTCATAGCCCAAACACTCACTTGAAGTGGAACAACAATAATGGTGGAAGACATGAGAAAGGTAAAGGTATTATTCATGACACCCCTAAAAATGATGATGATGGATGTTATTGGTGTGGGGTGAAAGGAAATTGGTTTTGTACCTGTCGTACATCAAAACATTGGGTTAATATCTATCAAGCATTAATTAATGGAAAGGGAAAAGAATCAAACTTTGCTGATTTTACAATACTATTGAAGGTAAGACTTCCCACAACATGCTGATAAATTCAAACCACCACGCCAAACAACGGGATCGTAGGGAGTCCTTTTCCATTCTTATTAGTTAGGTCTTCACTGAAGGATGATCAGCAACTCACTCTCTGGAGAGAAGGCACTTGCAGCATTGACCGATCAAATAAATAAATAGATTTTAATCCTTTTAATGTTGATGATATTCTAAATCAGACAAGTGGAGAAAGAGATGAGATTAATTTTGTTGGTGGTGATGCTAATGATGGGGTCGAAATAACAAAAAAAATTAGATGAATGTTATCTTTACTTGAACTTTATTATCATAATAATAATATTACTTAAAATATAGGTTAGATGAATAAGTTCTCGTTGTAATGCATCAAACCTAATAAACTATGTGTTATCACGATTATTCTTCTTCTCCTTATTATACTTCTTACATTTTTTATGTTTATGGAAAAATAGAAAATGTCAATGCTATGAGTAATGTTGACATGAATAACAAAGATATTTGTTTAGTCGATAGTGGGATAACACATACAATACTTTGAGATAAAAAGTACTTTTAAAACTTAATCTGGAAAAAGAAAGTGTTAGTACAATTTTTGGTACCTCTAAACTAATTGATACTTTTGGAAGAGCAAACATAATATTGCCAAGGGGAACAAATATATTCGTAAAAGAAGCTTTTTATTGTAGTAAATCAAAAAGAAACTTTTTAAGTTTCAAGACATATGTCTCAATGGTTTTCATATAGAGACTATGAACGAAGTAAATAAAGAATATCTTTGCATTACATCGAATATTTCTTGCCAAAAGCAAGTGAAAGAAAAACTTCCAATTTTATCATCAGGATTATATTATGGAACTATAATATGTGTGAAATCAAATATTGTTATGAACTAGAAGTTCAATGACCCAAAAATGTTTATGCTCTAGCATGAGCTAATTGGACACCCTGGATCAACAATGATGCGTAGAATAGTTGAGAACTCACTTGGACATTCCCTAAAGAACCAGAATATTCTAAGTTGATTATAAGACCATCTGCAATGAAAGTTAACATTGAATTGCCAACGTTCTTACAAAGAGTTCAGGGGATATTTGTGAACCTATTGATCCACCTTGTGGACCATTTTGTTACTTTATGGTCCTAATAGATGCATCATGAAGATGGTCACATATGAGTCTACTGTCAACACGAACACTTACTTTTTCCAAGCTTCTTGCTCAAATAATAAAATTTGAGAGCACAATTTCCAGATTATCCAATAAAGACCATTCGTATGGATAATGTTGGTGAATTTATGTCTCAAGCGTTTAATGATTATTACATGTCAATATGTATTGATGTTCAACATTCGGTAGCACATGTAAACACTTAAAATGTCCTGGCAGAGTCATTTATTAAGAGATTACAACTAATTGCTAGATCTTTACTTTTGAGATCTAATTTACCCACTTCGGTCTGGGGTAATGTAATTTTACATGCTGCTTCATTGGTTCGTGTTAGACCAACTTTAGTTAATCAATACTCACCTTTTTAACTTGTTTCTGACCAGCAACAGATGTGTCTCATTTTAAAATTTTTGTTTCTGCGGTTTATGTTCCAATTTCTCAACCACAACGAACAAAAATGAGTCCTCAAAGGCTCCTTGGAATCTATGTTGTATTTGATTCCCCATCCACCATAAGATATATATTGATCCCCTGGCGGGTTATTTGTTTAAAGAAAGATATGCAGATTGTCATTTTGATGAAACAACTTTCCTACCGTTAGGGGGAGAAAACGTATCATTTCATAATAAACAACGGGAAATGTTATGGAATGTGCCATCTTTATCTCATCTTGACCTAAGTACTAATAGATGTGAGCAAGAAGTAAAAGGATAATTAATTTACAAAATATTGCAAATAAGTTACCAGACGCGTTTACTGATATTAAGAAAGTAACAAAATCTCATATACCGGCTGCAAATACACCAGTACAGGTTGATTACCCTGAAGGAAAAGCTGATAATATGTTAAATTTGGGCACCAAACGCAGACGTCCTATTGATGCAAAAGATAAGAATCTTCGAAAGAAAAGGGTACAAGAAGCAAGTGCTCCCGAAGAGATAAGTGCTATAAAATATGTGACTGGTGAGTCTAAAGAAAAATCCCTCTTATAGTTAGAAGATGAGTCTGAAAAGAAAAGTGTGACTAAGGAGTCTGAAGATATCTCTTTGAATTATTTGAATACAAGAGAAAGTTGGGATAGAAATAAAGTCATTATAGATAATGTATTTGCATATGTAATATCCTTAGACATTGTGAATGATGACCCGAACAAAAAAAGGTAGAAGAATGCCGACGTAGAAAAAAATTGGCCTATTTGGAAAGATGCAATACAAGCTGAATTGAAATCCTTAGAAAATCAAAAAGTTTTTTGGACCAATAGTCCAAGCACCTAACGGTGAAAAACCAGTTGGATACATATGGGTATTTGTACGAAAACGCAACTATAATAATGAAATTGAAAGATATAAGACACGACTTATGGCACAAGGTTTTCACAAAGACCTGTGATTGACTATACTGAAACATATTTCCCAATAATCAACGCAACATTAAGATACTTGATTAGTCTAGCAGTCAATGAAAAACTGGATATGCGTCTTATGGATATTGTCACCGCATATTTGTATGGGTCATTTGATAGTGATGTTTATATGAAGACCCCTGAAGGTTTTAAAAGAAATGATACATATAATTAAAAGTCTCATGGTTTATACTCAATTAAGTTACAAAGATCCTTGTATGAATTAAAACAATCTGGGAGAATGTGGTATAACCGCCTCAGTGTATATCTTATTAGGAAAGAATACATTAACAATCCAATATGTCCTTGTGTTTTTATCAAGAAATATAAAAATGAATTTGCCATAATAGCAGTATATGTGGATGACTTAAACCTCGTGGGTACTCCAGAAGAGTTTACCACGACTGCTAATTATTTAATGAAAGAATTTGAGATGAAAAACCTTGGAAAGACAAAGTTTTGTCTCGACCTGCAGATCAAAAATTTGTCATCCGAGATCTTTATCCATCAATCAACATATACCAAAAATATTTTAAAATGTTTTTATATGGATAAGGCTCATCCGTTAAGTATCCCTATGGTTGTTCGATCACTGGATATAAATAAAGATCTGTTTCGTCCACGAGAAAAAGAAGAAGAATTATTAGGTCTGGAAGTACCATATCTTAGTGTCATTGGAGTATTAATGTACCTTGCAAATTGTACAAGAGCTGACATAGCATTCCCAGTTAATCTATTGGCAAGGTATAGCTCGGAACCAACAAAAAGACATTGAAATGGAATTAAGGAAGTCTTGCGTTATCTTCGTGGAACAACGGATATGGGTTTGTTTTACTCAAAAGATTCAAAACGACAATAGTAGGCTATGCTGGTGTTGGTTATCTTTCAGACCCTCACAAAGGCAGATCTCAAAGTGGTTACGTGTTTACTTGTGGTGGCGCTGCGATATCATGGAATTTCGTGAAGCAAAGTTTAGTTGCCACTTCATCTAATCACTCTGAAATATTGGAACTACATGAAACAAGTCGAGAATGGTTAAGATCCCTAGTTCAACATATCCGAGAGACGTGTGAGTTATCCTCAATAAGAAATATATCGACGACACTGTTTGAGGATAATGTTGTATGTATAACACAAATTCAAATGGATACATCAAAGGCGAAAGAACAAAACATATTTCACCAAAGTTTTTCTACACACACGAGTTACAGAAGAATGGGGATATTGACTTTCGACAGATACAATCATTTAACAATTTTGCAGATTTATTTAAGAAATCATTGTCATCCACAACATTCAAAAAGTTGGTCCACAATATTAGAATGCGACAACTCAGAGATCTCTTGCCAGTATCAGGGGGAGCATGAACAAAGACGTTGTACTCTTTTTCCTTCGACCAAGTTTTTATCTCATTAGGGTTTCCTTGGTAAGGTTTTAACGAGGCAGTATTGGAAGATAATCTACGCATATGTATTTTTTTTCTTTCGACCAAATTTTTATCCCATAGGGTATTTCTTGTGAAGGTTTAAACGAGTCATATTTTATAAAGAATGGACATCCAAAGAGGAGTATTGTAAATAATATATATAATTAGTATTGAGTAGATGTCCTTTTAATTTCTAAAGCTCTCTAGTTTCCATCTTTATGAAAAACATTTATTATATAAAATTAAGAGTCATATATTTTTTATAAATATATAACATTAATCTTATTGTACTTTACACATATGTTTGAGAAAAAATGATGTTATTTTTTATCTATATTTTTCTATCTCTTTTTAACTTATACTACTTCGTAACCTAATGAACTTTTTTTACTACTATTATCTATTTATTTACCGGAACAAGAGGTCAACTTCCCATTACCCGAAAGCACTTTACAAGAAATATGCTATAATCATTTTATATAACAATTATTTGTGCCTTCCAAAATTTTAAAGTAGTTAATAACTACTTTATCTTGCACTATGGTTAGTGGTTGAAATAAGTTAAGTGATCTGGTTAAGCAATTCACGTATGTTGCTGAGTGGTCCTCTATCTACTACTTACTTACTACTCCGTATATAATAATCGGTCAATTTACTTTCCATTTTTGCCTACTTTTTTTGTCAAACCATTTTTGCCCTATAGAGATGACTCATTCTGGAACAAAAAAGGAAAATAAGAGTGATGACTCATTTTAATGAATTTATTTCTCTAACGTACCAATTTGAATAATTCTAAACCGGCCAACTACAACCATCTATGACAAATCATCAAATGCAATATCCAGCCAAAAAAATGAAATAAAAATTAGGAGGTTGATTACATAAAGGTTCTTATTCTATTAAATTAATCAAATAGAAT
This sequence comes from Nemophila menziesii, assembly GCA_029959085.1. Taxonomy (NCBI): domain Eukaryota; kingdom Viridiplantae; phylum Streptophyta; class Magnoliopsida; order Boraginales; family Hydrophyllaceae; genus Nemophila; species Nemophila menziesii. Next base: position 6,776,909 of record JARWIR010000017.1, on the reverse strand, counting down.
TTTTTTATATCTAATTATATATAACAAGGTAAGTAAGATTTTGCTCTAACCGAGTTAGTTGACCTACTTTTAGAAAAATAAATAAGTGTAGTCACATACAAGACTCAGGCAAAATTTCATTCAAAACCTCATATCTATAAAGAAGATTTTTGAACAAGTATAGCAACTCTCTGCCTGATTTAGTTCACCAACTTGCTTATTACATAAATATAATATTTCATTAAACTCTACCAAGTTGCAATGTTTCAACCTAAAAATAAAACCAAGTTGCAATGTGATTCATACAAATGATAATAAAATCTCTTCAGAAAATGACTTTAGATCATCAACTAATGAAATACGTCCATAACTTGTGGAAGTCTCTAAAAATGACCATAAATAATTGGTTTAGTTGACTAAATTATGAAATGATTTTGAAAACTATGCCTGCTTTAGTCTCCAATGCACAATCAACAAAGCAATTTAGGAGACATCAACTCACTACTACATCGCAACCTTCTAGCGACTACGCGATGTAGTCGCTAAAGACAAGCACCACTAGCGACTACATATATTTAACGACTACATGATATGTTTCTCGACTACCCAGTAGTCGTTAGTAATATTTGTTTTTAATGACTACAAGAAGTAGTCGTTTACTTAGGACGTAATCGCTAGTGGGTTTTAGTATTTTTCAATTAATTTTCCACCGCCAACGTGTAGTCGCTAGAGGTTGGACTATTTAACAACTACATAATGTAGTCGTTAGTAGTTATTTCTAACGACTACGTGTGAGTCTTTGGCGACTACTCGTGTAGTCGCGAGTAGTGGTAGCGTATTTATTACAGCAAGTTGCGAATTGGGATACTCAAAACACCATTATTTTATAATTTCTCTTTCTTTCTCTTAAAGAGAGCCCAATTTTTTTCCACAATTCATCATCAATAATTATTTCAAGACTTGGAAAAGCTTGCCTGGGTCAATCATCAACGTGGGACTGCCTCAATTATCAACTTTTCCTTCCGAATTTGCCCAAAAGTAGGTATTTTTTGTTCCATAAAACTCTTTCAAATTTCTTTTATTTGCAAGCAATTGTGTAGTTAATGGTAAATAGTATCACCTATTAGGTATTTCAACACGTGGAAAAGCTCTCCCGGGTCAAACAACAACGTGGGACCTCCTCAATTATCAATTTTTCCTTCTAAATTTGCCCAAAAGTATGTATCTTTTTCATCTTTTCTTTAATTGAATACAATTGTAAAGTTAATGCTAAATATATAGTATCACTATGTATATATCTCTAATCATCTTATAATTTTATATGACATATAAATATATATTCATATATGATATATTATTGTATGAGACATAAATGCATAAATAGGATATATATTTATTTAGTGATGTTATATTTTATATGCTTATGATTTTATATTTATGTATTTATTTTGTGATGTTATATTTTGTATGCTTTTAATTTTATATTTATGCATTTATTTGGTGATGTAATATTTTGTGTGCTTTTAAATTTATATTTATTTATTTAACTGGTGATGTAATAATTTTTTTCATATTATATTTATTTATTTAATTGGTGATGTAATAATTTTTTTTCATTTTATATTCATGTATTTAATTGGTGATGTAATAATTTTTCTTTATTTTCATGTAGGTAATTGGTGATGTAATAATCTTCCTTTTCTTTCTATTTTTATGTATTTATTTGGTGATGTAATAATTTTTTTCATTTCATTTATGAGACATTAATGTTGTATTCTTTTATATTGGAGTAGTTAACTATGGCTTCGGGTATTGATAAAAGTTGGATTGGTTCCGCTCATAAATTTTCGCGTGAATTTATTAAGGGGATAGAAGCATTTCTCGTTTTTGCTCAAAAAAATAAACCTCCTGATGAAGAAACAATTTTTTGTCCGTGTAATGAGTGTTCGAATTATCGTCGGTATAACGTGGTCAAAGTTAGGTACATCTTTTACAGTTTTGGTTTTTAAAGACGTATGAGATTTGGACAAAGCATGGTGAGATCGATGATATTCCCGAGACTCGATATGAAGAAAATGAAATGTTGGATGTCTACGAAGATTTGAGACCTAATTATGAGGGTGGTGGTCATTCCGGTGACACCGAGATGACAGACTCGAACAGTTCAGCACGTGGCAAATTCGAAACGATGTTTTCCGAATTAGAGACCGAGTTATACCCCTCGTTGTGCAGTAATGAGTTCATTAAATTTCATTGCGAAGCTAATGCACTTGAAGGTGAAGAACAAGTGGACTAACATGTCTTTCACCGAGTTGCTTGATCTTCTGTGTCGTGTGTTGCCCAAACCTCATACCTTGCCCGAGTCATACGAGGCGTGCAACAAAAAGTTAAAAAGCTTAGGTATGGGTTATAATACCATCGATGTCTGCGTGAACGATTGTGCTTTATTTTACAAGGAGAATGCCTCCCTCGAAAAGTGTCCAGTATGTAGTAAATCCAGATGGGACCCGAAGAAGGGTCAGAAAGTAGCTCATAAAAAACTCTGATATTTCCCGATTGCCCCTAGGCTGCAGCGACTTTATGCTTCGAGACACACTGCCGAAAATATGATCTGGCACCGAACAGGGAAGAGTACAGATCCAGATTTGTTGCGTCATCTGGTTGATGGAGATAGTTGGAAGAGATTTGTTCAGTTACATCCTGAGTTTGCTAGTGAACCTCGGAATGTCTTCTTGGGTTTGGATATCGATGGCTTTTGCCCTTTCTCTATGCAGAACAACTCGTACAACATATGGCCGGTTATATTGACCGTCTACAACTTACCACCGTGGGAGTGTATGAAGAAGACGACATTCCAGCTTTGTTTGTTGATTCCGGGACCCCATTCACCCGACAAGGACATGGACGTCTTTCCTCGACCTGTTATAGATGAGTTGGACGAGTTGTTGGATAAAGGGATTCTTACGTATGATGCCCACAAGAAGGAAGAGTTTACGATGAAGGTTTGTTTGTTGTCTACGACTAATGATTTCCCCGCTAGGTCATACACCTCGGGATGGTCGGGTCAAGGTTACAAAGCTTGTCCAGAATGCATGGATTCTACTCCGTCATTGAGTGTGAAGAAAGGGTTGCTTACTTCGACCATAGACGTTGGTTACCTAGCGTCCATCGATTTAGAAGCGAAAGTGTTTTGTACAAGAAATCCGATCATAGGGGCCCACCAAAGAAATGTAGACCGGCCGATATTCAGACACAATTAGATAGGCTTCCCATTGTGCTTCCTGGTAAACACAAGGATTTTGGGGGAAAGATCGTGAGGCAAACTGGTCCACGTCTATTCAATTGGAAGAAAAAGAGTATCTTTTATCGTTTACCTTATTGGTCCGAAAATTTATTGAAACATAACATTGATGTCATGCATTGCGAGAAAACCGTGTGTGATGCTCTTCTCGGCACAGTTATAGGCCTTGATGGGAAACTCAACAAAGACAACGTGAAAGCGAGAATGGATCTTGAGAAAATGAACATCAGGAACGAATTGTGGTTGACATCGAGAAATGGTAAACAAATACTGAATCGAGCAAATTATACGTTATCAACGGAAAAGCGGAAAGTATTTCTTGACTGGTTGAAGGCACATAAGTTTCCCGATGGCTTTGCATCGAGTTTGAGAAATAATGTTCAAAGTGACTTGGGCAAGATTATAGGAATGAAATCTCACGACTGTCACGTGATAATGCAGTATCTATTCGTGGCTAGTCTCTTAGGGCTTTTCGAAGACAAAGCGATTAGTGATGCGATTATTGGGCTAGCTAACGTGTTTAGAGTTGTGTGTAATAAAAATCTGAGTAGGAAAGAGTTAGAAAAGGGGAAGGTGAAAGTGGTTGAAGTTATGTGTAGATTGGAAATGATTTTTCCTTCCGCGTTTTTCGATATAATGATACACCTGGTTATACACTTATATGACGAAGCTTTGTTAGGGGGACCGGTTCAGATGCGTTGGATGTACCCATTTGAGCGGTATCTAAAGAAATTAAAGGAGTACATACGAAACTCGGCTAGGCTGGAGGGTTCAATCGCCGAGGGGTACGTGGTGGTCCTTTGTGTGTTCTAAAATAAATGAAAAAGTAATCGAACCACAACCGCAAGTGTACGGTTGTCCCAAGTAGTAATAAGTGATTCTAGGATCGTACGCAGGGACGGTTTGGTTAACTACAATGCTTATCGAATAATGAATGGTTGCACTTAGGAAAGCAAATAAAGATATAATGATTGGTTGTTTGTTTTTATTAATTCTAAGTAATGAAAGACTAAATTAAATACTGAAACGCAAGTAAATAAGTATGAAACGCAAATATGAGAAAGTAGCACTTGAGAACGCAAAGGATCATGCTAATCCTATTTCATAACCTATGCTGTTTAAGGGTTAAACTGGTCAATTACAATGGTCGGGATTCTAAATTCCTTGTACCCCCGTCAGGGTGGACTATAAGGCTATCCTAGAGTGTCACTAGTCCCGTCAGGGTAAATATGATCAACTTTTAGATGTTTAAGTCAATTAACACATTGGCCCTAAAATTACTAAGTTCGTCAGAATCAATAACTTCTATTTTAGATTGAATAAATAAATCCGTACGTAAACCCTCTGTCAGGATGATCCACACGCCACATATGTGGAATAGCCTAGATACTAATACCTGTTCTTAGTTAGCTACTCAAAAAACAGTCAATAATCTCAATTTATCGAAAAGAGTAAAAGACCCAATTTAATTTAATTTAACAGAAACCCAAATTCAGACATAGAAATTCAATAGAGTTGGGATTCACCCATAAAGCATTCTCAAGTACTATCATGGAATTAGCTCATACTAATTAAAAAGAAAACTAAATTAAAAGAAATGGAATTCATAATGTATTACAGAATTAAAAATAAAGAAAACCTAATTTACGGAATTGGATTTGGCTGAGAATTGAGATATAGACCCTCTCCAGCTCTACAGCTTCTTCTTTCTTACTTCTGTTACTTCTCTCTGATGTTTTAATTTGTAAAAAGTGAATTGTGTTGAAAATAGAAGTCAAGGGCTCCTTTTATATGTGGAAAAACGGATTAGGGCTTGGACTTAAGAATAAATCACTAATTAAATGTCCAAGCCCAATTTCTAAGCCCAAAATCCCGTAACTGCTGCACCACCTTCACTAAGTGCCCGTTTGGAAGTGCTTTTTTGGAGAAGCACTTAAAAGTGCTTTTAGTGTTTTAAGAGTTTTTTTTGACTTTGAAAAGCACTTTTTTGAGAAGCACCAAATAGGTGCTTCTTAAAAAAAGCACTTAAAATAATTTTAGATTTCAAGATTATTTTTAATAATTTTTTTAAATTTTGAATTTTATTCTAAAAGCGCTTTTTTATTCTAAAATAAGCACTTCCAAACGGGCCCTAAAACGGCTCTAGCCGCTTCGTTATAACTCCGATTGACCTGAAATCACTTGCTAAAGTTCCGTAACTCGATAAGGAACGTTTTCTCTTCAAAGGTTAGTGGCTAAATAATCTCTTAATTGCCTCGAAATCAGCAATCTTTGGCCTGTTTTCCAGATTTGCAGCTCTAAAATCAAATTCTTTCGGGATTTATCTTCAAGTCTTGACTCCATATCACGATCTTTGACTCTCTTCTCGGATTCCATTCCTAGCTAATATTTAAAACCTACAAACGTTTCACTAAAATACACAAGATTACGCACAAAAGTTTAATAAATCAAAAATACTAGAAATAAAATGGGAATTCCGGATTATTGCATTTTTAACTCAAAAGTCTATCAAAATATTCAATTGAACATAAAAAATGATGTCTCCCAAGGGTCGAAAATAAGAACAATTAGGGAGATATCAAGACCCCCAACTCAAACCTTTGTCGTCCCGACAAAGTAAAAACAAAACAGAGGGGTAGAAGTAAACGTAAGAACAAGTAGAAGCTAGCAAATATACGTAAAGCAAGTCTTAAGATAAATCTCATATAACAAACTTTAGAAACTAATATACACATACATCTAAAATGCAAAATCAAACATAAATAATCTCAATCATAAAATTAAAGTAGCAATGCTTGAAGGTTACACTTGTACTCATCTCTGTATGATGGCTATAGGGTGGTCATCAATCCTAACTCGCTTTGAACGTTCCACCTAGTGTACTCCCTATCAACAGAATCATAAATTCACTATGTACTTAAGAATCACGAGGTCTTTATGGTTTTAATAATGGCTTAAGGACGGTGTGGATGTATATTTGGTAAATTTGAAGTGAGCTTTTGGCTCTCTCCTCACTTACCATCAACAATGCCCTCAAGCTTGAGTTAACGCTCAAAAGATGTTCTTACTCACCCATATACGCAACAATTTAGCGTCCCATGTCTACCCACTATAAACAAGATGATTTTTCAGAAAATTTCCACTTTGCCGGGTGTTTTATTTATTCGTATTTTTCTTTTTCTCTTTTTTTTGTACAGACGCAAATCGGGTTCCCGGTTCCTTCTGTATGGATTTTCGACTTTTTTCATTTTTTCTTTCTTTTTCATTTTTTTCTCATTCCCGGCAAAGGGTTACAAGTATATATCATCTACAATTATGCTACAATACAAAGCACATCAATCCCTACCCATTTAATTCCCCATAAGTGGACCCACTACCCCAAACTCAAGCTCGAGATATGTCTCAGGATTGTGATTCAAGTGCGGGTCATATGGTCATGCCTAATAATCTAAGGGATAATGGCTTATATCGTGGCTACAAAGAAAAGGCTAAAGGCTCAAAGTGGGCTAAGACGGATAATAATTAATACAAGGGATAGAAGGCTAAAAAGGTTACAAATGGCTAACAAAGAACTGCCCCTATCATTGTCCTAAGCACATAGCTTGTCTTTAGTTCATATCTAGGTGGTATCTATACTAATAAGGATTTCACGTTCTACACACCAAACATATTCCTTACGTACAAGCTTACTTCATTTGCATTGTTCATTAATTTTTCCTATCAATTACCTATGTTTGCATGCAATTCTAAATGCGTTTTATATCAATCCTTAAAGTCCACTATTTACTATCATAGATTTATCAAAAGTATGCTTAAAGGAATATTTAAAATTTTCTACAGTCAAACGCAACTCTGAAAATTCTTTTATTGAAAGCAATTAAAACAAATAGCACATAAAAACTGGGATGAGGCAACGAACCCCACCCCAAACTCAAAAATGAGCCGTGTCCCCATGACTCGAAAAGACTCAATAAAGCAATAAACTAATCTACATTAAAAGGAAGGCTTAGAAAACGTATCTTAACCAGCGCGTGGCTGGTTACCGGTGTTGCGTTCTGGACCTTTATCTCGCGTAACAGCATCATAAATCGCGTTTTGAAGTGTGTTTACGCCTAAGATCAAAGTTCGAAGTAGTCCAATTCTCTTGTAACGTTTCCTAAGGTAGCAATCATCTTCTCTTGATTCTCTTCCAACACCTTAATTTTTTATTCCAACTCAGGAGCATTCTTCGCTTCATTTGGTGGAGGAGCTCTAGGAGTTTTCGTAGCTCTTGTCGCTTCATCATGGATGTTCTGAATTGTGGTTAATGCCATACTTACTCCAACTGTCACACCATCATCCTCTGTGTTCCTACGCGGAATCTTTGCGTCTAGGCACAACTTAGTGATAGTACAAGGGAACTTGAGATTCTGTTGTTTCATCGGAGCTTTCGCGAATTCCATGATGGTGTCATAAATAATCTTAGCAACATTCATGTATTTCTCCTCAACAATACACTTGATAAAAATTACATGCTCCTTCTTCAACTCGGATGTGTGTTTAATTCCAAAGAAAGTAGGTATTATGAATCGAGACCAAACCTTAGCATGAAGTGTCAAACTACTGCTGTAAAACTGTCCAGGATACCTTTCTCCTTCTGGAATTGGGCTAGCCCCATTAACAAGCACAGTACCCCAAAGGGATTCATATTGGAAAGAAGGGTCACTAAGGGTGTCTTGGAACGGACATGAACCAGTAAAGTTGGGTAATTTCAAAGATTTCCGAATAAGTTCAATAGAGAAAGGAACTACCTTTTTGCGAAGTTCAATTGCCTCACGGGAAATAGCTAATCCTTCATAAAATTCTCGCACAAAAGTAGGAATAAACTCAAGCTTCCTTTCTCTTAATTCTCTCCAACCAAACTTGTCACAAACAACAACATATTCTCTATGAGCACTACTCATAATATTCTTAGGAAAATCCATCTCTTCACCAAACTTTAAAAATTCAATTCTCTCACGAACCTGGTCATTCCAAGAAGTATAAACTCTCTTAGGCTTATGGGCCCACATCTTCATTCTCGGGGGTTTCTGTTGAACTGGTACTTCTGGAACTTCTTGTTCTGTGTCATCCTCAATTTCCTTCTCAATCTCGTTTTTATGTTCTTCTTCACTTTCGGGCTCATCAATTAATCTTCTCTTTCGACCTGTGATTTCTTTTCTCTTGGGAACAAGCTTAACTTCATCAATTTTTCGTTTAGGACGGGAATCAGGAATCTCAATAGCTTGTTCTTGAGTACCACCAATGGTGGTTTTCCTTCTAGGAGCAGTTCTTCGGAAATCGCCGGTTCTGTTAGTCATCCCTTTCCACCCCAAACTCAAAACTTCAAATAGTGAGAAACTAGAGAAAAGTTTAGAACTTTGATGTTTTGAGGCTTAGGAATTTAAGAACAAGGTGGAATATGATATGGGTATTGTTTAATTTGTGTGGGAGAAGAAAGAATTGGGTGAAGAAAAATCTTGGGAAAAACTAAGGATTTAATGTTATTTTGGAGAAGAGGTGAGTTGATTTTGTGTTTTTGTGATGAAAGAGGGTAGAAAAGATGGTATTTATAGGTTTTAATGATGATTTTCGGAGGTGGAGAGACTATGGGTGTGTTTTAGGTAAAGACTTGCAGAAAAGGATAAATAAACTAGGTTAAGGAATCCAAAACCGCCTCTCACAGAAGCAAACCGGGTTCCCGGTTTTGAAAATCCGCGTACCCGGTTTCGCATCGCTGTGTCGGCGCGAAAACAAATACTTAATGTTTTTTTTTCAATACCTCCAAACGCAACCAATGGATGGAGCCGAAAACGCTGGGTCAGAGCTTCACCCTTCGAAACCGGGTTCCCGGTTTTGGCGAATCCGGGTACCCGGTTTGCCACGCTGATGTGGGATGACACGCAAGCGATGACGCAGCAAACGGCGGGACTCAGGACGCTGGGTCAGAGAAATCAAAAAGTGCAGCACCAAAACCGGGTTCCCGGTTTTGAGAAATCCGGGTACCCGGTTTCCGTCGATATCGCGAATGAACACGCAACAAAAAGGTTCCTTCCCAAAACGCTGGGTCAGAGCTCCTCGAAAATCACAGCACCAAAACCGGGTTCCCGGTTTTGAGAAATCCGGGTACCCGGTTTCGACGCTGTGTCGTGAACCAAGACGCCATGTGTTGCGTTTTTGAGGTTGGTACCAGCTCCAAAACCGGGTTCCCGGTTTTTGCGAAACCGGGTACCCGGTTTCTCCTGGACAACCAACCTATTTTTCTATCTTTTTCGCCTTTCGACCCCAAACTCTTGACCTTTTTGCCCCTGAAATCATCAAAAACAACTACCCTTCCTCATTTCTTAATAATAAACACTAAAATTACGAAAATCAAACTATTTTACACTACGAAAATTAAAAGCTCAAACTAATATACAAAGAATTGGCTTTTGTTTAACGTCGTTAAGCTCGACGGGTTACCTCACGCTTCTAAGGTGTCTCGAGAAGATACATGACCTCCCCGGGATGTGGATCTTCCAAGCGGTTGGTATCTTCACCTCCATGGTATATCTTTAATCTATCATCGTTCACCATAAAGGTACGGTTCTCTAGCGGATGTTCTATTTCTATCGCCCCATGAGGTGTAACTTTGGTCACAATGTATGGACCTGACCACTTAGACCTTAACTTGCCCGGATAATTGCTGAACTTTGAATTATACTTCAATACTCTTTGTCCCACTTCAAAGTTCTTTGTACGAATCCTATTGTCATGCCATTTCTTCGTGTTTTCTTTATAAAGTTTAGTATTTTCATAGGCATTCAATCGGAATTCGTCAAGTTCGTTAAGCTTCATTATACGATTCTTTCCGGCTAAGGTAGGATCTAAGTTCAACTGCGCAATCACCCAATAGGCACCCATTTCAAGCTCAAGAGGTAAGTGACAAGCCTTACCATACACCATACGATAGGGAGAGGCCCCAACTGGAGTCTTAAACGCAGTACGATAATCCCACAACGCATCATCTAACTTCATTGACCAATATTTTCTTGTAGGACCAACGGTTTTCTCTAGGATTGATTTCACTTCACGATTCGATACTTCAGCTTGACCATTGGATTGTGGATGATATGCAGTAGATACACGGTGTCTAACTCCATATTTCTCTAGAACAGTCTTCAAATACTTATTAACGAAATGAGATCCTCCATCGCTAATAATCACTCTCGGTGTACCATGTCTAGTGAAGATATGTGACTTCAAGAACTTAATCACCACTCGTGAATCATTGGTAGGTAAAGCTACAGCTTCTACCCATTTAGACACGTAATCAACATCTAATAAGATGCAGAGGTTACCATTTTAAAGAACGAAAGGACCCATAAAGTCTATACCCCAAACATCAAATATTTCAACTTCTAACACATTATTACGTGGCATCTCATCCCTCTTGGATATGTTTCCGGTAAACTGGCATCTCGTACATCTCTTAACATATTCATGACAATCTTTAGCAAGAGAAGGCCAGTAAAAACCTGATTGGAATACCTTAGCAGCAGTTCTATCTCCCTTGAAATGTCCTCCATAGAGTGAATCATGACATCCAGCTATAATGGATTCAGTTTCCTCCCTTGCTACACATCTTCGTATCATTTGGTTCGCACAAACTTTGTATAGGAAGGGATCCTCCCAAAAGAACTGTCTAGCACGGTGAGCTAACCTCTTTCTTTCTTGATAAGTAGATCCTTCAGGAAAAGAACCACTCACCACTAAATTCGCAATATCTGCATACCAAGGAGCTTCATAATCACGAACAACAAATAAACTCTCATCAGGAAATTCTTCTCTAACTGATTCAGTACCATCATTCATCTCTGAACCTTCAAGACATGATAGATGATCTGCAACCTGATTCTCACAACCCTTTCTATCTCTGATCTCTAAATCGAACTCTTGAAGCAATAAAACCCATCTGATTAACCTCGGTTTAGCATCCTTCTTTTCCATGAGATATCTAATCGCGGAATGATCTGTATAAACAATAACTTTCGCTCCAAGAAGATAAGAGTGAAATTTATCAAATGAATACACAACTGCTAGCAACTCTTTTTCTGTAACTGTATAATTAACTTGAGGACAATTAAAAGTTTTACTAGCATAGTAAATCGAAAGAAAAACTTTCTCTTTTCTCTGTCCTAATACAGCTCCCATACACAAATCACTCGCATCACACATAACTTCAAACAGTAAATAAGAGCGGAAATAAGCTTTTCCTTGATTGCTTGAAAGGCCGCTAAACAAGCTTCATCAAAAAGATCTTGGAATCCTTTTCGAGTAAGTTGCATAACGGTTTAGCAATCTTAGAAAAGTCTTTAATAAAACGCCTATAAAAGCCAGCATGGCCAAGAAAACTTCTTACCCCTGTAACAGAAATAGGAGGGGGAAGAGTTTTAATTACCTCTATCTTTGCTCTATCTACCTCTAATCCAACACTCGAAACTTTGTGACCCAGAACGATACCTTCGCGAAACATGAAATGACACTTCTCCCAGTTTAAGACCAAATCCGTTTCCTTGCATCTGATTAACACTTTCTCCAAGTTATCCAAACATCTATCGAAATCATCACCAAACACGGAAAAATCGTCCATAAAAACTTCAAGAAAATTATCGATCATATCCCAGAAGATGGCCATCATACATCTTTGAAAGGTAGCAGGAGCATTACACAACCCAAATGGCATTCTACGATATGCAAAAGTACCTAAGGGGCATGTAAATGTAGTTTTATGTTGATCTTCTGGAGCCACGTAAATCTGATTATACCCGGAGTACCCATCCAAGAAACAGTAGTATTCTCTTCCGGCTAACTTATCTAACATTTGATCAATGAAGGGCAAAGGGAAGTGATCTTTTCTGGTGGCTTTGTTCAGCTTTCTGTAATCCATGCAAACTCTCCAACCAACTACCGGTCTTGAAGGAATTGCTTCATTTTTTTCATTAAGAACTGTTGTCATTCCTCCTTTCTTCGGTACACACTGAACTGGGCTCACCCATTCACTACTCGAGATGGGATAAATAATCCCCACATCTATAAGCTTGATGACTTCCTTCTTCACTACATCCTTCATAACGGGCATTAATCTCCTTTGACCTTCAACTGAGCGTGCGTTATCATCTTCAAGTATGATTTTGTGTTGACAATAGGAGGGACTAGTGCCTTTGATGTCAGCAATTGTCCAACCTATTGCCTCTTTGTTGGCTCTTAACACACGCAACAGTTTATCTTCTTGAGGACCTGTTAAATTTGCTGTAACAATAACAGGTAGAGTTTCATTAGTACCTAAATACGCATACCTCAAGTGTACTGGTAACGGCTTTTCTTCCAATTCCGGAGGAGATTCAATTGAAGGCTTCTTTTTAAGAATAATCTCCCCCGGTTCTCTCACAGGTTCATAGGCAAGACGCCTATACTTTGGATTTTCAGAATTGAGAGCTGCCACTGTTTCGGCAAGCTCTTCCATCATCTCAAGTATGTTTAATGTTAAAGCGGCCTGTAAAATATCATCATAATTAAAACAATCAAATACCTCTTGCGATGCCTGCTCAATGACATCCATTCGGAAGCAATCTTCTTGAGAATCTGGAAATTTCATAGCTCGGAACACATTAAATTTGACCTCCTCGTCTTGTATCCTCCTCGTTAATTCGCCATTTTCTACATCAATCAATGTACGCCCCGTGGCTAGGAATGGTCTTTCCAAAATAATGGGGACATTCCTATCCGCGTCGTATTCAAGTATAACGAAATCAACGAGAAATATAAGCGTACCTGCCTTAACGAAGACATCTTCAATTCGGTCTTCTGGATGTGCAAGAGACCTGTCCGCCATTTGCAAGACCATGGAAGTGGGTCTTGCTTCTCCAATTTTTAGCTTATCAAAGATCAACTTGGACATCAAATTGATGCTCACACCCAAATCGCATAGTGCTTTACCTTTCCATTCTTCTCCAGTTGATATCGGAATTTTGAAACTCCCCGGATCAACTAACTTTGGAGGCAATTTACTTTGACAAATAGCACTACATTCTTCAGGAAGACCAATCATCTCATTATCACAGTATGGCCTTTTGTTAGTGAGGGCTCTCTTCAAAAACTTTGTATACTTAGGAATATCTTGAATAGCCTCTAGTAACGGAATATTAATACTAAGGCCCCTCACTCTATTAAAGAACTTTTGAAATTCAGCCAAATCACCCTTTTTCTGAACTCGAGATGGAAACGGTGGTGGAGGGCGATTACTCACAATATCATCTTTTTTCTTTGGAATTTCACTTGGCCTCTCTATTTCTTCAACCTCAACATCTTTCTCTTTCTCTTTCTCACCCACATCCTTTTCTTTTCTCGGAACTTCTTTCTCTTTCATAACAGGAAAAGGAGGTGGAGGAAGGTTCTTACCACTTCTTAGTGTAATAGCTTTGCAATCTTCATGTTGTCTCGGATTTTCTGTGTCACTAGGGAGTTGCCCTTGTGGACGCTGATTAAGCTGTTTTGCGAATTGATCCATTTGATTCTGTAATAGCTTCATATTTGCGTCAGACGCTTGTTGACGTTCCATAGCTTGCGTCTGAAGAGCAATTGAGCTTTCAACGGTTTTCTGAAGGTTAACTACACCTTCTTGTGGATGGGAAGGTAAGGCTTTTTGGTTCATTGTTTCGTTATAACTGTCTTGAGGAGCTTGTCTCTGAACATAATTCCCCTGATTCTGTCCTCCTTGATAATTGTTGTGTAGTCATGGATTGAAATTGTTACCTTGGGGACGCGGCTGATACGCATATGTAGGATTGGCTGCCCCACTAGGATTTGAACATTGAAACCTAGGATGGTTTCTGTTAGGCTGATATCCATTACCACTCGAATTAAAGTTACCTCTATTGGAGACAAACATCACAGATTCTTGATTATTCTGACAATTCTCCCAACTATGATCATTCAAACCACAATACTCACATCCATACACTTCATGTGCAACCTTTACCTCACCTCTTTTGTTCGAAAAACCTTTTTTCACGGCTAAAGTAAGTTGTCTCAATTGTTGTTCTAGTGTGGTTTGAATCTTGGTTTCTAAGGAGTTGAACTTTTCTTCTATATTGACATTATTAACTCCTCCTCTAACTGGTGTTCTTGCGGTGCTCCACCCAACTTCATTATCAACTGTTCTATCCAAAATAATTCTTGCATACGCAGGTTGAACTCGCAAAAACGCACCACCACACAACAAATCTAAATCTTTCCTAGAGCCCTCCTCAAGACCATTATAAAAAATCTTCATCTGTTGTTGTTCAGTAAGGTCATGATTCGGGACTCTTCGTAAAAATTTCTGAAATCTTGACCAACTTTTACCCAACGTTTCATCATACTCTTGCTTGAAATGTGTTAACTCTAGTTCAGAATCTAACCTCATATTAGACGGACAATATCTGTTAAAAAACGCAGTTTCTAATTGTTCCCAGTTTGTTATCTTCCTAGGATCTTGTGTATCGTGCCATTCACTCGCTCCATCTATAACAAAAAATCGAAACACAGCAAAGAACGTTCTTTTGAAACTCCTTGTGTGATGTAAGAATCACATATCTGCTTGAATTTCTGTATCGCTCAAAGAGGATCTTCTCCAGCTTTACCGAGAAAATTTCCAAAATTTTGGAATTGAGCTAGCATACCCGAATCTGGACGAAACCTCGGAACATTTATATTTGGAGCACCTACCCCTAGAGCAGGAGCACGGAATGGAACTTCTTCTGGACCATTAACAAACCATGTATCTTGATTAAATGCCATTTGAACTTGGACTTGAGGATTAGGAATGCCAGGTGGAACTAGAGGATTAAGAACTTGTGGCGCTATGGGTTGGCCATTCGCATCTAGCTGAACTTGTCCGTTATTGTTTTGTTGATTCTGAAGATTAACGTTCTCCATTCTGTTAATTAATTCTTCTACCTCTCTAGCTTCTTGTTCTTTCCTTCTCTTGTTAGCATGTCTGATTAATGATTCTGGATTATTAAGGATCAGAGGTGCTGGCTCTAGATCCTTAAAGAGTCTCCTTCGCATACACCAAACCTAAAAACCTGAAAAAGATGAACAAACAAAAAGCGTAAAACTGAAATAAAAATAAATGCAACTATTACTAAAGGATAAACACCGTGGTCACACGCTACCGTCCCCGGCAGCGGCGCCAAAAACTTGGTGGTCCTTTGTGTGTTCTAAAATAAATGCAAAAGTAATCGAACCACAACCGCAAGTGTACGGTTGTCCCAAGTAGTAATAAGTGATTCTAGGATCGTTCGCAGGGTCGGTTTGGTTAACTACAATGCTTATCGAATAATGAATGGTTGCACTTAGGAAAACAAATAAAGATATAATGATTGGTTGTTTGTTTTTATTAATTATAAGTAATGAAAGACTAAATTAAATACTGAAACGCAAGTAAATAAGTATGAAACGCAAGTAAATAAGTATGAAACGCAAATATGAGAAAGTAGCACTTGAGAACGCAAAGGATCCTCCTAATCCTATTTCATAACCTATGCTGTTTAAGGGTTAAATTGGTCAATTACAACGGTCGGGATTCTAAATTCCTTATACCCCCGTCAGGGTGGACTATAAGGCTATCCTAGAGTGTCACTAGTCCCGTCAGGGTAAATATGATCCACTTTAAGATGTTTAAGTCAATTACCACATTGGCCCTAAAATTAGCTAAGTTCGTCAGAATCAATAGCTTCTATTTTAGATTGAATAAATAAATCCGTACCTAAACCCTCCGTCAGGATGATCCACACGCCACATATGTGGAATAGCCTAGATACTAATACTTGTTCTTAGTTAGCTACTCTAAAAACAGTAAATAATCTCAATTTATCGAAAAGAGTAAAATACCCAATTTAATTTAATTTAACAGAAACCCAAATTCAGACATAGAAATTCAATAGAGTTGGGATTCACCCATAAAGCATTCTCAAGTACTATAATGGAATTAGCTCATACTAATTAAAAAGAAAACTAAATTAAAAGAAATTGAATTCATAATGTATTACAGAATTAAAAATAAAGAAAACCTAATTTACGGAATTGGATTTGGCTGAGAATGGAGATATAGACCCTCTCCAGCTCTACAGCTTCTTCTTTCTTACTTCTGTTGCTTCTCTCTGATGTTTTAATTTGTAAAAAGTGAATTGTGTTGAAAATAGAAGTCAAGGGCTCCTTTTATATGTGAAAAAACGGATTAGGGCTTGGACTTAAGAATAAATCACTAATTAAATGTCCAAGCCCAATTTCTAAGCCCAAAATCCCGTAACTGCTGCACTACCTTCACTAAAACGGCTCTAGCCGCTTCGTTATAACTCTGATTGACCTGCAATCACTTGCTAAAGTTCCGTAACTCGATAAGGAACGTTTTCTCTTCAAAGGTCAGCGGCTAAATCATCTCTTAAGTGCCTCGAAATCAGAAATCTTTGGCCTGTTTTCCAGATTTGCAGCTCTAAAATCAAATTCTTTCGGGATTTATCTTCAAGTCTTGACTCCATATCACGATCTTTGACTCTCTTCTCGGATTCCATTCCTAGCTAATATTTAAAACCTACAAATTTTTCACTAAAATACACAAGATTACGCGCAAAAGTTTAATAAATCAAAAATACTAGAAATAAAATGGGAATTCCGGATTATTGCATTTTTAACTCAAAAGTCTTTCGAAATATTCAATTAAACATAAAAAATGATGTCTCCCAAGGGTCGAAAATAAGAACCAGTTTGACACAAAAAAAGGGGTAGCGCGGCCCTAAAAACTGCCATGAGGGCACTCAAAGCTGCCGGGTGGGCTTTGCCGCTAGAATTCTGTATACTCGACGACACGTGGAGTCCATCAGGCAAGTACGGGCACCACGTTTCTCAGGTGATCGGGATTACAGTCCGAGAGAGGATTCCGCCCTATTACCCCGCTTGGGATAAAGTTCCGGACGCCGACAAACACGCCGTAATTAAGAGATTATCGGTAAAAATAAAATTTTTAATATTTTTAAAAATTAATTTATTATTCTAATTTAAATTCAAATAATATTTTTTTATAGAAATTTTTCGACATAAAGACTTGGAGGAAAAGGAAAGACTGGAATTGGATTCATGGTAATTTAGACGATACGATGCGAATTAGGTTTAAAGATTACAAACATAACGAGAAGAAAAAGTTCTGGAGAAAGGGTTTGAAGCCGGATTGGTTGTCCGATGAGATTTGGGCAAAATGTTATGAGTATTGGGGCTAGAGAAAAGCAAAGGTAAACTCTCGATTTTTTTAATTTAAGTATATTCTTTAAATTATAATTGTTTTTATTAATAATTGAATTTTAAATTTTTTCAGCATCAAGCAAATGAAAATAAAAAGTATCGAGAAAAGCAGAAAAATAAGAGTGGATCCAAGGAATCATTGAAGCCTACATCTTAGAAGGGTGGAAAAGAAACAAGGTAACCTATTATATTCTCATTTTACTTTGGAACATTTGGATAGCGAAGATGAAAGCCATTCACGAAAATACAAAGATTAATATCGATCATATTATTTACATTACTCATTCTCTGATGAATGAATTACATGGAACAATTGGGAAAGACATCACAATCACCAGACAAATTCGAATGATCGACACCAAATACAATACCAAAATACCCAAGCGACGGAAGACATAGTTTTCAAATGTGACGCATCATTTAGTTCTAAATATGAAAAAACAGGCATAGGAATTTTACAAGAAGACCTCAGAACAATAAATCAGAAAGAAGTTACCACATCCGTCTTTTGTAACTCAGTCTTGGAACGAAAGGTAGTTGCATTACAGGAAACCGTTAAGTTATGCAAAGAGTTTAAAGATTCACTTAAAGTAATTTTATTTGATAACCTTGAACTTATACAAGGTATACGGCAGATGTCAGAGGCACGATGGACCATTCAACCGATTATACGTCAAATCCGGCGGAGAACGAAAGAAGCAGGGCTTATTTCCTTTCGCCACTTACCACGAAGGATAAATAGCTTTGCGGACCATTTAGCCAAAAAAGCTAAACATGGAGCCAACGACCGGAAAGATTCATATATCGATCTGAATCGCAACTTCAAAAAAATAGGTATCAGATGAATAAACAGGTTTTGAGGGTGTTTTACTTGTAAAAAAAAAGGACTCTTACCAGAGAAACTCACATCACTTCATGACAAAACATTATCAGTGGCGGATCTGCTAGGTGGGCTTGAGCCCGTTGTTAACTTTTTAAAAAAATTTTAGTACCCTTAAAAAATTAATACAAACCGTTTTAATTTTGTATACATATACATTCTTTTTCAATTTTTGATAATTTCTTCTCTAAATTCAATGTAATTTATTTATTTTAATTTTAATTTAAATGGATTATATAAGTTTATATAATTATGTTTTAAATTTAATTTTTGTAATTAAACTTACAAAACAAAAAAAAAAAATTAAGAATTATATTATTTATTTAATTTTTTCTTCACTAAAAATCATTGCATATCAATAATTTTATTTGGAACAATGTCTATTTAATTATACGGAGAGCGTAACAATTCTCAATTAATTACAATTTCAACATAATTTCCACTTAAGTGAAAAAAAAATTGGAAGATTACAAAAATTTCCGTAGGCCTATTAATTAATTACTTTAATTATATATACCATTTAATTTTTATATCTTCACTATTTATTATAATAATATTTATTTATTTATTTTCTTTCACCACCACCTCCACTATCACCCCCAACACTACTCCCACCCTCCACCACCACCACCATCCCCACACCACCACCCCATCACCACCACCATCCACTACCACCCATCCAAAACCACCCCAACACCCCCACCACCAACTAATTTCATCACACACCCGCGTCAGTGAAATTAAAAAAAAAATCATAACTAATTCTAAAAAAAACCGTAAAAATAATATATTTACATTTTTGGACGAGACAAATTAATATTTACGTTTATGATTTTTTTTTGAATTTATTTATTTTTTTAATGTATTTATTTCGATACTCTGTTTTATGTGTTGCTATAACACACAAAATCAGTTTTTCCAAATTGCACAACACGCGGGTGTCCGTGATTTTTTTTTATAAAAAATCATAATTAAATACAAAAAAATCAGAAAATTTAAAAAATTGTATTTTTTGACGGGGCAAGTTCATATCTACATCATAGATTTTTTTTTTGATTTATTGATATTCAGATTTATGTGTTTATACAACACACAAAAATATATTTATGTATTCATGTAACACACAAAATTAAAAAATCAATCTAAAGCATTCTTTTCTTTAGCAAAAACGTTTTTTCTCTTTATTAGTCACATATACAATATTTTTACTCGTTTGTAACTATCTTGATGTAATAACTTTTTGTCCAACCCTGTTTCGTTATTTTGTGTGTTGTTGTATTACACAAAACAGACATTTGTGTATTACGGTAACACACAAAAGAACCATACTAAACGTTAAACTCTAAAATTGTGTGTATATGATACACATAGATCACATCGAAAGGGATGTAAGACAACCACAAGTGTGTAAGTCAATTTGTGATGCTGCAAGTCGCAAGAACAATTTATGTGATGTAGAAACACGTAATAATCAAAATTATGTGTTGACGCAACACATAGTTATGAAGGTGGTATGTTTAAGTAAGACACACATGTTTATTTGTGAATGGGCTTGACGGGAAGAGAAAAGGTAAATTTGTGTTTTGCTGTAATACACAAATAATTGTTTTGTGTATTACTACAACACAATATAACAAAAGATTGTTGGACAAAAAAGATAATATATCAATATATTAAAAACAAGTTAAAATAGGATATATGCGATTAATAAAGAAAAAAAATAATTTTTTAAAAAAAAAGGTAATGTTTTAGATTGATTATATGATTTTGTGTGTTACATTAACACATACATATATTTTTATGTATAGGAACACATAAAACGAAATATCAAAAAAAATCAAAAAACTAAATAAAATAAAATTAATAGACGTAATATTACTTTGATTCGTCCAAAAATTCAATTCTTCTATTTTTTTTATTATTTTAGAATTAATTATGCATATTTTTTTTAAAAAAATCACGGACGCGCGCGTGTGATGGAATAAGTTGTTGGCGATTGGTTTAGTTGGAAATTAATTTCTTTAACTTGTGAGTAAATAGGAAGTCAAAACCTTCTTCCTTTTTTTTTTTGGAGGAATGAAAAGTGTTAATTTGTAATTAATTTAGAATTATCCCATATAAGGGTAAAAATGTAAGCTAAATATGCCAAAAATAATTATTTAGAAATCAAATTTTTAATTAGTGAGTAAATAGGAAGTAATTTGCTCCTTCCTTTTTTAGAAATGAAACTTATAGAATTGTAATGAATTAAGAATTATCCCGTTTTACTTATAATATTTAATTATTATAATGTTAGGAAAATAGATTATTTATTATAATTAATTACAGTTTGTTTATTCGGTTAATTGTTAATGGTAACTTATTAACAAATGTTTTCGGTCATTTTTTTCCCAGTAAATTTACTTCGAGTTTTTTTTCCTGTAAAGTTTGTTCGCTTGCGTGTAGCCTTTATTAATGATACATAAAGTAAATTGGCTTGACTATATTGTGTATTATGCTTTATAATTAATTTGTCATATTGTTTATTATGATTATTACTGGGAAAAAAACTTGATGCTATTATTTTTTATACTTCATTAAACTAAATAATATTTTAATATTAATTATTTGATTTATATATTTTTGGTTACATATCCAAAAAGAATATAAGGGGTCGTTGTCCCTAACCTTAACCTGGCTATCAGACCGGTCCTACGGACCGGTCCGGGCCGGCCGGTGCCAAGAAACAAATCGAACCGACGCTACAGTTCGGGCACGGACCGGAACGAACCGGATCTAGCTAAACGGAGCGATTCCTATAAAAACAATGTTAAAGAGCCGGTCCAGACCGAACCAGACCAATACCCTTGTATATATTTTTTTTTCTTTTATATCATTCTTATTCATTTATTAACCAAACCCACTGCCCCAATTTTCCCTTTCTCTCTAAGTCTTTATTCACTTTACCAAACCCACCGCCCCAATTTTCCCTTTCTCTCTAAGTCTTTATTCACTTCACCAAACCCACCGCGCCCAGTTGATTACCCCTCTATCTCCTCTCAAATCTTATCCCTAATCTCATAAATTAGCTTTTAAAATTGCTTGTATAATCCTTGAAACTATGTTATGGTGGTGGTGGTTATTCGTGTTATTCGCCGATGTATGTCTTTTTTATTCTAAAACTGTGTAAAGTAAATTTTCAAAATTTTGAAATGGATTATGGTTGAATTATGTTGGTATATCATCTTCTTTTGGGTAATCAGATGATTAGCTCTTGAATAATGTTAACTTTGTGGTTTCCTGATGTGTATCATCTTTCTGTCTTTGGTGAGAGATTGCTTTTCCTGAAAAATATATTTCCATGTCAATCCATTTCAAGAAATTGTATTAATTAAGTGAGTTTAATATTTCTATATCTTGTTAAATTTCTGAAACTATATTTGTTGGTTTCTAATTTTATATTTGTCTTGATGTTTCCTGATGATTGCATGTGGATTTGCTGTGGAATTGATGAAGGAATGAGTTACTGGTCATGGTTTAATTAATTATGATGTGGGTAAGTTGATGGCTTGATCCCTTATGATTATGGAATGTAATCGGTTATGTATTATCTAAACTATAATTGTAACAAGTTATTTTATTATAATTTGTAATTTATAATTGGGGACCAAGACCGGACCGATAAGGCCCAAATCCGATAAGGACCGGTCCGGACCGCTCTATTAGCCACCCGACCCTAAACCCCCTTCAACCATAAGCCCACCTTGTCTTGTAATCCTGAATTTGCCACTGGGTCCGATCATACAAATTTGGAACCTAAAACAATTTAGAGTCCTTTTATCCTTTAGTTATTGGCTAAATATTCTTAAAATCAAAACAAGTAAAAATTAAGGAAACATATAAATTTCGCGTTTGCATTAATAATCGTTTAACGCAAATTTATAATATTTATTAGAGTAAGAAAATTAACCACCGAAATTTATTTCACCCAAATATCACATGTGACATGACATCCTACATGACTTATACACATCATTATTCTATTTTGTATACATTCTTTATTTTATTTGATATTGTTTATTTAGATTACCTTTATTAAATTAATCTAAATAAATTTACCCAAAATATCTATTAAGATTTCAATTACAACATGACCATCTTCTCTAAATATTTATTTGTCAATCTTTTCCCAACTATTTAATGAGCAAAAACAACAATTTTTTAGATGACATCAAATCCACCGTCGACCGACCATGGGGAAATAACCCCGTCCGCCAAAAAGTTAGAAAAGTACATTTTTTTCTAATTAAATAAAATAAATAGATGTTTTTATTTTTAAAAGTAGATATCAGTCTGTGATGAAATTTGAACAGAATTTTTTTTTTTACAGTAGTTATATATGATTTGGTTGATTGTCCATTATTCAAAGAATATGAAATCAAGGATTGTATATGCAGTTTAATAAAAAAAATAAGGATGATTTACTCGATATAAGATGAATATTCTCAAACATTTAATACAACACGATACGGAAATATTTGCAACTTTTGAAATTAGAGAAACTTATTTAAATATATTTTCTATTTTATATTATATTCATGTTAGCATCATTGATTTTATACACATGAATATATATATGTAAATAAATTTTTATGTATGAAGATAGATATCACTTATGATTTTATTTGACAGGAAATTTAATAAAGATGGGAATTTTAATGCATATAATATCCAAATTCCCAAAAAAGGAATGCTTTTTTCAGTCATATGAAAATACTTGTGAATTTTTTGTTTGGTGTGCAAATAAAATTTAATTTAGGATAATGAATAAAAAATAAACCATGTATATGACGAATAGATTAGATCATATATGGTTGCATGCGATAATTTTGGTAATTCTAGACACACGACTACTAATGATTGTCAAAAGGAGTCTTAGAAAAAACGGTTCTTGTTAGAATACATGCCATATTTAAGTCATGATGGGTTATACGTTTGCCAGTTGTTGAGTTAAACCATAACTGCCATGTTGATCCACAAGATGCAAAAAAGAATCGTAGTAAGACGAAAATTGATACTCCTACAAAAAAAATCTTAATTTGAATAATAAAGTAGGTCAAAGTTTTAACGTGTTTGCTACAGAAGTAAGGGGGTTTAAAAATGTCTATTTTGAAGAAAGAGACTCTAGAAATTTTATTACCAAACAAAGACGTGTAAGAATTGATGAAGGTGATGTTGAAACTCTTTTTAGTTATTTCATAAGAAGGCAAAGAAATTATTTTGATTTTTTTTCATGTCATGGATGTTGATGAAAAAACAGAAATAAAAATGTTTTTTGGGCTGATACAAGGTGTAAAGCATCATAAGAATCATTCAACGTGTTGTTACTTTGGTACAACTTATTTGACAAACAAATATGATATGCCATTTGCGCCATTTGTTGGGGCAAATCACCATGAAAAATTAGTATTGTCGGGTTGTGCATTACTTGAGAATGAAACTTCTGCAAAATTATGTTTGCCTATTTAAAGTATGGTTAGAATGTATGTAAGGGATTGCACCAAAAGAAATCATCACATGCCAGTGTCAAGCAATTCAGTATGCAATTACTTGGTTTTTTTCTGCAGTCTCATTAGCTCTTATGCTTGTCGTATATAATGGAAAAAATTCTATACAAATATAAAAGATATGAGAAACATCTTAATATCAACAGTACTTTACGTCGGGTTGTGCATATTTGTTTAAAAGTTATTGACTTTGAAATAAAGTGGAAAAACATGATCAAGAAATATGAGTTGAAGAATAATAATTGGCTTAATAGTTTGTAGGAATATTGATATCATTGGGTTCATGTCTAAGTGAATGATTATTTTTATCCTCAATGTCAACTACTTAAATAAGAGAGAGAGCGAATGCTTTATTTGATGATTATGTGCAAAGTAAAACCAGTCTAAAACAATTTGTTGAGTAGTATGACAAGGCAATGCAACAAAAGATAAAGAGAGAAAAAGAAGCAAACTTTCATTCTTGTAATGTAAGTTGTCCATATGTTTTCGTATATTCTATGGAAAAGCAGGCAAAAAAGAAGCTTATACAACCTTAATATTTTAGATATTTCAAGATGAGATTAAAAGTCTTATATATTTCAATAATATCTATCTTATTACCATAAATGGGTATGCACTTATATTTATTGTCATAGAAATTTTGAATGGTTGTGAAAGCTTACAAGATCATGTTTCTTATGAAGTTACTCTTGACATGAACACGTTAGATGTGGTATGTATATCAATCATTTGAGTCTCAGAGCATTCTTTGTACATGCATATTATATGTGTTCATACACAAAATATAAGAATCATCCTAGATAAATACATTGTTCAGCGTTGACGGAAATATATACAATTCCCTCATACAGCTTTAAAGTGTCTTAATATTGATTTTGAATCAAATGAGAAAAGTTTGAGATATAAAAAGTTGTTAACGCAAACAGTGACAATTGTATGAGAGGGTGCTAAATATTATTAAATGGGGGTTAAGAAAAGGTTATCAACAATATCGTAAAAGATACTCATGAACATGATACGAAAACCCATGGTAACAATGTGAAAATTCTCAATCTATAAAGTTTGGATCTAAATTTCTTAGTCTGATACGAGTACCAAGGAAAGGACGTCCTTGCTCCATAAGAAAATAGTCTATTATAGAGAAATTCGTAAAAACATAAAAAAAAAAATATTTACATTGTTTTGTCTTTTGTTGATATATTTTATATTACTTAAGTGAATTTTTTATAAACCTTTTTAAATATAATATTGTTGAGACATCTTAAATTTATTTTATCTATTATGTAGATTTCAAAAGGAGGCCATGCCCAGGGGCGGACCCACCTTAGGCCTAGGGGGGGCTCAAGCCCCCCCTGAACTTGTAAATTTTAAAATACGTCAACGTAATTTTGACTCGAAAAATAATTAACTCTCACTGAAAATTTATATCACACGTGCATGCAATTTAATGCATACAAGTCATTGTAGCTTAGTGGTTCATTATCTTTGCATATTAAAATTTATCTTAGAGGTCACTTGTTCGAATCCTAGCTTTTGCTTTATTATTTTTCACAAATATACATATAATGATTCGGAAATAAGTGTCGGATTGATTATTTTAGAGCTAAAAGAGATTTTCAATTAAAATATTGAATTTTTATATTTGTATTTTGCCATTATTAAATATATGTTTAATTTTCCTTTTTTTTACCTTAAATTTTTCTGAAAAGCGTTAACCCCTAAATTTTTGTATATTTCAAGCCCCCCCTCGATTTAACTTCTGGATCCGCCATTGGGCCATGCCCATAAGTAATCACAATCTAACATGTCTAGTGGAATGTCACAAAAAGTAAGGTGTAAAATGCTCCTTTAATTTATTTATTTTATCTTGAAGAATAAGGTTAAATAATTTTCAATACAGGTTAGAAGAAATTGAAATATACATAAAAAGAATATGTCTTTAGATGTTAGAAATATTGTTATATAAGAGTCTGTTGAAAATATTATAGTGTAGGAAAATATAATTTTTGCATGGCCTTTAATGAATTTTCAAGTAAGTGTTCTTATTATACATATTGTTTCATAGTTTTTTACTAGCTTGTATTGATAAGTTAATAATTGTCTTACACTTATACTTGGTTAGGTTTTACCAAATAATAAGTATACGTTTCCTAGTTATATGCAACTCTTAGATGTTTGGTGTTCTATATATGTCTAGTTCATCTTTCATTTATACTTGGTTAACATTTTTCTCAATTATTTCAAATGTTAAGAAAGAACATTAATTGATGAAGGTGAAATGTTCTTTCTTTAAGCACTTTTACTTGAAAAATTGTGATTATAGTATTATAATAAAGATAATTTGTTTCCACAAATATACTAGATTTCCAAAAAGTGAATGAGAGTTTCTCATATCAAGTTTCCTTAGTTGTACATAACATTTGATGCATGTAATATGAGTGAAAAACAATCTTAAAGTAGATAAATTTCAAGATTATATTTACGACTTATTGGTATAATTCTTTCTTATCTGTTAAAAAAGAGGCGCAAGTATCCCAGTGTAAACTATTTGAAAGATAAAAAGACGAAGACTAATGAATTCCAAATATTATAGTATTTTTCAAAAATTCAAGATTTTTCAACATTATTAGATGTTAATAAATTGTGTTTGACGATTCGAGATAGAATTTAATTTGCATTAATTTTAAAATTTGATAGTCTTGCGTGATTTTGAATATTACGCTACCAGATTCTTTGTTACTACTCAATTTAACTATAAGTTGTTAATGTTTTGTTGTCAATGTGTTTTAAGTTTTAATTTATGCAATAATATTAATATTCTATCTCTCGGTTTCTTTTTCCAGTTCTTTTAGGCGGTAAATGGAAGTGCATTGTTTACCTTTCCAATTTACTCAAATACGTTATTTTTATTTAATTTAATCCATATATAGTCGATAATATTTTAGTGTCGTACAAATATAAACTGAAAGATTGGAAGATTTATATTTATAGCAATCAATAACACATTTGGTATTGATTTGTGGAGTGTTAGCAGCCTGACCTGTTCGGCGGGAAAAGCTAAGATCAGGAGTGCATCAGTTCTATTACACATAATAGGTTCTGGTGTAATCGTTTTGGAGGTTAGAGGTGGTACAAGTATATTTCACTTATATTATCCTTTTTTACTTAGAAATGTTATAACTTAATTAATATCCTAATTTTTCCTTATTTCCTTAGGAACTAGATCATGCTGAGAAGAGATGGGATAAGATACATGCAAAATTTTAACGGTTTTCTAAATGAATTCTCGTGTAATCTGCACATACTCTTTTTAACAGTTTTTGCTTTCTTTTTTATTTTCATGTGAAATCGGGGGATAAATTACTCCAATTTGTACTGATTCGTGAGGTTTTTGGCCTTATCCTAAGCTTGGAGGAAAAAACATGACGACAGTCTTATAGTGTCGGTAAAAACTACGCTAGTAAATTGGGTAAAACTGTTTTACAGATGCGTTGAGAATGGATAACATGCTTCAAATAAATATAATGCATATAATGTGTAATTCTTTTTAGTCCAACAAGTGAAGTTTGTCTCAAAGTAAAGAAATTAATATTAAATGCATTATAGAATTATAAGAGGAAACAGAGTTTATGAATTCCAGAGAGGGTCAATGAGAGTCAACTTACTAAAAAAATCCTCTCTACACATTCATCCATTAATTTTTATTCCATATTTCCTTTTTAAGCTTAACACCTCTTTTTAGCCTTTTTTTCCAACTTTTTGCTTTTCCTTATCCGGATTTGTTGTTTTTCTCAAGAATTTCTGGGATCTAACAACATTTCCTCTCTCTCTCTCTCTCTCTCTCTCTCTCTCTCTCTCTCACACACACAAAAATAACCACCTCCACTCAACCTCTCTCCTCCACCGAATCATCCACCTTATCTCTTCTCCGCCTAGTTTTTTTATCCTTTTCACTTTATTTTTCTTTTCACCGTTTTTTCATTGACTCTCAGTATGACCAAAATGTTAAACACAGCTAAGATCAACAAGGTAACGAGCGGATCTAGTAAACAACCAAAAACCAAGACAAAGTACCGCGATATCACTAAGGAAATCATGTCGCCGAACTTAGATTTACTCAATACACCTGAATCCTATAAAGAAGAAGAAGAGGTGATCATTAAAAGTCATCCAAAGAATGTTTCGATCAACATAAATGAAGTAGAACAAATCGTAGATCTGGTTGAGACTGAAACAAAGAGTGAACCAAAAGGAGTTCCATGGCGAAAGCTATTTGGTTGTGCAAGTAACTCAATGAGGTTGGTGCACCACGAGCCAACTATATTAGAAGGAAGAATAGTAATTAAGCTGCCAAAGGATGTCCTCAATGAAGGTTCTGATCAATGGGTTAATTGTTTAATAGGTCAATTCATCGATTCTCCTCCACCGTTTTTTGCTATAGCAAATTTCGTGAGATATCAGTGGAGTAAGTTGGGTAAGGTTGAGATTAAGTCCAATTTGAAAGGTAGTGTGGTGTTTAAATTCGAAAATCAGCAGAATTACAGTAAAGCTTTAGAACAACTATGGCATATAAATGGTAAGCCGCTACTTCTAAGACCGTGGAAAGCAGGTATGCAGTTTGATAAAATTGATGTATCTAGAATTCTAATATGGGTTAAGCTAGTTAATGTTCCGATGAATTTGTGGACACAAAGGGACCAAATATCGTTCGGCTAGCACCCGAATGATCATGCATTTGTTGACATGTTCTCCCTAGGGAGAGTTTGGTCATACTCCCCCTCGAGGGACATGTTATACCATCGGCTAGATACTTAGTATTTATCTAATTTATATGATATGACTTCTTAGACCGAGCTAGTATTGATGACTTATTTTGGCTTATCAATATCTCTTTGAATTTGAGTGATCGATATTCTTTACAAGGGCATGATCAAAAGGAATTCATTGGTTTCTTATGACTTAATGCAAATACAAGATCTAGTCCATATTTGGCTGATTCAGTATGTTTTCTTCATATTTCAATGTAAATGCCAAGGCTACATCGGTCTTTATAGATATCATCGATTGTTGAGACTAAGTTAGATTATAAACGATTCCCTTTGTATATGAATGTTGGCACTATATTTTAGGAGTGCACGTCTGAAAGAGTGTCATCATCGAAAGATTATTTTTGTGGAGCTTAGCATGGCCATTTCAGGCTATCATAAGCAGTATTTTATCGAGGCTACGTTGAACATACAAATAATATCTAAGCGTCGATACTACGTTAGACTTATGAATAATCTTTGATTGTCGTGGTTGCGTTTGACTTACAAATTATACTTGATCGTCGAGGCTACATCGGGCTTACATAATCTTTGATCTCCAAGGCTACGTTGGGATTATGATTAATATATGATCACAGAGGCTAAATAAGACATAAAAATAATCTTTTATTGTCGAGGCTACATCGAACTTACAAATAAACTTTGATCGACAAGGCTATATCGAGCTTACTAATAACCTCTGATCATTAAGACTTTGTCGAACTTATAAATAATTTCATGATGGAAGAGTATACGTCCAGCTTACAAATAATCTTTAATTGTCAAGACTACATCATACTTACGAAAAATCTTTGATGGTCGAGGTTGCATTTACCTTAAGGGTTTACGGTGTTTCATATAACCTTCACGCCTATTAATTTTAAACACGTTTTGACTTTTTATTTCCTTTTAGAGGTTTCTTGGGATGTAGAACATTTTCTATATAAAGTATATACACGCGGGTATATGATTTCATTATTTCTACACTCATTTTAGTACTTAACTTCCTCCATCGGTGCTTCTTTTGGGTTTGCATTCCATTTAACCTATGGCTTCCTAAGAAGATTATCCCATGTCATAATCATGAAAATGACTTAGCACTGAAGGTGCTTCAGTTCTTCCTCCCTTTAAGGAAGAATGTAAGTTTAAGGATAAAACAATTGATGGTTCACCCATTCCTTCCTTATTACAATCAATTATGCATTCAGTAAGATTTATTCATCTTTTCCTCTTTTCATATTACCATATAGGCTTATAAAAATTATTATTTATTTATCAAGAGTTGGTAGCTAACTTTATTCGTTCGGAGCACATGAAGTATAACAATTGTCTCCAAGAGGAATAATTTGAGAATCTACACTCAGAGAATCCCTCTAATATGATGAGGGTGGGGTAGCTTTCAACCCAAGTGAGTGATTTAATGTTAATCTCGGCCAGATCCCTTCTATCCATGCTAGATGTTAAGCAAATTTTAGGAATCGTCCAATACTTACACCAAGATGCATGTGGAGACTAATAATGTTCGCATTGAGCGTAAGTTAGAGAAGATTTCACTACTAAATTCCTAGAAAGAGCATTCTGAGGTGAGTAGTTTGCTTGAAGAAGCGGATCTTCAAGCCAATATGAATCGTTCCAAGAAATGTTTGTGTGTCATTATGCTAGAGTTTATCAGAATACAAATAATCCGATAATATTAGAAAGCACATGTCGAGCTTGTTTGAGAGAGTTTTTCCAGCGGTTTATGAAGTGAATACAAGCGTTGTTTGGAGAGTTTTGTCCCCAAGGTGTTATATAAAATCGACTCGCAGAGTATGATAACTCGGAAGTGTACGAGTCATCACTGGTAATAATAAGTGTAAGCAAAGTTCATTCTCTACATATAATAACAAGTTAAATGCATGACTTTAGTTCTAATCTCAATATTCATTAGGATATTAGTAAAAAGTAAAATAAATATTTGTTTGATTTTTATTTACAAGATTAAATAAGACTATAATTTAAAGACTAAAAACAAAATATGAAGATAAGATGGAGATAAGTACAACTCTAGATTGCATACTCATTAATATCATAAATTAGAACTATTCACGATATAATGGTATATTTGGAATTGCACTTGTTAACTAGGATTCTAAAGTCTCCCTAAGTTCCCTTCGCATAAGTAATGGGACTGCCATCTAACCTTAGAAACCTATTACAAGTGAATCCTTCATCTTTTATCTAGACCCATAAAGTTCAAAACATGTGAGATTATCTAGCTAGTTTAGATCTTCCGATTCTCAAACTCAACAAAACAATTATAATTTAATTTTCAAAAGATTAAACCACCCTTTGGTGATGTAGTTTAATACCTAACGTAACTCGATATGTTATCAAGATAAAGAATTACTATAAAGCATAATAATTATAATAAACAATTAATTAAATTAACATGCAATGCCAAATATTATAGGAAATACATCCCATTCATAGATAAGGTTCATACATGGGAAATATCAGTCTAAAATGTGTTTATATTATGCTTGAATAATAAAAAAAATAATTAAAGACATAATAGGGAGTTAAGGGAAGAAGAATTAAAAATAAGGAATTGTAGTGTTGTTTCCTTGCTCTCCTTTCTTTTCTCTCGATCCACGAGTTAAGACTATTGCATGAACGACTGTAAAACTACTAATATATACTATGAAAATTGGAGTTTTAAGTCATGGGGCTGGAATTTAACTTTGGGAGCGTACACCTCGAGGGAGTCTATTGCTTCGGCTCCTACCGCTTGTAGCTTTGTGGATTTCTTTGTGGCTCATAATGCCTCTAGCTTTGTAGTTTTCTTTAAGGATCATATTGCCTCTAGCTTTGTAGCTTTTTCTGTAAAAAAATTATTTTGCAATAAAACCTGTTCTCACCTTCTTCTCTTTACTTTCTCTTTCATTCTCTTATGTTTTCTGATGCATTTCATTCATATTCCTCCATATACCTCTTTGTTTTGGGAAATATAAGTTAAAATGCAATTACAACCATTTGTGGGCTAACTTGAGTACCTTAGCTCCAGTAGATTTTATGAATAATATCGCTAATACTGCATAAGAATTATGAATTTGTCTTTGCACCTAACTTGCGGTCAAACTTTGAAGAAAATCACTGAGTCTTTTTCAAGTCGCGGGGACACGACTCATTTTTAAGTTGGAGGTGTGGGGATTCATTGTCTCTCATCTCCATTTTTATGTGATTTTTACAGTTTTTTGGAAGAAATTAATTTTTTGATACATTGGATTAGATGTAGAGTGTGTTTAATAGCTTTAAAGCATAAGCTTAGTAAGTTAATGATAGAAAGTAATATGTTATGATCTGATTATTTTATATGCTTTGACTATGAACAGGAAAAACATATTGATAGTAAAGAAAATATTAGTGAGAAATGCGGTAGAAGTATGTTTGATCTTAGGGCGCCTTGAGGGGTGTGTAGGTCGTGAGATCCAATCTAGTTCATAAACCCATTTAATGAACGTGCTAAAGGTAAGAAAGTAACAAAATTGCATAGTTCAGAAAGTGATTAAGGTGGTTTTTTAATAAGCCCCTTGTTTCCTTTTAGCTTGTTGTCCATTTGTTATATTTATATCCTTCTCAACTCTTCTAGCCTTTCTAAAGCCTTTTTATTTAGTCATGTTATCAGCCATATTCATGGGGGCAAAGGTATGATAAATAAACATATAAATAAAGCTAATAATAAAGGTCACACCCTTGTCTACCACGAAAAACTCACTGCAAGTATTACAGATCATTTGCAAGTTTAGTTAGTAAATAAAGTTCGTTAGCAGGGACTTAATCTGTTAAATCTACTTGTATATATAAAGAAGTGTAAGAGAACTTACTTGTTAAAATAAAAAGACAATAAAAGTAATAATATTTATTTGGGTTTTAAGATCTGGAAGATAATAATGCAAATAAATAAATACTAAAAGAACGGACATGAGAAATATTGCTTAGGTTTGCTAGCATGCACTTATACTTCTAAATCAATATTCTAGATATAAGGGTGAGTAAAGCTCTTAGAGTAAGTAGCCAGGAGTCGATATTCCTCTGATGTCTCCCTATTTGTGATAAATTAATCTAGGTTGGAGACATCATTTTAGGTGTATTTAGGAATTTAATTATCGATTTTTATTCATATTTTTATATTTTCCTATTTCTTGTCTTGATTTGATAATTTATTATTTTTAGAGCATATTGGGTTTAATTGTTTGTTAATTGTGAAGTTTTAAAGATATATGGTAAGTAATTGGATACGAAATCAATTCTAAGAGATAAGGGAAAGAAGATAATGATAGGAATTGGAGATAAATGAAGTAAAATATAAAAGAGGAAAGGAAAAGTTGCCATGTAAATCTGAAATTCAACAGCTACGTCCATAAAATTGATCATAACTAAAAACCGACTAGGAATTTGGAAGAATTGTTTGAAGCAAACGTGCAGAGCTTTCCGAGACGACCAGTCTCGATATAAAGAACGCGTCAATCAAAGCAATATTGAATAAGTGACAGCCAAAACAAAACAAATACAGTTTCCTACCTTTTCTATATTTTAGGAAACGAATTTGATTTGGAAAAGAGTCCTCTTACTTGCCCTCTACTCCAAGAATCCGAACTAGGGTTTAGAATACCCCATAAATACACCCTCTAATCAGTAGAAACACATCATTGGCCAATTCTTAAGCCAAGAGGAAGCTTCCAACAAGAGAAAAGAAGTCTGGAAATGGCTGAACATCAAATTTTGCCTTCACAAGCCATCAAATTTGTAATTGTTTTCTTTTCTTTGTCTAGTATGAACTAAATTTATTAAGCTTGAGATTTAGCATATTGGTATGTGTTATAAACTAAGATAATATAAACTAAAAGAGATAGAAATTATGGAGAGAATAGCTAAACTAGATGGAGAAATATGGAAAGTATAATATCATTTCTTCTTTCAACATCTGTGTACAAGATAATGGTATGAAGGTCATATTTATAGGAGAAATATGACTCTTCATATTATACAATAAGTGTCTCCATAATGATGGGAATATGAGAGGTCTAAGAATTCAAAATGACATCCACTTTACTATAATTT
Source organism: Nemophila menziesii (assembly GCA_029959085.1). Taxonomy (NCBI): domain Eukaryota; kingdom Viridiplantae; phylum Streptophyta; class Magnoliopsida; order Boraginales; family Hydrophyllaceae; genus Nemophila; species Nemophila menziesii. Next base: position 6,742,958 of record JARWIR010000017.1, on the reverse strand, counting down.
ACAATACTCCCCTTGAATGTCCGTTCCTTATATAATACGCCTCGTTAAAAACCTTGCCAAGAAAAACCCTATGGGATAAAAAAAACTTGGTGTTAAGAAAGAGTACATATACATAGGACTAATTATCTTCAAGTACTGCCTCGGTAAAACCTTGTCAAGAAAAACCCAGTGGGATAAAAACTTGGGCGAAGGAAAAAGAGTATAGTGTAATGTTCACACTCCCCCTGATACTGGCAAGAGATATACGAGTTGTCGCATTCCAATATTGTGGATCAACTTCTTGAATGTTGTGGTGACAATGCTTTGGCAAGATTGATAAAAATTGTATTTGATGAATGACAATATCTCCATTCTTCTGTAAGTTGTGTGTGTAGTTTATATAGGTGATATATGCCCCATTTCATCGCCTAGGCATTTTGATTTTGTATGATAAGAGACAATATCCTTATACAATACCATCAGTATATTCCATATTAAAGATAAACCATACTTCTCTCGAATATGTTTAAATATCCCCTTAAATAAATAGTTTATACCACTCCCCCTTGGATATTTACGAAAGGATATACCACATTAAAACCTTATCAAGAAAACCCACTGGGACAAAACTTGATGAAGGGAAACGTAAATTTCTTGAAGGTATGACACATATTCAGTCTGCCTCGTTAAAACCTTTCTATGAAAACCACTTGGTAAAAACCATGGTGAAGGAAAAAGAGTATAGAATGTCGATATATTCACCCCCTCATTGTGACATCAAGAATTTCTGATAATTCTTTCTTTACGTATAGGCTTGCAGCTCGAATATTTTTGTTGGTAAATACTTAATGGAGAAATCTATTGGATTCTCATTTAATCATATTCGTTCAATGTCAATAAACAGTGGATTAATATAGGGAAGAGTATATTGTTTTCTTTATAATAGTAGATATTTGGCATGTCTCGTTAAAACCTTACTAGGAAAAACCCTTTGTGGGAAAAAACCTTAGTGAAGGAGAAAGAGTACAACGCACAAATATTGTCTCCCCCTCATTGTACCACACATTATTTATATTAGAATCACATAATATACTTTCGAGCTTAACATTTAACATAAGTACACTATAACTTTAACTGATGAATCTGCTGGATTTTCGCCTGAACAAATTCGTTAAATACATTCTCGAATTTACTGTAGAAATCATTTGGTGAAATATATTTCAATATCTCACGAACTGATCTTCAATTTTTGTTTGATGATAATAATATATACATGATTTGTGAGGAGTTCATTAATCATTCTCTATTTCTTAAATCTCCGGGATGAGAGAACATTATCATAAGATAATATCATACTTGTGAGGAAGTAATCTATACTAACCGCTTCTTGTTATATGACTAAAAATCTTTTCTCATGTGCTTCATGCACTTTGTGTTCTCTAGGAACCTTTTATGCTCCAGACACTTCTCATTCTCTAAGAATGTAATATTTTCATATGCTCTAAGTGCTTCGGGCACCTATCATGCTTCAGGATCATGTGTTCACTAAGAAAATTAATATCAATCCAAGAATCATGTCATTTATCTTGGATATTTCCTTATCATAGTAAAATCTTTTATAGTTTCCAAAAGTTAAAGCCCTAACGTCACTGTATCCACTACATGAGGACGAATCCCCATAATTATTTATAGGTTTTTTTATGAACCTTTGTAATACAAGTCGAGTCATTAAATTAATAATTTTGTATGGCCATTAATTTATTTGTCGACAATTTTCACCACTTTGTGATTTAGGATCCTCTGTATTCATTTTCAGCCACAGGGAAAGAATATATATCAATTGTATAAACCTTCTTGCGGTTTCATATATTTTCACTAGATAAATAAATTACATGGCTATTCTATCTTTAGGTACAGTACATTGGTCTCTTCGGGGACTATTACTTCCTTTTAAGAGTAATGCATGTGCCAATAATTAGCTGGCTCGGTAATTTTCTATCGTATTACGTGGATGTGCACATTCCACTGTTTTTACCAATTCATCATATACTCATGAGATTTTCTTCTTCGGGGGATGGTATATTTAAATCGATAGGTCAGCCGTGCTTCATACATTGAGTATATGCATTACAGGTTTACCACACTTCATGTGTTGGTTAGATGCATTACAAGTTTACCACACTTAATGTGTTGGTTAAAGATATTATAGATTCACCATATTTTATGTATTGGTTAGTATTATTCTAAGATCACCACGCTTCAAGCGTTGGTTAAATGCATTCGCTGACAAATTTGTTTTTATATGTCATTCTAGGACAATCATCTATACTGGAGCGTTAACAGTATATTTATGGGATTTTACAATATTCTATGTGCAATATGAATGCATTTGGTGTATTATTTGTAACACTTCGAAAATGACTCCTCTCTTGAACTTCAAGTTCCGATTCTTTAGTTAGAAAATAGAGATGAGATAATAAATTGTACTCCTTGATATGGCACACAATACTTTTAGATTGCGTTTTTTTCTCTCCTTTATAAAGGATAAATTATCTCATCAAAATAATACTATACAAAACATATTTTAAATATATTGCCTATTAAGGGTTTAAGATATAGAATAATAAAAAGAGAATTGAGCACATCAAACTCCAAGCTCCCGGTTGGGATAGTCTCACAATAATCTTACTAGAGAACAGGCAACATAAGGGTAGTCACTTAGTACATGAATTTCCCGATTCTTTTAACTACAGACCAAGTCAGTTATCTATTATTCGAGATAGTATTGTTGTCACTAGGGGACCAAGTCGATCATGTCATAAATACAAAATTCTTTTGGATCTTGATATCATTGCTTTTGTACAATGTACGTCTCAACTGCTCGAATATGTATATAGCACAACCCCGAAGAAAAAGTAGGAAACTGTTCTAATACACACTTCTGGTGTGACTTTCAGGATATAATGCAAAAGATATATATATTGTTACTGATACACATGGTTTATACAAAACATTCATTTCGGCGAATATCCTTAACTTTAGAAAATTTATCTGAGATTCTCTTAAAAACATAAAATACCGGTTTATTTTATTTTTGTACTCATGGTAACATAACTTCTGGACAATAAAAACTTTTAATTAGATATACCAAATGGTTTAACATACGACATGTATGCGACCAATATATAGTTCCACTATATCGATAGTATCCATCGTTAAATTTCGTGATGACTTGTTTTTTTTGGGATTTTCCCTTTTATGAAATTTCTTATTATTTCACTTCTGGTGGTAAGAAATTTATTCTTTATAGTACTCATACTACTAATGAATTAAGAGTTGATTCTTTAATAACCTCAATTTCGACTAAAATTTGGATCATCACGACGTCAATTCCAGACAAATTGAAAGATGTATTTTCTTCAGGAAACAAAATTGTATTCACTTTTGGGAATAACTTTAGTCAGAAAATGTTATATTTAATTCATTCAATTTTTGTGACCATCAAATCTATTTTTATAGATATTAAAGTTGTTATATTCCATTCAGGGAATGTAATTCCATTCATCTCGAGAAATGAAACTTTGCCAGTGGAGCGCGAATCGTGATTTTGAATCAATAACCCATTATTTTTCTCGTTTACAAGCATATATAATTTTTAATCTATAATATTGGGAAAACTATTTACTCACGATATAATTATTCCAGTATTATAATTGTGGGTTAGAAAGTTTGAGATAAAATTCTCCAACACGTATTCATCCATAATACTTTATCCATTTTTAAATCTATACCATAAAATTTTAATGGATAAGCAAATGCAAAGAATGTATTTTATGGGAGAGATTGCACGTGAACTACTAGTTATACATGTAATCTAGAGAAATATATACGATTCTAGTACATATACATAATTGAATAGTAAAAAAAATTCTCATAGTTAAACTTCAAAAAAAATTATATTCATATTATTTCCGCTCCCATTTCTGATCGGGTATTCAAGATTTTTACTTCGACATCAAATAAGTCATCGATATCTTTTTCTTTGATTCCTTATCAACTCAATAGGGATAACCCATAATTTTTTTTACGGGTATCATCATTTTGTGAAGATTTTGTTTTAGTGCCTTTACCAATATTTTTCCACTTTTAGTGGTTATGGTTATTTTCCCTAGTAGTAATTAGACTACTATGAGACCACAAATTATTCTTTCCACGACCTTAGCCTCTTCTGGAGTCCAGATCACCAGAATTTTAGTTCTAAACATATAACAATATTTCATTTTCTTCGAGTAATATAGTTTTATTTCAGGAAACGATTTTTATTAAAAACCGTTTATTCACTTCAGGGAATATCATTTAGTCAAAATAATATAAATTATGAAATTACAATACCAAATCGAGTTATAAAAGATTATCAATATATAATCTTATAATTACAAATGAATTAAATTCAACTTGATTATTCTATTTGAAAAATTCACCAACGTAGATTCTGTTATTTCATGGTAAAATTAATATTCGCTCCCTTCTCTTATATATTAGAAAAGTTGCATTTTCTTCGCAAAATAAATATTCATTTACTTCCGGATTTGGTTATAGATATGCAATACAATGTTTCAGCAACTCGCTTATAACCAACACCCAGTCAATTTCAATAAATATAAAGACAGGTTGCATTCACTTCAGGTTATGCAATTTTATTCCCTTTAGGGTACAAAAATAATATAGTAGAACGTGAATCGTAATTTTAAATTAAGAATTCATCTTTTTTTGGTAATATCTGTTGTTCTATTTCGATTGAGACATGTTGGAATCTCACAAGTATGGAGAATAATTAATTTATGCTTCGGGCATAAATATATGTATATACATATATTTATATAATATATGATCATATCTCGATTGGTAAAATAAGTTGTTCTATTTTGATTTGGTACGGGTTCGAATCTCACAAGTGTCGGAAACAATTAATTTATGCTTCAGGCATAAATATATTTATATCTAAATAAATATATTAGATTAAAAATCACATTGTAGATAAATCGGTAAAATAACTTATTATATTTTGATTCTGGACAGGTTCGAATCTCCCAAGTCTCGAAAACAATCTATATTATATTTCAGAGTTTTTTCTACGGTCCAAATTTACCCGTATAAGTGGTGGACAGGATTACATCTGGCGAAACATAAGTGGTGGCGAGGATTAATCTGGCTAAACATAAGTGGTGGCCATGATTGATTCTAGCCCCACTTATTAATTTTTTTTTAAACTGTTATCATTTGGGTAATTTACTCAAGTGAAATTGCTTACTTTAACTCAATTTTTTCGTGGGTCTCGAACCTCGTTATAAGTCAGGACAAAACGAAAGTTTTTCGTCTTACTTCGGTAATGAATTTTATGTATTCACTTGTGTAAAACAAATGAAAGGTGAATGAGAAATTGAGTTTTTAATTTGAGGTATAGAAAGATTTTTTATGAACTAGAAAAAATAAAATAGTCACTCAATATAAAGTTCTTAGCACTTAAGAATTGGGCCCTTAAGGGCATCCACTTTTGGGCTTGGGCTTGGCTTGGTTTGGACTATTCTTTTGTAAAATTAAAAGGGCTTGGGCTATCATTTTAATTTTGAATTGTAACGTTCTAATCTTTCCAGAAACATCTTCTTCCTCAAACGTCATCTCCCATGTCTGAAACGTTGCGGGTCAGATTTAAACAGGTGCTTCTACACCTATAAATACATGGCCAAAACTAGTTTTCATTCATTAAGTTTTTGCAAACAAATTACATAAAAGCAAGAGAGATAAAACACCATTGAAAGTTCGAAGTTTCTGCAGATTTTCAATTGTCTGATATTTGCAGTGTTGATCGTTGTATCCTGGAGGTTGAAGCCAAACAAAAACGTAAGGCACCAGTGCGTGGCTAATAAACCTTAAAGACATAGGATCCAATCCTAGCCTCGATCAGTAACATGTTTTTTTGTTTATTTATATTTTTTCTGCATTTTATTTTTGTTCTATCTCCTTTTGTTTATGAATCAAGATAACTCACTGGAGATAACAATTTAAGGTTTATTATCGCTACTGTTATCTTGATTCTCATTTCGGTTTTTTCAACTGCATAATCTAAATTCTAAGTTCTACAACAAGATTTTAAAACTTGGGACTTTAGTCTGCCTAACAAGAGATAAACTCTTGGGAAAGACAAGAATCTAGATATCCAGTCTTAAAATATATTATTTCGTGTTGTGTACATCTACTGTATCAAACACATACTAAATCTCTTTTGCTGGGTTATTTTGTTGAAAATAACAGAATGTCTAAAGAATCAGAAAATGCAAATGCTACTGCAATAATGCAAAAGCAAAATGAAATTGGTGGTAGTTCAAGACATAACATGCATATGACATCACCTATGGGTCCTGCTGAAAAACCAGAGAAGTTTGGTGGTGCAAACTTCAAAACATGGCAACAGAAAATGTTGTTCTATTTGACTACTTTGAGTCTTGCAAGGTTTCTCGAAGAAGATGCTCCAGAAATGGGAGATGATCCCGATGCTCAAACTGTTCATGCAGTAGAAGCATGGAACCATTCAGACTTTTTGTGCAAAAACTACATTCTCAATTGTCTAGACAATTCTCTGTATAATGTGTATTGCACTATGAATTCGGCTAAACAACTCTGGGATTCCCTAGAGAAAAAATACAAAACTGAAGACGCCGGTACTAAAAAGTTTGTGGTTGGTAAGTTTTTGGAGTTTAAAATGGTAGACTCGAAATCTCTGATGTCGCAGGTGCAGCAGTTTCAGTTAATACTACATGAGTTAGATGCTGAAGGAATGAGATTGGTGGAATCCTTCCAAGTTGCTGCATTGGTTGAAAAATTACCACCAATGTACAAAGACTTCAAGAACTATCTGAAGCACAAGCGCAAGCAAATCAGTCTTGAAGATTTAATCGTTCGGTTGAGGATTGAAGAAGACAACCGACTAGCCGAGAAAGGAAGTAACTTTCGTTTATTTGAAGCCAAGGTTAATGTTGTGGAACAACCGAGGTCTAACCACAACAACAAACGGAAAAGGCAAGGACAATCTAATGACAACAAGAAGAAGGCTAAGTTTGACAGAAATTGTCACAACTGTGGCAAACATGGTCATCGCGCAAAAGATTGTCGAAACAAGAAGGCACAAGGTAACCAGAAGAAAGGTAAAAATAGTCAAACAAATATGACAGAGCTTTCTGATGGTGTTGAAGAGATGAATCTCGCTGCAATGATTTCTGAGGTGAATCTCGTTGGAAACCCTAAACAGTGGTTGGTTGACACCGGAGCAACAAGGCATGTGTGTTCAGAGAAAAACATGTTCAAGACCTACAAGACGTCTCCAAATGAATAAATTCTTTATATGGGAAATTCGTCAACCTCAAAAGTTCAAGGAGTGGGGCAAGTTGTGCTGAAGATGACCTCTGGAAAGGAGTTAACCTTGAACAATGTGCTACATGTACCTGATATTCGTAAGAATCTGGTTTCTGGATCCTTACTTAACAAGGCCAGATTTAAGCTTGTATTTGTAGCTGATAAATTTGTACTTTCGAAAAATGAGATGTATGTAGGCAAGGGGTACCTATGTGATGGTATGTTTAAGCTAAATGTAATGACCGTGGTACCTCCTAAAAATGTAACAAATGATGTGATGAATAAGAATTTTTCTTCTGTTTACTTGTTGGATTCTCCTAATTTATGGCATGATAGATTACGACATGTTAATTTTGGTTCATTAACTAAACTTGTAAACGATGGTTTGTTACCAAATGTTAACTTTAAATCTCAAGAAAAATGTGAGATATGCGTAGAGTCCAAGTTGACAAGAAACTCGTTTAAAAATGTTGAAAGGTCATCAGAACCTTTAGAGTTAATTCACAGTGACATATGTGACTTAAAGTTCGTGCAAACTAGAAGTGGTAAGAAATACTTCATTACCTTTATAGACGACTGCACAAGATATTGCTATATCTACTTGCTTCATAGTAAGGATGAGGCCTTAGAAGCATTTAAGAAATATAAAACTGAGGTTGAGAATCAACTAAGTAAAAAGATCAAAAATCTCAGAACAGATAGGGGAGGAGAATATGTTTCTCCTTTTGAAGAATATTGTGCCGAACATGGAATAATCTATCAAACAACAGCCCCTTATTCGCCTCAACAAAACGGTGTTGCAGAACGCAAGAACCGTACTTTAAAAGAAATGATGAATGCTCTTTTGATAAACTCGGGAGCACCGCAAAACTTGTGGGGAGAAGCTTTGCTTAGTGCAAATCATATCTTAAATAAAGTACCCCACAAGAAACTAGATAAGACCCCCTACGAACTTTGGAAAAGAAAACCGCCTTCATTCAAATACTTAAAAGTGTGGGGATGCTTAGCAAAGGTTGCTATTCCAGCACAAAAAATTATCAAGATAGGAACAAAAACGATAGACTGTGTATTCATTGGATATGCTCACAATAGTGCAGCCTATCGGTTTCTTGTGCATCGATCAAATAATGTTGACATTAGTGTTAACACGGTAATTGAATCAAGAAATGCATATTTCTTTAAAACAATTTTCCCTTGCAAAATTACACAAGAACGAAGTTCTTTAAAAAGGACTCATGTTGACATAGAAGATGGTCATCAAGAGAAGGACCAAGAAGCATTACAAGATAACGATGGACCGAGAAGAAGTAAGAGAATGAGAACCTCGACTTCTTTTGGTCCTGACTTCCTTACCTTCTTATTGGAAGATGAACCGCGAACTTTCAAAGAAGCTATGTCTACTCCAGAAGCTCCTTATTGGAAAGAAGCGGTTAAAAGTGAGATAGATTCTATCATGCAGAACCATACGTGGGAGTTTGTAGATCTTCCTCCTGGGAGTAAACCACTGGGAAGTAAATGGATTTTCAAAAGAAAATTGAAAACTGATGGATCTATAAAAAAGTATAAGGCAAGACTTGTAGTAAAAGGTTATAGTCAAAAAGAAGGACTTTACTATTTTGATACTTTTTCACCAGTAACCAGAATTTCATCCATAAGAATGCTTATTGCAATAGCATCGATCTATAAGCTTGAAATTCATCAAATGGATGTTAAAACTGCTTTTCTCAACGGGGAACTTAAAGAGGAAATCTATATGAACCCGAAGGATATAAAGTTCCAGGAAAAGAAAGGAAGGTGTGTAGGCTGATCAAATCCTTATATGGATTAAAGCAAGCACCCAAACAATGGCATGAAAAATTTGATAAAGTCATGATTGGTAATGGCTTTAAAATAAATGAGTGTGACAAATGTGTATATGTAAAAGGCATTGATAAAGGATATGTCATTGTTTGTTTATATGTAGACGATATGTTAATTATTGGGAGTAATAATGACATAATCACTTCTATAAAGAAGATGCTCTCAAGTAAGTTCGACATGAAAGACTTAGGTATTGCTGATGTTATCTTAGGTATTAAGATAATGAGAAAATCTGAGGGGTTAGTATTAAATCAATCCCATTACATAGAAAAAATACTAAATAAGTTTAGTAAAGGCGATACGAATATTGCAAAGACTCCAGTTGACGTAAATCTACACTTGGCAAAGAATACTGGTGATACAATCAATCAGTTAGAGTATTCTCGTATAATTGGAAGTCTAATGTACTTAATGAACTGCACAAGGCCTGATATTGCACATGCAGTTAGTAAGTTAAGTAGATTTACAATAAATCCAGGAAGAGATCATTGGATTGCAATAGTAAGAGTTCTACGGTACTTGAGATACACTCTGAACGAAGGATTGCACTACACTGGAGATCCAGCTGTATTAGAAGGATATAGCGATGCTAACTGGATATCTGATTCCTCTGACTCAAAATCCACGAGCGGATCTGTCTTTATGTTAGGAGGAGCAGCAGTCTCGTGGAAATCTTCTAAACAAACATGTATAGCTAGATCCACCGTGGAATCTGAATTTATAGCTTTGGATAAAGCTGGTGAGGAAGCCGAATGGCTTCGTAATTTCCTAGAAGATTTTCCTAATTGGCCAAAATCGGTGCCAGCTATCTGCATACACTGTGATAGTCAGGCTGCCATCGGTAGAGCCTTAAATGAAATGTATAATGGTAAGTCTAGACATATACGTCGTAGACACAATACCGTAAGACAACTGCTCTCGAATGGGGTTATCACAATTGACTATGTGAGGTCAAAGGATAACATTGCAGATCCCTTGACTAAAGGATTACCAAAAGAGCAAGTGCGTAACTTATCTAGGGGAATGGGTCTAAAGCCTATTGAAATGAGTTGCCATAATGGAAACCATACTTAGTAGATTGGAGATCCCATGATCTAAGTTCAAAGGGAAAACCGAATTATGCAAAAAGCAACTCGGCGCCAAGCATTGTGGGGATTTCTCCCGAAACCATTCCTAGAACCTAAATACAATGCTTCTTATACAAAGATGAGGTTAAGCAAAGCTTTTAATGGTTCTTGTATATTAAATTAAAAGATAGGGTATTATATGATATTCTTGACAAGAGACCACCTATATGAGTAAAGGAGTGAGGGCCGCTCCTAAGAAAATTTTGAAAGGCTGATTTTCTGAAAAATTACTCATGAATCCAGGAGTTGTCCAGGGCCAAAAATGGACACAACCGTGAGAACCATATAATGGTCGGCATGGTACTATGTAAGTTCTATTGACTTGATTTACATCAAAACTGAACAGTTCAAGACATCAAGTTCACTGGTTAGCAAGTAAATCCGATAGCCCTTACTAGAGAAGGTTCAAGGCCAAAAGCTACCTTTCTCGACGTAGTATTCTTCCATGTTTTTCTCTCTTATTTTGTTTTTCATATGCATTATGACCAGTCAATTTCATTCATGTGGGGAATGTTATCATATGGGTAATTTACTCAAGTGAAATTGCTTACTTTAACTCAATTTTTTTCGTGGGTCTCGAACCTCGTTATAAGTCAGGACAAAAACGAAAGTTTTTCGTCTTACTTCGGTAATGAATTTTATGTATTCACTTGTGTAAAACAAATGAAAGGTGAATGAGAAATTGAGTTTTTAATTTGAGGTATAGAAAGAATTTTTATGAACTAGAAAAAAAAATAGTCACTCAATATAAAGTTCTTAGCACTTAAGAATTGGGCCCTTAAGGGCATCCACTTTTGGGCTTGGGCTTGGGCTTGGCTTGGACTATTCTTTTGTAAAATTAAAAGGGCTTGGGCTATCATTTTAATTTTGAATTGTAACGTTCTAATCTTTCCTGAAACATCTTCTTCCTCAAACGTCATCTCCCATGTCTGAAACGTTGCGGTTCAGATTTAAACAGGTGCTTCTACACCTATAAATACATGGACAAAACTAGTTTTCATTCATTAAGTTTTTGCAAACAAATTACATAAAATCAAGAGAGATAAAACACCACTGAAAGTTCGAAGTTTCTGCAGATTTTCAAGTGTCTGATATTTGCAGTGTTGATCGTTGTATCCTGGAGGTTGAAGCCAAACAAAAACGTAAGACACCAGTGCGTGGCTAATAAACCTTAAAGACATAGGATCCAATCCTAGCCTCGATCAGTAACAGGTTTTTTTTGTTTATTTATATTTTTTCCAGCATTTTATTTTTGTTCTATCTCCTTTTGTTTATGAATCAAGATAACTCACTGGAGATAACATGAACCTGGGTTTGGATCCTGTCAACGAAATTCATTTTTGCTTTATTGTCTTCAGACACGGGGTTTTTCTTGAACCTGGGTTCGATTCCTGTCAACAGAATACATTTTTGCTTTAGTCTCTTAAGACACGGGTATTACCTAGTTAATTTATATTTCAGGCATAAATATATGTATATATAAAAATATTGGATTAACAATCATATTATAGCTTAATCGGTAACCTATGCTAATCTCTTTAGATATGGCACAGGCTCGAATCTTGCAAGTGCAAAAAATAATTAATATTATGCTTCATGAAAAATAATTTATGCTTCAGTCGTATATTTTATTTTCTAGGCTTCGGGCCTATAATATTAAATTTAGGCTTCAGGCCTATACGATTATTTTTATTGCTTCGGGCTTTGTAGGCTTCAATTCTAGAAATAAATCTCGTTTTACTTTCAAGTCATTCAAAATTATATTTACATATAGGCTTCAGGCCCTATTATTATTTTAAAGTGATTAACCATTTTATCAGTTTGAATAGTATAATAGTATTGTATATGATGCAATGGAAGTCCTTATAATATTTATCTGTTGCAATGGAAAGTCCTTATTATACCCTTTCTCTTTTTTGTCAAAAGAAATATATATATATAGCACTACATATATCAAATATAGTAAAATAAATCATACCTGAAAATAATTCTTCTTGATTCTATCGGCAGAGACTCGTGCTGATAACGTATTATAAACTAGGATAATATAAACTAAAATAGATAGAAATTATGGAGAGAATAGCTAAACTAGATGGAGAAATATGGAAAGTATAATATCATTTCTTCTTTAACATATGTGTACAAGATAATGGTATGAAGGTCATATTTATAGGAGAAATATACTCTTCATATTATACAATAAGTGTCTCCATAATGATGGGAATATGAGAGGCCTAAGAATCCTAAAGGACATCCACTTTACTAATACTTACAATAGTATGAACCCTACACTTGTTTTACATCTATTTTAATTTAGAATTTTAATTATTTAAATGAATGACTGTTTTATTCTCTATTTTTATGTGCTTTGATATATTGTCTGTTTCCTTGTGGTTGCAAAGGTATAGGATTACCTTAATAGTAGTTAGATGGTCGCCCAGAAAGGGTGTCTAAATATTGAAATACCACATAAACGTCTAGTGTGCGGTAGTGATCCTAACGGGCTTGCCTAACTATATAACCATTAGGGTTTGATTTAACTAGCGATCATTATTAGAAGGCCAGTCTCATCTAAGAACCTAGTGGCGTAGGAGCACCTTAGTTAAGTCCCCTCGTAATTGTGAGGTCGCCACCTAAGTCCACCTGGAAGGGGGTTAGGAGGAATTCAGAATCATGGTTATTGCAATTCTACATATTTTTCCCTTACATGATTAGAATAAACAAGGCTAGTGGTGATTACTTGCTATATCTCGAGCTAAACTCTCATACTATCATCTCTTCTTATTTACTTTTTTGTCTTTAATTTATTTAGTTTAATTTTCTATTTACAAAAACCAAACAAAAATTATTGTCTTTTATTTCTTGCGTATTATTATTCTAGCTTCCTTATTTGCATATGTTCTCTCTAACTTTCGTAGTCTCTGAGGAATAAATCTTATTTATCATTAAAACTTGCATACAATATGTGATACTTGTAGCGAGTAACATGTTTAGACTAGGTGTTAGTTGCATTATTTTTATCTTATTTTTATCACACCTTAGCTGACGCCAAGTTTTTGGCGCCGCTGCCGGGGACTACATCGTTAGTCCTTGCGCATTTGTTTAGTGCTCTTAATTTAGTTAGTTCTATTTTACGCTTTTGTTTTTAGTTTTATTATTTCAGATTTTACAGATGGTAAGACCGAGGAAACTTGATCTTCCCATCTCATTCAGAGTGCACCCATAGGAATCCGCACTACAGAAATCCAAGCCACTAAATTTTGACTTGATCCAGGCATGATAGTGTAGTTTGCGAGTCATGGTGAATTTAGCGTTGTTGTATATTAAGATCCGGTTCGTTATCTGTGATGCCTATATCATCAAAGGCGTTACATAGGAACAAATGTACTACGTTATGTTCCAATTCTTCTTGACCGGAAGTGCAAGCGATTGGTAAGATTCCTATCTGTCTGATTTTATTTCCAGATTGGGATAAACTTCAAGAATAATTCCTAGACCGATTTTATCCGTTCAGTAGACGTTTAAAAGATATGTTGGAGTTTGAAAAATTTATGCAAGGGAAAGTGTTGGTGAAGAATGGTTACGTTTTAACGAAACGAAAGCGAGGTGTCCATTCCATGTCTCCTCGCCCGATTATCAATTAACTATGTTCTATGGAGGACTCAATAACGAGTCCAAGGCAAAAGCAAAAATGTTAGGAGATGGAAGTTTTGTGTTATTAGACCCTAAAGAAGCTAATATTATTATGGTAAGAGTTCTTGAAACCAAGAGAAGTTGGCCTTTAGAATTTGAAAAGAAGAAGATACCTTAGCAACTCTAAGGATCAAAGAGTTAAACCAACAGCTCAAGGAATTACAAGAGTTAGCGCATTCAATAGCTCAGGTAAATCAAGTAAACACTTTACCTTCATGTCCTGGTTGTGGAGCAAGAAATCATTCGTGGGAGAATTGTACGAATAATCCAGTTTTGATTTCCTTCGTATCTCATCGAAGAAACCATTAAGCGAATGGTTATTATCATCCTCAAGGACGTCAAACCAAATATTATTATTCCCCAGAAAATCAGAATTGGGTCGAAAATCAAGGTAACTATTATCCAGGTCGACCTCAACCTTATTATCCGCCACAACTTATCTATCAAGAAGCGCCAATTTATGAAGAAACTTATCAAGAACCACCTCCGTATTCAACACAACAAGCTACAAAAGAACAACCTTCGAGTTTGGATCCTAGCACAATGGAAATTTTGGGACTATTTGAAGAAAACATGAACTCAATCATAGGTGATTAAGAATCTCGAGCATACCCTGTCACAAATGACGAGTACACTTCAAAATAGGCCAAAAGGGAAACTCCCAAGTGATACAATTACTCCTGAAGACGATGCTTGTCATGAAGTTGAATTAAGAAGTGGAAAACCATTACCTCTGCCTAGAGTAGAAGAAACAGAACCAACGCCTAGTCTTAAAGTGGTTGAAAAAACAATTGAAGACAAGGCCGAAGAGGTGATTGAACAAAGGAGTGTCCCAGAAAAGACGCCTGAAATAACGAAGAGCTCAGTGGTAAACAATACACATCCTCCTCCACCGTTTCCATCACGTGTCAAAAAGAAGAACAATGAAAAAAAAAATTCAAGAAGTTCCTTGACATGGTGACCAAGTTAGATATTAACATCCTGTTTGTAGAAGCTCTCAAGAGAATACCAAAATATCTAAAATTCATGAAGGACATTCTTTCTAACAAACGAAGTTTAGAAACTGGGGAGATGATTGGATTGTGGTGGTCCTTTGTGTGTTCTAAAATAAATGCAAATGTAAATCGAACCACAAACGCAAGTGTACGGTTGTCCCAAGTAATAATAGTGATAATACAGATTCGTTCCAAGGACGGGATGGTTGACTACAATGCTTATCCACTAATGAATGATTGCACTTATGAAAGCAAATAAAGATAATATGTTTGATTGATTTTTGTATAAATCCTAAGTAATAAAAGACTAAATGGAAAATGCAATTAAAAGCTAAGACGCAAGTAAAATAAAGGTAAAACGCAGTATGAGAAGATAGCACTTGAGAACGCAAGGGATCCTCCTAATTCTATTTCATAACCTATTCTGTTTAAGGGTCAAATTGGTCAATTGACATTGGTCGGGATTCAATAATCCTTATACCCCCGTCAGGGTGGACTACAAGGCTATTCTAGAGTGTCACTAGTCCCGTCAGGGTAAATATGATCCATTTTCGAATGATTAAGCTAAATTACCTCATTGGCCATAAAATTAACTACGCTCGTCAAAGTCAAATAGTTTATATTTTATATTCTGTAATTATTTCTGTACCTAAACCCCCCGTCAAGGTGATCCAGTCGCCACTAATTGGAATAGCCTAGATACTAAGCCCTATTATTAATTGATCAGGTCAATAGTAGTAAATAAGCACAAATTAAAGAAAAATGTAAAAGACCCAATTCGATTTAATTAACAGAAACCCAGATTCAGGACATGAAATTCAATAGAATTGGGATTCACCCATAAAGCATTCTCAAGCACTAATAAATGTTTAGCTCATACTAATTAAAACGAAAACTAAATTAAAATAAATAAGACTCATATTGTTTTACAGAAATAAAATACAGCGAAACCTAATTTCGGAATTGGTTTGGCTGTGAATTGGAGAGTCTCCAGCTCCAAACTTCTTCTTTTCCTTCTTTCTGCTTCTTCTCTGGACACTCTCTTCAAAGGATGAATTAAATTGAAAAATAAATTAAGAGGTAAGAAATAATGAGGTCAAAAGCTCTTTTTATAAGCTCAAATTCGGAATGGGCTTTTAATTAGGGTTTAAGTGAATAATAAAAAGTCCAAGTCCACTAATCAAGCCCAAATCCCGTAACTGCTGCACCACCTCCACTAAAACGGCTTTTCCCGCTTCGTTATAACTCCGATTGACTTGATTCCAGTTGCTAAATTTCCGTAACTCGATAAGGAATGTTTTCTCTTCAAAGGTCAGCGGATAAATCATCTCATAAGTGCCTCGAAATCAGCAATCTTTGGCCTTGCAAACAGATTTGCAGCTCTAAAAACAATTTATTTCGGGATTTATCTTCAAGTCTTGACTCCATATCACGATCTTTGACTTTCTTCTCGGATTCCATTCCTAGCTAATATTCAAAACCTACAAACTTTTCACTAAAATACACAAGATTACGCGCAAAAGTTTAATAAATCAAAAATACTAGAAATAAAAGAGAAAAATCGGATTATTGCATTTTTAACTCAAAAGTCTATCAAAATATTCAATTAAACATAAAAAATGATGTCTCCCAAGGGTCGAAAATAAGAACAATTAGGGAGACATCAAGACCCCCAACTCAAACCTTTGTCGTCCCGACAAGGCAAAACAAAATAAAACAAGGGGTAGAAGTGAACGCAAGAACAAATAGAAGCTAGCAAATACACCTAAAGCAATTCTTAAGATAAATCTCATATAGACAAACTCTAGGAACTAATATATACATACACTTATCATGCAACATCGAATATAAATAATCTCAATCATAAAATTAAATTAGCAATGCTTGAAGATTACACTTGTACTTATATCTTTATGTTGGCTATAGGTTGTTCCTCAATCCTAAATCGCTTTGAACGCTCCACCTAATATATTTCCTATCAACAGAATCATAAATTCACTATGTACTTAAGAATCAAGAGGTCTTTATGGTTTAATAATGGCTTAAGGACGGTGTGGATGTATATTTGGTAAATTTGAAGTGAGCTTTTGGCTCTCTCCTCACTTACCATCAACAAAGTCCTCGAGCTTGAGTTTACGCTCAAAAATGTTCTCACTCACCCATTTGACGCACCAATGTTGCGTCCCCATGTCAACCCAATAAAAACTAAGATGATTTCCAAAAATATTCCACTTTGCCGGTTTATTTTATTCTTTCTTTCTTTTTATTTTCTTTTTTCATTTTTTTTCTTTTTTGTGCAAGATACCCATGACCCTCGTTTTGATGTGAAAGGTCATGTCTCTTATAATATTTTTTTTCTTTTTTTCTTTTTCTCTTTTTTCTTTTCTTTTTCTCTATTTCCTTTTCAAATCCCGGCAAAGGGTTACAAATAATAATATCATCTACATTTTTGTGCCTCAATACAAACACATAAAATCCCTTCCGAATGTATCTTCCCAAATGTGGTCCCACCACCCCAAACTCAAGCTCGAGACTAGTCTCAGGATTGTGATTCAAGTGCGGGTCATTTGGTAATGCCTAATAATCTAAAGGATAATGGGCTCATATCGTGGCTACAAAAGAAAAGGCTTAAGGCTCAAAATTGGGCTAAGACGGATAGAATTATAATAAGGGATAACAAGCTAAAAGGCTTCAAATGGCTAACAAAGAACTGCCCCTATCATTTTCCTAAGTACATAGCTTGTCTTTAGTTCATATCTAGGTGGGTTCTCTACTAATTAAGATTTCACGTTCTACACACCAAACATATTCCTTAAGTACAAGCTTACTTCATTTGCATTGTTCATTAATTTTTCCTATCAATTACCTATGTTCGCATGCAATTCTAAGTGCGTTTTATATCAATCCCTAAGGTCCACTATTTACTATCATAGATTCATCAAAAGTATGCTTAAAAGGGACATTTAAAATCTTCTACAGTCAAACGCAGCTCCTAATTAATTTATTGAAAGAACTTAAAAACAAATAAACACATAAAAACTGGGATGAGGCAACGAACCCCACCCCAAACTCAAAAATGAGTGTGGTCCTTTGTGTGTTCTAAAATAAATGCAATAAATAATCGAACCACAACCGCAAGTGTACAGTTGTCCCAAGTAATATAGTTGATAAAACAGATTCGTTCCAAGGACGGGATGGTTGACTACAATGCTTATCAAGTAATGATTGGTTGCACTTATGAAAGCAAGTAAAAGATATAATGATTGTTTGTTTGTTTTTATTATTCTAAGTAATGAAAGACTAAATGGAAAATGAAACTAAAAGCTAAGACGCAAGTAAACGCAAATATGAGCAGGTAGTACTTGAGAGACGCAAGGGTTTTCCTAACTATCATTCATTTCATACATTGTTTAAGGGGCAAATTTGTAAATTTGTATTGGTCGGGATTCTAAAATCTCCTTACCCCCGTCAGGGTGGACTAAGGAACAACTTTCAAGTGCTACAAACCCCGTCAGGGTGATTATAGTCCACTCTCAAGTGTTTAAGTCTAAATTACCCAATAGGCCATAGGTTTAATTAAGCTCATCAGAGTCAAATAATTTCTAACCTACATTCGTTAACTAGTTCGGTACCTAAACCCCCGTCAAGGTGATCCAATCGCCACTAATTGGAATAGCCTAGATACTAAGTCCTATCATTGGTTAATTACGTCAATAGTAGTAATTAAAATGCAAATTAAAGAAAAATACGAATTACCCAATTTGATTTAAATAATAAATATCCCAAATCCAAATGTATAGAATGAAATCAAATTGGGATTAACCCATTATGCGTTCTCAAGCACTAATTAGGTTTAGCTCATAATAATTAAAAAGACAGAAACTAAATAAAAAGAAATAAGACTCATATTGTTTTACAGAAATAAAAATACAGAGAACCTAATTATGGAGTTGAATTGGCTGAGAATCGAAGATATAGACCGTCTCCAGCTCTTGCTTCTTCTTTTCCTTGTTTTTGCTTCTTCTCTGGACGCTCTCTTCTAAGGATGTTTTAATTTGAAGAATAAATTGAGAGGTGAGAAATAATGAGGTCAAAAGCTCCTTTTATAAGCTTAAAAACGGATTAGGGTTTGGACTTAAGAATAAATCAATAATTAAATGTCCAAGCCCAATTTCTAAGCCCAAAATCCCGTAACTGCTGATACACCTTCACTAAAACGGTTTTTCCCGCTTCGTTACAACTCCGATTGACCTGAAATCAGTTGCTAAATTTCCGTAACTCGATAAGGAATATTTTCTCTTGAAAGGTCAGCAGCTAAATCATCTCTTAAGCACCTTGAAATCAGCAATCTTTGGCCTGGAAAACAGATTTGCAGCTCTAAAATCGAATCTTTCGGGATATATCTTCAAGCTTTGACTTCATTACACGATCTTTGACTTTAATCTTTTATTCCTCTCCTAGCTAGTATTCAAAACCTACAAGCTTTTCACTAAAAACAACCCATATTACGCGCAAAAGCTTAATAAATCAAAAATACTAAAATCTAAAGAGGAAAATTGAATTATTGCATATTAGCACCAAAAGTCTATCTAAATAATCAAATAAACACCAAAAATGATGTCTCCCAAAGGTATAAAATTAGAACATTTAGGGAGACATCAAGACCCCCAACTCAAACCTTTGTCGTCCCGACAAAGCAAAACTAAAAACAAGGGGAATGAAGTAGATGCAAGAGAAAATAGAAGCTAGCAAATAGACCCTAAAGCAATGCTAAAGATAAATCTCATATAGCAAACATTAAGAACTAACATACACATACACTAATCATGCAACATCAAACATAAATAACTTCAATCATAAAATTAACTTTGCAATGCTAGAAGGTTACACTTGTACTTATCTCATTATGATGGCTATAGTTTGTTTCTCGATCCTTACTCGCTTTGAACGCTCCACTTAGTATACAACCTATTAACTTACCATGCACCTAGGAATCACGAGGACTTTACGGTTTTAGCGTAGGCTTAGGGACGGTGTGGTATGTATATTTGGTAAATTTGAAGTGAGCTTTTGGCTCTCTCCTCACTTACCATCAACAACTGTCCACGAGCTTGAGTTTACACTCATATAATGTTCTCACTCAACCCATTTGACGCGCTAATGTTGCGTTCCCATGTCAACCCAATATAAACTAAGATGATTTTCCAAAATATTCCACTTTGCCAGTTTATTTTATTCTTTCTTTCTTTTTATCTTCTTTTTCATTTCTTTTCTTCTTTTTTTGTACAAGATACCCATGACCATCATTTTGATGTGAAAGGTCATATCTCTTATAATTTTTTTTTCTTTTCTCTTTTTTTTTCTTTTTCAAATCCCGGCAAAGGGTTACAAATAATAATATCATCTTTTATTTTTGTGCCTTCATACAAACACATATAATCCCTTCCCAATGTATCTTCCCAAATGTGGACCCTCCACCCCAAACTCAAGCTCGAGACAGGTCTCAGGATCGTGATTCAAGTGCGGGTCATTTGGTCATGCTTAATAATCTAAGGGATAATGGGCTTATATCGTGGCTACAAAAGAAAGGCTTAAGGCTCAAAATTGGGCTAAGACGTATAAAATTATAATAAGGGATAGCAAGCTAAAAGGCTTCAAATGGCTAACAAAGAACTGCCCCTATCATTTTCCTAACTACATGGTTCGTCTCTTGTTCATATCTAAGTGGGTTCTCTACTAATTTAGATCTCACGTTCTACAAACCAAACATTTTCCTTAAGTACAAGTTTACTTCTTTTGCATTGTTCATTAATTTTTCCTATTCATTATCTATGTTTGCATGCAATTGTAAGTGCGTTTTATGTTATTCCCTAAAGTCTACTATCTACTATCATAGATTCATCAAAAGTATGCTTAAAAGGGACATTTAAAATCTTCTACAGTCGAACGCAACTCCTAATTAATTTATTGAAAGCAATTAAAAACAAATAAACACATAAAAACTGGGATGAGGCAACGAACCCCACCCCAAACTCAAAAATGAGTCGTGTCCCCACGACTCGAAAAGACTCAAAGCAATAAAATAATCTACACTAATGAGAAAAGGATTGGAAAACATATCTGGATCGACAGTAGGCCGATTACGTGTAGTCTCATGTTAAGGTTTTGAATACTACTTCATCAAGCTTTAAAGATCATTTAATTGTTGCATTCATCTTGACTAAAGTGTTCTTCATTACCTCGAACTCTTTTGCCATATTTCCCAAATATTCATCATTTCCTATCTCTCTAAATCATCATCTCTTCTACGAAAATCTTTCCTCAACACCCAACTTTCCATCTTCATCATGTTCTTCGTACCTTTTCCAACCTTCATGGTCATCTTTGATGACCCCAAACTCAATTTTTCACCTACTTAAAGATTACTTGCAAAATATATAATATTAATAGGCTCAAACAATTCACAATTCCTCCGCTAAATAACTAAAATAAATCTTAATTCCCAACTGGTAATAGAAATAAAAGAAGAGTTCTAGCTATTTTACCGGATTGGCCATGGAGTTTATGATGATTTGATACCTTGCACTTGCAATCTCCAACCTTCAATGTACCAAAACTATTGATGAAAGTTGTGTTTCTTAATCTTGTTGAAAGTGGCACAGTAGTGGGATTGGTGATTTATTTGAGATGGGTATTTAATATCTATGGTGTTGGAGAGGTTTAAAGGATATAATTTAAGCTTTGGTGAAGAAATTTTTGGGTTAAAACTTGAATTTTTTGGTGTTTTTGGAGAGATTTGTGATTGATTATGTGTTTGGATGATTTTTAGAGGTAAGGATTGGTGATATATTTGGTGTTTTGATGGTGGAATTTAAGTGTTTTTGGAGCTTTGGTTCGTCATCAATGGTGTTTCATGTGTTGGAGGCCAAAGGAGAGGGAAAAATAAGGTTTCTTAAGATTTAGGTCTATTTTCGCCGAGACCACGACCGGCATGCCGGTCAGATGACCGGCTAGCCGGTCGCGAACGACGACCTCCCCAACAGCTAGGTCTCGAAAAGTTATGCAGTTTAGGCTCAAAGATCACCTGATTCGGACACCCGAGCGCAAAGATATCGCTTGCCGAACTTTTCTCTGATTTTTTTTTACCTCTGATGCAAGCCTCTTGCGTCGTTGCTGACGCAGTAACCAGAAACATCATCGTCATCAGCCGGCTAGCCGGTCATCTGACCGGTATGCCGGCGGCACGTCGTTGGCGCGAATGAAGACGCAGTCATGCTGTGACGCAGTGGTCAGAAACTTTTAGCTGTTTATCTGAACTTTTCGACTTCACCATTGGATAGAGCTCAAAAAGTTATGCGGTTTAGGCTCAAGAAAAAGTTAATTCCGACCTCCGAGCATCAAGTTATGATCTTCCGAAGTTGCTGAATGAGGACGCAGTCGTGCTGCGTCGTCGCTGACGCAGTGGTCAGAAACTTTTAGCTGCTTATCTGAACTTTTCGACTTCACCATTTGATAGATATCGAAAAGTTATGCGGTTTAGGCTCAAGAAAAAGTTAATTCCGACCTCCGAGCATCAAGTTATGATCTTCCGAAGTTGCTGATAACCTAACTACCCCAAACTCATGACCTTTACTCCTGTAATCATCAAAAACACCAACCTTTCTCATTTCTTAAAAATAAACACTAAATAAAGAACCATTACTCTAATTTACCCTAAGAATTTAAAAGACATGAAAGCAATTTAAAACATGGGTTGTCTCCCAAGAAGCACTTTTGTTTATTACGTCTTTAAGTTCGACGCGTTACCTTCCATGAAGATGGTATTGAGGCCCTTGCGGTGTTCCTCCGCTTAAACTCGCCTCTTCCTTGATGTAAGAGTTTTAGATACTTCCCCCATAGAATATTATTTAGTCGATATCTGAAAGGAGGTGGGTAAGTACTTCGTTTCGCCTTCTTACTTTCACGACGAAACTCATTTTTCACCACATTGGAGTAGATAACCGTTCTCAACGGTATAAGCTTATTTTTATTCCTTGTTTCAATCTCGGATTCATCTTTAAAATGTGGTGGGTAGGTGCTCCTCCTTGCCTTTTTGCTCTCGCGGTGTGGCACCTTGCTTGTATAACACATATTGATCATTTGTGGTAGTGGAGGTGATTATGATTTTTCATCTCTAATAATGATTCGTGGTAGAGATGGTGATTGGTGAACTTGTTGTGGCGGATATTCAATTTCTATTTTATCTTTAACCTTTAATTCTTCGATTGATTTTCCAACCATTTCACATTCGTCTTCACTTTCAACCCAATCTTCCACTATTACCTCATAATATTCTTTCTTTGGATTTTCTATAACCTCGATCTCCACCTCTTCTTGTTTGCGTTCTATATCTTGATCATGTGTATACACCCTAGGAATAGCAATTTCTGTGTTAACTTCTAGGATTTGCGTTGCTACTCCTTCGTCCACTATGCTAACAAGATCCTCAACCACATGGTGGTCTTCATTTGTAATTGGCACGATAGTCATATCACTATCAATAATATCTTCTTTCAACACCTCCTCCTCAACTATTTCTTCCGGTTGATCTCTTTCATCTTCATAAGACTTGATACTACTGAGAATTAATTATGGATTCTATTTCGTTTAGCTCTTTTTGCAGTCTTTGCAAGCGGGAATCTCTTTCATCTGCTAACTTCTGCGATTGTTCATATAAGCTCATGAGTTCTGTAACTGATCTATATAATTGGGAAATTTGTGGTGAAGGTGGAGGTTGTTGAATGTTTTCAACCAATTGGTTGTTCCATTCATGCTCGTGTTGATAGTGATATGATAGCTGATGTTGATTGTTCTCGATCCATTGATTGTTCCATTCAGGCTCTTGTTGATAGTGATATGGGGTTTGTTGTTGATTATTCCCGATCCATTGATTGTTCCATCCTTGCTCTTGCGGGTATTGATAAGGTTGTTGGTAAGAATTTATACTCCATTGTTGTTGTCCCGAAGAGTCTTCCCAATAGTCAAATGGACCAGGATTTGGGTAATGTTCTCTATACATCTTTAATTAAATTTCTTGATCATTACCTGAATAAAGCACCTGTAAACAAAAAACAAAGCAAACACAAGCGTAAAACTGAAATAAAAATAAACGCAACTATCACTAAAGGATAAACACCGTGGTCACACGCTACCGTCCCCGGCAGCGGCGCCAAAAACTTGGTGGTCCTTTGTGTGTTCTAAAATAAATGCAAATATAAATCGAACCACAACCGCAAGTGTACGGTTGTCCCAAGTAATAATAGTGATAATACAGATTCGTTCCAAGGACGGGATGGTTGACTACAATGCTTATCCACTAATGAATGATTGCACTTATGAAAGCAAATAAAGATAATATGTTTGATTGATTTTTGTATAAATCCTAAGTAATAAAAGACTAAATGGAAAATGCAATTAAAAGCTAAGACGCAAGTAAAATAAAGGTAAAACGCAGTATGAGAAGATAGCACTTGAGAACGCAAGGGATCCTCCTAATTCTATTTCATAACCTATTCTGTTTAAGGGTTAAATTGGTCAATTGACATTGGTCGGGATTCAATAATCCTTGTACCCCCGTCAGGGTGGACTACAAGGCTATTCTAGAGTGTCTCTAGTCCTGTCAGGGTAAATATGATCCACTTCGAATGATTAAGCTAAATTACCTCATTGGCCATAAAATTAACTACGCTCGTCAAACTCAAATAGTTTATATTTTATATTCTATAATTATTTCTGTACCTAAACCCCCCGTCAAGGTGATCCAATCGCCACTAATTGGAATAGCCTAGATACTAAGCCCTATTATTAATTGATCAGGTCAATAATAGTAAATAAGCACAAATTAAAGAAAAATGTAAAAGACCCAATTCGATTTAATTAACAGAAACCCAAATTCAGGACATGAAATTCAATAGAATTGGGATTCACCCATAACGCATTCTCAAGCACTAATAAATGTTTAGCTCATACTAATTAAAACGAAAACTAAATTAAAATAAAAGAGGATGTGATAAACCCCCCGTCAAGGTGATCCAATCGCCACTAATTGGAAGTGCCTCGAAATCAGCAATCTTTGGCCTGGAAAACAGATTTGCAGCTCTAAAAACAATTTCTTTCGGGATTTATCTTCAAGTCTTGACTCCATATCACGATCTTTGACTTTCTTCTCGGATTCCATTCCTAGCTAATATTCAAAACCTACAAACTTTTCACTAAAATACACAAGATTACGCGCAAAAGTTTAATAAATCAAAAATACTAGAAATAAAAGAGGAAAATCAGATTATTGCATTTTTAACTCAAAAGTCTATCAAAATATTCAATTAAACATAAAAAATGATGTCTCCCAAGGGTCGAAAATAAGAACAATTAGGGAGACATCAGATTGCCTGAGGAGTGTAGTGCTATTTGTCAAAGTAAGTTGCCACCGAAGCTACGAGATCCAAGAAGTTTTACAATTCCAATTGCTATTGGTGAAGGATGGACCGGGAAAGCATTTTGTGATTTTGGCGCGTGTATTAATTTCATGCCAAAGTCCCTGTTCGTGGAGCTCAACGTAGGAGAGGTAGTACCTACTTCAGTGGTACTAAAAATGGTGTATCGCTCCCTCTCCCAACAAGTAGGTAAAATTGAAGATGTTTTAGTTAAAGCTGGTATATTTATATTTCCTTATGATTTTATTATTCTTGACTACGAAGTGGATAAGAATGTACCCATCATATTGGGTAGACCATTCTTAGCCACGGGGCATACACTAATAGATGTTGAGAATGGTGAATTGATCATGAGGGTCCAAGACGAACATGTACGATTCAATGTGTTAAAGGCTATGAAATATCCAGATAAAAAAGATGAATGCCTAAAGATAGATGTCATGAGCAAACTTACGCAAAAGGTTTTCAATGAATCTAGCTATGATGACAATATAACATTAGCCTTGGCACTTGAATCTCCGGAGATATATGACGATTTAGCTGACGAAGTTGCAGCATTAGACTCAGTCGACGGTAGGCCGAGAGCAATTCAAGAACAACTTCGTGAAGCAGGAGACATTGAACCAATGAAGAACCGATCAATCATTTGTCCACCTATTCTCAAAGAGAAACCGCTTCCAGACCATCTGCGTTATGCTTACTTAGGTATGAACAACACTTTACCTGTTATTATTTCTGCTAACCTTTCAGGTCCTCAAGAAGATAAGCTACTACGTGTTCTTCGTGCCAACAAAGAAGCAATTGGGAGGACTATTGCCGATATAAAGGGAATTAGTCTTGCCATTTGCAAACATAAGATCATTCTTGAAAAGGAAGGAGGGAAATCAGTAGAGGGGCAAGAAGACTTATGCCAGCAAAGAAAGAGGTGGTAAGGAAGGAGGTAATTATCTTTCCAATTGCAAGCAGTGATTGGGTAAGTCCAGTGAAATGTGTTTCGAAAAAAAGGAGGTATCACTACCGTTCTTAATGATCAAGACGAAGTTATTCCATCAAAAACAGTTGTGGGGTGGAGAGAATGCATGGATTGCCGCAAGCTCAACAAAGCTACAAAGAAAGATCACTTCCGTCTACCACTCATTGATCAGATGCTAGAAAAACTCACAGGGAGAGAGTATTATTGTTTTCTTGATGGATATTCAGGCTATAATCAGATTTGTATAGATCTTGCTGATCAACACAAAACAACTTTTACTTGTCCGTTTGACACCTTTGCAGAAGGACGTCGTTTGGTTTATGCAAGGCACCTGCCACGTTCCAGAGGTGTATGATGGATATATTTTGGGACAGGATTGATATATACTTAGAAGTTTGAATGGATGATTTTTCGGTATTTGGAGATAGTTTTGATAAGTGCCTCAATAATCTTGAAAAGGTACTCCTGCGATGCAAAGAGACAGATCTCGTGCTTAATTGGGAAAAATGCCACTTCATGGTTCGAGAAGGGATTGTGTTGGGACATAAAGTTTCGAGTGCATGAATGGAGGTTGATCGTGCGAAAATTGAAGTTATAAAAACCTTACCAACTCCGGTTTCTGTTAAAGGAGTGAGAAGTTTCTTGGGTCACGCAGGATTTTATTGAAGATTTATTAAATACTTTTCCAAGATCGCCAAACCACTTTGCTCTTTACTTGAAAAGGACACTCCCCTTTAATTTTAATAATGAGTTCCTTCAAGCGTTTTTTACGATTAAAGATAAACTCATCTCCACACCAATTGTCATACCTACAGATTGGAACGCTCCGTTTCAACTTATGTACGATGCAAGCGATCACGCAATAGGTGTAGTGTTGGGCCAGAGAAAAGAGAAGATATTTCAGACAATTTATTATGCGAGTAAGACTTTAAACGCTACCCAAGTAAATTACACTGTAACGGAGAAAGAGTTATTAGCCGTGGTATATGTTTTCGATAAATTTCGTTCCTACCTGCTTGGGATGAAAACCATTGTACACACGGATCATTCAACAATTAAGTATCTTATGGGATGACAAACTGAAGCTGCAAATCTGGAAGGTAGTTAGTAATTTCTGATTTTGAGCTACTTAGGAGTGAATTCAGCACTGAGTTGTGAAACAATCTTTGGTCCCTTATTGAGTTACGAAGATTTAGCAACTTGAATGGGTTAATTCGGAGTTTATTTGATAAAGTTACTGCCATTTTAGTGGAGGATGCACACCAGTTACGGGATTTGGATTAGAAGATTGGACTTGGACCATTTAATATTTCCCTAATTCACTTAAGTAAAGCCCAAGTCCGAATTTTAGCATTATAAATAGACATTTTGTCTCTTATTTTACATACAACTCAATTCATAAAAGTCAGAAGTGCCAGAGAGAAAGTCAGAAGCAAGGAAAAGGAGAAAGCTAAGAGCTGGAGAAAATTATCTTCTCCAAATCGCAGCCAACCCCAATTCCCTAATTAGGTTCTTTCGTATTTTTTTTCTGTAAAACATGAATTCCTTTAATTTTATTTCTTTAGTTTTTATTTCAATTATGAGCTAAATTTAATTGTACTTGAGAATCACGAATTGGGTTGAACCCTAACTTTCTTAATTTATGTTTTTCTAATTTGGGATTTCTTAATTTAAATTGAATTCGTTATTTTATGTTGGCTTTTTTTTATACTTGATTTATTATCTTTAGAGTCATGAACTAAGGATAAGTTTTAGTATCTAGGCTATTCAATATAGTGGCGTATTGATCACCTTGACGGGGGGTTTAGATACAAAACTACGTAATTGCTGTTGGTATTCGCCAATGACCTTGACAGGCTTGACTAACCAATAGCCAATGCGATAAGTAATTGAATCATCTTAAAGTAGTTTTAATCATCCTGACGGAGTTTAGAATACCGTAGGAGAGCTTTTAGGTCCACCCTGACGGGGGTTAAGAGACTTTAAAATCCCGACTAGCATAATTAACGATTCAACCCTTAACATAAAACATTAATTAAGAAGGTTTAGGTGAAGCCCTAGCGAGAATCAAGTACTACTTCTCTGCTTGTGTCCAACTCTTTTACTTGCATTATTTCCATTTCAGTATAATTAATTTAGTCTTTAATTTATTTTTGCATCTTATTTCTTAGAACAAAAACCCAAACAAACTTTTATATCATTTACGTTTCTGTAATTGCAATTATCTCACTATTTGATCCACACCTGAGTTGTACCTACTCCGTCCCTACGAACGAATTTGATTTATCGGCTTATTACTTGGACAACCGTACACTTGCGGTTTGTGAGTCCTAATCTTTTACGCATCATTTTATAACACACAAGGACCCATGAATCATGTCTCCACGACTCAAAGTATACTCAATAAATTTCAAAAACTAACACATATATTACAAATAATTAAATGGTAAGAAATAAATAAAATGTACTCTCGAGGCTATTGCCT
The DNA here is from genome assembly GCA_029959085.1 of Nemophila menziesii. Classification (NCBI taxonomy): domain Eukaryota; kingdom Viridiplantae; phylum Streptophyta; class Magnoliopsida; order Boraginales; family Hydrophyllaceae; genus Nemophila; species Nemophila menziesii. Next base: position 6,713,964 of record JARWIR010000017.1, on the reverse strand, counting down.
CGCATCTTCAATACGCAAGGTAGGATCCTTCGTTGTGTCGCGATGAATTACTTACATGAGTGAAATGATACGCGCTTGATTTGCTTTTATTTGTTCCACATCGCTTGCCAAGAAAGTTTGAGCAGCTTCTTCTCAACCAAATATCCCACTTACCCTTTCTTGGAATAGACGAACCTCTTATTTCGTATTTGGTTCCTTTTTTATTTTCTTACGAGAAGTCTCTGTGGTTGAAGGATTTTTTGCACTTGCTTCTCTAAGAATTGTCTTGATCCACTAATTATTAATGTTGTTTCTTGGTGTATACCTAAGTTTCTCATTCTCACCACGGTTAACGTTCACTTTCCTCACTAGGCTCTTGATCAATGTTGGGTACTTCAAATTAAACACTGGCTATGGTGCACTTGCGAATCACACTACCACATCAAAGATAACTTGCCCTACATCTGTCTCATCCTCTCGTAAAACACGATTGAAGAAAATGTAAAATTTCTTAATTACATTCGAGGTTCGAACGTTCCCAAAAGCTGATTTATGTCTCCCTGTTTGTGACATAATAATCTAGGTTGGAGAAATTATTTTAGGTGTATTTGATTAATTAATTATGGATTTTTATCCGTTTTTTAATTAACTTCTTATTTCTTGTCTTGATTTGATGATTTATTAATTTTACAGCATATTTAGTTTAATTTGTGTGTTATTGTGAAACTCTTGAGGTTTATGGAATATAATTAGATGCCATATCAATTATAAGAAGATAAGTAAAGAAGATATGAAAAGAATCAAGATATAAAAGGAAGTAGAGATAAAATAGGAAATGAAAAGTTGTCAAGTAAATCTGAAATTCTACAACTACGTCCACTAAAGTGAAGATAAACTTCAAATCGGCTACGAATTTGGATGAGCCTTTAAAAGATAAAAGATAGATCCTTCCGCTGCGGTCATTTCAATATCTCTTGGGTGAAAATTGGATTAATAATGAAGGAGATATGATAAAAATAGTGAACAGTGTTTATCCTATCTTATATTTTAGGAAACGAATTTGAATTAGAAAATGATTCCAATTACTTGTCTCCACTCAAGATTTCGACCTATGGTATTCTTAACACCTCAAAATACACCCTCTTATCATTGAAAATAAGTCCTTGCCTAGTCCTTAAGTATTATTGATCATAGAAGTCATCAAGAGAAATAAGTTGACAGTATGTATCTTTATTTTAGTTTACTTCTTTCCTGCATGAACTAAATTTTCCATAACTTGGGTTTCGCATATGTATAATCTTTGATATCTGTTTTCTTCTATTTAAGTTTGTTTGTAAAAACCTTTTTAAATTTATTATAGCTTATTAACCTTTATAAAAATGTACCTGCGGTACACCAAACCACACATGCGGTGCACTGCAACCCTAAAAAGCGTCACAATGGTTGGAGAAATGAGGTTTAATGCCGAAGCAAAGGTGCAATCCAGAGCTTTTGAGCGGTATACCGCATGGGTGCTCCAAGAAAACCGTAACACAATCCAAGAAAACGGTCTAGCAAGAGAAAACCGTATCGTCACTCGCGCCAGGCCGTGACGACGGTCCCAATAGAACTTCCATGCGGTACACTGCATGACCAGTCCAGTCACCGTGACAGCGGTATGCAAAATCAGGGTCCTTGCTGAGACCCCACAAACTAACTATTTCATCAATACCATGGCATGGGGTCCAACATAAGTTACATGCGGTACACCGTACCTCACCCTCGGTACACGGCACGGCGCCGCCAGAGAAAGGGTATAAAGAGAAGGTTAGTTTATACCTACGAAAATCAAAACCTTAAGCCTTTCTTTCTTCCTTAAAGCTCTCCCAGCTCCATTAAAACTTCTACAAAAACCTTCACCTTACATAAAAAATCTACCTAATCACCATAAATTCACATCCAAACCCTTTCCCACATCATTATAAAGAAGATTCAACCACCCAAATAAAATCAAAACACCTAAAATCCAAAAAATCAAAACCTAAAATTACCATATCTTATCCAACAATTTCTTAACCCCGTACCAATCAAGCAAGAGTTCATCATATCCACATATAGATTCATCATCCTTACACCTTTTCTAACTCAAACAATACTTGTTCAACCCAAAATCAAAGGGTAAAAATTTCAAGAGTGTTCAAAGCTTTGAGTTGGAGGTTAATTGAGATGATGAAAAGATCATAAACATTATTTACTGTTAGGGGGTGTAGAAGAATCAAAATAAGGTATTGGGTACTATTGAGAAGAAGAAAATTAAAAAAAAAATTTCAAGTTCTAGTATGAAGAAAAAGGGTACGACAGGTCAAGAAAATAGAGGAAAGCTTGTTGTGGTAAATTCAAAGATAAAAAAGATTACAATTTTCAAGGATAAGACACCACAACCTCTACAAATCGAGATTCCTATGCCCAAGATAAATGAAGCTGCAAAGGCCTTGTTAGCTTCTGCAAAATCACATTTACCGGACTTGCCCTTTTCTCATGAGAGATCATTCGAAAAAGAAGTTGAAGAAGATGATTTAAGAGATTTCTAGAGTTGGGAGATATATTGGGTTGGTCTACATTCATGATACGACGTTCAAGTTAATGTGTGGAGTAGGTTTCCGAGTTCTATTTAGGCCTCTTTAGCCGAGATAGGGAAGGTCGTCTTCCAGTTAGAGGAAAGATAGTTCCTTTTACAGTTGAAGAGATTCGAAACAACTTCCAGCTCAAGAAATTGGTTAGACCATGTAAGTTTAGAGAAGCGGTGGAAAATATAGAGACTTTCGATTGGAATTAACTTTTTAAGAATGTATGAGATGAAAAAGGCCAAGCACACAAGGGAGAATTGAAGGCACCATGACCTTACAAATATCTTCAAGAGGATACTAGAGTTTGGCACAATTTCCTCACACCAAACACCTTTGTAAACACGGGAACTTCGGATGTAACTAAGAGAAACACCACTTTTTTAATTGTGTTTTAAGAGGGGAAGAAGTAGATTGGCACAGTTGATCTTTTAGGAGGTGATGCGATTTTTTGTCTCTCCACTTTCGTCATTTAATGTGGAATATCCTACTATGATCACGTGCCTAGTACAAAAAGTGAATGTTATTCCGGGTGATGAAGAGAAACTAATGTATAAAGTAAGCAACAATATCGATAATACTTGGATCCAGACAATTTTGAGAGGAGCCGGAATTAAGAAGCCTCCACAAGAAGAATCAAAAGAAGAGGAACTTATTTGGAGAGAAGATGGAGGAGCGATTGAGTAAAGTTGAAGCAGCTCAAACTTTCTTGGCCGATGATGTGGGACAAATCAAAGCTAATCAAGTGCACATCATGTCACTCCTTGACCAATTAAAGCACAATTTAGTGAAAGATCTAGTAAATATTATCTTGGATGGTGATAAAGTGAGGCAATAGTCTCGAGAGTATATTCTCTTTCTTCGTTACCATTTATGTATATGTAAAAAAATTGATGTTTAATTTCCTTATTGAGTCATTTTCGAGTCATGGGGACATGTCTCATTTTTTAGTTTGGGGTGTGGGGATTCGTTGTCTCACATCTCCATTTATATGTGACATTTCTTTTTTTTTTGGAAGAAACTAAATTTTTTGATACATAGGATGAGATGTAGAGTGTGTTTAATAGCTTGAAAGCATAAACTTAGTAAGTTAATGATATAAAGTAGTATGTTTATGAGATGCTTTATCTTGTATACTTTGAGTATGAACAGGAAACACACATTGATAGTAAAGAGAATATTAGTAAGCAATGCGGTAGAAGTATGTTTGATCTTAGGGCTCCTTTAGGGGTGTGTCCAGTTAATGAATGTTCTAAAGGTAAGAGAATGACGAAATTGCATAGTTTAGAAAGTGATTAAGGCAGTTCTTTGATAAGCCCCTTATTGCCTTTTAGCTTGTTGTCCATTTATCATATTTACATCCTTCTCATCCCCCTCTAGCCTTTTTAAAGCCGTTTTATTAGCTATATTATAAGCCATATACCCTTTAGATATAAGGACTTTTCAATATGACCCGCACTCGAATCGCGATGCATAGAAAAATGTTTTAGAGCTTGAGTTTGGGGTGGTGGGTCCACCATTATAGGAAAAATGATTGGTTGGAAATTTTGAGCTTATGTATGTGTGCTCTATATTTTGATGACGATTCACTATTTATTATATTGTAACCCTTTGTCGGGGTAAAAGTAAATGAAAAAAGTTATCAAAAGAAAAGAAAAATATGTTGAGAAAAATAGCATGATATCTCACATTACAAAATAGAGGCATAGCTATATTGCAAAAGAAAAAAAAATTGATATGAAAATATTGAATATGGTTTAGACCGGAAAACAAGAATATTTATGTGATCATCTTAATGTTTAAGTATTGGGTTCTTGGGGATGCTAATTAGTGCATCAATTCATTGGGTTGAGTGAGAACGTTTTATGAGAGTAACTCAAGCTCTAGGGAGATGCGTTGATGGCTACTGAGGAGACAGCGAAAAGCTCACTCTAAATTATCCAAATATATATATTATACCGTCCCTAAGCCAACATTACAACCTTAAAGGCCTTATGATTTTTTGCTATGTAATCTAGAAGTGATTAAACTGTTAGAGAGTAGTTAGATGGATCTGTGGATACTAGTGAAGCTCAATCATACATCTATAGCCTCCTTGGTAAACTAAGTGAAGAACCACTTCTTCGTGCAATGCAAAGCTAATCTGATCTTGAATTTGAGCCGTTTCGATCGTCTGTATGACAAGTGTACAGGTGATTCAGTTTGTAGATATTATAACATAAAATTTTATGAGTAGTTGCTTTGAGATTATTATATATATTCTACTATCTTCTTCCCACTGTGCTTAATTGACTTAGGCGTGTATTTACAGACTTCCCTTTGTTTTTATCTTTATTATATCGGGACGATATAACACTGAGTCGGGGTCTTGATGTCTCCCTATATGTGATATAATAATCTAGGTTGGAGACATCATTTTAGGTTTATTTGATTAATTAATTATGAATTTTTATCTGTTATTTGTTAATTTCTTATTTCTTGTCTTGATTTGATGATTTATTACTTTTAGAGAATATTTGGTCTAATTTGTGTGTTGATGTGAGTCTCTTGAGGTTTATGGAATATAATTAGATGTAAAATCAATTCTAAGAAGATAAGGAAAGAAGATATGGAAGGAATCAAGAGAAAAAAAATGAAGTAGAGATAAATTAGGAAAGTAAAATCTACCAAGTAAATCTGAAATTTTGCAGCTATGTCCACTAAATGAAAATAACTTCAAACTGGCTCTGAATTTGGATGAGCCTTTAAAATAGAAAAGATAGATCCTTCCACTGTGGTCGTTAGATATATCGTGGGCGAAAATCGGAACAATAACGAAGAAGATATGATCCAAATAGTGAGAAGTGTTAATCATCTCCAATACTTTAGGAAACGAATTTAAATTTGAAAATAATTCCAATTAATTTCATTTCACTCAAGATTTCGACATAGGGTCTTCTTAAAACCTATAAATACACCCTCTTATCATTAAAAACATGTTTTTGCCTAGTCCTTAATTATTATTCATTATAGAAGTCATCAAGAGAAGCAAGTTGACAGTATGTATCTTTATTTTAGTTTATTTCTTTCCAGCAGGAGTTAAATTTCTCATAACTTGGGTTTTACATATATACAATCTTTGATATCTATTTTCTTCTATCTAATTTTGTTTGATAAAAACCTTTTTAAATTGATTCTAGCTTCCACTACAAGAAAACACCCCATACAATGTTAATGACCTTTCCTGACAATTCGTATGTAGTTGTCATTGTATGCTCAATCATTCATGACAAAATTTTATTATGAACGTCACTTTTAATATGATTTGTCATTATTATAAAATAATATATAAAAATTGTGTATATTATTTAAAATGTAATAATGATAACAATTTAACATATCTTATAATTTAATGAATACAAAAATTTATTAATTTAATGGATAAATCTCATATATTAAAGTACGTACATAAAAAAATAGAATGAGTTATAATAAAAATAAATAATCAAGATTAATTAGTTCATATCAATTTTGGACTCTAATTTTAAATAGATCTAAGAATCTATATTCATACGACAAACAAATTTTTTAAAACGACTGAGTTGATCTTTCATCATTTTCTGCTCTTGTGTTTTTCATTGCTGTCTTGCAACAATTCTTCAATTTATTGATATAGAATTTGATTTGCAGTCAAATTTTTAGTTCCACTTTTCTATTTAATCCAAATTTCTTTAGCATAGTGATCACATTTTGTTCACTATCAAAATCGTCTAAATCATTACACCAAATACATTTTCTAATTTTCTGCATTTTTTTTTGTTTTTAGAGTTGCCTACCAAAGAATATACTATAATTGTAAAATAAATAATTTATACAATCATAAATATAATCTAAAGGTACTAAAATGATTTTATAAACGTACCACAATTTTAGACACTTCATCATTATTCTTGCCTGATTTTTTTATATGACTCACTTCATAAAATCCCATGAGACCAACAAAACCACCGCATTCATTCTATAAAGATAGTGATTCAAAATAAAGAAATGAATACAAGAATATAAGTTATCTTTTTGCATTCTACATTGTCACAAATTTGAAAGAGAATATATAAAAATGAACAAATAGCAAAAAAATATATGTAGATGAAACTTAAAAAATCAATGTGAATACCATTTTAATACTAGAAACAATTATATAAAAATATTATGACTCGATGGGAAAGAAGGATGAAAAAAATTGATTTATTTTGTAGATCGCGATCGTCACTTTCATTATCTTCTTCACAGTTACGAACAAGATTTTTCGCAACATTATACAATGCTCTTGTTTTTTGTTACATAGGAGAGCCACTTTGGACTCAAAGTCATTGACTCGATTCGAACCTGCACCATTAGATTGGATGACCAAGGCCCTTGCCAGTGATTTAATCCCAACTAGTTATACAATGCTCTTTTGATTCTTTTCATAGTTACAAATTTTTTGAGACAATAAGACTAGTTCTAAATAAAAGTAATATTTCAAGTTAAAAATAAACTAAAGTGACTTATGTTTTACTCTCTCTCTCTCTCTCTCTCTCTCTCTCTCTATATATATATATATATATATATGTATATATATATTACAATTCCTTATATATTGTTATTATTTCTCTAATTACAAACACTATTTTTGTTAATTATATTATTAATGAAAATAAAAAGGCAATTTTTAAATTAGGTGGGAGCCAAAAAACAATAATCTAATTTCTTTTTCCCTCCATTATTTTGGTGGATTCACTCCATTTGAAATACGGTTTTTGTTCATAGTTTTTTTCAAAGCATGATATTTTATAAACCTTTTAGTTTAATGTTAAGAAAGCAACCAAATGGAATATTCCGACAACATGAAAATAACAACCCTTGTTCAAGCATTTGCCGAGCGTGGAGTGAAGAGGTGGGGAATGGTTGGGTACGCTCAATCAAGTTAGTATTAGGACAAATGACTTAGGAAAATATAGTCCATTTGGATATTTATTTGTCAAAGACCTCTAACACTAAAGATCAAGACTTTCCTCTAGAAGGTTGCCCTAAATTAAAGTAAAAAAATGTATAGTAACTGGGAATTGGAAGTCCAATTGAGTGGTGTCAAAGACATTTAACACTAAAGATCAATATAATTACACAAGTAGTGGAACTCCAGTGATTCTTTAAATGTTGGATTATGGAATTGTCTTTGATAGAACCTAATATCCTAAAACTAATCAAAAATCAAGAACCTGGAGAGGTGTGCCTCCAACAATCAATTTAGTATTGACTTATGAAAATATAGTCCATTTGGAAACTGTCAAAGACTTCTAACACTAAAGATCGAGACATTTCTCTAGAAGGTTACCCAAAATTAAAGTAGAAAGTTGTGCAGTAACTGGGAATTGGCTGTCCAATTGAGTGGTGTCAAAGACCTCTAACACTAAAGATCAAGATAAGTACACAAGTAGTGGACCTTCAGTAATTCTTTAGATGTTGGACTATAGAATTGTCTTTGTCTGAGCCTAATATCTTGAAACTAGACAAAGTTCAAGAACACAGGGATCAATTGAGTGGAAAATAAGTTTGGAATGTAAAGGGTTCAAACTATGGATAACATGTTAAGAATGGGTGTTATTTAGGAGCAATAAATGAGTGGGCTAGTAATGCCATTAATTGAGTAATGTGAATAGTGCTTTATATATTACAAATTTGAATAACTAATAGTTCTATTGTAAATAAGTATTAATAAAAGGATATTATGAATCACTCGAACTTTTTTTATAGATTGTCGATCTTAAAATAGCGGTTCTAATTTTTTACAAATATGGCGGATAACCATTATTTCATGCCAAAAATGTATATAACCAGAATTGCTGAAAGATTTTCAGAACAAAAAAGAAAATAAAAAGTAAACGTTGGAATACAATGACACATAAAACTTAAAAGCCATCTCTTCACATTCGCATTGGAAAAAAAAAACAAAAAGAAATCTCTTCACATTCAGGTCTCACCTTCCCACCAAGCCGCTCTCCTTTACAAGAAAACCATCGCCAGCCGTGGACCAATATGACGTTGATGTTATGTCATGTCTTTGATTCGTCAGTTTCTTGATCCTTTGGAAATTAAAGTGGCGTGTTCTAAAGATATTTCAACTTATAGTTTTGTATCTTCTTTCCGGGGCAGAAAGGACATCTATTACTTCATCTTATCAGAATCTAAACACTTCATCTTATCAGAATCTAAACACTTCATGTGAAACTTTTATTTTCTATTCTCCATTCTTCAACTTTTTGTAGCATGAGAGTACTCTTCTCATCTATACACTTCAAAATTATGCAGTAATATAACTGTTAATATTATACTTTTAAAAACATGAAAAATAAGTATTAGAAAAAAAGAATTAAGAATAATTATAAATAAAGATTTTGGTGATGACTGTGTATATAATTGTTAATATAAGACGGATTATAAAGAACTCGTCGAGAAATTAGGTTTTTGCAGCCGGTTCCTTAAAATCTTGATGAAATTTGTTTAAGCAATGACAATTTAAATAAGCGTCATAAAAAAGTGGAGGTCAAATTTTTGAAATGACGGTTGAAACAATTGTCATAAAAAAATCGTCATTGTATGGGGTGTTTTCTTGAAGTGTTCTTAACCTTTATATTTGTTTTATGTGTTTTGGTTTCTTGGATGTAGTTCTTTCTAGTGCACAAGTATAGACTACCCCATTAATAGCAGTTGGATGGTCACCCAGAAGAGGTGTCTAATTTTTGAAACACCACATAAACATCTAGTATGCGGTAGTGATCCGGAAGGGCTTGCCTAACCAGATAGTCATTAGAGTTTAAGATTTAGTCATTGATCATTGTGCAGGTCCCCTTACCTAAGCTCCTTGGTAATTGTTAGGTCGCCACCTAAGTCCAACTAGAAAGGGGTTAGGAGGAGTATAGAATCCTGGCTACTTACTTTAAGTTCTTTAATTATCATTATTAACTAGTAGAAGAAATAGAAGAATAAGTGCATATAAGCAAACCAAAGCTATATTTCTTATCTTATTCTTACATCTTTTAGTTTATTGCATTAAGTTTTAATTAATCATTATTCTCCACTATTACACCTTCAGACAAAGAAGTTTTAAACAAATTAATAGATATGTAATTATATCATAAATCATGTACTATACTGCTACTTACATCTTTGATGGCTTTAAGTAATTCCTTCATGTGACTTCAATTGTATAAAAATATAATAATAAATTGTACTTTAATCAAATAATACTGAAAAGCTGTAAAAGTGATGAGATTAGGCTGCTATTTTCAGTGAATCAGCTTCCATATGGTGTAAGGCTACAATCGTCATAAAATGGCCATTGAAACACTGACTTATAATTATAATCAAGTCATATAATTCTGGAAATTTCTAAAAGTAATGAGATTAGGTTATAAATAATTCAATTTTTATAGAGGTTGTAATGAGATTGTTAAGAATAAATTATTTTTTACCTTAATTTGGGTTCTTCGCCAAGCCGGGTTGATGGTGGAGACTGGTCCCTGGTGGCGGTAGGGGATTGATGGGAAGGCGAGTGTTTCCAAACTGAAGATTTTCTTTTGCAGGAGAACGGATTGGTGGGAAGGTCCGTTGATGATGGTGAGTGCGAAGAGATTTCTTTTTGTTTTGAGACATGAGCGTGAAGAGAATTTTTTTTTTCGTTTTTTGTTCCAATTCAACTAAGAGAGAGAGAGAGAGAGAGAGAGAGAGAGAGAGAGAGAGAGAGAGAGAGAGAGAGAGAGAGAGAGAGAGAGAGAGAGAGAGAGAGAGAGAGAGAGAGAGAGAGAATGCGACTTCGTTTTGTTTTTCAAAAAATTTGAAAAGATATAAAATTGTGGTTATAATAATAGAATATTAAAAATAAAATAAAATAATAATAAAATAGCCCACATCTAATCTAAGGGATGAAAAATATAAGAGTGGATATCAAGACATTTTAAACCGTCGATCGAATTTAAACAATCTGGACCATTAATTAGAATTGATCTAAAGGCCGAAAATGATTGGAAAATAATATGACGGCTAGAAAATATGGAGGGAAATAGGAGACATTTTGGGCAGTTGGCCCTTCTCCAATATTATATAGATATATTAACACAATAACTCTAACCTAAATGTGCCACTATAAATTGAACATTATTAGTTCGCAGTACTCCCACAAAAACCCTAAACTGCCTACTTTCACGATCGTCTTTATATTCACTCATTCACACCATCAGATAATTATAAATTCAAGACTACGTATTATATAAAAGGAATTGCGGAATAACAAAGAAAATGCACACAATCAATTCAATCTCTTGATTATATTTTGTATGGTAAGTATTATTTCTCGAGAATTTTATTTTAACGGGAAAAAGAATAACTAGTCCTCTTGCTTCATTCCCGAAAAGGCTCATAAATTTGAGTAATAATTTAATTAATCTGGTTAATGAAATAATTACGTGTTTAGTCCTTCTATTATGTGAATATTACAAATATATTCATGTGTTTTAGGAATATAGTACGACTCCTCTGCGGAGCCAATATATGTTATTTGTGTGCAAAGGGGGTTGGGGGTAGCTCCCCCAATTTTTTGAGTTTATTGCATATAGGTCCTTTAATTATGAAAAAATATACTATATTTGTGTATAATATGAAAATTTCTATTATATGACTCACTACTATTTTTAATAATTTACAATACAAATCCCTATATCATACAAAATAACCTATATATATCGGGGTAGTCATGCACCCCTATGTCTTTGCCCATAATTACTACTTTCGCAAATCAAGAGAATTAATCCCTATTTCATATTTTAACTCATTGTATACTAAGAATATGTAAATTAATTGTCTCAAAGTGAACAAATAATATTTGTATAATACTACATAACATATAAAATTATTGATCATCTCGTATATGTCAATTGTATATACACAAAGACACGTGACAAATTTTCTAGATCTTTATAAGATACTTAGGTACCAAATAAATGAAAATGAATGTAAATTTATCTTATTTAGATGTTGAGTTGCTTTTATCAAAAGGAAAATCGCTGAACATTTGAATATAAAATTTTTAAACAAGCTTATGTCGAGATGTTGATGCGATTTAGAGAAAAAGAAAAGATCGATTACCATTGCATTTCATAAAAAGGTAATACATAGAGTAAATTATTTTATTTTTGTGTAATCTATAGTTTAAATTACTGAAATATGTGTATTTTAACATTAACAGAGTCCTCATCGTCATCGTTATCATTGCTATTATGGACGATGTTGGAGACAAATTCAAGAATGTCATCTGGAAGAGGCAAATTACGCGACATGTAATTGAGTGCGCAAATTATAGTCTTTGCCTGCTCAATTTCATCTTCTTGCGTCCACGTTTCAGTTTCAGATGGTATGAACTCGAGCTCAGGGACGTCATAGATGGCAGATCGTTTGTTGCTTCGACTACCGACCTGAGCCACCATGCTAACGGTTAATCGGTTGGGCGCGAAGATTAGTTTGTTATGAAATTTCAACTCCTTTTTTATTTCTTTTTTATTATTTAAAAACTTATGATGTGGCTCTCTCTCTCTTTATTTTTCTGATATCTTTCTTTTTGTTCCAAATAATACTATTTAAATAAAACGTTATTGCAGATTAGCCAATTTTTGAAGAAAATGTTTCGTTTTTTATTATTCCAGCTAGCCTACTTGGGTACGTGTGTAAAACATGAGCCTTCCATATTGACATTCAGCTTATGTTTGGCTACCCCATCAACTAGTATATTCCTATTACGATTGACCCACTGAAAAATAGGATTACAAGTTTTAGCTACAAAATAAATACTCTGAATAATATTAAAAAATTATGGGATTAAAATTAAACTGCTTCTTCTCTAATAGTTGCATGACTTTAAGGAAATCACTCTCAATTATCACCCTTTATTCTCACTAGTCCCGAGCAATAATGCAAGCCTTTAAGGAAATCACTCTCAATTATCACCCTTGATTCTCGCTAGTCCCCAGCAAAAATGCAAGCCTGTAAGATGCCTAAAACCTCAGCTTCCGGAGGAGTTTCAGCAGCTATTCCCACGCTTTGCGATCCAATACCTTCTCTGTAAAGTCTCTGGTTACACAAGCAATAGAGGTTTTATCATTACACATCGCCGCGTCACAATTTGTTTTTATAAAGTTTGTTGGTGGAGGAATCAACTATTGTTACTATTATTAATATCTTTATTACCATTCATCTAATTCTCATCAACCCTTCCCTCAATAAGGGACTTTGTATCTTTAGAATATGCATTTTTCTTATCCCTCAGAACTTTATTAACATCATTAGGATAATTGTATTTTCGTATTCCTTCCATTCTTTAATAGCATTCTCAATAGTAAGTAAAGGGTCCAACTTTCTATTATTGAACTTGTACCCGTTCCTTCCTTTCCATATATGCTACATCAATGTATATAGTTGTTCCATAAGGAATATATTATTAGGGTTTAGATACTTACCTTTTCCAGCTAAACTTGTCATCCAAGTATCCACATTGGAGGAGTACTGGTTTCTAGTTAGTAAGCTAAAGGGAGAATCAAACCACACAGCTCTCACCCATTCACATTCTAATAACATGTCTTCATTATTTTCAATTTTGTTATTATAAAGATCACAAATTGAATTTTTTATGACTTTTTTTGTAAACATTTTCATTTGTAGGGAGAAGATTTCTAAGCACTCTCCATATAAAGTTTCTTATCTTAGGAGCTATATTGAGGTTCCATATCATTTTCTATATCAGAGGTGAAATAATATGGGAAGACTTAGTCTTATTGTTGCTTTTAGAGAACTCCTCCTTCTTTTTATTATTTTTTAAAATTTGTTAACATTTCTTAACTGAATATACCCCTTCTTTACCATTTACCTGGTAAGGTATATCTTTACCACCTAAGCGAGGTATTAAAGTATTTAAAATAGTACTAGCCACTTCCTTAGTGTAAGCACTTTTAACTAAATTTATATTCCATTTTCTTTCACTATTTATCATAAGGTCAATTATTCTTCTCAAATCATCTCTATTAGGTTTAATAATCTCATTATAGTTACTAATCCACTTATCAATGTGGAGATTTATACTATAACCATTTCCCACTAATCACTTTATATCAGTTTTCATAACTTCTCTTCCACTAATAAGGCTTTTCCATCCCCAGGAGGGTGTACTACCTAATTTAGCCTCTAAGAAAGATCAAAGGGAAAAGTATTTAACTTTTAACACTTTACATAGAAGTGTATCAGTTTTATTACACAAATTCCAAGCTTGCTTTCCTAGCATAGCTATGTTCATGAGTTTGAGGACTGTGAATCCTAGTCCACCAGTAGTTTTATTCTTAGTAAATATTTCCCAATGAATTTTCTTGTTTCTTTTAATACCCCACAAAAAATTATCTATTTGGGATGAAATAAAATCACAAACTCTTTTAGGGATTAAATAGGAAGACATGAAGTATATTTGGAGGCTCTGCAAAACAGCTTTGATTAGTATTTTCTTACCAGCTTGAGATAAATATAAGTTTTTCCAGTTTTGAGTTCTTTTTAATGTTCTTTCTACCATAAGGTTAAGGTCTTTTACCTTTGATCTACCCCACTCAGTGGGAAGACCAAGGTAATTCCCTAGATTTTTCGTAATTGGCATCTTTAACTTATAAGCCATGATACAATGGATAAAACTAGGTTTATTGGGGCTAAACATCACCCCGCATTTATTAAGATTTAGCTTCATGCCACTAGCAAAACAATATTTATTAATAATATCATTAAAACCCTCTATTTCTTGGTAGTTCTCTTTCATGAAAAATATACAATCATCTGCAAATAAAAGGTGAGTAACACTAGGTGTGATTTTAGCTATTTTAATACAATTCATAACATTAGTGTATTTTTTTTATCTTTGATAAGTATAGAAAGCATTTGCGTAATACAAAAGAGGAAAGGAGATAAGGGGTCACCCTACTTTAACCCTCTTTGAGGTTTATCTATTTTCGTAGGTGTCCCATTAATTTAGAATAGAGTAGCTAACTGAGTTAACACATCTCATGATTTTACTAACCCAATTTTTATTAAAACACATTCTATTCATCAAATCTTCCAGAAAATCCCATTCTATAATTTCATACGCCTTTTGAATATTTTCCTTTATAGTCATATAGTGTGTTTTAGTTTGTCTTTGTTCTTTAATATAGTTAATAACCTCATGGGCAACCATAGTGTTGTCTTGTATGTGCCTTACTTGTATGAATGCTGATTGATTTTCATCAATAAGAGCATTGATAACCGGTTGCAATCTATTAACAAGGACTTTAGCTATGATTTTATAATGACTCTTGAGCACTGTTTAATATTAATATAGGGTTAGGGATCCTTTGTATTAGTGAGATAAATGTATGGTTTATCTTTTCTAAACTTCCCTCGTTATACCAAATATTATTGATAAGTCTAATAACCTCCAATATAATAAATTTCCAATATTTTTAAAGAAGAAACAGGGTAGTCATCCGGTCTAGGGGACTTATTAGAACCCAATTCCAAAAAGGCTTTGCTAATTTCCTCCACTTGAATAGGGTGATTTAGTCTATTATTCACATTCTCATCAACCACTAGTGTAATGAGTTTGTATATAGAGCTAAAATCCCTCTTTCCTACTGTTTCAAAAATGTGGTTAAAATAACCATCTATTTCCTCTTTTATATCATTAAAATATTCTATCCAAGTACCATCTTTTTTAGTAATTCTAAGTATTTTATTAGCTTTCCTTCTTTACTTAGTGAAAGCATGAAAAAAGGAGGTATTTTTATCACCTATTTTGAGCCAAAAGATCATAGACCTTGAATCCAAAAAGTCCTTTTCTTTTTCCATAAAGCTTCAATTTTCTTAATAGTATCTTTATACTCATCCTAGTTTGAAGTGTTTGGATCATTATAAATCATTTCCAATTTCTTCATATGAGTATCAATAATTTCCTAGTTTTTTTAAATTTATTTTTACACCATATAGTTAATAACCTTCTACACTTCCTAAGCTTATAGTTTAAGGCATTTCTATTGAGACCATAATTATATTTTTCACTCTCCCACATTTTTTTAATGATTTCTAAGCATTCAGCTTCCTCAGTCCAATGATTCTCAAAATAGAATATCCTATCTTGGTTAATATGAGTTTCTTTCATAAATAAAACTTGGGGTGGAGTGTTCTGACCCTACTGGCAGGTAGGAGGGCTACCCAGATCGTAGGATTACAATTACCCCATTTCTCAATACAGAATGCTATGTCAATTAGAGTTTTAATCTCCATCAGTTATTTTATTAGACCAGGATTATTTACACTATTTTTGAACAAATTCTTCTAATTTTTGGTGTTTTATGAATCCATTAAACTAGTTCATAGCATTATTATAAGCACAGTCTCCCCTTTTTTCTCAAATATGTTTCTTATGTTGCTAAAGTCTCCAAAAAGGTTCCAAGGTTCATTGTTAGCAGGACATCAGCTACTATAGAGGTCAATACAAGCTTCTATAAATTTATCATTAGGTGCCCCATAAACAAAGGTTTTATAAAATTTATTACTTCCATCTTTTATTAGACAATGAATGTGATTAGTGGATTTACCAATTATGGTAATATCTGTATTATCCTTAATGAAAATCGTTACCCCTACCCCCACTAAGGCCAATAGGTTCAACTGCTTCAACTAGCTTCATATGAATTATTTTTTCTAACCTTTTAACTGAAGTATAGACATTCTTACTTTCTGAAAAAAAAAGTACCCGAGTCTGGTATTTGTTTACAATACCAGTTAGGGTCTAGACTGTCAAGGTTGTGCCAATACCTTGACAGTTTCAGCTGTTTGTATCATTGACCTTCTTGGGGTTGATCAAGTTCAACCCCGGAAACCTCTTGAGAAATAGCCTCTAAACCTTCCAAATCACCCATACCCATAGTTTCAACCATATCCACACCCTCTTTACTTGTATCCTCCGATTGCGATTCCTCTGTTGTAATTGCATTTGGGATGTTACTCATATTTCTAGAGGCCCATATCATTTTTTCCTCTTTACATTGACTTGTGTTGAGAAATTTTGTGTAACTTTATTACTCTTAGCCTTGACTGATTGTCTACCAATCGTATATCCATTTTCTCTTTTGTAAGTGTTGATCATAATAACTTCTTTACTAGAAGAGCATTCCTTGAACAGGTTGTAAGTGGTTGAAGAGGAAGTGAATTTGTGAGGTACCGTATGTTTAGGGGTGGTGAAAGCATCAGATATGGGAGAATCCTTATGAGGGTTGATTTGTTTAGTGAAATTTGGGAAATTTGATCTGTTAGGGTTGAGAGGATTTGGGGGTCGGGGTTTAGATACCGATTTTTTATGTGTTGAACGAGAGATTGATGGTATTTTAGTAGTGGGGCTATTATTATCTGGGCTAGTATTTTTAAGTGATTGGGCAAATAAGACGTTTGGGCTTTTTGTAGCTGGGTTTGGGCTTTCAAAACTTCAAATAAAATACTAGAGTCTTGGGTTGGTGTTGTATTAAATTTATTAAGAATTTCCTCTGTTAACGTGGCAAGATTATCTTCTTTTTCAAAATAAATATTATTTTTCACTCTTTCTCTTTCTTCTCCCTATCAAACAAAATACATGTTCCCCCATAGACGTCCTTTCTCTTCTCTCTCATTTTGTCAGTATCTATTCCTTTAATATCACCATTATCTTTCTTCGTACTGAATTCAAAAATAGCTCTAGTACTATTAATGTCATTTTCTATTCCATTACCGAGTCCACCCGAAAGAGTAAGAGGTGAGTCTAACCGGGTTGCACTTGTATTGTTTCTTATTGTCTTCTACGTTGGGATGAGGTTTACACCATTCAAGGTATTTTATACCGCTTTTTTAATCATAATAGGTTGAGTTGGGCCCCTTTCTTTTTTATCTCTAATGAACTCTATTTTAGCGGGTTCTAAACCCCCATTTTCATATATACATGGACTAATATTGTGCTTTTGGAGAAAAAAAAGACTAATATTGTGCTTGACCAAAAATAAAAAAGACTACGGTATATTAATGCCTTTTTATTTTTCTAGTCAAATATATTAATGCCTTTGACTAACAAGAAATTTTTTATGTATAACAGGTGTAAACTTTTAATAATGACTTTGATGTCCTATACTGCCTAGCGTATCTTTTATTCGATTTATAACTTTTAGAGGAAAAAAATATATTTCAAGGTGGTTCACCTTAAAATATAAAAAAAAAATTAGATTAGATAAACAGTCATAAACAATAAAGGAGAAATTGTACACTATACAAAAAGTTACCTACCAAGGCCCGAAGTTTAAGGTAGCAACAAGTTATACACTATCAACTATCTCATACTATACAAGGTAAAACCGCATGATGAGGGAACAAAAGAAATAAAACATATTTTGGTTGTATAAGATGTTCGACCATGCATACATTAACAATTTGGTGATTTTGGAGAAGATATTTATGGGAAAGAGGATTCTTAGTGGACATGAAATACGATATGGTTTTTTGACAAAAAAAAGTTTGACTATAAAAAAGATGATTTGGCATATTGTAATTATTATAGAGATAGATATGTGATACTATTGTTAGAGAGATAGATATTAAGGGTAAGCACGGTTCGGTTCGACTCGATTTTTTGCCATAACCGAAACCAAAATCGATTGATTCAGTTTTAGAGGTACTGGTGCCAAACAAAACGGTTTTTATCGGTTCGGTTTTTTGTTCAGTTCGATATTTTCCGGTTTTGCTACGACTTTAATTCAATAGTTAGATAAATTTTAAGGGCATTTACATGAAACATTTTATTTTCTAACAAATCCATATATAAAGTGTTTGATTTTCATGTTATTCACTCATGTAAGAAAATTGCATTTTTGGAATTCAAATATTATGCATTAATTGTAAATATATAATTCAAGAGAAATATGCTTTACCTTCAACGCATTACAATAAATGAAGGATCTTTTAAATTATATAGACTAATGACTTGTGTAAAAATATGTTGCAAATTATGACATTTTAAGGGACAGTGCATGTCATATATGAGCATTTTTGTTTTCAATTACTTCATTTTCTATTCCATTGTTATAATCTTCAAAAATACAAATTAAATTCAAGAATGCCTTAGTTTTTGTATTTTTTTTGTTCGGTTTAGCATAGGAAAATCAACTGAACCGAACTTTTTTGGTTTTCTAAAGCTTATATCGAATCGTACAGTTTTGTGCGTTATCGGTTTTTTTCGATTTTTAAGATTGGTTCGGGTTTTCGATTTTGTTTTTCTTACCATAATAGATATGGGATGGATTAGTTGAACAAATCGGGGGATGATACAAAATTACATAATGGTAAGTGGTCTCAGGTTGATTAGAATTGGACAAAAAGTAATATAAAGTATATACATAGGTAAAATTTAATATTTTATATGCTCTAATACGAATATTCTATGTTGGTTAGTATTTTTAATTATTTCTTTTTCTTATTTTTCAACTCTGTCTTTTAGTGTAGGTTTTACTGCCTTACAATGTAAGCAACCTTATTGTGGTGTTATCTTAAGGATTAAGTTGTTGGGGTTTTAATTCTTATCCATGTTGGTGGTGTTTGACAAACATGATCTTATTGTGGTGTTATATCAAGGATTAAGTTGTTGGGGTTTTATTTCTCATCCTTGTTGGTGGTGTTTGATAACCCTGATCTCGTATGTGACTGCTATTCTCTCATCAACCAAGTTCTCTATGTTTATGTTTCAAGGGTTGATAGGTTAATGTGATGATCCATCATAGTATGCTTGCATATAATGTTTTAATATTTTCAAGTTTTCTTGTTGCATTGACTTCGCGTCTTTAATATATATTGTTAGTTATTATTTATGCTTTTTATCTATCTAAAGTTGTATGGATGCGTATAGATCTGAGTATCTAGGCTATCTGGTATTAAGACTTAATTAATATTAGCAATAATATAGTATTTCTCAATATGAAATCATTTGATCTCTTCATAAACGATTTTCATCCTCTTGGTGAATTTCTTTCACTATATAAAGTCTAACTTGGCTTGACAGCCATTAGTAATTAGTTAACACGTTAATGAAAAGATTTGAATATATTGCACGTGTGTTGCACCCAACCAATGGATAGCTTTATATCATTAGCTCTCTCAGATTTAGTTGAGTAATTAAGTAATAAAAAAACTGGATGACAATTTTCAAAATTGGAAAATGCTGGAAAATTTGAGAGGACGCCAGAGGAACACGTGAGAAGGTGGGCGAAAGTGGAGGACGTGGAGGATAAGAGAGTCATGGTAAATAATTAAGAAAAAGGCAAAGAAGTCTAAGGAAAAACTATGAAGCCCTTAGAGAGAAAGAAGAGAGCCTAACATTAGTTTACTACAATTCTCTTTCATTTACTCTATAAATGAATAGTCAATAAGTTGCCTTCAATAACTAGTTCATTTTGTGGAGCTTAGCATGGCCATTTCAGGCTATCACAAGCAGTATTTTATCGAGGCTACGTTGAATATACAAATAATATCTAAGCGTCGATGCTACATTAGACTTATGAATGATCTTTGATTGACGAGGCTGCGTTTGACTTACAAATTATAATTGATCGTCGTTGCAACATCGGGCATACATAATCTTTGATCTCCAAGGCTACGTTGGGATTATGATTAATATATGATCACATAGGCTAAATAAGACCTACAAACATTCTCTTATTGTCGAGGCTACATCGAACTTACAAATAAACTTTGATCGACAAGGCTATATCGAGCTTTCTGATAACCTCTGATCATTAAGGATTTGTCGAACTTATAAATAATCTCATGATGGAAGAGTCTACGTCTAGCTTACAAATAATATTTAATTGTCAAGACTACATCATACTTATGAAAAATCTTTGATGGTCGAGGTTGCATTTACCTTAAGGGTTTACGGTGTTACATATAACCCTTCATGCCTATTCATTTTAAACACGTGTTGACTTTTGATTTCATTTTACAGGTTTCTTGGGATGTAGAACATTTTTTACATGAAGTATATACACGCGGGTATATGATTTCATTATTTCTACACTCATTTCAGTACTTAACTTCCTCCATCGGTGCTTCTTTTGGTTTTGCATTCCATTTAACTTATGGCTTCCTAAGAAGATTCTGCCATGTCATAATCATGAAAATGACTTAGCACTGAAGGTGCTTCATTTCTTCCTCCTCCTATGAAAGAATGTAAGTTTTAGGATAAAACAATTGATGGTTCATCCATTCCTTCCTTATTACAATCAATTATGCATTCAGTAAGATTTATTCACCTTTTCCTCTTTTCATATTACCATATTGGCTTATAAAAATTATTATTTCTTTAGCAAGAGTTGGTAGCTAACTTTATTCGTTCGGAGCACATGAAGTATAACAATCGTCTCCAAGAGGAGTAAATTGAGTATCTACACTTAGAGAATCACTCTACTATGATGAGGGTGGGGAAGCTTTCAACCCAAGTGAGTGATTTAATGTTAATCTCGGTCAGATCCCTGCTAGCCATGCTAGATGTTAAGCAAATTTTAGGAATCGTCCAATACTTACACCAAGATGCATGTGGAGACTAATAATGTTCGCATTGAGCGTAAGTTAGAGAAGAATTCCCTACTGAATTTCTAGAAAGAGCATTATGAGGTGAGTAGTTTGCTCGAAGAAGCGGATATTCAAGCCAATATGCATCGTTCCAAGAAATGTTTGTGTTATGCTAGAGTTTATCAGAATACAAATAATCCGATAATATTAGAAAGGACATGTCGAGCTTGTTTGAGAGGGTTTTTCCAGCGGTTTATGAAGTGGATACAAGCGTTGTTTGGAGAGTTTTGTCCCCAAGGTATTATATAAAATTGACTCGCAGAGTATGATAACTCGAAAGTGTACGAGTCATCACTAGTAATAAAAAGTGTAAGCAACGTTCATTCTCCACATAGAATAACAAGTTAAATGCATGACTTTAGTTCTAATTTCGATATTCATTAGGATATAAGTAAAAAGTAAAATAAATATTTGTTTGATTATTATTAACAAGATTAAATAAGACTATAATTTAAAGACTAAAAACAAAATACGAAGATAAGATGGAGATAAGTACAACTCTAGATTGCATACTCATTAATATCATAAATTAGAACTATTCACGATATTGTGGTATATTTGGAATTAAACTTGTTAACTAGGATTCTACAGTCTCCCTAAGTTTCCTTCGCATAAGTAATGGGTTTGCCATCTAACCTTATAAACCTATTACAAGTGAATCCTCCATCTTTTATCTAGACCCATAAAGTTCAAAACATGTGAGATTATCTAGCTAGTTTAGATCTTCCGATTCTCAAACTCAACAAAATAATTATAATTCAATTTTCCAAAGATTAAACCACCCTTTCGTGATGTAGTTTAATACCTAACATAACTCGATATGTGATCAAGATATATAATTACTATAAAGCATAATAATTATAATAAACAATTAATTAAATTAACATGCAATGCCAAATATTATAGGAAATCCATCCCAATCATAGATAAGGTTCATACATGGTCAATATCAGTCTAAAATGTGTTTATTTTATGCTTGAATAATAAAAAAAAATTAAATACATAATAGGGAATTAAGGGAAGAAGAATTAAAAATAAGGAATTGTAGTGTTGTTTCCTTTCTCTCCTTTCTTTTCTCTCGATCCACGAGTTAAGACTATTGCATGAACGACTGTAAAACTGCTAATATATACTATGAAAATTGGAGTTTTAAGTCATGTGGCTCGAATTTAACTTTGGGTGCATACACCTTGAGGGAGTCTATTGCTTCGGCTCCTACCGCCTGTAGCTTTGTGGATTTCTTTGTGGCTCATAATGCCTCTAGCTTTGTAGTTTTCTTTATGGATCATATTACCTCTAGCTTTGTAGCTTTTTCTGTAAAAAAATAAGTTTGCAATAAAACCTGTTCTCACCTTCCTCTCTTTACTTGCTCTTTCATTCTCTTATGTTTTCTGATGCATTTCATTCATATTCCTCCATATACCTCTTTGTTTTGGGAAATATAAGTTAAACTGCAATTACAACCATTTGTGGGCTAACTTGAGTACCTTAGCTCTAGTAGATTTTATGAATAATATCGCTAATACTGCATCATAATTACGAATATGTCTTTGCACCTAACTTGCGATCAAACTTTGAATAAAATCACTGAGTCTTTTTCGAGTCGCGGGGACACGACTCATTTTTAAGTTGGAGCTGTGGGGATTCATTGTCTCTCATCTCCATTTTTATATGATTTTTACTGTTTTTTGGAAGAAATTAAATTTTTGATACATTGGATTAGATGTAGAGTGTGTTTAATAGCTTGAAAGCATAAGCTTAGTAAGTTAATGATAGAAAGTAATATCTTATGAGCTGATTATTTTTATATGCTTTGAGTATGAACAGAAAAAACACATTGATAGTAAAGAAAATATTAGTGAAAAATGCGGTAGAAGTATGTTTGATCTTAGCGCGCCTTGAGGGGTATGCAGGCCGTGAGATCCAATCTAGTTGATAAACCCATTTAATGAACGTGCTAAAGGTAAGAAAGTAACAAAATTGCATAGTTCAGAAAGTGATTAAGGTGGTTTTCTTATAAGCCCCTTGTTGCATTTTAGCTTGTTGTCCATTTGTTATATTTATATCATTCTCAACTCTTCTAGCCTTTCTAAAGCCTTTTTATTTAGTCATGTCATCAACAATATTGATGGGGGCAAAGGTATGATAAATAAACAAATAAATAAAGCTAATAATAAAGGACACACCCTTGTCTACCACGAGAAACTCACTACAAGTATTACAGATCATTTGCAAGTTTAGTTAGTAAATAAAGTTCGTTACCAGGAATTTAATCTGTTAGATCTACTTGTATATATAAAGAAGTGTAAGAGAACTTACTTGTTAAAATAAAAAGACAATAAAAGTAATAATATTTATTTGGGTTTTTAGAGCTGGAAGATAATAATGCAAATAATAAATACTAAAAGAATAGAGATGAGAAATATTGCTTAGGTTTGCTAGCATGCACTTATCCTTCTAAATCAATATTCTAGATATAAGGGTGAGTAAAGCTCTTAGAGTAAGTAGCCAGAAGTCTATATTCCTTTGATGTCTCCCTATGTGTGATTAATTAATCTATGTTGGAGACATCATTTTAGGTTTATTTAGGAATTTAATTATCTATTTTTATTCATATTTTTATATTTTCCTATTTCTTGTCTTGATTTGATAATTTATTATTTTTGAGCATATTGGGTTTAATTGTTTGCTAATTGTGAAATTTTAAAGATATATGGTAATTAATTAGATACCAAATACTTTCTAAGAGATAAGCGAAAGAAGATAATGATGGAAATTGGAGATAAATGAAGTAAAATATAAAAGAGGAAAGGAAAAGTTGACATGTAAATCTGAAATTCAACAGTTACGTCAATTGAATTGATCATAACTAAAAAACGACTAGGAATTTGGAAGAATTGTTTGAAGAAAATGTGTAGAGCTTTCCGAGATGATCAGTCTCGATATAAAGAACGCGTCAATCAAAGCAATATTGAAGAAGTGACTGCCAAAACAAAACAACAACAGTTTCATACCTTTTCAATATTTTAGGAAACGAATTTGGTTTGGAAAAGTTTCTTCTTACTTGCCCTCTACTCCAAGAATCCGAACTAGGGTTTAGAATAACCTATAAATACACCCTCTAATTAGTAGAAACACATCCTTGGCTTACAACAAGAGAAGAGAAGTCTGGAAGGAGTTGAACATAAAATTATGCCTTCACAAGCCCTCAAATTTGTAATTGTTTTCTTTTTCTTCTCTAGTATGAAATAAATTTTTTAAGCTTGAGATTTAGCATATTGGTATGTGTTATAAACTAGGATAATATAAACTAAAAGAGAGAATAGCTAAAATAGATGGAGAAATATGGAGAGTATAATATCATTTCTTCTTTCAACATATGTGTACAAGATAATGGTATGAAGGTCATATTTATAGGAGAAATATGACTTTTCATATTATACAATAAGTGTCTCCATAATGATGGGAATATGAGGGGTCTAAGAATCCAAAATGACATCCACTTTACTATTAATTACAATACTCCCCCTTGGATGTCCGTTCCTTATAAAATACGCCTCATTAAAAACCTTGCCAAGAAAAACCCTATGGGATAAAAAACTTGGTCGAAAGAAAGAGTACATATACATAGGACTAATTATCTTCAAATACTGCCTCGTTAAAACCTTGTCAAGAAAAACCCAGTGGGATAAACACTTGGACGAAGGAAAATGAGTACAGTGTCTTGTTCACGCTCCCACTGATACTGGCAAGAGATATACGAGTTTTCGCATTCCAATATTGTGGATCAACTTTTTGAATGTTGTGTTGACAATGCTTTGGCAAGATTGTTACATAATTGTATTTGATGAATGGCAATATCTCCATTCTTCCGTAACTTGTGTGTGTAGAATATATAGGTGATATATGTCCCATTTCGTCACCTAGGCATTTTGAATTTGTATGATAAGAGACAATATCTTCATACAATACCATCAGTATATTCCATATTAAAGATAAACCATACTTCTCTCGAATATGTCGAAATATCTCCTTAAATAAATAGTTTATACCACTCCCCCTTGGATATTTATGAAAGGATATGCCTCACTAAAACCTTATCAAGAAAACCCACTAGGACAAAACTTGATGAAGAGAAACGTAAATTTCTTGGAGGTATGACACATATCCAGTCTACCTCGTTAAAACCTTTCTAGGAAAACCCCTTGGGAAAAACCATGTTGAAGGAAAAAGAGTACAGAATGTCAATATATTCACCCCCTCATTGTGACATCAAGAATGTTTGATAATTCTTTCTTTACGTATAGGCTTGCAGCTCGAATATTTTTGTTGGTAAAGACTTAATGGAGAAATCTACTGGATTCTCATTTAATCATATTCATTCAATGTCAATAAACAGTGGATTAATATAGGGAAGAGTATATTTTTTTTCTTTAATATAGTAGATATTTTGCATGCCTCATTAAAACCTTACTAGGAAAAACCCTTTGTGGGAAAAAACCTTAGTGAAGGGAAAAGAGTACAATGCACAAATATTGTCTCCCCCTCATTGTACCACACATTATTTATATTAGAATCACATAATATTCTTTCGAGCTTACCATT
Source organism: Nemophila menziesii (assembly GCA_029959085.1). Classification (NCBI taxonomy): domain Eukaryota; kingdom Viridiplantae; phylum Streptophyta; class Magnoliopsida; order Boraginales; family Hydrophyllaceae; genus Nemophila; species Nemophila menziesii. The sequence goes on along the minus strand of JARWIR010000017.1, from coordinate 6,688,063 downwards.
TAACATAAGTACACACTATAACTTTAACTGACGAATCTGCTGGATTATCGCCTGAACAAATTCGTTAAATACATTCTCGAATTTACTGTAAAAATCCTTTGGTGAAATATATTTCAATATCTCACGAACTAGTCTTCAATTTTTGTTTGATTATAATAATATATACATGATTTGTGAGGTTTTCATTAATCATTCTCTATTTCTTAAAAATATCTGGGATGAGAGAACATTATCATAAGATAATATCATACTTGTGAGGAATTAATCCATACTAACTGCTTCTTGTTATATGACTAAAAATCTTTTCTCATGTGCATCATTCACTTTATGTTCTCTTGGAACCTTTTATGCTCCAGACACTTCTCATTCTCTAAGAATTTAATACTTTCATACGCTCTAAATTCTTCGGGAACCTATCATGCTTCAGGAACATGTGTTCACTAAGAAAATTAATATCAATACAAGAATCATGTCATTTATCTTGGATATTTCCTTATCATAGTAAAATCTTTTATAGTTTCCAAAAGTTAAAACCCTAACGTCACTGTATCCACTACATGAGGATGTCTCCCCATAATTATTTATAGGTTTTTTTTTTTCATTAAACTTTTATGATACAAGGCGGGTCATTAAATTAATAATTTTGTATGGCCATTTATTTATTTGTCGACAATTTTCACCACTTTGTGATTTAGGATCCTCTGTATTCATTTTCAGCCATAGTGAAAGAAAATATATCAATTGCATAATCATTCTCACGGTTTCATATATTTTCACTAGATAAATAAATTACATGGCTTTTCTATATTTAGGTATAGTACCTTGGTCTCTTCGGGGACTATTACTTCCTTTTAAGAGTAATGCATGTGCCAATAATTAGCTGGCTTGGTAATTTTCTATCGTATTACGTGGATGTGCAAATTCCACTGTTTTTACCATTTCATCATATACTCATGAGATTTTCTTCTTCAGGCGATGGTATATTTAAATCGATAGGTCAACCGTGCTTCATACATTGAGGATATGCATTACAGATCTACCACACTTCATGTGTTGGTTTGATGCATTACAAGTTTACCACGCTTCATGCGTTGGTTAGAGATATTATAGATTCACCAGACTTCATGTGTTGGTTAGTATTATTCTAAGATCACCACGCTTCAAGCGTTGGTTAAATCCATTCACTGACATATTTGTTTTTATATGTCCTTCTAGGACAATCATCTATACTGGAGCGTTAACAGTATATTTATGGGATTTTACAATATTCTATGTGCAATATGAATGCATTTGGTATATTATTTGTAACACTTCAAAAATGACTCCTCTATTGAACTTCAAGTTCCGATTCTTTAGTTAGAAGATAGAGATGAGATAATAAATTGTACTCCCTCATATCGCACGCAATACTTTTAGGTTGCGGTTTTTTCTCTCCCTCATAAGGGATAAATTATCTCATCAAAATAGTACAATACAAAACATATTTTAAATATATTACCTATTAAGGGTTTAAGATATTGAATACGAGCACATCAAACTCCAAGCTCCCGGTTGGGATAGTCTCACAATAATCTTACTAGAGAACGTGCAACATAAGGGTAGTCACTTAGTACATGAATTTCATGGTTCTTTTAATTACAAACCAAGTCAGTTTTGTATTATTAGAGATAGTATTATTGTCACTAGGGGACCAAGTCGATCATGTCATAAATACAAAATTCTTTGGATCTTGATATCATTGCTTTTGTACAATGTACGTCTCAACTGCTCGAATGTGTATATAATACAACCCCGAAGAAAAAGTAGGAAACTTTTCTAATACACACTTCTGGTGTGACTTTGAGGCTATAATGCAAAGATATATATATTGTTACTGATACATATGGTTTATACAAAATATTCATTTCGGCGAATATCCTTAAATTTAGAAAATTTATCTGAGATTCGCTTAAAAACATAAACTACCGGTTTATTTTATTTTTGTACACATGGCAACATAACTTCAGGACATCCAAAACTTTTAATTAGATATACCAAATGGTTTAACATACGACATGTATGCGACCAATATATAGTTCCACTATATCGATACTATCTATCTGTAAATTATGTGATGACCTGTTTTTTTTCGTGATTTTCCCTTTTATGAAATTTCTTATTATTCCACTTCTGGTGGAAAGAAATTTATTATTTATAGTACTCATACTACTAATGAATTAAGAGTTAATTCTTTAATAACCTCAATTTTGTCTAAAATTGGAATCATCACGACGTCAAATTCCAGACAAATTGAAAGATGTATTTTCTTTAGGAAACAGAATTTTATTCACTTTAGGGAACAACTTTAGACAGAAAATGTTATATTTAATTCATTCAATTTTTGTGACCATCAAAACTATTTTTATAGATATTAAAAGTTGTTATATTCCATTCAGGGAATGTAACTCCATTCATCTCGAGAAATGAAACTTTGCCAATGGAGCGCGAATCGTGATTTTGAATCAATAATCCATTATTTTTCTCGTTTACAAGCATATATAATTTTTAATCTATAATATTGAGAAAACACTTTACTCACGATATAATTATTCTTTATTATAATTGTGGGTTAGAAAGTTCGAGATAAAATTCTCCAACACGTATTCATCCATAATACTTTATCCATTTTTAAACCTATACCATAAAATCTTAACGGATAAGCAAATGCAAAGAACGTATTTTATGGAAGATATTGCACGTGGACTACTAGTTATACATGCCATCTAGAGAAATATATACGGTTCTAGTACATATACATAATTGAATAGTACAAATTTTTATCATAGATAAACTTCAAAAAAAAATTATATTCATATTATTTCCGCTCCCATTTCTTATCGGGTATTCAAGATTTTTACTTCGACATCAAATAAGTCATCGATATCTTTTTCTTTGATTCCTTACCAACTCAATAGGGATAAACCAGATTTTTTTTCACATGGGTATCATCATTTTGTGAAGATTTTGCTTTAGTGTCTTTACCAATATTTTTCCACTTCTAGTGGTTATGGTTATTTTTCCTAGTAGTATTTTAGACTACTATGAGACCACAAATTATTCTTTCCACGACCTTAGCCTCTTCTGGAGTCCAGATCACCAGAATTTTAGTTCTAAACATATAACAATATTTCATTTTCTTCGAGGAATATAATTTTATGTCAGAAACGATTTTTATTAAAAGCCTTTTATTCACTTCAGGGAATATCATTTAGTCAAAATTATATAAATTATGAAATTACAATACCAAATCGAGTTATAAAAGATTATCAATATATAATCTTATAATTACAAATGAATTAAATTCAACTTGATTATTCTATTTGAAAAATTCACCAACGTAGATTTTGTTTTTTCATGGTAAAATTAATATTGGCTCCCTTCTCTTATATATTAGAAAAATTGCATTTTCTTCCAAAACTGGATTTGTTCGCAGAATACATATTCATTTACTTCCGGAAATGGTTATAGATATGCAATACAATGTTTCAGCAACTCGCTTATAACCAACACCCAGTCAATTTCAATAAATATAAAAACAGGTTGCATTCACTTCAGGGCATGCAATTTTATTCGCTTCAGGGTACAAAAATAATATAGCAGAACATGAATCTTAATTTTAAATTAAAAATTCATTTTTTTATAATATATGTTGTTCTATTTCGACGGAGACATATTGGAATCTCACAAGTATGGAAACAATTAATTTATGCTTCAGGCATAAATATATGTATATCTAAATATATTACATTAAAAATAACATTGTAGATCAATTGGTAAAATAACTTATTATATTTAGATTCGGGACAGGTTCGAATCTCTCAAGTCTCGAAAACAAATAATTTATACTTCAGGCATAAATATATGTATAGCTTAATCAGTAAATTATGCTTCATGCAAAAATAAATATTTTTCTAGGCTTCAGGCCTTTCTAGCATTAGATTTCGAAAGAAAAATAATTTATGCTTCAGGCGTATATTTTATTTTCTAGGCTTCGGGCCAATAATATTAAACTTAGGCTTGAGGCCTATACAATTTTTTTATTGCTTCGGGCTTTGTAGGCTTCAAGTCTAGAAATAAATCTCGTTTTACTTTCAAGCCATTCAAAATTATATTTACATATAGGCTTCAGGTCTCTATTTTTATTTTAAAGTGATTAACCATTTTCTCAGCTTGAATAGTATAATAGTATTGTATATGATGCAATGGAAGTCCTTATAATATTTATCGGTTGCAATGGAAAGTCCTTATTATACCCTATCTCTTTTTTGTCAAAAGAAATATATATAGCACTACATATATCAAATATAGTAATATAAATCTAACCTGAAAATATTTCTTCTTGATTCTATCGGCAGAGACTCGTGATGATAACATGTTATAAACTAGGATAATATAAAGTAAAAGAGATAGAAATTATAGAGAGAATATCTAAACTAGATGGATAAATATGAAGAGTATAATATCATTCCTTCTTTAAACATATGTGTACAAGATAATGGTATGAAGGTCCTATTTATAAAAGAAATGTGACTCTTCATATTATACAATAAGTGTCTCCATAATGATGGAAATATGAGAGGCCTAAGAATCCAAAACTACATCCACTTTACTAATATTTACAATAGTATGAACCATAGACTTGTTTTACATCTATTTTAATTTGGAATTTTAATTATTTAAATGAATGACTGTTTTATTCTCTGTTATATGTGCTTTAATTTATTGGTTGTTTTCATTGTGGTTGGAAACGTATAGGATTACCTTAATAGTAGTTAGATGGTTGCCTGGAATGGGTGTCTAATTATTGAAATACCACATAAACTTCTAATGTGTGGTAGTGATCCTAACAGGCTTGCCTAACTATATAACCATTAGGGTTTGATTTAACTACCGATCATTATTAGAAGACCAGTCTCAGCTAAGAACCTTGTGGCATATGAGCACTTTAGTTAAGTCCCCTCGTAATTGTGAGGTCGCCACCTAAGTCCACCCAGAAGGGGGTTAGGAGGAATTTAGAATCCTGGTTATTGCAATTCTACATAATTTTCCCTTACATGATTAGAATAAACAAGGCTAGTGGTGATTACTTTTTATATCTCAAGCTAAACTCTCATACTATCGTCTCTTCTTATTTACTTTTTTGTCTTTTCTTTATTTAGTTTAATTTTCTATTTACAAAAAACCAAACAAAAATGATTGTCTTTTATTTCTTGCGTATTATTATTCTAACTTCCTTATTTGCACTTGATATTTGCATATGTTCTCTCTAACTTTCGTAGCCTCTGAGGAACGAATCTTATTTATCATTAAGCTTGCATACGATCTGTGATACTTGCAGCGAGTAACGTGTTTAGACTAGGGTATTAGATGCATTATTTTTATCTTATTTTTATCACACCTTAGCCGACGCCAAGTTTTTGGCGCCGATGCGGGGGACTACATCGTTAGTCCTTGTGCATTTGTTTAGTGCTCTTATTTTAGTTAGTTCTATTTTACGCTTTTGTTTTTAGTTTTGTTATTTCAGATTTTACAGATGATAAGCCCGAGGAAACTTGATCTTCCCATCTCATTCAGAGTGCAACCCAGAGGAATCCGCATTCCAGAAATCCAAGCCACTAAATTTCGAACTGATCTAGGCATGATAGTGTAGTTTGCGAGTCATGGTGAATTTAGCGGTGCTACACATCAAGATCTGGTTCGTTATGTCCAGAAATTCATGCAGATCTATGATGCCTATATCATCAAAGGCGTTACATTGGAACAGATGTACTATGTTATGTTACAATTCTTCTAGACCGGAAGTGCAAGCGATTGGTATGATTCCCAACTCCCTGATTTTATTTCCAGATTGGGATAAACTTCAAGAATAATTTCTACACCGATTTTATCCGTTCAGTAGACGTTTAAAATATATGTCGGAGTTTGAACAATTTATGCAAGGGAAAGTGTTGGTGAAGCATGCTTACGTTTTAATGAAACAAAAGCGAGGTGTCCATTCCATGTCTCCTCGCCCGATTATCAATTAACCATGTTCTATAGAGGACTCAATAACGAGTCCAAGGCAAAAGCAGATTTGTTAGGAGATGGAAGTTTTGTCTTATTAGACCCTAAAGAAGCTAATATAATTATGGTAAGAGTTCTTCAAACCGATAGAAGTTGGCCTTTAGAATCTGAAAAGCAGAAGATACCTTAGTAACTATAAGGATCAAAGAGTTAAACCAACAGCTCAAGGAATTACAAGAGTTAGTGCATTCAATAGCTCAGGTAAATCTAGTAAACACTTTACCTTCATGTCATGGTTGTGGAGCAAGAAATCATTCATGGGAGAATTGTACGAATAATCCAGTTTCGATTTCCTTCGTATCTCATCAAAGAAACCATTACGAGAATGGTTATTATCATCCTCAAGGACGTCAAAACAAATATTATTATTCCCCATAGAATCAGAATTGCGTCGAAAATCAAGGTAACTATTATCCAAATCGACCTCAACCTTATTATCCACCACAACTTATCTATCAAGAAACGCCAATTTATGAAGAAACTTATCAAGAACCACCTGCGTATTCAACACAACAAGCTACACAAGAACAACCCTCTAGTTTGGATCCTAGCACAATGGAAATTTTGGGACTATTTGAAGAAAACATGAAGATAAGTCAGCGAAGACTCCAAACTCAATGATAGGTGATTAAGAATCTCGAGCATACCCTGTCACAAATGGCGAGTACACTTCAAAATAGGCAAAAAGGGCAACTCCGAAGTGATACAATTGCTCCTGAAGACGATGCTTGTCATGCAGTTGAATTAAGAAGTGGACAACAATTACCTCTACCTAGAGTAGATGAAACAGAACCATCCCCTAGTCTTAAAGTGGTTGAAGAAACAGTTGAAGACAAGACCTAAGAGGTGATTGAACAAAGGAGTGTCCCAGAAAAGACACCTGAAAAAACGAAGAGCTTTGTGGTAAACAATACACGTCCTCCTTCACCATTTCCATCACGTGTCAAAAAGAAGAACAATGAAAAAGAATTCAAGAAGTTCCTTGACATGGTGCGAAAGTTGGATATTATCATCCTCTTTGTAGAAGCTCTCAAGAGAATGCCAAAATATCTAAAATTCATGAAGGACATTCTTTCTAACAAACGAAGTTTAGAAACTGGGGAGATGATTGGATTGCCTGAGGAGTGTAGTTCTATTTGTCAAAGTAAGTTGCCACCAAAGCTACAAGATCCCAGAAGTTTTACAATTCCCATTGCAATTGGTGAAGGATGGACCGGGAAAGCATTATGTGATTTAGGCGTGTGTATAAATTTCATGTTAAAGTCCCCGTTCGTGGAGCTCAACATAGGAGAGGTAGTACCTATTTCAGTGGTACTAAAAACGGCGGATCGCTCCCTCTCCCAACAAGTAGGTAAAATTGAAGATGTTTTAGTTAAAGCTGGTAGATTTATATTTCCTTGTGATTTTATTGTTCTTGACTACGACGCAGCTAAGAATGTACCCATCATATTGGGTAGACCATTCTTAGCCACGGGGCATACACTAATAGATGTTGAGAATTGTGAGTTGATCATGAGGGTCCAAGACGAACATGTACGATTCAGTGTATTCAAGGCTATGAAATATCCAGATACAAAAGATCAATGCCTAATGATAGATGTCATGAGAAAAATTACGCAAGAGGTTTTCAATGAATCTAGCTATGATGACAATTTAACATTAGCCTTGGCACTTGAATCTCCGGAGATATATGACGATTTAGCTGACGAAATTTCAGCATTAGACTCAGTCGACGGTAGGCCGAGAGCAATCCAAGAACAACTTCGTGAAGCAGGAGACATTGAACCAATGAAGAAACGATCTATCATTTGTCAACCTGTTCTCGAAGAGAAACCGCTTCCAGACCATCTGCGTTATGCGTACTTAGTTATGAACAACACTTTGCCTATTATTATGTATGCTAACCTTTCATGTCCTCAAAAATATAAGCTACTACGTGTGCTTCGTGCTAACAAAGAAACAATTTGGAGGACTATTGCCGATATAAAGGGAATTAGTCTTGCCATTTGCAAACATAAGATCATTCTTGAAAAGGAAGGAGGGCAATCAATAGTGGGGCAAGATGATTTATGCCAGCAAAGAAAGAGGTGGTAAAGAAGGAGGTAATTATCTTTCCAATTGAAAGTAGTGATTGGGTAAGTCCAGTGGAATGTGTTTCGGAAAAAAGGAGGTATCACTACCGTCCTTAATGATCAAGACAAAGCTATTCCATCAAGAACAGTTGTGGGGTGGCGAGAATGCATGGATTACCGCAAGCTCAACAAAGCTACAAAGAAAGATCACTTCCCTCTACCATTCATTGATCAGATGCTAGACAAACTCACAGGGAGAGAGTATTATTGTTTTCTTGATGGATATTCGGGCTATAATCAGATTTGTGTAGATCCTGTTGATCAACACAAAATAACTTTACTTATCCGTTTGGCACCTTTGCTTACAAAAGGATGTTGTTTGGTTTATGCAAGGCACCTAGCACGTTCCAGTGGTGTATGATGGATATATTTTGGGACATGATTGATATATACTTAGAAGTTTACATGGATGATTTTTTGGTATTTGGAGATAGTTTTGATGAGTGCTTCAATAATCCTGAAAAGGGACTCCTACGATGCAAAGAGACATATCTCGTGCTTAATTGAGAAAAATGCCACTTCATGGTTCGAGAAGGGATTGTGTTGGGACATAAAGTTTCGAGTGCGGGAATGGAGGTTGATCATGCGAAAATTGAAGTTATAAAAACCTTTCCACCTCCGGTTTTCTGTTAAAGGAGTGAGAAGTTTTTTGGGTCACGCATGATTTTATCGAGGATTTATTAAATACTTCTCCAAGATCGCCAAACCACTTTGCTCTTTACTTGAAAAGGACACTCCCTTTAATTTTAATAACGAGTTCCTTCAAGCATTTTTGACGATTAAAGAGAAACTCATCTCCACACCAATTGTCATACCTCTAGACTGGAACGCTCCGTTTCAACTTATGTGCGATGCAAGCGATCATGCAATGGGTGTAGTGTTGGGCCAGAGAAAAGAGAAGATATTTCATACAACTTATTATGCGAGTAAGACTTTTAACACTACCCAATTAAATTACACTGTAACGGAGAAAGAGATATTAGCCGTGGTATATGCTTTCGATAAATTTCGTTCCTACCTGCTTGGGAAGAAAACCATTGCATACACGGATCATTCAACAATTAAGTATCTTATTGGATGACAAGTTGAAGCTGCAAATCTGGAAGGTAGGTAGTAATTGCTGATTTTGAGCTACTTAGGAGTGAATTAAGCCCTGAGTCGTGAAACAAGCTTTGGTCTCTTATTGAGTTACGAAGATTTAGCAACTTGAATGGGTTAATTTGGAGTTGATTTGAGAAAGTTACAGCCTTTTTAGTGGAGGCTGCACACCAGTTATGTGATTTAGATTAGAATACTGGACTTGGACCATTTAATATTTCACTAATTCACTTAAGTAAAGCCCAAGTCCGAGTTTTAGCATTATATATAGGCCTTTTGACTCTTATTTTACATACAACTCAATTCATAAAAGTCAAAAGCGCCAGAGAGAAAGTCAGAAGCAAGGAAAAGGAGAAAGCTAAGAGCTAGAGAAAATTGTATTCTCCAAATCGCAGCAAACCCCAATTCCCTAATTAGGTTTTTCGCATTTTTCTTTCTGTAAAACATGAATTTCTTTAATTTTATTTCTTTAGTTTTTATTTCAGTTATGAGCTAAATTTAATTGTACTTGAGAATCGCGAATTGGGTTGAAACCTAACTTTATTAATTTATGTTTTTCTAATTTGGGATTTCTTAATTTAAATTGAATTCGTTATTTTATGTTGGCTTTTATTTTATACTTGATTTATTATCTTTAGAGTCATGAACTAATGATAAGTTTTAGTATCTAGGCTATTCAATATAGTGCCGTATTGATCACCTTGACAGGGGATTTTGATACATAACTACGTAATTCCCGTTGGTATTCGCCAATGACCTTGACAGGCTTGACTAACCAATAGCCAATGCGTTAAGTAATTGAATCATATGAAAGTAGTTTTAATCATCCTGACTGAGTTTAGAGTACTGTAGGAGAGCTTGTAGGTCCAATCTGGCAGGGGCCAAGAGACTTTAGAATCCCAACTAGCATAATTAACAGTTCAACCCTTAATAGAAAGCATTAATTAAGAAGGTTTAGGTGAAGCCCTAGCGAGACTCAAGTACTACTTCTCTCCTTGCGTCCAACTCTTTTACTTGCATTATTTCCATTACAGTATAATTAATTTAGTCTTTAATTTATTTTTGTATCTTAGTTCTTAGAACAAAAACACAAACAAACTTTTATATCATTTACTTTTCTGTAATTGCAATTATCTCACTATTAGATCCACACCTGAGTTGTACCTACTCCGAACGAATCGGATTTATCGGTTTATTACTTGGACAACTGTACACTTGCGGTTTGTGAGTCCTAATCTTTTACGCATCATTTTATAACACACAAGGACCAATCATTCATGTCTCCACGACTCAAAATATACTCAATAATTTTCAAAAACTATCACATATATTACAAATAATTAAATGGTAAGAAATAAATAAACGTAATCTCAAGGCTATTGCCTCGCATCTTCAATACGCAAGGTAGGATCCTATGTTGTATCGCGATGAATAACTTATATAAGTGAAATGATTTGAGCTTGATTTACTTTTATTTGTTCCACATCGCTTGCCAAGAAAGTTTGAGCTGCTTCTACTCAACCAAATATCTCACTTACCCTTTCTTGGAATAGACGAGCCTCTTATCCCGTTTTTGGTTCATTTTCGATTTTCTTACGAGAAGTCTCTGTGGTTGAAGGATGTTTTGCACTTGCTTCTCTAAGAATTGTCTTGATCCACTAATTATTGATGTTGTTGCTTGGTATATACCTAAGTTTCTCATTCTCACCACGATTAACGTTCACTTTCCTCACTAGGCTCTTGATCAATGTTGGGTACTTCAAATTAAACACTGGCTATGGTTCCCTTGCGAATCACATTACCACATCAAAGATAACTTGCCCTACATCTGTCTCATCCTCTCGTAAAACACAATTCAAGAAAATGTAAAATTTCTTAATTACATTCAAGGTTCGAACGTTCCCAAAAGCGGATTTATATCTCCCTATTTGTGACATAATAATATAGGTTGGAGACATTATTTTAGGTGTGTTTGATTAATTAATTATGGAGTTTTATCTGTTTTTAAATAATTTCTTATTTCTTGTCTTGATTTGATGATTTATTACTTTTAGAGCATATTTAGTTTAATTTGTGTATTAATGTGAAGCTCTTGAGGTTTATGGAATATAATTAGATGTCATATCTATTCTAAGAAGATAAGGAAAGAAGAAATGGAAGGAATCAAGATATAAAAGGAAAAAGAGATAAAATAGGAAATCAAAAGTTGTCAAGTAAATTTGAAATTCTACAACTACGTCCACTAAAGTGAAGATAAACTTCAAATCGGCTAAGAATTTGGATGAACCTTTAAAAGAGAAAAGATAGATCCTTCCGTTGCGCTCGTTTCGATATCTTTTGGGTGAAACTTGGATTAATAACGAAGGCGATATGATCAAAATAGTGAATAGTGTTTATCCTATCAGATATTTTAGGAAACGAATCTGAATTAGAAAAGGATTCCAATTACTTGTCTTCCACTCAAGATTTCGACCTATGGTATTCTTAACACCTATAAATACACCCTCTTATCATTGAAAATAAGTCCTTGCCTAGTACTTAAGTATTATCCATCATAGAATTCATCAAGAGAAACAAGTTAACAGTATGTATCTTTATTTTAGTTTACTTCTTTCCAGCATGAACTAAATTTTCCATAACTTGGGTTTTGCATATGTATAATCTTTGATATCTGTTTTATTCTATTTAAGTTTGTTTGGAAAACCTTTTTAAATTTATTATAGCTTCTTAACCTTTAAAATGTAATAATGATAACAATTTAACATATCTTATAATTTAATGAATTAAAAAATTTATTAATTTAATGGATAAATCTCATATATTAAAGTACGTACATAAAAAAATAGAATGAGTTATAATAAAAAAAAATAATAAAGACTAATTAGTTCATATCAATTTTGGACTCTAATTTTATATAGAGATAAGAATCTATACTCATACAACATCCTGGATGAAAAATTATTTAGGGTTTGAATTAAAGGGGAATGAAGAGACCAAAACTCACTATAAATGGAACAAAATTATTGCCAAGCCGGGTTGATGGTGGAGACTGGTCCCCGGTGGCGGCAGGGGCTTGATGGGAAGGCGAGTGTTTCCAAGCTGACGATTCGTGGGAAGGTCCGTTGATGATGGTGAGTGCGAAGAGATTTCTTTTTGGTTTGAGACATGAGCGTGAAGAGAATTTTTTTTGTTTTTTGTTCCAATTCAACTAAGAGAGAGAGAGAGAGAGAGAGAGAGAGAGAGAGAGAGAGAGAGAGAGAGAGAGAGAGAGAGTACGACTTCCTTTTGTTTTTCAAAAAATTTGAAAAGATATAAAATTGTGGAAATTGGTTATAGTAATGTAATATTAAAAATAAAATAAAATTATAATAAAATGGCCCACATCTAATCTAAGGGCTGAAAAATATAAAGTGGATATCAAGACATTTTAAACTGTCGATCGAATTTAAACAATATGGATCATTAATTAGAATTGATCTAAAGGCAAAAAATGATTGGAAAATAATCTGACGGCTAGAAAATATGAAGGGAAATATGAGACATTTTGGGCCGTTAACCCTTCTCCAATATTATATAGATATATTAACACATAACTCTAACCTAAATGTGCCACTATAAATTGAACATTATTAGTTCGCAGTACTCCCACAAAAACCCTAAACTGCCTACCTTCACGATCAGATAATTTTAAATTCAAGACTACGTATTATATAAAAGGAATTGCGGAATAACAAAGAAAATGCACACAATCAGTTCAATCTCTCGATTAAAATTTTTATGGTAAGTATTATTTCTTGAGAATTTTATTTTGACAGGAAAAAGAATAACTAGTCCTCTTGCTTCATTCCCGAAAAGGCTCATAAATTTGAGTAATAATTTAATTTATCCGGTTAATAGAATAATTACGTGTTTAATCCGTCTATTATGTGAATATTACAAATATATTCATGTGTTTTAGGAATATAGTACGACTCCTCTGCGGAGCCAATATATGTTATTTGGGTGCGAAAGGGGTTGGGGTAGCTCCCCCAATTTTTTGAGTTTATTGCATATAGGTCCTTTAATTATGAAAAAATATACTATATTTGTGTATAATATGAAAATTTCTATTATATGACTCACTACTATTTTTAATAATTTACAATACAAATCCCTATATCATACAAAATAACCTATATATATCGGGGTAGTCATGCACCCATCTGGCTTTGCCCATAATTACTATTTTCGCAAATCAAGAGAATTAATCCCTATTTTGCCCATATACTAAGACTATGTAAATTAATTGTCTCAAAGTGAACAAATAATATTTGTATAATACTGCATAACATATAACATTATTGATCATCTCGTATATGTCAATTGTATATACACAAAGACACGTGACAAATTTTCTAGATCTTTATAAGATACTTAGGTACCAAATAAATGAAAATGAATGTAAATTTATCTTATTTAGATGTTGAGTTGCTTTTATCAAAAGTAAAATCGCTGAATATTTGAATATAAAATTTTTAAGCAGGTTTATGTCGAGATGTTGATGCGATTTAGAGAAGAAGAAAAGATCGATTACCATTGCATTTCATAAAAAGGTAATACATAGAGTAAATTATTTTATTTTTGTGTGATCTATAGTTTAAATTACTGAAATCTGTGTATTTTAACATTAACAGAGTCCTCATCGTCATCGTTATTATCGCTATTATGGACGATGTTGGAGACAGATTCAAGAATGTCATCTGGAAGCGGCAAATTAAGCGAGATGTAATTGAGTGCGCAAATTATAGTCTTTGCCTTCTCAATTTCATCTTCTTGCATCAGCGTTTGAGTTTCAGATGGTACGAACTCGAGCTCAGGGACGTCATAGATGGCGGATCGGTTGTGGCTTCGACTGCCGACCTGAGCCACCATGCTAACGGTTAATCGGTTGGGCGCGAAGATGAGTGTGTTATGAAATTTCAACTCCTTTTTGTATTTCTTTTTTATTATTTAAAAACTTATGATGTGGCTCTCTCTCTTTATTTTTTTATATCTTTCTTTTTGTTCCAAATACTACTATTTAAATAATACGTTATTACAGATTAGCCAATTTTTGAAGAAAATGTTTTTTATTATTCCAGCTAGCCTACTTGGGTACGTGTGTAAAACATGAGCCTTCCATATTGACATTCAGCTTATGTTTGGCTATCCCATCAGCTGGAATATTCCTATTTCGATTGACCCACCGAAAAATAGGATTACAAGTTTCAGTTACAAAATAAATACTCTGAATAATATTAAAAAATTATGGGACAAAAATTAAACTACTTCTTCTCTAATAGTTGCATGACTTTAAGGAAATTACTCTCAAATATCACCCTTGATTCTCGCTAGTCCCGAGCAATAACGCAAGCCTTTAAGATGCCTAAAACCTCAGCTTCCGGAGGAGTTTCAGCAGCTATTCCCACGCTTTGTGATTCATTACCTTCCCTATAAAGTCTCTGGTTACACAAGCAATAGAGGTTTTATCATTACACATCGCCGCGTCACAATTTGTTTTTATAAAGTTTGTTGGTGGTGGAATCAACTATTGTTACTATTAATATCCTTATTTACCATTCATCTAATTCTCATCAACCCTTCCCTCAATAAGGGACTTTGTATTTTTAGAACATGCATTTTTCTTATCCCTCAGAACTTTATTGACATCATTAGGATAATTGTATTTTCGTATTCCTTCCATTCTTTAATAGAATTCTCAATAGTAAGTAAAGGGTCCAACTTTCTATTATTGAACTTGTACCCATTCCTTCCTTTCCATATATGCTACATCAGTGTGCATAGTTGTTCGACAAGGAATATATTATTAGTGTTTAGATACTTACCTTTTTCAACTAAACTTGTCATCCAAGTATCCACATTGGAGGAGTACTGGTTTCTAGTTAGTAAGCTAAAGGGAGAAGCAAACCACACGGATCTCACCCATTCACATTCTAATAACATGTCTTCAGTCTTTTAAATTTTGTTATTTTAAAGATCACAAATTTGATTTTTTTATGACTTTTTTTGTAAACATTTTCATTTGTAGGTAGAAGATTTCTAAGAACTCTCCATAAAAAGTTTCTTATCTTAGGAGCTATATTGAGGTTCCATATCATTTTCTATATCAGAGGTGAAATAATATGGAAGACTTAGTCTTATTGTTGCTTTTAGAGAACTCCTCCTTTTTTTTATTATTTCTTAAAATTTGTTAACATTTCTTAACTGAATATACCCCTTCTTTACCATTTACCTAGTAAGGTATATCTTTACTACCTAAGTGAGGTATTAAAGTATTTAAAATAGTACTAGCCACTTCCTTAGTGTAAGCACTTTTAACTAAATTTATATTCCATTTTCTTTCACTATTTATCATAAGGTCAATTACTTTTCTCAAATCATCTCTATTAGGTTTAATAATCTCATTATAGTTACTAATTCACTTATCAATGTGGAGATTTATACTATAACCATTTCCCACTAATCACTTTATATCAGTTTTCATAACTTTTCTTCCACCAATAAGGCTTTTCCATCCCCAGGAGGGTGTACTACCTAACTTAGCCTTTAAGAAAGAGCAAAGGGGAAAGTATTTAACTTTTAACACTTTACTTAGAAGTGTATTAGTTTTATTACACAAATTCCAAGCTTGTTTTCCTAGCATAGCTATGTTCATGAGTTTGAAGACTGTCAATCCTAGTCCACCAGTAGTTTTATTCTTAGTAATTATTTCCCAGCTTTCCCAATGAATTTTCTTGTTTCCTTTACTACCCCACAAATTTTTTTCTATTTGGGATGAAATAAAATCACAAACTCTTTTGGGGATTAAATAGGAAGACACGAAGTATATTTGGAGGCTCTGCTAAACAGCTTTGATTAGTATTTCCTTACCAGCTGGAGATAAATATAAGTTTTTCCAGTTTTGAGTTCTTTTTAATGTTCTTTCTACCATAATGTTAAGGTCTTTTACCTTTGATCTACCCCACTCAGTGGGAAGACCCAGGTAATTCCCTAGATTTTTCGTAATTAGCATCTTTAACTTATAAGCCATGTTACAATGGATAAAACTAGGTCTATTGGGGCTAAACATTACCCTGCATTTATTAAGATTTAGATTCATGCCACTAGCAAAACAATATTTATTTATAATATCATTAAAACCCTCTATTTCTTGGTAGTTTGCTTTCATGAAAAATATACAATCATCTGCAAATAAAAGGTGAGTAACACTAGGTGTGACTTTAGCTATTTTAATACAATTCATAACATTATTGTATTTTTTATCTTTGATAAGTATAGAAAGCATTTGCGTAATACGAAAGAGGAAAGGAGATAAGGGGTCTCCCTGCTTCAACCCTCTTTGAGGTTTATCTATTTTTGCAGGTGTCCCATTAATTTAGAATAGAGTAGCTAACTGAGTTAACACATCTCATGATTTTACTAACCCAATTTTTATTAAAACCCATTCTATTCATCATATCTTCAGAAAATCCCATTCTATAATTTCATACGCCTTTTGAATATCTTCTTTTATAGTCATATAGTGTGTTTTAGTTTGTATTTGTTCTTTAATATAGTTAATAACCTCATGTGCAACCATAGTGTTGTCTTGTATGTGCCTTACTTGTATGAATGCTGATTGATTTTCATAAATAAGAGCATTGATAACCGGTTGCAATCTATTGACAAAAACTTTAGCTATGATTTTATAAATGACATTAGAGCAACTAATTGGTCTAATCTGTTCAATATTAATAAGGTTAGGGATTCTTTGTATTAATGGGATAAATGTATGATTTATCTTTTCTAAACTTTCCTCGTTATACAAAATATTATTGATAGGTCTAATAACCTCCAATATAATAAATTTCCAATATTTTTAAAGAATAAACAGGGTAGTCATCAGGTCCAGGGGACTTATTAGCACCCAATTCCAAAATGGCTTTGCTAATTTCCTCCACTTGAAGAGGGTGATTTAGTCTATTATTCACATTCTCATCAACCACTAGTGTAATGAGTTTGGATATAGAGTTAAAATCCCTCTTTTCTACTGTTTCAAAAATGTTGTTAAAATAACCATTTATTTCCTCTTTTATATCATTAAAATATTCTATAATTCTAAGTATTCTATTAGCTTTCCTTCTTTCCTTAGTGAAAGCATGATTAAAGGAGGTATTTTTATCACCTATTTTGAGCCAAAAGATCCTAGACCTTGAATCCAAAAAGTCCTTCTCTTTTTCCATAAATCTTCAATTTTCTTAATAGTATCTATATACTCATCCTAGTTTGAAGTGATTGGATCATTATAAATCATTTCCAATTTTTTCATATGAGTATCAATAATTTCCTAGTGTTTTTAAATTTATATTTACTCCAAACTGTTAATAACCTTCTACACTTCCTAAGCTTATAGTTTAGGGCATCTCTACTGAGACCATAATTATATTCTTTACTCTCCCACATTTTTTTAATGATTTCTAAGCATTCAGCTTCCTCAGTCCAATGATTCTCAAAATAGAATATCCTATCTTTTTTAATATGAGTTTCTTTCATAAATAAAACTTGGGGGGAATGGTCTAATCCTACTGCAGGTAGGAGGGCTACCCAGACCGTAGGATAACAATTACCCCATTTCTCAATACAAAATGCTATGTCAATTAGAGTTTTAATCATTTCTCCATCAGTTATTTTATTATACCAGGATTATTTACACCGTTTTTGAACAATTTCTTCTAATTTTTGGTGTTCCATTAAACTATTTCATAGTCTTATTATAAGCACAGTCTCCCCTTTTTTCTCAGATATGTTTCTTATGTTGCTAAAGTCTCCAAAAAGGTTCCAAGGTTCATTGTTAGCAGGGCATCAACTACTATAAAGGTCAATACAAGCTTCTATAAATTTATCATAGGTGCCCCATAAACAAAGGTTGTATAAAATTTATTACTTCCATCTTTTATCAAACAATGAATGTGATTAGTGGATTTACCAATTATGGTAATATCTGTATTATCCTTAATGAAAATCGTTAACCCCTACCCCCACTAAGACCAATAGGTTCAACTGTTTTAACTAGCTTCATATGAATTATTTTTTCTAACCTTTTAACTGAAGTATAGACATTCTTACTTTCTGAAAGAAAAAGTACCTGAGTCTTGTATTTGTTTACAATACCAGTTAGGGTCTAGACTGTCAAGGTTGTGCCAATACCTTGACAGTTTCAGGCTGTTTGTATCATTGACCTTCTTGGGGTTGATCAAGTTCAACCCCGCAAACCTCTTGAGCAATAGCGTCTAAACCTTCCAAATCACCCATACCCATAATTTCAATTATATCCACACCCTCTTTACTTGTATCCTCCGATTGTGATTCCTCTGTTGTAATTGCACTTGGGATGTTACTTAGCTTTCTAGAGGCCCATATCGTTTTTTCCTCTTTACATTAACTTGTGTTGAGCAATTTTGTGTAACTTTATTACTCGAAGCCTTGACTAATTGTCTACCAATCGTATATTAATTTTCTCTTTTATAAGTGTTGATCATAATAACTTCTTTACTAGAAGAGCATTCCTTGAACAGGTTGTAAGTGGTTGAAGAGGAAGTGAATTTGTGAGGTACCGTATGTTTAGGGGTGGTGAAAGCATCAGATAAGGGAGAATCCTTATGAGGGTTGATTTGCTTGGTGAAATTTGGGGAATTTGATCTGTTAGGGTTGAGAGGATTTGGGGGTCGGAGTTTAGATACCGATTCGTTATGTGTTGAACGAGAGATTGATGGTATTTTAGCAGTGGGGCTATTATTATCTGAGCTAGTATTTTTTACTGATTGGGCAAATAAGACGTTTGGGCTTTTTGTAGCTGGGATTGGGCTTTCAAAACTTCAAATAAAATATTAGAGTCTTGGGTTGGTGGTGTATTAAATTTATTAAGCATTTCATCTGTTAACGTGGCAAGATTATCTTCTTTTTCAAAATAAATATTATTTTTCAACTCTTTCTCTTTCTTATCCCTATCAGATAAAATACCTGTTCCACCATAGACGTCCTTTCTCTTCTCTCTCATTTTTTCCGTATCTAGTACTTTAATATCACCATTATCTTTATTCGTACTGAATTCAAAAATAGCTCTAGTACTATTAATGTCATTTTCAATTCCGTTACCGAGTCCACCAGAAAGAGTAAGAGGTGATTCTAACCGGGTTGCACTCGTATTGTTTCTTATTGTCTTCTACGTTGGGTTGAGGTTTACACAATTCAATTACCGCTTTTTTAATCATAATAGGTTGAGTTGGGCCCCTTTCATTTTTGTCTCTAATGAACTCTATTTTTGCGGATTCTAAACCCCCGTTTTCATATATACATGGACTAATATTGTGCTTTTGGAGAAAAAGAAGACTAATATTGTGCTTGAACAAAAATAAAAAAGACTACTGTATATTAATGCCTTTTTATTTTTCTAGTCAAATATATTAATGCCTTTGACTAACAAGAAAAAATTTATGTATAACAAGTGTACACTATTAATAATGACATTGATGTCCAATACTGCCTAGCGTATCTTTTATTCGATTTATAACTTTTAGAGGAAAAAATATATTTCAACGTGGTATACCTTAAAATATAAAAAAAATTGATAAGATAAACAGTTATTTTAAAATAAAGGAGAAATTGTGCATTATAGAAAAAGTTACCTACTAAGGCCCGGATTTTAAGGTAGAAACAAGTTATACACTATCAACTATCTCATACTATACGAGGTAAAACCCCATGATGAGGGACCAAAAGAAATAAAGCATATTTTGGTTGTACAAGATGTTCGACCATGCATACATTAACCATTTGGTGATTTTGGAGACGATATTTATGGGAAAGAGGATTCTTAATGGACATGAAATACGATATGTTTTTTGACAAAAAAAAGTTTGACAAAAAAAAAGATGATTTGGCATATTGTAATTATTATAGAGATAGATATGTGATACTATTGTTAGAGAGATAGATATTAAGGGTAAGCACGGTTCGGTTCGACTCGATTTTTTGCCATAACCGAAACCGAAATCGAATGATTCAGTTTTAGAGGTACTGGTGCCAAATAGAACGGTTTTTATCGGTTCGGTTTTCGGTTCGGTTCGATATTTTCCGGTTTTGCTATGTG
Organism: Nemophila menziesii; assembly: GCA_029959085.1. NCBI lineage: Eukaryota > Viridiplantae > Streptophyta > Magnoliopsida > Boraginales > Hydrophyllaceae > Nemophila > Nemophila menziesii. The sequence continues at coordinate 6,667,564 of JARWIR010000017.1, read as the reverse complement.
TTTAATTCAATAGTTGAATAAATTTTAAGGGCGTTTACATGAAACATTTTATTTTCTAACAAATCCATATATGAAGTGTTTGATTTTCATGTTATTGACTCATGTAAGAAAATTGCATTTTTGGAATTCAAATATTATGCATTAATCGTAAATAAATAATTCAAGAGAAATATGCTTTACCTTCAATGCATTACAATAAATGAAGGATCTTTTAAATTATATCGACTAATGACTTGTGTAAAAATATATTGCAAATTATGACATTTTATGGGACATTGCATGTCATATATGAGCATTTTCGTTTTCAATTACTTCATTTTCTATTCCATTGTTATAGTCTTCAAAAATATAAATAAATTCAAGAATGTCTTAGTTTTTGTATTTTTTTTGTTCGGTTTAAAATAGGAAAACCAACTGAACCGCACTTTATTGGTTTTCTAAAGCTTATATCGAATCGTACAGTTTTGTGGTTTATCGGTTTTTTCGATTTTTAAGATTGGTTCGGGTTTTCGATTTTGTTTTGCTCACCCTAATAGATATGGGATGGATTAGTTGAACAAATCGGGGGATGATACAAGATTACATAATGGAAAGTGGTCTCTTGTTGATTAGAATCGGACGAAAAGTAATATAAAATATATACATAGGTAAAATTTAATTATTTATAAGCTCTAATAAGAATATTCTATGTTGGTTAGATTTTTTTAATTATTTATTTTTCTTATTTTTCAAGTTTGTCTTTTAGTGTAGGTTTTACTGCCTTACAATGTAAGCAACCTTATTGTGGTGTTATCTTACAGATTAAGTTGTTGGGGTTCTAATTTTCATCCACGTTGGTGGTGTTTGATAAACAGGATCTCATTGTGGTATTATATCAAGGATTAAGTTGTTGGGGTTTTATTTCTAATCCTTGGTTGTGGTGTTTGATAACCCTGATCTCGTATGTGACTGTTATTCTCTCATCAACCAAGTTCTCTTTGTTTATGTTTCAAGGGTTGATAGGTTAATGTGATTATCCATCATAATATGCTTGCATATAATGTTTTAATATCTTCAAGTTTGCTTGTTGCACTAACTTCGCGTCTTTAATATATATTGTTAGCTATTATTTATGCGTTTTATCTATCTAAAGTTGAATGGATGTGTATAGATCTGAGTATCTAGGGTATCTGGTATTAAGACTTAATTAATATTATCAATCATATAGTATTTCTCAGTATGAAATCATTTGATCTCTTCATAAACACTTTTCATACTCTTGGTGAATTTATTTCACTATATAAAGTCTAATCTGTCTTGATGGTGTCGCCTAGGGTGTGATATAAATAAGATAAATATAAGTCTAGAAAACTACGCAATCTCACCCTAGACAGGCACAATACTGCAAGTATTACAGGACGTATGCAAGTTTTAGTTGATAAGTTGAGTTCGTTCTCAAGGACTTAGTGTGCTAGTCGAATGGGTAGCAATAACGAGTAAGCAATAATTAATTAAAAGACAGAAAATTAAAGGAATAAATTTTGAATTATTTAAATTAAACTAAGAAAATAAAGACGGTAAAATAAATAAGAAAAATATGAGATGAGAAGTATAGCTTAGGTTTTGCTAGTATGCACTAATCCTTCTAATTCTTTCTATTAAATCTAGTTAATAAGGGAGATAATTAGCTCTTGTATATTTAGTCAGGATTCTAAATTCCCATACCTTAGACCTTGAGAGCGACTAAGGGGGCTACGGACACACCACGAGGCTGGTTCAAATAGGGTTATCAAACGCTACTAAGGCCCTAAGCAATCAATTTCCATACATGGTGATAGTGATTAATTCATACCCTAATGATTGTCTAGTTAGAATTAGTGTTGTCAGAACTAATATCGACACTAGACGTTATGTGGTGTTTCAATAATTAGACACCCATCTAAGGTGATCATCCAACTACTATTAAGGTAATCCTATACTCGTGCACTAGCAAGGAAAACACTCATTAAATCAAAACACATAAACAATTATAAAGGGAAGCAGCTAATATCAAATTAAAACATGTAAATTCATAGTTTATACATGATGCAAAACCCAAGCTATGGGAAGTTTAGTTCATACCTGAAGGAAATAAACTAAAAGAAATAACTAAAGATATCATCTTGCTCTCTACAATAACTTGGAAGAATAAAACCTTAAGAACTAATTACTATGAGGCAAGGATGATTTACAAGTGATATAAGGGTGTATTTATAGGTGCTTAGAAGACCTAATTCGTTTTCTTGAAGGAAAAGGTAAGTAATGGACTCCAAGCCCAACTCAAATTCGTAACCCTAAAAACATGAAATCAAGCCCGTTTTTCTTTTGGTCCTAGAAGCTTCAATATTAATCTGTTTGACGCGTATGAGTACACCAAATTCATCGTCTCGGAACGATCTTCAACTTTTCTCTTGACTGTTTCCCCAAATTCCACACCGTTTTTGAGATATAAGCTGATTTGTGGTCGTAGGTGCAGAAATTCAGGATTAAGGCAACTTTTCCTTTTCCATGTTTTTAGCTTTTGTTTCCTTATCTCCAATTTCCATGCTTATCTCTTTCCATATCTTGTAGTCTTTGACTTGGACTCTAATTAATCTTCATAATTATCTTTAAAGCTTCACACTAAATAAATAATTAAACCCAATATGCTCTAAAAATATTATTTTACTAAATCAAGACTCAAAATAGGAAAGTGCACTATTTCTCAAGAAAATCGACTATTATGACTTCTAAATCACTAAAAATGATGTCTCATCCTAATATAAATCTATCACAAATGAGGAGACATCAAGACCCCCAACTCAAAGTTGTATCGTCCCGATACAATAAAGATAAAAACAAAGGGAAGTCTATAAATACACACTTATAGAATTTTCAACACAACGGGAAGAAGATAGCAGAATATATAGAATAGACATAAAGAAATTACTCGGAAAATTTCATGCAATAATATTCATAAACTACATACCTGTACACTTCTCATATCCATAGTCAACACGGCTTGAATTCAAGATCAGATTAGTTACGCAATGTAAGAAGGATTGAGACTTTACTCAGTTCTCCAAGAAAGCTATAGATTGTTCATCGAACTTCACTAGCATCCAAAGATCCACTTAACTACTCTCTAATGGCTCAATCACTTCTTAATTACATAGCAAAGAATCAAAAGGTCTTTAAGGTTGTAATTTAGGCTTAAGGACGGTATGATAGTATATTTGGATAATTTAGAGTGAGTTTTTGGCTCTCTCCTCACTAGCCATCAACGAATCGCCCTAGAGATTGAGTTACTCTCATAAAACGTTTCTCACTCAACCTAATTAATTCCTTGATGCATAATTTAGCATCCCCAATAACCCAATTAAAGCATAAGATGTTCACTTAAAAATTCCACTTTGCCGGTTATATTTTCTTTTCTTTTCAACTCAATTTCCAGCTATGACTCTCTTTTTAATGTTGAGATATCACGCTATTTTTCTCATATATATATATATATATATATATATATATATATATTTCTTTTTATGCCCTTGTTGGCAACTTTAGCTCGTAGCTTCTTTTTCATTCACTATTACCCCGGCAAAGGGTTACAATAAAATCTGTGAATCATCATCAATATAAACAACAGAGCACAATTAATAAGCTCAAAAATCCCATCCCAATAACAATTCCCATAATGGTGGACCCACCACCCCAAACTCAAGCTCTAAAACAAGTATCTATGCATCGTGATTCGAGTGCGGGTCATATGGAAAAGTCCTATAATCTAAAGGGATATGGCTTATAATGTGTTTCAATAAAAAGCTTTAGAAAGGCTAGAAGGGGCTGAGAAGGATATAGCATATAAAATCAAATAACATGGTGAGAAGGTATAAAAAGGCTTCAAGTGGCTTCAATATGAGAACTGCCTTAATCACTTTCTACACTATGCAATTTCGTTATTTTCTTAACTTTAGCACTTTCATGAAATGGGTTTGTCAACTAGCTTGGATCTCACGGCCTACACACTTCTCAAGGTTCCCTGAGATCGAACATACTTTCTATCGCATTGCTCACTAATCTTTTCTTTACTATAAACGTGTGTTTTCCTGCAAATACTCAAAGCATACAAATAACATAGCTCATAAACATATTACTTTCTATCATTAATTCACTGAGCTTATGCTTTAAAGCTATTAAACACACTCTACATCTAATTCCCATGTATCAAAAATTTTAATTTCTACCTAAAAACAGAAAAATGGAGATGAGAGACAACGAATCCCCACACCCCCAACTCAAAAAATGAGTCGTGTCCCCACGACTCGAAAAAGACTCGAAACAGAAATTAAAATTAGCAGATAGAAGCATTTACAGAAATGGTAAGGAAGAAAGTGAACATACTCTCGAGGCTATTGCCTCGCATTATTGACATCCAAGGTCGGATTTGCTTGATCTTTCGTTAATTGCTCAAGGAGTTTCATGATGTGCACTTGATTAGCGGTGATTTGTGCCAGATCATTGGCTAAAGAAGTTTGAGCTGCTTCGAATTTGTTTAAATGCTCCTCCATCTTCTCTTGCCAACCTTGCTCCTTTTCTTCTTTCGAGACTTGCTTAGCATTCGCTCTTTGAAAGACATCCATGATCCAAGCATTATCAATATAACTTGTCTTAAACTCGAGTTTCTCTTCTTCACCCAATGTAACATTCGCTTTTCGCACAAGACACGTGATCATCGTAGGAAATTTCACATTATAAACTGATTTGGGAGAGACCGAAAATCGCATCAACTCCTCATAGATCAACTGTGCCACATCCACTTCTTCTCCTCTCGAAATACAATCTAAAAGTAGAGCGTTCTTTTTAGTCACATCCAAAGTTCGTGTGTTCCCAAAGACATTAGGAATGAGGAAATTGTGCCAAACTCTCGCATCCGATTGAAGATATTTTTAAGGCCAAGGTGCCTTCAATTCTCCCTTATGTGATTGCACTTTCTCCTTGTCTAAAACATGCTCAAAAAGTAATTCCTCATCAAAGATTTTTTGTCTAGCAACCGCTTCACTATACTTGCAATATCCAATTGATTTCTTAAACTTGAAGTGGTTTCTAATCTCATTAACTGTGAAAGGAACTAACTTTCCTCTAACCGGGCTGATGGTCTAGATTTTTTTTTCTTCTCGGCACAAAAACCGAGTTACCAACACGTGGTACGGGTTTTCTCCTCTGCGGTGTACCGGAAGGTTAGTCCGGTGTACCGGATTGATGGTCAGAATTTTTCGAAAAACTTCGTTTTCTCCTCTCGAACTCGATTTCTCCAATACCTAAGCATCAAAAACACTAATACCTTTCTCAATTATGCAATATCAACTAAAAACAATTAAACTAAACATAAACTAACAACGTAAAAGACATAAAAACTTAAAAAATTGCGGGTTGTCTCCCGTACAACACTTTTATTTAACGTCTTTTAAAGTTAGACACGTTACCTCTATCAAGATTTGTGAATATAGCCTCCCCAACAACGAGATAGGCTATGAACGTCAACCAATCTGCGCTTGATCCCTCTTTTGGGTCGGATTTCTATCACCTTGGCGGAAACAACATTAGTGACAATGAATGGTCCCATCCACGAGTCTTTGAAACTTCGTGGTCTGTTTTCGCGTTTGTGAGCTTTCCATAGTACTTCATGGCCAACCCCAAACTCAATCTTTGGCTCAGTATCCACAGGCTTTAAGTGGATCTTCTCAGGAGGGACTTTGTGATGTGAAAGGCTGTGGATGACAGGAACGGTGGGATCTAACTTCCTCGGTTTCTTACCCAAGACATAGAAGGTCTTGGATACATTCTTTGCATGATGGGTAATGGTCCCTTCTTGGAAGTTGATGACACTTTGACTTGTGGCCATGAAAGGCCGTCCAAGTATGAATGGAACCTGCTTATCTGCATCAAACTCAAGTATAACAAAGTCAGTAGGGATGGCGATACTACCTGCACGGACTAAGACGTCCTGCACTGTTCCCCATGTCCTGGTAACTGAGTTGTCAGCGAACTGAAACTTCACTGGAGTTTTCTCTGATTTCTGAAGACCAAGTCTCTCAAACAAGGACTTAGGCATAAGATTCACACCAGAACCCACATCGTACATAGCTTTCACCTTGAGCATACCATTTATTTGAATAGGAAGGTTAAAACTTCCCGGATCTTTACACTTTGCTGGTAACTCTCGTTCACTTCTTCTTGAGACTCTCAGTTTCTCTCTTGGGATCTCTACACTCGCCTCTTTCTCAGGAATAACTTGCATAAAAACTTGTTGCGGTGTAAGTCCTTTCTTTGCAATCTCAAGCATTTGGGCGTTGATATATCCAGGTGTATATGCCTCTACAAATGTCTTGAGTTCAGTGTCATCTTTTGGATTTATATTAGGAATAGTTGATGACACTGTTTGAACAACAGGTGGCGGTTCCACCTTCTCTTCTTCTTTCTTTTCTTGCACAGCAGATGCAACTTCAACTTCCTCCTTGGAGGCTTCTTTCTCTTTCTCTTTAGCCAGCTCAGCTTGATAATCCATAACCGATCTAATCTCCTCTTGCATATCTTTCAGAAGTTGTATAAATTTGGATTTTTCTGAATCGTCCTCCACATCAACCTCAGAAAAGTCAGATTCCATGGGGCTAGACTTGGTTGGTTCTTCTTCGGTACTCGGAACCTCCACGGAACTAATGGCCGCATGTGGTACTTCCTTCTTTTCTTCTTCAATTTCAAGGCAGATAGCCTTACAAGCTTCGAACCCAACATTGTCATCACCTCCTTCGATAGCCTTCAATTCTTTTTGTTCCATTAAATTTGTTAGAACTTTGTTTAATTGTTCTACTTGAGTACCTAAGATCTGAATTGCGACATCTTGTCCTCGTAACTTTTTATCCTGAGCGTTCATATTCGTGGTCAAACGGTCCAAGACTTTTACTAATTGTTGATTATCCATAGATCCCTCTTGAGGATACTATGGTAAAGCTTTCTGATCTAATGATTCGGTATAGGCATCTTGAACAGGTTATTGAGGGGGAGTAGGTCTATTTTGATGTTGATTTTGATACTGACCTCTTGGTTGTAAAAAGTTGTTTTGGGGGCGCGATTGATAATGACCAGGATTAGCGGCCCCCTGAGGATTTGAATACTACATACCTGGATGGTTTCGGTTACCAAATTGATAACCTCCTCGGTTAGATATGAAGTAGACAAATTGTGGATTTCCTTCGCACTCTTCCCATGTATTATTATTAACCCCACATTGTTGACAACCATGTGCTTATTGTACTACGTTTGCTGCAGCTAAATTTTTCCAGCATCTCCAACTTAAGTTCTTTGATTTGATTTTCTAATGCGGATATTTGAGCTGAGTTTGCAGTTTCTGCATCTAATCGAAGCGTACCTCGGGTCTTTGCTACAGGAGCTCGCGTAGAAGGCCAACTCCTTTCTTGTTCAATAATATTTTCCAAGACCTCGGAAGCTTCATTATGATTCATGGACACGAAATTTCCCTTTCCTATGTTATCCACCTTCTCTCTACCTCTATCACTGAGACCTTCATAGAATATAGCAAGTTGTAAAGCGGGGGTATAACCATGGAGCAGGCATCTAGCTAATTTATGTTGAAACCTTGTCCATGATTCTCCTACTGTTTCTCCATCTTCTTGACCAAACCTTGCAAGCTCGCTTTGATCTTTGAGTCTCATACTCTTCGGATAAAAACGGTTAAAGAATGCGGCTTGAAGTTCTGTCCATGAATTGATTGTTCATGGTGGTTGTCTATCTAGCCACTCACTAGCTCGACCGGTCAAGAAGAACGAAAACATATGACAATACAGTTGCTCGCGTGTAATGCCTGGAGTAACATAAGCATCACAAATCTGCATAAACTTTTGAATCGCTCTTACCGGATCTTGAATTGATGTACCACTGTAGAGTCCATAACTTTGAAATTGACTAAGCATACCCGGACCGGGTCGAAATTTAATATTCTGGATCTATGGAGGACGGTAACCTATTGGTTGAAGATGGAACGGCACGTGGAGGCCAGGAAGGTCTTGCTCAACTCGATTTTGCCCATTACCTCGTCCTTGTGGATGTTGTCCTTGTTGTTGTCCACCAGGTGGGACAAGTGGTGGTGGTCCTCCTGGTGGAACGAATGGTAATCCTCCAAGTGGGATTCCAAGTGGTGGATCTAACTGCTCTTGTGTGCCTGTCATAGCTCTTCTCAAGGCTCTTTCCTCACGAACACGTTTGTTATAAGATCTGAATCTCCTCTCAGGCTCCGGTAAAGGAGGCCAAGAATTAAACACTGTGAAACCTGAAAAAGACTAAAGCAAACCACAAGCGTAAATCCGAAAAAACAAAAACTAAATACTAAAAAATAAAAATTAATTAAAAACTACTACTCGAAATAGATAGCCCACACGCTAACGAGACACAAGTCCCCGGCAGCGGCGCCAAAAACTTGGTGTCGCCTAGGGTGTGATAAAAATAAGATAAATATAAGTCTAGAAAACTATGCACTCTCACCCTAGACAGACACATTAGTGCAAGTATTACAGGACGTATGCAAGTTTTAGTTGATAAGTTGAGTTCGTTCTCAGGGACTTAATGTACTAGTCGAATGGGTAGCAATAACGAGTAAGCAATAATTAATTAAAAGACATAAAATTAAAGGAATAAATTTGGAATTATCTAAATTAAACTAAATAAATATAAGATGAGAAATATAGCTTAGGTTTTGCTAGTGTGCACTAATCCTTCTAATTCTTTCTATTAAATCTAGTTAATAAGGGAGATAATTAGCTCTTGTATATTTAGTCAAAATTATAAATTCTCATACCTTAGACCTTGAGAGCGACTAAGGGGGCTACGGACACACCACGAGGCTGGTTTAAATAGGGTTATCAAACGCTACTAAGGCCCTAAGGAATCAATTTCCATACATGGTGATAGTGATTAATTCATACCCTAATGACTATCTAGTTAGAATCAGTGTTGTCAGGACTAATATCGACACTAGAAGTTATGTGGTGTTTCAATAATTTGACACCCATCTACGGTGATCATCTAACTACTATTAAGGTAATCCTATACTCGTGTACTAGCAAGGAAAACAGTCATTAAATCAAAACACATAAACAAATATAAAGGTAAGCAGCTAATATCAGATTAAAACATGTAATTCCCAAAGAAACTTAGATAGAAAGAAATTAGAATTCATAGTTTATACATGATGCAAAACCCAAGCTATGGGAAGTTTAGTTCATACCTGAAGGAAATAAACTAAAAGAAATAACTAAAGACATCATCTTGCTCTCTAAAATAACTTAGAAGAATAAAACCTTAAGAACAAATTACTATGAGGCAAAGATGATTTACAAGTGATATAAGGGTGTATTTATAGGTGTTTAGAAGACCTAATTCGTTTTCTTGAAGGAAAAGGTAAGTAATGGACTCCAAGCCCAACTCAAATTCGTAACCCTAAAAACATGAAATCAGACCCGTTTTTCTTTTGGTCCTAGCAGTTTCAATATTCATCCGTTTGACGTGTATGAGTACACCAAATTCATCGTCTTGGAAATATCTTCAACTTTTCTCTTGACCGTTTATCCAAATTCCACACCGTTTTTGAGATATAAGCTGATTTGTGGTCGTAGGTGCAGAAATTCAGGATTAACGCAGCTTTTCCTTTTCCATGTTTTTAGCTTTTGTTTCCTTATCTCCAATTTCCATGCTTATCTCTTTCCATATCTTTTAGTCTTTGACTTGGTCTCTAATTAATCTCCATAATTATCTTTAAAGCTTCACACTAAATAAATAATTAAACCCAATATGCTCTTAAAGTATTATTTTACTAAATCAAGACTCAAAATAGGAAAGTGCACTATTTCTCAAGAAAATCGACTATTATGACTTCTAAATCACTAAAAATGATGTCTCGTCCTAATATAAATCTATCACAAATGAGGAGACATCACTTGACAGCCATTAGTAATTAGTTAACACATTAATGAAAAGATTTGAATATATTTCACGTGTGTTGCACCCAACCAATGGAGAGCTTTATATCACCTGTTATCTCAGATTTAGTTGCGTAATTAAGTAATAAAAAAACTGGATGACAATTTTCAAAATTTGAAAATGCTGGAAAATTTGAGAGGACACCAGAGGAACACCGTGAGAAGGTGGGAGAAAGTGGATGACGTGGAGGATAAGAGAGTCATGGTAAAGAATCGAGAAAAGGGAAAAGAAGTCTAAGGAAAACAATGAAGCCCTTAGAGAGAAAGAGGAAAGACTAACATTGGTTTACTAAAATTCTCTTTCATTTACTCTATAAATGAATAGTCAATAAGTTGCCTTAAATAACTAATATCTCCTATTGTGAGTGTAAATAATTTAGAGAGATTATTTAGTTGTGGTTTTTGGTTATTTATCTTCTATTTAGGAGAAATTACATTTTGAAGTGCATTTATCATAAATCTGATTATTATTAGGGTTTTTCAGATTTTTGATATTTTTTGTACATATTGAACACTAGATGACGATGAATGGAATTGGGAATAATTTATGGACTTAAGAGCAAAAACATCTAGGAAAATTCCCAAGTACATCCCCAGGAGCTTAGGCCAAAGAACATCACTCATAGACATATACAAACAAAATATGGAAAATAGTTGTAACACTGTATCCTACTCCTCAACCAGGCGACATGTTGGTGAGCAGCAAATGCATAATGGGGAAGTGACAATGTCGCCAACTCATCACATATTTCTATTCATGACACCATACGGGAAGGAAATTACAGTGCACACATCGCCTATCATCAACTCAGTGAGCAATGGGCTATCAAATGGACTAGAAGCCAAATAGTTTGGTTGTTGCCTACTTTAACTCAGTAACAACTCATGGAGGTTCAACTTCAAACACAAACAGTAAAGACATCACCTAATCCACAAATCGATGTTAAGTAAACGACCTTATACGTAGACCAGTTGCAACAAAGTTGCGATTTGATATACTTTCTAAGTGTGACTGCTTTTTTGATCTATAGTAATACACCGTTTGTTGGATAATATTTGAGGGGGAGCCTTTGCTGAAACAAATTGTTGACCTTTTCAAATTAACCCTCTTCCACAAGAATTTAGAATATCTCTCAATAATATTTCTGAATGTGTTGGTTTCGTCATTGTTGATGGAAACAAAGAATAATGGATTGTCTAGAACAATACAAATGTGAGTAACTGACATTCTCTATCAGTATTAAAACTTGTAAATGCACCATCTATGTATTGCTAGTTAATAATACCCATTAGTGCTTCCGTAAGAATATATAACAAAAATGGGGATATTGGATCACCCTGTCTCAAACCTCTAGATGGTGTGAAAGGTCCCAGTAAAGACCCATTAAAATTCACTTGAAATAACACCAATTTCTAATCTAATTCATGACATGCCAATCTACTAAGGACCTCAAAAAGAATACCATTGATCCTTGTCATATGATTTTGACACATCCAACTTAAATGTTGCATACTATTTATTACTTTTTTCTATTTTATGCACAAAGCGTGAAATTTCATGGCCCGTGATGATGTGGTTACGCATAATTACGCCTTTCATAAATGCCGACTAAATTGGAGTAGTAATCTCATTCATCAAGCTTTGTAATCTCAATCTCAGGATCTTAAAATAAACTTATACGCAAAATTTGCCCATGAGATTGATTTGAAGTCATCAACTGTCTCTAGAGAGACACCTTTCAAAATCAAAGAGATCAAGATATGATTCAATCCTTCCAACTAAATATTATTCGCAAAAAAATCTTTTACCAATTCAAAGACATCCCACAATATTCCAAACCGTGAAGACCATCCGATTATAGGACTTTATTCCAAACATTCTAAGGACAACCATATTAACCTCATTTAAGTTAGGTTCATAATTATGACTATCAATGACAGTTAAGTACTCTTATTTGGTGATAAAACACAAAAAGCAAGGATACATGATCGATTAGCCCGATAGCTTGATCCAAGACCACAAGCGTAACAATAGAGAAGTAGAAGTGTCTAAAAAAGAGGAGAATTTATAAAATGAAGGAATAAAACAGTGAATTGTGGTCATAACTACGTACCTTACTCTCTCTCACCATCAAAACAGGCTTCTTTGTCGAGGCTTTCATGAAACCAGACCCTATGTTAGGGTCAAAGAGAGGTGCCTTCCTGATGGTAATCTAACACTCAACATTAGCATTATTTTCATTGCGTATAACTTAACTCGAGATTTATGCCGACTGTAAAAAAATCACAATTTTCAAAGAGAGATAGAGTTTATAAATTTTTTCTATAGGATAGGGTATATATAGATGTCATAAATGCACGCAGATAAGGAGAGTAATGCGCAACTTTAGTTAAGAACAAGTGAGCAATTTATGTCAAGGCAAAGCCTAACCCGTAACTACCACTTGTATCGCGATAACCAAATATCGTTGGGCTAACCCCCGAATGATCATGCATTTGTCGACATGTTCTCCCTAGGGAGAGTTTGGTCATCCTCCCCCTCGAGGGACATGTAATACCTTCAGATAGATACTTAGTATTTATCTAATTTTATATGATAAGACTTCTTAGACCGAGCTAGTATTGACGACTTATTTTGGCTTATCAACATCTCTTTGAATTTGAGTGATCGATATCCTTTACAAGGGCATGATCAAAAGGAATTCATTGGTTTCTTATGAATTTATGCAGATACAATATCTAGTCCATATTTGGCCGATTCAGTATGTTTTCTTCATATTTCAATGTAAATGCCAAGGCTACATCGGTCTTTATAGATATCGTCGATTGTTGAGACTAAGTTATATTATAAACGATTCCCTTTGTATATGACTGTTGGCACTATATTTTAGGAGTGCACGTGTGAAAGAGTGTCATCATCGAAAGTTTATTTTTTTGGAGCTTAGCATGGCCATTTCAGGATATAACAAGCAGTATTTTATCGAGCCTACGTTGAAAATACAAATAATATCTAAGCGTCGATGCTACATTAGACTTATGAATAATCTTTGATTGTCGAGACTACGTTTGACTTACAAATTATACTTGATCGTCGAGGCTACATCGGGCTTACATAATCTCCGATCTCCAAGGCTACGTTGGGATTATGATTAATATATGATCACGGAGGCTAAATAAGACATACAAATAATCTCTTATTGTCAAGGCTACATCGAACTTACAAATAAACTTTGATCGACAAGGCTATATCAAGCTTACTAATAACCTCTGATCATTAAGGCTTTGTCGAACTTATAAATAATCTTATGATGCAAGAGTCTACGTCCAGCTTACAAATAATCTTTAATTGTCAATACTACATCATACTTACGAAAAATCTTTGATGGTCGAGGTTGCATTTACCTTAAGGGTTTACAGTGTTTCATATAACCCTTCATGCCTATTCATTTTAAACACATGTTGACTTTTGATTTCCTTTTAGAGGTTTCTTGGGATGTAGAACATTTTCTACACAAAGTATATACACGCGGGTATATGATTTCATTATTTCTACACTCATTTCAGTACTTAACTTCCTCCATTTGTGCTTCTTTTGGTTTTGCATTCCATTTAACTTATGGCTTCCTAAGAAGATTCTCCCATGTCATAATCATGAAAATGACTTAGCAGTGATGGTGCTTCAATTCTTCCTCCTCCTAAGGAAGAATGTAAGTTTTAGGATAAAATATTTGATGGTTCATCCATTCCTTCCTTATTACAATCAATTATGCATTCAATAAGATTAATTCACCTTTTCCTTTTTTCATATTACCATATTGTATTATAAAAATTATTATTTCTTTAGCAAGAGTTGGTAGCTAACTTTATTTGTTCGGAGCACATGAAGTATTACAATCGTCTCTAAGAGGAGTGAATTGAGTATCTACACTCAGAGAATCACTCTACTATGATGAGGGTGTGAAGCTTTCGACCCAATTGAGTGATTTAATGTTAATCTCGGTCAGATCCCTTCTAGCCATGCTAGATGTTAAGCAAATTTTAGGAATCGTCCAATACTTACACCAAGATGCATGTGGAGACTAATAATGTTCGCATTGAGCGTAAGTTAGAGAAGATTTCCCTATTGAATTCCTAGAAAGAGCATTTGGAGGTGAGTAGTTTGCTCGAACAAGCGGATCTTCAAGCCAATATGAATTGTTCCAAGAAACGTTTGTGTGTCGTTATGCTAGAGTTTATCGGAATACAAATAATCCGATAATATTAGAAAGGACATGTCGAGCTTGTTTGAGAGGGTTTTTCTAGCGGTTTATGAAGTGGATACAAGCGTTGTTTGGAGATTTTTATCCCCAAGGTGTTATATAAAATCGACTCGCAGAGTATGATAACACGGAAATGTACGAGTCATCACTGGTAATAAAAAGTGTAAGCAAAGTTCATTCTCCACATAGAATAACAAGTTAAATGCATAACTTTAGTTCTAATCTCGATATTCATTAGGATATAAGTAAAAAGTAAAATAAATATTTGTTTGATTTTTATTTACAAGATTAAATAAGACTATAATTTAAAGACTTAAAACAAAATACGAAGATAAGATGGAGATAAGTACAACTCTAGATTGCATACTCATTAATATCATAAATTAGAACTATTCACGATATAATGGTATATTTGGAATTGCACTTGTTAACTAGGATTCTAAAGTCTCCCTAAGTTCCCTTCGCATAAGTAATGGGTTTGCCATCTAACCGTATAAACCTATTACAAGTGAATCCTCCATCTTTTATCTAGACCCATAAAGTTCAAAACATGTGAGATTATCTAGCTAGTTTAGATCTTCCGATTCTCAAACTCAACAAAATAATTATAATTCAATTTTCCAAAGATTAAACCACCTTTTCGTGATGTAGTTTAATACCTAACATAACTCGATATGTGATCAAGATAAAGAATTATTATAAAGCATAATAATTATAATAAACAATTAATTAAATTAACATTCAATGCCAAATATTATAGGAAATACATCCCAATCATAGATAAGGTTCATACATGGGCAATATCAGTCTAAAATGTGTTTATTTTATGCTTGAATAATAAAAAAAAATTAAAGACATAATAGGGAGTTAAGGGAATAAGAATTAAAAATAAGGAATTGTAGTTTTGTTTCCTTTCTCTCCTTTCTTTTCTCTCGATCCACGAGTTAAGACTATTGCATGAACGACTGTAAAACTACTATTATATACTATGAAAATTGGAGTTTTAAGTCATGGGGCTCAAATTTTACTTTGGGAGCGTACACCTCGACGGAGTCTATTGCTTCGGCTACTACTGCTTGTAGCTTTGTGGATTTCTTTGTGGCTCATAATTTTTTTAGCTTTGTACTTTTCTTTATGGATCATATTTCCTCTAGCTTTGTAGCTTTTTCATTAAAAAAATTAGTTTGCAATAAAACTTGTTCTCACCTTCTTCTCTTTACTTGGTCTTTCATTCTCTTATGTTTTCTGATGCATTTCATTCATATTCCTCCATATACCTCTTTGTTTCGGGAAATATAAGTTAAACTGCAATTACAACCATTTGTGGGCTAACTTGAGTACCTTAGCTCTAGTAGATTTCATGAATAATATCGCTAATACTGCATCATAATCATGAATACGTCTTTTCACCTAACTTGCGGTCATACTTTGAATAAAATCACTGAGTCTTTTTCGAGTCGCGGGGACACGACTCATTTTTAAGTTGGAGCTGTTGGGATTCGTTGTCTCTCATCTCTATTTTTATGTGATTTTTAATGTTATTTGGAAGAAATTAAATTTTTGATACATCGGATTAGATGTAGAGTGTTTCTAATCGCTTGAAAGCATAAGCTTAGTAAGTTAATGATAGAAAGTAATATGTTATGAGCTGATTATTTTATATGCTTTGAGTATGAATAGAAAAAACACATTAATAGTATAGAAAATATTAGTGAAAAATGCGGTAGAAGTATGTTTGATCTTAGGGCGCCTTGAGGGGTGTATAGGCCGTGAGATCCAATCTAGTTGATAAACCCATTTAATGAACGTGCTAAAGGTAAGAAAGTAACAAAATTGCATAGTTCAGAAAGTGATTAAGGTGGTTTTTTAATAAGCCCCTTGTTGCCTTTTAGCTTGCTGTCCATTTGTTATATTTATATCCTTCTCAACTCTTCTAGCCTTTCTAAAGCCTTTTTATGTAGTCATGTTATCATCCATATTGATGGGGGCAAAGGTATGATAAATAAACAGATAAATAAAGCTAATAATAAAGGACACACCCTTGTCTAGCACGAGAAACTCACTACAAGTATTACTGATCATTTGCAAGTTTGGTTAGTAAATAAAGTTCGTTAGCAGGGATTTAATCTGTTAGATCTACTTGTATATATATAAATAAGTGTAAGAGAACTTACTTGTTAAAATAAAAAGACAATAAAAGTAATAATATTTATTTGGGTGTTTAGATCTGGAAGATAATAATGCAAATAAATAAATACTAAAAGAATAGAGATGAGAAATATTGCTTAGGTTTGCTAGCATGCACTTATCCTTCTAAATCAATATTCTAGATATAAGGGTAAGCAAAGCTCTTAGAGTAAGTAGCCAAGAGTCTATGTTCCTCTGATGTCTCCCTATTTGTGATAAATTAATCTAGGTTGGAGACATCATTTTAGGTGTATTTAGGAATTTAATTATCTATTTTTATTCATATTTTTATATTTTCCTATTTCTTGTCTTGATTTGATAATTTATTATTTTTAGAGCATATTGGGTTTAATTGTTTGTTAATTGTGAAGTTTTAAAGATATATGGTAATTAATTAGATACCAAATCAATTCTAAGAGATAAGGTTAAGAAGATAATGATGGAAATTGGAGATAAATGAAATAAAATATAAAAGAGGAAAGGAAAAGTTGTCATGTAAATATGAAATTCAACAGCTATGTCCATTAAATTGATCATAACTAAAAAACGACAAGGAATTTGGAAGAATTGTTCGAAGCAAATGTGCAGAGCTTTCCGAGACGATCAGTCTCTATACAAAGAACGCGTCAATCAAAGCGATATTGAAGAAGTGACGGCCAAAACAAAACAACAACAGTTTCCTACCTATTTTATATTTTAGGAAACGAATTTGATTTGGAAAAGAGTCCTCTTACTTGCCCTCTACTCCAAGAATCTGAACTAGGGTTTAGAATACCCTATAAATGCACCCTCTAATCAGTAGAAACACGTCCTTGGCCAATTCTTAAGCCAAGAGGAAGTTTACAACAAGAGAAGGAGTTGAACATCAAATTATGCCTTCACAAGCCTTCAAATTTGTAATTGTTTTCTTTTTCTTCTCTAGTATGAACTAAATTTATTAAGCTTGAAATTTAGCATATTGGTATGTGTTATAAACTAGGATAATATAAACTAAAAGTGATAGAAATAATGGAGAGAATAGCTAAACTAGATGGAGAAATATGGAGAGTATAATATCATTTCTTCTTTCAACATATGTGTACAAGATAATGGTATGAAGGTCATATTTATAGGAGAAATATGACTCTTCACATTATACAATAAGTGTCTCCATAATGATGGGAATATGAGAGGTCTAAGAATCCAAAAAGACATCCACTTTACTATTAATTACAATACTCCCCCTTGGATGTTCGTTCCTTATAAAATACGCCTCATTAAAAACCTTGCCAAGAAAAACCCTATGGGATAAAAAATAATTGGTCGAAAGAAAGAGTACATATACATAGGACTAATTATCTTCAAATACTGCCTCGTTAAAACCTTGTCAAGAAAAACCTAGTGGGATAAACACTTGGACGAAGGAAAATGAGTACAGTGTCTTGTTCACGCTCCCCCTGATACTAGCAAGACATATACGAGTTGTCGCATTCCAATATTGTTGATCAACTTCTTGAATGTTGTGTTGACAATGCTTTGGCAAGATTGTTACATAATTGTATTTGGTGAATGGCAATATCTCCATTCTTCTGTAACTTGTGTGTGTAGAATATAGAGGTGATATATGTCCCATTTCGTCGCCTAGGCATTTTAAATTTGTATTATAAGAGACAATATCCTCATACAATACCATCAGTATATTCCATATCAAAGATAAAAACCATACTTCTCTCGAATATGTCGAAATATCTCCTTAAATAAATAGTTTATACCACTCCCCCTTGGATATTTACGAAAGGATATGCCTCATTATAACCTTATCAAGAAAACCCACTAGGACAAAACTTGATGAAGGGAAACGTAAATTTCTTGGAGGTATGACACATATTCAGTCTGCCTCGTCAAAACCTTTCTAGGAAATCCCCTTGGGAAAAACCATGTTGAAGGAAAAAGAGTACAAAATGTCGATATATTTACCCCCTCATTGTGACATCAAGAATTTATGATAATTCTTTCTTTACGTATAGGCTTGCAGCTCGAATATTTTTGTTAGTAAAGACTTAATGGAGAAATCTAATGGATTCTCATTTAATCATATTCGTTCAATGTCAATAAACAGTGGATTAATATAGGGAAGAGTATATTGTTTATCATAGTTGATATTTGGCATGCCTCGTTAAAACCTTACTAGGAAAAACCCTTTGTGGGGAAAAAACCTTAGTGAAGGAAAAAGAGTACAACGCACAAATATTGTCTCCCCCTCATTGTACCACACATTATTTGTATTAGAATCACATAATATACTTTCGAGCTTACCATTTAACATAAGTACACACTATAACTTTAACTGATGAATCTGCTGGATTCTCGCCTGAACAAATTCGTTAAATACATTCTCGAATTTACTGTAGAAATCCTTTGGTGAAATATATTTCAATATCTCACGAACTAATCTTCAATTTTTGTTTGATGATAATAATATATACATGATTTGTGAGGAGTTCATTAATCATTCTCTATTTCTTAAATATCCAGGATGAGAGAACATTATCATAAGATAATATCATACTTGTGAGGAATTAATCCATACTACCTGCTTCTTGTTATATGACTAAAAATCTTTTCTCATGTGATTCATGCACTTTATGTTCTCTAGGAACCTTTTATGCTCCAGACACTTCTCATTCTCTAAAAAATTAATATTTCCATACGCTCGAAGTGCTTCGGGAACCTATCATGCTTCAGGAACATGTGTTCACTAAGAAAATTAATATCAATCCAAGAATCATGTCATTTATCTTGGATATTTCCTTATCATAGTAAAATCTTATATAGTTTCCAAAAGTTAAAACCCTTACGTCACTGTATCCACTACATGAGGATGTCTCCCCATAATTATTTATAGTTTTTCTTTCATGAACCTTTGTGATACAAGTCGGGTCATTGAATTAATAATTTTGTATGGCCATTTATTTATTTGTCGACAATTTTCACCACTTTGTGATTTAGGATCCTCTATATTCATTTTCAGCCATAGTGAATGAAAATATATCAATTGCATAAACATTCTCACAGTTTCATATATTTTCACTAGATAAATAAATTACATGGCTTTTCTATATTTAGGTACAGTACCTTGGTCTCTTCGGGGACTATTACTTCCTTTTAAAAGTAATGCATGTGCCAATAATTAGCTGGCTCGGTAATTTTCTATCGTATTACGTGGATGTGCACATTCCTCTGTTTTTACCATTTCATCATATACTCATGAGATTTTATTCTTCGGGGGATGGTATATATAAATCGATAAGTCAACCGTGCTACATAAATTAAGTATATGCATTACAGGTCTGCCACACTTCATGTGTTCGTTAGATGCATTACAAGTTTACAACGTTTCATGCGTTGGTTAGAGATATTATAGATTCACCACACTTCATGTGTTGGTTAGTATTATTCTAAGATCACAACGCTTCAAGCGTTGGTTAAATGCATTCGCTGACCTATTTGTCTTTATATGTCCTTCTAGGACAATCATCTATACTGGAGCGTTAACAGTATATTTATGGGATTTTACAATATTCTATGTGCAATATGAATGCATTTGGTATATTATTTGTAACACTTCGAAAATGACTCCTCTCTTGAACTTCAAGTTCCGATTCTTTAGTTAGAAGATAGAGATGAGATAATAAACTGTACTCCCTGATATGGAACGCAATGCTTTTAGGTTGCGGTTTTTTCTCTCCCTTATAAGGGATAAATTATCTCATCAAAATAATACTATACAAAACATATTTTAAATATATTACCTATTAAGGGTTTAAGATGTTGAATAATAAAAAGAGAATTGAGCACATCAAACTCCAAGCTCCCGGTTGGGATAGTCTTACAATAATCTTACTAGAGAACGTGCAACATAAGGGCAGTCACTTAGTACATGAATTTCCTGGTTCTTTTAATTACAGACCAAGTTAGTTCTCTATTATTAGAGATAGTATTATTGTCACTAGGGGACCAAGTCGATCATGTCAAAAATACAAAATTCTTTGGATCTTGATATCATTGCTTTTGTACAATGTACGTCTCAACTGCTCGAATATGTATATAATACTACCCCGAAGAAAAAGGTGGAAACTTTTCTAATACACACTTTTGGTGTGACTTTCAGGCTATAATGCAAAGAGATATATATTATTACTAATACATATGGTTTATACAAAATATTCCTTTCGGCGAATATCCTTAACGTTAGAAAATTTATATGAGATTCGTTTAAAAACATAAACTACCGGTTTATTTTATTTTTGTACTCATGGTAACATAACTTCTGGACATCCAAAACTTTTAATTAGATATACAAATGGTTTAACATACGACATGTATGCGACCAATATATAGTTCCACTATATCGATAGTATCTATCGTTAAATTATGTGATGACTTATTTTTTTTTCGTGATTTTCCCTTTTATGAAATTTCTTATTCCACTTCTGGTGGAAAGAAATTTATTCTTTATAGTACTCATACTACTAATGAATTAAGAGTTGATTCTTTAATAACCTCGATTTCGACTAAAATTTGGATCATCACGACGTCAATTCCAGACAAATTGAAAGATGTATATTCTTTAGGAAACGGAATTTTATTCACTTTAGGGAATAAATTTAGTCAGGAAATGTAATATTTAATTCATTCAATTTTTGTGACCATCAAAAATATTTTTATAGATATTAAAAGTTGTTATATTCCATTCAGGGAATGTAACTCCATTCATTTCGAGAAATGAAACTTTGCTAGTGGAGCGCGAATAGTGAATTTGAATCAATAATCCATTATTTTTCTCGTTTACAAGCATATATAATTTTTAATCTATAATATTGGGAAAACACTTTACTCACGATATAATTATTCCAGTATTATAATTATGGGTTAGAAAGTTCGAGATAAAATTCTCCAACACGTATTCATCCATAATACTTTATCCATTTTTAAATCTATACCATAAAATCTTCATGGATAAGCAAATGCAAAGAACGTATTTTATGGAAGATATTGCACGTGGACTACTAGTTATACATGCCATATAGAGAAATATATACGATTCTAGTACATATACATAATTGAATAGTACAAATCTTTCTCATAGATAAACTTTAAAAAAATTATATTCATATTATTTCCGCTCGCATTTCTGATCGGGTATTCAAGATTTTTACTTCGACATCAAATAAGTCATCGATATCTTTTTCTTTGATTCCTTATCAACTCAATAGGGATAAACCAGAATTTTTTTTTCACATGGGTATCATCATTTTGTGAAGATTTTGTTTTAGTGCCTTTACCAATATTTTTCCACTTCTAGTGGTTATGGTTATTTTTCATAGTAGTATTAAGACTACTATGAGATCACAAATTATTCTTTCCATGACCTTAACCTCTTCTGGAGTCCAGATCACCAGAATTTTAGTTCTAAACATATAACAATATTTTATTTTCTTTGAGGAATATAATTTTATTTCAGGAAATGATTTTTATTAAAAACCGTTTATTCACTTCAGGGAATATCATTTAGTCAAAATAATATAAATTATGAAATTACAATACCAAATCGAGTTATAAAAGATTATCAATATATAATCTTATAATTACAAATGAAATAAATTCAACTTGATTATTCTATTTGATAAATTAACCAACGTAGATTCTGTTTTTTCATGGTAAAATTAATATTCGCTCCCTTCTCTTATATATTAGAAAATTTGCATTTTCTTCCAAAAATAGATTTTCTTCGCAAAATACGTATTCATTTACTTCCGGAAATGGTTATAGATATGCAATACAATGTTTCAGCAACTCGCTTATAACCAACACCCAGTCAATTTCAATAAATATAAAAACAGGTTGCATACACTTTAGGTTATGCAATTTTATTCGCTTCAGGGTACAAACATAGTATAGCAGAACGTGAATCTTAATTTTAAATTAAGAATTTATCTTTTTTTGGTAATATATGTTGTTCTATTTCGACGGAGACAGGTTGGAATCTCACAAGTATGGAAAATGATTAATTTATGCTTTAGGTATAAATATATGTATATATATACATTTAAATAATAAATTATCATAGCTCGATTGGTAAAATAAGTTGTTCTATTTTGATTTCGTACGGGTTCGAATGTCCCAAGTCTCGAAAACAATTAATTTATATTTCAGGCATAAATATATGTATATATAAAAATATTGGATTAACAATACTATTATAGCTTGATTGGTAAATTATGCTAATCTCTATAGATATGGCATAGGTTCGAATCTTGCAAGTGCCAAAAAGTATTAATATTATGCTTCATGCAAAAATAAAATTTAAATAAATTTTAGGCTTCAGGCCATTCTAGCGTTAGATTTCGAAAGAAAAATAATTTATGCTTCGGGCGTATATTTTATTTTCTAGGCTTCGGGCCTATAATATTAAATTTAGGCTTCAGGCCTATACGATTTTTTTTATTCCTTCAGGCTTTGTAGGCTTCAAGTCTAAAAATAAATCTCGTTTTACTTTTAAGTCATTCAAAATTATATTTACATATAGGCCTAGGCCTCTATTTTTATTTTAAAGTGATTAACCATTTTATCAGCTTGAATAGTATAATAGTGTTGTATAGGATGCAATGGAAGTCCTTATAATATTATCGGTTGTAATAGAAAGTCCTTATTATACCCTTTCTCTTTTTTGTTAAAAGAAATATATATAGCACTACATATATCAAATATAGTAATATAAATCATACATGAAAATATTTCTTCTTGATTCTATCGCCAGATACTCGTGCTGATAACGTGTTATAAACTAGGATAATATAAACTAAAAGAGATAGAAATTGTGGAGAGAATAGCTAAACTAGATGGATAAATATGGAGAGTATAATATCATTTCTTCTTTCAACATATGTGTACAAGATAATGGTATGAAGGTCATATTTATAGGAGAAATATGACTCTTCATATTATACAATAAGTGTCTCCATAATGATGGGAATATGAGAGGCCTAAGAATCCAAAAGGACATCCACTTTACTAATATTTACAATAGTATGAACCGTAGACTTGTTTTACATCTATTTTAATTTGGAATTTTAATTATTTAAATGAATGACTGTTTTATTCTCTGTTTTATGTGTTTTGATTTATTGGTTGTTTTCCTTGTGGTTGCAAACGTATAGGATTACCTTAAAGTAGTTAGATGGTCGCCCGGAATGGGTGTCTAATTATTGAAATACCACATAAACGTCTAGTCTGCGGTAGTGATCCTAACGGGCTTGCCTAACTATATAACCATTAGGGTTTGATTTAACTACCGATCATTATTAGAAGGCCAGTCTCATCTAAAAACCTTGTGGCATAGGAGCACCTTCGTTAAGTCCCCTCGTAATTGTGAGGTCACCACCTAAGTCCACCTAGAAGGGGGTTAGGAGGAATTTAGAATCCTGGTTATTGCAATTCTACATAATTTTCCCTTACATGATTAGAATAAACAAGGCTAGTGGTGATTACTTGCTATATCTCGAGCTAAACTCTCATACTATTGTCTCTTCTTATTTACCTTTTTGTCTTTACTTTATTTAGTTTAATTTTCTATTTACAAAAACCCAAACAAAAATGATTGTCTTTTATTTCTTGCGTATTATTATTCTAGCTTCCTTATTTGCACTTGATATTTGCATATGTTCTCTCTAACTTTTGTAGTCTCTGAGGAGCGAATCTTATTTATCATTAAAACTTGCATACGATCTGTGATACTTGCGGCGAGTAACGTGTTTAGACTAGGGTGTTAGTTGCATTATTTTTATCTTATTTTTATCACACCTTAGCCGACGCCAAGTTTTTGGCGCCGCTGCCGGGGACTACATCGTTAGTCTTTGTGCATTTGTTTAGTGCTCTTATTTTAGTTAATTCTATTTTACGCTTTTGTTTTTAGTTTTGTTATTTCATATTTTACAGATGGCAAGCCCTAGGAAACTTGATCTTCCCATCTCATTCGGAGTGCAACCCAGAGGAATCCTCATTCCAGAAATCCAAGCCACTAAATTTCGACTTGATCCAGGCATGATAGTGTAGTTTGCGAGTCATGGTGAATTTAGCGATGTTGCACATCAAGATCCGGTTCGTTATGTCCAGAAATTCATGCAGATCTGTTATGCCTATATCATCAAAGGCGTTATACATGAACAGATGTACTATATTATGTTACAATTCTTCTTGACCGGAAGTGCAAGCGATTGGTACGATTCCCAACTCCCTCATTTTATTTCCAAATTGGGATAAACTTCAAGAATAATTCCTAGACCGATTTTATCCATTCAGTAGACATTTAAAAGATATTTTGGAGTTTGAACAATTTATGCAAGGGAAAGTGTTGGTGAAGCATGGTTACGTTTTAATGAACCAAAAGCGAGGTGTCCATTCCATGTCTCCTCGCCCGATTATCAATTAACCATGTTCTATGTAGGACTCAATAACGAGTCCAAGGCAAAAGCAGATTTGTTTGGAGATGGAATTTTCGTGTTATTAGACCCTAAAGAAGATAATATTATCATGGTAGGTGTTCTTGAAACCAAGAGAAGTTGGCCTTTAGAATCTGAAAAGCAGAAAATACCTTAGCAACTCTAAGGATCAATGAGTTAAACCAACATCTCAAGGAATTACAAGAGTTAGCGCATTCAATAGCCCAGGTAAATCTAGTAAACACTCTACCTTCATGTCCTGGTTGTGGAGCAAGAAATCATTCGTGGGAGAATTGTACGAATAATCCAGTTTCGATTTCCTTCGTATCTCATCAAAGAAACCATTACGCGAATGGTTATTAACATCCTCAAGGACGTCAAACCAAATATTATTATTCCCCACAGAATCAGAATTGGGTCGAAAGTCAAGGTAACTATTATCCAGGACGACCTCAACCTTATTATCCACCACAACTTATCTATCAAGAAGCGCCAATTTATGAAGAAACTTATCAAGAACCACCTCCGTATTCAACACAACAAGCTACACAAGAACAACCTTCGAGTTTGGATCCTAGCACAATGGAAATTTTGGGACTATTTGAAGAAAACATGAAGATAAGTCAGCGAAGACCCCAAACTCAATCATAGGTGATTAAGAATCTAGAGCATACCCTGCCACAAATAGGGAGTACACTTCAAAATAGGCCAAAAGGGCAACTCCCAAGTGATACAATTGCTCCTGAAGACGATGCTTGTCATGCAATTGAATTAAGAAGTGGAAAACAGTTACCTCTGCCTAAAATAGAAGAAACGGATCCAACCCTAGTCTTACAGTGGTTGAAGTAACAATTGAAGACAAGGCCGAAGAGGTGATTGAACAAAGGAGTGTCCCAGAATAGACACCTGAAAAAACGAAGAGCTCAGTGGTAAACAATACACGTCCTCCTCCACCTTTTCCATCACGTGTCAAAAAGAAGAACAATGAAAAAGAATTCAAGAAGTTCCTTGACATGGTGAGCAAGTTAGATATTAACATCCTGTTTGTAGAACCTCTCAAGAGAATGCCAAATATCTACAATTCATGAAGGACATTCTTTCTAACAAACGAAGTTTAGAAACTAGGGAGATGATTGGATTGCCTGAGGGGTATAGTGCTATTTGTGAAAGTAAGTTGCCACCAAAGCTACAAGATCCCAGAAGTTTTACAATTCCCATTTCTATTGGTGAAGGATGGACGGGGAAAGCATTATGTGATTTAGGCGCGTGTATCAATCTCATGCCAAAGTCCTTGTTCGTGGAGCTCAACACAGGAGAGGTAGTACCTACTTCAGTGGTACTAAAAATGGCGGATCGCTCCCCCTCCCAAAAAGTAGGTAAAATTGAAGATGTCTTAGTTAAATTTGGTAGATTTATATTTCCTTGTGATTTTATTATTCTTGACTATGACGCGGTGGTGCCGCCTAGGGTGTGATAAAATTAATACAAATAAAGCTCAAGAAAACTACGCACTCTCACCCTAGACAGGCACAGTACTACAAGTATTACAGGACGTATGCAAGTTTTAGTTAGTAAGTTGAGTTCGTTCTCAGGGACTTAAGTGTGTTATACGCGTGAGTAGAAATAACGAGTAAAAGTAAATAATTAAAAGACAGAAAATAAAGCAAATAGATTTCGATTTTTTAAGAATTAAAACTAATTAAAACTAGAAAAATAAAGACAATAATGTAAAAGATTAAGAATATGAGATGAGAGATATAGCTTAGGTTTTGCTAGTATGCACTAATCCTTCTAATTCTATCTATAAATCTAGTTCATAAGGGAGAATATTAGCTCTTGGTATACTTAGTCAGGATTCTAAATTCCCATACCTTAGACCTTGAGAGCGACTAAGGGGGCTACGGCACAACCAAGATGAGGTCTCAAATAGGGTTATCAAACGCCACTAAGGCCCTAAACAAAACACTACAATCATTGGTGATATGGTGATTAAAACAAACCCTAATGACTATCTAGTTAGAATCATGTTTTGTCAGAACTAATATCGACACTAGACATTATGTGGTGGTTCAATAGTTAAACACCCTGTCAAGGAGACCATCTCACTACTATTAAAACAAGCCTAAAGTGATCAGTTCTAGGAAAGACATTAAATCAAAACACATAAGCAAATATAAAGTAAGTAGCTAATATCAGATTAAAACAAATAATTCCCAAAGAAACTTAGATAGAAGAATTAGAATTCATAGATTATACATTATGCAAAACCCAAGCTATGGGGAGTTTAGTTCATACCTGATGGAAATAAACTAAAAGAAATTACAAAAGACATCATCTTGCTCTCTACAATAAACTAAGGAATAATTATAAGGTTTTCCTAAGCAAGGATGATTTACAAGTGATATAAGGGTGTATTTATAGGTGTTTAGAGGACCTAATTCGGTTTCTTGAGGAAGAGATAAAGTATTGGACTCCTAGCCCAACTCAAATTCGTATTGAAATAAAGATAACACTGCTGGACCGTTTTGAGCATATCTTCTTCGTTATTGGTCGGTTTGAGCTCCATAAGATACCAAAAGAATCGTAACAGAATTATCTTTGTCCCAATGAAAGGAAATTACCAAAATCGGCCTATTTCTTAGGTAAATTAGCACTTCTTTAGGCGTGTACTGCAGAATCCTAGATTAGGCAGTTTTTCCTTTTCCATCTTTTTAGCTTTTGTTTCCTTATCTCGAATTACCATGCTAATCTCTTTCTATAAGTTGTTGTCTTTGACTTGGAATCTAATTAAGCTCCATAATTATCTTTAAAGCTACACACTAAATAAATAATTAAACCCAATATGCTCTACAAATAATAATTCAACAAATCAAGACTCAAAATAGGAAAGTGCACTATTTCTCAAGAAAATCGACATTAATGACTTCTAAATCACTAAAAATGATGTCTCATCCTAACATAAATCTATCACAAATGAGGAGACATCAAGACCCCCAACTCAAAGTTGTATCGTCCCGATACAATAAAAATAAAAACAAAGGGAAGTCTATAAATACACACTTATAAAATTCTTAACACAATGGGAAAAAGTATAGCAGAATATATAGAATAAACCTAAAGCACATAACTCAGAAAATTTCATGCAATAATGTTCATAAACTACATACCTGTACACTTCTCATATCCACAGTCAACACGGCTTGAATTCAAGATCAGATTAGTTTCGCAATGTAAGAAGGATTGGGACTTTACTCAGTTCCCCAAGAGAGCTATAGATTGTTCATCAAACCTCACTAGTATTCAAAGATCCACTCAACTAATCTCTAATGGCTCAATCACTTCCAAATTACATAGCAAAGAATCAAAAGGTCTTTAAGGTTGTAATGTAGGCTTAGGGACGGTATGATAGTATATTTTGATAATTTGGAGTGAGCTTTTGGCTCTCTCCTCACTAGCCATCAAAGAATCGCCCTAGAGCTTGACTTACTCTCATAAAACGTTTCTCACTCAACCCAATGAATTCCTTGATGCACAATTTAGCATCCCCAATAACCTAATTAAAGCTTTAGATGTTCACATAAAAATCCACTTTGCCGGTCCGAATATATAAATTTTCTTTTCTTTTCCAATCAATTTTTTCTATAGCTATGATTCTCTTTAATGTTGAGATATCACGCTAATTTCTCATATATATATTTTTCTCTTTTTAATGCCCTTGTTGGCAATTTTTAGCTCGAAGCTTCTTTTTCATTCACTATTACCCCGGCAAAGGGTTACAATAAAAATCTGTGAATCATCAACAATATAAAGCACAAAGCACAATTAATAAGCTCAAAAATCCCAACAAAATAACAATTCCCATAATGGTGGACCCACCACCCCAAACTCAATCTCTAAAACAACTGTCTATGCATCGCGATTCGAGTGCGGGTCATATGGAAAAGTACTATAATCTAAAGGGATATGGCTTATAACGTGTTTCAATAAAAAGCTTTAGAAAGGCTAGAAGGGGCTGAGAAGGATATAGCATATAAAATCAAAAATCACAAGGTGAGAAGGTATAAAAAGGCTTCAAGGGCTTCAAATATGAAAGAACCGCCTTAATCACTTTCTACACTATGTAATTTCGTTATTTTCTTACCTTTAGCACTTTCATCAAATGGTTTTTCAACTAGCTTGGATCTCACGGCCTACACACTTCTCAAGGTTCCCTGAGATCGAACATACTTTCTATCGCATTGCTCACTAATCTTTTCTTTACTATCAATGCGTGTTTTCTTGCAAATACTCAAAGCATACAAATGCATAGCTCATAACATATTACTTGCTATCATTAATCTACTATGCTTATGCTTTCAAGCTATTAAACACACTCTACATCTAATTCCCATGTATCAAAAAAAATTTAATTTCTACCTAAAAATAGAAAAATGGAGATGAGAGACAACGAATCCCCACACCCCCAACTCAAAAATGAGTCGTGTCCCCACAACTCGAAAAAGACTCGAAAAACAGAAATTAAAATTAGCAGATAAGCATATTTACTGAAATGGTAAGGAAGAAAGAGAACATACTCTCGAGGCTATTGCCTCGCATCATTGACATCCAAGGTTGGATTTGCTGGACCTTTCGTTAATTGCTCGAGGAGTTTCATGACGTGCACTTGATTAGCGTTGATTTGTGCCACATCATTGACTAAAGAAGTTTGAGCTGCTTTAAATTTCGTTAAACGCTCCTCCATCTTCTCTTGCCAACTTTTCTCCTTTTCTTCTTTCGAGACTTATGTAGAACCCGCTCTTCAAAAGATATCCTTGATCCAAGCATTATCAATATAACTTCTTTAAACTCGAGTTTCTCTTCTTCACCGAATACTACATTCGCTTCTCGCACAAGACACGTGATCATAGTAGGAAATTTAACATTATAAACTGATTTAGGAGAGACCGAAAATCGTATCACCTCCTCATAGATCAACTGTGCCACATCAACTTCTTCTCCTCTCAAAATACAGTCCAAAAGTAGAGCGTACTTCATAGTCACATCCAAAGTTCGTGTGTTTCCAAAGATATTAGGGACAAGGAAATTGTGCCAAATTCTCGCATCCGATTGAAGATATTTGTAAGGCCAAGGTGCCTTCAATTCTCCCTTATGTGATTGCACTTTCTCCTTATCTAATACATGCTCAAAAAGTAATTCCTCATCAAAGAATTTTCGTTTAGCAACCGCTTCTTCAAATTTGCAATAACCTTTCAATTTCTTAAACTTGAAGTGGTTTCTAATCTCCTCAACTGTGAAAGGAACTAGCTTTCCTCTAATCGGAACACAACCTTTACTATCTAGGCTAAAGAGGCCTAAATAGAATTCTAAAACTAACTCATGACATAATTCAGAACGGCTTACCATGAACGTAGACCAACCCAATTTCTCACCAAGCTCTAAGAATCTCGCGTATTCTCCTGTACCAACTTCTTCCTTGAATACTTTCTCATAAGCAAAAGGTAGTTCTTTTAATTGTTTCTTTGCAAAAGTCTTCAAGGCCCTTGAAGTATCCTCTTTCTCTTTGGGTGCAAGACCTTGTGAAGGTTGTGTTTTCTCCTTTGCATAATAGTAAAGCTTTTTACCATTACGATCAAACAAAGGTATTCCACTCTTTTCAACTTTATCTTTACCCTTTGATTTAGAACTAGAACCTTTGTCAATTGATTTCTTCTTGTTTAAATCCAATCCCTTGTTGTTCTTCACCTCCCTCTTGTTGGCTAAAATTGTTGTTCTATTAGTCATCTTCAATTAACCCCCAACTCAAAGCTTTAGCAACCCTTGAAATTTGAACTTGTGAATTAATGGTTGAACAAGCTTGATTTGGCCTAGGATAGGTGAATTGATGATGAATCTCTATGTGGGTGAGGTGGATTTGTAATGGGTTGGCTTGGATTTAATAAATTGTAGGATGAATTTTGAAAATTTGGCTCTTTGATTCTTCAATTTGAATGGATTTGGTGAAGATTGGGTGTTTGATTCTCTCTTGTAATGATGTGGAAAGAAATTTGATGTGTTATTCTTGATGATTGGGTAGTGTTTTGGTGATTGGGGAAGGTTTTGAGGAGCTTCAATGGAGTTAGGAGAGTTTTGGAGAAGAGAAAGAGGCTTAAGGTTTATAAAATTCGGAATAATGAGCTCAATACCTCTTTTATAACTTGAATCCCGTTCTTTTCTCTCTCTGGCGGCTCGTGCGGACCATGGTGCGGACCATGGGGTGTACCGCAGGGTACACCGCGACATCTGATGGTCGAAATGTTTTTACCCACTGGATAAGACCCGTGGTACAACACCGTGGCACGTGTTTTTGCTCTGCGGACCATGGCGCGGTACACCGGAGGGTACCCCGCGCCTTCTGATGTGTTCTCTGTCAAAATACACGTGGTCCTACCCCGTGGCACGTGTTTTTGTCTCGCGGACCATGGCACGATGCACGGGGTAGTCCGCGGGTCAATTTTTTCTCGGTTCTGGACAAGACCCGTGGCTCCACCCGTGGTACGGGTTTTGACCCTGCGAACCAGGGCTGCGGACTAGGGGTAGTCCGCGGGGGTAGTCCGCGCAGGGTATTCCTTCGCTCCGAAAAATTTTCCTCGCGTCCCTAACTCGATTTCTCCAATTCCTACACACCAAAAATACTAATACCTTTCTCAAATATGCATTATCAACTAAAAACAACTAAAATAAACTTAAACTAAAAAACATAAAAGACATGAAAATTAAAAAACTACGGGTTGTCTCCCGTACAACACTTTTGTTTAACGTCTTTCAAAGTTAGACGTGTTACCTCTGTCAAGATTTGCGAATATAGCCACCCCAACAACGAGTAAGGCTATGAACGTCCACTAATCTGCGCTTGACCCCAGTTTTGGGGCGAATTGTTATCACCTTGGCTGACACAACCTTAGTGACAATGAATGGTCCCATCCACGAGTCTTTGAAACTTCGTGGCCTATTCTCGCCTTTGTGAGCTTTCCATAAAACTTCATGGCCAACCCCAAACTCAATGTTTGGCTCAGTATCCACAGGATTTAAGTGGATCTTCTCAGGAGGGACTTTGTGATGTGAAAGGCTGTGGATGACAGGAACTGTGGCATCTAACTTCCTCGGTTTCTTACCCAAGACATAGAAGGTCTCGGATACATTCTTTGCATGAAGGGTAATGGTCCCTTCTTGGAAGTTGATCACACTTTGACTTGTGGCCATGAAAGGCCGTCCAAGTATGATTGGAACCTGCTTATCTGCATCAAACTCAAGAATAACAAAATCAGTAGGGATGGCGATATTAACTGCTCGGACTAAGACGTCCTCCACTGTTCCCCATGTCCTTTTAACTGAGTTGTCATCAAACTGCAACTTCACTGGAGTTTTCTCTGATTTCTGAAGTCCAAGTCTCTCGAACACGGACTTAGGCATAAAATTCACACCAGAACCCACATCGTACATCGCTTTCACCTTGAGCATACCATGTAATTGAATAGGAAGGTTGAAACTTCCCGGATCTTTAAGCTTTGTAGGTAGCTCTCTTTCACTTCTTCTTGAAACCCTCAGGTTCTCTCTTGGGATCTCTACACTCGCCTCTTTCTCAGGAATAACTTGCGTAAACACTTGTTGCGGTGTAAGTCCTCTCTTCGCAATCTCAAGCATTTGGGCGTTGATATTTTCAGGTTGGTATGCCTCTACAAATGTCTCGAGTACAGTGTCATCCTTAGGATTTGTAGCAGGAATAGTTGATGACACTGGTTGAACAATGGGTGGCGATTCCACGTTCTCTTCTTCTTTCTCTTCATGCACAACAGGTGCAACTTCATCTTCTGATCTTTCTTTTGAGGCTTATTCCTCTTTCTCTTTAGCTAGCTCAGTTGCGTAATCCACAACCGATCGAATTTCCTCTTGCATCTTCCTTAGTAGTTGTATAAATTCGGCTTTCTCTTGATCGTCCTCCACATAAACTTCAGAACAGTCAGATTCCACGGGGCTAAATTGGTTGGTTCTTCTTCGGTACTCGGAACTTCCACGGCACTAACGGCAGCATGCGGTACTTCCTCTTTTGCTTCTTCAATGTCAAGGCAAATTGCCTTGCAAGCTTCGAACCCAACATTGTTTTCACCTCCTTCGATTGCCTTTACTTCCTTTCTTTCTACCAAATTTGTTAACACTTCGTTTAATTGTTTTACTTGAGTACCTAATATCTGAAGTATGGCATCGTGTCCTCGGACCTTCTCGTCCTGAGCATTTATAGTCGTGGTCAAACGGTCTAGAGCTTGTGCTATCTGTTGATTATCCATAGATCCTTCTTGACGATACTGAGGTAAAGCTTTCTGATCTAATGAATCGGTATAGGCATCTTGAACTGGTTGTTGAGGGGGAGCAGGTCTATTTTGATGTTGATTTTGGTACTGACCTCTCTGTTGGAAAGAGTTGTTCTGGGGGCGCGGTTGATAATGACCAGGATTAGCGCCCCTTGTGGATTTGAATACTGCATACCCGGATGGTTTCGGTTACCCCATTGATAACCTCCGCGGTTGGATATAAAGTAGACAGATTGCGGATTTGATTCGCACTCTTCCCATGTATGATTGTTAACCCCACATTGTTGACAACCTTGTGCTTCTTGTACCACGTTTGCAGCGGCTAAATTCTTTTCCATTGCTATCTTCAGCTCTTTGATTTGATTTTCTAACGCGGATATTTGAGCTGAGTTCGCAGTTTCTGCATCTAAACGAAGTGTTCCTCGGGTCTTTGCTACAGAAGCTCGCGTTGAAGGCCAACTTCTTTCTTGTTCCATAATATTCTCTAAAACCTCGGAAGCTTCATTGTGATTCATGGATACGAAATTACCCTTTCCAATGTTATCCACCTTCTCTCTACCTCTATCATTAAGACCTTCATAGAACATAGCAAGTTGTAGAGCAGGTGTATAACCATGGAGAGGACATCTAGCTAATTTTTGTTGAAACCTTGTCCATGCTTCTCCCACTGTTTCTCCATATTCTTGGCAAAATCTTGCAAGCTCGGTTTGATCTTTAAGTCTCATGCTCTTCGGATAAAATCGGTTAAAGAATGCGGCTTGAAGTTCTCTCCAAGAATGAATGGTTCCATGTGGTTGTCTTTCTAGCCAATCGCTAGCTCTACCGGTCAAGAAGAACGAAAACATGTGACAATACAGTTGCTCGCGTGTAATGCCAAGAGTAATGTAGGCATCACAAATCTGCATGAACTTCTGAATCGCTCTTACCGGATCTTGAATTGCTGTACCAGTGTAGAGTCCAAAACTTTGAAATTGACTAAGCATACCCGGATCGGGTCTAAATTTGATATTTGGAATCTCTTGAGGGCGGTAACCGATTGGTTGAACATGAAACGGCACATGAAGACCAGGGAGATCTTCCTGTGCCTGATTCTGTTGATTATTAATGTTATTCTGCCCATTACCTCCTCCTACTGGTATTTGTACACCAGGTGGAATAAACGCAGGAGGTCCTCCTGGTGCAAAGTAAACTAACTCCGGATCATTATCTTGTATGTCTGCCATAGCTCTTCTCAAGGCTCTTTCCTCACGAATTCGTTTGTTATAAGATCTGAAGCTCCTCTCAGGCTCCGGTAAAGGAGGCCAAGAATTAAACACTGTGAAACCTGAAAAAGACTAAAGCAAACCACAAGCGTAAATTTGGAAAAATAAAAACTGAAAACTGAAAAACTAAAACTACTACTCGAAATAGATAACCCACACGCTAACGAGACACAAGTCCCCGGCAGCGGCGCCAAAAACTTGGTGTCGCCTAGGGTGTGATAAAATTAATACAAATAAAGCTCAAGAAAACTACGCACTCTCACCCTAGACAGGCACAATACTGCAAGTATTACAGGACGTATGCAAGTTTTAGTTAGTAAGTTGAGTTCGTTCTCAGGGACTTAAGTGTGTTATACGCGTGAGTAGAAATAACGAGTAAAAGTAAATAATTAAAAGACAGAAAATAAAGCAAATAGATTTCGAATTTTAAGAATTAAAACTAATTAAAACTAGAAAAATAAAGACAATAATGTAAAAGATTAAGAATATGAGATGAGAGATATAGCTTAGGTTTTGCTAGTATGCACTAATCCTTCTAATTCTATCTATAAATCTAGTTCATAAGGGAGAATATTAGCTCTTGGTATACTTAGTCAGGATTCTAAATTCCCATACCTTATACCTTGAGAGCGACTAAGGGGGCTACGGCACAACCAAGATGAGGTCTCAAATAGGGTTATCAAACGCCACTAAGGCCCTAAACAGAACACTACAATCATTGGTGATATGGTGATTAAAACAAACCCTAATGACTATCTAGTTAGAATCATGTTTTGTCAGAACTAATATCGACACTAGACATTATGTGGTGGTTCAATAGTTAAACACCCTGTCAAGGAGACCATCTCACTACTATTAAAACAAGCCTAAAGTGATCAGTTCTAGGAAAGACATTAAATCAAAACACATAAGCAAATATAAAGTAAGTAGCTAATATCAGATTAAAACAAATAATTCCCAAAGAAACTTAGATAGAAGAATTAGAATTCATAGATTATACATTATGCAAAACCCAAGCTATGGGGAGTTTAGTTCATACCTGATGGAAATAAACTAAAAGAAATTACAAAAGACATCATCTTGCTCTCTACAATAAACTAAGGAATAATTATAAGGTTTTCCTAAGCAAGGATGATTTACAAGTAATATAAGGGTGTATTTATAGGTGTTTAGAGGACCTAATTCGGTTTCTTGAGGAAGAGATAAAGTATTGGACTCCTAGCCCAACTCAAATTCGTATTGAAATAAAGATAAACACTGCTGGACCGTTTTGAGCATATCTTCTTCGTTATTGGTCGGTTTGAGCTCCATAAGATACCAAAAGAATCGTAACAGAATTATCTTTGTCCTTGTGAAAGGAAATTACCAAAATCGGCCTATTTCTTAGGTAAAATAGCACTTCTTTAGGCGTGTACTGCAGAATCCTAGATTAGGCAGTTTTTCCTTTTCATCTTTTTAGCTTTTGTTTCCTTATCTCCAATTACCATGCTAATATCTTTCCATAAGTTGTTGTCTTTGACTTGGACTATAATTAAGCTCCATAATTATCTTTAAAGCTACACACTAAATAAATAATTAAACCCAATATGCTCTAAAAATAATAATTCAACAAATCAAGACTCAAAATAGGAAAGTGCACTATTTCTCAAGAAAATCGACATTAATGACTTCTAAATCACTAAAAATGATGTCTCATCCTAACATAAATCTATCACAAATGAGGAGACATCACGCGGATAAGAATGTACCCATCATGTTGGGTAGACCATTCTTAGCCACGGGGAATATACTAATAGATGTATGGTGAGTTGATCATGAGGGTCCAAGACGAACATGTACGATTCAATGTGTTCAAGGCTATGAAATATCCAGATACAAAAGATGAATGCCTAAAGATAGATGTCATGAGGAAACTTACGCAAGAGGTTTTCAATGAATCTATCTATGATGACAATTTAACATTAGCCTTGGCACTTGAATCTCCGGAGATATATGACGATTTAGATGACGTAATTGCAGCATTAGACTCAGTCGACGGTAGGCCGAGAGAAATTCAAGAACAACTTCGTGAAGCAGGAGACATTGAACTAAGGAAGAAATGATTTATCATTTGTCCACCTGTTCTCGAAGAGAAACCGCTTCCAGACCATATGCGTTATGCGTACTTAGGTATGAACAACACTTTGCCTGTTATTATGTCTGCTAACCTTTCCGGTCCTCAAGAATATAAGCTACTACGTGTGCTTCGTGCTAACAAAGAAGAAATTGGGAAAATTATTTCCGATATAAAGGGAATTAGTCTTGCCATTTGCAAACATAAGATCATTCTTGAAAAGGAAGGAGGGCAATCAATAGAGGGGCAAGAAGATTTATGCCAGCAAAGAAAGAGATGGTAAGGAAGGAGGTAATTATCTTTCCAATTGCAAGCAGTGATAGGGTAAGTCCAGTGGAATGTGTTTCGAAAAAAAGAAGGTATCACTAGCGTCCTTAATGATCAAGACGAAGCTATTCCATCAAGAACAGTTGTGGGGTGGAGAGAATGCATGGATTAGGTTCTTTCGCATTTTTCTTTCTGTAAAACATGAATTCCTTTAATTTTATTTCTTTAGTTTTTATTTCAATTATGAGCTAAATTTAATTGTACTTGAAAATCTCGAATTGGGTTGAAATTTAACTTTATTAATTTCCGTTTTTCTAATTTGGGATTTCTTAATTTAAATTGAATTCAATATTTTATGTTGGCTTTTATTTTATACTTGATTTATTATCTTTAGAGTCATGAACTAATGATATGTTTTAGTATCTAGGATATTCAATATAGTGGCGTATTGATCACCTTGACGGGGGTTTAGATACAAAACTACGTAATTCCCATTGGTATTCACCAATGACCTTGACAAGCTTGACAAACCAATAGCCAATTCGTTATGTAATTGAATCATCTGAAAGTAGTTTTAATCATCCTGACAGAGTTTAGAATACCGTAGGAGAGCTTTTAGGTCCACCCAGACGGGGGCTAAGAGACTTTAGAGTCTCGACTAGCAGAATTAACAATTCAACCCTTAACAGAAAACATTAATTAAGAAGGTTTAGGTGAAGCCCTAGCGAGACTCAAGTACTACTTCTCTCCTTGCGTCCAACTCTTTTACTTGCATTATTTCTATTTCAGTATAATTAATTTAGTCTTTAATTTATTTTTGCATCTTAGTTCTTAGAACAAAACCCAAACAAACTTTTATATAATTTACTTTTCTGTAATTGCAATTATCTCAGTATTAGATCCACACCTGAGTTGTACCTAATCTGTCCCTGCGAACGAATCTGATTTATCGGTTTATTACTTGGACAACCGTACACTTGCAGTTTGTGAGTCATAATCTTTTACGCATCATTTTATAACACACAAGGACCCATCAGTCATGTCTCCACGACTCAAAATATACTCAATAAATTTCAAAAACAAACACATATATTACAAATAACTAAATAGCAAGAAATAAATAAAACGTACTCTCAAGGCTATTGCCCCGCATCTTCAATACGCAAGGTAGGATCCTTCGTTGTATCGCGATGAATAACTTACATGAGTGAAATGATATGCGCTTGATTTGCTTTTATTTGTTCCACATCGCTTGCCAAGAAAGATTGAGCTGCTTCTACTCAACCAAATATCTCACTTACCCTTTCTTGGAATAGACGAACCGCTTATCTCATATTTGGTTCCTCTTCGATTTTCTTATGAGAAGTCTCTGTGGTTGAAGGATTTTTTGCACTTGCTTCTCTAATAATTGTCTTGATCCACTAATTATTGATGTTGTTGCTTGGTATATACCTAAGTTTCTCATTCTCACCATGATTAACGTTCACTTTCCTCCTCACTAGGCTCTTGATCAATGTTGGGTACTTCAAATTAAACATTGGCTATGGTGCACTTGCGAATCACATTACCACATCAAAGATAACTTGCCCTACATCTATCTCATCCTCTCGTAAAACACAATTCCAGAAAATGTAAAATTTCTTAATTACATTCGAGGTTCAAACGTTCCCAAAAGCAGATTTATGTCTCCCTATTTGTGACATAATAATCTAGGTTCGAGATATTATTTTAGGTGTATTTGATTAATTAATTCTGGATTTTTATCCGTTTTTAAATAATTTCTTTTTTCTTGTCTTGATTTGATGATTTATTAATTGTAGAGCATATTTAGTTTAATTTGTGTGTTAATGTGAAGGTCTTGAGGTTTATGGAATATAATTAGATGTCATATCAATTCTAAGAAGATAAGGAAAGAAGATATGGAAGGGATCAAGATATAAAAGGAAGTAGAGATAAAATAGGAAATGAAAAGTTGTCAAGTAAATTTGAAATTCTACAACTACGTCCACTAAAGTGAAGATAAATTTTAAATTGGCTACGAATTTGGATGAACCTTTAAAAGAGAAAAGATAGATCCTTCCGCTGCGGTCGTTTCGATATCTTTTGGGTGAAAATTGGATTCATAACGAAGGCGATATGATCAAAATAGTGAACAGCGTTTATCCTATCAGATATTTTAGGAAACGAATTTAAATTAGAAAAGGATTCCAATTACTGTCTTCCACTCAAGATTTCGACCTATTGTATTCTTAACACCTATAAATACACCCTCTTATCATTGAAAATAAGTCCTTGCCTAGTCCTTAAGTATTATTCATCATAGAAGTCATCAAGAGAAACAAGTTGACAGTATGTATCTTTATTTTAGTTTACTTCTTTCCAGCATGAACTAAATTTTCCATAACTTGGGTTTTGCATATGTATAATCTTTGATATCTATTTTCTTCTATTCAAGTTTGTTTGAAAAACCTTTTTTAAATTTATTATAGCTTCTTAACCTTTAGAAAAATGTACCTGCAGTACACCAAACCACACCTGCGGTGCACTGCAACCCTAAAAGGCGTCACGGTGGTTAGAGAAATGAGGTTTAATGCCTAAGCAAAGGTGCAATCCAGAGATTTTGAGTGGTATACCGCACGTGTGCTCCAAGAAAACCGTAACACAGTCCAAGAAAACGGTCTAGCAAGAGAGAACCGTATCGCCACTCGCGCTAGACCGTGACGACGGTCCCAAATAGAACTTCCATGCGGTACACTGCATGACCTGTCTGGTGCACCGCGCGACAGAAAACCGTGACAACGGTATGCGAAATCAGGGTCCTTTCTGAGACCCCATAACCTAAACTATTTCATCAATACCATGGAACGGGGTCCAACAGAAGTTGCCTGCGGTGCACCGTACCTCACCCTCAGTACACGGCACGGCGCCGCCAGAGAAAGGGTATGAAGAGAAGGTTAGTTTATACCTACGAAAATCAAAACCTTAAGCCTCTCTTTCTTCCTTAAATCTCTCCCAGCTCCATTAAAGGGTAAAAACTTCAAGAGTGTTCAAAGCTTTGAGTTGAAGGTTAATTGAGATGATGAAAAGAACAGAAACATTATCTAGTGTTAGGGGGATGTAGAAGAATCAAAATAAGGTATTGGGTACTATTGAGAAGAAGAAATTTGAGAAAATTCTAAGTTCTAGTATGAAGAAAAAGGGTAAAATAGGTCAAGAAAATAGAGAAAAGCTAGTTGTGGTAAATTCAAAGATAAAAAATATTACAACATTCAAGGAGAAGACACCACAACCTCTACAAATCGAGATTCTTATGCCCAAGATAAATGAAGCTGCAAATGCCTTGTTAGCTTCCGCAAAAACACATTTACCGGACTTGCCCTTTTCTCATGAGAGAGCATTCGAAAAAGAAGTTGGAGAAAATGATTTAAGAGATTTCTGGAGTTGGGAGATATATTGGGTTGGTCTACATTCATGATAAGACGTTCAAGTTAATGTGTGGAGTAAGTTTCTGAGTTCTATTTAGGCCTCTTTAGCCAAGATAGTGAAGGTCATGTTCCAGTTAGAGGAAAGTTAGTTCCTTTTACAGTTGAAGAGTTCGAAACCACTTCCAGCTCAAGAAATTGGTTAGACCATGTAAGTTTAGAGAAGCGGTGGAAAATATCAAGACTTTCGATTGGAATTAACTTTTTAAGAATGTATTAGATGAAAAAGTGTAAGCACACAAGGGAGAATTGAAGGCACCATGACCTTGCAAATATCTTCAAGAGGATACTAGAGTTTGGCACAATTTCCTCACACCAAAGACCTTTGGAAACACGCGAACTTCAGATGTAACTAAGAGAAACACCATTTTTTTTAATTGTGTTTTAAGAGGGGAAGAAGTAGATGTGGCACAGTTGATCTTTGAGGAGGTGATGCGGTTTTTTGTCTCTCCACTTTTGTTATTTAATGTGAAATATCCTACTATGATGAAGAGAAACTAATGTATAAAGTTAGCAACAATATCGATAATACTTGGATCCAGACAATTTTGAGAGGAGCAGGAATTAAGAAGCCTCCACAAGAAGAATCAAAAGAAGAGGAACTTATTTGGAGAGAAAGGATGGAGGACCGATTGAGTAAAGTTGAAGCAGCTCAAACTTTCTTGGCCGATGATATGGGACAAATCAAAGCTAATCAAGTGCACATCATGTCACTCCTTGACCAATTAAAGCACGATTTAGTGAAAGATCTAGTAAATATTATCTTGGATGGTGATAAAGAGAGGCAATAGTCTCGAGAGTATATTCTCTTTCTTCCTTACCATTTATGTATATGTAAAAAAAATTGATTTTTAATTTCATTATTGAGTTTTTTTCGAGTCATGGGCACACGTCTCATTTTTTAGTTTGGGGTGTGGGGATTCGTTGTCTCTCATCTCCATTTTTATGTGACTTTTCTTTTTTTGGAAGAAACTAAAATTTTTGATACATAGGATGAGATTTAGAGTGTGTTTAATAGCTTGAAAGCATAAACTTAGTAAGTTAATGATATAAATTAGTATGTTTATGAGATGTTTTATTTTGTATGCCTTGAGTGTGAACAAGTTACACACATTGATAGTAAAGAGAATATTAGTAAGCAATGTGGTAGAAGTATGTTTGATCTTAGGGCGCCTTGAGGGGTGTGTAGGTCGTGAGATCCGAGCTAGTTGATAAACCTAGTTAATGAATGTTCTAAAGGTAAGAGAATGACGAAATTGCATAGTTTAGAAAGTGATTAAGGCGGTTCTTTGATAAGCCCCTTATTGCCTTTTAGCTTGTCGTCCATTTATCATATTTACATCCTTCTCAATCCCTTATATCCTTTCCAAAGCCTTTTTATTAGCTATATTATCAGCCATATACTCTTTAGATATAAGGACTTTTCAATATGACCCGCACTTGAAAAGCGATGCATAAAAAAACGTTTTAGAGCTTGAGTTTAGGGTGGTGGGTCCACCATTATGGGAAAAATTATTGGTTGGGAATTTTGAGCTTATGTATGTGTGCTCTATATTTTGATTACGATTTACTATTTATTATATTGTAACCGTTTGTCGGGGTAAAAGTAAATGAAAAAAGTTACCAAAAGAAAAGAAAATATGTTGAGAAAAATAGCAAGATATCTCACATTAAAAAATAGAGTCATAGCTATATTACAAAAGAAAAAAATTGATATAAAAAGATTGAATATGGTTTGGACCGGCAAAAATGAATTTTTATGTGATCATCTTAATGTTTAAGTATTGGGTTCTTGGGGATGCTAATTAGTGCATCAATTAATTGGGTTGAGTGAGAAAGTTTTATGAGAGTAACTCAAGCTCTAGGGAGATTCGTTGATGGCTAGTGAGGAGAGAGCGAAAAGCTCACTCTAAATTATTCAAATATACATATCATACTGATGTCTCCTCATTTGTGATAATAAAATCTATCTCCGAGACATCATTTTAGGCGTATTTATTAGTTTATAGGTCGACTTTAGCTTAATTTCGTGCACTTTCCTATTTTGAGTCTTGATTTAGTAACATAATATTTTTAGAGCATATTGGGTTTAATTGTTTATTTAGTGTGAAGCTTTAAAGATAATTAGGGAGATTAATTAGAGTCCAAGTCAAAGACTACAAGATATGGAAAGAGATAAGCATGGTAATTGAAGATAAAGGAAACAAAAGCTAAAATCATGGAAAAAGAAAAGCTGTCTAAATCTGAATTTCTGCAGCTACGCCTAAATAAGTGGTGATAACTCCAAAACCAAGACGATTTTCGAAGATTCCTTTCATAGGGACGTAGATAATTCTGTGACGATTCTTTTGGTATCTTATGGACCAAAAACCGACCAATAACGACGAAGATATGCTCAAGACAAGTCAGCAATAATTATCTTTATTTCCATACGAATTTGAGTTGGGCTTGGAGTCCATTACTTAACCTCTCCTTCAAGAAACGAATTAGGTCAACCTATACACTATAAATACAGCCTCTTAACACTCTTAAAGGATCCTTGGTGAAACCTTAAACCAAGAGGAAGCTTACAACACAAGAAGGAAGTCTGGAAGGAGCTGTTCATCACAATGTTTTCTTCTACCTCTGAATTTGTAATTTCTTTCTTTTCTTTCATGAACTAAATTTCTTTAGCTTGAGTTTTTAGCATATATGTTTGAACCCTAGTTTTGGTTGACATCTATCTAATTTGGGAATTTTATATTTTAAATTGAATTATAATTTTTATTCTCTCTTTATGTGTTTGGATTTATATTATGTGTTCTTGTGGATCGCAACCATATAGAATGACCATCTAGTAGTTAGGTCACCATTGACAACGGTGTTTAATTACATGTTTAGCACATAACGTCTAGTATTCGGTTTTGATTTGACAAATCAACCTAACTAGATAATCACTATGGTTTAGTACATGTGACTATTTACCAATTGCAGGAACAGTTTGCTTAGGAAGCCTTATTGACACAAGTAAATCCTATTTAAAACTACCTAGTGTAATTGGAACCGATTATTGAAATACTACACAATTCACCCTTACATGTTTAGAACGACAAAACTAGTGGGGATTACATGCTAGTGACTCAAGCTATATTCTCATACTACTTCTTCTTTCGCATTTAATTTTCTGTCTTTAATTTCTCAGTTTTAAATTAATTTAATTAGAAAACCAAATAAATATCTATTGTCTATATTTTTCTTGCGTTCAGTTGTTCTAGCTTTAATTATTTGCACTTGATTTTTGCATAAGATTTCCCTAACCTTCGTAGTCTCTGCGGAACGAATCTTACTTAATCATTAAAACTTGCATACGATCTGTATACTTGCAGAACCGTGCTCAGTCTAGGGTGATTAATTACACTTTATTTATATCATATTTTATCACACCCTAGGCCGCACCACATACCGTCCCTAAGCCAACATTACAGGCTTAAAGACCTTATTATTCTTTTCTATGTAATCTCGAAGTGATTAAACTGGTAGAGAGTAGTTAGATGGATCTTTGGATACTATTGAAGCTCGATGAAACATCTATAGCCTCCTTGGTAAACTAAGTGAAGAACCTCTCCTTCGTGCATAGCAAAGCTAATCCGATCTTCAATTTGAGCCATGTCGATCGTCTGTATGACAAGTGTACAGGTAATTCAGTTTGTAGATATTATTACATAATATTTTCTGAGTAGTTGCTTTGATTTTATTATATATATATTATACTATCTTCTTCCCACTGTGCTTAATTGACTTAGGCGTGTATTTACAGACTTCCTTTTGTTTTTATCT
The DNA here is from genome assembly GCA_029959085.1 of Nemophila menziesii. Classification (NCBI taxonomy): domain Eukaryota; kingdom Viridiplantae; phylum Streptophyta; class Magnoliopsida; order Boraginales; family Hydrophyllaceae; genus Nemophila; species Nemophila menziesii. The sequence continues at coordinate 6,623,307 of JARWIR010000017.1, read as the reverse complement.
TTATTGTATCCGGATGATATAACTTTGAGTTGGGGGTCTTGATGTCTCCCTATATGTGATATAATAATATAGGTTGGAGACATCATTTTAGGTTTATTTGATTAATTAATTATGGATTTTTATCGGTTATTTATTAATTTCTTATCTCTTTTCTTAATTCGAGGATTTATTACTTTTAGAGCATATTTGCTTTAATTTGTGCGTTAATGTGAATCTCTTGAGGTTTATGGAATATAACTAGATGTAAAATCAATTCTAAGAAGATAAGGAAAGAAGACATGTAAGGAATCAAGAGAAAAAATGAAGTAGAGATAAATTAGGAAAGCAAAATCTGCCAAGTAAATCAGAAATTCTGCAACTACGTGCACTAGATGAAAATAACTTCAAATCGGTTGTGAATTTGGATGAGCCTTTAAAATAGAAAAGATAGATCCTTCCACTGTGGTTGTTAGATATATCGTGGGCGAAAATCGGAATAATAACGAAGGAGATATGATCAAAACAGTGAGCAGTGTTAATCCTCTCCAATACTTTAGGAAACGAAATTAAATTTGAAAATGATTCCAATTAATTTCCTTCCACTCAATATTTCGACCTAGGGTCTTCTTAACACCTATAAATACACCCTCTTATCATTAAAAACATGTTTTTGCCTAGTCCTTAATTATTATTCATCATAGAAGTCATCAAGAGAAGCAAGCTGACAGTCTGTATCTTTATTTTAGTTTATTTCTTTCCAGCAGGAACTAAATTTCCAATATCATGGGTTTTGCATGTGTACAATCTTTGATATCTATTTTCTTCTATCTAATTTTGTTTGGTAAAAAACTTTTTAAATTGATTCTAACTTCCACTACAAGAAAACTCCCCATACAATGAAGATGTTAATGACTTTTCCTGATGATTACGTAGTGTCATCTTAGATATTTATGACGCTTTGTCAACCGTCATCTGTGAAGCTGTCATTGTTTATCTATTTTATGACGCCAAAAATAATCGTCACTATTAAATATCTTTCTTGACGAATAAACTATCGTCATCTTAATGATAAAATAACTACGTCTCCTTTCTAGCATCTTTATTTGCATATGGGTAACAATGACACTCATCTAGACCATCATGGTTTTGTTTGAACTTTTTATGACGCTTTAATGTCACCGTCGGATAAAAGATATCTTGAAGATTTATATGTAACCATCACCGTTTAGCAAAAATTTCAACGACGGTGATGTGATAATCGTCACTATTGAATAAGATGTATAACGATGATCATTTAAGAAACATCTTGTTTCATTATCCTATATGTTGACGGTTTAATGATAGTAGTCACCAAAATCTATGAGATATGTGGATGGTTAATATGATAAGTGTCACTACGTTGTCTAATGTATCATGACAATTCGTATGTAGTTGTCATTGTATGCTGAATCATTCATGACAAAATTTTATTATGAGCATCACTTTTAATGGGATTTGTCATTATTATAAAATAATATATAAAAATTGTATATATTATTTAAAATGTAATAATGATAAAAACATAACATATCTTATAATTTAATGAATTCAAAAATTTATTAATTTAATGGATAAATCTCATATAATAAAGTACATACATTAAAAATAGAATGAGTTATAATAAAAATAAATAATAAAGACTAATTAGTTCATATAAATTTTGGACTTTAATTTTAAATAGATATAAGAATCTATATTCATACGACAAACGAAGTTTCTAAACGTCTGAGTTGATCTTTCATCATTTTCAGCTCATGTGTTTTTCACTGTTGTCTTGCATCAATTCTTCAATTTTTTGATGTTGAAGTTGATTTGTAGTCGAATTTTTAGTTCCACTTTTGCTATTTAAGCCAAATTTCTTTAGCATAGTGATCACATTTTGTACACTATCAAAATCGTTTGAATCATCTACACCATATACATTTCTAATTTTCTGCATTTTTTTGTTTTCAGAGTTGCCTACCAAAGAATATACTATAATTGTAAAATAAATAATTTAGACAATCATAAATATAATCTAAAGGTACTAAAATAATTTTATAAACGTACCACAATTTTAGACACTTCATCATTATTCTCGCCTGACTTTTTTATATGAGTCGCTTCATAAAATCCCATGAGACCAACAAAACCACTGTATTCATCCTATAAAGATAGTGATTCAAAATAAATAAATGAATACAAGAACATAAGTTATATTTTTGCATACTACATTGTCACAAATTTGAAAGAGAATATATAAAAATGAACAAATAGCAAAAGAATATATGTAGATGAAACTTAAATCATCAATGTGAATACCATTTTAATACTACTTGAAACAATTATATACAAATATTACGAGTCGATGGGAAAAAAGGATGAAAAAAATTGATTTATATTGTTGCTACCTCCATTTTATCTCGAAGGAAAAAATACAATAAACTATTTTGATCGTTGCTTACATATTAAATATTCAAAATCTCTTTTTTACCCGGTTCCGTCGAGGTTGTAGAGGACGTCATTTGCGTATTATTTTACAGATCGCGATCGTCACTTTCATTATCTTCTTCACAGTTACGAACAAGATTTTTCCCAACAGTATACAATGCTCTTGTTTTTTTGTTACATAGGAGAGCCACTTTGGACTCAAAGTCATTGACTCGATTCAAACCTACACCATTAGATTGGATGACCAAGGCCTTTGCCAGTGATTTAATCCCAACTTGTTATACAATGCTCTTTTGACTCTTCCCATAGTTACAATTTTTTTGAGACAATAAGACTAGTTCTAAATAAAAGTAAAATTTCAAGTTAAAAATAAACTAAAGTGACTTATGTTTTACTATATATATATATATATATATATATATATATATATATATATATATATATATATATATATATATATATATATATATATATATATATATATATTACAATTTCTTATGTATTGTTATTATTTCTCTAATTACAAACTCTATTTTTGTGAATTATATTATTATAGAAAATAAAAAGGAAATTTTCGAATTAGGTGGGAACCAAAAAACAATAATCTAATTTTTTCCCTCCATTATTTTGGTCGATTCACTCAATTTGAAATACTGTTTTCGTTCATAGTTTTTTTCAAAGCATGATACTTTATAAACCTTTTAGTTTAATGTTAAGAAAGCAACCAAATGGAATATTTCGACAACATGAAAATAGCAACCCTTGTTCAAAGAATTTGTCGAGCGTGGAGTGAAGAGGTGTGGAATGTTTGGGTACGCTCAATCAAGTTAGTATTGGGAGAAATGACTAAGGAAAATATAGTCCATTTGGAAATTTATTTGTCAAATACCTCTAACACTAAAGATCAAGACTTTCCATTAGAAGTTTACCCTAAATTAAAGTAGAAAATTGTATAGTAACTGGGAATTGGAAGTCCTATTGAGTGGTGTCAAATACCTTTAACACTAAAGATCAATATAATTACACAAGTAGTGGAACTCCAGTGATTCTTTGAATGTTGGATTATAGAATTATCTTTGGTCGAACCTAATATCCTAAAACTAATAAAAAATCAAGAACCTGAGGAGGTGTGCCTCCAACAATCAATTTAGTATTGACTTATGAAAATATAGTCCATTTGGAAATTGTCAAAGACCTCTAACACTAAAGATCGAAACTTTCCTCTAGAAGGCAACCCTAAATTAAAGTAGAAAGTTGTGTAGTAACTGGGAATTGGAAGACCAATTGAGTGGTGTCAAAGACCTCTAACACTAAAGATCAAGATAAGTACACAAGCAGTGGAACTCCAGTAATTCTATGGATGTTGGACTATAGAATTGTCTTTGGCCGAGCCTAATATCCTGAAACTAGACAATGTTCAAGAACACATGGATCAATTGAGTGGAAAATAAGTTTGGAATGTAAAGCGTTCAAACTATGGTCAACATGTTAAGAATGGTGATATATAGGAGCAATAAATGAGTGGGCTAGTAATGCCATTAACTGAGTAATGTGAATAGTGCTTTATACTTTATAAAATTGAATAACTAATAGTTCTATTATAAATAAGTATTAATAAAAGGATCTTATGAATCACTCGAACTTTTTTTTATAGATTGTCGATCTTAAAATAGCGTTCTAATTTTTTACAAATATGGCGGATAACTATTATTTCATTCCAAAAAAGTATATAACCAGGATTGCTGAAAGATTTTTAGAACAAAAAAGAAAATAAAAAGTAAACGTTGAAATACACTGACACGTAAAAATTAAAAGCCATCTCTTCACATTCGCATTAGAACAAAAAACAAAAATAAATCTCGTCACATTCAGGTCTCACCTTCCCACCAAGCCGCTCTCCTTTACAAGAAAACCGTTGCAAGTCGTGGACCAATATGACGTTGATGTTATGTTATGTCTTTGATTCGTCTGTTTCTTGATCCTTTGGAAATCAAAGTGGCGTGTTCTAAAGATATTTCAACTTATAGTCTTGTTTCTTCTTTTTCGGGGCAGAAAGGACATCTATTACTTCATCTTATCGGAATCTATACACTTCATGTGAAACTTTTATTTTCTATTCTCCATTCTTCAACTTTTTGTAGCATGAATCAGAGTACTCTTCTCATCTATACACTTCAAATTTATGCAGTAATATAGTTGTTAATATTATACTTTGAAAAAAATGAAAAATAAGTATTAGAAAAAAGAATTAAGAATAATTATAAATAAAAAATTCGGTGATGACTGTGTATATTCATCTTATTTGATATTTTTGAAAGACGGATTATCAAGAACTCGTCGAGAATTAGGTTTTTGCAGACGGTTCCTTAAAATCTTGATGAAATCCGTTTAAACAATGACAATTCAAATAAGCGTCATAAAAAAAGTGGAGGTAAAATTTTAAAATGACGGTTGAAACAATTGTCATAAAAAAATCGTCATTGTATGGGGTGTTTTCTTGTAGTGTTATTAACATTTATATTTGTTTTATGTGTTTTGGTTTATTGGTTGTAGTTCTTTATTGTGCAGAAGTATAGATTACCCCATTAATAGCAGTTCGATGTTCAACTGGAAGAGGTGTCTAATTTTTGAAACACCACATAAACATCTAGTGTGCGGTAGTGATCCGGAAGGGCTTGCCTAACTAGATAGTCATTAGAGTTTGAATTTTAATCATTGATCATTGTGCAGGGTCCCCTTACCCAAGTCCCCTGGTAATTGTTAGGTCGCCACATAAGTCCAGCTAGAAGGGGGTTATGAGGAGTATAGAATCCTGGCTACTTACTTTAAGTTCTTTAATTATCATTATTAACTAGTAGAAGAAATAGAAGAATAAGTGCATACAAGCAAACCTAAGCTATATATCTCATCTTAATCTTACATCTTTTATTTCATTGCATTAAATTAATCATTATTCTCCACTATTATTCATATTTACTTTTATTGTTTTTTAATTCATTACTACTAATTCTTACTACTCTTTCTTGCAATCCATTCGTATAACAAACTAAGTCCCTCAGATCGAATCTAACTTATCATTAAAACTTGCGTACAACCTATGATATTTGCAGTGAGTAACGTGATTGGTTCGAGTGATCAGTTGTCCTATTTTTATCTATTATTTTATCACACCCTACCAGCCACCACTGATGGTGTGAGAAAGTGGTGTCATACTTTAGCATCAGGTTGAAGGTACTTGTATGACCATGGCGTCTTACTCTCATTTTTGTTTCTTCACCAAGTATTTACTCAAGAAATAATTGTATAATAGATCCCAATCTAAAGATTTTAATTTTTTGAATTTTAGTTTTTAATTAAATATTATGATACCAAGACAACTTCGTGAAGACTAATTCAGTATTATAGGGCCAATAATGAATTTTTTAGTATGTTTGAAGAGCAAAGTTGATAAATAATTAAATATAGGAGTAAATTTTTTTAAAATAATTTTAGAAATATATATATATATATATACACTAGGTATAAACCCGTGCCTGAAGGCACTCTAAAAATTTAATTTAGAAAAATTAATCAAATATGAAATAATCACATAATTCTCGAGATAAATGAATTTGTATAATCACATTTTTTTCTATGTTCATTTTTTACAAAACAAAAAGACCAATAGCATAAATAACATACTTAATAAAATCAATATAAAGTCAACTAATATTCTTTTGAAAAATTAACATCAAGCAATAATCACTATTTAAAAAATAATCAATCTTCCAATTAATCTTTCAAGTAAAGGTAAAATATAATCTGAAATTTCAAGAAAAAAATCCAGTTAATATATATGTTATTGTATGTCAATCAATTTTTCTTTTTTAAATCAATAAATCAAATTAAGGGGGTGTTTGTTTGCACTTATTGAGATCTGAATCTGATTCATTAAGACACTGAATCAATCTGACTGTTTGTTTTTCCTAACCAATTCAGGTCTGAATGGCTCTTAACTGGTCTGTTTCATTAAGATTTTAAACTATGGCTGAATCATTCAAACATTACCTCTTAATATAATAAATTTTATTCAGCTGTTCATTCCGTATTCAACACTTATTGCTTAAAAAAATAAACGACGCCTAAGGCATATGTCAATCTAAAAATTAAGTAGATACGTGTTATTTTGGAGATCTTTACTAAAGCTTTAGAACATTCAAAAAAAATCTTTAGTAAAATGAGGATACATGTAATTTTGGAGATCTTTACTTAATCATTAACCACTAAACAAAATAAAAATTATTCATATATCTATGTTTAGAAAGGTAGAATTGTCACTATACAAAATGATATATGTAATTTAGTGAAACATGGGCATTCGACATCGAAAGCCCAAATTGTGCATTAATAGCAATTGAGTATCACAAATTTGATATCGTTGCCATATGGATACTACAAATATTGAATTTTAATATACTAAAAAACTAATTATCTTAAAAGATAATTAATAGTAAATTTTTTGTTAATCATACACATCCTTTAAGTAACAAAATAAAACAACATAAACCACTGGGACTAGCTCAGTGGCTAGGACCCTGTCTCTCAACTAGGAGGTACAGGGTTCGAATCCCCTCAGCCGTGTTATTTCTTGAGCCCTTAAAGGGGGTAAGCAAGGGGTGCATGGTTCGAGTCTCCTCCCTGAACATGGGTAACCTAGTTCTGATTAAGTGGGAGTATGCATGAGGAGGCGTGTATATTTCCTATGGGATTAGTCGTGGTGCGCGTAAACTGGCCCGGACACCCATACATCGAAAAAAAAAAAAAAAAAAAAAAAAACAACATATTATATGTCATCTTTTGTAAGAAAAAAAAGTCAGTTTTGTAACGTTAGCTTTAAAATGTTACCTCAATTCCAAAAATATAATTTATATCTTTTAAATTTTTTTGTTTCATAAATAGTATATATGCCCATGTAACCTTCTTAAAATATACATCATAACTAATAGATAGAAAATATATATTATATAACAAATTTTTAAATAAAAGATAATTTTTCTTGGTGTATCACCATTTTATCTAGTTTCTCAATGTTTGCTTTGATAGTAATCATATTATTCTAAACCCGTAATATTTGCATCAATAAATGCATATGCCCCTCAACAATCGAACATAATTTCAGACCCCAAAGCTTTCAAGTTCTCAAACAGTAGAAAATACAGTTTCATGAACTACATAATTTTTTTTATCAAACATGAACGAAAGAATAGACGGTCAAATATATGCATTAATTATTAACATGACAACAATTAACGGATACCATAAAAAAGTTAAAAGAAAAAAATCAAACTGAATATAATTTTAAGATAATTTTGTAACATTATTGATTTGCATAGTAGGAATCATGTACATACACATTGTTTCACATGATGACTAAAATAAAGCACTTGTGACCATTATTCCAACAAAATCATATGGATATACTTGTAAAGACCCAAAGTGATTAGGCTTGGTTCAGACAAGATAACCAGAAGTGGTGCTACCGACGCCATCTATTCAACTGAGTATGATGTCGGCTTTTCAAAAGCATCCAAACAAAAAACTATTGAAATAATAGATCTATTAACATGAGACATAACTTCCTCGATAAAAAACAGTAACACGACAAATATGTGAAATACTTTTCTCTGTTTTTGTCACTTCTTGACCTATTTCTTGATCTCGTGGTGTTCACAGATTCAACTGTTGTCATAGAGACTATAACCTTGACATCAGTATTTAATATTTAAAGGTGTCATATGTAAAATAATAAATCATTCACAATCTAATATGAAAAGAAGAATGAAACTATAATGACTTACATCATTTTATCTATTATGAAGATGAAGGAAATGAAATTGAAACACAACGCGACAAAATATCTATATAGTAGGAACGATAATCGAATACAAATGAATAATGGAATTGCTAGAATCTGTCCTTGTTGATTTTTAACCTTTTGGTTTACAACAAAACAAAGGAATTGCTAGAAACATATAAGAAAATGATAAATGAATCAAACTCTATCAGGTAAAGAGTCACTTTAAAAATTATAAAATGAAAGGATACTAAAAAACAGTCATCAAGACATAAGATTGAGAAAAAAATGCAGATCATTTGCTTGAGAGAGTGCATCAACATAGTTCATTAGACTGTTTTAAAGAGACGGAAAGAAGAAGACGATTTCAAATAAAATACACATATGCATACAGAGTCCTAGAAACTACAAAGGACATCATAGAGATTAAAAGATTAAAATTTGCAATACAAAGACACAATCAGTAATTGTCAAGAAAAGAGGGTGGGAAAATGAGTAAAATATTGTTACAAATGAGTAAAGGATTGTTCTCCATTCCAGTATAGCATGACATACGCCAACATCCTGGAAATGAGACAAACCATATCCAGGATGAAAGTTATTGCCAAGCCGGGTTGATGGTGGAGACTGGTCCCCGGTGGCGGCAGGGGCTTGATGGGAAGGCGAGTGTTTCCAAGCTGACGATTCGTGGGAAGGTCCGTTGATGATGGTGAGTGCGAAGAGATTTCTTTTTGGTTTGAGACATGAGCGTGAAGAGAATTTTTTTTGTTTTTTGTTCCAATTCAACTAAGAGAGAGAGAGAGAGAATACGACTTTCCTTTTGTTTTTCAAAAAATTTGAAAAGATATAAAATTGTGGAAATTTGTTATAATAATATAATATTAAAAATAAAATAGAATTATAATAAAAAGGCCCACATCTAATCTAAGGGATGAAAAATATAGAGTGGATATCAAGACATTTTAAACTGTCGATCGAATTTAAACAATCTGGACCATTAATTAGAATTGATCTAAATGCCGAAAATGATTGGAAAATAATCCGACGGCTAGAAAATATGGAGGAAAACAGGAGACATTTCGGGCCGTTGGCCCTTCTCCAATATTATATAGATATATTAACACAATACCTCTAACCTAAATGTGCCACTATAAACTGAACATTATTAGTTCGCAGTACTTCCACAAAAACTCTAAACTGCCTACCTTCACGATCGTCTTTATATTCACTCATTCACACCATCAGATAATTTTAAATTCAAGACTACGTATTATATAAAAGGAATTGCGGAATAACAAAGAAAATGCACACAATCAGTTCAATCTCTCGATTAAAATTTTTATGGTAAGTATTATTTCTTGAGAATTTTATTTTGACAGGAAAAAGAATAACTAGTCCTCTTGCTTCATTTCCGAAAAGGCTCATAAATTTGAGTAATAATTTAATTAATCTGGTTAATGGAATAATTATGTGTTTAGTCCTTCTATTATGTGAATATTACACATATATTCATGTGTTTTAAGAATATAGTACTCCTCTGTGGAGCCAATATATGTTATTTGGGTGCGAACGGGGTTGGGGGTAGCTCCCCCAATTTTTGAGTTTATTGCATATAGGTCCTTTAATTATGAAAAATATACTATATTTTTGTATAATATGAAAATTTCTATTATATGACTCACTACTATTTTTAATAATTTACAATACAAATCCATATATTATACAAAATAACCTATATATATCGGGGTAGTCATGCACCCATCTGGCTTTGTCCATAATTACTACTTTCCCAAATCAAGATAATTAGTCCCTACTTAATATTTTAACTCAATGTATACTAAGACTATGTAAATTGATTGTCTCAAAGTGAACAAATAATATTTGTATAATACTGCATAACATATAAAATTATTGATCATCTCGTATATGTCATTTGTATATACACAAAGACACGTGACAAAATTCTAGATCTCTATAAGATACTTAGGTACCAAATAAATGAAAATGAATGTAAATTTATCTTATTTAGATGCTGAGTTGCTTTTGTCAAAAGGAAAATCGCTGAATATTTGAATATAAAATGTTTAAACAGGTTTATGTCTAGATGTTGATGCGATTTAGAGAAAAAGAAAAGATCGATTACCATTGCATTTCATAAAAAGGTAATACATAGAGTAAATTAATTTATTTTTGTGTAATCTATAGTTTAAATTACTGAAATCTGTGTATTTTAACATTAACAGAGTCCTCATCGTCATCGTTATCATTGCTATTATGGACGATGTTGGAGACAGATTTTAGAATGTCATCTGGAAGCGGCAAATTACGCGACATGTAATTGAGTGCGCAAATTATAGTCTTTGCCTGCTCAATTTCATCTTCTTGCATCCGCGTTTGAGTTTCAGATGGTACGAACTCGAGTTCAGGGATGTCATAGATGGCGGATCGGTTGTGGCTTCGACTGCCGACCTGAGCCACCATGCTAACGGTTAATCGGTTGGGAGCGAAGATGAGTGTGTTATGAAATTTCAACTCCTTTTTGTAATTCTTTTTTATTATTTAAAAACTAATGATGTGTCTCTCTCTCTCTTTATTTTTTGATATTTTTCTTTTTGTTTCAAATACTACTATTTAAATAAAACGTTATTACAGATTAGCCAATTTTTGAAGAAAATGTTTTGTTTTTTATTATTCCAGCTAGCCTACTTGGGTACGTGTGTAAAACATGAGCCTTCCATATTGACATTCAACTTATGTTTCGTTACCCCATCAGCTAGTATATTTCCTATTTCGATTGACCCACCAAAAAATAGGATTACAAGTTTCAGCTACAAAATAAATACTCTGAATAATATTAAAAAATTATGGGACTAAAATTAAACTGCTTCTTCTCTAATAGTTGCATGACTTTAAGGAAATCACTCTCAATTATCACCCTTGATTCTCGCTAGTCCCGAGCAATAATGCAAGCCTTTAAGATGCCTAAAACCTCAGCTTCTAGAGGAGTTTCAGCAGCTATTCCCACGCTTTGCGATCCCATACCTTCCCTGTAAAGTCTCTGGTTACACAAGCAATAGAGGTTTTATCATTACACATCGCCGTGTCAAAATTTGTTTTTATAAAGTTTGTTGGTGGAGGAATCAACTATTGTTACTATTATTAATATCTTTATTACCATTCATCTAATTCTCATCAACCCTTCCCTCAATAAGGGACTTTGTATCTTTAGAATATGCATTTTTCTTATCCCTCAGAACTTTATGAACATCATTAGGATAATTGTATTTTCGTATTCCTTCCATTCTTTAATAGCATTCTCAATAGTAAGTAAACGGTCCAACTTTCTATTTTGAACTTGTACCCATTCCTTCCTTTCCATATATGCTACATCAGTGTGCATAGTTGTTCCATAAGGAATATATTATTAGGGTTTAGATACTTACCTTTTTCAACTAAACTTGTCATCCAAGTATCCACATTGGAGGAGTACTGGTTTCTAGTTAGTAAGCAAAAGGGAGAAGCAAACCACACGACTCTCACCCATTCACATTCTAATAACATGTCTTCAGTCTTTTCAATTTTGTTATTATAAAGATCACAAATTGGATTTTTATGACTTTTTTTGTAAACATTTTCATTTGTAGGGAGAAGATTTCTAAGCACTCTCCATATAAAGTTTCTTATCTTAGGAGCTATATTGAGGTTCCATATCATTTTCTATATCAGAGGTGAAATAATATGGAAGACTTAGTCTTATTGTTGCTTTTAGAGAACTCCTCCTTCTTTTTATTATTTTTTAAAATTTGTTAACATTTCTTAACTGAATATACCCCCTTCTTTACCATTTACCTAGTAAGGTATATCTTTACCATCTAAGCGAGGTATTAAAGTATTTAAAATAGTACTAGCCACTTCCTTAGTGTAAGCACTTTTAACTAAATTTATATTCCATTTTCTTTAACTATTTATCATAAGGTCAATTACTCTTCTCAAATCATCTCTATTAGGTTTAATAATCTCATTATAGTTACTAATCCACTTATCAATGTGTAGATTTATATTATAACCATTTCCCACTAATCACTTTATATCAGTTTTCATAACTTCTCTTCCACTAATAAGGCTTTTCCATCCCAGGAGGGTGTACTACCTAACTTAGCCTCTAAGAAAGAGCAAAGGGGAATGTATTAAACTTTTAACACTTTACATAGAAGTGTATCAGTTTTATTACACAAATTCCAAGCTTGTTTTCCTAGCATAGCTATGTTCATGAGTTTGAGGACTGTGAATCCTAGTCCACCAGTAGTTTTATTCTTAGTAATTATTTCCCAGCTTTCCCAATGAATTTTCTTGTTTCCTTTACTACCCCACAATTTTTTTTCTATTTGGGACGAAATAAAATCACAAACTCTTTTAGGGATTAAATAGGAAGACATGAAGTATATTTGGAGGCTCTGCAAAACAGCTTTGATTAGTATTTCCTTACCAGCTTGAGATAAATATAAGTTTTTCCAGTTTTGAGTTCTTTTTAATGTTCTTTCTACCATAAGGTTAAGGTCTTTTACCTATGATCTACCCCACTCAGTGGGAAGACCCAGGTAATTACCTAGATTTTTCGTAATTGGCGTCTTTAACTTATAAGCCATGATACAATGGATAAAACTAGGTTTATTGGGGCTAAACATCACCCCGTATTTATTAAGATTTAGCTTCATGCCATTAGCAAAACAATATTTATTAATAATATCATTAAAACCCTTTATTTCTTGGTAATTTGCTTTCATGAAAAATATACAATCATCGGCAAATAAAAGGTGAGTAACACTAGGTGTGACTTTAGCTATTTTAATACAATTCATAACATTATTGTATTTTTTATCTTTGATAAGTATAGAAAGCATTTGCGTAATACAAAAGAGGAAAGGAGATAAGGGGTCTCCCTGCTTCAACCCTCTTTGAGGTTTATCTATTTTCGTAGGTGTCCCACTAATTTAGAATAGAGTAGCTAACTGAGTTAACACATCTCATGATTTTACTAACCCAATTTTTATTAAAACCCATTCTATTCATCATATCTTCCAGAAAATCCCATTCTATAATTTCATATGCCTTTTGAATATCTTCTTCAATAGTCATATAGTGTGTTTTAGTTTGTCTTTGTTCTTTAATATAGTTAATAACCTCATGTGCAACCATAGTGTTGTCTTGTATGTGCCTTACTTGTATGAATGCTGATTGATTTTCATCTATAAGAGCATTGATAACCGGTTGCAATCTATTATCAAGAACTTTAGCTATGATTTTATAAATGACATTAGAGCAACTAATTGGTCTAATCTGTTCAATATTAATAGGGTTAGGGATTCATTGTATTAATGAGATAAATGTATGGTTTATCTTTTCTAAACTTCCCTCGTTATACAAAATATTATCGATAGGTCTAATAACCTCCAATATAATAAATTTCCAAAATTTTTAAAGAAGAAACAGGGTAGTCATCCGGTCTAGGGGACTTATTAGCACCCAATTCCAAAATGGCTTTGCTAATTTCCTCCACTTGAAGAGGGTGATTTAGTCTATTATTCACATTCTCATCAACCACTAGTGTAATGAGTTTTGATATAGAGCTAAAATCCCTCTTTCCTACTGTTTCAAAAATGTGGTTAAAATAACTATTTATTTCCTCTTTTATATCATTAAAATCTTCTATCCAAGTACCATCTTTTTTAGTAATTCTAAGTATTCTATTAGCTTTCCTTCTTTCCTTAGTGAAAGCATGATTAAAGGAGGTATTTTTATCACCTATTTTGAGCCAAAAGATCCTAGACCTTGAATCCAAAAAGTCCTTTTCTTTTTCCATAAATCTTCAATTTTCTTAATAGTATCGTTATACTCATCCTAGTTTGAAGTGTTTGGATCATTATAAATCATTTCCAATTTTTTCATATGAGTATGAATAGTTTCCTAGTGTTTTTAAATTTAATTATACTCCAAACAGTTAATAACCTTCTACACTTCCTAAGCTTATAGTTTATGGCATCTCTATTGAGACCATGATTATATTCTTTACTCTCCCACAATTTTTTAATGATTTCTAAGTATTCAGCTTCCTCAGTCCAATTATTCTCAAAATAGAATATCCTATCTTTGTTAATATGAGTTTCTTTCATAAATAAAACTTGGGGGAGTGGTCTGATCCTACTGCAGGTAGGAGGGCTACCCAGACTGTAGGATAACAATTACCACATTTCTCAATATAGAATGCTATGTCAATTAGAGTTTTAATCATTTCTCCATCAGTTATTTTATTAGACTAGGATTATTTACACCGTTTTTGAACAATTTCTTCTAATTTTTTGTGTTCCATTAAACTATTTCATAGCCTTATTATAAGCACAGACTCCCCTTTTTTCTATGATATGTTTCTTATGTTGCTAAAGTGTCCAAAAAGGTTCCAAGGTTCATTGTTAGCAGGACATCAGCTACTATAGAGGTCAATACAAGCTTCTATAAATTTATCATAGGTGCACCATAAACAAATGTTGTATAAAATTTATTACTTCCATCTTTTATTAGACAATGAATGTGATTAGTGGATTTACCAATTATGGTGATATATGTATTATCCTTAATGAAAATCGTTACCCCCTATCCCCACTAAGGCCAATAGGTTCAACTGTTTCAACTAGCTTCATATGAATTATTTTTTCTAATCTTTTAACTGAAGTATAGACATTCTTACTTTCTGAAAGAAAAAGTACCCGAGTCTGGTATTTGTTTACAATACCAGTTAGGGTCTAGACTGGAAAGGTTGTGCCAATACCTTGACAGTTTCAGGTTGTTTGTATCATTGAACTTATTGGGGTTGATCAAGTTCAACCCCGCATTCCTCTTGAGCAATAGCCTCTAAACCTTCCAAATCACCCATACCCATAGTTTCAACCATATACACACCCTTTTTACTTGTATCCTCCGATTGCGATTCCTATGTTGTAATTGCACTTGGGATGTTACTTAGCTTTCTAGAGGCCCATATCGATTTTTCCTCTTTACATTGACTTGTGTTGAGCAATTTTGTGTAACTTTATTACTCTTAGCCTTCACTGATTGTCTACCAATCGTATATCCATTTTGTCTTTTGTAAGTGTTGATCATAATAACTTCTTTACTAGAAGAGCATTCCTTGAACAGTTTGTAAGTGGTTGAAGATGAAGTGAATTTGTGAGGTACCGTATGTTTAGGGGTGGTGAAAGCATCAGATATGGTTATGAGGGTTTATTTGTTTGGTGAAATTTGGGGAATTTGATTTGTTAGGGTTGAGAGGATTTGGGGGTCGGAGTTTAGATACCGATTTGTTATGTGTTGAACGAGATATTGATGGTATTTTAGTAGTAGGGCTATTATTATCTGGGCTAGTATTTTTAACTGATTAGGCAAATAAGACGTATGTGCTTTTTGTAGCTGGGTTTGGGCTTTCAAAACTTCAAATAAAATATTAGAGACTTGGGTTGGTGGTGTATTAAATTTATTAAGCATTTCCTCTGTTAACGTGGCAAGATTATCTTCTTTTTCAAAATAAATATTATTTTTCAACTCGTTCTCTTTCTTCTCCCTATCAGACAAAATACATGTTCCACCATAGACGTCCTTTCTCTTCTCTTTCATTTTCCGTATCTAGTCCTTTAATATCACCATTATCTTTCTTCGTACTAAATTCAAAAATAGCTCTAGTACTATTAATGTCATTTTCTATTCTGTTACCGAGTCCTCTAAAGAGAGTAAGAGGTGAGTCTAACCGGGTTGCACTCGTATTGTTTCTTATTGTCTTATACGTTGGCTTGAGGTTTACACCATTCAAGGTATTTTATACCGCTTTTTTAATCATGATAGGTTGAGTTGGGCCCCTTTCTTTTTTATCTCTAATGAACTCTATTTTTGCGGGTTCTAAACCCCCGTTTTCATATATACATGGACTAATATTGTGCTTTTGGAGAAAAGAAAGACTAATATTGTGCTTGACCAAAAATAAAAAAAGACTACAGTATATTGATGCATTTTTATTTCTCTAGTCAAATATATTAATGCCTTTGACTAACAAGAAGAAATTTATGTATAACAAGTGTACACTTTTAATAATGCCATTGATGTCTTATACTGCCTAGCGTATCTTTTATTCGATTTATAACTTTTAGAGGAAAAAAATATATTTCAACGTGGTTCACCTTAAAATATAAAAAAATTGATTAGATAAAAAGTTATATTAAAATAAAGGAGAAATTGTACACTATACAAAAAGTTACCTACCAAGGACCGAATTTTAAGGTAGCAACAAGTTATACACTATCAACTATCTCATTCTATACAAGGTAAAACCCCATGATGAGGGAACAAAAGAAATAAAACATATTTTGGTTGTATAAGATGTTCGACCATCATACATTAACAATTTGGTGATTTCGGAGAAGATGTTTATGTGAAAGAGGATTCTTAATGGACATGAAATACGATATGGTTTTTTGACAAAAAAAAGTTTGACAAAAAAAAAAAGATGATTTGGCATATTGTAAATATTATAGAGATAGATATGTGATTCAATTGTTAGATAGATAGATATTAAGGGTAAGCACGGTTAGGTTCGACTTGATTTTTTTCCATAACCGAAACCAAAATCGAATGATTCAGTTTTAGAGGTACTGGTGCCAAACAGAACGGTTTTTATCGGTTCGGTTTTTGGTTCAGTTCGATATTTTCCGGTTTTGCTATGTGTTTAATTCAATAGTTGGATAAATTTTAAGGGCGTTTACATGAAACATTTTATTTTCTAACAAATCCATATATGAAGTGTTTGATTTTCATGTTATTGACTCATGTAAGAAAATTGCATTTTTGGAATTCAAATACTATACATTAATCGTAAATAAATAATTCAAGAGAAATATGCTTTACCTTCAACGCATTACAATAAATGAAGGATCTTTTAAATTATATCGACTAATTACTTGTGTAAAAATATGTTGCAAATTACGACGTTTTAATGGAGGGTGCATGTCATATATGAGCATTTTTGTTTTTAATTACTCCATTTTCTATTCCATTGTTATAATCTTCAAAAATACAAATTAAATTCAAGAATGCATTAGTTTTTGTATTTTTTTTGTTCGGTTTAGCATAGGAAAACCAACTGAACCGAACTTTATTGGTTTTCTAAAGCTTATATCGAATCGTACAGTTTTGTGGGTTATCGGTTTTTCGATTTTTAAGATTGGTTCGGGTTTTTGATTTTGTTTTGCTCACCCTAATATATATGGGATGGATTAGTTGAACAAATCGGGGGATGATACAAAATTACATAATGGTAAGTGGTCTCAGGTTGATTAGAATCAGACGAAAAGTAATATAAAATATATACATAGGTAAAATTTAATTTTTTATAAGCTCTAATACGAATATTCTATGTTGGTTAGATTTTTTTAATTATTTCTTTTTCTTATTTTTCAAGTTGTCTTTTAGTTTACTACCTTACCATGTAAGCAACCTTATTGTGGTGTTATCTTACTAATTAAGTTGTTGTTGTTTTAATTCTCATCCATGTTGGTGGTGTTTGATAAACATGATCTCATTGTGGTGTTATATCAAGGATTAAGTTGTTGGGTTTTTATTTCTCATCCTTGTTGGTGGTGTTTGATAACCCTGATCTCGTATGTGACTGTTATTCTCTCATAAACCAAGTTCTCTTTGTTTATGTTTCAAGGGTTGATAGGTTAATGTGATGATCCATCATAGTATGCTTGCATATAATGTTTTAATATCTTCAAGTTTGCTTGTTGCACTGACTTCACGTCTTTAATATATATTGTTAGTTATTATTTATGCTTTTTATCTATCTAAAGTTGTATGGATGTGTATAGATATGTGTATCTAGGCTATCTGGTATTAAGGCTTAATTAATATTAGAAATCATATAGTATTTCTCAATATGAAATCATTTGATCTCTTCATAAACAATTTTCGTCCTATTGGTGAATTTATTTCACAATATAAAGTCTAACCTGTCTTGACAGCCATTAGTAATTAGTTATCACATTAATGAAAAGATTTGAATATATTTCACGTGTGTTGCACCCAACCAATGGAGAGCTTTATATCATTAGTTCTCTCAGATTTAGTTGAGTAATTAAGTAATAAAAAAACTAGATGACAATTTTTAAAATTGGAAAATGCTGGAAAATTTGAGAGGACACCAGAGGAACACCATGAGAAGGTGGGTGGTGGGTGCGAAAGTAAAGGAACCACAATCATCGCAAGTGTACGGTTGTCCAAGTAATATTCGATAAATCGAGTTCGTTCGCAGGGACGGATTAGGCACAACTCATGTATTAATCAAAAAGTACGAGTAATTGCTTAACAGGAAAATAAAATAAATATTTTTGTTTAGTTTTTATAAATTAAAAAGATGCAAATAAATTAAAGACTAAATTAATTAACTAGAAATCAAATAAAGCAAGTAAAAGAGAATTAAACTTCAGATGAGAAAGAGTACTTGATCCTCGCAAGGGTTTCACCTAACCTATCTAATTCATGCTTCTGTTTAAGGGCTAAACTGGTATTATTGTGCTAGTCGGGACTCTAATATCTCCTAGCCCCCGTCAGGTTGGACCTAAGAGCTATCCTACGGTATTACAAACCCCGTCAGGGTGAATATAAGCTACTTTCAGATGAATAATAATTTACTTCATTGGCTGCATGGTTAGTTAAGCCTGTCAAGGTCAATAACGGATACTAAACGTCTATTATCTAAGTCTGTAATTAAACCCCCCGTCAAGGTGATCCATATGCCACTATATGGAATAGCCTAATTACTATGAGCTAAGTTTGATTCATGACTTCAAAATTAGTAATTAAAACAAAATAATAGTCAACACAAAATACCTAGTCTAATTTAAACTATTAAATCCCAAATTCAGAAAACATAAATTAAACAGAATTAAATTCAACCCATATAGCGATTCTCAAGTATTAAAGAAATTAGTTCATAACGGAATGAAAAACTGAAATTAAAATAAAGGAATTCATAGTTTTGGATTACATAAAGAAAATAAAGAACCTAAAGTTTAAGATGACTGATGATGGAAGAACAGGACTCCTCCAGCACTAGCTTCTCCTTGCCTCCTTGCTCTGACTTGAAAACCTTAAGCCTCTTGTGTAATTCTCTGAAGTGTGTGAAAGTAGGAGGTTAAGGGGTGTATTTATAGGTGTTGGAGGACTCTAGGTCGAATTTGCTTGGAGTGGAAGACAAGTCAAAGACTCTTGAATTCGTAGCTCTAAATTCTAGTTAAGGTAAGATTCTTCTGCTGATTTGATTTGGTCATATCTTTTTCAATACTTATCCGTTTGAGAAGTTCCAATATATGAAACTGCTTGTCTTGGAAAGAGCTTTCTATTGCTGCATACCACTCGTCCAGAATCCTAGCCAATCTTTAATTATGATTTAATCTTTAAAACATGGCTGGAATTTCATATTTCAAAAGGCAGCTTTATCTTTTCCTTCTTTGAATAAATCTTTCCTAAATCTTCTTATTTCCATGTAAATCTTCTTTCCTTTAATCCTTATCTTGACTTGGTCTCTAAGTAATTACAATTTATCTCTTAAAGATTCACATTAAATAAATAATTAAACCGCATATGCTTAAAAAGAATAAATCAAGAAATCAGGAAATCGAAATAGGAAAGTGTACTCTAAAAATAGAAACTCGACTAAAAACCATTTCCTAACACTCTAAAATACAATAAGACTTTATTCTCACTTTTTCTCCTTGGATTGGTCTTTCATGAGATTCAAGAACCGATTAACTTTGCATTAAAAATAGTCAAATTTAGGCACAAAAGCTCAGCTTCTGCAAATAGTTAATTTCCAAGGGGAGAAAGTGTAATATGATCAATTAAGTCTAAAAGTCTATCAAATAAGTCATTTATTCACCTAAAAGGATGTCTCCAAGGGGCTAATAATTAGAACAAATCGGGAGACATCAGTGGGCGAAAGTGGAGGACGTGGAGGATAAGAGAGACATGGTAAAGAATCAAGAAAAAGGCAAAGAAGTCTAAGGAAAACTATGAAGCCCTTAGAGAAAGAGGAAAGCCTAACATTTATTTACTAAAATTCTCTTTCATTTACTCTATAAATGAATAGTCAATAAGTTGCCTTAAATAACTAATATCTCCTATTGTAAGTGAAAATAATTTAGAGATATTATTTAGTTGTGGTTTTTGGTTATTTATCATCTATTTAGGAGAAAATACATTTTGAAGTGCATTTATCATAAATTCGATTATTATTAGTGTTTTTCAGATTTTTCAGATTTTTTGTACATATTGAACACAAGATGACGATGACAGGAATTGGGAATAATTTATGGACTTAAGAGAAAAAAAATCTAGGAAAATTCCCAAGTACATCCCCAGGAGCTTAGGCCAAAGAACATCACTCATAGACATATACAAACAAAATATGGAAAATAGTTGTAACATTGTATCCTACTACTCAACTAGGCGACATGTTGGTGACCAGCAAATGCATAAGTGACAATGTCGCCAACTCATTACATATTTCTATTCATGACACCATACGGGAAGGAAATTACAGTGCACACATCGCCTATCATCAACTCAGTGAGCAATAGGCTATCAAATGGACTAGAAGTCAAATAGTTTGGTTGTTGCCTACTTTAACTCGGTAACAACTCATGGAGGTTCAACTTCAAACACAAACAGTAAAGGCATCACCTAATCCACAAATCGATGTTAAGTAAACGACCTTATACGTAGACCAGTTGCAACAAAGTTGGGATTTGATATACTTCCTAAGCGTGACTGCTTTTTTGATCTATAGTAATACACTGTTTGTTGGATAATATTTGAGGGGCAGCCTTTGCTGAAACAGATTGTTGACCTTTTCAAATTAACCCTCTTCCACAAGAATTAAGGATATCTCTCAATAATATTTTTTAATGTGTTGATTTCGTCATTGTTGATGGAAACAAAGAATAATGGATTGTCTAGAACAATAAAAATGTGAGTAACTGACATTATCTAATAATTTTTAAATCTGTAAATGCACCATCTATGCATTGCTAGTTAATAATACCCATTAGTGCTTCTGTAAGAATACATAACAAAAATGGGGATATTGGATCACCTTGTCTCAAACCTCTAGATGGTGTGAAAGGTCCCAATAATGACCCATTAAAATTCACTTGACATATGATTTTGACACATCCAACTTAAATGTTGCATACTGTTTATTACTTATTTCTATTTTATGCACAAAGCGTGAAATTTCATGGCCCGTGATGATGTTGTCACGTATAATTATGCCTTTCATACACGCCGACTAAATTGGAGTAGTAATCTCATTCATAAAGCTTTGTAATCTCAATCTCAGGATCTTAAAATAAACTTATACGCAAAATTTGCCCATGAGATTGATTTGAAGTCATCACCTGTCTCTAG
This sequence comes from Nemophila menziesii, assembly GCA_029959085.1. NCBI lineage: Eukaryota > Viridiplantae > Streptophyta > Magnoliopsida > Boraginales > Hydrophyllaceae > Nemophila > Nemophila menziesii. The sequence continues at coordinate 6,601,520 of JARWIR010000017.1, read as the reverse complement.
AGAGACACCTTTCATAATCAAAGAGATCAAGATATAGTTCAATCCTTCCAACTAAATATTATTCGCAAAAAAATCTTTTACCAATTCAAAGACATCCCACAATATTCCAAACCGTGAAGACCATCCGATTATGGGACTTTATTCCAAACATTCGAAGGACAACCATCTTAACCTCATTTAAGGTAGGTTCATAATTAAGACTATCAATGACAGTTAAGTATTCTTATTTGGTGATAAAACACAAAAAGTAAGGATACCTGATCGATTAGCCCGATAGCTCGATCCAAGACCACAAGCGTAACAACAGAGAAGTAGAAGTGTCTAAAAAAGAGGAGAATTTATAAAATGAAGGAATAAAACAATGAATTGTGGTCATAACTACGTACCTTACTCTCTCTCTCTCTCCATCAAAACACTTTATCTTCACTTTTCTGAGTCTTTGGCTTCTTTGTCGAGGCTTTCATGAAACCAGGCCCTATGTTAGGGTCAAAGAGAGGTGCCCTCCTGATGGTAATCTAACGCTCAAAATTAGCATTATTTTTATTGCGTATAACTTAACCCGAGAAGCTATGGAGATTTATGCCGACTGTAAAAAATCACAATTTTAAAAGAGAGATAGAGTGTATAAAATTGTTCTATAGGATAGGGTATATATAGATGTCATAAATGCATGCGGATAAGGAGAGTAATGCGCAACTTTAGTCAAGAACAAGTAAGCAATTTATGCTAAGGCAAAGCCTAACCCGTAACTGCCACTTGTAGGGCGATAACCAAATATCGTTGGGCTAGCCCCCCGAATGATCATGCATTTGTCGACATGTTCTCCCTAGGGAGAGTTTGGTCATCCTCCCCCTCGAGGGACATGTTATACCATCGGATAGATACTTAGTATTTATCTAATTTTATATGATAAGACTTCTTAGACCGAGCTAGTATTGACGACTTATTTTGGCTTATCAATATCTCTTTGAATTTAAGTGATCGATATCCTTTACAAGGGCATGATCAAAAGGAATTCATTGGTTTCTTATGACTTTATGCAGATACAAGATCTAGTCCATATTTGGCCGATTCAATATGTTTTCTTCATATTTCAATATAAATTTCATGGCTACATCGGACTTTATAGATATCGTCGATTGTCGAGACTAAGTTATATTATAAACGATTCCCTTTGTATATGACTGTTGGCACTATATTTTAGGAGTGCACGTCTGAAAGAGTGTCATCATCAAAAGTTTATTTTTGTGGAGCTTAGCATGGACATTTCAGGCTATCACAAGCAGTATTTTATCGAGGCTCCGTTGAACATACAAATAATATCTAAGGTCGATGCTACATTAAACTTATGAATAATCTTTGATTGTCGAGGCTACGTTTGACTAAAAAATTATACTTGATCGTCGAGGCTACATCGGGCTTACATAATCTCTGATCTCCAAGGCTACGTTGGGATTATTATTAATATATGATCACGGAGGCTAAATAAGACATACAAATAATCTCTTATTGTCAAGGCTACATCGAACTTAAAAATAAACTTTGATCGATAAGGCTATATCGAGCTTACTAATAACCTCTGATCATTAAGGCTTTGTCGAACTTATAAATAATCTCATGATGGAAGAGTCTACGTCCAGCTTACAAATAATCTTTAATTATCAAGACTACATCATACTTACGAAAATCTTTGATGGTCGAGGTTGCATCTACCTTAAGGGTTTACGGTGTTTCGTATAACCCTTCATGCCTATTCATTTTAAACACGTGTTGACTTTTGATTTCCTTTTAGAGGTTTCTTGGGATGTGGAACATTTTCTACACAAAATATATAGATGCGGGTATATGATTTCATTATTTCTACACTCATTTCAGTACTTAACTTCCTCCATCAGTGCTTCTTTTGGTTTTGCATTCAATTTAACTTATGGCTTCCTAAGAAGATTCTCCCATGTCATAATCATGAAAATGACTTAGCACTGAAGGTGCTTCAATTCTTCCTCCTCCTAAGGAAGAATGTAAGTTTTAGGATAAAACATTTGATGGGTCATCCATTCCTTCCTTATTACAATCAACTATGCATTCAGTATGATTTATTCACCTTTTCCTTTTTTCATATTACCATATTGGATTATAAAAATTATTATTTCTTTAGCAAGAGTTGGTAGCTAACTTTATTCGTTTGGAGCACATGAAGTATAACAATTGTCTCCAAGAGGAGTAATTTGAGTATCCACACTCAGAGAATCACTCTACTATGATGAGGGTGGGAAGCTTTCGACCCAAGTGAGTGATTTAATGTTAATCTCGGTCAGATCCCTGCTAGACATGCTAGATGTTAAGAAAAATTTAGGAATCGTCCAATACTTACACCAAGATGCATGTGGAGACTAATAATGTTCGCATTGAGCATAAGTTAGAGAAGATTTCCCTACTTAATTCCTAGAAAGAGCATTCTGAGGTGAGTAGTTTGCTCGAAGAAGCGGATCTTCAAGACAATATGAATTGTTCCAAGAAATGTTTGTGTGTCGTTATGCTAGAGTTTATCGGAATACAAATAATCCGATACTATTAGAAAGGACATGTCGAGCTTGTTTGAGAGGGTTTTTCCAGCTTTTATGAAGTGGATACAAGCGTTGTTTGGAGAGTTTTGTCCCCAAGGTGTTATATAAAATCGACTCGCAGAGTATGATAACTCGGAAGTGTACGAGTCATCACTGGTAATAAAAAAGTGTAAGCAAAGTTCATTCTCCACATAGAATAACAATTTAAATGCATGACTTTAGTTCTAATCTCGATGTTCATTAGGATATAAGTAAAAAGTAAAATAAATATTTGTTTGATTTTTATTTACAAAATTAAATAAGACTATAATTTAAAGACTAAAAACAAAATACGAAGATAAGATGGCGATAAGTACAACTCTAGATTGCATACTCATTAATATCATAAATTAGAACTATTCACGATATAATGGTATATTTGGAATTGCACTTGTTAACTAGGATTCTAAAGTCTCCCTAAGTTCCCTTTGCATAAGTAATGGGTTTGCCATCTAACCTTATAAACCTATTACAAGTGAATCCTCCATCTTTTATCTAGACCCATAAAGTTCAAAACATGTGATATTATCTAGCTAGTTTAGATCTTCCGATTCTCAAACTCAACAAAATAATTATAATTCAATTTTCCAAAGATTAAACCACCCTTTCGTGATGTAGTTTAATACCTAACATAACTCGATATGTGATCAAGATAAAGAATTACTATAAAGCATAATAATTATAATAAACAATTAATTAAATTAACATGCAATACCAAATATTATAGGAAATACATCCCAATCATAGATAAGGTTCATACATGGGCAATATCAGTCTAAAATGTGTTTATTTTATGCTTGAAAAATAAAAATAATAATTAAAGACATAATGGGGAGTTAAAGGAAGAATAATTAAAAATAAGGAATTGTAGTGTTGTTTCCTTTCTCTCCTTTCTTTTCTCTCGATCCACGAGTTAAGACTATTGCATGAACGACTGTAAAACTACTAATATATACTATGAAAATTGGAGTTTTAAGTCATGGTGCTCGAATTTAACTTTGGGAGCGTACACCTCGAGGGAGTCTATTGCTTCGGCTCCTACTGCCTGTAGATTTGTGGATTTCTTTGTGGCTTATAATGCCTTTAGCTTTGTAGTTTTCTTTATGGATCATATTTCCTCTAGCTTTGTAGCTTTTTCTGTACAAAAAATTAGTTTGCAATAAAACCTGTTCTCACCTTCTTCTCTTTACTTGGTCTTTCATTCTCTTATGTTTTCTGATGTATTTCATTCATATTCCTCCATATACCTCTTTGTTTCGGGAAATATAAGTTAAACTGCAATTACAACCATTTGTGGGCTAACTTGAGTACCTTAGCTCTAGTAGATTTTATGAATAATATCGCTAATACTGCATCATAATTATGAATATGTCTTTGCACCTAACTTGCGGTCATACTTTGAATAAGATCACTGAGACTTTTTCGAGTCGCGGGGACACAACTCATTTTTAAGTTGGAGCTGTGGGGATTCATTTTCTCTCATCTCTATTTTTATGTGATTTTTAATGTTTTTTGGAAGAAATTAAATTTTTGATACATTGGATTAGAAGTAGAGTGTGTTTAATCGCTTGAAAGCATAAGCTTAGTAAGTTAATGATAGAAAGTAATATGTTATGAGCTGATTATTTTATATGCTTTGAGTATGAACAGAAAAAACACATTGATAGTAAAGAATATATTAGTGAAAAATGCGGTAGAAGTATGTTTGATCTTAGGGCGCCTTGAGGGGTGTGTAGGCCGTGAGATCCAATCTAGTTGATAAACCCATTTAATGAACGTGCTAAAGGTAAGAAGGTAACAAAATTGCAAAGTTCAGAAAGTGATTAAGGTGGTATTTTAATAAGCCCTTTGTTGCCTTTTAGCTTGCTGTCCATTTGTTATATTTATATCCTTCTCAACTCTTCTAGCCTTTCTAAAGCCTTTTTATTTAGTCATGTTATCATCCATATTGATGGGGGCAAGTGTATGATAAATAAACAGATAAATAAAGCTAATAATAAAGGACACGCTCTTGTCTAGCACGAGAAACTCACTGCAAGTATTACAGATCATTTGCAAGTTTGGTTAGTAAATAAAATTCGTTAGCAGGGATTTAATCTGTTAGATCTACTTGTATATATAAAGAAGTGTAAGAGAACTTACTTGTTAAAATAAAAAGACAATAAAAGTAATAATATTTATTTGAGTTTTTAGATCTGGAAGATAATAATGCAAATAAATAAATACTAAAAGAATGAAGATGAGAAATATTGCTTAGGTTTGCTAACATGCACTTAGCCTTCTAAATCAATATTCTAGATATAAGGGTGAGTAAAGCTCATAGAGTAAGTAGCCAGGAGTCTATATTCCTCTGATGTCTCCCTATTTGTGATAAATTAATCTAGGTTGGAGACATCATTTTAGGTGTATTTAGGAATTTAATTATCGATTTTTATTCATATTTTTATATTTTCCTATTTCTTGTCTTGATTTGATAATTTATTATTTATTGAGCATATTGGGTTTAATTGTTTGTTAATTGTGAAGTTTTAAAGATATATGGTAATTAATTAGATACGAAATCAATTCTAAGAGATAATAGTAAGAAGATAATGATGGAAATTTGAGATAAATGAAGTAAAATATAAAAGAGGAAAGGAAAAGTTGTCATGTAAATCTGAAATTCAACAGCTACGTCCATTAAATTGATCATAACTAAAAAACGATTAGGAATTTGGAAGAATTGTTTGAAGAAAATGTGCAGAGCTTTCTGAGACGATCAGTCTCAATATAAAGAAAGCGTCAATCAAAGCAATATTGAAGAAGTGACGGCCAAAACAAATCAACAACAGTTTCCTACCTTTTCTATATTTTAGGAAACGAATTTGATTTGGAAAAGAGTCCTCTTACTTTCCCTCTACTCCAAGAATCCAAACTAGGGTTTAGAATACCCTATAAATACACCCTCTAATCAGTAGAAACACATCCTTGGCCAATTCTTAAGCCAGGAGGGAGTTGAACATCAAATTATGCCTTCACAAGCCTTCAACTTAGTTATTGTTTTCTTTTTCTTCTCTAGTATGAACTAAATTTATTAAGCTTGAGATTTAGCATATTGGTATGTGTTATAAACTAGGATAATATAAACTAAAAGAGATAGAAATAATGGAGAGAATAGCTAAAATAATTGGAGAAATATGGAGAGTATAATATCATTTTTTCTTTCAACATATGTGTACAAGAAAATTGTATGAAGGTCATATTTATAGGAGAAATATGACTCTTCATATTATACAATAAGTGTCTCCATAATAATGGGAATATGAGAGGTCTAAGAATCCAAAATGACATCCACTTTACTATTAATTACAATACTCCCCCTTGGATGTCCGTTCCTTATAAAATACGCCTCATTAAAAACCTTGCCAAGAAAAACCCTATGGGATAAAAAAAACTTGGTCAAAAGAAAGAGTACATATACATAGGACTAATTATCTTCAAATACTGCCTCGTTAAAACCTTGTCAAGAAAAACCCAGTGGGATAAACACTTGGACGAAGGAAAATGAGTACAGTGTCTTGTTCACGCTCCCCCTGATACTGGCAAGAGATATACGAGTTGTCGCATTCCAATATTGTGGATCAACTTCTTGAATGTTGTGTTGATAATGCTTTGGCAAGATTGTTACATAATTGTATTTGATGAATGGCAATATATCCATTCTTCTATAACTTGTGTGTGTAGAATATATAGGTGATATATGTCCCATTTCGTCGCCTAGGCATTTTGAATTTGTATTATAAGAGACAATATCCTCATACAATACCATCAGTATATTCCATATTAAAGATAAAAACCATACTTCTCTCGAATATGTCGAAATATCTCCTTAAATAAATAGTTTATACCACTCCCCCTTGGATATTTACGAAAGGATATGCCTCATTGAAACCTTATCAAGAAAACCGACTAGGACAAAACTTGATGAAGGGAAACGTAAATTTCTTGGAGGTATGACACATATTCAGTCTGCCTCGTTAAAACCTTTTTAGGAAAACCCCTTGGGAAAAATCATGTTGAAGGAAAAAGAGTACAGAATGTCGATATATTCACCCCCTCATTGTGACATCAAGAATTTATGATAATTCTTTCTTTACGTATGGGCTTGCAGCTTGAATATTTTTGTTGGTAAAGACTTAATGGAGAAATCTATTGGATTCTCATTTAATCATATTCTTTCAATGTCAATTAATAGTGGATTAATATAGGGAAGAGTATATTGTTTTCTTTATCATAGTTGATATTTGGCATGCCTCGATAAAACCTTACTAGGAAAAACCCTTTGTGGGAAAAAACCTTAGTGAAGGAAAAAGAGTACAACGCACAAATATTGTCTCCCCCTCATTGTACCACACATTATTTATATTAGAATCACATAATATACTTTCTAGCTTACCATTTAACATAAGTACACACTATAACTTCAACTGATGAATCTGCTGGATTCTCGCCTGAACAAATTCGTTAAATACATTCTCAAATTTACTGTACAAATCCTTTGGTGAATATATTTCAATATCTAACGAACTGATCTTCAATTTTTGATTGATAATAATAATATATACATGATTTGTGAGGAGTTCATTAATCATTCTCTATTTCTTAAATATCCGGGATGAGAGAACATTATCATAAGATAATATCATACTTGTGAGGAAGTAATCCATACTAACTGCTTCTTGTTATATGACTAAAAATCTTTTCTCATGTGCTTCATGCACTTTATGTTCTCTAGGAACCTTTTATGCTCAAGACACTTCTCATTCTCTAAGAATATAATATTTTCATACGCTCTAAGTGCTCCGGGAACCTATCATGCTTCAGGAACATGTGTTCACTAAGAAAATTAATATCAATCCAAGAATCATGTCATTTATCTTGGATATTTCCTTATCATAGTAAAATCTTTTATAGTTTCCAAAAGTTAAAACCCTAACGTCACTGTATCCACTACATGAGGATGTTTCCCCATAATTATTTATAGGTTTTTTTTCATGAACCTTTGTGATACAAGTCGGGTCATTGAATTAATAATTTTGTATGGCCATTTATTTATTTGTCGACAATTTTCAACACTTTGTGATTTAGGATCCTCTGTATTCATTTTCAGCCATAATGAAAGAAAATATATCAATTGCATAAACATTCTCATAGTTTCATATATTTTCACTAGATAAATAAATTACATGGCTTTTCTATATTTAGGTACAGTACATTGGTCTTTCGGGGACTATTACTCCCTTTTAAGAGTAATGCATGTGCCAATAATTAGCTGGCTCGGTAATTTTCTATCGTATTACGTGGATGTGCACATTCCACTGTTTTTACCATTTCATCATATAATCATGAGATTTTCTTCTTCGGGGGATGGTATATATAAATCGATAGTTCAACTTTGCTTCATACATTGAGTATATGCATTACAGGTCTGACACGCTTCATGTGTTGGTTAGATGCATTACAAGTTTACAACGCTTCATGTGTTGGTTAGAGATATTATAGATTCACCACACTTCATGTGTTGGTTAGTATTATTCTAAGATCACCACACTTCAAGCGTTTGTTAAATGCATTCGCTGACATATTTGTTTTTATATATCCCTCTAGGACAATCATCTATACTGGAGCGTTAACAGTATATTTGTGGGATTTTACAATATTCTATGTGCAATATGAATGCATTTGGTATATTATTTGTAACACTTCGAAAATGACTCCTCTCTTGAACTTCAAGTTCCGATTCTTTAGTTAGAAGATAGATATGAGATAATAAATTTTACTCCCTGATATGGAACACAATACTTTTAGGTTGCGGTTTTTTCTCTCCCTTATAAGGGATAAATTATCTCATCAAAATAATACTATACAAAACATATTTTAAATATATTACCTATTAAGGGTTTAAGATATTGAATAATAAAAAGAGAATTGAGCACATCAAACTCCAAGCTCCCGGTTGGGATAGTCTTACAATAATCTTACTAGAGAACATGCAACATAAGGGCAGTCACTTAGTACATGAATTTCTTGGTTCTTTCAATTACGGACCAAGTCAGTTCTCTATTTTTAGAGATAGTATTATTGTCACTAGGGGACCAAGTCGATCATGTCATAAATACAAAATTCTTTGGATCTTGATATCATTGCTTTTGTACAATGTACGTCTCAACTGCTCGAATATGTATATAATACAACCCCGAAGAAAAAGTAGGAAACTTTTCTAATACACACTTCTGGTGTGACTTTCAGGCTATAATGCAAAGAGATATATTGTTACTGATACATATGGTTTATACAAAATATTAATTTCGGCGAATATCCTTAACTTTAGAAAATTTATCTGAGATTCGCTTAAAAACATAAACTACCGGTTTATTTTATTTTTGTACTCATGGTAACATAACTTCTAGACATCCAAAACTTTTAATTAGATTTACCAAATGGTTTAATATACGACATGTATGCGACCAATATATAGTTCCACTATATCGATAGTATTTATCGTTATATTATGTGATGACTTGTTTTTTTTCATGATTCTTCCTTTTATGAAATTTCTTATTATTCCACTTCTGGTGGAAAGAAATTTATTATTTATAGTTCTCATACTACTAATGAATTAAGATTTGATTCTTTGATAACCTCGATTTCGACTTAAATTTGGATCATCACGACGTCAACTCCAGACAAATTGAAAGATGTATTTTCTTTAGGAAACAGAATTTTATTCACTTTAGGAAATAACTTTAGTCATAAAATGTTATATTTAATATATTCAATTATTGTGACCATCAAAACTATTTTATAGATATTAAAAGTTGTTATATTCCATTCAGGGAATGTAACTCCATTCATCTCGAGAAATGAAACTTTGCTAGTGGAGCGCGAATCGTGATTTTGAATCAATAATCCATTATTTTTCTTGTTTACAAGCATATATAATTTTTAATCTATAATATTGGGAAAACACTTTACTCACGATATAATTATTCCAGTATTATAATTATGGGTTAGAAAGTTCGAGATAAAATTATCCAACACGTATTCATCCATAATAATTTATCCATTTTTAAATCTATACCATAAAATCTTAATGGATAAGAAAATGCAAAGAACGTATTTTATGGAAGATATTGCACGTGGACTACAAGTTATACACGCCATCTAGAGAAATATATACGATTCTAGTACATAGACATAATTGAATAGTACAAATTTTTCTTATAAATAAACTTCAGGAAAAATTATATTCATATTATTTCCGCTCCCATTTCTGATCGGGTATTCAAGATTTTTATTTCGACATCAAATAAGTCATCGATATCTTTTTCTTTGATTCCTTATCAACTCAATAGGGATAAACCAGAATTTTTTTTTTCACATGAGTATCATCATTTTGTGAAAATTTTGTTTTAGTGTCTTTACCAATATTTGTTCACTTCTAGTGGTTATGGTTATTTTTCCTAGTAGTATTTAGATTACTATGAGACCACAAATCATTCTTTCCACGACCTTAGCCTCTTCTGGAGTCCAGCTCACCAAAATTTTTGTTCTAAACATTTAACAATATTTCATTTTCTTCGAGGAATATCATTTTATTTCAGGAAATGATTTTTATTAAAACCCGTTTATTCACTTCAGGGAATATCATTCAGTCAAAATAATATAAATTACGAAATTACAATACCAAATCGATTTATAAAAGATTATCAATATATAATCTTATAATTACAAATGAATTAAATTTAACTTGATTATTCTATTTGAAAAATTCACAAACGTAGATTCTATTTTTTCATGGTGAAATTAATATTCGCTCCCTTCTCTTATATATTAGAAAAGTTGTATTTTCTTCCAAAAATGGATTTTCTTCGCAAAATACATATTCATTTACTTCCGGAAATGGTTATAGATATGCAATACAATGTTTCAGCAACTCGCTTATAACCAACACCCAGTCAATTTCAATAATTATAAAAACAAGTTGCATTCACTTCAGGTTATGTAATTTTATTCGCTTCAGGGTAAAAAAATAATATAGCAGAACGTGAATCTTAATTTTAAATTAAGAATTCATCTTTTTTTGGGTAATATATGTTGTTCTATTTCGACTGAGACATGTTGGAATCTCACAAGTATGGAAAATAATTAATTTATGATTCAGGCATAAATATATGTATATATATACATTTAAATAATATATTATTATAGCTTTATTGGTAAAATAAGTTGTTCTATTTTGATTTGGTAGGGGTTCGAATCTCCCAAGTGTCGGAAACAATTAATTTATGCTTCAGGCATAAATATATGTATATCTAAATATATTAGATTAAAAATCACATTGTAGAACAATTGGTAAAATAACTTATTATATTTTGATTCGGGACAGGTTCGAATCTCCCAAGTCTCGAAAAAAATTAATTTATACTTCAGGGATAAATATATGTATATATAAAAATATTGGATTAAAAATCATATTATAGCTTAATTGGTAAATTATGCTAATATCTTTTTTTGGTTACACGGGTTCCGGGCTAGCTTGCGCGCACCCGACTAATCCCACAGAGATATATATGCCTTCCCATATATACTCTCATGGTAAATCAGAACTAGGTTACCCATGTTCAGGGAGGGGGTCGAGCCTTGTACCTCTCACTTTACAACCGTTAGGGAGGGGATTCGAACCATGGACCTCCCCTTTTTAAGTGCTGAAGAAATAGCAAGGCTCTGGCCAGTTGAGCTAACCCAACTGGTTATTATGTTAATATCTTTAGATATGGCACAGGTTTGAATCTTGCAAGTGCCAAAAATAATTAATATTATGCTTCATGCAAAAATAAATTTTAGGCTTCAGGCCTTTCTAGCGTTAGATTTCGAAAGAAAAATAATTTATGCTTCGGGCGTATATTTTATTTTCTAGGCTTCGGAGCTATAATATTAAATTTAGGCTTGAGTTTGGAGTGGGAGACAAGTCAAGGACTCTTTAATTCGTAACCCTAAAATCTAGGAAAGGTAAGCTGATTTGATTTGGTCATATCTTTTTCAATACTTATCCGTTTGAGGAGTTCCAATATATGAAACTGCTTGTCTCGGAAAGAGCTTTCCATTGGTGCAGACCATTTGTCCAGAATCCATGCCAATCTTTAGTTATGGAATTATCTTTAAAACGTGGCTGGAATTTCAGATTCACAAGGCAGTTTAATCTTTTCCTAATTGAACTCTACTTCCTTCTATCTCCAGATTTCTTCAAGATCTTCTTTCCTTATCTCCTTAGCATTGATTTAGCATCTAATTTATTTCCATATTATCTCTAAAGCTTCACATTAAATAAATAATTAAACCGCATATGCTTTATAAATAATAAATCATTAAATCAAGATTAAAAATAAGAAAGTGCAATGTAAATTCACTATAAGTAAAAAGGGATTATCGTCTCCACAGGGATTTAAGAAGCTATTCTAATTTCGTGTTCGATATCAGAATAGATAGTTTTAATTGCTTTAAATAAATAATAAAGGTGTTTGTTTTCTAATTAACTAAAATAAATAAATAATAAACAATAAATAATTATGCAAGAAAGATAAGGATATGCAAGTATGAATCTATCCTATTGAATCTATGATTACTAAGAATAAGGGTGAATGGGAAATTTCACAATAGTCGGGAATCTACTATCTCCTAGCCCCCGTCAGGGTGGACCTAGAAGCTATCCTACGGTATTACAAACCCCGTCAGGGCGATTATAAGCTACTTTCAGATGAATACTATTTTACCTCTTTGGCTACGTGGTTAGTCAAGCCCGTCAGGGTCAAATAACGGATACCACGCGTCGATATTCTAGTTCTGTAATTAAACCCCCCCGTCAAGGTGATCCATACGCCACTATATGGAATAGCCTAATTACTAAAACCTACCCTTGATTCGCGACGTCAATGATAGTGAATAAGCTCAAGAATATAGTCAATGGAAATTAAGAACCAATTCAATTATATACTAAAATCCCAGATTCAAAGTAAAACAGAAAAACAATAATCAATGGTTCATATAATTACAATCCTAAAGAGAAATTATGCATACTAAAACTTCTTAGATAAATAGATTAGAAATACCTCATAGACAAAATAGATCTAATACTAAATTACCCAAAGAATAGAGATGGAGAAGTGTTGAATTGATGTAGTTAAGCTCTAGCTCTTGCTTCTTCCTCCTCTAGATCCTCTTGATTGCTTCTATGATGAATTATTTGTGTATATTAAGCTTATGCAGCCAAGGGATGATTTTCTAAGGTTTAGAGCTGGTATTTATAGGTGCTAGGTCGAATTACTTGGAGTGGGAGACAAGTCAAGGACTCTTTAATTCGTAACCCTAAAATCTAGGAAAGGTAAGCTGATTTGATTTGGTCATATCTTTTTCAATACTTATCCGTTTGAGGAGTTCCAATATATGAAACTGCTTGTCTCGGAAAGAGCTTTCCATTGGTGCAGACCATTTGTCCAGAATCCATGCCAATCTTTAGTTATGGAATTATCTTTAAAACGTGGCTGGAATTTCAGATTCACAAGGCAGTTTAATCTTTTCCTAATTGAACTCTACTTCCTTCTATCTCCAGATTTCTTCAAGATCTTCTTTCCTTATCTCCTTAGCATTGATTTAGCATCTAATTTATTTCCATATTATCTCTAAAGCTTCACATTAAATAAATAATTAAACCGCATATGCTTTATAAATAATAAATCATTAAATCAAGATTAAAAATAAGAAAGTGCAATGTAAATTCAGGAAACTCGACTGAACACACTAGAAATATTCTAAGACTTTAATTCTCACTTCTCCTCCTTGGATTGGTTTCTCATGAAATTCATAAACCTACTAACTTTGCATTAAAAATAAGTAAATTAACGCACAAAATCTCTATAAATGCAAATAGTCTAATTCCAAGGGGAGAAAGTGTAATATTACCATTTAAGCACTAAAGTCAATATAAAAAGACCATTTTTATCCTAAAATGATGTCTCCTAAGGGCTTATATTTAGACCAAAAAGGGAGACATCAAGACCCCCAACTCAAACTTGTATCGTCCCGATACAATAAAAAAATAAAAACATAGGGAAGTCTCGAAAATATCAGCTAAATCAATGAAGCACAAGGGAGAAGAAGATAGCAGAATATATAAACTCAAAGCAACTACTTAGAAAATTTCATGCAATAATATTTACGAACTACATACCTGCACACTTGTCATATCTACAATCAACACGGCTTGAATTCAAGATTAGATTAGCTTCGCAATGTAAGAAGGAGAGGATCTTTACTCAGTTTACGATGGAGGATATAGATTGTTCATCGAAATTCACTAGTATCAAAAGATCCACTTAACTAATCTCTAACGGCTCAATCACTTCTAGATTACATAGAAAAGAATCATAAGGTCTTTAGGGTTGTAATGTTGGCTTAGGGACGGTATGATAAGTATATTTGGATAATTTAGAGTGAGCTTTTGGCTCTCTCCTCACTAGCCATCAACGAATCGCCCTAGAGCTTGAGTTACTCTCGTAAAACGTTCTCACTCAACCCAATGACTTCCTTGATGCACAAATTAGCATCCCCAATAACCCAATTAAAGCAATAGGATGTTCACATAAAAATTCCTCTTTGCCGGTCCAAATATATTTCTTTTCATTTCAATTTTTTTCTTTTGTATAGCTATGATCCTCTTTTTGATGTTGAGATATCACGCTATTTTTCATAAATTATGCCTTTTCATAACTTTAGCTTTTTAGCTTCTTTTTCATTTACTATTACCCCGGCAAAGGGTTACAATATAATAAACCTGTGAATCATCATCAATATATAGAACATAACACACTTAATAAGCTCGAAAATCCCAACCCAATAATATTTCCCATAATGGTGGACCCACCACCCCAAACTCAAGCTCTAAAACAATTGTCCATGCATCGCGATTCGAGTGCGGGTCATATGGAAAAGTCCTAATAAACTAAAGGGATATGGCTTATAATGTGGCTAAAAAAAGGCTTTAGAAAGGCTAGAAGGGGCTGAGAAGGATATATAATAATAAAAGGGACAGCAAGCTAAAAGGCAACAAGGGGCTTATGAAAGAACCGCCTTAATCACTTTCTAAACTATGTAATTTCGTCATTCTCTTACCTTTAGCACTTTCATTAACTGGGTTCATCAACTAGCTTGGATCTCACGGCCTACACACCACTCATGGCTCCCTGAGATCGAACATACTTTCTATCGCATTGCTAACTAATCTTTTCTTTACTATCAATGAGTGTTCCTGCAAATACTCAAAGCATACAAAATAAAGCAGCTCATAAACATACTACTTTCTATCATCAACTTACTAAGCTTATGCTTTCAAGCTATTAAACACATTCCACATCTAATCCATCTCTTAAAAATTTCAAAAAATTTCAAATTTCTCTAAAGAAACAGTAAATCACATAAAAATGGAGATGAGGGAAAACGAATCCCCACCCCCAACTCAAAAATGAGTCGTGTCCCCACGACTCGAAAAGACTCAATAAAGTAAAAATAGCAAATAGTGCATATAGAGAAATGGTAAAAAAGAAAGAAAACATACTCTTCGAGGCAATCGCCTCGCGTGCTTAATACCCAAGATAGGGTGCAGTGATTTCCTTGTATGTAAACTCCATGTATCACCAATTTCGCTTTCCCTTACATCCTCTTGTGCTCCATCCCAATCAATAACACTTTAGAGATCTTGATTCTTGGGTTCTAGGTGTTTGATATGATTTGGGTGATTAAAACTTCTTTGTAGTGATGTAGGGAAGGATTTAGATTTGAATTCATACTGATTTGGTTGTGTTTTGATGGTTGGTGAAGGTTTGAATGAGCTTTAATGGAGTTGGGAGAGGTTTGGAGAAGAAAAAGAGGTTTAAGGATTTGTAATTTCGGAATAATACCTAATTTCCTCCCTTTATAAGCTCAAAACGCAACTTTTTCTCTCTCCAGCGGTTTCGTGCGGACTAGGGGGTAGTCTGCAGGGGTACCCCGCGGCTCTGTAGCATCCTTCGTCAAAATACCCGTGGCAGCAACCCCGTGGCACGTGTTTTTGGCTTGCGGTGCAGGGCACGGACTAGGGTCCGGTGTACCGCAGCCAACAGCTCCAATTTTTTTCGTCTCTGGATAAAACACGTGGCTCTACCCCGTGGCACGGGTTTCTCCTCTGCGGTGCACCGCGAATGAGGTCTGGTGTACCGCACTCGGCAAAAACCACCCCAACAGCTAGATCTCGAAAAGTTATGCAGTTTAGGCTCAAAGATCACCTGATTTCGACATCCGAGCGCAAAGATATGACTTGCCGAAGTTTCTCCGTTCCGAGAAATTTTGCTCGCTTCCCTAACTCGATTTCTCCAATACCTGAGCATCAAAAACACTAATACCTTCCTCAATAATGCACTATCAACTAAAAAAATACGTAAACTAAATAATATACACTAAAAACTAAACTAAGAAAGCAATTAAAGTTTGGGGTGTCTCCCAAGAGCACTTTTATTTAACGTCATTTAAAGTTTGACGGGTTACCTCCATTATCCCTTGATTATGTAACCTCCCCAGCAGTGGGTAAGGCTGTGTATGTCTACAATTCGCGTCCTTTGACCTCTCGAAGGTTGTATCTCTATTAATTTTGGTGTCACTACTCAAGTAACAACAAATGGTCCCATCCACTCATTTTTGAATCCTCGTGGTCTATTCTCTTGTTTGGAGGCCTTCCAAGCAACCGTGGTTCCGACCCCAAACTCATTTTTAGATTTCTCCTTCACGGGTTCATGGTGGTGGTCCTTCTCTTTAACCTCTTTAGATACTTCTGGAACAATGGGGAACTCAAGTGGCTCCTCCTCTAGAATTTTGTCCAAAACAAGGGATGTTTCAGAACTTTCTTTTGTTATGAGGGCCACGTCTTCAATCTCGATCTCTACACTCGCATTCTCCTTTGTTTCCGGAATATCTTCTGTGAATACTTGTTGTGGTGTGAGTTCTTTTGTATTACTTTCAAGCATTTGGGTGTAGGATTTGTCTTTACACACCTCTACAAATGCTTTATCAATGTCACCGTTTGAATGATTCGTCGTTATTGGATTGGGAGGTGACATCAATGGAGTACTAGGTGGTGAATCCATCCTAATATCTTCTTCTTCTATCTCTTTTGTAACCAAGACCTCAATATTTAATTCCTCTAAACGTGGCTTGGCTGGGTTTTCGATGGATGTAATCGTCCCTTCACAAGATTTAATTTCAAATTCGACTCCATTACCAAAAATAGACTCATCTATGCTTAGCGTGGTTGATTCTTCTATTGTTGGAATCTCTAGTTCACTAGGTGCAACTTGTGGCGATTCCACTTCCTCCTCTTCTTGAAGTCTAAACTTTGTAGCTACATCGAACCAAACATCGCTATCAATTTGAATGGCTTTATCATCTATATTTATACTTTGGCCAGTTTGCATAGATGGTCCTTGTTGTAATTGCTCAATTGTTTCTGTGAGTTGCGTTAATCGCTGCTCCATTAATTGATGGCTTTGTTGCATGACTTGCACTACTGATATGATAGCATTGATTTTCGCATTACTCGTTACTATATGATCCTGTGTGGTCTTTATGAAACAAATGAGGGAGTCCTCCAACTCCCTGAGCCTATTATAATGATCTGTCAAGCTTCCGCGTGTTAGATCCATGAATTGTTGTACTGGTATATAACAGGTCTGTGTTGGAACTTGCTCTTGATAGGGGAAAACCTCCATACCTAAAGAAAAACCTGAAAAGAGACTAAAACAAAACGAACGTAAAACTGAAAACAACTAAAACTACCAGCCTAACGTATACACAAAATAAAATAACCGCTTTAAATCCCCGGTAGCGGCGCCAAAAACTTGGTGGGTCCTAGGGTGTTATAAAATTAAGTGCAAAAATAAAGGATCCACTTAACCGCAAGTGTACGGGTCGTACCAAGTAATAGATAAGTTAAAAGGGATTATCGTCTCCACAGGGATTTAAGAAGCTATTCTAAATTCGTGTTATATCAGAATAGATAGTTTTAATTGCTTTAAATAAATAAATAATAAAGGTGTTTGTTTTCTAATTAACTAAAATAAATAAATAATAAACAATAAATAATTATGCAAGAAAGATAAGGATATGCAAGTATGAATCTATCCTATTGAATCTATGATTACTAAGAATAAGGGTGAATGGGAAATTTCACAATAGTCGGGAATCTACTATCTCCTAGCCCCCGTCAGGGTGGACCTAGAAGCTATCCTACGGTATTACAAACCCCGTCAGGGCGATTATAATCTACTTTCAGATGAATACTATTTTACCTCTTTGGCTACGTGGTTAGTCAAGCCCGTCAGGGTCAAATAACGGATACCACGCGTCTATATTCTAGTTCTGTAATTAAACCCCCCGTCAAGGTGATCCATACGCCACTATATGGAATAGCCTAATTACTAAAACCTACCCTTGATTCGCGACGTCAATGATAGTGAATAAGCTCAAGAATATAGTCAATGTAAATTAAGAACCAATTCAATTAAATACTAAAATCCCAGATTCAAAGTAAAACAGAAAAACAATAATCAATGGTTCATATAATTACAATCCTAAAGAGAAATTATGCATACTAAAACTTTTTAGATAAATAGCTTAGAAATACCTCATAGATAAAATAGATCTAATACTAAATTACCCAAAGAATAGAGATGGAGAAGTGTTGAATTGATGTAGTTAAGCTCTAGCTCTTGCTTCTTCCTCCTCTAGATCCTCTTGATTGCTTCTATGATGAATTATTTGTGTATATTAAGCTTATGCAGCCAAGGGATGATTTTCTAAGGTTTAGAGCTGGTATTTATTGGTGCTAGGTCGAATTACTTGGAGTGAGAGACAAGTCAAGGACTTTTTAATTCGTAACCCTAAAATCTAGGAAAGGTAAGCTGATTTGATTTGGTCATATCTTTTTCAATACTTATCCGTTTGAGGAGTCCAATATATGAAACTGCTTGTCTCGGAAAGAGCTTTCCATTGGTGCATACCATTCGTCCAGAATCCATGCCAATCTTTAGTTATGTAATTATCTTTAAAACGTGGCTGGAATTTCAGATTCACAAGGCAGCTTTATCTTTTCCTATTGAACTCTACTTCCTTCTATCTCCAGATTTCTTCAAGATCTTCTTTCCTTATCTCCTTAGCATTTATTTAGCATCTAATTTATTTCTATATTATCTCTAAAGCTTCAGATTAAATAAATAATTAAACCGCATATGCTTTATAAATAATAAATCATTAAATCAAGACTAGAATTAAGAAAGTGCAATTTAAATTCAGGAAACTCGACTAAACACACTAGAAATATTCTAAGACTTTAATTCTCACTTCTCCTCCTTGGATTGGTTTCTCATGAAATTCATAAACCTACTAACTTTGCATTAAAAATAAGTAAATTAACGCACAAAAGCTCTATAAATGCAAATAGTCTAATTCCAAGGGGAGAAAGTGTAATATTACCATGTAAGCACTAAAGTCAATATAAAAAGACCATTTTTATCCTAAAATGATGTCTCCTAAGGGCTTATATTTAGACCAAAAAGGGAGACATCACCTATACGGTTTTTTTATTGCTTCGGGCTTTGTAGACTTCAAGTCTAGAAATAAATATTGTTTTACTTTCAAGCCATTCAAAATTATATTTACATATAGGCTTCAAGCCTCTATTTTTATTTTAAAGAGATTAACCATTTTATCATCTTGAATAGTATAATAGTATTGTATAGGATGCAATGGAAGTCCTTATAATATTTATCGGTTGCAATGGAAAGTCATTATTATACCCTTTCTCTTTTTTGTCAAAATAAATAAATATATATATATATATATATATATATATATATAGCACTACATATATTAAATATAGTAATATAAATCATACCTGCAAATATTTCTTCTTGATTCTATCGGCAGAGATTCGTGCTGATAACGTGTTATAAACTAGGATAATATAAATTAAAAGAGATAGAAATTATGGAAAGAATAGCTAAACTAGATGGATAAATATGGAGAGTATAATATCATTTCTTCTTTCAACATATGTGTACAATATAATGGTATGAAGGTCATATTTATAGGAGAAATATGACTCTTCATATTATACAATAAGTGTCTCCATAATGATGGGAATATGAGAGGCCTAAGAATCCAAAAGGACATCCACTTTACTAATATTTACAATAGTATGAACCGTAGACTTGTTTTACATCTATTTTAATTTGGAATTTTAATTATTTAAATGAATGACTGTTTTATTCTCTGTTTTATGTGCTTTGATTTATTGGTTGTTTTCCTTGTGGTTGCAAAAGTATAGGATTACCTTAATAGTAGTTAGATGGTCGCCCGGAATGGGTGTCTAATTATTAAAATACCACATAAACGTCTAGTGTGCGGTAGTGATCCTAACGGGCTTGCCTAACTATATAACCATTAGGGTTTGATTTAACTACCAATCATTATTAGAAGGTCAGACTCATCTAAGAACCTTGTGGCATAGGAGAACCTTAGTTAAGACCCCTCGTAATTGTGAGGTCGCCATCTAAGTCCACCCAGAAGGGGGTTGGGAGGAATTTAGAATCCTGGTTATTGCAATTCTACATAATTTTCCCTTACAGGATTAGAATAAACAAGGCTAGTGGTGATTACTAGCTATATCTCGAGCTAAACTCTCATACTATCGTCTCTTCTTATTTACTTTTTTGTCTTTACTTTATTTAGTTTAATTTTCTATTTACAAAAAACCAAACAAAAATGATTGTCTTTTATTTCTTGCGTATTATTATTCTAGCTTCCTTATTTGCACTTGATATTTGCATATGTTCTCTCTAACTTTCGTAGTCTCTGAGGAACGAATCTTATTTATCATTAAAACTTGCATACGATCTGTGATACTTGCAGCGAGTAACGTGTTTATACTAGGGTGTTAGTTGCATTATTTTTATCTTATTTTTATCTTATTTTTATCTTATTTTTATCACACCTTAGCCGACGCCAAGTCTTTGTGCATTTGTTTAGTGCTCTTATTTTAGTTAGTTCTATTTTACGCTTTTGTTTTTAGTTTTTTTATTTCAGATTTTACAGATGGCAAGCCCAGGAAACTTGATCTTCCGATCTCATTCAGAGTGCAACCCAGAGGAATCCTCATTCCAGAAATCCAAGCCACTAAATTTCGACCTGATCCAGGCATGATAGTGTAGTTTGCGAGTCATGGTGAATTTAGCGGTGCTGCACATCAAGATCTGGTTCGTTATGTCCAGAAATTCATACAGATCTGTGATGCCTATATTATTAAAGGCGTTACACAGGAACATATGTACTATGTTATGTTACAATTCTTCTTGATTGGAAGTGCAAGCGATTGGTATGATTCCCAACTCCCTGATTTTATTTCCAGATTGTGATAAACTTCAAGAATAATTCCTAGACCGATTTTATCCGTTCAGTAGACGTTTAAAAGATATGTTGGAGTTTGAACAATTTATGCAAGGGAAAGTGTTGGTGAAGCATGGTTACGTTTTAACAAAACAAAAGCGAGGTGTCCATTCCATGTCTCCTCGCCCGATTATCAATTAACCAAGTTCTATGGAGGACTCAATAACGAGTCTAAGGCAAAAGCAGATTTGTTAGGAGATGGAAGTTTCGTGTTATTAGACCCTAAAGAAGATAATATTATCATGGTAAGAGTTCTTGAAACCGAGAGAAGTTGGCCTTTAGAATCTGAAAAGCAGAAGATACCTTAGCAACTCTAAGGATCAAAGAGTTAAACCAACAGCTCAAGGAATTACAAGAGTTAGCGCAATAATAGCTCAGGTAAATCTAGTAAACACTTTACCTTCATGTCCTGGTTGTGGAGCAAGAAATCATTCGTGGGAGAATTGTACGAATAATCCAGTTTCAATTTCCTTCGTATCTCATCAAAGAAACCATTACGCAAATGGTTATTATCATCCTCAAGGACGTCAAACCAAATATTATTATTCCCCACAAAATCAGAACTGGGTCGAAAATCAAGGTAACTATTATCCAGGACGACCTCAACCTTATTATCCACCACAACTTATCTATCAAGAAACGCCAATTTATGAAGAAACTTATCAAGAACCAACTCAGTATTCAACACAACAAGCTACACAAGAACAACCTTCGAGTTTGTATCCTAGCACAATGGAAAGTTTGGGACTATTTGAAGAAAACATGAAGATAAGTCAGCGAAGACTTAAAACTCAATCATAGGTGAGTAAGAATCTAGAGCATACCCTGCCACAAATAGCGAGTACACTTCAAAATAGGCCAAAAGGGTAACTCCCAAGTGATACAATTGCTCCTGAAGACGATGCTTGTCATGTAGTTGAATTAAGAAGTGGAAAACAATTACCTCTGCCTAGAATAGAAGAAACAGAACCAACCCCTAGTCTTAATGTGGTTGAAGAAACAGTTGAAGACAAGGCCGAAGAGGTGATTGAACAAAGGAGTGTCCCAGAAAAGACACCTGAAAAAACGAAGAACTCAGTGGTAAACAATACATGTCCTCCTCCACTGTTTCCATCACGTGTCAAAAGAAAGAACAATGAAAAAGAACTCAAGAAGTTCCTTGACATGGTGAGCAAGTTAGATATTAACATCCGGTTTGTAGAAGCTCTCAAGAGAATGCCAAAATATCTAAAATTCATGAAGGACATTCTTTCTAACAAACTAAGTTTAGAAACTAGGGAGATGATTGGATTTACTGAGGAGTGTAGTGCTATTTGTGAAAGTAAGTTTC
Organism: Nemophila menziesii; assembly: GCA_029959085.1. NCBI lineage: Eukaryota > Viridiplantae > Streptophyta > Magnoliopsida > Boraginales > Hydrophyllaceae > Nemophila > Nemophila menziesii. The sequence goes on along the minus strand of JARWIR010000017.1, from coordinate 6,579,023 downwards.
CACCAAAGCTACAAGACCCCAGAATTTTTACAATTCCCATTGCTATTGGTGAAGGATGGACTGGGAAAGCATTATGTGATTCAGGCGCGTGTATCAATCTCATGCCAAAGTCCATGTTCGTGGAGCTCAACATAGGCAAGGTAGTACCTACTTCAGTGGTACTAAAAATGGCGGATCGCTCCCTCTCCCAAAAAGCAGGTTAAACCGAAGATGTTTTAGTTAAACCTGGTAGATTTATATTTCCTTGTGATTTTATTATTCTTGACTACGACGCGGATAAGAATGTACCCATCATATTGGGTAAGCCACGGGGCATACACTAATAGATGTTGAGAATGGTGAGTTGATCATGAGGATCCAAGACGAACATGTACGATTCAATGTGTTCAAGGCTATGAAATATGCAGATACAAAAGATGAATGCCTAAAGATATATGTCATGAGCAAACTTACGCAAAAGGTTTTCAATGAATCTATCGATGATGATAATTTAACATTAGCCTTGGCACTTGAATCTCCGGAGATATATGACGATTTAGCTGAAGAAATTGCAGCATTAGACTCAGTCGACGGTAGGCCGAGAGCAATTCAAGAAAAAGTTCGTGAAGCAGGAGACATTGAACCAATGAAGAAACGATCTATCATTTGTCCACATGTTCTCGAAGAGAAACCGCTTCCAGACCATCTGCGTTATGCATACTTAGGTATACACAACACTTTGCCTGTTATTATGTCTGCTAACCTTTCAGGTTCTCAAGAATATAAGCTACTAAGTGTGCTTCATGCTAACAAAGAAGCAATTGGGAGGACTATTGCCGATATAAAGGGAATTAGTCTTGCCATTTGCAAGCATAAGATCATTCTTGAAAAGGAAAGAGGGCAATCAATAGAGGGGCAAGAAGATTTATGCCAGCAAAGAAAGAGGTGGTAAGGAGGGAGGTAATTATCTTTCCAATTGCAAGCATTGATTGGGTAAGTCCAGTGGAATGTGTTTCGAAAAAAAGGTGGTATCACTACCGTCCTTAATGATCAAGACGAAGCTATTCCATCAAGAACAGTTGTGGGGTGGAGAGAATGCATGGATTAGGTTCTTTTGCATTTTTCTTTCTGTAAAACATGAATTCCTTTAATTTTATTTCTTTAGTTTTTATTTCAATTATGAGCTAAATTTAATTGTACTTGAGAATCTCGAATTGGGTTAAAACCTGACTTTATTAATTTTTGTTTTTTTAATTTGGGATTTCTTAATTTAAATTGAATTCATTATTTTATGTTGGCTTTAATTTTATACTTGATTTATTATCTTTAGAGTCATGAACTAATGATAAGTATAAGTATCTAGACTATTCAATATAGTGGCGTATTGATCACCTTGACGGGGGGTTTAGATACCGAACGACGTAATCTCCGTTGGTATTCGCCAATGACCTTGACAGACTTGACTAACCAATAGCCAATGCGTTAAGTAATTGAATCATCTGAAAGTAGTTTTAATCATCCTGACAGAGTTTAGAATACCGTAGGAGAGCTTTTAGGTCCACCCTGACGGGGGCTAAGAGACTTTAGAATCACGACTAGCATAATTAACAATTCAACCATTAACATAAAACATTAATTAAGAAGGTTTAGGTAAAGCCCTAGCGAGACTCAAGTACTACTTCTCTCCTTGCGTCCAACTCTTTTACTTGCATTATTTCCATTTCAGTATAATTACTTTAGTCTTTAATTTATTTTTGCATCTTAGTTCTTTAAAAAAAACCCAAACAAACTTTTATATAATTTAATTTTATGTAATTGCAATTATCTCATTATTATATCCACACGTGAGCTGTACCTAATCCGTCCCTGCGAACGAATCTGATTTATCGGTTTATTACTTGGACAAACCGTACACTTGCGGATTGTGAGTCCTGATCTTTTACGCATCATTTTATAACACACAAGGACCCATCAGTCATGTCTCCATGACTCAAAATATACTCAATAAATTTTAAAGACTAACACATATATTACAAATAATTAAATGGTAAGAAATAAATAAAACGTACTCTTGAGGCTATGGCCTCGCATCTTCAATACGCAAGGTAGGATCCTTCGTTGTATCGCGATGGATAACTTACATGAGTGAATTGATATGCACTTGATTTGCTTTTTTTGTTCCATATCGCTTGCCAGGAAAGTTTGAGCTACTTCTACTCAACCTAATATCTCACTTACCCTTTCTTCGAATAGACAAACCACTTATCTCGTATTTGGTTCCTTTTCAATTTTCTTACGAGAAGTCTCTGTGGTTGAAGGATTTTTTACACTTTCTTCTCTAAGAATTGTCTTGATCCACTAATTATTGATGTTGTTGCTTGGTATATACCTAAGTTTCTCATTCTCACCGCGATTAATGTCCACTTTCCTCACTAGGATCTTGATCAATATTGGGTACTTCAAATTAAACACTGGCTATGATGCACTTGCGAATCACATTAGCACATCAAAGATAACTTGCCCTACATCTGTCTCATCCTCTCGTAAAACACAATTCAAGAAAATGTAAAATTTCTTAATTACATTCGAGGTTCGAACGTTCCCAAAAGCTGATTTATGTCTCCCTATTTGTGACATAATAATCTAGGTTGGAGACATTATTTTAGGTGTATTTGATTAATTAATTCAGGATTTTTATCCATTTTTAAATAATTTCTTATTTCTTGTCTTGATTTGATGATTTATCACTTTTAGAGCATATTTAGTTTAATTTGTGTGTTAATGTGAAGCTCTTGAGGTTTATGGAATATAATTAGATGTCATATCAATTCTAAGAAGATAAGGAAAGAATATATGGAAGGAATCAAGATATAAAAGGAAGTAGAGATAAAATAGGAAATAAAAATTGTCAAGTAAATATGAAATTCTACAACTATGTCCACTAAAGTGAAGATAAACTTCAAATCGGCTACGAATTTGGATGAACCTTTGAAAGAGAAAAGATATATCCTTCCGCTGCGGTCGTTTCGATATCTTGTGGGTGAAAATTGGATTAATAACGAAGGCGATATGATCAAAATAGTGAACAGTGTTTATCCTATCATAAATTTTAGGAAACGAATTTTAATTAGAAAAGGATTCCAATTACTTGTCTTCCACTCAAGATTTCGACCTATGGTATTCTTAACACCTATAAAGACACCCTCTTATCATTGAAAATAAGTCCTTGCCTAGTCCTTAAGTATTATTCATCATAGAGTCATCAAGAGAAACAAAATTGACAGTATGTATCTTTATTTTAGTTTACTTCTTTCCAGCATGAATTAAATTTTCCATAACTTGGGTTTTGCATATGTATAACCTTTGATATCTGTTTTCTTCTATTTATGTTTGTTTGGAAAACCTTTTTAAATTTATTATAGCTTCTTAACTTTTATAAAAATGTACATGCGGTACACCAAAACACATCTGCGGTGCACTGCAACCCTAAGGCGTCACGATGGTTGGAGAAATGGGGTTTAATGCTGAAGCAAAGGTGCAATCCAGAGCTTTTGAGCGGTATATCGCACGTGTGCTCCAAGAAAACCGTAACACAGCCCAAGAAAACGGTCTAGCAAGAGAGAATCGTATTGTCACTCGCGCCAGACCGTGACGATGGTTCCAAATAGAACTTCCATGCGGTACACTGCATGACCAGTCCGGTGCACCGCGCGACAGAATACCGTGACAACAGTATGCAAAATCAAGGTCCTTGCTGAGACCCCATAACCTAAACTGTTTCATCAATACCATGGCACGGGGTCCAACAGAAGTTACCTGCGGTACACCGTACCTCGCCCTCAGTACACGGCACGGTGCTGCCAGAGAAAGGGTATAAAGAGAAGGTTAGTTTATACCTACGAAAATCAAAACCTTAAGCCTCTCTTTCTTCCTTAAATCTCTCCCAGCTCCATTAAAACTTCTACAAAAACCTTCACCTTACATCAAAAAACTACCTAATCACCATAAATTCCCATCCAAACCCTTTCCCACATCATTATAAAGAAGATTCAACCACCCAAATCAAATCAAAACACCTAAAATCCAAGAATCAAAACCCAAAATTACTATATCTTATCCAACAATTTCTTAACCCCGTATCAACTAAGAAAGAGTACATCCTATCCACATAGAGATTCATCATCCTTGCACCTTTCCTAACTCAAACAACACTTGTTCAACCCAAAATCAAAGGGTAAAAATTTCAAGAGTGTTCAAAGCTTTGAGTTGAAGGTTAATTGAGATGATGAAAAGAACGGAAACATTATCTACTATTATGGGGATGTAGAAGAATCAAAACAAGGTATTGGGTACTATTGAGAAGAAGAAAATTGAGAAAAATTTCAAGTTCTAGTATGAAGAAAAAGGGTAAAACAGGTCAAGAAAATAGAGAAAAGCTAGTTGTGGTAAATTCAAAGATAAAAAATATTACAACTTTAAAGGAGTAGACACCACAACCTCTACAAATCGAGATTCTTAAGCCCAAGATAAATGAAGCTGCAAATGCCTTGTTAGCTTCCGCAAAAACACATTTACCGGACTTTCCCTTTTCTCATGAGAGAGCATTCGAAAAAGAAGTTGGAGAAGATGATTTAAGATATTTCTAGAGTTGGGAGATATATTGGGTTGGTCTACATTCATGATAAGACGTTCAAGTAAATGTGTGGAGTAAGTTTCCGAGTTCTATTTAGGCCTCTTTAGCCGAGATAGTGAAGGTCATGTTCCAGTTAGAGGAAAGTTAGTTCCTTTTACAGTTGAAGAGATTAGAAACCACTTCCAGCTCAAGAAATTGGTTAGACCATGTAAGTTTAGAGAAGCGGTGGAAAATGTCAAGACTTTCGATTGGAATTAACTTTTTAATAATGTATTAGATGAAAAAGTGTAAGCACACAAGGGAGAATTGAAGGCACCATGACCTTACAAATATCTTCAAGAGGATACTAGAGTTTGTCACAATTTCCTCACACCAAACACCTTTGGAAACACGCGAACTTCGGATGTAACTAAGAGAAACACCATTTTTTTTAATTGTGTTTTAAGAGGGGAAGAAGTAGATGTGGCACAGTTGATCTTTGAAGAGGTGATGCGGTTTTTTGTCTCTCCACTTTCGTTATTTAATGTGAAATATCCTACTATGATCACGTGCCTAATACGAAAAGTGAATGTGATTCCAGGTGATGAAGAGAAACTAATGTATAAAGTAAGCAACAATATTGATAATACTTGGATCCAGAGAATTTTGAGAGGAGCAGGACTTAAGAAGCCTCCACAAGAAGAATCGAAAGAAGAGGAACTTATTTGGAGAGAAATGATGGAGGAGCGATTGAGTAGAGTTGAAGCAGCTCAAACTTTCTTGGCCGATGATACGAGACAAATCAAAGCTAATCAAGTGCACATCATGTCACTTCTTGACAAATTAAAGCACGATTCAGTGAAAGATCTAGTAAATATTATCTTGGATGGTGATAAAGAGAGGCAATAGTCTCGAGAGTATATTATCTTACTTCCTTACCGTTTATGTATACGGAAAAAAAAAATTGATTTTTAATTTCATTATTGAGTTTTTTTTCGAGTCATGGGGACACGCCTCATTTTTTAGTTTGGGGTGTGGGGATTCGTTGTCTCTCATCTCCATTTTTATGTGACTTTTCTTTTTTTGGAAGAAACTAAAATTTTTTATACATAGGATGAGATGTAGAGTGTGTTTAATAGCTTGAAAGAATAAACTTAGTAAGTTAAAGATATAAAGTAGTATGTTTATGAGATGTTTTATTTTGTATGCTTTGAGTGTGAACAGGAATCACACATTGATAGTAAAGAGAATATTAGTAAGCAATGCGGTAGAAGTATGTTTGATCTTAGGGCACCTTGAGGGTTGTGTAGGCCATGAGATCCGAGCTAGTTGATAAACCTAGTTAATGAATGTTCTAAAGGTAAGAGAATGACGAAATTGCATAGTTTAGAAAATGATTAAGGCGGTTCTCTGATAAGCCCCTTATTGCCTTTTAGCTTGTTGTCCATTTATCATATTTACATCATTCTCAGCCCCTTCTACCCTTTCTTAAGCCTTTTTATTAGCTATATTATAAGCCATATACCCTTTAGATATAAGGACTTTTCAATATGACCCGCACTTGGATCCCGATGCATAGAAAAACGTTTTAGAGCTTGAGTTTGGGGTGGTGGGTCCACCATTATGGGAAAATTTATTGGTTGGGAATTTTGAGCTTATGTATGTGTGCTCGATATTTTTATTACAGTTCACTATTTATTATATTGTAACCATTTGTCGGGGTAAAAGTAAATGAAAAAAGTTATCAAAAGAAAAGAAAAATATGTTAAGAAAAATATCATGATATCTCACATTAAAAAATAGAGTCATAGCTATATTACAAAAGAAAAAAATTGATATGAAAAGATTGAATATGGTTAGGACCGGCAAACAGGAATTTTTATGTGATCATCTTAATGTTTAAGTATTGGGTTCTTGGGGATGCTAATTAGTTCATCAATTCGTTGGGTTGAGTGAGAACGTTTTATGAGAGTAACTCAAGCTTTAGGGAGATTCGTTGATGGCTAGTGAGGAGAGAGCAAAAAGCTCACTCTAAATTATTAAAATATACATATCATACCGTCTCTAAGCCAACATTACAACCTTAAAGACCTTATGATTCTTTGCTATGTAATCTCTAAGTGATTAAACTGTTAGAGAGTAGTTAGATGGATCTTTGGATACTAGTGAAGCTCGATGAAACATCTATAGCCTCCTTGGTAAACTAAGTGAAGAACTTCTCCTTCGTGCATTGCAAAGCTAATCCGGTCTTGAATTTGAGCCATGTCGATCGTCTATATGACAAGTGTACAGGTAATTCATTTTGTAGATATTATTACATAAAATTTTCTGAGTAGTTGCTTTGATTTTATTATATATATTATACTATCTTCTTCCTACTGTGCTTAATTGACTTAGGCGTGTATTTACAGACTTCCCTTTGTTTTTATCTTTATTGTATCGAGACGATATAACTTTGAGTTGGGGGTCTTGATGTCTCCCTATATGTGATATAATAATCTAGGTTGGATACATCATTTTAGATTTATTTGATTAATTAATTATGGATTTTTATCCGTTATTTGTTAATTTCTTATTTCTTTTCTTGATTTGATGATTTATTACTTTTAGAGCATATTTGCTTTAATTTGTATGTTAATGTGAATCTCTCAAGGTTTATGGAATATAACTAGATGTAAAATCAATTCTAAGAAGATAAGGAAAGAAGACATGGAAGGAATCAAGAGAAAAAAATGAAGTAGAGATAAATTAGGAAAGGAAAATCTTCCAAGTAAATCTGAAATTCTGCAGCTACGTGCGCTAGATGAAAATCACTTCAAATCGGTTGTGAATTTGGATGAGCCTTTAAAGTAGAAAAGATAGATCCTTCCACTGTGGTTGTTAGATATATCGTGGGCGAAAATCGGAATAATAACGAAGGAGATATGATCAAAACAGTGAGCAGTGTTAATCCTCTCCAATACTTTAGGAAACGAATTTAAATTTGAAAATGATTCCAATTAATTTTCTTCCACTCAAGATTTCGACCTAGGGTCTTCTTAACACCTATAAATACACCCTCTTATCATTAAAAACATGTTCTTGTCTAGTCCTTAATTATTATTCATCATAAAAGTCATCAAGAGAAGCAAGCTGACAGTATGTATCTTTATTTTAGTTTATTTCTTTCCAACAGGAACTAAATTTCCCATAACTTGGGTTTTGCATGTTTACAATCTTTGATATCTATTTTCTTCTATCTAATTTTGTTTGGTAAAAACCTTTTTAAATTGATCCTAGCTTCCACTACAAGAAAACACCTCATACAATGACGATGTTAATGACTTTTCGTGATGATTACATAAAGTCATCTTAGATATTTATGACGCTTTGTCAACCGTCATCTATGATTCCGTCATTGTTTATCTATTTTATGACGCCAAAAAAAAATCGTCACTATTAAATATCTTTCTTGACAAATAAACTATCGTCATCTTAATGATAAATAACTACGCCTCCTTTCTAGCGTCTTTATTTGCATATGGGTAACAATGACACTCATCTAGACCATCATGGTTTTGTCTGAACTTTTTATGACGCTTTAATGTCACTGTCGAATAAAAGATATCTTGAAGATTTATATGTAACCGTCACCGTTTAGCAAAAATTTCAACGACGGTGATGTGATAATCGTCACTATTGGATAAGATGTATAACGATGATTCATTTAAGAAACGTCTTGTTTCATTATCCTATATGTTGACGGTTTAATGATAATAGTCACCAAAATCTAAGAGATATGAGGATGTTTAATATGATAAGTGTCACTACGTTGTCTAATGTATCATGACAATTCGTATGTAGTTGTCATTGTATGCTGAATCATTCATGACAAAATTTTATTATGAGCATCACTTTTAATGTGATTTTTTATTATTATAAATTAATATATAAAAATTGTATATATTATTTAAAATGTAATAATGATAACAGTATAACATATCTTATAATTTAATGAATTCAAAAGTTTATTAATTTAATGGATAAATCTCATATATTAAAGTACATACATTAAAAATGGAATGAGTTATAATAAAAATAAATAATAAAGACTAATTAGTTCATATCAATTTTGGACTCTAATTTTAAATATATATAAGAATCTATATTCATACGACAAACGAAGTTTTTTAAACGACTGAGTTGATCTTTCATCATTTTCAGGTCTTCTGTTTTTCATTGCTGTCTTGCATCAATTCTTCAATTTTTTGATGTTGAATTTGATTTGCAGTCGAATTTTTAGTTCCACTTTTGCTATTTAAGCCAAATTTCTTTAGCATAGTGATCACATTTTGTTCACTATCAAAATCGTCTGAATCATCTACACCATATACATTTCTAATTTTCTGCATTTTTATTGTTTTCAGAGTTGCCTACCAAAGAATATACTATAATTGTAAAATAAATAATTTAGACAATCATAAATATAATCGAAAGGTACTAAAATAATTTTATAAACATACCACAATTTTAGACACTGCATCATTATTCTCGCCTGACTTTATTATATGAGTCGCTTCATTAAATCCCATGAGACCAACAAAACCACTGTATTCATCCTATAAAGATAGTGATTCAAAATAAATAAATGAATACAAGAACATAAGTTATCTTTTTGCATACTACATTGTCACAAATTTGAAAGAGAATATATAAAAATGAACAAATAGCAAAAAAATATATGTAGATGAAACTTAAAATATCAATGTCAATACCATTTTAATACTACTTGAAACAATTATATAAAAATATTACGAGTCGATGGGAAAGAAGGATGAAAAAAAATTGATTTATATTGTTGCTACCTCCATTTTTTCTCGAAGGAAAAAATACAAAATAAACTATTTTGATTGTTGCTTACATATTAAATATTCAAAAACTCTTTTTTACCCGGTTCCGTCGAGGTTGTAGAGGACATCATTTGCGTATTATTTTGTAGATCGCGATCATCACTTTCATTATCTTCTTTAAGTTACGAACAAGATTTTTCGCAACAGTATACAATGCTCTTGTTTTTTTGTTACATAGGAGAGCCACTTTAGACTCAAAGTCATTGACTCAATTCAAACCTGCACCATTAGATTAGATGACCAAGACCTTTGCCAGCGATTTAATCCCAACTAGTTATACAATGCTCTTTTGACTCTTCCCATAGTTACAAATTGTTTTGAGACAATAAGACTAGTTCTAAATAAAAGTAAAATTTCAAGTTAAATATAAACTAAAGTGACTTATGTTTTACTATATATATATATATATATATATATTACAATTCCTTATATATTGTTATTATTTCTCTGATTACAAACGCTATTTTTGTTAATTATATTATTATAGAAAATAAAAATGCAATTTTTAAATTAGGTGGGAACCAGAAAACAATAATCTAATTTTTTCCCTCCATTATTTTGGTCGATTCACTCCATTTGAAGTAATGTTTTCGTTCATATTTTTTTTAAAGCATAATATTTTATAAACCTTTTAGTTTAATGTTAAGAAATCAACCAAATGGAATATTTCGACAACATGAAAATAGCAACCCTTGTTAAAGAATTTGTCGATCGTGGAGTGAAGAGGTGGGGAATGGTTGGGTACGCTCAATCAAGTTAGTATTGGGAGAAATGACTTAGGAAAATATAGTCCATTTGGAAATTTATTTGTCAAATACCTCTAACACTAAAGATCAAGACTTTCCTCTAGAAGTTTACCCTAAATTAAAGTAGAAAATTGTATAGTAACTGGGAATTGGAAGTCCAATTGAGTGGTTTCAAAGACCTTTAACACTAAAGATCAATATAATTACACAAGTACTGGAACTCCAGCGATTCTTTGAATGTTGGATTATGGAATTGTCGTTGGTCGAACCTAATATCCCAAAACTAATAAAAAATCAAGAACCTGAGGAGGTGTGCCTCCAACAATCAATTTAGTATTGACTTATGAAAATATAGTCCATTTGGAAATTGTCAAAGACCTCTAACACTAAAGATTGAGACTTTCCTCTAGAAGTTTACCCTAAATTAAAGTAGAAAGTTGTGTAGTAACTAGGAATTGGAAGTCCAGTTGAGTGGTGTCAAAGACCTCTAACACTAAAGATCAAGATAAGTACACAAGTAGTGGAAATCCAGTAATTCTTTGGATGTTGGACTATAGAATTGTCTTTGGCCGAGCCTAATATCCTGAAACTAGACAATGTTCAAGAACACAGGGATCAATTGAGTGGAAAATAAGTTTGGAATGTAAAGCGTTCAAACTATGGTCAACATGTTAAGAATGGTGCTATTTAGGATCAATAAATGAGTGGGCTAGTAATGCCGTTAATTGAGTAATGTGAATAGTGATTTGTACTTTATAAAATTGAATAAGTAATAGTTCTATTGTAAATAAGTATTAATAAAAGGATATTATGAATCACTAGAACTTTTTTATAGATTGTCGATCTTAAAATTGCGGTTCTAATTTTTTACAAATATGGCGGATAACTATTATTTCATGCCAAAAAAGTATATAACCAGAATCGCTAAAAGATTTTCAGAACAAAAAAGAAAAGAAAAAGTAAATGTTGAAATACAATGACACGTAAAAATTAAAAGCCATCTCTTCACATTCAAATTGGAACAAAAAACAAAAATAAATCTCTTCACATTCAGGTCTCACCTTCCCACCAAGCCGCTTTCCTTTACAAGAAAACCGTTGCAAGTCGTGGACCAATATGACGTTGATGTTATGCCATGTCTTTGATTCGTCCGTTTCTTGATCCTTTGGAAATTAAAGTGGCGTGTTCTAAAGATGTTTCAACTTATAGTCTTGTTTCTTCTTTTTTGGGGCAGAAAGGACATCTATTACTTCATCTTATTGGAATCTATACACTTCATGTGAAAATTTTATTTTCTATTCTCCCTTCTTCAACTTTTTGTAGCATAAATCAGAGTACTCTTCTCATCTATACACTTCAAATTTATGCAGTAATATAATTGTTAATATTATACTTTAAAAAAATGAAAAATAACTATTAGAAAAAAGAATTCAGAATAATTATAAATAAAAAATTCGGTGATGACTGTGTATATTCATCTTATATGATATTTTTTAAAGACGGATTATCTAGAACTCGTCGAGAATTAGGTTTTTGCAGACGGTTCCTTAAAATCTTGATGAAATCTGTTTAAACAATGACAATTCAAATAAGCGTCATAAAAAAAGTGGAGGTCAAATTTTTGAAATGACGGTTGAAACAATTGTCGAGAATTTTTTTGTTTTTTGTTCCAAATCAACTAAGAGAGAGAGAGAGAGAGAGAATACGACTTCCTTTTGTTTTTTGAAAAATTTGAAAAGATATAAAATTGTGGAAATTGGTTATAATAATATAATATTAAAAATAAAATAAAATGGCCCACATCTAATCTAAGGGCTGAAAAATATAGAGTGGATATCAAGATATTATAAATCGTCGATCGAATTTAAACAATCTGGACCATTAATTAGAATTGATCTAAATGCCGAAAATGATTGGAAAATAATCCAACGGCTAGAAAATATGGAGGAAAATATGAGACATTTTGGGCCGTTGGCCCTTCTCCAATATTATATATATATATATTAACACAATAACTCTAACCTAAATGTGCCACTATAAATTGAACATTATTAGTTCGCAGTACTCCCACAAAAACCCTAAACTGCCTACCTTCACGATCGTCTTTATATTCACTCATTCACACCATCAGATAATCTTAAATTCAAGAGTATGTATTATATAAAACGAATTGCGGAATAACAAATAAAAGGCACACAATCAGTTCAATCTCTCGATTAAATTTTTTATGGTAAGTATTATTTCTTGAGAATTTATCTTGACAGGAAAAAGAATAACTAGTCCTCTTGCTTCATTACCGAAAAGGCTCATAAATTTGAGTAATAATTTAATTAATCTGCTTAATGGAATAATTACGTGTTTAGTCCTTCTATTATGTGAATATTACAAATATATTCATCTATTTTAGGAATATAGTACGACTCCTCTGCGGAGCCAATATATGTTATTTGGGTGCGAAGGGGGTTGGGGGTTGCTCCCCCAATTTTTTGAGTTTATTGCATATAGGTCCTGTAATTATGAAAAAAAATATACTATATTTGTGTATAATATGAAAATTTCTATTATATGACTCACTACTATTTTTACAAATTTACAATACAAATCCCTATATTATACAAAATAACCTATATATATCGGGGTAGTCATGCACCCATCTGGCTTTGCCCATAATTACTACTTTCGCAAATCAAGAGAATTAATCCCTATTTATTATTTTAACTCGATGTATACTAAGACTATGTAAATTAATTGTCTCAAAGAGAACAAATAATATTTGTATAATACTGCATAACATATAAATTTATTGATCATCTCGTATATGTCAATTGTATATACACAAAGACAAGTGACAAATTTTCTAGATCTTTATAAGATACTTAGGTACCAAATAAATGAAAATGAATGTAAATTTATCTTATTTAGATGTTGAGTTGCTTTTATCAAAAGGAAAATCGCTGAATATTTGAATATAAAATTTTTAAACAGGTTTATGTCGAGATGTTGATGCGATTTAGAGAAAAGAAAAGATCGATTACCATTGCATTTCATTAAAAATGTAATGTATAGAGTAAATTATTTTATTTTTGTGTAATCTATATTTTAAATTACTGAAATCTGTGTATTTTAACATTAACAGAGTCCTCATCATCATCGTTATCATTGCTATTATGGACGATGTTGGAGACAAATTCAAGAATGATACCGGGAAGAGGCAAATTACGCGACAGGTAATTGAGTGCGCAAATTATAATCTTTGCTTGCTCAATTTCATCTTCTTCCGTCCGCGTTTGAGTTTCAGATGGTACGAACTCGAGCTCATGGACGTCATAGATGGCGGATCAGTTGTGGCTTCGATAGTTGACCTAAGCCACCATGCTAACGGTTAATCGGTTGGGCGCGAAGATGAGTGTGTTATGAAATTTCAACTCCTTTTTGTATTTCTTTTTTATTATTCAAAAACTTATGATGTGGCGCTCTCTCTTTTTTTTTTATATATCTGTCTTTTTGTTCCAAATACTACTATTTAAATAAAACGTTATTACAAATTAGCCAATTTCCGAAGAAAATGTTTCATTTTTTATTATTTTAGCTAGCCTACTTGGGTAGTGTGTAAAACATGAGCCTTCCATATTGACATTCATCTTATGTTTGGCTACCCCATCAGCTAGTATATTCCTATAACGATTGACCCACTGAAAAATAGGATTACAAGTTTCAGCTACAAATAAATACTCTTAATAATATTAAAATTTATGGGATTAAAATTAAACTGCCTCTTCTCTAATAGTTGCATGACTTTAAGGAAATCACTCTCAATTACCACCCTTGATTCTCGCTGGTCCCGAGCAATAATGCAAGCCTTTAAGATGCCTAAAACCTCAGCTTCCGGAGGATTTTCAACAGCTATTCCCATGCTTTTCGATCCAATACCTTCCCTGTAAAGTCTCTGGTTACACAAGCAATAGAGGTTTTTTATTATTACACATCGCCGCGTCATAATTTATTTTTTATAAAGTTGGTTGGTGGAGGAATCAACTATTGTTACTATTATTAATATCTTTATTATCGTTCATCTAATTCTCATCAACCCTTTCCTCAATAAGGGACTTTGTATCTTTAGAATTTGCATTTTTCTTATCCCTCAGTACTTTATTAACATCATTAGGATAATTGTATTTTCGTATTCCTTCCATTCTTTAATAGAATCCTCAATAGTAAGTAAAGGGTCCAACTTTCTATTATTGAACTTGTACCCATTCTTTCCTTTCCATATATGCTACATCAGTGTGCATACTTGTTCCATAAGGAATATAGTATCAGGGTTTAGATACTTACCTTTTTCAGCTAAACTTGTCATCCAAGTATCCACATTGGAGGAGTACTGCTTTTTAGTTAGTAAGCTAAAGGGAGAAGAAAACTACACGACTCTCACCCATTCACATTCTAATAACATGTCTTTAGTCTTTTCAATTTTGTTATTATAAAGATCACAAATTGGATTTTTTATGAATTTTTTTGGAAACATTTTCATTTGTAGGGAGGAGATTCCTAAGAACTCTCCATATAAAGTTATTTATCTTAGGAGCTATATTGAGGTTACATATCATTTTCTATAATAGAGGTGAAATAATATGGGAAGACTTAGTCTTATTGTTGCTTTTAGAGAACTCCTCCTTCTTTTTATTATTTTTTAAAATTTGTTAACATTTCGTAATTGAATATACCCCTTCTTTACCATTTACCTAGTAAGGTATATATTTACCACCTAAGTGGGGTATTAAAGTATTTAAAATAGTACTAGCCACTTCCTCAATGTAAGCACTTTTAATTAAATTTATATTCTATTTTATTTTGCTATTTATCATAAGGTCAATTACTTTTCTCAAATCATCTCTATTAGGTTTAATAATCTTATTATAGTTACTAATCCACTTATCAATGTGGAGATTTATACTATAACCATTTCCCACTAATCACTTTATATCAGTTTTCATAACTTCTCTTCCACTAATAAGGCTTTTCCATCCCTAGGAGGGTGTACTACCTAGCTTAGCCTCTAAGAAAGAGCAAAGGGGAAAGTATTTAACTTTTAACACTTTACATAGAAGTGTATCAGTTTTATTACACAAATTCCAAGCTTGTTTTCCTAGCATATCTATGTTCATGAGTTTGAGGATTGTGAATCCTAGTCCACCAGTAGTTTTATTCTTAGTAATTATTTCCCAATGAATTTTCTTGTTTCCTTTACTACCCCACAAATTTTTTTCTATTTGGTAAGAAATAAAATCACAAACTAGGGATTAAATAGGAAGAAATGAAGTGATTTTGGAGGCTCTGCAAAACAGCTTTGATTAATATTTCCTTACCAGCTTGAGATAAATATAAGTTTTTCAAGTTTAATGTTCTTTCTACCATAAGGTTAAGGTATTTTACCTTTGATTTACCCCACTCAGTGGGAAGACCCAGGTAATTCCCTAGATTTTTCGTAATTGGCATCTTTAACTTATAAGCCATGATACAATGGATAAAACTAGGTTTATTGGGGCTAAACATCACCCCACATTTATTAATATTTAGCTTCATGCCAATAGCAAAACAATATTAATTAATAATATCATTAAAACCATCTACTTCTTGGTAGTTTGCTTTCATGAAAAATATACAATCATCTGCAAATAAAAGGTGAGTAACACTAGGTGCGATTTTAGCTATTTTAATACAATTCATAATATTATTGTATATTTTTTTATCTTTGATAAGTATATAAAGCATTTGCGTAATACAGAAGAGGAAAGGAGATAAGGGGTCTCCCTTCTTCAACCCTCTTTGAGGTTTATCTATTTTCGTAGGTGTCCCATTAATTTAGAATAGAGTAGCTAACTGAGTTAACACATTGGTGGTCCTTTGTGTGTTCTAAAATAAATGCAATAAGGAAAAGAGAACCACAACCACAAGTGTACGGTTGTTCCAAGTAATATAAGTGATAAAACAGATTCGTTCTCAGGGACGGAATGGTTGAATCTAATGCTTATCAAATAGTGGTTAATTGCACGTGAAAACAAGTATATGATTTTAAGATTGATCGTTTTTGTTTCTACTAACTAAGACAAATAATGAAAAGACTAAGTTAATGCAAATAATAGACTAGACGCAAGAAACTAAAGTGTTTACGCAAGATGAGAAGGCCGTACTTGAGAGACGCAAGGATTTCTCCTAATTATCATTCATTTCATACATTGTTCAAGGGACAAATTGGTAAATTTATATTGGTCGGGACTCGGAATTCTCCTTACCCCCATCAGGGTGGACTAAGGAGCTACTCTCAAGTGCTACAAACCCCGTCAGGGTGATTATATTCCACTCTCAAGTGATTAAGTTTATTCTACCCAATTGGCCATAGGTTTAATTAAGCTCGCCAGAGTCAAATAACTTCTAACCTATATTCGTTAATTAGTTCTGTACCCAGACCGCCCGTCAAGGTGATCCAATCGCCACTAATTGGAATAGCCTAGATACTAAGTCCTATTATCAATTGATCAGGTCAATAATAGTAAATAAAGTAAAAATTAAAGAAAAATATAAATTACCCAATTTGATTTAAATAATAATTATCCCAAATTCATACATATGAAACGAAATCAAATTGGGATTAACCCATTATGCGTTCTCAAGCACTTAATTAAATTAGCTCATGCTAATGTGAAAAACTAAATTAAAAGAAATAAAAGTGTTCATATTGTTTTACAAAAATAAAAGAAAAACATAATTGGCGGAATTAGATTAGCTGTGATTTGTAGATATAGACCGTCTCCAGCTCCGTAGCTTTTCTGTTTCCTTGCCTTAACTTCTCTCTGATGCTCTACCTTTTAAAATATGAATTGTATATAGTGTAAGGTGTGAAAATAGAAGTCAAAACCCTTATTTATACTTAGAAATTCGGACTTGGACCTTAGACTAAGGTTTAAATGAAATAATAAAGGCCCAAGTCCATTATCTTAGCCCAAAATCCCGTAATTTCTGTACCACCTCCACTTAAACAACTCTAACCGACTCATTTCAACTCGGATTGACCTCATTCCAGTTGCTAAAGTTCCGTAACTCAATGTGGCACGTTTTCTCTACACACGTAAGCGGCCAAATCTACTCTTAGGTGGCTCGAAATCAACAATCTTTTGCAACTTTCTAGATTTTGCAACTCTAAAATATCAATTTCTTTCAGATTTGTCTTCATGCTTTGACTCCATATCATGATCTTTGACTTTATTCTCGGATTCCTCTCCTAGATAATATTCAAAACTACAAACTTTTCACTAAAATACACAATATTACGCGCAAAAGTTTAATAAATTAAAAATGCTAGAAATAAAAGAGGAAATTCAGATTATTGCATATTTAGCCCAAAAGTCTATCAAAATAGTTGAATAAACACCAAAAATGATGTCTCCCAAGGACATAAAATTAGAAAATTTAGGGAGACATCACACGTCTCATGATTTTACTAGCCCAATTTTCATTAAAACCCATTCTATTCATCATATCTTCCAGAAAATCCCATTCTATAATTTCATACGCCTTTTAAATATCTTCTTTTATAGTCATATAGTGTGTTTTAGATTGTCTTTGTTCTTTAATATAGTTGATAACCTCATGTGCAACCATAGTTTTGTCTTGTATGTGCCTTCCTTGTATGAAAGCTGATTTATTTTCATCAATAAGAGCATTGATAACCAGTTGCAATCTATTAACAAGAACTTTAGTTATGATTTTATAAATATAGTTAGAGCAACTAATTGGTCTAAACTGTTTAATTTATATAGGGTTAGGAATTCTTTGTATTAGTGAGATAAATGTATGGTTTATCTCTTCTAAACTTCCCTAGTTATACCAAAAATTATTGATAAGTCTAATAACCTCCAATATAATAAATTTCCAATATTTTTAAAGAAGAAACCAGGGTAGTCATCCGGTCCAAGGGACTTATTAGCACCCAATTTTAAAATGGCTTTGCTAATTTCCTCCACTTGAAGAGGGTGATTTAGTATATTATTCACATTCTCATCAACCACTAGTGTAATGAGTTTGGATATAGAGCTAAAATCCCTCTTTCCCACTGTTTCAAAAATGTGGTTAAAATAACCATTTATTTCCTCTTTTATATCATAAAAATCTTCTAACCAAGTACCATCTTTTTTAGTAATTCTAAGTATTTTATTAGCTTTCCTTCTTTCCTTAGTGAAAGCATGAAAAAGGGAGGTATTTTTATCACCTATTTTGAGCCAAAAGATCCTATACCTTGAATCCCAAAAGTCCTTTTCTTTTTCAATAAATCTTCAATTTTTTAGTAGTATCTTTATACTCATCCCAGTTTGAAGTGTTTGGATCATTATAAATCATTTCCAATTTTTTCATATGAGTATCAATACTTTCCCAGTGTTTTTAAATTTATTTTTACTCCAAACAGTTAATAACCTTCTACACTTCCTAAGCTTATAGTTTAGGGCATCTCAATTGAGACCATAATTATATTTTTACTCTCCCACATTTTTTTAATGATTTCTAAGCGTTCAGCTTCCTCAGTCCAATGATTCTCAAAATAGGATATCCTATCTTTGTTAATATGAGTTTCTTTCATAAATAAAACTTAGGGGGAGCGGTCTAACCCTACTGCAGGTAAGAGGGCTACCCAGACCGTAGGATAACAATTACCCTATTTCTCAATACAGAATGCTATGTCAATTAGAGTTTTGATCATTTCTCCATCAAATATATTATTAGACCAGGATTATCTACCCCCTTTTTGAACAATTTCTTCTAATATTTGGTGTTTTATGACTCCATTAAACTATTTCATAGCCTTATTATAAGTACAGTCTCCCCCTTTTTACTCAGATATGTTTCTTATGTTGTTAAAGTCTCCAAAAAGGTTCCAAGGTTCATTGTTAGCAGGACATCAGCTACTATAGAGGTCAAGACAAACTTCTATAAATTTATCATTAGGTGCCCCATAAACAAAGGTTGTATAAAATTTATTACTTCCATCTTTTATTAGACAATGAATGTGATTAGTGGATTTACCAATTATGGAAATATCCGTATTATCCCTAATGAAAATCGTTACCCCTACCCCCACTAAGGCCAATAGGTTCAACTGTTTCAACTAGCTTCATTTAAATAATTTTTTCTAACCTTTTAACTGAAGTATAGACATTCTTACTATCTGAAAGAAAAAGTACCCAAGTCCGGTATTTGTTTACAATACCAATTAGGGTCTAGACTGTCAAGGTTATGCCAATACCTTAACAGTTTCAGGTTGTTAGTATCATTGACCTTCTTGGGGTTGATCAAGTTCAACCCCGCAAACCTCTTGAGCAATAGCCTCCAAACCTTCCAAATCACCCATACCCATAGTTTCAACCATATCCACATCCTCTTTACTTGTATCCTCTGATTGTGATTCCTCTGTTATAATTGCACTTGGGCAGTTACTCAGCTTTCTAGAGGCACATATCGTTTTTTTCCTCTTTACATTGACTTGTGTTGAGAAATTTTGTGTAACTTTATTAATCTTAGCCTTGACTGATTGTCTACCAATCGTATATCCATTTTTTCTTTTGTAAGTGTTGATCATAATAATTTCTTTAGTAGAAAACCATTCCTTGAACAGGTAATAAGTGGTTGAAGAGGAAGTGAATTTGTGAGGTACCGTATGTTTAGGGGTGGTGAAAGCAACGGATATGGGAGAATTTTGATTTATTTGGTGAAATTTAGGGAATTTGATCTTTTAGGGTTGAGAGGATTTGGGGGTCGGAGTTTAGATACCGATTTTTTATGGGTTGAACGAAAGATTGATGGTATTTTAGTAGTGGGGCTATTATTATCTGGGCTAGTAGTTTTAACTTATTGGGCAAATAAGACGTTTTGGCTTTTTGTAGCTGGGTTTGGGCTTTCAAAACTTCAAATAAAATATTAGAGTCTTGGGTTGGTGGTGTATTATATCTATTAAGCATTTCCTCTGTTATCGTGGCAAGATTATCTTCTTTTTCATAATAAATATTATTTTTCAACTCTTTCTCTTTCTTCTCCCTATCAGACAAAATACCCGTTACACCATAGATGTCATTTCTCCTCTCTTTCATTTTGTCTGTATCTAGTCCTTTCATATCACCATTATCTTTCTTTGTACTGAATTAAAAAATAACTCTAGTACTATTAATGTCATTTTCTATTCTGTTACCGAGTCCACCAGAAAGAGTAAGAGGTGAGTCTAACTGGGTTGAACTCGTATTGTTTCTTATTGTCTTCTACATTGGGTTGAGGTTTACACCATTCAAGGTATTTTCTACCGCTTTTTTAATCATAATAGGTTGAGTTGGGCCCCTTTCTTTTTTATCTCTAATGAACTCTATTTTTGCGGGTTTAGGGGTGGTGAAAGCAACGGATATGGGAGAATTTGATTTATTTGGTGAAATTTAGGGAATTTGATCTTTTAGGGTTGAGAGGATTTGGGGGTCGGAGTTTAGATACCGATTTTTTATGTGTTGAACGAAAGATTAATGGTATTTAGTAGTGGGACTATTATTATCTGGGGTAGTATTTTTAACTTATTGGGCAAATAAGACGTTTTTGCTTTTTGTAGCTGGGTTTGGGCTTTCAAAACTTCAAATAAAATATTAGAGTCTTGGGTTGGTGGTGTATTAAATTTATTAAGCATTTCCTCTGTTATCGTGGCAATATTATCTTCTTTTTCATAATAAATATCATTTTTCGACTCTTTCTCTTTCTTCTCCCTATCAGACAAAATACCCGTTACACCATAGATGTCATTTCTCCTCTCTCTCATTTTGTCTGTATCTAGTCCTTTCATATCACCATTATCTTTCTTTGTACTGAATTAAAAATTAACTCTAGTACTATTAATGTCATTTTCTATTCTGTTACCGAGTCCACCAGAAAGAGTAAGAGGTGAGTCTAACTGGGTTGAACTCGTATTGTTTCTTATTGTCTTCTACGTTGGGTTGAGGTTTACACCATTCAAGGTATTTTCTATCGCTTTTTTAATCATAATAGGTTGAGTTGGGACCCTTTCTTTTTTATCTCTAATGAACTCTATTTTTGCGGGTTCTAAACCCCTATTTTTATATATACATGGACAAATATTGTGCTTTTGGAGAAAAAAAAACAAATATTGTGCTTGACCAAAAATAAAAAAGACTACGGTATATTAATGCCTTTTTATTTTTCTAGTCAAATATATTAATTCCTTTGACTAATAAGAAAAAAATTATGTATAACAAGTGTACACTTTTAATAATGACGTTGATGTCCTATACTGCCTAGCGTATCTTTTATTCGATTTATAACTTTTAGAGGATAAAAATATATTTCAAGGTGGTCCACCTTAAAATATAAAAAACAATTTATTAGATAAACAGTTATATTAAAATAAAGGAGAAATTGTACACTATACAAAAAGTTGCCTACCGAGGCCCGAAGGTTAAGGTAGCAACAAGTTATACACTATCAACTATCTCATACTATACAAGGTAAAACCCCATGATGAGGGAACAAAAGAAATGAAACATATTTTTGTTGTATAAGATGTTCGACCATGCATACATTAACAATTTTGTGATTTTGGAGAAGATATTTGTGGGAAAGAGGATTATTAATGGACATGAAATACGATATGGTTGTTTGACAAAAAAAAGTTTGACAAGAAAAAAGATGATTTGGCATATTGTAATTATTATAGAGATAGATATGTGATACTATTGTTAGAGAGATAGATATTAAGGATAAGCATGGTTCGGTTCGACTCGATTTTTTGCCATGACCAAAACCAAAATTGAATGGTTCAGTTTAGAGGTATTGGTGCCAAATAGAACGGTTTTTATCGGTTCGCTTTTTGGTTCGGTTCGATATTTTCCGGTTTTTCTATGTGTTTAATTCAATGGCTGGATAAATTTTAAGGGCGTTTACATGAAACATTTTATTTGCTAACAAATCCATATTTAAAGTGTTTAATTTTCATGTTATTGTCTCATGTAAGAAAATTGCATTTTTGGAATTCAAATATTATGCATTAATCAAAAATA
The DNA here is from genome assembly GCA_029959085.1 of Nemophila menziesii. Taxonomy (NCBI): domain Eukaryota; kingdom Viridiplantae; phylum Streptophyta; class Magnoliopsida; order Boraginales; family Hydrophyllaceae; genus Nemophila; species Nemophila menziesii. The sequence goes on along the minus strand of JARWIR010000017.1, from coordinate 6,556,702 downwards.
AATAATTCAAGAGAAATTTGCTTTACCTTCAACACATTATAATAAACGAAGGATCTCTTAAATTATATCGACTAATGACTTGGGTAAGAATATGTTGCAATTAAGAGACAGTGCATGTCATATATGAGCATTTTTTTTCAATTACTTCATTTTCTATTCAATTGTTATAATCTTCAAAAATACAAATTAAATTCAAGAATGCCTTAGTTTTTGTAATTTTTTTGTTCGGTTTAGCATAGGAAAAACAACTGAACCGAACTTTTTTGGTGTTTTTAAAAGCTTATATTGAATTAAACAGTTTTATGGGTTATCGGTTTTTTCAATTTTTAAGATTGGTTCGGGTTTTCAATTTTGTTTTGCTCACCCTAAAAGATATGGGATGGATTAGTTGAACAAATCGGGGGATGATACAAAATACATAATGGTAAGTGGTCTCAGGTTGATGAGAATCGGACGAAACGTAATATAAAATATATGCATAGGTAAAATTTAATTTTTTGTAAGCTCTAATACGAATATTCTATGTTGGTTAGATTTTTATAATTATTTCTTTTTCTTATTATTCAAGTTTGTCTTTTAGTGTAGGTTTTACTGCCTTACAATGTAAGTGATGTCTCCTCATTTGTGATAATAAAATCTACTTCTGAGACATCATTTTAGGCGTATTTATTAGAGTATAGGTCGAATTTAGCTTAATTTAGTGCACTTTCCTATTTTGAGTCTTGATTTAGTAACATAATATTTTTAGAGCATATTGGGTTTAATTGTTTATTTAGTGTGAAGCTTTAAAGATAATTATGGAGATTAATTAGAGTCCAAGTCAAAGACTATAAGATATGGAAAGAGATTTGCATGGTAAGTGAAGATAAAGGAAACAAAGGCTAAAATCATGGAAAAGGAAAAGCTGTCTAAATCTGAATTTCTGCAGCTACGCCTAAATAAGTGGTGATAACTCCAAAACCAAGCCGAATTTGGAAGATTCCTTTCATAGGGACGTAGATAATTCTGTGACGATTCTTTTGGTATATTGTGGAGCAAAAACCGACCAATAACGAAGAAGATATGCTCAAAACAGTTCAGCAGTAATTATCTTTATTTCCATACGAATTTGAGTTGGGCTTCGAGTCCATTACTTAACCTCTCCTTCAAGAAACGAATTAGGTCGATCTATACACTATAAATACAGCCTATTAACACTCTTAAATCATCCTTGGTTAAACCTTAAGCCAAGAGGAAGCTTACAACACAAGAAAAGAAGTCTGGAAGGAGCTGTTCATCACAATGTCTTCTTCTACCTTTGAATTTGTAATTTCTTTCTTTTCTTGCATGAACTAAATTTATTTAGCTTGAGTTTTAGCATATATGTATGAACCCTAGTTTTGATTGACATCTATCTAATTTGGGAATTTTATATTTTAAATTGAATTATAATTTTTATTCTCTGTTTATGTGTTTGGATTTATATTCTGTGTTCTTGTGGATCGCGACCATATAGAATTACCATCTAGTAGTTAGGTCACCATTGACAACGGTGCTCAATTACATGTTTAGCACATAACGTCTAGTATTCGGTTTAGATCTGACAAATCAACCTAACTAGATAATCACTATGGTTTAGTACATGTGACTATTTACCAATTACAGGAACAGTTTGCTTAGGAAGCCTTATTGACACATGTAAATCTTATTTAAAACTACCTAGCGTAATTGGAACCGATTATTGAAATACTACATAATTCACCCTTACATGTTTAGAACGGCAAAACTAGTGGGGATTACATGTTATATTCTCATACTACTTCTCTTTTCGTGATTTATTTTCTGTCTTTACATTCTTAGTTTTAAGTTAGTTTAATTAGAAAACCAAATAAATATCTATTGCCTTTACTTTTATTGCGTTTAGTTGTTCTAGCTTTAATTATTTTCACTTGATTTTTGCATAAGATTCCCCTAACCTTCGTAGTCTCTGCGGAACGAATCTAACTTATTTTCTAAAACTTGCATACGATCTGTATACTTGCAGAACCGTGCCAGTCTAGGGTGTTTATTTGCACTTTATTTACATCATATTTTATCACACCCTAGGCCCCACCAAGTTTTTGGCGCCGCTGCCGGGGACTACATCGTTAGTCCTTGTGCATATATCTTGTGCTTTTATTTTCAGATAGTTCTATTTTACGCTTTTTGTCTTTTAGTTTTTGTTTTATAGATAGTTACAGATGGAGAACCCAAGGAGACTTGAGCTACCCATCGAATTCAGAGTGCAACCGAGAGGAATTCGCGCTCCAGAAATCCAAGACGCTAAATTTAAGCCAGATGCAGGGATGTTAACTCAGTTTGCAACTCATGGATTATTCAGCGGTGCTGCACATCAAGATCCGATCCGATATATTCAGAAATTCATGTAAATCTGTGATGCTTATATCGTAAGAGGAGTTACTAGGGAACAAGTTTACTACGTGATGTTCCAGTTCTTCTTGACCGGAGGTGCAAGCGATTGGTATGATACCCAATATCCTCATGTTATTCCAGATTGGGACAAGCTTCAAACAAAATTCCTAGACCGCTTCTATCCAGTTAGTAGATGTTTAAAAGATATGTTTGAGCTTGAACAATTTAAACGGGAAGACGGAGAGAGTTTACGTGAAGCATGGTTACGATTTACAGAAAAGAAGGCGAGATGTCCATATCATAAATCCTCGCCGAAATATTATTTAACCTTGTTTTATGGAGGCCTTAATTACAATTCAAGAGAGAAAGCAGATTCGTTAGGAAACGCGGGTTTTGTGTTACTAGATCCTGAAGAAGCTGAGTTGGGGATGGAGAGAATTCTTGAGAACGAGAGAAGTTGGCCCAAGAAACCAGAAAGAAGACACTTCGGAATCTCTGAAGCTTAAAGAATTGGCTCAACAACTCGAAGAACTACAAGAACAAGCCCGAACAATTGCTCAGGTAAATGTAGTACGTGAAATTCCTTCATGTCCTGGTTGTGGATCAAGAAATCATGTATGGGAAGGATGTATGAACAATCCAGCAGTAGCGTCCGTTACATATCCGCAAGATAACTATTATTCTAATAGTTATATTTATCTTCAAGAAAGCTACATTAATTATCAACAACCTCCACAACAAAGAAGTTGGGTCAGAAATCAAGAGACTTATCATCAACCCCAACCTCAATCCTATAATCACCACAACCTATTCAGAAAAAGGCACCCATTGTTGAGAAAGCTTGTCAAGAAACGAAGAAAGATCCACCGAAACAATCAATGCAACTGGCAAGGAAAGAACAAATCCAAAGCTTGAATTCGAGTACGGCCAAAGTGATGCAAGCAATTGAAAATAATATGAGTCGTAGCCAACAGAAAATTCAAGCCCAGCAGAAGGTAATCAAGAAGCTAGAGCATACTTTATCACATATGGCAAGTACATTACAAAATCGTCCGAAAGGGCAACTTCCAAGTGATACTATTACTCCTAGAGATGATTCTTGTCATGCAGTTGAATTGCGAAGTGGAAAGCAACTACCTCCACCAAGACCAGAACCTGAACCAATCCCTATTCCAGAAAAGGTGGGAGAAGAAACAATCAAAGATACAGTAGAGGAGGTAGATAAACCAAAGAGTGTCCAAACCGAGACACCTGAAAAGACGAGAAAACCAGTGGAACTTAATACACACCCTCCACCACCATACCCTTCACGTGTCAGAAAGAAGGACAATGACCTGGAATTCAAGAAGTTCGTTGACATGTTGAGGAAGTTAGAGATTAATATACCGCTTGTTGAAGCTCTCAAGAGAATGCCAACATATCTTAAATTCATGAAGGAGATTCTCTCCAACAAGCGAAGTATAGAAACTGGGGAAACAATTGGATTGCCTGTGGAGTGTAGTGCTATATGTCAAAGTAAGTTTCCATCAAAGCTAGAAGATCCCGGAAGTTTTACAATTCCCATTGGCATTGGAGATAGTTGGACCGGGAAGGCATTATGTGATTTAGGCGCGAGCATCAATCTCATGCCAAGATCTCTGTTCAAGAAGCTTAATATAGGAGAGGTAGTACCCACATCTGTGGTATTACAAATGGCGGATCGCTCCCTCTCACGACCAGTAGGTAAAATTGAAGATGTTTTAGTTAAAGCTTGTTCTTTTATTTTTCCTTGTGTTTTTATTATTCTTGACTACTACGCGGATAAGAATGTCCCCATCATCTTGGGTAGACCATTCTTAGCCACGGGGCGTACACTAATTGATGTTGAGAATGGTGAGTTGATCATGAGGGTACAAGACGAACAGATACGATTTAATGTGTTTAAGGCTATGAAGTTACCAAATTCAAAAGATGAATGTTTCAAAATAGATGTCATCGGAAAAATTGCGCAAGAAGTTTTCAATGAAGCAAGCTTAGATGATGATCTTGACGAAGCCTTGACACTTGAATCACAAGAGGAACTCTAGATTCCCCCTGAAGATGTTGCTGCATTAGGATCAAATGTACGAGAACTACTTAGAGAATCAGGTTACATTGAACCAATGAAACAACCATCTATAATATGTCCACCTGTTCTCGAAGAAAAACCGCTTCCAGATCATCTACGCTATGCATATCTAGGTACGAATAAAACTTTGCCTGTTATTATTTCTGCTAACCTTTCAGGTCCTCAAGAGGAGAAGCTACTTCATGTACTTCGTGCAAACAAAGAAGCAATCGGATGGACTATTGCCGACATCAAAGGAATTAGTCCTTCCGTTTGCAAACACAAAATCATTCTTGAGAACGAAGGTGGGTGATCTATAGAGGGACAAAGAAGACTCATGCCAGCTATGAAAGATGTGGTAAGGAAGGAAGTTATCAAGTTGTTAGATGCATGAATTATCTATCCGATTGCTAGCAGTGATTGGGTTAGTCCAGTGCAATGTGTTCCAAAGAAAGGAGGTATCACTACCATCCTCAATGATCAAGGTGAAGCCATTCCATCAAGAACAGTTGTGGGGTGGCGAGTATGTATGGATTACCGAAGACTCAACTACAAAGAAAGATCACTTCCCGCTACCGTTCATTGATCAGAGGCTAGATAAACTTGCAGGGAGAGAATATTATTGTTTCCTTGACGGATATTCGGGTTATAATCAGATTTATGTGGATCCTCTTGATCAACACAAAACAACTTTTACTTGTCTGTTTGGTACGTTTGCTTATAGAAGAATGACATTTGGTTTATGTAATGCACCTGCCACGTTCCAGAGGTGCATGATGGCTATATCTTGAGACATGATTGATAAATACTTGGAGGTTTTTATGGATGATTTTTCGGTGTTTGGAGATAGTTGGACCGGGAAAGCATTATGTGATTTAGGTGCGAGCATCAATCTCATGCCTAGATCCCTGTTCGAGAAGCTTAATATTGGAGAAGTAGTACCCACATCTGTGGTATTACAAATGGCGGATCGCTCCCTCTCACGACCAATAGGTAAAATTGAAGATGTTTTAGTTAAAGCTGGCTCTTTTATTTTTCCTTGTGATTTTATTATTCTTGACTACGACGCGGATAAGAATGTCCCCATCATTTTGGGTAGACCATTCTAAGCCATGGGGCGTACGCTAATTGATGTTGAGAATGGTGAGTTGATCATGAGAGTACAAGACGGACAGATACGATTCAATGTGTTTCAGGCTATGAAGTTACCAAATTCGAAAGATGAATGTTTCAAAATAGATGTCATCAGAAAAATTGCGCAAGAAGTCTTCAATGAAGCAAGCTTAGATGATGATCTTGACAAAGCCTTAACACTTGAATCACCAGAGGAACTCGAGATTCCCCCTGAAGATGTTGCTGCATTAGGATCAAATGTACGAGAACTACTTCGAGAATCAGGTGACATCGAACCAATGAAACAACCATCTATAATATGTCCACCTGTTCTCGAAGAAAAACCGCTTGCAGATCTAGGTACTAATAAAACTTTACCTGTTATATTTCTGCTAACCTTTCAGGTCCTCAAGAGGAGAAGTTACTTCAAGTACTTCGCGCAAACAAAGAAGCAATCGGATGGACTATTGCCGACATCAAGGGAATTAGTCCTTCCGTTTGCAAACACAAGATCATTCTTGAGAACGAAGGTGGGCGATCTATAGAAGGACAAAGAAGACTCGTGCCAGCTATGAAAGAAGTGGTGAGGAAGGAAGTTATCAAGTTATTAGATGCAGGAATTATCTATCCGATTGCTAGCAGTGATTGGGTTAGTCCAGTGCAATGTGTTCCAAAAAAAGGAGGTATCACTGCCATCCTTAATGATCAAGGCGAAGCCATACCATCAAGACCAGTTGTTGGGTGGCGAGTGTGCATGGATTACGGAAGACTGAACAAAGCAACAAAGAAAGATAACTTCCCGCTACCATTCATTGATCAGATGCTAGACAAACTTGCAGGGAGAGAATATTATTGTTTCCTTGACGGATATTCGGGTTATAATCAGATTTGTGTAGATCCCCTTGATCAACACAAAACAACTTTTACTTGTCTGTTTGGTACTTTTTCTTATAGAAGAATGTCGTTTGGTTTATGCAATGCACCTGCCATGTTCCAGAGGTGCATGATGGCGATATATTGGGACATGATTGATAAATATTTGGAGGTCTTTATGGATGATTTTTCAGTGATTGGAGATAGTTTTGATGATTGTTTGAATAATCTTGAGAAAAGTCCTTGTGCGATGTAGAGAAAAAGATCTTGTGCTTAATTGGGAAAAATGCCACTTCATGGTTCAAGAGGGAATTGTGTTGGGACATAAAGTTTCGAAGGCAGGGATGGAGGTTGATCGCGCTAAAATTGAAGTTATCAAGACATTACCACCTCCAGTTTCTGTAAAAGAAGTGAGAAGTTTCTTGGGTCACGCAGGATTTTATCGAAGATTTATTAAAGATTTCTTCAAGATCGCCAAACCGCTTTGTTCTTTACTTGAAAAGGATACTCCTTTTAACTTTACTGAAGAATGTCTTCAAGCGTTTTTTACGATTAAGGAAAAACTGATCTCTACACCTATTGTTATACCTCCTGATTGGAAAGCTCCGTTTGAACTTATGTGCGATGCTAGTGATCAGGCTATGGGTGTTGTGTTGGGACAGAGGAAAGACAAGATTTTCCACACAATTATTATGCAAGCAAGACTTTCAACGCTGCCCAGATGAATTATACAGTGACGGAGAAAGAGATGTTGGTTGTGGTTTATGCTTTTGATAAATTTCGTTCCTATCTGATTATGAAGAAAACTGTTGTATACACGGACCACTCAGTTATTAGGTACCTTATGTAGAAAAAGGACGCTAAGCCGCGTCTCATTAGATGGAACCTGTTACTTCAAGAATTCGACATAGATATTCGAGACCGAAAGGGATGTGAGAATCAAGTTGCTGATCATTTATCAAGGCTCGAAGGATCTGATGCGAACAAAGAACCATTGTTGGTTAAAGAGGTATTCCCTGATGAACAACTTTTTGCTATTAAACATGCATTTGTGCCATGGTATGCAGATCTAGTCAACCTCATTGTGAGTGGTGTTTTTCCCAAAGATATCCACCCACAACAAAGACATAGATCAAATCGCCAGGCCAAAGAGTATTATTGGGATGAACCATACATTTGGAAAATTTGTAGTGACCAAGTGGTTAGAAGATGTGTGCATGAAGGTTAAATGGAGAAAACCATTGAAAGTTGTCATAGTTCACCTTATGGAGGTCACTTTAAAGGCGATAGAACCGCAGCTAAAATTCTTCAGTCCGGGTTCTATTGGCCTACCATACACAAATATTGTCATCGTTTTGTCCAGTCATGTCAAAGATGCCAGTTCACTGGCAATATATCAAAAGGGACGCGATGCCGCTTAACAATATCCTAGAGGTTGAAATCTTTGATGTATGGGGAATAGATTTCACGGGACCCTTCATCACATCCCATGGAAATCTTTATATTTTTCTTGCGGTAGATTATGTATCAAAGTGGGTAGAAGCAGTGGCAACACAAAAGAACGATGCTCAAACAGTGATTAAGTTCTTAAAAACAAATATCTTTTCAAGACATGGTACGCCACGTGTTCTCATCAGTGATAAAGGTACCCACTTTATTAATGCTCCTCTGAGAAACTATCTTCGTAAGTTTGGAGTGAGACACCGTATTTCAACCGGTTATCACCCACAAACTAACGGTCAAGCTGAAGTTTCCAACCGGGAAATCAAATCTATTCTTGAGAAGACCGTGAACAAATCGAGGAAAGATTGGTCTTCAAAGCTAGATGATGCTCTCTGGGCTTACAGAACAGCATTTAAAACACCAGTTGGGGCATCTCCATATCGCATGGTCTACGGCAAAGCGTGTCATCTACCGATTGAATTTGAAGCTCGAGCCTACTAGGCTATTAAAACGCTGAATCTAGACCCAGAATTGGCCGGGAAACAAAGGATGATGCAGTTGAACGAGTTGGAGGAGTTTCGTTATCTTGCCTATGAAAATTCACGCCTCTACAAAGAGAAAACAAAGCGATGGCATGATAAACGACTCCGTCCAAAGCATTTCGAGAGAGGACAAAAGGTTTTATTATACAACTCTCGATTTTCGAACTACCCGGGAAAGCTTAAATCCCGTTGGGGAGGACCTTACATTGTTATGAAAGTCACACCGCATGGAGCGATTGAAATTGAACATCCAACCGAGCAACTGACATTTATGGTGAATGGCCAGCGTTTGAAAAGATACCATGACAGTGAGGACTTTGGGCGATAGGAAACAGTCCATCTCGTTGAATGCGCTTAGCCTGAGGTACACGTCTAACTCAAAGACGTTAAACAAAAGTGCTCTTGGGAGACACCCCTTGTTTTAATTGCTTTTTAGATTAGTTTTATTGCTTTGTAGTGTATAATATTAAGTTAGTGTATATTTTTAATTGTGTTTACAAGCTAATAGGAGAGATAGGTAGTGTGCTATTGTGCAGGAAACGAGTTTGGGGTCAAAAGGAAAAAGTTGGAGAAATTCGCAAGGCTGGCGCGGACTACCCATGCGGTATACCCCTATACCGCAGGGAGGTACCGTGCCCTGAAAACCCGTACCACGGGTCGAGCACCACGGGTTTTATACCGAGACGAGAAAAAAGATAGCTGATAGGCGCGGTGCACCGCACCCCTATACCACACATACAAAACTCGTGCCACGGGGTGATGTACCGCGGGTTTTTTGACGGAGTTGCTGCGGAGTACCCATGCACCGCATCCCTATACCGCACGTCCAAAACGCGTGTCACGGGGTGCTACCACGGGTCTATTGCCGAGGCTAAAATCTTTTGAACAAGCAGCGCTGCGGTGTACCCCGCGGGGTACCCCTATACCGCAGGGATGTACCGCACAGTGGCGGTTTATGAAGAATTCAAGGCCTACTCAACTTCTTACCATAACAAGATTAACCCTAGCCTCTCCCATACGAATTTTTCAGACCCAAACACTATATATACACCTTAAAGCTTGTGCAAACCTTCACAATTAACCCAACAACTCCACAAATTCTCTCCTCCATCCTCCATAAACACAATTTCTTCATCAAATTCATCACACTACACCATTCAAACACCATCAAATTCAACAAGCTTTAAAGAGTTCTTCCAAGATTCATCAAGAAACCTTTCTCTTTCAGCAATTCCAAGCAACAACCTCAAGCTAAACCAAATTTTTCTTAAACCTTTAATCCATCCTTGGTATAACTTGAGTTGTGGGTAAATCAAGCATGACTAACATATCTGAAGCTATGGAATACAAGAGAAAGTGCTCTATCCTTGGGAAGAATAAGAAATTGCCTGGAGCCACCATTGAGAAGCCTATCACCATTGATGAGGCTACTGAAGAATCAAAAGAAAAGGCACCAGCACAACCACTACCAAAGAAGTTAACTGCTAGAATGTCCATACCATCAAGAAAATAAAAATTCAAGACCAAGGTTCTTCTACTTCTTCCTCTGAAATTGTTCATGATCTTCCTCCATGGGCTCTCAAATTACAAAACGAAATCGAAAGATTACAAGAAGATAACAGAGAACTTTGGACGAAAGTCATACAGATGCAATCACAGATAGACGATCTGACCTTGGAAAAGCATATTGATGATTATTCTGATCCCTCGGATGAGGATGAGGATATAATGGATCTCTATGGCCAGCCAGGTAAGTCATTCTAATTTTCTCAATAGCTTGTATGCATTAGGTAGTTTAGATAGTTTTAATTTTAAATTTTATTCCATTCCTGAGTCTTTTTCGAGTCGTGGGGACACGACTCACTTTTGAGTTGGGGGTGGGGATTCGTTGTCCTCATCTTCTTTTCGTTTTTGCATAAAATTTAAAAAATTTAGGTTGAATTAAGGCATAGAATATTTTGAATGTACCTATTTGAGCATGATTTCATTAGGTCAATGATAGTAAGTAGTATGTTTTTGAAAGATGCAACAAAATTGTTTAGGATGCATGTATGCACACAGGAAATAAAAGATAGAAAAGTTAATGAGCAATCTAAGAAATCACGTTGAAACTTAGGGATAGTTATTTGGTGTGTAGAACGTGAGGTTTAAAATTAGTTGAAAACCCGCTTATCTATGAACTAATAATGAAAACGTAACGAAATCCGGTAGTTAGAAAAATGAATAAGGCAGTTCTTTCATGATAAAACACTTGAAGCCTTTATACTTTCTCACCCTTTTAATTGATTTATGTTATTATCCGTCTTAGCCCCTCTGAGCCTTTCTAAAGCCTTTATTGAAACACATTATAATCAATACCCTTAGTTTGTAGGACTTATCTATATGACCCGCACTCGAATCGCAAAACCTGAGACAACTCGTTTTAGAGCTTGAGTTTGGGGTGGTGGGATTTCATCACTAGGGAACATTGGGTTTTGGGAATTATATTTGTGATTTTATTGATGATGAAATTGTTATTATTGTAACCCTTTTGCCGGGGTAATAGTGAATGAAAAAAAAGCTACGAGCTAATTTTGCCAACAAGGGCATAAAAAGAATATATATACATAAAAAGAAAATAGTGTGATATCTCAACATCAAAAAGAGAATCATAGCTATACAAAAGAAAAAAATAAATTGATATGAAAAGAAATATATATATATATATTCGGACCGGCAAAGTGGATTTGATATCATCAAGGGTTTTAATTGGGATTTATTGGGGATGCACATCAAAAGCATCAATAAATTGGGTTGAGTGAGAACATCTTCGAGTGAAAACTCAAGCTTTAGGGCGATTCGTTGATGGCCAGTGAGGAGAGAGCCAAAAGCTCACTTTTCATTATCCAAATATACCACACCCGTCCTTAAGCCAAGTTATAACCAAAGACCTTAGGATTTCTGACTATTAGATGGAGAAACAATTGAGCTATTAGGTAATAGGTAAGTGGACCATTGGATGCTGTATTTGGGACCTATGAACAACCTATAGCCATTGACCTGAACTAAGTTATCATCCTCTCCTTCTGGCATTGCGAAATTAATCTTAACTTGAATTTATGGATTGTTGATTACATGTATATTAAGCATGTTTGTGCATTAATTCTTGAGCATTACTGCATGAGACTTTTTAGATATTTGTGCTCCAGGATCATTCATTCTGTTCTTACTCTCCTCCGACTTCTTCTTGTTTATTTGACTACCCTTCTGTTCTTTACTTTTATTGTATCGGGACGATACAACTTTGAGTTGGGCGTCTTGATGTCTCCTCATTTGTGATAATTAAATCTATTCATGAGACATCATTTTAGGCTTATTTATTAGTTTATAGGTTGATTTTAGCTTAGTTTAGTGAACTTTTCTATTTTGAGTCTTGATTTAGTAACATAATATTTTTAGAGCATATTGGGTTTAATTGTTTATTTAGTGTGAAGCTTTAAAGATAATTATGAAGATTAATTAGAGTCCAAGTCAAAGACTACAACATATGGAAAGACATTTACATAGAAATTGGAGATAAAGGTAACAAAGGCTAAAAATATGGAAAAGGAAAAGTTGCCTAAATCTGAGATTCTACAGCACACGCCTGAAGAAGTGATGATTACTCCTACAAGGAAGCCGATTTTGGAAGATTCCTTTCATATGGATGTAGATAATTCTGTGACGATTCTTTTGGTATATTATGGAGCAAAAACCGACCAATAACGAAGAAGATATGCTCAAAACGGTCCAGCAGTGTTTATCTTTATTTCCAGACGAATTTGAGTTGGGCTTGGAGTCCATTACTTAGCCTTATCTCTAAGAAACGAATTAGGTCAACCTATACACTATAAATACAGCCTCTTAACACTCTTAAATTATCCTAGGTGAAACCTTAAACCAAGAGGAAGCTTACAACACAAGAAAGAAGTCTGGAAGGAGCTGTTCATCACAATGTCTTCTTCTACATTTAAATTTGTAATTTCTTCCTTTTCTTGCATAAACTAAATTTCTTTAGCTTGAGTTTTAGCATATATGTATGAACCCTAGTTTTGATTGACATCTATCGAATTTGGGAATTTAATGTTTTAAATTGAATTATAGTTTTTATTCTCTGTTTATGTGTTTGGTTTTATATTCTGTGTTCTTGTGGATCGCGACCATATAGAATTACCATCTAGTAGTTAGGTCACCATTGGCAACGGTGTTTAATTACATGTTTAGCACATAACGTCTAGTATCCGGTTTAGATCTGACAAATCAACCTAACTAGATAATCACTATGGTTTAGTTCTTGTGACTATTTACCAATTACAGGAAAAGTTTGCTTAGGAAGCCTTATTGACACAGGTAAATCCTATTTTAAACTACCGATAGCGAATTGGGACCGATTATTGAAATACTACATAATTCACCCTTACATGTTTAGAACGGCAAAACTAGTGGGGATTACATGCTAATAGCTCAAGCTATATTCTCATATTACTCTCTTGCGTATTTACTTTTCTGTCCTTGAATACTTAGTTTAATTTAGTTAATTAGAAAATCAAACAAAAATCTATTTGTCTTTACTTTTATTTGCGTTTAGTTGTTCTAGCTTAAGTTATCTGCACTTGATTTTTGCATAAGATTCCCCTAACCTTCGTAGTCTCTGCGGAACGAATCTTAATCATTTAACTAAAACTTGCATACGATCTGTATACTTGCAGAACCGTGTAGCTTTAGGGTGTTATTTGCACTTTATTTATATCTTATTTTATCACACCCTAGGCACCACCACTAGCCCTTTCCCTATGTTTTGTTTCGCAGTAGTCTTATTAATTTGCTCTCGACTATGATTTGATCGATCCCCTCTATTCGGAGAGATACTTTCCTCCTCGTTAACTCGGAGTGCATCAAAACGCGAACTCAGGCCTTTATTGTTATTAGACTTTGTCGCGTGTTGACCCCCCATTACTTTATCTATACCAAAACCCCTATTACTTCTACGCAACGTCATCCATTCACCGTATTTCTCAGTCGGAGGCGAAGTGGTTCCGGTGGTTGGCATTGCTAGAGCAAGTACTGGAATATTTCCTTCTCCGGATCCTGAATTTTTTGGCGCATTTGGAGGGCAGTTATCTTTGCGGTGGCCAAATTTTCCGCACCCAAAGCATATGAGGTGTAGCCCTTCGTATTCAACTCTACAAACATCCGGTCGTATTCGTACCTCAGGTTCGAGCGGTTTACTCAAGTCAATTTCCACTACGAGTCTTGCAAAGTTGCCTCTTAGCCTCCCCTTAGTTAGGGGTCGATTCGAATTGTTCGTCCAATCTTATCCCTGATTTTTCTGAGTATACGCGTAGTATAATTATGCATACCCAAGTTCGAGACCCTTACCCACGCTACTGTTGTTGTAATCGAGTTTTTAGCAGCATTGAAATTCAGCGTCCACTCTCTTACAACAAGGTAATGATCTAGTACCATCCAAGGCCCTCCAAAAATTGCGAATTCGAAGTCTTGTCTTAACGCGAACTTCACCATAAAGTAGCCATGTCCCACATCAACTAATTCCATTGGTCCATCCAGATTTCATATTTGTCGCAATTTGTTTGAGAGATAGGTGAACCCTACTTCCCGTCCAAGCAGCCTTACAGCCACAGTGTTACTCCATAGTCTAAATACCCTCTTGAATTTCTTCACGGGTCCGTATTACCATAGGAATGGTCTCATTCTCATCTAACACATCGCCTTCAATAAGCTCTTCAAATTCAAAAGCTTCATCCTCCCCCGTGGCCTTCCCTTGTGTCCCTTCTTTTTCATCCACTATGGTAGGAATTACTTTATTGTTACCTGTTAAGGTTCCCATCCATCCTCCCAACTTTGGGCCAGGATTAGGTACAAACGTCTTGCTCGCAGTTGCATGGGAACTCATCGCCACAGCAGCGTGGGGAATTATAGGTGTTTGAGTCGAGTGTGCAGCAGGTTGGGACATAGGTAAGTCCGTTTGGATCAATGCAGAAGAACCAGCGACGCCATGAACCACAGCAAAGCGCTGCCTTTTGCTTTGTCGAGTCTGCTCTATGGCAGTGGTTAATTCTGGAAAATCGTCTGTAGTGTGTTGTTCTTTCATAGCAATGTCATCATTCACGTACGTTTCATGCGGCATTTCCCCGCCGGGCGGGTCAGTTGGTTGCACAGCCATTGCACGGCAGCAAGGAAAGTTCGAGTGGTTAAGGGTTTCCGAGATTCTCGGACGAGTTTTTTTTAAGCTAAAAAATGTTATATAACATCAAGATACCGTTATAGTCTCTTCTTCAAGTACAAAAAAAAAAAAAAAAAAAAGAGTTTTCATAGTATATATCTTTTGTTCTCTATAGTTTTCCTCGACAAATACCAGCCTTTACAGTGAGCCGGGTTTATTTGTCTACTTACACCCAATTCCTAAAGGACCGTTAAGATTTAGAATTCAAACCCTTAAAATTCGTCATCCCATTTGTTTTGGTCGAAATTCGTCGTCTCCTTAAAACAAACCTGGCTTTCCCAAGAAAAGAAAGAAACCAAAACATGCTGAGAAAGCGAGATTTATCAAATTCTTATGAAACAATGAAAACAATAGTGTTCACTCCACAATCTTCTCCCAAATCTTTCACGCCAATAGCTGCTACAGAATCTGAAATCAAAGACACCTCCGATTACTTCCCAGGTTGTCGAAGAGATGCCAACTGCAACTGTGATATCTGCTTAGCTAGCATCAATGCCACTTTAGATCTTATGCCTCAAAGTATCCAAAGAAGCTCTCTAACTAATAAACACTCATCCTCAAAATTTCATCCAATTACCCCAATTTCTTTTGACCCATCAAGCTTTTTAACCCCGAAATCGCGTTCCAAGTCTTTGACAAGGTCTCCACAGTCAAATTCGAAGTCAAAAATCTGCTTTCATGGGGATTTAAATATTAAGAAGAAATATTCGGGATATGGGTTAGTAATATTGAAATTAGTTTTGTGTTTAAGCTTTGTTTTGGGCTTGGAGTTAGGGTTTCCTTGGATGATTTCCAAAATTTTCCAGCCCAAATTATCTGTAAAAATCGTAAGAACATTGGGCGAAAAATCTTGGGGTTCTAACGATTTGAGCAAAAGAATAGTGTTCTTAGAAAGTGAGCTAAAAGATTTGGTTAATGAAGATGCTCAAATTTGCAGCTCTGTTTCATCTAAGTGGAAAATTAATCAGGTATTTACCTTATAGTTTTCATTTGGGAATTAGTAGTAAAATTTTAAATGAATTTACAGGATGGTCTGCTTTTAAACTCACGGTGTGTACTATATAAATCCATGGTAGAGGAGCTAAGCATCTGGGGATGGCCATTACAGACCTCTGGATTACTCACTACAGAATTTTCGTCACGATCACTTACCATTTTATCTGGAAGAGTTACAGAGGTAATTAAGTTGTTAACTTAAAATATATTATTTTTTTCCTTTTGTTAATTTTATTTTTGGCAGTGGTTAAATGGTGAGGTGAGATATTTGATTAGGAGGGAAAATAGTACATGGACACAAGAAAAATGGAGTGGTTCAGCTGCACTATTTGACAAAAATACGTGGATTCTTGAATATAAACAGAGCTCTATTATTATGGAGAATACTGGACTTGTTTCTGCTTCGTGGGAGTTTTTGAAACTCGGTTTAACAAAGGGGTTTGGAAAACTGAAGCAAGAGTTTTGGGGATTCTCTACTTTTAGTACTCAACAAACTCATAGAATCCCAACTTAGTATTATGTAGTAGTAGAAAATATTGATTTTTCTCATCCCTAGTGAGAGATGGTTTTGATTGTATCTGAATTGAATATGTTGATTAATCATTGCAAATATTGTTACCTTAGAATTAATTACAAATGTCAAACAAAGTTTGTTACGTGTTGTTAAATTTAGTTGGTTGTGTAGCTTCAAATATTACTAGTTAAATCTTTGGCAATATGCGTTTAATATATATAACAAGCTAAAATATTTGGCTAATACTATCTAGAAAAGTAACAAGGTAAGACATTTTTTTTATGTATGAAATTTTGTCATATTGTTGACAACAGATCATAAATAAAACTTTGTTGATCTTATTAGTTTTACTAAGTGAAGCCCAAAGCACCTTCCAAACACGGTCCAACCAGAGTTCCTTGAGTCAAATCTTGCGGTTCTTCTTCATCTACATCACTCCCAAATTTACCCTCCCATAACCTAACTCAATACCCAATATGTCCAATCCGAAAGTAAATAAAGCTTTATCCTCCTTCTAAGAAGAAGAATTTGATTGGTCCTCAACTAGCTTTTCGGCTAGTTTTAACTCTAACTTTTCTACTAACTCCATTGGTGGATGATTGCCCTACCTCATTTAGAAAGTCTAAAATTAAGATTGGGGGTTTCAAGTTGGGAATGTTTTTCTTAAATTTTGGGTCAGTTTGGAACGGATTATTTTAGTGTTAAAAGTTTTTTTTGAATAAAATTATATATTATAAATTACTAAAAATATTAAAATTTAGAATCATTTGAGATATTTAAAAAAATCACATATTTGATGTTTCTTTTAAAAATGTTTTTAAAGGTCTAAAACACTTTTATAGATTTAAAAACACTTTACTTTTAGAAAACAATATCTCTAAACAGCTTTGTGAATTTTATGCGAGAACTTTAGTTAGTTCAAAACCTTAGGATGGTATGCTTTTGTTGATTCATGACGATAAACACAAGTATAGTATTTAAAGGTTGATCGATGGACGATGATATTTTGGCTACTTCCCAGATACGATCAATTGAAATAAGTCTTAACCTTACGATCTAACGCTTCCTTAGAGCTTTTATTACTTTAGCAACAATATTAAGGATTCTCACATATTCAGAAACTTTGCTCCTACAATCGTGAATGAGAGGAAGGTTACTTCACCCCTCTGTATTTCAAAAGTGCCAACCACAATTCCAAAACACCTTGATTTATCAATTTGTGAAAGACCTCTTACTTTATTCCAAGCAAAGAAAATGGTTAAGGAAGACTGGGAAAATTTGTAAAATTGAGGTCAATAATAGCTATGTGTATTCAACATGGTGGTTATAAAAGGCGTTAAGCGTTATTAAGGCGGTCGACCATCTTCGAGTGTTTAGATGGTTAGGCACCCCATTAATCGGAATTTATGCGGTTTCCACCTAGAGGGATTTTATATTATATTACATTATATATATATATATATATATGTATATATATATATATGTATATATATATGTATATATATATATATGTATATATATATATATATATATATATGTATATATATATATATATATATATGTATATATATATATATATGTATATATATATATATATATATTACTAATACATTGAATTGACTATTATTTACATCATAATATAATTAAACTAGATCAATTTAGCATAAATAATATATATTTAACTATATAATAATAATATTTTACTAAAATTAACAAAAAAACCAATTCGAGAAATCTAGATTTGAAATTTGAAAAAACATACATTTTTTTTCCTCGCAAGTTCAAACTCTAACCTAAGTAGTTTTTTCTTTATTTTTTGCGTATGTGTTGAGTTGCATTAGGTTGAATTAGTTATCTATTGACTAGCATGCTAGGTTGTATTCGGTTCGAGTGAACAATTAATCCGATTGGGTAGTTTATTAGTTAGATTATTCGTAGACGAACTTTGAGCCACATTTGCGAGAAATTCTAGGGGGATTGTGGTGGTCCTCTGTGTGTTCTAAAAATAAATGCAAATAATAATCGAACCACAACCGCAAGTGTACGGTTGTCCCAAGTAGTAATTCTGATAATCAGATTCGTTCCAAGGACGGATGGTTGATCACAATGTTTATGCAAATAGTGATTGATGCACTTATGAAAATAAAAGACAATAAATTGTTTGTTTGGTTTTGTTTATTAATTCTAAATAAATGAAAGACAAATAATTAAATGCAAGTAGAAGCTAAGACGCAAGTAAAATAAGTGAAAACGCAATATGAGATGTAGTACTTGAGAACGCAAGGATCCTCCTAATTTTACTTTCTAACTTATGTTGTTTAAGGGTTAAATCAGTCAATTACAATGGTCGGGATTCTAATATCCTTATACCCCCGTCAGGGTGGACTATAAGGCGATCCTAAAGTGTCACTAGTCCCGTCAGGGTAAATATGATCCACCGTTGGATGATTAAGATTTATTACCACATTGGCCCTAGGATTAACTAAGTTCGTCAGAATCAATAGTTTTTATCCTAGATTGAACAATTATTTCTGTACCTAAACCCCCCGTCAGGATGATCCATACGCCACATATATGGAATAGCTTAGATACTAATACCTAATTTTAGTTCGCGACTCTAAAATCAGTAAACATTCACAAATTGTCGAAAAGAGTAAAAGCCCTAATTTAATTTAATTCAATAAAAACCCAAATTCAACATTCGTTATAATAATAAAATCAAGATTCACCCATTGTTTTGTTCTCAAGCACTAATGGAAATTTAGCTCATATTAAAATTAAAAACTAAATAAAAAGAAATGGAATTCATATTGTTTACAAAATCAAAATATAAAAAGAACCTAATTTTCGGAATCATAATGACTACGAACGGAGCTATAGACCCACTCCAGCTCTTGTAGCTTCTCCTTCCTTCCTGCTGTAGCTTCTCTGGTGTTTTTAATCTTGTGGAAAGTGAATTGTGTGAAAAATAGAAGTCCAGACCTCCTTTTATAAGTAAAAATTCGGACTAGGGCTTGGACCAGAAAATAAAAGCCTAATTAAATGTCCAAGCCCACTTTCTAAGCCCAAAATCTCGTAACTGATGATAGGCCTTCACTAAAACAGCTTTTCCCGATGCGTTACAACTCCGATTGACCTCATTCCAGTTGCTAAAGTTCCGTAACTCGATAAGGAATGATTTCTCTTCAAAGGTCAGCGGCTAAATCATCGCTTAAGCATCTCGAAATCAGCAATCTATGGCCTGGAAAGTGGATTTTCAGCTCTAAAAATAATATCTTCGGGATTTGTCTTCAAGTCTTGACTCTAATTCACGATCTTTGACCTTCTCCTCGGATTCCTCTCCTAGCTAACATCTAAAACCTGTAAACTTTACACTAAAAATACCAATATTACGCGCAAAAGTTTAATAAATTAAAAATGCTAGAAATAAAAAGGTAATTCCGGATTATTGCAAATTTAGTCCAAAAGTCTATCATATTAATCAAATAAACACCAAAAATGATGTCTCCCAAGGGTCTAAAATAAGAACAATTAGGGAGACATCAAGACCCCCAACTCAAACCTTTGTCGTCCCGACAAAGTAAAACAAAACAAAGGGGTAGAAGTAAACGTATAAACACATAGAAGCTAGCAAATAAACCCTAAAGCAATTCTCAAAATAAATCTCATATAGCAAACTCTAGAAACTAATATACACATACACTAATCATGCAACATCAAACATAAATAATCTCAATCATAAAATTAACGTCGCAATGCTTGAAGGTTACACTTGTACTCATCTCTGTATGATGGCTATAGGGTGGTCATTAATCCTAACTCGCTTTGAACGCTCCACCTAGTGTATTCCCTATCAACAGAATAATAAATTCACTATGCACTTAGGAATCACGAGGTCTTTACGGTTATAATATTGGCTTAAGGACAGGTGTGGATGTATATTTGGTAAATTTGAAGTGAGCTTTTGGCTCTCTCCTCACTTACCATCAACAATGTCCTCGAGCTTGAGTTAACGCTCAAAAAGATGTTCTCACTCACCCATATACGCACTAATTTAGCGTCTCATGTCTACCCACTATAAATAAGATGATTTTCAGAAAATTCCACTTTGCCGGATGTTTTATTCATTCATATTTTTCTTTTTCTTTTCTTTTTTTTTTTCTCTTTTTTTTTTGTACAGGAGCAAACCGGGTTCCCGGTTTTGATAAATCCGGGTTCCCGGTTCCTACTGTATGATTTTTCAAATTTTTTTTTTTTTTTTTTTTTTTTTTTTTCATTCCCGGCAAAGGGTTACAAGTGTATATCATCTGCAATTGTGCTACCATACAAAGCACATCAATCCCAACCCATTAAATTCCCCATATGTGGTCCCACCACCCCAAACTCAAGCTCGAGACATGTCTCAGGATTGTGATTCAAGTGCGGGTCATATGGTCATGCCTAACAATCTAAGGGATAATGGCTTATATCGTGGCTACAAAGAAAAGGCTAAAGGCTCAAAGTGGGCTAAGACGGATAATAATTCATACAAGGGATAGAAGGCTAAAAAGGCACAAATGGCTAACAAAGAACTGCCCCTATCATTTTCCTAAGTACAAAGCTTGTCTTTAGTTCATATCTAGGTGGGTTCTCTACTAATTAGGATTTCACGTTCTACACACCAAACATATTCCTTGAGTACAAGCTTACTTCATTTGCATTGTTCATTAATTTTTCCTATCAATTACCTATGTCCGCATGCAATTGTAAGTGCGTTTTATATCAATCCCTAAAGTCCACTATTTACTATCATAGATTTATCAAGAGTATGCTTAAAGGGATATTTAAAAATTTCTACAGTCAAACGCAGCTCCGAAAATTCTTTTATTGAAAGCAAATAAAGCAAATAACACATAAAAAATTGGGATGAGGCAACGAACCCCACCCCAAACTCAAAAATGAGTCGTGTCCCCACGACTCGAAAAGACTCAATAAAGCATTTAAACTAATATACACTAAGAGGAAAGTTTAGAAAACGTATCTTAACCAGCGCGAGGCTGGTTATCGGTGTTGCGTTCTGGACCTGTATCTCGCGTAACAGCATCATAAATCGCGTTTTGAAGTGTATTTACGCCTAGGATTAAATTTCGAAGCAGGTCCAATTCTTTTGTAACGTTTCCCAAGGTAGCAATCATCCTCTCCTGATTCTCTTCCAACACCTGAATCTTCGCTTCCAACTCAGGTACAGTTTTCGCTTTCTTTGATTGAGGAGTTCTTGGACTTCTTGTAGTTCGTGTTGCTTCTTCATGTATGTTCTTGATTGTGCTCAAAGCTATACTCACACCAACTGAAACAGTATCAATATCTGCGTCCTTACGCGGAATCTTTGCGTTTAAACACAACTGAGTAATAGTACAAGGAAACTTCAGATTTTGTTGTTTCATTGGTGATTTCGCAAACTCCATGATCGTATCATAAATGATCATAGCAACATCAAATGGTTTCTCCTCCAAAATACACTTAATAACAAATATGTGCTCTTTCTTCAACTCGGAAGTGTGTTTAATGCCAAAGAAAGTGGGTATTATGAAACGAGACCAAACCTTAGCACGAGGTGTCAAACTACTGCTGTAAAACTGTCCAGGATACCTTTCACCTTCCGGAATTGGGCTAGTCCCATTAACAAGCACGGTCCCCCAAAGGGATTCAAAATCAAAAGAAGGGTCATTAAGAGTTTCTTGGAAGGGGCATGTTCCAGAAAAGTTGGGTAGTTTCAATGATTTCCGAATACGTTCAATAGAGAAAGGAACTACCTTTTTGCGGATATCAATGGCATCATGGGAGGTAGCTAAACCTTCGTAAAATTCTCGCACAAAAGTAGGAATAAACTCAAGCTTCCTTTCTTGTAACGCCTTCCAACCAAACTTAGCACATGTCACAGCATATTCCTTGTAATCACTACTCATAATACCCTTAGGAAAATTCGTCTCCTCACCAAATTTCAAAAATTCAATTCGTTCACGAACCTGAGTATTCCAACAAGTGTAAACCCTCTTAGGCTTGTGGGCCCACATCTTCATACGCGGAGGTTTTTGAACGGGTGCTTCCGGAATCTCTTGTTCAGTTTCCTTCTCAATGTTCTTCGCAATTTCCTCTTCTGGTTCCTTTTCACTTTCAATCTCATCAATCAATCTTCTCTTTAGACCTGTGATTTCTTTTCTGTTAGAATCAAGCTTAACTTCGTCAATTTTTCGTTTAGGACGCGAATCAGGAATCTCAATAGCTTGTTCTTGAGAACCACCAATGGTGGTCTTTCTTCTAGGAGCAGTTTTTCGGAAATCACCGGTTCTGTTAGTCATCTCTTTTCACCCCAAACTCAAAACTTCAAATAATGAAAAACTTAGGGAAAAGTTTAGAATTTTGATGTTTTGAGGTTTAAGAATTTAAGAACTAGGTGAAATATGAGATGGGTCTTGGTTAATTTGTATGGGAGAAGAAAGAATTGGGTTTAATTTAAGGAATTAGATGAAGAAGAATCTTGGGAAAAACTAAGGATTTGATGTTATATTGGAGAGGAGGTGAGTTGATCTTATGTTTTTGTGGTGAAAGAGGGTAGGATTTGATGATATATAGTGTTTTGGTAGATGAATTTCGGAGATGGGGAGGCTATTGGTGCGTTTTAGGTAAAGACTTGGAAAAGAGGCTAAAAAACTAGGTTAAAACACCTCAAAACCGCCTCTCACAGCTTTCAAACCGGGTTCCCGGTTTTGGCAAACCGGGTTCCCGGTTCCGCGTCGCTGTGACGGCGCGGAAAAATAATTGTGGACTTTTTTTTTTTTTTTTTTTTTTTTTTTTTTTTTTTTTTTTTTTTTTCAGAACGCACCAAAACGCTGGATCCCAAGACGCTGGGTCAGGGATTTTGCTCGCCGAAACCGGGTACCCGGTTCTGTGGAATGCGGGTTCCCGGATTTTCTCGATGGCGCGAATGAAAACGCGCCAAAACGCAGCACCCTGGAACGCTGGACCAAAAAATTTCACCAACAGCAGCTCTGAAACCGGGTACCCGGTTCTGCCAAATGCGGGTACCCGGATTTGTGTCGATGGCGCGAATCAAAACGCACGAAAACGCAAGCCACCAAAACGCTGGGTCAGAGATTTTCAGAAATCACAGCACCAAATCCGGGTACCCGGTTTCGCCAAATGCGGGTTCCCGGTTCCAACGCTGTGATATTACCCCAAAACGCCAAGTGTTGCGTTAAAATGGTTGGTACCAGCTCCAAAACCGGGTTCCCGGTTTGTGCGAAACCGGGTTCCCGGTTTCTCCTGGACATCCAACCAATTTTTCTTCTGTTTTCGCCAAATCGACCCCAAACTCAAGTCCTTTTTACCCCTGAAATCATCAAAAACAACTACCCTTCCTCATTTCTTAATAAAAACAATAAAATTACGAAAATCAAACTAATCTAAATTGCAAAAATGTAAAAACTCAGCTAATATACAAGTAATTGGCTTTTGTTTAACGTCGTTAAGCTCGACGGGTTACCTCACGCTTCTAAGGATTCTCGAGGAGATACATGACCTCCCCGGGATGTGGATCTTCCGAGCGATTGGTATCTTCACCTCCATGGTATATCTTTAATCTGTGACCGTTAACCATAAAGGTACGGTTCTCTAGCGGGTGTTCTATTTCTATCGCCCCATGAGGTGTAACTTTGGTCACTATGTATGGACCTGACCACTTAGATCTTAACTTACCCGGAAAATTGCTGAACTTTGAATTATACTTTAATACTTTTTGCCCCACTTCAAAGTTCTTTGGACGAATCCGATTGTCATGCCATTTCTTTGTGTTTTCTTTGTAAAGTTTGGCATTTTCATAAGCATGCAACCGGAATTCGTCAAGTTCATTAAGCTTCATCATACGATTCTTTCCGGCTAAGATAGGATCTAGGTTCAACTGCGCAATCGCCCAATAGGCACCCATTTCAAGCTCTAAAGGTAAGTGACAAGCCTTACCATACACCATACGATATGGAGATGCACCAACTGGAGTTTTAAACGCAGTACGATAGGCCCACAACGCATCCTCTAACTTCATTGACCAATCTTTTCTTGTAGGACCAACGGTTTTCTCTAGGATTGACTTGACTTCACGATTCGAAACTTCAGCTTGACCATTGGATTGTGGATGATATGCAGTAGAGACACGGTGTCTAACTCCATATTTCTCTAGAATAGTCTTCAGATATTTATTAACGAAATGAGATCCTCCATCGCTAATAATCACTCTAGGTGTGCCATGTCTAGTGAAAATATGTGACTTCAAGAACTTAATCACCACTCGTGAATCATTAGTAGGTAAAGCCACCGCTTCTACCCACTTAGACACATAATCAACAGCTAATAAGATATAGAGGTTACCATTTGAAGGAACGAAAGGACCCATAAAGTCTATGCCCCACACATCGAATATCTCAACCTCTAACACATTATTGCGCGGCATCTCATCCCTCTTAGATATGTTTCCGGTAAACTGACATCTCGTACACTTCTTAACATATTCATGACAATCTTTTATAAGAGAAGGCCAGTAAAAACCTGATTGAAACACTTTTGCAGCAGTTCTGTCTCCTTTGAAATGTCCTCCATATAATGAATCGTGGCATCCAGCTATAATGGCTTGAGTCTCTTCCCTTGCTACACATCTTCGTATCATTTGGTCAGCACAAACTTTATAGAGGAACGGATCCTCCCAAAAGAACTGTCTAGCACGATGAGCTAACCTTTTTCTTTCTTGATAAGTAGAACCTTCAGGAAAAACACCACTCACCACTAAATTCGCAATATCTGCATACCACGGATCCTCATAATCTCGAACAACGAATAAACTCTCATCAGGAAACTCTTCTCTAACTGCTTCAGTACCACTATTCATCTCTGAACCCTCTAAGCGCGATAGATGATCTGCAACCTGATTCTCACAACCCTTTCTATCTTTGATCTCTAAATCGAACTCTTGAAGCAATAACACCCATCTGATTAACCTTGGTTTCGCATCTTTCTTCTCCATAAGAAATCTGATCGCGGAATGATCTGTATAAACAATAACTTTCGCTCCAAGAAGATAAGAGCGAAATTTGTCAAACGAATATACAACTGCTAGCAACTCTTTTTCTGTAACTGTGTAATTAATCTGAGCACCACTAAAAGTTTTGCTAGCATAGTAAATCGAATGAAAAACCTTCTCTTTCCTCTGTCCTAATACAGCTCCCATACACAAATCACTCGCATCACACATAACCTCAAACGGTAAATTCCAATCTGGAGGTAACACTATAGGAGCAGAAATAAGCTTTTCTTTGATTGCTTTGAAGGCTGCTAAACAAGCTTCATCAAAAAGGAATTTGCAATCCTTTTCGAGTAAGTTGCATAGCGGTTTAGCAATCTTAGAAAAATCTTTAATAAATCGCCTATAGAAACCAGCATGGCCAAGAAAACTCCTTACCCCTTTAACAGAAACAGGAGGGGGAAGAGTTTTAATTACCTCTATCTTTGCTCTATCAACTTCTAAACCAACACTCGAAACTTTGTGACCTAGAACAATACCTTCGCGAACCATGAAGTGACACTTCTCCCAGTTGAGCACCAAATCTGTTTCCTTGCATCGCACTAACACTTTCTCCAAGTTATCCAAACATATATCAAAATCATCACCAAACACGGAGAAATCATCCATGAACACTTCAAGGAAATTATCTATCATGTCCCAGAAGATGGCCATCATACACCTTTGAAAAGTAGCGGGAGCGTTACACAACCCAAATGGCATTCTGCGATATGCAAAAGTACCAAATGGGCATGTAAAGGTAGTCTTATGTTGATCTTCTGGAGCCACGTAAATCTGATTGTACCCGGAATACCCATCCAAGAAGCAATAGTACTCTCTTCCGGCTAATTTGTCTAACATCTGATCAATGAAGGGCAAAGGGAAATGATCTTTTCTGGTGGCCTTGTTCAGCTTTCTGTAATCCATGCAAACTCTCCAACCTACTACCGTTCTTGAAGGAATCGCCTCATTTTTATCATTAAGAACTGTTGTAATTCCTCCTTTCTTCGGTACACACTGAACTGGACTCACCCATTCACTACTCGAAATGGGATAAATAATCCCCGCATCTAAAAGCTTAATCACCTCCTTCTTCACCACATCCTTCATGGCTGGCATTAATCTTCTCTGACCTTCAACTGAGCGTGCATTAACATCTTCTAGTATGATTTTGTGTTGACAATAGGATGGACTAATGCCTTTGATATCAGCAATTGTCCAGCCTATTGCTTCTTTGTTGGCTCTTAACACACGCAACAGTTTATCTTCTTGAGGACCTGTTAAATTAGCTGAAACAATAACAGGTAGAGTTTCATTAGTACCCAAATAAGCATACCTCAAGTGTGCTGGCAATGGTTTTTCTTCCAACTCCGGAGGAGATTCAATTGAAGGCTTCTTTTTAGGAATAATCTCCCCCGGTTCTCTCACAGGTTCATAGGCAAGACGCCTATACTTTGGATTTTCAGAATTGAGAGCTGCCACTGTTTCTGTAAGCTCCTTCATCATCTCAGGTGAATCTAATGTCAAAGCAGCCTGCAAGATATCATCAAAATTTAAGCAATTAAATACCTCTTGCGATGCTTGCTCTACTACATCCATTCTGAAGCAATTTTCCTGAGAATCTGGGAATTTCATAGCTCGAAACACATTGAACTTCACTTCCTCATCTTGTATCCTCATTGTCAATTCGCCATTCTCTACATCGATCAATGTCCTCCCTGTAGCTAGGAAGGGTCTACCCAAAATAATGGGGACATTTCTATCTGCATTGTATTCAAGAATTACGAAATCAACAGGAAATATAAGTGTACCTGCCTTAACAAGGACATCCTCAATACGGCCTTCAGGATGAGCAAGAGACCTGTCCGCCATTTGCAAGACCATAGAGGTAGGTCTTGCGTTTCCAATTTTAAGCTTATCAAAGACTGACTTGGGCATCAAGTTAATGCTTGCCCCCAAATCGCATAGTGCCTTTCCCTTCCATTCTTCTCCAATCGATATAGGAATCGTGAAACTCCCCGGATCAACTAACTTCGGAGGTAATTTGCTCTGGCAAATCGCACTACACTCTTCAGGAAGGCCAATCATCTCATTATCACAGTAGGGCCTTTTATTAGTGAGGGCCCTCTTCAAAAACTTCGTATACTTAGGAATATCTCGAATTGCCTCAAGTAACGGAATATTAATACTCAAACCCCTCACTCTATTGAAGAATTTCTGAAAATCACCCATATCACCCTTTTTCTGAACTCGCGATGGAAACGGTGGTGGAGGGCGATTGCTTACAATTTCATCTCTCTTTTTCGGAATTTCTCTTGGTCTTTCTATCTCTTCAACCTCACTATCTTTCTCATTCTCTTTCTCTTTCTCACCCACTTCCTTTTCTTTTCTTGGGACTTCTTTCTCTTTCATAACGGGAAAAGGAGGTGGAGGGAGGTTCTTACCACTTCTTAATGTAACAGCCTTGCAATCTTCATGTTGTGTTGGATTTTCCGTATCGCTAGGAAGTTGCCCCTGTGGACGTTGATTCAACTGTTTATTAATTTGACTTAGCTGATTCTGGAAAATCTTCATATTTGCTTCAGCTGCATTTTGACGTTCCAAAGCTTGTGTTTGAAGAGCAATCAAATTTTCAACGGTTTTCTGAAGGGTAATTACTCCTTCTTGTGGATGGGCAGGTAGAGCTTTCTGGTTTAAATTCTCATCGTAGGTATTCTGAGGAGCTTGTCTTTGCACATAATTGTTTTGATTCTGTCCTCCTTGATGATTGTTATGTGGTCTTGGATTATAGTTGTTGCCTTGAGGACGCGGCTGATACGCGTAAGTAGGATTGGCTGCCCCATTAGGATTTGAGTATTGAAACCCAGGATGGTTTCTGTTAGGCTGATATCCATTACCACTTGAATTGAAATTACCTCTATTGGACATAAAATTCACTGATTCTTGGTTATTCGGACAACTCTCCTCATCATGATCATCTACCTGGCAAATTGAACACATATACACCTCTTGTGCAGCATGCACAGCTACCTTCTTACCCGAAAATCCTTCTTTCACAGCTAGAGTAAGCTGCTTCAATTGTTGCTCTATGGTATTCTGGATCTTATTCTCAAACGTAGCAAATTTCTCTTCTATGTCAACATTATTTACTCCCTTGACTGGTGTTCTTACTGAGCTCCACCCAACTTCATTCTTGACTGTTCTCTCTAAAATAATTTTGGCATGAGCGGGTTGAACTTGAAGAAAACCTGCTCCACATAGCGTATCCAACTTCTCTCTCGAAATTCCATCAAGGCCTCTATAAAAGATCTTTAACTGTTGTTGTTCTGAAAAGCCATGATTAGGAACTTTACGCAAACACATCTGAAATCTTGTCCAACTCCTTCCCACAGTTTCCTCATACTCTTGACGGAATTGTGTCAATTCTAGCTCAGCATCTAACCTCATGTTACTTGGGTAATACCTGTCAAAGAAAGCAACTTCTAATTGGTCCCAGTTAGTAATCTTCGTAGGATCTTGCGTATCGTGCCATTCACTTGCTCCATCAATGACAAAGAATTTGAAAGCAGCAAAATACATCTGTTCTCTTGAAACCCCTTGTGTGATATAAGAATCACATATCTGTTTGAATTTTTGAACCGCTCTAAGAGGATCTTCCGATGGTCTTCCGCGAAAATTTCCAAAGTTTTGGAACTGAGCTAGCATACCCGAATCTGGACGGAATCTCGGAACATTAATATCTGGAGCACCTACTCCTATAGCTGGAGCGCGGAATGGAACTTCTGGAGGGCCATTAGTGAACCACGGATCATGATTCATCACTATCTGGACTGGAGGATTAGGATTTAGTGGTTGAACTTGAGGAATAACGCCTGGAGCTAAAGGTTGGCCATTTGCATCTAACTGGCCTTGTCCATTCTGTTGACCTTGAATAATGATATTCTCCATTCTGTTACTTAATTCTTCTACTTCTAAAGCTTCTCGTTCTCTTCTTCTTCTGTTCGCAAGTCTGATCAACGATTCTGGATTACTAAGGATCGGAGGTGTTGGCTCTAGATCCTTGAATAGCCTTCTTCGCATACACCAAACCTAAAAACCTGAAAAAGCTAACAAACAAAAAGCGTAAAACTGATAAAATAAAATAAATGCACTTATCACTAAAGGATAAACACCGTGGTCACACGCTACCGTCCCCGGCAGCGGCGCCAAAAACTTGGTGGTCCTCTGTGTGTTCTAAAAATAAATGCAAATAATAATCGAACCACAACCGCAAGTGTACGGTTGTCCCAAGTAGTAATTCTGATAATCAGATTCGTTCCAAGGACGGATGGTTGATCACAATGTTTATGCAAATAGTGATTGATGCACTTATGAAAATAAAAGACAATAAATTGTTTGTTTGGTTTTGTTTATTAATTCTAAATAAATGAAAGACAAATAATTAAATGCAAGTAGAAGCTAAGACGCAAGTAAAATAAGTGAAAACGCAATATGAGATGTAGTACTTGAGAACGCAAGGATCCTCCTAATTTTACTTTCTAACTTATGTTGTTTAAGGGTTAAATCAGTCAATTACAATGGTCGGGATTCTAATATCCTTATACCCCCGTCAGGGTGGACTATAAGGCGATCCTAAAGTGTCACTAGTCCCGTCAGGGTAAATATGATCCACCGTTGGATGATTAAGATTTATTACCACATTGGCCCTAGGATTAACTAAGTTCGTCAGAATCAATAGTTTTTATCCTAGATTGAACAATTATTTCTGTACCTAAACCCCCCGTCAGGATGATCCATACGCCACATATATGGAATAGCTTAGATACTAATACCTAATTTTAGTTCGCGACTCTAAAATCAGTAAACATTCACAAATTGTCGAAAAGAGTAAAAGCCCTAATTTAATTTAATTCAATAAAAACCCAAATTCAACATTCGTTATAATAATAAAATCAAGATTCACCCATTGTTTTGTTCTCAAGCACTAATGGAAATTTAGCTCATATTAAAATTAAAAACTAAATAAAAAGAAATGGAATTCATATTGTTTACAAAATCAAAATATAAAAAGAACCTAATTTTCGGAATCAGAATGACTACGAACGGAGCTATAGACCCACTCCAGCTCTTGTAGCTTCTCCTTTCTTCCTGCTGTAGCTTCTCTGGTGTTTTTAATCTTGTGGAAAGTGAATTGTGTGAAAAATAGAAGTCCAGACCTCCTTTTATAAGTAAAAATTCGGACTAGGGCTTGGACCAGAAAATAAAAGCCTAATTAAATGTCCAAGCCCACTTTCTAAGCCCAAAATCCCGTAACTGATGATAGGCCTTCACTAAAACAGCTTTTCCCGATGCGTTACAACTCCGATTGACCTCATTCCAGTTGCTAAAGTTCCGTAACTCGATAAGGAATGATTTCTCTTCAAAGGTCAGCGGCTAAATCATCGCTTAAGCATCTCGAAATCAGCAATCTATGGCCTGGAAAGTGGATTTTCAGCTCTAAAAATAATATCTTCGGGATTTGTCTTCAAGTCTTGACTCTAATTCACGATCTTTGACCTTCTCCTCGGATTCCTCTCCTAGCTAACATCTAAAACCTGTAAACTTTACACTAAAAATATCAATATTACGCGCAAAAGTTTAATAAATTAAAAATGCTAGAAATAAAAAGGTAATTCCGGATTATTGCAAATTTAGTCCAAAAGTCTATCATATTAATCAAATAAACACCAAAAATGATGTCTCCCAAGGGTCTAAAATAAGAACAATTAGGGAGACATCAGATTGCATTTTGGAACGCCTAGTCGGAGCGCCTAGAGAGTCTTATTGTTGAAGATTGTTATTCAACTTTCAAAATTCTGATAATTGTGACGAGCTCAAAAACGACTTTGGAACGTTCAACTTTGGCCTTTACTATTGAGAAACCTGTCTCCAAAAGCCCAACTAGTCAATTTGGCGACTAATTGGTTTCTGTTATGAGTTATGCTAGGGCTGCAAACGAGCCGAGCCGAGCCGAATACTAGATGTACAGGCTTGGTTTGTTAATTTCTCGAGCTGAGCCGAGCCGAGCTCAAATTTAGACGAGCCGGACCGAGCCGAGCTCAAATTTAAACGAACCGAGCCCGAGCTTCCAATCATCCAAATCAGAAATGTTAGAACTTGTTTGTTTAACTTATTGAATAATCTTTTTTAAAGTCGAGCACGAGTTGCTGATGAATAATTTGTTTTTTATGGTTGAAATGGGACTTTCATGAGTGTGTGGTATAAAAATATGAAACATAACACTAATGAAAAAATAAATGACTAAAGAAATTAAAATTATCCAATTAGATATTGAAGGTTAATAATATATTTATAAGTAAATAATTTATTTTTATTTATACTTCATAATTTTAAACGAGCTCACGAGCCGAGCTCGAGCAGGCTTGTTTACGTATCGAGCTTAAAATGGAGCTTGAGCTTGAGCTTGTTTACATTCGAGCCGATCTCGAACGAGCTTTTCTCCGAGCCGAGCTCGAGCTGCTCGCGAGCGGCTTGGTTCATTTACAGCCCTAAGTTATGCTATTCGAAGTGGTTTGGAATCTCAGCGGATCTTTGAGTGTCTATGAGTGATTAGTTGACAGGTTTTTAACCACCACTTTCATAATAATTTGTTATATATTTTTTAATTTGTCTACCCCATTCATTTTTTTCAACGTTAATTATTCTTTTTTTTTTCCTTTCCTTTTTGAGTAAATGCCACTTAGGGTCTTGAACACACACCCCCTCTTCGAGTTAGCACCCCCTCTAGGAGTCTCTTCTTACTAAAGACCTCAACAAGAATTTAACACATGAACCCAAAAACCCCATTTACAATACTACCCCCTTTTGTTTGTTTTATTTCTGCTATATATACTAAATATACCATTTCTAAATCATAAAAATCTTTCTATTTCCCGTCAATACATTTCTCTCTCATCCTCTCACCTAACTTTTCTAAACAAAACCTAGAAACCCTCCCTGTTTCTCTCTCCTCTCAACTGCCACCACCACCACCGAAATAGCCACCACCACCACCAAGTATGTTTATATTGAAGAAGACTGAAGCTCGATTTTCTGTTCGCAGCTTCTCTCTCTTCTTCGTGAACGGAGGTCTTTTTTATCCATATAGAAACCCGATCTGCTATATATACTAAACGCGATCTGCTTCTCTCTCTGCTATATATACTAAACCCGATCTACTATGAAGAAGAAGGCCGTGAAGTTCTGGCGATGTAGGTCTGCAAGTTATGCGACGTGGTGGTTGTGTTAGGGTTGTGGTGGTGCTGGTTGTATCGCGAGGTGGTGCTGGCGGTGGCGAGAGGTGTTGGTTTCCTTCTTCTTCGAACCAGTGCTGGTGGTGGCGAGAGGTGCTGGTTTCCATCTCCTTCGAACCAGTGCTGGCGGTGGAAAGCTTGAGAAGCTCCATGGATGGAGGCGTGATTCTGGAGCTGAGCTATGGTGGATGCGCGATCGGAGATTCATGAGGGAGCTATGGCGATTCTAGAGGTGGGCTATGGATGCGCAATCGGAGAACGGAGCTCCATTTCCGAACGGAGCTATGGATGCGCTATGGCGATTCTGCATTTTTTTTTATTGGCGTACATAGTACGCGTAGTTGGTAGGATTTTTTTTTTCAGATATAGATCTGGTTTGACCAGATCTGGTCAAACAAAAAAAAGGTAGGTTAATTCATTTTTTTTAATTGTATATTGCTTTCTAATTTATTTAAAAGTGTGTAAAAGATATGAATAAAGGTTTTTTTACTATTTATGATTTGTTTTTTAACAGTACTCATCAAATTCACTGAGTACTCCGACTTTTTCATTGAGTACTCCGACTTTTTCACTGAGTACTCCGACTTTTTCATAGAGTACTCCGACTATTTCATAGAGTACTCTGAATATTTTATATTCGTTTAATTCGTTAAAGTTTTCGTTTAATTCTCGGAGAATTCAGCAAATTTCTCGGAGTACTCTATGTTTTTTCCGGTGACCGGTGACTGGTAGTCGGAGGTCGGTGGTCGGTGGTCGGTGGTCGGGGTCGGTGGTCGGAGGTCGGTGGTCGGAGGTCGGTGGTCGGAGGTCGGTGGTAGGTGGTGGGAGGTTGGAGGTAGGTGGGTAGTGGTAGGTAGAGGAGAGAGAAACAGTGACATCACACATTTTTGTCTTTTAGTGTTAGTAAGGATAGGAAAGACTATTGTCAAAGTTGAGGTCCCTAAAAAGAACAAAAGTATAGAGTATACTATATAGAGAAACAATAGTGTCTCGAAGACCCTATATATAATTCACCCTTCCTTTTTTTGTTTATTTGTTCTTTGTTACATTGGAGAATTCTCGGTGTCATTGACACGGTTCGAACTTCTACCATTTAGAAAGATAAACAAGGCTCTGGCCAGTTAAACTAACCTCGCCTGGGATTTTTTTTTTTTTTTTTGCTTTCTTTTACTTTTGCTGCCTATTTTTTTTTAATCTAAAAAGATATGATTAAAGATTTAATAAAAAACTTTAATTTTCTTTTTGAAATTGTCATGATAAAAAAATACTAAAATAAAATATTAATTAAAGATAAATTAACAATTACGAGAGAACACATTATAGTCATAGTAAACATTTAGAAATTTAAATTGTTGGTCGAAAAAAATGTATTTCTAATATTATATTTAAGACACTTACCTTTTTATATCGTCTAATCTTTGGGTCTCGACCGACCATCTATTCTATAGTTATATCGTAATATCTCATGATTTTGAATTTATCTTTAAAAAAATAGTTTTCCTAGTTATGGCATTTTTTTTACAAATTAATATATTTTGTCAAATAAATGATCAGTTAAGATTTAAAATTAGGTTTTTTTCAAACTACGGCCAAAAATTATAAGGAAAGAGGAATTTAACAAAAAAATCTAATTCTTAATTAACGTATATGTTTGCCAATATTTAAAAAAAGATTAATTGAAAATTACGATATATCACGACATAACTGAAAAAATGTAAAAGTTTGATCGAAAAAAGTTTATTTTATATTGAAATTTATTATGAAAAACGCTTACAGTATAATTTCATCTAATCACTGGATCTCGGTCGTCTATCTAAATTGCGAAACACGTTCTCATTCTATACATTGATATATCGTAGTTTCAAATTTATCTTTTAAAAAAATTCTTTTAAGTTTTGACAATTTTGAATTTTTTAGATAAAGATTCTTTTATCAATTAATAATCAATTAAGATTTGAAAATTAAATTTATATTTTCAAACAAAAAAAAAATTAGAGGAAAGAGAAGTTAAAATATAGTCTTAACTCTTAACTATTCTATCCTGCGTTATCCGAGAATTAAATTTCTTTAACTCTTTTAAGTTTTTGTTTTCCTTTAATATAAAAAATCTAATTTTGAAATCTTAATTAATCAATTATTTGATAAAAAAATTATCTAAAAAAACTCAAAATTACTATAACTGGAAAAAAATTTAAAAGATAAACTCAAAACCACGATATTTCGGTATAGACAGAGAAAATATTTTTATACTCAGACAGTCGATCAAGACCTAACGATTAGGCGAAATTAAACGGTAAGCGTATGTTATATACTTATATTAAATTTTAATATTAAAAAAATACTTTTTTCGTCCGACTTTCTACGTTGTTTCCAGTTATGTCATGATATCTTATAATTTTAATTTTATATTTTATTTTAGTTTTTAAAAATATACTCAAATACATAAATTAATTAAGAAATAATATTTAAATTTATTTTATCTTATAATTTTGGTTGTAGTTAAAAAAACTTAATCTTCAAATGATAATTGATTAATTATGTGATAAAATAATTTTTAGTTTAAAAAAATACCATAACCGGAAAAAACTGTAATTTTATTTTTAAAAGATAAATATAAAATTACAAGATATTACGATATAACTGTTAAAAACATTTCGAAATACTGTCCAAAAAAAAAAAACATTTCGAAACTTAGATGGTCGACAGAGATCTAGCGGCTAAGTGAAATAAAACGGTGAGTGCTTTTTTATATAAAAATTTAATATTAAAAAAAATACTTTTTCTAGACCGGTCGTCTAAATCTCGAAACATTTTATTTTAGGGTGAATTATATATAGGGTCTTGGAGACCATCTTTCTTCTCTATAGAGTATAGTCTAAAAAGCTATTCTTCTTAGGGACCTCATTTTTTACAATAGTCTTTCTTACCCTCTAACACTAAAAGACAAAAAAGTATGATGTCACTGTTTCTCTCTCCACTACCACTACCCACCTACCTCCGACCACCGACCTCCGACCTCCGACCACCTGTCACCGGTCGCCGGAAAAAACATAGAGTATCGGATGAAATTGATGAGTATCGGAAAAACTAAGAGTACTCTATAAATTTGCTGAGTACTCTATATATTTTAATGAGTACTCTATATATTTTGATGAGTGCTCCGCATAATTTTGATGAGTACTCCGGATAATTTTGATGAGTACTCCGTAAATTTAATGAGTACTCTGTCAATTTGATGAGTACTCTGTCAGTTTGATGAGTACT
This sequence comes from Nemophila menziesii, assembly GCA_029959085.1. NCBI lineage: Eukaryota > Viridiplantae > Streptophyta > Magnoliopsida > Boraginales > Hydrophyllaceae > Nemophila > Nemophila menziesii. The sequence continues at coordinate 6,520,841 of JARWIR010000017.1, read as the reverse complement.
CTGTCAATTTGAGTATTATTAAAAAACAAGGCATAAATAGTAAAACAACCTTTATTCATCTTTATTACACATTTTTAAATAATTACAAATTAATATACAATTAAAATAATAATAAAAACCTAACTAATATTTTGTTTGACTAGATCTTGGAAAAAAAAACCGTCGACAAAGCAATCCACCACCAGCTTGCTCTTCTCCATCGAATGCAGCCATGGCCTCCATTGAAGACAGCGAGCACCACCACTGGAGCGAGGTGAACCAGCGGCCATCACCACCATTCGCTGCTTCTTCAAGCTTCTCTTCTCCATCGAATGCAGCCATGGCCTCCATCGAAGACAGCGAGCACCACCACTCGAGCGAGGTGAACCAGCGGCCATCACCACCATTCGCTGCTTCTTCAAGCTTCTCTTCTCCATCGAATGCAGCCATGGACTCCATCGAAGACAGCGAGCACCACCACTCGAGCGAGATGAACCAGCGGCCATCACCACCATTCGCTGCTTCTTCAAGCTTCTCTTCTCCATCGAATGCAGCCATGGCCTCCATCGAAGACAGCGAGCACCACCACTCGAGCGAGGTGAACCAGCGGCCATCACCACCATTCGCTGCTTCTTCAAGCTTCTCTTCTCCATCGAATGCAGCCATGGCCTCCATCGAACTCCGTCCAGTGGTGCTCGGATCTCGAACTGTCTGTGGTGGTGCAGCATCTGGAACTCCGTCCAGTGGTGGTGGTGCTCGGATCTCGAGCTTCGATTCTTCTTCGTGGTGTGATTTGGTCCTCCTCGCGCGCAGGACTATCATTTGCATCCATGGATAGAGTGTGGGAGGAGATAGAGGTAGGGGCGGTGGTTTTTTGCATTTTCGGTGGTGGTGGTTGTGTTATGGTGGTGGTGGTGGCGGTTTGGGAATGTGGGAGGAGAGAGAGGTAGGGGATGAGAGAGAGGTGAGAGAATGTTAATCTGAAATTATAATGGGTAGGTTTCTAAATTAGTATATATATATAAGTCTAAAAGGGTAGTAAGGTAATAGGGGTTTTGGGTTTCATGTGTTAAAAACTTGTTGAGGTCTTTAGTAAGAAAAGACTCCTGGTGGGGGTGCTATCTCGAAGAGGGGGGTGTGTTCAAAAACCTAAGTGGCATTTTCTCTTTATTTTAAAAAAATTATTTTAGTATAATCTTAAACAATGGCAATTTCAAAAAAATATTATCAATTTTTTTTAAGTTAATTAATCAAATGTTGTAAAATTTGAAAAAAAAAACGCTGGAAGGTAAAAGAATGTTAAAAAAAATAAGTTAATGTTACAAAAGCATGAATGATGTGGATAAAAGAAAAAAGAAAATAAAATATGAATTATTTATTTATAAAGTAGTGGTCATAAACTTACCAACTAAGTATATATATATTTTTTGTCAATCAAATACAACCAAACACGTTACTTAAACTTATTACATAAATCTATAAGAAATTCGCTAGCCGCAATAATTGAAGAATGCTTCCATCCCGAGAGGTCAATATTTTTCCGCGTGCATTTTGCCAGTGCATCAGTAGCCACATTAAATCTCCTGTAAGTGGGCAATTTTCCAATATTTAGAAAGACCTAACCATCTCTTGATTTCCTCAAGAATAGGTTCAAGACTCTAGTGAAGTCCGGTCTTGCCTTCAATTCCTTGAATTAATTCAAGGTTATCGGTATAAAAAGAAACAGCTTGGCAACTCAGGTCTTTACTAGCCCTCATTGCCATGACAACCGCCCAAGCCTCACCTTCAATAACTGACCTGATCTTACATTTATCATTTACTTTCTGAACGATATTACCATCCTTATTAACTCCAATTGCAGCGACTGCTGCGTGTTCTTTACGTAGCCTTGCAATGAGCACAAAGCGAACTATTCTTTCGCCTTTTACCAACTAAGTATAGAGATCCTCACTAGTTGAGGATCCAAACCTATTGGAAGTCCTAATGGACCTATTTGAGGAAGAAGGGGCTAACTAGTTGGAAACTTAGTTGGAAATCTATTACAAATGTAGTAATATATATAGTAATTATAATTATTTTAATTATTTAATTAATAACACTATAGTAAATATAAAAATATTTAAATTTGACTTATAATATCAATTCAAAGATTCTAAAAAATAAGAAAAAAAGGGCCTATGCGACTATATTTTGTCATTAATCGGCACCTAGGCGGTTATTTTCTGACATGATCGGCGCATATGCGCTTCTTCCACGACAACTAAGGTGCTAGGCAAAAACGCCTAGAATTTTCACTAGGCGTAAGCGCCTAAGGGGGGAGTTGACGGCTAGGCGGCGATTTCTACAGCATAGCCTGTAGCCTTCTTTTATCGCCAGATTATATGACATATCCCCTTAGTTTATAGGACTTTCTATATGACCTGCACTTGAATCGCAACCCCGGGACTTGTCGTTTCTAGAGATTGAGTTTGGGGCGGTGGATTCATCATTGGGAAATACGTTGGGTGGGAATTATATGTGTTTATATTTTCCGGATTTTGATGATGTATTAATTGTAACCCCTTGATGGGTTCTTTGAGAAAAAAGAGATAGAAAGTTGTGCAAAGAAAGAGAAAATAAGAGACATGACAATTCACATCAAAACGAGTGTCATAAGTATCTTACAAAATAAAAAGTGAATAAATTGAAAAGGATATGAAAATAAAGTAACCAGCAAAGTAGAATATTTTGGAAACAATCGTGATAGTTATTGGGTTAATTAGGATGCTAATCAAGAGCATCAAATTGGGTTGAGTGAGAACATTTTTTAGAGTAAACTTAATCTGATCTTGGATTTACGATTTGTTGACTGCTTTTATATTATATGTAAGTGTGTATTAATTCTTGGACATCACTATATGAAACTTGTTAGAGTATTTTATTTAGGTTCATTTATTATCCTCTTCGTCTTTGCTCAGCTTGTTTAAAGATCCCCTCTAGTCTTTAGTTTTATTTTGTCTAAACGACAAAACTTTGAGTTAGTGGTCTTTATGTCTCCTTTTTTGTGATAGAATAACCTTCCCATGAGACATAATTTTAGGGTTAAAATGGACTAAATTATTAGATTAATCCTCGTATTTTGATATAATGCACTTCCTTCCTTTGTTTTGAATTTATTGTTACTTTCAGAGATTTTGTATGTTAATTTGTTTACTTAGTGTGGAGCTTTTATGTGAATATATATATATATATATATATATATATATATATATATATATATATATATAAGGCAGAACGCTAGGAAGGAGCTTTAAACAATGTAGTTGTTAAGGGATAATCAGGAACCTCAGCTGCAGGACCAAAAATTTACATGTAAAAGGTATTAATAAGGATTAAGCAAGTATTATAATTAATAGAGATGACTTTAAAGATAAATTTGTTACGCATGCGCCAGATAGTCCAAAAGCAAGAGGTAATATGCATAAGTGTTTTAGTCTTGTCTCTTTTGGAAGGAAAACTAGCTAACACGAGGCTTATCTAGCAATTAATACCTAAATTAAAAAATGGATCAATACATCGATGCAATGGAGACAAACACCAAAACTTTCTAGTCCATTCATATTTAAGGAAAATATGTTCCACATATTCCTCCTCCTTAAGAAAAATATTACAAAGATCAGAGCTTGAGCACCTCTTAATAAACCTATTACGTTGAGTGTAAAGGGCATCCATCATGATGTGCCAGAAAAAGAATTTGAACTCAGGAGGGGGACCAATTGAGGGAGAGGAGATCATGATCTGTGAAATTAGAGGAATTAGGGTCGGGAGGAGGTTTTAAAAAAGACACAACGTCAATATTCTAACTTACAAGTATAAACCCCACTTTTGTTGTGAGGCCACACAAAATAGAGGAAATGTTTAGAGTAAGGGTCATTTATGTTAATAATTTTTGAAACTGCTTCAGGGCTAAAGAAAGATTGGACTAAGTCCTCCTTCCACTTCTTGGAGGATGAATGAAACAGGTCATCATACTTAGGAAAGCAAGGATCATCACAATAATAAGGGGGTTTAACTAAGTATGTCCCTGTTCAATTATCCTCCCAAATAAGGATATTGCGACCATTCCCAATAAGATTGATGACATGTTTTTTCAAGAAATCTCTACTCTTGAGGATGCTATTCCAAATTCAGGAAACCATCATAATATTAGGGGAGTGAAAGAAGTCCACTTCCTGAAAGTAGTATAGACCAAAGTCACAATACCCATTTATTATATAGATTTTAATCAAAAGAAAACATAATTGGTGTGAAGTATCTAATTTTACATATAATTTTAAGAGCAAATTCCATATTTAGACCATTACATATGGCTTACGAATATTTTTAGGCTTAAAGTTTCTCATTTTTATGCCAAATGTATTGAAAATACCCATTTCTTTTGGCCATTTTACTGATTTTGTAAGATATTTTGTAGATTTTAAAAAGAATTTTGACAGTTCAATCAAACTATATCTTTATTTGACCACATCACAAACTAGGAATTCTATTTAAAGTGTCGGAATTACCTTTAAAATTTATGAAATATCTCATGAAATTAGTAAATAGCCAAAAAAAAAAGAAGCATTCTTTATACCTTTGGTCTAAAAATAAACATTTTAAAATCTTTGACTTAAAAATATTTTTAAACTAGAAGTAATGACCTAAAAAATGGTATTTACTCTGATTTTAATTAGAAAATGAAAAAAATTGCTAATCTTGATTTAAAAAAAAGGATAAAATCTTGTCTCCAAAAAAATCTACATATTGTTTGATAATTTATACTTTCGAAATATAATTTTATAAGTAGAAAAAAAAGGTAAATGCTAAATTGATTCATGCAGTTTTGTCCATTATTTCGTAAAAAACATTTACCCTTTTAAGATATCTTCAGTTCGCTGTCAAAAAATCATAATATGAGTTTTGACATTTCTCCCTTAGGTATATACACATTTCCCTCGACCTGTTGTAAGCTTTTCTTGGTTTTGGCCAATTACCTTTCTCAGGACCGAGCTAGTATCAACTGCTTATTTTATCTTTCGATATGGCTAAAAATTTAAAATATGAGTTCTGAAAATTTTCTCCTGAATAATGATATTTGTCACTCCTTTTTGGTTTACCTTTATATAATCTCCTATGTAGAGTTTTTGAACACCAATTAAAGTGATTCTTTTCTTTAATTATATTTTTTATCTCTCCTAGATTTAATGACACATAAGGTGACACATAAGGGACGATATAAGAGTGAACCAAAATATCAAGACACTTTATGAATGGTACTTTTGTAATAGGGAGTGTAATAATTACATTTCTTAATTCGTGTGAAAAGTAAAGTGGACAAACATTTTGAAACGGATGGAGTATATCACTATTCTTTTCTAAGAAAATGTCCATTTAAATCATGATTAGGAAAGTCTATGCCCAAAAGTGGACAGGTTATTATTTCTTCCCAATTAAATTATGCAGTTTCCCATTTAAATAAAAAATCTATTACCATTTTACTTTCTTACCATTTTTATTATTATTAATTAAAAATAGAGGTATATATTAAAAGAAACATAATAAAATTACATAATTGTTAAATTAAGTCTTAAATAATTTATTTCATAAAAAATATTCATAATAAAATAACTATTTATAGAAAATATCCCCTTTATATTTTTTATACCTTTACTACCCTTATTATTAAATATATTATTTTCAATACAATATTTATTTTATTATATTAAACAAATAAAAGGGTACCACCACCACCACCGCCACCACTACTATGTATTTAACCACTATTACAGCTACCACAACCACAACCACAACCACCACCACCTACTACTACTAATTACATTACACACGCGCGTGTCCGTAATTTTTTTTTAAAAATCGTCATAACTAATTCTAAAAAAGTTAGAAAAATAAAAAAATTGTATTTTTGGATAAAACAAATTAATATTTACGTCTATGATTTTTTATTCTTAATTATTTTCGCAGATAAACATGAAATTCATTGTTCGAAAAAGCGATTTTTTTTTAAATTCGAAAATTCAAAAAAAAACATAGACGTAAATATTAATTTGCTTTATCCAAATATGTGAATTTTTTTATTTTTCTGACTTTTTTAGAATTAGTTATGACGATTTTAAAAAAAAAAAATCACGGACGCGCCCATGTGTAATGAAATTAGTAGTAGGTAAAGATGGTAGTGGTAAGGTGATGGTGGTGTTGGGGGGTCGTGGTGGAAATTTTAATCGCAAATGAGATAAATCAATCTTAGTTTTACAATAGAGATGGGACAAAGCCCATCTCAGTATTAAATGAGTTCTTTTTTGTTTTAGTGTTTAATAATATTGGTGACTCGTACAATTTGATTTTGAATGTTATATAATGAGCTGGAAAGAGTAATTTTCTTCATTTCAACTAATTATTGCTTCTCAAGTCATCAATATTCAAAGTAAATATGTTATTTTATATATATAAACGTAAATTGTAGGGAATGGATCAGAAGAATAAACCGTTAATAGCCTTAGGTTTCGAAGGCTCCGCAAACAAAATCGGAGTAGGAATAGTAAAATTGGACGGAACAATCCTATCAATCCCCCAACATACATACATAACCCCACCAGGTCAAAGCTTTTTACCTCGCGAAACAACACATCATCATCTCCAACACATTATACCTTTTTAATTAGTTATACAATAGAGATGTGACAAATCTCATCTCAGTTATACAATAAAGATGAGACATCTCAGTATTAGAATGGAGATGAGACAAATTCATCTCAATCTTAAAATTACAGATGCGACAAAATCCCATTTAAAAAAAAATAAAAAATCAAAATAAAAAAAATTAAAAAATCATAGACGTAAATATTAATTTGTTTTATCCAAAAATGTGCATTTTTTATTTTTCTGATTTTTTTAGAATTAGTTATGACGATTTTAAAAAAATTCACGGACGCGTGCGTGTGTAATGAAATTAGTAGTGTATAATATTTGATTTAAATGGGAATAAAAATATGTTCAAAGACAACAACTATAATAAAGGTATTATAGTAATCTTTTCATCTAAATTATTGTGTAATCTAAATGAAAAGTTGGTTTGTCATTTTGATTTAAGAGGACATTAACCCTCTTTTCTTCTAGCTTAAAATTTGAGTTTGAAAAAAAAAATTATAATTTAAACTTTTTTTTATGGATTAAAAAGAAAAGAATAAGTGAGATCGATAGTTGGCCTAGTGGTTAGGTTACTCCGCAGAGACCGAGAGGTCCTGGGATCGAATCTCATTGGAGTCAAAATGACTTCGAGTACAAAGTGGCTCTCTCATGTATTAAAAAAAAAAAAGAATAAGATGTATGGGGTTTTTCTATGAGAAAAAAACAAGAGGAAATCCCATTTTTAGGCCATTACCTATGGCCTAAAAACATTTTTAGGCCAAACGTTTCAAATGTTACATTTTTAGGCCAAACGTATTCAAAATGCCCATTTTTAGGCCATTTCACTAATTTCATGAGATATTTCATTGATTTTAAGGACAATTTGGACGTTTTAGACCGAGTTTCTAGTTTGTGATACGGCCAAATAAACATATAGTTAATTTAAAATGCCTAAATTGTCCTTAGAATCAATAAAATATCTTATGAAATTAGTGAAATGGCCTAAAAATGGGCGTTTTAAATACGTTTGGCCTAAAAATGTGACTTTTGAAACGTTTGGCCTAAAAATGTTTTTAGGCCATAGGTAATATGACCCAAAAATGGAATTTGCTCAAAAAACAATTACTGTGGTGAAGTTGTTGAGCATTAATCCAAAAAATAATCATCTATCAAAATCCCCGAACCCACACTTCCACCCAATTGCTAAGTATTGTTCTAACTTCTAAAAAGCTTTCCTTTTTTCCATCTGAGTCTATCTATCGTACAAATGGGAGAAGCTCTCTACGATCTTGAACAACTTCTTCGATCCAGAAAGGTATCCTTTATATAATCATTTATTTTGGGCGAAATTACTTCTACCCATCTGGGCATTGTTCATTTCTGCGATTTAAACACGAACTCAAGTAATTGATTCAACTTTATACACATTTTGTTGATGGGTTTTATCTTTGTCTTGTAATTTCAGCTTTTATTCTCTAATTTTCTAATTTGGATGTTAACTTTTTCAAAAATAAATTTAATGTAGGAGAAAATTACAAGCGAAGAAACAAATATACTAATGAAATGTAAGGCACAAGGTGTAAGAGACTTCTTCATTGGTAGCCTTGGTGCCTCTGTGGTTACCTGGTTCGGTATGTTCTTTATTACAACTTACAATCTCATTAACAATGGTCACGTTTCATTTATAAAGCTATGCTTGTTTAATACAGATTTTTCTAATGATTCATTTCATTTCGTGTTGTTTCTTTTTGCAGCTTGTCAGAAATTTAAAAATATATATCGTATTAATCTTACAGCAGGTAATGCATTTCTACTACTTTTTTTATTTCTTTTAAAAATATATATTAAATGTTTTTTATAGGAGCTGCTGCTTCTATTGGATTATGGAGATTTGGTAGGTCCCTGGACTCATGCATTGATCATATTCTTTCATTAGAGGGAACACGAATAAAGAATGAACTAGCAAAAATGTAAGTATGTTATACACGTTTTTTAATTTATGGTTAGATTATGAGTGATATTTGATTTGAATTTGGGGCAGAGTATTGACAAAGTATCAGAATGATCCTTCAATAATGCAACGTATATCTCAACATTTTTATTCGGAAAATGTATTTGATGATACAACTAAAGAAAAGCCAAAGTTAAGATGGAGAATACGCAATCACTTTACTGATTATCATGAACCTGCTGAGTCTGATAAGATGAAAAAACATGATAATAATAATGAATCTCATACCTATGGCGACAACAAAACTCACACTACTGATGCAGATAACATACATCTACGGCGACAACAATTTTATGTGAGTATTTTTTTTATCCTTTCTAGACGTGTAAGAGAAATAGAAAGAGAAAGAATGAGAATGTTTTGTTGATTAAACAGGTAAATGCGAAGATTGAAGCAAAGATGGATCCATTTGATTGTGTGTTTGGGGTTTCATCAATAATGAGTGAGAATTCTGAGCATCAAAGTGATGAGTCATCATTGTCATCTAGAAGGCATGCTCGTAAGCAAAGAAGATCACATCGTAGACATTATAAGCGTCATCATGAAATGTCTGCTAATAACTAGATGAATCTTGTAATTAGTATAATATATTATCAACGATTGCTTATTTGATATTGTATTACATATTTGATTTTGAATTTAAAAGTTGTACAAGTTCAGCTACGAATTTATTTTGCTGGAATATAAGTGATCCTTAATTGTTTCACTGTTATACTCTCCTTGGAAAGGAGTTTTTTAAAATTAAAGGGAGTAATAATACCATATATATAAATTCACTGCTTTGGAATGTAAAGATAACTTTTAGCAAAGAGTTTTGAGTATAAGTATTGAAACTGTGTTGAGTCTATATGCCCTGCCTTTAATCACAAGTAATAAGCATGTAAATTCTAGAATTTTGTCTTGTTTTGTATGTTCAACTGATATATCATTAACTGTATTGAAGAGGCATAAATCCAGTATATATTATCAGTTGTGTAGTTACATGTATCAATGTTAAGTGGACATGTAAACCGGACACTTTTGCCCCAAGGACAAGCAAAAAGTATATGCTCCTAATTACAACAACATAGCAAACTTTAAGAGGACATGGAAAGCGAACACTTATTTTTTAGTATTGTTGGTCTAAAGTTGCATGGAATCCAGATAAATAATAAACTGACAGCAAATTTTGAAAAATGATTATGGTACATGATAGAAAATAAATATATTAATAATCTGGAAACCCCTATGGTTGAGAAGGTTATCATGTTGGCTTGGATCATTACGAAAGGTAGAAACGACTACTTCTTCGATAACAAAAAGCTTAACCCAAGTAGCGCAGTTATAAAAGTTTAAAAAATTAATGACGAAGTCTTAAATGTATGGGAAAATGGCCTTAAGAAATCTGAAGATAAAGCTGGAATGAGTGAAAAAACATAAGAAAACACTAAAGATAAAGATGCGAAGAACACTTTTTGCTCACACCTTCCTCTAACTCTGTAATCTGCCTAGTCAATGACTGTAAGACTATTGTTAAGCCACTAGAAGAAGGCATTAGGTCGAATGACATTAAATTATGTAATTTCTTTGAAAAATAATGTAAATTTACGATTGGCAAAAACATTATATTCTTCTTCTCCTCCAAGAGGAAGAATACAGTGCTGACTGGATAACTAAACAGGAGATTTATAGAATTTTGTTTGGTGATTGGGTGGTTAACCCCTCTCCCCTCTCTCCAGTTAGTAAATTTGGTTGCTTTAGACCATGAACCTAGGAGCGTGGGCTGATCCTTTTTGTATCATGGGTTCTTTATTTATGAAATTTCAATTTGACTAAAAACAATAGCATGGTTTAGGCATTCTATTTGGGAGATGCACATATGTTTGATCTGTTTAGAACTTTAGATATATGATTGACTGAAACAAAGAGTCAATAAGGATATTGTTTCAAGTTTTTCCCTATTAAAAAGATCACAGACAAATTGTACGCATTTCTTGGTTTACATATTCCCTCTAGGTTATTAATCCAATTGGGTTTTAGAATGTTTTGTTGATGTTCTATTTCCTATCTTTCAATTTATATTGTTTGAGAAAATATTTCTTTCATTTATTAACCTTTTCCTTATAAAGATGAATTACCAATTTTAGTCTCTAAATAAATTAAAGTTAAAATTTTCCTTTTTTAAGTAATTTTAAGGTAATGATTCAGGGTTATTAGCAATGTTTCATTCCTCCTTTCTAGAAGTGTCAGGTTGATAAGATGGAGTTTTTTGTCAGAATATACCTGAAAGACAAAGAAATGGCAGAAGTATACCGAGTTCAAAAGTAATTTCAAAACTATACCATTTCGGTAACCCAGTTACCGAAGTGGTTTTGTTCTGTGAGACAAAACCTCTTTTTCGGATTCTGGGTATCCGAAATGGTTTTACAATTGTCGATCCTCGTATCGGATTGTCCACGTTGATGATCCTCGTCGATTTCATCCGATACCTACCAATTTAATTCCCAACTATCAAATTTTATCCCTAAATTACCCTTTTTCTCCCCTATAAATAACACCACCAAAATCACTCAATCTCACACCAATCTTCTCTTCCTCTCTTTACTCATTCTTTCTAATTTTATCCTCTCTTATAATTATTTCTAATTGTTACTTCAACCTCGGTTTACTTTCTATTAAGTAAGTTTTGTTTATATAATTAAGTTTTTTTGCTAACTATATTAATAATATTTGATAAATATAAAATAATATGTTATTATATTCGTTTATAAGTTATTGTTGTTATATTTATAATAAATGTTAACGTTTTGTTGTTAACTGTGTAGGTCATATGGCAGTATATTTCCAGTGTTATTTTAATGGTAGCATTTACCGCCAAGCTAATGGTGGTGTCTCTTATAATGGTGGAAAAGTATCTTCATTCTAGTAGAAGATAATACGTAAATAATCCAGCTAAAAAGAATCATATGTCAAGGTTGCGGTTTTGATGTTGAAAAGGTTGATGTCCAGATCCAGTGGAGGATGTCATTAAGTCGGGATCCTCCAATGTACGATTTGTTCCCTGTAAATGATTCCGGGATTATTCAGTTAATGTTTAATCGGCAACGGGAATCGACTAATGGATATATCGAGCTGTATGTAGATTTTTCACGACAACAAGATTATGTTAACACTGAAAGGGTAATTCGTAGATCACATGTTGTATCAGCTACTCCAACATCTACTGAAGCATTATTTCAAGTGGATCCAAACACTATGAATGAAATCTATATCCCTGATGAGGATAGGTTGTCAAGCGATGAGGAATATAATCCCGAGGATGATACGATGTCCAACGATGGAGAATATTCGGATACCGATAGTGAAGGGTCGTCAACCGATGAGGAGGCCCCACCAAAAATCATGGAACCTCCTCATCCTGGATTTGTAGATGTTTCTTGGGCTGATCAAAACGTCTGCGGTGATTGGGCGAATTGTTATAATGATTCAGTGGGAGAGGCTAGTGATATAAGTAATGGGACGACGTTTTACTCAAAGGAGGCATTTACGGACACCATCAAAGCATGGCACATAGCTAGACACCGCCAATTATCGGTGAAAATGACTGATGTTGATCACGTTTCTCTTGTATATAAAATGAAAGATACGGGTTCTCGATGGAGTTGTCGTTGTTTGTTACGTAAAAGTGCGATGATGTGGGTTGTATCAAAGTTAAACGAACCTCACTCATGTCGGTATGAAGTGGTGTTGAAGAATCATCGCAACATCACATCTGAGTTTGTAGCTGAAAAGGTGCACCACTTAGTGAGAGCTGATTTAGGGTTACCCATCTCAGTTATAAGGGCAAGCATCTCCCAACAATTCAAATACAATATATCGTATTCGAAGGCTTGGCGAGCGAAACAAAAAGTCTTAGAGAGAATGTTTGGTACCCATGAGGAAGCGTTTCCAAAGCTCCCAAGACTCTTCGCGGAGACCGTGCGCTCAAATCATGGAAGTGTTGTTCAAAATGGTCTTCTGGGCATTTGGAGCCGCTATTGAAGGTTTCCGATTTTGTAGGCCATTGTTGAGTATTGACGGTACTCATTTATACGGAAAATACAACGGTAAGTTACTCGTTGGTGTCGCATACGATTCTGTTAATCAACTCTTTCCCTTATGCTTTGACATAGTCGACAGCGAGACGGCAGATTCGTGGGTTTTTTTTGTAGGTGATTGAGAGAACTCGTAACGCAACGTGATCTGTGTATCATGTCTGATCGACATGCTGGCATTATAAGTGCGGTGCAAATACATCCGCCGACTGCTAAACATCGATTTTGTGTGCGTCACATCGTAAGTAATTTCAACAGCAGATTAAAACTCCCACGATGAAGCACTTCTTGTACACAATGGCGAGTCGCAGTTGCAAGTGGAGAAGAAGAATATACTTATTTTTGTACAACACCAACCTACAAGAAATGGATCGAGAGGATCCCCCTCGAACAATGATCGCTCGTGCACGATGGAGGTTACCGATATGGTGTTCTGACCACAATTTTGGCCAAAATTTTCAACAACGTGATGAAAGGATCTAGAGGGTTGCCCATGACTGCAATCGTATTGCTAACATTCTATCGGTCCAACGATTATTTCACACTTAGACGGAAAGACACGGGCGCACCAGAGAAACTTGGTAAAACATTTCCGTTTATCATTTAGAATTTGATCGATCTTAGTACTACAAAATCCAGGAAACTATAGATTCATAGGTTTCAACCATGTAGAGGGTCTATACGAAGTGGAGGCATACCGCGAATACACTTCCGCAGGAAGGGTAGCTCCAGGACTTTTCAGGGTAAATCTTAGAGACCGCTCTTGTGATTGCGGAGAATGGCAGATATTTCACATACCATGTCCACATGCACTGACAGTTGGTGCGTGTTGGAATTTGGGTGAAAAGGATATGGTTACCTCGTACTTTACTAGCCAAGCACATCACAACCAGTGGCTGCCGAGCTTTAACGTCATGGCTGACCCCTATTATTGGCCAAATTATGAGGGAGTCGAGGTTGTGGGAGATCCTAGAAGATTTATTACTAAACGTGGTCGAAGAAAGACGTCTTGCATTCATAATGAAATGGATGCAAGAGAAAAAGCTGGTACCATTAACTGCGGCAAAATGCAAGCAACCTGGTCACAATAGGAAAACGTGCAAAGCATGATTATTTTTGTGATGTTTTATGTAATCTTAAGTATCGTTTTAATGAGAATATTAACTTTTCAGTAAGTATTTGCGAATCAATCAAGCACCAACATTAGTAAGTAACACTTATTATTTAACAAGCAATCAAGCAACAGAAATTAATACATAAATAATTATAAAAAACTAACACGTAGTATTGAACAAGCAATCAAGCAACAGAAATTAATACATAACTAATTATAAAAAACTAACACGTAGTATTTAACAAGCAATCAAGCAACATAAATTAATACATAAATAATTATAAAAAACTAACACGTAGTATTTAACCTAAATTATCCCTTCTAAATCGCACACCTCTAGATGAAGAACCTTCAGGCGGTGGTGGAGATACATTATCTGGTAAAACTGATAGGCCCTCGAACTCATTTAATATTTCGTCTAGTGCTGCGTGCAACCCTAGATCCTTTAGATGATTTGCCCGTTGCCTAAGCCATTTTTGTGAACCACGATCACCGTATCGGATAACGTGTAAAGCTGCTTCTCGTGTATCTTGAATAGCAGATTCAGTAACTTGTTGCATCTACAATAAAGATGATCATTTTTTAAAACATAGAGTCCAAAAACAGAATATTAGTTAAAGCCTATGTACCTGATACGTCAATTGGCTGCCCCGCGGCCGAAACTCGGTCGTTTGTATAGTACTTGATGGTTGGACATCTTCCTCCAATATAGCAAATGTCTCCCGTTCTAAAGGTCGCATAACAATTTTACGGGTAACACTGAAATACCACAAAGCATATTCCTCAGTTGTACAAAGTTCAGGTTCAACCTGGCGATTTGCACGGTCGTCCCATTGTTGGAGCATTTCATTCAATATGTTTCCGCCCCTATTCTTATCATGTAACTCATCGGTTCTACGGTTGACTTCTGGCGGTATGTAGAATATACCTTCAAGTTGGTGCATAACCCGTTCTGGACAATAATATTCTATGACGGAAAAACAAAATAGTGGAACCATGGAACTGTAAATGTCAGCGCCTTCAGTGCATATATTGGCTACTGTTGCAACCCGTTCATCGTCATATGGCCGCCAAATAACCTATGGTAAATATACAAATTAATCTACTATAAAAATAAATTAAGAATTAGCGTTATACCTGACTATGTTCTTGATTATTAAACTCATCTCTATATAGCTGCAATTGAGAACTTTTCAAACTTTGAGTAAAATTTTTATCTCCGTTCCAACTACAAAGTCATACACAAAGAAACACTATAACTAAAAGAATACTGGGTAAATAAAGTGTTATTTGTTTTTACTTACAATGAGGCAAAACACCTCTGGTGAACAGGTTTAAACCTTTCCATTAACGCACGACCAACATGAAAGTGTTCCCAGGACCAAATCTGTATCATATAAATAAATTAAAAATTAAGAATATAAAATGAGAATTGAAAACCAATATATAAAATGAGAATATAACGTATTACAGGAAGTAGGATAGCACATTCCTTAAACGTATGAATTCCACCAGGTACAGTGCACGCACACAATGCTAAGTACAACGAAGCAAGAATTGCCGAGCCCCAACTATATCCCCTAATGGCATTTACATCCTCGAGAAGTGGCAGGTACTTCAAATTAATATTATTACCTGAAGCATCAGGGCAAAAGAGCATACCCAGTGCATATAATATATATGCACGTGCTTGAAATGTTAAATCCTCTTGGGTAGGATTTTCAGGTAGGTTTTGAAAATGCGTTATCATTCCACTGCGACTTCACGGTTTTCACTTTTTTGTTACGTGAATCGACTGAAGAGGAACCTAGTAGTCGATCACACATGTCATGGATATCCTCATCAGTGTTTACAGCGATGACGGACTCACCATCAATAGGCACTCCTAAAATAATTGCAACATCTTGCAATGTCACTGTAATCTCACACCACCACGCATGAGAAATGTCAGTGTCTCGCGCCGCCATCTCTCGCCTAATGCCATTAATAGTGCATGATCTAAAATTATACTCGCGTATGACTCAATACACCCGAAACCCGCATCAGTGACAATTCGCCTCACTCGAGCGTCGTGCTAGTACCACGACGCATTTCTATAGTACTTAAGCTTATAATCATAATTTTTGTCCTAATATATAAATATTAAAATAAGTAGAGAATAAATAATAATTACATAAACATAATATATTTTACACCAACTAAAATTACCTCAAAGATCTTAGAGCTCCTATAGTTGTCTTGAAGCCATAAATTTTTTTTATCGTAATTTGCTTCTAAACTACTACTACTCTCACCCTGTGAACCTTGTGAGGTATACATCTTTAAATTCCTAATATAACACAAATAATTGTTATAATCAAATATTTGTTGCTACATCTCGATAATTAATGTTAAAGACAAATAATTTTTTATGAATCTCGATATTTATAAATCAAGAATCTATTACTCAAAATTAATTTTTTATTTATTTACTAATAATGTAATTTAAAAAAAAATAAACTCCTAAACTCTAAAATAATTAATTAACAATATCAAGAAAATAACTTTAAAATATGCAACAATATATTATTTAAACTAATATTATAAAAAAATAAACTAACATTGACGTATTTTTTTCAAACTAATATAAATCTAAATATATTACAATAATTTATTTAACTTAAAATAAATATATAATATAGTAATATATCTTATCATTATTTATATTTCAACTAATTATAATAATATTAACCTAATTTAAGTTTAACTATTCTACATAAAATATAAATATTGTAAAATAAATTAAATAAACATTAATAATTAAATAATAACTTGAATTAAAAGAAAAAGATAGAAACACATACTTTTTTCCGTAGAGGATATAAGAGGTGGAACAAAACTTGGAAATCTAAATGGTATAAAGAAAATAAACATTAAAAATTAAACAATAATCTAAATTAAAAGAAAATGAAAAAAAAGGAAGAAAACTTACCGTGAGTAGTGAGTTAGAGAGAACAGAGTAATTAGAGAGAAAATTGAGTGATGGTGTGAGTGAAAGAGTGAAGAGGAGGGGGTATTTATAGGAGTGGGGTGGGCGGTGGACGCGCTAAATACACGGGGTCCATTTCGGTAACTGGGTTACCGAAAAAGAGCTTTTCGGTAACTGGGATACCGAAATGGTATAGTTTTGAAATTACTTTTGAACTTGGTATACTTTTGCCATTTCTTTGTTTTTCAGGTATATTCTGACAAAAAACTCTTATACGATGAAGTTCTGAACCCCATGCTTCTTTATTTTGTGATAAGGTTATATTATTCCATTTTTTTTAGTCGAAAAAAGAAACTTCATTAAAACACAAAATATTACAACTTAGTCAAATCTTGTTTGTTCAAAATCCTGATCAATTAAATTAGCTAATTGAGAAGGAGGAAACACGCTCCAAAAGCCAAACAAACCTTCTCGAAAAGTTTGTTTAGCAACCCAATCAGCAACCCTATTTTTAGATCTCTTAACAAAAGAGATTTTCAGCTTATAAAGCTCTTTACAAAATAAGATGTTCTTCAGTAAGACCTTACTGATATTAACTACTTTACACTTAGCATTAATTTGATTTACAATATTCGAATTATCACTCTCAATAGTAATTCTTCCAGAGTGGTAGTTTGAACCCATTTTGCAAGCAACTAAGATTCTCCTTCCTTTTGCATCTTCTATTGAAGTAGTGTAAATATCCTTAGCAAAACCTTCAACTATTTTACCTGTAGAATTGTGCAAAGCTCAAGCAAAAGCAGTTTTGTTAGTTTTTAAATTAACCGAGACGTCACAGTTAATTTTAAAGTTCCACAAGGTGGGGGGGACCAATTGTTATTTCCTTCAGGATCATAAGCACTAAGATTAAGAGCAGTAATATTAACATTTGGATTTAATCCATTCTAGCCTCAATGTTAATAGCATTAGCTTTAGTAAACTCATCATAGGCTGTTAACATTTTTTTCAAAGTAAAGAGAGGGTCAGGGACAATGCCTTTGAATAAAAATTCATTTCTACCTTTCCAAATAAACAAAGTAAGAAAACAAGAAATTTCTCCCAAGTCTGGTATAATATCTGCTCTATCAATAGAGCATAATCTGACAAATGAGATCCATTTGTGAAAATTAAAAGTTGGTTACACAAGTGAAACAAAACTCATAGGGCTAGCTAACCAAACAACTCTAGCCCAGGAACATTGGAAAATAAGATGCTCAACAGTTTCATCTTTCTCCCCACATATTTTACATAAAGGAGATTGTACTGCCCTCCTTTTAAATCTGTTATAATTAGTAGCAAGCCCATTTTCACTACATTTCCAAATAAAATTCTTTATTTTTGGCATAATATTGAGTTGCCAAATGAATTTCCAGTCCTTAGTTTCAAGTTTAAAAGAACAACTTCCTTTATCCTTATGTTTCGCAGCCTCATGAAATTGTTGAGCCCTCCATATCTTATTGTAACACTCCTTTACTGTGACATCACCACTCTTGGAACTAGTCCAACAAGGAGTGTCATCACAAGCAAAAGTAGGAACGTCAAATCTGATAATGGTTGCTACAACATTTTCATCAAATAATTCAAGTAACAGATCCACATTCCATTCCGTACCCGTTTGTTTAAACAACTCAGACACAAATTCCACTGAACAAGAATCAGGTTTATTAATTTGTATTTCAGTTGGAATCCATTTATTCAACCAAACATTTATTTTATTACCATTACCAATTGTCCAAAATAATTCATTCTTAAAACAATTTCTTCCTTCTATTGAACTCTTCCATCCCATGAGCAATTAGATTGCAAATGGGCATTCAAAAAGCCTGTATTAGGAAAGTACTTCCCTTTAAAAACCTTAAAGAGTAAAGAGTTCTCATTATTTAAAAATTTCCACGCATTTGAAGCCAAAAGAGAGAGGTTTTGTGTATGAAAGTCTTTAAATCCTAACCCTCCATCCTCTTTAGAAGTCATAAGTGTTTGCCATTTTATCCAATGACATCTTGCTTCTCCTTGGTTATTCCAGTAAAAGTTTGACACAAGAGAAGTAATATGAGATGTTAGTTTTTTGGGGATTAAGAAATCTGACATTATAAAGTTAGGAATTGACCCTATGATGGCTTTGATAAGGATTTCCTTACCACTTTTCGAGAGCATTTTAGTGTCCCAGCTCTCCATTCTTTTTAGAATCATCTCAATCAACCATTCCATTGATTTTACCTTATAAATTCCCCATGAGGATGGAATACCTAGGTATTAACCCAAGTCTTGTAATTTATTCATTCTAAGAATAGAACATAATTTATTTCTCAAGGTTGGTGGAGAATTTTTACTAAACAGAACACCACTTTTATTGAGGTTAAATTTCTGTCCTGAAGCAAAACAATACCAGTTCAGTGTTGTAATGAAAATTTCAATATTATATTCAGATGCCTCAAGGAAAAACAAACTATCATCAGCAAATAAAAGGTGAGTAATCATTGGTGCTTTCCTAGCAATATAGATACCTTTCAAAAGCCTCAGTTGAACATAATACTCAATAAGTGAAGAGAGATCTTGAGTTACCAAACAAAATAAATAAGGAGATAGGGGATCACCCTGTCTTATACCTTTTTGGGGCTTTTCAACATCATATAATTGCCCATTTATTTTGATTTTATAAGTAACTGAAGAGATACAATTTTGAATCCACTCAACCCATTTTCTATGGAACCCCATTTGAATTAGAAGATCAAGAATGAAGTCCCATTCAATATTTTCATAAGCTTTACTCATGTCAGCTTTCACATCTAAACAAAAGTTTTGAGAAGTTCTTTTATTTTTAAGAAAGTGACAAGCTTCTTGGGAAATTAAAATGTTCTCAAAAATTGATCTTCCTGGAATAAATGATGTTTGTGTTTCAGAGATTAAATCTCCTATCCATAGTTGAAGTCTATTAGATAAGATTTTCGAAATAACTTTATAGATAAAATTAGCATAACTAATAGGCCTGAAAGAGGTCACCATATCTGGATTAGTGCATTTTGGAATAAGTGCAATAATAGTTTCATTGATATCTTCCAATGAAGCATTATTGTTCATAAAATCCTCAACTAGATTTAGAAAATCTAATTTAATATCTTCCAAGAATTTTTTAAAGAAGAATCCTCCAAAACCATCAGGCCCTGGGGATTTATCACTACCCAAGGACCATACTGCTTCTTTTATTTCATCAAGTGTGACTTTAACAATAAAGCAAGAATTCATTTCATTAGTAACCACTTTTTTGATCTTATGTAAAATAGGATCATAATATCTTTCTCCATTTGATTTAAACACGTTATTATAATATGTTTTAATCTCATGGATAATATCCTCTTTCTCATGAATCCATTCGCCATTTTTCTTTCTTAATAGAAGTGATGCGATTAATAGTTCTCTTTAGCTTAGTAATAGCGTGATAATATTTATTGTTCTTATCACCCAACTTTAGCCATGTATTACGAGATCTAAGTGCCCAGTACATTTCTTCTTTTTTCCACAAAGTTTCCAGATTCTTATTCAAACTTTCCAACCTTTCTTTATTTGAAACCGAGTAGGGACAGTTAAATAGCTTCTCCATTTGAGCTAGTGAAGATGTTATGAGTAATCTATTATTTAGAACTCTCTTCCTAGCCCAAAGAGAAACATATTTATTAATATGTTTGATCTTACAACCAAAAATTTTAATGCCTGTACAAGAATCAAATAGTTTAGTCTTCCAATTATCATAGATAATTTGACAAAAAGAGTCTTCAAGAAGCCAACTCTTATCAATCATAACTCTATTATTCTTAAAAACATTAGAAATACCATGATTGAGGATAATAGGAGAGTGATCTGACCCTACTGGTGGGATAACAGAGCACCATGAGTTAGGAAATTTAGTCATCCAAGCATTGTTCACAAGAATCTATCAATCTTATGCTTAATGAGCTGGTTTCCATTCCTCTTATTAGATCAAGATAAATTACATCCTTTAGAAATCAACTAAAAAAGACTATTAGTTGAAATAACAGAATTAAAGAGGTCCATATTACTCTTATGTAAATTACCAATTTCTCCTCCCATTTTATCAGAAGAAAATCTAACCCAAAATACATCTGCAAAGAGCTGTATCAGGAAGGTTAGAGAGTCTATTAATTAAATTAGATTTATCAACATCTATAGGGGGGCCATAAAAAAACAACTTCACAGAAACCCATAACCAGAAAATCATAGGTGCAGTGAATCATATTCTTATCAGAGCTAATAAGCTTGAAATTATCAATTATTTTAGCAAAAACCGCTAATCCACCAGAAAGTCTTTCAGGGTCTATATGAGCCAGAAGACTCATATTAATTTTAGAGCTTAATTAGACACAAAATAAAATTTATTCTTAGTTTCAGAAAGAAAAATTACCGCAAGATGGTGAGCCTTAACCATTTCAACTAGGCTCAGTTCTGTTAAGGGCGTTCCAACCCCTTGATAGTTCCAAGCTTGTATCATTGATGGTCAAGGGGTTGAAGAGGGTCAACCCCGTAAACCACTTCTGTATCAAGCCCTTCTGAGATGATTTCTTTATCACATTTTTCTTCATACTCAAAATTACCATTCTTATCATAGATGTTTGCCTCTGCCATCTCATCATCATCCCCATAAATAGGGATGTTGAGAGTTGCAGAGACTTGAGAGAGTTCATCATCTTCAAGAGGTAATCCAAGGTCCTCTCTAACTTGCAAAGTACGATTCTTATGCCTCTCAAGTGAACCAAAGCAGATGTTGTTATCAGAGTTTTTGGTTATAGAGGAATCTATCACAACCTTAGGGCTACGACTTTTAGTTGGGCTACAATTAGGCCCACAAAGTTTATGCACCTCTCCTAGACTAAGAGGCCTAATTGAGGATTTAAAAGTCACTCCATCAGAACTACAAAGGCCCAAGTTAACTTTAGGCAGAATAAGAAGAGATTGGACCACATTAGAATGGCCCACATTATCCTTATTAATCAAAGAAACATCATCTTTAAAAACCCTTTGATTCTGAACTCTATTTTTACTCTTCAAAGGTTTTTTTAGCTTTCTTCTTGACAGGGTTTCCACCACTTTCAGATTTAAACATAAAATCATTGGATTTCCTTTCAATCTCTGTGTATCTAATCCAATTACCCAGTTTATTAATAAGCTTATTAGGGTTGTCACAGTTTCTCTCTGATGTCTCCTCTTTTGTTCTATTTATATGCCTTTAGGAGACATCAAATTTGGTGATTATTTGACTAATCCGATAGACTTTTAGTGATAATATGTTATATTTCGTTTTCTCTCCTTAGATTTTAGTATTTTTGATTTATTGAGCTTTTGCGCGTAAAATGGTTTGTTTTAGTGAAAAGTTTGTAGGTTTCTAATACTAGCAAGGAGAGTAATCGAGAATAGAAGTCTTAGATCGTGTAAAGAAGTCAAAAGCTAGAAGAAATATCCCGAGGAGTTGATAAATTTGAGCTAAAATTCTGGAAGGCTGATGGTAATTGCTGGTTTCGAGCCACTTAAAGATGGATTCAGCCTCTGCGTTATGAAGAAGATTCGTGCCTTATCGAGTTATGAATAATTAGCAAGTTGAATGAGTCAATTCGAAGTTAAATTGAGAAAGTTAAAGTCGTTTTAGTGGAGGATGTACAACAGTTACGGGATTTGGACATGAAAAGTGGACTTGGGCCATTCAATATTCATTTAATTCATTTAAAATAGCCCAAGTCCGAATTTAATAGTATAAATAGGCTTTTTGACTTTATTTTTACACGCAATTCATTTTCTAAAAAGTCAGAGCGTCAGAGAATAAAGTAGAGCTAGGAAGAAGGAAGAAGCCAAGAGCTGGAGAATTTAACATCTCCAAATCAACAGTCAAATCCAACATTCTAATTAGGTCTTTTATTTTATTCTCATCCTGTTAAAGTTGAATTCCCTTATTTTAATTTCTTTAGTTTTAATTTCAATTATGAGCTAAGTTTTTATTGTACTTGAGAATCGCAACATGTGTTGAACCCATTCTTGAATAATTAGTATTTTTCCAATTTGGGATTGAATAATTTAATTTGAGTTTTTATGTTACGTTGGCTTTTACTTTATGCTTATTTATTATCCTTAGAGTCATGAACTAGGGATAAGTTTTAGTACCTAGGCTATTCCATATAGTGACATATGGATCACCTTGACGGGGGGTTTAGGTATAGAACTAGGTATTTGCCGTTGGTATCCGCCAATGTCCTTGACAGGCTTGACTAGCCAATAGCCAAAGTGGTAAGTTTTAATCAGCCGAAAGTGCTTTTAATCACCCTGACGGGGTTTAGAAGACTGTAGGAGAGATTTTAGGTCCACCTTGACGGGGTCTAAGAGACTTTAGAATCCCGACTAGATTAATAATATTAATTCAACCCTTAAAAGAACACATTAATTAGGAAAGTTTGCGGTGAAACCCTAGCGTGACTCAAGTACAACTTTTCTCTCGCGTCTACCTCATTTACTTGCTTTATTTCCATTCTATTTTAATTAATTTAGTATTTAAATTATTTTTGCACTTTTGTTGTTAATCAAAAACCCCAACAAACATTATAATTTTTGCTTTTTCGTATTTTCAATTATTCCACTACTTGATAACATTAGATATAACCTATTCCGTCCCTGAGAATGAACTTGATTATCATATATTACTTGGGACAACTGTACACTTGCAGTTAGTGGTTCCTCTACTATTAACATTTATTTTATAACACACAAGGAACCACCAAGTTTTTGGCGCCGCTGCCGAGAACGGTAGCGTGTGACCCCGGTGTTTATCCTTTAGTGTTTTAATTGCACTTTTCATTTTTATTTTCAGTTTTACGCTTTTCTTTGTCTTTGTTCTTTCTCAGATCTTACAAGTTTGGTGCATGTACTCAAACCCTGAGAGGTTAGTTCGAGAAAGAAATAAAAGAGAAAAAGAAGCAAGAGAACAAGCAAAGAGAGAAAAATGAATGGAGGATTTGAACATTCATCACGATGAAGATCCTGGTGTTCAGTTGGATGCAAATGGCCAACCACTAATACCGCTAATCATTACGAATCCCCCAATCATTCCTAATCCAGTTCTCAACAATCAACAGAATCATCCGCCTATGCAACAAGCTCAACACCCTATGTATTATGATCCATGGTTCGTACATGGTCCAGAACAAGCTCCCTATCGCGCTTCTGCTCTCGGTATTGGTCCTGCAAATATCAGTGTTGCGCGTTATAGACCCGATCCTGGTATGCTATCCCAATTTCAAAATTTTGGAAACTTTCGTGGAGTGCCTAGAGAAGACCTTATTCGTGCAGTTCAAAAGCTTATGCAAATCTGCGATTCGTATATAACTCAAGGAGTGACCAAAGAGCAGATGTACTTTGCTAATTTTAGATTTTTTGTGATAGACGCAGCTAGTGAGTGGCACGATTCATAAGAACCCAGAACAATAAGTACTTGGGATGAGCTACAAACAACATTTTTCGATCGTTATTATCCAACGAATATGAGATTATACGCATAGGTTAATTTGACATCATTTGTCCAAGAGCAAGAAGAAAATTTGGGAAGATGTTGGACAAGATTTCAATCATGTTTAAGAAGAGTTCCTGGCCATGTCCTCACAGAACAACAACAATTGAAAATATTTTATAAAGGCTTATATGGAGGATCAAGAAAAGACCTCGATTTATTATGTGGTGGTGGATTCTTACAGGTAGCTCCAGTACATGCGAAGATTATTTTAAATAGAACGGTAACAAATGAGCAAGGTTGGAGTACAATGATAACACCTATCCGAGGTAAAAAAGAAAGTAATGTAGGTATTGATGAGAAATTCTCCTCTTTGGAGGATGGATTGAAGAGTACATTAGAACAACAAATGAAGCAGCTCACATTAGTTGTTAAAGAGGGTTTTTCAGGTAAGAAGGCAAGTGTTAATATGACTCAAGAGGTATATGGGTGTTCGAATTGTGGTGTTCAAGATCATGACTGGGAGCATTGTGAAAGTAAACCCGAAGCTGTAATGTTTGTTTCTAACAGAGGGAGATACTACAATTCAAATGGTCAAGGATACCATCCCAACAGAAACCATCCGGGAATCCAATATTTGAATCCTAATGGGGCAGCTAATCCTACTTATGCTTATCAGTCGCGTCCCCAAGGTAACACTTGTCAACCTAGACCACAAAATAATTATCAAGGTGGGAAAAATTATGGAAATCATGTTCAGAGACAGCCTCCTCAAAATAATTATAATGACACCATGAATCAAAAGCCTTACCTACTCAACCTCAAGAAGGTACAAATGATCTTCGTCAAAATGTAGATAGATTAATGGCAGTTCAGGCACAATATATTCAGAGTCAGCAAGCTTCTGAAGCTGCAATCAATTAATGGGAAGTCAAATTGCTCAGTTGTCAAAACAATTAAATCAGCGTCCACAAGGGCAACTCCCTGGTGACACCGAAGTCCCAAGACAAACAGAATATTGTAATGCTATCGCGTTAAGAAGTGGTAGAAACTCCATCCACCTCCTTTTCTGGTTATGAAAGAGAAAGAAGTGACAAATAAAGAGAAACCAGTAGTAAAGGTGGAAGAAAAAGAAGATGAACCTGAAGTGGTAGAAGTGAAGAAAATTCTGGAAGTTCAGAAAAAGAAAGATGTTGTGGAAACACGTCCTCCTCCACCTTTTCCATCAAGAGTTCCGAAAAAAGGAGATATGGATGAATACCAGAGATTTTTGAATAGGGTGAGAGGCCTTAACATTAACATTCTGTTGTTCGAAGCTATTAAAGATATACCAAAGTACGTGAAGTTTTAGAAGAGAGCCCTCACCAACAAGAGACCATATTGTGATAATGAGATGATAGGATTGCCTGAAAAGTGTAGCGCCATTTGTCAAAGTAAGTTGCTGATGTCTCCCTAATTGTTCTTATTTTCGACCCTTGGGAGACATCATTTTTGGTGTTTATTTAATTAATATGATAGACTTTTGGACAAAATTTGCAATAATCCGGAATTACCTTTTTATTTCAAGCATTTTTTATTTATTAAAGTTTTGCGCGTAATATTGGTATTTTTAGTGTAAAGTTTACAGGTTTTAGATGCTAGCTAGGAGAGGAATCCGATGAGAAAGTCAAAGATCGTGAATTAGAGTCAAGACTTGAAGATAAATCCCGAAGATATTATTTTTAGAGCTGAAAATCCATTTTCCAGGCCATAGAGTGCTGATTTCGAGGTGCTTAAGCGCTGATTTAGCCGCTGACCTTTGAAGAGAAAACATTTCTTATTGAGTTACGGAACTTTAGAAACTGGAATGAGGTCAATCGGAGTCATAACGCATCGGGAAAAGCCGTTTTAGTGAAGGTGTATCAGCAGTTACGGGATTTTGGGCTTAGAAAGTGGGCTTGGACATTTAATTAGTCTTTTACTTTCTGGTCCAAGCCCTAGTACGAATTTATGCTTATAAAAGGAGGTCTGGACTTCTATTTTTCATACAATTCATTCTTTACAATTAAAAACATCAGAGAGAAGAAACAGAAGGAAGGAAGAAGAAGCTGCTAGAGCTGGAGTGGGTCTATAGCTACGTTCTCAGTCATTCCAATTCCAGAAATTAGGTTTCTTTTATCTTTTATTTGTAATCAATATGAATTCCAATTATTTTAATTTAGTTTTTAATTCTAATATAAGCTAAGCTTTTAATAGTGCTTGAGAACAAACAATGGGTGAATCTTAATTTTATGAAATAACGAATGTTGAATTTGGGTTTATGCTAAATTAAATTAGATTGGGTTCATTACTCTTTTCGATAATTTGTGATTATTTACTGATTTTAGAGTCGCGAACTAAGATTAGGTATTAGTATCTAAGCTATTCCACATATGTGGCGTGTGGATCATCCTGACGGAGGGTTTAGGTATAGAATTAATTATTCAATCTAGGATAAAAGCTATTGATTCTGACGAACTTAGCAAATTCTAGGGCCAATGAGGTAAAACACTTAATCATCCAACGGTGGATCATATTTACCCTGACGGGACTAGTGACACTTTAGGATCGCCTTATAGTCCACCCTGACGGGGGTATAAGGATTTTAGAATCCCGACCATTGTAATTGACCAATTTAGCCCTTAAACAACATAAGTTAGGAAGTAAGATTAGGAGGATCCTTGCGTTCTCAAGTACTACATCTCATATTGCGTTTTCACTTATTTTACTTGCGTCTTAGCTTTACTTGCATTTAATTATTTGTCTTTTATTCATTAGCTTTAATCAACAAAACCAAACAAACATTTTATTATCTTTTACTTTCATAAGTGCATCAATCACTACTTGCTAAACATTGTGATCAACCATCCGTCCTTGGAACGAATCTGTATTATCATACATACTACTTGGGACAACCGTACACTTGCGGTTGTGGTTCGATTAGCATTTGCATTTATTTTTAGAACACACAAAGGACCACCAAGTTTTTGGCGCCGCTGCCGGGGACGGTAGCGTGTGACCACGGTGTTTATCCTTTAGTGATAAGTACATTTATTTTATTTTATCAGTTTTACGCTTTTTGTTTGTTAGCTTTTTCAGGTTTTTAGGTTTGGTGAATGCGAAGAAGGCTATTCAAGGATCTAGAGCCAGCACCTCCGATCCTTAGTACTCCAGAATCGTTGATCAGACTTGCGAACAGAAGAAGAAGAGAACGAGAAGCTTTAGAAGTAGAAGAATTAAGTAACAGAATGGAGAATATCACTCTTCAAGGTCAACAGAATGGACAAGGCCAGTTAGATGCAAATGACCAACCTTTAGCTCCAGGCGTTGTTCCTCAAGTTCAACCACTAAATCCTAATCCTCAAGTCCAGATAGTGATGAATCAAGATCCGTGGTTTACTAATGGTCGTCCAGAAGTTCCATTCCGCGCTCCAGCTATAGGAGGAGGTGCTCCAGATATTAATGTTCCGAGATTCCGTCCAGATTCGGGTATGCTAGCTCAGTTCCAAAACTTTGGAAATTTTCGCGGAAGACCATCGGAAGATCCTCTTAGAGCGGTACAGAAATTCAAACAGATATGTGATTCTTATATCACACAAGGGGTTTCAAGAGAACAGATGTATTTTGCTGCTTTTAAATTCTTTGTCATTGATGGAGCAAGTGAATGGCACGATACGCAAGATCCTACGAAGATTACTAATTGGGACCAATTAGAGATTGCGTTCTTTGACAGGTATTACCCAAGTAACATGAGGTTAGATGCTGAATTAGAATTGACGCATTTCCGTCAAGAGTATGAGGAAACTGTGGGTAGAAGTTGGACAAGATTTCAGATGTGTTTGCGTAAAGTTCCCAATCATGGCTTTTCAGAACAACAACAGTTAAAGATCTTTTATAGAGGCCTTGATGGAACTTCGAGAGAGAAATTGGATACGCTATGTGGTGCAGGTTTTCTTCAAGTTCAACCCGCTCATGCCAAGATCATTTTAGAGAGAACAGTCAAGAATGAAGTTGGGTGGAGCTCAATAAGAACACCAGTCAAGGGAGTAAATAATGTTGACATGGAAGAGAAATTTGCTACGTTTGAGAATAAGATCCAGAATACCATAGAGCAACAATTGAAGCAGCTTACTCTAGCTGTGAAAGAAGGATTTTCGAGTAAGAAGGTAGCTGTGCATGCTGCACAAGAGGTTTATATGTGTTCAATTTGCAAGGTAGATGATCATGATGAGGAAAGTTGTCCGAATAACCAAGAATCAGTGAATTTTATGTCCAATAGAGGTAATTTCAATTCAAGTGGTAATGGATATCAGCCTAACAGAAACCATCCTGGGTTTCAATACTCAAATCCCAATGGGGCAGCCAATCCTACTTACGCGTATCAGCCGCGTCCTCAAGGCAACAACTATAATCCAAGGCCACACAACAATCATCAAGGAGGACAGAATCAAAACAATTATGTACAAAGACAAGCTCCTCAGAATACCTACGATGAGAATTTAAACCAGAAAGCTTTACCTGCCCATCCACAAGAAGGAGTAGTTACCCTTCAGGAAACCGTTGAAAATTTGATTGCTCTTCAAACACAAGCTCTGGAACGTCAAAACGCAGCTGAAGCAAATATGAAGATTTTCCAGAATCAGCTAAGTCAAATTAATAAACAGCTGAATCAGCGTCCACGAGGACAACTTCCTAGCGATACAGAAAATCCAACACAACGTGAAGATTGCAAGGCTGTTACATTAAGAAGTGGTAAGAACCTCTTTCCACCTCCTTTTCCCGTTATGAAAGAGAAATAAGTCCCAAGAAAAGAAAAGGAAGTGGGTGAGAAAGAGAAAGAGAATGAGAAAGATAGTGAGGTGGAAGAAATAGAAAGACCAAGAGAAATTCCGAAAAAGAGAGATGAAATTGTAAGCAATCGCCATCCACCACCGTTTCCATCGCGAGTTCAGAAAAAGGGTGATATGGTTGATTTTCAGAAGTTCTTTAATAGAGTGAAGGGTTTGAGTATTAATATTCCGTTACTTGAGGCAATTCGAGATATTCCTAAGTATACGAAGTTTTTGAAGAGGGCCCTCACTAATAAAAGGCCCTACTGTGATAATGAGATGATTAGCCTTCCTGGAGAGTGTAGTGCGATTTGCCAGAGTAAATTACCTCCGAAGTTAGTTGATCCGGGGAGTTTCACGATTCCCATATCAATTGGAGAAGAATGGAAAGGAAAGGAGTTATGTGACTTGGGGGCAAGCATCAATTTGATGCCCAAGTCAATCTTTGATAAGCTTAAAATTGGAAACGCAAGACCTACCTCTATGGTCTTGCAAATGGCGGACAGGTCTCTTGCTCATCCTGAAGGCCGCATTGAGGATGTCCTTGTTAAGGCAGGTACACTTATATCTCCTGTTGATTTCGTAATTCTTGAATACAATGCAGATAGAAATGTCCCCATTATTTTGGGTAGACCGTTCCTAGCTACAGGGAGAACATTGATCGATGTAGAAAATGGCGAATTGACAATGAGGATACAAGATGAGGAAGTGAAATTCAATGTATTTCGAGCTATTAAATTCCCAGATTCTCAGGAAGATTGCTTCAGAATGGATGTAGTAGAGCAAGCATCGCAAGAGGTATTTAATTGCTTAAATTTTGATGATATCTTGCAAGCTGCTTTGACATTAGATTCACCTGAGATGATGGAGGAGCTTACCGAAACAGTGGCAGCTCTAAATTCTGAAAATCCGAAGTATAGGCGTCTAGCCTATGAACCTGTTCGAGAACCGGGGGAGATTATTCCTAAAAAAAGCCTTCAATTGAATCTCCTCCGGAGTTGGAAGAAAAACCATTGCCATCACACTTGAGGTATGCTTATTTGGGTACTAATGAAACTCTACCTGTTATTGTTTCAGCTAATTTAACAGGTCCTCAAGAAGATAAACTGTTGCGTGTGTTAAGAGCCAACAAAGAAGCAATAGGTTGGACAATTGCTGACATCAAAGGCATTAGTCCATCCTATTGTCAACACAAAATCATACTTGAAGATGTTAACGCACGCTCAGTTGAAGGCCAAAGGAGATTGATGCCCGTGATGAAAGATGTGGTAAAGAAAGAGGTGATCAAGCTTTTAGATGCGGGGATTATTTATCCCATTTCGAGTAGTGAATGGGTGAGTCCGGTTCAATGTGTACCAAAGAAAGGAGGAATGACAACAATTCTTAACGATAAAAATGAGGCGATTCCTTCAAGAATGGTAGTAGGTTGGAGAGTTTGCATGGATTACAGAAAGCTGAACAAGGCCACCAGAAAAGATCATTTCCCTTTACCCTTCATTGATCAGACGTTAGACAAATTAGCCAGAAGGGAATATTACTGTTTCTTGGATGGCTACTCCGGGTACAATCAGATTTACGTGGCTCCAGAAGATCAACATAAGACTACTTTTACATGCCCTTTTGGTACGTTTGCATATCGTAGAATGCCATTTGGGTTGTGTAATGCTCCCGCTACTTTTCAGAGATGCATGATGGCCATCTTCTGGGACATGATTGATAATTTCCTGGAAGTGTTTATGGACGATTTCTCCGTGTTTGGTGATGATTTTGATAAGTGTTTGGATAACTTGGAGAAAGTGTTGGTCAGATGCAAGGAATCAGACTTAGTATTAAACTGGGAGAAGTGTCATTTCATGGTTCGTGAAGGTATTGTTCTGGGTCACAAAGTTTCGAGTGCTGGTTTAGAGGTTGATAGAGCAAAGATAGAGGTAATTAAAACTCTTCCCCCTCCTGTCTCTGTTAAAGGGGTAAGGAGTTTTCTTGGCCATGCTGGCTTTTATAGGCGTTTTATTAAGGATTTTTCTAAGATTGCTAAACCGTTATGCAACTTACTCGAAAAGGATTGCAAATTCCTTTTTGATGAAGCTTGTTTAGCGGCCTTCAAAGCAATCAAAGAAAAGCTTATTTCTGCTCCTATAGTGTTACCTCCAGATTGGAATCTACCGTTTGAAGTTATGTGTGATGCGAGTGATTTGTGTATGGGAGCTGTATTAGGACAGAGGAAAGAGAAGGTTTTTCATTCGATTTACTATGCTAGTAAAACTTTTAGTGGTGCTCAGATTAATTACACAGTTACAGAAAAAGAGTTGCTAGCAGTTGTATATTCGTTTGATAAATTTCGCTCTTATCTTCTTGGAGCGAAAGTTATTGTTTATACAGATCATTCCGGAATCAGATTTCTTATGGAGAAGAAAGATGCGAAACCAAGGTTAATCAGATGGGTGTTATTGCTTCAAGAGTTCGATTTAGAGATCAAAGATAGAAAGGGTTGTGAGAATCAGGTTGCAGATCATCTATCGCGTTTAGAAGGTTCAGAGATGAATAATGGTACTGAAGCAGTTAGAGAAGAGTTTCCTGATGAAAGTTTATTCGTTGTTCGAGATTATGAGGCCCCATGGTATGAAGATATTGCGAATTTAGTGGTGAGTGGTGTTTTTCCTGAAGGTTCTACTTATCAAGAAAGAAAGAGGTTAGCTCATCGTGCTAGACAGTTCTTTTGGGAGGATCCGTTCCTCTATAAAGTTTGTGCTGACCAAATGATACGAAGATGTGTAGCAAGGGAAGAGTCTCAAGCCATTATAGCTGGATGCCATGATTCATTATACGGAGGACATTTCAAAGGAGACAGAACTGCTGCAAAGGTATTTCAATCAGGTTTTTATTGGCCTTCCCTGATAAAAGATTGTCATGAATATGTTAAGAAATGTACGAGATGCCAGTTTACTGGAAACATATCTAAGAGGGATGAGATGCCGCGTAATAATGTGTTAGAGGTTGAGATATTCGATGTGTGGGGCATAGACTTTATGGGTCCTTTCGTTCCTTCAAATGGTAACCTCTGTATCTTATTAGCCGTTGATTATGTATCTAAGTGGGTAGAAGCGGTGGCTTTACCTACTAATGATTCACGCGTGGTGATTAAGTTCTTGAAGTCACATATTTTCACTAGACATGTCACACCTAGAGTGATTATTAGCGATGGGGGATCTCATTTCGTTAATAAATATCTGAAGACTGTTCTAGAGAAGTATGGAGTTAGACACCGTGTATCTACTGCATATCATCCACAATCCAATGGTCAAGCTGAAGTTTCGAATCGTGAAGTCAAGACAATCCTAGAGAAAACCGTTGGTCCTACAAGAAAAGATTGGTCAATGAAGTTAGATGATGCGCTGTGGGCCTATCGTACTGCGTTTAAGACTCCAGTTGGTGCATCTCCCTATCGTATGGTGTATGGTAAGGCTTGTCACTTACCTTTAGAGCTTGAAATGGGTGCCTATTGGGCAATTGCGCAGTTGAACTTAGATCCTATCTTAGCTGGAAAGAATCGTATGATGAAGCTTAATGAACTTGACGAATTCCGGTTGCATGCTTATGAAAATGCCAAACTTTACAAAGAAAACACAAAGAAATGGCATGACAATCGGATTCGTCCAAAGAACTTTGAAGTGGGGCAAAGAGTATTGAAGTATAACTCAAAGTTCAGCAATTATCCGGGTAAGTTAAGATCTAAGTGGCCAGGTCCATACATAGTGACCAAAGTTACACCTCATGGGGCGATAGAAATAGAACATCCACTAGAGAACCGTACCTTTATGGTTAACGGTCACAGACTAAAGATATACCATGGAGGTGAAGATACCAATCGCTCGGAAGATCCACATCCCGGGGAGGTCATGTATCTCCTCGAGACTCCTTAGAAGCGTGAGGTAACCCGTCGAGCTTAACGACGTTAAACAAAAGCCAATTACCTGTATATTAGCTGAGTTTTTACATTTTTGCAATTTAGATTAGTTTGATTTTCGTAATTTTATTGTTTTTATTAAGAAATGAGGAAGGGTAGTTGTTTTTGATGATTTCAGGGGTAAAAAGGACTTGAGTTTGGGGTCGATTTGGCGAAAACAGAAGAAAAAGAGGTTGGAGGTCCATGAGAAACCGGGAACCCGGTTTCGCAAAAACCGGGAACCCGGTTTTGGAGCTGGTACCACCCTCCTCAACGCAACATGGGGCGTCTTGGTTCACGACACAGCGTCGGAACCGGGTACCCGGTTTCGAAATTCCGGGAACCCGGTTTTGGTGCTGTGATTTGTGAAAATCTCTGACCCAGCGTCTTGGTGGCTTGCGTTTTCGTGCGTTTTGATTCGCGCCATCGACACAAATCCGGGTACCCGCATTTGGCAGAACCGGGTACCCGGTTTCGGAGCTGTAATCTTCCAAAAGTTCTGACCCGGTGTTTTGAGGTGCTGCGTTTTGGCGCGTTTTGACTCGCGCCATCGAGAAAATCCGGGAACCCGCATTCCACAGAACCGGGTACCCGGTTTCGGCGAGTAAAATCCCTGACCCCGCGTCTTGAGACCTAGCGTGTTGGTGCGTTTTGAAAAAAAAAAAAAAAGTCCATAATTGTTTTTCCGCGCCGTCACAGCGACGCGGAACCGGGAACCCGGTTTTCCAAAACCGGGAACCTGGTTTGAAAGCTGTGAGAGGCGGTTTTGGGTGTTTTAACCTAGTTTTCTTAGCCTCTTCTGCAAGTTTTTACCTAAAACGCACCAATAGCCTCCCCACCTCCGAAATTCATCTACCAAAACACTATATATCATCAAATCCTACCCTCTTTCACCACAAAAACATAAGATCAACTCACATCCTCTCCAAAATAACATCAAATCCTTAGTTTTTCCCAAGATTCTTCCTCACCCAATTCCTTAAATTAAACCCAATTCTTTCTTCTCCCATACAAATTAACCAAGACCCATCTCATATTTCACCTAGTTCTTAAATTCTTAAACCTCAAAACATCAAAATTCTAAACTTTTCCCTAAGTTTTTCATTATTTGAAGTTTTGAGTTTAGGGTGAAAAGAGATGACTAACAGAACCGGTGATTTCCGAAGAACTGCTCCTAGAAGAAAGACCACCATTGGTGGTTCTCAAGAATAAGCTATTGAGATTCCTGATTCGCGTCCTAAACGAAAAATTGACGAAGTTAAGCTTGATTCTAACATAAAATAAGTCACGGGTCAAAAGAGAAGATTGATTGATGAGATTGAAAGTGAGAAGGAACCAGAAGAGGAAATTACGAAGAACATTGAGAAGGAAACTGAACAAGAGATTCCGGAAGCACCCGTTCAAAAACCTCCGCGTATGAAGATGTGGGCCCACAAGCCTAAGAGGGTTTACACTTGTTGGAATACTCAGGTTCGTGAAAGAATTGAATTTTTGAAATTTGGTGAGGAGACAAATTTTCCGAAGGGTATTATGAGTAGTGATTACAAGGAATATGCTGTGACATGTGCTAAGTTTGGTTGGAAAGAGTTACAAGAAAGGAAGCTTGAGTTTATTCCTACTTTTGTGCGAGAATTTTACGAAGGTTTAGCTACCTCCCATGATGCCATTGATATCCGCAAAAAG
This sequence comes from Nemophila menziesii, assembly GCA_029959085.1. Taxonomy (NCBI): domain Eukaryota; kingdom Viridiplantae; phylum Streptophyta; class Magnoliopsida; order Boraginales; family Hydrophyllaceae; genus Nemophila; species Nemophila menziesii. Next base: position 6,486,020 of record JARWIR010000017.1, on the reverse strand, counting down.
GTAGTTCCTTTCTCTATTGAACGTATTCGGAAATCATTGAAACTACCCAACTTTTATGGAACATGCCCCTTCCAAGAAATTCTTAATGACCCTTCTTTTGATTTTGAATCCCTTTGGGGGACCGTGCTTGTTAATGGGACTAGCCCAATTCCTGAAGGCGAAAGGTATCCTGGACAGTTTTACAGCAGTAGTTTGACACCTCGTGCTAAGGTTTGGTCTCGTTTCATAATACCCACTTTCTTTGGTATTAAACACACTTCCGAGTTGAAGAAAGAGCATATAATTGTTATTAAGTGTATTTTGGAGGAGAAACCATTTGATGTTGCGAAGATCATTTATGATACAATCATGGAGTTCGCGAAATCACCAATGAAACAACAAAATCTGAAGTTTCCTTGTACTATTACTCAGTTGTGTCTAGACGCAAAGATTCCGCGTAAGAACGCAGATATTGACATTGTTTCAGTTGGTGTGAGTATAGCTTTGAACACAATCAAGAACATCCATGAAGAGGCAACACGAGCTACAAGAAGTCCAAGAACTCCTCAATCAAAGAAAGTGAAAACTGTACTTGAGTTGGAAGCGAAGATTCAGGTGTTGGAAGAGAATCAGGAGAAGATGATTGCTACTTTGGGGAACATTACAAAAGAATTGGACCTGCTTCGTAATTTGATCATAGGCGTAAATACACTTCAAAACGCGATTTATGATGCTGTTACGCGAGATAAAGGTCCAGAACGCAACACCGATAACCAGCCTTGCGCTGGTTAAGATACGTTTTCTAAACTTTCCTCTTAGTGTAGATTAGTTTAAATGCTTTATTGAGTCTTTTCGAGTCGTGGGGACACGACTCATTTTTGAGTTTGGGGTGGGGTTCGTTGCCTCATCCCAATTTTTATGTGTTATTTGCTTTATTTGCTTTCAATAAAAGAATTTTCGGAGTTGCGTTTGACTGTAGAAATTTTTAAATATCCCTTTAAGCATACTCTTGATAAATCTATGATAGTAAATAGTGGACTTTAGGGATTGATATAAAACGCACTTACAATTGCATGCGAACATAGGTAATTGATAGGAAAAATTAATGAACAATGCAAATGAAGTAAACTTGTACTCAAGGAATATGTTTGGTGTGTAGAACGTGAAATCCTAATTAGTAGAGAACCCACCTAGAGATGAACTAAAGACAAGCTATGTACGTAGGAAAATGATAGGGGCAGTTCTTTGTTAGCCATTTGTGCCTTTTTAGCTTTCTATCCCTTGTATTAATTATTATCCGTCTTAGCCCACTTTGAGCCTTAGCCTTTTCTTTGTAGCCACGATATAAGCCATTATCCCTTAGATTATTAGGCATGACCATATGACCCGCACTTGAATCACAATCCTGAGACATGTCTCGAGCTTGAGTTTGGGGTGGTGGGACCACATATGGGGAATTTAATGGGTTGGGATCGATGTGCTTTGTATTGTAGCACAATTGCAGATGATATATACTTGTAACCCTTTGCCGGGAATGAAAAAAAAAATAAAAAAGAAAGAAAAAATGAAAAATTTTGAAAAATCATACAGTAGGAACCGGGAACCCGGATTCATCAAAACCGGGAACCCGGATTCATCAAAACCGGGAACCCGGTTTGCTTCTGTACAAAAAAAAAATATGAATGAATAAAACATCCGGCAAAGTGGAATTTTCTGAAAATCATCTTGTTAATAGTGGGTAGACATGGGACGCTAAATTGTCGCGTATATGGGTGAGTGAGAACATCTTTTTGAGCGTTAACTCAAGCTCGAGGACACTGTTGATGGTAAGTGAGGAGAAAGCCAAAAGCTCACTTCGAATTTACCAAATATACATCCATACCGTCCTTAAGCCATTATTATAACCGTAAAGACCTCGTGATTCCTAAGTGCATAGTGAATTTATAATTCTGTTGATAGGGAATACACTAAGTGGAGCGTTCAAAGCAAGGTAGGATTAATGACCACCCTATAGCCATCATACAGAGATGAGTACAAGTGTAACCTTCAAGCATTGCGACTTTAATTTTATGATTGAGATTATTTATGTTTGATGTTGCATGATTAGTGTATGTGTATATTAGTTTCTAGAGTTTGCTATATGAGATTTATTTTGAGAATTGCTTTAGGGTTTATTTGCTAGCTTCTGCTTGTTTATACGTTTACCTCCGCCCCTTTGTTTTGTTTTACTTTGTCGGGACGACAAAGGTTTGAGTTGGGGGTCTTGATGTCTCCCTAATTGTTCTTATTTTCGACCCTTGGGAGACATCATTTTTGGTGTTTATTTAATTAATATGATAGACTTTTGGACTAAATTTGCAATAATCCGGAATTACCTTTTTATTTCTAGCATTTTTTATTTATTAAACTTTTGCGCGTAATATTGGTATTTTTAGTGTAAAGTTTACAGGTTTTAGATGCTAGCTAGAAGAGGAATCCGATGAGAAAGTCAAAGATCGTGAATTAGAGTCAGGACTTGAAGATAAATCCCGAAGATATTATTTTTAGAGCTGAAAATCCATTTTCCAGGCCATAGAGTGCTGATTTCGAGGTGCTTAAGCGCTGATTTAGCCGCTGACCTTTGAAGAGAAAACATTTCTTATTGAGTTACGGAACTTTAGAAACTGGAATGAGGTCAATCGGAGTCATAACGCATCGGGAAAAGCCGTTTTAGTGAAGGTGTATCAGCAGTTACGGGATTTTGGGCTTAGAAAGTGGGCTTGGACATTTAATTAGTCTTTTATTTTCTGGTCCAAGCCCTAGTACGAATTTATGCTTATAAAAGGAGGTCTGGACTTCTATTTTTCATACAATTCATTCTTTACAATTAAAAACATCAGAGAGAAGCAACAGAAGGAAGGAAGAAGAAGCTGCTAGAGCTGGAGTGGGTCTATAGCTACGTTCTCAGTCATTCCAATTCCGGAAATTAGGTTTCTTTTATCTTTTATTTGTAATCAATATGAATTCCAATTATTTTAATTTAGTTTTTAATTCTAATATGAGCTAAGCTTTTAATAGTGCTTGAGAACAAACAATGGGTGAATCTTAATTTTATGAAATAACGAATGTTGAATTTGGGTTTATGCTAAATTAAATTAGATTGGGTTCATTACTCTTTTCGATAATTTGTGATTATTTACTAATTTTAGAGTCGCGAACTAAGATTAGGTATTAGTATCTAAGCTATTCCACATATGTGGCGTGTGGATCATCCTGACGGAGGGTTTAGGTATAGAATTAATTATTCAATCTAGGATAAAAGCTATTGATTCTGACGAACTTAGCAAATTCTTGGGCCAATGAGGTAAAACACTTAATCATCCAACGGTGGATCATATTTACCCTGACGGGACTAGTGACACTTTAGGATCGCCTTATTGTCCACCCTGACGGGGGTATAAGGAATTTAGAATCCCGACCATTGTAATTGACCAATTTAGCCCTTAAACAACATAAGTTAGGAAGTAAGATTAGGAGGATCCTTGCGTTCTCAAGTACTACATCTCATATTGCGTTTTCACTTATTTTACTTGCGTATTAGCTTTACTTGCATTTAATTATTTGTCTTTTATTCATTAGCTTTAATCAACAAAACCAAACAAACATTTTATTATCTTTTACTTTCATAAGTGCATCAATCACTACTTGCTAAACATTGTGATCAACCATCCGTCCTTGAAACGAATCTGTATTATCATACATACTACTTGGGACAACCGTACACTTGCGGTTGTGGTTCGATTAGCATTTGCATTTATTTTTAGAACACACAAAGGACCACCAGTTGCCACCTAAGTTGCTTGACCCTGGGAGTTTTACAATTCCGATTTCAATTGGTAATGAGTGTCAAGGAAAATCTCTATATGATTTGGGTGCAAGTATCAATCTTATACCCAAATCAATTTTTGGTAAGTTGAAAATGGGAGATGTGAGACCTACCTCTATGGTCTTACAAATGGCTGATCGATCCCTCGTACATCCCGAGGGACGAATCGAAGATGTACTCGTCAAGGAAGGTACTTTAGTTTTTCCCGTTGATTTTGTTATTCTTGAATACGACCCGGATAGGAATGTCCCCATCATTTTGGGTCGACCATTCCTAGCCATGGGGCGTACTTTAATTGATGTAGAAAACGGAGAATTAACCATGAGAATCCAAGACGAGGAGGTAAAGTTCAATGTGTTCAGAGCCATGAAGTTTCCAGATGTTCCAGGAGATTGCTTCCGAATGGATGTAGCAGAACAAGCCACACAAGAGGTACTTGATTGTTTTAAAATTGATGATATCTTGCAGGCTGCTTTGATACTTGACTTACCTGAGATGATGGAAGAGCTTGCCGAAATAGTGGCAGCTCTTAATTCTGAGAATCCAAAATATATTCGTCCTGCCTATGAACCTGTGAGAGAACCGAGGGAGATGGTCATTAAAAATAAACCATCCATTGAATCTCCTCCGAAGTTAGAAGAAAAACCATTGCCAGCACACTTGAGGTATGCGTATTTGGGGTACTAATGTTACTTTTCCTGTTATTGTTTCATCAAATTTAACAGGTCCTCAAGAAGATAAACTGCTGCGTGTACTAAGAGCAAATAAAGAGGCGATTGGTTGGACTATTGCTGACATCAAAGGTATTAGTCCTTCCTATTGCCAACACAAAATCATTCTTGAAGATGATAGTGCACGCTCAGTTGAAGGCCAAAGGAGACTAATGCCAGCGATGAAAGAAGTGGTGAAGAAAGAAGTTATTAAGCTACTAGATGTGGGAATCATAGCTATTAGTGAGTGGGTAAGTCTAGTTCAATGTGTACCAAAGAATGGAGGTATGACTACTATCCTAAATTCACAGAATGAAGTCATTTCTACGAGAACCGTTGTTGGTTGGAGAGTGTGTATGGATTTCGTAAGTTGAACAAGGCGACTAGAAAAGACCACTTCCCTCTTCCTTTCATAGATCAGATGTTAGATAAATTGGCTAGTAAGGAGTATTATTGCTTTTGGATGGTTATTCAGGGTACAATCAAATTATGTAGATCCAGCTGACCAACACAAAACAACCTTTACATGTCCTTTTGGTACCTTTGCCTATCGGAGGATGCCATTTGGATTGTGTAATGCACCTTCTACTTTTCAGAGATGTATGATGGCGATTTTCTGGAATATCACAACAACACTTCTTCATCATTCCACCACTTCCATTATGTTAATTAGTCTTAGTTTCTTGGTTGCTACAAAGGCTCACTAATATTCCATAGTGTCACAAAGACTATGACGTGGACGGCAAGCCAAATGAATTTGAAAATCATGGTCAAACATCTCTCAAGTAAAAGTTTGATACATAATAGATTGATCTATATCATCAACATCATAGGATTCCTTGGAGAACGATCCATGAAGGATTATAAGCTTCCCCATTTTTTACTGGAAAAGATCGAGTAGAGTGGAATTTGTCTAACCATTTTTTTGTTAGGGAAATCTAGCTTGTAACATGTCAGCTAAGTAAGTAGATTTTTCAATGGAATGTGGTTCCAGCTTGGAAAACCATTAACTAAGTGGAGTGGAACACTCAGCAATAATAAGCGACTTATGATGTGAAGCATTCCATATACCTCTTAAAGACGCTGATATTCAGATCTGCGTCTGACGATCTATAAAACATAGGTATGGTTGGTAGATTAAAGTTGTGCGACATGACAACATCGAGTACTCTCCAAGATAAAGGACTCCTTACATTGACGAGCGATATTTGATCAGCATGGAATATCTCTCGTGGTTCCTCGAGCTTCTTCTTCTTCGACGATCTTCTTCTTGGTCATACCTTTTTCTCCCTCTCTCCTTACATATGGTGATCTCAAACCTCCTAGGCGCTCTAATGAATTCACTTTCTCCCCACTTGACAAAATTATCTCGGACAAAAATGATAGAAGGACCCTTGTGTGGGCATACCGACAGAGGTTGTAGCTGATCCACAACTTGTTGCAACAATTGCTGGAAATACTGGGATACCCTCGGAGAGAGCGTCTCTTCCTCAACCCCCATATGATTGATGGACACTTGCAGTCCCCCTGGTGTATTTGGATTATGCTCGACATTAAGAGGAGGCACAATGTTGTCTCTTTGGAGATCTTCGTCTCGGACACCAAGAGTAATTTCTCTTCGGCATTAGGATCCGCTTGACGTGATATATCAATCTCAATTTGTCTCGATAGGTTTCGTTCAAACCTTGCTATAGTAGTGGTTTCTCAATGGCCTCAAAAAATAGTCAAATCTCATAAACAACGCCAGGTGATATAACATAGAATGCCCTTCAGTAAGAATGTATTAAATGCTAGAATGGGTGTAGATCCCGAAGATGATGAGGCTAATGGTTGGCTTTCCAACGGTCATGCTAGTATTTGACCTAGATTCGAGGAATGGATATCTAATCGTAGTAAGGAACAATGAAAATTCTCTTTGCCACGCTTACATCACGAGTATTTATAGATGCAAATAGCTTAATAGACGAGATTAGACTTTTGTCGCTTTCCTCTTTCAAAATGCTTGGGTGACGTGATCCTCAAATTTAGGACTTACGATTGGTTTTCACCTTTGGTCGAGACATCTAAAACTCCACCAGGATTGGCCGAGGATCTAGGTTTTGTGACAGGGTCGACCGGAAATCCAAGTTGGTCAACATCTACCATGAAGCACAACCAAGTCTATCAAGGTTTAAAGAGTTAATCTTATCCATACTTGAAGAGGTCTTAAAGTTCTTAAATTTCCGTGGGCCTACACTTCTTTCACATGCATTTGCTAGTCGACTTATTTTACTAAGAGTAATGTTAGGTAGCACTCAAAAAATAATCACCTAATAATTACTCATGACCTAGATTTTAGGTAGTCCAATTATATTGTTTCTCTTTTTTAACAATTTTTTTTTCTTTTTTGCATGATTGAATCACCTAGAATCCACATCATAGATAATTATTAGATAATTATTTTTTGAATGATATTTAACCGTATTCTTTCATTTAACGGGGCACAGACATCAAATGTTCCCCTGCATCATTTAAGAGACAATTAACGGAAAGTTTTTCTTTTCAATTTTAATTTTCATATCTTGGTATTAATTGTATATCTATATAATAAAGCAGAATGAAAACTAATTTACCCTATTTATCCTCAAACTTCCCCGTTAGTCTCATAATCCCCCCATTTGGCTCATAATCCCCCCATTCATCTCATAAGTTCCCTATTTTTCTCATTCTTTTATTTATTATATATACATACGCATGGAAATATCAAATAATATATAATCCTTTTAACTTTCATATAAATAAAATTATAAAAATTTGAATTAACTTTCATATAAATAAAATTTATTCCTTTTTATAAAAATTTATAAAGTTCTAGAAAATTTAAGATTTTTTTCAAAATTTATTATAAAAAAAGTTCAACTAGATATAATATAAAATTAAAAAAAAAATCACTTTACATTACAATATTTAAATAAATTTTTTTTTCGTTTGTTTTCTTTATTTTTAATTTCATTCGAAACATGAACATTATGATAATAACAATGGAACCGTGATATCTTTTTTATCTCCTATAATAATAATAATAATAATTTTTCAATTAATTTTTTTGTGACATAAAAACTTAATTAGTAGAATATCTTAATCACCACAGATAAATAAAGTTTTATCACCTTTTGGCAAACTTTTTAACGTAAATGGTATATTTCCTTTACATTCATTAGTTTAAATTATAATTAAAATACAAAGATAGTCATTAAAAAAATAAAAAAATAAATAGAAAAGATTGAGCAATGTTTCCCTCGAGGGGTCTAATTTACAAAATGAGACCCTTTATGCAAAAATAGTATAAATTGAAGACCCCTAAAAACATCAAAAAATTGGAGGCCCGAAGCGGTCGCCTCTTCAACCTACCCTCGGGACCGACCCTGGGCCTTCCCTGTATAATTTACTTACTATGTTGATTCATGACTTGAATTGATAATATATTTTTTAGGATTAAGGGACCAAGTGTTGAATAGGATTAAAATGAACCTTAACCCTCAACCTATTAACCATAACCTCAACTTCTTACTATTATTTCTTTAACCTTAACCCTAACCTTGACCTTAAATTTAACCTTAACCTTAATCTTAACCTAAACGTTAATCTTAACCTTAACTTTAACCTTACACCTTAAACCTTAAACACTAATCTTCATCTTCATCTTAACCTTTAATTTAATCTTAACGCCTAAACATATATCCTTAAACCTTACATCTTAAACATTAAACCTTAAACCTTAATCTTCAACTTCACCTTAACTGTGACTTTAAACTTAACCCTCAACCCTTAAACCTTTAACCTTAACCCTTAAACCGTAAACCTTAAACCTTAAACCTAAAACCTTAACTTTTACCTTTACCTTCACCTTTATCTTAACTTTAAACTTAACCTTAAGCATAACCTTAACCTTGATGTTGAAACTTAACCTTAACCTTGAACGTTGAACCTTAAATCTTAAACCTTAACCTTAACTTTACCTTAAATCTTACACCTTAAACCTTAAACCTTGAACCCTAATCTTCATCTTCATTGGAACCTTAAATTTAATCTTAACGCCTAAACATTTATCCTTAAACCTTACATTTTAAACATTAAACCTTAAACCTTAATCTTCATCTTCACCTTAATCTTAACTTTAAACTTAACCCTTAAACTTTTAACCTTAACCCTTAAACCCTAAAACTTAATCCTCAAACCTTAACTTTAACCTTTACCTTCACCTTTATCTTAACTTTAACCTTAACCATAAACTTAACCTTGGCGTTAATACTTAACCTTAACCTTGAGCCTTAAACCTTAAACCTTAACCTTAACTTTAACCATGACCTTGAACCTTAAACCTTAAATCTTAAACCTTAACCTTAACTTTAACCTTAAGTCTTACACCTTAAACCTTAAACCTTAAACCCTAATCTTCATTTTCATTGTAATCTTAAATTTAATCTTAACGCCTAAACATTTATCCCTAAACCTTACATCTTAAACATTAAACCTTAAACCTTAATCTTCATCTTCAACTTAACCTTAACTTTAAACTTAAGCCTTAAACCTAAAACCTTAACCCTTAAACCTAAGACCTTAACTTTTACCTTTACCTTTACCTTCACCTTTATCTTAACTTTAATCTTAACCTTAAAAATAACCTTAACCTTGACGTTAAGACTTGACCTTAACCTTGAGCCTTAAACCTTAAACCTTAACCTTAACTTTAAACATGACCTTAACCTTAAACTTTACCTTGAAACTTTAACTTTAAACCTTAAACTTAACCTTAACCTATCATTTAACCTTAAACTTTACCTTAAAACTTTAACTTTTAAACCGTAAACTAACATTAACCTTAACTTTAACCTTAACCGTAACCTTACCATTAAACTTAACCTTAAACTAAACCTTAACCTGAACCCTTAATCCATTATCATTTTGCCAGCAAAGCTCGGGCATGGAGAACTCTTATTTTCAGGAATATCTCAAGTTCCTCACTTCTACTAGCAAGTGAGTATTAGTACATTTTTTATTCTTTTGCTTTCGTCTTTTTCCTCACTAACTAAACGTGAAATCAACATGGAAGAGTTGAAAGGATTTAAGGGTATTAAAGTGAAGAGAGCTACTTATATTCTTGGATTACGTGAAGATTCTCCTAATCCATTCAAGTCTGTAAGGTCTATATTTTTCTTTTGTATTGTGATGGATCATGGATGATAGTTTTTGTTGTTTGTTTTTAACAGCTTGACGAGTTGGAAAAAATTGGTAAATCTGCGAAGTAGGTATTATTTTAAACTTAGGTAGTTACTTTGTAACGTTGTATTAGAAATGTTTATTTTTTGAGTGATGTTAAAAAAAGAATCTCTTAATGGTTACAGGTGAAAATTATGATGAATAGGATAGTTGGAGATCTTTTCAGTTTTTTGTAATAATTTCATATGTTTTTTGTAACCAGGGATATATGAAGTAAGGACAGCCGGAGATCTTTTACTTTTTTGTAATCACTTCATATGTTTTTTGTAACCAAGGATATATGAAGTAAGGACAACAAGAAATCTTTTCAGATTTTTGTAATAGCTTCATATGTTTTTTGTACACAAGGATATATGAAGTGTTATTGTGATTAATTCATAAAATCACTTCATATATATGCAGTTTATCCCACAAAGGCCAAAGCGTATGATATGAATGTCATGTAAATCTTTAATATTGCCTTTGGGAGGAAAATGCTTTTAATTAAAAAAAATGTATTATATATGTCTCAAAGTTTTGATTCAACTATACACGCGGAAGAATTGTTCATCTCAACTGTAAAGAGCTAGATAAAAATTGGAATTTGCACTAAACTATATCAGTTGAATGTTAATATTATGGTGATAATTTGCAGAAAGGAGGAGATGCAAATGCAGCGGATCATACAAGTCAAACAATACACTGGCGTGCAGTTTGAGGTGTAGTTCAAGTTGCTGAGCTTTTAGTACAAGAAGGTGGCATGTAAGATTTGGGTTTGATTGATCAGTGTTTACAATTTCTTTCTAATTTTGGATGAAATGCTTCATTGGTACATGTATTATGGGAAATGACGAAATATATTGCATCGTTGGTCCCCGTATTCATATTCTTATTGTTGAAATGTGATAAACCGTTTTAACTGTCTCTGTTTTCAAATTGGAATATCTACAGGGATTAGTGGTCCAACATAAATTGAATAATGTGTTTCATGTAGCACTACTTGAAGAATCAGGTTTCATTATGATGATAACGGATGTTCAAGTGGAGCCAAAATGGGGTTGCGGTTTCATCGTATTGTATTAAGAATGAGGTGAACGGAGGAGCAGTTAAGTGCCAGATAAGATGGAGAAATCATAATTGAAAATAATGTTCATTTGGTCATAGTGAATAAGTGATATATTTTTCAGTTGGTCATTCCATAATAAAAAATCATAATGTTTCATTAAATTAGGGATGGCTTATATTTCACTTTTTTTTTAATTCATCGTAACTCTATGGGAAATTTTGTGGTTGTTATTCTTTTTTGAAAATGTGAAATTGGGTGGAAACTCATTAGAGAAAACACAAAAAAGGTCCTCTTTTGATTTGTTTGGTTTTTCTTCTTAGTTTCTAATTTTACTGTACTTCTAGACATATTTCATGTTATTTAAAATAGCAAATTATATACATTTTGTAAAATTTCACATATATTCGTGTATTTTTTAAAAAGATTCTTAAATAAAATCTGAAAAAAATGTAGGATCAAAGGTAAAATACGGTGGTTAAAGAGAATTTTCATGTTCTTCATACATCACTTAAGGATTTGAGAATCGTCAATATTTTTTGTTTTATATGTAATTTTTTTAGCTCAATTCAATCACCGACCTTTCTTATTATTGCGTAACTTTTTTTAATCATCGAAGTGCCTTAAGGCACGGGTAATACCTAGTAATAAATAAAATAAAACATTCATAAATACTTATACAAAAAACAGACGTGGGCCACATGGCAGCTCAGTGGAAGAATATAATACCAGTAGAACATAATTGTGCCAAGTATAAATTTTTGTTTTTCTCATTTTATCTGACGTGTCCATATTTAAATTTTATCGGTATCTTGGAAAGTGACTCTATATATATCTATAAATACATATATATAATCATCATTTTATTTTAGCTTCTTCTTTCGTACTCGACACCATGGCAGCAAACTTGTTTACTTTGTCCCTTTTATCATATTTATCAGTAACAGTAACAGTAGCTGAATACATGAAATACAAAGATCCAAAACAACCCGTCAGAGTTAGAATTGAAGACTTGTTGAATCGAATGACTTTGGAAGAGAAAATTGGACAGATGACCCAGATTGATCGCCAGAATTCTTCCAAAGAAATCGTCAACAAATATTTTATAGGTACTTCCTTCCCCAATAATTTCACTGCATTATCATCTCCGTGTATATATAGTTTTATTATTATTATGCATCCTCAAAAAAACTGTATCTTATATTCGTCTTAGGAACAATTATTTATGCATTAGTAGTTCTTTTCAATGATAATCGAAAATAGTAGTTCAATTGTAATTTGATAATGAAGAAACCGAATTAGAAATTCATAAATAACAACACAACAATATATCCGCTGTTTGACGAAGTTTGAAGATTCAATTTTTTTAGTCGTTGTCTTGAAATGGTCGTATATACCCCTGAGTTTCAAATTATATAAAAAAAAAAGTTACAGCGAGATGTAGTCTCTCACAGGCTCAAGAAAATTCTTTAATATATATTTTTTGTCGGAAAAAATAATTAGCCAATTTGAACTTTAAAAAAATAATGATGCAACGTTTTTGGAATAACATTGGGGCGATGTGCTAGTTTTTAAAATACAGGGGAATATTATGTTATTTTGAATAAAACAGGATTAGATGGTACAGCTAACCTTGTTCCATGATTGACTATTAGTAGGGACTAAAGAGTAAAATAGACATAAATTATCTTTAACAAAAAAATGTTTCAGGAAGTGTATTTAGTAGTGGAGGAAGTGTCCCAGTTCCAAAAGCTTCTGCTGAAACTTGGATAAATATGGTTAATGAATTTCAAGAAGGTGCTCTTTCAACTCGTCTTGGAATTCCATTTATTTACGGTATTGATGCTATTCATGGCCATAATACTGTCTATAATGCTACTGTATTTCCACACAATATAGGCCTTGGTGCTACAAGGTACAAACATATGTTCCTCCCTTGGTTATAAAATTAAAGGTAATATAAACTTGTAATTTGTTAAAATTAGGGATCCTGAACTAGTGAAAAGAATAGGAGCTGCAACTGCTCTTGAAATTAGAGCTACAGGAATTCAATATACTTTTGCACCATGTATAGCGGTAAATTATCATTTATCATAATCAAACAACATAAGTTTACTTACTATATTATTACAACAGGTCTGTAGAGATCCTAGGTGGGGCCGTTGTTACGAAAGTTATAGCGAAGATCATAATATTGTTCAAGCTATGACTGAAATTATACCTGGTTTACAAGGAGATATACCTGATAACTACTTAAAGAATTTCCCCTATGTAAATGGAAGGTAATATACATGTTTTTCCATCATTTTACGAAACCATGTAACTAATACATATCAACAACTACTATTAAAAAGGACAAAAGTAGCATCATGTGCAAAGCACTTTGTAGGAGATGGTGGTACAACCAATGGTATTGATCAAAACAACACTATAATCGATTTCAATGGATTACTCAGCATTCATTTACCTGCGTATTTTGACTCCATAAGTAAAGGAGTTACATCCGTAATGATATCTTACTCAAGCGTGAATGGAGTAAAAATGCATGCTAACCATGAGCTTATCACTGGCTACCTAAAAAATAAACTCAAATTCAAAGTAAATATTTTCTTTTGTTTTTTCCGAGTATATAGCCATATAGTTTGATCATAATTTAATGATGTATGTATATATATCAGGGCTTTGTGATATCAGATTCAGCAGGTATCGATAAGATCACCGATCCAAAACGTGCAAATTATACGTATTCGGTTCTGACCGGAATACTAGCGGGTATTGACATGGTTAGTGAAAAACATAAAATCCAATTTTTTTAACCGAAAAATATTAGCTAAAAGATAATTTCCTGTTCCTGGTCCAGATTATGCTTCCCAGCAGATTTACTGAATTTATTGATGAGTTGACTTTATTAGTCAAGAAAAACGCTATCCCTATAAGTAGAATCGATGACGCCGTAAGGAGAATACTACGTGTCAAGTTTATAATGGGCTTATTCGAGAACCCATTCGGTGATTCTTCATTAATAAATCAATTAGGAAGCCAGGTTTGTAAATATATATATAGTCAAATTATATTATTTTTTAAATTGTAATATATTTCAGGAGCATAGAGAATTGGCAAGAGAAGCTGTGCGAAAATCACTCGTACTTCTCAAGAACGAGCAAATGCTACTACCACTTCCAAAAGTAGCCGAAAAGATACTTGTCACGGGAACTCATGCTAATGACATAGGGAATCAATGTGGAGGATGGACTATAGAATGGCAAGGGTTATCGGGTAACATTACTATCGGTACCACAATCTTAGAGGCGGTAAAGAACACTGTAAATCCTGACACTAAAGTAGTCTACAAAGAAAAAGCTAACACAGAATTTATAAAGACCAACAATTTCTCGTACGCGATTGTAGTAGTGGGTGAATTTCCGTATGCAGAATATGATGGAGATAATATGGATTTAACAATACCTGAATCGGGTTTAAGCACTATTATTAACGTTTGTGAAAGTATAAAATGTGTTGTGGTTTTAATTTCGGGTCGACCGTTAGTGATTGAACCGTATATGGGGATAATAGATGCATTAGTAAGTGCTTGGCTTCCAGGAACTGAAGGTCAAGGAGTAGCGGATGTTTTGTTTGGTGATTATGGTTTTACTGGTAAGCTTTCACGTACTTGGTTTAAGTCAGTTGATCAGCTTCCGATGAACGTTGGTGATTTAAATTATGATCCTTTGTTTCCATTTGGATATGGTCTTACAACTATACCTAGTGAACTCAAAGCAGCTATGTAGATTTAGTTGACAAGTATTAATGTACCACGAAAAAATAAACATTTAATAGTTGAGGAACTTCATTGTTTCTCAATTTAAGTTATCTTCTATATAAATTGGAGGAGAACTTAAGGGTCTGTTTGGTTTGTGAAAATATTTTCCGTTTTCGTTTTCAAAAATTATTTTCAGAAAATAGTTTTCATTTTTCTTTTCAATATTTTTAGAAAATGTGTTTGGATAACAAATATAAAATTGTTTTCAAAGAAAATGAAATTTATAAACTATGTTTGGTTTATACTAATTTTTTACATATCTCAATCACTCAATCTCTTGTTTCTTGCATTATCGATCTTTAAATAATAGCTTCACAGTTATAAAAAAATTGTTGGCCTTGCAAGTTGCAACCAAACAATTCATGGATAAAGATAACTCCATAGTAGCCCACTATAATTCATGAATAAAGATAACACAGAAGTATCATTAAAAAAATAACCAAATCAAAATTAGTAGAATTGTGTTATTCAGTTAGAATATTATTACATACTTTTTGCTAAGAAGTAAATTACTATGCACAATCAAAGACTAACATCATCTACTAGGAATCTGCAGAGACTTCTTCTTGGTGATCGGTATTTCTCCATCCAAGGTTAACAGCTAAATCTTCCACCGCAACCTTAACAACATCAGTATTAGCACCATTATAAGTAGCGTATCGGCTCATACAATTCATACCTCCCGTGACTGTCGCAACACCCACATGTCTAGGCATGAGTAGCTTCAGAGGAGATGACAAAAGTGCCGCTAATGGAGAACCAATAAAAGCCGGATCTTGTCTACTTCTCCCCCACACTAGCCTATCAACAGTCAGAAGTCTCGATCTACAATACAGAGCAAAATCCTCACAATTGTTTTGGAACACATTGTAATTGCCAAATCTGTTCAAAAGCAAATAGTATTTTCCAAATACATTGCTCGGTGGATCACAGTTTCAGGTATGACTGATGACGCGGTGGTGCAAGTGCTGCCTCGTATTTTGGCGATAAAAGCAGAGGGAGAGAAGTCGTAATCAAAACGGTTAAGGACCCCACTTTGGAGGAAATAGTCCAAACAAGAAAGGTTTACTCCACTCTTCGTTGACTTGAACCCACAGGCAAGAAAAGTTGGACAAGAGATGAAATTTGCACCCACAGTATCCGTTGGCTGAAGCATACAATTATAGATTAAGAATAATTTTTTAGAAAAAATAAAATTAACCTCTGTTATTATTCATAAGTGTTAAAAACCCAAATGAAATTCATTACATTTCACTAATATAATATTAATATACCCCAATTAAAGATTGAAACTGATTACATACCCTGCAGATGAAGATGTGAGGGAACCTTGAGAATGCGAAGCAGCAGCGGCCGATGGATGTGGCTATTGTGTTTTGTCAATTAATGAGTTACATATTATATTAAACAAACTTAATATATTACAAAAATGCCACCGTTATTTTATATTTTAGAAAACGTTTTCAATTGTTGTATTCAATTTACAAAGAAAATGTGGAAAATGTGGATTTGACGTTTTCTGATATGGGGCTATTTTCATTTTATTTTCTGAAAAATTGTTTTCATTTTTTTCAGCCAAACACATTTTCGTTGGTGTTTTAGAAAATAATGAAAATGAAAACAGAAAATGACCAATATTTTCACAAACCAAACGGACCCTAAGATATTCAATACTCTGTACAGATAAATGTTTGTACGATCTATGATGTATCTTCTTTTGTATTCTAATTTGCACATGATGTATGATGTAAGGGTCTTTTTAGCTGCAACTAAAAATTATACGTGTGAGGTAAGCATACTTATGACTAGGGATAGCAATAGTTAACGGTTAAATCGGTTATATAACCATGGTTAAAATTATTAGGTTATAGCTTATAATAGTTTAACTGATGGTTAAACCGTTAAGTTATGGTTGTAGATAAAATGAAAATGACTAACCCATAATCATTTATTATTATATATATATTTTTCTATTTTATAATAATCTAGATAAATAATATATCAAAGTTTTAAATCAAAATATAAATAATATATTTAATCAATTAAATAACAAATATATAATTTTGTTAAACATATATGTGAGATTTTTTTATGTGTGATCTTATTTAAGAAAATTATAAAGTTATCGGTTATGATTAAAAACCTGTATAATAGTTTTAAAAAATCGACACCTAATGGTTTATATTACAAATTTTGTATAGGGTCTTAGTTATGAAGAATGGACTGTCTGGTTCCCTAACTCGTGGCCGGTCTTTCTTCTAGTTGTTGGATATGATCATTTGACTCTGATATTCATGTTGTCTAATAGGTTTACTAAAAAATAGAAACTATTTCTTCTTCGACAAGAATTGGCTACCTGGTATTCCAACATTGGTGGGGTTGTGTGGGGTTAGTAGGAAGGGAATAGTAGGTTTGCTCATAAAATTAACATTTTACACGGGTCTTTACTCTTTGAGCATGTATAAGGATATTGGATAATAAAACTCAAATTAATTACATTTTTGAGATCCTAAAAGACACTTAGATATACCTTACTCTCAGAAGATTATTGGGATATATACGCTTTCTACATCAAGAATCTTGAAGAGTTTTGACTCAAGGACGAGACCTACTAAGGTCAGAGAGATAGAAATGATCGACTTACCTAAGGCGATCACAACACTAAAAGATTTCAGGTAATCACCAAAGCCAGATGTATTCATAATAAAATTTGTAGGCTAAAACTAACTGATGAAGAATGGTTGAAAACCTGGAAATGATTTGAAAAGAGACCGTGGAGTACTTCTCGAATATATTTCAAACAATATGATATGGGTTCGAGACTTTCATCAAGTAATCAATTAAGTCTAACCCAAGATTAATGATGAGATGAACTTACATCAGCTAAGACAAATAAAGAAGGATAAGGTTAAGAGAGAGCGGTCTGGAAAATAAATCCTGATAAAGCCCTGTGGCCAGCTCCCCTTCCCCCGCTTCTTGAATGAATTGGTCTTGGGCCCTGAGTTGTTGCAGGAGGAAATTCCAAATTTCTGTAGGACCTCTAACATATTTACTAAATGCAGTGAGTGTCAGTTCCCAAACTCGAGGATTCTTATTTTTCAAAGATTTTCAGTTTCGAACAATCGGATTCTGAAAACCCGGTTTCAACCAAAATGGGATCCCCGACATTCAACTACTAATTTTGAACGCTTCATCTTTATTTTAGATCTTCAATTCAACCTTGTTCTTCTTTTCATGGGCACTTGACAGCTGGAGCCAAAATGTTGATGGAAGGTCAAAGACTAGTTTGTGTTAGGGTTTTTCGTAGAGGTTGTGTCGCCGGAATTAGATGTTGGTGATGGATCGGGTGGTTTTATGATGTGTTTTAGATTGGATATCAATGGTGAAGTGCCGGAAACTCAAGAAAAGATTTCTTAAATTTTTCTCCTAGTCTTTCACCTTATCACAAGTTTCTCTCTCCAACAAAAGAACTAAAAATCTCACGTCAGTGGAAAAATTGCTGACACACAAGTCTTGGCCTTTTCTTGAGTAGTCTTTTGGGGTGTGAAGTATTACCAACGCCCTTTAACCCATACATAAGTTTCCATTTATAAGTATAGCATAGGAGTTAAAACAAAAGTTGTACCATTTAGTATGATCGGTTGTATTGAAAAAGAAAAAGTATTATTTTTGGAACTGTTTATACAAATTTTATGGAAAAAAAAAAACCTTTTCCTCCTCCTTAGATCCTTCTACACAATTATTGTATAAAACGTTCCAATAATAGTACTTTTTTTTCAATACTACCAATCAGGTACATGTGAATAACTGTACGAAGGATTAATTACAACCAAAGTATCGTTAGGGCTTGAGACTCAGATATTTACCACCTATGCTCCTCAGATTGAGGGGACCTAGTCACCTCCTAGAACTCGTAGAGGATATATGTACACATAGACTTTATAAAAGAGGATTTTAATTGTCATGTTTTTTTCAATAAGATTAACATAATTTGGGTAACCAAAAATTTACTGCAGAAATCTAACAGAGAAATGGTTTAAAACACAAACAATTCAAACTTTTCAGAAAGAAATAGACCAAAAACAATTCAAACTTTTCACAAAGAAATAGACCAAAAACAATTCAAACTTTTCAGAAAGAAATAGACCAAAAACAATTCAAACTTTTCCTGATAAAAGATCCGATCTTGCTAAAACTCTTCATAATAATACCATAGCGCTCATCCATATAAATTCCTAACTTTAAAAAAATCATATTCAAAGCAAAACAACTCTATAATAACTCAATTTCTTCATCAAAAAACTGTTTGACAACAGGTTTTGAAGCTCTTCCAAACCCATTCTCAACTTTCTTCATATCCATAAGTTTGATAAACTCCTCTTTCAACTTATCCAGCTTCTTCAACACACCATCAATTGAATTATTCGACAATCCACGCCTAGTCAGCAATCTCTCCTTGTCCAGCTCATCATACAAACTTTCAACATACTCCTTTTGTTCTAACAACCTTTCCTTCACAACCTTATACTCATACTCTTGTGATTTCTTCAGTTTTACCAATATCTCTTCAATCTCATCCTCAATCTTTAACACTTCAATTCGAGGATCAAATTTCGTAGTTAAAGGCAAATACTTTAACTCTCCTGTGATTTCCATAGGTTCTTTTCCCTCCATCTGAAACACAGAGATGAGAATTTATACTGATTAATTAAATATTGATATACTCCACGCCCCACATACCCCACATAAATTCATGGTTAATTAAATCATATACATATATATATACAAATAGATAATTGATTATATACATACATAGAATGATAATTACCTCAGAAAAATATATGAATCTTCAAAAAAATCTTTAAATCTTCAAAAAAACCTCAATCGCAAAAAAGACGCCGTCTTTGATCACCTGATAAAATCAGAAATCGACTCGCATATAAAAATTCAATCACCGGCTAAAATTATGCATATAGAATGTAAATAAAATTAGTATACGGGTGTGTAGTATAGAGAGAGAGGAGCATACTGTGGTTATAGTTCATGGAATTCTAAGAAACCCTACTAAAAGAAATACCTGCGCGTATTTAGGCATAAATGAGCAAAAAAGAATGACGTATCAATCTTTTTGCTTTTTCTAGAACTTTCTTTGGAGTCGGTTGCGTTTTTTTTTTCTTCAAACAAATAAATATATATATTAAAATAAACACCTACCGGATAGAGACATTTAATAACACATACACACAAAAAAAGAGTGAAAACCAAATTATAATACATCGTTGATACACCTTGCTTCACCATCAAATCCACCCGAAAGCTACCAAGATCCTTTCCCACGAACCAAACCAAACTGAAACCAACAATCGAACCAAAACCAAAGAACCATGCCCGGTGGCAACCACCACCGAGATGAGGATGGAAAAATCTACCAGAACGAAGCCACGAGGTAGTTCAAACCTCCAAATGATATCACCACAATAAAGGGTGAGAAAAGTGGCCGCGGAAAGACGTAACTCTCTAGATGACACAAAGACAGCAAGCGCGGATAACATCTCAGAAGATATGTAAAGGTAACACCACAAAAGAACAAAAAATCGAAAACTTAGCCTGTTCGTCAATCCCAAAAGAACACACTTGGCCAAACTAATCACACATGATTGAAACAAATAAAATGAAACTCGCGTGAACGGCAAACACCCAAATCTCGTCTCGTTTGAATCAAATGCAAGGAAATAGCTTGTCAAAATGAAAGATCCACCATCGACTAGTGGAGGACAATAACATAAACTAAGAAACACCCGATAACCAAGAAAAACCAGACCACACGACAAAAAACTGGAATAAAGCCCACTTACGAAGGTCCCAACAATTCAAGAGTAGGAACATACAAAGGCAGAACTATAAAACCTGTGCTGAAAAAGCTTGTCAAATACCCGTAAAGAGTTGTGACCTGCTCCGATCCATAGAGAAAAGAAGCGAAAAGTGGGCCCCACCAGAAAATTCCCAAAAGAGCAGCCGCCACCTCCTCATCACAAACAGCCCAAACTGCCAAACCAAAAGCTGGCCCAAAAGACACAGTCTGCGAGGGCCCAAACCACTGTATGCCGTGCCAAATCTGTAAACTCCTTACCGGGAGAGGTTGCAGCGGCCAACAAAAGAAAAAGGAGAGACTTCTCTTGGCGCTGCTCAAATAGCCAAAAATCCATTCCATAATGTCGAGAGCAAACCTTCCTCTTTTTAAATTTGTTGGTCTTCGTCTCCGTATCCTTCGTTGCCAAACCTGGCAGTGGTGAAGCGTTGCACATGATTGTTGTAAGTATAGGATTTCGAAGACCGAAACAGCGAAAATACAGATCTGTAGATGCAGAGGAAAAGGCGCCGCGGCGGACGGCGGCTGGCGGTAGGACGGTTACCGGAATACAGAAGGAGAGCAGTGGCTGGGAAACAAAAAACAGGAAAAACTGAAAACAAAATACAACGTATGAAAAGAAGAAAGGCAGGAAAAGAAAAGAGAGGGGCCGCCGTCGCTTGGAAAGAAGAAAGAAGAAAGAAGGAGGGGCGACGGCGACAAAAGATAGATTTAAAGTTCGCTGTAAAAATGGAAAAGTAGGGTTTAGTTGAAAACTTTTGTTTGTGTTAAATTACTTTTGTTGCCTTTTTCTAGAACTAAGAAGGGATAATTCATTTTGAGCGTTTAAAGTTTTAAAATTAAAAAATTAGTATCTAAAGTTTTATTTATATTCCGTTAATACCTATTATAGTTAGTTTACTCCAAGGCCGGTTCTAGTAAAATTTAAACTGGGCCCAAGGAATACAAAAGATAAAATAATAAGGGCTTAATATATATAGGTTTTTGGATATTGTTTTTTCTTTTTGAAATAAACATAGAAGACGTAAAGTTAAAAAATTCAGTATCATTTTTTGAGTTTTTTAAACCTCCAATTTTTGTTAAAAGAATAAAAAATTTGACAAATTTTTTTCACTTATAGAGGGTTACATTGCACCCAATAGAGGATCTAAAACTAACCTTGGGTGTGGTGGAAGGGAAATGTTTTATTTCCGGTTTGTCTTTTTATTTTAGGATTTATATCATCATATGTAAATTTAAATGAGATTCTATTTAAATTGGATATAATCATATCATATATGTTGGTTAAATAAAAATATTTGATTTCAAAAAAAAAATATGGGGGTTTGAGCCCCTTTCGTGTCCAAAGAGAATCAACCTCTAAGCCTTAAGCTAATTTTAAATTGGACGCAAAGACGATTAATCTAAAAAAATGAATAAAATTTTCAATAGAACCTAATGCTTCTTTTTTATTTAGTACATAAATTTTTAAATTCGATATTATATTTATGTAAAATAGCTAAATGTATTTATTAAATTTTTTATTTATTTTGTGTTGAAAATTCAAAAATATAAATTATAACAAATTTAGAGTGCACTTTGAGGGCTCTTGTTTCCCTTCTTAACTAGATCATGATTGGACTGTTATAATAGTGTAATTAATATTAAACTAAAAAGAACAAAAGATCACAATACGATAGATTAAACCTTATATTGTTAAATAATGAAAATATAAATCAAATTTTGATTCATTCAAATACAAATCTTAAATTGATCGGTTTACACATGTTTAAACATATTCAATATATTAACTGATGCGAAAATTAAATTTAAATTAGAAAAGAAAAGAAAAACCTAATCGCTTTTTGAATAATAATTTGTTGTTTATTAATATATTTTTAATACATACCTATTCAACGTCTAAAAAAATACATACCTATTGTCTATTACGATTGAAACGTGAAATGAATAATAAAATAAATATGATGTAAATTTTTTATTTCAAACCTTAATAAGATTAATTATTATTTTGTTGCCAGCCACTAAATATTTTTATAATTTAGGTGTCAAATAATTTAACATGTAATACGAGATAATTTAATTTAAAATATAAATAATGTAAAATTATTTAATTTGTGATTCAAACATGTAAATTATAACATTATTACAATTTTTTTGTTACGGAAGAGGTCTAACAGACCGGGAAGTAAAACTTCCACCTACTTATTAACTAGTTATAATCACCGTAGGCGTGTCCCATCCACACCAATCCTTCGCTAACAAACGCTTAAGACCTTCTAGTGGGTCCATGTATGTTATTGGTCCTTCTGCACCATTTACCCCTAGCTTCGCCATCTAGTCTTCACACCTATTAGCTTCCCGGTAACTCCAAACAAAATCAAACAGGCCGTTAGCTAATAGTATATCTCGACACGCCAGTATAATATCATTCAAAAACCCCCTTGAGGTCACACCGCCCTTCACTAGCGCGTGCACCTCACTCGAGTCTGTTTCGATGATAAGAGAAGAGAGACCGCGACTTATCGCCATATTTAACCCGAAATGTAAGGCAAGAAGCTCCGCCTCGAACGGTGATCTTCCAACACAATTACCCGCGAATCCTTCGATATGATCTCCGCAAGTATTACGGACTACCCCGCCCACACCATCTTTCTTATCCTCCGCATTATATGCCCCGTCAATGTTAAGTTTCAACCCACAAATCGGCTTGACCCACTTGACAAGTATATTTTTCGCGGATGCTATTATTCCACCGTCTCTTTCAATACCCCACACACGTAAATAATCATTTGCTGCATTATATATAATTGCTCTCAACTCAGTGTTCGACTTTTTCCTTGCATTTTGCTCAAAGATTCTCTCGTTTCTATCGACCCAAACATAGCGGTATGAACGCCGCAAAGATAAGCCTACTCTTTACTCCATTCACGAGTGTGGTATCTAGGGATGGCAATGGTTACTGTTATAAACCGAAACCGATGATAACCGAACCGATTGAAAACCAAATTATATGACCGTGGTTAAAACCATTAGGTTATGGTTTTGAAAAGTGAAACTGGTTGTTAAAACTGTTCGGTTATGGTTTTTGATTAAAATAAAACCGAAAAAAAACCGTTTATTATCATATATATTTTCAAAATTTATAATAATTTAGGTTAAATTAGATATATTGAAATTCTAAAAGCAAAATCAAAATACTAGATTTAACCAATTAAAAAATAAACATGCAATTTAATCAAATACCAACACAATTTTTATAAACCTTGTAGTTTTCTTTTTTATGTGTGGTTTTACTTTATGAAATTTAATATATTTATTAAATTATCATTTGAATATGGTTAAAAACCGTAAAACCGTTTAAAAAACCGAAACCGAATAATACGGTTATGGTTTTGAAAAATGTAACCGATGGTTAAAACAGTTAGGATATGGTTTTTAATTATAAAAACGGTTATGGTTATGGTTTTTGGAATTTTTTCAAAAAACCGATCCGTTGCCATCCCAAGTGGTATCTGATATAATTTTCGCCCACCATGCAAGCCTAATTACTGAAACACTGGTGAACTCTACTGCAACCGAGGCTTAGTGCTGCTGCTGTCGGTTCAAATTTTGTTGCAACCCCTCTTGTTCGCTTCTGCTGACCTATCCCCCGAATGGGGCCTGTTGTTCATTTGTCCAAGCTGCTGCTTCCAAATCCATCCCAGCTGATCCCCAAGTCGTCCTCATCAAGTCAGTAGCTGATGTTACAATTATTCCAGCAACAGTTCCTTTACCCGCGTCTGCTCTTGTCCCTCGAGGCGCTGCACTCGAGCTGTTTCAGATCTGTCCTCGAAGCTGCTGTACCTGTACACCACGCGAAGAACCTGCAAAACAATACTTATACAGATCATAATAACAGTTACATCTCCAAAACAAGTGCTCTGAATCCTCAACCTCCTGTCCGCATCTCTTACATAACCCAACAGTTACGATTCCTCTCGTCACGAGGTTACCCCCAGTGGGTAACCAATCCCATATAGAATGCTATAGCAGCACCTTGACCTTTTAAGGGCATTTAAGGGAAAAAATCTATTTCCACTTGAAATTCGATTCCTCTTATATATGAATCATGCTACTATACGCGGATTTTACCAAAAAAATCCCTGAAGTCTCTCAATTCCATTTAAATTTTTTCTCATTCCCAATTATCACTTCTGTAATATTCCCTTGTAAAAGCTCTTGGCCTGCTAGAATATTTTTGCACATCTTCACAACCCGTTCCAAGAAGCCTTCTTAAAAGTACTTTTGCCTAAGTGCTTTCACCCATAGTAACGGGCTATTTTGTAATATCTTCCAACCCAATTTAGCTAAGAGGGCCTTGTTGTAATTCTGCGCACCCCGTAAACCCAACCCTCTATTTTTTTAGCTTGCAAACAAATAGTAAATATATGGGATTAGAATATGAATTTTTATGGCTTTAAAGTATATGTATATATATTATTCATTAAGAAAAAAATTAAAATGTTATTGCAAGTAAAAAATGGATAGTTGGACTTGGAGGACTCGAACTTAGGTAGTCCAATTGCAAGAGCTACCTCATAACCAATGTAATAAAGATAAGTATTTATTAGAAAATGACTATATTTAAAAAAGAGAAATCAATTTAAAAAACCAATGGTATATAACATCTTCTATTATAAGGCCTAATTTAAGTAGTAGTTAAACCAATATCCTTTCGGCACTTACTGCGAAGGATGAACAGTTTTGCAGACCGTCTTGTGAAAAACGCTAGACACGCAGCCACAATCAAAGATGACCTTTTTTTGGGTCTGACATGGATATTTAATAGGTTGGGTATAGGATGAGTGACACTGATAGATTATGTTTCTCATCTTCGTCCAAAATAAAAGTAGTAGTTGAACTTTATAGTTACTCAAGCAGATGGGTTTTCATGAGAAATGGGTCAATTGGATAAAAAATTGCATATCAGATATTTCTTTTCAAATCAATTCTAATGGCCAGCGACTACCGAAGTTCAATTCAGGACGAGGTCTAAGACAAGGCGATCCTTTATCTCCTTTTCTTTTTTCACTTATGACAGAGGCACTTATTAGTCAGATTGAAGCGGCCTGTGAACAAGGCCTGATACATGGTATCCAGATTACAAGGAACTGTCCGGAAATTTCACACCTCCTTTTTGCGGATGATTCTCTTTTTTTCCTAACGATTGATACAACCAATATAATAGCTTTTAATCAGTGTTTGACAGATTATTGCGAAGGTTCAGGTCAACAAATCAATTATCAAAAATCTGCTATTTTATTTAGTAACGATACTTCGGAGGAACTAAGAAAACAAGTCGCAGAACAATTACATATGGTAGAAACGGAGGACCTAGGCAAGTACTTAGGTATACCGTTATGCCACAAAAGATCAAAGATCGAAGCATTAGAATGGATAGCAAAAAAACTTTTTGCGAAAACAAAAGGATGGAAAGCCAAACTCCTATCGGATGGGGGTAAAGAAGTGTTCATTAAAGCAGTTTTACAAGCAATCCCGGTATATACTATGTCAATTTTTTCTTATCCGGTTACCTTTTGTAAGAAACTTGTTAATGCCATTGCTAATTTTTGGTGGAGCTCTGGCGAGAGAAATAGAATACACTGGTTAGCATGGGAGAAATTGACAGTTAGCAAAATCCTAGGGGGTTTAGGATTCAAAGACCTCAAACGTATGAATTACGGCCCTGTTAGGGGCTCAAGCATGGAGAATCTATCAAAATCCAAACACATTAGCAGCACGACTATTAAAAGGTATATACTATCCTAACTCTGATTTCATGAATGCTAAACTTAGACAGAGTGGAACGTGGAGTTGGGCAAGTATAATCGAAGGAAGAGACTTTATTAAACAACAGGGCTTATATCAAATCGGAAATAGAAGAACGACTAATATATGGAACGATAAATGGATACAGACTTCATGAAAACTTGAAAAGCCAGATAATTGTGAATTCCTAAAAATTAATGAACTCTGGAAACAAGATACAACCGAATGGAACAAAGAGATACTAGACGAGATATTCCCACAACCAATTATCCCGGAGATCACGAAGATTCAGATACTAAATCCAGACCAGGAGGACCAATTCATATGGCCACACGCAAAAGATGGAAAGTATACAACAAAAACAGGATATAAAGTACTAACAGATATAGCAGTTTTACAAACACCGCAAACAACTTCGGGGGCAGAGAATATAAGGACGAAGCTATGGAAGATAATATGGAAAGCTAACATACCTAAAAAGATACGATTGTTTACTTGGAAAGCGTGCAATGAGGCGATACCCACAGCAAAAAATCTTAAAACTCGAAAATGCACTGATTCCTCAACCTGCACTTGGTGCCAAATGGAGACGGAAACGGCAAAACACTTACTCCTTCAATGTGGAATAAATAAATCAATTTGGGGGGCGTCTACACTTCAAATACATATAGAACAAGAGGATATTACCAATCTCAGAGATTGGATAATAAACATCATCGAAGCATACACTAAAGGAGGATGGGAGACAACAATAGTTACTAATTACATTCACATTCTAATATGGAATATATGGAAAGGAAAAATGAAGGCCAATCACGAGAATACAGAACTCGATATCGATCACATAATTAGAGTTACAAACAAACTAATGGGGGAGCTTCACGGCCCTCAATGGATGAGACAACAGACGAATACGATACAAGGTCCAAGGATAAACGTACAAAACAACATTGAGGCACAACATCCAGAAGAAATTATATACAACTGTGATGCTTCTTTCAATACTAAATATGAAAACACAGGTATCGGAATAGCAATCACGAACACAAGAACGGGCGAGATTAAAGAAAAAGCAATTACTATCAGATGTAATTCAATCTTGGAAGGCGAAGCACTAGCCGTTCTGAAAGGCGTGGATATCAGCAAGGATAACAAGGAGAAAACAAAAGTCGTTCTTTCGGATAACCTTGATGTAATACAAGGTATTAGGCAAATGTCAACGGCGAGTTGGACAATTCAACCGATCTTACGTCAGATCAGGCAAAGATCGGAAGAAGCAGGTCACATTACCTTCAGACATACTCCTCGAAGGATGAATGCCCTTGCAGACCGACTCGCAAAACACGTTAGACATAGAACCGGTTGTTCCGGTAACATAGAGGCGGATATGACGGAATCCTTTGGTAGACTTGGGATAGGATAGGAACTCTTTTTGGGCTTTCTTTTTTTTCATGTCCAAAAAAAAAAGTATTATTTTTGGAACTGTTTATGTTAGAAAATTTTAATAATTATGGGCTCACATATGTTAATATTAAATGTGTATTGTTATCGTAAAAGTTTTATCCAATTGATTATGGTCTAATAAAGCTAATAATTGGATTAGGGGAATAAAAGTGTCGTGGAATTAAAGTGTAGATACTATTATATTATTTCTAGTTTATTGAGGGGTCAAACTGGATATAATAGAAGTTATTAATTATTAACTTCTAATAACTTCTTATTCTTAACTGAACGCACGTTCAGAGAATTATAAGAAGGGGGTTATGGTCCCCAGATCACACGCTCTGTTCTTTCTCTCATCCCCATCTAAAGAGAAAAACTAAACACAGAAGGTATATATCTGGAAGACCCATTACCTACTCCAACAAATCAACCAAAGCAATCATGGATTCGGGTACGCTTCCGCTATTCTTCTATTTTATTCTTAATATTATTCAGTATAGATTATTTAGTATTTATGGGTTTTGATTAAACACCAAATCCCTACAGTGGTATCAGAGCCTGCTATATTGAATTTATTATGAATAAACTAGGATATTCTTTGTTTTTGTGTTTAATTATTTATATGGTTTATACTGAAAACTTATGTTAAGGATTTATTTTTTATATACGGCCTGGCTTACGTGAATTGGTGATGTTAAATTTATCATCAATCATATGTATAGGTATTGTAGTACTGTATAAATAAGAAGAAGTTTATTATTTCTGGTTTTTTTTTTTTATGCATGATGGCCGCTGCGCTGCTTTTACATTTTTTTATTATTGTTTCATCATGGCTCTAGTGATGATGATGATGATGTACGGTTTCTTTTATTTCGAAAAAAAAAAAATTGAGTTGTAACATTTGACCGTGGCTTCTGATTCTTTTTTTTATTTATTTTCCTTTTGGACAAATAATGGTTTTGGAGTCCGTAAACCTTACTGTGCATGATGAGAAGTCATAGGTGAACAAACTTTTTCTTAGCATTGTTTAATAACCCTTTCGGTTATGAATTACTGTTACTTCTATTGCTTTTTATGAGAAAAATGATGTACTTTCAAAACAATTTTTTATTGTTTGAATATTTGATATACTGTAAGACTTTTGCATTAAACATCTTAATCAATTATGGTTTGATTTGAGAATGTGTTGTCTTATTACCGTTTGACGTTCAAGGTTTTGGAATTAAAAAAAAAAAATTGATTAAATGTAAATTTCTTTTAACAGTAGCTTTTAAAAGTATACAGAATAAAGATACATGTTTGTATTTTTCAAGTTACCTTTATAAAATGACAGTCTTTTTTTTTTTTTAAAGTCTGCAATACATTTTTTTTATTAAGCTGTAATGATTTTTTATTTTCATTTATTATGAATTTGGTTAAATTTTATTTTTTAATCTAATCGGATAGTAGATTGATTAAAGAATATAATTATACCTTGGTTGTTATAAGGTTTAATTCAAATATAAATGATTCAGATCTATCATTTTGAATGAAATAGTTTAGATAAGATGTCACCAAAGTGACCGCTCTTGTGTAAATTATTCAAGAAAAATGTTTGATATTTGTGAATGTGTTATTAATGTGAGTATTAGTCGGCCTAAAGGAAGATGACCACTTATATTGATTACACATATACCTGTGATAATAAATACGTGGCGATTATTTAGTTTATTTGTAAATAATGACTTGATCTAAAGATAAACTCATTATTTGACATGTGTTATTGCCAGTATTTGATTATTACAACAAGAATACTAATTGCAGTTAATATTATTGTCCAAAGACTTGATATTAATGTTGTGTTCAGTATCTTGAGATGGAATTAATCATTATTTGAATTTACAGATATGGAATAAGGATATTAATGTGAGCATTGTTGTTTATCTTTTAATTCAGCTAGTTCATCTGCTACTACAATATCTGCTAATGTCAACTCAATTCCCATACTTAATGGGAATAATTTCAAGGATTGGAAAGAGAACATTCTCATTGTTCTCGGCTGTATGGATCTGGACTTTGCACTAAGGGTTGAACAACCCCAACCTCTCACTCAGGAAAGTTCTCTTGAAGAGAAAAAGGAACATGAGAGGTGGGACCGTTCAAATCGGATGAGTCTAATGATCATCAAGCGTGGCATTCCAGAAGCCTTTAGAGGTGTAGATTCTGAAGGAATTACTAATGCTAAGGAGTTCATTGCTGAAATTGAGAAACGTTTTGCTAAAAACGATAAGGCTGAAACAAGCACGCTTCTAGCAAGCTTGATTTCAATGAAATATAAGGGAAAAGGCAATATAAGGGAGTACATCATGGAGATGTCACATATTGCTTCAAAACTTAATGTTCTAAAACTCGACATGTCCGATGACTTGCTCGTGCATTTAGTACTTATATCACTTCCTCTACAATTTAACCAATTCAAGGTCAGTTATAACTGTCAAAAGGAGAAATGGACTCTTAATGAGCTCATTTCATAATATTGTGTGCAAGAGGAAGAAAGGTTGAAGCAAGAAAGAACTGAAAGTGCTCACTTAGCAAGCACCTCTAAAGATAAAAGCAAGAAAAGAAAATCAGAGAATAAGGCTGCTAAGGGTCCAACACAAAAGAAACAAAATCAGGAACCAGGTGTTTGTTACTTTTGTCAGAAGCTTGGACATATGAAGAAAGAATGTACAAAATATCACGCTTGGCGTGCTAAGAAAGGTACAATTCTTACTTTGGTCTGTTCTGAGGTAAATTTAGCTTCAGTACCTAGAAATACTTGGTGGATAGATTCTGGTGCTACTACTCACATAAGTATTTCTATGCAGGGTTGCCTGAGCTACCGAAAGCCAAGTGATGGTGAAAGACACATCTTTGTGGGCGACGGAAAGTCGGTAGAGGTGGAGGCGATTGGTCATTTTAGATTGTTATTAGGAACTGGTTGTTATTTGGATTTAAAAGATACTTTTGTTGTATCCTCGTTTAGGCGTAATTTGATTTCAGTTTCTTTATTGGACAAATTAGGATATTGTTGTTCATTTGGAAACAATCATTTTAATTTATCTTTAAATTCTAATATTGTGGGAACCGGTTCACTAAGTGAATATGACAATTTATATTTA
Organism: Nemophila menziesii; assembly: GCA_029959085.1. Taxonomy (NCBI): domain Eukaryota; kingdom Viridiplantae; phylum Streptophyta; class Magnoliopsida; order Boraginales; family Hydrophyllaceae; genus Nemophila; species Nemophila menziesii. Next base: position 6,455,085 of record JARWIR010000017.1, on the reverse strand, counting down.
CTTGATACAATCGCATCATATAATGAAACCTTGAACGTGGAATCACGTGGTACTAATCGCAAGATAAATCAGGAAAATTCAGCATCATTATGGCATAAACGCTTAGGTCATATTTCAAAGAATAGAATTGAGCGACTTGCGTCTGATGGAATTTTAAATTCCCTTGACTTTTTGGATTTCAATATTTGTATTGAATGCATTAAGGGAAAACAGACCAAAACAAAGAGATTAGGTGCCAATAGAGCTTCAGATGTCTTAGAATTGATTCACACAGATATTTGTGGACCATTTCCTACGTCTTCTTGGAATGGTCAACAATATTTTATATCATTCATAGACGATTACTCTCGTTATGGGTACCTATATCTAATTCATGAGAAATCCCAGTCTCTGGACGTGTTCAAGGCTTTTAAGTCTGAAGTTGAGAATCAACTTAACAAAACAATAAAAGTCGTAAGGTCTGACCGTGGTGGTGAATATTACGGCAGAAATGACGGATCAGGTGAACAACGTTCAGGACCTTTTGCTAAATTCCTAGAGGAATACGGTATCGTTCCACAATACACTATGCCAGGATCACCTAGCATGAATGGTGTTGCTGAGAGACGAAATAGGACTCTTAAGGATATGGTAAGGAGTATGATTAGTCATTCAACCTTACCAGAGTCACTCTGGGGAGAAGCATTAAAGACAGCAGCTTATATTCTTAACAGAGTACCAACTAAAGCAGTTACTAAAACACCTTATGAGCTTTGGACAGGTAGGAAACCTAGTCTAAAGCATTTCCATATTTGGGGATGTCCAGCCGAGGCAAGGCCTTATAGGCCAAACGAAAGAAAACTGGACCCCAAAACAGTAAGTAGCTACTTTATTGGTTATTCTGAGCGATCAAAAGGGTACAAATTTTATGATCCTACAATGAAGAACATATTTGAGACGGGAAGTGCAATATATTTTGAGGATGTTGAGTTTGGGGGGAGAAATAAGGTTAGAGACGTTGCTTTTGAGGAGGAATCGGTTTCGAATCCTATTTCTATTATCACTTTTGACAATGTACAAGTTCCTACACTAGTCATTGATCAAGAAGTGGATCCGGGACCTCAACAAGTCAACGTTGAACAACTTCCTATTCAAGATGAAATAATTATTCAAGAAGAACAAACTCAGCAACCTCAACAACCTGTGCCAATAAGGCGATCCACTAGAGAAAGGAGAAACGCAGTTCCAGATGATTATATTGTGTATCTCCTAGAACATGAGGAAGAAAATTGCACGATGGAAGATGATCCAATCAACTTTCATCATGCCATGAGTAGTTCTAACTCTCAAAGGTGGATTGAAGCAATGCATGATGAGTATAAGTCTATGCAAGACAATAAGGTTTGGGAACTTGTTCCGTTACCAGAATGTGCAAAACCAATTGGTTGTAAGTGGATATTTAAAACCAAAAGGGATGCGAATGGTAATGTGGAAAGGTATAAGGCTCGACTTGTAGCTAAAGGCTTTACTCAAAAGGAAGGCATTGACTTCAAAGAGACTTTTTCTCCAGTATCATCAAAAGACTCTTTTCGGACAATTATGGCACTTGTTGCTCATTTTGATCTTGAGTTACATCAGATGGATGTTAAAACAGCGTTCTTAAATGGAGACATTGATGACACGATTTATATGGTACAACCAGAAAACTTTGTTTCGGGAGATCCAAAGAATATGGTTTGCAAGTTAACTAAATCCATCTATGGACTCAAGCAAGCTTCTCGTCAATGGTACCACAAGTTTCATCAAGTCATTATCTCATTTAGTTTTGAGATAAATGCAGTAGATGATTGTGTGTATCACAAGTTCAGTGGGAGTAAATTCATATTCCTGGTTTTGTATGTCGATGACATACTACTTGCATCTAATGATATAAGCATTTTGCACGAAACTAAGAAATTTCTTTCAATGAATTTTGAGATGAAAGATCTTGGAGACGCCTCTTTTGTATTGGGAATCCAAATATACCGTGATCGTTCTCGAGGTATTCTTGGATTATCACAAAAGAGTTATATCGATAAAGTACTTAAAAGATTTGGCATGCAAGACAGTAGACCAGGTGACACCCCTGTCGCTAAGGGAGACAAATTCAGTTTAAGTCAATGCCCTAAAGGAAACCTTGAAATTCAAGAAATGCAGAAGATTCCCTATGCATCAGCAGTTGGGAGTCTAATGTATGCTCAAGTGTGTACACGTCCGGATATTGCGTACATTGTTGGCATGTTAGGCAGATATCTCAGCAACCCTGGTATGGAACATTGGAAAGCAGCCAAGCGGGTAATGAGATACTTGAAGAGAACAAAAGATTTTATGCTCACATATAAGAAATCGGATCAGTTGGAGATTATTGGGTATTCAGACTCCGATTTTGCGGGATGCCAAGATAGTAGAAAATCTACATCAGGCTATATATATCTCTTAGCTGGAGGTGCTATATCGTGGAAGAGTGTCAAACAAACACTTGTAGCTTCTTCCACTATGGCAGCAGAATTTGTAGCATGTTATGAGGCATCTAATCAAGGAATATGGCTTCGAAATTTTGTCACTAGGCTGCGCATTTTAGAAAATGTAGAAAGACCACTAAAGTTATATTGTGACAATAAATCTGCAGTACTATATTCAAACAACAATAGGAGCTCATCTAAGTCAAAACATATTGACATAAAGTTCCTTGTTGTGAAAGAACGGGTACAGAGTGGAGAAATATATATAGAGCACATTGGAACAAACTCTATGATTGCGGATCCGCTTACTAAAGGATTACCACCCAAAGTCTTTCATGAGCATACCGCTCATATGGGTGTTATATTACATGAAGATGTGATGTTTTAGTGGGAGTTTAAGTTTTTTTCATTGCTCTATGTTTTTAATTTAGAAACATTATGTATTTGGATATTTTATGTAGAAGTAAAAGCATTTAGTTCTTTTACACTCTGCCAGTTCGGTTTTGGTTAATCTCACTAAGGTTTAAAGTTGGACCAGTTGGAAATAGGCATGTTTAGACCATATTACATGTAATTTCCATGCTACGCATCCATGATTGATCTATGTCATTTGATTATATTGGTATATGTGATTATTGATGGATTTAGTTGCGCTAAATGTGACGAAAGTCCCGTTAGTCCTGTATCGTTATGGTTGATGGACAAGATTGTTTGAAATACCTCTATATATGATAACATTTTGGAGCGCTCATAAGGTTATACACATTCATAACATATGTGGCCCAAGTGGGAGATTGTTAGAAAATTTTAATAATTATGGGCTCACATATGTTAATATTAAATGTGTATTGTTATCGTAAAAGTTTTATCCAATTGATTATGGTCTAATAAAGCTAATAATTGGATTAGGGGAATAAAAGTGTCGTGGAATTAAAGTGTAGATACTATTATATTATTTCTAGTTTATTGAGGGGTCAAACTGGATATAATAGAAGTTATTAATTATTAACTTCTAATAACTTCTTATTCTTAACTGAACGCACGTTCAGAGAATTATAAGAAGGGGGTTATGGTCCCCAGATCACACGCTCTGTTCTTTCTCTCATCCCCATCTAAAGAGAAAAACTAAACACAGAAGGTATAGATCTGGAAGACCCATTACCTACTCCAACAAATCAACCAAAGCAATCATGGATTCGGGTACGCTTCCGCTATTCTTCTATTTTATTCTTAATATTATTCAGTATAGATTATTTAGCATTTATGGGTTTTGATTAAACACCAAATCCCTACAGTTTATACAAATTTTATGAAAAAAAAAAAAAAAAACCGTATCCTCCTCCTTAGATCCTTCTACACAATTAATATAAACCGTTCCAAAAATAGTACTTTTTTTCAATACTACCAATCAGATACATGTGAATAAGTGTACGAAGGATTAATTACAAACCAAAGTATTGTTAGGGATCTTGAGACTCAGTTACTTACCACCTATGCTCCTCAGGTTGTGAGGACCTAGTCACCTAGAACTCGTAGAGGATATACATACACGAAGACTACATAAAAGAGGATCTTAATTGTCATGTTTTTTTGAATTAGATTAAAATGATTTGGGTAACCAAAAATTACTGCAGAAATTTAGAAATGGTTTCAAACACAAATAATTCAAACTTTTCACAAAGAAATAGACCACAAACAATTCAAAATTTTCCTGATAACTGATCTGATCTTTGCTAAATCTTTTCATGACTCATCCATATAAATTCCTAACTTAAAAAAAATCATATTCAAAGCACAACAATTCTATAATAATTAAATTTCTTCATCAAAAAATTGTTTGACAACAGGTTTCGAAGCTCTTCCAAACCCATTCTCAACTTTCTTCATATCCATAAGTTTGATAAACTCCTCTTTCAACTTATCCAACTTCTTCAACACACCATCAATTGAATTATTCGACAATACACGCCTAGTCAGCACTCTCTCCTTGTCCAGCTCATTATACAAACTTTCAACATACTCCTTTTGTTCTAACAACCTTTCCTTCACAACCTTATACTCATACTCTTGTGATTTCTTCAGTTTTACCAATATCTCTTCAATCTCATCCTCGATCTTTAACACTTCAACTCGAGGATCAAATTTCGTAGTTAAAGGCAAATACTTTAAATCTCCTGTAATTTAAAAAAATCATTAAATTAAATTAACTTAATTACATAATCAGTCCTTATACAATAAATTACCTGAAACCTCTTCCTTTTCCTTTTCCTTTTCAAAAATATCTTCAGATTCGTTTTCTTTATTAACCTGACGAAAATATATAATTAGTAAAGTAAAAAACCGAAGGTAATAACGTTAATTAATTAATTAATTAATACCTTTGTCATAGCAAGTTTCATATGATGTAATAATTCTATAGCATTTGGTTTCTTCGAACCATAAAGAAGGCGAGTGCCAGCTGTCAAAATCTTGTGAATACGATCAGGCGAATCAGTAGATTTACACGTCTTAATAAGCTTAGCAACATGTGAAATAAGATCTGTTCTTGAATCACATCTTCTACAATAATACTCAGCATCTAAACCAACGTTTCCTTTAACTGTCCCGGTTAAGTTAGCGCGTATACCACAATCTATATGTACCACGTGTCCACATATGTAGGACCCGTCTACTTTCGCTTCACATTTAATGTATCTGTGATCTGAGGTAGAGGGAGGCACAAGTATAGCATTAGATTGATATGTATTCATCCATTTTGAGTTGATGAACACCCTATCAATCTTACTTGCGTGCAACTTACCACTATCATTTTTATTAGTCCAAGTAAAGTATTGACCTGCATATTGATGCTAAAAAATATTAACATCCTCAATACAATTAGAGAACAGAATAGAACTATTAGGGATAGAATCACAATTAAGCCTATCTTCAATTTTAAGTATCTCATTAAAGTCTCCAGTATAACATAAGCACTGATCATCATAATCACTACTTAATTTTACCATATCACTCCATAAGGCCTTCCTTTCATCCTCATCATTACTAGCATACACATAACCAACACAGAAAGTTATGTTTAATTGTAATATTTTAACTTTAATAAAAATCAGTTGAGTTGTTTCAAATAACTTCACAACTTCAACATAATTCTTGTTCCACATTATCCAAATTCTCCCACTGTCACATTTATTATAGTTGTGAATCATTTCCAAGTGAGGGAAATGATCACTGATTATTTTCAAGCTGTTTTGAACCCTTACTTTAGTTTCCAGGAGTCCAATAAGCTTGACTTTATTACTAATAATAAAATCTTTAACATCTAGTTGTCTAAGAAGGCTGTTAAACCCTCTTACATTCCATGACACAAAACTCATATATTAGGTGGTCTAGTAATCTCACCTTCACCCCCATTATTAATGAATTTCAGTACATCTCTATCAATATCAGTACTCACCTCTTTCTCTATATTATCAAATCTGTTAGAACAAGATACCTCATTAGATGCCTGATTGTAATCCTTTTTATTGTGAGTTTTGCCTCCCACAACTTTCCATTCCTTCTCACTAACTTTATCCTTCCCTTTATCCTTCCTATTATTGTTATCAACTTTTGGAACCCACACTTTAGTAGTGTTATTACACTTATTTTCTAAGTGCCCTATTTTATTGCACTTAGTACAAATTTTTGGTTTCCACTCATATTCTACTTTAACAACCTGTAACTCATCTAATCCAATATCAACATATAATTCATCAGGTAGCTCTTCCTTAGTTTCAATTTCCACACAGACTCTAGCATAACCTAGTCTAGTCATGGACTGAGTCATACTATCCATCTGTAATGGTACACCAATACCACTAGCCATATACCCTAAACCTTTTTTAGTCCACATGACCATAGGAATGTTACTCAGTTTAGCCCATATCGGGATTTTAGTAACATCAAGATTTTCAAACTGCATACCAATTTTCCACTGCCTTAACAATAGAGGGGATCCATTAATATGCCACATCTGTTCCAAAACATTATCACACATCTGCTTATTCTCAAATTTAAAGATAAACGTACCATTACTACCAGATTTAACATCAATCTTACCAAACTTTGTCCACTGAAACTTAACAAAGTTAACAATATAATAGAATAAAGGAGGTGAATCAAGGAATTGTCCAATTAGACAATTCTCCCATTGTGCATAGCCCTCATCTAAGACCTTTTTATCAGGAACAATAATACGCTTACCTTCTTTACGCATCGGCTCATGATATTCCAGATTCATAGCTAGGTTATCATTTTTTCCAAACAATTTTGACCATTCTTTAGGTTTCGGCGCTACCTCAGTTTGATTTACATCAATCTGGGCAACCACTACCGAATCCATACCTTGAGCATCCGACTTTTGTGAGTCTACCTCCTCACTATTTGAATCCTTGATACAAGGACTCATCGAAGGAGTGACAACACTGGTATCACTTTGAGGCGAGAAAATCATCTTAGTAATATCGGTGAACTTAGCTTTTGCTTTTTTAGATCCCATACCACTAAGACGATTCGAGTTAATCATTTTCGTCATTCTACCGATCTGAGATGCAACTTGAAAAGGGAAAAACAAAATAAAATGGATAAGAACAGGTTAGAACTGGGTGGGTTAGGGTTAAACTAAAAGGAGAGAGAGAAAACCGATGAATATCAGATCCCAGATTTGGGAAATAACATTCAATCGGGTAACCTAAAAAGCAAAAAGGAGAAATAAAAGAGGTTTTTTGGTTTGGTTTGATTTTTTAAAAGATGGAATAATTTTAGTGGCTATGAATAAGTTGAGAGAGAATTTTTTACGTTGACTCTCATTTGACCTATGTGGTGTATAACAGCTAAATGCTCTTCCCAATCATTAGTCAAGCTTTTATAAAAAGCAGCATATTCATCCTTAGTAATTTCTTCAGGTTTTCGTAACCAAATAGGTTTCTGTTTATTAACCAAATCCCATTCATGAGAAACTTCCTTAATCTTCTTCTTTTTCTTCTCAGCTTTTTCCTTCTCTTCATCAATTTCTTCAACTTTCCCTTCATCTTCTTCCTTCTTCACTTCTTCATCATCCTCATCATCAGAAATCTCCTTCTCGGTAGTTTTCTCAATCCATAGAGAAATCGGATAACTGATAAATTCGGAATGTTTTTTAATCAAATCCTTTAACCTTCGCTCTTCGAGATACTCTAACTGATCTTCTTTCAAGTAAAGAGTCATCTTGGTCCCACGCCCTAGCGGCTCACCGGAGGTATCACGTGTAACAGTGAACGAACCACCAGCTTGTGATTCCCAAACGTATTGTTCATCATCGTTATGTTTTGACACAACTATCACTTTCTCAGCTACTAAATAAGCTGAGTAAAATCCAACACCAAATTGACCGATCATGCTGACATCAGCACCTGCAGCTAAAGCTTCCATGAATTCCTTGATTCCTGATCTTGCAATTGTACCCAAGTTGTTCACCAAATCAGCTTTGGTCATACCAATACCACTATCGATGATAGTCAATGTGTTATTGGTCTTGTCAGGGATGATGTGGATGAAAAGCTCGGGTTGACCATCCAGTTTGCTCTTATCAGTCAAGCTTTCAAAACGGATCTTATCAAGAGCATCGGAAGAGTTACTGATGAGTTCACGAAGAAAGATCTCTTTGTTGCTGTAGAAGGTGTTGATGATCAAACTCAATAGCTGATTGATCTCAGCTTGGAAAGCGAATGTCTCGGTATCACCCATGCGCTTCAATGATTTCTCTTAGCAGTAATGCACAATTTTGGTAGAGAGAGAGAAATTGAGAGTAGCAAACGGAGGCTATACACATAGACTTTATAAAAGAGTATTTTAATTGTCATGTATTTTTTAATTAGATTAACATAATTTGGGTAACCAAAAATTTACTGCAGAAATCTAACAGAGAAATGGTTTCAAACACAAACAATTCAAACTTTTCACAAAGAAATAGACCAAAAACAATTCAAACTTTTCACAAAGAAATAGACCAAAAACAATTCAAACTTTTCACAAAGAAATAGACCAAAAACAATTCAAACTTTTCCTGATAAAATATCTGATCTTGCTAAAACTCTTCATAATAATACCATAGCAGCTAATCCATATAAATTCCTAACTTTAAAAAAATCATATTCAAAGCAAAACAACTCTATAATAACTCAATTTCTTCATCAAAAAACTGTTTGACAACAGGTTTTGAAGCTCTTCCAAACCCATTCTCAACTTTCTTCATATCCATAAGCTTAATAAACTCCTCTTTCAACTTATCCACCTTCTTCAACACACCATCCATTGAATTATTCGACAATACACGCCTAGTCAGCAACCTCTCCTTGTCCAGCTCATTATACAAACTTTCAACATACTCCTTTTGTTCTAACAACCTTTCCTTCACAACCTTATACTCATACTCTTGTGATTTCTTCAGTTTTACCAATATCTCATCTATCTCATCCTCTATCTTTAACACTTCAACTCGAGGATCAAACCTTGTAGTTAAAGGCAAATACTTTAACTCTCCTGTAATTTAAAAAAAATCATTAAATTAAATTAACTTAATTACATAATCAGTCCTTATACAATAAATTACCTGAAACCTCTTCCTTTTCCTTTTCCTTCACTAAAATAACTTCAGATTCGTTTTCTTTATTAAGCTGATGAAAATATATCATTAGTAAAGTCGTAAAAAAATTAATTAATTAATAAATAATACCTTTGTCATAGCGAGTTTCATATGATGTAATAACTCTAACGCATTTGGTTTCTTCGAACCATAAAGAAGACGTGTGCCAGCTGTCAAAATCTTGTGAATACGATCAGGCGAATCAGTAGATTTACACGTCTTAATAAGCTTAGCTACATGTGAAATAAGATCTGTTCTCGAATCACATCTTCTACAATAATACTCAGCATCTAAACCAACGTTTCCTTTAACTGTCCCGGTTAAGTTAGCGCGTATACCACAATCTATATGAACCACGTGTCCACATATGTAGGACCCGTCTACTTTCGCTTCACATTTAATGTAACTGTACGCTTCATTAGATGAACTAATGGTCCCACAACAAAGTATGCAGCTACAATGTTGACAGAAATTCGGCTCACTACAACATATATCACACGACATGAACTTTGGAATATTCTCTGTTTGTATTAAGCTACTGCAGTTTTTATTTCCACCTTTGCATTTTACTGATTTAACCTCCATGGATTCATTATGTTTAACTTTCTCTTTATCAACTTCACTCAGATCAGACGGAATATGCCAAGTAAATGAAGCGAAGAATGAGTTTATATCAGCATCAGGAAAAGTGGAGAGAATATATTGTTCAACAGAGAGTTTACTTTTGAATGAAATTTTTTTGCTACTCTTTGTTAAACCAATAGGTGGATATAAGTATCTGTCTAAAAAATGACCAGATACAGTTTTTCTAGTACCTACTCTCCAAGTCCAATTATCCCCAGGTTTAGGCCAATTTTCTGGAGCATATGGTAAACCTACACCTGATTCAGAAGGTGTAACTGGAAACAAGTTAAGCTTCTTCTGCTTCTTAGCCCTAGGGGTATTTTCGGTATTTAAATCAGGAGACTCTATCTCCATATCCAAAGGGGTATTATTGTCAACATCGCCTGATTCCAAAACAGTAGGAGACTGTATTTCCATAGGTTCTTTCCCCTCCATCTGAAACACAGATACGAGAATTTATACTGATTAATTAAATATTGATATACTCCACGCCCCACATAAATTCATGGTTAATTAAATCATATACATAGATATATACAAATAGATAATTGATTATATACATACATAGGATGATAATTACCTCAGAAAAATATATGAATCTTCAAAAAATCTTTAAATCTTCAAAAAAACCTCAATCGCAAAAAAGACGCCGTCTTTGATCACCTGAGAAATCAAAAATCGACGGAAAAAATATTTAACAGTAAATAATCGACTCGCATATAAAAATTCAATCAGCGGCTAAAATTAGCTATGCATATAGAATGTAAATAAATTTAGTATACGGGTGTGTAGTATACAGAGAGAGGAGCATACTGTGGTTATAGTTCATGGAATTCTAAGAAACCCTACTAAAAGAAATACCTGCGCGTATTTAGGCACAAATGAGAAAAAAAGAATGACGTATCAATTTTTTTGCTTTTTCTAGAACTTTCTTTGGAGTCAGTTGCGTTTTTTTTATTTTCTTTTTCAAACAAATAAATATATATTAAAATTAACACGTCATAATGACCCAGTGGGCCCTGTGACCAAGGAAAACGGGCTAAAGGGGATAGTTTGACAAAAGAGATGGTGAAATCCTGCCCGAACTAAACCACAAGCCTCTGTTACGTGCACGAAGAGAACCAAGACATAGAGAAGAATACAGAAGAGGGAGGGGAAAGGCCAACCTGGTATAGAAAATCCGAGGCATTTAATAACATACACAAAAAAAAAGTAAAAACAATACAGAAAGTATAAAACAAATTACAATACATAGTTGATACACCTTGCTTCACCATCAAATCCACCCGAAAGCTACCAAGATCCTTTCCCACGAACCAAACCAAAATGAAACCAACAATCGAACCAAAACCAAAGAACCATGCCCGGTGGCAACCACCACCGAGATGAGGATGGAAAAATCTACCAGAACGAAGCCACGAGCTAGTTCAAACCTCCAAATGATATCACCACAATAAAGGGTGAGAAAAGTGGATGTGGAAAGACGTAACTCTCTAGATGACACAAAGACAGCAAGCGCGGATAACATCTCAGAAGATATGTAAAGGTAACACCACAAAAGAACAAAAAAGCGAAAACTTAGCCCGTTCGTCAATCCCTAAAGAACACACTTGCCCAAACTAATCACACATGATTGAAACAAATAAAATGAAACTCGCGTGAACGGCGAACACCCAAATCTCGTCTCGTTTGAATCAAATGCAAGGAAATAGCTTGTCAAAAGTGAAGATCAACCATAGACTAGTGGGGGACAATAACATAAACTAAGAAACACCTGATAACCAAAAACAACACCAGACCACACGACAAAAAACTGGAATAAAGACCACTTACGAAGGTCCCAACAATTCAAGAGTAGGAACATACCAAGACAGAACAGAAAACCTGTGCAGAAAAAGTTTGGCAAATACCCGTAAAGAGTTGTGACCTGCTCCGATCCATAGAGAAAAGAAGCGAAAAGTGGGCCCCACCAGAAATTCCCAAGAACAGCCGCCGCCTCCTCACAAACAGCCCAAACTGACAAACCAAAAACTGGCCCAAAAGACACAGTCTGCGAGGGCCCAAACCACTGTATGCCGCGCCAAATCTGTAAAATCCTTATTGGGGGAGGTTGTAGCGGCCAACAAAAGAAAAAGGAGAGACTTCTCTTGGCGCTGCTCAAAAAGCCCAAAAATCCATTCCATAATGTCGAGAGCAAACCTTCCTCTTTTTAAATTTGTTGGTCTTCGTCTCCGTATCCTTCGCTGCCAAACCTGGCAGTGGTGAAGCGTTGCAGAGATTGTTTTAAGTGTAGGATTTCGAAGACCGAAACAGCAAAAATACAGATCTGTAGATGCAGAGGAAAAGGCGTCGCGACAGACGGCGGCTGGCGGTAGGACGGTTACCGGAATACAGAAGGAGAGCAGTGGCTCGGAAACAAACAACAGGAAAAACTGAAAACAAAATACAACGTATGAAAAGAAGAAAGGCGGGAAAAGAAAAGAGAGGGGCCGCCGTCGCTTGGAAAGAAGAAAGAAGGAGGGGCGACGGCGACAAAAGATAGATTTAAAGTTCGCTGTAAAAATGGAAAAGTAGGGTTTAGTTGAAAACTTTTGTTTGTGTTAAATTACTTTTGTTGCCTTTTTCTAGAACTAAGAAGGGATAATTCATTTTGAGCGTTTAAAGTTTTAAAATTAAAAAATCAGTATCTAAAGTTTTATTTATATTCCGTCAATACCTATTATAGTTAGTTTACTCCAAGGCCGATTCTAGTAAAATTTAAACTGGGCCCAAGGAATACAAAAGATAAAATAATAAGGGCTTAATATATATAGGTTTTTGGATATTGTTTTTTCTTTTTGATATAAACATAGAAGACGTAAAGTTAAAAAATTCAGTATCATTTTTTGAGTTTTTTAAACCTCCAATTTTTGTTAAAAGAATAAAAAATTTGACAAAATTTTTTCTCTTATAGAGGGTTACATTGCACCCAATAGAGGATCTAAAACTAACCTTGGGTGTGGTGGTAGGGAAATATTTTATTTCCGGTTTGTCTTTTTATTGTAGGATTTATATCATCATATGTAAATTTAAATGAGATTCTATTTAAATTGGATATAATCATATCATATATGTTGGTTAAATAAAAATATTTGATTTCAAAAAGAAATATGGGGGTTTGAGCCCCTTTCGTGTCCAAAGAGAATCAACCTCTAAGCCTTAAGCTAATTTTAAATTGGACGCAAAGACGACTAATCTAAAAAAATGAATAAAATTTTCAATAGAACCTAATGCTTCTTTTTTATTTAGTACATAAATTTTTAAATTCGATATTATATTTATGTAAAATAGCTAAATATATTTATTAAATTTTTTATTTATTTTGTGTTGAAAATTCAAAAATATAAATTATAACAAATTTAGAGTGCACTTTGAGGGCAATGTCGATCGTAACTCTTGTTTCCCCTTCTTAACTAGATCATGATTGGACTGTTATAATAGTGTAATTAATATTAAACTAAAAAGAACAAAAGATCACAATACGATAGATTAAACCTTATATTGTTAAATAATGAAAATATAAATCAAATTTTGATTCATTCAAATACAAATCTTAAATTGATCGGTTTACACATGTTTAAACATATTCAATATATTAACTGATGCGAAAATTAAATTTAAATTAGAAAAGAAAAGAAAAACCTAATCGCTTTTTGAATAATAATTTGTTGTTTATTAATATATTTTTAATACATACCTATTCAACGTCTAAAAAAATACATACCTATTGTCTATTACGATTGAAACGTGAAATGAATAAATAAATAAATAAATATGATGTAAATTTTTTATTTCAAACCTTAATAAGATTAATTATTGGGTGAATTATATATAGGGTCTTGGAGACGAATTGTCTTCTCTATAGAGTAGTTTCTTAAATGGCATTCTTCTTAGGGACCTCAATTTTGACAATAGTCTTTCCTACCCGTACTATCACTAAAAGACAAAAAAGAGTGATGTCACTGTTTCTCTCTCCTCTACCTACCACTACCCACCTACCTCCAACCTCCGACCTCCGACCACCGACCACCGACCATCGACCACCGACCACCACCGACCACCAGTCACCGGTCACCGGAAAAAAATATAGAGTACTCCGAGAAATTTGGTGAGTACTCCGACAATTTTGCTGAGTACTCAGGCCACCAGTCACCGGGAAAAACATAGAGTATCGGAAAAAACTGAGAGTACTCTCTAAATTTGCTGAGTACTCCGACAATTTGTTGAGTACTCCGAGAATTAAAAGAATACTCTATAAAAATAGTCGGAGTACTCTATGAAATAGAGAGAGTACTCTATAAAATATTAAGAGTACTCTTTAAAATTAAATAAATACTCTATATAAAATCATGTGTATCTCTTTTTAATAACATTTCTATTAAAAAATTAAGACATTTACAATAGATAAATTAAAAAAAAAACTAAACTAATTACAATACAAGGTTGACCACTGGTCAAACCAGATCTGAAAAAAGAAAAAAAAAACTAAACTACAAGCTACATATTACGCGAGTAAAAAAAAAAAAAAGGAAAATATTTGAATCGCTGCTGCTGCTCCTGCTCCGGCGAAGCCTTCACCAAACCTTCTTCACCACCGAGGTTAACCAGCAGCCATGGAAACCGTTCGCTGCTTCTTCTTCAAGCTTCTCTTCACCATGGAACACCAACATCAACACTATAACCGAAACACCAACACCATCGACACCACACCACTCTCCTTCTCACGCATGGCCACCACAAACACCGCCGAAATCGCCACCCAACAAACACCACTCTCCTTCTTCTCACGCGTGGCCACCCCAAGCACCGGCGAAATCGCCACCACACCAACACCAGAGAAGCTCGAACAGAGCCATTGAAGAGGCCATCAAGCAGCCATTGAAGAGGCTTCGTCTTCCCCCTATGTTGTTGCGCTATTCGTGACCACCGGAGCTGCTAGGGTTTCGCGATGGTGGTCCAGATCTGCTCGCTGGTGGTGCTTCTTCGCTATGGTGGTCCAGATCTGCTCGATGGTGGTGCTTTAGTTCTTCTTCGCTATGGTGCTTCAGTGATTCTTCGCGATGGTGGTCCAGGGTTGCGTGATGGTGTGTTAAGGTGGTGGTGGCCGTGGTTTTGAGGGTTGCGCGATGGTGGTGTTAAGGTGGTGGTGGCGGTGGTTTTGAGAGTGAGAGATAAAAAGGAGAGAGTAATATAGAAATGTAAATGAAATTATAATAGATTAATTAGTATATATAGGTGTAAAAAAACAAAAGAGGGGTAGTCTAGTAAATGGGGTTTTGGGGTTCATGTGTTAAAAAGTTGCTGAGGTCTTTAGTAAGAAGAGGCTCTAGGCCGGGTCCCCATCTTGAAGAGGGGTGTGTGGTCAAGACCCTAGGTGTAATTATCTCTTAATTATTATTTTGTTGCCAGCCACTAAATATTTTTATAATTTAGGTGTCAAATAATTTAACATGTAATACGAGATAATTTAATTTAAAATATAAATAATGTAAAATTATTTAATTTGTGATTCAAACATGTAAATTATAACATTATTACAATTTTTTTTGTTACGGAAGAGGTCTGACAGACCGGGAAGTAAAACTTCCACCTACTTATTAACTAGTTATAATCACCGTAGGCGTGTCCCATCCACACCGATCCTTCGCTAACAAACGCTTAAGAACTTCTAGTGGGTCCATGTATGTTATTGGTCCTTCTGCACCATTTACCCCTAGCTTCGCCATCTAGTCTTCACACCTATTAGCTTCCCGGTAACTCCAAACAAAATCAAACAGACCGTTAGCTAATAGTATATCTCGACACGCCAGTATAATATCATTCAAAAACCCCCTTGAGGTCACACCGCCCTTCACTAGCGCGTGCACCTCACTCGAGTCTGTTTCGATGATAAGAGAAGAGAGACCGCGACTTATCGCCATATTTAACCCGAAATGTAAGGCAAGAAGCTCCGCCTCGAACGGTGATCTTCCAACACAATTACCCGCGAATCCTTCGATATACTCTCCGCAACTATTACGGACTACCCCACCCATACCATCTTTCTTATCCTCCGCATTATATGCCCCGTCAATGTTAAGTTTCAACCCACAAATCGGCTTGACCCACTTGACAAGTATATTTTTCGCGGATGCTATTATTCCACCGTCTCGTTCAATACCCCACACACGTAAATAATCATTTGCTACATTATATATAATTGCTCTCAACTCAGTGTTTGACTTTTTCCTTGAATTTTGCTCAAAGATTCTCTCGTTTCTATCGACCCAAACATAGCGGTATGAACGCCGCAAAGATAAGCCTACTCTTTACTCCATTCACGAGTGTGGTATCTAGGGATGGCAATGGTTACTGTTAAAAACCGAAACCGATGATAACCGAACCGATTGAAAACCAAATTATATGACCGTGGTTAAAACCATTAGGTTATGGTTTTGAAAAGTGTAACTGATGGTTAAAACTGTTCGGTTATGGTTTTTGATTAAAATAAAACCGAAAACCAAAAACCGTTTATTATCATATATATTTTCAAATTTTATAATAATTTAGGTTAAATTAGATATATTGAAATTCTAAAAGCAAAATCAAAATACTAGATTTAACCAATTAAATAATAAACATGCAATTTAATCAAATACCAACACAATTTTTATAAACCTTGTAGTTTTCTTTTTTATGTGTGGTTTTATTTTATGAAATTTAATATATTTATTAAATTATCATTTGAATATTGTTAAAACTGTAAAACCGTTTAAAAAACCGAAACCGAATAATACGGTTATGGTTTTGAAAAATGTAACCGATGGTTAAAACAGTTAGGATATGGTTTTTAATTATAAAAACGGTTATGGTTATGGTTTTTGGAATTTTTTCAAAAAACCGATCCGTTGCCATCCCAAGTGGTATCTGATATATCATTACAACAGGTTTGTAGGGATCCTAGGTGGGGCCGTTGTTACGAAAGTTATAGCAAAGATCATAATATAGTTCAAGCTATGACCGAGATTATACCTGGTTTACAAGGAGATATACCTGATAACTACGTAAAGAATTTCCCTTATGTAAATGGAAGGTAATATACATATTTTCCATCTTATTTTTTACGAAACCATTTTTTAAAAGTAACTGATACATATCAACAACTATGATTAAAAAGGACAAAAGTTGCATCATGTGCAAAGCACTTTGTAGGAGATGGTGGTACAATTAATGGTATTGATCAAAACAACACTATAATTGATTTCAATGGATTACTCAGTATTCATTTACCTGCGTATTTTGACTCCATAAGTAAAGGAGTTACATCCGTAATGATATCTTACTCAAGCGTGAATGGGGTAAAAATGCATGCTAATCATGAGCTTATCACTGGCTACCTAAAAAATAAACTCAAATTCAAAGTAAATATTTTCTTTTGTTTTTTCTGAGTATATACCCTTTTAGTATAATCATATTCCATTAATGCATGTATATATATATCAGGGCTTTGTGATATCAGATTCAGCAGGTATCGATAAGATCACCGATCCCAAACGTGCAAATTATACGTATTCCGTTCAGACCGGAATACTAGCGGGTATTGATATGGTTAGTGAGAAACGTAAAATCCAATTTTTTTAACGGAAAAATATTAGCTAAAAGATAATTTCCTGTTCCTGGTCCAGATTATGCTTCCCAGCAGATTTACTGAATTTATCGATGAGTTGACTTTATTAGTCAAGAAAAACGCTATCCCTATAAGTAGAATCGATGATGCCGTGAGGAGAATATTACGTGTCAAGTTTATAATGGGCTTGTTCGAAAACCCATTCGCTGATTCTTCATTAATAAATCATTTGGGAAGCCAGGTTTGTACATATATATATATATAGTCAAATTATATTATTTTTTAAAATGTAATATATTTCAGGAGCATAGAGAATTAGCGAGGGAAGCTGTGCGAAAATCACTCGTACTTCTCAAGAACGAGCAAATGATACCACTTCCGAAAATAGCTAAGAAGATACTTGTTACGGGAACTCATGCTAATGACATAGGAAATCAATGTGGAGGATGGACTATAGAATGGCAAGGGTTATCGGGTAACATTACTATCGGTACCACAATTTTAGAGGCGGTAAAAAACACTGTAAATCCTGACACTAAAATCGTCTACGAAGAAAAACCTAACGCAGAATTTATCAAAACCAATAATTTCTCGTACGCGATAGTAGTCGTGGGTGAATTTCCATATGCAGAATATGATGGGGATAATATGGATTTGACAATACCTGAATCGGGTTTAAACACTATTATAAACGTTTGTGAAACTATAAAATGTGTTGTTGTTTTAATTTCGGGTCGGCCGTTAGTAATTGAACCGTATATGGTGATAATAGATGGATTAGTAAGTGCTTGGCTTCCAGGAACTGAAGGTCAAGGAGTAACGGATGTTTTGTTTGGTGATTATGGTTTTACTGGTAAGCTTTCACGTACTTGGTTTAAGACAGTTGATCAGCTTCCGATGAACGTTGGTGATTTAAATTATGATCCTTTGTTTCCATTTGGATATGGTCTTACAACTATACCTAGTGAACTCAAAGCAGCTATGTAAATTTAGTTGACAAGTATTAATGTACCACGAAATAATAAACATTTAATAGTCGAGGAACTTCATTGTTTCTCAATTTAAGTTATATTCGGTATAAATTGGAGGAGAACTTAAGATATTGTGGCTACATTACAGTCACAATACTCTGTACAGATAAATGTTTGTACGCTCTATGATGTATCTTCTTTTGTATTCTAATTTGCACATGATGTAAGGGTCTTTTTAGCTGCAACTAAAAATGATACGTGTGAGGTAAGCATAGATAGCAATGGTTAACGGTTAAATCGGTTATATAACCATGGTTAAAATCATTAGATTATAGTTTATAATAGTTTAACTGATGGTGACTCCGTTAAGTTATGGTTGTACATAAAATAAAAATGACTAACTAACCATTTATTATCATATATATATATTTTTCTATTTCAAAATAATCTAGATAAATAATATATTAAAGTTCTAAATCAAAATATAAATAATATATTTAATCAATTAAATAACAAATATATAATTTTGTTAAACATATATGTGAGATTTTTTTTATATGTGTGATCTTATTTTAGAAGATTATAATATATTTATAAAGTTATCGTTTATGATTAAAACCTGTAAAATAGTTTTAAAAAAGCTGACACCTAATGGTTCAAACTACAAATTCTGTATAGGGTCTTAGTTAATGAAAAATGGACTGTCTAGTTCCCTAACTCGTGGTCGGTCTTTCTTCTGGTTGTTGGATATGATCATTCGACTTTGATATTCATGTCGTCTAATAGGCTTACTAAAAATAGAAACTATTTCTTCTTCGACAAGAATTGGCTACCTGGTATTCCAACATTGGTGGGGTTGTGTGGGGTTAGTAGGAAGGGAGTAGTAGGGTTGCTCATAAAATTTACATTTTACACGGGTCTTTACTCTTTGAGCATGTATAAGGATGTTGGATAGTAAAACTCAGATTAATTACATTTTTGAGATCCTAAAAAACACTTAGATATACCTTACTCTCAGAAGATTATTGGGATATATACGCTTTCTATATCAAGAATCTTGGAGAGTTTTGACTCAAGGACAAGACCTACTAAGGTCAGAGAGATAGAAATGATCGACTTGCCTAAGGCGATCACAACACTAAAAAAATTCAGGTAACTATCAAAGCCATATGTATTCATAATAAAATTTGTAGGCTAAAACTAACTGATGAAGAATGGTTGAAAACCTGGAAATGATTCGAAAAGAGACCGTGGAGTACTTCTCGAATATATTTTAAACAATATGGGTTCGAGACTTTCATCAAGTAATCAATTAAGTCCAACCCGTTCGCAAAAAAGGTTCCATTTGGGCGCCCATTCTTGGTCACGAGACTCATCCATTGAGCTCCACCCGCTCGCCGACTTCGAAAGACACGTGCACGTCCTTAGACGTGCCAGCTTCTGTTATTAGGCTATAAGATTGGCTTTCTGACCTTCGGACCCTTGATTCATTCAAGCCTTCAATCTCTTGCAAGGCTTGTTGAATCTTCATCTCTGCTTCCGCTAGGTTTCCCATAACGGCAGACAGTTCATCCCTTCGGTCAGATGATTTTACAAGATTTTTTTTTTACAAAAATCGGGATATGATAAAATTTGATATTTTGCGGGTAAAACTTCTCTCGTATCTCTAATGGCGTGAGACTTATTAGTGGAAGAGGATGATAAGCCTTGGTTGGAAGTGTCTCCATTAACATATGATGAAGCGTCTCAGGCATCACGTGTGCGTCTTTTTTATCCTCTACGTTGTGTAGGACCTCTAACATATTACTAAATGCGGTAAGTGTCGTTCCCAAACTCGAGGATTCTCATTTTTCGAAGATTTTCAGTTTCGAACATCGGATTCTAGAAACCCAGTTTCAACCAAAATGGGATCCCCGACTTTCAACTATTAATTTTGAACGCTTCATCTTTATTATAGATCTCCAATTCAACCTTGTTCTTCTTTTCATGGGCACTTGACAGCTGTAGCCAAAATGTAGGTGGAAGGTCAAAGACTAGTTTGTGTTAGGGTTTTTTCGTAGAGGTTGTGTCGCCGGAATTAGATGGTGGTGGTGGATCGGGTGGTTTTATGATGTGTTTTAGATTGGATATCAATGGTGAAGTGCCGGAAACGCAAGAAAAGTTTTCTTAAATTTTTCTCCTAGTCTTTCACCTTATCACAAGTTTCTCTTTCTAACAAAAGAACAAAAAATCTCACGTCAGTGGAAAAATTGGTGACACACAAGTCTTGCCCTTTTCTTGAGTAGTCTTTTGGAGTGTGAAGTATTACCAACGCCCTTTAACCCATACATAAGTTTCCATTTATAAGTATAGCATAGGAGTTCTGTTAGATTAAAACAAAAATTGTACTCCTACCATTTAGTATGATCGGTAGTATTGAAAAAGAAAAGTATTATTTTTGGAACTTTTTATACAAATTTTATGAAAAAAAAAACCTTATCCTCCTCTCCTTAGATCCTTCTACACAATTATCATAAACTTTGTATAAACCGTTTCAAAAATAGTACTTTTTTTTTTAATTACAACCAAAGTATTGTTAGGGCTTGAGACTCAGTTCTTTACCACCTATGCTCCTCAGGTTGTGAGGACCTAGTCACCTAGAACTCGTAGAGGATATACATACACAAAGACTACATAAAAGAGGATCTTAATTGACATGTTTTTCTAAATTAGATTAACATAATTTGGGTAACCAAAAATTACTGCAGAAATTTAACAGAGAAATGGTTTCAAACACAAATAATTCAAACTTTTCAGAAAGAAATAGACCAAAAACAATTCAAACTTTTCAGAAAGAAATAGACCAAAAACAATTCAAACTTTTCCTGATAAAATATCTGATCTTGCTAAAACTCTACATAATAATACCATAGCGGCTCATCCATATAAATTCATAACTTAAAAAAAATCATATTCAAAGCACAACAATTCTATAATAATTAAATTTCTTCATCAAAAAATTGCTTGACAACAGGTTTTGAAGCTCTTCCAAACCCATTCTCAACTTTCTTCATATCCATAAGTTTGATAAACTCCTCTTTCAACTTATCCAACTTCTTCAACACACCATCAACTGAATTATTCGACAATACACGCCTAGTCAGCAATCTCTCCTTGTCCAGCTCATCATACAAACTTTCAACATACTCCTTTTGTTCTAACAACCTTTCCTTCACAACCTTATACTCACACTCTTGTGATTTCTTCAGTTTTACCAATATCTCCTCAATCTCATCCTCAATCTTTAACACTTCAACTCGAGGATCAAATTTTGTAGTTAAAGGCAAATACTTTAACTCTCCTGTAATTTAAAAAAAATCATTAAATTAAATTAACTTTAATTTCTTAAACAGTAACTTATACCTGAACCCTCTTCCTTTTCCTTTTCAAAAATATCTTCAAATTCATTTTCTTTATTAACCTGACGAAAATATATAATTAGTAAAGTCGTAAATAACGTAAATTAATAAATTAATAAATTAATTAATACCTTTGCCATAGCGAGTTTCATATGATGTAATAACTCTAACGCATTTGGTTTCTTCGAACCATAAAGAAGGCGAGTGCCAGCTGTCAAAATCTTGTGTATACGATCAGACGAATCAGTAGATTTACACGTCTTTAAAAGCTTAGCAACATGTGAAATAAGATCTGTTCTTGAATCACATCTTCTACAATAATACTCAGCGTCTAAACCCACGTTTCCTTTAACTGTCCCGGTTAAGTTAGCGCGTATACCACAATCTATATGAACCACGTGTCCACAAATGTAGGACCCGTCTATTTTCGCTTCACATTTAATGTAACTGTACGCTTCATCAGATGAACAAATGGTCCCACAACAAAGTATGCAGCTACAATGTTGACAGAAATTCGGCTCACTACAGCAAATATCACATGACATGAAGTTTAAAGGAATATTCTCTGTTTGTATTAAGCTACTGCAGTTTTTATTTCCACCTTTGCATTTTACTGATTTAACCTCCATGGATTCATTTTGGTAAACTTTCTCTTTATCAACGTTACTCAGATCAGACGGAATATACCAAGTAAATGAAGCGAAAAATGAGTTTATATCAGCATCAGGAAAAGTGGAGAGAATATATTGTTCAACAGAGAGTTTACTTTTGAATGAGATTTTTTTGCTACTCTTTGTTAAACCAATAGGTGGATATAAGTATCTGTCTAAAAAATGACCAGATACAGTTTTTCTAGTACCTACTCTCCAAGTCCAATTATCCCCAGGTTTAGGCCAATTTTCTGGAGCGTAGGGTAAACCTACACCTGATTCCGAAGGAGTAACTGGAAACAAGTTAAGCTTCTTCTGCTTCTTAGCCCTAGGGGTATTTTCGGTATTTAAATCAGGAGACTCTATCTCCATATCCATAGGGGTATTATTGTCATTACGAAACAAAACATCGCCTGATTTCAAAACAGTAACTGGATACGAATGAGGAGACTGTATTTCCATAGGTTCTTTTCCTTCCATCTGAAACACAGATATGAGAATTTATACTGATTACTCCACGCCCCACATAAATTCATGGTTAATTAAATCATATACATATTACATATATATATATATATACAAATAGATAATTGATTATATACATACATAGGATGATAATTACCTCAGAAAAATATATGAATCTTCAAAAAATCTTTAAATCTTCAAAAAAACCTCAATCGCAAAAAAGACGCCGTCTTTGATCACCTGAGAAAATCAGAAATCGACGCAACAGTAAATAATCGACTCGCATATAAAAATTCAATCAGCGGCTAAAATTAGCTATGCATATAGAATGTAAATAAATTTAGTATACGGGTGTGTAGTATAGAGAGAGAGGAGCATACTGTGGTTATAGTTCATGGAATTCTAAGAAACCCTACTAAAAGAAATACCTGCGCGTATTTAGGCACAAATGAGAAAAAAAGAATGACGTATCAATTTTTTTGCTTTTTCTAGAACTTTCTTTGGAGTCGGTTGCGTTTTTTTTTATTTTCTTTTTCAAACAAATAGATATATATTAAAATAAACACGTCATAAAGGGGCTTAATACCCAGTGGGCCCTGTGACAAAAAAAGGGCTAAAGGGGATAATTTGACAAAAGAGATGGTGAAGTTCTGCCCGAACTAAACCACAAGCCTCTGTTACGTGCACGAAGAGAACCAAGACATAGAGAAGAATACAGAAGAGGGAGGGGAAAGGCCAACCTGGTATAGAAAATCTGAGGCATTTAAAAACATACACACAAAAAAAGTAAAAACAATACAGAAAGTAAAAAACAAATTACAATACATAGTTGATACACCTTGCTTCACCATCAAATCCACCCGAAAGCTACCAAGATCCTTTCCCACGAACCAAACCAAAATGAAACCAACAATCGAACCAAAACCAAAGAACCATGCCCGGTGGCAACCACCACCGAGATGAGGATGGAAAAATCTACCAGAACGAAGCCACGAGCTAGTTCAAACCTCCAAATGATATCACCACAATAAAGGGTGAGAAAAGTGGCTGTGGAAAGACGTAACTCTCTATATGACACAAAGACAGCAAGCGCGGATAACATCTCAGAAGATATGTAAAGGTAACACCACAAAAGAACAAAAAAGCGAAAACTTAGCCCGTTCGTCAATCCCAAAAGAACACACTTGCCCAAACTAATCACACATGATTGAAACAAATAAAATAAAACTCGCGTGAACGGCGAACACCCAAATCTCGTCTCGTTTGAATCAAATGCAAGGAAATAGCTTGTCAAAAGTGAAGTTCAACCATAGACTAGTGGGGGACAATAACATAAACTAAGAAACACCCGATAACCAAAAACAACACCAGACCACACGACAAAAAACTGGAATAAAGCCCACTTACGAAGGTCCCAACAATTCAAGAGTAGGAACATACCAAGGGTAAACAGAAAACCTGTGCAGAAAAAGCTTGGCAAATACCCGTAAAGAGTTGTGACCTGCTCTGATCCATAGAGAAAAGAAGCGAAAAGTGGGCCCCACCAGAAAATTCCCAAGAACAGCCGCCATCTCCTCACAACCAGCCCAAACTGATAAACCAAAAAGGCCCAAAAGACACCGTCTGCGAGGGCCCAAACCACTGTATGCCGCGCCAAATCTATAAACTCCTTACTGGGAGAGGTTGCAGCGGCCAACAAAAGAAAAAGGAGAGACTTCTCTTGGCGCTGCTCAAGAATCCCAAAAATCCATTCCATAATGTCGAGAGCAAACCTTCCTCTTTTTAAATTTGTTGGTCTTCGTCTCCGTATCCTTCGTTGCCAAACCTGGCAGTGGTGAAGCGTTGCAGATGATTGTTTTAAGTGTAGGATTTCGAAGACCGAAACAGCGAAAATACAGATCTGTAGATGTAGAGGAAAAGGCGCCGCGGCGGACGGCGGCTGGCGGTAGGACGGTTACCGGAATATGGAAGGAGAGCAGTGGATGGGAAACAAAAAACAGGAAAAACTGAAAACAAAATACAACGTACGAAAAGAAGAAAGGCAGGAAAAGACAAGAGAGGGGCCGCCGTCGCTTGGAAAGAAGAAAGAAGGAGGGGCGACGGCGGCAGAAGATAGATTTAAAGTTCGCTGTAAAAATGGAAAAGTAGGGTTTAGTTGAAAGCTTTTGTTTGTGTAAATTACTTTTGTTGCGTTTTTCTAGAACTAAGAAGGGATAATTCATTTTGAGCGTTTAAGGTTTTAAAATTAAAAAATCAGTATCTAAAGTTTTATTTATATTCCGTTAATACCTACTATAGTTAGTTTACTCCAAGGCCGGTTCTAGTAAAATTTAAACTTGGCCCAAGGAATACAAAAGATAAAATAATAAGGGTTTAATATATATAGGTTTTGGGATATTGTTTTTTTTTTTTTGAAATAAACATAAAAGACGTAAAGTTAAACATTTCAGTATCATTTTTTGAGTTTTTTAAACCTCCAATTTTTGTTAAAAGAATAAAAAATTTGACAAAATTTTCTCACTTATAGAGGGTTACATTGCACCCAATAGAGGATCTAAAACTAACCTGGGGTGTGGTGGAAGGGAAATGTTTTATTTCCGTTTTGTCTTTTTATTTTAGGATTTATATCATCATATGTAAATTTAAATGAGATTCTATTTAAATTGGATATAATCATATCATATATATTGGTTAAATAAAAATATTTGATTTCAAAAAGAAATATAGGGGTTTGAGCCCCTTTCAGTGTATAAAGAGAATCAACCTCTAAGCCTTAAGCTAATATTAAATTGGACG
Source organism: Nemophila menziesii (assembly GCA_029959085.1). Classification (NCBI taxonomy): domain Eukaryota; kingdom Viridiplantae; phylum Streptophyta; class Magnoliopsida; order Boraginales; family Hydrophyllaceae; genus Nemophila; species Nemophila menziesii. Next base: position 6,429,395 of record JARWIR010000017.1, on the reverse strand, counting down.
CAAAGACGACTAATCTAAAAAAATGAATAAAATTTTCAATAGATTTTAATGCTTCTTTTTTATTTAGTACATAAATTTTTAAATTCGATATTATATTTATGCAAAATAGCTAAATATATATTTATTAAATTTTCTATTTATCTTGTGTTGAAAATTCAAAATATAAATTATAACAAATTTAGAGTGCACTTTGAGGACAATGTCGATCGTAACTCTTGTTTCCCTTTTTTTTTTGTCATAGTTTCCCCTTGTTTCCCCTTCTTAAGGACTGTTATAATAGTGTAATCAATATTAAACTAAAATGAACAAAAGATCACAATACGATAGATTAAACCTTATATTGTTGAATAATGAAAATATAAATCAAATTTTGATTCGTTCAAATACAAATCATAAATTGATCGGTTTACACATGTTTAAACATATTCAATATATTAACTGATGCCAAAATTAAATTTAAATTAGAAAAGAAAAACCTAATCGCTTTTTGAATAATATTTTCCTATTTATTAATATATTTTAATACATACCTATTAAACGTCTAAAAAAAATACATACCTATTGTCTATTACAATTGAAACGTGAAATGAATAAATAAATAAATATGATGTAAATTTTTTATTTCAAACCTTAATAAGATTAATTATTATTTTGTTGCCATCCACTAAATATTTTTATTTTTATAATTTAGGTGTCAAATAATTTAACATGTAATACGAGATAATTTAATTTAAAATATAAATAATGTAAAATTGTTTAATTTGTGATTCGAATATGTAAATTATAACATTATTACAATTTTTTTGTTACAGAAGAGGTCTAACAGACCGGGAAGTAAAACTTCTACCTACCTATTAACTAGTTATAATCACTGTAGGCGTGGCCCATCCACACCGATCCTTCGCTAACAAACGCTTAAGACCTTTCGGTGGGTCCTTGTATGTTATTGGTCCTTCTGCACCATTTACCCCTAGCTTCGCCATCTAGTCTTCACACCTATTAACTTCCCGGTAACTCCGAACAAAATCAAACAGATCGTTAGCTAATAGTATATCTCGACACGCCAGTATAATATCATTCAAAAACCCCTTGAGGTCACACCGCCCTTCACTAGCGCGTGCACCTCACTCGAGTCTGTTTCGATGATAAGAGAAGAGAGACCGTGACTTATCGCCATATTGAACCCGAAATGTAAGGCAAGAAGCTCTGCCTCAAATGGTGATCTTCCAACACAATTACCCGCGAATCCTTCGATATACTCTCCGCAACTATTACGGACTACCCCATCCACACCATCTTTCTTATCCTCCGCATTATATGCCCCGTCAATGTCCCACGAATCGGCTTGACCCACTTGACAAGTATATTTTTTCGCGGATGCTATTATTCCACCGTCTCGTTCAATACCCCACACACGTAAATAATCGTTTGCTACATTATATATAATTTCTCTCAACTCAGTGTTCGACTTTTTCCTTGCATTTTGCTCAAAGATTCTCTCGTTTCTATCGACCCAAACATACCACACGAACGCCGCAAAGATAAGCCTACTCTTTACTCCATTCACGAGTGTGGTATCTGATATCATTTTTGCTCACCATGCAAGCCTAATTACTGAAATGCAGGTGAGCTCTACTGCAACCGAAGCTTGGTGCTGCTGCAGTCGGTTCAAATTTTGTTGCAGCCCCTCTTGTTCGTTTCTGCTGACCTATCCCCCGAATGGGGCCTGTTGTTCATTTGTCTAAGCTGCTGCTTCCAAATTCATCCCAGCTGATCCCCGAGCCGTCCTCATCAAGTCAGTAGCTGATGTTACAATTATTCCAGCAGCAGTTCCTTTACCCGCGTCTGCTCTTATCCCTCGAGGCGCTGCACTCGAGCTGTTTCAGATCTGTCCTCGAAGCTGCTGTACCTGTACACCACGCGAAGAACTTGCAAAACAGTACTTATATAGATCATAATAGCCGTTACATCTCCAAAACAAGTGCTCTGAATCCTCAACCTCATGTCCGCATCTCTTACATAACCCAACAGTTACGATTCCTCTCGTCACGAGGTTACCCCCAGTGGGTAACCGATCCCATATAGAAGGCCATAGCAGCACCTTGACCTTTTAAGGGCATTTAAGGGACCAAATCTATTCCCACTTGAAATTCGATCCCTCTTCTATATGAATCATGCTGCTATACACGGATTTTACCGAAAAATCCCTGACGCCTCTCGATTCCCTTTAAATTTTTTCTCATTCCCAATTATCACTTCTGTAATATTCCCTTGTAAAAGCTCTTGGCCCGCTAGAATATTTTTGCACACCTTACAACACGTTCCAAGAAGCCTTCTCAAAAGTACTTTTGACTAAGTGCTTTCACCCATAGTGACGAGCCATTTTATGATATCTTCCAACCCAATTTATCTAAGAGTGCCTTGTTGTAATTCTACGCACCCCGTAAACCCAACCCTCCAATATTTTTTTTAGCTTGCAAGCAAATAGTAAATATATGGGATTAGAATCTGAATTATTATAGCTTTAAAGTATATGAATATATATTATTCATTAAGAAAAAAATTAAAATGTTATTGCAAGTAAAAATGGATAGTTGGACTTGGATGACTCGAACTTAGGTAGTCCAACTGTAAGAGCTACCACATAACCAATGTAATAAAGATAAGTATTTATTAGAAAATGACTATATTAAAAAAAGAGAAATCAATTTAAAAAACCAATGGTATATAAAATCTTCTATTATAAGGCCTACTTTAAGTAGTAGTTAAACCAATATCCTTTCGGCACTTACCGCGAAGGATGAATAGTTTTGTAGACCGTATTGTGAAAAACGCTAGACACGGAGCCACAATTAAAGATGACCTTTTTTTGGGTCTGGATATTTAATGAGAAAATTACCCAAGGGGTCTTGACCACACCACCCCGGGACCTAACAAGACCCCTTGGATTAACTCTTCTAACTAAAGGCCACACTAAAAAATTAACACTGTAAATCAAAATCTCATTTACCATTTTACCCTCTTTTGTTATTCTCTACTATATATATACTATTTTTATTTAGAAATATTTTAAAACCCAAATTATTTTCTTCTCTCTCCTCTCTCCTTATTTCCTAAACGTTCACGCAGCTTTTCTTTTTCTCCAAGCTTTTGTATTTTCCCGGTGGTGGTTCAAGGTGGTAGTGCAAGGTGGTGGTTTGAGCTCCTTTTGCAAGGACTGGATCGAGCTTGGTGCAGAAGACGAAGCCATGTAAAAAAATCAACGCTCTCTTCTTCGTCCAAAGCCATGGCTGCTGGAGAAGACTCGCGGTGGAGCTCCGGCCATCCTTTGTGAAGAAGACGAAGCCGCCGAGTGAAGGAGATCGTGGAGCTCGATGTCATGGCTGCTGGAGAAGACTCACGGTGGTGCGAGGCCATGCGTTTCGGTAATGAAGCTGCTGGAGAAGACACACGGTGGTGCGAGTCACGCCGTGGACGGAGGCTTGGTTCGCACAGCTTCGAGATCCGGCCATGAGTTCCGGCAATGAAGCTTCGAGATCAGCTACAAGAATCCCGCTTGGATCTGCTTTGTTTTTGTTGTCCGAAGAGACTCTGCAACTCTTGTATCTTCGTCTAATTTCACAAATCAAAATCTAATAAGTAAAGAGTAAAAACATTTAATAGAACGCACCATAAAGGCTTCTTTAAGAATATTATTGCTGAAGACCTTGTAAAATGACTCGAAATTTTCTTCACCAGCAGCAGAAAAAGTAGCCTCAAAGTTTTAAGGTTAGTTAAAATGATTTTCTCGTTTTTGTCACTGAATATCTGCTACAAGGTTAGTTTTAAGCTGCTGGAATCCTCACTATATCTCCACGTTTGATATTGAAGTCTTTATGGAAAACTAAGATCCCAATGGAAGCAACTATGCCTTCTATGTTAAGTCTTTGTCATAATACAACTCTCCATTCTGCCCACCACATGTTTGATGAAAGGATTGTATTAATAAGTTGATTTTGCTGCAATTCTCTGCAACTTTATTTTTTCATTGTAATAATTTTATTTTTGTAATGTAAAATAGATTTTTGTATTAAACTCTATACTTTTGTCTAAATGCTCAGTACTTTTACTGACTATACTAGAAATGCTCAGCAGTTTTACAGATTTATACGAGAAATGCTCAGCACTTTTTTTATTAAACGAGCATGCTCAGCACTTTTATTGATTAAACGATCATGCTCAGTATATTTACTTAATAAAAAAATTCGAATAATCAGCACTTTTTTTTGATACTCAGTAAATTTTTTCACGCTCAGTACTTTATGCTCAGTACTTTATGCTCAGTACTTTATACTCAGCACTTTTTCCATGCTCAGTACTTTATGCTCAGCACTTTTTCCATGCTCAGTACTTTTTCCATGCTCAGTACTTTATGCTCATACTTTTTCCGGCGGTGGTCGGAGGTGGTCGGTGGCCGGAGGTCGGAGCTGGAATTATTAATAGTTAATGACAGATGAGAGAGAAAAATTAATAAAGGAGGAGAGAGATTAATGGTAATGGAGGAGAGAGAGTAATGGTAATGGAAGAGAGAGAAGAATCTATTTTTTTGTCTTATATACACTATAAGGGTAGTAAAGGTATTTGTCATTTTTGAGGCCTCTAAGTAGAACAGAGAATCCACTTGGTTCCTATATAGCTCTAAGATGGTCTCCAAGATTACTTGGGTAATTCACCCATATTTAATAGGTTGGGTATAGGATGATTGACGCTGATAGATTATTTTTCTTATCTTCGTCCAATAAAAAGTAGTAGTTGAACTTTATAGTTAGTAGTTCGTGTTTTTATTTACTAGTATGCTGCTTAAAGTTCCTCTCCCTACAGAAAAGTCTGATCAATATCTTCTAATATTTATACAGGTGTAATACATTCAAACCAAATCAAATTCTCTCTCTCCCTAATACGTTAGATGTAATTGCTTTTATCTCTATTACCCTGCATGTCTCCCTCTATCCCTGTGTTCTCTCTCTTATCACTCGTACGAAACCAAAAAGCAAAAAAACAAATAAACCATTTTCCATTCAATCTTTTACACATCAACAACTATTGAAACTTATACACAAGATCGGCTACACAAGTATATTTTCGATTGGAATCCCTCTCTCTCTCTCATAGAATCTGAACTAAATCCGGCGACGAGAAGCACCAATTGTCAAATTCAAAGAAGATCCACAAGAGAAGAAAACAACATTGAACAACTTGTTAAAGGTACTTGTTCTAATTGATCAGTCATATTTATTAGGTATATTTATTCTAATTTTGTCCTTAAATGTTAGGGTTTTCGTTCTATATCTCCTTCTTACCATTAACCCACCACCTACACCACCATATCCAAATGGACCCGTCGCCACCCTCACCAAGCCGCTATCCTGTGAGTATGAACTGCTTTATTTTTGTTTTTTTCAAATGCAACTGTGAATAGATTTCTTCTAGTTTTTTTTCAGTGCGAGTGAAGAGAGTGTGTGAGAGAGAGGGAGTGAAATTTACCAAATAAAATGATGATTGTATGGATGAGGGAGAGATGGGGTTGATGATGATGAATAGAATAGCAATAGGGCACTTTAGAAATTGCAGGTAGGTCCTTAATTTATGCAAATGTATTATTAAAACCCCTGTACCTTGAGCTACCAATTGATGAACTTTTTTGTGATTGAAATATATATTATTCTGCATATTCATGTTATCTCGTATATTTTGTTTACAACAATGGTTGGAAAGAAATCCGAAGAAAGCTTTGATCATCAACTTAGTTGGTGAAGGAGATTGATTAAAGCCATTCTCGCATGTGTTTTAACGTTCAAGTGAACAAATTATGTTCCAGATTGGCTAAACAGGTTTGCTCATGCTGGTGATGTTGATGTAGAAATAGAAGGAACTACAGCTTTACTGGTCAGCATTTTCTTGTGCTTTATCTTAGGATCTATCTAGAATTTTGTAACTATAGGTATTTTCTTTGATTATCGTTGCAGTTTAGACAAAGTGCTCAAGTTCCATTGAAGCAGTACCCCAGGAACGATTTATGATGGATGAAAATTTCTTTTTTTACTATTTCAGTAATCAAAAAATTTCCCAATCTCTTTATTTTGTGACCAACATCAACTGTCAAATTGTGTTTTTTTGTTCCCTGGTTTCTAAACTTAAATTGTCTAGTATTCGTTTAATGTAATATCAATTGTATAATACTCCAATTTCTTTGTTTTGGCAGCTGATAATGCTAGACTAGAATTCCTCTAATTAGTCTATAATATGCACCAATTGCAATCTCGTCTGCAATGTATATATGATATGTAGGATAGTAGTGCCAGTGACAAGATTTGGTTGAGAACCCGAGTTTCTCAATAAGTGTAGCTTTAGATTTCCTTTTTTTTGTCAAAATACCTTTTGGTTTCAAAAATCTTTTACTAGTAATGGAAATCCTTACAGATCCAAATCAATACTAACTAAATGGGTGTATACGATATAAAAAACAGATATGTTTTGCCTAAATCATACACTATTTCATAAGAATTAGAAGTACTATGTATATATCCCATTTCGTTAATTCTTTCTACGAAAAAGATAATGTCGTGTGTCACTATTGAATTTGGGTATAAGCCCATTTGGTTTTGTTTCTTGAAATACTGAAATTGCATCTTGTGTTGGAAATGTCATTTGGGTATTAAACCATTTATAGGTCATTTTAATGTGTTGGTATACCGATTTTTAGTACACGGGGCAATGTCACTGTTTCACAATCGGAACTAACACAAACGGGGTGTTAGAAATGGGTGTTCACCCAAAATAAACAAAATCGACACCCACAATGAATACATCTATTACCAAAAATCCTACATTGAGTCATTATTGAATTTGGGTATACACCCTTCGTGGGTGTATACACATTTTGTTTATTTTTGATACTACAAAGAGATAAGATATAGGTGTCGTCAATGAATGTGGTACACCCACTGTGTCGTTATTGAATTTGGGTATACATCCATTATGGTGTATACCTATTTTGTTCGACTTTGAAACTTCCAAAAGCTACTATATTGGGTCATTTTTTGGGTTTGGGTATACAACATTGTGTCGTTATTGAATTTGTGTATACACCCATTGTTGAGGGTATAGACATGATGTTTAGTTTGAGACTACAAAATATACTATATTTGGTCATTAATGAATTTGGGTATACACCCATTGCAGGTGTATACCCATTTTGTTTATTTTTATACTACAAAAGATAAAATATAGGTGTCGTCATTGAATGTGGGTATATACACACATTCAATAACGACACCTATTGTGATGAATACCCAATTTGTTTTAATTTGGAACTTCCAAAAGCTACATTGGGTCGTTACTAATACCACAAAAAGATCAGATATAGTTTTCGATATTGAATGTGGTTATACACCCATTGTGGTGTATACCTATTTTGTTTTACTTTGAAACTTCCAAAAACTATTATATTTGGTCATTAATGAATTTGGGTATACACCCATTGCAGGTGTATACCCATTTTGTTTATTTTTATACTACAAAAGATAAATATAGGTGTCGTCATTGAATGTGGGTATACAGACATTCAATAACGACACCTATTGTGATGAATACCCAATTTGTTTTAATTTGGAACTTCCAAAAGCAACATTGGGTCGTTACTAATACCACAAAAAGATCAGATATAGTTTTCGATATACACCCATTGTGGTGTATACCTATTTTGTTTTACTTTGAAACTTCCAAAAACTACTATATTTGGTCGTTTTTTGGGTTTGGGTATACATCTATTGTGTCATTATTGAAAATGTGTATACAATCATTGTTGGGGTATAGACATGATGTTTAGTTTGAGACTACAGAAGATACTATATTGAGTCATTAATGAATTTGGGTATACACCCATTGCGGGTGCATACCCAATTTGTTTATTTTTTATACTACAAAAAAGATAAAATATAGGTGTCGTTATTGAATATGGGTATACACCCATTGTGTCATTATTGAATTTGGGTATACACCCATTGTGATGAATACCCAATTTGTTTTAATTTGTAACTTCTAAAAGTTACTACATTGTGTCGTTTTTTGAGTTTGGGTATACACGCATTGTGTCATAATATGAATTTGTGTATACACTAGTGTTCGTGCATAGTCATGATGTTTAGTATGAAACTGCAAAAAATGCTATATTAGGTCATTAATCAATTTGGTTATACGCCCATTGTGGGTGTATACACATTTTTTTTATTTTTTATACTACAAAAAGATAAGATATACGTGTCGGTATTGAATGTGGGTATACATCATTGTATCGTTATCGAATTTGGGTATACACCCATTGTGGTGTATACCCATTTTGTTTTAATTTGAAACTTCCAAAAGCTACTCAATTGGGTAGCTACTATATTGGGTCATTTTTGGGTTTGTGGATACACTCATTATGTCGTTATTGAATTTGTGTTTACACCCATTGTTAGAGTATAGACATGATGTTTAGTTTGAAATAACAAAAGATACTATATTGGATCATTAATGAATTTTGGTATACACCCATTGCGGGTGCATATCCATTTTATTTATTTATACTACAAAATAAAATAAAAAAATAGGTGTCGCTATTGAATGTGGGGTATACACCCATTGTGTCGTTATTGAATTTAGGTATACACCCATTGTGATGAATACCAAATTTATTTTGATTTTTAACTTCCAAAAGCTACTATATTGGGTTGTTATTTGAGTTCGTGTATACACCCATTGTGTCATAATATGAATTTTTGTATACACCCATTGTGTCGTTGTTGGATTTGTGTATACAACCATTGTTGGTGTATAAACATGATATTTATTTTGAGACTACAGAAAATACTATAGTTGGTCACCAATGAATTTTGATACCACACATTATGGGCGTATACCCCTTTTGTTTATTTTTGATACTACAAAATATATTGTATTGCAGTGATTAATAAATTTGGGTATACACTCATTGTGTCAATTTTGAGTCTACACGCATTCATTGTGGGTGTATGCCGATTTCGTTTATTTTGATACTAAAAATCCTACATTGAGTCATTATTGAATGTGGGTATACACCCATTGTGTTGTTATAGAATTTGTGTATACCCGTTTTGTTTTAATTTAGAACTTCTAAAAGCTACTACATTGGGTCGTTTTTTGAGTTTGGGTATACACTCATTGTGTCATAACAAACACAATGGCTATATACTCATTGGATGAATGTTAATGTTGTATATAGAATCCCAATTCCAATACTGACAAATACATTTCAATGTGCTAGCATAACGGGTGTATCCCAATTTCAATAATGACACACTACATTATCATTGTAACGGCAAAATAAACAAATTAGGTATACACCCAGTTATATGAAAAATATTATGGATGTATACCCATTCAAACACCCCATTGTGTTAGTTCCGATTATGAAACAATGACATTGCCCCATGTACTAAAAATGGGTATACATCAACACATTAAAATGACATATAAATGGTTCTATATGTCAACACACCCTTAGAATTGGGAATACCTATTTCAAAACACGATACAATTTCTGTATTTCAAGATTAGAACACAAATGGGCATATGCCCAATTTCAAATAATGACCGAATACATTAGCTTTATATTAGCAAATTAAGATAAATGGGTATAAACCCAGTTCTATGAATATCAGTGTGTAGCTTCATCTCGATATGTAGGTTCTTTTTTTGCACTATTGCTTCATTTTGGATGTATACCTATTTTTCAAATGAAAGTCTTACATGCATTATTTCACAATGTAAACCACACACCTGTCCAAATATGTTGATTTTGCCTTCTTTGTTGTTCTTATGATCAAATTTAAACATGTATATACCTATTTTGTATAGTCCAACTCAATGATAAAAACAATCAAACCATACAAAATTCCTTTAATCGTCCAACATCCTGAACAAGAAAAGTACATAATAAAAAAAAATTACAAATCAATATTAAAAGTCAGGTATAATCCATCCATTTTATCAGTCTAATATAACAATTGATATTCACACTTCTATAAATTTTGAAATCTAACACACCTTGTCACTCGTCCTTACATTATATGTGTTCCACTTCCTGCTATCTTGCTACTCGGGTTCTAAACAACACTTAAAACACCCCAGGAGTCTAAGGATTATGAACTAAGATTCTCTTAAACTTGATCCCAATTAAGAAAGATCCATGTCTTATCAAAACCCGCCTTTTTTGTTAGACAATTCCGAATCAACAATTTCTACCACCAAGTTGCATTCTATAATGTAACATCCAAATAAGCATTGGAGATCTTAGAGAAGAAGATCATAGTAAGCATTTATTACTCTACTGTTAAACAATCTGTTACTTTAATTTGAATGACATCTCATACACTCTCTTAAGATGCTGTATAGATAGTTTGTTGCAACTTCCTCATTACGATCACATGAAAAAAATGCTTCAATAACAAAGCGCTCTATTTTGTAATTACACAAGCGTACAGTGAGAAAATTGAAAACCCTTTGCCTCTGGTAGCTTGAGAAGAACGTTCCAAGAAAACCGGTTCATTTCTCTTTCTCTTCGGCAATCTCCACATTTAGCTGCTAATTCAAAAACCCAACTGGAGGAAAAACACTTGTATGAGTATAACTTTTCGATTTTATATACTGAGGAGGTGCATTTCACATGAAGATACTAATAACATGGAATCTGAAATTCAGAATTGTAAAATCATGTCTTGCAAACAAAAAGTACAAGACTTATGCATAACAGTCTTTGAAACTTAGATGATTTGAAACTTCATAATAAAAACATAAGCAACAAATGTTGTTATTAAATTCAATATTTATCTCACCGCTTAAATTTGAACCTGATTCTGCTGTTAATATATCTTGAATCTCTTCTTGTTAAGCATCTCGCTAAAAACTTTCCATTTCGCCATTAATGGAGACAAATCTTTCTTCCTCTTCTAGATCTTTCTTTTCCGTAATACAAAAAAAAATGTGTATCGGCTTTGTAAATGGGATGTGTTGGTCTGATGGGTAGAGGAAAGAGATAATGAATAGGGATTATAGGAGAGAAGCCCGTCCATAACCAGAGGGAACAAGATTTCAACCCAATTTTGAATTTCAAAAATGAAGAGAGACAACGAGTCCGTCTTCCATACACAGCGTGTTCTGTATATGTACACTTGCATTAAAAAAAAGGATACGAAATTACCATACCCTTAGAAGTGACAAGATTTTGTGAGGCTCTAGGTAGATTTCGAATAAAGGTGCTTTTGGAACACTTTATTTTCGTCTTATTAAAATTACTATTTTGCCCTTTGACATTTATTGTATTTTTTGATTCCGGTCCATTTGTTTAATGTAGATTGTAGTCATGTATTAGTATAATATTTTGTTCCAAATGGACTGATGGGGGAACAGTGTTTCGGTATTTAGGGAAAACACGTGTCTAACATGCATTCAATTAAATATGTTTATTGCTAAAAAAAAACTTACCGTGCACAAATCGATGTGTTGTGTAGTCCCATCGGACTATTTGTTGTCGACCTGCTACTAGGCCCTTCTTGTTCGAACACTCCACCTCCATTGAAGCAAGAAAGAATTGAAGAAAGTGAAGAAGAAAAGTTTTAATTGTACAACCACGTATTAATTTTGCAAAAATATTTGAAGTTTTCATATAGCCTGAAGAACGGTTAACATGTCGAGCAGCAGGAAAAAGAGTGCGAATGGCAAAGGGTAAGGGTTTGGTTTCTAATTTTTTGCTTATTTTAGGGATTAACCCGATAGTGTTTTGTATGCCAGAAGAGGATTACCGAAAAGAAACGTTAGCAATGTTAGCCCCAAAAAACGGTTTCAGAACCATCAAATGCCGTTGAATACTATGCGTAAGTTTGGGGGTACCTGTAACTTAATTGTTGTTCATCTTATTACATAAGTTTGATATATATTTTAAATTCAACAATTGTGAAAATTAGGATATGTATGGCGCGCGAATTTAGTGAGAAGTACCCCCATGTGGTTTGGATTGGGATGCCACTGTGTTAGCGTATTATAAACTACCTGAAGATCGCAGGGCATTGTTCGAAAATGGTTATATCCTTTATAAACAACAAAAGTTTGATAAAGAAATGATGGAAGAAGAAGACGAGGAAGATGAGGAGGAGAGTGACACGGTATGGTTATTTTTGTTAATAAACTTTTAATTTGGTATTTGGGTACTAGACCAATTAATCACATTCGTCATGTTTTTAACAATTTTTTATTGGATTCCCATTTATTAGTAGTTTGTGCAAGTAAAAAACCATTTTTTTGCTTATTATATGAAAATATTATTGTTTACGAATTAGTACTTTTGTGGCTTTCTTTCTTTAGTGGTACTATGAAAATATCTTATATGATGTGGGCCACTTTACATATTTTGTCTGTTTTGTATTAAGTTAAATTTATATACCAATTTATGTATGGTTTGAAATTTTAAATGAATCATATGATTTGTCAATATTGTTTTCTAAATAATTGAATGATATAGGCTTGACTATGTTTTATAGTTTGTGAAAAGTAGATGACTAGTTGTATTGTTTCCATTTTAAAAATTAGACATTCTTCATTGGGAAAATTGGTTCTCTAATAGGGAATAAAAGTTCTTATTATATTTTGATTTGCAATAACACATAATTACACATTAAATTATAAATATAGCCTTGATTAAATTAATTTTTTTTTTATGTTACTAAATTTTTTGTTAAATGCAGAAGAAGCTTGTAACTAAGTTGTCTTTGAAAAAGATGCACAAGATCTCAAAGAGATTGATACCGGGGCAAAAAAGGAGGTAAGAGAGATAGGGTTTGGCACATTCGTCGATTTTCCAAAGACATATCTTAAAATTGAAGTATGTCAATTCATGGTTGAAGCTTTCGTCCCTAATAGCAGTACATTTAACCTTCAGGGGAGTTCACTTAATTTTTCGTATGTTGACGTAAATAGGGTGTTTGGTATACCTATGGATGGGCAGTCATCCCCGTTAAAAGGCGATAGTTGTGCTAGGGTTAGGGCCTTAGAGGAGGCTTTTAGGGGGCATTATGTTAAGGGAAACTCAGTTGATGTGTCATTCCTAGAGCGTAGGTTTTACGCTTGTAAAACCCACGGAGATTTGTTTAAGATATTGTTCATGTTGTATGTACTAGGTTTCTTCCTTTGTTCGCCTAATGTTCATGGAGTTGATGTCTTATTTTCATGCCCTTAAAGAGGTTGAACTGATTCCTAGATATAATTGGTCCCGCTTAGTGTATGACATTATTTGCAAAGGAATAAAAGAGTTTAGGTCGGAGACCCTTGATGTAAAATCAAAGTACTTTGTGGGTTGTGTTTATGTGTTACAGGTACGAATGATAAGTGTCGTGAGAATAATTCATATAATGAATTTTATCAGATATTATTTTGATGTAATGGATGTTATTTTGATACACGTCTAGGGTCTAATGTTTAGTTAAAAGGGATTAAGGTTTAATATTCCATATTAATTATTCAGATTTTACCATTACTAGTTATACAATCAGGGTTTACGGTTACAAATTTATGAAAACGGTGTTATAGTTGACTAATGACGATTACGGTACATATGTCCTAATTTGTTAATGAGAATATTAACAACATTCGATCATTATATAAACATAACTATATCATACAAACTAACAAATATAACAAACACAAATTATAAATGAATCAATGTAATAGATGAACTAACCATTTGAGGTCATTCTTTTTTATATAACTGCAATCGATACCCAACTCCTACACTTTAAAACACTACTTCCTTCAAGAGATACACCAACTTCGTATGTTTCTTCAAGCTTCAGCATTATCTTTCCCTTTTATAGCAAAAAATCTATCTCCCCAATTAATATTACAACTCATTGGTAGTTGAAATATTTAATAACCATTACACTTACTACCACCAACATTATCAACTTCGCTATCTTATTACCATTACTACGTTGGAGAAAAATGAATATAGGTCAAATATCAACTTAATAAATACAAACACAATTGACAAAAATTAATTATTCACTCTATCACTAAACAGTTACAAACCAAATATATATATATATATATATATATATATATATATATATATATATATATATATATATATATATATATATATATATATATATATATATAACACAATTACTATCCGGCATCATACTTAACGAAATTAAAATTATATGTGTGACGTATTAGTTTGCTTCTGCTATTTGACATTTTACTTTGTAATATAATAAACTTTATTATTTTCTTTTTATTTGAAAGGTGTCTTTTAATTTCCTTATCCTTAACCATTACTAAGTACATTTTTTCATAATTCTTTGCGAAAAATATTTTTCGTAACTAATATGAAATATTACAATACATCTCACTTTAAAAAAAATTAGGCTTGAATTGCATTCTCGTATATCTTACCAGATCTAAACCTAATTTAATCTAATTTCTAATTAGTTAGAAAAATTGAAAAAAAAGAAATATTAAATAAGCCTCCTTCAATTAACCCGGAAGCCCCATACATACCAAAAACACATTCTTCATAACATTTAATAATAAAAAATAATTCGGAAATAATTTTTAATTATCCAATCAATAAGAAGAAGACACGTGTAATATTTTGTAATTAAAACGTATCTTTGAACGTTGACTTTTGGAAACAAAAAATAACACTACATTGTGTTTTTTGAAAAAAATTTCTAACTGCAGCAGCCTTTTCACAAAACATGTGGAACAATTTTTCGATTAAAATATATTAAACAACACAATTCTTTTTTTTTTTTTTAATCGGAAAGCCACTATTTAGTGATTTGACAACTCACTGAAGTGAGTTAATGAACGCATGAGTGCGTGAATAGTGTACGCCGAAAGTGTTGCAGAAGGGCAACAGAGACAATTGGTTTCGTCTTAAAAAACTATTTTTTTTGCACGACTCTCCTTCCGCCACTTCATCAATATTCAGCCACTTGTCACCCATCCATACATGCGTACATACACGCTGTGTATTGAATAAATACCCAGAGACAACATCTGTACTAGATATGAGGTGTAAAAGATAAATAAGATTGTGTAAGAGATGGGACTTCTACCTTCTACCGTACTGGGTGAGAGAGAGAATTACAACTTAGTTGGAATTATTGTACTCATCTAGTTCAGCCTTTGTAAGTTCGATATACTGTTGTTTTTCACTAGGACACATCGACTTGTACTCGTCTGTAATGAATTTAGCGAGCTTGCCTTTTCGATCTGCAACTTTGAAATCATTTTTGATTTCGGAGGTTCTTTTTTTCCTATAAATGAATAACATAAGTTTAATAATACCAAAATGAAAAAAAAAAATATAGACAAAATGTACACAAAACTTACAAGTAAAACCATAAATCACAAGTGGCTTTCTTGATCTTGCCACTTTATTGATTATTTTCTTGATTGTCCGAGCCTCTGCAATATAAGGAATAGGTTTATATTTAAAAAATACATTATTTGCACTATCAGATCACTGCAATATACAAAAATTGCGCTACAGGCACCTACCTTATGAAATTGCACTATAGGGTCGCTGTAATATAGACAAATTGAGCTTTAAGATCCCTACATTATGAAATTGCACTATAGGGTCCTAGAAATATACATAAATTGCGCTTTAGGGTACCTACATTATGAAACTGCACTATAGGGTCCCTGTAATATACAAAAATTGCGCTAGAGGTACCTACATTAAGAAATTGCGCTATAGGGTCCTTGTAATATAAAGAAAAGGCGCAACAGGTCCCTACATTTATAAATTGCCCTAAAGGGTCCTTGTAATATACAACAATTGCGCTAGAGGTACCTACATTAAGAAATTGCGCTATATGGTCCTTGTAATATAAAGAAAAGGCGCAACAGGTCCCTACATTTATAAATTGCCCTAAAGGGTCCCTAAAATATACAACAATTGCGCAATAGGTCCCTAAATTATACAATACCACATAGGGCCACACAATAGGTCCCTTTTCATGCTAGTGTACCTAAATTACACAAATTTGCACACAATCTAGTTATATAATGATAAATTGCACTATCGAGCCATTGTAGTATGCTAACATTGAGCAATGCGTATCTACACTATGCAAACATTTCAGAAGTAGGCCCTATATTACGCAAATTTGCAGAAAAAATCACATTAAAGTCTTAATTAGATATCGGAGCGTTGTTTGTTAATATAGGGTTGTGTAATATAAAAAAATTGCGCTATAGGGTACCTACATTTCGAAATTGCACTATAGGGTCCTTGTAATATAAAGTAAATGCAATCAACAGGTCCCTACATTTATAAATTTCCCTAAAGGGTCCCTGTAATATACAACAATTGCGTAATAGGTCCCTAAATTATGCAATACCACTATTGGGCCACTGTAATATGCTAAAATTGCGCTACAGGTATCTACACTATGCTAAAATTATTATGTAGGCCCCTTTTCATGCCAAGTGTACCTAAATTACACAAATTTGCACAAGATTATGGTTATATAATGATAAATTGCACTATCGAGCCACTGTAGTATGCTAACATTGAGCAATGCGTATCTACACTATGCAAAATTTTTAAAAGTAGGCCCTATATTATGCAAATTTGCAGAAAATACCACATTAAAATGATAAGTTGAACAATAGGGCCACTGTATATGCTCAAATTCCGCTATGCTATCTACACTATGCAAAAATAACTATGTATATCAATTTATTTTCAAATTCTCAAGGACTAAATTCTTTGAGACAAGTATACAAACATCTTTGTGGTCCCAATTAACTTCACTATCATTGGTTATTAATCGGTCCCCCCACAAATTAAATCAATACACAATCACTACACAACAAACGTTAACCTAAGCTTCACAATAAAATAGTTTGTATCGAAAGAAGACCCATTTAGAACAAAGGTTGGGAAAGGTACTTACATTTTCTTCTTGCTTTGTTGACCTATTACACTGAAATTGTAAGCTTCTTCACTATCACTTTGTTGCTTTGGGTAATGCACTGTCTCAACCGATGCCTTCAACCAAGAACGGATCTTCACTCTCAACTACTTTGATGGAATTTGATACAGTAATGGATTTGGGTGCGATGGGTTTGGGTTCGACGGCTTCTTCCGTTCGGTGTCTTCTTCCCTTCGATGTTTCTTCTGGTCGATGGTGTTTAGGTTCGGGAAAATATAAAATATACATGAAGAATAACTTAAAATATCGTGAAACACCATTGTTGAAATCAAACTAGCAAGTTACAAAGCAATGGAATACTAGTTTGTTTAGTTTATGAAAAAAGAAATTAAAAAAAAATTAAATTTAGTTATACCGTATATATACATATGTAATACGGTAAAAAAAAATCAAAAAGTATAAATTACAAAAATACCGGGTCAAAATTGAAATATACAAAAATACTTAGTACTTTTGAATAAAAAATTATAATTTTATTAAAATATTGTATTAAGAAAAAGACAGATCACTGTTTACTTTATCAAAAGATAGACCTACTTTATCCGGCCATGACTTATTTACGAAAACAAGTTATCTACTTTATCATTTTATGGGTTCATAATTACACTTTAGTTCCTAAAAAAGTTAGTTCTGTAATTTAATAAAGAATTAAAAAAAATATTTATTGCATTGAAGCCTCTCCCAACTTAGTTAGGTTGGGCCTTAAAAAAGAAGAAAAAGGCTTATAATGATCTATATATAACCAGGCATTATAATATGAGATTTGAAAATACTTGAGCCTAAAAAAGTAGTTTTCTCATTAAAAAATTTATACTTTTATATATAAACTTACACCTAACAAATTTGGTCCTCTCGATCATCTCGGGGCCTAGGCGGTCGCCTTAGCAGCCTATACCTGTGGCCGGCCCTGGTTTATCTGTTAAATTCCACGTGACGCCTATGTGACGAGAGGAAAATCCGCCACACACGCACCACGTAGGCACCACTTGACACTTAATGGAGAAACTGACGACAGGTACTAATAGAATACACAAATTGAAACCTTAGATACTGATTTGTCATTTTTTAAACTTTAGACACCCAAAAGTTAAAATTTGAAATGCTGGATACCAAAGGGTGTATTTTCTCAACTATGAATAAGTATTGTGAATATGGATGACAATGGTTCTCCTTGTTTGCCAATATATCAAAAATCCTAACCATAAACATTTATTAGTTCTCTGTTCCATATAAGAATACCATTCAAGTAAAAAAAATTAAATTATAAAGTTATATTTTAATCTAAAAATTTATCACTATTAGAATCAAAATGATTAAAAAAAAGAATTTATCACTAAGAATTTATATTAAAAAAATTTGGGAAAAATAATAACATATACATGGAATAATCATGATATAATACACATGGAAAAATAAAACGACACATGCCAAAACTCAAATAACATATGGCAAATTCAACAACTGATTCTCCTTTTATATATTAGATATTATTTTATTAAAAACCATAATTTAATGGTTTTAACCATCTCTTATACTTTTCAAAACCATAACCACACCAATCTGTATCGTTTTTTGAACGGTTTTACATTTTTTTAACCATAATTAAACGATATATCTAAAAATATATATATAAAAAATAAGAGAAGACATATAAGAAAAATCTCCAAACAATATACAAAAATTTGTTAGTCTTTGTTTAAAATGGATATTTGTGATTTAATTGATTATTTATAGTATTTGGATTTTAGTCGTAGTAATTGAGTATAATATTTAACTAGACTATATAAGATATGAAAATATACGATAATCAACGGTTTTTGATTATTCGGTTTTAGTTTTATCTAAAATCATAACCTAACGGTTTTAACCATCATTTAAACTTTTCAAAACCATAACCTAACGGTTTGAACCACCGGTTACACTTTTTAAAACTACAACCTAATGGTTTCAACATAACATGGTTTAACCATGGTTATATAATCGTTTTTTATTCGGTTCAGTTTTAATCGATTTTGGTTTTTAACCGTAACAATTGTCATCCCTAATTGTGACCCACAAATTATGAGTTTTCAAAACTCGGTTTTTTTCCTAGCTAATATATAAAAGGAAGATCACTGCATGATCTTGCCATGTGTTAATTAACTTTTGTCATGTGTCATTTTACTTTGACATGTGTATTTTATTATTTTTATAACTATATCATGTATTTTATTATTTCTTTTCTCAAAGATTTTCAATATAATCTTTTTAAGATAATGTTTTTGATTAAAGTATCAATTTTTTTTTTGTATTTTTCCAGTTTGAATCGTGTTTCGGTGTATCGCACTGTATTAGAAACTAGTTAAAAATATAACGCCTGGTTGTTTAGTTTTTTCAACATTCAATTTAGGCTCGGGAGAATTTATAGGCCCAAATGAGCTATACTCATCTAGAAGCGGATTCAGATTATTTTCGAAGGGGGCAAAAAGTTAATAGAAATAGCTGGGTTCGAGATATTGTCCCAATTTTTTTAGGCTAGTTTATAGTTAAAAAAGGGTTAGGGGCGAAAAATATGTTTGTGGGGCGAAACTCCGTTTTTGTATTTGCTCTCATCAAGGGTACGGGCTTGTTTGAATTTGACTCGTTAATTAAACAAGTCAAATTCAAGTTTTAAATTTAAACTCGTTTACGAAATGAGCTGAACCCGGACTTGTACAAGATCAACTCATGAACACTTTAGTAAGGGTTCTTTAAGAGTTCGTTAGTAAGTTTGGTAGATATATTCATTTATAAATATCATTATATTTAATAAAAAAATCAAAATTATTTTGTATATGTAATTAATCGTAACTTTAATATTCTATATCTATTATGTAATCTTTTAGTCTAATTATGTAATTTATTATATATTAGTTTTACTTACCTTTATTTTAAATCACTGAAAATTCTAAAAAATAATAATATATATCATAGAAAAATAAACGAGTCTTAAAAGGGTCTCAAAAAAGACTCAAGCGAACCAAGTCGGGCCGAGTTCAAGGTTGGAAAAAAAGTAACGAGTCATGCCCATATTTAATATTAAATACTCGTTTCAAACTCAAACCAAACTCAAGCTTTCTAAAATATTACCAAACAAAATTCAAGATAGTTAAAGTTCGTCTCGGCTGGGTTCTTTTGCAAGCCTACCCACAAGGAGCCAATTTATTCATGTTGTGCAATTTTTTTGAGCTATTTCGTGTAACAACGAAAATAAATGGTAGAGCACATATTTTTGGATTGTCTATGTAATTAAAAATACTAGAACATATTAGTGTTACAACTAAATATAGAGGTAGCTTCACCTCTCTCGTTAAAAATCAGCAACCACTCCAAGAAATTGGATGTCTGGATGGCTGAGGTATTAAAGGATTTGAAAAAATCAAGTAGTAACTTTATATATCCTTTTGAGAGGATATGTATTCTAGCATGGCATATATGGAAGGATAGAAATGCCTGTATTTTTAACAATACAAAATTGGACCCTATGAACACTATAAGAAAAGCTGAGGTTACTTGGAAAGAACAGCTTGAATGCGCAGATAATAATATAAACAAAGAAAATGTGTGGGAAAAACAAACGGAAAATAAGAACAAGGCTGAGAAAGGTAAAAAAAACCCTTATGATGTTAATACTAAACTGAAGGGAATACAAACTCATCCCATTCAGGGGTGTAATATAACAGCTAGCTCTCAGTTACGAGATCAAAAGATAGCTAGTAAATGGATACCTCCCTCTAAAAACTCTATAAAAATTAATTGTGATGCATCGTATACTAAAAATGGTTCCAATATTGCGTGTGTTGCCAGGGATTATAAAGGACAAGTGCTTCGATGTCAAGGATGGAGAATTCATGCTGATAATAGCTTGGAGGCTGAAGGTTTAGGAGTTCTAAAAGCCTGTCTTTGGGCTAAGGAGCTCAATAACTTCCACTGTATAGTGGAAAACGATAATCTCACCCTCATGGAGCCTTTAATTAGCAATTTTCCTTTTTCTTCTCCTTGTATTGCGAATTTAGTTAGAAGTATTTATTTTATTTCCGAATTATGTAATCCATCCTTTTCTTTTGTTAAAAGAGATGGAAATAGATTAGCGGATTGTATTTGCAAAAATTTGCCTTTAGGTGAGTCTTATGACTTTTGTGCAAATCCCTTTCCAACTAGACTTGTTAAGTTGTTAAGCCTTGATTTGTCCCCTATGGGGATAGGCTAACTCTATTTGTAACTATGGTTTTTTAATATATAAGCGATTAGAACAAAAAAAAAAACTAAATATAGAGGCGAGTACCAAATCGACTTTTTCGGACTAGTTTCTCAAGTTTGAAAATGGTACTAAAGATAATGGGTAGCTAAAGTGTCCTGACATTTTCATGATTTTGGGTTAGAATATTTGGTAATGAAATATACTTTCGATGAGGTCAAGTGTAGGGACTGAAAACTGGTCAGGTCGGATCGGAAAAAGAGTTGTTCGTAATCTTTCAATTTTTTGTAAAACAGAAAAATCCAGTCTAATTCCAAATCCAAAAAGAAATCGAAATTCAAAATGAAATTCCAATTCCGAAACACCCAGATATTTTTGAAGTTTTTCTATTTTTTCAAATTTTAAGATTTTTTCAAAATTTTCATTTTCATGATATTCTGAATATGCAAAATATTAATTTTACAAGATTTGCTATATTATACTATTTTCATAAAATTTCAGAATTAAGTTATTTATAACTATATATCTACCAAACAAATCGTAGTAAAAAAACAATATTAATTCAATTTTCTATCTATAAAATTACACATTCAATTAATTTAAAAGTTAAATAAGAATAAGTGGAACTGCTAATATTGAGTTGGATGGATTTTTTGAATTTAGGGTTATATATATATATGAGTAATGATATATACAAGGGCGGACCCACCTTAGGCCCAGAGGGGGCTCAAGCCTCCCCTGAACTCGTAAATTTTAAAATATGTCAACGTAATTTTGACTCGAAAAATAATTAACTCTCACTGAAAATTTATGTAACACGTGCATGCAATAAAAGCATACAAGTTATTGTAGCTTAGTGGTTTATTTTCTTTACATATTAAAATTTATCTCAGATCTTAGCTTTTGCTTTATTATTTTTCACAAATATACATATAATGATTCGGAAATAAGTGTCAGATTGATTATTTTAGAGCTAAAGCGGTTTTCAATTAAAATTTTAATGTTTGCAACAAATATTAAAAATTATTTTGACATCCAAAATCATTTTAAGTGGTTTTTTTTTATAATCACCTAGCTAGTGCTTTTCCTAAAAGTGTTTGTAAAAGTATAGAGTATTATTACAAATCTAAAATCAATTCAAGAGATTATTTATAATGCAATCCCAAATGGGCTCTAAGTTTAATTTAAAATAAGAATAAGACTCAACTTTATTCTTATACTTTAACATTGAAAATAAAACTTTGTTCTTTAATATACTAGATTTAAGTTAAAATTTGTCAATTTTTATAAGATCGATTTATTAAATATGCAATTCTTTTATACCGGTCTCTGCTTTGAGTTTAATGATAGCATTATTTAGTGTTGGTCTACATAGTCTATGGTTAACTAGGAACATGTAAGCTCATCAATAAAGAGACGAGCAACATAATGGTGTTGAATTTTTATATGTGTATTTTGACATTATTAATTATATGTTTGTTTATCTTTTTTTTACCTTAAATTTTTTTGAAAAGCGTTAACCCCTAAATTTTTATATATTTCAAGCCCTCCTCGATTTAACTTCTGGATCCGCCCCTGGATATATACCATCCAAATTCATACCACCCAATAACGTGGCGTGAATTTCTTGGTTACACATCTTTAATCAAATCAAAAAAATAAATTCATTTACAATTTGTAACCTACCAATTCACGCTACGTCATTGGGTGGTATATATCATTACTCATATATATATATATATATATATATATATATATTAATTTGATGTATGTTTAATGTAAGTGTATCATATATAACTATCTTTTCTCTCTCTCTCTCTCTCTCAAGCTATGAAAGTCTTCCATGGCGAATAACAACACTTTCTTCACCAAAAATTAACTCACTTAAATTTCATCTTTTAAAAAAGCTTATTCTTCGTTTTTCCCTACGTTTATGTTATGTAATATGTCCTTGTTCTGTTTCTTATGCTTCTTTTGTATTTCTTCTGCTTAGTTTGTCAATATTTCTTATCTACTCACATGCAATGCAGTTGCAGCACTAGTATCTCAATGGTGGACTATTTCATTGAAGAATATTATAATGCATGGCCATCAATCTTCTTTTTAATCACATGTAGAGTGATCTGAAGCGTGTTATGAATTCTATTGGTCTTGTTGATCACCTTTACAATGGTGATAGAGGATGAAAGGGAAATCTTGTTACTTGTATTGTTCAATTGCTTCTCACTAATCTGGCTCAGCAAAATTTTGTACTTCGCATTTGTTTATTATATGTTCTACCATAGAATTCGACTTCTGTGGATTTCATGTCATGAACTTGGTGTGCCATGTTGCTTTCCTGCCATTCCAATGTTAATTCCAAGGTTAGTAGCTTCTTCTTATTTTTGCTTCTTTTCCATACTATAATCTGGCGTTCATTCCCCCAAGGATTATGCACAAAACCCCCACTCTTTGTTTTATGGGAATTACGAATGTTGGCACTTGGCTCACATGCAATACGTTTCCTGTTCGGGGAACACTTCGTTAAACTTATTTCTTACGATATGCGTGATGCTTATATTGGGTGATTTAATTAAAAAGGCCCAACCCATAGTGCTACTTATAATATAAGGCCTAAAGGGATTGATAGTTAGCCATGATCTAACCGAGCATTGTTATTTACTAATTTGCCATCTAAAACGTTTCTCTCTCCTGCAGCAAAGGTCCATTCAACTGTCTGTTACACACAATCTCATTTATTATTTTTGAATTAAAGTTGTTTCCCTCTCTCCTTATTGATAGGGATGTAATTGCTTTTCAGTCCTTGTACACAATAGAATTCTCTGTTCATCTTCTCCATTACACGATACCTCATCCATAACAACTAAACGAGTTCACTCGGAACACCAACAAAAATTGTATAAACCACACTCCGACGAACCAAAAAAACACTGGGAAAGTGTTGTTGGCGGTTGAAATGAGCATATTTTCCGCTCTCCTTAAGGTAACTGGTTTAAGTGCTTTTAGTCCTTATAAACTGTATAAGCATCATCTGTTCATCTTCATCATTCCCTCTCTCAGAGTTCTCTCTCTTGCTTGGTTAACAAGAATAAAAAACAATTCTCTTCCTCTACAAATCTAATCTTTCTCCCGAACTAAAGACCAACGCTGCATTTCACTTGAAGAAGCCTCCGCCCTCTCGAAGATGCCCTGCTGCACAATCCGGCGCTGTATTGTACAATCAGCCTCATTCTCTATTTTGCACAATCAAAGACCCTCTCCTACATTATTAACCCACCACCGCCAGGCCCACCACCATCTCCAAATGAACCCTTTTCACCATATCCTCTCAACATCTCATGAAAGGCCTACAATGGCCACAAAGTTTGAATCTTTCACCATCTACAACCCTATTCACCTTCCACCACCATAGAAAACCCAACTCGTCACTGGTCACGAAATCCGAATTTGGTGGTGGTCGTTATGGCCAAAAGAAAATCGGATCTAAGATTCGAGAGCTTATATATGCAGATGGGTAATTATTTAAATTTCAAACTATTTCTTTGGTAATTACATCTTAGTATTGAATGTTATATACTGGAAAATGTTCTCTTTTCAATTTTTTTTAAAGTAATGTATAATACACAATGTGTAACAGATGTGATAAGTTCATTCTTCTAAAGATATTCTAATTGATCAATTGCTTATGTTTTTGAAGGGTGCTCCTGATAGTTGGGGATGAGGGAATGCACACGGTTAATATTTGTGCACTAGGAGAGGCTGTTTCATAGAGCTAAAGAGGAGATGGAGAACCTGGTGCTGCTATAACTGAATGAAGGCTATACTTTTTCAGATTTTAGATGTGGTTAAATAGATAATTCTTGTTACCTTTACTGAAATAGTCTTGTTAATGTATGCATCTTCAATGAGCACGAATTGGTTTTTTTCTTCACTGTGTTGTTATATTATTTACAGATCTGGTTTACATAATTTTTACAATTTTTGTTTATTCTTTAATAGAAATGGGCTAATATGAGAAGTGGGTTTGTTGTTGAATCAGCTGAGACCCAGAATTAACATATTACTGCTGAGAGTTACTCTAATCGCAATGGTATTTATGTTACTAGTCATGGAGATAATAATAGTGATTAGAAGAAAGAAGAAGAACTGTTGATGCGTTCGAACCATAAATCTTCGCTGTCTTCGGTAAGCTTTATCAAATTCTATGAATTTATTTATCCAAGATTATGGCTAGTGATCAAACATAAATATTGGTAAATTTTTTCCAGCATTACAAGCAAAAACTGTATACAGATGGGAATATTCAGCTGTCTGATGGATTAGCTCTAAAATCGATCCAAATAAAATGTCTTTCTGCAAAAGCATCAAACGGCATTTGGAGGAAGCTATTGGGAGTTGGCTTGTATTACAGCTCCTTCTGTTCCATCTGTTCATTGGAGAATCAGAATGATTCTCCAAAGAGTAATAACAATGGATCTCCTGTTTTAGTGCACGAATCTTATGGTACTGTAGCGGATAGTCGACATATTCCTGTTTCGAAGGCCTTTATTGCTAATAGGAAACTGAGCGTCAAGCATTAATATGATTGGGATATTGGTGCCTGATTTTGAAGAGTCGTTAAGTCTACCATGAAGAATGATTTTGATGATGACAAGAGGGATCTTTTTGTCTCTGATACAGAAGATTGTAAGGATACTGATGATGATAATAATACGTTAAATGTGCAAGTATAGGGATTTTGCAGTATAGTCCCTGCAAATTTGTAATATAATCTGAAAATAATCGAGATAAATATTCGCGCTAATGCAATCAAATGTGGAGGATGTATAATTTTTGTAGTTCCCCTGTACTAGTGAATATGTTTAAAATTTTAAGAAAAATTATCCTTCATTTTTTTTGTTCGAAACGCACAATTATCCTTCAAAATATGAGAACTAGTTTTAGTGATGACAAATTAAGCTGATGGTACCAGAAATATGAGAATTAAACCAATGTTGTATATCCAAAAGGGACCTGTTTTGCAATTAACACAAATAAATATAAGTGCGTATAACATGGCTAATGGGTATATCAATGTGTATAACCTAAGAACCCAATGAGTTGTTCTTCAATTTGTGTATAATACCCAATTCATAATCAGTGAGTTGTACTTGTTTCATATTGGGTATATACCCTAACGTAGTAACCCCCCAAATTGGGTATATGACCAGATTTATTTTGAATATATAAATTTGGTATATACCCTAATACTATACAATAACCATCTAATATGCAATTGATATGTAACTTTGGCAAAAACCGATTCTATATAACTTTGGTATCCTTGTTTGTAATCATTTTCATACACAATTAGTGTGATTGGGCATATACCAATTATCAAAATTGGGTTATGTTGCTATTAAGTTGTAACTTGGGTATACACCCATTGTATATAACAATCGACAATACGTAAGTTCAAATTGGGTAAACCCCCCAGTGTTTACGTTTTAGAGTTAGGGGTTAGGTTTTTAGAATCACTGGGTAAGGTTTTATGGTTTAGGGTATACACCCATATGTATTTGTGTGTCAGTCACATTTCAATTAATCGATACAGTAATACGCAATGGAAATGGGTGAACACCAAATAGGTTTTTATGATTTTATGGTTTAGGTTATGCACCCAATAATGTTTTCATACATACGTGTATACACAATAAAATGGAAAAAGACATGATTTAGATGCACTACATAGGGTAACTAATAGATATGATAATTGCTATTTACTCATTTGATATATACCATAGGTGGTTATAAGAGGTGCTTATTTTACAAGATGTGTTTATAAGATACACTTACTTGGGTGTGTACCCATTGGGGGTACGTACAATATAATTTATCAACTCGAAATGTAATAGTAGATGTACCAATTATGTTCGTATACACCAATTGTGAAACATATGGTAGAAATACACTACTAATGGATAACTACTAGATGCGGTACTTGGTGTTTACCCATTTGGGTATATACCAGAGGTGGTTAAAAGAGATGGTTATAAGATACACCCATTCGCGTATAATATCCATTGGGGTACTTACAATATACTATAACAGTGCGTCCTGTAGTATAGGTATATTCTTATTATATATGTATATACTTATTGTGAAACACATGATTGAGATGCACTACTAATGGGTAACTACTAGATGTGATACTTGGTTTTACTCATTTGATATATACCAGAGGTGGTTATTAGAGGTTTTTATTTCACAAGAAGTGGTTTTAGGATACACCTATTTGGGTGTATACCCATTGCGGGTATGTACAATATAATATATCAATACGAACTGTAATAGTGGGTATATACAATTATGTTCGTATATAACAATTGTGAAACATATGGTTGAGATACACTACTAATTGATAACTACTAGATGTGGTACTTGGTGTGCGTCATCCCAAGCAAACACCTATGGGCGTAAAACCAAATGGAGAATGTTGGATATGAAACAGTTGTTTCAACCCAAGCAAAGTCCTCTGGGCATACACCCAAATGAAGATGGCACAGCTGAAGGAAGTTTCTAACGTGAATGTGCGTAAGCCCAAGCCAAAACCTCTGGGCATAAACCCAAATGAAGAAGGTTGTAAGTGAAACAGTTGTTTTACATGATTCGTCTAACAAAAAGTTTGCGTATCTAGTTTGATTAAAATAATCGTTGCGGCTTATTAGTTGTATGGTACATATGAAGGAAGGTTCTATGGGCATACACCCAGAAGAAGAAGTTTCGTTACGTAGGTCAATTACAAAAAAACTTATTACTTCTATTAGGCATACACCTAAATGAAGAAGTTTCATTATGTAGGTCAATTACAATATAAGTAGTTGCTTATTAGTTCTATTTGGCATACACCCAAAAAGGTAGATGGCAAAGATGAAGGACGGTTCTAACGTGACTGGGCGTCAACCCCAGCAAGGTCCTATGGGCATACACCCAAAGGAAGAAGTTTCGCTAGGAATCTCAATTAGAAAACACATAACGTCTTATTATGTGTATTGGGCGTAAACACAAATAAAGGTGTTACGGTTGAATGAATGTTTATACGTTAGTGTGCGTCATCCCAAACAAACACCTCTGGGCGTAAACCCAATGTGAGAAGGTTGGATATGAAACAATTGTTTCAACCCAAGCAAAGTCCTATGGGCATACACCCAAAGGGAGGCGTTTCATTACGTAGGTCAATTACAATATAATAGTGGCTTATTAGTTCTATTGGGCATACACCCAAATGAAGATGGCACAGATGAAGGACGTTTCTAACATGACTATGGTACATATGAAGGAAGGTTCTAACGTGATTGGGCATCCACCCAAGCAAGGTCCTCTAGGCATACACCCAAAGGATGCAGTTTCATTACGTAGGTCAATTAAAAATAATAATGGCTTATTAGATCTATTGGGCATACACGCAAATAAGGGTTCTAACATGGTTGGGCATCAACACAAGCCAACACAAAGGTAGTTATTTATTACAATTACAAAACACGTAACGGCTTATTATGTGTAGTGGTCATACACACATGAAGGTGTTACGGTTGAATGAATGTTTTTACGTTAGGGTGCGTCATCCAAAGAAAACACCTATGGGCATACACCCAAAGGGGGGCGTTTCATTACGTAAGTCAATTACAATATAATAGTGGCTTATTAGTTCTATTGGGCATACACCCAAATGAAGATGGCCCAGCTGAAGGAAGAATCTAACATGACGATGGTACATATGAAGGAAGGTTCTAACTTGATTGGGCGCCCACCCAAGAAAGTCCTCTGGGCATACACCCAAAGGAAGAAGTTTCATTACGTAGGTAAAGTAAAAATAATAATGGCTTATTAGATCTGTTGGGCATACACCCAAATGAGGGTTCTAACATGGTTGGGCGTCAACCAAAGCCAACACAAAGGTAGAAGTTTCTTAATGTATTACAATTACAAAACACGTAACGGCTTATTATGTGTAGTGGTCATACACACACATGAAGGTGTTACGGTTGAATGAATCTTTTTACGTTAGTGTGCGTCATCCCAAGCAAACACCTATGGGGGTAAACCCAAATGGAGAAGATTGGATATGAAAAAGTTGTTTCAACCCAAGCAAAGACCTCTGGGCATACACCCAAAGGGGGGCGTTTCATTACGTAGGTCGATTACAATATAATAGTTGCTTATTAGTTCTATTGGGCATACACCCACATGAAGATGGCACAGCTGAAGGAAGTTCCTAACGTGAATGTGCGTAAGCCCAAGCCAAAACCTCTGGGCATAAACCCAAATGAAGTAGGTTGTAAGTGAAACAGTTGTTTTACATGATTCGTCTAACAAAAAGTTTGCATATCTAGTTTGACTAAAATAATCGTTGCGGCTTATTAGTTGTATGGTACATATGAAGGAAGGTTCTATGGGCCTACACCCAAAAGAAGAAGTTTCATTACGTAGGTCAATTACAAAAAAACTTATTAGTTCTATTGGGCATACACCCAAATGAAGATAGTACAGATGAATGAGTGTTCTAACATAGTTGGGCGTCAACCCAAGACAACCCAAAGAAAGAAGTTTCGTTATGTAGTACAATTACAAAACACGTAACGACTTATTATGTGTATTGTTCATACACACACTTGTTTCAACCCAAGCAAATTCATCTGGGCATACACCCAAAAGAAGAAGTTTCGTTCAAAAGGCAATTACAATATACGTAGTGGGTTTATTAGTTATACTGTGCATACACCCAAAATGAAGACGTCACAAATGAAGGAAGTTTTTAATGTGACTATGGTACATATGAAGGAAGGTTCTAACTTGATTGGACGTCCACCCAAGAAAATTCCAATGGGCATATACCCAAAGGAAGAAATTTCATTATGTAGGTGAACTATAAATAATAATGGCTTATTAAATCTATTGGGCATACACCCAAATGAGGGTTCTAACATGGTTGGGCGTCAACCCAAGCCAACCCAAAGGTAGAAGTTTCGTTATGTAGTAGAATTACAAAACACATAACTGCTTATTATGTGTAGTGGTCATACACACATGAAGGTGTTACGGTTGAATGAATGTTTTTACGTTAGTGTGCGTCATCCAAAGAAAACACCTCTGGGCGTACACCAATCGGTTATATACATGACCCTGACAACCGTTTCTTTGCCTATAACAATATGATATTTACGAACAATAGTACATTGCATATAACAATATTATATTTACGAACACTAGTACATTGGCAAGATGTATAACAAACTGAGAAAATGAAAACAAGCTAGGTGTATACTAATGTTATTGAACTTGATTCTACACATGCAGTGGATCAGTACGTTTAGATGAATTTGGCAATACACCCAATGTGTCATTACAAAATTTGTGTATACACCCGGTGTGGTGTATTCTTATTTTTGTGTATTTTCGATAATAGAAACATATACTACATAGGATCGCTATTGAATTTGGGTATACACCCATTGTCGGTGTCTATCCATGAATGTTTAGTTTGAAAATGCCAAAAGATAATACATTGGATCATTATTGAGTTTGACCATTGTGTCAGTAGTGGGCCGGTAGATCTATTTTGTTCTTCTTTTATACTTCGAGGATACTATATTAGATGACTAATGGATTTGGGTATACTCTCATATAGTAATTATTGAGTTTGGGAATACACCCATTGTTGGTATACACCAGTTTTGTTTATTTTTATAATACGAAACGATCATTATTGAGTCGTTATTGAATTTAGGTATAAACTTAATTTGTCATTCTTTAAGTTGGTTACACCCATTCTTTGGGTATACACCAATTGTTTGAGTTTAGGTATAAACTCGTTGGGTCATTAATAAATTTGGGTATACATCCAACCATACATAAGGTCATTTGTGGGAAGGATGATCTTGATGGGCGAATGCCTAAACATTTCGAATCGGTGTATACACAAAGGTAGTTGATGGGCGTATGCCCAAATGGGTAAACACCAAGTACCATATCTAGTAGTTATCCATTAGTAGTGTATCTCAACCATATGTTTCACAATTGGTATATACAAAACATAATTGGTATATACCTACTATTACATTTTGTATTGATATACCCAATGTGTGTATACCCAAATTAACCAATTGAATATCTTTGTAGTAGCAAATGAAACAAAATGGCTATACACCCAGGGTTTAAGGGGCTACTTATTGGTGTATAACCGTTCCAAACACCCCCTGTGGATTATTAAAGCATTAACCCTAAAAGCCTAAGTTGTTGGGTATATACCAACACTACATAATGTCAAAAAACGGAAAAAAATGATCTTGATGGGCGACCAAGAAATAACTCGGTCATTATAGGTGACAAACCAGGTGTGCATCCACTCAAAATGTTAAACTAGTAGTTTCGAATGGGTGTACACTAAAACATAGTCAATGGTCGTATGCCAAACAATACATAAGGTCATTTGCGGAAAATATGATCTTGATGGGTGTATGCCCAACCATTTAAAATGGTTTAATACCCAAAGGTAGTCGATAGGCATATGACCAACCATACTGAAGGTCACTTCCGGTGAAAGACGATCTTAATGGGCGTATGCCTATCAACTATGTTTGGGTATATACCTATTCAAAATGGTTAAAGAGATATAGATATATAAACTATAGTATATACTCGTCAAAATATATGTGTATATTATCAAATTCATCCAACTATATTTACAAAAAAAATTATTTGGAACAATCAAGTACTCAATTTTCAATACACATATCCAATCCCCTAAATTAACAAAATCTTCCTCGATAAAAAATCTGTCTTTTCGTCATCTGATGCATAACCTCTCTTCTCCCCCGCCATGACCTGAAAAATCAAATACGAGATACCAACAAAATAAATAACTCGTCCTAATTTAAACAATTGCCTATAAAACGATTGATAATTCCAACCTTTAGATAAGGTCTTGATAATTCCTATGCCCCTCTTTTACAGCGTCATCTTCTGTCATTTCCGCTACATTTTACTTTTCGACACTCACAACAACCTAATCACTACAACACACAGTTAATAAATACTCAATTCATATACAACTATACTCGCAACAGGGGTATATATGCTTAAATCAGATAACACAAAGGACCAATGGTGCAATTACTCTAAAAATTATGATTCAACAGCAATATAATTACCTGAGAAGTTGAAACATTAAGAAGATTGTGTTTTCCCCTTGTAACAGTGTATAAACCAAGACCTGGCCTTTTACCCTCATGCCATCTTCTGAGCTTGGCTTATGCTACTGGCCCAACTAATGAGACTGCAAGTTTTGTCAATTTAAGACTCAGCTAGTCATTATTAAAAAAATAAAAAGTAATTACTAACCTCTCATTGATAATTTGCAAATATTGATAATTTCTTCTCTTGATTATAAAGACTTTTCTGAAGATCATTCAGTAATGTATCAACTACAGAAGTAATAACCTTGAAAAGCAGTAACAAGTCATATAATAAAGTACAAGCAAAAAAGTTTATATAACAGAACATGTATAAGCAAGATGTATATATAACAGATGATGTGTAAGAACCTGTTATCCTCATAAGTCCGACGAAATGTTCCTAATACAATTGAAGAAACTCCTTTTAGATAAAGTTTTATTGTATAAGAAGTTTGGGATAAAGGGGGTTTAATATTAAATTTTCAAAAATAAAGGACCTAAGTGCAATTTCAGTGGTGATATATTGATATTCGCTTCATCACCATCCACAACCATCTCTTCCTCATTTTTGCAATAAAATTTCATCATGTACTACCGTTTCCTTGTGCAATAAAAAGTATTTGATTCGCATAAAAGTCGCTACGAAGCAGGAAATCAAAACCTAAGCATGGAATGATTAATTGTTGAAGATGGGTATATAACCTATATAATAGAGAATCTGTATTTACCTGTCTTCAAGGGTAACAGATTGTTCCTGTTAAGGTAGTTGATGAAGATGTGTTGGGATTCGAGAGGGAAGAATTTGAATCGAAATTTGAAATTAAAAGGTTTAATAATCAATTCACTAAAGTAGTAGTTTTCATCGCATTTAGACTTTCTAATGCTTCTTCCTTCAATGATTTCTTAGCTCTATTTGACCTAAATTTCTAATCCTGAAACAATAAAAATGCATTTTAATCAGTTTTCCTATCTAATTGTTGTCGAATTTGAAGAAAATTTTACCAGTTCTTTAGCACGTTTAGCACGGCGGCGAAGGGAGTGGAAGAGGAAGACGGAGATAGCACCTCTGAGGAGGAGACTGGTTGAAATTTGGAGAAGAGTGGGGTCATTTGTGGTGGCGAAAATGGAGGAAATTGAAGAAGGGAGTTCAACTGGACCACCAATATCACCACCACCTTCTTCAAGTGGTGGTTCCACCGTGGTTAAGTCTTCCTGGACTTGGGCCAGCCATGGATGTTCCGATTGGTTGTGGGCTGAGACAGTAATGGATTTGGGATTGTGGAAAGAGACGGAAATGGGAGAAAGAAAGAGAGGAGGATTTGGTGGGATGTGAGAGAGCAAATGAGGGAAGTAACAATGAATTGTTGTGATGTTAAGAGAGTAGTGTAAGTAGCATTGATGAGGATGACAATGATGGGACATAAATTTCTGTTAGAAAAACTTTACATTAAATGTTTAGCAGCCGTGTGAACATGAGCTCAAACCCCACTTAGTTACAATAGGCTTTACAAAGTAATAAAAGGTCTTATACAGAAGTTATTTCTAACCAGGCCTATTAGAGTACAAGAGTTGTTAGTTGGGCCTAATATTGTAATTTTATATATATATATATATATATATATATATATATATATATATATATATATATATATATATATATATATATATATATATATATATATATATATATATATATATATATACATATTACAATGAACACGCGGTTGACTTCAACTCTTTGGCATTTTCTCTTACTTAACCTTCATCTCATTTCCACGGCTACTTAAAATAACTATGATCTCCCCTTAGCAAAAATAAAATAAAACTCTTAATATATTTTTGGGTTATCTTTGTGACTTGTCCACCAAAATTTTTGCAGTCAAAGAAATAAATGATGACTTCGTTTTTATTGCAAAAGATATCTCATCTCATATCTTTCCCCTAGGGATTTTTTGCAAGGCTGTATTCGACTCTTGGGAGATAAGATGTAGAATACTTTTTGAAAAATTAGTTGATAATGTTTTTAAATCACGCTGGAGGAGGAAAGAAGAGGCCGGTCGACTTTGGTTCCTCCGTCCTTCCCTCCCACAAACTATGCATGTCTGGTGGTGGTTAGGGTGTGATAAAGTAACGCTATAAAATACAAGAACTAACACCCTGGTCTACTACGATAAACTCACCATAAACGTACGGGTCATTTGCAAGTAATGTATAAGTAAAAACAGATATTGATCTCAGGGACTGCGAAGGTTAGTCATGACTAATGCAATTATAAAGTGCAATAAAAGAAGTTAGAAGAATACTCTCTCCATTCCTAAACGGTTGTCACTTATACTAAAAATAGTTGTTTCAATAAGGTTGTCACTTTAGAAAATCAAGACACTTTTTTTCTTTATGCCATTTTTACCCCTAATTAAATATTATAATATATGTTCCCAATAAATATTCAAGATATCAAGTCACTTTATGGTGGACACTTTAGTACTCACATGGATAATAAATGACATTTCTTAGTTTGTGTGCAAAAGAAAATGTGAGAACCTTTTTGGAATAGGGGGATTAATACGCTTAACGACTCTAAAATATTTGTTAGATTATCAAGACTCTAATAATTAAATACTTAAACAAAAGACTAGAAAATAAATAAGAAGAGAGAAGTAGTATGAGAGTTTAGCTCGAGAAAACCCGACTAGCCTTGCGCTATACTTATTATCTAAGAGAGAAATGTGTGACATACAATATCCACGAGTCTGTATTCTTTCTAACCCCCTTCCAGGTGGACTTAGGAGGCAACCTAACAATTACCTGGTGACTTATGTAAGGGGACCCTACACAATGATTGGTGATTAATCTCAAACCCTAGAGACTATCTAGTTAGGCAAGCCCGTTAGGATAACTACCACTAACTAGATATTTTTGTGGTGTTCAATAGTTGAACACCCCTTTATGGTGACCGTCCACTATTATGGTATTCCTATACGTTGTACACCGCAAGAACTACAGACATTAAATCAAAGCACATAAAAACAAAGTTATCATTACTAATTTTAATTAAATGCAAAAGGACAACCCAAATTAAACTAGATACAAAACAAGGCTAGGGTTCATACCCATATGCTATTCTCAAGCTATATAAATTAGTTCATACTAGAGAAAGAAAGAAATTAAATTATAAACAGGAAGGATTGGAATGACATGAACAACTTCCAATCCCTTCTTCTCTTCTTGTTACTTGCTCTTGATAATTTCTTGATGAAATATTGATTAAGGACTGGGAAAGGATGATTATTATAAGGTAAGAGTATATATATATATATATATATATATATATATATATATATATATATATATATATTGGTGGGGCCTAGGGTGTGATAAAATAAGATATAAATTAAGTGCAAAAACACCCTAGAACTACACGGTTCTGCAAGTATACAGATCGTATGCAAGTTTTAGATTTAGATTCGTTCCGCAGAGACTACGAAGGTTAGAAAAATCTTATGCAAATACCACGTGCAAATAAAGTAAAGATAGAACAACTAAACGCAAATAAAAGTAAAGACAAATAGAGAGATGGGTTGATAAATAATTAATTAAACTAAAACTAAGAATTAAAGACAAAAAATTAAAGATGAAAGAGAAGTGATATGAGAATATAGCTTAAGTTATTAGCATGTAATCCCCACTAGTTTTGCCGTTCTAAACATGTAAGGGTGAATTATGTAGTATTTCCCTAATCGGTCCCAATTCGCTATCGGTAGTTTAAAATAGGATTTACCTGTGTCAATAAGGCTTCCTAAGCAAACTTTTCCTGTAATTGGTAAATAGTCACAAGAACTAAACCATAGTGATTATCTAGCTAGGTTGGGTTGTCAGATCAAACCTAATACTAGACGTTATGTGCTAAACATGCAATTAAACACCGTTGTCAATGGTATCCTAATTACTAGATGGTAATTCTAATGGCGGCCGTCCACAAGAACACAGAATATAAATCCAAACACCTAAACAGAGAATAAAAACTATAATTTTATTTAAAACATTAAATTCCCAAATTAGATAGATGTCAATCAAAACTAGGGTTCATACATTAATGCTAAAACTCAAGCTAAAGAAATTTAGTTCATGAAAGAAAAGAAAGGAATTACAAATCTAAAGGTAGAAGAAGACATTGTTGATGACAGCTCCTTCCAGACTTCTCTCTTGTGTTGTAAGCTTCCTCTTGGTTTAAGGTTTCACCAAGGATGATTTAAGAGTGTTAAGAGGCTGTATTTATAGTGTCTAGGTTGACCTAAGTCGTTTATTTAGAGATAAGTTAAGTAATGGACTCCTAGCCCAACTCAAACTCGTAAGGAAATAAAGATAAACACTGCTGGACCGTTTTGAGCGTATCTTCTTCGTTATTGGTCGGATTGAGCTCCATAAGATACCAAAAGAATCGCAACAGAATTATCTTGACCCTAAAGAAGGAAATTACCAAATTCGGCCTATTTCTTAGGTAAAAACGCATATCTTTGGACGTGTATGCAGAATCCCAGATTTAGGCAGCTTTTCCTTTTCCATCTTTTTAGCATTTGTTTCCTTATCTCCAATTTCCATGCAAATCTCTTTCCATAAGTTGTAGTCTTTGACTTGGACTCTAATTAAGCTCCATAATTATCTTTAAAGCTACACACTAAATAAACAATTAAACCCAATATGCTCTAAAAATAATAATTCTACAAATCAAGACCCACAATAGGAAAGTGCACTGAATTAAGCTAAAATCAACCTATAAACTAATAAATATGCCTAAAATGATGTCTCATGAATATATTTTATTATCACAAATGAGGAGACATCATATATATATATATATATATATATATATATATATATATATATATAGGCCCTTGGTCGAAATTTGGAGTGTTTCCCAAGTTAAGGAGTTGAAATCTTACCAAAATTCGTATTCCAAAATTGTAGGACTGGATAAACCCTTGCAAATTGATTTGGTCATATATCCTTTGAAACTTATCGTAATTTAATGTATATTATATGGAAATAACCGCAATTCAAAGATATATCTTTCAGAAAAGGGCGTAACCGATTTTCTGCAGCATTACAATTAGTGGTTCCAACATGGCAGATTCTTTACTTTCCAAATATATCCAACTTTTCCTTTTTAATTATGACTAAGGGTTTCTTTGCTTTAAGTCACTTATTATCATTATCTCAAGGTGCAATAACTTCCAATACCTAAGTTCTACACAAATAACACACAAATTACGCGCATAAGCTCATAAAATAACAAAACACCTAAAACTAGACAATAAAGAGTAAATCATGAATAACTGGGGAAAAATCTCGAAATTTTGTACTAAACACCAATAAAATGATGTCTCATGGCTAGATTATTCTATCACATAAATGGAGACATCAAGACCGTCAACTCAAAGTTGTGTCTCCCCGATCCAATAAATATAAGAACAGTAGAGTAGTCAACAATAAATATAGAAGATGAAGAAGAAGAATAGAAAACAATATATGATCCCTGAACAAAATATCTAAAAAAATATCATGTAGTAATGTCAAAGAAATAATGCACATACACACTTAATATAAACATAATCAACAATCCATAAAGTCAAGTCCAGATTAACTTTGCAATTCCAGAATGAGATGTTTTAACTTAGTTCGTGTTTGACGGCTATAGGGTGATCATAGGTCCTAAAAAAGTATCCAATGTTCCACCTAACTATGCCCTAATTATTTCATTGTTCCTCCACCAAGTAGTCAGAAATCCTAAGGTCTTTACGGTAATGTTAGCTTAGGGACGACATGATATATATTTGGGTAATGAAAAGTGTTCTTTTGCCTCTCTTCTCACGTCCCATCATCGAATCGCCCTAGCGATTGAGTTTCAATCGAAGATGTTCTCACTCAACCCGGTTTTGATGCTCTGATTTACATCCCCAAATAACCCAATAAAACCTTTCACTATGATGATTATAACACAATTTCCACTTTGCCGGTGCAGATCATATTCAATCTTTATCATATATTATTTATAAGTTGGTTATGACTCCCTTTTTGATGTGTGATATCATACCTCTTTTTCTCATATCTCTTTTTTTTCAACATATATTTTCTTTTTGTCTGGCAAAGAGTTACAAATAAACTCATCATTAGTAATAATATCACAATTACAATCTAGTTCCCACTCCCCATGTTCCCAAATAATAAAACCCACCACCCCAAACTCAAGGTCCAAAACGAATTGTCTCGGGGTTGCGATTCGAGCGCGGGTCATATGGATAAGTCTTATAAACAAAGGGGTAGACTTGTAATGTGGTGAATTATAGGCTTTAGAAAGGCTCAGAGTGGATAAGACGGATAATAATATATTCAAATAAAACGCGTGAGAAAGCTAAAAGGCTTCAAGTGGCTTATATGAAAGAACTACCTTATTCATTTTTCTAACTATCAAATTTTGTCACTTTTTCACTTTTAGTTCATAGATTAATAGGGTTATCAACTAATTTCAGACCTCACATTCTACACACCGCTCAAATCTCCCCAAGATTCAACCTGACACTTCATACACCTTACTTGTTAATCTTCCCTATCTTTTACTTCCTGTTTTCATGCATGCACAATAAACACGTTGTGACATTGTTAAAAGTCATACTACTTACTATCATTGACTTAATTAAAAAAAGCTCAATAGGTACATTCACCAAATTCTATGCCAATTCTAAACCTAAGAAATTTTAAATTTTATGCTAAAAAAAAGGAAGACGAGGACAACGTATCCCCACCCCTAACTCAAAACTGAGTCGTGTCCCCACGACTCGAAAAAGATTCAATAAAGAAAATCAAATTTAAACTAAACTAAAACATAAGCAATTAAGGAGAATGATTAGAAGGTGGTACCCGGCCAAAAAACCATGTTTTTCCATTTATAATCGGAAGGAGAATCGTCTTTTATTTCCAACATAGCCATGATCTTATCAATATTGTACTTCATCCTTAATAGTTCCACGAAGATTCAATGATTTTTGTATTCTAACTTTGTGATTCTTCTCATTAACATCACTTCCCATTCAGGTAATGGAGATACAACCTCCTCTGAATTGTCTTTAAGATTTGAAGATGGACCTTGATCCTTTGCTATTAGTTTCTGTTCTTTTGGTTTGGCTGACACCCTCTTTCTCATTTTATATTCTCATAGTGGTTCTTGTTTAGTTACCTCGAGCTTTGGTTTCCTTACAATTGGTCATCTATTTTGATGGCTTTCTTTTTTGGTATCTCTAGGAAAATTCTTTTTCCTCCCTAAGATATAACACTTCCTCTTGTAATCCATATCACTTGTTCTGTTTGTCATATTTGGTAACCCACAACTCCAGATGCACCAAGTAAGAATAAATTTATGAAATATTGGTGTGGCTTGAGGTTGTTGCTTGGATAATGGATTTGTGAACAATTGAGGAAGGAATTAAATTTACTTGTAGTGGAAGAAATCTTGAAAACTTGAATATCTTTGGTGTTTTGTGGTGATTATAGAACGGATTTGATGAAGATTATGTAGGATGGAGGAAAGATTTATGGTGTTATTGTGTGTTTTTTTAAGGTTTGATCAAGCTTCAAGGTGTTTTTATAGATTTTGGGACTGGAATTTTTGTCTTGGTGAAGTTGAGGGAGGCTAGGTTTAGGTTTTCTATAGTAAGAGCTCAAAAAGGTCTTTTAATTACTCTTCAAACCGCCATCGCACCGACCTTCCAAAAATCTCACCGGCTTGCCGGTGATACTCTCGTTTTTCTCAAACCGTGGCATAGATTGTCTAAAATGACGATACGGTGTCAGGCTGGCTAGCCGCTCAAAACGCCAGCATACTGGTCCTTCCTTTAATGTTTCCAATCTAGATCGTAGTCATGAACCGCCTTGACCCTTCATCTTGCACCGGTATGCCGGTCCCAATTTTTGAAATTCACTAACCTGGGACCGTCGCGACTCTTGGATGGCACCGGCAGTGCTGGTCGTGTGACTGGGTAGTTGGCGGGAGCTGTCGAATCATGCAAAAATCTCTTTTTTTCCACCCCAAACTCAGAATTTTAGCATCATGCACAACAAACACACTACCTTTCTCTCATATTAGCTTTGTAAACACATTAAAGTTATACACTAACTTAAGATTATACACTACAAAACATAAATTAAACTAGAAAGCAATTAAAAAAGGGATGTCTCTCATGTATACTTTTGTTTAACGTCATTAAGTTTTAAGTGTTACCTCAGGTTACTCGTTCTAAATGAGGCACATGACCTTTTCTTGTGCGAAGTCCTCGCCATCATGGTATATCTTTAAGTGATGACAATTCACCATGAAGGTCCCTTGTTCTATTGGATGTTCTATTTCTGTGGCGCCATGAGGTGTGCCTTTCGTAACAATGTATGGTTCTCCCCAATGGGATTTCAGTTTACCTAGATAGTTCGAGAATCTTGAATTGTATAGGAGCACTCGTTGTCCTATCTTAAACTTTTTCATACGAATCTGTTTATCATGCCACCTTTCTGTTTTCTCCTTGTAAAGACGTGAATTATCATAGACATGAAAACGGGACGCATCTAACTCGTTCAGCTGCATCATCATTTTCTTACCCGCTAGTTGTACATTCAGCTTCAGATATTTGATAGCCTAATAAGCACGAGATTCAATCTCGATAGGAAGAAGACATGCTTTGTTGTAGAGCATGCGGTATGGATATGCTCCAACTTGTGTTTTGAATGCTGTTATGTAAGCCCAGAGAGCAAAATCAAGCTTAAGTGACAAGTCTTTTCTTGTTGAGTAATGATATTTGTCACCCTTTTTGTATCACCTTTTTATCACCTCCTACGTGTATGCCTACATGTACCAATGAATTGATTTTTCTATCCTATTTAATTTTTCTCTATCTTCTATTCAAGGAAATCTAAACACATATATAGAAGGGTGATAAAAGGGTGACATGAAAAGGGGTGACATATATCATTACTCTTTCTTGTTTTGTTTACGGTCTTCTCTAGAATAAATTTGATTTCTCGATTAGAGACCTCGGGTTGACCGTTGATTTGGGGATGATAACATATTTAAGAACGGTGTCTCACCCCCTACTTACGAAGAGAAGCTCTCAACTAAACGTTGATGAAGTGGGTACCTTTATCACTTACAAGAACACATGGCGTACCATGCCTTAAGAATATATTGGGTTTGAGGAATGTGACAACTGTCTTGGCATCGTTCTTTGGTGTAGACACTGCATCTACCCACTTTGACACATAATCTACTGCTAGTAAAACGTAAAGATTTCCATGGGAGGGAACGAATGGTCCCATGAAATATATACCCCAAACATCAAAGATTTCTACTTCTAACACGTTTTTGAGTGGAATCTCGTCTGATTTTTGATATCTTTCCAGTGAATTGACATCTTTGACAGGTTTGGACGTACCAATGACAATCTTTGTGAATGGAGGGACAATAGAACTCGGATTGACGAATTTTTGTTGTTGTTGTGCCAGTCTTGAAGTGGCCCCCGTATAGTGAGCCATGACAGTTTTCAATGATCTTTTTAGTCTCGTTCTCATGAACACATCTCTAATTACTAGTCAATGCAAACTTTAAAGAGGTAAGGATCGTCCCAGAAGAATTGTTTGGCTCGATGGATTAACCTCTTTCGTTTTTGTGGTTTGTAATCCGCAGGGAATACACCACTGACTAGGTGCTTAACTATATTTTCATACCAAGGAATAAACACGTGTTTAACAACAAAGAGTTGTTCATAAAAAAAAAATTCTTGACCAATTCTGGTCCTATGTCCTTCGAGGCGAGATATATGTTCAGCTACTTGATT
The DNA here is from genome assembly GCA_029959085.1 of Nemophila menziesii. Lineage (NCBI taxonomy): Eukaryota > Viridiplantae > Streptophyta > Magnoliopsida > Boraginales > Hydrophyllaceae > Nemophila > Nemophila menziesii. The sequence goes on along the minus strand of JARWIR010000017.1, from coordinate 6,387,031 downwards.
CTCGCTCTCTTTTCGATCACAAATATCTACATCAAATTCCTATAGCAACAATACCCACCTAATAAGACGCGGCTTTGCGTCCTTTTTCTCCATAAGGTATTTGATTGCTGAAGGGTCCGTGTATACGATAGTTTTCATCCCAAGAAGATAAGAACGAAACTTATTAAAAGCATATACTACAACTAGTAACTCTTTCCGTGTTACTGTATACTTTACTTGGGAAGCTGTGAAGGTCTTACATGCATAATATATTATGTGGAAGATATTTTCTTTCCTTTGACCAAAACATCTCCCACGGCATGATCGCTTGTGTAACACGTAATCTCAAACGAGGAGTTCCAATCTAGATGAATGACAATTGGTGTGGAGATGAGCTTCTCTTTGGGGAAAAATGTTTCTAGACATTGCATCATCAAATTTGAAGGGAGTATCCTTCTCAAGTAAAGTACAAAGCGGTTTGGCGATCTTGGAGAAATCTTTTATGAATCTTAGATAAAATCCTGCGTGACCCAAGAAACTTCTAACTCCTTTAACATAAACGGGAGGTGGTAAGGTCTTTATAACTTCAATTTTAGCACGATCTACCACCATCGCAACACTCAAAACTTTGTGTCCCAACACGATCCCTTCAAGAACCATGAAGTGGCACTTTTCTCAATTAAGACCAAGATCAGTTTCTTTACAACGCAGGAGAACCTTTTCAAGATTGTTCAGGTACTCGTCAAAGCTATCTCCAAATACTGAAAAATCATCCATGAAAACTTCTAAGAATTTATTGATCATGTCCCAAAATATAGCCATCATACACCGCTGAAACATAGCAGGTGCATTTCATAAACCAAACGACATCCTTCGGTAGGAAAAGGTGCCAAACGGACAGGCAAAAGTGGTCTTCTGTTGATCAAGAGGGTCCACACAAATCTGCAAGCTTGTCTAACATCTGATCAATGAACGGTAAAGGTAAGTGATCTGTCTTCGTGGCTTTGTTGAGCTTGCGATAATCCACGCAGACTCTCCACCCCACACCTGTTCTTGATGGAATGGCTTTGTTTTTATAATTAAGGATGGTAGTGATAGCTCATTTCTTTGGGTCTGCACTGGACTCACCCATTCACTACTTGAAATCGGGAAGATGATTCCCACAACTAATAACTTGATCACCTCTTTCCTTACCACCTCCTTCATTGCGGGCATAAGTCTTCTTAGCCCCTCTACAGAGCGATCCCTTTCTGGAATGGGGGTTAGTTCTTTTGGTTGTTCTTTTTCTACCACTGTGGGTGGAGGTAATTTCTTTCCACTTCTCAATCCAATCGAATGACAAACATCATCTTGAGGATTTATAGTCTCGCTTGGAAGTTGACCTGCTAGTCTGGTTTGTATTGTATTCGCAATTTGTGATAGTTGACACTCTAGTTGTTTGATGATGTTGCCTTGTTGCTCGACTCTGTTTTGATACATCCTCTGTTTTCAGCTGTAAGTTTTGCGAATGCGATTAACTCTTGTTCCAAGTTTGTAGTTGAAGGCTGCCTTGTAGGATGAACATAAGTTGTTTGTTGCGTGAGATTAGGCATGTAAGGTTCACCTTGAACTCCATAGTTTGGTACTTGTCGATAGACTGGTTGTGGTTGAGCTTGGTGATGATAATCTGGGGTCGAGGCTCACAGAAGTTGCCTTGATATGCGACCCTGCTTTGATTTTGTTGGAGATGATATGATTTATGTGAGTGTGATGGGGACCACTTGAATGGTGAGCCCCTTGATGAGATACAAAGGAAATCAAGGATAGATTTTTTGCATAACTCTCCCACAAATAATCGCTCTTTCCACAACCTGGACATGAAGGTATTGTGTTTTTGTGGTTCACCTGAGCTATGAAACTGTTCTCTAAACGTGTCTGTAACTCTTTGAGTTGTTGGTTGCACTTTCCGAACCTTGTTGCTGGTACGTGATCTTCCTGATCTGTCTCTAATTGCCAACTTCTTTCAGTTTTAGCAACTCTCTCCATGGTGATACGTGCTTTCGCTGGATCTAACAACACAAAATTTCCACCTCCGATATTATCTAACTTTTCTCAAGTCTCGCTTTTGAGCCCTCCATAGAACATAGTTAATTGATATTCGGGCGCGGAGATGTGGAATGGACACCTCGCTTTCTATTTGTTGAACCATAACCATGCTTCACCAACACTTTCCCATCCTTTTTGCATGAAATGTTCAAACCCCACCATGTCTTTTAAGAGCCTACTTATCGGATAAAATCATACCTATTGCTTGCACTATCGGTCAAAAAAATTGGAACATAACGTAATACATATGTTCCTTTGTAACACCTTTGATGATTTAGGCATCACAGATCTACATAAATTTCTGAACGTAGTGGACCAGATCTTGTTGTGCAGCACCACTAAATCGTCCATAACTCAAAAATTGTCCTAACATGCTTGGATCAGGCCTGAATTTAGTGGCTTAGATTTATGGAGTGCGAATTCCTCTAGGTTGCACTAGGAATGAGATGGGAAGATCTATATTTCTTTGATTTGCCATCTGAATAACCTGAAATAGACAAAACCAACAACAAAAGTGTAAAACAGAACTAACTAAAATTAAAACACTAAATAAGAACACTAAAATAATGAATAGTTCCCGACAGCGGTGCCAAAAACTTGGTGGTGGTTAACAATGTAAAATAAGATAACTAACACCCTAGCCCACTACGATAAACTCATCGCAAGTGTAAGGGTCGTTTGCTACTAATGTATAAGTAAAAATAGATATCTCAGGGACTACGAAAGTTAGTTATGAACCTATGACTAATGCAATTATAAATTGAAATAAAAAGAAATTTGAAGAATAATACGCTTAAAGACTCTAAAACATTTCTTCGGTTTTTAAGACTCTAATAATTAACTACTTAAAATAAAGAGAGTAAAATAAATAAGAAGAGAGAAGTAGTATGAGAGTTTAGCTCGAGAAATGGCAAGTAATCCCCACTAGCCTTTCTCTATAGTTATTATCTAAGGGAAAATTGTGTAATATATATTAGCAAGGAGTCTATATCCCTCCTAACCTCCTTCCCGGTGGACTTAGGAGGCAACCTAACAATTACTAGGGGACTTGTGTAAAGGGACCCTGCGCAATGATCGATGATTAATCTCAAATCCTATGGACTATCTAGTTAGGCAAGCCCGTTAGGATCACTACCACACTAGACGTTTATGTGGTGTTTAAATAGTTTAACACCCCTTCCGGGTGACCATCCAAATACTATGGTAAGCATATACGTTGTACACCGCAATAACTACAAACACTAAATCAAAGCACATAAAAAACAGAGCTATCACTACTAATTTCAATCAAATGCAAAAAGACATCCCAAACTAAAATAGATATAAACAAGTCTAGTGTTCATACCCTTATGATATTCTAAAGGTAAATAGAATTAGTTCATACTAGAGAAAGAAAGAAAATAAATTACAAATGGAAAGGATTGGAATGGCATGAACAACTTCCAATTCCTTCTTCTCTTCTTGTCTCTTGCTCATGATGATTTCTTGGTGTAATATTGATTAGGACTTAGAAAGGATGATTATTCTAAGGTAAGAGTATATATATATAGGCCCTTGGTCGAAATCTGGAGTGTTCTCCAAGTTAAGGAGTCCAAATCTTACCAAAAATTGTATTCCTATAATGTAGGACAGGAGAAACCATTGCAGATTAATTTGGTCATATCTCCTTTGTTACTTATCAAAATTTTATGTATTTTATAGGTAATCGACCATGATTCAAAGATCTATATGCTCATAAAAGGACTCCTCCAAATTCGTAACCAATTTTCTGTAGCATTACAATTAGTGGACGTATTTCCAGCATGACAGATTCTTTACTTTCCAAATATATCCAATTTTTCCTTTTTTATTATGACTAAGGGGGTTTCTTTGCTTTTCTTCGCTTCTTATCATTATCCCAAGGTGAAATAGCTTCCAATACTTAAGTTCTACACGAATAACACACAAATTACACGCAAAATCTCATAAAATACTAAAACACCTAAAACTAGACTAGAAAGTGTAAATCATAAATAACTGGGTAAAAATCCCAAAATTAAGTACTAAATACCCCTAAAATTATGTGTCATGAATATATTATTCTATCACATAAACTGAGACATCAATGTCTTTTTATGCAAGGAGATATCAACAGTTCATTCGAAGAGCTAGACTTGAATAACTCTTATGAATGGATAAGAGTCTATGGTTTAGCTGGTTTGCAAAATGGAATTGATACGATGGAAACTTTGGGTAACTATATCGAAGAGCTTATGGAAATCTATCACCCAATCAATAATGCTGAGAAGATTAATTTTCTTCTTTTTAGGGTAAAATTTGATACTCGAAACCCTATTAAGACCGGTGGTTGTGTGGAAAAAATTGACACTGCTGCATAGGTTGCCTTCATATACGAAATTTTAGGCTTGTTTTGCTATAATTGTGGTATTATAGGCCAAAAAAAAGGTGCTTGCCCTGTCGGAAATGTGAGGCCTAGGTGAAACGACGATTCTTTGAGGTATTTCAATTGAAATAGCGATAATACTATGAGAAGCGAAGATAAGGTTATTCATACGATTCAGAAAGAGATAGGTGAGGAGTCTTTGACGAAGTTATTCACTTTTTCCCATTTAGAAGATCGGATGGTGATAACGATGATGATGATGATGATAAGAATTTGTTTAATGGTGGTATGAATACTGGTTTTAATGTTGGAACTACTCCATTTCCATTACGGTACAAAATAATAAAGAGAGCGGAGATTATAACAAGAAGGAAGGCAATAAATCTTCCAAGAAGAAAATGGGAGAATAACAACCTTCTTGGTGATATTGTGGGTGACACGAGCAACCCGTTCGAATCAACTGAGATTTCATGATTAAGTATTTGGGGTTGTATAAGTTTTTTCAAGACGAAATGGGGGATTTTGGTTAGAGTTTCACTGTGATCAATCAAACTATTACCGAGGTTCTTAGCGCACGCGAGGTCGATATTGAGGCAAAATACAAGAAATTTACTTCAAATGTTAATCACGGTCTAGTTCAAACCAATGACCCATTTGAGAATGGCTCTAGGGGCGACGAATAAGCTATGGGAGGCGTTGAGAATAGAAGCATTGGGGTTGGAACACATGATAATGAAGTTGGTTACAATTGGAAACATAACTTTATGGTTCCAGGTATTCATTATGTTGTTAGTTTTGACAAGATTGATTTAGCAATTTCAAAAGGTTAAAGAATTTTTTCGGAGGGGAATGAAAAGAATGAGTCATACGAACCAGATGAGGAATCGACTACTTCGCAGTCTATTCATCCAAGTCAACATAACCGTCTAGATGAAGATTTCGCGCAAAAAATATATACACAAAACCGAGGATGTGAGTGACCGGACCAAGCCAGAGATTTTCATGGCTAATAAATCATAAAATGAATTCTTCTTCGGCATAGGGTGAAGGCGCATTATAAATCCAAAGTTTTTCTTTGGAAGAATTCAATACTATGGGGCATAGAATCAATGAAATGCAGGTTTTTATGGACGACTTGTATTCGAGCTTTTTCGAAGTTAACATCAATTCATGTAGAATGAAGGATGGGGTTGAATAGAGATTTGGATGTGGAGGAAGGCCCAATGGATCAAAGGAAAATATACTTTTGTAGCAGTCCCAAGTGTGACATTTAAGAGGTGATGATCTATCGGATAACGACATGGAAGATGATGCTAGTACCCGGACCTTTCCCGTGAAGGAGTACATTGATCTCAAATTCTCAAAGAACGGTAGTTAGTCCTCGAAAGCGTCCAGAGCAGACTGATAATATAATGGTGTAGAATTGTCAAGGAGCAAGGGCACCCTCGACACGGAAGATGTTCAAGTCCTTCTATTTGAAATTTAAGTTTTCTATCCTTTGTCTTTTGGAAGTAAAAATTAAGAGTAACGATATTATATTTGTAGCTTCTTGTAACCTCTTAATAATAAGCACGTGATAAACCCCGGAGGCATATCCTTTAGGTCTGGGGGTATCCTCCTTTCCTTTAAGGATAACATCAAGCTTAGATTCGTGAACACAAGCTCATCGTTTGTTATTTGTAATGTTGTTAAATCTAAATTATCTTCTTGGTACATTATTCTTGTCTATGCTCCAAGTAATGATATTGAAAGGGGGCAAATTTGGGATTGTCTTTCGGTATGTAAATCAAATATATATGAAGCTGTCATAATCAGAGACTTAAATGACATTACTAAGTTCACAGAAAAGCAAGGTATAATCCCTCCTAATCTGGACCGGACGTTACGTTTTAATGATTTCATTAGTAACAATAATTTAATCGAGATACTAGCTAAATGATGGAATTCACATGGTCCAACAAACGCAAATGGAAGGATAATGTTAAATAGCGTTTGGACAGAGGTTTTCCTAATGCGATTATGAAAGTTCCAATGTCCATCGGTTCTGATCACGCACTCCTTATTATTCAGAGAGATATTCCGAGAAGAGATGACAAAAAGTATTTTATTTTTGAATCAAGGTGGCTAAGAAACAAACATTTGAGAGTTATTGTTCAAAAATCATGGGATACCGTCAGAGGAATCAAGACTATACAGGACTTTATCATGAAAAGAGACGCCACTTGTTTGGCCCTTATTGGATGGAGTCGGTAAGCGTCTTGGATAATCAAAAATTGATTAATAAATACCAAGTGATGCTCGAGAAGATATAGAATGAACAATCGAGCACGGATAATCATGATATCGAGTTAAAAAATAAAAGAAAAACAGAGAACTTGTGGAACCAATAAGAATCTTTTTGGGAAGATCGAGTCAAAGACCTTTCGATTAAGATAGGTGATAAAAATACTAATTTTTTCTTTGCGGTGACCACAAGGATAAGGAATATCAATCAGATTTGTAATATAAAAGATGATAATGGTAATTGGGGGGAAAATCTAAACACAGCAAAAGGATCAATTCAAGACTACTTCATCAATTTATTCAAAAATAAAACCGACGTCAAATATGGAGGATGTTTAATACATACTCCATGTAAAGTCAACGAAGTCATGAATGATAATTTTGCTAGAGTACCAGAATTTGAAGAACTTAAGAACACAATCTTCAACATGCCAGGATCTAAAGCTCCTGGCCCCGACGGGCTACTAGGTAATTATTATCAATAATTTTGGGATATTCTTAAAGATGATATTTCTTAAATGGTCTCGAATTATTTTATTTGTTATACCCCGTGGATAAGATCAATGATTCTCTTATCACTCTCATTCCAAAAGAAGATGCTCAAGAATTGGTCTTGGGTTATAGACCTATATCATGTAATTTCAGTTACAAGACCATTGCAAAAAGAATGACTCTTAGACTTCAACCTTTTATCGATGAAATTATCGATCCAACTAAGTCTACATTTATCAAAGGAAGAAGCATTCACGACAATATTTTAATCTCCCAATAAAATTCTTATTTCCTGAAAACAAAGAGAAAATTAAAAAAATATTATGCGTAGTTTAAATTGATATAGCCAAGGCATATGACCAAGTAAGTTGGAGTTTTTTGATTGAGATGCGTAGAAAACTTGGGTTTTGCGAGGAATGGAGAGATCTCATTTAAAATTGTATTTCATTAGTGGATTATCAAATCAAAATCAAAATCAATAGGGGAAAGAATGATGAAGTTTAATCAGAACAACGTATTTGACAAGGTGATCCATTGTCTCCACTTTTATTTGTGATGTTAACTGAAGGTCTCGTGGAGGTAATGTCAAGCGTCTTTCCTTAACTAGAAATTGTCCAAAACTTACACATTTACTCTTCGTAAATGATGCCCTTTTCTTTCTTGAGGTTAATGATAATGAAGTTGAATGTTTCAAAGATATCCTCATGAAATACTGTCAAGCACCTGGACAAAGAATTAATCTAGCAAATCATTCATCGTGTTCAGTATTGGAACCCTGAATAATGTGATTAACAAGGTGTCTCAATATCTTAATATTGGTGCTACAAAATCATTTTGAAAATACCAAATTACGTAATGTCAATTTTTGAGTTTCCGAAATACTTGTTCAAGAAACTTAGTAGCCTCGTCGATAATATTTGGTGGAACTCGGGTTTCAAGAATAGAATTCATTGGGTTTCATGGAAAAAAAATTCTAATCCAAAATCTATCGGAGGAATCGGTTTTAGAGATTTCCAAAAAATGAATTTGGCATTACTGGCGAATCAAGCATGAAGGATTGTTAATAATACAAATTTGTTGGTTGCCAAAGTTCTTAAAGGAATTTAGTTTCCTAGAAATAGTATGTAGAACTCAAAACTTAAGAAAAAACGATAGTGGAGCTGGGCGAGTAATATCAAAGGTCTGCAATTCTTGAAAAAGGAATGTATCTGGCAAATCGGAAATGGTCTTAAAACTGATATTTGGGAGCACTTCTGGATTGAAAAAGGTTACAAATTGGAAAAATCAATGGGTTGTAATATGACCAAAGTGGCCAAATGTTTCAATAAAAACATGACAAGATGGGATCTTGATGTCATCAAAAAATTTGTACTTCAAGGGACATTGATGTAATCATCAAAGTTCCAATCTTACAATTAGATAAGGAAGATAAATTTATTCGGCCTAACTCTAAAGCCGGTAAATTCTCTACAACATCGGGTTATCATTGTCTTGTACAAAAAGAGTTAGAGAAGTAAAATCAATCTTCTAAGACGGGTGAGAAAAATGACATCGAGTTTTGGAAATTGGTGTGGCTATCTAACATCCCCTCTAAAAATCTAGAATTTTATTTGGACAATCTACAATAACACTATACCAACTAAAAAGGGGTTGATAAAGAATAAATGTGTGCAAATCGATACATGCAAATGGTGTGAAGGTGAAGCCAAATCAGTGGAACATCTATTTCTTAGATGCCCTTTTATTACTGGAGTTTGGGATAATTCTCAATTACAATGTAGAATCGACCACAGTTTTTAAGGGAATATAAGAGTTTGGACAATTAAGACTGTGGAAAGCTATTCAAATCATGGATGTAACAAGAGATTAATCACATCAATTATCTTTTGCACCTTATGGAACATTTGGAGGTCAAGAATGAAAGGTTTCTTTAAGAATAAATAAATGGTGTATTTGTGAGATCAATGACAAAACCAAATTATTAATTAAAGAACTCTTTGACAAATATCGTGAAAAGGATAAGGATGTCAATATACGTGACAATACTTGCAATAGAGAGTACGCTTAAAGTAATGCAATTCTTCATATGATGCAGAGTTAATCTAAATTAATGATGCCTCATTTACAAAAAAATGGGTATCAACGAGCGTGGTTTTTCTGGTAGTTAGTAAACAAGGTGAGATCAAACATAGAATTATGAAACAATGTAAAATCAACTGTATCGCTAAAGGTGAAATATGGGTCATCCTTCTGGCCATGAGATTTGGTGCAGAGCTTCATTTCAAAGTTTCTTGCTCATCTCTGATAACATCAAAATTGTTTAAGGCATTAACAAAAGGAAATAAATTAATTGGAGGGTCTAACCAATGGATATCTAAGTTTGGAGATGGATGTAAAGATTCTCAGCATGGAAGGTGTTATATGTCAAAAGAGAACTATACAGTATGTCTGATACTTTTTTCAAATGTGTGAGGCAAAATCTTGACTTATCAGGATAGACTGATACTTCGTTATTTGATTCCTTTGTGTATCTTTCTTATCGTTGTAGGAAAAAAGGAGTAGGATAATGTTCACTTTGTAATCTTCTATCTTGACAAAAATAATATACATATAAAAATATTATTTTTAACAATCGAGAAAATCTTCTATAAAAATCAGATCAAATTCAAATTTTTTATATGTATTTCCACTTCTATTATAAAGAAACAAAATATCTTCCTTAATGATGTCTCAATATTTGTGATAAAATTTACCGTTAAGTTCGTCTAGGCCTGGAGCTTTGGTTGGGGCCATGTCAAAATCAGCTTTTTGGACTTCCTCCATAGTAGGTTCCGGGATAAGCAAGTCATTCTTATTACTGGTTACTTTCAGAAACAAATCTCATTGCGTTTGTCAAATCCGACCCTCCCGATTTGGTAAACAGTTTCATGTAAAAAGAAGAATAGTCAGATTTGACCTCAGTGTTTGAGTTGGTCCAGTTCCTATCTTTATATTTTATACTCAAGATTCTATTATTTTTCCTCCTCTAGGTGGTTGTGGCAAAAAAAGTACTTAGTATTCTTGTCTCCTCACTTAATCCATACTTGTCTTGCCCTGTCTGTCCAACATTTCTATTATCTTGCCCGAACTTTATTTATTGTCCCCTAATAAGGGTCTTCTCATCCTAGAACCTTTGTGTCTGGGTTCCATTATTTGATATTGTTAATTTATGTTCCAGCTCCCTGATTCTTCGCTTGTTATATAGAAAGGTTTTTTTACTCCACACACTAAGAGATGTTGTAGTATCATTTCTATTATCCAGTAAAACATCGAGATATTCTTCCTTCCTAGGGCTACCCCAAGCATCATGAATTACATGTCTACATTCTTGATGTTCCATCCAAAGAGTTTCGAATTTGAAATTGTTTCCAATTTTTTTTCCGTTGGTAAAAAGACAAAAGAGGTGAGTGATTCGAGCCAACTGCAGGGGGAACAAACACTGTTGCATTGGGATAGTTGTTGAGAAAATTTTAGGAAAAAAATGTACACACAAAACAAATCATTTTTCTATAAACTAAAGAGAAGAAGATAAAAATATAGAGACAATTATGTTCTTTTATTCCAAAGTAACTAGTAATTTTACAATGAAATGATCTTATATATACAGGGAAATGAGTGACCATTCACTGGCCAAAATAAATAAGAATATATATTCTTAGCCCTTTGGACATCCACCATTAAGTATACTTTATTCATAATACTCTCCCTTGGATGTCCATCCATTAGATAATATGCCTCGTTAAAACCTTTGCCAAGAAAAGTATGTGGGATTACAACTTGGCCGATGGGAAAGAGTGCATATAGATGGAACCAATCATCTTGAAACACTGTCTCATTAAAACCTTGCCAAAAAAACCTAGTGGGATAAAAAACTTAGACGAAGGAAAAAGAGTATAATCTTGTTTACGCTCCCTCTGATGCTGGCATGAGATCTTTAAGTTTTCGCATTCCAATATTTTGGATTGACTTCTTGAATGTTGTGGTTGGAAATGATTTCGCAAGAAATCTGCAAAAATTTTAAGTCTTTGTACCGTCGGGTACCAATATCCATATTCCTTAGTAGCTAGTGTGTGTAGCAAACTTTGGTGAAATATGATTTGTTTTGTCACCTTTGATGTAGCTATTTTAATTACGTGTGATATAAGTAACAATATCCTCATTCCTCTTGGGTATGTTGAATAATCCACTTATAAATATATCATACCACTTTCCCTTGGATATTCACTGAAGGATATACCTCATTAAAACCTTATCAAGAAAACCCAGTGAGACAAAACTTGATGAAGGGAAATGAGTACATCGTTCCTTAGGGTGTCATGAAACCGATTCAATATGTCTCGTTAAAACCTTACAAGGAAAACCCAATGGGAAAAACCATGGTGAAGGGAGATAAATGCAGAATTTTAATATATTCTCCCCCTTATTACGAAATTACATATTTTCTAATACATTAGATACTTGTGAACTTGTACCTTGATGTCGTCGTTAATAAAACTTTAATTAGTAAATCTTCTGGATTTTCACTTGAGGGTATTGAGTGTTAGTTATATCATTTTCTTAATCAATAAAAATAGTATATATTTCTTTTTACAATGAATATTTGGAATGCATGTCTCTTATGCTTGAAATAAATTATATTCTTCAGGACCCTTAATACTCCAAATACCTTTAAATATTTGAGGAACTCATATTTAGACACTCTAAGTACTTCAAGCATCTATCATGATTCAGGCACTTGTTGTTCTTTCAAACACCTTTCGTCTTTGGGTACCTTTCATGCTTCAGGCACCTATTTTATTCATCAAAAACTTTGATATCAGTCTAGTTACCACTACGCCGTAACAATAATATAATAATAAGGATGTCTCCCATAATTAATTCTAGGTTTCCGCAGGAACCTCCATGTTACAAGTAGGGTTTTAGATTTCAAAATTCACTATTATACTTTCTACCATCGTCGACGGATTTCACCATTTTTTGCTTTAGGAGCCTTATTATTTATTTTAAGCGCTATATCAAATGAAAATATATTAATCTCATAAATTTTCTAACAGTTTTAAATATTTTTAGTATACAAATAATCTACATAACTTTTCTCGTCTTCAGGTACCTAGGTATTTTCAATGACTATTACTTCCTTTAAGAGCAATGCATGTGTCAACATTAGTTGGCTTAATAACTCTCGTCGTATCACATGTTCATTATTTACTCATGACATTTTATTCTTTGGGGTATGGTATACTTTGACCCAACAAGCTTACCACGCATCATGGGTTGGTTATATGCATTACAGATCTACCAAGTTTCATGTGTTGGTTAGATGCATTACTAGTTAAGCACGCATCATGCATTGGTTGGAAGAATTCACTGGAATATTTTTTATGTTTCTATATGGAACAATAACCTATGTTGGAGCGTTTACAACATATTTTTGGGATTTCAAAATATTCTACACACTTGCAAATGCAATACGTATAGTATTTGCAATACTTTGCAAATGGACATTCCTTTTAACTTCAAATTTCTATTCTTTAGTTCGTGGATATAAATGATATAATATATTATTCCACAATATGTCACACAACTTCAGGTTGCCTTGTCTATCCTCCTAAAATTGGAATATCATATTTATAAAATGACACTACGCAAAGTGTGTTTCAAGATAGCAACTTTTAGGGATTCGAGATATCCAGTAAATTAAGAGAATCAAAATCGACATAATCCCAAATCCCCGGTAAGGATAGTCAATAAATTTTAATGTAGAATATATTAAACATATGGGTAGTCACTTGGTAAAAAATCTCCTGGTTCTTTTAAGTAGAGACCAAGTGAGCTATCTATTATTCGACATTATCATTATTGTCACTAGGTGACCAAGTCGATCATGTAACAATACAAAGGGTTTTGGATTTTGACATTTCCTTTTACACAATGTCCGTTTCAACTTCTCGAATTTGTATATAATACAACCCCAAAGATATAACATACTTTTTTCTCATACACGCTTTTGGTGAGAATTTTAGGAAATAATGCAAAGATATACATTGTTACAGACACTTGTGGTTTATACAAATTACTCATTTTTGAAATTATCTGTTAAAATTAGTAAATTTCTCCTGGGTTCCCTTAAAACATAATTTTCCAATTATGTCAATTTTGTACCACAAGGTAACATAATTTTTGGTCATCCAAAAACTTTTAATTAGATCGACTAAATGGTTTAGCGTGCGATAGGTAAACTACCAATTTATAGTTTCATTGTATTGATAAAATTCATAGTTATCATTTTTTGATGACTTATTTTATGTGACGTTTTACATTCGGGATATTATTTATTATTTCACTTCTGGTGGTAAGGATTTTTCTTAAACAATATTCAGTCTACTATGAAATCAAGAGTCGATTCCTCCATGACCTTAACCTTGTCTAGAGTCTGGGTAACCAAGATGTCAATTCTAGATACATTGGAAGACATTTCATTGTCTCCCAAAAACACACTCATAATCACTTCAAGGAATGGTTTTCAGCTAAGGAAAATAATATTTAAGTCACTCAATTATTTCCATTACCAAATCAATTTTTATATAAGCTGAAAATGGTCCATAAACTTAAGAGGATGTGATTATATTCTCTCCAGGGAATAATTTCTAATCAGGGAATACAAGCTTAACCCATTTGTTTTATCATCCCCATGTCGATTTATTTAGATAATAAAAACAGTTTTATTCACTTCAGGAATATATCTACATTCACATCGAAGAATGAAACGTTATAGTTTACAAGAAAATATATTGTTAAATCATAATATTGAAAGAAAAACTCTACTTGCGATATTACTACTTCAGGAGTATTTTGATGACATTAAATGTGTAAAAGGTCTTAGCAAAACTTTTTTTCAAAAAACTTCTACCTAATAATATCTACTTCAGGAGAACAATTATATAACTTTTAATATTAGAAGGATGTGAAGGTATTGCATTTTTCCTTTGTATTCTCATGAAATAATTAACCTCTCCTTCTTTCAATTTGCTTAGATTCTGTCTATTTTTCACAATAAATCTTGTTGTCATCACCTCAGTTTCCTTTTCTTATCACTTTGATTTACTTTAAACTTTTTTAACAACATTACTAGTAAAAATAATCATATATATGTGTATATATACATGAAAATTATATATACTTTATGAAAATTTACCTTCAAAACAACTTTGCAACACCTATCATGATCTCAACCTTAGGTGGAATTATAGTCACACCCACGTTGATTCCAATACACATTAGACGACATATCATTTTCTTCAGGAAACTATGTTCTATTCACTACAATGAATAATTCTATCTTGAGAATACAATATTTAATCATATTTAACCCAATCTTTTTTGTTTACATATCCATTTTCAGATAGATTAAAAATATGCAACTCGTTATAGGGATTGCAATTCTGCCCACTACCGGGAATGTTCTTGATTCAGAGAATGTGATTTTATTCAATCAAATCTTGTCACCACAATATTTATTTTTATACACATTTGGAAATTATTGCATTCGTTTTGAGAATGTAATTTTAATCACTTCAAACAATAGTATTGAATAATGGAATGTGAATTATGATTTGTATATCAATAGTTCATTACTTTGCTTGCTTAGGATGCAAACAATCTCATAATATTTTGTAAAACCTTTATTCGCGATATAGCTATTTCAGGAGTATATGCGTGATATGATACAAGTATACGAATATATGTTCAACCCATCAATATTATGTTTGCTCGTTCGAAACCCTCAATTAATTTAATAGTCTGTCCAAATGGTAAGGCCTCAAACATTATTAAGGAGGTTGCAAATTCAAAACCTTTATTATGCAAACTTTGCATAATTATCCGAAATAAAATAAAATTATGTTATTCATAAAATTATTTAGTTTTCAAACTTACACCCCCCTAATTTTATGTCGTTATTATGATAAAAATATTTTGTTACTAAAATAAGTTCTCCAATAATAAAGAAATATTTATTAAATGATACAAAAAATGTATCAACGGACTCTCAGTTCGAAATATTGGTTAAAAAATTATATATATGAATAAACTTTTAGTTCATGAGAATTATCTCCATTAATGTGTAACCAACGAACCCCGCGTTCATAAAAATTGAAAGTATATTTTTATTATCAAGTCTTGACAAAAATAGTACATATTTATTTATTTAGCACAATTCAGTTCTTAGATATCCACATGAGTTCTTTTTCATATAAAACTTTTTTCTTCAAACCCATACATGGAAATTAAGACTTCGGGTCTTTCTCATTTTTTTAGATTTCGAATCATTAAAATTTAATCTAATCTTCAAATATTTGAAAATCCATATAGGTTTTGACTCTTTAAAATTCAATCTTGACATCACCCTTTAAAGATCCAACCTAGGCTTCGAGTCTTAAAAAATTGTTGTATGTTTCAGGCATACAAGATTTTTTGAAGGTTGCGAACCAATAAAATTTGTTAAGGGCTTCAGGCATAAAAATTTATGTAGGTTTCAACCCTATTAATTTATTTATTTTTATGCTTTTGGTATATATTTCGATGTAGATTCTGGCATATATAATTTCTTTTATGATTCCTGTCTACAAATTTGTTGTAGGTTTCAGGCCTATAAATTTTCATATATGTTTCTAATTTATAGAATTTGTTGTACGTTTTGGACCTATAAAATTTATTATATGCTTCCAACATATAAATATCTATGTAGGTTTTGGGCCTATTAGTTGTACAAAATGAATAATATATAACAAAATGTAGAATTATAAATTATATTCTTCAAGAATTATTGGTATAGGACAAATAAATATACAGACCAACAGTTGTATGCTAACACTCTACTATCTAAGCTTGAAGTTCAAATCCCCATGTTGCTCAAACTTTTATTGGTCATATCTTTTATTTCTGATGTCGCCTAGGGCGTGATAAAATAATAGTAAATAAGTGCAAATAAACAGCCTAGGATAGCACGGTATTGCAAGTATTATAGGACGTATGCAAGTTTTAATGATAAGTGAATTCGTTCCTCAGAGACTACGAAAACTAGAGAGAACTTATGCAAATATCAAGTGCAAATAAGAAAGCTAGAATACTACTATGCAAGAAATAAAAGACAAGTAGTTTTTGGTTGGTTTTTTAATAGGAAAATTAAATAAATAAATTAAAGACAAAAAATTAAATAAGAAAAGAAACAATAGTATGTGAGATTAGCTCGAAAAATAGCAAGATTCCTTACTAGCCTTGTTTATTCTAATCATGTAAGGGAGAATTATGTAGAATTGCGATAACCAGGATTCTAAATTCCTCCCTACCCCCGTCAGGGTGGACTAGGGTGGCGACCTCACAATCACGAGGGGACTTAAATAGGGGGCGCCTATGCCACTAGGTTCCTAAATGAGACTGGCCTTTTAATGATGATCGGTGGTTAAATCATACCCTAATGGTTATCTAGTTAGGAAAGTCCTTCCGGATCACTACCGCACACTAGACGTTTATGTGGTGTTTCAATAATTATACACCCCTTCCGGGTGACCATCTAACTACTATTAAGGTAATCCTATACGCGGGCCCTCGTAAGGATAACAGACAATAAGTCAAAGCACATAAAACAGAGAGTAAAACAGTCATTCATTTAAATATTTATCATCCCAAAGTAGAATAAAAATAAAACAAGTCTAGGGTTCATACCCATATGCTAAATCTCAAGTTAAAATAAATTAGTTCATACTAGAGAATTAAAAGAAAACGATTACAAATTTGAAGGCTTGGGAAGACATAATGTAGTGTTCAGCTCCTTCCAAAATTCTCTGCTCATGTTGTAAGCTTCCTCTTGGCTTAGGGATTGGTCAAGGATGATTTTATACTGAATAGAGGGTGTTTTTATAGGGTATTCTAAACCCTAGGTCGGATTCTTGGAGTAGAGGGCAAGTAATAGGACTCTTTTCCAAATCAAATTCGTAACCCTAAAATATAGGAAAGGTAATAAACTGTCGCTGTTTTGTTTTGGCCGTAACTTCTTCAATATAACTTCTATTGATGCGTTCTTTATATCGAAACTGACCGTCTCGGAAAGCTCTACACCTTTTTCCTTAGACCATTCTTCCCAATTCCAAGCCGTTTATGAGTTATAATCAATTTAATGGACGTAGCTGCTGGAATTCAGATTTACTTGGCAACTTTATCTTTCCTAATTTATCTTTTACTTCCTTTATCTCCAATTTCCATCATTATCTTCTTTACATTATCTCTAAAAATTTGTTTGGCATCTAATTAATTACCATATATCTTTAAACATTCACAATTAACAAACAATTAAACCGAAAATGCTCTAAAAATAACAAATCATCAAATCAAGACAAGAAATAAGAAAATATAAAAATATGAGTAAAAATCGACAATTAAATTATTAAATACACCTAAAATGATGTCTCCAACCTAGATTAAGTCATCATAAATAGGGTGACATCAAGACCCCCAACTCAAAGTTGTATCGTCCCGATACAATAAAGATAAAGAACAGTAGGGTAGTCAAATAATAAACAGAGAAGAAGATTTAGGAGGAGAAAAAGAATAGAACATAATAAATTATCCTAGAGCATAACATCTAAAAAGTCTCATGTAGTAATGCTCAAGAAATAATGCACACGTATGCTTAATATACACATAATCAACCTTCCATAAATTCAAGTCCATATTAACTTTGCAATGCCAGAAGGAGAGGTTTTCAACTTAGTTCATGTTAATGGCTATAGGTTGTTATAAGTCCTAATATAGCATCCAATGGTCCAGACACCTACAACCTAATAGCTCCATTGTTTCTCCACCAGGTAGCTAAAAATCCTAAGGTCTTTACGGTTATAACGTGGCTTAGGGACAATATAATATATTTGGATAATGAAAAGTGAGCTTTTGGCTCCCTCCTCACATTCCATCAACGAATCGTCCTAGAGCTTGAGTTTTTCACTCGAAGATGTTCTCACTTGGTGTGGCCTAAGGTGTGATAAAAAGATGTATAAAATAAGTGCAAATAAACACACTAAGCTAACACGGTACTGCAAGTATTACAGGACGTATGCAAGTTTTAATGATAAGAAGATTCGTTCCTCAGGGACCGACGAAAGTTAGAGGGAACTTATGCAAATTATCAAGTGCAAATATGAAAGATAGAAAAGATAATACGCTAGTAGGAAGAAGAGATAAACAAATATTTATTTGGTTTTTAAATAAGAAAACTAAACTACTAAATAAAAGACAGAAAATAAATAAAAGAAAAGAAGATAGTATGAAAGTTAGCTTGAGTTATTAGCATGTAATCCCCACTAGTTTTGCCGTTCTAAACATGTAAGGGTAAATTATGTAGTATTTCCCTAATCGGTCCCAATTCTTCGCTATCGGTAGTTTAAAATAAGATTTACCTGTGTCAATAAGGCTTCCTAAGCAAACTTTTCCTGTAATTGGCCAATTGTCACAATGACTAAACCATAGTGATTATCTAGCTAGGTTGGGTTGTCAGATTAGACCTAAAACTAGACGTTATGTGCTAAACATGCAATTAAACACCGTTGTCAATGGTGACCTAATTACTAGATGGTAATTCTATATGGGTGCACTTCCACAAGAAAACAGAATATAATTCCAAACACATAAACAGAGAATAAAAACTATAATTCGATTTAAAACATTAAGTTCCCAAATTAGATAGATGTCAACTCAATACTAGGGTTCATACATATATGCTAAACAGTCAAACTAAAAGGAATTAATTCATACTAAGAAGAGAAGAGAAAAGAATTACAAAATAAGAGGTTGAAGGAGACATGATTGATGCACAACTCCCTCCAGACTCTTCTCTTGTGTTGCAGCTTCCTCTTGGCCTTAGGGTCTGGCCAAGGATGATTTTAGAGTGTTAAGAGGCTGTATTTATAGTGTATAGGAAGACCTAATTCGTTTTCTTGAAGGAGAAGGAAAGTAATGGACTCCTAGTCCAACTCAAATTCGTATGGAAATAAAGATAAACACTGCTGGACCGTTTTGAGCATATCTTCTTCGTTATTGGTCCGATTGAGCTCCATAAGATACCAAAAGAATCGAAACATAATTATCTTGACCCTAAAGAAGGAAATTACCAAAATCGGCATATTTATTAGGTAAAAACGCACATCTTTAGACGTGTATGCAGAATCCCAGATTTAGGCAGCTTTTCCTTTTCCATCTTTTTAGCTTTTGTTTCCTTATCTCCAATTTCCATGCAAATCTCTTTCCATAAGTTGTTGTCTTTGACTTGGACTCTAATTAATCTCCATAATTATATTTAAAGCTTCACACTAAATAAACAATTAAACCCAATATGCTCTAAAAATATTATTTTACTAAATCAAGACCCAAAATAGGAAAGTGCACTAAACTAAACTAAAATCAACCTATAAACTAATAAATAAGCCTAAAATGATGTGTCTGAAGTATTTTATATTATCACAAATGAGGAGACATCAAGACCCCCAACTCAAAGTTGTACGTCCGATACAATAAAAGTAAAGAACAGTAGGGTAGTCAAAATGAACAAGAAGAAGTCGGAGGAGAACAAGAACAGAATATAATGAATGATCCTAGAGCATAAAATCCAAAAAATCTCATGTAGTAATGCTCAAGAACTAATGCACAAGTATGCTTAATACACATGTACTCAACAATCCATAAATTCAAGTTAAGATTAATTTCGCAATGCCAGAAGGAGAGGATGATAACTTAGTTCAGGATAATGGCTATAGGTTGTTCATAGATCCCAAATACAGCATCCAATGGTCCACTTACTTACTACCTAATAGTTCAATTGCTTCTCCATCTAGTAGTTAGAAATCCTAAGGTCTTGGTTATAACTTGGCTTAAGGACGGGTATGGTATATTTGGATAATGAAAAGTGAGCTTTTGGCTCTCTCCTCACTAGCCATCAACGAATCGCCCTAGAGCTTGAGTTTTCACTCGAAGATGTTCTCACTCAACCCAATTTATTGATGCTTTTGACTTGCATCCCCAACAAATCCCAAATACAACCTTTTATGATATCAAATCCACTTTGCCGGTCCGAATATATATTATTTTCATATCAATTTCTCTTTTATATAGCTATGACTCTCTTTTTGATGTTCGAGATATCACACTATTTTTTCATATATATTTATTCTTTTTACGCCCTTGTTGGCAAATTTAGCTCGTAGCTTCTTTTTCATTCACTATTACCCCGACAAAGGGTTACAATAATAACAATTTCATCATCAATAAAATCACAAAGATAATTCCCAAATTCCCAAAGTTCCCTAATGATGAAACCCACCACCCCAAACTCAAGCTCTAAAACGAGTTGTCTCAGGTTTTGCGATTCGAGTGCGGGTC
The DNA here is from genome assembly GCA_029959085.1 of Nemophila menziesii. Taxonomy (NCBI): domain Eukaryota; kingdom Viridiplantae; phylum Streptophyta; class Magnoliopsida; order Boraginales; family Hydrophyllaceae; genus Nemophila; species Nemophila menziesii. The sequence continues at coordinate 6,366,345 of JARWIR010000017.1, read as the reverse complement.
ATATAGATAAGTCCTACAAACTAAGGGTATGGATTATAATGTGGTTCAATAAAAAGGTTTTAGAAAGGCTCAGATGGGCTAAGACGGATAAATAACAATAATATAAAAGAAAAGGGTGAGAAAGTATAAAAGGCTTCAAGTGTTTTAATCATGAAAGAACTGCCTTATTCACTTTTCTAACTACCAGATTTTGTTACTTTTTCACTATTAGTTCATAGATAAGCGGGTTTTCAACTAATTTTAAACCTCACGTTCTACACACCAAATAACTCTCCCTAAGTTTCAACATACTTCTTAGCATTGCTTATTAAATTTTCTATCTTTTATTTCCTGTTTTCATACATGCATCTAAACATATTTATTGCATCTTTCAAAAACATACTACTTACTATCATTAACTTAATTAAATCATGCTCATATAGGTACATTCAAAGATATTCTATGCCTATTTCAACCCCAAAATTTTTAAATTTTATGAAAAAAAACAAAAAGGAAGATGAGGACAACGAATCCCCACCCCCAACTCAAAAATGAGTCGTGTCCCCACGACTCGAAAAAGACTCAAGAAAAATAAAATTTAAAATTAGCATACATATTGCACATAAAGAAATGGTAGGGAAGAAAGAAAACATACTCTTCGAGGCTATTACCTCGCCTTGTTGATACTCGGATTAAATTCTAATATATCTTCTTCACCCATCTTCTTGTTCGCTTATTGTTCAGGACACGTGATCATAATAAGATATTGCATTATATAACGTCATGGGAGAGATCGAAAATCCGTATCACCTCTTCATAGATCAACTGTGCCACATCTTCCTCTTCTCCTCACAAAATACAATTCACAAACAACCCAAGCATTCCAAATCTCCATGAATCTTCTTGTATTCTCCTTCAACTTCTTCTTCAAATACTTTCTTATAAGAAAAAGGTAGTTCCTTTAACTGTTTCTCCGCAGAAGTCTTCAGGGCCCTTGAAGTATCCTCTTTTTCTTTGGGTGCAGGATCTTGTTGAGGTTGAGTTTTCTCCTTTGCATAAAAGTAAAGCTTTATCATTACGATCAAACAAAGGTATTCCACTCTTCTCAACTTTCTCTTTTACCCTTTGATTTAGAACTAGAACCTTTGTCAATTGATTTCTTTGTTTAAATCCAATCCCTTGTTACTCTTCACCTCCCTCTTGGTAGCTAAAATTGTTGTTCTATTAGTCATCTTCAATTAACCCCCAACTCAAAGCTTTAGCAACCCTTGAAATTTGAACTTGTGAATTATTGATTGAACAAGCTTGATTTGGCCTAGGATAGGTGAATTGAGGATGAATCTCTATGTGGGTAAGGTGGATTTGTAATGGGTTGGCTTGGATTTAAGAAATTGTAGGATGAATTTCGAAAATTTTGGCTCTTGATCTTGGATTCAAGGTGTTTTGGGATGATATAGGTGGTTGAATCTTCCTTGTAATGATGTGGAGAATGAATTGGATGTGTTTTCATGGTGATTGGGTAGTGTTTTGATGATTGGGGAAGGTTTTATGAAGCTTTAATGGAGTTGGGAGAGTTTTGGAGAAGAGAAAGAGGTTTAAGGTTTATAAAATTCGGAATAATGAGCATTAGATCTTCATATAGCCTTGAAACCCTTTCTTTTCTCTCTCTGGCGGCTCGTGCGGACTACCCCTGCGGCCCATGGGGTGTACCGCGGGGTACACCGCGCCTCCTACGTCAAAATACCCGTGGTAGGACCCCGTGGCACGTGTTTGTGCGGTGCATGGCGCGGTATAGGGTCCGGTATACCGGACCGATCAGCTATTTTTTTTTCTTTTCTGTACACAACACGTGGCTGCTACCGTGGCACGGGTTTTTACCCTGCGGTGCACCACGGCTGAGGTCCGGTGTACCGCACTTGGCAAAAACCTCCCCATCAGCTAGATCTCGAAAAGTTATGCAGTTTAGGCTCAAAGATCACCTGATTTCGACATCCGAGCGCAAAGATATGACTTGCCGAAGTTTCTGTCCGAAAAATTTTGCTCGCTTCCCTACTCGATTTCTCCAATACCTAATCATCAAAAACACTAATACCTTTCTCAAATATGCAATATCAACTAAAATTAACTAAGCTAAACATAAATAAATAAATAAATAAAACAAAAAATGTAAAAACATAAACAAAATTACGGGTTGTCTCCCGTATAGCACTTTTGTTTAACGTCTTTCAAAGTTAGACGTGTTACCTTGATTAAGGATGACAAAATTTCCACCCTTTGCCTTTAATTCCCACGAACTTTTCAGCTTGATTCTTTATAATCATGGATGGTGCCATCCAAGATTTCGTGGGAATAGGTTGTAACTCGATTTCATATGTAGCATTACACTCCTCTAGCAATCCATTCATCTCTTTAGCTTCGAATCTTCGTTTGTTAGAAAGAATGTCCTTCATGAATTGACCGTATTTTGACATTCTTGTGAGAGCTTCTACAAACGGGCTGCTAATCTTTAACTTGTTCATCATGTCAACGAACTTCTTGAATTCCAGGTCATTGTCCTTTCTGACATGTGAAGGGAATGGTGGAGGAGGACATGTGTTGGTTACCACTGGGCTCTCTTTCTTTTCTGGTGTCTTCTCTTGGACACTTCTTTGTTCAACTACCTCTTCGACCTTATCTTCTGTTGTTTTTTCTCCCCCGTTTCTGGAATAGGGACTGGTTCTGGTTCTGGTTTTGGTGGAGGTAGTTGTTTTCCACTTCCTAATTCAACTGCATGACAAACTTTGTTTTCTGGATCAGTAGTATCACTTCGGAGTTGCCTTTCTGCAAGGATTTTAGTTTTTTCCACCATTTGTGACACTGTCTGCACGAGCTTTTCAATCGCATCATCTGAGTTTTGGATTCTTTGCTGGTTATTCTCCATCTTTTCATTAGGTTCATCATCTTAGCCACGCTTGAATTCAAACTCGGAGGTTGTTCTTGTATGGTTTGCTGCATTGAATAAGGATGTGGTTCTTGATAAGCTTCTTTATAAATCGGCGCTTCTTGATAGATAGGTTGTGGAGGATAGTAGGATTGTGGTCGTGGTTGATAATAATGATTATTATGATTATAATTCTGTTGATCTCCGACCCAATTGTAACTCTGTGGGGGTTGATAGTCAGCGTAATTTCCTTTAGATTGATAATAACCATCATAATAATGGTCTCTTTGATAAGGCATGAAGGAAATTGAGGCTGGATTGTTCATGCAATGTCCCCACGAGCGATCTCTTGCTCCACAACTAGGACATGAAGGTGAGGTATGTACTAGATTCCTCTGAGCTAGTTTTTGTGATTGTTCTCGTAATTCCTCAAGTTGTTGGCTTAACTCCTTAAGCTTTAGAGATTCCATCTTGAATTAGCTTTTTCAGGATCTAATAACACGAAACCTTTATCTCCTAATAAATCTGCTTTCGCCTAAAAAAAATCTGTAAAACAAAAACTAAAAAGAAAAGCGTAAAATAGAACTAACTAAAATAAAAGCACAAGATAATTGCACAAGGACTAACGATGTAGTCCCCGGCAGCGGCGCCAAAAACTTGGTGTGGCCTAAGGTGTGATAAAAAGATGTATAAAATAAGTGCAAATAAACACCCTAAGCTAACACAGTACTGCAAGTATTACAGGACGTATGCAAGTTTTAATGATAAGAAGATTCGTTCTTCAGGGACTGACGAATGTTAGAGAGAACTTATGCAATTTATCAAGTGCAAATATTAAAGATAGAAAAGATAATACGCAGATAGAAAGAAAAGATAGACAAATATGTATTTGGTTTTTATAATAAAACTAAACTAATAAACTAAAGACAGAAAATAAATAAAAGAAAAGAAGATAGTATGAAAGTTAGTTTGAGTTATTAGCATGCAATCCCCACTAGTTTTGCCGTTCTAAACATGTAAGGGTAAATTATGTAGTATTTCCCTAATCGGTCCCAATATGCTATCGGTAGTTTAAAATAGGATTTACCTGTGTCAATAAGGCTTCCTAAGCAAACTTTTCCTGTAATTGGTAAATAGTCACAAGAACTAAACCATAGTGATTATCTAGCTAGGTTGGGTTGTCAGATCAGACCTAATACTAGACGTTATGTGCTAAACATGCAATTAAACACCGTTGTCAATGGTGACCTAATTACTAGATGGTAATTCTATATGGGCGCGCATCCACAAGAACACAGAATATAAATTCAAACACATAAACAGAGAATAAAAACTATAATTCAATTTAAAACATTAAGTTCCCAAATTAGATAGATGTCAATCAAAACTAGGGTTCATACATATATGCTAAAACTCAAGCTAAAAGAATTAATTCATACAAATAAAAGAAGAGAAAAGAGTTACAGAATCAAAGGTAGAAGAAGACATATGGTGTTCTGCTCCTTCCAGACTTCTCCTCTTGTGTTGCAGCTTCCTCTTGGCCTTAAGGTCTGACCAAGGATGATTTTAGAGTGTTAAGAGGCTGTATTTATAGGTTATAGGAAGACCTAATTCGTTTTCTTGAAGGAGAAGGAAAGTAATGGACTCCTAGTCCAACTCAAATTCGTATGGAAATAAAGATAAACACTGCTGGACCGTTTTGAGCATATCTTCTTCGTTATTGGTCGGATTGAGCTCCATAAGATACCAAAAGAATCGAAACAGAATTATCTTGACCCAAAAGAAGGAAATTACCAAAATCGACATATTTATTAGGTAAAAACGCACATCTTTAGACGTGTATGCAGAATCCCAGATTTAGGCAGCTTTTCCTTTTGCATCTTTTTAGCTTTTGTTTCCTTATCTCCAATTTTCATGCAAATCTCTTTCCATAAGTTGTTGTCTTTGACTTGGACTCTAATTAATCTCCATAATTATCTTTAAAGCTTCACACTAAATAAACAATTAAACCCAATATGCTCTAAAAATATAATTTTACTAAATCAAGACCCAAAATAGGAAAGTGCACTAAACTAAGCTGAAATCAACCTATAAACTAATAAATAAGCCTAAAATGATGTCTCTGAAGTATACTATATTATCACAAATGAGGAGACATCAGTAGATAATGTTCATGTTCTCTTAATCATCTCAATTGACCCCCAACTCAAAGCTTTAACCACTCTTGAAATTTGAAACTTTTGATTATTGGTTGTACAAGCTTAATTTGGGTTAGGAAAGGTGATTTGATGATGATTCTCTATGTGGGTAAGATGGGTTCTTCATGGATTGGCTTGGATTTAAGAAATTGTAGGATAAATTTTTGAAATTTAAGCTTTTGATTCTTGGATTCAAGGTGTTTTGGTATGATATAGGTGGTTGAATCTTCCTTGTAATGATGTGGAGGATGAATTGGATGTGTTTTCATGGTGACTGGGTAGTGTTTTGATGATTGGTGAAGGTTTTTGTGAGCTTTAATGGAGTTGGGAGAGTTTTGGAGAAGAGAAAGAGGATTAAGATTTATAAAATTCGGAATAATGAGCTCAATACCTCTTTTATACATCAAATCCCGTAGGTTTTCTCTTCTCTGGCGGCGCTGCGGACTACCCCTGCGGACCATGGGTACACCGCAGGGTAGTCCGCGACATCTGATGCTCAGAATTTTTTCCCTTCTGGATGATACCCGTGGTAGGACACGTGGCACGTGATTTTGAGCTGCGGACCAGGGCGCGGTACACCGGAGGGTACCCCGCGCCTTCTTTAGCTTTCCACGTCAAAATACCCGTGGACCTACCCCGTGGCACGCGTTTTTACCCTACGGACCAGGGTGCGGTGCAGGGGGTAGTCCGCGGTCACTTTTTTCTCGGTTCTGGACACAACCCGTGGCTCCACCCGTGGTACGGGTTTTGACCCTGCGGTGCATACCTGCGGACTAGGGGTAGTCCGCGGGGGTAGTCCGCGCAGGTCAATTCTCGCTCCGAAAATTTTTCCTCGCGTTCCCTAACTCGATTTCTCCAATTCCTACACACCAAAAACACTAATACCTTTCTCAAATATGCAATATCAACTAAAATTAACTAAACTAAAGACAATTTAAAAAAAAAAAAATGTAAAAACATAAAAGAAATTACGGGTTGTCTCCCGTACAGCACTTTTGTTTAACGTCTTTCAAAGTTAGACGTGTTACCTCAATTAAGGATGACGAAATTTCCACCCTTTGCCTTTAATTCCCACGAACTTTTCAGCTCGATTCTTAATAATCATGGATGGTGCCATCCAAGATGTCGTGGGAAGGGGTGTTTCTGGTGGTAACTCGATTTCATTTGTAGCATTACACTCCTCTGGCAATCCATTCATCTCGAATCTTCGTTTGTTAGAAAGAATGTCCTTCATGAATTGACCGTATTTTGACATTCTTGTGAGAGCTTCTACAAATGGGATGCTGATCTTTAGCTTGTTCACCATGTCAAAGAACTTCTTGAATTCCAGGTCATTGTCCTTTCTGACACGTGAAGGGAATGGTGGAGGAGGGCATGTGTTGGTTACCACTGGGCTCTCTTTCTTTTCTGGTGTCTTCTCTTGGACATTTTTTTGTTCAACTACCTCTTTGACCTTACCTTCTGTTGTTTCTTCTCCCCCTGTTTCTGGAATAGGGACTGGTTATGGTTCTGGTCTTGGTGGAGGTAGTTGTTTTCCACTTCTTAATTCAATTGCATGACAAACTTTGTTTTCTGGAGCACTAGTATCACTTCGGAATTGCCTTTCTGCAAGGATTTTAGTTTTTTCCACCATTTGTGACACTGTCTGCACCTTCTTCATAAGCGCACTCTGTGAGTCTTGGGATTCTTGCTGGCGACTCTCCATCTTTTCGATTAGGTTCATTATCTTAGCCATGCTTGAATTCAAACTCGGAGGTTGTTCTTGTATGGTTTGCTGCATTGAATAAGGAGGTGGTTCTTGATAAGCTTCATTATAAATCGGCTCTTCTTGATAGATAGGTTGTGGAGGATAGTAAGATTGTGGTCGTGGTTGATAATAATCATCATAATAATGGTTATTATGATAATAATTCTGTTGATCTCCGACCTAATTGTAACTCTGTGGGGGTTGATAGTCAGCGTAATATCCTTGAGATTGATAATAACCATCATAATAATGGTCTCTTTGATAAGGCATGAAGGAAATTGAGGCTGGATTATTCATGCAATATTCCCACGAGTGATCTCTCGCTCCACAACTAGGACATGAAGGTGCGGTACGTACTAGATTCCTCTGAGCTAGTTTTCGCGATTGTTCTCGTAATTCCTCAAGTTGTTGGCTTAACTCTTTGAGCTTTAGAGATTCTAAAGTCTCTGTTTGTTTTTCTGATTCGAACGACCAACTTCTCTGGGTTTCAAGAAAATTCTCCATAATAGTATTAGCTTCTTAGGATCTAATAACACGAAACCTTTATCTCCTAATAAATCTGCTTTCGCCTAAAAAAATCTGTAAAACAAAAACTAAAAAGAAAAGCGTAAAATAGAACTAACTAAAATATAAGCACAAGAATATTTGCACAAGGACTAACGATGTAGTCCCCGGCAGCGGCGCCAAAAACTTGGTGTGGCCTAAGGTGTGATAAAAAGATGTATAAAATAAGTGCAAATAAACACCCTAAGCTAACACGGTACTGCAAGTATTACAGGACGTATGCAAGTTTTAATGATAAGAAGATTCGTTCCTCAGGGACTGACGAAAGTTAGAGGGAACTTATGCAAATTATCAAGTGCAGATATGAAAGATAGAAAAGATAATACGCTAGTAGGAAGAAGAGATAAACAAATATTTATTTGGTTTTTAAATAAGAAAACTAAACTACTAAAGAAAAGACAGAAAATAAATAAAAGAAAAGAAGATAGTATGAAAGTTAGCTTGAGTTATTAGCATGCAATCCCCACTAGTTTTGCCGTTCTAAACATGTAAGGGTAAATTATGTAGTATTTCCCTAATCGGTCCCAATTCGCTATCGGTAGTTTAAAATAAGATTTACCTGTGTCAATAAGGCTTCCTAAGCAAACTTTTCCTGTAATTGGCCAATAGTCACAAGGACTAAACCATAGTGATTATCTAGCTAGGTAGGGTTGTCAGATCAGACCTAAAACTAGACGTTATGTGCTAAACATGCAATTAAACACCGTTGTCAATGGTGACCTAATTACTAGATGGTAATTCTATATGGGTGCACTTCCACAAGAACACAGAATATAATTCCAAACACATAAACAGAGAATAAAAACTATAATTCGATTTAAAACATTAAGTTCCCAAATTAGATAGATGTCAACTCAAAACTAGGGTTCATACATATATGCTAAACACTCAAACTAAAAGGAATTAATTCATACTAAGAAGAGAAGAGAAAAGAATTACAAAATAAGAGGTTGAAGGAGACATGATTGATGCACAGCTCCCTCCAGATTCTTCTCTTGTGTTGCAGCTTCCTCTTGGCCTTAGGGTCTGGCCAAGGATGATTTTAGAGTGTTAAGAGGCTGTATTTATAGTGTATAGAAAGACCTAATTCGTTTTCTTGAAGGAGAAGGAAAGTAATGGACTCCTAGTCCAACTCAAATTCGTATGGAAATAAAGATAAACACTGCTGGACCGTTTTGAGCATATCTTCTTCGTTATTGGTCCGATTGAGCTCCATAAGATACCAAAAGAATCGAAACAGAATTATCTTGACCCTAAAGAAGGAAATTACCAAAATCGGCATATTTATTAGGTAAAAACGCACATCTTTAGACGTGTATGCAGAATCCCAGATTTAGGCAGCTTTTCCTTTTCCATCTTTTTAGCTTTTGTTTCCTTATCTCCAATTTCCATGCAAATCTCTTTCCATAAGTTGTTGTCTTTGACTTGGACTCTAATTAATCTCCATAATTATCTTTAAAGCTTCACACTAAATAAACAATTAAACCCAATATGCTCTAAAAATATAATTTTACTAAATCAAGACCCAAAATAGGAAAGTGCACTAAACTAAGCTAAAATCAACCTATAAACTAATAAATAAGCCTAAAATGATGTCTCTGAAGTATATTATATTATCACAAATGAGGAGACATCATCACTCAACCCATTTTTGATGCCTTGATTTGCATACCCAATTAACGCAAATAACCCTTTTCATGATGATATAATAAATTCCATTTTTCCGGTCCAAATATTTTTCAATATTTTCATATATATATATATATATATATATATATATATATATATATATATACATATATATATATTTCATTGCTAGCTATGACTCTCTTTTTGATGTTGAGATATCATGATACTTTTTCTCATATATATTTTTTTATTTTCATGCTTTGCAGCTTTGTTCATATACTCTTACCCCGGCAAAGGGTTACAATAATACTTTCATCATCAATACACAATTACAATTTCCCAAAACCAATGTTCCCTAATGATGAAACCCACCACCCCAAACTCAAGCTCTAAAAACGACTTGTCTCAGGTTTTGCGATTCGAGTGCGGGTTATATGGATAGGTCCTATAAACTAAGAGGTATGGCTTATAATATGGTTAAATAAAAGGCCTTAGAAAGGCTCAGAGGGGCTAAGACAGATAAATAATATATAATCAAATAAAAGGGTGAGAAAGCTAAAAAGTTTTCAAGTGGCTTCAAATATGAAAGAACTGCCTTATTCACTTTTCTAACTACCGGATTTTGTTACTTTTTCACTACTAGTTCATAGATAAGCAGGTTTTCAACTAATTTCAAACCTCACATTCTACACACCAAATAACTCTCCCTAAGTTTAAACTTGACTTCTTACGCATTTCTCATTAATCTTCCCTATCTTTTATTTCATGTTTTCATACATGCATACTAAACATATTTGTGACACCGTTCAAAAACATACTACTTACTATCATTGACTTAATTAAATTGTGCTTAATAGGTACACTTACTATATTCTATGCCAATTCAAACCTCAAAATTTTAATTTTATGCAAAACAAAAAGGAAGATGAGGACAACGAATCCCCACCCCAACTCAAAAGTGAGTCGTGTCCCCACGACTCAAAAAAGACTCAATAAAGCGGTAAAATTTAAAACTAAACTAAACTAAACTAAACTAAACTAATGTAATACATACAAGAAATTAATAAGAAGAATTAGAACAGTGTACCTGGCCATAAAGATCTAGCTGATCGTCTGCCGAAGAAGAAAAATTATCAATATCCAAGTCTTCTGTTACTTCGGTTATTACGTGATTAATCTTTGCAATTTCATCCCAACAGGCATTGAATTCCTTTTTTAAATAAATAATTTCATCCATTAATGTAATTGCCCAGACTGGGGGTATGACTGAATTTTTATTAAGATTTGAAGAAGAAAAACTCTGATCTTGTATTGGTGTCTTTACTTTAGGCCTTGGTGGTACACTCATTCTAGCTGTTAATTTCCTTCGTAGTTGTTGTGCTGGTGCCTCTATCTTTGATTTCTTTTCAATAGGCTCATCAAGATCAATGGCCTTTTCTTTTGAAGCTCCAGGCAATTTCTTGTTCTTCCCTAATATTGAACACTTCCTCTTGTAATCCATAACATTCGTTCTGTTTGTCATCTTTGAATAACCCACAATTCAAGTTACACCAAGGATAGAATAAAGTTATGAAAGATTGGTGTGGCTTGAGTTTGTTGCTTAGATGATTGATTATTAATGGTAGAAGAAGGTTTTCTTGATTGTTCTTAAAAGAATTCTTGATAGCTTCATGATCTTTGGTGTTGTTTTATGGTGTAGAGTAATGAATTTAATGAATAAGATGTGTGTATGGAGGATGGAGGAAAGATTTGATGTTGTTGTTGTGTTTGTGTGGAGGTTTAATCAAGGTTCAAGGTGTATTTATAAGGTTTGGGTCTGAAAAATTCGTGTTGTAGAGGTTGGAAGAGGCTAGGTTTAGCTTTGATAAGGTAAGAGTCCAATTAGAACTTTTTCTCTCTTCTTAAACCGCCATGGGCGGGGCACCGGACGTGTGGCGCGTGTACCGGACGTGAGCACTGGAACAAACCGTGGGCGCAAACTGTCGCTACAGTTTTATAAGGGCTTCTCGGCAATAAACCGTATTTGATAACCGTCTCCACAGTTTTCTTCCTTGCGATGCACCGGACATACCTTGCGGTACACTGGACCCGTGCTAGAAAAAACCGTAGCCGCAATTTCTCGATATGGTATTTTCTCTTTCGTCTCGGCAATCTACCGTGGTGAAAAACCGTCGCCACGGTTTGGACCTGCGGTGCGCCGCATCTGAGGTGCAGTATACTGCACCAAGCTGCTGGTTAGCACAATTTTTCCTTCCTTTTGACCCTAAACTCAATTCCTGCACATGTAACACACTACCTTTCTCTCATATTAGCTTGTAAACACTTTAATAATATACACTAACTTAGAATTTTACACTACAAAAAATAAAACTAACTAAAAAGCAATTAAAATAATGGGTGTCTCCCAAAAGCACTTTTGTTTAACGTCTTTTAAAGTTAGACGTGTACCTCGGGTTAAGCGTGTTCTTCAAGATGGATTGTCTCCTCTCTTCCAAATTCCTCACTATCATGGTATATATTCAAGCGCTGACCATTCACCATGAATGTTCTTTGCTCGGTTGGATGTTCAATTTCGATCGCTCCATGAGGTGTGACTTTCGTAACAATGTAAAGTCCTCCCCAACGGGACTTAAGATTACCTGTATAGTTCGAGAATCTAGATTTGTATAATAGTACCTTTTGTCCTCTCTCGAACCTCTTTGGACGAATCTGTCTGTCATTCCATTTTTTGTTTTCTCCTTGTAAAGACGTAAATTATCATAGGCATGGAAAATAAATTCATCAAACTCATTCAACTGCATCATCCTTTGTTTTCCCGCCAAGTCTGGGTTTAGATTCAGAGTTATAATAGCCCAGAAGGCACGGGATTCGATCTCAATAGGAAGGTGATACGCCTTGCCGTAGACCATGCTTCAGATGATGCCCCAACTGGTGTTTTGAATGTTGTTTTGTAACCTCATAGAGCACTATCTAAGTTTAATGACCAGTCTTTCCTCGTTTTGTTCACGATCTTCTCTAGAATAGACTTGATTTCTCGGTTAGAGACCTCAGCTTGAACGTTGGTTTGGGGATGATAACCGGTTGAAGTGCGGTGTCTCACCCCCAACTTACGAAGGGCAGATCTCAACTGAAAGTTAATGAAGTGGGTACCTTTGTCACTGATAAGAACATCTGGCGTACCATGACTTGAAAATATATTTGTTTTAAGGAATAATATGACTGTTTTAGCATCGTTCTTTGGTGTTTCCACTGCTTCTACCCACTTAGACACAAAATCTACTGCTAGCAAGATATAAAGATTACCATGGGAAGATATGAAAGGTCCCATGAAATCTATTCCCCATACATCAAAGATTTCTACTTCTAAGACATTGTTAAGTGGAATCTCCTTTCTTTTTGATATATTGCCAGTGAACTGGCATCTTTGACAAGTCTGGACAAATTGATGACAATATTTGTGTAGGGCAGGCCAATAAAATCTGGATTGAATAATTTTAGCTGCAGTCTATCGCCTTCAAAGTGGCCACCATATGGTGAGCCATGACAGCTTGCCATGATCTTACTAATTTCGCCCTCATAGGCGCATCTTCTGACAACTTGATCACTTCAAACTTTGAAGAGGTATGGCTCATCCCAAAATAATTGTCTGGCTCTATGAATCAAACTCTGTCTTTGTTCTGGATTAAAATCCGAAGGGAATACACCACTCACGATGAGGTTAACTATATCTACATACCAAAGCACAAACGCGTCTTTAATCGTAAAAAGTTGTTCATCAAGGAATACCTCTTTAACCAATTCTGGTTCCTTATTGTCATCAGATCCTTCGAGCCTGGATAAATTATCAGCTACTTGATTCTCGCATCCTTTTCGGTCTCGAATATCTATGTCAAATTCTTGTAACAGCAATATCCATCTGATAAGACGTGGCTTAGCGTCCTTCTTTGTCATGAGATACTTAATTACTGAATGATCCGTGTATACAATACTTCTCATTCCAAGAAGATAGGAACGAAATTTATCGATAGCATATACCACGACTAATAACTCTTTCTCCGTTACTGTATAATTCAATTGGGCAGCGTTAAAGGTCTTACTTGCATAGTAAATCATATGGAAGATCTTTTCTTTCCTCTGGCCACAACACCCATTGCGTGATCACTTGCATCGCACATAAGTTCAAACAGAGCATCCCAATCTGGAGGTATAACAATTGGTATGGAGATGAGCTTCTCTTTAATCGTCAAAAATGCATTGAGACACTCGTCATTAAAATTAAAAGAAGTATTCTTTTCAAGTAAAGAGCAAATCGGTTTTGTGATCTTGGAGAAATCTTTAATAAACCTTCGATAAAATCCTACGTGACCCAAGAAACTTCTCACTCCTTTAACAAAGACCGGAGGTGGTAAGGTTTTTATAACTTCAATCTTAGCACGATCAACCTTCATCCCTGCACTCGAAACCTTATGTCCCAACACAATTCCTTCTTGAACCATGAAGTGGCATTTTTCCCAATTAAGCACAAGATCCGTTTCTTTACATCGCACAAGCACTTTTTCAAGATTGTTGAGCCATTCATCAAAACTATCTCCAAAAACCAAAAAATCATCTATAAAAACCTCCAAGTATTTATCAATCATGTCCCAAAATATTTCCATCATGCACCTCTGGAACGTGGCAGGTGCATTGCATAAACCAAAGGGAATCCATCTGTAAGCAAATGTGCCAAACGGACAAGCAAAAAGTTGTTTTGTGTTGATCAGCAGGATCAACACAAATCTAATTATAGCCTGAATATCCATCAAGGAAACAATAATATTCTCTTCCCGGCGAGTTTGTTAAGCATCTGATCAATGAACGGTAGAGGGAATTGATCTTTCTTTGTAGCTTTGTAGAGTTTTTGGTAATCCATGCATACTTTCCACCCCACAACTGTTCTTGATGGAATGGCTTCATTTTGATCATTAAGGATGGTAGTGATACCTAATTTCTTTAGAACACATTGCACTGGACTCACCCCATCACTACTTGTAATCGGAAAGATAATACATGCGTCTAATAACTTTATCACCTCCTTCCTTACCACCTCTTTCATTGATGGAATTAGCCTTCTCTGCCCCTCTATAGATTGACCTCCTTCTTTCTCAAGAATAATTTTATGTTTGCAAATGGACAGACTAATTTCCTTGATATCAGAAATAGTTTACCCAATTTCTTCATTGTTAGCGCAAAGCACACAGAGAAGCTTATCTTCTTGAGGACCTGGAAGGTTACCGGAATTAATAACATGCAAAGTATTGTTCATACCTAAATACGCATAGCGTAGATGGTGGTTTTTCTTCGAGAACAGGTGGATAGATGATAGATAATTTCTTCATTGGCTCAATGTCTCCTGATTCTCGAAGTTGTTTTCGAATGGCTTTAGGCCTACTGTCGACTGAATCTAATGCTGCAACTTCGTCAGCTATATCATCGTATATTTCTGGAGATTCAAGTGCCAAGGCTGCTGTTAGAGTGTCATCATAGCTTGATTCATTAAAGACTTCTTGTGTAAGTTTGTCGATGACATGTATCTTTAAGCATTCGTCTTTTGTATCTGGGTATTTCATAGCCTTGAACACATTGAATCGTACCTGTTCGTCTTGGACCCTCATGATCAATTCACCATTCTCAACATCTATTAGTGTAGGCCCCGTGGCTAAGAATGGTCTTAACAAGATGATGGGGACATTCTTATCCACGTCGGAGTCAAGAATAATAAAATCACAAGGATATATAAAACTACCAGCTTTAACTAAAACATCTTCAATTTTACCTACTGGTTGGGAGAGGGAGTGATCCGCCATTCGTAATACCACTGAAGTAGGTACTACCTATCGTATGTTGAGCTTCTCGAACAGGGACTTTGGCATGAGATGATACTCGCGCCTGGATCACATAATGCTTTCCTGATCCAACTTTCTCCAATTGCAATGGGAATTGTAAAACTTCTGGGATCTTGTAGCTTCGGTGGCAACTTGCTTTGAAAAATAGCACTACACTCCTTAGGTAATCCAATCATCTCCCCGGTTTCTAAAGTTTGTTTGTTAGAGAGAATGTCTTTCATGAATTTCAGATATTCTTTTGAGAGCTTCTACAAATGGAATATTAATGTCTAGCTTGCTCACCATACCAAGGAACTTCTTGAATTCTTTTTCATTGTTCTTCTTTTTGACACGTGATGGGTATGGTGGATGAGGACGTGTATTGTTTTCCACTGAGCTTTTTTTCTTTTCTGGTGTCTTATCTGGGATACTCTTCGGTTCAATTATCTCTTCAACCTTGTCTTCTACTGTTTCTTCAACCACTTTTTTTAGGGATAGAGGTTGGTTCTGTTTCTTCTACTCTAGGGGGAGGTAATTTTTTTCCACTTCTTAATTCCACTTCATGACAAGCATCATCTTCGCGAGCAATAGTATCATTTGGGAGTTGTACTTTTGGCCTGTTTTGTAGTGTACTCGCATCTGTGAAAGGGTATGCTCGAGATTATTGATTACCTTTGATTGGGTTTAAAGTCTTCGCTGACTCATCTTCATATTTTCTTCAACTAGTCCCAAAAGTTCAGCTATACTCGGATCCAAACTCAAAGGTTGTTCTTGTGTAGCTTGTTGCGTTGGACATTGAGGTGGTTCTTTATAAGTTTCTTCATAAATTGGCACTTCTTGATAGGTAGGTTGTTGTTGATAGTACGGTTTAGGTAGAGTCTGACAATACAGTTGGTTTTCGACCCAATTCCTATTCTGTGGGGAGTGATAATTAGCGTAATTTCCTTGAGGTTGATAATAACCATTAGAATGGTTTCTTTGATGAGATACAAAGGAAATCGAAGTTGGATTATTCATATAACTCTCCCACGAATGATTTCTTTCTCCACAACCAGGACATGAAGGTAACGTATAACTAGATTTACCTGAGCTATTTTTCGTGCTTGTTCTTATAATTCCTTGAGTTGTTGGTTTAATTCTTTGAACTTTAGAGATTCTAAAGTATCTTCTTGTTTTTCTGCTTCAATAAGACAACTTCTCTCTGTATCCAGAACTCTTTCCATAATAATTTTAGCTTCTTCAGGATCTAATAACACGAAACTTCCACCTCCTAACAAATCTGCTTTTGCCTTGGACTCGTCATCGAGTCCTCCATAGAACATGGTTAAATGTTATTTGGGTGAGGAGACATGGAATGGACACCTCGCTTTCTTCTCGTTAAAACGTAACCAGCTTTCCCAATACTTTCCCAATACTTTCCCCTTCTTCTTACGTAAATTGTTCAAACTCCAACATATCTTTTAAACGTCTACTAACCGGATATAATCGGTCTACGAATATTGCTTGAAGTTTATCCCAATCTGGAATTAAATCATGGAGTTGGAAATCGTACCAATCGCTTGCACCACCGGTTAAGAAGAATTGGAACATGACATAGTACATATGTTCTTGTGTAACGCCTTTGATGATATAAGCGTCACATATCTGCATAAATTTCTGGACATAACGAATCAGATCTTGTTGTGCAGCACCGCTAAATTCACCATGACTTGCAAATTGCGCTATCATGCTTAGATCAGGTCGAATTTAGTGGCTTGGATTTCTGGAGTTTGGATTCCTCTAGGTTGCACTCTGAATGAGATGGGAGATCAAGTTTCCTCGGGCTTGCCATCTGTAAAAACCTGTAAAGACAAAACTAAAAACAAAAACGTAATATAGAACTAACTAAAATAAATGCACAAGGACTAACGATGTAGTCCCCGGCAGCGGCGCCAAAAACTTGGTGTCGCCTAGAGCGTGATAAAGTAATAAGTAAATAAGTGCAAATAAACACCCTAGGCTAGCATGGTATTGCAAGTATTTCAGGACGTATGATGATAAGTGAATTCGTTCCTCAGAGACTACGAAAGCTAGAGAGAACTTATGCAAATATCAAGTGCAAATAAGAAAGCGAGAATACTACTACGCAAGAAATAAAAGACAAGTAATTTTTGGTTATTTTTTGAATAGGAAAATTAAGTAAATAAATTAAATACAAAAAATTAAATAAGAAAAGAAACGATAGTTTGAGAGATTAGCTCGAGAAATAGCAAGTATTCCTCACTAGCCTTGTTTATTTTAATCATGTAAGGGAGAATTATGTAGAATTTCAATAACCAGGATTCTAAATTCCTCCCTACCCTCGTCAGGGTGGACTAGGGTGGCGACCTCACAATCACGAGGGGGCTTAAATAGGGTGCTCCTATGCGACTAGGTTCCTAAATGAGATTGGCCTTCTAATGATGATCGGTGGTTAAATCATACCCAAATGGTTATCTAGTTAGGAAAGCCCTTCCGGATCACTACCGCACACTAGACGTTTATGTGGTGTTTCAATAATTAGACACCCCTTTCGGGTGACCATCTAACTACTATTAAGGTAATCCTATACGCGGGCCCTCGTATGGAAAACAGACAAAATGTCTAAGCACATAAAACAGCGAGTAAAATAGTCATTCATTTACATAATAATCATCCCAAAGTAGATAAAAATTAAACAAGTCTAGGGTTCATACCCATATGCTAAATCTCAAGCTAAAATAAATTAGTTCATACTAGAGAAAGAAAAGAAAACAATTACAAATTTGAAGGCTTGGGAAGACATAATGTAGTGTCCAGCTCCTTCCAGGCTTCTTTTCTCTTGTTGTAAGCTTCCTCTTGGCTTAGGGATTGGCCAAGGATGATTTTCTACCGAATAGAGGGTGTATTATAGGGTATTCTAAACCCTAGGTCGGATTCTTGGAGTAGAGGGCAAGTAATAGGTCTCTTTTTCTATACCCTAAAATATAGGAAAGACAATAAACTATAGTTGTTTTGTTTTGCTCGTAAATTCTTCAATATAGCTCTGATTGACGCGTTCTTATATGAAACTCATCGTCTCGGAAAGATCTACACTTTTTCTTTAGACCATTCTTCAAAATTTCCATTTGAGTTATAATCAATTTAATGGACGTAGTTGCTGGAATTCAGATTTACTTGACAACTTTAACTTTCCTAAGTTTCTTTTACTTCTTTTATCTCCAATTTCCATCAATATCTCCAATTTCCATTATCTCTTAGAATTGATTTGACATCTAATTAATTATCATATATCTTTAAAGCTTCACAATTAACAAACAATTAAATCCAATATGCTCTAAAAATAATAAATCATCAAATCAAGACAAGAAATAAGAAAATATAAAAATATGAGTAAAAATCGACAATCAAATTATTAAATACACCTAAAATGATGTCTCCAACTAGATTAATTCATCACAAATAGGGAGACATCAATTTCCAGATGATAAATCAATCTACATATGACATTATGCCATACTAATCGAATTGAGACTTCGAGTCTACAACATCAATCTTAGGTTCGGGTTTTTAAATTTTATTAAAGGGTTCGAGTCCTTTAAAATTAAATATTATTTCAGGCCTTTAAAAAATTTGCATATAGGCTCCCTACCATCGAAATTCTTAACCTCCAAAAAAAATAATAAAATCGCAAATACCAAATTTAATACAATAAGAATAAATAAAATTTACAAACTATTAATCAAATGAAGACATTAGACGTAAAATTGAAACAGCTAGTTCGATGGTTTTACCTTCTAGACTATCCCACTACACTTTTGAGAAAGAGACTTATTCGTACTGATAACGAGTTATAAACTAAAAAAATAAAATAAAAAGTATAGAGAGAATTATATTCTTGTTATGAATAGTAGAGAGAAAGAAAGAATAGTGTTATACTGATAGTAGAAGATCGTACAATTACAGAGTATTAGAGTCATATATATATAGAGAGAATAAGTAACCCTAACCCTAGTCTTGATGGATTTGTCTACAAGTCCATGGGCTTGGATTGAATATCCATATACGGGTTTATAACAGTTCTTATATTCTAAAATAACTGGTAATTTTACAATGAAATAATCTTATATTTATAGATACATGAGTGACCCTTCACTTGGTATAATGTATTCATAATTTTTTTTGGTTACATGGGAGAGCCATTCTTCGAACTCGGTGTTATTGACACGGTTCAAACCTATACCGTTTAAAAAGGATAACCAAGGGTCTGCCCAGTTTAGTTTAAGCTACCTCAACTGGTTATTCATAATATATTTTTCTTATATTAAAATTTTAAATATGATATATTATTGAACAATTTTTTTAATTAAAATATCAAATATTACTATGATTTTAATCTATATAACAAACATTCACTAAATCCGCCCCTCTCTTAATTAAATGTAGTCTTAAAGTTATTTGGGAGGTAGTTGAGTATTAATGGGAGATAACAACGTTACATGCAGGTTCTTGTTGTTTCAATGGATAGTATGTAAACCATTCAACCACCCTTCTACATGTCTCGTTTGCGTCATCCACAGGGATGTGGTTTCCCCACCTTTTAGAAACACACGATGCTAATTTATTTGCAGATTTCGCCCACGTGAAGCTGTCGGAAATATTCATCCTTATCTACATTGTACTTTGCTTTTTTTGTTTATTATTGTTGAAAGTGCAAAACATTTTTTTGTCATCAAGTTAAAAATGATGTATAGGTTGAAAAGGAATTACTTCTCCGACAAAAAGAAAAAAAGGGTTTACTTCCATAAATCATAAACTAAGTTTAGAGCTGAAAAAACTAAAATATACTACTAACGTAAAAAAAAAAAAAAAAATCTGGTTCTTTTTAATTATAAAAATTATTTTGATAATATTAAACCTTTTATTTATTATAAAAAAAGTCTGATTAACACTAAGGTGGGTAAACACTAAACAGGACACCTGGGTGCATGCACCAACCACCTTATCTTCATCAAACTACATATAGTACGTTAGAATCACATTAACACTAAATCAACCTCCTCGAACTTTGAATTAATGAGGAAGCCTTGCTGTGTTGGTAAGCACACGAATGTAGGAGCTTGGACAATCCAAGAAGACGAGAAGCTCGTAGAGTACATCCGTATCCATGGTGAAGGTAGTTGGAGAAACTTGCCTAAGGATGCAGGTATTCTACTTTCCCGACATAAATTTATCGTTAGAACTTTTCTTTTGACAACCCTTTTGTGTTCCAGGATTGCAGCGTTGTGGCAAAAGCTGCAGAGCCAGATGGATAAACTACCTAAGTCCAGATCATGTCAAGAAACATAACTTTGGTCAAGACGAGGAAGATCTTATAATCAAGCTTCACGCATTACTTGGCAATCGGTATATGCACAAATCACAATTAGT
This sequence comes from Nemophila menziesii, assembly GCA_029959085.1. Taxonomy (NCBI): domain Eukaryota; kingdom Viridiplantae; phylum Streptophyta; class Magnoliopsida; order Boraginales; family Hydrophyllaceae; genus Nemophila; species Nemophila menziesii. The sequence continues at coordinate 6,346,017 of JARWIR010000017.1, read as the reverse complement.
CCATCAGTTTATGAAAGAGACAAGTATACCATGTCTTTTTTTATAACATGTGTACATAATTCTTCATTTTCAAATTTCAGGTGGCCGCTAATAGCTGGAAGGTTACCAGGGCGGACAGATGACGAAGTAAAGAACTACTGGAATTCGCATATCACGAGAAAGCTTATTAGTATGGGAATAGATCCTAATAATCATCGAATTAACCAAAGTTTCCCTAATGGATATCATAGATGCGGCGCTGATTGCAAATTTTCTGGGAATATAACCGATGCATCGAAGGTGGCAACTACTTGTGTCAGCGATAAGCAACTGTCTGATGGTGCAAGTTGTTTTGATGATGTAAAATCTGCTGATCTTAAAATTGCCTTTCCTGCTTTAGGTTCGACCGTGGAAGAGAAGGGAGAAAACACTAATCACTGCAATATAAGTAAAGATGCAGAAACATTACCACACCCTCTATCTATTTACAAGACATAATGCTTATAAATTAAAGCTTAGGGTTTTATGCAGCCATTTCATTATATTTTGTTTGTGTCTTTTTTCTGAAAGCATATAATTTGTGTTCAATGAATAATTCATATTGTCTCTCTGCTAAAAAACAAAAAATTGTAATGTCCAACCTATGTTAGCTAGACAGAACATTTGAACAAAAAAAAAGAAAAAGCTAGACAGAACACTCCGGAGTAGTTATAATCGAAAGCCAGAGCGATAAAGTAATAACTTAAATTAATTATTTTGAATCAATTAATATACCATCTAAATAATGGAGTAACTCGCTTATATAGTACTCCATCCGTCTCAAAAATAATGTCCACCTTATTAAAAATGGTATTCTAAAAAAAATATCCATTTAGTATTTTAAGACATTTTATTTCATTTTTTCCATTATTACCTTTATTAAAATATCTAAATTTATATTTTTAATAAATATTTAAAATATCAATATACATTATTAAGAGTATTTTAGTAATGAAAAAAATAATTATTTGTGTTTTTTAATTTGTATAAAAAATAAAGTGTACATTATTTTTTAGAACAAAGAGAGTAACAATAGTCTTTCTTGACCGCATATGGTAGGTTTCTATCTTTATACATGTCAATCTTGTTGGAATAAGTGAAAGATCATTCTTAATTACAATATTCATTTTAAAAGGCTTGGATCATGCCATGTATTTTAAAAAATCAAATTGCAAAATAGTGATGTATAATTGTTAGGATTTGGTCTGGTCTTGATATTTTGGAGGTTCAAAGCAAACTTTAAAAATGGCTTTTAAATTTTTTTATGTGTTTTAAAATAGAATTTTTTTTATGTGTTTTAAAAAAATAAAAAATAGAAAAAATAAAACTTAACTAATTTCTTATATATAGATTATAAGATTTGTAAAATTCAATATTAATTAATATTATCAAAATTTGATAATTATATAGTTTTTATCTTTAATAGAATAAGTATTTATTTTTAATAGTACAATTTTCTTATCGGATATATATAACCATTATTTTGTGGTATAGACACCATTGTAGTAGTACGGATCTAAATAGATTCTAGTAGTATATAACAACAAAACTGACGGATCACGAATCAAATATCAATCAACGGCTGAGTGTAACGCCAGTTTCATTGGGGAGGCACAAGCAGTTGTCATGGCTCTCGAAATAGCAAAATCTTTGACGAACATAGAGAAAACGATTTTCTCTGATAACCTTGAGTTGATTCAAGGTATCCAGCAAGTGTCGGCGGCTAGATGGGAGCTCAGGCCGTGGATTAATCACATCAGACAACTGGCTTCAACATCAGGGCCAGTATTTTTCAAGCATATTCCACGACGTTTTAACAAAGGAGCCGATTCTCTAGCAAAAGACGCCAGGCGCAGGGCATTACAGGTTTACCAAGCTGCTACTTCTCTGGAAAGTAAATTCTCGAAATTGGGAATTGGTTGATTTCGAGTTATATTTTAGTTTTTGTGTATTAAACTGTCCAAAAAAAAAAAAACAATTCAATAGCATATACATCACATTCTAGTAGTACAGATCTAGTTTGATTCCAGTAATATATATCTCCTATTATGTAGTATAACCAACCATCTTACTTTTAATTTATATAATTTTAAAATAATAGAATATTAGAGAAACAAATAAATAATAGGAAAGAAAGAAAATAAAAAGATAAAAATATAACTGAATGAGGGATAATATAATATTGGGTGATTTACTCATGAAGTCCACAAACTATTGTCAGTTGCCCATCAGGTCCAACCCATCCCAAAAGTCGAAATTGCCCTTATGCTCCATTAATATCTTTTGACTTACCAAAACTAATTTCTTAATTATATGCAACTAATCAATTAATATAAAAAAAAGGAAATAATTGCCAAATATATTAAATTAAAGCACAAAATAAAACAAATAAACTAATAGAAAATCACTTATTATATATCTTTAATAAATTAAAGCCAAATACATTAAATTAAAGCACAAAATAACACAGTATTTACAACCCATCGATATTAACTAGCACACCATCGATATTCCACACATAACCCGTCTGTTTTTCATACAGTCCAAAACACTAGTATTTACAACCCATCGATATTAACTAGCACACCATCGATATTCCACACGTAACCCATCAGAAATGTGCAGTGTGTCCACACGTAACCCATCAGTACAAACCACTGATACTAACTAACACACCACTGATATTCCACGCGTAACCCATCAGAAATGTGTAGTGTTTTCAACCCCACCAACAACACTTCTCCACCACCCAAAAACCGCCACCACCACCTCGCACCACCCCACCAACAACACTTCTCCACCATACAAAGTCTCGGTTGCTGCATTATTTCGTGACACCCCACCTGCTCTCTGCCATCTCTTACCTCCATAGAGCTGCTACATCAAGGGTTCCTGGTAGAGCTGTGATGAACGGACCTGGCAGAGCAGCGGATCACGAGCTTGGAGACGCTGCAACGCAAACACCTGGAGGAGTAGCCGAGCTTGAGGGAGTTGGAGCAGCTGTTCGGGAGAAGCTGGAGAAGCGGATCGTGAGGAAGCTGGAATGGAACGGGAAGCAGCCCATCACTGGCACGGCGGAGAGGAGCAAAAAAATCAGAAAAATATGGAACATACCTTACTGTCAAAAATGGAAGAACGATGATGGTGTATTGTTGGAGAAGATATCGGTGGTGTTGCTTGTAGAATGATTTTGTTAAAAGGTATAACAAATTTACTATAATAAGGAGCATGATTCATGGGATTTAAGATCAGCTATTAAAAGGGAATCAGTTACTAGCTAAAAATAAGGGATAGCTTGATATTGATATATTCTAATGAGGGGTAGTGATGGTATATAAAATCTAACGCAGGACTCTATAGGGGGGAAATGAGGGGTGGGACTTGATAGGGGTGGGATATTGAGTTCTAGGACTTAATAGGCTAATATCTCTATAATATTTTGACATTATATATTAATTATATCATTTGGTAGATACAATAAGGTTGTTTAATGGTAATTGATAATAAAATGAGTAATTTATTATGAATTATTATTTTTTTGACTATTATATCACAATGTATAACTTATGAAAATCTCTTCACTTCCTATTTTTTGTAAGTCCATAATAGTTTCTACATTGATTCTAGACGATGTATGGTTCTATATAAAGGACACTTATACTATTTTTTTATAGAAAAATGATGAAATTTTGATATTATCCTCCATTACTCTATATTAGTATATGTTTTGATATCAATTTCCACTTCTCTATATTAGTATATAACACGTTACCAGTATGACTTTTAACCAACTGAGCGGTAAGAATCTTACAGAGTGGTTAACATGTAAGTAATATTCTATCATGGAATATTGTTTAGTTCTTTAGTTTGCTAATGTTTAACCTTCTACTTAGTTATAATATAATTAGTCTACTTTATATCCATATGCATATTATATATGATACTATATCATTATATATATGCAATAGAATGACATATAAATAATATAAAGATATGAAGCTGAATTTTGTTTTGAAGGGTTGGAAAATGAAAAGGATATCATTCTATGAATCTTATAAGTCCGAAACCTCTCATATGTCGGAATTATAAAATTAAGCGTATAGGCCTGAAATCTATATCTAATGTTATAAGATCTTGAACAAAAATAAAATACCTGAAGTATAAATTAATTATTTTTGGCACGAAAGATTTAACAAATCTCATAGACCCGAAATTTATTTAGTAGACCGAGAATTAAAAAAAAAAAACTTGAAGCGATAATTTAAAAAAAACAGCTTTGAAAAAATTGGTCAATGATGAAGAACTCATATAGGATTTCTTGAAAAATTTTAAGAATTGCATTTTGATAAATAAAAAAATATGGACTAACTTTGTGAAGATTTAGTAATAAAATTATGTTTCTATTTTTTATGAACCCGGAGTTCGTTGATTATACATTAATAGAGATAATTCTCGTGAATCAATAAATTGTTCATATATATAATTCTAGAAGCAATATTATGAACCAAAAGTTCGTTGATATATTCATTCGTAACACTTGATAAATATTTTTAGAATGTTGGAGAGTTTATTTTAGTAACAAAATAATTTTATTCAGTAAAAAGACATAAAATTAGGGGGAGGTAAGTTTGAAAAGTAAATAATTTTATGAAGTGTAACATGATTTTTTGGATAATTTGTTCAAAGTTCACATGATAAAGGTTTCGAGCCTGCAACTGCTCTTGTAAATGTTTAAAATCTTACAACTTGTTCAATCTAATCATTTTGCTAATAAATTGGAAAAAAGAGAGGTGTCACGCTCCAAAAAACGCGACTATTCTATCTAATTTAAGATAATTAAAATTATATTTTATTAAATAAATAACTATTTATTACATTACACTGATTAATATTAAAGTAAATACAAACTAATAAATACAAGATCTATTCTTGTTCAGCACCTGCTCCTGTGCTATTGACCACTACCAAAATTAAGTTATCTAGCACCTAAAAGGGTGGGGAAAAGAAGGGTGAGCTTCCACTAACTCAGTGAGAAAATAAAAAATGGTCATATGCAGACTTTAACCTAGGGTCAGTAATTATATTTAAGACGCTGTCATTGAACTAATATAGGTCAAAATATAAACAAAAAATTCATAAGTGATAACTAAATAAACTAGGTTAATGTATATATCAAACTACGCATCCCATACTACCCAGCAAGCTCTATACACTAGAAAGTAATAATCACGTTGCAAAGGATACCGTGGTCATGCCCTTATAACTCTTGCCACAACACTCGATCCCTTATCACTCCCACTGGTAATACATTGGGTAAACCGAACCTACAACCCATTAGCCAAGAAACTCTTCGTCTCATGCGCCAGGTGGGAATAGATCATGATAGTTAATCTTGGCAAGCCCGCTATCGCCCAGTGCAACACGATTGTATCATGTCGAACGGTCCATCGATAGATATATCAAATATCAAATATGAAATGACTAAGTAGGTCTATTCAACAACGATAGAAATCAACAATTAGTGGATAGACGGAGAAGTAGGTCACGTTATCCCAATTATACAATTAATCTTACGATAACAAAATAATACAATTAATCCAATAATAATGAGACAATATATTTCAGATAAATAATAATACATAAAGTCCCAAATCATCGAATTAAATATATTACTGTATAATTTAAAATAGGGTTAAAAATAAACATATTGAACATTATTTAAACCCTCTCCTTAAAAGAAGCTATTAACGGGTAATTTATTACGTGACCACCCTTTTAACCGAGATCGCCATAACTGGTAATCAAAAGAAGTCATTATCCTAAATTATAGAAATAATAAAAAGTGACCTAATTGAGGCGTTGGATTGAACTATTGTTGGAAGAATAGGAAGCCTCCAGCTCTAGCTCTAACTTCCGCCTTCTGCTTATATTGAAGCGTATGTAAAAAATGAGGTTTAAAAGCCTATTTATAATACACTAATTTGGATTAGGCTTTTAAATAATAATAGGTTAAATGATGAAAAGCCCAAGTCAAAAATAGAGAATCTCGTAACTGCTGTACACCCTTCAGTAAAACAGCCGTAACTTTTGTGTCTCACGTCCAAATCACCTGATCCTAGTCCTCAATTCTTGCTAACTCAAAGGCGCAACTTTCTCTTTCAGATCTCTAGGCCTAAATCAGTGCTGATGTGGCTCAAAATCAACAATTAGACAGATATCCATATTTTTATCTCTTTTAGTCAACTCCACGGGTGATTCTTTCTCGCTTTTGACCTCCTGGCTTAATCTAAGACTTTAATTGTCATTTATCCTCCTTATCTTGGTGTTCCATAGAATCCATGTACCTAAGAACTTTATAATAAAAACACACAAATTAACGTATAAAAGATCTAAACTTGCAAATACATAATTCTAAGCGGAGAAAGTGCAATATATTAAAATTAGCATAAAAGTCTATCAAATAAGTCTAAATTCCACCTAAAATGATGTCTCCTAAGGGCATATATTTATAACAAAACGAGAGACATCAAGACCCTAAACTCAAACCTTTGTCGTCCCGACAAAGTAAAACAAAACACAAGGCTTAGGTGAAACGCAAAAATGTAGAGTCTAGTGAATGATACCCAAAACACTACTTCAAGTAAATCTCATATAGTATGACCTAGGAATCAATATACACATACACCTATCATGCAAAATTCAAACACAAAAAATATCAACCCAAAATTAATTTCACAATGCTAGAAGGTTACTACTTAGCTCAAGATGGTGGCTATAGGGTGTTCATCGATCCTCACTCGATTTGAACGCTCCACTTAGCTTACTCCCTATTAGCTGAATTATAAACTCACTATGTACCTATGAATCATGAGGATTTTACGGTTTTAGCGCAGACTCAGGGACAGTATGGTATGTATATTTGGTAAATTTGAAGGGAGTTTTTTGCTCTCTCCTCACTTACCATCAACAACTGTCCAAGAGCTTAAGTTTACACGCGAATATGTTCTCACTCAAGCCATTTGACGCACTAATTTAGCGTCCCCAGATTAATCCAATAAGCACTATAGATGAATTCTAAACTTTCACTTTGTCGGTTACTTTATTTTTTCATATATACTTTTTCTTCTTTTTCATTCTTTTTTTTTGTATAAGACATCCCTGACCATCATTTTAATGTGAATGGTCATGTCTCTTATAATTTTATTTTCTTTTCTCTTTTTATTTTTTCAAAGACCCCGACAAAGGGATACAAATCAACAATTGCGTATAAATACGAACTCATAAAAATCCCCCCCCCCCCAATGTAATTTCCCAATAATCCAACCCACAACCCCAAACTCAAGCTCAAGACAGGAACTCTCAGGATCGTGATTCAAGTGCGGTTTATATGGAAATGCCTAATAAACTAAGGGGATATGGCTTATATCGTGGCGACAAAAGAAAGGCTCAAAGGCTAATACTGGGGCTAAGAAGGATAAATATTAATCACGGGTTAGAAAGCTAAAAAGTCTCAAATTGCTATCAAAGAACTGTCTCTATCATTTTCCTAGTTACATAGCTTTCCTTTAGTTCATAACTAAGTGGGTTTAGAGTTTCGCCTAGTTATGAATACTACGGCGAGATTCTTTCCATTCTGTCTTTTAGTTGGCCAGTCGATCCAGTCAATCTGACCTGTCTAGGCGCTAGTCTTCTCTATTTCACTTATTCAACGATTACATTATGTACAAATTAACTCATTGGTTCAGAAGATGGACTGGACTTCGTTCTTGGTTCATCGCCCATCACCACCTGGAGATATATATTGAGACGAAACAGATTGGTTCCCCGGATAGGAAAGTACTGGCAGAGAGGGAGGGCCAAAGGTGGGGAAGGAAGAGAACAAGTAATTGGTTTTTCTCTTAAACTACTTATTGAAGGAGCTGGGTGTTCTACTTCTAAACTCCTCTTCATCGATTAGTTCTTGAAGTTCGTAGTTTTGGCTTGAGGTGATCAACTTGTAGGTAAGGAAAGAAAGGTATGAGTAGTCTTTGCCAAAGAAAGTCTAAGAGAGTCGCTAAAGCAGCGAATAGTTATAACCGTGTATTCAAATTCCTACGTTCGGAGGAGCTACCTTGTTTGGACCATGGAGATTGAGGAATGAATGGTACACGGAACACCAACCCAATCTCTATGAAGTCATTCTAGAAACTTAGAAAATAACAACCTCCGTGAACAGAGCTACTCATTTAGATCTCACGTTCTACAAACCACACATTTTCCTTAAGTACAAGTTTACTTCTTTTGCGTTGTTCATTAATTTTTCCTATCAGTTACCTAATGTTTGCATGCAATCAAAGTGCGTTTTATACTAAATTCTAAGGTCTACTATTTTATATCATAAATTTATAAAAATCATGCTTAAGGGGGACATTTAAAATACTATACAGTCAAACGCAACCCTCAATTAATTTTATTGAAAGCAGTAAAACAAATAACACATAAAATTGCGACGAGGCAACGAACCCCACCCCAAACTCAAAACTAAGTCCGCACGACTTGAAAAGACTCAATAAAGCAAATCAACTAATATACACTACTATATGAGAAACGTATAGGGAAACGTATCTCAACCAACACTAAGCTGGGTTTGTTCACTGTTGCGTTCAGGTTGGGCTCCTTTCTTAAGCATTGTGTAGGTGACATGTTGTGAATTGATCACCTTATCAAGTATGTTCCTATAAGAACCAACTCTCTTTTGACTTTTCCCAAAGCTGTTGACACCTCTTCATACTTCTCCTCTAAATCTCTCATTCTTTCAATTACCTCATGATCTTTGGCAAACCTTGTCTTGCGTTTAGGAGGTCTTGATTTGTTTTCTTTTCCAGAGATTTTATCTAACTCCATACCTTTTTCATGGAATTATTGTGAATATTCGAGATTGCAATTGAAGTAATATTTTCACCTTTTAATACTGGCTCATCCTCAATGTTCCTGCGTGGCACGTTGGCTTTCAAACAGATCTTAGTAATAGAACACGTGAACTTGAGGTTTCGTTGAACAATGGGAGATTTTGCGTAAACTATAATGGAGTCATAAAGTATGTGAGCTACTTCAATATCCTTCTTCTCAATAATGCATTTAATGAAGATTAGTTGCTCACGGGTTACCTCAGATATGTGGGAATTACCAAAAAAAGGTAGAAATAACGAAACGGGACTATGCTCTAGCATGTGGTAGAAAATCACTACTAAATACCTAACCTTCATATCTGGCACCTTTAGGAATGGGTTTCACCCCATGAATTAAAACCTGTTTGTAAAACGACTCCCATTCGAAGGCTGGATCATTAAGTTCCTCAAGGTATTTGCAAGGACCATTCGAGTTTGGTAAGTTAAATTCCTCACGGATTCGCTCAACTGAGAAAGGGAGAATTTTCTTACGGACTTTAATCGCATTACCTTCCGCAAAGACCAGCTCTTCATAAAATTCTTGAACCAAGGCTGGAATGTAAACCAAGTCTCTCTTTCTCAACTCTTTCCATCCAAACTCGCCACAAGCAAATGCGTAATCTTTGAATTCACCGTCCATTATATTCATCGAAAATCCTTTCTCAACACTGAAGAACAAACTAGAAAACCGCTCATGAACTTGATCTCTCCAACTCACAAAAGTCTTTCTAGTTTTAACAGCCATTGTTTTTCTTCTAACAGAACGTTGCTCACTGACTAGCTCTTCAACTTCACTGTCTTCCAAGTTAGGCTTTTTGGTAGTAGCCACACTTGGGTTCTCTTTCCTCTTCACAGTATTTTTGACTTCTCCATTCTTAGAATAGAACTTGAATCTGAAATCTCAATAGCTTTGTCTGGAGTGGCTCCATGAGTATTTCTAGTTCTGGGTTTACTTCTTATTTTCCGATTGTAGCACAATGAATCATTTCTGTTTCTCATCTCAATGAACCCCAAACTCAAAACTTGAAATATTCAAAAACTAGAGAAAAGTTTTGAACTTTGATGTTTTGAGGATATAGGAAGATGGTATGTGGTGTTATATGAGATGGGTAATGATTATGGTATGGGTTAGGAGAGGTTTAATGGGTAAGATTAAAGCTTTAATGAAAAAGGATTTAGGATCAAGGTGAAGATTTCTTGGTGTTTTGGATGGATGTGATGTTTTATTATGTTTTTGGAATGGATTAGAGGGAAGATTATGTGATTTTTGGGTGTTTTAATGGTGTTTTACAGGTATTTAATGAGTTTTGGGTCGTTGATAATGGTGTCTTGCATGAGAGGCTATGTTGAAAAGAAGAGGAATTGGCTTTAATAAGGATTAGGGTTCGAGTCGGTGGCAGCGACATTATGTCTGTGAGATAGCCGGCTAGCTGGGGAAATTACTCTTCAATTTCCCACCGAATCAACTGGTAGTTGCGTGTAGCTTGCCTCGTTCCAGAAAAATTAGGCCAGCATACCGGTCGCAACTGTCAATTTATCCCTGACGCAACCCGTAGTTGCGTGTACGTGGATAACTGATGTCTCCCTATTTGTGATGAATTCATCTAGGTTAAAGACATCATTTTAGGTGTATTTAGGAATTTAGTTATCGATTTTTATTCATATTTTTATATTTTCCTATTTCTTGTCTTGATTTGATGATTTATTATTTTTAGAGCATATTTGGTTTAATTGTTTGTTATATGTGAAGCTTTAAAGATATATGGTAATTAATTAGATGCCAAATAAATTATAATAGATAAGGTAAAGAAGTTAATGATGGAAATTGGAGATAAAGGAAGTAAAAGATAAAATAGGAAAGGAAAAATTGCCAAGTAAATCTGAATTTCACCAGCCACGTCCATTAAATTGAATATAACTAAAAAAAGGCTAGGAATTTAGAAGAATTGTATGTAGAAAAAGTGTAGATATTTCCGAGACTATCAGTTTCGATATAAAAACGCGTCAATCGGAGCAATATTGAAGAATTTACGGCCAGAACAAGACATCAGCAGTTTATTACATTTTTTATATTTTAGGGTTACAAATTTGATTTGGAAAAGAGTCATACTACCTGCCCTCTACTCCAAGAATCCGAACTAGGGTTTGAAATACCCTTTAAATACATCATTTATTCAGTAGAAACACATTCTTGGCCAATCCTTAATCCAAGAGGAAGCTTACAACAAGAGAAGAGATGTCTGGAAGGAGATGAACATCAAATTAGGCCTTCACAAGCCTACAAATTTGTAATTGTTTTCTTTTCTTTCTCTAGTATGAAATAAATTTATTTTATCTTGAGATTTAGCATATGGGTATGAACCCTAGACTTGTTTTACATCTATTTTAATTTGGGATTTTAATTATTTAAATGAATGACTGTTTTATTCTCTGTATTATGTGCTTTGACTTACTGTCTGTTTTCCTTGCGAATGCATACGTATAGGATTACCTTGATAGTAGTTATATGGTCAGTCGGAAGGGGTGTCTAATTATGAAAACAACACATAAACGTCTAGTGTGCGGTAGTGATCCTGACGGGCTTCCCTAAGTTGATAACCATTAGGGGTTGATTTAACCACCGATCATCATTAGAAGGCCAGCCTCATCTAAGAACCTAGTGGCGTAGGAGCACCTTACTTAAGTCCCCTCGTGATTGTGAGGTCTCCACCTAAGTTCAACCGGAAGGGGTTTAGGAGGAATTTAGAATCCTGGTTATTGCAATTCTACACAATTCTCCCTTACATGATTAGAAAAAAACAAGGCTATGGGGATTACTTGTTATCTCTCGAGCTTAACTCTCATACTATCTTCTTCTCTTATTTAATTTTCTGTCTTTACTTTAATTAGTTAATTTCTATTTACAAAATCCAAACAAAAATTATTGTCTTTTATTTCTTGCGTATTATTATTCTAGCTTTCTTATTTGCACTTGATAATTGCATAAGTTCTCTCTAACTTTCGTAGTCTCCGAGGAATGAATTCTATTTATCATTAAAACTTGCATACGATCTATGATACTTTCAGTGAGTAACGTGTTTAGGGCAGGGTGTTTATTTTCACTTATTTTATCTATTATTTTATCACGCCCTAGTCCACACCAAGTTTTTGGCACCGCTGCCGGGGACTACATAGTTAGTCCTTGTGCATTTATTAAGTGCTTTTATTTTAGTTAGTTCTATTTTACACTTTTGTTTTTAGTTTTGTCTTTACAGGTTTTACAGATGGTAAGCCCGGGGAAACTTGATCTTCCCATCTCATTCAAAGTGCAACGCAGAGGAATCCGCACTCCTGAAATCCAAGCCACTAAATTTCGACCGGATCCAGGCATGATAGCGCGATTTGCGAGTCATGGATAATTTAGCGGTGCTGCACATCAAGATCTGGTTCGTTATGTCCAGAAATTCATGCAGATCTGTGGCGCTTATATCATAAAAAACGTTACTCCGGAACAGATGTACTACGTTATGTTCCAATTCTTTTTAACCGGTAGTGCAAGCGATTGGTATGATTCCCAACTCCCTGATTTAATTCCAGATTGGTAAAAACTCCAAGCAAAATTCTTAGACCGATTCTATTCGGTTAGTAGATGTTTTAAAAGATATGTTGGAGTTTGAACAATTCATGCAAGAAGAAGGGGAACGTGTTGGTGAAGCATGGTTACGATTTAATGAGAAGAAAGAAAGGTGTCCATTCCATGTCTCCTCGCCAGAATATCATTTAACCTTGTTCTATGGAGGACTCAATGACGAGTCCAAGGCAAAAACAGATTTGTTAGGAGATGTAAGTTCCGTGTTATTAGATCCTGAAGAAGCTAATACTATTATGGAAAGAGTTCTGGATACCGAGAGAAGTTGGCCGATCGGATCAGAAAAATAAGAAGATACGTTAGAATCTCTAAAGATCAAAGAATTAAACCAACATCTCAAGGAATTACAAGAAAAAGCGCGATCAATAGCTCAGGTAAATCTAGCACATACTTTACCTTCATGTCCTCTTTGTGGAGCAAGAAATCATTTGTGGGAGAGTTGCATGAATAATCCAGCTTCGATTTCCTTCGTATCTCATCAAATAAACCGTCATTCTAATGGTTATTATCAGCCTCAAGGAAATTACGCTAAATTATCACTCCCCACAAAATCGGAATTGGGTAAAAAACCAACTGTATTATCAAACTCGACCTCAACCGTATTATCAACCATAACCTATCTATCAAGAAGCGCCAAATTATGAAGAACCTTATCAAGAACCACCTCCATATTCAACGCAACAAGCTATACAAGAAGAACCTTTGAGTTTGGATCCAAGTATAGTTGAACTCTTGGGACTAGTCGAAGAAAATATGAAGATAAGTCAAAGAAGACTTCAAACCCAATCGAAGGTAATCAAGAATCTAGAGCATGCCCTTTCACAAATGGTGAGTACACTACAAAATAGGACAAACGGGAAAGTCCTAAAAGATACCATTGCTCCAGAAGATGGTGCTTGTCATGTAGCTGAATTAAGAAGTGGAAAACTATTACCTTCGCCTAGGGTAGAAGAAACAGAACCAACCTCTATTCCTGAAAACGTGGTTGAAGAAACAGTAGAAGACTAGGTCGAAGAGGTTATTGAACCGATAAGTGTCCCAGAGAAGACACCAGAAAAGAAGAAAAGCTCAGTGGTAAACAATACACGTCCTCCTCCACCATACCCATCACATGTCAAAAAGAAGAACAATGAGAAAGAATTCGAGAAGTTCCTTGACATGGTGAGCAAGCTAGATATTAATATTTCTTTTGTAGAAGCTCTCAAGAGAATGCCGAAATATCTGGAATTCATGAAAGGCAATCTTTTTGACAAATGAAGTTTAGAAACCGGGGAGATGATTGGATTACCTGAGGAGTGTAGTGATTTTTGTCAAAGCAAGTTGCCACCGAAACTACAAGATCCCGGAAGTTTTACGATTCCCATAGCTATTGGTGAAAGTTGGACCGGGAAAGCATTATGTAATTTAGGCGCGAGTATCAATCTCATGCCAAAGTCCTTGTTTGAGAAGCTCAACATAGGAAAGGTAGTACCTACTCTAGTGGTATTGCAGATGGCAGACCGCTCACTCTCCCAACTAGTAGGTAAAATGAAGATGTTTTAGTTAAAGCAAGTAGTTTTATATTTCCTTGTGATTTTATTATTCTTGACTACGACGTGGATAAAAATGTCCCCATCATCTTGGGTAGACTATTCTTAGCCACGGGGCGTACACTAATAGATGTTGATAATGGTGAATTGATCATGAGGGTCCAAGACGAACAGGTACAATTTAATGTGTTCAAGGCTACGAAATATCCAGATACGAAGGATGAATGCTTGAAAATAGATGTCCTAAGAAAAATTACACAAGAAGTATTTAACGAATCAAGATTTGATGACATTCTAACCTTAACCTTGGTGCTTGAATTTTCGAAAATTTACGATGATATAGCTGACGAAGTTGAATAATTAGATTCAGGCGACGGCAGACGTAGAGCCATCCGAGAATAAATTCAAGAATCAGGAGACATTGATCCAATGAAGAAACCGTCTATCATCTGTCCACCTGTTCTTGAAGAAAAACTATTGCCAGACCATCTACGCTATGCGTATTTAGGTATGAACAATACTTTGCATGTTATTGTTTCTGCTAACCTTTCAGGTCCTCAAGAGGATAACCTACTCCGTGTGCTTTGCTTTAACAAAGAAGCAATTGGATGGACTATTGCTTATATCAAGGGAATCAGTCCTTCCATTTGCAAACATAAGATTATTCTTGAGAAAGAAGGAGGGCGATCTATAGAGGGGCAAAGAAATCTTATGCCAGCAATGAAAGAGGTAGTAAGGAAGGAGGTAATCAAGTTATTAGACGCAGGTATTATCTTTCCGATTGCAAGAAGTAATTAGGTTAGTCTAATGCAATGTGTTCCAAAGAAAGGAGGTATCACTACCATCCTTAATGATTAAAACGAAGCCATTCCATCAAGAACAGTTGTGAGGTAGAGAGTATGCATGGATTACCGAAAGCTCAACAAAGCTACGAAGAAAGATCACTTCCCTTTCCCGTTCATTGATCAGATGCTTGACAAACTCGCAGGCAGAGAGTATTTTGTTTCCTTGACGGATATTCAGGCTATAATTATATTTGTGTGGATCCTGTAGATCAACACAAAACAACTTTTACGTGTCCGTTTGGCACCTTTGCTTACAGAAGGATGGCTTTTGGTTTATGCAATGCACCTGCCACGTTCTAGAGGTGCATGATGGCTATATTTTGGGACATGATTGATAAATAATTGGAGGTTTTAATGGATGATTTTTCGGTTTTTGGAGATAGTTTTGATGAGTTCCTCACTAATCTTGAACAGCTACGTGTGCGATGCAAAGAAACAGATCTTGTGCTTAACTGGGGAAAATGCCACTTCATGGTTTTAGAAGGAACTGTGTTGGGATATAAAGTTTCGAGTGCAGGGATGGAGGTTAATCGTGCTAATATTGAGGTCATAAAAACCTTACCACCTCCGGTTTTTGTTAAAGGAGTGAGAAGTTTCTTGGGTCACCCAGGATTTTATCAAAGATTTATTAAAGATTTCTCCAAGATCACAAAACTGCTTTGTTCTTTACTTGAAAAGGATACTCCTTTTCATTTTAATGACGAATTTCTTATCGCATTTTTAATGATTAAAGATAAGCTCATCTCCACGCTGATTGTCATACCTCCAGCTTGGAATGCTCCGTTTGAGCTTATGTGTGATGCAAGTGATCATGCAATGGGTGTTGTGTTAGGCCAGAGGAAAGAAAATATCTTCCACACGATTGACTATGCAAGTAAGACCTTTAACGTTGCCTAGTTGAATTATACAGTTTCTGAGAAGGAATTATTAACCGTGGTATATGATTTTGATAAATTTCATTCCTATCTTATTGGGATGAAAACTATTGTATACACAGATCATTCAGCAATCAAGTATCTTACGACAAAGAAGGATGCTAAGCCGCGTCTTATTAGATGGATATTGCTGTTACAAGAATTTGACATAGATATTCGAGACCGAAAAGGATGCGAGAATCAAGTTTCTAATCATTTATCCAGGCTCGAAGGATCTGATGCCAACAAAGAACCAGAATTGGTTAAAGAGGTATTCCTGATGAAAAACTATTTACAATTAAAGATGTGTTTGTGCCTTGGTATGCAGATATAGTTAATCTCATCGTGAGTGGTGTATTCCCTATGGACTTTAATTCACAACAAAGACAGAGGTTAAGTCATAGAGCCAGACAATTCTTTCGGGATGAAACCTACCTCTTCAAAGTTTGCAGTGATAAAGTTATCAGAAGATGCGTCCATGAGGGCGAAATCAGTAAGATCATAGCAAGCTGTCATGGCTCACCATATGGTAGCCACTTTAAAGGCGATAGAACTGCAACTAAAATTCTTCAATCCAGCTTCTATTGGCCTACCCTACACAAAGATTGTCATCAATTTGTCCAGACCTGTCAAAGATGCCAGTTCACTGGTAATATATCAATAAGAGACGAGATGACGCTTAACAATGTTTTAGAAGTCGAATCTTTGATGTATGGGGAATAGATTTCATGGGACATTTCATATCTTCCCATGGTAATATTTATATCTTTCTAGGAGTAGAATATGTGTCTAAGTGGGTAGAAGCAGTGGCAACACCAAAGAACGATGCTAAAACAGTTATATCATTCCTTAAATCAAATATCTTTTCAAGACATGGTACGCCATGTGTTCTCATTAGAGAAGGTACCCACTTCATCAATTTTCAGTTAAGATCTGCCCTTAGTAAGTTGGGGGCGAGACACCGCACTTCAACTGGTTATCATCCCCAAACTAACGGTCAAGCTGAGGTTTCTAACCGAGAAATCAAGTCTATTCTAGAGAATATCGTGAATAAAACGAGTAAGGACTGGTCATTTAAATTAGATGATGCTCCCTGGGCTTACATAACAACATTCAAAACACCAGTTGGGGCATCTCCTTATCGCATGGTCTACGGCAAAGCATCTCATCTTCCTATTGAGATTGAATCCCATGCCTTCTGGGCTATTAAAACTCTATATCTAAACCCAGACTTGGCGGGTAAACAAAGGATGATGCAGTTAAATGATTTGGATGAATTTCGTTACCATGCCTATGATAATTCTCGTCTTTACAAGGAGAAAACAAAAAAATGGCATGATAAACAGATTCGTCCAAAGAGGTTTGAGAGAGGACAAAAGGTACTATTATACAACTCCAGATTCTCGAATTATCCGGGTAAGCTTAAGTCCCATTGGGGAGGACCTTACATTGTTACAAAAGTCACACCTCATGGAGCAATAGAAATTGAACATCCAACTGAGCAAAGGACATTCATGATGAATGGTCAGCGCTTGAAGATATACCATGATAGTGAGGACTTTGGACGAGAGGAGACGATCCATCTCGAAGAACACGTTTGACCCGAGGTACACGTCTAACTTTAAAAGACGTTAAACAAAAGTGATCTTGGGAGACACCCCTTGTTTTAATTGCTTTCTAGTTAGTTTTATGTTTTGTAGTGTATATTTTTAAGTTAGTGTATATTTTTAATGTGTTTACAAGCTAATATGATAGAAAGGTAGTGTGTTAATTGTGCATGAAATGAGTTTGGGGTCATGGTGGTCCTTTGTGTGTTCTAAAGTAATACAATAAATAATCGAACCACAACCGCAAGTATACGGTTGTCCCAAGTAGTATAACTGATAAAACAGATTCGTTCCAAGGACGGGATGGTTGACTACAATGCTTATCTATTAATGATTGAATGCACTTATGAAAACAAGTAAAGAAAATATGTTTGTTTGGTTTATGTTATTAAAGCTACTGAATGAAAAACAAATTATAATTGCAAGTAAAAGCTAAGACGCAAGTAAAATGATGTAAAACACAGTATGAGAAGTAGTACTTGAGAACGCAAGGATCCTCCCAATCTTATTTCCTAACTTATGTTGTTTAAGGGCTAAATTGGTCAATTACAATGGTCGGGATTCTAAATTCCTTATACCCCCGTCAGGGTGGACTATAAGGCGATCCTAGAGTGTCACTAGTCCCGTCAGGGTAAATATGATCCACATTTGGATGCTTAAGTTTTATTACCTCATTGGCCCTAGAATTAGCTAAGTTCGTCAGAATCAATAGCTTCTATCCTAGATTGAATAAATGGTTCTGTATCTAAACCCTCCGTCAGGATGATCCAATCGCCACTAATTGGAATAGCCTAAATACTAACACCTGTTCCTAGTTCATGACGCTAAAAACAGTAAATATTCTCAATTTATCGAAAAGAGTAAAAGCTCTACTCTAGTTTAATTTAACAGAAACCCAAATTCAATATTCGTTATTCAATACGATTGGGATTCACCCATTAATTGTTCTCAAGCACTATGAAATGTTTAGCTCATATTAAAAATAAAAACTAAATTAAAATAAATGGAATTCATATTCGATTACAAAATTAAAATTGAAAGAACCTAATTTCCGGAATTGGAATGACTGAGAACGGAGATATAGACCCTCTCCAGTTCTTGCAGCTTCTTCTTTCTTCCTCCTGTTGCTTCTCTCTGGTGTTTAATCTTGTGGAATGTGAATTGTATGAAAGATAGAAGTCAAAGGCTCCTTTTATAAGTGCAAATTCGGACTTGGACCTAGGCTTGCCCAAATCCACTAATTTAGTTCAAAATCCCGTAACTGCTGATATGCATTCACTAAAACGGCTTTTCTCGATGCGTTATGACTCCGATTGACCTCATTCCAGTTGCTAAAGTTCCGTAACTCGATAAGGAATGTTTTCTCTTCAAAGGTCAGCGGCTAAATCATCGCTTAAGCACCTAGAAATCAGCAATTTATGGCCTGGAAAATGGATTTTCAGCTTTAAAAATAATATCTTCGGGATTTATCTTCAAGTCTTGACTCTATCTCGTGATCTTTGACTTTCTCCTCGGATTCCTCTTCTAGCTAACATCTAAAACCTGTAAACTTTACACTAAAAATACCAATATTACGCGCAAAAGCTTAATAAACTAAAAATGCTAGAAATAAAAAGTAAATTCCGGATTATTGCATATTTAGTCCAAAAGTCTATCAAATTAATTAAATAAACACCAAAAATGATGTCTCCTAAGGGTCGAAAATAAGAACAATTTGGGAGACATCAAGACCCCCAAACCTTTGTCGTCCCGACAAAGTAAAACAAAACAAAGGGGTATAAGTAAGCGTATCAACAAGTAGAAGCAGACAAATAAACCCTAAAGCAATTCTCAAAATAAATCTCATATAGCAAACTCTAGAAACTAATATACACATACACCTAGAATGCAACATCAAACATAAATAATCTCAATCATAAAATTAAAGTTGCAATGCTTGAAGGTTACACTTGTATTCATCTCTGTATGATGGCTATAGGTTGGTCATTAATCCTAACTCGATTTGAACGCTCCACCTAGTGTATTCTCCCTATCAACATAATCATAAATTCACTATGCACTTAGGAATCACGAGGTCTTTACGGTTATAACATTGGCTTAAGGACGGGTGTGGATGTATATTTGGTAAATTTGAACTGAGATTTTGGCTCTCTCCTCACTTACCATCAACAGTGTCCTCGCGCTTGAGTTAACGCTCAAAAGATGTTCTCACTCACCCATATACGCAACAATTTAGCGTCCCATGTCTACCCACTATTATCAAGATGATTTTTAGAAAAATTCCACTTTGCCGGATGTTTTATTCATTCATATTTTTCTTTTTCTTTTCTTTTCTCTTTTTCTCTTTTTCTTCTCTTTTTTTTTGTACAGAAGCAAATCGGGTTCCCGGTTTTGACGAAACCGGGTTCCCGGTTCCTACTGTATGATTTTTCGAAATTTTTCATTTTTTTTCTTTCTTTTTCATTTTTCTTCATTCCCGGCAAAGGGTTACAAGTATATATCATCTGCAATTGTGCTACAATACAAATCACATCGATCCCTACCCATTTAATGCCCCATAAGTGGTCCCACCACCCCAAACTCAAGCTCGAGACATGTCTCAGGATTGTGATTCAAGTGCGGGTCATATGGTCATGCCTAATAATCTAAGGGATAATGGTTTATATCATGGCTACAAAGAAAAGGCTGAAGGCTCAAAATGGGCTAAGACGGATAATAATTAATACAAGGGATAGAAGGCTAAAAAGGCACAAATGGCTAACAAAGAACTGCCCCTATCATTTTCCTAAGTACATAGCTTGTCTTTAGTTCATATCTAGGTGGGTTCTCTACTAATTAGGATTTCACGTTCTACACACCAAACATATTCCTTGAGTACAAGCTTACTTCATTTGCATTGTTCATTAATTTTTCCTATTAATTACCTATGTTTGCATGCAATTCTAAATGCGTTTTATATCAATCCCTAAAGTCCACTATTTACTATCATGGATTCATCAAAAGTATTCTTAAAGGGATATTTAAAAATTTCTACAGTCAAACGCAACTCCGAAAATTCTTTTATTGAAAGCAAATAAAACAAATAACACATAAAAACTGGGATGAGGCAACGAACCCCACCCCAAACTCAAAAATGAGTCGTGTCCCCACGACTCGAAAAGACTCAATAAAGCATGTAAACTAATCTACACTAAGAGGAGAGTTTAGAAAACGTATCTCAACCAGCGCGAGGCTGGTTATCGGTATTGCGTTCTGGACCTTTATCTCGCGTAATAGCATCATAAATCGCGTTTTGAAGTGTATTTACGCCTAGGATCAAATTTCGAAGCAGGTCCAATTCTTTTGTAACGTTCCCCAAGGTAGCAATCATCTTTTCCTGATTCTCTTCCAACACCTGAATCTTCGATTCCAACTCAGGAACAGTTTTCGCTTTCTTTGATTGAGGAGTTCTAGGACTCTTAGTAGATCTTGTTGCTTCTTCATGGATATTCTTGATGGTGCTCAAAGCTATACTCACACCAACTGAAACAACGTCAATATCTGCGTTCTTACGCGGAATCTTTGCGTCTAGGCACAACTGCGTAATAGTACAAGGAAACTTCAGATTTTGTTGTTTCATTGGTGATTTCGCGAACTCCATGATTGTATCATAAATAATTTTAGCAACATCAATTGGTTTCTCCTCCAAAATACACTTAATCACAAATACGTGCTCTTTCTTCAACTCGGAAGTGTGTTTAATACCAAAGAAAGTGGGTATTACGAAACGAGACCAAACCTTCGCACGAGGTGTCAAACTGCTGCTGTAAAACTGTCCAGGATATCTTTCTCCTTCAGGAATTGGGCTAGCCCCATTAACAAGCACGGTCCCCCAAAGGGATTCAAAATCGAAAGAAGGGTCATTAAGAGTTTCTTGGAAGGGGCATGTTCCAGAAAAGTTGGGTAATTTCAAGGATTTCCGAATACGTTCAATAGAGAAAGGAACTACCTTTTTGCGGATATCAATGGCATCACGGGAGGTGGCTAAACCTTCATAAAATTCTCGCACCAAAGTAGGAATAAACTCAAGCTTCCTTTCTTGCAATTCTTTCCAACCAAACTTAGCACATGTCACAGCATATTCCTTGTGTTCACTACTCATAATACCCTTAGGAAAATTTGTCTCCTCACCAAACTTCAAAAATTCAATTCTTTCACGGACCTGCGTGTTCCAGCAAGTATAAACCCTCTTAGGCTTGTGAGCCCACATCTTCATACGCGGAGGTTTCTATTGAATTGGTACTTCCGGAACCTCTTGTTCAGTTTCCTTCTCAATGTTCTTCGCAATTTCCTCTTCTGGTTCCTTCTCACCTTCTATTTCATCAATTAATCTTCTCTTTTGACCTGTGATTTCTGTTCTGTTAGAATCAAGCTTAGCTTCATCAATTTTACGTTTAGGACGCAAATCAGGAATCTCAATAGCTTGATCATGAGAACCACCAATGGTGGTTTTTCTTCTAGGAGCAGTTCTTCGGAAATCACCGGTTCTGTTAGTCATCTCTTTCCACCCCATACTCAAAACTTCAAATAATGAGAAACTAAAAGAAAAGTTTAGAGTTTTGATGTTTTGAGGCTTAGGAATTGAAGAACTAGGTGGAATATGAGATGGGTCTTGTTTAATTTGGATGGGAGAAGAAAGAATTGGGTTTTATTTAAGGATTTGATGAAGAAGAATCTTGGGAAAAACTAAGGATTTGATGTTATTTTGGAGAGGAGGTGAGTTGATTTTGTGTGTTTTTTTTTTGGTGAAAGAGGGTAGGATTTGATGATATATAGTGTTTTTATTGATGAAATTCGGAGGTGGGGAGGCTATTGGTGCGTTTTAGGTAAAGACTTGCAGAAGAGGCTAAGAAAACTAGGTTAAGGCCCCCGAAACCGACATCACAACTTCAAAACCGGGTTCCCGGTTTTGGCAAACCGGGTTCCCGGTTCCGCGTCGCTGTGACGGCGCGGAAAATTAACTTAATGATATTTTTTTTTCAAAACGCTGGACGCCAAGACGCGGGGTCAGAACTTTTGCTCGCCGAAACCGGGTTCCCGGTTCTGTGGAATGCGGGTACCCGGATTTTCTCGATGGCGCGAGTCAAAACGCGCCAAAACGCCACTTCTCAAAACGCCGGGTCAGAGAAATTTGAAGTTTACAGCTCCGAAACCGGGTACCCGGTTTTGCCAAATGCGGGTTCCCGGTTTTGTGTCGATGGCGCGAATCAAAACGCAACAAAACGCAGACCACCAAAACGCTGGGTCAGAGATTTTCAAAAGTTACAGCACCAAAACCGGGTTCCCGGTTTCGAAAAACCGGGTTCCCGGTTCCGACGCTGTATCGTGAACCCAAAACGCCAAGTGTTGCGTTAAAATGGTTGGTACCAGCTCCAAAACCGGGTTCCCGGTTTTTGCGAAACCGGGTTGCCGGTTTCTCCTGGACATCCAACCAATTTTCTCCTATTTTTGCCTCATCGACCCCAAACTCATGACCTTTTTACCCCTGAAATCATCAAAAACAACTACCCTTCCTCATTTCTTAATAATAAACACTAAAATTACGAAAATCAAACTATTCTAAATTGCGAAAAATTAAAAACTCAGCTAATATACAAAGAATTGGCTTTTGTTTAACGTCGTTAAGCTCGACGGGTTACCTCACGCTCTTAGGGAGTTTCGAGGAGATACATGACCTCCCCGGGATGTGGATCTTCCGAGCGATTGGTATCTTCACCTCCATGGTATATCTTCAATCTGTGACCGTTTACCATAAAGGTACGGTTCTCTAGCGGATGTTCTATTTCTATCGCCCCATGAGGTGTAACTTTGGTCACAATGTATGGACCTGACCACTTAGATCTTAACTTACCCGGATAATTGCTGAACTTTGAGTTATACTTCAGCACTCTTTGCCCCACTTCAAAGTTCTTTGGCGAATCCGATTATCATGCCATTTCTTCGTGTCTTCTTTGTAAAGTTTCGCATTTTCATAAGCATGCAATCAGAATTCGTCAAGTTCATTAAGCTTCATCATACGATTCTTTCCGGCTAAGATCGGATCTAAGTTCAACTGCGCAATTACCCAATAGGCACCCATTTCAAGCTCTAAAGGTAAGTGACAAGCCTTACTATACACCATATGATAGGGAGATGCACCAACTGGAGTCTTGAACGCAGTACGATAGGCCCACAACGCATCATCTAACTTCATTGACCAATCTTTTCTTGTAGGACCAACGGTTTTCTCTAGGATTGAATTGACTTCACGATTCGAAACTTCAGCTTGACCATTGGATTGTGGATGATATGCAGTAGATACACGGTGTCTTACTCCATACTTCTCTAGAACAGTCTTCAGATATTTATTAACGAAATGAGATCCTCCATCGCTAATAATCACTCTAGGTGTGCCATGTCTAGTGAAAATATGTGATTTCAAGAACTTGATCACCACTCGTGAATCATTAGTGGGTAAAGCTACCGCTTCTACCCACTTGGACACATAATCAACAGCTAATAAGATGTATAGGTTACCATTTGAAGGAACGAAAGGACCCATAAAGTCTATACCCCAAACATCAAATATTTCAACTTCTAACACATTATTACGTGGCATCTCATCCCTCTTGGATATGTTTCCGGTAAACTGGCATCTCGTGCATTTCTTAACATATTCATGACAATCTTTAACAAGAGAAGGCCAGTAAAAACCTGATTGGAATACCTTCACAGCAGTTCTATCTCCTTTGAAATGTCCTCCATATAATGAATCATGGCATCCAGCTATAATGGCTTCAGTCTCCTCCCTTGCTACACATCTTCGTATCATTTGGTCAGCACAAACTTTATAGAGGAACGGATCCTCCCAAAAGAACTGTCTAGCACGATGAGCTAACCTTTTTCTTTCTTGATAAGTAGAACCTTCAGGAAAAATACCACTCACCACTAAATTCGCAATATCTGCATACCACGGAGCTTCATAATCTCGAACAACGAACAAACTCTCATCAGGAAACTCTTCTCTAACTGCTTCAGTACCACTATTCATCTCTGAACCCTCTAAACGCGATAGATGATCTGCAACCTGATTCTCACAACCCTTTCTATCCTTGATCTCTAAATCGAACTCTTGAAGTAATAACACCCATCTGATTAACCTTGGTTTCGCATCTTTCTTTTCCATAAGATATCGGATCGCGGAATGATCTGTATAAACAATGACTTTCGCTCCAAGAAGATAAGAACGAAATTTATCAAATGAGTATACAACTGCTAGTAACTCCTTTTCTGTAACCGTGTAATTAATCTGAGCACCACTAAAAGTTTTACTAGCATAGTAAATCGAATGAAAAACCTTCTCTTTTCTCTGTCCAAATACAGCTCCCATACACAAATCACTCGCATCACACATAACCTCAAACGGTAAATTCCAATCTGGAGGTAACACTATAGGAGCAGAAATAAGCTTTTCTTTGATTGCTTTGAAGGCCGTTAAACAAGCTTCATCAAAAAGGAATTTGGAATCCTTTTCAAGTAAGTTGCATAGCGGTTTAGCAATCTTAGAAAAATCCTTAATAAATCGCCTATAGAAGCCAGCATGGCCAAGAAAACTCCTTACTCCTTTAACAGAAACAGGAGGGGGAAGAGTTTTAATTACCTCTATCTTCGCTCCATCAACCTCTAACCCAGAACTCGAAACCTTGTGACCCAGAACAATACCTTCACGAACCATGAAATGACACTTCTCCCAATTTAACACCAAGTCTGTTTCCTTGCACCTTACCAACACTTTCTCCAAGTTATCCAAATATTTATCAAAATCATCACCAAACACGGAGAAATCGTCCATGAACACTTAGAGGAAATTATCGATCATATCCCAAAAGATGCCCATCATGCATCTTTGAAAGGTAGCGGGAGCGTTACACAACCCAAATGGCATTCTGCGATATGCAAAAGTACCAAATGGGCATGTAAAGGTAGTCTTATGTTGTTCTTCTGGAGCCACGTATATCTGATTGTACCCGGAGTAACCATCCAAGAAACAGTAATATTCCCTTCCGGCTAATTTATCTAACATTTGATCGATGAAGGGCAAAGGGAAGTGGTCTTTTCTGGTGGCTTTGTTCAGCTTTCTGTAATCCATGCAAACTCTCCAACCAACTACCGTTCTTGAAGGAATCGCCTCATTTTTATCATTCAGAACTGTTGTCATTCCTACTTTCTTCGGTACACACTGAACTGGGCTCACCCATTCACTACTCGAAATGGGATAGATAATCCCCGCATCTAAAAGCTTGATCACCTCTTTCTTCACTACATCCTTCATCACGGGCATCAATCTCCTTTGACCTTCAACTGAGCGTGCGTTGTTATCCTCAAGTATAATTTTGTGTTGACAATATGATGGACTAATGCCTTTGATGTCAGCAATTGTCCAACCTATTGCTTCTTTGTTGGCTCTCAACACACGCAACAGTTTATCTTCTTGAGGACCTGTTAAATTAGCTGAAACAATAACAGGTAGAGTTTCATTAGTACCCAAATATGCATACCTCAAGTGTGCTGGCAATGGTTTTTCTTCCAATTCCGGAGGGGATTCAATTGAAGGCTTCTTTTTAGGAATAATCTCCCCCGGTTCTTACAGGTTCATAGGTAAGACGCCTATACTTCAGATTTTCAGAATTAAGAGCTGCCACTGTTTCGGCAAGCTCTTCCATCATCTCAGGCAAGTCTAATGTTAAAGCGGCCTGCAAAATATCATCATAATTAAAACAATCAAATACCTCTTGCGATGCCTGCTCAACTACATCCATTCGGAAGCAATCCTCTTGAGAATCTGGAAATTTCATAGCTCGAAATAGATTGAATTTGACTTCCTCGTCTTGAATCCTCATCGTTAATTCGCCATTCTCTACATCGATCAATGTACGCCCTGTAGCTAGGAATGGTCTACCCAAAATAATGGGGACATTTCTATCTGCATCGTACTCAAGTATTACGAAATCAACGGGAAATATAAGTGTACCTGCCTTAACGAGGACATCCTCAATTCGGCCTTTAGGATGTGCAAGAGACCTGTCCGCCATTTGCAAGACCATAGAAGTAGGTCTTGCTTCTCCAATTTTCAGCTTATCAAAGATCGATTTGGGCATCAAAATGATGCTTGCCCCTAAATCGCATAGCGCTTTTCCTTTCCATTCTTCTCCAATCGATATTGGAATCGTGAAACTCCCCGGATCAACTAACTTCGGAGGTAGTTTACTCTGGCAAATCGCACTACACTCTTCAGGAAGGCCAATCATCTCGTTATCACAGTAAGGCCTTTTGTTAGTGAGGGCCCTCTTCAAAAACTTCGTATACTTAGGAATATCTCGAATCGCCTCTAGTAATGGAATATTAATACTTAGACCCTTCACTCTATTAAAGAATTTTTGAAAATCACCCAAATCACCCTTTTTCTGAACTCGCGATGGAAACGGTGGTGGAGGGAGATTTACCATAACATCATCTTTCTTCTTTGGAATCTCACTTGGCCTCACTATTTCTTCAACCTCACTATATTTCTCATTCTCTTTCTCACCCACTTTCTTTTCTTTTCTTGGAACTTCTTTTTGTTTCATAACGGGAAAAGGAGGTGGAGGAAGGTTCTTACCACTTCTTAATGTAACAGCTTTGCAATCTTCACGTTGTAATGGATTTTCAGTATCGCTATGAACTTGCCCTTGTGGACCTTGATTCAGTTGTTTATTAATTTGACTAAGCTGATTCTGTAACAACTTCATGTTTGCTTCAGATGCATTTTGACGTTCCATAGCTTGTGTTTGAAGAGCAATTAAACTTTCAACTGTTTTCTGAAGGGTAACTACTCCTTCTTGTGGATGGGCAGGTAAGGCTTTTTGGTTCAATGTTTCATCATAAGTATTCTGAGGGGCTTGTCTTTGCACATAATTACCTTGATTTTGTCCTCCTTGATAATTGTTGTGTGGTCTTGGATTATAGTTGTTACCTTGGGGACGCGGCTGATACGCATATGTAGGATTGGCTGCCCCATTAGGATTTGAGTATTGAAACCCAGGATGGTTTCTGTTAGGCTGATATCCATTACCACTTGAATTGAAGTTACCTCTATTAGTCATAAACATCACAGACTCTTGGTTATTCGGACAATTTTCCTCATCATGATCATCTACTCTGCAAATAGAACACATATATACCTCTTGTGCAGCATGCACATCTACCTTCTTACCCGAAAATCCTTCTTTTACAGCTAAAGTAAGCTGCTTCAATTGTTGCTCTATTGTATTCTGAATCTTATTCTCAAGCGTAGCAAATTTTTCTTCCATATCAACATTATTCACTCCTTTAACCGGTGTTCTTACTGAATTCCACCCAACTTCATTCTTGACTGTTCTTTCTAAAATGATTTTAGAATGAGCGGGTTGGACTTGAAGAAAACCTGCACTACATAACGTATCCAATTTCTCTCTTGAAGTTCCATCAAGGCCTCTGTAAAAGATTTTTAGCTGTTGTTGTTCTGAAAAGCCATGAGTGGGAACTCTACGTAAACACATCTGGAATCTTGTCCAACTCTTACCCACAGTTTCATCATATTCTTGACGAAAATGCGTCAATTCTAATTCAGCATCTAACCTCATGTTACTTGGGTAATACCTGTCAAAGAAAGCAGTTTCTAATTGGTCCCAGTTTGTTATCTTCGTAGGATCTTGTGTATCGTGTCATTCACTCGCTCCATCAATAACAAAGAATTTAAACGCAGCAAAATACATCTGTTCTCTTGAAACTCCTTGTGTGATATAAGAATCACATATCTGCTTAAATTTTTGTACTGCTCTAAGAGGATCTTCTGATGGTCTACCACGAAAATTCCCAAAATTTTGGAATTGAGCTAACATACCCGAATCGGGACGGAATCGCGGAACATTAATATCTGGGGCACCTACTCCTATAGCAGGAGCACGGAATGGAACTTTTGGTGGACCATTAGTAAACCACGGATCTTGATTCATCACTATCTGAACTTGAGGATTAGGATTTACTGGTGGAATTGGAGGAATAAGACCTGGAGCCAAAGGTTGGCCATTTGCACCTAGTTGACCTGGTTGGTTATTTTGATGATCTTGAAGATTGATCTCTTCCATTCTGTTAATTAATTCTGCTACCTCTAAAGCTTCTCGTTCTCTTCTTCTCTTGTTAGCAAGTCTGATCAACGATTCTGGATTACTAAGGATCAGAGGTGTTGGCTCTAGATCCTTGAATAGCCTTCTTCGCATACACCAAACCTAAAAACCTGAGAAAGATAAACAAACAAAGAGCGTAAAACTGATAAAATAAAATAAATGCACCTATCACGAAAGGATAAACACCGTGGTCACACGCTACCGTCCCCGGCAGCGGTTGACTACAAAAACTTGGTGGTCCTTTGTGTGTTCTAAAATAATGCAATAAATAATCGAACCACAACCGCAAGTATACGGTTGTCCCAAGTAGTATAACTGATAAAACAGATTCGTTCCAAGGACGGGATGGTTGACTACAATGCTTATCTATTAATGATTGAATGCACTTATGAAAACAAGTAAAGAAAATATGTTTGTTTGGTTTTTGTTATTAAAGCTACTGAATGAAAAACAAATTATAATTGCAAGTAAAAGCTAAGACGCAAGTAAAATGATGTAAAACACAGTATGAGAAGTAGTACTTGAGAACGCAAGGATCCTCCCAATCTTATTTCCTAACTTATCTTGTTTAAGGGCTAAATTGGTCAATTACAATGGTCGGGATTCTAAATTCCTTATACCCCCGTCAGGGTGGACTATAAGGCGATCCTAGAGTGTCACTAGTCCCGTCAGGGTAAATATGATCCACCTTTGGATGCTTAAGTTTTATTACCTCATTGGCCCTAGAATTAGCTAAGTTCGTCAGAATCAATAGCTTCTATCCTAGATTGAAAAAATGGTTCTGTATCTAAACCCTCCGTCAGGATGATCCAATCGCCACTAATTGGAATAGCCTAAATACTAACACCTGTTCCTAGTTCATGACGCTAAAAACAGTAAATATTCTCAATTTATCGAAAAGAGTAAAAGCCCTAATCTAGTTTAATTTAACAGAAACCCAAATTCAACATTCGTTATTCAATACGATTGGGATTCACCCATTAATTGTTCTCAAGCACTATGAAATGTTTAGCTCATATTAATAAGAAAAGCTAAATTAAAATAAATGGAATTCATATTTGATTACAAAATTAAAATTGAAAGAACCTAATTTCCGAAATTGGAATGACTGAGAACGGAGATATAGACCCTCTCCAGTTCTTGCAGCTTCTTCTTTCTTCCTTCTGTTGCTTCTCTCTGGTGTTTAATCTTGTGGAATGTGAATTGTATGAAAAATAGAAGTCAAAGGCTCCTTTTATAAGTGCAAATTCGGATTTGGACCTAGGCTTTTAATTAAATGAAATATAAAAGGCCCAAGTCCACTAACTTAGCCCAAAATCCCGTAACTGCTGATATGCCTTCACTAAAATGGCTTTTCTCTATGCGTTATGACTCTGATTGACCTCATTCCAGTTGCTAAAGTTCCGTAACTCGATAAGGAATGTTTTCTCTTCAAAGGTCAGCGGCTAAATCATCGCTTAAGCATCTCGAAATCAGCAATCTATGGCCTGGAAAATGGATTTTCAGCTCTAAAAATAATATCTTCGGGATTTATCTTCAAGTCTTGACTCTATCTCGTGATCTTTGACTTTCTCCTCGGATTCCTCTTCTAGCTAACATCTAAAACCTGTAAACTTTACACTAAAAATACCAATATTACGCGCAAAAGCTTAATAAACTAAAAATGCTAGAAATAAAAAGGAAATTCCAGATTATTGCATATTTAGTCCAAAAGTCTATCAAATTAATTAAATAAACACCAAAAATGATGTCTCCTAAGGGTCGAAAATAAGAAAAATTAGGGAGACATCAGGTCAAAACAGGGAAAATTGGGGAAATTCTGAATTGCTGACCGGCTAGCCGGCGGATTCACCGGTATACCAATGAAAAAACCGTGCCACGGTTTGCGAAATCAGGTTCCCTGCCGAGAGCCTACTTGAAAAACCATGGTCGTATTTGATGACATGGTTCGAATTTTTTTTTACCGGCTAGCCGGCGAGAGCATCGGTATACCGGCCAAGGATAAAACCGCGCCACAGTTTGCAAAATCAGATTCATTGCCGAGGGGTATTAAATAAAACCGTGTTCGCACTTGACGACACGGTTCGATGACGTCGGCGACCGGTATGCCGCCCATTTCACCGGTTTACCGACCCGAGGCGGTTTGT
Source organism: Nemophila menziesii (assembly GCA_029959085.1). Lineage (NCBI taxonomy): Eukaryota > Viridiplantae > Streptophyta > Magnoliopsida > Boraginales > Hydrophyllaceae > Nemophila > Nemophila menziesii. The sequence continues at coordinate 6,315,180 of JARWIR010000017.1, read as the reverse complement.
AAAGGAGTTTGTGACCTAATCCACTTCTTACCTTACCAAATCAAAACCTAGCCTCTCCAACACGAATTTTTCAGCCACAAACCTTATAAAAACACCTTGAAGCTTGATTAAACCTCCACATCTTTCCTCCATCCTCCATAAACACACATTCTTCATCAAATCCATTACACTACACAATAAAACAACATCAAAGATCATCAAGCTATCAAGAATTCTTCCAAGAACAATCAAATAAACCTTCTTCTACCATTGATAATCATTCATCCAATCAACAAACTCAAGCCACACCAATTTTTCATAACTTTATTCTATCCTTGGTGTACCTTGAGTTGTGTGTTATTCATAGATTACAAACAGAACGGATGCTATGGATTATAAGAGGAAGTGTTCGCTACTAGGGAAGAACATGAAATTGTTTGGAGCTACAATAGAAAAGGCCATTGACCTAGATGAGCCTACTGAAAATAAACCAAAGATAGAGGCACCAGCAAAACCACTACGAAGGAAATTAACAGCTAAAATGAGTGTACCACCAAGGCCTAAAACAAAGACAACAATCCAAGATCAAGGTTCTTCTTCAAATATTAATGAAAATTCAGAGAGTATTCTACACCACTAGCATAGGCAGTTAAATTGATGGAAGAAATTAGTATTTTGAATAGAGAATTCAACGCCTGCTGGGATGAATTTTCAAGGATTAATCATGTAGTAAACGAAGAAACAAAAGACTTAGACTTAGATATAGATATAGATGATTATTCTTCTTCGGAAGAGGATATTCTAGATCCTTATGACCGGGTACCCAGTTCTAATTCTTCTTCTTAGCTGCTTGTATGCATTTTGGCCAAATGACTACAGGATCATAGGTTAGTTTAGTTTAAATTTTATTTCTTTATTGAGTCTTTTTCGAGCCGTGGGGACACGACTCACTTTTGAGTTGGGGGTGGGGATTCGCTGTCCTCATATTCCTTTTTGTTTTGCATAAAATATAAAAAATTTAGGGATGAATTGGCATAGAATATAGTGAATTTACCTATTGAGCATGATTTAATTAAGTCAATGATAGTAAGTAGTATGTTTTTAAAGGTGTATGCATGTATGAAAACAAGAAATAAAAGATAGGGAAGACTAATGAGCAACGCGTAAGAAGTCAAGTTGAAACTTAGGGAGAGTTATTTGGTGTGTAGAAAGTGAGTTTTGAAATTAGTTGAAAACCCGCTTATCAATGAACTAATAGTGAAAAAGTAACAAAATCCGGTAGTTAGAAAAGTGAATAAGGCAGTTCTTTCATATTGAAGCCACTTGAAGCCTTTTTAGCTTTCTCACCCTTTTATCTGATTATTATTATTTATCCGTCTTAGCCCCGCTGAGCCTTTCTAAAGCCTTTTATTTAACCACGTTATAAGCCATACCCCTTATTTTATAGGAGTTATCCATATAATCTGCACCCGAATCGTAAAACCTGAGACAAGTCGTTTTTAGAGCTTGAGTTTGGTGTGGTGGGTTTCATTATTGGGAAACATTGGGTTTGGGAAATTGTAATTGTGATATTATTGATGATGAAAAAATTATTATTGTGACCCTTTGCTGGGGTAATAGTAAATAAAAAAAGCTGAAAAGAATGAAAAGAAAAGATTATATATATGATAAGAATTAGCATGATATCTCAACACTAAAAAGAGAGTCATAGCTATACAATGAAAAAAAAGAGATATATGAAAAAATTGAAAAAGATTTGGACCGGCAAAGTGGAATTTATTATATCATCATGAAAAGGTTGTATTGGGTTATCTCAGGATGCAAATCAAAAGTATTGAAGGGTTGAGTGAGAACATCTTCGAGTGAAAAAATCAAGCTCTAGGGCGATTCGTTGATGGAATGTGAGGAGAGAGCCAAAAACTCACTTTTCATTATCTATATATACCACACCGTCACTAAGCCACGTTATAACCGTAAAGACCTTAGGATTTCTGGCTACTTGGTGGAAAAACAATGGAGCTATTAGGTTGTAGGTGAGTGGACCATTGGATGCTATACCAGGACCTATGAACAACATATAGCCATTGACATGATTTGAGTTGAAAACCTCTTCTTCTGGCATTACGAAGTTAATCTGGACTTGAATTTATGGAATGTTGATTATGTGTATATTAAGCATACGTGTGCATTATTTCTTTAGCATCACTACATGAGACATTTTAGATATTTTTCTCTAGGACCATTCATTGTGTTCTATTCTCTTCTCCCCCTTCGCCTTCTTCTCTGTTTATTATTTGACTACCATACTGTTCTTTATCTTTATTGTATTGGGATGATACAACTTTGAGTTGGGGGTCTTTATGTCTCCCTATTTGTGATGAATTAATCTAGGTTGGAGACATCATTTTAGGTGTATTTAGGAATTTAGTTATCGATTTTTGTTCATATTTTTATATTTTCCTATTTCTTGTCTTGATATGATGATTTATTATTTTTAGAGCAAATTTGGTTTAATTGTTTGTTAATTGTGAAGCTTTAAAGATATAAGGTAATTAATTAGATGTCAAATCAATTATAAGAGACAAGGTAAGGAATATAATGATGGAAATTGGAGATAAAGGAAGAAAAAGATAAAATAGGAAATGAAAAGTTGCCAAGTAAATCTGAATTTCAGCAGCAACGTCCATTAAATTGATCATAACTCAAAAACTGCTGGGAATTTAGACGAATGGTCTTAATCAAAAGTGTAGATCTTTCCGATACTATCAGTTTCGATGTAAAGAACGCGTCAATCGGAGCAATATTGAAGAAGTTACGGCCAGAACAAAACATCAGCAGTTTATTACCTTTTCTATATTTTAAGGTTACGAATTTAATTTGGAAAAGAGTCCTATTACTTGCCCTCTACTCCAAGAATCCGAACTAGGGTTTGAAGTACCCTTTATATACACCATCTATTCAGTAGAAACACATCCTTGGCCAATCCTTAAGCCAAGAGGAAGCTTACAACAAGAGAAGATATGTCTGGAAGGAGATGAACATCAAATTATGCCTTCACAAGCCTTCAAATTTGTAATTGTTTTCTTTTCTTTCTCTAGTATGAACTAAATTTATTTTAACTTGGGATTTAGCATATGGGTATGAACGCTAGACTTGTTTTACATCTATTTTAATTAGGGATTTTAATTATTTAAATGAATTACTGTTTTATTCTTTGTTTTATGTGGTTTGACTTACTGTCTGTTTTCCTTGCGAATGCATGCGTATAGGATTACCTTAATATTCATTAGATGGTCACCCGAAAGGGGTGTCTAATTATTAAAACACCACATAAACGTCTAGTGTGCGGTAGTGATCCTGACGGGCTTCCCTAATTAGATAACCATTAGGGTTTGATTTAACCACTGATCATCATTAGAAGGCCAGTCTCATCTAAGAACCTAGTGTCGTAGGAGCACCTTAGTTAAGTCCCCTCGTGATTGTGAGGTCGCCACATAAGTCCAACCGGAAGGGGGTTAGGAGAAATTTAGAATACTGGTTATTGCAATTCTACACAATTCTCCCTTACATGATTAGAAAAAAACAAGGTTATGGGGATTACTTGCTATCTCTCGAGCTAAACTCTCATACTGTCTTCTTCTCTTATTTACTTTTCAATATTTAGTTTAATTAGTTAATTTATATTTACAAAAACCAAACAAAACTAATTGTCTTTTATTTCTTGCGTATTATTATTATAGCTTTCTTATTTGCATTTGATAATTGCATAAGTTCTCTAACTTTCGTAGTCTTTGAGGAATGAATTCGATTTATCATTAAAACTTGCATACGATCTGTGATACATGCATTGAGTAACGTGTTTAGGCTAGGGTGTTTATTTGCACTTATTTTATTTATTATTTTATCACGCCCTAGTCCACACCACCAACATCCCGAAGGTTGGTGTTGTGATGAAATTCCTTGGCCAGCATGCCGCCGTTTTGGCCGGCTAGCCAGTCGCAAATTCTGTTTTTCACCATTTTTTCGATGACACAACCCATAGTTACGTCTAAGTGGTAAACATCCAGAGAGTTTGACTGGCATGCTGGTCAAATGACTGGCCAGCCGGTCTGCATACTTTCTTTTTACCACTTAGACACACAAAAACTCCGTCTTACACCTTTTAACCCCAAATTCAAGGGTTAAGTACCTGCAATCATCAAACACACTCCACCTTTCTCATTTCTTTAAAATTATACACTAATACACATAAGTTACTCTAATTCACACTAATAATTCAAAAGACATGAAAGCAATAAAATAATATACAACTGAAGTGGCTTTTGTTTGACTTCGTTAAGATCGACGAGTTACCTCTTGCACCTATTCAGTTTCAAGGAGGTACAGGACCTCCTCAGGATTAGGATCTTTCATGCAATTGATATCCTCGCATCCATGATAAATCTTCAACCGATGCCCATTCACAATGAAGGTGTGTTGCTCAGCTGGATTTTCAATTCCTATGGCTCCATGAGGCGTGACTTTGGTCACTACAAAAGGACCAGACCACTTTGATCTCAACATACCCGGATAATTACTGAACTCGGAGTTATACTTGAGGAACCTCTGTCAAACTTTAAATTTCTTTTCACGAATGCGTTTATCATGCCATTTCTTCGTCTTTTCTTTGTAAAGTTTAGCATTTTCATACGTATGAAATTGAAACTCATAAAGTTTATTCAATTTCATTATACGATTCTCACCGGCTAAAGTAGGATCCATGTTCAACTCTGTTATCGCCCAATATGCACCTAATTCAAGTTCAAGAGGTAAGTGACAAGCTTTACCATAAACTATGCGATACGGAGATGCACCAACGGGTGTCTTAAATGCAGTACGATATGCCCACAACGTGTCATCTTATTTCATTGACCAATCTTTGTGTGTGGGTCCAACAGTCTTCTCTAGAATATATTTGATCTCTCGATTAGAGACCTCAACTTGAACATTTGCTTGTGGATGATAAGCAGTGGATACAGGATGTCTCACCCCATACTTCTCTAACATAGCCTTCAAGTATCTATTCACAAAATGAGAACCTCCATCGCTAATAATAACTTTAAGTGTACCATGTCTCGTGAAGATATGTGATTTCAAGAACTTTATCACCACTCGCGAATTATTCGTTGGGTTACCTAATATACAAATGAACTGGATTTTGTTTAACGTCGTTAAGCTCAACGGTTTACCTCTCGCTTCTAGGGTGCTTCGAGGAGGTACATGACCTCTCCGGGATGTGGATCTTCCGAGCGATTGATATCTTCGCCTCCATGATAAATCTTCAATCGATGACCATTCACCATGAAGGTGAGGTGCTCGATTGGATGTTCAATCTATATGACCATTAGCACGGTGAATTAATCTTTTCCTATCTTGTGAAGTAGCTCCTTCAGGAAAGGAACCACTCACAATAAGATTCGCTATGTCCGCATAACAAGGAGTTCCCATTGCATAAATCAAAAACAAACTCTCATCAGGAAACTCTTTTCTAACCAACTCGGGCCCACTGTTAGACTCAGAACCTTCAAGACGAGACAAATGATCTGCAACTTGATTATCACAACCCTTTCGATCTCGAATCTCTAAATCAAACTCTTGTAACAATAAAACCCATCTGATTAAACGTGGATTAGCATCTTTCTTCTCCATAAGGTACTTAATAGCAGAATGATCGGTCAACACAACAATTTTCGCCCCAAGGATGTAGGAACGAAACTTGTCAAATGCATACACAACAGCTAATAGTTCCTTCTTAGTCACAGTATAATTAATCTGAGCACTAGTGAAAGTCTTACTTGCAAAGTAGATAGAATGGAATACCTTATATTTTCTCTGACCCAACACAACACCCATAGCTAAATCACTAGCATCACACATAACTTCAAACAAAATCTTCCAACCAGGAATATAATAGGCGCAGTAATAAGCTTATCCTTAATCTCTTGAAATGCCTTCATGTAAGCTTCATAAAAAAGGAATTTAGCGTCCTTTTCGAGTAAGTTACAAAAAGGTTTAGCAATCTTAGAGAATTCTTTGATGAAACGGCGATAGAAACCAGCATGGCCTAGAAAGCTTCTTACACCTTTAACAGAAATCGGAGGAGGAAGAGTATTGATTACCTCAATCTTAGCACGATCAACTTCTAGACCTGAACTTGAAACCTTGTGACTTAACACTATACCTTCACGAACTATAAAATGACATTTTTCCCAGTTCAAAACCAAATCAGTCTCCTTGCATCTAATCAATACCTTCTCCAAGTTTTGTAAACACTCATCAAAGTTATCACCAAACACAAAAAAGACATCCATAAATACCTCAAGGAAGTTAGCGATCATGTCCTAGAAAATCGCCATCATACATCTCTGAAAAGTAGCAGGTGCATTACATAATCCAAATGGCATCCTTCGAAAGGAAAAGGCACCAAAAGGACATGTAAAGGTGGTCTTGTGTTGGTCTTTCGGATCTACATAAATCTGATTATATCCTGAATACCCATCCAAAAAGCAATAATATTCCCTACCAGCCAATTTATCTAACATCCGATCTATGAAAGGAAGAGGAAAGTGATCTTTTCTGGTGGTCTTGTTCAACTTACGATAATCTATACACACTCTCCAACCAACAACGGACCTCGAGGGAATGGCTTCATTCTGAGTATTTAGGACGGTAGTGATACCATCCTTCATTGGTACGCATTGAACCGGACTCACCCACTCACTACTAGCTATGAGATAGATGATTCCCGCATCTAGTAGCTTAGTAACTTCTTTCTTCACCACTTCTTTCATAGCTGGCATTAATCTCCTTTGGCCTTCAACTGAGTGTGCATTATCATCATCCAGGATAATTTGTGTTGGAAATAGGAAGGACTAATACCTTTGATGTCAGCAATTGTCCAACCAATCACCTATTTATTATCTCTTAGCACACGCAACAGTTTATCTTCTTGAGGACCTGTTAAATTTACTAGAAACAATAACAGGTAGAGTGTCATTAGTACCTAAATACGCATACCTCAAGTGTGATGGTAGTGGATTTTCTTCCAACTATGGAGGAGATTCAGTTGATGGTTTCTTTTTAATTATTATCTCCCCCGTTTATCTTACAGGTTCGTAGGCAGGACGCCTATACTTTGGATTTTTAGAATTAAGAGCTGCCACTGTTTCAGAAAGCTCTTCCATTATCTCAGGTAAGTAAAGTGTTAAGGCAGCCTAGAAGACATCATCATAATTAAAACAATCAAATAACTCTGGCGTGACGTATTCTACTACATCCATTCAGAAACAATCTCCCTGGGAATCTAGAAACTTCATAGCCTTGAACACATTGAACTTTACCTCCTCGTCTTGGATTCGCATAGTCAATTCTACATTTTCTACATCAATTAAAGTACGCCCCGTGGCTAGGAATGGTCATCCCAAAATGATGGGGACATTCTTATCCGCGTCGTATTCAATAATAACAAAATCAACAGGAAAAAATTTAAGTACCTGCCTTGACGAGGACATCTTCTATTCATCCCTCATGATGTGCGAGGGATCTGTCAGCCATTTGCATGACCATAGAAGTGGGTCTTGCATTTCCAATCTTCAACTTCTCAAAAATCGATTTGGGCATAAGATTAATACTTGCACCTAAATCACATAAATATTTTCCTTGCCACTCATTACCAATCGAAATCGGAATAGTAAAGCTCCCACGATCAAGTAACTTAGGTGGCAACTTACTCTGATAGATTGCACTACACTCTTCTAGCTATCCTATCATCTCGTTATCACAAATATGGCCTTTTGTTGGAGATGGCTCTCTTCAAGAACTTCACATACTTTGGTACATATTTAATATCATCTAAAAACGGTATGTTAATGTTCAGACCTCTCACCACATTTAAGAATCTCTGATAGTCAGCCATATCTCTTTTTTTCTGAACTCTCGAGCGAAAAGGTGAAGGAGGACGGGGTTCTACAACATCTTTCTTCTTATGAACTTCTGGAATCTTCTCCATTTCTACCACTTCAGGTTCATCATCTTTTTTCCACACGCTTTACCGGTTTTTCTTTTCTGGTTGTTTCTTTTTCTTTCATAACAGGAAAATGAGGTGGGGGAAGCTGCTTACCACTTCTTAGCGCTATAGCATTACAATCTTCTTTCTATCTAGGATTTCTAGTGTAACTTGGGAGTTGCCCTTGTGGACGCTGCTGTAATTTTTTTGCCACCTGAGCCATTTGATTCTCTAACAACTGAATTGTTGCAGCAGAAGATTGTTGATCTTAACATGCTTTTGTTTGAAGGGCGATCAATTTCTCTAAAGTCTGATGAATGCCTACCGCACCTTCTTGAGGTTGAGCAGGTAAAGCTCTTTGATTCATTGTTTCCTTATAAGTGTCTTGAGGAGGTTGTCTCTGAGCATGATTTCCGTAACCTTGTGCCCCTTGGTACTTATTCTGTGGTCTTGGTTGATACTTATTACCTTGAGGACGTGGCTGATAAGCATAAGTCGGATTGGGGACCCCATTAGGATTCGAATATTGAAAACCAGGATGGTTTCTATTTGGTTGGTACCCTTGACCACCTGAATTGTAGTTTCCTTGGTTGGAAACGAACATTACGGCTTCTGGATTGCTTTGACAATGCTCTCAGTCATGATATTGAACACCACAGTTAGAACACCCTCAAGCTTCTTGCGTAACACTAACATTTGCTCTTTTTCCTGAAAAACCCTCTTTAACGGCTAAAGTAAGTTGCTTCAATTGCTGTTCTAATGTACTTTTCAATTTATTCTCTAAAGAAGAGAACTTTTCTTCAATACCAGCGCTATAAACTCCACCTCGTGTAGATTTTCTCACAGTGTTCCAACCCATCTCATTCTTTACAGTTCTATTCAAAATAACTTTCACGTGAACTGGTTGAACCTGTAAAAATCCACCACCACAAAGTAGGTCTAAGTTTTTTCTTGATTGCCCATCAAGGCCTTTATAGAATATCTTCATTTGTTGTGGTTCGTAAGGACATGATCGTGAACTCTTTTTAAACATATTTGGAATCTTGACCAACTCCTACCCAAAGTCTCATCTTGTTCTTGCTCAAAGGAAGTTAGAGAAATTTATGCATTCAATCTCATGTGTGTTGGATAATATCTATCGAAAGACGTAGTTTGTAACTCATCCCAAGTATTAATCGATCTTGGTTCTTGTGAATCATGCCACTCACTAACTACATCTATCACAAAGTATCTGAAATTCGCAAAGTACATCTGATCTCTAGTCACACCTTGCGTTATGTATGAATCGCATATCTGCATAAATTTCTGTACTGCACGAATGGGATCTTCTCCAAGTGCTCCTCGGAAATTTCCATAATTTTGAAATTGAGATAACATACCAGGATCGGGTCTGTATCTCGCGACATTAATATCTTCTGGACCAATTTCATGAGCAAAAGCGCGATATGGAGCTTGTTCAGGGTCATTTATAAACCAATGATCATTGTTAACGGGAGGTTGAGCTTGTTGTCCAGGTGGAGCAGGATCTTCATTCACCACACTAAGATTAATTTCGTTCTCATTAGCCATTTTTTATTCTCTGTCTTATCTCTCTCTCTTTCTTCCTTTTCTTCCTTTTCTTCTTTCATTCTCTTATTTGCAAGTCTGACTAATATCTCGGGGTTATCGAGCATACACCAAGCCTGTAAACCTGAAAAAGGAAGAACAAACAAAGCGTAAAACTGAAAATAAAAATGCAATTAAACACTAAAGGATTAACACCGGGGTCACACGCTACCGTCCCCGGGAGAGGTGCCAAAAACTTGGTGGGTCTTTGTGTGTTATAAAATAATGCTCTAAAGTTGAGGACTCACAAACCGCAAGTGTATGGTTGTCCAAGTAATAAACCAATAAATCAGGATTCGTTCGCATGCACGGAATAGGTACAACTCAGATGTGAATCAAATAGTGGATTAATTGCAAGTACGGAAAAGTAAATGATATAATGTTTGTTTTGGTTTTCGAAAACTAAGATGTAAATAAATTAAATGCTAATAAGTAGGCTAGACGCAAGAGAAGAAGTACAAGGGTTTCACTGAAACCTTCTTAATTAGTGTTTTCTATTAAGGGATGAATTGCTGTAATTGTGCTATTCGGGATTCTAAAGTCTCCTAACCCCCGTCAGGGTGGACTTAGGAGCTCTCCTTCGGTATTATAAACTTCGTTAGGATGATTACAACTACTTTCAAGTGGTTCAAGTTCTTACCGCATTGGCTATTGGTTAGTAAAGTCTGTCAAGGTCATTGGCGAATACCATAAACAATTACCTAGGTCTGTATCTAAAACCCCCGTCAAGGTGATCACTACGCCACTTTAGGGAATAGCCTAGATACTAAAAATTACCCTTAGTTCATGACTCCAAAGATAATAATTCATGAATGAAATAAAAGCCAACAAAAAATAACAAATTCAATTTAAATACTTAAATCCCAAATCATAAAAACATAAATTAATCAAGTTTGGGTTCAACCCAATATGTGATTCTCAAGTACAAAGGGAGATTAGCTCATAACGGAAAGAAAGACTAAATTAAAATAAAAAGAACTCATGTTTGATTACAGAAATAAAAGATGAAAGAACCTAATTAAGGATTGAGTTTGGCTGTGATTTGGAGAAGATGACTTTCTCCATCTCTTAGCTTTCTCCTTTTCCTTGCTTCTGACTCTCTCTGGCGTTTCTGACTTGTGTAAATTGAGTTATGTGTAAAATAAAACTCAAAAGGTATATTTATAAGCTCAAAATTGGACTTGGGCTTTACTTAAGTAAATTAGTGAAAAATTAAAAAAGCCCAAGTCCAATCTTTTAATTAAAATCCCGTAACTAGTGTGCAGCCCTTGGTAAAACGGATTTACTTTTTCAAATCAACTCCAAATTGACCCATTCCAGTTGCTAAATCTTCCTAACTAAATAAGGAATAAAACCTATTTCACGGCCCAAAGACTAATTCCATGTCTAAGTAGCTCAAAATCAGCAATTAATATCAGCCTTCCAGATTTGCAGCTTTCCTAGTCAACTCCTCAGGATATCTTTTCTCGCCTTTGACTTCTCTACTCGATATAAGACTTTAATTCTCGATTCCTCTCTTTGTATTGGTTCTCCCTAGAATTCATGGACCTACAAACTTTGCACTAAAAACAACCCATTTAATGTGTAAACGCTTTAAAAATGAAAAATAATAAATTCTAAATAACACTAAAAATCTATCATATTAGTCAATTATTCACCTAAAATGATGTCTCATAAGGGCATAAAATTAGAAGAAAAAGGGAGACACCAGAGTCTCGTGACCAAAAAAGGGCGCAACAACGGGCGGAGCTTCGTTCCCAAATAGAACATTTTCTGTAATCGGAGGCCCGTCTGTTGCTTAAAGGAAATCCCTTGCAGAAATTTGGAATTTCGTCCTGCAACAACTCTGGGCCCAAGACCAATTCCTTTATGAAGCTGGGGAAGGGGAGCTGGCCACGGGGCATTATCAAGATTTATTTTTCAGACTGCTCTCCTAACCTTATCCATCGTGATTTAGCAGATGTAAGTTCATCTCTTCATTAATCTTGGGTTGGACTTAACTGAAGAATGTCTCAAACCCTTAATGTTTGAAATATATTTGAGAAGAAATCCACAACTTTTTTTCGAATCAGTTCCAGGTTTTCAACCATTCTCCATCAGCTAGTTTAGCCTAAAAATATTATTATGAACACATCTGGCTTTTGTGATTGCCTGAAATTTTTCTGTTTTGTGATCGCCTTAGGTAAATCAATTACTTCTATCTCTCTGAGCTTAGTAAGTCTTGTTCTTGAGTCAAAACATTTCAAGTTTTTAGGTATACAAAGCGTATATATCACAATAATTTTCTGAGTAAGGTATGTCTAACACTACTGGATTCGCGCTGTTTACCCACGAAAATTTAGCGACGACCCGTAATTCGCCGCTAATCATTTGAAATTAGCGACGACAAAAACTTACCGGCGAAGAAACAGGCGTCGTTAATTAGCGACAACGGAATTCGTCGTAATTTAATTGTATTTCGTCGCTATTTGTTTTTTTTAAAATTTTTTTTAATTGCCGATCTGTCGTCGCTATCTTAGCGACACGTGTTTTCGTCGTTATTTTGAAGATTAGCGACGACACATCTTTGTTTAACGACGACCCATAATTCGTCGCTAATCTTCAATCCTATTTGGAGACAACAGGTTTTTAACCCACAAAACACACAAAACACCCAAAAAAATCCTCCGATTTTCTCCCAAAAACTCAACTAAATTCCTTTTTTTTTTGTAATTGCTTCTCCACTTCATCTTGCATCATTCTTTGTTCAATAATCAAGGTGGGTCTCCATTAATATCATCTTTCATCACACAATTTAACGTAATAATTGCATGAAATTCACCTTTTAAATTTTTTTTTTTAATTCTAATTTTGTTTTATTCTTTCTATATGGTTTGATTAGGTGAATTAATACAACTTTCTTGGTGGGGAATTAACATCACTCTTCAATTTATCTATCCAATTCAAGGTATTTCCATTAAATTTCATGCTTTTTAAATTTTTTATTTATTTGATTATATTAGCAAGTTGATATACCATATGATTAGGTTAATGAATTAAATATTTGTTGGTTGATTATGCATGTGTTGTGTGAATTTATATTTTGTGCTCATATATTTTTACTTGTTTATTTAATTCTTTGTTCTTTTTTTATATATTCATTCATTTAATGGTTTGTAATATTTATTCATTTAATGGTTTGTAATTTTTATTCATTCAATGGTTTGTAATATTTATTCATTCAATGAGTTTGTAATTTTGTTTATTGTGTTGTAATTTTTATTCATTTTATTCATTGGGTTGTAATAATTATGTATTTTATTTTTTTATATTAATGTAGTCGCATAGTTTACTCAAATTGTTGTTAAGAGATGGCATCGAGTTCGGACATGAGTATCGATAAGAGTTGGATCGAAATGACGAATGTGTTAGATGGTGAATATATTTTTGGGGTTTATAAATTTATCGATTTTGCTAAGAAAAGTAGAGGTTATACCGGTTACTTGTCTTGCCCGTGTAAGAAGTGTAATAATTTTTGTCGATTAAAAACCGAAGCTGTTATGGCCCACCTTCTAAGAGAGGGATTTAACCATGATTATAAGGTTTGGACAAAACACGGTGAGGAAGAGATACAAACACATACACCACATGCAAGTAAAGATCCAGTTATAGTAAATGAAATCCAGCATGTTTATGACGATGTGAGACAAAGTTACGATGTTGGTGGACATCCGGGAGACACCGAGATGAGAGATGCACATATTCCAAGTCGAAGCAGTTTTGACACATTGTTCGAAGAATTGGAGACAGAATTATTTCCTGGTTGTAAATCGATGAGTTCGTTGAATTTCATTGCCAAGCTAATGCACGTAAAAGTAAAGAACAAATGGACTAACACCTCATTCACCGAGCTACTGGAGTTGTTGGGTCGTATTTTGCCTAAACCTCACAATTTTCCCGAATCTTATGAAGCATGCAACAAGAAGTTGAAAAGTTTGGGTATGGGGTATATTACCATCGACGTTTGTTTGAACGATTGAGTTATTTATTACAAAGAAAACAAAGACCTCGATAAGTGTCCAGTTTGTAGCGAGTCTAGATGGGACCCAAATAAGGGTATCAAAGTACCGCATAAGAAGCTTCGATACTTTCCGATTGCTCCTAGATTACAGCGACTATACGCTTCAAAGCACACCGCTGAAGACATGATTTGGCACCATAACGGTAACAGTGCCGATCCGGATGTGTTGCGTCATCCGGTTGATGGTGATAGTTGGAAGAGATTTGCAGCGCTACACCCTGAGTTTGCTAGTGAACCTCGTAACGTATATCTGGGTCTTGGAATCGATGGGTTTTGTCCTTTCTCTATGCAGAACAACTCGTACAGCATGTGGCCAGTCATATTAAACGTATATAACTTGCCCCCGTGGGTATGCATGAAGGAAACCACATTCCAGCTTTGTTTGTTGATTCCGGGACCCCGTTCACCCGGTAAGGACATGGATGTCTTTCTTCGTCCTGTTATAGATGAGTTGGAAGAGTTGTGGGATAAAGGGATCGTTACGTATGATGCCCACAAGAAAGTAGAGTTTACGATAAAGGTTTGTTTGTTGTCTACCACTAATGATTTCTCCGCTAGGTCATACACTTCGGGATGGTCGGGTCAAGGTTACAAAGCTTGTCCTGAATGCATGGATCATACTCCATCATTGAGTGTGAACAAAGGGATTGTTTACTTTGACCATGGACGTTGGTTACCTGCCGGACATCGATTTAGAAGCGAAAATGTTTTGTACAAGAAATTTGATTATAGGGGCCCACCGAAGAAATATAGTCCTGCAAATATTCAGACACAATTAGATGGGCTTCCCATTGTGTTTCCCGGTAAACACAAGGATTTTGGAGGAAAGATCGTGAAGCAAGATGTTAATCGGCGATTCAATTGGAAGAAAAAGAGTATTTTCTATAGTTTACCTTATTGGTCCGAAAACTTGTTGAAACATAACATTGACGTTATGCATTGCGAGAAAAACGTGTGTGATGCTCTTCTCGGTACAGTTATAGGTCTTGATGGGAAAGTTAACAAAGATAACGTGAAAGCGAGAATGGATCTTGAGAAATTGGAGATTAGAAAAGAATTGTGGTTGACTGAGAGAAATGGTAAAAAAATATTGAAACGGGGAAAGTACACTCTAACACCGGAAAAGCGGACTATTTTTCTTGACTGGCTGAAGGCACAGAAGTTTTCCGACGGTTTTGCATCTAGTATGAGAAACAATGTTCAAAGTGATACGGGTAAGATTATCGGCATGAAATCTCACGACTGTCACGTGATGATGCAATATCTTTTCGTGGCTAGTCCCCCCGGGCTTATTGAAGACAAAGCGATTAGTGATGTGTTTATTGGGTTAGCGAACGTGTTTAGAGTCGTTTGCAATAAAAATCTAAGCAGGAAAGAGTTAGAATCGGGAAAGAAGAAAGTGGTTGAACTTATGTGTAGGCTAGAAATGATTTTACCTCCCGCGTTTTTTGATATAATGATCCACTTGGTGATACACTTATACGATGAAGCATTGCTTGGTGGCCTGGTCCAAATGCGGTGGATGTACCCATTTGATAGGTATTTGAAAAAGTTGAAAGAGTATATTCGAAATCCGGCTAGACCAGAGGGTTCAATAGCTGAGGGCTACATTGCGGAAGAGACGTTGAATTTCATATCAAGATATCTTAGTGAAGAAAAAACAAGGTTCAACGATCCAGGCAGATACAACGAAGCACCGCCGGTCCCAAAAGAGCTATCCGTTTTCAATTCCCAATGCACTTTAGTTGACAAGATAGAGTATGTTTCTTTACCATATAAGGAAAAGGAGCACATAAGTTGGTATATTTTGCATAATTGCGACGAACTCGAAACATACATGACGTAAGTAAATATTATTATCTTTATTTATATTTATATATATATATATTTATATATTTATATATTTACATTTATATATTTACTAGGTATATCCCGTGCCTAAAGGCACTCCAAAAAATAATATTCCAGTTACTTGTTCAGTTACTGTTGATACATATGAAATGTTTAAAAGTTAGAATGATTTTTGGTATTGAATATGTAAAAACTAAAATTATAGATAGTGTGTTTTACAGAAATTATAAAAAAAAATTATTATAAAATTCAAATGAACATAAATATGTGTATAATTTATCAAACAACTAATAAAGAAGTTGAAATACGAAAAAAAATTAAAAAGAAACAGAATCGAAAATACATATATGATCATTCGTCTTGTGTGCTTACTTATAATAAACATTATATTAAAATTTCAGGATATACAATATTAGTTGTTGTTTGTTCACCATCGGGAAGAAGTACACTTGTGCGATCATAACTCGTACATCTTTATAATGCAACATACAATTGTCCATGACTAAATACTGGTGTTCGCAAATCGATCCCAACAAATTTCACAGATTGAACTTGTGATTTATTGATGGTCACGGCATAGCCTAAACGCACATGAAATTGTCTCCTTGTCATCACAAAGGGCATTTCCGAGTCAGAAGGCGTCAATGATATTCTTGGAATGAATACCAAATTACCGGATTTATCTCCATTCAAAATGCGGGCTTCAATAACACGTGTTGAACATCTGACAACCATTAACCGCGTGCCATTACACAATCCATCCTTCGGGGCAATATTTCTTAACAACATGATAGGAGCACCCACTTTTAATTCCAATTTGAACGGAGGTAACCCACTTGGATTCAGTGAGTTTAAATACTCATGTGGATATCGAGATGTTATAGATTTATCTACTTGATCCTTTTCAACCATCTTATCAGCTGTTAGATACGTCTTCTGTATTCCAGAAAAAATCTTAAGTGCAAGATTGTTGATCTCCCTAACATCATCATTTCTCACAGATAGTATAGTGCGTTCATTGAGATATGTGTTATTTACAGTTTCAAGGTCATGCAAGTTAGGATATGTGGTTGATATCAAATTGTTCAAATTCGTGCACTTGCACATTGTTGTTGGGATCTCTATTAATTCTTCTAAGTTAGAGCCAATCTAGAATGATTAACAAACACTTAAATTTATGAGTATAAAAAAAATTTATAACAAAATTTAGAGCCATTCAAATTACCTTTAGTAGGAAGTCCGCAAAATCAGAGTTCCCACTAATTGAGTCGTTGAAACGCATATTTAACATCTGATGTAAGCACGTGATTTTTTTCTCCAAAGTATAGAACGTCTTAATGAGGCTCCGACTATTTGTTCGCGGACACCTTTGGGTACAACTGGTAAAATTTGTCGGAAATCACCTCCGAGAACAACAGTGATGCCCCCGAATGGCTTTGCATTTTTATGTATATCTTGTAACGTTCGATTAACAGCCTCAACACAATTTCGATGTTGCATCGGAACTCCATCCCAAATTATTAGACTTATTTTTCGTATCAACTCAGCCTGGAGGGATTGTTTAGAAATATGACAAATAGAATCTTCCACAATATTCAGTGGTATCGAGAATGTGGAATGTGCAGTTCGACCTCCAATCAATAACAAAGATGTGATTCCTGACGAAGCTACATTAATCACAAAATAATCTAAACTTCGATATTTTGTTGATATCGTATTGTATATAAAGGTTTTTCCAGTTCCAGCACCTCCATTCAAGAAGAAAGTTACACCTTTACTATTAAACACGGAATCAACAATCTTATCGTATGCGCGCCTTTGTGCACTGTTAAGTCTATTAACGTTTATATCTACATCCATATCTTTCGCTTCCCTTTGAAGTTGTAAATGTTCTCTTATCAATCGATTTTCCACAACCAAGTTCCAATTCATGAGTTGTGGATTTTGTTTCAAAATTGGAGCACGGTTTATTGCGCGAGTTGTGTAGATAGTCATTTCGATTCTTTTATTATTCTGTGAAACCTATATAATAATATCAATTATGTATTAGTTACAATATAATGACATTCGTGTTGCGTGTTTACTTATAATATACATTATTTCGAAACTTCAGGGTATACAATATTAGGTGTTGTTTGTTCAACATCAAGAAGAAATACACTTATTCGATCATAAAGTGAAATTATAGGCTTACTTGAGGTCTGCGAACTTTTGCATTCGATTGGACACGGGATGCACTCATTTTTGAGACCTTGTTTTTGTTATTCGATATGCTCGTCATTTGATAGTACAATGATCTGAAAATATGAGGATTTATTAATATTTGGTAAATAAAACGATAAATCTATATTACATGTTATACAAATGAAACAATTAATCTAGTAATACATATACTGAAATACGACACACGTAAGTATAATTTTAATAAGTTCAACTAATTTATTTCAATACATAAAAAAGTAGTTCTCCAATACAATACAATTATTATCGAATCAAGAACAATTTATTACAAATGACTCCCTAAAAACGATTATTCGTGAAAAAGTAGCAAATCAATACCATAAATTTATTGTCGAATCTAGACTAATTTATTAAAATCCACTCCCAAAAACCTATTACATTGATAAATAACGACCATTCGAACATAAGGTACCCTGCTCCATGTTAGCAAGGGTTAAATCTTCTAGCATCGTAAACTCAATATCATCAAGTAAAAATTTCAAATCTTCTAGTTTATCCATATTTTTTGGTAAAGGTAGAATATTTGCTATTGGCCAATCTTGAGGAAGCGTGGCAACTATGACATATAGCAAGGGGGCAGATCTAAAGGAACGTTTGTACTACTCCTAAAGGAATAATAACTTTCTTCCTTTCGTTTAGTGTGATCAAGCACAGATTTAGTTGAATTCATTAGTTCGTCAGTGAATTCAGTCCATAAAAGGGTTATATTATCGATTTCACCATATTCATCGTATGAATTTGTTATAGTCTTAGTTAGCATTTCGAGTGTGTCCATTGTATTTTTTGTTTGAGCTTGCAAAAAATAACTATGAATAGAAAAAATTATATGTAAATATTTGTATGCTATATTTTTTAAAAGTGAGTATTCGAAATGGAAAATATTATCTACAAACTACTCAAATAGTAATACGATTACTAATTAAAATATTTAGATTCTTTTTTTAGTTTATTAACAAAAAATAAATAGGATTTTACGATTTTATAATAAAAAATAGATATACTAAATGCCACAAATAGTAATTATTAATTTTAGTAGTATTTTAATTAATTAATTATCAATTATTTTAATTATTTAATTATCAATTATTTTAATTATTTAATTATCAATTATTTTTATATTTTTATATCAAAATATAAATATAGAAAATATTTGATTGTTTACTAAATTATTTCTATTTTTTTTTTACAACGTTTTTCTTAAACCCACGTAAATTCCATTTGTTTTATATTTTTTTAATTTTTTTTATTAAATCCAACATGTATAACGTATTCTTGTACAAATGTAAAATTTTTAAATATATTTTTTAAAATGTAAAATTTAAGAATATATTTTTGTACTATGATGCTACGTTTTGATTGGGGATTTTTTGGGTAAAAGTTTTTTTTTTCAAACGATTATAGGATATGTAAAATAAAAATAAAGGAGAAGAATGAGGAAATTATGAGATAAATGGGAGAATTATGAGACAAATGGGGGAATTATTTTATATATTTATATATTTATATATTTATATATTTATATATTTATATATTTATATATTTATATATTTATATATTTATATATTTATATATTTATATATTTATATGAATATATTTATATATTTATATGAATAAATTTATATATTTATATATTTATATATTAATTTATTTATACTCATTTACAATTATAGTGAACACAAATCCACACTTACGGGAACGAGTAAGGAAATAGATATTAGGCATCGTCGAACGTTTAAGGAATGGTTTTTAGAAAAGGTATGTAATTTTAGGCATTGGTTTAAAACTTATATATTTATTATCAAAGTACTAACTATTATTGTTGTATAATAGATTCATGGAATGCATTCACGTGGCGATCCAATAGCTACCCCCGAGATGGTGTCCTTGGCAAACATGTCTTATGGTTCGGTGCATAAATATAAGTCATGTGTTGTGAACGGTGTCAAGTGGGTAACTAAGTCCAAAGGAGAGAAAAGAGTGACGCAGGATTACGGAGTGTGTACCATTTACGATGATAAACCCTATTACGGGGAGTTAATCAAAATCTTGGAGGTTATGTACACTGGAGGGTGCTCGGTTGTGTTATTTTTCTGTAAGTGGTATAAAAAGTCTGAATCGAGGCCAGAACATGGGGTAACCTTTATCAACACAACAAACTTTGAGTGGGCCGACGAACCATACATTTTAGCATCGCAGGCCAAGAAAGTGTTTTACATCGACGAGATTAGTTCAAAGAAATCAATGAAAGGGTGGAAAGCCGTTTGGGAAATAAACGATCGACACGGATGGAGTCCTGAGTTATGGGGTTCGGAATCACTCCCTACTGGAAATGAGAGCATCAGCATACCATTGGATAGCACAGGGAATGAGAACATCAGCATACCAGTGGAATCCACCGAGGAGATTGAGATTGATCCTGCTCATTTTTTTTATTGATTTGTCTTTTGATACGGTTATTGATGAAAATGAGGAAATTCATGATGACACCTTGGATGAATACGGTGATGAAGAAGAACCTATAGAGGTTGATAGCGATGATGAACCCATAGTTATTAGTGGATATGATACTGATGAGGTTTTTTTATTTTGGTTTATTTGTATTAACACATTTTGTTGGTTTTTGGATATCAACTTTGACTCTAAACACTCAACTTTGACTCTAAACAATCGACTTTGACTCTAAACACTCAAGTTTGACTCTAAACACTCAACTTTGACCCTAAACACTCAACTTTTTTGACTCTAAACACTCAACTTTGACTCTAAACACTCAACTTTGACTCTAAACACTCAACTTTGACTCTAAACACTCAACTTTGACCACAAACACTCAACTTTGACTCTAAACACTCAACTTTGACCCTAAACAATCAACTTTGACCCTAAACACTCAACTTTGACTCTAAACAATCAACTTTGACCCTAAACACTCAACTTTGACTCTAAACACTCAACTTTGACCACAAACACTCAACTTTGACTCTAAACACTCAACTTTGACTCTAAACAATCAACTTTGACCCTAAACACTCAACTTTGACTCTAATCACTCAAATTTGACTCTAAACACTCAACTTTGACCACAAACACTCAACTTTGACTCTAAACACTCAACTTTGACTCTAAACAATCAACTTTGACCACAAACACTCAACTTTGACTCTAAACACTCAACTTTGACTCTAAACAATCAACTTTGACCAAAACACTCAACTTTGACTCTAAACACTCAACTTTGACCACAAACACTCAACTTTGACTCTAAACACTCAACTTTGACCACAAACACTCAACTTTGACCACAAACACTCAACTTTGACCACAAACACTCAAGTTTGACTCTAAACACTCAACTTTGACTCTAAACACTCAAGTTTGACCACAAACACTCAACTTTGACTCTAAACACTCAACTTTGACCCTAAACACTCAACTTTGACTCTAAACACTCAACTTTGACTCTAAACACTGAACTTTGACCACAAACACTCAACTTTGACTCTAAACACTCAACTTTGACTATAAACACTCAACTTTGACTTTAAACAATCAACTTTGACCCTAAACACTCAACTTTGACTCTAAACAATCAACTTTGACCCTAAACACTCAACTTTGACTCTAAACACTCAACTTTGACTCTAAACAATCAACTTTGACCCTAAACACTCAACTTTGACTCTAAACACTCAACTTTGACTCTAAACAATCAAATTTGACTCTAAACACTCAACTTTGACTCTAAACACTCAACTTTGACTCTAAACACTCAACTTTGACCACAAACACTCAACTTTGACTCTGAACACTCAACTTTGACTCTAAACAATCAACTTTGACCCTAAACACTCAACTTTGACTCTAAACAATCAACTTTGACCCTAAACACTCAACTTTGACTCTAAACACTCAACTTTGACTCTAAACACTCAACTTTGACCACAAACACTCAACTTTGACCCTAAATACTCAACTTTGACTCTAAACAATCAACTTTGACCCTAAACACTCAACTTTGACTCTAAACACTCAACTTTGACTCTAAACACTCAAGTTTGACCACAAACACTCAACTTTGACTCTAACTGTTGACTAAACACCCCGAACACTCAAATTTGACTCTAAACGTTGACTAAACACCCCAAATTAAGAATATGAAAAGGAACAAGAAAAAAAATTAAAAAAAAACATGCAAGAAAGGGAAAGCTTCTAAAACCTTTAAATTAAAAAAAAAAAATTGCGACGACATTCAAAGATTTCGCGACGACATTTATCCTTTGAATGTCGTCGCTAATAAATAATAAAAAATTTGATTGGTCATCGTGGGCGGTCAACTTTCCCGCTCACAAAAATTAGCGACGACAAACCAAAATTCGCGACAACTAGTCGTCGCTAACCCTTGACACGCAAAGGTCGTGTGTACGTGGGGCGACACGTGGCCCAAATTCGCGACGAAATTCAAGGTATCGCGACGACCTGCGTGTCGTCGCTAATCTTTTTTTCTATAAAGCCCTAACCGGGCTCATTTCTGCCATACTAAACACCCAAAACACACCCAAAAGCTCCATTTCCGCCATAGCCAAGCTATTCCGAGGAGAAACAACACAAAATCCAACGCTAAGGTAATGATTCTAGTCCAAATACACATTCTAATCTTTAGTTTTTTGATTTTTTTCATTTTTAATATTTTGTCTTGTGTTTTTTTTTTTGTATGAATTCCTTCTTCTTGGCATGGATTCATGGACGAAATCTACACCATTTCTACGTAACAGGTTCCAATTTCCGGATCAAACTTGCAATTTTTTTTTGATTGAAAACATTCATGAATGTTTGTGTGATATGATAAATTCGGAGATTTATGTATATGTTTGTGGGATGTTTGGTATTTTTTTTGTGTTAAAAAACAACATGTAATTGGACTTTGTTTAAAATTAGGGTTTTGGTATGATTTTTGTAATTTTAATGTAATAGTTGGTGTGTTATTGTTCTTTGATTGTGTTTTAAGATATAGGGACCTATTTGCAATATGTTTGATTTGTATGTTTCAGGACTAAAATGCAATTTTGTATGTTTAAGGACTAAAATGCAATTTTATAAAAAAAATAGGACTAAAATGGAATTTTATAAAAAAAATAGGACTAAAATGCAATTTTATAAAAATTTGGACTAAAATGCACTTTTTAAAAAAGGACTTAATTGCAATTTTATAAAAAAAAAATAGGACTAAAATGCAATTTTAAAAAAAAATAGGAATTAATTGCATATTTTATAAAAATTTGGACTAAAATACAATTTTTTTAGAAATATGACTTATTTGCAATTTTTAAAAATTTGGACTAAAATGCAATTTTTAAAAAAATAGGATTTATTTGCAATTTTTAAAACATTAGGACTAAAATGCAATTTTAGAAAAATATAGGACTAAAATACAATTTTCGAAAAATATTGGACTTAATTGCAAATTTAAAAAGAAAGAGACAAAAATGCTTTTATTAGAAAATTAGGAATTATTTGCAATTCTAAAAAAATTTGGACTAAAATGCAATTTTATAAAAAAAAGGACTTAATTGCAAATTTTAAAAAAAATGAGACTTATTTGCAATTTTATGAATTTTTATAGATGGCTGCTGTCATGGGTAGGAGTCACGGAGGAGATGGGAGGGGTAACGATCCCCCGAGGGGTCCACCACGTTCGAATGCTGATTGTGCCCAACTATCGGGTAAGAAAAAATTCAATTAATGTTTATTTATTAATTAAGAAAATATATAATTAATAAATATTATTCACTAAGACAGGTCAACGTAAAAGAAGGAGACCCAAAGCTGCCACATCTATCCGGACAGCTCAGGAGACCCTGAAGAGAGTCGGCTGGCCCATTCCAGTTGACTTTTTTGTCATAGACGGCACATGGAACTTCGTGGGCGAGCATAGCAAACACGTGGGTCAGGTGGTGGGTAATGCTGTTCGAGAGGCTGTTCCCCCGTGCTACAAACAATGATCAGATGTCCCCGACCATAACAAAGGGGTAATTATGTAGCGACTGCAGCAGTTTTTTGGTTTGGAGGAGTGGAGGAGGCGAGACGATTGGAATGAGATTGTTAAGAGGTTGACTACGATGACTGGAGGAGCCTACAGGCGATACAAGTCGGATTTGAAGAACGACTACTACTACACAGATGAATTTCCACCAGATGTTGACCCGGTGATTTGGGAGGCGACGAAGAAGATGTTTGATGACTTGGCGAAACAGGTAGAAAAAAATAATTTATTAATTATTTTATACATTTTTTTTAATTAATTTTATAACTACTTCTTTTTTATTTGTAACAGAGTCAGGCTGATATAAACAAGAAGAATCGAGAGCAGCAGACAGTTCCGAGCAAGGCGGGGTCAAGGAACTGGTCACAGACTCGGGAGGTGATTATTGAGGTATAAGTTTTAAAAATTAAAATTTAATTTAGTATTTTATTTTATTTAATTGTTAACTAATTAATATTTGTTATTGTATACTGTCCAGGGGAAGCTGAAGACGGTGACGAAAGAGCCGTTGACTTTTACGAATGACGAGACCCAGGAGGAGATGGAGCTTCCTCCTTTAAGCGGCTATTTCGACCACCTATCGTATGATGCAGCTACAGATAGCTGGCGTGACCAGCGTTTGGAGAAAGCTAGTGTAAGTCTTTTTAAAAAAAAATTGATTTAAATTAATTTTTTATTTTAAATTTATATTTAGTAATCTAATTTATTTTTAAATTGAAATCTAATTACAGGGTGTTCTTCGGGAGAAGATGAAGAAGAAGGTTGTGCAGGCCGGAGCGGAGGGTGCTGAAGTTAGCATCTAGGAGCAGATGGATGCCATGCTCGAGACAATCATGGAGGTCCTACACTCACCCAAGACTAAATACTGGGTGCCTACCATTGGTCCGGTCCGGAAACGATCCAGGACTCCTACACTGCCGGACAGGGAGAACGAGGAGCTGCTTAAGGCGATTCTGGCTGGGATTAACGAGCTTTGCGCGGCTCAAAATCTTGCACCTATGCCGGATCCATCCTCCGCATCACCCGGGCCCACAACTTCTTCTAGTCGGCCGAGTCAACCCCCGAGCGTGGCAGACACTCTCTTCGAGGCATTAAACGGGATGAGAATCGCCCAAGGAATGCAGCCGATCAGCAAACCCGGGCCCACTAGGGAAGAGAGCCGAGATGAAGAAAGAGAAGATGAGGAGAGAGGAGAAGATGAAGACGATCGTGGTGACGATTGAGATTTTTATTTATTTATTTGGTTGGTTTGGTTTGTAATTTTAAGACTTTTAAGTTTATTCCCTATGTTTGACTTTCATTTTGACTTTGACTACGTTTGACTTTATTTTACGTTTATTATTTGAATCGAATTATTTTATTTTATATGTATTTTTGGATTTTTATTTATTTATAATTTTGCATTATATTTAAAATCAAAATAATAATAAAAACTACAATTTAAATAATAAAATTTAAATAATAAACAATAAAATTAAAATAAAAATAAAAATTATATAAAAAAATTAAAAATATGAATAGCGACGACAATTGCATCGTCGCTAACTATTAAATAAAATAAATAAATAATGATTTTCGACAAAATTTAAGAAAAAATTAAAAAATATTAGCGACGACCAAACTGTCGCTAATATGTTGTCGTTAGATAAATAAATAAAAAAAAAATTCAATTAATAAATTTTCGATTAAAAATTAAAGAAAAACTAATTAAGAAATTAGCGACGGCGTGTTGTCGCTAACTTATCGTCACTAATCTCTTAATTTCCCGACGCCAGGCCTCGTGGTTAAATGTCTGAGTAATTAGGGACGAAATCACAATTAGTCGTCGCTAATCTCAAATTAGCGACGCCGGGATAGAGACGACAGCTTAGCGACGAAATTTCGTCGCGAAACTAAATTAGCGACGATTTTGCTCGGATTCGCGACGACGCTTGTCGTCACGAAACCAGGCGAATCCAGTAGTGTAAGTATTTTTTTAGGATCTCAATATTGTTCTTAATATGAATTTTATTAATCAACATTCTTGTACATTCCCCAAAGATTAAGGGTCCGTATATAATGTTAATTTTATGAGGAAACCTAACTACTCCCCTTCCTACTAACCCTTCACAACCCAACCAATGTTGGAATACGAAGGATGAACATGTCTGGTCTGGTAGCCAAATACTTGTCGAAGAAGAATTGGTTTTTATTTGTATTAAGCCTATTAGACGACATGAATATCAGAGTCGAATGATCGGATCCAACAACTAGAAGAAGGACCAACCACGAGATAGGGAACCAAGCAGCCCATTCATTAACTAAGACCCTATCCATAATTTGTTTAATCAAATCATTTCCCTTGCGACGATTAGATCACGAGAATTTGTCTCCCTTATAAGGGATGTCCAAAAGTTTAAGGGAATCGATAAAATTATTAAAGATGGTCATATTAAGACTATTATCACCTGACCCCGCTCCCCTAAACCCCAATTTATCAGAACCAAATCAGTAAAGATTAAAATCTTCAATCGCACTCGAAGGGGAGGGGGTCAATACACATATATCTATAATTGATGGTAATCCTACACTATGCTTTACAATTCGTAAGATCTCTCCGACACTTAACTATAATGTCGTATGATCATCCAAGTGCAGTTAACTTTGTATATCATAATAGGGATGAAAATGGTTTGATTAACCGCGAAAATATCAAAAAGTATAATTATAACCATTTATTATAAAAAAACCATAACATAATGATTTTATCCATTAATTTTATAATTTTTAATCATTAAGTTTCGACTTTTTAAAACTATTTTACAGGTTTTAATTAATAACTAAATGATAACTTTATAAATATATTAAAATTTTCTAAAATAAGATCACATATATTAAAAAAATCCAAATTGTAATACTCTAATAAAATTATATATTTGTTATTTAGTTGGTTAAATATATTATTTATATTTTGATTTTAAAACTTTAATATATTTTTAATTAGATTGCCCAATATATATATATATATATATATATATATATGATAATAAATGGTTTTCGGTTAGTCACTTTTATTCTTATCTACAACCATAACTTAACGGTTTAACCATTAGTTACACTATTATAAATTATAACTTAATGGTATTTAACCATGGTTATAATTGTCGGTTACACTATTATAAACTATAACCTAATTATTTTAACTATGGTTATATAATCGGTTTGATTTCCATCGGTTTCGATTTTTAACCGGTAACCATTTTTAGGAATCCCTAGTTATAGGTATACGTACCCCACACATATCTCGTTTAGTTGCAGCTAAAAAGACCCTTGCATCATGTGCAAATTAGAATATAAAGAAAATATATCGTGTAGATCGTACAAACATTTATCTGTCCAGAGTATTGTGACTGTAATGCAGTCACAATATCTTAAGTTCTCCTCCAATTTATACAGAAGATAACTTAAATTGAGAAATAATGAAGTTCCTCGACGATTAAATGTTTATTTTTTCGTGGTACATTAATAGTTGTCAACTAAATCTACATAGCTGCTCTGAGTTCACTAGGTGCAGTTGTAAGACCATATCCAAATGGAAACAAAGGATCATAATTTAAATCACCAACGTTCATCGGTAGCTGATCAACTGACTTAAACCAAGTACGTGAAAGCTTACCAGTAAAACCATAATTACCAAACAAAACATCTGCTACTCCTTGACCTTCAGTTCCGGGAAGCCAAGCACTTACTAATGCATCTATTATCCCCATATACGGTTCAATCACTAACGGCCGACCCGAAATTAAAACAACAACACATTTTATACTTTCACAAACGTTAATAATAGTGCTTAAACCCGATTCAGGTATTGTTAAATCCATACTATCCCCATCATGTTCTGCATAAGGAAATTCACCCACAACTACTATCGCGTACGAGAAATTATTTGTTTTGATAAATTCTGTATTAGGTTTTTCTTCGTAGACGATTTTAGTGTCAGGATTTACCGTGTTTTTTACCGCCTCTAAAATTGTGGTACCGATAGTAATGTTACCGGATAAGCCTTGCCATTCTATAGTCCATCCCCCACATTGATTCCCTATGTTATTAGCATGAGTTCCCGTAACAAGTATCTTTTTAGCTATTTTCGGAAGTGGTAGTATTTGCTCGTTCTTGAGAAGTACGAGGGATTTACGCACAGCTTCTCTCGCTAATTCTCTGTGTTCCTGAAAAAATTATATTTTAAAAAATAATATAATTTGACTATATATATATATTTACAAACCTGGCTTCCCAATTGATTTATTAATGAAGAATCAGCGAATGGGTTTTCGAACAAGCCCATTATAAACTTGACACGTAATATTCTCCTCACGGCATCATCAATTCTACTTATAGGGATAGCGTTTTTCTTGACTAATAAAGTCAACTCATCGATAAATTCAGTAAATCTTATGGGAAGCATAATCTGGACCAGGAAGGAAATTATCTTTTAGCTAATATTTTTCCGTTAAAAAATTTGGATTTTACGTTTCTCACTAACCATGTCAATACCCGCTAATATTCCGGTCTGAACGGAATACATATAATTTGCACGTTCGGGATCGGTGATCTTATCGATACCTGCTGAATCTGATATCACAAAGCCCTGGTATATATACATACATTAATGGAATATGATTATACTAAAAGGGTATATACTCGGAAAAAACGAAAGAAAATATTTACTTTGAATTTGAGTTTATTTTTTAGGTAGCCAGTGATAAGCTCATGGTTAGCATGCATTTTTACCCCATTCACGCTTGAGTAAGATATCATTACGGATGTAACTCCTTTACTTATGGAGTCAAAATACGCAGGTAAATGAATGCTGAGTAATCCATTGAAATCGATTATAGTGTTGTTTTGATCAATACCATTGGTTGTACCACCATCTCCTACAAAGTGCTTTGCACATGATGCTACTTTTGTCCTTTTTAATAGTAGTTGTTGATATGTATTAGTTACATTTAAAAAATGGTTTCGTTAAAAAGAAGATGGAATAAATGTATATTACCTTCCATTTACATAAGGGAAATTCTTTATGTAGTTATCAGGTATATCTCCTTGTAAACCAGGTATAATTTCAGTCATAGCTTGAACTATATTATGATCTTCGCTATAACTCTCGTAACAACGGCCCCACCTAGGATCTCTACAAACCTGTTGTAATAATATAGTAAGTAAACTTATGTTGTTTGATTATGATAAATGATAATTTACCGCTATACATGGTGCAAAAGTATATTGAATTCCTGTAGCTCTTAACTCAAGAGCAGTTGCAGCTCCTATTCTTTTCACTAGTTCAGGATCCCTAATTTTAATAAATTACAAGTTTATATTACCTTAAATATATAATTTTAAACCAAGGGAGGAACATGTGTTTGTACCTTGTGGCACCAAGGCCTATATTGTGTGGAAATACTGTAGCATTATAGACAGTATTATGGCCATGAATAGCATCAATTCCGTAAATAAATGGAATTCCAAGACGAGTTGAAAGAGCACCTTCTTGAAACTCATTAACCATATTTATCCAAGTCTCAGCAGAAGCTTTTGGAGCTGGGACACTTCCCCCACCACTAAATACACTCCCTGAAACATTTTTTTATTAAAGATAATTTATGTCTATTTTACTCTTTAGTCCCTACTAATAAACAATCACGGAACCAGGTTAGTTGTACCATCTAATCCTGTTTTATTCAAAATAACAGAATATTACTATGTATTTTAAAAACTAGCACATCGCCCCAATGTTATTCCAGAAACGTTGCATCATTGATATGCATTATTTTTTAAAAGTTCAGACTGCATCTCGCTGTAATTTTCTTTTTATATATTTAGAAACTCAGGGGTATATTCGACTATTTCAAGACAACGACTAAAAATATTTGATTCTTCAAACTTTGTCAAACAGTGGATTTATCGTTGGTGTTGTTATTTATGAATGTCTAATTCGGTTTCTTCATTAACAAATTATAATTGAACTACTATTTTCGATTATCATTGAAAAGAACTACTAATGCATAAATAAAATTATCTTAAGACAAATATAAGATACAGTTTATCTAAGAATGCATAATAATAATAAAACTATATATACACGGAGATGATAATGCAGTGAAATTATTGGGGAAGAAAATACCTATAAAATATTTGTTGACGATTTCTTTAGAAGAATTCTGGCGATCAATCTGGGTCATCTGTCCAATTTTCTCTTCCAAAGTCATTCGATTCAACAAGTCTTCAATTATAACTCTGACGGGTTGTTTTGGATCTTTGTATTTCATGTATTCAGCTACAGTTACCGTTACTAATAAACATGATAAAAGGGATAAAGTAAACAAGTTCGCTGCCATGGTGTCGGGTACGAAAGAAGAAGCTAAAATAGAGTGATGATCATATATATGTATATATAGAGTCACATACCGATAAATTCAAATATATGAACACGTCAGACAAAATGAGAAAAATAAAAATTTATACTTGGCACAATTATGTTCTAGTATTATAATTCTTCCACTTAGCTGTCATTTGGCCCACGCCTAATATGAAATATTATATGTCAAATATATTATTACTATAATATATTAGACTAGGTTATTTCTATTTTATATTTGTTTTTTATTTAGCAGTTTTACTTTTTTTATCCATAAAGTAGTTAGTCCTATAAATAGGACATCATTCTATTGTATTAAAATATCAAATCAACTCATTTACAATGTAGTCTCTAGTATTTCTTGTTTTTTTAGCCTTTATGGCTCTTTCATTATTAATATATTATTTCTTTTTTCCTCTTTTCTCTCTCCATTTATTTAGATATCTCACTTAATTTAAATATCTCACATGGTACGGAGGCACAATTCAAAGTGGTTTCCCGTTATTGTTTCGTTTACTTCCGCAAATCATTAGACCATTCAGTGGTCTCATCTCGTTGGGTCATTCAGTGGTCTCGTCTCGTTGGGTCATTCAGTGGTCTCGTCTCGTTAGACCCTTCAGTGGTCTCGTCTCGTTAGACCCTTCAGTGGTCTCGTCTCATTAGGCCCTTCAGTGTTCTCGTCTCTTTAGGCCCTTCAGTGGTCTCGTCTCGTTAGACCTTCCATGGTCTCATCTCGGTAATTCACTCATCATTCGGTTTTTGGTTCACAGTTCTGAGAGCTAGACTAATCACTCCACCTCGACACTACAACATCAACATTGTCACCACGCCAACTCCTCTATAATTCTTCTCCAACAACAACGCTCAAGATATGTCATCAATGATCTATATTTCAAACTTAAGTTACTCTCTCTCCGACCTTTTGAGTTTGAGGGGGTGTTAAATATATGATTATTATAATATATTATTATCATAATATATTATTACCTTATTAGACTAGTTTATTTCTATATTATATATGTTTCTTATTTAGCATAATTTTACATTTCTTATTCACCAAGTACTTAGTCCTATAAATAGGACCTCGTTCTATTGGATTAGAATATCAAAACTCATTTACAATATGGTCTCTAGTATTCTCTTATTCTTTAGCCTTTATGTCTCTTTCATTATCAGTATATTATTTCTTTTTTCCTCTTTTCTCTCTTCCATTTATTTAAACATCTCACTTAATTTAAATATCTCACATTATAAATATTTTCTTTTATATTTATTATATACAAGTAATACAACTTATATATCCAACATATGAAAATTGAAAAGGAAAACTTGTTGGGGGTATCATAAGTTTTGTCTCTCAGGCACAATCTTCAAAGATAGCTGAGATATGAATATTTTCATCTTTCTGGCAACTAAATCACCACCAAACCATCTAATTTTTCAACGGGATAATTCTGTTTTTAGGTCTAAAAACACACATTTCTTCTAAGATTAGGCCAATAGGCCTCATTTACCATCTTTCTTCCAAATTTAGGCCACTACTAATTTTCTTCTCTAAAATACCCTTTTTAATTTAAATATATTTCAATTTATTTAATTATTTATTATCACCATAACGGCTGGACAGTCAACTCTGGCGAGTTTTTTTTAATTTCGGGGTGGGCACCGGTCAACTACGGCGGCCACGACGGTCAACTCCGACGAGTTTCTTCTTTTTAATTATCGAATAAAAATATATCACTGTGATTTATTTTGAATTATTCTGATTTTTTTATTTTTTAAATTTTCCAACTCCAACGAATTTCGTCGAATAGCTGTACCGGAACTGCAACTACAATATTGTAGTTGCAGGTTCAAGTACAAAAGTGTAGTTACAGGTACATGTACAAAAGTGTAGTTGTGCAACTACAAAATTGTAGTTGTGCAACTACAAAAGTGTAGTTGCGCAACTACAAAAGTATAGTTGCAGGTGCTAGTACAAAAGTGTAGTTGTGCAAGTACAAAAGTGTAGTTGTGGAAGTACAAAAGTGTACTTGTGCAAGTACAAAAGTATAGTTGCAGGTACAAGTACAACTAATTGTGCAATTACAAAAGTGTAGTTGTGCAACTAGAAAACATGTGCAAGTACAAAAGTGTAGTTGTACAACTACATTATTGTAGTTGTACGACTACAATATAGCTCTTGTACAATTACGAAAAAATCTCCAGAAAAACACAAAATAACAAGAAATAAATGTTTGATATGATCGCGTTGAATTGAAAATTACATTTCAATAACAATAACATTAATCAAAGATGTTGATCTCGGGAGTTTCTCCCGAAAGAGAGTATATAGCTGTATTCATCTCGATAAGTCTTCTCGAGCTATCGAGGCCCCCACTGTTCACAGGATTATTGCTGCATCAGTCTGGATCACATCCTGAATTGGACGAGTAGTAGCAACTGAGCTAATTTATCTCGAAGTCCACTACAAAAAATATATAAACAAAGCGTTAATTTCACTATAGGTCCCTCAGCACAATTTTGAAACAATTTTAAAATTTCAAATATAAAAACTAGCGTGCGATAGGTAAACTACCAATTTATAGTTCCATTGTATTGATAAAATTCATAGTTATCATTTTTTGATGACTTATTTTATGTGACGTTTTACTTTCAGGATATTCTTTATTATTCCACTTCTGGTGGTAAGGATTTTTTTCTTAACAATATTCAGTCTACTATGAAATCAAGAGTCGATTCCTCCATAACCTTAACCTCGTCTGGAGTCTGGGTAACCAAGATGTTAATTCTAGATACATTAGAAGACATTGCATTGTCTCCCACAAACACACACATAATCACTTTAAGGAATGGTTTGTAGCTAAGGAAAACAATATTAAGTCACTCAATCATTTCCATTACCAAATCAATTTTTATATAAAATGAAAATGGTCCATAAGCTTAAGAGAATGTGATTACATCTCTACAGGGAATAATTTCTAATCAGGAAATACAACATTAACCCATTTGTTTTGTCATCCCCATGTCGATTTATTTAGATAATAAAAACAAGTTTTATTCACTTCAGAAATATATGTACATTCACATCGAAGAATGAAACGTTATAGTTTACAAGAAAATATATTGTTAAATCATAATATTGAAAAAAAAAATTCTATTTGCGATATTACTACTTCAGGAGTATTTTCATGACATTAAATGTGTAAAAGTTCTTAGCAAATCTTTTTTTCAAAAAACTTCTACCTAATAATATCTACTTCAGGAGAATAATTATATAACTTTTAATATTAGAAGGATGTGAAGATATCTCATTTTTCCTTTGTATACTCATGAAATAATTAACCTCGTCTTCTTTCAATTTGCTCAACTTCTGTTTATTTTACACGATAAATCTTGTTGTCATCACCTCAGATTCCTTTTCTTATCACTTTAATTTACTTTTAACTTTTTTAACAACAATACTAGTAAAAATAATCATATATATATATATATACATGAAAATTATATATACTTTATAAAAATTTACCTACAAAACAACTTTGCAACACCTATCATGATCTCAACCTCAAGTGGAGTTATGGTCACAACCACGTTGATTCCAATACACATTAAAAGATGTAGCATTTTATTCAGGAAACTATGTTCTATTCACTACAATGAATAGTTCTATCTTGAGAATACAATATTTAACCGAATTTAACCCAATCATTTTTGTTTACATATCCATTTTCAAATAGATTAAAAATATGCAACTTGTTATAGGGATTGCAATTCTGCCTATTAAAGGGAATGTTCTTGATCCAGAGAATGTAATTTATTCAATCAAATATTGTCACCGCAATATTTATTATAATACACATTTGGAAATTATTGCATTCGTTTTGAGAATGTAATTGTAATCACTTCAGGGAATAGTATTGAGTAAATGGAATGTGAATTATGATTTGTATATCAACAGTTCATTATTTTGCTTGCTGATGTCTCCCTATTTGTGATGAATTAATCTAGATTGGAGACATCATTTTAGGTGTATTTATTAGGATATAGGTCGATTTTCTCATAATTTAGTACACTTTCCTATTTTCGTGTCTTGATTTAATTATTTATTATTTTTAGAGCATATTGGGTTTAATTGTTTGTTAATTGTGAAACTTTAAAGATATATGGTAATTAATTAGATGCCAAGTCAATTCTAAGAGATACGGTAAAGAAGATAAACATGGAAATTGGAGATAAAGGAAAGAAATATGAAAAAGGAAAAGGAAAAGATAAAGTTGCCAAATAAATCTGAATTCCATCAGCTACGAACATAAAAGTGATCATAACTCAAGATTGGATAGAAATTTGGAAGAATGGTCTGAATCAAAGTTATATAGCTTTCCGAGACGATCAGTTTCGACATATGGAACGTGTCAGACTGATAAGTATTGAAGGAGTTACGGCCAAAACAAAACAGAACCAAAATCTTACCTTTTCTATATTTTAGGGTTACGAATTTGAGTTGGGCTAGGAGTCCAAGTTACTTGTCTTCAACTCCAAGAAAACGTTTTAGGGTTTCCTATACCCTATAAATACACCCTTTAATCAGAAGAAACACATCATTGGCAAACCTTAAGCTAAGAGGAAGCTTACAACAAGAGAAGAGAAGTCTGGAAGGAGCTGAACACCATATCATGTCTTCACAAGCCTTCAAATTTGTAATTGTTTTCTTTTCTTCTTCTAGTATGAACTAAATTATATTTAGCTTGAGATTTAGCATATATGTATGAACCCTAGTTCTTGTTTTAAATCTATCTTATTTGGGATACCATTGTATTTAAATTAAACTCATGTTTAATTCTCTGTTTATGTTCTTTGATTTATTGTCTGTTTTCCTTACTAGTGCACGAGTATAGAATTACCTTAATACTAGTTAGATGGTCGCCCGGAAGGGGTGTTTAACTATTGAAACACCACATAACATTCAGTATATGGAATTGGTTTTGACAATATCAACCTAACTAGATAATCAATAAGGTTTAATTTAATCACCAATCATCATTAGTAGGTAGGACTACACCTAGGACCCAAGTGGCGCATGTTAACCCTTTGTGAGTTCCCTCGTGATTGAAAGGTCGCCGCCCTAGTTCGCTCTCCGGGGATAATGTTGGCATATAGCCTCCCTTAATAGGTTGTTTTAATGTGACAAATCCTCTTGTGATTAGTGTGCTAAGTACTCTTGTTTTACATATTCCTTCTTGCACTCTTTTTCATCAAAAGCACTTCTTTATCTTTTAGATCATAGCTTTATTGTTATATGTTATGAAACTAATTCTCATATAAATACTTTTAACCTTATCTTTGTGTACATTGAGAATTAGCTTTAGTGATCAACTTCAAAGGTTCTTAAAATGATGTTTCCAACAACTTTCGTGAAGAAGATTTTTTGATCCAAGTCATTATCTTTCAAAGTTACTTGGCGCGGTACACCGGACGAATGGCGCGGTACACCGGACCAAGAATGCGGACCAGGGCGCGGTGCAGAGGCTAGCCCGTCAGTAAGTTAGAAAATCAAACCATTGAAGTGCGGTACACCGCACGAAATCTTGCGGTACACCGCAAGAAAGGTTTTTCTGCACAAAAGATAAGTCATAAGTAATATATCCGTTGGGAGATTAATAGATCCGTTGGACCCAAGTCTTATGACCGCTGGAAGCCATTTTCTACTATAAATTGAAGCTCTTTGAAGGCTACAACTACACCAACTAATTACAAACATCAAGGGGCTTAATTGTTATCATTCAAGAAGGTGTCAAGAGCTATACATAGTCAAAATCAATCTTAGTGAGCTTTTAAATCCTTTCAAGGAGTTAATCAAACAAGCCACAAGGTTCTATCTACTCAAGAGGAGTTCACAAGCTTTATAGTTCATATCCACTCTTTTAGGAGTTTAGTTACAAGCTTTTATAAGCAACCCTTTAAACACTTTGTTTCTATCCTCTTAAGTCTAGGTCTTGTAATAGATAGATTAAGAGAGAATTCAAGTATAGGGAGTATACTTGGTATCCTTGTGTTGTGATTACACAAGTGGTTTGTCCTTCGTGTTATCGAAGAGGTTGTAAGGGTTATTGTGTTCTCGACCCGGTTAAGAGAGACACGGGAGCTTAGTGAAAAGCTTGAAATCCTAAGGAGGCTTCCTTAGGTAGTGGATGTAGGGAAACCGAACCACTATAAATCGCGTGTATCTTTCTATCCCTACTCTATTTACTTTTCGCACTTTATATGTTTGATAATATGCTTGCATGAATATTGTGACATTGATTATCTAGCTTATCTAACATTTTATTATCTTGAGTAGTAAGAAATTAGAAACTCGTTTTACTTGTTTCACTTTATATCAAACCTCTTAGTTTAACCATTGTATGATCCCTTAGGTGTTTGATATATGAGTTGACTTAGTAGTTTCTTTCTTTTAATTATAATTGTCCAAAAGATTTTTAATTAGGCATTAATCTTATTAGTAATCCTATTCACCCCCCCCTCTAGGACTTTCAATTGGTATCAGAGCCTAACTCTACGTGAATAGATTAATCGTTAGTAGAGTAAAACGATATGGAATTTAATCTTTTGGAAAGTTCGTCTTCTACTCGACCTCCACTTTTTGTAGGAACTTACTATTTTGCTTGGAGAACAAAAATGGAGGAATTTATCAAAGCCGAAGATCCCGATCAATGGAGAATCGTGAAAGAAGGTCCATTTGTTCCCTATAAAGAGGAATTAAATGAAGCGGGAGTTCTTAAGCTAAATCAAGAAGAAAAAGATTTTGATGAACTTACCATTGAGGAAAAGGCTAAACTCACTCAAAATGCAAAACCAATGTACACTCTCATTCGTGGAATTTCCGAAGAAATTTTCTCACAAATGTTAGATTGTAAATCCGCAAAAGAGCTTTGGAATCGTTTGGAGTTTGTATATGGAATTGTCGAAAATAACGAAGAAGAAGAAGTCTCAATCCATGATGAATCTCATGACAATCCTAAACCAAACCATGAGGTAGCACTCTATCCTAACTCTTTATCTCTTCCTTATAATTATTGTGATATTAGGCAAATTTCATCACTTCTCAAAATTCTTGATTCTCAAATCCATTTGAATAATCTTATGTTAAAAAAGGGTAAAGTTGAGCTAAAGAATTGTTTTAAATGTTGTATCACTTTGGATGATATTCTTGGTAATACTAAAAACCCTTGTTTTGAAAACATTTTTTCTTTAAATAAATGGAAACATCCTATGAAGAAAAACATAGAAGGTTTTAGAAAATTAGATGAAGCTTTTTCCCTCGCTCTTGAAACTTTAAAAAATCATCCTTTTTTAAATGTTACTCCTTTTGATCCAAATGGCTTTTTTAAAGAAAAATTATATTTAAATGATAATTTGGATATTGGAAAGAATGTGGGAACTTCATGTTCAAAACCCTCACATGGTAGCTCTACTCGAAAAAGAAGTTCTTGCAATTATTGTGGTAAACCCGGTCATCATGCTTCTACGTGTCATTACCATGAACAACTTGATAGTGGATCTTTGATACCTTCATGGGAACAACCAATATGGATCGTGACAAATGCTAACAACATTTCCGGATCCATTCCACCTCGGTTACCATAGTAATATTCATTAAAGGTGTTGAGCGTCAAGAAATTGGAATTTTATGCAAAAGGACGTTCAAACCTCATAAAAAGAAAATACGGTGAATTCTTTCCTTTTCTTCTTTCTATATTTATGTTTTATGTTGTGTTTTATGTGTTTTATCCTCTATGTGCTTTTATCTTTTGTATCTTGACTTTTTATGCTTAAATGTTGCATTGTTATTGCTTTGGGTCTTTTTGTACTTTTAGAAAACTTAGGGGTATTTGTAAAATAAACTGGTTTATGAGTTTTCGGGTCTTCCTTGGTATTTCTTTTCAAAACAAAGATGCTCAAAATTATTTTATACCATTCCGAACCTTTTGGGGAAGTTTCGAATGTGTTTCGGGTGTTTTTAAAAGAATCAAAAATTTCATTTTTTATGCCCAAACCGAACACTTTTGCGGTGCACCGGACGATTCCCGCGGTACACCGCAGGTTAGGTTTTTTACAGCAATATTAGGCCGTTTTTCTCTTCTATTTCTTCATTCCACCATTAAAACACTTCCTCTCCTCCTCCTAGGCGATTTCCGGCCACCACAGCTCCGTTTCCACCACCTAAAAACCCTTCTTCACCTCTTTAATCACTTCTCTCTCTCTCTCTCTCCTTCATTACCCATTTCCCCTCTTCACCATGAGAGAAAAGAAAGCTGCTCCAAAGAAGAAAACCACCACCGGAGCCTCCTCCATTCGCCGCCGTGCTCCCTCTCCGGCGAGGTCACCGCCACCTCCTCCACTCCGGCCTTTCGAACCTCTCACGGGTAGAACTTTTAGTGATTCGGCTTTTCCAATGGGTGAAAATTCTCTTCTTGAACTATTTAAATTTCAAGGGTGTGATAATGTTTTTAATTTTACGGGTACTCAATTAGCTAGTGGGTTAATTGAAGAATTCTACACTAATTTCGAATTTGATAGTACAAATAACATGGTTATTTCTTTAGTTTCGGGTACCCCTTTACGGTTAAAATTGCATGTTGTGTGTACTCGCTATGATATTCCGTTAGATGGATTTAGTGGATTTTGGTCAAGTGGTTGGGATGGGTCTACTCTTGATATAGTTGGTCAAAATGAGGTTATGGATTTTGTCAATAGTAGGATGATTGCTCCCGATGGAAATTGGAATTTGCGTAGTTTTGATCCGGAATTCATTGTGGCTCATAAGTTTCTTATTTCGGCCATAATACCGAAAGACGAACATGATGCAAAGTTAATTCCGTATGAAGCTTATCTCCTATTTTTGATCTTTTCTAAGCGTCCGATAAATATTATTGCTATTATGTTCAAATGGATGAACCATGCTAGAACCGCAAGAGATAAGGTCCCATATGGTATTTTTCTTACTAGGATCTTTGAGGGAAGTGGAATTTCGTTAGGAGGAACAAATGTGAAATCTATTGATAAAGCGTGGTGTTTCGATTATAGCACAATCAAGAGAATGAAATTTGCTATTTATAATAACTCCTATGTTTCGCATTCGGTTATTAATCGTATCTCGGATGTTGCTATTCGTAATCGTATCTTACAAGCTAGAGAAGGAACTCATGGTCCGGCACTTGACACACTTGAGCTTTTGGATGTTCCGGGTCAACAAAATCCTATCCCAAATGAGCCTCCACAAAACCCCACTCATGAGAATCCTCCTAATCCCTCTAGTTTCGAAGGTGCTATGTCTCGGTTTATGGATTATATTGGTAGAAAATTTGAGGTTTTAGAAGAAAAGTTGGAAAGAAAATTTGGAGTGTTGGAGGAGAAAATAGGCCATCTTACTAGTGAGTTATCTTGCATGAAGAACGATGTCTCGTGTATCAAAGATGATGTTTCACATCCTAGAAGCCGTTCTCCCCGGGAATTACGTTAAATGGTTTTGGTGTTGGGTTTTAAAATCTTCTTTTTATTCTCTAAGTGTTTTATGTGTTTTTATTGTCTTGGACTAAGTTTGTGTTGTTTATGCTTTAATTGTTTATGGGTCCGTGTTTTGGACATCTAGGATATTATTGCTACATGTTTTATTTGGATAATGGTTTAGGATGCTTTATGTTTAACTTGGTTTGATTTGGATATTTGATCTAGTATGCTATCAGGGGCGGAGCCAGGATTTTTTGTTAGGGGGGGCTAAGGGGGTTCGGGGGCAATGCCCCGAAAAAAATTATTTTGCCGTATTTGCACGATAAGTCTGCATATTATGCAAAAATTGCTAGATAGATCCTTATATAATGCTAAAATGCACTATAAATCCCTATATTGTGTAAAGATTGCAATATAAGTCTGAATATTATTTTTTTAAATTAATCATTCGAAAAATTTCTTTTTTTTATTCAAAATAACATACATTTTGTTGTAAAAAAACAAAAAATCCTATAAATAAAATTATTTAAAGTCTAACAAAATAAATTTTAAAATTTAGGGGGCCCAAATGAAATTTTTTTAAACATTTAAGAGTTAATTACAAAAAAATATATGAAAAAAAAATTAAAACGAACCAAAAGATTGAATATTTAATGGTATTTACGTTCCAATTTCGTTAATAAATTTTATTATTTGATAGAATTAATCTCTAAATTTTAAGTTAGGGAGGGTTAATTTTATGCTATAAGTTTTTTTCGTTATATTTTTATCTATTTTTTTTTAAAAAAAGTAGATTAAATTATAGTGGGCTGGGTAAGTTGGGGTGGGCTGCAGCCCACCTCAGCCCACCCCTACATCCGCCCCTGTATGCTATGGTGTTTAATTTGGATATTTGTTTTAGTATGCTATGGTTTTATTTTGGAAATTTAATGTTTAGTTGCTTCAAATTTATGCTTTGATATTACTAACATTTTCCTTGATGATATAGGTACTATTGCTCTTTTATCCTTGATCTTATCCTTTATTGCATTTTAGTCCCTATAGTTTGTTCAAATTTTGTCTTTGTTCTTAAAATGGTTGAAAAATGCCTTAGGTTCCTAAAAGTTTTAAAAATTGTCTTTTAGTCCCCTAACTTTTTGACAAATGACTTTTTGGCCCTATATTTTTCAAAAATTACATTTTACCCCTAACTTTCTTAAAAATGATTTCAAAATATCTTTTTGGGGAGAAATTGTAGATCACACTTTTACAAAATTGAAACAATCTTTTTGCATTTTGTAAGGGGGAGCTTTTATTAAAACTCTAATGCTTTGGCTAATCTTTTATCTCATACATTGCAACTAATCGTTTGTGTCATTAGAAAGCATATGAAATGAAAATCTATCGATCAAAGAGTTGGTAAAAAGTCTCTATCTCTTAGCTCTTCAATTATCTATCCTTGTGCATCTCTTTCTAAAAATGTTTTAATCTCCAAACTCTTGCACACTCTTAGAAACGTTGTTTAAAATCTATTCACTTGAGTTTTAGCTCTTCTTTTCGTAGTTGTTTTTACTAACTCCGTCTTTTTGATGAAGACAAAGGGGGAGAAATATGTGCACTAAAACTTTCAAAACTTGCACGCTTTAAAACTCACAAATGCATCTCAAATCTTATATGCCTATTGTGAGGGGGAGCTTAATTTCATTAGTGCTTAAACTTTCATATCATTCCTAAGGTGTTTTAGTGAAGGATTTGTCATCATCAAAAAGGGGGAGATTGTTGGCATATAGCCTCCCTTAATAGGTTGTTTTAATGTGACAAATCCTCTTGTGATTAGTGTGCTAAGTACTCTTGTTTTACATATTCCTTCTTGCACTCTTTTTCATCAAAAGCACTTCTTTATCTTTTAGATCATAGCTTTATTGTTATATGTTATGAAACTAATTCTCATATAAATACTTTTAACCTTATCTTTGTGTACATTGAGAATTAGCTTTAGTGATCAACTTCAAAGGTTCTTAAAATGATGTTTCCAACAACTTTCGTGAAGAAGATTTTTTGATCCAAGTCATTATCTTTCAAAGTTACTTGGCGCGGTACACCGGACGAATGGCGCGGTACACCGGACCAAGAATGCGGACCAGGGCGCGGTGCAGAGGCTAGCCCGTCAGTAAGTTAGAAAATCAAACCATTGAAGTGCGGTACACCGCACGAAATCTTGCGGTACACAGCAAGAAAGGTTTTTCTGCACAAAAGACAAGTCATAAGTAATATATCCGTTGGGAGATTAATAGATCCGTTGGACCCAAGTCTTATGACCGTTGGAAGCCATTTTCTACTATAAATTGAAGCTCTTTGAAGGCTACAACTACACCAACTAATTACAAACATCAAGGGGCTTAATTGTTATCATTCAAGAAGGTGTCAAGAGCTATACATAGTCAAAATCAATCTTAGTGAGCTTTTAAATCCTTTCAAGGAGTTAATCAAACAAGCCACAAGGTTCTATCTACTCAAGAGGAGTTCACAAGCTTTATAGTTCATATCCACTCTTTTAGGAGTGTAGTTACAAGCTTTTATAAGCAACCCTTTAAACACTTTGTTTCTATCCTCTTAAGTCTAGGTCTTGTAATAGATAGATTAAGAGAGAATTCAAGTATAGGGAGTATACTTGGTATCCTTGTGTTGTGATTACACAAGTGGTTTGTCCTTCGTGTTATCGAAGAGGTTGTAAGGGTTATTGTGTTCTCGACCCGGTTAAGAGAGACACGGGAGCTTAGTGAAAAGCTTGAAATCCTAAGGAGGCTTCCTTAGGTAGTGGATGTAGGGAAACCGAACCACTATAAATCGCGTGTATCTTTCTATCCCTACTCTATTTACTTTCCGCACTTTATATGTTTGATAATATGCTTGCATGAATATTGTGACATTGATTATCTAGCTTATCTAACATTTTATTATCTTGAGTAGTAAGAAATTAGAAACTCGTTTTACTTGTTTCACTTTATATCAAACCTCTTAGTTTAACCATTGTATGATCCCTTAGGTGTTTGATATATGAGTTGACTTAGTAGTTTCTTTCTTTTAATTATAATTGTCCAAAAGATTTTTAATTAGGCATTAATCTTATTAGTAATCCTATTCACCCCCCCCTCTAGGACTTTCAGATAAGGAGGAATTTAGAATCCTAATTATTGCAATTCTACATAATTCGCGCTTACATGTTTAGAATAAACAAGGCTAGTGGGATTACTTGCTAGTTTCTCGAGCTAAACTCTCATACTTTTTTTCTTCTTTTTATTTAATTTTTCTGTCTTTCATTTATTAATTTAATTTTCATATTCCAAAACCAAATAAAAATCTATTTGTCTTCTCTTTATTCGTGCGTATTATTAATCTAGCTTTCATATTTGCACTTGATAAATTGCATAAGTTCTTTCTAACTTTCGTAGTCTCTGAGGAACGAGTCTTATTTATCAGTAAAACTTGCATACGTCCTGTATACTTGCAGAACCGTGCTTAGCCTAGGTGCTTATTTTGCACTTATTTTATCTATTATTTTATCACGCCGCAAACAATCTCATAATATTTTGTAAAACCTTTATTAGCGATATAGCTACTTCAGGAGTCAATGCGTGATATGATACAAGTATACGAATATACGTTCAATCCATTAATATTATGTTTGCTCGTTCGAAACCCTCAATTAAATTAATAGTCTGTCCAAATGGTAAGGCCTCAAACATTATTAAGGAGGTTGCAAATTCAAAACCTTTATTATGCATATTTTGCATAAATTATCCAAAATTAAATAAAATGAGGCTATTCATAAAATTATTTAGTTTTCAAACTTACCTCCCCCTAATTTTATGTCGTTCTTGTGATAATATTATTTTGTTACTGAAACAAGTTCTCCAATAATAAAGAAATATTTATTAAATGATACAAAAAATGTATCAACGGACTCTCGGTTTGAAATATTGCTTCAAAAATTATATATATGAATAAACTTTTGGTTCATAAGAATTATCTCCATTAATGTGTAACCAACGAACTTTGGGTTCATAAAAATTAGAAGTATATTTTTACTATCAAGACTTGAAAAAAATAATACATATTTATTTATGTAGCACAATTCAGTTCTTAGATATCCATATGAGTTCTTTGTCATACAACACCTTTTTCTTTAAATTAAACCCATACATTTAAATTAAGACTTCGAGTCTTTCTCATTTTTTTAGATTTCGAATCACTAAAATTTAATCTAACCTTCAAAACTTTGAAAATCCATATATGTTTTGCCTCTTTAAAATTCAATCCTGACATCACCCTTTAAAGATCCAATGTAGGCTTCGAGTCTTAAAAAAATGTTGTATGTTTCAGACATACAAAATTTGTTGAAGGTTGCGAACCAATAAAATTTATTTAGGGTTTCAGGCATAAAAATTTATGTAGGCTTCAACCCTATTAATTTATTATTTTTATGCTTTTGGTATATATACTTCATATATATTTCGATGTAGATTCCGGGCATATATAATTTCTCTTATGATTTCTGCCTACAAATTTGGTATAGGTTTCAAGCCTACAAATTTCCGTATATGTTCTGACATATAGAATTTGTTGTACGTTTTGGACTTATAAAATTTGTTATATGCTTCCAACATATAAATATCTATGTAGGTTCCGGGACTATTAGTTGTAGAATATGAATAATACATAACAAAATGTAGAATTATAAATTATATTCTTCAAGAATTATTGGTATAAGAAAAATAAATATATAGGCCAACGGTTTTATGCTAACACTCTACTATCTAAGCCTGAAGTATAAATCCCCATGTTGCTCAAAGTTTTACTGATCCTATCGTTTAT
Source organism: Nemophila menziesii (assembly GCA_029959085.1). Lineage (NCBI taxonomy): Eukaryota > Viridiplantae > Streptophyta > Magnoliopsida > Boraginales > Hydrophyllaceae > Nemophila > Nemophila menziesii. Next base: position 6,270,599 of record JARWIR010000017.1, on the reverse strand, counting down.
TTCCAGATGATAAATCAATCTACGTATGACATCATGCGATATTAATCGAATTGAGACTTCGAGTCTACAACATTAATTTTAGATTCGGGGTTTTAAACTTTATTAAAGGGTTCGAGCCCTTTAAAATTAATATTTTTTCAGGCGTTGAAAAAATTTGCATATAGGCTTCCGACCATCGAAATTCTTAACCTCCAAAAAAATATGAAAATCACAAATACCAAATTTAATACAATAAGAATAAAATAAAAATTACAAACTATTAATCAAATGAAGACATTAGACGTAAAATTGAAACAACTAGTTCGAGGGTTTTACCTTCTAGACTATCCCACTACACTTTAGAGAAAGAGACTTATTCGTACTGATAACGTGTTAAAAACTAAGAAAAAGATAAAAAATATAGAGAGAATTATATTCTTGTTATGAATAGTAGAGAGAAAGAAAGAATAGTATTTTACTGATAGTAGAAAAGCGTACAATTATAAAGTATATTAGAGTCATATATATATATATATATATGTATATATATATATATGTATATATATATATATATGTATATATATATATATGTATATATATATATATGTATATATATATATGTATATATATATATATATATATATATATATATATATATATATATATATATATATAGAGAGAGAGAGAGAGAGAGAGAGAGAGAGAGAGAGAGAGAGAGAGAGAGAGAGAGAGAATTAGAGAGAATTAGTAACGCTAACCATAGTCTTCATGGGTTTGACTACAAGTTCATGGGCTTGGATTGAATATCCATATACGGGATTATAACAATTCTTATATTCTAAAATAACTAGTAATTTCACAATGAAACGATCTTATAATTATAGAGACATGAGTGACCCTTCACTTGATATAATGTATTCATGATTTTTTTTTTTGTTACATGGGAGAGACACTTTTCGGATTCAATGTCACTGATACGGTTCAAATTTATACTGTTTAGAAGAATAACCAAAGCTATGGCCAGTTAAGCTATCTTGTTATTCATAATATATTTATTTTATATTGAAATTTTAAATATGATATATATTACTGAACAATTTTTTTTATTATTAAATTATCAAATATTACTATGATTTCATAAAAAAAATTCACTGAATCCGCCCCTATCTCTCTTCATTAAATGTAGTCTTATAGTTATTTAAGAGGTAGTTGAGTATTAATCGGAGATAACAACATTAGAGGTTCTTGTTGTTTCACTATGGATAGTATGAAAACCATTTAACATGTCTCAGTAGCATCATCCACAGGGATGTGGTTTTCCCACCTTAAAGGACCACAAGGTGCTAATTTATTTGCAGATTTCGCCCACGTGAACCTGTCGGAAATATCCATCTTATCTACATTGTACTTTGCTGTTTTTGAATTTTATTATTGCAAGTGCAAAAAAAATTTTTGTCATCAAGTTAAAAATGATGTATAGGTTGAAAAGGGTTTACTTCTCTGACAAAAAGAAAAAAAGGGTTTACTTCCTATAAATCATGAACTAAGTCTAGAGCTGAGAAAACTAAAATATTCTACTATATTAAAAAAAAAATCTGGGTCTTTTTAGTTATATAAAAAGAATTTTGATAATATTCAAAACATTTATTTATTAAAAAAAAGTCTGATTAACACTAACGTGGGTAAACAGAAACGCATGGACCAACAACCTTATCTTCATCAAACTACATATACTACGTTAGAATCACATTAACACTAAATCAACCTCCTCGAACTTTGAATTAATGAGGAAGCCTTGCTGTGTTGGTAAGCACACGAATGTAGGAGCTTGGACAATCCAAGAAGACGAGAAGCTCGTAGAGTACATCCGTATCCATGGTGAAGGTAGTTGGAGAAACTTGCCTAAGGATGCAGGTATTCTACTTTCCCGACATAAATTTATCGTTAGAACTTTTCTTTTGACAACCCTTTTGTGTTCCAGGATTGCAGCGTTGTGGCAAAAGCTGCAAAACCAGATGGATAAACTACCTAAGTCCAGATCATGTCAAGAAACATAACTTTGGTCAAGACGAGGAAGATCTTATAATCAAGCTTCACGCATTACTTGGCAATCGGTATATACACAAATCACAATTAGTCCATTAGTTTATGAAAGAGACAAGTATATCATGTCTTTTGTTATAACATGCGTACATATATATATATATATAACTCTTCATTTTGAAATTTCAGGTGGCCGCTAATAGCTGGAAGGTTACCAGGGCGGACAGATAACGAAGTAAAGAACTACTGGAATTCGCATATCACGAGAAAGCTTATTAGTATGGGAATAGATCCTAATAATCATCGACTTAACCAAAGTTTCCCTAATGGATATCATAGATGCGGCGCTGATTGCAATTTTTCTGGGAATATAACCAATGCATCGAAGGTGGGAACTACTTGTGTCAGCGATGAGCAAATGTCTTATGGTGCAAGTTGTTTTGACGATGTAAAATCTGCTGAATCAAACATAGATCTTACAATTGCCTTTCCTGCTTTAGGTTCGACCGTGGAAGTGAAGGGAGAAATCACTAATCCCTGCAATATAAGTAAAGATGAAGAAACATTATAACGCTTATGAAGCTTAGGGTTTTATGCAGCCATTTCATTATATTTTTTTTGCGGCTTTTTTTATGAAAGCATGTAATTTGTGTTCAATGAATAATTCATATTGTTTCTGCTACAAAAACAAAAATTGTAATCCAGAACGATAAAGTAATAACTTAAATTAATTATTTTGAATCAATTAATATACCATTTAAATAATGGAGTAACTCGCTTATATACTAACAATTATCTCTTCTTGACCGTAGTAGGTTTCTATCTTTATGCATGCCAATCTTGTTGGAGTAACTGGAAGATCATTCTTAATTACAATATTCATTTCAAAAGGCTTTGATCATGCCATGTATTTTAAAAGATCAAATTGCAAAATACTGATGTATAATTGTACATAACTATCAAGTATAATATGAGCAATTTGAAAGTACTTATTTATTGATATATTAAAATATTCATAAAAATTATTAAAAACATTTTTAAAATCTAAAATTAATTTAGGTATTTTTTTAAAAGTACATAGGATTTCCTAAAAATATTTTTAAAAGTGTGAAAAATATTAAGTGAATTTCAAAAATGGGAGGTAAGTAATTTTTGGAGTCATGCATGGTCCCCCAATTCTTTTGAAAACATAATTTTTACTCTTTAGGGAAAAAAAGTTTAATAAACCTGCGTTTCTAAAAAAAAAATCGATATCCTCTTGATATTTCGATGATATCAAGATTATAATTATGAACAATTATCTTAATAATTATAAAAAAATTGTTTATGATTATAGACATCACATTTTAACCATTTTATAATTATAATCTTGAAATCATCGAAGTATACACAGATAGATACATGTATAGATGTTTATAATTATAAAAAAAATTGTTTATAATATTCCACTTACCACTACTACAGAACGGGTATTTACTCACGACAGGATTACCGACGACACGTTACTCGTCGGTAATCTTGTAAAGTTACCGACGACGCGTGTTTACCGACGAAACACGTTGTCGGTGATTTACCGACGACACATTGTCGTAGGTAATATAGCAAAACGTCGTCGTCATGCCTTTTTTTGATTTATTTTTGTTTGATACGTCGTCGCTAAATATAGCGACAAACGTGTTTCGTCGGTATATTGACATTTACAGACGGATGATCTCATTTACCAACGACACGTTACTCGTCGGTAAAGCAAAAACGTATTTATTGCAGACAGTCTGTTTTTCAGCACAAAAATCCCAAAAATCCCATTTTCCCTATTTTCTCCCAAAAACCTTAATCAAATTCATTCAAATTTTTTTCAATTCATCTTGCACCATTTCCAAGTTCATAATCAAGGTGGGTCATACTCAATACACAATTACATCCACAATAATTAGGTAATTTCTTGAAATTTTATTTTTTATTTTATTTTATTGTGTGTAATTCTTGTAATATTATGTGATTAGGTTAAGCAATACATTACCAAGGTGGGACTTGATCATCAATCTCCAATTTCTCCCACCAAAGCAAGGTATTTTCTTTAAATTTCAAACTTTTTAATATTTTTTAATATTAAATTATGATTTGTGTATTAGTTGGGGACAAGAGAGGGATGGTAGCCTATTGGTGTCGGCTAATAATATACTTGTGAAGTGGGAAAAACCGAGTAATGGGATCAAGTTAAATACAGATGGGTCTTTTAGCGCAGACAATGCTAATAGTGGAATTGGAGGGCTTTTTCGCAATAACAAAGGTGACTCCTTGTTTGGCTTTTCAGGTAGTTTCACTGCAAGCTCTCCTTTCGAAGCGGAGCTGATGGCTTTACATTTTGGGCTGATTATGGCATTAGATCGGGGCATCTAATCCTTGATAATTAAGGTGGACTCGAGTGAGTTGCATGAGCTAGTGAAGGGCGATGTGAACTCAAGAGGGCCACCGAATAGTACATTAAAGGCGTGTCGAGATATGTTAAACGCGAACCAGAGTTTTGAGCTCGTTTGGGTGTACGTGAGGCAAAAAAAAGTGCCGATTGGATGGCAAGATATGGAGCATCTAGTTCGGAGGTCGCTCGTTCTCATAAGGATCCGCCTGATGGACTTTGGCGTTTGCTTACCAGGGATAGATATGGGTAGGCTGTGCCCCGCGCATGCATTGTTAATCAATAAGTTTTAGGGAGTTACCCGGTCCTTTTTTAGACCTCCCATGTAATAAAAAAAAGATATGATTATGTATATTTTTTTATTGTCTGGTTAATTATTAAGTGTAAATCATGCACATGTTCATTTATTTCTATTATATTTTCATATATTTTTGTATTTGTGTAATTAATTATATGAAATTGTTTATGTATTTATTGTGTTGTAATTTTATTTATTTATTGGTTTGTAATTATATCCAAGCTATTGGTTTGTAATTTGTATTATTTTATTCATTGTGTTGTAATTTTTATTCATTTTATTAATTGGGTTGTAATAATTATTTATTTTATTTTCATATGAATGTAGTTGTCTAGTTATATAAAGTTGTTGTTAAGAGATGGCTTCGGGTTTGGATAAGAGTTGGATCGATGAGACTGATTATCTCAAGTCAGAATATGTTTTGGGGGTTATGGATTTTATCAAATATGCTCAACAACAAAAAGATTATAGAGATCTTATTTATTGCCCGTGTAACTATTGTAGAAATTATCGCCGATTACCCACCCAGACGGCCAAGGGCCACCTTTTTACAAATGGGTTTATGAAGTCATATCAGGTTTGGACAAAACACGGTGAAAAGTTGGTCATTCCCGAAGAAAATCCTATTCCGAATATAGTTAATGAAATGGATGATGTTTGTGACGATTTGAGACACAGTTACGATGTTGGCGGACATCAGGGTGAAATCGAGATGAGAGACTGGTGTCGTCTAGGGTGTGATAAAAATAAGATCAATTTAAGTATGGAAAACTATGCACTCTCACCCTAGACAGGCACAGTACTGCAAGTATTACAGGACGTATGCAAGTTTTAATGATAAGTAGAGTTCGTTCTCAGGGACTTAAGTGTGTTAAACGCGTAGGAACAGATAACGAGTAAAAGTAAATAATTAAAAGACAGAAAATTAAAGAAAATAGATTTCGAATTTAAACTAGGAAAATAAAGACAATAAAGTAAAAGATTAAGAATATGAGATGAGAAATATAGCTTAGGTTTTGCTAGTATGCACTAATCCTTCTAATTCTATCTATAAATCTAGTTAATAAGGGAGAATATTAGCTCTTGGTAATACTTAGTCAGGATTCTAAATTCTCCAAGCTTAGACCTTGAGAGCGACTAAGGGGGCTACGTCACAACCAAGAAGTGATTTCAAATAGGGTTATCAAAAGCCACTAAGGCCCTAAGCAAATACTGCAATCTTGGTGATACGGTGGTTAAAACAAACCCTAATGACTATCTAGTTAGAAGTATGTTTTGTCAGAACTGCTATCGACACTAGACATTATGTGGTGGTTCAATAGTTAAACACCCTGTCAAGGAGACCATCTAACTACTCTTAAAACAATCCTAAAGTGATCAGTTCTAGGAAAGACAATAAATCAAAACACATAAGCAAATATAAAGTAAGAAGCTAATATCAGATTAAAACATATAATTCCCAAAGAAACTTTGATAGAAGAATTAGAATTCATAGATTATACATATGCAAAACCCAAGCTATGGGAAGTTTAGTTCATACCTGAAGGAAATAAACTAAAAGAAATTACAAAAGACATCATCTTGCTCTCTACAATAAACTGGAAGAATAAAACCTTAAGAACTAATTACTATGAGGCAAGGATGATTTACAAGTGATATAAGGGTGTATTTATAGGTGTTTAGAAGACCTAATTCGTTTTCTTGAGGAAGAGTTAAGGTAATGGACTTCTAGCCCAACTCAAATTCGTATGGAAATAAAGATAAACACTGCTGCGTTGTTTTGAGTGTATCTTCTTCGTTATTGGTCGGATTTTGCTCCACAAGATACCAAAAGAATCACAACCGAATTATCTAGACCCATTAGAAGGAAATCATCAGATTCGGCTTATTTCTTAGGTAAAAACGCCTATCTTTGGACATGTATGCAGAATCCCAGATTTTAGGCAGCTTTTCCTTTTCCATCTTTTTAGCAATTCTTTCCTTATCTCCAATTACCATGCAAATCTCTTTCCATAAGTTGTTGTCTTTGACTTGGACTCTAATTAAGCTCCATAATTATCTTTAAAGCTACACACTAAATAAACAATTAAACCCAATATGCTCTAAAAACAATAATTCTACAAATCAAGACACAAAATAGGAAAGTGCACTAAAACTCAAGAAAATCGACATTATTGACTTCTAAATCACTTAAAATGATGTCTCATCCTAACATTAATCTATCACAAATGAGGAGACATCAAGACCCCCAACTCAAAGTTGTATCGTCCCGATACAATAAAAGATAAGAACATAGGGAAGTCTAGAAATACACACTTATAAAATTCTCAACACAAGGGAAAAAGCATAGCAGAATATATAGAATAAACCTAAAGCACATAACTCAGAAAATTTCATGCAATAATATTCATAAACTACATACCTGTACACTTCTCATATCCACAGTCAACACGGCTTGAATTCAAGATCAGATTAGTTTCGCAATGTAAGAAGGATTGGGACTTTACTCAGTTCCCCAAGAGAGCTATAGATTGTTCATCAAACCTCACTAGTATCCAAGGATCCACTTAACTAATCTCTAATGGCTCAATCACTTCTCAATTACATAGCAAAGAATCAAAAGGTCTAAGGTTGTAATGTCGGCTTAGGGACGGGTATGATCATATATTTGGATAATTTGGAGTGAGCTTTTGGCTCTCTCCTCACTAGCCATCAACGAATTGCCCTAGAGCTTGAGTTACTCTCATAGAACGTTTCTCACTCAACCCAATGAATTCCTTGATGCATAATTTAGCATCCCCAATAACCCAATTAAAGCTTGAGATGTTCACATAAAAATCCACTTTGCCGGTCCGAATATATATATTTTCTTTTCTTTTCAAATCAATTACTCTAGCTATGACTCTCTTTTAATGTTGAGATATCATGCTGATTTCTTATATATATATTTTTTTTCTTTTTAATGCCCTTGTTGGCAAAATTAGCTCGAAACTTCTTTTTCATTCACTATTACCCCGGCAAAGGGTTACAATAAAAACATGTGAAACATCATCAATATAAAGCACAAAGCACAATTAATAAGCTCAAAAATCCCAACCAAATAACAATTCCCATAATGGTGGACCCACCACCCCAAACTCAAGCTCTAAAACATCTGTCTATGCATCGCGATTCGAGTGCGGGTCATATGGGAAAGTCCTAAAACTAAAGGATATGGCTTATAACGTGTTTCAATAAAAGGTTTTTAGAAAGGCTAGAAGGGGCTGAGAAGGATATAGCATATAAAATAAAAAAATCACAAGGTGAGAAGGTTTAAAAAGGCTTCAAGGGCTTCAAATATGAAAGAACCGCCTTAATCACTTTCTACACTATGTAAATTCGAAAATTTCTTACCTTTAGCACTTTCATCAAATGGTTTTTCAACTAGCTTGGATCTCACGGCCTACACACTTCTCCAGGTTCCCTGAGATCGAACATACTTTCTATCGCATTGCTCACTAATCTTTTCTTTACTATCAACGTGTGTTTTCCTGCAAATACTCAAAGCATACAAACACCTAGCTCATAAACATATTACTTACTATCATCAATCTACTGAGCTTATGCTTTCAAGCTATTAAACACACTCTACATCTAATTCCCATGTATCAAAAATTTTAATTTCACCCAAAAAAAAAAACAAAAAAAAAAATGGAGATGAGAGACAACGAATCCCCACACCCCCAACTAAAAAATGAGCCGTGTCCCCACGACTCGAAAAAGACTCGAAAAACAGAAATTAAAATTAGCAGATAAAAGCATATTTACTGAAATGGTAAGGAAGAAAGAGAACATACTCTCGAGGCTATTGCCTCGCATCATTGACATCCAAGGTTGGAATTGCTGGACCTTTCGTTAATTTCTCAAGGAGTTTCATGATGCGCACTTGATTAGCGTTGATTTGTGCCACATCATTGACTAAAGAAGTTTGAGCTGATTCAAATTTCGTTAAACGCTCCTCCATCTTCTCTTGCCAATTTTCCTCCTTTTCTTCCTTCGAGACTTGCGTAGAACCCGCTCTTCGAAGACTTTCTTTGATCCAAGTGTTATCAATATAACTCATTTTAAATTCGAGTTTCTCTTCTTCACCCAATACTACATTCTCTTTTCGCACAAGACACGTGATCATAGTTGGAAATTTAACATTATAAACTGATTTAGGAGAGACCGAAAATCGTATCACCTCCTCATAGATCAACTGTGCCACATCAACTTCTTCTCCTCTCAAAATACAGTCCAACAGTAGAGCGTTCTTCATAGTCACATCCCAAGTTCGTGTGTTTCCAAAGACATTAGGAATAAGAAAATTGTGCCAAATTCGCGCATCTGCTTGAAGATATTTGTAAGGCCAAGGTGCCTTCAATTCTCCCTTATGTGATAGCACTTTCTCTTTGTCTAAAACATGCTCAAAAAGTAATTCCTCATCAAAGATCTTTCGCTTAGCAACTGCTTCTTCAAATTTGCAAAAACCTTTCAGTTTCTTAAACTTGAAGTGGTTCCTAATCTCCTCAACTGTGAAAGGAACTATCTTTCCTCTAATCGGAACACCATCACTATCTCGGCTAAAGAGGCCTAAGTAGAACTCCAAAACTAATTCAGGACATAATTCAGAACGTTTTACCATGAACGTAGACCAACCCAATTTCTCACCAAGTTCAAAGAATCTCTTGTATTCTCCATCTCTAATTTCTTCCTTGAATACTTTATCATAAGCAAAAGGTAGTTCTTTTAATTGTTTCTCCGCAGAAATCTTCAAAGCTCTTGAAGTATCCACTTTCTCTATAGGTATAAGATCTTGTTGAGGTTGTGTTCTCTCCTTTGCATAATAATAAAGCTTTTTACCATTACTATCATATGAAGGTTTCCCACTCTTCACTTTATCTTTACCCTTTGATTTAGAACTAGCACCTTTGTCAATTGATTTCTTCTTGTTTAAATCCAATCCCTTGTTGCTCTTCACCTCCCTCTTATTAGCTAAGATTGTTGTTCTATTAGTCATCCTCAAGTGACCCCCAACTCAAAGCTTTAGCAACCCTTGAAATTTAAAACTCTTGAATTAATGGTTGAACAAGCTTGATTTGGCTTAGGAAATATGAATTGATGATTAATCTCTATGTGGGTGAGGTGGATTTGTAATGGGTTGGCTTGGATTTTAGAAATTATAGGATGAATTTTTAAAATTTGGCTCTTTGATTCTTCAATTTGAATGGATTTGGTGATGATTGGGTGTTTGATTCTCTCTTGTAATGATGTGGAGAGAAAGTTTGGTGTGTTTTTCTTGATGATTGGGTAGTGTTTTGGTGATTGGTGAAGGTTTTGATGAGCTTCAATGGAGTTAGGAGGGTTGTGGAGAAGAAAAAGAGGGTTAAGGTTTCATAAATTCGGAATAATAAGCTTAATACCTCCTTTATAACTCAATCCCGTAACTTTTTCTCTCTCTGGCGGCGCTGCGGACTACCCCTGCGGACCATGGGTGTACCGCAGGGTAGTCCGCGACATCTGATTCTCGAAAAATTTTGCTCACTGGATGAAACCCGTGGTAGGACCCCGTGGCACGGGTTTTTCGGCTCGCGGACTAGGGTCCGGTGTACCGGAGGGTACACCGCGGCATCTGTAGCTAACTCCGTCAAAATACCCGTGGTACCTACCCCGTGGTACGCGTTTTTGGGGCGCGGACCATGGAGCGGTGTACCGGAGGGTAGTCCGTGGCAATTTTTCTGGTTTCTGGATCAAACCCGCGGTAGCAACCCGTGATACGGGTTTTTGACCACGCGGACCAGGGCACGGACCATGGGGTAGTCCGTGGGGGTAGTCCGCGGGGTGCATACTTTGCTTCAAAAAATTTTCCTCGCGTTCCTTAACTCGATTTCTCCGATTCCTACACACCAAAAACACTAATACCTTCCTCAAATATGCATTATCAACTAAAAACAACTAAAATAAACTTAAACTAGAAACGTAAAAGACATGAAAACATAAAAAAAAAAACTACGGGTCGTCTCCCGTACAGCACTTTTGTTTTACGCCTTTCAAAGTTAGACGTGTTACCTCTGTCAAGATTTGCGAATATAGCCTCCCCAACAACGAGTAAGGCTATGAACGTCAACTAATCAGCGCTTGACCCCAGTTTTGGGGCGAATCTCTATCACCTTGGCTGAAACAACCTTAGTGACGATGAATGGTCCCATCCACGAGTCTTTGAAACTTCGTGGCCTGTTCTCGCGTTTGTGGGCTTTCCATAGGACTTCATGGCCAACCCCAAACTCAATGTTTGGCTCAGTATCCACAGGTTTTAAGTGGATCTCCTCAGGAGGGACTTCGTGATGTGAAAGGCTGTGGATGATAGGCACGGTGGGATCCAACTTCCTCGGTTTCTTACCCAAGACATATAAGGTCTCGGATATATTCTTTGCATGAAGGGTGATGGTCCCATCTTGGAAGTTGATCACACTTTGACTTGTGGCCATGAAAGGCCGTCCAAGTATGATTGGAACCTGCTTATCTGCATCAAACTCAAGAATAACAAAGTCAGTAGGGATGGCGATATTACCTGCACAGACTAAGACGTCCTCCACTGTTCCCCATGTCCTCTTCACTGAGTTGTCAGCAAACTGCAACTTCACTGGAGTCTTCTCTGATTTCTGAAGTCCAAGTCTTACGAACACGGACTTAGGCATAAGATTCACACCAGAACCCACATCGTACATAGCTTTCACCTTGAGCATACCATGTAATTGAATAGGAAGGTTGAAACTTCCCGGATCTTTAAGCTTTAATGGTAGCTCTTTCTCACTTCTTCTCGAGACCCTCGGGTTCTCTCTCGGGATCTCTACACTCGCTTCTTTCTCAGGAATAACTTGCGTATAAACTTGTTGCGGTGTAAGTCCTCTCTTCGCAATCTCAAGCATTTGGGCGTTGATATTTTCAGGTTGGTACGCCTCCACAAATGTCTTGAGAACAGTGTCATCTTTAGGATTTGTTTTAGGAATAGTCGATGACACTGGTTGAACAACAGGTGGCGATTCCACCTTCTCTTCTTCTTTCTCTTCTAGCACAGCAGGTGCCACTTCATCTTTCGATTCCTCCCTTGAGGCTTCTTCCTCGTTCTCTTTAGCCAACTCAGCTGCGTATTCCACTACCGATCGAATCTCCTCTTGCACCTTCCTCAGTAACTCCAAGAACTCGTCTTTCTCTTGATCATAAACTTCAGAATAGTCAGATTCCACGGGGCTAGACTCGGTTGGTTCTTCTTCAATACTGGGAACTTCCATAGCACTAATGGCAGCATGTGGTGCTTCCTCTTTCGCTTCTTCAACCTCAAGACACATGGCCTTGCAAGCTTCGAACTCATCCTTGTCTTCACCTCCTTCGATTGCCTTTACTTCCTTTTGTTCTACAACACTTGTTAACACTTTGTTTAACTGTGTTACTTGAGTAGTTAGCATTTGAAGTATGGCATCGTGTCCTCTAACCTTCTCTTCTTGAGCGTTTATAGTTGTGTTCAAACGGTCTAGAGCTTGTACTATCTGTGTATTGTCCATAGATCCTTCTTGCGGATACTGAGGTAAAGCTTTCTGCTCTAATGAATCGGTATAGGCGTCTTGAGCAGGTTGTTGTGGAGGAACAGGTCTATTCTGATATTGGTTTTGGTACTGACCTCTCTGTTGGTAAGAGTTGTTCTGGGGACGCTGTTGATATTGACCAGGATTAGCGGCCCCTTGTGGATTTGAGTACTGCATACCCGGATGGTTGCGATTGCCCCAACGGTTGGATATGAAGTAAACAGATTGCGGATTCGTTTCGAACTCTTCCCATACATGATCGTTAACTCCACATTGTTGACAACCTTGTGCTTCTTGTACTACCTTTGTGGCGGCTAAATTCTTCTCCATCGCGATTCTCAGCTCCTTGATTTGATTTTCTAATGAGGATATTTGAGCTGAGTTCGCAGTTTCTGCATCTAAACGAAGAGTTCCTCGGGTCTTTGCTGCAGAAGCTCGCGTTGAAGGCCAACTTCTTTCTTGTTCCATAATATTCTCTAACACCTCAGAAGCTTCATTATGATTCATGGACACAAAATTACCCTTTCCGATGTTATCCACCTTTTCTCTACCTCTATCATTAAGACCTTCATAAAACATAGCAAGTTGTAGAGCAGGTGTATAACCATGGAGCGGACATCTTGTTAATTTTTGTTGAAACTCTGTCCATGCTTCTCCCACTGTTTCTCCATCCTCTTGGCAGAATCTTGCAAGCTCGGTTTGATCTTTAAGTCTCATGCTCTTCGGATAAAATCGGTTAAAGAATGCGGCTTGAAGTTCTCTCCAAGAGTGAATGGTTCCATGTGGTTGTCTTTCTAGCCAATCGCTAGCTCTTCCGGTCAAGAAATACGAGAACATATGACAATACAGTTGCTCGCGTGTAATGCCAGGAGTAATGTAGGCATCACAAATCTGCATGAACTTCTGAATCGCTTTTACCGGATCTTGAATAGCTGTACCAGTATAGAGTCCAAAACTTTGAAATTGACTGAGCATACCCGGATCGGGTCTAAATTTCATATTCGGAATCTCAGGAGGGCGGTAACCAATTGGTTGAACATGGAATGGTATGTTAAGGCCAGGCAGATCTTGTTCAACTCGGTTCTGTTGATTATTATGATTATTCCCATTACCTCCTCCTGCTGGTAGCTGTACTCCTTCTTGTCCACCAAGTGGTAGCTCTTGTTGTTGTCCACCTTGTTGGTTATTCTGCACTCCACCGAGTGGTGGTCCAAGTGGTGGATCTCGTTGACCAAGAGGTGTTCCAAGTGGTGGATCTCCTCCTGGTAATTGCTGTCCTCCTACTGGTGGGGTTGCCATAACTCTTCTCAAGGCCCTTTCCTCACGAACGCGTTTGTTGTAAGGTCTGAAGCTCCTCTCAGGCTCCGATAAAGGAGGCCAAGAATTAAACACTTTGAAACCTGAAAAAGACTAAAGCAAACCCAAGAGTAAATCTGGAAAAATAAAAACTAAACTAAAAACTGAAAAGTAAAACTAATTAAAAACTAAAACTCGATCAAATAAGAGAGAACTTTCAAATAAGAAAGCGAGAATACTACTATGCAAGAAATAAAAGACAAGTAATTTTTTGGTTGGCTTTTGAATAGGAAAATTAAGTAAATAAATTAAATAAATAAATTAAATACAAAAATTTAAATAAGAAAAGAAACGATAGTATGAGAGATTAGCTCAAGAAATAGCAAGTATTCCTCACTAGCCTTGTTTGTTCTAATCATGTAAGAGAGAATTATGTAGAATTGCAATAACCAGGATTCTAAATTCCTCCCTACCCTCGTCAGGGTGGACTAGGGTGGGGACCTAACAATCACAAGGGGACTTAAATAGGGTGCTCCTATGCCACTAGGTTCCTAAATGAGACTGGCCTTCTAATGATGATCGGTGGTTAAATCATACCCAAATGGTTATCTAGTTAGGAAAGCCCTTCCGGATCACTACCGCACACTAGACGTTTATGTGGTGTTTCAATAATTAGACACCCCTTTCGGGTGACCATATAACTACTATTAAGGTAATCCTATACGCGGGTCCTTGTAAGGAAAATAGACAAAAAGTTAAAGCACATAAAACAGAGAGTAAAACAGTCATTCATTTAAATATTAATCATCCCAAAGTAGAATAAAAATAAAACAAGTCTAGGGTTCATACCCATATGCTAAATATCAAGCTAAAATAAATTAGTTCATACTAGAGAAAGAAAAGAAAACAATTACAAATTTGAAGGCTTGGGAAGACATAATGTAGTGTTCAGCTCCTTCCAGACTTCTTTTCTCTTGTTGTAAGCTTCCTCTTGTCTTAGGGATTGGACAATGATGATTTTCTACCGAATAGAGGGTGTATTATAGGGTATTCTAAACCCTAGGTCGGATTCTTGGAGTAGAGGGCAAGTAATAGGACTCTTTTTCTTAACCCTAAAATATAGGAAAGGTAATAAACTGTAGTTGTTTTGTTTTGCCCGTAAATTCTTCAATATAGCTCTGATTGACGCGTTCTTATATGAAACTGATCGTCTCGGAAAGCTCTACACTTTTGCTTTAGACCATTATTCAAAATTTCCAGCCATTTTTTAGTTATAATCAATTTAATGAACGTAGTTGCTAGAATTCAGATTTACTTGACAACTTTATCTTTCCTAATTTATCTTTTATTTCCTTTATCTCCAATTTCTATCAATATCTTCTTTCCATTATCTCTTAGAATTGATTTGACATCTAATTAATTATCATATATCTTTAAAGTTTCACAATTAACAAACAATTAAATCCAATATGCTCTAAAAATAATAAATCATCAAATCAAGACAAGAAATGAGAAAATATAAAAATATGAGTGAAGCGACAATTAAATTATTAAATACACCTAAAATGATGTCTCCAACCTAGATTAATTCATCACAAATAGGGAGACATCAATCTACATATGACATCATGTCATACTAATCGAATTGAGACTTCGAGTCTACAACATCAATCTTAGGTTCGGGTTTTTAAATTTTATTAAAGGGTTCGAGCCCTTTAAAATTAAATATTATTTCAGGCCTTTAAAAAATTTGCATATAGGCTCCCGACCATCGAAATTCTTAACCTCCATAAAAAATAATAAAATCACAAATACCAAATTTAATACAATAAGAAGAAATAAAACTAACTGTTAATCAAATGAAGACATTAGACGTAGAATAGAAACAACTAGTTCGACGGTTTTACCTTCTAGACTATCCCACTACACTTTAGAGAAAGAGACTTATTCGTACTGATAACGAGTTATAAACTAAAAAAAAAGATAAAAATTATAGAGAGAATTATATTCTTGTTATGAATAGTAGAGAGAAAGAAAGAATAGTGTTATACTAATAGTAGAAGAACGTACAATTACAAAGTATTAAAGTCACACACACACACACACACACACACATATATATAATAATAATAATAATAATAATAATAATAATAATAATAATAATAATAAGTAACCCTAACCTAGTCTTGATGAATTTGTCTACAAGTCCATGGGCTTGGATTGAATATCCATATACGGGTTTATAACAATTCTTAGGCCCTGTTTGGTTCGTGAAAATAATAGGTATTTTCTGTTTTCATTTTCTATATTTTTGAAAATACTAATAAAAACGTGTTTGGCTACAGAAAACGAAAACAGTTTTCTGGAAAATTTAATGAAAACAGTGCTATATTGGAGAACGTGAAATCGACGTTTTCCATATTTTCTGAAAATTTTGAAAAGAAAACGAAAATCATTTTCTGAAAATATATTCTAAAAACAAAAACAGAAAATGTTTTCACAAACCAAACAGGGTCTTATATTCTAAAATAACTGGTAATTTTACAATGAAATAATCTTATATTTATAGAGACATGAATGACCCTTCACTTGGTATAATGTGTTCATAATTTTTTTTTTTGACATAGGAGAGCCATTTTTCGAACCCGGTGTTATTGACACGGTTCAAACCTGTACCGTCTAAAAAGATAACCAAGGCTCTGCCCAGTTTAGTTTAAGCTACCTCAACTGGTTATTCATAATATATTTATCTTATATTAAAATTTTAAATTTGATATATATTATTGAACAATTTTTTAAATTAAAATATCAAATATTACTATGATTTTAATCTATATAACAAAAAGTAAAAGTCACTAAATCCGCCCCTCTCTTCATTAAATGTAGTCTTAAAGTTATTTGGGAGGTAGTTGAGTATTAATCGGAGATAACAATGTTACATGCAGGTTCTTGTTGTTTCACATACTATCCATTATATACAATGGATAGTATGTAAACCATTCAACCACCCTTCTACATGTCTCGTTTGCGTCATCCAGGGATGTGGTTTCCCCACCTTTTAGAAACACACGATGCTAATTTATTTGCAGATTTCGCCCACGTGAAGCTGTCGGAAATATCCATCCTTATCTACATTGTACTTTGCTTTTTTTGTTTATTATTGTTGAAAGTGCAAAACATTTTTTTGTCATCAAGTTAAAAATGATGTATAGGTTGAAAAGGAATTACAATTCTCCGACAAAAAGAAAAAAAGGGTTTACTTCCATAAATCATAAACTAAGTTTAGAGCTGAAAAAACTAAAATATACTACTAACGTAAAAAAAAAATCTGGTTCTTTTTAATTATAAAAAATTATTTTGATAATATTAAACCTTTTATTTATTATAAAAAAAGTCTGATTAACACTAAGGTGGGTAAACACTAAACAGGACACCTGGGTGCATGCACCAACCACCTTATCTTCATCAAACTACATATACTACGTTAGAATCACATTAACACTACATCAACCTCCTCGAACTTTAAAATGAGGAAGCCTTGCTGTGTTGGTAAGCACACGAATGTAGGAGCTTGGACAATCCAAGAAGACGAGAAGCTCGTAGAGTACATCCGTATCCATGGTGAAGTTAGTTGGAGAAACTTGCCTAAGGATGCAGGTATTCACTACAGCAGGTCGGGTATTTACCGACGACAGCTGTCGTCGTTAAAATTCCCGTATTCGTCGGTAAAAAGGTTTACCGACGACCACTCGTCGGTAACCTGTCGTCCCTAGAAGTTTGTCGGTAAAATCATGGTTGCCGACAACGGAATTGGCTTCTCGTCGATAACACAGAACAATTTACCGACGAAACCCATGTCGTCGGTAAACCTAATCTTACCGACAACGTACCTACATGTCGTCGGCAAATAACAAAATTTTACCGACACTTTACAATATTTTACTTTGTCGGTAACTAAAGAATTTACCGACAACCGCGTCGTCGGTATCGTGATAATTAAATTGTTTATTTTTTGAATTTTAATAATTTACCGACACTTTTGTTTTTATGAATGTCGTCGGTAAATCGAATTTTTTTTTTTTTAAATATTTAACGACGACATTCTTTACATGAATATCGTCGTTGATTTTTTTTTTATTTTTTTTTATCTTTACCGACGACATTCATACAATGAATGTTGTCGGTATTTTGTTTTTCCTATTTTTTTTTAAATTTTTTTTTTATTTTTTTTTTAATTTAAATTGGTTTTTCGTTTTTTTTTTTTTAATTTAAATTGGTTTTTCGATTTTTTATAAATTAATATTTTGTGAAATCATGAATATAAATAGAAATCATGCATTATATTCATAAAAAGATAAATAAACCCGGGTAGTCAAACCCCAGTCAATAAAGTCAAACCCCGGGCAATAAAGTCAAACCCCGGGGTTAAAAGTCAAAATATTACATAAAAGTCATAAAATATAAACTTAAATAAAACAAAAGTCTTAAACACAATCAAATAAAAATCAATCATCACTATCTTCATCTTCTTCTTCATCGGAGAGCGGATCGAGACCATTCTTTTCACGAGATTCATTGAGGCCGCTGAGCAACTTCGTGAAAAAATCATCGGACCTAGAGGAGCTCGGTGGAGCATCTTCATCCGGCATAGGAGGTAATCCCTGGACTGCGCGGACCTCGTTCATCCCGTCGAATATCCGCTGTAACTTTCTCGCGTTCTTTTTCGCGATCTTCTCCGATACAGGCGGCTTCGGGTCCTTCTTCTTCTTGAAGCAAGGTCCGATCGAAGGGATCCAGTGTCTACTCTTAGGCGGTTTCATCACCTCCTGAACCGTCTCCTTCAACGCTCCTATCTGCTCCTCCACTGAAACATCCTCAGCCGATTGTGTCCCTGTCTCGATAACCCGCTCCTTAAGCTTCTCGCGATAAACTCCCTGTAATAAAATTTAAAATAAATAATTAATAAAACAATTTAAAATAAATAATTAATAAAACTAACAAAGAAATAAATTTAAAGTTAAATAAAAACTTACACTAGCCTGCTCCCATCTATCATCGACCCATTTGCCCTTCGCCCCATCATAGCCCAAGTACTCGAAGTATCCGCCCATCTGTGGAAGTGGGACCTCCTCTTGGGTCTGCTCGTCTATATAGCTCAGGGGCTCCTGCGTATTAATCTTCAGCTTACCCTATAAAAAATATAATTATTAAAAAATTAAATTAAATAACTAATAAAATTTATTTTTACTTTAACAAATTATACCTCCATAATCTCGTGGCGGGTCTGGGTTTGGTTCCGAGAACCAGACTTGTTCGGCTTCTTCTGGTTCTGCCGATTCTTCTTATTAATCGCTGACTGTGCCTGTTACAATTCCACTTAAAAAAATAAATAAACAATAATTTAATAATTAAATAATTAAATTAAATTTTTACCTTCTTTTGCGGGTCATTCAACATCTTCAGGGTTAGCTCCCAATCCTCGGGAAGCACGTCAGGTGGACACTCACCCGATTCGGCATAATCGGCAATCAAGTCATACTTCCACCGTCTGTAAGCAGCGGACTGAGACTGGGATAGCTTCCCGTTAATTAAGTTCCAGTCTTTGCGGGCCCTCAACTCCTCGAGGTTGAAGAACTCCTCGAGTTTTTCGAGGATCACTTTCTTCCGGTTGGGTGGAACGGCACTCCACGAGGGGTAGTAGGGAGGGACCGATTCTCGAACCGCGAGACCCACCACTTGGGCCACGTGTTTCCCATATTCTCCGACTGGGTTCCACGTGTCGTCAAGAATACAGAAGTCGACCGGGAGGGGCCCGCCTAGCTTCTCCTTAGCATCGTTGGCGGTTTTGAGAGTGGAGACATTTCGGGGTCTCCTCTTTCGCTTAACTGTTTAATAAAATTATATTAAATACATTACTAACTTATATTAATTGAATTTTATAAATTAATTTATATTACCGGGTGGCTGGTGACAGTCATTGAGGTTTGGGGGTTGATTCGGGTTCGGATCTTCTCCGTTCCCGTCACCCCGGTGGTAGTTAGGCATCACATCGGCCATCTATAATTTAAATAAAATTAATAAATTAGATTTTTACTATAAATTGCATTTTTAGACCTTTTCTAATTAAAAATTACAAAAACACCCATATAAATTTTAAAAAATATTTATTTTTCATAGTTTTTAAAATGTATATTAGAAATTGCATTTTAGTCCCTATAGTTTTCATATTTCCATAAAATACACTAATTTCTTAAAAAATGTAAATTTTTTAAAATTGCATTTTATTCCCTAAATTGCATTTTAGTCCCTAAATGTCATTTTAGTCCCTAAATTGCATTTTTAGTCCCTATAGTTTTCATATTTGCCTAAAATACCCTAATTTGTTAAAAAATGTAAATTTTTTAAAATTGCATTTTAGTCCCTAAATGTTATTTTAGTCCCTAAATTGCATTTTAGTCCCTATAGTTTTCATAATTCCATAACATACACTAAATACATCCAAAATCAACAAATTAACTAACACAATGTAACAAATATCAAGCAAAATTAACAAAAAATTAACAAAACCCTAATTTTTCTAAAAATTAACAAAAAAAACATGTTACATGGTATATTTAACAACAAAATACATATTCAGAATCTACAATACATCTAGGATTCTCGGAATTAACAAGAAATTCAATACAATATCAAAAAAAAAAAATTCAATTCGAAAATTAAAAAAAAATAGGATTTGTTTCAGATTTGTGGTACCTGTTACGTGAAGATGTTGTTGAATATATCCAGCATCCCATGCCAAGCAAGAGTAGAGGAAAAACAAAACGAAAAAAAAGTTAGGATTGATTTAGAAAAAAGGAAAAAAATTGAAGAAATGATTAAGATTAGGCATGGAATCACTTACATTTGATGTTGTTTGCGTGTGGGGATGCCTCGGTATAGCTCCTTGTTGCTCGGAATCGAATTTCTGGAGAGTGTTTTGAAGCTTTGGTGTTTCAGAAATGAGCTCGGTAGGGTTTAATAGAACAGATGTTTACCGACGACACGCAAGTCGTCGGTAAACCTGGTATATTCGTCGTTAAAAAAGCCACGCGTCAAACAGTTGTACGCACGACTGTTGCGTGTCCTGTTTACCGACGACTTCTTTTTCGCAAGTCGTCGGTAAACCATTGGGCGGGAAAAAAGAACCGCCCACTTTTGGCCAATTAAATTTAGAATGATGTTTACCGACGACTTGTGTATTAAATGTTGTCGGTAAACTTTTACCGACAACCTGCTTGAATTGAATGTCGTCGGTAAACTTTTACCGACGACGTTCATGTCAAGCAGGTTGTCGGTAAATCTTTAAGGTCGTCGATATTTTTTTTTTTTTTTTAGTTTAGTATTTTATTTTTTTCCTGATTTCTTTTCTTTTTTTATTCTGTTGGGATTAAGATATACACACACAAATTAATGTTTGAGGTGTTTGGTCAACAGTTATGGACAAATGTTAGTGTTCGAGGTGTTTAGTCAACTATTAGAGTCAAATGTTAGTGTTCGAGGTGTTTGGTCAACAGTTATGGACAAATGTTAGTGTTCGAGGTGTTTAGTCAACTATTAGAGTCAAATGTTAGTGTTCGAGGTGTTTAGTCAACTATTAGAGTCAAATGTGAGTGTTCGAGGTGTTTGGTCAACAGTTATGGTCAAATGTGAGTGTTCGAGGTGTTTGGTCAACAGTTATGGTCAAATGTTAGTGTTCGAGGTGTTTAGTCAACTATTAGAGTCAAATGTTAGTGTTCGAGGTGTTTAGTCAACTATTAGAGTCAAATGTGAGTGTTCGAGGTGTTTGGTCAACAGTTATGGTCAAATGTTAGTGTTCGAGGTGTTTGGTCAATAGTTATGGACAAATGTTAGTGTTCGAGGTGTTTAGTCAACTATTAGAGTCAAATGTTAGTGTTCGAGGTGTTTAGTCAACTATTAGAGTCAAATGTTAGTGTTCGAGGTGTTTAGTCAACTATTAGAGTCAAATGTGAGTGTTCGAGGTGTTTGGTCAACAGTTATGGTCAAATGTTAGTGTTCGAGGTGTTTGGTCAACAGTTATGGTCAAATGTGAGTGTTCGAGGTGTTTAGTAAACTATTAGAGTCAAATGTGAGTGTTCGAGGTGTTTAGTCAACAGTTATGGTCAAATGTGAGTGTTCGAGGCGTTTAGTCAACTATTAGAGTCAAATGTTAGTGTTCGAGGTGTTTGGTCAACAATTATGGACAAATGTTAGTGTTCGAGGTGTTTAGTCAACTATTAGAGTCAAATGTTAGTGTTCGAGGTGTTTGGTCAACAGTTATGGACAAATGTTAGTGTTCGAGGTGTTTAGTCAACTATTAGAGTCAAATGTTAGTCTTCGAGGTGTTTAGTCAACTATTAGAGTCAAATGTTAGTGTTCGAGGTGTTTAGTCAACAGTTATGGTCAAATGTTAGTGTTCGAGGTGTTTAGTCAACTATTAGAGTCAAATGTGAGTGTTCGAGGTGTTTAGTCAACTTTGTTTTTTCTTCACTAAGATACCGTGATATGAAAGTCAACGTCTCTTCCGCCACGTAAACCTCGGCTATGGAACCCTCAGGCCTAGCCGGGTTTCGAATATACTCTTTCAACTTCTTCAAATACCTTTCAAACGGGTACATCCACCGCATTTGAACCGGGCCCCCTAACAACGCTTCATCGTATAAGTGAATCACTAAGTGGATCATGATATCAAAAAACGCGGGAGGTAAGATCATTTCTAACTTGCACATCACTTCAACCACTTTCGCCTTGCCCTCCACCAACTTCTTCCTACTCAAATTCTTGTTACAAACGACTCTAAACACGTTAACTAACCCAATAATTGCGTCGCTAATCGATTTATCATCTAGAAGCCCAGGGAGACAACAAATAAAAAGGTACTGCATCATAACATGACAATCATGAGATTTCATTCCAATGATCTTCCTCGTATCGGCGTGAACGTTATTCCTCATACTAGACGCGAATCCATCGGGAAACCTCTGTACCTGTAACCACTCAAGAAACAACTTCCTCTTCTCCGCTGACAACGTATACTTTCCACGTTTTAGAATCGTTTTATTTCCTACTGTTGCCAACCACAATTCTTTCTTGAATTTCATTTTCTTAAGATCCTCCCGCGCCTTAACGTTATCTTTGTTTGGTTTCCCATCGACTGCTATAACTGTACCGAGAAGAGCATCACACACGTTTTTCTCGCAGTGCATGACATCAATGTTATGCTTCAACAAATTTGCGGACCAATAAGGTAAACGATAGAAAATACTCTTTTTCTTCCAATTCGTCTGGCGAGGACCTGTAGTCTTCGTCACCTTGCCTCCAAAATCCTTGTGTTTGCCGGGAAACACAATGGGAAGACCATCTAACTGTGTCTGAATACTAGCTGGACTATATTTCTTCGGTCGCTTAGTAAAATTGGTTTTCGGGTACGAAACATTATCTGATCTAAACCGATGTCCGAAGGGTAACCAACGTCTATGGTCAAAGTAAACCACACCTTTTGTCACACCCAATGACGGTGTGGAATCCATGCATTCCGGGCAAGCCATGTAACCTTGACCCGACCATCCTGAAGTGTATGACCGAGCAGGGAAATCATTGGTGGTGGACAACAGACAAACCTTCATAGTAAACTCTTGTTTTGGGCAAACATCCATGTCCTTACTGGGCGAACGAGGACCCAGAATCAACAAACAAAGCTGAAAAGTGGTTTCCTTCATGCATACCCACGGTGGCAAGTTATAGACGGTTAATATAACAGGCCACATGCTATACGAGTTGTTTTGCATAGAGAAAGGACAAAACCCGTCGATACCGAGACCCAAAAATACATTACGAGGTTCGCTAGCAAACTCAGGGTGTAGCGATGCAAATCTCTTCCAACTATCACCATCAACAGGATGACGCAACACATCCGGATCGGCACTCTTACCGGTATGGTGCCAAATCATGTCTTCAGCGGTGTGCTTTGAAGCGTATAGTCGCTGTAACCTGGGAGCAATCGGAAAATAGCGGAGCTTCTTATGTGGTACTTTGATACCCTTCTTTGGGTCCCATCTAGACTCGCTACAAACTGGACACTTATCGAGGTCTTTATACTTTTTATAAAATATGGCACAATCGTTCAAACAAACATCGATGGTAATATACCCCATACCCACTTTTCAACTTCTTGTTGCATGAATCATACGAATCGGGCAAAGTGTGAGGTTTGGGCAAAATACGACCAATCAACTCCAATAGCTCGGTGAATGACGTGTTAGTCCACTTGTTCTTAACTTTTACGTGAAGAAGCTTGGCAATGAAGTTCAATGAACTCATCGCATCACAACCCGGATATAATTCTGTCTCCAATTCGTTAAACAGTTTTTCGAAACTACTTGGAATTTCTGCGTCTCTCATCTCGGTGTCACCCTGATGACCGCCAATATCGTAACTGTGTCTCACATCGTCATAAACCTCGGCAATTTCATTAACTATATTCGGAATAGGGTTTTCTTGGGGAATGACCGGCTGCTCACCGTGTTTTATCCAAACCCGATACGACTTCATAATCCCTTGATTATATAGGTGGTTCGTAACCTTATTAGAGGGTAATCGACGATTATTTTTACAATAGTTACACGGGCAATAAATAAGATCTCCATATTGCGAATGTTGTTTTGCATATGCGATAAAACCCAAAACCCCAACAAGATAGTTTGGATCGAATAAATCCGTAGCATCCATCCAACTCTTATCCGAAGCCATCTCTTTACAACAATTTTAGATAACTAGACAACTACATTCATATGAAAATAAAATAAATAATTATTACAACCCAATTGATAAAATGGAAAAAAAAATTACAACACAATGAATATAAATAACACAAATTACAACCCAATGGCTTGAATATAAATACAAACCAATAAATAAATAAAATTACATCACAAATAAATAAATAAAATTACATCACAAATAAATAAATAAATAAATAAAATTACAACACAATAAATATATAAATAAAATTACAACACAATAAATATATAAACAATTTCACATAAATAAACACACAAATACAAAAATATATGAAACATAATATATGAAATAAATGAATGTATGCATGATTTATACACAATATATAACAAGACAATCAAAAAATATACAAAATAATAACCTTTATATATCAACTAATACACAATTCAAAATTCATGCATAAAAAAAAAATTAAAAAATTTAAAATTTTAAGAAAATACCTTGAATTGGTGGAAGAAATTGGATATTGATTATGAAGTCTTAACCTTGATAATGTAATAATAAGCCTAAACCCATAATATTGCAAGAATTACACCAAATATGATCATAAATAAAAAAAAAAAATTCAAGAATTTACCTAATCTTTGTAGATGAAATTGTGTGTTGATGATGCCCCACCTTGATTACAAGCTTGCAAATGTTTAGAGATGAATTGGAGAAGGTATTGCAAAAAATTTGAATGAGTTTGGTTGATGTTTTTGGAAGAAATTGGGAGAAAAAAAATGTGGTTTTTGGGGTTTATGGAGATAAAAATACAAGCTGTTCGCATATATGCACGTCAAATTTACCGTCGACACGTAAAGTCGTCGGTAAAATAGACGTGTCGTCGTTAAAAACAAGAGTTTAACGACGACTTTGCAATCTGTCGGTAATTTACCGACGACAAACCCAAGCAAAAAAAAAAAAAAAAATTAATAACGATGGCGTTTCGTCGTTTACCCGCGACAACAGTCGTCGGTAAATTACCGGCGAACTTTTTCTCGTGGGTAAGTTCACGTCGTCGGTAAATAACAAAAGTTTACCGACGACTGTACGTGTCGTCGGTAAGCTGTCGTGGATAAATCCCCGATCTGTAGTAGTGATTCTACTTTCCCGACATAAATTTATCGTTAGAACTTTTCTTTTGACAACCCTTTTGTGTTCCAGGATTGCAGCGTTGTGGCAAAAGCTGCAGAGCCAGATGGATAAACTACCTAAGTCCAGATCATGTCAAGAAACATAACTTTGGTCAAGACGAGGAAGATCTTATAATTAAGCTTCACGCACTACTTGGCAATCGGTATATGCATAAATCACAATTAGTCCATTAGTTTATGAAAGAGACAAGTATACCATGTCTTTTGTTATAACATGTGTACATAATTCTTCATTTTCAAATTTCAGGTGGCCGCTAATAGCTGGAGGGTTACCAGGGCGGACAGATAACGAAGTAAAGAACTACTGGGATTCGCATATCACGAGAAAGCTTATTAGTATGGGAATAGATCCTAATAATCATCGAATTAACCAAAGTTTCCCTAATGGATATCATAGATGCGGCGCTGATTGCAAATTTTCTGGGAATATAACCGATGCATCGAAGGTGGCAACTACCTGTGTCAGCGATAAGCAACTGTCTGATGGTGCAAGTTGTTTTGACGATGTAAATTCTGCTGATCTTAAAATTGCCTTTCCTGCTTTAGGTTCGACCGTGGAAGAGAAGGGAGAAAACGCTAATCACTGCAATATAAGTAAAGATGCAGAAACATCATCACACCCTCTATCTATTTACAAGACGTGATGCTTATAAAGCTTAGGGTTTTATGCAGCCATTTCATTATATTTTGTTTGTGGCTTTTTTCTGAAAGCATGTAATTTGTGTTCAATGAATAATTCATATTGTTTCTGCTAAAAAACAAAAATTGTAATGTCCAACATATGTTAGACAGATCACTCCTGAGTAGTTATAATCGAAAGCCAGAGCGATAAAGTAATAACTTAAATTAATTATTTTGAATCAATTACTATTTAAATAATGGAGTAACTCGCTTATATACTTCTCCATCAGTTTTAAAAATAATGTCCAGCTTATTAAAAATGGTGTCCCAAAAATAATATCCATTTAGAATTTCAAAACATTTTATTCCATTTTTTTCCACTATTATCCTTATTAAAATATTCAAATTTATGTTTTTAATAAATATTTAAAATATCAATATATATTATTAGAGGTATTTTAATAATAAAAAAGATAATTATTTGTATTTTTTAATTTGTGCAAAAATCAAAGTAAACATTATTTTTGAAAAAATAGAATAACAATTATCTTTTTTAACCGCATATAGTAGGTTTCTATCTTTATGCATGCCAATCTTGTTGGAATAAGTGAAAAATCATTCTTAATTACAATATTCATTTCAAAAGGCTTGGATCATGCCATGTATTTTAAAAAATTAAATTGCAAAATACTGATGTATAATTGTTAGGATTTGGTCTTGATATTTTGAAGGTCTAAAACAAATTTAAAAATAGTCCTTAAAACTTTTTATGTGTTTTAAAATAGAATTTTTTTATGTGTTCAAAATAAAAAAAAATAGAAAAAATCAAACTTAATTAGTTTCTTATATATAGATTATAAGATTTGTAAAATTCAATATTAATAAATAATATCAAAATTTGATAATTATATAGTTTTTATCTTTAACAGAATAAGTATTTATTTTTAATAGTACAATTTTCTTAACGAATGATATATAACCATTATTTTGTGGTATAGACACCATTATAGTAGTACTGATCTAAATAGATTCAAGTAGTATATATCTACAATTCAATAGCATATACATCACATTCTAGTAGTACGGATCTAGTTTGATTCCAGCAATATATCTCTTATTTTGTAGTATAACCAACCATCTTACTTTTAATTTATATAATTTTAAAATAATAGAATATCAGAGAAACAAATAAATAATAGAAAAGAAAGAAAATAAAAAGATAAAAATAGAACTAAATGAGGGATGATATAATATTTTGACATTATATGTTAATTATATCATTTGGTAGTTACAATAAGGTTGTTTAATGGTAATTGATAATGAAATGAGTAATTTATTATGAATTATTATTATTTTGATTATTATATCACAATATATAATTTATGAAAACCTTTTCACTTCCTATTTTTTGTAAGTCCATAATAATTCCTACACTGATTGTATACTATATATGGTTTTATATAAAGGACACTTATACTATTTTTTTATAGAGAAATGATGAAATTTTGATATTATCTTCCATTACTCTATATTAGTATATGTTTTGATATCAATTTCCACTACTCTATATTAGTATATAACACGTTACCAGTATGACTTTTAACCAACTGAGTGGTAAGAAATTTTACAGAGTGGTTAACATATAAGTAATATTCTATCATGGAATGTTGTTTAGTTCTTTAGTTTGTTAATGTTTAATCTTCTACTTAGTTATAATATAATTAGTCTACTTTATATCCATATGCATATTATATATGATACTATATCATTATATATATGCAATAGAATGACATATAAATAATATAAAGATATGAAGCTGAATTTTGTTTTGAAGGGTTGGAAAATGAAAAGAATATCATTCTATGAATCTTATAAGTCCGAAATCTCTCATATGCCGGAATTATAAAGTTAATCGTATAGGCCTGAAATCTAAATCTAATGTTATAAGATCTTGAACAAAAATAAAATACCTGAAGTATAAATTAATTATTTTTTGCACGAAAAATTTAACAAATCTCATAGACCCGAAATTTATTTAGCCGACCGAGAATTAAAAATAAAGATTGAAGCGATAATTTAAAAAAAAATAGGTTTGAAAAAATTGGTCAATGATGAAGAACTCATATAGGATTTCTTGAATATTTTTAAGAATTGTATTTTGATAAATAAAAAAATATGGACTAACTTTGTGAAGATTTAGTAATAAAATTATGTTTCTATTTTTTATGAACCCGGAGTTCGTTGTTTTACATTAATAGAGATAATTCTCATGAACCAAAAGTTAGTTCATGAGAATTATATATAATTCTAGAAGCAATATTATGAACCAAAAGTTCATTGATATATTTATTCGTAACACTTGATAAATATTTCTAGAATGTTGGAGTGTTTATTTTAGTAACAAAATAATTTTATTCAGTAAAAAGACATAAAATTAAGGGGAGGTAAGTTTGAAAAGTAAATAATTTTATGAAGTGTAACATGTTTTTTGGGATAATTTGTTCAAAGTTCACATGATAAAGGTTTTGAACCTGCAACTGCTCTTGTAAATGTTTAAAATCTTACAACTTGGACAATCTAATCATTTTGTTAATAAATTAGAAAAAAGAGAGGTGTCACGCTCCAAAAAACGCGACTATATTCTATCTAATTTAAGATAATAAAAGTATATTTTATTAAATAAATAACCATTTATTACACTACACTGATTAAAATTAAAGTAAATACAAACTAATAAATACAAAATCTATTCTTGTTCAGCACCTGCTCCTGTGCTATTGACCACTGCCAAAATTAAGTTATCTAACACCTAAAAGGGTGGGGAAAAGAAGGGTGAGCTTCCACTAGCTCAGTGAGAAAATAAAAATTGGTCATATGCAGACTTTAACCTAGGGGCAGTAATTATATTTAAGACACTGTCATTGAACTGATATAGGTCAAAATATAAACAAAACATTCATAAGTGATAACTAAATAAACCAGATTACTGTATATATCAAACTAGGCAGCCCATACTACCCAGCAAGCTCTATACACTAGAAAGTAATAATCACGTTGCAAAGGATACCGTGGTCTTGACCTTATAACTCTTGCCACAACACTCGATCCCTTATCACTCCCACTGGTAATACCTTGGGTAAACCGAACCTACAACCCACTAGCCAAGAAACTCTTCGTCTCATGCGCCAGGTGGGAATAGATAATGATAGTTAATCCTGGCAAGCCCGCTGTCGCCCAGTGCAACACGATTGTATCATGTCGAACGGTTGATCGATAGATATATCAAATATCAAATATGAAACGACTAAGTAAGTCGATTCAACAATGATAGAAATCAACAATTAGTGGATAGACGGAGAAGTAGGTCACGTTATCCCAATTATACAATTAATCATACGATAACAAAATAATACAATTAATCCAATAATAATGAGACAATATATTTCAGATAAATAATAACATATAAAGTCCAAAATCATCAATACTGTATAATTTAAAATAGGGTTTAAGATAAACATATTGAACATTATTTAAACCCTCGCCTTATAAGAAGCTATTAACGGGTAATTTATTACGTGACCGCCCTTTTAATCGAGATCGCCATAACTGGTAATTAAAAGAAGTCATTATCCTAAATTATAGAAATAATAAAAAGTGACCTAATTGAGGCGTTGGATTGAACTATTGTTGGAAGAATAGGAAGCCTCCAGCTCTAGCTCTAACTTCCGCCTTCTGCTTTGACTTTGACTTGAAAGATATTGAAGCGTATGTAAAAAAATGAGGTTTAAAAGCCTATTTATAATACACTAATTTGGATTGGGCTTTTAAATAATAATAGGTTAAATGATGAAAAGACCAAGTCCAAATTAGAGAATCTCGTAACTGCTGTACACCCTTCAGTAAAACAGACGTAACTTTTGTGTCTCACGTCCAAATCACCTAATCCTAGTCCTCAATTCTTGCTAACTCAAAGGCGCAACTTTCTCTTTCAAATCTCTAGGCCTAAATCAGTGCTGATGTGGCTCAAAATCAACAATTAGTAACAGATATCCATATTTTTATCTCTTTTAGTCAACTCCACGGGTGATTCTTTCTCGCTTTTGACCTCCCGGCTTAATCTAAGACTTTAATTGTCACTTATCCTCGTTATCTTGGTGTTCCATAGAATCCATGTACCTAAGAACTTTATAATAAAAACACACAAATTAACGTATAAAAGATCTAAAATTGCAAATACATAATTCTAAGGGGAGAAAGTGCAATATATTAAAATTAGCATAAAAGTCTATCAAATAAGTCTAAATTCCACCTAAAATGATGTCTCCTAAGGGCATATATTTATAACAAAATGAGAGACATCAAGACCCCAAACTCAAACCTTTGTCGTCTCAACAAAGTAAAACAAAACACAAGGCTTAGGTGAAACGCAAAAATGCAGAGTCTAGTGAATGATACCCAAAACACAACTTCAAATAAATCTCATATAGTATGACCTAGGAATTAATATACACATACACCTATCATGCGAAATTCAAACACAAAAAATATCAACCCAAAATTAATTTCACAATGCTAGAAGGTTACACTTACTACTTAGCTCAAGATGGTGTCTATAGGGTGTTCATCGATCCTCACTCGCTTTGAACGCTCCACTTAGCTTACTCCCTATTAACTGAATTATGAACTCATGATGTACTATGAATCATGAGGACTTTACGGTTTTAGCGCAGGCTTAGGGACAGTATGGTATGTATATTTGGTAAATTTGAAGGGAGCTTTTTGCTCTCTCCTCACTTACCATCAACAACTGTCCAAGAGCTTAAGTTTACACGCGAATATGTTCTCACTCAACCCATTTGACGCACGTATTAGCTTCCCCAGATTAACCTAATAAGCACTATAGATGAACTCTAAACTTTCACTTTTCCAGTTACTTTAGTTTTTCATATATATTTTTTCTTCTTTTTCATTCTTTTTTTTCGTATAAGATATCCCTGACCATCATTTTAATGTGAATGGTCATATCTCTTATAATTTTATTTTCTTTTCTCTTTTTATTTTTCAAAGACCCCGACAAAGGGATACAAATCAACAATTGCGTATGAATACAAACGCATAAAAATCCCTCCCCAATGTAATTTCCCAATAATCAAACCCACAACCCCAAACTCAAGCTCAAGACAGGAACTCTCAGTATCATGATTCAAGTGCGGGTTATATGGAAATGCCTAATAAACTAAGGGGATATGGCTTATATCGTGGCGACAAAAGAAAGGCTCAAAGGCTAAAATTGGGGCTAAGAAGGATAAATATTAATCACGGGTTAGAAAGCTAAAAAGTCTCAAATATGTCTCTATCATTTTCCTAGTTACATAGCTTGCCTTTAGTTCATAACTAAGTGGGTTTAGAGTTTCGCCTAGGAATGAATACTACGTCGAGATTCTTTCCATTCTGTCTTTTAGTTGGCCAGTCGATCCAGTCAATTTGACCTGTCTAGGCGCTAGTCTTCTCTATTTCACTTATTCAACGATTACATTATGTACATCTTAACTCATTGGTTCAGAAGATGGATTGGACTTCGTTCCTGGTTCATCGCCCATCACCACCTGGAGATATATATTGATATGGATTAGATTGGTTCCCCGGATAGGAAAGTACTGGCAGAGAGGGAGGGCCAAAGGTGGGGAAGGAAGAGAACCAGTAATTGGTTTTGCTCTTAAACTACGTATTGAAGGAGCTAGGTGTTCCACTTCTAAACTCCTCTTCATCGATTAGTTCTTGAAGTTTGTAGTTTTGGCTCGAGGTGATCAACTTTTAGGTAAGGAAAGAAAGGTGCGAGTAGTCTTTGCCAAAGAAAGTCTAAGAGAGTCGCTAAAGTAGTGAATAGTTCAAATTCCCACGTTTGGAGGAGCTACCTTGTTTGGACCATGGAGATCGAGGAATGAATGGTACACGGAACACCAACCCAATATCTATGAAGTCATTCTAGAAACTTGGAAAATAACAACCTCCGTGAACAGAGCTACTCATTTAGATCTCAAGTTCTACAAACCACACATTTTCCTTAAGTACAAGTTTACTTCTTTTGCGTTGTTCATTAATTTTTCCTATCAGTTACCTAATGTTTGCATGCAATCAAAGTACGTTTTATACTAAATTCTAAGGTCTACTATTTTCTATCATAAATTTATAAAAATAATGCTTAATGGGGACATTTAAAATACTCTACAGTCAAACGCAACCCTCAATTAATTTTACTGAAAGCAGTAAAACAAATAACACATAAAATTGGGACGAGGAAACAAACCCCACCCCAAACTCAAAACTAAGTCCGCACAACTTGAAAAGACTCGATAAAGCAAATCAACTAATATACACTACTATATGAGAAACCTATAGGGAAACGTATCTCAACCAACACTTAGCTGGATTTGTTCACTGATGCGTTCAGGTTGGGCTCCTTTCTTAAGCATTGTGTAGGTGACATGTTGTGAATTGTTCACCTTATCAAGTATGTTCTTCATAAGAACCAACTCTCTTTTGACTTTTCCCAAAGCTGTTAACATCTGTTCACACTTCTCCTCTAAATCTCTCATTCTTTCATTTACCTCATGATCTTTGGCAAACCTTGTCTTGCGTTTAGGAGATCTTGATTTGATTTCTTTTCCATAGGTTTTATCTAACTCCATACCTTTTTCATGGCATCATTGTGAATATTCGAGATTGCAGTTGAAGTAATATTTTCACCTTTTAATACCGGCTCATCCTCAATGTTCATGCGTGGCACGTTGGCTTTCAAACAGATCTTAGTAATAGAACACGGGAACTTGAGGTTGCGTTGAACAATGGGATATTTTGCGAAAACTATAATGGAGTCATAAAGTATGTGAGCTACATCAATATCCTTCTTCTCAATAATGCATTTAATGAAGATTAGTTGCTCACGGGTTACCTCATATATGTGGGAATTACCAAAAAAAGGTAGAAATAACGAAACGGGACCATGCTCTAGCACGTGGTAGAAAATCACTACTAAATACCTGACCTTCATATCTGGCATCTTTAGGAATGGGTTTCACCCCATGAATTAAAACCTGTTTGTAAAACGAATCCCATTCGAAGGCTGGATCATTAAGTTCCTCAAGGTATTTGCAAGGACCATTCGAGTTTGGTAAGTTAAATTCCTCACGAATTCGCTCAATTGAGAAAGGGACAATTTTCTTACGGACTTTAATCGCATTACCTTCCGCAAAGACCAGCTCTTCATAAAGTTCTCGAACCAAGGCTGGAATGTAAACAAAGTCTCTCTTTCTCAACTCTTTCCATCCAAACTCGTCACATGCAAATGTGTAATCTTTGAATTCACCGTCCATTATATTCATCGGAAATCCTTTCTCAACACCAAAGAACAAACTAGAAAACCGCTCATGAACTTGATCTCTCCAACTCACAAAAGTCTTTCTAGTTTTAACAGCCATTGTTTTTCTTCTAACAGAACGTTGCTCACTGACTGGCTCTTCAACTTCACTGTCTTCCAAGTTAGGCTTTTTGGTAGTAGCCACACTTGGGTTCTCTTTCCTCTTCACAGTATTTTTCGACTTATCCATTCTTAGCATATAACTTGAATCCGGTATCTTAATAGCTTTGTCCGGAGTGGCTCCATGAGTATTTCTAGTTCTCGGTTTACTTCTTGTTTTCCGATTGTAGCACAAGGAATCATTTCTGTTTCTCATCTCAATGAACCCCAAACTCAAAACTTCAAATATTCAAAAACTAGAGAAAAGTTTTGAACTTTGATGTTTTGAAGATATAGGAAGATGGTATGTGGTGTTATATGAGATGGGTAATGATTATGGTATGGGTTAGGAGAGGTTTAATGGGTAATATTAAAGCTTTAATGAAGAAGGATTTAGGATCAAGGTGAAGATTTCTTGGTGTTTTGGATGGATGTGATGTTTGATTATGTTTTTTGGAATGGATTAGAGGGAAGATTATGTAATGTTTGGGTGTTTTAATGGTGTCTTACAGGTATTTAATGAGTTTTGGGTCTTTGTTAATGGTGTCTTGCATGAGAGGCTATGTTGAAAAGAAGAGGAATCGGCTTTAATAAGGATTAGGGTTTGAGTTGGTGGTCGCGACATTATGCCGGTGAGATAGCCGGCTAGCTGGGGAAATTACTCTTCAATTTCCCACCGAATCAACTGGTAGTTGCGTGTAGCTTGCCCCTTTCCAGAAAAATTAGGCCAGCATACTGGTCGCAAATGACAATTTATCCCTGATGCAACCCGTAGTTGCGTGTACGTGGAAAACTGATGTCTCCCTATTTGTGATGAATTCATCTAGGTTAAAGACATCATTTTAGGTGTATTTAGGAATTTAGTTATCGATTTTTATTCATATTTTTATATTTTCCTATTTCTTGTCTTGATTTGATGATTTATTATTTTTAGAGCATATTTGGTTTAATTGTTTGTTAATTGTGAAGCTTTAAAGATATATGGTAATTAATTAGATGCCAAATCAATTAAAATAGATAAGGTAAAGAAGATAATGATGGAAATTGGAGGTAAAGGAAGTAAAAGATAAAATAGGATAGGAAAAATTGCCAAGTAAATCTGAATTTCAGCAGCTACGTCCATTAAGTTGATCATAACTAAAAAACGGCTAGGAATTTAGAAGAATTGTATGCAGAAAAAGTGTAGATATTCCCGAGAGTATCAGTTTCGATATAAAAACGCGTCAATCGGAGCAATATTGAAGAAGTTACGGCCAGAACAAGACATCAGCAGTTTATTACCTTTTTTATATTTTAGGGTTACGAATTTGATTTGGAAAAGAGTCATATTACTTGCCCTCTACTCCAAGAATTCGAACTAGGGTTTGAAATACCCTTTAAATACACAATTTATTCAGTAGAAACACATCCTTGGCCAATCCTTAAGCCAAGAGGAAGCTTACAACAAGAGAAGAGATGTATGGAAGGAGATGAACATCAAATTATGCCTTCACAAGCCTTCAAATTTGTAATTGTTTTCTTTTCTTTCTCTAGTATGAACTAAATTTATTTTAGCTTGAGATTTAGCATATGGGTATGAACCCTAGACTTTTTTTACATCTATTTTGATTTGGAATTTTAATAATTTAAATGAATGCCTGTTTTATTCTCTGTTTTATGTGCTTTGACTTACTGTATGTTTTCCTTGCGAATGCATACGTATAGGATTACCTTGATAGTAGTTATATGGTCAGCCGGAAGGGGTGTCTAATTATGAAAACACCACATAAACGTCTAGTGTGCAGTAGTGATCCTGACGTCCTTCCCTAAGTTGATAACCATTGAGGTTTGATTTAACCACCGATCATCATTAGAAGGCCAGTCTCATCTAAGAACCTAGTGGCGTAGGAGCACCTTAGTTAAGTCCCCTCGTGATTGTGAGGTCTCCACCTAAGTTTAACCGGAAGGGGTTTAGGAGGAATTTAGAATCCTGGTTATTGCAATTCTACACAATTCTCCCTTACATGATTAGAAAAAAAACAAGGCTGTGGGGATTACTTGTTATCTCTTGAGCT
This sequence comes from Nemophila menziesii, assembly GCA_029959085.1. Lineage (NCBI taxonomy): Eukaryota > Viridiplantae > Streptophyta > Magnoliopsida > Boraginales > Hydrophyllaceae > Nemophila > Nemophila menziesii. The sequence continues at coordinate 6,234,806 of JARWIR010000017.1, read as the reverse complement.
GAACTCTCATACTATCTTCTTCTCTTATTTACTTTTCTGTCTTTACTTTAATTAGTTAATTTCTATTTACAAAAACCAAACAAAAATTATTGTCTTTTATTTCTTGCGTATTATTATTCTAGCTTTCTTATTTGCACTTGATAATTGCATAAGTTCTCTCTAACTTTCGTAGTCTCTGAGGAACGAATTCTATTTATCATTAAAACTTGCATACGATCTATGATACTTGCAGTGAGTAACGTGTTTAGGCTAGGGTGTTTATTTTCACTTATTTTATCTATTATTTTATCACGCCCTAGTCCACACCAAGTTTTTGGCACCGCTGCCGGGGACTACATGGTTAGTCCTTGTGCATTTATTAAGTGCTTTTATTTTGGTTAGTTCTATTTTACGCTTTTGTTTTTAGTTTTGTCTTTACAGGTTTTACCGATGGTAAGCCCGGGGAAACTTGATCTTCCCATCTCATTCAGAGTGCAACGCAGAGGAACCCGCACTCCTGAAATCCAAGCCACTAAATTTCGACCGGATCCAGGCATGATAGCGCGATTTGCGAGTCATGGATAATTTAGCGGTGCTGCACATCAAGATCTGGTTCATTATGTCCAGAAATTCATGCCGATTTATGCGCTTATATCATCAAAAGCGTTACACAGGGACAAATGTACTACGTTATGCTCCAATTCTTTTTAACCGGTAGTGCAAGCGATTGGTATGATTCCCAACTCCCTGATTTAATTCCATATTTGTATAAACTCCAAGCAAAATTCCTAGACCGATTCTATTCGGTTAGTAGACGTTTTAAAAGATATGTTGGAGTTTGAAAAATTCATGCAAGAAGAAGGGGAAAGTGTTGGTGAATCATGGTTACGATTTAACGAGAAGAAAGAAAGGTGTCCATTCCATGTCTCCTCGCCAAAATATCATTTAACCTTGTTCTATGGAGGACTCAGTGACGAGTCCAAGGCAAAAACAGATTTGTTAGGAGATGTAAGTTCCGTGTTATTAGATCCAGAAGAAGCTAATACTATTATGGAAAGAGTTCTGGATACCGAGAGAAGTTGGCCGATTGGATCAGAAAAACAAGAAGATACGTTAGAATCTCTAAAGATCAAAGAATTATACCAATATCTCAAGGAATTACAAGAAAAAGCGCGATCAATAGCTCAGGTAAATCTAGTACATATTTTACCTTCATGTCCTCGTTGTGGAGCAAGAAATCATTTGTGGGAGATTTGCATGAATAATCCAGCTTCGATTTCCTTCGTATCTCATCAAATAAACCGTTATTCTAATGGTTATTATCAGCCTCAAGGAAATTACGCTAATTATTACTCCCTACAAAATCGGAATTGGGTAAAAAACCAACCGTATTATCAAACTCGACCTTAACCGTATTATCAACCACAACCTATCTATCAAGAAGCGCCAAATTATGAAGAAACTTATCAAGAACCACCTCCATATTCAACGCAACAAGCTATACAATAAGAATCTTTGAGTTTGGATCCAAGTATAGTTGAACTCTTGGGACTAGTCGAAGAAAATATGAAGATAAGTCAAAGAAGACTTCAAACCCAATCGAAGATAATCAAGAATCTAGAGCATACCCTTTCACAGATGGTGAGTACACTACAAAATAGGACAAAAGGGAAAGTCCCAAGAGATACTATTGCTCCCGAAGATGATGCTTGTCATGCAGTTAAAATTAAGAAGTGGAAAACTGTTACCTTCTCCTAGAGTAGAAGAAACAGAACCAACCTCTATTCCTGAAAACGTGGTTGAAGAAACAATAGAAGACTAGGTCGAAGATGTTATTGAACCGATAAGTGTCCCAGAGAAGACACCAGAAAAGAAGAAAAGCTCAATGGTAAACAATACACGTCCTCCCCCACCCTACCCATCACATGTCAAAAAGAAGAACAATGAGAAAGAATTCGAGAAGTTCCTTGACATGGTGAGCAAGCTAGATATTAATATTCCTTTTGTAGAAGCTCTCAAGAGATGCCGAAATATCTGGAATTCATGAAAGACATTCTTTTTGACAAACGAAGTTTAGAAACCGGGGAGATGATTGGATTACCTGAGGAGTGTAGTGATATTTGTCAAAGCAAGTTGCCACCGAAGCTACAAGATCCCGGAAGTTTTACGATTCCCATAGCTATTGGTGAAAGTTGGACCGCGAAAGAATTATGTAATTTAGGCGCGAGTATCAATCTCATGCCAAAGTCCTTGTTTGAGAAGCTCAACATAGGAGAGGTAGTACCTACTTAAGTGGTATTGCAGATGGCGGACCGCTCACTCTCCCAACTAGTAGGTAAAATTGAAGATGTTTTAGTTAAAGCAAGTAGTTTTATATTTCCTTGTAATTTAATTATTCTTGACTACGATGCGGATAAGAATATCCCCATCATCTTGGGTAGACTATTCTTAGCCACGGGGCGTACACTAATAGATGTTGAGAATGGTGAATTGATCATGAGGGTCCAAGACGAACAGGTACGATTTAATGTGTTCAAGGCTATGAAATATCTAGATACGAAGGATGAATGCTTGAAAATAGATGTCCTAAGAAAAATTACACAAGAAGTATTTAATGAATCAAGCTTTGATGACATTCTAACCGCAACCTTGGCACTTGAATCTCCAAAAATTTACGATGATATAGCTGACGAAGTTGAATAATTAGATTCAGGCGACGACAGGCGTAGAGCCATTCGAGAATAAATTCAAGAATCGGGAGACATTGATACAATGAAGAAACCGTCTATCATCTGTCCACCTGTTCTCGAAGAAAAACCATTGCCAAACCATCTGCGCTATGCGTATTTAGGTATGAACAATACTTTGCCTGTTATTATTTCTGCTAACCTTTCAGGTCCTCAAGAGGATAACCTACTCAGTGTGCTTTGCTCTAACAAAGAAGAAATTGGATGGACTATTGCTGATATCAAGGGAATCATTCCTTCCATTTGCAAACATAAGATTATTCTTGAGAAAGAAGGAGGGGAATCTATAGAGGGGCGAAGAAATCTTATGCCAGCAATGAGAGAGATAGTAAGGAAGGAGGTAATCAAGTTATTAGACGCGGGTATTATCTTTCCGATTGCAAGAAGTAATTAGGTTAGTCTAATGCAATGTGCTCCAAAGGAAGGAGGTATCACTACCATCCTTAATGATCAAAACGAAGCCATTCCATCAAGAACAGTTGTGAGGTAGAGAGTATGCATGGATTACTGAAAGCTCAACAAAGCTACGAAGAAAGATCACTTCCCTTTCCCGTTCATTGATCAGATTCTTGACAAACTCGCAACCAGAGAGTATTTTGTTTCCTTGACGGATATTCAGGCTATAATTATATTTGTGTGGATCATGTTGATCAACACAAAACAACTTTTACGTGTCCGTTTGGCACCTTTGCTTACAGAAGGATGGCTTTTGGTGTATGCAATGCACCTGCCACGTTCCAGAGGTGCATGATGGCTATATTTTGGGACATGATTGATAAATAATTGGAGGTTTTTATGGATGATTTTTCGGTTTTTGGAGATAGTTTTGATAAGTTCCTCACTAATCTTGAACAGCTACGTGTGCGATGCAAAGAAACAGATCTTGTGCTTAACTGGGAAAAATGCCACTTCATGGTTCGAGAAGGAATTGTGTTGGGATATAAAGTTTCGAGTGCAGGGATGGAGGTTGATCGTGCTAATATTGAAGTCGTAAAAACCTTACCACCTCCGGTTTTTGTTAAAGGAGTGAGAAGTTTCTTGGGTCATCCAGGATTTTATCAAAGATTTATTAGAGATTTATCCAAGATCGCAAAACTCCTTTGTTCTTTACTTGAAAAGGATACTCCTTTTAAATTTTAATGATGAATTTCTTAACGCATTTTTAATGATTAAAGAGAAGCTCATCTCCACGCCGATTGTCATACCTCCAGATTGGAATGCTCCCTTTGAGCTTATGTGTGATGCAAGTGATCATGCAATGGGTGTTGTGTTCGGCTAGAGGAAAGAAAATATCTTCCACACGATTGACTATGCAAGTAAGACCTTTAACGCTGCCTAATTGAATTATACAGTAACGGAGAAGGAATTATTAACCGTGGTATATGATTTCGATAAATTTCATTCCTATCTTATTGGGATGAAAACTATTGTATACACAGATCATTCAGCAATCAAGTATCTTACGACAAAGAAGGATGCTTAGCCGCGTCTTATTAGATGGATATTGCTGTTACAAGAATTTGACATAGATATTCGAGACCGAAAAAGGATGCGAGAATCAAGTTTCTAATCATTTATCCAGGCTCGAAGGATCTAATGCCAACAAAGAACCAGAATTGGTTAAAGAGGTATTCCCTGATGAACAACTTTTTACAATTAAAGATGTGTTTGTGCCTTGGTATGCAGATATAGTTAATCTCATCGTGAGTGGTGTATTCCCTATGGACTTTAATTCACAACAAAGACAGAGGTTAAGTCATAGAGCCATACAATTCTTTCGGGATGAAACCGACCTCTTCAAAGTTTGCAGTGATAAAGTTATCAGAAGATGCGTCCATGAGGGCGAAATCAGTAAGATCATAGCAAGTTGTCATGGCTCACCATATGGTGGCCACTTTAAAGGCGATAGAACTACAACTAAAATTCTTCAATCAGCTTCTATTGGCCTACCCTACACAAAGTTTGTCATCAATTTGTCCAGACCTGTCAAAGATGCTAGTTCACTGGTAATATATCAAAAAGAGACGAGATGACGCTTAACAATGTTTTAGAAGTCGAAATCTTTTATGTATGGGGAATAGATTTCATGGGACCTTTCATATCTTCCCATGGTAATATTTATATCTTGCTACGAGTAGAATATGTATCTAAGTGGGTAGAAGCAGTGGCAACACCAAAGAACGATGCTAAAACAGTTATATCATTCCTTAAATCAAATATCTTTTCAAGAAATGGTACGCCATGTGTTCTCATTAGAGAAGGTACCCACTTCATCAATTTTCAGTTAAGAGCTGCCCTTCGTAAGTTGGGGGCGAGACACCGCACTTCAACCGGTTATCATCCCCAAACTAACGGTCAAGCTGAGGTTTCTAACCGAAAAATCAAGTCTATTATATAGAAGACCGTGAATAAAACGAGGAAGGACTGGTCATTAAAATTATATGATGCTCCCTGGGCTTACAGAACAACATTCAAAACACCAGTTAGGGCATCTCCTTATCGCATGGTCTACGGAAAAGCATCTCATCTTCCTATTGAGATTGAATCCCATGCCTTCTGGGCTATTAAAACTCTATATCTAAACCCAGACTTGGCGGGTAAACAAAGGATGATGCATTTAAATGAGTTGGATGAATTTCGTTACCATGCCTATGATAATTCACGTCTTTACAAGGAGAAAACAAAAAAATGGCATGATAAACAGATTCGTCCAAAGAGGTTCGAGAGAGGACAAAAGGTACTATTATACAACTCTAGATTCTCGAACTATCCGGGTAAGCTTAAGTCTCATTGGGGAGGACCTCACATTGTTACAAAAGTCACACCTCATGGAGCAATAGAAATTGAACATCCAGCCGAGCAAAGGACATTCATGGTGAATGGTCAGCGCTTGAAGATATACCATGATAGTGAGGACTTTGGACGAGAGGAGACGATCCATCTCGAAGAACACGTTTGACCTGAGGTACACGTCTAACTTTAAAAGATGTTAAACAAAAGTGCTCTTGGGACACACCCCTTGTTTTAATTGCTTTCTAGTTAGTTTTATGTTTTGTAGTGTATATTTTTAAGTTAGTGTATATTTTTAATATGTTTACAAGCTAATAGGAGAGAAAGGTAGTGTGTTAATTGTGCATGAAATGAATTTGGGGTCAAAACAGGGAAAATTGGGGAAATTCTGACTTGCTGACCGGCTAGCCGGCGGATTCACCGGTATACCAGTGAAAAAACCGTGCCACGGTTTACAAAATCAGATTCATTGCCGAGAGGTATTAAATTAAACCGTGTTCGCACTTGACGACACGGTTCGATGACGTCGGCGACCGGTATGCCGCCCATTTCACCGGTTTACCGACCCGAGGCGGTTTGTAAAGGAGTTTGTGACCTAATCCACTTCTTACATTACCAAATCAAAACCTAGCCTCTCCAACACGAATTTTTCAGCCCCAAACCTTATAAAAACACCTTGAAGCTTGATGAAACCTCCACATCTTTCCTCCATCCTCCATAAACACACATTCTTCATCAAATCCATTACACTACACCATAAAACAACATCAAAGATCATCAAGCTATCCAGAATTCTTCCAAGAACAATCAAATAAACCTTCTTCTACCATTGATAATCATTCATCCAAGCAACAAACTCAAGCCACACCAATTTTTCATAAATTTATTCTATCCTTGGTGTAACTTGAGTGTGTGTTATTCATGGATTACAAACAGATTATATGCTATGGATTATAAGAGGAAGTGTTCACTACTAGGGAAGAACAAGAAATAGTCTGGAGCTACAATAGAAAAGGCCATTGACCTAGATGAGTCTATTGAAAATAAACCAAAGATAGAGGCACCAGCACAACCACTACGAAGGAAATTAACAGCTAAAATGAGTGTTCCACCAAGGCCTAAAACAAAGACAACAATCCAAGATCAAGGTTCTTCTTCAAATCTTAATGAAAATTCAGAGAGTATTCTACACCACTAGCATAGGCAGTTAAATTGATTGAAGAAATTAGTAATTTGAAAAGAGAATTCAACGCCTACTGGGATGAATTTTCAAGGATTAATCATGTAGTAAACGAAGAAACAAAAGACTTGGATATAGATGATTATTCTTCTTCGGAAGAGGATATTCAAGATCTTTATGGCCGGGTACCCAGTTCCAATTCTTCTTCTTAACTACTTGTATGCATTAGTTTAGTTTAGTTTAAATTTTATATCTTTATTGAGTCTTTTTCGAGTCGTGGGGACACGACTCACTTTTGAGTTGGGGGTGGGGATTCGCTGTCCTCATATTCCTTTTTGTTTTGCATAAAATTTACAGGGTTGAATTGGCATAGAAGTGAATGTACCTATTGAGCATGATTTAATTAAGTCAATGATAGTAAGTAGTATGTTTTTGAAAGGTGTCACAAATATGTTTAGTATGCATGTATGAAAAGAAGAAATAAAAGATAGGGAAGATTAATGAGCAACGCGTAAAAAGTCAAGTTGAAACTTAGGAAGAGTTATTTGGTGTGTAGAAAGTGAGTTTTGAAATTAGTTGAAAACCCGCTTATCTATGAACTAATAGTGAAAAAGTAACAAAATCCGGTAGTTAGAAAAGTGAATAAGGCAGTTCTTTCATATTGAAGCCACTTGAAGCCTTTTTAGCTTTCTCACCCTAAGACAAGTCGTTTTTAGAGCTTGAGTTTGGGGTGGTGGGTTTCATTATTGGGAAACATTGGGTTTGGGAAATTGTAATTGTGATATTATTGATGATGAAAAAGTTATTATTGTGACCCTTTGCCGTGGTAATAGTAAATGAAAAAAGCTGAAAAGCATGAAAAGAAAAGATTATATATATGATAAGAATTAGCATGATATCTCAACATTAAAAAGAGAGTCATAGCTATACAATGAAATAAAAGAGATATATGAAAAATTGAAACAGATTTGGACCGGCAAAGTGGAATTTATTATATCATCATGAAAAGGTTTTATTGGGTTATCTGGGGATGCAAATCAAAAGCATTAAAATTGGGTTGAGTGAGAACATCTTCGAGTGAAAAAAATCAAACTCTAGGGCGATTCGTTGATGGAATGTGAGGAGAGAGCCAAAAACTCACTTTTCATTATCCAAATATACCACACCGTCCCTAAGCCACGTTATAACCGTAAAGACCTTAGGATTTCTGGCTACTTGGTGGAAAAAAAAATGGAGTTATTAGGTTGTAGGTGAGTGGACCATTGGATGCTATACCACGACCTATGAACAACATATAGCCATTAACATGAACTGAGTTTAAAACCTCATCTTCTGGCATTACGAAGTTAATCTAGACTTGAATTTATGGAATGTTGATTATGTGTATATTAAGCATACGTGTGCATTATTTATTTAGCATCACTACATGAGATTTTTTAGATATTTTGCTCTAGGACCATTCATTGTGTTCTATTCTCTTCTCCCCTTCGCCTTCTTCTGTGTTTATTATTTGACTACCATATTGTTCTTTATCTTTATTGTATTGGGATGATACAACTTTGAGTTGGGGGTCTTTATGTCTCTCTATTTGTGATGAATTAATCTAGGTTGGAGACATCATTTTAGGTGTATTTAAGAATTTAGTTATCGATTTTTATTCATATTTTTTATCCTATTTCTTGTCTTGATTTGATGATTTATTATTTTTAGAGCATATTTGGTTTAATTGTGAAGCTTTAAAGATATAAGGTAATTAATTAGATGCCAAATCAATTATAAGAGACAAGGTAAGGAAGATAATGATGGAAATTGGAGATAAAGGAAGAAAAAGATAAAATAGGAAATGAAAAGTTGTCAAGTAAATCTGAATTTAAGCAGCTACGTCCATTAAATTGATCATAACTCAAAAACTGCTGGGAATTTAGACGAATGGTCTTAATCAAAAGTGTAGATCTTTCCGATACTATCAGTTTCGATATAAAGAACGCGTCAATCGGAGCAATATTGAAGAAGTTACGGCCAGAACAAGACATCAGCAGTTTATTACCTTTTCTATATTTTAATGTTACGAATTTGATTTGGAAAAGTGTCCTATTACTTGCCCTCTACTCCAAGAATCCGAACTAGGGTTTGAAGTACCCTTTATATACACCATTTATTTAGTAGAAACACATCCTTGGTCAATCCTTAAGCCAAGAGGAAACTTACAACAAGAGAAGAGATGTCTGGAAGGAGATGAACATCAAATTATGCCTTCACAAGCCTTCAAATTTGTAATTGTTTTCTTTTCTTTCTCTAGTATGAACTAAATTTATTTTAGCTTGAGATTTAGCATATGGGTATGAACCCTAGACTTGTTTTACATCTATTTTAATTAGGGATTTAATTATTTAAATGAATTACTGTTTTATTCTCTGTTTTATGTGCTTTGACTTACTGTCTGTTTTCCTTGCAAATGCATGCGTATAGGATTACCTTAATAGTCGTTAGATGGTCACCCGGAAGGGGTGTCAAATTATTAAAACACCACATAAACGTCTAGTGTGCGGTAGTGATCCTGACGGGCTTCCCTAACTAGATAACCATTAGGGTTTGATTTAACCACCAATCATCATTAGAAGGCCAGTCTCATCTAAGAACCTAGTGTCGTAGGAGCACCTTAGTTAAGTCCCCTCGTGATTGTGAGGTCGCCACATAAGTCCAACCGGAAGGGGGTTAGGAGGAATTTAGAATCCTGGTTATTGCAATTCTATACAATTCTCCCTTACATGATTAGAAAAAAACAAGGCTATGGGATTACTTGCTATCTCTCGAGCTAAACTCTCATACTATCTTATTCTCTTATTTACTTTTCTGTCTTTACTTTAATTAGTTAATTTCTATTTACAAAAACCAAACAAAAATTATTGTCTTTTATTTCTTGCGTATTATTATTCTAGCTTTCTTATTTGCACTTGTTAATTGCATAAGTTCTCTCTAACTTTCGTAGTCTCTGAGGAACGATGTCTATTTATCATTAAAACTTGCATACGATCTATGATACTTGCAGTGAGTAACGTGTTTAGGCTAGGGTGTTTATTTTCACTTATTTTTTTTATTATTTTATCACGCCCTAGTCCACACCACCAACATCCCGAAGGTTGGTGTTGTGATGAAATTCCTTGGCCGGCTAGCCGGTCGCAAATTCCGTTTTTCACCATTTTTTTGATGACGCAACCCTAGTTACGTCTAAGTGGTAAACATCCAGAGAGTTTGACTGGCATGCTGGTCAAATGACTGGCCATCCGGTCCGTATACTTTCTTTTTACCACTTAGACACACAAAAACTCCGTCTTACACCTGTTAACCCCAAATTCAAGGGTTAAGTACATGCAATCATCAAACACACTCCATCTTTCTCATTTCTTTAAATTATACACTAATACACATAAGTTACTCTAATTCACACAAATAATTCAAAAGACATGAAAGCAATAAAATAATATACAATTGAAGTGGCTTTTGTTTGACTTCGTTAAGCTCGACGGGTTACCTCTTGCACCTATTCAGTTTCAAGGAGGTACATGACCTCCTCAGGATTAGGATCTTTCATGCAATTGATATCCTCGTGTCCATGATAAATCTTCAACCGATGCCCATTCACAATGAAGGTGTGTTTCTCAGTTGGATTTTCAATTCCTATGGCTCCATGAGGCGTGACTTTGGTCACTACAAAAGGACCAGACCACTTTGATCTCAACTTACCCGGATAATTACCGAACTTGGATTTATACTTGAGGACCCTCTGTCAAACTTTAAATTTCTTTTCATGAATGCGATTATCATGCCATTTCTTCGTATTTTCTTTGTAAAGTTTAGCATTTAAAATTTAAACTCATAAAGTTCTTACAGTTTCATCATACGATTCTCACCGGCTAAAGTAGGATCCATGTTCAACTCCGTTATCGCCCAATATGCACCTAATTCAAGTTCAAGAGGTAAGTGACAAGCTTTACCATAAACTATGCGATACGGAGATGCACCAACGGGTATCTTAAACGCAGTACGATATGCCCACAACGTGTCATCTAATTTCATTGACCAATCTTTGTGTGTGGGTCCAACAGTCTTCTCTAGAATATATTTGATCTCTCGATTAGAGACCTCAACTTGAACATTTACTTGTGGATGATAAGCAGTGGATACACGATGTCTCACCCCATACTTCTCTAACATAGCCTTCAAGTATCTATTCACAAAATGAGAACCTCCATCGCTAGTAATAACTTTAGGTGTACCATGTCTCGTGAAGATGTGTGATTTCAAGAACTTTATCACCACTCGCGAATTATTTGTTGGGTTACCTAATATACAAATGAACTGGATTTTGTTTAACGTCGTTAAGCTCGACGGGTTACCTCTCGCTTCTAGGGTGCTTCGAGGAGGTACATGACCTCTCCGAGATGTGGATCTTCCGAGCGATTGATATCTTTGCCTCCATGATAAATCTTCAATCGATGACCATTCACCATGAAGGTGAGGTGCTTGATTGGATGTTCAATCTATATGACCATTAGCACGGTGAATTAATCTTTTCCTATCTTGTGAAGTAGCTCCTTCATGATAGGAACCACTCAGAATAAGATTCGCTATGTCCGCATAACAAGGAGTTCCCATTGCATAAATAAAAAACAAACTCTCATCAGGAAACTCTTTTCTAACCAACTCGGGCCCACTGTTAGACTCGGAACCTTCAAGACGAGACAAATGATCTGCAACTTGATTATCACAACCCTTTCGATCTCGAATCTCTAAATCGAACTCTTGTAACAATAAAACACATCTGATTAAACGTGGCTTAGCATCTTTCTTCTCCATAAGGTACTTAATAGCAGAATGATCGGTAAACACAACAATTTTTGCCCCAAGGAGGTAGGAACGAAACTTGTCAAATGCATACACAACAACTAATAGTTCCTTCTTAATCACAGTATAATTAATCTTAGCGCTAGTGAAAGTCTTACTTGCAAAGTAGATAGAATGGAATACCTTATATTTTCTCTGACCCAACACAACACCCATAGCTAAATCACTAGCATCACACAGAACTTCAAACGGAATCTTCCAACAAGGAGGTAATACACTAGGCGCAGTAATAAGCTTCTCCTTAATCTCTTGAAATGCCTTCATGCAAGCTTCATCAAAAAGGAATTTAGCGTCCTTTTCGAGTAAGTTACAAAAAGGTTTAGCAATCTTAGAGAAGTCTTTGATGAAACGGCGATAGAAACCAGCATGGCCTAGAAAGCTTCTTACACCTTTGACAGAAATCGGAGGAGGAAGAGTCTTGATTACCTCAATCTTAGCACGATCAACTTCTAGACCTGAACTTGAAACCTTGTGACCCAACACTGTACCTTCACGAACTATAAAATGACTTTTTTACCAGTTCAAAACCAAATCAGTCTCCTTGCATCTAATCAATACCTTCTCCAAATTCTGTAAACGCTCATCAAAGTTATCACCAAACACAAAAAAGTCATCCATAAATACCTCAAGGAAGTTATCGATCATGTCCTAGAAAATCGCCATCATACATCTCTAAAAAGTAGCAGGTGCATTACATAATCTAAATGGCATCCTTCGAAAGGCAAAGGCACCAAAAGGACATGTAAAGGTGGTCTTGTGTTGGTCTTTCGGATCTACATAAATCTGATTATATCCTGAATACCCATCCAAAAAGCAATAATATTCCCTACCAGCCAATTTATCTAACATCCGATCTATGAAAGGAAGAGGAAAGTGATCTTTTCTGGTGGTCTTGTTTAACTTACGATAATCCATACACACTCTCCAACCAACAACGGACCTCGAGGGAATGGCTTCATTCTGAGTATTTAGGATGGTAGTGATACCACCCTTCATTGGTACGCGTTGAACCAGACTCACCCACTCACTACTAGCTATGGGATAGACGATTCCCGCATCTAGTAGCTTAATAACTTCTTTCTTCACCACTTCTTTAATAGCTGGAATTAATCTCCTTTGGCCTTCAACTGAGCGTGCATTCATCATCCACGATAATTTGTGTTGGAAATAGGAAGGACTAATACCTTTGATGTCAGCAATAGTCCAACCAATCGCCTATTTATTATCTCTTAGTACACGCAACAGCTTATCTTCTTGAGGACCTGTTAAATTTGCTGAAACAATAACAGGTAGAGTGTCATTAGTACCTAAATACGCATACCTCAAGTGTAATGGTAGTGGATTTTATTCCAACTGTGGAGGAGATTCAGTGGATGGTTTCTTTTTAATTATTATCTCCCCGGTTCTCTTACAGGTTCGTAGGCAAGACGCCTATACTTCGGATTTTCAGAATTAAGAGCTGTCACTGATTCGGAAAGCTCTTCCATCATCTCAGGTAAGTAAAGTGTTAAGGCAGACTGCAAGACATCATCATAATTAAAACAATCAAATACCTCTGGCGTGACGTATTCTACTACATCCATTCAGAAACAATCTCCCTGGGAATCTAGAAACTTCATAGCCTTGAACACATTGAACTTTACCTCCTCGTCTTGGATTCGCATAGTCAATTCTCCATTTTCTACATCAATTAAAGTACGCCTCGTGGCTAGGAATGGTCATCCCAAAATGATGGGACATTCTTATCTGCGTCGTATTCAAGAATAACAAAATCAGCAGGAAAATATTTAAGTACTTGCCTTGACGAGGACATCTTCTATTCGTTCCTCAGGATGTGCGAGGGATCTGTCAGCCATTTGCATGACCATATAAGTGGGTCTTGCATTTCCAATCTTCAACTTCTCAAAAATCGATTTGGGCATAAGATTAATACTTGCACCCAAATCACATAAAGCTTTTCCTTTCCATTCATTACCAATCGAAATCGGAATAGTAAAGCTCCCATGATCAAGTAAGTTAGGTGGCAACTTACTCTGACAGATTGCACTACACTCTTCTAGCAATCCTATCATCTCGTTATCACAAATATGGCCTTTTGTTGGAGATGGCTCTCTTCAAGAACTTCACATACTTTGGTACATATTTAATAACATCTAAAAATGGTATGTTAATGTTCAGACCTCTCACCACATTCAAGAATCTCTGATAATCAGCCATATCTCATTTTTTCTGAACTCTCGAGGGAAAAGGTGAAGGAGGACGGGTTTCTACAACATCTTTCTTCATAGGAACTTCCGGAATCTTCTCCATTTCTACCACTTTAGGTTCATCATCTTTTTCCACCACATCCTTTACCGGTTTTTCTTTTATGGTTGTTTCTTTTTCTTTCATAACAGGAAAAGGAGGTGGGTGAAGCTGCTTACCACTTCTTAGTGCTATAGCATTACAATCTTCTTTCAGTCTAGGATTTTTAGTGTCACTTGGGAGTTGCCCTTGTGGACGCTGCTGTAATTTTTTTGCCACCTGAGCCATTTGATTCTCTAACAACTGAATTGTTGCAGCAGAAGATTGTTGATCTTAACATGCTTTTGTTTGAAGGGCAATCAATTTCTCTAAAGTCTGATGAATACCTACCGCACCTTCTTGAGGTTGAGAAGGTAAAGCTCTTTGATTCATTGTTTTTTATAAGTGTCTTAAGGAGGTTGTCTCTGAGCATGATTTCCGTAACCTTGTTCCCCTTGGTAGTTATTTTGTGGTCTTGGTTGATAGTTATTACCTTGAGGACGTGGCTGATAAGCATAAGTCGGATTAGCGCCCCCACTAGGATTTGAATATTGAAAACCAGGATGATTTCTATTTGGTTGGTACCCTTGACCACCTGAGTTGTAGTTTCCTTGGTTGGAAGCGAACATTATGGCTTCTGGATTGCTTTGACAATGCTCTCAGTCATGATATTGAACAACACAGGTAGAACACCCCCAAGCTTCTTGCGTAACACTAACATCTGCTCTTTTTCCTGAAAATCCCTCTTTAACGGCTAAAGTAAGTTGCTTCAATTGCTGTTCTAATGTACTTTTCAATTTATTCTCTAAAGAAGAGAACTTTTCTTCAACACAAGCGCTATAAACTCCACCTCGAGTAGATGTTCTCACAGTGTTCTAACCCATCTCATTCTTTACAGTTCTATTCAAAATTGTGAACTCATTGAACCTGTAAAAATCCACCACCACAAAGTAGGTCTAAGTTTTTTCTTGATTGCCCATCAAGGCCTTTATAGAATATCTTCATTTGTTGCCCATCATTTGTTGAACTCATTGAACTTTGTGGGTCTTTGTGTGTTATAAAATAATGCGCTAAAGTTGAGGACTCACACACCGCAAGTGTACAGTTGTCCAAGTAATAAACCGATAAATCAGGATTCGTTCGCAGGGACGGAATAGGTACAACTCAGATGTGAATCAAATAGTGGATTAATTGCAAGTACGGAAAATTAAATGATATAATGTTTGTTTTGGTTTTCGAAAACTAAGATGTAAATAAATTAAATGCTAATAAGTAGGCTAGACGCAAGAGAAGAAGTAGTACTTGAGTCATGCAAGGGTTTCACTGAAACCTTCTTAATTAGTGTTTCCTATTAAGGGATGAATTGCTATAATTGTGCTATTCGTGATTCTAAAGTCTCCTAACCCCCATCAGGGTGGACTTAGGAGCTCTCCTTCGGTATTATAAACTCCGTTAGGATGATTACAACTACTTTCAAGTGGTTCAAGTTCTTACCGCATTGGCTATTGGTTAGTAAAGTCTGTCAAGGTCATTGGCGAATACCAACGACAATTACCTAGGTCTGTATCTAAAACCCCCATCAAGGTGATCACTAAGCCACTTTAGGGAATAACCTAGATACTAAAAATTACCCTTAGTTCATGACTCCAAAGATAATAATTCAAGAATGAAATAAAAGCCAACACAAAATAACAAATTCAATTTAAATACTTAAATCCCAAATCAGAAAAACATAAATTAATCAAGTTTGGGTTCAACCCAATATGCGATTCTCAAGTACAAAGGGAGATTAGCTCATAACGGAAAGAAAGACTAAATTAAAATAAAAAGAACTCATGTTTGATTATAGAAATAAAAGATGAAAGAACCTAATTAAGGATTGGGTTTGGCTGTGATTTGGAGAAGATGACTTTCTCCATCTCTTAGCTTTCTCCTTTTCCTTGCTTCTGACTCTCTCTAGCGTTTCTAACTTGTGTAAATTAAGTTATGTGTAAAATAAAAGTCAAAAGGTATATTTATAAGCTCAAAATTGGACTTGGGCTTTATTTAAGTAAATTAGTGAAATATTAAAAAGCCCAAGTCCAATCTTTTAATTAAAATCCCGTAACTGGTGTGCAACCCTTGGTAAAACGGATTTAACTTTTTCAAATCGACTCCAAATTGACCCATTCCAGTTGCTAAATCTTCCTAACTAAGTAAGGAATAAAACCTATTTCACGACCCAAAGACTAATTCCATGTCTAAGTAGCTCAAAATCAGCAATTAATATCAGCCTTCCAGATTTGCAGCTTTCCTAGTCAACTCCTCAGGATATCTTTTCTCGCCTTTGACTTCTCTACTCGATCTAAGACTTTAATTCTCGATTCCTCTCCTTGTATTGGTGCTCCCTAGAATTCATGGACCTACAAACTTTGCACAAAAATCAACCCATTTAACGTGCAAACGCTTTAAAAATGAAAAATAATAAATTCTAAGGAGGAAAAAGGAAATATAATGAAATAACACTAAAAGTCTATCATATTAGTCAATTATTCACCTAAAATGATGTCTCATAAGGGCATAAAATTAGAAGAAAAAGGGAGACACCAGAGTCTCGTGACCAAAAAAGGGCGCAACAACGGGCGGAGCTTCGTTCCCAAATAGAACATTTTCTGCAATCGGAGGCCCGTCTGTTGCTTAAAGGAAAGCCCTTGCAGAAATTTGGAATTCGTCATGCAATAACTCTGGGCCCAAGACCAATTCCTTTATGAAGCAGGGGAAGGGGAGCTGGCCATGGGACATTATCAAGATTTATTTTTCAGACCGCTCTCTTAACCTTATCCATCGTGATTTAGCAGATGTAAGTTCATCTCTTTATTAATCTTGGGTTGGACATAACTGAAAAATGTCTCAAACCCTTACTGTTTGAAATATATTCGAGAAGAAATCCACAACGTTTTTTCGAATCAGTTCCAGGTTTTCAACCATTCTCCATCAGCTAGTTTAGCCTAAAAATATTATTATGAACACATCTGGCTTTGGTGATTGTCTGAAATTTTTCTGTTTTGTGATCGCCTTAGGTACAATTACATCTATCTCTCTGAGCTTAGTAAGTCTCGTTCTTGAGTCAAAACATTTCAAGTTTTTAGGTATAGAAAGCGTATATATCACAATAATTTTCTGAGTAAGGTATGTCTTAGTATTTTTTAGGATCTCAATATTGTTCTTAATATGAATTTTATTAATCAACATTCTTGTACATTCCCCAAAGATTAATAAGGGTCCGTATATAATGTTAATTTTATGAGGAAACCTAACTACTCCCCTTCCTACTAACCCTTCACAACCCAACCAATGTTGGAATACGAAGGATGAACATGTCTGGTCTGATAGCCAAATGCTTGTCGAAGAAGAATTGGTTTTTATTATCATTAAGCCTATTAGACGACATGAATATCAGAGTCGAATGATCGGATCCAACAACTAGAAGAAGGACCAACCACGAGTTAGGAAACCAAGCAACCCACTCACTAACTAAGACCCTATCCATAATTTGTTTAATCAAAGCATTTCCCTTGCGACGATTAGATCACGAGAATTTGTCTCCCTTATAAGGGACGTCCAAAAGTTTAAGGGAATCGATAAAATTATTAAAGATGGTCATATTAAGACTATTAGCACCTGACCCCGCTCCCCCAAATCCCAATTTATCGGAACCAAATCAGTAAAGATTAAAATCTTCAATCGCACTCTAAGGGGAGGGGGTCAATACACATATCTCTATAATTGATGGTAATCCTACACTATGCTTTACAATTCGTTAGATCTCTCTCACACTTAACTATAATGTCGTATGATCATCTAAGTGCAGTTAACTTTGTATATCATAATAGGGATGAAAATGGTTTGATTAACCGCGAAAATATCAAAAAACATAACTATAACCATTTATTATAAAAAACCATAACATAATGATTTTATCCATTAATTTTATAATTTTTAATCATTAAGTTTTGATTTTTTAAAACTATTTTACAGGTTTTAATCAATAACTAAATGATAACTTTATAAATATATTAAAATTTACTAAAATAAGATCACATATATTAAAAAAAAAATCTCTGATATATATACACCAAATTGTGTTACTTTAATAAAATTATATATCTTTATTTAGTTGGTTAAATATATTATTTATATTTTGATTTTAAAACTTTAATATATTTTTTAATTAGATTGCCCAATAAATATATATATATATATATATATATATATATATATATATATATATATATATATATATATATATATATATATGATAATAAATGGTTTTCGGTTAGTCAATTTTATTCTTATCTACAACCATAACTTAACGGTTTTACACTATTATAAATTATAACTTAATAGTTTTTAACCATAGTTATAATTGTCGGTTACACTATTATAAACTATAAGCTAATTATTTTAACTATGGTTATATAATCGGTTTGATTTCCATCGGTTTCAATTTTTAACCGGTAACCATTTTTAGGAATCCTTAGTTATAGGTATGCTTACCCCATACATATCTCGTTTAGTTGCAGCTAATACGACCCTTGCATCATGTGCAAATTAGAATATAAAGAAAATATATCGTGTAGATCGTACAAACATTTATCTGTACAGAGTATTGTGGCTGTAATGCAGTCACAATATCTTAAGTTCTCCTCCAGTTTATACAGAAGATAACTTAAATTGAGAAACAATGAAGTTCCTCGACTATTAAATGTTTATTTTTTCGTGGTACATTAATAGTTGTCAACTAAATCTACATAGCTGCTTTGAGTTCAGTAGGTGCAGTTATAAGACCATATCCAAATGGAAACAAAGGATCATAATTTAAATCACCAACGTTCATCGGAAGCTGATCAACTCTTTAAAACCAAGTACGTGAAAGCTTACCAGTAAAACCATAATCACCAAACAAAACATCCGCTACTCCTTGACCTTCAGTTCCTGGAAGCCAAGCACTTACTAATGCATCTATTATCCCCATATACGGTTCAATCACTAACGGCCTACCCGAAATTAAAACAACAACACATTTTACCATTTTACAAACGTTAATAATAGTTCTTAAACCCGTTTCAGGTATTGTTAAATCCATATTATCCCCATCATGTTCTGCATAAGGAAATTCACCCACGACTACTATCGCGTACGAGAAATTATTTGTTTTGATAAATTCTGTGTTAGGTTTTTCTTCGTAGACTGTTTTGGTGTCAGGAGTCACTACTACAGATCGGGGATTTACCCACGACAGCTTACCGACGACAAGTACAGTCGTCGGTAAACTTTTGTTATTTACCGACGACGTGCTCTTACCCACGAGAAACACTTCGCCGGTAATTTACCAACGACAGTTGTCGCGGGTAAACGACGAAACGCCGTCGTTATTAATTTTTTTTTTTCTGCTTGTTTTTGTCGTCGGTAAATTACCGACAGATTGCAAAGTCGTCGTTCAACTCTTGTTTTCAACGACGACACGTCTATTTTACCGACGACTTTACGTGTCGTCGGTAAATTTGACGTGCATATATGCGAACAGCCTGTATTTTTATCTCCATAAACCCCAAAAACCCCATTTTTTTCTCCCAATTTCTTCCAAAAACATCAACCAAACTCAATCAAATTTTTTGCAATACCTTCTCCAATTCATCTCTAAACATTTGCAAGCTTGTAATCAAGGTGGGGCATCATCAACACACAATTTCATCTACAAAGATTAGGTAAATTCTTGAATTTTTTTTTTTTTTTTTTTATGATCATATTTGGTGTAATTCTTGCAATATTATGGGTTTAGGCTTATTATTACATTATCAAGGTTAAGACTTCATAATCAATATCCAATTTCTTCCACCAATTCAAGGTATTTTCTTAAAATTTCAAACTTTTTAATTTTTTTTTTATGCATGAATTTTGAATTGTGTATTAGTTGATATATAAAGGTTATTATTTTGTATATTTTTTGATTGTCTTGTTATATATTGTGTATAAATCATGCATACATTCATTTATTTCATATATTATGTTTCATATATTTTTGTATTTGTGTGTTTATTTATGTGAAATTGTTTATACATTTATTGTGTTGTAATTTTATTTATATATTTATTGTGTTGTAATTTTATTTATTTATTTATTTATTTATTTGTGATGTAATTTTATTTATTTATTGGTTTGTATTTATATTCAAGCCATTGGGTTGTAATTTGTGTTATTTATATTCATTGTGTTGTAATTTTTTTTTCATTTTATCAATTGGGTTGTAATAATTATTCATTTTATTTTCATATGAATGTAGTTGTCTAGTTATCTAAAATTGTTGTAAAGAGATGGCTTCGGATAAGAGTTGGATGGATGCTACGGATTTATTCGATCCAAACTATCTTCTTGGGGTTTTGGGTTTTATCGCATATGCAAAACAACATTCGCAATATGGAGATCTTATTTATTGCCCGTGTAACTATTGTAAAAATAATCGTCGATTACCCTCTAATAAGGTTACGAACCACCTTTATAATCAAGGGATTATGAAGTCGTATCGGGTTTGGATAAAACACGGTGAGCAGCCGGTCATTCCCCAAGAAAACCCTATTCCGAATATAGTTAATGAAATTGCCGAGGTTTATGACGATGTGAGACACAGTTACGATATTGGCGGTCATCAGGGTGACACCGAGATGAGAGACGCAGAAATTCCAAGTAGTTTCGAAAAACTGTTTAACGAATTGGAGACAGAATTATATCCGGGTTGTGATGCGATGAGTTCATTGAACTTCATTGCCAAGCTTCTTCACGTAAAAGTTAAGAACAAGTGGACTAACACGTCATTCACCGAGCTATTGGAGTTGATTGGTCGTATTTTGCCCAAACCTCACACTTTGCCCGATTCGTATGATTCATGCAACAAGAAGTTGAAAAGCTTGGGTATGGGGTATATTACCATCGATGTTTGTTTAAACGATTGTGCCATATTTTATAAAGAGTATAAAGACCTCGATAAGTGTCCAGTTTGTAGCGAGTCTAGATGGGACCCGAAGAAGGGTATCAAAGTACCACATAAGAAGCTCCGCTATTTTCCGATTGCTCCCAGGTTACAGCGACTATACGCTTCAAAGCACACCGCTGAAGACATGATTTGGCACCATACCGGTAAGAGTGCCGATCCGGATGTGTTGCGTCATCCTGTTGATGGTGATAGTTGGAAGAGATTTGCATCGCTACACCCTGAGTTTGCTAGCGAACCTCGTAATGTATTTTTGGGTCTCGGTATCGACGGGTTTTGTCCTTTCTCTATGCAAAACAACTCGTATAGCATGTGGCCTGTTATATTAACCGTCTATAACTTGCCACCGTGGGTATGCATGAAGGAAACCACTTTTCAGCTTTGTTTGTTGATTCCGGGTCCTCGTTCGCCCGGTAAGGACATGGATGTTTATCTCCGCCCTATGATAGATGAGTTGGACGAGTTGTGGAGTAAAGGGATCCTTACGTATGATGCCCATACAAAACAAGAGTTTACTATGAAGGTTTGTCTGTTGTCCACCACCAATGATTTCCCTGCTCGGTCATACACTTCAGGATGGTCGGGTCAAGGTTACATGGCTTGCCCGGAATGCATGGATTCCACACCGTCATTAGGTGTGACAAAAGGTGTGGTTTACTTTGACCATAGACGTTGGTTACCCTTCGGACACCGGTTTAGATCAGATAATGTTTCGTACCCGAAAACCAATTTTAATAAGCGACCGAAGAAAATTAGTCCAGCTAGTATTCAGACACAGTTAGATGGTCTTCCCATTGTGTTTCCCGGCAAACACAAGGATTTTGGAGGCAAGGTGACGAAGACTACAGGTCCTCGCCAGACGAATTGGAAGAAAAAGAGTATTTTCTATCGTTTACCTTATTGGTCCGCAAATTTGTTGAAGCATAACATTGATGTCATGCACTGCGAGAAAAACGTGTGTGATGCTCTTCTCGGTACAGTTATAGCAGTCGATGGGAAACCAAACAAAGATAACGTTAAGTCGCGGGAGGATCTTAAGAAAATGAAATTCAGGAAAGAATTGTGGTTGGCAACAGTAGGAAATAAAACGATTCTAAAACGTGGAAAGTATACGTTGTCAGCGGAGAAGAGGAAGTTGTTTCTTGAGTGGTTACAGGTACAGAGGTTTCCCGATGGATTCGCGTCTAGTATGAGGAATAACGTTCACGCCGATACGGGGAAGATCATTGGAATGAAATCTCATGATTGTCATGTTATGATGCAGTACCTTTTTATTTGTTGTCTCCCTGGGCTTCTAGATGATAAATCGATTAGCGACGCAATTATTGGGTTAGTTAACGTGTTTAGAGTCGTTTGTAACAAGAATTTGAGTAGGAAGAAGTTGGTGGAGGGCAAGGCGAAAGTGGTTGAAGTGATGTGCAAGTTAGAAATGATCTTACCTCCCGCGTTTTTTGATATCATGATCCACTTAGTGATTCACTTATACGATGAAGCGTTGTTAGGGGGCCCGGTTCAAATGCGGTGGATGTACCCGTTTGAAAGGTATTTGAAGAAGTTGAAAGAGTATATTCGAAACCCGGCTAGGCCTGAGGGTTCCATAGCCGAGGGTTACGTGGCGGAAGAGACGTTGACTTTCATATCACGGTATCTTAGTGAAGAAAAAACAAAGTTCAACGATCCAGGTAGATACAACGAACAACTGCCAGAACCAAAAGAGCTATCCGTTTTCAATTCTCAGTGTACTCCGATTGGCAAGAAAGAGTCAGGTGCTTTACCAGCTCTTCAGAAGGAGCACGTTACTTGGTATATTTTGAATAACTGCGACGAACTCGAACCATATAGGACGTAAGTAACGTTTACTTATATATTAATATATTTATATATATATATTTATATATTTATGTACTTATATATATTTATATATTTATATATATATATATATTTATATACTTATATATATATATATATATATATATTTATATATTTATATATTTATATATATATATAAATATATGAGAAAATTACCCAAGGGGTCTTGAAGACACCACCTCAAGACCCAACAACACCGGGTAAATTACCTCTTCTTACTAAAGGCCCCATCAAAAAATTAACACTACAATTCAAAATTCCAATTACTATCCTACCCCTTTTTGTTTTTCCCCCTATATATACCCCTAAACACTCATTTCTCTCTCCTCTCTCCTAAATCACACGTAGCTTTCTCAAAGCTTTTTGTCTTCCTTTTTAGTTGATAGGGATGGTAGATCTGGTCGCCTGAGCTGAGAGGTCCGTTCATGGAGCCAATCACGCCGCCGTTCCGTGAAGAAGCTTCGTCACCGCTGTTCCGTGAAGAAGCTGCGCCGCCTCCGTTCCGTTCATGGAGCCAAGCTTCTTCGGGTCTGCTTTGTTCGATGGTAGTGTTTGAACGATCTTAGTTTATATGGAGGAGCTCCACCACTCTTCTCCTTCGAAGCTTCGAGATTCCGTTCGTGAGAAGACAGCGGCTGTCCAAAACGCCATGGATCTGCTGCCGGAGCTCACGCCATGGATCCGTTCGATGCTGGCTGCTGGAGTTACACTTTTCCAAAAGCTTGCTTTGTAAGCCATCTAACTTAATGAACTGAAAAGGTAGCATAATATAATAAAAATGCTCAGAGTGCACTATGCCATTAATTAAAATTTTACATACATTTATATATAGCATTATAGAGATAGAATTCGTCAAGTTTCATTATAGAGAAGGTGAGCAGTACTTTTTTTCTTTGACTTTAACTGCTGCAATTAATATTGTTTTTAATAGTTTATAATATTTATTCTTTTTTTTTCAGCTTTCATTATTTGCAAGATGCTTAGGTCTCGCTCTTTGACTTTTCTTCAGGAAGGAGATGATCGGTGTTGATTCTTGCTCAGCAAATCATTTTCTAATTCTTTTTTTTTATTGTGAATTTCTTTTGTGATTTTTTTTGTCGTGAGGATCTGCCAATTATAGAAAAAAACGTTTCTTTAGTGATTTTTTTGGGGAATTGTTTGTCAATTTTTTTTGGATATCTTTTTTGAATTTTATTTAGATGTAATAGTATGACTCGGTTATTAATTGTTATCAAATGATTGAATCATGAATACTGGGTTTTTTAGGTGTTTCAATGATTGAATCAAGAAAATTATTTAAACTCAATAACTTTTCTCTTAATGCTTAGCAATTTTACTGAGTATACGAGCATGCTCAGTAAAGTTACTGAGCAAACGAGCATGCTTAGTATATTTACTCAATAAAAAAATTCGAATAATCAGCAAATTTTTCTAATACTCAGTACTTTTTTCACGCTCAGTACTTTATGCTCATTACTTTTCCATGCTCAGTACTTTATGCTCAGTACTTTTTCCATGCTCAGTACTTTATGCTCAGTACTTTATGCTCAGTACTTTCTCCATGCTCAGTACTTTTTCCGGCGATGGTCGGTGGTGGTCGGCGGTGGTCGGAGCTGGAATTATTAATAGTTAATGACAGAGGAGAGAGAAAAATTAATAAAGGAGGAGAGAGAGTAATGGTAATGGAGGAGAGAGTAATGGTAATGGAGGAGAGAGAATAATCTATTTTTTTTTGTCTTATATACACTATAAGGGTAGTAAAGGTATTTGTCAATTTTGAGGCCTCTAAGTAGAACAGAGAATCCACTTGGTTCCTATATGGCTCTAAGATGGTCCCCAAGACCCCTTGGGTAATTCACCCTAAATATATATAAATATATATATTTATATACTTATATATAAATATATATATTTATATACTTATATATATATATTTATATATTTATATATATATATATATTTATATACTTATATATATATATATATATATATATATATATATATATATATATATATATATATATATATATATATATATATATTTATATACTTATATATATATTTATATATTTATATATATATATATATTTATATACTTATATATATATTTATATATTTATATACTTATATATATATTTATATACTTATATATTTATATACTTATATATTTATATATATAAATATATATTTATATATACATTTATACATTTATATTAACTTATTTATATTCATTTGTGATTTTAGTGAACACAAGTCCACACTTACGGGAACGGATGATGAAATAGAGATTATGCATCGTCAAAGGTTTAATAGTTGGTTTTTGGATAAGGTATGTACTTTAGACGTTGGTTTAAACATACCATCGTCAAAGATCTTAATTAGTATTATTTATGTATGACAGGTTCACGGGATGAAAGAGGCAGGTAATGCATTAGCTACCACTGAGATGGTATCCTTGGCTAGCATGTATTTCGGTGCGGTGGATAGATATGATTCATGTGTCGTGAATGGTGTCAAGTGGGTAACTAAGGGTAAAGGAGAAAAAAGAGTGACGCAGGATTACGGAGTTTGTACCACGTACGAAGATCGTCCATGTTATGGAGAATTAGTGAAAATATTGGAGGTTCATTACACTAAAGGGTGTTCAGTTGTCTTATTCGTTTGTAAGTGGTACAAAATGGCTGGATCGAGGACAAAACATGGGGTAACCTTTATTAACACGACAAACTTTGAGTGGGAAGACGAACCATACATTTTAGCATCGCAAGCCAAGAAAGTATTCTACATTGACGAGATTAGTGCGAAGAAATCAATGAAAGGTTGGAAAGCCGTTTGGGAAATAAATGATCGTCATGGATGGAATCCCGAGTTATGGGGTTCGGAATCACTACCTACTAACAACGAGAGCATTACTATTCCATTGGGTAACAGTGAGACGGTTTCCGAACCGGAGAACTTGGCAACTACTGAGGAGATCGAGATTGACCTAGCTCATTTTCGTATTGAGATGGCTTTTGAAATGGTTATTGATGAAAACCAGGAAATAGAAGATGACACGTGGGACGAATATGGTGATGAAGAACAACAAATAGAGGTTAATAGCGATGATGAACCTATAGATATTAGTGGATATGAAACAGATTAGGGTATTTTGTATTTATTTATTAGTCTTAGAATATTTTGATCATGAATGTTGACTAAACACCTCGAACACTAACATTTGACCATAACTGTTGACTAAACACCTCGAACACTAATATTTGACTCTAATAGTTGACTAAACACCTCGAACACTAACATTTGACTCTAATAGTTGACTAAACACCTCGAACACTAACATTTGACTCTAATAGTTGACTAAACACCTCGAACACTAACATTTGACCATAACTGTTGACTAAACACCTCGAACACTAACATTTGACTCTAATAGTTACTAAACACCTCGAACACTAACATTTGACTCTAATAGTTGACTAAACACCTCGAACACTAACATTTGACCATAACTGTTGACTAAACACCTCGAACACTAACATTTGACTCTAATAGTTGACTAAACACCTCGAACACTAACATTTGACCATAACTGTTGACTAAACACCTCGAACACTAACATTTGACCATAACTGTTGACTAAACACCTCGAACATTAACATTTGACTCTAATAGTTGACTAAACACCTCGAACACTAACATTTGACCATAACTGTTGACTAAACACCTCGAACACTAACATTTGACTCTAATAGTTGACTAAACACCTCGAACACTAACATTTGACTCTAATAGTTGACTAAACACCTCGAACACTAACATTTGACCATAACTGTTGACTAAACACCTCGAACACTAACATTTGACTCTAATAGTTGACTAAACACCTCGAACACTAACATTTGACCATAACTGTTGACTAAACACCTCGAACACTAACATTTGACTCTAATAGTTGACTAAACACCTCGAACACTAACATTTGACCATAACTGTTGACTAAACACCTCGAACACTAACATTTGACTCTAATAGTTGACTAAACACCTCGAACACTAACATTTGACCATAACTGTTGACTAAACACCTCGAACATTAATTTGTGTGTGTATATCTTAATCCCAACAGAATAAAAAAAGAAAAGGAACCAGGAAAAAAATAAAATACTAAACTAAAAAAAAATATATATATATACCGACGACCTTAAAGATTTACCGACAACCTTATTGACATGAACGTCGTCGGTAAATGTTTACCGACAACATTCTAGTCAAGCAGGTTGTCAGTAAACGTTTACCGACAATATTTAAAACACAAGTCGTCGGTAAACAGGATTCCAAAATTTATTGGCCAAAAGTGGGCGGTTCTTTTTTCCCGCCCAATAGTTTACCGACGACTTGCGAAAAGTCGTCAGTAAACAGGACACGCAACAGTCATGCGTACAACTGTTTGACGCGTGGCCTTTTTAACGACGAATAGGCCAGGTTTACCGACGACTTGCGTGTCGTCGGTAAACATCTATTCTATTAAACCCTACCGAGCTCATTTCTGAAACACCAAAGCTTCAAAACTCTCTCTAGAAATTCGATTCCGAGCAACAAGGAGCTATTCCGAGGCATCCCCACACGCAAACAACATCAAATGTAAGTGATTCCATGCCTAATCTTAATCATTTCTTCAATTTTTTTTCTTTTTTCTAAATCAATCCTAACTTTTTTTTCGTTTTTATTTTTCCTCTACTCTTGCTTGGCATGGGATGCTGGATATATTCAACAACATCTTCACGTATCAGGTACCACAAATCCGAAACAAATCCTATATTTTTTTTAATTTTCGAATTGATTTTTTTTTTTTTTGATATTGTATTGAATTTCTTGTTAATTCCGAGAATCCTAGATGTATTGTAGATTCTGAATATGTGTTTTGTTGTTAAATAAACCATGTAACATGTTTTTTTTGTTAATTTTTAGAAAAATTAGGGTTTTGTTAATTTTTTGTTAATTTTGCTTGATATTTGTTACATTGTGTTAGTTAATTTGTTGATTTTGGATGTATTTAATGTATGTTATGGAATTATGAAAACTATAGGGACTAAAATGCAATTTAGGGACTAAAATAACATTTAGGGACTAAAATGCAATTTTAAAAAATTTACATTTTTTAACAAATTAGGGTATTTTAGTCAAATATGAAAACTATATGGACTAAAAATGCAATTTAGGGACTAAAATGCAATTTAGGGACTAAAATAACATTTAGGGACTAAAATGCAATTTTAAAAAATTTACGAGGACTAAAACGCAATTTCTAATATACATTTTAAAAACTATGAAAAATAAATATTTTTTAAAATTTATATGGGTGTTTTTGTAATTTTTAATTAAAAAAGGTCTAAAAATGCAATTTATAGTAAAAATTTTATTTATTAATTTTATTTAAATTATAGATGGCCGATGTGATGCCTACCTACCACCGAGGTGACGGGAACGGAGAAGATCCGAACCCGAATCAACCCCCAAACCTCAATGACTGTCACCAGCCACCCGGTAATATAAATTAATTTATAATACTCAATTAATATAAGTTAGTAATGTATTTAATATAATTTTATTAAACAGTTAAGCGAAAGAGGAGACCCCGAAATGTCTCCACTCTCAAAACCGCCAATGATGCTAAGGAGAAGCTAGGCGGGCCCCTCCCGGTCGACTTCTGTATCCTTGACGACACGTGGAACCCAGTCGGAGAATATGGGAAACACGTGGCCCAAGTGGTGGGTCTCGCGGTTCGAGAATCGGTCCCTCCCTACTACCCCTCGTGGAGTGCCGTTCCACCCAACCGGAAGAAAGTGATCCTCGAAAAACTCGAGGAGTTCTTCAACCTCGAGGAGTGGAGGGCCCGCAAAGACTGGAACTTAATTAGCGGGAAGCTATCCCAGTCTCAGTCCGCTGCTTACAGACGGTGGAAGTATGACTTGACTGCCGATTATGCCGAATCGGGTGAGTGTCCACCTGACGTGCTTCCCGAGGATTGGGAGCTAACCCTGAAGATGTTGAATGACCCGCAAAAGAAGGTAAAATTTTAATTTAATTATTTAATTATTAAATTATTGTTTATTTATTTTTTTAAGTTGAATTGTAACAGGCCCAGTCAGCGATTAATAAGAAGAATCGGCAGAACCAGAAGAAGCCGAACAAGTCTGGTTCTCGGAACCAAACCCAGACCCGCCACGAGATTATGGAGGTATAATTTGTTAAAGTAAAAATAAATTTTATTAGTTATTTAATTTAATTTTTTAATAATTATATTTTTTTATAAGGTAAGCTGAAGATTAATACGCAGGAGCCCCTGAGCTATATAGACGAGCAGACCCAAGAGGAGGTCCCACTTCCACAGATGGGCGGATACTTCGAGTACTTGGGCTATGATGGGGCGAAGGGCAAATGGGTCGATGATAGATGGGAGCAGGCTAGTGTAAGTTTTTATTTAACTTTAAATTTATTTCTTTGTTAGTTTTATTAATTATTTATTTTAAATTGTTTTATTAATTATTTATTTTAAATTTTATTACAGGGAGTTTATCGCGAGAAGCTTAAGGAGCGGGTTATCGAGACAGGGACACAATCGGCTGAGGATGTTCCAGTGGAGGAGCAGATAGGAGCGTTGAAGGAGACGGTTCAGGAGGTGATGAAACCGCCTAAGAGTAGACACTGGATCCCTTCGATCGGACCTTGCTTCAAGAAGAAGAAGGACCCGAAGCCGCCTGTATCGGAGAAGATCGCGAAAAAGAACGCGAGAAAGTTACAGCGGATATTCGACGGGATGAACGAGGTCCGCGCAGTCCAGGGATTACCTCCTATGCCGGATGAAGATGCTCCACCGAGCTCCTCTAGGTCCGATGATTTTTTCACGAAGTTGCTCAGCGGCCTCAATGAATCTCGTGAAAAGAATGGTCTCGATCCGCTCTCCGATGAAGAAGAAGATGAAGATAGTGATGATTGATTTTTATTTGATTGTGTTTAAGACTTTTATTTTATTTAAGTTTATATTTTATGACTTTTATGTAATATTTTGACTTTTAACCCCGGGGTTTGACTTTATTGCCCGGGGTTTGACTACCCGGGTTTATTTATCTTTTTATGAATATAATGCATGATTTCTATTTATATTCATGATTTCACAAAATATTAATTTATAAAAGAAAAACGAAAAACTAATTTAAATTTTAAAAAAAAAAAAAAAATTAAAAAAAAAATTAAAAAAAAATAACGACGACATTCATTGTATGAATGTCGTCGGTAAAGATAAAAAAAAATCAACGACGACATTCATGTAAGGAATGTCGTCGTTAAATATTAAAAAAAAACAAAAATTCAATTTACCGACGACATTCATAAAAACAAATGTGTCGGTAAATTATTAAAATTCAAAAAATAAACAATTTAATTATCACGATACCGACGACGAGGTTGTCGGTAAATTCTTTAGTTACCGACAAACTAAAATATTGTAAGGTGTCGGTAAAATGTTGTTATTTGCCGACGACAGGTAGGTACGTTGTCGGTAAATTGTGGTTTACCGACGACATGACTTTCGTCGGTAAATTGTTCCGACGAGAAGCCATTTCCGTTGTCGGCAACCATGATTTTACCGACAAACTTCTAGGGACGACAGGTTACCGACGAGTGGTCGTCGGTAAACCTGTTTACCGACGAATACGGGAATTTTACCGACGACAGCTGTCGTCGGTAAATACCCGACCTGCTGTAGTGAGTTACCATGTTTTTTACCGCTTGATTCCCTATGTTATTAGCATGAATTCCCGTAACAAGTATCTTTTTAGCTATTTTCGGAAGTGGTAGTATTTGCTTGTTCTTGAGAAGTACGAGGGATTTACGCACAGCTTCTCTCGCTAATTCTCTGTGTTCCTGAAAAAAATTATATTTAAAAAAATGATATAATTTGACTATATATATATTTCCAAAGCTGGCTTCCCAATTCATTTACTAATGAAGCATCAGCGAATGGGTTTTCGAACAAGCCCATTATAAACTTGACACGTAATATTCTCCTCACGGCATCATCGATTCTACTTATAGGGATAGCGTTTTTCTTGACTAATAAAGTCAACTCATCGATAAATTCAGTAAATCTTATCGGAAGCATAATCTGGACCAGGAACAGGAAATTATCTTTTAGCTAATATTTTTCGGTTAAAAAATTTGGATTTTACGTTTCTCACTAACCATGTCAATACCCGCTAGTATTCCGGTCTGAACGGAATACATATAATTTGCACGTTCGGGATCGGTGATCTTATCGATACCTGCTGAATCTGATATCACAAAGCCCTGGTATATATACATACATCATTAAAATATGATCAAACTATATGGGTATATAAAAACAAAAGAAAATATTTACTTTGAATTTGAGTTTATTTTTTAGGTAGCCAGTGATAAGCTCATGGTTAGCATGCATTTTTACCCCATACGGATGTAACTCCTTTACTTATGGAGTCAAAATAAGCAGGTAAATGAATGCTGAGTAATACATTGAAATCGATTATAGTGTTGTTTTGATCAATACCATTGGTTGTACCACCATCTCCTACAAAGTGCTTTGCACATGATGCTACTTTTGTCCTTTTTAATAGTAGTTGTTGATATGTATTAGTTACATTTAAAAAATGGTTTCGTTAAAAAGAAGATGGAATAAATGTATATTACCTTCCATTTACATAAGGGAAATTCTTTATGTAGTTATCAGGTATATCTCCTTGTAAACCAGGTATAATTTCAGTCATAGCTTGAACTATATTATGATCTTCGCTATAACTCTCGTAACAACGGCCCCACCTAGGATCTCTACAAACCTGTTGTAATAATATAGTAAGTAAACTTATGTTGTTTGATTATGATAAATGATAATTTACCGCTATACATGGTGCAAAAGTATATTGAATTCCTGTAGCTCTTAACTCAAGAGCAGTTGCAGCTCCTATTCTTTTCACTAGTTCAGGATCCCTAATTTTAATAAATTACAAGTTTATATTACCTTAAATATATAATTTTAAACCAAGGGAGGAACATGTGTTTGTACCTTGTGGCACCAAGGCCTATATTGTGTGGAAATACTGTAGCATTATAGACAGTATTATGGCCATGAATAGCATCAATTCCGTAAATAAATGGAATTCCAAGACGAGTTGAAACAGCACCTTCTTGAAACTCATTAAACATATTTATCCAAGTCTCAGCAGAAGCTTTTGGAGCTGGGACACTTCCCCCACCACTAAATACACTCCCTGAAACATTTTTTTATTAAAGATAATTTATGTCTATTTTACTCTTTAGTCCCTACTAATAAACAATCACGGAACCAGGTTAGTTGTACCATCTAATCCTGTTTTATTCAAAATAACAGAATATTACCATGTATTTTAAAAACTAGCACATCGCCCCAATGTTATTCCAGAAACGTTGCATCATTGATATGCATTATTTTTTCGAAGTTCAGATTGTCTAGTTATTTTTTCCCGACAAAAATTATATATTAAAGAAATACTTGAGCCTGTGAGACTGCATCTCGCTGTAATTTTCTTTTTATATATTTAGAAACTCAGGGGTATATTCGACTATTTCAAGACAACGACTAAAAATATTTGATTCTTCAAACTTTGTCAAACAGTGGATTTATCGTTGGTGTTGTTATTTATGAATTTCTAATTCGGTTTCTTCATTAACAAATTATAATTGAACTACTATTTTTTTTTTTTTTTTTTTTTTTTTTGCATACATGAGAGGCTATAAAAGCCGATAAAACAATGGATTACATATTGAACAAACGTTCTTATTGCCTAAACTAGGACAACTCTAGCAGTTGCGTAACCACTTCTGTCTCTTGTAATCAATTTCCAAAGATAGTCTGGTGGATCATTAAATATCACGGTTGACTAACCATTTTCGCACCTTCCTTTGCTAGCTTATCAGCACAAAGATTTGCTTCACGGAAGACATGATTAAGTTCGAAATTCGGAAACTTACTTAGCAAGGAGGAACATTCTTTAATAATTGAAACATAGCGACTACCTAAACTCCCACCGCCCTTCACTAGCGCGTGGAGTTTCCCCGAGCCCATCTCAAAGTGAGTAGAGCTCCCACCGCCCTTCACTAGCGCGTGGAGCTCCTCCGAATCTGTTTCAACTATTAACTCAGTAAAGCCATTGTTACAAGCCCATCTAAGACCAAAATGTAGTGCTAGCAATTCCGAAATGAAAGGTGATACAAATAAACAAGTACCCAAAAAACCGGAAATACATGTACCATGCTTATCTCTTATTATACCACCAATGCCAGCCAACTTTTTTGCATTATCAAAGCTTCCATCTATATTTAACTTTAGACCCGTGGTAGGCTTCGTCCATTTGACCATTACATTGCTGGCCAATTTGATCAATCCACCGTCAATCGATTTACCCCAAGCTGAAATAAAGCTAGTAGCTAATGCGAATATATCTCTTTTAAGTTCCGACACGTGAGGTATCGTAGCCTCCTCATTGAATACAAACGAGTTCCTTTTAGTCCAAATAATCCAAAGTGCAGCCACATAAACGTAAGGCCACTCTAGTCCGTTGATTTTTGCCTTGGATCGAAGATGTCCATCAACCCAAATTTTAACCTCTCTCGAATCATCTACTGCAGAAAATTCAGCAGCAGAAATGTTATTATGTTGCTGTAGAAGATCAGTAGCAGGTTCGCTACTTTGTTGCTGCAGAAAAACAGCAGTTGTTTCCCTTGCTGCTCTAGGTCCTGTCCTCCCGCGAACGTGACTCTCCAGCTGCACATTCCTGTCCTCATTTGCTGTCCTCGGTAGTGTATCACGGCTGGACAACCAGCGGATATTTTGCTGCTGCAGCACTTCCATATCTGAGCTTTTCAGCGCCTGCAGCTCTTCCTCCAATCCCGCGGCAGGTTCCAGCTCCCTCCAGTCCATCAAGTCCCTGTCTCCAGATCCATAGACCGAATTAGCAGCAGCTCTTCCAAGCTTTGAAGCACCTGAAACAACACCTAATAAGTCCCAAA
This sequence comes from Nemophila menziesii, assembly GCA_029959085.1. Lineage (NCBI taxonomy): Eukaryota > Viridiplantae > Streptophyta > Magnoliopsida > Boraginales > Hydrophyllaceae > Nemophila > Nemophila menziesii. The sequence goes on along the minus strand of JARWIR010000017.1, from coordinate 6,200,948 downwards.
CTAGTGCAGCAATTTTACATTTCAAGAAAACATGAATTAAATCTTCCCTTTCGGCACCACAAATTACACACGCTCTTGATTCAATGATATTCCGTTTGTATAAATTTTCCATTGTAGAGATTCGATTCAAAACGACTTTCCATAAGAACACCCGTATCTTTTGGGAACATTTTAGTTTCCATATCAATTCCCATTTGAAAGATACATCCTCTTCTTCTCCAAACAAGCTCATAAAAGCCGACTTTACGGAGAAAGAGCCTGAGTTTTCCCACTTCCATTTTATGATCGGCCCTTCTTCATCATTATGAATAATAAACCCATCCCGGAAAGCATCCACACCCGCTAGAATTGCCTTACAAATATTAGATTCGTTCCCATTACGGATTCGATTCAATATTCCATTTCTGAAATATTTGTTTTTAAATACATTAACCCACGCTACCGACTGTTCATCTTGGAGAATCTTCCAACCCAACTTGGCAAGCAAGGCTAGATTATAACTCTCGGAGCTTCTTATTCCTAAACCACCATTCGCTTTAGTTTTACACACTTGATTCCACGCTACCCAATGTATCTTCCTTTCTGAACCCGACGAACCCCAGATAAAATCCCTAATAACTCTATCAATATCCTTGCATACATATTTCGGTAATTTCAGCACTTGCATCTGATAGACGGGCATTGCATTAAGAACCGATTGCGCTAATGTGACACGACCAGCCAGAGATAGCGTTTTTGTCTTCCATGTTGCTAGTCTGCATCTCATCTTCTCCACAATGCTTTTATAGAATCCTTTAGGTAATCTACCCAAGAGAATAGGAACTCCAAGATAGGTACCAAAGGAATTACTATGGCAAAAACCACTTGCTAGAGCTAAGTCTTTCTGTAATTGATCAGGTACATTTGAGGAGAAGTATATCAGGGATTTCTCAACACTAATTGTCTGCCCAGCTTCTTTACAAAATCTGTTCATCACTTCTTGTATGGTCTGTACCTGCAAAAAAGAGGCCTCACCAAACAATATTAGATCATCCGCGAAAAATAAATGTGATAACTTAGGGCCTTGACGACCAATCTGAATTTCTTTCCATTTCCCCACAACACAAAACTCTTGAATCAACAAGGACAGTCTCTCCATACATAAGACAAAGATATACGGAGAGAGTGGGTCCCCTTGACGGATTCCACGATGAGGAGAAAAAGGAGCTAGCGGTTCACCATTCCAAAGTACACGCATTTCATTTTCTTTCATACTAGACATTATAATATTTATCCAGTCCTCCGGTAACCCAAAAAATTTCACCGTTTCCTCAATGAAACCCCATCTAATCTTGTCATACGCCTTTGCAAGATCAATTTTAACAGCCATGACACCATTCCTCCCTTTAAGGTGACGCATCTTATGATCCACTTCACGAACTAGCACCACATTGTCTACCGTTGATCGACCTGGTAAGAAACTACTTTGGCAAGGGCCAATAATGTTAGATAATATAGGCCTTAGTCTATTGACCATTGCCTTCATAAAAAATTTAACCGGAGAATTTATAAGACTAATAGGACGGAGTAAACGTACCCGGTTCGGGTCTGGTACTTTTGGGATAAGGTGTATAAGTGTATCATTCAGACCCGAGGGAATATGACCTGTTCTAACTGCATCTCGTACCATTTTACAAACTGATGGTCCCACTGAGCTCCAACACTTTTGATAAAAAGCTGCTGACATACCATCCGGCCCAGGGGCTTCAGTCGGATTCGACTGAAAGACTACTATGCGAATTTCTTCATCGGAAAAGGGTTGTGCAAGTTCACGTGTAATATTCTCTTCAAGTGGACCAACTGGCGGTAATGCACCTCCCTCCATTTGGTCCTCTGGTTCAGCATAAAGGGATTCGAAATACGAGCGAACCAAAAGCTTCAAGCCTTCCTCATCTTCAATCCAAACATCTAAGTCATTCAGCAATCTAGTATAATTCGCCTTTTTTTTCCGTATAGTCGCTGCAATTTGGTAGAACCGAGTGTTCCTATCTCCAGATTCGATCCATTTATCTCTCGATTTCTGGAAATACATCATTTCTTCTTGCGCAAGTACACTTTCATATTCCTTTGTTAGCCGAGAACCCATAAGTCTAAGAGAAGAATTATAAGAAACTTGTAATGACTTCTGAATTCCTCTAATTCGTGCACTAAGCTCTCTTTTCTTTCTGTTAAGATCCCCAAAGACTTCCATTTTCCACTTATTTATTTGGCATTGGATATCAGCTATTCCTTCCCCTAAACCCACGTTACCACCTATCCAATTCTTGTTTACGAAATCAATAAAACCATTATGAAGACACCAAGCTGCTTCAAATCTGAAACGGCGAGGGTTCTCCTTTAGTCTCTGGCTCGGACAAACTTGAATTAGGATTGGCATATGATCCGAATGGACCCTTGCCAGATGTATAACACGCGTATTAGGAAAATGAACCTGCCATTCTATATTACCATACGCCCTATCAAGGCGTTCCATAATTTTTTGTCCCGAATTCCAAGAGTCGCTCCAAGTATAGCGCGGTCCTTCAAATCCAAGATCAATTAATCCGCAACTTTGTCTCCACTCTTCGAATTTTTCCATTCTTCTCGATACACCTGTTACTCCACCTTTTTTATCTATTTCCAATCCCACTTGATTAAAATCCCCAGCGACTAACCAAGGTGATTTTATATTGTGAAAGGCATAGTGAAGTGCATCCCATAAGGTCTCTCGTTGTTTATAGTCCGGACTTGCATATATAGCTGAGAAAACCCACGAAATACACCCCGTTTGACTTATCTCAACATTAATAACCTGGCGACCCGCTGATAGAACCTTCACATTAATATTAGAATCGTTCCAAAGTAACCAAATTCCACCCCTGTAGCATTCGGAGTCCACTCTAATCGAATTGTCTCTTTGTAGCGAATTGATGACTTTGTTTGCCGTTACCCCGCTAATCCTTGGTTCGACTATCACTGAAAGCCACACATTATTACGTAACATCATATCTCTAAGAACCTGTCTAAATCTTGGTTTGGCCGCGCCGTAACAATTCCAAACTAAAATGTTGATGGGATTTTTTGAATTTTCCCATGTAATATCTGAAACATTTGCACAATTCATAAGGTTAAAAATAATAAATATACGAATACCTCAAGGCGCTACTAGGCGCGAGCTTCCATATCCATGTCCTCGCCGTCCCGTTGTTCTTCGTGTACCTGCTCGCTTGAAGCTGCTGGAGCTGTTTCTGGAATTTGGCTCGGCAGCCATGGCTGGTCGGAATCTTCTCCGCTGATCGTGATGTCCCACAAAGGGTCTGGTGGTTTACTCGCTGGAGCTAAGGTTGCGGAATTAATCATTGGGCCAGGCGAGTCCAGTAAGGCTTGATCGATGTCAAACGCTGGTCTGTGTTGAGGGGTGGGGGGGCCATCTTCAAAAGGAACAGTGTTTAAATTATTTGCACATAGGTCCCTGTCTTTGTTTATTCCATTTGTCACCTCCACCTCTATTAAATTATCCATTTTGTCCACTGTATCAACCCCAACTGAACTACTATTTATCTCATTTAAATTAGAACATTTTAAGCTACTGACTTTACTAGAATTCGCAACAGCCCGTGTCTGTTTCGCACTTTTTTTTGCCCCTTTCTTGCTCGCTACAACCGCTCCATTACGCTCCTCTATTTGACTAAAATCATTCACTTCCACTTCATCCACCAAGGATCTCCGTTGCTCAAAATTCGGGGATAAAATTACCCCATGGCCCTTTGTTGTTCCGGATTTTTTATTTCCCGAATTACCCCATGACACTCCTTTCCCTTTATTAGAATTTGATTTTGTACCTGAGCTTTGTCCCTTACTGAAAATACTATTTGCGTTAAAACGTACATCCACAGGAACTTCTTCCATTCGAAGCGCCTCGAATCTGTTCCCAAGACTATTGTTATAAAGGGGTTTTGCTGAATTGCTTCCGTTATTTTAACATTCCTTCTATTTCTACGGTTAACAGTCATCCATTCCCCGTACTTTTCTTTAACAACCGGCACTTCCGTGACATCATTTACTATAGGTTCTTTTCCTTTCGTAACATTATGATCCTCTTCCATCCTAGTAGCTATATTAGACGGACAATTTTCTCTTTTGTGTCCAAATTTACCACAATCGAAACAAATTAAGTGGAGGCCCTCGTATTCTACCTTGCATATGTCCATTCCAATTCTTACCTCCGGCTCAAGAGATTTTTTCAAATCCAATTCAATAGCTAGTCTCGCGAAATTACCTCTTAGTCTTCCTTTTGTCATTGGATCAATTTTGATGGTTCTACCCAGTTTGTCTCCAATTTTCCTCAAGATACGAGCTGTATAATTTTGCATACCAAGATTCGAGACCCTTACCCACGCAGTTGTCGTTGTTATGGAGTTCGAAGCCGCATTGAATTCCGGAGTCCATTCCCTAACAATTAGATAATGATCCAGTATCATCCAAGGACCTCCGGATATTGCAAAATCAAAATCATCTCTTTGTTCAAATTTTACCATGTAATAACCATGGCCCACATCAACGAGTTCAAAATGTCCTTTCGGAGTCCATATCTGTCTTAATTTTGATAGTAAGTATGTAAAACCAATTTCTCTACCTAAAAGCCTAACCACTGCCGTATTACGCCATAATCGAACCCCTTCCTGAATTTCTTCACGCGTTCTAAGAACAGTTGGAATCGAATCTAATGCTAAATTCTCATCATCGTCCTCTATTAATTCCTCTAGTTCATAAAAATCTTCCTCGCCCATTACATGCCTGGTCCTAATTTCCTCTTTATCTTCAATGATTGGAATGACTATGTTGTTACCAGTTACCGTGCCTTTCCAACCACTAAGATTATGTCTAATGAACGGAGTAGAATTAGTACCTTTAGAAGCATCATTGGTCATGTTTTTTGTCACGTTTCCAGGAGCTCCTGTGATCAAAACTGGATTCGGCAGAATTGTAGCAGTAGTCTCATCTGCAGTTTGAGATTCCAATGCTGCAGTGATAGTAGTTCCTTCAAGGATAGCTCTTGATCTTTTACCAGTTCTCCCTTCATTCACAGCCGCAGCAAGGGGTGGAAACTCTTCCATCTGCGCGTCTTTTGATACGGTTTCAGACGGCGGCGCAGCCACCATCATCGCCCCTTCCTCCATTGATTCATTTTCGTGATCAGTTTGGGCCTTGTCGCCGGCCAGAGATGCCGGCGCCGTGGCCATGTTTGTTTGCTGGTTTGTTATTTTGAAAAGCGTAAGATGCGGAGCAGAATTTTTCAAACGTTGTGTTTCTTTTTTACGTAACTACTATTTTCGATTATCATTGAAAAGAACTACTAATGCATATATAATTGTCCTAAGACGAATATAAGATACAGTTTATCTGAGGATGCATAGTAATAATAAAACTATATATACACGGAGATGATAATGCAGTGAAATTATTGGGGAAGAAAATACCTATAAAATATTTGTTGACGATTTCTTTAGAAGAATTCTGGCGATCAATCTGGGTCATCTGTCCAATTTTCTCTTCCAAAGTCATTCGATTCAACAAGTCTTCAATTCTAACTCTGACTGGTTGTTTTGGATCTTTGTATTTCATGTATTCAGCTACAGTTACTGTTACTAATAAACATGATAAAAGGGATAAAGTAAACAAGTTCGCTGCCATGGTGTCGGGTACGAAAGAAGAAGCTAAAATAGAGTGATGATCATATATAGTATATATAGAGTCACATACCGATAAATTCAAATATATGAACACGTCAGACAAAATGAGAAAAACAAAAAATTATACTTGGCACAATTCTTCCACTTAGCTGTCATTTGGCCCACTCCTAATATGAAATATTATATGTCAAATATATTATTATTTAATATATTATTACTATAATATATTAGACTAGTTTATTTCTATATTATATTTGTTTCTTATTTAGCATAGTTTTACTTTTTTTTCTCCATCAAGTAGTTAGTCCTATAAATAGGACATCATTCTATTGTATTAAAATATCAAATCAACTCATTTACAATGTAATCTCTAGTATTCTCTTGTTTTTTAGCCTTTATGGCGCTTCCATTATCAATATATTATTATTTTTTTCCTCTTTTCTCTCTTCCATTTATTTAGATATCTCACTTAATTTAAATATCTCACATGGTACAGAGGCACAATCCAAAGTGGTTTCCCGTTATTGTTTCGTTTACTTCCGCAAATCGTTAGACCATTCAGTGGTCTTATCTCGTTGGGTCATTCAGTGGTCTCGTCTCGTTAGTCCCTTCAGTGGTCTCGTCTCGTTAGGCCCTTAAGTGGTCTCGTCTCGTTAGGCCCTTCAGTGGTCTCGTCTCGTTAGGCCCTTCAGTGGTCTCGTCTCATTAGGCCCTTCAGTGTTCTCGTCTCTTTAGGCCCTTCAGTGGTCTCTTCTCTGTAGACCTTCCATGGTCTCATCTCGGTAATTCACTCATCAATCGGTTTTTGGTTCACAGTTCTGAGAGCTAGACTAATCACTCCACCTCGACACTACAACATCAACATTGTCACCACGCCAACTCCTCTATAATTCTTCTCCAACAACAACGCTCAAGATACGTCATCAACGATCTATATTTCAAACTCAAGTTACTCTCTCTCCGACCTTTTGGAGGGGGTGTTAAATATATGATTATTATAATATATTATTACCATAATATATTATTACCTTATTAGACCAGTTTATTTCTATATTATATTTGTTTCTTATTTAGCATAATTTTACATTTCTTATTCACCAAGTACTTAGTCCTATAAATAGGACCTCGTTCTATTGGATTAGATTATCAAAACTCATTTACAATATGGTCTCTAGTATTCTCTTATTCTTTAGCCTTTATGTCTCTTTCATTATCAATATATTATTTCTTTTTTCCTCTTTTCTCTCTTCCATTTATTTAAACATCTCACTTAATTTAAATATCTCACATTATAAATATTTTCTTTTATATTTATTATATACAAGTAATACAACTTATATATCTAACATATGAAAATTGAAAAGGAAAACTTGTTGGGGGTATCATAAGTTTTGTCTCTCAGGCACAATCTTCAAAGATAGCTGAGATATGAATATTTTCATCTTTCCGGCAACTAAATCACCACCAAACCATCTAATTTTTCAACGGGATAATTCTGTTTTTAGGTTTAAAAACACATATTTCTTCTAAGATTAGGCCAATAGGCCTCATTTACCATCTTTCTTCTAAATTTAGGCCACTACTAATTTTCTTCTCTAAAATACCCTTTTTTAATTTAAATATATTTCAATTTATTTAATTATTTATTTTCACCATAACGGCTGGACAGTCAACTTTGGCGAGTTTTTTTTAATTTCGGGGTGGGCACCGGTCAACTACGGCGGCCACGACGGTCAACTCTGACGAGTTTCTTCTTTTTAATTATCGAATAAAAATATAGTAAAAAAGAAGATGGAAAAAATGTATATTACCTTCCATTTACATAAGGGAAATTCTTTATGTAGTTATCAGGTATATCTCCTTGTAAACCAGGTATAATTTCAGTCATAGCTTGAACTATATTATGATCTTCGCTATAACTCTCGTAACAACGGTCCCACCTAGGATCTCTACACACCTGTTGTAATAATATAGTAAGTAAACTTATGTTGTTTGATTATGATAAATGATAATTTACCGCTATACATGGTGCAAAAGTATATTGAATTCATGTAGCTCTTAACTCAAGAGCAGTTGCAGCTCCTATTCTTTTCACTAGTTCAGGATCCTAATTTTAATAAATTACAAGTTTATATTACCTTTAATTTTAAACCAAGGGAGGAACATGTGTTTGTACCTTGTGGCACCAAGGCCTATATTGTGTGGAAATACTGTAGCATTATAGACAGTATTATGGCCATGAATAGCATCAATTCCCTAAATAAATGGAATTCCAAGACGAGTTGAAACAGAACTATAGTTGCATGTGCAAGTACAAAAGTGTACTTGTGCAAGTACAAAAGTGTAGTTGCAGGTACAAGTACAACTAATTGTGCAATTACAAAAGTGTAGTTGTGCAACTAGAAAACATGTGCAAGTACAAAAATGTAGTTGTACAACTACATTATTGTAGTTGTACGACTACAATATAGCTCTTGTACAATTACAAAAAAAATCTCCAAAGAAACACAAAATAACGAGAAATAAATGTCTAATATGATCGCGTTGAATAGAAAATTACATTTCATAACAATAACATTAATCAAAGATGTTGATCTCGGGAGTTTCTCCCGAAAGAGAGTTTATAGCTGTATTTATCTCGATAAGTCTTTTCGAGCTATCGAGGCCCCCACTATTCACAGGATTATTGTTGCATCAGTCTGGATCACATCCTGAATTGGCCGAGTAGTAGCAACTGAGCTAATTTATCTCGAAGTCCAATACAAACAATATATAAACAAAGTGTTAATTTCACTATAGGTCCCCAGCACAATTTTGAAATAATTTTAAAATTTCAAATATAAAAACTAGCGTGCGATAGGTAAACTACCAATTTATAGTTCCGTTGTATTGTAAAATTCATAGTTATCATTTTTTGATGACTTATTTTATGTGACGTTTTACTTTCGGGATATTCTTTATTATTCCACTTCTGGTGGTAAGGATTTTTTTCTTAACAATATTAAGTCTACTATGAAATCAAGAGTCGATTCCTCCATAACCTTAATCTCGTCTGGAGTTTGAGTAACCAAGATGTTAATTCTATATACATTAGAAGACATTGCATTGTCTCCCACAAACACACTCATAATCACTTCAAGGAATGGTTTTCAGCTAAGGAAAACAATATTTAAGTCACTCAATCATTTCCATTACCAAATCAATTTTTAGATAAAATGAAAATGGTCCATAAGCTTAAGAGAATGTGATTACATTCTCTCCAGGGAATAATTTTTAATCAGGAGATACAACCTTAACCCATTTGTTTTGTCATCCCCATGTCGATTTATTTAGATAATAAAAACAAGTTTTATTCACTTCTGGAATATATGTACATCCACATCGAAGAATGAAACGTTATAGTTTACAAGAAAATATATTTTTTAAATCATAATATTGAAAAAAAAACTCTACTTGCGATATTACTACTTCAGGAGTATTTTCATGACATTAAATTTGTAAAAGGTCTTAACAAATCTTTTTTTCAAAAAACTTCTATTTAATAATATTTACTTCAGGAGAATAATTATATAACTTTTAATATTAGAAAGATGTGAACATATCTCATTTTTCCTTTGTATTCTCATTAAATAATTAACCTCGTCTTCTTTCAATTTGCTTAAATTTTGTTTATTTTACACGATGAATCTTGTTGTCATCATGATGTCTCCTCATTTGTGATAGATTTATATTAAGATGAGACATAATTTTTAGTGATTTAGAAGTCATAATAGTCGATTTTCTTGAGAAATAGTGCACTTTCCTATTTTGAGTCTTGCTTTAGTAAAATAATATTTTTAGAGCATATTGGGTTTAATTATTTATTTAGTGTGAAGCTTTAAAGATAATTATGGAGATTAATTAGATTCCAAGTCAAAGACTACAAGATATGGAAAGAGATAAGCATGGTAATTGGAGATAAGGAAAGAAAAAATAAAAACATGGAAAAAGAAAAGCTGTCTTAATCCTGAATTTCTGCACCTAAGACCACAAATCAGCTTATATCTCAAAAACGGTGTGGAATTTGGAGAAAAGCTCAAGAGCAAAGTTGAAGATCTTTCCGAGACGATGAATTTGGTATACTTATACGCGTCAAACGGATGATTACTGAATCTGTTAGGACCAAAAGAAAAACGGGCCTGATTTTATGTTTTTGTTGGAATAAATCAAAAACAAAAAAGCATAAAATAAAATAATAAAGTGGAATAAAGAAAAATAAATTAGAATTTGTACCATCTCCATTTAATCGAATTAGTGGAGAAATAAGTTATGGGTTATGAAGAAATAAATTATAGGTTTCAATATTAAATTAGAATAGTAGTGGGCATATGACAACTTATTATGTGAGTTATATGTCTTTTAATATTCTAGAGTTTTTATATAAATAGAGAGACATGAAAATGAAAGTGTAACACAAAAAATAGAAAACCAAATATCAATATATCATTTTCATTATTTCTCTCCAAAAAATCTTATTTCTTTTCTTCAAATTGGTATCAAGAGCAAGGTAAAAAATGTCCAACAATCTTGCTTCTCTCGTACCTCGTTTCAATGGCGAAAAGTTTGAATATTGGAGTCATCTCATGAAATTATGTCTTGAATCTCAAGACCTTTGGAGTGTTGTTGAAGATGGTGTAGATATACCAGAAGATGAGTCACAATTAAACGAAGGACAAAAAATAATTCTAAAAGGTGAGAAGAAAAAAGATCGAAAAGCTCTTTTTCAAATATATCAAACCATCGAAATTACAATTTTCGAAAGATTAACCAAGGCGGATAATTCCATGGAAGCATGGGAGATTTTTCAAACAACTTATGCCGGAAAAGATCAAGTAAAAAGAGTTCGCTTGCAATCTTTACGATCCGAATTCAAAAAGTTAGAGATGAAAGAAACTGAAAAAATTGGTGATTATTTTTCCAAGAGTTACAACTCTTGTTAATCAAATGGCTACAAATGAAGAAATCATGGAAATTCAACAGGTTGTTGAAAAAGTCTTGCGTAGCCTACCGATGAAATTTGATCATGTAGTTGTGGCTATTGAAGAGTCACAAGATATTTCGGCCATGGAACTGGAAACCTTACAAGGAAGATTGGAAGCACATGAAGCCAGAATTCTTCTAAGAAGTCCTCAATTTTCTTCTTCCGATCAAGCATTACAATCTCATGTTTCATTCACGGGAGGCCGCGGCTCAAATCGTGGACGTGGTAGAGGTCGCGGTCAAACAAGAGGTGGAAGAAATTCCTACAATAACCATGGACAAGATGAGATAAAAGAGGAGGAGAAAACCTTTCAAAATAATTCCGATAGAGGCCGAGGTACGTATAAAGGTACAAAACCTTATTTTGAGTGTCATTACTGTCATAAACCAGGACACAAAGTTTATGATTGTTGGAATAAATATCCTGAAAAAAGAAAAGAAATTGGCTATATGCATGAAGAAAAAATTGGAAATTCAGAAACTTTATTAATTGCTTCTGATGGAAATTTTGAAGATATATGGTATTTGGATAGTGGTGCTAGTAGACATATGACCGGAAACAAAAGTTTGTTTTCAAATCTTGTTGTAACTAACTATGGTCAGGTTACAATCGGAGATGCAAAATCATATAAAATTGAAGGCGTAGGTGATATTGTCTTCAAAACAAAATCCGGAAAAACCGAAAAAATGTCTGAGGTATTCTTTGTACCTGGCTTGAAAAGTAACTTGTTAAGTGTTGGTCACTTAGTAAAAAAAGGTTTCAATATTTTATTTGTTGACAACACTTGCATCATGAAAAAAGGGGGTCAAATTTTAGCAAATATTGGGTTAAGTTCGAATAATTTATTTCCTCTCAAACTTAATACTCTCAATGTTTCTTGTTATCTAACTATTAATGAAGAAACATCTAAGTTGTGGCATGATAGATTCGGGCACCTTAATTTCCAAAGTTTGAAGGAGTTGTCAAATAAAACAATTGTTCAAGGATTGCCAAATATCAATGTTGTCAATGAAGTTTGCGAAGAATGTCAAATGGGGAAGCAACACCGTGAGCCATTTCCATCCAAGTCAAATTGGAAATCTAAATCACCATTGGAACTCATTCACAGTGACATTTGCGGGCCAATTCGAGTCCTTTCCTTGGGAGGTAATAACTATTTCTTGTTATTTATTGATGACTTTACAAGAAAGGTTTGGGTGTATTTTTTGAAGCAAAAATCGGAAGCCTTTGTATGTTTCAAAGAATTCAAATCTCAAGTTGAAAATTATTCTGGTTATAAAATAAAGAACTTGAGAAGTGATCGTGGTGGTGAGTATTTGTCCTCTCTCTTTGAAGAATTTTGTCAACAAAATGGCATTCGCCATGAATTAACGGCGCGATATACACCACAACAAAATGGCGTTGCAGAACGGAAAAATAGAACAATCATGGATATGGTTCGATGCATGATGAAAAAGAAAAATATTCCATCAGATTTTTGGGCTGAAGCGGTATCTTGTGCCGTTTACTTGATCAACCGGTCACCAACAAAAGTTTTGGAAAATTTTACTCCTAACGAGGCGTGGTATGGTAAGAAGCCAAATGTAAGTCATCTAAAAAATTTGGTTGTCTTGCATATTCACATATTTCAAATGCTATGAGAACCAAACTTGATGATAAATCTGAAAAATGTATTTTTATTGGATATAGTGAAAGGACTAAAGCTTACAAGCTTTATAATCCTTAAACAAAGAAAATCGTAATAAGTCGGGATGTTAATTTTGATGAAAAGACTTCTTATGATTTTTCAAAACTTTCAGATTCACTAACTTGGCAGATTCTTGATGATGAAGAAAGTGATTATCAAGTAAGAGATTCTGAAGAAACACACATCTCTGATGATGAAAATGAATCTCTTGAAGGTACACCATCTCGTCAAAGAATAACGAGAAGCTTGCCAGATATTTATGATGCAACAGAGGAGGTACATGAAGCAAATAATATTTTCTTTGCATTTTTTGCTGGGGAGGATCCAATTTCTTATGAAGAAGCCTCAAAAGAAGAAAATTGGATCCAAGCTATGAAGGAAGAAATCATCTCGATCGAAAAAAATGAAACTTGGGAGCTCACAAATTTACCTACTCACAAGTCTCCAATTGGCGTGAAATGGATTTTCAAAACAAAGACCAATCTTGATGGCCCCATCAACAAACATAAAGCAAGGTTAGTTGCAAAAGGATACAAACAGAAAGAAGGTGACGACTTCAATGAAGTATTTGCTCCTGTTTCAAGACTTGATACTATTCGATTAGTTATTTCTCTTGCTGCTCAAAGTGGTTGGAAATTGTATCAAATGGATGTCAAATCAGCCTTCTTAAACGGATTTCTCCAAGAAGAAATTTATCTTGAGCAACCTCCTGAATTTGCTAAGAAAGGTGAAGAAGATAAAGTCTACAAACTCAAAAAGGCGTTGTATGGATTGAAGCAATCACCCTGTGCATGGTATGATAGAATTAATAATTATTTTCTAAAATTTGGTTTTGAACATTGTCCTTTTGAGCATACCCTTTATATCGCAAGAAATTCTAAGGGTGGATTTATGATCGTTAGTCTCTATGTTGACGATCTTATCTTCACGGGTAACGATTTGGAAATGTTGCACGCTTTCAAAGTTTCTATGATGAGTGAGTTTGAAATGACCGATTTGGGAGAATTACATCATTTTCTTGGCATTAATGTGCAACAATCGAATGAAGGAATTTTTATTTCTCAAGGAAAATATGCAACTAAAATTTTGAAGAAATTCAAGATGTAGAACTCGAATCCTGTTTCAACCCCTTGTATTACAGGTTTGAAGTTAAGCAAAAAAGGAGAAGGAAAATTTGTTGATACAACAATGTTTCGAAGCTTGATAGGAAACTTGATGTATCTTACAGCCACTCGACCGGACATTATGTTTGCGGTAAGTTTGATAAGCAGGTTCATGTAGAAACCTTATTCAAATCATTGGGAGGCGGCTAAAAGGATTTTACGATATGTCAAAGGAACAATCGATTATGGGATTTTCTATGAAGCAAATGTTCCTATCAAACTCGTGGGTTATACAGACAGTGATCTTGGAGGGAGTATTGATGACTCTCGAAGTACATCCGGCTATGTATTTAATCTCGGAAGTGGAGCATTTTCGTGGAGTTCGAAAAAACAACCAATTGTGGCCCTTTCTACTACCAAAGCAGAGTATATTGCAGCTTCTTTAGCAGGATGTCAAATAATGTGGATAAGAGGAGTTCTTGAGAACTTGAAGTTCAAGCAAAAGTATCCTACTATGTTATATTGTGATAATAGTTCAACTATTTCTATCTCAAAGGATCCAGTCTTGCATGGAAGAACAAAACACATTCGACTACGATTTCATTTTTTAAGAGAACTTGTCAATGAAGGAGAAGTTCATCTACAATATTGCAAAAGTGAAGATCAACTTGCTGATGTGTTTACAAAACCACTCGGAGGACCACATTTCTAAAAAAATATTGAAGCTCTCGGAATGAAGAACAAATTCAATTTACGGGAGGCATTGTTGGAATAAATCAAAAGCAAAAAAGCATAAAATAAAATAATAAAGTGGAATAAAGAAAAATAAATTAGAATTTGTACCATCTCCATTTAATTGAATTAGTGGAGAAATATGTTATGGGTTATGGAGAAATAAGTTATGGGTTATGAAGAAATAAATTATAGGTTTCAATATTAAATTAGAATAGTAGTGGGCATATGACAACTTATTATGTGAGTTATATGTCTTTCAATATTCTAGAGTTTTTTATATAAATAGAGAGACATGAAAATGAAAGTGTAACACAAAAAATAGAAAACCAAATATCAATATATCATTTCATTATTTCTCTCCAAAAATCTTATTTCTTTTCTTCAGTTTTTAGGGTTACAAATTTAAGTTGGGCTTGGAGTCCATTACTTACCTTTTCCTTCAAGAAAACGAATTAGGTCTTCTAAACACCTATAAATACACCCTTATATCACTTGTAAATCATCCTTGCCTCATAGTAATTAGTTCTTAAGGTTTTATTCTTTCAACTTATTGTAGAGAGCAAGATGTTGTCTTTAGTTATTTCTTTTAGTTTATTTTCTTCAGGTATGAACTAAACTCCCCATAGCTTGGGTTTTGCATCATGTATAATATATGAATTCTAATATCTTTCTATCTAAGTTTCTTTGGGAATTACATGTTTTAATCTGATATTAGCTGCTTACCTTTATATTTGTTTATGTGTTTTGATTTAATGTCTGTTTTCCTTGCTAGTGCACGAGTATAAGATTACCTTAATAGTAGTTAGATGATCGCCTTAGCTGGGTGTCTAATTATTGAAACACCACATAACGTCTAGTTTCGATATTAGTCCCGACAACACTGATTCTAACTAGATAGTCATTAGGGTATAATTTAATCACTATCACCATGTATGGAAATTGATTGTTTAGGGCCTTAGTAGCGTTTGATAACCCTATTTGAACCAGCCTCGTGGTGTGTCCGTAGCCCCCTTAGTCGCTCTCAAGGTCTAAGGTATGGGAATTTAGAATCCCGACTAAATATACAAGAGCTAATTATCTCCCTTATTAACTAGATTTAATAGAAAGAATTAGAAGGATTAGTGCATACTAGCAAAACCTAAGCTATACTTCTCATCTCATATTCTTCGTATTTATTTTATTGTCTTTATTTTATTAGTTTAATTAGTTATTTTTGAATTTACTCTCTATTTATTCCTTTTATTTTCTGTCTTTTAATTAATTATTGCTTACTCGTTATTGCTACCCACTCGACTAGCACACTAAGTCCCTGAGAACGAACTCAACTTATCAACTAAAACTTGCATACGTCATGTAATACTTGCAGTAATGTGGCTGTCTAGGGTGAGAGTGCGTAGTTTTCTTGACTTATATTTATCTTATTTTTATCACACCCTAGGCGATACCAAGTTTTTGGCGCCGCTGCCGAGGACTTGTGTCTCGTTAGCGTGTGGGTTATCTATTTCGAGTAGTAGTTTTTAATTAATTTTTATTTTTCAGTATTTAGTTTTTGTTTTTCCAGATTTACGCTTGTGGTTTGCTTTAGTCTTTTTCAGGTTTCACAATGTTTAATTCTTGGCCTCCGTTACCGGAGCCTGAGAGGAGCTTCAGATCTTATAACAAACGTGTTCGTGAGGAAAGAGCCTTGAGAAGAGATATGGCAGGAGCACAAGAGCAGTTAGATCCACTTGGAATCCCACCTGAGGGGTTACAATAATATGCACCAAGAGGACCACCACCATTCATTCCACCTGGTGTACAACAACAAGGACGAGGTAACGGGCAAAATCGAGTTGAGCAGGACCTTCCTGGTCTCCATGTACCGTTTCAGGTTCAACCAATAGGTTACCGTCCTCCAGAGATCCAGAATATTAAATTCCGACCCGATCCGGGTATGCTTAGTCAATTTCAAAGTTATGGACTCTACAGTGGTACAGCTATTCAAGATCCGGTAAGAGCGATTCAGAAGTTTATGCAGATTTGTGATGCTTATGTTACTCCAGGCATCACACGCGAGCAACTGTATTGTCATATGTTTTCGTTCTTCTTGTCCGGTAGAGCTAGTGAGTGGCTAGATAGGCAGCCACCAGGGACAATTAATTCATGGACAGAACTTCAAGCCGCTTTCTTTAACCGTTTTTATCCGAAGAGTATGAGACTCAAAGATCAAAGCGAGCTTGCAAGGTTTTGTCAAGAAGATGGAGAAACAGTAGGAGAATCATGGACAAGGTTTCAACATAAATTAGCTAGATGTCCGCTCCATGGTTATACCCCCTCTTTACAATTAGCTAAATTCTATGAAGGTCTCAACGATAGAGGTAGAGAGAAGGTGGATAACATAGGAAAGGAAATTTCGTGTCCATGAATCATAATGATGCATCCGAGGTTTTGGAAAATATTATTGAACAAGAAAGGAGTTGGCCTTCTACGCGAGCTCCTGTAGCAAAGACCCGAGGTACGCTTCGATTAGATGCAGAAACTGCAAACTCAGCTCAAATATCCGCATTAGAAAATCTAATCAAAGAACTTAAGCTAGAGATGCAGAAAAATTTAGCCGCAGCAAACGTAGTACAAGAAGCACAAGGTTTTCAACAATGTGGGGTTAACAATCATACATGGGAAGAGTGCGAAGGAAATCCACAATCTGTTTACTTCATATCTAACCGAGGAGGTTATCAATTTGGTAACCGAAACCATCCGGGTATGCAGTATTCAAATCCTCAGGGGGCCGCTAATCCTGGTCATTATCAACCGCGCCCCCAGAACAACTTTTTCCAACCAAGAGGTCAATATCAAAATAGACCTGCTCCCCCTCAACAACCTGTTCAAGATGCCTATACCGATGCGTTAGATCAGAATGCTTCACCACAGTATCCTCAAGAGGGATCTATGGATAATCAACAATTAGTAAAAGTCTTGGACCGTTTGACCACGAATATGAACGCTCAGGATGAAAAGTTACGAGGACAAGATGCCGCAGTTCAGATTTTAGGTACTCAAGTAGAACAATTGAACAAATTTCTCACGAATTTAATGGAACAAAAAGAATTGAAGGCTATCGAAGGAGGTGATGACAATGTTGGGTTCGAAGCTTGTAAGGCTATTTTCCTTGAAATTGTAGAAAAGAAGGAAGTACCACATGCTGCCGTTAGTGTCGTGGAGGTTCCGAGTACCGAAGAAGAACCAACCAAGTCTAGCCCCGTGGAATCTGACTGTTCAGAGGTTGATGTGGAGGACGATTCAGAAAAAGCCGAATTTATACAGCTTCTGAAAGATATGCAAGAGGAGATTAGATCGGTTATGGATTATCAAGCTGAACTGGCTAAAGAGAAAGAAAAAGAAACCTCAAAGGAGGAATCAAAAGTTTTAGTTGAAGTTGCACCTGCTGTGCAAGAAGAGAAAGAAGAAGAGAAGGTGGAACCGCCACCTGTTGTTCAAACAAAACACCACCAAAAACTTACCTTTTCTATATTTTAGGGTTACGAATTTGAGTTGGGCTATGAGTCCAAGTTACTTGTCTTCAACTCTAAGAAAATGTTTTAGGGTTTCCTATACCCCTATAAATACACCCTTTAATCAGAAGAAACACATCCTTCACAAACCTTAAGCCAAGAGGAAGCGTACAACAAGAGAAGAGCAGTCTGGAAGGAGCTGAACACCATATCATGTCTTCATAAGCCTTCAAATTTGTAATTGTTTTCTTTTCTTCTTCTAGTATGAACTAAATTATATTTAGCTTGATATTTGGCATATATGTATGAACCCTACTTCTTGTTTTAAATCTATCTAATTTGGGATACCATTCTATATAAATTGAATTTACGTTTAATTCTCTGTTTACGTGCTTTGATTTATTGTCTGTTTTCCTTGCTAGTGCACGAGTAGGGATGACAACGGATCGGTTTTTTGAAAAAATTACAAAAACCATAACCATAAACGTTTTTATAATTAAAAACCATATCCTAAGGGTTTTACCATCGGTTACACTTTTCAAAACCATAACCGTATTATTCGGTTTCAGTTAAACGATTTTGCGGTTTTTAACCATATTCAAATGATAATTTAATAAATATATTAAATTTCATAAAATAAAACCACACATATAAAAGAAAACTCCAAAGTTTATAAAAAATCATGTTGGTATTAGATTAAATTGCATATTTATTATTTAATTGTTAAATCTACTATTTTAATTTTGCTTTTAACATTTCAATATATCTACATTAATCTAAATTATTATAAATTTTAAAATATATATGATAATAAATGGTTTTTGGTTTTTCGGTTTTATTTTTATCAAAAACCATAACCTAACGGTTTTAACCATCAGTTACATTTTTCAAAATCATAACCTAATGGTTTTGACCACGGTTATATAATTCGGTTTCAAATCACTTCGGTTATCATCGGTTTTGGTTTTTATCCGTAACCATTTCCATCCCTATGCACGAGTATAAGATTACCTTAATAGTAGTTAGATGGTCGCCTGGAAGGGGTGTTTAACTATTGAAACACCACATAACGTTTAGTATATGGAATCGGCTCTGACAATACCAACCTAACTAGATATTCAATAAGGTTTAATTTAATCACCAATCATCATTAGTAGGTAGGACTACACCTAGGACCCAAGTGGCGCAGGTTAACCCTTTGTGAGTTCCCTCGTGATTTAAAGGTCTCCCTAGTTCGCTCTCCGGGGATAGGGAGGAATTTAGAATCCTGATTATTGCAATTCTACATAATTCGCCCTTACATGTTTAGAATAAACCAGGCTAGTGGGGATTACTTGCTAGTTTCTCGAGCTAAACTCTCATACTATTTGGTCTTCTCTTAATTTATTTTTTCTGTCTTTCATTCATTAGTTTAATTTTCATATTCAAAAACCAAATAAAATCTATTTGTCTTCTCTTTATTCTTGCGTATTATTAATCTAGCTTTCATGTTTGCACTTGATAAATTGCATAAGTTCTCTCTAACTTTCGTAGTATCTGAGGAACGAATCTTATTTATTAGTAAAACTTGCATACGTCATGTATACTTGTAGAACCGTGCTTAGCCTAGGGTGTTTTATTTTGTACTTATTTTATCTATTATTTTATCACGCCCTATGCGACACCAAGTTTTTGGCGCCGCTGCCTGGGACTACATCGTTAGTCCTTGTGCATTTATTTAGTGCTTTTATTTCAGTTAGTTCTATTTTACGCTTTTGCTTTTAGTTTTTGTTTTACAGATTTTACAGATGGCAAGCCCAAGGAGACTTGATCTTTCCATCTCATTCAGAGTGAAACCTAGAGGAATCCTGGTGGTCCTGTGTGTGTTCTAAAAAATAATGCAATAAATAATCGAACCACAACCGCAAGTGTACGGTTGTCCCAAGTAATAATAGTGATAATACATATTCGTTCCAAGGACGGGATGGTTGATTACAATGCTTATCGATTAATGAATGATTGCACTTATGAAAGCAAATAAAAGATAATATGTTTGATTGATTTTTGTATTAATCCTAAGTAATAAAAGACTAAATGGAAAATGCAATTAAAAGCTAAGACGCAAGTAAATAAATGTGAAACGCAAGTATGAGAAGATAGCACTTGAGAACGCAAGGGGTCTTCCTACTCCTATTTCATAACCTATGATGTTTAAGGGTTAAATTGGTCAATTACAATGGTCGGGATTCTAAATTCCTTATACCCCCGTCAGGGTGGACTATAAGGCCATCCTAGAGTGTCACTAGTCCCGTCAGGGTAAATATGATCCACTTTTAGATGTTTAAGTTTTATTACCTCATTGGCCCTAGAATTAGCTAAGTTCGTCAGAATCAATAGTTTCTATCCTAGATTGAATAAATGGTTCTGTATCTAAACCCTCCGTCAGGATGATCCAGTTGCCACTAATTGGAATAGCCTAGATACTAACACCTGTTCCTAGTTCATGACTCTGAAAACAGTAGATATTCTCAATTTATCAAAAAGAGTAAAAGACATAATCTAATTTAATTTAACAGAAACCCAAATTCAACATATGAAATTCAATACGATTGGGAATTACCCATATAGCATTCTCAAGCACTAAAGTGTGTTTAGCTCATACTAATTAAAAGAAAAACTAAATTAAATAAAATAGAATTCATATTGTTTTACAAAATTAAAGATAAAAGAACCTAATTTCCGGAATAGGAATGACTGAGAACGGAGATATAGACCCTCTCCAGCTCTTGCAGCTTCTTCTTTCTTCCTTTGGTTGCTTCTCTCTGGTGTTTTATCTTGTAGAATGTGAATTGTTGTGAAAATAGAAGTCAAAGACTCCTTTTATAAGTGGAAAAACGGATTAGGGCTTGGAACTAAGAATAGAACAATAATTAAATGTCCAAGCCCAAATTCTAAGCCCAAAATCCCGTAACTGCTGATACACCTTCACTAAAACGGCTTTTCCCGCTTCGTTATGACTCCGATTGACTTGATTTTAGTTGCTAAAGTTCCGTAACTCGATAAGGAATGTTTTCTCTTCAAAAGTCAGCGGCTAAATCATCTCTTAAGCGCCTCGAAATCAGCAATATATGGCCTGGAAAACAGATTTTTCAGCTCTAAAAATAATTTCTTCGGGATTTATCTTCAAGTCTTGACTCCATATCACGATCTTTGACTTTCTCCTCGGATTCCTCTTCTAGATAACATCCAAAACCTGTAAACTTTTCACTAAAAATACCAATATTACGCGCAAAAGCTTAATAAATTAAAAATGCTAGAAATAACAGAGGAAAATCATATTATTGCATATTTAGTCCAAAAGTCTATCAAAATAAACGATTAAACACCAAAAATGATGTCTCCTAAGGGTCGAAAATAAGAAGAATTAAGGAGACATCAAGACCCCCAACTCAAACCTTTGTCGTCCCGACAAAGTAAAACAAAACAAGGGGTAGAATTAACCGTATAGACAAGTAGAAGCTAACAAATACACCTAAAGCAAGTCTTAAGTTAAATCTCATATAGAAAACTCTAGAAACTAATATACAATACATCTATAATGCAAAATCGAACATAAATAATGTCAATCATAAAATTAAAGTTGCAATGCTTGAAGGTTACACTTGTACTCATATCTGTATGATGGCTATAGGGTGGTCATTAATCCTAACTCGCTTTGAACGCTCCACCTAGTATATTTTCTATCAACGGAATCATAGATTCACTATGAACTTAGGAATCACGAGGTCTTTATGGTTTTAATAATGGCTTAAGGACGGTATGGATGTATTTGGTAAATTTGAAGTGAGCTTTTGGCCCTCTCCTCACTTACCATCAACACTGTCCTCAAGCTTGAGTTAACGCTCAAAAGATGTTCTCACTCACCCATATACGCAACAATGTAGCATCTCATGTCTACCCACTATAAACAAGATGATTTTCAGAAAAATTCCACTTTGCCGGATGTTTTATTATTTCAAATTTTTTTTTTGTGTACAGAGGCAAACCGGGTTCCCGTTTAGTGAAACCGGGTTCCCGGTTAGCTACTCTAATGGAACTTCGATTTCTTTATTTTTTTCTTTCTTTTTTGTTTTTTCTAATCCCGGCAAAGGGTTACAATGAATATAATCATCTGCAATTGTGCTATAACATAAACACATCAATCCCTACCCAATAACTTTCCCATAAGTAGTCCCACCACCCCAAACTCAAGCTCGAGACATGTCTCAGGATTGGGATTCAAGTGCGGGTCATATGGTAATGCCTAATAATCTAAGGGAGAATGGTTTATATCATGGCTACAAAGAAAAGGCTAAAGGCTCAAAGTGGGTTAAGATGGATAACAATTAATACAAGGGATAGAAGGCTAAAAGGGCACAAATGGCTAACAAAGAACTGCCCCTATCATCTTCCTAAGTACATAGCTTGTCTTTAGTTCATATCTAGGTGGGTTCTCTACTAATTAGGATTTCACGTTCTACACATCAAACACATTCCTTAAGTACAAGCTTACTTCATTTGCATTGTTCATTAATTTTTCCTATCAATTACTTATGTTTGCATGCAATTCTAAATGCATTTTATATCAATCCCTAAAGTCCACTATTTACTATCATAGATTCGTCAAAAGTATGCTTAAAGGGATATTTAAAAATTTCTACAGTCATACGCAACTCCGAAAATTATTTTATTGAAAGCAAATAAAAACAAATAGCACATAAAAACTGGGATGAGGCAACGAACCCCACCCCAAACTCAAAAATGAGCCGTGTCCCCACGACTCGAAAAGACTCAATAAAGCAATTAAACTAATCTACATTAAAAGGAAGGATTAGGAAACGTATCTTAACCAGCGCGTGGCTGGTTACCGGTGTTGCGTTCTGGACCTTTGTCTTGCGTAACAGCATTGTAAATCGCGTTTTGAAGTGTGTTTACGCCTAAGGCCAAAGTTCGAAGAAGGTCCAATTCTTTAGTAACGTTCCCCAAGGTAGCAATCATCTTCTCTTGATTCTCTTCCAACACTCTTATTTTTTATTCCAACTCAGGAACATTCTTCGCTTTCTTTGGTGGAGGAGCTCTCGCGAATTCCATGATATGCTCCCTCTTCAGCTCGGATGTGTGTTTAATTCCAAAGAAAGTAGGTATTATGAATCGAGACCAAACCTTAGCACTAGGTGTCAAATTACTGCTGTAAAACTGTCCAGGATATCTTTCCCCTTCAAGAATTAGGCTAGCCCCATTAACAAGCGCCGTACCCCAAAGGGATTCACAATCGAAAGAAGGGTCATTAAGAGTGTCTTGGAATGGACATGAACCAGTAAAGTTGGGTAATTTCAATGATTTCCGAATAGTCTCAATAGAGAAAGGAACTACCTTTTTGAGAATTTCAATTGCCTCACGGGAGATAGCTAATCCTTCGTAAAATTCTCGCACAAAAGTAGGAATAAACTCAAGCTTCCTTTCTCTTAATTCTCTCCAACCAAACTTATCACAAATAACAGCATATTCTCTATGAGCAGTACTTATAATATTCTTAGGAAAGTCCATCTCTTCACCAAATTTCAAAAATTCAATTCTTTCACGAACCTGGTCATTCCATGAAGTAAAAACCCTTTTTTGCTTCTAGGCCCACATCTTTCTTCGCGGAGGTTTCTGTTGAGTTGGTACTTCTGGAACTTCTTGTTCAGTGTCATCCTCAATTTCTTTCTCAATCTCATCTTCATGGTCATCTTCAATTTCTGGCTCATCAATTAATCTTCTCTTTTGACCTGTGATTTCTTTTCTCTTGGGAGCAAGCTTAACTTCATCAGTTTTTCGTTTAGGATGCGAATCAGGAATCTCAATAGCTTGTTCTTGAGTACCACCAATGGTGGTCTTTCTTTTAGGAGCATTTCTTCGGAAATCACCGGTTCTGTTAGTCATCTCTTTCCACCCCAAACTCAAAACTTCAAATAGTGAGGAACTAGAGAAAGTTTAGAACTTTGATGTTTTGAGGCTTTGGAATGAAGGAACAAGGTGGAATATGAGATGGGTAGTGTTCAATTTGTGTGGGAGAAGCAAGAATTGGGTTTAATTTAAGGATTAGATGAAGAACAATCTTGGAAAAAACTAAGGATTTGATGTTATTTTGAAGAAGAGGTGAGGTGATTTTGTGTTTTTGTGATGAAAGAGGGTAGAATAAGATGGTATTTATAGGTTCTAATGATGATTTTCGGAGGTGGGGAGGCTATGGGTGCGTTTTATGGTAAAAACTTGCAAATGAGGCTAGAAAATTAGGTCAAAAATCTCAAAACCGCCATATCACAGACGCGAAACGGGTTCCCGTTCAGCGCAAACCGGATACCCGGTTAGCGTCGCTGTGTCGGCGTGAAAACTCGTTTTTTTTTTCAATACACAATTTGTGGCTGGATCTCAAGACGCTGGGTTAGTGAGCACCCTCTCGTCAACCGAGTTCCCGTTTAGTGCAAACTGGGTTCCTGGTCAGCGTCGCTGACGTGAGGCGTGACGCAGTACAAGACGCAACACATGGCAGGGTCCGATACGCCGGGTCAGAAAGTCCAGCTCCGTGACCGGGATCCCGGTCAGCGCCAACCGGGTTCCCGGTTTGTGTCGCTGGCGTGAACCCGCACGCAGCACCTTGCGTTTCAAGGGTGGGTTGTCAGTGGTTTGACCGGGTTCCCGGTCAACGACAACCGGGTTCCCGGTTAGCTCCTGGAAACCACCCCTTTTTTTCTTGTTTTTCACCTTTTCGACCCCAAGCTCTCGACCTTTTTGCCCCTGAAATCATCAAAAACAACTACCCTTCCTCATTTCTTACTAATAAACACTAAAATTACGAAAATCAAACTATTCTACATTGCGAAAATTCAAAAACTCAACTAATATACAAAGAATTGGCTTTTGTTTAACGTCGTTAAGCTCGACGGGTTACCTCACGCTTCTAAGGAGTCTCGAGGAGATACATGACCTCCCCGGGATGTGGTTCTTCCGAGCGATTGGTATCTTCACCTCCATGGTATATCTTCAATCTGTGACCGTTTACCATGAAGGTACGGTTCTCAAGCGGATGTTCTATTTCTATCGCCCCATGAGATGTAACTTTGGTCACAATGTATGGACCTGACCACTTAGATCTTAAGTTACCCGGATAATTGCTGAACTTTGAATTATACTTCAATACTCTTTGCCCCACTTCAAAGTTTTTTGTACGAATCCGATTGTCATGCCATTTCTTCGTGTTTTCTTTGTACAGTTTGGCATTTTCATAAGCATGCAATCGGAATTCGTCAAGTTCGTTAAGCTTCATCATACGATTCTTTCTGGCTAAGACAGGATCTAAGTTTAACTGCGCAATCGCCCAATAGGCACCCATTTCAAGCTCAAGAGGTAAGTGACAAGCCTTACCATACACCATACGATAGGGAGATGCACCAACTGGAGTCTTAAACGCAGTACGATAGGCCCACAACGCATCATCTAACTTCATTGACCAATCTTTTCTTGTAGGACCAACGGTTTTCTCTAGAATTGACTTGACTTCACGATTCGAAACTTCAGCTTGACCATTGGATTGTGGATGATATGCAGTAGATACACGGTGTCTTACTCCATACTTCTCTAGAACAGTCTTCAGATATTTATTAACGAAATGAGATCCTCCATCGCTAATAATAACTCTAGGTGTGCCATGTCTAGTGAAAATATGTGATTTCAAGAACTTAATCACCACTCGTGAATCATTGGTAGGTAACGCCACCGCTTCTACCCACTTAGACACATAAGCAACAGCTAATAAGATGTAGAGGTTACCATTTGAAGGAACGAAAGGACCCATAAAGTCTATACCCCAAACATCGAATATTTCAACTTCTAACACATTATTACGTGGCATATCATCCCTCTTGGATATATTTCCGGTAAACTGGCATCTCGCACATCTCTTAACATATTCATGACAATCTTTAACAAGAGAAGGCCAGTAAAAACCTGATTGGAATACCTTCGCAGCAGTTCTATCTCCCTTGAAATGTCCTCCATATAGTGAATCATGGCATCCAGCTATAATGGCTTCAGTTTCCTCTCTGGCTACACATCTTCGTATCATTTGGTCAGCACAAACTTTGTAGAGGAAGGGATCCTCCCAAAAGAACTGTCTAGCACGATGAGCTAACCTCTTTCTTTCTTGATAAGTAGACCCTTCAGGAAAAACACCACTCACCACTAAATTTGCAATATATGCATACCACGGAGCTTCATAATCTCGAACAACAAATAAACTCTCATCAGGAAATTCTTCTCTAACTGCTTCAGTACCACTATTCATCTCTGAACCCTCTAAACGCGATAGATGATCTGCAACCCGATTCTCACAACCCTTTCTATCTTTGATTTCTAAATCGAACTCCTGAAGTAATAAAACCCATCTGATTAACCTCGGCTTCGCATCTTTCTTTTCCATGAGATATCTAATTGCGGAATGATCTGTATAGACAATAACTTTCGCTCCAAGAAGATAAGAGCGAAATTTATCAAATGAATATACAACTGCTAGCAACTCCTTTTCTGTAACTGTGTAATTAATTTGAGCACCATTAAAAGTTTTACTAGCATAGTAAATCGAATGAAAAACTTTCTCTTTTCTCTGTCCCAATACAGCTCCCATACACAAATCACTCGCATCACACATAACCTCAAACGGTAAATTCCAATCTGGAGGTAATACTATAGGAGCCGAAATAAGCTTTTCCTTGATTGCTTGGAAGGCCGCTAAGCAAGTTTCATCAAAAAGGAATTTGGAATCCTTTTCGAGTAAGTTGCATAACGGTTTAGCAATCTTAGAAAAATCTTTAATAAAACGCCTATAAAAGCCAGCATGGCCAAGAAAACTCCTTACCCCTTTAACAGAAACAGAAGGGGGAAGAGTTTTAATTACCTCAATCTTTGCTCTATCAACCTCTAACCCAACACTTGAGACTTTGTGACCCAGAACAATACCTTCGCGAACCATGAAATGACATTTCTCCCAGTTTAGCACCAAGTCTGTTTCCTTACATCTTACTAACACTTTCTCCAAGTTATCTAAACATTTATCAAAATCATCACCAAACACGGAGAAATCGTCCATAAATACTTCAAGGAAATTATCGATCATATCCCAGAAGATGGCCATCATACATCTTTGAAAAGTAGCCGGAGCGTTACACAACCCAAATGGCATCCTGCGATATGCAAAAGTACCAAAGGGGCATGTAAACGTAGTTTTATGTTGATCTTCTGGAGCCACGTAAATCTGATTATACCCGGAATAGCAATCCAAGAAACAGTAATATTCTCATCCGGCTAATTTATCTAACATTTGATCGATGAAGGGCAAAGGGAAGTGATCTTTTCTGGTGGCTTTATTCAGCTTTCGGTAATCCATGCAGACTCTCCAACCAACTACCGTTCTTGAAGGAATCACTTCATTTTTATCATTCAGAACTGTTGTCATTCCTCCTTTCTTCGGTACACACTGAACTGGGCTCACCCATTCACTACTCGAAATAGGATAAATAATCCCCGCATCTAAAAGCTTGATCACCTCTTTCTTCACTACATCCTTCATAACGGGCATTAATCTCCTTTGACCTTCAACTGAGCGTGCGTTGGCATCTTCAAGTATAATTTTGTGTTGACAATAGGATGGACTAATGACTTTGATGTCAGCAATTGTCCAACCTATTGCCTCTTTGTTGGCTCTTAACACACGCAACAGTTTATCTTCTTGAGGACCTGTTAAATTAGATGAAACAATAACAGGTAGAGTTTCATTAGTACCTAAATACGCGTACCTCAAGTGTGCTGGTAACGGTTTTTCTTCCAATTCCGGAGGAGATTCAATTGAAGGCTTCTTCTTAGGAACAATCTCCCCCGGTTCTCTCACAGGTTCATAGGCAAGACGCCTATACTTTGGATTTTCAGAGTTATCATCATAATTAAAAAAATCAAATACCTCTTGCGATGCCTGCTCAACTACATCCATTCGGAAGCAATCCTCTTGAGAATCTGGAAATTTCATAGCTCGGAACACATTAAATTTGACTTCCTCATCTTGAATCATCATCGTTAATTCGTCATTCTCTACATCAATTAATGTACGCCTGGTCTACCCAAAATAATGGGGACATTTCTATCTGTGTCGTATTCAAGTATAACGAAATCAACGGGAAATATAAGTGTACCTGCCTTAACGAGGACATCCTCAATTCGGCCTTCAGGATGTGCAAGAGATCTGTCCGCCATTTGTAAGACCATAGAAGTAGGTCTTGCTTCTCCAATTTTTAGCTTATCAAAGATCGATTTGGGCATCAAATTGATGATTGCACCCAAATCGCATAGCGCTTTTCCTTTCCATTCTTCTCCAATCGATATCGGAATCGTGAAACTCCCAGGATCAACTAACTTTGGAGGTAGTTTACTCTGACAAATTGCACTACACTCTTCAGGAAGACCAATCATCTCATTATCGCAATAAGGCCTTTTGTTAGTGAGGGCCCTCTTCAAAAACTTCGTATACTAAGGAATATCTCGAATAGCCTCTAGTAACGGAATATTAATACTGAGACCCTTCACTCTATTAAAGAATTTCTAAAAATCACCCAAATCACCCTTTTTCTGAACTCGAGATGGAAACGGTGGTGGAGGGCGATTAATCACAATATCATCTTTCTTTTTCGGAATTTCACTTGGCCTCTCTATTTCTTCAACCTCACTATCTTTTTCTTTCTCTTTCTCACCCACTTCCTTTTCTTTTCTTGGAACTTCTTTTTCTTTCATAACAGGAAAAGAAGGTGGAGGGAGGTTCTTACCACTTCATAATGTAACGGCTTTACAATCTTCATGTTGCCTCGGATTTTTTGTGTCATTAGGGAGTTGCCCTTGTGGATGCTGATTAAGCTGTTTTGAAATTTGATTCATTTGATTCTGTAATAGCTTCATATTCGCAGCAGACGCTTGTTGAAGAGCAATTAAACTTTCTACGGTTTTCTGAAGGTTAACTACACCTTCTTGTGGTTGGGCAGGTAAGGCTTTTTGGTTTATGGTTTCATCGTAAGTGTTTTGAGGAGCTTGTCTTTGCACATAATTACCCTGATTCTGTCCTCCTTGATAATTGTTGTGTGGTCTTGGATTGTAGTTGTTACCTTGAGGACGCGGCTGATACGCATATGTAGGATTGGCTGCCCCATTAGGATTTGAGTATTGAAACCCAGGATGGTTTCTGTTAGGCTGATATCCATTACCACTCGATTTAAAGTTACCTCTTTTGGACACAAACATCACAGGATCTTGGTTATTCGGACAATTTTCCTCATCATGATCATCCACCCTGCAAATCGAACATATATAAACCTCTTGTGCAGCTTGCACATCTACCTTCTTACCCGAAAATCCCTCTTTTACAGCTAGTGAAGCTGTTTCAATTGTTTCTCTATAGTAGTTTGAATCTTATTCTCAAGCGTAGCAAATTTTTCTTCGATATTAACATTATTCACTCCTTTAACCGGGGTTCTCACCGAAGTCCACCCAACTTCATTCTTGATTGTTCTTTCCAAAATGATTTTAGCATGAACGGGTTGAACTTGAAGAAATCCCGCACCACATAACAAATCCAATTTCTCTCTCGAAGTCCCATCAAGGCCTTTGTAAAATATTTTTAGTTGTTGTTCTATAAAACCATGATCGGGAACCCTTCGTAAACACACTGAAATCTTGTCCAACTCTTACCCAAAGTTTCATCATACTCTTGACGAAAATGTGTTAACTCAAGTTGATCATCTAACCTCATGTTACTTGGGTAATACTTGTCAAAGAAAGCAGTTTCCAATTGGTCCCGGTTTGTTATCTTCGTAGGATCTTGTGTATCGTGCCATTCACTTGCTCCATCAATGACAAAAAATCGAAACGCAGCGTAATATAGTTGTTCTCTTGAAAACCCTTGTGTGATGTAAGAATCACATATCTGCTTGAATTTCTGTACAGCTCGGATAGGATCTTCTCCTGGTCTACCACGAAAATTTCCAAAATTTTGGAATTGAGCTAACATACCCGAATCTGGACGAAATCTTGGAACATTGATATCTGGAGCACCTACTCCTAGAGCAGGAGCACGAAATGGAGCTTCTGGTGGACCATTAACAAACCATGGATCTTGATTCATCACTATCTGAACTTGAGGATTAGGATTTAGTGGTTGAACTTGAGGAATAATGCCTGGTGGCGCTAAAGGTTGGCCATTTGCGTCTAGTTGGCCTTGTTCGTTATTTTGTTGATTCTGAATATTGATATTCTCCATTCTGTTAATTAATTCTTCAACTTCTAAGGCTTCTTGTTCTCTTCTTCTCTTATTAGCAAGTCTGATTAATGATTCTGGATTATTAAGGATTGTAGGTGTTGGCTCTAGATCCTTGAATAGTCTTCTTCGCATACACCAAACCTAAAAACCTGAAAAAGATGAACAAACAAAAAGCGTAAAAAGTTGATAAAATAAAATAAATGCAACTATCACTAAAGGTAAACACCATGGTCACACGCTACCGTCCCCGGCAGCGGCGCCAAAAACTTGGTGGTCCTTTGTGTGTTCTAAAAAATAATGCAATAAATAATCGAACCACAACCGCAAGTGTACGGTTGTCCTAAGTAATAATAGTGATAATACAGATTCGTTCCAAGGACGGGATGGTTGACTACAATGCTTATCGATTAATGAATGACTACACTTATGAAAGCAAATAAAATATAATATGTTTGATTGATTTTTGTATTAATCCTAAGTAATAAAAGACTAAATGGAAAATGCAATTAAAAGCTAAGACGCAAGTAAATAAATGTGAAACGCAAGTATGAGAAGATAGCACTTGAGAACGCAAGGATCCTCCCAATCTTATTTCCTTACTTATGTTGTTTAAGGGTTAAATTGGTCAATTACAATGGTCGGGATTCTAAATTCCTTATACCCCCGTCAGGGTGGACTATAAGGCTATCCTAGAGTGTCACTAGTCCCGTCAGGGTAAATATGATACACTTTTAGATGTTTAAGTTTTATTACCTCATTGGTCCTAGAATTAGCTAAGTTCGTCAGAATCAATAGCTTCTATCCTAGTTTGAATAAATGGTTCTGTATCTAAACCCTCCGTCAAAAAATGATCCAATTGCCACTAATTGGAATAGCCTAGATACTAACACCTGTTCCTAGTTCATGACTCTAAAAACAGTAAATATTCTCAATTTATCGAAAAGAGTAAAAGACACAATCTAATTTAATTTAACAGAAGCCCAAATTCAACATATGAAATTCAATACGATTGGGAATTACCCATATAGCATTCTCAAGCACTAAAGTTTGTTTAGCTCATACTAATTAAAAGAAAAACTAAATTAAATAAAATGGAATTCATATTGTTTTACAAAATTAAAGATAAAAGAACCTAATTTCCGGAATAGGAATGACTGAGAACGGAGATATAGACCCTCTCCAGCTCTTGCAGCTTCTTCTTTCTTCCTTCTGTTGCTTCTCTCTGGTGTTTTATCTTGTAGAATGTGAATTGTTGTGAAAATAGAAGTCAAAGGCTCCTTTTATAAGTAGAAAAACGGATTAGGGCTTGGACCTAAGAATAGAACACTAATTAAATGTCCAAGCCCAAATTCTAAGCCCAAAATCCCGTAACTGCTGATACACCTTCACTAAAACGGCTTTTCCCGCTTCGTTATGACTCCGATTGACTTGATTTCAGTTGCTAAAGTTCCGTAACTCGATAAGGAATGTTCTCTTCAAAAGTCAGCGGCTAAATCATCTCTTAAGCGCCTCGAAATCAGCAATCTATGGCCTGGAAAACAGATTTTCAGTTCTAAAAATAATTTCTTCGTGACTTATCTTCAAGTCTTGACTCCATATCACGATCTTTGACTTTCTCCTCGGATTCCTCTTCTAGAAACATCCAAAACCTCTAAAATTTTCACTAAAAATACCAATATTACGCGCAAAAGATTAATAAATTAAAAATGCTAGAAATAAAAGAGGAAAATCATATTATTGCATATTTAGTCCAAAAGTCTATCAAAATAAATGATTAAACACCAAAAATTATGTCTCCTAAGGGTCGAAAATAAGAACAATTAAGGAGACATCAAATCCGCACTCCAGAAATCCAAGCCGCTAAGTTTAGACCAGATCCAGGCATGATAGCGCAATTTGCGAGTCATGGACAATTTAATGGTGCTGCACAACAAGATCTGGTCTGGTATGTTTAAAAATTCATGCAGATCTGTGACGCTTATATCATTAAAGGCTTAGAAAGAAGAATATGTATTACGTTATGTTCTAGTTCTTTTTGACTGGAGGTGCAAGCGATCGGTAAGATTCCCAACACCCTGATGTCATTCCAGAATGGGACAATCTTCAATCCCAATTCCTAGACCGATTCTATCCGGTTAGTAGACAATTAAAAGATATGTTGGAGCTTGAACAATTTATCCAAGAAGAAGGGGAAAGTGTTGGTGAAGCATGGTTACGTTTTAACGAGAAGAAGGCGAGATGTCCATTCCATGTATCATCGCCAGAATATTCATTAACCATGTTCTATGGAGGACTCAATAACGAGTCCAAGGCAAGAGCAGATTTATTCGTACTATTAGATCCTGAAGAAGCTGAGACTATTATGGAGGAAGTTCTTGAGACCGAGAGAAGTTGGCCGATTGAATCAGAAAAACAAAAAGAGACCTTAGAATCTCTAAGGCTCGAAGAATTAAACCAACAACTCAAGGAATTACGAGAACAAGCTCGAACAATAGATCAGGTAAATCTAGTACATACTTTACCTTCATGTCCTGGTTGTGGAGCAAGAAATCATTTGTGGGAAAAGTGTATGGATAATCAAGCTTCGATTTCTTTCGTATCTCATCAAAGAAGCTGTCATTCAAACGGTTATTATCAATCTCAAGGAAATTACGCTAATTATCAACCCCCACAGAATCAGAACCGGGTCAGAAATTAAGAGAATATATTATCAAACTCGGCCTCAATCCTATTATCAACCACAACCCATATATCAAGAAGCGCCAATTTATGAAAAAACTTATCAAGAACCACCGCAACATTCAATGCAACAAGCTAAACAAGAACAACCTTCGAGTTTGGATTCAAGTATGACTGAGATGATGAAATTAGTTGAAGAAAATATGAATATGAGCCAGCAAAGACTCCAAACCCAACAAAAGGTAATAAAAAAATCTCGAGCATACTTTATCAAAATGGTGAGTACAGTACAGATCAGGACAAAAGGGAAACTCCCAAGTGATACTATTGCTCCTCAAGATGATGCTTGTCATGCAGTTGAATCGAGAAGTGGAAAACAATTACCTCCACCTAGAGAAGAACCAGAATTAACCTCTATTCCAAAAAAGTGGTTGAAGAAACAGTAGAATATAGGGTCAAACAGGTAGTTGAACCAAAGAGTGTCTCAGAAAAAAACCTAGTTCACTCGCTTAGTCTCTTTGCATAGAAAAGAAGAAAAGCTCAGTTGAAACTAATACACGCCCTTCTCCATCATACCCGTCACGTGTCAAGAAGAAGGACAATGAAAAAGAATTCAAGAAGTTCTTTGACATGGTGATCAAGCTAGATATTAATATTCTATTTGTAGAAGCTCTCAAGAGAATGCCAAAATATCTGAAATTCATGAAGGACATTCTTTCTAACAAACGAAGTTTAGAAACTGGGGAAACAATTGGATTACCAGAGGAGTGTAGTGCTATTTGTCAAAACAAGTTACCACCGAAGCTATAAGATCTCGGAAGTTTTACAATTCCCATTGGTATTGGAGAAAGTTGGACCGGGAAAGTGATTTAGGCGCGAGTATCAATCTCATGCCGAAGTCTCTGTTCGAGAAGCTTAACATAGGAGAGGTAGTACCCATTTCTGTGGTATTACAAATGGTGGATCGCTCCCTCTCCCACCCAGTAGGTAAAATTGAAGATGTTTTAGTTAAAGCTGGTACTTTTATATTTCCTTGTGATTTTATTATTCTTGACTACGATGCAGATAAGAATGTCCCCATCATCTTGGGTAAACAATTCTTAGCCAATAGGCGTACACTAATAGATGTTGAGAATGGTGAGTTGATCATGAGAGTCCAAGACGAACAGGTGAAGTTTAAAGTATTCAAAGCAATGAAGTTCCTTGGTTTTCTGGGAAATTGTTCGTTCTTAAACACACTTAAAGAAATTGCAAAGAAGAGAACCAGAAAACGTGTCGCGAAGGTTTCAAGAGAACCCAAGAAATAACAGAAGAAGGAGGTGTTCTGAATAAGCAAAGAAGTCGAATAAAAAAAGCCCGATCCTCCACAAAAAGCACGCACACCCATGACTAGAAAAACTAGATTTGAGAAGTTAGTGGGTGTGAAAGGAAAGGGATTCATATTTTGAGGTTTAAATATTGATAAAATCATTCATTGCTGGGGAGGTGATGTTCATACATAATCACCCAAGGTAACACATCTAACTCAAACACGTTAAACAAAAGTGCTCTTGGGAGACACCCCTTGTTTTAATTGGTTTTTAGATTAGTTTTATGTTTTGTAGTGTATATTTATAAGTTAGTGTATATTTTTAATGTGTTTACAAGCTAATATGAGAGAAAGGTAGTGTGATATTGTGCTGGAAATGAGTTCGGGGTCAAAAGGAAAAAGTTTGGGAAAACCTGGTTCTCTGACCGGTAGGCCGGCGGATTCACCAATATACCGGTGGAAAAACCCGTGCCACAGTTTTTGGAATCAGGTTGTTCATCGAGAATAGGTCTAACAAAACCCCAGATGACTGGTAAGCCGCCCAAGAAAAAAATCGTGACACGGGTTTTTCGAATCAGGTTTTTTGCTGAAGCAAAGTTTTTCGAAAAAGTTCATGACCAGCTACCTGGTCACACCACCGGTATACCGGCCAGCAAAAAAACCGTCACACGGGTTTTCGAGACAGGTTTTATGCCGAGAGCAACAAAAATAAAAATCATTAACACCGGTAAGCCGGCGAATCGACCGGTAAGCCGCTCCGAGGCGGTTTATGAAGAAGTTGTTACCATATCAACTTCTTATCTTACCAAGATTTAAACCTAGCCTCTCCAATACGAATTTTCCAGACCCTAACCTTATAAATAGACCTTAAAGCTTGATTAAACCTCCACAACAAACAAAACAACAACAAGAATCCTCTCCTCCTTCCTCCATAAACATATGTTCTTCATCAAATTCATCACACTACACCATAAAACACCACCAAGATCATCAAGCTATCAAGAATTCTTCCAAGAATAATCAAGAAACCTTATTCTATAATTAAATCCAAGCAATAAACTCAGCCACACCAATCTTTCTTAACTCTATTCCATCCTTGGTGTAACTTGAGTTGTGGGTTAATCAGAGATGACAAACAGAAGAGGAAGTGTTCAATCCTAGGGAAGAACAAAAATTTGCCTGGAGCCACAATTGAAAAGTCCATCAACCTTGATGAGTCTGTTGAAAAGAAACCAAAGATAGAGACACCAAAACAACCACTGCGAAAGAGATTAACATCTAGAATATGTGTACCATCAAGGCCTAAAGAAAAGACACCAATTCAAGATCAAGGTTATTCTTCTTCATATCAGAATAATTCTTACATGCCACCAGTATGGGCAATCAAATTACAAGATGAAGTCAATTATATAAGAAAATGAAATGCCGCACTCTCGGAGGAAATTGACAAGATTAATCAGGTATTGGGTGAAGAACTAAGACCTTGGATATTGATAACTATTCTTCGGAGGAGGAGGAGGAGGACATACTAGATCTTTATGGCCAGGTACCCAGTTCTAATTTTGCTTCTTAATTGCTTGTATGCATTAGGTAGTTTAGTTTAGTTTAATTTTAAATTTTATTTCTTTATTGAGTTTTTTTCGAGTCGTGGGGACACGGCTCACTTTTGAGTTGGGGTGGGGATTCCTTGTCCTCATCTTCCTTTTTGTTTTTGCATAAAATTTAAATTTTTTAGGTTTGAATTGGCATAAAAATATGTTGAATGTAACTATTGAGCATGATTTAATTTAGTCAATGATAGTAAGTAGTATGTTTTTGAAAGATATCACAAATATGTTTAGTATGCATGAAAACATGAAATAAAAGATAGGAAAGTTAATGAGCAATGCGTAAGAAGTCAAGTTGAATCTTAGGGAGGTTATTTGGTGTGTAGAACATGAGGTTTGAAATTAGTTGAAAACCCGCTTGTCTATGAACTAATAGTGAAGAAGTATCCGGTAGTTAGAAAAGTGGATAAGGCAGTTTTTTCGTATTGAAGCCGCTTGAAGCCTTTTTAGCTTTCTCACCCTTTTATTTGATTAGTATTATTATTTATCCGTCTTAGCCCCTCTGAGCCTTCTAAACCCTTTTATTTAACCATATTATAAGCCACAACCCTTAGTTATAGGACTTATCCATATGACCCGCACCCGAATCGCAAAACCTAAGACAAGTCGTTTTTAGAGCTTGAGTTTGGGGTGGTGGGTTTCATCATTAGGGAAAATTGGGTTTGGGAAATTGTAATTGTGATATTATTGATGATGAAAAAGCTAGTATTGTAACCCTTTGCCGGGGTAAGAGTAAATGAAAAAAGCTGAGAAGCATGAATTAAAAAGAAAAAATATACGAAAAAAATAGAGTGATATCTCAACATCAAAAGAGAGTCATAACTATACAAAAGAGAGAAAAAAATGAATATGAAACATATTTCTACCGGCAAAGTGGAGTTTATTATATCATCATGAAAAGGTTTTATTTGGGATTAATATTGGATGCACATCAAAAGCATAAAAAATTGGGTTGAGTGAGAACATTTTCGAGAGAAAACTCAAGCTCTAGGGCGATTCGTTGATGGAATGTGAGGAGAGAGAGACAAAAGCTCACTTTTCATTATCCAAATATACCACACCGTCCCTAAGTCGCGTTATAACCGTAAAGACCTTAGGATTTCTAGCTACTTGATGGAGAAACAATTGAGTTATTAGGTTGTAGGTGAGTGGACCATTGGATGCTATATTAGGACCTATGAACAACCTATAACCATTAACATGAACTGAGTTGAGACTCTCCTTCTGGCATTGTAAAATTAATTTGGACTTGAAT
Source organism: Nemophila menziesii (assembly GCA_029959085.1). Classification (NCBI taxonomy): domain Eukaryota; kingdom Viridiplantae; phylum Streptophyta; class Magnoliopsida; order Boraginales; family Hydrophyllaceae; genus Nemophila; species Nemophila menziesii. Next base: position 6,164,002 of record JARWIR010000017.1, on the reverse strand, counting down.
TTATGGATTGTTGATTATGTGTATATTAAGCATACGTGTGCATTATTTCTTTAGCATTACTACATGAGAATTTTTAGATATGATACTCTAGGATCATTCATTGTGTTATGTTCTTCTCCTCCTACTTCTTCTTCTCTGTTTATTATTTGACTACCTTACTATTCTTTATTTTTATTGTATCGGGACGATACAACTTTGAGTTGGGGGTCTTGATGTCTCCCTATTTGTGATGAATTAATATAGCTTGGAGACATCATTTTAGGTGTATTTATTAGGATATAGGTCGATTTTCTCATGACTTAGTACACTTTCCTATTTCGTGTCTTGATTTAATTATTAATTATTTTTAGAGCATATTAGGTTTAATTGTTTGTTAATTGTGAAGCTTTAAAGGTATATGGTAATTATATTAGATGCCAAGTCAATTCTAAGAGATAAGGTAAAGAAGATAAACATGGAAATTAGAGATAAAGGAAAGAAATATGAAAAAGGAAAAGATAAAGTTGCCAAATAAATCTGAATTCCAGCAGCTACAACATAAAAGTGATCATAACTCAAGATTAGCTAGGAATTTAGAGGAATGGTCTGAATCAAAGTTATAGAGCTTTCTGAGACGATCAGTTTCGACATATGGAACGCGGCAAACGGATAAGTATTGAAGGAGTTACGGCCAAAACAAAACATAACCAGAATCTTACCTTTTCTATATTTTAGGGTTACGAATTTGAGTTGGGCAAGGAGTCCAAGTTACTTGTCTTCCACTCCAAGAAAACGTTTTAGGGTTTCCTATACCCTATAAATACACCCTTTAATCAGAAGAAACACATCCTTGGCAAACCTTAAGCCAAGAGGAAGCTTACAACAAGAGAAGAGAAGTCTGGAAGGAACTGAACACCCTATCATGTCTTCACAAGCCTTCAAATTTGTAATTGTTTTCTTTCTTCTTCTAGTATGAACTAAATTATATCTAGCTTGAGATTTAGCATATATGTATGAACCCTAGTTCTTGTTTTAAATCTATCTAATTTGGGATACCATCGTATTCAAATTAAACTCATGTTTAATTCTCTGTTTATGTGCTCTGATTTATTGTCTGTTTTCCTTGCTAGTGCACGAGTATAGAATTACCTTAATAGTAGTTAGATGGTCGCCCGGAAGGGGTGTTTAACTATTGAAACACCACATAACATTTAGTATATGGAATTGGTTATGACAATATCAACCTAACTAGATAATCAATAAGGTTTAATTTAATCACCAATCATCATTAGTAGATAGGACTACACCTAGGGCCCAAGTGGCGCATGTTAACCCTTTGTGAGTTCCCTCGTGATTGAAAGGTCGCCGCCCTACAATTCTACATAATTCGCCCTTACATGTTTAGAATAAACAAGGCTAGTTGGATTACTTACTAGTTTCTCGAGCTAAACTCTCATACTATTTGTTCTTCTCTTTATTTAGTTTTTCTATCTTTCATTTATTAGTTTAATTTTCATATTCAAAAACCAAATAAAAATCTATTTGTCTTCTCTTTATTCGTGTGTATTATTAATCTAGCTTTCATATTTGCACTTGATAAATTGCATAAGTTCTCTCTAACTTTCGTAGTCTCTGAGGAACGAGTCTTATTTATCAGTAAAACTTGCATACGTCCTGTATACTTGCAGAACCGTGCTTAGCCTAAGGTGTTTATTTTGTACTTATATTATCTATTATTTTATCACGCCCTAGGCGACACCACTTGCTTAGGATACAAACAATCTCATAATATTTTGTAAAACCTTTATTAGCGATGTAGCTACTTCAGGAGTATATGCGTGATATGATACAAGTGTATGAATATATGTTCTACCAATTAGTATTATGTTTGCTCGTTCGAAACCCTCAATTAAGGCCTCAAACATTATTAAGGAGGTTGCAAATTCAAAACCTTTATTAGGTGTACTTTGCATAAATTATCCAACATGGATTAAAATGATGTTCTTCATAAAATTATTTAGTTTTCAAACTTACCTCTCCCTAATTTTATGTCGTTCTTATGATAAAATTATTTTGTTACTAAAACAAGTTCTCCAATAATAAAGAAATATTTATTAAATGATACAAAAAATGTATCAATGGACTCTCGCTTTGAAATATTGCTTCAAAAATTATATATATGAATAAACTTTCGGTTCATGAGCATTATCTCCATTAATGTGTAACCAACGAACTTTGGGTTCATCAAAATTGGAAGTATATTTTTACTATCAAGTCTTGACAAAAATAATACATATTTATTTATGTAGCACAATTCAGTTTTTAGATATCCATATGAGTTCTTTTTCTTACAACACCTTTTTCTTTAAACCCATTCATTTAAATTAAGACTTCGAGTCTTTCTCATTTTTTTAGATTTCGAATCACTAAAATTTAATCCAACCTTCAAATCTTTGAAAATCCATATAGGTTTCAACTCTTTAAAATTCAATCATGACATCACCCTTTAAAGATCCAACTTAGGTTTCGAGTCTTAAAAAATTGTTGTATGTTTCAAGCATACAAAAATTGTTGAAGGTTGCGAACCAATAAAATTTGTTTAGGGTTTCAGGCATAAAAATTTATGTAGGCTTCAACCCTATTAGTTTATTATTTTTATGCTTTTGGTATATATACTTCGTATATATTTCGATGTAGATTCCGGGCATATATAATTTCTCTTATGATTTCTGTCTACAAATTTGCTATAGGTTTCAAGCCTACAAATTTTCGTATATGTTCTGACATATAGAATTTGTTGTACGTTTTGGACCTATAAAATTTGTTATATGCTTCCAACATATAAATATCTATGTGGGTTTCGGGACTATTAGTTGTAGAATATGAATAATATATAACAAAATGTAGAATTATAGAATTTATACTTCAAGAATTATTGTATAAGTCAAATAAATATATAGGCCAATGGTTTTATGCTAACACTCCACTATCTAAGCCTAAAGTTCAAATCCCCATGTTGCTCAAAGTTTTACTGATCCTATCGTTTATTTCCAGATAATAAATCAGTCTACATATGACATGCTGCCATATTAATCGAATTGAGACTTCGACTCTACAACATTAATCTTAGATTCGGGTTTTTAAACTTTATTAAAGGGTTCGAGCCCTTTAAAATTAACATTTTTTAGGCGTTGAAAAAATTTGCATATAGGCTTCCGACCATCGAAATTCTTAACCTCCAAAAAAAATATTAAAATCACAAATACCAAATTTAATACAATAAGAATAAAATAAAAATTACAAACTATTAATCAAATGAAGACATTAGACGTAAAATTGAAACAACTAGTTCGAGGGTTTTACCTTCTAGACTATCCTACTACACTTAATAGAAAGAGACTTATTCGTACTGATAACGTGTTAAAAACTAAAAAAAAGATAAAAATATAGAGAGAATTATATTCTTGTTATGAATAGTAGAGAGAAAGAAAGAATAGTATTTTACTGATAGTAGAAGAACGTACAATTACAGAGTATTAGAGTCATATATATATATATATATATATAGAGAGAGAGAGAGAGAGAGAGAAAGAGAGAGAGAGAGAGAGAATAAGGGCCCGTTTGGAAGTGCTTTTTTTTTAGTCGAAAGAAACTTGTATTAAGCAAACAAACAAGTACAAATTAACCAATTCCTAGAGAATTGAAGTCCTTAGCCAAGAGAGATTCTAATTGGGGTGGAGGAAAGAAGGTTCAAAGACTAAACAAAGGGCCAAATAGCATTTGTTTAGCTACCCAATCAGCACACATATTTTTGGATCTCCTTACAAAGGAGATTTTAAGTTTGTACAAATCCTTACACCTCAAAATATTCCTCACCAAAATAATAGTATTACAAAATAATTTGGAAGAATTACAAGTTTGATTAATTAAAGCTTGGCAATCATTCTCTATCTCAACCTTGCCCTCGGGAAATTTAGACGCCATAGCACACGCCTCATAAACTCCTCTAGCCTCAGCTTCAATAGCAGAATTAGCCACAATCTTTGATGCCTTCCCTTCAATCAAGCAACCAAAATGATCCCTAACTAAACAAGCAAAAGAGGCCTGATTAGTACAAACATCATAAGAGGCATCATAGTTTATTTTAAAGGATCATGGGATAGGAGGTGACCAAGAGTTATCCTTTTTAGGGATAATGAAATTATTTCTAATAGCATTATCACCATTATTTACAATTACATTATCATCAGATAAAGTTGAATTATGCATATTATCTTGTACAAAACTAGACACTGTTTTAAGATTTGTTTTTGAAAATGCCTCAGTAGTTAATTTATAGGCAAATTTAAACTCATCGTAGGCAATAAGTGAATCATGTAAGATTCTCAACGGGTCAGGTTCTATGCCTTTAAATAACCATTCATTCCTTCCTTTCCAAATTTTCCAAGCAATAAAAAATGCCATTTCACCTAAGCAAACCCCACTTGAATCAGATTGATCAAGACTAAGTCTTAAAAACTGAATCCATTTCTTAAAATTAAAAGAAGGCTCAGAGAAAGTCTTGAAGCAAAGTGGACTTGCCATCCAAACTGCCCTAGACCATGAACAGTGAAAAAGAAGGTGTTCAATATTTTCAACCTCAATACCACATATAGAACAAGTTGCAGAAGTGCAAGACTTCCTCTTCATTCTATTTTCATTTGTTGCTAGCCCATTCTCACAACATTTCCATATAAATTTTTTAATTTTAGGTAAAGTTTTCATTTGCCATATAAATTTCCAGTCATTAGGTTCCAATTTAAAGGAAGAGGACCCTTTTTTGTCATCCTTAATCTTCTCCACCCCCTCTTGAGCCTTCCATACTCTGGAATACACATCCTTCACTGTGACAACCCCATTCATAGAGTGAATCCAGAATGGGGAGTCAAAACAGTAGAAAGAAGGAATAAGGATTCCTGAGATGGTTGCTACTGAGGTTTTAGAGAATAAAACATTTAAAATATCCATATTCCAACAATTAGAGAGAGGATCAATAAGTTCAGAGACATATTTAAAGGTACAACCTGGAGGTTTAATAAAATCATGACAGTTTGTAGCCCAAGAATCCTCCCAGATTCTTATAGAGGCACCATTACCTATATTCCATTTTATATCATTGATAAAGCATCTCCTGCCTTCCAACAAGCTTCTCCATCCCCATGAACAATTACTGCCTAATTCAACAGTTAAGAAATCACCATTAGGAAAGTATTTTCCTTTAAATAATCTGTAAAGTAAAGAGTCTTTGTTAGTGAAAAATTTCCAAGCATTAGAAGCAAGTAAAGCTAAGTTTTGACAGTGAAATTCTTTGAATCCCAATCCACCATCATCTTTAGTGTTCATAAGGGTTTGCCATTTAATACAGTGGCATCTACCTTCCCCTTTATTGTTCCAATAGAAATTGGACACAAGAGAAGTAAGATGTGAAGTAACTTTTTTAGGAATAAGAAAAACTGACATAATAAAGTTAGGAATTGCTCCTATAACTGCTTTTATCAAAACTTCCTTACCACTTTTCGAAAGTAATTTAGTGTCCCAACCTTCCATTCTATTTAAGACCATCTCAGTAAGCCATTCAAGAGATTTTACCTTAGATTTTCCCCATGAGGAGGGAATACCCAAATATTTACCAGGGTGTTGCAATTTTTTCATACTTAACTGATTAGAGATTTTATTTCTCATCATCTCAGGAGTATTTTTGCTAAACATCACTCCACTCTTGTTTAAGTTGAGTTTCTGACCTGTGGCAAATGAGTACCAGTTAATAATATTTAAAAAAATATCAATATTATATTCAGAAGCCTCAAGAAAGAAAAGACTATCATCAGCAAATAAGACGTGAGTTAACATTGGAGCAGCTCTAGAGATGCTTATGCCTTGTAGGAGCCCCAATTCTACATAATATTCAATAAGATTAGTTAAATCTTGAGTGACTAAACAAAACAAGTAAGGAGAGATTGGGTCTCCCTGTCTGAGACCTTTTTGTGGTTTTTCAAGTTCAAAAAGTTCACCATTAATTTGAACTTTATAGGTAACTGAAGAAACACAGTTTGAAATCCATCCAATCCATCTAGAGTGAAACCCCATAGCTTGTAAAAGATCAACCAAGAAGTCCCATTCTATATTTTCATATGCTTTACTCATATCTGCCTTAATAGCTAGACTAAATTTATTAGAAGACCTCTTGTTATTTAGGTAATGTGTAGCTTCTTGGGCTATGAGGATATTCTCAAAGATAGACCTTCCAGGAATGAAGGCTGTTTGGGTCTCAGATACACAAATTCCCATATATCCTTGAAGTCTATTAGATAATATTTTGGAGATAATTTTATAAATAAAATTAGCACAGCTGATGGGTCTAAAAGACCCAACTAAATCCAGATTAGCACACTTTGGGATGAGAGCTATGATAGTTTCATTAATATCCTGCAAAGATGTATTATTCTCAATAAAGTCAGATATTAACTCTACAAGATCATCTTTTATTTCATTCCAGAATTTTTTGAAGAAAAATCCACCAAAACCATCTGGTCCAGGTGATTTATCACAACCCAAAGACCATACTTCTTGTTTAACTTCTTCAATTTCAACTGGTTTAATCAAAGAATCATTAATATCCGAGGTAACAACTTTTTTGACTTTACTCAAAATAGGGTTATATTGCCTAGGGCCACCTGATTTGAATATAATATTGTAACTGTTAACAATCTCATTTGAGATTTCAGTTTTATTAGTTAACCAATTTCCATTACCATCTTTAATTCTCAAGATTCTATTTCTAGTTCTTTTAGCTCTAGAGGTAGCATGAAAGAATTTGCTATTTTTGTCCCCTAATCTCAACCAAGTGTTCTTTGATCTGTTGGACCAATATAGCTCTTCTTTTTTCCAATTTATTTCAAGCTCCTTACTCAATTCAAGAAACAAAAGCTGATTCACATCAGAGTAAGGTTCATTTATAATTTTTTCGAGCTTTGCTAGGTTATTAGAAATCAAAACTCGATTGTTAAGAATTCTTTTCCTAGCCCAGCTTGAAATAACTTTTTGTAAAAGGGACATTTTGTATTTAAATTTCATCAATCCAGTAACATCAAAGTGAACACCTTTTTTCCATTTCTCTTTGATAATAGAGCAAAGCTCTTTATCATATATCCAGCCTTTTTCAAGAAGAAAACTTTTCTTATGATTTCCTCTATACAAACCAAAATTCAGAATAATTGGGAAATGGTCAGAACCTGTAGGTGGAAGAACCTCATTCCATGAGTTAGGGAATTTATTCATCCAATCTTGACTTACTAAGATTCTATCTAATCTTTGTTTGATTTGCTGGTTGCCACATCTCTTGTTGGACCAAGAGAAGTTACAGCCCTTAGCAGGAAGATCAAACAAAGACTTAGAATCTATAAAATTATTGAATAGTAGCATATTTTTTTTGTGAACAGAGTTAATATCACCTCCAAGTTTCTCAAAAGGAAACCTAATGAGGTTAAAATCCCCTAATATGCACCACACATTAGAAATATGATTCAGCTCATTTAATTTTTGAATAAATCCTACCTTATGTTCATCAGCAGTGGGACCATAAACAAAGTTATATTCACATAAGCCAACATCAGGGTCATCATATGTACATTGAATTAAGTTCTTTCCAGAACTTATAATATGAAAATTATCTGTATCTTTAACAAAAATGGCTAAACCACCTGATAATCCTTCAGGATCTATTTGAGCTACAAGAGTCAATTTGATCTTAGGACTTAAGTATTATTAAATAATCAAATTTGCGTTTAGTCTCAGATAAAAAAATTACCTTAATGTGATAAGTCTTGATCATGTCAATCAAGCTCAGTTCTGTCAAGGCTGTGCCAATGCCTTGACAGTTCCAGGCTTGAATCATTGGAAACATTGGGGTTGATTTGGGTCAACCCCTGATGTCTCCTCATTTGTTATAGATTAATGTTAGGATGAGACATCATTTTAAGTGATTTAGAAGTCAATAATGTCGATTTTCTTGAGTTTTAGTGCACTTTCCTATTTTGAGTCTTGATTTGTAGAATTATTATTTTTAGAGCATATTGGGTTTAATTGTTTATTTAGTGTGTAGCTTTAAAGATAATTATGGAGATTAATTAGAGTCCAAGTCAAAGACAACAACTTATGGAAAGAGATTTGCATGGTAATTGGAGATAAGGAAACAATTGCTAAAAAGATGGAAAAGGAAAAGCTGCCTAAATCTGGGATTCTGCATACACGTCCAAATATAGGCGTTTTTACCTAAGAAATAGGCCGATTTTGGTAATTTCCTTGTAAAGGGTCAAGATAATTATGTTGCGATTCTTTTGGTATCTTATGGAGCAAAATCCGACCAATAACGAAGAAGATATGGTCAAAACGGTGCAGCAGTGTTTATCTTTATTTCCATACGAATTTGAGTTGGGCTAGAAGTCCATTACCTTAACTCTTCCTCAAGAAAACGAATTAGGTCTTCTAAACACCTATAAATACACCCTTATATCACTTGTAAATCATCCTTGCTTAGAGAAAACTTTAATATTATTCCTTAGTTTATTGTAGAGAGCAAGATGATGTCTTTTGTAATTTCTTTTAGTTTGTTTCCTTCAGGTATGAACTAAACTCCCCATAGCTTGGGTTTTGCATAATGTATAATCTATGAATTCTAATTCTTCTATCTAAGTTTCTTTGGGAATGATATGTTTTAATCTGATATTAGCTACTTACTTAATATTTGTTTATGTGTTTTGATTTATTGTCTTTCCTAGAACTGATCACTTTAGGATTGTTTTAATAGTAGTTAGATGGTCTCCTTGACAGGGTGTTTAACTATTGAACCACCACATAATGTCTAGTGTCGATAGTAGTTCTGACAAAACATGCTTCTAACTAGATAGTCATTAGGGTTTGTTTTAATCACCATATCACCAATTGATTGTAGTGTGCTGGATAGGGCCTTAGTGGCGTTTGATAACCTTATTTGAGTGCTCGTCTTGGTTGTGCCGTAGCCCCCTTAGTCGCTCTCAAGGTCTAAGGTAGTGGAATTTAGAATCCTGACTAAGTATACCAAGAGCTAATATTCTCCCTTATTAACTAGATTTATAGATAGAATTTGAAGGATTAGTGCATACTAGCAAAACCTGAGCTATACTTCTCATCTTATATTCTTAACCTTTTATTTTATTGTCTTTATTTTCTTAGTTTTACTTGCATAATCTCGAAATCTGTTCCCTTTTACTTTACTGTTTTCTAATTATTTACTTTTACTCGTAATTTCTACTCACACGATTAACACACTTAAGTCCCTGAGAACGAACTTTAATTATCATTAAAACTTGCATACGTCCTGTAATACTTGCAGTGTTGTGCCTGTCTAGGGTGAGAGTGCGTAGTTTCTTGGTCTTATTTTGTATTAATTTTATCACACCCTAGGCAACACCAAGTTTTTGGCGCCGCTGCCGGGACTTATGTCTCGTTAGCGTGTGGGTTATCTATTTCGAGTAGTAGTTTTTAATAGGGATGGCAATGGTTCAAATATTAACCGTAACCGATGGATATCCGATCCGATAAAAAATCCGTTAGTGGAACCGATGGTGCATCCATGAGGGTTTGGTTCTCACAAAAGGTAACCGGTGGATTATCCGTTAGGATTTGGTATTTTACAAAAATCCGACGGATAATCCAAAATCCGAATAAAAATATAAAAAATAAAATATTAAAATATATATATATATACTATATATAAAGATATTCTATATATGCAAATTTTATACATAATATCGATCAAATATAATTATTACATACATAATTAGCTAATTGATTATTATCTATTTTATTACTATATTGCCTAATATCATTTTATGGTCTTCCAATAAAATTTTAGCTAATTACAGAATTTTAAAAATATTTAATATATTATTTTATTTAAATCAATTTTAGACGATTGCGGATACGGATTAACCGTGGATAATCCGCACCCGTTGCGGATGCGGATTTGGTCAATGATTCTGAAATCCGATGGTTAATGGATGCGGATTTGGTTATTGTTTTTCTTAATGGATGTGGATGTGGTTATGCAATTTTTCGAGGATATCCGATCCGTTGCCATCCCTAGTTTTTAATTAGTTTTTACTTTTCATTTTTTAGTTTAGTTTTTATTTTTCCAGATTTACGCTTGTGGTTTGCTTTAGTCTTTTTCAGGTTTTCACAGTGTTTAATTCTTGGCCTCCCTTATCGGAGCCTGAGAGGAGCTTCAGACCTTACAACAAACGAGTTCGTGAGGAAAGAGCCTTAAGAAGATCAATGGCAGCCCAAGATCCACCACTCGGTGCACCACTTGGAGGGGGTCAACAAGACCCTCCTCTTGGTGTTCAAGATCCACCACTCGGTGGACAAGAAGGACAACAATTACCAGCAGGAGGAGATAATGGGCAGAATAACCTTAATAATCACCAGAACTGAGTTGAACAAGACCTACCTGGCCTTAATGTACCATTCCATGTTCAACCAATTGGTTACCGCCCTCCTGAGATTCCGAATATCAAATTTAGACCCGATCAGGGTATGCTCAGTCAATTTCAAAGTTTCGGACTCTATACTGGTACAACTCTTCAAGATCCGGTAAAATCAATTCAGAAGTTCATGCAGATTTGTGATGCCTACATTACTCCTGGCATTACACGCGAGCAACTGTATTGTCATATGTTTTCGTTTTTCTTGACCGGAAGAGCTAGCGATTGGCTAGAGAGACAACCACATGGAACCATTCACTCTTGGAGAGAACTTCAAGCCGCGTTCTTCAACAGATTTTATCCGAAGAGCATGAGACTCAAAGATCAAGCCGAGCTTGCAAGATTTTCTCAAGAAGATGGAGAAACAGTGGGAGAATCATGGACAAGGTTTCAACAAAAATTAGCTAGATGTCCGCTCCATGGTTATACACCTGCTCTACAACTTGCTATATTCTACGAAGGTCTTAATGATAAAGGTAGAGAAAAGGTGGATAACATTGGAAAGGGTAATTTTGTGTCCATGAATCACAATGAAGCCTCCGAGGTGTTAGAGAATATTATGGAACAAGAAAGAAGTTGGCCTTCAACGCGAGCGTCTATAGCCAAGACCCGAGGAACGCTTCGTTTAGATGCAGAAACTGCAAACTCAGCTCAAATATCTGCTTTAGAAAATCAAATCAAAGAGCTGAGGATAGCAATGGAGAAAAATGTAGCCACAACAAAAGTAGTACAAGAAGCACAAGGTTGTCAACAATGTGGTGTTAATGATCATACATGGGAAGAGTGCGAATCAAATCCGCAATCTGTTTACTTTATATCCAATCGCGGAGGTTATCAATGGGGTAACCGAAACCATCCGGGAATGCAGTATTCAAATCCACAAGGGGCCGCTAATCCTGGTCATTATCAACAGCGCCCCCAGAACAACTCTTTCCAACAGAGGGGTCAGTATCAAAATCAGAATAGACCTGCTCCCCCATAAAAACCTGCTCAAGATGCCTATACCGATTCATTAGATCAAAAAGCATTACCTCAGTACCCTCAAGAAGGATCTGTGGATCAACAAGCTCTAGACCGTTTAACCGCGGATATGAACGCTCAAGCAGAGAAGATCAGAGGACACGATGCCGTACTTCAAATAATACGTACTCAAGTAGAACAGATGAACAAAGTTTTAACAAGCTTTGTAGAACAACAGGGAGTAAAGGCAATCGAAGGAGGTGAAAACAATGTTGGGTTCGAAGCTTGCAAGGCTATATGCCTTGAAATCGAAGAAGCAAAAGAGGAAGCACCGCATGCTGCCATTAGTGCCGTGGAAGTTCCGAACACTGAAGAAGAACCAACCAAGTCTAGCCCCGTGGAATCTGATTGTTCTGAAGTTTATGTGGAGGACGATCAAGAGAAAGCCATTTATAGAGCTAATGAGGAAGATGCAAGAGGAAATTTGATCGGTTGTGGAGTATGCAGCTGAGCTGGCTAAAGAGAAAGAGGAAGAAGACTCAAAGAAGGGGTCAAAAGTTGAAGATGAAGTTACACCTGCTGTGCATGAAGAGAAAGAAGAAAAGAAGGTGGAATCGCCACCTATTGTTCAACCAGTGTCATCAACCATTCCTGATACAAATCCTAAGGATGACACTGTGCTCAAGACATTTGTAGAGGCATACCAACCTGAAAATATCAACGCCCAAATGCTTGAGATTGCGAAGAGAGGACTTACACCGTAACAAGTTTATACGCAAATTATTCCTGAAAAGGAGGCGAGTGTAGAGATCCCAAGAGAGAACCTGAGGGTTTCGAGAAGAAGTGAGAAAGAGCTACCTACAAAGCTTAAAGATCCGGGAAGTTTCAACCTTCCTATTCAGTTACAAGGTATGCTCAAGGTGAAAGGTATGTACGATGTGGATTCTGGTGTGAATCTTATGCCTAAGTCCGTGTTCGAGAGACTTGGACTTCAGAATTCAGAGAAAACTCCAGTGAAGCTGCAGTTTGCTGACAACTCAGTGAAAAGGACATGGGGAACAGTGGAGGACGTCTTAGTCCGAGCAGGTAATATCGCCATCCCTACTGACTTTGTTATTCTTGAGTTTGATGCAGATAAGCAGGTTCCAATCATACTTGGACGGCCCTTCATGGCCACAAGTCAAAGTGTGATCAACTTCCAAGAAGGGACCATCACCCTTCATGCAAAGAATGTATCCGAGACCTTCTATGTCTTGGGTAAGAAACCGAGGAAGTTAGATGCCACAGTTCCTGTCATCCACAGCCTTTAACATCACAAAGTCCCTCCTGAGGAGATCCACTTAAAACCTGTGGATACTGAGCCAAACATTGAGTTTGGGGTTGGCCATGAAGTTCTATGGAAAGCTCACAAACAAGAGAATAGGCCACGAAGTTCCAAAGACTCGTGGATGGGACCATTCATTGTCACTAAGGTTGTTTCAGCCAAGGTGATAGAAATTCGCCCCAAAACTGGGGTCAAGCGCAGATTAGTTGACGTTCATACCCTTACTCGTTGTTGGGGAGGCTATAATCGCAAATCTTGACAGAGGTAACACGTCTAACTTTGAAAGACGTAAAACAAAAGTGTTGTACGGGAGACAACCCGTAGTTTTTTTTTATGTTTTCATGTCTTTTACGTTTTTAGTTTAAGTTTAATTTAGTTGTTTTTAGTTGATAATGCATATTTGAGAAAGATATTAGTGTTTTTGGTGTGTAGGAATTGGAGAAATTGAGTTAGGGAACGCGAACGAAAATTTTTGGAGCGCAAGAATGACCTGCGCGGACTACCCCACGGTGTACCCCCTATACCGCAGGGATGGTCCGCGAGGTCAAAACACGTGCCACGTGTGGAGCCACGGGTTTGATCCAGAAACCGAGAAAAAATGACCCGCGGACTACCCCATGGTCCGTGCCATGGTCCGCGAGCCAAAAACACGTCCACGGGGTGAGGTCCACGGGTATTTTGACGGAGAAAGCTACAGAAGGCGCAGGGTACCCTCCGGTGTACCGCGCCCTAGTCCGCAGCTCAGAAACACGTGCCACGGGGTCCTACCACGGGTGTTAACCAGTGAGCAAAAATTTTCGAGCATTAGATGTCGCGGTGTACCCCACGGTACACCCCATGGTCCGCAGGGGTAGTCCGCACGAGCCGCCAGAGAGAGAAAATAAAGGGTTTCAAGGCTATATGAAGATCTAAAGCTTATTATTCCGAATTTATTAAACCTTAAACCTCTTTCTTCTCTCCAAAACTCTCCTAACTCCATTGAAGCTCATCAAAACCTTCACCAATCACCAAAACACTACCCAATCATCAAGAATAACACATCAAACCTTCTCTCCACATCATTACAAGAGAGAATCATACACCCAATCTTCACCAAATCCATTCAAATTGAAGAATCAAAGAGCCAAATTTTCAAAATTCATCCTACAATTTCTTAAATCCAAGCCAACCGATTACAAATCCACCTTACCCACATAGAGATTCATCATCAATTCACCTATCCTAGGCCAAATCAAGCTTGTTCAACCATTAATTCACAAGTTTAAATTTCAAGGGTTGCTAAAGCTTTGAGTTGGGGGTTGATTGAAGATGACTAATAGAACAACAATTTTAGCTAACAAGAGGGAGGTGAAGAGTAACAGGGGATTGGATTTAAACAAGAAGAAATCAATTGACAAAGGTGCTAGTTCTAAATCAAAGGGTAAAGATAAAGTTGAGAAGAGTGGGATACCTTTGTTTGATCGTAATGGTAAAAAGATTTACTCTTATGCAAAGGAGAGAACACAACCTCAACAAGATCCTGCACCCAAAGAGAAAGTGGATACTTCAAGGGCCCTGAAGACTTCTGCAGAGAAACAATTGAAAGATCTACCTTTTGCCTATGAGAAAGTATTCAAGGAAGAAATTAGAGATGGAGAATATGCAAGATTCTTAGAGCTTGGTGAGAAATTGGGTTGGTCTACGTTCATGGTAAGACGTTCTGAATTATGTCATGAATTAGTTTTGGAGTTCTATTTAGGCCTTTTTAGCCGAGATAGTAATTGTGTTCCGATTAGAGGAAAGCTAGTTCCTTTCACAGTTGAGGAGATTAGAAACCACTTCAAGTTTAAGAAATTGAAAGGTTTTTGCAAATTTGAAGAAGCAGTTGCTAAGCGAAAAATCTTTGATGAGGAATTACTTTTTGAGCATGTATTAGACAAAGAGAAAGTACAATCATATAAGGGAGAATTGAAGGCACCTTGGCCTTACAAATATCTTCAAGCGGAGGCTAGAATTTGGCACAATTTCCTTGTCCCTAATATCTTCGGAAACACATGAAATTTGGATGTGACTATGAAGTATGCTCTACTTTTGGACTGTATTTTGAGAGGAGAAGAAGTTGATGTGGCACAGAAGATCTATGAGGAGGTGATGCGATTTCCGGTCTCTCCTAAATCAGTTTATAATGTTAAATTTCCAACTATGATCACGTGTCTTGTGCGAAAAACGAATGTTTCATTGGGTGAAGAAGAGAAACTCGAATTTAAAGCGAGTTATATTGATAATGCTTGGATCAAGGATATCTTTCGAAGAGCGGGTTCTACGCAAGTCTCGAAAGAAGAAAAAGAGGAAAATTGGCAAGAGAAGATGGAGGAGCGTTTAACGAAATTCGAAGCAGCTCAAACTTCCTTAGTCAATGATGTGGCACAAATCAATGCTAATAAAGTGCACATCATGAAACTCCTTGAGCAATTAACGAGAGGTCCAGCAATTCCAACTTTGGATGTCAATGATGCGAGGCAATAGCCTCGAGAGTATGTTCTCTTTCTTCCTTACCATTTCTGTAAATATGTATCTGCTAATTTTAATTTCTGTTTTTCGAGTCTTTTTCGAGTCGTGGGGACACGGCTCATTTTTGAGTTGGGGGTGTGGGGATTCGTTGTCTCTCATCTCCATTTTTCTGTTATTTGGGTGAAATTAAAATTTTTTGATGCATGGGAATTAGATGTAGAATGTGTTTAATAACTTGAAAGCATAAGCTCAGTAGATTAATGATAGTAAGTGATATGTTTATGAGCTATGTATTTGTATGCTTTGAGTATTTGCAGGAAAACACATGTTGATAGTAAAGAAAAGATTAGTGAGCAATGCGATAGAAAGTATGTTCGATCTCAGGGAACCTTGAAAGTGTGTAGGCCGTGAGATCCAAGCTAGTTGAAAAACCATTTGATGAAAGTGCTAAAGGTAAGAAAATAACTAAATTACATAGTGTAGAAAGTGATTAAGGCGATTCTTTCATATTTTGAAGCCTTTGAAGCCTTTTTATACCTTCTCACCTTGTGATTTTGAATTTATATGCTATATCCTTCTCAGCCCCTTCTAGCCTTTCTAAAGCTTTTTATTGAAACACGTTATAAGCCAGATCCTTTAGATTATAGGACTTTTCCATATGACCCGCACTCGAATCATGATGCATAGACAGTTGTTTTAGAGCTTGAGTTTGGGGTGGTGGGTCCACCATTATGGGAATTGTTATTGGGTTGGGATTTTTTAGCTTATTAATTGTGCTTTGTGCTTTATATTGATGATGATTCACAGATTTTTATTGTAACCCTTTGCCGGGGTAATAGTGAATGAAAAAGAAGCTACGAGCTAATTTTGCCAACAAGGGCATTAAAAGAAAAAATATATATATATATGAGAAAGTAGCGTGATATCTCAACATTAAACGAGAGTCATAGCTATAAAAGAAATTGATTTGAAAAGAAAAGAAAATATATATATTCGGACCGGCAAAGTGGATTTTTATGTGAACATCTTAAGCTTTAATTGGGTTATTTGGGGATGCTAATTTTGCATCAAGGAATTCATTGGGTTGAGTGAGAAACGTTTTATGAGAGTAACTCAAGCTCTAGGGCGATTCGTTGATGGCTAGTGAGGAGAGAGCCAAAAGCTCACTCCAAATTATCCAAATATATGATCATACCCGTCCCTAAGCCTACATTACAACCTTAAAGACCTTTTGATTCTTTGCTATGTAATTGAGAAGTGAGTGAGCCATTATAGATTAGTTTAGTTGACCTTTGAAACTAGTGAAAATCGATGAACAATCTATAGCTTTCTTGGGGAACTGAGTAAAGTCCCAATCCTTCTTACATTGCGAAACTAATCTGATCTTGAATTCAAGCCGTGTTGATTGTGGATATGAGAAGTGTACAGGTATGTAGTTTATGAATATTATTGCATGAAATTTTCTGAGTTATGTGCTTTAGGTTTATTCTATATATTCTGCTATGCTTTTTCCCTTGTGTTGAGAATTTTATAAGTGTGTATTTCTAGACTTCCCTATGTTTTTATCTTTGTTGTATCGGGACGATACAACTTTGAGTTGGGGGTCTTGATGTCTCCTCATTTGTGATAGATTAATGTTAGGATGAGACATCATTTTAAGTGATTTAGAAGTCAATAATGTCGATTTTCTTGAGTTTTAGTGCACTTTCCTATTTTGAGTCTTGATTTGTAGAATTATTATTTTTAGAGCATATTGGGTTTAATTGTTTATTTAGTGTGTAGATTTAAATATAATTATGGAGATTAATTAGAGTCCAAGTCAAAGACAACAACTTATGGAAAGAGATTTGCATGGTAATTGGAGATAAGGAAACAATTGCTAAAAAGATGGAAAAGGAAAAGCTGCCTAAATCTGGGATTCTGCATACACGTCCAAAGATAGTCGTTTTTACCTAAGAAATAGGCCGATTTTGGTAATTTCCTTGTAAAGGGTCAAGATAATTATGTTGCGATTCTTTTGGTATCTTATGGAGCAAAATCCGACCAATAACGAAGAAGATATGGTCAAAACGGTGCAGCAGTGTTTATCTTTATTTCCATACGAATTTGAGTTGGGCTAGAAGTCCATTACCTTAACTCTTCCTAAAGAAAACGAATTAGGTCTTCTAAACACCTATAAATACACCCTTATATCACTTGTAAATCATCCTTGCTTAGAGAAAACCTTAATATTATTCCTTAGTTTATTGTAGAGAGCAAGATGATGTCTTTTGTAATTTCTTTTAGTTTATTTCCTTCAGGTATGAACTAAACTCCCCATAGCTTGGGTTTTGCATAATGTATAATCTATGAATTCTAATTCTTCTATCTAAGTTTCTTTGGGAATGATATGTTTTAATCTGATATTAGCTACTTACTTAATATTTGTTTATGTGTTTTGATTTATTGTCTTTCCTAGAACTGATCACTTTAGGATTGTTTTAATAGTAGTTAGATGGTCTCCTTGACAGGGTGTTTAACTATTGAACCACCACATAATGTCTAGTGTCGATAGTAGTTCTGACAAAACATGCTTCTAACTAGATAGTCATTAGGGTTTGTTTTAATCACCATATCACCAATTGATCGTAGTGTGCTGGATAGGGCCTTAGTGGCGTTTGATAACCCTATTTGAGTCCTCGTCTTGGTTGTGCCGTAGCCCCCTTAGTCGCTCTCAAGGTCTAAGGTAGTGGAATTTAGAATCCTGACTAAGTATACCAAGAGCTAATATTCTCCCTTATTAACTAGATTTATAGATAGAATTAGAAGGATTAGTGCATACTAGCAAAACATGAGCTATACTTCTCATCTTATATTCTTAACCTTTTATTTTATTGTCTTTATTTTCTTAGTTTTACTTGCATAATCTCGAAATCTGTTCCCTTTACTTTACTGTTTTCTAATTATTTACTTTTACTCGTAATTTCTACTCACGCGATTAACACACTTAAGTCCCTGAGAACGAACTCTATTTATCATTAAAACTTGCATACGTCCTGTAATACTTGCAGTACTCTGCCTGTCTAGGGTGAGAGTGCGTAGTTTCTTGGTCTTATTTTGTATTAATTTTATCACACCCTAGGCAACACCAACCCCGCAAACCACTTCATCATCCAATCCATCTAGCAAGCCTTCATCATACCATTTCTCAATACCATCTTCAATAATATCTTTTCCCATCTCAAGTGGCTCTTCCATCTCATCATCAACTCCATCAGTGGAGTCAATAAGAGTTGCTGAGACCTGAGATGCAAGTTCATCATCAAGAGGGAGGCCTAGATCTTCCCTAACTTGTTTTGTTCTATTCTTGTTTCTCTCTATAGAGCCAAAAGTAATAGTCTTATCCAAATTCTGAGTAATAGAGGGATCAATAATCACTTTAGGGTTTCCCCCAGAGGGGGGGTTGTAGATATCATTTACTTGAGGCCCACAAAGGTTTTGGACTTCAATATCTGATAGAGGTCTTAAATTGGTCTTAGAAGAAACTACAGGAAGGTTTGAGTGGCCCAAATAAACTGATGGAGTCAAAAGAGAATCTTGAACAACATTAGCCTTAACTTCAGTAGTGGGCTTGAAGCCCACCTTAAATTCACCTTCTTCCAGTTTGTAATCCTTTCTTTTAGACTTGGATTTATAAGGCCTCTTAACCTTAGATGTCTTAGAATCTCTCTCAGCTTTAAAACAAATTCATTCACTTTCTTTTCATGATCATTAAACTTAATCCAGTTACCTAACCTCATAGCCAATTTATTGTTATTATCACAGTTCTTTTCTTCATGTGAAACAATCCCACATTTAAAGCAAAAATCAAACAACTTTTCATATTTGAAAGCAATCCAAACTGACTGTTCCTTAGCAATTTTAAAGTTAAAACCCGCAGATAGAGGTTTGAGAATAGAGAAATCAACTCTAGCCCTAATTGATGGATCATCTTTAAATTTTTTGGGATCAGGTAGCTCAATATCCTTCACTTCCCCTAAACATGAAGCACTTTTCATAACATTAGTTTCTTTGATGAACAGTGGGGGAATACCTTGAATACGAATCCAAAAAGATGTAAAATCCAAAAGAGATGGATTTTTAATAGTATCTTCATATTTCTGAACCAAAACGTGAAATCCAAACACATGATAGTGTTCATTAAGCCAAACAGTTTCTAGATCTGTCTTATCATCAAATTGAATAGTAAACATATTAAAGCCTCTCTTAACAACCGAGATCCTGCCTTTAATGCTCCAATACTGAATAATGATTTTTTTAAGATAGCTCATATTGATAGTACCGATGCTAGTATTCGAAGTAGAAGTTTAGGTTCCTCATAAATAGAATAGACAGCATCCTTATCTGGAGAAAGACAAAAGTCTTCCTCTGACTCAGCCTTCTTCTCATCATTAATCGCCATAAATGGAAATAGATTAGAAGAACAAAGTAATAGTAATCTCAATGAAGCACTTAATCGAGATTTTAAGAAAACGAAATCCAGCGAGAGAGAGATAAAGTACACTAAATTTCATAAATCTAGTGAAAGATCTATAAGATGAAACAAGTGTGGTGTGAGGTTTAGAACGGGGAGGAGAGATATGGAGAAGGAGGAAGGGGGTAGAGGAGGAGGAGGACGGGCGGAGTTAGGGTTTAGTCGGGAGAAAGGGATGGGGAGGGTTTTTCGGGATACGGGCCCAGAGAGCATTTTTTAGTGTGATTATAATTTTTTGGATCCGACGAGTGTTAGATTTGATAGGGTAATCAACCGTTTGGAAGTGCTTATTTTAGAGTAAAAAGGCGCTTTTAGAATAAGATCCAAAATTTTAAAAAAATTATTAAAAATAATTTTAAAATCTAAAATTATTTTAAGTGATTTTTTTAAGAAGCACCTATCTGGTGCTTCTCATAAAAGTGTTTTTCAAAATCAAAAAAACTCTTAAAATACTTAAAGCATTTTTAAGTGTTTCTTTAAAAAAGCACTTCCAAACGGACACTAAGTAACGCTAACCATAGTCTTGATGGGTTTGACTACAAGTCCATGGGTTTTGACTGAATATCCATATACGGGTTTATAACAATTCTCATATTCTAAAATAACTAGTAATTTCACAATGAAACGGTCTTATATTTATAGAGACATGAGTGACCCTTCACTTGATATAATGTATTCATGATTTTTTTTTTGTTACATGAAAGAGCCACTTTTCGGACTCGGTGTCACTGATACGGTTCAAACCTGTACTATCTAGAAGAATAACCAAAACTCTGGCCAGTTAAACTATCTCACCTGGTTATTCATAATATATTTATTTTATATTAACATTTTAAATATGATATATATTATTGAACAATTTATTTTTTATTAAAATATCAAATATTAATATGATTTTAATCTACATAACAAAAATTCACTGAATGCCCCTATCTATCTGCATTAAATGTAGTCTTAAAGTTATTTAGGAGGTAGTTGAGTATTAATCGGAGATAACAACGTTAGAGGTTCTTGTTGTTTCAATATGGATAGTATGAAAACCATTCAACGTCTCTCAGCAGGGATGTGGTTTTCCCACCTTCTAGGACCACAAGATGCTAATTTTTTATTTGCAGATTTCTCCCACGTGAATCTGTCGGAAATATTCATCCTTATTACTTTGCTTTTTTTGAATTTTATTGTTGAAAGTGCAAAAAAAAAATTTGTCATCAAGTTAAAAATGATGTATAGGTTGAAAAGGGTTTACTTCTCCGACAAAAAGAAAAAAAGGGTTTACTTCCTATAAATCATGAACTAAGTTTAGAGCTGAGAAAACAATTTTTTTTTTTTGCCTTTAGCCTTAAAAACCAAAGAAATTGGCGTTTTGGTATACATAGCAAAGATTTTACAGAGTTAGTACCCCGACGGTAACCCGCTTTCCGCCATTCCTGAAGGGCGGTCGGCTGGATGCCGCCCTTAGTTAATTTCTTATTAAAAAAAATTAGGCTTAAGTAAGGACGGTCTCGCGCTGATAGCCCTTAGTTCAATTTTTTAACGTCAGGAGGGCAGTTTTCATTATACCGTCCCTAGTACAATTTAAAAAAAAAAAAAGGACGGTCACCGGGGGACCGCCCTTAACAGAATATAGCTTCTTCCCCAATTCATAAACCCCATTTCTGAAAAATTAAAAAACTACCCAAAACTGCCGCTCCTCCCCTTGCCGCCGTTCAAGTTGTCGCGCCTTGCCGTTGTTCAAGTTGCCTTGCCGCCGCTCCTACCCCTTTCTCCTCCCTTGATTCTACTTCTTTTAACCCTAAAAAATAAGGTTAGGGTTCCTTTTTTCTATTTCGATTATTTTGGTTTATTTATCCACGCATGTAACTATTTATATCCCTTGTTATGTTAGATTGTATTAGTTAATTGATAAATTTAGGTAATTGCACAATTCGTCCTTTTTAATTTTGATAATTGCACTATTGGTCCTTGTTATTTTATGTAATTGCATTATAGACCCCAAATTGAATATAACTAGAATTTTAAGGTAAATGATAATTTTAGTTAATTGCACAAATGATCCTTTTTTATTTTGATAATGCACTATTAGTCCTTGTTATTTTATGTAATTGCATTATAGCCCCTAAATTGAATATAACTAGAATTTTAAGTTAAATGATAATTTTAGTTAATTGCACAAATGGTCCTTTTTTATTTTGATAATTGCATAATTGGTCCTTTAAGTTTTATATAATTTCATTTAAGCCCCTACATTGAATATAACTATTTGATCCTTATTTCTTGATAGGTATAATGGCTTCGAGTAGTAATTCGAACACGCTTTTGTGGAGATAAACGAAACACGAACACAAAAGTGAAATGGTTTGGAATAATGTAATTTTTTTGTGTATTTATATAATTTAATTTAATTGTTTTGTTAATGCTTATTTATATTTTTGGTTATAGGGGCGAGAAGCCGGTGCCACGATAAAACCATTATGCACTACTCCGTGGAAATTAGACCCACGGGTGGTGCCGCTTGTCGAACAAATCGGGTTCGGCGAGATTCAGAAGATTGATAGGATAGTCTTGGATCACGCTCTACTATCCGCGATGGTCGAAAGGTGGAGACGGGAGACGCACATCTTTCATATGCCTGTCGGTGAGATGACTGTCACGTTACGAGACGTATCGATGATATTAGGGCTACCTATTAGAGGATGTGCCGTGACCGATCCTATTCCCGCTCACTATGACTTTGAAGAAACGTGTCTTCATTTATTTGGGGTGGTTCCGGTCGCCGATAGCCATGGGCGTAAAGCGATTGATTATTTTATTTTTCTCGATTAGGTTAATTGGATGTCGTACGAGAATGATAGAAGTAATTTCGTTTCCGAAACCTGTTTGCAATGGCGCGAGGAGTATTTATGTGTCGTTCCACTTATCCACTTCAATAACGTTGAGTGGTACCGTACCGATCGCGTGTTGAGGCAATTCAGGTTCATTCAAGATATTTTTCGATCCTTCGTAAGATTTTTTTAAAACAAGTAAAAAAAAGTCCAAGAATCGGTCGTCTCTTCATTGGATAGAGCATAAGCTAACAGGAATAGTTGATTGTTCGCATCGTACCCAACCGCAATAAGTAGTTTACCGTTATATTTTCCATATAAACGGGTGGCATCAATGCAAACCACGGGCATCATATCCTTGAAACCTTCGATATTAGCTCCATATGCCCAAAAAACCATATTAAATGTAGCTTGGTTACCGATCACACGTTTATACTCAAACTCGTATATTATTCCTCGGTTAGTGATTTGTAAAGCGTTCAAAAGTTTAGGCAAATCTGTGAACGCACGTTCATGGGTTCCGAATAATTTTTCGAGCACTTTTTGTTTACCACGCCATGCCTTACCATATGAAATGAAATGAACATAGTCCTTATGAATTTGAGTTTGTATCAATCCAATATTCATAGCTATATCGGTATTCACCATCGCAAATATTTCATCCCGTACAAAATCCGAAGTCAATTGCCGATTATTTTTTACGAGTATTCCGTGTTGACACTTATGTTCTTCTAACTTACTAATTTTCCACACATTATTACTACTATTAAAAGTACCGCGAATATAAAATTTACACCCGTCTTTAGTGTGTACACAAATGCGTGTAATGTATTTATTTGTTGTCCTTTCCGTTTTACATTCCTTGTGATTTTTAAGGTGCCACCTACTCACGTCCAACAAAAGAGCACGCCTAGAAGCGTACCGCTCACCCAACATGAGTTTAACTCCTTTCACCATGGAAGATGGTTGACTCTTTTCCCAATCATGACACTCAACTCTTTCGCTCATATCAAGAGGACCAAAGTTGTAATTAGTTGGATTAGAGCAATCATCATCGTCATCGTCGTCTTCACCACTAACTTCACCCTCATCACTATGTATATGAAAACCCTCTTCATCGGATGCCTCTGATTCGGTTTCACTTTCACTTCCATGATCACTATCAAAATCGCGAATTGTCTCGCGAATCGGCTCAAGAGGTGTGGATGTATTACCAAGCTCATAATTTTTTTTCCCTCTCTCACGCGAATTGGACGGTTGCGTTTTCCGAATTTCTTTAACCACAACATAAATCTCGATAGCTTGGTATTGGTCGTTCCTCGCCCCACCAATCATCGCATTGATTGTGTCCTCCCTAACATCTATCGCATGATACCGTGGAGGGTTTGCCGAAACCGGGCATCGCCATTTCAAAACGAAAGTCACTTCATTTTCGTTCCAATTTCAGTTTGAACAGACGACTTGTTTTAACCCAATTAGCCCAATATCTCCTCCGGTCATAAAAGCTTTCAATCTACCCCGTTATATTCAACAACACCGTTACCACTTTGAACAATATCTCCACGATAAAAACATAACCACATAACATTCATTTTTACCTAAAAACCCAAAAACACACAACCAAATCAATACTAAATCAAACACAATAAAAAAAACCTAGTTTAAACTAATCAATACTAAATCAAACACAATAAATAAAACCTAGTTTAAACTAATCAATTTAAACCACAAACTCCTACAACTATTATTAAAATAAAAAAAACCAATTTTCTTACTTAAATATATTAGATATTATAATACAAATTGGATAGAGTAATTACCTCCAAGGTGAGATATCCAACGATTTGATGAAATAGTTGTAGATTTTAGGATGGATTTGGGTGTAGAAGAGAGAAATAGGGAGGGTGGGGGTTGAATTCTCAGATTAGGGTTTATGAATTGGGGGGGATAGTTATATTCTGTTAAGGGCGGTCTCCCGGTGACCACCCTTCTTTTTTTAAAAATTTGAACTAAGGGCGGTATGGAGCTGGTGGTCCTTAGTGTGTTCTAAAATAATGCAGTAAGTAAGAGAACCACAACCACAAGTGTGCGGTTGTCCCAAGTAATAATATTGATAAACAGTTTCGTTCTCAGGGACGGATTGGTTGACTCTAATGCTTATCAAGTAGTGTTTAATTGCACGGAAAAATATGTAAATGATTATAAGATTTGTTGGTTGGTTTTCTAATAACTAAGACAATAATTAAAAAGACTAAATTAATGCAAATATAAAGCTAGACGCAAGTAAAAAATAGTTGGACGCAAGATATGAGAAAGTAGTACTCGAGTAACGCTAGGATTTCACCTAAATCAAATCATTCCATGTATTGTTTAAGGGACAAATTTGGTAATTACTATTGGTCGGGATTCAATTATCTCCTTACCCCCGTCAGGGTGGACTAAAGAGCTCTTCTCAGGGGCTACAAACCCCATCAGGGTGAATATAGTCCACCTTCGAATGGTTCAAGTCTAACTACCCAGTTGGCCGTAAGATTAATTAAGCCTGTCAAGGTCAAATAATTTATATCCTACTTTCGTTAATTAGTTCCGTACCTGGACCCCCCGTCAAGGTGATCTAATCGCCACTAATTGGAATAACCTAAGTACTGAATCCTAATATTGATTAATTACTTCAATAAAAGTCAATAAGTGTAAATTAAGGAAAAATAATAAATACCCAATTTGAATTAAATTAAAATAATCCCAAATTCAAAAACATAGAATGAAATAAATCATGGTTCAATCCATTACGCGTTCTCAAGTACTTAATGAAATAAGCTCATAACTGGAAAAACTAAGAAAATAAATAGAAAGGAATTCATAATTGTTTTACAGAAAAGAAAACCTAATTAGGAAGATGATTTGGCTGCAATGTGGAGATATAGACAGTCTCCAGCTCCAAACTTCTTCTTTTCCTTGCTTCTGCTTCTTTTCTTCTTTTCTTCTTGTCTGACTTTTGTGAATAATGAATTGTGTGAAAAATAGAAGTCAAAAGCCCTATTTATACTTATAAAATCGGACCTGGACCTTGGGCTAATAATTAAATAAAATAATAAAGGTCCAAGTCCATTATCTTAGCCCAAAATACCGTAACTGCTGCACCACCTCCACTAAAACAGCTCTAACCGACTCGTTTCAAGCCCGATTGACCTCATTCCAGTTGCTAAAGTTCCCTAACTCAATAGGGTACGTTTTCTCTTCACAAGTCAGCGGCTAAATCTACTCTTAGGTGGCTCGAAATCAGAAATATTTGGCAACTCTTCAGATTTGCAGCTCTAAAATCTCGACTCTTTTGGGATTTGTCTTCATGCTTTGACTCCATATCACGATCTCTGACTTTATTCTCGAACTACTCTCCTAGTTAGTATTCAAAACCTACAAACTTTTCACTAAAAATACACAATATTACGCGCAAAAGCTTAATAAATCAAAAATACTAAAATCGAAGGAGAGAAATTGGAATATTGCATATTATTACTAAAAGTCTATTAAAATAGTCAGATAATCACCTAATTTGATGTCTCCTAAGCATATAAATATAGAACAAAAGAGGAGACATCAAGACCCCAAACTCAAACTTTTGTCGTCCCGACAAAGTAAAATTAAAAACAAAGGGAAAAGGTGATTACGAAGAAATAGACGCAAATAAATACACCCAAAGCATTACCAAAAATAAACCTCATATAACAAACATTAGGAACTAATATACACATACACTAATCATGCAAAAATCAAACATAAATAAATTCAATCATAAAATTAACTTCGCAAATGCTAGAAGGTTACATTCGTACTTATCTCAATATGATGGCTATAGGATGTTCCTCGATCCTTACTCGCTTTGAACGCTCCACTTAGTATATAACCTATTAACTTACCATGCACCTCGGAATCACGAGAACTTTACGGTTTTAGCGTAAGCTTAAGGACGGTGTGGTATGTATATTTGGTAAATTTGAAGTGAGCTTTTGACTCTCTCCTCACTTACCATCAATAAATGTCCACGAGCTTGAGTTTACACTCATATAATGTTCTCACTCAACCCCTTTGATGCGCTAATTAGCATCCCCAAGTTAACCCAATCTATACTAAGATGATTTCAGAAACTTCCACTTTGCCGGGTATGTTGTTCTTTCTTTATTTTTTTCTTTTTCATTTCTTTTTTCTTTTTCTCGAAAATTGAAGACAGTAGAAACCGGGTTCCCGGTTTTGTGAAATCCGGGTTCCCGGATTCTACTGACTTGAGAATCTTATTTCTCTTTTTTTTATATACCGGCAAAGGGTTACAATTAACAATATCATCTGAATTTTTCTTTTCGTGCCTCAATACAAACACATATATCTCCCTCTTAATGTAATTTCCAAAAAGATGGTCCCACCACCCCAAACTCAAGCTCGAGACATGTCTCAGGATTTTGATTCAAATGCGGGTCATTTTGGAAATGCCTAATAACCAAAGGGGATATGGGTTTATAACATGGCGACAAAAGAAAAGGCTTTAAGGCTCAAAATTGGGCTAAGGCGGATAATATTAATACAAGGGATAGAAAGCTAAAAGGCTTCAAATGGCTATCAAAGAATTGCCCCTATCATTTTCCTAGTTACATGGTTCGTCTCTAGTTCATATCTAAGTGGGTTCTCTACTAATTTAGATCTCACGTTCTACACACCAAACATTTTCCTTAAGTACGAACTTACTTCTTTTGCATTGTTTGTTAATTCTTCTTATCCAATATATATGTTCGCATGCAATTACAGCGCGTTTTATACTAATTCCTAAAGTCCACTATTTACTATCATTGATTTATCAAAAGTATGCTTAATGGGGACATTTAAAAGCTTCTACAGTCAAACGCAACTCCTAATTAATTTTATTGAAAGCGATAAAACACATAACACATAAAACTGGGATGAGGAAACGAACCCCACCCCAAACTCAAAAATGAGTCGTGTCCCCACGACTCGAAAAGACTCAACGCAATTAAATTAATATACACTAAATGAGAAAGTAAAGAAACGTATCTTAACAGGCGCGAGGCTGGTTATCGGTGTTGCGTCCCGGTATAGAATCCTTTGCGAGTAAACCGTAAGTGGCATGTTGGATGGTTCTCACCCCAATTAGCATGTTGCGAAGAAGATCTAACTCTTTGGTGACGTTTCCTAAGGTAGCAATCATCTTTTCTTGATTCTCTTTCAACACTCGAATCTCGTATTTCAACCCATTATCAGTATGTACCTTCTTCTTTGGTGGAGGAGCTCTAGGGTTCTTAATTGGATGGGTTGCTTCATTGTGGGCGTTGTCAATGGAATTCAATGTCATTGCGTCTCCCTCTTCAGACGTGTCAATCTCTTCGTTCCTTCACGGTATTTTTGCGTCTAGACACAAGGTAGTGATAGTACAAGGAAACTTGAGGTTTTGTTGACTAATAGGGATTTTCTCAAACTCCATTATCGTCTCGTAAATTACACGCGCAACATCCATCTCTCGATTTTCAACAATGTTCTTAATAAAAATAACATGCTCCTTCTTCAACTCGGAAGTGTGATTAATACCAAAGAATGTAGGTACTACGAATCTAGACCATACCTTAGCACAAGGCAACAAACAACTACTATAAACCTGCCCACCATATCTCTCACCAATCGGAATAGGGCGTTTCCCACGAATCAAAACTGTGTCCCAAAGAGATTCCCACTCAAAAGAAGGGTCATTTAGCGTTTCGAAATAAGGACAAGGATCAGTAAATTCGGGGAGTTCAAGGCTTTGCGAATAAGCTCAACTGATAGGGGAAATACCTTTTTACGGACGATAATTGCTTGTTTATTCGAAAAGGCTACTCCCACATAAAAATCACGGACCAAGGTGGGGATAAATGTAAGCTTTCTCTGTCTCAATTCAGTCCACCCAAACTTATCACAAGTAGTTGCATAACTCTTAAATTCGCTAGTCATAATACCAGAAGGGAATGTTTTCTCAATACCAAACTTTAAGAAATTAATTCGATCATGAACCTGTTCATCCCAAGGTGTGAATACCCTTTTAGGTTTGTGTGCAATAGCTTTACTTCTTGGGGCTCGTGTTTCTGGAACAGGTTCTTTTGGAATTTCCTCTTCAATCTCTTCCTCTTCTTCTTCATCAACCAAAGTAGGCTTAGCAGGAGTGGCCTTACTTGGGTTTTCTTTTCTCTTCATAGCAGTCTTAACCTATTCAATCTTTCGTTTAGGACCCGAATCTAGAATCTTAATAGCTTTCTCTTGTGTAGCACCAGGATTGTTTCTTGTTCTTGGGTTGTTTCTTCTTGTGTAACTGAAAGAATCTGTCCTGTTAGTCATGACTTTCCACCCCAAACTCAAAACTTCAAAGAGTTGAAAACTAGAGAAAAGTTACAATCTTTGATGTTTTGAGAGAAGATTAAGGTGAATTAGTGTAAGTTATGAGATGGGTAAGGATCAATTTGAAGGATTGGAAAGGTTTAGTGGTACAATTTAAGGTTTGGGTGAAGAAGGATTTGGTGAAAAAGTAGGAATTTGGTGAAGTTTTGGAAAGATATTGGGTTGATTATGTGTTTTTAGGAAGAAAGAGAGCAAGAATTGGTGAATAAATCTTGTTTTGATGATGATTTTTGAAGTTGTGGAAAGATGAAATCGGATGTGGAGGCTAACTTGAGAAAGAAGCTAAATAAATAGGTCAAAACAACTTTAAACCGACATATACAGTGGCGAAACCAGGTTCCCGGTTTTCGACGCTATGTCAGCGAGAAAAAATTCAAAATTCGATTTTTTTTAGCCTTGGACGCAGCTGACCTGCGTCTCGCGCCACGCAGTGGTCAGAGAGTTTGGAACCAGCAGCTCTCAAAACCGGGTTCCCGGTTTGTGCGAAACCGGGTTCCGATTTGTGCGAAACCGGGTTCCCGGTTTGCGTCTGGTGCTGTAGCGTGGGATGGCTTGGACGCAACCATTGCGTCTCGAGCCACGCAGGGGGTCAGAAACTTCGATCTCTTCAACTTCCAAAACCGGGTACCTGGTTTTTGCAAAACCAGGGCCCCGGATTTCGTCGACGCACGAATGTAGACGCATCTCCGTGCGTCTCGCGCCACGCGAGGGTTAGAGGATGGGGTCGTCACAGCTCACGAAACCGGGTTCCCGGTTTTCTCTGACTTCATTTTCTGAATTTTTTTACTTCTAACACTTTTGCCCCAAACTCGTGACCTTTTGTACTCCTGAAATCATCAAAAACAACTACTATTTCTCATTTCTTAAAAATAAACACTAATCAACAAAAACTTACTAATTTACACTACGAAAAAATGAAACTAATATACAGTAAATTGGCTTTTGTTTAACGTCGTTAAGCTCGGCGGTTACCTTATATTCTAAGGTGCTTCGAGGAGGTAAATAACCTCTCCGGGGTGTGGATCCACCGCGCGATTAATATCTTCGCCTCCGTGATAAATCTTCAATCGTTGCCCGTTTACCATGAAGGTACGGTGTTCGATTGGATTCTCAATCTCAATAGCTCCATGAGGCGTGACTTTTGTTACGATATAAGGACCCGACCATTTAGACCTCAACTTACCCGGATAATTGCTGAACTTTGAGTTATATTTAAGGACCTTTTGTCCAACTTCAAATTTCTTCACTCTAATCCGATTATCATGCCATCTCTTTGTGTTTTCTTTGTACAATTTAGTATTCTCATAAGCATGTAATCGGAACTCATCAAGTTTATTTAATTTCATCATTCTATTCTCAGCGGCTAAGGTAGGATCTAAATTCAATTCAGCTATGGCCCAATATGCACCCAGTTCAAGTTCAAGAGGTAAATGGCAAGCCTTACCATATACCATTTGATACGGAGATGCACCAACGGGAGTTTTGAAAGCAGTACGATAAGCCCATAGTACATCATCTAATTTTAAAGACCAATCTTTTCTAGTAGGGCCAACAGTCTTCTCAAGGATAGATTTTACCTCTCGATTTGAAACTTCAGCTTGACCATTCGCTTGAGGATGATAAGCAGTGGAAACGCGATGTCTAATCCCATGTTTCTCTAGAACAGTCTTCAAATATTTGTTCACATCACTCGAGGTGTGCCATGTCTAGTGAAAATATGAGATTTCAAAAACTTAATTACCACTCGCGAATCATTCGTAGGTAAAGCTACAGCCTCTACCCATTTGGATACGTAATCAACAGCTAGCAAGATATATAAATTCCCATTTGATGGTACAAACGGACCCATAAAATCAATACCCCACACATCAAATATCTCTACTTCAAGAATGTTATTACGCGGCATTTCATCCCTCTTGGATATATTCCCAGTAAATTGACATCTATTACACTTCTTCACATATTCATGACAATCTTTATGTAACGTAGGCCAATAAAAACCAGATTGAAGTACCTTAGCAGCTGTGCGATCACCTTTGAAATGTCCTCCATAGGGCGAATCGTGACAACCTGCAATAACCCCATAAATCTCATTCTCTGGTATACACCTTCTTACCATTTGATCACCACACACTTTGTAGAGGAAAGGGTCCTCCCAAAAGAACTGTCTAGCACGTGTACTTAACCTCTTCTTGTCTTGGGAAGTAGCTCCTTCAGGAAAAGAACCACTTACCACAAGATTTGCAATATCAGCATACCACGGTAATCCACTAAAGATAGCAAATAAACTCTCATCTGGGAATTCTTCTCGAACTAACTCTGGACTAGTGTTTGATTCAGAACCTTCAAGACGAGACAAATGATCTGCAACCTGATTTTCACAACCCTTTCGATCTCGAATCTCTAAGTCAAACTCTTGAAGCAATAAAACCCATCTGATTAACCTTGTCTTAGCATCTTTCTTCTCCATAAGGTACTTTATAGCGGAGTGGTCGGTGAATACAACAATTTTCGCTCCCAGAAGATAGGAACGAAATTTGTCAAAAGCATAAACTACCGCTAAAAGTTCCTTCTCAGTCACTGTATAATTAACTTGAGCACTAGTGAATGTCTTACTCGCATAATAGATAGAGTGAAATACCTTGTCCTTCCTTTGACCCAACACAGCACCCATAGCTAAATCACTTGCATCACGCATAACTTCAAAAGGGATTTTCCAATCAGGAGGTAACACAATTGGTGTAGTAATCAGTTTCTCCTTCAACTCTTGAAATGCCTTCATGCAAGCTTCATCGAAAAGGAATTTGGTGTCCTACTCGAGTAAGTTACACAAAGGCTTTGAAATCTTTGAAAAATCCTTAATAAAACGATGATAGAATCCAGCATGGCCTAGAAAACTTCTTACCCCTTTTACAGAATTGGGAGGGGGAAGAGTTTTTATTAGCTCAATCTTTGCGCGATCAACTTCTAACCATGCACTTGAAACTTTGTGACCCAAAACTATTCCTTCTCGAACCATAAAATGACACTTTTCCCAATTCAAAACCAAATCTGTTTCCTTGCATCTTATTAACACCTTTTCCAAATTTTGTAAACACTCGTCAAAGTTATCACCGAATATGGAAAAGTCATCCATAAATACCTCGAGGAAATTATCTATCATATCCCAGAAAATATCCATCATACATCTCTGAAAGGTAGCGTGTGCGTTACATACCCCAAAAGGCATCCTTCGATATGCAAAGGTACCAAAAGGGCATGTAAATGTGGTTTTGTGTTGATCAGCTGGATCTACAAAAATTTGATTATACCCCGAATAACCATCCAAGAGACAGTAATACTCCCTACCAGCCAATTTATCTAACATCTGATCAATGAAGGGAAGAGGAAAATGGTCTTTTATGGTTGCCTTGTTCAACTTGCGGTAATCCATACACACCGTCCAACCAACAACTGTTCTCGTGGAGATGGATTCATTCTGATCATTGAGGATGGTAGTCATTCCTCCTTTCTTTGGTACGCACTGAACCAGACTAACCCACTCACTACTAGCTATGGGAAAGATGATTCCCGCGTCTAGTAGTTTAATCACTTCTTTCTTCACTACTTCCTTCATTGCTGGCATTAATCTCCTTTGACCTTCAACTGAACGTGCACTATCATCTTCAAGAATGATTTTATGTTGACAATAGGATGGACTAATGCCTTTGATATCAGCAATGGTCCAACCTATCGCCTCTTTGTTCGCCCTTAGTATACGTAGCAGTTTATCTTCTTGGAAACCTGTGAAATTTGCTGAAACAATAACAAGTAAAGTATTATTAGTACCCAAATACGCATACCTCAAGTGAGTTGGAAATGGTTTTTCTTCTAACTTCGGAGGAGGTTCAATGGATGGTTTATTTTTAATGATCATCTCCCCCGGTTCTCTCACAGGTTCATAGGCGGGACGCCTATATTTTGGGTTTCCAGAATTGAAAGCCGCCACTGTTTCGGCGAGCTCTTCCATCGTCTCAGGTAAGTCTAATGTCAAAGCGGCCTGCAAGATATCATCATAATTAAAACAATCAAATACCTCTTGCGTGGCATGTTCAGCTACATCCATTCGAAAGCAATCTCCTGGAATATCTGGAAATTTCATAGCTCTGAACACATTAAACTTCACCTCCCCGTCTTGGATTCTCATGGTTAATTCTCCGTTCTCTACATCAATCAAGGTACGCCCCGTGGCTAGGAATGGTCATCCCAAAATAATGGGGACATTCCTATCCACGTCGTACTCAAGAAATACAAAATCAACGGGAAAAACTAAAGTACCTGCCTTAACGAGGACATCTTTGATTCGTCCCTTCGGATGAACGAGGGATCTATCGGCCATTTGCAAGACCATAGAAGTAGGTCTCAAATCTCTTATTCTCAACTTATCAAAGATCGATTTGGGCATAAGATTAATACTTGCACCCAAATCGCATAATGCTTTACCTTGCCATTCCTTACCAATCGATATCGTAATTGTGAAACTCCCAGGGTCAAGCAACTTAGGTGGCAACTTACTTTGGCAGATAGCACTGCACTCTTCGGGTAGGCCAATCATCTCATTATCACAAGACGTCCTTTTGTTGGTTAGGGCTCTCTTCAAAAACTTTACGTATTTCGTAATATCTTTAATAGCTTCAAGTAACAGAATGTTTATGTTGAGACCCCTTACCCTATTGATGAATCTCTGATATTCGGCCATATCTCCTTTTTTCTGAACTCTCGAAGGGAAAGGTGGAGGAGGACGGTTTTCCACAATATGTTTCTTCTTCTGAACTTCCGGAATTTTCTCCACCTTTATTACTTCAGGTTCACTTTCTTTTTCTTCCTCCTCCACTACTGGTTTTTCTTTCATAACTAGAAATGGGGGAGGAGGATGTTCCTTACCACTTCTCAACGCTATGGCATTACAATCTTCTGTTTGTTTTGGGACCTCTGTATCACTAGGAAGTCTTCCTTGTGGACGCTAATTTAATTGCTTTGACATTTGTGCAATTTGATCCTCTAACATTTTGA
Source organism: Nemophila menziesii (assembly GCA_029959085.1). Lineage (NCBI taxonomy): Eukaryota > Viridiplantae > Streptophyta > Magnoliopsida > Boraginales > Hydrophyllaceae > Nemophila > Nemophila menziesii. Next base: position 6,129,871 of record JARWIR010000017.1, on the reverse strand, counting down.
TGTGTGCTTCAGAAGCTTGTTGTCTTTGGGCTGATTGTGTGTGAAGGGAAATCAGTCTTTCTACGGTTTTCTGAAGGTTATTTGCACCTTCTTGTGGTTGAGCAGGTAAGGCTTTTTGGTTCAGGGTTTCATTATAATTTTCTTGAGGAGGTTGTCTCTGAACATCGTTTCCTTGATTATGTCCCCCTTGATAATTATTCTGAGGTCTTGGATTAAATTTGTTACCTTGGGGACGCGACTGATACACGTATGTAGGATCAGCTTCCCCATTAGGATTTGAATATTGAAACCCATGATGGTTTCTGTTAGCCTGATATCCATTACCATTCGAATTGAAATTTCCTCTGTTGGAGACAAACATCACGGATTCTTGATTATTCTGTCAATTCTCCCAAACGTGATCATTCACACCACAATACTCACATACATACACCTCTTGTGCAGCGTTTACCTCAACTCTTTTGTTCGAAAAACCTTCTTTCACGGCTAATGTAAGTTGTCTCAACTGTTGTTCTAATGTGGGTTGTATCTTGTTCTCTAAGGAGTTGTACGACTCTTCAATGTTGACATTATTAACTCCCCCTTTAACTGGCGTTCTTACAGTATTCCACCCTACTTCATTGTCGACTGTTCTATCTAAAATAATTCTTGCGTAAGCAGGTTGAACTCGTAAAAACGCACCACCACATAACAAATCTAGATCTTTTCGTGAGCTCCCCTCAAGGCCGTTATAGAAAATTTTCAATTGCTGTTGTTCTGAAAGGTCATGATTGGGGACTCTTCGTAAACATTTCTGAAATCTTGACCAACTTCTACCCAACGCTTCATCATACTCTTGTCGGAAATGTGTTAACTCAAGTTGAGCATCTAACCTCATGTTGGACGGATAATATCTGTCGAAAAACGCAGCCTGTAACTGTTCCCAATTTGTAATTTTCCCTGGTTCTTGCGAATCATGCCAATCACTCGCTCCATCTATTAAGAAAAATCTGAATGTAGCAAAATACATTTTCTCCCTTGTTACTCCTTGCGTAATGTATGAATCGCAGATTTGCATAAATTTTTGTACTGCGCGAAGCGGTTCTTCTCCAGGCTTGCCACGAAAATTTCCGAAATTCTGAAACTGAGCTAGCATACCGAATCTGGACGGAATCTCGAAACATTGATATTAGCTGGGCCAATCCCAAGAGGAGGGGCAAGGAATGGTTCTTGTGTTAGACCGGTAAGGAACCATGGATCAGCTACTTGGATTTGAACCGGAGGATTAGGAATGACTGGAGGCACTAGTGGCTGACCATTCGCGTCTAGCTAAACTCTTGGGTTCTCTAGGTTATGAAGGTTAATATTATCCATTCTGTTTGCTAGTTCTTCTACTTCTTGAGCTTCTTGTTCTTTCCTTCTCTTGTTAGCAAGTCTGACTAATGATTCTGGATTATCAAGGATCGGAGGTAATGTCTCAAGATCCTTAAAAAGTCTTCTTCGCATACACCAAACCTAAAAACCTGAAAAAGATGAACAAACAAAGCGTAAAACTGAAAAATAAAAATGCAACTAACACTAAAGGATAAACATCGGGGTCACACGCTACCGTCCCTGGCAGCGGCGCCAAAAACTTGGTGGTCCTTAGTGTGTTCTACAATAATGCATTAAGTAAGAGAACCACAACCACAAGTGTACGGTTGTCCCAATTAATAATAGTGATAAACAGATTCGTTCTCAGGGACGGATTGGTTGACTCTAATGCTTATCAAGTAGTGTTTAATTGCACGGAAAAACAGGTAAATGATTATAAGATTTGTTGGTTGGTTTTCTAATAACTAAGACAATAATTAAAAAGACTAAATTAATGCAAATATAAAGCTAGACGCAAGTAAAAATAGTTGGACGCAAGATATGAGAAAGTAGTCCTCGAGTAACGCTAGGATTTCACCTAAATCAAATCATTACATGTATTGTTTAAGGGACAAATTCGGTAATTACTATTGGTCGGGATTCAATTATCTCCTTACCCCCGTCAGGGTGGACTAATGAGCTCTTCTCAGGTGCTACAAACCCCGTCAGGGTGAATATAGTCCACCTTCGAATGGTTCAAGTCTAACTACCCAATTGGCCGCAAGATTAATTAAGCCTGTCAAGGTCAAATATTTATATCCTACTTTCGTTAATTCGTTCCGTACCTGGATCCCCCGTCAAGGTGATCCAATCGCCACTAATTAGAATAGCCTAAGTACTAAATCTTAATATTGATTAATTACTTCAAAAAAAGTCAATAAGTGTAAATTAAGGAAAAATAATAAATACCCAATTTTAATTAAATTAAAATAATCCCAAATTCAAAGACATTGAATGAAATAAATCATGGTTCAATCCATTACGCGTTCTCAAGTACTTAATGAAATTAGCTCATAATTGGAAAAACTAAGAAAATAAATAGAAAGGAATTCATAATTGTTTTACAGAAAGGAAAATAGGAAACCTAATTAAGAAGATGATTCGGCTGCAAAGTGGAGATATAGACAGTCTCCAGCTCCAAGCTTCTTCTTTTCCTTGCTTCTTCTTCTTTTTCTTGTTTGACTTTTGTGAACAATGAATTGTGTGAATAATAGAAGTCAAAGGCCCTATTTATACTTATAAAATCGGACCTGGACCTTGGGCTAATAATTAAATGAAATAATAAAGACCCAAGTTCGTTATCTTAGCCCAAAATCCCGTAAATGCTCCACCACCTCCACAAAAACAGCTCTAACCGACTCATTTCAAGCTCGATTGACCTCATTCCAGTTGCTAAAGTCCCGTAACTCAATGGGGTACGTTTTCTCTTCACAAGTCAGCGGCTAAATCTACTCTTAGGTGGCTCGAAATCAGCAATCTTTGGCAACTTTCCAGATTTGCAGCTCTAAAATCTCGACTCTTTCGCGATTTGTCTTCATGCTTTGACTCCATATCACGATCTTTGACTTTATTCTCGAACTCCTCTCCTAGCTAGTATTCAAAACCTACAAACTTTTCACTAAAAATACACAATATTACGCGCAAAAGCTTAATAAATCAAAAATACTAAAATCGAATGAGAGAAATAGGAATATTGCATATTATTACTAAAAGTCTATTAAAATAGTCAGATAATCACCTAATTTGATGTTTCCTAAGCATATAAATATAGAACAAAAGAGGAGACATCAGGAGCATACCGCCCTCCCGGCGGTTAAAATTTGAACTAAGGGCGGTCAGTAAGAGACTGCCCTTAATTAAGAGTAATTATTTTTTAATTCGCGCACTAAGGGCGGTCTCCCACTGACCGTCTTTTTCCTAATTAAAAAATTAACTAAGGGCGGTACTCAGCCGACCGCCCTTCAGGATAGGCGGAAAGCGGGTTATCGCCCCGAGTGCTAACTCTGTAAAATATTTGCTATGTATGCCAAATTGCTAATTTTTTTTGTTTTTAAGGCTAAAGACAAAAAAACTCTAAGAAAACTAAAATATTCTACCAAAGTAAAAAAAATCTGGGTCTTTTTAATTATAAAAAAAGAATTTTGATAATATTTAAACCTTCTAAGGTGGGTGAACTGGGTGCATGGACCAACAACCTTATCTTCATCAAACTACATATACTACGTTAGAATCACATTAACACTAAATCAACCTCCTCTAACTTTGAAATGAGTAAGCCTTGCTGTGTTGGTAAGCACACGAATGTAGGAGCTTGGACAATCCAAGAAGACGAGAAGCTCGTAGAGTACATCCGTATCCATGGTGAAGGTAGTTGGAGAAACTTGCCTAAGGCTGCAGGTATTCTACTTTTCTGACATAACATTTATCGTTGAAGATTTTCTTTTGACAACCTTTTATTGTGTTCCAGGATTGCAGCGTTGTGGCAAAAGCTGCAGAGCGAGATGGATAAACTACCTAAGTTCAGATCATGTCAAGAAACATAACTTTGGTCAAGACGAGGAAGATCTTATAATCAAACTTCACGCACTACTTGGCAATCGGTATATGCACAAATCACAATTAGTCCCTTAGTTTATCAAAGAGACAAGTATACCATGTCTTTTGTTATAACGTGTGTACATAATTCTTCATTTTGAAATTTCAGGTGGCCGCTAATAGCTGGAAGGTTACCAGGGCGGACAGATGACGAAGTAAAGAACTACTGGAATTCGCATATCACGAGAAAGCTTATTAGTATGGGAATAGATCCTAATAATCATCGAATTAACCAAAGTTTCCCTAATGGATATCATAGATGCGGCGCTGATTGCAAATTTTCTGGGAATATAACCGATGCATCGAAGGTGGCAACTACTTGTGTCAGCGATGAGCAACTGTCTGATGGTGCAAGTTGTTTTGACGATGTAAAATCTGCTGAATTAAACATAGATCTTACAATTGCCTTTCCTGCTCTAAGTTCGACCGTGGAAGAGAAGGGAGAAAACACTAATCACTGCAATATAAGTAAAGATGCAGAAACATTATAACGCTTATAAAGCTTAGGGTTTTATGCAGCCATGTCATTATATTTTGTTTGTGGCTTTTTTCTGAAAGCATGTAATTTGTGTTTAATGAATAATTCATATTGTTTCTGCTACAAAAACAAAAATTGTAATCGAAAGCCAGAGCGATAAAGTAATAACTTAAATTAATTATTTTGAATCAATTAATATACCATTTAAATAATGAAGTAACTTGCTTATATACTAACAATTCATTACAAGAAATAGTAGCATTAGGGACTAAACTATTGTGGCAACAACTAAAATAGCCTCTAATGATATTTTTAAAAACCAAAAGGACCTCTATAATTATATTTTTAGCGGTTTGCCGCTAAAGATAAAGTTGATAGGGACAAAAACAAATAATTTGCTACTAAAAGTATTTTTAACGACAAACTTATAGAAATGACAAATAACGACTATTAGTGGCAAAATTAAGATTTTTAGTTTTAAATGTTTTTGCTGCTAAAGATATATCTTGTAGTGATTATCTCTTCTTGACCGCATATAGTAGGTTTCTATCTTTATGCATGCCAATCTTGTTGGAGTAAGTGGAAGATTATTCGTAATTACAATATTCATTTCAAAAGGCTTTGATCATGCCATGTATTTTAAAAGATCAAATTGCAAAATACTGATGTATAATTGTACATAACTATCAAATATAATATGAGCAATTTGAAAGTACTTATCTATTGATATATTAAAATATTTATAGAAATTATTAAAAATATTTTTAAAATTTAAAATTAATTTAAATATTTATTTAAAAGTACATATATAGGGTTTCCTAAAAATATTTTTAAAAGTATGAAACAATATCAAGTGAATTTCAAAAATGGGAGTTAAGTAAGTTTTGGAGTCATGCATGGTCCTAATTCTTTTGGAAACACAATTTTTACTCTTAGGGAAAAAGTTTAATAAACCTGCGTTTCTCAAAAAATTTCGATATCCTCTTGATACTTCGATGATATCAAGATTATAATTATGAACAATTATCTTAATAAATATAAAAAATTCGTTTATAATTATAGACATCACATTTTAACCATTTTATAATTATAATCTTGATATCATCGAAGTATACACAGATAGATACATGTATGTTTATAATTATAAAAACAATTTGTGAACGGGTATTTACCCACGACAGGATACCGACGACACGTTACTCGTCGGTAATCTTGTAAAGTTACCGACCATACGTGTTTACCGACGAAACACGTTGTCGGTGATTTACCGACGACACATTGTCGTAGGTAATATAGCAAAACGTCGTCGCCATGTCTTTTTTTTGTTGTTTGATACGTCGTCGCTAAATATAGCGACAAACGTGTTTCGTCGGTATATTGACATTTACCGACGGATGATCTTATTTACCGACGACACGTTACTCGTCGGTAAAGAAAAAACGTATTTATTGCAGACAGACTGTTTTTCAGTACAAAAAACCCCAAAAATCCCATTTTTTCCCTATTTTTTCCAAAAACCTTAATCAAATTCATTCAAATTTTTTCCAATTGTTTCTCCAATTCATCTTGCACTATTTCCAAGTTCATAATCAAGGTGAGTCATACTCAATTCACAATTACATCCACAATAATTAGGTAATTTCTTGAAATTCTATTTATTTTATTTTATTTTATTGTGTGTAATTCTTGTAATATTATGTGATTAGGTTAAGAAATACATTACCAAGGTGAGACTTGATCATCAATCTCCAATTTCTCCCACCAAAGCAAGGTATTTTCTTTAAGTTTCAAACTTTTAAACTTTTTTTTTATATTGGATTATGATTTGTGTATTAGTTGCTATAAGATATGATTATGTATATTTTTTGATTGTCTAGTTAATTATTAAGTGTAAATCATGCATATGTTCATTTATTTCTATTATGTTTTCATATATTTTTGTATTAGTGTAATTAATTATATGAAATTGTTTATGTATTTATTGTGTTGTAATTTTATTTATTTATTGGTTTGTAATTATATCCAAGCTATTGGTTTGTAATTTGTATTATTTTATTCATTGTGTTGTAATTTTTATTCATTTTATTAATTGGGTTGTAATACTTATTTATTTTATTTTCATATGAATGTAGTTGTCTGGTTATATAAAATTGTTGTTAAGAGATGGCTTCGGGTTTCGATAAGAGTTGGATCGATGAGACGGATTATCTCAAGCCAGAATATGTTTTGGGGGTTATGGATTTTATCAAATATGCTCAACAAAAAAATATTATAGAGATCTTATTAATTGTCCGTGTAACTATTGTAGAAAGTATCGCCGACTACCCACCCAGACGGCTAGGGGCCAACTTTTTACAAATGGTTTTATGAATTCGTATCAGGTTTGGACAAAACACGGTGAAAAGTTGGTCATTCCCGAAGAAAATCATATTCCGAATATAGTTAATGAATTGGCTGATGTTTGTGACGATTTGAGACACAATTATGATGTTGGCGGACATCAAGGTACAACCGAGATGAGAGACGCAAAAATTCCAAGTCGGAGCAGTTTCAAAAAACTGTTCGACGAATTGGAGACATAATTATATCCTGGTTGTACAGTGATGAGTTCCTTGAACTTCATTGCCAAGCTTATGCACGTAAAAGTAAAGAACAAGTGGACTAACACGTCATTCACCGAGCTATTGGAGTTGGTTGGTCGTATTTTGCCCAAACCTCACACTTTTCTCTATTATTATGATGCATGCAACAAGAAGTTGAAAAGTTTGGGTATGGGGTATATTACTATCGATGTTTGTTTGAACGATTGTGCCATTTTTACAAAGAGAATAAAGACCTCGACAAGTGTCCAGTATGTAGTGAGTCTAGATGGGAACCAAAGAAGGGTAACAAAGTACCACATAAGAAGCTTCGTTACTTTCCGATTGCTCCGAGATTGCAGCGACTATACGCTTCGAAGCACACCGCTGAAGACATGATATGGCACCATACCGGAAAGAGTGCCGATCCTGATGTGTTGCGTCATCCGGTTGATGGTGATAGTTGAAAGAGATTTGCAGCGCTACATCCTGAGTTTGCTAGCGAACCTCGTAATGTATATTTGGGTCTCGGTATCGATGGTTTTTGTCCTTTCTCTATGCAGAACAACTCGTACAGTATGTGGCCTGTCATACTGACCGTCTATAACTTGCCACCGTGGGTATGCATGAAGGAAACCATATTTCAGCTTTGTTTGTTGATTCCGGGTCCTCGTTCACCCACTAAGGACATGGATGTCTACCTCCGCTCTATGATAGATAAGTTGGACGAGTTGTGGGGTAAAGGGATCCTTACGTATGATGCTCATACAAAGCAAGAGTTTACTATGAAGGTTTGTTTGTTGTCCACGACCAATGATTTCCTCGCTCGGTCATACACTTTAGGATGGTCGGTCAAGGTTACATGGCTTGCCCAGAATGCATGGATTCTACTCCGACGTTGAGGGTGAAGAAATGGGTGGTTTATTTTGATCATAGACGTTGGTTACCTCCTGGACATCGGTTTAGAAGAGATAAGGTTTTGTACCAGAAATCCGATTTTAGGTCCCCACCGAGGAAACATAGTTCAGCTAGTATTCAGACACAGTTAGATGGGCTTCCTATTGTGTTTCCAGGTAAACACAAGGATTTTGGGGGCAAGGTGACGAAGAAAACAGGTGCTCGCGAGTCCAACTGGAAGAAAAAGAGTATTTTTTTATCGTTTACCTTATTGGTTGGAAAATGTGCTAAATCATAACATCGATGTAATGCATTGCGAGAAGAATGTGTGCGACTGTTTGCTTTGTATAGTTATAGGATTTGATGGGAAAGTAAACAAAGATAACGTTAAGGCGAGAATGGATCTTAAGGATATGAACATCAGGAAAGAGTTGTGGTTGACATCAAGAAAAGGTAAAGCGATACTAAATCGGGGAAAGTATACGTTGTCAGCGGAGAAGAAGAATATTTTTCTTGAGTGGTTACAGGCACAGAGGTTTCCCGATGGCTTCGTGTCTAGTATGAGGAATAATGTTCAAGTCGATACGGGGAAGATTATTGGAATGAAATCGCATGATTGTCACGTTATGATGCAATATCTTTTTGTTTGTTGTCTCCCTGGTCTTCTAGATGATAAACTGATTAGCGATGTGATTATTGGGTTAGCTAACGTGTTTAGAGTCGTTTGTAACAAGAATCTGAGTAGGAAAGAGTTGGAAGCCGGTAAGGCGAGAGTGGTTGAAGTGATGTGCAAACTAGAAATGATCTTACCTCCAGTGTTTTTTGATGTAATGATCCACTTAGTGATACACTTATACGATGGTGCATTGCTAAGGGGCCTGGTTCAAATGCGGTGGATGTACCCATTTGAAAGGTATTTGAAAAAGTATATTTGAAACCCGGCTAGGCCAGAGGGTTCCATAGCCGAGGGTTACGTGGCGGATGAGACGTTGACCTTCATATCACGGTATCTTAGTGAAGAAAAACCAAAGTTCAACGATCCAGGGAGATACAACGAACCACTGCCAGAACCAAAAGAGCTATCCGTTTTCAAGTCTTAATGTACTCCAGTTGGCAAGAAAGAGTCTGGTGCTTTACCACATCAGGAGAAGGAGCACATCAGTTGGTATATTTTGAATAATTACGACGAACTCGAAACATATAGGTCGTAAGTAACGTTTACTTATGTATAGTCATATTTATATTTATGTTTATATTTATATTTATATTTATATTTATATTTATATTTATATTTATATATATATTTATATTTATATTTATATTCATATGTATATTTATATAAATATTTATATTTATATTTATATTTATATGTATATTTATATATGTATTTATATTTATATTAACTTATTTATATTCATTTATGTTTTTAGTGAACACAAATCCAAACTTTCAGGAACTAGTAGCCAAATAGAGAATATGCACCGTCAAATGTTTAAGAGATGGGTTTTGGAAAAGGTATGTAACTTTAGACGTTGGTTTAAATATTATCTAATTTTTTTTAAAAGTATTAACTATTAAGTATTAACTACCACTAAGATGGTATCATTGGTAAGCATATCTTATGGTGCGGTGCATAGATACGATTCATGTGGTGTGAATGGTGTTAAGTGGGTAACTAAGGGTAAAGGAGAAAAAATAGCGATGCAGGATTACAGAGTTTGTACCATGTACGATGAAAGACCTTATTACGGGGAATTATGGAAAATCTTGGAGGTTAAGTACACTAAAGAGTGCTCAGTTGTCTTATTTGTTTGTAAGTGGTACAGAATGGATGATGCAAGGACAGAACACGGGGTAACCCTTATCACCACATCAAACTTTGATTGGGAAAACGAACCATATATTTTAGCATCGCAGGCCAAGAAATTTTTTTACATTGACGAGATTAAGTGCAAAGAAATCAATGAAAGGTTGGAAAGTCGTTTGGGAAATAAATGATCATCACGGGTGGAGTCCCGAGTTATGGGGTTCGGAATCACTACCTACTAACAACGAGAGCATCAGGATACCTTTGCTTAACACTGGGACGGCTTCTGATCCGATGAACTTGGCAACTACCGAAGAGATCGAGATTGACCCATCTCATTTTCGTATTGATTTGGCTTTTGATATGGTTATTGATGAAAACGAGGAAATTGATAATGACACGTGGGAAGAATATGGGGATGAAGAAGAACCTATCCAGGTTAATAGCGATGATGAACCTATAGATAATAGTGGATATGAAACTGATTAGGGAAAAAATTTATCGAGTTTTGATTTTAGTTGTATGTTTTTCGGATTTGAGTTTTGTTTTTAGTTGAATGTTTTTCGGATTTGAGTTTTGTTTTTAATTGAATGTTTTTCATATTTGACTCTAATATTTGACTAGATACCCCAAACACCCAAGTTTGACTCTAATAGTTGACTAAATGCCACCATACACCCAAGTTTGACTCTAATAGTTGACTAGATACCCCAAACACCCAAGTTTGACTCTAATAGTTGACTAGATACCCCAAACACCCAAGTTTGACTCTAATAGTTGACTAGATACCCCAAACACCCAAGTTTGACTCAAATAGTTGACTAGATACCCAAACACCCAAGTTTGACTCTAATAGTTGACTAGATACCCCCAAACACCTGAGTTTGACTCTAATAGTTGACTAGATGCCTCAAACACCCGAGTTTGACTAAAAAATTGAATAAAATATTAATGGGAAAAAGAATATAAATAAAATAAAATTTAATGTGGGAGGAAAAAATTGTAGAAATTGAAAATTGCAAAAAATCTAAAAAAAAAATATATATATATATACCGACGACATTTAATTGTTTACCGACGACATGCATCACATGCATATTGTCGGTAAATAATTACCGACGACATTCAAACACTAAGTCGTCGGTAAACAAAAATTAAATTTTCATTGGACAGATTGGGCGGTCAAACTTCCCGCCCAAAGTGTTTACCGACGACTTGTAAAGATTTGTCGTCGGTAAATAAGGAACGCGTGTACGATTTTTGACGCGTGTCACTTTTACCGACGACACGCGTGTCGTCGGTAAATAATTTCTATATTACAACCCTAACCGAGCTCATTTTCTGCTCAACACTTTCATCAAATTACTCCCAAAAAATTCCATTTCGAGCAAAACGAGGCTATTCCGACCCATTCCAACACCCAATCAAGACCAAATGTAAGTGATTTCATGCCTAACCATTATGTTTTTACATTAATTTTAATCCAATCCTAACTTTTTTTCTTTGTTTTTGGTTTTCCTCTCCTCTTGCTTGGCATGGATTGCTGGATGTATTCTTCATGAGTTCCACGTAATAGGTACACAAAATCCTAATCAAAACCTTTTTTTTTTTTTGGATTGAATTTTTTTATGTATTGTATTAGATGTTTAATGATTTCAGAGTTATAGTGTGTATATTATACATTGTGTGAATATTTTATTGTGTTAAAAACAACATCTAATTCGGATTTATTGTAATTTTTTGCAAAATTAGGGTTTTGTTAGATTTTTGGATTTTTTCATGTTCATGAAATATGTGATTTGATTAAATTGTAATTATGTGGAATGCATTTTGGCTTTTAGATATTTTGCATGCACAAATATTTGATTTTTGGAAATATAAGGACTATTTTGCAATTAATTAGGGATATTTTTGCAAATTTTAAAAATATAAGGACTAATTTGTAATATAAAAAATATGAATAAGATATGAAAATAGACTTTAGGGGTTTTTTTGTCAAATTAAAAACTATAAGGACTAATTTGAAAAATTATAATATATGGACCAAAAAAAATAATTTATGGATATTTTTGCAAATCTTAAAAATATAAGGACTAATTTGTAATATAAAAAATATGAATAAGATATAAAAATATACTTTAGGGGTTTTTTTGTCAAATTAAAAACTACAAGGACTAATTTGTAAATTATAGTATATGGACTAAAAAAAATTATGGATATTTTTACAAATTTTAAAAAATATAAGGACTAATTTGTAATATGAAAAATATTAATAAGATATGAAAATATACTTTAGGGGTTTTTTTGTCAAATTAATAACTAAAAGAACTAATTTATAAATTATAATATATGGACCAAAAAAATATAATTTATGGATATTTTTACAATTTTAAAAAAATATAAGGACTAATTATTAATTTTTTTAAAATTATAGATGGCCGCTGTAATGCCTTACAGACACGGTGGTGATAATAACGGGGATGATCCTAATTGGAATCCGAACCAAAACCTCCAGAATTGTAACCAACCACCCGGTAATATAAATTCAATTCATCTATAAAATTCAATTACTATAAATTAATAATTAATTAATACTATTTAATTTAACAGTCAGGCGAAAAAGACGACCCAGAACCGTGTCTACCCTTAAAACCGCCCAAGAGGCAAAAGAAAAACTTGGCGGGCCCTTACCCGTGGACTTCTTTATCCTCGATGATACTTGGAACACGACGGGTGAGTATGGGAAGCACGTGGCGCAGGTCGTGGGGTCTGTGGTACGAGAAACGGTGCCGCCTTACTATTACAGATGGAGTGACGTCCCCAGGCATTACAAAGACACGATTCTGGGAAAACTCGAGGAGTTTTCCAACCTTGACGAGTGGAGGGAACAAAATGATTGGCAATTTATTAATGGAAAGTTGACCACATCGCAGTCCACTGCCTACAGGCGGTGTAAGTATGACCTTAAGTTTGACTATTTCGATATAGATGAGTGTCCTCCCGAGGTGCTTCCCGAGGATTGGAGGAAAACTTGTGATATGTTTCGTGACCCGAATAAAGCGGTAATATTAGTCTTTAATTATTTTATCATTAAATTAGTATTTAATTGTTATTTTTAACTTGAATTGTAACAGGCCCAGGCGGAGATTAATAAAAAAAATAGGAAGCAGAAGAAGCCGAACAAGTCAGGTTCGAGGAACCAATAACAGACTCGGCATGAAACCATTGAGGTATAATTTCTTATAATACAAATATAATTTATTAGTTATTTATTAATTTAACGTTTTATTTATTATTATTTGTTAATGTATATTTTGTAGGGGAAGCTGAAGATTGATACTAAGGATCCCTTGAGTTATGTGGACGAGCTAACACAGGAGGAGGTGCCACTTACGCCAATTGGCGGTTACTTTGAGTACCTGGGATATGACAAGGCTACGGGTACCTGGATTGACGGGAGATGGGAGCAAGCTAGTGTAAGTGTATTTTTGTTTTGTTTTTTTTATAATGTTAAAAAAAATATTCAACTTTAAATTTAATTTTTTAATACTTTAATTAATTATTACATTGAAATTTAATTACAGGGCGTTTATCGTGAGAAACTGAAGGGAAGGGTTATCGAGGCGGGATCGCAGCCTGAAGATGTTCCGGTGGAGGAACAAATGAGTGCGATGACGGAGACCGTTGAGGAGGTGACGACCCCTCCGAAGAGTAGACACTGGGTCCCATCTATTGGAGGCGTTCGGAAGACACCCAAGGCTCCTACTGCTTCAGACGCGACTGCACAGAAGAACACGGTGCTACTCCAGCGGATCCTAGAGGGTATGAACGAGTTGCGCGAGCATCAAGGAATGCCACCTATACATGGTTCAGCCACACCAGCGACCGCTTCCACATCTACTCCAGATTTTATAGAGACGATGCTCAAAGGGTTGAATGAATCCAGGTCCGCCAATGGTCTTCCTCCAGTCCACCATCCCGACTCCTCCCAAGATGAAGATGAAGGTAATGAAGAAGATGAGGATTTGAGTGATCCTTGATTTCGATGTTATTTGTTAAGACTTTTATTTTAATACATTTGACTACGTGTAATATTTGACTTTTAATCCCGGGAGTTTGACTTTTTATTCCCGGTGTTTGACTATCTTATTTTTCATGGGTTGTTAAATTAAATCAATATATGTGATGTTTTTGATTTATTATTCCCTTTTATTAATATTAAATTAAAAATATAAAAAAAACAAATTTAAATAAAATTGGAAAACAAATAAAAAATTAAAGCAAAACAAAAAAAAATGAAAAATATATGATTATAAGATTTGTAAAATTCAATATTAATGAATATTATCAAAATTTTATAATAATATATTTTTTTTATATTTATTAGAATAAGTATTTATCTTTAATAGTACAATTTTCTTATCGAGTGATATATAACCATTAATTTGTAGTATAGACACCATTGTAATACTACATATATAGATAGATTCTAGTAGTATATATCTACAATTCAATAGCATATGAACATCACATTCTAGTAGCACGGATCTAGTTGGATTTCGATAATATATATCTCATATTCTGTACTATAACCAACCATCTCACCCGTCCAAAAAAAAAAAAAACCAACCATCTCACAATTTATTATAAATTTTAAAATAATAGAATATCAGAGAAATAAATAAATAATAGGTAGAAAGAAAATGAAAACATAAAAATATAACTAAATGAGGGATGATATAATATTTTGACATTATTTATTAAGGGTGATTTCCTTATAGAGTCTACAAGCAATCAGTGATTGCTCACCAGGTCCAGCCCACCGCAAATGACAGACTTGCCCCTAGTTACCCATTAATTGGAAATTTGTTACGAAAAAAAAAACGCTAAAATCATGCAATCAGTTGAAATTAAAACAAAGAAATTAAAACAAAAAAAAAACGCTAAAATCATGCAATCAGTCAAATTAGTAACCCAGAAAAATTCGAATGCAGCAACTGAAGAAAATATTGAAACTTTTGTTCAAATGGACGATGGTGGGTTGTCCACTAAACTCGATGGTATATGAATTTTTTCATAAATGTTCTGTGTTGGGCAGTAGAAATAGGGGTGGGTAATGTTTGTTTCTTGAATGGGTTGTCAGTTAAAGATGGTGGTACATGGTGGGTAATGAATATTATTTTTGATGGTGTGCATTAGCATATTTATAGGGTACATTTTTGTAACAGATAGAAGTGGTGGGTTACATGTTTTAAGACTTAGATACAAGTGGGTTATTAGCTTTGTTCTGATGGGTTCTCTGTCAAAAACGATGGTGTGATTGGAAATGAGATGGGTGGTGATTGGAAAAATGAGGGTTTGCTACCATCGCCGGAGGAGGGAGGTGGAGGGAGGTGGAGGAGCGAAGGCTTGAAATGAGATGGGTGGTGATTGGAAAAATAAGGGTTTGTTACCATCGCCAGAAGAGGGAGGTGGTGGAGCGGCGGAACACTATTGACCATTACAGAACTCTCAAATCAAACGTTGATGTTTTGAAACTTATTCAGGCCGGTCTTATACACTTACTGATGCTGACGGTAACCTCCCAGATCTTGGTACTTCTGAATGTTTCATTTGGGAGATCAATTCCTATGACTTTGACTTAGCGCGTGACGACCATTCTCACGATTCAATCGAGCTTCTTCGTCAACAAGGCATCAGTTTTGAAAAGACCCGTAACCATGGCGTGGAGTGCTCCCGTTTTGCAGAGTTGATGATGGAATATATATCATATCTTACGTTTTGTAGAATAAAAGTGCTATAATAAAATGATTTTTAATAGATATGCTATCTTAATGGAATCAGTTAATTGCGATAATTATGGGTAGATAAGATATTATCTGATTATGTAGGAGGGTAATGATGGAATACTAATTTATTCGTTGGACCTGGTTGGGCAAAAATGATGGGTTGGACCTGTTAGGGGTGGATAGTTGGGTTGGTGGACTTAATTGGCTAATTTCTCTTTATTAATTATATCATTTGGTCCTTAGAATAAGGTTGTTTAATGGTAATTGAGAAAAAAATGAGTAATTTATTATGAATTGTCTATTTTTTTACTATTATATCACAATGTAAAATTTATGAAGACCCCTTCATTTCCTATATTTTGTAAGTCCATAATAATTCCTACATTGATTGTAGACTTTGTATAGTCTTATATAAAGGACACTTATACTATTCTTCAATATAGAAATGATGAAATTTTGAAATTATCCTCCATTACTCTATATTAGTATAGGTTTTGATATCAATCTCCACTACTTTATATTAATTAGTATATAACACGTTACCAGTATGCCGTTATAACCAACTGAGTGGTAAGAAATTTTACAGAGTGGTTAACATGTAAGTAATGATCTATCATGGTATATTATTTAGTTCTTTAGTTTGCTAATTAGTAATGTTAATCTTATGCTTCCGTTATAATATAATTAGTCTACTTTAAATCTATATGCATATTATATGTGATACTATATCATTATATATGCAGTAGAATGCCATATAAATAAGATTTGAATTTTGTTTTGAAAGGTATTGGAAAATGAAAAGAATATTATTCTATGAATCTTATAAGCCCGAAACCTAAAAAAAAAATCTCATATGCCGGAATTATAAAATTAATCGTATAGACCTGAAATATAAATTTATTATTTTTGGCACGAAAAATTTAACAAATCTCATAGACCCGAAATTTATTTAGTAGATCGAGAATTAAAAAAACAACTTGAAAAAAATTGGTCTATGATGAAGAACTCATATAGGATTTCATGAATATTTTTAAGAATATCATTTTGATAAATAAAAAAATATGGACTAACTTTGTGAAGATTTAATAATAAAATTATGTTTCTAATTTTTATGAAATCAAGAAATTGTTCATATATATAATTCTAGAAGCAATATTATGAACCGAAAGTTCGTTGATATATTTATTCGTAACATTTGATAAATATTTCTAGAATGTTGGAGAATTTATTTTAGTAACAAAATAATTTTATTCAGTAAAAAGATATAAAATTAGGGAGAGGTAAGTTTGAAAATTAAATAATTTTATGAAGTGTAATATGTTATTTTTGATAATTTGTTCAAAGTTCACATGATAAAGGTTTCGAACCTCCAATTGCTCCTGTAAATGTTTAAAATCTTACAACTTGGACAACATAATCATTTGTTCATAAATTGGGATAAAAAGAGGTGTCACGCCCCGAAAAATGCGACTATTCTATCTAATTTACAATAATTAAAAGTATATTTTATTAAATAAATAACTATTTATTACATTACACAGATTAAAATTAAAGTAAATACAAACTAATAAATACAAAATCTATTCTTGTTTTGCACCTGTGCTACTGACCACTACCAAAATCCTTAAGTTATCTAGCACCTGGAAGGGTGGGGGAAAGGGGGGTGAGCTTCCACTAGCTCAGTGAGGCAATAAATAATGGTCATATGCAGAGTTTAACCTAGGGGAAGTAATTATATATAAGACGTTGCCATTGAACTGTCAAAATATAAACAAAACATTCATAAGCGATAACTAAATAAACCAGATAAGTGTATATATCAAACTAAGCAGCCCATACTACCCAGAAAGCTATATACACTAGCAAGTAATAATCACGTTGCAAAGGATATTGTGGTCTTGCCCTTATAACTCTCGCCACAACACCCGATCCCTTATCACGCCCACTAGTAATACCCCGGGTAAACCGAACCTACAACCCACTAGCCAAGGAACTCTTCGTCTCATGCGCCACGTGAGAATAGATCATGATAGTCGTGTTAACCCTGACAAGCACGTTGCCGCCTAATGCAACACGATTGTATCATGTCGAACGATCGATCGATAGAAATATCAAATATCAAATATGAAACGACTAAGTGGGTCGATTCAACAACGATAGAAATTACAATTAATGGATAGACGACGAAGTAGGTCGTGTTATCCCAATTATACAATTAATCATACGATAAATAAATAATACAATTAATCCAATAATAACGAGACAATATATTTCAGATAAATAATAACACATAAAGTCCAAAATCATCGAATTAAATATATTGATGTATAATTTAAAATAAGGTTAAAGATAAACATATTAAACATTATATAAATACTCGTCTTTAAAGAGGCTATTAACAGGTAATTTATTACGTGTCCGCCCTTTTAATCGAGATCGCCATAACTTTCCATCTCCAAAGATATCTCGTTATTTACCATTTATATCATCTAGCTATATACTTAATTCCTATTTTACAGTATAAGATCATTTTCCTTTTAAAATATATTTTGTAGTATAAATGAGAGTTTCGGTTTCGGGATTTAAAAAGGGTGAGTTTTGCTATATTTTTCCTTTCTGGTTACTATGCATATTTCTTCTTCATTTTTCATCTGATTCGTAGTCAGTATATATACCCATGATTTACCCCCTAACAAGTCCAGCATTTTTTCCTATATACCATCATTACCCCTGAACTAAATAATACAAGATATAATCTTGTCCTTGATTCTCGCTCATGAATCATTCAGTTATAGTAGCAGATACATTAAATCCCTATAATCATACACTTATTTTAGTAAACTTGTTATATGTTTTAACAATAACATTCAAGAAGTCATTCCACCATAATCACATTCATCATTTCACATCGCAGGTTTCATCCACTATCACCATCAAGGTATGTTACTAATCCATTTTTTGTGATCATCGCATTATTATTTCATGAAACTTGTTATTACATATCATTCAAGCTATTATAACATATTAGTATAGTAGCTAGTATCATTAGAACATACGTTTATCAATAACAAATGAATTAGCTAGTAACATTAGATTTCTTAAATGATATATACAATTTTTTTTGTTTTTATGAAGTAGATATGTCATCCAATGTGCTAGTCATTTTTTGTTTCAATGAGGAGAAGGCTTTGAAGTTATTCAGATTGTTTGATTCTTTCGAGTCAATTACAAACTATGTGAAAGAAACATGGAAACTTTTGGTTGATAATGAGTTTGAGTTACTGTATTCCATTGCTGATCATCAAAGATGCAAGTTTGGTGGTGAAGGCGGCTTTGGGACGGTTATATGGTTACTAGATCATAGTCTTGTCTCGGAATTTGAAATTGAAGTGATATGTAACAGCCTCGCAGTTGTTCACCAACCACAAGTTTCACTAGATTCTATGGACATTGTTCATATACAACCACAAGCATCGGTTGATCAAGAATCCGCAGAAGACGATGAAGCAGATGAAAACAACTACCATCACAAAGTCAGGGTACTAAAGAGAAATGTTTGGAAACGTGCCCTCAGAGAACCCGGTCAATGTTTCCACGATGGGATAAAAGAATTTCGATGTGCAATCGCGAAATACGCTTGTGAGACTAGATTCACTTTCCATTTCGGTCATAATCGCCCAAACCGTGTAAGCGCGTACTGCTCCAAAGCAAAAGACCCAAGTTTGTTTTATTACTTACAACCCATCATAGTATTCAGTTAAACCACCAAATTTACACAATCACGCATCACTGACAAACATCACATATACATGCATACTGCCCATCAGATTATTCTATTAACCCATCAAATTTACACCAACACACCACCATAGTCTAATATCAAATTGGTTTGCAGTTATACTTTGTTTTCTACTGTCTTACATAATGTGTTTACAGGGTGTAAATGGTATGTGTATGCATCTAAAGACAACGATACTCAAAAAGCCTACATCAGGACATTTGTTAAAGATCACACGTGCGGTCCACCAATAAAAACATTCAGAAATCCTCGGTTAACCGGCGATTTAATCAAGGACATCATAATCGACATGATGCGGTCTAAACCCGATACTAAACCAGGCCATGTGATGAATTTCCTTAAATATGAATATGGGTATAATATTACGTACAAGGTTGCCTATGGTGTTGTGAGTAAGGCCCGTGATGATATTTTTGGCGATGCTGGGTTGTCATACAATAGGATACATGCCTATTTCGACAAACTAAGTGAGATTGACCCTTTAGGTGCTGTTTCTATTGAGTGTGAACCATCAAACCGTGCATTTACGAGATGTCACTTTGCGTTTGGTGCACGTGTTGAAGGATTTAATCATTGCCGCCCGTTACTGTTTCTAGACGCAACTTTCCTTAAGAATAAATATAAAGGTCCACTACTCGTCGCTACTGCATAAGATGCTAACCAAGGTATTTCATTTCTTTTATATACGAACACAACAGATTATCCTAATTACCACACTAATAATGTTATGTCTTTCCAGGTTTGTTCCCTGTCGCCTTTTCGATCGTTAGGTCTAAAGACACGATTAACTGGACACATTTTCTTCGTTTCCTTGCACCACTAATCTCTTCACGTGACGTGACTTTTGTTTCGGATTGACATGGAGGAATTGCTAATGCTCTTGAAGCTGTGTTCCCACTTGCACACCACGCTTATTGTCAGCGTCATCTGAAAGAGAATCTTAAGACAAAATACAAGAATTCAAAATCTCAGAGGGAGACAATTCTATACTTGCTCGATAGGATGTGTTTTGTAGCAACATTAGATACTTTCGATGATTTCCTTCATATGTTTCTTGCTACAGGTGGCCAGAAAGCTTCTAACTTCATGAAAAATAGTCCTAAAGAGAAGTTTGCCAACGCGCATTTCAAGGGTACACGATATGGGGAAACGACATCCAATGCTGCCGAGTCTTTCAACAAACAAATAAAGGCTACGAGGGAGCTTCCCATCACTGAGTTAATCGATGCAATCTGTGTTCTCCTTATGCAGCAGATGTATGACCGTTCGGTCGAGGCTGCAAATTAGACATCTGTCTTATCGCCTAAAGCAACTGCTGCTTACGAGATAAAGTTTGATTATGCTCGTACATGGTTTGTGTTGTGATCCAGCGAGTCATCCTTCGAAGTTCTATCCGATCCAAACTTGGTGGTTGATATTGTTGATCGTTCTTGTTCGTGTGGTAAATGGCAGGTTAAGGGGTTCCCATGTGTCCATGCCGTAGCTGCTATTGAGGTTGCTTCGCCCGGCATTCCTTCTCCTTACATTGACCAATATTGGCACGTTGCAAGTTTCCGATCAACTTATGCTAGGAGCATACCAGCCATGTCAACATTTCTAACACAATCTGAGGCCGTCGGTGACATGGTTGTTAACCCACCTGCTTATAAAGCGCAACTTGGTAGACCTAAGAAAAAAAGGTTTCCCTCAGAAGGAGAGCGTACTGATTCGTCACAGCGACAAATGTGTAGCAACTGTCACACATACACATACCACAACCTATCAACATGTCCTAAGCCTTGCAAATAATTTCGTTTCTTATGCTTTTTATTTACTGGTTTTTATTTATCAATAGTGTAATGTTTTTGTGTTGAACAATTTACTTTTTCAATAAAAGAGTGGCTTGTTTCAGTTTTATTAGCTTTTTCGTTGTATGCAGGTTTCTGCAACTTGTCTGTTATAAACCATCATTTTGAATGTATAACCCATCCAAATAATATGCATAAACTACTGCTCCATTATTGCCAACATAAACCGTAACTCACCAATTTTATCTTAAACCCCATTGTATTTTCAAACATAACCCACCTAGTTAACTTATACAATATTCATATACAGGACCATCATTTTTCAATTACAACCCATCGGTTTAACACACATTACCCACCATTTAACTTACTAACACATCTGAAACTATTAACCTATCACTTTTATCCCATATACCATCAGTTTAACAAACATTACCCACCATTTAACTTATTAACACGTCTGAAAAATTTAACCCATCACTTCTACCCCATATACCATCAGAACATCTAAGATTACCCACCATATACTTTGAATAGTTCTGCATGAAACATTTCATAAACATATACACAGTTTTTGTTAATATCCCTACACAATCAATCCCATAACTTAACTTAACACATTTAACACAACAAATATAGAAAAAATATTCTGATATTTAAAATTGCGTGTCACGTCCATCGATATTGCAGAGTCTTTCACAAAACAACAATTTTTAAATAATAAGTACTTAAAATGACAAATACATCAAAAGTAAAAGCGTAAACTTGATAATCTAATAACTAGTCGTCTTTAACTACCCGTCGTGTTTCAAACACCGAGGCAACTGTTTGTTTATCATTCAGTAGCCATGTTATAAGTTTCTTTCGTTGATCAACCACCACTTGATGTTCATACGTCTTCTTCACTCCTTCACCTCTCATTATATCAAATGCATACAGAATCGCGTATACACATGTGTCTACAATCCTACTCTTCACGTGATCAACGCGTATATGACCTATTCCGGGCCATTCTGGTGTTGACCTTCCAAGCTCTTCATACCAACCCTTTAATACATTATCTAGTAGAAACTCGTACATCATGTCTGCGTTTGCATTCGCCTTTGCACCAGTCGATGCTCGATTAATACAGCCCAGCCCATTGTAGTGGTA
Organism: Nemophila menziesii; assembly: GCA_029959085.1. Taxonomy (NCBI): domain Eukaryota; kingdom Viridiplantae; phylum Streptophyta; class Magnoliopsida; order Boraginales; family Hydrophyllaceae; genus Nemophila; species Nemophila menziesii. Next base: position 6,107,596 of record JARWIR010000017.1, on the reverse strand, counting down.
GAATTGGCCTTGTTATCTATTCCATAAGAGGATTGACCAATGGGTCAAACCCTTGTCCTTCGTTTCGACTGGAATTATCACGTCTTTATTCTCTTTTATATTATCTCTGAAATATCCTATAACGTATCTCTCGATCTCTGCAACCGCCCCCTTCCTCATATAACCCTGTCATTTACACAACCAACATATGTTGACTAGTCAGTCAATCAGTTAAGAGCAAAAGATTTTTGTCATATATACACACTTACCGATGCACTCGATGGCATAACACTGAAAGTAAATCCAATCTTAGGATTTTTAGTCTTGACTAGCTTACTTTTTAGGTGTTGTTCATATATCCACAGACCCACCTCCATTATATGTAACACACAAAGTATTATTCTTTAAGCAGACAAGTCTTAACAATATAAAAATTTAAAAAAGAAATCAAATTCCCGTTAACCTTTGCACTGAGCTATTCTTCTCTCGCAACTTCATAACAGTTTGCGACTGTTACCCGATGACCCATGTAATTCCACACATCGACACTAAATGGCTCATCACCTGATAGTAGCTCCAACATCTTTGCATCAGTTTCCCTGATTACAAGATTTTTTGTTTGTTCTACGACTTTAGTTCTTCTCGGTTGTTTTACTTTAGTCATCACAAAATCCTCCATATCCACTTTTGCTCTTCCCGTCCTATCTTCCTGTTTTATTTTGTATATCAACGAGCTAGGAGTTACTTTGAGCGTCTTCCTCTTCTTCGTGTTTTCCCCGCTCCCTTCCCCTAAAGATATCTCCCGGTTTGCTGCCCCTCTCACCGACCCCCTCTTCCATCGTCTCACTTCTCGTTCTGTCCCTTGGACAGCTTTAGTCTCCCCAATCAGCTCAATATCATCACCACTAGACTCAACATTTTTATCCTTATATGCACCATCATCGTTGCTCTCTTCAAACATACTGTCATAGCTTATTACGGGGCTGATCGATTTTTTGGCCCGATCTTTTTCAGTTTGTCTACGGACTTCCTCAGTTTCATTTAAACATTCATCCCCCCGTACAATGTCCCTTCCACCTCCCACTTTGTCATTTACACCACCACCTAATAACACACCATCGCTGCCCCGATCCTTTTCACCATCACCCTCCAACATTTGACCAACGTCATTTCTCGTAACTTTACCATCGTCAACCTGTCTGCTTGTAGAACAAGTACCTCTATAAGTCATGTTTCCACCACTCTTTAATCGAATTAATTCATTTGTCGCGGCTAAATAAGCATCTCTTATCACTACCAACTCCTTCTCTGCTTCATTCAAAGCATTCCTTAGGAAGGTTATGGTTTTACCCTTTGCGGCCACGGTTTTCTGTGTTGCTCCACTCGCATTTCGCAAGCTATTTATTTCTTCTCGCATCCTCCCTAATTCCTGTTTCAATCTCAAAATCTCCTCATTACTTGCACCCACAACACTATTTGCTGATTTAGTTTTTAATTCGGAAAGCTTCTACTCTAATTTTGTAACTTTTACACGTCCCGATTTTCGACTTTCTTCCAACTCTTGCATTAGTATCTAGTTTAGCCTTTCAACTTCCTCAATCCTTTTCCTTAAACTTGCAACCAATCCACCATCATCTGCCACACTATCTTGTCTGTCGATTTCTTCCCGATCATCACCTCCCGTCCTAACTGGCGAGTCAAAATTGTTACCCATCTCATCAATTATCATATCACTGCCTATATGAACACCTCCCTCTTTGGTTTCAATCACATCTTCCGGTAAACTCGTAGTTCCTTCAGCCAAACGATCTTCACTGCCACGATTCTTACTAATAGGCCCCTCATTGCCCACATGATTTAATTTTGCAATCATACCCTCGTCATCTATGCGAGCCAAATCCTCTTCATCTATAACCTCTTTCTCTGCCACACCACCCCCACACCCAACTGAACTCTTATCACCAACTACACTAGTCACACCACCACCAGCTGTTGGTTTATCAGCAACAACTGGACTAGTTTCTTCATCAACACCTTTATCCACCATATGTTTACATAATGACACATCTTCTTCATCCTCGTACATTACCACAAACTCTTCTAGCTGTGCCTCCTCGGGTGTCATTTGTAGATCTAGATTTATCACCTGCGACAATTAAAATCAGTTCATATTTCTGCGTAAGTAATTACTATATCAGCGGAATTTTTGCGTGATTTGTTTACCTGATCATAGCGTAATCTTCTGATTATTTCTGGCAACGGTTTTTTGGTTGCACATTTAAGACTCCACTTCAGACACCTTGGTATCACACCCTTGTTTTTTGGCTCCATCACTTTAACATGCTCCAAAAACTACGGCTACGATTTCGATTATTAGAACGTTAAACCAAAATTAATAAATTACGGGTAATACATACGATGCGTATATTTATATACTTACTATAAACATAACTGCACACCCCAAGATATGATTGATGGACCCATCGCGTATCGGTTTGATAACAAACTCAGCTACATGTGTCGCCCAATCGTACTTTAATAAATTCTCAAGATCTTCACACATGCTGACCACCCACATCGGTGTTTGCGATCCAGTTGGAAAAAACACTATCGCAATAGACAATATCCCCATCAGGATCACGAAACTACGAATCGTCTCATCAGTTTGCGGCTCTATATTTAACACCTCAATAATCCTTCTTTTTATCTCTGTATCTTTCAGTTGCCCAACCTTGTTTGGAAAATTTCAATCAAACCAGTCAGAGTTCTTGTATTCATTTGCCTTGAACTCAACCACCGGTCTTGCTCCACCAACCACTCCTATTACTATTTGCACATCGATTGGGGTGAGGTCCAGAAACTTGTTGTCCATGACAAAACCTCCTTCGTGCACATCGAATATCTTCAGTATTTCATGTATCTGCTTGACTCTCTTCTTGAAACTCTCTACACCATTAGCTGAATTGTGCACCCCCTTTATTAAGAGATAAACTGGCAAAACCCGACAAGCCTCTATGTGACGCCCAGTTACCTTGATGTTCTTCAAAATCGTATATATCGACTCTAGGGATGATCGGTACTGGATTTTACCAGTTCCTCCTTTCACTGAATCACCAAACCAACAGTTTTTTAATCAATACAAAAGTACTAGATAATCCACATGCATTAACAATTAATTACAAATTCGTATAGGAATAAACTACAATTTCATATAGACACCATCAAATAACACACACAACCCATCACGTACTGTTACACATACACAAACCCTGCAATTTTCCCATAATCAAAACAAAGAATTTAGCAATTTCACTGCTATTATAAAAAGTTCTTAAGTTTTTTATGAAGTTTGTTAACAAAAAACCAGACCTACTGTAACATAGTGACCAGCAAATCAGTAAAGATGAATACCTTCAACCACTTCATCTTCATTGATATCATCATTCGTATCTTCATAGTCCATGTCTTTTCTTTCAATTTTTTCTTCTTCTGCTCCGAAATACCATGTTTCCCATCCATAGCCGTTGTCTTACCTTTCTTGTTTGAGTTAACTGCTTGTTTATCATCGATAACCTTCTCTTTGCCCTTATTTTTCATTTTATTTGGACCTTGCCCACCAGTAGCCACTGTTTTCTTCACGTTGCTGTTAGTAGGGACCGTTTCAACAAAGTCATCGTCGCTTAAATGATGTGCCATTGTGAATTTTTTCTTCACCGGTTTCTTCAACACTCCAGCACCCGGTTGCTTTCTTTTGATGCCCTTCACACCACTGCCGACTTCTTTTGATGGTTCGCCTGACATTTTCAATGAGGTTTAGTTTTGTCTCAGACCTTCTTCGATATTTGCTTAGTGATGGCTTAGGGTTTGTTCTCCAACTGATGGTAATCGATGGTGGGTTACATGTTTGACTTTTTTTTTGCGCTTCAAATTCTAATTTTTTTAATTTTAACCGATTGCATGATTTTAGCTGCGTTTGTTTTGGAAACAATTTTTTAATTAATGGGTTACTAAGGGCAACTTTGTCATTTGCGGTGGACTGGACTTGATGCACAATCACTGATGGCTCATGGTCTCTTTAGGTAAATTACCCTTTATTAAAAGATAGTGTTATCTTAATGTATAATCAGGTTTTTCTCTTTTTGGATAATATACTAACAATTAAGGCTTGTCAAATAACTCGAAATATTAAACCGACTTTATTGGTCAAGAATAACATAAAAATACTAATAATGGATTATAAGTTGGTATTTAAAAATAATATAAAATATAAATTAATATTAAAGAGATATTATATAGCATATAACCTAATATTTTTCAGGGTCTCACACTCTCCCCACCTTATAAGAATTTCTCCCTCGAAATTCACCTTTTTATTAAATTTTAGTTCATTTATGCTTATTTCTGGTTTTACGTTTTAATTGATCAAAGTTATAAGAATTAATAAGATAAGAAATAATTCTTTAGTAAATTTTTTTCTTTTTTCAGCCCAACAATTAGGTATATATACTAAAAAAAAATTAAACACTTTATTTCATTTTCACATTTCTGTGGTCAAATTTCTATTAAGGCCCTTAATGTTCAAATAAAGTCAATCTAATAACCAAGAACAATGACACTTTCTCGAGCTGGCCAAACTCAAAAACTTATCATCGTATTTATTATTGGACAAGAGGATCAACCTCAAGAGTTATCTTGGGGTTGGTTCAATGACAACAACTAATCAGATTAATTCCTAAATTTTTATCGGGTTTATTTTACTTTCTATCTATTTTCCACAGTTTGAGAACCAACTCATGGCTACGCTTAGAGACTACTCTAAGCTCTGATACCAACTTGTCATGCCCAAAAAAACACGACTATTTTAATTTATTTAAAATAATTAAAAGTATATTTTATTAAATAAAAAAATATTTATTACATTACACTTATTAAAATTAAAGTAAATACAAACTAATAAATACAAAAGTTTATTCTTGTTCTGCACCTGCTCCTGTGCTACTGACCACTACCCAAATCCTTAAGTTATTTAGCACCTGAAAGGGAGGGGGAACGAGGGGAGATCTTCCACTAGCTCAGTGAGAAAATAAATAATTGTCATATGCAGACTTTAACCTAGGGGCAGTAATTATATTTAAGACGCTGTCATTGAACTTATATAGATCAAAATATGAACAAAACATTCATTAATCAATAACTAAATAAACTAGATAAGTGTATATATCAAACTAGGCAGTCCATACTACCCAGCAAGCTATATACACTAGCAAGTAATAATCACGTTACAAAGGATACCGTGGTTTTGCCCTTATGACTCCCGCCGCAACACTCGATCCCTTATCACTCCAACTGGTAATACCCCGGGTAAACCGAACCTACGACCCACTAGCCAAGGATCTCTCTGTCTCATACGCTAGGTGGGAATAGATCATGATAGTCATGTTAACCCTGGCAAGCCCGTTGTCGCCCAGTGCAACACTATTGTATCATGTCGAACGATCGATCAATAGATATATCAAATATCAAATATGAAACGACTAAGTAGGTCGATTCAACAACGATAGCAATTAACAATCAATGGATAGACAATGAAGTAGGTCGTGTTATCCCAATTATACAATTAATCATACGATAACGAAATAATACAATTAATCCAATAATAATGAGACAATATGATTCAGATAAATAATAACACATAAAGTCCAAAATTATCGAATTAAATATATTACTGTATATTTTAAAATAGGGTTAAAGATAAACATATTAAACATTATTTAAACATGCACCTTAAAAGAAGCTATTAACGTTTAATTTATTACGTGGCCGCCTTTTTAATCGAGATGCCATAAACTTTCTATCTCCAAAGATATCTCGTTATTTACTATTTCTATCATCTATCATCTATCTATATACTGAATTTCCTATTTTACAGTATAAAATCATTTTCCTTTCAAAATATATTTTGTAGTTTTTTTGTCAATATATTTTGTAGTAAAAATGAGAGTTTCGATTTTGGGATTTGAAAAGGGTGAGTTTTGCTATATCTTTCCTTTCTGGTTACCATGAATATTTCTTCTTCATTTTTCATCTGATTCGTTGTCAGTATATATATGTGAATGTAATGTAAATTAGTGTCCTAAATGTTAATTGCTAGTTTAATGCAATAACATTTTCCAGGTATTAGTAGTAACCAGTTGGGTTAGCTCAACTGGCAAGATCATTACTATTTCTTCAACACTTAAAGGGGAGGTCCATGGTTCGAATCCTCTCCCTAATGGTTGTAAAGTTAGAGTTACAAGGCTCGAACCCCTCCTTGAAGATGTGTAACCTAGTTCTGATTTACCATGAGAATATACATGGGGAGACATGTATATCTCCATGGAATTAGTCGGGTGTGCGCAAGCTAGCCCAGATCACCCATGTAACTAAAAAAAAACCTATATGTTAGTAATAGGTTGTATGAGTCATGTAAGCAAAGATTTGGCAACTTTATCATAAAACTAAAATATAGGATTTTATTAAAAGTTCAAGTGTTATCTTAGTGTATAATCAATTTTCCTCTTTAACAATTAAGGCTTATCAAATAACTCGAATATTTAAACCAACTTCATTGGTCATGAATAACATAAAAATACTATTAATGGATTATAACTTAGTATTTAAAAATAATTTTAAAATATAAATTAATATCAAAGAAATATTATATGGGATATAACCTAATATTTTTTGGGGTCTCACAAGAGGAGTGTTTTGGTTCGGGATAAGATGATTCCTTTTACAATAGAAGTTATTCGAGACCAATTCAAGTTCAAAACATTGGTTGGACCATGCAAATTTCAAGAGGGGTTGAAATGATATTGCTACTTACGATTAAGATTCATTGTATGAGCATGTTATATGTAAAGAGGCGGCTCAACGAGATAAATAGAAGTTGAAGGGATTATCGATTTATAGCCATCTTTAACAACAAGCACGAGTGTGGACGCACTTCATAGCACCGGCGGTCTTTGGGAACACTCGAATCTTAAATATGACGAAAAATTGCCATTTTCTTGAATTGTGTATATAAAGATGAAAATATTGATGTAGCACAAGTAATGTTTGATTCGGTACTGTGCTTTGCAAGAGCGCCAAAACCGACCCATAATTACAAGTACCCAACCATGATACTAGTTTGATCAAGAAAATGAAGGTAACACTTGGGGATGAGATTGACATATACCTCTTATGCAATGAAAGTAATGATATGTTGATAGTAATCCTTCATGTGTGAAGAATATGAGCAAAAACCCACATGACGGGGTCACCACATTGAGCCAAGATAGGATATAATTCGAGAGGTTAAGATATTTCGTGGGATTAATATTAAAAAAAATATTACATGGGATATAACCTAATATTTTCCGGGGTCTCGGAAGAGGAGTGTTTTGGTTCGGGATAAGATGATTCCTTTTACAATAGAATTATTCGAGACCAAATCAAGTTCAAAACATTGGTTGGACCATGCAAATATTAAGAGGGGTTGAAAAGATATTGCTACTTACGATTAAGATTCATTCTATGAGCATGTTTTATGTACAGAGGTGATTCAACGAGATATATAGAAGTTGAAAGGATTATCGGTTTATAGCCATCTTCAACAACAAGCACGAGTGTGGACCCACTTCATAGCAGTGACGGTCTGTGGGAACACCCGAAACTTAGATATGACAAAAAAATTGCCATTTTCTTGAATTGTGTATTTAAACATGAAAATATTGATGTAGCACAAGTAGTATTTGATTCGGTAATGTGCTTTGCAAGAGCACCAAAACCGACGCATTATTTGAAGTACCCAACCATGATACTAGTTTGATCAACAAAATGAAGGTAACAATTAGGGATGAGATGGACATATACCTCTTATGCAATGAAATTAATGATGTGTAATAGTAATCCTTCATGTGTGAAGAATATGAGCAAAACCCCACATGACGGGGTTACCACATTGAGCCAAGATAGGATATAATTCGAGAGGTTAAGATATTTCGTGGGAAGTAAGAATGATGGATTGATTTGATCGATACAAGTTGGCTTAGACTTATTTGATATATGATGTGGTGCAAATCAAAGAAAATTAAGCACATATTATCATGCTTCTCAAGAAAATTCAACGTGATATCTGGTGGTAACTGGGGTGTGATAAAATTAAGCAATAAATAAAGGATCTATGACCGCAAGTGTACGGGTCGTCCAAGTAATAATCAGATAATTGGATTTCCTTCTCAAGGTCAGATAGTTATGACTATTGTGTTTATCGGAATGGTAGAGTAATTGTTTAAACAGAAAAATAAAGTATAAAGATATTTGTTTGGTTTTTAATTATAACTAAAGATGTAGTAAAATAAATTAACGAAATGACTAACTGAAATTAAATAATGAAAGTAAATAAGTGTGGACGCAGAATATGAGAGATGTATTTGAGTCTCGTGAGGGATCCACCTAATTTCTTATAATTAATGTTTCCGTTTAAAGGCTAAGTCGGTATTGTATACTAGTCGGGACTCTAATATCTCCTATCCCCCTGTCGGGTGGACCTAGGAGCTATCATATGGTAAGATAAAACCCTCTCAAGTAGTCTATTTACTTACGGATGCGAAGTCATTACCTCTTTGGCTATGTGATTAGTCAAGTATGTCGGTCACTAACGGACATCACTCGGAATTACATATGTATGTAATCAAACCCCCCTATCGGGTGATCACTTCGCCACTAAAGTGAATAGCCTAATTACTCAAACCTATTTCTAATTGGCCAGAATAAAAATAGTAAACAAGTACATGGTAATAGCCAGCACAAAATACCAAACTTAAATTAAATAATACAATCCCAACTTCAGAAAACATTAATTAAAAACTAGGGCTTAACCCATAAATGCAATTCTCAAGTACTAAGAAATCTTGCTCATATTCAAACTAAAAGCTAAAAATAAATTAAAAGAAGTCATTATCCTAAATTGCAGAAAAAAAAAGTGACCTAATTGAGGAGTTGGATTGAACTATTGTTGGAAGAATAGGAAGCCTCCAACTCTAGCTCTAACTTCTGCCTTCTGCTCTGACTTTGACTTGAAAGATATTGAAGCATATGTAGAAATGAGGTCTAAAAGCCTATTTATAATACACTAATTTGGATTGGTCTTTTGAATAATAATACTATAATGATGAAAAGCCCAAGTCCAAATCTCGTAAGTGCTGTACACCCTTCAGTAAAACAGCCGTAACTTTTGCGTCTCACGTCCAAAACACCTGATACCAGTCCTCAATTCTTGCTAACTGAAAGGTGAAACTTTCTATTTCAGAATTCCAGGACTAAATCAGTGCCTATGTGGCTCAAAATTAGGGATGGAAACGGATTAGATTATTACTAAAAAAATCCAAAACTATGTCTATAACCATTTAATTTATAAAAAATCATATCCTAACGGTTTTAACCATCAGACTTACATTTTAAAACCATAACCGAATATTTCGGATTCGGTTTTCTAAATGGTTTTTCGAAGTTTAACCATAACAAACTATAACTCTATAAATATATTTAAATATTTTAAAATAAGATCACAAATACAAGAAAAATCTTCAAAATGTATAAAATATTATGTTGATCCTTAATTAAATAACATATTTGTTACTTTTTTGCTAAATTTAATATTTAGATTCTAGTTTTGAGATATGAAAATAAATCTTTATCTATGTTACTATAAAATATACACAAATAGATGATAATAAACGAATTTTTGGTTATTCGGTTTTATTTTAATCTAAAACCATAACCTAACGGATTTAACCATCGGTTACACTTTTCAAAACCATAACCTAACAGTTTTATTTATGGTTTCATAATCGGTTATTAATCGTTTTGGATTTTCATCAGTCTCGGTTTTAAACCATAACCATTGCCATCCCTACTCAAAATCAGCAATTAGTAACAGATATCCAGATTTTCATCTCTTTTAGTCAACTCTATGGGTGATTCTTTCTCGCTTTTGACCTCTCCGATTGATCTAAGACTTTAATTGTCACTTATCCACCTTATTTTGGTGCTCCATGGAATCCATGTACCTAAGAACTTTATAATAAAAACACACAAATTAACGTACAAAAGCTCTAAAATTGCAAATTCATAATTCCAGTGGGAGAAAGTGCAATATATTAAAATAAGCATAAAAGTCTATCAAATAAGTCTAAATTACACCTAAAATGATGTCTCCTAAGGCAATATATATATATATATATAATAAAACGGGAGACATAAAGACCCCAAACTCAAACCTTTGTTGTCCTGACAAAGTAAAACTGAACATAGGGCTTAGGTGAAATGCAAAATGCAGAGTCTAGTGAATGATACCCAAAACACGACTTCAAATAAATCTCATATAGTATGACCTAGAAATTAATATACACATACACCTATCATGCAAAATTCAAACACAAAAAATATCAATCCAAAATTAATTTCACAATGCTAGAAGGTTACACTTACTACATAGCTCAAGATTGTGGCTATAGGGTGTTCATCGATCCTCACTTGCTTTGAATGCTCCACTTAGCTTACTCCCTATTAGCTAAATTATAAACTCACTATGTACCTAGGAATCATGAGGACTTTACGATTTTAGCGCAGGCTTAGGGACGGTATGGTATGTATATTTGGTAAATTTGAAGTGAGCTTTTGGCTCTCTCCTCACTTACCATCCACAGATGTCCAAGAGCTTGAATTTACATTCGAATATGTTCTCACTCAACCCATTTGACACACTAATTTAGCGTCCCCAGATTAACCCAATAAGCACTAAAGATGAATTCTAAACTTCCACATTTCCGGTTACTTTATTTTTTCTTTTTCATTCTTTTTTTTGTATAAGATATCCCTGACCAACATTTTAATGTGAATGGTCATGTCTCTTATAATTTCATTTTCTTTTATTTTTTAATTTTTCAAAGGCCCCGGCAAAGGGTTACAAATCAATAATCACGCATAAATACAAATCCATAAAAATTCCTCCCCAATGTAATTTCCCAATAATGAAACCCACCACCCCAAACTCAAGCTCAAGACAAGAAGTCTCAAGACCGTGATTCAAGTGCGGGTCATATGGAAATGCCTAATAAACTAAGGGGATATGGCCTATATTGTGGCGACAAAAGAAAGGCTTAAAGGCTAAAATTGGGGCTAATAAGGATAAATAATAATCACGGGTTAGAAAGCTAAAAAGTCTCAAATGGCTATCAATGAACTGTCTCTAACATTTTCCTACTTACATAACTTGTCTTTAGTTCATAACTAAGTGGGTTTAGAGTTTCGCCTGGGAATGAAGACTATAGAGAGATTGTTTCCATTCTGTCTTTCAGTTGGCCAGTCGATCCAGTCAATCTGATCTTTCTAGGCACTAGTCTTTTCTATTTCACTTATTCGACGATTACATTATGTACTAATTAACTCGTTGGTTCAGAAGATGGATTGGAATTTGTTCCTGGTTCATCGCCCGTCACCACCAGGATATATATTTTGAGACTGATCAGATTGTTTTCCCGGATAGGAAAGTACTGGCGGAGAGGGAGGGCCAAAGGTGGGGAAGGAAGAGAACCGGCAATTGGGTTTTCCCTTAAACTACGTATTGAAGGAGCTGGGTGTTCCACTTCTAAACTCCTCTTCATCGATTAGTTCTTGAAGTTCATAGTTTTGGCTCGAGGTGATCAACCTTTAGGTAAGGAAAGAAAGGTGCGAGTAGTCTTTGCGAAAGAAGGGCTAAGAGAGTCGCTGAAGTAGCGAATAGTTCTAACCGTGTATTCAAATCCTACGTTCGGAGGAGCTACCTTGTTCGGACCATGGAGATCGAGGAATGAATGGTACACGGAACACCAACCCAATCTCTATAAAGTCATTCTAAAAACTAGTAAAATAACAACCTCCGTGAAAAAAGCTACTCATTTAGATCTCACGTTCTACGAACCACTCATTTTCCTTAAGTACAAGTTTACTTCTTTTGCATTGTTCATTAATGTTTCCTATCAATTACCTAATGTTTGCATGCAATCAAAGTGCGGTTTATACTAACTCCTAAGGTCTACTATTTTATATCATAAATTTATAAAAATCATGCTTAATGGGGACATTTAAAATACTCTACAGTCAAACGCAACCCTCAATTAATTTTATTGAAAGCAGTAAAACAAATAACTCATAAAATTGGGATGAGGCAACGAACCCCATCCTAAACTCAAAACTGAGTCGTGTCCCCACGACTCGAAAAGACTCAATAAAGAAAATCAACTAATATACACTACTAAATGATAAAAGTATAGGGAAACGTATCTCAACCAACACTAAGCTGGTTTTGTTCACTGTTGCGTTCAGATTGGGCTCCTTTCTTAAGCATTGTGTAGGTGACATGTTGTGAATTGCTCACCCTATCAAGTATGTTCTTCATAAGCACCAACTCTCTTGTGACTTTTCCCAAAGTTGTTAACACCTATTCATGCTTCTCCTTTAAATCTCTCATTCTTTCAATTACCTCATGATCTTTGTCAACCCTTGTCTTGTGTTTATGAGGTCTCAATTTGTTTTCTTTTCCAAATGTTTTATCTAACTCCATACCTTTTTCTTCGCATCATTATGAATATTCGCGATTGAGACTGAAGTAATATTTTCACCTTTTAATACTGGCTCATCCTCAATGTTCCTGCGTGGCACGTTGGCTTTCAAACAGATCTTAGTAATAGAATACGGGAACTTGAGGTTGCGTTGAACAATGGGAGATTTTGCGTAAACTATAATGGAGTGATAAAATATGTGAGCTACATCAATATCCTTCTTCTCAATAATACATTTAATGAAGATTAGTTGCTCACGGGTTACCTCAGATTTGTGGGAATAACCAAAAAAGGTGGGAATAACGAAAAGGGACCATGCTCTAGAATGTGGTAGAAAATCACTACTAAATACCTGACCTTCATATCTGGCACCTTTGGGAATAGGTTTCACCCCATGAATTAAAACCTGTTTGTAGAACGACTCCCATTCGAAGGCTGGATCATTAAGTTCCTCAAGGTATTTGCAAGGAACCTTATGTTTGGTAAGTTAAATACCTCACGAATTCGCTCATCTGAGAAAGGGACAATTTTCTTACGGACTTCAATCGTATTAAGTTCCACAAAGACCAGCTCTTAATAAAATTCTTGAACCAAGGCTGGAATGTAAACCAAGTCTTTCTTTCTCAACTCTTTCCATCCAAACTCGTCACATGCAACTGCGTAATCATTGAATTCACCGTCCATTATATTCATTAGAAATCCTTTCTCAACACCAAAGAACAAACTAGAAAACCGCTCATGAACTTCATCTCTCCAACTCACAAAAGTCATTCTAGTTTTAACAACCATTGTTTTTCTTCTAACAGAACTTTGCTCACTGACTAGCTCTTCAACTTCTTTTTCTTCCAAGTTAGGCTTTTTGGTAGTAGCCACACTTGGGTTCTCTTTCCTCTTCATAGTATCTCCGACTTCTCCATTCTTAGGCATAGAACTTGAATCTGGAATCTCAATAGCTTTGTTTGAAGTAGCTCAATGAGTATTTCTAGTTCTGGGTTTACTTCTTGTTTTCTGATTGTAGCACAAGGAATCAGTTCTGTTTGTCATCTCAATGAACCCCAAACTCAAAACTACAAATATTCAAAAACTAGAGAAATTTTTTGAACTTTGATGTTTTGAGGATATAGGAAGATGGTATGTGGTGTTATATGAGATGGGTAATGATTATGGTATGGTTTAGGAGAGGTGTAATGGGTAATATTAAAGCTTTGATGAAGAAGGATTTAGGATCAAGGTGAAGATTTATTGGTGTTTTGGAAGGATGTGATGTTTGATTATGTGTTTGGAATGAATTAGAGGGAAGATTATGTGATGTTTGGGTGTTTTAATGGTCTTATACATGTATTTAATGAGCTTTGGGTCATTGATAATGGTGTCTTGCATGAGAGGCTATGTTGAAAAGAAGAGGAATTGGCTTTAATAAGGATTAGGGTTTGAGTCGGCGGCCGCACCGGCATTATGCCGGTGAGATAGCTAGCTAGCTGGCGCAATTTCTCGCCGATGCAACAAGTAGTTGCGTGTAGCGTGCCTCGTTCCAGATAATTTAGCCGGCATACCGATCGCAAATGTCAATTTCTTGCCGACGCAACCAGTAGCTGCGTGTACGTGGCCAACATCCAGAAGGTTGGTGTTGTGATGAAATTCCTTGGCCGGCAATGCCGGTGTTTTGAAAGGCTAGCCGGTCACAAATTCCGTTTTCGCATTTTTTTTCATCCAGAGAGTTTGATGGGCATGCTGGTCAAATGACCGGCTAGCCGGCCTGTATACTTTCTTTTTACCACTTAGACACACAAAAACTCCGTCTTACACCTGTTTAACGCCAAACTCAAGCGTTAAGTACCTACAATCATCAAACACACTCCACCTTTCTCATTTCTATAAAATTATACACTAATACACATAAGTTACTCTAATTTACATTAAGAATTCAAAAGACATGAAAGAAATAAACTAATATACAATTGAAGTGGCTTTTGTTTTACGTCGTTAAGCTCGACGGGTTACCTTTTGCACCTATTCAGTTTCAAGGAGGTACATGACCTCCCTAGGATTAGGATCTTCCATGCAATTGATATCCTCGCGTCCATGATAAATCTTCAACCGATGCCCATTCACAATGAAGGTGCATTGCTCAGTTGTATTTTCAATTCCTATGGCTCCATGAGGCATGAATTTGGTCACTACAAAAGGACCAGACCACTATGATCTCAACTTACCCGGATAATTACTGCACTTGGAGTTATACTTGAGGACCCTCTGTCCAACTTTAAATTTCTTTTCACGAATGCGATTATCATGCCCTTTCTTCTTCTTCTTTTCTTTGTAAAGTTTAGCATTTTCATAGGCATGAAATCAAAACTCATCAAGTTCATTCAGTTTCATCATACGATTCTCACCGGCTAAAGTAGGATCTATGTTCAACTCCGCTATCACCCAATATACACCTAATTCAAGTTCAAGAGGTAAGTGAGAAGCTTTACCATAAATTATGCAATAGGAGATGCACTAACGGGTGTCTTAAACGCGGTACGATATGCCCACAACGAGTCATCTGATTTCATTGACCAATGTTTCTGTGTGGGTCCAACAGTCTCCTCTAGAACAGATTTGATCTCTCGATTAGAGACCTCAGCTTGAACATTTGCTTGTGGATGATAAGCAGTGGATACACGATATCTCACCCCATACTTCTCTAACATATCCTTCAAGTATCTATTCAAAAAATAAGAACCTCCATCGCTAATAACAACTTTAGGCGTACCATGTCCTCTGAAGATGTGTGATTTCAAGAACTTTATCACCACTCGCGAATAATTCGTTGGTAGAGTGACAGCCTCTACCCATTTAGACACGTAATCAACAACTAATAGGATGTATTGATTTCCATTATATGGTACAAAGGGACCTACGAAATCAATACCCTATACATCAAATATCTCAACTTGAAGAACATTATTACGTGCAATTTCATCTCTCTTAGATATATTACCGGTAAATAGGAATCTGTGGCATTCTTTACATGACAAACTTTATGTAAAGTGGGCCAATAAAAACCAGATTGAAGTACTTTTACAGTTGTACAATCACCCTTGAATCCTCCATAGGGTGAATCATGACAACTAGCGACTACTACACGGACTTCACTTTCAGGTATGCATCTTCTCACCATTGGATCACTACATGTTTTATAGAGGAAAGGATCCTCCCAAAAGAACTGCTTTGCACAGTGAATTAATATCTTCCTCTCTTGTGAGGTATCTCCTTAAGGAAAAGAACCACTCACAATAAGATTTGTTATATCTGCATACCAAGGAGTACCAGTTGTGTGTATCGTAAATAAACTCTCATCAGGACAATCTTCTTTGACCAACTCTGGTCCACGATTAAACTCAAAACCTTCAAGGCGTGACAAATGATATGCAACTTGATTCTCACAACCCTTTCGATCTCAAATCTCTAAGTTAAACTCTTGTAACAAAAATACCAATCTGATTAAACACGGCTTCCCATCTTTCTTTTCCATAAGGTATTTGATTGCGGAATGATCTGTATACACAACAATTTTCTCCCCAAGAAGATAGGAACTAAACTTGTCAGATGCATACACAACAACTAATAATTCCTTTTCAGTTACGGTGTAATTTATCTGAGCACTTGTGAAGGTTTTACTAGCATAGTAAATGGAATGAAATACCTTCTCTTTTCTCTGACCCAATACAACACCCATCGCAAGATCACTAGCATCACACATAACTTCAAACGACATATTCCAATCAGGAGGTAATACAATGGAAGCAGATCTGAGTTTCTCCTTGATCTCATTGAATGCTACCATGCAAGCTTCAACAAAAAGGAATGTGGTGTCCTCGAGTAAGTTACATAGAGGCTTAGAAATTTTAGAGAAATATTTGATGAAACAACGATAAAACCCAGCATGACCCAAGAAACTTCTCACCCCTTTACAAAAAAAGACGGGGAAAGAGTCTTGATTACCTCAATCTTTGCAGGTCAACCTCTAAGCCTGAACTAGAAACCTTGTTTCCCAACACTATTCCTTCACGAACCATGAAGTGACATTTCTCCCAATTCAAAACCAAGTTAGTCTCTTTGCATCTAATTAACACCTTTTCTAGATTCTGCAAACGCTCATCAAAGTTATCACCAAAAACAGAAAAGTCATCCATAAACACCTCAAGTAATCGATCGATCATGTCCCAGAAGATAGCCATCATGCATCTCTGGAAAGTAGAAGGTGTGTTACATAGTTCAAATGTCATCCTTTGATAAGAAAAGGTACCAAAAGGATATGTAATGGTCGTTTTATGTTGGTCTTTTGGATCTACATATATCTGATTGTTTCCTTAGTACCCATCTAGAAAACAATAGTACTCTCTTCTAGCTAACTTATCTAACATCTGATATATGAATGAAGAGAAAAATGATATTTTCTGGTGGCCTTGTTCAACTTATGATAATCCATACACACTCTCCAACCAACAACGGTTCTCGAGGGTATGGCTTCATTCTGAGCATTCAGGATAATAGTTATTCCACCCTTCTTTGGTACGCATTGAAACAGACTCACCCACTCACTACTAGCTATGGGAAAGATGATTCCAGCATCTAGTAGTTTGATTACTTCTTTCTTACCACCTCCTTCATAACTGGCATCAACCTCCTTTTTCCTTCAACTGAGCGTGCACTATCATCTTCCAAAATAATTTTGTGTTGGCAAATGGTAGGACTAATACCTTTGATATCATAAATAGTCCATCCAATTGCCTATTTATTGGCTCTTAGTACAAACAACAGTTTGTCTTCTTGAGAACTTGTTAAAGTAGCTAAAACAATAACAGGTAAAGTGTTGTTAGTACCCAAACATGCACACCACAAGTGTGGCGGAAGCGGCTTCTCCTCTAATTGCGGATATATTCTATAGATGGTTTCTTTTTAGGATCCATCTCCCCTGGTTCTCTCATTGGTTCATAGGCTAGACGCCTATATTTTGGATTTTCTGAATTTAGAGCTACCACTATTTTGGCAAGCTCTTCCATCATCTCCGGTAAGTCAAGTACTAGGGTAGCCTGCAAGATATCATCAAAATTCATATCATTAAATACCTCTTGCGTGACATGATCAATTGCATTCACTCGGAAACATTCCTCCTTGGAATCCAGAAACTTCATTGCCCTAAACACGTTGAACTTTACCTCCTCGTCTTGAATACACATGATTAATTCTCTGTTTTATACATCAATAAGAGTACGCCCCATGGCTAATAATGGTCTTCCCAAACTAATGGGGACATTCCTATCCGCGTCGTATTCAAGTATAACAAAATCAACAGGAAAAATTAAACTACATGTCTTGACGAGGACATCTTCTATTCTTCCCTCAAGATGTGCGAGGGATCTATCAGCCATTTGCAAGACCATAGAGTTCGGTCTTGTGTTTCCTATCTTCAACTTATCAAAAACCGTTTTAGGCATGATATTAATACTCACACCCAAATCACACAAAGCTTTCTCTTTCCACGCGTCACCAATAGAAATAGAAATGGTAAAACTCCCAGGATCAAGTAATTTAGGTGGCAACTTACTCTGGCATATTGCACTACATTCTCCTGGCAAACCGATCATCTCATTCTCAAGATATGGTCGTTTGTTGGTGATAATTATTTTTGGGAATTTTAAATATTTTGGTGCATCTTTAATAATATCTAATAATGGTACATTAATATTAAGCTTTCTCACCACATTCATGAATCTTTGATATTCATCCATATCTCCTTTCTTATGAACTCTTGAGGGGAAAGATGGAGGAGGACGGTTCTCTTCCACTACAACATCTTTCTTTTTTGGCTTTTCTAGAATTCTCTCAATTTCCACCCCTTCTACTTCTGGTTCACCTTCTTTATCCACCACATCCTCTACTTTACTGTCTCCTTCAAAGTTGTTTCTTTTTCCTTTATAACAGGAAAAGGTGGTGGTAGCTTCTTACCACTTCTGAGCGCTATAGTACAATCTTCTTTCTACTTCGGATTTTTAGTGTCACTTGAAAGTTGCGCTTGTGGACACTGATTTAACTGTTTTGCCATCTCGGCTATTTGATTATCTAACATGTTGAACATTACGGTAGAAGCTTGTTGACCTTGTTGTATTTTCGCTTGCATATCGATTAATGTATGTAAAGTCTGTTGAACATCTAACACACCTTCTTGAGGTTGAGCAGGTTGATCTTTCCAATTCATAGTAGCGGGATAGGTGTCTTGGGGAGGTTGTCTCTGAGCTTGATTTCCGTAATTTTGTCCCCTTTGGTAGTTGTTATGTGGTCTCTGTTGATAGTTATTTCCTTGAGGCCGTGTTTGATATGCATAAGTCAGATTTGCGGCCCCGTTCGGATTTGAATATTGGAAACCTGATGGTTTCTGGTTATTAGATAACCTTGACCACCTGAATTATAGTTCCCTAGGTTGGAAACAAACATAATAGATTCTGGGTTGCTGTGACAATTCTGCCAATCATGTACACCATAATTTGAACCCCTATATATTTCTTTTGTAACATTCACATCAGCTCTTCTACCTGAAAGCCCTTCTTTGACAGCTAAAGTTGGTTGTTTCAATTGTTGCTCAAGTGTGTTCTTCAATTTATTCTCTAATGAAGAGAATTTCTCATCAATTCCAACACTACTCTCTCTATGACCTGTACCTCGGGTATGTTCTCTTACTGTACTCCAACCCATCTCATTCTTCACTGTTCTGTTTAATATAATTTAAGCATTAGTTGGTAATACCTGTAAAAATCCTCCACCATAAAGTAAGTCTAGTTCTTTTCTTGAGCGTCCTTTAAGGCCATTATAGAATATTGGCGTCTGTTGCTCTTTTGAAAGACCATGATCTGGAACTCTTCTTAAATACAATTGAAGTCTTGTCCAGCACGTACCTAAGGACTCACCATGCTCTTTCTCAAATGATGTCAACTCTATTTGTGCGTTCAATCTCATATTCCTCGAATAATAACGATCAAATAACGATGTTTGTAGTTAATCCTAATTGTAGATCAGACACAGTTCTTGTTGATCATGCCATACACTCGCTGCGTCTATTACGAAAAATCTGAAATTTGCAAAGTACGTCTGTTCTCTTGTTACACCTTGCATTATTGATTTTTCCCTATTTGTGATATAATAATCTAGGCTGGAGACATCTTTTTAGGTGTATTTGAGTAATTAATTATAGATTTTTATTCATATTTTGATATTTTCTTATTTCTTGTCTTGATTTGATGATTTATTATTTTAAGAGCATATTGGGTTTAATTTGTTTGTTTAGTGTGAAACTTTAAAGATATATGGAAATTAAGTAGATTCCAAATCAATTTTAAAGAGATAAGGAAAGAATATTTGGATGGAAATTGGAGATAAAAGGAAGTAGAGATAAAATAGAAAAGAAAAAGTTGTCAAGTAAATCTGAAATTCTGTAGCCACGTCCACTGAACTGAGGATAACTTAAAATATGATGGGAATTTTGATGAGACATCAAAATAAAAGTGTATATCTTTTCGACCCGGTCGTTTCGATATAAAGTAGGCAAAAATCGGAGCAATAACGAGTGAGATACGACCAAAACAAAACAACATCTGTTTATCCCTTCTCCTATATTTTAGGAAACGAATTTGAGTTAAACTTTGACTCAGAATATTGCCCTCTACTCCAATATTTTGACCTAGTATCTTCTAAACCCTATAAATACACCCTCTTGTCATTAGAAACACACCCTTGGTCAGCCTTTAAGCCAAGAGGAAGCTTACAACAAGAGAAGAGAAGATCCAAAGGAGTTGGACAACAAATCATGCCTTCCCTATCCTTCAAATTTGTAATTGTTTTCTTTTCTTTCTAAAGTATGAACTAATTCTATTTTAGCTTGATATTATCTTATGGGTATGAACCCTAGACTTTTTTACATCTATTTTAATTTGGGATGTTCGCATTTAAATTGATTTTAGTTTTTATTCTCTGTTTTATGTGCTTTGATATATTATCTGTAGCTCTTACGGTGGCCAATGTATAGGATTACCATAGTAGTTAGATGGTCACTCTGAAGGGGTGTCTAATTATTGAAACACCATATTAACGTCTAGTGTGCGGTAGTGATCCGGAAGGGCTTGCCTAACTAGATAGTTATTAGGGTTTGATATTTAATCACCGATCATTATGCAAGGTCCCCTTACCCAAGTCACCTGGTAATTGTTAGGTCACCTCTTAAGTCCACTCGGAAGGGGGTTAGGAGGAATATAAAATCATGGCTATTGCATTCACACAATTCATGATTAGAATAAACAAGGCTAGTGGGGATTACTTGCTATATCTCGAGCTGAACTCTCATACGATCTTCTTCTCGATATTTAGTTAATTATTCTTATTCAAAAATTAAACAAATATTCCATTAGTCTTTTATTTATAGCGTATTATTCTTCTAGCTTTCTTATTTTCACTTTATATTGCATAATTTCTTCCTAACTTTCGTAGTCTCTGAGGAACGGATTCTATTTATCATTAAAACTTGCATACGACCTGTGATACTTGCAGTGAGTAAAGTGTTTAGGCTAGGGTGTTAGTTTCATTATTTATATCCTATTTTTATCACACTTTAGCCGACACCAGTTATATACGCATCACATATCTGCATGAACTTCTAGACTGCACGAATTGGATCTTCTCCAGCCACTCCTTGAAAATTTCCGAAGTCTCAGAATTGAAAAGCATGCCTGGATCGGGTCTGTATCTTGCAACATTAATATCTGGAGGGCCAACACCAGTAGCAGGAGCGCGATATATAATTTGTTCAGTACCTTGCACGAACCATGGATCGTATCCGAATTGAGATGGAGAGGGAATTTCTTGATTCTGATTATTTTGAACTTAAGGAATTGGAGGATTAAAAATTATTGGATTTCGCGCATTATCCAATTCCACTTGAAGATCATTGATATTGTTGTTGTTTAACGCGACCATTTCTTTTTTTCTTGCTAGTCTTTCTTCCTTCTCTCTCTTGTTTTTAAGTCGGAATAATATATCAGGATTTGAGAGCATACACCAAACCTGTAATACCTGAGAAAGACAAAACATAACAAAAAGCGTAAAACTAAAAAATAAATAACAATTAAACTACTAAAGGATTAACGCTGGGGTCACACGCTACCGTCTCCGGCAGCAGCGCCAAAAACTTGGGGAGTCCTGGGGTGTGATAAAATTAAGAAATAAATAAAGGATCCACAGACCGCAAGTGTATGGGTCGTCCAAGTAATAATCTGATAATCGGGTTTCGTTCTCAGGAATGAATAGTTATGACTATTGTGTTTATCAGAAAGTAGAGTAATTGTTTAAACGGAAAAGTAAAATATAAAGATATTTGTTTGGTTTTTTATTATAACTAAAGATGCAGTAAAATAAATTAACGAAATGACTAACTAAAAGTAAATAAGTGTTGACGCAAATATGAGAGATGTACTTGAGTCTCGCAAGGGATCCACCTATGTTCGTATAATTAATGTTTCTATTTAAGGGCTATATCGGTATTATATACTAGTCGGGACTCTAATATCTCCTAGCCCCTTGTCGGGTGGACCTAGGAGCTATCCTACGGTAAGATAAATCCCTCTCAGGTAGTCTATTTACTTACGGATGTGAAGTTCTTACCTCTTTGGCTATGTGATTAGTCAAGCCTGTCGGTCAATAACGGACATCACACGTATATTACCTATGTCTGTAATAAAATCCCTTGCCGGATGATCACTTCGCCACTAAAGTTAATAGCCTAATTATTCAAACCTATTTCTAATTAGACAGAATAAAAATAGTAAACAAGTACACGGTAATAGCAGCACAAAATACCAAACTTAAATTAAATAATAAAATCCCAAATTTAGAAAACATTAATTAAATAAACTAGGGCTTAACCCATAAATGTGATTCTGAAGTACTAATAAATCTAGCTCATTTCAAACTAAAAGATGAAAATAAATTAAAATAATTAATTATCCTAAATTACATAAATAAAATAAGTGACCTAATTGAGACGTTGGAATGAAATGTTGTTGGAAGAATATGAATTCTCCACCTCTAGCTTTAACTTCTACCTTCTTCTCTTACTTTGACTTGAAAAATATTGAAGCGTATGTAAAAATGAGGTCTAAAATTCTATTTATGATACACTAATTCAGATTGGGCTTTTAAATAATAATAATAAGTTAAATGATGAAAAGCCCAAGTCCAAATTAGAGAATCACGTAACTGTTGTACACCCTTCAGTAAAACAGCCGTAATTTTTGCGTCTCAGGTCCAAATCACCTGATTTTAGTTTTCAATTCTTGCTAACTCAAAGGTGGAACTTTATCTTTCATATCTCCATGCCTAAATCAGTGTTGATGTGACTCAAAATAAGCAATTAGTAACATATATCCAAATTTTCATCTCTTTTAGTCAACTCTTAGGTGATTCTTTCTCGCTTTTGACCTCTTCGCTTGATCTAAGACTTTAGTTGTCACTTCTCCTCCTTATCTTGGTGCTCCATATCATCTATGTACCTAATAACTTTATACTAAAAACAAACAAATTAACGTACAAAAGATCTAAAATTGCAAATACATAATTCCAAGGGGAGAAAGTGAAATATATTAAAATAAGTTTAAAAGTCTATCAAATAAGTCTAAATTCCACCTAAAATGATGTATCGTAAGGGCATATATTTATAACAAAACGGGAGACATCAATATTGCAAGGCCTTCATATCACCCTACCTTGGGTGAAGAGCAAATGGGTCCTTGTTTATTAGTGTATATTATGTGTTTTAACTGCTTTAGAGACTTTTTCGAGTTGTGGAGATATGAATCTTCTTTGATTTGGGGGTAGGTGACTGGTTTTGCCTAGGGTGTGATAAAAGAATAGAATAAAAGATAGATAAATGGTGCACAATTTACCCTAGACTAGCACGGTACTGCAAGTATTACAGGACGTATGCAAGTTCTAATGATAAGTTGAATTCGTTCTCAGGGACTTAGTGTGTTATACAAATGAGAAAATAGTTACGAGTAGCAAGTAATTAATTAAAAGACAAAAACTAAAGAAGAATAAATTGGGAGATGATTAATTAACTAAATAAAAGTAAAGGCAAACAAATAAATACGAAGAAATATGATGAGAGATATAGCTTAGGTTTTGCTAATATGCACTAATCCTTCTAATTTTTCTATCAAATTCTAGTTAATAAGGGAGATAATAGCTCTTAAATACTTAGTCAGGATTCTAAATTCCCATACCTTATACCTTGAGAGCGACTAAGGGGGCTACGGCACAACCACGAGGCAGTCTAAACTTAGGGTTATCAAGCGCTACCAAGGCCCTAAGCAGTACAATTCCTTCAATTGGTGATATGGTGATTAAAAGTGATCACGTTTAGGACAGGCAATAATTCAAAACACATAAACAAATATATGGGTAAGCAGCTAATATCATATTAAAACATGTAATTCCCAAAGAAACTTAGATAGAAAGAAAATAGAACTCATAGATTATACATAATGCAAAACCCAAGCTATGGGAAAATTAGTTCATACTTGAAGGAAATAAACTAAAATATTGAATAAAAGACTTCATCTTGCTCTCTACAATAACTCTAATGATATAAACCCTAAGGACTAATTACTGGGAGGCAAGGATAATTTACAAGGGATATAAGGGTGTATTTATAGGTGTTTAGAAGACCTAATTCGTTTTCTTGGAGTGGAAGACAAGTAATGGACTCCAAGCCCAACTCAAATTCGTAACCCTAAAATATTGAAAAGGTAATAATCAGCCACTGTTTTGTTTTGGTCGTAACTGCTTCAATACTTATCAGTTTGATGCGTTCCAATAGTCGAAACTGATCGTCTCGGAAACTCTTTAACTTTTCTTAAGACCATTCTTCTAAATTCCTAGCCAATCTTGAGATATGAGCGCTTTTGTGGTCGTGGGTGCTGGAATTCAGATTTATTTGACAACTTTATCTTTCCATATCCTAGCTTTGCCTTTCTTTTCTCCAATTTCCATGTATATCTTCTTTCCTTTATCTCTTAGAATTGACTTGGCATCTAATTAATCTCCAATTATATCTTTAAAGCTTCACACTAAATAAATAATTAAACCCAATATGCTCTAAAAATAATAATTCATTAAATCAAGACTAGAAATAGGAAAGTGCGCTATATCATGTGAAAATCGAGTATTTAGACTTCTAAAACACTAAAAATGATGTCTCCACTTAATTTTAAATCATCACAAATGGGGAGACATCAGTGACTTGTTGTCCTTGTCCCTATTTGATGTGTTTAATTAGAATTTTTGGTATTGAACTCGTAAAATCCTTTGAAAACATGGATAAGCTAGTTGATTATAGAGAAGAAATTCTTACTTTGAGAAATTTTTCATATTTGTACATGAAATGCGCATGTAAAAATGTGTTAGTGTGGAAATATGATTAGTGAAAAATCCATATAAGGGCCTATAAAATAAGCAAGAATAGAGTAGGTGTGTTAATGTGAGGTCTAACCTAGTTAAAAGGCTACTTTACTTGCGACTTTGGTGTAAATAAATTAATAATATTACATAGCTAAGAAAATTACCAAGGCGATTCTTTCATAATACACTTGCTCCCTTAAGTTTTATGTCCAAATAACAATTATGTATCATTATTAGCCACTTCGAGCCTTTAAGCTTATTTATTTTTTAGCCACTATTATAAGCATTTTCCCTTAGTGTGAAGGACTTAACCTATGACCTGACCTCGAGTTACAATTCTTAGGACTAGTCATCTTTGAGCTTGAGTTTGGGGTGGTGGTGTTCATGGTAAAGTAATATATAGTTGGGTGGGTTCTTCTTGCTTGTATAGTACTACATTTTGATGCACTTTAATATGTTCCTTATCGGGATTCAAGATTGAAAAAATTGAAAAGAAAAAAACTAAAAGAGAAAATAAATGAAAATAAATCAACATGAGTTTTTACATAAAAAAAAACAAGAGTCATGTTTGACTTACAAAAAGAAAGAAGAAAAAGATAAAATAAAAGAATCCAGCTAGTGAATTTGTTTAACATAAAAAAGAAGTTTGTTTTTTCGAATTGTGACGCATAAAATTGGGATGAGTGTGTACATCTATAAGTGTAGACTTAATCTCTTAGGCGATTAGTAATTAGGTTAAGTGAGGAGAAAGCTAAAAGCCCACTCTACAATTATCCACATTGTATCATACCAAACTTAACCACGGTATAACCCAAAATACTTTAGATTCTTAGCTTTTCGATTAAGTGATGAATGAGTGGAAATGAAGCAAGTAAGTAGATCATTAGACGCCATGGAAGGACCGGGGATCTCCCTAGAGCTACCACTTTGAACGAGGTATTCTAGTAACCCTTTGTGCATTGCTAAGATAATTCTTCTTGAAACTTTAAAATGTTGATTATGTGTATGAATATTAAATGTGTGGATTATTTATTAGGTAAGACTTTATGATATTTGTTATACATTATTTTCAGGATTATTACTTGTTTTCCCTTATGGACTTGTTGGGACTTGAGACCCTACTTAGTGCTTATTTTTTAGGACAACAAAACCTTGAATTGCATGTATTGATGTCTTTCCTTTTTTGATATATTAATGTACTCTTGAGACATCATTTGATATGGTTTAGTGGTTAAATGTGGGATTTATCCCATCTACTTGACATGTTATGATTTGGTGGTTTATTCTTGGATTATTATTTGTTTTGGAGCATTTTGTAGGTAATTTATGTGTTATGTATGAATATCCTAGGTGCATGTATTCTATTATATCCCAAGATGAACTAGTAATTCATAACGCCATAAAACCAAGACAAGTCACAAAAGGAGTTAACAAGTGCATGTAAAGCTCAATAGGAATCATCAGCAGAATGTTTCCATCAACTTTCAAAGGTCATAACTCATAGTTGGTGAATAGTATAATCCTAAAATTAAATATCATGGTGTCCTTTTGAGTGTAAATCGTGTGAGAAGAAACGGTTCACTATTTGAAGTTGAATTGAAGAAGTTGTGGACGTTAAACTGATAATATCCAAATTTGTCTAGAATAAGAAGAGTCCATTGGGCCACTTTTGACTCACTTACGTTGACCCAATTGAGTAAAATCTTTTCTGGGGCTATAGATACATGTTTTAAATAGGAAAATAAGTCACTTATCATCACTAAAGCGCAAAAAGGTTTGGAGGACGCAAGCAAGGGCTAGGAGTAAAAAATAACACTTTTCTTTCCATAAATAAGTGTAATTCTTCACTCTTTTCAATTCTGCTTTGAATTATGTCTTATTCCAAAAAAAAAATCTTTATTGCATCATGAATTTAATCTCCCATTAACTTGAGAATTGTAAGGGTATGAACCCTAAATCATGATTTTGATGTTATTCTTATAATTTGGGATTTTTACGTTTAAATAAATTTGTGTTATTTACGTTGAATATAAACTTATTAATTGTGTGAACATATTCTTTTGGACAATTAGTAGATTAGTATAGAAACTTGACTATCGCATGGAAGAGGTTGGTTGTGTAGCTGGTGGCTGGTAGGGTGTGATAGAATAATGATAAATAAAAGATAAGAACTATCACCCTAACCAATCACATTACTCACTGAAAGTTGAATTCGTTTGCAGGGACTACGAAAGTTAGCTAGGACTAATGAAAATATAAAGTGAAAATAGAAGAAGTTAGAAGAATAATATGCTCAAAAACACTGAAATATTTGTTTGGTTTTTAAGACTCTAACAATTAACTAAATAAAATAAAGAAAGGAAATAAATAGAAGAGAAGAAGTAGTATGAGAATTTAGCTCGAGAATAGCAAGTAATTCCCACTAGCCTTGGGTTATGACCTATTTATGTAAAGAAGAATTGTGGGATATGCAATAGCCAGGATTCTATATTCCTCCTAACCCTCTTCCGGGTGGACTTAGGTGGCAACCTAACAATTACCAGGGGACCCTGCACAATGATCTGTGGTTAATCTCAAACCCTAGTGACTATCTAGTAAGGCAAGTCCGTCAGGATCACTACCGCACACTAGACGTTTATCTAGTATTTCAATAATTAGAGACCCCTTCCAGGTGACCATCTAACTATTATGGTAATTTTATACGCTTGCACCGAAAGAACTACAGACAATACATCAAAGCACATAAAAACAGAGATATCACTACTAATTTCAATTAAATGTAAAAGGACATCCCATATTAAAATAGATATAAAACAAGTCTAGGGTTCATACCCTTATGATAATCAAAAGCTAAATAGAATTATTTCATACTAGAGAAAGAAATAAAATAAATTACAAAGGTGAAGGGTTGGATTGGCATGAATAGCTTCCAACTCCTTCTTGTCTTCTCTTCTCTTGATATAAGCTTCTTCTTGGTATTTATATGATTAGTGATTGGACAAGGATGATTTATCTTAGGTAGAATGGATATATATAGGCCCTTGGTCGAAATATGGAGTAATTCCCAAGTTAAGGAGTCCTGATCTTACCAAAATTCGTATTCCTAACTTGTAGGACAGGATAAACCTTTGCAGATATTGCTTTGGTCATATCTCCTTCGTTGCTTATTGTAATTTAATGATCTTTATATGTATTCGACCGTAATTGAAAGATATATCTGCTCATATAAAAGGATCCTCCTAGTTCTTGACCTAATTTCTGTAGCAATGTAATTAGCGCAGCTTCTTTACTTTCCAAACATATCCAATCTTTTATTTTTTAAATTCGACTAAGGGATTTCCTTAACTTTTCCACTTCAAATAAGTTTCCATAGGTGTAATATCTTCTATATACCTAAGTTCTACACAAATAACTCACGCGTAAAAGCTCATAAAATAGCAAAACACCTAAAACTAGACAAGAAAGTGTAAAATATGAATATATGGGGAAAATCCCTAAATTAATTACTAAATACCCTTATAATTATGTCTCAAGTATAGAATAATATATCAAAAATAGGGAGACATCAAGACCCCAAACTCCAAGTTGTATCGTGCCAATACAACAAAGATAAGAACAGTAGGGTAGTCTAAGAATAGAAGAACAAGAAGAAGAATAGAAAGTAATGAATGATCCTTGAGAAATATCCTAAAATATCTCATGTAGTAATGTTAAAAGAAATAATGAACACATACGCTTAATATACACGTAATCAACAATCCATAATTCAAGTCCAAATTAATTTCGCAATGCCAGAAGGAGAGATTTTCAACTCAGATTGTGTTAACGGGTATAGGGTGATCATAGGTCCTAATTAAGTATCCAATGGTACACTCAACTATGCCCTAATTGTTCAATTGTTCCTCTACTAAGTAGTTAGAAATCCTAAGGTCTTTATGGTAATAATATTGGCTTAGGGATGGTATATGATATATTTGGATAATGAAAAGTGAGCTTCTGGCTCTCTCCTCACATTTCATCACCGGAGCTTGAGTTTTACTCGAAGTCACTCAACCCAATTTTTGATGCTTTGATTTGCATCCCCAAATAATCCAAATAAAGCTTTTTAAGATGATTACATAACATATTCCACTTTGCCAGCCCAAATCCTTTCAATAGTTTTCATATATATCTCTTTTCTAAGTTGGTTATGACTCCCTTTTTTAGATGAGATATCATACCATTTTTTCTCATATTTCAATTTCTTTTCAACTCTTTTTTTTCATTTAATTTTACCCAAGCAAAGGGTTATAACAATAAACTCATCATCATTAATAATATCACAATTACAATCAAATTTCCCAATCCCAATGTTTCTCAATGATGAAACCCACCACCACAAACTCAAGCTCTAAAACAACTTGTCTCATCTTTTGTGATTCGAGTGCAGGTCATTTGGATAAGTCCTATAAACTAAGAGGTATGGCTTGTAATGTGGTTAATAAAAGGCTTTAGAAAGTCTCAGAGGGGCTAAGACGGATAATAATAATAATAATCAAATAAAAGGGTGAGAAAGCAAAAAGGCTTTAAGTGGCTTCAATATGAAAGAACTGCCTTATTCACTTTTTTAACTACCAGGTTTTCTAACTCTTTCACTATTAATTCATAGACAAGAGGGTTTTCAACTAATTTCAAACCTCAAATTCTACACACCGATTAACTCTCCCTAAGATCCAACTGGACACTTCATACGCATTGCTTATTAATCTTCCCTATCTTTTACTTCCTGATTTCATGCATGCATACTAAACATATTTGTGACATTGTTCAAAAACATACTACTTACTACCATTGACCTAATTAGAACATGCTTAATAGGAACATTCACCATATTCTATTCCAATTCTAACCCTAAAAAATTTATATTTTATGCAAAAACAAAAAGTAAAATGAGGACAACGAATCCCCACCCCAAACTCAAAAGTGAGCCGTGTCCCCCACGACTCGAAAAAGACTCAAAAAGCAATAAAATAGACTAACACAAATATTGAACATAAAGAAATTGTAGGGAAGAAAGAAAACATACTCTCGAGGCTTAATGCCTCGCATGATAAATACCCAAAATAGGGTGCAGTGCTTTTCTTGAACGTAAACTTCTAGTATAACCAATTTCGCATTCCCTTACCTCCTCTTGTGATTTATCCCAATCAATCATACAACTCTAAAAGTCTCTTGTTCTCACCTTCTCCAATTTCTTCTTGAATACTCTCTTATGTGAAGGTGTTCGTCCAGAAATCTTTGTTTTAACGATATCAAATAGCGTCCTATAAGTGATGTCTCTCCATTTGTGATGATTTATTAGTAGTTGGAGACATCATTTTAGGTGTATTTATTAGAGTATAGGTCGATTTTATCATGATTTAGTACACTTTCCTATTTTGTGTCTTAAATTAATTACTTATTATTTTTAGAGCATATTGGGTTTAATTATTTATTTAGTGTGAAACTTTAGAGATATATGGTAATTAATTAGAGTCCAAGTTGGTTCCAAGAGTTAAAGGAAAGAATATAAACATGAGAATTGAAGATAAGGAAGTAAAAGCTAAAAATATGGAAAAGGAAAAGGTGACATAAATCTGAATTCCAGCACCTATGACCACAAATCAGCTTATATCTCAAAATAGGTGAGTAATTTGGAAGAACGTTCAAGAGAAAAGTTAAAGATCTTTCCGAGACGATGAATTTCGACTACTCATACGCGTCAATCGGATAAGTATTGAAGCTGTTAGAAATCATCCTTGGCAAAACCTTAAGCCAAGAGGAAGCTTACAACACAAGAAAAGAAGTCTGGAAGGAGTTGTTCATCAATAATGTCATCTTCAACCTTTTAATTTGTAATTTCTTTCTTTTCTTCCATTAGTATGAACTAAATTTCCATTAGCTTGAGTTTTAGCATATATGTATGAACCCTAGTTTTGGTTGACATCTATCTAATTTTGGAATTAAATGTTTTAAATTGAATTATTGTTTTTATTCTCTGTTTATGTGTTTGGATTTATATTATGTGTCTTGTGGATCGCGACCATATAGAATTACCATCTAGTAGTTAGGTCACCATTGACAACGGTGTTTAATTACAAGTTTAGCACATAACGTCTAGTGTAAGGTTTAGATCTGACAAATCAACCTAACTAGATAATCACCATGGTTTAGTGTATTGCTATTTGACCAATTGCAGGAACAGATTGCTTAGGACTCCTTATTGACACAGGTAAACCCTATTTAAAACTACCTAGCGCAATTGGAACCGATTATTGAAATACTACATAATTCACCCTTACATGTTTAGAACGGCAAAACTAGTGGGGATTACATGCTATTTACTCAAGCTAAACTCTCATACTAACTTCTTCTCTTGCATTTAATTTTCTGTCTTTACTTTATTAGTTTAATTTAGTTAATTGAAAACCAAATAAAAATCTATTTGTCTTTACTTTTCTGCGTTTTATTTGTTCTAACTTTTAATATTTGCACTTGATTATTGCATAAGATTCCCCTAACCTTCGTAGTCTCTGCGGAACGAATCTTACTTATTTGTTAAAACTTGCATACGATCTGTATACTTGCAGAACTGTGCTAGGCTAGGGTGATTATTTGCACTTATATTTATCTTATTTTTATCACACCCTAGTCGACACCAATAAGCTTCGCTTCATCTTGGGTATAGGGATTTTGATATGAAGAGGTTATGGTGTTTTCTCCTTGAAAGATGTAATGACTTTGCTCTTTGATTTCACCATTTCATGCTCCTCTCTAATTACTTGACTCATTTTTCCCTTTTATTTGTTCCCGAACTAGTACCAATCTCACTTGAAATCTTCTTGATCTTACCCAATACCTTGCTTTGATTCTTCATCTCCCTTAACACTTAAATAATATATTTGTTCTTTTCGTCATCTATTTTGACCCCAAACTCAAGGTTTGAACACTCTTGAACTACCTTTTGATTATAGATAGATAAGATGTTATTTGGTTAGGAACGGTGTAAGGATGATGATTCTCTATGTGGGTAAGATTTAGAATTTATGGTTTTGATTCTTGGATTCTATGTGTTTTGGATTGAGTTTGGTGTTTGAATCTTTTTTATAGGAGTGTAGGGAAGGATTTGGATATGAATATATGGTGATTTGATGGTGTTTTGATATGAGGTAAAGCTTCAATGGCGTTTCATGAAGTTTTGGTGTCTTGGGGAAGAAGGCTTAAGGTTTATGATATAAAGGTGAAAAAACCTCTTTCTAGATCAATTTGTCGTGTCAAGTATCGGGTTCCCGCTTTATAGAGACCGGGTTCCCGTTTAACCTCGTAAAAAAATTAAATTGCGTACCGTCGTGACCCTTTTCGCCTTTGACGACACGATTGACAACCGGTACCCGTTTGGCATTGAAAGAGTGCCTAGTTTGTGAAACTTATCCAGTGGATAGATATAAAAAAATACACAGTTTAGGATCAAGAAAAAGAGAATTCCGACATCCGAGCGAATAGTTATGGCCTTGTGAAGTTTCCCAGGAGCTTTTGCGCTGTAAATCACTTGAAGGTGTGGTTGGTGGTGTGTGTACCACACCTAGGGTTTGTTTAATACTGTGGCACGGTACACGCATGCTTGACGAAACAGTATTTGAATGATGGTCTTGCACGTGTCGCTACCTGTCGTGACGATGTTTTCTCCTGCGGTGTACCGTGGTATTGATGCGGTGTACCGCACGAAGGTTCTGTTCGACACCGTGGAACGGTCCATGCGCAAGTGACGATACAGTCTATCCATGGGGGGGTCTCGCATGCACACCTGGTTTATTGACCGTCGTGACCCTTTTGTGGGGTGCGGTGCACCGCGTGAAGGGCGTGGTGTACCGCAGGGCACTACTGGAATTTGCAAAAACCCCCAATTTTTCACCCCAACCTCGATTTCTAAGTTGCCTGCACATCAAAGACACTTCTACCTTCCTCAAAACTTTAATATGTACTATAAACAACTAACCTAAACATAAACTAAAACAAGAAAAACTTAAAAATTCTGGGATGTCTCTCGGAAATCCCTTTTGTTTAACGTCATTAAGTTTGACGTGTTACCTCTAAGATTTTTTATTAACATAGCCTCCCCACCAGTGAGTGGGGTTATCAATATCTACCACGCGGAATTTTATCCCTTGCCTTTCACTACCACTAACTTGTCAGAGATAATCCTTGTAACCATGAATGGTCGCATCCAAGAACTCTTGGGTGTACGTGCGTTTTGTGGAGGATCATGCTTTTCCAATGCAGCTCCTTCACCTATTCTAAACTCCTCCTTCTCTCTTTTTGTCTTGGGTTTTCTTGGAACCTTCGTGGCACATTTTCTGGTTCTCTTCTCCGTATGAGCAAGGTGTGGGTTATCTTTAGGATCTGGAGGAACTTTATTTCTGAGCTTTATCTTCTCCAGTTCTAAGGTTGCCACAGCCTTGGTTGGCTCTTTCGTAACCTGTTCAATAGCGTCTAAGAACAAACAATCTCTCGGAGAACCAAGGAACTTCATCACTTTAAATACCTTAAATTTAATTTGTTTGTCTTGGACCCTCATGATCAATTCACCATTCTTAACATCAATTAGTGTACGCCCCGTGGCTAAGAATGGTCTACCCAGGATGATGGGACATTCTTATCCATGTCGTAGTCAAGAATAATAAAATCACATGGAAATATAAAACTACCAGCTTTAACTAAAACATCTTCAATTTTACCTACTGGTTGGGAGAGGGGTCGATCCGTCATTTGTAATACCACTGAATTGGGTACTCCTTCTCCTATGTTGAGCTTCACGAACATGGATATTGGCGTGAGATTGATGGTCACGCCTAAGTCACATAATGCTTTCCCGGTCCATCCCTCTCCAGTGGCAATAGGAATCGTGAAACTCCCAGGATCTTGT
Source organism: Nemophila menziesii (assembly GCA_029959085.1). NCBI lineage: Eukaryota > Viridiplantae > Streptophyta > Magnoliopsida > Boraginales > Hydrophyllaceae > Nemophila > Nemophila menziesii. Next base: position 6,073,558 of record JARWIR010000017.1, on the reverse strand, counting down.
AACTTTGGTGGAAACTTTCTTTGACATATAGCACTACACTCGTTCGGCAATCCAATTTTATCCCTAGTTTCTAAACTTCGTTTGTTAGAAAGAACGTCCTTCATGAATTTAAGATATTTTGGATTCTTTTGAGAGATTCCACAAATGGTATGTTGATATCTAATTTGCTCACCATGTCAAGGAACTTCTTGAATTCTTTTTCATTGTTATTATTTTTGACACATGATGGGAATGGTGGTGGAGGACATGTGTTGTTTTACACTAAGCTTTTCTTCTTTTCTTGTGTCTTCTCTTTAGTGACACTCTTTGGTTTAATTACCTCTTCAGTTTTATCTTCAACAGTTTCTTTAACCACCTTTTAGGGAATAGGGGATGGTTCTTTTGGTTGTTTTGTTTCTTCCACTCTGGGTGGAAGTAATTGTTTTCCACTTCTTAATTTAACCGCATGACAAGCATCATCTTGAGGGTTTATAGTATCACTTCGAAGTTTCCCTTTTGGCGTGGTTTGTATGGAACTAGCAATTTGTGATAGTTGACACTTGAGTTGCGTTATAACCCTATCTTGTTCTTTAAATCTTTATTAACTCATCTTCATGCTTTCCTTCATAGTATCGATGAATATATCTAGACTTTGTTCCAAACTGTTAACTGAAGGTTGCGGTGAAGGTTGATCATATATGTCTTATTGCATTGAATATGAATTGTAATGTGAAGATTGAACTCCATACTTTGTCATTTGTTGATAGATTGGTTGTGGTTGAGCTTGATGATAATGATTTTGAGTTCGAGTTTGATAATAGTTACCTTGATTTTTTATCCAACTCTGATTATGTGGGGAGTAATAATTTGCGTGATTTCCTAGAGTATGATGAGGACCATTCGAGTAATGGACTTGTTGATGAGATAATGCAATTCTCCGACGAATGAATACTTTCTCCACAACCTAAACATGGAGGTATTGTGATTATCTAGCTCACTTGGGCTACGAAACTGTTCTCTAAACTTGATTGTAATTATTTGAGTTGTTGGCTTAATTCTTTGATCCTTAGTATATCTAAGGAATCTTCTTCTTCTGTTTCTAATGGCCAACTTCTTTCGGTTTCAATAACTCTTTCCATAGTGATACGAGCATCTTCTAGATCTAATACCACAATAATTCCATCTCATAAATTATCAGAAAATGTCTACAGTATTCTCGTGCCATTGGTAGCCTTACGTATTTTATGATGCGTACGAGGTCGGGCATATGTTAAGTAGTAGGTTTAGTTAGCCGTTTTCAATCGAACCCGGGACAAGAGCATTGGAAAGCTGTGAAAATGATATTTAGATACTTAAAAGGCACTAAAGATCAAGCCTTATGCTTTTGAGAAAATAGATTACGCCTAGAAGGATATACAGACGCTGATTGGGTTGGTGATATAGATGATCGTAAATCGACCTGATTTTATAAATTCTTGTTGAATAATTGCACAATTTATTTGTGTAGCAAGAAACAAACTTGTGTAGCTTTGTCCACGATGAAAGCTAAATTCGAAGCTTGCTCAGCTATGGTTCAAGAAGCTGTTTGGTTAAGTGTCATAGTAAGACCAAACACATTGATATAAAGTATAACTTTATTAGATATATAATTGCACAAAAGAATGTCACTTTGCAATATATACCCACACGCAAAATACTTGTTGATCCATTCAAAAAGGCTATTCAAAGAGTTGTGTCCATGGATCACGTCAGATCTATATGATTAAGCAAGATATAATGTGAGAATATTGCAAGTTTATGTGCATTTATGTAGATATTTTGTTAGTACGTGTATTTAACTATTTGTTTTAATAATATCATGTTTGATATATATTATAATGTGTGTGATTTGAAGTATGTATGTCAGATAGAATGAGATTGGCCCTATCACACGGGAAATCTCCTTTGGCACAAGAAGTGCGCAAATATTAGACTAACTCATAATAGTGAAGAGCCCTCAAGAGAACTTAAGTTAACATAGGTTCCTTAACTAAGTGTTAAGATGATATAATAAACATAGATGATACATATTAAGTTTATATCATGATAGAAGTAGAATCCCACTGCCTACTTAGTCTATAATATCTAGATATGAGTTGCTTGATTGTTGATTTCATAGGAGGGTTGATTGATCGAAGAACTCATCTTAGGAAATGAGGCTTGTCTAATTATATATATGTGTGTGTAGTATTTTTAAAGCATGTCATATGATTTTAGTGATATGAATAATACCATAACATGTGTGTCATTCCACGTATGCTTTCGACTAAAAGGAAGTGAAGAATTGATCCATGTTTCTTCATTGTGTGATGCCTTTGAATTGTGCCTTTATTACTTTTGCCTATATCATGATATTTTGATTAGGTGTATGCTACTCTAACATATTACCAATGATCATGAATGGTTCGAATTAATGGGATATGTTTTAGAAAACAAACTATTCAATATAAAAGGATTTAAGTGTAAAGGACCAAAATTATGTATCAAAGTGTGTGCGTGTATGTTAACCGATCATGTAAGTCAATACGGACTATAAATTACTAGTGAGACACATAATGTTATGTCATTGAACTCTTTTGACCACATAGACGATGTGATATTAATTTAAAGGGGTCAGAGTTACTATAATATGATACACCACATTCTTAGCTGGGGTATCGCAGGATACATGAGGAACAAGATTTATTTGAGCAATTATGTACCCTAACAGGTTATTAGCAATGTATGCTCATATTCTTGTCGGTCGCACGACCTATTTTCCAAGTATAATGATATTTCTTATACAATTGTGTATATGAGAGGATATGAGACAATGAGATGTAAGTACCTAGAGTACAATTATAACCTTATCATGTGTGAGTGAGATAATGAAATAAATAAATAAATAAATATTTTATTTATTATTCCCTATGATGTGGAGTTGGTTTAAAGATTTGGTTATATATATTATTTAAAATAAGAGTTTCAGCTAAGAGGTTTTCTAATAGTTACTTGATAACTTCCCTTATATAAGAATAAGTGAAGACGGATAAAATATGTCAACACTTATAACTCTCTGATTCTGCTATTCCCTTCTTCTTATTCACAAAAACACACAAATCAAAACTCTCAGGTCTCTTAGTTATGAAAATGGATGTCTTTCTTCAAGTAAGAAGAACCACGGTCAGCAATTTCATCTCTTCCAGTAATTCATTTTTGCTGTTCTTCAAGAGGTAATCCAATATAAACCTCTTGTAAAACTATAATTTAGATATATTTTTTTCTATTATCACCAAATGACTCCTAGACGATACTATTAACAAAGTGTATTTACTAGTGTTAGGGATCCTCATCATGTATGGAGTACATGATCTTTTATTATGTTGCTCAAAGATAATAACTCAAAAAAAACGTAGTAAGTGTTCGTTTAGAACAATTATTATTTCTAAATTATTTGAAGTGATTCTAAATCTCTAAAAATACACTAAACACTTAAAAATTATTATACTACCTTTACTCAGCAGCCAATCCAATCCCGCCTTATGAATGGAGTTGTGCAACTCAACCAATAAGATGGTTCATTTATTTCATCCAACAACCAAAGTTAATGGAGAGGAGGGTTTCGTTGAACCCACCCAACCCTACCATGTAGCTATCTCCACCACCTCTCATTCTTCTTCGTTTTCATGGTCATATGTGTTGGAATTTTTTAAATAAAGACAATTTATTTTATTAATTCTTTCATGTTTTTGGAAGAAGTGGAAAATACCATTTGTGTATAATAGTCCCACTTTATTATTTGGGGAAAAAACCATTAGAATTATTCCTTATTCTTCATTATGGATTAATGGTTCTTTATGTATTAGTTGTTATAGGAGTTACACAAACTTGATAAAGAAAAAAAACGGACGACTTTAATGAGCATTGACGAGCATTAATGTGACGGTTTTCTTGTCTTGCTATTTCTTCTATAAATAGTGACTTTGTCACTTTCATTTCAAGAGAAGAAGAAAAAAGTTTATTCTTGAGAGAATGGAAAAATATAGAGAGAATAGAAAGGAAAAAAATATTCTAGAGAGAATAAAGAATAGAATGTAAAATGAAACTAAGAATTAAAAATACTATTATATTTCTCTCTCAAATATTCTAGTATAATATTTCTATAGAATAGAACTTTTGTTAGAGATAACCGGCACGACCGGAATATCTTTTTAACGCCATTTACATTCCGTGTAATAGTTCTTTTCTCATATTTTCGGTGTAAGATTCATTATTTTCAATTCATTGTAATAGAGTAGTATTACTTTAATTGAGAATTATTTTGTTTTTCTTTTGGAATTCCATTTCTTCATTTATTAAAACCAGTGATTGTTATTTTTCCAACAATTTAAAAAGATATTACTTTTATATCACTGGTTGTTGTTTTTTTGAAATGGTTTTCCTATCTTGGCAGTTGCTTCATTATTGAATGCAAATGCCTTTCCGACGTGACTATGTTGGAGCCTTTCAATGGTTCCAACTACAAACGTTGGGCACAAAAGCCACTGATATGTCTTGAACAACATGAACTAGACCTTGCCGTTCTCAAGGTATTCCCTGCCATTGAGGCCAATGGGGAATATACCAAAGAACTACATGCTAGGTTTCTGGCTCTAAAATTGGGTTCAAGAAAGCTAATTCAGTGGTTAGAGGATGGATCTTGGATAATGTGACGAAACCCTCCTTTTATTTGTGTACCGTTGAGAAGTCAACAAAGACTATCTGTGAAACGGTTTAGAAAAGGCATGAGGGTGATGATTCTGATGAGAATAAGTACGTCACCGGGAAACGACCCAACAAGATCTAATTAGTCTCATACAAGTCGAAAAGTGAATCGACTCATGGATAAGTCCTTAGGTTTCCTCGTTTTTATGAGTTTAAGGATTACTTTGGCCCCTTATATTATCACTTTTTAACTCTTGTTGCCCTAAATTTCATTCACAAACATGAATATATATCAATTAGATATTAAATATATGTGTGAATGAAGATCTATGTGAAGAGATCTATATGGTGCAACATGAAGGGTTGGTGGTTTTAGATTAAGGGGATAAAGTATGAAAACTAAGGAAATTGTTTTGTGTTTTTTTTAATGGGCACCGTGTTAATGAAATAGAATCCTAATAAAAGATGGATCGGTTTGTGCTACACTTTTATCAATATGTGTACGACATGATCCACTTTTTGTACTTTCATTCATGGGACTTACTTCTTTTATTCTTCTATTTGTGAATAAAATATGTGGGGAAAGATGAGCCTAAGGGAAAAATTCGTTAGAGTCAATTATAGAATTTACCTTAGTTAGTCTCACTTTGTTGGAAAGGTTTGACTCCATTGATATAATATCTAGTAAAAAAGAAATTCCTTATAATACTAGTATTCATAAATAAGAGAACTGTGGGGGGTGTGTACCCCTTAATGGATATAAAATAATTATAATGATTATGATGCTCTTAATGAATAAAACCCAACTTGGTATTGTCCATATTGTAAAGAGACTAAAGTGGTGACCATTGGGTTATTATTATTTTTTATTTAATAAAGTACGAGAGATGTACTATTGATCTATATGATTCACTAACTTCTCATCCATATAATGTAAACTGTGCATACATGAGCAAATTAAACTTAATGAATTCATAGCCATGTGTGGTGGTCCTATTGAGACGGACTTGATGAATTCACCGTTTAGGTTGTTATATATTCCTCATACTTAATGAATTCATAGCCATGCGTGGTGGTCCTTTTGAGATGGATTTGATGAATTCACCGTTGAGGTTGTTGTATATTGCTCATAATATGATTACAAGGAGACGTCATTGATGTTCCCAAGGGATGAGTTGTTAGAATCACCACAAATTCATAGCCCGTAAGGTTGGTCCTAAAGAGAAGGGACTTGATGAATTAGAGAGACACATAATGAGGATGAGCTTTATTGCTCTTAATGATCTCGAAATCCGAGAGGGTCGGCTAATGAGGCTAGACGCTCTTGGAGATCACCTATGTGCATGGAAAGGGTGATGTTTGAGGAATCTGTAACTATCAGTCGGGTAGAGTATGTGCTGTGAGGGTCTCGATCGAAAACTATCAAGTTCAAGAGTACGTTCACTTGATATGTTTTTGGTGGTTGCCTCACTTCACTACGTGTCAATTAAAATCGAAAGATATTGACACTTAAGTACAATTCACCCAAATGCTGATATTCATGGAAACCTGTTCACCTTCTTTCCCAAAGAACATGAGTGGGGGATTGTTGGAATTTTTTAAATAAAGACAATTTATTTTATTAATTCTTTCATGTTTTTGGAAGAAGTGGAAAATACCATTTGTGTATAATAGTCCCACTTTATTATTTGGGGAAAAAACCATTAGAATTATTCCTTATTCTTCATTATGGATTAATGGTTCTTTATGTATTAGTTGTTATAGGAGTTACAAAAACTTGATAAAGAAAAAAAACGGACGACTTTAATGAGCATTGACGAGCATTAATGTGACGGTTTTCTTGTCTTGCTATTTCTTCTATAAATAGTGACTTTGTCACTTTCATTTCAAGAGAAGAAGAAAAAAGTTTATTCTTGAGAGAATGGAAAAATATAGAGAGAATAGAAAGGAAAAAAATATTCTAGAGAGAATAAAGAATAGAATGTAAAATGAAACTAAGAATTAGAAATACTATTATATTTCTCTCTCAAATATTCTAGTATAATATTTCTATAGAATAGAACTTTTGTTAGAGATAACCGGCACGACCGGAATATCTTTTTAACGCCATTTACATTCCGTGTAATAGTTCTTTTCTCATATTTTCGGTGTAAGTTTCATTATTTTCTATTCATTGTAATAGAGTAGTATTACTTTAATTGAGAATTATTTTGTTTTTCTTTTGGAATTCCATTTCTTCATTTATTAAAACCAGTGATTGTTATTTTTCCAACAATATGTGTGGCCTCCATTTACGTGTTCTTGTAAATTATCATATGGGTTCATGGTTTGATGTAACTTCTTCTCCATTTACGTGTCTTTTTTTTCTTCTGGATTATTTGAATAACTTAGTGGGTACTAGGTAGTATGCCTATTCTTTGCTTGGTGTTAATCCTATTGTGATAAGGAAGTTGATTCACTTCTTTTTATGTTATTTTATGTTTTTCTGAGATTGATGGTCTTTTCGGATCAAGGACAAAGCGTGTAATTCTTGTTTTGGTAAGTAATTAAGCTAATTCTTTAGATTTATATGATGTATGTTGTATAATTGGCTAATAGTTATTTCCCGTGTTTGTGCATGTACTGGAAATGGGTGAAATGATAAAGGAAGATGTGTTACGCATTGATCTACGCCTTGATTAACATCTTTGGGTTTGGAAAGCATAACTGAGGATCTGATTTATTATAATATAACTGGTATATTTTTAATCAAAAATTGCATTTAAAGGTCCCCAATTTTACGATGCATTGAGTTGTGCATTGATTTATGTTGTTCATATAATCTGAATTTTGTACAAATTGGCAAAAAAATGATTTTGTGATGAATTAACATTGCAAGTTGCAAAATTGTTAGTTATATGTAATTTTATTCTGAAACTTTGCTTTTAAGTCCTTGTGTGATGAGAAAAAAGAACAAGGTCACACGTGGTTTAAGTGGAGGGCCCTTCTCACAATGCTCTCCCTTCTCTCTAAAAACAACTTTCTCTCTCTTCATGAATCCTCGGTTTAATGATGTCTCTCCTCTCTCTTCATTCCCAAGTTTATCTCTCTCTTATTCTTGATTATCCCGTTAACGTTTGATCCTAACCTTCCTTCTTCACGCATTAATCATTCTCTCTTCTTGAAAAGTGTTGTTTGTCTTGTTTATTGTGTTCTTTGTTTTATTTTATTACTGTTAATTCCCAAGGCGTATTTCATACGCATCCCAATCCTTCTTATCCCTTATGCTTTATCAGTACTTCTCACTTTCACTCTCCTCTCCATCTTCACTCTCTCCCAAAACTGTTCTCTCAAACCCACTTTCTGTTATGGCTAAAGTTCCGACCATCACCATGAAACTTACACCCTCCTTCAAACAAGATGAAATCTTTTCACGGCGGTTCATGCTCCTCTCTAAGATACTCTCTAAAACTGAAGTGTCCTCTTCTATGGTGGAATCTGCTGCTAACATATCTTGGGGCCTTAGAGCTCGTATGCATGTCACTTCTGCTGGGTTCAACACCTTCTTCCTTAGTTTTGAATCTCGAGATGACCTCCTTAACACTTGGAACTTTAGACCTTGGTCTATTAATGTCTATCTCCTCCTTCTTCAAGCTTGGCACCCAGAAATGTCGATGAGCGAAGCTGATTTCTCTACTGCTACCTTTTGGGTACACTTCCAAAACCTTCCTCCGGCTTTCGCTACTCCAGATAACGCTAAGGACATATGTAAAAACCTTGATTGTACACTCCTAGCTTACGACATTAATGAGGTTAATGAAACTACTAAGTTGCTTCGAGTTCGTGTTCTATGGAAGATTGACAACCCCCTCATCCGATCTTTCAACATTGAAAGACCTTCTCTTCCCTCTTTGGAAGTTGATGTTAGGTTTGAAAAGCTTAGCAAATTCTGCTTTTTCTGTGGTATGCTCACCCACACTGCTGGTGATTGTTGCCTCTATAAAGATGAACAAAAGAGGCTACGTGGTAGAGCCCCGTTTGCTTTTGGAGATTGGATGAGTATTACTCCGGTCAAAGGGAGGGGTAGAAATATCCATGTCGTGAATGATCTTGATGACCCATCACATATTATTAGTGGTAGTGATGACTCTTATTTCCCCTTATCTGATGATGTTACATCCAAACCCAGACAAATTGCTGGTCCCTCTTCAGTAAATACCAAGGACATAAAGAATGTCAGTGATATTAAAGATGATAATATTCCCCCTTTTTTACAAGGTTGTTCCTCGGAACCAGAACAGGCGTATGCGTTGGTTGTTAAAGAGTTATTGAAAGATGTTTCCTCGGATCCGACCGGGGTTGACCATATATTTAAATCTGTTAAAAAACAATATTCAGCTCAAACCTCTGGTCAAAGGTCCCCGGTGTTTAAAAATAAAGATTCTAGGCCCACCCCCCATCACTACAAACATAAATCCTCTTCAAACTGGTCTGGATCTACGAGAAAAGTGAGTGGAGACTCGTCCAAAGATAAATGGCCAGCTTGGCCCATTAAGAAGGAAGGCTCAGATAGTGGTAAGCCTGCTTTTGGTAATAGGTGGTCCATTCGCACCTGGTCCAGATCCAACCCCACCCATGGTAAGACTAGTCGTCAGTGGGTCAACCCGGAGTTTAATTCTAATAATAAACAAACCCCTTTACCCTCTCCTCCTCCCATTATACCCTCGTCTCCTCCGACCCCTTTCAATACCCCTCTTCCATGCACCCCTACTCCATCTCCATCCCATACCAAACCTATCCCTATCCAAATTTTGTCCTCCCTTTCTCTTGGTAATGAGGAAACAGCTTCCACTCAGATGGTGGATACTACAATGGCTGATTCTGAGTTGGTTACTTCTCCGGTGTTGGTTGATAACCCTAAGTCCCCTGACTCGAACTCTTCTACTCCTATGGTTTCTCCAAGCTCCTATTTGGTACCATACACCCCTGTTCATGATAATTCCTTGGCCCTTACTGATATCCCTATTTCGGTACAACGTCCAGAGAAGGAAAAAGGTGGTCCAAGCGCTAAGAAGCGTAAACTGGTACATGTAGAAATGGTTGGTTATAAGGAAGGTGAGGACGGTCTGGTCGAGGTCCCTCTTCTTGATATGGCGGTAGATGATGTTCCCTTGGTGATGATAGAACCTGCTTCTGTGGGTGGTTGCATAGAGCAACCCCCACATAACCCATGATCGGAATTTTCTAGAACTGTCAAGGTTCGGGGTCACCCTTGACAGCCCAAAACCTTAGAGATTTAATTTCTAAGGAGAATCCCCGGGTTATTGGTCTTTCAGAGACTAAAACCAAGAAGAAGAAGTTACTGATTTTTGCGAAGAAATTAAAAATAAGACTGCTATGGAGTGTTGACCCGGTGGGAATATCTGGAGGCCTCGCTATATTCGTGATGGATGATTGGCATGCCGAGGTAATGTCTTCTTCCATTAACCATATTTCCCTTTCTATCCCTGATAGCTTAAATTCTGTTTGGTATCTTCATTTTATCTACACTCTCCCTAATGCTGATAGTAAAAAATTATTATGGGATTTTATTGAAAAAACTACTAAAGATGACCCCCTTTCCCCTAACTTGTTCATTGGTGACTTTAATGATATTCGTAATGCCCAGGAAAAGGTTGGGGGGCTGGGGAAGAACCCTTCGTAAATCAGACTGTTTAATAACAACATTATCCTTAATGATCCTAATGAAATCCCTTCTAAAGGCTGCTCCTTACATGGAGAAATAATCGAAGTGATGATAGCCTCATCCTTCAGAAACTAGATAGAGGGTTAGGCTCTGCCTCCTGGTTCACTCTTTTCCCTGATGCTTGGATCCATAACTACCACCCCCCCCCATTGGTTCTGATCATTCGCCTATGGTCCTGCATTGGGAGGATCCTCCTATCTTTACTCCTAGACTTGCTTTTAAACTTGATCCCTCTTGGCTAGATATTGAATCTTGTTCAGTTTCTATTGAGAAGTGCCTTAGTTCTTCTCGACTGTTTGCTGGCCCCCCCTCTTCCCGGCTTCCTAAAAGATTGATTAGGTGTAAAAAAAACTATACTTCGTTGGAAGAAAACCAATCTTAGGAATAATGCTACCATCATCAATATTCTATCTAAAAAACTTGAAGCCCTTATGCAAGCTAATCCTAGTGGTCTAGATGGATCTCTGAAGGAGCAATTCTCTTCAATCTCGAAAGAGATTGAACATTATTGGTCCCTTGAAGAAAAATACTGGGCTACTAGGTCTATGGTCCTTTGGCTTAGGCTTGGTGACAGAAACTCTAAGTTTTTCCATCTTTCCACCCGCCTTCGCAGAGCTTCTAATAAGATGACTTCCTTACTTAGAAATGATGAAACATGGACTTCTGGGAGGGCTGAACTCAATAACCATGTTATTGGCTTCTTTCAAGATCTTTATGCGGATCCTGGTTCTAGACAAATTGATCCTATCATCAATAATATCTCCCCCATCATTTCCCAGAGTCAGAATGACATGCTTCTATCTCCCATTACCCCTGAAGAACTAAAGAAAGCTACCTGGTTATTGGGTTCTTCCAAAGCACCTGGACCTGATGGTTTTCCTGGTTCCTTTTTTCGTAAATATTGGGAGGTTCTGAAAGATGATATCCTTGTTGTTTGCAATGGAATCTTAGTGGGTTCCATTCCTCTGGGTCACATTAGCGAGACCAATATTGTCCTTATCCCGAAATGTAAGAATCCTCAAAGAATTGGGCAATTTAGACCTATCTCTTGTACTAACTTCCTTTACAAAATCCTATCCAAAGTCATTGTCCTTAGACTCACGGGTATTATACCCCACATTATCTCTCCCTGCCAATCCGCTTTCATTAAAGGGAGGCTTATCCAAGATAATATCGTTATTGTTCATGAAGTTATCCATAAACTAAAACATCTCAGAAAGAACTCTAAGGATAGCTTCTCCATTATCAAGGCTGATCTCCATAAAGCCTATGATAGGGTTAGATGGCCCTTCTTATTCTCTATCCTTCGTAAGCTTGGATTTCATGAAAATTGGATAACCCTCATCAAGGAATGTGTCACCTCTGTCAGGTTTAATGTCCTTATAAATGGTAATAAAGTTGGAAGCTTTTATCCTTCTCGTGGTCTCCGTCAAGGAGACCCTCTTTCACCCTATCTTTTTACCATTGCTTCTAATGTTCTGTCTATCCTCATTGAGAAAGATTTTCTGGAGGGAGACATAAAAGGAATCCAGCTTAGTAAACAGGGTCCCCATATACATCACCTTCTTTTAGCTGATGACTCTATTTTCTTCCTTAGGAATTCCATTTTGGAGATTCATGCGTTTAAAGAAACCTTGTATAAATTCTGCTTTGCTTCTGGTCTATCTATTAACCTCAATAAATCTTCTGTCTTTGTGAGTCCCAATTGTTCCCCTGCTATGAAGATTTTAATCTCTGATTCCTTTCGTATGCCTCTAACTGAGGACCTTGGTTTATATCTGGGGTTACCTACTGAATGGGGTAATTCTAAGACTAAAGCCATGGACTCGTTAATTCCTAAAACTGCTGCTAAATTAAGTGGGTGGAAAAAATCTCTTCTTTCTATGGCTGGGAAAGCTGTTCTTATCTCGTCCATCATCCATGCTTTCCCTACATACTTCATGTCCCTCCTTGCCATCCCTAAAGGAGTTATTAGTAAAATTAACTCTTTGACATGTCACTTCCTGTGGGGTAACGAAGATGACCAAGGTCCATTGGATAAACTGGAATCGAGTTGCTTCTCCTAAGGAGGTTGGGGGTTAGGCATAAAGAATCTTGAAGCCTTTAATCTGGCCCTCCTTGCTAAACAAGCATGGTCTATTCTGAACCGCCCCTCTTCTTTAGTCCACCGTGTACTCAAAGGAATCTATTTCCCTGAGAATGATATGTTGGATACCAAGGATTTTAGAGGAGGGTCCTGGATTTGGAACAGTATTCGCAAAGGGTGTGCCTTTCTCAAGCCTTTATTGATTAAACCCATTGGAGATGGGCACTCTACACTCATTTGGGACGATAACTGGACTGGTACTATACTTGACAGGCCTAGTTTTTATTCTGAAGACCCCTCTTTTCCAAAATATGTGGCTGATCTGTTTCATTCATCTTCTAAAGTTTGGAAGATGGATATGTTAAATTCCCTCTTTAGTCCTGAGAATGTCGCCATTATTTCTTTGCTTAATATCCCTTGGACCTCTCAGGATGATAAACTGATTTGGCCTTTTACTAAAGATGGCAATTTTATTTGCAAATCTGGGTATTCTTCAGTTGTAATGGGACTGTTAGTCCCTTCTCATCACCCTGGGCCTTCCCTATTCCCCAATTCTGATCTCCTCAAGCTTAATTGGAACACCAATGCCCCCCCCCCCCAAGTTCAAATTCTTCTTCTGGCGCATCTTCATGAATGCTCTTTCTACTGAACAAAACAGATTTAATAGAAGATGTTCTTCTACTGATCTTTGTCATATTTGCCTAAAAGAAGAAGAATCTCTTGAGCATTTGTTCCTTAGATGTGAATGGACCAGGAAATTTTGGTTTTTATCCCCTCTTCACTGTCACATTCCACCTTTCTTTGACTTTGGTATTAACACTTAGATTGGAAATATAGTACAAACTGGTAGTAATTTGAAAGATAAAATGAACTTACTTTGTACTGTGATCCTTTGTCTTTGGGTTATCTAGTTGACTAGGAATAATTACGTGTTTAATGCTACCCCTATTAACTATGAATCTTGCAGTAATCTTATTAATATTTTTCGCAAGCAAGTTTTTTATGTTGATAATTCTAGCAAGGCTGATCCCTCTTCTAGTCTCAGTAATCCTTTTGACGAATGGCTCTCTATTATCCCTGTTTGGTCACCTCCTCCCCAGCAGTCCCTTAAGATGAATGTGGATGCTACTTTTAAGAACGGAAAAGCCACAGCAGCAGCAGTGATCCGCAACTGGAAAGGTGAAGTAGTGAATGGCTTTGCCATGGATATTACTGCATCCTCTAGGTTTGAAGCAGAAGCTAAAGCAATTCGAAGTGGCGTTCAATTTGCTCTAGATCATGCTCCCCTATGCAATAGAATTGATTCTGATGCTGAAGCTATTTTGAAGGCCATTTATTCCTCGAGCACGAACTGTCCATGGAAGGACAGGGCCATCCTTGAGGATATCAAAAATCTGGCTAAGGATCACACTGATCTGCGCATTTGTGGTGTTAGAAGAACAGCTAACAAGGTCGCTGATTGGCTCGCTAAGGCTTTTTCTAGTTCTATTCTTGGTCCATCATGGATTTGTAATATTCCTAGTGATTTAAAATCCCTTTTTTGTAATGATTTACCTAACATTGCTGTGACAGGAGTTGGTTAACTCCTTTCACCTTTTTATTAATATAAGTCCCTTTGTCTAAAAAAAGATGAGAAAAAGATGATTTATATGTTAATATGATGAAATAATTGTATAACCGTCCCTGGAACTTAAGTTAATGATTTTATATAATGTAAATAATTTGAAAAGGTGCAAAATATTCCCTTACACGAATACACTCTTGAAAATTGATGTTAAGTCCCTTAAAACGGTAAATTTGCATTGTTGTGATGTTTTGGGCAAAAAAACTTATAAAGTGTATACTTTATACGTGTTTTTTAACTTCAAAACTTCATGTATTTGTATATTGGTCCCTAATAATGTTATTAAAAATAAAGAATTAAAGTTTGCAAAATGATCTCATATACTCTCAAAAATTGATGTTAAGTCACTTAAGAAAAGTAAATTTGCATATTTGTGAACTTTAGGGCAAAGAACCTTATAAAGTGTATACTTTATACGTGTTTTTTAACTTCAAATATTTATATATTTTCAATTTGGTTCTTGAAACTTTCAAACATGATGTTATAAAATATAAAGAATTGCATAAGTTTGCAAAATAATCCCCTATACTCTCAAAAATTGATGTTAAGTCCCTTAAGAAAAGTAAATTTGAATATTTGTGAATTTTTGGGCAAAAAACCTTACACGGTGTATACTTTATACATATTTTTTAACTTCAAAACTTTTTATTTTGCAATTTGGTCCTTGAAAGTTTTGAAAATGATATTATATATATATGCAGAATTGCAAAATTTTCCCTATACTCTCGAAAATTAATGTTAAATTCCTTAAGAAAAATAAATTTGTGTATTTGCATAATGGTTCCTATACTCTCTTAATATGATGTTTATGTGTATTTGTGATGAAATTATTGGATAATGGTCCCTGAACTTTCAAAAATAATGTTATAAAATTTAAATAATTTCAAACTTGTTCCTAAACTTTCATTAATGATGATATGAACTTTAAATAATTGTATAATCGTCCATATGCTCTCGAAAATTATAGCATAATGGTTCCAATTTACCCCTTCAAATTTTGTCATTTATATGATTAATGTTTTGATAAATTGCAAACAAGTCCCTTTGAGGTTTAAAAGTTGTTGAATGGTAAATTGTGATCTTGTGTTTTAAATTGTACGTGAATTATGGTAATGGTAAGTAATATGTCTTGTCAAAGGTAGATGAGGTTAATTTATTAACTTTTACAGTTGTATCTTTTCTGATACACCTTAAGGTTTATGGGATTGTCAAATCAATTAACTTCCCAATCCCCACCTTTAATACCATTCTCTTTGCCTCTATATATATATATATATATATATATATATATATATATATATATATATATATATATATATATATATATATATATATATATATATCAATTAATAGTAACGGTTCTAGACCTTCGACCTCATCCTCTTCCTCATACGAAACTCGATGAAGCCGAAAGGCGAGCAATCTTTAAAACTTGTCTCTTTCAATTTAGTACTTATTTTTATATGATCATACTAACACTATTACCAAGTCTATTTAAATAACTACATGGTGACTCAATCCTTTATGTGTATGTAGTTTACACTACCTATAAAAAGGTAAGTAGGCAGTATATATTCAATAGGCACAGCCACCCCTTCCCCCTCCCCTCTTGATCATTTAAAGTAATTACATTATTCTGTTAAGTTACTTTAATTTTAAAATCCATAGGAGAATATATATACCATGAAGAAGGGTGTTGTAACCTAAATCTATTACCTTATTAGGAGTCAATTAATTACAATTGTAATTTATTTATACTATAGGGTAATGACGTGATCCATTCACAATACTTTTAATCAACCAAACTCTATTTTAGACCTAGGGTTAATAATTCTACAAAGCTACCAATTTTTCTCAAACCATATTTTACCAACATCCATAAATATATTATAACAAACATAAATCCACAAAGGTAGGTCAAACTTTCTATAAATATGAAATGTGAACGATTCTCTCTCAAAATCTTCTAATGATATCTAACAAATAGCACATAAAACGAAAGGTCAAAGGAGAGAGAGAGAGAGAGAGAGAGAGAGAGAGAGAGAGAGAGAGAGAGAGAGAACCAAATTTATGCAAAGAGACAAGTTTCAAAACTCCATTTAACGCTTCTTTGAGACATCAACAGTCTTTCCTCTACGCCCGGTAGTATTGGTGTGTTGTCGACGCACACGTAGGCCCTAGTAATGACGAAGGCCACGATGGTTCCTGTAATAAACCATTATAAGTACAAAAATACTCCCTCGTAAGATTCAATGTGCATGGTTCATTACCGGGAATCAAACTCAGGTCTCTTGGGTGAGCACTTATAAAATTGTTCTATTGACGGGGATTGAGCTCAGATCTTCTTGGTACAAATCATATATCCAAACCGTCATGACAACAAAAATTAGAGGATTGAAATTAGCGTGGAGCGAACGCGAAACCTTCAGATATCTAATGGAGTAGGGTAAGGGACAATTAAATTTTTTTTATTAGTAAAAACCAATTACTGTGATTAATGCGAAAGAGTGAATTTAGGGCTACAACAATCTTAGGCGTCTTTTACGTAAAGGATCTGATCCATTTAGAAATATTTTTTTACTATATAAATTATTTTTTATGCCACAATACATGATTAGAAAAGATAAATAGAGAAGTAATATTTTGTTAAATTTTAGTTAAATATTATTTTGTATGTCATAATATATGAAAGAAAAGAAATATAGAGAAATAATATTTTATAATTTGAAAAAAGTTAAATTTAGGTAAAAAGATGAATGATTATATAAGAAAGGAAAGATATATAGAGAAATCATATTCGGTTGAATTTTAATTATATATTATTTTTTATGTCACGGTATATTATATATATATATATATATATATATATATATATAGAGAGAGAGAGAGAGAGAGAGAGAGAGAGAGAGAGAGAGAGAGAGAGAGAGAGAGAGAGAGAGAGTATTTTGCTGAATTTTTGTTAAATATATTTTTATGTCACAATAAAAAAAATATAGAGAAATAATGTATTATAATTTTAAGAAACTTTAAATTCAAGGTAAAAAGAGTAGTAAATATATATATATATATATATATATATGGAAAGATCTAGTTATATAATTGAGAATTAATTTTTTTTTATTAATAAAAAATAATTAATGTAATTAATACGAAAGAATGAATTAAGGACTCCCAGACGATCTTGGCCGTCTTTTAAGTTGAGATCTGGACCGTTTAAAAAGTCATTTTTTTATATAGATTATTTTATATGTCATAATATATGAAAGAAAAGATATATAAAAAAATAATATATTATTGAATGTTAGTTAAATATTATTTTTTATATTTTAATATATGAAAGAAAAAAATTAGAGAAATAATATTTTTTATAATTCGAAAAATATTAAATTTAGGTAAAAATATTAGTGAATATATAAGAAAGGAAAGATGTATAGAGAGAAATAATATTTTGTTAAATTTTAGTTGCATATTATTTTTTATGTCAAAATATATAAAAAAATATAGAGAAACACAATTTTATAATAAAAAAATTTAGGTAAAATAATTAGTAAATATATAAAAAAAATCAAGATATATAGAGAAATAATATTTTTAGGTAAATATAATTTTTATGTCTCAATATATAAAAAGAAAGAAATATAAAGAAATATAAGTATATATATTTGAGAAAATGTTTATACAAAATAAGTATTTATATCTACAATTCATAATATGGCTTGCTCGAGTATCTTGAAATTCGTCTTGGTTGTGTTGTTCATGTGTGTAGCGATGGCGCGATCACCGATAAGGGAGGTTACTCCTCCACCACAAACGTTGTTATTAGTTGCGGATCCACAAACTCTTCTAATTCATCCAATGTCTTCTTCTTCAACTACAAATTCACCTGTTTCAAGTCCTACACCACCGAAGACTTCATCTTTTTATGCTACTATGACACTGTCTAAAGATGGGACATCAGTACCCAATGACTCCTTAGAACTTAACAAATTAGATGCGATAGAACATACCGTTAAAAAAATATATGTGATGGTATTAGTAATGATCATTTCGATGTTTTTAAATATTTTGTTGTCGATAATTATAGGTTGTTGTTGTAAATTATATAGTTGAGATAAGTGCAAATTAAAAATAAATTTTATTTAATGATAGAATGATAAACTCATCAAATATATTTTTATTAATTAAATGTAAGTGTAACTTAAAGAAGAATTAGGCTCTAAAAATTTCTCTAAACTTTTATCACCACCATTACAAATTATCACTAGAACATCGATCTTTCATCTTCATCTCCAATTAAACTCCTATCTCATAAAAATCAACAGTAAAAATACTTTTTCCTACTAGAATTTCATAAGACTCTTTTGCCATCAATCAAGTTGCAGGTGTCTGTTCAAGCTTTTATGAAACAGAGGTTGAAGATGAACCCAACATCTGATGGGAGTCCTTGCTTCTATAACAAAACAAATCACAAGGGTATGTATATAAGTTTTATCTTCTTCCTTTACAATAATAATCTTAGAAAGAGCGTTGTTAGGATAAATAAATGGGTTTTCAGTTCGAATTGGGATATTAATAAGAACTTTGGTTTCTTCAATAACAATAAGGTGGTTTCTGAAGACAGATTCAGTTTACGATCTAACTTAATAAAATATAAGGACAACATGAACGCTATTAAAGATAAGACCTATAATTTTGAAACCATAAACAAATCCGGAGAAAGAACGTTATATCAAGGGATCAAAAACCACTCCATATGACAGTTGTACTACATCCAACTTTTGACAATTATGTGATTGAAGTGCTAGGCCGATTGGGGCCCAAGGTTGTTAATGGGTTTGACAGACCTAGCAGGGTATTTGATTCCATGTGCCTGAAAAAAAAAAAAAAAAAAAAGATTCCATGTGACAAAATTTTATGTGGTCTCTCGTTAACAAACATGTGGACTATCATAAAGAAAATCTAGTAACAACAGAATATATGGATAATGGTGATACAAAACTCATAAAAACAATTCAGGTCCGGTCTATGGAAAGAGGATATCTCGAAAGTGAAAGGATGCTTTCAGACTTACTACACACAATTATTCAGACAACAGGATCCAAACCCATATGTAGACCCATATGTACCATATATAGCAGTTCAGTGCATAAGTCTGAGAGTAACAAGGGACATGAACGAGGAACTTACCAAGGAACCAACGATGGAAGAAGTCTAACGAGCAGTGTTCGATATATCTCCATCAAAATCTCCAAGACCAGACGGGTTAACCAATAAGTTCTACCATGAATATTGGAACATTGTTAAGGAGGATGTGTTCCTCATGGTTAAAGACTTTTTTTCATAATAATATTTCCCTTGAGACACTAAATGATACGCTAATCACGCTAATCCCAAAAGGAGATACTCGGACTACGGTTGGTGACTATTAGCCAATAGCATGTAAGAATTTCGGATATAAGGCCATTGCTAAAATACTGGCTAACAGACTACAGAAAATTATGAACGACATTTTCTCACTGACACACAAATGGCATTTATACAAGGAAGGGCTATACAAAACAATATCATCATAGAGCAAGAACTATCTTTTTCATGAACAGGAAGCGGAAGAACCGAAAACATATGACGGCTATAAAATTGGACATGGCTAAAGCCTACGATCAGGTACGTTGAGATTTTTCACTTGCGGTTCTTAAACAGTTCGGTTTCGCTGACAGGTGGATTTTATGGATTAAATTATGTATAACCACGGTGTCTTTTCAAATCAATATAAACGGGGAAAGAATGGAAAAGTTTTCTCCTGGTAGAGGACTCAGACGAGGCGACCCTCTATCTCCAATTATGACAAAATCACTAATCTCATTAATTGAATAGAGTGTGCAGGCTAAAGACATTCAAGGAATACAAATCACAAGAAATTACCCAAGCATCACTCATCTTTAGTTTGCAGATGATTCGCTATTTTTTTATCTATCAATGACCCTGGACTCACATCCTTTTAGGACTGTATAACAACGTATTGCAACAGCTCGAGACAGAGAATAAACCTGCACAAATCTTCAATTGGTTTTAGAAAAGATACACCGATAGACACCCAGGCATGAGGTCTCCCGACAAATTTCAAATCCCCGTTACTACTGACTTGGGCCGGTATCTGGGAATCCCGTTATGTCACAAAAGGTCAAAAGTGGAATATTTAAAATGGATAACAGAAAAGGTTTTCAATAAAATAGAGGGATGGAAAGCGAAATTATTATCAGATGGAGAAAAGGATGTTCTAATTAAACCAGTGTTACAAGCCATTCATGTATATGCAATGTCAGTTTTTTCTTTCCCTGTAACTTTCTGTAAAAAGTTGATTTCAGTTGTATCAAACTTTAGGTGGAACTCGGAAGAGATGAACCGTATACATTGGGTGGCGTGGGAAAATCTGGCGATGGATAAAATGCTCGGCGGTCTGGGGTTTAGAGACTATAAAAGAAGTAATACCGCGCTGCTAGCAACGCAGTCATGGAGGATTTTAAAAAACCTAAACACTCTGGTAGCAAGACTACTGAAAGGTATGTACTATCCAAAATCTGACTTTCTTCATGTTAAGCTCAGGAAATTACGCACATGATCCTAGGCCAGTATCATAGAGGGGAGGGATTTCTTAAAAGCTCACGGACACTACCAAATAGGACACGGAAATACTATTGACATTTGGAACGACAAATGGAAAAGAGACAACACTGCGCTCCATAAACCAACAGGTTGTACGTTAAATACAGTTGACCAGTTAAGGGAACAGAATACAAGGAACTGGAATACATAATTATTAGACAACATCTTCCCTCATAATATAGTGACACAAATCATACGGACAAAAGTATACACCTCTCAAACAAATGATGTATTTATATGGCCTTCCCAGAAGAACGGAATATATTCCACTAAGATGAGATATTGGTTCTTGACTGACATACAAGTACACCACTCACCACAAACCTCAACCCATTTACATATGGACCATCCGCAAATTTGGAATGCCATCTGTAGGTCGAACATCCTGACAAAGGTACGGAACTTCATGTGGAAAGCATGTAATAATGCTATGCCAACTACTTTCGGTCTATATAAACGACGACGTGCGGATACGCAAGAGTGCTCTTGGTGCATGCATCAACAGAGAATACGAAACATGTATTTCTGACATGTACAATTTCACGGATCATTTGGGCAGGGTCGGCTCTCCAAATTCAAATTAGGGATCCCGATGACCATAATCTTACCTCTTGGATTCTAGAAGTAGCTCACACCTTCCAACAAGGAGGATAGGACATACGGACGGTGGAAGCATATATATTTCGGTTAATATGAAATATCTGGAAAGCTAAGATGAAATGTCGACACGAAAAATATACCTGTAGACTGTGAAGACATGATTTTTATTACAAACAAAGCTATGCAGGAACTTTTTTGGGAAACTAGCGCTTGGGGAAACCAAATACCCCACACAAGGAGGATAGAAGCCAGCAACCGGACCCGAGCGTAGCAGACCAATCAGACATTATTTGGTATTGTGATGTTTCATGCACAGACCAACTCAGTCCACAGGTGTCGGCATAGTGCAACATCATAAGCGAACAGGTATTGTAATCGAGACCTCCAAAATACTAAACTGTACCTCTGTCGCAGAAGGGGAGGCACAGACTGTTCTAGACGCAACACAACGTGGGAAAAAAGTTTGAATGAAGGAAAACTATTTTCTCAAATAACCTTGAAGTGATTCAAGGTATTAAGCAACTGTCAGCGCAAGCTGGACAATCCACCCTATAGTTTTGGAAATCTGGAGGTAGGCTTTCATTGGAGGGACAATTCATTTTCAACATCTCCCGAGGCGTTTCAACGGGAGAGTAGATAGACTTGCGAAAAACGCTAGACAGAGGGTGTGTAGATCCTCAGAGTGGGACATATCAATCTTATGTGATGATTTTCAGAAAATAGGGATAGGATAGACGGTTTATCTTAATGACATGTATCTATCCGACAAAAAAAAATCATCAAATATATCATCAATGAAGTAAAATAATTTAATTGGAAGTAAAAAAAAAATTAATCTAAACTCTATTATGTCCAACAAAAAAAATCTAAACTTTATTCTTTTTTTTTAATCATCCGTACAATAAGTCACTCGCGTACATCGCTCACCCAATTCCCAATCTTCCGAAAGAGAGGGCCAGCTAATTCGGTCTCTTTCTCAGGACCGTCCGTTGTCTAGCAATTCGCGCCGCCTGGTCAGCCCAGCCATTACACCTTCTAGGGATGTGCATGAAAGACAAGTGATCGTGTCTCTCTGCTGCCGTCTGAATATGCATAATGAAAGGTCTGATCTTCCACCACAATGCTGACAACTCTTTTATACCTTGAATAACTTCAAGGTTATCAGAGCATATAAGTGTTTTCCTTCCCGTATCCTGGCCCGCCATCTTCGTTGATTCATAAACTGCTCTAGCATGTGTTTTATTGTTAGACAAATATTACTTGCATAGAATTATAGCTTATCTAGTGCTCATTTGGAATTGTTTTTTTAAAATAATCACTTGAAGTGATTTTAGATCCTAAATAAATACTCTATACCTATAAAATCCCTTTTAGAAAAAACACTTTTAGATCCTAAATATGTGATTATTAAAATAATCATTTAAAGTGGTTTTAGATGTCAAAATATTTTTTAATTTTATTTCCAAATATTTAAGTTTTAACATATGTTGTAGATATCGCCGCCTAGGCGCGCCTAGGCGCCGTCTAGGCGTCAACTCCCCCCTCAACCGCTTACGCCTAGTAAAAATGCTAGGCATTTTTGCCTAACGCCTTAGTCGACGTGGAAGAGGCGCCTAGCCTGCTTAGGCACCGATTAATGGTAAAAACTTGCCGCCTAGGCCCTCCATTAAATTTATTTTACTCTCCGAAATTCTTGAATTGATATTATAACTCTAATTTTAGTATTTTTCATATTCAATATAGTGGTGTTAGATGAATTTTATGACTTAAATAGATAAAATTATCATATTTATACACATGTATTACTAAGTATATAAAATTACATAGCAGGATTCAAAACCGCGTAATCCCGCCTAGGCCCCGCGTAATCCCTCCTAGGCGCTAGGTCCCAGTCGACCGCCTAGGCCGCGGAACCGAGATCTACAGCATAGGTTTTAACCAAAAAGCATTTTTTACTCTAAAATAATCATTGAGAAGAAAAGAAAGGAAAAGAAATGATTTTTGATATATTCTATCATTTGAATTGGAACATTTTTTAAAGGAAAGTAATTTGGGTGATTATGAAAATCACCTATAAACCTCATTATATAATCCCTCCAAATCGGGGTCAAATGGAAGGAAAGAACTTTAATAAATAAGTAAGAAAACAAAATAACATTGACACTTTACAAACAATGATAAAAATTGAAATATGTTAATATATTTATTTTCTTTCCTTATTTTTTCTAATCTAACCATAAAAAATACTCAAAATCCTTTACGAACTTTTCGTTGTTAAAATTATCTAATGTAAACAACATTTTTCTCTTTTTTTCTTTTCTTTTATATTTTTTTCTTTTCTTTTATTATTTTTTTCCCTTCTGAATACAAACACACCCTAAGTGAAAGGTGGGAGTGTTTTAGTGAGAGAAGGTTCATTTTTCAAGCTATGTAGTTCGTCTATTTTTATTATTTTTTTCGACGCGGAAGAAAGTTCCATAATTACATATAAAATTAACCTATTCCAAGTCTCGCAAATCTTTCCCTTAAAACTGCCTGTGACTCATGGTCCTTTGTTGCCCTGTGTCTGGCAATTTTCGCTAAGTTGTCTGCCCGTCCATTAAACCTTCACATGATATGTTTAAAAAATACCGGTCTAACCTCTGTTGCCAGCCTTTTTATATGATTAAGCCATGGTTTGAGCCTCCAACCAGCAGCCGATACCTGCTGAATACCCTGAACTATCTCAAGGTTATCCGAGAAGATAGTTACCCCATCATGTGTATCTTGTATCGCTTTAACCAACGCATATATAATAGCTTGCGCTTCTCCCTTCGTGGACGAATTGCACATGGTGCTTGATGTGAAATTTGTTCGCTGTCTAGACTCTTTGTCAATTTGAACCACCCCAATTCCAGTGGGTAAGTGTGCATGTTCAAACGATGTGTCGCATGTGAATGCGAACCTGGTTTGAAAAGTAAGATCCACAAGTATTTCATTCTCATGTCTTATAGTAGTACTTTGCAGTGATCGGTTTGCGGCCCAATCTGGGCCAAACAGTTCAGTCATATTTTTATTAGTAGTTCTAATGATGTCGTTGGTATCGATCAGAAAGTTATTATGCCTACTTTTCATTTTTGATTTCCACAGATTCCAAATGTTTTGTAAGATGTAACGACCTCCCGTCTCCACCCGCCCACAACAAAAGTCTCAATAATCTTCAAAACCCACTCGCCTAAGTCTTCAATCTCATATCCTGTATTGATTTGAAGTGCTGACCCGACCCATACCAAATTTGAAATACCACATGTTAGTAACAAATGCTCTACTGTTTCTTGTTCCAACCTGCACCATGGACACTCGATTTCCACCTCGCATTTTTGTGACAAGGTTTTGACCAGTTGGTATTACATTATTACAAGGTTTCCAGTTAAAAATTCTAACCTTAGTGGGCAGGTTTGAGTGCCATATGGTTCTCCATAGCTTACCTTTAGAGGGAACAATGCTGGATTGCCTCGGAGTCTCAAAGATCTCAGCCTCCATGAGTATCTTGTATCCTATTTTAGTTGCATATCCACCGTTTTTTGTGTGTGGCCAAATGAACTTATCAGTTGAATCTCTTGAGAAGAACTTTCTTTTAAAATTACTGGAATGATGGGTTCCGGAAACCACTCATCAAGTAGTTTAGTGTCCCATTCCCGCTGAGCCCTCTTTCCAGAGATCTTTTACTCTATATATCTCGTAGTTGCTCGGTTTTTCTAATTTTCATTGAGTATCTAGCCATTTATCAGTCCAAATGTTGATAGATTCTCCATTACCAATTTGGTAACGCCCGTATTTCTTTAACATATCTCTCCCTTCTATTAAACTTGCCCATGACCAAGTTCGAGATTGTCTTAATTTAACATCGAGAAAGTTGATTTTTGGGAAATATATACCTTTAAGAAGTTTGGCCGCTAACGTGTCAGGATTATTGAAAATTCTCCATGCTTGAGCTGCAAGTAAAGCCGTATTCATACGCTTGAAATCTTTAAAACCCATACCTCATATCATCTTGCTAACTGCGAGCTTTTCCCATGTCATCCAATGTATTCGAGGCCTTTCCCCTGAGTTCCATCAAAAGTTTGAGATAGCTGATATTAGTTTATTACAGAAAGTAATTGGAAAAGAGAAGATTGGCATTGCATATATCGGGATAGTCTGCAAAACGGCTTTGATAAGCACTTCTTTCCCTCCATCAGATAAGATTTGCGCCTTCCAACCTTCCGTGTTCTTGAATAACTTCTCTGGTATCAATTGTAATGACTGGATTTTTTATTGTTATGGCAAAGTGGGATCCCTAGGTACTTCCCAAGATCATTTTTCTTTTGTATACCTATTAAATTAGTTATGTTTGCCCTGCATTCCTCTGGTGTATCCCTACTAAAACAAATAGAAGATTTAGTAAAGTTTATTCTTTGTCCCGACCCTGTACAATATGTCAAAATACACTCCTGGAATTGTTCAATTTCATAGTCATCGATTGTCAAGAAGAATAAAGAGTCGTTTGCAAATAATTAGTGTGAAATTACAGGACAATAAGAAAGTGGTGGTAGGCTTTCTCTCTCTAGGAAGTCAACTCTTATTACTGTTCATCTTCCTCTTTGGTTTTCTTGATCTGCTTTGCCCGTGAAACTTCTAATCTTCAATTCTTACTGCATGTCTAATTTCTTAACCACTTATTCCTATAAATGTTAATTGTTGCTTATTTGATTATTAAAATCTATCTCCAGCAAAGATTACAGTTGATTTTGTTCGTTGGTCATTAGCATAGATCGATACAAACGTATTCTCATCCATTGAACAATTTTCGTAGCAGATTCGTTGATCATAACAGCTATTGTTATTAGCCTTTAATCACTTGAGAATGGTGAAGCTTGTTAATCCTAATTAGCAGTGTCCTGGCACCTGCGCTATCTGGAGAAAATTTGTCTGATAGGCTACTTCAAAAAGCCATCGATCTGTCCTTTTTCTCTCCACATTCCTCTGATTTCTGCAACTTACCTTTACTTTCCTCAAGTAAGCTTACCGCTTTATTTACTTTCTCAATCTCTAGATCTTAAAATATCATCTATATACAGTCAAAATGCGTACCCTGTGGTCAACATTGTTTTTCTTCATCTTCTTGCACTCATTGTTTTTCTTCATCTTCTTGCACTAATATAACTGCCAATTGTAATTGCATGTCATTTAATTTAAATAGTAGTTTCACGATGATTGGATTTGGAGTGTAAGTCCACCGTCCTTCTTTGGATTTATTGGTTTACTACTTCATATCTTTCTGATTGTTTGGAAAAAACCTCCATTAATAGATCGATGGCCTAGAAAAAAATTCTGTTTTTTTAATTGCTACTTTATGAAATTACTTCTGCTACCGTGAGGGATGGATAGTATGATCTTTTGGAACTGTCAAGGGGCTAGGGCCCCCTTGACGAAAAGTTCTTTCAAAACTCTAGTTGCTAAAAATAAGCCTTCTTTTGTGTGTTTGGTTGAAACTAGACTTAAGCAGAAAGATGTTAGGTCTTGTTCGCACTTTAGAGCTTTTAATAATTCTCATGTAGTTGACCCTGGGGAAGAGCGTTTAGATCCGGGGGATTCTACTTTTGTGGAAGGATGAGCTTTCCGTTCTTGTTAAGTTTTCATGCTCTAGCTTTGTAATCGTAGAAATTAATGAATCTAGTGGATTTTCGTGGTATATTGTATGTGTTTACGCCCCTAACAAGAAAGAAGATAGAGAGAAATTATGGGTATCACTTTCAAAGAAGATTAAGAACTTTGAGAAGCCACACATGATTATTGGAGATTTTAATGACATTGCTAAGTTCTCTGAAAAACAAGGGAAAAAAGATGCAAATCTAGATCGAATTTTAAAGTTTAATGAATTTATTAACCAAAATCATCTTGTTGATTTACCTAGTAAGGGATGCCATTATATATGGTGTAATCAAAGAAAAATGGAGGATAATGTTAAAGAGACACTTGATAGGGCTTTGGCATCAATGGATTGGTGCGCATCATTTCCTAACGCCATTGTTTTGTTCCTCCGGCGATTGGTTCGGATCATTCCCCGCTTATTTTAAATAGAGATGGTAAGAATGGTATTAGTAAAAGATATTTTATATTTGAGTCAAGGTGGCTTGAACATGAACACTGTAAAGAAGTTATTAGACAAAGTTGGAAATCAAATAAAGTTGGTAATAGTATTATTAGATTTTGCGATAAAAGAGATGCAACGTGTCTTGCCCTTAAAGGATGGAGTAAAGAAAATTTCATTAATAATAGAAAAAGAATTGAGAAACTGCAGGATGAATTAGTGTATATTAATAAAGAGAATACATCGGAAGATAATATTTTCAAGGAGAAGATGATAAAAAATGAAATCGAGAGTTTATGGAAAGTTGAAGAAATTTATTGGGAGGATCGAGCTAGAGACTTAAATTTAAAAAGTGGGGATAAAAACACAAGATACTTTTTCGCAAAGACCATGAAAAGACGGAAGGATAATAGGATTTGTATGATTAAAAACAATGATGGTGAATGGGTTGATGATCCGAAGGATATTAATAGGATAATTCAAGATTACTACGTCAACCTCTTCAAAGATAACGGGTCTTCCGATCCTAATGATATTACCAAGTTTATACCAAATAAGGTATCGTTTGAAATGAATGAAGAATTAACTAAAATACCGATTTTTGATGAAGTTAAGGATGCGGTTTTCAATATGGGAGCAAATAAAGTGCCAGGACCGGATGGACTCCCGGGAAAAATTTTATCACGAGTTTTGGGAAATAATTAAAGACGGTATTTTTAAAATTGTTAGAGATTTCTTTGAAGCTGATCTCGATATTAATCTTATTAATGATTCGGTGACAACCTTAGTCCCTAAGGGTGCTTCGCAAGAAAGTATTAAAGATTTCAGGCCGATTTCGTGTGCGAACTTTTGTTACAAAATTATTAGTAAAATTATGGCGATGAGGTTACAAGTAATTATGGGTAATATCATATCTGAAACACAATCGGCTTTTATTAAGGGAAGGAATATTCAAGATAATATTATTGTGGCGCAGGAAATTGCATATTTTCTTAACACTAAAAGGAAGTCAAAAAAGTATTATGCGGCTGTTAAAGTTGATATGGAAAAGGCGTATGATCAAGTGAATTGGGAATTTCTTCTTAAGACTCTAAAAGCTCTGGGTTTTTGTGATACATGGACTAAATGGGTTAATAAATGTATATCTTCGGTTTCATTCCAGGTTAGAGTTAATGGTCAACGCTTGAAAAAATTTAAACCGAGACAAGGCCTTAGACAAAGGGATCCTCTATCCCCTCTTCTATTCTCTCTTCTCACGGAAAGTCTCATAAGTCTTATAAATCATCACTGTAGAGAAGGATCTATTAAGGGTATATCTATTACGAGAAATTGTCCAAAAATTACTCACCTTCTTTTTGCCGACGATGCATTATTCTTCATGAATGTTAACGCAAAAGAAGTGGAAACTTTTCAAAGTATTATAAAGGAGTATTGTGATGCATCAGGTCAACGGGTGAATTTAAGGAAATCGACAATGTTATTTTGTAAGAATACGCCAGAACTTATGAAAGAAGAAGTGTCAAGAAAACTTAATATAGGTATTGCCAAGGACCTTGGAAAATATTTGGGTCTTCACTTAATGATTAAAAGAGCGAAAAATGAGAATTTAAATTATATTAAAGATAGATTGCTAGCGAAGTCGGCTAGTTGGATATCGTCGCTTCTATCAGAGGGTGGTAAGGAAGTTTTAATTAAAGCAGTAGTGCAAGCTATCCCGAATTATGCTATGTCGATTTTTGAATTTCCTAAAACGCTATGCAAAAAATTGTCAAGTATAGTGGCTAATTTTTGGTGGGATGCGGGTAATAAAAAGAAGATTCATTGGGTGAATTGGAAAAAACTTACTAGATCAAAGAAGATTGGTGGTTTGGGCTTTAGAGAATTTAACAAAATGAACATTGCTATGCTCGCTAGTCAAGCCTGGAGATTAATAAATAATCAAGAATCGTTTGCATATAAAATCCTGAAAGCAATTTATTTTCCAAATGGTAGTATGTGGAATGCAAAAATGAGTAAGAGAAGATCTTGGAGCTGGTCTAGTATTTTTAAGGGTTTACAATTCGTTAAAAAACATGCGGTTTGGCAAATTGGCAACGGAAAAGAAATTAATATTTGGAATTGTTGTTGGCTTAGCAAAGGATTCTATCTAGAAAAACCGCCGGGATGTGATGTTCAAACTCTCAATGAGTTATTTGATGATATAAATGGTGGATGGAAGTGTGAACTTATTAATAGGATTTTCCCTATGGAAATTGCACAAGGTATTGTTAATATACAAAGGTGTCACGAAGATCTTGATGACAAAATCATTTGGCCTTACACGAAGAATGGGGATTACACGACTAAAGCGGGGTACCATGTGTTAGTTAATGAGGAAATTAGTAATGAAGCTCAACCATCAAGAGTGGGTGAAACAAATAATTACGAAATTTGGAATATTGTGTGGAAAAATAATTTACCTCCTCGAATCAAAAACTACTGTTGGAGAATCCTTAATAATGCAGTGCCGGTTAAAGGAAATCTTAAAAAGAAAAAATGCATGAATAATGATATATGCGAATGGTGTGAAATGGATACTGAAGATGTCAACCATCTTATACTTCAATGCCCATTTAGTATCGAAATTTGGGCAGAATCACCACTACAAATTAAAATTGATAAAGACTTTAGGGGTACAGTTGAGGAATGGTGCATTTCGTTAATCAAAGAATACTCTAGGAATGGTTGGAATACTAAACAGGTTACAGCGTATATTTTAAGCATCGTGTGGTATATGTGGAAAGAGAGAATGAAATGTTACCATGAATGGGTTAAATGGAGCAAATGGAATATTCTTGATAAAGCAAAGGAGTTGATATATAGACTTTTTGGATCTTATATGGACGCGACTAACAATGATAAGGTTAACATGATAAGTAAAAATATAGCGGAAGACATAATTAATGATGAAGCGGACATAATTTGGATGTGTGATGCGTCTTTTGTCAATAAGAATGAACCAGTTGCGGTTGCTGCGATCGGAATTGATAAAAAGGGTATGATAACTAAGAAAATCAATATTAGAGGAAAAATTAACAAGGTCATTGATGGTGAAGCTTGGGCACTTCTTTTGGCGATAAGAGCTAGTAGTGACCTTAAGAGTCAGAGTGTTTCGTTTTACTCTGATAACCTTGATTTAGTTCAAGGAGTGTTAGGTAAGACCGGACTTCATTGGAGTCTTAAAGCGATCCTGGCGGAAGTTAGGAAATGGTTAGGTCAAGAGTACCGGTGGAAGATTTATCATGTTCCGAGGAAGTATAATAGCACGGTGGATGCGCTGGCTAAATGCACAAGGAAAAATATTGATATTTCTGAGTGGATGGATAGGTCTCTTATTGCATCGGATTTATATCTTAGTAAGCTTTGTAATAATGTTAAATAATGTTGTTGGTTAATTCGGTTGACAAAAAAAATTACAGGACAATTTTTGGTAATTTGAATACCACTAAGCTTACCCTGATTTACCTTTAGCTCAATTAAACTAATTAGAGACTCTGTCAGTAAAGAGAAAAGAAATGGAGATAAAGGGTCGCCTTGTCAAATACCCCTTTCTGATTTAAACTTTTGTAACCTGTCTCCATTGAAGTTAATTTGAAAAGTAACTAAAGATAAACAATTTGAGATCCAAGAAATCCATGTATCATTGAAACCAGGTTTTTTTAGCACTAGTAATAAAAAATTCCAACGTACCTGATCATAGGTCTTGGCCATGTCGAGTTTTATAGCTGTCATTGGTTTGGCATTCTTCCTTCTCCTTTTCATATAGAAAGATATCTCTTGAGCTATAAGAATATTATCTTGGATTGCTCTATTTTTTATAAATGTTGTTTGTGTCGATGATACAATATTATTCATAAACCCTTGTAATCGATTGACATGTATTTTTGCTATTATTTTATATCCAAAATTACACATGATATCGGTCTATACTCCCCAATACCTTCTGGTGTTTCACCTTTCGGGATGAGGGTAATCAATGTTTCATTTAATTTATCGAAAGAAATATTGTTCAAAAAGAAATCCTGAACCATTAAGAAAACATCATCCTGTATAATATGTCAATATTCATGATAAAACTTACCGTTTAGTCCGTCCAGACCCGGTCCTTTTTTCTTTTCAATTATATATTTTTCCTAACATATTCATTATAGAAAAAGTATAATTAGAAGTATAATACAAATAAATATGTAAAAACTTAGGCCTTGTTTGGTTCGTGAAAATAATGACTATTTTTTTGTTTTCATTCTCTATATTTTCCAAATACTAATAAAAATATATTTGATTAGAAAAAATGAAAACATTTTTCGAAAAACTAAATGAAAGCACTGCTATATTGGAGAATGTGAAATCCACGTTTTCCATATTTTTTGAAAATATTGGGAAAAAAAATTATTTTCTAAAAATATATTCTAAAAACAAAAAATAGAAAATATTTTCATAAACCAAACAGAACCTCAAACTTTCGAAAAAAATATACTTAGATTGGCGATGTAAAAAGTTTTAGTAAATGAATGATCAAATGAAACAAGATTGTAATATGAGGAAATTACTTGGACCGGCCCAAACACACCACAATGATATATTATAAGGCCTAGTTCATTTCTTGATTGTTTTAAGGCCTAATAGTTCGCAGAAGGGCCTCATTCAACGGATAAAGTAAATAGCTACATTTACTCAATTACAAAACACGTTAGGGCATAACAGCACACAATCAAGTCACATCATTGTCTCTATAATTAATGCTTCTACACCGTCACTCTCTCTCTCTTACATCTTTCATCACTATCACCCATTAGCTTTCTTAAACAATCAATTGTTTATTGTATCTTCTGTTTTCAAATTTGAATTCTAAAAGATACGCGCGCTCCTACACAAGAACAAACCATAACCATCATTCCAGGTGATGATCTTAATCGTTTCTCAAAAGCTTCATATGTATGTATATGTCATCTTTTGTGGGTATTTACAACCTTCATTTTTTGTGGGTATTATGGAATTAAAAGATCTAGAAGAAGAAGAAGAAAAATTTGCCTCCGGTAATGGCGAAATATAAAGCTTTAGTGAGATGCTTAACAAAGTAGATATCCATGATATATTAGCAGCAAAGACTCTTCTTTTTCATCAAATCTGCGAAAAAGAAGAAGAGAGAGCTTCGTCAAAACCCATGGTAATGCACACACATTCATATAATTGTATATTAGGTATAAAATATCTGAAATCTTAGTAGTTGTTTTTCAAATTTGATGTTTTATTCAGATCCCATTTCTCTGCATTCCAATTTAGAGTTGTTTGATTTTGAGTAAAATAAGGTTGTTAATAGCTTATTAATGTGACTATATGTTTTCTGTTTATGATTTATTTTGTTTAAATTAGGCGATTAGTGCTTAATTTGTTCTTTTTATGTGTTAGATTACTTAGTTTCATCAAATATAAACTTAAAGAATCAGTATTCTTGGAAAATTTCACAATACTAGGTCCTTAATTTTCTTATTTCATATCCAAAGCAAAATTTACCATATTGAAACAGTTCTATCAATTGTTTTAACCTATAGTGAATTATTATCTAGTCTAGAAAGCAAGAAGTAAACATCTTTGTTAATGTGAAATTCTGTGTGTATTAATTAGTGTTGTGTATACAGATTCCACATTTGAGGCTTACTGAATATAAGAGGACCAGATTATCTCGTAACAGGAGAGGTTTGTTCTTTATCATAATAAAAATCCTTTATTACAATATATTTAGTTTTGTTCTTAATCTTTAACATGATTATTGTTTTTCCGTATGAAGGATTGTTCGAGCTTTATTGGTAGAGGAGCAAAAGATTGTGAAGAAGGTTTTGAAGATTCGGAAGATAAAAGAATAATAGTCATCAAAGGCCTAAAGATGATACTTTCATTAAACTTTAGTTTAATTGTATTTTGATGAAATTTTGATATATTTATGATATTCATGATACATTAGTAGCTCGTGTTTAAACTTTGCTAGTTTCATAGTGGCTAATTAAGTGATGTTTTATATGCAGTTGGAGGCTTCGGGTTCCCATAGAGCGCTTTGTGATTGAAGCGTTTTTTCATGTGATCATAATGAGGAAGTTGCAAAAAAATATCTATTACAGCATCTTGGGGATTATGAAGACTAAGTGAGTGAGTGAGCTATCATTTAACAAACTGAAATTTTATAGTGGTGACAAATTGAAGTTGTGATTGCTTTGTGTTTCAGTGGGTTTACATAATACACTTCACCAGTACATAAGATTCCGAGGAAGTTACCTTTCTAAGCTTTTTGCAGCCATTTTAGATGCTACAGGTGTATGAAGTTTCCCAAATAAAATTGTCTCATGTTCAATTCAATCAATAATGATTCTTCTATCTTCAGAAGCTGCATAAGTGACTAAATGAAACCCCGAGCCAGCTCTAATCGAAAAATAATTACTAGACAATGGTTAAATGAAGCACTTAGGCTTTTTGCTATAATTCTGCAGTACCAAAGTGAGCCTCGGTTATGCACTTTTTACCTTTTGCTTTGAGGCGTATGTGGTAGTTTGTTCTTTTGCTTGAGTTCTAACAGTGTTTGTTTACTTTGTAAAGTCTTGGAACTATCCTTGTATCTTTAATTTCTTGATCTATATTTTGATTATTTTAAGTTCTCTAATTTGTTAATCTGTTTTGGTTTCTCTTGAAAATCTATTTATGGGTACTACTTTGTTGATGGTATTTACCCAAATTTCCATTGCTTAAGTTTTCCCAAAACTACACTAGCTAAACTAGCCCACCAAATCAACTTCAGCTAAACTACCAACATTTGAACGGTGAACACACGAAAGCCAGCAAACCTGAAATCATAAGACAAGAAAAAACATTAAGATTGATAGGTTAATTAGTAGTGGTGTGTTTGAATTGGGTACACACCCATTGTATATAACAATCTGTAATACGTAAGTTCAAATTGGGTAACCAAGTGTTTATGTTTTAGGGTTAGGGGTTAGGTTGTTAGGGTTACCGAGAAACGTTATACGGTTTATGGTATACACACATATGTATTTGGGTGTCAGCCAGATTTTTTAATCGATACACTAATACAAATGGAAATGGGTGTATACCCGATATTTTTGTAGTTGTGTTTACGGGTAATGTGTTAGTTTTTATGGGTTGGGGTATACACCCCTAATGTTTTCATACATACGTGTATACAAAACAAAATGGAAAAAGAATACAATATGATATGGAATTGGGTAATGCCGCTATGGATATGTAACTTTGGTATAAACCGATTCTATGTAACCTTGGGTATCCTTGTTTATAATCATTTTCATTCACAAGTAGCGTGATTGGGCATACACCCGTTATTGAAATTAGGTATGCTGCCATTGATTTGTAACTTGGGTAGAAACCCATTCTACTTGAATTGGGTACACACGCATTGTATATAACAATCGGTAATACTTAAGTTTATATTGGGTAACCTCCCCCAGTGTTTACGTTTTAGGGTTAGGGGTTAGGTTTTTAGTGTTATTGAAAAAGGTGTTATTGTTTAGGGTACACATGCACATGTACTTTCGTGTCAGTTACATTTTGATTAATCGATTCAATAATACAGATCGAAATGGGTGTACACAAATGTATTTTAGAAGAGGTGGTTAAAAGAGGTGCTTATTTTACTAGAGGTGGTTATAAGATATACCCATTTGGTTACGTACAATATACTAGAACAATACTAACTGTAGTAGTAGGTATATTCCTATTATATCTGTATACACTTATTGCAAAACACATGCTTGAGATGCACTACTATTGGGTAACTACTAGATTTGATACTTGGTATTTACTCATTTGATATACACCAGAGGTGATTATAAGATATACCTATTTTGGTGTACACCCATTGGGGTATGTACAATATAATATATCAATACAAAATGTAATAGTGGGTATATACCAATTATGTTTGTATATACCAATTGTGAAACATATGGTTGAGATACACTACTAATGGATAACTTATAGATGTGGTACTTGGTGTTTACCCATTTGGGTATATACCAGAGGTGGTTATAAAAGGCTGGTTATAAGATACACCTGTTTGGGTATATACCCTTTGGTGTATGTACAATATACTATAACAGTATGAATTGTAGTAGTAGTAGGTATATCCCTATTATATCTGTATATACAATAACTTATTGTGAATCACATGATTGAGATGCACTATATAGGGTAACTACTATGTATTTGCTCATTTGATATATACTAGAGGTGGTTATAAGAGGTTCTTATTTTACCAGAGATGGTTATAAGATATACCTATTTGGGTGTATACCTATTGGGCTACGTACAATATAATATATCAATCGAACTGTAATAGTGGGTATATACCAATTATGTTGGTATATACCAATTGCGAAACATATGGTTGAGATACACTACTAATGGATAACTACTAGATGTGGTACTTGGTGTTTACCCATTTGGGTATATACCAGAGGTGGTTATAAGAATACCTATTTGGGTGTATACCCTTTCGTGTACGTACAATATACTATAACAGTACCAATTGTAGTAGTAGGTATATTCCTATTATATCTGTATATACGTATTGTGAAACACATGATTGAGATGCACTACATGGGCTAACTACTAGATGTGATACTTGGTATTTACTAATTTGATATATACCAAAGGTAGTTATAAGAGGTGCTTCTTTTACAAGAGGTGGTTATAAGGTATACATATTTGGGTGTATACCCATTAGGGTACGTACAATATAATATATGAATACAAAATATAATAGTGGGTATATACCAATTATGTTTGTATATAACAATTGCGAAACATATAGTTGAGATACACTACTAATGGATAACTACTAGAT
Organism: Nemophila menziesii; assembly: GCA_029959085.1. Taxonomy (NCBI): domain Eukaryota; kingdom Viridiplantae; phylum Streptophyta; class Magnoliopsida; order Boraginales; family Hydrophyllaceae; genus Nemophila; species Nemophila menziesii. The sequence goes on along the minus strand of JARWIR010000017.1, from coordinate 6,037,139 downwards.
GTGGTACTTGTTGTTTACCCATTTGGGTATATACCATAGGTGGTTATAAGATACACCCATTTGGGTATATACCCTTTGGTGTATGTACAATATACTATAACAGTACAAACTGTAGTAGTAGGTATATTTCTATTATATCTGTATATACTTATTGTGAAACACATGATTGAGATGCATTACATAGGGTAACTACTAGATGTGATACTTGGTATATACTCATTTGATATATACTAGAGGTGGTTATAAGAGGTGCTTATTTTACAAGAGGTGGTTATAAGATACACTTATTTGGGTGTATACCCATTGGTGATGCAAAAACTGGTGATGCAAGATCATATCAGCTTCTCCATTACAGCATAACAAAAAATCAATACCATATTAAACAGAAGTGGAATGGTTCGATTTACCTGAAACTCACTGTATTTGACAAACCAAGATGATCTCCATCAAAAATCTCAAAAGCTTCATCTGGGCATCTGAAGAAATTATATACAAATATGAATATTCTAATCTATGACTGAGTAAGAACTAGGTTATAAATACTCACGGTGCAGATCGACGGCGGCGATATAGTGAAGGAGATGCCACAGACATCAAGAGGTAAAAACAATTACACCTAATGTAATAAGGAGAGAATCATTAGCTTGATTACCTTGACACTCGATACCTATTAAAGAATCATTGAATAAATAATTTAACAATAAAGTTGGACGGATCCACAAGAAACAATTACAATAAGTTCTAGATTTACAGAATACACCCCAAAATTTCTTGAGCGGGAAGTTGAGATCCCAGTGTGACGGCGGTGAGAAGGTAGTTGTGTAGCATAGAGGCTTATTGGGATGCGGCGGTCTTCTGGTCCAGTGAAGGAGAACAGATTGATGAAGGAGGAAAATTGTCCATTACAGACAGCAGGTTCTCTTGTGAGGCTATAATGCATGATTCAAGACCCAAATCAGATAAACCATCACACAGACATTATTCAAAATAAAAAACATTTCGAATCCCACACCTAGGGTTTTCCAGTATCAAAATTAATGATTTTTATACCTTAACATATGCACGAAAATAGAACAAGGTTGAATGATACTGAATATTCAACATTACCTTGATTTACGATTAGGGTTTCAATATAGGCTTCCGTCGTGTTGAGAAAAAACTTTATTCGAGTTGCTTGTGTCTTCAAGACGCATGTACAATTAGCAGCACAAGAAATAAAACCTTCCACTAATAAAATAGTTGTATTTGGTAGGAATTTTGGGGTCGTTCAATGTTGAACAGAAATTAAGAAGCAACAGAGTGCAGCAGGAGAGAGAAACAATTACATCGATTGTAATAAGGAGAGAGGGAAAGTGTTTTGAAACTAGCAGAGGTGTAGGTTTGGTATCCATGTGTGAGTTGACTAGTATGTTATTCAGAGGATACTTTTTGATGGCATTATAGTAATTACTTGGTCCGGATTGTGTTGTAACTAGAACTCTCAACCAGCCTTTACTTTGGGCTTTAAAACATAATGTACCATGCCCTTTAGGCCTTTTAAATTAATTTCCCCTTAAGTTTCACAAAAGAAAAAAAAATAGATGATAGATGATAGATTAAGATAACGATAAATGTGTTAAAATATTTTGAAACTAAATTTTAGGTAATGATAAATATTTTAAATTTTAAATTAAAGATATGATTTTAAGGGTCAATTACCTACAGGGTCTTAGAGACCATTCTAATGTCACAAAGGAACTAGTCAAATCCTTTCTCCTCCAAGGAGACCTCTAAAATGACCAATGTCATCTTTACCCCTATCATTTAAAAATTAAAAAAATGATATTGTCTTTTGGTTATCCCGTTCAAAACAATTTCATTACTTATTCTCTCTCTCTCTCTCTCTCTCTCTGATTCCGACGGAAAACTCAAGTGTCGATCAGCAAAAAACACCGGGAGTAAGCGACGCTCAGCAATCTCTTACACTTTCTGAGTAATCACCGACCGACGAGAAGAACGGTAGCCGCGAAAAAACACTGGCCGAAGAGAAATAATCAGTAAATCGACGGTCTACTGATTAAAATTAGTAAAACAACAAAATACTATATCATAATGGCGCGTTCTGCAGATAAAAAGAGGTCGAAGAACACTAAAAAGGTAGAATCTAGTTTTTTTTAGTAGTGTTTTATGATTTTGGTGCGCATGATTAAACCCGTTAGGTTTGTAGTAGTTGTTGTGTTTGAATGTTGAGCATTTTAGGTTCTTTGTTTAAACTCAGATACTGTATTGATTAAGGTTTGAATGTTTTGATTTTGTTAGATTTTGTTTCCATTGGATTTTGTTTTGATGCTAAGTTAATGTTTGAATGCTCAATGCTGAGTTCTTTAACAGTTTGTTCATGCTCAGTAAGATGTTTGTGTAGTGATAGTATTTTGAATGCTCAATAAGATGCTAGTTGATACATGAGTATGCTCAGTAAGATGTAAAGTATAATTATATCTCAAAACCTGTGTTCATGCTCAGTAAGATGTTTGCGTAGTGATAGTATTTTTAATGCTCAGTTAGATGCTAGTTTATGAGTATGCTCTGTAAGATGCTAGTTTATGAGTATGCTAGTCGGGACTCTAATATCTCCTAACCCCTGTCAGGATGGACTTAGGAGCTATCCTACGGTATTACAAACCCCGTCAGGGCGATTATAAGCTATTTTCGGATGAATAATAATTTACCTCATTTTCTACATGGTTAGTTAAGCCCGTCAGGGTCAATAACGAATACTACGCGTCTATCAGCTAGTCTGTAATTAAACCCCCCGTCAAGGTGATCACTTCCCCACCAAAGTGAATATACTAATTACTATGAGCTAAGTTTTATTCATGACTTCAAAATTATTGATTAAAACAAAATAATAGTCAACACAAAATACCTAGTCTAATTTAAACCATTAAATCCCAAATTTGCGCATATTCTACATTATAGCCTGCTGTCACCGAGAATATGGAAGAATGGCTCACTTGTGACAGTAAGGGAGAAGCACTAATGGGGATGGTTTACCAATACGGAAATGCAGGGATCATTCTCAAGATCTACCCCGGCCGCTCAATGCCGCTATTGGTGCGAGTTGTAAGGATAGGACTTACATGGCGGTTGGAACAAAGACACATTTACATTTGGTTGTGAATTCATTCCAATGTGGTAGGAATATATCTACACAGACCAATCAATAAGAGGGGGAAGGGTTAAGGATTTACCCGGTGTAAGATATCACATTGTTTCAAATGCTTCGACCCGCATTAAATGCCGGACCGCAAAACATAAATTAAATAGAATTGGGTTCAACCTATATAGCGATTCTCAAGTACTAAAGAAATAAGTTCATAACGGAATTAAAAACTGAAATTAAATAAAAGGAATTCATGTTCGAATACAAAAGATAAATTGATAACCTAAAGGGTAGGATGACTGTTGATGGAAGAACAGGATTCCTCCAGAACTAGCTTCTCCTTGCCTTCTTGCTCTGACTTGAAAACTTTAAGCCTCTTGTGTAATTCTCTGAAGTGTGTGAAAAGAGGAGGCTAAGGGGTGTATTTATAGGTGTTAGGAAGCCCTAATTCATTTTTACTTGGAGTGGAAGACAAGTCAAGAACTCTTAAATTCGTAGCCCTAAAATCTAGGAAATGTAAGATTCTGCTTCTGATTTGTTTTGGTCATATCTCCTTCAATACTTATCCATTTGACGCGTTCCAATAGTCGAAACAACTTGTATCGGAAATCTCTATCCATTGGTGCAGACAATTCTCCCAAATTCCTAGCCAGTCTTAATTTATGAGCTCGTCTTTAGGACGTGGCTGGAATTTCATATTTATTTGGCAGCTTTATCTTATCCTTCTTTGCATATATCCTTCCTTAATCTTCTTATTCTCATGTATATCTCTTTCCTTTACTTCTTAGACTTGACTTGGTCTCTAATTAATTACCATATATCTTTTAAAGCTTCACAATAAATAAATAATTAAACCGCATATGCTTTAAAAATAATAAATTCATAATTCAAGAATAGAAATAGAATAGTGCACTCTAAAATTAGAAACTCGAATAAAAATACTTCCTAACACACTAAAAATACTCAAAGACTTTAATTCTCACTTCTCCTCCTTTTATTGGTTTTTCATGAAATTTAAGAACCTACTAACTTTGCACTAAAAATAATCAAATTAACGCACAAAAGCTCTAAAAATGCAAATAGTCTAATTCCAAGGGGAGAAAGTGTAATATGACGAAATAAGCATAAAAGTCTATCAAATAAGTCAAATATTCACCTAAAAGGATGTCTCCAAAGGGATAATAATTAGATCAAATAGGGACACATCAATAGTCATTACCCAATTCCTAAACAACCATAAAAACACCAATTTCATCATCAAAAACATCAAAAGACATGAAATCGTCGAAAAATTTCAAACCTTAAAAAAGTTTGAAATCAAGATTTTTTGAGTTTTGAATATTAGGGATTGCAAGTAATCATCAAATGCAACATAGTAATTCAAATTCAAGCAGTTAACATCAATACAATAGCTAATAATCCTCTTTTTTTTATTTCTGGTCAATTTGGGAATTGATAGTGTTAGTTATATTATTTGAAATTGTGAATTATATATAATCTTCTTGCTCTAGTATGTGCAAGATTATTAAGCATGTGTTTGATAATTGAGTTGGTGATGGTTCATATTACCAAGATTCGAATAAACAAAACATGAGTGGTTGAGGAAGATCAAAGTGTGAGGAGAACCAAGAAAAGTTGAACAGATTGAAGCCTGATATGATGGTGATTGAGACGGGCTTAGTGCCTGTAAATATATGTTTCCTTAACACTCTTCTCATTATTATTGTATCTTATTAAATTGATTGTTTTAGAGTCTTTTTCGAGTCGTGGGGACACGAGTCAGTTTTGAGTCGGGGGTGGGGTACTCGTTGTTCTCATCCCTGTTTGGCTGTTATTGTCGCTTTAAAAAAAATCAAAATTAAATAAAAAATAGTTTAAGGAATTATTTAGGTGTAGAGTTTGTTGAAGGCCCCCAAAAGCGAACTTTTTTTTAATTAATGATAGAAAATAGTAGACCTTAGAGTTAGTGCAGAACACCTTTGAATGCATACAAACACTCGATTGTAAATTTAAAAAAATAAATTTGGGATTGCTTTAATTTAAATTACGTCATACTATTTTTAATTGACTATGTTCTTGCATTAATTACTAACTCTTCTCTGATCAATTAGATATAGGATTTAGTATTTAGTCTATTCGTAGTGGCGTGATCATCCGGAAGAGGAGGTCTAAGTACATAGGCAGTTGAAATTTAATGGTCACAATCACCCCTAATTATAAAATAATTTTAATTATTCTATTAGTTACTTCATTTTTAAAATCTAGAGGAAAAATATATAAAATGAACGAGGGTGTTGTATCCTATATCCATTAACTTATGAGGAATATACAAATAAAGGCATGAAACACGTTAATAATACTTATTAACTAGTTTGAAATAATCCCTATAAAAGGCCTACTATAGTAATCTGGTTTTGTATTTTTACTATTTTATCTTTCCTTTTAAAAATTATTTTTGGCTTATCTTTTCATTTGGTTTTTCAGCACTGTTATATGTACGTTGGGTACATACCCAATAACGGTTTTTCAGTGGGTACGTACCCATGCTCGTTTTTATTTTTATTATCAAGTCATTTTTATAGTATTGCATTATAGGTCCCTACAAGTATTTGGGTATAAACCCAACTAATTTTGTCCATGTCAAGGTCCGTGATGGGCATATACCCAACATGTACGTAGCCAAGTCAAAGTATAGGGAGATGAGTCTGTATTTATTTAGATAACTCAATCTAAACTACTGTGACAAGGTCCACTGCATATGTACCCATACAGATCCGACAACTAACAAATATCACAAGGAAATCAACATCATGGGTATGTACCCACTACAAGTAGGTGGGTATACCCAAGTAGCTCAAACCACAATTAGAACAAAACCCAGGTGGGTACGTACCCAATTCGAACAATAGCAGATGTTTACCCAAGTAGCTCGTACCCAAGTAGAACATATTCCAGGTGGGTACTTACCCAAGTTGAATAATAGCAAGTGTATACCCAGGTTGGTACGTACCCAACAGCACGTGTGTGTACCAGATAGGTACGTACCCAATTCAAACAATAACAAATATGTGTACTCAGGTGGGTACGCATCCAACAGCAAGTATTTGTACTAGGTGGGTATGTATCTAACAACATGTATATGTACCAGGTGGGTACATACCCAATTTAAATTATCGAATTATTTTTTGTTTTTTGTTGAACCATCTCTAGCTGTTGTGCTAAACAAAATTGCACTGCAAAACAATTTACTAAAATTAATATAAGAGAAGTTCAAGAAAAAAAATTCCTTCACACTCGCATGGGAACAAAAGAAAAAAAGAAAAAAAAAAAATAAGCGTTTAAAAACAATGAAACTAACAACAAAAATCAATGAAAGATGATAAATCTCAAACCACATCTCTTCACACTCATATTGGAAAAAACAAAAATATAGGTTAAAAATGAAACATGATAAAACAATATCTCTTCGTCGCAGCATTTCTCATACAGTAAAAGTGTTAAAAGTGTTAAAATGGCCATTCTAAAATTTTTGTGAAGAGATTAGGTTAAAAATATTTTTTCACCGGGTAATTCTAAAATTAGGCCTAAAATAACATATTACTTCTAATTATAGGCTAAGAAAATCTTCATGCCTATTATATGTCTTTTGACTAAAATACCCTACAATAATAATTAATATAATAAAATGAAATAAAAGTTGTATAACTGGTTTTCTCTTTTCTTTCAACGGAAACGCAAAGAATTCACCCAACCTTCCCAACAAGTGTCGCCACTCGAAGACCATTCTCCACCATCCAACTCACATTCCAACACCAAGTCGCTCTCCTGCACAAGAAACCGCCGCAACTAGGGGACATTCTCCACCATCATCAAATGGCTTGCCCAAGAATCCAAATTAAGGTAAAAAATTAAATTATTTTTAAATTAATTATTATTGTAAAGTAAGATAAATCGAAAAGCCATTAAAGAGCTTCAGGAATAGCATTGTGGAAGAAGAAGAGTATGAAGAAGAAAAGAGAAATCAAGAGAGAATTGAGAGGTTTTCTTATTAGTTGTCAATTGTACATTATGTATATTTATATAGCTACTAGTACATAGTGATCTAGTCTATTTTACAGCTAATCAATCCTAACTAACTTGTAACAAACTCGTTTCCTCTTTATTGCATTGTAGTCCCTGTAGTTGCTTCATAGTTAGTTTATTTTCTTTTTTAATTCAGCAGTTGTACTCCAAGATTCCCCCACAAGTGGAACGTGAATGTTAAGAATGTTCTACATGGAGAGATTGTTATGAAAAAGCAGAGAGCCAAGAGGCTTTTAAAAATATCTGCAAGTTGTAAAGTTGATGGAATATAAAATAGTTTTATAATTCTAGATTTTAGCATTTCTCGAGTTATTTTGCAATCTATATCAACATGTTTGGTACGTTCATATTGAACCGGATTGGTGGACATAGCAATAGCTGATTTGCTGTCTGAGTATACAAGAGCCGAAAATGGATGAGGAAGTCCATAATCCTGTAAAGCATATAAATCCATTAGATCTCACAAGTTGTAGCAGCTAAGGCTCTATATTATGCTTCAGCTAACAACTTACTTATGGTAGATTGCTTCTTGCTTTTCCATGAGATAAGTGAATCACCAAGGAAAATACAAAATCCAATTATACTTCGACGTGTATCAAGACAACCAGCCCAGTCACTATCACAAAAGGCTTTGATTTTTACTTCTGAAGTAGAACAAAAGAAAATACCTTGTCCTGGAGTTGCTTTTATATATCGAGAACTCGTTGGGTAGCATTCCAATGATAGGTTGATGGTTTAGAGAAAATTAACTAAGGCAATTTACTGAGTATGATAAGTCTAGGCAAGTGATAGTCAAATAAAGTAAGCGTCGTATCAAACATCGATATGAGAATGGATTTTCCATCAAATTAGTGTCATCTTGTCGCAATTTTAAGGTATATTCCATAGGAAAAGCAACAGGTTTGGACTCAACTAAACCACATTCATCAAGAATATCAAGAGCATATTTTCGTTGACATCATGAAATACCTTTTGAATTGCGAGCAACTTCGATTCCAAAGAAATACTTAATTTCACCCAAATCGTTGATAGTAAATTCGGTATGAAGGAACACTTTGAGTTTAGCAATTTCAGTGAGAGACTTTCTAGTTAGTATAATGTCATTGACATATACAAGGAGAGCAGTAAAAGAGGAAGAATCTCGTTTAATAAACAAGCAAAAATCACTATCTGAATGGTTAAAGCTGTAAGAGATTAAAGCAGATGATAGTTTAGCAAACCACTGTCGTGAAGCTTGCTTTAGGCCATATAAACTCTTAGTCAACTTACAGTCAGAGTTGGGAGGAGCAACAAGACTGTGGGGTATGGTCATAAAAACATCTTCATTTAATTCACCATGAAGAAAAGCGTTATTTACATCCAGTTGATGAAGATTCCATTTATGGATTGAGGCAAAAGAAATGATAAGTCGTATTGAAACTAATTGTGCAACAGGCGAGAACGTATCAAAAAATCAAGTCCTTCTTGTTGATTATACCCTTTGGCTACTAGACGCGCTTTGTGTCTTTCTAGAGCCCCCATCAGCTTTATATTTGAGTTTAAACACACACTTACATCCTATAGGTGTGATGTTAGGGGTTAGAGGAACAATTTTCAATGATTTATTGTCTTCTGGCTGATAACTCATGTTGTATAGCAGCCATGCAATCAAGAGATGTACAAGCTTGTTTATAGGTCTTGGGCTCAGTCTGAGTTGTAATAGAAGCAATAAATGAAGCATAATTTTAGGAAAGTCTTTTAGTGCTAATAAACTCATTTATTGAGTTTTGGTTGTCGAGGTTGTATCATGTGTTGAAGAAGAAAAATCACAAAATGATGTAGAATGGCAAATATAATCCTTGAGGTAAGTACGTGGTTGTCTGGTTCTGGTTGTTATAAGTGGTGGATTGTCTGAGTTTGTTTGGTTGTTGTGTGAAGGAGGGTTTGTATGTTTTGTAATATGTTCTGAGTAAGGAGTAGAAGATGGAGGGAAAAGTAAAGTGTGTATTTTGTAGGAGGGGTAGTTTTTGAAAATGGAAAAATATTTTCATGAAAGACTACATTTATTGAGGTTAGAGTAGTATTGGTAGAAATATCAAGAAGCTTGTATCCTTTAATTTCTATAGGGTAGCTCAGAAAGATACACTTGGTAGCTCTTGAATCAAATTTTGATCTATTGTTTTGTAAGGTAGAGGCATAGCATAGTGATCCAAAAACTCTTAAATGACTGAGATTTGGTGGTTTGTTGTATAGAATTTTGTAAGGAAGAGATTATTGAGGAGATGGGTGGGGAGGCGATTAATTAAGTGTGCAGTTGTTAAAATTGACTCAGACCAAAACTGAAGGGGTAGGTTTGCCTGAAACATCAAGGCTCTAGCCATAGTAAGTAGATATTGGTGTTTTCTCTCAACTAATCCATTCTGTGAGGAGTTTCAACACATCTCAATTGATGAATTATACCATATTATGAATCAAAATTTAACAAAGTGAACCCAGTCCCATTGTCTGATCTTAAAGTCTTGATTTTAATGTTGAACTGAGTGATGATCATTTCATAAAAGATGAGTAAATGAATATGCACTTCTGACTTATTGTGCATTAGATACATGGTGGTTCTGGTTGCTTTAAGTTGTGGATTGACTGAGTTTGTTTGGTTGTTGCGTGAAGGAGGGTTTGTATGTTTTTTAATATGTTCTAAGTAAGGAGTGGAAGATGGAGGGAAAAGTAAAGTGTGTATTTTTGTAGGGGTAGTTTTTGAAAATGGAAAAATAGTTTCATGAAAGACTACATTTCTTGAGATTAGAGTAGTATTGGTAGCAATATCAAGAAGCTTGTATCCTTTAGTTGCTATAGGGTAGCTCAGGAAGATACACTTGGTAACTCTTTAATCAAACTTTGATCTATTGTTTTGTAAGGTAGAGGCATAGCATAGTGATCCAAAAACTCTTAAATGACTGAGATTTGGTGGTTTATTGTATAGAATTTTGTAGGTGAGAGATTATTGAGGAGATGGGTGGGGAGACAATTAATCAAGTGTGCAGCTGTTAAAATTGACTCAGACCAAAACTGAAGGGGTAGGTTTGCCTGAAACATCAAGGCTCTAGCAATAGTAAGTACATACTGGTGTTTTCTCTCAACTGATCCATTCTATTGAGGATTTTCAACACATCTCAATTGATGAATTATACCATATTGTGAATAAAAAATTAATAAAGTGAACTCAGACCCATTGTCTGATCTTAAAGTCTTGATTTTAATGTTGAACTGAGTGATGATCATTTGATAAAAGTTGAGTAAATGAATATGCACTTCAGACTTATTGTGCATTAGATATATGGTGGGTCCTGGTGTGTTATAAAATTAAGTGCTGAAAATAGAGGAACCACAATACCGCAAGTGCACGGTTGTCCAAGTAATATCCGATAAATCGGGTTTCATTCTCAGGGACGGATTAGGCACAACTCAAGTATTAATCGAATAGTAGTAAGACTAATTGTTTAACAGAAAAATAAAATAAAGATTTTTGTTTGGTTTTCTAAAATTAAAGATGCAATAAAATAAATTACTGAAGTAAACTAAAACAAGTAATTAAGATTTAAACTTAAGAAGAGAAAGAGTACTTGATCCTCGCAAGGGTTTCACCTAAATTATCTAATTAATGCTTTTGTTTAAGAGCTAAACTGGTATTATTGTGCTAGTCGGGACTCTAATATCTCCTAACCCCCGTAAGGGTGGACTTAGGAGCTATCCTACAATATTATAAACCCCGTCAGGGTGATTATATCTACTTTTGAACGGTTAAGTCTCTTACCTCATTGGCTGCATGGTTAGTTAAGACTATCAGGGCCAATAACGAATACTACGCGTCTATTATCTATGTCTGTAATTAAACCCCCCCCCCCCCCCCCCCCCGTCAAGGTGATCAGTTTGCTACTTAAGTGAATAGCCTAATTACTAAGATCTAACTTTAATTCATGACTTCAAAGTTAGTAATTAAAAAAATAGTCAACACAAAATACCTAATCTAATTTAAATAATTACCCAAATTCAGAATACATAAATTAAATAGAATTCGGTTCAACCCATATAGCGATTCTCAAGTACTAAAGAAATTAGTTCATAAAAGAATTAAATACTGAAATAAAATAAAGGAAGACATAATTCTCAATTATAGAAAAGAGATTATATAACCTAAAGGTATGGTTGGTTGTTGTTGGAGGAATAGAATTCCTCCAGCTCTAACTTCTCCTCTGCCTTCTTGCTCTGACTTGAAACTATGAAGCCTCTGATGTAATTCTCTAAAGTGTGTGTGTAAAAAGGACGCTAAAGGGTCTAGGGCTTTAGGTATTGAGCATTAGGTCAAATTATAAAAATCCCAAACCCATCTTCTTTTTTAATTCCCGTAACTGGTGTACAACCCTTAGTAAAACGGCTTTAACTTTTGCATATCAACTCCAAATGGACTCATTTCAGTTGCAAAATCTTCCTAACTCGCATAGGCATTTTCTCTATTTCACTGCTTAAAGGCTGAATCCGCATCTAAGTGGCCCAAAAACAGCAATTAATAACAGCCTTCCAGATCTGCAACTTCTTTAGTCAATTCTTCAGAAATTCTTTTTTTGCCTTTAGCTCCTCCACTTGATCTAAGACTTTAATTTTCACTTCTCCTCCTTGTATTGGTTCTGCTTAGAATCCATGAACCTAAGAAATTTATACTAGAAACAAACAAATTAACGCAGAAAAGGTCTAAAAATGCAAATAGTCTAACTCCAAGGAAAGAAAGTGCAATATGATGAAATACGCGTAAAAGTCTATCAAATAAGTCAAATATTCACCTAAAATGATGCCTCCATAGGGCTAATATTTAGAACAAAGAGGGAGACATCAATATACCCATGTACACCTAGAGAAGTCATCAACAATTGTTAAAAATATTTATGACCTGTATAAGATTCTTGTTGGAATGGTCCCCAAATATCACAGTGAATAATTTTAAAGCAAGAAGAAGTACAACTTTTAGAAATAGGAAAAACAAGCCGTTTTTGTTTGGAAAAATGACATGAATCACACGCATTAGATTTTGAGAAACTAATTGAAGAATCTAAAACTCTGACTGCAGCTAGCTTAGCTCTTGAGGGACGTCCAAGTCTTGAATGCCATAAATCAAAACTCTCAGCAGCAGTGGTAAGGGCTAAGTTTGATGAGATGGGAGATTGTAAGTAGTATAAGCCATGTAATTCATAAGCAATCCCAATCATCTTCTGTGATTGTTGATCCTGTAGCATACAATAAGAAGGAAAAAGACAACTAAAATAGCTGAATCTTTTGTAAGTTTTGAAACTGAAAGTAACTTATATTTCAAAATAGGAACACATAGAACACTATGTAAGGTTATGTGTTGATTTATGCATATACTTCCCTTATGTGTAGCAAAAATCACATCACCATTAGGTAATGTTACAGGAAAATCAATTGAAAAATAATAACTACCGTAAAGAGAATGATTATATATAAGGTGATCAGTTGCACCTGTATCAATAATCCAAGAATTTGTGCTAGAATTACCTTCTTGGGTAGAGATTTGATGAACAGTAGAAATATTTGTAATTGTAGGTGCAGAAGAAGTATGAGCTAAGGCCATCAATTTCTCAATTTCTTCAGGTGTGAGATCATGTAAACTTAATGGCTTTAAGTCTTGAGTGTTGTAATCTTGAGAAGTAGATTCTTGCACATGGCATAATGTGCCTTGACATTGTGAGGCCTCTGATTATTATGATTAACACGCTTTCCTTTTGGACCTTTCCGACCAACAGGATATCTATGTAATTGGAAGCAAGTGTCTATAATGTGACCATTATAACCACAATGAGTGCAGACTATCTTCTTTCTCAGTGTAATGAGTATTTCTAGGCCCATTGTTAGCATAAAATGTGTGTACAGTAGTAGTAGTAGTAGTGGTGGAATTTGTAAGCATTCCTTGACTCTCTGATGTCTCCCTTTTTGTTCTAATTATATTCCCTTAGGAGACATCATTTTGGGTGATTATTTGACTAATTTGATAGACTTTTAGTGTTAATTCGTTATATTTCATTTTCCCTCCTTGAATTTTAGTATTTTTTTTTTCATTTATTAAGCTTTTGCACATTAAATGGGTTGTTTTAGTGCAAATTTTGTAGGTCCATGATACTAGCAAGGAGAGGAACCAAGAATTAAAGTCCTAGATCGTGTGAAAAAGTCAAAGGAGAGAAGAAATATCCCGAAGAATTGACAAGTTGAAGCTGTAAATATGGAAGACTAATGTTAATTGCTGATTTTGAGCTACTTAGACTTGGATTCAGCCTTGACTTGTGAAACAAGATTTTATTCCTTATTGAGTTACGAAGATTTGGCAACTTGAATAGGTCAATTTGGAGTTGATTTGAGAAAGTTATATCCGTTTTAGTGAAGGATGCACCCCAGTTACGGGATTTTAATTAGAAGATTGGACTTGGGACATTTAATATTTCACTAATTTACTTAAGTCAAGCCCAAGTCCGAATTTAAGCTTATAAATAAACCTTTTGGCTTTTATTTTACATACAATTCATTACACAACTCAATTCACACAAGTCAGAACGCCAGAGAGAAAAGTCAAAAGTAAGGAAAAGGAGGAAGCTAAGAGTTGGAGAAATTCCTCTTCTCCAAATCACAGCCAAACCCAATCCCTAATTAGGTTTATCTTTTATTTCTGTAATTGACAATGAGTTCCTTTAATTTTATTTATTTAGTTTTTATTTCAATTATGAGCTAATTTCCCTTTTTACTTGAGAATCGCATATTGGGTTGAACCCAAACTAGATTAATTTATGTTTTTCTGATTTGGGATTTAAGTATTTGAACTGAATTTGCTATCTGTGTTGGCTTTTATTTTATGCTTGAATTGTTATCTTTAGAGTCATGAACTAAGGGTAATTTTTAGTATCTAGGCTATTCAATATAATGGCGTATTGATCACCTTGACAGGGGGTTTAGATACAGAACTAGGTAATTGCCGTTGGTATTCGCTAATGACCTTGACAGGCTTGACTAACCAATAGCCAATGCTGTAAAAAATTGCACCATCTAAAAGTAGTTTTAATCATCCTGACGAAGTTTAGAATACTGTAGGGGAGATCCTAAATCCACCCTAATGGGGGTAAGGAGACTTTAGGATCCCGACTAGCACAAATATAGCAATTCATTCCTTAACAGAAAGCATTGATTAAGAAGGTTTGTGGTGAAACCCTAGCGTGACTCAAGTACTACTTCTTCCCTTGCGTCTAGCCTCTTTATTTGCATTATTTTCATTTCAATTTAATTCATTTAGCATTTAATTTACTTGCATCTTAGTTTTAGAAAACCTAAACAAAATATTATATCATTTACTTTCCCGTATTTGCAATTAAATCACTATTTGATTCACATCTGAGTTGTACATATTTCGTCCCTGCGAACGAATCTAATTATCGGTTTATTACTTGGTCAACCGTACACTTTCGGTTTGTGAGTCCTCAACTTTAGCATTTTATTTTATAACACACAAGGACCCACCACTCTCTTCTTGGATTAACATAGCAAACACTGAATTGATGTTAGGTAAAAGACTCATCAAGAGTATTTGACTCCTAACAACTGAATAAGTATCATTTAGATCTATCAAGAACTTGATTACAAAATCATGTTGTTGTCTTTCTATGAGAGTTTCAAACAATTTACAAGAACAAAGGTTCATATAACCACATGAGCAGCTAGGCATAGGTCGAAAATGAATGTATTCGTCACAGATAGTTTTGAACTTAGCAAAAAACTCAGGAATTGAACTAGAATTCTGCGAGATTGATCCTAAAGCTTTTCCCAAATGAAACACGCGTGTACCAATACTTTTACTGAATCGTATTTTGAGTTCA
Organism: Nemophila menziesii; assembly: GCA_029959085.1. Taxonomy (NCBI): domain Eukaryota; kingdom Viridiplantae; phylum Streptophyta; class Magnoliopsida; order Boraginales; family Hydrophyllaceae; genus Nemophila; species Nemophila menziesii. The sequence goes on along the minus strand of JARWIR010000017.1, from coordinate 6,022,010 downwards.
TTATATAGATCAAAAGCAGAGGAAACATATAATAAACATCCTCTGATTTCCTTAAAGATATAGTTCAAAAGGCAAGATAATACCAGATTGCTAGCCCTGTTCCAAGCAGAAAAAAGTACCAAATCGGTGAGTAGAGGTTGTGTAGTATCGCCATTAACAAAGCCAAGTTTGTTCTTGACTGAGAGAAAAATCTCAATTGCTCTTGTCCATGAAATATAGTTGTCCCCGGTGAGTACTTCAGAGACTAAAGATGCGTCTGTGCTTTCACTAGGATAAAGATAATAAGGACTTGAAAATCCTTTGTAAGTGATAGAGTTGTCATGATATATTGGGAAAGAGATGAAGATTGTAAGAAGGGGAGTGCGGAAGACTTATTAGTTCACATCCATGTAAAGTAAGATAAATCAAGAAGCCATTAAAGAGCTTTAGGAATAGCAGTGAGGAAGAAGACGAGTATGAAGAATAAAAGATAAATCGAGAGAGAATTGAGAGGTTTTCTTATTAGATGTCAATTGTACATTATGTATGTTTATATAGCTACTAGTATATAGTGATCTAGTCTATTTTACAACTATTACAGCTAATCAATCCTAACTAACTTGTAACAAACTTGTTTCCTCTTTATTGCATTTCAAGCCCTGTAGTTGCTTCATAGTTAGTTTATTTAACTCTTTCTTTTCTAATTCAGCAACTGTACTCCAATAATTATTTTTATAATTTTTCAAAATTATCTAGTTCAAGTATATTTCTTTATCATCGTTGGACGTCTTTTACTGTATAAAAAGTAATGCGTTGTTGGAGTATACAATTTGTCTTATATTGCACTTTTTAAATTTTTTTTGAAGTAAATATTAATTTGGCCCAACTGCTGGAGATGGTCCACCTTGAAAATGATGCGCGGTTGGTGAGCAATTTGATCTTTTTTTCCTTTTTTTGTGGACAATGAGCAATGTCTTATCCATTTATTTAATTGTGTTGCAGTAAATATCCATTTGTCCATACCCCTTGAGAAGTGATGCACGGTTGGAATGAATATTTTGTTTATTTTATTTTTTTTACAATGAGCAATTTGTCTTATACTGCATTTTTTTTAATGTATTGCAGTAAATATCTATATGGCCATAAGCCTTGAGAAGTGATGCACTATTGGAGTGAGCAATTTGTTTTTTTTTTCTTTGGACAATGAGTAATTTGTCTTATACTACATTTTTTTAATTGTTTTGCAGTAAATATTCATTTGGCCCAACTATTAAATATGGTCAAGGTACTACCTTTTCCTTAAATGTAAATTAATTTTGTGTATATGATGCCTCCTCATTTGTGATAGATTTATATTAGGACGAGACATCATTTTTAGTGATTTAGAAGTCATTATAGTCGATTTTCTTGAGAAATGCTACACTTTCCTATTTTGAGTCTGGATTTAGTAAAATAATATTTTTAGAGCATATTGGGTTTAATTATTTATTTAGTGTGAAGCTTTAAAGATAATTATAGAGATTAATTAGATTCCAAGTCAAAGACTACAAGATATGGAAAGAGATAAGCATGATAATTGGAGATAAGGAAACAAAAGCTAAAAATATGGAAAAGGAAAAGCTGCCTTAATCCTGAATTTCTGCACCTACGACCACAAATCAGCTTATATCTCAAAAACGGTGTGGAATTTAGAGAAACGGTCAAGAGCAAAGTTGAAGAGCTTTCCGAGACAATCAATTTGGTATATTCATACGCGTCAAACGGATGTATATTGAAGCTGTTAGAGCCAAAAGAAGATCGGACCGGATTTCATGTTTTTAGGGTTACGAATTTGAGTTGGGCTTGGAGTCCACTTCTTACTTCTCCTTCAAGAAAACGAATTAGGTCTTCCTAAACACATATAAATACACCCTTAAACCATTGTAAACATGTCCTTGCTCAGTTTCAAGCTTAGGATTAGTCTTTACTTGTATTTTCTCACTTTTAAATAATAGCTTAGCCTTTAATTTATTGTTCATCCTTAGAATCAAGCTATTCATCCAAGAAGCAAGCTGACCTATAGAGGAAGACAAGAAGAAGAAGTTGGAGAGTGACAAACTCCTCTTCTACATCTCACCTTCTATATATTTAGGGTAATTAGCTATAGATCAATGCTCAACCATATTTCTAAGCTTTTATTCTGTAAGTTTTACTTTTAATTGTTGGGTTATTATTTTGTCTACATTCATAAATACTATTTGTTTATTCTAATTGATTGAGCTTGGCGTATATTGTTATTATGTGTTTTGACTTATTGTTACATCCTTAGATTTGGTCAATCTTAGGATTATTCTTAGTTATTGACAACACCACATAATCGTCTAGTTTTGATCCTTTGCCTAACTAGATAGCCATAAAGGTTTGATTTAATCACCATTCATTACCCAAGACCTTGGTAGTGGAGAGGTTGCTCCTAAGCCTAGAAAAGGCTGGGTAGAATTTAGAATCCTGGTTAATATATAATGCTTAATCTGTGACAAGTTAGAATAACAAGTTAGTAAAATAGACCCATAATATTAATCCTAATTTATTTAACTTACATTCATATTTATTTATCTGCATTCATATTTGTTTATTTCATATCAGATTATTATTTATCTTTTTATATGTTTAGCTAAACATCTAAATTCATCTACGCTTGTTAAATATAAGTAGATCTAACGGATTAAATCCCTGTGAACGAACTTAACTTATCATTAAAACTTGCAAACGATCTGTGATACTTGCAGTGAGTTCCGTGGTTCTCAAGGGTGTGTGCTCTTTATTATTATATGTATTTATCTATTTATTTATCACACCTTTGCGCCCACCAAGTTTTTGGCGCCGTTGCCGGGGATTTATCTTTAAGTTAAATCTATTTTGTGTTTATTTAGTGTAGAAGTTTTTATTTGTTTTCAGTTTTACGCTTTCCTTTTGTTTTAGTCTTTCTCAGGATTTTAGATGGATAATCAACGATTAGAGCTAGGTTTTCCTAGTAAATTTTGAGTTCAACGCATTGGGATTCGCATCCCAACTATCCAAGCCGTTAGATTCAAGCATGATCCTGATTTAATTAATCAATTCGCGAGCTATGGTAAATTTAATGGTGATACAAATCAAGATCCGGTCAGATCTATTCAGAAATTCATGCAATTATGTGATGCCTACATTAATGAAGGTGTTACGTAAGAACAGATGTATTATTTAATGTTTCAATTTTTCTTGACCGGGAAAGCAAGCGATTGGTTAGATGATCAACCTCCCGAGCTAATAACCAATTGGGACAAGCTTCAAGAAAGATTCCTTGATAAATTTTATCCTACAAGTATGCGAGTGAAGGAACTATTGGAGCCTATAAATTTCTTACAAGAAGCCGGAGAGAATGTTGGCGAAGCATGGACGAGATTTCAAAAGATGTTGGCAAGATGTCCACTACATGGATACACGTCACAATTACAATTATCCATGTTCTATAATGGACTCGATAGAGAGTCAAGGCTGAGAGCAGATAATATGGGTCGTGGTAATTTTGTCTCTATGGATCCAAAAGAAGCAAAAAGTGGTATGGAAACAATCATTGAGAACAACATGAGTTGGCCACAAGAACAAACCCCTACCACTAACGAAGAAGAAGGAGGATTTCAAGCTTGCAAGAACAAATACAACAACTCGCTATAACTGTTAAGGAAAGCATCCACAAGCCTATGAAAACCAAGCTAATCATCCACCGAGCTGCCATGTGCATAATGTTAGTCAAGCTCAATCACGTCCTCAAGAAGAAATCACTGAGTTAAAAGAGACTATTAGTCAATTCATCAACATCACGAAGGATAATATGAGTAGACTTGAATCAAAGATCGATGCATCAGTAGTGCAGAGCCTGCAACAACAAAATCAAGATCTAAAACAGCATAATCAACTTTTAGAGAAGAATGTAATGCGGCTCACTACAATCATAGAACAAATGCAAAGTCAACTCCTACGATTGACCCAAGATACAACATCTAACATGAAGAAGATCCAATACGTTGACGACAAGGTGAAGACTATTAGTCTTCAAGCTGAAAAGATGAAGGAAACGTACCATCTCCGTTAAAAAGGGATGTCCTTCCAAACACGTCAAACGTAGCTAGGATGAACTTAGATGAGATAATTGTTGAAGATTGGGTCGAAGAAGTTGAACAAGGTGAGATAAAGAAGCCAAGAGTGGTTGAGGAACCAAGAATTAAAGAGAGAAGTAGAGCAAGACAGCCCCCCATACATTGCCACTATCCCACTTATCCAAAGGAGCAACAACAGAAGTGTATAGAGGCGTTAAAACAAGTGAAAATTAACGTGCCTTTACTCGAAGCTATGGAAGGAAGGAGAAACTACGATCAATTCTTTATGGAGGCACTCTCCAATAAGAAAAGATTCACAAGAGCCAAATCTGTAGCAATCAATGAAGGGGTATCAGCACGAGTTCAAAGAAGATTACCACCAAAGCATAAAGATCCTGGAGAGTTTAACCTCCCAATCAGAATAGGTGGGATATATTATGGAAAAGCCATGTGTGATTTAGGGGCAAGTGTGAATATCATGCCCAAAAGTGTATTCAAGAAGATTGGTATTAGTGAAGCGAATCGACATCCGTAATCTTACAACTTGCGGATCAATCTACAGTTAAGCTGTGGGGAGTAATAGAGGATGTACTCGTTCAAGTAGGTAACCTTGTTATTCCAACAGGCTTTATCATTCTTGACTATAAAGCAGATAAGAACGTCCCATTCATTCTTGGGCGTCCATTCCTAGCCACCAGCGATACTATAGTGAATGTGAATGAAGGAACCGTGACTCTCCGTATTGAAGATAACTCTGAAACGTTCTATGTTTCGGGGAAGAAGAAAAAGAAGAATGAGTCAAAAGAACTATATCCAATCAGAGTTGTAACCAAGAAGCCAGAACATGTAAGCTCCCAAGAAACCATGGAGAAAAAGATTGAATTTGGGGTAGGAGACGAGGTGGCATGGAAACCTCCCAATCCCAAACACAACAGTTCTTGGAAGGGGCCATACATTATCACGCAAATCATCTCAGAAGGAGTGGTCGAAATAAAGGCTATCGAAGGTTGCAAGCTCGAGTTGGTAAGTGTTAATCATCTCACTCACTACTGGGGAGGCTATAAAAAGAAATAACCGAGGTAACTCGTCTAACTTTGAAAGACGTTAAACAAAAGTGCCCTTTGGGAGACATCCCATAGTAGTTTTTTGTTATGTTTGTATGTTTTTAGTTGTCGTTTTTAGTTGATATTGCATATTTGAGAAAGGTATTAGTGTTTTTGGATGTTAGGTATTGGAGAAATCGAGTTAGGGACGCGAGCAAAAATTTTCGGAGCGGAAGAAAGACCTGCGCGGACTACCCCCGCGGTGTACCCCTATACTGCGGCTATGGTCCGCACGGTAAAAACCCGTACCACGGGTGGAGCCGCGGGTCTTATCCAGAACCGAGAAAAAATACCCACGCGGACTACCCCCCTGCACCGTGCCCTGGTCCGCAGGTCAAAAACGCGTGTCACGGGGTAGGTCCACGGGTATTTTGACGAAGAAGGCGCGGGGTACCCATGCGGTATACCCATGGTCCGCACCATGGTCCGCGAGCCAAAAACGCGTGCCACAGGTCGTACCACGTGTATTATCCAGAAGGTCAAAATTTTCGAGCATCAGATGCTGCGGTGTACCCCGCGGTACACCCATGGTCCGCAGGGATGGTCCGCGCCGCGCTGCTGGAGAGAGAAAGTTACGGGATTCAAGGTTATAAAGAGGTATAATGCTCATTAATCCGAATTTCATAAACCTTAAGCCTCTTTCTCTTCTCCAAAACTCTCCTAACTCCATTAAAGCTCATAAAAACCTTCACCAAACATCAAAACACTACCAAATCATCATGAATTCACATCCAAATCCTTCCCTACATTATTACAAAGAAGATTCAAGCACCCAAATCATATCAAAACACCTAGAAACCAAGAATCAAAACCATGAATTTCAAAATCTTTTCCCAAAATTTCTTAAACCCACATCATTAAAGCTTGATTTCATCATACCCACATAGAAAATTATCATCCTAACCCAGATAAAGCTTTTTCCACCTATGATTAAGTTACAAATTTCAAGAGTGTTCAAAGCTTTGAGTTGGGGGTCAAAAGAGATGATGAAGAGAATAGAGATATTATCAAGTGTTAAGGGATATGAAGAATCAAAGCAAGGTATTGGGTAAGCTCTAGAAGATTTCAATTGAGATGGGTACTAGTTTGGGAATAAATTACAAGGTAAATCGGATCAAGAGAATAGAGGAAAGCTAGCTGTGGTGAATTCAAAGAACAAAAAGGTTTAAACTTTCATAAGGAAGACACCACAACCTCTACAATCGATAGTCCTTTAACCCAAGATGAACAAGAGCTTCTGGGACGCTAGTAGCTATGTTTAAAACATATTCCTGGATGAACACTGTCACATGAGAGAGGATTCGAGAGAAAAGTCGGAAGAAGATTAACAAGAGAATTCTAGAGTGTGATTGATTGGGATGGAGCATAAGAGGATGTAAGGGAAAGCGAATTTGGTGATACATGAAGTTTTCATACATGGAAAGTACTGCACCCTATTCAGGGTATTGATCAGGCGAGGTAAATAGCCTCGAAGAGTATGTTTTCTTTCATCCTTACCATTTCTATATGTGCAATATCTGTAAAATTTTAATTTTCTTTTATTTTATTTTTGAGTCTTTTCGAGTCGTGGGGACACGACTCATTTTTGAGTTGGGGGTGTGGGGATTCGTTGTCTCTCATCTCCATTTTTCTGTGTTTTATTGTTTTTTAGGTAAAATTAAAATTTTTATGAGAAGGTTTAGATGTATGTAGAGTGTGTTTAATAGCTTACAAGCATAAGCTCAGTGGATTAATGATAGAAAGTAATATGTTTATGAGCTATGTTATTTGTATGCTTTGAGTTTTTACAGGAAAACACACATTGATAGTAAAGAAAAGATTAGTTGGCAATGCGATAGAAAGTATGTTCGATCTCAGGGAACCTTAAGAAGTGTGTAGGCCGTGAGATCCAAGCTAGTTGATAAACCCATTTGATGAAAGTGCTAAAGGTAAGAGAATAACGAAATTACATAGTGTAGAAAGTGATTAAGGCGGTTCTTTCATATTTGAAGCCTTTGAAGCCTTTTTATACCTTATCACGATGTTATTTTTTAGTTTATGATATATCCTTCTCAGCCCCTTCTAGCCTTTCTAAAGCTTTTTATTGAAACACATTATAAGCCATATCCCTTTAGATTATAGGACTTTTCCATATGACCCGCACTCGAATCGCGATACATAGACAGTTGTTTTAGAGCTTGAGTTTGGGGTGGTGGGTCCACCATTATGGGAATTGTTATTGGGATGGGATTTTGAGCTTATTAATTGTGCTCTGTTATTATATTGATGATGATTCACAGGATTATATTGTAACCCTTTGCCGGGGTAATAGTGAATGAAAAAGAAGCTACGAGCTAAAATTGCCAACAAGGGCATAAAAAGAAAAGAAAAATATATATATGAAAAAGAAATAGCGTGATATCTCAACATTAAAAGAGAGTCATAGCTGTAACGATTTGAAAAGAAAATATATATATTCGGTCCGGCAAAGTGGAATTTTATGTGAACATCTTATGCTTTAAATTGGGTTATTGGGGATGCTACTTTGTGCATCAAAGAAATCATTGGGTTGAGTGAGAAACGTTTTATGAGAGTAACTCAAGCTATAGGGCGATTCGTTGATGGCTAGTGAGGAGAGAGCCAAAAGCTCACTCTAAATTATCCAAATATACTTATCATACCGTCCCTAAGCCTACATTACAACCTTAAAGACCTTTTGATTCGTTGCTATGTAATCGAGAAGTGATTGAGCCAATAGAGAGTAGTTAAATGGATCTTTGGACTCTAGTGAAGTTCAATGAACAATCTATAGCCTCCTTGGTGAACTGAGTAAAGTTCCTCTCGTTCTTACATTGCGAAGCTAATCTAATCTTGAATTCAAGCCGTGTTGATTGTGGATATGAGAAGTGTACAGGTATGTAGTTTGTAAATATTATTACATGAAATTTTCTGAGAAGTTGTTTTAAGTCTATTCTCCATATTCTGCTATCTTCTTCCCTCTGTGCTTAATTGACCTAGGTGTGTATTTAGAGACTTCCCTTTGTTTTTATCTTTATTGTATCGGGACGATACAACTTTGAGTTGTGGGTCTTGATGTCTCCTCATTTGTGATAGATTTATATTAGGATGAGACATCATTTTTAGTGACTTAGAAGTCATTATAGTCGATTTTCTTGAGAAATGCTACACTTTCCTATTTTGAGTCTTGATTTAGTAAAATAATATTTTTAGAGCATATTGGGTTTAATTATTTATTTAGTGTGAAGCTTTAAAGATAATTATGGAGATTAATTAGATTCCAAGTCAAAGACTACAAGATATGGAAAGAGATAAGCATGGTAATTGGAGATAAGGAAACAAAAGCTAAAAATATGGAAAAGGAAAAGCTGCCTTAATCCTGAATTTCTGCACCTACGACCACAGATCAGCTTATATCTCAAAAACGGTATGGAATTTGGAGAAACGGTCAAGAGCAAAGTTGAAGAGCTTTCCGAGACGATCAATTTGGTATATTCATACGCGTCAAACGGATGAATATTGAAGTTGTTAGAGCCAAAAGAAGATCGGACCTGATTTCATGTTTTTAGGGTTACGAATTTGAGTTGGGCTTGGAGTCCACTACTTACTTCTCCTTCAAGAAAACGAATTAGGTCTTCCTAAACACCTATAAATACACCCTTAAACCATTGTAAACATGTTCTTGCTCAGTTTCAAGCTTAGGATTAGTCCTTACTTGTATTTTCTCACTTTTAAATAATAGCTTAGCCTTTAATTTATTATTCATCCTTAGAATCAAGCTATTCATCCAAGAAGCAAGCTGACCTATAGAGGAAGACAAGAAGAAGAAGTTGGAGAGTGACAAACTCCTCTTCTACATCTCACCTTCTCTATATTTAGGGTAATTAGCTATAGGTCTATGCTCAACCATATTTCTAAGCTTTTATTCTGTAAGTTTTACTTTTAATTGTTGGGTTATTATTTTGTCTACATTCATAAATACTATTTGTTTATTCTAATTGATTGAGCTTGGCGTATATTGTTATTATGTGTTTTGACTTATTGTTACATCCTTAGATTTGGTCAATCTTAGGATTATTCTTAGTTATTGACAACACCACATAATCGTCTAGTTTTGATCCTTTGCCTAACTAGATAGCCATAAAGGTTTGATTTAATCACCATTCATTACCCAAGACCTTGGTAGTGGAGAGGTTGCTCCTAAGCCTAGAAAAGGCTGGGTAGAATTTAGAATCCTGGTTAACATATAATGCTTAATCTGTGACAAGTTAGAATAACAAGTTAGTAAAATAGACCCATAATATTAATCCTAATTTATTTAACTTACATTCATATTTATTTATCTGCATTCTTATTTGTTTATTTCATATCAGATTATTATTTATCTTTTTATATTTTTATCTAAACATCTAAATTCATCTACGCTTGTTAAATATAAGTAGATCTAACGGATTAAATCCCTTCGAACGAACTTAACTTATCATTAAAAAATTGCAAACGATCTGTGATACTTGCAGTGAGTTCCGTGGTTCGCAAGGGTGTGTGCTCTTTATTATTATCTGTATTTATCTATTTATTTATCACACATTTGCCCCCACCAAGTTTTTGGCGCCGCTGCCGGGGATTTATCTTTAAGTTAAATCTATTTTGTGTTTATTTAGTGTAGAAGTTTTTATTTGTTTTCATCTTTACACTTTCTTTTTGTTTTAGTCTTTCTCAGGATTTTAGATGGATAATCAACGGTTAGAGCTAGGTTTTCCTAGTAAATCGTAGAAAAAATTATAGAAAATAAACAATAAAACGGATTCAAAAAAAAAGTTAAGAATTGTGATGATTACCTAGTTGTTGAGCGTAAATTTCCATATATTCTTAGATTAGAAATTTAGATTGTTGCTTTAGTTTCGAAAACTATATGAAATTCGAGGAAAATTGAAAAAATTTAAGCTAGTATGTATTTTAGGTGTGAAGGTGTGTGTTTGTAGAAGAGAGAGATGAACACATTTGTGTTTTTAAAAAATAGTTATGAGCTTAATAATGTATTAATTAAGTATTATAGTATTTATATGGGGTATTTTTGATAATAAATTGTATTAGAACCCTAATCCTAGAACAAGGATCTTCATGTATCCCTATAGTTAGAATTAAATAAGTGGAGGCCTAAACTAAGTAGTATCATACTTTGGGCCTAATAATGGAACAATCCCATTTTTTACCTTTACTTAGATTCCTTGCAAGCCAAGTGGATGATGGTGGAGAATAGTCCATGAGCGGCAGCGGGTTTTTTGTGCAGGGAGAGCACCTTGGTGCAGACAACTTGGTGCGAAGGTGAAAGGCAGCGGCAAGAGGTGGTGGCTTGATGCGAAGGTGAAACCTAAGTATGAGAGAGGCAGTGGCTTGGTTCCAATACAAGAGAAAATGTAGATGAGATAGACAGAGAAGGCTTAGAGATAAGAGAATAGGCTTGAAAAAATTTGCTATTAGGGTTTTTATATTTGATGCCATGTTTTCAAGATAGTATAAGCAAGGGCTTTTGGTCATTTTACCTCATCTAATTGGGTTTTAAACCTTGGATGGACCTTTTATTATAAACCTATATACTTCTTATGCCTTAAAAAATAAAGACACTTAACTTATTGACGTGATCTATTTACAATACTTTTCATAATATCTACTAAACCACTAAGGGCCCGTTTGGAAGTGCTTATTTTGGAGTAAAAAAGCGTTTTTAGAATAAAATTCAAAATTTTAAAAAATTATTAAAAATAATTTTAAAATCTAAAATTATTGAAAGTGCTTTTTTCAAGAAGTACATATTTGGTGCTTCTCAAAAAAATGTTTTTCAAGATAAAAAAAACTTTTAAAATGCTAAAAGCATTTTTAAGTGCTTCTCAAAAAAAGCACTTCCAAACGGGCACTAAATTAGACTTAGGAATAGTAATTCAATAAAGCTACAAATTTTTCTCAAACAATAATTTAGCAACATCCATAAATATTATAGCAAAACATAAATCCACAAAAAATAGATAAAACTTTCTGTAAATTTAAAATGTAAGCAAACTCATGTCTCAAAATCTTCTGCTGCTATCTAACAAATAACACATAAAACGAAATGTCTAATAAGAAGGAACATAGAGAAGAGAGTAAACAACAAATTTCTGCAAAAAGACAATTTTCGTTACTCCATTTAACGCTTCTTTGAAACACCAACAGTCTTTCCCCTACGTCCAGTTGTCTTGGTGTGCTGTCCACGCACACGTAAGCCCCAGTAATGACGAAGACCACGATGGTTCCTATAATTAAACCATTATAAGTACAAACAATTGAGGATTTTTATTTTTTTTAAGGTTAAGTTTTTAAAAGGTTACCTGATCTTCTTGAGACGCTCAAGATCATCCCTGAGCTTCATGTCCAAACCATTAGAAACAACCTGGAAGTACTTTCCATCCTTGTAATCTTTTTGTCTGTTAAGGAACCAATCTGGGATCTTGAATTGTCTTGGGTTAGCAACAATTGTCATCAAGTTATCAATCTCAGCAGCACTTAACTCACCAGCTCTGTAAACATTAATAATATAAATAAAAAATATCAGTAAATTAAAAACAAATGTTGTACTATCTCATAACTGGTTTTTCAATATATTTAATTAAACAATATATGTATCCTAAATTTGAATTTCCATTACAAACAATCCATAACAACTAAGCTACACATCAATACAGATCAGGTGTTTTTATAAATAATCAAAAGAAACATGGGAAATACCATTAAAATTCCAAAAGTTTATTAAAATTAAACGATGTTTTATACGGATCAAAATAGATCACAGCTGAATTAATAATTGTCCTAAAAAAACCTTAATAAGACATTGACGTTATAGTAAACAGCTACACATACACAAATATATACATTTTCACGAATCTCAGAACCTATTTATTACACACAAATACATACAATCTCACAAATATCGGAACCTATTTATACACATGTCTTAAGAATCACACTGAGATAATGAATTAAATTAAAAAAAAAAGGTAATGGAAAAAGAAAGAACCTTTTGTTCATGTCAACATCGGCCTTCTTGCAGACGATATTGGCGAAACGACGACCAATACCCTTGATGGAAGTCATAGCAAACATCACCTTCTGCTTTCCATCAACGTTAGTGTTATGGATACGCAAAATGTGCTGAAATTCCTCGTTTGCTACCAAAGACTGCACATAAAATACGAAAATGATGAAGAATTAAAAACAGAATTGAATCAACGAGACGATTAGATCGGCGAGGGGATGAAGGAATAAAACTCACCATGATTGTGTTTCTTTTTTGTTTTGTTTTTTTGTTAAATCTCACTCTGCTTGTGCAGCTCTTGCTATGGCAGAAAGTGAGGTAGAGGGGGCTAGGGTTTGCTGGCTTCACAGACTTAAGAAGGATTGAAGTGGGCTCAAGCCCAAGCCCACAGTCGATTTATTTTGATATTAATTTGGCCCAACTTGTATTTTTTTTTTTTTTGGGCGCATTCTATAATGTTATAACAATAGTAATGTAAAACGAAAAAAAAAATATGATCATATCTATAATTTTAAATACTATTAAACTACCTATTATTTTGAATCATATATCTATTTTTATATAATTACTTTTTTTTTTTTTTGACATTGATAAAGAAAAGCCTAACTATTTATATCATGGGAAAATGACCTAAAAAACCAAACTAATATTATTTTTATCCCAATAACCTCAATAACAAAATTTCTGCCCAATAAAATCATCAATTAAATTATTTTATACATTATTTGACTAAACTATCCCTACTTATTTTCTATATTACAAACTATTTGATATATATACCAATTTTTTTCTTCTTCTCGTTCAAAGCCCCAAATCAGCACCACCATAATATATATCTCACTCCAAACCCCCAAATCGAAAAGCTCCGATCATCAAATCAGATGGAAATAAAACCAGAAATCGATTCAACCGGCGAAAGTAACGGCGTCAACACTCCGTCATGGAGCTTCGACACGAATTGGACTATCACTAACGGATCTCTCCAATCTTCCGTAACCTTAGAAACATCTGATGATACTATCATCAATGAAGAAGAAAACATCGAAAAAGAGATGTTTTGTGGAAGCAGTGCTCGTGTATATGAGATACATTATTCACCTTCCTTAAATGCCCCTGATGAATATCTCTGTACAATTCGATGTAATCCTGCTATAAGAGATGGAGAAACGCTTCAACCAGTTGCACCAGTGAAGATGATTGGGTAGATGTTAAAGCCCCTGAAAAAACTTATATTATCAAGCTCGATTCACTCACTTTTGCAAAGTGTTTCCTCTTTTTAATCTATTTTTCTCAATTCGATTATTTGTAATTTTATTTTTTAGTTTTTTTATATAACAGAATGGATTGTCGATGGATGAGAATTGTTTAGCACAAGCTACCGAATTGTTGGGTAAAATCGCGTCTCTTTTTTTGGCGGATTCATCTTCTATCAGTTCCATCATGGTATGCACTTAAAGATTTCAATACTTTTCAGCTTCGATAATTATAATCTAATAATATAATCGAAATTAGCTTTCATAGTTGATCTGTTGTGGTTTGTATACAGCCAGAAGAGGCAGAGAAGTATTGGTTTGCCAATTTTTTAATGTTATCTGACTCATGATTATGCTTTATTGGATGCAGTTTTCATAACTCAACATGGGTAAAGAGAAGTTTCATATCAACGTTGTGGTTATTGGACATATCAGACTCTGGAAAATCGACCACTACTGGTCACTTGATCTACAAGCTTGGAGGTATTGACAAGCGTGTGATTGAAAGGTTCGAGAAAGAAGCTGCTGAGATGAACAAAAGGTCATTCAAGTACACATGGGTTCTTGACAAGCTTAAGGCTGAACGTGAACGTGGTATCACCATTGATATTGCTTTGTGGATGTTTGAAACTGCAAAGTACTACTGCACTGTTATTGATGCTCTTGGACATCGTGATTTCATTAAGAACATGATTACTGGTATTTCTCAAGCTGATTTTGCTGTCCTTATCATTGATTCCACTACTGGTGGTTTTGAAGCTGGTATTTCCAAGGATGATCAGACTCGTGAGCATGCTTTACTTGCTTTCACCCTTGGTGTGAAACAGATGATTTGCTGTTGTAACAAGGTGAGAATGAGGGAATGTGATATGTTCTTTTTTCTTATTGTTTGTTAATTGTTGCTTATTGTGTGTGTTCTTGTGTAGATGGATGCTACTACTCCTAAGTACTCAAAGGCTAGGTATGAAGAAATTGTGAAGGAAGTTTCTTCTTACTTGAAGAAAGTTGGATACAACCCAGACAAAATCCCATTCGTACCCATCTCTGGAAATGCCACATTGTTAATGACTGTGAACTGAGAAAAGTTTATTTAGTTGATGGGATTTATATGCGTCATGCGATTTTATACGTTAGTTGATGGGATATAGTTGTATTGGTGGGGTTTTATTTAGTTGATGGGATTTATATGGGATTATATACGTTAGTTGATGGGATATAGTTTGTATTGGTGGGATTTTTTTTTTTGTCAAAATATTGGTGGAATTCAATACAACTTTGATGGGATTTATATGCGTCATGGGATTTTATACGTTAGTTGATGAGATATAGTTGTATTGGTGGGATTTTTTTTGTCAAAATATTGGTGGAATTCAATACAACTAGTGATGGGATTTATATGCTTAATGACGGGATTCGTCGGTGACGGGAATCGTCGGTGACGGGAATCGTCCTTGACGGGAATCGTCCTTGACGGGAATCGTCCGTGACGGGAATCGTCCTTGACGGGAATCGTCCGTGACGGGAATCGTCCGTGACGGGAATCGTCCTTGACGGGAATCGTCCTTGACGGGAATCGTCCTTGACGGGAATCGTCCGTGACGGGAATCGTCCGTGACGGGAATCGTCCGTGACGGGAATCGTCCGTGACGGGAATCGTCCGTGACGGGAATCGTCCGTGACGGGAATCGTCCGTGACGGGAATCGTCCGTGACGGGAATCGTCCTTGACGGGAATCGTCCTTGACGGGAATCGTCCGTGACGGGAATAGTTCGTATGGTGTAAGGGTAAACATGTAATCTTATAATAGTAAGTTAATGGATGATTCTTTGGGGCAAGTATAATATTATTTTGATTTTTTTGGTCATTGACCCTTATATAATTACTAAAATATATTATTTTGCTCTCTCATGTATTAAAAATAAAAAAATATATATATTATTTCCTATCATATGATTTTCCTAATTAAACAATATACTTTAAACTAAATACTAAGAGGAACATGTTTATAAATGGATAAATAGATGGTGTCGATATTTTTATCATGATTACTAATTATATTAACAAGACACATATATTAAATTAAGGTAAAATGCTCAATAAATCCTTGTAGTCTTATCTACTATACCGTAAAAGGCATTATCCACTATTCTGATAAGGCACTGTCTTTTTTTACCTTCCTAAAATATCTTTTGTTCGCTCCCAAAACTAAAAATCTGAGTTTTAGGAATTTTTCCATAACTCAAAATTTGAGTTCTGTGAAGTTTCTCATAACTCAAACTGCTCTTTTTATAAACAAAAAAGGAATGAATAAAATATATGGTGCCTTTTATAAGCAAAAAAATAATGGTTGTGGTGAAGAATAATTCTAATTTGAGAGTTTCTTGGGCATTAATCTTTAAATTAATTAGATAGTTATTGTAATTAGTTTATCTTTTAACTAGTTGGATTAACTCATCTTGTTAGAGTTTGTATAAGTTTTGAATCCCCTTCCTGAATATGTGTAAACTAATTCTGATTTACCCGAGGGTATAAATGGAGAGGCGTGCATATGTCTCATGGAATTAGTCGTGGTGCGTGCAAACTTGTTCGGATGATACATGACCTCTCTCGCTTTTATGTAATTTGTTTGCAAAAAAATGAATGAATGAAAACGAGTTTTGGTCATGTATTTATAGACGTAGAAGCACCTGTTTAAACTAGACCAGTAGCATTTCAGAAATGGGAGATGGCGTTTGAGGAAGAAGTGATGTTTCAGAAAGATCAGAATGTTAGAACCATTCAAATCAAATTTAAATCAAAACAACTTACATAGTACCCTGCCGACCATTATAGGGTTCTCACGGTTGTGTCCATTTTTTGCCCTGGACAACTCCTGGATTCATGAGTAATTTTTCAGAAAATCAGGCTTTCAAAATTTTCTTAGGAGCGCCCCCCACTCCTTTACTCATATAGGTGGTCTCTTGTCAAGAGTATCCTGTAATACCCTATCTTTTAATTTAAGATACAAGAACCATTAAAAGCTTTGATTAACCTCAACTTTGTACAGAAAGCATTGTATTTAGGTTCTAGGAATGGTTTTGGGAGAAATCCCCACAATGCTAGCGCCGAGTTGTTTTTTGCATAATCGGTTTTCCCTTTGAATATAGATCATGGGATCTCCAATATGCTAAGTAGGGTTTCCATTATGGAAACTCATTTTAATAGGCTTTAGACCCATTCCTATAGATAAGTTACGCACTTACTCTTTTGGTAATCCTTTAGTCAACGGATCTGCAATGTTATCCTTTGACCTCACATAGTTAATTGTGATAACCCCATTTGAAAGCAGTTGTCCTACGGTATTGTGTCTACGACGTATATGTATAGACTTACCATTATACATTTCATTTGAAGCTCTACCGATGGCATCCTGACTATCACAGTATATACAGATAGCTGGCACTGGTTTTGGCCAATTAGGAAAATCTTCTAGGAAATTACGAAGCCATTCGGCTTCCTCAGCAGCTTTATCCATTCCATTGTGGATCTAGCTATACACGTTTGTTTAGAAGATTTCCACGAGACTGCTGCTCCTCCTAACATAAAGACAAATCTACTCGTGGATTTTGAGTCGGAGGAATCAGATATCCAGTTAGCATCGCTATATCCTTCTAATACAGTTGGTTCTCCAGTGTAGTGCAATCCTTCGTTCAGAGTGTATCTCAAGTACCTTAGAACTATTACTATTGCAATCCAGTGATCTCTACCTAGATTCATTGTAATTTACTTAACTTACTAACTGCATGTGCAATATCAGGCCTTGTGCATTTCATTAAGTACATTAGACTTCCAATTATACGAGAATACTATAACTGATTGATTGTATCACCATTATTCTTTGCCAAGTGTAGATTTACATCAACTGGAGTCTTGCGATATTAGTATTGCCTATACTAAACTTATTTAGTATTTTTCCAATGTAATGGGATTGATTTAATACTAACCCCTCAGATGTTCTCATTATAATAATACCTAATATAACATCACCAATGCCCAAGTCCTTCATGTCTAACTTACTTGAGAGCATCTTCTTTGTAGAAGTGATTATGTCATTATTACTCCCAATAATTAACATATTGTCTACATATAAACAAACAATGACATATCCTTTATCAATGCTTTTTACATATACACATTTGTCACACTCATTTATTTTAAAGCCATTACCAATCATGACTTTATCAATTTTTTCATGCAATTGTTTGGGTGCTTGCTTTAATCCATATAAGGATTTGATCAGCCTATACACCTTCCTTTATTTTCCCAGAACTTTATATCCTTCGGGTTGTTCCATATAGATTTCCTCTTTAAGTTCCCCGTTGAGAAAAGCAGTTTTAACATTCATTCGATGAAGTATAAGCTTATAGATTGATGCTATTGCAATAAGCATTCTTATAGATAAAATTCTGGATACTGGTGAAAAGGTATCATAATAGTCAATCCCTTCTTTTTTACTATAACATTTTACTACCAGTCTTGCCTTATACTTTTCGATAGATCCATCAGTTTTCAATTTTCTTTTGAAAATCCATTTACTTCCCAGTGGTTTACCTCCAGGGGAAGATCTACTAACTCCCACGTATGGTCATGCATGATTATCTATCTCACTTTTAACTGCTTCTTTCCAATAAGGAGCTTCTGGAGTAGACATAGCTTCTTTAAAAGTTTGGTTTCATCTTCCAATAAAAAGGTAAGGAAGTCAGGACCAAAATAAGTAGAGGTTCTCATTCTCTTACTTCTTCTCGGTTCATCGTTATCTTGTAACGATTCTTGATCCTTCTCTTGATGACCATCTTCTATGTCATCATGAGTACTTTTTAAAGAACTTTGTTCTTGTGTAATTTTGCAAGGGAAGATTGTTTCAAAGAAATATGCATTTCTTGATTCAATTACCGTGTTAACACTGATGTCAACATTGTTTGATCGATACACAAGAAACCGATAGGCTGCACTATTGTGAGCATATCCAATGAATACACAGTCTATCGTTTTTTGTCCTATCTTGACCACTTTTTGTGCTGGAACAACAACCTTTGCTAAGCATCCCCACACTTTTAAGTATTTGAATGAAGGTGGGTTTCCTTTCCAAAGTTCGTAGGGGGTCTTATCTAGTTTCTTGTGGGGTACTTTATTTAAGATATGAGTTGCACTAAGCAAAGCTTCTCCCCACAAGTTCTGCGGTGCTCCTGATTTTATCAAAAGAGTATTCATCATTTCTTTTAAAGTACGCTTTTTGCGTTCTGCAACACCGTTTGGTAAGAAATACTTCATTACCTTTATAGACGATTGCACAAGATATTGTTATATCTACTTGCTTCATAGTAAGGATGGGGCCTTAGAAGCATTTAAGCAATATAAAACTGAGGTTGAGAATCAACTAAGTAAAAAGATCAAGAATTTGAGAACGGATAGGGGAGGAGAATATGTTTCTCCTTTTGAAGAATTTTGTGTTGAACATGAGATAATCCATCAAACAACAGCCCCTTGCACGAACTTTAAGTCACATATGTCACTGTGAATTAACTCTAAAGGTTCTGACGACCTTTCAACATTTTCAAACGAGTTTCTTGTCAACTTGGACACCACTCATATCTCACATTTTTCTTGAGATTTAAGGTTAACATTTGGTAACAAACCATCGTTTACAAGTTTAGTTAATGAACCAAAATTAACATGTCCTAATCTATCGTGTCATATATTAGGAGAATCCTACAAGTAAACGGAAGAAGAATTCTTATTCATCACATCATTTGTTACATTTATAGGATGTACGACGGTCATTACATTTAGCTTAAAAAGACCGTCACATAGGTACCCCTTGCCTACATACATCCCATTTTTTGAAAGTACAAATTTATCAGCTACAAATACAAGCTTAAATCCGGCCCTACTAAGTAAGAAACCGGAAACTAGATTCTTACGAATATTTGGTACATGCAGCACATTGTTCAAGGTTAAATCCTTTCCAGAGGTCATCTTCAGCCCAACTTTCCCCACTCCTTGAAATTTTGAGGTTGACGAATCTCCCATGTAAAGCATTTCTTCATTTGGGGATGTCTTGTAAGTCTGGAACATTTTTTCTCCGAACACACATGCCTTGTTGCTCCGGTGTCAACCAACCATTGTTTGGGGTTTCCAACGAGTTTCACCTCAAAAATCATTGCAACGAGATTCATCTCTTCAATACCATCATAAAGCTCTGTCATATTTACTTGACTAATGTTACCTTTCTTCTGGTTACCTTGTGCCTTCTTGTTTCGACAATCTTTTGCGCGATGACCATGCTTTCCACAGTTGTGACAATTTCCGTCAAACTTAGCCTTCTTCTTGTTTCCACTAGATTGTCCTTTCCTTTTCCGTTTGTTGTTGTGGTTAGATCTCGGTTGTTCCACAACATTAACCTTGGCTTCAAACGAACGAAAGCTAATTCCTTTCTCGGCTAGTCGGTTGTCTTCTTCGATCCTCAACCGAACGGTCAGATCTTCAAGACTGATTT
Organism: Nemophila menziesii; assembly: GCA_029959085.1. Lineage (NCBI taxonomy): Eukaryota > Viridiplantae > Streptophyta > Magnoliopsida > Boraginales > Hydrophyllaceae > Nemophila > Nemophila menziesii. The sequence continues at coordinate 6,001,956 of JARWIR010000017.1, read as the reverse complement.
GCTTGCGCTTGTGCTTTAGATAGTTCTTGAAGTCTTTGTACGTTGGTGGTAATTGTTCAACCAATGCAGCAACTTGAAAGGTCCCACCAATCTCATTCCTTCAACATCTAACTCCTGTAGTATTAATTGAAACTGCTGCACCGCGACATCAGAGATTTCGAGTCTACCATTTTAAACTCCAAAAACTTACCAACCACAAACTTTTTGGTACCGGGGTCTTCAGTTTTGTATTTTTTCTTTAGGGAATCCTAGATAGTTTAGCTTATTTCATAGTGCAATACACATTATACAGAGAATTGTCTAGATAATATAGAATGTAGTTTCCGCACAAAAAGTCTGAATGGTTCCATGCTTCTACGACTTGAACAGTTTGAGCATCGGGATCATCTCCCATTTCTGGAGCATTTTATTTGAGAAACCTCGCAAGACTCAAAGTTTTCAAGTAGAACAACATTTTCTGTTTCCATGTTTGAAGTTTGCACCACCAAACTTCTCTTGTCTTTCAGCAGGACCCATAGGTGCTGTCATATGCACGCTGGGCCTTGAAGTACCACCAATTTCATTTTGATGTTGCATTGTTGCAGAAACATTTGCATTTTCTGGTTTTTTAGCCATTATGATTGTTTCAACAAAACAAACCTGCAGAAGAGATTTAATATCTAGTTTGATACAGTAGATGTATACAACACGAAATAGAAATCGTTTTAAGACTGAATATCCAGATTCTTGTCTTTCCCAAGAGTTTATCTCTTGTTAGACAGACTAAAGTCCCAAGTTTTTAAATCTTGTTGTAGAACTTAGAATTTGGATTACGCAGTTGAAAAAAAGAAACGAGAATCAAAATAATAGTAGCGATAATAAACCTTAAATTGTTATCTCCAGTGAGTTATTTTGATTCGGAAAGCAAAAAGGAGAAAGAACGAAAATTCAGAAAAGAAACTAAACAAAAAATTTGTTACTGATCGAGGCTAGGATTAGATCCTATGTCTATAAGGTTTATTAGCCACGCACTGGTGTCTTACGTTTTTGTTTGGCTTCAACCTCCAGGATACAACGATCAGCACTGCAAATATCAGACACTTGAAAATCTACAGAAACTTCAAACTTTCAATGGTGTTTATTCTCTCTCGCTTTTATATAATTTGTTTGCAAAAAACTAAATGAATGAAAACAAGTTTTGGCCATGTATTTATAGGTGTGGAAGCACCTGTTTAAACCAGACCAGCAACGTTTCAGAAATGAGAGATAGCGTTTGAGGAAGAAGTGCTGTTTCAGAAAGATCAGAACGTTAGAACCATTGAAATCAAATTTAAATCAAAACGACGTCGTATTGTTTTGTCCGAATGTTTTAATTAAACATTAAACGACAGAGTTTTAATATTTAATTAATCTTTAACGTATTAATTAAAACGGCTCCTCCAATGTGGGACTTTTACTCACATAAACAAGACTCTTCTGATTCCTTACATTTAACACTCAATTTCTCATTCACCTTTCATTTGTTTTACACAAGTGAATATATGAAATTCATTACCGAAGTAAGACTAACAACTTTCGTTTTTGTCCTGACTTATAACGAGGTTCGGGACCCACGTAAAAATTGAGCTAAAGTAAGCAATTTCACTTAGGTAAATACCCAAATGATAACATATTAAAGATATTTGGTCGATGTTAGTTGCGTGTTGGAGGGTTAGACCATACACGTTGCGGGAGAGGGAATTTTCTGAGCAACATGGAAACATGCAGCTCAAACATATACCGCGACATTTCAACGGTTTAGCCAAAAAATCGGCGCGTTCTGCTAAATGGAGGACCCTTTGGATGGAGAAGCTGACCCAGCTTGTGCCCCGGTTTTCAAGACTTAAAGATTGACTGACATCTGTGATTTATTGTGTGCTTTTGTAATAGTCCGGAAAAAAAAAACTTATAATATCGAAAAATACTGTAAGTATGTATGACAAATTTAGTTGAAATTAAATGATGAGATATCAAAAGCAAATATTTTTCGTTGACAGTTTCAATTAGGACGACTTTACCCTCAGTATTTTGCCGAAGTGGATAAAATGAAACTTTTTTTTTTGTTCCAAAGGATAAAATGAAACAGAAGTGTGGAATTTGTATAGACCAACCATCTTGAAATTTAGAGCAAAAAAGAAAAAAAGAAAAAGACCAACTTGAAGTTCAGTGTTGAAGCAAAGACCAAGGTAATATTTCGAACTGTTTCCATCTTTGTAATTGTTTGTAAGTCATGATTAATTGGGAAGGTATATAAAATCTGGTATAATATTATATAAACAATAATTTAATCACAATGTTTAATTAAATTTAATTGAATTGTGACTAATTTTGGTAGGGGTGAGTAGGAAGATTAGCCAGTAGAGATGGCTATGGCAGTAAAGATGTGGTCCTCAACTATTTACAATTCAACTACACAACTGAAGCAGGTTGATAGATCAGCATCTACATCCATGTGTTGTAATGCTACGTTACACTCTGCATCCGAGTTTGGACGACGACTTGTTTTAAATTGTGGTGCCGTTTCTGTAATTGAATGTTTACTGATGATACGATCATCATCATCATCCTTAGCTTGGGCTAAAGATGCTGATGATAATGAGTCAATTGGGTCTGCTATACAATCCTTATTTGATCCTAATGAGAAAACAAAGTCTGGTAAAGTTTTGCCCAAAGCTTACTTGCAATCAGCTAGAGATTTGGTGAAGACACTGCGCGAGTCACTAAAAGAGGACCCTAATGATATGGCTAAGTTTAGAAGGACTGCTGATGCTGCAAAAGGCTCCATTCGAGAGTATTTGAATGGTTGGAGAGGTCAAAAATCGGTGGTTAACGAGGTAACTAGATTCTTACTTATGAGATATGTATGGTACTTAGATAGATGGATCAACTAACTGTGTGAGTGATTGTGCAGGAATCATATGCCATGCTTGAGAAAGCAATCCGAGCTCTGGCTAGCTTTTACTCCAAGGCAGGTCCATCTGCTGTGCTTCCAGAGAAGATTAAATCCGAGATATTAGCTGATTTGGACGCAGCCCAAGATTTTTTGTAGAATGACCAAGAGTTTTGCTCTTTTTTTCTTAATCTGTTTGTACAATCCATACTACATTTTCTCGTGTTTTACTTTTTATTACTATCATTTTGCCAATCAGAATTTCTTTTTCTTTTGTCAAAAGCTTATATTAATTTTTTTTTGAGTAATGCTGGGTATCACCTAAAAAGTGATCACCCAAATATCACCTTTCTAGGTGGTCCAATTAAACTGTTTCTCTTTCTTAATTACTTTTTTTCTCTCTCTTATATGATATTTGGGTGATCACTTTTTGGGTGATACCCAGCATTACTTTTTTTTTTGTCAAATGAAATAACGTTACACTAATCTAGACTTTCCAGACAAAGATAGCCTACAGAGACCGATATAAAAAATAAACAACTGTCCTAAAAAAAACACATTGAAGTATCGACATTAGTACAATGGAGTTTTGCGAACATATCCTGTTAGCCTCACCTTGTTTTTATTCCCGTTTTAATATTCGACAAATCATCATTTAAACTAAAATTCATTTGGTATCACTTTTTAAGGTTTTCCAAAACCCCTCATTAGACTAGTTGTGTTTAAATCCTTTATCTTAAGCTTGAGATTCAAAAGAGCAGCGTCGCGGTACACCGGACGAAAGCTGCGGTACACCGCAGTACCACGGACCAAAGGCGCGGTCCACAGGATAGTCCGACCAGTAAGCTAAGAAAACGTGCGGTACACCGGACAAAGGCGCGGTACACCGGACGGAGGCACGGACCAGGGATACGGTGCATAGTATAGCCCGTAAGTCAGCAATGAAATTAAGACGAGGAGATTTGCGGTGCACCGGACCATACCCGCGGTACACCGCAAGAGAGGGTTTCTGCACTATTACTAGAGGACAAAGCTTATATCCGTTGGAGTAAAAATAGATCCGTTAGATAGAAGCCTTTTGACCGTTGGAAGATATTTTCAGCTATATATTGAAGCTCATTCAAGACACAACTCAAGCCTTCCATCTACCAATCTTAAGAGCAATTAATATTATCATTCAAGAAGGTTTCAAAGGAGCATTCAAGTCATATTCACTCTCAAGCTACTTAGTTTATATCCACTCATTTAGGAGTTTAGTTACAAAGCTTTTATAAGCACCCCTAAACACTTTTCCTTTCCTCTTAGTTCTTGTAATAGATTAAGAGAGTAGTGTGAGCATAGGTTTATGCTTGGTTCCTTGTGTTGGTGATAACACAAGTGTATTTCCTTCAAGGTTTTGAAGTGGTTGTAAAGGGTTTGTAATCTCACCCGGTTTAAGAGTTACGAAGATTAGTTGAGAATCTTGCAAATTCTAAGGAGGCTTCCTTAGGTAGTGGATGTAGGGAAACCGAACCACTATACATCGTTGTGTATCGTTTTCTATCCCTTCACTCTTTATATTTCCGCACTCTATATGCTTGATAAAATGCCTACATGAATAGTTTGATAATATTATCTTTTAGGATTATCTAGTTATTAACTATTTAGTTTGCTAAAACAATAGGATTCAAATTAGCTTTTAATTTTATTTACTTGAAATAAAATTAGCCGATTAATTTCCATTGTCCTATTCAACCCCCCTTCTAGGACGCATATAGTATATCAATTGGTATCAGAGCCTAGCTCTATTGTACTTAATCGTTTCTAGAGTTAATACGATATGGATTCTAATCAACCGGAAGGTTCATGTTCTACTAGACCTCCGATTTTTGTAGGAAAAGACTACTTTGGATGGAAAAAGAAAATGGAGATTCATGTCAAAGGAATTGATTACTTTTTGTGGCTTGCTATAAAAAAGGGTCCTTACATTCCTTATGTTAATGGTAGTAAAACGGAGGTGAAAGATGAAGATGATTACAATGATCAAGACATAGCTAAACTCACCAAAAACAACAAAGCTATGAACATACTCATAAATGGGTTAAGTGTCACGGAATATGCTAGAGTTAGTGAGTGCAATTCGGCTCATGAAATGTGGCAACTCTTGGAGCTATCATATCAAGGAACGGAAGATATCAAAGAAACTAAGATTGGTCTTTTTATCACCAAATATGAGCTATTTCGTATGGAGCCCGATGAAGCCTTAAATGCTATGCATCAAAGATTTTCTAACATTGTCAACACCTTGAAGACTCTTGGTCAAGAGTACACCAACAAAGAACAATGCCGAAAAATCTTATTTGCTCTTCCAAGGAAATACAAATCAAAGATCAACTCTATAAGAGACACTAAAGATCTTTCAAAAATGACGGTTCATGAACTTATTTGCAACCTCATGACGGAAGAGCTTGTGCTTGAAGAAGAAAAGATAAGAGATGATGAGGAGAAGAAGATTAAGAAATCCATTGCCTTCCATGCCTTGAGTACCAAGTTAAAAGAACGAAAAGAAAGGAAGGAAAGTGAAGAAGAAGAGAACTCACATGAAGAAGAAACTAGTGAAGATGAAGGAGTAGCTATGTTGGCAAGAGATATGAAAAAAATTCATGAGATACAAACGATTTGCCAAGAAAGAAAGTTCTTCCTCACCCTATAAGAAGAATGTTAGAGCTATCAAACAAGATGAACCCACTTGCTATCATTGCAAGAAAGTTGGTCACATCAAAACTTATTGCCCTCTTCTTCAAAAGGAGAAACCTAAGAGAGCAATGCATGCTAATATCACTTGGGATACTCAAAATTCGGATGAAGAAGAAAGTGATAATGAAAATGTTAATCTTGTTGCTTTTATGGGAGAACTTGAAAATGACGAAGATGCTTCGTCGGATGATGATACCAGTTCAACTCACTTTGCCTTTATGGCAAATCATGATGAGGTAACTCCTAAATCTAAACTTTCTTTATCTAATGATGATGCTAGTAAACAAGATATTCATGAGGCATTTGATTCTCTCTACAATGATTTTTTAAACTCTATTGAAACAAACAAAGTTTTAACAAAAGATTTAGAATTTGAGAAAAATAGAACTAAAGAGGTTTTGAAAGCTTTGGAAGATTGTCAAAATCTTTGTGATGAATGTATAGATGAAAATGAGAAACTTCATCTTATTGAGAAAAATCTTTTGGAAGAAAAATCTTTGTTGGAGAAAAAGATTGTTGATCAAAATGCTATTATTTTAAAATTTACAAGTGGGCAAGAAAACTTGGATTTTATTTTAGGTTCTCAAAAAATGGCTTTTGAAAAAAGTGGTGTTGGATATGATCCATTCACTAAACAAAAACCTTTGAAAAATGTTTTTGTAAAATCAAAAATTTTAAATGCAATTCCATCTTCTTCAAAATCTTCTATCACTTGCACCTATTGTGAAAAACTTGGTCATGATGCATCTCATTGCTATTATCGTAAATTATTGGACTTGGGATCTCTTGTGCCACTTTGGAAAAGGCCTATTTGGGCTATAAAAAGAAAATCCACTAACTCTCATGGACCCAAACCAAATTGGGTACCTAAAGCCTAAATTATTTTTGCGTGTAGGGATTGAGCATCAAGAAGCAAAATATATGGCTCCTTGATAGTGGATGCTCAAGACATATGACCGGGAACCCATCATTATTTACACGTTTATATAAAACAAAAGGTGATAGAGTTACTTTTGCCGACAATACTAAAAAACGCGTTTTGGGTAAAGGTAACATTGGTAATATGAATTCTTTACTTATCTCTAATGTTTTACTTGTTGAGGGTCTATCTTTTAACTTGCTTAGTATAAGTCAACTTTGTGATGTTGGATATAGTGTTAAATTTGAAGCATCTAGATGCATTGTTTTAAAAAATGATGAGTTAGATACTATGTTTATTGCAAAAAGATCGGATAATGTTTTTGTAGTTGATCTTGAGAGTATTATGTGTCAACGTATTAAATGCTTATCCGTGGTAAATGATAGTTGGCTTTGGCATAGACGTTTAGGACATGCTAGTATGGATTTGATTTCAAAATTGTCTAGAAAAAATCTTGTTGTTGGTTTGCCTATTTATAAGTTTGATAAAGATAAATTATGTGATGCATGTCAACTTGGTAAACAACATCGTTCATCTTTTAAATCCATAAATAAGGTCATCACCGTTAGGCCACTTCAATTATTGCATATGGATCTTTTGGTCCCGTTGATGTCACTAGTCTAGGAGGATCTAGATATGTCTTTGTTGTTGTTGATGATTACACTAGATATACATGGGTGATGTTCCTTGCTTTAAAAAGTCATGCCTTCAATGAATTTGCAAAACTTTGTAGAAAGGTGCAAAATGAGAAAGGCTACTCTATTACATGCATTCGTAGTGATAATGGTAGTGAATATGTGAACTCTCCTTTTGTGCATTTTTGTGATGAATTTGGGATTGAGCATAATTTTTCGGCTCCTAGAACTCCCCAACAAAATGGGGTAGTGGAAAGGAAAAACCGAACTCTACAAGAAATGGCTAGAACAATGCTAAAAGAACATAGCTTGCCTACATACTTTTAGGGTGAAGCCGTTCATACGGCTTGTTATGTGTTAAATAGAGTTCTAATTAGACCCCTTATAAGAAAACTCCTTATGAGCTTTGGAATGGTAGACCACCAACTATTGCTTATTTTCGTGTTTTTGGGTGCAAATGTTTTATCTTAAACACTAGGGACTATTTGGGAAAATTTGATGCTAAATCGGATGAAGGTATTTTTCTTGGTTATTCCACTAAGGGAAAAGCCTATCGCATTTTCAATAAACGTACTCGTACCATTGAAGAATCTATGCATGTTGACTTTGATGAGACTAACCCTTTTTGTATCAAGAAAGTAGTAGATGTGGATTTACATGAAGATACTCCACAAGATCAACCCTTAGAATATCCTACCCAAGAATTAAACTCTCATGATGAATCTCTTAAGGAAAATGGTCAACCCTCAAATGAAGCTAGTACGGATTTACCAAAGTGTTGGAAAAATATCAAAGATAACCCAAGTGAATTAATTCTTGGTGATCCAAAAGAAGGTGTTACCACTCGTTCTCGTATTATTGCTCTATGTGCTCATCAAGCATTCTTATCTCAAATTGAGCCCAAGAATATTAAAGAAGCCTTGCTAGATGATCACTGGATAAACGCTATGCATGAGGAATTAAATCAATTTTAGCGTAGTAAAGTTTGGACATTAATTGAGAAACCAATTGGCCCTACTATTATTGGTACAAAGTGGGTATTTCGCAACAAGCTAGATGACACCGGTATTATCACTAGAAATAAAGCAAGGTTAGTTGCTCAAGGATACAATCAAGAAGAAGGTATTGATTTCGATGAAACGTTTGCTCCGGTAGCTAGACTTGAATCTATTCGTATGCTACTTGCTTTTGCTTGTTATATGAATTTTAAACTTTACCAAATGGATGTCAAAAGTTCTTTTTTAAATGGTTTTATAGATGAGGAAGTCTTTGTTAAACAACCACCGGGTTTTGAGGATCCAAAATTTCCAAATCATGTTTTTAAACTTTCAAAAGCTTTATATGGTTTAAAACAAGCACCTCGTGCTTGGTATGAACGTTTAAGCAAATTTTTGTTAGATGATGGTTTAAAAGAGGAAATATTGACTCCACTTTATTTATAAAAAGGTCTTCAAAAGATATCCTTCTTGTTCAAATTTATGTGGATGATATAATATTTGGTGCTACTAATGAAAATCTTTGTGAGAATTTTTCTAAAAGCATGCATAGGGAATTTGAGATGAGCATGATGGGAGAATTGAATTACTTTCTTGGTCTTCAAATCAAGCAAATGAAGGATGGCATATTTGTAAATCAAGCCAAATACACAAAAGAATTGATCAAAAAAATTGGACTTGAAGATGCAAAGGAAATTGGAACTCCAATGAGCACATCCACAAAATTAGACAAAGATGAAAATGGTAAGGATGTTGATGAGAAAGCATATCGAGGTATGATTGGTAGCTTACTTTATTTAACCGCTTCTAGACCCGATATTATGTTCCCCGTGTGTCTTTGTGCTAGATTCCAATCCTCTCCTAAAGAATCCCATCTTAGTGCCGTTAAGCGTATCTTTAGGTATTTGAAAGGAACCCTAAGTCTAGGACTTTGGTACCCAAGATTTACCTCTTTTGAACTAATAGGTTATTCGGATGCCGATTATGCCGGTTGTAGACTTGATAGGAAGAGTACTAGTGGAAGTTGCCAATTCTTAGGTCAATCCCTTGTTTCTTGGTCTAGTAGAAAACAAAATAGTGTTGCTTTATCCACGGCCGAAGCCGAATATGTTGCGGCCGGAAATTGTGTGACTCAAATTCTTTGGATGAAACAAAAATTACTAGATTTTGGCCTAGAGTATGATTGTGTTCCCATTCGTTGTGATAACACTAGTGCTATCAACCTTACCAAAAATCCTATCCAACACTCTAGAACGAAACACATAGAAATCCGTCATCACTTTATCCGTGATCACACTCAAAAAGGGGATATTGTACTTGAATTTGTCACTTCGGAAAATCAACTAGCCGATATCTTTACTAAACCTCTACCCCAAGATCTTTTTGAGAAAATTCGTTGTGAGATTGGCATGCAAATTCTCTAACCATCTTTTCATGCCGTTATTGTTTAGTGCTTTTTGTGTATATTATCGTGTTGCTAATATTTTCTTGATGTGATAGGATCCTTGAAGCTTCTAATTGTTATCCATTTATTTCTTTAGCCTTTGTTTTTACTCAAAATGTATTTTGACCCCTTAAAAATTTTCAAAAATCGTATCATTGGTTCTTTTTGTTGTTGACAAAGGCGGAGAAATTTTAGTTAAACTTTTTCAAATGCATTTTGTGAGGGGGAGTTTTTGATCAAAACTCTATCTAAGGCATCTTCAAAAGTTTATGATTTGTCAAACATCAAAAAGGGGGAGATTGTTAGCCTCACCTTGTTTTTATTCCCGTTTTAATATTCGACAAATCATCATTTAAACTAAAATTCATTTGGTATCACTTTTTAAGGTTTTCCAAAACCCCTCATTAGACTAGTTGTGTTTAAATCCTTTATCTTAAGCTTGAGATTCAAAAGAGCAGCGTCGCGGTACACCGGACGAAAGCTGCGGTACACCGCAGTACCACGGACCAAAGGCGCGGTCCACAGGATAGTCCGACCAGTAAGCTAAGAAAACGTGCGGTACACCGGACAAAGGCGCGGTACACCGGACGGAGGCACGGACCAGGGATACGGTGCATAGTATAGCCCGTAAGTCAGCAATGAAATTAAGACGAGGAGATTTGCGGTGCACCAGACCATACCCGCGGTACACCGCAAGAGAGGGTTTCTGCACTATTACTAGAGGACAAAGCTTATATCCGTTGGAGTAAAAATAGATCTGTTAGATAGAAGCCTTTTGACCGTTGGAAGATATTTTCAGCTATATATTGAAGCTCATTCAAGACACAACTCAAGCCTTCCATCTACCAATCTTAAGAGCAATTAATATTATCATTCAAGAAGGTTTCAAAGGAGCATTCAAGTCATATTCACTCTCAAGCTACTTAGTTTATATCCACTCATTTAGGAGTTTAGTTACAAAGCTTTTATAAGCACCCCTAAACACTTTTCCTTTCCTCTTAGTTCTTGTAATAGATTAAGAGAGTAGTGTGAGCATAGGTTTATGCTTGGTTCCTTGTGTTGGTGATAACACAAGTGTATTTCCTTCAAGGTTTTGAAGTGGTTGTAAAGGGTTTGTAATCTCACCCGGTTTAAGAGTTACGAAGATTAGTTGAGAATCTTGCAAATCCTAAGGAGGCTTCCTTAGGTAGTGGATGTAGGGAAACCGAACCACTATACATCGTTGTGTATCGTTTTCTATCCCTTCACTCTTTATATTTCTGCACTCTATATGCTTGATAAAAGGCCTACATGAATAGTTTGATAATATTGTCTTTTAGGATTATCTAGTTATTAACTATTTAGTTTGCTAAAACAATAGGATTCAAATTAGCTTTTAATTTTATTTACTTGAAATAAAATTAGCCGATTAATTTCCATTGTCCTATTCAACCCCCCTTCTAGGACGCATATAGTATATCATATCCGCCATTCCATTGAATTCTCTATTCGCCACTCCATTAAATTCCCTTAGAATGTGTATGACTTTTCAATTTGGGAAACGACCTATCCACCTTTAGGCTTCATTAGCCATCAGGTAGATTCTCCAGTTGATCCCTTTGCTAGAGTTTATTCCTTGAACCAATTCAAGGTTGTCAGAGTAAAACGTGCTACTCTGAAGGTTAAGATCTGCAGCAGGTCTCATCGCGAGTAAAATTGCCCAAGCTTCGCCTTCTATTACTCGTTTACTTTACCTCTCTTAGCAATCCTTTGTTTAACCTCACCTTCTTTGTTTACGGCAATTGCTACCATACTAGTAGGTTCCTAACTTTTTGTGAATGAAGAATCACATAACCATGTTATATCAGTATCATCCGTAAGCATAGCATTACCACTATTAATACCGTTTGAGCTTTCATTTTCTCCACTCCCACTAAATTTATCCTTTTCGTCAAATCCCCCAAAAAGGTTATTAATGATCGCTTTAGTCCTATTATTAATTTCCCATATACTTCATTTTTCTTTTTCAGAAAAACCTTTCATCCTAGTTTTCCATATGTTCCAAAGAGTAACGAAAATCGTTGTTGTGACTTTCTTTATTTCCCACCCATTTTTACTATATCTTTCGATCATTTATATAATCCATTCAACTATTGTACCATTAAAACCCTCGTCGATTTTACATTGGAGCTGGGACTCTGCCCACACTCCTCTGCTCAGCGGACATTTTAATAAAATATGTTCGACATTTTCAGTTTCTGCTTCGCACCACTCGCATATATCTGACTCTATGCATTTCTTTTTTTTGAGATTGGCTTTTGTAGGTAACGCATTATTACATATTTTCCAAATAAAGTTCCGAATTCTCAAAGGTGTGTTAGATTTCCAAATTATGTTATTGGTGGGTCCTGGTGTGTTATTAAATTAAGTACGAAAATAAAGGAACCACAATTACCGCAAGTGTACGGTTGCCCAAGTAATATTCGATAAATCGAGTTTCGTTCTCAGAGACGGATTAGGTTCAACCCAAATATTAATCAGATAGTAGAAACAATTTCTTGACAGAAAAGTAAAATATGATTTTTGTTTTGGTTTTTTAATAACTAAAGATGCAGATAAATAAAGACTAAAATTAAATAACTAGAAAAGAAATAATGCAAGTAAAAGACGACTTCAGATATGAGAGATACTTGAGTCTCGCAAAGAATCCTCCTAAATAATATAATATATGCTATGTTTATGGGTAGAATTGGTATTAGTATATTAGTCGGGAATCTAATATCTCCTAGACCCCTGTCGGGTGGAACTAGCAGCTATCCTAAAGTACTATAAACCCCTGTATGGGCGAATATGCCTCTTCGGATGATATGACTTGACCTCTTTGGCTATGTAATTAGTTAAGCCTGTCGGTCAATAACGGACATTACACGGGTATTACCTAGATCTGTATTCAAACCCCCTCTATCGGATGATCACTTCGCCACTAAAGTGAACAGCCCAAATACTAAAACCTATTTCTAGTTGTACGGAAAAGAAATAGTGATTAAGAACAAAGAAATATCCAATATCTAAGACTCAATTCAAATTAAATCATACAATCCCAAATTCAAAACAGAATTTAAATTAATTAGGGTTCATCCCTTTATTGTGATTCTCAAGTATATAAAAGTTTAGCTCATAGCAATATTAAAGACTGAAACTAAATAGAAAGACATCATATTCAATTACAAAAAAGAAATATATAACCTAAGGTTTGGATGAATTTTTGTTGGAAGAATAGAATTCCTCCAGCTCTAGCTTTTCCTCTGCCTTCTTGCTCTTGAAGTCTTTGACTCTCTCTCTCTCTCTCTCTCTCTCTCTCTCTCTCTCTCTCTCTCTCTCTCTCTCTCTCTCTCTCTCTCTCTCTCTCTAAGGATGTTGTAAATTGAATGAATTGTGAGAGGTGGTTCTGACTCTCTCTTTAAAGATGTATATATTGAAGAATAATTGAGAGGTGGTTCTGACTCTCTCTCTCTCTCTCTCTCTCTCTCTCTCTCTCTCTCTAAAGATGTATATATTGAAGAATAATTGAGAGGTACTGAATTATGAGGTCTAAGGGGTGTATTTATAGGTGTTAGCAAGCCCTAGGTCGACTTACTTGGAGTGGAAGACAAGGCATAACTCTTAAATTCGTATCCCTAAAATCTAGGAAAGGTAAGATTCTGCTGCTTATTTGTTTTGGTCATATCTCCTTCAATACTTATCCGTTTGAGGCGTTCCAATATTCGAAACCGCTTTTCTCAGAAAGAGCTTTCCATTGGTGCAGACCACTCGCCCAAATTTATATCCAATATTATGTTATGGACTTGTCTTTGAAACGTGTCTGGAATTCAGATTCATAAGGTAGCTTTATCTTTTCCTTCTTTGCATATATCCTTCCTTAATCTTCTTATTTCCATGTAAATCTTCTTTCCTTTACTTCTTTGACTTGACTTGGTCTCTAATTAATTACCATATATCTTTTAAAGTTTCACAATAATAAATAATTAAACCGCATATGCTTTAAAAATAATAAATCAATAATTCAAGAAATAGAAATAGGAAAGTGTACTCTAAAAATAGAAACTCGAGTAAAAGTACTTCCTAACACACTAAAATACCCTAAGACTTTAATTCTCACTTCTCCTACTTGGATTGGTCTTTCATGAAATTCAAGAACCTATTAACTTTGCACTAAAAACAATCAAATTTATGCACAAAAGCTCTAAAAATGCAAATAATCAATTTCCAAGGGAAGAAAGTGTAATATGATCAAATAAGCATAAAAGTCTATCAAATAAGTAATTTATTCACCTAAAAGGATGTCTCCAAAGGGCTAATAATTAGAACAAATAGGGAGACATCAGTTATATAATGATTTATCCAACTTTTCACCTTCTTTCGACGTCTGACTCTCTCTTTCGGCTTCTCTTTGTACTAATCTATGGTAGCCCGACTTTGTTGTGTATTTACCGTCTTTTGTCTCGGGCCAAATGATGATATCCTCCTAGTCTAATTGGATGAATGGGATTTTCCTAATCTCAGCAATATCCCTGCTTGTACAGAACCTACTAAGCGTATCAAAGTTCCAGTTGGTCATGGTTTGGCTAAAACCCTTCGCAACTTTATTAATATCGCATTGTTGTGGTCGTTCAATCTTATACCCTTTACTGATCCAACGATCATCCCAAATGTTAATCTTGGTGCCGTTTCCCACTTGCCATATGCACTCATCCTTCAAGAATTCCAGGCCTTTAAAAATGCCCCCAACTCTATGAGTGCTTATTTTTTTAGTTTCGCGTTACATATGTCTCAATTTGGGTAATAGATACCTTTAAGAATTTTAGCCACCAATGAATATGGATAATGCATTATTCTCCAGGCCTGGCTACCAAGCAATTTCACTCCGGCTTTAAGCCGACTTAGACTTTCAAAGCCAGATTCATCTTCTGGAAATCTCAAAATCCGATACCACCAATTGTTTAGATTTAGCGATCTTTTTCCATGCTGCCCAATGAATTCTTTTCTGGTTACCTGAATTCAACCAAAAATTCGCTACAAGGCTATTCAATATTTACATAAAGAAACAGGAAATTCAAAGATGGACATGTCATAATTTGGTATAACCTGCATGATTGCTTTAACTAAAATTTCTTTCCCACCATCTGATAATAATTTCGCAACCCAGCTGGCCGATCTACTAACCAGTTTGTCCCTGATGTATATCAAATTTTCAACCTTTGATCTCTTTAGGGTTAATGGTATGCCCAAATTTTCCCCACCGAGTCCGTGATTTGTATATTAAGTCTCTGCGAGATATCCAACGCACTTTCTTCCGAGAAGCCTTTACTAAACATAATAGCTGATTTGTTAAAATTGATTTTTTGTCCTGATGCTCTACAATACTTTACTAGAACTCTTTCAAATGCTTCAATTTATTTATCCGTTATTTCCAAGAAAAATAAAGCATCGTCCGCAAATAACAAGTGCGTGAGTCTCGGAGTTGCTCTCGCCAGCGAGATCCCCTTAATATTTCCTTCCCGGCATTCGTTTTTAATAAGTCCAATAAGTCCTTCTGTAAGCATGAAGAACATCAGTGGGAGAGCGGACCCTCTTTCCTAATACCTTGCTCATGATTAAATTTTTGAAGTCTCTCCCCGTTTACCTTAATTTGATAAGATACAGTTGATATGCAATTGTACATCAATTCTCTCCATTTTTCTAAGAAACCCAATTTCTTAAGAATATCCATAAGAAAATCTCAGTTGACTTGATCATAAGCCTTTTCCATATCGATTTTCAACTGCCCCGTAATGTTTCCTAGGCTTTCTTTTAGACTTACGAAAAAAAGCCATCTCTTGCGCAATCAGAATGTTGTTTTGAATACGCATGCCTTTAATGAAAGCAAATTGGGTTGGAGAAATAATACTGTTCATGAGTGGCTGCAATCTTTTAGCCATGATCTTTGCAATTATTTTTAACTAAAATTGATGCAATATATCGGTCTATAGTCGCGAATAGACTCCTGAGTAACCCCTTTTGGGATTAACGTAATAAGGGTATCGTTAAGTTTCCAAAGCGGTGTATTATACTTAAAGAAATCGGTAACCATGTTAAAAACATCTTGTTTAATAATATCCCAAAATTCCTGGTAACATTTTCCAAGTAAACCATCTGGACCCGGCGCTTTAGACCCAAACATCAAGAAAACCGCATTTTTAACTTCTTCCATATCTGGTATTCTTATAAGAAAATCATTAGTGGATTCATCAATCTTATGTGGTGTGTGAATTGTAACTTCCTCAATAGAGATTGTTTATTCCCCTTTAAAAATATTTTAATAATCTTGGATATTGGTGTGGCCTAAGCTGTGATAAAAAGATGTATAAAATAAGTGCAAATAAACACCCTATGCTAACACAGTACTGCAAGTATTACAGGACGTATGCAAGTTTTAATGATAAGAAGATTCATTCCTCATGGACTGACGAAAGTTAGAGAGAACTTATGCAAATTATCAAGTGCAGATATTAAAGATAGAAAAGATAATACGCAAATAGAAAGAAAAGATAGACAAATATTTATTTGGTTTTTAAATAATAAAACTAAACTAATAAACTAAAGACAGAAAGTAAATAAAAGAAAAGAAAAGAAGATAGTATGAAAGTTAGCTTGAGTAAATAGCATGCAATCCCCACTAGTTTTGCCGTTCTAAACATGTAAGGGTGAATTATGTAGTATTTCAATAATCGGTTCCAATTCGCTATCGGAGTTTAAAATAGGATTTACCTGTGTCAATAAGGCTTCCTAAGCAAACTTTTCCTGTAATTGGTAAATAGTCACAAGAACTAAACCATAGTGATTATCTAGCTAGGTTGGGTTGTCAAATCAGACATTGTACTAGACGTTATGTGCTAAACATGCAATTAAAAACCGTTGTCAATGGTGACCTAATTACTAGATGGTAATTCTATATGGCCGCGGTTCCATAAGAACACAAAATATAAATCCAAACACATAAACAGAGAATAAAAACTATAATTCAATTTAAAACATTAAGTTCCCAAATTAGATAGATGTCAATCAAAACTAGGGTTCATACATATATGCTAAAACTCAAACTAATAATAATTAATTCATACAGAGAAGAGAAGAGAAAAGAATTACAAAATAAGAGGTTGAAGAAGACATATGGTGTTCTGCTCCTTCCAGACTTCTTCTCTTGTGTTACAGCTTCCTCTTGGCCTTAAGGTCTGGCCAAGGATGATTTAAGAGTGTTAAGAGGCTGTATTTATAGTGTATAGGTTGACCTAATTCGTTTCTTGGAAGAAAGGCCAAGTAATAGACTCCAAGCCCAACTCAAATTCGTAAGGAAATAAAGATAAACACTGCTGGACCATTTTGGGCATATCTTCTTCGTTATTGGTCGGTTTGAGCTCCATAATATACCAAAAGAATCGTCACAGAATTATCTATGTCCCTATAAAAGGAATCTTCCAAAATCGGCTTCCTTGTAGGAGTAATTACCACTTCTTTAGGCGTGTGCTGCAGAATCTCAGATTTAGGCAGCTTTTCATTTTCCTAATTGAACTATGTTTCCTTCTATCTCCAATTACCATGCATATCTCTTTCCATATCTTGTAGTCTTTGACTTGGACTCTAATTAATCTCCATAATTATCTTTAAAGCTTCACACTAAATAAACAATTAAACCCAATATGCTCTAAAAATATTATGTTACTAAATCAAGACCCAAAATAGGAAAGTGCACTAAACTAAGCTCAATTCAACCTATAAACTAATAAATAAGCCTAAAATGATGTCTCAGAATTATATTATATTATCACAAATGAGGAGACATCAAGACCCCCAACTCAAAGTTATATCGTCCCGATACAATAAAGGTAAAGAACAATAGGGTAGTCATATAAACAAGAAGAAGAAGTATGAGGAGAATAAGAACAGAACACAATGAATGATCCTAGAGCAAAATATCTAAAAAGTCTCATGTATTAATGCTCAAGAAATAATGCACAAATATGCTTAATATACATGTAATCAACAATCCATAAATTCAAGTCCATATTAATTTCGCAATGCCAGAAGGAGAGGATGATAACTTAGTTCATGTTAATGGCTATAGGTTGTACATAGGTCCTAAATAGCATCCAATGGTCCACTTACCTACTACCTAATAGCTCAATTGTTTCTTCACCAAGCAGTTAGAAATCCTAAGGTCTTGGGTTATAATTTGGCTTAGGGACGGTATGATATATTTGGATAATGAAAAGTGAGCTTTTGGCTCTCTCCTCACTAGCCATCAACGAATCGCCCTAGAGCTTGAGTTTTCACTCGAAGATGTTCTCACTCAACCCATTTTATTGATGCTTTTGATTTGCATCCCCAATAATCCCAATTAAAACCCTTGATGATATAAAAATCCCTCTTTGCCGGTCCGAATATATATTTTCTTTTCATATCAATTTTTTCTTTTGTATAGCTATGATTCTCTTCTTGATGTTCGAGATATCATGCTATTTTTTCATATTGATGTCTCCCGATTTGTTCTAATTATTAGCCCCTTGGAGACATCCTTTTAGGTGAATAAATGACTTATTTGATAGACTTTTAGGATTATTTGATCATATTGCACTTTCTCCCCTTGGAAATTAACTATTTGCAGAATCTGAGCTTTTGTGCGTAAATTTGACTATTTTTAATGCAAAGTTAATTGGTTCTTGAATTTCATGAAAGACCAATCCAAGGAGAAGAAGTGAGAATAAAGTCTTAGTGTATTTTAGAGTGTTAAGAAGTGATTTTTAGTCGAGTTTCTATTTTTAGAGTGCACTTTCCTATTTCGATTTCTTGATTTATTGATTTATTCTTTTTAAGCATATGCGGTTTAATTATTTATTTAATGTGAAGCTTTAAAAGATAAATGGTAATTACTTAGAGAACAAGTCAAGATAAAGATGAAAGGAAAGAAGATTTACATGGAAATAAGAAGATTTAGGAAAGATTTATTCAAAGGAGGAAAAGATAAAGCTGCCTTGTAAATCTGAAATTCCAGCCACGTTTTAGAGATTAAATCATAATTAAAGATTGGCTTGGGTTCTGGACGAGTGGTCTGCACCAATAGAAAGAGCTTTCCAAGACAAGTGGTTTCATATATTGGAAATTCTCAAACTGATAGTTATTGAAAAAGATATGACCAAATCAAATCAGCAGCAAATCTTACCTTTCCTAGAATTTAGAGCTACGAATTTGAGAGTCTTTGACTTGTCTTCCACTCCAAGAAAAATTCGACCTAGGTTCCTCCAACACCTATAAATACACCCCTTAACCTCTTACTTTCACACACTTCAGAGAATTACACAAGAGGCTTAAGGTTTTCAAGTCAGAGCAAGAAGGCAGGAGGAGCTAGTGCTGGAGGAGTCCTGTTCTTCCATCATCAGTCATCTTAACCTTTAGGTTCTTTATTTTCTTTCTGTAATTCGAAACTATGAGTTCATTTAATTTAATTTTAGTTTTCCATTCCGTTATGAACTAATTTCTTTAGTACTTGAGAATCGCTATATGGGTTGAACTTAATTCTGTTTAATTTATGTTTGCTGAATTTGGGATTTAATAGTTTAAATTAGACTAGGTATTTTGTGTTGACTATTATTTTGTTTTAACTACTAATTTTGAAGTCATGAATCAAACTTAGCTCATAGTAATTAGGCTATTCCATATAGTGGCGTATGGATCACCTTGACGGGGGGTTTAATTACAGACTTAGATAATAGACGCATAGTATCCGTTATTGACCTTGACAGGCTTAACTAACCATGCAGCCAATGAGGTAAATTATTATTCATCTGAAAGTAGCTTATATTCATCCTGACGGGGTTTGTAATACCGTAGGATAGCTCTTAGGTCCACCCTGACGGGGGCTAGGAGATATTAGAGTCCCGACTAGCATATTAATACCAGTTTAGCCCTTAAACAGAAGCATGAATTAGATAGGTTAGGTGAAACCCTTGCGAGGATCAAGTACTCTTTCTCATCTGAAGTTTCAAGTCTCTTTTATTTGCTTTCTTTTAATTTCGTAATTTATTTTCTTGCATCTTTTTATAAAGACAAAACAAAACAAAAATCTTTATTTTCTTTTCTATTAAGCAATTATTCTTACTTTTCGATTAATACCTGAGTTGTGCCTAATCCGTCCCTGCGAACGAACTCGATTTATCGAATATTACTTGGACAACCGTACACTTGCGGTGATTGTGGTTCCTTTACTTTCGCATTAATTTAATAACACACAAGGACCCACCAAGTTTTTGGCGTCGCTGCCGGGGACGGTAGCGTGTGACCCCGGTGTTAATCTTTTAGTAGTTTAATTGTTAGTTTAGTTTTAGTTTTATTTTTCAGTTTTACGCTTTGGGTTGTCTTTCTTTCTCAGGTTTACAGTTTTGGTTTATGCGTGAAGATATCGTGATTCTTGCAAATCCCGAAAGCCTAGTTCGTGAAGCAAACAAAAGAAAGAGAGACGCTAAAGCAAAAGAGTTAGAGGAGAAATTAGCAAAAGAAACAATGGCTGAAGACCAAGTTGAAGATCAACAACTCAACCCTGTTGTTCCTGCGGCTCCCCAAGCTCAAAACAATGATCCGTGGTTCATCAATGGCCCTGAAGAAGTTCCGTTTCGAGCTCTTGCCCTCGGAATTGGCCCTGCAGATATTAATGTCGTGAGATACAGACCCGATCCTGGTATGTTATCTCAGTTTCAAAGTTACGACAATTACCGAGGAGCACCTAGCGAAGATCCGATCCGTGCTGTACAGAAGTTCATGCAAATTTGCGATTCTTATATTACGCAAGGAGTAACTAAAGAGCAAATGTATTTTGCTAATTTTAGATACTTCGTTATTGATGGAGCAAGTGAGTGGCATGATTCTCAAGAACCCGGAACAATTACAACATGGGACGCATTACAAACGCGTTCTTCGATAGATACTACCCAACGAATATGAGATTAGATGCACAAGTTGAACTAACCTCATTCAAACAAGATCAAGACGAGACTTTGGGTAGAAGTTGGAAGAGATTTCAGATTTGCTTACGAAGAGTCCCTGATCATGGCCTCACAGAAGTTCAACAAATGAAGATATTTTACCGAGGACTTGATGGCTCTTCAAGAAAGGATCTAGACTTGCTTTGTGGTGGTGGATTCCTACAGGTACAACCAGTTCATGCGAATATCATTTTGAATAGAACTGTAACAAATGAACTTGGTTGGAACACTGTAAGAACACCTGTTCGAGGTGGAAATACGGCGTCAATTGAAGAAAAAGTCACCGCCATGGAAAGCAAACTCGAGCAACAACTGAAACAACTTACTATAGCCGTTACAAAGAGTGTTGCAAGTAGAAGAGCAGATGTAAATGTTACACAAGAAGTTTATGGATGTTCTAATTGCGGTACAGAAGATCATGATTGGGAGACCTGTCAACACAATACAGAATCCGTAATGTTTGTGTCCAACCGAGGAAATTATAACTCAAATGGTCAAGGCTATCAACCGAATAGAAACCATCCGAGTTTCCAATATTCAAATCCAAATGGGACCGCTAATCCACAACATGCATATCAACCGCGTCCCCAAGGCAACAACTATCAGCCAAGACCTCAGAACAACTACCAAGGTGGACAAGCTTACGGAAATCAAAGACAACCTCCTCAAGAAGGTGCTTTAGATGTGCAGCAAACCTTGACAACACTAATCACCATTCAACAATCTACGGCCACAGCACTTAAATTGATGGAAACTCAGATAGCCCAGATTAATAAGCAATTAAATCAACGTCAACAAGGACAACTACCGAGTGATACTGAAGAACCTAAACCATATGAAGAATGTAACGCGATCTCCCTTAGAAGTGGTAAGAATCTTCCACCCCCATCGTTTCCCGTTATGAAAGAAAAAGAAACAACTGTGAAAGAGAAACTGGTAAAAGAGGCGGAAGAGAAAAAAGATGAACCTGAAATAATTGAAGTGGAGAAGACTCCGGAAAATCCAAAAAAGAAAGATGCTATAGAAGTCCGTCCTCCTCCACCATTCCCTTCAAGAGTTCAGAAGAAAGGAGATACTGCGGAATACCAGAGATTTATGACCATGGTGGGTAAGCTTAACATTAATATACCTTTCTTAGAAGCTATCAAAGGTGTACCGAAATACATGAAATTCTTGAAAAGAGCTATCACCAATAAGCGTCAGTATCTTGAGAATGAAATGGTGGGTTTGCTAGAAGAGTGTAGTGCCATCTGCCAAAGTAAGTTGCCACCCAAATTACTTGATCCTGGAAGTTTTACTATCCCGATTTCCATTGGTGCTAAGTGGCAAGGGAAAGCTCTGTGTGATTTGGGAGCAAGTATTAATCTCATGCCCAAATCCGTGTTTGAAAAGTTGAAGATAGGAAACGCAAAACCCACCTCTATGGTTTTGCAAATGGCTGACAGATCCCTCGTACATCCAGAGGGAAGACTAGAAGATGTCCTCGTCAAGGCTGATACGTTAATCTTCCCTGTTGATTTTGTATTACTTGATTACGACGCGGATAGGAATGTTCCCATTATTTTGGGAAGACCATTCCTAGCCACGGGGCGTACTTTGATTGATGTAGAGAACGGTGAAATGATTATGCGTATCCAAGACGAGGATGTGAAATTTAACGTGTTTAAGCCAATGAAGTTTCTGGATCCCAAGGAGGATTGCTTCCGGATTGACGTGATTGAACAAACAGACAAGGAACCAACTAAGGTAGTGGAAACCTCAGGAATGGAGGAAGAAAAGCTAAGAAAGAAACCACCAAATCCGTGGTTTCTCCGTACAGATCCTAAGGAAAATCCACACCTTGAACAGAAACCACCAAATCTGTGGTTCCTTGACAGTGTGAAGATAAAAGAGAAGGGGCGAGCTATGAAGGTTCCTAAAGAACCTAAGAAAGAGAGAAAGAAAAGGGGGTTCAGAGTAGGCGAAGAGGTTGCATTGAAGAAGCCTGATCCTCCTCCGAAAACGCGCGAAGCCAAGAGTTCTTGGCAAGGACCGTTCATGGTCACAAAGGTTATTTCAAATCAACTGGTGGTCATAAAAGCTAAGGGATGCAAATTCCGTGTAGCAAACGTTGATAACCTCACTCACTGCTGGGGAGGTTATGTGAAAAAATGATTCGAGAGGTAACCCGTCGAGCTTAACGACGTTAAACAAAAGCCATTTCAATGTATATTAGTTTATTTCTTTAAGTTTTTCAATTCCTAATGTATATTTCTAAGTTAGTGTCGAGTTTTAGTGTCTACTTTTAAAATAAATGAGAAGGGTAGTGTGTTAATGGTGCAGGAATTGAGTTTGGGGTGCTAGGAAATTCAAGGGAAAAATTCGGCGCGAGGTCCGGTATACAGCCTCAGAACCCCGGTATACCGCTAGAAGACGAGAAATTGAACAGTGGCAAAAACCCGTGCCACGGGTTACTAACGCGGGTTGTATGCCGAGACGAGAAAAGAATCGATGCGCGGTCCGGTATACCGGGCCATACCTCCGGTATACCGCTGGTTGAAAAACCCGTACCACGGGTTGGATATCACGGGTTTTTGGACGGAGAAGATATATTGAACAGTAGCAAAAACCCGTACCACGGGGTATATATCACGGGGTCTTGGCCGAGACGAAAAAAATGAGGAGCTGTTGGTCCGGTATACCGGAGGTTATGCCCGGTATACCGCCCAGAGGCGGTATGTGAAGAGTTTCTTACCTAATAAAACTCCTACCTTACCAAACTTAACCCTAAAATCTCCCACACGAATTTTCCAGCTCCCAACCCTATAAAAACACCTTGAAGCTTGACTAAACCTCCACAACAAACACAATAACATCACAAATTCTCTCCTCCATCCTCCATAAACACATCCTCTTCATCAAATTCATCACAAAACACCATTAAACACAATCAAGATCATCAAGCTTTCAAGAGTTCTTCCAAGATTCATCAAGAAACCACCTTCCTTCATCTAATCCAAGCAAGAAACTCAAGCTACACCAAGTTTTCTTAACTTTATTCTATCCTTTGTATAACTTGAGTTTGGGGTCAATTCAACCATGACAAACAGAACAGATGCTTTGGATTATAAGAGGAAGTGTTGTATCCTAGGGAAGAACAAGAATTTGCCTGGTTCTACACTTGAAAAGGCCATCAATCTTGATGAGCCTACTGAAGAAACACAAGAAGAAAAGGCACATGCACCACCACAACACAGGAAATTAACAGCAAGGATGAGGGTATCATCAAAGCCTACAGACAAGCTACAATTTCAAGTTCAAGGTTCTTCTTCTTCTCAAACTGATTCTGGTATTCCTCCATGGGCTCACAATTTGCAACAAGAATTCGAACTTTTACGATTAGACATCGGAGCACTTTGGAAGGAAATTACACAGATTAAGTCAACATTGGAAGAGGTAACTTTGTTCATGGATATTGATAATTATTCTCCCCCTTCGGCGGAGGACACGATGGATCTTCATGGCCAGGTACCCCGTTCTAATTCTTCTTCTTAATTGATGGTAGGCACTAGTTAGGTAGTTTTAGTTTAATTTTATTGCTTTATTGAGTCTTTTTCGAGTCGTGGGGACACGACTCACTTTTGAGTTTGGGGTGGGGTTCGTTGCCTCATCCCAATTTTTTGTGATTTACATGCTTTCAATAAAATTAATCTTAGGGTTGCGTTGACTGTAGAGAATTTTAAATGCCCCCATCAAGCATGCTTTTTGAAAATTAATGATAGAAAATAGTTGACTTTAGGAGTTAGTATGAAGCTGAACTTTAATTGCATGCAAGTATGAGATAATTGATAGGAAAAATTAATGAACAATGCAAAAGAAGTAAAATTGTGCTTAAGGATAATAGGTGGTTTGTAGAACGTGAGATCTAAATGAGTAGAGAACCCACTTAGGTATGAACTAGAGACAAGTTGTGTAAATAGGAAGATGATAGAGGCAGCTCTTTGTTAGCCTTTTGTATCCTTTTTGGCTGTCTATCCATGAATTAATTTTATCCTTCTTAGACAAATTTTTAGCCTTTAAGCCTTTCTTTTGTCGCCACATTATAAGCCAATTTCCCTTTAGATTGTTAGGCATGACCATATGACCCGCACTTGAATCACGATCCTGAGACTTCCTGTCTTGAGCTTGAGTTTGGGGTGGTGGGTCCACTATATGGGAATTTACATTGGGTTGGGAGTTTTTGAGCTTATCAATGATGCTTTGTGCTATACATGATGATGATTCACATGTTTATTGTATTGTAACCCTTTGCCGGGGTAATAGTGAAGGAAAAGAAGCTTCGAGCTCAAGTTATGAATAGGCATAACTGTGGCATGATATATCAACATCAAAAAGAGAGTCATGACTATATAAAAGAATGAATGAATGATTTGAAAAGAATACACATATTCGGTCCGGCAAAGTGGAAAATTTTAGGTGAATCATCCTTAGTTCTTATTGGGTTAATTTGGGGACGCTAATTAAGCGCGTTAATTGGGTTGAGTGAGAACGTAATTCGAGTGTAAACTCAAGCTCTTGGACAGATTTGTTGATGGTAAGTGAGGAGAGAGCCAAAAGCTCACTTCAAATTTACCAAAAATACATACCATACCGTCCTTCAGCCTATGCTAAAACCGTAAAGACCTCGTGATTCCTAGATGCACAGTGAGTTAATAGGGAATATTCTAAGTGGAACATTCAAAGCAAGTAAAGATCAAGGAACACCCTATAGCCACCATCTTGAGATAAGTAATTAAGCGTAACCTTCTAGCATTGTGAAATTAATTTTGGATTGATATTATTTTGTATTTGATTTTGCATGATAAGTGTATGTGTATATTAATTCCTAGGTTAGACTATATGAAATTTGTTTTAAGTTTTGCTTTGGGATTATTTTCTAGTTTCTACCTTCTGCGTTCACCCAAAAGATCCTTTGTTGTTATTTTACTTTGTCGGGACGACAAAGGTTTGAGTTTGGGGTCTTGATGTCTCCCGATTTGTTCTAATTATTAGCCCCTTGGAGACATCCTTTTAGGTGAATAAATGACTTATTTGATAGACTTTTAGGCTTATTTGATCATATTGCACTTTCTCCCCTTGGAAATTAACTATTTACAGAATCTGAGCTTTTGTGCGTAAATTTGACTATTTTTAATGCAAAGTTAATTGGTTCTTGAATTTCATGAAAGACCAATCCAAGGAGAAGAAGTGATAATAAAGTCTTAGTGTATTTTAGAGTGTTAGGAAGTGATTTTTAGTCGAGTTTCCATTTTTAGAGTGCACTTTCCTATTTCGATTTCTTGATTTATTGATTTATTCTTTTTAAG
The DNA here is from genome assembly GCA_029959085.1 of Nemophila menziesii. Taxonomy (NCBI): domain Eukaryota; kingdom Viridiplantae; phylum Streptophyta; class Magnoliopsida; order Boraginales; family Hydrophyllaceae; genus Nemophila; species Nemophila menziesii. The sequence goes on along the minus strand of JARWIR010000017.1, from coordinate 5,975,923 downwards.
CATATGCGGTTTAATTATTTATTTAATGTGAAGCTTTAAAAGATAAATGGTAATTACTTAGAGAATAAGTCAAGATAAAGATGAAAGGAAAGAAGATTTACATGGAAATAAGAAGATTTAGGAAAGATTTATTCAAAGGAGGAAAAGATAAAGCTGCCTTGTAAATCTGAAATTCCAGCCACGTTTTAGAGATTAAATCATAATTAAAGATTGGCTTGGGTTCTGGACGAGTGGTCTGCACCAATAGAAAGAGCTTTCCAAGACAAGTGGTTTCATATATTGGAAATTCTCAAACGGATAAGTATTGAAAAATATATGACCAAATCAAATCAGCAGCAAATCTTACCTTTCCTAGAATTTAGAGCTACGAATTTGAGAGTCTTTGACTTGTCTTCCACTCCAAGCAAAATTCGACCTAGGTTCCTCCAACACCTATAAATACACCCCTTAACCTCTTACTTTCACACACTTCAGAGAATTACACAAGAGGCTTAAGGTTTTCAAGTCAGAGCAAGAAGGCAGGAAGAGCTAGTGCTGGAGGAGTCCTGTTCTTCCATCATCAGCCATCTTAACCTTTAGGTTCTTTATTTTCTTTCTGTAATTCGAAACTATGAGTTCATTTAATTTAATTTTAGTTTTCCATTCCGTTATGAACTAATTTCTTTAGTACTTGAGAATCTCTATATGGGTTGAACTTAATTCTGTTTAATTTATGTTTGCTGAATTTGGGATTTAATAGTTTAAATTAGACTAGGTATTTTGTGTTGACTATTATTTTGTTTTAACTACTAATTTTGAAGTCATGAATCAAACTTAGCTCATAGTAATTAGGCTATTCCATATAGTGGCGTATGGATCACCTTGACGGGGGGGTTTAATTACAGACTTAGATAATAGACGCATAGTATCCGTTATTGACCTTGACAGGCTTAACTAACCATGCAGCCAATGAGGTAAATTATTATTCATCTGAAAGTAGCTTATATTCATCCTGACGGGGTTTGTAATACCGTAGGATAGCTCTTAGGTCCACCCTGACGGGGGCTAGGAGATATTAGAGTCCCGACTAGCATATTAATACCAGTTTAGCCCTTAAACAGAAGCATGAATTAGATAGGTTAGGTGAAACCCTTGCGAGGATCAAGTACTCTTTCTCATCTGAAGTTTCAAGTCTCTTTTATTTGCTTTCTTTTAATTTCGTAATTTATTTTCTTGCATCTTTTTATAAAGACAAAACAAAACAAAAATCTTTATTTTCTTTTCTATTAAGCAATTATTCTTACTTTTCGATTAATACCTGAGTTGTGCCTAATCCGTCCCTGCGAACGAACTCGATTTATCGAATATTACTTGGACAACCGTACACTTGCGGTGATTGTGGTTCCTTTACTTTCGCATTAATTTAATAACACACCACGACCCACCACATATATATTCTTTTTATGCCCTTGTTGGCAAATTTAGCTCGTAGCTTCTTTTCCATTCACTATTACCCCGACAAAGGGTTACAATAATAACAATTTTATCATCAATAAAATCACAATTACAATTCCAAATCCCAATGTTCCCAAATGATGAAACCCACCACCCCAAACTCAAGCTCTAAAATGAGTTGTCTCAGGTTTTGCGATTCGAGTGCGGGTCATATAGATAAGTCCTAAAAATAGGGGTATGGATTATAATGTGTTTCAATAAAAAGGCTTTAGAAAGGCTCAGAGGGGTTGAGACGGATAAATAACAATAATCAAATAAAAGGGTGAGAAAGTATTAAAGGCTTCAAGTGTTTTAATCATGAAAGAACTACCTTATTCATTTTTCTAACTACCGGATTTTGTTACTTTTTCACTAATAGTTCATAGATAAGCGGGTTTTCAACTAATTTCAAACCTCACTTTCTACACACCAAATAATTTCCCTAAGTTTCAACGTGCCTTCATAGCATTGCTCATTAACTTTTCTATCTTTTATTTCCTGTTTTCATACATGCATCTAACAAACTTATGACATCTTTCAAAAACATACTACTTACTATCATTAACTTAATTAAAATCATGCTCAATAGGTACATTCAACATATTCTATGCCTAATTCAACCCAAAAAATTTACTCGAAAAAGACTCAAGAAAAATAAAATTTAAAATTAGCATACATATTGCACATAAAGAAATGGTAGGGAAGAACGAAACCATACTCTTCGAGGCTTTTACCTCGCCTTATCGATACTCGGATTAAATTCTAGTGTATCTTCGTCACCCAACTTCTTATTCGCTTTTTTATCAGGACACGTGATCATAGTAGGATGTTGCATTATATAACGTCATGGCAGAGATCGAAAATCCGTATCACCTCCTCATAGATCAACTGTGCCACATCTTCCTCTTCTATTCACACAATACAATTCAACAAAAAGAATGTTTTTAGAACGTCTTACCATTAACGTAGACCACCCCAATCTTTCCAACTCTCCACGAATCTTCATGTATTCTCCTTCAACTTCTTCTTCAATTACTTTCTTATAAGAAAAGGGTAGTTCCTTTAATTGTTACTTCGGAGAAGCTATCAGGGCCCTTGAAGCTTTCTCTTTTTCTCTTGGGTATAAGGTCTTTGAACTAGAGAGGTTGTGTTGTCTTCTTCACAAAATTTGGAATCTTTTTGCTCATTGAATCAAACACAGCTAGCTAACCTCTCTTTTCATGACCTATTTTACCATTTGAATTGGAACTAGGACTTTTCTCACTTGATTTCTTCTCAATTAAATCCAATACCTTGATTTTCTTCATCTCACTTACAGTAAATAATGTTCATGTTCCCTTAATCATCTCAATTGACCCCCAACTCAAAGCTTTAACCACTCTTGAAATTTGAAACTCTTGATTACTGGTTGTACAAGCTTTATTGGGTTAGGAGAGGTGATTGGATGATGATTCTCTATGTGGGTAAGATGGATTCTTCATGGATTGGTATGGATTTAAGAAATTGTAGGATGAATTTCTGGAATTTAAGCTTTTGATTCTTGGATTCATGGTGTTTTAATGGATTGGGTGTTTGATTTTCTCTTGTAATGATGTAGAGAGAAGGTTTGATGTGTTTCTCTTGATGATTGGGTAGTGTTTTGATGATTGGTGAAGGTTTTGATGAGCATTAATGGAGTTGGGAGAGTTTTGGAGAAGAGAAATAGGCTTTGGGTTTATAAAATTCGGAATTAAAAGCTTCATACCTCTTTTATAACCAAAATCCCGTAACTTTCTCTCTCTATCGGCGCTGTGCGGACCATGGCTGCGGTACAGGGGGTACACCGCGGGGTACACCGCACCTTCTGTAGCTCGAAATTTTTGCCTCGGCAAAATACCCGTGGTAACACCCCGTGGCACGGGTTTTGGCTCTGCGGACCATAGGTGCGGTATAGGGGGTACACTGCAGGGGTACCCCGCACGGGTCTTTTATCTTTCCGAAAAATTCTGTTTCTTCCTAACTCGATTTCTCCAATACCTAATCATCAAAAACACTAATACCTTTCTCAAATATGCAATATCAACTAAAAATAACTAAATTAAACATAAACTAAAAACGTTAAAGACATAAAATATATAAAAAACTACGGGTTGTCTCCCGTACAGCACTTTTGTTTAACGTCTTTCAAAGTTAGACGTGTTACCTCGATTAAGGATGACGAAATTTCCACCCTTTGCCTCTAATTCCCACGAACTTTTCAGCTCGATTCTTCATAATCATGGATGGTACCATCCAAGATTTCGTGGGAAGGGGTGTTTCTGGTGGTAACTCGATAGTATTACACTCCTCTGGTGATCCACTCATATCCTCAGTTTCGAATCTTCGTTTGTTAGAAAGAATGTCCTTCATGAATTTTATATATGTCGGCATTCTCTTGAGAGCTTCTACAAACGGTATTTTAATCTCTAACTTACTCACCATGTCAACGAACTTCTTGAATTCCAGGTCATTGTCCTTTTTTCTGACACGTGAAGGGTATGGTGGTGGAGGACATGTGTTTGTTACCATTGGGCTCTCTTTCTTTTCTAGTGTCTTCTCTTGGACACTTTTTTGTTCAACTACCTCTTCGACCTTATCTTCTGTTGTTTCTTCTCCCCCCCCTTTTCTGGAATAGGGACTGGTTCTGGTTCTGGTCTTGGTGGAGGTAGTTGTTTTCCACTTCGTAATTCAACTGCATGACAAACTTTGTTTTCTGGAGCACTAGTATCACTTCGGAGTTTCCCTTATGCAAAGGTTTGAAGTTTATTCACCATTTGTGACACTGTCTGCTCCATCTTCTTAAGCGCGTTCTGTGAGTTTTGGAATTCTTGCTGGCTAATTTCCATATCTTCAATTAGGTTCATTATCTTAGCCGTGGTTGAATTCGAACTCGAAGGTTGTTCTTGTACGGTTTGCTGCATTAAATAAGGAGGTGGTTCTTGATAAGCTTCATTATAAATCGGCGTTTCTTGATAGATAGGTTGTGGAGGATAATAAGATTGTGGTCGTGGTTGATAATAATCATCATAATAAAGGTTATTATGATAGTAAGTCTGTTGATCTCCGACCCAATTGTAATTCTGTGGGGGCTGATAATCAGTGTAATTTCCTTGGGATTGATAATAACCATCATAATAATGGTCTCTTTGATAAGGCATGAAGAAAATTGAGGCTGGATTATTCATGCAATATTCCCACGAGTGATCTCTTGCTCCACAACTAGGACATGAAGGTAAGGTATGTACTAGATTCCTCTGAGCTAGTTTTCGCGATTGTTCTCGTAATTCCTCAAGTTGTTGGTTTAAATCCTTAAGCTTTAGAGATTCCATCATAGTATTAGCTTCTTCAGGATCTAATAACACGAAACTTTTATCTCCTAATAAATCTGCTCTCGCCTAAAAAAAATCTGTAAAACAAAAAACTAAAAAGATAAGCGTAAAATAGAACTAACTAAAATAAAGCACAAGATAATTGCACAAGGACTAGCGATGCAGTCCCCGGCAGCGGCGCCAAAAACTAGGTGTAGCTTAAGGTGTTTATTTGCATCTAAATTATATCATCTTTTTATCACACCTTAGGCCACACCAAGTTTTTCCCCGGCAGTGGCGCCAAAAACTTGGTGTGGCCTAAGGTGTGATAAAAAGTTGTATAAAATAAGTGCAAATAAACACCCTATGCTAACACGGTACTGCAAGTATTACAGGACGTATGCAAGTTTTAATGATAAGAAGATTCGTTCCTCAGGGACTGACGAAAGTAAAACTTATGCAAATTATCAAGTGCAGATATTAAAGATAGAAAAGATAATACGCAAATAGAAAGAAAATATAGACAAATATTTATTTGGTATTTAAATAATAAAACTAAACTAATGAACTAAAGACAGAAAGTAAATAAAAGAAAAGAAAAGAAGATAGTATGAAAGTTAGCTTGAGTAAATAGCATGCAATCCCCACTAGTTTTGCCGTTCTAAACATGTAAGGGTGAATTATGTAGTATTTCAATAGTCGGTTCCAATTCGCTATCGGTAGTTTAAAATAGGATTTACATGTGTCAATAAGGCTTCCTAAGCAAACTTTTCCTGTAATTGGTAAATAGTCACAAGAACGAAACCATAGTGATTATCTAGCTAGGTTGGGTTGTCAGATCAGACATTGTACTAGACGTTATGTGCTAAACATGCAATTAAACACCGTTTTCAATGGTGACCTAATTACTAGATGGTAATTCTATATGGCCGCGGTTCCATAAGAACACAGAATATAAATCCAAACACATAAACAGAGAATAAAAACTATAATTCAATTTAAAACATTAAGTTCCCAAATTAGTTAGATGTCAATCAAAACTAGGGTTCATATATATATGCTAAAACTCAAACTAATAAGAATTAATTCATACAGAGAAGAGAAGAGAAAATAATTACAAAATAAGAGGTTGAAGAAGACATATGGTGTTCTGCTCCTTCCAGACTTCTTCTCTTGTGTTGCAGCTTCCTCTTGGCCTTAAGGTCTGGCCAAGGATGATTTAAGAGTGTTAAGAGGCTGTATTTATAGTGTATAGGTTGACCTAATTCGTTTCTTGGAGGAAAGGCCAAGTAATAGACTCCAAGCCCAACTCAAATTCGTAAGGAAATAAAGATAAACACTGCTGGACCGTTTTGGGCATATCTTCTTCAATATTGGCCGGTTTGAGCTCCATAATATACCAAAAGAATCGTCACAGAATTATCTATGACCCTATGAGAGGAATCTTCCAAAATCGGCTTCCTTGTAGGAGTAATTACCACTTCTTTAGGCGTGTGCTGCAGAATCTCAGATTTAGGCAGCTTCTCCTTTTCCTAATTGAACTCTGTTTCCTTCTATTTTCAATTACCATGCATATCTCTTTCCATATCTTGTAGTCTTTGACTTGGACTCTAATTAATCTCCATAATTATCTTTAAAGCTTCACACTAAATAAACAATTAAACCCAATATGCTCTAAAAATATTATGTTACTAAATCAAGACCCAAAATAGGAAAGTGCACTAAACTAAGCTCAATTCAACCTATAAACTAATAAATAAGCCTAAGATGATGTCTCAGAATTATATATATTATCACAAATGAGGAGACATCAGATATTATTTCTTATTAACTTTGGATCATCATACCATTGACCCGAGTTATCTCTTAATTCAGATATACGGTTGATATTTCTTCGCATAGTAGTTTTTGCAATAAAATAACTCGTATTCTTGTCACCTTTCTTTATCAATTCATCCCTAGATTTATCCACCCAAAACATCTCTTCTTGGGTCCACAAAAGCTCCATTTCTTCTTTTATTTTACGCTCAGTCTCTAAATTCTCATCACTTGGTTCACAATCTTGTAGAGTCTCCAGGATCTTTTGGTATTTGTTAATAAGTTTCCTATTGTTACAAAAAGTTTCACGACTCCATCTTGTTAGTGCTGAACACGTTGCTTCTTTTTTATCCAAAAAAATCGTTAGACTATCCGCACCACTATATCCGTTCCATGCTTTATTAACTATATCTTTACATTGAAAATTTTCGAGCCACCGTGATTCAAAAATAAAATATTTCGTATTATTGTTCGAGCTATTTGATCTTGCTACAACCAAAGGAGAGTGATCCGAGCCTATAGTTGGCAATACCTTAATTGTAGTGTCAGGAAAAAGTGAATACCAAGAATCATTAGTGAGTCCCCAATCTAACCTTTCTTTTATATTATCATTCCCTTTCCTTCTGTTTGTCCACGTGAAGTGGCACCCTTTGGTCGGAATATCGATAAGATTATTTTTGTTAATAAAATCATTAAAACATAACATCCTTTCAAAGTCAGCCGGCAATGTACCTTGTTTTTCCAAAGCTTTGGTAATTTCATAAAAATCTCCGATCACAAGAGTTGGGATATTATTTTTGCTCATCCAATTAGTGATATTATTAAAAACTTCCTCTCTCATATTAGCAATACTAGGAGCGTGAATAATAATGAGATGCCAAGATATAGATTTGGATTCGGAAATTTTGTAAATAACATGATTAAAACACGAGACAACGATTTTGATATTGATATGATCCTTCCAAGCGATTGTAATTCCTTCGGACCTATAAGATCTTCCTCCGGGGTTCACTACAAATTTATTAGTGAAAGGATTCAAGAAACTGCAAGACCTAATATCGTTATTTTTAATCCTAGACTCCAACAAACATAAAATGGAAACATTTAACTTCGAATTGAGGGACTTAATCATTTTCCTTGTCACGGGTGCCCTAGCCCCCTGACAATTCCAAACAAGAGATTATCCATCAAAACCGGCCGTTTTCACCCCGGGCTAGCCGCTACCCTTGATTTCAAAAGGTTCGATGTTTTCCTCCACGGGCATTTCCCGGGTACTTCCATCGTCCTCCGTATTAGAGCTCGAAACATCATCTCCCCTTAAATGGCCTTCACAATTTGTAGCGTTGCAATAGTAATAATTCATTTCCTCCATCCCACTTTACACAACTTCATTCGGTCCACAAACATTAGCAAATTCATATTCCACGAATTTATCCTTAATTTCCCCATAACTAATGAGCAATTAATCCAAAAAATCCCTGGCTTCCTCAATTCTTCTACCCAAGTCCTTAACATCCTCAAGACAAACTTTTTTTGTTTTCCCTTACACCATATTTCCTGCCGGAGCTGTTTGTCGTTGAAGATTCTCCGGCCATGTGAACCTCTCAAAAGAATCTGCTACCCCCATCCTAGGCGTTTTGTAAAAGGTATGATTAATATTTGAATCTTGACGAAGGTGTTGGCTGATGTGAATTGAATGCGAGTTTGCTGATTCTTCCTCCGGTTCAAAGTCTTCTTGAAAGTCCTGATTGTCCTCCATCAACGCCTTACCCTTCTCCTCAGTTGTCGCCTTACACATGCTGTTATTCGCCAAACCAGCTGAAGATTTTGTCATCTGCTGTTGTCCAAGTTCAGTCGAGACCTTTTCATTACCCATGTTTAAGTCTTGATGTCTCCCTAATTGTTCTTATTTTCGACCCTTGGGAGACATCATTTTTTTATGTTTAATTGATTATTTTGATAGACTTTTGAGTTAAAAATGCAATAATCCGGAATTCCTACTTTATTTCTAGTATTTTTGATTTATTAAACTTTTGCGCGTAATCTTGTGTATTTTAGTGAAAAGTTTGTAGGTTTTGAATATTAGCTAGGAAAGGAATCCGAGAAGAGAGTCAAAGATCGTGATATGGAGTCAAAACTTGAAGATAAATCCCGAAAGAATTATATTTTGGAGCTGCAAATCTGAAAAACAGGCCAAAGATTGCTGTTTTCTAGGCACTTACGAGTTGATTTAGCCGCTGACCTTTGAAGAGAATATGTTCCTTATCGAGTTACGAAAATTTAGCAAGTGATTTCAGGTCAATCGGAGTTATAACGAATCGGCTAGAGCTGTTTTAGTGGAGGTGGTGCAGCAGTTACGGGATTTTGGGCTTAGAAAATGGGTTTGGACTTTTAATTAATGATTTAATTTTAGGTCCAAGGCCTAATCCATTTTTATTAGTATAAAATGGGCTTTTGACTTCTATTTTTTCATAGAACTCAATTATTCATAAGCAGAAGCACCAGAGAGAAGTCAACGAAGGAAGAAAGAATAAAGCTGTAGAGCTGGAGAGTGTCTATATCTCCATTCTCAGCCAAATCCAATTCCGGAAATTAGGTTTTCTTTATTTTTAATTCTTTAAAACATTATGAGTTCCCTTTATTTTAATTTATTTTTATTTTTAATTAGTATGAGCTAATTTCTCCATTGTACTTGAGAATGCATAACGGGTGAATCCCGATTCCGTTGAATTTCATATGTCTGAATTTGGGTTTTTAATAAATTAAATTAAATTGGGTCTTTTACATTTTTTTGTAATTTGAGATTATTTACTGTTTTCGCAGTGATCAACCAAGAACAGGTATTAGTATCTAGGTTATTCCACATATGTGGCGTGTGGATCATCCTGACAGAGGGTTTAGGTATAGACTTAATTACTCAATCTAAAATCGAAACTATTTGACTCTGACGAGCTTAGTTAATTTTAAAGCCAATGTGGTAAATTTACTTAATCATTCGAAAGTGGATCATATTTACCCTGACGGGACTAGTGACACTCTAGAATAGCCTTATAGTCCACCCTGACGGGGGTATAAGGAATTCAGAATCCCGACCAATGTTAATTGACCAATTTAACCCTTAAACAACATATGTTATGAAATAGAATTAGGAGGATCCCTTGCGTCTCTCAAGTACTGCCTTCTCATATTTGCGTTTTACCTTCATTTACTTGCGTCTTAGTATTTAATTGCATTTTCCTTATAGTCTTTCATTACTTAGAATTAATACAAACAACCAATCCATCATATATCTTTTATCTGCTTTCATAAGTGCAACCAATCATTACTTGATAAGCATTGTAGTTAACCAACCGTCCCTGCGAACGATCCTAGAATCACTATTACTACTTGGGACAACCGTACACTTGCGGCTATGGTTCAATTACTTTTTGCATTTATTTTAGAACACACAAAGGACCACCAGTGATCACAAATAATGATCTCTTTATCTGCACGGTTGTATATAGCGCTTCTACCACTATCTTTATTCGTCAAAAACTCCGGTAAGTCTTTCCCTTCATCCATCATATATTTAAAAGTCCTATCAATTTCCGCCTCCCTTGCATTGAGTATCTCGAATACAGTTAGGTTGTTAATGATGATACTCTCTCCGAAGACTCCCATTTCTGTTTGGAGAATGTCAAAAAGAATTGGAAAAGCTGCTTTGTGATTTCAACAGCACCAGTCTCATCAACTAGGAAGTTCATAAGTTCTCCAATGGCTGAGGTATTCTCTCTTTCCCGCTTTGATGATTCGCTACCCTCTTTGTTGTTCGTATTTCCACCGTCTTTTCTATTCTTTTGATTGTTTTGTGGTTGTTCTTTAGCGACGTTGATACATGTAATCACATGATCCCTATACCCATTTTTAGACTTATCATCGTCATCATCATCATTGTTGTTTCTTATGAAAGGGAAGAAACGAATAATCTCGTCGAAAACTCTCCAGCGATCCCCCTTCCTGAGTAAGTGGAACATCTTATCTTCACTCCTTACCGTTGTATCTCGATTCTAGTTAAAATACCTATGTTAATCATCGCTCCATTTGGGCGAATCATGCCCACAATACATACTCCTTTATTATGCCCCAGGTAGCCACAATTATAACAGAATAGCCCCAAATTCTCATACCTAAAAGCGACCCATGCTGCACCCTCCAGATGTTCCACACCCCAGTTTTGATAGGATTTAAGGTACTGAATTTAACCCTAAATCATAAGAATTCAAATGCTACTGCATCATTTGTTGGATATTCTATTTCTTCCACGCTTCCTAAGTAGTTTCCCAATGTTTCGATGGTATCAATTGTTTTTTGTGAGCTTGTCAATCCGTATACTCTCACCCAAGCGTATGAATTCACCAAGTCAAGCTGGTTGAAAGGTATATTAATCTCCCACTTGCTCAAGAGTACATGCATTGACTATATCAAACAAGGGCGAAGAAACCATAGTCTCTCAGCCTCTTCCGCCTCCACGATCGTGATTTTGAATAAGTTAACACCAATCGCTTCAAACAAAACCCTTGAAGCAATTCCCATAGTATCCAAAACCGCTTTTCGAAAAATCCCCACTGGAAAAACCCTTGTTGTTATTACTTTCGCAACGAAAATAAAATCGTTTGCCCTAGCTCTAACTGCAGAAGTTTTTGTCGCCAAAGAAAGCACCACAAATTTCTTAAGCGAGTCGCTTTTAGTTTTGGCCAAAGGGAGATCATAATTATCAAGGTTAGCCATAGCAAGATACGCAGTACTGGAGAATATAAGAGAAAAGAGTTGTAGCTGAAATAATGGAATGTGAAGAAATCCTCGTTTTAAAGCATTATATATAAAGATAAATAAAACGAATCAAATCCATTTGTATCTTCTAATTTGCAAAATAGAGTGTTGTAGACGTTAATAGACATTTGGAAATAGTTAATAGGGCCCGGAAGCATCACAATCTCGATAATACACAAGAGAATGTGAAGCGATACACGCTTCTAGGGGAGGGACTGAATAAAAAAATTCTGTAGTAAAAAAGCTTGATGAAATGGGTAAAATCCTTAGCTTGATGAGTAAACAGAGGAGATATATTGAGGAGAAGGTTCCATCTAGCTTGGTAATAGCGATAGACCAATGAGAATTTAGAGAAATAGCTGCTGCATGGAAAAATACTAACACGCCAAAAATTATCTAGCCATCTAGCTAGGTGCGTGCTTGCATAGCCCATTATGAGATCGAATATAGAAGGAAATATAAAAAGATATGAATTCACTTAAAAGGCCCGAAAGGAACGCTGGGCTGAAAAAGAAAAATAATATCCAATATACCGGCTTAAGATAAGTCAAATGATTAATAAAAGCCCAATTTATGATTTTAAAGCTTACAGACTTGGAAGCATCCACAAAATAAAAAGTTAAAAGGATAGTAAAAAATAACTTATCTGATATAAAAGCCCATATGATTAAGAACCAGCAAGAGTAATGTTCTATGTTATTTTGACCCAACGACAGGGCAAGAACTAGATTATATCCCATCACTCTTTAATGGAATTCGGAACTGACCACATGACATTGATCATTAGCATTTATTCATATCATTGCACTTATCCCATCATTAAGAACATGGAAAAACCCAGATAACACTTATTCAATTATATTGAATTCCATTAGGATACACAATAAACTCACACATCATCAATCACAATCCCATTAACTAGAATACCATTTGACTTATCATTATTATACACAATGATATCAGTCGATTGATATCATTCTATTTATCCCAACAGTTTAAACAAATACCACATGTATTCAAATCATAGGTCTGATCCCTTCAATGACAACTTAATGTTATTAACGTATAAGTCAAAACAAAAACAAAAAAACATAACAGAATTATACATATTTACCTCCACTTCTGAAAAAATATTCGTAACTGTTTTATGTGTTCCTAGCTCCAATAAAAAACTGCTTCTAAGATTCTCTTTTTGTAATTGTTATCGAATGATTAAAAGTATTTTGTGAGAATTTGTTTTATAGAGGTTGAGAAGAAGTTTTGCTATGTGTTTGTGCGTGTGTAAAGGTGGGTAATAAAGTGGTGAGTAGAATGTGAATAGTCAATTAAAAAATAATGTGGCTAATAGCCGGTTTAAAAAGATTTAACTATAAATAGACAATATAAGAAACTAAACAAAAACTGAACCAAGAAGCTACATAGCACAATCAAACTAAACACACTACTACAATATCATCCTCTCCTCGAACCCCCGCATTTGCACAATAAACATAGATCTTTTTTCCCATTTTTTTTACGATTGTAGAATTCTATAGTAAGTCAATGAATCCCATCGACATGTTGATGGGATTAAGTTCTATTTACAAGTATTAAAGCTACAACATAGAATATGGAAATATAAGAAATTAAAATACTAATCAACCAAAAAGCTACATATCACAATCAATCAAAACATACTAATACTCTCATAACGTTCTCGGTTTTAACGCCATATTTACACAATAAAAAATGAATGTGTATTTTTTTCTCCATTTGAAGGACAAGACTAAAGTAAGTCAATGATTTCTATTGACATGTTTATTGGATGAAATGAATTTTTTACCTGATTGTAGTACAAGGCAATAGTAAGTCAATTAATCTTATAGCAAGTAAATTTGTTTTTCCAATATATAAAAGTGTTTTTAGAGTTATGGCATTAGTCATATCAATATGTAATTGATGGGATTAGTCATGTGTTTCCAATAGACTGCTAGTATATGTTTGTAAGAAATGGGTAAATTTTTTTTAATGCCTTAACAAATTAATCTGATTTAGGTAGTTGATGGGATTTAATCATATGATGGGATTTAGTCATATATGATTAACTGCCTACATTCAATCAATTCCTACATCCTATCAACTGTTTAAATCCCATCAATTGTATAAATCCCATAAACAGACTAAGTCCCATAAACAACCTAAATCCTACCAACGGTCAAAATCCCATCAACTGTCTAAATCAAATTAACAGCCTAAATCCTACCAACACCCTAAATCCACCAGCTATATAGATTCCATCAGTTTCCTAAGTCCCATAAACATTCTAAATCTAATCAGTTGACTAAATTAAATTTTAATAAATCCGATCAACGTACTTAATCCAATCAACAAGTATAGTAAAAAAGGGAAGTAAATTTTGATAATATTCTATTAATAATAAGTGACAAATAACCATGAATAAGCATGTACCATAAGAAACTATGATAAATAGTTTAAAATTATTTCAAATTATATCTTCTTCAACCATCGGTTTAATTTAGTGATATTTTCTTTGTTTGTCTTTTCTATCACGCTTATCATTATTGTGACTCATTTCTTCCCTTCTCATTTTTACCGCCTTCATTTTTGTTCATGTGTTTGATGTGGCTGCATCATATCATTCTAGTGTTTGTAGATCTTCTTGAATAGGCTCCACAAATGGATGCATTAAATCTAACTCTTCTTGTAACTGATCAATTTGTGCAATAAGATTTTCATTTTCCTGACCTAGTATTTTATTTTCTTTTGCATTCTTGTCGTTAAGATTATGGATCTCTTTTGTCCACTTGATCAATTCTTTTTATTTGGCTTTCTTCGTGTAGTTCATCTACGAGTTTCTCAATTTTATCCTCCAATTCATCGACTAAATTTTTTTCTAGTTTCTTATCAAGTGAGTTAACCTTATCCCTTAGCATACCAGTTTTGTTTTCTTGCACTTCGAAGTAATGTTGAAGTGATATTTTTTCATCGTGTTCTTTTTTATACCGTTTCAAAATTTGTTTTTCTTAGTATTAGCCTTTTCCTTTGAACCTTTTAAATCCTTCATTTGTTTTTTGCCAACTAATTCAAATATCTTAATCCTTTCAACTAATCTTCAAGTTCACATTTTTTCTCATCTCTTGAAACTAAAATGTCCACCAACAATTTATTCTCATCTGTCATTTCTTTCGATTTTTTCTTATTTTCATTGTTTGCGTTTATATCCTGCTTCAAATGCAAAAACATTTTTTTTGAGATTATAATGGAATTATTGTATTGTTAACAAAAATTTACCTATTATAATTCACATTCTCAGTAATGTTAACATGATTCATTGCATTTTCCACCATAGAATCTATCTGTGTTGGATTGACGTCCAATTCTTCCCCGATTACTTTTGATACATCAACAATGTTGCCTTGTGTCAGTTTTTCAACAAAATCAGTGACTACATCATCACCAATAATGATATAGTCATCTTTTCTTTCATCTTTATTTTCAACATGAGGAATATAATCCTCACCCCTCTCATTATCATCATCCTTTTGTATTACATCCTCACTATTAGCTCCCACCTCGTTCTTTCCGTCAACAACTTCATCATCACCACTATATCTGTCCTCTTCATCCTCTTCATCACTATTTTCATCATCATTATCATTTTCTTCATCATCTTCACTACTATCATCATCTTCTTTATCCTCTCCACTAACATCATCATTGTCATCATTATCTTCATTCTCTCCATTAACATCATCATCATCATCATCATTATCAACAACTCCTCCATCCTTTTCCATTTCATGTTCTTGAATCTCCAGCTCTTCAATTTTTACCTGCAATTATTAATCTTAGTGTTAATAAGTTCTTCCTGTAAAATTTACTACATATCACATAAACATTCTACATCCTACAAATAGTCTAAATCCCATAAAAAAGACTAAATTCCATAATTTGTGTAAATCCCATCAAGTGTCTAAATCCCACCAATCTGAATTTCATCAGCTATCTGAATCCCACCAAATTGACTAAATCCCATCATTGTGTAAATCCTATGGAATTGCTAAATTCCATCAGTCTAAATCCCATACAAATCCTAAATCCAATTAGAGAAAATCCAATCAACATACTTAACCCAGTCAATAGATCAAATCCCATCAATTCAAATCTAATCAACATTCTAAATCTTATCACACCAAATCATATCAACATACTTAATCCCATCAACATTTTAAATCTCATTAGAACAAATCCTAGAAACAAGTTAATCATATCAACATTCTAAATCACATCATCTATATAAATCCAATCAAAATACTAAACCACATCAATAGTGTAAATTTCATCATACTAAATTCCATCAACAGACTAAATACTATCACACTGATCCGATCATCAATATAATCCCATCAGTTTATAGCATATAGTGATAAATATATTTTAAATGGCTATATGCATTAATACTACTTACGTTAATTTTGAACAGCCTACCCAATGTAATTAGTTTTAAATAATTGCCATGTACAACATCCAACCACCAACATGCTCGAAGAAAACTGGCTACAAATTGACAATCAATTGATGTCAGTTTAAGTTATATTTTTTGATAATTGAGTGATTCAGTAAACTTACTATGAGCATGCAAGTTGGGCCTTTAACACCTGTTTTGTCCCTTTAGCTATTTTATTGAGTAGTTGACTACACATACTTTTTGCCCAATCGTATATCTTAAGGGCTTCCAAGTCCGGACATATTGAAAATATCCATCAATCTACTCTAGCAGCACTATAAGGGTAGAATGGTAGTAAGTCCAAGTCCAAATGCACATATTAGTCTGGCAACGTTATCCAACATTTCTTTAGTGTCATCTTCATCTAGAAAATTTTCAATTATTCCTCTTAGTTCATGTGTCTTTATCATTTAATTTCCATTCTGCTCTGGGAATTGCTCAGTGAACCACGGTGAGCTCGACACACCGTCCTTAGTCAGAATAGGTACTAGAGTTCCACCACTTCCAACTCCAAGAATTAGATGAATATCTGATTTTCTCAATGGGATTGATTTTTGAGCCACCTTGAATCATCCAATATTTAGACAATATGAGAATATAATATTAGAATTAGCTAAATTATCCTTTTTGATTATTTTCTGTTTATTTTTTATCTTGAATAATGCATTTATTAATTTGTAAAATAGAAGCTTGCAACATGACTTTATATGTTGGTCATCGATTATTTTCAACTTCATAATTTGGTGTAGTTCATATATGGATGATCGATATTCTGGAACCATACCTGCAATATATTTATCAAGAATGCAATATAAGATAACTTTATTCTATCAAGTAAATTTCAGAAAAGAAACTTATATCATAACTACTCAATCCTACCAAACATTGTCGAAATCCCATCATCATATTTTCATGACACTAATACCATTATCATATATCATTATTTGAATCTATTGGTAACTACAACTAGATGGGATTTATCCCATCAGCGTTTACTCAAATCATGCTATATTGAAAGCATGGGACTGATCTTATCAATAAAAAGTTAATGAAAACTATTGAAACAAACAATTAACACTTAGATTATTGAGAGACAATTGGTGGTATTTAAACTGTTGATGGGATTCGAAATGTTTGATGGGATTTGGATAGTTGATGGTATGTAGTCAGTTGATGGGATTTAGATAGATGATGGGATTTAGATCTATGCTGGGATTTATATAGTTGATGCGATTTAGATGTATGCTGGGATTTATATAGTTGATGCGATTTAGACTGTTAATGGGATTTATATGTTTGATGGGATATAGAAGGTGATGGGTTGAAGTTAGTTAATAGGATTTCGACATCTGATGGAACTTGGATAAATGATGGGATTTAGGCAATTGATGGGATTTAGACGTCTGGTGGGATTTAAACAACTGATAGAATTTAGATGTCTTCTGGGATTTATACAGTTGATGGGATTAATACTGTTAATGAGATTTAGACGTTTTATTGGATTTAGACATTGATTGAGATTACATTAGTTGCTGGGATTTATCCCATCAGTGTTTACTCAAATCATGCTATATTGAAAACATGGAACGTATCCCATCAATAAAAACTTAATGAAAACTATTTTTTGAAACAAATAGTTAACACTTTGGTTATTTACTGCAACTCAACTAGTACACACAATAAACACCAAAATCACTAGACTAATCCCATCAACCATATTTATACTTGTCCTATGAGTCTAAAAGTAAGGAGATATATTAAAAACAATTGAAATATACAGTTAACACATACGCAATTTACTTTGATCCCATCAGTATATACACTAACTAAATTAATTGCATAATTTAACAAAAAACAATAACAAAATCCGATGGGATTTTTCCAACTAGTGTTTACTCAAATCATGCTATATTGAAAGCATGTGAATGATCCCATACATAAAAACTTAATGAAAACTATTGACAAAAACAGTTAACACTTAGGTTATTTATTGCAATCCAACTAGTACACACAATAAACAACAAAATCACTAGACTATTCACATCAACCACATCTATACTTGTCCCATCCGTCTTATAACAAGGACATATATTGAAAACACATATGTAATTACTCTAATTCCATCAGTATACACACTAACTATATTAATCGCATATTTTAACAAAAAACAGAACAAAATTTGATGGGATTAGTCATTAAATTTTATATCTACAACTAATTTAACTTACATTACATTTTTCTACAAGCAAAACCTCTAAATAGCACTTCAAAATCAAACTAGTACAAAAAACCCCTAAAAACATGAATTTGAAGTAAAACGGAAGAAATCACTATCGATAGTTAGTTTTTCAACTACCAAATCTATTAAACTATGTTTTATTATAGTTTTTTTTAAATAAACAGGTAAGAATAATATGTTTTTACTTTTTAACAAATTAGAAACTGTTTTTTCGATTTCATCTTTTGTTGGATTACGATGAACTTTGATTTCTCTGCTTCCCCTAATTCTCTTTCACTTCTTCTTCATCTTTTGCTTATTCTTCTCTTGTGTTGCTTCGTCTTCGCTCAATTAGCATAGCTTGAGTGTGTGAGCTTTGTGAGCTTAGTCTGTGTCAGTTTGTGAGTGCGTGAGTGTGTGTGAGAATCTTAGTATGTGAGAAAAGTGTATTGTGTGTGAATTTGATTTTAATAATTTGTTCAGTTTTTCTTTTTTTAATTGGAGTGTAAGGGTAAACATGTAATCTAGCAATAGTAAGTCAATGGATAATTCTCTGGGTCAAGTGTATTATTATTTTGATTTTTTGAGGCATTGACCCAAATAAAAAACTTAGCTAAATTTGAAAAAGAACTCTTAAATAGTAACAATCCAATTTTTTTTAGGTACGTGGGTGATCCGTGCCAGCTTGCGTGCACCATGACTAATTTCACAGAGATATACACACCTACTATGTATATTTTCAGGTAAATCAGAACTAGGTTACTTATGTTTAGGAAGGGGTTCGAGACTTGTACCTCTCACTTTACATCCGTTAGGAAGGAGATCCAAGATAAAATTTTACTCAACTAGTGATAAAAAAGAATTTAAATTAAATGTAATCGTATAAGATATAATAGACGGTCATAACTTTCCACTTAAACTTTTTTGGTCGAAACACTTAAACTTATTCAGAATGGGGTATGTTTTTTTTTTTTTTGACAAAAATAAAAAGATTACAAATTACACGCGATTTTACATAAGAAATTGGTTGATTCGGCAACCGAGAAGTCTTTCCATCCACTAAGATTGATGTTCTTTCTCACGCACTTTGCTAAAGCATCTGCAATTAAGTTGTGTTCTCTCTTAGTATACGAGACTTTCCAGAGCGGGAAATCATTCATCAATCCCTTGATTTCATCAGCAATGGGGTTAAGACTCCAGTGAAGTCCCCCTTTGTTATTAATGCCTTGAACAAGTTCAAGGTTATCAGAGTAGAACATGCTACTCTGGATTTTGTTAGCACCTGCGGTCCTAAGGGCCAAAAGTAACGCCCATGCCTCTCCTTCAATACAAGATTTGACCCTACATCTAGTACCTTTCCTTTGCGTGATACACCCTTGTGAAGTAATTCCAATCGCTGCGATCGCCGCTGGTTCCCATTCTTTAGTGAATGATGCATCACTGTACCATGTCATTTCAGCTAAGTTCTCTGCCCCCTTGTGTTTCTTTCACTACTAGTACCACTGCTTTCTTCCTTCCTTTTATTCCTCAAATTCATCTTTTTATTTTCGAACAGTTTTTCAACCACAACATTTGTGTTGGTTGTTATATTTTTTACCACCCATTCTTTCTTTTCAAAGAACCCTTTCGTTCTTTTTTTCCATATATTCCATGCGGTCGTGAATACGATTGCAATGATTTTCCTCTTATCCCATCCATTACTTGAGTAACTTGAAAAGAATAAGGGTTTTTTGCTCTCCATAGCTTTATTTGGAGCAGGCTTTAGCCGTCTTATCAATTTTTGTCTTACCCTTCCGTTGAAATATTATATACTCTAGCTACCGAACACTCATTCACCTTGTCCACGGTTTTTGTGGTCCGATGCACATTGAGTACAGTACTTTCCTCTTGGATCTCATAAAGAGTTTGTCAACTTGTATATTGTTTAGTGCTCATCTTGTGGTTAAGAATGAGGGAACGACATTCCCTGAATAATAGGTATATATGCGCTATCTTCACATTATATATCAATATAATTAACTGGCTAAATAAATTTACCCACCTTGACAAGGATATCCTTTATTTTTCTGACGGAGTATACTATATTGAGCTAGATCTAGACAAGTAGACATGTTGTAGTGAACCTTACTTCACTAATTTCCTGGTTACAAAACACCTATAAAGGCATGACGTTGATACTTAACCAGATGTCACATACTACATTTACGAATTTTAGATTTCCTATCGAGTATGGAATGGAAAAACTACTTCGATCTTCTAATTTGAGTGGTATTTTGTTCATACATCCATTTGTCAAAAGAAGGACATTGTTTCATATTCTCTTAATCATCTCTTCTTTGACAAATTATTTTTCATTAATTTCACATAATTGGGCTAATGTACAAGTAATAGCTTATGAGCAACATTATATACTTATATACATTACAACAATCTGCGATCTTCAAGAGTAATGTACACGTAGTAACTCATGAGAAACATTATATAGTTAAATAGTTCATAAACAATCTGTAATTTGCAAGTGTAATGTACAAATAGCAACTCTCCTTTTCTATATTTCTATAACGGAACTGAAGTTGAGATGTATTAACGTGCTCAAGCTTCGTATATTCGGTGTCTCGTTTCAATCCAAATCAAAGATACTCCACCATGGAGGATCAAAACGTAATAAGGTTACACACTTATCTTAAACTAAGGCAAGTATTTAGAAGTCTGTTGCATCAACGGGAAGAGAAATGGTTCTGTGAAGTGGGTGTGAGATTAAGGTCTCCGCATAGAAATTCTCGGCAGTGATCATATTTTCTGGATTACAACTACTATATGCTGCCTCGTACTTTCCAATAATTACGTTTGCAAGTTTATCCATAGTAGGTGTCAAAAGTTTATCAGGAACCCCTAATTGTTGGTCACGAAGCTCTGCCAACTGTAGTTGATATTTGGCCTTGAGCCATCTCAATTCTTGCCTTATCTCGTTCTCATAATCGTCTGCATAAGCCGGAGCTGCCGAAGCACTTCTAAAATGACCTCTCTTACTCGAATTCTTATCCTTGCTGACCCTTTTAACAGTATAATGTATGGTTGATTCTGGTCCGTCACGTTGTGCCCAAATGTCTGTATACCGTATACTATCAGATCGGTTCGACTCAGAACCATCGAATTGATACATTACCTCCTCAAAACGACCGTGTACACTACCAAATCCTTGCTGTGAACACTGAACCACTTGCAAATTTTTAGCGGGGCTCTCTGATGTTATATAATCTACAAGAGAACTATTGGACGCACAAGTATGCAAGATATTATCGTGTGAATCATGATCAAGTATGTTAAATCCGGCCGTCCATTCTGGTATTAACGAAGCAATTTCACCGTCGATCATATCAGCTATCTTAGTCACATCTTGGTCGGTTATGTCAAGCTCCGCTACCATTTCCGTTGCAACGCTTAAAGCTGTGTCGTATTCAACGTCAAACGGGAAATATATGTTACGAACACGACCTGCAATAATCATTACCATATATAATTCGATAACAAAACTAGGCTAGCAAAAACCAAAAATCGGATCAAAATGCAACCAAACCTAACCTAACCTTCTTTATCTGCAATTCTGAGTCTCAAAAAGATACCATCGTCTTCTCGTCTTTTGCCTTTGATAGTGATGTCAACATTTTTTAACTCATCATTCTCGTGGTCCCCAAACAGATCGAGTTCATCGGGTCCATAACAATCCAGGTCATGCACTTCTTCATAACCATTGACCAAATCGAACGGTTTAAAGTCAGAGACATAATCATCGATATGGAGGAGAAACGGGTCATCGAGAAGTTCCTTTGCAGATAGCCGGTTAGAGACAGAAACTAAGCATTTCTCAACAAAGCGACGCACCTCGGGATCCTTCACTTTATAAAGCGAGTCGGGTTTTTTCCCCTAATTTAGAAATAATAATATTAGCGGGATAAAACTGGGGAAAACAAAAACAATTAATTTGTAGTAAAAGTAATTTGGTTTTTACCGAGATGACTTTCTTGTAAATTTGAGCAGGGTGTGTGCATTCACTATATGGATATTCAAAGGTCACCATTTCTAATATACACATTCCGAAAGCGTATATATCTACTAATTCATTATATTCCTCTGCATAAACCTCGGGAGCCATAAACTCTGGTGTTCCTACACAACAAGCTGCGTGTGATTTACGAAGAATTGCAGCTAAACCAAGATCACCAATTTTTACTATCCCTTGATTCCCATTTATAAAAATGTTATCACACTTAAGATCTCTATGAATAATAGGAGGATCACAGCTGTGAAGATACAAGAGCCCTTTCAAAATTTGTCTACACCAATTCTTTACTGCTCTAATGTTTACCCTCTTATGCTTCTGCCTGTACCTAAAACAGACAATCCAAAATTACCAAAAATATGTTAAGAATTTTTTTTTGGGAATAAAAGTTATTGAAGCTTCATCATCTCTTCTTACTGTCTGAGAGTACCAGAAGTGAACATCTCTGTGACGAAATTAATGTTCATTTTGGTTGTATCTACCCAAGAGGTGTAAAACTTCATAATATTCTTATGTTTTAAAGTCTTGAGTAGATGAATCTCACAATACAACCTCTCGAGATCATCCGGATTTTGTAGAAAATCGTAAAGCTTCACCTGATTCCAGGCCACTTCAATCCCTTCATACTCATCGAAAGCTCGATAACTACATCCAAAAACATTGAAGAATAATATATAAGAAAAATGGGATATCAAAAAATATTAATAAGGTTAGACACATACACAGTCTTTGAAGCTCCCTTGCCAAGAATTTCATTGTACTGCAAAAGCATTGAAGAATATAATAAAATAAAGCCTCTAATACTTAGATTATATAAGAATTAAGCACCAAACATAAGTTTTAAGGATGAAAATAAGGCATACCCTTCCATATCTATTTGTAGGGTCAACTTCAACAAACTCAGAATCATCATCTGATTCAAGAGCAATGAACCCATTCATTCCGTTGTTATTTCTTTTATCCTTAGCAGTTGTTTTCTAGAGAGAGAAAATTATAAACTAAAGTCATCCAAACTTACTAGAAAGTAAAGTAACTGCAGAAGAAGAAATCTAGTGTTGCATGTAAGGAATATAAATGCATTTTTTATTCTCTTTTTGGAAAAAGTAGAGGCGTGGAATAAGCCTTTTTTTTCTTGTACTATGTGGAATAAGCCATTAAAAAGACAGTTTTTCGTAACAACTCATAGACAACAAGGCAAATACTTCTCAAGGTATATGTTACTCTCTTTCTATCCACATGCAAATCATGACAAAACACTTAGTTTTTCTTAGTCAAAAACGTGGAAACTCAATTGACCGAGTCATAAAGCACTAAAAATTAATGCGCTAGAAGGAGGGGTCGAACCTCCGACCTTGTGGTTAACAGCCACACGCTCTAACCAACTGAGCTATTCCAGCTTGACAATTATCTTTATTATGTCTATATAACAGTAAGGAGGTTTTGATCTCGTACGATACGACGTGCATACAATTCAAGTTAGAAAATACAAAATAATATAAATAAAAAAATTAAAATATAATGTACTACCTTAATCAGAAATGATAATAGTCAAAGATTTTATATTATAAATTTTTTAGGATAAAAATAATAAAAGACACATATCAAAATAAGAAAAATAATAAAAATTATATGACAAAGTAAAATAATACATGGAAAAAATAAATGACACATAACAAAAATCAAATGATACATAACATAGTCCACAATTGATTCTTCTTTTATATATTATATAGAAGTGATAATAATCAAAGATTTTATATTACAATTTTTTAAAAAAAAAAAATAATAAAAGATCCATATCATAGTAAAAAAAAATACTAAAAATCGAATGACAAAGTAAAATGCCACATAAAAAAGATAAAATGATATATAGAAAAAGTCAAACGACACATGACAAAGTTAACCATTGATTCTCTTTTTATATATTATATAGAATTGATAATAGTCAAAGATTGTATATTACAAAATTTTGAGGAGAAAGATAATAAAAAACATATATCATAGTAAGAAAAGTTATAAAAGTTATATGACAAAATAAAATGACACATGCAAATGATAAATTGACACATGTCAAATATCAATTGACACATAACAAAGTCAACCATTTATTCTCTTCTTATATCTATATTACATAATAAGACTTACCTAATTTTCTCTATTTTCCCTTTAACTCATAAATCCCCCGTATAGCTCCTTATCCTTCTAAAAAATTAGGCTTCGTTTGGTTTATTAAAATTCTCTAAATATAAAACTTACTAAAATTCATCTGTTCACACTCACTTGCATTGGAACAAAAAAACATAGATAAAAATTACATAATCACGTTCTCACCAGGCCGCTTTCCTGCACAAGAAAACCGCCGCCACTCGAGGACCATTCTCCACCATCATCAACCCGGCTTGGCGAAGAACCAAATTAAGGTAAATATTAATAATTACAATTGAAACTCTTAAAAATTGAATTACTCATCTATTCACATTCGCATTTCGAAAAACAGAATAGAATCTCTTCACACTCAACTTCCCACCAAGCCGCTCTCCTGCACAAGATACCTGCGACCAACATTCTCCACCATTATCAACCCGGCTTGGCTAAGCCATTAATCGAAGAGCCCAAATAAGATAAAAAATCATTTTTACCATTGAAACTATATTGATTTAATTTTAACCTAATCTCATCACTTTTACAAATTTTCAGAATTATCAATACTTTATTATATTTTTAACAATGGTCATTATTATGACAGTTGGAAGCGTTACTGTATGAGAAGTGAGGCGGTGAGAATAGCGTATATGGGGATAATTTTCTTCATACTTGCAATTATTGTAACAAAAACATATTGAAATCTCTTCACCCTCACCTTCTCGCAAGCTTCTGTACAAGAACACATACGCCACTCGGGGACTAAGGATAACCTTTTTCTATTGGGAGTGAGAATTTTGGTATTATACTGCATTTTCTGGATTGTTCCGGCATGGTGAAGAAACCAAGGTATAAAATTGAATTATTTTTAACCTAATCTCACCACTTTTGAATTGTTTTACAGTAAATATCCATTTGGTGCATCACTTTATTTCCAATGAAACCTTTTCAGACTCTCAAGTATGGAACTTTGATTTTGATTTTTTTCTGTAAAATGGTCATCAGTTAAATTTATTTCATATAATCGATTGTTATTTAATTATTTGTAATCTATAAGTGTATATTACAGAGGTTGTAATTGATTGTTATGTTTTGATATGTATGAAGATGATATTGATCCTGGTAGTCTAAGTGGACGGCCCTGCTTTTTCCTTATATGAAAGAGATAATCATATTGGTGAAGTATGAAGAGCAAACATATGGTAATTTTTTCCTTTCTTTGTTTTCTCTTTTAAATTTTTTCGTATCATTATGGAGTGATCTAATTTTTTTTCCTTTTAATTTTTCTATGTACAGGCAACAATTTAGAATACATGGATGGATGGGCCAATCAAATAATCTTTCTCAGGTATCACTTGATAAATTAATATGTTTGTGCATTTTCAACTTTCATAAAACATGAAATTTCGAATTTTTTAAAACCAAATCATACATATAATTTTGACGCATTTTAAGCATGTGTAGATAACTCCTATTTCAGCTAAGGACGGAGAGCTACAATCTGATTCGATCAGGAGTCCTATTTCTGTATCAAATAATGCTAAAATACCATTATATGCAATTTGAAATACTTGATATTATTAATTTTGTATTATATTCAGATATTGCGGCATTGGGAGTCCTATTAATTTTATTCAACAAAGTATAAAATATTAACTGATGTATTTATTTACAGGGGTGGTACAAGTTTTACAGAGAATTGCCAAACAGACAACTATTCTGTATTTGTGAGGATCGTTGCTCCCATTTTGCCACACTTAGTAGAAGATGTGTGGAGACATCTTGCCTTTTAAGTTCAAAGATAACTTAGGGCTCGTTTGAAAATGCTTATTTTAGAGCAAAAAAGCGCTTTTAGAATAAAAATTAAAATTTTAAAAAATTATTTAAAAAATTTTTGAAATCTAAAATTATTTTAAGTGCTTTTTTCAAGAAGCACCAAATTGGTGCTTTTCAGAAAAGTGTTTTTCAAGATAAAAAAAACTCTTAAAATGCTAGAAGCACTTTTAAGTGCTTCTCCAAAAAAGCACTTCCAAACGGGCACTTAATATACTCGACGAAGAATTCATTTATGGTCCAATGCATTTCCTTGGTAGCTCTACTAGCCTAACTCAGGGTCTGAGTTTTTTGGTATATCAATAGAAATGCCTCAACAAAAAACCCAATACTTTTTAAATGCAGCCATTTGCATAGTCGTTCACAGGTAAAAAAAAAAAACAAAGCAAATAGGATGGGGAGTGCACTCTTCTCTCCATTGCTGACCCTGATGACACCTCTTCCGGTTAGTTGTTTTATTCATTTTTTCTGCATTTATTATCAAATTATACATATATTTTATATTTTCATTTTATAATTGATTTAGTTAATTTCTCTTTGGTTGTTTGCAAATGAATAAAATAAGGCGATTGATCTAGAGGTTGTCGAGATAATACGCCAATTTCCTGGAATGGTTAATCAAAAAATTTATTCATTGTACCTTCAAATTTTAACCATCAATTTACTGGTATCCTACCACTTTTTGCTTTAGCTAATTCTACATATTAAACATATTTTATTTTTATAAATTATGTAATCCATAATATATTTAATGTTGATGTGCAAGATTGTTATCAATAAGGTTTAGCCTCAATATGTACTTGATATAAATTATGTTTTTACCTATACATCTATTTTCTCTGGTTTAAGAATTGGTGGTTCGAGGTTTTCTTTTCCCCACCTGCCATTTTGATTTGGCCCCGACCTTTTGCGTATGTAGACTGATTAGTTAAACATAAATCATGGATTGAAGAGCTACTTATTCGTTAACTGGGCAAGTGTGTCTTATAGAATTTATTAAATTAATTTATCTATTTTTTAATTATTAGATTGATTGTGATATTAATGGAAATAATTTTGCTTTTGAATTTGATTATATTGCTTTTACTGAATTTAGCTTTGATCTGAAATTCAATAGTTTGAGTAATAGTAGCAAATCATATTTTGGCTGATTTGATCAAAATATTTGATTTTTACGGTCTATTTAGGTATTTTTTGATATGTGGTGTTCTCATGAGACCCTTCAATTTGTTAGACAAGTACATATAGTTATTATTAATTCAGTATGAGAAAGTTTATTTAATTAACAAGATTTCCATTTCTTATCCAGTGTGTGGTTTTAGAAATGAATATGTCTCGTGATTTGTCGTGACGGTTGGAGTGAGCAATTTGGTCTTATACTGCTTTTTTAATTGTTTTGCAGTAAATATTCTTTTGGTGTGGGTTAACCTTCTATTACCTATAGTCCTCAGCTGTTCCCTTGCCTGATTCATACCATAAACAACTGCCATCACAACGATGTTACTCAAGTACCACTTTATTTGTTTCTGTTTTTAATGTAAAAGATTCAAACTCCTCACAATATTTTTAATTGAATTTTGTTCAAGTCATATAAGTATAGTCATAGTTAGTTTAACTTATTCTATAATTCCATTGACTGAGGGTTAATCCTCTGTACTTAGTAAGCTATATATAACAGAATTTTATGACTGTGTATTATATTAATCTGACGATATAAACTATTTCTTTTATCTGTTCACAAATGAATTGCATTATTATTGATTTCAGGGTTGTTATATGTGTATTATCATAGGATATTGTGAAGGTGGATACATGCGATTCTTCTATATTAAACCCTTTAATATTATCTTTCTTTCGTTTCGTAGGGTTGTTGCTATCAAGAAAACAAGTGGTATTCAATTTTTGGAACATCTGATTGATTGGTTATCATTCCATCTTTTTTTAATGTATGGTTTCATATAAACTCAAAACGTTTTCCATTTTCTGTTTATTTTTTGAATAATAATCAGAAATGTTGTATATGGCTAATTCAACTATTATTGGAAAAATCGACTATTTTCGTACACGCCATATTATTCGCCGTGTGATGTGAAGGTCAATAGACTTTTTCTTCTTTTTCGTTATGTATTATCAATATAAGGGTTTGATTATGAATTATTGACAAGCTTAAAGCTGAGCGCGAACCTGGTATCGCCAAGTAAGGGTGTACATGGGATCAAAACCTACAGACTTTGGAAAATTTCAATCCAGACTCATCGAAGGCAAACTTTTATTTTTTCTTTTTTAAATCTTTGAGAAACCAAAGAAATGAATAGCAGTAATAACAATTAATAAAAGATTAAAAAAAGGTTTGTATTTTGATAACTAAGTTTATCTTTTTTGTACTTGGATAGTACAACTATTTTAAATTTATAAAATTTTATTTTTAAAATATAACCAAGCTAAGACCATCAATGGGATATAGTCATCATATATTCCATCAGTTATAGGTTTGAAACTCGGATTTCGAAGGCTCGATATTATCGTTGGTGTTAATCATTTTATTTGTTGTTGTAACAAGGTGATTTATATTGTTTTTTATTGTCTCTTAAATGATAATTAGTATATTTTTTATAAATGCGATTACTATTCATTCCATCTTTTTTTAATGTATGGTTTTATATAAACTCAAAACATTTTCCATTTTCTGTTCATTTTTTGATGGCTAATTCAACTATTAATGGAAATCGACTATTTTCGTACACACCATATTATTCGTCGTGTGATGTGAAGGTCAATAGACATTTTCTTCTTTTTAGTTCTGTATTATCAATATAAGGGTTTGATTATGGATTATTGACAAGTTTAAAGATGAGCGTGAACCTGGTATCGCCAAGTAACGGTGTACAGGGGATAAAAAACCTAAAATTTTTGGCAAAGTCTAATCCAGACCCATCTAAGGCAAGCTTCTATTTTTTCTTTTTTATATCTTTGAGAAACCAAAGAAATGAATAGCAGTTATAATAATTAATAAAAGCTTAAAAAAGGTTTGCATTTTGATAACTAAGTTTATCTTTTTTGTATTTAGACAGTATAATTATTTTAAATTTATAAGATTTTAGTTTTAAAATATAACCAATTTAAGACCATCAATGGGATATAGTCATCATATATTCCACCACCAATAGGTTTGAACTCGGATTTCAAAGGCTCGATATTATCGTTGGTGTTAATCATTTTATTTGTTGTTGTAATAAGGTGATTTATATTGTTTTTAATTGTCTCTTAAATGACGATTAGTATATTTTTTTTATAATGAAAGGCAATTACTATTTATGTTCGTGATTGTTAGTCATTTAATTTGCGTAGGTCTTGCACGGGGTGGACCCGATCAATTCTAAGATTATTCATTGATTAAGGCGATAATAAAAATCTAAAAAAAATCAAGTTTCTTGATTGGTATTCAGTATGGTATGGTATGGGATATTACTATATTACGATCGATTACTTTAACAATGTAAAATATCTTGCTATTCAATTAGGTTAACGAATAATGTAAAAGATGCTAAGACTGTTAATTTTGTTGATGTTAATTTTTATATTAATGCATCTTTTTATTCCTCTGTTCAAATATACGTTTATCGTATATCAAACATGATTATAGACGATTAGCAAATAAGTAGTGAAATTTTTATTTTTCATAGTGCCTTAAGGCACAGGTAATACCTAGTATTATATAGATTATATAGATTATATAGAAATGATGATAGACAAAGATTTTATATCATAATTTTTGAAGAGAAAAAATAATTAAAGACACATATCATAGTAAAAAAAAATTATATGACAAAGTAAAATGATAAATGGAAAAGGTAATATAACACATGGTAGTCTAAACCATTAATTCTTCTTCTATATATTATATAAAAATGATACTAGTCAAAGATTTTATGTTACAAAATTTTAAGAATAAATATAATAAAAGACACATAACATAGTTAAAAAAAATAAAAGTTGTATGTCAAAGTAAAATGATATATGAAAAAAATAAAATTATGTATGTCAAAAGTTAAATGACAATGGGATAATCGACCATTGATTTTCCTTTTATATATTATATAGTAGACACATATCATAGTAAGAAACATAATAAAAGTTATATGACGAAGTAAAATGACACATGAAAAAGATAAAATGACACATGACAAAGTCAAATAACACATGGTAGAGTCAATCATTGATTCTTTTTTATATATTATATAAAATTGATAATAGTCAAAGATTTTATATTATAAAATTTTGAAGATAAAAAAATAAGAAAAAACACATATCTTAGTCAGAAAAAATATTAAAAGTTATATGACAAAGTAAAACGACACATAAAAAAGGTAAAATAATACATGTCAAAAGTTAAATGACACATGGTAGAGTCAGTTATTGATTCTCCTTTTATTTATTATTATATAGATTTTATATGAAATCTCCAATTCCTCTAATTATTTTTAGAGTAATGATATATACCATCTAAATTCATACAACTCATGACGTGACATGATTTGAGTGAAAGTAAATCGTCAATTAAATTAAAAAAATTAATTAGATTAAAAATTTACTTCCACTCAAACCACACCACGTCATGGGTGGTATGATTTCGGGTGATATATATATATATATATATATATATATATATATATATATATATATATATATATATATATATATATACTCTTATTTTTAACAATTTTTTAATCTAAAACCAAAATCTCTTAGAAAACCGACCCGATACATGCCTTAAGTCTTTGATCCATGAGAGTATTTACATGAGCTATCAACTTATGTGATTAAGGAACTTCTGTAAATGTCTTTTATAAAATAGAAAAATAAAAAGATTATCATTTAATTGATGAAATAATACGTACATGTTTCACAAAGATGAATATATGGGACCATGGGTTGCAGTATCCTGAGCTACAATGTAAAATTATAATAATTCATTTTGAAATATGCATTTATAATTGATTTTTTACCATTTATTTCAAAAGGAATATCCTTTCTTCTTTGTAAAGCCTACACAACCTTGGGCCGTAGCAAATAGCTTTATTAATACACGAGAGGTCCTAAGACCGTGTAAAACTAGTACATTATATAATCACTCCTAAAAAGAGTACTAAAGATCAGGGACGGAGCCATGATTTTTTGTTAGGGGGGGCAAGGGGTTTGGGGCAACGACCCCACATTGGTATTTGCACGATAGCCTATATATTATGCAAAAATTACAAAATAAGTCTTTATATGTTGCAAAAATGCACTATAAGTCCCTATATTGTGTATAGATTGCAATATAAGTTCGGATATTAATTTTTTAATTAATTATTTGATAAAATTTCTTTTTCTATACAAAATAACATTTATTTTGTTGTTAAAAAACAAAAAATCCTATAAATTAAAATAATTTAAAGTCTAATAAAATAAATTTTAAAAGTTAAGGGGGCCAAATAAATATTTTTAAAAACTTAAGGGTTAATTACTTATAATTTTTTTATAAGTTAGTTATATTTTTTTAAAACCAGGGGGGTCCATGGACCCCTTATACATAAGGTACCTCCGCCCATGCTAAAGATGAGTCTCTAGGTGTCTTCCATCCAAAATTGTCCTGTGTTTAGTGAGACATAGACCCTTTGGCACTTTATTATATACCTTGCTCGGATTTTAATTCAATGCCTCTGATCTGGGAAATTCTTAGGTAAACCATGACCACACGTGGGGTCATGGTTTTAGTATTTAAATAATACTTTGTAGAATCCTTGCTTTATTCTTTTTTTTATTTTCTTTTTTTGTTCGAAAAGCTGCTTTCTTTTTTTATTTCATGACTTGTGCTTTTTTTATTTTGGAGAGTTACTTTGTTTAATGAAAAAAAATTATATAACCAAATGTAAATTCATTTTAGTTATTGATTTATATAAAATTGATAAAAAGAATTATAAGGTAAAATTTAACAAAAATATAAATTAATTTTATATATTAAAAAAATAAAAAAAGATTTATTTTGAAGTCTTAATATTTTTTTATTAGAGATAGATTAATAAAATAAGAGGATGTAATTTTTTCGGGAATATTGTTTGACAAACAATTACATACGATTTATATTTTCTATTTTTTTGTTACATAGGAGGTCTAAAAGACCGAATAATAATATTTCCTAAAAAGTGTCATTAACTATCTAAACTCGTACGCGGAATGGCCCAGCCACACCTGTCTTTGGTAAGTAAATGCAATAGCCCATTAGGAGGATCTCGTAGTGGTATTGGTCCCTCGCCACACCGGTCTTTGGTAAGTAAATGCAATAGCCCATTAGGAGGATCTCGTAGTGGTATTGGTCCCTCGCTGCTAGCCGTTCCAAATTTAGCTAGCCAATTTGTGCATCTATTAGCCTCACGATAGTTCCAAACTAGCTCAAAATGTTTCTTAGATGCCAGAATGTCCCGACAAGCTCCTATTATTACATTCGAAAAGCTTCTTGAGTTTGCACCATCCTTAACTAGCGCGTGCAACTAACTCGAGCCTGTTTCGATAGTAAGTGATGTGTAGCCCTGATGTACGGCTAAATCTAACCCAAAATGAAGTGCAAGAACTTCAGCTTCAAAAGGTGTCCTCGCTACACAGATTCCTGCGAACCCTCCCAGAACCTCTCCTTTATTATTACGAAACAAGCCTCACACCCTGGCTCGAGCTGTACTAACATTAAATGACTCATCTAAAATTAATTTAACTCTGCTCAACGGTTTTACCCATTTTACTAGAATATTTTTCGTCGAACTAATGACGCGTCCATCTCTTTCGACACCCCACACCCTTACATAATCGCACGCCGTCTATACCTTCTATTTTTATGATATGTATATGATAATTTTTTGAAACAACTGGTAGGCACTAGTTAATTTAATTATTTAAACAGAAAAAAGAAAAACATACATATTGGCTAGCTAAATTTGGAGCGGCTAGCATCGAGGGCCCAATCCCAATACGAGATCCTTCTGATGGGGTATTGCGTTTACTTACCAAAGACAGGTGTGGTTGGGCCATTCCGCGTACGAGTTTAGATAGTTAATAACGTTTTTTTAGGAAGTATTACTTCTCGATCTTTTACACCTCCTATATAACAAAAAAAATAGAAAGTACAAATCATATGTAATGTTTGTCGTCTGTTTTGGAACAATATTCTTAAAAAAATAATATCATTTTATTTTATTAATCTATCTTTAATAAAAAGATATTAAGACTTCAAAATAAATCATTTTTTATTTTTTTAATATGTAAAATTAATTTATATTTTTGTTAAATTTTACTTTACAATTTTATTATGAGTTTTAGATAAATCAATAAATAGAATAAATTTACATTTGGTTGTATAACTTTTTATATATATTAAACAAAGTATTCGGCCGACCAAAAAAAAAAACAAAGTAACTCTTAAAACAAACAAAAAAAAAAGACAAAGTAACTCTTAAAAAAAAAAAAAAAAAAAAAAACACAAGTCATGAAATAAAAGAAAAGCTTTTTTCGAACAAAAAAAATAAAGTCAGGATTCTTTCTCTTTGAGGTATACAAAGTATTATTTAAATACTAAAACCATAGCCCCACACGTGTGGTCATGGTTTACCCAAGAATTTCCCCCTACACAATGCTTTGCATTTAATCTAATATAGGACCTCTCGATAATATAACTCAATGCACAAAATCTTGACATGCAATCCCCTTATGAAGAACTATCAATTCCGCAATTGAGTGGTGAAGGTAGCATGTGCTCCTCGCAAATCCCCTTATACAAGTGTTTGCCACATCCATTAATAAGACTCCTGCTCCTCCCATCCTCTTTCGCGAATCAACACTAAAATCTATATTGAGCTTCAACCTCCTTTTAGTTTTCTCTGACCCACAAATTTAACCGAGCTTGCACAAGATACTCTCCCATTAGGGACATTTCCTAGGGTTTAACAAACTTTCATGCTAGAGATTTAGACTTTCCTGGAGTATTTTGACCCCTCGTCTTGCACCTACTTCTAAATATTTACACATTTTGGAAGTTCCAAAGTGACCACACCATCACCGTAAATCAACAATTCAACAGGATAGACTTTGAGACCTCAACTTGATTTGTTGATTGCTTCTTTGGTTGATTGATTCTTGAAGACAAGCATACAGACAGTAACAAAGTGACACAGATCCATTTCTGCTTTCATTTCATTTCCTGGGTTGCACTTGGGTGGGACCCTTTCTTTCGTCCCTGCCACCTACAAGCGTAAAAGAGCAACCATCCTCCACCGGTTTGGTAACAGCATTTACAATATCGGGCCTGGCTTTTTAAAACGATTTGCCCATCAATTCATGGTAGACCAATGGGGTATCTTAGCCGCGTTGGTGCAAATTATTATTGTTGTTCTTTTTCGACAGGAACAAGGACTCAATGGATAATAAGAACTATATATCAGAAGGTTGTAGGTCGACTCCAAATGTTACGAAATCGAACCTCGAACTCAATGTCTAACCGAGAATAAATCGAATGAAACCTGTGAACAATAAGGTTTAGTGATTCACCTAACCCTCCAGTCATAGCTTCTCGGTCCTGTAATCCAAGAATAATTCATGAATTCGCAGTCAGTAGTCAACAGTTAATGGTTCCAATTTTTCATAAATTTTGACTTTTGCGGTGGAAAATCCACATTTTCTTTTTATTTTTCATTCAATAGAAAAGTGAGAGAAAGTTTTTAACGTTGTGGATTTATTGTGCCTAAAATACCTTCTGCGCTATCAACAAGACAAAAAACTTCCATTTTGAGACCGCGACCCATCGCGGAGCACTTTCTCACTGATGTTGTGAGATAAGTGTGAAATTCTCCTCCACAAGACTCTTGATGTTTTTTCTGGTACAAAAACATAATTGGAAGAAATAAGGGTCGAAGTTTAGACTGCTCATAGTAATTCTACCCATAGAAAAGATCATCAGACAGGAGACAACCCATTTATTATTCCAGCCGAAAAGACTAGTAACGAAAATACAAAAAGAACTGACTTGACTGCCGAGTGCCTACAACGGGACTCCAAAGCTTGAAAGAGATTTCTAGTGGTACCTGACCAGTGGTGCCTCGTTCTCTGCTCAAACTGATAACCTTAGATCAATGTTATGAGCCTTGCCTTGGGGTTTGTATATAAGCATCTTATAAAGCATCTTTAAAGAGTCAAGAGAAGCCAAGTAACTATAGAATACAAAAAATCTTGCCGAAAGATTTCTTTTTATGAATTTTAAATAAGTCGTATCTTGCTCAAACCAATAAATAGAGCTGAGGTTATAGTTAAAGCCGCTAGTAGAAAACCAAAATAACCATTTATAGTAAGCATGAAGGAGCTAAATGAAATATTTTTTTATACATATAGTTATAAAGCACTTACCTAAGTCCCCCCCCTTTTTTTCAAAATAGCAGGATAGGTCAAAATACCAATTGAAAGAAGAAGTTCAATTGGAAGTTCTTGATTCATCTATCATTATAGACGGCACTAAGAAAGATAAAGTATGAAGCGAAATGGATTCCTCATCTGTAACATCTATCCATCCCCCGGTCATTCATAGCATTACTATACCTTCCCTATTTATTGCGGGTTGGTTATTCGTCAGCACCGGTTTAGCTTACGATGTATTTGGAACCCTCGGCCAAACGAGTATTTCACAAAGAGTCGACAAGGTATTCCATTAATAACTGGCCGTTTTGATCCTTTGGAGCAACTCGATGAATTTAGTAGATCGTTTTAGGAGGTCCTAATGACTATAGATCGAACCTATCCAATTTTTACCGTACGATGGTTGGCTATTCACGGCCTAGCTTTGGCCAAGGGACTGCTGCGGGTCAAGCTGTAGAGGGTATCGCGAGACAGCCCGAGGCTGAGGGAAAAATCCGAGGTACTTTATTGCTTAGTCTAGCTTTTATGGAAGCTTTAACAATTTATGGGCTGGTTGTAGCATTAGCACTTTTATTTGCGAATCCTTTTGTTTAATCTTAGAAATATGAAAAATACATATTTTTCATATTTTATTAACTTGGACTTGTCGTTTGCTTTTTCAAATTATATCAAAATGTAACTCCTACAATTATGTATTTGTTGAGAAAATAACCTATGGGAAGGGCTGATTTGTGGGTGAGGAATTAGCATACCGACTCGCTTTCATCCTTCCCCCCTCGTAGTCCAAGGAAAACTCTTTTTAGGAAGTCTTGTAACTGTAACAAAAGGGGTAATTCATAGTTTATAACTCAATATTTTTTGACTCGATTTCAAAATAGGAAAGAAATAAAAGAAGAAAAAAAGAGGTAATAGAAAAAGAACTCTGTTCGATTTTTTAGTCTATATATAAGAGGAGATCATATGAAAAATGTAACCGATTCTTTCCTTTCTTTGGGCCACTGGCCATCCGCCGGGAGTTTCGGGTTTAATACCGATATTTTAGCGGTTTGCTAGAACCAATCCAAAATTGCCTTGGTTTTGTAAGTCTAATTCAAGATCTCTTTGGTCTGCGCACTCTTCTTTATTTTGATGCTTTATTTTGTTATTTGAGGGTATAAAAAAATCCCGGTTTTCAAGACCGGGGCTATCAACCACTCAGCCATCTCTCCAAAAGACAATTTTTATTTTATTCCTCCGAATAGAACATGGCCAATGCCCCCTTTCGCCATGCATAAACTAAACCAACAATTAAGATAAGTACGAAAATTAAAGCTTCTATAAATACAGATAGACCCAATATTTTGTAGATTCATTGATCAGGGTTTGACGGAAGAACTTTATAAGTTTCCAAAAATTGAAGATACAGATCAAGAAATCGAATTTCAATTATTTGTGGAAACATATCAATTGGTAGGCTCATCCAAGAGGCCTTTCCGGAAGTCGTAGGGAACTTTAAGGTCCAATTTTCGAAGAGCTGGGGGTGGCTCTGTGACTTTCTTACTTCGGGCGACAGGGAAATCAAAGAGGTCTGGGGCAGATACACGAAGGACCAGATCGTTGAAATGGCAACTTTAAAGAAGAAGAAGAAAAAACCAGGTTAGTGTACTATTCAAACCTTTAGCTAGACGTACGTACAGTTAGGTCGTTAGAAGATGCTTATATACAAACTCTAATGAAAGCACTATAATGCAGGTATATGCTCATCTCTTTTCGGAAGACGGTTGAGTCTCCCCGTTTTTTGTTCCATTCTCAAGTCCCTGAACTTATGAAGTCTCGTTTCTGTAGTGGACCAATTCGTTAACATACCGCCCAGCCATTTTTTATTAACATAATGACACCGGGCCCTTATTGCAGCCCATGCTACTGAATCAGCTGCTTTATTTTTGGTACCAACAATTAAGAATTGTTTTTACATAGTTGTCTTCCTCTTATTCTTCCTCTGTAATAGTTGCCCATACTTTGGGATATTGCCTTAGCTAGGTTGGCTCTTAGGCTAAAGCAACTGCCAATTCCTAGTCCTAAGCATTAGCAAGAGCAGTCACTGGTCTTGACTCTACATGAATGAGAAGAAGGGCTTTCGGCAAAGAATACACAAGAAGACCAACCATACTGGCCTGAGTAAGTCAGTAGACCTACGTCCACCAGTGAAGGCCGGCAAAGCTCCACTCTGAAAGATCCCTCTTTTACACCTTCGGAAGACCGACAAAAAAGCGCGGGTTTCCTTTTTAGACAAACAATCTTTTTTTTTCGTCCTTTGCATTGAAAGAACAGATTCTAAAATGATGTGATTCAACCTCAGACCCATTTAAATGTAGCGGATAACAGCAGTATATTCTTTTGATCCAAACCGGGAGTAGCACTTCTCTCACAAAAGCATCCCTACGCACAAGCAAATATTCACTTGTAGCATACCATATTTCAATGGACTGACGTAACTTTTCTACCGCGTGTATATTCCCATAATTATGGTGTTTTTCCAAAATCAAACTTTGTTGTTCAGCATCTTGTACTAGCCATCCCTTAGAAGGTATTGTTAAAAGATCATCAATTCCTAATGAAATGGATGTAGCAGTAGCTTGTTGAAAACCCAGAGTTTTTACTTGATCCAAGATGTGTGATATATATGCCATTCCGAAGTGATCTATTAATCTACTAATAAGTCGTTTCATGGCAGTTTTTCTCTAGGCTACGACCCCACCAATCAACATCCAGATTGATAGGACAAATTCTACCAGTTAGATTTTTTCGAAGTAAAAGTGTTCGAGTTGAGTGAATTATTGTGTTTAAGTGAGGTGTTGGATTGTAAGAAAAACTTGATTAAATAAAAAGTGGAGTAATTAGAGAATAGATAAAGTCTATTAATGATTTGGCTTAAAATTTGCCTAGTGCTAACATGAGTAATGTATAGAAGTATTAATAATCTAATTATCATTTCCTCTATATCCTCGAAGAGTTCTCTTCTATTGTATCTCACTCTGATATATATAATATTACTTGGAAAGTTGGAGCTTGGATAATCTCCAATATTCTTTTCATTACTTATTGAATTACCTTTTGCTTGTGATCGTGGCCTTTATGTTGGACTCAGTGGTCCATATTCGTGATGTGTTGCATCCTTATATCGGGACGTGGTTTTACTTGATGTCTACCATAGGTGCTGAAGTAAGGGGGTCAAATTTGTGGTTACTTAAGCTCGTCAACTATTGCCCTTGTTTTGCCAAACTGGGGTTCCATCTCCCCTTTTCCATAATTTGATGAGCTGTGTCATTTTGCACTTATCAATTACCCCTTTAAGCCCATGGACTCTTGTTGATTAGGGGGTGTCTTGGGTTTAAATTTTCTTGGTAGGTGGCATCGAGGTCAAGGTCATGGATTTTTTTGAAGCCTTATCATGATTTGCCACATGTGTTTTGCATGCATCTGGATTTATTTTATTTATGTCTTTAGAAAGATGGATTTATTTTCTCGAAAGATGTGGTATCTGTTTACAGTTGTGTTCCATCGCTCCGTCTTCCAAGGGACTTCATCATTACTTTACCTCAGTCGCCTTATATGTTACGTCGATCACGTGGGTACGTCTTCTTTTGTCTTTGGACTTTTCTAAGACCTATATATATCCTGACTTGGCTATTCCCCTTCTCATTCTTATCTTACTTTGTCTTGTACTAACAACATGGGTTTCATACACATCTCCCACCAATTTTATCTTTCTTTGGACAATGCCTCGAGTTACAAGCCATAAGGAGGAACGCAAAAATATATACGAGATAAAGAAAATAAATCACCAGATTTTCCTTTTTCGAGATTTGAGTGTTCTTTCGTATATGAATTCTTCCATTTGTTTCCTCCAAGCAAAGTAACGATCACCTACAAGAAAATGGAGGTTGTGTAGAAAACAACTCTTCCAAAAGATTAAATTCCAAATCGTTTTCTCTACTAACGGTTAAGCTATTCACGTAGAGTTAGGCTCTGATACCAATTGAAAGTCCTAGAGGGGGGTGAATAGGATTACTAATAAGATTAATGCCTAATTAAAAATCTTTTGGACAATTATAAGTTTAAGAAAGAAACTTCTAAGTCAACTAATATATCAAACTCCTAAGGGATCATACAATGGATAAGCTAAGAGGTTCGATATATAAGTGATACAAGTAAAACGAGTTTCAATCTCTTACTACTCTAGATGACAATATGTTAGATAAACTAGATAATCAAAATCACAATATTCAAACTAGCATATTATCAAACATATAAAGTGCGGAAAGTAAATAGAGTAGGGATAGAAAGATACACATGATTTATAGTGGTTCGGTTTCCCTACATCCACTACCTAAGGAAGCCTCCTTAGGATTTCAAGCTTTTCACTAAGCTCCCGTGTCTCTCTTAACCGGGTCGAGAACATAATAACCCTTACAACCTCTTCGATAACACGAAGGACAACCTCTTCGAAACCACGAAGGAAACTCTTGTGTAATCACAACACAAGGACACCGAGTATACTCCCGATACTCAAATTCTCTCTTAATCTATCTATTACAAGAACTAGACTTAAGAGGATAAATACAAAGAGTTTAAAGGGTGAAACTACTTTGCTAACAATCTCCTAATGAGTAGATATAACACTTAAGCATGAAAGACTCCTCTTGAGTAGATAGAACTTTGTGGCTTATTGGATTAACTCCTTAATTGAGTGGATATGACAATGTATAGCTCTTGACACCTTCTTGGATGATAACAATTAAGCCCCTAAGTGTATATGGGTTGAAGGTGTAGTTGTAGCCTTGAAAGACCTTCAATATATAGCTGCAAAATGCTCCCAACGGTCATAAGATTTGTCTCCAACGGATATATTAATATCCCCAACGGATATATTCCTTTTGTCTTCATTTTGCTGCAGGAAACCCTAACTTGCGGTGCACCGCGGGGTTGGTGAGGTGCACCGCGCCAACTTTCGCTTATTGCTCATTTTCTAGTCCCGGGCTAGCCATGCTCCGTGCCCTGGTCCACACATCTGCGGTGTACCGCGCCAAAGGTCTAAAAAACCTTTTAATGAGTATATCTTTTACTACGATGCTCGGATCAGAAAACTTTCTTCACGAGAGTTGTAGAGAACATCATTCTAATAAACTTTGTAGTTGATCACTAAAGCTAATTCTCAATGTACACAAAGATAAGGTTAAAGGTATTTGTATGAGAATTAGTTTCTTAAGATAAAACAATAAAGCTTTGATCTAAATGATAAAGAATGTGCTTTTGATGAATTAGAGTGCAAGATAGAATATGTATAACAAGAATAATTAGCACACTAAACACAAGAGGATTTGTCACATTAAAACAACCTATTAAGGGAGGCTATATGCCAACATACTGAGATAGTATACTTATATTTATAAGAAATAGATTAGTGATAATATAGGTCTAGAAATATAAGGACTAATTAATAATCTAGGAATTATCTTAAACTTGTATTTATCTTTGTTATCTTAATTCTGGTTTCTTTTCTTTATCTTCTTTTACAGACTTCAGAGTTTCCTGAAGTCCTCTTGCTTGTTCCCTAAGATGTAATTTAGACTATAGGTATCCATATTGACATAATCTATCTTCTTTATGGCCCACTTGGATAATCCAACAGGGTCCTCTTTTAGTTAGAGTCTAATTATGCTTTCCATTTCCAATTCTTGCAACTACTAAATTTCCCGTTTTGCTAAAATAGATTCAATATCTCCGTTTTAATACCATTTTCTAATTGTTTATTGGAAATATTTATTTACCTATAAATCCTTCAATATAATCTAGTAACTAGGTAAAATAGAAGAAATTTGTCCTAGATAATATGTAAGAATGCCATATTGTTAAGATACATGAGTTGCCTATAACATTATCTAATGAATTTGTGAATATTCAATGGTATTCTTATACGGTCCATCTTAAGTTGTTCATATGTGTGTATGCACCAGATGTTAGTTTCACTCCTCATGTCGACTAATATGTGCTCGACAAAGATGATACTATTATGGTGGAGATGATCACTGCTCCTTCTTTGTAAAAACATTCATACCTTGGACATCAAAGATGAGTGGATTATGAATTGGGACTGGCTAGGGGAGGATTATTATTCATGTTGATCCCCTAGACGTTGTTCTTATAATAGTTGGCCGCCTAGCTGGGGGTAATCTGTCGCTTGACCCCTCTAGCTGGGGTTCTCTTGGTATGTTTTCCATCGTGGTGTTTCTAAGTGAGCTAGGGTAAAAAGATGTATGGTTCTCACAGACATCGTTAATCCAACAGAGTAAATTTTTACCATATAAATGTTGATAGTATTTTGGCCTTACAATTCGTAGGTGTTTTAAATAAGTGACTGAAATAGGGGGCTGATTATCTGCGATAGTCGTTGACCGTGGTCGGCTACTCCCCGTTCCCGCAAAATATGTGGCTATGGGCTAAAGATAAGTATTCTTCCACTAATGCTCATATGCTCAATTTTGTACCAAAAACATGTTGGAAGGCCCTAATGGTATGGAACCAATAAGGGGAGAAAATTGTTAAATTTCGTATATATAGGTGTGAGAGTACAAATATGAGTATGTACCTAGACTATGAGATGATCAAACTTTTATATAGGCGAGATATGAGACTAAATGATGGGTTCTACCAATAGTATAATTCTCCTCTTTTCCAGCACTCGTCCAAATAAACCTCGATCTCCTACGCTTCATGCAAGGGAAAAATCCTAAGGGATTCGTCCTTATCTTACCTTAGTAAGTTTATTGATGTCTCCTTAATTGTTCTTATTTTCGACCCTTAGGAGAAATCATTTTTGGTGTTTATTTAATCAATTTGATAGACTTTTGGACTAAATATGCAATAATATGATTTTCCTCTTTTATTTCTAGCATTTTTAATTTATTAAGCATTTGCGCGTAATATTGGTATTTTTAGTGTAAAGTTTACAGGTTTTAGATGTTGGATAGAAGAGGAATCCGAGGAGAAAGTCAAAGATCATGATATGGAGTCAAGACTTGAAGATAAATCCCGAAGATATTATTTTTAGAG
This sequence comes from Nemophila menziesii, assembly GCA_029959085.1. Lineage (NCBI taxonomy): Eukaryota > Viridiplantae > Streptophyta > Magnoliopsida > Boraginales > Hydrophyllaceae > Nemophila > Nemophila menziesii. The sequence goes on along the minus strand of JARWIR010000017.1, from coordinate 5,933,210 downwards.
CTGAAAATCTGTTTTCCAGGCCATAGATTGCTGATTTCGAGGTGCTTAAGAGATGATTTAGCCGCTGACCTTTTAAGAGAAAACATTCCTTATCGAGTTACGGAACTTTAGCAACTGGAATGAGGTCAATCGGAGTCATAACGAAGCGGGAAAAGCCGTTTTAGTGAAGGTGTATCAGCAGTTACGGGATTTTGGGCTGAGAATTTGGGTTTGGACATTTAATTAGTGTTTTATTCTTAGGTCCAAGCCCTAATCCGTTTTTACACTTATAAAAGGAGCCTTTGACTTCTATTTTCACAACAATTCACATTCTACAAGATTAAACACCAGAGAGAAGAAACAGAAGGAAGAAAGAAGAAGCTGCAAGAGCTGGAGAGGGTCTATATCTCCGTTCGCAGTCATTCCTATTCCGGAAATTAGGTTCTTTTATCTTTAATTTTGTAAAACAATATGAATTCCCTTTTATTTAATTTAGTTTTGTTTTCAACTAATATGAGCTAAACACATTTTAGCGCTTGAGAATGCTATATGGGTAATTCCCAAGTCTTATTGAATTGCATATGTTGAATTTGGGTTTCTGTTAAATTAAACTAGATTGTGTCTTTTACCCTTTTCGATAAATTGAGAATATTTACTGTTTTTAGCGTCATGAACTAGGAACAGGTGTTAGTATCTAGGCTATTCCAATTAGTGGCAATTGGATCATCCTGACGGAGGGTTTAGATACAGAACCATTTATTCAATCTAGGATAGAAGCTATTGATTCTGACGAACTTAGCTAATTCTAGGGCCAATGAGGTAATAAAACTTAAACATCCAAAAGTGGATCATATTTACCCTGACGGGACTAGTGACACTCTAGGATCGCCTTATAGTCCACCCTGACGGGGGTATAAGGAATTTAGAATCCCGACCATCGTAATTGACCAATTTAACCCTTAAACAACATAGGTTATGAAATAGGATTAGGATGACCCCTTGCGTTCTCAAGTGCTATCTTCTCATACTTGTGTTTTACATCATTTTACTTGCGTCTTAGCTTTTAATTGCATTTTCCATTTAGTCTTTTAATACTTAGCATTAATACAAAAACCAAATAAACATATTATCTTTATTTGCTTTCATAAGTGCAATCATTCATTAGTGGATAAGCATTGTAGTCAACCATCCCGTCCTTGGAACGAATCTGTTTTATCAACTATATTACTTGGGACAACCGTACACTTGCAGTTGTGGATCGATTATTTATTGCATTTATTTTAGAACACACAAAAGACCACCAAGTTTTTGGCGCCGCTGCCGGGGACGGTAGCGTGTGACCACGGTGTTTATTCCTTTAGTGATAGTTGCATTTATTTTTATTTCAGTTTTACGCTTTTTGTTTGTTCATTTCTTTTCAGGTTCTTAGGTTTGGTGTATGCGAAGAAGGCTATTCAAGGATCTAGAGCCAACACCTCCGATCCTTAATAATCCAGAATCGTTGATCAGGCTTGCTAACAAGAGAAGGAGAGAACAAGAAGCTTTAGAAGTAGAAGAGTTAGTTAACAGAATGGAGAATATCAATCTTCAGAATCAACAAAACAATGGACAAGGCCAGCTAGATGCAAATGGCCAACCTTTAGCGCCACCTGGAATTATTCCTCAAGTTCAACCACTAAATCCTAATCATCAAGTTCAGATAGTGATGAATCAAGATCCATGGTTTGTTAATGGTCCACCAGAAGCTCCATTTCGTGCTCCTGCTCTAGGAGTAGGTGCTCTAGATATTAATATTCCAAGATATCGTCCAGATCCGGGTATGTTAGCTCAATTCCAAAAATTTGGAATTTTTCGTGGTAGACCAGAAGAAGATCCTATCCGAGCCGTTCAGAAATTTAAGCAGATATGTGATTCTTACATCACACAAGGGGTTTCAAGAGAACAACTGTATTATGCTGCGTTTCGATTCTTTGTCATTGATAGAGCAAGTGAATGGCACGATACACAAGATCCTACGAAGATAACAAACTGGAACCAATTAGAAACTGCTTTCTTTGACAGGTTTTACCCAAGTAACATGAGATTAGATGATCAACTTGAATTAACACATTTCCGTCAAGAGTATGATGAAACTTTGGGTAAGAGTTGGACAAGATTTCAGATGTGTTTACGAAGGGTTCCCGATCATGGCTTTACAGAACAACAACAACTAAAAGTATTTTACAAAGGCCTTGATGGAACTTCGAGAGAGAAATTGGATTTGTTATGTGGTGCAGGTTTTCTTCAAGTTCAACCCGTTCATGCTAAAATTATTTTGGAAAGAACAGTCAAGAATGAAGTTGGGTGGACTTCGGTAAGAACACCGATTAAAGGAGTGAATAATGTGAATATCGAAGAAAAATTTGCTACGCTTGAGAATAAGATTCAGACTACTATAGAGAAACAGTTGAAACAACTTACTTTAGCTGTAAAAGAAGGATTTTCGGGTAAGAAGGTAGCTGTGCAAGCTGCACAAGAGGCTTATATGTGTTCGATTTGTAGGGTAGATGATCATGATGAGGAAAGTTGTCCGAATAATCAGGAGCCTGTAATGTTTGTGTCCAATAGAGGTAACTTCAATTCAAGTGGTAATGGATATCAGCCTAACAGAAACCATCCTGGGTTTCAATACTCAAATCCGAATGGGGCAGCCAATCCTACATATGCGTATCAGTCGCGTCCCCAAGGTAACAATTACAATCCAAGACCACACAACAATTATCAAGGAGGACAGAATCAGGGTAATTATGTACAAATACAAGCTCCTCAGAATACTTACGATGAAACATTGAACCAAAAAGCCTTACCTGCCCATCCACAAGAAGGAGTAGTTACCCTTCAGAAAACCGTTGAAAGTTTAATTGCTCTTCAAACACAAGCTATGGAACGTCAACAAGCGTCAGAAGCAAATATGAAATTAATACAGAATCAAATGGAGCAATTTGCAAAACAGCTTAATCAGCGTCCACAAGGGCAACTCCCTAGTGACACAGAAAATCTGAGACAACATGAAGATTGTAAAGCTGTTACATTAAGAAGTGGTAAGAACCTTCCTCCACCTCCTTTTCCCGTTATGAAAGAGAAAGAAGTTCCAAGAAAAGAAAAGGAAGTGGGTGAGAAAGAGAAAGAAAAAGATAGTGAGGTTGAAGAAATAGTGAGGCCAAGTGAGATTTCAAAGAAGAAAGATGATAGTGTTAGTAATCGCCCTCCACCACCGTTTCCATCGCGAGTTCAGAAAAAGGGTGATTTGGCCGATTTTTCAAATTTTTTTAATAGAGTGAAGGGTTTAAGTATTAATATTCCGTTACTAGAGGCTATTCGAGATATTCCTAAGTATACGAAGTTTTTGAAGAGAGCCCTCACTAACAAAAGGCCTTATTGTGATAATGAGATGATTGGTCTTCCTGAAGAGTGTAGTGCGATTTGTCAAAGTAAATTACCTCGAAAGTTAGTTGATCTTGGGAGTTTCACAATTCCGATATCGATTGGAGAAGAATGGAAAGGAAAAGCACTATGCGATTTGGCTGCGAGCATCAATTTGATGCCCAAATCAACTTTGATAAGCTAAAAATTGGAGAAGCAAGACCTACCTCTATGGTCTTGCAAATGGCGGACAGGTCTCTTGCACATCCTGAAGGCCGAATTGAAGATGTCCTCGTTAAGGCAGGTACACTTATATTTCCCGTTGATTTCGTAATACTTGAATACGACGCAGATATAAATGTCCCCATCATTTTGGGTAGACCATTTCTAGCCACGGGGCGTACTTTGATTGATGTAGAGAATGGAAAATTAACGATGAGGATACAAGACGAGGAAGTCAAATTCAATGTATTTCGAGCTATGAAATTCCCAGATTCTCAGGAAGATTGCTTCAGAATGGATGTAGTTGAGCAGGCATCGCAAGAGGTATTTAATTGCTTAAATTTTGATGATATCTTGCAGGCCGCTTTGACATTAGATTCACCTGAGATGATGGAAGAGCTTGCTGAAACAGTAGCAGCTCTAAATTCTGAAAATCCAAAGTATAGGCGTCTTGCCTATGAACCTGTGAGAGAACCGGGGGAGATTATTCCTAAAAAGAAGCCTTCAATTGAATCTCCTTCGGAATTGGAAGAAAAACCGTTACCAGCACACTTGAGGTATGCGTATTTAGGTACTAATGAAACTCTACCTGTTATTGTTTCAGCTAATTTAACAGGTCCTCAAGAAGATAAACTGTTGCGTGTGTTAAGAGCCAAAAAAGAAGCAATAGGTTGGACAATTGCTGACATCAAAGGCATTAGTCCATCCTATTGTCAACACAAAATTATACTTGAAGATGATAACGCACGCTCAGTTGAAGGTCAAAGAAGATTAATGGCCGTTATGAAGGATGTAGTGAAGAAAGAGGTGATCAAGCTTTTAGATGCGGGGATTATTTATCCCATCTCGAGTAGTGAATGGGTGAGTCCAGTTCAGTGTGTGCCAAAGAAAGGAGGAATGACAACAGTTCTTAATGATAAAAATGAAGCGATTCCTTCAAGAACGGTAGTTGGATGGATAGTTTGCATGGATTACAGAAAGCTGAACAAGGCCACCAGAAAAGATCATTTTCCTTTGCCCTTCATTGATCAAATGTTAGATAAATTAGCCGGAAGAGAGTACTATTGCTTCTTGGACGGTTATTCTTGGTATAATCAAATTTACGTGGCTCCGGAAAATCAACATAAAACAACATTTACATGCCCCTTTGGTACTTTTGCGTATCGCAGCCATTTGGGTTGTGTAATGCTCCTGCTACCTTTCAAAGATGTATGATGGCTATCTTCTGGGATATGATCGATAACTTTCTTGAAGTGTTTATGGATGATTTCTCTGTATTTGGTGATGATTTTGATAAATGTTTAGATAATTTTGAGAAAGTGTTAATCAGATGCAAATAAACAGATTTGGTTTTAAACTGGGAGAAGTGTCATTTCATGGTTCAAGAAGGTATTGTTCTGGGTCACAAGGTTTCGAGTGTTGGATTGGAAGTCGATAGAGCGAAGATAGAGGTAATTAAAACTCTTCCCCCTCCTGTTTATGTTAAAGGGGTAAGGAGTTTCCTTGGCCATGCTGGCTTTTATAGGCGATTTATCAAAGATTTTTCTAAGATTGCGAAACCGTTATGCAACTTACTCGAAAAGGATTCCAAATTCCTTTTTGATGAAGCTTGTTTAGCGGCCTTCAAAGCAATCAAAGAAAATCTTATTTCAGCTCCTATAGTATTACCTCTAGATTGGAATTTACCGTTTGAAGTTATGTGTGATGCGAGTGATTTGTGTATGGGAGCTGTATTAGGACAAAGAAAAGAGAAAGTTTTTCATTCGATTTATTATGCTAGTAAAACTTTTAATGGTGCTCAAGTTAATTATACAGTTACAGAAAAGGAGTTGCTAGCGGTTGTGTATTCATTCGATAAATTTCGCTCTTATCTTCTTGGAGCGAAAGTTATTGTTTATACAGACCATTCAGCGATTCGATATCTTATGGAGAAGAAGGATGCTAAACCGAGGTTAATCAGATGGGTTTTATTGCTTCAAGAGTTCGATTTAGAGATCAAGGATAGAAAAAGGTGTGAGAATCAGGTTGCAGATCATCTATCGAGGTTAGAAGGTTCAGAGTTGAATAGTGGTACTGAAGCAGTTAGAGAAGAATTTCCGGATGAGATTTTATTCGTTGTTCGTTATTATGAAGCTCCTTGGTATGCGGATATTGCAAACTTAGTGGTAAGTGGTTCCTTTTCTGAAGGTTCAACTTATCAAGAAAGAAAAAGATTAGCTCACCATGCAAGACAATTCTTTGGGGAGGATCCTTTCCTCTACAAAGTGTGTGCCGATCAAATGGTAAGAAGATGTGTAGCCAAGGAAGAAATTGAGGCGATTATAGCTGGGTGTCACGATTCACCTTATGGTGGACATTTCAAAGGAGATCGAACTGCTGCTAAGGTATTACAATCTGGTTTCTATTGGCCTTCTATTATAAAAGATTGTCATGAATATACGAAAAGATGTGAAAGATGCCAATTTACCGGAAACATATCCAAGAGGGATGAGATGCCACGTAATAATGTGTTAGAAGTTGAAATATTTGATGTTTGGGGTATAGACTTCATGGGTCCTTTCGTTCCTTCAAATGGTAACCTCTACATCATATTAGCTGTTGATTACGTGTCTAAGTGGGTAGAAGCTGTAGCTTTACCAACAAATGATTCACGAGTGGTGATTAAGTTCTTGAAATCGCATATTTTCACTATACATGGCACTCCGAGAGTAATTATTAGCGATGGAGGTACTCATTTAGTTAATAAGTATTTGAAGACAGTCTTAGAGAAATATGGAGTGAGACATCGTGTATCTACTGCTTATCATCCACAAGCCAATGGTCAAGCCGAAGTATCAAATCGTGAGGTAAAATCTATCTTAGAGAAAATCGTTGGTCCTACTAGAAAAGATTGGTCTATGAAATTAGATGATGCACTATGGGCCTATCGTACTGCATTCAAAACTCCAGTAGGTGCTTCTCCGTATCGAATGCTATATGGTAAGGCTTGTCACTTACCTCTTGAGCTTGAGATGGGTGCATATTGGGCTATTGCGAAGTTAAACTTAGATCCTACTCTAGCTGGTCAGAATCGAATGATGAAACTTAATGAGCTTGATGAATTTCGATTACATGCTTATGAAAATGCTAAAATTTACAAAGAAAATACCAAGAGATGGCATGATAATCGGATTCGAGAGAAGAACTTTGTAGTGGGACAAAGAGTGTTGAAATAAAATTCAAAGTTCAGTAATTATCCGGGGAAATTAAGATCGAAGTGGTCAGGACCTTACATCGTGACCAAAGTTACACCTCATGGAGCTATAGAGATAGAACATCCACTTGAAAACCGTACATTCATGGTGAACGGTCATCGCTTAAAGATATATCATGGAAGTGAAGATACCGATCGTGCAAAAGACACACATCCCGGAGAGGTCATGTACCTCCTCGAAGCTCCTTAGAAGCACGAGGTAACCCGTCGAGCTTAACGACGTTAAACAAAAGCCAATTTCATGTATATTAGTTTAAGTATTTCAATTTCCGTAGTGTAAATTAGTTAAGTTTTCGTTGAGTTTAGTGTTTGTTTTTAAGAAATGAGGAAGGGTGTTTGTTTTTTATGATTTCAGGGGTATAATGGTCTTGAGTTTGGGGTCAAAACGATGAGAAAACGAAAAAATTTGGAGTCCACAGCAGGTTTGACCGGCAAGCCAGCGAGCTGGCCGGCATACCGACCAAAAGAGCTGAAGGACCCCAACTCTCTGACCACTGCGTCAGCAATGACGCAGCGTTGCTGCGTCACGATTCGCGCCATCGAGATTCCGCCGGCATGCCGGTCAACTGACCGGCTAGCCGGCCAAAGAAGGTGAAGGTTTTGGTCCTTGCGTCAGCAACGACGCAAGGTTGCTGCGTCTCGAAATGCGCCATCGACATGCCGCCGGCATGCCGGCGAATCTGCCGGCTAGCCGGCCAAGGAGAACGAAGTCTCTAATCAATGCGTCAGCAATGACGCAAGGCGCTTGCGTCTGAGGTAAAAAAAATCGAATTTAGTAATTTTTTCCGCCGCCCTCGCGACCGGCATGCCGGCGAATCCGCCGGCTAGCCGGTGACCTGTTGCGAGAGGCGGTTTTGAGCTTATTAAACCTAGTTTTTTGCCTCCTTTTCCAAGCCAACCTTATATTCCGAATCCTTGCCTCCACCTACTCCGAAAATCATCAACAAACAACTATAAAATCATCAAATCAAGCCTTCTTTCAACACAAAAACACACAATCAACTCATAGCTTCCCCAACACATCACCAAAATTCATCTTTTCTTCATAAATTCCCTCTTCCCAACATTGAAATTAAATCCAATTCTTTCACAATCCCTCTCAAATAACCTTAACCCATCTCATATTCCACCTAATTCTTCAAGTTTTAAGCCTCAAAACATCAAATTTCAAAGCTTTTCTCTAGCTTTTTCTCTATTTGAAGTTTTGAGTTTGGGGTGAAAAGAGATGACTAGCAGAACTGCTTCCATGTGTAACTATCGAAGAAACATACCAAGAAACAGGAACAATGTTGGAGCTAGCCCAGACCAAGCAATTGAGATTCCGGATTCGCGATCCAAAAAGACTGAACAAATCCCAATTGCTCCGAAAAGAAAAGAAAATCCATGTAAGGCTAATCCGAAAAAGAGTAGGTTAATTGATGAAAGTGATGAAGAAAGTGAGGAAGAAGTTGAAGAAGAGATTGAGGAAGAAACTGAACAAGAAGTTCACGAAGAACCAGTGCAACAACAGAAACCTCCGCGTAGGAAAGCATGGGCTCAAAAGCCTAAGAGAGTCTTCATTCCATGGGATACTCAGGTTCGTGATAGAATTCAATTTTTGAAGTTCGGTGAGGAGATGAATCTTCCTAAGGTATTATGACTAGTTCTTATAAAGATTATGGTATTACTTGTGATAAATTGGGTTGGAAAGAATTGCGTGAAAGGAAGCTTGAGTATATTCCTACCTTGGTGCGAGATTTTTATGAAGGAATCGCCTTCTCAAAAGAAGCAGTTATTATTCGCAAAAAGGTAGTTCCTTTCTCCGTTGAGCTTATTCGTAAATCATTGAAATTACCCGTATTTTCCGGAATATGTCTGTTTCAAGAGTCTCTAAAAGAACCGTCGTTTGATTATGAATCGCTTTGGGGACAAGTGCTCGTTGATGGGGCCCGCCCAATTCCCGAAGGAGAGAGATATCCTGGACAGATGTATAGTAGTAATTTGTTGCCATGTGCTAAGGTATGGTCCCGTTTCATAATCCCTACCTTCTTCGGAAATAAACATATATCAGAAGTGAAGAAGGAGCATCTTTTGTTCATTAAGTGTATTATTGAGGAGAAACCCAAGGATGTTGCTCGTGTGATATATGATACCATCATGGAATTTGCTAGAATTCCTACTTCACAACAAAATCTCAAATTTCCTTGTACCATCACTACTTTGTGCTTAGACGCAAAAGTTCCGCGTAAAGACGCAGAGATTGACCGTGTTGTAGTGGGTGAAAGCATGGGTATAGCTTTGGTTCAGAATATTCATGATGAAGTGTTAAGAGCAGTTAGAACTCCTAGAGCTCCTCCAAAGAAGAAGATGCATACCACCAATGAGTTGGAAGCGAAAATGAAGGTGTTAGAAGAGAATCAAGTGAAGATGATTGCGTCTTTGGGAAACGTTACAAAAGAGTTAGAACTTCTCCGAAACATGTTAATGGGGGTGAGCACAATTCAACACGCCACCTATGGTTTACTTACGCAAGAGAAAGTTCACGGACGCAACACCGATAACCAGCCTCGCTGGTTAAGATACGTTTTCTATCCCTTTCGCGTTTTAGTTAGTTTAATTTATTTTTATTGCGTTGAGTCTTTGCGAGTCGTGGGGACACGACTCATTTTTGAGTTTGGGGTGGGGTTCGTTGCCTCATCCCAGTTTTTATGTGTTATGTGTTTTATTTGCTTTCAATAAAAATAATTTTCGGAGTTGCGTTTGACTATAAAAGATTTTAAATGTCCCTTTAAGCATACTTTTGATGAATCAATGATAGTAAATAGTGGACTTTAGGGAATAATATAAAACGCATTTAGAATTGCATGCGAACATAGATAGTTGATAGGAAAAATTAATGAACAATGCAAATGAAGTAAGCTTGTACTTAAGGAATATGTTTGGTGTGTAGAACGTGAAATCCTAATTAGTAGAGAACCCACCTAGATATGAACTAAAGACAAGCTATGTACTTAGGAAAATGATAGGGGCAGTTCTTTGTTAGCCATTTGTAGCCTTTTAGCTTGCTATCCCTCATTATAATTTTATCCGTCTTAGCCCAAGTTTGAGCCTTAAGCCTTTTCTTTTGTAGCCACGATATAATCCCATTATCCTTTAGATTATTAGGCATGACCAAATGACCCGCACTTGAATCACAACCCCGAGACTTGTCTCGAGCTTGAGTTTGGGGTGGAGGGTCCACATTTGGGAAATTACATTGGGAAGGGATTATATGTGTTTGTATTGAGGCACAAAAATAAAAGATGATATTATTAATTGTAACCCTTTGCCGAAAGTTGAAAAAAAAAATTATAAGAGACATGACTTTTCACATCAAAATGATGGTCATGGGTATCTTGTACAAAAAAGAAGAAAAGAAAATAAAAAGAAAGAATAAAATAAATCGGCAAAGTGGAATATTTTTGAAAATCATCTTAGTTTATTTGGGTTGACATTGGGGACGCAACATTAATGCGTCAAATGGGTGAGTGAGAACATTTTTTAGCGTAAACTCAAGCTCGAGGACATTGTTAATGGTAAGTGAGGAGAGAGCCAAAAGCTCACTTCAAATTTACCAAATATATATCCATACCGTCCTTAAGCCAATATTAAAACCATAAAGACCTCGTGATTCCTAAGTGCAAAGTGAATTTATGATTCTGTTGATAGGGAATATACTAGGTGGAGCATTCAAAGCGAGGTAGGATTAATGACCACCCTATAGCCATCATACAGATATGAGTACAAGTGTAACCTTCAAGCATTGCAACTTTAATTTTATGATTGACATTATTTATGTTCGATTTTGCATGATAATTGTATGTGTATATTAGTTCCTAGAGTTTTGCTATATGAGATTTATCTTAAGAATTGCTTTAGGTGTATTTGCTAGATTCTATTTGTTCTTGCGTTTACTTCTACCCCTTGTTTTGTTTTGTTTTGCTTTGTCGGGACGACAAAGGTTTGAGTTGGGGGTCTTGATGTCTCCTTAATTGTTCTTATTTTCGACCCTTAGGAGACATCATTTTTGGTGTTTATTTAATCAATTTGATAGACTTTTGGACTAAATATGCAATAATATGACTTTCCTCTTTTATTTCTAGTATTTTTAATTTATTAAGCTTTTGCGCGTAATATTGGTATTTTTAGTCTAAAGTTTACAGGTTTTAGATGTTGGCTAGAAGAGGAATCCGAGGAGAAAGTCAAAGATCATGATATGGAGTCAAGACTTGAAGATAAATCCCGAAGATATTATTTTTAGAGTTGAAAATCTGTTTTCCAGGCCACAGATTGCTGATTTCGAGGTGCTTAAGAGATGATTTAGCCGCTGACCTTTGAAGGAAAACATTCCTTATCGAGTTACGGAACTTTAGCAACTGGAATGAGGCCAATCAGAGTCATAACGAAGCGGGAAAAGCCGTTTTAGTGAAAGTGTATCAGCAGTTACGGGATTTTGGGCTGAGAATTTGGGCTTGGACATTTAATTAGTGTTTTATTCTTAGGTCCAAGCCCTAATCCATTTTTACACTTATAAAAGGAGCCTTTGACTTCTATTTTCACAACAATTCACATTCTACAAGATTAAACACCAGAGAGAAGAAACAGAAGGAAGAAAGAAGAAGCTGCAAGAGCTGGAGAGGGTCTATATCTCCGTTCGCAGTCATTCCTATTCCGGAAATTAGGTTCTTTTATCTTTAATTTTGTAAAACAATATGAATTCCCTTTTATTTAATTTAGTTTTGTTTTCAACTAATATGAGCTAAACACATTTTAGCGCTTGAGAATGCTATATGGGTAATTCCCAAATCTTATTGAATTTCATATGTTGAATTTGGGTTTCTGTTAAATTAAACTAGATTGTGTCTTTTACCCTTTTCGACAAATTGAGAATATTTACTGTTTTTAGCGTCATGAACTAGGAACAGATGTTAGTATCTAGGCTATTCCAATTAGTGGCAATTGGATCATCCTGTCGGAGGGTTTAGATACAGAACCATTTATTCAATCTAGGATAGAAGCTATTGATTCTGACGAACTTAGCTAATTCTAGGGCCAATGAGGTAATAAAACTTAAACATCCAAAAGTGGATCATATTTACCCTGACGGGACTAGTGACACTCTAGGATCGCCTTATAGTCCACCCTGACGGGGGTATAAGGAATTTAGAATCCCGACCATCGTAATTGACCAATTTAACCCTTAAACAACATAGGTTATGAAATAGGATTAGGATGACCCCTTGCGTTCTCAAGTGCTATCTTCTCATACTTGCGTTTACATCATTTTACTTGCGTCTTAGCTTTTAATTGCATTTTCCATTTAGTCTTTTAATACTTAGCATAAATACAAAAACCAAATAAACATATTATCTTTATTTGCTTTCATAAGTGCAATCATTCATTAGTGGATAAGCATTGTAGTCAACCATCCCGTCCTTGGAACGAATCTGTTTCATCAACTATATTACTTGGGACAACCGTACACTTGCGGTTGTGGTTCGATTATTTATTGCATTTATTTTAGAACACACAAAGGACCATGGTGTGGCCTAAGGTGTGATAAACTAATGATATAAATAAGTGCAAATACACACCCTAAACTAACACTGTACTGCAAGTATTACAGGACATATGCAAGTTTTAATGATAAGAAGATTCGTTCCTCAGGGACTGACAAAAGTTAGAGAGAACTTGTGCAAATTATCAAGTGCAGATATAGAAGATAGAAAGATGACACGCAAAGAAAGAAAAGGAAAATAGATTTTTTTTATTTGGTTTTTAAATAATAAACTAAACTACTAAACTAAAGACAATAAAATAAATAAAAGAAAAGAAAAGAAGATAGTATGAAAGTTATAGCTTAGGTTTTACTAGTATGCACAAATCCTTCTAATTCTAGCTATTAGATCTAATTTATAAGGGAGAATATTAGCTCTTGGTATACTTAGTCAGGATTCTAAATTCCCATACCTTAGACCTTGAGAGCGACTAAGGGGGCTACGGCACAACCAAGAAGTGTTTTATCTTAGGGTTATCAAACGCCACTAAGGCCCTAAGCAAATACTGCAATCCTGGTGAAACCCTAATGACTATCTAGTTAGAATCATGTTTTGTCAGAACTAATATCGACACTGGAAGTTATGTGATGGTTCAATAGTTAAACACCCTGGTAAGGTGACCATCTAACTACTATTAAGGTAATCCTATACGCATGCATTCGCAAGGAAAACAATCATTAAATCAAAACACATAATCAAATATAAAGGTAAGTAGCTAATATCAGATTAAAACATATAATTCCCAAAGAACTTAGATAGAAGAAATAGAATTCATAGTTTATACATTATGCAAAACCTAAGCTAATAGAATTAATTCATACAAAGAAAAGAAGAAGAAAGAATTACAAAATAAGAGGTTGAAGGAGACATGATTGATGCACAACTCCCTCCAGACTTCTTCTCTTGTGTTGCAGCTTTCTCTTGGCCTTAGGGTCTGGCCAAGGATGATTTTAGAGTGTTAAGAGGCTGTATTTATAGGGTATAGGAAGACCTAATTCGTTTTCTTGAAGGAGAAGGAAAGTAATGGACTCCTAGTCCAACTCAAATTCGTACGAAAATAAAGATAAACACTGCTGGACCGTTTTGAGCATATCTTCTTCGTTATTGGTCCATAAGATACCAAAAGAATCGCAACAGAGTTATCTTGACCCTATAGAAGGAAATTACCAAATTCGGCCTATTTCTTAGGTAAAAACGCATATCTTTAGACGTGTATGCAGAATCCCAGATTTAGGCAGCTTTTCCTTTTCCATCTTTTTAGCCTTTGTTTCCTTATTTCCAATTTCCATGCAAATCTCTTTCCATATCTTGTAGTCTTTGACTTGGACTCTAATTAATCTCCATAATTATCTTTAAAGCTTCACACTAAATAAACAATTAAACCCAATATGCTCTAAAAATAATAATTCTACAAATCAAGACTCAAAATAGGAAAGTGCACTAGATTAAGCTAAGATCGACCTATAAACTAATAAATAAGCCTAAAATGATGTCTCTGAAGTATATTATATTATCACAAATGAGGAGACATCAAGACCCCCAACTCAAAGTTGTATCGTCCCGATACAATGAAAGTAAAGAACAGTAGGGTAGTCAAGAAGAAGAAGTAGGAGGAGATTAAGAACATAACAGAATGAATGATCCTAGAGCAAAAATATCTAAAAAGTCTCATGTAGTAATGCTCAAAAAATAATGCACAAAGATGCTTAATATACATGTAATCAACAATCCATAAATTCAAGTCCAGATTAATTTCGCAATGCCAGAAGGAGAGGATGATAACTTAGTTCATGTAATGGCTATAGGTTGTTCATAGGTCCCAAATACAGCATCCAATGGTCCACTTACCTACTACCTAATTACTCAATTGTTTCTCCATCTAGTAGTTAGAAATCCTAAGGTCTTTGGTTATAACGTGGCTTAAGGACGGGTGTGGTATATTTGGATAATGAAAAGTGAGCTTTTGGCTCTCTCCTCACTAGCCATCAACGAATCGCCCTAGAGCTTGAGTTTTCACTCGAAGATGTTCTCACTCAACCTAATTTATTGATGCTTTTGATTTGCATCCCCAATTAATCCCAATTAGAACCTTTGATGATTTAAAATCCACTTTGCCGGTCCGAATATATATTCTTTTCATATCAATTTTTCTTTTTTGTATAGCTATGACTCTCTTTTTGATGTTCGAGATGTCACACTATTTTTTTCCTATATATATTCTTTCTATGCTCTTGTTGGCAAATTTAGCTCGTAGCTTCTTTTCCATTCACTATTACCCCCGCAAAGGGTTACAATAAATACTTTTCATCAATAATAAAATCACAAATATAATACCCAAAACCCAATGTTCCCTAATGATGAAACCCACCACCCCAAACACAAGCTCTAAAACGAGTTGTCTCAGGTTTTGTGATTCGAGTGCGGGTCATATAGATAAGTCCTACAAACTAAGGGTATGGATTATAATGTGTTTCAATAAAGGCTTTAGAAAGGCTCAGGGGGGCTAAGACGGATAAATAATATCAATAATCAAACAAAAGGTTGAGAAAGTCTAAAGGCTTCAAGTGTTTTATCATGAAAGAACTGCCTTATTCATTTTTCTAACTACCAGATTTTGTTACTTTTTCACTACGAGTTCATAGATAAGCGGGTTTTCAACTAATTTTAAACCTCACGTTCTACACACCAACAACTCTCCCTAAGTTTCAACATACTTCTTAGCATTGCTCATTAACTTTTCTATCTTTTATTTCCTGTTTTCATACATGCATCTAAACAAACTTATGACATCTCTCAAAAACATACTACCTACTATCATTGACCTAGTAAAATCATGCTCAATAGGTACATTCAATAGCCGAGGCGACGGTTGCTGTGCCGAAGATCTTGGTAGTCCTCAGATCAAAAGAGATATCACTAGCCCAAGTGATAAAAACGGAACCCGAGACTGGACGGACCGAAAGAGTAACCACGCTCCCAAAAGAAAAACAAAGAACCTGCTTCTCCAGCCAAACCAAACAACCACAAGCCAAAGCAGTCAAACAAAGAATATTCGAGCATAATCGACTCCAAATGAACGACAATCACTCAATGTTCCTTAAGTCGGATTCAACTGAATGAAAAATTGTGGCTAAAGATGAAGCACCACCTGCAAATGTAGAGGTATCAACATGATCCGTAGGAACAATACACGGAACGAAAAAACCACCTCTTATGCCAAACAAACCAAGGGCAGATCAAACTAACCGGACAGTAAGGTCTCGAACAAAACAAGTAACGGGTGAACGACGAATACTCAGAACTCTAAAAATCGAAACCCAGTGAACAAGTTACAATAATGTCTTTAAAATTTACCTTTAAATTTCGAGTTAAATATTTAAATCTTTGATGAGAACGTGTCAGTTCTGTATGAGAGGTGTGAGTAATTTATAAGTGTTGTTATAAATTTTTAATAAGTAACTACGATTAATCAAACGCGCCTTCTTGTTGATTAGTTCTGGAGTAATTTATATCCGTGTCTTAATGTGTTAGACAATGACAGATGCTATGATAAACAGGCCTGCGCACCAGCTTGCAGAACATGGACCAACCAAAAAGTACTACAAGTTAATAGATATCAACTTTAATGTCAGTTGGACAAGTGGTTGTCGTAGAGTAGTACACTACTTAATGTACTTAGCTATCCTGTTTAGAGATATTGATTGAAAATAGCATCGTAATAAAAAACTTAGTTGAAATATTTTGATGTATAAGTATTAAATTCTCTTATATTATCGGTTTTTACTTAATTTAATAATTTGACTCAGAAACAAGAAATAGAACATACAATTATAATTTGAAAAAAAAAAGAACATACAATTATAATTGGGGATATTTATCAAAAGAAATAGTTGGGAGATTTATCCATGTAATCTCCAAATTAGAAAATCCTGAGTATATTACACAGTCATGTCCATTTAATTAACGTGATTTATAAGATATGTATGAAAGTTTTAGTGAATCGTATATGATCTTTGCTTGCGGAGCACATAAGACCATATCAAAGTAGTTTTTAACGCAACACTCAACTATCAATAGTGTGGTGTTATTTAGTGAAATAGATCTTTTGCTTCTACATTATAAGGGCAAGAAAAGTTACATAGCGGCAAAAGTGGATCTAGCGAAAACTTATGATAAGATTCGATAAGACTTTATTAGAGAGTCTTTGGTATAATTAGGGATTCAAGAGATGTGGATATCGTTGATTATATCAAGGACGGAGAAGAATGAGCTTAGTGTTATTTGGCATGGGTTACCACTAGCCCCGATCAGAGCAGAGAGGAAAATTCGGCAAGGAGTAACTATTTCACCTTATTTATTTATTTTGTCGAAAGAAGCCTATATATTTAAAAACTTCAAGTTTCAAGTTAACCTATCCCTAATGGATCAAAATCACAAAACAATAGTCTTGCTAATTGAGGGGGAGGAAAAAACTTCCAAAGGCTAAACAAGGCACCTTTAAGCACTTGTTTAGCCACCCAATCAGCAGCATGGTTTTTTGATCTCCTCACATAGGAGATTTTAATCCTATACTTAATTTTACACCTTAGAATGTAATTAACTAAGTTCAGAATATTACAGTACACTTTGCTACCAAAATACACTTGATTAACTAACACTAAGCTATCACTCTCTATTTCCACTGAGCCAGGATGTAAAACAGCTGCCATAGCACAAGCTTGAGCCATCCCTCTTGCCTCTGCTTCAAGAATTGAGTTAGCCTTCATATCCCTCGCAAAATCATCCACCATGCTACCTATTGAATCACGAGTAATACAAGCAAATGAGGCTTTATTTGTATCACTAACAAAGGAGGCATCACAATTAATTTTAAGTAAACCAGATAGAGGTGGTTACCATTTCTCAACTCTGTCCTCTCTAAAGTTCATGCCTTGAGTTACAGAGTTTGAATTATCATTTCCAGAATAAAAAGAAACATTAGAATCAATTGATTCTTTGATTTTAGCCTCAGAAATTAATCTTTTAACTTGATTATCATCATCATAGGCTTTTAAAGCCTCTTGTAAAACAAGAAGAGGGTCAGGAGTAATTCCTCTAAAGAGGCTCTGATTCCTTCCTTTCCAAACATACCACACCAAATAAAAAGCAAGTTCTCCTAAGTAAACATCATCATGTTTAATTTCAATACTGCATTTTCTAATAAAAGCCACCCATTTCATGAAGTTAAAGGTAGGCTCAGTCATAGAGTTAAAATTAAGAGGACTAGCAATCCATAGAGCTCTTGCCCATGAGCAATGAAATATTAAGTGTTCAACATTCTCATTTTCAATCCCACATAAAGAACATAGATCACTTTGACAAGATTTTATTTTCTTCCTATTTTCATTTGTTGCCAAACCATTTTCACAACATTTCCAAATAAAGTTCTTAATCTTTGGGTGTATTTTCATACTCCATATATATTTCCATTCCTCAGACTCTAGTTTAAAAGAGGTCGTGCCTATATTTTTGTCCTTTAATCTTTCAACTTTCTGTTGTGCCATCCAAAGCTTCCTATACATATCTTTGACTGAAACACTACCATCCTTAGAGAAAGGCCAGAATGGAGTATCAAAACAGTCAAAGGGAGGAATGTATAGGGAAGTTATGGTTGCAGCAATTTCAGTTGAGAAATAAAGGTAAAGTAATTCAATTTTCCATTCAAAAGTATTTGAATTAATAAGTTCGGAAACCAAATAAAGATCACAATTTGGGGGGTTTAACCATCAGACCTTGAGAAGGTATCCAAATATCCTCCCAAAGTCTAATAGAACTCCCATTGACCACATTCCATCTGATAGAGTTTAGAAAGCATTTTTTGCCTTCAACAAGACTTTTCCAACCCCAAGAGCAATTAGAACAAAGATTTGCATTTAAGAAGTCCCCCTTGGGAAAATATTTTCCTTTAAAAAGTTTAAAAACCAGAGAGTCTTTGTTTGAAAGAACTTCCAAACATTAGAAGATAAAAGAGCTAAGTTTTGTAAGTGAAAGTCTTTAAAACCGAGACCACCTTCATCTTTAGAGTTTATTAGAGTTTTCAATTTGATCCAGTGGCATCTGTCCTCACCTTGATTGTTCCAATAAAAATTGGAAATCAGGGATGTTAAGTGAGATGTTACCTTTTTAGGTATTAAAAAGACTGACATGATAAAGTTTGGTATAGCTCCAATTACTACTTTGACCAAAACCTCCTTTCCACTCTTAGAGAGCATCTTAGTGTCCCATCTATCCATTCTTTTCATAACCAATTCCACCAACCACTCAAATGATTTTACTTTTGATTTACCCCATGAAGAGGGTATTCCCAGATATTTGCCCAAGTGCTCAAGTTTATTCATTCTGAGAATAGAAGAATATTTAACTCTAAGATCACTTGGTGTGTTTTTACTGAAGATAACCCCTATTTTGTTCAGATTGACCTTTTAACCTGTAGCAAAGGTATACCAGTTAATAACATTATTGAAAATATCAATATTATAATCAGATGCTTCAAGAAAGAATAATCTGTCATCAACAAACAATACATGAGTAACCATAGGGGTTGCTCTTGCTATTTTTATACCCTTCAAAAGTCCTTGATCTACAAAGTAATTAATAAGATGTGTTAAAGCTTGAGTTACTAAGCAGAACAAATATGGTGAGAGAGGGTCCCCTTGCCTTAGACCTTTTTGAGGTTTTTCCAATTCAAATAATTCACCATTTACTTGAATTTTATATGTAACCGAGGTAATGCAATTTTTTATCCAAGCTGTCCATTTAGGGTGAAAGCCCATTTTAGACAGTAGATCAATCAAAAAGTCTCATTATATATTTTCATAAGCCTTACTCATGTCAGCTTTATTGCTAAAGAGTAATTTTTAGATGATATTTTAGTATTTAAGTAATGAGTTACTTCCTGGGCTATCAAGATATTCTCAAAGATAGACCTATTTGGAATGAAGGCAGATTGTGTCTCAGAGACCAAATCACCAATCCATTCCTGGAGTCTAAGAGTTAAAATTTTAGAAATATTTATATATATGAAATTAGCACAACTAATTGGCCTAAAAGATGCCACCACATCTGGGTTCTCACACTTTGGAATAAGTGTTATTATAGACTTATAGTATAGTTTATATTTTCTAGAGATGTATTGTTTAAAATAAAGTCTGAGACCATCTCAACAATATCATCCTTAAGTGTATCCCAAAACATTTTAAAGAAAAAATCTCCATATCCATCTGGACCTGGTGATTTATCACTTCCCAGTGACCAAATAGCATTTTTAACCTCTTCACAAGTGACAGGTTTAATAAGTGACTTGTTCATATCATCAGTGACTACTTTATTAATTTTACTCAAAACAGGTAAGTAATTTCTAGTCCCTTCTGATTTGAACACTTCATTGTAATACCTAGTATAATACCTGGTATTTCATTATTATCTGTAACGCACTGACCACTAGGGTCTTTAATCTTAACAATTCTATTTTTTGTTCTTCTAACTTTAGTAGAAGCATGAAAGAATTTTGTATTCTGTCTCCTAGTTTAAGCCAGTTATTCTTTGATCTAAGGGACCAATAAAGTTCTTCTTTTTTCCAAATCTCCTCAAGTTCCAAACTCAGAGTATTGAATTTAAGTTCATACTCATCACTGTGAGGTTCATTAAATAATTTTTCAAGATCTTTGATCTTGTTCTGAATAAGAATTCTATTGTTCATTATTCTTTTCCTGGCCCAAATAGAAATAATTTTTTGAATTTGTGATAATTTGTATCTGAGCTTTGAGATACCTCTCAAATCCATCAAGTGACCTGATTTCCATTTCTCAATAATCTTTTTACAAAGTTGTTTATCAAAAATCCATCCATTTTCCAAAATAAACCTCTTTTTATGAACTTTTGGGTGTAATCCCAAGTTAAGTAAGATAGGAGAGTGATCAGACCCCAAGGGGGGTAAATAATCAGTACAAGAGTTAGGAAAGGAGTCAATCCATTCCTGATTTACCAATATCTTGTCAAGCTTTTTTTTTTGATCAGCTGGTTGCCATTTCTCTTGTTAGACCAAGAGAAATTACATCCAACAGCTGGGAGATCAAACAAAAAGTTTGAATGGATAAAAGCATTAAATTGCATCATGTTATTCTTATGAACCGAGTTATGATTTCCCCCTAATTTCTCAGAGGGGTATCTTATCATATTAAAGTCTCCCAAGATACACCATTTATCCTCCATATGGTTTAAAGTATCGAGTTTTCTCATGAAAGTACTTTTTTCCTCATCTGCAGTAGCACCATAAACAAAAATGAGTTCACAATTCCCACTTTTTATGACCAAGTAAGTGCATTGTATAATGTTCTTATCTGAGCTTATAAGATTAAATTTACTTTCATCTTTCACAAACACAGCTAGCCCACCACTTAAACCAACAGGGTCAATTTGAGCAACAAGGGACAAGTGTAATTTAGAACTCAAAGAAAGCATAAAATCAAATTTTTGTTTAGTTTCAGAAAGAAATAATACCTCTATTTGATGAGTCTTGATCATGTCAATCAAGCTCAGTTCTGTCAAGGCTGTGCCAATGCCTTGACAGTTCCAGGCTTGTATCACTGAAGGTCTAGGGGTTGATGTGGGTCAACCCCGCAAACCTCTTCAGCTTCCATTCCTTCAAGTAAACCATCCTCATACCATTGTTCAATTCCATCATCTGTATTATTATTATCCACCTCAACATTCACAGCCATCTCATCATCAGCCTCATAGAGGTTGACAAGAGTTGCTGAGTTTTGAGTTAACTTTTCATCCTCAAGTGGAAGGCCAAGGTCCTTTCTCACTTGTCCAGTTCTAGTTTTTTTTTCCAAGAGAGCCAAAGCAAATCTTATCACTGGAGTTTTGTGTGATAGTAGGGTTTATGATAACTTTCTCTTCCAATTCAGAAATTGGACTTAACTTTGGATTATCCTCATTTGAGCCACAAAGTTGAAAGACCTCAGATGAAGTAAGAGGTCTAATTTCATATTTAAAAGTAACACCTTCAATAACTTTGTTACCAAGCTTAACTGTAGGAGTAATAAGAGATTTCTGAACTAAATTCAGAGATTTTCCTTCATCAATACCATTTGAAGAAAGTGAAGTATCAATTTCCCCTTCTTCAAGGGTTAAAAGTTTTTTCTTATTCTTATTCCTCAAAGTTTTTTTTTTTGTTTTTGAAACCTGATGCCCTTCTTTCATAGCTTTGAAAACAATTTTTTTCTCTTTTCTCAAAATCTGTAACTGGTGGTGCCTAGGGTGTGATAAAATTAATACAAATAAAGCTCAAGAAACTACGCACTCTCACCCTAGACAGGCACAGTACTGCAAGTATTACAGGACGTATGCAAGTTTTAATGATAAATAGAGTTCGTTCTCAGGGACTTAAGTGTGTTAATCGCGTGAGTAGGAATATCGAGTAACAGTAAATAATTAAAGACAGAAAGCAAAAGCAAATAGAATTCGAGATTAATAATTAAAACTAAGAAAATAAAGACAATAAAATAAAATACGAAGAATATGAGATGAGAAGTATAGCTTAGGTTTTGCTAGTATGCACTAATCCTTCTAATTCTATCTATAAATCTAGTTCATAAGGGAGAATATTAGCTCTTGGTATACTTAGTCAGGATTCTAAATTCCACTACCTTAGACCTTGAGAGCGACTAAGGGGGCTACGGCACAACCAAGACGAGGACTCAAATAAGGTTATCAAACGCCACTAAGGCCCTATCCAGCACACTACAATCAATTGGTGATATGGTGATTAAAACAAACCCTAATGACTATCTAGTTAGAAGTATGTTTTGTCAGAACTGCTATCGACACTAGACATTATGTGGTGGTTCAATAGTTAAACACCCTGTCAAGGAGACCATCTAACTACTATTAAAACAATCCTAAAGTGATCAGTTCTAGGAAAGACATTAAATCAAAACACATAAACAAATATAAAGTAAGTAGCTAATATCAGGTTAAAACATATAATTCCCAAAGAAACTTAGATAGAAGAATTAGAATTCATAGATTATACATATGCAAAACCCAAGCTATGGGGAGTTTAGTTCAAACCTGAAGGAAATAAAGTAAAAGAAGTTACAAATGACATCATCTTGCTCTCTACAATAAACTGGAAGAATAAAACCTTAAGAACTAATTACTATGAGGCAAGGATGATTTACAAGTGATATAAGGGTGTATTTATAGGTGTATAGAAGACCTAATTCGTTTTCTTGAGGAAGAGGTAAGGTATTGGACTTCTAGCCCAACTCAATTTCGTCTGGAAATAAAGATAAACACTGCTGCACCGTTTTGAGCATATCTTCTTCGTTATTGGTTGGATTTTGCTCCATAAGATACCAAACGAATCGCAACAGAATTATCTTGACCCTTTAAAAGGAAATTACCAAAATCGGCCCATTTCTTAGGTAAAAACGCATATCTTTGGACGTGTATGCAGAATCCCAGATTAAGGCAGCTTTTCCTTTTCCATCTTTTTAGCTTTTGTTTCCTTATCTCCACTTACCATGCAAATCTCTTTCCATAAGTTGCTGTCTTTGACTTGGACTCTAATTAAGCTCCATAATTATCTTTAAAGCTACACACTAAATAAATAATTAAACCCAATATGCTCTAAAAATATTATTTCTTCAAATCAAGACACTAAACAGGAAAGTGCACTAAAACTCAAGAAAATCGACATTATTGACTTCTAAATCACTAAAAATGATGTCTCATCCTAACATTAATCTATCACAAATGAGGAGACATCAAGACCCCCAACTCAAAGTTGTATCGTCCCGATACAATAAAAGATAAAACAAAGGGAAGTCTATAAATACACACTTATAAAATTCTTAACACAATGGAAAAAAGCATAGCAGAATATATAGAATAAACCTAAAGCACATAACTCAGAAAATTTCATGCAATAATATTCATAAACTACATACCTGTACACTTCTCATATCCACAGTCAACACGGCTTGAATTCAAGATCAGATTAGTTTCGCAATGTAAGAAGGATTGGGACTTTACTCAGTTCCCCAAGAGAGCTATAGATTGTTCATCGATTTTCACTAGTATCAAAGGTCCACTCAACTAATCTCTAATGGCTCAATCACTTCTCAATTACATAGCAAAGAATCAAAAGGTCTTTAAGGTTGTAATTTAGGCTCAGGGACGGGTATGATATATTTGGATAATTTGGAGTGAGCTTTTGGCTCTCTCCTCACTAGCCATCAACGAATCGCCCTAGAGCTTGAGTTACTCTCATAAAACGTTCTCACTCAACCCAATGAATTCTTTGATGCACAATTTAGCATCCCCAATTAACCCAATTAAAGCTTAAGATGTTCACATAAAAATCCACTTTGCCGGT
Organism: Nemophila menziesii; assembly: GCA_029959085.1. NCBI lineage: Eukaryota > Viridiplantae > Streptophyta > Magnoliopsida > Boraginales > Hydrophyllaceae > Nemophila > Nemophila menziesii. Next base: position 5,909,353 of record JARWIR010000017.1, on the reverse strand, counting down.
CCGAATATATCTTTTTTCTTTTCTTTTCAAATCAACTCTCTTATAGCTATGACTCTCTTTTTAATGTTGAGCTATCACGCTATTTTATCATATATATATATTTTTCTTTTAATGCCCTTGTTGGAAAATTTAGCTCGAAGCTTCTTTTTCATTCACTATTACCCCGGCAAAGGGTTACAATAAAAATCTGTGAATCATCATCAATGTAAAGCACAAAGCACAATTAATAAGCTCATAAATCCCAATCCAACAACAATTCCCATAATGGTGAACCCACCACCCCAAACTCAAGCTCTAAAACAACTGTCTATGCATCGCGATTTGAGTGCGGGTCATATGGAAAAGTCCTAAAATCTAAAGGATATGGCTTATAACGTGTTTCAATAAAAGGCTTTAGAAAGGCTAGTAGGGGCTGAGAAGGATATAGCATATCAAAATCACAAGGTGAGAAGGTATAAAAAGGCTCAAGGGCTTTAATATATGAAAGAACCGCCTTAATCACTTTCTACACTATGTAATTTAGTTATTTTCTTACCTTTAGCACTTTCATCAAATGGTTTTTCAAACTAGCTTGGATCTCACGGCCTACACACTTCTCAAGGTTCCCTGAGATCGAACATACTTTCTATCGCATTGCTCACTAATCTTTTTTTTACTATCAACGTGTGTTTTCCTGCAAATACTCAAAGCATACAAATACATACCTCATAAACACATTACTTACTATCATCAATCTACTGAGCTTATGCTTTCAAGCTATTAAACACACTCTACATCTAATTCCCATGTATCAAAATTTTTAGTTTCACCCAAAAAACAGAAAAAATGGAGATGAGAGACAACGAATCCCCACACCCCCAACTCGAAAATGAGCCGTGTCCCCACGACTCGAAAAAGACTCGAAAAACAGGAATTAAAATTAGCAGATAGACATATTTACAGAAATGGTAAGGAAGAAAGAGAACATACTCTCGAGGCTATTGCCTCGCATCATTGATAACCAAGGTAGGAATTGCTGGACCTTTCGTTAATTTCTCAAGGAGTTTCATGATGTGCACTTGATTAGCGTTGATTTGTGCCACATCATTGACTAAGGAAGTTTGAGCTGCTTCGAATTTCGATAAACGCTCCTCCATCTTCTCTTGCCAATTTTTCTCCTTTTCTTCTTTCGAGACTTGCGTAGAACCTGCTCTTCGAAAGATATCCTTGATCCAAGCATTATCAAATATAACTCGTCTTAAACTCGAGTTTCTCTTCTTCACCCAATGTAACATTCGCTTTTCGCACAAGACACGTGATCATAGTTGGAAATTTAACATTATAAACTGATTTAGGAGAGACCGAAAATCGTATCACCTCCTCATAGATCAACTGTGCCACATCAACTTCTTCTCCTCTCAAAATACAGTCCAAAAGTAGCGCGTACTTCATAGTCACATCCAAAGTTCATGTGTTTCTGAAGATATTAGGGGCAAGGAAATTGTGCCAAATTCTAGCATCTACTTGAAGATATTTGTAAGGCCAAGGTGCCTTCAATTCTCCCTTATGTGATTGTACTTTCTCTTTGTCTAAAACATGCTCAAAAAGTAATTCCTCATCAAAGATTTTTCGCTTAGCAACTGCTTCTTCAAATTTGCAAAAACCTTTCAATTTCTTAAACTTGAAGTGGTTTCTAATCTCCTCAACTGTGAAAGGAACTAGTTTTCCTCTAATCGGAACACCATTACTATCTCGGCTAAAGAGGCCTAAATAGAACTCCAAAACTAATTCATGACATAATTCAGAACGTCTTACCATGAACGTAGACCAACCCAATTTCTCACCAAGCTCTAAGAATCTTGCATATTCTCCATCTCTAATTTCTTCCTTGAATACTTTCTCATAAGCAAAAGGTAGTTCTTTTAATTGTTTCTTTGCAGACGTCTTCAGGGCCCTTGAAGTATCCACTTTCTCTATAGGTATAAGATCTTGTTGAGGTTGTATTTTCTCCTTTGCATAAGAGTAAATCTTTTTACCATTACGATCAAACAAAGGTATCCCACTCTTCTCAACTTTCTCTTTACCCTTTGATTTAGAACTAGCACCTTTGTCAATTGATTTCTTCTTGTTTAAATCCAAACCCTTGTTGCTCTTCACCTCCCTCTTGTAAGATAAAATTGTTGTTCTATTAGTCATCTTCAATTAACCCCCAACTCAAAGCTTTAGCAATCCTTGAAATTTGAACTCTTGAATTAATGGTTGAACAAGCTTGATTTGGCCTAGGATAGGTGAATTGATGATGAATCTCTATGTGGGTAAGGTGGATTTGTAATGGGTTGGCTTGAATTTAAGAAATTGTAGGATGAATTTTTGAAATTTGGCTCTTTGATTCTTCAATTTGAATGGAGTTGGTGATGATTGGGTGTTTGAATCTCTCTTGTAATGATGTGGAGAGAAGGTTTGATGTGTTTTCCTTGATGATTGGGTAGTGTTTTGGTGATTGGTGAAGGTTTTGATGAGCTTCAATGGAGTTAGGAGAGTTTTGGAGAGAAGAAAGAAGCTTAAGGTTTATAAAATTCGGAATAATAAGCATTAGATCTCTTTATAAGCTTGAAACCCTTTCTTTTCTCTCTCTGGCGGCTCGTGCGGACTACCCTTGCGGACCATGGGGTGTACCGCGGGGTACACCGCGATATCTGATGGTTAAAATTTTTTGCTCACTGGTTAACACCCGTGGTAGGACCCCGTGGCACGTGTTTCTGAGCTGCGGACCAGGGTCCGGTGTACCGCGGGGGTGCTTCGCAGCTTCTACGTCAAAATACACGTGGACCTACCCCGTGGCACGCGTTTGGACCTCGCGGACCATGGGGTAGTCCGTGGTCAATTTTTTCCGGTTTCTGGACTCGACCCGAGGTGCAACCCGTGGCACGTGTTTTGACCTCGCGGACCAGGGCACGGACTAGGGGGTAGTCCGTGGGGGTGCTACGCGGGGGTCAATCTTCGCGCCGAAAATTTTTCCTCGCATTCCCTAACTCGATTTCTCCAATTCCTACACACCAAAAACACTAATACCTTTCTCAAATATGCATTATCAACTAAAAACAACAAAAATAAACTTAAACTAAAAACATAAAAGACATGAAAACTAAAAAACTACGGGTTATCTCTCGTACAGTACTTTTGTTTAACGTCTTTCAAAGTTAGACGTGTTACCTCTGTCAAGATTTGCGAATATAGCTTCCCCAACAACGAGTAAGGCTATGAACGTCCACTAATCTGCGCTTGACCCCAGTTTTGGGGCGAATTTCAATCACCTTGGCTGAAACAACCTTGGTGATAATGAATGGTCCCATCCACGAATCTTTTAAACTTCGTGGCCTATTTTCACGTTTGTGAGCTTTCCATAGAACTTCATGGCCAACCCCAAACTCAATGTTTGGCTCAGTATCCACAGGCTTTAAGTGGATCTTATCAGGAGGTACTTTGTGATGTGAAAGGCTGTGGATGATGGGCACGGTGGGATCCAACTTCCTCGGTTTTTTACCCAAGACATAGAAGGTCTCGGATACATTCTTTGCATGAAGGGTGATGGTCCCATCTTGGAAGTTGATCACACTTTGACTTGTGGCCATGAAAGGCCGTCCAAGTATGATCGGAACCTGCTTATCTGCATCAAACTCAAGAATAACAAAGTCAGTAGGGATGGCGATATTACCTGCACGGACTAAGACGTCCTCCACTGTTCCCCATGTCCTTTTCACTGAGTTGTCAGCAAACTGCAACTTCACTGGAGTTTTCTCTGATTTCTGAAGTCCAAGTCTCTCGAACACGGACTTAGGCATAAGATTCACACCAGAACCCACATCGTACATAGCTTTCACCTTGAGCATACCATGTAATTGAATAGGAAGGTTGAAACTTCTCGGATCTTTAAGCTTTGTAGGTAGCTCTCTTTCACTTCTTCTCGAAACCCTCAGGTTCTCTTTCAGGATCTCTACACTCGCTTCTTTCTCCGAAATAACTTGCGTAAAAACTTGTTGCGGTGTAAGTCCTCTCTTCGCAATCTCAAGCATTTGGGCGTTAATATTTTCAGGTTGGTACGCCTCTACAAATGTTTTGAGTACAGTGTCATCTTTAGGAAATGTATCAGGAATAGTTGATGACACTGGTTGAACACTAGGTGGCGATTCCACCTTCTTTTCTTCTTTCTCTTCTAGCACAGCAGGTGCGACTTCATCTTTCAATTCCTCCTTTGAGGCTTCTTCCTCTTTCTCTTTAGCCACCTCAGCTGCATATTCTACTACCGATCGAATCTCCTCTTGCACCTTCCTCAGCAGTTCTCTTGATCGTCCTCCACATAAACTTCAAAATGGTCAGATTCCACGGGGTTAGACTTGGTTGGTTCTTCTTCAGTATTTGGAACTTCCACGGCACTAATGGCAGCATGTGGTGCTTTCTCTTTCGCTTCTTTAATCTCAAGGCATATAGCCTTGCAAGCTTCGAACCCATCATTGTCTTCACCTCCTTCGATTGCCTTTACTTCTTTTTGTTCTACTACACTTGTTAACACTTTGTTTAACTGTGTTACTTGAGTACTTAGCATCTGAAGTATGGCATCGTGTCCTCGGACCTTCTCTTCTTGAGCGTTAATAGTTGTGTTCAAACGGTCTAGAGTTTGCACTATCTGTGTATTGTCCATAGATCCTTCTTGCGGATATTGAGGTAGGGCTTTCTGATCTAATGAATCGGTATAAGCATCTTGAGCAGGTTGTTGTGGAGGAGCATGTCTATTCTGATATTGATTTTGGTACTGACTTCTCTGTTGGTAAGAGTTGTTCTGGGGGCGCGGTTGATAATGACCAGGATTAGCGGCCCCTTGTGGATTTGAATACTGCATACCCGGATGGTTGCGGTTGCCCCATCGGTTGGATATAAAGTAAACAGATTGCGGATTTGCTTCACACTCTTCCCATGTATGATCGTTAACTACACATTGTTGCCAACCTTGTGCTTCTTGTACTACCTTTGTAGCGGCTAAATTCTTCTCCATCGCGATTATCAGCTCCTTGATATGATTTTCTAACGAGGATATTTGAGTTGAGTTCGCAGTTTCTGCATCTAAACGAAGCGTTCCTCGGGTCTTTGCTATAGAAGCTCGCGTTGAAGGCCAACTTCTTTCTTGTTCCATAATATTTTCTAACACCTCGGAAGCTTCATTGTGATTCATGGACACGAAATTACCCTTTCCAATGTTATCCACCTTCTCTCTACCTTTATCATTAAGACCTTCATAGAACATAGCAAGTTGTAGAGCAGGTGTATAACCATGGAGTGGACATCTAGTTAACTTTTGTTGAAACCTTGTCCATGCTTCTCCCACTGTTTCTCCATCTTCTTGGCAAAATCTTGCAAGCTCGGCTTGATCTTTAAGTCTCATGCTCTTCGGATGAAATCGGATAAAGAACGAGGCTTGAAGTTCTCTCCAAGAGTGAATGGTTCCATGTGGTTGTCTCTCTAGCCAATCGCTAGCTCTTCCGGTCAAGAAAAACGAAAACATATGACAATACAGTTGCTCGCGTGTAATGCCAGGAGTAATGTAGGCATCACAAATCTGCATGAACTTCTGAATCGCTTTTACCAGATCTTGTATTGCTGTACCAGTATAGAGTCCGAAACTTTGAAATTGACTGAGCATACCCGGATCGGGTCTAAATTTGATATTCGGAATCTCAGGAGGGCGGTAACCGATTGGTTGAACATGGAATGGTACATTAAGGCCAGGAAGGTCTTGTTCAACTCGGTTCTGTTGATTATTAAGATTATTCTGCCCATTAACTCCTCCTGCTGGTTATTGTTGTCCTTCTTGTCCACCGAGTGGTGGATCTTGAACACCAAGAGGAGGATCTTGTTGACCCCCTCCCAGTGGTGCACCGAGTGGTGGATCTTGGGCTGCCATTGATCTTCTTAAGGCTCTTTCCTCACGAACTCGTTTGGTGTAAGGTCTGAAGCTCCTCGCAGGCTCCGATAAGGGAGGCCAAGAATTAAACACTGTGAAACCTGAAAAAGACTAAAGCAAACCACAAGCGTAAATCCGGAAAAATAAAAGCTAAACTAAAAATTGAAAAGTAAAAACTAATTAAAAACTACTACTCGAAATAGATAACCCACACGCTAACGAGACACAAGTCCCCGGCAGCGGCGCCAAAAACTTGGTGGTGCCTAGGGTGTGATAAAATTAATACAAATAAAGCTCAAGAAACTACGCACTCTCGCCCTAGACAGGCACAGTACTGCAAGTATTACAGGACGTATGCAAGTTTTAATGATAAATAGAGTTCGTTCTCAGGGACTTAAGTGTGTTAATCGCGTGAGTAGGAATATCGAGTAACAGTAAATAATTAAAGACAGAAAATAAAAGCAAATAGAATTCGAGATTAATAATTAAAACTAAGAAAATAAAGACAATAAAATAAAATACGAAGAATATGAGATGAGAAGTATAGCTTAGGTTTTGCTAGTATGCACTAATCCTTCTAATTCTATCTATAAATCTAGTTCATAAGGGAGAATATTAGCTCTTGGTATACTTAGTCAGGATTCTAAATTCCACTACCTTAGACCTTGAGAGCGACTAAGGGGGCTACGGCACAACCAAGACGAGGACTCAAATAAGGTTATCAAACGCCACTAAGGCCCTATCCAGCACACTACAATCAATTGGTGATATGGTGATTAAAACAAACCCTAATGACTATCTAGTTAGAAGTATGTTTTGTCAGAACTGCTATCGACACTAGACATTATGTGGTGGTTCAATAGTTAAACACCCTGTCAAGGAGACCATCTAACTACTATTAAAACAATCCTAAAGTGATCAGTTCTAGGAAAGACATTAAATCAAAACACATAAACAAATATAAAGTAAGTAGCTAATATCAGGTTAAAACATATAATTCCCAAAGAAACTTAGATAGAAGAATTAGAATTCATAGATTACACATATGCAAAACCCAAGCTATGGGGAGTTTAGTTCATACCTGAAGGAAATAAACTAAAAGAAATTACAAAAGACATCATCTTGCTCTCTACAATAAACTGGAAGAATAAAACCTTAAGAACTAATTACTATGAGGCAAGGATGATTTACAAGTGATATAAGGGTGTATTTATAGGTGTTTAGAAGACCTAATTCGTTTTCTTGAGGAAGAGGTAAGGTATTGGACTTCTGATGTCTCCCTATTTGTTCTAATTCTTAGCCCATTGGAGACATCCTTTTAGGTGAATAAATGAGTTATTCGATAGACTTTTAGGCTTAATTGATCATTTTACACTTTCTCCCCTTGGAAATTAACTATTTGCAGAATCTGAGCTTTTGTGCGTAAATTTGACTATTTTTAATGCAAAGTTAATTGGTTCTTGAATTTCATGAAAGACCAATCCAAGGAGAGAAAGTGAGAATAAAGTCTTAGTGTATTTTAGAGTGTTAGGAAGTGATTTCTAGTCGAGTTTCTATTTTTAGAGTGCACTTTCCTATATCGTTGTCTTGATTTATTGATTTATTCTTTTTAAGCATATGCGGTTTAATTATTTATTTAATGTGAAGCTTTAGAAGATAAATGGCAATTACTTAGAGACCAAGTCAAGATAAAGATGAAAGTAAAGAAGATTTACATGGAAATAAGAAGATTTGGTAAAGATTTATTCAAAGGAGGAAAAGATAAAGCTGCCTTTTGAAATCTGAAAATCCAGCCACGTTTTAGAGATTAAATCATAATAAAAGATTGGCATGGATTCTGGACGAATGGTCTGCACCAATAGAAAGAGCTTTCCAAGACAAGCAGTTTCATATATTGGAACTTCTCAAACGGATAAGTATTCAAAAAGATATGACCAAATCAAATCAACAGAATCTTATCTTTTAGAGCTACGAATTTAAGAGTCTTTGCCTTGTCTTCCACTCCAAGTAATTCGACCTAGGGCTTGCTAACACCTATAAATACACCCCTTAGACCTCATTATTCAGCACCTCTCACAATTCATTCAATATATACATCCTTAGAGAGAGCGTCAAGAGGCGGAAGCAAGAGCAGAAGCTGGAGACTGTCTATATCTCCAACAACAGTTCAAGCCAATTCCTCTATCTAGGTTCTTATTTTATTTCTGTTATTAGGAACATGTATAGTATTAATTTCTTTACTGTTTTTACTTTCAATATGAGCTAAACCTTAATTACTTGAGAATCGTAATAAAGGGATGAACCCTAATTAATTTAATTTATGTTTTGAATTTGGGATTGCATGATTTAAATAGGATTGAGTTTTATATATTGGTTATTACTTTGTTTTTATTACTAATTCTTTTCCGCGCAACTAGAATTAGCTGTTAGTATTTGGGCTATTCACTTTAGTGGCGAAGTGATCATCCGACAGGGGGGTTTGAATACAGATCTAGGTAATACCCGTGTAATGTCCGTTATTGACCGACAGGCTTAACTAGTTACATAGCCAAAGAGGTAAAATCTTATCATCCGAAAAGCCATATTCGACCATGCAGGTGTTTATGATACTTTAGGATAGCTTCTAGGTCCACCCGACAGGGGGCTAGGAGATATTAGAGTCCCGACTAATATTATAATTCCAATTCTACCCTTAAACATAACATAGATTATATTGATTAAGTGGATTCCTTGCGAGACTCAAGTATAGCTCATATCTGCATCTTAGTCATTTAGTATTTATTTTCAGTTATTTATTTTCTTGCAGTCTTAGGATTAATATAAAAACCAAATAAATATATTTTATCTTTTAGTTTCTGTATTTGCAATTACTACTATTTATCTGTTGAACACTTGGGTTATACCAGTCCAATCCCTGAGAATGAATCTGACTTATCGGAGTATTACTTGGACAACTGTACACTTGCGGTATTGTGGTTCCTTTTATTTATCGCATTAATTTTATAACACCCTAGGACCCACCAAGTTTTTGGCGCCGCTGCCGGGGATTGCAGCGTGTGACCCCGGTGTTTAATCTTTAAGTAGTTTTAATTGTTTATTTTTATTTTTCAGTTTTACGCTTGGTTTTTGTTTTTGTTTTCTTTTACAGGTAATGATCAAGAGATTTTATTGAATATGTATAGAGGACATTACCCGGATCCCGATCCATACGAATATTGGGAAGACTCTTCGGGACAACAACAATGGGGTAGTAACTTCTACCAACAACCTTATCAATACCCGCAAGAGCAAGGATGGAACAATCAATGGATCGAGAACAATCAACAACAAACACCATATCACCATCAACACAAGCATGAATGGAACAACCAGTTGGTTGAAAACATTCAACAACCTCCACCTTCACCACAAATTTCCCAATTATGTAGATCAATTACAGAACTCATGCGCTTATATGAACAATCGCAGAAGTTAGCAGATGAAAGAGATTCCCGCTTGCAAAGAATGCAAAAGGAGCTAGACGAAATGGAATCCATAATTAATTCTCAGCATTCTGCCAATAGTATCAAGTCTGATGAAGATGAGAGAGATCAACCGGAAGAAATAGTTGAGGAGGAGGTGTTGAAGAAAGGTATTAGTTCTAGTGATATGAACACTATGCCGATTATAAATGAAGACCACCATGTGGTTGAGAATCTTGTTAGCATAGTGGAAGAAGGAGTAGCAACGCAAATCCTAGAAGTTAACACAAAGATTGCTATTCCTATGGTGCGTGCACATGATCAATATACTGAACACAAACAAGAAGAAGAGGCGATCGAGATTGTTGAGATTCCACATCAAGAATATGATGAAGTAATAGTGGAAGATTGGGTTGAAAGCGAAGACGAATGTGAAGTGGTTGAGATATCCACCGAAGAATTCAAAGATCACAATACAATAGAAGTTGAATCTCCACCACAAAAAGTTCACCAATCACTATCTCCACCACAAATCATCATTAGAGATAGAATATCGGAATCACCTCTATCACTACAAATGATCAATAGATGCTACGCAAGAAAGGTGCTACACCGCGAGAGCAAAGCGGCAAGGAGGAGCACCTACCCACCACACTTTAAAGAGGAACGCGAGATTAAGGAGAATAAAAAAGAGCTTATACCGTTGAGGACGGTTATCTACTATCGTGTGGTGAAGAACGAGTTTCGCCATGAGAGCAAGGAGGCGAAACGAAGATACTACCCTCCCCCTTTCAGAGATCGTTTGAATAAAATTTTAAGGGGGAAGGTTCTGAAGCTTACATACCAAGGACGAGGCGAATTCAAACGGAGGAGAACCGTAAGGGCCTCAATACCATCTTCAAGGAAGGTAACGCGTCGAACTTAAAGACGTAATAAACAAAAGTGCTTCTTGGGAGACAACCCATGTTTAATTTGCTTTAAGTTTTTAAATTCCTAGTGTATAATTCTAATTTAGTGTCGAGTTTTAGTGTCTACTTTTAAAAGAAATGAGAAAGGTAGTGTGTTAATGGTGCAGGAATCGATTCAAGGGAAAAATTCGGCACGAGGTCCAGTATACCGCGTGAGATGTCTGGTATATCGGAGGAAGAAAACCCGTGTCACGTGTTACTCACTTATACAGAAGTAAGAAAAAAAATTCGATGCGCGGTCCGGTGTACCGCGTGAGCTGTCCGGTATACCGCAGGAGGGAAAAACCCGTACCACGGGTTAGGTACCGCGGGTTTTTTGACGGAGAAGAGAAATTGACCAGTGGCGAAAACCCGTGCCACGGGTTATATACCGCGGGGTCTTTGCCGAGACGAAAAAATGAAGACCTGCTGGGTCCGGTATACCGCACAATTCCTCCGGTATACCGCAGTCAAGACGGTTTGAAGAGTTTGTGCCTTATAAACTTCTTACTTCATCAAGAAGTAACCCTAGCCTCTTCAAAAACGAATTTTCCAGATCCTAACCCTTATATACCTGCACAAAGACCACTACAACACCAAAGAACATCAAATCTTTCCTCCTATTTCATTCTAAACATACATCTAACACCACAATCCTTCGAGAACATCAAGAAATCTTCTACTTCAAGCTTAAGTCTCTTCATCAAAGCTTCAATCCTATTCATTAAACCTTCCCCAAGCCATTACATATTGATTACCCATCTCATATGACTCCATAATACTTCATTACAAATCCTCAAAACATCAAATTTTCAAAACTCCTCTCTAGTTTTTTGATTATTTGAAGTTTTGAGTTTGGGGTCCATTGAGATGTCAAAGATTGGGAGGTCAAGAATACCATGAAGAGGAAGAAGAAGTTGAAGAACCTTGTATTACTTTTGGGTGTTGAAAGATGTAGTTGAAAGAATCTTTGGAGGAAAATCATGAAGAGGTGATTGAAACCCATAGGAAAAATCACAAAAGAGTTGGAGCTTATGCAAATCATATTACGTGGAGTGAGCAATGTTCAACATGCCACCTACGCAACAAGAGGAGCTCAACCTACACGCAACCATGGAAACCAGCTTCGTGCTGGTTCAGATACGTTTTCCTATCCCTTTCTTATTTGTTTTAATTGTTTATTTGCTTTATTGAGTCTTTTTCGAGTCGTGGGGACACGACTCATTTTTGAGTTTGGGGTGGGGTTCGTTGCTTCATCTCAATTTTATGTGTTTTACTTTTATTTTTTATTTTTTATTTTAGTTTGAGGAATGTTTTGACTGTAGAGATGTAGAGTGTTTTAAATGCCCCCATCAAGCATGTTTTTTATAAATTAATGATAGAAAATAGTTGACTTTAGGAGTTAGTGTAAACTGAACTTTGATTGCATGCAAATTTGAGATAATTGATAGGAAGAATTAATGAACAATGCAAAAGAAGTAAACTTGTGCTTAAGGATAATGAGTGGTTTGTAGAACGTGAGATCTAAATGAGTAGAGAACCCACTTAGGTATGAACTAGAGGCAAGTTGTGTAGATAGGAAAATGATAGAGGCAGTTCTTTGTTAGCCCTTTGAATCCTTTTTGGTCTTCTATCCCTGAATTAATTATATCCTTCTTAGCCAAATTTTTAGCCTTTAAGGCTTTCTTTTGTCGCCACATTATAAGCCAATATCCCTTTAGATTGTTAGGCATGACCATATGACCCGCACTTGAATCACGATCCTGAGACTTCCTGTCTTGAGCTTGAGTTTGGGGTGGTGGGTCCACTATATGGGAATTTATCATTGGGTTGGGATTTTTGATCTTATCAATGATGCTTTGTTCTTTATTTGATGATGATTCACATGTTTATTGTATTGTAACCCTTTGCCGGGGTAATAGTGAATGGAAAAGAAGCTTCGAGCTCAAGTTATGAATAGGCATAACTATGAAAAATAGCATGATATCTCAACATCATAAAGAGAGTCATAGCTATAAGAAAAGAAAAAAAAATGATGATTTGAAAAGAAATTATATTCGGACCGGCAAAGTGGAAATTTTTAAGTGAATCATCCTTAGTGCTTATTGGGTTAATTTGGGGACGCTAATTAAGCGCGTCAATTGGGTTGAGTGAGACTATTAATCGAGTGTAAACTCAAGCTCTTGGACAGTTTTGTTGATGGTAAGTGAGGAGAGAGCCAAAAGCTCACTTCAAATTTACCAAATATACATACCATACCGTCCTTCAGCCTATGCTAAAACCGTAAAGACCTCGTGATTCCTAGATGCACAGTGAGTTAATAGGGATTATTCTAAGTGTAACATTCAACACAAGTAAAGATCGATGAATACCCTATAGCCACCATCTTGAGATAAGTAATAAGCGTAACCTTCTAGCATTGTGAAATTAATTTTGGATTGATATTGTTTTGCATTTGATTTTGCATGATAAGTATAGGTGTATATTAATTCCTAGATTAGACTATATGAAATTTGTTTTAAGTGTTGCTTTGGGATTATTTTCTAGATTCTACCTTCTGCGTTCACCTAAAAGATCCTTTGTTTTTATTTTACTTTGTCGGGACGACAAAGGTTTGAGTTTGGGGTCTTGATGTCTCCCTATTTTTTCTAGTTCTTAGCCCATTGGAGACATCCTTTTAGGTGAATAAATGAGTTATCGATAGACTTTTAGGCTTAATTGATCATATTACACTTTCTCCCCTTGGAAATTAACTATTTGCAGAATCTGAGCTTTTGTGCGTAAATTTGACTATTTTTAATGCAAAGTTAATTGGTTCTTGAATTTCATGAAAGACCAATCCAAGGAGAGAAAGTGAGAATAAAGTCTTAGTGTATTTTAGAGTGTTAGGAAGTGATTTCTAGTCGAGGTTCTATTTTTAGAGTGCACTTTCCTATTTCGTTGTATTGATTTATTGATTTATTCTTTTTAAGCATATGCGGTTTAATTATTTATTTAATGTGAAGCTTTAAAATATAAATGGTAATTACTTAGAGACCAAGTCAAGATAAAGATGAAAGGAAAGAAGATTTACATGGAAATAAGAAGATTTGGTAAAGATTTATTCAAAGGAGGAAAAGATAAAGCTGCCTTTTGAAATCTGAAAATCCAGCCACGTTTTAGAGATTAAATCATAATAAAAGATTGGCGTGGATTCTGGACAATTGGTCTGCACCAATAGAAAGAGCTTTCCAAGACAAGCAGTTTCATATATTGGAACTTCTCAAACGGATAAGTATTCAAAAAGATATGACCAAATCAAATCAGCAGAATCTTATCTTTTAGAGCTACGAATTTAAGAGTCTTTGCCTTGTCTTCCACTCCAAGTAATTCGACCTAGGGCTTGCTAACACCTATAAATACACCCCTTAGACCTCATTATTCAGCACCTCTCACAATTCATTCAATATATACATCCTTAGAGAGAGCGTCAAGAGGCGGAAGCAAGAGCAGAAGCTGGAGACTGTCTATATCTCCAACAACAGTTCAAGCCAATTCCTCTATCTAGGTTCTTATTTTATTTCTGTTATTAGGAACATGTATATTATTAATTTCTTTACTGTTTTTACTTTCAATATGAGCTAAACCTTAATTACTTGAGAATCGCAATAAAGGGATGAACCCTAATTAATTTAATTTATATTTTGAATTTGGGATTGCATGATTTAAATAGGATTGAGTTTTATATATTGGTTATTACTTTGTTTTTATTACTAATTCTTTTCCGCGCAACTAGAATTAGCTGTTAGTATTTGGGCTATTCACTTTATTGGCGAAGTGATCATCCGACAGGGGGGTTTGAATACAGATCTAGGTAATACCCGTGTAATGTCCGTTATTGACCGACATGCTTAACTAGTTACATAGCCAAAGAGGTAAAATCTTATCAGCCGAAAAGCCATATTTGACCATGCAGGTGTTTATGATACTTTAGGATAGCTTCTAGGTCCACCCGACAGGGGGCTAGGAGATATTAGAGTCCCGACTAATATTATAATTCCAATTCTACCCTTAAACATAGCATAGATTATATTGATTAAGTGGATTCCTTGCGAGACTCAAGTATAGCTCATATCTGCATCTTAGTCCTTTAGTACTTATTTTCAGTTATTTATTTTCTTGCAGTCTTAGGATTAATATAAAAACCAAATAAATATATTTTATCTTTTAGTTTCTGTATTTGCAATTACTACTATTTATTTGTTGAACACTTGGGTTATACCAGTCCAATCCCTGAGAACGAATCCGACTTATCGGAGTATTACTTGGACAACCGTACACTTGCGGTATTGTGGTTCCTTTTATTTATCGCATTAATTTTATAACACCCTAGGACCCACCAACTTCTAGCCCAACTCAAATTCGTTTGGAAATAAAGATAAACACTGCTGCACCGTTTTGAGCATATCTTCTTCGTTATTGGTCGGATTTTGCTCCATAAGATACCAAAAGAATCGCAACAGAATTATCTTGACCCTTTAGAAGGAAATTACCAAAATCGACCTATTTCTTAGGTAAAAACACATATCTTTGGACGTGTATGCAGAATCCCAGATTTTGGCAGCTTTTCCTTTTCCATCTTTTTAGCTTTTGTTTCCTTATCTCCAATTACCATGCAAATCTCTTTCCATAAGTTGTTGTCTTTGACTTGGACTGTAATTAAGCTCCATAATTATCTTTAAAGCTACACACTAAATAAATAATTAAACCCAATATGCTCTAAAAATATTATTTCTACAAATCAAGACACAAAACAGGAAAGTGCACTAAAACTCAAGAAAATCGACATTATTGACTTCTAAATCACTAAAAATGATGTCTCATCCTAACATTAATCTATCACAAATGAGGAGACATCAGTAACCTTAATCCAATTTCCCAATCTAACTGCAAGTTTATTTGGATTATCACAATTCCTTTCCTCATGAGAAATCAACCCACATTTAAAGCAAAAATCAAAGAGTTTATCATATTTGAATGAAATCCAGACTGATTGAGCTTTAGAAATTTTAAAATTAAATCCAACAATGAAGGCTTCAACACAGACACATTAACTCGAGCCTTAATACAAGAATTTTCTTTGAATTTTAGAGGGTCAGGGAGGACTACCTCTGTAACAAAACCAATTTTTGAAGCAATTTTAAATACATTTGATTCCTTAATAAACAGGGGTGGAATTCCATCCAATCTAACCCAGAAAGAAGTTTCCTCCAAAAGAGTAGGGTTTAAAATAGTTTCATCATACTTTTGAACCAAAACATGAAAACCAAAAACATGACATGGTCTATTAGCCCACACAATTTCAAAATCCTTTTCCTTATCAAATTAAATCGTACACATATTATCACCTCTTTTTTCAATAGTTATGCGTCCTGAGATGCCCCAATATTGAATAATAATCTTCTTAAGATAGTTAAGATTGACAATACCTGAAGCCAGGATTCAAACCAAAAGTTTTGGTTCGTCAAATTTCGAGTAAATAGCTTCTCGATCTGGTGATAGACAGAAATCATCTTCTGATTCCTCTGCCTTTTCACTTTTACCCACGAAAGAAGCCATACCCTAGAAAATAAGCGTGAAAGAGAACTCGATAAAGCACCTCACGGTGATTTTAAAGTAGTGGATCGAAGCGAGAGAGAAGTACACAATGTTAAATTTCATAGATCCTAAAAGGATCTTAAGATGAAGCTTAACCGGAGTGTAAGAGAGAGAGGAGGAAGGGAGGAGAATCGACGGAGTATGGTGGTAGATCGGGTTTCAGAAGAGGGGAAAGGGTTTTTTGGAAGTCGTGTCAGAGAGGGTTTTCATTTTCTCATGAATCCAAAATGTCAATGTACGTTGTTAATTTTATGAGCCAATTGTTGATTGATGCCTATTAAAAAACTTATTTAGAAAAAGGTGCCTAGAAAAAAATATTTATTGAAAACAGCCCCCTTATAATTAACAATTAAAAAATAAGAAAAAAACTAATAAACACGCGCGCGCGTCCGTGAATTTTTTTTAAAATCGTCATAACTAATTCAAAAAAAATCAAAAAAATCAAAAAAAATTATATTTGGATAAATCAAATTAATATTTACGTCTATGATTTTTTTCGGAATTTTCTGAATTTTTTGATTTTTTTTGATTTTTTTTGATTTTTTTAATTTTTTTTTTCGCAGACACGAAATTCCATGTTTAAAAACATGGAATTTCATGTTTGAAACATGGAATTTCATGTTTAAAACATGGAATTCCATGTTTATTTCACGGTTTAAAACATGGAATTCCATGTTTAAAACATGGAATTCCGTGTCTGCGAAAAAAAAATTAAAAAAATTCGAAAAAATTAAAAAAATTCAAAAAAAATCAAAAAAATTCATAGACGTAAATATTAATTAGATTTATTCAAAATTTCTTTTTTTTTAATTTTCTGATTTTTTTTGAATTAGTTATGACGATTTTAAAAAAATTTCACGGACGCGCGCATGTGATGGAATTAATAAAGGTATAGAAAATATAAAGGGGATGTTTTCTATAAATAATTATTTCATTAGGCATTTTTTTATAAATAAGATTATTGAAGGCATAAAAAAACAATTAGGGAGTTTAAGGAGGATGTTTTCAACAATAACCCCTAATTTTATTTCACCTTATTTATTTGTTATTTGTATGGAGATATTATCTTTGCTCATACAACAACTCGTAGAAGAATGAATTTTTTTTAAATACTCGGTAAAATTCCCTACAATACTCAGTGAATTTCCTTGATACTCAATATATTTTCTTCAATATTCAGTGAAATTTTCAGATACTTAGTAAACTCTTAAAATTATATTTTAAGAACAATTTAGGTATTTTTTAAATAAATTATATCTTATTTATATATGTTTTAAATTCAGAATTTTAATTAAATTATTTAATTTATTATAAAATTTAAAAATATCTTATAAAATTAGAGAAATCATCTAAAAATGATATTTTAAATATATTTTGTTTAAAAATAATATTTTTAAAAAATATAGCCTAATAATATTTTTAGTTCATAATAATTATTTTAAAATGATTTTTGATCGCTTTTTAGTTATAATATTATTTTGTTGATAAAGTTGGAATCGTTTTTTTCGTTTAAAAAGCCTAAGAAAAGCGCAAATATGTGGGTGTCTTTTCATAAAACCGACCTTGTATGGATTAAGATCAAACTTTTTCGTGTATTGATAATGTTCATCCTTATCAACATTATAAGACAAGATAAACGTTTTCGATAAAAAAAAAAAAACAAGACAAGATAAAAGAAGAACCTATTTTGCAGTGGAGAAGAAAAAGTAAGATCACTTAAAATGTACTTTATATGTGAGCAGCGATTTTCTCTAGCAAATTGAGAGCGATTTTTCTCTCTAGCAATTCTTTTTCCATGCCAAAATTAGAGTCCATTTGTCTTTCCTTTTTCCCTTTCTATTTCTTTTCTTTCCTTTTCCGTAAATGCTTTCCTTGCGGAATCTAAAACGGTCACTAGCATGGCCGGCCAAGGACGGCCACCACCGCCTTTACCACCAGACATACACGGTGGCAAAACATGGCGACCTGCCAGCTCGACACCACGAGCGTCTTGTTCTCTCCCGTCGACGCCCAGCGCTAAGACAGTTTCTACTAAGGAGGCATTGCAAGGAGTCAAGCCTTTATCCGCTAAAAGAAACCGACTTTTCCCGCAAACTGCAGGGGCGAGGCAAGATAGAATTCCTGGCGACGGAGATAAGAAGAGCGCAGATGGTGGAGGTAGCCACAGACCGTCCAAACACGCTCTTGAGTACGTGGAACGTGAAGAACCCTCTTCGGTGATCGATGGCGGCAATAGGAGTATGATTGTATCAGAAGCTAGAGAGGCGAATTCGAGAGAAGCACCTGCTGGGGTCAGAGTAATTGAGAATCCCGCGTTCGATGAGGGACTGTTAGTGGGAGCGGAAGATGTTGTTTCGGAAGCCAACAACACACCAGAATTCGCAAACATCAACACACCAGGAATTAGTAGCAGGGACAACACAGGTAAAACTAATATCTTACTCTCCTTAGCGTCACTGGATTTATCTCTTGCCGCAGGAACTACGTCGGGTGATGTTGGAGTACAGGTTAATGCAGAATCAGGTGCAACATCACATAACAAGGAGAACGGGGGATCCACTAAATCGTATAGGGAAGCTTTTGTTGGTGCGCAACCAGGGTTTTCACACCAAGAAGATAATCCCTCTAGCCCGATGAGGAGGCAAGAGCATAGAAGTGGAGAGGAACATTCCGCTCCTCCTGGAATGGAGCGGATTGCAGATAAATTCCGGCTGGAGGACGATGTTCCGTTTAGCGATATCACATACCCTCAATTAGTTAGAACGGCTGCGCAAAAACGACAAGGGTGCGAGGTATGGCGGAAAACTTTAATCATCAAACTTCTTGGTCATAATGTTGGTTTTAAATATCTACTTAATAAGTTCAATCAAATATGGGCTCCGAAAGCTCATCTAGACTTAGTTGACGTGGGGTATGGATATTTTACGGCTTAATTTACGAGTCTGGAAGATTATAATATTAGACCGGTATCTTGTTGTCCGAGCTTGGGATCCATTTTTTAGTCCTAATGATACACTAGTGGTTAGAACTGCGGTCTGAATTCGTTTACCTTGGTTGCCGCTAATAAACTATACAGAGGAAATACTCATCTCGATAGGTAATTTAGTAGGATGGATGGTGAGAATTGACCCCTTTACTAGATCGTGCGCTAGAGGAATTTTTGGACGAATTGACGGTAGAAGTTGAGCTTGACAAGCCGCTTGTTTCGACTATTAGGATATAGGATCTCTTACAAAAAGTAGAGTATGAAGGTCTTCACCTTATTTGTTTCAATTGCGGAAAATTTGGACATGTAAAAAATGATTGTGCCGGTATGAATAGTGATGGGAGTGGTGAGGCTGGTAATATGAATCAGGGTATATCAGCTGTAACACAAGGCGAAAGAGAACAACGTTCCAGACTCTCGGTATGGGGAGTTTATGGCGGTTGATAGGGGAAGAGGAAGAGCACGTAAAAATGTCGGTTCTCAACAACCTAAAGCCAACCCAAGAAGTCTCAATGGAGGAGGGAGAAAGGGGATTTCGACTCCAGCTAAACCAAAGAGTAAACAGGCGTCAGAGCGTGATATGGGGTCGAGATATGAGAAACTATCTTCGGGTGAATTGGGGGAGTATAGTGGTAGTGATCCAAGGGATGTGAATGTTAGCATCACGGTGGGGAGAGTAAAGATCAATGAGGTTCCAAGGAGTGGGCAGAAGGCAAGATGAGGGGACGTGGCACCACCAAACCACACCGTGGTAGAGTCAATGTCCCACAAGTTGATTGGAGGTTTTTTTAATACAGAGATACAAAAATTAGTTGATGGTGAATTGTTGGGACTGACACCAAAGAGGAAAGTTAGGGGCAATAAAAAAGGGGACAAAAGCGTAACGGAACGGGAATTTGTGAATGGTGAGGATGGTCGTATGGTGGATGAGTCAGTTGGGGAGTTTGAGGGGCACCTAGAGAGTGAGGCAGGGTCTGGTATGGGTTCTTTGCGAGGTGGTTCAGTTTTTGAGGGGTGGTAGTACGGGCTGGAAATAGTGCGTCTGCTGTGGCTGGTGCGAATGTGCAGCAACTCCACGTATCCGAGTCTCGCTGATCCAAGGGATAAACATGACCAAGGAGGCCACAAGTGACCAGCCGGACCCCTTTCCTATTACAGGAATTTGCCTCTTTCTTCTCGTGCAGGTCAGCGACAGCAGGAGCGGGGTCCAAGCGCAACTTCAGTGACATATGCAAGTTAGAATGGTGGTACAGAGGGAGCTGCAGCTGCGTTTGAGGACCCAATAGTTAATGTTAAAACGCCGGTCATGGGGCAGATTGGTAAACAAGCTTTGAAAGAATTTTTTGCAGATAAACTAGATGCACCCGATTATAGTGATTTTCACCTAGAATTCGTCTGAACAACAGGAGGATAAGTTGGGTGACGAACAACAAGGAGTAGTAAATTCGAGCGTTATTTCGATGGATTTAGAGGAGAGCGGCGTGTATTAGTGACATTTCCTATAACGACAATTACAGGGAGTGTTACTTATTCTCCTTCTCTTTTATATAATTTTAATGTCAAGTATGCCTATTAGGGTTTATGCAGGGGACTGGATTTTACGTAATGTTCCTTTAAATGTCTTGTTTTGGAATTGTTGGGGTGCCAATAGTGAAGGATTTCGCCGTGGATTTAATGACTTGAATATGCGTCACAAACCGTTTATTGCAATTGTTGTGGAAACTAAGGCCTCGGGTTCGGAAGCGACAAAAATTATCAAATCCCTTCGGATGGAGAAATCAATTCTTGTTGAAGAAGATGGGTTCTCTCGGGCATCTGGATACTTTGGAATCCTAATGGAATATCACTCCAAATTTTATCGGCTTCTAAACAGGTAATCAATATTTGTGTTTCAAAAGACTTATGTACTTCTTGGATTCTTTCCGCAGTATATGCGAGCGCAAGTGATTGGCTCAGAGACTCTCTATGGGATGCGCTTGAAGATTCTTCAAAGAAGATCAAAGTACCATAGTTAGTGGTTGGAGATTTTAATTAGATAGCAACTGAAGTGGACCAGTTAGGAGGTGTTGAGGGTATAAATGTTCGATGGTGAAGTTTGAGTCATGGAGGGATGCTTGTGGTTTGGAGGATTTGGGTTTTGAGGGTCCGAGGTATACGTGAAGTGATTCGTGGATTTTGGGTATGAGAATCTTGAAACGTTTGGATAGAGCGTATGGTAATCACTTACGGTGGGAATCATTCAGGTCAACAAGAGTCAAACACTTACCTAGGGTGCATTCAGATCATGTTCCCTTACTTATTACGATTACTACACCTTACTCCCCGGTTGTTTCGCGTAAGAGATTCAGATTTAAGGCATCGTGGTGCTATCATGAAAACTTCAAAAGCTTGGTGGAGGAGAAATGGGTTTAAGAAGGCAGGCGTTTTGCTGAGAATATGGGGAATTTGCGTAATGGGTTGGAAGTATGGAAAGGTGAAGTGTTTGGGGTTTTATTTTAGAGAAAGAATAGGCTTCTCGCTCGTATTGAGGGTATTCAGAAGGCGTTACAACAGTCATACAATGCTTCATTGGTTGAGCTTGAGAAGAGATTGCGAGACGAGTTCGAGAGAGTCCTAGCACAAGAGAAGTTTCATTGGTTTGATAGAGCACGCACATAGTGGATTTATTCAGGGGAAAGGAACACCAAATTCTACTAGAGAGCGGCGCTAATTAAATAGAAAAACAAATAACAACGATATACGAATCCAAAATGACAGACATGAGGAGTTCGATGAGATTGACAGTGAAAAGGCTTGGGTTAGGGGGTTTTTCAAGGATCGTTGTACACTTAAGGAGACCAACCCAAGAGTGTTTATTTTGCTACGCCTTTTGAGTTTTAAAATGTGTGCTGTAGGGTCTCTTAGTGGAGCTGTTTCAGATGAAGAATCCCGTCTAGCGGTGTTTCAGATGTCGCCTAATAAGGCGCCAGGTCTGGATGGGATGACAACATGTTTCTATCAAAGATATTGGGATATTGTGGGTCCTGCCGTTTGTGAGATGATTAGACTTGCGTCTGAGATTAGTCGATTTCCAAAGGAGGTTTTGGGTACTCTAATCCACCTCATACCTAAGGTGGGGAACCCTGAATATATCACCCAATTTAGACCGATTAGCCTAATTAACGTGAGTTCTAAGATATGTATGAAAGTACTTGTGAATCGACTATGACGTTTGCTTGCAGATTATATTGGCCCTTTTCTTTAAAGAAAGAAGACTGACACTTCATTCTCAGAGTAGTTTCCTGCCGAAGCGGTCTACCATTGATAATATAGTATTAGTTAGTGGGGTAGATTTTCTGTTATGACATAGCAAGGGGGAAATCTATATGGCTATAAAGGTTGATCTAGCCAAGGCGTATGATAAAATTAGATGGGATTTCATAAAGGAGCCGCTTGAGTCCCTAAGGTCCCACCTATGTAGGTGGATGTTATCATGTCAGGAATGAAGGAGAATGAATTGAGTGTCTTATGGCGGGGAGAAGCCCTTAGTTCGATTAGGCCTAGTAGGGGTATCTGGCAAGGTGATCCCATATCACCATACCTTTTCGTCATATGCATGGAGCGACTATTACTTCTTATTCAAAAGCTTGTGGAAGAAGGGAGTTGGAAGCCAATTCGACTTTCATCAGGGGGTTTCCTATATGCCATATTTTCTTTGCTAATGACTTAATATGATTTGCTGAAACATCTACTTATAATGTTGATCTTATGCAGGATACGCTGAACACCTTCTGCTTAGATGCGGGACAAACAGTTAGTAAATAAAAATCGATCATATATTTTTCGAAGAATGTTGATGAAGAGATGGTAGTGGAGATCACGAGACGTAGTGGTTTCCGGAGAAGCGAGGGCATCGGCATATATCTTGGGGTCCCCATTATATCTGGGAGGAGGATTTCTATGGTGAAATAATCAATGGGCTTAGGAGTAAATTGGTGAAATGAAAGGGGAACTCTTTATCACTAGCAGGTCGTATAACTCTTGCACAATCTATTTTAAGCGCGTCGCCAATGTACATCCTACAAGTGGAGAAATTGCTTAACTATGTGTGTCTCCAGATTGATAAAATTCATAGAGACTTCATTTAGGGTAACACTTTTGGTCAAAAACACATTCATTAAGTAGAATGGAAGGATTTTTGTAGGCCAAATAATGTTGGAGGTTTAGGTTTTCGTTTGGCGGAGGAGATGAATAAGGCACTATTGGGTAAGTTCGGTTGGAAATCGATTCACGATAATTTATCATTTGGCCCCTTGTGATGAGACAAAAGTATTTCAAATCGGTAGTTTTTCAATACGTGTTAAAGCCATGTGATTCGTGAATGTGTAGAGCCATCGTGGAAGGTATTGCCGTAGTTAGACGGGGATCCCGATGGCTCCTAGGAAATGGTGAGTTGATATCCTTTTGGATGGATATATGGGTTGGTGAATCTTCGCTAATCGATCATGTTATTGGGGAGATAAGAATGGGGGAGAAAGATATGGTGGTTAGTGATTACGTAACTAGTGTCGGGCTTTGGAATTAGAATAGATTTCAACATCTACTTCCACATTCGAAGCTCTTGGAGATTACTTGTGTTAGTGTGGAAAAGGGCTATCTTGGCTTCTTGACATTCAAGGAGAGCTTTCAGTAAGATTAGAGAAATGGGATTTTGATGAGAATGTTAATCAGGATATGAATTGGGAGAAGGTGTGGAAGCTTAAGTGTCCACAACGAACAAGGATCTTGGTGTGGCGAGCGGTGCATGATAGTTTGGCTACGAGAGGCAATTTACTTCGGAGAGGTATGGAGATTCCATCTAGTTGTCCTTTGTGTGGAATGTCCGAGGAAAATGCTCTACATTTATTTAGAGACTGTAATGTCACGAAAATTTTGTGGAATCTGATTCGAATAGAGGTCCAAAGAAGCTCTTGTACTGATCAGGTTGTGAGCGAAGAAAGGGTCCAGACCCGGAGTATAAATTCTTGGTACAGGTGACAAACGGTTTGCCGGGCTTAACTTCCGATGAGTTGCAACAGAGCTCCCATCAACATTAGCGAATGGTTTTGGGAGGACAGGTACAACGCTTCTCAGTATACAACAACAATTCGATGAAGTCCAGCTTGGTTCCTCACATCGGTGACTTTTGCGAGGGACTGGTACAAATATTTGGGATAGTTCAGATCGTGTGAGTACAGAAGTGGATGGAGAAAGGCCTGATGTAAGCTCGGGAACTGCTGAAGGAATGGATGACGAGTTTTCTGCTGCTCAAATACCAGTATCTGATAGTGCTTGGTGGACGAGAAATGTATCAGGTGAAGGAACCTTTGCCGGAGTTGTGTGGAGCATACTTTTTGGAGTGTTTGTCGAAGTTGTATGGAAAGAGAGGAATGATTCCGTATTTAACGGAGGTGAGGTTTCTTCTTGCCAAAGTATGTTGCAAAAAGTCCGCTACATAGCATCGTCCTACGCGAAATCATGGGGGAATGTCCCAGGTAGTGTTTCGATCAACAGGAACTTCGTGAGACTTATAGGATGGTGTAAACCATCTAGGGGATTGAAATTAAACATGAACATAAGCTGTAATAAATGGAGAAAGGAAGGTGGAAGTGGGGGAATAATAAGAGACGGGGAAGGCGATTGGATGGGGGGGTTTTCAATGAGAATTCATCATGATTCTCCTACTTTTGTGGAGCTGATATCTCTGTATGAAGGCCTTAAATTGATCGAAAATGTGCAGTTGAGTGAGGTGAGTGTGGAGGATTCACGGGAAGTTGTTGACATAATATGTAATACTGGAAAAGATAAAGACCCTGCTGCTTTTTGGATTAACCAAATCCGATATCATGGCAAGAAATAGGTTGTTCACGCTTACTTGTATTTACCGCGAGGCTAATGATGATGCGGATTGGATTACTCATTTTGGTTCAAAACAGGTAGAGAGCTCTTGTTTTCACCGTGACCCGCCTAAGGGGATTTGGAAATTTATCACTCGCAATCAGATGGGATGGAAGACACCTAGAGCTACTTACAATCTAAGCTTGTTAGATGATGTGCTAATATAGTATTCCACAATCCTATTGGGTCTCCTTGTAACAAAAAAAATGTACTTTATATATATCTAATTTATAATAAAATTAGTATTTTCAAATTGGAAGCGAAATTCACTGATATCATAATAAATAGACCAGTGACAACGCACTCTCAAGTAGAGAAAAGTAAATGCCTTGTTGGCCCACTCAGATCGATTTTCCACAATCTGCTTTATATGGTCTATTCTGTAAACTTATATTTAGCAAAACTCGTAGGTTTAGATTTATATAGTTAAATCTCTATAAATGAATATTTTTAGGACTAGAAAAAAATATTTGTTTAGCGAGATTATTTATATATCGATAAATGAATTTTTATTCATTTAGATAGTATATTTCTACATGTTTATATTCTCGTATGAATAATTACTTTACATATTGTAATGTACAAATGTACGTACTGGGTAATAATTTAATTTCAAGGTATTTATATACATATATATATATATATATTATAAATTGAAGAGATTATATTAGTAATACATGAATCATATATGTATGTGGACTAAGTACATTTTTGTACTTAGCATGTACATTGTATTTGAGACTACTAATAAAAAGTAAAAAACTATAGACTTCTTTTTTGTAAAAGAATGACTTAATGTATCTCATGAATTGTGATGATTATTCATTTATATTTACATAGGGTCTTTAAGGATTTCAATAAAATTATTCATTAATGCATTTAGCGAGGTTATTCATTTAACCCCTTAACCCATGTCGGGACCGGATAAAATTATTCATTTGTCGAGGTTATTAATTTACCGAACATTCATTTATCGAGGTATAACTGTACTTTATGTTGGCAAAATCATTTTGATCCAGCCCGACCTATAATTTTTATAAATATATTCATCTTTATGATATATATTATCTATACATTATAATCTTTAACTTATTCTTTAATTATTTAAAGAAATTTTATTAATTTTGTCAAATTATTTGTTGTATAACTAAAAATAGTGTCATCAATAATATTTTTTGTATAAGTGTTTCACAGTCATTGATATGATTTTTACTGATATTTTTTTGTTGGACATAGATTTTTACCGATATTAGAATATAATATTATATCAATACTAAACTTTAACTAATATTTTTATGGTCAAAAGCATTAATATAAATAGAAATAAGCGTCATTACAAATAAAGAAAACTACTCACCCTATACCACAAGGTATAGAAGAGGCTAAGAATAGGTGCGCTAATCTGGGATGGGTTTTACAACCCAATCACAAGGCAATAAACCAAGTAGTTGTTGCTTTTTGGCCCAATCCGCAATATAGTTTTCTTTCTTAGTAATATGAAAGAAAGATACTAGTCTATCAAAAATTAAATATTTAACATCATTATAGAAAAGTCTATGCCTAGCACAAAAGGGCGCTTTGGGGTGATTCAACAAGTCTACCACCACTTAGTTGTCACTAAGGATTCTTATGTCTTCAAACTGGAAGTCGATTGCTGAGAATAATCCATTGTGCACACCTAATAACTCAACTTCTTCTACATTGTTACAAAGGAAAGACCAACACATTCATGCATAACTTTATTATTAGTGTCTCTAAGAATACACGCAGAAGATGCAGACTTATCTATCAAATAAGCTGTATTAGTGTTTACAATAAATGACTTTGCCCTTAGCTTATAATCCCACTTTTCTTTACATCTAGAAGTATGGTAAGTAGTTTCATTGCGATCATTACTACTTATGGTGTTTTTACCCATATTCTCATTTATATTTTCGTGTTTAGCCTAGGAATCTTTAGTGTTATACTTAAAGTATTCATCATAGGCCTTATTGGACGTATATAAGGATTTAATAGGGTCAGGGACAACTCCCTCAAAGCACCATTTATTCCTTTCTTTCCAAATTTTCCAAAGAATGAAAGAGGCTAAGTCATCCAGCCTTCTACCCGCTATATCAGTGAACTTATATATAGATTTGGGATCACTAAACCAAGTGTCAAATATAAGGGCGCAACTTGATTTAAAGAGTAGTTGCAATGGTGATATTAATCATAATGCTCTCACCCAAAGGGCAAGAATACTAGATGCTCTACTGTTCAAGTTTCAACTACACATATTTTACAAACATCTTCTGTAGCATATTTTCTCTTGTATTTATTTCCTTAGTGGGTATTATTCCTTTACAAAGCTTCCAAATAAACTTTCTTATTTTAGGGGGTACCTTTTGGTTCCAAACCTCCTTCCAAATAGATTTTAGGGTGGCATAGAAATATTCACATAAATTCTCATTAATGTTTTTCTCTTTCTCCAATTCAATGTTACTTAAGTGCCAGTAAATAGCCTTAGAGGTCACCTCACCAGTGTTATAGGGTTCCCAAAATGCATTATCCTCAGTATATTTAATATGTGTCATGATGCTCAATATTTTATCCATAGTTTCCTTATTGAACCAATAAGAAATTATACTAGGATCCCATATGTTGGAATCCTTATAGAAAAGCTCAGAAACTCGAGTAAATGGGAAATTAAGAGGGCAATTTAGTGTCTTTAGGCCACGTATCCAGCTACTCCAAAAGTTTATACTCTTACCGTTTCCCACCTTCCAAATCAATTCATTTTTAAAAGAATTTCTTACCTCAAGTATGCTTATCAAAACCCAAGAGGGGTGGTAACCCAAATATGCTTTCATAAAGCTAATTTTTATAGTATATTCCTTTCAGTATTCTAGCCAGTAATGAGTTGGGGTTATTTAAAACCTTCCATGCATTTCTTGCTAAATGAGCATTATTTTCCAGTCTCATATTTTTGAATCCCATGACCCTTTAGATTAATTTAGGGTCATACATTTCCATTATATCCAACGTGTTCTTCTATTATTGTTTTTATTCCACCAAGATTGTGAGATGAGGGAATCAATTTTGTCACAAACAGTTTGTGGGATCTGCCGCTTGACACCGATCAAGAAGACTGCCATAGTGTAGGATGGTATGTGATTAACCAAAGCTTTAATTAAAGTCTCCTTGCCTGCTTCAGACAAGAATATAATATTCCACTTATCATTTTTTTCTTTTATAATGTGTACCATCTAATCAAGGGCCTTTACTTTGGACCTACCCTAATCAGCTGGTAGGCCTAAGTGCTTACCCAAGTTGTCCAGCTTTCTCATTCTAATAATATCAATTAATTATGCATTTTATCCTCTGGGGTATTTTTACAAAATATTACCACACTTTTGTTAAGGTCAATGCATTGATCAGATGCTTCATTTAATTGTTCCACATCTTCTCTCCCAGCTCTAACAAAGAAAAGATTATCATCAGCAAAAAGAATATGACTCAGGGTGGGGAAATTTTTAGCAATTTCTAAACTCCTAATACGATTATTGTCCAGATTATTTTTCATAAGACTAGATAAGGCCTGTGTGATGATGCAAAATAGAAATGTAGAGATGGAACCCCAATGTCTCAACCCTTTAAAAGTGTAAGAAAAAGGGATTTGATCTCCATTAAGTAACACACAATTGGAAACATAGGTGACACAACTTATTACTCACTCCTTTCACACATCACAAAAGCCCATTTTAATAAAAGTATATTTTATGAAGTCCCCTCCCATGTTGACACATGCTTTAGCCACATTAGGTTTAATAGATATATAATTTTTATCATAGATTCTTTTCTATCAAACAAAATGACTTGCTTCATGAGCTAAAAGAATGTTCTCAGTTATTTCTCTCCTTAGCTCGTGTCTATCTTCTTCTACATCAGTTTGTTCAAACTATGCTTACCCATAGCCGGAGTCTACCCCGACTTCCAGATTAGTTCATACTTAGCTCTTCCGCTTTGAAGTTTTTGGTGAGTTTGTCTCTTAGATCGGTTGAGGTCCCTCAACTTTTCATTACCCATACTACCATTAACATCAATTACCATAGACAGTGCTTCTTCAAAATTAGAGTCCATGATATTAACTTGAAACACACCATGTTTGATAATAGAGTCTTGATTAGGTTTTGTGTGTGGACCTAATTTGGGGACGAAGGTGAATTTGGGGGTTGATTAATTTTAATAGCTAGATTGTTTATTGGATTAATGCCCAAGAAACACCTCAAATTAGAAATAATGCCCCCTCACCCCAGCCGCTTTCTTTTTGCCAGTAAAAGGCACCTCATATTTTTAGCTTCCAATACTACCCCCTAACACGTCAGCTTCTCTTTATCTCAATTTCTCCGTTCCGTTTACTACCGTCGTTAGTTTTTATTTAATTATATATTCTCTTTCTCCTTCTCTCAGTGTCCTTCAACAACTACTTTTTTCAAATATGCTTCCAACTATGATTTCGAATTCTCTCAATTAAATACGTTCTTCAATAACAACAACTTTTTGCAATTCAAGACGTTAAATTCATCTCGCTTCTATCGTTATATTCTCCAGCAAATCATAATTTTTAGCTTTCAATCATCAACTGTACGAATCAATTTTCAGGTTGTTTTACTATGAATTCAAGTATTTGCTTCCACCGTTACTCTCTTTTTGATTCATTTGTGTTTAAATAGTTGTTTACGATTCGTATTTTATGTTTAAATTTGATTTTCTGTTTTTTACAATTTTTTAATAGTATATTTGCTCATGTATATCGCTGTTTTTTGTTTGTGTCTGTACTGTGTAATTCTCAATGTATTAGCTTCGTTTCTAATCTGTATTGATGTCTTTCGGTTCATTTTTTTGCAATTTGTTGTTAACTCTGTTTTTTTCTTTGAATATCTCTGTTTTTTACTATGAATATCTGTTCATCTGTTTTACTAGATGATCGTTGTTTTTCGTGGTGTCAGACCTGTGTAATTGTTTAAGTATTTGCATCGTTTTTTATGTGTTTGTGTTATGGATGTCATACATATAATTGTGTAGTTTTTGTGCTATTTGTTGAGTACTGGGAAAATTCCCATCACTCGTTGATTTTCTAGTTTTTTTGTCTTTTTATAAGTTTACCTTCAGTTTTTCATTAATTCTTGTAGATCTTTGTAAATTTCTGTTTTAAATATAAGTTAAGAATATATATACACATATTTTCGAGTTGTCTTTGTTTTATAAATGTTTTACTGCATTACAACTTATGTTATATTCCATTTATTGCTTTTATTTTGTTTTTCATAGATAGTGATGTTCATTTTGTTATATATTATGAATGTTTTACTTCATTTTTGTGTTATTGGTTAGTTTCTGGTGTAACATATTTAGTTTTGAGAATCTGTTAAGGTTTTGCAATCTTTTTTCTACTGCATTTTATCTCATTTTTTTGATTTTTCCCATTCGTGATGTTGTACATAATTTTATTGTTTCTATTTGTACATAAGTTTTTGGGTTTTTGATGAAAAATATCAGTCCTGGGAAAGTATTCCCATCACTCGACAAGTACATTTTTGTACTCTTACAAGTACATTTGTGTACCTGCACAAATACAGTTTTGTTTAGCAACCAATTATTGTCTGCACTTCTGGGAAAATTACCATCACTCGCATATACTACATTTTTTCTTCTTATATTACTGATTCTTCTTTTTCTTTTGCTGTTTAAGGTATATTTTTTGTGATGGCTCCTAAAGTATTGGCTTCTCTCAAGTATGGAACTGATAGTGCAATATATCCTTTTGAGTTTTTTGATTCTTTTAAGTCAATTAAACAATATGTGATACAAAGATGGGATGAGTTGAATCATGTATCCTTTGATATCCACTATAGTTATGGAGATCAGTTATCTTGCAAAATGGTTACTGAGGCTGATTATTGTACTCTTCTATGGTTATTTGAACGTGATGGTCTAGAGAAACTGGATCTCTTTATTACAAATACAAATTCTATTGAGTGTTCAAATTCTACCATTTTTAGTTCATCATCTCATATTTCTAATGAAGTCGATTTTGAATCTGTCCCAATTGTAGAGGATGAACAAGATTATCCTCATAAAAAAGTTAAACTTCGTAGTGAAGACTGGAAAAACGGGTTAAAAGATGTTGGTCAAGTATTTGATGGCGGTTTGACAGAATTCAGATGTATTTTGTCTAAGTTTGCGTGTGAAACTGGATATCCTTTTGACTTTACCCACAATGATATTCGCCGTATTAGTGCTTGCTGCAAAAATCGCAAAAAATCTGGATGTTTATGGTATGTATATGCATCTGTTGATAATTCAGACAAAAAGGTTTATATAAGAACATTTGTCAAGCAACATACATGCGGTGTTCCAGATAGATCATTGTCAAATAATCGGTTGTCTTCTGATCTGATTAAGGATGTTATTATAGAAGAGTACAAGAGTAGACCTGCTACAAAACCGAATGAACTTGTTCATCATATCAAGGTCTTTTACGGTTATGATATTAGTTACAAGATAGCTTATGCAGCTTTAAATAAAGCCAGGGACGAGGTTTATGGAGATGCTGGTTTGTCTTATAACAGGATTTTAGGATACTTTAAAAATTTAAAATCCGTGGACCCAACTTCTCAAGTACATTTGGATTTTGACCCAACAAGTCATGCATTCGAACGTTGCCATATTGCTTTTGGTGCTTGCCTTGAAGGCTTTAGTGCCATGCGTCCTCTTTTATTTGCAGATGCCACATTTTTGAAGTCTAAATTCCAGGGTCATCTGCTTGCTATAACCGGTAAAGATGCGAATAGAGGTATACAATTTAAAATTCAATCATCTCTTTCATTTTTATGTATATATGTTGTTTTATAGACCATAGTAAATTCATAGTGATATGTTTTTGTACTTGTGAAAGTACATTTTTTACCTATGTAAGTACATTTTTACAGGGTTATATCCAATTGCATTTTCTGTTTGTCGCGCTGAAAATACTGTTAATTGGACAAGTTTCCTCCAGTTTTTGCGTCCATTACTTGGTAATCGTGTGATTACCTTCGTTACAGACCGTCACGCAGGTATTGCTGCAGCATTGAAGACAGTATTTCCTGAAGCTCACCACTCTTATTGCATTCTTCATCTAAAGAGAAATTTGAAACTCAGATGTAAAAGTAGTAAAAGTCTTTTTGAATCTATGTCACAACTTCTTGACAAATGTGCTTATGCTTTAACTACTGATGAGTATGATAAAGCTATTCATAATTTTTTAGAAGCTGGTGGTCCTGCTGCAGTTACCTTTCTTGAAAATCTTCCTAAAGAGAAATATGCAGATGCTTTTTTCCCAGGCCAACGTTACGGCGAGATGACCTCAAATGCTGCCGAATCCTTTAATAATCAGATAAAGGTGAAGCGTGAATTACCTGTGACTGAACTTATCGATGCGATTCGTAATATTCTGATGGTTCAAATGTACAAACGATCTGTTTTCGGCAAGTCTTGTAATACTATACTCTCTACCCAGTCTCAAAATAGATGGGATATTAAATTTGAGTATTGTCGAACATGGATTGTTCGTCAATCAAGTGACGATGTTTTTCAAGTTGAGTCTGATCCCATAATGATAGTTGATATCGCTAAACGTACTTGTTCTTGTCGCAAGTGGGAGTTTAAAGGTTTTCCTTGCACACATGCAGTTGCAGCTTTGTATTATGGTCGAAGGAACAACAGATATGATTATGTTGAAGATTACTTTTATTCTTCAAAGTATTTGGAGGCATATTCAAGAGCCATTCCTGCACTATCTACAATTGAAAGTCTTAGTTCATCTTCTGAAGAGATTTTCATTCATCCTCCTGTGTCTAAAGTACAACCTGGTAGACCGAAGAAGAATCGTTTCCCTTCTGTTTCAGAGTCTTTTTTCCGCAAGAAACGATGTCTGAGTTGTAATCGAATGACCACTCACAAAACCTCGGAATGTGATGTAGTTATGCCTACCACTTGATTTTATAATTTTTCTTCTCTTGGATAGTTTTTTTCTTACTTTGTTTAATAAATTCAGTGTAACTACTATTAGATTTGTTTGTTTCTTACTTTTTGGATGATTTTTGTTCTCAATTGTTTTTTTGATACAAAGTCCATGTGTTGGGAATTTTCACATAAATCAATTTCTCTTTTTTAATAGGAAGATACACAAGCACTAGTCTGTATCTTTTTATATTATTAATTTTTCTGAAACATAATCAAATGATGGGAATTTTCCCACAACTCAGTTAGTTATATTTTTTTCACTTCAAATTGCAAATATTACTGAATATAATTGAACTTATCGACAAAATTAATTGACTAAACTTAACATGTTACATTTTTAGACATCATGTAAGTTAAAATGTTTAAAAAATGATAAAGTTACAGGAATACGAGTTCTGGGAATGTTTTCCCACCACTGAACAAGTACAATTTTATACTTGTACAAGTACATTTTTTATACTTTCATTTTTTATGACATCTGAGTTTCAAGAGGTTAATTTTGATTAGTTTGATTATATTTCTTGTATTAAATTCTTATTGTATTGTTGAAGCACTGTATCTTTTTATATTATTAATTTTTCTGAAACATATTCAAGTGATGGGAATTTTCCCACAACTCACTCAGTCATATTGTTTTCACTTAAAATTGCAAATATTAATAAATATAATTTAACTTATGGACAAAATTAATTGACTAAAGTTAACATATTTTAGTTTTAGACATCATGTAAGTTAAAAAGTTTGAAAAATGTCTAAGTTACAGGAAATACGAGTTCTGGGAATGTATTCCCACCACTGGACAAGTACGTTTTTATACTTGTACAAGTACATTTTTTGTAGCTTATGTTCTATCTAGTGATAAAACTTTAATATTGTAAGCTTTCTAATTATTTTTACAAGAAGATGTTCAAAACAATAATTTTTTCGGTTTTGACAGATGGAATTCTGTTATGGGAATTATTCCAAAAACTCAAATTTTTTATATCTTAAGATTTTTCAATTTTCTTTCAAATCCAGATATTTACTTTTTATAAGTACAAAAGTGTACTTGAAGAAATTTCATTATTAAAAGACTAAAAATTAATTAATTGTTATCTGAAGAGTCATTTTGTTTGTTCATATTCCAATAGTTCACTTCTTTTTGTATAATCTTTTGTCATAAATATAAGTAATACAGTCAATCCTTTCTCTCAAATTTTTACTTGCATAAGTACAATAGTGTACTTGAGGAAATACATTATTAAAAGACTAAATATTAAAAGACTAAGTAATAATTTCATTGTCAGATGAAGAGTTATTTAGTCCGTTCATCTTCCAGTAAACTTCTTATTGTGTAAGTTTTCTTTATAAATATATGTACTGAACCTGTCACTTCTAACACATATTACAACTACTTTCTTACTAAATCACATACTCTCTGTACTCAAAAGATCATCATGGACACTGGTTTTTTCTCCTGTCTCACTGATGATATGCTTATTATTATTCTAGTTTGCCTGCCTCCTGATATTCTTTTCAACGTCTGTAGATTATTATCCAAAAGATTTTATAATATCATTCAATCGCCAAAATTTATAGCTGCCCATTTGGCAAAAAAATCTATTTCGAACTCCATGTTAATTCATCAACCCTTTTATTTACCTTATATACTTAAACCTACTGTGCATTCCAGTGTTTTTGATGCTACGCATTTAAATATGCGTTGTTTTCAAAAGGTTTCTGCAACGTGTAATGGGTTAATTTTGTTTTTTGGTATTGGAGCTGCTAATTCTCATTATTCCTGTTATGTTGCAAATCCTGTTGTAAAACAGTTTCTGCCTCTGCCTGTTTTTCCGCATTTTCCAGATTGCTATCGTAGAAATTGTATATCTTTTGGATATTGTAGTTCTTCTAAGGTATACAAAGTACTTCATTTCTCGGAAGAAATATCTAGATGTATAATATTAACTATAGGCGTTGATCATCAATGGAGAAACGTTAATGCTAATGGTAAGATAAGTGGTTATATTAAAGAACTCATCAGTTCTGCTTACCATAGTATGTATAATTTCCGCCATTCTGTTTATTCTGTTACAATTGGCTGTTTTGTTTTTTGGTTATGTCAACCAAAATGTCGTATTCTTTGCTTTAACCTTGAAACTGAAATTTTTGAAGAAATTAATTTTCCTTCTCGTAACGATTTAAGAAATTGTAACTGCTCTCTAATGGAAATGGACAATTCTCTTTGCTGCTGGGTGTGGATGAGGGATCAAACAAATTATTTATATGAGTTTTGGTTGCTTAAAGCTAATGGACAATGGCTAAAGCATAGTATTGATTTGAAGGGTGATAGACGTTTACATCCTTTCAATTATACTAATTTCAGGATCATTGGATGGTTGAAAAGCATGGAACTACTCGTATTTTATGGAAACGAAGATGCATTTATTTACAATGTTAAAGCTCAGGAACTACATCAATTTCATGATAAGAAACAAGTTCCTTCTTTTATTTTTGGTCAAACTTATTACTTGGGATCATATTTTGAAAGTTTGGTCCCATTGACTAATCTTTCATTAGTTATGAACCCTATAGAACCATATAGGAGCCAACATAGCATCTACTCAAGTGGTGTTATGACATCTGAGTTTCAAGATATTAATTTTGATTAGTTTGATTATATTTCTTTTTATATGTTGAAGCACTAGTCTGTATCTTTTTATATTACTTATTGTATTGTTGAAGCACTAGTCTGTATCTTTTTATATTATTAATTTTTCTGAAACATATTCAAGTGATGGGAATTTTCCCACAACTCAGTTAGTTATATTTTTTTCACTTCAAATTGCAAATATTACTGAATATAATTGAACTTATGGACAAAATTAATTGACTAAACTTAACATGTTACATTTTTAGACATCATGTAAGTTAAAATGTTTAAAAAATGATAAAGTTACAGGAATACGAGTTCTGGGAATGTTTTCCCACCACTGAACAAGTACAATTTTATACTTGTACAAGTACATTTTTTATACTTTCATTTTTTATGACATCTGAGTTTCAAGAGGTTAATTTTGATTAGTTTGATTATATTTCTTTTATTAAATTCTTATTGTATTGTTGAAGCACTAGTCTGTATCTTTTTATATTATTAATTTTTCTGAAACATATTCAAGTGATGGGAATTTTCCCACAACTCAGTCAGTCATATTGTTTTCACTTCAAATTGCAAATATTACTGAATATAATTGAACTTATGGACAAAATTAATTGACTAAACTTAACATGTTACATTTTTAGACATCATGTAAGTTAAAATGTTTGAAAAATGATAAAGTTACAGGAATACGAGTTCTGGGAATGTTTTCCCACCACTGGACAAGTACATTTTTATACTTGTACAAGTACATTTTTTATACTTTCATTTTTTATGACATCTGAGTTTCAAGATATTAATTTTGATTAGTTTGATTATATTTCTTTTATTAAATTCTTATTGTATTGTTGAAGCACTAGTCTGTATCTTTTTATATTATTAATTTTTCTGAAACATATTCAAGTGATGGGAATTTTCCCACAACTCAGTCAGTTATATTTTTTTCACTTCAAATTGCAAATATTACTGAATATAATTGAACTTATGGACAAAATTAATTGACTAAACTTAACATGTTACATTTTTAGACATCATGTAAGTTAAAATGTTTGAAAAATGATAAAGTTACAGGAATACGAGTTCTGGGAATGTTTTCCCACCACTGGACAAGTACATTTTTATACTTGTACAAGTACATTTTTTATACTTGCATTTTTTATGACATCTGAGTTTCAAGATATTAATTTTGATTAGTTTGATTATATTTCTTTTATTAAATTCTTATTGTATTGTTGAAGCACTAGTCTGTATCTTTTTATATTATTAATTTTTCTGAAACATATTCAAGTGATGGGAATTTTCCCACAACTCAGTTAGTTATATTTTTTTCACTTCAAATTGCAAATATTACTGAATATAATTGAACTTATGGACAAAATTAATTGACTAAACTTAACATGTTACATTTTTAGACATCATGTAAGTTAAAATGTTTGAAAAATGATAAAGTTACAGGAATACGAGTTCTGGGAATGTTTTCCCACCACTGGACAAGTACATGTCTATACTTGTACAAGTACATTTTTTATACTTGCATTTGCAAAAGTATATTATGATGGAACAAAGTTATGAATTACTATATTAAAATTTTAATTTTACGAAGTTCGAAATACGATGAAATATATTCGAATATGAGTCATTCATTACATCATTTAAAATGAAACTAGTTTTAAAAAAACAATTAAAAAAGTAAAGTCATAACTCATAAAAAAACAAAGGGTATGTTTCCTATATTGTTATTTGACAATACTCTTGTTTATGGGGGACTATCGATATCTGCTACGTGAGAGAAGTCCGGCTGTGGCCCACAGTCATATTTGATGGTGTTTGCGTTGTCGTTTGTAATATCCGAATACAGTTCTGCCCTGAATTCATTCACTCTCTCTATACTATAGCTTTCTCTAACTTTACCTTCATTGTATAGGTCATAAGCGTACATCAAAACAAACATACCACAGTCAAGGTTGTTTTGTTGCTGTGGGCAAGTTTCTGATACTTTCAGTGTAACCGGTATGTCAGTTTCACAATCTGTTGGTGGACTTGGAAAAGCCTCCCTGATGTAATCAAAAACACGAAGTGCTTCATTATATCCAATCTCTGATGCCCTCAATGGGTTGTAGTGTGTCCAGACTTCATCCCGATTATCCTCTGTATTGCAAACAAGTAATGTCCAATGGCCAGCATTCCTCCTGTTTGTCTCACTATAGATTGGGAACATTATATAATGGGTAGATGAGCTCACTAAATTATTGAATTTTTGGATAATCATCTTGTTTGCTTCTTCCTTATAATTTTCATTGTTCTCGTTCCGATCTATTTGGTCGAGGTAATACTGTAGAAACATAATACAATGTCAGATTATTGAATATTCTAATATTGTTTTCAATATATATGAATTAACAAAAACATACCATGACATTAGTAATATAGTTACATTTGTTTGCAATCAGTTCTGGCGTCATAGATACAAGCATATAATCATGTATTCTCTGCAATATTACAAATCCAGCTTCAAGGACCTGCACAAGTTTTCTTATATTTTCAGTTTTGATGTACTTGTGCAAGTACATTAATGTTCTTGTAAAAAAAAACCTGTGTTTCAAGCATATTGCCCTTCCTTAGATTATCCATATCTTTCAAGGTGACCATGATTTCATCTTTCTTCCATACCCTAACAAAACACAACCATAACAAAGTTGTTAATCATCAGATTATTCATACATATTAAATGATCATGAAATAATAAACAACTTACTCTATAAAGGGCCCAAGTATCCTGAGATTTGCAATTTGCTTAACATCTTCTTTGACGAAATATGCTTCCAATGGTTTATGATTTTTGACTGTTTTCTTATTAGTTCTCTTTGGATTAATTTCAGTAACGTCTTTCCATGTAATATTACCTAATTTAGTATTCTTCGTTGATACATTCTTTTCCTTAACCTCATCATGTTGGAAATCACTGTCTGATGAATTGAGTACAACTTTGTCTCCCTTTTTCTTTTTAGCTGCAGGTGCAGCTCTTCTTACTTTTAGTCTTTTCACCATTGAACTAACTGGTGGTTCCTGCTCATCTTTCTTCTCTTTTTTTTCTAGTTTTTTCTCTTGTTTTTTTGTTTTTTCTTCCTGTTTTGCATCATTTTTTTCAGTAAATTTCTTTTTCTGAGTTCCATTTTCTGATTTTTTTGTAAAATCTGTAGATTCTTTGTCAAATTCTTGAATTTCGAACTCCTTCAGTTTTTCTTTCATTTCTGTATTTTTATTGATCACGGTTTTGTATGACATTTCCAGTTTCTTCAACTCAGCAACATAATTTTGATTTTTCTCTGTTAGCTCACGTATCTGATTCTCAGCCTCGGTTTTTTCGTTTTCTAAATCACTAACCCTCTCTACCATACTTTTTAATTTAGCTTCTACAATTGTTAAACTATCCTCTCTAATCTTGTTATCAAACAGTATTTCCTGATTCTTCTTCTTTAAAGCTTCTAGTTCCTTCTTCAAACTTGTAAGTGTTAAATTTAATTTATGAATGTCATTCGCCATCCTTTCTTTCTCTTTAATCATTTGTAGCATTGAAACAGTCGCCTCCTCTTCTTCTTCCTCGTCATCATCATTTTCATCATCTATTAAACCATATATATAAAAAAACACGATAAGTACTAAAATTTACTTGTACAAGTACAAAAATATATTAAATATACCTTCCTCCTCTTCAGAATATGATTTATATTCTTCAACGTCTTTTTCTGCTTCCTCCTCGTCCTGTTTTTTACTTTTTCTTTTGATTTTCTTACTAGATTTTTTAACAAAATCCTTCTTATCCTTTTGAGATGTTTTTTTCTTTATTTTTCTTCTCTCTTCTCTCTCTGATTTCTCTTCTGTATCACTCTCATCGATTAGAGTTCTTTTCCATTTTTTTTCATTGTCTTCAACCTTTTTACGTTTTTTTGTTTGTTTCGTATTTTTCTGCAACTCCTTTACCTCATTTTCATTCTCTTCGTCCTCTGACTCCGCTTCATTATGTTTAGAATCTAACATATATTCTTCGTCGTCTTTAATCATTTGTAGCATTGAAACAGTCGCCTCCTCTTCTTCTTCCTCTTCATCATCATTTTCATCATCTATTAAACCAAAATTATAAAAAAAAAAACAATAAGTACTAAAAATTACTTGTACAAGTACAAAAATATATTAAATATACCTTCCTCCTCTTCAGAATATGATTTATATTCTTCAACATCTTTTTCCGCTTCCTCCTTGTCCTGTTTTTTACTTTTTCTTTTGATTTTCTTACTAGATTTTTTAACGAAATCCTTCTTATCCTTTTGAGATGTTTTTTTCTTTCTTTTTCTTCTCTCTTCTTTTTCTGATTCCTCTTCTGTATCACTGTCATCGATTAGAGTTCTTTTCCATTTCTTTTCATTTTCTTCAACCTTTTTACGTTTCTTTGTTTGTTTCGTATTTTTCTGCAACTCCTTGACCTCATTTTCATTCTCTTCGTCCTCTGACTCCGCTTCATTATGTTTAGAATCTAACATATATTCTTCGTCGTCTTCTTCCTCTTCATGGTTCTCTAGGTCTTTACTCTTTCTTTTAATCTTCCTATCCAATTCTTTACCGACTTTCTTCTTCTCTCTTTGAATATTTTTTATCTTTCTTTTTCTAAAGTCTTCTTCCTCTGTCTCCTCTTCGGTCGCACTCTCATCAATTACAGATTTTCTTTTACATTTTTTCCTACTCATTTTTAATTCTTTCATCTCTTTTTCGTCCTCTTCATCCTCTTCGTCCTCTTTCTCGTCTTTATTGATCCCAAGTTTCTCAAATTCTTCATCGGTTATTTCAATCTTCTCTATGATCTGGAATTTATATATTGTTTTACTGTTTTGATACTTAAAACAAAGGTTCAGAGTACAAGAACAAGAAACTAAGAAATCCCATAACTCAAAACACTCACAACTATATTATTGTACTTGCGAAAGTACAAAAGTGTACTTTCTTTCTGCTATAATTTATTTTGCTTGTTTTATCTTCTTTTTTTTTCCGTTTAGATGACTCAGGAGCTATAGGTTCCTTTACATTTTCTTGTTCACGAATATTTTTCTCTAAACATACAATTGCCAAACAATCAACATTCTCCTCATCTAAATCTGTCTTTTCTTCTACAGTTATATTTTTTTTTTCGAAAACATTTTCTTTACTCATTTTTGAAGATTTTTTTTTCTTATTTGCCATTTTCTTCACTCTTGAACCAGTTCTCACAATCTCAGTGTCTTCATCATACAAGTGTGATATTGGTTCTGCATAAAGACTTTCTTTCAATGATTCATTTTCATTAAATAATTCAATATTTTCTGTCCTCAAAAGACGGTTAACTTGAATTAACTCTTTGTTGGTTTTCATCTCTTTGTCCAACATATCTTTCCATTGTTCCATCTTTTCTCTATAGACATCTACACCCATTTTTGTTTGTCTCATATCCAAATCACCGATTCTGATTCTTAGTTCTCTCATCTCATCTTCCTTCGTTCGTATGTCAGACTTCAACGATTTATTCTCATCAGCAATTTTGACATATTTTTCTATCATATTATTCCTCTCAATCTTGAATTGATCTGCATTTTCTGTCAACCATTTATTATTATCAACAACTTCTTTTAATTGACTCTCTAATCTTTTAATTTTGTCGTCTTTCGATCTTAACTCCTCTTGTAGTTTATTATTATCATCTACTACTGCATGAAACTTTTCCTCAATTGCACTAATCTTTGGCTCCATCAAACTTATTTTCTTTTGATTAGTAGACTGATCTTGATTATCCAAGCTAGTTTGTCCCATAAATCCATAATTAATAGCTTTACCAATAGAACTATCAAGTTGTGATTGACCCAACTCAGATCTCTCAAGTTGGACTCCATCATTATTTATATTTTCTATAGGTTGAGTATCATCCTTTTTATCATCAACAGTATTATCTTGATAATCATTACTACAATCATTTCTATTATCGTCTTCATCATCAGTATCAATTTCATCATCGTCATCATCATCATCATCATCATCATCATCATCATCATCATTTTCAATTTGATCATCATCATCATCATCACTTTCATCATTTTCAATTTCTTCTTCATCATCTTCTTCATCATCCTCATCCTCATTTTCACTAACTTGATCTCCAAGTGCAATACTGATTTTCTTCTTCTCTGATTTCTTAATTACTAAGGATCCAATTCTTACCTGTAAAAAATTAAAATGTATTAAAATTTACTACACAAATTTCTCATATTTTGACATTTTACATACCATTACTCAAACAGTCATGTTTTTTTCACTTTTTAATTTACATATAACTGAATATAAAAACTTATTTTCGAAAATTCACTGAATAAACTTGACTTGTTACTGTTTTAGATATAAAATGTTAAGTTAGGAGTTTGTTGATATAAAATATAAGTTCTTGGAACACTTCCCACCACTAGACAGATACATTTGTGTACTTGCACAAGTACGTTTGTGTGATTCTACAAGTACAGTTTTGCATTTTATTAATACTTGCAGAAACATAGTTTAAAAAACTTAAATGTAGTTGCATTTTATTACGAGCAACTTTATCCCTTAACTTAAAATCACATAACTCAAAATACAATAAATACAAAAACATAAACAAAAAACTTACGTTAACAAGTCTAAGTAACAGTTGTGGGAATTTTCCAACAACTTAGAGTGTCATATTTTTTTCCTTTTTTAAATGGGATATAACTGAATATAACTGAATATAACTGAATATAACTTGTTACAGTTGTAGACATTATGTAAGTGTAAATGTGTCAAAAATGTTTAAGTTACATGTTTTTTCATGTCAATTACGAGTTCTGGGAATACTTCCCATCACTGCGAAAGTACAGATTTGTACTTTTGTAAGTACATTTTTATAATTCTACAAGTATAATTTTGTGATTCTAAAAGTAAAACTCAGAGTGGCATATTTAACTGTATGAATTGTAAGTTTATCCAAAACAAAAATTCCTTGACTTAAAGTTCCATATCTCAAAATACAAAAAGTAGAACAACAAAAACAAAAAACTTACATTATCAGAGGTAACTTTATCAATATACTTTGACTTGAATGTCTCTTTATCTTTTAGATGAATCACATCTAGCCATTTGAAAATACGAGGATAAACGTGATCTTTGGTTGGTTTCCACTTATTGACATGCTCAAAAAAAAATGGCTACAATCATAGACGATAACATGTTTAGTAGATGTATATTACTTAATCAAATCTTATCTATCTTCATATAATAAGTTACTTACCACAAGCATGCAACCAGGTCCTTTAAGATTTTGTTTTTTGTTGGATGACAATGATTTCATTAGTCTATTAGCCATGTCACGTGCCCAGTTGTAATTTCTTATTTTTTCAAGATCTTTAGAAACTCCAACAGCAGACCATTCAATTCTTCCAGCATTATATGGGTAGAAGCATGTTTGTAGGGCTAAAATGCAGATTAAACGCGCAAAATTACGTAAACCTTGATTACTTGTATCATTATCATCTAATAGACTTTTAATCTTTAATTTCAAAACCTTTGAAGTTACTTGTTTTTCATAACCTTTAAATTGACTTTTAAACCATTTTGTTGATATCACATCTTTTCTGTTGAAACTGGGTACCTCTTCATCACCACCTTCAACACCCAATATAAGTTTAACATCTACTTCTTCTATTACAAACCCTTTGTTTGCAACTAATTCCATTTTCCTTGTTTTTGTATTAAATGTTTCGATAATGTATGGGGCAGCAATGTTTTTATTTCTAATAGAAGATCTCACCTTAGTTAGCTCAAAAATCTCTTTTATTAACAAATAAAACGGAAGACATTTACAAGAACGAATGTGTGCTCTGCTTACATTCTTGTGTCTCAAAGCTTGGAACAATCCATCTAATGAAGATCTAACTTCAGAATACTTTTTAGACGTTCCTGAGAAAAGACATTGTAATTAAAATGATTATTATACGAAATCTTTTAGGAACTTTTTTATGTTTCCTTTTCCAATTTGTATCACTAAAACAAAACATAATTACGAATTAAAAATCAACATACAGAACATAACCGTTAAAGCCCATAAACATTTAACATGAAAGTATGTTATGTTATTACAGAAAGAGTAAAGTAAACATAAATACATTACCTAATCTCTTTTTTTTGACTTTTACTTGTTGTTTTTTCATTTTGCTGAAGTTTTCTCTTTGAATTGAAAATTAAAACACAAATTGATTAATGGGTGAAGTTTGCATGCACGAATCTGTGCTTGCAATTTACAAATTTGAAGGATTCGAGTGTTTAAATGATTTTTTGGTTTGAGTTGTACTGCTTAGTTTTTAGAGAGGTTTATTAATAAGATGCTTAAACTTATAGGGGACTAATGAATAAGTTCTTCACATTTCTTTTATGAGTTCATTTATTTATTTATTTATTTTTTTATTTTTTTTGTGCACTTGAGTTTTTGTTTTTTATGTAAGTGTAAATGTGTGAAAAGTGCTAAGTTACAGTTTTTTTTGATGTGAAAAACGAGTTCTGGGAATACTTCCCACTACTGGGAGAGATGCGTTTTTGTACTTGCGCAAGTACATTTTCGTGATTGTATAATAATGTTAAGTTACATGAAATACGAGTTCTGGGAATACTTCCCACCACTGGAAAAGTACATTTTTGAAAATACTTCCCACCATTGGACAAGTACATTATTATACTTGTACAAGTACATTTTGGTGCTTGCAAACTATATTATGATGGAACAAAGTTATGAATTACTATACTAAAACTTTACTTTTACGAAGTTTGAAATAATATGAAATATATTCAAATACAAGTAATTAATTACATCATTTAAAAAAAGTAGTCTTAAAAAACATTTAAAAAAGTAAAGTTGTTTTGTCATTTGATAATGTTTTTGGCTATGGCAAAATACCGATATCGGGTATTTGAGAAAGGTCCAATAACTATGGGAAAGTAATAGTAATATATTTTGTAGTTTTACTAAGTTATATAATGTAATATTGTACTGTGCAAGTACATTACTAAACATACAATTTAATTATGGGAAAGTTCCCATAACTCAATTTTCTTTCAAAAACCTTATAAAATTCATGCATATTGAAT
This sequence comes from Nemophila menziesii, assembly GCA_029959085.1. NCBI lineage: Eukaryota > Viridiplantae > Streptophyta > Magnoliopsida > Boraginales > Hydrophyllaceae > Nemophila > Nemophila menziesii. The sequence goes on along the minus strand of JARWIR010000017.1, from coordinate 5,864,619 downwards.
GTTGTCTCAAAATACTTGTCTTATAGATATATTTAATGATTTAAGTCTTAGGGTTTAGGTCTTAGGGTTTAGGACTTAAGGTTTAGTGTTTAGAGATTATAGTGTAGAGTTTTATCCAAAAGTGGAACCCGGATAACGAAACGAAAGATTACTTGAGTCTACAAATTAGATTATATACTTGCACAAGTACAATAGTGTACTTGATTAAGTACATTATTAAACATACAATTTTATTATGGGAAAGTTCCCATAACTCAATTTTCTTTGAAAAAACTATAAAATTCATGCATATTGAATGTTATCTCAAAATACTTATAACACAAACATAAAAAAAAAAAATGATTTCTAACAAGTGTATGTGTAAAATCTTATTTATAAGTGAATTTTAAAGGTGTGGAAAATGTTAAGTTACAAGAAATACGAGTTCTGGGAATACTTCCCAACATTGGAAAAGTAGAGTTTGTACTTTCACAAGTACATTTTTGTCATTCTACAAGTGCATTTTACAGTTTATTTGTAATTCCATGCTTAATTTCTACAAAAAACACATTTATAATAAGAACTATATTTATATTAAGTTTAATGAAAGTAATATTCAATTACACCAGAACTATTCTAAAATATTAGAATTAACTATTACAACTAATAAACATTAAAAATATATTAAACTAATAATTATTAATACATATAAAATCTAGTAATCAACTTCTTCTTTTTTAATCCTTCCTTCAGCTGTTAAATCTTGATTACCATCTACATTTGCATTCCTCCCTACGTTTGTTAGACCTTCATGGTACAACACAATCGAATCGAAAAACACTCCTGTTCTCTCTGTTTCTGCTGTTTTAAAGTTACAAGATAACAACTCTTGATGAACACTGTTACTCTGATCATCATGATTAGACCCATACAGTAATTCTTTGTTATTCCAAATAAAGTCAGAAATATAATATTTCAATGGACCAATTTTGGCAATCTTTGTCCACGATTCATGAACATTATACTCCTTCATTAACCACACATTAACAAATTCTGTTTCATCAACAACACTTGAGAATACAGCAAGTTTGTCATTGATCGTTTTCAGATTTTTTCCAACTACTCCATTAGGTAGTTCCATCTCTCGAAATATATCTTTGCTAAAATCATAACAAAATATAAAATATTCATCATGATCTGGAATAGGCAAGTGTGGTAGAAATGGTGCTTCATCCCTCCCCCTTGCAGTCCAATGCAAAGTTGAATTTGACGGCACCCCTATACCAGATAAATAAGGATATTCATGTGGTATTATTCTCCACGTTAGTTCTGTAATGTTGTATATTACAGTGCACATAAATCTTCCTTGTTCAAGAAACATTATAACCTTATAATGTTCATTGGTTGCGTCAAAAAACAATCCAATTGTTTTTATATTAACAGGGTGGCCTGGGTTTTCTCTCGGAAGAAGGTTGTTCTCCATAAGATCTGCAATGTAATTCTTTGGATAAGGAAGCATATTAAATTGCTCTGTTGACGGGTTGACCAACACTAATGTTTGACAATCTGCGATGCAAATCAAACCATTACAAGTGTAAGACATCATTGGTGTCCTTACAAATCCAAATGGTATCACCACATCTTGTGAAATTTCTTCCAATCTATCAGTAGAATAGAATGACAATATTGGATTGATTTCATTTTTTGGAAGTCTACTGGTTATGAAAACTCCACCCTTTTTTCTTTTAAAATCTAAAAACCATTTTGCAAAATTCACATCGTCAATTAACAGCCTCCATCGTCGAGAAACACATTTTGCACGCATTAATCCTTTGACTGATAATGACAAGAATACTATTATCAACAACTGTTCCGTGAGGTTCATCATTTTTTATGCTGGTTATTGTTAATTTTTTCTGCAATATGTAAGAATTCTTTAACGTTGAAAGGGATATGAAAAGTGTGTAATAACGTTTGTTAAAATCCTTCTTTTATAGACATTTTTCATTTTTGAATTTTGAGCGGGACATTTGAACTCGATTGACAGTTATTTTTTCAAAATAATGAACTGAACAGTTTTTTTTTTTTTTCTAAAAAAATGAACGGTTTCTTTTATGCCGTTGAACAAATGGATATGTGTATGAATGGAGATGTGTGTTAAGTTATGTTTACTAATCATTCATTCTAGACAATCTGAGTTATAGGATTATATTTCCAAGAAGTAAAAGTTATTTCAAAGAAAAAACCTTTGAAGTCTTTATTTCCATCATCAGACGTAATGCTAACTTAATTCATACATTTTTAGACATCATGTAAGTTAAAATGTTTGAAAAATGATAAAGTTACAGGAATACGAGTTCTGGGAATGTTTTCCCACCACTGGACAAGTACATGTTTATACTTGTACAAGTACATTTTTTATACTTGCATTTTTTATGACATCTGAGTTTCAAGATATTAGTTTTGATTAGTTTGATTATATTTCTTTTATTAAATTCTTATTGTATTGTTGAATCACTAGTCTGTATCTTTTTATATTATTAATTTTTCTGAAACATATTCAAGTGATGGGAATTTTCCCACAACTCAGTCAGTTATATTTTTTTCACTTCAAATTGCAAATATTACTGAATATAATTGAACTTATGGACAAAATTAATTGACTAAACTTAACTTGTTACATTTTTAGACATCATGTAAGTTAAAATGTTTGAAAAATGATAAAGTTACAGGAATACGAGTTCTGGGAATGTTTTCCCACCACTGGACAAGTACATGTCTATACTTGTACAAGTACATTTTTTATACTTGCATTTTTTATGACATCTGAGTTTCAAGATATTAATTTTGATTAGCTTGATTATATTTCTTTTATTAAATTCTTATTGTATTGTTGAAGCACTAGTCTGTATCTTTTTATATTATTAATTTTTCTGAAACATATTCAAGTGATGGGAATTTTCCCACAACTCAGTCAGTTATATTTTTTTCACTTCAAATTGCAAATATTACTGAATATAATTGAACTTATGGACAAAATTAATTGACTAAACTTAACTTGTTACATTTTTAGACATCATGTAAGTTAAAATGTTTGAAAAATGATAAAGTTACAGGAATACGAGTTCTGGGAATGTTTTCCCACCACTGGACAAGTACATGTTTATACTTGTACAAGTACATTTTTTATACTTGCATTTTTTATGACATCTGAGTTTCAAGATATTAATTTTGATTAGTTTGATTATATTTCTTTTATTAAATTCTTATTGTATTGTTGAATCACTAGTCTGTATCTTTTTATATTATTAATTTTTCTGAAACATATTCAAGTGATGGGAATTTTCCCACAACTCAGTCAGTTATATTTTTTTCACTTCAAATTGCAAATATTACTGAATATAATTGAACTTATGGACAAAATTAATTGACTAAACTTAACTTGTTACATTTTTAGACATCATGTAAGTTAAAATGTTTGAAAAATGATAAAGTTACAGGAATACGAGTTCTGGGAATGTTTTCCCACCACTGGACAAGTACATGTCTATACTTGTACAAGTACATTTTTTATACTTGCATTTTTTATGACATCTGAGTTTCAAGATATTAATTTTGATTAGTTTGATTATATTTCTTTTATTAAATTCTTATTGTATTGTTGAAGCACTAGTCTGTATCTTTTTATATTATTAATTTTTCTGAAACATATTCAAGTGATGGGAATTTTCCCACAACTCAGTCAGTTATATTTTTTTCACTTCAAATTGCAAATATTACTGAATATAATTGAACTTATGGACAAAATTAATTGACTAAACTTAACTTGTTACATTTTTAGACATCATGTAAGTTAAAATGTTTGAAAAATGATAAAGTTACAGGAATACGAGTTCTGGGAATGTTTTCCCACCACTGGACAAGTACATGTCTATACTTGTACAAGTACATTTTTTATACTTGCATTTTTTATGACATCTGAGTTTCAAGATATTAATTTTGATTAGTTTGATTATATTTCTTTTATTAAATTCTTATTGTATTGTTGAAGCACTAGTCTGTATCTTTTTATATTATTAATTTTTCTGAAACATATTCAAGTGATGGGAATTTTCCCACAACTCAGTTAGTTATATTTTTTTCACTTCAAATTGCAAATATTACTGAATATAATTGAACTTATGGACAAAATTAATTGACTAAACTTAACATGTTACATTTTTAGACATCATGTAAGTTAAAATGTTTGAAAAATGATAAAGTTACAGGAATACGAGTTCTGGGAATGTTTTCCCACCACTGGACAAGTACATGTCTATACTTGTACAAGTACATTTTTTATACTTGCATTTTTTATGACATCTGAGTTTCAAGATATTAATTTTGATTAGTTTGATTATATTTCTTTTATTAAATTCTTATTGTATTGTTGAAGCACTAGTCTGTATCTTTTTATATTATTAATTTTTCTGAAACATATTCAAGTGATGGGAATTTTCCCACAACTCAGTCAGTTATATTTTTTTCACTTCAAATTGCAAATATTACTGAATATAATTGAACTTATGGACAAAATTAATTGACTAAACTTAACTTGTTACATTTTTAGACATCATGTAAGTTAAAATGTTTGAAAAATGATAAAGTTACAGGAATACGAGTTCTGGGAATGTTTTCCCACCACTGGACAAGTACATGTCTATACTTGTACAAGTACATTTTTTATACTTGCATTTTTTATGACATCTGAGTTTCAAGATATTAATTTTGATTAGTTTGATTATATTTCTTTTATTAAATTCTTATTGTATTGTTGAAGCACTAGTCTGTATCTTTTTATATTATTAATTTTTCTGAAACATATTCAAGTGATGGGAATTTTCCCACAACTCAGTCAGTTATATTTTTTTCACTTCAAATTGCAAATATTACTGAATATAATTGAACTTATGGACAAAATTAATTGACTAAACTTAACATGTTACATTTTTAGACATCATGTAAGTTAAAATGTTTGAAAAATGATAAAGTTACAGGAATACGAGTTCTGGGAATGTTTTCCCACCACTGGACAAGTACATTTTTATACTTGTACAAGTACATTTTTTATACTTGCATTTTTTATGACATCTGAGTTTCAAGATATTAATTTTGATTAGTTTGATTATATTTCTTTTATTAAATTCTTATTGTATTGTTGAAGCACTAGTCTGTATCTTTTTATATTATTAATTTTTCTGAAACATATTCAAGTGATGGGAATATAATTGAACTTATGGACAAAATTAATTGACTAAACTTAACATGTTACATTTTTAGACATCATGTAAGTTAAAATGTTTGAAAAATGATAAAGTTACAGGAAACACGAGTTCTGGGAATACTTCCCACCACTGGACAAGTTCATTATTTTACTTGTACAAGTACATTTTGGTGCTTCTAGTTGCAAAAGTATATTATGATGGAACAAAGTTATGAATTACTATACTAAAATTTTACTCTTACGAAGTTTGAAATACGATGAAATATATTCAAATACAAGTAATTCATTACATAATTAAAAAAAAAAAAGTAGTCTTAAAAAACATTTAGAAAAGTAAAGTTCTTTTGTTTGGTAGTTTATATGTTTTTTTTCTCTTTTTTCTTTTTGGCCCACGAATCCATTTAGGGCGAACGTGTATTTTCCAACTTCCAAATGATGCTTCGAATACTACTATAGACGGTTAATGGACCTTTGGTTACCCGACAAGGCAACACGTGTCTCACACCACCAGTTAACATTATAACTTACAATATAACCGTCCTTTCTTCTTCCCTACTTACTTCATTTGAGTTTCTATCTCGTTTCAATACTCAGAAAGTAAGTGCTACCTTCATCCACAAAACTTTATTGCATTTATCTATTGTCGGTTAACCAAAGGTCCATTAACCGTCTATAGTAGTTTATATGTTTTTTTTCTTTTTTTTCTTTTTGGCCCACGAATCCATTTAGGGCGAACGTGTATTTTCCAACTTCCAAATGATGCTTCGAATACTACTATAGACGGTTAATGGACCTTTGGTTACCCGACAAGGCAACACGTGTCTCACACCACCAGTTAACATTATAACTTACAAAATAACCGTCCTTTCTTCTTCCCTACTTAATTCATTTGAGTTTCTATCTCGTTTCAATACTCAGAAAGTAAGTGCTACCTTCATCCATTAACAGAAGCAAAAATTTATCAAGGTTTACATCTCGTCTCCACTGCTTGAATATTCTAACACAGGTAATAGTCTTCTGTTAATATACATTCAACATTAAACTAATTGTTTATACATTAGCCATACATTAAACTTCTAGCGCTACTTCGTGTACAGGTACGATAAACATGGCCACAGATAGTCGTCACAACTTGATTCTTACTCAAATGAGTCCGACCGAAGAGGCGGAAATCGGGGTCATTGATCTTGATACAAGAGTTAAAAGCGTGTTTAACCAGGATAGGGGCAGGTTTTTAATGGTCCGTATTCTATCGGATCAACTAATTGAGTTGAAGGACTTTGAAGATTGGGTAAGAAACAAATGGCATGTTCTAGGACATGTTGATTTTTCAGGAGTAAGCGAAAACTATTTCAAACTAGAAATTGATATCAGAGGTGAAAGGGACCGGTTATGGGGTCTACGGCCTGGTAATGTATTTGGTTTCCACGCTGTAATCAGCAAGGGAGAAGATCCTGGGAATGGTACCTATTATAAATCAAACTTCACCTCAGCTTGGGTCCAGGTTACCGGACTAGCCAAGATACAAAATACTCTAAATACTATTAAGCATCTTTCTAAATGCTTTCATGACCTTCAAGAAATAGATTTCCCAGAAAATGATTCTGCTGTTGTGACCATTCTTCGATTTCGTGTGAGCTTTCCAATTGTAAAACCTGTACCAGCAGGAGCTTTTGTTAGACAAGAAGACGGGGTAGGGTGGGTCCCTTTTAAATACGAGAATTTAGGAGTTTTTTGTTATGCATGCGGTATCATAGGGCACGCGACAATTGATTGCCCCCAAGCACATCGTTTGGAAGCGCTGTCAGAGGCGAGGAAGAGGATTGTAACATGGAGTAGGGATGATCAGTTATTAAGAACACTAGATCAACCACTCTATGGAATAAGAAAACGCGTTGGAGATGAGTTTAGCACTCGTATTGAGTCCTTTAGGTGGGATAGACAGCATGTGCGTCAACCTACAACTGTACTAGAGAGGAAAGAACGCGAGATCAGGACAAAAGGGCGTAATGATATGGCTGGAGTGAGGATGGCTAGAGTGGATACAGGTGAAATACCATTCAATATTGATAGTCTACTAAATGATAGTGCAGATTCTGATTTAGCGAGCACAGCCAGAAATGTTGAATTTACACCAAGAACTCAAAAACGTAGAGAGAATTATCTGAAGTGGAAAGCTGAAAAGGATCTTCAACAACGTGACCGTAATGCTTTTACTGTCGAAGCTAACCGTAGATTGTGTAGTATTGTGGATGCGGAGCCTAATATGGAGTTGAATCTGGACGCAGCAGTCGAAGTTAATAAGGAAGATAATGACAAAGCGATGGAAGACGTTGATACAGAGAAGGTTGCTGGTGAAGAGGTTTGAAGATTTATATGTATGTGGGTTGATTTTATTAAAATTTAAAACTTTTATGTTATTTGTCCGTTTGTAGTTTATATTTTAGCTTATTTGACTCTATTTTTTTAGCATATTTGACTCTATGTCGTTTTATTGGTGTGTTTTAAGGTGTTTTTGCAAATTAACGTCCATCTCAAGCATCGAGGAAATGCAATTATTGCTTCTCTTTTTTTCTCACCGATTGTTGTATGCTCAAAAAACCATCCCTGAAACACAGTAATATTTAAAACCAAAAACAAAAAACATACACAATTTTTAACTTACATTTTATTATATTTTAAGCTTTACTATCTTAACTTTAACTTAATTAACTCAAATTCTCATTAGTTTATAAAATAATGGAACCGGATAACGAACCAAAAAACTTGTTGACTCTACAACTTAGATTATATACTTGCACAAGTACAATCGTGTACTTGATGAAGTACATTATTAAACATACAATTTTATTATGGGAAAGTTCCCATAACTCAATTATCTTTGAAAAACCTATAAAATTCATGCATATTGAATGTTGACTTAAAATACTTATAACACAAACATAAAAAGAATTATTTTTTGAATGTATATTTATCAAATGTTATTTATTAGTGATATTTTAGGGTGTGAAAATTGTTTAAGTTACAGGAAACACGAGTTTTGGGAATACTTCCCACCACTGGACAAGTACAGTATTGTACTTGTACAAGTACATTTTGGTACTTGTAGTTGCAAAAGTATAAGATTATGATGGAACAAAATTATGAATTACTATACTAAAAATTTACTTTTACGAAGTTTGAAATACTATGAAATATATTCAAATACAAGTCATTCATTACATCATTTAAAAAAAAAAGTAGTCTTAAAAAACACTTAAAAAAGTAAAGTTGTTTTGTTATTTGATAATGTTTTTGGCTATGACGGAGTACCGACATCGGCTATTTGAGATTGGTCCTGCGTTGGATCAGTGAAATATTGGATGGTACGTTCCCAGTCCTTTACAATTCCTGAGTAAAGATTAGCCCTGAATTGATTCACTTCCTCTGTACTATAAGTTTCTTTAACTTTACAGAGTTTGTATATGTCATTTGCATACAATAAGACAAATAAACCGCAGTCCAAGTTGTTTTTTTCTTGTGGGCAGGATTCTGAGAATTTCAATGTTACCGGTGTCAGACTCTCGTATTCCATGGTTGGACTTGGACAAACCTCCCTTATGTAATCAAAAACGCGAAGTGCTTCGTTATTTCCAATCTCCGATTCCCTTCTTGAGTTGTAATGAGTCCACACCTCTACCCGTTCATCTTCTAAATTGCAAACTAGTAATTTCCAATGACCAATATCCTTCTTCTTTGTCTCCGTATATATTGGTATCATTAAAAAGTGGGTCATTGAATCTTTTGCTTTATGCCATTTTTCATAAACCATCTTTCTTGCTTCTTCTTTATAAACTTCATTCTTCTCGTTCTGATCTATTTGATTGAGGTAATACTGTAGAAACATAATATAATGTCAGATAATTGAATATTCTAATATTGTGTTTCAGTATATATGAATTACCATGACATTAGGAATGTAGTCGCATTTCCTGTTTAAAAACAGTTCCTGTGTGTTAGATACAAGCATATCATCGTGTAATTTCTGCCCTATTACAAATCCAGCTTCCACAACCTGCACAAGTTTTCTTATATTCAGTTTTTATGTACTTGTGCAAGTACATTAATATCCTTGGAAAAAAACCTGTTTTTCAAGCATATTGCCCTTCCTTAAATTATCCATATCTTTCAAGGTGACTATGATATTATCTTTCTTCCATACCCTAACAAAAAACAACCACAACAAACTTGTTAATCATCAAATTATTCATACATATTGAATGATCATGACATAATAAACAAATTACTCTACAGAGGGCCCAAATTTCTCTAGATTTGCAACATGCTCAACATCTTCTTTGACGAAATATGCTTCCAATGGTTTAAGATTTTTCATTTTCCTTGTAATTTTAACTAATTTAGTGTTCTTCATGGATACATTCTTTTCCTTAACCTCATCACGTTGGAAATCACTATCCGATGAGTCGAGTACCACTTTTTCAGGCTCTTTTTTTTTAGCTGCAGGTTTAGCTCTTCTTGCTTTTAGTCTTCCAACCATTGAACTAACTAGTGATTCTTTCTCAGATTTGTTGTCTTTTTCCTTGACTTGCTTCTTCTTTTTTTTTGTTTTTTCTTCTTCAAGGTCCTTCGGGTCAGTTTCTTTATCTTCTACATGATTCTTTGCTTCCTTAGTACCACGTTTTCCCCCCCTCCTAGTTCTTACGTAATGTATGTCTCGTGCAGGAGTCTTGTAACTCTTTTCTGATTCTTTTTCAGATACTTTCTTTTTCTGAATTTCATTTTCAGATTCATTTGTTAAATCTTTAGGTTCTTCGTCAAATTCTTGAATTCCAAACTCCTTCAGTTTCGTTTTCATTTCTTTATTTTCGTTAAACATATTTATATACGAGACATCAAGTTTCTTCAACTCAGCAATATAGTTTTTATTCTCCTCTTTTAGATCATGTATCTCCTTTTCAGCGTCGCTTTTTTCTTTTTCTAGAAATTGGACCCTCTCCACCATACTTTCTAGCTTAGCTTCTACAGTTCTTAAACTATCGTCTGCAATCTTTTTATCTGACACTATTTCCTGATTCTTCTGCTTTAGATTTTCTGATTCCTTCATCAAACTTATAAGTCTTGAATTTAATTCGTGAATTTCATTCGCCATCCTTTCTTTCTCTTTAATCATTTTTTGCTTTGAAACAGTCCCCTCATCTTCTTCTTGTTCATCATAATCATTTTGATCATCTAGTAAAGAAAAAATATAAAAACAAACAATAAGTACTAAAATTTACTTGTACAAGTACAAAAATATATCAAATATACCTTCCTCCTCTTCAGAATATGATTTATATTGTTCAACGTCTTTTTCCACTTCCTCCTCGTCCTGTTCTTTACTTTTTCTTTTCATTTTCCTACCAGATTTTTTAACGCTCTCCTTCTTATACTTTTCAGTTGTTTTTTTCTTTCTTTTTCTTCTCTCTTCTTTCTCTGATTCCTCTTCTGTATCGCTCTCATCGATTAGAGTTCTTTTCAATTTCTTTTCATTGTGTTCCACCTTTTTACGTTTCTTGGTTTGTTTCATATTTTTCTGCAACTCCTTTACCTCATTTTCATTCTCTACATTCTCTGACTCCGCTTCATTCTGTTTAGAATCTAATAGATATTCTTCGTCGTCTTCTTCCTCTTCCTGGTCCTCTTGTTCTTTACTCTTTCTTTTAATCATACTACCCAATTCTTTACCGACTATCTTCTTCTTTTTTTGAATTTTTTTTATCTTTCTTTTTCTTCTGTCTTGTTCATCTGGCTCCTCTTCGGTCACACTCTCATCAATTACAGATTTTCTTTTACATTTTTTCCTATTCTTGTTTAATTCTTTCACCTCCTCTTCGTCCTCTTCGTCCTCTTCATCATCCTCTTCATCCTCTTCATCATCCTCTTCATCCTCCTCTTCGTCATTCTCTTCTTCCTCTTTCTCGTCTTTATCGATCCCAAGTTTCTCAAATTCTTCATCGGTTATTTCAATCTTCTCTATTACCTGAAATTTATATATTGTTGTACTGTTTAGATACTTAAAACAAAGGTTCAGAGTAAAAGAACAAGTAACTAAGAAATCCCAAAACACAAAACACTCCGAACAAAATTATTGTACTTGCGCAAGTACGAAAGTGTACTTGCACAAGTTTTCACCTAGAAATGCAAATATAACTGAATATAAATGAATATAACTGAACTAATGTTAAAATTCATTGACTAAAGTAAACTTATTACATTTTTAAACAAAATGTAATTTTAAATGTATGAAAAGTGCTAAGTCTCAGGGTTTTTGATGTGAAATACGAGTTCTGGGAAATATTTCCCACTACTGGGAAAGTGCGTTTTTGTACTTGCGCAAGTACAAAACTCTGATTTCTCTTCAATTTTTTTCTGAAACTCAGAGTATATGCCTAAAAGTCAGATTTCTCTTTTCAAATTTATCATATGTTTACATTTAACAGGTTACAATTTATTCTACAGTCAGTTTTTTCTTACCTGATTGGATTTTAATTTGTCAATGACTTGTTTTTTGTAGTTAGGATTCTTGCAAATTAACGTCCATCTCAAGCATCGAGGAAATGCATTTATCGCTTCTTTCTTTTTCTCACCAATTGTTGTATGCTCAAAAAACCATCCCTGAAACACAGTAATATTTAAAACCAAAAACAAAAAACATACACAATTAAGATGTCTTCGTATTTAAATAAAAACTTACCAAGATTGCAGTGACACAACCTCCGACTTTGCTGGGTTTGAACAAGTTTTCCCTTAAAGACTTAACCAACACTCTGAGAATGCTTCTTGACCAGTTGAAGTTTTTCAAACTGTCCAACTGTTCTGAGTGCTTTAAGTACTTCCTATTTCTTAATGGAGCTTGTTCGCAAAAGAATAATGTAGTGAAAGAAAGCAACGTCATCAGTTTCGGAAAATCTTCTTCGATACTACGAGTATCTGTTCGCTCTAACACTTTGTCGATCGCAGTCACTATTCCTTTTTTGTCTATTTTTGAATTTTCAAAAATTCTCCGCTCCCAATCTGACTTTTCATTGAGTTCCGCTTTTGAAAAATTAGGAACTGCCTCTGAACCTTCCTCAATAGCAAACAAGACCTTCACGTCTCTCCGAGTTACCTTCAACATTTTTTCGCCAAGTTTGAAGGTGTTTGTGTTGGCATCATAACATTTAATTATCTGACCCGGTAGGACGTCCCCTACCTTTCTACAGTCTTTATGCTCCCTGAAATCGAATAGTTGTTTCAAGAGATAATAGAAAGGCGTCTTCCTGCACGCCTCAATATGTTCGTGTGTAACCTCTGGTTTTCTCAATACTTTGTTAATAACGTAAAGGGTCGATGCGTAACCTCTCACCATATCTGTATTTACATCAATTCAGGAAAAATGTTAATGAATAAAGCATAAAGCATACATGTCTTTGGTTGGTTATAGTGGAAGGAAAAATGTGTGCTTCTATAAGTATACTATTGTACTTACAGAAGTACACAAATGTACTTTTGTAAGTACATTTTTTCCTACAAGACACATAGTTTTAGGTAACAGTTTTTTCATATACAATTTTGACTTTACTCAAACATAGTCCAGTTCTGGGAATTTTCCCACATCACAGGCAGTCACGTTTGTTAAAATGTGTGTGAAAAATGTTTTAAGTTATGCATTTTTTTGATGTGAAATACAAGTTCTGGGAATAATTCCCACCACTGCGCAAGTACATTTTATGTACTTTTGTAAGTACATTTTGTCATAGGTGGATGGTCAAAATTCTGAATCTGGTTTAACAAAACACTTTCGAAGTTAATCTAATACCTGTTTAACTAAATTTTAGTCTTATAAAATTATAATTCTACAACTACCAGATCTTAAAACTCTATAATACTTATAAACACAGTGTCATTTTTGATGATCTATAACAGTACAAGTCAAATAAAATTCACACTCGACTATTAATTAAAGAATAGAATAAGATTTTTCCAGTGTTTATAACATCAAAATTTGAGTTTATTTTAACATTTCAAGCAGTCGAATCTACAAAACGATTTCGAAACTAATAATCAAATGCTCAACTATATTAACAATCCCAAAAATCAAATATAAACACTAAAATTCAAGTAAAATTCAAGTAAAACATAAATAATCATTGAAAATCAAATTAAAATTGAATAAAAATTTCAAATACCTTCAGTAATCCTTGTACAAATGCTTAAATCAGGTGACAAATGCGACAAAATTAACTATTACTTGATGAACAATGATTACGGTAACTTCACTAACATTTCATCATTTCAAACCTTCGTAATTATGATTTTTTTGAAGAAATTCTAATTGACAAAAACAGAGAGATAAAAGAATGCGTAGTTGAGTGACTGTGTGTGTTGCATGTTTTTTGAGTGATTTGAAGGAACGGTTTAGATGATTAGTGTGGTAGTCAAGGTGTGTATTGCATTTGATACTCTTTTGATTTGTTTGTTAGTGGCTTAGTGTTGTACTCGGTTGACTGTTTTGAATTTCTTTCTTTATTTTATATTTTTAATACGTGTAAAGGTTAATAATCGTATGTGTATTCTTTGATGCAAAAAATAAATTAATAAACAACATAGGACTTTGACTTATGGGAAATTTCCCTGTACAGATTTGTTTTAAAAAAAAAATTAAAAAACAAGATAAAGAGTATGATTTCTTTGAAAATGACAGAAATTGTAATCAAATTTGAAAATTAAATTTTACAATTTAAGGTTCAAGGTTTAGTGTTTAGATCTTAAGGTTTTATTGTTTTAGGTTATTAGTTTTTAATACACGAAAAAACTACTCGACTCTAAAACTTAGAATATGTAATTGCACAATTACAAAAGTTTCTTTTAGACACTACATTATTAATAATATACAATCCATGATTTGATGAACCTTCATATAAAATTTTTATCTTTATACTGATTATATTGGAAAATTCACTAACAAAACTTTCAAATATTAAAATTAAAATCAATCAAAACATATGTTAAATAACTACAGTTCATAATATGTACCTGCACAAGTACATAAAAGTACTTGCATAACTACATATGTACATCTTCGGTTAAGTTTTGGTTAGTTTCCCAGAACTCAATTTTCACTTCAAATCCTATAAACTCATACATCTAGTATGTCAATTCAAAACACTTATAAAACAAACATAAAAAAATTAATTTCATCTCAACAAACATTAAACATTAGACATATTGTTCACCAATAACTTCAACAATTATATCTTCTTACATTTATTTCTTTCTCAAGTTTTTCTTCTAACTCAACACCTTTTTCTAGTTCTTTAATATCAATTACTACACTATTGTGACGAACTATCCAGTTAACAACTCTCTGTTTGTAACTCAATTCTTGATACTTACTACATTGATTTGTTACATAAGATTTTTCGTAAAGATCCCACAAATACATAAATGCGTGTACTCCAGAAAGTTCTATTTTCTTGGACACATGATTTGTTTTAATATGTACCACCTCAGGAATAGAAGTATTTTTTTTTCTTTGATCGGCAGGAATAGAAGTCTTTGATTCTTCTTCATTACTATTCTTTCTTCTCGCTTGAAAATATTTAACTAACTTATCTACTAAATCTTTCACATTTTTTCCTGCTTCGAAGCCCACACTTTTTTCAAGTTCAGAATCGTGTTGATGGTAATGGAAAAATTTCTTGTTGCATTTATCATAGTCCAGAATACTCCAGAAAATTTTACCCTCCCATTTAGTTTTTATTGGAAAAATTATATGTTTGTGAGTGTTTAAATAAAACTTAAAACTTCGACCAACGGTTTTCATGAAATTGCTGTAATCAGTTTGCATCAATTCCTGGTGTTACAACTTATTAGTTCAAGTAATGGAAAAATTATACTAATCTAAGAAAAAAAATAAAAATTGCATCACTTACTATTGTATTTGCTGACATTGATATTGCATGATTATCATCATTATATTTTCCACTACATCTGTACTGCTTATCTTTATTTGTGTTGTCCCATATGTATAAAACGCTTCCCATAACCTGTAATGTACAATATAAAAATTTATTTTTTCCTTCATTTATACTTTGTTTCACATGGATCAATACTTAACTTTCAATTAAATTATGCATCATTAATCTTTTTCAATTTTTTTGTTTATCATACCGTATCAGTTACGCCGTCATCATTAGATAGTTTTATCAAGTCTTCTGCTGTCACTTCAATAATATATTTCCAAATAACAGTAGATAGTGACATTTCTCTTGCGACTCTGTTTACGATTTTCATTTCATGACAAATCACTTTTCCTTGTGTATTGTCTTTA
Organism: Nemophila menziesii; assembly: GCA_029959085.1. NCBI lineage: Eukaryota > Viridiplantae > Streptophyta > Magnoliopsida > Boraginales > Hydrophyllaceae > Nemophila > Nemophila menziesii. The sequence goes on along the minus strand of JARWIR010000017.1, from coordinate 5,849,026 downwards.
GTTTTCTGTTTTTTAAGCTTATTTGGATCAACAAAGTCATCAGGGATCCTTTTTGGCTTTCTATCATCTCTTTCTGTAACTCTTATTACCATAGAGCTTCGACTTGTTTCTGTCAATTTCGTTTTATTTTTAGGCACTACTTTTTCACGGATTTGGGATACTGTGGTTGTTGGTGTAGTTAACATTGATGATTTTGATTTTTCTTTTTCATTTCTCATCAATATTGTCTCATTTAACATTGTTTCTTTGTCATTACTTTGGTTTTTTTGTTCATCGTTTTGTACTGGCTTTGTTGCTTCTTTTAATTGTTCGATTTCTTTTTGTTGCTTCTTTGCAGACAGAGACTCTTCTAGTTCTATTGTGGTACAGATATCTTCTTCTTCTCCTTTTTTTAATTCTTCATCTTCTTTGAATTTTTTTTGTTCCAAAGTTTGTATATACAATTTCAACCTCGTTACTTCTTCCGAGAGGTTATCGTTCTCCGCTCTCAGGCATGTGACTTCAGTATCATTTTTTGCATGGCTTTGTGCCTCGGCTAACTTTGTTTTCAATTCTTTATTTTCTTCAAACATTTTGTCACATTCTTGTCTCATCTGTATATTTTCGGATTCTTTCGCGTTTACAGATGCTTCTAACATAGCAATTTCCTCACTCTTCTTATTTATCTCAGCCAGTTGGTCTTCCTTTTCTTTATCCAATTTTGTCATAACATTATTTAGGTTAAAATTCAGCTTTTTCACCTCTTCCCTCTCATAATTTAATTCATTAACCATATCTTTTTTTTCAGTTTCTGTTTGAGTTAGCTTCAATTCTAGCTCACACACTTTATTCCTCTGTAAACATAATTCCTCACTTAGCAACTTCATTTGTGCTTCCATTTTTGTATTTTCTGATATGAGATCAACATCTGCTAAAGATTGGTCGTTTATGTTTTCAGCTATCTGATCTCTTAACACTCCTTTTGAAGGTGGTGTTTCAAAAATATGCAAATTCTCTATTTCAAGGGATACGGTGGGACCACTTTCGTCTAGGAAAGGTTGATTTAAGGTACCAATATATTCTGTATTGATAGTGTTACTTGTTGATGCTTGATTCGCACTATCTATACCTTTTGATCCTTGTGGCTCAATCCTAAATGGACTTGTGGGTGTATCAATTGTTTTTTCACTGTTTTCGGCCCCATCCATAATAACTTTTATCTCAGAAGAGTTTCTTTTCCTCTTCCTATAATACACTTGAGGCTCCTTCAGGAAATTCTCTGCGTATACCATTATTCTATGCATCTCGTCTTCACTGCTATCCATTTCTTCTTCTTCATTTTCATATGGGAGTTCTTCATCACTTCCTGGTTCATCTTCATTCCTTAATGAATCTCTTATGTATTTTCTCTCATACCTTTTGAGATTTAAATTATCTTTTTTCATCTACAACAAATAAAAAAAAATTCAGGGAATTAGTAAATTCACTTACGTACGTTACTAAATCTACTAAGTGATCGATATTTCTGAAATTTTTGATGTGAAAAACGAGTTCTGGGAATACTTCCCAACACTGGACAAGTACGGTTTTGCAATTGCACAAGTACGTTTTTGTGTTTCTACAAGTACAATCCCATAACCCAATATCCCATAACTCAAAATACAATAAATGGAGTACAGTATTATATTTAGTGTAAGAAAAGTTTAAGTTTCTAAAAATGTGAAGTTTATAAAACTGTATTTCTGAAGTTACTAAACAACTAAAAGAATTTCACATCAACCTTGTAAGATAAACAACTAGTATCTTACATATCTCTGTTTCACTTTGTATATATGATTGAGCTTGAAAGATTCATGGCGTTGTTTAATGTGCCATCTCAAAACTCTTGGATATGCACGTTCAAGGTTTTCAACTGGATCCCATGTGTTAGCGTGTTCAAAGAAAAACGCCTGTAATATAAATTTGTTTAATAATTAATTGTTTTGTTTTCAAATACCATCTTGTCTTCATATTTAACAAATGTATTAACTTACCAGCAACATGCAGCTTGGACCTTTGGGATTATTGAGATGTCCACTATTTAGAGAACTTTCTAATCTTTTTATACTTTCACTTGCCCAGTCATAATTCTTCAATCTTTTGAGATCTTGACTGATACGAATCACCCACCAATCTATATATCCTCGCCCAGAACAGAAGAATACTGTGGCCAATACAAGAAGACACATTAATCGTGCAATATCTTCGTTGGTTTCGGTTGACTCAGGTTTTTCTAAAAGTTCCATTAACTTCTCCTTTACTTTGCCCACCGTTAATCCTTTATTTATTCCAGGGAACATTCTTTGACACCATATAGATTCAATAACATCTGCTTCTGTGAAACTTGGAATACCTAGGTCCCCACTCTCCAAGCCCATTATAATTCTTACATCATCTCGTGTAATTCGTAAATTGGTTTCCTTTATGTAGAATCCTTTACTTTCAGTTTGATAAGTACTCACTATATCTTTCAAAGCTGGTGCGTCTATTCTCAGAGAAGGAAGAGAATCAATTCTCTCAAATACTCCTTTGATCAGTAAGTAAAATGGCAATATTTTGCAGACATTTAGATGCCTGGCCTTGAAATTACTGCTTCTCAAAACACTTAACAGATTGTGTAACGATGATCTATGTTCTGAATTTTTTTTACCCATTTCTGCATTGTAAATTTAACATGTTAGTATAGCTATTCTTAATTACGTATAAAAAAAGTGTAATTGCTCAGGTACAAAAGTGTACTTGCACAACTACAAAATTGCATTTGGTAGGGTTTTTATATGTTACAGATGAGTTCTGGGAATACTTCCCACAACTGGACAAGTATAATTTTTGTGGTTCTACAAGTACTTAACACTGTTTTTTATTTTCATTATTCATTATTCTCACATTAATCAATATCTTCTATACAAAACTTTCTCACAACTCAATCATAATTTGACGTTTTTTGCAAGACTCGAATACCATTACTTATGTAATCAAATTAAACTACAGTTTTCATTGGTTTCCAGTTTTGGGAAAATTTCCAGCACTCTGTATTTTACTCAAATATCAATCATCATTCAGTTTATTACAAAAATTTCTGGAACTTAAGCATTTTAACAATAAAAATCAAACATTACTTCTAATTTTTTTAAAAATGCGACATAAATTCTCTAAAATAAATTCAAATCAAAATCAGTTTAACCCATATGTAAATTTTAGTGCGCATTTGTATTATAAATGATTTCTGTTACATTGTTTTCACTATATCGTCAATCATTTTTTCAAAAAAAATACATCATAATCATCTACAAAACATTTTTGTAAAAAAATTGTTCTAAATACATATTTTATGCAAGTATTACATATTTGTATACATATTATCACGTAATATTACTGTTTCAACAACTTCAAGATGATTTCAGTAACAGAAATCAGAAAATATTTCGATTTATAACATTAATTTTTGACGCAAATTAAGTAATATTAGGCGCGCAAGTAATGTACCTATAGATGAAGATTTTTTTCCTGATTAATCACCGAAGATCTAAGCGAGATTCGTTCTTCAATTTTTCTTACTTTCTTTGATTTGAGTTCGTTCCTGATATAATGTTTAGACTTTGTGTAGAGTAAGAACTGTTTTTGGCGGTTTGAGTATATCAAATGAGAAATAATGCCGTTACGAGAAACTATGAATAAAGTAAGGCCCTTTGAATTTCTTCTTTTGTTTAGTTCTTTTTGGCCCTTTAAAATAAGTCCATGTGTATGAATTGAAATGTGTGTTAAGTTATCATTTGTAAAGTTATATTGCCAAAAAGTTAAAATTACAATTTCAAAGGGTAATTTTATTTTTATTGATATGAAAATTTGATTTTTTTTATTTTTTTATTGTAAAATTCATTAACTAAACTTTTTAATACTAAAATTTAAATCAAATAAACATTAGTAATGATTCTATAGGGTAATTCTATTTTTAGAAAGTTTCTGTTTTTCTAAAAACTGTAAAAAAATAAATATAGTGTAAATTATAAATGTAAGTTAACATCTATCTTAGTTCCATCATCAGGAATAATGCTAACTTAATTCTTGGAAGTTTTAAAATTATTGTACATTTATAAGAAGTTTTCCATATCTAACATTTAACTTACATTTTATTTATATTTTAAGCTTTATTATCTTTTAATTTAATTTAATGAACTCAAATTCTCAATTGTCTATCTTAAACTAAGTGACTCTACAACTTAGATTTTATACTTGCACAAGTACAATAGTGTACTTGTGCAAGTACACTTTTTACTGGTGCAAGTACATTATTAAACATACAATTTTATTATGGGAAGTTTCCCATAACTCATTTTTCTTTCAATAACATATAAAATTCATGAATATTGAATGTTGTCTGAAAACACTTCTACAACAAACATGATTATGGTTGTAGGGTCTAGGTTTTAGGTTTTAGTTCTTAGGGTTTAGTTATTAGTGTGTAGGTCTTATGTTTAAGTGTTTATGGCTTGGGTTTAGGTCTTAAAGTTTAGAGTTTTAGGTTTAGGTCTTAAGATTTCAGTTTTTTATCCAAAAATGGAACCCTTGTAACCAAACAAAAAACTTCTTGACTCTACAACTTAGATTATATACTTGCACAAGTACACTATTATGCTTGTGCAAGTACTTTATTAAACATACATTTTTATTATGGTAAAATTCCCATAACTCAATTTTCTTTCAAAAACCTATAAAAATTCATGCATATTGAATGTCGACTTCAAATTCTTATAACACAAACATAAAAAATAAAAATAAAAAAATCATGTGCATATATCAGGTGTTACTAAATAGTGATCCTATAGGTTTTAGGGTTTAGGTCTTAGGATTTAACTCAAATGTTATCTAATAGGATTTTTGTACTTGCACAAGTACATATTTGTATTTGTAGTTGCACAAGTAATATTTTTTTTACTTTATAATGTAGCTGAAATTATGGACGAACATGTTACAGTTTTAAACATCATGTAAGTTAAAATGTGTAAAAAATATTAAGTTAAAGGAAATATGAGTTTTGTGCCTTTGTAGTGGCAAAATTATATTTTGTTAGAACAAAGATATAAATTATTATTCTAAAATTTTACTTTTATGAATTTTGAAAAAAGTTTAAAATACGATTAAATATATTCAAATACTAGTCATTCATTACATCATTCAAAAGCAAACTAGTTTTTAAAAACTATTATAAAGTAAAGACATAAATCATAATTAAACAAACAATATCTTCAGTCCATTGATCAGAATTTGCAAAATTTCCAGCTCTGGGTCCATGTCATATTTTATCTGCAGGTGCAGCTTTTGAGCTATCCACAATTGAGATAACTGATGCTTCGTCCTCATCTTTGTTGTTTTTTTTCTCAACTTCCTTCTTGTTTCCTGTATTTTCTTCTTCAGGTTCATTATTCTCGGGTTCTTTACCTTCTACTTGTTTTTCACCTTCCTTATGTGTATTTTGCTTCTTTCTATTGTAACTCTTTTCTAATTTTTTTCCAGATACATTCTTTTTCTGAATTTCATCTTCAGATTTTTTTGTTAAATCTTTAGGTTCTTCACCAAATCCTTGAATCCCCAACTCCTTCAGTTTTTTTTTCATTTCTTGATTTTCATTACACACAGTTATGTACAAGACATTAAGTTTCTTCAACTCATCCACATAATTTTCATTCTCCTCTTTTAGCTCACGTATCTCCTTTTCAGCATCCCTTTTTTCTTTTTCTAAATTATTAACCATCTCTACCGTACTTGCTAGCTTAATTTCTGCTGTCTTTAAACTATCTTCTATAATCTTTTTATCAGACAGTGCTTGTTGATTCTTCTTATTTAGAGCATCTGATTGCTTCATCAAACTTACAAGTTTTAAATTCAATTTGTGAATTTCATGCCCCATCCATTCTTTCTCTTTAAGCAGTTCTTGCTTTGAAACAGTCCCCTCGTCTTCTTCTTCGTCGTCATCATCATTTTCATTGACTAGTAAACAAAATATATAAAAAAACCAGCAATTACAGAATTTTAATTGTACAACTACAAAAATATATTAAATATACCTTTCTCCTTCTTATCCTTTTGAGTTGTTCTTTTCTTTCTTTTTCTCCTCTCTTCTTCCTCTGACTCCTCTTCTGTCTCACTTTCATCGATTAGAGTTCTTTTATTAAATTTTTTTTTATTTGTCCGTAATTCCTTTTCATTGTTTACTACCTTTTTACGTTTGTTCTTTTGTTTTGTATTTTTCTTACCCTCTTCTTCCTCATTTCCTTCCTCTTCGTCCTCTTGTTCCTCTGCCTCCTCATTGGTCTCATTGTCATCAATTACAGATTTTCTTTTCAATTTTTTCTTACTCGTCTGTAATTCTTTTTCACTGTCTTCCAGATTTTTACATTTTTTGCTTTGTTTCATCTTTTTCTTCACATCCACTTCCTCATCTTCCTCATCTTCGTCCTCTTTATCATCCTCTTCATCCTCTTCATCATGCTCTTCAACCTCCTCTTCGTCATTCTCTTCTTCCTCTTTCTCGTCTTTATCGATCCCAAGTTTCTCAAATTCTTCATCGGTTATTTCAATCTTCTCTATTACCTGAAATTTATATATTGTTGTACTGTTTAGATACTTAAAACAAAGGTTCAGAGTAAAAGAACAAGTAACTAAGAAATCCCAAAACTCAAAACACTACGAACAAAATTATTGTACTTGCGCAAGTACGAAAGTGTACTTGCACAATTTTTCACCTAGAAATGCAAATATAACTGAATATAAATGAATATAACTGAACTAATGTTAAAATTCATTGACTAAAGTTAACTTTATTACATTTTTAAACACTATGTAATTTTAAATGTATGAAAAGTGCTAAGTCACAGGGTTTTTGATGTGAAATACGAGTTCTGGGAAATATTTCCCACTACTGGGAAAGTGCGTTTTTGTACTTGCGCAAGTACAAAACTCTCATTTCTCTTCAATTTTTTTCTGAAACTCAGAGTATATGCCTAAAAGTCAGATTTCTCTTTTCAAATTTATCATATGTTTACATTTAACAGGTTACAATTTATTCTAGAGTCAGTTTTTTCTTACCTGATTGGATTTTAATTTGTCAATGACTTGTTTTTTGTAGTTAGGATTCTTGCAAATTAACTTCCATCTTAAGCAGCGAGGAAATGCATTTATCGCTTCTTTCGTTTTCTCATCTTTCTTTTTCTCACCAATTGTTGTATGCTCAAAAAACCATCCCTGAAACACAGTAATATTTAAAACCGAAAACAAAAAACATACACAATTAAGATGTCTTCGTATTTAAATAAAGACTTACCAAGATTGCAGTGACACAACCTCCGACTTTGCTGGGTTTGAACAAGTTTTCCCTTAAAGACTTAACCAACACTCTGAGAATGCTTCTTGACCAGTTGAAGTTTTTCAAACTGTCCAACTGTTCTGAGTGCTTTAAGTACTTCCTATTTCTTAATGGAGCTTGTTCGCAAAAGAATAATGTAGTGAAAGAAAGCAACGTCATCAGTTTCGGAAAATCTTCTTCGATACTACGAGTATCTGTTCGCTCTAACACTTTGTCGATCGCAGTCACTATTCCTTTTTTGTCTATTTTTGAATTTTCAAAAATTCTCCGCTCCCAATCTGACTTTTCTTTGAGTTCCGCTTTTGAAAAATTAGGAACTGCCTCTGAACCTTCCTCAATAGCAAACAAGACCTTCACGTCTCTCCGAGTTACCTTCAACATTTTTTCGCCAAGTTTGAAGATGTTTGTGTTGGCATCATAACATTTGATTATCTGACCCGGTAGGACGTCCCCTACCTTTCTACAGTCTTTATCATTTTTGAAATCGAATAGTTGTTTGAAGAGATAATAGAAAGGCGTCTTCCTGCACGCCTCAATATGTTCGGGTGTAACCTCTGGTTTTCTCAATACTTTGTTAATAACGTAAAGGGTCGATGCGTAACCTCTCACCATATCTGTATTTACATCAATTCAGGGAAAATGTTAATGAATAAAGCATAAAGCATACATGTCTTTGTATGTAATAGTGGAAAGAAAAACTTATCCAACGAGAGAACTATAATGTGTACTTGTACAAGTACAATATAGTACTATAATGGTTTTTTCATACAAGTCACATAGTTTAAGTTAAACAGTTTTTTTATATAAAACTCAGGCAGTCAATTTTGTTAAAATGTGTGTGAAAAATGTTTAAATTATGGATTTTTGGATGTGAAATACGAGTCCTGGGAATACTTCCCACAACTGCGAAAATACATTTTTGTACTTCTGTAAGTACATTTTTCTTAGCTGCATGGTCAAAATCCTTAATCTTTAGTGCTATAAAATTATGTTTCTGCAACTACTAACATCTTAAAACTATATAATACTTTTTATAACAGAAGAATGAGTGTTTATTTTAACATTTCAAGCAGTCAAATATAGAAAACGAGTTCCAAAATAGAAATCAAATAATCAAGAACATTAACATTCACAAAAATCAAATATAAACACTAAAATTCAAGTACACCAACTGTTTGAAGTAATTACTATAGATAGAAAATCTCTCGAAACAATTTTATGTGTTATCATTTCGATTCTTTAAGCACACCAACTGTTTGAACTTTAAAAAACCCAAGTAAATTATAAAAAGAAATTAAAACACAGAAAAAACTTGGAAATCACCTTCAATATTTATTGGAGAAATACTTAAATCGGTTGATGAATGCGTGTTTTGAAGAAATTTAAGCTGAGACAGAGCGAGTGAGTGACTGTTTGTTGCATGTATTTGTATTGATCTGAATACTAAACGATTCAGCTGATTAATTTATTCTTTCTTTTTCTCTTTTGTTTTGTTTGTTAGTGGTTTAGTGGGGTTAGTGCGCGTACAGTTTTTAGTTTCTTTCTTTATTTTATTTTTTTATTAAGTGTAACGGTTCATATCGTATGTAATTATTTGGTAAAAAAAAAATGAAAAATAAGATAAGTGCCTGATTTCTTTGTAAGTTACAAAAACTATAACCAAATTTGAATGTACAACTTAGGTTATTTATTTGAAAATGAAAGATAATGAAAAGAAAAAACTACTTGACTCTACTATTTAGGTTATTTACATACACAAGTACAATAATGTACTTGAGCAAGTACATGATTATACATACAATTCAATTATGGGAAAGTTCCCATAACTCAATTTCCTCTGAAAATACTATAAATTCATAAATCTTGTACATTGAGTAAAAAAACTTATAACACAAACATAAAAAAAATCATGTTTATATTGATTTTATTGGAAAATTCATCGACCAAATTTTAAAATATTAGTATTAAAATAATCAAAACAAATTTTGAAAAAACTAAATTTAATTAGATGTACTTGAACATCTAAATAAATGTAATTGCATAAGTAAATTTTTAGATTTGAAATTGTATTCCTTTTATTTTATTTTGAATTATGGGATTTTGAGTTATGGGATACTATTTGGATAAATTTTTCAATAATGTTCTTTTAGAATGACAAACCACATACTTGTGCAAGTACAAAAAAGTACTTTTCCAGTTCTGGGATGTATTCCCAGAACTCAAGTTTCTCTGCAAACTAAAAAATACTTATCACACAAACATAAAAAATATTACATATTTCATCAACAAATCTAAACCATTACACATATCCTTCCTCAATAATTTCAATGATTAACATGTTTCTTACCCTTGTTTAGCTTACTTTTTACGTTTAGTTCTCTTTCCAATTCTTCTTCAACCATCTCACCATTACTGAATGCTTTAACATCAATTCTTGTATTTGTGTCATGAAGCATCCACTTAACAGCACACTCTTTGTATGTCCCATCATCCTCTGCATCGAAATTTTTTTTTATAAAGGAGCTTTCGTAAAGATTGCGCAGATACATAAATACATGTACTCCTGAAAGTTCTATTTTCTGCGACGCATGATGTGTTTCAACATGTATCGGTTCATCACAATAAAAATTTCGGTTGATGTCGAAAAAATTCGTCTTTATAACATCAAATATCATTCTCGCATTCTTTCCTGCTTCAAATCCCAATGTTCCTTCAAGTTCAGAATTGTATTGATGGTAATGATAAAAACCTCTCTTAGTTTTGATGTAGACCATAATACTCCAGAGAATTTTTCCTTTCCATTCCGTTTTTATTGGGAAAACAACATATTGGTGAGTTTTAAAAAACTTTATAAATTTTTTAATAATGCTTGTCTTACACATGTCCTTGTCTTGTTTCAACAGGTCCTGGTTATACAACTAATTAGTACAAGTACGGGAAACATTATACTAACAAAATAAGAAAAATAATAATTACATCACATACCGTTAAATCTAATGATAGTGATACTGCATGCGTATCACTGCCTCCGAAATGACTATCTTTCCTAGTGAAGTCCAATTGGTATAAAATGGCACTCATCAACTGCAAAATTGAATATAAACAATTATTTTTAATATATGGAGCAATATTGTTTTAATATATTCTTTTCTGATCTTTTGTTTATCGTACCTGATCAGTTACGCCTTCATTGTTAGCTAATTTTATTAAGTCTACTGCTGTCACATTAACTTGACTGCTCCAAATAACAGTGGATAATGACATTTCTCTTGCAATTCTGTTTACTATTTTCATATCTAAACAAAACTCTGATCCTTGTCTTACATTTGGATCAATAAAGTCATCAGGGATCTTATTTTCCTTTCTATCATCTTTCTGTGAAACTCTTTTAGGCATAGAGATCTGTGCTGGATATCCTGTGTTTTCGAATTTCCTCTTCAATTTAGAAAAGATGTTGGATACCTTGGGTGTTGTGGTAGTTTTAAGTGGTAATAATGATTTCTCTTTTTCATTTTCCAACACTATTCTCTCGTTTGACATTGTTCCTTTCTTTTCAGGTTCTTGGTGTTGAATGTCTGACTCAAGCATTAGATTTGAATCTTCAATTTGTTTTTCATTATTTTCGTCTATTTGTTGATCGGTTTCTACTAACTTTGTCCATTCTTCAATTTCTGTGGTTCTCAAATACTCTTCTTCTTTCCTTTTTTGTTTTAAAGTTTGAATATATGACTTCAACTTTGTTACTTGTTCTAAGAGGTTATTATTCTCAACTCTCAAGCATGCTACTTCAGTCTCATTTATTCCAGGGCTTTGTATTTGGGATAATTTTGTTCTCAATTCTTCATTTTCTTTATTAAGTTTTTCACATTCTTTTATCAAATGTATACTTTCTGTTTCTTTGCTGTTTACATCTGCTTTTAAATTTATAATTTCCTCATCCTTCTTCTTATTGTCAGATAATAATGTGAAGTGTTTTTTCTTTTCTAAATCCAATTTATTAATCACATTTGATACCTCCGTATCCAACCTTGTCACATCTTTATTCACCAAAGTTAAATCGTTACTCAATGCCTCTATTATTTTTAATTTTTCATCGACTACCTTCTTGTTCACCATATCTTTTTTTTCATTTTCTGCTTCAGTTAGCTTCGTTTCTAGCTCAAACACCTTATTCTTCTGTAAACATAACTCTTCATTCAAAGAATTTATTTGTTCTTCCATTTTGGTGTTTGATGATGTGAGGACAACATCTGTTAGAAATTGTTCGTTTACTTTTATATTTTCAGGTGTGTCATCTTTCACCCCTACAGGTTCCAAATTCTCTACTCCAAGTGAAAAGCTGGGACCACTATTATCTAGGAAACATTGTTGTAAAGTACGAATATAACCTGTATTGCTAGTGTTACTTGTTGATGCTTGATTTACGCTATCAATACCTTTTGATCCTAGTGGTTCAATAATAAACACAGGTATTGATGTATCGTTTGTTTCTTGACTGTTTTCTGCCTCATCCATGATAATTTTTAGTGATAATAAGTTTCTTTTCCTTTTCCTGTAATATTCTTGTGGGTCCTTCAGAAAGTTCTCTGCGTATTCCATTAATCTATTCAACTCATCTTCAGTGCTATCTATTTCCTTTTCTTCATTTTCGTCTTGCAGTTCTTCTTCACTTGCAGGTTCATCTTCATTCATTAATGAGTCTCTTATGTATTTTCTCTCATAGCTTTTGAGTATTAAGTTTTCCTTTTTCATCTGCAACAAATAAAAAAAAATTCAGTGAATTTGTAGATTTCCTTACATACGTATGTTAATAAATCTATTAAGTTATGGTATTCTGGAAGTTTTGATCTGAAATATGAGTTCTGGGACTACTTCCCACAACTGGACAAGTACGTTTTTGAACTTGCACAAGTACGGTTTTGTGATTCTACAAGTAAAGCCTTAGAAACGTAACTGTATCTCGAGTAACTTAATCCAAAAAAAATCACATAACCAAATATCCCATAATAGTTAGTGTAAGAAAAGTTTAAGTTTTTAAAAATAGGAAGTTTCTGAAACTGTATTCATGCGACTACTAATAAACAACAAAAATGTCACATCAACCTTGTAAGATAAATCACATAAATTATATAAATATTATACTTTAAATCACCAGTATCTTACATAGTTCTGTATGACTTTGTTTATTTTATTGAGCTTGAATGATTCATGACGTTGTTTAATGTGCCATCTCAACACTCTTGGATATGCTTGTGCGTGTTCTTTAATAGGATTCCATGTGTTCGCGTGCTCAAAGAAAAACGCCTGCAATATAAATTTTTTTTGATAATTAATTCGTTGTTATTAAATACAAATCTTGTCTTCATATCTTACCAACAACATGCAGCTTGGACCTCTTGGATTATTGAATTGTCCAGCATTTAGTGAATTTTCTAATATTTTTAGACTTTCACTTGCCCAGTCATATTTATTCAACTTTTTGAGATCTTGACTGACACGAATCACCCACCAATCTATGTATTCTCCACCAGAATTGAAGAATACTGTGGCCAATACAAGAAGACACATTAATCGTGCAATATCTTTGTTGGTTTCGTCTGACTCAGGTTCTTTTAAAAGTAACATTGTCTTCATCTTTACTTCTATCACAGTTAATCCTTTCTTTATTCCAGGGAACATTCTGTTAAACCATTGAGAGTCAGTCACATCTATTTTTGTAAAATATGGAATATCTAGATCCCCACTCTCCAAGCCCATTATAATTCTTATATCATCACGAGTAATTCGTAAATTTGTTTTCTTGATGTAGAATCCTTTCCTTTGAATTTTATAAGTAGTTGCTATATCTTGTAAGGCTGGTACGTCTATTTTCATACAAGGAAGGGAATCAATTCTCTCGAGTAGTCCTTTGATGAGTAAATAAAACGGCAATATCTTGCATTCATTTAGATGCCTCTCCTTAAAATGTCCGCTGCTCAAAATATCGAACAGATTGTGTAACGACGATCTATGTTCTACTGTTATTGTTTCCATTTCTGCATTGTAAATTTAAGATGTTAGTATAGATATTCATAATTACGTATAAAAAAAGTGTAATTGCTCAAGTACAAAAGTGTATTTGCAAAACTACAAAATTGCACTTGCTTAGGTTTTAAAGAGTTATGGGTAAATTCCCAGAACTCATATTTCATATTATAGCAAATTTTCCCATTTCTCAACTCTTCATACAAATCTAGATTCCCACAACTCAAACATAATTTCAAACTTTCACAATAATTAAACACCATTAAACAATTTATCAAAAAAAAAAAAATCTGAAAAATTTGCAGTTTTGTTTCGTTTTCTGATTTATGGGAACATTCATTGACTAATATTTACTTGTTACAGTTCTAGACATTATTTAAGTTTAAATGTGTGAAAAGATTTAAGTTATAAGTTTAAATGTGAGAAAAATTTTAAGTTACAAATTTTGGGATGGTACAGATGAGTTCTGGGAATACTTCCCACAACTGGACTAGTATATTTTTGTACTTACACAAGTACGTTTTTGTGATTCTACAAGTACATTGTCCTGTGTTATGCTTAACACTGGTGTTTTTGTTCATTGTTCTCACGTTATTCAACATATTTTATACAAAACTTTCCCACAACTCAATCATAGTTTATAACATTTTCGACTCTCAAAAACCATTACTCATTTAGTCAAATAAACCTGCAGTTTTAATCCGTTTTCCAGTACTGGAAAATTCCCAGCACTCATATTTTATTCAAGTCCTTTATTCAAATCTCAATCACAATACATTTTGTTACAAATCTGTCTATAACTTAAGCATTTACATAATAAAACTCAAACTCAATCATTATTTAGATTTTTTTCAAAAATGCAACATAAATTCCGGAAAATAACTTCAAATAAAAGTCAGTTTAATCCGTCCATATCATAAATGTGATCTGTTACTAACTTTTCACTATATCATCAATCATCGTTCAAAAAAAATACATCATAATCACCTGTAAAAAAATTTCGGTAAAAAACTTGAACATGATCTCAATTATTACGTATTTGTATACATATTATCACGTAATACTACTATTTTAACAAGTTGAAGATCATTTTAGTACCAAAAATCAGAAAAAAAATTCGTATTATAACATTAATTTTTGGGTTAAATATAGGAATATAAGCGCGAAATTTATGTACCTAAATCTGAAGATTTCTTACTGATTAATCGACGCAAATCTTTGCGAGATACGCTCGTAAATTTCGCAATTAATTTTTAGCTGATTTTGTTATAATTTTTTGTAATTTTAGGAAATGAAATAGAGTTTAATTGCTGTGAAGATGTTTATATATTGTTATATATGTAAGGATTAAACGGGAGCTAAAGAAGCAGTTAACGGCGTTAAGTGATTACAATTACTAAGTAAGGGTATTCAAGACATTTGCAGTAAGGTGCCTTTTATGGGCTAGGGTGTAAGGTGGTAGGTGGTTATTGGGCTTTAACCCTTGTTTATTTATATACCCACTTTAATTTCAGTTGAAAGTGCTTCGACAATTTCTTTCTTTTTAATAGACCCATAGGAAACTTTTAAAGTGTCTTCTCATTTGACCGTTCCACAAGTGACTGGGAGAGAGGCATTCCACGCCAGCCTCGTCATTTACCTTCAGAAATTCCCAACTATATTCCTTGTTGGATCATTCGCAGTATCATTCGAACAAAAGGCTGGGTATTGGCTGAATACCCCCCTCTTTTGTTGGTTTTTGTTTGCTTTATTTTACCATGACCAAAAAAAAAAAAAAAAAGATCATTCGCAGTATCATTCGAACAAAAAAAGAAAAAAGATCATTCGCAGTATGAATATCAAATAGCTCTCCTACTATAACAACTTTTTCCTTCATCTCATACTCTTTCTTGTCTTTTTTTATTTTGTTTTCTTCCTTCATCTCGTCCTTTTCGTTAGTAACGAGCAGTGTCCTTTTTTTCTCAACGAGTCATGTCTCGTTTCTTTGCCGCCGTTCTTGTTGTGAACTTGTCTCTATTTTCCACCACCGTGAATATGAGCAGTGCCAAAGTAAGGAATAACCTTGCTAAACTCTCTTTTATTCCCATGAATCTTGTTGGCCTTAACCTTTGTTTTAATCTTGTTTTAATATTTGACAAATCACTTTTAAACTAAAATTATTAGGACTTTTAATCGTATAAGTTTCATACTTAAAAAATCTTTTCTAAACTTAGAAAGATGCATATACCATATTTTAAATCAAGCTTTTATTCATACTTCGAGAAAAGGTTTATTTAGTGTGACAAAAACAGGGGCCTGGTGTACCACAAGATTTCACGGTACATCGTAGAAGCACGAACCATGACATACCCCGAAAAAAAAGAGTATACCCCGTACCAGAACAAATTTGTTATAAACCGTAAGAATTGTGGTACACCTCAAAGAAGGATTTTCATCTCATGAAAATGATAAATGTTATATATCCGTTGGGAAAATTAATATATGTGTTAGACACTTTCTTTATGACCATTAGGAGCAATTTGCTGCTATAAATTGAAGGCCATTAAAGGTAGCAACCACACCAAACATCCAAAAATCTTAAGAGCATAAATTAGTATCATTCAAGAAGGTGTTAAGAGCTATTCAAGTCCAATTGATTCAGAGCAAGCGATCAAGTTACATTCACTCTTAAGGAGTTACTGAAAGAAGCTTCATATTGTAATCTACAAAGCTCAACTTTATATTTACTCTTTAGGAGTCTTAGAAAAATTTATACCACCATTCAAACACTTGTTATGTCCTCTCAAATTTAGTCTTTGTAATAGATAGATTAAGAAAATGTGTGAGTATAGGGAGTATACTCGGTGTTCTTTGTGTTGTGATAGCACGAGAGTTTGTTTTGTGGTTTTGAAGTGGTTGTAACGGGTATTGTGTTCTCGCCCTAGTTAAGAGAGACACAAAGCTTAGTTAAAGATTCTTGTAAATATTTAGGTGGCTACCTTAGGTAGTGGATCAAGGAAACCGAACCACTATAAGTGATTGCGTACTTTCTTTCCTTATTTCTTTACTTATCAGAATTTTGTTTGCTCGTATTGCTCATATATTGAATCTCTAGTGACGTAGTGCATGATCCCCTAAGTATTTGATATATTGCCTTAAGTAAGTTTTCTTATAGCTAAAAACTGTCCAAAAGATTTTAATTAGGAATGATTTATTTTAGTATCTTATTCACCCCCTCTAGGACTTTCAATTGGTATCAGAGCCTAACTCTAAGATAATAGCTTAATTGTTAGTAGAGTAAACACATATAATTTAATATTTTGGAAGAGTATTTTTCTACAAGACGTCCACTTTTTGAAGGTACCTATTATTTCTATTGGAGAAGAAGAATGGAGGAGCTTATACAATTCAAAGATCTCAAGCTTTGTAGAATCATTATGGAAGGCCCATTTGTGCCATACAAAGAAAAAATTAATGCAGCTAGAGTTAGCGTGCTAACTCAAGAGATGAAGGAAGATGATGAAATTACTGAAGATGAAAAGGACAAACTCACCCAAAGTTCTAAAGCCATGCATATTTTAATGTGCAGGATATCCGATGATATACTTGAAAAAGTCATTGAATGTTCATTGGCACAAGAAATTTGGGATTGCTTAGAGTACTTATATAGCATCGTCTAAATTGCGAAAGAAGAAAACAAATTTGTTGATCAAAATCATGATGGTTCAAATTCAAACCATGAGGTAGTACCCTACCCTAGTTATTTGTCCTTTTCTTATGATTATTTTGTTGAGCATGATGATATATTAACCGCATGCCTTCTCGAAACTCTTGAACTTCATATCACTTCAAATAATCTCTTGCAAGAAAAGTTAGAAGTTGTATAAAAGAGATGCTGGGTCTGTTGCCCTACTTTAAATGATATTTTGGGAAACAATGAAAAATCTTGTCTTGAAATCATATCTTTTTTTCAAGAAAATCAAAAACTCGTGAAAGAAAATGCCTTGTTGTTTAATAAAGTTGATGATATATTTTTTTTACAAATTTTAATCTTTTGAAAAACCCCCCTATCTAAATTTTACTCCTTTTGAATAAAATCGTTTTCTTGAAGAAAAAAAAATCGTGTTTAAAATCATCTCACCACTTTCACGGTCGCAAAAAGAATTCTTACACTTGTTGCAAAAAGTTGGTCATAGTGTTTCGAAATATTTTTATCGCAAACAACTTGAGTACAATTCACTAATACCTCTTTGGCAAAAGCGTACGTGGATCGTAAAATGTACTAACCATTTTGGTGGTGGCGAATGTGTGACAAAATAACAAGTAAATTAATATAATAAAGACACACACCTCAACCACTACAAGAAACTCAATGCAAGTGCACATATCGTTTGCAAATTATAGTTGATAAATGAGATTCATTCTCAGGGATTCATCGGTTAGCTCAGAATCGTGTGTAGATGAGAAAATGTAGTAGAGATTAATCGTTAAACTAAAAAAATAAAGTAAAAAAGATATTTTTTTGGTTATCTAATTAAGGATGCAAATAATGAATTAAACTATTAGCGCAAATAAAATAACTACTAAGCATGGAGATGAAAATATAGATTAGACCTGCTTGTATGCACCTATCCTCCTAAATCACTATTCTAATTACAAGGGTGAAGCGAGCATATATAAGTATCCATGATTCTATAATCCCTCTAACTCTCGCAAGGGTAGCTGGGGGGTCCTTGTGTGTTATAAAATAAAATGCAAAAGATCAGGACTCACAAACCGCAAGTGTACGGTTATCCAAGTAGTAAAACCGATAAATCAGATTCGTTCGCAGGGACAGATTAGGTACAAATCAGGTGTGGATCAAATAGTGGAATAATTTCAATACGGAAAAGTAAATGATATGAAAGTTTGTTTTGGGTTTTTGATTAACAACTAGAATGCAAAAGTAAATTAAAGACTAAGTAAATTAAGCTGAAATAAAAATAATGCAAAAAAAAGATGTAGACGCAAGGAAGGAAGTAGTACTTGAGTCTAGCTAGGGATTCACCTAAACCTTCTTAATTAATGTCTTCTTTTAAGGGCTGAATCATTATTATACGCTAGTCGGGATTCTAAAGTCTCTTAGCCCCCGTCAGGGTGGACCTAAAAGCTCTCCTACGATATTCTAAACTCCGTCAGGACGATTAAAACTATTTTTAGATGATTAAACTTACCACATTGTCTATTGGCTTGTCAAGCCTGTCAAGGTCATTGGCGGATACCAACGGAAATTACTTAGTTCTGTATCTAAACCCCCATCAAGGTGATCAATACGCCACTATATTGAATAGCCTAAATACTAAAACTCACCCTTAGTTCATGACTCTAAGGATAATAAATAAAGCACAAAATAAAAGCCAACGTAAAATAACAAAGTTTTGTCAAGAGAATGGAGAAGAAGTAGGAGACGCATGGACAAGGTTTCAACAGAAGTTAGGTAGATGTCCACTCCATGGTTACACCCTGTCTTTACAGTTAGCTATATTTTATCAAGGTATCAATAGAGAAAGTAGACTGAGGGTAGATAATCTTGGGAAAGGAAATTTCGTGTCCCCGCCGAAGGTTTAGAAAATATTATTGAAACAGAAAGGATTTGGCCACTTTCGCGAGTTCCTATTACAAATGCCAAAGGTACGCTTCGATTAGATGCAGAAATTGCACACTCAGCTCAACTGTCCGCATTATAAAATCAAATCAAAGAGATTAAGCTTGAGATGCAGAGAAATTTAGCCGCACCGAATGTAGTGTAAGAGCACAAGGTTGTCAACAGTGTGGGGTCACAAATCATACATGGGAAGAGTGCGAAGGAAATCCAGCATCTGTCTATTTCATATCCAACCGAGGAAATTATCAATTTGGTTACAGGAATCATCCGGGTATGCAGTATTCAAATCCACAGGGAGCCGCTAATCTTGGTCATTATCAACCTCACCCCTAGAATACCTCTTTCCAACCAAGAGGTCAAGTTCCATATTAGGAAATCAGAATTATAATCGACATGTTCCACCATACCAACCTGTTAATGACGCATATACCGATACTTTAGCTCAGAAGGCTCTACCACAGTATCCTCAAGAAGGAGCTGTGGGTGATCAACAATTGAAGAATTTTATGGATCTTATGACCACTAATATTCTTTCGAAGAACGAGAAGTTAAGAGAACAAGAAGCTTCAATTCAGATTTTAGGTACGCAAGTAGAACAAATGAATAAAGTTCTTACTAATATTATGGAAGAAAAATAATTGAAGGCTATCGAAGGAGGAGATGCCAATGTTGGGTTCAAAGCTTGAAAGGTTATTTGCCTTGAGATTGAAGAGAATAAGGAAGTACTGCATGCTGCCGAAAGTGCCGTGGAAGTTCCTAGTACCGAAGAAAAACCAACAAAGTCTCGCCCCGTGGACTCTAACTGTTTTAAAGATGATGAGGACAAAGATTCAGAAAAATCCGACTTTATACAGCTTCTGAGAGATATGCAAGAAGAGATTAGATCGGTTATGGAGTTACAAGCTGACAGAGCTAAAGAGAAAGAGGAAGAAGCCTCAAAAGAACCAAGATTTGAAGTTGCACCTGCTGTGAAAGAAAAGAAAGAAGAAGAGAAGGTGGAACCGCCACCATTTGTTCAAACAGTGTCATCAACTATTCCTGATACGAATCCGAAGGGTGACATTGAAGTCAAGACATTTGTAGAGGCGTACGCTCCTGAAAATATCAACGCCCAAATGCTTGATATTGTGAAGAAAGGGCTTACACCGGAACAAGTTTTTACGCAAGTTATTCCTGAGAAAGAAGCGAGTGTAGAAGCCAAGAGAGAGACTGTGAGAGTCTCAAGAAGAGTAGAGAAAGAGTTACCATTGACGCTCAAAGATCCAGAAAGCTTTAATCTTCCTATTCAAATAAATGGTATGCTCAAAGTGAAAGCTATGTGTGATGTGGGTTCAGGGGTGAATCTTACGCCAAAGTCCATGTTCGATAGACTTGAACTTCAGAAATCAGAGAAAGCTCCAGTGAAGTTGCAGTTTGCTGACAACTTAGTTACTAAGACATGGGGAACTGTGGAGGGCGTTCTTGTCCTATCAGGTAATATCACCATCCCTACTGACTTTGTTATACTTGATTTCAATGCAGATAAGCAGGTTCCAATCATACTTGGAAGGCCTTTCATGGCCACTAGCCAAAGCATAATCAACTTCCGAGAAGAGACCATTACCCTTCATGCTAAAAATGTCTCCGAGACATTCTATGTCTGGGGTAAGAAACCAAGTAAGTCAGATTCCACCGTTCCTATCATCCACAACCTTTCTCATCTCAAAGTCTTTAAAGAGAAGATCCATGAAAACCTGTGGATACTAAGCCAAACATTGAGTTTGGGGTCGGCCATGAAGTTCTATGGAAAGCCCACAAATCGGAGAACATGCCACGAGGTTATCAAGACTCGTGGATGGGACCATTCATAGTCACTAAATTTGTTTCAGCTAAGGTGATAGAGATCAGGCCCAAGAAGGGCATTAATCGAAGATTAGTCGACGTTCATAGCCTTGCTCGTTGTTGGGGAGGCTATATTCGCAAATCTTGATAGAGGTAACGCGTCTAACTTTGAAAGACGTTAAATAAAAGTGATGTACGGGAGACAACCCGCAATTTTTTATGTTTTTATGTCTTTAATTCATGTTTAGTTGTTTTTAGTTGAAATTTCATATTTGAGAAAGGTATTAGTGTTTTTGATGCTCAGGTATTAAAGAAATCGAGTTTGGGAGGAAAAACGAAATTTTTAGGCATATTCTGATCTGCCCACCGGTATGCCAGTCATATGAACGGTAAGCCGGCATGTCAAAAAGGGGTGCCCACAGGTACACGCCACGGGTTCTTTGCCGAGAGGTGTATGTTCGAAAAATTGCGCACCGGGTAGCCGGTCACACCACCGGTAACCCGGTTAGACAAAAAGGGGTGGCCTCGGGTTTGCAAATCTGATTTTTTGCCGAAGGATGATTTTTCAAAGAGCAGCTCACCGGCTACCCGGCCATACCACCGGTAAGCCGGTCCGCGCCACTACAGAGAGAATATTTTGATTTTTAGGTTATAAAGAAGAGGAAGGTTAGTCTATTACGAATTTTACATTCCTTAAGCCTCTCTTTCTTCTCCAAACCTCTTCCAACTCCATTAAAGCTTCATCAAACCTTCCCCAAACATCAAAACACTACCCAATCACCATAAAAATACATCAAATCTTCTCTCCACATCATTACAAAGAAGATTCAACCCCCAAATCTTACCAAAGCACATTGAATCCAAGAATCAAAAGCCTAAGTTTCAGAAATTCATCCAACAATTTCTTAGATCCATACCAATCCATCAAGAATCCATCTTACCCATATAAAGAATCATCATTAAAACACCTTTCCTAACCCAAATAAAGCTTTTTCAACCAATAATCAAGAGTTTCAAATTTCAAGAGTGGTTAAATCTTTGACTTGTAGGTTAATTGAGATGACTAAGAGAAATTAAACATTATCTATTAAGAGGGAGATGAAGAAAATCAAGGTATTGGGTTCTATTGAGAAGAAATCAAGTAAGAAAAGTTCTAGTTCCAAGACAAATGGTAAAATAGATATTGTAAAGAGAGGTGAGCTAGCTGTGTTTAATTGAATGGAAAAAAAGGTTCCACCTTTTGTAAAGAAGACAACACAACCTCTCCAATTCAAAGGTCCTACACCCGAAGAAAAATAGAAAGCTTCAAAGGCCATGATAGCTTCTGCAGAGAAACAATTAAATGAACTACCTTTTGCTTATGAGAGAGTATTTGATGAAGAAGTTGGTAAAGGAGAGTACACGAGATTCTTGGAGATTGGTGAAAGATTGGGTAGGTCGACATTCATGGTTATACGTTCTTATTTATGTCATGAGTTAGTTTCAGATTTCTATTTAGGCCTCTTTAGCCGAGATAGTGAAGGTTGTGTTCCAGTTAGAGGAAAGTTAGTTCCTTTTACAGTTGAAGAGATTAGAAACCACTTCCAGTTTAAGAAATTGGTTGGACCATGCAAGTATAGAGAAGCGGTGGATAAACAAAGAATATTCGATTGGAATTTACTTTTTGAGCATGTTTTAGACAAGGAGAAAGTTCAATCACATAAGGGAGAATTAAAGGCACCTTGGCCTTACAAATATCTTCAACCGGATGCTAGAATTTGGCATAATTTCCTTATCCCTAACGTCTTTGGAAACACAAGAATTTGGGACGTAAGTAAAAAGAACGCTATCTTGTAGAATTGTATTTTGAGAAAAGAAGAAGTGGATGTGGCATAGTTGATCTTTGAGGAGGTGATGCGATTTTCGGTCTCTCCTACCTCAGTTTTTAATGTGAAATATCCTACTATGATCACGTGTCTTGTGCGAAAAGCGAATGTCATTTTGGGTGAAGAAGAGAAACTAGAGTTTAAAACGAGTAACAATATTGACGATGCTTGGATCATGAAAGTCTTGAGAGGAGCGGGATTTACGCAAGTCTCAAAAGAAGAAAAGGAGCATAGTTGGCAAGAGAAGATGGAGGAGCGTTTAAAAAAAGTCGAAGCAGCTCAAACTTCCTTAGCCAATGATGTGGCACAAATCAAAGCCAATCAAGTGCGCATCATAACACTCCTTGAGCAATTAAAGAAAGATCCAGCAAATCCTATCTTGGATGTCGATAATGCGAGGCAATAGCCTCGAGAGTATGTTCTCTTTCTTCCTTACCATTTCGGTAAATGCTTTATCTGCTAATTTTAATTTCTTTTTGGAGTCTTTTTCGAGTCGTGGGGTCACGATTCATTTTTGAGTTGGGGGCGTGGGGATTCGTCGTTTCTCATCTCCATTTTTCTGTTTTTTTAGTAGAAATTAAATTTTTTGATACATGGGAATTAGATGTAGAGTGTGTTTAATAGCTTGAAAGCATAAGCTCAGTACGTTGATGATAGTAAGTAGTATGTTTATGAGCTATTTTATTTTGTATGCTTTGAGTATTTGCAGGAAAACACACCTTGATCGTAAAAAAAAGATTAGTTAGCAATGCAATAGAAAGTATGTTCTATCTCAGGGAGCCTTGAGTGGTGTGTAGGCCGTGAGATACAAGCTAGTTGATAAACCCATTTGACGAACGTGCTAAAGGTAAGAGAATCACGAAATTGCATAGTTTAGAAAGTGATTAAGGCGGTTCTTTCATAAGCCCCTTGTTGCCTTTTAGCTTGCTGTCAATTTAATATTGTATATCCTTCTCAGCCTCTTCTAGCCTTTCTAAAGCCTTTTTATTTAAACCAGATTATAAGCCATATCCCTTTAGATTATAGGACTTTTCCATATGACCCGCACTTGAATCGCGATGCATAGACAGTTGTTTTAGAGATTGAGTTTGGGGTGGTGGGTCCACCATTATGGGAATTGTTATTGGATTGGGATTTTTGAGCTTATTAATTATGCTCTGTTATTATATTAATGATGATTCACAAGTTTATATTGTAACCCTTTGTCGGGGTAAGAGTGAATGAAAAAAGCTAAAAAGCATGAAAAGAAAAGAAATTTTTTTTTTATGAAGAAAAATAGCGTGATATCTTAACATCAAAAAGAGAGTCGTAGCTATACAAAAGAAAAAAAAAGTGAACTGAAAAGAATATATATATTCGGACCAGCAAAGAGGAATTTTTATGTGAACATCTTTATGCTTTAATTGGGTTATTGGGGATGCTACTTTGTGCATCAAATCATTGGGTTGAGTGAGAAACGTTTTATGAGAGTAACTCAAGCTCTAGGCTGATTCGTTGATCGCTAGTGAGGGGAAAGCCAAAAGCTCACTCTAAGTTATACAAATATACTTACCATACCGTCCCTAAGCCAACATTACAACCTTAAAGACCTTTGGATTCTTTGTTATGTAATCTAGAAGTAATTGAGCCAATAGAGAGTAGTTAAGTGGATCTTTGGATACTAGTGAAGTTCGATGAACAATCTATAGCCTCCTTGGTGAACTGAGTAAAGACCCTCTCCTTCTTACATTGTGAAGTGTACAGGTATGTAGTTTGTAAATATTATTACATGAAATTTTCTGAGTAGTTGCTTTATGTCTATTCTATATATTCTGCTATCTCTTTTCCCATTGTGCTTAAATGACCAAGGTGTGTATTTAGAGACTTCCCTTTGTTTTTATCTTTATTGTATCGCGACGATACAACTTTGAGTTGGGGGTCTTGATGTCTCCCCATTTGTGATGATTTAATATTAAGTGGAAACATCATATTTAGTGTTTTAGAAGTCTAAATACTCGATTTTTACATGATATATTGCACTTTCCTATTTCTAGTCTTGATCTAATGAATTATTAGTTTTAGAGCATATTGGGTTTAATTATTTATTTAGTGTGAAACTTTAAAAATATATATGGAGATTTATTAGATGCCAAGTCAATTCTAAGAGATAAAGGAAAGAAGATATACATGGAAATTGGAGAAAAGAAAGGAAAAGCTAAGATATGGAAAGATAAAGTTGCCAAATAAATATGAATTCCAGCATCCACGACCACAAAAGGGTTCATAACTCAATATTTGTTAGGAATTTGGAAGAATGGTCTGAAGAAAAGTTTAAGAGCTTTTTGAAACAATCAGTTTCGACTATTGGAACACATCAAACAGATAAGTATTGAAGCAGTTATGAACAAAACAAAACAGTGGCAGATTATTACCTTTTCTATATTTTAGGGTTACCAATTTGAGTTGGGTTTGGAGTCCAAGTTACTTGTCTTCCACTCCAAGAAAAAGAATTAGGTCTTTTAAACACCTATAAATACACCATTATATCTCTTGTAAATTACCCTTGCCTCCCATTAATTAGTCCTTAGGTTTATTATCATTAGAGTTATTGTAGAGAGCAAGACGAAGTCTTTTATTCAATCTTTTAGTTTATTTACTTTAGGTATGAACTAATTTTTCCATAGCTTGGGTATTGCATTATGTATAATCTATGAATTCTATTTTCTTTCTATCTAAGTTTCTTTGTGAATTATATATTTAATCTGATATTAGCTGCTTACCCATATATTTGTTTATGTGTTTTGAATTATTGGCTGTCCTAAACCTGATCACTTTAGGCTTTCTTAATAGTAGTTTGATGGTCGCCCGGATGGGGTGTCTAATTATTGAAACACCACATAACGTCTAGTGTCCGATATTGGTCCTGACAACACATATTCTAACTAGATAGTCATTAGGGTATGTTTTATTCACCATATCACCAATTGAAGGAATTGTATTGCTTAGGGCCTTGGTAGCGCTTGATAACCCTAAGTTTAGACTGCCTCATGATTGTGCCGTACCCCCCTTAGTCGCTCTCAAGGTCTAAGGTATGGGAATCTAGAATCCTGACCAAGTATTTAAGAGCTATTATCTCCTTTATTAACTAGAATTTCATCAAAAGGATTAGAAGGATTAGTGCATACTAGCAAAACCTAAGTTATATCTCTCATCTCATATTTCTCATATTTATTTTATTGTCTTTACTTTTATTTAGTTTAATTAATTCTCTCCCAATTTATTCATCTTTAGTTTTTGTTTTTCAATTAATTACTTGCTACTCTTAATTATCTGCTCATTCGTGTAACACACTAAGTCCCTGAGAACGAATTCTTTTTATTATTAAAACTTGCATACGTCCGGTAATACTTGTAGTACTGTGCTAGTCTAGGGTGATTTGTGCATTGTTTATCTACCTTTTATTATATTATTTTATCACACCCTAGGCAACACCAAGATGCGTACTAACATTTTGATCTAGAGAAGATTATTCAAAAAAGGAATGTGTCATTGAAGAGACACCTACCAAAATAGTTGGTGCAGAGATCTTGGAGTTGTTAGCGCAAAGATCATTGGCATAGAGATCGTTAGCACTGATATCATTGATGCAAAGATAGCTAGTGCACAAATCATTGACGGGTTGTCCCCTTTCTTTCCTTTAATTATGGTGTTGTTTTATTATCCCATTAGGAAAGTGTGTTGGGTCATGTCTCATAATTCAGGAATTTGGGTATTGAGTTTGTTTGACTTTCTAATAGGGTTCATGTTTGATGCTCCTTGCCCATTTTTTATCGATGATTATGTGAAAGTTAAGTATGTTGAAAATGTATTACCCATTGGGGCATGTGATACACGTGTCCAGTTCCTTCGTATCGTTGACACAAAGATCCTTGGTGATAGTTTCTATTTATTAATTGATAATTTTATGGAAAATTAGATGGTTATGGACATTTTTCTTTACCCAAATGTTTTTACTCATGTCTTTCTCCCTCTGTACGGGATTGATGACATTTGTAGTTCTAGTAGCACCAAAGACGTCTCCATTAACTCAGATATCCCTATGAAGAAACATGTTGTTATTAACCCTTTGATGGACGTCGTCCATTCCTACAAAGTTGGCAGTTTCAACGGAAAGTTTACTTGTTTGGAATAGTCAAGGAACGAGGGCGCCGATGACTAAATATTTTTAAGACCCTCACGTCTAAGTATAATGTATCTATTTCTTATTTTCTTGAATGAAGAATAAGGAAAAAGGATCTTAAATCTTGTACCCGGATTAGATATTTTAATAAATTCCATATGGTTGAGCTCGGAGGAAGAGCGTATAGGTCTGAGGGAATTCTACTAGTATGGAAAGACTGTGTCAAGCTTAGTGTATTTAACTCTAATGCATCTTTTGAAATCACAAAAATCAATGAATTTATTGTCCTTCCTTGGTATATTGTTTTTGTTCATGCTCTAACAAATTTGATATGAGAGAAAAAAATTGGGATAGTTTATCATCATAGAGATAAAGAAAGCAGTGAGTCGGTTTTTGTCATCGGGTCTTTAATAATATCACAAAAGTGTCAGAAAAATAGGGTAAGTTGGCACCAAACTTGGAAAGGATCATAATACTTAAAGAATTCATTCATGATAACACTTAGTTGATTTACCCGCTAAAGGCTTTTTTTATGTGGACTAATAAAAGAAAGGATGATGAATTGGTTAAAGAGGTATTAAACATATCACTTGTATCTATTAAGTGGACTGACCTTTTCCTAACTCGGTTCTAAAAGTTGCACCAGCAATTGGATCAGACCATTCTCTGCTTATCCTTCAGAATGATGGCACAAAGCTGGTTGGAAAATCAAAATTACAGAGATGTGGGTGAAAGAGCATGGAGTAAAGTATATAATATTGAATCTATTCAAAAAAAAAATTTCTCAAGAAATAGGTTTTAGGTAAATAAAATTCAAAATATTCTGACTGATCTCCAGAATGAACCACAATCTGGACGAAATTAAGAATTAATAGTCAACATTAATCGTGAATTGGAAATTCTATGGAACATGTATGAGTCATTTTAGGAGTATAGGGAAAGAAACACGTGGATCAAGAAAGGTGACAAAAATACAAGTTGTTCCCACACGACCACCATTATGAGAAGGAACATCAATTGAATATGCATCCTTAAAGATGATAATGGAAGATGGATCGATTAGCCCTTGATGCTGAAGGATATGGTACACAAGTATTATGAAAATTTGTTCAAAGGTAACCAAGTATTAAATGTTTAAGATATTGCAATTTATACGCCGAGCAAGATCACTGATAAATTGAATAAGGCGTTTGTCAAAAATCCAGACTTAGAGGAAGCTAGATTGTCGGTTTTTAGCATGTCGGGATCTGAAGCTCCAAGCCCGGATGGTCTTCCGGGGATCTTTTACCAATATTTTTAGGACATTTTACATGATGATATCTATGCTTTGGTGAAGGAATTTTTTAATAAAAATACACCACTCAGAAAAATCAATGATGTCCTCACCATTGTGATTTCTAAAGGGAAGATCGAAGAATATATCAAAGATTGTAGACCCATATCGTGCATTAATTTTAGCTACAAGATCATCACAAAAATTATGGCCTTGAGGTTACAACCAGTTATGGACGAAATACTTTCACCGACTCAATCGACTTTCATTGAAGGAAATGTATTTATGACAATATTCTTAACGCTCAAGATTTTTTTCTGAGAACAAAAAGGAAAATTAATAGACATTTTGCGGCATTCGAACTAGATATGGCCAAAACGTATGATCAGGTCAACTGAGACTTTTTTATGCAAATTCTCAACAATCTTGGTTTCCGTAACAAATGGAGGGATTGGATCTATAATTGTATTTCATCTATCTCTTTTCAAGTCAAAGCCAATAGTGAGAGGCTGAAAAAATATATCCAAAGCAAGGAATCAAACAAGGTGATCTGTTGTCACCTCTCATGACAGAAGGACTTATTGTTTTGACCAATTATCAATGCAGGGAAGGTAACATCAAGGGACTTAGCATCACAAAAATCTGTCCTTAACTCACCCACCTCCTTTAAATGAATGACGTGCTTTTCTTTGTAAACATCAACAAACTTAAAGTTGATACTTTTTATGAAAACTTTAGCAGAGTATTATCGAGCTAAATAATCAATTTCAACAAATTGTCGATTATGTTTAGGAAGATGAACTCTTGAAGAGCTTATGAAGGAAACTTGTGAATCTCTTGACATAATAAAGACTAATTAATCAGGAAAGTATTTAGGACTCCCTCTTACCCTAACAAGATTTAAGTCATCAGATCTTGATTATATTATGGATAGACCACTGTCTACCAGTTGGATATCCAATCTTATCTCAGATTGAGGCAAATAAGTTCTTATTAGTGCAGTTTTTCAAGCAATTCCAAATTATACTCTGATTATTTTTGAATTTCTCAAAATCCTTTGCAGAAAAATGGTCAGCCTCGTGGAAATTTTTTGGTATGATTCTAATCATTAAAAAATTAACCACTGGATTGGGTCGAAGAAAATTACGAGATCAATATAAATTGGCGGCATTGGTTTCTTGGATTTAAATAAAATAAATATTATCTTACGGCTAAACCAAGCTTGGAGGTTGATTAATAACCGAAACTCTATAATGGCTAAGGTTTTAAAAGGTATTTACTGTCCAAACTCTTATTTATGGGATTCAAAGTTGGCAAAGGAACTATCATGGAGCTAGGCAAGCATCTTCCAATGCTTACAACTCTTGAATATAGAATTAATATGGATGTTTGGTAACGGGGTGACCATTGTCATCTAGGGACATGCATGGGTGGGAGAAGGAAATACGATTGAAGACCGGTGGGATGTAATCTTAAAATTGTGGTGCAATTTTTTAATAGTTTTAATACGAGTTAGAATTTGGATATCATTAACTAAATCTTCCCTAATCCATGGCTCAATGATGTTGCAAGAATCTTGATCATCCAACTAGAATAGGAGGATAAAATTATCTGGCCTTATACAAAAAATGGAAAATACTCTACTAAATCGGGGTACCATTGCTTAGTTCATGATGAGTTGACTAAAGGAGGTCAACCTTCTGATATGGAAGAAAAGTGCAATAGCAAGATATGTAAAACTGTTTGACATGCTAATGTTTCATCTAGAATGCTAATTTTTGCTTGGAAAATTTGTAATTGATCGATTCCGACGAAAAAAAAAGTTGTTAAGAGAAAAATTGTGAATAAATCAATCTATGAATGGTGCGAACTTGGGAACGAGTCAATTGAACGTTTGTACCTTAAATGTTCTAGAGACTACATGGGATCAATTAAAGAAGGATTCTAGATACAATTCAAAGTTAGAATAACAATGGATAGTGATGTCTATCTAATTGTTCTTATTTTAGACCCTTGGGAGACATCATTTTTGGTGTTTATTTAATTAAATAGATAGACTTTTGGACTAAATATTCAATAATCCGGAATTACCTTTTTATTTCTAGCATTTTTAATTTATTAAACTTTTGCGCGTAATATTGGTATTTTTAGTGTAAAGTTTACAGGTTTTAAATGTTAGCTAGGAGAGGAATCCGAGGAGAAGGTCAAAGATCGTGAATTAGAGTCAAGACTTGAAGACAAATCCCGAAGATATTATTTTTAGAGCTGAAAATCCACTTTCCAGGCCATAGATTGCTGATTTCGAGGTGCTTAAGCGATGATTTAGCCGCTGACCTTTGAAGAGAAATCATTCCTTATCGAGTTACGGAACTTTAGCAACTGGAATGAGGTCAATCGGAGTTGTAACGCATCGGGAAAAGCTGTTTTAGTGAAGGCCTATCATCAGTTACGGGATTTTGGGCTTAGAAAGTGGGCTTGGACATTTAATTAGGCTTTTATTTTCTGGTCCAAGCCCTAGTCCGAATTTTTACTTATAAAAGGAGGTCTGGACTTCTATTTTTCACACAATTCACATTCCACAAGATTAAACACCAGAGAGAAGCAACAGAAGGAAGAAAGAAGAAGCTACAAGAGCTGGAGTGGGTCTATAGCTCCGTTCGTAGTCATTCCAATTCCGGAAATTAGGTTCTTTTCGTATTTTAATTTTGTAAACAATATGAATTCCAATTCTTTTAATTTAGTTTTTAATTTTAATATGAGCTAAATTTCCATTAGTGCTTGAGAACAAAACAATGGGTGAATCTTGATTTTATTATTATAACGAATGTTGAATTTGGGTTTTTATTGAATTAAATTAAATTAGGGCTTTTACTCTTTTCGACAATTTGTGAATGTTTACTGATTTTAGAGTCGCGAACTAAAATTAGGTATTAGTATCTAAGCTATTCCATATATGTGGCGTATGGATCATCCTGACGGGGGGTTTAGGTACAGAAATAATTGTTCAATCTAGGATAAAAACTATTGATTCTGACGAACTTAGTTAATCCTAGGGCCAATGTGGTAATAAATCTTAATCATCCAACGGTGGATCATATTTACCCTGACGGGACTAGTGACACTTTAGGATCGCCTTATAGTCCACCCTGACGGGGGTATAAGGATATTAGAATCCCGACCATTGTAATTGACTGATTTAACCCTTAAACAACATAAGTTAGGAAGTAAGATTAGGAGGATCCTTGCGTTCTCAAGTACTACATCTCATATTGCGTTTTCACTTATTTTACTTGCGTCTTAGCTTCTACTTGCATTTTAATATTTGTCTTTCATTCATTAGCTTTAATAAACAAAACCAAACAAACAATTTATTATCTTTCATTTCCATAAGTGCATCAATCACTACTTGCTAAACATTGTGATCAACCATCCGTCCTTGGAACGAACCTGATTTATCAGGATTACTACTTGGGACAACCGTACACTTGCGGTTGTGGTTCGATTAGCATTTACATTTAATTTTTAGAACACACAAAGGACGACCAAGTTTTTGGCGCCGCTGCCGGGGACGGTAGCGTGTGACCACGGTGTTTATCCTTTAGTGATAAGTGCATTTATTTTATTTTATCAGTTTTACGCTTTTTGTTTGTTAGCTTTTTCAGGTTTTTAGGTTTGGTGTATGCGAAGAAGGCTATTCAAGGATCTAGAGCCAGCACCTCCGATCCTTAGTAATCCAGAATCGTTGATCAGACTTGCAAACAGAAGAAGAAGAGAACGAGAAGCTTTAGAAGTAGAAGAATTAAGTAACAGAATGGAGAATATCATTATTCAAGGTCAACAGAATGGACAAGGCCAGTTAGATGCAAATGGCCAACCTTTAGCTCCAGGCGTTATTCCTCAAGTTCAACCACTAAATCCTAATCCTCCAGTCCAGATAGTGATGAATCATGATCCGTGGTTCACTAATGGCCCTCCAGAAGTTCCATTCCGCGCTCCAGCTATAGGAGTAGGTGCTCCAGATATTAATGTTCCGAGATTCCGTCCAGATTCGGGTATGCTAGCTCAGTTCCAAAACTTTGGAAATTTTCGCGGAAGACCATCGGAAGATCCTCTTAGAGCGGTACAAAAATTTAAGCAGATATGTGATTCTTATATCACACAAGGGGTTTCAAGAGAACAGATGTATTTTGCTGCTTTCAAATTCTTTGTCATTGATGGAGCAAGTGAATGGCACGATACGCAAGATCCTACGAGGATTACCAATTGGGACCAATTAGAAATTGCTTTCTTTGACAGGTATTACCCAAGTAACATGAGGTTAGATGCTGAACTAGAATTGACACAATTCCGTCAAGAGTATGAGGAAACTGTGGGTAGGAGTTGGACAAGATTTCAGATGTGTTTGCGTAAAGTTCCTAATCATGGCTTTTCAGAACAACAACAGTTAAAGATCTTTTATAGAGGCCTTGATGGAATTTCGAGAGAGAAGTTGGATACGCTATGTGGAGCAGGTTTTCTTCAAGTTCAACCCGCTCATGCCAAGATCATTTTAGAGAGAACAGTCAAGAATGAAGTTGGGTGGAGCTCAGTAAGAACACCAGTCAAGGGAGTAAATAATGTTGACATAGAAGAGAAATTTGCTACGTTTGAGAATAAGATCCAGAATACCATAGAGCAACAATTGAAGCAGCTTACTCTAGCTGTGAAAGAAGGATTTTCGGGTAAGAAGGTAGCTGTGCATGCTGCACAAGAGGTGTATATGTGTTCGATTTGTAAGGTAGATGATCATGATGAGGAAAGTTGTCCGAATAATCAAGAATCAGTGAATTTTATGTCCAATAGAGGTAATTTCAATTCAAGTGGTAATGGATATCAGCCTAACAGAAACCATCCTGGGTTTCAATACTCAAATCCTAATGGGGCAGCCAATCCTACTTACGCGTATCAGCCGCGTCCTCAAGGCAACAACTATAATCCAAGACCACATAACAATCATCAAGGAGGACAGAATCAAAACAATTATGTGCAAAGACAAGCTCCTCAGAATACCTACGATGAGAATTTAAACCAGAAAGCTCTACCTGCCCATCCACAAGAAGGAGTAATTACCCTTCAGAAAACCGTTGAGAATTTGATTGCTCTTCAAACACAAGCTTTGGAACGTCAAAACGCAGCTGAAGCAAATATGAAGATTTTCCAGAATCAGCTAAGTCAAATTAATAAACAGCTGAATCAGCGTCCACAAGGGCAACTTCCTAGCGATACGGAAAATCCAACACAACGTGAAGATTGCAAGGCTGTTACATTAAGAAGTGGTAAGAACCTCCCTCCACCTCCTTTTCCCGTTATGAAAGAGAAAGAAGTCCCAAGAAAAGAAAAGGAAGTGGGTGAGAAAGAGAAAGAGAATGAGAAAGATAGTGAGGTTGAAGAGATAGAAAGACCAAGAGAAATTCCGAAAAAGAGAGATGAAATTGTAAGCAATCGCCCTCCACCACCGTTTCCATCGCGAGTTCAGAAAAAGGGTGATATGGGTGATTTTCAGAAATTCTTCAATAGAGTGAGGGGTTTGAGTATTAATATTCCGTTACTTGAGGCAATTCGAGATATTCCTAAGTATACGAAGTTTTTGAAGAGGGCCCTCACTAATAAAAGGCCCTACTGTGATAATGAGATGATTGGCCTTCCTGAAGAGTGTAGTGCGATTTGCCAAAGCAAATTACCTCCGAAGTTAGTTGATCCAGGGAGTTTCACGATTCCCATATCGATTGGAGAAGAATGGAAAGGAAAGGCGCTATGCGATCTAGGGGCAAGCATCAACTTGATGCCTAAGTCAGTCTTTGATAAGCTTAAAATTGGAAACGCAAGACCTACTTCTATGGTCTTGCAAATGGCGGACAGGTCTCTTGCTCATCCTGAAGGCCGTATTGAGGATGTCCTTGTTAAGGCAGGTACACTTATATTTCCTGTTGATTTCGTAATTCTTGAATACAATGCAGATAGAAATGTCCCCATTATTTTGGGTAGACCCTTCCTAGCTACAGGGAGGACATTGATCGATGTAGAGAATGGCGAATTGACAATGAGGATACAAGATGAGGAAGTGAAATTCAATGTATTTCGAGCTATGAAATTCCCAGATTCTCAGGAAGATTGCTTCAGAATGGATGTAGTAGAGCAAGCATCGCAAGAGGTATTTAATTGCTTAAATTTTGATGATATCTTGCAGGCTGCTTTGACATTAGATTCACCTGAGATGATGGAGGAGCTTACAGAAACAGTGGCAGCTCTCAATTCTGAAAATCCGAAGTATAGGCGTCTTGCCTATGAACCTGTGAGAGAACCGGGGGAGATTATTCCTAAAAAGAAACCTTCAATTGAATCTCCTCCGGAGTTGGAAGAAAAACCATTGCCAGCACACTTGAGGTATGCTTATTTGGGCACTAATGAAACTCTACCTGTTATTGTTTCAGCTAATTTAACAGGTCCTCAAGAAGATAAACTGTTGCGTGTGTTAAGAGCCAACAAAGAAGCAATAGGTTGGACAATTGCCGATATCAAAGGCATTAGTCCATCCTATTGTCAACACAAAATCATACTGAAAGATGTTAATGCACGCTCAGTTGAAGGTCAGAGAAGATTAATGCCAGCCATGAAGGATGTGTGAAGAAGGAGGTGATTAAGCTTTTAGATGCGGGGATTATTTATCCCATTTCGAGTAGTGAATGGGTGAGTCCAGTTCAGTGTGTACCGAAGAAAGGAGGAATTACAACAGTTCTTAATGATAAAAATGAGGCGATTCCTTCAAGAACGGTAGTAGGTTGGAAAGTTTGCATGGATTACAGAAAGCTGAACAAGGCCACCAGAAAAGATCATTTCCCTTTGCCCTTCATTGATCAGATGTTAGACAAATTAGCCGGAAGAGAATATTATTGTTTCTTGGACGGTTACTCCGGGTACAATCAGATTTACGTGGCTCCAGAAGATCAACATAAGACTACCTTTACATGCCCATTTGGTACTTTTGCATATCGCAGAATGCCATTTGGATTGTGTAACGCTCCCGCTACTTTTCAAAGGTGTATGATGGCCATCTTCTGGGACATGATAGATAATTTCCTTGAAGTGTTCATGGATGATTTCTCCGTGTTTGGTGATGATTTTGATATATGTTTGGATAACTTGGAGAAAGTGTTAGTGAGATGCAAGGAAACAGATTTGGTGCTCAACTGGGAGAAGTGTCACTTCATGGTTCGCGAAGGTATTGTTCTGGGTCACAAAGTTTCGAGTGTTGGTTTAGAGGTTGATATAGCAAAGATAGAGGCAATTAAAACTCTCCCCCCTCCCGTTTCTGTTAAAGGGGTAAGGAGTTTTCTTGGCCATGCTGGCTTTTATAGGCGTTTCATTAAAGATTTTTCTAAGATCGCTAAACCGTTATGCAACTTACTCGAAAAGGATTGCAAATTCCTTTTTGATGAAGCTTGTTTAGCGGCCTTCAAAGCAATCAAAGAAAAGCTTATTTCTGCTCCTATAGTGTTACCTCCAGATTGGAATTTACCGTTTGAAGTTATGTGTGATGCGAGTGATTTGTGTATGGGAGCTGTATTAGGACAGAGGAAAGAGAAGGTTTTTCATTCGATTTACTATGCTAGTAAAACTTTTAGTGGTGCTCAGATTAATTACACAGTTACAGAAAAAGAGTTGCTAGCAGTTGTATATTCGTTTGATAAATTTCGCTCTTATCTTCTTGGAGCGAAAGTTATTGTTTATACAGATCATTCCGCGATCAGATTTCTTATGGAGAAGAAAGATGCGAAACCAAGGTTAATCAGATGGGTGTTATTGCTTCAAGAGTTCGATTTAGAGATCAAAGATAGAAAGGGTTGTGAGAATCAGGTTGCAGATCATCTATCGCGCTTAGAGGGTTCAGAGATGGATAGTGGTACTGAAGCAGTTAGAGAAGAGTTTCCTGATGAGAGTTTATTCGTTGTTCGAGATTATGAGGCTCCGTGGTATGCAGATATTGCGAATTTAGTGGTGAGTGGTGTTTTTCCTAAAGGTTCTACTTATCAAGAAAGAAAGAGGTTAGCTCATCGTGCTAGACAGTTCTTTTGGGAGGATCCGTTCCTCTATAAAGTTTGTGCTGACCAAATGATACGAAGATGTGTAGCAAGGGAAGAGACTCAAGCCATTATAGCTGGATGCCATGATTCATTATATGGAGGACATTTCAAAGGAGACAGAACTGCTGCAAAGGTATTTCAATCAGGTTTTTACTGGCCTTCTCTTATAAAAGATTGTCATGAATATGTTAAGAAATGTACGAGATGCCAATTTACCGGAAACATATCTAAGAGGGATGAGATGCCGCGTAATAATGTGTTAGAGGTTGAGATATTCGATGTGTGGGGCATAGACTTTATGGGTCCTTTCGTTCCTTCAAATGGTAACCTCTATATCTTATTGGCTGTTGATTATGTGTCTAAATGGGTAGAAGCGGTGGCTTTACCTACTAATGATTCACGAGTGGTGATCAAGTTCTTGAAATCACATATTTTCACTAGACATGGTACACCTAGAGTGATTATTAGCGATGGAGGATCTCATTTCGTTAATAAATATCTGAAGACTATTCTAGAGAAATATGGAGTCAGACACCGTGTATCTACTGCGTATCATCCACAATCCAATGGTCAAGCTGAAGTTTCGAATCGTGAAGTCAAGTCAATCCTAGAGAAAACCGTTGGTCCTACAAGAAAAGATTGGTCAATGAAGTTAGATGATGCATTGTGGGCCTATCGTACTGCGTTTAAGACTCCAGTAGGTGCATCTCCTTATCGTATGGTGTATGGTAAGGCTTGTCACTTACCTTTAGAGCTTGAAATGGGTGCCTATTGGGCGATTGCGCAGTTGAACCTAGATCCTATCTTAGCCGGAAAGAATCGTATGATGAAGCTCAATGAACTTGACGAATTCCGATTGCATGCTTATGAAAATGCTAAACTTTACAAAGAAAATACAAAGAAATGGCATGACAATCGGATTCGTCCAAAGAACTTTGAAGTGGGGCAAAAAGTATTAAAGTATAATTCAAAGTTCAGCAATTTTCCGGGTAAGTTAAGATCTAAGTGGTCAGGTCCATACATAGTGACCAAAGTTACACCTCATGGGGCGATAGAAATAGAACATCCGCTAGAGAACCGTACCTTTATGGTTAACGGTCACAGATTAAAGACATACCATGGAGGTGAAAATACCAATCGCTCGGAAGATCCACATCCCGGGGAGGTCATGTATCTCCTCGAGACTCCTTAGAAGCGTGAGGTAACCCGTCGAGCTTAACGACGTTAAACATAAGCCAATTACTTGTATATTAGCTGAGTTTTTACATTTTTGCAATTTAGATTAGTTTAATTTTCGTAATTTTATTGTTTTTATTAAGAAATGAGGAAGGGTAGTTGTTTTTGATGATTTCAGGGGTAAAAAGGACTTGAGTTTGGGGTCGATTTGGCGAAAACAGAAGAAAAATTGGTTGGATGTCCAGGAGAAACCGGGAACCCGGTTTCGCACAAACCGGGAACCCGGTTTTAGAGCTGGTACCAACCATTTTAACGCAACACTTGGCGTTTTGGGGTAATGCCACAGCGTCGGAACCGGGAACCCGCATTTGGCAAAACCGGGTACCCGGTTTTGGTGCTGTGATTTCTGAAAATTCCTGACCCAGCGTTTTGGTGGATTGCGTTTTCGTGCGTTTTAGTTCGCGCCATCGACACAAATCCGGGTACCCGCATTTGGCAGAACCGGGTACCCGGTTTCGGAGCTGTAAACATCCAAAAGTTCTGGTCCAGCGTCTTGAGGTGCTGCGTTTTGGCGCGTTTTGATTCGCGCCAGCGAGAAAATCCGGGAACCCGCATTCCATAAAACCGGGTACCCGGTTTCGGCGAGTAAAAATCCATGACCCCGCGTCTTGGGGTCCAGCGTTTTGGTGCGTTTTGAAAAAAAAAAAAAAAAAAAAAAAAAAAAAAAATCCACAATTATTTTTCCGCGCCGTCACAGCGACGCGGAACCGGGAACTCGGTTTGCCAAAACCGGGAACCCGGTTTGAAAGCTGTGAGAGGCGGTTTTGAGGTGTTTTAACCTAGTTTCTTGGCCTCTTTTGCAAGTATTTACCTAAAACGCACCAATAGCCTCCCCACCAATAGTATTTACCTCTTTTGCAAGTATTTACCTCCTCTCCAAAATAACATCAAATCCTTAGTTTTCCCAAGATTCTTCTTCACCCAATTCCTTAAATTAAACCCAATTCTTTCTTCTCCCATACAAATTAACCAAGACCCATCTCATATTTCACCTAGTTCTTAAATTCTTAAACCTCAAAACATCAAAATTCTAAACTTTTCCCTAAGTTTTTCATTATTTGAAGTTTTGAGTTTGGGGTGAAAAGAGATGACTAACAGAACCGGTGATTTCCGAAGAACTGCTCCTAGAAGAAAGACCACCATTGGTGGTTCTCAAGAACAAGCTATTGAGATTCCTAATTCGCGTCCTAAACGAAAAATTGACGAAGTTAAGCTTGATTCTAACAGAAAAGAAATCACAGGTCTAAAGAGAAGATTGATTGATGAGATTGAAAGTGAGAAGGAACCAGAAGAGGAAATTACGAAGAACATTGAGGAAGAAACTGAACAAGAGATTCCGGAAGCACCCGTTACGAAACCTCCGCGTATGAAGATGTGGGCCCACAAGCCTAAGAGGGTTTACACTTGTTGGAATACTCAGGTTCGTGAAAGAATTGAATTTTTGAAATTTGGTGAGGAGACGAATTTTCCTAAGGGTATTACGAGTAGTGATTACAAGGAATATGCTGTGACATGTGCTAAGTTTGGTTGGAAAGAGTTACAAGAAAGGAAGCTTGAGTTTATTCCTACTTTTGTGCGAGAATTTTACGAAGGTTTAGCTACCTCACATGATGCCATTGATATCCGCAAAAAGGTAGTTCCTTTCTCTATTGAACGTATTCGGAAATCATTGAAACTACCCAACTTTTCTGGAACATGTCCCTTCCAAGAAATTCTTAATGACCCTTCTTTTGATTTTGAATCCCTTTGGGGGACCGTGCTTGTTAATGGGAGTAGCCCAATTCCTGAAGGTGAAAGATATCCTGGACAGTTTTACAGTAGTAGTTTGACACCTCGTGCAAAGGTTTGGTCTCGTTTCATAATACCCACTTTCTTTGGTATTAAACACACTTCTGAGTTGAAGAAAGAGCACATATTTGTTATTAAGTGTATTTTGGAGGAGAAACCATTTGACGTTGCTAAGATCATTTATGATACGATCATGGAGTTCGCGAAATCACCAATGAAACAACAAAATCTGAAGTTTCCTTGTACTATTACTCAGTTATGTCTAGACGCAAAGATTCCGCGTAAGAACGCAGATATTGACATTGTTTCAGTTGGTGTGAGTATAGCTTTGAGCACAATCAAGAACATCCATGAAGAGGCAACACGAGCTACAAGAAGTCCAAGAACTCCTCAATCAAAGAAAGCGAAAACTGTACCTGAGTTGGAAGCGAAGATTCAGGTGTTGGAAGAGAATCAGGAGAGGATGATTGCTACCTTGGGAAACGTTACAAAAGAATTGGACCTGCTTCGAAATTTAATCCTAGGCGTAAATACACTTCAAAACGCGATTTATGATGCTGTTACGCGAGATAAAGGTCCAGAACGCAACACCGATAACCAGCCTCGCGCTGGTTAAGATACGTTTTCTAAACTTTCCTCTTAGTGTATATTAGTTTAAATGCTTTATTGAGTCTTTTCGAGTCGTGGGGACACGACTCATTTTTGAGTTTGGGGTGGGGTTCGTTGCCTCATCCCAATTTTTATGTGTTATTTGCTTTATTTGCTTTCAATAAAAGAATTTTCGGAGTTGCGTTTGACTGTAGAAATTTTTAAATATCCCTTTAAGCATACTTTTGATGAATCTATGATAGTAAATAGTGGACTTTAGGGATTGATATAAAACGCACTTACAATTGCATGCGAACATAGGTAATTGATAGGAAAAATTAATTAACAATGCAAATGAAGTAAGCTTGTACTCAAGGAATATGTTTGGTGTGTAGAACGTGAAATCCTAATTAGTAGAGAACCCACCTAGATATGAACTAAAGACAAGCTATGTACTTAGGAAAATGATAGGGGCAGTTCTTTGTTAACCATTTGTGCCTTTTTAGCCTTCTATCCCTTGTATTAATTATTATCCGTCTTAACCCACTTTGAGCCTTTAGCCTTTTCTTTGTAGCCACGATATAAGCCATTATCCCTTAGATTATTAGGCATGACCATATGACCCGCACTTGAATCACAATCCTGAGACATGTCTCGAGCTTGAGTTTGGGGTGGTGGGACCACATATGGGGAATTAAATGGGTAGGGATCGATGTGCTTTGTATTGTAGCACAATTGCAGATGATATATACTTGTAACCCTTTGCCGGGAATGAAGAAAAATGAAAAAGAAAGAAAAAAAAAATGAAAAATTTTGAAAAATCATACAGTAGGAACCGGGAACCCGGATTCGTCAAAACCGGGAACCCGGTTTGCTTCTGTACAAAAAAAAAGAAAGAAAAAGAGAAAAAGAAAAGAAAAAGAAAAATATGAATGAATAAAACATCCGGCAAAGTGGAATTTTCTGAAAATCATCTTATTTATAGTGGGTAGACATGGGACGCTAAATTAGTGCGTATATGGGTGAGTGAGAACATCTTTTTGAGCGTTAACTCAAGCTCGAGGACATTGTTGATGGTAAGTGAGGAGAGAGCCAAAAGCTCACTTCAAATTTACCAAATATACATCCACACCTGTCCTTAAGCCAATATTATAACCGTAAAGACCTCGTGATTCCAAAATGAATAGTGAATTTATTATTCTGTTGATAGGGAATACACTAGGTGGAGCGTTCAAAGCGAGTTAGGATTAATGACCACCCTATAGCCATCATACAGAGATGAGTACAAGTGTAACCTTCAAGCATTGCGACTTTAATTTTATGATTGAGATTATTTATGTCTGATGTTGCATGATTAGTGTATGTGTATATTAGTTTCTAGAGTTTGTTATATGAGATTTATTTTGAGAATTGCTTTAGGGTTTATTTGCTAGCTTCTATGTGTTTATACGTGTACTTCTACCCCTTTGTTTTGTTTTACTTTGTCGGGACGACAAAGGTTTGAGTTGGGGGTCTTGATGTCTCCCTAATTGTTCTTATCTTAGACCCTTGGGAGACATCATTTTTGGTGTTTATTTAATTAAATAGATAGACTTTTGGACTAAATATTCAATAATCCGGAATTACCTTTTTATTTCTAGCATTTTTTATTTATTAAACTTTTGCGCGTAATATTGGTATTTTTAGTGTAAAGTTTACAGGTTTTAAATGTTAGCTAGGAGAGGAATCCGAGGAGAAGGTCAAAGATCGTGAATTAGAGTCAAGACTTGAAGACAAATCCCGAAGATATTATTTTTAGAGCTGAAAATCAACTTTCCAGGCCATAGATTGCTGATTTCGAGGTGCTTAAGCGATGATTTAGCCGCTGACCTTTGAAGAGAAATCATTCCTTATCGAGTTACGGAACTTTAGCAACTGGAATGAGGTCAATCGGAGTTGTAACGCATCGGGAAAAGCTGTTTTAGTGAAGGCCTATCATCAGTTACGGGATTTTGGGCTTAGAAAGTGGGCTTGGACATTTAATTAGGCTTTTATTTTCTGGTCCAAGCCCTAGTCCGAATTTTTACTTATAAAAGGAGGTCTGGACTTCTATTTTTCACACAATTCACATTCCACAAGATTAAACACCAGAGAGAAGCAACAGAAGGAAGAAAGAAGAAGCTACAAGAGCTGGAGTGGGTCTATAGCTCCGTTCGTAGTCATTCCAATTCCGGAAATTAGGTTCTTTTCGTATTTTAATTTTGTAAACAATATGAATTCCAATTCTTTTAATTTAGTTTTTAATTTTAATATGAGCTAAATTTCCATTAGTGCTTGAGAACAAAACAATGGGTGAATCTTGATTTTATTATTATAACGAATGTTGAATTTGGGTTTTTATTGAATTAAATTAAATTAGGGCTTTTACTCTTTTCGACAATTTGTGAATGTTTACTGATTTTAGAGTCGCGAACTAAAATTAGGTATTAGTATCTAAGCTATTCCATATATGTGGCGTATGGATCATCCTGACGGGGGGTTTAGGTACAGAAATAATTGTTCAATCTAGGATAAAAACTATTGATTCTGACGAACTTAGTTAATCCTAGGGCCAATGTGGTAATAAATCTTAATCATCCAACGGTGGATCATATTTACCCTGACGGGACTAGTGACACTTTAGGATCGCCTTATAGTCCACCCTGACGGGGGTATAAGGATATTAGAATCCCGACCATTGTAATTGACTGATTTAACCCTTAAACAACATAAGTTAGTAAGTAAGATTAGGAGGATCCTTGCGTTCTCAAGTACTACATCTCATATTGCGTTTTCACTTATTTTACTTGCGTCTTAGCTTCTACTTGCATTTTAATATTTGTCTTTCATTCATTAGCTTTAATAAACAAAACCAAACAAACAATTTATTATCTTTCATTTCCATAAGTGCATCAATCACTACTTGCTAAACATTGTGATCAACCATCCGTCCTTGGAACGAACCTGATTTATCAGGATTACTACTTGAGACAACCGTACACTTGCGGTTGTGGTTCGATTAGCATTTACATTTAATTTTTAGAACACACAAAGGACCACCAGATAGGATAGAAAAATTATTGGGGCATACATTTTATGCATAATCTAATTTATTTGAAAGTTTATGATATAAGTTTTCTCATGAAAATAAGTGGAATGCGAATGAAACAAATAAAAACACAAAAAAGGTTATAAAGGACTTGTTTGGAGATACCATTGATGGGCTTTCACAAGATAAGGAGGTGGTCGAGATGCATGAGGACGTGGATCGCAATGAATACAACTTTATCCAAGATACATCGTAAATTATCTGGCTCTATGATACTTCATATACCAATGAATGGTAGGAGGTAATAATAGAGTCACTGGCTGTAAATAGGATGGTGAGATTACTCATAAAATTTTGAAGAGTGTTAGAGTCAAATCATGCGCCGAAGGCGAAGTATGGGCCCTCCTCTTAGTTTTGAGATTTGCGGTCAGAATTTGCCTCATGAGTAGTTTTTTATACTCGTACAACCATACAATTATTCAAGAAATTCATAATTTGTATTGAATTAATTGAAAAATCTAGCTAATTATTGACAAAAATTGAAAATGAATGAGTAAATTCTCGAAATCAAAAGTAATCTACATCAAAAGAA
Organism: Nemophila menziesii; assembly: GCA_029959085.1. Taxonomy (NCBI): domain Eukaryota; kingdom Viridiplantae; phylum Streptophyta; class Magnoliopsida; order Boraginales; family Hydrophyllaceae; genus Nemophila; species Nemophila menziesii. Next base: position 5,805,489 of record JARWIR010000017.1, on the reverse strand, counting down.
ATTGATAATGGTCTCGCTGACGCATTGGATAAATGTGTGGAGGAAAATGTCGATCTTTCACATTGGAAATTCACGTCAATTCTCAAAGAAAAATTTTTTGGTAGCATGTGTAGACTTAGTAGAATAGGTTGAGTTTGTTTTTCTTCTTTTAAAATACTGGTGAATGTGTTTTTTGTTTTGTTTTTTTCTTGTTTGTATAAATGGAAAAAAAAGGTTCATATTGTGTATAACTAAGTTGCATGTTAAAAAGGAATACAATGGAGTTGCGGACACACTTGCTAAGTGTATTAGGAATAAGTTGGATGTTTCATCGTGTCCATATAATTCGCTAGTTAATTTCTATAGTAGTATTAGTAAGATATATTCGGGCGGTAATAGGTAACAATTATGTATCTTGTATTTGACAAAAAAAAAGAGTTGCAAATTATATACAAGTGACATGTGCATATTATCAATGAGTGTATGTTATATATGTATTGGTTGTATATCACATGAATAGGTTTTGTGGTATATACAAATACCAACACCCTCACCACCACAACTACCACCACCCCCACCACCACCCCCACTACCACCCCAATCCCACTACCCTTACCACCACTACCCCTACTCCCATCACCACCACCCTATCCCTATTCGCACCACCACCACCACCACCACCACCACATTCGCTCATAACCACCACCATCACCATTATTCCCTGTCGACCACCACTACCTTCTCTCATAACCACCACCGACTAAATCAGTTACCACCAATCACCACCAACTAATTCGATCACACACACACACATCCATAAATTTTTTAAAAAAAAGTTCATAACTAATTATAAAAAAATCTTAAAGTATTTGCATTTTTGGACAAGAAAAATTAATATTTACGTATATAATTCTTTTTTATTTTTTATTTTCGATATTCCGTTATATGTATTTCTATAACACACAAACAAATTTGTCGATTCCACCACATGCGCCCATCCGCGAATTTTATAAAAATTCATAATTAATTCCAAAAAAATCAGAAAATTAAAAAAAATCCTATTTTTGACGGGGTAAGTTCATATCTACATTAGCGAATTTTTTTGATTTTTTTGATTTTTAAATTTTGATAGTCAGTTTTATGTGTTCGTACAATACACTAAAATATATTTATGTATTCCTGTAACAAACAAAATCATAGAATCAATCTAAAATATTTTTTTTTTAACAAAATCATTTTTCTCTTTATTAATTGCATATATGCTATTTTTACGTGTTTTTTACTATCTTGATGTATTATCTTTTTGTCCAACCCCTTTTTGTTATTTTGTGTGTTGATCTAATACAGAAAACAATCATTTGTGTATTACATCAACACACAAAATCACGTAATAATCCCTTTTAGTCATGATTTTTCCAGGTTGTGATTTTGTGTATCACACAAACACATAAACCGATTGTTTTGTGTAATGATGTAATACATAGAAAAAAAATATGCCTATTACTTTAGCGATGGAGACCCTAAACACTAAAATCCATAAAATTTCAGCACTAAAAACCTTAAAACCCCAACTCAAAAACCATAAAACCTAAAATCAATAAACTCTAAACCTAGAAACTTTTAACCCTAGCCCTAAACCTAAAAACACTAACCCTAAATCTAAACCCTAGCTTTAACCCTAAAAACATTAACCCTAACCCCAAACCCTAAATCTGAAACCCTAATTTAAAAACCTTAAACCTAAACCCTAAAAACCCTATATCCTAAACCCCAAACCATAAATAAATATAAAAAGCCTAAACCTGAAAACCCTAGAGCCTAAATCCTAAAAATACTAATATGACGGGGTCTATGATTTTATGTGATCCTAGAGTACAAAAAACTGAGTTTTGTGTGTTCCTGAAACAAAAGAAATTGCAAAGAATGATAAAAGGACTAGTATGATGGGGTTGGCATTATGTGTGTTCAAATGCTACACAAAACTAACTTTTATGTATTACTAAAACCCTAAAGATGCTAACCCTAAACACTAAAAATTCTAAACACTAAAAACCATAGACCCTAACCGTATAGATGGTAATAAAGTAACTAGGATAAACTAAACTTATTTTTATGAAATTATAAAACTAGAAAACCATAAACCCTAGTCCATAAACCTTAAACCCATAAACTCTAACATTAATAAATTCAAACCCTAAAAAAACATAATCCTAAACCCTAAACTTGAAAACACTAATCCTAATAAACCTAAACACTAAAACCATGAATTCTAAAAAACACTAAAACCTAAATACTAAAAGGATAAAATGACTAATATGATAATGTCTGTTATTTTGTGCGTTCCAGGAACACAAAAAACTAGTACACACAATATTGGGTTTCGTGTGTTTCAAGAATACAAAAAATTAATTATTGTGTACTCTTGTAACCTATGTTGTAGATCTCCCCGCCTAGGCGCGCCTAGGAGCCGCCTAGGCGTCAACTCCCCCCTCAGCCGCTTACGCCTAGTTAAAATTCTAGGCGTTTTTTCCTAGCGTCTTAGTCGCCGTGGAATAGGCGCCTAGCCCATCTAGACACCGATTAAAAGCAAAAAATGACCGCATAGGCGCCGGTTAATCGAAAAACATGCCCGCATAGACCTTTTTGTTATTTTTCTTATTCTCGAGAATTCTTTAGTTGATATTATAACTCATTTTTTAGTATTTTTATATTTACTATAGTGTTGTTAGATAATTTTTATTACTACATATGTTACTAAATATACAAAATTACACATCAGGATTCAAACCCGTATGATTCCGCCTATGCCACGTGTACTCCCGCCTAGGCGCTAGGCCCCTGTCGGCCGCCTAGCGCCCAAAACCGAATTCTACAACATAGCTTGTAACATACAAAATCAGAGAGAATGGGATAAAGGACTAGTATGATGTGGTCTGTCATTTTATGTTTTATAGTACTACACAAAACTAATTTTTGTGTATACTTGGAACCCAAAAATTCACAGATTACAGAAAAAGACTAATATGATGTGTCATTAGTGTGTTACACGATAGCAAAAAAAATACATATAATCCAATATCTACACATTTTTTTTTTGTATTACATCATTACACAAACAATCGGTTTACGTGTTCATGTGATACACAAAATCACAAATAGGAAGGGGCTTGAGTGGAAGAGAAAAAGTAAACTTGTGTGTTGCTGTAATACATCAAGATAGTTAAAATTTAGTAAAAATAGGGTATATGCGATTAAGAAAGAGAAACAAAATGATTTTGTTACATAAGAGAATGATTTAACTGATTTTATGATTTTGTGTATTGTAGGAATACATAACTATAATTTTGTGTATTGTAGGAACACAAAAAAGTGAATATCATAGTTTAAAAAAAATAAATATCAAAATTATCGCTGATGTAGATACGAACTTGCCACGTCCAAAAATACAAATTTTAATTTTTTTTTGATTTTTCTGGAATTAATTATAATTTTGTTAAATAAAATATTCACGGACGCGTGTGTGTCGTGGATTTAGCAATCTATTTTTGTGTGTTATAACAACACATAAAACGGAATATCGAAGTTAAAAAAATCAAAAAAAATTTAGAAAAATAAAAAAACTTCATAGACGTAAATATTAATGAATCTCGTCCGAAATGCAAATTTTTGTTTTTATTTTATTTTTTAGAATCAGTTATGATTTTTTTTAAAATATTTCATCGACGCACGCGTGTGATGGATTAGTTTGTTTTGATTCGTAGTAACGACGGTGGCACAACTAGTTAGTGGTGGTTATGGACAAAGGTGATGGTGTTGCACTACAACAGGTCGGCGATTTACCGACGACAGGTGTCGTCGGTAAACAACCCCTTTTCGTCGGTAAATCTGTTTACCGACGACCACTCGTCGGTAAACAGTCGTCCCTAGAAGTTGGTCGGTAAAATCGCTCTTGCCGACGGCGCTTTTGGTCCCTCGTCGATAACCCAACCTCTTTTACCGACGACAAACATTTCGTCGGCAAATATTGTCTTACCGACAACGACTTGTTTGGTCGCCGGTAATACGCACCACTTTACCGACTACCTATGTCGGCGGTAAATAAATGAATTACCGACGACCCCGTTGTCGGTATCGTAGTAATTAAACCCTTTTTTTTATTTTAAATACCATACCGACGACATTCTTCATATGAATGTCGTTGGTAAACTTTATTTTTTATTATCTTTTTACATGTTTACCGACGACATTCTTCACATGAATGTCGTCGGTATTGTGTTTATTTTATTTTATTTTTGTTTTTTTTAATTTAATTTTTATTCTAATTTAATTTTTATTTAATTTGGTTTTTTCGATTTTTTATAATTTAATATACTAGAAATCATGAATTATATTCATAAAATATAAATAAACCCGGTTAGTCAAACCCCGGGCAATAAAGTCAAACCCCGGGAATAAAGTCAAACTCACGGAGTTAAAAGTCAAAATATTACGTAAAAACTTAATAAACGTCAAAAATATAAACTTAAATAAAATAAAAGTCATAAACATAATAAAATTAAAGTCAATCACGGGCCCGATAGATCTTCTCCTCGATCATTATCTTCACTAGCTTCACTATCTTCATCTTCATCTTCATCGGAGACCGGAGGGAGACCATTTTTTTCACGAGATTCGTTGAGGCCTTTGAGCATCTTCGTGAAAAAAATCATCGGACCTAGAGGAGCTCGGTGGAGGATCGTCATCCGGCATAGGAGGTAATCCTTGGATTGCGCGGAGCTCGTTCATCCCGTCGAATATCCGCTGGATCTTTTTCGCGTTCTTCTTTGCGGTCTCGTCCGAAACAGGCGGCTTCGGGTCCTTCTTTTTATTGAAGACACCTCCGATTGACGGGATCCAGTGTCTACTCTTAGCCGGTTTCATCACCTCCTGAACCGTCTCCTTCAACGCTCCTATCTGCTACTCCACTGGAACATCCTCAGCTGATTGGGACCCCGTCTCGATAACCCGATCCCTAAGCTTCTCCCGATAAACTCCCTGTAATAAAATTTCAAATAAATAATTAATAAAACTAACAAAGAAATAAATTTAAAGTTAAATAATTAATTTTAAACAATAAAAAGTAAAATAAAACACTTACACTAGCCTACTCCCATCTATCATCAACCCATTTGCCCTTCGCCCCGTCATAGCCCAAGTACTCGAAGTATCCGCCCATCGGTGGAAGTGGGACCTCCTCTTGGGTCTGCTCGTCGATAAAGCTCAGGGGCTCCTTCGTATTAACCTTCAGCTTACCCTATAAAATATACATAAAAAATTAAATTAAATAACTAAGAAATTTTATTTTTACTATAATAAATTATACCTCGATAATCTCGTGGCGGGTCTGGGTTTGGTTCCGAGAACCTGACTTGTTCGGCTTCTTCTGGCTCTGCCGATTCTTCTTATTAATCTCCGCTTGAGCCTGTTACAATTCAAGGTAAAAAGATAATTAAACACTAATTTAATAATAAAATAATGAAATTATAATTTTACCTTCTTCTGAGGGTCATTCATCATCTCAACAGTCAGCTTCCAATCATCGGGAAGCACATCCGGGGGACACTCGTCCGTGTCCAAGTAATCGGCCTTCAGGTCGAGCTTCCACCGCCTGTAGGCAGCGGATTGAGACTGCTGTAGCTTCCCGCTGATAAAGTTCCAATCTTCGCGGGCCCTCCACTCCCCGAGGTTGAAGAACTCCTCCAGTTTTCCGAGAATCGTGACTTTTAGTCCCCTCGGCACATCACTCCACGATCTGTAGTAGGGAGGGACTGTTTCTCGAACCGCGAGACCCACCACTTGGGCCACGTGTTTCCCATATTCTCCGTATGGGTTCCACGTGTCGTCTAATATGCAGAAGTCTACCGGAAGGGGCCCACCTAGCTTCTCTTTAGCATCGTTGGCGGTTTTGAGAGTCGAGACATTTCGGGGTCTCCTCTTTCGCCTAACTGTTTAATAAAAGTATATTAATTAAATTACTAATTTATATTAATTGAATTTTATAAATTAATTTATATTACCCGGCGGCTGGTAACAGTCATTAAAGTTTGGGGGTGGATTCCGGTTCGGATCTTCACCGCTTCTGTCACCCCTATGGTAATTGGACATCACATCGGCCATCTATAATTAAATAAAATTAATAAATTAGTTTTTTAAGACTATATACTATAAATTGCATTTTAGACCCTTTTTTATTAAAAATTACAAAAATACCCATATAAATTTAAAAAAAATATTTTTTTCAAAGTTTTTAAATTGTATATTATAAATTGCGTTTTAGTCCTCGTATTTTCAAAAATTACTAAAATACCCTAAAGTCCATAATATTTTTTTAAAAAAGTTTTTTAATTTGTAATTTAGTCCTTATATTATATATATTTACAAAAAATACCCTAAATTCATAAAAAAATGTAAAGTTTTTTAAATTGCATTTTATTCCCTAAATTGCATTTTAGTCCCTAAATTGCATTTTTAGTCCCTAGAGTTTTCATATTTGCATAAAATACCCTAAATTTCACCAATATCAAAATATTTAACATACAAAAATTAACAAATAATCCTTAAATTTCTAAACATAAAAAATCATTACATTTCTATACATCAAAAATCCAATAATACAAAAACCTATACAAACCCTAATTTTTCTAAAAATTAACAAAAAATCATGTTACATGGTATATTTAACAACAAAATACATATTCAGAATACAAAATCAATCACAAAAACTCGGAATTAACAAGAAATCCAATACAACATTAAAAAAAATCAATTCGAAAATTAAAAAAAAAGGTTTTGATTCGGATTTGTTGTACCTGTTACGTGGAGATTGTGTTGAACATATCCAGCAATCCATGCCAAGCAAGAATAGAGGAAAAACAAAAACAAAAAAAAAGTTAGGATTTGATTTAGAAAAATGGAAAAAAATTTGAAGAAACAATTAAGTTTTGGCATGGTATCACTTACAATTAAGTCAACAGTTAGAGTCAAACTTGAGTGTTCGGGGTGTTTAGTCAACAGTTAGAGTCAAATGTTAGTGTTTGAGGTGTTTAGTCAACAGTTAGAGTCAAATGTTAGTGTTTGAGGTGTTTAATCAACAGTTAGGGTCAAACTTGAGTGTTCGGGGTGTTTAGTCATATAAATTAAAGTTCAACTCCAAGGATCAGCAAAATGTTCTAAGACTAATAAACAAATACAAAATACCCTAATCGGGATGCTAAAATGTATGGTTCGTCTTCCCACTCAAAGTTTGACGTGTTAATAAAGGTTACCCCATGTTCTGTCCTCGAGTCAGCCATTTTGTACCACTTACAAACGAATAAGACAACTGAACACCCTTTAGTGTAATTAACCTCCAATATTTCACTAATTCTCCATAACATGGTCTATCTTCATACGTGGTACAAACTCCGTAATCATGCGTCACTCTTTTTTCTCCTTTACCCTTAGTTACCCACTTGACACCATTCACAACACATGAATCGTATCTATCCACCGCACCAAAAGACATGCTTGCCAAGGATACCATCTCTGTGGTAGCTAATACATCACCTGACTCTTTCATTCCATGAACCTGTCATACAAAAATAATACTTAGAACTTTGGAAATAATTAGATTATGTTTAAACCAACGTCTAAAGTACATACCTTTTCCAAAAACCAACTCTTAAACCTTTGACGATGCATAATCTCTATTTCGTCACTCGTTCCCGTAAGTGTGGATTTGTGTTCACTAAAATCGTAAATGAATATAAATAAGTTAATATAAATATATAAATATATTTAAATATATTATATATAAATACATATATATATATATATATATATATATATAAATATATATATTTATATATATATAAATATATATATTTATATATATATATATATCTATATGTATATATATATATATATTTATATGTATATATTTATATATAAATATAAATAAGTAAACGTTACTTACGTCCTATATGGTTCGAGTTCATCGCAGTTATTCAAAATATACCAACTGACATGCTCGATCTGAAGAGCTGGTAAAGCACCTGACTCTTTCTTGCCAATTGGAGTACACTGAGAATTGAAAACGGGTAACTCTTTTGGTTCTGGCAGTTGTTCGTTGTATCTACCCAAATCGTTGAACTTTGTTTTTTCTTCACTAAGATACCGTGATATGAAAGTCAATGTCTCTTCCGCCACGTAACCCTCGGCTATGGATCCCTCAGGCCTAGCCGGGTTTCGAATATACTCTTTCAACTTCTTCAAATACCTTTCAAATGGGTACATCCACCGCATTTGAACCGACCCCCCTAACAACACTTCATCGTATAAGTGAATCACTAAGTGGATCATGATATCAAAAAACGCGGGAGGTAAGATCATTTCTAACTTGCACATCACTTCAACCACTTTCGCCTTACCATCCACCAACTCTTTCCTACTCAGGTTCTTGTTACAAACGACTCTAAACACGTTAACTAACCCAATAATGGCGTCGCTAATCGATTTATCATCTAGAAGCCCGGGGAGACAACAAACAAAAAGGTACTGCATCATAACATGACAATCATGCGATTTCATTCCAATGATCTTCCCCGTATCGGCTTGAACGTTATTCCTCATACTAGACGGGAATCCATCGGGAAACCTCTATGCATGTAACCACTCAAGAAATAAATTCCTCTTCTCCGCTGACAACGTATACTTTCCCCGTTTTAGAATCGTTTTAGTTCCTACTTTAGTCAACAACAATTCTTTCCTGAAATTCAGTTTCTCAAGATCCTGCCGCGCCTTAACGTTATCTTTGTTTAGTTTCCCATCGACTGCTATAACTGTATCGAGAAGAGCATCACACACGTTTTTCTCGCAGTGCATGACATCAATGTTATGTTTCAACAAATTTTCGGACCAATAAGGTAAACGATAGAAAATACTCTTTTCTTCTAGTTGGTCTCGCGAGGACCTATAGTCTTCGTCACCTTGCCTACAAAATCCTTGTGTTTGCCGGGAAACACAATGGGAAGGCCATCTAACTGTGTCTGAATACTAGCTGGACTATATTTCTTCGGTCGCTTAGTAGAATTGGTTGCTGGGTACAAAACACATTCTTTTCTAAACCGATGTCCGGTGGGTAACCAACGTCTATGGTCAAAGTAAACCACACCTTTTTTCACACCCAATGACGGAGTAGAATCCATGCATTCTGGGCAAGCCATGTAACCTTGACCCGACCATCCTGAAGGGTATGACCGAGCGGGGAAATCATTTGTCGTGGACAACAGACAAAACTTCATAGTAAACTCTTGCTTTGTATGGGCATCATACGTAAGGATCCCATTACCCCACAACTCGTCCAACTCATCTATCGTAGGGCGGAGGTAAACATCCATGTCCTTACCGGGTGACGAGGACCCGGAATCAACAAACAAAGCTGAAATGTGGTTTCCTTCATGCATACCCACGGTGGCAAGTTATAGACGGTTAATATGACAGGCCACATGTTGTACAAGTTGTTTTGCATAGATAAAGGACAAAACCCGTCGATACCGAGACCCAAAAATACATTACGAGGTCCGCTAGCAAACTCAGGGTGTAGCGCTGTAAATCTCTTCCAACTATCACCATCAACCAGATGACGCAACACATCCGGATCGGCACTCTTACCGGTATGGTGCCAAATCATGTCCTCAACGGTGTGCTTTGAAGCGTATAGTCGCTGTAACCTGGGAGCAATCGAAAAGTAACGGAGCTTCTTATGCGGTACTTTGATACCCTTCTTTGGGTCCCATCTAGACTCGCTACAAACTAGACACTTATCGAGGTCTTTATACTCTTTATAAAATATTGCACAATCGTTCAAACAAACATCGATCGTAATATACCCCATACCCAAGCTTTTCAACTTCTTGTTGCATGCATCATAAGAATCGGGCAAAGTGTGAGGTTTGGGCAAAATACGACCAACCAACTCTAATAGCTCGGTGAATGACGTGTTAGTCCACTTGTTATTTACTTTTACGTGCATAAGCTTGGCAATGAAGTTCAATGAACTCATCGCTTTACAACCCGGATATAATTCTGTCTCCAATTCGTTAAACAATTTTTCGAAACTACTTGGAATTTCCGCGTCTCTCATCTCGGTGTCACCCTGATGTCCGCCAACATCGTAACTGTGTCTCACATCGTCATAAACCTCAGCAATTTCATTAACTATATTTGGAATAGGGTTTTCTTCGGGAACGACCGGCTGCTCACCATGTTTTATCCAAACCCGATACGACTTCATAATCCCTTCCTTATATAAAGGTGGTTCGTAACCGTCCGAGAGGGTAATCGACGATTATTTTTACAATAGTTACACGGGCAATAAATAAGATCTTTATATTTCGAATGTTGTTTTGCATATGCGATAAAATCCAGAACCCCAACAAGATAGTTTGGATCGAATAAATCCGTAGCATCCATCCAAATCTTATCCAAAGCCATCTCTTTACAACAATTTTAGATAACTAGACAACTACATTCATATGAAAATAAAATAAATAATTATTACAACCCAATTGATAAAAGAGATAAATCCTCAAAGAGTCCTAGAACCCAACTTCCCACCCTCATTAGGTCTAGCCCTTGATTTTTCCCCTAGCAGGTCCAACAATTTTTTTAGTATCCCAACAATACCCTCTCACGAAATCAGATAAAGTCTAATCATCCCATGATTTACGCAATTAACTGATTCCATTAAGATAGCATATCTTAATGGAATTCAATCGGATTTCTTCTCTTCCAATCAACTATCTCTTCTGATCTGGAGCCATTAACGTTTGAAGTTTCACATTTGAAATAGGAGAAGAGCTCCAGTATTGCACAATCACAGCTCCCGTCAGAGCTCCATTAACGGCGACAAGAGATTTGGAATAGGAGAAGAGCTCCATTAACGGGTTTCGTCGCCTTCCCGGAGAGATTTGGATCCATTAACGGCTAAGCTTCGTAACAAAAACAGGTTACGAATTAATCCTTTTCATCCAAATCTGACTCCTTCACCCAAATCAGATTACATCTGTAACAAAAATCTCAGCCACTGATCTTTCTTTTCATCATCAACATAACAGATTTGTGTAGATTGTTATCTAATTAATCCCAAACCACTGACCCATTATCCCATATCTAACTAACGGGGCATCATTTCTTCGTCTTTTGATTGAACAGATAAAAAGAAGAGTGCGCAACGATAGGGATGAATGGCTGTCGGTGTGATGCAGATGCACACCATCGATTTTGACAGAGAACCCATCAAAACAAAGCTAATAACCTACTGGTATATGAGTCTGAAAACACGTAACCCACCACATCTACCTGTTATAAAAACGTACCCCATAAATATGCTCATGCACACCATCAAAAATCAAACTTGGTAGCATTCCATGTACCACCATCTTTAACTGACAACCCGTTCAAGAAACAAACATTACCCATCGAGTTAAGTGGACAGCCCACCATCGTCCATTTGAACAAAAGTTTCCAGTTTTTCTTCAGTTGCTGCATTTGAATTTTTATTAGTTACTGATTTTAATTTTTCTGGGTTATTGATTTGATTGATTGCATGATTTTAGCGATTTTCGTTTGTTTTAATTTTCAACTGATTGCATGATTTTAGCGTTTTTTTTGTAACAAATTTCCAATTAATGGGTAACTAGGGGCAAGTCTGTCATTTGCGTTGGGCTGGACCTAATGGGCAATCACTAATTACTTGTGGACTCTATAAGGAAATCACCCTTGATAAAATGAAAATAAATTACAACACAATGAATAAAAATAACATAAATTACAAACCAATGGCTTGAATATAATTACAAACCAATAAATAAATAAAATTACATCACAATAAATAAATAAATAAAATTACATCACAATAAATAAATAAATAAAATTACAACACAATAAATATATAAACAATTTCATATAATTAAATACACAAATACAAAAATATATGAAACATAATATATGAAATAAATGAATGTATGCATGATTTATACACAATATATAACAAGACAATCAAAAAATATACAAAATCATAACCTATAGCAACTAATACACAATTCAAAATTCATGCATAAAAAAAATTTAAAAGTTTGAAATTTTAAGAAAATACCTTGCATTGGTGGAAGAAATTGGAGATTGATGATGAAGTCCCAACCTTGATAATGTATTACTAAACCTAAACACATAATATTGCAAGAATTACACCAAATATGATCATAATAATAAAAAAAAAATTCAAGAATTTACCTAATATTTGTGGATGAAATTGTGTATTGAGGATTCCCCACCTTGATTATAAGCTTGCAAATGGTTAAAGATGAATTGGAGAAGGTATTGCAAACAATTTGAATGAGATTGATGGATGTTTTTGGGAGAAATTGGGAGAATAAATGGGGTTTTTGGGGTTTAAGGATATAAAAATACAGTCTGACCAGGCATATATGCACGTCAAATTTACCGACGACGCGTAAATCCGTCGGTAAACATAAAGTGTCGTCGGTAAATTTTAGAATTACCCACGACTTTCGAAGTTGTCGGTAAATTACCGACGACAATTCCAAACAAAAATTTTAAAAAAAAAATGGAATTAACGACGTCGTTTTGTCCTTTACACACGAGACTGGTCGTCGGTAAATTACCGGCGAAGGTTTCTCGTGGGTAATTCCTTGTCGTCGGTAAATAACAAAAGTTTACCGACGACTTTACGTGTCGTCGGTAAACAGTCGTGGGTAAATTCCCGATCTGTAGTAGTGTTGGTGGTGGATGCATGTGGTGGTGGTGGATGCATGTGGTTGTGGTGGTAGTGGATGCATGTATTTGTGTTGGTGGTGGTAGACGCATGAGGTGGTGGTGCATGTGGGTAGTGGCGGTGCTTGATGCATGAGGTTGTGGTGGTGGTGGATGTATGAGGTGGTGGTGGTTATGGTGATGGTGGATTCATGAGGTAGTGGTGGTTATGAGCGAAGGTGGTGGTGATCGGTAGAAAATGTATGAAGAGCTGGTGATAATCAGTGGTAAATGTATGAGATGGTGGATGTGGCCGATATTTAAAATAAATAAATAAAATAAATACATTATGTATTATGAATATTATATAACAGAAATAAAAAAAGAAATAAAAAAGAAGTATTAAAATGACATTAAAGTTAATAGTGAAAGGTAAATATATCGAAATATTTAATTAAAAATTAATTTTTTAATCAATAAGTAAGTAATGATTAATTTGTTTTTTTTTGAAAATAAAATTTTAGAAATTGTAATTATATGGGAATTATTCTTTTAATTAATTGTAATATATGGGATGGGATGGAAATTAAATAGTTTTTTTAGGATTATTGTTCAAGAAACACCATAAGTTAAAATTATTTTTCATTCATCCCAACCATTTTTTTCCCATAAAAGATCACATATATTGTGTTTTTTCTTTTTTTTTTTCTATAAAAAGAGTCGTTTGAGCTATGGGAAGTTTTCTATAACTCAGATTTCAAGTGTTGGAAAGTTTCCCATAACTTATTATTCTTTATAAAAGACAGTATCTTTTATAGATAAAGAAGTAAAGTAGCAGATGTCTATTGGGCATTAATTTTTTTTAAGAGATTAGAATAGTGTACCTGTATTTACTCATTTATCTCAAAAAGACTTTGTAAGAAAACACGGAACGGATAACCTGTATTACTGTATTTCCTTAACCTTTCACAAAAAAAAATAAAAAAATATCCATCCTGAATTTTGTTAATAATTATTGCAGAATATTCAAAACACTGTAAGTATAAAACAACTGATACTTGATTTTTAAAACACATTAGTTTTTAAATGTTTATATGACTCATCAACTAACACGCATCTCATCCATATTATTATTACAATAAATATCCTAGTTTTTTTTTTGACAAAAAAAAAAAAAATCCTAGTTTTGTTTTCAAAATATCATAGTAAGTTGCATTATTTTTTTTTGTTCGAAAGTTTTGCATTAATACTTTTTGGAACATTTTATGTTTTTATTGCTAAACAATTCGATTAATGTTACGTGGTTTGAATCGCTAAAGAAAACTTTGGTGTGAATCACTTCATATATCACTTCATATATCAATTGATTCATACAATACTTGGTGGAGGCAAAAGGACACATGCACATGAATCTTTGCTATTCATATTGGGCATATCCCATATCATGAGCTGGTGTCATCAGTCATGTAGTATTATTATGCTCAATAATCAAACTTTCAGTTGAGACATGTATTCGGATCAACATCAAATCTCCGATAGTTGTTTGGCAGATAAACATATTTATGATTGCATTTTAATACCTCAATATTGTTTGGCAGATAGACAATTGTCATTAAGGAATACTGAGGGTTAACAAATACAAAACTAACAAAAGTTGGCCAATTAGATCAGTCTATCAAGACGTGAGGATTCAGGCCAACATGTTAAGTTCAATAAATTATTGATCTGTTTTAGCGAAGTTACGTCAGATAGAATTAGGATCAATACGGCTAACATGTTCCAAATTAATTAAGGAAACACAAGACCTATGAAAATATTTAGGTGTCCCATTGAACCACAAAAAATCTAAAATTGAGACGTTAATTTCGATTATAGTTAAAGTTTTTTCAAAGGTTCAGAGTTAAAAGGCCAAACTTCCAACAGAAGAAGGGAAAAAAGTTCTCATTTAAGTTATATTTCATGCAATGTCTATCATTTCATTTCCAACAACGTTCTTTCAGAAAATAGGCTTTCTTAATTGTCAATTTTTTTTGGGGAATTTATTGAAAAGCGAAAAATTCATTAGGTTGCATGGAAGAAGATGGCTATCGCGAAAGTGTTAGACGTAATAGGATTCAGGAACTTTAAAATGATGGATATAATAGCAGCACATGCGTGGAGAATTATGCTACACCCAAATTCAATAGAGGCAAAGGTTCTTAAAGGTGTTTAGTACCCAAAAAGGAATTTTCTCGATGTAAAATTATGTCAGAGTACATCATGGTCTTGGTCAAGTACTCTCGGAGGGAGGGATTTGATTATGCAAGAGGGAATCATGTCGATAGGACTTGGCAGACAACAAACATTTGGGATCTTTGTCTTAACAAAAGTCATAAAAAATAATTGTTGTATGCTCATATTCATTTTGCTAAAATATATTCGAGTTTTATCAAGACACACAAAATTTACTTAACAAAGATCAGTATTTTTTGTAAATTTTTTGTATATTTTTAATCCATGTCATGCATAATAAGGGACGAGCCAGAGATGCATAATAAATAGGAAAATGTAAAACTGAAATCTAATGCAGATGGGATCATTAAATTATATCTAAAAATCCACTCTTTAAGGATTTTAGATAATAAATACAAGAGATGAGATTTAGGAGTGTAAACACTTTATCATATTCTTAGTGTATATTTTTTTAATGAGGAATATTAACCAAGGATTAAAGGAAGCAATCTAACAAGTTTTAAGCATGCAAAATACTACTTCTAAAGATAGAAGTAATATATCTAAATGTTGCCATATTACCCCTTTTGTGTGTATTTTATGTGAAAAATCCTTATGTGTTTAACACGTTAATTTCACTTAGTTAGATGTTTATATATCCTTTTGTACACATGTGTTTTGTCACTAGTTGACTCATCATTAGCATGATTATTCTTGTTTAGATATGCATTCACATGAGTTGATCATTCCCTAGGTTCTACCTTATTATATTTTTTTTATAAGTGATCAACTAAAACCTTTCTTGTATGCTCTATTAGATCATTTCACATGTTAAGATCTAGAGTCTCCATACATGTACTACTTGCATAAATGTGCATTCGCTCATCTTGATTATATGATCAAAATTTTATGTAGCAACTTGTTATGTAAATATTATAAACTTCATTATTATATGAATTCATACCTGAACACATCTCATACTAGGAGCTGAGCACACAAGCATGAGCACTTGGATTATTTGTGCACCTATTTGCTATCTTGTACACTCCTATGTCTATGTGATTATTGGTTAAGTTTAGGACACCTTTTTATATTATTTGTCACAAACTGAACCTGTATAAATGTGTCTCAAAATTGTTATATGAATTCATATTTAGAAACACATCACATAATTTAAGCACAAGCATCCTAAGTTTAATTCTTTATGTTTCATGGGATTTTAGATAGAATAACATTTTTAGAGCATAACTTTTAATGTATATTTATTTTGATAAAATGTTTAACTACAAACTTGTTAAGATGCACTATTAGAACATTTTATATGTTAAGCGTAAAATTATCCAAGCGTCTTTATGTAGTAAAACAGGTTTTTCACTATCATAAAGATTTTCACTTTTTGTCCATAACTTTTTATGAGCTGAGCTACAAAATTCTTGAAATGACATTTCTAACAAGTCTTGTGTGGAAATTATTTTCACTAGGTGAACCACTCTCAAAAAGGAAAAACATAAAAACAAGTTCCCACTTTAACTCAAAAAGCCAAGCCGCAATACAAAATGTAAAACATGTCCTGCTTTTACAAAACGTCATACTTATTTAAGGACCGTTATTACAATTCTAATAAATGTCATCCCTATTTAAAATGGGTTCCTAAAATCAAGAATAAGACGTAATCCCACTTTCAACCTTATGACGTCGTTTTTGTTCAAGCTTAGAATATTACCCTTGGATGAACCACGTGGATTATAGCCATTGGGGAACAAAATGGATACCCTTTCTAACAAAATGGGACACCTATTTAAAGAAAAACGATGCACACCTTAATAGAGTCATTGGACTTAACTTTTCTATATATATGAGGCTATTTGCATAATCTAACTCGCCTCTTGAAACCATACTTCTTCCCCATATGACCATTCACTTCAAGAAAAGTCCATAAGACATAATCCTAATTTTAATAGCATATTTATGCGCTTGTGGTTATTCATTGTACTATCCACTCATTAGGAGTTATTTACTATTCTTGTAATCAAACATTTATCACAAACAAGTTAGTATTTATTTCTCTGGAATACGATTGAAGATCCAAGTGACGAGAATAGTGATTTGAGCTAAGGTTTGAGTTCGAGAAGAAGACTTTCAATCGGAAGTAGTTCAATTTGTAGGTGTTTACATAAGGGAGATTTAGCTTGATGTGTTTGAGTTTGAGGTGTGACTTAATCTTCAAGTTATGACTTGACCACTAAAAGTGTCAATCTTAGGATGTGACTTATCCAGTGAATGTCTCAGGTTCTAGGTTGTGGTTAGCACGGGAAAAACATCATTATGAACTGTTTATATCTCACCCTTAAGAGATATCAAGAAGTTTAGTGGAGAATTTGAAAATCCTAAGGTGGCTACATTAGGTAGTGGATGTAGGGAAACCGTACCCCTATAAATGCTTGTGCAATCTCTTTACTTGCTTATCAAACCTATTTTCATTTATTTAACCCCGTTTTTGTTTGATAGAAAGCTTAAGATAAATATTATCACACTTGCATTTATTTTCCTTATTGCATTCCTTATTGCATTCCTTATACCCCTTTAGCTTATGGAAATATAAGAGATATGTTGGGTGCTTGGTCTTATACAAATTTGTTAGCTTGCTTTAAGCTTTTTATATTAGAACCAAAGAAACTAAATTTACATAATCATCTCTTTTCATGACCTGACCCCTAGTGTTCGATCCAAAGGGGGTCTTACTTACTCTACCAATGTTTTCTTGGTCTTTATTTAATTCACCGATGCTTTTTTGTGTTTTGATTTTCCTCTCGCCAAGATTTTGTCGGTTTTTAAAAGTGTTCGCCAAGACTTTGTTGGTCTTTTTCTTTTGAGTGTTGCTGCTTTTCGGCCTTTGTTATGTCAATTCTTGGAAGAAAGATTCTAACTAATGGTATCATCGGGCTGGCATTCACTAACGACATTGTTAACCCTTTACCGATAATATTGCCCTTTTTCCTGACGATACAGTCAAATTATCTTACCGAAGCTACATCAGACTTTATTTTTTCTCTACCAACAATATAGCTGGAATTTTTTGCCGAAACTACGTTGGAATTTTTATCTGAAACTACGCCAAAAATTTCTCTCCAAGATTACATTTGGAATTTTTAATCGAACCTATATCGGACTTACTTGTGTCTTTGAATTACGAGATTACTTTAGTCTTAAAATTTATCTGATTACCGAGAATAAGTCAGTTTTGCATTATATCAATATTTTCATGTCGGTATTCATTAGTTGACCCCCTAGTCGATTATCTTAGAGAGCTCAGAAATGTTTCTTACAACCTATCATTTTTTTAAGTCGGGAATTCAGTGTTCGACACCTTAGTCAATGATCTTAGGGAGCCGAGAAAAGTTATTTACATTTTTTCGACATTTTCAGGTCGGGAATCCATTGGTCGAATCCTTAGTTGATGATCTTTGGGAGCCGAGAAATGTTGTTTACATTCTATCGAATTTTTCAGGTTAGGGATATTTTTTGTCTACTTACTTAATAGTAATTTTGTTTTATACGAGCACTGACCTTTGTCGTCCCCGTTGATCAAATAAACAACAAAGAATAGGGAACCGACTACGTAGAGTATGAATTGTAGGTTAACAAGAAATTATAAGAAGGGTATTCGTTCACAGGGATGAAGTGCGATGAAAGGGTTTCAAAGTAATGTAAATGCGTAAATTATGTAATTCAAATAACAAAATAGAAATATAAGATATAAATATTTGGTTGGTTTAAATAAAGATTAATTATAATTAAAGAAAACATAAAAGTAAATGCAATTGAACTAAGGAGAAATGATTATCAACTGATAATAATGAAAGTTAAACAACTAAGATAAAATATAATTAATTCGATAGAGAATCTGCTTGAGTTGTTTTATTGTTCACATTAGTCAGGACTCTAATTCGATCAAGTTTTCACAAAGGCAAACCTAATTCTATACCTATATTCGTCTCTTGGCTTTCAGGTTAGTTTAAGTTCATATTACCTTTAGTGACTACCTAGCGTGCTAAAATCTTCTGATAAAAGGCACTAAGGGGTTGTATAATAGGTTTGTAATTATTTCTCCCCACCCGGATGTTAGGCAAATTACAACAGCTCTTGTTACTTTGGCCAGAGCACAGAAGTAATGAAATCACGTATACAATATATAGAATTATATTGAAAACCCATCTTAATAAGATATCCCAAATAAATTAACATCATAAAATAGCAAAACACAATGCATTACATAATATCCTCAAGCAATTGTAATTTAGCATATAATCGAATTAAAACTAATAAGATATAAACTAATTAAAACTAAGCTCAAATTAATAATTTAAACGTAAAATAAATGATAGTTACTGTTGGAGATAAGAGGAGATGGTGATTGGTTGAGGTAGAATGACCGAGTTCATGGACAAACCCTTCTTCTTTCTCTTCCTGCTGCCTGGCGCTTCTCCTCCTCTTCTTTCCTTTTAATAAAATTGATTTAAAAAATGAAGCGTACATGGAATATTATATGGAGCTGGAAAATGAGCTTATAAAGCTTCTTCGCTTTAGGGTTAAGAAAATAGGTTTAGAATGAGCCCAACCTCTTTTTAATTTAACCAGATTTCTGGTTCGAACCACAGCAGGTGCACACGTCAAAACTTCTTCGTCGTAACTCTGAATTTAGTACCGTCACTTGCCACACGACCCTAACTTCAAGATCTTTCCAAATTAAAAATGAACCAGTTCGAAATATCTCAGCAAAAAGTCATAATGAGAGAAACAATAAGGTGCAATAATTCTCCAAAAAAATCTTTAACTCTCTATAATGGCTTTAAGCTCAAATTCTGCCTTGGTTTGGGGTTTCTCTGTAATCTTCTCCTCTTCATATTAAAAATGTATCACGCATGTACCTAAATCTACACACTAAACACACGATTAAAGCACAAAAATCTCTATAAACAGTAATAAGTCCAAAACTAGGGGCAAAAGTGTAATATAATAAATATTAGGGAAAAATCTATCACTTAGGCCCAATAAACTCCCAAAATAATGTCCCGTGAATGGATTCATTTGTAAAAAAAAAGACATCAAGACCCCCAACTCAATGTTTTGTCTTCCCAACAAAATATAAAAGAAAAGAAAAGAAGTTTGCAAGGGTCTAAGTCAAATAAGCTCAAGAAAGGAGAAAGAGTATAACACATAATGAATGACACTAAAGCACAAATATTAACAAGTCTCATATAGCATAATTTGCAAACTAAATCAAATATACACTTATCAAATGAATAATCAACATATGTTAATTTCATGATCAGATTAGCGTCGCAATGCACGAAAATAGGTCATTTTTTAGTCTGCTATGGTGCTACAGGGTGTTCCTCGATTCTCACTAGTTTGTAAGTTCCATCTAAATACTCTCAATTAGTTTGAAAGCTCCTAATTTGCATAGTCAAGAATCCTAAGGTCTTTAAGGATGTAATGTAGGCTTAAGGTAGGTATGTGATGTCTCCCTTGTTGTTCTAATTATATGCCCTTAGGAGACATCAAATTAGGTGATTATTTGACTTATTTACTAGTCTTTTAAGCTTATTTGGTCATATTATGATTTCTTCCCTTGGATTTGGATTATTTGTGTTTTAGAGCTTTTATGCGTTAATTCGTTTATTTTTAGTGTAAAGTTCTTAAGTTTATGATTTGATGGAATATCAAGACAAGGAGAAGAAACGGGAAATAAAGTCATGGATTAAGCGTTGAAGTAAAAGGCGAGAATAATTGATTGGAAGAAGTAATTAGTGGAGAATGAAATCTGGAAGGCTGCTACAAATCACTGTTTTCGAGCATCTTAGCCACTGATTCAGCCTTGGAGCATAAAATGAGGTAGATAGAGCTTGAAGTCAAGACGATTTTCCAAGTTGAACAAAGTGATTCCGAGTCCGGACGCAAAAGTTACAGCCGTTTTAGTAACAACTGGTCACCAGTTACGAGATTTTATTAAATGGATTGGGCTTTTATTCTAATTAACCTAATCCGTCTTTTTAAAAGCCCAATCTATTTTTCCCACTATAAATATGCCTTTAACTTCAGTTTTTACACAGACAATTCACATTAGAGAGAAAAGCAACGCTCCAGAGAAGTCAGAGAAGCAAAAAGGAGAGAGAAGAGTTGAAACTGGAGAATTCTTTCTTCCAACAACAGCAATACTCAACCCTTTAATTAGGTTTTTCTATTTCTGTAATTCATTATGAATCCTTTATCTTTTATTTCAGTTATTTTAAACATTAGTATGAGCTAAATTCTTTAAGTATTTGATGAACGCATTTATGGGTTGAGCCCTATTTATTTAATGCAGTGTTTTCAATTTTGGGATTGTAATGATTTAATTCAAATTGGGTGGTTAATCAATTTCTATTATTTTAAGCTTGTTGACTATTATTGAAGTAATTAATCAGTAATAGGATTTAGTATCTAGGCTATTCCATATAGTGGCATATGGATCACCTTGACGGGGGGGTTTAGGTACGGAAATAGATAATAGATGTAAGATAGAAGTTATTGATCCTGACGGACTTAATTAATCTTATAGCCAATTGGGTAAAAAGTTCTTAATCATTCAAAGGTAGGTTATGATCGCCTAACGAGGTTTGTAATACCCTAGAGTAGCTTCTAAGTCCACCCTAACGGGGGTTAGAAGACTATTGAATCCCGACTATTGTTAATTACCAATTTGACCCTTAACCAAAACACTAGTTAAATCGATTTAGGCGAAACCCTTGCGTGAGTCAAGTACTACCTCTAATATTTGCGTCCAACCCTTTATTTACTTATTTGAATTTTAATTCTTGCGTTAATTTAGTATTTTAATTTAATTGCGTCTTAGTTCTTAATCAAAAACCAAAACAAATATTTATATAATTTATTTTCCGGATCATATAACAATTATCTACACTTATATCATAACATCTAAAGTCATACCTAATCTGTCCCTGAGATCGAAATCCTGTTTACCGGATATTACTTGGACGACCCGTACACTTGCGGTACGTGTCTTGCCTTTTTTAGGTGTGTTATTTTATAACACACAAGGAGACACCAAGTTTTGGCGCCGCTGCCGGGGACGGTAGCGTGTGACCACGGTGTTATTCGTAAGTGTTTTAATTGTTATTTTTTTACTTTTTGTTTTCAGATTTACGCTTTTCTTTGTTTTACTACTTCTCAGGTTTTATAGGTTTGGTGTATGCTCTCGGACCCCGAGAGACTAGTCCGAGCTAAGAATAAGAGAGACAGGGAAGCAAAAGAAAAAGAAAGGTTAGAAAGAGAAATGGAGGAATTAAACATTCATCACGTTGACAATCCTGGGGTTCAGTTGGACGCAAATGGTCAACCAATAATACCGCCAGTCCTTCCAGATCCCCTAGTCATTCTAAATCTAGCTATTAACAAAAACAAAATTATCCGCCTATGCAACAAGCTCAACACCCACAGTATTATGATCCATGGTTCGTACATGGTCCAGAACAAGCTCCTTACCGCGCTCCTGCTCTCGGTATTGGTCCTGCAAATATCAACGTTGCTCGTTATAGACCTGATCCTGGTATGTTGTCCCAATTTCAAAAGTATGGAAACTTTCTTGGGACACCTGGAGAAGACCCTATTCGTGCAGTTCAAAAGTTTATGCAAATATGTGATTCGTATATAACTCAAGGAGTGACCAAAGAGCAGATGTACTTTGCTAATTTCATATTTTTTGTGATAGACGCAGCAAGTGAGTGACACGATTCGCAAGAACCAGGAACAATCAATACTTGGGATGAATTACAGACAAGGTTTTTCGATCGTTATTATCCGACTAATATGAGATTGGATGCACAGGTAGATTTGACATCGTTTATCCAAGAGCAAGATGAAACTTTGGGAAGATGTTGGACAAAATTTCTATCGTGTTTGAGAAGAGTTCCTGACCATGGTCTTAATGAAATACAACAGTTAAAAATCGTTTATAAAGGCTTGTATGGAGGATCAAGAAAAGACCTCGATTTATTATGTAGTGGTGCATTTTTACAGGTAGCTCCAGTCCATGCGAAAATTATTTTAAACAGAATGGTATCAAATGAGCAAGGTTGGAGTACGGTAAGAAAACCTATTCGAGGTAGGAAAGAAAGTAATATGGGTATTGAAGAGAAATTCTCCTCTTTGGAGGATAAGTTGAAGACTACTTTGGAACAACAAATTAAACAACTTACGATAGCTGATAAAGAAGGTTTAACAGGTAAGAAGGCAAGTGTTAATGTAACTCAAGAGGTCTACGGGTATTCAAATTGTCGTGTTCAAGACCATGACTGGGAACGCTGTGAGTGTAATCCCGAAGTCGTGATGTTTGTTTCTAATAGGGGAAATTACAAGTCGAGTGGACAAGGATACCAGCCCAACAGAAACCATCCGGGTTTCCAATATTCAAATCCTGATGGGGCAGCTAATCCTACTTACGCTTAACAACCGCGTCCCCAAGGTAACACTTATCAACCTAGACCACAAAATAACTATCAGGGAGGACAAAATTATGGAAATCATATTCAAAGGCAGACTCCTCAAAATAGTTATAATGATACAATGAATCGAAAAGCCTTACCTGCTCAACCTCAAGAAGGAACATAAGATCTTCTTGTAACGGTAGATAAAAAATGGCACTTCAGGCACAAACCATTTAGAGTCAGCAAGTTAATAAAGCTGCACTTAAATTATTGGGGAATCAAATTGATCAAATTTCAAAACAATTAAATCAACGTCTGCAAGGAAGACTCCCTAGTGATACTGAAGTCCCAAGGCAAACCGAAGATTGTAATGCCATTGTGTTAAGAAGTGGTAAGAAGCTTCCTCCACCTCCTTTTCCAGTTATGAAATAGAAAGAAGTGACAAATAAAGAGAAACCAGTAGTAGAGGTGGAAGAGAAAGAAGATGAACCTGAAGTGATAGAAGTGGAGAAAATTCCGGAAGTTCAGAAAAAGAAATTTTAGTAGAAAACTGTCCTCCTCCACCATTTCCTTTGAGAGTTCAGAAAAAAGGAGATATGGCTGACTATTAGAGATTTTTGAATAGAGTGAGAGGTCTCAACATCAACATTCCGTTGTTAGAAGCTATTAAAGACATACAGAAATACGTGAAGTTTTTGAAGAGATCCCTCACCAACAAAAGACCATAATGTGATAATGAGATGATTGGGTTGCCTGAAGAGTATAGAGCCATTTGTCAAAGTACACCTAAGTTGCTTGACCCTAGGAGTTTTACGATTCCGATTGCAATTAGTAACGAGTGGAAAGGAAAAGCGCTATGTGATTTGGGTAAGAGTATTAATCTCATGCCCAAATCGATTTTTGATAGATTGAAGATGGGAGATGTGAGACCTACCTCTATGGTCTTACAAATGGCTGATCGATCCCTCGTACATCCTGAGGGACGAATCGAAGATGTCCTCGTCAAGGCAGGTACTTTAGTTTTTCCCGTTGATTTTGTTATTCTTGAATACGACGCGGATAGGAATGTCCCCATCATTTTGGGACGACCATTCCTAGCCACGGGGCATACTTTAATTGATTGAGAAAACGGAGAATTAACCATGAGAATCCAATACAAGGAGGTAAAGTTCAATGTGTTCAGAGCCATGAAGTTTCCAGATGTACCTGGAGATTGTTTCCGAATCGACGTAGCTGAACATGCCACGCAAGAGGTATTTGATTGCTTTAATTATGATGATATCTTGCAGGCTACTTTGACACTTGATTTGCCTGAGTTGATGGAAGAGCTCGCCGAAACGGTGGCAGCTCTTAGTTCTGAGAATCCGAAATATAGGTGCCTAGCCTATGAACCTGTGAGAGAACCAGGGAGATGGTCGTTAGAAGTAAACCATCCATTGAATCTCCTCCGAAGTTAGAAGAAAAACCATTTCCAGCACACTTGAGGTATGCGTAT
This sequence comes from Nemophila menziesii, assembly GCA_029959085.1. Lineage (NCBI taxonomy): Eukaryota > Viridiplantae > Streptophyta > Magnoliopsida > Boraginales > Hydrophyllaceae > Nemophila > Nemophila menziesii. Next base: position 5,780,526 of record JARWIR010000017.1, on the reverse strand, counting down.
TTGGGTACTAATAATACTCTACCTGTTATTGTTTCAGCAAATTTAGCAGGTCCTCAAGAAGATAAACTGTTGCGTGTACTAAGGGCGAATGAAGAGGCGATTGGTTGGACTATTGCTAACATCAAAGGTATTAGTCCTTCCCATTGCCAACACAAAATCATTCTTGAAGACGATAGTGCACGCCCAGTTGAAGGCCAAAGGAGACTAATGCCAACCATGAAAGAAGTGGTGAAGAAAAAATTTATCAAGCTACTAGACGCGAGAATCATCTATCCCATAGCTAGTAGTGAGTGGGTGATTCCAGTTCAATGTGTGCCGAAGAAGGGTGGTATCACTACCGTCCTAAATGCTCAGAATGAAGCCATTTCCACAAGAATTGTTGTTGGTTGGAGAGTCTGTATGGACTACCGCAAGTTGAACAAGGCTACGAGAAAAGATCACTTTCCTCTTCCGTTCATAGATCAGATGTTAGACAAGTTGGATGGTAGAGAGTATTATTGCTTTTTGGATGATTATTCAGGGTATAATCAAATCTGTGTAGATCCAGCTGACCAACACAAAACCACCTTTACATGTCCTTTTGGTACCTTTGCCTATCGAAGGATTCCATTTGGACTGTGTAATGCACATGCGACTTTTCAGAGATGTATGATGGCATTTTCTGGGATATGTTTGACAATTTCCTTGAGGTATTTATGGATGACTTTTCTGTGTTTGGTGATAACTTTAATGAGTGTTTACAGAACTTGGACAAGGTGTTGATTAGATGCAAGAAAACTGATTTAGTGTTAAACTGGGAGATATGTCATTTTATGGTGCGTGAAGGTATAGTGTTGGGACAAAAAGTTTCGAGTACAGGCTTAGAAGTAGATCGTGCTAAGATTGAGGTAATAAAGAATCTTCCCCCTCCCATTTCAGTAAAAGGGGTGAGAAGCGTTTTAGGCCATGCTGGGTTTTATTAAAAGATTTATCAAATATTTTTCAAAAATCAAAAAACCTTTGTGTAACTTACTTGAGAAAAACACTGATGTCTCCCTATTTGTTCTAATTCTTAACCCATTAACGACATCCTTTTAGGTGAATAAATGACTTATTTGATAGACTTTTAGGCTAATTTGATCATATTGCACTTTCTTCCCTTGGAAATTAACTATTTGCAGAATCTGAGCTTTTGTGCGTAAATTTGACTATTTTTAATGCAAAGTTAATTGGTTCTTGAAATCTCATGAAAGACCAATCCAAGGAGAAAAAGTGAGAATAAAGTCTTAGTGTATTTTAGAGTGTTAGGAAATGATTTCTAGTCGAGTTTCTATTTTTAGAGTACACTTTCCTATTTTGATTTCTTGATTTATTGATTTATTCTTTTTACGCATATGCGGTTTAATTATTTATTTAATGTGAAGCTTTAAAAGATAAATGGTAATTACTTAGAGACCAAGTCAAGATGAAGATGAAAGGAAAGAAGATTTACATGGAAATAAGAAGATTTAGGAAAGATTTATTCAAAGGAGGAAAAGATAAAGCTGCCTTGTGAATCTGAAAATCCAGCCACGTTTTAGAGATTAAATCATAATTAAAGATTGGCATGAATTCTAGACGAATGGTCTGCACCAATAGAAAGAGCTTTCCAAGACAAGCAGTTTCATATATTGGAACTTCTCAAACGGATAAGTATTGAAAAAGATATGACCAAATCAAATCAGCAGCAAATCTTACCTTTCCTAGAATTTAGAGCTACGAATTTGAGAGTCTTTGACTTGTCTTCCACTCCAAGCAAATTCGACCTAGGGTCTTCCAATACCTATAAATACACCCCTTAGACCTCATAATTCAGTACCTCTCACAATTTATTCAATATCCTTAGAAAGAGAGTCAAAGACCTCTCACAATTTATTCAATATCCTTAGAGAGAGAGTCAAAGACCTCTCATAATTCATTCAATATATACATCCTTAGAGAGAGCGTCAAGAGGCGGAAGCAAGAGCAGAAGCTGGAGACTGTCTATATCTCCAACAACAGTTCAAGCCAATTCCTCTATCTAGGTTCTTATTTTATTTTTGTTATTAGGGACATGTATATTATTAATTTCTTTACTGTTTTTACTTTCAATATGAGCTAAACCTTAATTGCTTGAGAATCGCAATAAAGGGATGAACCCTAATTAATTTAATTTATGTTTTGAATTTGGGATTGTTATGATTTAAATTGAATTAAGTCTTAGATATTGGATATTACTTTGTTTTAATCACTATTTCTTTTCCGTACAACTAGAAATAGATTTTAGTATTTGGGCTATTCACTTTAGTGGCAAAGTGATCATCCGACAGGGGGGTTTGAATACAGATCTAGGTAATACCCGTGTAATTTCCGTTATTGACCGACATGCTTAACTTGTTACATAGCCAAAGAGGTAAAATCATATCATCCGAAGAGGCATATTCGACCATACAGGTGTTTATGATACTTTAGGATAGCTTCTAGGTCCTCCCGACAGGGGGCTAGGAGATATTAGAGTCCCGACTAATATTATAATTCCAATTCTACCCTTAAACATAGCATAGATTATATTGTTTAAGTGGATTCCTTGCGAGACTCAAGTATAGCTCATATATGCATCTAGTCCTTTAGTATTTATTTTCAGTTATTTATTTTCATGCATTCTTAGGATTAATATAAAAACCAAATAAATATTTCTCATCTTTTATTTTCTGTATTTGCAATTACTACTACTTATCTGTTGAACACTTGGGTTATACTAGTCCAATCCCTGAGAACGAAACCCGACTTGTCGGAATATTACTTGGACAACCGTACACTTGCGGTATTGTGGTTCCTTAATCTTTATCGCATTAATTTATAACACACAAGGAGCCACCAAGTTTTTGGCGCCGCTGCCGGGGATTGCAGGACCCCGGTGTTTTATCTTTAAGTAGTTTTAATTGTTTGTTTATTTTTATTTTTCAGTTTTACGTTTGGTTTTTGTTTTTGTTTTCTTTTACAGGTTCTTATATTTAGGTAATGATCAAGAGATTTTATTGAAAGATGTATAGAGGACATTACCTAGATCCCGATCCATATGATTATTGGGAAGACTCTTCGGGACAACAGCAATGGGGTAGTAACTTCTACCAACAACCTTATCAACACCCGCAAGAGCAAGGTTGGAACAACCAATGGATCGAGAATAATAAACAACAGCCATCTTATCACTATCAACAAGATCAAAGATGGAGCATTCAACAACCTCCACAAATAACTCTTGCCTATTTGAATGAAACAATTGCTAAATACCAACGCGAGAGCGAGGAACGTAGTGCAAAAAGAGAACGGTTGCTAGAAAGGGGTTCCAGATATAATTCTCATGACTTTGCCGAGAGCAAAAGCAAGTCTTATGAAGACCCCACATTCGAATGTTGTGACGAAGTTGAGGAGGAAATGTTGAATGACAATATTAGTGATAGTGATACGACCACCGTGCCGATTATAAATGGAGACCACCATGTGGTTGAAAATCTTGTTAGCATGGTAGAAGAAGGAGTAGCAATGCAATTCCTAGAAGTTAACACAGAAATTGCTATTCCTATGATGTATGCACATGATCAAAATACAGAACACAACCGAGAAGAGGTGGTGATCGAGGTTATAGAGATTCCACAACAAAAATATGACGAGGTAGTAGTGGAAGATTAGGTTGACACCGAAGACGAATCTGAAGTGGTCGGAGAATCAATTGAAGAATTCAAGGTTCATGCTAAAATAGAAGTTGAATCTCCACCACAAAAAGTTCACCAATTACCATCTCTACCCCGAATCATGAACGAGATTAGAGTTGAGAAATTCGAATCACCTCCACCACCACAAAGTTCAGACATGTGCTATACAAGCAAGGTGCCACACCGCGAGAGTAAAGCGGCAAGGAGGAGCACCTACCCACCACATTTTAAAGAGGAATGCGAGATTGAAACGAGGAATACAAATGAGCTTATACCGTTGAGGACAGTCATCTACTATTATGTGGGGGAAAATGAGTTTCGTCGTGAAAATAAAAAGGCGAAACGAAGTACTTACCCACCCCCTTTCAAAGATCTATAAAATAATATTCGAGGTGGGAGAGTTCTTAAGCTTACATGCCAAGGACGAGGCGAATTCAAGCGGAGAAGAACCGCAAGGGCCTCAATACCATCTTCATGGAAGGTAACGCGTCGAACTTAAAGACGTAATAAACAAAAGTGCTTCTTGGGAGACAACCCATGTTTAATTTGCTTTCTGTTTTCAATTCCTAGTGTATAACTTTAAGTTAGTGTCGAGTTTTAGTGTCTACTTTTAAAAGAAATGAGAAGGGTAGTGTGTTATTAGTGCAGGAATTGAACACAAGGGAAAATTCAGCGCGAAGTCCGGTATACCGCCCCAGAACCCCGGTAGACCGCATGAAGAAAACCTGTGTCACGTGTTACTCACGCGGGTTTTATACAGAAACAAAAAAATTTGAGGCATGATGGCTGCGGTATACCGCGCCTCATGTCCGGTATACCGCGAGAAACAAAAACCCGTATCACGGGGTTCATACCGCGGGTTTTTTTACGGAGATGATAAATTGAACAGTGGCGAAAACCCGTGCCACGGGTTATATACCGCGGGGTCTTTGCCGAGACGAAAAAATGAAGACCTGCTGGGTCCGGTATACCGCACAATTCCTCCGGTATACCGCAGTCAAGTCGGTTTGAAGAGTTTGTGCCTTGTAAACTTCTTACTTCATCAAGAAGTAACCCTAGCCTCTTCAAAAACGAATTTTCCAGATCCTAACCCTTATATACCTGCACAAAGACCACTACAACACCAAAGAACATCAAATCCTTCCTCCTATTTCATTCTAAACACACATCTAACACCACAATCCTTCAAGAACATCAAGAAATCTTCTACTTCAAGCTTAAGCCTCTTCATCAAAGCTTCAATCCTATTCATTAAACCTTCCCCAAGCCATTACATATTGATTACCAATCTCATATGACTCCATAATACTTCATTACAAATCCTCAAAACATCAAATTTCAAAACTCCTCTCTAGTTTTTGATTATTTGAAGTTTTGAGTTTGGGGTCCATTGAGATGTCAAAGATTGGGAGGTCAAGATTACCATGAAGAGAAAAGAGAAGTTGGAGAAGCTTGTATTACTTTTGGGTGTTGAAAGATGAAGTTGGAAGAATGGAAACTTTGGAGGATAATCATGAAGAGGTGATTGACAACCATAGGAAAAAGTCACAAAGGAGTTGGAGCTTATGCAAATCATAATACGTGGAGTGAGCAATGTTCAACATGCCACCTACGCAACACAAGGAGCTCAACCTACACACAACAATGGAAACCAGCTTCGTGCTGGTTCAGATATGTTTTCCTATCCCTTTCTTATTTGTTATAATTGTTTAATTGCTTTATTGAGTCTTTTTCGAGTCGTGGGGACACGACTCATTTTTGAGTTTGGGGTGGGGTTCGTTGCCTCATCCCAATTTTATGTGTTTTGCAGTTTTTTTTTAATTTTAGTTTGAGGAATGTTTTGACTGTAGAGATGTAGAGTGTTTTAAATGCCCCCATCAAGCATGCTTTTTATTAATTTATGATAGAAAATAGTTGACTTTAGGAGTTAGTGTAAAACGCACTTTGATTGCATGCAAATTTGAGATATTTGATAGGAAGAATTAATGAACAATGCAAAAGAAGTAAACTTGTGCTTAAGGATAATCGGTGGTTTGTAGAATGCAAGATCTAAATGAGTAGAGAACCCACTTAGGTATGAACTAGAAGCAAGTTGTGTAGATAGGAAAATGATAGAGACAGTTCTTTGTTAGCCCTTTGAATCCTTTTTGGCCTTCTATCCATGAATTAATTATATCCTTCTTAGACAAATTTTTAGCCTTTAAGCCTTTCTTTTGTCGCCACATTATAAGCCAATTTCCCTTTAGATTATTAGGCATAGCCATATGACCCGCACTTGAATCACGATCCTGAGACTCTGTCTTGAGCTTGAGTTTGGGGTGGTGGGTCCACTATATGGGAATTTACATTGGGATTGGGAGTTTTGAGCTTATCAATGATGCTTTGTGCTATACATGATGATTCACAGGTTTATTATATTGTAACCCTTTGCCGGGTTATAGTGAATGGAAAAGAAGCTTCAAGCTCAAGTTATGAATAGGCATAACTGTGAAAAATAGCATGATATCTCGACATTAAAAAGAGAGTCATGGCTATAAGAAAAAACGAATGATTTGAAAAGAAAATATATTCGGACCGGCAAAATGGAAATTTTTAGGTGAATCATCCTTAGTGCTTGTTGGGTTAATTTGGGGACGCTAAGCGCGTCAATTGGGTTGAGTGAGAACGTTATTCGAGTGTAAACTCAAGCTCTTGGACAGTTTGTTGATGGTAAGTGAGGAGAGAGCCAAAAGCTCACTTCAAATTTACCAAATATACATACCATACCGTCCTTCAGCCTACGCTAAAACCGTAAAGTCCTCGTGATTCCTAGATGCACAGTGAGTTAATAGGGAATATGCTAAGTGGAACATTCAAAGCAAGTAAAGATCGAGGAACACCCTATAGCCACCATCTTGAGATAAGTAATAAGCGTAACCTTCTAGCATTGTGAAATTAATTTTGGTTTGATATTATTTTGTGTTTGATTTTGCATGATAAGTGTAGGTGTACATTAATTCCTAGATTAGACTATATGAGATTTATTTTAAGTTGTGCTTTGGGAATATTTACTAGATTCTACCTTCTGCATTCACCTAAAAGGCCTTAGTTTTAATTTTACTTTGTCGGGACGACAAAGGTTTGAGTTTGGGGCCTTGATGTCTCCCTATTTGTTCTAATTCTTAACCCATTGGAGACATCCTTTTAGGTGAATAAATGACTTATTTGATAGACTTTTAGGCTAATTTGATCATATTGCACTTTCTCCCCTTGGAAATTAACTATCTGCAGAATCTGAGCTTTTGTGCGTAAATTTGACTATTTTTAATGCAAAGTTAATTGGTTCTTGAAATCTCATGAAAGACCAATCCAAGGAGAAAAAGTGAGAATAAAGTCTTAGTGTATTTTAGAGTGTTAGGAAATGATTTCTAGTCGAGTTTCTATTTTTAGAGTACACTTTCCTATTTTGATTTCTTGATTTATTGATTTATTCTTTTTAAGCATATGCGGTTTAATTATTTATTTAATGTGAAGCTTTAAAAGATAAATGGTAATTACTTAGAGACCAAGTCAAGATGAAGATGAAAGGAAAGAAGATTTACATGGAAATAAGAAGATTTATGAAAGATTTATTCAGAGGAAAAGATAAAGCTGCCTTGTGAATCTGAAAATCCAGCCACGTTATAGAGATTAAATCATAATTAAAGATTGGCATGGATTCTGGACGAATGGTCTGCACCAATAGAAAGAGCTTTCCAAGACAAGCAGTTTCATATATTGGAACTTCTCAAACGGATAAGTATTGAAAAAGATATGACCAAATCAAATCAGCAGCAAATCTTACCTTTCCTAGAATTTAGAGCTACGAATTTGAGAGTCTTTGACTTGTCTTCCACTCCAAGCAAATTCGACCTAGGGTCTTCCAACACCTATAAATACACCCCTTAGACCTCATAATTCAGTACCTCTCACAATTTATTCAATATCCTTAGAGAGAGAGTCAAAGACCTTCACAATTTATTCAATATCCTTAGAGAGAGAGAGTCAAAGACCTCTCATAATTCATTCAATATATACATCCTTAGAGAGAGCGTCAAGAGGCGGAAGCAAGAGCAGAAGCTGGAGACTGTCTATATCTCCAACAACAGTTCAAGCCAATTCCTCTATCTAGGTTCTTATTTTATTTCTGTTATTAGGGACATGTATATTATTAATTTCTTTACTGTTTTTACTTTCAATATGAGCTAAACCTTAATTGCTTGAGAATCGCAATAAAGGGATGAACCCTAATTAATTTAATTTATGTTTTGAATTTGGGATTGTTATGATTTAAATTGAATTAGGTCTTAGATATTAAATATTACTTTGTTTTAATCACTATTTCTTTTCCGTACAACTAGAATTAGATTTTAGTATTTGGGCTATTCACTTTAGTGGCGAAGTGATCATCCGACAGGGGGGTTTGAATACAGATCTAGGTAATACCCGTGTAATGTCTGTTATTGACCGACAGGCTTAACTAGTTACATAACCAAAGAGGTAAAATCATATCATCCGAAGAGGCATATTCGACCATACAGGTGTTTATGATACTTTAGGATAGCTTCTAGGTCCACCCGACAGGGGGCTAGGAGATATTAGAGTCCCGACTAATATTATAATTCCAATTCTACCCTTAAACATAGCATAGATTATATTGATTAAGTGGATTCCTTGTGAGACTCAAGTATAGCTCATATCTGCATCTAGTCCTTTAGTATTTATTTTCAGTTATTTATTTTCATGCATTCTTAGGATTAATATAAAAACCAAATAAATATTTCTCATCTTTTATTTTCTGTATTTGCAATTACTACTACTTATCTGTTGAACACTTGGGTTATACTAGTCCAATCCCTGAGAACGAAACCCGACTTGTCGGAATATTACTTGGACAACGGTACACTTGCGGTATTGTGGTTCCTTAATCTTTATCGCATTAATTTATAACACACAAGGAGCCACCAGACACCAAATTACTTTTTGATGAAGCTTGCATGAAAGCATTTCAAGAATTAAAAGAGAAACTTATCACTGCGCCTATTGTACTTCCTCCTGATTGGAATATTCCATTTGAAGTGATGTGTGACGCTAGTGATTTAGCTATGGGTGCTGTGTTGGGTCAGAGAAAAGACAAGGTATTTCACTCTATATATTATGCGAGTAAGACCTTCACTAGTGATCAAGTTAATTATACCGTGACTGAGAAGGAACTTTTAGCGGTTGTTTATGCTTTTGACAAGTTTCGTTCCTATCTTCTTTGAGCGAAAATTGTTGTATTCACCGATCACTCCGCTATTAAGTACCTTATGGAGAAGAAATATGCGAAGCCGAGGTTAATAAGATGGGGTTTATTGCTTCGAGAATTTGATTTAGAGATTCGAGATTGTAAGGGTTGTGAGAATCAGGTTGCAGATCATTTTTCGCGTCTTGAAGTTTCTAAGTCAAACAACAGTCCTGAATTAGTTAGAGAGGAGTTCCCAGATGAGAGTTTATTTGCGATTTATAATGGAGCTCCTTCGTACGCAGATATTGCAAACTTTGTTGTAAGTGGTTCTTTTCCTGAAGGGGCTACTTCACAAGACAAGAAGAGGTTATTTATCCATGCTAAACAATTCTTTTGGGAGAACGTATATGGTGACCAAATGGTAAGAAGAGGTATACCTGAGAGTGAGATTTATTCAGTAGTTGCAGGTTGTCACGATTCACCATATGGAGGACATTTCAAGGGTGACCGCACAGCTGCTAAGGTATTACAATCTGGTTTTTATTGGCCTACGTTACATAAAGATTGTCATGAGTATGTTAAGAAGTGTCACATATGGCAATATACCGGTAATATATCAAAGAGGGATGAGATGACACGTAAAAATGTTCTTGAAGTAGAAATATTCGATGTTTGGGGTATTGATTTCATGGGTCCCTTTGTACCATCCAATGGAAATCAGTACATCTTATTAGCTGTTGATTACGTGTCTAAATGGGTAGAGGCTACAACTCTACCAACCAATGATTCGGGAGTAGTGATCAAATTTCTGAAGTCTCATATTTTCACTAGACATGGCACACCTCGAGTTATAATTAGTGATGGAGGTTCACACTTTGTGAACAAGTATCTGAAGACTGTTCTAGAGAAGAATAAGATAATACATTGCGCATCTACTGCTTATCATCCTCAAGCCAATGGTCAAGCTGAAGTGTCTAATCGAGAGGTAAAATCTATTTTAGAGAAGACTGTTGGTCCCACATAAAAAGATTGGTCCCTGAAGTTAGATGATGCACTGTGGGCTTATCGTACTGCGTTCAAGACTCCAGTTGGTGCATCTCCGTATCGTATGGTATATGGTAAGGCTTGTCACTTACCACTTGAACTTGAGTTGGGTGCATATTGGGCTAATGCGCAGTTGAATCTTGATCCTACCTTGGCCGGTGAGAACCGCATGATGAAATTAAATGAACTTGATGAGTTTCAGTTACACGCAAATGAGAATGCCAAGCTTTACCAAGAAAACACCAATAGATGGCATGATAATCGCATTCGTGCGAAAAGGTTTGAAGTTGGACAAAGGGTCCTAAAATATAACTCCAAGTTCAGCAATTATCCGGGTAAGTTGAGGTCGAAATGGTCTGGTCCATATGTAGTAACAAAAGTCACGCCTCACGGAGCTACAGAGATTGAACATCCAATCGAGCACCGCACCTTTATGGTGAATGGTCACCGATTGAAAATACATCATGGAGGCGAGGATACCAATCGCTAGGAAGATCCACATCCCGGAGAGGTCATGTACCTCCTCGAGGCCCCTTATAAGCGTGAGGTAACCTGTCGAGCTTAAAAACGTTAAACAAAATCCATTTCATACGTATATTAGTTTATTTCAGTAAAAAATCTTTCAATTTTGTAGTGTAAAATAACTAAGTATTGATTATTAGTGTATACTCTTAAAAAGAAATGAGAAAGGTCTGGTGTTTTAATGATTTACATGTATTTTTAAACATGAGTTTGGGGTTAACAGGTGTGAGACGCAAGAAAAAGCGTATTTTGGTCATAAGAATGACCACTTGCACCGGCTAGGCGGTCATCTGACCGGCATGCTGGTCAACGAGGGTCTGACTTTTGGACTTCCTGACCATTACACGCGCCTATTCCTTGCGTCGCTGAAAAATGCATTCGCGCCACCGGCTAGCCGGTCATTTGACCAGTATGACGGCCAGAAGGAACACGAGGCCACGGGTCTAACGCTCGTGCATTATGCCAAGAGCGAGACTTTGTGAGAAAAAGCCCACCGGCTAGCCGGTCATCTGACCGGTATGCCGGCCAACGGGTTCATGACTCGTGTATTTTGCTAAGATGAAGAGTTCGTGGAAAGAAGCCCGCCGGCTAGCCGGTCACCTGACCGGTATGCCGGCCAACGGAAATGCGAGCTGCTGTCTTCGAGGAGTTACATGCAGCTATTTGCTACGTAAAAAAAACTAGAGGGCTCGGGTCTTTGACTCGGGTATTTTTCCGAAGGGGTACCGTTTTGCAAAGTCGCCCACCGGTATGCCGGTCATCTGACCGGTATGCCGGTGCAGCCGCCGCCATAAAACCCTAATTATGTATATTACCTTTTTTCCTCCTCTTAGACACAACTTCTCACGCAAGACACCACTTTTGACGAACCTACACTCATTATATACCTGCAATTCATCATTAAAACATAACAACACATCAAAACCTTCCCTCTAAACAATCTCTAACACATAATCATCATCAAATCCTTCCACCAAACGCAAAAATCCTTACTTTTCTATCATCCAGTCTTCAATCCTACACATTAAACCTCTCCTTCCCCATTAGTTTTTCATTACCCATATCATAAAACACCTTAAACCATCTTTATTAAACCTCAAAACATCAAAGTTCAAAACTTTTCCCTAGTTTTTAAATTTTTTGAAGTTTTGAGTTTGGGGTTCTTTGAAGATGACGAACATGACTGGTTCCTTCTGCTATACCCGAAGAGGAAGAGTAAATCCTAACATGATTGGTGCTACTCCAGCTAATGCCATTGAAATTTCAAATTCGTGTCCTAAGGTGCCTAGTGGGGAAGTTGAGAAGACAAGGAAGAGAAAAGAAAACTCAAGTACTTTTGTTCCTGGAAAGCCTATCATGACTGAAGACACAGATGAATAAAAAGATGTAAGTGAGACAACTATCCCTCCACGTTCTATAAGAATAAAGAGAATGGATATGAAACCTAAGCCTAAGAAGCCATTCGTTCCTTGAAAGATCAAGTCTGTGAGAGGTTTTCCAGTATTTCTTTTGGTATTGAGAAAGGATTTCCGTTGAATATAATGGACGGTGAATTCAAAGATTATGCGGTTGAATGTGATGAATTGGGATAGAAAGAATTGAGAAAAGGAGATTTGAGCTTTATACCGACTTTGGGTCGAGAATTTTATGAGGAATTAATCTTTGAGAATGGTAATGATATTGAACTCCGTAAGAAGATTATTCCTTTCTCAGTTGAACATATTCGTAAGGTATTAAAGCTACCAGATTTGAAGGGTCCATGTGGTGGTCCTTTGTGTGTTCTAAAAATAATGCAATAAATAATCGAACCACAACCGCAAGTGTACGGTTGTCCCAAGTAATATAGTTGATAAAACAGATTCGTTCCAAGGACGAGATGGTTGACTACAATGTTTAACAAGTAATGAACGTTTGCACTTATGAAAACAAGTAAAGAAATAATGATTGATTTGATTGTTGTATTAATTCTACTGAATGAAAGACTACTGATAAAATGCAAGTAAAAGGTAAAACGCAAGTAAAAAGATGTAAAATGCAGTATGAGAAGGTAGCACTTGAGAACGCAAGGGATCTTCCTAATCCTATTTCATAACCTATGCTGTTTAAGGGTTAAATTGGTCAATTACAATGGTCGGGATTCTAAATTCCTTATACCCTCGTCAGGGTGGACTATAAGGCTATCCTAGAGTGTCACTAGTCCCGTCAGGGTAAATATGATCCACTTTTGGATGTTTAAGTTTAATTACCTCATTGGACCTAGAATTATCTAAGTTCGTCAGAATCAATAGCTTCTATTCTAGATTGAATAAATGGTTCTGTACCTAAACCCTCCGTTAGGATGATCCAATTGCCACAAATTGGAATAGCCTAGATACTAACACCTGTTCCAAGTTCATGATTCTAAAAACAGTAAATATTCTCAATTTATCGAAAAGGGTAAAAGACACAATCTAATTTAATTTAACAGAAACCCAAATTCAACATATGAAATTCAATAAGATTTGGGAATTACCCATATAGCATTCTCAAGCACTAATAAATGTTTAGCGCATACTAATTAAAAGAAAAACTAAATTAATTGAAATGGAATTCATATTTGATTACAAAATTAAAATTGAAAGAAACCTAATTTCCGGAGTTGGAATGACTGAGAACGGAGATATAGACCCTCTCCAGTTCTTGCAGCTTCTTCTTTCTTCCTTCTATTGCTTCTCTCTGATGTTTAATCTTGTGGAATGTGAATTGTGTGAAAAATAGAAGTCAAAGGCTCCTTTTATAAGTGTAAAAACGGATTAGGGCTTGGACCTAAGAATAAAACACTAATTAAATGTCCAAGCCCAAATTCTAAGCCCAAAATCCCGTAACTGCTGATACACCTTCACTAAAACGGCTTTTCCCGCTTCGTTATGACTCCGATTGACCTAATTCCGGTTGCTAAGGTTCCGTAACTCGATAAGGAATGTTTTTTTCTTTCAAAGGTCAGCGGCTAAAGCATCTCTTAAGCACCTCGAAATCAGCAATCTATGGCCTGGAAAACAGATTTTCAGCTATAAAAATAATTTCTTCGGGATTTATCTTCAAGTCTTGACTCCATATCACGATCTTTGACTCTCTTCTCGGATTCCATTCCTAGCTAATCATTAAAATCTACAAACTTTTCACTAAAACACACAAGATTACGCGCAAAAGTTTAATAAATTAAAATCACTAGAAATAAAATAGAAATTCCGGATAATTGCATTTTTAACTCAAAAGTCTATTAAAATATTCAAATAAACATAAAATATGATGTCTCCCAAGGGTCGAAAATAAGAGAAATTAGGGAGACATCAAGACCCCGAACTCAAACCTTTGTCGTCCCGACAAAGTAAAACAAAACAAAGGGGTATAAGTAAGCGTATAAACAAGTAGAAGCTAACAAATAAACCCTAAAGCAATTCTTAAGATAAATCTCATATAGCAAACTCTAGAAACTAATATACACATACATCTAGAATGCAACATCAAACATAAATAATCTCAATCATAAAATTAAAGTTGCAATGCTTGAAGGTTACACTTGTACTCATCTCTGTATGATGGCTATAGAGTGGTCATTAATCCTAAATCGCTTTGAACGCTCCACCTAGTATATTCCCTATCAACAGAATCATAAATTCACTATGCACTTAGGAATCATGAGGTCTTTATGCTTATAATATTGGCTTAAGGACGGGTGTGGATGTATATTTGGTAAATTTGAAGTGAGCTTTTGGCTCTCTCCTCACTTACCATCAACAATGTCCTCGAGCTTGAGTTAACGCTCAAAAGATGTTCTCACTCACCCATATACGCAACAATTTAGCGTCCCATGTCTACCCACTATAAACAAGATGATTTTCAGAAAAATTCCACTTTGCCGGATGTTTTATTCATTCATATTTTTCTTTTTTCTTTTTTTTTTTGTACAGACGCAAACCGGGTTCCCGGTTTTGATGAAACCGGGTTCCCGGTTTCTACTGTATGATTTTTCAAAATTTTTCATTTTTTCTTTCTTTTTTCATTTTTCTTCATTCCCGGCAAAGGGTTACAAGTATATATCATCTGCAATTGTGCTACAATACAAAGCACATCGATCCCAACCCATTAAATTCCCCATAAGTGGTCCCACGGCCCCAAACTCAAGCTCGAGACATGTCTCAGGATTGTGATTCAAGTGCGGGTCATATGGTCAGGCCTAATAATCTAAGGGATAATGGCTTAAATCGTGGCTACAAAGAAAAGGCTAAAGGCTCAAAGTGGGCTAAGACGGATAATAATTAACATATGGGATAGAAGGCTTAAAAAGGCACAAATGGCTAACAAAGAACTGCCCCTATCATTTTCCTAAGTACATAGCTTGTCTTTAGTTCATATCTAGGTGGGTTCTCTACTAATTAGGATTTCACGTTCTACACACCAAACATATTCCTTAAGTACAAGCTTACTTCATTTGCATTGTTCATTAATTTTTCCTATTAATCACCTATGTTTGCATGCAATTCTAAATGCATTTTATATCAATCCCTAAAGTCCACTATTTACTATCATAGATTCATCAAAAGTATGCTTAAAGGGATATTTAAAAATTTCTACATTCAAACGCAACTCCGAAAATTCTTTTATTGAAAGCAAATAAAACAAATAACACATAAAAACTGGGATGAGGCAACGAACCCCACCCCAAACTCAAAAATGAGTCGTGTCCCCATGACTCGAAAAGACTCAGTAAAGCATTTAAACTAATCTATACTAAGAGGAAGGTTTAGAAAACGTATCTTAACCAGCGCGTGGCTGGTTACCGGTGTTGCGTTCTGGACCTTTATCTCGTGTAACAGCATCATAAATCGCGTTTTGAAGTGTATTTACGCCTAAGATCAAATTTCGAAGCAGGTCCAATTCTTTTGTAACTTTCCCAAGGTAGCAATCATCTTCTCTTGATTCTCTTCCAACACCTGAATCTTCGATTCCAACTCAGGAACAGTCTTCGCTTTCTTTGATAGAGGAGTTCTAGGACTTTTGGTAGCTCGTGTTGCTTCCTCATGGATATTCTTGATCGTGCTCAAAGCTATATTCACACCAACTGAAACAACGTCAATATCTGCGTTCTTACGCGGAATCTTTGCGACTAGACACAACTGAGTAATAGTGCAAGGGAACTTAAGATTTTGTTGTTCCATTGGGGATTTCGCGAATTCCATGATTGTATCATAAATAATCTTAGCAACATCAAATGGTGTCTCCTCCAAAATACACTTAATAACAATTACATGCTCTTTCTTCAACTCGGAAGTGTGTTTAATACCAAAGAAAGTAGGTATTATGAAACGAGACCAAACCTTCGCACGAGGTGTCAAACTACTGCTGTAAAATTGTCCAGGATATCTTTCTCCTTCAGGATTTGGGCTAGCCCCATTAACAAGCACGGTCCCCCAAAGGGATTCAAAATCGAAAGAAGGGTCATTAAGAGTTTCTTGAAAAGGACATGTTCCAGAAAAGTTGGGTAATTTCAAGGATTTCCGAATACGTTCAACAGAGAAAGGAACTTCCTTTTTGCGAATATCAATTGCATCACGGGAGGTAGCTAGACCTTCATAAAATTCTCGCACAAAAGTAGGAATAAACTCAAGCTTCCTTTCTTGCAATTCTTTCTAACCAAACTTGTTACATGTCACAACATATTCCTTGTGTTCACTACTCATAATACCCTTAGGAAAATTTGTCTCCTCACCAAACTTCAAGAATTCAATTCTTTCACGAACCTGAGTATTCCAACAAGTATAAACCCTCTTAGGCTTGTGGGCCCACATCTTCACACGCGGAGGTTTTTGTAACTGGCACTTCCGGAACCGCTTGTTCAGTTTCATCCTCAATGTTCTTCGCAATTTCTTCTTCTTGTTCCTTCTCACTTTCTGGCTTATCAATTAATCTTCTCTTTTGACCTGTGATTTCTATTCTGTTGGAATCAAGCTTAACTTCATCAATTTTTCGTTTAGGACGCGAATCAGGAATCTCAATAGCTTGGTCTTGGGAACCACCAATGGTGGTTTTCCTTCTAGGAGCAGTTCTTCGGAAATCACCGGTTCTGTTAGTCATCTCTTTCCACCCCAAACTCAAAACTTCAAATAATGAGAAACTTCGAGAAAAAGTTTAGAATTTTGATGTTTTGAGGCTTAGGAAATTAAGAACTAGGTGGAATATGAGATGGGTTTTGTTTAATTTGGACGGGAGAAGAAAGAATTGGGTTTTATTTAAGGATTTGATGAAGAAGAATCTTGGGAAAATCTAAGGATTTGATGTTATTTTGGAGAGGAGGTGAGTTGATCTTATGTTTTTGTGGTGAAAGAGGGTAGGATTTGATGATATATAGTGTTTTTGTATATAAATTTCGGAGGTGGGGAGGCTATTGGTGCGTTTTAGGTAACAACTTGCAGAAGAGGCTAAGAAAACTAGGTTAAAATATCAAAAACCGACATCACAGCTTCAAAACCGGGTTCCCGGTTCCGCGCCGCTGTGACGGCGCGGAAAAATTACTTAATTAATTAATTAATTTTTTTTTTACCTCGATACGCACCAAAACATTGGACCCCAAGACGCAGGGTCAGAACTTTTACTCGCCGAAACCGGGTTCCCGGTTTTGTAGAATGTGGGTACCCGGATTTTGTCGATGGCGCGAGTCAGAACGCGCCAAAACGCAGACTCTCAAAACGCTGGGTCAGAGATTTTGGAAGATTACAGCTCCGAAACCGGGTACCCGGTTTTGCCAAATGCGGGTTCCCGGTTTTGTGTCGATGGCGCGAATCAAAACGCAAGCCACCAAGACGCTGGGTCAGAGATTTTCACAAGTCACAGCACCAAAAACGGGTTCCCGGTTTTGAAAATCCGGGTACCCGGTTCCGACGCTGTGTCGTGAACCAAGACACCAAGTGTTGCGTGTATAAGGTTGGTACCAGCTCCAAAACCGGGTTCCCGGTTTTTGAAAAACCGGGTACCCGGTTTCTCCTGGACATCCAACCTTATTTTCTCCTATTTTCGCCTTATCGACCCCAAACTCTTGACCTTTTTACCCCTGAAATCATCAAAAACAACTACCCTTCCTCATTTCTTAATAATAAGCACTACAATTACGAAAATCAAACTATTTTACATTGCAAAAATTTAAAAACTCAACTAATATACAAAGAATTGGCTTTTGTTTAACGTCGTTAAGCTCGACGGGTTACCTAACGCTTCTAAGGAGTCTCGAGGAGATACATGACCTCTCCGGGATGTGGATCTTCCGAGCGATTGGTATCTTCACCTCCATGGTATATCTTCAATCTGTGACCGTTTACCATGAAGGTACGGTTCTCTAGCGGATGTTCTATTTCTATAGCTCCATGAGGTGTAACTTTGGTCACAATGTATGGACCTGACCACTTAGATCTTAACTTACCCGGATAATTGCTGAACTTTGAATTATACTTCAATACTCTTTTACCCCACTTCAAAGTTCTTTGTACGAATCCGATTGTCATGCCATTTCTTCGTGTTTTCTTTGTAAAGTTTGGCATTTTCATAAGCATGCAATCGGAATTCGTCAAGTTCATTAAGCTTCATCATACGATTCTTTCCGGCTAAGACAGTATCTAAGTTCAACTGCGCAATCGCCCAATAGGCACCCATTTCAAGCTCTAAAGGTAAGTGACAAGCCTTACCATACACCATACGATAAGGAGATGCACCAACTGGAGTTTTGAACGCAGTACGATAGGTCCACAACGCATCATCTAACTTCATTGGCCAATCTTTTCTTGTAGGACCAACGGTTTATCTAGAATTGACTTGACTTCACGATTCGAAACTTCGGCTTGACCATTGGATTGTGGATGATATGCAGTAGATACACGGTGTCTTACTCCATACTTCTCTAAAACAGTCTTCAGATATCTATTAACGAAATGAGATCCTCCATCGCTAATAATCACTCTAGGTGTGCCATGTCTAGTGAAAATATGTGATTTCAAGAACTTAATCACCACTCGTGAATCATTGGTAGGTAAAGCCACCGCTTCTACCCACTTAGATATATAATCAACAGCTAATAAGATGTAGAGGTTACCATTTGAAGGAACGAAAGGACCCATAAAGTCTATACCCCAAACATCGAATATTTCAACTTCTAACACATTATTACGTGGCATCTCATCCCTCTTGGATATGTTTGTGCATTTCTTAACATATTCATGACAATCTTTAACAAGAGAAGGCCAGTAAAAACCTGATTGGAATACCTTCGCAGCAGTTCTATCTCCCTTGAAATGTCCTCCATATAGTGAATCATGGCATCCAGCTATAATGGCTTCAGTTTCCTCCCTTGCTACACATCTTCGTATCATTTGGTCAGCACAAACTTTGTAGAGGAAAGAATTCTCCCAAAAGAATTGTCTAGCACGATGAGCTAACCTCTTTCTTTCTTGATAAGTAGAACCTTCAGGAAAAACACCACTCACCACTAAATTCGCAATATCTGCATACCACGGGGCTTCATAATCACGAACCACGAATAAACTCTCATCCGGAAACTCTTCTCTAACTGCTTCAGTACCACTATTCATCTCTGAACCCTCTAAACACGATAGATGATCTGCAACCTGATTCTCACAACCCTTTCTATCTTTGATTTCTAAATCGAACTCTTGAAGTAATAACACCAATCTGATTAACCTTGGTTTCGCATCTTTCTTTTCCATAAGATATCTGATCGCGGAATGATCTGTATAAACAATAACTTTCGCTCCCAGAAGATAAGAGCGACATTTATCAAATGAATATACAACTGCTAGCAACTCCTTTTCTGTAACTGTGTAATTAATCTGAGCACCACTAAAAGTTTTACTAGCATAGTAAATCGAATGAAAAACCTTCTCTTTTCTCTGTCCTAATACAACTCCCATACACAAATCACTCGCATCACACATAACCTCAAACGGTAAATTCCAATCTGGAGGTAACACTATAGGAGCAGAAATAAGCTTTTCCTTAATTGCTTGGAAAGCCGCTAAACAAGCTTCATCAAAAAGGAATTTGGAGTCCTTTTCGAGTAAGTTGCATAACGGTTTAGCAATCTTAGAAAAATCCTTAATAAAACGCCTATAAAAGCCAGCATGGCCAAGAAAACTCCTTACCCCTTTAACAGAAACAGGAGGGGGAAGAGTTTCAATTACCTCTATCTTTGCTCTATAAACCTCTAACCCAGCACTCGAAACTTTGTGACCCAGAACAATACCTTCGCGAACCATGAAATGACACTTCTCCCAGTTTAGCACCAAGTCTGTTTCCTTACATCTTACTAACACTTTCTCCAAGTTATCTAAACATCTGTCAAAATCATCACCAAACACGGAGAAATCGTCCATGAACACTTCAAGGAAATTATCGATCATATCCCAGAAGATGGCCATCATACATCTTTGAAAAGTAGCAGGAGCGTTACACAACCCAAATGGCATTCTTTGATATGCAAAAGTACCAAATGGGCATGTAAAGGTAGTCTTATGTTGATCTTCTGGAGCCACGTAAATCTGATTATACCCGGAGTAGCCATCCAAGAAACAGTAATATTCTCTTCCGGCTAATTTATCTAACATTTGATCGATGAAGGGAAAAAGGAAATGATCTTTTCTGGTGGCTTTGTTCAGCATTCTGTAATCCATGCAAACTCTCCAACCAACTACCGTTCTTGAAGGAATCGCTTCATTTTTATCATTCAGAACTGTTGTCATTCCTCCTTTCTTCGGTACACACTGAACTGGGCTCACCCATTCACTACTCGAAATGGGATAAATAATCCCCGCATCTAAAAGCTTGATCATCTCTTTCTTCACTACATCCTTCATAACGGGCATTAATCTCCTTTGACCTTCAACTGAGCGTGCGTTGTCATCTTTAAGTATAATTTTATGTTGACAATAGGATGGACTAATGCCTTTGATGTCAGCAATTGTCCAACCTATTGCTTCTTTGTTGGCTCTCAACACACGCAACAGTTTATCTTCTTGAGGACCTGTTAAATAAGCTGAAACAATAACAGGTAGAGTTTCATTAGTACCTAAATACGCGTACCTCAAATGTGCTGGTAACGGTTTTTCTTCCAATTCCGGAGGAGATTCAATTGAAGGCTTCTTTTTAGGAACAATCTCCCCCGATTCTCTCACAGGTTCATAGGCCAGACGCCTATACTTCGGATTTTCAGAATTGAGAGCTGCCACTGTTTCGGCAAGCTCTTCCATCATCTCAGGCAAGTCTAATGTTAAAGCGGCCTGCAAAATATCATCATAATTAAAACAATCAAATACCTCTTGCGATGCCTGCTCAACTACATCCATTCGGAAGTAATCCTCTTGAGAATCTGGAAATTTCATAGCTCGAAATACATTGAATTTGACTTCCTCATCTTGAATCCTCATCGTTAATTCGCCATTCTCTACATCAATTAATGTACGCCCCGTGGCTAGAAATGGTCTACCCAAAATAATGGGGACATTTCTATCCGCGTCGTATTCAAGTATTACGAAATCAACGGGAAATATAAGTGTACCTGCCTTAACGAGGACATCCTCAATTCGGCCTTCAGGATGTGCAAGAGACCTGTCCGCCATTTGCAAGACCATAGAAGTGGGTCTTGCTTCTCCAATTTTTAGCTTATCAAAGTTCGATTTGGGCATCAAATTGATGCTTGCACCCAAATCACATAGCGCTTTTCCTTTCCATTCTTCTCCAATCGATATCGGAATCGTGAAACTCCCAGGATCAACTAACTTTGGAGGTAATTTACTCTGGCAAATCGCACTACACTCTTCAGGAAGACCAATCATCTCATTATCACAATAAGGCCTTTTGTTAGTGAGGGCCCTCTTCAAAAACTTCGTATACTTAGGAATATCTCGAATAGCCTCTAGTAACGGAATATTAATACTTAGACCCTTCACTCTATTAAAGAATTTCTGAAAATCACCCAAATCACCCTTTTTCTGAACTCGAGATGGAAACGGTGGTGGAGGGCGATTGATCACAATATCATCTTTCTTTTTCGGAATTTCACTTGGTCTCTCTATTTCTTCAACCTCACTATCTTTTTCTTTCTCTTTCTCACCCACTTCCTTTTCTTTTCTTGGAACTTCTTTTTCTTTCATAACAGGAAAAGGAGGTGGAGGAAGGTTCTTACCACTTCTTAATGTAACAGCTTTACAATCTTCATGTTGTCTCGGATTTCCTGTGTCACTAGGGAGTTGCCCTTGTGGATGCTGACTAAGCTGTTTCGCAAATTGCTCCATTTGATTCTGCATTAATTTCATATTTGCTTCAGATGCTTGTTGACGTTCCATAGCTTGTGTCTGAAGAGCAATTAAACTTTCAACGGTTTTCTGAAGGGTAACTACTCCTTCTTGTGGATGGGCAGGTAAGGCTTTTTGGTTCATGGTTTCATCGTAAGTATTTTGAGGAGCTTGTCTTTGTACATAATTACCCTGATTCTGTCCTCCTTGATAATTGTTGTGTGGTCTTGGATTGTAGCTGTTACCTTGGGGACGCGGCTGATACGCGTATGTAGGATTGGCTGCCCCATTAGGATTTGAGTATTGAAACCCAGGATGGTTTCTGTTAGGCTGATATCCATTACCACTTGAATTAAAGTTCCCTCTGTTGGACACAAACATCACAGGCTCTTGATTATTCGGACAACTTTCCTCATCATGATCATCTACCCTGCAAATCGAACACATATAAACTTCTTGTGCAGCTTGAACAGCTACCTTCTTACCCGAAAATCCTTCTTTTACAGCTAGTGCAAGCTGTTTCAATTGTTGCTCTATAGTAGTTTGAAGTCCTTTAACATATTAACATTACTCACTCCTTTAACCGGTGTCCTTACTGAAGTCCACCCAACTTCATTCTTGACTGTTCTTTCCAAAATGATTTTAGCATGAACGGGATGAACTTGAAGAAAACCTGCACCACATAACAAATCCAATTTCTCTCTCGAAGTCCCATCAAGGCCTTTGTAAAATATTTTTAGTTGTTGTTGCTCTGTAAAGCCATGATCGGGAACCCTTCGTAAACACATCTGAAATCTTGTCCAACTCTTACCCAAAGTTT
This sequence comes from Nemophila menziesii, assembly GCA_029959085.1. Lineage (NCBI taxonomy): Eukaryota > Viridiplantae > Streptophyta > Magnoliopsida > Boraginales > Hydrophyllaceae > Nemophila > Nemophila menziesii. The sequence goes on along the minus strand of JARWIR010000017.1, from coordinate 5,757,849 downwards.
CATCATACTCTTGACGGAAATGTGTTAACTCAAGTTGATCATCTAACCTCATGTTACTTGGGTAAAACCTGTCAAAGAAAGCAGTTTCTAATTGGTCCCAGTTTGTTATCTTCGTAGGATCTTGTGTATCGTGCCATTCACTTGCTCCATCAATGACGAAAAATCGAAACGCGGCATAATACAATTGTTCTCTTGAAACTCCTTGTGTGATGTAAGAATCACATATCTGCTTAAATTTCTGAACGGCTCGGATAGGATCTTCTCCTGGTCTACCACGAAAATTTCCAAAATTTTGGAATTGAGCTAACATACCCGAATCCGGACGAAATCTTGGAACATTGATATCTGGAGCACCCACTCCTAGAGCAGGAGCACGGAATGGAGCTTATGGTGGACCATTAACAAACCATGGATCTTGATTCATCACTATCTGAACTTGAGGATTAGGATTTAGTGGTTGAACTTGAGGAATAATGCATGGAGGCGCTATTGGTTGGCCATTTGCGTCTAGCTGGCCTTGTCCATTATTTTGTTGATTCTGAATATTGATATCCTCCATTCTTTTAATTAATTCTTCTACCTCTAAGGCTTCTTTCTCTCTCCTTCTCTTGTTAGCAAGTCTGATTAATGATTCTGGATTACTAAGGATCGGAGGTGTTGGCTCTAGATCCTTAAAGAGTCTCCTTCGCATACACCAAACCTAAAAACCTGAAAAAGATGAACAAACAAAAAGCGTAAAACTGATAAAATAAAATAAATGCAACTATCACTAAAGGTAAACACCGTGGTCACACGCTACCGTCCCTGGCAGCGGCGCCAAAAACTTGGTGGTCCTTGTGTGTTCTAAAAATAATGCAATAAATAATCGAACCACAACCGCAAGTGTACGGTTGTCCCAAGTAATATAGTTGATAAAACAGATCCGTTCCAAGGATGAGATGGTTGACTACAATGTTTAACAAGTAATGAATGGTTGCACTTATGAAAACAAGTAAAGAAATAATGATTGATTTGATTGTTGTATTAATTCTACTGAATGAAAGACTAATGATAAAATGCAAGTAAAAGGTAAAACGCAAGTAAAAAGATGTAAAACGCAGTATGAGAAGGTAGCACTTGAGAACGCAAGGGATCTTCCTAATCCTATTTCATAACCTATGCTGTTTAAGGGTTAAATTGGTCAATTACAATGGTCGGGATTCTAAATTCCTTATACCCGTCAGGGTGGACTATAAGGCTATCCTAGAGTGTCACTAGTCCCGTCAGGGTAAATATGATCCACTTTTGGATGTTTAAGTTTAATTACCTCATTGGCCCTAGAATTAGCTAAGTTCGTCAGAATCAATAGCTTCTATTCTAGATTGAATAAATGGTTCTGTACCTAAACCCTCCGTCAGGATGATCCAATTGCCACTAATTGGAATAGTCTAGATACTAACACCTGTTCCTAGTTCATGACTCTAAAAACAGTAAATATTCTCAATTTATCGAAAAGGGTAAAATAAACAATCTAATTTAATTTAACAGAAACCCAAATTCAACATATGAAATTCAATAAGATTTGGGAATTACCCATATAGCATTCTCAAGCACTAATAAATGTTTAGCTCATACTAATTAAAAGAAAAACTAAATTAATTGAAATGGAATTCATATTTGATTACAAAATTAAAATTGAAAGAAACCTAATTTCCGGAGTTGGAATGACTGAGAACGGAGATATAGACCATCTCCAGTTCTTGCAGCTTCTTCTTTCTTCCTTCTGTTGCTTCTCTCTGATGTTTAATCTTGTGGAATGTGGATTGTGTGAAAAATAGAAGTCAAAGGCTCCTTTTATAAGTGTAAAAACGGATTAGGGCTTGGACCTAAGAATAAAACACTAATTAAATGTCCAAACCCAAATTCTAAGCCCAAAATCCCGTAACTGCTGATACACCTTCACTAAAACGGATTTTCCCGCTTCGTTATGACTCCTATTGACCTAATTCCGGTTGCTAAAGTTCCGTAACTCGATAAGGAATGTTTTCTCTTCAAAGGTCAGCGGCTAAATCATCTCTTAAGCACCTCGAAATCAACCATCTATGGCCTAGAAAACAGATTTTCAGCTCTAAAAATAATTTCTTCGGGATTTATCTTCAAGTCTTGACTCCATATCACGATCTTTGACTCTCTTCTCGGATTCCATTCCTAGCTAATAATTAAAACCTACAAACTTTTCACTAAAACACACAAGATTACGCGCAAAAGTTTAATAAATTAAAATTACTAGAAATAAAATAGAAATTCCGGATTATTGCATTTTTAACTCAAAAGTCTATTAAAATATTCAAATAAACATAAAAAATGATGTCTCCCAAGGGTCTAAAATAAGAACAATTAGGGAGACATCACCATGCCAATATCAAGAGGAGGTTAACAATCCGGCATTCGAATGGGAATTGTTTTATCAAAGTGTTTTAATTCATAGAACTCCGCCAATTCCCCAAGGTGCTAGGTATGAAGAATAAGCTTTTAGTAGTAATTTATTGCCGCGTGCTAGAGTATGGTCGCGTTTCATTATTCCAACATTCTTTTGGTAACAATCACATCTCCGAGGTAACGCGTGAACAACTAATCTTCATTAAATGTATTACCGAAAAGAAAGAGATTGATGTAGCTAGAATAATTTATACCTCCATCATGGCTTATACGAAGAATCCCATTAGTGCACGCAACCTCAAGTTCCCATGCACCATCACAAGAATTTATTCTATCGCAATGGGTGCCACATAGGAACACTGAGGATGAATCGGTCGAAAAAGGTACGCCTCTTAAAGAGATTTCAATTGCAAATATTCATAATGAGGCCAAGAAGAATGGGATTGAGTTAAACAAGCCTTTTGGAGAAGAGAATAAAGCGCGTCCACCTCAACGCAAAGCTAAAGTTTCCAAAGATCATGATGTTATTGAATGAATGAAAGCATTAGAGGAGAAACATGAAGACGTGTTGAAAGCTATAGGAAGCATAAAAAAATATTTGGTCTCGATGAAAGATACAGTGGCTGCGTTGGTTGATTCCCAACAAACCATCTTTGATATGCTTAAGACGATGATCCAACCTGGACGCAACACCGAAAACCAGCCCAGTGCTAGTTGAGATACGTATTCCTAAATCTCTCATTTTATAGTGTATAATATTTTATTTGCTTTATTGAGTCTTTTCGAGTCGTGGGGACTGGTGGTCCTTTGTGTGTTCTAAAAAATAAATGCAAATGCTAATCGAACCACAACCGCAAGTGTACGGTTGTCCCAAGTAGTAATAAGGATAATACAGATTCGTTCCAAGGACGGGATGGTTGATCACAATGTTTAACAAATAGTGATTGATGCACTTATGAAAATAAAAGATAATAATATGTTTGTTTGGTTTTTGTTATTAAAGCTAATAAATGAAAGACAAATATTAAAATGCAAGTAAAGGCTAAGACGCAAGTAAAATGAGTGAAAACGCAGTATGAGATGTAGTACTTGAGAACGCAAGGATCCTCCCAATCTTACTTCCTAACTTATGTTGTTTAAGGGCTAAATTGGTCAATTACAATGGTCGGGATTCTAAATTCCTTATACCCCCGTCAGGGTGGACTATAAGGCAATCCTAAAGTGTCACTAGTCCCGTCAGGGTAAATATGATCCACCGTTGGATGATTAAGTGTTTTACCTCATTGGCCCTAGAATTAGCTAAGTTCGTCAGAATCAATAGCTTTTATCCTAGATTGAATAATTAATTCTATACCTAAACCCTCCGTCAGGATGATCCACACGCCACATATGTGGAATAGCTTAGATACTAATACCTGTTCTTAGTTCGCGACTCTAAAACAGTAAATACTCACAAATTATCGAAAAGAGTAATGGACCCAATCTAATTTAATTTAGCATAAACCCAAATTCAACATTCGTTATTTCATAAAATTAGGATTCACCCATTGTTTGTTCTCAAGCACTATGAAAAGCTTAGCTCATATTAAAATTAAAAACTAAATTAAAAGAAATGGAATTCATATTGTTTACAAAATTAAAATATAAAAAGAACCTAATTTCCGGAATTGGAATGACTACGAACGGAGCTATAGACCCACTCCAGCTCTTGTAACTTCTTCTTTCTTCCTTCTGTTGCTTCTCTCTGGTATTTAATCTTGTGGAATGTGAATTGTGTGAAAAATAGAAGTCCAGACCTCCTTTTATAAGCATAAATTCGTACTAGGGCTTGGACCAGAAATTAAAACACTAATTAAATGTCCAAGCCCACTTTCTAAGCCCAAAATCCCGTAACTGCTGATACACCTTCACTAAAACGGCTTTTCCCGATGCGTTATAACTCCGATTGACCTCATTCCAGTTGCCAAAAGTTCCGTAACTCGATAAGGAATGTTTTCTCTTCAAAGGTCAGCGGCTAAATCATCGCTTAAGCACCTCGAAATCAGCACTCTATGGCCTGGAAAATGGATTTTCAGCTCTAAAAATAATATCTTCGGGATTTATCTTCAAGTCTTGACTCTAATTCACGATCTTTGACTTTCTCCTCGGACTCCTCTCCTAGCTAACATCTAAAACCTGTAAACTTTACACTAAAAATACCAATATTACGCGCAAAAGTTTAATAAATAAAAATGCTAGAAATAAAAAGGGAATTCCGGATTATTGCATATTTAGTCCAAAAGTCTATCAAATTAATTAAATAAACACCAAAATGATGTCTCCCAAGGGTCGAAAATAAGAACAATTAGGGAGACATCAAGACCCCCAACTCAAACCTTTGTCGTCCCGACAAAGTAAAACAAAACAAAGGGGTAGAAGTAAGCGTATAAACAAGTAGAAGCTAGCAAATAAACCTTAAAGCAATTCTCAAAATAAATCTCAAATAGGAAAATCTAAAAACTAATATACACATACACTAATCATGCAACATCAAACATAAATAATCTCAATCATAAAATTAAAGTCGCAATGTTTGAAGGTTACACTTGTACTCATCTTTGTATGATGGCTATAGGGTGGTCATTAATCCTACCTCGCTTTGAACGCTCCACTTAGTGTATTCCCTATCAACAGAATTATAAATTCACTAAGCACTTAGGAATCACGAGGTCTTTATGGTTATAATATTGGCTTAAGGACGGGTGTGGATGTATATTTGGTAAATTTGAAGTGAGCTTTTGGCTCTCTCCTCACTTACCATCAACAGTGTCCTCGAGCTTGAGTTAACGCTCAAAAAGATGTTCTCACTCACCCATATACGCAACAATTTAGCGTCCCATGTCTACCCACAATAACCAAGATGATTTTCAGAAAATTCCACTTTGCCGGATGTTTTATTCATTCATATTTTTCTTTTTCTTTTCTTTTTCGTTTTTTTTTTGTACAGAAGCAAACCGGGTTCCCGGTTTTGACGAATCCGGGTTCCCGGTTCCTACTGTATGGATTTTTTTTCATTTTTTCATTTTTTTCTTTCTTTTTCACTTTTTGCTCATTCCCGGCAAAGGGTTACAAGTATATATCATCTGCACTTGTGCTACAATACAAAGCACATCAATCCCAACCCATTAAATTCCCCATAAGTGGTCCCACCACCCCAAACTCAAGCTCGAGACATGTCTCAGGATTGTGATTCAAGTGCGGGTCATATGGTCATGCCTAATAATCTAAGGGATAATGGCTTATATCGTGGCTACAAAGAAAAGACTAAAGGCTCAAAGTGGGCTAAGACGGATAATCATTAATACAAGGGATAGAAAGCTAAAATGGCACAAATGGCTAACAAAGAACTGCCCCTATCATTTTCCTAAGTACATAGCTTGTCTTTAGTTCATATCTAGGTGGGTTCTCTACTAATTAGGATTTCACGTTCTACACACCAAACATATTCCTTGAGTACAAGCTTGCTTCATTTGCATTGTTCATTAATTTTTCCTATCAATTACCTATGTTCGCATGCAATTGTAAGTGCGTTTTATATCAATCCCTAAAGTCCACTATTTACTATCATAGATTTATCAAGAGTATGCTTAAAGGGATATTTAAAAATTTCTACAGTCAAACGCAACTCCGAAAATTCTTTTATTGAAAGCAAGTAAAGCAAATAACACATAAAAACTGGGATGAGGCAACGAACCCCACCCCAAACTCAAAAATGAGTCGTGTCCCCACGACTCGAAAAGACTCAATAAAGCATAAAAACTAGTCTACACTAAGAGGAAAATTTAGAAAACGTATCTTAACCAGCGCGAGGCTGGTTATCGGTGGTGCGTTCTGGACCTTTATCTCGCGTAACAGCATCATAAATCGCGTTTTGAAGTGTATTTACGCCTAGGATTAAATTTCGCAATAGGTCCAATTCTTTTGTAACGTTTCCCAAGGTAGCAATCATCTTTTCCTGATTCTCTTCCAACACCTGAATCTTCGATTCCAACTCAAGTACAGTTTTCGCTCTCTTTGATTGAGGAGTTCTCGGACTTCTTGTAGCTCGTGTTGCTTCTTCATGGATGTTCTTGATTGTGCTCAAAGCTATACTCACACCAACTGAAACAATGTCAATATCTGCGTTCTTACGCGGAATCTTTGCGTCTAAACACAACTGAGTAATAGTACAAGGAAACTTCAGATTTTGTTGTTTCATTGGTGATTTCGCGAACTCCATGATTGTATCATAAATGATCTTAGCAACATCAAACGGTTTCTCCTCCAAAATACACTTAATAACAAATATGTGCTCTTTCTTCAACTCGGAAGTGTGTTTAATACCAAAGAAAGTGGGTATTATGAAACGAGACCAAACCTTAGCACGAGGTGTCAAACTACTGCTGTAAAACTGTCCAGGATACCTTTCACCTTCAGGAATTGGGCTAGTCCCATTAACAAGCACGGTCCCCCAAAGGGATTCAAAATCAAAAGAAGGGTCATTAAGAGTTTCTTGGAAGGGGCATGCTCCAGAAAAGTTGGGTAGTTTCAATGATTTCCGAATACGTTCAATAGAGAAAGGAACTACCTTTTTGCGGATATCAATGGCATTGCGGGAGGTAGCTAAACCTTCGTAAAATTCTCGCACAAAAGTAGGAATAAACTCAAGCTTCCTTTCTTGTAACTCTTTCCAACAAAACATAGCACATGTCACAGCATATTCCTTGTAATCACTACTCATAATACCCTTAGGAAAATTCGTCTCCTCACCAAATTTCAAAAATTCAATTCTTTCACGAACCTGAGTATTCCAACAAGTGTAAAACCTCTTAGGCTTGTGGGCCCACATCTTCATACGCGGAGGTTTTTTAACGGGTGCTTCCGGAATCTCTTGTTCAATTTCCTTCTCAATGTTCTTCGCAATTTCCTCTTCTGGTTCCTTCTCACTTTCAATCTCATCAATCAATCTTCTCTTGTGACCCGTGATTTCTTTTCTTTTAGAATCAAGCTTAACTTCGTCAATTTTTTGTTTAGGACGCGAATCAGGAATCTCAATAGCTTGATCTTGTGAACCACCAATGGTGGTCTTTCTTCTAGGAGCAGTTCTTCGAAAATCACTGGTTCTGTTAGTCATCTATTTTCACCCCAAACTCAAAACTTCAAATAATGAAAAACTTAGAGAAAAAGTTTAGAATTTTGATGTTTTGAGGCTTAGGAATTGAAGAACTAGGGTGAATATGAGATGGGTCTTGTTCAATTTAGATGGGAGAAGAAAGAATTGGGTTTACTTTAAGGATTGGGTGAAGAAGAACCTTGGGAAAAACTAAGGATTTGATGTTATTTTGGAGAGGAGGTGAGTTGATTTTTGTGTTTTGTGGTGAAAGAGGGTAGGATTTGATGATATATAGTGTTTTGGTTGATGAATTTCGGAGGTGGGGAGGCTATTGGTGCGTTTTAGGTAAAGACTTGGAAAAGAGGCTAAGAAACTAGGTTAAAACACCTCAAAACCGACATCACAGCTTTCAAACCGGGTTCCCGGTTTTGGCAAACTGGGTTCCCGGTTCCGCGTCGCTGTGACGGCGCGGAAAAATACTTTATTTAATTTTTTTTATTTTTTTTATTTTTTATTTTTTATTTTTTTTCAAAACGCATCAAAACGCTGGACCCCAAGACGCTGGGTCAGAGATTCTACTCGCCGAATCCGGGTTCCCGGTTCTGTGGAATGCGGGAACCCGGATTTTCTCGATGGCGCGAGTCAAAACGCGCCAAAACGCCACTTCTCAAAACGCCGGGTCAGAGAAATTTGAAGACAACAGCTCCGAAACCGGGTACCCGGTTCTGTGGAATGCGGGTTCCCGGTTTTGTGTCGATGGCGCGAATCAAAACGCACGAAAACGCAAGTCACCAAAACGCTGGGTTAGAGATTTTCAGAAATCACAGCACCAAAACCGGGTTCCCGGTTTCGAAAATCCGGGTACCCGGTTCCGACTCTGTGTCATGAACCAAGACGCCAAGTGTTGCGTTAAATTGATTGGTACCAGCTCCAACACCGGGTTCCCGGTTTGTGCGAAACCGGGTTCCTGGTTTCTCCTGGACATCCAACCTTTTTTTTCTCTTTTTTCGCCAAATCGACCCCAAACTCATGACCCTTTTATCCCTGAAATCATCAAAAACAGCTACCCTTCCTCATTTCTTAATAATAAACACTAAAATTACGAAAATCAAACTATTCTAAATTGCAAAAATAAAAACTCAGCTAATATACAATGAATTGGCTTTTGTTTAACGTCGTTAAGCTCGACGGGTTACCTCACGCTTCTAAGGAGTCTCGAGGAGATACATGACCTCCCCGGGATGTGGATCTTCCGAGCGATTGGTATCTTCACCTCCATGGTATATCTTTAATCTGTGACCGTTAACCATAAAGGTACGGTTCTCTAGCGGATGTTCTATTTCTATCGCCCCATGAGGTGTAACTTTGGTCACAATGTATGGACCTGACCACTTAGATCTCAACTTACCCGGATAATTGCTAAACTTTGAGTTATACTTTAATACTCTTTGCCCCATTACAAAGTTATTTGGACGAATCCGATTGTCATGCCATTTCTTTGTGTTTTCTTTGTAAAGTTTGGCATTTTCATACGCATGCAAACGGAATTCATCAAGTTCATTAAGCTTCATCATACGATTCTTTCCGGCTAAGATAGGATCTAAGTTCAACTGCGCAATTGCCCAATAGGCACCCATTTCAAGCTCTAAAGGTAAGTGACAAGCCTTACCATACACCATACGATAGGGAGATGCCCCAACTGGAGTCTTAAACGCAGTACGATAGGCCCACAACGCATCATCTAACTTCATTGACCAATCTTTTCTTGTAGGACCAACGGTTTTCTCTAGGATTGATTTGACTTCACGGTTCGATACTTCAGCTTGACCATTGGATTGTGGATGACATGCAGTAGATACACGGTGTCTAACTCCATATTTCTCTAGAACAGTCTTCAGATATTTATTAACGAAATGAGATCCTCCATCGCTAATAATCATTCTAGGTGTGCCATGTCTAGTGAAAATATATGATTTCAAGAACTTGATCACCACTCGTGAATCATTAGTAGGTAAAGCCACCGCTTCTACCCACTTAGACACATAATCAACAGCTAATAAGATGTAGAGGTTACCATTTGAAGGAACGAAAGGTCCCATAAAGTCTATACCCCAAACATCGAATATCTCAACCTCTAACACGTTATTACGTGGCATCTCATCCCTCTTAGATATGTTTCCGGTAAACTGGCATCTCGTACATTTCTTAACATATTCATGACAATCTTTTATAAGAGAAGGCCAGTAAAAACCTGATTGAAATACCTTCGCAGCAGTTCTATCTCCTTTGAAATGTCCTCCATATAGTGAATCATGGCATCCAGCTATAATGGCTTGAGTCTCTTCCCTTGCTACACATCTTCGTATCATTTGGTCAGCACAAACTTTATAGAGGAACGGATCCTCCCAAAATAACTGTCTAGCACGATGAGCTAACCTCTTTCTTTCTTGATAAGTAGAACCTTTAGAAAAAACACCACTCACCACCAAATTCGCAATATCTGCATACCACGGAGCTTCATAATCTCGAACAACGAATAAACTCTCATCAGGAAACTCTTCTCTAACTGCTTCAGTACCACTATTCATCTCTGAACCCTCTAAACGCGATAGATGATCTGCAACCTGATTCTCACAACCCTTTCTATCTTTGATCTCTAAATCGAACTCTTGAAGCAATAACACCCATCTGATTAACCTTGGTTTCGCATCTTTCTTTTCCATAAGGAATCTGATCGCGGAATGATCAGTATAAACAATAACTTTCGCTCCAAGAAGATAAGAGCGAAATTTATTAAAAGAATATACAACTGCTAGTAACTCTTTTTCTGTAACTGTGTAATTAATCTGAGCACCACTAAAAGTTTTACTAGCATAGTAAATCGAATGAAAAACCTTCTCTTTCCTCTGTCCCAATATAGCTCCCATACACAAATCACTCGCATCACACATAACTTCAAACGGTAAATTCCAATCTGGAGGTAACACTATAGGAGCAGAAATAAGCTTTTCTTTGATTGCTTTGAAGGCCGCTAAACAAGCTTCATCAAAAAGGAATTTGCAATCCTTTTCGAGTAAGTTGCATAACGGTTTAGCAATCTTAGAAAAATCTTTAATAAAGCGCCTATAAAAGCCAGCATGGCCAAGAAAACTCCTTACCCCTTTAACAGAAACAGGAGGGGGAAGAGTTTTAATTACCTCGATCTTCGCTCTATCGCCCTCTAATCCAGCACTCGAAACTTTGTGACCCAGAACAATACCTTCACGAACCATGAAATGACACTTCTCCCAGTTTAACACCAAGTCCAATTCCTTGCACCTAACCAACACTTTCTCCAAGTTATCCAAACACTTATCAAAATCATCACCAAACACGGAGAAATCGTCTATAAACACTTCCAGGAAATTATCAATCATATCCCAGAAGATGGCCATCATGCATCTCTGAAAAGTAGCGGGAGCATTACACAACCCAAATGGCATTCTGCGATATGCAAAAGTACCAAAAGGGCATGTAAAAGTAGTCTTATGTTGATCTTCTGGAGCCACGTAAATCTGATTGTACTCGGAGTAACCATCCAAGAAACAATAGTACTCTCTTCCGTCTAATTTGTCTAACATCTGATCGCTGAAGGGTAAAGGGAAATGATCTTTTCTGGTGGCCTTGTTCAGCTTTCTGTAATCCATGCAAACTCTCCAACCTACTACCGTTCTCGAAGGAATCGCCTCATTTTTATCGTTAAGAATTGTTGTTATTCCTCCTTTCTTCGGCACACACTGAACTGGGCTCACCCATTCACTACTCGAAATGGGATAGATAATCCCCGCATCTAAAAGCTTGATTACCTCTTTCTTTACCACATCCTTCATCACGGGCATCAATCTCCTTTGACCTTCAACTGAGCGTGCATTGGTATCTTCAAGTATAATTTTATGTTGACAATAGGATGGACTAATGCCTTTGATATCAGCAATTGTCCAACCTATTGCTTCTTTGTTGGCTCTCAACACACGCAACCGTTTATCTTCTTGAGGACCTGTTAAATTAGCTGAAACAATAACAGGTAGAGTTTCATCAGTACCCAAATATGCATACCTCAAGTGTGATGGCAATGGTTTTTCTTCCAAGTCCGGAGGAGATTCAATTGAAGGCTTCTTTTTAGGAATAATCTCCCCCGGTTCTCTCACAGGTTCATAGGCCAGACGCCTATACTTCGGATTTTCAGAATTGAGAGCTGCCACTGTTTCGGTAAGCTCCTCCATCATCTCAGGTGAATCTAATGTTAAAGCAGCCTGCAAGATATCATCAAAATTTAAACAATTAAATACCTCTTGCGATGCTTGCTCTACTACATCCATTCTGAAGCAATCTTCCTGGGAATCTTGGAATTTCATAGCTCGAAATACATTGAATTTCACTTCCTCATCTTGTATCCTCATTGTCAATTCGCCATTTTCTACATCGATCAATGTTCTCCCTGTAGCTAGGAATGGTCTACCCAAAATAATGGGGACATTTCTATCTGCATTGTATTCAAGTATTACGAAATCAACAGGAAATATAAGTGTACCTGCCTTAACAAGGACATCCTCAATGCGGCCTTCAGGATGAGCAAGAGACCTGTCCGCCATCTGCAAGACCATAGAGGTAGGTCTTGCGTTTCCAATTTTAAGCTTATCAAAGATTGACTTGGGCATCAAATTGATGCTCGCCCCCAAATCACATAGCGCCTTTCCTTTCCATTCTTCTCCAATTGATATCGGAATCGTGAAACTCCCCGGATCAACTAACTTCGGAGGTAATTTACTCTGGCAAATCGCACTACACTCTTCAGGAAGGCCAATCATCTCATTATCACAATAAGGCCTTTTGTTAGTGAGGGCCCTCTTCAAAAACTTCGTATACTTAGGAATATCTCGAATCGCCTCAAGTAACGGAATATTAATACTCAAACCCTTCACTCTATTAAAGAACTTCTGAAAATCAGCCATATCACCCTTTTTCTGAACTCGCGATGGAAACGGTGGTGGAGGGCGATTGCTTACAATTTCATCTCTCTTTTTCGGAATTTCTCTTGGTCTTTCTATTTCTTCAACCTCACTATCTTTCTCATTCTCTTTCTCTTTCTCACCCACTTCCTTTTCTTTTCTTGGAACTTCTTTCTCTTTCATAACGGGAAAAGGAGGTGGAGGGAGGTTCTTACCACTTCTTAATGTAACAGCCTTGCAATCTTCACGTTGTGTTGGATTTTCTGTATCGCTAGGAAGTTGCCCTTGTGGACGCTGATTCAGCTGTTTATTAATTTGACTTAGACGATTCTGGAAAATCTTCATATTTGCTTCGGCTGCATTTTGACGTTCCATAGCTTGTGTCTGAAGAGCAATTAAATTTTCAACCGTTTTCTGAAGGGTAACTACTCCTTCTTGTGGATGGGCAGGTAAAGCTTTCTGGTTTAAATTCTCATCATAGGTATTCTGAGGAGCTTGTCTTTGTACATAATTGTTTTGATTCTGTCCTCCTTGATGATTGTTGTGTGGTCTTGGATTATAGTTGTTGCCTTGAGGACGCGGCTGATACGCGTAAGTAGGATTGGCTGCCCCATTAGGATTTGAGTATTGAAACCCAGGATGGTTTCTGTTAGGCTGATATCCATTACCACTTGAATTGAAATTACCTCTATTGGACATAAACATCACTGATTCTTGGTTATTCGGACAACTTTCCTCATCATGATCATCTACCTTACAAATTGAACACATATAAACCTCTTGTGCAGCATGCACAGCTACCTTCTTACCCAAAAATCCTTCTTTTACAGCTAAAGTAAGCTGCTTCAACTGTTGCTCTATAGTATTCTGAATCTTATTCTCAAGCATAGCAAATTTCTCTTCCATGTCAACATTATTCACTCCCTTAACTGGCGTTCTCACTGAATTCCACCCAACTTCATTCTTGACTGTTCTCTCTAAAATGATCTTAGCATGAGCGGGTTGAACTTGAAGAAAACCTGCACCACATAGCGTATCCAATTTCTCTCTCGAAGTTCCATCAAGGCCTCTATAAAAGATCTTTAACTGTTGTTGTTCTGAAAAGCCATGATTGGGAACTTTACGCAAACACATCTGAAATCTTGTCCAACTCTTACCCACAGTTTCCTCATATTCTTGACGGAAATGCGTCAATTCTAATTCAGCGTCTAATCTCATGTTACTTGGGTAATACCTGTCAAAGAAAGCAATTTCTAATTGGTCCCAGTTGGTTATCTTCGTGGGATCTTGCGTATCGTGCCATTCACTCGCTCCATCAATCACAAAAAATTTAAACGCAGCAAAATACATCTGTTCTCTTGAAACTCCTTGTGTGATATATGAATCACATATTTGTTTAAACTTCTGTACTGCTCTAAGAGGATCTTCTGATGGTCTACCACGAAAATTTCCAAAGTTTTGGAATTGAGCTAACATACCCGAATCTGGACGGAATCGCGGAACATCAATATCTGGAGCACCTACTCCTATAGCAGGAGCGCGGAATGGAACTTCGGGAGGACCATTAGTAAACCATGGATCTTGATTCATCACTATCTGAACTTGAGGATTAGGAATCACTGGTGGAACTGGAGGAATAACGCCTGGAGCTAAAGGTTGGCCATTTGCATCTAGCTGGCCTTGTCCATTATTCTGTTGACCTTGAAGATTGATATTCTCCATTCTGTTACTTAATTCTTCTACTTCTAAAGCTTCTCGTTCTCTTCTTCTTCTGTTCCCAAGTCTGATCAACGATTCTGGATTACTAAGGATCGGAGGTGTTGGCTCTAGATCCTTGAATAGCCTTCTTCGCATACACCAAACCTACAAACCTGAAAAAGCTAACAAACAAAAAGCGTAAAACTGATAAAATAAAATAAATACACTATCACTAAAGGATAAACACCGTGGTCAAACGCTACCGTCCCCGGCAGCGGCGCCAAAAACTTGGTGGTCCTTTGTGTGTTCTAAAAAATAAATGCAAATGCTAATCGAACCACAACCGCAAGTGTACGGTTGTCCCAAGTAGTAATAAGGATAATACAGATTCGTTCCAAGGACGGGATGGTTGATCACAATGTTTAACAAATAGTGATTGATGCACTTATGAAAATAAAAGATAGTAATATGTTTGTTTGGTTTTTGTTATTAAAGCTAATGAATGAAAGACAAATATTAAAATGCAAGTAAAGGCTAAGACGCAAGTAAAATGAGTGAAAACGCAGTATGAGATGTAGTACTTGAGAACGCAAGGATCCTCCCAATCTTACTTCCTAACTTATGTTGTTTAAGGGCTAAATTGGTCAATTACAATGGTCGGGATTCTAAATTCCTTATACCCCCGTCAGGGTGGACTATAAGGCAATCCTAAAGTGTCACCGTCAGGGTAAATATGATCCACCGTTGGATGATTAAGTGTTTTACCTCATTGGCCCTAGAATTAGCTAAGTTCGTCAGAATCAATAGCTTTTATCCTAGATTGAATAATTAATTCTATACCTAAACCCTCCGTCAGGATGATCCACACGCCACATATGTGGAATAGCTTAGATACTAATACATGTTCTTAGTTCGCGACTCTAAAATCATTAAATACTCACAAATTATCGAAAAGAGTAATGGACCCAATCTAATTTAATTTAGCATAAACCCAATTTCAACATTCGTTATTTCATAAAATTAGGATTCACCCATTGTTTGTTCTCAAGCACTATGAAAAGCTTAGCTCATATTAAAATTAAAAACTAAATTAAAAGAAATGGAATTCATATTTTTTACAGAATTAAAATATAAAAAAAACATAATTTTCGGAATTGGAATGACTACGAACGGAGCTATAGACCCACTCCATCTCTTGTAGCTTCTTCTTTCTTCCTTCTATTGCTTCTCTCTGGTATTTAATCTTGTGGAATGTGAATTGTCTGAAAAATAGAAGTCCAGACCTCCTTTTATAAGCATAAATTCGTACTAGGGCTTGGACCAGAAATTAAAACACTAATTAAATGTCCAAGCCCACTTTCTAAGCCCAAAATCCCGTAACTGGATATACACCTTCACTAAAACGGCTTTTCCCGATGCGTTATAACTCCGATTGACCTCATTCCAGTTGCTAAAGTTCCGTAACTCGATAAGGAATGTTTTCTCTTCACAGGTCAGCAGGTAAATCATCGCTTAAGCACCTCGAAATCAGGACTCTATGGCCTGGAAAAGGGATTTTCAGCTCTAAAAATAATATCTTCGGGATTTATCTTCAAGTCTTGACTCTAATTCACGATCTTTGACTTTCTCCTCGGATTCCTCTCCTAGCTAACATCTAAAACCTGTAAACTTTACACTAAAAATACCAATATTACGCGCAAAAGTTTAATAAATAAAAAATGCTAGAAATAAAAAGAGAATTCCGGATTATTGCATATTTAGTCCAAAAGTCTACCAAATTAATTAAATAAACACCAAAATGATGTCTGCCAAGGGTCGAAAATAAGAACAATTAGGGAGACATCAGGGACACGACTCATTTTTGAGTTTGGGATGGGGTTCGTTGCCTCATCCCAATTTTTGTGTGCTATTTGTTTTATTTGCTTTCAATAAAACTGATTTTAGGGTTGCGTTTGACTGTAGAGAATTTTAATGACCCCATTAAGCAAACTTTTCATGACTTTATGATATAAAATAGTATACTTTAGGAGTTAGTATAAAACGCATTTAGATTGCATGCAAACATAGGTAATTAATAGGTAGAATTAATGAACTATGCAAAAGAAGTAAACTTGTACTTAAGGAAAATGTTTGGTGTGTAGAACGCGAGATCCAAAGTGATAGAGAACCCACTTAGGTATGAACTAGAGGCGAGCAATGTAAATAGGAAGATGATAGAGGCAGTTATTTGTTAGCCCTTTGAGCCTTTTTAGCCTTCTGTCCCTTAAATATATTATTATCCGTCTTAGCCCCATTTTTAGCATTTAAGCCTTTCTTTTGTCGCCACAATATAAGCCCATATCCCTTTAGATTATTAGGCATTACCATATGACCCGCACTTGAATCACAATCCTGAGACTTCCTGTCTTGAGCTTGAGTTTCGGGTGGTGGGTTTCATTAATGGGAGATTACATTGTGAGGGAATTGGTATGCGTTTGTATTTATGCGCAATGGTTGATGATATATTAATTGTAACCCTTTGCCGGGATTTAAAAAAAAAATTATAAGAGACATGACCTTTCACATCAAAATGATGGTCATGGGTATCTTGTACAAAAAAAAGGAGAAACTGAAATGAATTAGAAAATAAAGTAACCGGCAAAGTGAAATTCTAGAAATCATCTTTAATGCTTATTGGGTAATTTTGGGGACGCTACATTAGTGCGTCAAATGGGTTGAGTGAGAACGATATTCGAGTGTAAACTCAAGCTCAAGGTCAGTTTGTTGATGGTAAGTGAGGAGAGAGCCAAAAGCTCACTTCAAATTTACCAAATATACATTCCATACCGTCCCTAAGCCTACGCTATAACCATAATGTCATCGTGATTCCTAGTTATATAGTAGATTTGTAATTCAACTAATAGGGAGTATGCTAAGTGGAGCGTTCAAAGTTAGTGAGGATCGATGAACACACTATAGCCATCATCTTGAGATAAGTACAGGCGTAACCTTCTAGCATTGTGAAGTTAATTTTTAATTGATTACTTGTGTTTGATTTTGCATGACATTTGTATGTGTATATTAATTCCTAGGATCATACTATATGAGATTTATTTTAAGTTATTCTTTGGGTGTTATTCATTAGACTCTACCTTTTTTGCGTATCACCTTGAACCCTTGTTTTTATTTTGCTTTGTCGGGACGACAAAGGTTTGAGTTTGGGGTATTGATGTCTCCCTTTTTGTTCTAATTATATGTCCTCAGGAGACATCAAATTAGGTGATTATTTGACTTATTTACTAGACTTTTAAGCTTATTTGGTCATATTACGATTTCTTCCCTTGAATTTGGATTATTTGTGTTTTAGAGCTTCTATGCGTTAATTCGTTTATTTTTAGTGTAAAGTTCTTAGGTTTATGATTTGATGGAATATCAAGACAAGGAGAAGAAACGGGAAATAAAGTTCTGGATTAAGCGTTGAAGTAAAAGGCGAGAATAATTGATTCGAAGAAGTAATTAGTGGAGAATGAAATCTAGAAGGCCGTTACAAATCACTGTTTTCGAGCATCTTAGCCACTGATTCAGGCTTGGAGCATAAAATGAGGTAGACGGAGCTTGAAGTCAGGAAGATTTTCCAAGTTGAACGAAGTGATTCCGAGTCCGGACGCAAAAGTTACATCCGTTTTAGTAACAGCTGGTCACCAGTTACGGGATTTTATTAAATGGATTGGGCTTTTATTCTAATTAACTTAATCCTTCTTTTCAAAAGCCCAATCCGTTTTACTCACTATAAATAGGCCTTTAACTTCAGTTTTTACACAGACAATTCACACTAGAGAGATAAGCAACGCACCAGAGAAGCAAAAAGGAGAGAGAAGAGTTGAAGCTGGAGAATTCTTTCTTCCAACAACAGCAATATTCAACCCTTTAATTAGGTTTTTCTATTTATGTAATTCATTATGAATCCTTTATCTTTTATTTCAGTTATTTTAAAAATTAGTATGAGCTAAATTCTTTAAGTACTTGATGAACGCATTTATGGGTTGAGCCTTATTTATTTAATTCAGTGTTTTCAATTTTGGGATTGTAATGATTTAATTCAAATTGGGTAGTTAATCAATTTCTATTATTTTAAGCTTTTTGACTATTATTGAAGTAATTAATCAGTAATAGGATTTAGTATCTAGGCTATTCCATATAGTGGCGTATGGATCACCTTGACGGGGGGGTTTAGGTACGGAAATAGATAATAGATGTAATATAGAAGTTATTGATCCTGACGGATTTAATTAATCTTATAGCCAATTGGGTAAAAAGTTCTTAATCATTCAAAGGTAGGTTATGATCGTCCTGACGGGGTTTGTAATACCCTAGAATAGCTTCTAAGTCCACCCTAACGGGGGTTAGAAGAGTATTGAATCCCGACTATTGTTAATTACCAATTTGACCCTTAAACGAAACACTAGTTAAATAAATTTAGGCGAAACACTTGCGTGAGTCAATTACTACCTCTAATATTTGTGTCCAACCCTTTATTTACTTATTTGAATTTTAATTCTTGCGTTAATTTAGTATTTTAATTTAACTGCGTCTTAGTTCTTAATCAAAAACCAAAACAAATATTTATATCATTTATTTTCCGTATCATATAACAATTATCTACACTTATATCATAACATCTAAAGTCATACCTAATCCGTCCCTGAGATCGAAATCCCGTTTACCAGATATTACTTGGACGACCCGTACACTCGTGGTACGTGTCTTGCCTTTTTTAGGTGTGTTATTTTAGATCACACAAGGAGACACCAGTATGCTAAGTACATTTGAAAAAGGCGAGAAAAATATATGAGAAAGAAAAAGTACATTACAAACTAAAATACCACCCAATAATGTTTTCCCATAAACCACTGCCTCAAACTCAAGCTCTAGACGAGTGTCAAAGCATTGCAATTCAAGTGCAGGTCATATGGAGATGTCCTAAAAATCTAAGATATGAGGCTTATAACATAGCTAATAAAAAGGATACAAAAGGAAAATAGGGGGCTGAGACGAATAATATTATCAATTAAACTGGACAACAGGCTAAAGGGAACAAGGGTCAAACAAAGAACCACCTTAATCATGTCCTAACCTATACAAATTATTCACTTCCTCGCTTTTAGCACGTTCATTAAATGGATTATACACTAGTTTGAATTTCACATTCTACACACCACACATGATCCCTAAGGTCAAACCTATTTCTACCACATTGCTCACTAATCTTTTCTTTACTTTTAACATGCATTTCAAAAAAAATCCTTTAAGCATACACAAGACAAGTTTATAAACCTACTATTCACTATCATTAACTCATTAAAAAATAGCTTAAAATATACATTCACTAGATTCTACCTAACCTTCACACTTACTAAAAGCAATAAACACATAAAAATGGGGGTAGAAATAACAGGTTTCCACCCTCAACTCAAAGTTGAACCGTGACTCGGCTTGAAACAGACTGAATAAACTTAAAGACAAACAAATCATATAGAAGTAGAGAAAGGGGTAGAGAAGAGAGAACTTTACCCTTGATACTATTGCCTCACGTGATCATCATCCAAGATAGGATGATACGGATCCTTCTCGGTGTCACGTCTTATTTTCTCAAGGAGTGTCATGATGTGCATTTGATTAGACTTAATTAATGCCGCATCAATGGCAAGGAGGGCTTGAGCGATTTTAACCTGTTTAAGTTGCTCACTTACCTTCTTCTTCCAAGGAGATTACCTTGACTTTAATCCTTTCATGATATTCTTGATCCATTCATCATCTAAGATGGACTCCACCTGATAATTAATTTCTCTTTCTTCCTAATAGTCACATTCGGTTTCATCACTAGGCTAGTAATCATCGATGGGTATTTCAAGTTAAAGAAATTTTTAGGTTTGGTAATGAATTTCATTACCTCATCTAAGATTACTTGTGCCATATCCACTTCTTCCTCTCTCATAATATAAATCCAACATGATGGTGGATTTCTGAAGTATATCAGCAACTCACGCATTCCCAAGGGCTGAAGGTGCAAGGAAATGGTACCAAAATTTTAGCATCAGGTTGAAGATACTTGTAAGGCCAAGATGTATACAACTTCTCATTCTCATTACGCAATACCCACTCTTCACTAAACACCTTTGATTCCAATCGAAACTCTTGATGTTCTTCACAGCTAATTGATACTTGCAATCTCCACCAATTTCTTCATTTCAAAAGGGCTTCTAATGTCTTCAACTGTGAAGGGAATCAACTTACCCCGGATGGGAACTCTGCCACTGCTATCTCGGCTAAAGAGGGTGAGATAAAACTCTCTTACTAGAGAAATATTTTAACCCACACTCTCAATCATGAAAATCTTCCAACCCAATCTTTCTCCCGTCTCAAGAAATCGCATATGTTTCCCTTTTTCCACATTCTCGTGAAATTTCTGGTCATGTGTTTGTATCAGAGCAGGTAAAACATCAATTTCAATGGGCTATAGGGCCCTAGAATTACCTCTTTCATTGTTGGGTGGAGGTACCTTGACTTGGCGAGGTTGTGAACCTTCTTCTTCAGAATCTTGATCACTCGTTCTTGAAATACTTGTTCCACAACAACCGGTTTCTCGCCACATTAATTAATCCTTCTTTACGCCTCTTCAATTTAATCACATAAATATCTGGTTGCTTCCTCTTATACCCACCCAAATCAGTGCTTGAATTCTTCTTCATCTCTCTTCCACTAGCAAGTAACTCGGTTCTTTATATCATATTCCTTCACCCTCAACTCAAGATTTACCCAATTTGATTTTTTTCCTTAAATGAATGATTAAGGTAAGATCTATAGGTGAAATGATGTAAGGAATTTGCTTTGCTATGTGGGTATGTAGAATTGGTGATGGGATAAAAAGGAATTTAAAAAATAAGTAAAAGGAATTCTGAATAATTTTGGTTTGATTCTTGATTTCTTGTGATGTTGGACTGATTTTGGATGATTATTGGTGTTAGAATGATGTAATGATGTTTTTGGTGGTGAAATATGGGTTGTTTGAGTGTATTTTGATGTTTGGTGAAGCTTGGGTCGAACTATAATGGTGTTTGGCAGCTCTGGGAAGAATACGATTTGGAGTCTAGGTCATAGAAGCTTAAGGATTATTTTTCAATATTTTCACCGTCCTCGTGCGGTGCACCGCGGCACCCCTGCGGTATACTGTTGATGTCTCCCGTTTTGTTCTAAATATATTCCCTTAGGAGACATCCTTTTAGGTGAATATTAGACTTATTTGATATACTTTTACGCTTATTTTAGTATATTGCACTTTCTCCCCCTTGGAATTACGATATTTTATAATTAGAGCTTTTGTGCGTTGATTTCTTTGTTTTTAGTATAAAGTTCTTAGGTACATGGATGCTTAAGGAGGAGAAGTGAGAATTAAAGTCTTAGATCGAGCGGAGAGGTCAAAAGCGAGAAAGAATCACCCGAAGAGTTGACTAAAAGAGATGGAAATCTGGATAGCTATTACTAATTGCTGATTTCGAGTCACATCGGTACTAATTCAGTCCTGGAGATATGAAAGAGAAAGTTGCGCCTTTGAATTAGCAAGATTTGAAGACTAGAATCAGGTGATATTGACGTGACACGCAAAGGTTACGGTTGTTTTACTGAAGGGTGTACAACAGTTACGGGATTCTCTAATTTGGACTTAGCCTTTTTATCATTTGACTTATTTTTACAAATAAAAGCCCAATCCGAATTATGAAATTATTAGTAGGCTTTTAAACCTTCTTTTTACACACACTTCATAAGTTTCATTATTTTCAAAGTCAGAGTCAGAGCAAAAAGGAAGAAGAGAAAGCTAAAGCTGGAGAATTCCCATTCTTCCAAGAACAGCTCAATCAAACGCCTCAATTAGGTTCTTTATTTTATTTCTGTAATTGAGAATAATGACTTCTTTTTATTTATTTTTAGTTTTTAGTTTGAACATGAGCTAATTTCATAATTATTTCAGAATCGCATTTATGGGTTAATCCCTAATCTATTTAATTAATGTTTTCCGAATTTGGGATTTTATGATTTAATTTAAGCTGTGTATTTTGTATTGACTATTATCGTGAGTTTATTTACTATTTTTATTCTGGTCAACTAGAAATAGGTTATAGTAATTGGGCTATTCACTTTAGTAGCGAAGTGATCACCTTGACGGTGGGTTTAATTAAGGACCTAGGTAATAGACGTGTGGTGTTCGTCAATGATCCTGAAGGACTTGACTAACCACGCAGCCAATTGGGTAAAAGACTTCAACATTCGAAAGTAGGTATAATCTCCCTGGCGGAAATTATAATACCGTAGGTTATGACTCCATATTTGTGATGAATTAATCTAGGTTGCAGACATCATTTTAGGTGTATTAGAGAATTTAATTATATATTTTTATTCATATTTTTATATTTTCCTATTTCTTGTCCTGATTTGACGATTTATTATTTTTAGAGCATATTTGGTTTAATTGTTTGTTAATTGTGAAGCTTTAAACATATATGGAAATTAATTAAATTCCAAATCAATTCTAAGGGATAAGTGAAAAAAGATAATGATAGAAATTGGAGATAAAAGAAGTAAAAGATAAACTAGGACAAGAAAAGTTGCCAAATAAATCTTAATTTCAGCAGTTACATCCATTAAATTGATAATAAAATAAAAAACGGATGGGAATTTGGAAGAATGGTCTAAAGCAAAAGTGTAAATCTTTCCGCGACGATCAGTTTCGATATAAAGAACGCGTCAATCAAAGCAATATTGAAGGAGTAACGACCAAAACAAAACAACAACAATTTCTTACCTTTTTTTTATTTTTTAGGGTTACGAATTTGATTTGGAAAAGAGTCATATTACTTGCCCTCTACTCCAAGAATCCAAACTAGGGTTTGGAATACCCTACGAATACACCCTGTAATCAGTAGAAACACATCCTTGGCCAATCCTTAAGCCAAGAAGAAGCCTACATCAAGAGAAGAGAAGTCTGGAAGGAGTTGAGCATCAATTTATGCCTTCACAAGCCTTCAACATTGTAATTGATTTCTTATCTTTATCTAGTATGAACTTAATTTATTTCAGCTTGAGATTTAGCATATGGGTATGAACCCTAGACTTGTTTTACATCTATTTTAATTTGAGATTAAATTTTTTTAAATGAATTTATGTGCTTTGATTTATTGTTTAGTTTCCTTGCGGTTGCAAGCATATAGGATTACCTTAATAGTAGTTAGATTCTTACCCAGAAGGAGTGTCTAATTATTGAAACACCACATAAACGTCTAATGTGCAGTATTGATCCTGACGGGCTTGCCTAACTAAATAACCATTAGGGTTTGATTTTACCACCGATTGGTGGGTCCTAGGGTGTTAGAAAATAAAGCGATAAATAAGAAGAACCACTAAATGCAAGTGTAAAGTTGTCCCAAGTAATATATGATAATCATGGTCTCGTTGTAAGCGTCTTGAGGAGGTTGTCTCTGAGCTTGATGTCCGTAATCTTGTCCACCTTGGTAGTTGTTCTGTGGTCTTGGTTGATAGCTATAACCTTGGGGACGTGGCTGATATACATAAGTCAGATTAGAGTCCCCATTTGGATTTGAATATTTGAAACCTGGATGGTTTCTATTCGGTTGATAACCTTGACCACCTGAATTATAGTTTCCTCGGTTGGAAACAAACATTACGGCTTCTGGATTGTTTTGACAGTGCTCACAATCATGATCTTGTACACCGCAGTTAGAACACCCATAAACTTCCTGTGTAACATTAATATCTGCTCTTTCACCTGCAAAACCTTTTGTAACAGCTAGAGTAAGCTTTTTCAATTGTTGCTCAAATTTGTTCTCCATTGCAACCAATTTTTCCTCACTTAGAGCGCTATTCTCTCTTCCACCTCGGATAGGTGTTCTCACCGTATTCCAACCCATCTCATTTGTCACTGTTCTATTCAAAATAATCTTAGCATGGACTGGTTGTACCTGTAAAAATTCACCACCACAAAGCAGCTCCAAATCTTTTCTTGAAGGTCCATCGAGGCCTCTGTAAAATATCTTCATTTGCTGCATCTCTGTAAGGCCATGATCAGGAAATCTTCTCAAACAAATCTGAAATCTTGTCCAACTTCTACTCAAAGTCTCGTCTTGATCTTGTTTGAACGAGGTCAACTCAACTTGCGCGTCTAATCTCATACTCGTTGGGTAGTATTTATCGAAGAACGCAGTTTGTAATGCGTCCCAAGTAGTGATTGATCCAGGTTCTTGAGAATCATGCCTTTCACTTGCTCCATCAATAATGAAATACCTAAAATTCGCAAAATACATTTGATCTCTTGTCACTCCTTGCGTAATATAGGAATCGCAAATTTGCATGAACTTCTGTACAGCACGGATTGGATCTTCTCCAGGTTCTCCTCGGAAATTTCCATAACTCTGAATTTGAGATAACATACCAGGATAAGGTCTGAATCTCGCGACATTAATATCTGCAGGGCCGATTCCGAGGGCAGGAGCTCGATATGGAGCTTGTTCAGGGCCATTGACGAACAACGAATCATTATTCTGATGAGGTTGAACTTGTGGAAGGTTTTGACCATTCTGTTGATTCAATTGTTTATTTTCGACTCCTTCCATCTCTGCTTCTCTAGCCAACCTTTCTTCTAACTCTTTTGCTTTAGCTTCTCTCTTTCTTTTGTTTGCTTCTCAAACTAGGTTTTCAGGATTCTCAAGGATCACGAGATCTTCAAGCATATACCAAAACCTGTAAACCTGAGAAAGAAAGACAACCCAAAGCGTAACACTGAAAAATAAAACTAAAACAATTAAACTACTAAAGATTAACACCGGGGTCACACGCTACCGTCCCCGGCAGCGGCGCCAAAAACTTGGTGGGTCCTAGGGTGTTAGAAAATAAAGCGATAAATAAGAGGAACCACTAACTGCAAGTGTACAGTTGTCCCAAGTAATATATGATAATCAAGTTCGTTCTCAGGGACGGATTAGGTTCAACCCAAATATTAATCAAGTAGTAAGAATAATTGTTTAATAGAAAATTAAAATATAAGCTTTTTGTTTAGTTTTCTAAATTAAAAGATGAAAATAAAATAAATACTAAAAGTAAATTAACTAGAAAGAAATAAAGAAAATAAAAGGACTAAATCCAGAGATGAGAGATACTTGAGTCTCGCAAGGAATCCACCTAATTAACGTAACCTATGCTTGTTTAAGGGTAGAATTGGAATTATAATATTAGTTGAGACTCTAATACCTCCTAGCCCCCTGTCGGGTGGACCTAGGAGCTATCCTAAAGTACTATAAACCCCTGTATGGGCGAATATGCCTCTTCATATGATATGAATTTACCTCTTTGGCTATGTAATTAGTTAAGCCTGTCGGTCAATAACGGACATTACACGGGTATTACCTAAGTCTGTATTCAAACCCCCCTGTCGGATGATCACTTCGCCACTAAAGTGAATAGCCCAAATACTAAAAGCTATTTCTAGTTGTTCCTAAAAGAAATAGTAATGAAAACAAAGTAATATCAAATATATAAAACTCAATTCAATTTAAATCATAACAATCCCAAATTCAAAATATAGATTAAATTAATTAAGATTCATTCCTTTAATGCGATTCTCAAGTATATGGAAATTTAGCTCATGATAAAATTAAAGACTGAAAATAAATAAAAGGAATTCATGTTCAAATACAAAAGATAAATTGATAACCTAAAGGGTAGGATGATTGTTGATGGAAGAACACGATTCTCCCAGCTCTAGTTTCTCCTTGCCTTCTTGCTCTGACTTGAAAACCTTAAGACTCTTGTGTAATTCTCTGAAGTGTGTGTAAAGAGGAGGCTAATGGGTGTATTTATAGGTGTTAGAAATCTCTAATTCGTTTTTACTTGGAGTGGAAGACAAGTCAAGAACTCTTTAATTCGCAGTCCTAAAATCTAGGAAAGGTAAAATTCTGCTGATGATTTGTTTTGGTCATATCTCCTTCAATATTTATCTGTTTGACGCATTCCAATAGTCGAAACCACTGGTCTAGGAAAGCTCTATCCATTGGTCTAGACCACTCTCCCAAATTCCCAACCAATCTTAAGTTATGAGCTCGTCTTTGAACGTGGCTGGAATTTTAAATTTATTTGGCAGCTTTATCTTTTCCTTCTTTGCATATATCCTTCCTTAATCTTCTGATTTCCATGTATATCTCTTTCCTTTACTTCTTAGACTTGACTTTGTCTCTAATTAATTACCATATATCTTTTAAAGCTTCACAATAAATAAATAATTAAACCGCATATGCTTTAAAAATAAATAAATCAATAATTCAAGACTAGAAATAAGAAAGTGCACTCCAAAATTAGAAACTCGAATAAATTACTTCCTAACACACTAAAAATACTCTAAGACTTTAATTCTCACTTCTCCTCTTTCTATTGGTTTTTCATGAAATTTAAGAACCTACTAACTTTGCACTAAAAATAACCAAATTAACGCACAAAAGTTCTAAAAATGCAAATAGTCTAATTCCAAGGGGAGAAAGTGTAATATGACGAAATAAGCATAAAAGTCTATCAAATAAATCAAACATTCACCTAAAAGGATGTCTCCAAAGGGCTAATAATTAGAACAAATAGGGAGACATCAAGACCCCAAACTCAAATATTTGTCGTCCCGACAAATTAAAATAAAAACAAAGGTCTTTTAGGTGAACCCAGAAGGTAGAATCTAGCAAATATTCCCAAAGAACAACTTAAAAAAAAATCTCATATAGTTTAATCCAGGAATTAATATACACATACACATATCATGCAAGATCAAACACAAAATAATATCAATCCAGAATTAATTTCAAAATGCTAGAAGGTTACGCTTGGTACTTATCTCAAGATGGTGGCTATAGGTTGTTCCTCGATCTTTACTTGCTTTGAATGCTCCACTTAGCATACTCCCTATTAACTCACTATGTATCTAGGAATCACGAGGTCTTTACGGTTTTAATATCGGCTTAGGGACGGTATAGTATGTATATTTGGTAAATTTGAAGTGAGCTTTTGGCTCTCTCCTCACTTACCATCAACAAACTGTCCAAGATCTTGAGTTTACACTCAAATAACGTTCTCACTCAACCCATTTGACGCTCTAATGTAGCATCCCCAAATTAATCCAATACGCACTAAGGATGAATCACATAAAAATTTCCTCTTTGCCGGTCCAAATATATCTTCTTTTCATATAAAATTTCTTTTATTTTCTTTTGTATAGTCATGAATCTCTTTTTGATGTTGAGATATCATTCTATTTCTCATAAATTTTTTCTTTTCATTGCTTTTCATATTTTCTCTTTTTTTTTTCATTTACTCTTACCCCGGAAAAGGGTTACAATATAATAAACCTGTGAATCATCATCAAAATATAAGCAGAGCACAATTAATAAGCTCAAAAATCTCAACCCAATGTAAATTCAAATATAGTAGACCCACCACCCCAAACTCAACCTCAAGACAGGAAGTCTCAGGATCGTGATTCGAGTGCGGGTCATATGGTCATGCCTAACAAACTAAGGGATATTGGATTATAATGTGGCAACAAAAGAAAGGCTTAAAGGCTAAAAATTTGGCTAAGAAGGATATAATTAAATTCAGGGATAGAAGGCCAAAAAGGATTCAAAGGGCTAACAAAGAACTGCCTCTATCATTTTCCTATTTACACAGCTTGCTTCTAGTTCATACCTAAGTGGGTTCTCTACTCATTCAGATCTCACGTTCTACAAACCACTTATTATCCTTAAGCACAAGTTTACTTCTTTTGCATTGTCCATTAATTCTTCCTATCAATTACCTGATATTAGCATGCAATCTAAGTGCGTTTTATACTAACTCCTAAAGTCAACTATTTTCTATCATAAATTCATAAAAAGCATGCTTGATGGGGGCATTTCAAGTACTCTACAGTGAACGCAACCCTAAGATTAATTTTATTGAAAGCATGTAAAACACAAAAAATTGGGATGAGGCAACGAACCCCACCCCAAACTAAAAAGTGAGTCGTGTCCCCACGACTCGAAAAAGACTCAATAAAGCAATAAAATTAAACTGAACTACCTACCTAGTGCTTACCAGCAATTAAGATGAAGAATTAGAACGAGGTACCTGGCCATAAAGATCCATCATGTCCTCCTCCTCTGAAGAAGAATAATTATCAATGTCCATGATCTCAGTTACCTCACCCAATTGTGAATTAATATGTGCAATTTCCACCCAAAGTGCCTTGTTTTCTTTTCTTAATTGATTGACTTCGTGTTTCAATTTGATAGCCCATGGGGGTGTGCAAGAATTATTCTGATACGAAGAGGAAGAAGAAGAACCTTGATCTTGAATTTGTGTCTTTTCTTTAGGCCTTGATGGTACCTTCATCCCAGCTGTTAATTTCTTGTGTAGTGGTTGTGTTGGTGCCTCCACCTTTTGCTTCTTTTCAATAGGCTCATCAAGATGGATGGTCGTTTCAATTGTAGCTCCAAGCAAATTTTTGTTCTTCCCTAGGATTGAACACTTCCTCTTATAATCCATAGCATTTGTTCTATTTGGCATGTTTGATTTGACCCCAAACTCAAGTTACACCTAGGATAAAATAAAGTTAAGAAATATTGGTGTAACTTGAGTTTCTTGCTTGGATTTGATGAAAGACGAAGGTTTCTTGATGATTCTTGGAAGAATTCTTGAAAGCTTGATAATCTTGATGGTATTTTTGATGAATTTGATGTAGAATATGTGTTTATGGAGGAAGGAGGAGAGGATTATTAATGTTATGGTGTTAGTTGTGGAGGTTTAATCAAGCTTCAAGGTCTATTTAAAAGGTTAGGAGCTGGAAAATTTGTATTGGGGAGGCTAGGGTTTGCACTTGATAAAGAAAGAATTGTATTAGGCAACAAACTCTTCAAAACCGACCTACGGACCGGCATACCGGGGGAATCGCTGGCATACCGGTGCTGGAGGTCTTCCTTTTTGTAACTTTCTACCTTGAACCCGAATCCACTACCCCAGTCCACGTGTTCTAGGGCACCGGCATACCGGCAGTGTCATCGGCATACCGGTGCGCTTTTTCTCGAAAAATCGCACTCCATCAAAATACCCGAGTCGAGCAACCCGAGGACACATCTTTTTCTTCTGGCCGGCATATACCGACGGTGTCACCGGCTAGCCGGTGCGACTCTTTAATTTTTCCTCCCTCTCGGCAAACAACCCGAGTCTTAGTCACGAGGGCTCGTGTTTTTCCTCCATCGGCATACCGGTAATATGATCGGCTAGCCGGCCAGTGCAGCAGATTTTTTCCTTTTCATTCCTTAGCACCCCAAACTTAATTCCTGCACCATTAACACACTAACTTTCTAATTTCTTTTAAAAGTAGACACTAAGGCTCGACAATTACTTAGAATAATACACTAGGAATTAAAAAACATAAAAAAATAAACTAATATACAAGTGAAATGGCTTTTGTTTAACGTCGTTAAGCTCGACGGGTTACCTCTCGCATCTATTCGGCTTCAAGGAGGTACATGACCTCCCCAGGATGTGGATCAACTCTGCGATTGGTATCCTCGCCCACATAATAAAGTTTCAGACGATGTCCGTTTACCATAAAGATGCGTTGCTTGTCTGGATTCTCGATTTCAATAGCTTTATGAAGCGTAACTTTGGTCACCACGATCGGACCAGACCACTTTGATCTCAACTTACCCGGATAATTGCTGAACTTGGAGTTATACTTGAGGGCAATCTGTCCAACTTTGAATTTCTTTTCATGAATGCGATTGTCATGCCATCTTTTGTCTTCTCTTTGTAAAGTTTAGCATTCTCATAGGCATGAAATCGAAACTCATCAAGATCATTCAGTTTCACCATACGATTCTCCGTAGCTAAAGTAGGATCCATGTTTATCTCCGCTATCGCCCAATAGGCACCCATTTCAAGCTCAAGAGGTAAGTGACAAGCCTTACCATAAACTATGCGATACAGAGATGCACCAACAGGCGTTTTGAACGCGGTACGATATGCCTACAACGCATCATCTGATTTCATTGACCAATCCTTGTGTGTGGAACCATCTGTCTTCTCTAGAATGGATTTGATCTCTCGATTAGAGACCTCAGCTTGACCATTTGCTTGTGGATGATAAGCAGTAGATACACAATGTCTCACCCCATACTTCTCGAACACAACCTTCAAGTATCTGTTAACAAAATGAGTACCTCCATCACTGATAATAACTCTAGGCGTTCCATGTCTAGTAAAGATGTCTGACTTTAAGAACTTTATCACCACTCGTGAATCATTAGTTGGTAGAGCAACAGCCTCTACCCATTTGGACACGTAATCAACAACTAGTAGGATGTAAATATTTCCATTAGATGGTACAAAAGGACCCATGAAATCAATACCCCATACATCGAATATCTCCACTTCAAGAACATTGTTACGCGTCATCTCATCTATCTTTGATATATTACCAGTAAACTGGCATCTATGACACTTCTTGACATATTCATGACAATCTTTATGTAAAGTAGGCCAATAAAACCAGATTGTAGTACCTTTGCAGCTGTACGATCACCTTTGAAGTGTCCTCCGTATGGTGAATCATGACAACTTGCAACCACTGACTGAATATCCATATCTGGTATGCATCTTCTTACCATCTGATCACTGCATGTTTTGTAGAGGAAAGGATCTTCCCAAAAGAATTGTTTAGCGCGGTGGATCAACCTCTTTTTCTCTTGTGATGTAGCTCCTTGAGGAAAAGAACCACTCACAATGAGATTTTCTATATCCGTACCAGGGAGTTCCCATTGCATAAACTGAAAACAAACTCTCATCAGGAAACTCTTCTCGTACCAACTCAGGTCCCCCATTAGACTCAGAACCTTTAAGACGTGACAAATGATTTGCAACCTGATTATCACAGCCCTTTCGATCTAGAATCTCTAAGTCAAACTCTTGTAATAGTAGTACCCATCTGATCAAATGCGGCTTCGCATCTTTCTTTTCCATAAGGCATTTAATCGCGGAATGGTCAGTAACACAACAACTTTCGCCCCGAGAAGTTAGGAACGAAACTTGTCGAATTCATACACAACAGCTAATAACACAAGAACTTGGAAGGATTCGAGAATTTCTGAATGAAATTAGGGTTCTTCGCGTTCTTCCCCAAACCAAACCCTCCCTTCGTCTTTTGATTCTGATTTTGTTTTAATTTGTTTGTTTTGTTTTGGGTATATATAGGGTATGCATTTAATAAATACCTATTTTTTCCTTTTAAAAAACTTGGTTTAAGTTACTTAATTAATTAAAACAAATTAAGAATAAAAAAATCTTAAAAAAGCGAACATATGCCACGCACGTGACACTTAACGTTGTTTTTGGACGGAAAACGTTAACAGGGGGCAACGAGTCACGAAAACAAAAATTAAGGGGTATCCAGTCGCATTTTAAACAATGAAGGGTAAGCTGACAATCGCGGCAAAAACCAGGGGCAAAAGGGGAATTTACTCTAAAATATTTATTTAATTTTCTAATTTAAAAGGAAAAAAATGATTAATAAAATTGAATACTAAAATAGAAATAAAATTAAACTATAGGAAAAGTTTGAATATGAGAAACATGCTTAAGGATTGCTAGTAATTCCCAAATTCGATAATTATGATGTTCTAGATATAAGGGAAAATTGGCTTTTCTTATTATCCTATATTCAATATTCTTCCCAAATCCCACCTTGGTAGATTAAGAAGCTCTCGTACTCAATTTATAATAGAAATTACTTCAAACCTTAATGACTACTTGGTTAATCAAGACCTATCGGCTCACGAATATACACCAAGCATGTATATACTAATCCATAATTCAACCCCCTTCTGGTGCTGACTTAATTACTTAATCTGTTCACTATTTGGCCAAAATATAAATCGTGTTAATACAAGATATATACCCAATATAATTGAAACATAATTTATTTAAATATATAATCCCAAAATCATAAGAATATCAATACTAATCAACTAAGGTTCATACATAAAAGAAATCCTTAAGCAATAAGGGTTTAGTTCATAATCATTAAATAGAAAAACCAATAAAAAGTAATACAAAAATCATGTTTAAAAATTAAAATGGAAATCATTCAAAGCTCTGATGAGGAAGAATGATTGGGTGTTGTGGAGAAACCCTTCTTCCCTTCTCTTCTGCTTTTCTATAGACTTTGAAATGGATAGAAATTGATGATTAATATAGCATGTATGCCTAGAAATTATGGTGATATATGTGAGGTGCAAAATGTCACTAATATGTCTAGCCATATTAATTGGATACTTAACTCTAGTTGAGCCTTTCATATGTGTCCCATAGTTGAACTATTTCATGAATTAGTTGAGACTAATAATGGAATTGTATACATGGGAAATGATCAAACATGTGAGGTTAAAGGTATTGGAAAAGTTTGCTTGAGAGCCAATAATGGAAAAAAGATATATCAACTAATATTAGATACATACCTAAACTTAAAAGGAACTTGATTTCCTTAGGTGCCATAGATGATCTTGATAGTGTTTTCGAAGTCTCAAATGGGTGTATGCATTAAGTATTAAGATTCTAAGCTTATTTTTGCTACTACCAA
Source organism: Nemophila menziesii (assembly GCA_029959085.1). Classification (NCBI taxonomy): domain Eukaryota; kingdom Viridiplantae; phylum Streptophyta; class Magnoliopsida; order Boraginales; family Hydrophyllaceae; genus Nemophila; species Nemophila menziesii. The sequence continues at coordinate 5,724,917 of JARWIR010000017.1, read as the reverse complement.
GCATGATGGTTTATATGTGTTCGATGGTTCTCACTTATCTTCTTTTTTGAACAATATGACTAACAATTCTCAACTGGATATCATAGGAGACACCTTAGGCTTGGTCATATTAGTTAGCAAGGACTCAATTTCATAATAAAACAAGGTATGTTGGGTAAGGAAGCTACTATTGATCAAAAAGTGAAACTTGTGTACTTTCTATATAACACAAATTGAAATTCAAGGTTGAGACTCATAAGTCCAAGGCCTACATTAAATATGTTCATACTGACTTGTGGGGACTTGAAAGATATAATTCTCATGGTAAATTTGAGCATTTCGTGTCTATTGTTGATGATTTTAGTAAAAGAGTGTGAACATTTTTACTTAAAACAAAAGATGAAGCTTTGTCTAAAATCAATGAATGGAAATCTTTAGAAGAGAAACAATATGGTTTAAGTTTAAAAGTTCTTATAATAAATAGTGGCTTAGAATTGTGTAATGAGGAATTTGATTCTTATCATAAAGATAATAGAATTATTAGGAATATGATTGTTAGATAAACTCCACATCAAAATAGGGTAGCAAGAAGAATGAATAGAACTTTACTTGAAAAGGTTAGATGCATTTTATTGACTTATTTGTTATCTAAATAATTTTGGGAGGAAGCCTTGTATAAAAAAATTTACTTGATAAATAGAAGTCCCAACAAATTTATTGAGTTTAAATCTCCTATGGAAATATGGAAAGGCCAAATACATAACTTATCTTATCTCAAAATCTTTGGATGTCCTGCTTATGCACATACTAAATATGGAAACTTGACCCCAGATCATTGAAATGCATTATGGTTGTTTATCAACAACAACATGGGGTTAATAGGTATAGACTGTGGAAAAGAGATGCAAGAATTATAGCCAGTAGAGATGTGGTTTTTTGATGAACTAACATTTCCTTATAAGATTGTTACTAATACATGTAATGATGCTTTTTCTGAACCATTAGTTGTTGAGTTTGAGGTGGAGTCTCAAGCTGATAAAGCAGACACAATAGGAGGCCATCAACTTGATCAGAACTCGACACCTGAAAACGATAAAGGTGAACAACCTGAACTTGAGGGAGATTCAATAGATAAGTTGAATGAGTCATTACTAGGGTGACTTCAATACTATCAGTTTGCAAGATATAGGAAAATAAGGTAAATAAGAGCCCTTTCAAGGTATTCATATGCTATTTTAGTGTACACTACTCTAAATATTGCATTTGAGGTAAAAAAATATGAACCCGCCTATTACTTGGATGCACTAGAGTATGATGAATGAAAGTCATGTACTGATACATTGAATGATGAACTTCAATAGGTTATGCTTAACAAAACTTGGATTCTTGTTAAGACAACTAGTGATCAAAAGGTTGTTGCGTGTAGATGGCTATATAAACTTAAAGAAGGAGTTGATGAGCATGATCCACCTAGATTTAAAGATTGACTAGTAGCTAAAGGCTATAATATGAGGTTAGACATTGATTTTAATGAAATATTCTCACATGTTGTTAATTTCAAAATTATTAGAATTATGTTGGCCCTAACTGTTTATTTTAAACTTGAATTAGAATAGTTAGATGTGAAAGCTTCTTTCTTGTATGGTGACTTAGAAAAAACTATTTATATGAGACAACCTAAGAGTTTTATTGATAAAAGACACCCTCATCATATGTGATTTATAGAAGTCTCTTTATGGTTTAACTCAGTCCTCTAGGTAGTGGTACAAAAGGTTTGACTCTTTTATAATGAAACTTGGTTTTAACAGGTCTGTATTTGACACTTGTTTCTATTTCTCACTGAAACTTGATGCTTGTATATTTTTCCTCTCATATTTTGATGACATGCTTCCAATAAGTAAATCCTTAAGTTTGATTAATCAACTTAAAAATTCTTTATAGAATGAATTTGATATAAAGGATTTAGGGCAGACTAGAAAGATTCTTGGTATGGTTATAAGTAGAAATAGAGAGTATTGCTCGCTAAAACTTCACCGAGAACCTTATTTGACAAAAGTTATTTCAAATTTTGATAGTTTGAATTTCAAAAATACTTTGACTCCTTTGGTGGTGTCTCCTAGTGTGTTCTAAATAAACACACCTAAAAAGGCAAGACACGTACCGCAAGTGTACGGGTCGTCCAAGTAATATCCGGTAAACGGGATTTCGATCTCAGGGACGGATTAGGTATGATTAAAGTGTTATGCAATAAATGGAACTAGTTGCTTGAATGAAAATTGAAAGTAAAGAAAAAGATTTTTATTTTGTTTTTTATTAAGGGACTAAAGTGCAATTAAAGTAAATATTAAACTAAAATTAAAATTAATGCAAGAAAGTAAATATGAAGAGACTAAAAGATGAGAGAGTAGTACTTGAGTCACGCTAGGTTTTACCGAAATAAACTTAATCAATGCTTCTTCTATGGGACAAACTAGTAACTAGTAATAGTCGGGATTCTAGATTCTCCTAACCCCCGTCAGGGTGGACTTAGGAGCTATTCTCAGGTGTTACAAACCCCGTCAGGGCGATCATAATCCACCTTCGAATGTCAGGTTCTCTACCCAATTGGCTATAAGATTAACTAAGTCCGTTAGGATCAATAATTTCTATCTTACGTTCATTACCTATGTCAGTAATTAAACCCCCCGTCAAGATGATCACTTCCCAACCAAAGTGAATAGCCTAATTACTCAAACCTATGTCTAATTGATCAGATTAAATACAGTGAAATTAACTTACGATAACAAACAATACTAAATTACTCAATTCGAATTTAATTATAAAAATCCCAAATCAGAAAGCATTCATTAAATAAATTAAGGTTCAACCCTTACAGCGATTCTCAAGCACTTAAGAAGTTTAGCTCGTAACGGAAAATAAAACTAAAACAAATAAATTAAAAGACATAATGTTTTACAGAAAGAAAATAAATAAAACCTAATGAAGAGGTTGGGTTTGGCTTGAATTGGAGATATAGACAGTCTCCAGCTCTAGCTTTCTTCCTTCCTGCTTGCTCTGACTTGAATCCTTAAGCCTCTTTGATAATTATATGAAGTGTCTGTAAAAGAGGAGGCTAAGGGGTGTATTTATAGGTGTTAGGAGCCTCTAGTTCGAATTTACTTGGAGTGGAAGACAAGTCAAGGACTCTTAAATTCGTCACCCTAAATTCTAGAAAAGGTAAGAATTTGCTGCCGATTTGATTTGGTCATATCTTTTCTATTGGTGCAGACCATTCGTCCAGAATCCTTGCCAATCTTTAATTATGAATTAATCTCTAAAACGTGGCTGGAATTTCAGATTCACAAGGCAGCTTTATCTTTTCCTTCTTTGAATAAATCTTTCCTAATTCTTCTTATTTCCATGTAAATCTTCTTTCCTTTAATATTTATCTTGACTTGGTCTCTAAGTAATTACCATTTATCTTTTAAAGCTTCACATTAAATAAATAATTAAACCGCATATGCTTAAAAAGAATAAATCAATAAATCAAGAAAACGAAATAGGAAAGTGCACTCTAAAAATAGAGACTCGAGTAAAAATCATTCCTAACACTCTAAAATAAACTAAGACTTTATTCTCACTTCTCCACCTTGGATTGGTCTTTCATGAAATTCAAGAACCTATTTAACTTTGCATCAAAAATAGTCAAATTTACGCACAAAAGCTCAGAAAATGCAAATAGTTAAATTCCAAGGGGGAGAAGTGTAATATAGAAAATTATGGATGAAAGTCTAGCTAATAAGTCAATAATTCACCTAAAATGATGTCTCCAGAGGGCTAATAATTAGAACAAATAGGGAGACATCAAGACCCCCAACTCAAACCTTTGTCGTCCCGACAAAGTAAAATTAAAACAAAGGCCCCTTTTAGGTGAATGCAGAAGGTAGAATCTAGAAAATATTCCCAAAGCACAACTTAAAACAAATCTCATATAGTCTAATTTAGGAATTAATATACACCTACACTTATCATGCAAAATCAAACACAAAACAATCTCAATCCAAAATTAATTTCTCAATGCTAGAAGGTTACGCTTATTACTTATCTCAAGATGGTGGCTATAGGGTGTTCCTTGATCTTTACTTGCTTTGAACGCTCCACTTAGAATACTCCCTATTAACTCACTGTGCATCTAGGAATCATGAGGTCTTTACGGTTTTAGCATAGGCTGAAGGACGGTATGGTATGTATATTTGGTAAATTTGAAGTGAGCTGTTGGCTCTCTCCTCACTTACCATCAACAAACTGTCCAAGAGCTTGAGTTTACACTCGAATAACGTTCTCACTCAACCCATTTGATGCGCTTAATTAGCGTCCCAAAATTAACCCAATAAGCACTAAGGATGATTCACTTAAAAAAATTCCACTTTGCCGGTCCGAATATTTATTCTTTTCAAATCATTTATTCAATTCTTTTCTTTTTGTATAGCCATGACTCCCTTTGATGTTGAGATATCATGCTAATTTTCATAGTTATGCCTATTCATAACTTGAGCTCGAAGCTTCTTTTCCATTCACTATTACCCCGGCAAAGGGTTACAATATCATAAACCTGTGAATCATCAAAATATATAACCGAGCACAATTGATAAGCCTAAAATACCGACCCAATAAATTCCCATAATGGTGGACCCACCACCCCAAACTCAAGCTCAAGACAGGAAGTCTCAGGATCGTGATTCAAGTGCGGGTCATATGGTCATGCCTAACAATCTAAAGGGATATTGGCTTATAATGTGGCGACAAAAGAAAGGCTTCAAGGCTAAAAATTTGGTTACGAAGGATACAATTAATTCAGGGATAGAAGGCCAAAAAGGATTCAAAGGGCTAACAAAGAACTGCCTCTATCATTTTCCTATCTACACAACTTGCTTCTAGTTCATACCTAAGTGGGTTCTCTACTCATTTAGATCTCACGTTCTACAAACCACTCATTATCCTTAAGCACAAGTTTACTTCTTTTGCATTGTTCATTAATTTTTCCTATCAATTATCTCATGTTTACATGCAATCAAAGTGTGTTTTATACTAACTCCTAAAGTCAACTATTTTCTATCATAAATTCATAAAAAGCATGCTTGATGGGGGCATTTAAAACACTCTACAGTCAAACACAACCCTAAAAAAAAATCTTTCTGAAAAGCATGTAAAACACAAAATTGGGATGAGGCAACGAACCCCACCCCAAACTCAAAAGTGAGTCGTGTCCCCACGACTCGAAAAAAAAACTCAGTAAAGCAATTGAAATAAAAACTAACTACCTAATGCCTACCATCAATTAAGAAGAAGAATTAGAACGAGGTACCTGGCCATAAAGATCCATCATATCCTCCTCCGAAGAAGAAGAATTATTATCAATATCCATGTTCAAAGTTACCTTACTCCTTGTTGAATTCATCTTGGCAATTTCCTCCCAAAGTGCTAAAACTTGTTTCCTTAGATGATCGATTTGTTGTTGATGTTTGATATCCCATGGGGGTGTGTAAGAATCATTCGGAGAAGAAGAAGAAGAACCTTTATCTTGGATTTGTGTCTTTTCTTTAAGCTTTGATGGTACCTTCATCCTAGCTGTGAATTTCTTGTGTTGTGGTGGTGCAGGTGCCTCTTCTTGTTGTTTCTCAGTAGGCTCATCAAGATCGATGGCCTTTTCAATTGTAGAACCAGGAAAATTCTTGTTCTTCCCTAGAGTATAACACTTCCTCTTGTAATCCATAGCCTCTGTTCTGTTTGTCATGGTTGATTTGACCCCAAACTCAAGTTATACCAAGGACTGAATAAAGTTAAGAAAACTTGGTGTAGCTTGAGTTTCTTGCTTGGATTAGATGAAGGAAGGTGGTTTCTTGATGGCTCTTGGAAGAATTCTTGGGAGCTTGATGATCTTGAAGGTGTTTAATGGTGTTTTGTGATGGATTTGATGAAGAGGGTGTGTTTATGGAGGATGAAGGAGAGAATTTGTGATGTTATTGTGTTTGTTGTAGAGGTTTAATCAAGCTTCAAGGTGTTTTTATAAGGTTGGGAGCTGGAAGATTCGTGTGGAAGAGGCTAGGGTTTATATCTTTAAGGTTAGAAGTTGACTGGGCCTTGATCTCTTCACAAACTGCCAAACCGCCTGGACTGTGGTATACCGGAGGAATTGTGCGGTATACCTGACCCAGCAGGTCTTCAATTTTTCGTTTCTGTAAAGACCCCGCGGTATATAGCCCGTGTCACGGGTTTTCGCCACTGTTCAATTACTCTTCTCCGTCCAAAAACCCGCGGTACCTAACCCGTGGTACGGGTTTTTCCTCCTGCGGTATACCGGACATATCGCGCGGTACATCGCACTTGTCATGCTCCCATTTTTTTCATTTCTGCATAAAACCCGAGCTTCATACCCGTGACACGGGTTTTCTTCCTGCGGTATACCGGAGGTATGGCCCGGTATACCGGACCGCGCATCGACAATTTTTTTCTTATTTCTGTATAAAACCCGCAGTAGTAACCCGTGACACGTGTTCTCTTCCTTCGGTATACCGGGGTTCTGGGGCGGTATACCGGACCTCGCGCCGATTTTTTACCTAGAATTTCTTCTTTCGTTTCCTAGCACCCCAAACTCCATTCCTGCACCATTAACACACTACCCTTCTCATTTCTTTTTAAAAGTAGACACTAAAACTCGACACTAACTTAGAATTATACACTAGGAATTGAAAACTGAAAGCAATAAACTAATATACAATGAAATGGCTTTTGTTTAACGTCGTTAAGCTCGACGGGTTACCTCTCGCATCTATTCGGCTTCAAGGAGGTACATGACCTCCCCAGGATGTGGATCCACCATGCGATTAGTATCCTCGCCTCCGTGATAAACTTTCAATCGATGACCATTCACCATGAAGGTGCGGTGCTCGATTGGATGTCAATCTCTATAGCTCCATGAGGCGTAACTTTGGTCACAACGTAAGGACCAGACCACTTCGATCTCAACTTTCCCGGATAGTTACTGAACTTGGAGTATTTCAGAACCTTCTGTCCAACTTCAAACTTTTTCACGCGAATACGGTTATCATGCCATCTCTTAGTGTTCTCCTTATAGAGTTTAGCATTTTCATAGGCATGTAATCGAAACTCATCAAGTTCATTCAATTTCATCATACGATTCACACCAGCCAAAGTAGGATCTAAGTTCAACTGCGCTATTGCCCAATATGCACCCAAGTCAAGTTCCAGAGGTAAGTGACAAGCCTTACCATAAACCATACGATACGGAGATGCACCGACAGGAGTGTTGAATGCAGTACGATAGGCCCATAAAGCATCCTCTAACTTTGTTGACCAATCTTTTCTTGTAGGACCAACAGTCTTCTCTAGGATAGATTTTACCTCTCGATTTGAAACCGCAGCTTGACTGTTGGCTTGTGGATGATACGCGGTAGAAACACTATGTCTTATCCCATTCTTCTCTAGCATTGTCTTCAGATATTTGTTCACAAAGTGTGAACCTCCATCACTGATAATAACTCTGGGTGTACCATGTCTAGTGAAATTATGAGATTTCAAGAATTTAATCACCACTCGCGAATCATTTGTTGGTAGAGCTTTAGCCTCTACCCATATGGACATGTAATCAACAGCTAATAGGATGTATTGATTTCCGTTAGATGGTACGAAGGGACCCATGAAATCAATACCCCAAACATCAAATATTTCAACTTCAAGAACGTTGTTACGCGGCATCTCATCCCTGTTGGATATATTACCAGTAAACAGGCATCTATGATACTTCTTAACATACTCATGACAATCCTTATGTAATGTAGGCCAATAAAAATCGGATTGTAGTACCTTAGCAGCTGTGCGGTTGCCCTTGAAGTGTCCTCCATAAGGTGAATCGTGACAACCCGCAACTACTCCTAAGACTTCTTTCTCAGGTATACATCTTCTCACCATCTGATAAGCACATACTTTGTAGAGGAAAGGATCCTCCCAAAAGAACTGTTTAGCGCGGCTCATTAATCTCTTCTTGTCTTGTGAAGTGGCTCCTTCGGGAAAGTTACCACTTACAATAAGATTTGCAATATCAGCGTACCACGAGGTAGCATCATAAATCGCAAATAAGCCTTCATCGGGGAATGTTTCATTAACTAGCTCAGGACTGCTATTCGACTCCGAACCTTCAAGACGTGACAAATGATCAGCCACTTGATTTTCACACCCCTTTCTATCTTGAATCTCCAAATCAAACTCTTGTAGCAATAAAACCCATCTGATCAATCGCGGCTTCGCATATTTCTTCTCCATCAAGTACTTAATAGCGGAATGGTCGGTGAATACAACAATTTTTGCCCCAAAGAGATAGGAACGAAATTTGTCAAAGGCGTAAACAACCGCTAAAAGCTCTTTTTCAGTTACCGTGTAATTAATCTGAGCACTGGTGAAGGTCTTGCTTGCATAATAAATCGAATGGAACACTTTATCTTTTATTTGACCCAGCACCGCACCCATAGCAGAATCACTAGCATCACACATAACTTCAAAGGGAAGTTTCAAATCAGGTGGTAGCACAATCGGCGCAATAATCAGTTTCTCTTTAAGCTCTTGGAATGCCTTCATGCAAGCTTCATCAAAAAGGAATTTTGTGTCCTTCTCGAGTAAGTTGCACAAAGGTTTTGAAATCTTTGAAAAGTCCTTGATAAAACGACGATAAAACCCAGCATGGCCTAGAAAAATCCTTACCCCTTTTACAGAAACAGGAGGGGGAAGAGTTTTGATAACTTCAATCTTCGCACGATCAACTTCTAACCCAGCATTTGATACTTTGTGTCCCAACACTATACCTTCACGAACCATAAAGTGACACTTCTCCCAATTCAAGACCAAATCGGTTTCCTTACATCTAATCAATACTTTTTCTAGATTCTGCAAACAATCATCAAAGTTATCCCCAAAAACAGAAAAGTCATCGATGAATACCTCAAGAAATAGATCAATCATATCTCCAAAGATTGCCATCATGCAACGTTGGAAAGTAGCAGGTGCATTACATAGTCCAAAGGGCATCCTTCGGTATGGGAAAGTACCAAAAGGACACGTGAATATGGTCTTGTGTTGGTCATCAGGATCTACGCAAATTTGATTGTAACCGGAATACCCATCTAAGAAACAATAGCACTCTCTACTGCCTAGCTTGTCCAACATCTGATCAATGAACGGGAGTGGAAAATGGTCTTTTCTAGTAGCCTTGTTCAACGTTCGGTAATCCATACAAACTCTCCAACCAACAACGGTCCTCGAGGGTATGGATTCATTCTTGTCATTCAGGATGGTAGTGATACCACCTTTCTTCGGTACGCATTGAAATGGACTCACCCAATCGCTACTAGCTATGGGGTAGATAATCCCCGCATCTAGTAGCTTGATCACTTCTTTCTTTGCCACTTCCTTCATCGCAGGCATCAATCTTCTCTGTCCTTCAACTGAACGTGTACTGTTGTCCTCCAGAATGATCTTGTGTTGGCAATAGGAAGGGCTAATGCCTTTAATGTCAGCAATAGTCCAACCTATCGCCTCTTTATTCGCTCTTAGTACACGCAATAGTTTGTCTTCTTGAGGACCTGTTAAAATAGCTGAAACAATAACAGGTAGAGTGTTGTTAGTACCTAAATATGCATACCTCAAGTGGGACGGAAGTGGTTTCTCTTCTAGCTTCGGGGGAGATTCAATGGATGGTTTCTTTGGAGGCTCAATCTCCCCTGCATCACGCAATGGTTCGTAGGCTAGACGCCTATATTTTGGATTCTCAGAGTTAAGAGGTGCCACTGTGTCGGCTAGCTCTTCCATCATCTCCGGTATATCTAATGTTAACGCAGCCTGCAAGATGTCATCATAATTAAAACAATCAAATACCTCTTGTGCGGCGTGTTCTGCTATATCCATTCGGAAACAATCTCCGGGAACATCTGGGAATTTCATGGCTCGAAATACATTGAATTTGACCTCCTCGTCTTGGATTCTCATGGTTAATTCGCCGTTCTCTACATCAATCAAGGTACGCCCCGTGGCTTGGAATGGTCGTCCCAAGATGATGGGGACATTCCTATCCGCGTCGTATTCAAGGATAACAAAATCTACAGGAAAAACTAGAGTACCTGCCTTGACGAGGACATCTTCGATTCGTCCTTCTGGGTGCACGAGGGATCTATCTGCCATTTGTAGGACCATAGAGGTAGGCCGCATATCTCCAATTTTCAGCATATCAAAAATTGATTTGGGCATGAGATTAATACTCGCGCCTAAATCGCATAAAGCTTTCCCTTTCCACTCACTACCAATCGAGATGGGAAGCGTAAAACTTCCAGGATCAAGCAGCTTTGGTGGTAGTTTGCTTTGACAGATGGCACTACACTCTTCAGGTAATCCTACCATTTTACTATCACAGTATGGTCTTTTGTTGGTGAGGGCTCTCTTTAAAAACTTCACGTACTTTGGTATGTCTTTGATGGCTTCTAACAACGGAATGTTAATATTGAGACCTCTCACTCTATTCAATAATCTTTGATATTCGACCATATCTCCTTTCTTCTGAACTCTTGAAGGGAAAGGTGGAGGAGGACGGGTTTCTGTAACATCTTTCTTTTTCGGAATTTCCAGAATCTTCTCCACTTCTATCACTTCAGGTTCTTCATCTTTCTCCTCCACCTCTTCTGACGGTTTTTCTTTTCTAGTAACTTCTTTTTCATTCATAACCGGGAAGGGTGGTGGTTGCACAGTCTTACCGCTTCTTGTAGTGATCGCGTTACAATCCTCCGTTTGTTTAGGCATTTCTGTGTCACTCGGGAGTTGGCCTTGACCTCGAACATTCAAACTGTTGGCGATCTTCGATATTTAATGAAGCGGAATGTGAGTTCAATGTTTCATTCATTTTATTTTCTCTCGTGTGGGTATCGTCCATGAATCGAGATAGCTGGCTTTCGATTCTTTCTGACCTCTTATCCGAATTGGCTATGTATTGTGTCAAGGTGAGTGCTAACTCACTCGAAGTGGTTGTGCCTTCTTGAGGTCGCAAGGGAAGCGCCTTTTGGGCTAATGTGTCGGAATAAGCGTCTTGGTCAGTTTTAGGTTGATTCCCTTGGTATTGGTTTTGCGTTCGAAACTGGTAGTTGTTCCCTTGAGGCCTTTGTTGATAAGTTCCAGGATTTGCCGCCCCATGTGGATTCGAATATTGTAAGCCTGAATGATTTCTGTTTTGATTTCCATACCCTTGACCACCTGAATAGTTACCTTGCTGATTAACGAAGTATACGGATTCTGGGTTGTTGGCACATTCTCCCCAGCCATGATCATCTCCTCCACAACTAGAACATAATTATGGTTCATTAACAACGTTTACCACCGCTTTATTCGACATAGATAATTGTTTCAGCTTGTTCTCAAGTGCGGCAATCTTAGCGTTCAAAGCAGTTTCTGTATCCAAATTCAAAGTACCTCTTTCAGGAGCTCTAACCGATGATTTCGAGGATTGCCAACTCATTTCATTCTTCACAATTCGGTCCATGATAATCAGAGCTTGATCAGTTGTGACCATCATGAGACCACCTTGGCACATAGTATCGATTTTATCTTTCGCAGCATCACCTAAACTTCGATAAAATATTCCAAGTTGTAATTCAAGAGAGTACCCATGTAATGGGCACTTGCGTAATAATGTTTGAAAACGAGTCCATGCAGCACCTACAGTTTCTCCTGGCTCTTGGCGAAAATAAACAATATCTAATTGCCCGCTAAGTCGAACACTTTGAGGATAGTACCTATTGAAAAAGGCTGTCTGAAGTTGATCCGAAGTCACGATCACGTTGTGTGGTTGTTGATCATACCACTCACTTGCTCCTCCGGTGAGGAAGAATGGAAACATATGAAAGTAAATTTGTTCTTGGGTTACTCCAGGGGTGACATATGCATCACAGATTTGCATAAACTTGTACATAGCACGAATAGGATCTTCACAAGCTGCACCACTATACTGTCCCACAGTTGTAAACTGGTTAATCATCCCTGCGTCTGGTCTGAATCGAACTCCTTAAATTGCAGGAGGACGGAGTCCTAGTGGTGGTATACGAAAAGGTCCATGGTTGTTCGGTTGGAAGATCTGCGGTCCATAATCTTGAGGTACTCCACCATTATTGTTGACTTGTTGTTGATTTCCGGGAGGAGCTGGTAATTGGACTCCCACCGGTGGAATTGGTAATTGGACTCCCACCGGTGGAATTGGTAATTGAACTCCTACCGGTGGAGCTATTGGGAGACCGTTTTCATCCAACTAAATCACGGGATCTTGAGCATTATCTTCTGCCATTGCTTTCTCTAACTTTGCTTGTTCTCTTGCTTCTTTATCTCTTTTGTTTTTCTCTCGTACTAGGCGTTCGGGATTATCAAGGATCACGATATCTCCAAGCATATACCAAAACCTGTAAATCTGAGAAAACAAGAACAACCCAAAGCGTAAAACTGAAAAATAAAAATTAAAACTAAACTAAAAACTAGCCACTAAAACACTTACGGCTAACACCGTGGTCACACGCTAGCGGCGCCAAAAACTTGGTGTCTCCTAGTGTGTTCTAAATAAACACACCTAAAAAGGCAAGACACGTACCGCAAGTGTACGGGTCGTCCAAGTAATATCCGGTAAACGGGATTTCGATCTCAGGGACGGATTAGGTATGATTAAAGTGTTATGCAATAAATGGAACTAGTTGCTTGAATGAAAATTAAAAGTAAAGAAAAAGATTTTTATTTTGTTTTTGATTAAGGGACTAAAGTGCAATTAAAGTAAATATTAAACTAAAATTAAAATTAATGAAGAAAGTAAATATGAAGACACTAAAAGATGAGAGAGTAGTACTTGAGTCACGCTAGGTTTTACAGAAATAAACTTAATCAATACTTCTTCTAAGGGACAAACTAGTAACTAGTAATAGTCGAGATTCTAGATTCTCCTAACCCCCGTCAGGGTGGACTTAGGAGCTATTCTCAGGTGTTACAAACCCCGTCAGGGCGATCATAATCCACCTTCGAATGTCAGGTTCTCTACCCAATTGGCTATAAGATTAACTAAGTCCGTCAGGATCAATAATTTCTATCTTACGTTCATTACCTATGTCAGTAATTAAACCCCCCGTCAAGATGATCACTTCCCCACCAAAGTGAATAGCCTAATTACTCAAACCTATGTCTAATTGATCAGATTAAATATAGTGAAATTAACTTACGATAACAAACAATACTAAATTACTCAATTCGAATTAAATTATAAAAATCCCAAATCATAAAGTTTCATTAAATAAATTAAGGTTCAACCCTTACAGCGATTCTCAAGCACTTAAGAAGTTTAGCTCGTAACGGAAAATAAAACTAAAACAAATAAATTAAAAGACATAATGGTTTACAGAAATAAAATAAATAAAACCTAATGAAGAGGTTGGGTTTGGCTTGAATTGGAGATATAGACAGTCTCCAGCTCTAACTTTCTTCCTTCCTGCTTGCTCTGACTTGAATCCTTAAGCCTCTTTGATAATTATATGAAGTGTCTGTAAAAGAGGAGGCTAAGGGGTGTATTTATAGGTGTTAGGAGCCTCTAGGTCGAATTTACTTGGAGTGGAAGACAAGTCAAGGACTCTTAAATTCGTCACCCTAAATTCTAGAAAAGGTAAGATTTTGCTGCCGATTTGATTTGGTCATATCTTTTTCAATACTTATCCGTTTGAGGAGTTCCAATATATGAAACCACTTGTCTTGGAAAGATCTTTCTATTGGTGCAGACCATTCGTCCAGAATCCTTGCCAATCTTTAATTATGAATTAATCTCTAAAACGTGGCTGGAATTTCAGATTCACAAGGCAGCTTTATCTTTTCCTTCTTTGAATAAATCTTTCCTAATTCTTCTTATTTCCATGTAAATCTTCTTTCCTTTAATATTTATCTTGACTTGGTCTCTAAGTAATTACCATTTATCTTTTAAAGCTTCACATTAAATAAATAATTAAACCGCATATGCTTAAAAAGAATAAATCAATAAATCAAGAAAACGAAATAGGAAAGTGCACTCTAAAAATAGAGACTCGAGTAAAAATCATTCCTAACACTCTAAAATAAACTAAGACTTTATTCTCACTTCTCCACCTTGGATTGGTCTTTCATGAAATTTAAGAACCTATTTAACTTTGCATAAAAAATAGTCAAATTTACGCACAAAAGCTCAGAAAATGCAAATAGTTAAATTCCAAGGGGGAGAAGTGTAATATAGAAAATTATGAATGAAAGTCTAGCTAATAAGTCAATAATTCACCTAAAATGATGTCTCCAGAGGGCTAATAATTAGAACAAATAGGGAGACATCATTTGGCTAGTCATAATGTTTTATCTGAACTTCGATGCCCCAAGACTACGTCAGAAATGGATAAGATGAGTTATGTGCCTTATGTTGATGTGGTTGGAGCTTTAATGTATGATATCATAAGCTCTAGACCAGATTTGTCTTTTTCCATTTCTCTGTTAAGCAGGTATATGTCTAATCCTGGACTAGATAATTGGGGTGCTTTGAATAATTCCAGTCTTATGTTAGAAGTACATTAAAACTTGGTTTATGCTACCAGAATCATAATATCCCTTTTGAATTAGTTGTATAGGTTGATTCTGGCTTTGCAAGATATAGGGTTTCCAGAAAATCCACAACATCTTATTGCTTAACCCTTGGAAATAACTGCATTTTCTGGAAATCCCAATTGCATCCCTTAGTTTCCTAATCTACAACTGAGATAGAATATATTGTTATCACTGATTCAATCATGGAAACTATTTGGTTACATATTTTGCTTTGTGAAGCAAAAGTTGATAAAAGGAAGGTTTCTCTTTTCTCTGTTAGTCAAAGTGCCATTCAACTTAGTAAGAACTCTATATTATCATGAGAGAACTAAACATATTAATGTAAAGTTCCATTATATTGGATATATTCTTTATGATGGTGAGGTTAAATTGATAAAAATTGTAAATGGGGATAATCCTGCTGATTTTGGTACTAAAATTGTTACTAATGTCAAGTTTAAGCATTGCTTGGACTTGTTTTTACTTAGTTAATGCTCCAATATATGTGAAATATTATTCGGTGGTCACAAGTGATACCAAGTTATTTGACATGAATTTGGACAACGTAATTAAACTACGTCATTTTTGGGTGGTTGTGAGCAACGTGAGATAATCTTAGCCATTGATCTCTACTACACTAACGATCCTTATGCGTCTTCAGTTATATCTCTTAAATAGCTCCTTTTGTTGGCTCAGAAGAATACTAACATGACTCTTATTTTTCATAGTTCCCTCTATAAACCCTACATATGTAAACCATATGTTTCTAGTGCTCTTTATTATGAAATCAATAGATTCATTGTAATAGGCTAATGAATTTGTAGTAGGTTGAATCATCTTAATCCATTACATAATTCTTTAGTGTTGATTGGTTAGCTAGGTTAGATTTGTGGTACGCTTGTGATATCTTATATTTTGAGTGAGATGTAAAGGTTGAGAGTTGTATTTGCAACTGTAAAAATCTGAAGGATATAGTGAAAATGATACCTTATCAAAACTCGACGTGAATATAAGGTTTTGGATGAAACACGATAAATTGTTTTTGATCTTTACTTTCCGCACTTAACATTCATTTGAATCTTTATGCCAATAACCTTGATTTATTCAAATTTGAATTTTGTGTAATCAATTTTATACAACAAATATTTATGGACAACCATTTTTACAGTCAAATAGATATTCTTTTGAAAACAAATGAATGGTAAATTTATAAATAATGTAGTCTCACGAAATTGACCCTTCTTTTGTATTGATAAAATATTAGTATTAAATGAGACAATTTTAGGTGAACTTAGATCACATGGCTCAGCTGTAGTATTTGTCTCACAAAAATTACTTTTTCTTGCGGATTCATTGTCTTAAAAATAACAATAAACAATATTTGGAAAACTTGGTAGAGTATGATGTGGTGATGAGAATGAAACTATTCTGGCAATAATTCGAACGCGGGATAAAATTCAGGAGGGAATTAGATTATGGAGGAATCCCACAGTGGTGAGACTATTGGGATGCGAGGTAGGATTTACATACCTCTCTACTAAGCTAAGACAAATATGAAATCCAGTTAGACAACTAGAGTTAGTAGACGAGCGACATGGATACTATATAGTAAAATTTACAAAAAGGGAGGAATTTAATTTTGCCATATCAGGTGGACCATGGATGGTTCTTGACCATTATCTTGTAAAGGAATGAGTGGAAACCAAATTTTAACGCGCTGACTAACTCAATTACGACAACTACAGCTTGGGTAAGAGTTTGGAATGTCGGAATGCATAATTATGTTGCACGTATATTAAGGAAAATAGGCGACAAAATCGATCGTACTATTAGAATTGATCCTTCAACAAAGGGCAGGCTTAGAGGTAGTTACGCGCGCTTAGCAATTGAGATTGATCTAGATAAATCACTAGAGCCGGAAGTACGTATTGGGATGGATGTGTATAAGGTAAAATATGAGGGACTTCACCTCATTTGTTTTGGTTGTGGAAAGTTCAGTCATCGCAAGTAGAATTGCCCTCCAAATATTGGAAAAACATGGGTAATAGCGAGATGAAAAGTAATGATCAAAATTCCGCTATGGATAATGTGGGTGGAAAAAAAGAATGAACAAAAAGTATGGGGAATGGATGACAGTTCGGAGGAGTAATCGAGGTTATGGGAAAAATAGTGGGACAACAGGTCCGGTTGCGCAAAGATCCAATTATAACAAGGGGTTGGGGTCGCGTTTCAAGGCCTTAAGAATGGATGAGGATGGTCGTGGTTCAGAGGATCGTGCAACGAGATAGGTGAAAAACAGAGTACAAAGTTCTGGGAATAATGGAAGATATAACAAAGGGAAGGTCGTGTAATTATTGAGACAAATCGGAATGGTGCTGGGAATGGGCTGTAATACTTGAAGTGAGTTACTCGTGGTAGCTAAGGGTGTTTGTCCTTTATTATAATCTTATTTATCTGTTTATTTATCACACTTTTTCCCCCACCAATATTCATCATGTGTATGGAGAGATTATCTATTCTTATCCAGGATTTATGTGAAAAAAAGGGTGGGAACCAATATGAATTGGGAGACAAGGTCCTAAATTATCTCATGTAATTTTTGCTGACGATCTTATTCGTTTTGGAGAATCATCTATTTCACATGTTATGTTGATCCAAGAGACGTTGGGTGTGTTTTGTAAAGAAGCAGGCCAAATGATAAGTGCAGAGAAGTCTGTTATATATTTTTTGAAAAATGAATACTTGGAGACACAACAAGAATTGGCAAGTGTGAGTGGATTCTGCCTCAGTGAATCTTTTGGAACCTATTTGGGTGCACGTTGATGTCTCCTCATTTGTGATAATATAATATACTTCAGAGACATCATTTTAGGCTTATTTATTAGTTTATAGGTCGATCTTAGTTTAATTTAGTGCACTTTCCTATTTTGAGTCTTGATTTAGTAACATAATATTTTTAGAGCATATTGGGTTTAATTGTTTATTTAGTGTGAAGCTTTAAAGATAATTATGGAGATTAATTAGAGTCCAATTCAAAGACTACAAGATATGGAAAGAGATTTGCATGGTAATTGGAGATAAGGAAACAAAAGCTAAAAAGATGGAAAAGGAAAAGCTGCCTAAATCTGGGATTCTGCATACACGTCTAAAGATATGCGTTTTTACCTAAAAAATAGGCCGATTTTGGTAATTTCCTTATTTAAGGTCAAGATAATTCTGTTGCGATTCTTTTGGTATCTTATGGAGCTCAAACCGACCAATAACGAAGAAGATATGCTCAAAATGGTCTAGCAGTGTTTATCTTTATTTCCTTACGAATTTGAGTTGGGCTAGGAGTCCATTACTTTCCTTCTCCTTCAAGAAAACGAATTAGGTCTTCCTATACCCTATAAATACAGCCTCTTAACACTCTAAAATCATCCTTGGCCAGACCCTAAGGCCAAGAGGAAGCTGCAACACAAGAGAAGAAGTCTGGAAGGAGCTGTGCATCAATCATGTCTCCTTAAACCTCTTATTTTGTAATTTTTTTCTCTTCTTTTCTTTGTATGAACTAATTCTATTAGCTTAGGTTTTGCATAATGTATAAACTACGAATTCTAATTCTTCTATCTAAGTTCTTCGGGAATTATATGTTTTAATCTGATATTAGCTACTTACTTTATATTTGATTATGTGTTTTGATTTAATGTATGTTTTCCTTGCGGTGCGCAACGTTTAGGATTACCTTGATAGTAGTTAGATGGTCACCTTACCAGGGTGTTTAACTATTGAACCACCACATAACGTCTAGTGTCGATATTAGTTCTGACAAAACATGATTCTAACTAGATAGTCATTAGGGTTTGTTTTAACCACCATATCACCAGGATTGCAGTATTTGCTTAGGCCCTTAGTGGCGTTTGATAACCCTAAGATAAAACACTTCTTGGTTGTGCCGTAGCCCCCTTAGTCGCTCTCAAGGTCTAAGGTATGGGAATTTAGAATCCTGACTAAGTATACCAAGAGCTAATATTCTCCCTTATAAATTAGATCTAATAGATAGAATTAGAAGGATTAGTGCATACTAGTAAAACCTAAGCTATAACTTTCATACTATTTTCTTTTCTTTGCTTTTATTTATTTTCTGTCTTTTGTTTAGTAGTTTAGTTTTCATTATAAAAACCAAATAAAAATCTATTTTACTTTTATTTCTTTGCGTATCATCTTTTTATCTTCTATATCTGCACTTGATAATTTGCATAAGTTCTCTCTAACTTTCGTCAGTCCCTGAGGAACGAATCTTCTTATCATTAAAACTTGCATACGTCCTGTAATACTTGCAGTACCATGTTAGTTTAGGGTGTGTATTTGCACTTATTTATATCATTATTTTAACACACCTTAGACCACACCACACGTATTCAATCAGGGCGTCTACATAAAGGGTTTTATAAGAGAATTATAAACTAATGAGGGGTAAGTCAACATATTAGAAGGAGAACACATTATCCTTAGTTGGCCGTGTTACACTAGCATATTTGGTACTTTGTGCAATACCAACTTACCAAATGCAAGTGATGAAACTTCCGAAGTATGTTTGCGATGAGATAGACTGGATTGTTATGGAATTTATCTGGGGGTCCTCAAATGAAAAGAGAAAGATTCATAGGGTCTCATGATCAAATATGTAAGCCAAATTCAGTGGGCGAATTATGAATTGGAAGCGCAAAAAAATATAACATGGACATCTTAGCTAAGCTCGGGTGGAAGGTACTTCAAAACCACAAAGTTGAATGGGTGGAGGTTTTTAAGAGTAATTATTTTAAAGATAGGATATTGTAAAGGGAGATAAAGGCTAACGACTCAAATATGTGTAAGGCTATTCTTGTTGGATTGATTCTGCTTAGAGATGGGGTAGTGGTGGAGAATGGTGTGGAGGGTTCCAACTTTAGATGGAGACATGAATCCTCGGGCCAATTCCAGGTTAAATCTGTATTCGATCATATAGAGAATTTTGCCATGATTTAAGTTTTAGTTAGGGAAAGATTTGGAACATTAAAGCCCTCAAAGGCTGAAATTTTTACTGTGGCGAATTGCTAAAGACCGCCTTCCAACGGCTGTAAATTGATATCGAAGAGAGGTTCTTGATGAAGAAAGTTGTAGTGCTTGTGGGTCAGTGTGCGAAGACCAGAGACACATTTTCCTTAGCTGCAAAGTTAAAGTAGCCCTTTGGAGAGAATTGGGCCTGTTGAAGCGGTGGGACCAGAGGAATTCTATTAATGCACTAAATAATGATGTTAGTCCAATTACAGGAAGTGCACTAAGGTTGTCCCACGAATAAGCTACTGATCCAAGTGATGCGGGAAGTAACTCCTTTCCAGCGAAATTATTGAGCTTGCACCAGGATCTGATGCAGCGACCAGTTAATTGCACAACTCCAGGGGATGCTATAAGGGACCAGCAGGAGAAAGTTATAGTGGATGCAGCAATAAAAAAAGGCTGGGAGCAATCCTAAATGCTAAGTACAAGTTCGAGGGACTAGAATGGCCATTAGTTTTCGTTGCCACTCTTTGTGTTTTTTGGTACAAAAGAAATGAGAACATCTTTAATTTCTTCGTCTTCAAAATCTCGTGTGGATGGGTTAAAGAAAGACATTATTTGAAGAGCTAGTGACTTTGCTTTGGCATGGGGGAAGCACGCGATGGCGATATTATCATGTCTGCAAGGAATACATTTGGTGAGATGGGATAAGCCATATGGCCAAAATAAACTGAGTATAGACGTGAGTTGTGATCTAATTAAAACAACTGAGATTGGTGGTATTCTTAGAGATGAGGAAGGAGCTTTCATAGCCGGCTTCTTAGGAAAGTGTGTGGTAGACTCGTCATTTCATTCAGAGGTGTTGGCGGTACAGTTTGGTTTGAAATAGGTCATACATCATGTAATAGGATCCCTGTACATTGAGACCGATTCGAGAGAGCTTCATGCGCTAGTGAAGGGCGGTGGTGGCTCTAAGGATTAGATTGTAATGTAGGGCGAGAGTGCGTTGAAATGCTCAGGAATCACCCGAGGTTCAAAGTAACTTTTGTTTATCGCGAAACTAATATAAGTGCCTATCTATTGGCTAAAATGGCGTCGATTCATTTGAGGGACCGCGTGAGCTAAAAGACCCTCCCGACTATTTAAGGTGCAATATAAAAGAGACAGGAGTGGTTGAGTTGGTCTGAGACTTGTACTAGATTGCCCTCATGGAAGTTGTTAGTTTATTTAAACTATTACAACTTTAAAAGCCCCGGTTGTATGCAGAAATAAATATTTTATTATATTAGATTAATTCCATGTCAAAAAGAAATTAAATTAATTTTATTTATTAAATACAAACATGACCTTATTAACTATTTAAATCATGGCCGAGCACACAGGTTAGCTGAAGATGCCAACATAGGGCGGGCAACTACGGAATGGGTTTAATAGGAATAAGGGCCCAAGACAACATCAGTTGTTTGTTTTAGGGCCCAAGCCTAACTGGAAACCATTTAGTTGGGATCCAACTAGAAAAAGCCATATAAAACCCACCCCCTCCCCCATTATCAGAAACCCTAGCTCCCCATTCACTCCCGCTCCCCATTCACTGCCGCGAGCCCCCTCCTTCCTCCAGGCACCACGAGTTCCGAGCCACCACGAGCCACCATCCCTGTTCATCAGCACCATCCCTGTGCATCTGGCGAAGCAACCAGATCCGAGCCCGTCGAGCCTACCATCTCACCGCACAAGCACCACCGCTGCAATCCAAGCCCCACCACCAACTCCAGTCTTGCGCGCCACCTCAGATCGAGATCCACCACCACTCCGCGCCCCCTTTCTGGTCTTTTTAATCCTAGCCACCCCGAGATCTCCGTCTTTGACACCTCCACGCCACCCCGCAGCACCATCGCGAACCTGCAACCACCTTCTCCGCCGCGTTTCAGCAGCGCCACCGCGCTCCTTTTCTGGTTTTTTTAATCCTAGCCACCCCGAGATCTCCGTCGTTGACACCTCCCCGCCACTCCGCACCACTGTCGCGTGTCAGCAGCACCATCGCGACCCTGTAAACACCATCTCCGCCGCGTTTTAGCAGCGCCACCACCCAGATCCACCACCAGCTCACCACCACAAACGACTAGAACCCCTTCGAACCACTCCCACCCAGATCCACCACCATCCCTTCGAACCACTCCCACCCAGCTCACCACCACAGACGATTAGAACACCTCTAACAACCCCAAGCGAATAACCAGTCCGTTTTTTATTTTTTTTATTTTTTTGTTTATTTTCAGGGGGTAAGTAGGGGGTTAGGGGTGGATTTGTTTTATGGGGGGCAGATGTGGTGTTTAGGGGGTATTGTGTAAGTTTTTTAGGGGGTAAGTTAGTAATTTTAGTGGGTATCGTGATGTTTTAGGGGGTAACGTGATATTTTAGGGGGTAACGTGATATTTTAGGGGGTATATACCCCCCGTTTTGGACAATATGGACTCTAAACGTGTAATTTTAGGGGGTATTCTGGACAATTAGGGGGTATTCTGGACAAATAGGGGGTATTCTGGACAATTAGGGGTATTTTGGACAATATTGACTTAAAGGACTTAATAAAAAATGGTGGGCGTGTACCCCCGAAAAATAAAATAGGGGGATCTACCTCCTAAAAATTCAAAAAATAGCGGATGCGAACCCCCTAAAACGTGAACCTAACCAGCCAAAAAATCTAGTTAGGCCCTTAAAAAACATAAAGAAAAACTGGGCCCTTAAAATTCTCTTTTTTGAATTTTGGGCCCTAAAAGGTATATTCCTCCTACGGAATACAACCTACTAACAATGTTGAAGGAAAGGTTTTCGAAACTTGGTATCGACTAATATTAATATTCTTTGTAATCTTTGAAATTTCTTCTGCTTCCAAAAAAAAAAAACTATTTAAATCATCCCGTCCAAAAAATATAACTATTTAAATCATTTGTCCTTGCTTGGAAAAAAAAAGTAATTAAATCATTTGTCCTTGCTTTATTGCGTTTGGAAACAAATAAACTCAGTTTGCGAGGAACGCTGTCGTAAGCAGCTGTGTTTTAGATAGTAATTCTGCTTTTCAAATTCTATTACAATCAGAGTCATCATATTAATTCCACTGAAATGGAGAACTGTTCCGGCGCCGATAGACCCACGGTGATGGTGACAAACGATGACGGAATCGACGCTCCTGGATTGAGAGCTTTGGTTCAAGTACTCGTCTCCACCAATCGCTTCAACGTCCTTGTCTGCGCTCCTGATTCGTACATTCCCATCTCTCTCTTTATATTTATTTTTTGTGCTGAAATTTATAAGTTTTAATAATTTGAAAAGGACAGCCACATCTCAAATTTAAAACTTAATTGTATAATTTTTATTTTTCGTTGGTTTTTGACATGATTGATTAGTCGTTTAGCCTGTATAATAGTTACAAAATATTAATTTCAATACGGCTTTATATACGTGTGTAACTACGTGTGCGAATTTCAAGTTATTGCTGAATTACGAGGAAATTTGTAATTATTATTTTGTACAGAATATTATTGAAAAAAATTGACAATGAAAGATGCAAAAGTTGTGGCGTCTATGAAATCAATATTTGAGTCATAGATGATTATGATTACATTTTTGACAAAATATCATTACTACAAAATACTATTGTAGATTCTTTTTGTAGTTAAGTTTTTTACTTTTTATTATTTTTTAGCGAAAAATCAGCTGTTAGTCATTGTATCACATGGATGCACCCTATTTCTGTTAAACAAGTTAAGATTGACGGAGCAACAGCCTTTGCAGTTTCAGGTTAGTTACAATCTTTTCATAAACTTGTCAATTATTAAATATCATTAGTTATATTAAATTGTTACATATTCATCTCTAAAAAAATTATCAACATATAAGAAACTTAATGTTAATGCTCAAAGTAATCACAAGTGTTTGCATTTTACAGGAACTCCAGCTGATTGTGCGTCCTTAGGAGTCTCTAAAGCTTTATTCCCTTCAGTTCCTGATTTGGTAACTTATATGAATAATTCTAACATATGAATTATTTAGAATGTAACTTATATATATTTTTTTTTATTACATTCAATTTCGATTTTGCAGGTTATAAGTGGGATTAATAAAGGTAGCAACTGCGGTTACCACATGTTAGTAACATTTCACTATCTAACTCTATTACATTTTGCTAATTTGTCTTTATTATATATTATATTTACGTAAATATATTGCGCTACAAATATAGTGTCTACTCGGGCACAGTGGCAGGTGCTAGGGAAGCTTTCTTTAACGGTGTACCTTCTATCTCTATGTCATATGATTGGTATGTTAAAACCTTAAAAACACACTTACCGTATCTAAACACATTCTATAGTATGTAATATTAAACTTTAATTTCAGGATTAAAGAAAAGAGCAATATACACGATTTTAAATTAGCTGCAGAAGCGTGTTTACCCATCTTTACAGCTATATTGACTGAAATAAAAAATAAAACATATCCTCAAAATTGTTTTCTCAACATTGATATCCCATCAGATGTACCCAGTCACAAGGTTCGTTTTCGAGAATATATTTTAATCATTATAACATTATTTACAATGTTTATTTGGTTACTATTTATAGGGGTATCGTTTGACAAAACAAGGAAAAAGTATAGTTAAAATGGGATGGGTGGAAGTAAATTCTGAAGTTGAAGGAGGAAAAATGTTATCAACAATGACTATGGAATCAAATTTAGATTCATCGGTAAAAAATGAAGCGGGTGGTTCAAGTATACAAGAGAATCTTCTATTCAAACGAGAAGTACGTACGATAGATTTTTGTTAAATGTTATATTTGTGTATTTGTGTAATGTATTTTTGATTATTATATAGGTTAAGGGATCACAAGTGGAGAATGGAGATACAGATTATTGTGCTCTTCAAGAAGGATATGTATGTTTTTTTTTTTGTTACTGTTACATTATTCTGTAGTATACTATTGTTACATGGTTTTTTTTAACAGATAACTGTTACTCCTCTTGGAGCGTTGAGTCATGCTGAGATGAATGGTGGGGAATATTTTCAACAATGGCTACCAAGTGTAACTGAGCAGTTTTCTTCTGCTTTATAATGACCGTAAGTGAAAATCTAATCTTTATTATGAAAATTTAAATAAAAATCAGTTGGTGAGAATGTACAAAACTTATATATGTATATATATATACACACACGAATGTCAACTTTTGGCCTTCTTTAATGTACTTAGAAGGCTCATTTTGTTGGTGGAAATGTAGGTGGATGAGTCTTCACTAGTATGGACCACAGGATATGTACGTCTTCACAAGGGCATGACTTTACATCCTCGTACAGGATATATATTCCTTTTCCTGATATGTTCAAAAATTAGAGATGATGAAAGATTTGGTATTGTGCATTTTTGCACATACAAAATATTGTTGATTCAATGCATAAAAAATTTGAGCACAATTATTTATTTTTAAATAATGCAATTTGACATGGTGTGTGTACAAAAACAAGGAGTAATATACTATGTATGCACACATAATATTTCCATGGAAGAAGCATAGATGGGAAGTTAATAAAGACATAAAAAATGGAAAATATAAGACATACTCTTCTTGTGAGTAGAGTGTAGGCGAAACCAGAGATTCTTTAATGGAGAGAAGAGAGATCGTAGGCACCCCATGAGTAGAAATGGGTGGTGTGACTCATGTAGGTTTAAGACTATAGGGGGAAAATAAGAGACATTCTTTTACTAGTTTGCTTAGACAAGAATGAAGTTTAGGTGAACACATTCCATTGCTAGACTAAACATTCATATCACTTTCTCTTTTGGTGCAACATCTTTATCGCATACCTTATAATCTTCAAACACAAGGAGTCACTCAACTAATTAACTACATTTGCATAGACCCTTCATTTATTTGTTCCTTGGTTCTAGCCTTCTTGTGTTCCAAATTGATAAGCTTATGTTCGTCCCAATTTGTCATTTTCAAGATTTCCCTATCGACGTTTTTTTCTCAATATAATCACACCATTGAATAACCTACCTTTTCATTTTTCTTTACTACTAAGCAAAGAAAAAGTATATTATGCCGTACTATTAAATTAATAATTACTTTTTTTTTTGGGTCGATATATAAATTACTTGTGAAATAATAATAGTCTTAGCTTATATTCTTGTAGGCTTTCTTGTCGCTTGAAGTTTGGGCTTTTAGTAGTAGTCTAACTGGATTACTTCGTCGATCTAAAAGGTTGTATTGGGCCTAGTTGAAAACTCATACCTTCCTAGACCTTTACCCAAAATTATTGTTTGAAAAAAAAAAAACCCAAAAGTTATAGTGAAATATGTATCTGTTAGGACTCTTACTGACATACTAATAGGATGAAGTTGAATGGGCGTAGGGATTTATTGCATGGGTGAAGGGATTTCAAGAATAGTTTTTTAAATAAAGCTTAATCTTTTCTCCTTTCGCTTACACAAGAGGTAAAATGGGAGGTAGAATATGTATTATTTACAATTTGGATAAAGTAAAAATAGAACATCATCGTATGCATCGTATGCAGTTTCACAAGTTCTGCATTATATAGTTGATTGTAAAGAAATCTCTCATCACTTTCACACCAGTTTTAATACCAATTGAAGGAATCGCAATCACGATTATATCAAATATATAAGCAGCGGAAACAAGTAATTGCAATCCTAAACCAATCTAGTGCGATTTAAGAATTTAAACAGAAACTAAAAATGGATTACATACCTTAATCCGTTGTATGAGAATCGAATTGGACTAACCCAACTTCAAAAACTTGAAGCCTCCACGCTTTGTACACCGAGCTTAATCCTTGCTTTCAGAATCCAATTCTGACTTGGAGACAGAAGACCTTTTATTTTTCTTGTGGGTTTTTTTTCTTGGTAGATTACTGATGGAGGAGTTATTCTTGTATAATAACTTTCATTATCTTATAAAACCCCAACATAAGAAAATGAAAAGACAAGAATAGGAAAAATCAGAAACGTATAATGAAATTGATTATCTTAATAATCTAGTCCATTACCACTTGTGAAGTGGATTTTGACCTTCTACATTATACAAAAACAATTGACTAGCCTAGCGGTTAGTGACACATTTCACACTACTAGAGGTCCGTGGTTTGATCCACAAACTTGTCAATTTTTTCCTTTTCCTTTTTGTCTTAGTTCGGTCTTATATTAGAATATTAAATTGTGCTAGCAAATTAATATACCAATATTCCAAGTATATATTTAATTAATATTTATTATCTAATAATAAAATTAATAACGACATGAAGCAAGATCAATACACTCGTTAGTGTGCGACTACGTGGGTTCATCGTTAAACCGGTAGTATTTAACTTAATTAACTACTAATCGAGGTTGGTGTCTAACAACACTCCCCAACGACCGGATAACGTGAAGTAACTCTATACAAAGAACCCGGTAAAGGATCATACATGTACTCCCTCTATCTTTACAGCTCCGGATCATCCTGGGATATGGTACAACTGTCAAATCCCATTAGAAAATCAACTACGTGACACGTCGATTATCAACGATTGAAGAATGACCTAAGAAACTCCTTTCTTCATTCATTCTATCACCTTGGCCAAGGATTCGATACAATCGTTATAATCTTATGACATCGTAGAGCTCAAAATCTTTACCTAGAGTTGATAGATTCCATCTTGACTCATCCCTAGGAGCATATATACTTAGCTACGTCCAACATCCTTTCGACTAGCATTATGACACATTAGTAGTCCAGTATCCAAACATAACGAGCACATACACAACTATAGTGATGATCTCAGGTCAAAGGATTACAAGCATAAAATTCTTTCTAGAGATTAACCTACTTGACAGTTCAAGGTAATTAACCATTAGGAATCTCTAGTTTTAGTCAGTTCGATAATCACATCTCTATGTGCATTATCTATGCATCTAACTCGGTAAACGAGAACTACCAATATTTATCCAATAAATACTCGTTAGCTACATATTAATCTAACCGGATCATCGAGGTCCTAACTCGATGATCCTATGATTAAGAACAAGTTTTGATTAAGTCATATGAGGTAGATTCTCATTATCATAACACCTTATGATATCTAGTTTGTAACTTAACGGGGATCTACCTTTATGTTATATAAATGAATACCATAACATAAACACTTGCCATAGATTCAAGAAAACAATTCCCTTAATCACTACTGTAGAGATAACTATTATCGTGTATAGTAAACTCTTGTGTTCAATTCATTACAAGACGATCGGGGCTAGGGATAATTCCAACATTTAACTAATTGAGAAACCACACACTTTCGTGAGAAGAAACCAGAGATTATGCTTCTATTTTTAATGTGTCAAATTGATATTAGGCGACTTCAACAATATTCTAAAAAATGAATAGGAGTCACTATTACACCGTATGAGATTAGGGATTTTACGGCTTGATGTTTGGATCTCAACCTCTCCGATTTTCCATAAACAGGTAAAAAAATCCCATGGTATAACACAATGGTCTCAACTAAGATTGATCAAGTTCTTGAAAATAAAGCTTTAAATATCTCAAGATATCTCACTCAAACTCACATTACACCGATTAATCAAGTTTGAAAGCATTCAACATGCATTGCTCACTCTATCTGCATGGGGAAAAGGAAATTCTCGGTTCTAATTTTTTAATATGTTGACAACACACGAATAATGTGTTAATTGGTGTAAATTTGTTAGAAACTTAAAAACTTGAAGAAAGACACACGTCTCCTTAATAAGAAAACTTTTGCTCATTATCTCAAAAAGAGAAAAATGAGCGAATTCGGTCCTCTAAGAAGCAGAAATACAACTACAGTTGGATGTTGAAAATTCACAAATCATAGAGGAAATTTGAGTTTTATGGAAGCAAATGTTTACTTTTTCCAATGTAGAATGAAGTTTCTTCCAACAAAAAGTGCCAGGTATACGAAAGTTTTTCATAATTTTAGCAAGCACAATAATCAAAGGAAATTCATCGCATTTATCACAAGGGAAGATAGTATAAAAATCACATCGAGTGAACAAGTTATGAGGCATTTGTGGAGTACTATGAATCGCTATTAGGGAAGACACCCAACTCAAAGTATTGTCGTCCTGACAATGAAAGCACAACAGTAGGAACTAATAATCAACAAGTATCATGTAGGAACAAGCAATGAATCCTAAGGACCATAAAAACAACTTCTCATAAGCCTTATGAAATAGTAATAACACGCACAACATTAATCATACAAATAATTAACCATGTTACATTTTCACAAACAATTAGCATCGCAATGAAAAAGGGTCATTCTAACTTGGGTCAAAGAACAAGTTGCTAATGAAGAACTGCCTATATAACTAACCTAACTATGTGAACTCATAAGTATTTTACATCAAAGTTGTAGGTGAAGTTGGTTTCTAACTAGGTTAGATCTCAAGTTCTACACAGATAATCACTTCTCGCTTCATTTAAACTCTCATTACAATGCATTGCAAACTAACGATTCAATTCATAGCAACACGTATCGTACAAGCATTCAAAGCATAATATGGGTGTTTCTAAAGCACATACCAATTTAATATCATTTATTTATCTAAATATACTTATACGAGACACTTACGTTCAACAAAGAATACAAATTAAGACTTAATTTTATAAACTAATTTTTATTTTGTTTTCAGTTATTTTAAAAGTAGTTAAAAAAACATGAAACAGGGATGAGAACAATGAGTACCCTACCCCAACTGAAATCTAAAAAATATACACACAAACATTTAATATACAAAGGCTAAAAGGAGGGTAAAGAGTACTTACCTTCGCAAGAATCGATAATCCCCAAGTTAGGGTTGATATTCTCGATCAATGATGGACCCTTGATGATGTATGTGGAGTTTCTTAGACTTGTGAGTTGATTTGGATTCAAAGGGGCATGCGAAATTGAAGAAACTCCTTCATTTTTAGCGTTGCAGCTCAGTGTTTTGATAATAAATTATTCATATGATATCCAAATAAGGTGTGCTTTATAGCCTTAGAAACTAGACCCGAATATCTGTCAATGTTATGAATATCTTCCAAAATTCATATCCATACATTCACAATTTCTCTTTGAAGTTGGGAGTAGTGTGCATAATCTCAATATTGAGGTGTGGTTTTCTCTATTGAATAGATATTAAAAAAAGTATGCGATATAGGTTCAAGAAAAATGGATTCCGATACTCGAGCAAGAATTTATGGTTGTTAGCATTTTTGCCAAAAAATGAATCAATTTGAGGCGTCCAAGGGCACATTAGGCATGGCCCTAAAATATGTTCTTTTCATTTCGCGATAAAATCTTGAAAAAACTTAAAATTCGACGATTCTTTATCCTTTTTAATAGAAAAATTTCTTCCCATGCACCGGTACCCTCATATTTTCCAATATAGGCTATAGCTTTCCATTATTTCATTGTTTTTCCATTTTACCCTTCATTTTTTTACCTCAGAATTCACCTATTTGACATGCACATTAAATAAACTCCATTACCCCTTCTCATTATGTGTAATATATACTAATTCAACTCTAAACTACTGAAAAAAATTATACACTAACTTAAGAAAAACGATAAAAAGTATGGGTTTTACCCCTTTTGATTTTGTATTCCCTCCCAAGAAGCGATTTTGTTTATCACGTTGTTAACCTCGATATAGAGTTGGGTAGATTACCCGTTTCGCCTCCTTATTCTAAAAAAGAAACAACTTCCTTAAATGGTGATGTACGATTACCCTCTTGGACAGTATAAGTTCTTTCTTCTATTCGATTACACGTTCATCTTTGTAAGAAGGTAGGTACTCTCCCCTCCTTGACACCTTGGTTTCGCGATGTTACACCTTTCTTCCAAGTATTTGTTGAACATTTCTTGATGGGAATGGTAGTGGGCGAACTTCTTGTGGCAGAGGTTTAACTTTCGATTTCTCTTTCACCCTTGGTGCGTTTCCTAACCACTTCCTCTTTCTCTTTTACTTTATCGTCAACCCAGTCTTCCATGATTACCTCATCCAAATTTGTCTTAGCAAGATTTTTCTCCTCAACTTCCTTTTCTTTATTTTATGCAAACTCAATGGAGTAACATTTGATTCTTCATCATTTTGTATAAGTTCAACTACCCCTTTATCTATCATGCTTCCCTCGAAAGAGTGGAATCATGATAGGGCTTGTTACAACTCCTAGTGATGTTATAAGCTTGATTTAGGGTATTCAAGGAGTTCAAAATTTGTGTAATATGAATGTGTATCCTTTCCGCCCTAGCCTTAATTTAAAAAAAAAAAATATTTTCTCCTCTAATTTTGCATTTATTACATCAAAGGTTCACATAAAGTTTTTAAGCATTTCTTCCAACCTGGAAGTTTGAGGTCTCCTTTGGGTTTATAGAATATTCTCGACCCACTAATTATGCCATACTTGTTCTTGCGGGTGTTGATAAGGTGTTCAATATTAGTTAGTACCCAATTTTTGATATCATGAAGAGTCTTTCACATGTTAGAATAATATCCTCCATACATCTTCAAATAAATCAGTGACCTTAATATATCGCTCTAAGTATAGTATTTGTGAAGAACAAAACAAAGAAATAAACAAATGTAAAATATAAAAAACGCAAATCTAAGACAAAACCAAAGCTACAATCAACTAATTATTCCTTGGCAAAAATGCCAAAAACTTGTGGCGCCGCAAGGTGTGATATAAAATAAACTCTCGGAGTATGATAACTCGCAAGTGTTCGAGTAGTCACAACTAATAAAAATTTAAGTAAAATTATTCGCCACATGTAATAAGAACTTAACCCGTAATTTGAGTTTAATTATAGTGTTCCTTGATAAATACTAAAAACTAAAAGAAGAAATATTTATTTGATTTTTGATTAAATGATTAACTAAGACTGAGATAAAAGAATAAAAAGTAAATGACAAAGATAAGATGGATAAGAAGTATAACCCAAGATTGTTTACTCACCACTAGTATGAATTAGGATTATTCGCGATATAAGGGTAATTGGGTATTGCACTTGATAATCAGGATTCTAAAGTCTCCTTAAGTTCATTCCAGATAAGTACATGATTAATATATAACCCTACAAAAATCTTCTGAGTGAATCCTACGCATGTTAATATATAATGTGATTATCTAGCTAGTTTAGATATTCCTATTCTCAAACACAAAACTAAACAATTATAGTTCTAATTTCACTACCAAATCCC
Source organism: Nemophila menziesii (assembly GCA_029959085.1). NCBI lineage: Eukaryota > Viridiplantae > Streptophyta > Magnoliopsida > Boraginales > Hydrophyllaceae > Nemophila > Nemophila menziesii. Next base: position 5,692,992 of record JARWIR010000017.1, on the reverse strand, counting down.
CCTTCCAGGCATAATTTAATAGCTAACACAACTCAATATGTGATCAAGATATATAATAACAACAAGAATAATAATTATAATAAACAAGCAATCCACAATCAAATTAAATTAACATGGAATCCCAAATATTATAGAAAAGAAATTCCAACTTTTTAGTCTTACCAAAACGTTCATAAATTCCTCTTTTCAACTCAGATTTGGTCTCCGTTTCTTCGCATACGTTATAGACTCCAAGATATAGTTTTTGAGCTAAGAATAATGGTCAGATTCTACCAATAATATTTTGTGATTTTTGTAAGTTGACGCATTAGTTTTTCAAGATTTGGTACTTTGACTTCTAATGATCTTCTTGACTTCTTGTCTTGTCTCGATCTTGTTTATAATCATATTGGTTGTTTCAATAACTGATTAACTCCTTATACTGGTCATTTCATCCTTGTATACTCCATGTTCTAAGATATACAAATAAAACACGAAATTACGTCAAATTTCTCTAAAACATGAATAAAGTCACATAATAGATACAAATTGAGTATATGATAAATCAAGGATGTATCCTATATTTTCAATCATAAACAACCTATAATGATGTCTTAAAAGTACTAAATTATATCATAAAACACGAGACATTAGGAGTAAGATGAGACATTGCAAGTCAAAAAAGATGTATTCGATTGGGGGACTGTTTTGACAAAAGAATAAGGCCGATAACTGTGTCTTGTAGTCTCTGATGAAGAAATAAAAAAATGTGGTATTCAGAATTCGCAAAGACACGGCCCCAAGCTCTGACAGGTAGACCTTTCAATTCTTTATTAAATCTTGGGATGTGGTGGATGAAGGGGTGATTAAAGTAATAAGGGAAAATTCACATTAGAAACTGGAACTTAATCACACCATATCAAATTAGCAATTTTTATATATCATCAAACATATCATAGTATACATGGGCCTATTGAGCTATTACATAAGAAACATGCCTAAATACAAAATGACTTACTACTTTGGACTCTTAGTCCGAAACATAATGCGACAAAAAAAAAGACATAACACATTTAGATATCTCAAAGTACAACTTGTACTTCAATCGACTTTCACCTACTCCACTTCCCCTTCACCAGATCTATCTGCTTTGCCTCTTTCTCTCTCTGAAACCTTGCAAGGTTCTATCGGAACGGAGATATCATCAAATATTCTATCCCCCTCTTTGAATTCCTTCTTGAAAGCTCTATTCCAAACGATATACATCGCTACCAATAGAAGAACCTAAAATACGGTGTTAGAAATGGCTGTGCCGCTGTGATGCTTGGTATACCATTCCATGAGTAGAGGCCAAGCATATAATTTTGTCTGGACACCATGCGTCTCTAAGCATTGACGCCAGATGCGCTTTGTAACGGAACAATCCCAGAAAAGGTGATCTCTATCTTCACTTTTAAGGTTAAAGAATTCACATAAAGGATTTGAGATGATACCCAATGACAATAATCTTTGTTTTGTAGCTAATCGATTTATCTGAGCAAGCCAAATAATAAATTTATACCTCGGTTGGCTTTTTAATTTCCAGATTACTCTGAACCACTCATTTTCCGGTCTCTTGAATCAAATTTGTTCATATGTTTCCCGAAAGGTAAATTTGCCTTTCTTCGTGTAATTCCACATTTCTCTATCCTCTTTTTTACTATCACATATAATGTCTTTTGTAATTAACTCTATAAAGTTGAAATTTGCAGGCCACTTCTACTTATCTTGATGAATAAAGTTTGATAATTTACAATCAGTGAAGTAGCCCGATACTAGATTACTTCTCTGCACATCATTTAACCTTTGATTGTTCGGTAACCAATATTCCCACCATAAAGAAATATTTTTACCATTACCAACATTGTAAACAATAGATTTCTTGGCTACTGATCTCATTTTTAGTATTTTTCTCCATCCCCATGATGTATCTTAAGGTATCTCCATTTTCCAGAAATATTTACCTTTTAATAAGTTTTGTTTCACCCAGTTAGACCATAAGCTGTTCCTGGGGTAGCAGCAATTCCAAAGTAATTTAAGGATGGCAGTCTGATTTTGAGTAAAAGGATCTTTAATCCTTAAACCACCTTCTTTAGTTAGTAAGCATATTGTATCCCAAGCAACTTTTACCCCGCCTTTTGATTCATTGGTGCCTTTCCATAGAAAAGCCATGATCTTTCTCTGTATATCTTTCAAAATATTCTTTGGGATGGCAAAAATACCAAACCAATAGGAGGAAATGTTACTTAGTACCATTTTTATTAGTTGTAATCTACCAGCAAATGATAGATACTTTGAGCTCCAATGATCTATTTGATTGACCATCCTGGTGGTGAGGGTCTTACAATCATCTATACTCAGTCTCCCTGATATAAGTGGGACCCCCAAGTACTCCATAGGCAATTTACCTTCAGGTATATGTAATACATTCCATATATCTCTATTTATTGAATCTGTACATCCTCCACAAAAGATATTACTCTTACTATCACTTATTTGCAGGCCAGATAATCTATAGAAGAGGTCAAGTCCCTGTTTGATCAATACAGCTGAATTTATAGTTGGTTTGAAAACACCATTAGGTCATCAGCAAACATGAGATTGTTCAGTTTCATCTTCTTACATTTTGGATGCCATTGAAAGCCCCTTTTATCCCCAGTTCTTTTAAGTATTTGTGTAAGGACTTCCATACATATAACAAAAAGGTATGGAGATATAAGATCTCCTTGCCTCAATTCTCTTTCCCCAATAAAAAATCCATTGGGAGAACCATTTATCATGATAATGTAAGATGTTGATGTTAGGCACATTGTGATCCAGTTTATATATACATCTGGATATTCAAAAGATTTAAGTGTTTTGATTATAAAGTCCCAATCCAGTAAATCATATGCCTTCTTGAGATCCAACTTCAAGGCACATCTCTCAGATATTTGAGTTCTTGAGTATCCCCTTACTAACTCTTGGGCAATAAGAATATTTTCCCATATTTGCCTATCTTGTACAAAGGCAGATTGATTGTTTGAGATAAGGCCATGAAGTGTAGCTTTAAGCCTATTAGATAAATTTTTTGAGATACACTTATAAACCACATTGCAACAAGCAATTGGCCTATAATTTTTAACTGGACTGAATTCTAAATTTTTGGTATTAAGGTTATAGCAGCAGAGTTCATCTCTTTTAATAAAGTACTATCTCTCATAGTACTCAACACTGCTTTGCACACATCTGGCCCAGTAATATGTCATGTCTTTTTAAAAAAAGTTGATGTATACCCATCAGGACCTGGACTTTTTGAGCTATCTATTGAGAACAAAGCCTTTGATGTCTCCTCATTTGTGATAGATTTATATTAGGATGAGACATCATTTTTAGTGATTTAGAAGTCATTATAGTCGATTTTCTTGAGAAATGCTACACTTTCCTATTTTGAGTCTTGATTTAGTAAAATAATATTTTTAGAGCATATTGGGTTTAATTATTTATTTAGTGTGATGCTTTAAAGATAATTATGGAGATTAATTAGATTCCAAGTCAAAAACTACAAGATATGGAAATAGATAGACATGGTAATTGGAGATAAAGAAATAAAAGCTAAAAACATGGAAAAGGAAAAGCTGCCTTAATCCTGAATTTCTGCACCTATGACCACAAATCAGCTTATATCTCAAAAACGGTGTGGAATTTGGAGAAACGGTCAAGTGCAAAGTTGAAGAGCTTTCCGAGATGATCAATTTGGTATATTCATACGCGTCAAACGGATGAATATTAAAGGTGTTAGAGCCAAAAGAAGATCGGACCTGATTTTATGTTTTTAGGGTTACGAATTTGAGTTGGGCTTGGAGTCCACTACTTACTTCTCCTTCAAGAAAACGAATTAGGGCTTCCAAGATACCTATAAATACACCCTCTTATCATTGTAAACAGGTCCTTGCTCAATTACAAAGTATAGGCTTAGTCTTTACTTATATTTTCTTAATTATAAACAATAGCTTAGTCCTTTAGTTAGATATTCATCCTTAGAATCAAGCTATTCATCCAAGAAGCAAGTTGACCTGTAGAGGAAGACAAGAAGAAGAAGATTGGAGACTGACAACTCCTCTTCTACATCTCACCTTCTCTATATTTAGAGTAATTAGCTATAGATCTATTCTCAACCATATTTCTAAGCTTTTATTCTGTAAGTTTACTTTTAACTGTTGGATTATTATTTTGTCCTTAAATACTATTTGTTATTTTAATTGATTAAGCTTGGCGTATATTGTATTATGTGTTTTGACTTATTTCCCTAGATTTGGCCAATCTTAGGATTAATCTTAGTTACTGACAACACCACATAATCGTCTAGTGTAACTAGATAGCCATTAAGGTTTGATTTAATCTCCAAACATTACTTAGGAATCCCTAGTAGTGGAGAGGTTGCTCCTAAGTCTAGAAAAGGCTAGGTAGTTATTAGAATCCTGGTTAATATATAATGCTTAATGTGACAGGTTAGAATAACAATTTAGTAATAGACGTAGTAATCCTAATCTATTTGACTTACTTTCATATTTAGTTATTTGTTCTTTTTATTTGTTTTATTTATTTATTTGCGTTAGATAGTATTCATATTATTTTATCTTTCCATACTTTATTCCAAGCATATAAATTCATCTACGCTTGTTAAATATAAGTAGATCTAATGGATACAATCCCTGCGAACGAACTTGACTTATCATTAAAACTTGCATACGATCTGTGATACTTGCAGTGAGTTCCGTGGTTCACAAGGGTGTGTGACTCTTTATTATTATCTTTATTTATCTATTATTTTATCACACCTTTGCCCCCCCCCAAGTTTTTGGCGCGCTGCCGGGGATTTATCTTTAAGTTAAATCTATTTGGTGTTTATTTAGTGTAGAAGTTTTTATTTGTTTTAAGTTTTACGCGTTTTCTTTTTAGGCTCTTCTCAGGTTTATTAGGTATGGAGAATTATTACGCACAAAATATGCATGGGGCCCGAAGTCAAAATTTTTATCAAGAAGGTTCGAGCTATCAATTACAAGCTCCACCACAACCCGTTTATAATCCACAAAATGAAGCTATAACAGAAATGATGGATAAATTATTGATTCTGGTTCAAAATTTTACGCAGCTCAACAATAAAACATCCAAGGAGCTAGCTGAAAAAGTGGAAACCCTGGAGACACAAGTCACTCAAGTGACCAATCTTCTCTAAAATTCCAACAAGAGTTTCCACCGTTAATCCGAAGTATCATAGAAGAACAGGTTCGACAAGCTCTTCCATCTCATCAAGTGTTTGAAAGTATAAGTTATTTGGAAAACATGGAAGAGCAACATGCGGAAAATATAGATGCTAATACAACCTTAATACGTTCTATGCACCAAAAATATCAAGCAATGGAGCAAAGATTAACGGAACTCACTACGATCAATCAACAGTTACAACAAGAATTACATAAGAAACTGGGTTATAGCAATGTTGGGTTCGAAATTTCAACCGTAGAAGAACCAACCAAGCTTAGCTTAGAAGAAGTAATTGTTAAAGATCAAATTACGAAAGAGGTTGACCAGAATTCAAGCATGTGGAAGAAGAAAAAGAAACCGATAAAGAAGAGATAACCGCACAAAAGGTGCAAACAGAAGAAAGTAAGGTGGAACCACCACCTACACAACCATTACTATCACCACCTCATCTACAAAGAATTACATATCCTAGTGGTGATAATAAATCTGAAACATCAAGCCCAGAAAAAATCATTGTTCCTGTACTCGGCGTCCCATACATGCAAACTGGCCTAGTTAAAAAAATTGACGATGATGCCACTGAAATCGATAGCGATGTTTGGTTCGATGTTGTTGAAGAGTTCATCCTTCAAGAAGAGGAGGAAGTGGAATCACCACAGGTTCCACTTAATGAACTAGATATTCCGAGAAGGGAAGAACAAAGCACGATAGGCATAGAGGACGTAATCGCATATAAAGAGCCTACATCACCGATAGTCTGCAAAGAAGATCTGTCCAAAAAGAGTGGTGTAGAAGTTGAGATCGAGAATAGGAACCGTACTAAAGAAAGCTTGACAACCATTCCAAAGAAGCTACCACAAAAGATGCAAGATCTTGGAGCTTTATATCTCCAAATTAACATAGGTGGTAATTTCAAAGCTAAAGCGATGTGTGACTTGGGTTCAGGAAGGAATATCATGCCCAAGAGTCTGTTCGAGAAGTTAGGCATGGGAGATGCCAACAGAAAAGATATTGATTTGCTGCTCCTAGATAATTCAACGATAAAACCATGGGGAGTCATTGAAGACGTGCTTGTCCAAGTATGTACTTTAACTATACCTACAGATTTTGTTATCCTTGATCGCATTGCCGGTCAACATGTTCCATTGATACTTGGACGCCCATTCTTGGCGACAAGTCACAGCATAATTGATATGCATAGGGGAACCGTGACTTTCCAAGTGGGAAAAGAATCTAAAATATTCCACTTGGTGGATGAAAAGCATGAGGAATCACGTATAGAAAAAGCCCCGACACTCCGAGTTGTGACAAAAGAAATTAAAAAGAAAGTCCACAATAAACCCGTGAAAAAAAGTATCAAAAGTGAGTTTGGGGTTGGTGACATGGTTGCATGGAAAGCCCCCAAACAAGAAAATAGACCACGGGGATTCAAGGATTCGTGGATGGGTCCGTTTGTAGTTACGAGAGTTATTTCGTCAAAACGGATTGAAATACAAGCTAAGAAGGGTCACAAACTTCGGATAGTAGATGAGAATAACCTAACCCGCTATTGGGGAGGTTATGTACGCAAGCCTTAATCGAGGTAACACGTCTAACTTTGAAAGACGTTAAACAAAAGTGTTGTACGGGAGACAACCCGTAGTTTTTTTTATTTTTCATGTCTTTTACGTTTTTAATTTATGTTTAATTTAGTTGTTCTTAGTTGATATTGCATATTTGAGGAAGGTATTAGTGTTTTTTGATTAGGTATTGGAGAAATCGAGTTAGGGAAGCGAGCAAAAGTTTTCGGAACGGAGAAACTTCGGCAAGTCATATCTTTGCGCTCGGATGTCGAAATCAGGTGATCTTTGAGCCTAAACTGCATAACTTTTCGAGATCTAGCTGATGGGGAGGTTTTTGCCAAGTGCGGTACACCGGACCTCAGCCACGGTGCACCGCAAGGTAAAAACCCGTGCCACGGTAGCAGCCACGTGTTGTGTACAGAAAAGAAAAAAAAATAATAGCTGATGGGTCCGGTATACCGGACCCTATACCGCGCATGCACCGCACAAACACGTGCCATGGGGTCCTACCACGGGTATTTTGACGTAGGAAGCGCAGAGCACCCCCGCGGTACACCGCGGCATGGTCCGCAGAGCAAAAACACGTGCCACGGGGTCCTACCATGGGTATTATCCAGTGGGTAAAAATATTGGAGCATCAGATGTTCCGGTATACCGGAGGATATGCCCGGTATACCGCGCCACGCCGCCAGAGAGAGAAAGTTGCGGGTTGAGCTTATAAAAGAGATATAGAGCTATTAAATCCGAATTTCATAAACCTCAAGCCTCTTTCTCTTCTCCAGAACTCTCCTAACTCCATTGAAGCTCATAAAAACCTTCACCTAACATCAAAACACTACAAAATCACCATGAATTCTCATCCAAATCCTTCCTTACATCATTACAATGAAGATTCAAGCACCCAAATCATATCAAAACACCTAGAAACCAAGAATCAAAACCATGAATTTCAAGATCTTCTTCTCAAATTCCTTAAACCCACATCACTAAAGCTTGATTCAATCATACCCACATGGAGAATTGTCATCCTAACACCTTTCCTAACCAAAATAAAGCTTGTTCCACCTATGATTAAGAGTTACAAATTTCAAGAGTGCTCAAAGCTTTGAGTTGGGGGGCCAAAGAGATGATGAGGAGAATAGAGATATTATCAAGTGCATGGGATAAATAATCAAAGCAAGGTATTGGGTAAGGTCTAGAAGATTTCAATTGAGATGGGTACTGGTTTGGGAATAAATTACAAGGTAAATCGGATCAAGAGAATAGAGGAAAGCTAGCGGTGGTGAATTCAAAGAACAAAAAGGTTTAAACTTTCATAAGGAAGACACCACAACCTCTACAATCGCTAGTCCTTTAACCCAAGATGAACAAGAGCTTCTGGGACGCTAGTAGCTGTGTTCAAAACATATTCCTGGATGAACAACTGTCACATGAGAGATTATTCAAAGAGCAATTGGAAGAAGATAAACAAGAGATTTCTAGAGTGTGATTGATTGGGATGGAGTATACGAAGATGTAAGGGAAAGCATAATTGGTGATACATGAAATTTACATACATGAAAGCACTGCACCCTATTTCGGGTATTGATCAGGCGAGGTAATAGCCTCGAAGAGTATGTTTTCTTTCTGCCTTACCTCTTCTTTATGTGCAATATCTGTAAAATTTTAATTTTCTTTTATTTTATTTTTGAGTCTTTTCGAGTCGTGGGGACACGGCTCATTTTTGAGTTGGGGGTGTGGGGATTCGTTGTCTCTCATCTCCATTTTTTTGTTTTTAGATAAAATTAAATTTTTTGAAGGTTTAGATGTATGTAGAGTGTGTTTAATAGCTTAAAAGCATAAGCTCAGTAGATTAATAATAGTAAGTAGTATGTTTATGAGCTATTTTATTTTGTATGCTTTGAGTATTTGCAGGAAAACACACATTGATAGTAAAGAAAATATTAGTTAGCAATGCGATAGAAAGTATGTTCGATCTCAGGGAACCTTGAGGAGTGTGTAGGCCGTGAGATCCAAGCTAGTGACAAAACCATTTGATGAAAGTGCTAAAGGTAAGAAAATAACGAAATTGCATAGTGTAGAAAGTGATTAAGGCGGTTCTTTCATATTTGAAGCCTTTGAAGCCTTTTTATACCTTCTCACCATGTTATTTTTGATTTTATACCTTCTCACCATATCCTTCTCAGCCCCTTCTAGCCTTTCTAAAGCTTTTTATTGAAACACGTTACAAGCCATATCCCTTTAGATTATAGGACTTTTCCATATGACCCGCACTCGAATCGCGATGCATAGACAGTTGTTTTAGAGCTTGAGTTTGGGGTGGTGGGTCCACCATTATGGGAAATATTATTGGGATGGGATTTTTGAGCTTATTAATTGTGCTTTGTGCTTTATAGTGATGATGTTTCACAGATTTGTATTGTAACCCTTTGTCGGGGTAATAGTGAATGAAAAAGAAGCTACGAGCTAAATTTGCCAACAAGGGCATTAAAAGAAAATATATATATATATATATATATATATATATATATATATATATATATATATATATATATATATATGAGAAAAATAGCGTGATATCTCAACATAAAAGAGAGTCATAGCTATAGCTAAAGAAATTGATTTGAAAAGAGAAAAATATATATATTCGGACCGGCAAAGTGGATTTTTATGTGAACATCTTATGCTTTAATTGGGTTATTGGGGATGCTAAATTGTGCATCAAGGAATTCATTGGGTTGAGTGAGAAACGTTTTATGAGAGTAACTCAAGCTCTAGGGCGATTCGTTGATGGCTAGTGAGGAGAGAGCTAAAAGCTCACTCTAAGTTATCCAAATATACTTATCATACCTTCCCTAAGCCTAAATTACAGCCATAAAGACCTTTTGATTCTTTGCTATGTAATCGAGAAGTGATTGAACCAATAGAGAGTAGTTAAGTGGATCTTTGGACACTAGTGAAGTTCGATGAACAATCTATAGCTTCCTTGGGGAACTGAGTAAAGTCCCTCTCCTTCTTACATTGCGAAACTAATCTGCTCTTGAAATCAAACCGTGTTGACTGTGGATATGAGAAGTGTACATGTATGTAGTTTTTAAATATTATTACATGAAATTTTCTGAGTAATTGCTTTGAGTCTATTCTCCATATTCTTCTATCTTCTGTCTTCTGTGCTTAATTGACTTAGGTGTGTATTTAGAGACTTCCCTTTGTTTTTATCTTTATTGTATCGGGACGATACAACTTTGAGTTGGGGGTCTTGATGTCTCCTCATTTGTGATAGATTTATATTAGGATGAGACATCATTTTTAGTGATTTAGAAGTCATTATAGTCGATTTTCTTGAGAAATGCTACACTTTCCTATTTTGAGTCTTGATTTAGTAAAATAATATTTTTAGAGCATATTGGGTTTAATTATTTATTTAGTGTGAAGCTTTAAAGATAATTATGGAGATTAGTTAGATTCCAAGTCAAAGACTACAAGATATGGAAATAGATAGACATGGTAATTGGAGATAAGGAAATAAAAGCTAAAAACATGGAAAAGGAAAAGCTGCCTTAATCCTGAATTTCTGCATCTACGACCACAAATCAGCTTATATCTCAAATACGGTGTGGAATTTGGAGAAACGGTCAAGAGAAAAGTTGAAGAGCTTTCCGAGATGATCAATTTGGTATATTCATACGCGTCAAACGGATGAATATTGAAGCTGTTAGAGCCAAAAGAAGATCGGACCTGATTTCATGTTTTTAGGGTTACGAATTTGAGTTGGGCTTGGAGTCCACTACTTACTTCTCCTTCAAAAAAACGAATTAGGGCTTCCAAGATACCTATAAATACACCCTCTTATCATTGTAAACAGGTCCTTGCTCAATTGCAAAGTATAGGCTTAGTCTTTACTTATATTTTCTTAATTATAAACAATAGCTTAGTCCTTTAGTTAGATATTCATCCTTAGAATCAAGCTATTCATCCAAGAAGCAAGTTGACCTGTAGAGGAAGACAAGAAGAAGAAGATTGGAGACTGACAACTCCTCTTCCACATCTCACCTTCTCTATATTTAGAGTAATTAGCTATAGATCTATTCTCAACCATATTTCTAAGCTTTTATTCTGTAAGTTTACTTTTAATTGTTGGATTATTATTTTGTCCTTAAATACTATTTGTTATTTTAATTGATTAAGCTTGGCGTATATTGTATTATGTGTTTTGACTTATTTCCTTAGATTTGGCCAATCGTAGGATTAATCTTAGTTATTGACAACACCACATAATTGTCTAGTGTAACTAGATAGCCATTAAGGTTTGATTTAATCTCCAAACATTACTTAGGAATCCCTAGTAGTGGAGAGGTTGCTCCTAAGTCTAGAAAAGGCTAGGTAGTTATTAGAATCCTGGTTAATATATAATGCTTAATGTGACAGGTTAGAATAACAATTTAGTAATAGACGTAGTAATCCTAATCTATTTGACTTACTTTCATATTTAGTTATTTGTTCAGTTTATTTGTTTTATTTATTTATTTGCGTTAGATAGTATTCATATTATTTTATCTTTTCATACTTTATTCCAAGCATATAAATTCATCTACGCTTGTTAAATATAAGTATATCTAACGGATACAATCCCTGCGAACGAACTTGACTTATCATTAAAACTTGCATACGATCTGTGATACTTGCAGTGAGTTCCGTGGTTCACAAGGGTGTGTGACTCTTTATTATTATCTTTATTTATCTATTATTTTATCACACCTTTGCCCCCACCAGCCTTCTTAATTTCATCTTCTGTAACAGGTTGACTAAGGATAATTTTATGCTCATCCTCTATTTTCTTGTTGCATATATCTTGAATTACAATGTAATCATATTCTTCTTGTTCTTTTCTTCTTGTTCCCAACAGGTTTGTATAGTATTTTACGAACTCTAAGGTGATTACAGTCTCATCAGTTGTTATAGAACCATATTCCTTTGTAATGTTTGTGATGCTATTTTGAGCTTTTCTACCATTGACCCATTTCATGAACTAAGATGTATTTAACTCACCATATGTAACCCAAATAGCACGAGATTTATGTCTAATAATGGATTCTTCTTTATGTTTCTCATTTTGAAGTTCCTCCAGTAAAACATTTTCTTCCTTCAGGATGGCACTAGATTTATTACCCTGTAGCCTAACACTTTAAATATCAACAAGTATATTATTAAGATGATCAATATTATTGAAATATTCTTAAAATATAAGTTGTTAAACTCTTTCAATTTCTTTTTCAGATGTTTCAACTTCCTTGTAAGGTTATACATTGGAGTCCCAACAAATTGATTCTTCCATGATTCTTCCATCAGGGGCATGAACTCCTTATGTTCTAGCCAGATATTATAAAATATGAATGGTACAGGTCCTTTACTTTTATTTAGAAATATCCCTAAGTGTTGGCTACAATGATCTGAAACTCCGGGAGGTTTTAAAATTAGAGATGTTTGATTGAATTTAGTGAGCCACGTTGAATTGACCAATGTCCTATCAATTCTACTAGCTCTCATTTCATCCCCAGCTGCTCTGTTGGTCCATGTATATTTAGGACCATTATATTTGACATCTGTGAGCTGTAGGTCATCAATACATTGAATCATATCTTCTGACCCTTTGGAAAGAGCTACACAATTATGTCTTTCCTCAATTTTTGCAATTTCATTAAAATCACCCTGAATTGCCCATGGTACATCTTGAAATATCTTGTCCCATCTCCTTAGTATATCCCACAAATGATGTTTAGGGGTTTCATCACTGAGAGCATACATAGGGGTAAAATAAAATTCAGTTTTTGATTGAATGTGACTTACTTTGCATAGCATAGCCCGATCAGTCATTTCCAAAACTGTTACATTAACTTTGCTAGGATCCCAGCAGGTCCATATTCTACCTTTGATATCATGTTGGTAATTTTTTGCTACTTTCCATTTATTAAATACTGAATTAATAACTTTCATAGACTTATGTTGTTTGGTTTTTGTTTCCAGGAAACTGAAAAGCCAAACATCCTTATTTATTACTTGCTTCAAATAGTCAACCTGTTTAATCTTTTTATTCATACCCCTCACATTCCAACTAAATTTTTTGAGGAGGAGGGGTCAGAAGGCTTTTCAGCAGCCACCTCATCATCCTTGTTAATCAACCTATCAACTGCTTCACTTATGGTATCATGATTAAGAATACTAAAGTTGTTATTTATTATAGTTGATGTTTGACCATCTTGTTTGTTTGGAGAATTTTGTTTTCTTGCAGATACAGTTAGGGCTGCAAATGAACCGATACTCTCACCAAGGGCTCGAGTTTGAGTTTGCTAAGGGTTTGTTTGAGTTCGGCTCGTTACTTAAACAAGCCAAGCTCAAGCTTTAAATCCAGGCTCGTTTACTAAACGAGACAAACTCAAACCTATATAAGCTCGACTCGTTAAGCTCGTGAACAGTTTGGTAAGGGTTCGGTAAGAGCTCGTTAATAGGCTTGGTAGATATATTCAATTAAAAGTTAAATATATATATATCTACAAAAAGTCAAAACTACGTAAAACTTTTGTATATGTAATTAATCGTAACTAAAATATTTTATATTTAATAAGTATACTTTTTATATATCTAATAAATATACTTCTAGTATCTAGGGCTGCAAATGAACCGATACTCTCACCAAGGGCTCGAGTTTGAGTTCGCTAAGGGTTTGTTTGAGTTCGGCTCGTTAACTAACAAACCAAGCTCAAGAAAGCTAGAGTTCGGTTCGGCTCGGTTCTTATCAAACTCAAACCAAGCTCAAGCTCAATAAAATATTAGCAAACAAACTCAAGAAAGCTAAAGTTCGGCTCGGTTCGGTTCGTTTGCAGCCCTAGATACAGTGGTCCATTGTGGGTTATCCCCACCTTTGGGCTTTCCATCTGGTTCTACAAGTCTCTTTGGGACCCAAACTTCTTTAACATTCCTGCAAAAGTTCTCTGAGTGACCCAACATTTTACATTTCTGGCACAACACTGGTTTCCAGGTATACTTAACTAAAACTGTGTCAAAATTACCATCACCCATATCAAGATCAAAATCCTCAACCAGCTCCTTGTTTAAATCCATTTCAACACAAACCCTAGCATAAATCAGCCTTGTATGTGTTTTAGTGATTTCATCCATTTGTATTGGTTTTCCCAATGCACTAGCCACAACACTGAGACCCTCTTTTGACCATAATTCCCCTTGTACTTTCCTAAGCTTAACCCATACAGGAACTTTGTCTAACTTGAATTTCTCAAAGCGTGTGTTAGGTTTCCATCTTCTGATTAGGAGTGGCCTATTGTTTACATGCCATAATTCACCTAACACCTTGGAACATGCTTTCTCTGTTTGAAACTTGAAAGTATACAACCCCTATTCTATGGTACTTATGATAACCTTACCATATTCTTTCCAATGAGTATTTACCATGTTCCTAACCATATGAAATGGTTGGGGTTTTTGTAAGAATTGCCCCACCATACAGTTTACCCATGCTTTACACCCATCATCCTTGATTTCCTATGATGGGCTGACTCGGATTCTGCCATTAATCACTACTGGTTCAACATAATCTAGTTTGAAATTTTCATTTATAGTCCCATCAAACATAAAAACTCCATGACTTTGCTAGCGAAACTCTTTGAGAGTTTGCCCTAGTCTCTGGGGTTTTAGTCGGATCCATAACTATTTTAGGAGAATGATGAACTTTTTCTGACTCCACTTCTGACACAAAAACTACAGTTTTACCTGTAGTTGAGGGAAGAGGTGGGAATTCAACCTTAGATGCGCTCGTATTTACTTGTATAGGCCTAGATATGTTTATTGGTGTTGCAGATTTAGCTCCTACCTCAAGTAAAATTTGCTTATTTCTCGCATTGATGTTCATACTAACTAGGCTTTGATAATTCCCAGATCTGGTACTAACCATTTGCTTTTGTTCTTTCAGATCTATCTGTTGTACCTTACTAGCTCTTCCCCTCGCCATAGATCTAGCTACTCAGAAGGATATAGCTAGAGATTAATGTAAGAAAGGGAAGAAAAGAAGAAGCGAAAAGAAATTTGACCAAGAAAAAACAGAGTAAATTGATGATTCGAAGCAAAATATAAGAAAAAAATATTGTATTTAGCTATATTAGAACAAAAATGTAATGTTTAACTAACTAGGTACACGTTAGCAAAATCTAACATGCACTTAGGTGTAACAGACTTTGAGAGAACCTTCAATCATGAGAGAGAAACCTTTTCACACTTTTTTGTATATATAGGATGTTTCTAGCTCTCTGTATTTGATATTCCATTAGAGGTATGTACTCACATTATTCAAACTTGTTGTAATTTCTTTTAAAATGCAAAAAAGGATAAGGTCGCATGTAATAATATTTGTATGCCAAGAAAGTGAGGGGTGGGGGTGGGGTACTTGGGCTTAAGAACCTTGAGGCATGGAAGAATGCGCTCCTTACAAAAACTTTATGGAGAATTTGTGATCAGAAAAAGGCCATATAGATCAAATAGGTTCACAGTGATTTTTTAAGAGAAAAAAATATCTGGGATTTGCATAAGAGAGATGAGAATTCACAGTAGTTTAAGGCTTTATATCGAACTAAAACCATCTCATCAATATGTGTGGAAGTAAAGACATAGTTGATAAAACACTTTGAAATGAAACAATTTTGTTGGTACGAGCGGTATACTGCACCTCACTAGTGGTATACATCAAAAAAGCCATGATCACAACTATATTGGTAGTGGGGTACCTTCGGCGCTCAGAGTGATAGTACACCAACACCTTGGAGGCCACTTCCCGCAAGCAGGTCATTGACAAGTAATAATTTGATAAGTGTGGGGTTATCGTCTACATATGATCTATCACTGTAGATAAATGTGCTTTAGTAGTATAGAAATATGGAGTTTGTAATTAGGAAATCGAATGTTGATAAAGTAAACAATAAAATATTTATTCTATTTTCAATATTTAAAGACTAAACAATTAACGAAACAAAATTATAAACTAAAATAAACTATAACAAACAACTAATTAAAATACAAAGTAATGGGGGAGATAGTTGCTTGAGTCTTGCTAGTAGTCTCTTATGCCGCTAATTCAATGTTTTTTAATAAAGGTGAGTTGGTGAATTCTCATTACCCGGGATTTTAATATCTCCCTAACTCCAGTCAGGGTAGCTAAGGGAGAAACCTCAACACAACTAGGGGACTAGGTTAAGGCCACCCTAGGCAATGTCTGGATGTAATTCTTACCCTTTTAACTATCTAGCTAGGAAAGCACGACATGATCACTACCGCACACTAGTGATCTATATGTTATTTCGACAATCAAACCACCTACTTCGGGTGTTAGCTAAACTACTAAAGCTACTCACTATTTGGCTAAAACATAGGTAATATTAAAACAAACATATAGTCAATAATATATAACAAAAACAATCACAATTAAACTCTTTCCCCAAATTCAATAAAACATTAGAAAAAGCTAAGATATGTTCTTACATACGCAAGTCTCAAGCAATTAGGGTTTAGTTTATACCAAAGGAAATAAAACTAATAAAATATAATGGAAGAATTATGGTCAAAATAAAAGCGAAATGGAAGTTACTCTTAATGAGGAAATGCAATGATGGATAGTTGAGGAAGAATTGTTGGGTTTATGGACAAACCCTTCTTTTCTTCTCTCTTGCTCTTCTGCTCTTTCTCTCTTTGTAAAATTGATAAAAAAAAATTAAGTCTTTCTTTGTGATATGAGCTGCTAAATGATTGATATAGGAACTAAAATACTTTTGGGTCCCCTTTGGCTCATTTAATTCGTTTTAGAAAGGCCCAACCTGTTTTTAGCTAAAGTTGGACCAGTCCGAGTCACTGTGGAAACAAATGGCATAATATCTTCATCTCAACTTCGAATTGACGTCTGTTACTTCCCACGCACCGCTGGATTCAATCTATTTCTGAATCAAAAGGAATTAAGTCCAAATATCTTACAATTAATTCGTGGTGGCGGAAATAATATGACGTCTAAATTTCTTCGGCAAACACTCTAACTTCCCAAAGTGACTCTAGGCTCAAATTCTGCCTTGGCTTGGGGTTTATCTTGACGTTGTGATTTTTTTTCTTCAGATTGGCACCTTGTATTAATCATGTACCTATAATATACATACTTAACAAAAAATTAAGGCACAAAAGCTCTATAAATCGAAATATGGTCAAAACAAGAGACAAAAAGTACAATATAGTAATTATTAGGGAAAAAATATCTCACTTAGGACCCACAAACTCCAAAAATATTGTCTCGTGAGTGGATTAATCCATCAAAAAAATAGAAACATCAAGACACCCAACTCAAAGTGTTGTCGTCCCGACAAAATAAAAAGAAAAAAAGAGTTTAGAAGGGTCTAAGTCCAATAAATCAATGAAGAGAGAAAGAGTAAAAATGCAATGAATGACACTAAAGAAATAATCCTAATAAGTATCATATATTAATATTCACAAACTAAATCAAATGAAAAAATTATCAAATAAAAATCCACACGTATTAATTGCAATACTAGATTAGAGTTGCAATGCACGAAGAGGTTTTTCTCTTAGTCCGGCTATAGGGTGTTCCTCAATCCTCGCATATTTTTTAAGGTCCATCTAAATACTCTCTATTAGTTAAAAAGATTCTAAGTTGCATGGTTGGTGGTGGAAAAGGTGTAATATAAATAAAAGAACAAACATCTTATACCACTATGAGAAACTCATTGCAAGTGCATAGATCGTTTGCAAGATATAAATGATAAGTAAGATTGGTTCTCATGGACTACAAAAGTAAGCTATAAATAATTTAATTACTAAGTGAAATAAAATAAGTTGATAAAATAATACGCTAAAGACACTGTAATATTTGTTGGGTTTTCAAGACTCTAAACTAATTAGACGAAGAAAAGTAAAGATATGAAAATAAATATGAAGAGAGGATGTATGAGAGTTTAGCTCAATAACTAGAAGTGCCTTGTTCTATGATTATTATCTAAGGGAGAATTGTGTGATACATTCCCAATAGCCATGATTCTATATTCCTCCTAAGTCTCGTTAGGGGAGACTTAGGAGGCAACCTAACAATTACCATGGGACTTTGGTAAGGGGACCTGGTGTCGCCTAGGGCATGATAAAATAATGGATAAAATAAGTGAAAATAAACACCCTAGGCTGAGCACGGTTCTGCAAGTATACTGGACGTATGAAAGTTTTACTGATAAATAAGATTCGTTCCTCAGAGACTATGAAAGTTAGAGAGAACGTATGCAATTTATCAAGTGCAAATAAGAAAGCTAGATCAGATAATACGTAGGAAAATAAAAGACTAGAGAGATTTTTGTTTGGTTTTTAGAAATATAAAATTAGACTAATATATTAAAAATAAGAAAGTACATAAGTAGAGAACAGATAGTATGAAAGTGTAGCTCGAGAAACTAGGAAGTAATCCCCACTAGTATTATTTATTCTAAACATGTAAGGGTGAATTATGTTGAATTGAAATAATCAGGATTCTAAATTCCTCCCTATCCCTGGAGAGCAAACTAGGGCGGCGACCTTTCAATCACGAGGAAACTCACAAAGAGTTAACCTGCACCACTTGGGTCCTAGGTGTAGTCCTACCTACTAATGATGATTGGTGATTAAATTAAACCTTAGTGATTATCTAGTTAGGCTGGTTTTGTCAGAACCAATTCCATATTCTATACGTTATGTTGTGTTTCAATAGTTAAACACCCCTTTCGGGCGACCATCTAACTACTATTAAGGTAATCCTATACGCGGGCCCTCGTAAGGAAAACAGTCAATGCATCAAAGCACATAAACAGAGAATAAAACATGAATTCAAATTAAATACGATGGTATCCCAAATTAGATATATTTAAAACAAGAACTAGGGTTCATACATATATGATAAATCTCAAGATAAAAATAATTTAGTTCATACTAAAGAAAGAAAAGAAAACAATTACAAATTTGAAGGTTGAAGAAGACATGATATGGTGTTCAGCACCTTCCAGACTTCTCTTCTCTTGTTGTAAGCTTCCTCTTGGCTTAAGGTTTGCCAAGGATGTGTTTCTTTTGATTAAAGGGTGTATTTATAGGGTATGGTAAACCCTAAAACGTTTTCTTGGAGTGGAAGACAAGTAACTTGGACTCCTAGTTCAACTCAAATTCGCAACCCTAAAATATAGAAAAGGTAATTCTGGTGCTATTTTGTTTTGGACGTAACTCCTTCAATACTTATCCGTTTGACGCGTTCCATGTAACTGATCGTCTTGAAAAGCTCTATGACTTGGATTTAGACCATTCTTCCAAATTCCTAGCCAATCTTGAGTTATGATCACATTTATGTTCGTAGCTGCTGGAATTCAGATTTATTTGGCAACTTTATCTTTATCTTTATCTTTTCCTTTTTCATATTTCTTTACTTTATCTCCAATTTCCATGTTTATCTTCTTTCCCTTATCTCTTAGAATTGACATGTCATATAATTAATTACCATATATCTTTAAAGCTTCACAATTAATAAACAATTAAACTCAATATGCTCTAAAAATAATAAATAATTAAATCATGACACAAAATAGGAACGTGTAATAAATCATGAAAAAATCAACCTATATCCTAATAAATACACCTAAAATGATGTCTCCAACTAAGATTAATTCATCACAAATAGGGAGACATCAGGACCATACACAATGATCAATGATTAAATTAAACCTTAGTGACTATCTAGTTAGGCAAGATTGTCAGGATCACTACCACACATTAGACGATTATGAGGTGTTTCTATAATATAGTCAGTCTCCAGCTCTTAGCTTTCTTCCTTCCTACTTGCTCTGACTTGAATCCCTTAGCCTCCTCTTTTACACACACTTCATATAATTATCAAAGAGGCTTAAGGATTCAAGTCAGAGCAAGTAGGAAGGAAGAAAGCTAGGAGCTGGAGACTGTCTATATCTCTAATTCAAGCCAAGCCCACCCTCTTCATTAGGTTTATTTAATTTCTTTCTGTAAAACATTATGTCTTTTAATTTCATAGTTTTAGTTTTATTTTCCATTATGAGCTAAACTTCTTTAGTGCTTGAGAATCGCTATGTGGGTTGAACCTTAATTTATTTAATTGATGTTATCTGATTTGGGATTTTTATAATCTAATTCAAATTGAGTAATTTAGTATTGTTTGTTATCGTAAGTTAATTTCACTATATTTAATCTGATCAATTAGACATAGGTTTGAGTAATTAAGCTATTCACTTTGGTGGGGAAGTGATCATCTTGAAGGGGGGTTTAATTACTGACATAGATAATAAACGCAAGATAGAAATTATTGATCCTGATGAACTTAGTTAATCTTATAGCCAATTGGGTAGAGAACCTGACATTCGAAGGTGGATTATGATCACCCTGGCGGGGTTTGTAACATCTGAGAATAACTCCTAAGTCCACCCTGACGGGGGTTAGGAGAATCTAGAATCCCGACTATTACTAGTTACTAATTTGTCCCTTAGAAGAAGCATTGATTAAGTTTATTTTGGTGAAACCTAGCGTGACTCAAGTACTATTCTCTCATCTTTTCGTCTCTTCATATTTACTTTCTTGCATAAGTTTAATTTTAGTTTAATATTTACTTTATTTGCACTTTAGTCCTTTAAACAAAAACAAAATAAAAATCTATTTCTTTACTTTTAATTTTCATTCAAGCAACTATTTCCATTTATTGCATAACACTTTAATCATACCTAATCCGTCCCTGAGATCGAAATCCCGTTTACCGGATATTACTTAGAGGACCCGTACACTTGCGGTACGTGTCTTGCCTTTTTAGGTGTGTTTATTTAGGACCCAAACTTGGTGTCTCCTAGTGTGTTCTAAATAAACACACCTAAAAAGGCAAGACACGTACCGCAAGTGTACGGGTCGTCCAAGTAATATCCGGTAAACGGGATTTCGATCTCAGGGACGGATTAGGTATGATTAAAGTGTTATGCAATAAATGGAAATAGTTGCTTAAATGAAAATTAAAAGTAAAGAAATAGATTTTTATTTTGTTTTTGTTTAAAGGACTAAAGTGCAAATAAAGTAAATATTAAACTAAAATTAAACTAATGCAAGAAAGTAAATATGGGGAGACGAAAAGATGAGAGAATAGTACTTGAGTCACGCTAGGTTTCACCAAAATAAACTTAATCAATGCTTCTTCTAAGGGACAAATTAGTAACTAGTAATAGTCGGGATTCTAGATTCTCCTAACCCCCGTCAGGATGGACTTAGGAGCTATTCTCAGATGTTACAAACCCCGCCAGGGTGATCATAATCCACCTTCGAATGTCAGGTTCTCTACCCAATTGGCTATAAGATTAACTAAGTCCGTCAGGATCAATAATTTCTATCTTACGTTTATTATCTATGTCAGTAATTAAACCCCCCGTCAAGATGATCACTTCCCCACTAAAGTGAATAGCTTAATTACTCAAACCTATGTCTAATTGATCAGACTAAATATAGTGAAATTAACTTACGATAACAAACAATACTAAATTACTCAATTTGAATTAAATTATAAAAATCCCAAATCAGAAAACATCAATTAAATAAATTAAGGTTCAACCCATATAGCGATTCTCAAGCACTTAAGAAGTTTAGCTCATAATGGAAACTAAAACTAAAACTATGAAATTAAAAGACATAATGTTTTACAGAAAGAAATTAAATAAACCTAATGAAGAGGGTGGGTTTGGCTTGAATTGGAGATATAGACAGTCTCCAGCTCCTAGCTTTCTTCCTTCCTACTTGCTCTGACTTGAATCCTTAAGCCTCTTTGATAATTATATGAAGTGTGTGTAAAAGAGGAGGCTAATGGGTGTATTTATAGGTGTTGGAAACCCCTAGGTCGAATTTACTTGGAGGGGAAGAAAAGTCAAGAACTCTTTAATTCGTAACCCTAAAATCTAGGAAAGGTAAGATTCTGCTGCTGATTTGATTTGGTCATATCTTTTTCAATACTTATCCGTTTGAGGAGTTACAATATATGAAACTGCTTGTCTTGGAAAGAGCTTGCTATTGGTGCAGACCACTCGTCTAGATTCCTAGCCAATCTTTAGTTATAGAATTATCCTTAAAACGTGGCTGGAATTTCATATTCATAAGGCAGGTTTATCTTTTCCTTCTTTGCATATATCCTTCCTTAATCTTCTTATTTCCATGTAAATCTCTTTTCTTTTCCTTTTCTAACTCGACTTGGTCTCTAAGTAATTACCATTTATCTTTTAAAGCTTCACGATAAATAAATAATTAAACCGCATATGCTTAAAAAGAATAAATCAATAAATCAAGAAACATAAATAGGAAAGTGCACTCCAAAAATAGAAAGTCGAGTAAAAACATTTCCTAACAATCTAAAATACACTAAGACTTTATTCTCACTTCTCCTCCTTGTATTGGTCTTTCATGAAATTCAAGAACCAATTTAACTTTGCACTAAAAATAGTCAAATTTACGCACAAAAGCTCAGAAAATGCAAATAGCTAAATTCCAAGGGGGAAAAGTGTAATATGATCAATTAAGCATAAAAGTCTAGCTAATAAGTCAATAATTCACCTAAAATGATGTCTCTGGAGGGCTAATATTTAGAACAAATAGGGAGACATCAATAATCCCCTGTCAGGGTGACAATTCAACTACTAATGGGGTAATCCTATACGTTGCACGCCGCAAGAACTAAAGACATTAAATCAAAGCACAAAACACAGAACTATCACTACTAATTTCAATCATGTAAAAGGACATCCCAAATTTAATTAACATTACCAAATAGAAGGGTGAAAAAAAATCATCCAACCAGGTTGATGCAGTACGGGAACCGGGTTTAGGTATTGTAAGTTGGCGACACCAAATTTGACCTTCTTCCTTTACTTTATCCCACAAGAAACACCATTATTCCAAACCCAAGCTCCATATATAGCTACAATCCACCATCAAAACACCACAAAATTATCAAATTCTCCCTCTAAACACCACCAAAACACATATTCACATCATAATCCTTCCAAAACACCAAGAATTTTTCACTCTAATCCAGAAAAATTTCTTCATCCAAGCTTTTACTTTAGGAAATTAGACCTCTCCAAAATCATCACATATTCATTACCCATCTCATATAACACCACAAGCCTTATTCTTACACCCTCAAAACATCAAAATTCATAACTTTTCTCTAGTTTCTTTAGTTTTTGAAGTTTTGAGTTTGGGGTTATTTGAGATGACAAACATGACCAATTCCTTATGCTATAATTGAAAGATGCGAAGTAATTCCAGAACTAAAATTCTCTTGGGGCTACTCCGGAAAAAGCAATTGAAATTCCAGACACAAGTTTGAAGCCTAAGGTTGGAGAAGTTTAGAAGAACATGAAGAGGAAGGAGAACCCAAGTGAGGCTCCTCATAAGAAGCCTACCCAGGAAGAAGATAAACTTGAAGAACCAATTTCTAGTGAACCCGCAAGTGAACAACGCTTCTTGAGAAGAAAGATGATGGCCACAAAGCCTAGGAGGGATTTTGTAAGTTGGAAAGATCAAGTTCTTGAACGGGTAGCTAATTTGAAGTTTGGTGTTGAAAAAGGGGTTTTAGGAGACATAATGGACGGTGAGTTCAAGGATTATGCGGTGACATGTGACGAGTTTGGATGGAAAGAGTTGAGGAAGAGAGATCTGTTTCACATTCAGGCCTTGGTTCGAGAATTTTATGAAGAGTTGGTCTTTGCGAAAGGTGATGCAATTGAAGTCTGTAAAAAGATTGTTCCTTTCTCAATAGAGCGTATTCATGAGTTATTTAAATTACCAACTTGAAGGGTCCATGCAAATACCATGAAGCAATTAATGATACACCTTTGAGGGGAAGTCGTTCTACAATCAAGTCTTAATTCGTGGGCGAGGACCCATTCCCGAAGGAGAGAGATATCAAGGTCAGGTATTGAGTAGCAACTTGCTACCACGCGCGCGAGTCTGGTCTTGTTTCATTATTCCTACATCCTTTGGAAATGCCCATATTTCTGAGGTATCACGCGAGCAACTCATATTCATTAACTGTGTACTTGAAAAGAAATAAATCGATGTAGCTCACATACTCTATGATCATATAATGGCTTCGTGAAATCTCCTATTACCCATCACAACCTCGAGTTCACGTGCTCAATTACTGTGATTTGTTTGAAAGCAAAAGTGCCACACATGGATATTGAGGAGGGGCCAATAGAGTAAGGAGAGGACAGTACTTCGATATCAATTGAGAATGTTCATGGGGAAGCCAAGAAAATGGATATATATTTGGATAAGCCCTTTGGGGGAAGAAAGAGGTGCTAGGCCTCAAATACGAAAGAATAAAACTTTCAAAGATAATGGTGTGATCGAACTCTTAAGGAGTTTAGAGGAGAAACATGAGATGATAATTGAAACTATGGGAACCATGACACAAGAGTTTGAGTTGATGAAGAATACTTTGAACAAGATGAACTCAACAGTTTATGATCTATACAACTTGTTGAAGAAGAATTCGCAACCGCGACATGATACTACACGCAATTGGCCTAGCGCCGATTAAGATATGTTTCCCTATTTAATTTCTCATTAGTAGTGTATATTAGTTTATTTAATTTATAGAGTCTTTTCGAGTCGTGGGGATACGACTCATTTTTTAGTTTTAGGCGGGTTACTCGTTGTCCTCATTCCCAGTTTTATGTGTTAATTGTTTTACTACTTTAAAAAAAAATTAAAACCAAATAAAACTTAGTTTAAGGATCGATTTGACTATAGAATGTGTTGAATGTTCCCATTAAAAATACCCTTTGTAAATTAATGATAGATTATAGTAGACCTTAGAGTTAATGTATAACACATCTTAAGGGCATGCAAACACTAGATGATCAACATGAAAAATTAATAAACAATGCAAAAGAAGTAAGCTTGTACTTAGTGAGAATGAGAGGTGTGTAGAACATGAGATCTAAATGAGTAGAGAACCCACTTAATTATAAACTAGACATGAAAATGGAGTGAAACTATGTAGCTAGGATAATGATAGAGGTAGTTCTTTGATAGCCACTTCAGACTTTTTTAGCTTTCGAACCCGTTATTAATGATATATCCTTCTTAGCCGCATTTATTTGCCTTTAAGACTTTCTTTTGAAGCCACATTATAAGATTATCCTTTAGATGTTAGGACTATACCATATGACCCCCACATGAATCACGATTTCTTATGACTAGTTGTCCTTGAGCTGGAGTTTGGGGTGAGGGAATCTGTTATTACATCTGTTGGGTAGATTTGTGATATGCTTGAATGATTATGCAGATTATTGTATACTACTTTACCGGTTTCTAAGTAAAAGAAGAAAAGAATAGAAAAAATTTGAGAAATAAGTTAAAATGACAATTCACATTAAAAAGAATTTCATGTTTAACTTACAAAAAAATTGAATAAATGTTGAAATAAAAGAGGCGGGCAAGGAATATTTTATTGTAATCATTTTGCAAGGTTTGAGTGTATGTGGGAACACTAAAGTAGTACGTCAAGTGAGTGAGATCATATATGAGTGTAAACTTAAGCTCATGATAGTATTTTGAAGGCTAGTAAGGAGAGAGCCAAAAGCTCACTTTTCATTATCCAAATGAAGCATACAGTCCGTAAGCCTATGCTAAAACCGAAAAGACCTCATGATTTCTAGGTACATAGTGGAATTACATGTTTTCTAATAGGGAGTAAGGATCAATTAACACCCTGAGCCACGATTTCAAGTTAAGTATCAAGGGTAATCTTCAGCATTGTGGAATTAATTTTGGATTGAAATCGTTTATGTGTTTGATTTTGTATGATAGGTGTATGTGTGAATTAGTTCTTATGTTGTAATATATGATATTTGTTATTAGAAATAACCACCAGTTGTACAAAAGAAAATGGTTTCCGAAAAACAGAAGAAAAGAAAAATGTTTTTGAAACAAACTAACTATTACAATAATCCGAAATGCGATTACAACAATCGAATAACAATTACACGGAAATAAATACGATTACAAAAATCGAATTAAAACTTACACGGAAAAGAAAAACAAAGTCACCGTTGTTAAAAAGATATTCCGGCGTGACCGGTATCTCTAACAGAACTACAATGTAGGAAAAATATAGTGAGAGGGTGGTGAGGCAGAGTGTTTTTCTTGTTGTTATTTTCGTAGCTTCTGAGAGTGGAGTGAGTGCTCTTTATATAGGGGAGTGGAGAGGAGGACCCAAGCCTTCAGAAACGTCCCCATTAATGCCCATGATTTCCTCCCGAAATTGGCTTAATTGTGTTGACGTTTTTGATTGTCTTGTAACCCCCACGTTATGAGTTGATTTGATTTTCTGTAACAGCTTAGTTGACCTCCTTTGATATTCCCACGTGTTTGACTTGACTAAGTAACAGCTGCTGGGATATTCTTTCACCTTAACGCGTGCGAGATTGGTGGAGATTTGTCTCTACGTTTTGGTTGAGTAGTCAACCCCCACTATAAGAGCTGGTACAAAATCCATTTCATTTTTCATTTTTTGACTCCCCAAACTCCCCAAACTCCCCACGACCCACGACCCACGCCTTACGCCGTCGCCGGTGCCGGGCCGGGCCGGGCGGGTGGGTGGTGGTGGTGGTGCGCGCGTGTGGGCTAACCCATTGCTTTGCTATGTGCATGGTTGTTGGCTATTTGGACATTGTTAATATTACACCTTATAAAAGAAGGCAAAAACCTTTTACTCCTACCGATGTGGGAGAACTTTAAAAAGTGTCCAAAAGCTTCTTGTGACTTTCAAGTTTTCCAACAATCCCCCACATACTTGAATGTCAACAAAAGGTTTGGAGAGAAGGTTCCAAAAAAGAAGAATGGGTGAATTGTACTTAAGTGTCAATATCTTGCGATTTGAATTGACACGTAGTGAAGTGAGGCAACCACCGAATTCCGTTTAAGTGAACTTACTCTTGAACTTTAACGGTTATCGATCGAGACCCTCACGGCACATACTCTACCTGATTCAAGGTTATGGTTCCCTCTAACATTAACTTTTGGTTCATCAAGTCCTTCTCTAAGGACCACCCTTTAAGGGCTATGAACTAGGTGGATTTATTCATTTGAGAGTGGTGTAAGGACGTCTCCTCAACACTCTACCATGAATATTTGGGTTTCAAGTTACCCTTGAATTCATCAAGTCCTTCTCAAAAGGACCACCATAAAGGCTATGAATTCAAATGTGAGTTTCAACACTCGGTACGCCTTTTTCATCAAGTCCTTCTCAAAAGGACCACCACAAGTGGCTATGAACAAGACGATTTGGGTTTGAGCCTTAGGGATGGGGAAATCACATTGACTCATTAGTCACATGTTCCCACTTAATGGGTTTTAGACCCATCCCCCTCGACGTCTCCAGGACTAGTCTCCTAGTCAAGCCTTTGGTGAATGGATTAGCTAGATTCTCCTCTGATCGTACAAATTCCAAGGCTATCACACCATTCTTCAGTAATTGTCTTACTGACCCATGTCTGATGCGAATATGTCTCTTCTTCCCATTATAGGCGCTATTATGAGCGACTCCAATGGCTGCTTGTGAATCACAGTGGATACATACAGGTGTGGCACTTCCTTCCCAAAGTGGCACATCCGTTAAGAGACTTCTCAACCACTCAGCTTCTTGCCCAGCTAACTCTAGTGCTATGAACTCAGACTCCATGGTGGAGCGTGCTATACAACACTGTTTGGAAGACTTCCACGGTACAGCACCTCCCCCTAAGGAGAACACATAACCACTGGTGGAGTTTACTTCGTCATTGTCAGAGATCCAGTTTGCATCACAGAAACCCTCAAGGACTGCAGGGAATTTGTTATAGTGCAACCCTAGATCGATGGTACCCCTCAAGTATTTCAATAGACGGCGAAGTGCAACCCAGTGGTCACTACTCGGGTTATGAGTATAGCGACTTAGTCTACTCACGGCATAGGCAATATCGGGTCGAGTATAGTTCATTAAGAACATTACACTTCCTATGATTTTAGCATATTCATTTTGGGATACAGCATCCCCAACATGTTTGGATAAATTAATGCTAGAATCATAAGGAGTATTTACAGGCGTTACCTCAAAGGAATTGAACTTCTTTAGCATCCTTTCTACGTAATGAGACTGATTCAGAGTAATACCATTACTGCTTCTAATGATTTTTACCCCAAGTATTACATCAGCTTCTCCCATATCTTTCATGTCGAATCTGGAAGACAAGAAGCGTTTAGTCTCATTTATAATATGAATAGTAGTACCGAAGATGAGCATGTCATCTACATAAAGGCAGATGATAACACACTCTGAATTTGTTACTTTGGAGTAAACACATGAGTCAGAAGTGTTAGCTATAAACCCATATGAAATGAGAGTACTATCTAGTTTTTCATACCATTTTTTCGGTGCCTGTTTCAAACCATACAAGGATTTTTTCAACTTACACACTTTGTCCCCTTGACCAGGGACCACACACCCTTCAGGTTGAGCCATGTAGATCTCTTCATCTAGATCTCCGTTCAAGAACGCGGTTTTGACATCCATTTGATGTATTACAAGTTCGTGAATGACGGCTAAAGCAATAAGGGTTCTTATCGTGGCAATTTTGGTCACTGGGGAATAGGTGTCAAAGTAATCTTGACCTTTCTTTTGGGTGACGCCCTTAATAACAAGTCTGGCTTTGAATTTTTCTATTGAGCCATCGGGTCTCAACTTTTTCTTAAAAATCCATTTGCTACTAATCGCTTTGCTACCCCTAGGTAAGTCGGTTAATTCCCATGTATGGTTACTTTTAATTGACTCAAGTTCACTATTAATAGCCTCTTTCCAAAAACTAGCATCTATAGATTTTAAAGCATCATCATAAGTTTTTGGGTCATCCTCCATGAGGAAGCAATTGACTACCTGTTCGTCTAATAGATCAATGTGAGAACCTTCTGTTATAAAGGCTGTTATAAAGTCAGGGCCGAAGTTATCACTAATCACAATGGGGGTGAAGAAATTACCAGGCCTCCAAATATATGAATTGTGTCTCTTGGAATGTAAGGGGATTTAACAATGTAATAAGGCAGTTAGATGTCAAAGAATTTATTATTGAGAATAAGATTAGAATTGTTGGGTTGCTTGAAACTAAAGTTAGAGCACATAAACATTCTGAGATAATAAATAAGTATTTCTCTCATATGGAAATACTTCACAACTACTATAATGATCCTAGTGGCAGGATATGGTTACTTTGGGATAGTAGATATGTGGAAATAGAGTTAATTCAACAGTCTTCTCAAGCTATTCTTGTTAGAGTGATAATTTCTGATAGTAAGGAAATAATATATATGGCAATGGTATATGCGAGTAATGATAGTGGTGATAGAAAGGAGCTGTGGAAAGATATGGAAAGTTGGAGCAAAAAATATGATAAAGAGAGATTATGCGTGATGGGAGATTTCAATGAAATCTTAAAGGTTAAGGAAAGACTCAATTGCTCTGTTCTTGATAAAGGAGCTCTTGAATTCAATGAGTGCATTGATGAAGCTGGCTTATTAGAACATGGTTATGGAGGACAGTTTTACACTTGGACAAACAAGAGTGATGCTAATAATATAAGAGCCAGTAAAATAGACAGAGTTTTTATCAATACAAGGTGGTTAAATTCAATTGATTCAACTGTAATAGTTCACAACCCTTCTACATCTGATCATTGTCCCTTAAAGTTAGTTTTGAATACAAAGAAGAGAATTATATCTAGTCAGTTCAGGTTTTTTGATGCTTGGACTACACATGAAAAGTTTATTCATACAATTAAACAGGCCTGGAGCTTAAAAGTTGATGGGAATTATATGTATACTTTGTGCAAGAGGCAGAAACAAACAAAAGAAGCTTTAAAGAAGTTCAATAATATGTATTTTAGAAGAAATTCTTCTAATATAGAGATGATTAAGACTCAACTTAGTGTAGTACAAATGAAAATCATGAATGGAGATTTTAATGCTATTAACATAAATGAAGAAAAAATTTTAAATGCAGAACTGGAAGAAGCCATGATTGTTCAACACAAAGTTCTCAGACAAAAAGCCAGAGTTATGTTCAACAATGAAATGGATAGTAACTCAGCTTATTATCACAAAATCATCAAAGGAAGGATAGCTAGAAATAATGTTACTCTTCTAATTACAGAGCAAGGTATGAGTATTGAAGATCCTGTACTTATCAAAGAAGAATTTGTTAAGTTTTATACAAATTTGCTTGGGACTAAAGATGATAAAGAAGAGGTATGTTCAAGCAATGTTCTGAGAATTCTTTTGGGGAAACAATTAAGCGAGGAACAAAGAGAGGATTTAATAGCTCATATCACTGATAAAGAGATAAAAGAAGCCCTCTTCTCAATTAACTCCAAAAAGAGCCCGGGCCCAGATGGTTTAAATTCCACTTTTTATAAGGAAGCTTGGGAAATAGTTGGAGAGGACTTTACTAAAGCAATCAAACAAACTTTTGATAATTGTAAAATTCTCAAGCAAGTTAATGCGACAAACATTGTGTTAATACCAAAGGAGAAAAAGCCTACTAGTGTCAAAAAAATTCGGCCTATTTCATGTACACACACTATATATAAGACACTCTCTAAGAGTATGAGCAAGAGATTAAAAAAGATAATGAGCTCTATTATCTCTATAAATCAAGCCGCGTATATAGAGGGAAGGTATGTTGGTGATAATATATTAGTTGCACAAGATATTTTGTTGGGTTATGACAAAAGAGTAATGTTTCTAATTGCACTATCAATTTGGACCTCCAAAAGGCCTATGATAGTGTAAATTGGTTGTTTTTTATTAACATTCTAAAAGCTCTAAATTTCCCGGAAAAGTTTATCAAATGGATAAAAATGTGCGTGTGTACCCCTACTTATTCAATATGCGTAAATGGTGAGGCATGTGGTTTCTTTGAGGGGAAGAGAGGGTTAAGACAGGGTGACCCTCTCTCACCCTATCTTTTTGCTTTATGTATGGAGGTGTTTACAGGTTTGTTTATGCACTTGGCGTATAAAAGGGAGTTTAATTATCATCAGAAATGTGAGGTAATGAAGCTTAATCACATGATTTTCGCAGATGACCTACTTGTGTTCTTTAAAGCAAACTTAAACTCTGCTAGAATTGTAAAAGAGGGACTTAACATCTTTTCAAGAATCTCGGATTTACAAATAAACTATCAGAAAAGTTAAGTCTATATTAGTGGGAATAATAGTAGTATTGAAAACAAGATTTCTGAAATCCTGAATATTAAGATTGGCAAACTGCCAGTCAGATATTTAGGGGTCCCACTTCACTCAAAGAAGCTAAGTGTTAATGAGGGTAATAAGCTGGTTAATAAAATACTTAATACTATAAATCAGTGGTCCTCCAAGCTATTATTGTATTCATGTAGATTGGAACTTATCAAAAGTATTATTATAAGTAAAATCCTCTACTGGTGTAGAGTGTTTTTACTACCCAGGCAAGTTATATATAAATTGAACAAGCTTATGAGCAGCTTCCTTTGGAAAGGTAATACTGAAGGTGCACAAGGTGCTAAGATTTCATGGGAGAAGGTGTGTATAAGTAAAGAAAGAGGAGGCTTAGGTATTCCCAATTGGGAGAATCTTAATTTGGTTTGTCTCCTTTTTACTTTCTGGAGGATGTACTCGAAAAAGAATAACTTGTGGAGTATGTGGGTTAAACATAATATACTTAAAGGGAAGTGTGTATGGAGTATGGAAGAGAAGCAAAGTCATACCTGGATTTGGAAGAAGTTAATGAAGGTCAGAAGCTTGGCATATGATTTCATTACTCACACTGTATATAATGGAAAAACCACCTATTTTATATGGGATAAATGGCTAAAAGGACAAAATATTCAACAAATTCTGGGAATTGAGCTAGCTAAAGACAATTTAAATAGTCACAAAACAGTGGATACTTTTTATGGGAAAGAGAGGTGGAGACTACGGGCAAGTTACTACCCTATTTAGCTGATGTTAAGCTGGTGAATAAAGAAGATAAGAAGGCTTGGAGTGAGTCTAGTAAGAAGGGGTTTTCATTCAAAAAAACCTTTATTAAAATCTCTAATATGTCAGACATAGCAACTGTTAACTGGTATGAACTGATTTGGTCTAAGGCTAACATTCCAAGGTGTGGTTTCATATCTTGGCTTGCTATTCAGAATAGGCTTAGCACAAAACTGAGGATGCTGGAATGGGGTGTTCAAGTTGATCCTCTTTGTGGTTTATGTAAAGCAACAGGAGAAGATAATGAACATATCTTTTTCCAATGCTCTTTCTCAAAAAGAATTTTACAGGAATTGTTAATTATATGTGAAATAGGGTGGATGCCTAGAGATTTTGAGGACTTAAATGAAAAATTCCTCAGTCTATCAGGTAAAGAGATGAAATTGCTTGTGAGCTTAGTAATTACTTCATATATTTATATGGTGTGGAGGCAAAGGAACGAAATTGAACATGGAGGGGTTATTTTGAACGAGGAACAAGTTAGTGGGAGAATCTGCGATATGGTCAAAATGAAGATAAAAGACAAAAGGTTTAAAAATTCGAATGTTATTAAAATAGCTGAGAAGTTTGTTTAAATGAGCTTGTATTTGAAAACAGTCTAGTAGCCCAAATAGCGTGTAATAGTTGGTAGTGAATGGGCCGAGTACCCAATGTTTTTTAATTTGGTGTTGTAATGGTTTTAATTTTTCGAAAGTATATTAATGGGCCTACAAGGTATATTTCCCATGCTTGGGCATATGCTTGTAAGGATTATTTGTAATGTTTTTTGGAGTTGATTTATAATGAAAAGGTTTATTTGTTGATCAAAAAAAAAAAAAGTCAGGGCCGAAGCTAGACTCGATCCTGCGCCTCTTACTTCTCCTAGGTTCTTCCTCGGGAATACTACTAGGCTCCATGGAAGTGGAGGGGTTAGGAAAAACATCACAAAAAGGTACAAAATCATTAGTAGATAAGTTATCAACAGGTAAAGAAGCATTGACAATAGTTAAATCTTTCAAAGGGAAAACATGTTCAAAGAACTCAGCGTCTCTAGATTCACAAATAGAGTTATCTTCTAATGACAAGAATTTGTAAGCCGTACTATTCTGAGCGTACCCTATGAAAATTGAGTTAACGGTTTTGGGACCAACGGTGACAGTTTTAAAATCAGGTAGTTTGACTTTGGCTAGGCACCCCCACACTTTTAAAAATTTCAGGTTTGGTGGAAAACCCTTCCACATTTCATACGGGGTCTTTTCTAGGGATTTATGTGGTACCCTATTAAGTACATAACAGGCTGACAAGACAGCTTACCCCACATGTTGTTTGGTAAACCCGAACTTATTAACATGGCATTCATAGTCTCTTTAAGGGACCTATTCTTTCTTTCTGCTATGCCGTTTTGTTGGGGTGTATAAGGGGCACTTAGTTCGTGGATAATTCCGTTTGTTTCACAAAACTCTTTAAGGGAATTAGAACTATACTCGCCTCCTCTATCGGACCTAAGTCGTTTGATTTTACAGTCTAGTTGGTTTTCAACTTCGGCTTTATATTTTAAAAACGCATTTTCCGCCTCATCTTTAGTTTTAAGAAGATACACTTTAGTAAACCTAGAGTAGTCCTCTACGAATGTTATGTAGTAAAGTTTTCCTCCTCTACTAGCGGAGTTTTTAAAATCAGCTAAGTCCGAATGAACTAATTCAAGTAATTTGGTTTGTCTCGTGGTAACAAAATTTAAAAGGTTTTTTCGCAAGTTTGGACTCTACACATATTTGACATTTTTCAAAGTCATCCACGTTGTTAACGGGTATTAGTCCAAGATTTTTAAGCCTTTTAATAGACGCAACATTTAAATGGCCTAGTCTACCGTGCCACGTTTGAACGAACTCAACAATATAAGCGGAATTAGATGCATTCTCATTAAGGGTTACAGTGTTTAAAACAAACAAGCCATTATTAAGGTACCCTTTCCCCACGAATTCGTCATTTTTAGTGATAATGACTTTCCCCCCTCGAAGACAAGTTTGAGACTAACTTTGTTAAGGAGAACCCCGGAAACTAAGTTCCTACGGAGAGAGGGGACGAAGAGAACATCATTTAGTTCAAGAGTCTTACCAGAAGTGAGTTTGAGGGGAACCTGACCTTTCCCGAGAACAGTAGCGGTGGAAGAGTCACCCAAGTACACACACTCACCATCAGTTGCCTTTTCGAATTTCTTGAACAAGGCTTTGTTTGCGCAGATTTGGCGAGAAGCTCCAGTGTCAAGGATCCACTCGCTCTTAGTCTCTACCAAGTTTACCTCAACCATTACCGCAACGATTAAGGGCTATGAACTAGGTGGGTTTATTCATTTGAGAGTGGTGTAAGGACGTCTCCTCAACACTCTACCATGAATATTTGGGTTTCAAGTTACCCTTGAATTCATCAAGTCCTTCTCAAAAGGATCACCATAAAGGCTATGAATTCAAATGTGAGTTTCAACACTCAGTACGCCTTTTTCATCAAGTCCTTCTCAAAAGGACCACCACAAGTGGCTATGAACAAGACGATTTGGGTTTGAGTCTTAGGGATGGGGAAATCACATTGACTCATTAGTCACATGTTCCCACTTAATGGGTTTTAGACCCATCCCCCTCGACGTCTCCAGGACTAGTCTCCTAGTCAAGCCTTTAGTGAACGGATCAGCTAGATTCTCCTCTGATCGTACAAATTCCAAGGCTATCACACCATTCTTCAGTAATTGTCTTACTGACCCATGTCTGATGCGAATATGTCTCTTCTTCCCATTATAGGCGCTATTATGAGCGACTCCAATGGCTGCTTGAGAATCACAGTGGATACATACAGGTGTGGCACTTCCTTCCCAAAGTGGCACATCCGTTAAGAGACTTCTCAACCACTCAGCTTCTTGCCCAGCTAACTCTAGTGATATGAACTCAGAGTCCATGGTGGAGCGTGCTACACAAGTCTGTTTGGAAGACTTCCACGGTACAGCACCTCCCCCTAAGGAGAACACATAACCACTGGTGGAGTTTACTTCGTCATTGTCAGAGATCCAGTTTGCATCACAGAAACCCTCAAGGACTGCAGGGAATTTGTTATAGTGCAAGCCTAGATCGATGGTACCCCTCAAGTATTTCAATAGACGGCGAAGTGCAACCCAGTGGTCACTACTCGGGTTATGAGTATAGCGACTAAGTCTACTCACGGCATAGGCAATATCGGGCCGAGTATAGTTCATTAAGAACATTACACTTCCTATGATTTTAGCATATTCATTTTGGGATACAGCATCCCCAACATGTTTGGATAAATTAATGCTAGAATCATAAGGAGTATTTACAGGCGTTAACTCAAAGGAATTGAACTTCTTTAGCATCCTTTCTACGTAATGAGACTGATTCAGAGTAATACCACTACTGCTTCTAATGATTTTTACCCCAAGTATTACATCAGCTTCTCCCATATCTTTCATGTCGAATCTGGAAGACAAGAAGCGTTTAGTCTCATTTATAATATGAATAGTAGTACCGAAGATGAGCATGTCATCTACATAAAGGCAGATGATAACACGCTCTGAATTTGTTACTTTGGAGTAAACACATGAGTCAGAAGTGTTAGCTATAAACCCATATGAAATGAGAGTACTATCTAGTTTTTCATACCATTTTTTCGGTGCCTGTTTCAAACCATACAAGGATTTTTTCAACTTACACACTTTGTCCCCTTGACCAGGGACCACACACCCTTCAGGTTGAGCCATGTAGATCTCTTCATCTAGATCTCCGTTCAAGAACGCGGTTTTGACATCCATTTGATGTATTACAAGTTCGTGAATGACGGCTAAAGCAATAAGGGTTCTTATCGTGGCAATTTTGGTCACTGGGGAATAGGTGTCAAAGTAATCTTGACCTTTCTTTTGGGTGACGCCCTTAATAACAATTCTGGCTTTGAATTTTTCTATTGAGCCATCGGGTCTCAACTTTTTCTTAAAAATCCATTTGCTACTAATCGCTTTGCTACCCCTAGGTAAGTCGGTTAATTCCCATGTATGGTTACTTTTAATTGACTCAAGTTCACTATTAATAGCCTCTTTCCAAAAACTAGCATCTATAGATTTTAAAGCATCATCATAAGTTTTTGGGTCATCCTCCATGAGGAAGCAATTGACTACCTGCTCGTCTAATAGATCAATGTGAGAACCTTCTGTTATAAAGGCTGTTATAAAGTCAGGGCCGAAGCTAGACTCGATCCTGCGCCTCTTACTTCTCCTAGGTTCTTCCTCGGGAATACTACCAGGCTCCATGGAAGTGGAGGGGTTAGGAAAAACATCACAAAGAGGTACAAAATCATTAGTAGATAAGTTATCAACAGGTAAAGAAGCATTGACAGTATTTAAATCTTTCAAAGGGAAAACATGTTCAAAGAACTCAGCGTCTCTAGATTCACAAATAGAGTTATCTTCTAATGACAAAAATCTGTAAGCCGCACTATTCTGAGCGTACCCTATGAAAATTTAGTTAACGGTTTTGGGACCAACAGTGACAGTTTTAAAATCAGGTAGTTTGACTTTGGCTAGGCACCCCCACACTTTTAAAAATTTCAGGTTTGGTGGAAAACCCTTCCACATTTCATACGGGGTCTTTTATAGGGATTTATGTGGTACCCTATTAAGTACATAACAGGCTGACAAGACAGCTTCCCCCCACATGTTGTTTGGTAAACCCGAACTTATTAACATGGCATTCATAGTCTCTTTAAGGGACCTATTCTTTCTTTCTGCTATGCCGTTTTGTTGGGGTGTATAAGGGGCACTTAGTTCGTGGATAATTCTGTTTGTTTCACAAAACTCTTTAAGGGAATTAGAACTATACTCGCCTCCTCTATCGGACCTAAGTCGTTTGATTTTACAGTCTAGTTGGTTTTCAACTTCGGCTTTATATTTTAAAAACGCATTTTCCGCCTCATATTTAGTTTTAAGAAGATACACTTAAGTAAACCTAGAGTAGTCATCTACGAAGGTTATGTAGTAAAGTTTTCCTCCTCTACTAGCGGAGTTTTTAAAATCAGCTAAGTCCGAATGAACTAATTCAAGTAATTTGGTTTGTCTCGTGGTAACAAAATTTAAAAGGTTTTTTCGCAAGTTTGGACTCTACACATATTTGACATTTTTCAAAGTCATCCACGTTGTTAACGGGTATTAGTCCAAGATTTTTAAGCCTTTTAATAGACGCAACATTTAAATGGCCTAGTCTACCGTGCCACGTTTGAACGGACTCAACAATATAAGCGGAATTAGATGCATTCTCATTAAGGGTTACAGTGTTTAAAACAAACAAGCCATTATTAAGGTACCCTTTCCCCACGAATTCGTCATTTTTAGTGATAATGACTTTCCCCCCTCGAAGACAAGTTTGAGACTAACTTTGTTAAGGAGAACCCCGGAAACTAAGTTCCTACGGAGAGAGGGGACGAAGAGAACATCATTTAGCTCAAGAGTCTTACCAGAAGTGAGTTTGAGGGGAACCTGACCTTTCCCGAGAGCAGTAGCGGTGGAAGAGTCACCCAAGTACACACACTCACCATCAGTTGCCTTTTCGAATTTCTTGAACAAGGCTTTGTTTGCGCAGAAATGGCGAGAAGCTCCAGTGTCAAGGATCCACTCGCTCTTATTCTCTACCAAGTTTACCTCAACCATTACCGCAACGATTATTTCTTTAGTCTCAGTCAGATTCGCGGCAGCTTTGGGACCCTGGCCAGCTCTCTGGGGACATTCGAAAGCTTTGTGCCCTTCTTTGCAACAACAGTAACAGGCCCCATTTAGTTTTTTGAATCTTACCAGAGATCTTGAATCCTCCACCTTGTTTGTTGGTGTTGCCGCGATTCTTGTTTCCCCCAGACTTAGATTTGTTGGACCCTTGTTGCTTTCCCTTCCCTTTGAACCTGTCTTTGTTACCTTGGCCAGAACCTTCGACTAGATTAGCTTTGGAGGAATGAGAAGGGAAAGAGATTGACTTATCCTTTAGTCGATTCGCTTCTTCGACTTGGATGTGGCTGATGAGCTCTTGGAGGGTCATTTCTTTCTTTTTGTGCTTGAGGTGGTTGCGATATTCACTCCAAGATGGGGGAAATTTCTCAAGCAAAATGTTGGCTTGAAGAATTTCACACATCTTCATGTCTTCGGCGATAACCTCCGCGCATAGGTTCTCATACACATGGAGTTGTTCAGTCATGGGTTTCTGATCCGTAAGTCTAAAATTATACCAATTCCCAGTCACGTACTTTTTCTTACCCGAATCATCAGCCCCATATTTCTTCTCGAGAGTTTCCCATATGACCTTTGCCGATTTCTCTTTGGCAAGGAGGTCAAGGATGGGATTAGTAACGTTGTTCAGCATCCAGCCCCGAGCCATGGTGTTAGCTCTTTTGAACCAAGATTCGAGGGCAGCATGCCTAGCTAGCTCTTGTTCAGTGGGAACACTAAAGTAGTACGTCAAGTGAGTGAGATCATATATGAGTGTAAACTTAAGCTCATGACAGTATTTTGAAGGCTAGTAAGGAGAGAGCCAAAAGCTCACTTTTCATTATCCAAATGAAGCATACAGTCCGTAAGCCTATGCTAAAACTGAAAAGACCTCATGATTTCTAGGTACATAGTGGAATTACAGTTTTTCTAATAGGGAGTAAGGATCAATTAACACCCTGAGCCACGATTTCAAGTTAAGTATCAAGGGTAATCTTCAGTATTGTGGAATTAATTTTGGATTGAAATCGTTTATGTGTTTGATTTTGTATGATAGGTGTATGTGTGAATTAGTTCTTATGTTGTAATATATGATATTTGTTATTAGAAATAACCACCAGTTGTACAAAAGAAAATGGTTTCCGAAAAACAGAAGAAAAGAAAAATGTTTTTGAAACAAACTAACTATTATAATAATCCGAAATGCGATTACAACAATCGAATAACAATTACATGGAAATAAATACGATTACAAAAATCGAATTAAAACTTACACGGAAAAGAAAAACAAAGTCACCGTTGTTAAAAAGATATTCCGGCGTGACCGGTATCTCTAACAGAACTACAATGTAGGAAAAATATAGTGAGAGGGTGGTGAGGCAGAGTGTTTTTCTTGTTGTTATTTTCGTAGCTTCTGAGAGTGGAGTGAGTGCTCTTTATATAAGGGAGTAGAGAGGAGGACCCAAGCCTTCAGAAACGTCCCCATTAATGCCCACGATTTCCTCCCGAAATTGGCTTAATCGTGTTGACGTTTTTGATTGTCTTGTAACCCCCACATTATGATTTGATTTGATTTTCTGTAACAGCTTAGTTGACCTCCTTT
Organism: Nemophila menziesii; assembly: GCA_029959085.1. Classification (NCBI taxonomy): domain Eukaryota; kingdom Viridiplantae; phylum Streptophyta; class Magnoliopsida; order Boraginales; family Hydrophyllaceae; genus Nemophila; species Nemophila menziesii. The sequence goes on along the minus strand of JARWIR010000017.1, from coordinate 5,653,668 downwards.
GATATTCCCACGTGTTTGACTTGACTAAGTAACAGCTGTTGGGATATTCTTTCACCTTAACGCGTGCGAGATTGGTGGAGATTTGTCTCTACTTTTAGGTTGAGTAGTCAACCCCCCACTATAAGAGCTGGTACAAAATCCATTTCATTTTTCATTTTTTGACTCCCCAAACTCCCCAAACTCCCCACGCCCCACGCCGTCGCCGGTGCCGGGCCGGGCGGGTGGGTGGTGGTGGTGGTGGTGGTGCGCGCGTGTGGGCTAACCCATTGCTTTGCTATGTGCATGGTTGTTGGCTATTTGGACATTGTTAATATTACACCTTATAAAAGAAGGCAAAAACCTTTTACTCCTACCGATGTGGGAGAACTTTAAAAAGTGTCCAAAAGCTTCTTGTGACTTTCAAGTTTTCCAACAATATTTATTTTAAGTTTTGCTTTGGGTATCATTATTTAGATCATGCATTTGCTGCTTACCTTAGACCTCTACTTTAGTCCTTTACTTTGTCGGGACGACAAAGGTTTGATTTCGGTGTCTTGATGTCTTCCTTTTTATGATAGATAAAACCCCTTAGGAGACTTCATTTTAGGTAGAACATGGACTCGTTTAGTATATTTATCGGCTTAATTTGCAATAATGCACTTTCATTCCTCGATTCTACTTATTGTTACTTTTAGAGATTTTGTGCATTAATTCGTTTGTGAAGTGTGAATTTCTTAGGTATATGGTTGCTAGGAGGCATTAAGATTAAGAGAATGTGAATTTTAAAGTTCAAGATCAAAAGGAAGTGTTAAAGGATTAAAAGAAATCACTTTAGTGAGGGTGGAGGAGCCTTGAAAACTGGAAAGTTGTCACTTGTAGCCCTTGACGAGACTAAACGGTGCAGAATCTGACTTGGTGATTCAAATGAAAAAGATAGGCATCTTAGTTAGTGAAATTTGAGAAGTGGTTTCTGGTGATTTGGACTTATAATGTGAAAGTTACATCTGTTTAGCTGGAGTGGTGTACAACAGTGCAGGAATAATAAACTGAATTTGGGCCCCTAATTACTTAATTAAGCCCAAAGGTGGGCCTAATCCATTTTCCAGCTCTGTAAAAGAATTTTTAGACCTCTTAATTTAGTACGCTTAATTTTACAACTTAATTTGAGAGAGAGGCAGAGTAGAAGCACTTGGAAGTAAAAGGCGGAAGCTGGAAAAATCTTTTTTCCTCCAAAATCAGCCCAGTCATTCCAACCCTTAGGTTCTTTTCAGTTTTAATTTAATTTTGGAATTATGTATTTCATTAGTTTTATTTCTTTTTTTGCATTTAATTACGAGTTTAATTCTACATACTTGAGAATCGCAATATGGGATGAACCCTAAGTTTATTAATTTAATGTAATTCAGAATTTGGGATTATTTCTGATTAAATTAAGTTGGGTATTTTATAGTGACTATTATTTTGTGGTTATTTACTATTAATAGTTTGGCCAAATAGAGATAGGTTTTAGTAATTAGGCTATTCGCTAGTGACATCGATCATTCGGAGGGGGGGGGGTTTAATTACATAACTATGTAATAGACGCGTGGTATTCGTTATTGAGCCAGGTGACCTTAACTAAGTGCATAGCCAATTTTGTTTCACTCATAATCATCTAAAAGTAGCTTATAGTCGCCCTGACAGGGTCTGTAATACCGTAGGATTGCCTCCTAAGTCTACCACTGACGGGAGTTAGGAGGATATTGGAGTTTCGACTAATATTGAAATACCGACTTTACCCTTAAATGAATGCATTAGATACACGAACTTTTGTAATTTCCTAGCGAGACTCAAGTATATCCCTCTCACATTAAGAATTTCTTTAATCTATTTTAGTTTAATTTATTTTACTCAACATTTTGTGTTAATCTTTTAATATCCAAAAACAAAACAAATATCTATTTTTATTTCGTATTGTAATGAATTCTACTTTTCATCTAAACATATTCATCTTACCTCGCAATCCAGGGTGAGACGATAATCCTGTTTATACTCACTTATTACTTGGACGATCCATACACTTGCGGTAGTCGTTTCTCTTCTTAGTGTTGATTTTTATCACACTCTAGGAGCGACCAGTATTATACCTACCCTAAGCTGATATTACAGTCAAGGATATTTTAAACTAATAGAGAGTAGTTATATGGACCTTAGAAACTATGCAAGGATAGAGTAACACCCTATAGCCACCATAGTGAATAAAGAAAGGACTTATCTTTCGTGCATTGCAAATCTAATATGATCTACAAAGTAATATGTATGGATGTTTTATTTGATTTAGTTTTTACATTTTACTATATAGGCTTGTTAAAATTAGTCCTCTAGTGTCATTCATTGTTTTTCTACTCGTTCTCTCTTCTTTGACTTATTGTGACTTAGACCCTTCTCAACTTACTTTGTCGAGACGACAAAACTTTAAGTTGGGGATATTGATATTTCTCTTTTTGTGATGGATTAATCCATTCACGATACATAATTTTAGGAGTTTATTGTACCTAAGTGAGGATTTTTCTCTATTATTTGTTATATTGTACATTTGCTTATTGTTTTGGCCATATTAAGAGCTATTATGACTTAATTTTGTGTTAGGTGAGTATCTTTTAGGTAGATGGTTATACAAGGTTCCAAGATGAGGAGAAGAAGTAAAAAATTCAATAGAAACCTCAAGCGAAGGCGGAATTTTGGCTTAGAGTCACTTTGGGAAGTTGAAGCATTTACAAGAGAAATCTTTGCGCCTTAGTGTTTTAGTTACCACAAAATATTGGTGACATATTTCGACCTAGTTCCTCTATATTTAGCAAGAGATCAAAGTTACTGTTGTGTGGGAAGTGACAGAAGTCAATACAGAGTTAAGATGAAGAAGTTATGCCATTTGCTTCTACCTCGGCTCGAACCAAAATTCTTCTAAGTAAAAACGGGCTGGGTCCTTCTAAACCTAAGTAAGTGAGCCAAAGGGGATCCAAAAGTTTTTAACTCATATATAAGTCAATTAGCAGCCCCCAAAACACACAACTTAGAATCCATCAGCAAGAAACACACATTTTTCAAAAGGGGAGCAAGAGCAGAAGAGCTGGAGAAGAGAAAAGAAGGGTTTGATCATAATTCCAACGATTCGTCGCCAACGAGTCATCATTTCATCTCTTCTTGAAGAGTAACTTATCATTATTTTTTGCTTTTGAACATGATTTTTTTCATTAGTTTAATTGGTTTTCTTTATTTTAGTATGAACTAAACCCTCATTGCTTGAGGTTGCTTATGTAAGAGTTTATGTTTAGCTGGTTAATTGCTTTATTGTATTTGGGACAAAGTGTTCAATTGAGTTTGGTTTGATTGCTCATTACATTGAATATGCGTTTAATTTAATTCTACCTATGCTAAGTGGTGGTCCTTTGTGTGTTCTAAAATAAATGCAAAAGTAAAGAGAACCACAACCGCAAGTGTACGGTTGTCCCAAGTAATATAGTTGATAAAACAGATTCGTTCCAAGGACGGGATGGTTGATCACAATGCTTATCAAGTAATGATTGGTTGCACTTATGAAAGCAAATAAAAGTAATATGATTGATTGTTTGTTTTGTATTAATCCTAAGTATGAAAGACTAATGCGAAAATGTAAATAAATAACTAAGGGGCAAGTATGAGAAGGTAGTACTTGAGAGACGCAAGGGTTTTCCTAACTATCATTCATTTCATACATTGTCTAAGGGACAAATTGGTAAATTTGTATTGGTCGGGATTCTATATTCTCCTTACCCCCGTCAGGGTGGACTAAGGAGCAACTCTCAAGTGCTACAAACCCCGTCAGGGTGATTATAGTCCACTCTCAAGTGTTTAAATGTAAATTACCTAATAGGCCATAGGTTTAATTAAGCTCGTCAGAGTCAAATAATTTCTAACCTACATTCATTAACTAGTTCGGTACCTAAACCCCCGTCAAGGTGATCCAATCGCCACTAATTGGAATAGCCTAGATACTAAGTCCTATCATTGGTTAATTACGTCAATAATAGTAGTTAAAATGCAAATTAAAGAAAAATACGAATTACCCAATTTGATTTGAATAATAAATATCCCAAATCCAAATGTATAGAATGAAATCAAATTGGGATTAACCCATTATGCGTTCTCAAGCACTAATTATGTTTAGCTCATAATAATTGAAAAGACAAAAACTAAAGAAACAAATAGGTTCATCATGTTTTACAGAATAAAATAGAAGAACCTAATTACGGAATTGAATTGGCTGAGAATTAGAGATATAGACCGTCTCCAGCTCTTGCTTCTTCTCTTCCTGCCTCTAGCTTCTTCTCTGGTGTCTGACTCCTAAGCGTATGTTGTATTATGAAAAGGATGTGTGAAAACAGAAGTCTAAAGCCCTTTTATAATGTTAACAACGGATTAGGGCTTGGACTTGAGAATAAATCAATAATTAAATGTCCAAGCCCAAATTCTAAGCCCAAAATCCCGTAACTGCTGATACATCTTCACTAAAACGGCTTTTCCCTCTTCATTATGACTCCGATTGACCTCATTCCAGTTGCTAAAGTTCCGTAACTCGATAAGGAATGTTTTCTCTTCAAAGGTCAGCGGCTAAATCATCTCTTAAGAACCTCGAAATCAGCAATCTATGGCCTGGAAAACAGATTTTCAGCTCTAAAAATAATATCTTCGGGATTTATCTTCAAGTTTTGACTCTATATCACGATCTTTGACTTTCTTCTAGGGTTCCTTTTCTAGCTAACATCTAAAACTTGTAAACTTTACACTAAAAACACCAATATTACGCGCAAAAGCTTAATAAATTAAAAATGCTAGAAGTAAAAGAGGAAAATCATATTATTGCATATTTAGTCCAAAAGTCTATCAAATTAATCAAATAAACACCAAAAGTGATGTCTCCTAAGGGTCGAAAATAAGAACAATTAAGGAGACATCAAGACCCCAACTCAAACCTTTGTCGTCCCGACTAAAAACAAGGGGAATGAAGTAGATGCAAGAGAAAATAGAAGCTAGCAAATAAACCCTAAAGCAATGCTAAAGATAAATCTCATATAGCAAACATTAAGAACTAACATATACATACACTAATCATGCAACATCAAACACAAATAACTTCAATCATAAAATTAACTTTGCAATGCTAGAAGGTTACACTTGTACTCATATCTGTATGATGGCTATAGGGTGGTCATTAATCCTAACTAGCTTTGAACGCTCCACCTAGCATATTCCCTATCAACAGAATCATAAATTCACTATGTACTTAGGAATCACGAGGTCTTTACGGTTTTAATAATGGCTTAAGGACGGTATGGATGTATATTTGGTAAATTGAAGTGAGCTTTTGGCTCTCTCCTCACTTACCATCAACAATGTCCTCGAGCTTGAGTTTACGCTCAAAAATGTTCTCACTCACCCATTTGACGCATTAATGTTGCGTCCCCATGTCAACCCAAAAACTAAGATGATTTCCAAAAATTATTCCACTTTGCCGATTTATTTATTCTTTCTTTCTTTTTATTTTCTTTTTATTTTCTTTTTATTTTCATTTCTTTTTTGTACAAGATACCCATGACCATCATTTTGATGTGAAAAGTCATGTCTCTTATAATTTTCTTTTTCTTTTCCAAATTTCGGCAAAGGGTTACAAATAATAATATCATCTTTTATTTTTTTGTGCTCAATACAAACACATATAATCCCTTCCCAATGTAATTTCCCAAATGTGGACCCTCCACCCCAAACTCAAGCTCGAGACAAGTCTCAGGGCTGTGATTCAAGTGCAGGTCATTTGGTCATGCCTAATAATCTAAAGGATAATGGGCTTATATCGTGGCTACAAAAGAAAGGCTTAAGGCTCAAAATTGGGCTAAGACGGATAAAATTATAATAAGGGATAACAAGCTAAAAGGCTTCAAATGGCTAACAAAGAACTGCCCCTATCATTTTCCTAAGTACATAGCTTGTCTTTAGTTCATATCTAGGTGGGTTCTCTACTAATTAGGATTTCACGTTCTACACACCAAACATATTCCTTAAGTACAAGCTTACTTCATTTGCATTGTTTATTAATTTTTCCTATCAATTACCTATGTTCGCATGCAATTGTAAGTGCGTTTTATGTTATTCCCTAAAGTCCACTATCTACTATCATAGATTCATCAAAAGTATGCTTAAAAGGGTCATTTAAAATCTTCTACAGTCAAACGCAACTCCTAATTATTTTATTGAAAGCAATTAAAACAACTAAACACATAAAAACTGGGATGAGGCAACGAACCCCACCCCAAACTCAAAAATGAGTCGTGTCCCCACGACTCGAAAAAACTCAAAGCAATAAAATAATCTACACTAAATGAGAAGGGAAAGAAAACGTATCTTAACCAGCGCGAGGCTGGTGTCGGTGTTGCGTCCAAGTTGAGGTTTTGAATTCTTCTTCATCAATGGTTGCGTTTAAAGTGTTCTTCATTGCCTCGAACTTTTCGAATTTCCCAAGTTTTCATTTATTACTTGTCCTCTAAGCACCATCTCTTCTATTAAAATCTTCCCTTAATACCCAATGCTCTTTCTTCACCATGTTCTTCGTACCATTTTCAACCTTCATGGTCATCTCTGATGACCCCAAACTCAAAGCTTCAAGACCCTCAAAAGGTTTGGATAAAATTGTGAATTTAGTGTTCTTGAAGGTTTGGGTTTGAATTATGGATTGTTTAGAGCTGGGTCATGGATATTTCAAGGTTTGGGAAAGGTTTAATGGATAAACTTTAGCTTTGGTGAAAGAAAATTTCGGATTAAAGTGTGAAACGTTGGTATTTTGGATGATTTGTGGTATGATTGTGAGCTTGGATGATGTTTAGAGGGAAGGATTGGTGGTATAATGTTGTTTTGATGATGATTTTAGGAGTAGTTGGTGGCTAGGACACGTAATAAGAGGTAGGCTTGGTGAAAGAAGCTAAAAATATAGGGTTGAACCCTTAAAACCGCCGATCACAGCAGTTGACCGGCTAGCCGGTGGTTGACCGGCATGCCGGCCACTGTGTCGGCGAAAAAATAAAATACGAAATTGAAATTTTCCTTCTTTTTTTTTACCTCTGACGCAGCCTTCTTGCGTCATTGCGACGCTGTGACCAGAAAGTTCTCTTCCGCTGGCCGGCTAGCCGGCGGATTCGCCGGTATGCCGGCGGCATGTCGATGGCGGAAATTGAAACGCAACAACCTTGCGTCGTTGCTGACGCAAGGACCAGAAACTTTCATCCTTCTTGGCCGGCTAGCCGGTCATTTGACCAGCATGCCGGCGAAATCCCGCTGGCGCGACTCGTGACGCAGCAATGCTGCGTCATTGCTGACGCAGTGGTCAGAAGCTTGGGGTTCTTCAGCTCTTTTGGCCGGTATGCCGGCCAGCTCGCCGGCTAGCCGGTCAAACCTGCTGTTGACTCCATAATTTATCGTTTTCTCATCGTTTTGACCCCAAACTCATGACCCTTTTACCCCTGAAATCATCAAAAACAACTACCCTTCCTCATTTCTTAATAATAAACACTAAATTAACGAAAATCGAACTAATTTAAACTACGAAAAATAAAAATTAAACTAATATACAAGAAATGGCTTTTGTTTAACGTCGTTAAGCTCGACGGGTTACCTCATTCTTTAGTCATTGACATAACCTCCCCAGCAGTGAGTGAGGTTGTCAATCTTTGCAACTCGAAATTTGCATCCCTTAGCTTTTATTCCAACTAACTTATCCGAGATAACCTTTGCAACCACGAATGGTCCTAGCCAAGAGTTCTTTGATTCACATGTCTTTGGAGGAGGTTTAGGCTTTTTCATAGCAACTTCTTCGCCTACTTTGAACTCCTTTTTCTTTCTTTCCTTCTTAGGTTCCTTCGGAACCTTCGTGACACATGTTTTCTCTTTCTTCTTCGCATGATTGAGTGGTGGATTTCTCTTAGGATTTGGAGGAACTTTGATCGGTGGTTTCTTTCTTAGTTCTTTTTCCTCCACTCCTAAGGTTTCCACAACCTTAGTTGGATCCTTTGGTACCTGTTCAACTACATCTACACGAAAACAATCCTCCTTTGCATCTGGAAATTTCATTTGTCTGAACACGTTAAACTTCATTTCCTCGTCTTGGATTCTCATAATCATTTCTCCGTTCTCTACATCAATTAAGGTACGCCGCGTGGCTAGGAATGGTCTTCCCAAAATAATGGGGACATTCCTATCCGCGTCGTAATCAAGTATAATGAAATCAGCAGGAAAAATTAACGTACCTGCCTTAACGAGGACATCTTCGATTCGGCCTTCTGGATGTGCAAGAGATCGATCCGCCATTTGCAAGACCATAGAAGTGGGTCTTGCTTCAATATTAAGCTTATCAAAGATTGATTTGGGTATAAGATTTATACTTGCACCCAAATCACATAGTGCCTTACCTCTCCATTCTTCTCCAATCGATATCAGAATTGTGAAACTCCTAGGATCAACTAACTTTGGAGGTAATTTACCTTGACAAATAGAACTACATTCCTAAAGGAGACCAATCATCTCATTATCACAATACGGCCTTTTGTTAGTGAGGGCTCGTTTCAAAAACTTAGCATACTTGGGTACATCTCAAATAGCTTCTAGCAACGGAATATTTATGCTAAGACCTCTTACCTTGTTAAAGAATTTTTGATAATCAGCCATATCACCATTCTTTTGAACTCTCGTTGGAAATGGTGGAGGTGGACGGTTTATTATAGTATCATCTTTCTTTTTCGGCATTTCACTAGACCTTTCCACTTCTTCTACTTCCACTTCTTTATCTTTATCCACCACCTCTTTTTCTTTTCTAGCAACTTCCTTCTCTTTTATAACAGGAAAAGGAGGTGGAGGAAGGTTCTTACCACTTCTGAGAGTAATAGCTTTACAGTCTTCAATTTGAATTGGATTCTCAGTATCGCTAGGGAGTTGCCCTTGTGGACGTTGATTCAACTGTTTATTCATTTGCGAAACTTGAGTCTCTAATATCTGAATGTGTGCTTCAGTAGCTTGTTGCCTTTGGATTGATTGTGCATGTAGGGCAATCAATTGTTCTACGGTTTTCTGAAGGGTAATCACATCTTCTTGTGGTTGGGCCGGTAAGGCTTTTTGGTTCATGGTTTCATTGTAAGTGTCTTGAGGAGCTTGTCTTTGCACATAATTCCCTTGATTTTGTCCTCCTTGATAATTATTGTGTGGTCTTGGATTGACGTTGTTACCTTGGGGACACGGCTGATACGCATATGTAGGATTGGCTGCCCCATTAGGATTTGAGTATTGAAACCCAGGATGGTTTCTGTTAGGTTGATATCCATTACCATTCGAATTAAAGTTACCTTTGTTGGAGACAAACATCACGGATTCTTGGTTATTCGGACAATTTTCCTCATCATGATCATCTACCCTGCAAATCGAACACATATAAACTTCTTGTGCAGCTTGCACAACTACCTTCTTACCCGAAAATCCCTCTTTTACAACTAGTGTAAGCTGTTTCAACTGTTGCTCTATTGTGGTTTGAATCTTATTCTCAAGCGTAGCAAACTTTTCTTCGATATTAACATTATTCACTCCTTTAACCGGGGTTCTTACGGTGTTCCACCCAACTTCATTCTTTACTGTTCTTTCTAGGATGATTTTTGCATGAACTGGTTGAACTTGAAGAAATCCCGCACCACATAGCAAATCCAATTTTTCTCTTGAAGTCCCATCAAGGCCTCTGTAAAAGATTTTTAGCTGTTGTTGTTCTGAAAAGCCATAATCGGGAACTCTACGTAAACACATCTGAAATCTTGTCCAACTCTTACCCAAAGTTTCATCATATTCTTGACGGAAATGCGTCAATTCTAATTCAGCATCTAACCTCATGTTACGTGGGTAATACCTGTCAAAGAAAGCAGTCTCTAATTGGTCCCAGTTTGTTATCTTCGTAGGATCTTGTGTATCGTGCCATTCACTCGCTCCATCAATAAAAAAATTGAAACGCAGCAAAATACATCTGTTCTCTTGAAACTCCTTGTGAAGAATCACATATCTGCTTAAATTTATAGACTGCTCTAAGAGGATCTTCTCCCACTCTACCACGAAAATTTCCAAAGTTTTGGAATTGAGCTAACATGCCCGGATCTGGACGAAACCTCGAAACATTTATATCTGGAGCACCTACTCCTATAGCAGGAGCACGGAATGGAACTTCTGGTGGACCATTAGTAAACCAAGGATCTTGATTCATCACTATTTGAGCTTGTCCGTTATTGTTTTGTTGATTCTGAATATTAATTTCCTCCATTCTGTGAATTAATTCTTCTACTTCTAAGGATTCTTGTTCTCTTATTTTCTTGTTAGCAAGTCTGATTAATGATTCTGGATTATTAAGGATCGGAGGTGTTGGCTCTAGATCCTTAAAGAGTCTTCTTCGCATACACCAAACCTAAAAACCTGAAAAGAACTGAACAAACAAAAAGCGTAAAACTGAAATAAAAATAAATGCAACTATCACTAAAGGATAAACACCATGGTCACACGCTACCGTCCCCAGCAGCGGCGCCAAAAACTTGGTGGTCCTTTGTGTGTTCTAAAATAAATGCAAAAGTAAAGAGAACCAAAACCGCAAGTGTACGGTTGTCCCAAGTAATATAGTTGATAAAACAGATTCGTTCCAAGGACGGGATGGTTGATCACAATGCTTATCAAGTAATGATTGGTTGCACTTATGAAAGCAAATAAAAGTAATATTATTGATTGTTTGTTTTGTATTAATCCTAAGTATGAAAGACTAATGCGAAAATGTAAATAAATAACCAAGACGCAAGTATGAGAAGGTAGTACTTGAGAGACGCAAGGGTTTTCCTAACTATCATTCATTTCATACATTGTCTAAGGGACAAATTGGTAAATTTGTATTGGTCGGGATTCTATATTCTCCTTACCCCCGTCAGGGTGGACTAAGGAGCAACTCTCAAGTGCTACAAACCCCGTCAGGGTGATTATAGTCCACTCTCAAGTGTTTAAATGTAAATTACCCAATAGGTCATAGGTTTAGTTAAGCTCGTCAGAGTCAAATAATTTCTAACCTACATTCATTAACTAGTTCGGTACCTAAACCCCCCGTCAAGGTGATCCAATCGCCACTAATTGGAATAGCCTAGATACTAAGTCCTATCATTGGTTAATTACGTCAATACTAGTAATTAAAATGCAAATTAAAGAAAAATACGAATTACCCAATTTGATTTAAATAATAAATATCCCAAATCCAAATGTATAGAATGAAATCAAATTGGGATTAACCCATTATGCGTTCTCAAGCACTAATTATGTTTAGCTCATAATAATTGAAAAGATAAAAACTAAAGAAACAAATAGGTTCATCTTGTTTTACAGAATAAAATAGAAGAACGTAATTACGAAATTGAATTGGCTGAGAATTAGAGATATAGACCGTCTCCAGCTCTTGCTTCTTCTCTTCCTGCCGCTAGCTTCTTCTCTGGTGTCTAACTCTTAAGCGTATGTTGTATTATGAAAAGAATGTGTGAAAACAGAAGTCTAAAGCCCTTTTATAATGTTAAAAACGGATTAGGCTTGGACTTGAGAATAAATCAATAATTAAATGTCCAAACCCAAATTCTAAGCCCAAAATCCCGTAACTGCTGATACACATTCACTAAAACGTCTTTTCCCGCTTCGTTATGACTCCGATTGACCTCATTCCAGTTGCTAAAGTTCCGTAACTCGATAAGGAATGTTTTCTCTTCAAAGGTCAGCGGCTAAATCATCTCTTAAGCACCTAGAAATCAGCAATCTATGGCCTGGAAAACAGATTTTCAGCTCTAAAAATAATATATTCGGGATTTATCTTCAAGTTTTGACTCTATATCACGATCTTTGACTTTCTTCTCGGGTTCCTTTTCTAGCTAACATCTAAAACCTGTAAACTTTACACTAAAAATACCAATATTACGCGCAAAATCTTAATAAATTAAAAATGCTAGAAGTAAAAGAGGAAAATCATATTATTGCATATTTAGTCCAAAAATCTATCAAATTAATCAAATAAACACCAAAAGTGATGTCTCCTAAGGGTCGAAAATAAGAACAATTAAGGAGACATCACTAAGGCCAAGTAGTGGGTAGGTTTAGTAATTAAATTCGGCACCAACATTGGTTTTTATTGCGGATATAGTGTATAGGCGCCTATTGTGAGGTATTGAACCGGAATGGTTAGAACTTATTGCGGATATAGTGTATAGTCAATATGGTTAAAACTTATTTCATCAAAAACCATTTCTAGGGTCACCCGTAAGGGTCTCTAATGGTTAAAGGTTGATTTCTAAGCTACCGAAAGGAGTTACAAGATATGTATGAAAATATTAGTTAATTGTCTGCGACCGATGCTAGCATAGTTGATCATCCCCTATCGTAGCAGCTTCCTACCACAGGGGTTGACTATCGATAATGTAGTTCCGGTCAGTGAGGTGGATTACACATTCTGTCACGCTAAGGGGAAGAAGTGTTTCATGGAAATTAAGGTGGACTTAGAGAAGGATTATGATAAGATCAGATGGGATATTATTAGAGATTTCTTGGAGAACTGTAGGGGTTCCAGAGATTTAGATTTTGGTGATACTTTCAGGGATGTCCGAGAACGAGTTGAGTGTCTTATAGAAGGACAACCCTTTGGAGGGTTTCAATCCCTATAGGGGTATTTTTCAAGGGGATCCTATATCAACGTATATCTTGTTGATATGTATAAAGAAGCTTTCAATACTTATTCAGAATTTGGTGGAGAATGGATCTTGGCATCCAATTCGTCTTTTCTCAAGAGTGACCCCAATATCTCATATCTTTTTTGCAGATGATCTTATATTGTTTTCGGAAGCCTCTAATTAGAATCTTGATCTTTTTTACATGAACTTTTCCAGACACTCTGTCATGATGCGGGGAAAACAATAAGCAAGGAGAAGTCTCTAATATATTTTTCGTCGAACTAGCCAGAGGAGCTGATGGGATATATTACCGCTCGTAGTGGTTATTGTAGAAGTGAAGAATTGGGAAAGTATCTTGAGTTTATGATTCTATCGGAAAGGAGATATAGGGGTTTCCATGTTGAATCAACTAATGGTCTTATAGGAAGATTAGCGGGCTTCAATGGGAAAGCATTATCTTTGGATGGCCGTATTACTCTTGCGTAATCGGTCCTTAGTGCGATGCTCTTGTATATCATCCAGGTTGAGAAGCTTCTGGATTATGTTTGTAAAGAAATTGGTCGTTCAGTGAGAGACTTCGTTTTTGGTTCCTCGGATGATCAAAGAAAAATCAGCTGGTTATCATGGAATAAGATTTTCATGGCGAAAAAGTTAGGGGGCTTGGTTTATGTAATTCAAAGGATATGAATAGAGCACTACTCGTTAATCTAGGGTGGAAGGTGTTACACGCTGAAGGCGCCCTTTGGTCGCTAGTGTTAAGACAAAAATACTTCAAAGATAACATACTTCATTATGAATAAAAAGCAAACCGATTCACAAATTTGTAGGGTCATCGTGGAAGGAATTTCCGTAGTGAGACGAGGATCCCGATGGATACTATATAATGGCAAGTTGGTCTCGTTTTGGTTGGATATTTGGATTGAGAAAGCCCCTTAGTTAATTAGATATTAGGAGAGGTAGACAATGACCTTAGTGTAAGTAAATTTAGATATTTCGTAAGGGGTGATAGAACGTGGGAGTGGAATCTTTTCCAACATGCGCTCCCTCCTGCTAAGCTTCTAGAGATCATGGAGGTCAGAGTTTTGAATGAGTTGGAGTCGTAGGATGTTTTTTCATATGAATACGAAACCAATGGAGTATATTCAGTGAAGTCAGCAGTTCTAGACCCGGGTGAGAATGTGAATGTAACCTAGATTGATAGGGAAAAGCTTTGGAAGGTGAGATACACACAAAAAATTGAGTTTTGCTTTGGAGGGTGATTCAAGAGAGATTGGCGACGAGGGGTAACTTGCAAAGACGGGGGATGAACTTTACGGGGATATGTACTTGGTGTGACGATAGTGAAGAAGATGTTTCCCATTTGTTTAGAACTTGTGTGCAGGTCAGGGTGGTGTGGGAGGAGGTTAAGAGAGAGCTTAAATGGACTAGTAAAGAAGTCTAGAATACAGGGTGGTTATTGAGTGGTTTATTAGGGGAGGGAAGTATCATTTCAGAGGGTGTAGACTATCCAACATGAGGGGTAGTTCACGAGTTTTCTCATGCGCTTCACGGACCTGCTCTTAGGCTGGAACAGTGTAGAGGAGAATAACAAAAAGTACAACAGTCATTAGTTTTGCCAACAACTCCTCAAGATCCTGTCGTGCAACAACAGATTCATCAACATTAGGTTTAAAATAAGGACTATCTGCTGGAAACATCAAGTAGAACACATGTAATTAACTTCATGGAGCTCCGGGAAACATGCCTATAAGGTCTCCTGGTGTGACATCAGAACTGAACCAGTTTCTTAGTGCCCCGGGATGGTGGAATAAACATATTGATGAGAATTGGGTTTATGCTGGAGTCAAATGGAACATATTTTTAGCGACCTTATTGGTGTCATGTGGACAGAAAGAAACGATGAGCGTTCTCTAAAAGTGGTGTTCTAATTAGAAAAGCGAAGCACCTAGCCGTGGAGTATACTCGGGCTTGGAATGGACATCGGGATGGGGTGATGAGTCGTAGACAGTATGTGGAGTTCATTGGGTGGTGTAAAATGTGTAGAGGTATCAAACTTAACACGGACATGAGTTGTTGTAAACGGTACAGGTTTGAACCGAGTCAATGACTCCGAGTCCAAAGTGGCTCTCTGATGTATTAAAAAGTATGTTCAATATTACTTGTTTATTTACATTATCAAAATATTTCCCTTCTAAATTTTACAATGGCATCCCTAATTAATTAGTTAAAAGGAATAGTGCAATATACGACCTTAAGTTATTAGTAAAGGTAATTTTTTAAAGAGTGAGGTTAATAAATTTTTACTTAATCATTGTGTATAAAAATATGAACATATAAAGTTGGTCATAGAGAATAATATTAACCATTACAAAAATATTAGACATGCGACATTTGATTACATAGGCGGTTATTTAAATTAGTTGATTTACATTTAAAACAAAGGTATTTGTTGTATTGTGATTTGATAATAATAATATTGTATTAGACTTATAGTTATATTTTAATTGATGATTAGTGACAATAAAATATATTTTGAACATGTTTGATCTTACGATGAAGCCGAGTTTAGTAATTTAATTTGTAGGTTCAAGGAAGCATGGAGACAGTGAATATTACAAAGTAAATAATACACGAGGAAAGCTAAAGAGAGGAAGATTAGAGACAAATAGATGAAGATTGAGATAAGTGCTTTGAAATGAAGAGAGGATGATTAAAGCTTATAGTATGATGAGTTTTTCGATACTTAAAAATGTGAATGCGAGTGATGAAATGGAGTCTGGAAACAAAGAATCGGACCTCGGAAGAGTTAAAAGGCGGGATGCCTAAAGGGGTCAGCTGAAGAAAACGAAGAAGGATGAGAAGACCGAACTTCCAAAAACCAAGACAAGGAGGAACGCCTTAAATGTATCGGGGACTGAAGCAGAGAGAAATCTATGTCTGGACCTCTGAAACTACACCAGGAGGAACACCTAAACCTATTGGAGATTATACTTGAAAAAATTAAAGTCCGGACCTCCAAAACTAGACTAGACATAATGCCTAAAAATGTTGTAGATAGAAGTTGAGAAGATTTAGCCCGGAAAGCTGGAGAAATATACACTGGATACCCCAATACACTTTATCACCAGATCTGAAGATGTAACTTCAAGTGTATGGACCCAATTTTTGAGAATGGGTGTTTGATAAGTTAATAATAACAACTAGCAAGAACACAAATAATATTATTAGTGTACTATTTCTCAAGTAGAAATTTGAGCCACATCACCAATATCTTACTAGAAGACACGGATATCCAAATGCTAAAAACTAGTCAACCAGAGGGCAACACATGGACAAAGACATTGGAATATAATTTCCTATATATAGAGGCATTGTGTGACTATATTAAGTGGCTCTTTATCTCCACAATTTCAAATCTTATACAAGATATTTTTGAGAAAATCCCAACCAAATATTCCTTGCATATCTCTTAGTTATTGTAATCCCAAATATACCTTTGTAATAAATTTATTTAGGAGTTTAGAGGCTAGACTAGGTAGAATAGGGGTAATCATAAATCTTAGTGTTTTGCTCTTAGTCTAATGAAAAGCGTGTTCTTCCATAGACTAGACAAAGGGTATGTTAGCTATTGTGTAGGAGAGACATATATATTGAAGGCTTCACGGATTGTGAAGTTATAGATTGGGGTAGTTTTGTCTACTAGGCCTTGTGAGGTGATACAGAAGAGAAGAGTTTGTGAAGTGTTACATCTGGTGTAGAGATTGTTTACTTGTTTTCCTAGTGTTTGTGACTACACTATTGTTGTCCTTTAAAAGAGATGTCAAATAGAGTATAGGTTTTTATCTCACATGTAAAAGACACAAGTAGTTCTAGTGGAGAAGTTGAAATTCTAAGGTCCTCATACCTTAGGTAGTACAGTAAGCTAGGATAGACGAACCACACTATATATTGTGTCTTGTCTCTAATCCCATAACTCTTTACTTTTGTGCATGCCATTTGTTTGATCTATTTACTTTATAATATATATATATAGACTTAGAATATTGTATGTTTACTACTGGTTGAATATCTCTTTTGATTTTTGGTTAGTGTTCTTCATAAAATAATTTATATAGAGTTTGATTGAGTATTTATAATCACATATCTTATCTCTAAGTATTTTTCTAACCACTCTATCTAAAGTCCTTAAAGATAGGATTTTAGGTAGGATCAAAGCATCTTATTTGTGTTATTTCTAATTTATCATTGTCATATTCACCACCCTTCTGTGACATTATCTTGGGTTTCAATTAGCGTTAGCTTTTTTAATTTGGAAGTCATCCTTTGGATTTGTTTTTCTCTAATCCCTTTGCCTAGGGGAGGAGGAAAAGAATGATCAATTTTGTATTTTAGGAATTATATTCCATGTATTTCCAATCCAAGGATCAGGATTTTGAGTATTCATTATGTGCCAACGCAAGGGTTGGACTTCTGATAGAGTTGGAAAGATGACAACGTGAAAGTGAGTCTTTTGGTTTATTTAAATAGTTTTGATCTTCCAATATGTCCAAGTCGAAAATTGATTTGTCTGGCCTCGTATTTTACAAATACAGGTGGTCGGGTAAAAAGATGCGATCTTTTAACATTTTTAGGTCTGAATTTCATTTGGCCGACCCCCTAGTTTGTGAACGTAAGAGGTGGGATAAACTTTTTTGATCTTTCGATATGTTTAGGTCAGGATTTTGTTTGGCCAAGATTTTAGTTTACGAACATAAAGGGTAAGGTAAACAATTTTGATCTTATGACATTTTTAGGTCGGTTTTTTTGGCCAACCCCCTAGATTACAAATGTAAGTTATTAGGAAAATATTTTTGATCTTGCAAAATTTTTAGGCCAGGATGGAATTTGTCTAATCCCCTACTTTGTGAGCATAAGACGCCAGGTAAATATTTTTGGGCTTCTGACAATTTTAGGTCGGAATTCGAGTTGACCAACCACCTAGTTTTCGAAAATACGAGGTCGGATAATTTTTTGATCTTTTGGTATTTTTAGGTCGAGATTTGGTTGACCGACCCCCTAGTTTGAGGAAGTAAGAGGACAGGTGATTTTTTTTTGGTTTTTAGACATTTTTATACCGCAAATTGATTTAACCGACCCCCATAGTTTAAGAATATACGAGGATGGGTGAATTTTTTTTACCTTTCTCCATTTTTAGGTCAGGTTTTAATTTAGCTGACACCTAGTTTGAGATCGTAAGAGATTGGGTAAAAAGTTTTGATCATTCAACATTTGTACGTTAGGATTTTGTTTTGACTTAGCCATAGTTTGCGTAAGATGTCACCTGGAAAGTTTTTGTCTTTCGACATTTTATGGTCATAATTGATTTGATCAACCCCCTAGTTTGCAAATGTAGGAGGTCAAGTGAAATGTTTAGATTTTTTGACATTTCCAGGCTAATATTTGATTTGACTGACACCCCGTTTTCTAACATAGGATATCATGTCAAAAGATTCGGTCTTTCTACATTTTCAGGTTAGGATTTGATTTGACCGACCCCCTGGTTGTGAGCAAAGGAGGTCAGGTAAAAAGTTTTGGTCACCGACCCCTAGTTTACAAACATAAGAGCCCGGGTGAAAGGTTTTGGTGTTTTGACATTTTCAAATCAGGATTTGATTTGATTGATCCCTAGTTTACGAACATAAGAGGTCCGGGAAAAGTTTTTGTCTTTCAACATTTTTAGGTCTGGATCTGATTGGGTTTGATTAGATTTGCTTGAATGATTTACCGATTTCATAAAGGATTATTTTATGATCATCGATTTACTCTTAATTTTCTCGCATCATTAAAATCTCTCGTGAGGAAAAGAATGCAGAAAAGAATTTCTAATAAATGTACATACTTATAAATAGAAGATAAAGAGTACATTTAATCTAAAAATTTATAGTTTTACTAGTTTTCCAGATCCCCTCCTTTGTCACAATGTTCAATCATCAAAACTGGTCTCCCAAGAGAATTATATTAACATTCTCGTACACGTCATTGATCTCCTCGGATCACGACCACAAATTTCGAGGCCAGAAACTTCAATGTTAACTGATATGTTCATAAAATAGCTCGAAGTTTATTTAGGGTCATCCGTATGATAATAGCATGGTACGCAAAACTTTCAATTATCCACTACAAATTGTACAACAACGTTCTTGGATAGTTCCCTCGAGCCATCGTGAGTTAGATATGTAGTCAAAAGATTGGAAACTCTGTCAAGTGAATCCTCTTATTGGGTATTGTCGTCTCCCGTTGTGTGATAAAATGACGTAGTAATATGAATAGGGTAACAGTTCCATAGTGTATGGACCGGAGACAAAGTGATCAATAAGGTATCAGTTTTCTCAGGGATTAATTGCGATTAATTGAATTTATTCTAGTGTAAATGGATGAAATTTGTAATTTAATAACATAATGGTAAATAATTAAAATATAAGATGTTTGTTTGGTTTTTCGGTATTTAATAACTAAGTAGTTAAAAGAAATAAAGATTAAGCTAATACTGACATTAAACTAAGAATAGAAATACCAACTAATTAAATAATATAAAGGATGAACTATATGAGATAAGTGGTTGGGACTTGCTAGTAATACGTTGTGCTCTAAATGACTTTGCTATTGATAAAGGCAAGTGATTTACTTCACATTAGCTGGGATTCAAATACATCTAAGTCCCCGCCTGGGTGATCTTAGCTCTCTACCTTATACACCTCTCGGTTCTTGGGTTCGATTAGTTCCCCTAACCCTATTGACTACCTAGCATGCAAGAACCCAACTGTTCAAGGCACTGGGCGATTATGTACTAGTTCTGTAATTAAGGCCCCTGGTCAAGATGTTAGCCTAATTAAGAAAGGTCCTGATACTTGGCCAGAGCACGAGAGTATTTAACACAAAAACACAAACGATGGAATTAGTATAAAACCAAAATCAATTAAATATCAAATGGATATCCGAAATACAATAACATAATTAAAAATCTAAACACAAGGTATTACGGTAGCATCCTCAAACAATTAAAGTTTAGCTCATACTAATTAAAACTAAATAAAGATAAACTAGTTAAAAATAAAGACATATCTAAAAAGAAAAATAAAGTGAGGATACTCTTTGGGTTGAAGAAAATCGGAGGTGGGATAGAGAAGAATCGTTGGGTTCATTGACAAACCCACATTTTCTTCTCCTCCTGCTCTTCTGCTTGCTCCCTTCTTGATGTCTTGATCAATTAATTCTTGGATAATATGATGGATAATGAGATGGACACTGATATGAGGCCTATAGAAGAGAGGGAAAACGGAATAGGGATTCCTATGGGCTCACTAATTAGATTAGAATAGCCCAAACCCGATTTTACTTAACAGGTTTTAGGTTGGAGCCACGATAGCGGTTACTAGCATAACTTTTTCATCTTAAATCCGAATTGACTTCCGTCACTTCCCACGTGAAACTGACTTCAAGCGTTTTTTAATCACAATTAATTATTCCCAAATCTCTCACCAATATGTTGTAGTGACTGAAACACTAAGGTGCAATAAATTCTCCAAAAACCCCTCTGATGTCTCCCTATTTGTGATGATTTAATATTACTTGGAGACATCATTTTGAGAAATTATTAGGAAGTTATACTCGATTTTTATTAGAATTGTTGTATTTTCTTATTTCTTGTCTTGATTTGATGATTTGTTATTTTTAGAGCATATTTGGTTTAACTTTTTGTTAATTGTGAAGCTTTAAAGATATATGGTAATTAATTAGTTACCAAATCAATTCCAAAAGATAAAGGAAAGAAGATAATGATGTAAATTGGAGATAAAGGAAGGAAAAGATAAGTATGGAAAGATAAAGTTGCCAAGTAAATCTTAATTTCAGTAGCCACGTCCATAAAAGTGATCATAACTCAAGATTGGCTGGGAATTTGGAATAATGGTCTAAAGCAAAGTTGTAGAGCTTTCCTAGGCGATAAGTTCTGATATAAAAACGTCAATCGGAGAAATATCAAAGAAGTTACGGCTAAAACAAAACAACAACAGTTTATTACCTTTTCTATATTTTAGGGTTACGATTTAGAGTTGGACTAGAAGTTCAATCACTTGTCTTCCACTCCAAGAAAACGTTTTAGGGATTCCTAGACTCCTATAAATACACCATTAAACTAATGTAAACATGTTCTTGCTCAGCTCCAAGGCATAGGTTTAGTCCTTGCCTCCTGTAATCAGTCCTTAAGTTTTATTCATCATTAAAGTCATTCAAGAGAGAAAGTTGAAAGTATGTATCTTTCTTTTAGTTCATTTCTTTCTAATATGAACTAATTTTTCATAGATTGGGTTTTGCATATGTATAATATATGAATTCTATTTTCTTCTATCTATGTTTATTTGGGAGTATTATTTTAAATTGATTCTAGCTACTTAACCATATATTTGTTTTATATATTTGGCTGTGCTAATAGTAGTTAAATGGTCACCCGGAAGGGGTGTCTAATTATTGAAACACCACATAAATGTCTAGTGTGCGGTACTGATCCGGAAGGGCTTGCCTAACTAGAGAGTCGTTAGGGTTTGATTTAATCACCGATCATCATTAGAAGGCCAGTCTCATTTAGGAACCTAGTGGCGTAGGAGCACCCTATTTAAATCCCCTCGTGATTGTGAGGTCGCCACTCTAGTCAACCCTGACGAGGGTAGGGAGGAATTTAGAATCCTGACTACTTATCTAAGAGCTATTATCACCCTTATTAACTAGTAGAATAAATAGAAGGCTTAGTGCATACGAGCAAAACCTGAGCTATATTTTCTCATCTTTATTCTCTCATATTTATTTTACTGCCTTTTATTTTATTTAGTTTAATCAATAATCTCTCCATCAATCATCTTTATTTTCCGTCTTTTAATTATTAATTTCTACTCTGATTTATTTACCCATAAGCATAACACACTTAAGTCTCTGAGGAACGAATTTTCTTATCATTAAAACTTGCATACATCCTGTAATATTTGCAGTACCATGTTAAGTCTAGGGTGTTTTTTGCTTTATTTTTATCTCTTATTTTATCACACCCTAGCCACCCTCCAACTTCCCAAAATGGCTTTAAGCTCATTTCACGCTTTGGCTTGGGGTTTATCTCGACTTTTTGACTTATTATTCTCATCTTGGAACCTTGCATAAATCATATACCTAAAATATATACACTTAACACACAATTAAGGCACAAAATCTCTATAAACAGTAATATGTCCAAAACAAGAAGTAAAAGTGCAATACAATAAATAATAGGTACAAATCCCTCACTTACGCCCAATAAACTCCCAAAATAATGTCTCGTGAATGGATTTATCCATCACAAAAAGATAAACATCAGGTATGTATGGCTTGATGGATCCTTGGTCTAATTTTAGTTGATTAAACGTGTTTGCATATATGCTATTGATCAAAATGCCAGTATTTATACTCACTCAGCACGTAAGGTTGTTCCTAAAGACTGTAAGGTTTACAAGCAGACCATCATGAGGAAAGGTTAGCATGCTTGCATCTTTGTCAATGAATTGTATGTTATCCCTATTCGACGAGTTCCCGTATTCCTGACGTATTCAAACTTCTTGCATATGCTTTTTGCGTTCATTCTTGATCATCCACTCTCAAATCTTCCTGCAATAGTATTTACCTCAAATTCACAATATATACTGATGTATCCCATTTTGTTCTAAATATTAGCCCTTAGGAGACATCATTTTAGGTGAATATTTTACTTATTTGATAGACTTTTATGCTTATTTCGTTATATTGCATTTTCTCCCCTAAAATTACGATATTTCATTTTTAGAGCTTTTGTACGTTAATTTGTTTGTTTTAGTACAAAGTTCTTTGGTCCAGGGATGCTATGGAGCACCAAGACAAGGAGGAGAAATGGGATCAAAGACTTAGATCGAGCGGAGGTGTCAAAAGGAAAGAAAAGATATTCCGAAGAGTTGACTAGAAAAACTGCAAATCTAGAAGGTTGTTACTAATTGCTGATTTTGAGCCTCTTAGCCACTAATTCATCCCTAGAGCCCTGAAATAGGAAAGCTGCGTTTTTGAGTTAGGAAGATTTAGGGATTGGAATCAGGTGATTTGGAGTTGAGACGCAAAAGTTACGGCCGTTTTACCAACAACTATACATCATTTATGGGATTTGAAGATGGACTTGGGCTTTTTATGATTTAAATTACATTCGTTAAGTAAAAATCCCATTGCTAATCTTTTATAATAAATAGACCTTAGACCTCCTTTTTACACACAACTTTTACACACAACTTTAACATACAACTTTTACATATGCTTTAATCTTAAAAGAAGAGCAGAAGGAAGAGCTAGAGCTGGAAGAATACCTTTTTTCCAACAACAGTCAATCCAACGCCCCAATTAGGTTTCTATTTTAATTCTGTAATTTAGGAACATGTCTTTCTTTTATTTTATTTCATTTTTTAATTAAAACATGAGATAAATAATTTAGTACTTGAGAATCGCATTATGGGTTGAACTCAAATCCATTTAATTATTGTTTTATGAATTTGTGATTTAATTATTTAAATTAAATTCGGTATTTGGTATTGGCTATTATCTTATTTCAATTACTATTTTTGAAGTCATGAATCAAACATAGGATTTAGTAATTAGTCTATTCACTTTAGTGGCGAAGTGATCACCTTGACGCGGGTTTAATTACGGACCTAGATAATGGACACGTAGTATTCGTCAATGACCCTGACGGGCTTGACTAACCATGCAACCAATGAGGTAAGATACTTCACCGTTAGAAATAAGATATTATCGCCCTGACAGGGTTTATACTACTATAGGATAGCTCCTAAGTCCGCCCCGACAGGGGTTAGGAGATATTAGAGTCCCGACTAGCACAATAATACCAGTTTAGCCCATAAGCAGAAGCATTATTTAGACAGATTTTGGAGAAACCCTTGCGAGACTCAAGTATCCTTCTTATCTTGCGTCCAGTCTTATTTATTGCATTATTTCCTTTTATTTAATCATTTCGGTATTTTATTTTATTGCAACTTTAGCTATAAACAAAACCAAACAAATATATAATCAATTTACTTTTCAGTTAAACAATTTATTCTACTAGTTGATTAATACTTATGTTATACCTATCTGTCCCTGCGAACGACACCCGATTTATTAGAGTATTGCTTGGACAACCGTGCACTTGCGGACTGTGGATCCTATATCTTTATTGCATTATTTTATAACACCCCAGGACCCACCATATACCTTGGGGGTGAAGGGTTGGGTTTGGTGCTTGCTTCTTTAGCTAACTATCCCGATGCATTGGTACCCTTTTTTGGGTGATATTGCTCGTTAACAATTCTTTGATTTCTTCCCCTTCAAGGGGTTTGGCATCAAACTCTACTGGATTTGGAAGTTTTCCCAATCCCCTTAGTCATCCAATCTATCTTTTTAACTGCTTTTATTCATTTGTGACATGCCCGTGATCTTTGTGAATTTGGCAGTAACGTCCCTTGATCCAGGCTCGAAAATCATTTTTCTCCCTATTCCAATTCAATTTGTCGCATGATTTCTATGTGCTTTCAACCCATTATCCGTGATATTATCTTGTAGTCAGCTTACCGAGCTTGTGCATTCCGATTTGTCTTTGGATATTTGATGTTGGTCTTATTTCCCTTAGTTCCGCGGATCACTTGTCTATCCATTTATCTACCTTGCCCTCTTATAAACATTCTTTTGCATTTCTCAGTAGTGATATGGGATCTCAAATCTGAGATGATTTCATAAAGTATATAACGAAGCCTTGAGGCAAAATGGATTATGCAATCTCAATTGAATAACCTTGATTGAA
Source organism: Nemophila menziesii (assembly GCA_029959085.1). Lineage (NCBI taxonomy): Eukaryota > Viridiplantae > Streptophyta > Magnoliopsida > Boraginales > Hydrophyllaceae > Nemophila > Nemophila menziesii. The sequence continues at coordinate 5,629,047 of JARWIR010000017.1, read as the reverse complement.
AGCTTGAAAGATGATATATTGATCTACATCTCCAACATTAGCGTAACCTCAATGAATCGATCCATAAAATATTGTAGACTCTTATCTTCATTCTGACACAAGTATAACGACAAGTTTGTTTGTCCTGTCTTCATATTGGCAAACCTGCATTGCAAACCATCCACTAATTACACAATATTATCAATTGAATGTGGTTCTAACCTAGAAAACCACTTATGAGCACTTCTAAAAAGATTCACAGGAACTTGGGCCTCGAGTATGTATGATGTCTATTAGTGTAGACTGCTAAGTTTTACTGCTTTTTTGAGTTGTGGGGACACAAATCGTGTTTATTTGGGGGTGGGGTACTCATCGTTCTCATCCACGTTTATGTTTTTAATGCATTAAAAAATGAAAAGCCAAAAAAATTAAAAAAGAAAAAAATAGTTTAGGAAATAGGTGTTGAAATTGTTAATTTCCATTGAAAGCATGTATGAACGAATCTATGATATCAATTGGGAACTTTCTTTTTTGAAATGTCCATATGTGTACTTCAATGCTCATATGAAAACATGTTATTATGGATAGAATTGATTAGTAATCAATGCTAAGGAAGTTTAAATGAGGTGAGAAGTAAGTAGGTATATAGAACATGAGATAAACCCATTTGAAAACCTATTTAACTTGAAACTTTAAAGTAAGAAAGATAACGAGAACTTGTATCTAGGGTGATGATTGAGGAAGTTTTTTTTACCCCTTGTTCCCTTTAGCTTGCTGACCAAATAAAAGAAACTATGGATCTTATCCCCTCTAAGACTTAAGAATTTCTTTGATAGGCATTATTATAAGAATATGACCCTTAGTTTGTAGGACTTGACAATATAAACCGCCCTTGAGTCATAATGCATTACAGCTAGTAGTTCTTGAGCTTGAGTTTAGGGTGCTGGGTGTTCATGGTTACGAGATATATATTGGTTGGGTTTGTTCTTATATAATGCAATGTTACAATGTGCTTTGTTGTCATCAATGGTTCCTGTGTTCAAATTTCCTTTTCTAGTTCATGTGTTCAAGCTTCTTTTCCTGGTCCATGAAGCGTCAATAGCCATAAATGATCATAAATGGATAGGTGTAGTACCCCAACTGTGAAGTTTCAATGTCCATTAGTAGTTCGTTTTTCAATTTTCTATGGTCATGGATCAAAGGAAGATGAATGTTTTGAAAGGGATGCTTGAAAGGTGGAGACCGTTCGTGAGTCATTGATCAAAGGAAATTGCAGGTTGTTAGTCTGTTGTCTTCCAAGATGTGATATAAAAGTGACACTAATGAATTTTGTATCCCGTAAGTATACACATGTAATATAATGAGTAAATAAAGTATCGTCTCCACATGGGTTAACAAGTTAATGGTAAACTTTTGTTCAAGTTTAGCAATTCGTTGTAACTAAATAGACATAAGAAATAAATATTTGTATGTGTTTTTCTGTAAGATTACTAATAAGCTAAGAATTAATGACTAAATTGATTAAGAAAATAAACTACAGATGTAACAGATGGAAAAAGACGTAACTTGAGACACTTATACTTGCCACTTGTTAAGATATGGACGTAATTGTAATTCTAATAGTCATTTGCTGCTAATTTTAATTCAATTGTACACCCTAAGTCTATTCCAAGTAAGTAAGGGATGCTATATAACAGTGTGAGCCTATCTTGAGTAACCTACCATGTTATCTAACAATTAAGACTATTTTACCCTCACTCGATTTCCTAATTAGTTTAGTTCTTTGGAGTCTTCAACTCTATAATGCGTATTTAAACTAGTAACACTACTAAATCACCTTTCATATGTAACTGAATAGTTAATTAACCATATGCATGTGTCCATCATACACAAATTGAAGAACGAGCATAAGAATAATTACAACAACAACGGTCCCTATTTTATTTAAATTGGAAATCCTAAAGTTATACAATAAAGATTCAAATCAAATACCAGGGTTCATATTTAATAGTATCACAAGCTAGTAAGAATTAGTTCATGATGAAATAAAATAAATAATAGCTAAAAGATAATGGAAAATGAAAGAAAAATCCATAAGTTATGGTGACAAAAGTGTGAAATAAGGTGTTGTACACGAACTCCTTGCTTCTTGACCTTTCTCTTCGTTGTTTTAGTTTCAAAATATGACAAGTGACATGTTTTCATGGTCAAAATAATTTGGTCCAAATTTAGTGAGTCAAAAGTGGCTCAACTAAGTCTTCTAAATTTGGATGTTTAGTGAATTTGGCATAACTTTTACCTCTCAACTCGTAATTGGTTCTCTATTTTACCATATTTTTTGGACTCCAAGATATATCTTCAGTGTAAATTTAATGAGATAATTCACTACCAATTATTGTTATGAATTTTTCAAGTTGATAGAAGCATTTTGTATAGACTTTTTGATGAGCTTTCAGTGGAATTCTTGACTCCTTCCGTGACATGGTTTTGGTTTTTTCATAACTTTTTGAAATCATAGTCTCATCTTGGGATCTAAGAACATCCGTGTACTTAGGAGTTGCACACTTAACACATATTTCATCTCAAAATTCTCATAACAATATATACAATTCAAAACCAGCTAAAACTCAAATAACGTCAACTTTGATTTTGGTAGTTTTTTTGTATCAAATACTTTTTTTTATTTCGTAGTTAGTTTTAAATTATTATTGTTCCTATAATTTAGTGTATAATTAAGGAATCTTATTTGTTGTTCAATTAATAATAAGTGCATATTGAGCATATGCACACTTATTACGAACATGAAAATTGTAGCACATTGTGCATTATAAAAAATTAAAGCACACTATGCATTAATTTTGAAAACTGCACAAAGGGTATTAATTTTGGAAATTACACAATATGCACTATCATGAAAGTTTCAGCACAAAATGCTCTTAATATGGAAATCACACAGGCTGGTGATAAATGTCAGAACCAACACAATGTTGAAATGCATAATGTGCATCTCGAACAATGCCTCCGCTCACCGGAGAACGGTGGTGGTAGTTGATCGTTACCTGGCCAGTGGAGGTCGCAGTTTAGTTAGAAGTTACTTAATGTGCATGTGCATCTTGAAAATATTTGTCTTTATTCATTTAATGGTATTTTAATTTTTGATTTCAAAACAAGCCCCTAAGCTATTTACTCCATGAACCAAACTCTTTTGAATAAGCCAAACCTTGGTCAAGACCCCCTTAATACAATCCACTAAATTATAATTTTTCGTTTTTTGGATTTATCGTTTAAGGAAGTTTTTTTTCATACTGCCAATTTAGTCCAAAGACAACCCAAATCTATTCTGATCCGAGTAAGGTCGGATCTGCATGCTTTACTAATTCAGAACATATTCGGTCCACTCCAGATTTTAATTTTCTTGATCTGATCCGAAAATTTCCAAATTAAAAATAAATCTGGAACATTCATTTTTTACCTTCTATTCTCTCTCTCTCTCTCTCTCTCTCTCTCTCTCTCTCTCTCTCTCTCTCTCTCTCTCTCTCTCTCTCTCTCTCTCTCTCTCTCTCTCTCTCTCTCTATATATATATATATATATATATATATATATATATATATATATATATATATATATATATATATATATATATATATATACACACACACTATAAATGCCCCGTACCTGAAGGTACTTTGGCAAAATGAATTTAAAAGATTATAATAGATTGTGTAAAATTCATAATTGAATTATATAGAAAAGAAGTGCAAATCATTCCTTTACTTGTAAAAATTAGCTTAAAATGATAAAATATATCAATACATATACTCACCTTCTTATATATGTATTTATACATTCCTCTCATAACTTTTTTTTTTGTTTTTTTTTTTTTTTTTTCGATGTATGGGTGTCCGGGCCATCTTACGCGCACCACGACTAATCCCATAGAAAATATACACGCCTCCTCATGCATACTCCCACTTAATCAGAACTAGGTTACCCATGTTCAGGGAGGAGACTCGAACCATGCACCCCTTGCTTACCCCCTTTAAGGGCTCAAGAAATAACACGGCTGAGGAGATTCGAACCTTATAAATATATAGCAAAATATTGCATAGATATTCATAGTGTTGCAGTTTAAACCCCAACAAATAGCTAGAGGTGCTGGAGCGTCTTTCTGCCATGGTTATCAGAGGCATACTATCACGGATAGATTGTAGTTTTGGTCGCTTAAATTGTCCTATATCACCATCAACTTCACTAGGTGGAAAGTGAAGGTTAAATTAAGCATCAACATCATCAACTTCTCGTTCTAAATCAGCTGTTTGAAGTGACTTAGTAATTGATTGGAAGAGTTTTTGATTATATTTAAGTCTTGTTTCATCATATATTCTTCGTGATTCTTCTTCAAACCGCTTGTTTATAGTATGACAGTGAAGTGCACGTTCGCTTTTGTAGAAGAAGACACTTCTTATCCAAATCTTGCACCTCCCAAATCACCTGTAATAGAGTACAATATAATCTTCTAAGTTCACTCTCATTACAAAGGGTCGCCTATGGTTTTAAAAATTACAAATACCCCTTGTGGTTTTCCAACTTGTCATGAATTGGAAACCAAATGAGAGTATTTGTCCCTTACTAAACCATACAGAGGTTTTTGACCTTTTATCATACTTTCCTAATAAAAGTAGTTGAGTAAAGAAATTGGACACAGTGTGGGACCTACGTATGCCACTTAAGGGATGCGTGTTCAGTTTCTTACTGATCTGGTTCTTTTAGTAGGATCATGCATTCCTCTTTACGACACGTAGCAATGAAAGGCAGTTGAAAAGAAAGAGAAAAAATTCATTAAAATGTTATGTATACTTCAATTATTCATTAAGGAGTGAGAAAAAACTCACGTCCAATTTTTAAACATGTGTCAATTCAAGAAATCGCATAATATCATCCTTAACTATGGACAACTCATTCCCTTCTTCACTCATCGTGTTAGATTCCTTTTTTTAATAGAGCAACCTGATTATATATCCAATTAGTCTCCTCTTCTATACTCATATCATCAGTTGGTCGAGGACCTATAGTTTTTTCAGCAAGTTACAATACCCAAAAAAAAAGCTATAAAACTATCCAATTAATGAATCAAAAAATTAGATTATCAAGATGATAGAATTAATCTTCAACAATGTGACTGAAGCTTCAAGTTCTCAAAGCACAAAGTTACTTGGATAGATAACTAATGCATGAGTGAACTAATTGCACCATTGGTCTCATATTTTATTAAATAGTCAAATATACCCCTGTTTTCTCTAGAAGTAGCAGATATATATTCTCGTGCTAGACATCAACTCAAGAAATAACTTGAGTATATACAACCCTTTTGCATAACATATGGATCAATGGTGTAATTAGCCGATTAAGTAATCAAGTATGTGAAAGTTGCACTACAACTCCCTATATTATGCAAAAATTGCACTATATGTCTGATTATGTAAGTAATTGCACTATAACTCCCTATATGCAAATATTGCACTATAAGTCTCTGAGCAGACATAAAAATCACTATAATTACCTATATTATGCAAAATTTATGGCTAATTGACGAATAAAACAAAGGCGTGATGATATACTTTAGGAAGATTTTCTCCAAGAAGTTCAAACAAACAATTACCAAGAAACAGAATATGGTGTAGCTTTGTTGCGTTAATATATCAAGCAATATTTGTGATTGTAACCCAATTTTTCTTGTTTTAACAGTAAATTTTCTGTTTCGGCCTGTAAGTGAAAAAACAAAAATATTAAATTAGTATTTAAAAAAGGCGAGTATTTTACAGGGAAAAGATTAAAATTCATACAATTTCCTTTGATCAACGAAGATAATTAACAACACTTTGCATTCCATCATCATCAAGAGAGCTCTTTGAGAACTTCCAGAAGTGGACCGACATAATGACAATCCTTCTCGGATTGATGTATAATGACTCTAATTGACTGTGCAATACCTTGTTCTGATCAATTTTAAATTGATTAATAATTGTATATTTGGCTCTAGAAACATTACATATAACTCTAAATTAATAATAAATAATAATAATTAATATAATTTTCCTATATTTGTGTAAGTAATTACTACTTCGTTAACTTCATTTTCTTTTCTCTCTGCTTCATTTTTGGATGCTTCTAGTGCTGACTTGTCAACTTCCCATTTTGACTTCAGTTCATTCTGTAGAAAAAAAACCATATATATACCACACGGTTCTCTCAGTTTTCACTTTTATACTAAATTACTGTAACATATAATGTGAGTACAAACCGGTTGAGAGCTCAACTGGCCAGGGCTCTATCTCTCAATTAAGAGGTACAGGGTTTAAATCCCGAAGGTGGAAGAAATTTAAAAAGGTTTAGAAGGTCATTGTTCTCATCCATGGGGGTATGGTTGGGGAGGCAGATGAAAGAAGGAAATTATATTTTCACTTTGTAGTGTGTGCATGGATTTGCGAAGTTCGGATTATTAGAACATTCAAGTGTATTTTTATTTAATTTAATTTTTCTACTTAGTTTTATATCAGTGAGATTCATGTGAGGTTATTGGTGGGTCCTTGTGTGTTATAAAATAATGAAATAAAAGCAAAGGAATAAAGGATCCACATACCGCAAGTGTACGGGTCGTACCAAGTAATAGATAAGTAAATACGGGATGATCGTCTCCACAGGGTTTTGAGAAGTTATTCTAAATTTGCGTTCAATATCTGAATAGGTAGTTTTGATTGCTTTAAAAAGATAAATAATAAAGGTGTTTGTTTTCTAATTAACTAAATAATAAAATAGACAATAAATAATAAACAATTATGCAAGTAAGATAAGGAGATGCAAGTATAAACCTATCCTATTGAATTAATGATTCCTAAATATAAGGGTGAATGGGAAATTTCACAATAGTCGGGAATCTATAATCTCCTAGCCCCCGTCAGGGTGGACCTAAGAGCTATCTTACGGTATTACAAACCCCGTCAGGGCGATTACAAGCTACTTTCAGATGAATACTCTTTTACCTCATTGGCTACGTGGTTAGTCAAGCCCGTCATGGTCAAATAACAGATACCACGCGTCTATTATCTAAGTCTGTAATTAAACCCCCCGTCAAGGTGATTCATACGCCACTATATGGAATAACCTAATTACTATGAGCTAAGTTTGATTCATGACTTCAAAATTAGTGATTAAAACAAAATAATAGTCAATGGAAAATTAAGAACCAATTCAATTAAATACTTAAATTCCATATTCAAATTAAAACAGAAAAACAATATTCAATGGTTCATATAATTACAATCCTAAAGAGAAATTATGCATAATAAAACTTCTTGAATAAATAGCTTAGAAATACCTCATAGACAAAATAGATCTAATACTAATTTACCCAAAGAATAGAGATGGAGAAGTGCTGAATTGATGTAGTTAAGCTCTAGCTCTTGCTTCTTCCTCCTCTAGATCCTCTTGATTGCTTCTATGATGAATTATTTGTGTATATTAAGCTTATGCAGCTAAGGGATGATTTTTTAAGGTTTAGAACTGATATTTATAGGTGCTAGGTCGAATTACTTGGAGTGGAAGACAAGTTAAGAACTCTCAAATTCGTAGCCCTAAATTCTAGGAAAGGTAAGATTCTGCTGCTGATTTGATTTGGTCATATCTCATTCAATGCTTATCCGTTTGAGGAGTTCCAATATATGAAACCGCTTGTCTCGGAAAGGGATTTCTATTGGTGCAGACACTCGTCCAGATTCCTAGCCAATCTTAAGTTATGGACTCGTCTTTGAAACATGGCTGGAATTTCAGATTCATAAGGCAGCTTTTCCTTTTCCTAGTTTAACTCTACTTCCTTCTATCTCCAGATTTCTTCAAGATCTTCTTTCCTTATCTCCTTAGTATTGATTTAACATCTACTTTATTTCCATATTATCTATAAAGCTTCACATTAAATAAATAATTAAACCGCATATGCTTTAAAAATAATAAATCATTAAATCAAGACTAGAAATAAGAAAGTGCAATTTAAATTCAGGAAACTCGACTAAGCACACTAGAAATATTCTAAGACTTTATTCTCACTTCTCCTCCTTGTATTGGTTTTACATGAAACTCATAAACCTACTAACTTTGCACTAAAAATAAGTAAATTAACGCACAAAATCTCTATAAATGCAAATAGTCTAATTCCAAGGGGAGAAAGTGTAATATTACAATTTAAGCACTAAAGTCAATATAAAAAGACCATTTTCATCCTAAATGATGTCTCCTAAGGGCTTATATTTAGACAAAAAAGGGAGACATCAAGACCCCCAACTCAAACTTGTATCGTCCCGATGCAATAAAAAAAACATAGGGAAGTCTCGAAAATATCAGCTAATTCAATTAAGCACAAGGGAGAAGAAGATAGCAGAATATAAAGAATAAACTCAAGCAACTACTTAGAAAATTTCATGTAATAATATTTACAAACTACATACCTGCACACTTGTCATATCTACAATCAACACGGCTTGAATTCAAGATTAGATTAGCTTCGCAATGTAAGAAGGAGAGGATCTTTACTCAGTTCACCATGGAGGCTATAGATTGTTCATAGAACTTCACTAGTATCCAAATACCCACTTAACTAATCTATAACGGCTCAATCACTTCTAGATTACATAGCAAAGAATCATAAGGTCTTTAAGGCTGTAATGTTGGCTTAGGGACGGTATGATAAGTATATTTGGATAATTTAGAGTTAGCTTTTGGCTCTCTCCTCACTAGCCATCAACGAATCACCCTAGAGCTTGAGTTACTCTCATAAAACGTTCTCACTCAACCCAATGAATTCCTTGATGCACAAATTAGCATCCCCAATAACACAATTAAAGCAATAAGATGTTCACATAAAAATTCCTCTTTTCCGGTCCAAATATGTATTCTTTTCATATCAATTTTTTTTCTTTTGTATAGCTATGACTCTCTTTTTGATGTTGAGATATCACGCTATTTTTCATAAATTATGCCTTTTCATAACTTTAGCTCGTAGCTTCTTTTTCATTTACTATTACCCCGGCAAAGGGTTACAATATAATAAACTTGTGAATCATCATCAACGTATAGAATAGAGCACACTTAATAAGCTCAAAAATCCCAACCCAATAAAATTTTCAAAATGGTGGACCCACCACCCCAAACTCAAGCTCTAAAACAATTGTCTATGCATCACGATTCGAGTGCGGGTCATATAGAAAAGTCCTATAATCTAAAGGGATATGGCTTATAATGTGGCTAATAAAAAGGATTTAGAAAGGCTAGAAGGGGCTGAGAAGGATATATAATAATAAAATTGGTAGCAAGCTAAAAGGCAACAAGGGGCTTATGAAAGAACCGCCTTAATCACTTTCTAAACTATGCAATTTTGTCATTCTCTTACCTTTAGCACGTTCATCAAATGGGTTTATCAACTAGCTTGGTTCTCATGGCCTACACACCACTCATGGTTCCCTGAGATTGAACATACTTTCTATCGCATTGCTAACTAATCTTTTCTTTACTATTAATGTGTGTTTTCCTGCAAATACTCAAAGCATACAAAATAAAGCAGCTCATAAACATACTAATTTCTATCATCAACTTACTAAGCTTATGCTTTCAAGCTATTAACCACATTCTACATCTAATCCATCTCTTAAAAATTTCAAATCTTTCAAATTTCTCAAAAAAAACAGTAAATCACATTAAAATGGAGATGAGGGACAACGAATCCCCACCCCTAACTCAAAAATGAGTCGTGTCCCCACGAATTGAAAAGACTCAATAAAATAAAAATAGCAAATAGTGCATATAGAAAAATGGTAAGGAAGAAAGAAAACATACTCTTCGAGGCTATTGCCTCGCGTGATTAATACCCAAGATAGGGTGCAGTGATTTCCTTGTATGTAAACTTCTAGTATCACCAATTTCTCTTTCCCTTACATCCTCTTATGCTCCATACCAATCAATCACACTCTAGATATCACTTGTTTCTCATCCTCTACAAATTTGTTCTCGAATACTCTCTCATGTGAAGGTGTTCATCCAGGAATATTTTGTTGTGGCAACCGCTACTAGCGTCCCAGAAGCTTTGCTCATCTTTGGTCAAAAGGATGCTTGATTTTTAGAGGTTGTGGTGTCTTCCTTATGAAATTAGAAACCTTTTTGCTCTTTGATTTCACCACTGCATGCTTTCCTCTATCTCTTGATCTGATTTACCTTGTAGTTTGTTCCCGAACTAGTACGCATCTCAATCGATTTTATTCTTGATCTTACCCAATACCTTGCATTGATACTTCATACCCTTTAACAATATCTTTGTTCTTTTTATCATCTCTTTTGACCCCCAACTAAAAGCTTTGAACACTCTTGAAATATGTACTTTTTGATAATAGGTGGAAAAAGCTTTATTTGGGTTAGGAAAGGTGTTAGGATGATAAACCTCCATGTGGGTATGATGGAATCAAGGTTTGATGATATGGGTTTAAGGGATTTTGGATGAATTTGAAAATTTAACTCTTGATTCTTGGATTCTAGATGTTTTGATATGATTTGGGTGGTTGAATCCTCTTTGTAATGATGTAGGGAAGGATTTGGATGTGAATTCATGATTATTTGGTTGTGTTTTGATGTTAGGTGAAGGTTTGTTGAAGCTTTAATGGAGTTGGGAGAGGTTTGGGGAAGAAAGTGAGGCTTAAGGATTGAGAAATTCGGATTAGAACTCACCTCTATCTTCTTATAACCTAAAAAACGCAATAATTTTTTTTCTCCAGCGGGTTTGGGCGGTATACCGGCCGTAAGTCCCGGTATACCGGAGCTACTTTTCTTCCAGGTCTTGCTTTGTCAAAAAACCCGTGTTGCGAACCCGTCCTCGGGTTTTTGGTTTGTCCGGTATACCAGAGATATGGCCCGGTATACCGGTGATGCTTGCTTTTGAAATTGTACCTCTCGGCATAGAACGCGTGGCTAGTACCCGTGGCCTCGAGTTTTCTGACCTGCGGTATACCGCCGGTAGGGCCCGGTATACCGGTGGCAGGTCAGAATACTCCCAAAAAATTCGTTTTTGCTTCCCGAACTCGATTTCTATGCTACATGATCATCAAAAACACTAATACCTTCCTCAATAATGTACTATCAACTAAAAAAATACGTAAACTAAATAATATACACTAAAAAACTAAACTAAGAAAGCATTTAAAGCTTGGGGTGTCTCCCAAGAGCACTTTTATTTAACATCGTTTAAAGTTTGGCGAGTTACCTCCATTATCCCTTGATTATGTAACCTCCCCAGCAGTGGGTAAGGCTGTGTATGTCTACTATTTGCAGCTTTTGACCTCTAAAAGGTCGTATCTCTATTAATTTTGGTGTCACTACTCGAGTAACAACCAATGGTCCCATCCACTCATTTTTTAAAACCTCGTGGCTTATTCTCTTGTTTGGAGGCCTTCCAAGCAACTGTCCCCAAACTCATTTTTAGATTTCTTCTTCACAGGTTCATGGTGGTGGTCCTTATCTTTAACCTCTTTAGATACTTCTGGAACAATGGGGAACTCAAGTGGCTCCTCCTCTAGAATTTTGTCCAAAACAAGAGATGTTTCAGAACTTTCTTTTGTTATGAGGGCCACGTCTCGATCTCTACACTCGCATTCTCATTTGTTTCCGAAATATTTTCTGTGAATACTTGTTGCAATTCTTTTGTATTACTTTCAAGCATTTGGGTGTAGGCTTTGTCTTTACACACCTCTACAAATGCTTTATCGATGTAACCTTTTGAATGATTCGTCGTTATTGGATTGGGAGGTGACATCAATGGAGTACTAGGTGGTGAATACATCCTAGTCTCTTCTTCTTCTATCTCTTTTGTAACCAAGGCTTCAATATTTAATTCCTCTAAACGCGGCTTGGTTGGGTTTTCCATGGATGTAATCGTCCCTTTACAAGATTTAATTTCAATTTCGACTTGATAACCAACACTTGACTCATCTATGCTTAGCGTGGTGGATTCTTCTATTGTTGGAATCTCTAGTTCACTAGGTGCAACTTGTGGCGATTCCACTTCCTTCTCTTCTTGAAGGCTAAACTCTGTAGCTACATCGAACCATACATCGCTATCAATTTGAATGGCTTCATCATCTAAATTCGTACTTTGGCCTGTTTGCATAGATGGTACTTGTTGTAATTTATCAATTGTTTCTATGAGTTGCGTCAATCGTTGCTCCATTAATTGATGGCTTTGTTGCATGACTTGCACTAGTGATATGGTAGCATCGATTTTCGCGTCACTCTTTACTATGTTCTCCTGTGTGGCCTTCATGAAACAACTGAGGGAGTCCTCCAACATTCTGAGCCTATTATGATGATCGCGAAAGTGATCATCCAAAGAGTCTTCCAGTTGTTCCAACCACCACTGTGGTGGAATTTGACCTTGATAACGAGGCGTCACAAGTGGTGGATCTTGCTCTTGATAGGGGGAAATTTCCATACCTAAAGAAAAACCTGAAAAGAGACTAAAAAAAAACAAACGTAAAACTGAAAACAACTAAAACTACCAACCTAACTTAAACACAAAATAAAATAACCGCTATAAATCCCCGGCAGCGGCGCCAAAAACTTGGTGGTGTTGCTGGGGTTTTAAAATCGACCAAATCACAATAGAATAACTATAATAAATCCCCGGCAGCGGCGCCAAAAACTTGGTGGGTCCTTGTGTGTTATAAAATAATGAAATAAAAGCAAAGGAATAAAGGATCCACAGACCGCAAGTGTACGGGTCGTACCAAGTAATAGATAAGTAAATACGGGATGATCGTCTCCACAGGGATTTAAGAAGTTATTCTAAATTTGCGTTCAATATCAGAATAGGTAGTTTTGATTGCTTTAAAAAGATAAATAATAAAGGTGTTTGTATTCTAATTAACTAAATAATAAAATAGGAAATAAATAATAAACAATTATGCAAGTAAGATAAGGAGATGCAAGTATGAACCTATCCTATTGAATTAATGATTCCTAAGAATAAGGGTGAATGGGAAATTTCACAATAGTCGGGAATCTATAATCTCTTAGCCCCCGTCAGGGTGGACCTAAGAGCTATCTTACGGTATTTGGTGTCACCTAGGGTGTGATAAAATATGATATAAATAAAGTGCAGATAAACACCCTAAGCTAGCACGGTTCTGCAAGTATAGAGATCGTATGCAAGTTTTAGAAAATAAGTAAGATTCGTTCCGCAGAGACTACGAAGGTTAGGGGAATTTTATGCAATAATCAAGTGCAAGTAATTAAATCTAGAACAACTAAATGCAAGAAAAATAAATACAAATAGATATTTATTTGGTTTTTGCTTAAACTAAATTAAAACTAAGAATTTAAAGACAGAAAAATAAATACGAAAGAAGAAGAAGTATGAGAATATAGCTTGAGACATTAGCATGTAACCCCCACTAGTTTTGCCGTTCTAAACATGTAATGGTGAATTACGTAGTACTTCAATAATCGGTTCCAATTACGCTAGGTAGTTTTAAATAAGATTTACCTGTGTCAATAAGGCTTCCTAAGCAAACTGTTCCTGTAATTGGTAAATAGTAACATGTACTAAACCATAGTGATTATCTAGTTAGGTTGATTTGTCAAATCTAAACCGAATACTAGAAGTTATGTGCTAAACATGTAATTAAACACTGTTGTCAATGGTGACCTAACTACTAGATGGTAATTCTATATGGGTGCACTCCACAAGAACATAGAATATAAATCCCAACACATAAACAGAGAATAAAAACTATAATTCAATTTAAAATATAAAATTCCCAAATTAGATAGATGTCAATCAAAACTAGGGTTCATACATATATGCTAAAACTCAAGCTAAAGAAATTTAGTTCATGAAATAAAATAAAGAAATTACAAATTCAAAGGTAGAAGAAGACATTGTTGATGACAGCTCCTTCCAGTTCTTTTCTTCTGTTGTAAGCTTCCTCTTGGTTTAAGGTTTCACCAAGGATGATTTAAGAGTGTTAAGAGGCTGTATTTATATTGTATAGGTTGACCTAATTCGTTTCTTGAAGGAGAGGTTATGTAATGGACTCCAAGCCCAACTCAAATTTGTATGGAAATAAAGATAATTACTGCTGACTTGTTTTGATCATATCTTCTTCGTTATTGGTCGGTTTTAGCCCATAAGATACCAAAAGAATCCTCACAGAATTATCTACGCCCCTATGAAAGGAATCTTCCAAAATCGGCTTGGTTTTGGAGTTATCACCACTTCTTTAGGCGTAGCTGCAGAGATTCGGATTTAAGGCAGCTTTTCCTTTTCCATGATTTTAGCTTTTCTTTCCTTTATCTCCAATTACCATGCTTATCTCTTTCCATATCTTGTAGTCTTTGACTTGGACTCTAATTAATCTCCATAATTATCTTTAAAGCTTCACACTAAATAAATAATTAAACCCAATATGCTCTAAAAATAATAATTAATTAATACAAGACCCAAAATAGGGAAGTGCACTAAACTAAGCTAAAATCGACCTATAAACTACTAAATACGCCTAAAATGATGTCTCAGAGATAGATTTTATTATCACAAATGAGGAGACATCAGTATTACAAACCCCGTCAGGGCGATTACAAGCTACTTTCAGATGAATACTATTTTACCTCATTGGCTACGTGGTTAGTCAAGCCCGTCATGGTCAAATAACGGATACCACGCGTCTATTATCTAAATCTTTAATTAAACCCCCCCCCCCCCGTCAAGGGGATCCATACACCACTATATGGAATAGCTAGTGGGTCCTAGGGTGTTATAAAATAAAGTGCAAAATAGAGGAACCACTTAACCGCAAGTGTACGGTTGTCCCAAGTAATATATGATAATCAAGTTCGTTCTCAGGGACGGATTAGGTTCAACCCAAATATTAATCAAGTAGTAGAGATAATTGCTAAACAGAAAATAAAAGATAGAATTTTTGTTTGGTTTTTAGAAATTAAAAGATGCAAATAAAATAAAGACTAAATTAAATAAACAGAAAGGAAATAAAGCAAATAACGACTAACTTCAGATAGGAGAGATACTTGATCCTCGCAAAGGAATCCACTTAATCAATATAATCTATGCTATGTTTAAGGGTAGAATTGGAATTATAATATTAGTCGGGACTCTAATATCTCCTAACCCCCTGTCGGGTGGACCTAGAAGCTATCCTAAATTATCATAAACACCTGTATGGTCGAAAATGGATTTTCGGATGATAAGATTTTACCTATTTGGCTATGTAACTAGTTAAGCATGTCGGTCAATAACGGACATTACACGGGTATTACCTAGATAAGTATTCAAACCCCCTGTCGGATGATCACTTCGCCACTAAAGTGAATAGCCCATATACTAACAGCTAATTCTAGTTGTTCCTAAAAGAATTAGTAATGAAAACAAAGTAATATCCAATATATAAAACTCAGTCCTATTTAAATCTAAACAATCCCAAATTCAAAACATAGATTCATTAATTAAGGTTCATCCCTTTTATGCGATTCTCAAGTATAAAGAAATTTAGCTCATAATGAAATTAAAAACTAGCATAAAAGAAAAGGAATTCATGTTCAAATACAAAAGATAAATTGATAACCTAAAGGGTAGAATGACTATGGATGGAAGAACAGGATTCCTCCAGCTTCTAGCTTCTTCTCTCCTTCGTGCTCTGACTTGAAAACCTTAAGCCTCTTGTTTAATTCTCTGAAGTGTGTGAAAGTAGGAGGTTAAGGGGTGTATTTATAGGTGTTGGAAGACCCTAGGTCGAATTTGCTTGGAGTGGAAGACAAGTCAAGGACTCTCAAATTCGTAGCTCTAAAAGATAAGATTCCGCTGATTTGATTTGGTCATATCTTTTTCAATACTTATCCGTTTGAGAAGTTCCAACATATGAAACTGCTTGTCTTGGAAAGAGCTTTCTATTGGTGCAGACCACTCATCCAGAATCCTAGCCAATAGTTTATTATGATTTAATCTCTAAAACGTGGCTGGATTTTCAGATTTCAAAAGGCAGCTTTATCTTTTCCTCCTTTGAATAAATCTTTCCTAAATCTTCTTATTTCCATGTAAATCTTCTTTCCTTTCATCTTTATCTTGACTTGGTCTCTAAGTAATTACCATTTATCTTTAAAAGCTTCACATTAAATAAATAATTAAACCGCATATGCTTAAAAAGAATAAATCAATAAATCAAGAAAACGAAATAGGAAAGTGTACTCTAAAATTAGAAACTTGACTAGAAATCATTTCCTAACACTCTAAAATACACTAAGACTTTATTCTCACTTTTTATCCTTGGATTGGTCTTTCATGAGATATCAAGAACCAATTAACTTTGCATTAAAAATAGTCAAATTTACGCACAAAAGCTCAGATTCTGCAAATAGTTAATTTCCAAGGGGTGAAAGTGCAATATGATCAATTAAGCCTAAAAGTCTATCAAATAAGTTATTTATTCACCTAAAAGGATGTCTCCAAGGGGCTAATAATTCGAACAAATCGGGAGACATCAAGACACCAAACTCAAACCTTTGTCGTCCCGACAAAGTAAATTAAAAACAAAGGATCTTTTACGTGAACACAGAAGGTAGAATCTAGAAAATAATCCCAACGCAAAACTTAAAACAAATCTCATATAGTCTAACCTAGGAATTAATATACACCTACACTTATCATGCAAAATCAAATACAACACAATATCAATCCAAAATTAATTTCACAATGCTAGAAGGTTACGCTTATTACTTATCTCAAGATGGTGGCTATTGGGTGTTCCTCGATCTTTACTTGTGTTGAATGTTCCACTTAGAATAATCCCTATTAACTCACTGTGCATCTAGGAATCAAGAGGTCTTTACGGTTTTAGCGTAGGCTTAAGGACGGTATGGTATGTATATTTGGTAAATTTGAAGTGAGCTTTTGGCTCTCTCCTCACTTACCATCAACAAAACTGTCCAAGAGCTTGAGTTTACACTCGAATAACGTTCTCACTCAACCCAATTGACGCACTTAATTAGCGTCCCCAAATTAACCCAATAAGCACTAAGGATGATTCACCTAAAATTTTCCACTTTGCCGGTTCGAATATGTATATTCTTTTCAAATCATTCGTTTTTTTCTTATAGCTATGACTCTCTTTATGATGTTTGAGATATCATGCTATTTTTCATAGTTATGCCTATTCATAACTTGAGCTCGAAGCTTTTTTCCATTCACTATTACCCCGGCAAAGGGTTACAATACAATAAACCTGTGAATCATCATCATGTATAGCACAAAGCATCATTGATAAGCTCAAAAACTCCCAACCCAATGTAAATTCCCATATAGTGGACCCACCACCCCAAACTCAAGCTCAAGACAGGAAGTCTCAGGATCGTGATTCAAGTGCGGGTCATATGGTCATGCCTAACAATCTAAAGGGATATTGGCTTATAATGTGGCGACAAAAGAAAGGCTTAAAGGCTAAAAATTTGTCTAAGAAAGATAAAATTAATTCAGGGATAGAAGGCCAAAAAGGATTCAAAGGGATAACAAAGAACTGCCTCTATCATCTTCCTATTTACACAACTTGTCTCTAGTTCATACCTAAGTGGGTTCTCTACTCATTTAGATCTCACGTTCTACAAACCACCCATTATCCTTAAGCACAAGTTTACTTCTTTTGCATTGTTCATTAATTTTTCCTATCAATTATCTCATATTTGCATGCAATTAAGGTTCAGCTTCATACTAACTCCTAAAGTCAACTATTTTCTATCATTAATTTATAAAAAGCATGCTTGATGGGGGCATTTAAAAGTCTCTACAGTCACACAACCCTAAGATTAATTTTATTGAAAGCATGTAAGACACAAAAAATTGGGATGAGGCAACGAACCCCACCCCAAACTCAAAAGTGAGTCGTGTCCCCACGACTCGAAAAAGACTCAATAAAGCAATAAAATTAAACTAAAACTACCTAACTAGTGCCTACCATCAATTAAGAAGAAGAATCAGAACGGGTACCTAGCCATGAAGATCCATCGTGTCCTCCTCCGAAGGGGGAGAATAATTATCAATATCCATGAACAAAGTTACCTCTTCCAATGTTGACTTAATCTGTGTAATTTCCTTCCATAGTGCTCCGATGTCTAGTCGTAAAAGTTCGAATTCTTGTTGCAAATTGCGAGCCCATGGAGGAATACCAGAATCAGTTTGAGAAGAAGAAGAACCTTGAACTTGAAATTGTAGCTTGTCTGTAGGCTTTGATGATACCCTCATCCTTGCTGTTAATTTCCCTCGTTGTGGTGGTGCAGGTGCCTTTTCTTCTTGTGTTTCTTCAGTAGGCTCATCAAGATTGATGGCCTTTTAAAGTGTAGAACCAGGCAAATTCTTGTTCTTCCCTAGGATATAACACTTCCTCTTATAATCCAAAGCATCTGTTCTGTTTGTCATGGTTGAATTGACCCCAAACTCAAGTTTATACCAAGGATAAAATAAAGTTAAGAAAACTTGGTATAGCTTGAGTTTCTTGCTTGGATTAGATGAAGGAAGTTGTTTTCTTGATGAATCTTGGAAAAACTCTTGAAAGCTTGATGATCTTGATTGTGTTTAATGGTGTTTTGTGATGAATCTGATGAAGAGGTTATGTTTATGGAGGATGGAGGAGAGTTTTAATGATGTTAATGTGTTTGTTGTGGAGGTTTAATCAAGCTTCAAGGTGTTTTTATAGGGTTGGGAGCTGGAAAATTCGTGTGGGAGAGGCTAGGGTTAAGTTTTGTAAGGTAGGAGTTTGATTAGGTAAGAAACTCTTCACAAACCGCCTCTGGGCTGTATACCGGACCCAACAGCTCCTCAATTTTTCGTCTCGGCCACGACCCTGTGATATATACCCCGTGGCACGGGTTTTTGCTACTGTTCAATATATCTTCTCCGTCCAAAAACCCGTGATATCCAACCCGTGCTACGGGTTTTTCAACCAGCGGTATACCAGAGGTATGGCCCGGTATACCGGACCGCGCATCGATTCTTTTTCTCGTCTTCCAGCGGTATACCGGGGTTCTAGGGCGGTATACCGGACCTCGCGCCGAATTTTTCCCTTGAATTTCCTAGCACCCCAAACTCAATTCCTGCACTAGTAACACACTCATTTCTTTTAAAAGTAGACACTAAAACTTGACACTTACTTAGAATTATACACTAGGAATTGAAAAACTTAAAGCAATAAACTAATATACAATGAAATGGCTTTTGTTTAACGTCGTTAAGCTCGACGGGTTACCTCTCGCATCTATTCGGCTTCAAGGAGGTACATGACCTCCCCGGGATGTGGATCAACTCTGCGATTGGTATCCTCGCCTACATGGTAAAGTTTTAGACGATGCCCATTCACCATGAAGGTGCGTTGTTCGTCTGGATTCTCGATCTCTATCGCTCCATGTGGCGTAACTTTGGTCACCACGAATGGAACAGACCACTTTGATCTCAACTTGCCCGGATAGTTGCTGAACTTGGAATTATACTTGAGGACCATTTGTCCAACTTTGAATTTCTTCTCACGAATGCGATTGTCATGCCATATCTTTGTCTTTTCTTTGTAAAGTTTGGCATTCTCATAGGCATGAAATCGAAACTCGTCAAGTTCATTCAACTTCATCATACGATTCTCCGCAGCTAAGGTTGGATCCATATTCATCTCCGCAATTGCCCAGTAGGCACCCATTTCAAGCTCAAGAGGTAAGTGACAAGCCTTACCATAAACAATACGATACGGAGATGCACCCACAGGCGTCTTGAACGCAGTACGATATGCCCACAACGCATCATCTAATTTCATTGACCAATCCTTGTGTGTGGAACCAACTGTTTTCTCAAGAATGGATTTGATCTCTCGATTAGAGACCTCAGCTTGACCATTGGCTTGTGGATGATACGCGGTAGATACACGATGTCTCACACCATACTTCTCTAGAACTTTCTTCAGATATTTGTTCACAAAATGTGAACCTCCATCACTGATAATAACTCGAGGTGTACCATGTCTAGTGAAGATGTGTGATTTCAAGAATTTAATCACTACTCGCGAATCATTAGTTGGTAGAGCTACAGCCTCTACCCATTTAGACACGTAATCAACAGCTAGTAGGATGTACAGGTTTCCGTTAGAAGGTACAAAAGGACCCATGAAATCAATACCCCATACATCGAATATCTCAACTTCCAGAACATTATTACGCGGCATCTCATCTCTCTTAGATATATTACCAGTAAACTGGCATCTGTGACACTTCTTGACATACTCATGACAATCCTTATGTAAAGTGGGCCAATAAAAACCGGATTGTAGTACCTTTGCAGCTGTACGGTCTCCTTTGAAGTGCCCTCCGTATGGTGAATCATGACAACCCATAATAATGGATAGAATATCTTTATCTGGTATGCATCTCCTCACCATCTGATCACTGCATGTTTTGTAGAGGAAAGGATCCTCCCAAAAGAATTGTTTAGCTCCGTGGGCTAGTCTCTTTTTCTCTTGTGAAGTAGATCCTTGAGGAAAAGAACCACTCACAATAAGATTTGCAATATCCGCATACCAAGGAGTCTCTAATGAATAAACTGAAAACAAACTCTCGTCAGGAAACTCTTCTCTAACCAGCTCAGGTTCTCCATTAGACTCAGAACCTTCAAGACGTGACAAATGATCAGCAACCTGATTATCACAACCCTTTCGATCCCGAATCTCTAAATCAAACTCTTGCAACAGTAAAACCCATCTAATCAACCTCGGTTTCGCATCTTTCTTCTCCATAAGGTATTTAATTGCAGAATGGTCGGTAAACACAACAACTTTCGCCCCACGGAGGTAGGAACGAAATTTGTCAAATGCATATACTACAGCTAGTAATTCCTTCTCAGTTACGGTATAATTAATTTGAGCACTTGTGATTTACTAGCGTAGTATATGGAATGAAATACCTTTTCTTTTCTTTGACCCACAACAGCACCCATCACAAGATCACTAGCATCACACATAATCTCAAACGGAATCTTCCAATCAGGAGGTAAGACAATAGGTGAAGAAATAAGCTTCTCCTTAATCTCGTTGAATGCCTTTATGCAAGCTTCATCAAAAAGGAATTTGGTGTCCTTCTCAAGTAAGTTGCACAACGGCTTAGAGATTTTGGAGAAGTCCTTGATAAAACGTCGGTAAAAACCAGCATGACCCAAAAAGCTTCTTACCCCTTTTACAGAAATAGGAGGGGGAAGAGTCTTAATTACCTCAATCTTCGCACGATCAACTTCCAAACCAGCACTCGAAACCTTGTGACCCAACACTATACCCTCTCGAACCATAAAGTGACACTTCTCCCAGTTCAAAACTAAATCCGTCTCCTTGCATCGAATCAATACCTTCTCCAAGTTTCGTAAACACTCCTCAAAGTTATCACCAAACACAGAAAAGTCATCCATAAATACCTCAAGGAAATCATCAATCATATCCCAGAAGATTGCCATCATACATCTTTGAAAAGTGGCAGGTGCATTACATAATCCGAATGGCATCCTTCGGAAGGCAAAGGTACCAAAAGAACATGTAAAGGTTGTCTTGTGTTGGTCTTTTGGATCTACATAAATCTGATTGTATCCTGAATATCCATCTAAAAAGCAATAATATTCTCTACCGGCTAGCTTATCCAACATCTGATCAATAAACGGAAGAGGGAAGTGATCTTTTCTGGTGGCCTTGTTCAACTTTCGATAGTCCATACACACTCTCCAACCAACAACGGTCCTTGAGGGAATGGCTTCATTCTGCTCGTTCAAGATGGTAGTAATACCACCCTTCTTTGGTACGCATTGAACTGGACTCACCCATTCGCTGCTAGCTATGGGATAAATGATTCCCGCATCTAGCAACTTGATAACATCTTTCTTCACTACTTCATTCATAGCTGGCATCAATCTTCTTTGTCCTTCAACTGAGCGCACGTTTTGATCGTCTAGAATGATTTTGTGTTGGCAATAGGAAGGACTAATACCTTTGATGTCAGCAATAGTCCAACCAATTGCCTCTTTATTAGCTCTCAGTATGCGCAACAGATTGTCTTCTTGAGGACCTGTTAAAGTAGCTGAAACAATAACAGGTAGAGTGTTGTTAGTACCTAAATACGCATACCTTAGGTGTGATGGAAGCGGCTTTTCTTCTAGTTGTGGGGGAGACTCGATGGATGGTTTATTTTTAGATACTATCTCCCCAGGCTCTCGGAATGGCTCATAGGCGAGATGCCTATGTTTCATGTTTCCGGAATTCAAAGTAGCTACAGTCTCGGTCAGTTCTTCCATCAATTCCGGTAAGTCAAGTTTTAGGGCTGCTTGCAAGATATCATTAAAGTTCATACAATCAAACGTTTCTTGCGTAGTTAAATCGAGTACATCCATTCGGAAGCATTCTTCAGGAATATCTGGAAACTTCATGGCCCTAAACACGTTGAACTTTACCATCTCGTCTTGGATTCGCATAGTTAATTCGCCGTTTTCTACATCAATAACAGTACGCCCCGTGGCTAGGAATGGTCGACCCAAGATGATGGGGACATTCCTATCTGCGTCGTATTCAAGAATAACGAAATCCACTGGAAAAATTAACGTACCTGCCTTGATGAGGACATCTTCGATTCGTCCCTCTGGATGAGCGAGGGATCTATCCGCCATTTGTAGGATCATGGAAGTTGGTCTAGCATTTCCTATCTTCAATTTCTCAAAAATTGACTTGGGCATCAAATTGATACTCGCGCCCAAGTCACACAAAGCTTTTCCTTGCCACTCATTACCAATAGAAATAGGAATCGTGAAACTCCCAGGATCAAGTAATTTAGGTGGCAACTTACTTTGGCATATAGCGCTGCATTCTTCTGGCAATCCTATCATCTCATTCTCACGGTATGGTCTCTTGTTGGTAATGGCTCTTTTCAGAAATTTAACGTACTTCAGAACATCGCGTATAGAATCTAAGAACGGAACGTTAATATTGAGACCACGTACCATATTCAAGAACTTCTGATATTCGGCCATGTCTCCTTTCTTCTGAACTCTTGAGGGGAAAGGTGGAGGAGGACGGGTTTCTGTAACATCTTTGGATTTTGGCTTCTCCGGAATCTTCTCCACTTCCACTAATTCGGGTTCATCTTCTTTTTCTTCCACCTCTTTTGCCGGTTTCTCTTTCACAGTTGTTTCTTTTTCTTTCATTACGGGAAAAGGAGGTCGAGCGAGCTTCTTACCACTTCGAAGTGTTACTGCATTACAATCTTCTCTCTGCTTAGGTTCTTCAGTATCACTCGGTAATTGTCCTTGCTGACGTTGATTTAATTGCTTATTTATCTGAGCCATTCGAGTTTCCATCAACTTAAGTGCTGCGACGGTATACTGTTGAATGTTGATTAGTGTTGTCAAGGTTTGCTGAACATCTAATGTGCCTTCTTGAGGTTGAGCAGGTAAATCTTTCTGGTTCATGGTTTCAGTATAAGCATCTTGAGGAGGTTGTCTCTGAGCTTGATTTCCGTATGCTTGTCCACCTTGATAGTTGTTATGAGGTCTTGGTTGAAAGTTGTTTCCTTGGGGACGTGGTTGATATGCATAAGTTGGATTAGCAGCCCCATTTGGATTCGAATATTGGAAACCCGGATGGTTTCTGTTTGGTTGATAACCTTGACCACTTGAGTTATAATGTCCTCAGTTGGACACGAACATTACGGATTCTGGATTATTTTGACAGGTCTCCCAATCATGATCTTGTGTACCGCAGTTAGAACATCCATAAGCTTCTTGTGTAACATTAATATCTGCTCTTCTACCAGTAGCACCTTTTGTAACAGCTAGAGTAAGCTGTTTCAGTTGTTGTTCAAGTTTATTTTCCATGGCGGTGAATTTTTCTTCAAGTAGTGCAATATTTCCACCCCGGACAGGTGTTCTTACTGTGTTCCAACCCAGTTCATTCGTTACGGTTCTATTCAAGATAATCTTAGCATGGACAGGTTGTACCCGAAGAAATGCACCACCACAAAGTAAGTCTAGATCCTTTTTCGAAGAGCCATCAAGTCCTCGGTAAAATATCTTCATCTGTTGTATTTCTGTGAGGCCATGATCAGGGACTCTTCTTAAGCAAATCTGAAATCTCTTCCAACTTCTACCCAAAGTCTCGTCTTCCTCTTGTTTGAATGACGTTATTTCAACTTGCGCATCTAATCTCATGTTTGCTGGGTAGTATCTATCGAAGAACGCGGTTTGTAATGCGTCCCAATTTGTAATTGTTCCGGGTTTTTGAGAATCATGCCACTCGCTTGCTCCATCAATAACGAAGTATCTAAAATGAGCAAAATACATTTGCTCTTTAGTCACTCCTTGCGTAATATAAGAATCGCAAATTTGCATGAACTTCTGTACAGCACGGATTGGATCTTCGGTAGGTGCTCCTCGGAAATTGCCATAACATTGAAACTGAGATAACATACCAGGATTGGGTCTGAATCTCTCGACATTAATATTTACAGGGCCAATTCCGAGGGCAGGAGCTCGAAACGGAGCTTCTTCAGGGCCATTGATGAACCACGGATCATTGTTTTGAGCAACAGGAGCAGCTGGAGGGCCGCGTTGTCGATTGTCAACTGGGTCTTCAGCCATCTCTCTTGCTAATTGCTCTTCTAACTCTTGTGCTTTAGCGTTTCTCTTTCTTTTGTTTGCTTCTCGAACTAGGTTTTCGGGATTTTCAAGAATCACGATATCTTCACGCATAAACCAAAACCTGTAAACCTGAGAAAGAAAAACAACCCAAAGCGTAAAACTGAATAATAAAACTAAAACTAAACTAACAATAAACTACTAAAAGATTAACACCGGGGTCACACGCTACCGTCCCCGACAGCGGCGCCATTAACTTGGTGGGTCCTAGGGTGTTATAAAATAAAGTGCAAAATAGAGGAACCACTTAACCGCAAGTGTACGGTTGTCCCAAATAATATATGATAATCAAGTTCGTTCTCAGGGACGGATTAGGTTCAACCCAAATATTAATCAAGTAGTAGAGATAATTGCTAAACAGAAAATAAAAGATAGAATTTTTGTTTGGTTTTTAGAAATTAAAAGATGCAAATAAAATAAAGACTAAATTAAATAAACAGAAAGGAAATAAAGCAAATAACGACTAACTTCAGATAGGAGAGATACTTGATCCTCGCAAAGGAATCCACTTAATCAATATAATCTATGCTATGTCTAAGGGTAGAACTGGAATTATAATATTAGTCGGGACTCTAATATCTCCTATCCCCCTGTCGGGTGGACCTAGAAGCTATCCTAAAGTATCATAAACACCTGTATGGTCGAAAATGGCTTTTCGGATGATAAGATTTTACCTCTTTGGCCATGTAACTAGTTAAGTCTGTCGGTCAATAACGGATATTACACGGGTATTACCTAGATCAGTATTCAAACCCCCATGTCGGATGATCACTTCGCCACTAAAGTGAATAGCCCAAATACTAACAGCTAATTCTAGTTGTTCCTAAAAGAATTAGTAATGAAAACAAAGTAATATCCAATATATAAAACTCAATCCTATTTAAATCTAAACAATCCCAAATTCAAAACATAGATTCATTAATTAAGGTTCATCCCTTTTATGCGATTTTCAAGTATAAAGAAATTTAGCTCATAATGAAATTAAAGACTAACATAAAAGAAAAGGAATTCATGTTCAAATACAAAAGATAAATTGATAACCTAAAGGGTAGAATGACTATGTATGGAAGAACAGGATTCCTCCAGCTTCTAGCTTCTTCTCTCCTTCGTGCTCTGACTTGAAAACCTTAAGCCTCTTGTTTAATTCTCTGAAGTGTGTGAAAGTAGGAGGTTAACGGGTGTATTTATAGGTGTTGGAAGACCCTAGGTCGAATTTGCTTGGAGTGGAAGACAAGTCAAGGACTCTCAAATTCGTAGCTCTAAAAGATAAGATTCTGCTGATTTGATTTGGTCTTTTTCAATACTTATCCGTTTGAGAAGTTCCAATATATGAAACTGCTTGTCTTGGAAAGAGCTTTCTATTGGTGCAGACCACTCGTCCAGAATCCTAGCCAATCTTTTATTATGATTTAATCTATAAAACGTGGCTGGATTTTCAGATTTCAAAAGGCAGCTTTATCTTTTCCTCCTTTGAATAAATCTTTCCTAAATCTTCTTATTTCCATGTAAATCTTCTTTCCTTTCATCTTTATCTTGACTTGGTCTCTAAGTAATTACCATTTATCTTTAAAAGCTTCACATTAAATAAATAATTAAACCGCATATGCTTAAAAAGAATAAATCAATAAATCAAGAAAACGAAATAGGAAAGTGTACTCTAAAATTAGAAAGTCGACTAGAAATCATTTTCTAACACTCTAAAATACACTAAGACTTTATTCTCACTCTTTCTCCTTGGATTGGTCTTTCATGAGATATCAAGAACCAATTAACTTTGCATTAAAAATAGTCAAATTTACGCACAAATGCTCAGATTCTGCAAATAGTTAATTTCCAAGGGGAGAAAGTGCAATATGATCAATTAAGCCTAAAAGTCTATCAAATAAGTCATTTATTCACCTAAAAGGATGTCTCCAAGGGGCTAATAATTAGAACAAATCGGGAGACATCAATAGCCTAATTACTATGAGCTAAGTTTGATTCATGACTTCAAAATTAGTGATTAAAACAAAATAATAGTCAATGGAAATTAAGAACCAATTCAATTAAATACTTAAATCCCAGATTCAAATTAAAATAGAAAAACAATATTCAATGGTTCATATCATTACAATCCTAAAGAGAAATTATGCATAATAAAACTTCTTAAATAAATAGCTTAGAAATACCTCATAGACAAAAAAGATCTAATACTAATTTACCCAAAGAATAGAGATGGGGAAGTGCTGAATTGATGTAGTTAAACTCTAATTCTTGCTTCTTCCTCCTCTAGATCCTCTTGATTGCTTCAATGATGAATTATTTGTGTATATTAAGCTTATGCAGTCAAGGGATGATCGAATTAATTGGAGTGGAAGACAAGTTAAGAACTTTCGAATTCCTAGCCCTAAATTCTAGGAAAGGTAAGATTCTGCTGCTGATTTGATTTGGTCATATCTCATTCAATACTTATCAATTTGAGGAGTTCCAATATATGAAACGGCTTTTCTTGGAAATAGCTTTCTATTGGTGCAAACCATTCGTCAAGATTCCTAGCCAATCTTAAGTTATTGACTTGTCTTTGAAACGTGGCTGGAATTTCATATTTATAAGGCAGCTTTTCCTTTTCCTAGTTGAACTCTACTTCCTTCTATCTCCAGATTTCTTCAAGATCTTCTTTCCTTATCTCCTTAGTATTGATTTAACATCTAATATATTTCCATATTATCTATAAAGCTTCACATTAAATAAATAATTAAACCGCATATGCTTTAAAATAATAAATCATTAAATCAAGACTAGAAATAAGAAAGTGCAATTTAAATTCAGGAAACTCGACTAAGCACACTAGAAATATTCTAAGACTTTATTCTTACTTCTCCTCCTTGGATTGGTTTTACATGAAATTCATAAACCTACTAACTTTGCACTAAAAATAAGTAAATTAACGCACAAAAGCTCTATAAATGCAAATACTCTAATTCCAAGGGGAGAAAGTGTAATATTACAATTTAAGCACTAAAGTCAATATAAAAAGACCATTTTCATCCTAAAATAATGTCTCCTAAGTACTTATATTTAGACCAAAAAGGGAGACATCAATTATACAATTGAGAGTTCTGTTAGTCTAAAATTTGATTATATGATCTTAAATATCTAGAAGTATTCTCAAATCGAAAGGTTAACTAACAACATTATTAAATTTTGAGAATTGCTATATATCACCCCTTTTTGCCTCACCCATTTATCACCTTATATGTGTTATTTAATGTGGCATTAAACAAAAGAAAGAGAAAATAATCATTTAAGAGAGAGAGAGAGAGAGAGAGAGAGAGAGAGAGAAACATTTTTATTGGTGTTTAAAACCTCCACATAGGAGGTGATACATGGGTGAAGCATAAAGGGGTGATATATATCTTTACTCTTGAATTTTATATTACAGTCTTTCTACTATATTCATTTAAGTTTTGGTATTTCCAGTTATAAAAACCTGACCAAGGTGTAGAATTAGTCTATATGTGAATGTTCAAATTAAGAACATGTTACTTGAATTGAAAATGAAAGAGCCTTCAACACTCCACTTCATGTAAATAGAGTTTTATTCTACCATGACCTGAGTTATACATATCGATCTTACAGTTTGTATATAGAATGAGGATCTGAACTCTTGAATGCCAATGCATCACCCATATTCTCGTTAATATTCATACACAATCCCCCTCCTCTCACATTCTAGACCAATTTGATGAAATGAAGCCGAAGCCTAGAATGGATTTACATTTTGAATAGAATCTAATTAATTACCAGAATCGATCGATAACTCCTTTTAAAGATGATTTCACCACCGGATAGTTTGAATATGATTTCACCATTGGATTGATGATGCTTTCTCTTGTCCATTTGATCGAAAAGTTTGGAAAATATTTCACCACCAAAAATCACCGCTAACCGCGCCGCGAACCACCATTATTGATGCTTGCTTGCTTGAGAAAAGCTAAGCGAGAAATCATTTATGGTGGATTAGTGTTGTAAAACAACGGTGAGTGGCTTTTGATTTTGTTGTTTTGCGTGGCGGTGAAGATATGTTTTATTCGCTACCTTACATAAATGTTGTCGATATGGATTGCTTGCTCGCCTGTAATGTTTTTGATGTATATTGCTTGCTCGCGCGTCTCCACATAGTATCTACCGTTGTCCATCACGCGCCGTCGTTGAGGTGTTGGGTTTAGTGAAGTATTGGTTGTGATTTGTGAGGTGAGTGTTCGTGACTCGTGAATGGTGTGAGAGAGAGAGAGAGAGAGAGAGAGAGAGAGAGAGAGAGAGAGAGAGAGAGAGAGAGAGAGAGAGAGAGAGAGAATTAGTGGTCTGGGGTGTGTGGTGTTATTTTTATTTTTTTTAATTATAGTAGCTTATATATATATAGTAAGGGAAAATTTGGAATGTTTTAATTTTTTTAAGTAACGGACGATCTCAACCGTTGCCCATGACATATTTTTAGATTAAAATCGATCTCGGTCCCTCTTTATACCCCCTTATATATATATATATACCTGAATCGGTCCAAATGGCCTTATGAAGAGTAAACAAAGGCGACATCTTATCCCTAAAATTATTAGCTCTAATGTCAAACTTTCTACTTCGTATGATTCTTTTATTAATCGTTTCAAAGCTTTGTTGGGTACTAAGGATATTACTTCGAATATGGACCTCGATGTGTTTAATTGGGGTAGTATTCTCTCACATGATCAAGGAGTGGACATGTGTAGAGATATTACCGATCTTAAGATTACAAAGACGGCTTTTCATATAGCAAATGATAAAGCTCCTTGCCCCGATGGTTTTTTTCTCTTTTCTTTAAGCGGTCTTGGGACATTATTGGAGCAAATGTTATTTTAGTAGGACACAATTATTTTTCTTTATGTTTCTTGCTTAAACAATTGAATACTACTATTATAGCGTTGATCCCTGAGATTGAAGATCTGAAGTGCTGATCATTTTCCCCTATCTCTTATTGCAATGTGATTTATTAGGTGATTAACATGATTATGACAGATCAGATAAAAACGGTTCTTGAACAATTAGTGGATAAAGCCCGAAATGTGTTTCTAGAAGGAAGATAGATGGTTGAAAATATACACTTTTTGCAAGAATTTTTAAGGAGGATAATAATAATAGTAGCTCCTCGAGATATACGATAAAGATCTATTTTTGGAAGGCATATTATTCGATTTCTTGGGAGTTTCTTCATGAGGTACTAAAGGGATTAAATTTTCCTATAAAGTTTATGGATTAGATTATGGTTTGTGTCTCTTCTCTATTTTTTTGGTGTCTTCTTCAAAGGGGGAAAAGGCCTAAGGCAAGGCGATCCTATCTCTCATTATCTCGTTATCCTTTTCCTTGAATATTTTTGTAGGATTGTAAAGAAAGATACCAATTAAATTGTAAGTACTATCCAAAATGTGAAAAAGAAAAGATAACTCATTTTACTTTTGTCGATGATCTAATGCTCTTTTCTAAAGGAGATAAAGAGTCCGTTAAAATTCTTATGGATAGCTTGAAATTTTTTGGTGATTGTTCGGGACTTCGTTTAACTATGGAAAAGTCTGATATTTATTATGTTGGGGTAAACCATGATGATCTTATGAACGGTTTGGCACAAACACTATTAGAGAAAGGTGTCATGCCTTTCCGTTATTTACATGTTCCTCTTGCCTCTTCCGTTTTGCTTTCCAGGGATTACAAACCTCTATTTGATACATTAGAAGCGTACGTGAGATCTTCAAATGCTTCTTCCCTTCTGTTTGCGGGTAGTTAGATCGGTTCTCCAAGGTGTTATTTGTTTTTCGTTTACTATTTTTTCGGTTCTGAATTATGTTAGAGATCGTGTTATTAGTATTCACAGGAACTTTTATTGGGATAAAAAGCGGCAACAATTTAGTTGGAGTAAGACTTGTGTGCTGAAAGGTGAAAGTGGACTTGGGTTAAAAGATTTAGCGGCATGGAATAAAGAATTATTATTAAAAATTGTGAATAAAAAATACTCGCTTTGGATTAAGTGGATTCATGGGAAGTATTTTGAATTTTTTTGTGTTTGGGAGTGGAATCCAAGAAAGGGAGATTCTCCTCCCTTGAAGAATTTATGGGAGTTTAAGGAGGTTTTTTCGTGGGTCCATAGGAATTGAGAGTAGAGGCTGTATCTTGGATATGTGTTTCTCTTTGGGAAATGAACATCCTATAAATCATGAGGTATCAAGTACAAATTCTTATGCTTTATATAAGAAACCTTATGATTTAGTTCGCCGGCAAACCTTTGTGAAGTCTTGGGCAAATATTGTTTGGCACTCGTGTGTAAATCTTAAACATGCCATTATTGTTTGGATGACATTGAGTTTAAAGGATTAAAAAAATATCACATAACATATTTGGAGTTAGATCCACTTTGTGTTTTATGTGGTGAAAACTTTGAATAAAATAAACACATTTATTTTGATTGTGCTTATGCGAAAGAGATTTGACATGAGTTAAATAAATGGTTAGGGATTAATAAGGAAATGAACACTTTCCTTAGTGCTATGAAGTGGCTCAACAAATTTAAAGTTAGAGAGAATTGGAGAAGAAAGGCATGGAGGATAGTTTTTGGAGTTACCCTATATTGCATATGGAAGGCGAGAAATCACCTTGCTATGAGAAATGAATCAACCTTTATGGAAACGGTCATCTAAGAAGTCAAGTGGTGTATTTTTTTTTTCTGTTTTATATTCCTTTGTCCCTCATCATTCCTTTTTGGATGATTGTAGGAAATTAGTTTGTACTAGTACGAGTTAGTTGTTTTTCTTTTTTTGTTGCTACCTTAAGCCTTTGGGCCTAGGTAGATAACTCGTATGTACAGTGTACAGTTTTTCCTATTTATACAACCAAAAAAGTCTGGATTGTCTTTTCAAAAAATTTGGACAAGCCATAGATTCAAGATTAATCCGAGAAACAACGGAATGCGGTTCAGTAACAATTGAATCTAGTTCGATCTGATCCAAAAAAATAAATTCAATCCTTTCTAAACCGGCCTAAACCAGTCTAAGGCTGACTCCCACAACCACCCTATTGTGCCTTTTTGCTATAATTGGGATTGAATATCTTAAAATTTGACCTCCACCAGCCTCCTAATTTTGTTTATATCAATTCTATTGATACCAATTCTTACCCTTTTATCTATAAATATGTTAACAAAAATTGCTAGCTATCTTTATTTTCTTTTTTCTCCTGTCTTTCTACTAAACTTAATTAATATATCAATTATACATTATATTTTCTTCCAACGAAAGTTGGTAAAAAATAAATTATACCTAATTATTGTTACGTAAGTTGTTTAAGAATTAATATATATATATATATATATATATATATATATATATATATATATATATATATATATATATATTAACAAGGGCGGATACAGGATTTCGAGTCGGGAAGGGCTATTAATATTACAAAAAAAATCTATACCCAATAGACCTTTTATTCATCTAACAAAATCATTAAAAAACACCAATTTTTTTTTTGCGCACGGTGCAAAATAAAATATATTCACCTTGATATAAGACTTGGCTACTTATTTCAAAAAATCATCAACTACATATTACATCATATGATGTAAATTTGCATCCATTATAAGCCATAATTAATTAAAAAATCAAAAAATACAATGGCAATAAATAGGAAAGTAACAAGACCATAAAATCAAAGAATAATGTACAGGTAATTGTATTTGAAATTTTTAGTACAGGAATTGAATTTTTTGAATAAACTATGTCTCGTAAATTTTGGGTTTTATTTTTGTAATATAGGAATATTTGAAATTCATATAATTTTCTAATGGGTAGAGCATAGCTTCTGTTTTGAATTATTTTATATCACATTCACTATATTGTATTTAAAGAATTGTATATTAAAGACTCATATAATTCACTGATTGTTATATTAGAGGAGAATAAAAAAAGTTTTCTTTTATACATATATATTTGGTTGATAAATAAATACTCCTAATAACATTTACTGATCAAATCAAACACCAAAATTACCCATGAATATTCCTAATCTTCTAAGCAATTAATCAATTATTTCTTCTTCTCCCCACTTTTAATTTTACATTTCTCTTTAATTTACAAAAATTCTGAGACTTCATCATCTTTTTTAACAAGAAATTCATGGATACACCATAATTCTTGCCTTTTCTTTCTCTATTTTAGCTTTCCTTAGCTTCGAATTTGTGTCTGTATGCTTCTATTCATGGTAGTCTCGTTTGTACATAATATAGTAGATGTTTTTAATTATAGTATGAATTTTATAATGTTGGAAGAGAGGAGTTATGGTTATTTAAGGTCATGCATCCACATGCACCATTATTTTTAGGCCTGGACAGTTATGTTGGGTATTTCAAACTTCAAAGGTGTTGTTGGATTGGGTTATACTGGCAAGGAGATCCACATGCATCGAGTTTGGTTTTAAGTGATTAATCCATTTATGGGAGTTATGTGCTTTGTATGCATATTAAAGTGGTGGTTATTACAAAAATTATGTAGCAATCACTCTCAACATACAAGGAGTAACCTTTGGCCTTCATTTATCATCATTTATGTTAAGGTAACATTCTGTCTCGATTTCTAAAAGTTTGGCTAAAGATATCACGCTTTGAGATAATTAAGAAATGTTATACTCGTAAAGATTCGGAAAATAGGCTTAATCAGAAGATTTCATCCGTTTTGTTTCCTCTGTTTAGCAAAAAAAATCCATCTTAGCTGTTATTGAAATCTCTAACATCTTTCACACACTTATTTTCACAACTTCCTCTAAGGAAATTAAACACTTTTCGAATGATAGTTGTAGTACATGCAGGAGTGAATCTTCTATTTCTGAGAAAGAAACCTTTCACCTTCTCTATATAAAGCTTTCCGCTGTTTGTTTTTCAGTTCACCTTTTCTTCATCTTTTGTTTCTGTAAGCTTTTGTACTAAAAAATGTCTTCGAAAATCAACCACTCTCTTCCAATTGCTAAGATCACGAGTGACAATTTGGAAATATTTGTCGTCCTCTCTCTCTCTCTCTCTCTCTCTCTCTTCCAAAGTTATTTCAATCAAAATTACTGATGTTGAATATAATCTGGTTGCAAGGGTAGTCTAAAAAAGAATCATTCCACTCCCAGTATTTAGGAAAACTGACTTGGATAACTTGAATATAAAGTGTAGAATCATATTTGAAGAACTATCACCAAATGTCTTCAAAATTAATCTTGATGTTGAAGAAGAAGCAAACAGACTGTACTTTATCAGACCATGCCTTGTTCAACCAATGCATGTGATAATAGTGTGGCTCAATGGGGGTGAGAAAATGGCTAACTTGGACTTGGTCAATTCATACACTTGGATTCGTTTTTATGGGTTAGGTGGTACTCAATGCACCATAGATACAACTGAGACTTTGGGAAACTTTATTGGAGAAGTTGTTGAGATTGATCATCCAGTTGCTGACCTTGATGATAAAGAGTTTATTCTCTTTCGAGTTAAATTCGACACCAGGAATCCTCTCAAGACTGGAGTGTATATAGAGCAATTTGAAGGACCTGTATGGGTTGCTTTCATTTATGAAAGCATTGGCATGTACTGCTTTAACTATGGAGTTTTGGGCCAGAACAAGAATGCTTGTTTAACTTGTATTGTCAAACCCAGATGGAATGACAAATCCTTCAAATACACTAACTGGAGTAGAGAACTCACGATGAAGAGTGATAATAGACCTGCGTTTGACAAAATTATCAGGTTCTATCATTTTAGGAGGCAAGATGGTGATGATGAAGATCGTGACATGGATTCTAACAATAGTGGTTCGGCAGGTAATTTTTCTGGGTTTAATGTGGGCACTATTAAGGTTTCAATCAAG
This sequence comes from Nemophila menziesii, assembly GCA_029959085.1. Classification (NCBI taxonomy): domain Eukaryota; kingdom Viridiplantae; phylum Streptophyta; class Magnoliopsida; order Boraginales; family Hydrophyllaceae; genus Nemophila; species Nemophila menziesii. The sequence continues at coordinate 5,594,372 of JARWIR010000017.1, read as the reverse complement.
CCTACTGAGGACAACAAAAATAAGTAAAACAACGAAGAAGGATCAGAATCGACAAAAAGAAAGAGAGAAAATACATGTCTTTTGGGAGAGATTACTAATGGGATTGAAATCCCAATAGAACCTTTCGAGATATTTGCTACAAGATTTCTAGAACTGTATAAAGTTTTTCAAAATGAATGGGTGGATGGTGGCAAGAGTTTGGTAGTAAATAATCAAGCGGTGAATGAAGTGATTGCTGCAAGTAACATGGACATTGACGAAATATACAAAAACTTCACAACTGGAGGTAATTATCAAACTGTTTTAAGCTCTGAAAATGCTAGAAATTATCAGAATAAAGGGAAAGCGGTTGTTATTGAAACGAGTGTGGATAGGGAGAAAATAATTAAGTTTAGAAATGATGGTAAAATAAGGCTAGTTACTAATTCCTTTGAAAGGGAGTCTTTCATTCCAGAAGAAGAGTCTCTCAACTCACAGTTAATTCATCAGAGTCAACATGTTAGACCTCTGAGCGAAAGTCAACAGGTAGGAAGACAGACAGCTAGAATGAGGGTGAAAGGTCCTAGTGAGTACTTTACTTGGAACGATAATCTTAAAAGCAAAATGCCTAAGACTGTGGAAAATGAAATATATGCAAGTAAGAGAAGGAAGCAAGAAGAGTTCGAGTTGATGGGGAAGAAAATTGGAGAGATTCAACTATTTATGGATGATCATTATGATTGTCTATGTAATGTTAAACACCAATTCATGATCAAAGAAGGCCTTTATCCAAGAAATGATTTAATCACAAAATTTGGTAATGCTGGTGGAAGGAAAATTTACTACTGCAAAGGTATTCAATGTGATGGACATTTTGAGTGCGATGATGATAGCGATGGTGACTTGACTCTACTGGTGCAGCTGATTCCCAGGATCCTCCTGTGAGAAGCGGCTACATCAATTTTATGCAGAATGGAGGGGTAATCCCTAAGGTGAATAACTTTAATGGATTGTTGCATGTTGTGGAACTATTAGAGTGCAAGGGAGGCCTTGACAAAAAAAAGTTTAAAGTTCTTTTGTTTAAGTTTAATGTGTCTGTGGTGTGTCTTGTTGAGTCAAAAATGAAGAAATGTGATGGTTGTAAGTACAAGCCTTTTAAATCTTCCAGATATTGTCACGTTATTGACCCCATTGGCTCTTGTTCAAAGTCTGGGGGAATTATTGTCGCTTGAAAGATAGTGTTAGTCTTAATATTATCCTATCGTGTAGTGCTTGTGTTATCTGTGAACTGTGTGAAGTTAACTCTAAAAAATGGTTCTTAATTATCGTTTATGCACCTACGAATGATGATATGAGAACGAATGTATGGTCTGAACTATCAAACTGGTTACCTAACATTGAAGATCTTGTGTTAATATTGGGAGACTTTAATGAAATGGCTAAATTTGGTGAAAAGAGAGGTAAAAAACCCGCAAAATTGGAAAGGATTTCAAAATTTAATAATTTTATTAATAATAACTTCTTAATGGATATTGAGTCAAAGGGTTGCTACTATACTTGGAACAATAATAGGATAGGTGATGAAAATATAAAGGAAAAACTGGATAGGAGATTGGGCAATATCAATTTTCGTAACCTTTTTCCAAATGCCATAATCAAAGTACCACCGGCAGTTGGGTCTGATCATTCGTCGTTAATATTCCAAAAGATGTTAAACTCAATAATAACAAACAATATTTCATGTTTGATTCGAGATGGATTGAGAATGACAAATGTAAAGAGGTAATAGTAGATTCTTGGAATAGACAATATCAAGAAAATGCGTAAAAAAATTATATAAAAAAAGAAGAAACATGTCGGGCTTTGACAAAATGGAGTAGAACAACTTTTTGTAATAACAAAAAGAGAATAGAAGTGCTACAAGAGAATTTAGCCTCGCTTCAAGATATGGAGATGAATCAAGAAAATGCAGAATTAGTTAGAAGCATGAAAAAAGAAATTGAAGATTTATGGACACAAGAATAAATTTATTGGGCTGATAAAGCTGGAGATCAACACATAAAATGTGGAGATAAAAATACAACTTATTGTCATAATCTTACAAAGGTTAGAAGAAATACTAATAGAATATGTGCTATTAAAAATGAAGAAGATTTATGGATTGACGATATTGATGAAATTAAGAGAATCTTTCAAAACTATTATGTGAATTTATTTAAGGAGGATCAAGAGATAGACGTTGATGATATTACAGAATATATACCGTGTAAAGTTACGAAAGAGATGAATGATAGTATTATAAGAATTCTTGATATAGAGGAAGTTAAAGAAGTTGTATTCAGTATGTCAGGTAATAAGGCACCGAGACCATATGGGCGTACAGGTAAATTTTATTAAGAGTTTTGAGAAATTATTACATATGATATTTATAATATAGTGGTTAACTTCTTCAATCTTAAATGTGATCTGAAAATGATTAATGACACGGTTATTATGCTTATACCTAAAGGGAAATTCAAGAAGATCCTATAGATTATAGACCAATTTCGTGTATAAACTTCATCTATAAAATTATTACAAAAATATTAGCTCTTAGACTGCAACCTCTAATAGATGAAATTATTTCTCCAACTCAATCGACTTTCATTAAGGGAAGAAGTATTCAAGATAATATTATCATTGCTCAGGAAATTTCATATTTTCTTAATAATAAACATAAGTCAAACAAACATTATGCCGCCATTAAAATCGATATGGCTAAAGCATATGATAAATTCAACTGGGTTTTTTTTTAATGAAAGTGCTTACGCATATTGGGTTCTGTGAAAATGGAGAATGCTAATTTACAACTGTATTTCAACTGTTAGTATGCAAATAAAAATTAACGGGGAACATCTTGAAAGTTTTAAACCTCAAAAGGAGTTGAGACAAGGAGATCCTTTATCACCGTTGTTATTCTCAATTATGACTGAAGCCTTAATTTATCTTATTAACCAATGCATGAATATCGAGAAATTGTGTGGTTCTAACTCGTCTTTTATTTGATGATGACGCCTTATTCTTCATGGAGGCTAATAAGAAAGAATTTGATAATTTTAAAGAGATTTTTGAGGAATATTGTAAGGCTTCATGTCAAATGATAAATTTTGGAAAATCTTCAATTCTTTTTAGTAAAGGAATTAATAAGGGTTTAAAAAAGAAACTTGAGGACAGAATAAACATTTCAAGTAATATTCTCTGGGGAAATATTTGGGGTTACCATTAACCTTAAAACGATCAAAAACGAAGAATTTAAATTATATTAAAGACAAATTAATTGGCAAAGCGACAAGTTGGGTGTCAAAGTATCTGTCTGAGGGAGGAAATGAGGTCTTAATTAAAGCGGTTCTTCAATCAACTCCAAACTATGTCATGTCAATTTTTGAATTTCCAAAAGAACTATGCAAAAAACTATTTGCAATTGTTTCAAATTTTTATTGGGATTCAATTGATCGGAAAAGAATTCATTGGGTATCGTGGAAAAAAATTACTAGATCGAAAAAATTGGAGGACTCGGGTTCAGTGATTTTAAAAAAATGAATTTAGCATGGAGTTGGGCTAGTATATTCAAGGTATTAGAGTTTCTTAAGAAAGAATGTTGCTGGAAAATTGGGAATGGACTAATGGCTAATATCTGGGAAGACCATTGGATTGGATAGGGTATGAAAATTGATAAGTGTGATTGGCTAGGAATTAACAAAGTGGCAGAATTATTTAATAAAAAGTACTTAGGTTGGAACGAAAAATTGATTAATTTGATATGCAACGATAGAGAAAAATGGAAATAAATAAGATGCAAATATCAAATATTGATAAAGAAGATGAGATTATTTGGCCTCACTCAAAAGATGGAAAATATAACACAAAGATTGGATATCAGATATTAATTAATAATGAAGTAAGCAAAGAAGCACAAATCTCAATTAGGGGTGAAAGCAATTGTGGATCTTCACTCTGGTCAACAATATGGAGGTCTAACGTCCCTAGTAAAATAAGGAATTTTACATGAAAAATCCGTAATGAAGTGATTCCGACAAAAACTACACTACAAGAAAAGAAATGCTCTAATACAATAATCTGTGAATGGTATGGAGAGGCCGATGAGACAATTGAACATTTATTTTTAAAATGTCCATTTAGTTTAGCAGTTTGGGCTGAATCACCTCTGCAAATTAAGATTGATAAGGAAAATACACCAAGATTTAAGGAGTGGTTTTGCAACATAATTAATTTGTATTCAAAAAACGGATGGGGTAAACACCTAGTCACGAGTAATGTTCTCACAATCCTTTAGAGCATATAGAAAACTAGAATGGAAGGTTTCTTTGAAAAAAATATACAGAATATTTCTGATATAGTGGAGAAGTCAAACAAAATTATAAACGGCGTTTATAATATGAAATTTAAATGCAAGGATAACGTTTTCCTAGAAAAAATTGAAAATAAATTAGAGGAAGAGAATAATATTATATCGGGTACAACAGAATTTTTGGCAAAATGATACTTCTTTTATAAAATGAGAGGGAACCTGCAGGTATTGCTTCTATTACTATTAATAAAGATGGAATCATTATTGATAAGCGTTACTAAGAGGAATATTTAAAAGTGTCAAGGAAGGGGAATGTTGGGCAATATTACAAGGTATGAAAGCAACAAAAGGATTTAATTGTGGGGATGCTTCTTTCTATCCAGATAACCTTAAAATTGTTCAAGGTATTTACAACCGATGGGAAATTGATTGGAAGATCTGTCCATTGATCGAACTGATCTGGAAATGGACTTCAAAATTCACGGGATGGAAAACTTTCCACAATAAGAGAGATCTTAATGAAATTGCTGATTTGACAACAAAATGTGTTAGAAAAGGAAAAGATTTATCATCTTGGAGTTCTTTTAATGTATTTGATAGTATATATTATCTTAGTAATGTATTGATGAATAGTAATAACTAATTTCGAATTTGTTTTTAGACCAGAAAAAAATGATTGTTATATAAAAATTTATATTAGTAATAGAAAATTAGCAGTGCAATATTATAATTTTTATTGGGTTTGTAAGGTTCAAAGGATGTTGCGATTAAATACTACAAAACGTCAAAAAATATGACCTAAGTATGTGATTAATGATTACAAAAATTCGAAAAAACATGTCCAAAGTAGGAAGATATTTGTAGATAATAATTCATCAAATAAAGAAAAAAAATTAATAGATTAATTTAAAACAAATTTTCAAATATGCAGCCAAAACAATAAACATCCAAAAAATAAGTTTTTAACCGATTAAACTAATAAAAACAAATTGTAAATCAGATCATTATTCAAGCGGTTGTCCCGCTATCGATAACCTAATAAAGAAAATAAAAAATTCTATTCCTAATTCTATTAATTTATGCAAAAGAATTTTGATACATACCTAAAAAATTTATAGATTTTTAACGAATAAAATTTGAAATTATATTCACTGCACAATTTGTAAACATCTTTCAGCCGGTCGCCAAGTCATAAATGTTGAGGTGAGTCAACAAGGGTGTAGATCATGGATTTTCTCGGCTATATACGCTAATCCGGGTTATAAACAGAGAGAAACTTCTTTTTACTTCGTTGAATAACCCAATTTGCTTTTTATGACCAAGAAGATCATTTATCTTGACATTTATGGTATTTACAACATTCAAACCATTTTATGAGCAGTAATTGATACCTTTGCCAAGCATCCCCACACCTTTAAGTATTTGAAGAAAGGTGGTTTCCTTTTCATAATTCGTAAGGATTTTTATCTACCTTCTTGTGTAGTACCTTGTTGAGGAAGGCTTAATTATTTTAGTCTAGAAGGTTGTAATTTTTTTACTCTTACTTTTACCTATTAAAAAAAACTGAACTGCAATAATATTTCATGGTTGAGGTTGGCTGCAGCCCACCTTAGCCCACCTCCAAATCCGCCCCTCTCTCTCTCTCTATATATATATATATATATATATATATATATATATATATATATATATATATATATATATTCACTATTTTTCTATTTATTTAATACTCTTAATTTTAAATTTATAAAATGAAAAGTATTAAAAAGTATTTATGATGGTAGGTAATTATTATAAAAAAATATATAGTTTTCATAAATTTTGAAGGAAATAGTTGTAAACTAATTAAAATTATCTAAATAATAGTGATGAAATATTTTTTTATAATTTAAAATTGAAATTAATAATTAGATTACTAAAATGTAGTTAAATTGGGTGTTTTAAATAAAAAAGGGTTGTTGAATTACAGTTATTTGCGTAAAAAAATACAACTAATTTTTATTTTAGAAGTTAATATTTAAGTTAGACAAAAAAATTACTCTCAATTGTAGCTAACTTTTTGCTTAAAAAAAATTGTAGCTAACTCAATTCGAACCGGTAGACTTAGCCTAATGGACTGGGTGTGGTGTGAGTTGCAAGTCTTTCTAATGGTTTGGTAAGGTTTGAAGGGAAAAAGTAGACTGAGTTGGTGACTAATAATTTAAGTGTGATCATTAATTGACAACTCAGTTTTGACTTTATACAACCGGACCAAGTCATTTCAATTTCTTTTGCGATCATTTCACCTTTTCACTGTCACAATGCATGACAGATTATCAAATTTTTAAAATCATAAAAACCGAAAAATAAAACAATAGAGTATGTCCGATTAAAGGGGAGGTATTTAAAGAGAAAAGTAAAATTGAAAAAGTAAAGTAACTCTCCGTTTTTTTCCTATTTAAATTTGAATAAGGTCAATAAAGAATTAGAATAATTTGATAGTATTGAAAGGAATAAATTCTTATACAAATTTGAATATTCTCAGTATGAAACTATCATATGCATACAAAAGTGAGGAAAAAAAAAAAAAACCCTTCTCTCTCTGCAAAATAAACCCGCCCCTCATACTTCACCCTTCTTTAACCTAAAACCGCCGCCGTCGCCCCTCCTCCACTGTTTTTCCCCGGCGACGGCGGCAACCCTTCTCTTTGTTAGCTTCTTCTCCTGCATTTCTTTTCCGTTTTTCTAGGGTTCTAGTCTTCCTTTATTATCTTATCATCTTTTTTCTCCTGTTTTGTATCCTTTCACCTCCCAAGCAGAGTGCGCCGCCGCCGCGTCCGCCGTTTCTCCCTTTCCCCCTTTCGCCGCCGCCGTTGGATCCAGTATCTGCCAAGATTAGTTTGGGTGTTCCTTTCGCGTTTTGGGTATTTGGACTGGATCCGTTTGTTTGGGGCTTGATCTGTTTGGTTTTTGGGCTGAATCGGTGTGGGCTGCTTTTGGTTTCCTGCTTTTCGTTACTGCAAGGACTTCGTTTGCGTGGAGGCTTTTTGGACTTCTTAGATCGGAGATGGTAAGTTTTTGTTTTTCAAGCTCAGCGACTGCCCTTTCCGTTTGTTTTAGCAATTATTACTTTATTCTTGATGGTGCTTGCTTTGTTGGGTCATTTGTGTTTGCCGTTCATGAATGGTTTAAATTTTTCGAGCACTATTGGTTTGAATTAGTTGAGGCTATTGCATACGGGTTGACTGTGCGCTTGAAGGTGTTCTGGTGGGGCCCACTTTTCGTTTCTTGTAACATTTCGCTGCCTCCCGGAGTTGATTTGGGGAGGCAGATGCCGAAACTGGTATGGGTTTCGAAACTGGTCACATTTCTTTACGGGTATTTGCCAAGCTTTTTCTGCACAGGTTCTCTGTTCTGCCTTGGTAAGCTACTTCTCTTGAGTTGTTGGGATCTTCAACAGTGGGCTTTATTCCAGTTTTTGTGGTGTTACCTTTACATACCTTCTGAGTTTTTAGTCGCGTTTGCCGTTTTTGCATCATCAAGAGAGTTACACCTTTTGTCGGCCTTGTTTCTCACCCTTTATTGTGGTGATACTATTTGGAGGTTTGGACTAGCTCGTGACTTTGTTCTGGAAGATTTTTCCATCCTCAGCTCGGTGGTGAGTACCTATCGAGCATGGTTCTTTGGTTTCTGTTCGATTTTTCGTTTCAGTTTGCTTTGGCTCGTGGGAAAGGATTTTGGTAGCTCTCGGGTGGTTTTGATGGCGGAGCAAGGAGCCTCAAGGATGTATTGTAATTTGGTTTTCACCTTTTGTATTGTTTTTACTTTATTTTGTCTGTATGTTTCTAAATGCCCCGGATTTGGTTTATCCGTCCGGTAGGTGTTACTCTAATATTTATATAAATGTTTGAACAAAAAAAAATATCATATGCATACGGTCCATCTTTTATTTTCAATATCTATGAATACTAAAATTTAGGATGATGGATCTATAAAGTTTTAATAAGAAAGATTATACCATTGTAAATTTTAATAATAGATTTTAAAAAAAAATCATAATCAAATACTAAAATATTATTATATAAAACAAAAAATACTAAAAGACAAAAACTAAGTGACAAGAGTCTCAATTCAGTGAGTACGGTTCAACTCCAACAACAACCAACTGATAATCGTGCGAGTCGTCTCCGGTGGTGTACTTAAAGATTTTACGAAGTACTCAGAAAAAACAAAACATTAAGTATCAGAAAAAACACTTAATATCGAGAAAAAAATCACCGAGTTTCGAAAAAATAATTTGAGTAATTTGGGGTTTCTCTGAATACCAAAAATTTCTCTAAGTACTAAAAAACACTGAGTGTTAGAAAAATCGATCAAAAAAATACGGAATAAATAAATAGATCGAAAAAGAGTAATGATACCTCCGGCCATTAATGTCTTAATAAACTTTTCCTTATGTTTTTGTTCTTCCAAACTCTCAAACATTCAACTATAGATGGTGTATAATTTCTGTGTGAATGAATTCAGTTTAGGGACCAAAACTCTAGTATATATAGCCAAACTCCCATCAAGCATTTTAATGGCAATGAATTAGGTGTTACAACCTTTCATTTGCAAATGGTTAATAGAAAAGTGTTACAACTTTTCATTGCATAAGATTAATAGAAAAATTATTAAGATAAAATTAGTGGATGAATTAATGTTGGATCATGAAAAGCCAAAAGTCATAAGTTTATTTTATTCATCAATTTAAAATAAAGACTAATGAAATAAAATGAAGTTTTATATTAATAAAATAAAAATAACTTATATTCTCCCACTTGATCCAATCATTATACTTGATATTTTACCTTAATCGTAAATATATGAATCATGGCGATAAGTCCTCCAATAATGAGAGAGTAGTATCTTCCATGTATCACAATATATTTATCTCTTTATTTTTTATGTTGTAACTATACTTAATGAATAAACCATATGTTTATTCTTGGTCTTAACTAAATTATTTTCTCAAATGAAATTAAGGTGTGCAATGTATATGAGGAAATATCACAATATATAATTATTATATTAATGATAGTGTCATACAAATAAACACTACATGATGGGACCAAGCCCCATACTCACTACATGATCCTTGAATTTCATTGGTGGCATGCCTTTAGTCAATGGATTATCGATCATTAATTCAGTACTAATGTGTTCAATGACCACCTTTTTATCTTTAACACGTTCTCTTATGGCTAAATATTTAATGTTGATGTGCTTACTTCGACTTCCAATTTTAATGTTTTTAGCTATAAAAACAGCTGCTGAATTATCGCAGAATATTCTTAATGGTTTAGAGATAGAATCCATAATTTTAAATCCAGATACAAAACCATTAAGCCATACACCTTGTGAAGTAGCCTCAAAACAAGAGACGAACTCAGCTTCCATAGTAGAAGTTGCAGTCATAGTCTGTTTGACACTCCTCCATGACACAGCTCCACCGGCCATCATAAAAATGTATCCTGATGTTGACTTTCGTGAATCAACACAACCGGAAAAATCAGAATCTGAGAATCCGACCACCTCTAAATTGTTTGTTCGCTTATACAAAAGCATATACTCCTTGGTTCTTTGGAGATATCTCATTACTTTCTTTGCAGCTTTCCAGTGGTCAATACCTGGGTTACTTTGATATCTACCCAGCATTCCAACTACAAATGCGATATGGAATGTTCAAACCTGAGCATACATCAAACTTCCAATAGCAGAAGCATATGGAATGTTCTTCATTTGTTCTCTCTCTAAATCATTCTTCGGGGTTTGGTTCAAATTGTATTTATCACCCTTCACTATGGGAGCAACACTTGGTGAACAATCCTTCATCCGAAATTTCTCTAAAACTTTATTGATATAGGTTTCCTGAGACAAGCCCAAGACACCTTGAAATCTGTCTCTATGAATCTTAATGCCAATGACATAAGACGCCTCACCCATATCTTTTATATCAAAATTTTTAGAGAGAAATTGTTTCACCTCATGAAACAAACCCTTATCATTAGTCACAAGCAAAATATCATCCACATATAAAACAAGAAAATAAATTTTGCTCCCACTAATCTTTTGGTATATACATTGATCCATGGGGTTTTCAACAAATCCAAATGATGAAACTACTCCATGAAATTTAAAATACCATTGACGGGAAGCTTGTTTTAATCCGTATATGGATTTCTCAAGCTTACAAACTAACTGCTCACCAGCGCTAGAGATAAAACCTTCAGGTTGTTTCATATAAACCTCTTCCTCTAGATCTCCATTAAGGAATGTCGTTTTCACATCCATTTGGTGCAACTCAAGATCAAAATGTGCGACTAATGCTAAAATAATGCGTAAGGAATCTTTCTTAGATACAGGAGAAAAAGTCTCTATGTAATCAATTCCTTCTTTCTGAGTAAATTCCTTAGCAACAAGTCTGGCTTTGTATCTCTCGATATTTCCTAATGAGTCTTTCTTGGTTTTAAATACCCATTTACAACCAATGGCTTTAGCCCCATTAGGCAATTCCACAAGTTCCCAGACATCATTGTTCTTCATGGAATTCATTTCCTCTTTCATCGCATTATACCATAAATTTGATTCTTTGCAACTTATGGCTTGTGAAAAGTTAGAAGGATCATTTTGACTCCAAAATTATAGTCAGATTCTTGAAGATATACTACATAATCACTAGAAATTGATGACTTCTTAAATCTGGTAGACCTTCTTAATGTTGTATCATCATTATTTGTTTGAGGTTCAACTTGTTGTTCACAATTACTAGGTTCATCATGAACAACTTGATCTATCAGAATATCGTCAACAACTTGTGTTTCTTCAACGATTGAACGTTCAACACTAGATTGTACTTGAGAGGTGTTATGAAAAATAATCATTCTATCACTTGAAGTGGAAAGTTGAATTTCTGAATGGTCAATATCAGAAATTACATTTCTAATTTGATCGCTCCCACTGATTAAGTCATAGTTAAGAAACTTTGCATTTCTTGATTCCACAAATCTAGTGTTGTGAGATGGACAGTAAAATCTGTAACCTTTAGACCGGTCAGCATATCCAATGAAATGCCCACTGATGGTCCTTGGGTCCAGTTTTTTCTCTTGTGGATTATAAATCCTGACTTCAGACGGGCATCCCCATACGCGCATATGTTTCAAAATCGGTTTCCAACCTTTCCATAAATCAAATGGTGTCTTTGAGACAGCCTTGGTTGGAACTCGGTTTAATATATACATTGCCGTTTTTAAAGCTTCAATCCACAAGTTTAGGAAGATTGGAGTTGCTAAGCATACTTCGTACCATGTCCAATAATGTTCGGTTTCTCCTTTCTGCTACACCATTCTGATCTGGTGAACCAGGCATGGTGTACTGGGCAACAATCCCATGCTCTTGGAGAAACTGAGCAAACGGACCAGGTGCTTGTCCATATTCAGTATATCTACCATAATATTCACCATCTCTATCTGATCTCACAATCTTTATATGTTTTCCACATTGTTTCTCTACTTTAGCCTTAACTATTTTAAAGGCATCTAATGCTTCGCTCTTGTTATGAAGCATGTAGAAATACATATATCGTGAGTAATTATCAATAAAGGTTATAAAATATTTCTGACCATGCATATCCATGTCAAGACAACATATATCTGTATGTATGATTTCTAATAAATCTGAACTCTTATTGGCGCCTTTCTTTGACTTGTTGGTCTGCTTTTCATGCAATCTACACAAGTTTCAAAGTCGGTAAAATCTAGAGTACTAAGTACTCCATCTTTTACCAACCTTTTGATTCTTTCAATAGAGATATGTCCTAATCTCCGGTGCCATAGAGTCGAGGAATCCTCATTTATATTACACCTCTTTGTACCAATTTGGACATGAAAATTATTACTAGCAGCATTGTTTTGTAAATTAATACAATAAAGACCTTCAGACAAAATACCATTCCCAACACATTCAGATTTATTGAAAATACTAAAAATGGTCTCTGAAAATGTAAATGAATAACCCAAAGGTACAAGTCTGGAAACAGAATTCAAGTTTCTAGAAAAACTTGGAACATAAAAAGTCTTTTCTAATTTCAAAACATAACCACTACTCAAATATAAATAACATGTTCCAACGGCTTCCACATGTGAACAAATCTTATTACCGGACAAGATGCATTGCTCACTGCCCACCAGGTGTTAATATTAACATTAACAGTATTAGATTCATAAGAAACTAACGAGGTAGGATTACCTTTATCCTGAAGCCATTTCTGGAATTTAGCACATTCCTTCTTCATGTGTCCTTTCTTTTTATAGAAAAAACACTTAGCTTCTTTCTTAATATCAGCTTGAGGTGCTATTTTACCTTTCCCCTTCTGATTGTTCTTTGGTTTGCCTTTTCCTTGAGTAGCCATCATTGCACTTTCATCTTGTTCCATTAACAACCTTTCTTCTTCTTGAACACACATGGTCATGAGTAATTGATTGACCATTTATCTTTATGTGTTTTATAGGAGATTTTGAAAGGTCCATATTGATTTGGAAGGGTGTTCAAAATATAGTGCACAAGAAAAGACTCGGAAATCTATACCTCGAGATTCTTAAGTTGAGCCGAAATATCTCTCATCTGCATGATATGCCCACGCACACCTCCAACACTTGTGAGCCTAAGTGAAGAGAGCTTCATTATTAGAGTGTTTGCTAAAGCCTTGTCTGAAGCGACGAACTGGTCATCAATGGCTTTAAGTAAATTTTGGAAATTATCATGGTTATTTATTGAACCACGGATGCTTGCTGCTAATTTTGTCTTAATAAATATCACACTGAGGCGATTGGATCGCTCCCATTTTTCATAAAGTGCAATATCTGCTGCAGTGCTTTTGTCTGTAAGAGCAGGTGGTCCAGTTTTCCTAATAGCATCATCTTTGTCCATCCACCCTAAGTGAAGGAGAACTCTTTCTTTCCATGAATTATAATTATCCCCATTAAGTTCAGGAATGTCACTACGGATATCAGAAAAATTAACAGGTTGTGATGCTGCAAATAAAGATTACATGCTTATTAATAAATAGACTATTAATAAATATCATGTTTCACCAATGCAAATCATGATCTAATAAATCAAAGATATAGAAATTTCCTGTGGGCTAAATTTTTAATTCAATAAGATTTATAATCATATGACAAAATATATAAAATATTCCATCATTACTAAATAATAAAACTATCAAATAATTATTAAGTCATAATTCTTGTGGGAAAATTACGAATAATTTTATATTTTATCCTAATTAGTTATTTAAATATAATAATATTCATGTGGGATAAAATTATTATATTAAAATAAATAATTACAATTTATGTCTAATTTCATTATATGATCTTATGTCATGATACATATTTTATTCAACTAAGATGTTGTGGCTATACTTTGATTAAATAAAATATGTTGATCACTTAGACAATTCAATATACCATACTAAAATTTGATGAGTATATAAAACTATATAACAAAAATAGAATAAAATAAACCATATCTTTATTCACATTTTGTTTACCTAATTATACTCATAAAATAAATAAAGTACACGAAGTATGAATATAAAAATATAAATATAAATAAATACGTGGAGGCCGAAGTAAAACTTAAGGATAAAAAATCCAAAAGTACCATAAGTCTAAATGAAAACTAAAATGTCTCATGGATTCTAATCATCTTCAACTGTAGGACATGTTAGATTCAACACAAATAAACATTTTGCAAAATTATTTTGGATAAATTACTTCATTCATGAACTAAGCAAAAAAATATATAAGTTTAACTAAATCAAAACAGAGGTATGCCTTAGGCTCTGATACCAAATGTTAGAAAAATCGATCAAAAAATGAGGAATAAATAAATAGATCGAAAAAGAGTAATGATACCTCCGGCCATTGATGTCTCGAGAAACTTTTCCTTATGTTTTTATTCTTCCAAACTCTCAAACATTCAACTATAGATGGTGTATAATTTTTATAACTGAGAAATTCAGAGCTTTTTACAACACACATTAATATGTGTTATTCCATTAAGAATGAATAATGCAAGAAGTAGTTTGTGGTAACTTAGATATATTAACCAGATGGGATTAGCTCACTGGCCAGGACCTTGGTCTATCAATCTAGTGGTGCAGGTTCGAACCGAGTCAATGACTCCGAGTCCAAAGTGGCTCTCCTATGTAACAAAAAAAACTTAGATATATTACAAAATGAAATCTATATTTTATATTCATAACTCAATGCAATACACAAAGTAAATGAGGACGTAGCGAAACTGGTGAAGAAATTGATCTGCGAGGTGATACTTCCTAAACACAATAAGAAAGTACCTCCAACTATTCCAACCAAAAGTCTAAGCAGCACAAAAATCATGTCTCAACGGAGAACAGTCATCAATGATTCATGAGTATGTTCATTTATATTTGCTGCTAAAATATACAAAAAAGGGGAGGTCGAAAAGTGGTAGACATGCATCCTGTATTGGTTGATTAATAAATATTGTAATGAGAATATATGTGTATGCAAGAATGTGGACGAAGCGGTTTGAAAATAGCAGAATTTTTTTAAAGTTGTGGTGTGTTCATTACTTTTCAATTTTTTGTTTCAACGGATCGTAATTTGTACAAATTTGATATGTATTAACAATAGTTCTATTTTTATTTTTTTAAAACATTTCTATAAGTGTGTTTATGTAATATTGCATGTTTAAAAAGAAAAGAAAGATAGATAAGACTTGTCCCATAAAAGGTAGATTTAAATTATCCCATTACTGTAAGAAGGGACTTGTCCTATCTCATATAAAAAAAATTGTGTAAGATATCACTAACACAACAAGTGAAAAATACTTTAAATATGGTTAAAAATATCAATAATATATCATGTAAGTAAGTAAATTGTAAAAATTCAAGCAAAATAGTGTTGGGAAAAATTTTGAGTAGCAAGTGAGATTAAAACTTGAAATATTTAAAATAAAGTGTAAGCATTTTACCATTAGGCTATGTATAATCATCAATATACTTAATATATTCAGATATATATAACACCCTTTATAAATCGCATAACACTTAATTAAGTTGGACTTGATTAGTCTAGCTCAAGAAAAATTCTTTAATAAATTATCAGTGATATCAAGTATTAAAACTATGAATATATAAGAAAAAAAAAGGGTAGGATAATTTTGAATATCAAGGGAGATTTGAACTTGGAACCTTGGATAGTAAGTTTAAGCTTATTACTGCTAGGATATGTCTAATCGTCAATTATGTCTGATGTACTATTATATACGTACACATTAACAACATCTACATAAAATGGGTCAAATCCCATTACAAACAAACAAATTCAAAATTCTATATAAACTTAATATATGAATAGACAACAGCCAAAAAAACAAAAAAGAAAACACATGGAAAGATTTAGTTTAGAAGATTATTATATTATACTTAACTTATGAACAGACTAAAATATCCATATACTGATTGTGTTATATAAATTGTTCAAAAAGAAAGTGTTATTCCTACAACTGCATATATATTATGTTAAATCACATATATTATGTTAAATCACATATAAAATGTTAAATGCTTCTTTAAAAAATGAAAAAAAGAATCAATAGTTTTCATCGAGATGAATATTGATCAAAGCATAACAGTGCATGTGGAACGATTATGATAAGAAAGTTGTTTGAAACGACTGCAAACCCGTTTTTTCCTGAGTATATTCTACCACAGAAAGATGACGACTTTTTTTCGACCTTCCAGGCATTCATTTGCATGAATGAGGAAATACTGTAAAAGAGTTGTATAGTTAAGTTTCATCCAAAAAAATTCAAAAGAACTTGAATACTATGAGTATAAGTCTCCCTAAACGAGTATTGGTTGAAGTATATATCAACGTATGAAAATCTTGTAGTTCTCTGAGAAAATTCTATTACAATGACTGCGTGAACACATTGTCGTCCCCCAATGTGTGATAAGATTAAAGTAGCAATATAAATGGGGTGACAACTACGCAGTGTACGGATAGAAGACAAGTAAAAGTGATAAGTGGGGTTATCGTTTTCCTCAGGGATTAATTGCGGTTAATGATGTTTATTCTAGTGTAAATGCGCGGGTTCATAATTGAAATAACAAAATACTAAGATGACAATGTTTATTTGGTTTTCGGTTATGATCAACTAAGGATTAAATCAATGCAAATAAGATTAATCTAAGAGTAAGATTAACAAATAGAATCAATGATAAACAACTAATTGATTTAATTTAAAGGATTAACTATATGAGATGGTTGCTTGAGGATTTGCTTAGTAATAGGTTGTGCCTCTAATTAACCTTGTTATTGATAAGGGAAAGTGGTTGTGTTAACATTAGCCGGGATTCAAATGCATCTAAGTCCCCGCCCGCGTGATATTAGAGCTCAACCTTACACGCCTGAGGTTTTCGGATGAAATAATTCCCTAAATCTATTGATAGCGTGCAGGAACTAACCGGTTCAAATCACTAGACGCTTATGTACTAGTTCTATATTTAAAACCCCCATCAAGATGTTATCTTAATTACGACAGCTACCTGCTCCTTGGCCAAAGCACATGAGATTTTAATATAAATGCATAAACAATGGAATAATAAAATAAAAGCACCTCAATATAATATCTATCCCAAGTACAATAACTTAATCAAAAGCTATACACAACGTCTTACAATAACATCCACAAGCAATTAAAGTTTAGCTCATACTAATGAAAATACTAATTAAAGATAAACTAATTAAAACTAAGAACATAATCATGTTTAAAACTGAAAAATAAATAGAAGGTAATGTTGATGACGAAGGAAATGATGAATGGTTGAGATATAATGGTTATGTTCATAGACAACCCTTTGTCTACATCTTCCTTCTATTTTGGCGCTTCTCCCCTTCTAAGTTGCTTCTCTTCTTGGATCAAAGATAAGATAATGATGTGAGTCTGGAAAAATAGCTTATATATCTTCTAAAAATGTTTGGGCTCCCTTTAGGTTTGGAAAATTAGGTTAGAAGAGGCCCAACCCATTTTACTGAACTAGATTTAAAGTTCAAACCATGGTGGATGCAACTGACATATCTTCTTCATCTTAACTCCGAATTGACTTCGGTCACTTGAAAAACGACCCTGACTTCGAGCTTTCTCTAAATCAAAAGTAAAGTGCATAGCTCTCACCAATATGTAGTGACTAAATACTAAGGTGCAAGATTTCTCTGGTAAACGCTTCAACTTCCTAAGGTGGCTCTAAGCTCAATTTCTGCTTTGACTTGGGGTTTCTGTTGACTCTTTGACTTCTTCTCCGCATCTTGGACTCTTGTATCAAACATGTACCTAAAATCTACACACTTAACACACAATTAAGGCGCCAAAGCTCTATAGACTGTTAGAAGTCCAAAACTAGAATTAAAAGTGCAATATGTTAGGGGAAATCCCTCACTTAAGACCAATAAACTCCTAAACTAATATCTTGTTAGTCGGTTTATTTATCACAAATAGAGGGACATCAGCATGGAAAACCAACTTTTTTTCCAGCTGCAACAAGAACAGGTTCACGATAATATATAAACAATCAATTTAGGGTCGGAATGAACCTGGAAAATATTTTTACTAGAAAGTTTTACAATCCATGGAAGATATTATGTGAAATCATCCCAATATCTAACATCAGAATCAACTGACAATGTATTGGTGTACAACTTGGACTACTCGTACCATATAACCATTTGTACCTTGAACAAGTTTTAAAGACTATTGATCAATTCAGTCATGGTAATTCACAGCTCTCTTTGATTTATGCATTAAAAGACTCGGCTGCATTTGACATCATTTTAGTAAATCACTTGCCCTTGAAAAATACATCACAAAATTTCTCCCTTGGCAAGCTTTGCAAAAATTTAATTGCTTTTTTGGTTCCCGCCTTATAAAATTCTCGGACACATTTATCATACTTGGAGTCATTAACACAGTGTGTCATATCATCAAGATAAGACATTATACTTTTACTAAATCACCTAGACCCTTTGTATTTAGACTTTAAATTCTTTTTCAGGTGTACCATGCAAAAAGCATGAGGAGAAGATGGAAAGGCAATGCGTAAAGCCAAGACGGTACCCGAATAAGATCAAAGACAAAGATAGTCACTCGTTGTGAAATATCTTGAGCAAAAAAACTCAAAAACCTAGTCCATTTCTCATCGTCTTCTGACCGTGCAAATGAAAAGAAACATGCAAGCCTAAAAAACATTGACAAATAGATAGACGAGACAAGAAAGAGATGGGATTTGTCTCATCTTTAGAGATGTGACAAACCCCATATGTATAATATTTAAATAAATCACAAAAATTCATACCATTATTTCTTTGCAATAGCAATAGGTAATACTCCCTTGAATTTGTTCTTCGAAAAAGTTGCATCTATAAAGAGCAATAGGCGACAAGCATGAAAACCTGCACAACAAGAACCAAATGGAATATGATAACTCTCAAAAGCATGGCTTTGATGATTAATTTATAAAGACATTTTCATAGAAGGATCAAATGCTTTTAACTTCTCAAAATATGGATAATTTTGGTTGTACAATAGACCAACATCACAAAAAAAATTCATTTCTTGCTTTGTTAACAACAAAATATGCGTGTTTATAGGATACTGCATAACCATAAATATGTATAATATGGATTACAATATCATTCAGTCTAGTACATGGACCAGTCAAGACTTGATCTATTATATGCTCTTAAGGAATTTAGAATTGTGATGATCACAAGTCATATATTTCTCTGTATACCACAAGTGTGTTCTTTCCAGAATGAGGAGACATAAAGCTTAAAAATTGAAACATCAAAAGTTACACATATATACCAACGACAACCTATAACTTTCTTCTTCTTGCAATATACACTAGCCCTCGTAGAATAATTTTTATTGAAATCAAAATCATGACCATTTTCACACGATTACTTAGCAATAACACACCTTAACTCAGATATACCACCATGGTATATCTTACCTATATGCTTCAAGATCTTGATCCAATAAGAATTGAGAAAATTCTTTTCAGTAAGAACATGACGTCTTTATTTAACGCACAATGATCAACCTTGGTAATTTGATCACTAATTGAAGAACAGGAAGAAGCAGATACTAGATAACATATAGAAGAAGATACCAAAGAAGATGTAGGAGCAAATACAACATTGATCTTGATAAGAAGGTTGGAAAAAGAACTTGACAAATTAAGATGAATTAACCATAAAATAGTAGCAAAATCATCTTCATTAAACATTAAACAATTTTATTAAGTCCCTATAAGTGTATCTATACTCTACTAAGCAACCACTCAATTCTTTCCAACCTCCAACAATATAATTTTTGATCGACTAAAATGAATCAAAATTCAAATAGATAATAAGAATGTTGATCAACATCTTTAAATTCAACAAGATGATTATGCCCTATTACAAAGCTTGTATGAAAAGATGCGCAACATGGACATACATAATTACAAATCCTGTAAATACAAGAGGATTCAACAACATAACATCAATAAATAAGAGGATTCAACAAAATGCACTAATAGATACACAAAATCAATCTTGTAAAGAAATAAAGACAAACAAACAACTTGTATAATTATGTAAGAAAAACTGTAATACAGGACAAAAAACCGAGTTTGAAATGAGTAATGAAATTATCATAATTTAAAAACAAACTAGAAGAGCCGGGAAATGAGAAGCAATTTTCGATGGAATAATACACTCGGGAAAATCAACTAAAAATATGGATCATATTTCCATAGATGCATCAATTAGTATATCAACGACGAAACAAAAACTGCTAGAATTGTAAACTTTGAATCGATAGCTCTACTAATCGAGGAAAGAATCAAAACCTCTACAAGTTAGGAAAGAATTGGCAGCTAGAGTGAGGAAAAAATCAAGATAAGAATCAATATAAATGGAAAAAAATATGTTTTGTTAGTTCAATCGGAAAGAATCACAACGTTTAATGTGGAAACACCACTAATTAGAGGCCCATTATCCAGAGTGTATTAATGAGAGGGTTTATGCATGAGTTTAAGTGTAGGTATTAATGGGAATGGGTTAATAAATGAGTAAAGGTCCAACCAAAAAAAATAGGGGAATAAAGGATTATGCAATGGTCTTCATGTTTAAGTAATAATAAGGGAAAGATAATAAAATGTTAGTTAAGTTATGTTTTAATAAGAAGATTAATAATTTGAATTATAAAAAATAGAAGTCAAAATTTTGGAATTGACCATATTTAAATGGAAATTATACATATCTTAATCTTTATTTTATGGTTATTTAATATATGTATTGCATATATTAATTATTGGATGTTTATTATTGATTAAAGAATACCTATTTAATGATATTTACAAAATATATAAGATATACACGCTAGTTATATATGTAAATTGGGTATATATCTTGTGATATTGCATAATCTACAACAAAAAACAGTAAGACCTACATATATTATACATATATTATCTATTATATAATAATATATGGATTTTCGTTATGTGAATATCTTTTGATATCGTGTAAGTTATATAATAATAAATCATATAGGATATATACACATGGTATCTTCTGTAAATTTCTCTGGATATTACATAACATAATAAATTAGGTATTTTCCATCAAAAAGCTAATTCTTTTTAGTTATTTTTATATAAATTCCGAACCAATAAAATAAGATATTTTATTCTCTCGGATATATTTTGATATGTTCGATAACAAGTTTCATTATTTCATATGAACAAACAATCTAATAAGAGACTCGAAATGATACATTACTTTTTTATAGAAAAACATAAATGTGACAAATAATTTAAACCACAACCCGAAGAGAATGATATACGCATCTAGTATGATTGATATAAATATAATTATATCATCACATAATAATGTGATTTTAGTCCAAGAAAAAAACAATAAGTATAAGAATATAAGTTGAATAATACTATCATTTAATTATGAAGTGAGTTTTGAGATGATGCTTCTAACTTTTAAGAATATTAATACATAATATTTTATTATACAATTTTGAAGTTAATTGATAAATTTAAGGGAAGATATATATATGGTTTAGAAAGTATATACATTTTCTCATATATCGAACTTTGCTAGATAATTGATTGTGAATTTGTCATGTATTACTTACTAACTCACAATTTTTATATAATGTTTTTTTTTGTTACATATGAGAGCTAGTTTGGACTCGGAGATTGACTCGGTTTGAACCTGCACCACTAAATTGGATGACCAAGGCCCTTTCTAGTGAGCTAATCCCAAATGGTTAATTTTTATATAATATTAACATTATAATAAAAGAAGTCCATCTATAAAACATGAATACCCTAATTGGTCGAAGACTAATAGTATTTCATTTGTGTATTATTTCTTATACTATATGCTATAATTGTTCTACTACAACACACAAAGATGGATCATGCGTGAACATATTATACATTATTGTACTTTAATAATATATATGCATCTTAGACTTGAAAAATTGGAGAAAAATAGTTTGTTGAAATATTTGTATATTACAATTCTCGTGACAAGAGCGATAGATGAATAGTATTTAAATATATCTCATAAAATTTTGTTGTATAAATTAGAGTGTCATTATATATTATGATTGTCGTTGATGTTGTCATATGTATGTGTGTGTATTTCGTACAAAAGAATATGTGTTTATATATGAATATTTGCATAACTACATGTTATTGTAACTGCACGTAATTGTCTCTTTTATATTATATACATGTAATTTTTCTTGTATAATTTCAATTATATATTCTAATATGACTATATATATGGTTACACTTGAAGACTTGAAGACTTGAAGTTCATCATTGATATGCTCACATAAGAGTGAGATAAATATGTGTTGTACTATTTTTCCCTTCATTAAGATTTTATCCCACATGATTTTCTTGAGAAGGTTTTTAATGAGACATATATAAGTATTATAAGGATATTGTACTCATTTTCTTACGCTGAATTTTTTACAAAGGGGATTTCCATGAAGGTTTTAACGAGACATATTCTTAATGGTTGTATATCCAAGGGGAAATGTTATGACACTAGTAAATGGATATCCAGTCCAACCCATAAACACTAAGGTTTAAGGTTAACTATTCTCCATAAATATGGATTTTTATATGTAATTCACATATAGTCTTATATCAATAATATTGCTCTCTTTTATTGTTTATATATGTACTTTTACTTATTTTCACAACAATTTTAATATAATATATAAGTTATTTAGTTTCTCTCATTTATATATTCGTAATCTAAGCACACTGTTTTTCCAAATGTATCAATATTTTCTATTCAACTATATAAGATTGAATATATTATTATTCATTTATTTTATTATATTTTCCCAATATTTTGTTACTAATTGATTGAGCATAAAACATAATGATATCATTACACTCGGTCCAAAGACATATTCCAAGAACAAAAATACAACAATAAATATGTCGATGTATAGGTAGAAGGGGAGAAGGGATCTGAGTAGGCAATTGAATAGTGAAAAGTGTTAACAACCTCGTACCTTACTCTCGATCGCTATCGAGAAGCTTTATCTTCACTCGTCCGATTAATTAATCGAGGACTATGTGAGTACTCACCGAGAACCTACTTGCTTCTCCTATCCATCCTAAAACTAGACACTAGGTCAGAGTTGCGCACCCTATGGCACTCCGACGCTAAACATTAACATTATTGTTATCGAGGATTACTTAAAATGACGAGGTATGGAGACTTAAGACGATTGTATAATAAAATATAAGCACAACCATGTCTAGAGAGAGAGTTTATGGGTACTCAAAGTGTGTCGATTCTGTTGTTAAGAGGGGTATTTATAGTAGTCGATAAGATGTACATGATGATATTGTTGGGAACAGTATAAATCGAAGATGAATGCACAAAATAAGATCGAAAGGAAGTATGTCTGGTCAAAGTATTCTTTATGTGTCGCGATGCCGATATCCTCAGATGAATCGAGGTATCGGCCCTAGAAAAGGTTTGATACTCCTATTCCTCAAGCATTCATGCTCTTACCTTGGTTTATAACTCAATGTCCTCGAATCAGATCTTCAAGAAGTCTTCGGGTTAGGACAAGTATCAACTTCATGTTTTGTCTTATAATTATCCCTTAGAATTTGTGAGATTACTATCCGTGATTTTGGATACGGTTGAAAGGAATTTACCACTTCTCTTTTCCTCGCGCCGATACCAGTTTGAATTTTTGGGTTGGGCTCGTCCAATGCGTCTTTTTCCAAGAACTGTGTGGCCTTTATTGATAAGCTTTATCATCTAGTACACATCGACCTTATGGGTAATTCCCTGTGACTGTTGAGACTATATATAATAGCGCACCTCCAAGAGGGTGTCATCATCAAGGAATAAGGAACACAAATACTTTCACGAAGGAACTATCCAGTTGTCGAAGTCATATCAGTCTTAGGAATAACACATGAAGTTGCCAAAGGTTCATCAGACTTCAAACTTTACTCTCTCTAGATTGTCGAGGCTACGCTGTGCTTACAAATAACAATGACTTACAAGGATATGTCAATCTTATGAATAACTCTGATTGTCGAGGCTACACTAGACTTGCAAAAAACTTTGAATATTGAGGCTACATTATACTTACAAATACCTTTGACTTCCTAAAGTATGTCAAACTGGAAAATAAATACGACTACTAAGGCTATGTCAAAATTACGAATAACTCTGACTGCTAGGGCTACCTTGGACTTACAAATAACTTTGATTGTCGAGGCTATATCAACCATACAAACAACTCTGGTTGTCGAGGATACGTCGAACTTACAAAGAACTCTGGTTGCCGAGGCTACAATGAACTTATGAGTAATTTTGACTACTAAGGCTATGCTAGACTTGCAAATAATTTTGGTCACCGAGGATGTGTCGGACTTACGAATAACATTGGTCTCTAACACTATGTCGGACTCACATATAACCATGGTCACCAAGGCTATGTCAAAATTACATATAAATCTGACTACGAAGGGTATATCGGACTTTCAAATAACATTGATTGCCAAGGCTATATAAGACTTGTGAATAATCTAACTGTCGAGGCTATGTTAGACTGAAAAATAACTCTAGTCATTGAAGTTGTATTGGATTTTAGAATAACTCTGGTTGACAAGGCTGCATAGGATATATGAATAAATCTTTGTCGCTGAGTCCTTTCACTAATGATTACCTTGGGAAGATGAAAGATCATCTTTTTGGCTATACGTATCGTGGGAATTCCTTCCATTGTCACCACATCCTTCATAATTTTTCCAAGAAATATTTTTTCTCATCACATCAAATAATCATACTCTCCGGCTTCCATTTCTCGGGGTAACCCCCATAGGCATTTATATATGGTCGGCGTACCCTATATATCCTTCCTTAAGAGAATAAAATTATTACTTCTACCCCTGTTTTTTGCATGATGGAGTTGAGGACCCTCGGGCTTATCTTTCCCATTCTCTAGCTGCTATGAATCCTCTCTCAAATGTGCCCGGGCCTCTTTTATGCTAGAACCACTCATCCCATTGGTAAATTACCTCTAGTCTTTATGTCTCTTTGAGATGCTTGGTTTTGATTTATTCATTTCTTTCTTCTCTTTCTCACGCTAATAGTATCAATTTGAGATTCTTTGCATTCTTCTTGGCAAAGAGTATTATCTTTGGTTATTTTGGAATATACGATAGATAGTCTTTGTCTAATTCCGGTAGAGAAGATTGAACACTAGGCCCAAACATTTGGATTGCCGAGTGAGTACGACTTACTTCAGTCTCAATTAGAGACAACTATAACCGAGATAATCACGATTTCTCATGAGAGACCCCAAGGAGGAAAAGTATGTACCACTAGGTTTTGATGATTTTTGAGGTAGTAAAGTAGTAGCGTATTAGGTCATTTTATTTGTTGAGCTTAACTAATGCCCCAACCAATATCGAGAGTAGGTGTGCAAATAAGGAGACATAATTGCTTGATAAGAGGGTATGATATATTTAATAAACTCTAATATCTGGGCTTGTTGTCCCTATTTTGCTGATATATATCATTCTTGTGGATGATCATCAAGGATACATCAGACTTACAAATAAATCTATATGTCGAGGCTATGTTGGACTTACGAAGAACTCTGTTTTCCAAGGCTATGTCGGGCTTACGAATGATTCTGATAGCCGTGGATGCTCACTTTAATGCCAATTTGCTCAATCATGTGAGTCGGTGCTCCTTCGAGTGTATCTTCCATGAATACTTCCCAAGCTTCTATAGTACTTCACTTTTTTTCTCTCGGGAGATCAACTTTTCAGTTTACTAAAGGCTCGAGTTTAACTCTAATTCCTTTTGTTACTAGGTGTATCATATCTCTGTAAAAACTAATAAGAAATACCTTTGGGTTGTGTTGTACGTTGTACATTGATTTTATAAAGGAAAATGCAAGTGCTTCTTTCCTTTTTTTACTTAATTTTTCTTCTTCTTATATTTTATTGTCTTATACTTAGGATTAACTCAGTTTTGAGGGAGTACTTTAAATTGAGATAACTTTGCCAATTTCTTGTTGATACATTCTGACCCAAAACATAGTCGTGGACTTTCTTTTTTAGGTACCCTTCCCAGTTGGCCTTGCTAGACTGAAGGCTTTTCCGAGCTTTCCAATCGAGTTTCTTTAGAAGATTTTTTTGTAGCACCTATGTGTGGTGTCTTACCATCCATTTTTATCCTTTAAAGACGATAGAAGATAGGAGTTTTTTCAATCATATTTCCCTTCATCCGATTAACCACTAGGTTTTCATTAGTGCATATTTAAATATGTTTCGCTCTTCAGCTTTTTCGTATCTCCAAAGGAATTTATCTTTGATGAGGCACTTTTTGGGTTTCTCTTACTCTTTTAGACAAGTATGTCTTCCTTCTTTCCTTATCCTTGCTTTTTTTTTTGCATGCCCGACCATTGCATGCTCGAGTCTGGCTATCTCTTGTTTTATCTTTCTTTTGCTGAAAGGTAGTTGGGCTTAGACTTATCTTTATCCCAATGCACTTAGAGTCGCCATCGCAACTTCGGCGTATGTTTCGGCTAAGGTTCCTGCCGAGGAATTTAATTTTTCCAAGGACTTCTATCGCAACTTCAACGTGTTTCCAGGCTCATGCTTCTTCCAAGTACTTAGTTTGAGGAATCCATCTTTTCCCTCAGACTTGACTTCGGTTAAGGTTGTTTTTTTCTTTGTGATCTTATTTGTGGCTATGCAATAAACTTGTTAATAAGATATTTCTTCTTTGTTTTCCTCTGCTTGTTCTTCTTTCCTAATATTTCTCAATGCACGTGCTTTGTTTACTTCATGCCTTATATGTATTTGCGTTAGGAAATATAAGAACCATGTCGGGTCATACTATAGGTCTTAGAAAAATTTGTTAGCTTGATTCTAGCTTTGAATATTATAATAATAGAGTATGAATTTACATGCTCGGTGAATATTTCCTCACCCTTCCCCATGGGTTTCGAGCGGATCTTTTTTCCAATTCTTTATTGGTATTTTCTTTTGCTCTCCGATGTTTTGTCGGGACTTGTCTTTTGCTCGCCAAGACTTTATTGGTCTTAATTTTTCTCCAAATCTTTGTTGGTCTTATTTTTATTCGCCAAGACTTTGTTGGTCTTTATTTTTTTTTGCAAAGACTTTGTTGGTATTTTTTCTGAGAGTTGATGTTTCATCGTTCTTTGTTATGTCAGTTCTTGCATGAAAATAATTTCTTATTTGACTGTGTTATCGAGTTGATATTCACCCAATACATTGTTAACCCCTTAAAGATAGTGCTACTCTTTTTCCCGACAATACAATCGGGTCTTCTTGCCAACGATATAGTTGATCTTTTGTTGAAGCTATGTTTGACTTACTCTCTCCAAAAATACAGTTGGACTTTTTGTCGAAACTACTTTGGACTTTTCTCCCCAACAATATAGTTGGACTTTTCTACGAAGCTACGTCAGATTTTTCTCGTCAACAATACAATTTGACTTTATTCCGAAGCTACATCAAATTTACCAATTTCTTTGATTGTCGAGACTACGTCGTTCTTACGAAGAATTCTAATTGCCGAGACTACTTTTGTCTTACAATTTTTTAATTTCCAAGACTACACAGTTCTTACAAAGAGTTCTGATTTCCGAGGCTACGTTGGTCTTACAATTTCTTTGATTTCCAGACTATGTCGGTCTTACAAATATTTATGATTATTGAGCCTACGTCAGGCTTACAATTCTCTTGCACAAAGACATGCAATACTTCCTTGGCATACCCGAGGTTAGTTTAAATAAAGTCATACCTTCCATCTTATTTGCGCATGTTTCTATT
This sequence comes from Nemophila menziesii, assembly GCA_029959085.1. Lineage (NCBI taxonomy): Eukaryota > Viridiplantae > Streptophyta > Magnoliopsida > Boraginales > Hydrophyllaceae > Nemophila > Nemophila menziesii. The sequence goes on along the minus strand of JARWIR010000017.1, from coordinate 5,566,545 downwards.
TTGAGGCTTTGGTGCCTGACTTCTTGGCTTGATCAGGGGTTTAGGGTCGATGCACTAGAAAATATTGTCTTTTTTAGTAGAAGTAAATCAAGTGATGGTCTTTTGAATACGATTCTAAGGCAAAATTGGTCTTATGATTTTTTTATATATTTTATTGATATTTTCAGGTTGGGAGTCCATTGACCGATCACCTAGTCGATAATCTTAGGGAGCCGAGAATGTTTTTACTCTTTAACATCTTTTTCAGGTCAATAATCCATTGGCTATCCCCCTTACTCGATAATCATAGGGAGTCAAGATTTTTGTTTTTACATTCAATCAAATTTTTCATGTCAGGAATCCATTAGTTGCCCCTTTATTCGATGATCTTAGGGAACCAAATTTTTTTTACATTTTGTCAACTTTTTTAGGTCGTGAATCTTTTTTTCAGGCTCGATTTCGTATTATCATATTTCATAAGAACACCAAAAAGAAGATTCTATAATGAGAGATATCTTACCAAGAGTTTTAGGTTCTTACAGTCCTTTCCTAGGTCCAATTTCTTGTTTGATGAATTCTTTGATGTGCTCCGTATCCTAGGAGTTAAGTAATTGTTGATCATCTTCCTCGACCAATATGTAGGTTCCCATATATGTTTACTCAATCACGAAATACAGTCCTTCCCAATTTGGTAGGAACTTATCTTTCTTTGCATTTGTGGTTAATTGTCTCTTTCGCAATACCATGTCCCGACCTCTATGTTCTTTGGTCGAACCCTTTTGTGAGAAGTCTTATCTACGACTAGTTTTGCTAAATTTGACCAAATGTTGGCTCTTTCGCATGCTTCCTCTATGAGATACAATTGCCCTAGAAGTTATCATTATTAGTGTTCAGGTTGAAGTTTGCGAATTTCGAGTTGAGGGTCGTTATCTCTATCTGCAATAGAACCTCACATCCATACACGATACTGTAGAGCGTTTCATTCGTAGCCGAATATATTGTTGTCTAGATACCCCGTAATACCTCAGAAAACATCTCAAACCATTTTGGTTATCACTTTTACCTCATACAAAAACTGTTGATTATTCTCAAATCTTCTCAAGATGGTTTTCACCTTGAAATCGTACCCCTTCCCAGCTTGATTGGGTCGGGGATTTGAAAATTTCCTTATAGGCTTGATACCTATATGGAATCTTTCCACATATTCCTTTTTCTCATATTACCTTCAGATGGATAAGGAAATTTGCCCAAGTCTCTAAAGATTTTAAGTTCACGCTTCAGCAGCGTGTTGCGGTTAGTGTTGTATCCATGTTCCTTATGGATTTGGTAATACTTTGTGTTATGCCGCATAGTTGCATCGACATACCTTTTTGAAGTCCAACAAACCTCTTTCTTATTTATTTCCTTTTAAATTATTATGAGGAATTATCCCATACTCTGGTATTATTACCCTCTCAGATTTCGTCTTCGTCCCTTGGTTTGACTCTTCTGAACCCCTTATACCCTACTTTTTCACTGGGTTTCTAACGTCGGTCATTCCTTACCTGATTAGGAGAATTTCCCATCATGATTTATCTTTCCTTAACCCTTAATTAAAAGTTCGTTTGAATTTCCTCTATTCGAAAGTATTTACTCAATTTGGTTATTATGTCACACAATGTGGACTCAGCCTTTTCTACCAGTCGTCTATGTTGTAGATCTCCCAGCCTAGGCATCATCTCCCCCCCTTAGTCGATTATGCCTAGTCAAAATTCTAGGCATTTTTCCTATTCCCTTAGTCTCCATGGAATAGGCGCCGATTAATGGCAAAAAATGGTCGCCTAGACACCGATTAATTGCATGCCCGCATGGGCCTTCTTGTTATTTTATTGGTCTCGAAAATTCTTTAATTGATATTATAACTCAAATATTAGTATTTTTATATATACTATAATGTTGTTAGATGAATTTTATGACTTAAATAGTTAAAGTAGTTATAATTACTACATATATATTACTAAAAATACAAAATTACACAGCGAGGTTCAAAACCGTATAATCCCGCCTAGGCCCCGTGTAATCCCGCCTAGGACGCAAAACCAATATCTACAACATATCCAGTCGTATATGAAAATCTGGACTAAATAACCCTTAGATGAGCGCATAGTACAATATAGACTGGTCCGAATCCTAGATGTTGTATGCAATTTTGGTGAACCGATCCACATATGAGTGCAGGCTTTCATTTTCCTTTTCGCATATATCTAATAGAGACTTGTTCGTCTGGCTATTGCCCATGTTTAAGAGCATGCATTTCAAACCATCGACTAACTGTAAGAAATTATTTATTCACTTTGGTTCTAACTTGGGAAACCACTTTTGGGTATTCCTGAGCAAAGTAGCATGGAAATCTTGGCAATAGTCTGCATCAGTTTCGTTAATGAATACCATGTGCCTTTGATACAAATATACACGAGCTTCAGGATTAGTAGTCCCGTCAAAAGCCGACATCTATAAAGGCTTGAAATTATTTGGCCTGGGGGTCTCTGGTATCTCCAAGGATATAGTACTAATCTAATTTATAATCATCGTTTATCTGTATTTCCCTCAGATTTACCCTAAAACATGTTAGACTTTATATTATTTGATGGATTTCCCTCATATATTTTCTTCCCTTCCTCAACTACATGTGGAGTTATATATATCCTCAAATATTTATTAAGGATATAAGCTTTCAGTTGATACTTCAGTTATAGGAGTCATCTTGCAATGTACTCATTCCAATTAGCTATCCCAAGGGATGTATTCATGGGTCATGTTAGATCTATAGGATTAAGCAAGATATAATGTATGAATTATTGCTAGGTTATGTGCATTCATGTATATATTTCCATTAGTATGTTTATTTAACTGTTTATTTCAATAATATCATGTTTAATATGTATTATATATTGCGTGTGATTATGTAAGTATGTATGTCCTATAGACTCAGATTGGCCCTATCACACGGACAATCGCCTTTGGCATAAGAAGTGCGCAAATATGAGACTAACTCATAGTAGTGAAGAACCCTTAAGATAACTTGAGTTAAGATAGTCGCCTTAACTAAGTGTTAAGATGAGATCATAAACATGGATAAACCAAGCTTATATTATGATCGAAGTAGAATCCCACTGTCTACTTAGTCTATAATAGCCAGATATGAATTGCTTGATTGATTTCATATAAGGGTTGATCAATCGAAGAATTCATCTTAGGCAACGAGGCTTGTTTAATTATATATCTGTATGGTATTTGTAAAATTGTGACATACATTTTGAGATATATGAATAATACCATAACACGTGTGTCATACCATGTGTGCTTTCAACCAAAAGGAAGTGAATGATTGATCCCTGTTTCTTCACTGTGTGATGCCTTTGATTTGTGCCCTTATTAATTTTGACTATATCTTGATATTTTGATTAGGTGTATGCTACTTGGAACACATTACCAATGATCATGAATGATTCGGTCTAAAGGGGTATGTTTGGGAAAGCAACCTAATCAATATAAAAGGATATAAGTGTAAAGGGAAGACTATAATTGTGTATCAAAATGTGTGCTTGCAGGTTAACCGATCATGTAAGTCAATACGGATTATAACATGATAGTGAGACACATAAACGAAATGACAGTGAACTTTTTTTCACATAGAAGTTGTGATATATAATTGAAGGGGTCATAGTTACTGTAATGTGATACAACATATTGTTAGTCTGGGGTACTACAAGATACGTAAGGAATGAGATTTCATTTGAGCAACTATGTATCCTAACAAGTTAATAGTAACATATCCTCGTATGCTTGTCGGTCGCACGACCTATTTGTCAAGTATGATGAATTATTGTAGTGTGTATATGAGAGAATTTTGAGAAATTTTGATGTGTGGGACATTGAGATGCACGTGCCTAATAGTGCGATGGTAACCCCACCATGTGCGAGTGGGACAATGAAAGAAATAAAATAATTAAGTATTATTTTATTCCATGTCACCCATGATGGGGTGACATGAACGTACTGCTTGGAAGTTACTGTAGAAGTTACAGTAGTAACTTGCCCACTAAGAGAGATGGAGATAGTGGAGTGATGGTTTATTATCAGTTAATAAACCAACGCTCCTATCCATCTATAAATAGGAGTCTGCTTCTCCCCTCCAGACACAACAACAACCACAACAAGTTTTCTCCCGTTAAAATCAAACTCTTTCCTCATACACTTAACAATATTCCTCAGACATTTAGGTGGTGAAAACAAAGAATTTAATTCTTATAATTAAATTCTCGATCAGAAAGCAAAGCAAGAATTCAAAAATTATCAATCTGATGCGTAAGAGGTTTGACTGATAAACGCTAACTATTTAATTTCATAAGTAATAATTGGAAACAAGAAAGCCATCGAGGGAGACACATCGCTCGAACAAATCCCACCATCATGGGCTTCTTAGTCGACTTGCTCAATAATTCCTCAGGGCTAAGCATTGCTTCCCTAAAAGAATTCACGGAAGCAAAGAGATACATACAGCAAAAGAAACTAAGCCAAAACGTGTGAATCCTAAGGGAAAGCCAAAGGCTTGCCTTATAAGAACGACTGAATAATTTTTGTTGAAAATTGAGTAATTTTTACAACTTGCATCGAAGATAGTTGCTCGCAACAGTGAGTAAAACACCGAAGAGAATAATCCTTATATAGGCCCAAAAGAAATGGGTCTCCTCCAAGTGGTTAATATACTGAGATGTGCCCATCATTAAACACCACATATGGTGTGGTGGAAATGTTAATGCGTAATGGCACAAAATGTGCCAAATTAAAAAAGCCTCAGACTCGGGGTTGGTAAAAGGATACTTGGGCTCATACAACATTTAGAAAACCGAATATCCTTGGTGAATAATGAAAACATGATGAGACCCCTTGAAAGTCTGGATACTCATCACAAACTCAGCATGAATGTCACTCAAAATGGTAAGAGGGTATATAATACAAAAACAAGGCAACTGGAATACATGAATAAATAGTCCAAGAAAAGGTATCTTCGGAACACTAAGAGATAAATTTACGAAGTTGTTTTGAGGACATGAATTCATACTCGGGAGGACTTGTTAGTTTTGACAAGGAAACATAAAAAGCGTGGAAATAAAACGAGTAAAGGAATACATATGCATTCATAAACATAGAGTACATGTTAGATTTTGATGAAAAAATATCTATAGAATTATTACAAACTTTAAGTCAAAGAGAGATATGTAAAATATAAAAAAGATACATGTCTTGGGAAGAAAGTGGTGCAAGAGGTTCGAAGCGTTGCCGACTGAGGAAACTACTAATTAAAGTCTAAATTTCAATTTTCTAATGTTTTAAAATCCAATTACAAAATAGTTCTAATTAAAGTCTAACCAAATCCGAACTTGATGCACTCTTACTAAAATACCCTCCTTTTACCTTATAACACAATCCACTCTCATCTTTTTTTACTTTTATACCATTTTAAATTTTTTTTTTATTACGTTTTTTTATTTTTTTATTATTTTAATTTCTGAGTTTGTATTTCTCTAACTTACCGAATATATATTCTCGGGAGTTAGTTACCTACATTTTTTATGAGGTACATAGCTATTTTTTGTTTGGGTATGCACCTATATTTCACAGGGTACATACCTATGATTTTTTGTCCATGTCGAAGTTTAGGAATACGGTTCTTATCAGGTGTTATCCATGTCAATTTTAGTAGCGGTACCCTATGGGTTGTACCCAAGGGGATATACCATACGAAATCCATTTCACACTTGCATAGGAACAAGAAGCAACAAAAAATAGGATTAATAGGTTTTATTTAGGTTTCTTTTAGATTAGTGTGATATTGTCAAAATAAAAAATCAGAATGCATTTAATCAGAAATAATTAGCTGTCCATTTCTCATCCCAACTTTTACATTATTTTATAGAATATGATAACAAGCTTATACTTGATGTACCCAAAAGGCTGGACCCTAAGGGACAGACCTTAAGGGGCTGGACCCACCTCATTTTTCACCTGCAAAACAAAGAATAATAGTTAATGAACCAAACATGTTTTAAAACTCATTTAAAAATAAGGGCTAGACTCATGGCCTATGTACATGGACTCAAACACGTTTCTAAAAAAAGGAACATTTTAGATTAAAAAAACTAGTGGGCCGGATATTTAACGAAAACAAAAAAAACGAAACGGCATGGACTCTAATGGGCTGGACCCAACCGTGCTGGACCCAACCGACACGTTAAAAAAACTAAAATGAAACTGCTGCGCTGGTCGATGGAAGGTCAGATGGACTAAGGGGGCTGGACTAAGGGTGATGGACTAAGGGTGTTGGAGTAAGGGGTCTGGACTAAGGAGTTGTTTACCTGCAAAATAAAAGAATGTTAATCACACCCTAAAACAGTTGTATCTCGTTCGAACAAAGGAGAAGAAAACAACAGATGTTGGAATGATGGTAGGCGAAGGGTGGCGACACAACAGAAAACATATCAGAGTGCCTGTTTTGGCGAAGGGTGGAGAGGGTTTTCTTGCCAGGAGATACAGATACAGAAAACAAATGTTGGTGGTGTAGATCAGATCTGTATCACCGCGGATTCGGGGCGATTTAATTTCGCTGGCAGAATGATGGTGGCGAAGGGTGGCGGGCAGTAGATCAGAGAGCCTGTGTTGCAGCAGCAGATTTTGGTGGTGTAGGTCTGGAGTGAGGCTGGAGAGCGCGGCGGCGTTTTGTTGTGTAGGCCACGAACGACGCCATTTTATTTCTACATGAGACCTTGGTGGTGAAAGGCGGGGAAGGTGAAATCGAGTGGTGGTGAAGATGGCTCAGGTTCGGGTGTCTCGTGTGGGAAGAGCACGTATAGTGGGGAGGTGAGAAGAGGTCGGTGATGATGGTGAGGAGAGAGACAGAGAGAGGGTATAGAGAAGATAGAGAGAGGGTAGAGAGGAACGGTTGGTTTTCTGAAAAAAAAAAAAAACTAATAAGGGTTTTTGTTTTTTATTTTTGTTGTTTCAGTGTGTATAAGAGTGAAGGAGGGGTTTTCGGATATTTTGCTCTATACTAGTTAGTTGTAACTAGTGGTTTGGGGTTGGGCTTTTGTTTGTTAAGCCAAATGTTGTGGGGCTTCATAAAATAATTCCCCCTTGTTGACTGGGGAGGAGGGGGCGAGAAGCTTCTTAGTAGAAAGTAGCTGCCAAATCATATCTGTCCTGGGTGGACGTCTTTGATTTGACTCCTTGGAGAAAGGGAAGATCTTTTTCGTTGATTATATCTGTTAGATGAGAGTGACGAGATTGTATGTGTCGAAATGTATATGCAAACCGACCCATTTTACCATGTCATAAGAAGGTTTGCAAAGCATCTGTATATCAATATCAAAATTATCTAATTCTAGATACTAACTTATAATTCTCTCACAAGATGGGTTGCATGCTGACAATTCTCTATCTCAACTATGAGATAAGACAGTTATTTTCAGCTTGTTCAGAAACAGCCCCAAGCATGGGAGATCACCGAATGATACATATCCACTAAAATGAATAAGATAAGATAATAGATAATAATTATGTTTATATGAATTATTATTATTGTTAATTACAGTATTTGAATATATTATACTGTAATGTAATAATTGGACATTTACATTCCAATAATTGCATGAAAAAAGATTTACAGAATATAAGAAAAAGAAGAAGGAGGAAGAGAAACCTCAAGAGATTAGAAAGAAAGTTTATTAATCTTTTACATATATTTCTTTTAATTACAATTTTAATATATATAAATTCTACAACGGTAATGATATCATATTCCCGCCTAATTACATTTCCATAGTCATTACATTGTCATACCTTATTTCAAGAACCTTGCCATCAAGGTTCTGTTGATAAAAATCTTCTACAGAGTACCAAATTATTCCTGAAATGTGATCATATAGAAGAAGGTACAAGGAAAATTTTGTTGAAAGAATAATCGATCTCTAAAATTCAAATAAAATACATTGACGGTCATTTTCACCAACATCTATTAAGCAAGCCTTTTTCCCAAAAATTTAATATCCAATGACATAATTGTCATATTTTTCTTCATCTTCTAAGGCTTCCAATGGTGTTTCTAAAACACAATTCTTCATATTTGAGAAGTAAAAGAAGTATTGACATCTACATCGTTATGCTGATCTGAATTTTCCATAACAATATTCTCCACACCAGTACTTATGTGCTTAAACTGAATTTCCAATAAATGAACAAATTATTCCCAACTTTGAAATGGACAAATGTTGCTCATTGGTTGAAACCATTGTAAAGCAAGACCATCCATGTGAAGAGAATCCAAATTTAATCGTCGGCTACATTTTTATGAATCGAAAAGAATATATTTGCTTGACATATCCAACCAACAGGATCAAGACCATCAAAATGTCGAAAATTAACATGAACAATTTCTCTTAAATTCTTGAGTATTGCATCCATGGGTTGAAACTTGATTTGATCAACCATGGTTCAATGAAAGCACCTATGAAATGAATAAGATAAGATATAATAGATAATAATTATGTTTATACTAATTATTATTATTATTAATTATAATATTTGAATATATTATACTGTAATATAATAATTAGATATCTACATTTCAATAATTAAATGAAAGAAGATTTACAGAATATAAGAAGAAAGAAGAAGAAGAAGAAGAAGAAGAAGGAGGAGGAAGAGAAGAAGAAGAAGAAGACCCAAGAGATCAGAAGGAAATTTCATTAATCTTTTGCTTATATTTTTTCTAATTACAACTACAATATATAGAAATTCTACAACGGTAATATAATTTGAATTTCAAATGATATCATATTCCCGCCTAACTATTTCTATGACTATTATTGATTTTATTTACATTTCCATAGTCACTACATCAACCTTAACACTTTAAGTCGCCACTCTCTATTCGAAGGCCAGCCACCATTCCTTGCCTCATTGCTCTCAGTCAGAAGCTGACAAATGGTAGCTGAATATGTTGCGGCACCCAACGACATCTGAGGAATTACAGAAGAATTTCTACGAGGGAAGGACAAAAAGTACCGAACTACGGCCACCTACACATGAAAAATAAAATTAATTAACAAACGAGTAAGACAACAAAAGGATGCTATCCAAATAAGTAAATGTTACCTTATCGACGATATAACATGGTTTAGCATGGAAAAGGAATACCATCATTAATCAGCTGATCCACGTTAATAAATTAAAGACCAACACATATGGAGGTTGTCAAAGATCTTTTTCTCTAATAGGGTGTCAAAAAGGCTTATCCCGAGAGTATTTTATGGAATTTACCAAGTTACTAGTCATTATGTAAGATAATAGGGTAAGGAGAGTCGATGAAGTTTGAAGAAAGCATGGTGGAAATGAAAAGAAATTATTGTGGTATTTATAGAAGGGAAATAACCTTTCAGTTCCTCAAGGTAATTATTTCCCATAAAACTCTTTATATTCTGTGTCGTGGTTAAAAATCCTTTCAGAAAAAAAGAAGAAAGAGACATTAAATGCTAATAAGCTAATGAAGAGAGACCAAGTGTAAGGGGAGAAAAAGGATCGTCTTTGCACACTAGTATACTTTCAACACCGATCCAATTATCAACATATATCATAAAGTGCCCGAGGAAAATCTACGACGGAGGATAATCTGGTCTTTATGAATCATACTAGGGAGAAGATCTAATACACGCGGGATAATATGTGAGTAGCTGGCGAAGAATTGTCGTATCATCAAAAGTTGATCGAAAGGCCAATGCTCACTAATACATCTTGCCAGAACCGGCAATCTCTTAGTGTGGTGGCGTAACTTGTCGAAAAAGCTGATTCAAGTCCCAATACATAACTTACCTGGAAAAAAGATAAGTCCTATGATAAAAATGACAAATCCAACTTAAAGTGATGGCTAACTTCCAATACCAATCCTTGCATCAGTGTACTTAGCCAAACAGTATCCAGAGAAACAGTCTCCAACACTTACATATTCCCAAATGAGTGTATAAGGACTTTCAACATTCACATACATAAGAGACTGTCGCGTCCCAGAGTGTGATGAAATACACCAACACACTATAATCCACTTCCGGAAAGTGTACAGATTGTTGACAAGTAATAATTTGATAAGTATAAAGTTTACTGTCTCCACAGTGACTATCAAGTTACAATTAATTGTTTTGAAAGTATAGAAATATGAAGTTAGTAAAATGACAATAAAGTAAATATGATATTTGTTTGGTTTTTTTAACAAGATAAATGTAATAAAATAACTAATTTACTAAAATGAGAATGCAATTAAACTAATGAGAAGATGCAAGATGAATGAGAGTGATTGAGTTTTCCTAGTATTCCCTTATGCGAATAATATAATGTTTTTATGAATAAGAGTGAGTTGGTGGATTAACATTAGTCGGGATTCAACAATACATCTAACTCATGTCGGTATCTTAGAAGGAAGTCCTTCTTCACTAGAGACCCCCTATTGGGTGACCCTAAAATATTTTCGGATGATTGAGGTTCTAACCCTATTGACTATCTAGCTATGAAAGACCTCCGGATTCACTACCGCACACTAGACGTTTATACGCTATGTCCGCAATTAAACCCCCCCCCCCCCATCCTTGTTGTAGCTTAACTACAAGTGCTACCCACTACTTAGCTATGGTATGGGTAGTATTATAGAAACGTAGACTCAATGGAATATAATAATAAATATCCATTTCAATTAAACATTATATTCCCAAATGTATTAAAACATTAAATAGCTAAACACACTTTTTCAGCTAAGCAATGAGGGTTAGTTCATAAATATAAAATAAAAACTACTGAAAATAGATCTAAAATCATGTCTAAAATGAAAAACATAATAAAATTACTCTTCAGAATTAAGGGAATCGGATATGGGATGGAGGAAAATGGTGGATTTGGGTGGAAACCCTACTCTTTTTCTTCTCCTCTTTCTCCAAGCGTTTTAGCTCCTCCTTCTAGTGTAATTTATCTTCTCCAATGTTGTATACTGAATTAGGGTATGCTGATATGCTTATATTCTAACCTAAAAATGTTTGGTGGTCAAAACGGGCTCACGTAAATGAGTTACTAATGGATCAACTCGTTTTAGGTAGTGTTGTCCAGGTTCTAGTCACGGTGGCGCAAATAGCATAACTTTCTCGTCTCAACTCCAAATTGAGTTCTTCACCTCTCACATGTCATTGACTTCAATATATTTCCAAATCAAAAGAAATCAGGTCAAAATGTCTCACCAATTCACCGTGGTTACTGATATAATATGACGTCAAGACTTTTCCAGTAAATGCTCTAACTTTCCTAAAGTGACTTTTAGCTCCAATTACACCTTTTATTGGGGTTTATCTTGACTTTTTTTACTTCTTTACTTCATATTAGAATATTTTTTCAACCATGTACCTAAAATCTACACACTTAACACACATTTAAAGTACGAAATCTCTATAAACAGCCATGTGACCAAAACAAGCGTTAAAGGTACAATATAGAAAATATTAGGGAAAAATCCCTCGCTTAGGACTAATAAACTCTCAAAAGAATGTCTCATGAGTGGATTAATCTATCACAAAAAGATAGACATCAGAGACTCACTTAAATACCGATTATACTATCGGTATGGAAAAGACCGTCTTAAAGCGTCATCGTGCTACTTCTATCAGTATACATTATAAAGCGCTCAATGGACCAAGCCTTAGATGCTTCTATGTTCTCAACACTTGAACCCATTTCCAACAATTTCATACAAAGGATAGTGAACCAACGTCAAAGAAGATCAGATCGTGCAATGGTGAAAAACCACATAAAATGTAAGTGAATTCCTTTTGACCAAATGCGATCAAATAATACCTAATCATACAAATTCAAAGGGGGTATTGATAGGCCAAAAATAAAAAAACCGATACTACAACAAGGCTAAAGTAGACTAAGTTAAAGATAATATCGTCATACTAAGGATATTTTGTGTCTGCCACAGGAGAGTATAAAACTCTCCAAAGGGTAGGTGGTCCTTGGTGTTTTCCGTCGATAAATAACTTGTCAACACTTAACAGAAAAACACCTATGCAGAGAACGGATCGTAGGTAGCAAGGGTATATTAAGTAGAGTATCGTTTCACAGAGATCAGTGCGACAGATGTATTTTATTCTGGTAAAAGTGAAGAGTTTATAATATACGAAAGAAATAAATAAAAAGTAATAGAAATAATTTTTTATTGGTTTATTGAAACTATCAACTACTAAAGACAATAAGAATAGGAATCCAATTAAACAAGTGAGAGTAATTAAACTACCGATTAAACTAAAGGCACCCTAGGAATAAAATAAAGGTTTAAATCGATTGAGAAAGTTGCTTGAGGATATTGCTAAGTAATTTCCTATGTTTCTAAATGATTCTGTTATTTGATAAGGGCGAATGGGTTTTGGTATTCACATTAGTCGGGAATCTAAGCCACTCTATCCCCTATTCAGGCACCTAGAGCATCTACCTTACACACCCTCTGGTTATCCGATGTATTTAAGAACATTACCCAAAGATTACCTAGCGATCAAGGTACCCACTCGTCCGAGTAACTAGGTGCTCAAGTATTAAGTCTGTAATCTCTCCCCCAACGGATGTTAATTAAATTACAAGAGCTTCTGGTACTTGGCCAGAGCACATGAGTAATTAAATTAAATACAAGAGCAATGGAATAAATATAATGATTACCCAACTCAATTATACATATATTAATATCCCAAATGAGATAACAAACTCAATTAACTAAACATAATCCATTACACAAGCATCCTCAAGCATATAAGAGTTTAGCTCGTAATCAAATTAATACAAACAAAGCAAAACTAATTAAAACTAAAGATAGAATCATGTTTAAAACTAAAAATAAGATAGAGTTACTATTGAAGGTGAAGTGAAATGAAGCTTTGTTCAGGTAGAAGTGAAGGGTTCATGGACAAAACCTTGTTCTTCCTCTCTAGTTCTTCTCCTGCTTCTCTTCTGGTTCTTCAAAATGTTGGATGAAATGAAATATATCAAGTGTATCGATAAAATGGCTGAAATGAGGCTTTTATATCTTGCCAAATTCGTTTGAGCCCCCTCTAATTAGGTTCAAATGTGGTCTAACCCGTTTTTGGATGCTACAGGTTTAAGGTTTGAGCCACATGATCGGTTTTTGGCATAACTTCTTCGTTTTAACTCTGAATCGACTTCTGTCACTTGTCACGTGACCATGACTTCAAGATATTTACGACCAACTAGGGATCAGGTCCAGAAATATTTATCAAAATATCATGCTGACTCCATCTCTATGATGCAAAACTACTTCAATAATCGCTTTAACTTCCCATAGTGGCTTCTAGCTTCATTTTCGCTTTGACTTGGAGTTTCTATTCATATTTGGACTTTTTCTTTTAGTTTTGGACCCTAGTATCACGCATGTACCTAAACTACACACTAAACACACCATTAAAGCACGAAAATCTCTATAAATAATAAAAAGGAAGTAAATGTGAAATATAGCAAAATATATGGAAAAATTCCTCACGTAAGCCCAATAAACTCTTAAAACAATGTCTCAGTTATGGAGTCACAAAATAGAGACATCAGTAGGCTTTCCAAATAAATGAGGTTGCTTGCACAACAGACGTCCAAAGTTAGTGCCTTGCTACAGTTGGTGATCTAGTACATGGTTCGTCCCACAACAACCTAAATTGTGTGCTCATGCATGCCTAATATTATCAACATGCCATCCTCGTGTGCTCGCTCCTGACATCTATAAGTACTCAATTATGTTGCCAAAATAATTATATTCTTTCGCTTTCTCTTAATGTCAATGTGTTTATTATACAGTTGAAACCTCCATATATCCTTGGGTCATAAGAATACCCGCTAGCATTATGCTAGTATGGAGGGTTCGAATGCCATCGGGAGTGTGTGCCCCTTAGTCCTTGAAATTGTGTCTTGTTTTAGGAAGCCTCAAATATGTAATGGAAGACTTGATAACACTGAGGAAATGCTCAGTCACATGGACCAATAGTAAGGTCTGATGTTATCTTCAATCACCGTATTAATCACCATTTCAAGTACATCTTCTATTCTACCCGTTCTTTTTTGGTCTTGGGTCGATCTATCGGGTAAATATATTGGTAAATAGATTATTTTTGCTCTATCAATTGGAACCTTTTGTGGGTTCGATCAATTAAAGAACATGCCTCAAGAAAGTAATATTTTACTTAAGTGGGAGATTGTTGGGATTTATGCCCAAGCAGACAACTTTCTACTTATAACAATGGTAGCTTCCGAGTGTGATACAATATCAACACAAAGAAGGTTAGGTCGTGCAAGTGACCGGGTATCCAAGTTATAAAATTATTAATAATTTACGTCTCTTCGGGGATTAATGGACTAAACCATGTATTTAATCTAGTTCAAATAAGAGAGTTGTGTGATAATAAAAATATATAAAATATGAAATAAGGTAGAATTTTCTCCTAACTTACAAAATTAAAGGACTAAGATAGCAACTAAAAATAATAAAAATGACTATAAAGTAATAAATGTTAAGAATATAATATTGGAAGGCTAATGTAAAACAAAGATATAGAGAGAATAATCTTATTCCTTTTATTTCAATTTATATAAACTATGATGGTAGGTGGATCATATATTTATAGGAGATATATGACCCTTCATATTATACAATAAGTTCCCCATAAAGATGAAAATATGAGAGGTCCATAAATATAAAGGACATCAACTTCATTATTTATAATACTTCTTGTTGGATGTTTGTGTATTATAAAATATGCATTATTAAAACATTGTCAAGAATAACCATGTGAGATAAAAACTTGATCAAAGGAAAAAAAATTACATATACATAGAACTAATTATCTGGAAATACGTCCTCGTTAAAACATTGACAAGAAAAACCCAATGGGATAAAAACTTGGACGAAGGAAAAAGAGTACATTGTCTTGTTCATGCTTCCCTTGAGGCTGGAAAGAGATCTCCGAGTTGTTGCATTCTAATATTTTGGACCAAAATTTTGAATATTGTGGTTTATTATGATTTCAAAAATAAATATATAAAATTGTTATATGATTGTATATGTCGAATGTCAATACACTCATTCTTCTGTAGCTCGTGTGTGTAGAATTTTTTTGGTGAAATATGTTTTGTTTTGTAGCCTTTGATGTATCTATTTTGTATTTGTGTGATACAGGCAACATTATCCTCATACAATATTATCGACATATTCCTTAGTGATGATAACTCACCTGTCTCTCGTATATGTTGAACTAGGTATCATAACCATATACATTATAGACTTGCTTCATGTAGTGCCAATACTTCAGAGTGATCAGATGACATGGAAATAAAAGTTTGTTTCACGGATCTTCATGATATTGCAGAACTACCACAAGTAAAATACAACCACTTTGAAATCATCCTTTGTGAGATTATGAAAGATAACCATCATCAGCATAGCCTACAATTTGTTGTTATGATTCTTTTGAGTAAAACAACCACATGTCATTTGTTCCATGAAGATAACGCAAGACATATTTAATTCCATTCCAATGTCTTTTTGTTGATTTTGACTTATACCTTGTCTATAGATTAACTAGGAATTCTATGTCAGGTCTTGTATAATTTGCAAGGTACATTAATGCTCCAATTGCACTAAGATATGATGTTTCTGGACCTAATAATTCTTCTTCTCGTGGATGAAAATGATCTTTATTTATATACGGTGATCGAAAAACTATAGAAAAACATAATGGATGAGCTTTAACCATATAAAATTACTTCAAATATTTTTAGTATATGTTGATTGGTGGATAAAAAGATCTTTGCTGACAAGTGTTTGATTTACAGGAAGATTACCCAGATTTTTCATCTCCTCATTAGATAATTAGCAGTCGCGGTAAGTTCTTTTTAAGTACCTACAAGATTTATGTCATCCACATATACCGCTATAATGGAAAATCCAGTTTATATTTCTTGATAAAAGAACAGGACAAATTGGATTATTAATGTATCCTTCCCTTATAAGGTATTCACTAAGGCGGTTATACCACATCTTACCAGATTATTTTACTCCATACAAGGATATTTGTAACTTAATTGAGTATAAAATAGGAGGCTTTTAGTCATATGCATAATTTATTTTGTATCCTTCACAGTTCTTCATACAAACGTCACTACTTAATGACCAATACAAATATGTGGTGACAACATCCATAAGACGCATATCAAGTTATATGTGACAGCTAGACTGATTAAGTATCGTAATGTAATTACATCGATTACTAGGGAATATGTTTCATTATAATCAATCTCATGTCTTTGGAAAAACCTTATGCCACAATTTGTGTCTTATATCTTTCAATTTCATTGTTCTAGTTGTGTTTCCGTACAAATATACATCTGTATCCAACTGGTTTCACACCATTAGGCGTTTGAAATTCTGGTCCAAAAACTTTTCAATTTTCTAAAAATTTCAATTCAGTTTGTATTGCATCTTTCTATTAGGTCAATCAATTCTATGTCGACATTCTTCTACAGTTTTTGGTTCAAGATTATCATTCATAATGTCTAGGACTATTACATATGCAAATAAATTATCTATAGTGACTTTCTTTCTATCACAACTTTCTCCTATATTCAAATAATTCAAAGAGTTTTCTTCATATATGTGTTCTTTATCCTCTATCTCTACAAGGAATTTTTCTTTATACTCATTAATCACATTTTTATAGTACTTATGTCTTCTAGAGCACTTTCTTTTTGTACCCTTTTCTTTCTAGAATTCTTATATTTTGCTCCAATCAAAAGTCTGCGTTTAATGTCCGAATTTATCATACTGTCAGGTTGTCCTTTGGGGATATGAACCCGTGCAAGTTTATTTTTATCCGGTATATGAGATTTTTTTTTTACTTTCTTAGTATCAGTGAATGTGTCTGGTAACTGATTTCAATATTTTGTAAATTAATTATCCTTTTTACTTCTTGCTCACATCTATCTGTGCACTAGTCAAGGTGAGACAAAGATGGTACATTCCATAAAATTTTCCAATGTTTATATGAAATGACACTTTTCTCCCCCTAACGGAAAGAGAGTTCTTGCTTTAAACAATCACCTGTTAGGGGATCAATATATCTTATTATGGATGGAGAATCGAAACCAACATAGATTCCAAAACATCTTTGAGGACCCATTTTTTTCGTTATGGTTACAATGTTGGAACATAAACCGCACAACCAAATTTTTTAAAATGAGACACAATCTGGCTGCTGGCAAGAAATACATGTAATGGTGAATATTGATTAACTGAAGTTGGTCTAACATGAACCAATGAAACAACATGTAAAATTGCATGCCCCCAATCAAAATTGTGTAAGTTAGACCTTAAAAGTGAAGGTTTAGCTATTAATTTCAATCTATTCATAAATTACTCTGCCAGGACTTTTTGAGTGTGTACATGTGCTATAAAATGTTTGACATCAATTACTATTGACATGCAATAATCATTAAATGTTTGAGATGTAAATTCACCGACAATATCCATAAAAATAGTCTTTACTGGAAAATTTATAAATTGTGCTCTCAATCTTATTATTTGAGAAAGAAGTGTGTCAAAACCCACTGTTTATATTGACGGCAAACTCACAAGTGCCCATCTTGATGATCCATCTATTAGGACCATAAAGTAACGAAATGGTCCACAAGGTGAATCAATATGTCTACACTTATAATTAACTTCCCTTGTGAGCAAGCAACAATTACATATTCACGGGGTAATAGAATCTTCTAGTTCTTTAGGGAATGTCCAAGTGAGTTTTCCGCTATTCAACACATCATTGTTGATCCACGGTGGCCTAGTCGCTCATACTAGAGCATAAACATTTTTGGGTCATTGAACTTCTGGTTCATAAAAATATTTGATTCCACAATTCTTATAGGTGCATAAAATAACCCTGATCAAAATATTGGTGGTCTTTTTTTAGATATTCCTTGTTTCCTTCATTCAGAATCTCTATATGAAACCACTGAGACGTATGGCCTTGAAACTTAATACGTTTCTTTTGGATATACTACAATACAAAGCTTCTTTCACTACTATATTTTTTTCCGTTGTAAATATTATGTTTGATCTTCCAAAATCCTAAATTAGTTCAGTGGTACCGCATATTGTACTAACACTTACCCTTTTCCAATTCAAGTTTAAAAAATATATTTTATCTCAAAGTAATGTATATTTCGTTTCACTATCGACTTAACAAATATTTTCGCTACTCGTGTTGTCTTTGCTCATAGCATTAACATTTTTCCATTTTCTATAAATAAAATAAATAATGTGAGAGGTGCAATAATAAGAAGAAAAATAAATGTGATAGCGCATAATTTTTAGTTTTGATGCATGACAACAAGAAATTACTCAACTAAACTATATTTTGAGTAAAAAACTATTATTATGATAATGAAAATTTAACCAAATAAAACATTTGTTTAATAATTTTTGGTATTTTCGATCCCATAATTAGTGACACCACCAACAAATTCAATTCCATTCATTCCGCCACTTGACTCGTTTAAAAAATCATCAATATTAAAAGAAGTATACTCTACTTTTTCATTTTTAGCGATGTTGTCGAAATCCTCACCTTTAACAGTATATTAAAATCAGCAAAATTAGTTTATTTTCCCTTACCATCAATAGATGCTTGATAGAGATCAACCAAATATGTAGATGTACGACATGTACGAGACCAATGTCCTTTCACCTGCACCTATAGCAATTACTATCATCAAATTTTTAGGGGTGTCATGATTCACACATTTACCTTTCGCTTCTTTTCCACCATAATTATTTTTCCTCGTCAAGTGATTGTTTGAGCAATCGTGACCACGACCACGACCATGACTGCGACCGCGACCATGACCACGTCCGCTCCCAACATTACATACACTCACTTCTGGGAATAATGCATTGACATTTGCTTCTGGGAATGACGATGATCATATGGGACGTGAGTTATGAATTTTCATTAACAGGTAGTTGTTTTGCTCAGCAACAAGGAGACGTGAGATCGAATTAGAGTATTTCTTAAATTTCTTTTCACGATATGTGGTTTGCACATCCATGTAAGTTGAGTGAAGGGCAGAGAATGTTTTCTTGAGCATATCGTCTTCTATGATATTAACTCAACACAATCTTAATTAAAACTTATTGTTAAACAAAGCCAAATTATATTCAATGACTGTTTTGAAATATTGTAACCTCAACTACATCCAGTCATATAATGAGTGTTAGATATATAACTCTATTTAGGTGATCATATCGTTTTATCAAAAAAATTCATACAATAGTTGGATCCTTGACACATACTCTAATTTCAGCCCATTATCTATGTTATGGCAAAAAAAAAATCACGGCTTATGAATTTGTTTTGCTCACTAGTCGTATTTGCTCTTAATTTTAATATCGAGATTTTTGCGCTTAAGTGCATCTCAGCATCAAGGACTCAAGTTATATAATTACTTCCAAAAATATTAAGAGCAACAAATTCAAAATTGATTATATTTGTCATAATACTGTAATACAAAAGGAGTAGTATTTTAGATTAAAAATCGTGTCGAAGTTCAATTGGTAAAGTATGGTAGTCTATTTTAATTTGTGATAGCTTTGAGTCTCACAAATGTCAAAGAAATTATTTTTAGTTTGATCCACTAACTATAGTTCAAATCTATGCAATTTTTTACAATATTCATGTAAAAAATAATTAATTTATATTTCAGGTATAAATACTTTTGTTCAAGGTTTCGGGTCTAAAAATTAATACTATACTTTAGGGATACTCTCTCTCTCTCTCTCTCTCTCTCTCTCTCTCTCTCTCTCTCTAGGTTTCAGACCTATAACATTAGATTTTAAACCTAAAAAATTAATTTTATGCTTTGAGCATATATATATTTTTAGGTTTTGGACCTATAACATCAGATTTTCGAATCTAAAAGTTATTATGTTTTACACATCAGGCATCGATTGGGCATGTAGAAGGAGTCAAGGTGTTAGATTATTGATTCTACACCCCAAAGGATCAACGTGTTGCTTGTGAGCCAAGAAGTAAGGAGTTCTTACTTTATATAAATTTTCTTATAATATTTTCTATCGCCGATCTTTTACAAAAATATGAAAGAATATTGTATTGTATTAATTCCTAACATGTTATAATTATAAAGATGACAATGCAAGAGAGGTTTCACACAAAAGATAAGTTTATTTATATAAAAGTGGATCCACTTTGTGAATTGTGTGAGAAAGATTTTGAATCAAATAAATACCGTTTGTTTGATTGTGTGTTCACTACAAGAAATAGTATCATTAAAGACGATATATATCGCAGCAATACTAAAATGACTTCTAATAATATTTTTAGCGGCAATATTTGCTATTAAAGATAAAGTCAATAGATGTAAAAACAAATAATTTGTTACAAAAGGTGTCTTTAGAGACGAACTTATTTTAGCGAACAGATAGCGGCAAAATTAAAATTTTTAGTGGTAAATTTGTTTTACCGCTAAAAATAACTTTTCTTGTAGTGGCTTGTAATTAGTATTTTTGGAAGATATGAAAAGATAGTTAAGAATTAAAAAGAAAAAGATGAACACTATTTTCAGTACGTTCAAATAGCTTAAGAAGTTAAAAGTTTAAAAAAGTAGAGTAAAAAAGGTATAGAAAAATTTATTTGTCGTTACGACATATCATATATTAGGGGAGAGTACGGGTCGGTTTTACCCGATTTTGAGGTTAGGGTAAACCAAAGGTAATATATTTCGGTTTAAGAAATTACTTAGGTAACCCAAGGGTAGGGTAAAAAAAAGTTTACCCTCGGGTACCTTCGGTTTACCCTCGAGGTCAACTATAGTCAAACTTTTTTGTAACATAAAATTGCTATCATTAAAAATCAAATTCGAATTTCACCTATTACAAACAAATAACTTTACAAAATAAATGTTTAATAATTCGAGAGTCTAAATAGTTTGTTAATTATTGACTATATTAGAGTTTTTCAAAAAAATATTTTCATCTTAAATCTAAACATTATTAATTGGAATCATGAATTCACGGTTTTTCGGTTTGATTTTACCCAACCCAATGGTTTGGGTAATTTATGGGTAAAATAGTTGGACCCGAAAAATTAATAGATAACCTGAAGGGTAAAGTTGACCAAGGTAAAATTACCTTTTTCTTAAAGTCGGTTTGACTAAAACTCGGGTCGGTTTTCGTTTGGTTAAAGTTATGCTCAGCCCTATCATATATGGTTGATGCAAAATAGTCATGTTATGCGAGGTAAATCCTCTATAAAAAAATAGTTTTAGAGGTGATCAAAGTATGCACTTCTTTTATCATATTTGTATTATACTTGTATCCTTGTAAGAAATGAGTAAATTTTTATATATTTTTCTATAAGAATAGACTAATAAGAAAATTTGTGATTAGATAGCTTTTGATACTGTGTTCAATTTCTTTTATATTTTAATGAAATCATTTGACAAAATTCCATTTTCGCTTTACCATACGGAAGTCCTAATTAATTCAATTATTTATTACGAAAATCAATTCAACAAAGTTAAGTTTCAAACAGTGTATAATAACTTTGATTTTCAAGAAAAAGTAATATTGAAAACGGCCATTCCTACCAAATGACAAGTAATATTAGCAACAAATTACTTTTTTTTTTAGTGGGAGTGAAGTTAATGACTGAACTGAACCATGATATAATGAAAGGCTTAGTGGTGGTGCCATGTGGGGTGAAGGGTTGGTGGGTGGATGGATTATTAAGCATGCAATTGATGTGAGGGTAAGTGAAGGAGGGAGGATGCTGTTCAAATTCGAAATCATGTATAAACATATTAAAATAGGTAACAAAGATAAATCGAACAGTGATATATTTCCACGAAAATCATATCTTTTTTTCTTTTCTTTTTTTTGTCGATAACGAATTCATCTCTTAAAGTCAGCCATATATTATATCCCCAACTAGACAACTCTCACATATTAAAATGTTAGAATATAATTATAGAGTTAGAGGGACTAAGTTTAGGAATAAGATAAAGTTGATAAATAGAAAAAAGGGGTTAAAGAGAATCTAGCACACATTTGAATGAAGACAACTGAAAGGAAGTTTTCACTAATAACTAATTTAATAGTAGTATTTTAAGTATCACGATAAAGTTAACATTAGTCATGTCTTTTGGGAAACCCGTAAATATTTGCTTAAAATTGTAGGAAAAAAAAAGGTTTAACTGTATTTTTACATAAATAACTTTAACTTTGTAATAGACATAATAATTTTACCTTAATTCCTAGAAAATAAAAATTATGATCGGGATAAGAGTATAAAAAATCCACCAATAAAATTTACATACGGAAGTATCAAAACCGACTTGCTACAAACAGGGACTGAACCAAGATTTTATATTTAGGGGGTCAAAGAAAAGGTTTCGAAAAATTTGGAGAGGCCGGAGCTTATTAATTTAATTTTTTTATTTTTTAAAAAGGTAAAAAATGGTTTTTGGAAAACTTTGGGGGGCCTGGGTTCGTCCCTGGACACAAAAGGAGATTTAGAGATATGTCGAAACTGGCGTAATAGAAGAAGACTTACCCGAAATGTCTTCTATATGTACATGATAATTGATTTCATCGTATGTCTGACATCAGGGCCGGCCCAAGCGTATTGGGTACCTAAGGCGAGAAAAAAATAGGGTCTTTTACGGTATAATAAATTATATTATCCTACTTTAACCATATAAATCATATACAAATCATATACAAATCATATATAAAAAAATAGACTAATAAATCAAGATATTATATCAGAAACAATTATATAAAAAAAGTTTGAAAAAAACCATTTAAAGATTTACAAATTCACTTTAAAAACATTTACGGTACTTTTTGTGATACAAAGTTATTGATTAAACTTTAGTGTTTAAGTTTGTCTATCATATTTTGCTCAATCGATAAAATAGTATGATCATATTCTCGTTTGTGAATCAGATTAAATAATAGTAGAACAATTGAACAATTTGATTTGACGAACTAATTCCCAATAATTTTCGCTTTGAGTTTTGTTTCTAAATTTCGTTTGTATTTCAAAGTAGGTTCAATTAAACTTGTGACAAAAATAATATAATTTAATCTTAATATGTGTAAAATTAAAAAATAATTAACTATATAAAAAATAGAAAAAAGAGAAAAAACTTATTTATTGATTATTCTTTTATAAAAATAATATAACTTAGTTTTAAAATATGCGTAAAATTTAATATAACTAATTATATAAAAGATAGAAATAAAAATTTACTTGTTAAGTTTTATTTTCAGTTACATCAATTCAATAGAAGATTTCCAACTTTAGCATTGCTTGACTTTTTTTTAAACAAAAATTGAACAAAACAAACCGAACAAATCTGCATCTAACAAGATTCGAACTCGGATCAAAACAATCATAACACACATTACCACTACACCAAGCTTATAGGTATATCAATATCGTTAGTTTGACAATACATCAACGCATATGTACAATATTTTTTTGGGCCCTTAAAATATGTGGGGCCCAAGGTGACCGCCTTGTCTGCCTTGGGCCCGTGCCGGCCCTGCTGACAATATCTGAAACCAAACACTAAGTTAGGGCTAGAGGGAGTTTTACTCCCTAAGGCACCCCGACGCTCAAGTCAATATTATGATAGAGGGTATTTTATGACCTGAGAGAGAGCTATGGAGCTTTAGAATGTGTTTATGACAGTGATTTTACAGAAATTGATATCTCGTATTTTGTGAGTACTCCCGAGATACAATTCTAGGTTGTTTTATGATTAAAAAGATGAGATTTATCCCTTGATTTAGTATATATTTAATTCTCAACAACTATATGAGATTATTCATGTCTTAGAGCAATTTGAGGTAATTTTATATTTTATTATATAGCTCTTAGTACATCGAGGACTCAAGGATAAAAAGGCCAAGCTAAGGAGTCAAGAAACTACATAAACACTTAAGATCAGCAGAAACGAGATCGAGACAAGCCAATGAGTTAAGAATATCATTAGAAGTCAAAACACCAATTCTGGAAAAATAAAATTATCAACTTGATAAAATCAAAACATATAATTGGTAATTAATTTAATCATGATAATTTAGATTGAGGTAGATCTTGGAATCTAGTACGCGTGAGAAATAATGGAGATCATCTAAGTTGATACAAGGAAGTTATAGACGTTTTAGAGGATTCAAGGATGAAAAGGCTAAGCTAAGGAGTCAAGAAACTAAGAGCCCGTTTGGGATTGATTATTTTCGAGCTAAAAGCGCTTTTTAATTAAAATTTTAATATTTGTAAAAAATATTAAAAAATATTTTGACATCTAAAATCACTTTAAGTGATTATTTTAATAATCACTAATCTAGTGCTTTTCAAAAAAGTAATTTTTAGAGTCTAAAATATTACTATGGATCTAAAATCACTTTAAGTGATTATTTTGAAAAGCAATCCCAAACGAGCACTAAATAAACGCCCAATATCGAAGATCATTAGAAGTCAAAACACCAAGTCTGGAAAAATGGAATCGTCAACTTGAAAAATCAAAACATATAATTGGTAATTAATTTGATCATGATATTTCAGATCAATGTATCTTGGAATTTAGTTAGCGTGAGAAAAAATTGAGATCAATTCTAAGTTGAGACAAGACTGTTATGGATGTTTTGGCGGACTGACTTAAGTAGTCCAAATTTAACAAAGATATCCATGGGTCATTTTTTACTAGTTGTATGATCCCGTGACTTAAACCTTCGAATTTCCCAGTATATATCAGTAGCGTATAATATTTTTAGACACACTTCATCATTCATTCATTAGTATTAACTTGTGGAGTAAGAGAGAAGCAAGGAGAGCAAGACAACAACACATTATCCATATCTTTTTTTATTCTTCTTCTTTTAAACTCCATATTATAGCTTTAATTATATTTTCGTTATCCAATCATGAAGTGAACATCTTTTAGCTTGAGATTGGACAAGTATGATCCCTAGATATGATTTTGGATTTTTTTTTCTAAGAAATCTAGTATTACATGCTAATTTAATTTGATTGTGGATTGCTTATTCATTTTAATTCTTGTGTTAATTGAAATTATGTATCTTAATCACATATTGAGTTGTGCTAGGGATCAAACTACGCCCGGGAGGGGGAGAGTTTAATCTTCGAAAAATAGAATTATAATTTTTTAGGTGCGTTTGAGAATCAAAATATCTAAACTAACCAGATAACCAATTAGGGTTAGAACTTTAGGCGTTAGATAGATTCTCTCAAAAGAGGGTCCAAGGATTAGATTTCATTCCCTTACTTATACTTGAAGAAATTATGGTAACTTTAGAATCCCGGTTAGCAAGTAAATTTCAGAATTTACCCTTATATCATGAATAGTCCATGGTCATACTAGTAGTGAATAAACAATCTTTGAGCTATACTCTCTCCATATATCATAATCATATTTCCTTGTTAGTCCTTTAATTTAATCTAGTAGTATTTATTTATAGTCTTAGTAGCTCTATTAATCAAAACCCCAATAAAAATATATTTTCTTTCAATTCTAGTTTTTACCCAAAAAATATCGAGAATCGAGCTGAAATTACGTGTTTAACTCCTTATTACTTGTGGCGAAGGAACTTTACTTACACTTTTATTACTTGTGACGACTCGTACACTTGAGAGTTATCATACTCTGAGATTTGATTTTATAACACGCCTTGGGGCAATAATATTCTGGCGCAGTTGTCCAGGAATAGTTAGTTAATTATAGTTTTAGTTTAACTTTTAGATTTTTCGTTGTTAGATTTTACGCTTGTTCTTTGCTTTGTTCTTCACAATTACTATACTTAGAGTAATAGATTAAAATCACAAAGTTCTTTAAATATGTATGGATGATATTATTCAAATTCTAGTCCATTCAACTATGTTGAAGACTCTTTGGGTTATCAACAATGGGGTAGTAACTACTACCAAACACCTTATCAACACCAGCAAGAGTAAGGATGGAATACTCAATTGAACATGAATATTCACCAACCCCCAAGGAGACCTCAATCTTCCAAATGAGAAGAAACATTAGAAAGCTCTATACAATATGCTTGCTTACCACATACAATACTAGAGGAGCGCGCCTACCAATCAATGGAAATATCTCTTGCAAAATTGATATAGAGTTGTAAAGAGAGAGACTCAAGACGAGAGGAAAACAAGTCTGAATTTGAGGCCACGTCAAAAAGAATACAAGGGAAATTGACGTAAAATTTGAACTCCACAATGCCCAAAATAAAGCTTCTAGTATCTCTAAAACTGTTATGAGCCCTATTATGATACCATTATTTGAAAGGATTATTTTACTCCTCGGTCGATGAACATGTAATTGAATAGCAGAATGAGATTATACCATCCAAGATGGTCATAAAATATCATTGCGTGATAAAGTTGTCTCATCGTGATGACAAGGCAGTGAATAGGGAAGCTACCCAATTCCATATAAAGATCGATCAAGAAAAATAGGTGAGCGATTCCTCAAGCTACAATTCTGATGAGGAGCTGAGTTTAAGTGGAGGAGTACAACAAGGGTCTCAAGACAATTTATGTGGAAGGTTTCATGCTGAGATTAATGACGTGATAAAGAAAAGCGCTTCTTTGGGGCAAACCAAGATCAAAAGGAGTAAAACCACACTTTTATCACTTTTCTTGAGCCAGTGTATAATATTTTTAATAGTTTAGAGTTCAATTAGTGTATATTACACATAATGAGAAGGTTAAAATGGAGAAAGACTAAAATACTGGAAAATTAAAATCCAAGGCTATCTGTGCGTCGGGAGAACTTTTTAATTGTCGATTTTTGGGTTTTTTCAAGAGGTTATCGAGAAAATAAGAATTCAAAAAAATATTTTTGGAAGGGGTGCGATATACCGTGGGAATTATGGAGCATACCGAAAAAATATAGATATCGGTCTGACAGGACCAGCCATGGATTAGTGGCAGCAGATGATTTTTTTCTCACAAAAGCGAGACCGAAGTTTTTGGGTGTGGTATAACACAGATATTTACGTGGTATACCACAAGCATAGCGGCGATGAAAAAAATTTGAAATTTTTGAAAGGGTATAACTTTACACTTGGGTGTTGGAATTAACTATTTCTCGAGCCTAGATCGTATATTTTTGCAAGATCTATCCGATTACATAAACCACACCTTAATATGATCTTTCAACATAAAGTTATGACCAAATCCTTGAGATTCTACATACTACACTAACTTAAAAAATAAACTGCAAAATATTCGCTGGAATTTTAGGGAGCTCTTTGTACATATGGACTTTAGAGAAGTATAGTTTCTGATGCCTCAAACCACACCTCATTTAGATGTTGTTTAAAAATGTTATGATCAAAACAGTGAGGTGTGACACCAAAAATAAAGATGTTTATCAAATTCGCATGCCCCTTTGGCTCCCAATCGATCCACAAAGTCACTGAACTCCATACATATCACCAATAAACCATCATGTATCGAGAACGTCAACCCCTAACTTGATAAATGAGTCATTTTTGTGAAGTTTAGTACTCTTTCCCTCCATTTTTATCTTGTATAATATGTGTTTAAGTGTAATTTTTAATGTTTAATAATTTTTTACTCTTTTAGAGTCGTGGGCTCAGAAAACATCTTTAAGTTAGTCGTAAGGTACTCTTCCCTCCCTTGTTAGCTTGCATAATATGTGATTAAGTGTATTTTTTTTAATGTTTAAAGATTTTTGAGTCTTTTAGAGGCGTAAGGTCACAAAAGATCTTTAAGCTAGTAGTAGGGTACTCGTGGTTCTCATCCCAGTTTCACATGTTTTAAATGCTTTTGAAAAAATGAAAAAAATAATACTAAAATTAGTGTAAGAATTATGGGTTTAATTAGTATTCTTTGTTTAACATCGATGTCTCATAAAAACATGTTTAAATAATTGATGATATTAACTAGGTTTGTGCATTACAAACGCCCATAATATGATGCAAGTACTTGTATGAAACGTGTTAGTATAGATTGAATATTTAGTTTGTAATGCATTTTGAGGCAAATTTGAAAGCGAGAAGTGAGTAGGTATGTAGAACTTGATATACAACCTAGTCAAAACGCAACATCACCTACAACTTTGATGTAAAAGAGTTTACGAGACCACGTAGTTAGGAAAGTGATATAGGTAGTTCTTTGTTAGCCAATTTTTCCTTTAGATTTTGACCAAAGCCATAAGAAATTTCTTTGTTAGCAATTATTATAAGAATATACCCCTTATTTCATAGTAAATTACCATATGACCCACCCTTGAGTCATAATGCATTAGCACTAGTTGTCTTTGAGAATGAGTTTGTGTGGTGGGTGTTTGTGATTTTGGGATATATATTGGGTGGGTATTATGCTTGTATAGTGCTACATATTGATGCACTTTGGTATTATCCTTGTCAGGATTGAAAAAAAGAAAAAAGAGATAGAAAAAAATGAAAGGAGAAAAAAGATTAAAAAATGAATGAGAAAGAATTGAACATAAATTCTTACATCACAACAAGATTCTTGTTTGATTTGCAAAAAGAAAAAGAGTGAGAAGTGAAAGTGATAAAATCTGACAAGTTAAGTTTTTCTCAAAATTTAATGCATGAAAAGGGTATGAGTTAGCACATATCTAGCATAAACTCAAGCTCTTAGGTGGGTATTTATTTGGTTAGTGAGGAGAGAGCCAAACCTCACTCTAAATTGTCAAAATATACCTTACCGGCCCTAAGCGTACGCTATAACTGAAAATATTTTATGATCTTTAGTGTTGCGGTTGAGTGACACCATGGAAGGATTGATGATCATCTTATAGCCTCCACTTCAATATAAGTACAAATAACCCTTTTGCATTGTGAATCTAACTTTTTGTGAAATTTTTTACTTTGTTAATTACTTGTATGATTATTTTTTTATGGTTTATTAATTTTGCATGAAACTTATGATAAGTTTAACTTTATGTTTTTAAAG
Organism: Nemophila menziesii; assembly: GCA_029959085.1. Lineage (NCBI taxonomy): Eukaryota > Viridiplantae > Streptophyta > Magnoliopsida > Boraginales > Hydrophyllaceae > Nemophila > Nemophila menziesii. The sequence goes on along the minus strand of JARWIR010000017.1, from coordinate 5,537,389 downwards.
AATCGTCGCTTGTTTCTACACGATGCTTGTTGATTTTTGGTTCCACCTTGTGTGCTTACATTGTCAAGACGACAATGCTTTGAGTTGGGGGTCCTAATGTCTTGTATTTTTATTTAATTAGTACTTTTGTGTCATAATTTTGGATTCAAAATAAACCCGCAGAAGAATAAGAAGTGCTACACAATCGCATTGAAAATAAACGAACACTCTGGGGCATCGAAAATACTTGAATGATCTTAACATGAAACCACGGGGTCAATTACCAAGCACTACTGAAAACCCGCAGAAGAATGAGAAGTGCTACACAATCGCATTTAGAAGTGGGAAGTAATTGCCCCCATATTTTCCAAAGATGAAAGAGAAAGAGTCAACTTCTAAGCCTAAAGAAGTAGAAGAAGTTATAGAAGAGGTTGAAGAAGAAGTGATTGAACCGGTAACTGTGAAAGATAATGATGAGAAGATACCACTGGATCTAAAAAAGAAGAAAGAAATTGTTAGTGAGAATCGTCCTCCCCCATATTTTCCTTCTCGTGTCCAATATAAAGACAATGGTAAAGAATACAAGAAGTTCATAGACATGGTGAAGAATTTGCACATCAATCTTCCGTTTGTAGAAGTCATCCAAGGGATGCCAAAGTATCTAAAATTTATTAAGGAGGTACTTTCCAACAAACTTAAGTATTTTGAGGGAGAGATGATTGGTTTACCGGAGAAGTGTACTGCGATATGCCAAAGTAAGTTGCCTCCAAAACTAAAGGATCTCGGAAGCTTTAACATTACAATTTCCATTGGTGAGAGATGAACCAGGAAAGCTTTATGTGACTTAGCCGCAAATATCAATCTGATGCCCAAGTCTATAGTCGAGAAGTTGAATATTGAGGAAGCAATAGCCACTACAATGACGTTTCGAATGGCAGATAGGGCGCTTTCCCATCCTGAGCAAAAAAATTAAAGATCTACTCGTCAAAGCAGGTAACCTTATATTCCGTTGTGATTTTATTATTCTTGATTTTGACACGGATAAGAATGTGTCAATCATTTTGGGGTGGCCATTCTTAGCACGAGAGGAACTTTAATTCATGTAGAGAATGGAGAAATGATCATGCGCGTGCAAGACGAGGAGGAGAGATTTAGTGTGCTCAAGGGTATGAAGTTCCATAATCAACCAGAAGATTGTTTCCATTTGGACACACTCAATAATGCAAAGAATAGTCCAATTAATGGGTTAGACACCTTAGGGTTGGAGGAGAAAAATCTCAGAGAGAAGCCACCATCCAAAGCTCCTCCTAACCTCAAGGAATACCCATTCATTGATTACCTGAAGAGAACCAAGAAGAATGCGGGGAAGGTTCCAAGGGAACCTAAACGAAAGAGGAAAGACGACGAGTTTTAGGTGGGAGACACAATAGAGATAAAAGATTACGATCCCCAAACAACCACGCAAGCGAAAGTGCAAGAGTTCTTGGAGTGTCTTCTTCAAGGTCACAAGAGTTGTTTCAGATAGGTTAATTGAGTTGGAGACCAAGAGGAGTTGTAGACCTTGCTTGGTAAAATTTGATCGCGTCACTCACTGCTAGGGAGGGTATGTGAAAAATAAATAGCCTTGAGGTAACACATCGAACTTCAACAACGTTAAACAAAAGTGTTTCTTGGGAGACAACCTATGTTTTTTATGCTTTAGTAGTTATGTTTTTATGATTTTGGTGTTTACTAGTAGCTTTATTGATATATATTACGTATTGAGAAAGATATTTAGTCTTTTTGATGTGTAAGCAAGAAATTAAGTTTGGGTGATCACTGGGGAATTTTGTGAGCCAAACAGCATGTATTTGCGGCACACCGCACCAGCCGCAGTGCACCGCAAATCGCCAAACTGTGTTCACGCTTATTCACACTAGGATTGAGCAGAAAAATGGAAGTTGTAGAGTTGAGTCTACGGTACAACACACAATACTCGTGGTATACCATAGCACGATAAATTGGATTTTGGAGAGAAGCCTGACACGATATTTATTGCACGAGAAGAAGAAGCAAGGCGCGGTATACCGCACCTGTGGTGTACCGCAACAATGTCAATACGTGTACACAGTGGTCCACGCTTCACGAAGTCAAAGTATTTGTGATGTAACCCATGACTGTTGTATAGAACACGATATATGGTGTATCGGGCCGCGATTTAAAAGAAAGACAAAGTTAGACCATCAACTACACTCTACATCTAAACTTCAATTCTTCTTCCCAAATATTTCAACCACCATTAAAGTTCGACCCAAACTTCACCAACCATCAAAATACACCTAAATAACCCAAATTTCACACCCAAAATCATCCACACACCATTTCTAACAACAATAAGCATCCTAAATCATTCCAACATCACAAGAAATCAAGAATCAAACCAAAATTTTCAAAAATCCATTTTCTTAATTATTCAAGTACTTTTTATCCACCATCAATCCTCCATACCCACATAGAAAACACATTACCTACACCTATTCACCTCTAAATATCACCTTCATCTTTTCAAGGGAAAAGTTCAAAGCTTGGTAAAATTTTGAGTTGGGGGTGAAGGAAGATGACACGAAGGACCGAGAAACTTGCTAATGTGGGAGAGATAAGGAAAAGTTCAAGCACGGATTTGGGTGAGGATAAAAAGAAACAACTCGAGGTTTATGTGAGTAACGCAAAAAGACAAAAGGATGATTTGAGTCATATGGCTAAAGAGAAACTGGTTGTTAAATGTCTTTTCTATTAACTCTCTCATTAAAATCATTTATGAGGGGTTAACTTCATAAATGTTATTATTTACTCGAGTATTAGAGTACTTACAAGAGTCTGATCCTGGGTATGTTGTTCATGTGTGTCTTACAAAAATAGCTAGAAAAGGTACAAATGAATAATTCCAAGAAAAAGAGACAAACCTTGAGCGTATTCTTGGAATAACATTTTTTGCAATATCAATTAATCCAACATTATCATCCCTCTAACGCGTGCACCTTTTTACTCAATGCAATAAAGATAATTAATATATTGACCAGTATATTAAGAGCATTTATCAGGTTAGGTAAAATATTAAGAACAATTGTCGATTTGTTTGTCGTTTATTGGATTAATGGCCATAAATAATATGACCGTTTGATTTTAAATACATATAAAATATTACGTTAGTATTTCGACAGAAAATATAAAATATTTTTTTATTATTTTACCGATTTAACCTCCTATAGTATAAAAAGAAAGTAACATGTTTGCTAAGGTTCCCCTTAAGAATATATTTACATGTAATTGATATTTTATGGCAAATCTAAAACTTTTATGTTGAAAATAGGACCATTATTTACTCCCCCCCTAATGTTTCATTAAAAAACCCCTCGCCAAATAAAGTAAATTCAAACAAGAGCTAAGGGAATCTCATATTCCTTTAATTTCCGTTAGGACTCGCTTTCTAGCCGTCATGGGTAATAACGACATTACAATATGAATGTTGACTTATGACCATTTCCACTTAACGGCTTCCATTTCACTGCTATAAATAACCAAAAGTCTCACTTCACTCTAAAACGTATTCAAAACAAAGCAAAAAAACAAATACTTCTCACTCTAGAAAAAACCACCTTAGCTTACTTATAGAATCTTTGTGTTTTTCTTTCTGTTTTCCTCTGCATTTGCATACAAATATAGATATAGAGTGGTTTTTTATCAAGTTTCTTGAAAATGGGGAAGAAAGATCAGAACAACCATATAGAAAAAGAGAAAGAGAAAGCTCGTGGTGTACTTGAGCTCCTAAGGAAACAAGCTCCACTAACTCTTAAACAGGTACGCTCATGGTGTAGATCTCCACCATGCATTATGCATATAATGTCAAAAGCGTTACATCTAATTTTCTTGTATTGTAACAAGACATAATAAGAGTTCCAAACAGTAATTGTTTAGACAACATTAAGGGTTTAATTAAGGTTTATATATTTATTATTATGCAGGAAATATTCTGCAATATAGCTTGTGTAGAGAGGTTCTTGAAAGCAAAAGGTGATAATGTGAAGAAAGCCACTAAGCACCTTCGAAATTGTCTTGCTTGGAGAGATTCTATAGGCGTTGGTAATTTTTCTTTATAGTTTGAATATTGATCTAATTATATGAAGTTTTGAAAATTGATTAATTATTTGAAGTTTTGAAAATTGATCTAATTATTTACAGTTTTGAAAATGGTAATTAAACCTCTTTGTTTATTATATATTTCTAATGTTTCACTACTTTTCTTGTTTGTATTCTCTTAGCTTTTTCGTTTTGTCACACACATGGAATCTTTTGCTTTACCTAATTTTTAAGCTTGATTCATTAAAATACACAAAACTTCTCATGATTAATGATTATAGTAAATAATCCTAAAAGTACACAAAATATCTTTATTCTGATCACTTTTCCTTTTTATGTTTTTTTTAATTCACAGATAGCTTGTTAGCTGATGAATTTTCTGGACCACTAGCTGAAGGTCTAGCTTATGTTGCTGGTCACGATGATGAATCAAGGCCAGTTCTGGTAAATAAAAAAAATTACTTTTATTTATATTCCTATAGGACATCTTATTCCATTGACAAGAGATACTCTGTTTTTATTGAATTTTGTAATTTGATATTTTCTCTTTCACCATCTACAGATTTTCCGAATTAAGCATGACTATCAAAAATTTCACTCACAAAAATGGTAAGCACAAAAAAAATCCTTTGTTATGGGCAAGGGTTGGATTCAAGAGTTTATTACAGGACCTACAATATATAACTAATTAAAAACGGGGGTTAGTACTATTTAGTAAAAAAGTTGAAGTCATTTCAAATTTAATTTGGAAGGATTAATAATTAGTGCAGGGTCTAATGTATCATTTTTGTAAATGTTTTTTTTTTCTAAAAAGACATATTCGAATAAATCCAACCGTTGTCAAAAAAAAAAAAAATCCAACCCGAAATCTGTCAGGGGTATATATATATGCAATTAACTTTATGGCCCTTGTAACTTGTAAATGTTAAATACTTAGATTCTTAAGTGGTGATTTTTTTTTTTTCCCAGGTTTACTCGTTTATTGGTGTTTACACTAGAGGTGGCTATTCAAAATATGGCAAAAAATGTTGAACAATTTGTTGTTCTATTCGATGCGAGTAAGTTAACTTTTATTAAAAATTATTGTTAATTTAATCTTACTCACTAATTAGTAAAGGATATTTTAACCATTTTCTACACTATTGCTTTAAATATGTTGCATGAAAACGTTGTTTAGACATATGGTCTGTGTTACCCTTGTGGTGTCATAGTCAAGCATGGGAATGTAGGGGATTAAAGGGTCATTCTCTTTCCTTTAAATTCTGAATTATGTAATGCTAAAGTGCCCAGAAGGCCAGAACTCTACTTTAATTAATCTATGCCAGGCCAGAAACGAAATTCAAGATAAGAAAAAAGCCAACAGTGGATTTGAAATTATATCCACTTTTGGAATTTTTTAAATTGAGAACAGTATTTTGTTTTGGGAGGATTTTGTTGACTAATTTGATAATTGGGGTTGGACAATGCAGGCTTTTTCAGGTCAGCATCAGCTTTTATGAATATATTGCTGGCAACACTGAAGATCATATCAGACTACTATCCACTCAGACTTCATAAGGCTTTTGTCATTGACCCTCCTTCTCTATTCTCTTATTTATGGAAGGTACTACAATAATTATTTAAAAGAATTCTCAAATTAATTTACTTAGAATGGTATAATGATTTTGTTAATTTATGGTTGTAGGGTGTGAGGCCATTTTTGGAGTTATCACCATTAACTATGATGGTTTCATCTCTTGATTTTGAAGACTCGTTAGAGTTTAGTGATTTCACTTCTTATCCTAGAGCTGCATCTTTACGATTTGAGCCTTGTTCAGTGCCATCATCAGGCAAAATTGGTTCTTGCTCATCGTCAAGATTTTCATTCACAGTTTCAAACCATTTTGACTCACTCAAGCCATGGTCCCTCACTTTGACAGACACATCCAAAGTAGGTAAAACAACCCATTCTAATACCATATTGGGCCCGGCCCGAATTTCACCACTTAATGCTCGTTCTATCTCATTTGCATCATCCCTTGCCCGAACACCACCTAACAATATCCGACCCGTAAAAAGAGGATTTTACCCATCAACCCCATTGCCACAAAAAACTCAAGCATTTGATCATTCAAGCATCAAGCATACTAGAACTCCTAAACCCTCATTCTTACAATCACCTGGATTGTTCTTTAGGAAAGAAAGTCAAGTAAACAAGTCTGAAAAGTCTCGGGAATCGTTTGTTCCTTTCTTAAGATTTTATCGAAGAAGGTACGATGAAATGATGTATCGGTCGATGATGAGACCTCCACGAGGTGGTCTAGTTTCTATAGTCTCTCCTCACCAGAAGGTTCAGCGTATGTCAGTCTCTCATCGATTTTGATCAAAGTAAAAGAGTACATAATATTCCATTGACAAATAGAAGAATCTATCACTAATGTGTAATAACTATTTTTATTATTTCTTAATTCCAATGTCAAAGGAGAAATTAATGGCATAAGATTTCGTAAACAAATAGATGACGTGCGATATGGGCTGTGAAATATCGTGCAATATGTTTCATTTAGTGTTGTGTTGAACATCGTATAGGAACAAGACATCGTGGTCGAGACGTTGAACATCACATTATAACTTATTTATGAGCATCAATTTTTTGGTTTTCTGTGTTCTTTTTTCTTCGTAATGTGAAGATTTGCTTATAATGAAATATTTAAATAAATTGGCAATTATATATGATAATATTAAACGTTCAGACATTTAAAGATGTTGCATTTAAGTTTCTTCACTTAATCTATTTAAATATCTTCACTTTGGGTTGATTTTAGTGATACATATAATAAACGTTTTTTTTTTTCAAATTAAAAAGATTACAAACTAGAACAAGCAATCCTATCAAGCCAAAGAAAAAATTCGACAATAGACATCGGTTGACACCCTGAGACATCCACACCTTTCTTGGTCAGTTTTGCTGCTTTGTCGGTGATTATGTTAAACTCCCTTTTGAAGTGTAACACCTTCCACAACGGAAATCTCTTAATCCAACTTAGTGCTTCGCTAACGATTGGTTTGATTCTCCAATTGGAAACACTTCCTTTCAAAATAGCCTGTACCACATCAAGGTTATCAGAGTAGAATGAGCTACTCTGTAAATTGAGATCTATCGCAGATCTCATGGCCTGAAGCATGGCCCACGCTTTTCCCTCAGCCGTCGAATTGACTCTAACTCTTTTAATAATCTTGTGTTTTATAACACCATCCTTATTAATACCAATCGAGGCAACATCTGCCGGTTCCCAGCTATTAGTAAAGGAGGGGTCGTTCATCCAAACCAAGTCCGCATCATCGTTAAGGAAAGGATTAAAATCGTCTTTATTATTATCATCCTGTACTGATGCCATTCCTTCCAAATTTTCGCTCTAACTGGAAAATAAATGTTTCAAGAGCAATTTTGTGTTATTGTTAATGTTTCATAATAAACGTTCATATATCAACATAAACTTGACTTGCTCATTTATTGGTGCTAGTACCCGAATCGATTGCATTTTATGTGGGTCTTCGATTGGTTGTTGGTATGGGGATTAATAAAATTGAAGTGGAGATGTATTCGGAGGACACGTTAAGTGTTGTGTTATATGGGGTTGGGCCGAGTAGCCCGATCCTGGAATGGGTACTCGGTATACGAAAATTTCTTGGGATGATAATTCGAGTTAAGGTTAGGCGAATTAACGAATCTTCTTATCATTAGAACTTGCTTACGTACTGTAATACTTGCAATACCGTGCTAGCTTAGGGTGTTAATTTGTACTATTTTTATCTATTATTTTATCACGCCCTAGGAGACACCGCAATGAGAGTGATGGTTTAGATCTGTCAAGGAATTCGGGCGCCCTTGACAATCTCAATGGTAAAGTCCGTTTGGGTAAATATAAACCTGGGATTGCCTATTTTTCTGAAACTTTGTTATGTGGGAAGGATGGTTTAGATGTATTAAAAACTTTTAATTATGCTAATCACTTTATTAGGGACCCCATAGGTAACGCTTATCTCTGTCTGGGTAGGTTGGTAATATGACAGGCGGATGCTAAACTTGAAGTTATTTTGTCAAGTCATTACCATGTAATCTTTCTTATTAATGATAATCGGTTTCCCTATTATATCATTTATATTCGCGCTCCTAATAAATTTGAAGAGAGACTAAAACTATGTGAGGAAATAACTATTTGGAACAACAATATAAATAAATCTTGGATAATAATCAAAGATTTTAATGATATTTTAAAAATGAATAAAAAAATATAGTTGTACACTTCCTAATAACATATATCTTCAAGATTTTAATACATCTATCTCGAATAATGGTTTGGTTGAGATTCATTCTTATGTATGTTTTTATACATGGACTAATAGACGATCTGATAATCTAGTCAAGTTTAAACTCGATCGAGCTTTTGCTTATAATGATTGAATTAATAGGTACACTAACACGCAAGTATTTATTCTACTTACCATTGGTTCAGATCATTGTCCTTTGATATTACAATATGACCCACCTATGACTCAAGGACATAAACGATTTTAATTTGAGTCAATCTGGCTGGAGAATGAACAATGTTATGGGGTCATCAAAGATGCTTTGGGTGATCCAGATTTTGAAGAATCTTTCCCAAATTTTGTGATTAAAAGAGACAATACTATAACTGAATTAAAGAGATAAATTAGACGAATAATAATAAAAAGTTGATTAATGAATTAAGTGATAAACATTTGGAACTTGATAATCAGCATAATACAAAAGAAACATACCAAGAGCGAATAAAAATTAAAGAGGAGCTTAAAAAAGACTATGAGAATGAAGAGAAATACTGGTACAATAAAGAGCGCCAAGGGTAGATTAAGTTTGGGGACAAGTCACAAAGTTTTTTCATATGTCTGCAGTGTAAAGAAGAAGTCTCAATCGAATTATGCATTAAAGATGATAATGATGTGTGGAAGGATAAGGTGGCAGAAGTCAGACTTTGATTTCAAAATTATAATAAAGGTCTGTTCAAAAAGAAAAGTGACACACAAATGGTGGAAACGGTTAAAGGTATTTGTTAGAAAGTCACACCAAATATGAACGTTAAGCTTACAGCGCCACCCACTTTAAAAGAGGTACAAAGATCAGTATTTCACATGTCACCGTCTAAAGCACCGGGACCGAACGACTTAAATGGTATTTTTATCATTATATATGGGATATTATTAATTAGAGCATGGTATAAATGGTACATGATTTTTTAATAATAGTATCTCTCTCAATACTTTAAATAAGACACTGATAACACTCATACCAAAAGGGGATAAACATGAAGGAATTGGAGATTACAGACATATATCATGTGTTAATATTGGTTATAAAATCATTACGAAGATACTATCTAATAGATTACAGAAAATTTATGGACAAGTTACTGTCACCAACACAATCAGCATTTATCAACAGACGAGCTATCCAAGACAATATTCTAGTGACCTATCCTTTTATATGAAGCGGAAAATAAATAACCAAAACACATGGAAGTAGTTAAATAAGATATGGAAATGCGTATGACAAGGTACAGTAGGACTTTTATTTTACTTGTGTTAAGAAAATTAGGATTTTCTGAATTTTGGGTATAGTGGATTTCAATTGTATTTCATCAGTTTCCTTTCAAATAAATTCACTGGGGATAGAATAGGAAAATTCAAGCCAAAACATGGATTAAGTCAAGCGGATCCTTTATCTCCTTTCATGTTCTCTTTAATGACATAATCGCTAATACTCCCTCCGTTTCAAAATGTTTGTCCACTTTGCTTTTCACACGAATTCAGAAAATTAATGATTACAATCCATATTACAAAATTACCCCTCATAAAGTGTCTTGATATCTTAAATGTGTATTGGAAATATAAATTTTAATTTTTTAATAGGGGTAGTAATGGAAAAAATTGGAAAAAAGTGTCTTGAAATACTAAGTGGATTAACATTTTGAAACACTAATTTTAGTAAGTGGATAAACATTTTGAAACGGAGGGAGTAGGACTTATTGAAGCTCATGTTTCACTAAAACTTATTTGTGGAATCCAGGTAACGAGGAATTTCCCGATTATTACACATTTATTATTTGCTAATGAGTATTTTTTTTCTTAACTATTGAGGATAAGGAGATTAAAGCATTTCAGCCATGCATCTTTATTTATTGTGTAGGGTCTGGAAAAAGAATAAACTTAAATAAATCTTAGATATTTTCTGTAGGGATACACCGGATGAATATAGAAGTAAGATAACTGAAAAGCTAAATATTACAAAAAAGGAAATCTTGGAAAGTATTTTGGGATTCTGCTATGCCATAAACAGTCAAACATAGAATCATTGAATTGGATAGCGGACAAACTATTCAAAAAAACATACAGATAGAGGGCGTAGTTGCTGTTAGAAAGAGGAAAAGAAGTTCTAATTCAGGAAGTATTACATGACTTACCTAATTATCCAATGTCTATCTTCTCTCAGGGTGCAAACGGTCGGTCCGGTCTGGACCGGTTCTTATCGGCTCAAAACCTTAACGGACCGCACCGGTCCTCTGGTTCCATTCTTACCGGTCCGGATCGGTCTGGTTTTTATTGTGCAAAATGGTAGAACCGAACCGATTATTAGAACCGGTCAACCCGGTTCCAGTCCGGTTCTTATCGGTATTGAACCAGTTCTCACTATTTTATTTAAATTACTACTAAGAGAGTTTAAATGATATAAAAACTAGCATTACATCATCATCATAAAATTTTAAAATATTTCTTTCAAAACGGAAAAAGAAAATGCACAACATTTAACTTTCCTACCATAGTCTAAGACTATGAGGTAATGTAAGTTGCTTATAGGTCAACAATAACATAACTTCTCGTTCCAATTCAATAACCATTTCTTGCATATCACTCCCTGTAACTATTCCACTATAGCAAGCACATTCACCTTTCCCTTTAGTCTCAACTTTCTTAGGTAAGATACATGTTTTAACAAGCTTAGGGAGATACGATGAAGCTTTATCTGTTGTTAAATACATTAATTTTCAATCTTCTTTCTTTACAAACACTAATTTCTTGGTCAATCCCGAAAGCAAAACAACTTTTCCAACTAATCTTGTGATCATGAGATGCCAACGCGAATCGTACCCACAAAAATATATAATCATTGGATTGATGAAAGATTGATTACTATCCTTCTCTTTGTTTAAATCATGTAATGAGTATTTTAAATCCTTTAGTACACAGATTTTGCACTCACAAGCCAAGCCAACATTCTGGCATGTTAAAAATTAACATCATCAAACATTAAAATCTTAAAGGCCCAAAAGTTTCGAATCAAAATTAAATCTAAAACAAGCAAGTTTTTCTATTTGTCAACATCTTATTCAACTTTTTAGAGAGTACAAGAACTAATTGTCAACTTCTTAGCCCTTCAACTTTCAAAATAAAAGCTAATGGTTTTTATATAATTAACTATTTTCTTTTTCGAAATTATTGTCATCATAACCAACTAGTAGGACTATTGTGCAAAAATGTGTTACTAATTAAGCAAAGTCATCACACTTATGCAAAATTACTCATTTATTTAGCAAAAAACAAAACATTCCAAAGTTAAGGGACTAATTATGCAATTGTCAATTACCAAAGGGACTTTTGGTACAAATAATAGACAGTGCCAGACTTAGTTTTATCATATTAAAAAAAGCACTTTGGGCCAACTAAAAATTATGTTAAACGTATAAAAACATCAAGATAACCACAAATCGGAATCAAATCACCTCATTTTTCAATTTTCCATGTTATAAACAAGATTTTTAGGCTATCTTATTTACTTTTTTTTTCAAGTTTTGAATATCACAGGGAACATATAAAACATTTTCAAACTCAGAAATTATGGTAGGGCCTTCTAATTATGCATAAATTATATTTAAAAAAACCCCAAAATTCAAAACCCATCCATCATTTTCTTTATTTTTTCATGTATAACTTGATTTTACCACCATAAACATACTTAATTAAGTAATTTCGCATACCAAATACGGAAAACACTATAATTTCGAATGATATAGGACTTCTAATAAAATTCTTTTATCCAAAAACATCCTACAAAACCAAAGATCGGAAAGACTTATAGTAATTACTAGATTTATAAACAATAATACTACAATAATACCTTATCTTGGCTTGAAGAAGGCTTCTCATAGCAATATGTTGAGATTCAAAAATCTCATACGTACAATCAAATTATAACAAATTATATATGCTGAGACTATAAAATCCCATAATAAACAGAATTTATAGTGATTCAATTCCATGTTCTTAAGTAGGAAAACTTTGATCTAGTAATCGTTGAGAAACCGGCAAACAGTTTTCCAAAATTTCAAAGAAGTAAAGTCCCAATTTTCCAAACATTTCATCACTAAAATAACTGGTTAGGTGAAGATGATTTAGTTGGTTGAGAACGTTTGAGAAGTGGGTAGAGAATTGAAGATAGAGGAGTGGGTAGAGAACTGAAGAAGATATATTGGGAACAATTAAAGTGGGGTGGTGGGTTTGGTTTGTTTTATTTAATATTACATATGTAAAATTTAAAAAATAAATAAAAGGCATTATCGGTCTGGTTTGGCCCACAGGCAGGATTTTTTTAAGGAACCGGACGGATAGCTGGTGGACCGGTCTGGTCCGGTTCGGTCCTACAATGTATCGTTGTTTCAGTTCCGGTCCTGGAACCGGCCAGTCCGGTCTGGTAGGACCGATCCGATATCCAGGCTAAATCTTCTCATTCCCAATTATATTTTGTAATAAACTAATTTCAGCAATCTCAAATTTCTGGAGATTCAGGAGAGAAAAACAAGATATATTAGATGGCATGCGAAAGTTAGCCATCAACAAACTTTTAAGAGGTATGTGATTTAAAGATTTCAAGAGGATGAATACAATCTTATTTGCTACACAAGCGTGGAGAATCTTGAATAATCACGACACTTTGGCAGCACGATTATTAAAAGGATCAATTTTCTTAAAACTATTTTTTTGGATGTAAAATTAAGACAATGTCGAACTTGGTCGTGGGTAGGGATGCAAATGAACTGATACTCTCGCCAAGGACTCGAGTTTGAGTTCGATAAAAGTTTGTTTGAGTTTAGCTCGTTAGTTAAACAAACCAAACTCAAACTTTAAATTCAGGCTCGTTTACTAAACGAGACAAACTCAAACTTGTATAAGCTCGACTCGTTAAACTCGTGAACAGTTTGATAAGAGTTCATTAAGAGCTCGTTAATAGATTTGGTAGATATATTCAATTAAAAGTTATCAATTTTATATGTATGTGTGTGTATATATATATATATATATAACTCAAAACTACATAAATTTTTTTGTATATATAATTAATTATAACTAAAATATTCTATATCTAGTAAGTATATTTTTTCTTCAAGTCAAATTATGTAATGTGTTGCATATTAGTTTTACTTAACTTCATTTTAAATCACAGAAAATCCCAAAAAAATATATATCATAGAAAAATAAACGAGACTTAAATGAGTCTTAATGAACCAATTCAAGCCGAACTCAAGCTTAAAAAAATAAGTTTGCTAAGGGTTTGTTTGAATTCGGCTCGTTAGTTAACGAACCAAGCTCAAGAAAGCTATAGTTCGGCTCGTTCGGTTTGTTTCAAATTCAAACCAAGCTCAAGCTCACTAAAATATTAGCAAACAAACTCAAGAAAACAAAAGCTCGCTTTGGCTCGGTTCGTTTGCAGCCCTAGTCGTGTGTGAGTCTAATGGACGGTCAAGATATTTTAAAACAATAAGGTAGATTTCAAATAGGGAACGACGAAATGATTAACACCCAGGATGATAAATGGTTGGACACGCAGTGGAAGCCGGAAAATTAATGAATTGTGAATTAGGAAAAAAATCAAGGAACTATGGAAGGCGAATACTACAAAATGGAATACAGAATTATTGAATAAACTATTTCCAGAGCCAACAATACAGGTTATTATCAGAGAGAATATCTTGCAACCAGACATTAAAGATAAGTTTATTTGGTTATATCCTAAGAATGGAGAATATGCTACGAAAATGGGATATAATATTCTTACATATAATATCATATTTGGTGAACCCCATCAATCAATGGGGATCCCAACGGGCAACAACTATCTATGGAGCACGATCTGGAAATCCATTGTACCAACAAAGGTAAGAATTTTCAGTTGGAATGCTTGTAATAATGTTATTCCATATGGGAAGAATATAGAGAAAAGAAAGTGTGTTGTTATCGCAGAATGTGTTTGGTGTCATATAGAGGATGAGACCGTTGTTCACTTGCTTCTAAAGTGTGGAGTGGCTCAAGTAGATTGGGCTTGATCATCAATGCAGATAAGTATAAATCAAGATATGTCAGAAAATTTGGGACGATGGATTTTTAGAGTCATTGAGACATACGTCGAAGGAAGATCGAGAAAGGAAGCACATCTCATTTACTAATAATGATTTGGAATATCTGGAAGGTAAAAATAAATAGTAGACATAATAATACTGAGATTAATACACATGAGATTATTAGAATAATGGATATTAATATGAAAGAACATTTTGGTGATGGTTGGCTCTTTCCTAGTGCCATGACAAGGAGGAAACTATCAGAGGGACAACATGTAGTGTGGATTTTCAGACAAACATCGTGTTTGCGTGTGATGTATCGTTTGATTAACCATATAATCCAACCGGTATTGGGGTAATTCAGTTTCACAAAGATATAGGATCTCGAGTAGAGCATTGTAGTGATATTTATTGTAACTCTATCATGGAAGGGGAGGCATATGCTATCATTAAAGATTTGGAGTTGGGCAAACAATTTCCAAATGAAGAGAAGACCATCTTCTCATATAACCTTAAAGTCATTCAAGAAATCGAATAAGTGTCGGGTGCTAGTTGGAGACTCAAACCGTTGTTAAGATAAAGAGAGTAGCAGAGGAAACGAGACCGATCAGTTTCAGACACATTTCAAGACGACTCAACACATAGGCAGACAAACTAGTTAAAAACATCTAGACACAAAGCAGTTATACAAAAGTCGGACGTTGCAATACTAATGGAAGACTTTCATAGATTAGGCATAGGTTATATTTCATTCTGTTTTTACTCATAGTTTTTTTTGTCCAAAAAAGTAAAATAAGAATAACTTGTCGAAATAAAAAGTTAACCTATACATATGCTTGTTTTTCATCAAACGGTATAAGTGAATTTATTGTAATTGCGTCCAAAAAAAAAAAAAAAAAAAAAAAAAAAAAAAAAAAATTATTGTAATTGTTTTATTTTACTTTTAAGTATAATTTATTTTCAGTTTGTGAAAAAAAGGCTACCGATCAAACTTTATTTTGTAGGCAAAACAGATCAAAGTGATAAAAAATAGTTACATTATAAATTATTTATTTTTTGTTTAAAAATTTATCGCATTTCTTTAAGGAGCCCATAAACCTATTAAGGACTATAAATATAAAATACGTCGGCAGAAGACCTCTTTGGAACTTTATAAAGTCGATAATATTGTAATACACCAAACTCTCTAAATTTTTCATTTGTAAGTTTGTACTTGTATTAATCCTAAAGTCATATTTTAGAGTAAATGTTTTTATAGTACATGTTGTTTTAAACGAAGATGACAGAACTTGTTAGGAATATGTGTCTTGTGGCATGTTATTTATGCAAAAGTCAAATGAAGCTTCAGAAGAGTACTTTATTAAATATACTATTTTCTAGTATAATTTAATCTTGGAAACTTCAAAATTGTTGCACGTACCCATATCACCCACATGAACATCTTACAAAATAAACGTATACTTTGTCATGTATTTGTTTGTCATTAATCAATCAAGGTTTAGTGACATCTTTGTTTTGAGTTTTTGAATTGGTTTTTAGTTTTTGCTAAGCTTGATATGGACAAATGCAAAGTTTTTAAGATTTTGAGTATTTTAATAGTTAAAGTATATCGTGTATTTTAAAATAAATAAATTATATGTTTAATATGGTCACAGACTTTGTATTTGGAGTCTTATAGTTTGGTTCTGATTGAAGGACAAGTCTTTTCAAACATTTTGAGTTACTTAGAACAAAATAAAGTACTACGGAAGGAGTAAGTGATTGAACTAAGTGTTTGTCATAGTTTAACATACATGAACATCATGTAGTCTTCTAGTTAGATTCATAATTGACCCAAAAAAAAAAAAATAACGTTCGATTGCTACAACATTGTTGAGATTAAGAATAAGACTAAATAGGCTTTTATCAAATTCGATAGCTTCGGCTGCTTTTGGTAAAGCTTCCATATCACTAAAGTAATTTTTTTTTTTTTTTGACATAGGAAGGTGCCAAGACACCGGAAAGAAACAAAAAAACTATCAAACTATTCCTAATTTGTCAAATTTAGATGAAAGGTCGAAAAAGCTAAGACGCATTTCGACAAGCGACCATTGCCCCGTGCCTAGCCTCTTTTGCACGCTTGTCCGCCTTGCCGTTGAGCTTCCTACTGATGTGGTGGAAAGTGATCTGCCCGAGCTCCTCAGCATTGTGGATAATCTTGCGCAGGATGGGTTGGATATTTCAACGTGCTGCTGACACCTGCTTTGTACCTTGAATGATCTCAAGGTTATCTGAATAAATTGCGATCTTTTTCCTTGGAAACCTTACCCCTAGTTGGGTAGCTTTAAAATCCGCGTTAGCTTCTCCTTCCAAGGCCGAGTTACAGTCCAGGTTGTAGTTGTGTTCAAAAGTTGTGTTATTATTGTTATCTGTCCCCACAATTGCTACTCCTGTCAGTTCCCATTTATTATATATACAAGTCAAAAAAAAATTACATCAATTTAATGCATTCATCAGGAGCCTAATGGAACGAGAAATTGTTTTATTATGTACAATAAAAAATGGTTAAGCCTCATGCATCATATAGTTCCACAGTGTACGGTAACTATAATATCGACATAAATAAGTTTTCAATTCTATCTCTATTAACATGTCTCTCACTACACTGTCTTATTGTATATTGTACCATTTGATTAGAGAGAAATGTACGTTAATCTCAAAGTAACGTTGTCATCCGAGATCTATGAAATAAAGACACAATTTCATGATCATAGATCCCGAATCTCTGAACCTCGATCACACGAGGGCATGACAAATGAAAAATCACCTACAACCTCACAAAACCACACTTCATCAACATGGCTTATCATGAGAAAATGTGGGAGACGTGACCGATGAAGAAGTTAAAAAAAACGTGGCTATAGTGGCTAACTTCTTGATTACCAGTCAAGATCATGGGTTCTTGACATAGATAAGATGAATACGAGTAAATCTAGATATTTATGTAATCAACAATTTTTACGCCACAATCATATTGGCAATGAAATTATTTATTCTTTTACATTGTATTGTGTCAAACACATTACATTCTTCTCAAGTTCAATCAGTTTAGTTCGCATATTTTCTATCCGGTAGATTTTGTTTATCATATTGATATCGTCTGTGTGAAGTGACTAGCTTTTCCCCCATAAGATATCATCATGGTAAAAGTAAATGTTAATGCAAAGCAGGATGAAAGGGTAGCAGATCTGGGAAAACACTACCAAATTAGACTTTACCTGATGAACCCCTGATAGAAGTACATGTGAATCCGTTTAACCACAAGGTAAAAGTATCATATGTCCTCGCCCCATAGAAAAGAGTTTTGCTATATCACAAGTTAGAAGATAACAAGGATATATTTGCATGGAAAAGCGGAGATATGGTGGGAAAAGGCATTAGAGTTTCTATCCACCAACAAAACATGAAGCTAGAGGTGAAGCCGATTCAACATAAGCGGATAATATTTTCTTAGGAGAAAAACACTACCATCAAAGAAGAAGTAGAAAGATTGTTACATGTGTACCCCATACATGAGGCCAATTACCCAGAGTAGATAGTGAATCCATCATTGGTGGCGAAACCCAATGTAGTTGGAGAATGTTTGTGGACTTCACCAACCTGAACTGAGCCTTCCTACAAGATTAATTCTTATGACCAAAATTGGACATGTTAGTGGATTTTACAACAAGATACCCATTCCCGACGTTCATGGGGGCTTCAAGGGGTACAATTAAATAGGGATGGTCCTAGATAACAATCAATATATCCATTCCCGACTGGTTTCGGTAAAGCTTCCCGATCAATAAAATAAAATGTCTAGTTTGGGTAAAACAAAATATTATATAAACAAGTAAAAAAATTACATCAATCTAATGCATTCATTAGGGAGCCTAATGGGATGAGAAATTGTTTCATTATGGACAACATAAAAAGGGTTAAGCCTCATGTACCTCATAGTTCCACGGTGTACGGTAACACTATAATAATGACATAAATAGGTTTTAAATTCTATTTCTATTAATTGGTCTCACACTACACCGCCTTATTGTATATTATACCATTTGATAGGGAGAAATGTACACTAATCTCAAAGTAACATTGTCATTCAAGTTCAATGGGAAATAAAGACACAATTTCATGTTCATAGATACCGAATCTCGAAACCTCGATCAAACGAGGGCATGACTAATAAAATATCACCCGATATCTCACAAAAGAACACTTCATCAACATGGCTCTTCATGAGAAGATGTGTGTGACATGACAGATAAAATAGTTTGGAAAACCGAGGCCATAGTGGCTAACTTCTTGGTCGTAACTGCTCAAGGTCATGGGCCCTTGACATAAATAAGATGAATACGAGTGAATCAGGATAATTACATAATCAATGATTTTTACGCCATAATATATTTGCAATAAAAATATTTGTTCTTTTACATAGTATTTTTTCAAACACATTACATTCTTGTCAATTTCAATCTATTTAGTTTGTATATTTTCTATCTAGTAGATTTTGTTTTATCATATTGACATCGTCTGTCTGAAGCGACTAAGTTTTATCCCATTGAGATATCATAATGGTAAAAATAAATGCTACTGCAGATCAGGATGAATGGTTTGCACTATGTATAATATTTGAATCCTAATCTCTTTATTTTTTTTAGTTTTACTCCTTTAACTTGGGGATCTAGAGAAGGAAGAAACAACGATGGTGCTTCACTGCAACACGTCTATGCTTCTCCATTTCTAAACCTTTTGGATAATTCAGTATTAGTATTAATTTATGCATATATTATTTCTAAACTATTTAATTCAAAGGTTGTATTATGCTTAATTAAATTTTTGCTTAGGATTATACTTGAATGAACGACTAATAATTGTTTGTTGTTAATGAATTAGGGATATGTACATTTAACTGAATTTGGATTAGGATATTCCATTGATTTATACGTCTGTTCTAATGCACCCATTCCGTATCTAAGTAGTGGGAGACTTAGTTATTATTTGCACCTTAAGTCGGGGGGTTCAATCACGGAAATAGCGTATAAACGCCTAGTGCGAGGCATTGAACCTGATAGTCTTGTCTGCTAAGTAGTCATATAGGGTAAGAGTTTAAATCATGGGATAGCCAGCTGGTGTGTAAGATTGCACTCTAAGTCTACCCTGACGGGAGTTAGAGAAACTAGAATCCAAATGAGAACATTCACCAATTCACCCTTATTTATAGAAACACAATTCAATAGGATAATTTCTTACTAGCATCCTTAGCTATTATATTTCGTGCATTATTTAATGCCTCCCGTTTTGTGATAGAAAAATCCCTTCACGAGACATCATTTTAGGTTTAAATTGGACTTATTTACTAGATTTACCATCATATATTTCTATAATGCACTTTCTTCATTTATTTTGGAACTATTTGTACTTTTAAGAGCATTTGTGCGTTAATTCATTTTTTAGTGTGAATTTATTAGGTATATGGATTCTAGGAGGCGCTAAGATGAAGAGAAGAAGTGAAGATTCAAGTCCAAGAACAAGAAGAAGCGTTAAAAGAGCAAAAGAAAGCACTTTGGTGAAGGTGGAGGAGTTTTAGAAAGAGTGAAGTCGTCACTTGTTTCCATTTTTTGGGCTAATAAATTAAGATTAATTTTAGTGGTTCAAATAAAAAGTGTGGGCCTTGAAGTCTGTGAATTTGGAGAAGTCAAATAAATGGATTTGGACTAACGATGTAGATGTTATGGCCTATTTATGCAGTGCATTACGAATTAAGTAAAATAAATTTGGGCCTTTTTAATCACTTACCTAAACCCATATAGACCAAGTCCGTTTTACTCCTCTATATAAGGCTTATTTCACTTTATAATCAGGACACTTCATTATATATCATATTTTTTTGAGAGAGGGAAAATATACACGCTTGGAAGCAAGGAGCATAAGCTGGAGAAGAAGGATAACACAATTCTTCCTCAAACAACACTTGAATCATTCCACCCTTTAGAGTAATTTTAGTTTATTTTCTGTTTTAGGAATTATGATTTCATTTAATTTTATTAGTTTTATTTCTTTAATTATGAGCTAAACAGCTAAAGCTTGAGAATCGCAATAAGGGATGAACCCTAGTTTTTAATCTACGTCCTTTTAATTATGGGATTGTGTTCAATTTAATTCAAAGTTGACTTCCCTTGTATTGACTATATTCTTATTCTTGTTTACTATTATTAGTCTGGACAATTAGTGATAGATTTTAGTATCTTAGGCTATTTGTCAAGAGACGATCATCCGTAAGGGGGGTTTGCGTACAAAACTAGAATATAGACGCGTGGTGTGCGTTATTAAACTCGACGGTATTAACTGACCACGTAGTCATTTGGATTTTATGCAATAAACATTTCAAAGGATGCCATTTGGATTACGCAATGCAGGTGCCACGTTCCAGCGGTGCATGATGGCGATATTCTGGGACATGATTGATCTATTTCTTGAGGTATTTATGGATGACTAGTCTGTTTCTGGAGATAACTTTGATGATTGTTAGCAGAATTAAGAGAAGGTTTTAATTCATTGCAAGGATCCTGATCTTGTATTGAATTGGGATAAGTGTCATTTCATGGTCCGTGAAGGAATCGTGTAAACAAGGTTTCGAGTAAAGGTACAGAGTTGGACCGCGCAAAGATAGAGGTGATCAAGACTCTCTCACCGCTTATTTTTGTTAAGGGTGTGAGGAGCTTTTATGGACATGTTGGGTTCTACCGTCGCCTAATCAAAGACTTCACCAAAATCTTCAAAGCATTATGCAACTTAATTGAGAAGGACACAAAAATCCTTTTCGATGAAGCTTGTATGTCGGCATTTGTGGATATCAAAGAGAAGCTTATCTCCACGCCTATTATAGTTCCTCTTGCTTGGGATATTCTGTTCGAGGTTATGTGTGATGCAAGTGATCTTTCTATGAGTGTCGTGTTGGGTCAACACAATGAGAAGGTATATCTGGTGGTCCTTTGTGTGTTCTAAAATAAAATGCAAATAAGGATAAGAGAACCACAACTATAAGTGTACAATTGTCCCAAGTAATATATGTGATAAACAGATTCGTTCTCAGGGACGGATTGGTTGACTTTAATGCTTATCGAATAGTGATTAATTGCACGTGAAAGCAAGTAAATGATTTTAAGAATGTTTGTTTTGGTTTTCTATAACTAAGACAATAAATTAAAATACTAAATTAATGCAACTATTAAACTAGACGCGAGAAAATAAAGTAGTTTACGCAAGGTATGAAAGGCAGTACTTGAGAGACGCAAGGATTTCATATAGTTATCATTCATTTCATGTAATGTTTAAGGGACAAATTGGTAAATATGTAATGGTCGGGATTCAGAGTTCTCCTTACCCCCGCCAGGGTGGACTAAGGAGCTACTCTTAGGTGCTAC
Source organism: Nemophila menziesii (assembly GCA_029959085.1). Taxonomy (NCBI): domain Eukaryota; kingdom Viridiplantae; phylum Streptophyta; class Magnoliopsida; order Boraginales; family Hydrophyllaceae; genus Nemophila; species Nemophila menziesii. The sequence continues at coordinate 5,515,434 of JARWIR010000017.1, read as the reverse complement.
AAACCCCGTCAGGGTGATTATAGTCCACCTTCAAGTGATTAAGTCTATTTATACCCAATTGGCCATAGGATTAATTAAGCTCATCAAAGTCTATAATTTATATCCTACACTCATAAATTAGGTCCGTATCTAAACCCCCCATCAAGGTGATCCATACGCCACTATATGGAATAACTGAGATACTAAGTCATATGATTGGTTAATTACGTCAATAATAGTTGACAAAAGAAAATTAATGAAAAATACAATTTACCCAATTTGATTTCAATTATAATAATCTCAAATCCAAACACATGAAACGAAATCAAATTGGGATTAACCCATTATGCGTTCTCAAGCACTTATTAAGTTTAGCTCATACTAATTAAAAATACAAAAACTAAAGAAATAAATAAGTTCATCATGTTTTACAGAATAAAATAAAGAACCTAATTACGGAGTTACATCGGCTGAGAATTGGAGATATAGACAGTCTCCAGCTCTTGGCTTCTTCTCTTCCTTGCTCTAGCTTCTTCTGTGATGTTATGACTCTTAAGCGTAGAATTGTATACGAGTTGTGAATTATGTGTAAAATAGAAGTCTAAAAGCCCTTTTATAAGCTAAAATTCGGACTAGGGCTTTTCTTAAGTATTAAATGAAAATTTTGAAAAGCCCAAGTCCATTAATTAAGCCCAAATCTCGTAACTGCTGCACCAACTTTACTAAATCAGCTCTAATCGGCTTGTTTCAACTTGGATTGACCCATTCCAGTTGCTAAATTTCCGTATCGCAAGGGGGAACAAATTATCTTCACAAGTCAGAGGCTAAATCCACACTTAGATGACTCTAAATCAGCAATCTTTATCAACTTTCCAGATTTACAGCTTGAAATTGTCAATTCTTTCGGGATATTTCTTCTTGCTTTGACTTCATTACATGATCTTTGACTTTATTCTTGGATTTCTCTCCTAGCTATTATTCAAAACCTACAACTTTTCACTCAAAACAAACCATATTACGCGCAAAAGTTTAATAAATGAAAAATACTAGAATTAAAAGAGGAAAATCGATTTATTGCATATTAACACCAAAAATCTATCTAAATAGTCGAATAAACACCAAAAAATGATGTCTCCCAAGGGCATAAAATTAGAACATTTAGGGAGACATCAAGACTCGCAACTCAAACCTTTGTCGTCCCGATAAAGCAAAACTAAAAACAAAGGGAAAGAAGTAGATGCAAGAGAAAATAGAAGTTAGTAAATGCATCCTAAAGCAATTCTTACAATAAACCTCATATAGCAAACATTAAGAACTAACATACACATACACTAATCATGCAACATAAAACACAAATAACTTGAATCATAAAATTAACTTTGCAATGCAAGAAGGTTACACTTGTACTTATCTCAATATGATGGCTATAGGTTGTTCCTCGATCCTTACTCGCTTTGAACGCTCCACTTAGTATACTCCCTATTAAATTACCATGTACCTAGGAATCACGAGGACTTTACGGTTTTAGCATAGGCTTAGGGACGGTGTGGTATATATTTGGTAAATTTGAAGTGAGTTTTTGGCTCTCTCCTCACTTACCATCAACAACTGTCCACGAGCTTGAGTTTACACTCATATAATGTTCTCACTCAACCCATTTGACGCGCTAATGTAGCGTCCCCATGTCAACCCAATTAATCTAAGATGATTTTTCAAAATATTCCACTTTGCCGGTTATTTTATTCTTTTTTTCTTTTTATTTTCTTTTTCATTTCTTTTCTCTCTTTTATTTTTTATTTTTTTTCATTTAAATCCCGGCAATGGGTTACAAATAATAATATCATCTGAAATTTTTGTGCCTCAATACAAACACATAAGTTCCCACCCAATTAAATTTCCCAAATGTGGACCCTCCACCCCAAACTCAAGCTCGAGACAGGTCTCAGGATCGTGATTCAAGTGCGGGTCATTTGGTCATGCCTAATAATCTAAGGGGATATGGGCTTATATCGTGGCGACAAAAGAAAAGGCTTAAGGCTCATAATTGGGCTAAGTTGGATAAAATTAATATAAGGGATAGAAGGCTAAAAAGGTCTCAAATGGCTTAACAAAGAACTGCCCCTATCATTTTCCTAGTTACATGGTTCATCTCTAGTTCATATCTAAGTGGGTTCTCTACTAATTTAGATCTCACGTTCTACAAACCAAACATTTTCCTTAAGTACAAGCTTACTTCTTTTGCATTGTTTATTAATTTTTCCTATTCATTATCTATGTTTGCATGCAATTAAAGCGCGTTTTATGTTATTCCCTAAAGTTCACTATTTAATATCATAGATTCATCAAAAGTATCGTTAAAAAGGGACATTTAAAAACTTCTACAGTCAAACGCAACTCCTAATTATTTTATTAAAAGCAATTAAAAACAAATAACACATAAAAACTGGGATGAGGCAACGAACCCCACCCTAAACTCAAAAATGAGTCGTGTCCCCACGACTCGAAAAGACGCAAAGAAATTAAACTAATATAAACTAATCGCGAAAGGGATAGAAAACGTATCTTAACCAGCGCGTGGCTGGTCATCGGTGTTGCGTCCATGGACTTTATCATTTGTAAGTAAACCATAGGTGACGTGTTGAATGGTGCTCACCCCAAGAAGCATGTTTCGGATAAGGTCCAGCTCTTTTGTAACGTTCCCTAAAGTAGCAATCATCTTATCTTGATTCCCTTCCAACACCTTAATTTTCGATTCCAACTCATTATCTGATTGTACCTTCTTCTTTGGAGGAGGAGCTCTAGGAGTCCTTACAGCTTGTGTGGATTCGTCATGGGCATTCTGAATCGAGACTAAAGATATATGTTCCCCAACCACGGAAGGTTCAGCTTCTTCACACCTACTTGGAAATTTAGCATCTAGACACAAGGTGGTGTTGGTACAAGGAAATTTAAGATTCTGCTGGGTAGTAGGGGCTTTCTCGAATTCCATAATATTGTCATAAAGCACACGAGCCACATCCATATGTTTGTTCTCAATAATACACTTGATGAATATAATGTGTTCCCTTTTCAATTCCGAAGTGTGTGTTATACCAAAGAAGGTAGGGATTATGAAACGGGACCAAACCTTAGCACAAGGCAACAAATTGCTGTTATAAATCTGTCCATAATAACGTTCTCTTGCTGGAATTGGGCGGGCCCCATGAATAAGCACTTTTCCCCAAAGAGATTCGAAATTGATTGAGAGATCGGTGAGGGTTTCTTGGAAAGGACAAGGGCTAGTGAAGTTGGGAAATTTCAATGATTTCCGAATAAGCTCAGCAGAGAGAGGTATTACCTTCTTGCGTACAATAATTGCTTCTTTTGAACAAGCTAGTCCCTCGTAAAAATCATGCACCAAGGTAGGAATATATTCAAGTTTTCTTTCTCTCAACTCTTTCCACCCAAACTTGTCACAAGTAGTAGCATAATCCTTAAAAGCACTATTCAAAATACCCTTTGGAAGACCCTTCTCAACACCAAATTTCAAGTAATTAATTCTGTCACGAACCTGATCATTCCAAGTCATAGAAAATCTCTTCGGTTTTTGAGCAAACATCTTTCTTCGTGTGGACCTTTGTTCTTGAACGGGTGCTTGCGGAGTTTCTTCTTCAGATTCTTCCTCACTTTCTGGTTCATCAATTATTCTACTTTTCTTAGGATTAGCCTTAATCGGATTCTCTTTCCTTTTCGGAGTAGCTGGAATTTCTTTAGTCTTGCGTTTGGAACGCGAATCAGGATTCTCAACTGCTTGTTCTGGACTAGTACCAACAGTGTTTCTGTTTCTCGGAAAGTTCCTTCGATAAGTACACATGGAATCGGTTCTGTTACTCATCTCTTTTCACCCCAAACTCAAAACTTCAAATAGTGAAAAGATAGAGAAAAGCTTACAACTTTGATGTTTTGAGGCTTAAAACTTGAATAATATGGTGGAATATGAGATGGGTAAAGGCTAACTGATGAGAATTATGAAGAAATTGGGTTTAATTTGAGGCTAGGAAGAAGAAAAATCTTGGAGAAAAGTGTGAATTTGATGGAGTTTGGAGAGGATATGAGTTGATTGTGTGTTTTTGTGAGGAAAGAGGGCTTGATTTGATGATTATATAGTGTTTTGTTGATGATTTTTGGAGTATGTGGAGGCTAGGATTCAGAATAAGAGGTTGGCTTCGGAAAGAAGCTAAAAATATAGGGTTTTAACCCTTAAAACCGCCTCTCGCAGCAGCTGACCGGCTAGCCGGTCGCTGTGTCGGCGAAAAATAAATTACCAAATTGATTTTTTTTTACCTCAGAGACACACTAACCAGAACTTTTCCCTTTTGTTAACCGGCAAGCCGGTCAGCCACCGACTAGCCGGTGGGCTCTCGATGACGCAGCCTCAAACGCAGCACCTTGCGTCATACTCGACGCACTAACCAGATCTTTCTTCGTTCGCCGGCCGGCTAACCGGTCAGCCACCGGCATACTGGTGGGCTCTCGTTGGCGCAAACATGGACGCTACGTCATGCGTCAAACTTGACGCACTAATCAGAAGTTTGGGGGGGGGGGTCTTCAGCGCAGTTGACCGGCTTGCCGGTTAGCGCCTGTCTTCGCACTCAATTTTCTTTGTTTTTCATCTTTTTGACCCCAAACTCATGACCTTTTTACCCCTGAAATCATCAAAATCAATTACCCTTCCTCATTTCTTAATAAAACACTAAATTAACAAAATTTATCTACTATACACTACGAAAATTTAAAAGACTTAAGCTAATATACAATGATTTGGCTTTTGTTTAACGTCGTTAAGCTCGACGGGTTAACTCACGCTTCTAAGGAGCTTCGAGGAGATACATGATCTCCTCGGGATGTGGATCTTCCGAGCGATTGGTATATTCACCTCCATGGTATATCTTTAATCGATGACCGTTCACCATGAAAGTACGGTTCTCGAGTGGATGTTCTATTTCTATTGCCCCATGAGGTGTAACTTTGGTCACAATATAAGGACCCGACCACTTCGATCTTAATTTACCCGTATAATTGCTGAACTTTGAGTTATACTTCAATACCTTTTGTCCGACTACAAAGTTCTTTTCACGAATACGATTATCATGCCACCTCTTAGTGGTTTCTTTGTAAAGCTTAGCATTTTCATAAGCATGTAATCAGAATTCATCAAGTTCATTAAGTTTCATCATTCGATTCTGACCGGCTAAAGTAGGATCTAAGTTCAACTGCGCAATAGCCCAATATGCACCCATTTCAAGTTCAAAAGGTAAGTGATAAGCCTTACCATAAACCATTCGATACAGGGATGCACCAACTGGAGTCTTGAACGCAGTACGATAAGCCCATAATGCATCATCTAACTTCATTAATCAATCTTTTCTTGTAGGACCAACAGTCTTCTCTAAAATAGATTATACCCCACGATTTGAGACTTCAGCTTGACCATCTTCTTGTGGATGATAAGCGGTAGATACATGATGTCTCACTCCATACTTCTCTAGAACTATCTTCAGATATTTATTCACGAAATGAAAACCTCCATCACTAATAATTACTCTCGGTGTACCATGTCTAGTGAAGATGTGTGATTTCAGAAACTTGATCACTACTCGCGAATCATTAGTTGGTAGAGCAATGGCCTCTACCCATTTAGACACGTAATCAACAGCTAATAAGATGTAAAGGTTTCCATTAGAATGAACAAACATACCCATAAAATCAATACCCCATACATCGAATATCTCTACTTCAAGAACATTATTACGTGGCATCTCATCCCTCTTGGATATATTTTCCGTAAACTGACATCTTTCACATCTCTTAACATATTCATGACAATCTTTCATAATTGAAGGCCAGTAAAAACCTGATTGTAAAACATTAGCAGCAGTTCGATCTCCTTTGAAATGTCCTCCATAAGGTGAGTCATGACAACCAGCTATGATTGCTTCAGTTTTTCCCTTGGCATGCATCTTCTCACCATTTGATCAGCACATACTTTGTAGAGGAAAGGATCCTCCCAAAAGAATTGTCTAGCACAGTGCACTAATCTTTTTCTTTCTTGATAAGTAGAACCTTCAGGATATGAACCACTTACAATTAAATTTGAAATATCAGCATACCAAGGAGTAGTGTTTAGGTGAATCGCGAATAAACTTTCATCAGGAAATTCTTCTCTAACTACTTCAGGTCCACCATTTGATTCTGATCCTTCAAGACGAGATAGATGATCTGCAACTTGATTCTCACAACCCTTTCGATCCTTAATCTCTAAATCAAACTCCTGTAGCAATAAAACCCATCTTATTAACTGTGGTTTAGCATCTTTCTTCTCCATAGGATATCTAATAGTAGAATGATCTGTGTAAACAACAACTTTCGCTCTAAGGAGATAGGAACGAAACTTATCGAATGAATAAACAACAGCTAGCAATTCTTTCTCTGTAACAATATAATTAATTTGAGCACCATTGAAAGTCTTTGTTGCATAATAGATCGAATGAAATATCTTATCTTTTCTTTGGCCTAAAACAGCTCCCATAGCTAAATCACTAGCGTCACACATAACTTCGAATGGCATATTCCAATCAGGTGGTAATACAATAGGAGCAGAAATGAGTTTTTCTTTGATTGCTTGGAAGTCCACCATGCAAGCTTCATTGAAAAGGAATTTGGTGTCCTTCTCAAGTAAGTTACATAGTGGTTTAGCAATCTTAGAAAAATCTTTAATGAATCTCCTATAAAAGCCAGCATGGCCAAGAAAACTTCTCACCCCTTTTACAGAAACATGAGGTGGAAGCGTTTTTATTACCTCTATCTTTGCGCGATCAACCTCTAAACCAGCACTAGAAACCTTGTGACCCAATACTATACCTTCTCGAACCATAAAATGACACTTCTCCCAATTTAGAACCAAATCACTTTCCTTGCATCTAATCAAAACTCTCTCTAGATTCTGTAAACACTTATCGAAGTCATCACCGAATACAGAGAAATCATCCATAAATACCTCAAGGAAGTTATCGATCATATCCCAGAAGATTGCCATCATACATCTTTGAAACGTAGCAGGTTCATTACACAACCCAATTGGCATTCTGCGATATGCAAACGTACCAAAGGGACATGTAAAGGTTGTCTTATGTTGATCTTCTGGAGCCACGTAAATTTTATTATATCCGGAATATCCATCCAAAAATCAGTAATACTCTCTACCAGCTAACTTGTCTAACATTTTATCTATGAAGGTAAGCGGGAAGTGATCTTTCCTAGTGGCCTTGTTCAATTTGCGGTAATCCATACATACTCTCCAAACAAAAATAGTTCTTGAAGGAATAGCTTCATTTTGATCGTTAAGAACTATAGTAATTCCTCTTTTCTTCGGCACACACTGAACCGGGCTCACCCATTCACTACTCGAAATGGGAAAGATAATCCATGCGTCTAACAGCTTAATAACCTTCTTCTTTACAAATTCCTTCATGGTTGTCATCAATATCCTTTGTCCTTCAACTGAGCCTGCGTTATTATCTTCAAGTATAATTTTGTGTTGACAATAGGAGGGGCTAATGCCTTTGATATCGGCAATAGTCCACCCTATCTCCTCTTTGTTAGATCTTAACACATGCAACCGTTTATCTTCATGAGGACCTTTTCAATTTGCTGAAACAATAACAGGTAGAGTTTCATTAGTACCTAAATATGCACACCTCAAGTGTGATGGCAAATGCTTTTCTTCCAACTTCGGAGGAGATTCGATTGAAGGTTTCTTTTTAGAGATAATCTCCCCCGGTTCTCTAACAGGTTCATAGGTAAGACGCCTATACTTTGGATTCTCAGAGTTAAGAGCTGCCACTGTTTCGGCAAGCTCTTCCATCAATTCAGGTAGATCAAGTGTCAAGGCTGCCTGCAAAACATCATCATAAGTAAATTCATTGTATACCTTTTGCGTGGCATGCTCAATTACATCCATTCGGAAACAATCCTCTTGAGAATCTGGAAACTTCATAGCTCGGAACACGTTGAACTTCACTTCCTCGTCTTGGATTCGCATCGTTAATTCTCTGTTTTCTACATCAATTAAAGTACGCCCTGTGGCTAGGAATGATCTTCCCAAAATAATGGGGACATTCCTATCCGCATCGTATTCAAGAATAACAAAATCAACGGGAAATACTAAAGTATCTGCCTTGACGAGGACATCTTCTATTCGACCCCCAGGATGTGCAAGGGATCGATCCGCCATTTGCAAGACCATAGCGGTGGTTTTGCTACTCAAATTTTCAATTTTTCAAATATTGATTTGGGCATAAGATTAATGCTTGCACCCAAATCATATAGTGCTTTACCTTTCCATTCTTCTCTAATCGATATAGGAATTGTGAAACTCCTAGGATCAAGTAACTTCGGAGGTAGCTTACCTTGACAAATAGCACTACATTATTCAGGTAAACCAATCATTTCGTTATTGCAATACGATCTTTTGTTGGTGAGAGCTCTTTTCAAAAATTTCGTATATTTGTGTACATCTTTGATAGCTTCTAACAACAGAATATTAATGCTAAGACCTCTCACTCTATTAAAGAACTTTTGATACTCATCCATATAACCCTTCTTTTGAACTCTAGATGGAAATGGTAGAGGAGGACAATTTATTACAACATCATCTTTCTTTTTCGGAATTTCAATAGGCCTCTCCACTTCCTCTACTTCATCATTTATCCACCACATCCTTTTATTTTCTAGCAACTTCTTTATCTTTCATAATAGGAAAAGGAGGTGGAGGAAGGTTCTTACCACTTCTGAGAGTCACAACATTGCAATCTTCTTTCTGTTTAGGATTTTCTGTGTCACTAGGGAGTTGCCCTTGTGGACGCTAATTCAGTTGTTTTGACATTTGCGCAAGTTGATTATCTAACATCTTAATGTGTGCTTCAGAAGCTTGTTGCCTTTGGGCTGATTGTGCATGAAGTGCAATTAAATCTTCTACGGTATTCTGAAGGTTATTTGTACCTTCTTGTGGTTGAGCAGGTAAGGCTTTCTGGTTCATGGTGTCATTATAATTGTCTTGAGGAGGTTGTCTCGGAACATAATTTCCTTGGTGTTGTCCCCCTTGGTAGTTATTATGCGTCTTGGATTATAGTTATTACCTTGGGGACGCGGCTGATACGCGTATGTCGGATTTGCTGCCCCATTAGGATTTGAATACTGAAACCCAGAATGGTTTCCGTTAGGTTGATATCCTTGACCACTCGAATTATAATTCCCTCTGTTGGAAACAAACATCACGGACTCTTGATTATTCTGACAATTCTCCCATTCATGATCATTCATACCACAATACGAACATCCATAAACTTCTTGTGTAGCATTCACTTCAACCCTTTTACTCGAAAAACCTTCTTTCACGGCTAAGGTGAGTTGTTTTAATTGTTGTTCCAATGTGGTTTGTATTTTGTTCTCTAAGGAGGCGAACTTTTCTTCAATATTTACGTTATTAACTCCCCCTTTAACATGTGTTCTCACAGTATTCCAACCCACTTCATTAGTTAACGTTCTATCCAAAATAATCTTCGCGTGAACGGGTAGAACCTGCGAAAATCCACCACCACATAATAAATCTAAATCCTTTCTTGATTTCCCCTCAAGGCCTTTGTAAAAGATTTTCATTTGTTGTTCTTCTGATAGGCCATGATCAGGGACTCTTTACAAACAATTCTGGAATCTCGACCAACTTCTACCCAAAGCTTCATCATATTCTTCTCGGAAAAGTGTCAATTCGAGTTGAGCATCTAATCTTATGTTGGATGGATAGTATCTGTCGAAAAACGCAGCCTGTAATTGTTCCCAATTCGTAATCTTTCCCGGCTCTTGTGAATTATGCCAATCACTCGCTCCATCTATCACGAAAAATCTGAATGTAGCAAAATACATTTGCTCTTTTATTACTCCTTGAGTGATGTACGAATCGCAGATTTGCATAAATTTTTGTACTGCGCGTATAGGATCTTCTCCGGGCTTGCCACAAAAATTTCCGAAATTCTGGAATTGAGCTAACATACCCGAATCCGGATGGAATCTCGGAACATCAATATCGGCTGGGCCAATCCCAAGAGGAGGAGAGAGGAATGGTTCTTGTGCTGGACCATTAATGAACCATGGATCAGCTACTTGGGCTTGAACTGGAGGATTAGGAGGTGGGATTAGGCCATTCTGACCGTTGTTATCAATCGGAGGGTCAGCCATCTCTCTAGATAAACTCTCTTCTAACTCCTTCGCTTCTTTTTCTTCTCTCCTTTTCTTTTTAGAAAGTCTGACTAATGATTCAGGATTATCATGGATCTGAGTTGATGTCTCTAGATTCTTAAATAGCTTCCTTCGCATACACCAAACCTGAAAACCTGAAAAAGATGAACAAACAAATCGTAAAACTGAAAAAATAAAAATGCAACTAACACTAAAGGATTAACACCGGGGTCACACGCAACCGTCCCCGGCAGCGGCGCCAAAAACTTGGTGGTCCTTTGCGTATTCAAAAATAAAATGCAAATAAGGATAAGAGAACCACAACTGCAAGTGTACAGTCGTCCCAAGTAATATATGTGATAAACAAATTCGTTCTCAGGGCCGGATTGGTTGACTCTAATGCTCGAATAGTGATTAATTGCACGTGAAAGCAAGGAAATAATTTTAAGAATGTTTGTTTTGGTTTTCTATAACTAAGACAATAAATTAAAAGACTAAATTAATGCAACTATTAAACTAGACCCGAGAAAATAAAATAGTTTACGCAAGGTATGAAAGCAGTACTTGAGAGACGTAAGGATTTCACCTAATTATCATTCATTTCATGTAATGTTTAAGGGACAAATCGGTAAATATGTAATGGTCGGGATTCGGAGTTCTCCTTACCCCCGTCAGGGTGGACTAAGGAGCTACTCTTAGGTGCTACAAACCCCGTAAGGGTGATTATAGTCCACCTTCAAATGATTAAGTCTATTTATACCCAATTGGTCATAGGATTAATTAAGCTCGTCAAAGTCTATAATTTCTATCCTACATTCATTAATTAGGTATCTAAACACCCCGTCAAGGTGATCCATACGCCACTATATGGAATAGCCTAGATACTAAGTCATATGATTGGTTAATTACGTCAATAATAGTAGATAAAAGAAAATTAATGAAAAATACAATTTACCCAATTTGATTTCAATTATAATAATCCCAAATCCAAACACATGAAACGAAATCAAATTGGGATTAACCCATTATGCGTTCTCAAGCACTTATTAAGTTTAGCTCATACTAATTAAAAATACGCAAACTAAAGAAATAAATAAGTTCATCATGTTTTACAGAATAAAATAAAAGAACCTAATTACAGAGTCGAATTGGCTGAGAATTGGAGATATAGACAGTCTCCAGCTCTTGGCTTCTTCTCTTCCTTGCTCTAGCTTCTTCTCTGATGTTCTGATTCTTAAGCGTATGAATTGTATATGAGTTGTGAATTATGTGTAAAATAGAAGTCTAAAAGCCCTTTTATAAGCTAAAATTCGGAATAGGGCTTTCTTAAGGATTAAATGAAAATTAGAAAAGCCCAAGTCCATTAATTAAGCCCAAATCCCGTAACTGCTGCACCACCTTCACTAAATCAGCTCTAATCGGCTTGTTTCAACTTGGATTGACCCATTCCAGTTGCTAAATTTCTGTAACGCAATGGGGGAACAAATTATATTCACAACTCAGAGGCTAAATCCACTCTTAGATGGCTCAAAAACAGCAATCTTTATCAACTTTCCATATTTGCAGCTTGAAATTGTCAATTCTTTCGAGATATTTCTTCTTGCTTTGACTTCATTACACGATCTTTGACTTTATTCTTGGATTCCTCTCCTAGCTAGTATTCAAAACCTACAACTTTTCACTCAAAACAAACCATATTACGCGCAAACGTTTAATAAATGAAAAATACTAGAATTAAAAGAGGAAAATCGATTTATTGCATATTAACACCAAAAGTCTATCTAAATAGTCGAATAAACACCAAAAATGATGTCTCCCAAGGGCATAAATTTAGAACATTTAGGGAGACATCAATATCATACCATTTATTATTCTAGTAAGACTTTCACAAGTTCACAAGTGATTTATACAGTGAACGAGAAGGAATTGTTGGATGTTGTCTATGCTTTTGATATGTTTCGTGCCTCTGTCCTTGGAGCGAAAGTTATCGTATTCACAGATCATTCAACAATCAAAAACCTTATGGAAAAGAAGGATGCAAAGATGTGTTTGATTAGATAGGTATTGTTGCTGCAAGAGTTTGACTTAGAAATTCAAGATCATAAGGGAAGTGAGAATCAAGTGCTGATAATTTATCGCGTCTTGAAGGTTCTAATGTCAACAGTGGACCAAAGTTGGTCAATGAGGTAATTAATAATGAGAGCTTATTTATGATGACCTCATATATTACTCCTTGGTATGCAAATATAGAAAATCTCATTGTGAGTGGATCATTCCCCATGGGAAGTAACTCACAAGAGAAGAAGAGGTTGACTCACCTTGCAAAACAATTCTTTTCAGAAGATCCATGCCTCTTCAAAGTGTGTAGTGACCAAATGATTAGAAGATGCATACCTGAGAGTGAAATTCGTGCTGTGGTCGCAAGTTGACATGATTCACCATATGGAGGACACTTCAAAGGTTTATCATCGTATTTTGCTAAAATGCACTTTCTTCATTCATTGTGGAATTATTTGTACATTTAAGAGCTTTTGTGCATTAATTCGTTTGTTTAGTATGAAGTTCATAGGTATATGCATGCTAGGAGGTACCAAGATGAAGAGATGAAGTGAAGATTCAGTTCCAAGAACAAGAAGAAGCGTTTAAAAAGCAAAAGAAAGCACTTAGGTGAAGGTGGATGAGTTTTAGAAAAAGTGAAGTCGTCACTTGTTTCTAATTCTGGGGCTAATCGATTAGGATACAGTCTTAGTGGTTCAAACAAAGAGTATTGGCCTTGAAGTTAGTGAAGTTTGAGAAGTAGAATCAGTGTATTTGGACTTACGATGAAAAGTTTATGGCCTATTTACAGAAGTTATGTAGTTTAGTTACAAATTAAGTAAAACGAATTTGGGACTTTTTAATCATTTACTTAATCCCATGGGCCAAGTCCGTTTTATGCCTTTATATAAGGCTTATTTCACCTCTAGGACACTTAATTATATATCATTTTTTTGAGAGAGGGAAAAGCTACACGCTTGGAGGCAAGAAGTAGAAGCTGGAGAAGAAGGCTAACACCATTCTTCCTCAACCGAAGCTTTAATCATTCCACCCTTTATAGTAATATTAGTTTATTTTCTAGCTTCAGGAATTATGATTTTATTTAATTGTATTAGTTTTATTTCTTTAATTATGAGATAAACATTTAAATCTTGAGAATTGCATTAAGGGATGAACCCTAGTTTTTAATCTACATCTTTTAATTTTGGGATTGTGTCCAATTTAATTAAAAGCCGACTTCCTTGGTATCGACTATATTATTATTCTTGTTTAATATTATTAGTCTGGTCAATTAGTGATAGGTTTTAGTATCTCAGGCTATTCGCCGCGAGACGATCATCCGGAAGGGGTGGGGGAGGGTTTGAGTACAGAACTAGAATATAAACGTGTGGTGTGCGTTATTTAACCTGGTGGTCTTAACTACCCACATAGTCATTTGGGTTTTATGCAATAAACATTTGAAAGTATTTTTAGTGTTACTCTGACGAGGTCATTGATACCGTAGAATAGCTCCCTATCTACCTTGATGGGATTTAGGAAGACCTTAGAATCCCAGATAAAATAAAATGTCGATTTTACCCTTAAACAAGACATGTTAGATTAATTAACTTAGATGATTTCCAAGCAAGACTCAAGCCATCACTCATATCTAAGTAATCTTCTCTTAGTTAATTTAGTTTTACATCTAGTTTTAATCATTAGTTTTATTTCAATCTTGCGTAGTCTTTATAATCAAACAAAACAAAAATCTATTTTTATTATTATTGAAATTACTTCTACTCTTCGTATAAACACTCAGTCTTGTCCCGGAATAGATGTATAGTTGTCTCCTCCTCAATTCCACACCAAGGGCATGTCCTTGGAATGTCCATACCTCGTTTGACTAGGCTCAGTCTTGTTGCTAATCGACCATGAACCGCGCGCCATAAGAGGACTTGAATTCTTTGCAAGCACCTCATCCTCCAAATCGTTTCCCATTCAATTGGTTCTTCGTGATGTACAATGTGACCTTTCACACACGCCGACTTCACCAAATATATACCACGTGTCTCATTCAACCACGACAAGACGTCTTGTTGAAACACTCACCAATGTGATTTCTAGAAGCTTATATGATAGGAGCAAATATTGAAAACGGACCCAATTCCACGACCCATCGTTTTTGACATACTCTCAAATCTTATCAAGACGAATCTCTTTACTAATCGAGGTCAAGGCACAATTAACCAGCGGTTCGTCCCCTACCCAATTGTCCAACCAAAATGATATGCAACTTCCATTATGTAGTACCTATTAGGATACCTGTCTAACCACGATAATACCTTCCACAATGACTCTACATATTTGTGAATCATTCAGCTTGATAGCGTAAGGTAGCATATTATTTTGGAAATATGTTTGTCTTAAAGCAATGGTCCAGAGTGTCGACTCATCGTGAATCAATTTTCATTCAGTTTTACCTAAAGAGCACGATTCATAACCACAGCTTTACAAAAACCTAACCCTCCCACTTTTTTGGGTTCACACACATTATCCCAGCTAATACGTCTTTGGTCTTCCAAGGAGCCCCATAGAAAATCCTGAAAGATTCAATCAATCTCTTCACAAACATACTTAGGTAACTTCTAGACTTGCATATAATTAATTCTTATTCAACAAAATAAATACACTACATCTATTATGTAAGGGGAGAAAATAACATAAAATTGAACGAATTACCTATTAGAAGAGTTGAGCATTCTTTTTTTTTGCGTCGTTCTTTTGAGTTAATGTTCGGAAGCACTCCTCCCGATGCTTCCTTGTCAAAGTTAGGGGATGTCAGGAGTGAGGGAGTGAAATATAAGTTTCAGGCTTCGAGAAAATCTTGGTCCTAGTGGTGAAATCTCAGACCGTGATTTGGAAACTAAAATGTATTACGGACAAGCAGATTTGCTAGACTGTTGGTTACACTATTTTTTAGAAATCTGGTTTAGACTGATCTATAGTTTTGTTTTGTTTCCGTCCAATTAAAAAAAAATGAAAGATATGGATTTGGTTTGAGAGAGTTTATGTAATAGGTTTTGATTGGGAAATTGGAACGATTATAAAGACTTCAGAAGTTGAAGAGGTTTCGTAATATTACAACAAAAATATTTATAAAATTGTAATTTGCTTGTGATTAGCCTCTAATTCAAAGAATCGGTGCATCATAGGTCTTAAATTACAAATTGCTAACAATGCTATTTCATTGCACTCTAGTGGTGCAGTTAAAACTACAAACTGCAAACAATTTTTCCTGCTTAGATTCAACAAACTAAATTCCCATTTGTTACCGATGGACCTGAATTCAAACAAGTGTAAAAATAGTTACTGTAGTTGAATCGGAACTTAATAAAGAGATAACAGAATGACAAGAAAAGTGAAACTTCATGAAACACACTTTTATTCATTATACAACTTTTACACTACTTCACACTTCTACTCTAAAAAGACCAAACTTGAAACCATGTTCTTGCTAACCCCGGTTTATAAGTGCCGGGATATTTATTTATTCCCTTACATTAACAAAATGTCAAACAAACTGTTTCAATGCTGCATTTTCTTCTGAACTGTGACTAAATCAAGTTCCGATCCATAAGTCTTATTTAAAGCTTCACCACTCCAACCATGTCCATCATCTACAGTAGGCATCCTAACTTCCATTGCAGGAGTTACAGGCTGTTGAGCTCCAGGCATTATTACTCCCGTAAAAACTCTCAAACCATTCGAAGCATCAATATCCACACACACGTTTATCTCAGGAACACCTTTTAATGCTTTAGGTATCCCATTAATCTTAAAATATCCAAGCAAATGATTCTCTTGCACTGTTTCTCCATCTCCTTCGTAAACAATAATCAACGCCTCGGTTTGATTGTCATGAACAGTCGTGAATATCAACTCTCTTCTCGCAGGCATAGTTGTGTTTTTATGTATTATAGGTATAAAAGTATTTCCATCTGCACGAATACCTATACTCATGGGAGTTACTTGAATGGTTAAAAGGTCTAAATACCCAAAAGGATCACTCACTCCTGAAGCTATCGCTCCTTCAAGTGCGGCCCCACGTACAGCCGCTTCAAGCCCGTCCATTCCTAAATACACCTCATCTCTCTTACATATTTCCATAACTAAATGCTTGATCTTAGGAATATTCGAACACCCCCCAACTAATATTACATCATCCACTTCAACTTTAGCGTTGTCTAAACACTCTTTTACTAAACTCGCACATTTCTCGAATAAACTTCGGTTTACTTCTTCAAATTCCGACGCATTTAGAATCTTACGAATCTGGGTCCCGTTCCCGAGGTCAACTTCAATGGGAACACTCGACTGGGAGGTGAGTTTATGAATTGCGTCCTGTGTAGCAACTCGAATCAACCCGATTTTCCGTATCTCGTCTATACCATGCCTTGAGAATAGACTATCGATATCAGGTAAAAGGTAACGCATTGTGTTTTGAAGTATATCTTCACCTCCAATAGCATTTCCGGATAACGCTTTAATCTGTGAAACTCCACCAGCTGTAGCGGTTACCGCCACGTCACAATATCCAGCACCCATGTTAAATATAAGCCCAATCTTTTCACTATCGTTTTCATTTCCCATGTTATTTTGTTGTTTCTGCTGTGCATATAGAAGTGCAACTGCAGTAGGCTCCGGCATTAATCTTAGCACACGTAAACCCGCCATTGCACACGCCCGTTCCATCCTCGTCAATTGAAACCGGTTAAAAGATACCGGAACGGTCAAAACCACGTCTCGTACAACACGTTTGAGTTGGGTTTCAGCCATGGCTCGGACTTCAATCAGGAAAATAGCGAGAACTTCTTCAGGAGTAGTTGATCGCCAGATATTGTTAACTAACGCCGCTATAAACGGTCTAACACCGATATCTAAAGTCTGAACAAGAAACGGAAGACCTTTACTAGCGTGCACGACTGGATCTGTGTCAACTCGACCGATGAGGCGTATGATATTGAAGATGATAGCTCCGGATAGCATTTCATATTCGTCAGCTAATTGATTACTTACGCCACCTGATGGAATTTCGTCTTTAAAGCTAACGAATGATTTTATTAGTTTTTGATTTCTTGTATTACGAAGAAGCTCTACTTGAGACCCGTTCCAGAAAGCAACGCTACAGTGAGATGTACCGATATCTATACCAATTGCAATATCTGGAAGAGAAGACAAAGATTTATCCTCGCCAGCTGTATCACTATCGGATGCTACAGTATATGCGTGTTCAGCCATGCCTGTAAAATAAGACTACACAGATTTATAGTATAAGACAATCATGACTATATTATATTTGCTACAATCTCTAATTTATAAAGTGAACGCTTGCTGACTTATACGACATAAAAAGCGAGCATAGTGACAAGGGACGGATCAAGATCTCCTCTATTAGAAGCTAAAAAATTTTAAAACGGTAAAAATAATTATTTCTAGCCACATACACACTTTACAAACAATAGTTAATGGAACTATATTCGAGTAGTGGCGGTGACACAGTAGCAGTAATTCAACTCATGTACACTTATCTAAATAACAACCATCTTGATTTTGCAAAATAAACAAAGAACTCCCACAAAACAAATAAAATTTGCAGTGATACATCAAAGAACACATATATATAAATATATAGAACCGGCTATGTAGAAAAAAAAAAAGAGAAACACAATTTCGCTCAAGATGAGTAAATTGATGGGGACAGTGAACAAAAATTTAGACCGATTGTACGACACAGAAATTAGGAGATCAGCAGTGAGTTAAAGAAAGAATCAGATAGATAACTTTGGAAAGCAAGAAAAATAGAAACACTTACTGTTTAAGCGGTGAGCTTGTCAAGAACAGAGCTTCTGATAAGGTTGTGTGAGTTGCTTTTAAATAAAATGGTGCTGGGAAAAACATTCTAGAGCTCACTAGAGGGAGAGAGAAATATGGTGTTTTTGTTTTTCTTCTTTTTTGTTCTTTTTCATTTTAGAGAGTACGAGGAGGTAGTAGAAACGTCTTTTTTTTTCCTTATTTTATTGAAGAGTTATTTTTTGTTTTCCTAAAAAAACTTTTTCTTTTTTTTCCATTAAAAGGTTTTTTTTTTTTTGTCCATTTGAAAAGAAAGTCACTTATTACATTTATACAACAAATAAAATAGATCTATACTACTTTTGGCATCTTCTAGATTCAAATGGTCTAAAACTCCTATCTTTCTAATCTCCTTAGACGCTCTGTCCGCCACTTTATTATGATCCCTTGTGATATGCTTAATTCTCCATTCAGGAAATATTTGTATCCAATTCCATATAGCTTCAATTAAAGGTTGGTATCTCCAATCTGATTTTCTTATTTTGTATATTTCTTGTACTGATTCCAAATTGTCCATGTAAAAATTAACTTTTCTATAGTTATGTTCTTCCGAATGTTTCATTGCTTGTATTAGTGCCCAAATTTCACATTCTTTTGCACTTCGTATTGCTTTCCTTATTCCTATTGTATGGTAGATTCCTATTAAAAAGTTTTTAAAAAAACATTTTATCCTACGTCCCTACTAATACAAAGCTTACTAATACAATCATTGAACCTAATAATCGTGTCCCATGGACAATTTACGTTTGAAAAACTTTTTAACAAAACTTTTTAAGCGAATGAACACATATATATCTGGTTAAAGTCAACCATTAGGATATTTTTTTAAATTTTGAAACTAAAATATTATATAATCTAAATAAAAATCTAATAAGTTATTGTAATTTAAATGAAAAACTGATCATATTTTTAAATTATTTTTTTATGGACGAGTACATAAAGGAAAACAAACCAAAAAAAATGCAAAAGTACTTAGTCTATGCAAAGCTTCGAGAACTGGTGTAGAAGAGCGTCTGATGAGACATGCTCTTCTAGTTCCCTGTGTCTGGCTTTTTTCGCTAGTAAATCAGCTCCTACATTGAATCTTCGTAGAATATGCTTGAAGTAAACTGGGCCCGCTTCCCCCGTCAGTTTGTGTATGTGTATGATCCACGGCCTGAGCTCCCATCTAGCCGCCGACACTTGTTGGATACCTTGAATGAGATCAAGGTTATCAGAGAAAATTTTCTTCTCCTTGTTTGGCCATTGTCTCCCAATTTCGAGAGTCGCGACGACGGCCTGTGCGTCCTTTGCCTTACTGTCATTGCAGCTGGCGATCATCATGTGTTCAATTAATGATATGTCGTCTTTGTTGAGTTGAATAATCCCGATTTCAGTGGGAAGATGTGCCTGTGTAAATGAGGCGTCACAGGTGAAAACGAAAGTAGTATTAAAGTCGAGATCGCTATTCCTGAATTTCGGTGTTCCGGTGCCCTCTAGGTATGTGGCCCTGTTTGTAAACCAGTCGTTTCCAAAGTGCTTCTGAATATTTTTGTTTCTTACTCGAAGTATCTCATCAGTATCTATTTCTGAGTTATTATACCGGCTTTTCATTTTTTATTTTCATAAGTTCCAAATTAGCAATGGCATATAGGAGATTACCACTTTCTTTTTCCAACCCCCCGCAGTATATATCTACCATTTTTAAAAACCATTCCCCTATTCTACGTGTTCCACGTGTACCTGTAATGTCGAACCTGCCCAGATGAGCTTTGAGACCCCACAGGTGAGCAGCAAATGTTTTACAGTTTCTTGTTCTGCATAGCACCATTTGTAGTCGCCTTGTACTTTGCATTTTCATTTTTCTAGATTCCTACCTGTCGGAATTGCATTATAACATGCTTTCCAAGTAAAAATTCGGACCTTAGTTCAAATGTTCGATTTTCAGATTGTATTCCATTGTACACCCCCATACCCCGTTTTGTCACTTATTTACCGTTGTTTGCATATGGCCAGATGAATCTATCGGGTACGTCGGTCGAGAAAACTTTTTCCCTTAGGATGACAGGAATGATCGGGGCGGGAAAAAGTTCATTAAGCATATCCGTGTTCCATTTTGTAGTATCTGTGTCCCATAATTCATGAAGTTTTCCACGTGACATCCTTGCGGTTGATCTAAGGTCTATTGTGTATCTAACCATTTTTTTTCCAAATAATATTTAATTTTTCATTGCCAATTTGAAATTTGCCATATTTTTTCAGAATATCGCGACCTTCAATTAAACTAGCACATGACCATGTTCGAGACTGTCTTAACTTTACATCGAGAAAAGCAGTTTTCAGGACCTTTCAATAATCGTGATGCCAAAGTGTCTGGATTATGTAAAATTTTCCATGCCTGCGTCATCATAAGGGTCGTGTTCATTCGTTTGAAATCCTTGAAACCCATGCCCCAATAATTTTGTTGACAACTAGTATTTCTTAGGCGAGCCAGTGTATTCTTGATTTTTCACCTGAATTCCACCAAAATTTCGAGAATATTAATTTGTTACATAAGGTAATTGGAAAGGAAAAGATAGACATCAAGTAAGTGGGTAACATCTGAAAAACAGCTTTAACGAGAACTTCTTTATCCTATCAGACAACATATATGCTTTTTTTGGACGCGTAGGAATACACAAAACAACTAACCGAAAAAATTTCAAAACATTTTATCCAATCCACATCCTCGAGAATTGTTGTAGTAGGTTTTTTGTTGTCCCAAATCATTCACTTGCCCTGTATCTGGCAGTTTTTGTTAGGGTATCTGTCCTACCATTGAATCTTCGAGGAATGTGTTTGAAGAAAACTGGACCAGCTTCCCTAGCCAGTGCGTGAATTCGGTTGGTCCATGGTCTAAACTCCTACCTAGCTGTCGATACTTGCTGAATACCTTGAATGATATCAAGGTTATCAGAGAAGATTGTCTTCTCCTTGTACAAGTATTGTTTTCCAATTTCAAGTGTTGTGATGACTGCCTGTGCTCCCTCTTCGATGATGTTATTGCACCTGGCGGTTTCCATGTAATCAATTCGATTGGTTTCGTTCCTATTGAGTTGCATTACCCCAAATACTAGTCGAAAGATGTGCTTGTTCAAATGAAGCATCACAAGTAAAAGCAAATTGAAAGTCCTAGAGGGGGGGGGGGTGAATAGGATTACTAATAAGATTAATGCCTAATTATAAATCTTTTGGACAATTATAAGTTTTAGAGAGAAACTACTAAGTTAACTAATATATCAAACTCTTACGGATTATGAAATGGATAAGCTAGAGGTGGGATATATAAGTGATACAAGAAACTTATAAGTCAACTAATATATCAAACTCTTACGGGATCATGCAATGGATAAGCTAGAGGTTCGATATATAAGTGATACAAGTAAATCGAGTTTCTATTCTCTTACTACTCTAGAAGACAATAAGTTTGATTAACTAGATAATAATTACTATGATATTTATACTTTCATATAATCAAACAAATAAAGTGCGGAAAGTAAATAGAGTAGGGATAGAAAGTACACAACGATGTATAGTGGTTTGGTTATTCCTACATCCACTACCTAAGGAAGCCACCTTAGGATTTCAAGCTTTTCACTAAGCTCCCGTGTCTCTCTTAACCGGGTCGAGAACACAATAACCCTTACAACCACTTCGATACCACGAAGCAAACTCTTGTGCAATCGCAACACAAGGAAAACGAGTATATTCCCTATACTCACACTCTCTCTTAATCTATCTATTACAAGAACTAGATCTAAGAGGATAAAAAAAAGTGTTTGGTTGGTTGTTACAACTTTCCTAAGAACTTCTAAAGAGAGGATATAACTCTAAGCTTAAAACTTCTCTTGAGTTGATTAGAACTTTGAAGCTTCTTTGATTAACTTATTGATTGAGTAGATATAACAAGTTGATTGATCAAGATTGGATTGATACTTTGATAGCTTGAGACCTCAAATTGATGTATAATAATGATTAGAATTGGATTGGTAAGAGGTGGTTTGTTGAATGACAAAGAGCTTCATTATATAGGCAACATTCTGCCTCTTGCCAGTATGCTGGTCCTCTGGCCGATATGCCAGTCTGGTTTTGTCTTCTAGTCAACGGGAAGATCCAACGTGGCATGTGACCGTTGGGCAACGGCTCTTTCCGCCGGTATGCCGGTCCTACGGGCGGTATGCCGGCCCGACTACTAAATAACCCTTGAAAAATAATGTTAAAACCATGGAGAAACGTTATTTGGTTAGGAAAAATATAAAGCACTATTTCGGGGATATTTAAAACACGATTTGGCAAATATTAAAACAAGATTAAAAGGACGTTAGGCAAACACAAATGTAGTGTTGAAAATGAGATCAGGTTCCCTGATATTCGTTGTTCCAGCATTTTCCAAATAATGCGTATCCTTGTTAAACCAGACGTTTCCGAAATATTCCTGAATATTTTTATTTGTGACGCGGATAATGTTATCTGGTTCAATCTTTGTATATTGATGTCGACTCTTCATTTTTGATTTCCAAATGTTCCATAGCATCAGTAGGATATATGAGACTATGATTTCCTTTTTCCAACCCCCCGCCGTATATAAATCAGTTATCTGTAAGTACAAGGACCCAATATCTATCTCACTTTGCTCCACGTGTATTTGTAATGACGAATCAGCCCATGTAATATTTGAAACATCGCAGGTGAGTAATAGATGTTCTATCGTCTCTTGTTCCGCACCGCACCAGTTGCAACTACCCTGACTATCACACTTTTTCTTTTGTAGATTCGTTCCTTTCGTAATTGCGTTGTTACATGCTCTCCAGGCAAATATTTTAACTTTTGTAGGGACATTGGATCCCTAGATTGTTTTCCATAGTGCTTCCCTCAAAGGGGTGCTCGTGGATTGTTGGGGAGTCTCAAATATATCGTAGTGCGTGAGTACTTTGTATCCCGTTTTTGTGGCGTATTCCTCATTGTGCGCGTGAGGCCATATAAATCTATCAGGGGCATTAGTTAAAAAAGCCTTTTTCCGTAATATGACCGGTATGATTGGAGATGGTAATATATCATTGAGAATATCCGTATTCCATTCTGTAGAGCCTATATTCCATAACTCAAAGAGTTTTTCTAATTGGCATCCGTGTGGTCTTTCTAATTGCCATTGTGTAACCAACCATTTAACGGTCCAAATATTAATAGATTTACCATTACCAATTTCAAATATGCCAGATTTTTTTAGCATGTCTCTACCCTCTATTAAGCTCGCCCATGACCATGTTCGAGATTGTCGTTATTTAATATCGAGAAATGTAGAATTAGGGAAGTAAATACCTTTCAAAAGACGTGCTGCCAGTGTGTTGGGATTGTGTAAGAGCCTCCAAGCTTAAGCTTTATTAATGATTTGAAAGCTCAGCTACATTTTTAACTATTTTTTTTGAGTTAGGTAACTGTTGTATTTATAAAAATAACGGTACACTATACAAGAGAGTTACCTATCTAAGCCAAAAGGATAAATATAGTAACAAAGAAGTTTAATACGACTAACTCATATTAATACTAATACAAGCTAATCTCCCACTGTCATCCATAAACGAATGATGAGGGAACACAAAAAATAAAATAGAATATATGCATCACTTAATTTCCTTGGTAACCGTTTCTCTAGATGAAGATTCACCTCACATAGTCAGGGGCAGAGCTGTGTTGTGCCCAGGGGGGTCCATGCCCCCCCTGATTTTTCAAAAAAAAAAAAATCTATAACTATCCTTAAAAAAAAGTAATTAACCCTCAAACTTTTTAAAAATATTCATTTGGCCCCCTAACTTTTAAAATTTATTTTATTTGAATATAAATTATTTTATTTACAAGATTTTTTTATTTTTTACAACAAAATATATATTATTTTGTATTAACAAAAAATAATTTATATAATAATTAATTAAAAAGTTAATATCGGGACTTATATTGCAATGTTTACAAATTATAGGAATCTATAATGCATTTTTGCATAATATAGAAACCTATTTTGCAATTTTCGCATAATATATAGACTTATTGAGTAAATACGACCAAATTTATTTTTCCAGGGGCATTACCCCCGAACCCCCTTGGCCACCCTAACACTAATTCCTAGCTCCGCCCCTACACATAGTTAAGTGATTTCTCAATTTCCAAATACAATACACGGTAGCTCCAATTCCAATCCTCCATACTTTTCTCCTCTAATTTTTTCTACCTTTAAACTTTTTAAGCAATTTCAAAGCAATTAGGAGTGTGTTCATATCCTTATCCAATCCTAGCCAAGACTTTATCTCAACCCAAATAGCCCTCAAATAAGCACAATAAAAAAAGAGGTGTTTGTTTGACTAAAAATCTTCCCCACATAAATTACAAAGATGATCCAACTCCAAATAAGTAATGCTATGCTTAGTTTTAAGTCTCTCTCTCAAAGCCGTCCACACAATAATTGCATGTTTAAGAAATACACACGAGTCCCAAATAATATCGCCCAAGGTTTAATAAAATATTTCTAACAAAATAAATCATAAGGTTTTTTATGTAAAGAATAAAATTCCTTACTTGATATCCCATGTGTAATGTGACTCGCATTTATCGAGGACAACCACAAAGCCAAAATAATCTCCTGACCTTCACTCCTAAGGACCCACAAATAATATCCTTAAGCTCCCAAACATTTTTCAATAAAGGAGAATCACCTTTTCTCAGTTTTTATTCCCAAAATCCACAAGCTTGAAAATATTCTCCATGTATCCGTTTAATTTAAAGTAAATCCTTTTAACTATTAAATAATAAGAACCATTAATTAGAAACCACCACAACACCAACACCACCACCACCGCCTTCTCCACTACCCCCACCACTAACCCCCCCACCACCACCTGTACCACCCTCCCACCCTCATCCCACCCTACCACTACCATCACCATCACCACACCCCCACCATCCCCACCATCCCTACCACCATCCCCACCATCTATACCAACACCACCACACCCACCATCCCCACCACCAACATCACCACCTAAAAAAATTCGCCCACCACAACCACCACCACCTACTACTAATTCCATCACTCACGTGCATTTGTGTATTTTTTTTTAAAACTGTCATAACTAATTCTAAGAAAATCAATAAAATAAAAAATTACATTTTTGGACGAGCAAATTAATATTAACGTCTATGATTGGTTTTTTTGATTTTTTGCTTTTTTTTTGAAATGAGATATGTCCCATCTCAAATTTTAAGATCATGATGAATGTGTCTCATCTCCATTCTAATAATAAGATGAGATATGTCATATCTCTATTGTAAAAATAAGATGATATTTTTATCCCATCTCCAATTAAAACCTTCCATTTTGAAATAAAATAAAAAAATCGGCCTGCTTTCACATACACATATTCACTTTAATCGGAGATGAGATAAATCTCATCTTAGTTTTTCAATAGAGATATGACATTAAAATTGGAGATCTTAAATTTGGACAAATCTTATCTCATTATTAGAATGGAGATGAGACAAATTCATCCCGATCTTAAAATGGGAGATTGGACAAATCTCATTTCAAAAAAATCAAAAAAATTCAAAAAAAGAAATATAAAAAAAACTCATAGACGTAAATATTAATATGCCTCGTCCAAAAATGCAAATTTTTTATTAATATTAATTTGCCCGAAAACTCATCACCACTTAATAGTTTAATATTAAATTTCATTAAAAAACTCAAAGAACAACTCATAAATTTTCCATCACAAAAGTCGCCTGTTACCAAGTGTTCTTGGTCTTTAACAATTCATTTCTTCATCTCAATCTGAAAGTTTGTGTCTGGTGTTATTATTGTGTCGTTATCTCCAAATTTCCAGTTCTATAAAAATCATGTCCGTACATAATGACATATATTCCAGTGTCATTGTTTCCATCCTATTTTCTGCACTCCTTGTTTATCAACACACCATATGGACCCATCATTTTGTAACGGTCTCCCAACAATTAGTATTGTATAAACTTGTACATCAACTTTATATTATCGTTTATTTCTTGGACAATGAATCTGGTAAATTAGGTATTATTGTGTTGTAGTGCGTCCACAAGTTCTCTTTCTAGTCCAAGACAAGCAAGGACCAATGTCATGTGCTTGGTTTCCAATCAAAATTTTCACTCAAGGTGTAGCTAGAAAAACCATAAACATGTTTCCGCGATCATTTACGTTCTTGATGTATTTGTTGTACACGAGATAATGACATTTTTTGGGTATTTATATATCATATACGGCTGCACAAAATGAATAAAATTAATATGAATATGAACTTGTTAATATATTTTTGTAATCTACACATACACATTTAATTCTTTATACTATTATTTTATTTTTCTTCTTTTCAGACTATATTTTCTTAATATCCTCTTATCGTTCTTGTTGTTTCCTCTCTCCATTACTCTATTATCTTTTCTTTGTTTTACATTTGTAGTTCTTTAGAAGACATTCTCTCTCTCTCTCTCTCTCTCTCTCTCTCTCTCTCTCTCTCTCTCTCTCTCTCTCTCTCTCTCTCTCTCTCTCTCTCTCTCTCTCTCTCTCGCTCTCTCTCTCTTTAAGTTGATCTTCGACTCTTTGTGTTTTCTTTCCATCAATTCTATCCTTTTCATTTTCCTTTTCTTCTTTTCATTCATCAAATTTAAATGATTCACCAAACTTACGATTTGGTCCTCTTTTTATCTTAATGTTCATGTCAAATCTTCTACTTCTACCATTTGGCTTGATCTCAAATCATTCCCAGGTTTTCCTCCCACTCTTCTTTCTCAACTAAAAGTTTTTTATATTTATCTTGTATGTTCTCGAACATTTTGTATAGCTATTTCTTTTATTTCTACATTTATTCTATCACCATGTTCAATATGCCGTTCCGCGCTACAACTCTAATTCCACAGCTCATTGTAATTTCTTTTTCTAGTTTTTACTTTGACTTTGGAACTTGCTTTCTCATAGTACCTTGAATGTTCATCATTTAGGCTATCTATTTCTCCATATGCATTACTTAATAGGATTTTTTTTGTAAGTATATAATTTTATTAGTTAACCTTGTTGCACTATTTCTTAAATTCATACGAGTAAGGAACTTGTGTATTTCAAAATATATAAATTTAAGATTTTTTTTGTATACACAACTTCATGGATTTATGTATTCTGGAATACATGAGATCACTAAAACTACATTATTTTATCTTTCTCGTTTTCAACGTCGGTGTCCTCATCATGTAGTGGTGTTAATACACCCATAACACCCGATTCATTATTATCGTTGTCATCATCCCTATCATCCTCTTTTTCCTTATTGTGCTCATCCTCGTTGTCATCTTCTAATTTTTCACTTGTCGTTTCTTCTTCATCTTCTTTGTTTTCTCGCTCTCCTAGGCCTTTCAACACCAACACTACTTTAATCTCATCTCATGTACCCTTCTCAACAGATTTCTCTTATACCGTACTTATCTTCAACAATCTTTTCTTCATAATTATTCAGGCTTGCATAATTATAAAAATCAGATTTCAAGCATTCTTCTTCTATGACTAGTTATAAGGCTGAGTCTATTTAATTTATCTTGGCTTTCAGGGCATACATAAATGTAAGTTCTCTTTAGAATACTTCTAGAACTTATATAGAGCCGATGGGTAAGACATGCTCAGTTTATTTAGTAAATGAATAATTTAATTAAAGAAAATAATGACTTTTAATGGATTCAAATTATTGAAGGAAAAAAAATAATCAAAATGAAAACAAATAGTTTTTTAAATTAATAAAAAGGAAAATAATTAATTAAGGATACACCGTTTTTTTCAGAAATAAAATGGAACAGAAAGATGATTCTAAATGGAATATATATTATATAATGTATAATATTATGTATGAGATAGATATAATATTATTAGATTACATATGATATATTAAAAACAATTATTTCTTTTCTATGAAATGACTAAAAAGAGACATATATCACAACAAGAAAACTGTGATATGCCAAATCTTTTTTCCCTACTCCCCATTAACTAGTTGTTAAAAAAAAAATATCACTTTTGAATTTGACCACCTTACTTTAATAAGAGTCGTCAATTATTTCAAACAATTTATCACCCCTTTAAATAGGAGTAGGCAAAACAATTTCCCATCTCCTTAATACTTTAATAGGAGTAGGCTAATGAATTTTTTTCCCACACACTACTATATAAGAGGGAATTTGATCCTCTCCTAACTTGACTCCTATACTAACTCTACTAACCCCAATCACAATTAAGTAATTGGTTTTTAGCATTATCTTTATTTATAATTGAATTACTATGTGACATATAATAGGAAGAGAGAGAAATAAATTATAAATAAAGATAATGCAAAAAACTAATTACTTAATTGTGATTGGAGTTAGTAGAGTTAGTAGAATTAGTATAGAAGTCAAGTTAGGAGAGAATCCCAATTTATATAAGAGTTGTTATTAATATAAGTTTTAAAAATTAATTAAATATTTATAATTTTAAAATTTTATCAATAATAATTTTTTGGAATGTCATTATTTGGGGTCAAATTTAAAATCATTTATAAACTAATGATACTAAATATTTACTAATTATTTTTTTTCTTTTAATTTTTTTTAAAATACCTAAAAATTTATATTAAATATAAAAACTGAATATTCTTAGTTAATGTTAATAAATATAATAAAATTTTAATCACAAAAATGATAAAAGATATATTTAATATATAAACAATAAAAAATGAAAAATTGATGATCAATATTAAAAAATTCATATATATATTTAAAAAATTAAAATATATTTATAAAAAATTAAAAAATTTAAAAAAATATTCAGAAATCATAATTGGTTAACATAAATATCTAGAATCACAAAAACATTTTAAAATTTATAAATAATCCACATAAAATAAATAAAGGATAATTCCCAATTAATTATAATTCCACAGTTTTTATTCCCAAAAAAAGGAAGAAGCAAATTACTTCCTACTTACTCACAATTTAACAAATTAATTCCTAATTAAACACATTGTCATATTTACCTTCTATTATTGCCCTTATATGATTTAATTTTTTTTAATTTTGTTTTTAATTTTGTTTTTAAAAACATCAAAATTCCAGTTTATGTGTTGCTATAACACACAAATATAGATTTGTGTATTCCTGTAACACACAAAATTATAAAATCGATCTAAAAGATTATCTTCTTTAAAAAAATTGTTTTTTTCTCTTTATTAAACGCATATACCCTATTTTTACTCGTTTTTAACTATATTTATATATTATCTTTTTGTCCAATACTTTTTTGTTATTTTCATGTGTTTATGTTTTAGGGTTTTGTGTGTTTCAGGTCACACAAAACTTGATTTTGTTAATTCCAATTCTGTGTATTCCTAGAACATACAAATCTCAGAATTGTGTATTCTTAGAACGCAAAAATATCAGATTTGTGTATTCATGGAACACACAAAACTCAAATTTATGTATTCATGGAACACATAAAACTCAAATTTATGTATACCTAGAATACACAAAACTTGATTTTGTTTGTACCAATTTTGTGTATTCGTGGAACACACATAACTCAAAATTTTGTATTCCCAGAACGCATAAATCTTAGATTTGTGTATTCATGGAACACATAAAATTCAAATTTGTGTATTCATAGAACACATAAAACTCGAATTTATGTATCATGGAATGCACAAAACTTGATTTTGTTTATTCAAATTCTGTGTATTCTTGGAACACACAAATCTCAAATTTGTGTATTCTTGGAACGCACAAATCTCAGATTGTGTATTCGTGGAACACATAAAACTCAAATGTGTGTATTCATGGAACACATAAATCTCAAATTTGTGTATTTATGGAACACATAAAACTAAAATTTATGTAATCCTAGAATACACAAAACTTGATTTTGTTTGTTCTAATTTTGTGTAATCCTGAACACACAAATCTCAAAATTTTGTATTCTTGGAACGCACAAATTTTATATTTGTGTATTCATGGAATACATTAAACTCAAATTTGTGTATTCATGGAACACATAAATTGAATTTATGTATTCCTGGAATACACAAAAACTTGATATTGGTTGTTCCTTTTCTACGTATTCCTGCAACACACAAATCTCATAATTGGGTATTCATGGAACATATAAAAAAATTCCAGTAATTCCGAAAAAAAATTGATTTTTAAAAAAAAAATATAACTAAACAAGTCATTTACAAATCTCTTTATAAAGGTAAAGATTTGATAAAATTCAAAGAAAAAATTAAAAAATTGAAAGTAAAAAAAAAAGAAATTTGAAAGATAAAAAAATTAAACCTGTAATATTTTTTCTAGGAATTAAAATCCAATTAGTTGGAGAATCAATGACTTTTTAATACCTCAAAATTTTAAAATTTTTAAAACAATCTTGATTGAATACATCAAGATTTTAAAGAGTTTTTAAAATCTCAACTGAATATACCTAGATTTTTAAAGACTTTTTAATATAAAGAGAATAGACAAAGAGATGTGATAAATAGTGGATATTCAGAGATGAAGTTTTTTGTTTCTATTAGAAATTATAGGATTTTTTATTCTCAGCCTGTTTGAAAAAAAGGGCTCCGATTAGTTTTAATGGCGAATGCATAATCTTCTGCGACGATGTGAACGTGATTGACATTGAGATGATCGGTAGAGCATTATCACCTCTTACACGGTTTTGACTCGACAGTTTGTGGCTCTTGACCGTGTCAAATTCTTCGCCAATAGTAAAGGGAGAGGCTCCGCCATGGAACTCATCGATTACATGTAGCACTATCCATAATCGCTTATAGTTACATCTAAAAAAAGGTAAATATTAATTGTAGCGGTAACAATGAGATTTTATATTGTTATTGCGTTTACATGGTTCAATTTGTTTGAAATTTGGAGTTTAATTTGCTTTTCTAGTTTTGTTTATTTTATATTGGTTTTTTTTTGAAAAGTTTTCTATTCCAATCTATGTGATGTTCATTCGTATTCATACTGACTGATTTTAGAATTATTTTCAATGTATATGATCTTTGTGATGTATTAACTATCTAAGTGTTCGATAAATTGCATTAGAAAATTATGAATAATACAATACTATGTTACACATTGTTGTACAAAATAAGTGATTATAAGTTGCAGTAATGCAATGATTTATCTTGAAACAGGCTTGTTCAATTCCTAGATTCCTATGATCCACCGCTGAAGGGTTTACATGAAGATCTGCATTTTTCAGTTCTAGTATTGGAGAGGTGATATTCCTGTCTCCTTATATCTCATGTATTTACTCTTTCTGATTCCAAAAAATTTGGAAATATTCATTTTTCATCACTTTTATTTATGGGATCTGCATTAGGCAGTCTAATTTGTGTTCTAAAATAATGTAACAGCCTTTAATTGTGCTGTTCTTCATCAAAATATGATATTGAGTACTGCATAGAAATTAATGAAATAGCATAATGAGTATGCCTTAAAACCCTACTAAATCATTCGAGTAATCCTTGTTGAATGTTTACTTGTGGAGTTAACAGATTAATTACAAATCTTGAAGTGCAAATTTTAGATGCCCTCATTTTTATAACAACTTAAGCTTTTTGATGAGATGGTAACTCAAAATTTATACACTTTTGCAGAAGAAAGGCTTTGATGGAAGTCCAAGCTATAGCTGCTTTAGGTATAGATGATTCTCCATTTTTTGTATAAAAGCTTTCTTACTTAATTACCGAAGTTAATTACCATGTTATAATTACAGGAGCACATGATAATATTGTGAGATACTATTCATCATCTTGGTATATTAGTGAGATTTAGTTATTTCTAGTTAATATTTTAAAACATTTCATCTTGGTATATTAGCGATTTATATGACTAACCAAGGTAGAGTTTTTTTTAGTATTTTAATTGTGATTTATTTTCTTTAATGACGAAATCCATGATTAGTTTGATTGATCAGAAAGTAGATCAGGGCAAATTTAAAGGAATATAAATTACTAGAAATTGTCTAGTCATCACTTACTTACTATTTGCAGACGATTCACTTTTCTTTCTAACAATTGATGATGATAAAATTGAATAGTTCAAATACTTCATTTCAACATACTGCGCAGGATCAGGACATTACAAAATCTTCTATATGTTTCAGAATGCAGGGCACATGCAACTAATATAATTGGCATACCAGAAAAAGATGACTTAGGAAAGTACTTAGGGATTCCACTCTGCCATAAACGATCAAAGGTATAGTCATTACAATGGATAGCAGAGAAGATATTTAAAAATACCGAAGGATGGAAATCACAACTCTTATCAGACGGAGGAAAATAAGTGCTTATCAAAGCAATACTACAAGCTATACCAATATATGCTATGTCAAATTTTTCTTTCCCTATCACTTTTTGTAATAAACTAATCTCAGCAATCTCAAACTTTTGGTGGAATTCAGGTGAAAAATCTCGAATACATTGGATGGCATGGGAGAAATTGACAATTATAAAAATGATAGGATACATGGGTTTTAAATATTTTAAACGCATGAACACGACATTACTTGCTGCACAAGCATGGAGAATTCTCAATAATCCGAATACTTTAGCGGTCAAACTTCGCAAAGGTATATATTTCCCAAATAGTAACTTTCTAGATATTAAATTAAGACAATCTTGAACATGGTCATGGGCAAGCTTATTAGAAGGACGAGATATGTTGAAAAAATACGGACGATATCAAATTGGTAATAGAGAATTTATTAATATTTGGACAGATAAATGGTTAGATACTCAATGGAAACTAGAAAAACCTAACGATTGTGAGATATATAAAATCAAAGATCTTTGGAAGGAGGATTCAATGGAATGGAACGCAGAGCTGTTAGATGATATATTTCCGGAGCCAATTGTTCCAGTCATTTTGAGAGAAAAGGTGTGCTCAAGAGACTTACCATATAAGTTTATTTGGACACATGCTAATAGTGGAGAGTACGTTACCAAGGCAGGATACAAGGTTCTCACATATGCCAAAATCTTTAAAGTACCTTGCCAATCAACTACAGTTCCAACCGAAAGTAAGCTATGGAGAACCATATGGCATGCAAACCTTCCCACTAAGGTAAGAAGTTTCAACTGGAAAACGTGTAATAATGCTATACCAACTGGTAAAAATCTTGTGACAAGAAAGTGCGAAGTTGAAATCAAATGTCAGTGGTGTAAGATGGAACAAGAAATGGTGGAACATTTGCTACTTACATGCGGAATAGCAAAATTAATTTGGGCTGGTTCGGCACTTCAAATCAATATTGGCCATGAAATGGGTTCTTAAGATAATTGAGACTTTTGTTAGTGGCAGATGGAGAAGAGAATTGGTTGTCTCTTATGTACTACTAGTCATATGGAACCTTTGGAAATAAAAAAATGAGAAGCAGACATAGTAGTTAAATGATTGAACCAGATGAAATCATTCGGAC
The DNA here is from genome assembly GCA_029959085.1 of Nemophila menziesii. Classification (NCBI taxonomy): domain Eukaryota; kingdom Viridiplantae; phylum Streptophyta; class Magnoliopsida; order Boraginales; family Hydrophyllaceae; genus Nemophila; species Nemophila menziesii. Next base: position 5,481,728 of record JARWIR010000017.1, on the reverse strand, counting down.
TATCAACAAGAATATGGACAAACGTTTTGGCAAAGAATGGGATAGAAGTGAACAAAGACGGAATGTTAATATAGATAATGGAAGCGGTATAACTGTTGATCTCGACTTTCAAAAAAATATCGCATTTACATGTGATGAAACATTTGATCATCCGCACAAACCCACATGGATAGGAGAGGTACAGATTGATAAAGAATCAGGATCTCGAACTGATCTCTCAATGGTCACCATGTGTAACTCGTGCACAGAGGGAGAAGCGCAATCGATTATATTTGCGTTAGATAGGGAGACACAAGACACACAAAATGGGATAACTATATTCTCGGACAACCTTGAAATAATTCAAGGTATCAAGCAGGTGTCGGCAACTGGATGGAGGCTCAGACCATGGCTAAGGCAGATCAAGAAGCTGGAAACAGAGGTTAGTCCAGTTTTCTTCAAGCATATTTTGCGAAGGTTTAATGGTTGAGCAGACACTTTAGCTAAAGAAGCCAAACACAGGGCATTAAAGGAGCACGTGTCAGCGATAACTTTATTAGATCGATTCTCTAGACTAGGTATCGGTTGATTCTTGATGCACTTTTCTGAAATTTCTTCCGCGTGCAAATTGGTGGTAAGCTTGATGTGAAAGCTATGTGCGACTTGGGTTTGAGTGTGAACCTTATGCCCAAGTCAGTGTTCGAGAAGCTAGGCATCACGAATGCGAAGAAGATGTCTGTAAATCTATAGTTTACAGACAACTCAATAACAAAGACTTGGGGAATTATAAAGGACGTATGTGTCCAAGCTGGTAAGTTGGTTATCCCTACTGACTTTTTTATTCTTGAATACGATGCTAATAAGTAGGTACCTATAATACTCGGAAGATAGTTCTTGGCCACGAGTCAAAGCATCATAGATGTTTATGAGGTAACAGTGACCCTCCGTTCAAACAAAGAGTTTAAGACATTCTCTGACTTGGGAAAAAAGCTAAAGAAGGCGTCATCGGAAGTTCCTATCGTTCGTATTGTGACCAAGGAGTTAAAAGAGAAAGTCCACATTAAACCCGTGGAGCCAGAGTTGGAAGCGAGTTTGCGGTTGGCGATGAAGTCGCTTGGAAGGATCCCAAACAAGAGAATAGGCCACGAGGCTTCAAGAATGTGTGTGTGGGTTCATTTGTCGTTACTCAAGTGGTGACGACAAAAGTAACTGAAATCCGACCCATGAGGTCGAAAGCTCCGAATGGTTGATGTTCATAGCCTTACTCGCAGCAGGGGAGGCTACATAATCAAAAAGTTAAAGAGGTAACACGCTAAACTTTAAACGACGTTAAACAAAACTGTTGTCCGGAAGACAACTAACAATTCTGTTAAGTTTTTATGTTTTATTTTTTGGTTAGATTAGTTTTTTTAATATTTTACTGCAGTAATGAGGAAGGTAGAAGTGTTTTTGATGTGTAGGTTATGTAGAATATAAGTTTGGGTTGAAAGATTAGGAGGAAAATCGTGTTTGCTTAGCAGATCACAATGGTACATCGCACCACTCCTGCAGCGCACCACATGACACTATAGGGGAAATATTATTTCAAACCGAGAGCTCACCCCTTTGCACGGTGCACCACACCATTTTTGCGGTACACCGCACCTCAAAAATCCGCTATGACGGTAGTCAAAATCAGTGTCAAAGACGAGATCTCACTCCTTCACATGGTGCACCACGCCATTCTTGCGGTGCACCGTCCCGATACTGTATCGTCATTCGTGATTGACCATGAGACAGTATAAGATCAACAGTACACCGTGGTAAACCATGCCCCATGGGTGGTTCACCACAGCGCAGCGCAAACAACTCAAGAAGAAGAGGTTAGAACATTACAACTCTATAAACCTTAAGCCTCATTCTTCTCCAAGAAACTAAACTCCATCGAACTTCACCAAACCTTCATCTCGCATCAAAATAATACCAAATCACCAAAATTTCATATTTAAATCCATTCTTACATTCCTACAAACAATATTTACCTACCCAAATCACTCCGAAACACAGAGTTCAAGAATCAAAATTTCCAAAATCTTTTTACAAAATTACTTAAAACCCTTGCGACCATTCAAGATTTATTTTATCATACACACATAAAGAATCATCCTCCTCATACCTTTCCTAACCCAAATAACACTTTATTGGTGAAACTTTATGTTGGAGATAAAAAGAGATGACAAAAAAAATGGAAACACAATCAAGTGTTAGGAAGATGAAGAAGCATCAAAGAAAGGTAATGGGCGAAATCAAGAAAAAACATGGGAGACATCCAAGTTTGAAAATAAAGAAAAAGGGTGAATCGAGTCTACTAGTTAAGGAGAAGCTGGCGGTGGTAAAGAAAAATCGTCAAGCAATTGAAATTTTCAACGAAAGAACACCACAACTTCTCTAATCGAGATTCCTATAACCAAAATGAGTGAAGCTTCTAAGGCCTTATAGCTACCGCCTAAAGAATCATACCTGGATTAACACCTTCACATGAGAAAGTATTTGAGAAAGAAGTTAGAGAAGGCGATTACAAGAGATTTCTAGAGATTTCTAGAGATGGGAAGAGAGATTGGGACCCACATTCATGATGGAGCGTTCAAGTTTGTGTATTGAGTTAGTTTCCAAGTTCAATCTCGTCCTCTTTAGTTAAGATAGTGAAGGTCAAGTTCTTGTTAGAGGAAAGTTAGTTTCTTTTACAGTTGAAGATGTTCAGAACCACTTCGAAGTCGAGAAATTGGTTGGACCATGCAAGTGTTGAGAAGCGAGGGAGATTATCAATTTTTTTGATTGACATCAACTTTATGATAATGTGTTGAGTAGATATTTAGTGCAAGGACATATAGGAGAGTTGAGACACTTTGGCCTCATAAGTACCTTTAACTAGGAACGAGAGTATGAAATATATTTTAAACTTAATTTATCTTTTTTTCCAAGTATGTTAACTCTGAAAAAGTGATTCAAAAATCAATTACGTTTTTATTTCTCAAATATTATTCTTATAAATACAAACTATCATATTTTGATTCACATTAGTAAAGAAAATATATATATATATATATATATATATATATATATATATATATATATATTAAATGATATAAAATTTATTCCTTTTTGTTTGAATTCAATATTAACCTAACGAAATAAATTTAATTAATTGCAATATTCATGGAAATAAAATAATTAATTTTAAAAATTTTTACTTAAAGAATATAATTTTTATACTTATCTCATATATTGTACCTTTCATAACATAAAAATGGTATAAAATATTTATTTATTAAAAATAGTCCTTTCTTTAGTAATAAATTTTAATCCAACCTAGTGTTTCTTTAAACTTTTACTTTCCTTAATTGTAAATTTTATAATTGAAATAAAACTATTTAGATTCATATTAATCAAGCAAATGAAAAGATATTAAAAGAATAATACTGTATTCCATTTATTTGATTGGATTTTTATAAAACTGAAGAAATTCCATTAATTTTATAATCCTTAAAATTTGTTTTTTGATAAAGTGGTTGGTGATCAGAAACTTCTAATACCATAAAAAATACGGACGTCTCCCATTGCATAACCATATGCGAATCAGAATTGCGTTAACCATAGTCAAGTAGGGGTTCAAACATTCTACCTTTCATACACACTCCATTAAGTGTAGATGAAATAGAAAGACCTTTAACAGCTGAGCTAACCTATATTGCTGTCTCTTTTTATCATTTAAGGGATAAGAAATGATTGTTTTGTTAATATATCATATATAATTTAATAATTTTATGTCTATCTCATGCATAATACTATACATAATATAAAATATTTTCCATTTAAAAATCATCTTTTTTGTTTCTATTTTATTTCTGCTAAAAAGGTGTATCCTTAAATTATTATTTTCCTTTTTATTAACTAAAAAAATTATTTGTTTTCCTTTTTGATTATTTTTTCCTTTAATAATTTGAATCCACCAAAAGTCATTATTTTCTTTAATTATATTGTACATTTGCTAAATTAACCAAACATGTGTTACCCATAGACTCTATTTAAGTTCTAGAATTGTCTAAAGAGAACTTGCATTTCTGAATGCCCTGCAAAGCCAAGAAAAATTATACAGACTTAGTCTTATAACTAATCATAGAAGAAGAATGCCTACTATATAATCTTCATAATTATCCAAGCCTAAATAATTATGAAGAAAAGATTGTTGAAAGTAAAGTACGGTAGAAGAGAAATCTGTTGAAAAAGGTACATGAGATGAGATTGAAGTAGTGTTGGTGTAGGACAGAAAGAAAGAAAACAAAGAAGATGAATACAAATCGGCAAGTGAAAAATTAGAAGATGACAAATAGGATGAGCACGATAAGGAGAAAGAGGATGATAGGGATGACGACAACGATGATAATGAATCGAGCGTTATGGTTATATTATCAACACCACTACATGATGAGGATACCGACGTTGAAAACGAAAAGGTAAAAATATTTTATTATTAGTGATTTCATGTATTCTGGAATACATAAATCCATGATTTTGTGTATACAAAAAATATAGAATTTTATATATTTTGAAATACTCAAATTCATGAATTGTATGAATTTTAGAAACCGTGTAACTAGGTTAATTAATAGAATTATATATTTACAAAACATCTATCAATTAATGCAGATGAAGAAACAGATAGCCTAAATGATATACATACGAGGTACTACGGGAAAGAAAGTTCCAAAGTCAAAGGAAAAACAGAAAAAGAAAACCAAAATTATAATGAGCTGTGGAATTAGAGTTGTATCGCAGAAACATGGTGATTGAAGAGAAAGAAAACAAATAGCTATATAAAATGTTCGCGAACATACAAGACGAAAATGAAAACCTTGTGGTTAAGAAAGAAGAGTGGCAGGAAAACCGAGGAATGATTTGGGATCAAGCCAAAAGGTAGAAGTTGAAGATTTGACATGAACATTAAGACAAAGAGAGGACCAAGTCTTAAGTTTGGTGAATCATTTAAATTTGGTGAATGATAATAGGAAAAGGAAATTGAAATGGATAGAATTGATGGAAAGAAAACACAAAGAGTCAGAGATCAAGTTTAAGAAAGAGATAATGTCGTCTAAATAACTACAAAAGTAAAACAAAGAAATGGATAATAGAGTTATGGAGAGAGTCAACAACAAGAATAATAAGAGAATATTTAGAAAATATGGGCTAAAGAAATGGAGAAAGATGTATAATGGCGCGGAGTGTACAAATATGTTTAAAAATGAAGCAAGGCAAAGAAAAACAATGGAAATATAAGAAAAGGAGAGGGAGGATTAGAAAGACTCCATGAGCAAGAAGACAAATTTGAAATAAATGAAAAAAATTAGAAAGGCCTAAGAGAAAAATGATAAAGAAGAGAAAGTAATAGAGAATAAGGAAACCCAAAAATGGGAAAGAACGGTGGAAGAGAGAACAAAAGGTAAAAGAGAAATATAAAAAGAAGAAAAAGAGAGAGAAGCAAGAGAAGAGAGAGAATGAAAACAATTAGAAAGAAAGAAAAAAGGAGGATATGTGAAAAAATTAAAAGAAAGACAATGAGTAAATGGGAAAAGAGATAAAACATGGAAGAAAAATAAGAAACTGAAGAATAACAAAGATTAAAAATATAAAAAATTCAAAAAGAAGTTAGGAAGTGAAAGTTGAAAAGAAGAAAGAGAACAAAAATAGAAAAAAAGAAAGAGAAGGAAAAGAAGGAGAATGGAAAGAAGAAAAAGAAGGAACCATAAAGCAAGGTGAACTTAAAAAAACAACAATTAAATGAAGGAAGCAAGAAGAAGAGAAGGAAGAGAAAACCGAAAAAAAAGACAAAGAAATTAAATATCAAAATGTTGGCTAGATTGAAAATATTCACTTAACGGAAAGTATCGACAGATATTTTGAAACCTCCACTGTAACTCGTAACTTAACAAAGAAATCAAGACTTACAAATAAGGATCCAATCAAGGCGAAGAGAGAAAGGTAAATTATTTAATAAAATATAAAATATTTAAACTTATTATATTCTATATATAAAATTATACTAATATCACATTTTTTATATAAGATGATGCATACATCCTTTCATGTAATTTATTATGAGCACAAAGTTATTTCTACATTCGATATCTCGGAGGCCCATAAGAACAACATGCAATAATAAATTATGTCACATTCATGAATCTTGACTATATGATATGAGTTATTTGGATATTACTATGTGTATGTGTAGATTACAAGAATATATTAACTATTTCAATTTCATATTAATTTTATTCATTTTTTGCAGTCGAATATGATATCTAAATACCCAAAAAAGACAATGATGTCGTGTACAGGAAATACATCAAGAACGTAAATGATTGCGGAAACATGTTTATGGTTTTTCTAGCTACACCTTGAGTGATGATGATGATGGGAAACCGAGCACATGACATGGGTCCTTGCTTGTGTGGGACTAGAAAGAGAACTCGTGGACGCACTACAACACAATAATACCTAACTTACCTGATTCATTTGTTCAAGAAAGAAACAGTTAAATGAAGTTGATGTACAAGCTTATACATAGTAATTGTTGCAAGACCATTACAAAAAGATGGGTCCCTATGGTGTGTTGATAGACAAGGAGTGTAGAAAGTAGGATGGAAACAATAACTCTGGAATCTATGTCATGATGTATGAACAAGTGTTTTATAGAATTGGGAATTTGGAGATAGCGATACAATAAGAACACCAGACACGAACTTTCAGATTTAGATGAAGAAATGAATGGTTAAAGACTAAGAACACTGGGTAAAAGACGATGTTCGTGATGGAAAGTTTATGAGTTACTATTTTAGTTTTTCAATAAAATTCGAATTATTTAAGTGGTGATGATAGCTTTTTATTACACATACATGTTGAAGTACTTTAAATATTGAATGTATGTTATTATTCAGAATATGATCTATCTTGAGCATTTTTAGAGTTATGCAAATATTATTGTTGATTGAATGTTATGAAATTTTATATTTTTATTGCTAGTCTTAAACATGAGAGAATGATTTTATGTATTTTTTCATTTCGAAATGTATTATGTTTTGTCTAAAATAACCCGAATGAAAATATTTCACAATGTGAAAGAAGGATTATTCCAATTCGGGGAAAGTCGGATTTTACAAGACTTCCTAGCCATAATATCAATGTTTCATTTAATGAATGGTGAACAAAACCTACCCCCACACTCTTGAATTTAGTAAGGTTAAAATGAATTTCTACATTAATGTTTGATAAATCATCAAGAGCTGGTTGATTTGGTCATACCATGGACTAGGTCTTTGAAATTGGTGTGGCTAATCATTTTGTTGATATTATAATCTTCCGCGATTTCAAAAACATCTAGATTTTTCCATTCTGCACCTTCTCTTGATGAAGAGCACTAATATTTTTTGTCAACGACTTTGGGAATGAACCATATTGAGTCATATGAATGAAAGTTAAACCGATAGGTGTAGAGACGAATAGACAAAGACATTTTAGAAAATTTGGATTCCAGAATATTGTTAGAAGAAGAGACTTGTTGACTGCGACGGTTGATATGCTTAGAAGATCTAGAGACCAATTCTTCACCAAAAAAATCCTCCATGAGTGACAGGGATGTATACTTATTCATCCCACGGGTTTCCTTCACAAAATACTATTATCTTACTTTTCCATATAACCCATATTAGAATATATACCTATGAAAAGAAATCCTTATTGTACCATACATTCATAGAGTTTTCGTTTTAGATTTTCATAATACAATATTCAATTTTCTCATCAAGGGTAATATGATTACTATTTTGTGTTATTTCTGTATTTATGCACTAAATTCTGTTTAGCTTGAATTTTTCATTATGTAAAAAACTTGAATATATTTTATTAATATTTTGATGTTTTTTACGGCGAAAATTTAATTGAATCCCTGAATTTGTGTACAGTTTCATAGGAACTGATTGAATTTAAGATTTCTATAACCTTTTCAACTATAGATTGAAAAAAAGTACTTAAATTATTACCCCGCCGAGGGGTGTAGGAACAAAATTGGTTCATATTTGACTGATTTGCGGTAGTGATCCTGATGGGCTTGCCTAATCGGATAATCGCATAGGTTTTTTTATATCACCAATATTTTACGTAAAATAATCTCACCTGCGGACTCTAGTATTAGTAACACAACCTTCTAAACTACCATGGTGGGAGTTGGAAGGAATTTATAATACAAATTATCACAACGACCGATATCACCCTGTGTAATCATCGACATAGTAGGATAGGAAAATACTAGCAAATTTGAGCTAATTTCTCATCTCACTCTCCTTAGTTTATTTACAATTTTATTTACTTTCTTATTTAGTTAATTAATCTAATTATAATATTCAAGTCTTAGTTATTAATAAAAATACAAAACAAAAATTTACATGTATCTATTTAATTTTTTAGTAGTTAGCAATTGATTCATCTACACTTTTTAAGAATATGAACTTGTCATTATCAACTTAGTCCATATGGAGACGATAATCTTTGCATACTTATTTTATCACCTGACAATGATTCATACACTTGCGGTAGTTAACTCTCTTGAGGTACGAATTAGTTATCATGTATTGATTTGCATTAATTAAGGAAAAGGTAGAAACTCATTACAAGTTTCTTTTTTTTGCGGGTTTGATTTAGATTAATGATATATACCACCCATATTCATCCACCCAACATACCACGCATGACATGACGTGATTTGGTTGGAAATACATCAAAATTTTATTTATTTACTCGATTTGATTAACGACTTGCTTCCAACCAAATCACGTCACGTCATGGGTGGTATGAATTTGGATGGTATATATCAATCCTCTTAACTTAAAAAAATTGAATTGATTGAATAATATTTACGAGTCCAAGTTAAATTATCCAATTTAAAATTCTTTTTAATAATCTTATTTTGAAAAATATAAAATAGTTATTTTAAAAATTATCCTGAATAACATTATATTTTTATACTTATCTCAAATATAATACATTGTTTAATATAAAAACGGTATGTAATATATTTTAAACTTAATTTATCTTTTTTATTTTTATATTTCAAAAATCAATTACATTTTTATTTCTCAAATATTATTATTATAAATACAAACTAATCATATTTTGATTCAAATTATTAAAGGAAATATATATATATATTAAATGATATAAAGTTTATTCCTTTTTGTTTGAATTCAATATTAACCTACCGAAATAAATTAAATTAATTGCAATATTCATGGAAATAAAATGATTAATTTTAAATTTTTTTACTTAAAAAATATAATTTCTTATACTTATCTCATATATTGTACCTTTCATAACATAAAAATGGTATAAAAATATTTTTTTATTAAAAATAGTCCCTTCATTTGTAATTAATTTTAATAGAACCTACTATTACTTTCCTTAATTGTAAATTTTATAATTGAAATAAAACTATTTAGATTCATATTAAACAAGTAAATGAAAAGATATTAAAAGAATAAAATTGTATTCCATTTATTTATAAAATTGAAGAAATTCCATTAATTGTATAATCCTTAGTTTTTTTTTATAAAGTGGTTGGTGATCGGAAACTACTAATCCCATAAAAAATATGGATGTCTCCCATTGGATAACCGTATGTAAATCAGAATTGTGTTACCCATAGTCAAGCAGGGGTTCAAACATTCTACCTTTCATACACACCCCTTTAAGTGTAGATGAAATAGAAAGACCTTTAACAATTGAGCTAACCTAAATTGCTGTCTCTTTCTATCATTTAAGGGAAAAGAAATGATTGTTTTTTAAATATATCATATATAATCTAATAATTTTATGTTTATCTCATGCATAATACTATACATAATATAAAATATTTTCCATTTATAAATCATCTTTTTTGTTTCTATTTTATTTCTGCTAAAAAAGTGTATCCTTAAATTATATTTTCCTTTTTATTAATTTAAAAAATTATTTGTTTTCATTTTTGATTATTTTTTTCCTTTAATAATTTGAATCCACCAAAAGTCATTATTATCATTAATTATATTATACATTTACTAAATTAACCAAACATGTCTTACCCATAGACTCTATTTAAGTTCTAGAATTGTCTAAAGAAAACTTGCATTTCTGTATGCCCTGAAAAGTCCAGAAAAATTGTACAGACTTGCCTTATAACTAATCATAAAAGAAGAATGCCTACTATCTGATCTTCATAATTATCCAAGGCTGAATAATTATGAAGAAAAGATTGTTAAAGGTACACTATGGTAGAATAGAAATCTGTTGCAAAAGTTACATGAGATGAGATTCAAGTAGTGTTGGTGTAGGCCCAAAGACAAGGAAAACAAAGAAGATGAATACGAATCGGCAAGTGGAAAATTAGAAGATGACAACGAGGATGAGCACGATGAGTAGAAAGAGGATGATAGAGATGACGACAACGATGATAATGAATCAAGCGTTAGGGTTGTATTATCAACACCATGAGGATACCGACGCTGAAAACGAAAAGGTAAAAATATTGTAGATTTAGTGATTTCATGTATTCTGGAATACATAAATCCATGATTTTGTGTATACAAAAAATATATAATTTTATATATTTTGAAATACTCAAATTCATGAATTGTATGAATTTTAGATACCCTGCAAATAGGTTATTTAATTGAATTATATATTTACAAAACATCCTATCAATTAATGCAGATGAAGAAACAAATAGCCTAAATGATAAACATACGAGGTACTACGGTAAAGGAAGTTCCAAAGTCAAAGAAAAAACAGAAAAAGAAAACCAAATTTACAATGAGCCGTGGAATGAGAGTTGTATCGCGGAAACACGGTGATTGAAGAGAAAGAGAACAAATAGCTATACAAAATGCTCGAGAACATACAAGACAAAAATGAAAAACTTGTGGTTTAGAAAGAAGAGTGGGAGGAAAACTAAGGAATGATTTGGGATCAAGCAAAGGGGTAGAAGTTGAAGGTTTGACATGAACATTAAGACAAAGAGAGGACCAAGTCTTAAGTTTGGTGAATCATTTAAATTTGATGAATGATAATAAGAAAAGGAAATTGAAATGGATAGAATTAATGGAAAGAAAACACAAAGAGTCAGAGATCAAGTTTAAGAAAGAGATAATGTCGTCTAAAGAAATACAAAAGTAAAACAAAGAAATGGATAATAGAGTGATGAAGAGAGTCAACAACAAGAATAATAAGAGAATATTTAGAAAATATGTGCGAAAGAATAAAATGGAGAAAGATGTAAAATGGTGTGGAGTGTACAAAAATGTTTAAAAATGAAGCAATGCAAAGAAAAACAATGGAAATATAAGAAAAGGAGAGGGAGGATTAGAAAGACTACATGAGCAAGAAGAAAAATTTGAAACAAATGAAAAAAATTAGAAAGGCCTAAGAGAAAAATGATAAAGAAGAAAAATAAATAGAGAAGAAGAAAACCCAAAAATGGGAAAGAATGGTGGAAGAGAGAACAGAAGGTAAAAGAGAAATATAAAACGAAGAAAAAGAAAGAGAAGCAAGAGAAGAGAGAAAATGAAAATAATTAGAAAGAAAGAATAAGGGAGGATATGTGAAAAAATTAAAAGAAAGACAATGAGTAAATGGGGAAAGAGATAAAACATGGATGAAAAATAAGAAACTGAAGAACAACAATATTAAAAATATAAAAAGTTTAAAAAGAAGTTAGGAAGTGAAAGCTGAAGAGAAGAAAGAGAACCAAAAAAGAAAAAGAGAAAGAGGAGGAAAAGAAGGATAATGGCAAGAAGCAAAAGAAGGAACCGTAAAGCAAGGAGAACTTTAAAAAACAACAATTAAATGACGGAAGCAAAAAGAAGAGAAGGAAGAGAAAACCAAAAAAAAGACAAAGGAATGTAATATCAAAATGTGGCTAGATTGAAAAAATTCACTCAACGGAAAGTATCTAAGGATATTTTGAAACCTTCACCGTAACTCGTAACTTAACAAAGAAATCAAGATTGACAAATAAGTATCCAATCAAGGCGAAGAGAGAAAGGTAAATTATTGAATAAAATACAAAATAGTTAAACTTATTATATTCTATATATATAAATTATACTAATATCAAATTTTTTAAATCAGATGATACATACATAATTTCATGTAATTTATGATGAGCACGAAGTTATTTCTACATTCGATATCTCCGAGGCACATAATAACAACATGCAATAATAAATTTTGTCACATTCATGAATCTTGACTATATGATATGAGTTATTTGGATATTACTATGTGTATGTGTAGATTACAAGAATATATTAACTATTTCAATTTCATATTAATTTTATTCATTTTTTGCAGTCGAATATGATATCTAAATACCCAAAAAAGACAATGATGTCGTGTACAGGAAATACATCAAGAACGTAAATGATTGCGGAAACATGTTTATGGTTTTTCTAGCTACACCTTGAGTGATGATGATGATGGGAAACCGAGCACATGACATGGGTCCTTGCTTGTGTGGGACTAGAAAGAGAACTCGTGGACGCACTACAACACAATAATACCTAACTTACCTGATTCATTTGTTCAAGAAAGAAACAGTTAAATGAAGTTGATGTACAAGCTTATACATAGTAATTGTTGCAAGACCATTACAAAAAGATGGGTCCCTATGGTGTGTTGATAGACAAGGAGTGTAGAAAGTAGGATGGAAACAATAACTCTGGAATATATGTCATGATGTATGAACAAGTGTTTTATAGAATTGGGAATTTGGAGATAGCGATACAATAAGAACACCAGACACGAACTTTCAGATTTAGATGAAGAAATGAATGGTTAAAGACTAAGAACACTGGGTAAAAGACGACGTTCGTGATGGAAAGTTTATGAGTTACTATTTTAGTTTTTCAATAAAATTCGAATTATTTAAGTGGTGATGATAGCTTTTTATTACACATACATGTTGAAGTACTTTAAATATTGAATGTATGTTATTATTCAGAATGTGATCTATCTTGAGCATTTTTAGAGTTATGCAAATATTGTTGTTGATTGAATGTTATGAAATTTTATATTGTTATTGCTAGTCTTAAACATGAGAGAATGATTTTATGTATTTTTTCATTTCGAAATGTATTATGTTTTGTCTAAAATAACCCGAATGAAAATAGTTCACAATGTGAAAGAAGGATTATTCCAATTCGGGGAAAGTCGGATTTTACAAGACTTCCTAGCCATAATATCAATGTTTCATTTAATTAATGGTGAACAAGACCTACCCCACACTCTTGAATTTAGTAAGGTTAAAATGAATTTCTACATTAATGTTTGATAAATCATCAAGAGCTGGTTGATTTGGTCATACCATGGACTAGGTCTTCGAAATTGGTGTGGCTAATCATTTTGTTGATATTATAATCTTCCGCAATTTCAAAAAAATCTAGATTTTTCCATTCTGCACCTTCTCTTGATGAAGAGCACTAATATTTTTTGTCAACGACTTTGGGAATGAACCATATTGAGTCATATGAATGAAAGTTAAACCGATAGGTGTAGAGACGAATAGACAAAGACATTTTAGAAAATTTGGATTCCAGAATATTGTTAGAAGAAGAGACTTGTTGACTGCGACGGTTGATATGCTTAGAAGATCTAGAGACCAATTCTTCACCAAAAAAATCCTCCATGAGTGACAGGGATGTATACAAATCTCATATTCATCCCACGGGTTTCCTTCACAAAATACTATTATCTTACTTTTCCATATAACCCATATTAGAATATATACCTATGAAAAGAAATCCTTATTGTACCATACATTCATAGAGTTTTCGTTTTAGATTTTCATAATACAATATTCAATTTTCTCATCAAGGGTAATATGATTACTATTTTGTGTTATTTCTGTATTTATGCACTAAATTCTGTTTAGCTTGATTTTTCATTATGTAAAAAACTTGAATATATTTTATTAATGTTTTGATGGTTTTTACGGCGAAAATTGAATCCCTGAATTTGTGTACAGTTTCATAGGAACTGATTGAATTTAAGATTTCTATAACCTTTTCAACTATAGATTGAAAAAAGTACTTAAATTATTACCCCGCCGAGGGGTGTAGGAACAAAATTGGTTCATATTTGACTGATTTGCGGTAGTGATCCTGATGGGCTTGCCTAATCGGATAATCGCATAGGTTTTTTTATATCACCAATATTTTACGTAAAATAATCTCACCTGCGGACTCTAGTATTAGTAACACAACCTTCTAAACTACCATGGTGGGAGTTGGAAGGAATTTATAATACAAATTATCACAACGACCGATATCACCCTATGTAATCAACGACATAGTAGGATAGGAAAATACTAGCAAATTTGAGCTAATTTCTCATCTCACTCTCTTTAGTTTATTTACTATTTTATTTACTTTCTTATTTAGTTAATTAATCTAATTATAATATTCAAGTCTTAGTTATTAATAAAAATACAATACAAAAATTTACATGTATCTATTTAATTTTTTAGTAGTTAGCAATTGATTCATCTACACTTTTTAAGAATATGAACTTGTCATTATCAACTTAGTCCATGTGGAGACGATAATCTTTGCATACTTATTTTATCACCTGACAATGATTCATACACTTGCGGTAATTAACTCTCTTGAGGTACGAATTAGTTATCAAGTATTGATTTGCATTAATTAAGGAAAAGGTAGAAACTCATTACAAGTTTCTTTTTTTTGCGGGTTTGATTTAGATTAATGATATATACCACCCATATTCATCCACCCAACATACCACACATGACATGACGTGATTTGGTTGGAAGTACATCAAAATTTTATTTATTTGCTCGATTTGATTAACGACTTGCTTCCAACCAAATCACGTCACGTCATGGGTGGTATGAATTTGGATGGTATATATCAATCCTCTTAACTTAAAAAAATTGAATTGATTGAATAATATTTACGAGTCCAAGTTAAATTATCCAATTTAAAATTCTTTTTAATAATCTTATTTTGAAAAATATAAAATAGTTATTTTAAAAATTATCCTGAATAACATTATATTTTTATACTTATCTCAAATATAATACATTGTTTAATATAAAAACGGTATGTAATATATTTTAAACTTAATTTATCTTTTTTATTTTTATATTTCAAAAATCAATTACATTTTTATTTCTCAAATATTATTATTATAAATACAAACTAATCATATTTTGATTCAAATTATTAAAGGAAATATATATATATATATATATTAAATGATATAAAGTTTATTCCTTTTTGTTTGAATTCAATATTAACCTACCGAAATAAATTAAATTAATTGCAATATTCATGGAAATAAAATGATTAATTTTAAATTTTTTTGCTTAAAAAATATAATTTCTTATACTTATCTCATATATTGTACCTTTCATAACATAAAAATGGTATAAAAATATTTTTTTATTAAAAATAGTCCCTTCATTTGTAATTAATTTTAATAGAACCTACTATTACTTTCCTTAATTGTGAATTTTATAATTGAAATAAAACTATTTAGATTCATATTAAACAAGTAAATGAAAAGATATTAAAAGAATAAAATTGAAGTCCATTTATTTATAAAATTGAAGAAATTCCATTAATTGTATAATCCTTAATTTTTTTTTATAAAGTGGTTGGTGATCGGAAACTACTAATCCCATAAAAAATATGGATGTCTCCCATTGGATAACCATATGTAAATTAGAATTGTGTTACCCATAGTCAAGCAGGGGTTCAAAAATTCTACCTTTCATACACACCCCTTTAAGTGTAGATGAAATAGAAAGACCTTTAACAATTGAGCTAACCTAAATTGCTGTCTCTTTCTATCATTTAAGGGAAAAGAAATGATTGTTTTTTAAATATATCATATATAATCTAATAATTTTATGTTTATCTCATGCATAATGCTATACATAATATAAAATATTTTCCATTTATAAATCATCTTTTTTGTTTCTATTTTATTTCTGCTAAAAAAAGTGTATCCTTAAATTATATTTTCCTTTTTATTAATTTAAAAAATTATTTGTTTTCATTTTTGATTTTTTTTTCCTTTAATAATTTGAATCCACCAAAAGTCATTATTATCATTAATTATATTATACATTTACTAAATTAACCAAACATGTCTTACCCATAGACTCTATTTAAGTTCTAGAATTGTCTAAAGAAAACTTGCATTTCTGTATGCCCTGAAAAGTCCAGAAAAATTGTACAGACTTGCCTTATAACTAATCATAAAAGAAGAATGCCTACTATCTGATCTTCATAATTATCCAAGGCTGAATAATTATGAAGAAAAGGTTGTTAAAGGTACACTATGGTAGAATAGAAATCTGTTGCAAAAGTTACATGAGATGAGATTCAAGTAGTGTTGGTGTAGGCCCAAAGAGAAAGAAAACAAAGAAGATGAATACGAATCGGCAAGTGGAAAATTAGAAGATGACAACGAGGATGAGCACGATGAGTAGAAAGAGGATGATAGAGATGACGACAACGATGATAATGAATCAAGCGTTAGGGTTGTATTATCAACACCATGAGGATACCGACGCTGAAAACGAAAAGGTAAAAATATTGTAGTTTTAGTGATTTCATGTATTCTGGAATACATAAATCCATGATTTTGTGTATACAAAAAATATATAATTTTATATATTTTGAAATACTCAAATTCATGAATTGTATGAATTTTAGATACCCTGCAAATAGGTTATTTAATTGAATTATATATTTACAAAACATCCTATCAATTAATGCAGATGAAGAAACAAATAGCCTAAATGATAAACATACGAGGTACTACGGTAAAGGAAGTTCCAAAGTCAAAGAAAAAACAGAAAAAGAAAACCAAATTTACAATGAGCCGTGGAATGAGAGTTGTATCGCGGAAACACGGTGATTGAAGAGAAAGAGAACAATAGCTATAAAAAATGTTCGAGAACATACAAGACAAAAATGAAAAGCCCGTGGTTTAGAAAAAAGAGTGGGAGGAAAACTAAGGAATGATTTGGGATCCAGCAAAGGGGTAGAAGTTGAAGGTTTGACATGAACATTAAGACAGAGAGAGGACCAAGTCTTAAGTTTGGTGAATCATTTAAATTTGATGAATGATAATAAGAAAAGGAAACTGAAATGGATAGAATTGATGGAAAGAAAACAAAAAGAGTCAGAGATCAAGTTTAAGAAAGAGATAATGTCGTCTAAAGAACTACAAAAGTAAAACAAAGAAATGGATAATAGAGTGATGAAGAGAGTCAACAACAAGAATAATAAGAGAATATTTAGAAAATATGTGCTAAAGAATAAAATGGAGAAAGATGTAAAATGGTGTGGAGTGTACAAAAATGTTTAAAAATGAAGCAATGCAAAGAAAAACAATGGAAATATAAGAAAAGGAGAGGGAGGATTAGAAAGACTACATGAGCAAGAAGAAAAATTTGAAACAAATGAAAAAAATTAGAAAGGCCTAAGTGAAAAATGATAAAGAAGAAAAATAAATAGAGAAGAAGAAAACCCAAAAATGGGAAAGAATAGTGGAAGAGAGAACTGAAGGTAAAAGAGAAATATAAAACGAAGAAAAAGAAAGAGAAGCAAGAGAAGAGAGAAAATGAAAATAATTAGAAAGAAAGAATAAGGGAGGATATGTGAAAAAATTAAAAGAAAGACAATGAGTAAATGGGGAAAGAGATAAAACATGGATGAAAAATAAGAAACTGAAGAACAACAATATTAAAAATATAAAAAGTTTAAAAAGAAGTTAGGAAGTGAAAGCTGAAGAGAAGAAAGAGAACCAAAAAAGAAAAAGAGAAAGAGGAGGAAAAGAAGGATAATGGCAAGAAGCAAAAGAAGGTACCGTAAAGCAAGGAGAACTATAAAAAACAACAATTAAATGACGGAAGCAAAAAGAAGAGAAGGAAGAGAAAACCAAAAAAAAGACAAAGAAATGTAATATCAAAATGTGGCTAGATGGAAAAAATTCACTCAACGGAAAGTATCTAAGGATATTTTGAAACCTTCACCGTAACTCGTAACTTAACAAAGAAATCAAGATTGACAAATAAGTATCCAATCAAGGCGAAGAGAGAAAGGTAAATTATTGAATAAAATACAAAATAGTTAAACTTATTATATTCTATATATAAAATTATACTAATATCACATTTTTTAAATCAGATGATACATACATAATTTCATGTAATTTATGATGAGCACGAAGTTATTTCTACATTCGATATCTCTGAGGCACATAATAACAACATGCAATAATAAATTTTGTCACATTCATGAATCTTGACTATATGATATGAGTTATTTGGATATTACTATTTGTATGTGTAGATTAAAAAATATATTAACTAGTTCAATTTCATATTAATTTTATTCATTTTGTGCATTCGAATATGATATCTAAATACCCAAAAAATGCCATGATCTCGTGTACAGTAAATACATCAAGAACGTAAATGATTGCAGAAACATGTTTATGGGTTTTCTAGCTACACCTTGAGTGAAGATGATGATGGGAAACTGATCACAAGACATGGGTCCTTGCTTGTGTGGTACTAGAAAGAGAACTCGTGGACGCACTACAACACAATAATACCTAATTTACCTGATTCATTTGTTCAAGAAAGAAACAGTAAAATGAAGTCGATGTACAAGCTTATACATACTAATTGTTGCAAGACCATTACAAAAATATTGGTCCATATGGTGTGTTGATAGACAAGGAGTGCAGAAAGTAGGATGGAAACAATGACTCGGGAATATATGTCATGATGTACGAACAAGTGTTTTATAGAACCAGGAATTTGGAGATAGCGATACAATAAGAACACCAGACACAAACTTTCAGATTGAGATGAAGAAATGAATTGTTAAATACTGAGAACACTGGATAAAAGACGACGTTCATGATGGAAAATTTATGAGTTGCTATTTTAGTTTTTCAATAAAATTAAATGTTGAATTATTTAAGTGGTGATGATAGCTTTTTATTACTCATACATCTTGAAGTACTTTAAATATGAAATGAATGTTATTATTCAGAATGTGATCTATCTTGAGCATTTTTAGAGTTATGCAAATATTATTATTGATTGACTGTTATGAAATTTTATATTTTTATTGCTAGTCTTAAATATGAGAGAAAAGTCTGTGATATTTTCTATGATTTTATGTATTTTATCATTTCGAAATGCTTTAAAATCAAAAGAGTTTACAAAGTATAATATAAAATTTTTCGCCACATGTCCTAGCCAATGAATGGTGAACATGACCTACCTCCACACTCTTGAATTTATTAAGGTTAAAATGAATTTCTACATTAATGTATGATATATCATCAAGAGCTGGTTGATTTGGTCATACCATGGATTAGGTCTTTGAAATCGGTGTGACTAATCATTTTTTTTATATTATAAGCTTCCACAATTTGAGAAACATCTAGAATTTTCCGTTATGCACCTTCTATTGATGAAGAACACTAATTTTTTTTCAAAGACTTTAGGAATGGACCATCTTGAGTCATATGAATGAAAGTTAAACCGGTAGGTGTAGAGACGAAGAGAACATGATATTTTAGAAAATTTGGTCATCATCAGGTTCCAGAATATTGTTAGAAGAAGTGACTTGTTGGCTGCGAGTGTTGACATAATTAGAAGATCTAGAGACAAATTCTTCACCAAAAAAAAATCCTTCTTGAGTGATTGGGATGTATATAAATCTCATATTCATCCCACGAGTTTCCTTCACAACATACTATTATCTTACTTTTCCATATAACCCATATTAGAATATATACCTAAGAAAGAAATCCTTATTGTTCCATACATTCATAGAGTTTTCGTTTTAGATTTTCGTAATCCAATCTTCAATTTTCTCATCAAGGGTAATATGTTTCAAATTTTTTGTTATTTTTTTATTTATGCACTAAATTATATTTAGCTTGAGTTTTCATTATGTATAAACATTGAATATATTCAATTGATGTTTTGATGTTTTTACGGCGAACCTTTAATTGAATCCCTGAATTTGTGTATAGTGTCATAGGAATTGATTGAATTTAAGATCTCTATAACTTATTCAACTATAAATTGACATAAGTACTTAAATTATTACCCAGCCGAGGGGTATAGGAACAAAATCGATTCATATTTGACCGATTTACGGTAGTGATCCTGATGGGCTTGCCTAATCGGATAATCGTATAGGTTTTTTATATCACCATTATTTTACGTAGAATAATCTCACCAGCCGACATAGTAACACAAACTTCTAAACTACCATGGCGCGAGTTGGAAGGAATTTATAATCCAGATTAGCACAATGACCGATATCACCCTATGTAATCATCGACGTAGTAGGATAGGAAAATACTAGCAAATTTGAGCTAATTTCTCATCTCACTCTCCTTAGTTCATTTACTATTTTATTTTATTTCTTATTTATTTAATTAATCTAATTATAATATTCAAGTCTTAGTTATTAAAAAAAATACCAAACAAAAATTTACATGTATCTATTTAATTTTTTAGTAGTTAGCAACTGAATCATCTAAACTTTCTAAGAATACGAACTTGTCATTATCAACTTAGTCCATGTGGAGACGATAACCTTTGCATACTTATTTTATTACCTGACAATGATTCATACACTTGCGGTAGTTAACTCTCTTGAGGTGCGAATTAGTTATCATGTATTGATTTGCATTAATTAAGGAAAAGGTAGAAACTCATTACAAGTCTCTTTTCTTTGCGGGTTTGATTTAGAGTAATGATATATACCACCAAAATTCATACCATCCAAATTCATACCATCCAAATTCATACCACCCAACATACCACGCATGATGTGGCGTGATTTGGTTGGAAGTAATTCAATATTTTATTTGTTTACTCGATTTGATTAACGAGTTGCTTCCAACCAAATCATGTCATGTCATGGGTGGTATTAATTTGGATGGTGTATATCAATCCTCTTAACTTAAAAAAATTGAATTGATTGAATAATAGTTACGAGTCCAATTAAATTATCCAATTTAAAATTCCTTTTAATAATCTGATTTTAAAAAATATAAATAGTTATTTTAAAAATTATCCTGAATAACATTATATTTTTATACTTATCTCAAATATAATACATTGTTTAATATCAAAATGGTATGAAATATATTTTAAACTTAATTTATCTTTTTTTCCAATTATGTTAACTCTAAAAAAGTGATTCAAAAATCAATTACATTTTTATTTCTCAAATATTATTCTTATAAATACAAACTATCATATTTTGATTCAAATTATTAAAGGATATATATATATATATATATATATATATATATATATATATATATATTAAATGATATAAATTTTATTCCTTTTTGTTTGAATTCAATATTAACCTACCGAAATAAATTAAATTAATTGCAATATTCATGGAAATAAAATGATTAATTTTAAATTTTTTTACTTAAAAAATATAATTTCTTATACTTATCTCATATATTGTACCTTTCATAACATAAAAATGGTATAAAAATATTTTTTTATTAAAAATAGTCCCTTCATTTGTAATTAATTTTAATAGAACCTACTATTACTTTCCTTAATTGTAAATTTTATAATTGAAATAAAACTATTTAGATTCATATTAAACAAGTAAATTAAAAGATATTAAAAGAATAAAATTGTATTCCATTTATTTATAAAATTGAAGAAATTTCATTAATTGTATAATCCTTAATTTTTTTTTATAAAGTGGTTGGTGATCGGAAACTACTAATCCCATAAAAAATATGGATGTCTCCCATTGGATAACCATATGTAAATTAGAATTGTGTTACCCATAGTCAAGCAGGGGTTCAAAAATTCTACCTTTCATACACACCCCTTTAAGTGTAGATGAAATAGAAAGACCTTTAACAATTGAGCTAACCTAAATTGCTGTCTCTTTCTATCATTTAAGGGAAAAGAAATGATTGTTTTTTAAATATATCATATATAATCTAATAATTTTATGTTTATCTCATGCATAATACTATACATAATATAAAATATTTTCCATTTATAAATCATCTTTTTTGTTTCTATTTTATTTCTGCTAAAAAAAGTGTATCCTTAAATTATATTTTCCTTTTTATTAATTTAAAAAATTATTTGTTTTCATTTTTGATTATTTTTTTCCTTTAATAATTTGAATCCACAAAAAGTCATTATTATCATTAATTATATTATACATTTACTAAATTAACCAAACATGTCTTACCCATAGACTCTATTTAAGTTCTAGAATTGCCTAAAGAAAACTTGCATTTCTGTATGCCCTGAAAAGTCCAGAAAAATTGTACAGACTTGCCTTATAACTAATCATAAAAGAAGAATGCCTACTATCTGATCTTCATAATTATCCAAGGCTGAATAATTATGAAGAAAAGATTGTTAAAGTTACAGTATGGTAGAATAGAAATCTGTTGCAAAAGTTTCATGAGATGAGATTCAAGTAGTGTTGGTGTAGGCCCAAAGAGAAGGAAAACAAAGAAGATGAATACGAATCGGCAAGTGGAAAATTAGAAGATGACAACGAGGATGAGCACGATGAGTAGAAAGAGGATGATAGGGATGACGACAACGATGATAATGAATCAAGCGTTAGGGTTGTATTATCAACACCATGAGGATACCGACTCTGAAAACGAAAAGGTAAAAATATTGTAGTGATTTCATGTATTCTGTAATACATAAATCCATGATTTTGTGTATACAAAAAATATATAATTTTATATATTTTGAAATACTCAAATTCATGAATTGTATGAATTTTAGGTACCCTGCAAATAGCTTATTTAATTGAATTATATATTTACAAAACATTCTATCAATTAATGCAGATGAAGAAACAAATAGCCTAAATGATAAACATACGAGGTACTACGGTAAAGGAAGTTCCAAAGTCAAAGGAAAAACAGAAAAAGAAAACCAAATTTACAATGAGCCGTGGAATGAGAGTTGTATCGCGGAAACACGGTGATTGAAGAGAAAGAGAACAAATAGCTATACAAAATGTTCGAGAACATACAAGACAAAAATGAAAAACTTGTGGTTTAGAAAGAAGAGTGGGAGGAAAACTAAGGAATGATTTGGGATCAAGCAAAGGGGTAGAAGTTGAAGGTTTGACATGAACATTAAGACAAAGAGAGGACCAAGTCTTAAGTTTGGTGAATCATTTAAATTTGATGAATGATAATAAGAAAAGGAAATTGAAATGGATAGAATTGATGGAAAGAAAACACAAAGAGTCAGAGATCAAGTTTAAGAAAGAGATAATGTCGTCTAAAGAACTACAAACGTAAAACAAAGAAATGGATAATAGAGTGATGAAGAGAGTAAAACACAAGAATAATAAGGGAATATTTAGAAAATATGTGCGAAAGAATAAAATGGAGAAAGATGTAAAATGGTGTGGAGTGTACAAAAATGTTTAAAAATGAAGCAATGCAAAGAAAAACAATGGAAATATAAGAAAAGGAGAGGGAGGATTAGAAAGACTACATGAGCAAGAAGAAAAATTTGAAACAAATGAAAAAAATTAGAAAGGCCTAAGAGAAAAATGATAAAGAAGAAAAATAAATAGAGAAGAAGAAAACCCAAAAATGGGAAAGAATGGTGGAAGAGAGAACAGAAGGTAAAAGAGAAATATGAAACGGAGAAAAAGAAAGAGAAGCAAGAGAAGAGAGAAAATGAAATTAATTAGAAAGAAAGAATAAGGGAGGATATGTGAAAAAATTAAAAGAAAGACAATGAGTAAATGGGGAAAGAGATAAAACATGAATGAAACATAAGAAACTGAAGAACAACAATATTAAAAATATAAAAAGTTTAAAAAGAAGTTAGGAAGTGAAAGCTGAAGAGAAGAAAGAGAACCAAAAAAGAAAAAGAGAAAGAGGAGGAAAAGAAGGATAATGGCAAGAAGCAAAAGAAGGAACTGTAAAGCAAGGAGAACTTTAAAAAACAACAATTAAATGACGGAAGCAAAAAGAAGAGAAGGAAGAGAAAACCAATAAAAAAGACAAAGAAATGTAATATCAAAATGTGGCTAGATTGAAAAAATTCACTCAACGGAAAGTATCTAAGGATATTTTGAACCCTTCACCGTAACTCGTAACTTAACAAAGAAATCAAGATTGACAAATAAGTATCCAATCAAGGCGAAGAGAGAAAGGTAAATTATTGAATAAAATACAAAATAGTTAAACTTATTATATTCTATATATAAAATTATACTAATATCACATTTTTTAAATCAGATGATACATACATAATTTCATGTAATTTATGATGAGCACGAAGTTATTTCTACATTCGATATCTCTGAGGCACATAATAACAACATGCAATAATAAATTTTGTCACATTCATGAATCTTGACTATATGATATGAGTTATTTGGATATTACTATTTGTATGTGTAGATTAAAAAATATATTAACTAGTTCAATTTCATATTAATTTTATTCATTTTGTGCAGTCGAATATGATATCTAAATACCCAAAAAATGCCATGATCTCGTGTACAGTAAATACATCAAGAACGTAAATGATTGCAGAAACATGTTTATGGGTTTTCTAGCTACACCTTGAGTGAAGATGATGATGGGAAACTAATCACAAGACATGGGTCCTTGCTTGTGTGGTACTAGAAAGAGAACTCGTGGACGCACTACAACACAATAATACCTAATTTACCTGATTCATTTGTTCAAGAAAGAAACAGTAAAATAAAGTCGATGTACAAGCTTATACATACTAATTGTTGCGAGACCATTACAAAAATATTGGTCCATATGGTGTGTTGATAGACAAGGAGTGAAGAAAGTAGGTTGGAAACAATGACTCGGAAATATATGTCATGATGTACGAACAAGTGTTTTATAGAACCAGGAATTTGGAGTTAGCGATACAATAAGAACACCAGACACAAACTTTCAGATTGAGATGAAGAAATGAATTGTTAAATACTGAGAACACTGGATAAAAGACGACGTTCATGATGGAAAATTTATGATTGCTATTTTAGTTTTTCAATAAAATTAAATGTTGAATTATTTAAGTGGTGATGATAGCTTTTTATTACTCATATATCTTGAAGTACTTTAAATATGAAATGAATGTTATTATTCAGAATGTGATCTATCTTGAGCATTTTTAGAGTTATGCAAATATTATTATTGATTGACTGTTATGAAATTTTATATTTTTATTGCTAGTCTTAAATATGAGAGAAAAGTCTGTGATATTTTCTATGATTTCATGTATTTTATCATTTCGAAATGCTTTAAAATCAAAAGAGTTTACAAAGTATAATATAAAATTTTTCGCCACATGTCCTAGCCAATGTATGGTGAACATGTGATGCCTCCTCATTTCTGATTGATTAATGTTAGGATGAGACATCATTTTTAGTGATTTAGAAGTCATTAATGTCGGAGTTTTAGTGCACTTTCCTATTTTGAGTCTTGATTTGTAGAATTATTATTTTTAGAGCATATTGGGTTTAATTGTTTATTTAGTGTGTAGCTTTAAAGATAATTATGGAGCTTAATTACAGTCCAAGTCAAAGATTACAACTTATGGAAAGAGATTTGCATGGTAATTGGAGATAAGGAAACAAAAGCAAAAAAGATGGAAAAGGAAAAGCTGCCTAAATCTGGGATTCTGCATACACGTCCAAAGATATGCGTTTTTACCTAAGAAATAGGCCGAATATGGTGATTTCCTTCTTTAGGGTCAAGATAATTCTGTTGCGATTCTTTTGGTATCTTATGGAGCTCAAACCGACCAATAACGAAGAAGATATGTTCAAAACGGTCCAGCAGTGTTTATCTTTATTTCCACACGAATTTGAGTTGGGCTAGAAGTCCATTACCTTAACTCTTCCTCAAGAAAACGAATTAGGTCTTCTAAACACCTATAAATACACCCTTATATCACTTGTTAATCATCCTTGCCTCATAGTAATTAGTTCTTAAGGTTTTATTCTTCCAGTTTATTGTAGAGAGCAAGATGATGTCTTTTGTAATTTCTTTTAGTTTATTTCCATCATGTATGAACTAAACCTCCCATAGCTTGGGTTTTGCATATGTATAAACTATGAATTCTAATTCTTCTATCTAAGTTTCTTTGGGAATTACATGTTTTAATCTGATATTAGCTTCTTACTTTGTATTTGCTTATGTGTTTTGATTTAATGTCTTTCCTAGAACTGATCACTTTAGGATTGTTTTAATAGTAGTTAGATGGTCTCCTTGACAGGGTTTTTAACTATTGAACCACCACATAATGTCTAGTGTCGATAGCAGTTTTGACAAAACATACTTCTAACTAGATAGTCATTAGGGTTTGTTTTAACCACCATATCACCAATTGATTGTAGTGTGCTGGATAGGGCCTTAGTGGCGTTTGATAACCCTATTTGAGTCCTCGTCTGGGTTGTGCCGTAGCCCCCTTAGTCGCTCTCAAGGTCTAAGATTGGGGAATTTAGAATCCTGACTAAGTATACCAAGAGCTAATATTCTCCCTTATTAACTAGATCTATAGATAGAATTAGAAGGATTAGTGCATACTAGCAAAACCTAAGCTATATTTCTCATCTCATATTCTTATCTTTTATTTTATTGTCTTTATTTTCCTAGTTTTAATTCATAATTTCGAAATTACTTGCTTTACTTTTCTGTTCTCTAATTATTTACTTTTACTCGTAATTTCTACTCACGCGATTAACACACTTAAGTCCCTGAGAACGAACTCTACTTATCATTAAAACTTACATACGTCCTGTAATACTTGCAGTACTGTGCCTGTCTAGGGTGAGAGTGCGTAGTTTTCCATACTTAATTTGATCTTATTTTTATCACACCCTAGGCGACACCAAGTTTTTGGCGCCGCTGCCGGGGACTTGTGTCTCGTTAGCGTGTGGGTTATCTATTTCGAGTTTTAGTTTTTAATTAGTGTTTACTTTTCTATTTTTAGTTTAGTTTTTATTTTTCCAGATTTACGCTTGTGGTTTGCTTTAGTCTTTTTCAGGTTTCACAGTGTTTAATTCTTGGCCTCCTTTATCGGAGCCTGAGAGGAGCTTCAGACCTTACAACAAACGAGTTCGTGAGGAAAGAGCCTTGAGAAGAGTTATGGCAGCCCAACTAACCCCACAAGTAGGAGGACAACAATTACCGGGAGGAGGATTACAACAAGATCCACCACTTGGTGCACCTCTCGGTCAACAAGATCCACCACTCGGTGGACAAGAAGGACAACAACTACCAGCAGGAGGAGGTAATGGGAACAATCTTAATAATCAACAAAACCGAGTTGAACAAGACCTTCCTGGCCTTAATGTACCATTCCATGTTCAACCAATTGGTTACCGCCCTCCTGAGATTCCGAATATCAAATTTAGACCCGATCCGGGCATGCTCAGCCAGTTTCAAAGTTTCGGACTCTATACTGGTACAGCTATTCAGGATCCGGTAAAAGCGATTCAGAAGTTCATGCAGATTTGTGATGCCTACATTACTCCTGGCATTACACGCGAGCAACTGTACTGTCATATGTTTTCGTTTTTCTTGACCGGAATAGCTAGCGATTGGCTAGAAAGACAACCACATGGAACCATTCACTCTTGGAGGGAACTTCAAGCCGCATTCTTTAACCGATTTTATCCGAAGAGCATGAGACTTAAAGATCAAACCGAGCTTGCAAGATTTTCTCAAGAAGATGGAGAAACAGTGGGAGAAGCATGGACAAGGTTTCAACAAAAATTAACTAGATGTCCGCTCCATGGTTATACACCTGCTCTACAACTTGCTATGTTCTATGAAGGTCTTAATGATAAAGGTAGAGAAAAGGTGGATAACATTGGAAAGGGTAATTTTGTGTCCATGAATCATAATGAAGCTTCTGAGGTGTTAGAGAACATTATGGAACAGGAAAGAAGTTGGCCTTCAACGCGAGCTTCTGTAGAAAAGACCCGAGGAACTCTTCGTTTAGACGCAGAAACTGCGAACTCAGCTCAAATATCCTCATTAGAAAATCAAATCAAGGAGCTGAGAATCGCAATGGAAAAGAATTTAGCCGCTACAAAGGTAGTACAAGAAGCACAAGGTTGTCAACAATGTGGAGTTAACGATCATGTATGGGAAGAGTGCGAATCAAATCCGCAATCTGTTTACTTTATATCCAACCGATGGGGCAATCGCAACCATCCGGGTATGCAGTATTCAAATCCACAAGGGGCCGCTAATCCTAGTAATTATCAACTGCGACCCCAGAACAACTCTTACCAACAGAGAGGTCTGTACCAGAATCAATATCAGAATAGACCTGCTCCTCCACAACAACCTGCTCAAGACGCCTATACCGATTCATTAGATCAGAAAGCTTTACCTCAGTATCCGCAAGAAGGATCTATGGACAATACACAGATAGTACAAGCTCTAGACCGTTTGAACATAACTCTTAATGCTCAAGACGAGAAGGTCCGAGGACACGATGCCATACTTCAGATGCTAACTACCCAAGTGACACAGTTAAACAAAGTGTTAACAAGTGTTGTAGAACAAAAAGAAGTAAAGGCAATCGAAGGAGGTGAAGACAATGATGGGTTCGAAGCTTGCAAGGCTATATGCCTTAAGATTAAAGAAGCAAAAGAGGAAACACCACATGCTGCCATTAGTGCCGTGGAGGTTCCCAATACTGAAGAAGAACCAACCAAGTCTAGCCCCGAGGAATCATACTGTTCTGAAGTTTATGTGGAGGACGATCAAGAGAAAGACGAGTTCATAGAGTTACTGAGGAAGGTGCAAGAGGAGATTCGATCGGTAGTGGAATATGCAGCTGAGTTGGCTAAAGAGAAAGAGCAAGAGGCCTCAAAAGAGGAATCGAAAGATGAAGTAGCACCTGCTGTGCTAGAAGAGAAAGAAGAAGAGAAGGTGGAATCTCCACCTAGTGTTCAACCAGTGTCATCAACTATTCCTGTTACAAATCCTAAAGATGACACTGTTCTCAAGACATTTGTAGAAGCATACCAACCTGAAAATATCAACGCCCAAATGCTTGAGATTGCGAAGAGAGGACTTACACCGCAACAAGTTTATACGCAAATTGTTTCTGAGAAAGAGGCGAGTGTAGAGATCCCGAGAGAGAACCTGAGGGTTTAGAGAAGAAGTGAGAAAGAGCTACCAACAAAGCTTAAAGATCCGGGAAGTTTCAACCTTCCTATTCAATTACATGGTATGCTCAAGGTGAAAGCTATGTACGATGTGGGTTCTGGTGTGAATCTTATGCCTAAGTCCGTGTTCGAAAGACTTGGACTTCAGAAATCAGAGAAGACTCCAGTGAAGTTGCAGTTTGCTGACAACTCAGTGAAAAGGACATGGGGAACAGTGGAGGACGTCTTAGTCTGTGCAGGTAATATCGCCATCCCTACTGACTTTGTTATTCTTGAGTTTGATGCAGATAAGCAGGTTCCGATCATACTTGGCCGGCCTTTCATGGACACAAGTCAAAGTGTGATCAACTTCCAAGATGGGACCATCACCCTTCATGCAAAGAATATATCCGAGACCTTCTATGTCTTGGGTAAGAAACCAAGGAAGTTGGATCCCACCGTGCCTATCATCCACAGTCTTTCACATCACAAAGTCCCTCCTGAGAAGATCCACTTAAAACCTGTGGATACTGAGCCAAACATTGAGTTTGGGGTTGGCCATGAAGTCCTATGGAAAGTCCACAAACGCGAGAACAGGCCACGAAGTTTCAAAGACTCGTGGATGGGACCATTCATTGTCACTAAGGTTGTTTCAGCCAAGGTGATAGAAATTCGCCCCAAAACTGGGGTCAAGCGCAGATTAGTTGAGGTTCATAGCCTTACTCGTTGTTGGGGAGGCTATATTCGCAAATCTTGACTGAGGTAACACGTCTAACTTTGAAAGACGTAAAACAAAAGTGCTGTACGGGAGACAACCCGTAGTTTTTTTTATGTTTTCATGTCTTTTACGTTGTTAGTTAAGTTTATTTTAGTTGTTTTTAGTTGATAATGCATGTTTGAGGAAGGTATTAGTGTTTTTGGTGTGTAGGAATTGGAGAAATCGAGTTAGGGAAGAAAACGAAAATTTTTGGAGCGAAAGAATGACCTGCGCGGACTACCCCACGGTGTACCACCTATACCGCGGGGATGGTCCGCGAGGTCAAAACACGTGCCACGGGTTGCACCGCGGGTTTGATCCAGAAACAAGAAAAAGTTGACCGCGGACTACCCCATGCACCGTGCCATGGTCCGCGAGGTCCAAACGCGTGCCACGGGGTAGGTGCCACGGGTATTTTGACGGAGTTAGCTACAGAAGGCGCGGTGTACCCCGCGGTACACCGGACCCTAGTCCGCAGCCCAGAAACACGTGCCACAGGGTCCTACCACGGGTCCAATCCAGTGAGCAAAAAAAAAAAAAAATTTCAAGCATCAGATGTCTCGGACTACCCTGCGGTACACCCCATGGTCCGCAGGGGTAGTCCGCAGCGCCGCCAGAGAGAGAGAAAGTTACGGGATTTGTGTATAAAGGAGGTATTATGCTTTTAGTTCCGAATTTTATAACCCCAAACCCTCTTTCTTCTCTCCACAACTCTCCTAACTCCATTGAAGCTCATCAAAACCTTCACCAATCACCAAAACACTACCCAATCATCAAGAAAAACACATCAAACCTTCTCTCCACATCATTATAAGAGAGAATCAAACACCCAATCTTCACCAAATCCATTCAAATTGAAGAATCAAAGAGCCAAAATTTTCAAAATTCATCCTACAATTTCTTATATCCAAGCCGACCCATTACAAATCCACCTCACCCACATAGAGATTCATCATCAATTCATATTTCCTAAGCCAAATCAAGCTTGTTCAACCATTAATTCAAGAGTTTAAATTTCAAGGGTTGCTAAAGCTTTGAGTTGGGGGTTAATTGAGGATGACTAATAGAACAACAATCTTAGCGAACAAGAGGGAGGTGAAGAGTAACAAGGGATTGGATTTAAACAAGAAGAAATCAATTGACAAAGGTGCTAGTTCTAAATCAAAGGGTAAAGATAAAGTGCAGAAGAGTGGGAAACCTTCGTATGATCGTAATGGTAAAAAGCTTTATTATTATGCAAAGGAGAGAACACAACCTCAACAAGATCTTATACCTATAGAGAAAGTGGATACTTCAAAGGCCTTGAAGACTTCTGCAGAGAAACAGTTAAAAGAACTACCTTTTGCTTATGAGAAAGTATTCAAGGAAGAAATTAGAGATGGAGAATATGCAAGATTCTTAGAGCTTGGTGAGAAATTGGGTTGGTCTACGTTCATGGTAAGACGTTCTGAATTATGTCATGAATTAGTTTTAGAGTTCTATTTAGGCCTCTTTAGCCGAGATAGTAATGGTGTTCCGGCTAGAGGAAAGATAGTTCCTTTCACAGTTGAGGAGATTAGGAACCACTTCAAGTTTAAGAAACTGAAAGGTTTTTTCAAATTTGAAGAAGCAGTTGCTAAACGAAAGATCTTTGATGAGGAATTACTTTTTGAGCATGTATTAGACAAAGAGAAAGTGCAATCACATAAGGGAGAATTGAAGGCACCTTGGCCTTACAAATATCTTCAAGCAGATGCGCGAATTTGGCACAATTTCCTTGTCCCTAATATCTTTGGAAACACACGAACTTTGGATGTGACTATGAAGTACGCTCTACTGTTGGACTGTATTTTGAGAGGAGAAGAAGTTGATGTGGCACAGTTGATCTATGAGGAGGTGATACGATTTTCGGTCTATCCTAAATCAGTCTATAATGTTAAATTTCCAACTATGATCACATGTCTTGTGCGAAAAGCGAATGTAGTATTGGGTGAAGAAGAGAAACTCGAGTTTAAAATGAGTTATATTGATAATGCTTGGATCAAGGAAATTCTTCGAAGAGCGGGTTCTACGCAAGTCTCGAAGGAAGAAAAGGAGGAAAATTGGCAAGAGAAGATGGAGGAGCGTTTAACAAAATTTGAAGCAGCTCAAACTTCCTTAGTCAATGATGTGGCACAAATCAATGCTAATCAAAGTGCACATCATGAAACTCCTTGAGCAATTAACGAAAGGTCCAGCAATTCCAACCTTGGATATCAATGATGCGAGGCAATAGCCTCGAGAGTATGTTCTCTTTCTTCCTTTCCATTTCTATAAATATGTCTATCTGCTAATTTTAATTTCTGTTTTTCGAGTCTTTTTCGAGTCGTGGGGACACGGCTCATTTTTGAGTTGGGGGTGTGGGGATTCATTGTCTCTCATCTCCATTTTTCTGTTTTTAGGTAGAAATTAATTTTTTTTGATACATGGGAATTAGATGTAGAGTATGTTTAATAGCTTGAAAGCATAAGCTCAGTAGATTAATGATAGTAAGTGATATGTTTATGAGCTATGTATTTGTATGCTTTGAGTATTTGAAGGAAAACACACGTTGATAGTAAAGAAAAGATTAGTAAGCAATGCGATAGAAAGTATGTTCGATCTCAGGGAACCTTGAGAAGTGTGTAGGCCGTGAGATCCAAGCCAGTTGAAAAACCATTTGATGAAAGTGCTAAAGGTAAGAAAATAATTAATTACATAGTGTAGAAAGTGATTAAGGTGGTTCTTTCATATTTGAAGCCCTTGAAGCCTTTTTATACCTTCTCACCTTGTGAATTTTGAATTTTTATGCTATATCCTTCTCAGCCCCTTCTAGCCTTTCTAAAGCCTTTTTATTGAAACACGTTGTAAGCCATATCCCTTTAGATTATAGGACTTTTCCATATGACCCGCACTCGAATCGCGATGCATAGACAGTTGTTTTAGAGCTTGAGTTTGGGGTGGTGGGTCCACCATTATGGGAATTGTTATTGGGATGGGATTTTTGAGCTTATTAATTGTGCTTTGTGCTTTATATTGATGATGATTCACAGATTTTTATTGTAACCCTTTGCCGGGGTAATAGTGAATGAAAAAGAAGTTTCGAGCTAAAATTGCCAACAAGGGCATTAAAAGAAAAAATATATATATGAAAAAATAGCATGATATCTCATCATTAAAAGAGAGTCATAGCTATAGAAAAAAATTGATTTGAAAAGAAAAGAAATTATATATATTCGGACCGGCAAAGTGGATTTTTATGTGAACATCTTAAGCTTTAATTGGGTTATTAGGGGATGCTAAATTGTGCATCAAGGAATTCATTGGGTTGAGTGAGAAACGTTTTATGAGAGTAACTCAAGCTCTAGGGCGATTCGTTGATGGCTAGTGAGGAGAGAGCCAAAAGCTTACTCCAAGTTATCCAAATATACTATCATACCGTCCCTAAGCCTACATTACAACCTTAAAGACCTTTTGATTCTTTGCTATGTAATTGAGAAGTGATTGAGCCATTAGAGATTAGTTGAGTGGACCTTTGATACTAGTGAAGTTCGATGAACAATCTATAGCTCTCTTGGGGAACTGAGTAAAGTCCCAATCCTTCTTACATTGCGAAACTAATCTAATCTTGAATTCAAGCCGTGTTGACTGTGGATATGAGAAGTGTACAGGTATGTAGTTTGTGAATATTATTGCATGAAATTTTCTGAGTTATGTGCTTTAGGTTTATTCTATATATTCTGCTATGCTTTTTCCCTTTTGTTGAAAATTTTATAAGTGTGTATTTATAGACTTCCCTTTGTTTTTATCTTTATTATATCGGGACGATACAACTTTGAGTTGGGGGTCTTGATGTCTCCTCATTTGTGATAGATTAATGTTAGGATGAGACATCATTTTTAGTGATTTAGAAGTCATTAATGTCGATTTTCTTGAGTTTTAGTGCACTTTCCTATTTTGAGTCTTGATTTGTAGAATTATTATTTTTAGAGCATATTGGGTTTAATTGTTTATTTAGTGTGTAGCTTTAAAGATAATTATGGAGCTTAATTAGAGTCCAAGTCAAAAATTACAACTTATGGAAAGAGATTTGCATGGTAATTGGAGATAAGGAAACAAAAGCAAAAAAGATGGAAAAGGAAAAGCTGCCTAAATCTGGGATTCTGCATACACGTCCAAAGATATGCGTTTTTACCTAATAAATAGGCCGAATCTGGTGATTTCCTTCTTTAGGGTCAAGATAATTCTGTTGCGATTCTTTCGGTATCTTATGGAGCTCAAAACGACCAATAACGAAGAAGATATGTTCAAAACGGTCCAGCAGTGTTTATCTTTATTTCCATACGAATTTGAGTTGGGCTAGAAGTCCATTACCTTAACTTTTCCTCAAGAAAACGAATTAGGTCTTCTAAACACCTATAAATACACCCTTATATCACTTGTTAATCATCCTTGCCTCATAGTAATTAGTTCTTAAGGTTTTATTCTTCCAGTTTATTGTAGAGAGCAAGATGATGTCTTTTGTAATTTCTTTTAGTTTATTTCCATCAGGTATGAACTAAACCTCCCATAGCTTGTGTTTTGCATATGTATAAACTATGAATTCTAATTCTTCTATCTAAGTTTCTTTGGGAATTACATGTTTTAATCTGATATTAGCTTCTTACTTTATATTTGCTTATGTGTTTTGATTTAATGTCTTTCCTAGAACTGATCACTTTAGGATTGTTTTAATAGTAGTTAGATGGTCTCCTTGACAGGGTGTTTAACTATTGAACCACCACATAATGTCTAGTGTCGATAGCAGTTCTGACAAAACATACTTCTAACTAGATAGTCATTAGGGTTTGTTTTAACCACCATATCACCAATTGATTGTAGTGTGCTGGATAGGGCCTTAGTGGCGTTTGATAACCCTATTTGAGTCCTCGTCTTGGTTGTGCCGTAGCCCCCTTAGTCGCTCTCAAGGTCTAAGATTGGGGAATTTAGAATCCTGACTAAGTATACCAAGAGCTAATATTCTCCCTTATTAACTAGATCTATAGATAGAATTAAAAGGATTAGTGCATACTAGCAAAACCTAAGCTATATTTCTCATCTCATATTCTTATCTTTTATTTTATTGTCTTTATTTTCCTAGTTTTAATTCATAATTTCGAAATTACTTGCTTTACTTTTCTGTTCTCTAATTATTTACTTTTACTCGTAATTTCTACTCACGCGATTAACACACTTAAGTCCCTGAGAACGAACTCTACTTATCATTAAAACTTGCATACGTCCTGTAATACTTGCAGTACTGTGCCTGTCTAGGGTGAGAGTGCGTAGTTTTCCATACTTAATTTGATCTTATTTTTATCACACCCTAGGCGACACCAACATGACCTACCTCCACACTCTTGAATTTATTAAGGTTAAAATGAATTTATACATTAATGTATGATATATCATCAAGAGCTGGTTGATTTGGTCATACCATGGATTAGGTCTTTGAAATCGGTGTGACTAATCATTGTTTTTATATTATAAGCTTCCACAATTTGAGAAACATCTAGAATTTTCCGTTATGCACCATCTATTGATGAAGAACACTAATATTTTTTCAAAGACTTAAGGAATGGACCATCTTGAGTCATATGAATGAAAGTTAAACCGGTAGGTGTAGAGACGAAGAGAACATGATATTTTAGAAAATTTGGTCATCATCAGGTTCCAGAATATTGTTAGAAGAAGTGACTTGTTGACTGCGAGTGTTGACATAATTAGAAGATCTACAGACAAATTCTTCACCAAAAAAAAATCCTTCTTGAGTGATTGGGATATATATAAATCTCATATTCATCCCACGAGTTTCCTTCACAACATACTATTATCTTACTTTTCCATATAACCCATATTAGAATATATACCTAAGAAAAGAAATCCTTATTGTTCCATACATTCATAGAGTTTTTGTTTTAGATTTTCGTAATCCAATCTTCAATTTTCTCATCAAGGGTAATATGTTTCATATTTTTTTTTATTTTTTTATTTATGCACTAAATTATATTTAGCTTGAGTTTTCATTATGTATAAACATTGAATATATTCTATTGATGTTTTGATGTTTTTACGGCGAACCTTTAATTGAATCCCTGAATTTGTGTATAGTGTCATAGGAATTGATTGAATTTAAGAGTTCTATAACTTATTCAACTATAAATTGACATAAGTACTTAAATTATTACCCGGGCTTGCCTAATCGGATAATCGCATAGGTTTTTTATATCACCGTAGAATAATCTTACCAGCCGACTCTAGTATTAGTAACACAAACTTCTAAACTACCATGACGGGAGTTGGAAGGAATTTATAATCCAGATTAGCACAACGACCGATATCACCCTATGTAATCATCGACGTAGTAGAATAGGAAAATACTAGCAAATTTGAGCTAATTTCTCATCTCACTCTCCTTAGTTCATTTACTATTTTATTTTATTTCTTATTTATTTAATTAATCTAATTATAATATTCAAGTCTTAGTTATTAAAAAAATACCAAACAAAAATTTACATGTATCTATTTAATTTTTTAGTAGTTAGACCCTGAATCATCTAAACTTTCTAAGAATACGAACTTGTCATTATCAACTTAGTCCATGTGGAGACGATAATCTTTGCATACTTATTTTATTACCTGACAATGACTCATACACTTGCGGTAGTTAACTCTCTTGAGGTGCGAATTAGTTATCATGTATTGATTTACATTAATTAAGGAAAAGGTAGAAACTCATTACAAGTCGCTTTTCTTTGCGGGTTTGATTTAGAGTAATGATATATACCACCCAAATTCATACCATCCAAATTCATACCACCCAACATACCACGCATGATGTGGCGTGATTTGGTTGGAAGTAATTCAATATTTTATTTGTTTACTCGATTTGATTAACGAGTTGCTTCCAACCAAATCACTTCATGTCATGGGTGGTATTAATTTGGATGGTATATATCAATCCTCTTAACTTAAAAAAATTGAATTGATTGAATAATAGTTACGAGTCCAATTAAATTATCTAATTTAGAATTACTTTTAATAATCTGATTTAAAAAAATATAAATAGTTATTTTAAAAATTATCTTGAATAACATTATATTTTTATACTTATCTCAAATATAATACATTGTTTAATATCAAAATGGTATGAAATATATTTTAAACTTAATTTATCTTTTTTTCCAATTATGTTAACTCTAAAAAAGTGATTCAAAAATCAATTACATTTTTATTTCTCAAATATTATTCTTATAAATACAAACTATCATATTTTGATTCAAATTATTAAAGGATATATATATATATATATATATATATATATATATATATATATATATATATATATATATATATATATATATATATATATATATATATATATTAAATGATATAAAGTTTATTCCTTTTTTTTTTGAATTCAATATTAACCTACCGAAATAAATTAAATTAATTGCAATATTCATGGAAATAAAATGATTAATTTTAAATTTTTTTACTTAAAAAATATAATTTCTTATACTTATCTCATATATTGTACCTTTCATAACATAAAAATGGTATAAAAATATTTTTTTATTAGAAATAGTCCCTTCATTTGTAATTAATTTTAATAGAACCTACTATTACTTTCCTTAATTGTAAATTTTATAATTAAAATAAAACTATTTAGATTCATATTAAACAAGTAAATGAAAATATATTAAAAGAATAAAATTGTATTCCATTTATTTATAAAATTGAAGAAATTCCATTAATTGTATAATCCTTAAATTTTTTTTATAAAGTGGTTGGTGATCGGAAACTACTAATCCCATAAAAAATATGGATGTCTCCCATTGGATAACCGTATGTAAATCAGAATTGTGTTACCCATAGCCAAGCAGGGGTTCAAACATTCTACCTTTCATACACACCCCTTTAAGTGTTGATGAAATAGAAAGACCTTTAACAATTGAGCTAACCTAAATTGCTGTCTCTTTCTATCATTTAAGGGAAAAGAAATGATTGTTTTTGAAATATATCATATATAATCTAATAATTTTATGTTTATCTCATGTATAATACTATACATAATATAAAATATTTTCCATTAATAAATCATCTTTTTTGTTTCTATTTTATTTCTGCTAAAAAAAGTGTATCCTTAAATTATATTTTCCTTTTTATTAATTTAAAAAATTATTTGTTTTCATTTTTGATTATTTTTTTTCTTTTAATAATATGAATCCACCAAAAGTCATTATTATCATTAATTATATTATACATTTACTAAATTAACCAAACATGTCTTACCCATAGACTCTATTTAAGTTCTAGAATTGGCTAAAGAAAACTTGCATTTCTGTATGCCCTGAAAAGTCCAGAAAAATTGTACAGACTTGCCTTATAACTAATCATAAAAGAAGAATGCCTACTATCTGATCTTCATAATTATCCAAGGCTGAATAATTATGAAGGAAAGATTGTTAAAGGTACAGTATGGTTGAATAGAAATCTGTTGCAAAAGTTACATGAGATGAGATTCAAGTAGTGTTGGTGTAGGCCCAAAGAGAAGGAAAACAAAGAAGATGAATACGAATCGGCAAGTGGAAAATTAGAAGATGACAACGAGAATGAGCACGATGAGTAGAAAGAGGATGATAGGGATGACGACAACAATGATAATGAATCAAGCGTTAGGGTTGTATTACCAACACCATAAGGATACCGACGCTGAAAACGAAAAGGTAAAAATATTTTAGTTTTAGTGATTTCATGTATTCTGTAATACATAAATCCATGATTTTGTGTATACAAAAAATATATAATTTAATATATTTTGAAATACTCAATTCATGAATTGTATGAATTTTAGATACCCTGCAAATAGGTTATTTAATTGAATTATATATTTAAAAACATCCTATCAATTAATGCAGATGAAGAAACAAATAGCCTAAATGATAAACATACGAGGTACTACGGTAAAGGAAGTTCCAAAGTCAAAGGAAAAACAGAAAAAGAAAACCAAATTTACAATGAGTCGTGGAATGAGAGTTGTATCGCGGACACACGGTGATTGAAGAGAAAGAGAACAAATAGCTATACAAAATGTTCGAGAACAAACAAGACAAAAATGAAAAACTTGTGGTTTAGAAAGAAGAATGGGAGGAAAACTAAGGAATGATTTGAGATCAAGCAAAGGGGTAGAAGTTGAAGGTTTGACATGAACATTAAGACAAAGAGAGGACCAAGTCTTAAGTTTGGTGAATCATTTAAATTTGATGAATGATAATAAGAAAAGGAAATTGAAATGGATAGAATTGATGGAAAGAAAACACAAAGAGTCAGAGATCAAGTTTAAGAAAGAGATAATGTCGTCTAAAGAACTACAAAATTAAAACAAAGAAATGGATAATAGAGTGATGAAGAGAGTCAACAACAAGAATAATAAGAGAATATTTAGAAAATATGTGCGAAAGAATAAAATGGAGAAAGATGTAAAATGGTGTGGAGTGTACAGAAATGTTAAAAAATGAAGCAATGCAAAGAAAAACAATGGAAATATAAGAAAAGGAGAGGGAGGATTAGAAAGACAACATGAGTAAGAAGAAAAATTTGAAACAAATGAAATAAATTAGAAAGGCCTAAGAGAAAAATGATAAAGAAGAAAAAGAAATAGAGAAGAAGAAAACCCAAAAATGGGAAAGAATGGTGGAAGAGAGAACAAAAGGTAAAAGAGAAATATGAAACGAAGAAAAAGAAAGAGAAGCAAGAGAAGAGAGAAAATGCAATTAATTAGAAAGAAAGAATAAGGGAGGATATGTGAAAAAATTAAAAGAAAGACAATGAGTAAATGGGGAAAGAGATAAAACATGGATGAAAAATAAGAAACTGAAGAACAACAATATTAAAAATATAAAAAGTTCAAAAAGAAGTTAGGAAGTGAAAGCTGAAGAGAAGAAAAAGAACCAAAAAAGAAAAAGAGAAAGAAGAGGAAAAGAAGGATAATGGCAAGAAGCAAAAGAAGGAACCGTAAAGCAAGGAGAACTTTTAAAAAACAACAATTAAATGACGGAAGCAAAAAGAAGAGAAGGAAGAGAAAACCAAAAAAAAAGACAAAGAAATGTAATATCAAAATGTTGGCTAGATTGAAAAAATTCACTCAACGGAAAGTATCTAAGGATATTTTGAAACCTTCACCGTAACTCGTAACTTAACAAAGAAATCAAGATTGACAAATAAGTATCCAATCAAGGCGAAGAGAGAAACGTAAATTATTGAATTAAATACAAAATAGTTAAACTTATTGTATTCTATATATAAAATTATACTAATATCACATTTTTTAAATCAGATGATACATACATAATTTCATGTAATTTATGATGAGCACAAAGTTCTTTCTACATTCGATATCTCTGAGGCACATAATAACAACATGCAATAATAAATTTTGTCACATTCATGAATCTTGACTTTATGATATGAGTTATTTGGATATTACTATTTGTATGTGTAGATTATAAAATATATTAACTAGTTCAATTTCATATTAATTTTATCCATTTTGTGCAGTCGAATATGATATCTAAATACCCAAAAAATGCCATGATCTCGTGTACAGTAAATACATCAAGAACGTAAATGATTGCAGAAACATGTTTATGGGTTTTCTAGCTACACCTTGAGTGAATATGATGATGGG
Organism: Nemophila menziesii; assembly: GCA_029959085.1. Lineage (NCBI taxonomy): Eukaryota > Viridiplantae > Streptophyta > Magnoliopsida > Boraginales > Hydrophyllaceae > Nemophila > Nemophila menziesii. The sequence goes on along the minus strand of JARWIR010000017.1, from coordinate 5,440,963 downwards.
AAACTGATCACAAGACATGGGTCCTTGCTTGTGTGGTACTAGAAAGAGAACTCGTGGACGCACTACAACACAATAATACTTAATTTACCTGATTAATTTGTTCAAGAAAGAAACAGTATAATGAAGTCGATGTACAAGCTTATACATACTAATTTTTGCGAGATCATTACAAAAATATTGGTCCATATGGTGTGTTGATAGACAAGGAGTGCAGAAAGTAGGATGGAAACAATGACTCGGGAATATATGTCATGATGTACGGACAAGTGTTTTATAGAATCAGGAATTTGGAGATAGCGATAAAATAAGAACACCAGACACAAACTTTCAGATTGAGATGAAGAAATGAATTGTTAAACACTAAGAACACTGGATAAAAGACGACGTTCGTGATGGAAAATTTATGAGTTTCTAGTTTAGTTTTTCAATAAAATTAAATGTTGAATTATTTAAGTGGTGATGATAGCTTTTTATTACTCATACATCTTGAAGTACTTTAAATATGAAATGAATTTTATTATTCAGAATGTGATCTATCTTGAGCATTTTTAGAGTTATGCAAATATTATTATTGATTGACTGTTATGAAATTTTATATTGTTATTGCTAGTCTTAAATATGAGAGAAAAGTCTGTGATATTTTCTATGATTTTATGTATTTTATCATTTCGAAATGCTTTAAAATCAAAAGAGTTTACAAAGTATAATATAAAAGAGTAATGATATATGTCACCCCCTTTCATGTCACCCTTTTATCACCCTTCTATATATATGTATTGATTTCCTTGAATAGAGGATAGAGAAAAATTAAATAGGATAGAGAAATCAATTCATTGGTCCATGTAGGCATACACGTAGGAGGTGATAAAAAGGTGATACAAAAAGGGTGACAAATATCATTACTCAATATAAAATTATTCGCCACATGTCCTAGCCAATGAATGGTGAACATGACCTACCTCCACACTCTTGAATTTATTAAGGTTAAAACGAATTTCTACATTAATGTTTGATATATCATCAAGAGCTGGTTGATTTGGTCATACCATGGATTAGGTCTTTGAAATCGGTGTGACTAATCATTTTTTTATATTATAATCTTCCACAATTTGAGAAACATCTAGAATTTTCCGTTATGCACCTTCTATTGATGAAGAACACTAATATTTTTTTTCAAAGACTTTAGGAATGGACCATCTTGAGTCATATGAATGAAAGTTAAACCGGTAGGTGTAGAGACGAAGTGAACATGATATTTTAGAAAATTTGGTCATCATTAGGTTCCAGAATATTGTTAGAAGAAGTGACTTGTTGACTGCGAGTGTTGTCATAATTAGAAGATCTAGAGACAAATTCTTCACCAAAAAAAAAATCCTTCATGAGTGATTGGGATGTATATAAATCTCATATTCATCCCACGAGTTTCCTTCACAATATACTATTATCTTACTTTTCCATATAACCCATATTAGAATATATACCTAAGAAAAGAAATCCTTATTGTTCCATACATTCATAGAGTTTTCGTTTTAGATTTTCGTAATCCAATCTTCAATTTTCTCATCAAGGGTAATATGTTTCATATTTTTTGTTATTTATTTATTTATTTATTTATGCACTAAATTATATTTAGCTTGAGTTCATTATGTATAAACCTTGAATATATTCTATTGATGTTTTGATGTTTTTATGGCGAACCTTTAATTGAATCCCTGAATTTGTGTATAGTTTCATAGGAATTGATTGAATTTAAGATTTCTATAACTTATTCAACTATAAATTGACATAAGTACTTAAATTATTACCCAGCCGAGGGGTATAGGAACAAAATCGATTTATATTTGACCGATTTGCGGTAGTGATCCTGATTGCCTAATCGGATAATCGCATAGGTATTTTATATCACCATTATTTTACGTAGAATAATCTCACCAGCGGACTCTAGTATTAGTAACACAAATTTCTAAACTACCATGGCTGGAGTTGGGAGGAATTTATAATCCAGATTAGCACAACGACCGATATCACCCTATGTAATCATCGACGTAGTAGGATAGGAAAATACTAGCAAATTTGAGCTAATTTATCATCTCACTCTCCTTAGTTCATTTACTATTTTATTTAATTTCTTATTTATTTAATTAATCTAATTATAATATTCAAGTCTTAGTTATTAATAAAAATACCAAACAAAAATTTACATGTATCTATTTAATTTTTTAGTAGTTAGCAACTGAATCATCTACACTTTCTAAGAATACGAACTTGTCATTATCAACTTAGTCCATGTGGAGACGATAATCTTTGCATACTTATTTTATTACCTGACAATGATTCATACACTTGCGGTAGTTAACTCTCTTGAGGTGCGAATTAGTTATCATGTATTGATTTGCATTAATTAAGGAAAAGGTAGAAACTCATTACAAGTCTCTTTTCTTTGCGGGTTTGATTCAGAGTAATGATACATACCACCCAAATTCATACCACCCAACATACCACGCATGATGTGACGTGATTTGGTTGGAAGTAAATCAATATTTTATTTATTTACTCGATTTAATTAACGACTTGCTTCCAATCAAATCACGTCATGTCATTGGTGGTATGAATTTGGATGGTATATATCAATCCTCTTAACTTAAAAAAATTGAATTGATTGAATAATAGTTACGAGTCCAATTAAATTATCCAATTTAAAATTCCTTTCAATAATCTGATTTTAAAAAATATAAATAGTTATTTTAAAAATTATCATGAATAACTTTATATTTTTATACTTATCTCAAATATAATACATTGTTTAATATCAAAATGGAATGAATATATTTTAAACTTAATTTATCTTTTTTTCCAATTATGTTAACTCTAAAAAAGTGATTCAAAAATCAATTACATTTTTATTTCTCAAATATTATTCTTATAAATACAAACTATCATATTTTGATTCAAATTATTAAAGGAAATATATATATATATATTAAATGATATAAAGTTTATTCCGTTTTGTTTGAATTCAATATTAACCTACCGAAATAAATTTAATTAATTGCAATATTCATGGAAATAAAATGATTAATTTTAAATTTTTTTACTTAAAAAATATAATTTCTTATACTTATCTCATATAGTGTACCTTTCATAACATAAAAATGAATATAAAAATATTTTTTTATTAAAAATAGTCCCTTCATTTGTAATTAATTTTAATAGAACCTACTATTACTTTCCTTAATTGTAAATTTTATAATTGAAATAAAACTATTTAGATTCATATTAAACAAGTAAATGAAAAGATATTAAAAGAATAAATTTGTATTCCATTTATTTATAAAATTGAAGAAACTCCATTAATTGTATAATCCTTAAATTTTTTTTATAAAGTGGTTGGTGATCGGAAACTACTAATCTCATAAAAAATATGGATGTCTCCCATTGGATAACCATATGTAAATCAGAATTGTGTTACCCATAGTCAAGCAGGGGTTCAAACGTTCTACCTTTCATACACACCCCTTTAAGTGTAGATGAAATAGAAAGACCTTTAACAATTGAGCTATATTGCTGTCTCTTTCTATCATTTAAGGGAAAAGAAATGATTGTTTTTTAAATATATCATATATAATCTAATAATTTTATGTTTATCTCATGCATAATACTATACATAATATAAAATGTTTTCCATTTATAAATCATCTTTTTTGTTTCTATTTTATTTCTGCTAAAAAAAGTGTATCCTTAAATTATATTTTCCTTTTTATTAATTTAAAAAATAATTTTGTTTTCATTTTTTATTATTGTTTTTCCTTTAATAATTTGAATCCACCAAAAGTCATTATTATCATTAATTATATTATACATTTACTAAATTAACCAAACATGTCTTACCCATAGACTCTATTTAAGTTTTAGAGTTGTCTAAAGAAAACTTGCATTTCTGTATGCCCTGAAAAGTCCAGAAAAATTGTACAGACTTGCCTTATAACTAATCATAAAAGAAGAATGCCTACTATCTGATCTTCATAATTATCCAAGGCTGAATAATTATGAAGAAATGATTGTTAAAGGTACAGTATGGTAGAATAGAAATCTGTTGCAAAAGTTACATGAGATGAGATTCAAGTAGTGTTGGTGAAGGCCCAAAGAGAAGGAAAACAAAGAATATGAATACGAATCGGCAAGTGGAAAATTAGAAGATGACAACGAGAATGAGCACGATGAGAGAAAGAGGGTGATAGGGATGACGACAACGATGATAATGAATCAAGCTTTAGGGTTGTATTATCAACACCATGAGGATACCGACGCTGAAAACGAAAAGGTAAAAATATTGTAGTTTTAGTTATTTCATGTATTCTGTAATACATAAATCAATGATTTTGTGTATACAAAAAATATATAATTTTATATATTTTGAAATACTCAAATTCATGAATTGTATGAATTTTAGATACCCTGCAACTAGGTTATTTAATTGAATTATATATTTACAAAACATCGTATCAATTAATGCAGATGAAGAAACAAATAGCCTAAATGATAAACATACGAGGTACTACGGTAAAGGAAGTTCCAAAGTCAAAGGAAAAACAGAAAAAGAAAACCAAATTTACAATGAGCAGTGGAATGAGAGTTGTATCGCGGAAACACGGTGATTGAAGAGAAAGAGAACAAATAGCTATACAAAATGTTCGAGAACATACAAGACAAAAATGAAAAACTTGTGGTTTAGAAAGAAGAGTGGGAGGAAAACTAACGAATGATTTGGGATCAAGCCAAGGGGTAGAAGTTGAAGATTTGACATGAACATTAAGACAAAGAGAGGACCAAGTCTTAAGTTTGGTGAATCATTTAAATATCATGAATGATAATAAGAAAAGGAAATTGAAATGGATAGAATTGATGGAAAGAAAACACAAAGAGTCATAGATCAAGTTTAAGAAAGAGATAATGTCGTCTAAAGAACTACAAAAGTAAAACAAAGAAATGGATAATAGAGTGATGAAGAGAGTCAACAACAAGAATAATAAGAGAATATTTTTAGAAAATATGTGCGAAAAAATAAAATGGAGAAAGATGTAAAATGGTGCGGAGTGTACAAAAATGTTTAAAAATGAATTAAGGCAAAGAAAAACAATGGAAATATAAGAAAAGGAGAGGGAGGATTAGAAAGACTACATGAGCAAGAAGAAAAATTTGAAACAAATGAAAAAAATTAGAAAGTCCTAAGAGAAAAAATGATAAAGAAGAAAAAGAAATAGAGAAGAAGAAAACCCAAAAATGGTGGAAGAAAGAACAGAAGGTAAAAGAGACATATGAAAAGAAGAAAAAGAAAGAGAAGCAAGAGAAGAGAGAAAATGAAAATAATTAGAAAGAAAGAATAAGGATGGATATGTGAAAAAATTAAAAGAAAGACAATGAGTAAATGGGGAAAGAGATAAAACATGGATGAAAAATAAGAAACTGAAGAACAACAATATTAAAAATATAAAAAGTTCAAAAAGAAGTTAGGAAGTGAAAGCTGAAGAGAAGAAAAAGAACCAAAAAAGTAAAAGAGAAAGAAGAGGAAAAGAAGGATAATGGCAAGAAACAAAAGAAGGAACCGTAATGCAAGGAGAACTTTAAAAAACAACAATTAAATGACGGAAGCAAAAAGAAGAGAAGGAAGAGAAAACCAAAAAAAAAAGACAAAGAAATGTAATATCAAAATGTTGGCTAGATTGAAAAAATTCACTCAACGGAAAGTATCTAAGGATATTTTGAAACCTTCACCGTAACTCGTAACTTAACAAAGAAATCAAGATTGACAAATAAGTATCTAATCAAGGCGAAGAGAGAAAGGTAAATTATTAAATTAAATACAAAATAGTTAAACTTATTATATTCTATATATAAAATTATACTAATATCACATTTTTTAAATCAGATGATACATACATAATTTCATGTAATTTATTATGAGCACGAAGTTATTTCTACATTCGATATCTCTGAGGCACATAATAACAACATGCAATAATAAATTTTGTCACATTCATGAATCTTGACTATATGATGAGTTATTTGGATATTACTATTTGTATGTGTAGATTAAAAAATATATTAACTAGTTCAATTTCATATTAATTTTATTCATTTTGTGCAGTCGAATATGATATCTAAATACCCAAAAAATGCCATGATCTCGTGTACAGTAAATACATCAAGAACGTAAATGATTGCAGAAACATGTTTATGGGTTTTCTAGCTACACCTTTAGTGAAGATGATGATGGGAAACTAAGCACATGACATGGGTCCTTGCTTGTGTGGTACTAGAAAGAGAACTCGTGGACGCACTACAACACAATAATACCTAATTTACCTGATTCATTTGTTCAAGAAAGAAACAGTAAAATGAAGTCGATGTACAAGCTTATACATACTAATTGTTGCGAGACCATTACAAAAAGATTGGTCCATATGGTGTGTTGATAGACAAGGAGTGCAGAAAGTAGGATGGAAACAATGACTCGGGAATATATGTCATGATGTACGGACAAGTGTTTTATAGAACCAGGAATTCGGACATAGCGATAAAATAAGAACACCAGACACAAACTTTCAGATTGAGATGAAGAAATGAATTGTTAAATACTAAGAATACTGAATAAAAGATGACGTTCGTGATGGAAAATTTATGAGTTGCTATTTTAGTTTTTCAATAAAATTAAATGTTGAATTATTTATGTGGTGATGATAGCTTTTTATTACTCATACATCTTGAAGTACTTTAAATATGAAATGAATGTTATTATTCAGAATGTGATCTATCTTGAGCATTTTTAGAGTTATGCAAATATTATTATTGATTGACTGTTATGAAATTTTATATTGTTATTGCTAGTCTTAAATATGAGAGAAAAGTCTGTGATATTTTCTATGATTTTATGTATTTTATCATTTCGAAATGCTTTAAAATCAAAAGAGTTTACAAAGTATAATATAAAATTATTCGCCACATGTCCTAGCCAATGAATGGTGAACATGACCTACCTCCACACTCTTGAATTTATTAAGGTTAAAATGAATTTCTACATTAATGTTTGATATATCATCAAGAGCTGGTTGATTTGGTCATAGCATGGACCAGGTCTTTGAAATCGGTGTGACTAATCCTTTTTTTTATATTATAATCATCCACAATTCGAGAAACATCTAGAATTTTCCGTTATGCACCTTCTATTGATGAAGAACACTAATATTTTTTTTAAAAGACTTTAGGAATGGACCATCTTGAGTCATATGAATGAAAGTTAAACCGGTAGGTGTAGAGACGAAGAGAACATGATATTTTAAAAAATTTGGTCATCATCAGGTTCCAGAATATTGTTAGAAGAAGTGACTTGTTGACTGCGAGTGTTGACATAATTAGAAGATCTAGAGACAAATTCTTCACCAAAAAAAATCCTTCTTGAGTGATTGGGATGTATATAAATCTCATATTCATCCCACGAGTTTCCTTCACAACATACTATTATCTTACTTTTCCATATAACCCATATTAGAATATATACCTAAGAAAAGAAATCCTTAATGTTCCATACATTCATAGAGTTTTCGTTTTAGATTTTCGTAATCCAATCTTCAATTTTCTCATCAAGGGTAATATGTTTCATATTTTTTGTTATTTATTTATCTATGCACTAAATTATATTTAGCTTGAGTTTTCATTATGTATAAACCTTGAATATATTCTATTGATGTTTTGATGTTTTTACGGCGAACCTTTAATTGAATCCCTGAATTTGTGTATAGTTTCATAGGAATTGATTGAATTTAAGATTTCTCTAACTTATTCAACTATAGATTGACATACGTACTTAAATTATTACCCAGCCGAGGGGTATATGAACAAAATCGATTCATATTTGACCGATTTGGGTAGTGATCTTGATGGGCTTGCCTAATCGGATAATCGCATAGGTTTTTTATATCACCATTATTTTACGTAGAATAATCTCACTAGCGGACTCTAGTATTAGTAACACAAACTTCTAAACTACCATGGCGGGAGTTGGAAGGAATTTATAATCCAGATTAGCACAACGACCGATATCACCCTATGTTATGTAATCAGCGACGTAGTAGGATAGGAAAATACTAGCAAATTTGAGCTAATTTCTCATCTCACTCTCCTTAGTTCATTTACTATTTTATTTAATTTCTTATTTATTTAATTAATCTAATTATAATATTCAAGTCTTAGTTATTAATAAAAATACCAAACAAAAATTTACATGTATCTATATAATTTTTTAGTAGTTAGCAACTGAATCATCTACACTTTCTAAGAATACGAACTTGTCATTATCAACTTAGTCCATGTGGAGACGATAATCTTTGCATACTTATTTTATTACCTGACAATGATTCATACACTTGCGGTAGTTAACTCTCTTGAGGTGCGAATTAGTTATCATGTATTGATTTGCATTAATTAAGGAAAAGGTAGAAACTCATTACAAGTCTCTTTTCTTTACGGGTTTGATTTAGAGTAATGATATATACCACCCAAATTCATACCATCCAAATTCATACCACCCAACATACCACGCATGATGTGGCGTGATTTGGTTGGAAGTAAATCAATATTTTATTTATTTACTCGATTTGATTAACGACTTGCTTCCAACCAAATCACGTCATGTCATGGGTGGTATGAATATTGATAGTATATATCAATCCTCTTAACTTAAAAAAAATTGAATTGATTGAATAATAGTTACGAGTCCAATTAAATTATCCAATTTAAAATTCCTTCTAATAATCCGATTTTAAAAAATATAAATAGTTATTTTTAAAATTATCCTCAATAACATTATATTTTATACTCATCTCAAATATATTACATTGTTTAATATCAAAATGGTATTAAATATATTTTAAACTTAATTTATCTTTTTTTCCAATTATGTTAACTCTAAAAAAGTGATTCAAAAATCAATTACATTTTTATTTCTCAAATATTATTCTTATAAATACAAACTATCATATTTTGATTCAAATTATTAGAGGAAATATATATATATATATATATTAAATGATATAAAGTTTATCCCTTTTTGTTTGAATTCAATATTAACCTACCGAAATAAATTTTATTAATTGCAATATTCATGAAAATAAAATGATTAATTTTAAATTTTTTTACTTAAAAAATATAATTTTTTAAGCTTATCTCATATATTGTACCTTTCATAACATAAAAATGGTATAAAAATATTTTTTTATTAAAAATAGTCCCTTCATTTGTAATTAATTTTAATAGAACCAACTATTACTTTTCTTAATTGTAAATTGTATAATTGAAATAAAACTATTTAGATTCATATTAAGCAAGTAAATGAAAAGATATTAAAAGAATAAAATTGTATTCCATTTATTTATAAAATTGAAGAAATTCCATTAACTGTATAATCCTTAAATTTTTTTCATAAAGTGGTTTTTGATCGGAAACTACTAATCCCATAAAAAATATGGATGTCTCCCATTGGATAACCATATGTAAATCAGAATTGCGTTACCCATAGTCAAGTAGGGGTTCAAACATTCTACATTTCATACACACCCCTTTAATTGTAGATGAAATAGAAAGACCTTTAACAATTGAGCTAACCTAAATTGCTCTCTTTCTATCATTTAAGGGAAAAGAAATGATTGTTTTTTAAATATATCATATATAATCTAATAATTTTATGTTTATCTCATGCATAATACTATACATAATATAAAATATTTTCCATTTATAAATCATCTTTTTTGTTTTTATTTTATTTCTGCTAAAACGAGTGTATCCTTAAATTATATTTTCCTTTTTATTAATTTAAAAAATTATTCGTTTTCATTTATGATTATTTTTTTTCCTTTAATAATTTGAATCCACCAAAAGTCATTATTATCATTAATTATATTATAAATTTATTAAATTAACCAAACATGTCTTACCCATAGACTCTATTTAAGTTCTAGAATTGTCTAAAGAAAACTTGCATTTCTGTATGCCCTGAAAAGTCCAGAAAAATTGTACAGACTTGCCTTATAACTAATCATAAAAGAAGAATGCCTACTATCTGATCTTCATAATTATCCAAGGCTGAATAATTATGAAGAAAAGATTGTTAAAGGTACAGTATGGTAGAATAGAAATCTATTGCAAAAGTTACATGAGATGAGATTCAAGTAGTGTTGGTGTAGGCCCAAAGAGAAGGAAAACAAAGAAGATGAATACGAATCGGCAAGTGGAAAATTAGAAGATGACAACGAGAATGAGCACGATGAGTAGAAAGAGGATGATAGGGATGACGACAACGATGATAATGAATCAAGCATTAGGGTTGTATTATCAACACCATGAGGATACAGACGCTGAAAACAAAAAGGTAAAAATATTGTAGTTTTAGTGATTTCATGTATTCTGGAATACATAAATCCATGATTTTGTGTATACAAAAAATACATAATTTTATATATTTTGAAATACTCAAATTCATGAATTGTATGAATTTTAGAAATCGTGCAACTAGGTTAATTAATAGAATTATATATTTACACAACATCCTATCAATTAATGCAGATGAAGAAACTAGATAGCCTAAATGATAAACATATGAGGTACTATGGGAAAGCAAGTTCCTAAGTCAAAGGAAAAATAGAAAAAGAAAACCAAAATTACAATCAGTCGTGGAATTAGAGTTGTATCGCAACACCGTGATTGAAGAGAAAGAGAACAAATAGCTATACAAAATGTTCGAGAACATACAAGACGAAAATGAAAAACTTGTGGTTTAGAAAGAAGAGTGGGAGGAAAACCGAGGAATGATTTGGGATCAAGCAAAAGGATAGAAGTTGAAGATTTGACATGAACATTAAGACAAAGAGAGGACGAAATCTTAAGTTTGGTGAATCATTTAAATTTGATGAATGATAAGAAGAAAAGGAAACTGAAAAAGATATAATTGATGGAAAGAAAACACAAAGAGTCAGAGATCAAATTTAAGAAAGAGACCACGTCGTCTAAAGAACTACAAAAGTAAAAAAAGAAATGGATAATAGAGTGATGGAGAGAGTCAACAACAAGAATAATAAGAGAATATTTAGAAAATATGGGCGAAAGAATAAAATAGAGAAAGATGTACAATAGTGCGGAGTGTACAAAAATGTTTAAAAATGAAGCAGGCAAAGAAAAACAATGGAAATATAAGAAAAGGAGAGGGAGGATTAGAAAGACTACATGAGCAAGAAGAAAAATTTGAAAATGAAAAAAATTAGAAAGGCCTAATAGAAAAATGATAGAGAAGAAAAAGAAATATAGAAGAAGAAAACCCAAAAATGGGAAAGAACGGTGGACGAGAGAACATAAGGTAAAATAGAAATATGAAAAGAAGAAAAAAAGAGAAGCAAGAGAAGAGAGAGAATGAAAATAATTAGAAAGAAAGAAAAAAAGAGGATGTGTAAAAATTTAATTAAAAGAAATATAATGAGTAAATGGTGAAAGAAATAAAACATGGAAGGAAAATAAGAAACTGAAAAATAACAAAGATTAAAAATATAAAAAATTCAAAATGAAGTTAGGAAGTGAAAGCTGAAGAAAAGAAAGAGAACAAAAAAAGAAAAAGAGAAAGAGAAGGAAAAGAAGGAGAATGGCAAGAAAAAAAAGATGGAACCGTAAAGCAAGGAGAACTTAATAAAACAACAATTAAAGGAAAGAAACAGAAAAAAGAAAGCAAGAAGAAGAGAAGGAAGAGAAAACTGAAAGAAAAGACAAAGAAATTAAATATAAAAATGTTGGCTATACTGAAAATTCACTCAATGGAATGTATCGAAGGAAATTTGGAATCCTCCACCATAACTCGTAACTTAACAAAGAAATCAAGACTGACAAATAAGTATCCAATCAAGGCAAAGAGAGAAAGGTAAATTATTGAATAAAATACAAAATAATTACTTATTATAATATATATATATATATAAAATTATACTAATATCACATTTTTTATATCAGATGATGCATACATCCTTTCATGTAATTTATGATAAGCACGATGTTATTTCTACATTCGATATCTCGTAGGCACATAAGAACAACATGCAATAATAAATTATGTTAGATTCATGAATCTTGACTGTATGATATGAGTACTATGTGTATGTGTAGATTAAAAAAATATATTACTAGTTCAATTTCATATTAATTTTATTCATTTTGTGCAGTCGAATATGATATCTAAATACCCAAAAAAGGCCATGATCTCGTGTACAGGAAATACATCAAGAACGTAAATAATTACGGAAACATGTTTATGGTTTTTCTAGCTACACCTTGAGTGAAGATGATGATGGGAAACCGAGCACATGACATGGGTCCTTGCTTGTGTGGGACTAGAAAGAGAACTCGTGGACGCACTACAACACAATAATACCTAATTTACCAAATTCATTTGTCCAAGAAAGAAACAGTAAAATGAAGTTGATATACAAGCTTATACATTCTAATTGTTGCGAGACCATTACAAAATGATAGGTCCATATGGTGCGGTGATAGACAAGGAGTGCAGAAAGTAGGATGGAAACAATGACTCTGGAATATATGTCATGATGTACGGACAAGTGTTTTATAGAACTGGGAATTTGGAGATAGCGATACAATAAGAACACCAAACACAAACTTTCAGATTGAGATGAAGAAATGAATTGTTAAAGACTAAGAACACGGGGTAAAAGACGACGTTCGTGATGGAAAATTTAAGTTGCTATTTTAGTTTTTCAATAAAATTAAATGTTGAATTATTTAAGTGGTGATGATAGCTTTATATTACACATAATCTTGAAGTACTTTAAATATTAAATGAATGTTATTATTCAGAATGTGATCTATCTTGAGCATTTTTAGAGTTATGCAAATACTATTGTTGATTGAATGTTATGAAATTTTATATTGTTATTGCTAGTCTTAAACATGAAAGAGAAGTCTGTGATATTTTCTATGATTTTATGTATTTTATCATTTCGAGATGCATTAAAATCAAAAGATTTTACAAAATATAATAAAAATTATTCGCCCCATGTTTTGTCTAAAATAACCCGAATGAAACTAGTTCACAATGTCAAAGAAGGATTATTCCAATTCGGGGAAAGGAACATTTTCCAAGACTTTCTAGCCATAATATCAACGTTTTCATTTAATGAATGGTGAACATGACCTACCTCCACACTCTTGAATTTATTAAGGTTAAAATGAATTTCTACATTAATGTTTGATATATCAACAAGAGTTGGTCGATATGGTCATACCATGGACTAGTTCCTTTGAAATCGATGTGGCTAATCATTTTTTTGATATTATAATATTACACAATTTTAGAAACATCTAGAATTTTCCGTTCTGCACCTTCTATTGATGAAGAGCACTAATATTTTAGGTCAAAGACTTTAGGAATGAAACATCTTGAGCCATATGAATGAAAGTTAAACCGATAAGTGTAGAGACGAAGAGAAGAAGACATTTTAGAAAATTTGGTCATCATGAGGTTCTAGAATATTGTAAGAAGAAGAGACTTGTTGACTGCGAGTGATGACATAATTGGAAGAATTAGAGACCCATTCTTCACCAAAAATATCCTCCATGAGTGATTGGGATGTATACAAATCTCATATTCATCCCACGAGTTTCCTTCACAAAAACTATTATCTTACTTTTCCATATAACCCATATTAGAATATATACCTAAGAAAGGAAATCCTTATTGTTCCATACATTCATAGAGTTTTCGTTTTACATTTTCATAATCCAATCTTCCATTTTCTCATCAAGGGTAATATGTTTACTATTTTGTGTTATTTCTTTATTTATGCACTAAATTCTATTTAACCTGAGTTTTCATTAGGTATAAACCTTTAATATATTTTATTGATGTTTTGATGTTTTTTACGGCTAACTTTTAATTGAATCCCTGTATTTGTGTATAGTTGCATAGGAATTGATTGAATTTAATAATTCTATAACTTTTTCAACTATAGATTGACATAAGTACTTAAATTATTACCCATCCGAGGGGTATAGGAACAAAATCGGTTAACATTTGACCGATTTGCGGTAGTGATCCTGATGCACTCGGATAATCACATAGATTTTTTAATATCAACAATACGTAGAATAATCTCACCCTCAGACTCTAGTATTAGTAAAAACCTTCTAAACTACCATGGTGGGAGTTAGAAGGAATTTACAATCCAGATTAGCATAACGACCGATATCACCCTATGTAATCATTGACATAGTAGGATAGGAGAATACTAGCAAATTTGAGCTAATTTATCATCTGAATCTCCTTAGTTTATTTACTATTTTATTTACTTTCTTATTTAGTTAATTAATCTAATTATAATATTCAAGTCTTAGTTATTAATAAAAATACCAAACAAAAATTTACTTGTATCCATTTAATTTTTTTAGTAGTTAGCAACTGAATCATCTACACATTCTAAGAATACGAACTTGTCATTATCGACTTATAGTCCATGTGGAGACGATACTCTTTGCATACTTATTTTATTACTTGACAATGATTCATACACTTGCGGTAGTTAACTCTCTTGAGGTGCAAATTAGTTATCATGTATTGATTTGAATTAATTAAGGAAAAGGTAGAAACTCATTACAAGTTTCTTTTTTTTGCGGGTTTGATTTAGAGTAATGATATATACCATCCAAATTCGTACCACCCAACATACCACGCATGACGTGGCTTGATTTGGTTGGAAGTAAATCAATATTTTATTTATTTACTCGATTTGATTAACCACTTGCTTCCAAGCAAATCACGTCACGTCATGGGTGGTATAAACTTGGATGGTATATATCAATCCTCTTCTCTTAAAAAAATTGAATTGATTGAATAATAGTTACGAGTGCAATTAAATTATCCAATTTGAATTTCCTTTTAATAATCTCATTTTAACAAATATAAAATAGTTATTTTAAAATTTATGATGAATAACATTATATTTTTATACTTATCTCAAATATAATACATTGTTTAATATAAAAATGGTATGAAACTTAATTTATCTTTTTTCCAATTATGTTAACTCTGAAAAAGTGATTCTGAAATCAATTACATTTTTATTTCTCAAATATTATTCTTATAAATACAAACTATATATATATATATATAATGATATAAAGTTTATTCCTTTTTGTTTAAATTCAATATTAACCTAACAAAATAAATTTAATTAATTGCAATATTCATGGAAATAAAATGATTAATTTAAAAAAGTTTACTTAAAGAATATAATTTTTATACTTATCTCATATATTGTACCTTTCATAACATAAAAATGGTATAAAAATATTTTTTTTTATTGAAAAAGTCCTTTATTTTGTAAATAATTTTAATCCAACCTAGTGTTTCATTAAACTATTACTTTCCTTAATTGTAAATTTTATGATTGAAATAAAACTATTTAGATTCGTATTAATCAAGTAAATGAAAAGATATTAAAAGAATAAAATTGTATTCCTTTTATTTTGATTGGATTTTTATAAAACTGAAGAAATTCCATTAATTGTATAATCCTTAAAATTTGTTTTTTGGTAAAGTGGTTGGTGATCCAAAACTACTAATCCCATAAAAAATACGGACGTCTCCCATTGTATAACCATGTGAATCAGAATGTTACCCATAGTCAAGTAGGGGTTCAAACATTCTACCTTTCGTATACACCTCTTTAAGTGTAGATGAAATAGAAAGACCTTTAACAGCTGAGCTGAGCTAACCGAAATTGATGTCTCTTTTTATCATTTAAAGGAAAAGAAATGATTGTTTTTTAATATATCATATACAATTTAATAATTTTATGTCTATCTCATGCATAATACTATACATAATATAATTTTCCATTTAAAAATCATCTTTTTTGTTTCAATTTTATTTCTTCTAAAAAAGGTGTATCCTTAAATTATTATTTTCCTTTTTTATTAACTTAAAAAATTATTTGTTTTCATTGTTGATTATTTTTTTCCTTTAATAATTTGAATCCACCAAAAGTCATTATTTTCTTTAATTATATTATACATTTACTAAATTAACCAAACATGTGTTACCCATAAGACTCTATTTAAGTTCTAGAATTGTATAAAGAGAACTTGCATTTCTATATGCCTTGAAAAGCCACGAAAAATTATACATACTTAGCCTTATAACTAATCATAGAAGAAGAATGCCTACTCTCTGATCTTCATAATTATCCAAGCCTGAATAATTAGGAAGAAAAGATTGTTGAAGGTAAAGTACGGTAGAAGAGAAATCTGTTGAAAAAGGTACATGAGATGAGATTGAAGTAGTGTTGGTGTAGGCCTAGAAAGCAAGAAAACAAAGAAGATGAATACGAATCGGCAAGTGAAAAATTAGAAGATGACAACGAGGATGGGCACGATGGAAGAAAGAGGATGATAGGGATGACGACAACGATGATAATTAATCGAGCATTATGGTTGTATTATCAGCACCACTACATGATGAGGATACCGACGTTGAAAACGAAAAGGTAAAAATATTGTAGTATTAGTGATTTCATGTATTCTGGAATACATAAATCCATGATTTTGCGTATACAAAAAATATATAATTTTATATATTTTGAAATACTCAAATTCATGAATTGTATGAATTTTAGATACCGTGCAACTAGGTTAATTAATAGAATTATATATACTACAAAACATCCTATCAATTAATGCAGATGAAGAAACAAATAGCCTAAATGATAAACATTCGAGGTACTACGGGAAAGGAAGTTCCAAAGTCAAAGGAAAAACAGAAAAAGAAAACCAAAATTACAATGAGCCGTGGAATGAGAGTTGTATAGTGGAAACACAGTGATTAAAGAGAAAGAAAACAAATAGCTATACAAAATGTTCAAGAACATACAAGAAAAAAATGAAAAACTTGTGGTTGAGAAAGAAGAGTGGGAGAAAAACTGAGGAATGATTTGGGATCAAGATAAGGGGTAAAAGTTGAAGATTTGACATGAACATTAAGACAAAGAGGGGACCAAGTCTTAAGTTTGGTGAATCATTTAAATTTGATGAATGATAATAAAAAAAGGAAATTGATATGGATAGAATTGATGGAAAGAAAACACAAAGAGTCAGAGATCGAGTTTAAGAAAGAGATAATGTCGTCTAAAGAACTACAAAAGTAAAACAAAGAAATGGATAATAGAGTGATGAAGAGAGTCAAAAACAAGAATAATAAGAGAATATTTAGAAAATATGGGCTAAAGAATAAAATGGAGAAAGATGTACAATGGCGAGGACTGTACAAAAATGTTTAAAAATGAAGCAAGACAAAGAAAAACAATAGAAATATAAGAAAAGGAGAGGGAGGATTAGAAAGACTACATGAGCAAGAAGAAAAATTTGAAACAAATGAAAAAAATTAGAAAGACCTAAGATAAAAATGATAAAGAAGAGAAAGAAATAGAGAAGAATAAAACCCAAAAATGGGACAGAACGGTGGAAGAGAGAACAGAAGGTAAAAGAGAAATATGAAAAGAAGAAAAAGAAAGAGAAGCAAGAGAAGAGAGAGAGAGAATGAAAATAATTCGAAAGAAAGTGAAAAGAAGAGTGGGAGGAAAAAATAAAAGAAAGACAATGAGTAAATGAGAAAAGAGATAAAACATGGAAGGAAAATAAGAAACTGAAGAATAACAAAGATTAAAAATATAAAAAATTCAAAAAGAAGTTAGGAAGTGAAAGCTGAAGTGAAGAAAGAGAACAAAAAAAGTAAAAGAGAAAGAGAAGGAAAATAAGGAGAATGACAAGAAGATAAAGAAGGAACCGTAACGCAAGGAGAATTTAAAAAAACAATTAAATGAAGGAAGCAAGAAGAAGAGAAGGAAGAGAAAACCGAAAAAAAAGACAAAGAAATTACATATCAAAATGTTGGCTTGATTGAAAATATTCATTCAACAGAAAGTATCTAAGGATATTTTGAAACCTCCACCGTAAATCGTAACTTAACAAAGAAATCAAGACTGACAAATAAGTATCCAATCAAGGCGAACAGAGAAAGGTAAATTATTAAATAAAATAAAAAATAGATAAACTTATTATATTCTATATATAAAATTATACTAATATCACATTTTGTATATCAGATGATGCATACATCCTTTCATGTAATTTATGATGAGCACGAAGTTATTTCTACATTCGATATCCCTGAGGCACATAAGAACAACATGCAATAATAAATTATGTCACATTCATGAATCTTGACTATATGATATGACTTATTTGGATATTACTATGTGTATGTGTAGATTAAAAAATATATTAACTAGTTCAATTTCATATAATTTTATTCATTTTGTGCATTCGAATATGATATCTAAATACCCAAAAAAGGCCATGATCTCGTGTACAGGAAATACATCAAGAACGTAAATGATTGCGGAAACATGTTTATTGTTTTTCTAGCTATACCTTGAGTGAAGATGATGATGGGAAACTGAGCACATGACATGGGTCCTTGCTTGTGTGGGACTAGAAAGAGAACTCGTGGAAGCACTACAACAGAATAATACCAAATTTACCTGATTCATTTGTTCAAGAAAGAAACAGTAAAATGAAGTTGATGTACAAGCTTATACATACTAATTGTTGCGAGACCATTACAAAAAGATGGGTCCATATGGTGTGTTGATAGACACCAGACACAATAAGAACACCAGACACAATAAGAAAGTGGGATGGAAACAATGAACACCAGACACAATAAGAACACCAGACACAATAAGAACTGGGAATTTGGAGATAGCGATACAATAAGAACACCAGACACAAACTTTCAGATTGAGATGAAGAAATGAATTGTTAAATACTAAGAACACTGGGTAAAAGACGTCGTTCGTGATGGAAAATTTATGAGTTGCTATTTTAGTTTTTCAATAAAATTAAATGTTGAATTATTTAAGTGGTGATGATAGCTTTTTATTCCTCATACATCTTGAAGTACTTCAAATATTAAATGAATGTTATTATTCAGAATGTGATCTATATTGAGCATTTTAGAGTTATGCAAATATTATTGTTGATTGAATGTTATGAAATTTTATATTGTTATTGCTATTCTTAAATATGAGAGAAAAGTCTGTGATATTTTCTATGAGTTTATGTATTTTATCATTTCGAAATGCATTAAAATCAAAAGAGTTTACAAAATATAATATAAAATTATTCTCCACATGTTCTGTCTAAAATAACCCGAACGAAACTAGTTCACAATGTCAAAGAAGGATTATTCCAATTCGGGGAAAGTAACATTTTCCAAGACTTCCTAGCCATAATATCAACGTTTTCATTCAATGAATGGTGAACATGACCTGCCTCCAAACTCTTGAATTTATTAAATTTAAAATGAATTTCTACATTAATGTTCTATATATCATCAAGAGTTGGTCGATTTGGTCATACCATGGATTAGGTCTTTGAAATCGGTGTGCCTAATCATTTTGTTGATATTATAATCTTCAACAATTTGAGAAACATCTAGAATTTTCCGTTTTGTACATTCTATTAATGAAGAGCACTAATATTTTTTGTCATAGACTTTAGGAATGGACCATCTTGAGTCATATGAATGAATGTTAAACCGGTAGCTGTAGAGACGAAGAGAAAAAGACATTTTAGAAAATTTGGTCATCATCAGGTTCCAGAATATTGTTAGAAGAAGTGACTTGTTGACTGCGAGTATTGACATAATTAGAAGATCTAGAGACCAATTCTTCACCAAAAAAATCCTCCATGAGTGATTGGGATGTATACAAATCTCATATTAATCCCACGAGTTTCCTTCACAAAATACTATTATCTTACTTTTCCATATAACCCATATTAGAATATATATACCTATGAAAAGAACTCCTTATTGTTCCATACATTCATAGAGTTTTCATTCTATATTTTCATAATTCAATCTTCAATTTTCTCATCAAGGGTAATATGTTTACTATTTTGTTTTTTCTTTATTTATGCACTAAATTTTATTTTGCTTGAGTTTTCATTATGTATAAACCTTGAATATATTTTATTGATGTTTTGATGTTTTTTACGGCGAACTTTTAATTGAATCCCTGATTTTGTGTATAGTTTTATAGGAATTGATTGACTTTAAGATTTCTATAACTTTTCCAACTATAGATTGACATAAGTACTTAAATTTTTACCCAGCCGGGGGGTATAGGAACAAAATCGGTTCATATTTGACCAATTTGCGGTAGTGATCCTGATAGGCTTTACTAATCGGATAATCGCATAGGTTTTTTTATGTCACCAATATTTTACGTAGAATATGTCACCCGTGGACTCTAGTATTAGTAACACAACCTTCTAAACTACCATGGCAGGAGTTAGATGGAATTTACAGTCCAGATTAGCATAACGACATAGTAGGATATCACCTTATGTAATCATCGACATAGTAGGATAGGAGAATACTAGCAAATTAGAGCTAATTTCTCATCTCACTCTCCTTAGATTATTAACTATTTTATTTACATTCTTATTTAGTTAATTAATCGAATTATGATATTCAAGTCTTATGTATTAATAAAAATACCAAACAAAAATTTACATGTATCCATTCAATTTTTTAGTAGTTAGCAACTGAATCATCTACACTTTCTAAGAATACGAACTTGTCATTATCAACTTAGTCCATGTGGAGACGATACTCTTTGCATACTTATTTTATTACTTGACAATGATTCATACACTTGCGGTAGTTAACTCTCTTGAGGTGTGAATTAGTTATCATGTATTGATTTGCATTCAATTAAGGAAAAGGTAGAAACTCATTACAAGTTTCTTCATTTTGTGGGTTTGATTTAAATTAATGATATATACCACCCAAATCCATACCACCCAACATACCACACATGACGTGGCGTGATTTAGTTAGAAGTAAATCAATTTTTTTTATTTACTCGATCTGATTAACGACTTGTATATATCAATCCTGTTAACTTAAAAAAATTGAATTGACTGAATAATAGTTACGAGTGCAATTAAATTATCCAATTTAAAACTCCTTTTAATAATCTAATTTTAAGAAAAAATATAAAATGGTTATTTTAAAAATTATCCTGAATAACATTATATTTTTATACTTATCTCAAATATAATATATTGTTCAATATAAAAATTGTATGAAATATATTTTAAACTTAATTTATCTTTTTTTTCCAATTATGTTAACTCTGAAAAGGTGATTCTAAAATCAATTACATTTTTATTTCTCAAATATTATTCTTATAAATACAAACTATTATATTTTGATTCACATTATTAAAGGAAATCTATATATTAAATGATATAAAGTTTATTCCTTTTTGTTTGAATTCAATATTAACCTAACGAAATAAATTTATTTAATTACAATATTCATGAAAATAAAATGATTAATTTTAAAAAAGTTTACTTAAAGAATATAATTTTTATACTTAACTCATATATTGTACCTTTCATAACATAAAAATGGTATAAAAATATTTTTTTATTAAAAATAGTCCTTTCTTTTGTAATTAATTTTAATCCAACATATTGTTTCTTTAAAATATTACTTTCCTTAATTGTAAATTTTATAATTGAAATAAAACTATTTAGATTCATATTAATCAAGTAAATGAAAAGATATTAAAAGAATAAAATTGTATTCCATTTATTTTGATTGGATTTTTATAAAACTGAAGTAATTCCATTAATTGTATAATCCTTAAAAATTGTTTTTTGATAAAGTGGTTGTTGATCGGAAACTACTAATCCCATAACAAATACGGACGTCTCCCATTGCATAACCATATGTGAATCAGAATTGTGTTACCCATAGTCAAGTCGGGGTTCAAACATTCTACCTTTCATACACACCCTTTTAAGTGTAGATGAAATAGAAAGACCTTTAACAGCTGAGCTAACCTAAATTGCTGTCTCTTTTTATTATTTAAGGGAAAATAAATAATTGTTTTTATAATTTATCATATATAATTCAATAATTTTATGTTTATCTCATGCATAATACTATACATAATATAAAATATTTTCTATTTAAAAATCATCTTTTTTGTTTCTATTTTATTTCTAATAAAAATGTGTATCCTTAAACTATTATTTTCCTTTTTATTAACTTAAAAAATTATTTGTTTTCATGTTTGATTATTTTTTTCCTTTAATAATTTGAATCCACCAAAAGTCATTATTTTCTTTAATTATATTATACATTTACTAAATTAACCAAACATGTGTTACCCATAGACTCTATTTAAGTTCTAAAAGTGTCTCAAGAGAACTTGCATTTTTGTATGCCCTGAAAAGCCAAGAAAAATTATACAGGCTTAGCCTTATAACTAATCATAGAAGAAGAATGCCTACTATCTGATCTTCATACTTATCCAAGCCTGAATAATTATGAAGAAAAGATTGTTGAAGGTAAAGTACGGTAGAGGAGAAATCTGTTGAAAAAGGTACAGGAGATGAGATTGAAGTAATGTTGGTGTAGGCCCAGAAAGCAAGAAAACAATGAAGATGAATAAGAATCGGTAAGTGAAAAATTAGAAGATGACAACCAGGATGAGCACGATGAGGAGAAAGAGAATGATAGGGATGACGACAACGATGATGAGGATACCGACGTTGAAAACGGAAAGGTAAAAATATTATAGTATTAGTGATTTCATGTATTCTGGAATACATGAATCCATGATTTTGTGTATACAAAAAATATATAATTTTATATATTTTGAAAAAATACTCAAATTCATGAATTGTACGAATTTTAGAAACCGTGCAACTAGGTTAATTAATAGAATTATATATTTACAAAATATCCTATTAATTAATGCAGATGAAGAAACAGATAGCCTAAATGATAAACATACGAGGTACTATGGGAAAGCAAGTTCCAAAGTCAAAAGAAAAACAGAAAAAGAAAACCAAAATTACAATCAGCCGTGGAACGAGAGTTGTATCGCGGAAACACGGTGATTGAAGAGAAAGAAAACAAATAGCTATACAAAATGTTCGAGAACATACAAGACGAAAATGAAAAACTTGTGGTTGAGAAAGAAGAGTGGGAGGAAAACCGAGGAATGATTTGGGATCAAGACAAAGGGTAGAAGTTGAAGATTTGACATGAACATTAAGACAAAGAGAGGACCAAATTTTAAGTTTTGTGAATCATTTAAATTTGATGAATGATAATAAGAAAAGGATATTGAAATGGATAGAATTGATGGAAAGAAAACACAAAGAGTCAGAGATCAAGTTTAAGAAAAAGATAATGTCGTCTAAAGAACTACAAAAGTAAAACAAAGAAATGGATAATAGATTGATGGAGAGAGTCAACAACAATAAAAATAAGAAAATATTTAGAAAATATGGGCTAAAGAATAAAATGGAGAAAGATGTGAAATGGCGCGGAGTGTACAAAAATATTTGAAAACTAAGCAAGGCAAAGAAACACAATAGAAATATAAGAAAATGAGAGGGAGGATTAGAAAGACTAATTGAGCAAGAAGAAAAATTTGAAACAAATGAAAAAAATTAGAAAGGACTAAGAGAAAAATGATAAAGAAGAGAAAGAAATAGAGAAGAAGAAAACCTAAAAAAAAGAAAAAATGGTGGAAGAGAGAATATAAGGTAAAACAGAAATATGAAAAGAAGAATAAGAAAAAGAAGCAAGAGAAGAGGGAGAGAATGAAAATAATTAGAAAGAAAGAATGAAAAAATTAAATGAAATACAATGAATAAATGGGGAAAGAGATAAAACATGGAAGAAAAATAAGAAACTAAGGAAAATAAGAAACTGAAGAATAATAAAGATTAAAAATATAAAAAATTCAAAAAGAAGTTAGGAAGTGAAAGCTGGAGAGAATAAAGAGAACAAAAAAAGAAAAAGAGAAAGAGAAGGAAAAGAAGGAGAATGGCAAGAAGAAAAAGAAGGAACCGTAATGCAAGGAGAATTTAAAAAAACAATTAAATGAAGGAAGCAAGAAGAAGAGAAGGAAGAGAATATCGAAAAAAAAAGACAAAGAAATTAAATATCAAAATGTTGGCTAGATTGAAAATATTCACTCAACGGAAAGTATCTAAGGATATTTTGAAACCTCCACCGTTACTCTTAACTTAACAAAGAAATCAAGACTGACAAATAAGTATCCAATCAAGGCGAAGAGAGAAAGGTAAATTATTGAATAAAATACAAAATAGTTAAACTTATTATATTCTATATATACAATTATACTAATATCACATTTTTATATCAGATGATGCATACATCCTTTCAAGTAATTTATGATGAGCATGAAGTTATTTCTACGTTCGATATCTCAGAGGCACATAAGAACAACATGAAATAATAAATTATGTCACATTCATGAATCTTGATGGTATGATATGAGTTATTTGGATATTACTATGTGTATGTGTAGATTAAAAAAATATATTAACTAGTTCAATTTCATATTAATTTTATTCATTTTGTGAAGTCGAATATGATATCTAAATACCCAAAAAAGGCAATGATCTCGTGTATAGGAAATACATCAAGAACATAAATGATTGCGAAAACATGTTTATGTTTTTTTTAGCTACACCTTGAGTGAAGATGATGATGGGAAACCGAGCACATGACATGGGTCCTTGCTTGTGTGGGACTAGAAAGAGAACTCGTGGACGCGCTACAATACAATAACACCTAATTTACCAGATTCATTTGTTCAAGAAAGAAACAGTAAAATGAAGTTGATGTACAAGCTTATACATACTAATTGTTGCGAGACCATTACAAAAAGATGGGTCCATATGGTGTGCTGATAGACAAGGAGTGCAGAAAGTAGGATGGAAACAATGACTATGGAATATATGTCATGATGTACGGATAAGTGTTCTATAGAACTGGGAATTTGGAGATAGAGATACAATAAGAACACCAGACACAAACTTTTAGATTGAGATGAAGAAATGAATTGTTAAAGACTAAGAACACTGGGTAAAAGACGACGTTCGTGATGGAAAATTTATGAGTTGCTATTTTGGTTTTTTATTAAAATTAAATGTTGAATTATTTAAGTGGTGATGATAGCTTTTAATTACTCATATGTCTTGAAGTACTTTAAATATTAAATGACTGTTATTATTCAGAATGTGATCTATTTTGTGCATTTTTAGAGTTATGCAAATATTATTGGTTATTGAATGTTATGAAATTTTATATTGTTATTGCTAGTCGTAAACATGAGAGAAAAGTCTGTGATATTTTTTATGGTTTTATGTATTTTATCATTTCGAAATGCATTAAAATGAAAAGAGTTTACAAAATATAATATAAAATTATTCGCCACATATTATGTCTAAAATAACCCGAATGAAACTAGTTCACAATGTCAAAGAAGGATTATTCCAATTTGGGGAAAGTAACATTTTCCAAGACTTTCAGCCATAATATCAACGTTTTCATTCAATGAATGGTGAACATGACCTGCCTCCACACTCTTGAATTTATTAAGGTTAAAATGAATTTCTACATTAATGTTTGATATATCATCAAGAGCTGGTCGATTTGGTCATACCATGGATTAGGTCTTTGAAATCGGTGTGGCTAATCATTTTGTTGATATTATAATATTCCACAATTTTAGAAACATCTAGAATTTTCTGTTCTACACTTTCTATTGATGAAGAGCATGAATATTTTTTGTCAAAGACTGTAGGAATGGACCATCTTGAGTCATATGAATGAAAGATAAACCGATAGGTGTAGAGACGAAGAGAAAAAGACATTTTAGAAAATTTGGTCATCACTAGGTTCCAGAATATTGTTAGAAGAAGAGACTTGCTGACTGCGAGTGTTGACATAATTAAAAGATATAGAGACCCATTCTTCACCAAAAAAATCCTCCATGAGTGATTGGGATGTATACAAATCTCATATTCATCCCACGGGTTTCCGTCACAAAATACTATTATCTTACTTTTCCATATAACCCATATTAGAATATATATCTAAGAAAAGAAATCCTTATTGTTCCATACATTCATAGAGTTTTCATTTTAGATTTTCATAATCCAATCTTTAATTTTCTCATCAAGGGTAATATGTTTACTATTTTGTGTTATTTCTTTATTTATGCGCTAAATTCTATTTAGCTTGAGTTTTCATTATGTATAAACCTTGAATATATTTTATTGGTGTTTTCATGTTTTTTGCGGCTATCTTTTAATTGAATCCCTGAATTTGTGTATAATTTCATAGGATTTGGTTGAATTTAAGATTTCTATAAGTTTTTCAACTATAGATTGACATAAGTAATTAAATTATTACCCAGCTTAGGGGTATAGGAACAAAATCGGTTCATATTTGACCAATTTGCGGTAGTGATCCCGATGGGCTTGCCTAATCGGATCATCGCATAGGTTTTTTTATATCACCAATATTTTACGTAGAATAATCTCACCCGCAGACTCTAGTATTATTAACACAACCTTCTAAACTACCATGGCGGTAGTTAGAAGGAATTTTCAATCCAGATTAGCATAATGACCGATATCACCCTATGTAATCATCGACATAGTAGGTTAGGAGAATACTAGCAAATTTAAGCTAATTACTCATCTAACTCTCCTTAGTTTATTACTATTTTATTTACTTTATTATTTAGTTAATTAATCTAATTATCATATTCAAGTCTCGGTTATTAATAAAAATACCAAACAAAAATTTACCGGTATCCACTTAATTTTTTAGTAGTTAGCAACTGAATCACCTACACTTTCTAAGAATACGAACTTGTCATTAACAACTTAGTCCATGTGGAATTTTATTACTTGACAATAATTCATATACTTGCGGTAGTTAACTCTCTTAAGGTGGGAATTAGTTATCATGTATTGATTTGCATTAATTAAGGAAAAGGTAGTAACTCATTACAAGTTTCTTTATTTTGCGGGTTTGATTTAGAGTAATGATATATACCACCCAACATACCATGCATGACGTGGTGTGATTTGGTTGGAAGTTAATCGATATTTTATTTATTTACTCAATTTGATTAACGACTTGCTTCCAATCAAATCACGTCACATCATGGATCGTATGAATTCGGATGATATATATCATTCCACTTAACTTAAAAAAAAATTAATTAATTGAATAATAGTTATGAGTCCAATTAAATTGTCCAATTTAAAATTCCTCTTAATAATCTTATTTTAAACAATATAAAATAGTTAATTTAAAAATTATCCTGAATAACATTATATTTTTATACTTATCTCAAATATAATACATTGTTTAATATAAAAATGGTATGCAATATATTTTAAATTTAATTTTTTTTCCAATTATGTTAACTTTGAAAAAGTGATTCTAAAATCAATTACATTTTTATTTCTCAAATGTTATTCTAATAAATACAAACTATCATATTTTGATTCACATTATTAAAGGAAATATATATTAAATGATATAAAGTTTATTCCTTTTTGTTTGAATCAAATATTAACCTAACGAAATAAATTTAATTAATTTCAATACTCATGAAAATAAAATGATTAATTTTAAAAAAGTTTCCTTAAATAATATTATTTGTATACTTATCTCATATATTGTACCTTTCATAACATAAAAATGGTATATAAATATTTTTTATTAAAAATACTCCTTTCTTTTCTAATTATTTAAATCCAACCTAGTGTTTCTTTAAACTATTACTTTCCTTAATTGTAAATTTTATAATTGAACTAAAACTATTTAAATTCATATTAATCAAGTATAAAAGAATAAAATTGTATTCCATTTAATTTGATTGGATTTTTATAAAACTGAAGAAATTCAATTAATTGTATAATCCTTAAAATTTATTTGTTAATAAAGTGCTTGGTGATCGGAAACTACTAATCCCATAAAATAATATGGACGTCCCCCATTGCATAACAACATGTGAATCAGAATTGTATTACCCATAGTCAAGTAGGGGTTCAAACATTCTACCTTTCATACACACCTCTTTTAAGTGTAGATGAAATAGAAAGACATTTAACAGCTGAACTAACCTAAATTGCATGTCTCTTTTTATCATTTAAGGGAAAAGATATGATTGTTTTTTAATATATCATATATAATCTAATAATTTTATGTCTATCTCATGCATAATACTATACATAATATAAAATATTTTCCATTTAAAAATCATTTTTTTTTGTTTCTATTTTATTTCTACTAAAAAAGGTGTATCCTTAAATTATTATTTTCCTTTTTATTAATTTAAAAAATTATTTGTTATCATTCTGATTTATTTTTTCCCTTTAATATTTTGAATACACCAAGAGTCATTATTTTCTTTAATTATATTATACGTTTACTAAATTAACCAAACATGTGTTACCCATAGACTCTATTTAAGTTATAGAATTTTCTAAAGAGAATTTGCATTTTTGTATGCCCTGAAAAGCCAAAAAAATTATACAGACTTAGCCTTATAACTAATCATAGAATAAGAATGCCTAATATCCGATCTTCATAATTATTCAAGCCTGAATAATTATGAAGAAGAGATTGTTGAAGGTAAAGTACGGTAGAAAAGAAATATGTTGAAAAAGGTACATGAGATGAGATTGAAGTAGTGTTAGTGTAGGCCTAGAGAGCAAGAAAACAAATAAGATTAATACAAAATCGCAAAGTGAAAAATTAGAAGATGACAATGAGGATAATCATGACGAGGAGAAAGATCGAGCATTATGGGTGTATTATCAACACCACTACATGATGAGGATACCGACATTCAAAACGAAAAAGTAAAATATTGTAGTATTAGTGATTTCATGTATTCCGAATTACATAAATCCATGATTTTGTGTATACAAAAAATACATAACTTTATATGTATTTTTAAATACTCAAATTCATGAATTGTATGAATTTTAGAAATCGTGCAACAAGGTTAATAAATAAATTATATATTTACAAAACATCTTATCAATTAATGTAGATGAAGAAACTGATAGCCTAAATAATAAACATACGAGGTACTACGGGAAAGCAAGTTCTAAAGTCAAAGGAAAAACAGAAATAGAAAACTGAAATTACAATAAGCCGTGGAATTAGAGTTGTATAGCGGAAACACGGTGATTGAAGAAATGAAAAAAGAAAACAAATAGCTATACAAAATGTTCGAGAACATACAAGACGAAAATGGAAAAACTTGTGGTTGATAAAGAAGAGTGGGAGAAAAACTGAGGAATGATTTGGGATCAAGCCAAATGGCAGAAGTTGAAGATTTGACATGAACATTACTACAAAGAGAGGACCAAATCTTAAGTTTGGTGAATCATTTAAATTTGATGAATGATAAGAAGAAGATGAAATTGAAATGGATAGAATTGATGGAAAGAAAACATAAAGAGTCAGAGATCAAGTTTAAGACAGAGATAATGTCATCTAAAGAACTACAAAAGTAAAACAAAGAAATGGATAACAGAGTGATGTAGAGAGGCAATAACAAGAGCAATAATAGAATATTTAGAAAATATAGGCTAAAAAAAGAAAGTCAAATTTATAATATAAAGAATAAAATTGAGAAAGGAGTACAATGGCGTGAAGTGTACAACAATGTTTGAAAATGAAGCAAGACAAATAAAAACAATGGAAATATAAGAAAAGGAGAGGGAGGATTAGAAATACTACACGAGCAAGAAGAAAAATTTGAAACAAATGACAAAAATTAGAAATACCTAAGAAAAAAATGATAGAGAAGAGAAGAAATAGAGAAGAAGAAAACTCAAACATGGGAAAGAACGGTGAAAAAGAGAACAGAAGGTAAAATAGAAATATGAAAAGAATAGAAAGAAAGAGAAGCAATAGAAAAGAGAGAATGAAAATAATTAGAAAACAAGAAAAACGAATGAGGATAGTGAAAAAATTAAAAGAAAGAGAATGAGTAAATGGGAAAAGAGATAAAACATGGAAGGAAAATAAGAAACTAAAGAATAACAAAGATTAAAAATATAAAAAATTCAAAAAGAAGATAGGAAGTGAAAACTGAAGAGAAGAAAGAAAACAAAAAAAGAAGAAAGAGAAAGAGAAGTCAAGACTGGCAAATAAGGATCCAATAAGGCGAAGAGAGAAAGATAAATTATTGAAAAATACAAAATAGTTAAACTTATTTTATTCTATATATAAAACTATACTAACATCACACTTTTTATATCTGATGATGCATACATCCTTTCATGTAATTTATGATGAGCATGAAGTTATTTCTACATTCGATATCTCTTAGGCACATATGAACAACAAGGAATAATAAATAATGTCATATTCATAAATCTTGACTGTATGATATGAGTTATTTGGATATTACTATGTGTATGTGTAGATTACAAAATATATTAACTAGTTCAATTTAATATTAATTTTATTCATTTTGTGCAATCGTATATGATATCTGAATACCCAGAAAGGCCATGATCTCGTGTAAAGGAAATAGATCAAGAACATAAATGATTGCGGAAACATGTTTATGGTTGTTCTAGCTACACCTTGAGTGAAGATGATGATGGGAAACCGAGCACGTGACATTGGTCCTTGCTTGTGTGGGACTAGAAAGAGAACTCGTGGACGCACTACAACACAATAATACCTAATTCACTGATATCTCCCTATTTGTTCTAAATATTTGCACTCTGGAGACATCATTTTAGGTGAATTATCGACTTGTTAGCTAGACTTTGATGCTTATTTGATCATATTACACTTTCTCCCCTTGGAAATTAACTATTTGCAGATTCTGAGTTTTTGTGCGTAAATTTGATTATTTTTAGTGCGAAGTTAATAGATTCTTGAATTTCATGAAAGACCAATCCAAGGAGGAGAAGTGAGAATAAAGTTTTAGTGTATTTTAGAGTATTAGGAAATATTTTTACTCGAGTTTCTATTTTTAGAGTGTGCTTTCCTATTTCTATTTCTTGAATTATTGAATTATTTATTTTTAGCATATGCAGTTTAATTATTTATTTAATGTGAAGCTTTAAAAGATAAATGGTAATTACTTAGAGACCAAGTCGAGTTAGAAAAGGAAGGGAAAGATATTTACATGGAAATAAGAAGATTTATTAAGGAAATATGCAAAGAAGAAAAAGATAAGGCTGCCTTATGAATCTGAAATTCCAGCCACGTTTCAAAGACGAGTCCATAACTAAAGATTGGCTAATAATCTGGACGAATCGTCTGCACCAATAGAAATCTCTTTCCGAGACAAGCGGTTTCATATATTGGAACTCCTCAAACGGATAAGTATTGAATGAGATATGACCAAATCAAATCAGCAGCAGAATCTTACCTTTCCTAGAATTTAGGGCTACGAATTTGAGAGTTCTTAACTTGTCTTCCACTCCAAGTAAATTCGACCTAGGGTTCCCTAACACCTATAAATACACCCCTTAGCCTCCTCTTTTATACACACTTCATATAATTATCAAAGAGGCTTAAGGATTCAAGTCAGAGCAAGCAGGAAGGAAGAAAGCTAAGAGCTAGAGCAGTCATCTTCTCCAATTCAAAGCCAAACCCAACCTCTTCATTAGGTTTATTTATTTTGTTTCTGTAAACATTATGAATTTTAATTTCATTGTTTTAGTTTTATTTTCTGTTATGAGCTAAACTTCTTAAGTGCTTGAGAATCGCTATAAGGGTTGAACCTTAATTTATTTAATTGATGCTTTCTGATTTGGGATTTTTATAATTTAATTCGAATTGAGTAAGATAGTATTGTTTGTTATCGTAAGTTAATTTCACTATATTTAATATGTCCAATTAGACATAGGTTTGAGTAATTAAACTATTCACTTTGGTGGGGAAGTGGTAATCTTGATAGGGGGTTTAATTACAGACATAGATAATAAACGTAAGATAGAAATTATTGACCCTGACGGACTTAGTTAATCTTATAGCTAATTAGGTAGAGAACCTGACATTCAAAGGTGGATTATGATCGCCCTGGAGGGGTTTGTAACACCTGAGAATAGCTCCAAAGTCCACCCTGACGGGGGTTAGGAGAATCTAGAATCCCGACTACTACTAGTTACTAATTTTTCCCTTAGAAGAAGCATTAATCAAGTGTGTTTTGGTGAAATCTAGTGTGACTCAAGTACTATTCTCTCATCCTTTCGTCTCTTCATACTTATTTTCCTGCATTAGTTTTAATTTTAGTTTAATATTTACGTTATTTGCACTTTAGTCCTTTAAACAAAAACAAAATAAAAATCTATTTTTTTACTTTTAATTTTTTATTCAAGCAACTATTTCTATTTATTTCATAACACTTTAATCATCCTAATCCGTCCCTGAGATCGAAAACCCGTGTAATGGATATTACTTGGACGACCCGTACACTTGCGGTACGTGTCTTGCCTTTTTAGGTGTGTTTATTTAGAACACACTAGGAGACACCAAGTTTTTGGCGCCGCTGCCGGGGACGATACTGTGTGACAACGGTGTTAGCCATAAGTGTTTTAGTTGCTAGTTTTTAGTTTAGTTTTAATTTTTATTTTTCAGTTTTACGCTTTGGTTTTGTTCTTGCTTTCTCAGATTTACAGGTTTCTGGTATATGCTTGGAGATATCATAATATTTGATAATCCCGAAAGCCTAGTTCGTGAGAAAAACAAAAGAGATAAAGAAGAAAGAGAACAAGCAAGGTTAGAAGAAGCAAAGGCAAATTTAGTTGAGAATCCCGTGATTTAGTTGGATGAAAACGGTCTTCCAATAGTTCCACTAGTATTACCGGTTCCACCAGTACTACCAATTCCACCGGTAGGAGTCCAATTACCAGTTCCTCCCGGAGATCAACAAGAATTCAATAATAATGGTGGAGTACTTCAAGATCATGGACCGTAGATCTTCCAACCGAACAACCATGGACCTTTTCGTATACCACCACTAGGACTCCGTCCTCCCGCGATTCAAGGAATTCGATTCAGACCAAACGCGGGTATGATTAATCAGTTTACAACCGTTGGACATTATAGTGGTGCAGCTCGTGAAGATCCTATTCGCGCTATGTACAAGTTTATGCAAATCTGTGATGCATATGTCACCCCTGGAGTAACCCAAGAGCAAATGTACTTTCATATGTTTCCATTCTTCCTCACCGGAGGAGCTAGTGAGTGGTATGATCAACAGCCACACAACGCGATTGTAACTTGGGATCAACTCCAGACAGCCTTTTTCGACAGGTACTATCCTCAAATTGTTCGACTTAGTGGGAAATTAGATATTGTTAGTTTTCGCCAAGAGCCAGGAGAAACTGTAGGTGTTGCATGGACTCGTTTTCAATCCTTATTACGCAAGTGCCCATTACATGGGTACTCTCTTGAATTAAAGTTTGGAATATTTTATCGAAGTTTAGGTGATGCTGTGAAAGACAAAATCGATACTATGTGCCAAGGTGGTCTCATGATGGTCACAACCGATCAAGCTCTGATCATCATGGACCGAATTGTGAAGAATGAAATGAGTTGGAAATCCTCGAAATCATCGGTTAGAGATTCTGAAAGAGATACTTTGAATTATGACACGGAAACTGCATTAAACGCTAAGATTGCCGCACTTGAGAACAAGCTGAAACAATTATCTATGTGGAATAAAGCTGTGGTAAACGTGGTTAATGACCCAGAATTAAGTTCTAGTTGTGGAGGAGATGGTCATAGCTAGGAAGAATGTGCCAACAACCCTGAATCTGTTTATTTCGTTAATCAGCGAAGTAACTATTCAGGTGGTCAAGGGTATGGAAATCAAAACAGAAATCATTCGGGCTTTCAGTATTCGAATCCACATGGGGCAGCTAATCCTGGGACATATCAACAAAGGCCTCAAGGGAACAATTACCAGTTTCGGACGCAAAACCATTACCAAGGGAATCAACCTAGAGCCGATCAAGACGCGTATGCCGACACGTTAGCTCAAAAGGCGCTTCCCTCTCGACCTCAAGAAGGCGCAACTACCGCAAGTGAGTTAGCACTTACTTTGACGCAATACATATCCAATTCGGATAAGAGGTCAGAGAAAATCGAAATCCAGCTATCTCGATACATGGATGATACCTACACGAGGGAAAATCAGATGGAAGAAACATTAAACTCACACTCCGCTTCGTTAAAAGTCTTAGAGACTCAAATATCAAATATCGCCAATAGTTCGAATGTTCGAGGTCAAGGCCAACTTCCAAGTGATACGGAGGTTCCTAAGCAATATGAAAGTTGTAACGCGATCACACTCAGAAGTGGGAAGAAGCTTCCACCACCACCTTTCCCGGTTATGAAAGAAAAAGAAGTTACTAGAAAAGAAAAACCGTTTGAAGAGGTGGAAGAGAAACATGAAGAACCTGAAGTGGTAGAAGTGGAGAAAATTCCAGAAAAGCCAAAGAAGAAAGATGTTGTAGAAACCCGTCCTCCTCCACCGTTCCCTTCCAGAGTTCAGAAGAAAGGAGATACGGCTAAAGATGAAAGATTCATGAATATGGCAAGTAAGCTCAATATTAATATACCTTTCTTAGAGTCTATCAAGGGGGTACCAAAATATTTGAAATTCCTGAAAAGAGCTCTCACAAACAAACGCCGGTATCTTGAGAATGAAATGGTAGGCTTGCCAGAAGAATGCAGTGCGATATGCCAGAGTAAGTTACCACCTAAGTTACTTGATCCTGGGAGTTTTACTATTCCTATTTCTATTGGTAATGAGTGGCAAGCGAAAGCTTTATGCGATTTGGGAGCGAGTATTAATCTTATGCACAAATCAATTTTTGAAAAGTTGAAGATAGGAGACGCAAGACCAACCTCTATGGTCTTGCAAATGGCTGACGAATCCCTCGTGCATCCAGAGGGAAGAGTAGAAAATGTCCTCGTCAAGGCAGGTACGTTAATTTTTCTAGTTGATTTTGTTATACTTGACTACGACGCGGATAGGGATGTCCCCATTATTTTGGGAAGACCATTCCTAGCCACTGGGCGTACTATAATTGATGTAGAGAATGGAGAATTGACTATGCGAATCCAAGACGAGGAAGTGAAGTTTAACGTGTTCAGACCAATGAAGTTTCCGGACTCAAAAAAGTAGTGTTTCGGGATAGATGTGATTGAACAAGAGCCAACTAGGGTTGTGGGAACCTTAGGAATAGAGGAAAAAGAGCTCAGAAAGAAACCACCTAACATAAATCCTCCATATCCTAAGAAAAATCCACACCTTGACCATGCTAAAAAGAAAGAAAAGGTGCATGCTACGAAGGTTCCCAAAGAACCTAAGAAAGAAAGAAAGAAGAGGGCATTTAGTGTAGGCGAAGAGGTCGCAATGAAGAAGACTGATCCCCCTCTAAAAGCGCGCAAAGCCAAGAGTTCTTGGCAAGGACCATTCAAGGTCACAAAGGTTCTCTCGGATCAGTTGGTGGTAATAAAAGCTAAGGGATGCAAATTCCGTGTAGCAAATGTTGATGACCTTACTCACTGCTGGGGAGGTATTGTGAAAAAATGATTCGAGAGGTAACCCGTCAAGCTTAACGACGTTAAACAAAAGCCAATTACTTGTATATAAGTTTATGGCTTTATGTTTTTCAATTCCTAGTGTATAATTCTAAGTTAGTGTCGAGTTTTAGTGTCTACGTTTAAAAGAAATGAGAAGGGTAGTGTGTTATTGTGCAAGAAATTGAGTTTGGGGTGCTGAGAAACAAAAGAGGAAAAAAATCTGCTGCTCTGACCGGCTAGCCGGCGGAGCAGAACACGTGTCCACGGGTCCAAGCCGCGGGTTGTTTACCAAGAGGGATAGAAAATCACACAATTCGCACAGGCTAGCCGGTCACAGGACCGGTATGTCGGCCAAAAGAAAACCCGTGGCCACGGGTAGCTAGGCTCGGGTATTTTGACGGAGTTCACCCCTGGACAAAAAGCAGCACCGGCTAGCCGGTCACAGAACCGGTATGCCGGAGGAACAAAAACACGTGGCCACGGGGTCCAAGCCGCGGGTTGTTTACCGAGAGGTACGAAAGAAAGAAGTCCTGCACCGGCTAGCCGGCCAGATCCGCCGGTATGCCGGTCAGCATGGCGTTTTGAAAAATTTGTTACCTAATAAACTTCTTACCTTATCACAAGCAAACCCTAGCCTTCCCCATACGAATTTTCCAGCTCCCAAACTTATAAATAGACCTTGAAGCTTGAGTAAACCTCTACAACAAACACCATAACATCAATAATTCTCTTCTCCATCTTCCATAAACACAATTTCTTCATCAAATTCATCACACCACACCATAAATCATCATCAAGATCATCAAGCTATGAAAATTTCTTCCAAGATTCATCAAGAAACCTTCTTTCTTCATCAAATCCAAGCTCGAAACTCAAGCTACACCAATCTTTCTTAACTTTATTCTAGTCATGGTGTAACTTGAGTTTGGGGTCAAATCAAACATGACAAACAGAATAGATTCTATGGATTATAAAAGGAAGTGTTATATACAAGGGCAGAACGAAAATTTGCCTGGTTCTACAATAAAGTCCATCAATCTTGAGGAGCCTAGTGAAGAGAAACAACAAGAAGAGGCACCTGCACAACCACTACACAAGAAATTCACAGCCTGGATGAAGGTACCATCAAAGCCTAAAAAAAAGACACCAATCCAAGATCAAGGTTCTCCTTCTTCTTCTCAGAATAATTCTTGCACACCCCCATGGGCTATCAAATTTCAAAAACAAATCGATCATCTAAGAAAACAAAACATAGCACTTTGGCAGGATATTGCCAAGATGAATTTAACAAGGGGTAAGGTAACTTCGAACATGGATAGTGATAATTATTCTTCTTCTTCGGATGAGGATATGATGGATCTTTATGGTCAGGTACCCCGTTCTAATTCTTCATCTTAATTGATGGTAGGGACTAGGTAGTTTAGTTTTTATTTTGATTGCTTTATTGAGTCTTTTTTGAGTCGTGGGGACACGACTCACTTTTGAGTTTGGGGTGGGTTTGTTGCCTCATCCCAATTTTTTGTGTTTTACATGCTTTTCAGAAAGAAATTTTTTTTAGGGTTGCGTTTGACTGTAGAGTGTTTTAAATGCCCCCATCAAGCATGCTTTTTATGAATTTATGATATAAAATAGTTGATTTTAGGAGTTAATATAAAACGCACTTTGATTGCATGCAAACATGAGATAATTGATAAGAAAAATTAATGAACAATGCAAAAGAAGTAAACTTGTGCTTAAGGATAATGGGTGGTTTGTAGAACGTGAGATCTAAATGAGTAAAGAACCCACTTAGGTATGAACTAGAGGCAAGCTGAGTAGATAGAAAAATGATAGAGGCAGTTCTTTGTTAGCCCTTTGAATCCTTTTGG
The DNA here is from genome assembly GCA_029959085.1 of Nemophila menziesii. NCBI lineage: Eukaryota > Viridiplantae > Streptophyta > Magnoliopsida > Boraginales > Hydrophyllaceae > Nemophila > Nemophila menziesii. Next base: position 5,403,490 of record JARWIR010000017.1, on the reverse strand, counting down.
CCTTCTATCCCTAAATTAATTTTATCCTTCTTAGCCAAATTTTTAGCCTTTAAGCCTTTCTTTTGTCGCCACATTATAAGCCAATATCCCTTTAGATTGTTAGGCATGACCATATGACCCGCACTTGAATCACGATCCTGAGACTTCCTGTCTTGAGCTTGAGTTTGGGGTGGTGGGTCCACTATATGGGAATTTACATTGGGTTAGGATTTTTGGAGCTTATAAATTCTGTTTTGTGCTATAAATGATGATTCACATGTTTAATATATTGTAACCCTTTGTCGGAGTAATAGTGAATGAAAAAGAAGCTACGAGCTCAAGTTATGAAAGGGCATAACTATGAAAAAATAGCATGATATCTCAACATTAAAAAGAGAGTCATAGCTATACAAAAGAAAAGAAAAAGAAAAAAATGTTTTGAAAAGAATATATATTCGGATCGGCAAAGTGGAAATTTTTAGGTGAATCATCCTTAGTGCTTATTGGGTTAATTTGGGGACGCTAATTAAGCGCGTCAATTGGGTTGAGTGAGAACGTTATTCGAGTGTAAACTCAAGCTCTTGGACAGTTTGTTGATGGTAAGTGAGGAGAAAGCCAAAAGCTCACTTCAAATTTACCAAATATACATACCATACCGTCCTTCAGCCTACGCTAAAACCGTAAAGACCTCGTGATTCCTAGATACACAGTGAGTTAATAGGGAGTATGCTAAGTGGAGCGTTCAAAGCAAGTAAAGATCGAGGAACACCCTATAGCCACCATCTTGAGATAAGTAATAAGCGTAACCTTCTAGCATTGTGAAATTAATTTTGGATTGATATTATTTTGTATTTTATTTTGCATGATAAGTGTAGGTGTATATTCATTCCTCGATTAGACTATATGAGATTTGTTTTAAGTTGTGCTTTGGGAATATTTACTAGAGTCTACCTTCTGCATTCACCTAAAAGGGGCCTTTGTTTTAATTATACTTTGTCGGGACGACAAAGGTTTGAGTTGGGGGTCTTCATGTCTCCCTATTTGTTCTAAATATTAGCCCTCCGGAGACATCATTTTAGGTGAATTATCGACTTGTTAGCTAGACTTTGATGATTATTTGATCATATTACACTTTCTCCCCTTGGAAATTAACTATTTGCAAATTCTGAGCTTTTGTGCGTAAATTTGACTATTTTTAGTGCAAAGTTAATAGGTTCTTGAATTTCATGAACGACCAATCCAAGAAGGAGAAGTGAGAATAAAGTCTTAGTGTATTTTAGAGTATTAGGAAATGTTTTTACTCGAGTTTCTATTTTTAGAGTGTGCTTTCCTATTTCTATTTCTTGAATTATTGAATTATTCTTTTTTAGCATATGTGGTTTAATTATTTATTTAATGTGAAGCTTTACAAGATAAATGGTAATTACTTAGAGACCAAGTCGAGTTAGAAAAGGAAGTTAAAGAGATTTACATGGAAATAAGAAGATTTAGGAAGGGTATATGCAAAGAAGGAAAAGATAAAGCTGCCTTATGAATCTGAAATTCCAACCACGTTTCAAAGACGAGTCCATAACTAAAGATTGGCTAGGAATCTGGACGAGTGGTCTTCACCAATAGAAAGCTCTTTTCCGAGACAAGAGGTTTTATATTTTGGAACTCCTCAACCGGATAAGTATTGAATGAGATATGACCAAATCAAATCAGCAGCAAAATCTTACCTTTCCTAGAATTTAGGGCTACGAATTTGAGAGTTCTTAACTTGTCTTCCACTCCAAGTAAATTCGACCTAGGGTTCCCTAACACCTATAAATACACCCCTTAGCCTCCTCTTTTACACACACTTCATATAATTATCAAAGAGGCTTAAGGATTCAAGTTAGAGCAAGCAAGAAGGAAGAAAGCTAAGAGATGGAGCAGTCATCTTCTCCAATTCAAAGCCAAACCCAACCTCTTCATTAGGTTTATTTATTTTCTTTCTGTAAAACATTATGTCTTTTAATTTCATTGTTTTAGTTTTATTTTACGTTATGAGCTAAACTTCTTAAGTGCTTGAGAATCGCTATAAGGGTTGAACCTTAATTTATTTAATTGATGCTTTCTGATTTGGGATTTTTATAATTTAATTCGAATTGAGTAAGTTAGTATTGTTTGTTATCGTAAGTTAATTTCACTATACTTAATTTGGCCAATTAGACATAGTTTTGAGTAATTAAGCTATTCACTTTGGTGGGGAAGTGATCATCTTGACGGGGGGTTTAATTACAGACATAGATAATAAACGTAAGATAGAAATTATTGATCCTGACGGACTTAGTTAATCATATAGCCAATGGGGTAGAGAACCTGACATTCGAAGGTGGATTATGATCGCCTTGGTGGGGTTCGTAACACCTGAGAATAGCTCCTATGTCCACCCTGACGGGGGTTAGGAGAATCTAGAATCCTGACTACTCCTAGTTACTAATTTGTCCCTTAGAAGAAGCATTAATTAAGTGTGTTTTGGTGAAACCTAGCGTGACTCAAGTACTATTCTCTCATCCTTTCGTCTCTACATATTTACTTTCCTGCATTAGTTTTAATTTTAGTGTAATATTTACGTTATTTGCACTTTAGTCCTTTAAACAAAAACAAAATAAAAATCTATTTCTTTACTTTTAATTTTTCATTCAAGCAGCTATTTCTATTTATTGCATAACACTTTAATCATACCTAATCCGTCCCTGAGATCGAAAACCCGTTTACCGGATATTACTTGGACGACCCGTACACTTGCGGTACGTGTCTTGCCTTTTTAGGTGTGTTTATTTAGAACACACTAGGAGACACCATTCACCAGATTCATTTGTCCAAGAAAGAAACCGTAAAATGAAGTTGATGTACAAGCTTATACATACTAATTGTTGCGAGACCATTACAAAATGATGGGTTCATATGGTGTGTTGATAGACAAGGAGTGCAAAAAGTAGGATGGAAACAATGAATCTGGAATATATGACATGATGTACGGACAAGTGTTTTATAGAACTGGGAATTTGGAGATAGCTAACACCATACACAAACTTTCAGATTGAGATGAAGAAATGAATTGTTAAAGACTAAGAACACTAGGTAAAAGACGACGTTTGTGATAGAAAATTTATGGGTTGCTATTTTATTTTTTCAATAAAATTAAATGTTGAATTATTTAAGTGGTGGTGATAGCTTTTTATTACTCATACATCTTGAAGTACTTTAAATATTAAATGAATGTTATAATTCAGAATTTGATCTATCTTGAGCATTTTTAGAGTTATGCAAATGTTATTGTTGATTAAATGTTATAAAGTTTTATATTGTTATTGCTAGTCTTAAAAATGAGAGAAAAGTCTGTGATATTTTCTATGATTTTACGTATTTTATATTTCGAAATGCATTAAAATTGAAAGAGTTTACAAAATATAATATAAACTTATTCGCCACATATTTGTCTAAAATAACACGAATGAAACTAGTTCACAATGTCAAAGAAGGTTTATTCCAATTCGGGGAAAGTAACATTTTCCAAGACTTCCTAGATATAATATCGTTTTCATTCAATGAATGACGAACATGACCTACCTCCAAACTATTGAATTAATTAAGGTTAAAAAGAATTTATACATTAATGTTTGATATATCATCTTGAGCTGGTCGATTTGGTCATACGAAGGATTAGGTCTTTGAAATCGGTGTGGCTAATCATATTGTTGATATTATAATCTTCCACAATTTTAGAAACCTCTAGAATTTCCCATTCTGCACCTTATATTGATGAAAAGCACTAATAATTTTTGTCAATGACTTTAGGAATGAACCATCTTGAGTCATATGAATGAAACTTAAACCGATAGGTATAGAGACAAAGAGAAAAACACATTTTAGAAAATTTGGTCATCATTGGATTCCAGAATATTGTTAGAAGAAGAGACTTGTTGACTGCGAGTGTTGACATAATTAGAAGATCTAGAGACCCATTCTTCGCCAAAAAAATCTTCCATGAGTGATTGGGATGTATACAAACTCATATTCATTCCACAGGTTTCCTTCACAAAATACTATTATCTTACTTTACCATATAACCCATATTAGAATATATACCTAAGAAAATAAATCCTTATTGTTCCATACATTTTATAGAGTTTTTGTTTTAAATTTTCATAATCCAATCTTCAATATTCTCATAAAGGGTAATATGTTTACTATTTTGTGTTATTTCTTTATTTATGCACTAAATTCTATTTAGCTTGAGTTTTCGTTATGTATAAACCTTGAATATTTTTTATTGATGTTTTGATGTTTTTTGCAGCTAACTTTTAATTGAATCCCTGAATTTGTGTATAGTTTCACAGGAATTGATTGAATTTAAGATTTTTATAACTTCTTCAACTATAGATTCACTACAGCAGGTCGGGTATTTACCGACGACAGCTGTCGTCGGTAAAATTCCCGTATTCGTCGGTAAAAAGGTTTACTGACGACCACTCGTCGGTAACCTGTCGTCCCTAGAAGTTTGTCGGTAAAATCATGGTTGCCGACAACGGAATTGGCTTCTCGTCGATAACACAGAACAATTTACCGACGAAACCCATGTCGTCGGTAAACCTAATCTTACCGACAACGTACCTACATGTCGTCGGCAAATAACAAAATTTTACCGACACTTTACAATATTTTACTTTGTCGGTAACTAAAGAATTTACCGACAACCCCGTCGTCGGTATCGTGATAATTAAATTGTTTATTTTTTGAATTTTAATAATTTACCGACACTTTTGTTTTTATGAATGTCGTCGGTAAATCGAATTTTTGTTTTTTTTTTAAATATTTAACGACGACATTCTTTACAGGAATGTCGTCGTTGATTTTTTTTTTATCTTTACCGACGACATTCATACAATGAATGTTGTCGGTATTTTGTTTTTCCTATTTTTTTTTTATTTTTTTTTATTTTTTATTTTTTATTTTTTATTTTTTATTTTTTATTTTTTTTTATTTTTTATTTTTTTTTTAATTTAAATTGGTTTTTCGTTTTTTTTTTTTTTAATTTAAATTGGTTTTTCGATTTTTTATAAATTAATATTTTGTGAAATCATGAATATAAATAGAAATCATGCATTATATTCATAAAAAGATAAATAAACCCGGGTAGTCAAACCCCGGGCAATAAAGTCAAACCCCGGGCAATAAAGTCAAACCCCAGGGTTAAAAGTCAAAATATTACATAAAAGTCATAAAATATAAACTTAAATAAAATAAAAGTCTTAAACACAATCAAATAAAAATCAATCATCACTATCTTCATCTTCTTCTTCATCGGAGAGCGGATCGAGACCATTCTTTTCACGAGATTCATTGAGGCCGCTGAGCAACTTCGTGAAAAAATCATCGGACCTAGAGGAGCTCGGTGGAGCATCTTCATCCGGCATAGGAGGTAATCCCTGGACTGCGCGGACCTCGTTCATCCCGTCGAATATCCGCTGTAACTTTCTCGCGTTCTTTTTCGCGATCTTCTCCGATACAGGCGGCTTCGGGTCCTTCTTCTTCTTGAAGCAAGGTCCGATCGAAGGGATCCAGTGTCTACTCTTAGGCGGTTTCATCACCTCCTGAACCGTCTCCTTCAACGCTCCTATCTGCTCCTCCACTGGAACATCCTCAGCCGATTGTGTCCCTGTCTTGATAACCCGCTCCTTAAGCTTCTCGCGATAAACTCCCTGTAATAAAATTTAAAATAAATAATTAATAAAACAATTTAAAATAAATAATTAATAAAACTAACAAAGAAATAAATTTAAAGTTAAATAAAAACTTACACTAGCCTGCTCCCATCTATCATCGACCCATTTGCCCTTCGCCCCATCATAGCCCAAGTACTCGAAGTATCCGCCCATCTGTGGAAGTGGGACCTCCTCTTGGGTCTGCTCGCCTATATAGCTCAGGGGCTCCTGCGTATTAATCTTCAGCTTACCCTATAAAAAAATGTAATTATTAAAAAATTAAATTAAATAACTAATAAAATTTATTTTTACTTTAACAAATTATACCTCCATAATCTCGTGGCGGGTCTGGGTTTGGTTCCGAGAACCAGACTTGTTCGGCTTCTTCTGGTTCTGCCGATTCTTCTTATTAATCGCTGATTGGGCCTGTTACAATTCAACTTAAAAAAATAAATAAACAATAATTTAATAATTAAATAATTAAATTAAAATTTTACCTTCTTTTGCGGGTCATTCAACATCTTCAGGGTTAGCTCACAATCCTCGGGAAGCACGTCAGGTGGACACTCACCCGATTCGGCATAATCGGCAGTCAAGTCATACTTCCACCGTCTGTAAGCAGCGGACTGAGACTGGGATAGCTTCCCGCTAATTAAGTTCCAGTCTTTGCGGGCCCTCCACTCCTCGAGGTTGAAGAACTCCTCGAGTTTTCGAGGATCACTTTCTTCCGGTTGGGTGGAACGGCACTCCACGAGGGGTAGTAGGGAGGGACCGATTCTCGAACCGCGAGACCCACCACTTGGGCCACGTGTTTCCCATATTCTCCGACTGGGTTCCACGTGTCGTCAAGGATACAGAAGTCGACCGGGAGGGGCCCGCCTAGCTTCTCCTTAGCATCGTTGGCGGTTTTGAGAGTGGAGACATTTCGGAGTCTCCTCTTTCGCTTAACTGTTTAATAAAATTATATTAAATACATTACTAACTTATATTAATTGAATTTTATAAATTAATTTATATTACCGGGTGGCTGGTGACAGTCATTGAGGTTTGGGGGTTGATTCGGGTTCGGATCTTCTCCGTTCCCGTCACCCCGGTGGTAGTTAGGCATCACATCGACCATCTATAATTTAAATAAAATTAATAAATTAGATTTTTACTATAAATTGCATTTTTAGACCTTTTTTAATTAAAAATTACAAAAACACCCATATAAATTTTTAAAAATATTTATTTTTCATAGTTTTTAAAATGTATATTAGAAATTGCGTTTTAGTCCTCGTATTTTTAAAAATTACAAAAATACCCTAAAGTCCATAATTAATATTTTTTAAAATTACATTTTATTCCCTAATTTGCATTTTAGTCCCTAAATGTCATTTTAGTCCCTAAATTGCATTTTAGTCCCTATAGTTTTCATATTTCCATAAAATACACTAATTTCTTAAAAAATGTAAATTTTTTAAAATTGCATTTTATTCCCTAAATGTTATTTTAGTCCCTAAATTGCATTTTAGTCCCTAAATTGCATTTTTAGTCCCTATAGTTTTCATATTTGCCTAAAATACCCTAATTTGTTAAAAAATGTAAATTTTTTAAAATTGCATTTTAGTCCCTAAATGTTATTTTAGTCCCTAAATTGCATTTTAGTCCCTATAGTTTTCATAATTCCATAACATACACTAAATACATCCAAAATCAACAAATTAACTAACACAATGTAACAAATATCAAGCAAAATTAACAAAAAATTAACAAAACCCTAATTTTTCTAAAAATTAACAAAAAAAACATGTTACATGGTATATTTAACAACAAAATACATATTCAGAATCTACAATACATCTAGGATTCTCGGAATTAACAAGAAATTCAATACAATATCAAAAAAAAATTCAATTCGAAAATTAAAAAAAAAATAGGATTTGTTTCGGATTTGTGGTACCTGTTACGTGAAGATGTTGTTGAATATATCCAGCATCCCATGCCAAGCAAGAGTAGAGGAAAAACAAAAACGAAAAAAAAAGTTAGGATTGATTTAGAAAAAAGAAAAAAAATTGAAGAAATGATTAAGATTAGGCATGGAATCACTTACATTTGATGTTGTTTGCGTGTGGGGATGCCTCGGAATAGCTCCTTGTTGCTCGGAATCGAATTTCTGGAGAGTGTTTTGAAGCTTTGGTGTTTCAGAAATGAGCTCGGTAGGGTTTAATAGAACAGATGTTTACCGACGACACGCAAGTCGTCGGTAAACCTGGTATATTCGTCGTTAAAAAAGCCACGCATCAAACAGTTGTACGCACGACTATTGCGTGTCCTGTTTACCGACGACTTCTTTTTCGCAAGTCGTCGGTAAACCATTGTGCGGGAAAAAAGAACCGCCCACTTTTGGCCAATTAAATTTGGAATGATGTTTACCGACGACTTGTGTATTAAATGTTGTCGGTAAACTTTTACCGACAACCTGCTTGAATTGAATGTTGTCGGTAAACTTTTACCGACGACGTTCATGTCAAGCAGGTTGTCGGTAAATCTTTAAGGTCGTCGGTATTTTTTTTTTTTTTTTTTTAGTTTAGTATTTTTTTTTTCCTGATTTCTTTTCTTTTTTTATTCTGTTGGGATTAAGATATACACACGCAAATTAATGTTTGAGGTGTTTGGTCAACAGTTATGGACAAATGTTAGTGTTCGAGGTGTTTAGTCAACTATTAGAGTCAAATGTGAGTGTTCGAGGTGTTTGGTCAACAGTTATGGTCAAATGTGAGTGTTCGAGGTGTTTGGTCAACTATTAGAGTCAAATGTTAGTGTTCGAGGTGTTTGGTCAACAGTTATGGTCAAATGTTAGTGTTCGAGGTGTTTAGTCAACTATTAGAGTCAAATGTTAGTGTTCGAGGTGTTTAGTCAACTATTAGAGTCAAATGTGAGTGTTCGAGGTGTTTGGTCAACAGTTATGGTCAAATGTTAGTGTTCGAGGTGTTTAGTCAACTATTAGAGTCAAATGTTAGTGTTCGAGGTGTTTAGTCAACATTCATGATCAAAATATTCTAAGACTAATAAATAAATACAAAATACCCTAATCTGCTTCATATCCACTAATATCTATAGGTTCATCATCGCTATTAACCTCTATTTGTTGTTCTTCATCACCATATTCGTCCCACGTGTCATCTTCGATTTCCTGGTTTTCATCAATAACCATTTCAAAAGCCATCTCAATACGAAAATGAGCTGGGTCAATCTCGATCTCCTCAGTAGTTGCCAAGTTCTCTGGTTCGGAAACCGTCTCACTGTTACCCAATGGAATAGTAATGCTCTCGTTGTTAGTAGGTAGTGATTCCGAACCCCATAACTCGGGATTCCATCCATGACGATCATTTATTTCCCAAACGGCTTTCCAACCGTTCATTGATTTCTTCGCACTAATCTCGTCAATGTAGAATACTTTCTTGGCTTGCGATGCTAAAATGTATGGTTCGTCTTCCCACTCAAAGTTTGTCGTGTTAATAAAGGTTACCCCATGTTCTGTCCTCGATCCAGCCATTTTGTACCACTTACAAACGAATAAGACAACTGAACACCCTTTAGTGTAATGAACCTCCAATATTTTCACTAATTCTCCATAACATGGACGATCTTTGTACGTGGTACAAACTCCGTAATCCTGCGTCACTCTTTTTTCTCCTCTACCCTTAGTTACCCACTTGACACCATTCACGACACATGAATCATATCTATCCACCGCACCGAAATACATGCTAGCCAAGGATACCATCTCAGTGGTAGCTAATGCATTACCTGCCTCTTTCATCCCGTGAACCTGTCATACATAAATAATACTAATTAAGATCTTTGACGATGGTATGTTTATACCAACGTCTAAAGTACATACCTTATCCAAAAACCAACTATTAAACCTTTGACGATGCATAATCTCTATTTCATCATCCGTTCCGTAAGTGTGGACTTGTGTTCACTAAAATCACAAATGAATATAAATAAGTTAATATAAATGTATAAATGTATATATAAATATATATATATAAGTATATAAATATATATAAGTATATAAATATATATATAATTATATAAATATATATATAAGTATATAAATATATATATAAATATATAAATATATAAATATATATATAAATATATAAATATATATATAAGTATATAAATATATATATATAAATATATAAATACATAAATATATATATAATTATATAAATATATATATAAATATATAATTATATATATATAAATATATAAATATATAAATATATAATTATATATATATAAATATATAAATATATAATTATATATATATATAAATATATAATTATATATATATAAATATATAAATATATATATAAATATATTAATATATAAGTAAACGTTACTTACGTCCTATATGGTTCGAGTTCGTCGCAGTTATTCAAAATATACCAACTAACGTGCTCCTTCTGAAGAGCTCGTAAAGCGCCTGACTCTTTCTTGCCAATCGGAGTACACTGAGAATTGAAAACGGATAGCTCTTTTGGTTCTGGCAGTTGTTCGTTGTATCTACCTGGATCGTTGAACTTTGTTTTTTCTTCACTAAGATACCGTGATATGAAAGTCAACGTCTCTTCCGCCACGTAACCCTCGGCTATGGAACCCTCAGGCCTAGCCGGGTTTCGAATATACTCTTTCAACTTCTTCAAATACCTTTCAAACGGGTACATCCACCGCATTTGAACCGGGCCCCCTAACAACGCTTCATCGTATAAGTGAATCACTAAGTGGATCATGATATCAAAAAACACGGGAGGTAAGATCATTTCTAACTTGCACATCACTTCAACCACTTTCGCCTTGCCCTCCACCAACTTCTTCCTACTCAAATTCTTGTTACAAACGACTCTAAACACGTTAACTAACCCAATAATTGCGTCGCTAATCGATTTATCATCTAGAAGCCCAGGGAGACAACAAATAAAAAGGTACTGCATCATAACATGACAATCATGAGATTTCATTCCAATGATCTTCCCCGTATCGGCGTGAACGTTATTCCTCATACTAGACGCGAATCCATCGGGAAACCTCTGTACCTGTAACCACTCAAGAAACAACTTCCTCTTCTCCGCTGACAACGTATACTTTCCACATTTTAGAATCGTTTTCTTTCCTACTGTTGCCAACCACAATTCTTTCCTGAATTTCATTTTCTTAAGATCCTCCCGCGCCTTAACGTTATCTTTGTTTGATTCCCCATCGACTGCTATAACTGTACCGAGAAGAGCATCACACACGTTTTTCTCGCAGTGCATGACATCAATGTTATGCTTCAACAAATTTGCGGACCAATAAGGTAAACGATAGAAAATACTCTTTTTCTTCCAATTCGTCTGGCGAGGACCTGTAGTCTTCGTCACCTTGCCTCCAAAATCTTTGTGTTTGCCGGGAAACACAATGGGAAGACCATCTAACTGTGTCTGAATACTAGCTGGACTATATTTCTTCGGTCGCTTAGTAAAATTGGTTCCCGGGTACGAAACATTATCTGATCTAAACCGATGTCCGAAGGGTAACCAACGTCTATGGTCAAAGTAAACCACACCTCTTTTCACACCCAATGACGGTGTGGAATCCATGCATTCCGGGCAAGCCATGTAACCTTGACCCGACCATCCTGAAGTGTATGACCGAGCAGGGAAATCATTGGTGGTGGACAACAGACAAACCTTCATAGTAAACTCTTGTTTTGTATGGGCATCATACGTAAGGATCCCTTTACTCCACAACTCGTCCAACTCATCTATCATTGGGCGGAGGTAAACATCCATGTCCTTACCGGGCGAACGAGGACCCGGAATCAATAAACAAAGCTGAAAAGTGGTTTCCTTCATGCATACCCACGGTGGCAAGTTGTAGACTGTTAATATAACAGGCCACATGCTATACGAGTTGTTTTGCATAGAGAAAGGACAAAACCCGTCGATACCGAGACACAAAAATACATTACGGGGTTCGCTAGCAAACTCAGGGTGTAGCGCTGCAAATCTCTTCCAACTATCACCATCAACAGGATGACGCAACACATCCGGATCGGCACGCTTACCGGTATGGTGCCAAATCATGTCTTCAGCGGTGTGCTTTGAAGCGTATAGTCGCTGTAACCTGGGAGCAATCGGAAAATAGCGAAGCTTCTTATGTGGTACTTTGATACCCTTCTTCGGGTCCCATCTAGACTCGCTACAAACTGGACACTTATCGAGGTCTTTATACTCTTTATAAAATATGGCACAATCGTTCAAACAAACATCGATGGTAATATACCCCATACCCAAGCTTTTCAACTTCTTGTTGCATGAATCATACGAATCGGGCAAAGTGTGAGGTTTGGGCAAAATACGACCAATCAACTCCAATAGCTCGGTGAATGACGTGTTAGTCCACTTGTTCTTAACTTTTACGTGAAGAAGCTTGGCAATGAAGTTCAATGAACTCATCGCATCACAACCCGGATATAATTTTGTCTCCAATTCGTTAAACAGTTTTTCGAAACTACTTGGAATTTCTGCGTCTCTCATCTCGGTGTCACCCTGATGACCGCCAATATCGTAACTGTGTCTCACATCGTCATAAACCTCGGAAATTTCATTAACTATATTCGGAATAGGGTTTTCTTGGGGAATGACCGGCTGCTCACCGTGTTTTATCCAAACCCGATACGACTTCATAATCCCTTGATTATAAAGGTGGTTCGTAACCTTATTAGAGGGTAATCGACGATTATTTTTACAATAGTTACACGGGCAATAAATAAGATCTCCATATTGCGAATGTTGTTTTGCATATGCGATAAAACCCAAAACCCCAACAAGATAGTTTGGATCGAATAAATCCGTAGCATCCATCCAACTCTTATCCGAAGCCATCTCTTTACAACAATTTTAGATAACTAGACAACTACATTCATATGAAAATAAAATAAATAATTATTACAACCCAATTGATAAAATGAAGAAAAAAAAATTACAACACAATGAATATAAATAACACAAATTACAACCCAATGGCTTGAATATAAATACAAACCAATAAATAAATAAAATTACATCACAAATAAATAAATAAAATTACATCACAAATAAATAAATAAATAAATAAATAAAATTACAACACAATAAATATATAAATAAAATTACAACACAATAAATATATAAACAATTTCACATAAATAAACACACAAATACAAAAATATATGAAACATAATATATGAAATAAATGAATGTATGCATGATTTATACACAATATATAACAAGACAATCAAAAAATATACAAAATAATAACCTTTATATATCAACTAATACACAATTCAAAATTCATGCATAAAAAAAAAATTAAAAAGTTTGAAATTTTAAGAAAATACCTTGAATTGGTGGAAGAAATTGGATATTGATTATGAAGTCTTAACCTTGATAATGTAATAATAAGCCTAAACCCATAATATTGCAAGAATTACACCAAATATGATCATAAAAAAAAATTCAAGAATTTACATAATCTTTATAGATGAAATTGTGTGTTGATGATGCCCCACCTTGATTACAAGCTTGCAAATGTTTAGAGATGAATTGGAGAAGGTATTGCAAAAAATTTGAATGAGTTTGGTTGATGTTTTTGGAAGAAATTGGGAGAAAAAAATGGGGTTTTTGGGGTTTATGGAGATAAAAATACAGGTTGTTCGCATATATGCACGTCAAATTTACCGACGACACGTAAAGTCGTCGGTAAAATAGACGTGTCGTCGTTAAAAACAAGAGTTTAACGACGACTTTGCAATCTGTCGGTAATTTACCGACGACAAACCCAAGCAAAAAAAAAAATTAATAACGACGGTGTTTCGTCGTTTACCCGCGACAACAGTCGTCGGTAAATTACCGGCGAACTGTTTCTCGTGGGTAAGTGCACGTCGTCGGTAAATAACAAAAGTTTACCGACGACTGTACGTGTCGTCGGTAAGCTGTCGTGGGTAAATCCCCGATCTGTAGTAGTGATTGACATAAGTACTTAAATGGTTACCCATCTGAGGGGTTTAGGAACAAAATTGGTTCATATTTGACCGATTAGCGGTAGTGATCCTGATGGGCTTGCCTAATAGGATAATCGCATAGGTTTTTTTATATCACCAATATTTTACGTAAAATAATCTCACCCGCGGACTCTAGTATTAGTAACACAACCTTCTAAACTACCATGGCGGGAGTTGGAAGGAATTTACAATCCAAATGAGCATAACAACCGATATCACCCTATGTAATCATCGACTTAGTATGATAGGAAAATACTAGCTAATTTAAGCTAATTTCTCATCTCACTCTCCTTAGTTTATTTACTATTTATTTACTTTATTATTTAGTTAATTAATCTAATTATAATATTCAAGTCTTGGTTATTAATAAAAATACCAAACAAAAATTTACCTGTATCCATTTAATTTTTTAGTAGTTAGCAGCTGAATCATCTACACTTTCTAAGAATACGAACTTATCATTATTAACTTAGTCCATGTGGAGACGATACTCTTTGCATACTTATTTTATTACTTGACAATGATTCATAGTCTTGCGGTAGTTACCTCTCTTGAGGTGTGAATTAGTAATCATGTATTGTTTTGCATTAATTAAGGAAAATGTAGAAACTCATTACAAGTTTCTTTATTTTGCGGGTGTGATTTAGAGTAATGATATATACCACCCAAATTCATACCACCCAAATTCATACCACCCAACATACCACGCATGACGTGGCGTGATTTGGTTGGAAGTAAATCAATATATTATCCATTTACTCGATTTGATTAACGACTTGCTTCCAACCAAATCACGTCACTTCATGGGTGGTATGAATTTGGATGGTATATATCAATCCTCTTAACTTAAAAAAATATTAAATTGATTGAATAATAGTTACGAGTCCAATTAAATTATCCAATTTAAAATTCCTCTTAATAATCTTAATTTAAAAAATATAAAATAGTTAATTTAAAAATTATCCTGAATAACATTATATTTTTATACTTATGTCAAATATAATACATTGTTTAATATAAAAGTGGTATGAAATATATTTTAAATTTAATTCATCTTTTTTTCCAATTATGTTAACTCTGAAAAAGTGATTCTAAAATCAATTATATTTTTATGAGAAGATTACCATCTAAGTCACAAAACTAATAAAAATAGCCCTCTCCCATCCTCTACTTTAATATTCCCTTTAAAAGTCCTCGAAAAAAATTTACTCCCAGTTTTACCCTTATTTTTTTTTTGGTGTCGCCTAAGGTGTGATAAAATAATAGATAAATAAACGCAAATAAACACAAATAAACACCCTATGCTGAGCACGGTTCTGCAAGTATTACAGGACGTATGCAAGTTCTAATGATAAATAGTATTCTTTCCTCAGAGACTACGGAAGTTAGGAAGAACTTATGCAATTTATCTAGTGCAGATATAAGAGCTAGAACCGATAATACGCAAGAGTAAAGAAAAGAAAGATATAGATTTTTATTTGGTTTTTAAATAGAAAACTAAACTACTAAACTAAAGACAGAACATTAAATAAGCTAAGAACAAATAGTATGATAGTTTAGCATGAGTAATTAGCCAGTAATCTTCACTAGTTTTGCCGTTCTATACATGTAAGGGTGAATCATTTAGTATTTCAATGTTCAGTTTCAATTGCGGTAGGTAGTTTAAATAAGGGTTTACCTGTTTCAATAAGAACCTAAGCAAACTTTTCCTGCAGTTCATTAAATGGCAATACACTAAACCTTAATGACTATCTAGTTAGGTTGATTTGTCAGGTCTAAACCTTACACTAGACGGTATGTGTTTTTTTCTATAGTTAAGATATGTCTTAACTAATGACTATCAAACTACTATGACGGTAAGTCTATACGGTTGCAATCCGCAAAGAAAACAAATCATAAATCAAACACGTAGACAGAGAAATAAAATATGAATTCAATTTAAAACATATAATTCTCAAATTAGATAGATGTCAACCAAATCTAGGGTTCATACATATATGCTAAAAATCAAGCTAAATTTATTTAATTCATACGAAAAAAACAAATGAAAACAATTA
Organism: Nemophila menziesii; assembly: GCA_029959085.1. Lineage (NCBI taxonomy): Eukaryota > Viridiplantae > Streptophyta > Magnoliopsida > Boraginales > Hydrophyllaceae > Nemophila > Nemophila menziesii. Next base: position 5,387,645 of record JARWIR010000017.1, on the reverse strand, counting down.
CACAATTGAAGGTTGAAGAAGACATAATTGATGCACAACTCCTTCTAGACTTCTCGTCTTGTGTTGTAGCTTCTTCCTGGCCTAAGGACTGGACAAGGATGAATTTATAATGATAAGAGGTTGAATTTATAGTGTATAGGAAGAACTAATTCGTTTCTTGGAGTATAAGGTAGGTATTGGACTCCAAGCCCAACTCAAATTCGTAACCCGAGAATCTAGAAAAGGTAAGATTTTGATGTTGTTTTGTTTTGGTCGTAACTGATTCAATACTTATCTGTTTGACGCGTTTGAGTAGTCGGAATTCATCTCCTCGGAAAGCTCTTTAACTTTGATGTAGACCCATCTTCCAAATTCATAGCCAATCTTGAGATATAAGCCCTTTCGTGGTCGTAGCTGCTGGAATTCGGATTTATTTGGCAACTTTATCTTTTTCCTTTTTCATAATTCTTGTCTTTATCTCTAATTTCCATGTTTATCCTCTTTCCTTTAGCTCTTAGAATTAACTTTGACTCTAATTAATTACCATATATCTTTAAAGTATTACACTAAATAAATAATTAAATCCAATATGCTCTAAAAATAATAAATAATTAATTCAAGACACAAAATAGGAAAGTGTACTAAATCATGATAAAATAGACCTATACTATAATAAATACACCTAAAATGATTTCTCCAACTAGGATTAATTCACGAAAAATGGGGAGACATCAAGACCCCCAACTCAAAGTTGTATCGTCCCGATACAATAAAAATAAAGAATAGTAGGGAAGTCAAGAAGAAGAAGTAGGAGGAGAATAAGAACAGAATACAATGAATGATCCTAGAGCATAGTATCTAAAAAGTCTCATGTATTAATGCTCAAGAAATAATGCACACGTATGCTTAAGATACACATAATCAACAATCCATAAATTCAAGTTAAGATTAATTTTGCAATGCCAGAAGGAGAGGTCTTAACTTAGTTCGTGCTAATGGTTATAGGTTGTTCATAGGTCATAATATAGCACCCAATGGTCCACTCACCTACTACCTAATAGCTCAATTGTTTTCCACCAAGAAGTTAGAAATCCTAAGGTCTTCGATTATAACGGGGCTTAGGGACGGTGTGTTATATTTGGATGAATGAAAAGTAAGCTTTTGGCTCTCTCCTCACATTCCATCAACGAATCGCCCTAGAGCTTGAGTTTTCCATCGAAGATGTTCTCACTCAACCCAATTTTTTATGCTTTTGATGTGCATCCTCAATTAATCCCAAATAAAACCTTTTTCAGGATGATATACAAATTCCACTTTGCCGGTCTGAATATATATTCTTTTCATATCAATTTTTTTCTTTTGTATAGCTATGACTCTCTTTTGGATGTTCGAAAATATCACGCTATTTTTTTCATATATATTTTTTCTTTTCAATTCTTGTTTTTCATCTTTTTCATTCACTATTACCCCGGCAAAGGGTTACAATATTAAGTTTTTCATCATCAATAAAACCACTATTACAATTTCCCAAACCCAATGTTCCCTAATGATGAAGCCCACCACCCCAAGCTCAAGCTCTAAAAATGACTTGTCTCAGGTTTTGCGATTCGAGTGCGGGTCATATAGATAAGTCCTACAAACTAAGGGTATGGATTATAATGTGGTTAAATAAAAGGATTTAGAAAGACTCAGAGGGGCTAAGACGGATAAATAATAACAATAATCAAATAAAAAGGGTGAGAAGGTTTCAAAAGGCTTCAAGTGGCTTCAATATGAAAGAATTGCCTTATTCATTTTTCTAACTACCGGATTTTGTTACTTTTTCACTATTAGTTCATAGACAAGCGGGTTTTCAACTAATTTCAAACCTCACATTCTACACACCAAATAACTCTCCCTAAGTTTCAACGTAACTTCTTAGCATTGCTCATTAACTTTTCTATCTTTTATTTCTTGTTTTCATACGTGCATGCTAAACATATTTGTGGCATCTTTCAAAAACATACTACTTACTATCATTAACTAAATTAAATCATTCTCAAATAGGTACATTCAACATATTCTATACCTATTCAAACCTAAAAATTTTAAATTTTATGCAAAAACAAAAAGGAAGATAAGGACAACGAATCCCCACCCCCAACTCAAAAGTGAGTCGTGTCCCCAGGACTCGAAAAAGACTCAAGAAAGAAATAAAATTTAAAATTAGCAGACATATTGCACATAAAGAAATGGTAGGGAAGGAAGAAAACATACTCTTCGAGGCTATTTCATCTTAAACTCACGTGTTTCTCCTTCACCCAACTTCTTATTCGCTATCCGATCAAGACACGTGATCATATTAAGATATTGCATATTAAATAACGACATGGGAGAGACCGAAAATCGTATCACCTCCTCATAGATCAACTGTGCCACATCCTCTTCTTTTCCTCACAAAATACAATTCACAAAGAGAGCGTTTCTTAGAACGCCTTACCATGAATGTAAACCAACCCAATCTTTCACCAAATCTCCAATAATCTTCTTGTATTCTCCTTTACCAACTTCTTCTTCAAATACTTTCTCATAAGCAAAAGGTATTTCCTTTAATTGTTTCTCAACAGAAGCTATCATGGCCTTTGAAGCTTTATTTTTTTCTTCGGGTGTATGACTTTTGAATTGGAGAGGATGTGTTGTTTTCTTCATGAAAGTTGGAACCTTTTTGCCCATCAAACACAGCTAGCTCACCTCTCTTTTACAATATCTATTTTACCCTTTGTATGGAACTAGAACTTTTCTCACTTGATTTCTTCTCAATAGAACCCAATACCTTGATTTTCTTCATCTCCCTTACAGTAGATATTGTTTATGTTCTCTTAATCATCTCAATTGACCCCCAACTCAAAGCTTTAACCACTCTTGAAATTTGAAACTCTTGATTATTGGTTGTACAAGCTTTATTTGGGTTAGGAAAGGTGTTTTGATGATGATTTTCTATGTGGGTAAGATGGATTCTTGATGGATTGGTATGGATCTAAGAAATTGTAGGATGAATTTCTAAAATTTAAGCTTTTGATTCTTGGATTCAATGTGTTTTGGTATGATATGGGTGATTGAATATTCTTTGTAATGATGTGGATAGAAGATTTGATGTGTTTTTATGGTGATTGGGTAGTGTTTTGATGTTTAGGGAAGGTTTGATGAAGCTTTAATGGAGTTGGGAGAGGTTTCGAGAAGAAAGAGAGGCTTAAGGATTGTGGAATTCGCAATAGACTAACCTTCCTCTTCTTTATAACCTAAAACACAATTTTTTCTCTCTCCAGCGACGCCGGGCAGTATACCGGCGGTATGGCCCGGTATACTGGAGCTGCTGTTCCTTGAATTTCATGCTTCGACAAAAAACACGTGGGCTCGGGTTTTGTTCTGTCCGGTATACAGGAAGAATGGCCCGGTATACCGGTGCTGTCATCCTTCAAAAATCAACTTTCTGTAATGAACACGTGACTAGTACCCGTGGGCTCGTGTTTCTGACCCGCGGTATACCGCCGCAAGGCCCGGTATACCGGTGGCAGGTCAGAATATGCCCAAAAAATTCGTTTTTCCTCCCAAACTCGCTTTCTTTAATACCTGAACATCAAAAACACTACTACCTTTCTCAAATATGCAATATCAACTAAAAATAACTAAACTTAACATGAATTAAAAACCTAAAAACGTAAAAATTGCGGGTTGTCTCCCGTATAGCACTTTTATTTAACGTCTTTTAAAGTTAGACGTGTTACCTCGGTCATGGTTGAACATCACCTCCACAGCAACAAGCAATTTTATTAATATTTGGGATACGAAACTTGAATCTCTTTCCTTTCACTCCCACGAACTTTTCAGATCTATTCTTTGTAGCCATGGATGGTTTCATCCAAAAGTGCTGGGGTGTATGCACGTCTTGTGGTAACTCTATTTCATTTGTAGCCTTGCACTCCTCTGGCAACCCATTCATCTCTTCAGTTTCTATACTTCGTTTGTTCGAAAGAATGTCCTTCATGAATTTACGATATTTTGGGATTCTTGTGAGAGCTTCTACAAACGGGATGTTGATATTTAACTCGTTCACCATGTCAAGGAACTTCTTGAATTCTTTTTCATTGTTCTGATTTTTGACACGTGACGGGAATGGTGGAGGAGGACGTGTGTTGGTTACCACTGGGCTCTCTTTGTATACTGGTGTCTTCTCTAGGACACTCGTTTGTTCAATTACCTCTTCTACCTTGTGTTTAATTGTTTCTTCAACCACTTTTTCAGGAAAAGAGGTTGGTTTCTGGTTCTACTCTAGGCGGAGGTAATTGTTTTCCTCTTCGCTATTCAACTGCATGAAAAGCATCATCTTCAGGAGCAATAGTATCACTTGGGAGTTGCCCTTTTGGCCTGTTTTGAAGTGTACTCGCTATCTATGACAATGTATGCTCTAGATTCTTGATTACCTTAGATTGGGTTTGGATTCTTTGCTGGCTCATCTTCATATTTTCTTAAACTACTCTCATCATTGCAGCCATACTTGAATTCAACCTTGAAGGTTGCTTTTGTGTAGCTTGTTGCATCGAATATTGAGGTGGTTCTTGATAAGCTTTGGTGTAAATTGGCGCTTCTTGATAAATTTCCTTATAGATCGGCGCTTCTTGATAGATAGGTTGTGGTGGATAGTAAGATTGAGGTCGAGGTTGATAATAAGTCTCTTGATTTCCGACCCAGATTTGATTATGTGGGGACTGATAATTAGTGTAACTTCCTTGAGGATGATAATAACCATTAGAATAATGGTCTCTTTGATGAGATACGAAGGAAATCGAAGCTATATTATTTATACAATTCTCCCACGAATGGTTTCTTGCTCCACAACTTGGACATAAAGGTAAATTATGTACTAGATTCACCTGAGCTATTGTTCGTGCTTGTTCTCTTAATTCCTTGAGTTGTTGGTTTAGCTCCTTGAGCCTTAGAGATTCTAAGGTCTCTTCTTGTTTTTTTGATTCAATCGGCCAACTTCTCTCGGTCTCAAGAACTTTCTCCATAATAGTTCCAGCTTCTTCAGGATCTAATAACACAAAACCTTTATCTCCTAACAAATCTGCTCTTCTTCTGGACTCGTTATTGAGTCCTCCATAGAACATGGTTAATGAATATTCTGGCGATGATACATGGAATGGACATCTTGCCTTCAACTCGTTAAAACGTAACCATGCTTCACCAACACTCTCTCCATCTTCCTGCATAAATTGTTCAAGCACCAACATATCTTTTAGTCGTCTACTAACCGGATAAAATCGGTCTAGGAATGTGGATTGAAGCTTGTCCCAATCTGGAATAACATCAGGGTGTTGGGTATCATACCAATCGCTTGCACATCCGGTCAAAAAGAACTGGAACATAATGTAGTACATCTGCTCCTTTGTAACGCCTCTAGTAACATAATCGTCACAGATCTGCATAAATTTCTGAACATACCGGACCGGATCTTGTTGTGCAGCACCACTAAATTGTCCAGGATTTGCAAACTGCGCTATCATCCCTGGATCTGGCCTAAATTTAGCGGCTTGGATTTCTGGAGTGCGGATTCCACGTGGTTGCACTCGGAATGTAATGGGAAGATCAAGTCTCCTTGGGCTCGCCATCTATGAAAAACCTGTAAAAACAAAAACTAAAAAGAAAAGCGTAATATAGAACTAACTGAAATATAAGCACTAAATAAATGCACAAGGACTAACGATGTAGTCCCCCGCAGCGGCACCAAAAACTTGGTGTCGCCTAAGGTGTGATAAAATAATAGATAAATAAACGCAAATAAACACCCTAGGCTGAGCACGGTTTCGCAAGTATTACAGGACGTATGCAAGTTTTAATGATAAATATAATTTGTTCCTCAGAGACTACGAAAGTTAGGAAGAACTTATGCAATTTATCTAGTGCACACATAAGAGCTAGAACATATAATACGCAAGAGTAGAGAAAAGAAAGATATAGATTTTTATTTGGCTTCTAAATAGAAAATTAAACTATTAAACTAAAGACAGAAAATTAAATAAGCTGAGAACAAATAGTATGATAGTTTAGCCTGAGTAATTAGCAAGTAATCTCCACTAGGTTTGCCGTTCTAAACATGTAAGGGTGAATCATATAGTATTTCAATATTCGGTTTCAATTGCGCTAGGTAGTTTAAAATAGGGTTTACCTGTGTCAATAAGAACCTAAGCAAACTTTTCCTGCAATTGATTAAATGGCAATACACCAAACCTTAATGACTATCTAGTTAGGTTGATTTGTCAGGTATAAACCTTACACTAGACGCTATGTGTTCTTTCCTATAGTTAATATATTCCTTAGATAATTACAATCTAACTACTATGAAGGTAATCCTATACGGTCGCAATCCGCAAAGAAAACAAATTATAAATCAAACACATAGACAGAGAAATAAAACATGAATTCAATTTAAAACATATAATTCCCAAATTAGATAGATGTCAACCGAATCTAGGGTTCATACATATATGCTAAAACTCAAGCTAAATTTATTTAATTCATACTAAGAAAATATTAGAAAACAATTACAGAATTGAAGGTTGAAGAAGACATAATTGATGCACAACTCCTTCCAGACTTCTCTTCTTGTGTTGTAGCTTCTTCCTGGCCTAAGGACTAGCCAAGGATGATTTTATAATGATAAGAGGCTGTATTTATAGTGTATAGGAAGTCCTAATTCGTTTCTTGGAGTATAAGGTAGGTGTTGGACTCCAAGTCCAACTCAAATGCGTAACCCTAGAATCTAGAAAAGGTAAGATTTTGATGCTGTTTTGTTTTGGCCGTAAATGATTCAATACTTAACCGTTTGACGCGTTTGAGTAGTCAAAATTCATCTTTTCGGAAATCTCTTTAAATTTGATGTAGAACATTCTTCCAAATTACTAGCCAATATTGATATATAAGCCCTTTTGTGGTCGTAGCTGCTGGAATTCAGATTTATTTGGCAACTTTATCTTTTTCCTTTTTCGTAATTTATGTCTTTATCTCCAATTTCCATGTTTATCCTCTTTCCTTTAGCTCTTAGAATTAAATTGGACTCTAATTAATTATCATATATCTTTAAAGCTTCACACTAAATAAATTATTAAACCCAATATGCTCTAAAAATAATAAATAATTAATTTAAGACACAAAATAGGAAAATGTACTAAATCATGATAAAATCGACCTATACTCTAATAAATACACCTAAAATTATGTCTCCAACTAGGATTAATTCATGACAAATGGGGAGACTTCAGTTTTCTTTTTAATTAATCTAATTCATATTATATTTATGATGCCTTTCTCTCTCTCTCTCTCGTCTCTCTCGATCGATCGATCGATCGATCGCCACCATCAACCACCATCACCACCCACTACCATCTTCTCTTTCTTCATGATATTGTTACCTATAACACCTTGATAAAGGGCGTCTATCACTGGAGAAACTTTGTGAGCATACTGATGTACCTTTGTAAGAGACTGAGACTTTTAGAAAGGAAGCTAAAATGAATAACATTGAATTAGTATTGTTAACTACACCTACTACTCCAACAACTCGTATGAAAGCCATAGTTGAAGATTCAGAAGGATTTGTATACCTTGTAATATGAGTGTTTCGATTTGATTTTTTTGTTAGAATATTTAATTTTAATTAATATACAATGTTGTAGGTAAGTTCAGTGGGTGTAACGGGTGCTCGTGAATCTGTGAGTGATTAGGTTCAATATCTTTTAAAGGATATTAAACAAGTTTGTACTCACTTGCACATCAGGTGTTCGATAGATTGTTTAAGTCATTTTTTATAGGCTACAAATAAGCATTTTTTGATGATTTTTCTTGGTGCTCTGTTTGATCATAAGGTTCACATTTGTTTCTTCAGGTAATAAAGAGGATTCCTTTGGTGAATTAACTATAAGAGTTTCCGGTTCTTCAACAATATTTTCTGATATTATATTTGCAAGACCAGTCTCTTTAGAAGTATGTATAGTCAATTCAGCATCCAAAGCATGTGTTTCTTGTACGCAATCTTTCAAACATGTATCAGAAGTAGTAATCTCAATAATTTAATTACCTATACTTTTAAATTTGCTAGGAGATGCATCTTCAAGATGCTCATTTTGTGAAGAATCGTTCAACTTATCAGTACAAATATCTTCAAGCTTCTCATTATGTAACGACTCAATCACCTTATCATCAAAACTTTCAAGAATATGAATTGATTCAACAGGTTCAATGGAACAAATCTCGGGATTTTTATCAGCTTCACCATCTTATTTGTAAGTGATCTCCAATGAACAAGGCCTTAAGTTGGACTGAGATTTTTATCAGCTTCACCATCTCAACCTATATTATGTGGAGACAAGAAGTTTCTCTCTCGAGAACATATGTTTGTTAGATGAAGCACGTATTTTTCTTTACTTTAATAAGTTTATTGACCAACTTATATTTCACCGTTACTCCAAATATGTATTAAAACTTTTTCAAGGTCTATACAGCGTGAAGACTCTATTTTTGGGGCTGGATACATATCAGGTCAGTTTCTTGAGTTTTGTATTTAATCTCTATCATTGTGTTAAATGTCCCATGTAAAGATTTGATATTTGCATTACAACATTAACATTTTTGTATCTTCTTTGAAATAATACATCAACTTCTTACGTGAAAATAAAATATTCATGCTTTCTTGACAATTAATTCTCTTTTGTGAAGGATCTGAGCCATGGAGGTATGATCCCAATATTATCAAGACTTTCTAGTTTGTCTGTGGAAGTTACAATTCATTTGAAGTTAAACTTACTGGACAACTGTAATGAGCTACAATCTCTTACCCTTTCACTGGATAAACATTACTGCAAGGAAGTTACATGCTGGAGCAAACCTAAGAAAGTGCCTATTTGTGTTTTGTCCAGCCTTCACACAATATCAATGCATGGAATAAAATATCATGTATTTGAAATGATAGCTTATATGCTACAGAATGCTAAAGTACTGAGAACAATGAAATTACAAGCTCATGACTTTAAGGCTAATGAAAAGTTGTTTGAGAAAATACTAAATGTGGGATCTAGAAGATGTCAAGTTATATTTCTAAATCCAATAAATTAGAAAAGTTAATCAAGATACAAGGCCCGCGTATTTTGGTGGTTTGTCAATTATGTAACATTTGTTGTGATTTGCTTTACAAGATCAAGTCTATTACTATTGGACTATTGGTATTTTGTTATTTTGGGAGAATATTGAAAAGTATAGTTTATCTTTCTCAAAATTGACAACATATTCCAGTTTTCTTAAGAAAAAAAAGGTATTATGTACTCTTTTAAATAAAAAAAAACTCAGTCAATTTGGTGGGGTTTTTCCACCAAACAACATAAAACCCTAAATATAATTTGGTGGGATTTTTCCTACTAAACAACATAAAAATTTGGTGGGAAAAAAAAAATTGGCCAAAAATTTTTGGTCGGAAAATTAATTGGCCGGAAAATTTTGGTGGGAAAAAAAATTGGCCGCAAAATTTTGGTGAGAAAAAAAATTGGCCGGAAAAAAGTTGGCCGGAAAATTTTCGACGGGAAAATTTAGTTTGATGGGAATATTTAGTCAAGGGTATTATTGTCTACTTATATTTTTATATTAGACGTGACATTTAGGGTCAATATCAACACCTTTTAGGATGGTATTGGTAATTGCCTCAAATATAAATAAGTAATTAAAGTTATTAAAATAATTAAATAAATATATTTTTATCAAGTTTTAATTAAAAAAATTATTAATTACTAATTTTTATGATAAAATATTTCAATAGGGTAATATTCAACCATGGAAAAAAGTAAAGTAAGAAGTAATCTTGTTTAGAGTAATGATATTTGTCACCTTTTTTGTATCACCCTTTTATCACCTCCTATGTGTATACCTACATGGACCAATGAATTGATTTCTCTATCCTATTTAATATTTCTATATCTTCTATTCAAGGAAATCAATACATATATATAGAAGGGTGATAAAAGGGTGACATGAAAAGGGGTGACATATATCATTACTCTCTTGTTTATTTCTGTGTGGAGAGAAAGCATATAGTAGCTGTCAGATCAAGTTAACGTTTTTTTTTCTTTTTTTGGACAAATCAAATCAAGTTAACGTTGAAAGAAATTAAATGAAAAAGGAAATTATTGAGTCGATTGAGTTTAATACAGATTAATTAGTTTAGATTAATAATGGATAAAAAAAGAAGGTAAATAATGAAAAATGATTAGCTGACGATTAATTTTGTTGACTTTTTTTTTAATCCTTAAATTTGAGAAAAGAATACCTGCATTGATTTATGTTTAATAGCAATGATATATACTATCCATATATATACATGTGACGTAAATTAGTTGATTATAAATCGTTTTTTTTAATTTTTTGTCTGATTAACAATTTATTACCGATCAATCTCGTTTTAGATGGTACAATTTTGAATGATAATATATCATTATTTTATGTTAAGAAAAGTAATTTAATTAAAAATTATTCAATAAATTTTTTGGTCTCATTTATTTAATCCAAAGGAAGTTTGTATCAGCTATTTAATTAAATGATCAAATGACAAAATTCCTTCGAATTGAATTAAATAAGACCAAAAAATTTATCGGATAATTTTTAATTTTTATTATATTTTACTATTTTTTCATTCATATTATTTTCTTTCCTTTTGTGAATCCACCAGGACCACCACAATCCCTATTGACATGTTACCCGTCGGTTCTATTTAAATTCTAGAAGTAAGCTTAAAGAGAATTTTCCTTAGTGAATGTCGTGAAAAGCAGAAAAAAATCGAGCTGCCTTAGCCTTTTAAAGCAAGAATAGAATAAGAATGCTTGATAATTAATTTTCATAACTAATGCAAGCCTGTATAATCAATCCTTATTAAGAAAGCTACCAGAACGTGACACGGGCATTAAAATCAATGGAAAATATCTATTTGCCAAATAATTCTGTCTTCTATCTCATATATTAAACAGTTCAGAGATTTTAAATGCACCATCCGTGAAACACCTTCCTGTGATTCAAATAACGGAGTGTTCATGAGAAGAGAGAAAACGCTTAATCCATGATTATTCCTTTCCAAGTTGTGGCTTTAACATTTCTTATAGCATTCGTTACTTGCATATCTCACCCCTTAGACCCACTCAAACCACATGAAATCAATCAAATTAGCCACATTGTTCAAAAGTATCATCTTGGTTCATTTCCTATATTAACCTTCCATTTTGTCGATCTTGAAGAACCAGAGAAAACTGATGTTCTGAACTGGCTATCCTCAAATAAAAAACATCAGTTTTTTCCTTATCGTCGAGCCAAAGTAGTGATACGTGCCAGGGGAGAGACACATGAGCTCATTGTGGACTTAATCACTAGTTCAGTGATATCAGACAATATATACACAGGACATGGTTATCCGCCATTCACTGTCAATGAATTTTTTGAAGCGAGCAGGCTGGTCTTGAAGAGTTCCAAATTTCAAGATTCGATCTTGAAAAGAGGGTTGAATATATCTGATGTCACTTGTTTACCACTAACAACAGGCTGGTTTGGAGAAAAGGTAACAAGAAGGATCGTTCGAATTTCGTGCTTTTATCGCGAATCCACTAGTAATATATGGACAAGGCCTATACAGGGATTACGTATTGCAGTTGATGTTGAGTCAAGACAGATAACTGAATTTGTTGATAGATTTAAAGATCCATTAGGTAAACCAGAAGGTAGTGATTTCCAATCATCAACACAGAGGTCTAATTATGTTACATGTAACACTACTACCTCGAAAATCAACATCAAAGGAAACCAGATTAGTTGGGCTAATTGGAAATTACACGTGGGATTTAATGCTCGAGCAGGGTTAATTATATCTACAGCTTCTATATTTGATGCTGAAAAGAAACAATTTCGACGTGTACTATATAGAGGACATGTATCGGAGACATTTGTTCCGTATATGGATCCTACATCTGAATGGTATTACAGGACATTCTTGGACATTGGTGAATTTGGTTTCGGAAGATCTGCTAATACCCTTGTTCCGTTTATAGATTGTCCAGGTAATGCAATTTATATTGACGGATATATGGCTGGTGAAGATGGGAAAGTACAAAAAATTCCGAAAGCTATTTGCGTATTCGAGAGATATGTTGGTGATGTTTCATGGAGACATACAGAAATTGGTGGACTGGTTACAAGTGGAGCACAGGAAGTTAACTTGGTTGTGAGAATGGTGGCTACAGTTGGTAACTATGATTATGTGTTAGATTGGGAGTTTAAACAAAGTGGTACTATTAAAGTTGGGGTAAGTACATATTTTGATAACAAAATTCTACCGATATTTAATACTTCCTCCGTCCACTTTTATTTGTCTTTTTTTTCTAAAAGGAGGTGTTTAACAATATTTGTCCCTTTTATATTTTATATTATCAAGACATTTTTTTTCCCGTTATTCCAATATCACCCCTACTTAATTAGTTAAAAGCAATGGTGCATTAAATGATAGTCTACTCAATGAATAAGGGCAATATAGTAAAGAGGGAGTGTATTTAATGTCTTTTTTAATCTTTGTGCCACAAAAAGTATGACAAATATAAATGGACGGAGAGCGTACGTTTTAATGAAAGTCTGAATATTTAAATTACAGGTGGGTCTAACAGGTGTTTTGGAGATGAAGACAATGTCATATGCAAACAGTGATCAAATAATTGAGGATGTTTATGGTACTTTAATAGCACCAAACACATTAGCAGGAAACCATGATCACTACCTCACTTATTATCTTGATCTTGATGTTGATGGTAATGAAAATTCATTTGTGAAAGCAAAATTGAAAACTGCTAGAGTAAAAGACGTTAAAACTTCGCCAAGGAAAAGCTACTGGACAGTTGTGAAAGAAACTGCCAAAACCGAAGCTGAAGCGCGGATTCAACTAGGCTTGGAACCAGCAGATTTGTTGATTATAAATTCTAATAAGATGACTAAAATTAGAAACCATGTAGGTTATAGGCTGGTACCTGGGGAACCGGTTACTTCTCTCCTTGCTGATGATGACTACCCTCAGATCCGTGCAGCTTATACTAAATATCAAGTATGGGTGACCTGCTATAACAAGTCAGAGAGGTGGGCTGCCGGGTTTTATGCTGATAGAAGTCATGGAGATGATGGCCTAGCAGCCTGGAGCCAAAGGTATAATTTCTTAACATTTATTGATACAAGATAATTGTATTTTAAATAAAAATAAAATCGTTTATGTAATTAAACCATTAGGTTTTTGAATTTTGCGCAGAAATAGGTCAATCGTGAACAGAGATATAGTACTGTGGTACACAGTTGGGTTCCATCACATTCCTTACCAAGAAGATTTTCCTGTGATGCCAACAATGCATGGAGGTTTTGAGCTACGGCCCGCAAACTTCTTTGACAGAAACCCATTGCTAAAACAATAGTCATATACTTAATTCTTTCACTTTTTTCTCCTTTTAATATATGTTTTGTTGGTTGAATATTTTCTTTGGGTAAATTTCCAATATAGGTCTTGATCTATAAGTGTTTGTGCGTTAGTACACCTCAACTTCAAAACGGAAATCAACTAGACCAAACGTATTTGTATTTGTTTCAGTGTTTTAAAACAAGGCCACCTAGCCGACTAGGCGCTCCGTCAATCCGCCTAGAATTTCTCTCGAAGGTGGCTCGAAGGTTCGTCTATGCATAACATAATTAATAAACTACCCAATTAGATTAATGGATCGTCCAACCCGAATACTACCTAGTATACGAGCCCATAAACGACTAATTCAATCTAATTCAATCCAACATAAACAACCTATAAAGAAAAAACTACTTATGTTAGAGTTTGAATGCGCCAGAAAATAAAGAAGGTATGATTTTTCAAATTTGAAGTCTAGATTTCTTGAATTGATTATTTTTAGGGTAGTAATAATGAATTGTTATTATTTTATAGTTAAATATATGTTATTTATGTTAACTTGATCTACTTTAAGTACATTAGGATGTAAATATTATTCATATCAATATATTTGTAATATATATTTATTATAAAATAATATAAAAGCCGCCTAGGTAAAAACCGCTCAAATTCCGATTAATAGGCCGCCTAATCATCTAGGCGCTCGAAGGTGGTCAACCGCCCTGGTAGCGCCTAGCGTCTTTTAGAACAATGATTTGTTTTGGCCACTTCAAGCCATTTGGGTGGGACAATATTTACCCAACACAAAATGGAGGCCATATTTTTTCCTAAAAAATGGAAATAGCCAATTGGCATACACTCGGCCCATCTTTTATCCGCCTATGACTATTTTTGTTTATTTAAAGTGCCAAAAAATACAATCTTTAGATATATATTTTAAGAGAATTTTACTAATTGGAGTCCAAATTGAAGAATTCATAGGTTTAAAGGCCTAGTTAAGAAACATTAATTTTTAAGGGCTAACTCAAAATTCTGGTTAAGTTTTTTACTTTTCTACCCTTTTTAGTTTATTTTTTATTCTTTTTTTTTTGTTTTTGTTATTTAATTTTTTCTCTGAACTTTTACTACTTGATATATTTTTTCGGTACGTTCACGAACGTACGTACCTACTCGTACAAACCTATATGTTTTTTAATGTTTTTAAGGTGTGTTTGTTCGAATTCTATTTTTTTTATATGTCCAATGCTTCGGTTTGTCCAAGTTCGTGTACCCAATGGTCTGGACTCTCAAGGGGCCGTACACAAGCTCCGGTTTTGTCCATGTCATTTTTTGTCCAATGTCAAACGTTCAGGAACTAAGTCATTCGATATATTAGGATTCGTACACTAGTGTCTATACCCTAGTGTTTGTACCTTTACAATTACTTCACACATATAGTAGGCGAAAAATAGGTAACTAAATCAAAATGGATAGACCAAGGTGGCTGAAAATGGCTAGACCAAGGTGGCTGGACCCAATGTGGTTGGACTGGACACTTAAAAACATTTTTTTTACAACATGGATTTTAAAACAAAAAAAACCAAAGAGGCTGGGAACAGAACACGTTTTGTAAAAAATTTAGCAAATCAATGGTTGGCCCATTTTTGCTGGACCCAACGGACTATGTCTGTCTGGACCTAAGGAATGCTGGACAAACGCATGACTATGGAGAGTGAAATGGGTTGTTGGGCGTGCAGAAAAGGTTTTTCAAAAACAAAAAAAAAATCCAGATCTGGTGTAGCGTAAACGTGAGCGGGCTGGTGTAGCGTGAACGAAGGGGGCTGCGCTGGTCGATGGTGGTGACTTCTGAGAATGCTGCTGCCGAACAGAAGTGAAGGATGGTGATGGTGGGGGCGGTAGAATGGTGCTGGAGGCGTTGAATGTGGAGGCTCCGGCTTCGTTGATGGTGGATCTGGAGCCGTTGAAGGCAGCGTGGATCTGGTGCAGCGTGGCGAGAGTGACAGCGCGGCGGAGATCTGGTGCAAGGTGGCGAGAGGTACAAGGAAGAGAACGGCGACAGTGCAGGGAAGAGATCTGGTCCAGTTTGATGGAGATGCGTCAATGGTGTAGCAAAGACAGTTCGAATGTGGTGCAGCAACGCCGATCTGGAGGAGAGAAGGGGAAGCTCAGAGAATGCTGCTGCAAGTTGGCTTTTCTGGAGACGAGTCATAGTGGTAAATAGTGATCTCGTAGTGATTTACGGATTAGCTAGGAGGAAGGTAGTGGTGGTGGTGCTGCAGTTTCGCAGCAGGGGAGGAAGATTCATGGTGTTCTTGTTGCAGATCTGAACGTGGAAGCTTTCTGGTTCACCAGCGTCGTGGTGGCTTCGTCACAGCAGTAGCAGGGTTCATCTGCAGGAGCGGCGTGGTGGTGCGTCACAACAACAGTGGTGGTGGTGTGTCACAACAGCAGTGGTGGTGGTGGCTTGCTGTCGAAGATGGAAGGTGTCGGCAGTGGTAGGAAGGTGGGAGAGAGAGAGGGGGGGGGGGAGGGTAGAGAGAGGGATTGGTTTTCAGAAAAAAAAAACCTAATGGGTATTTTGTTTTTTATTTTTGTTGGGTTGCAATGGTATAAGAGAGAAGGAAGGGGCTTTTGGGTCTTTTTAGTAGCTCTTAGTTAAGGTAGAACTAGTGTTTAGTGCGTAAAAAGGTTTGGGTTTTTTTTGTGAAGCTCCAGTTAATGGGGCTCTAATATATAATTGCCCCATATTTTAAATAGTCGCAAAAACCACTTAGGTGCTTTGTAGTGTAAAAATAATCCCTTATAAAAGACAGTGAAATTTATATGAATTCACAAAATAAATAAAGTGAGTGTTGACGGTTTTTTTAAACTGTCGCAATCTGTCAAGACATTTTGTGCAACAATATAGATCGTAACAAAAATGAATGTTCCCGTTTGTTAGTTGTGGCAAAAATTACATATGCATTTTTACACCACTAATAAAGCAGAAATAATCCTAATACCACACTTGTGCTGAGAAATCAGATCAAAGTAATAATAGAGGAAAGAGAACATAAATGTCGATACTGCCGAACGTAGGGAAGGAAAACTCTTAAAGTCTTGTTGTAGCTATCCTGAAACTATACCATATGTTAAAAAGAAATAAATGCAAGCGATAAGTATTATGACCGATGGTATTTTTATAACTTGAGAGAGTTATGGAGATTTTAGACTGCATTTATGAACAATCCCTTTTAGAGAGAGATAGAATATACCCATTTTGGGAAATGTGTCTGGGTATTTATAAACATTTTTGGGAAGGAAATGGGACTTTTGGTGGATCCCTACCAAGATTTTATCCTGGTAATCCCTATAATAAACATTTTAATGTTATTATGTATAAGGATATTTTGAGCTTTTCAAACTAGTTGGGATTCAAAGGTCTCTCTAACTCTCGTCAGGGTAGCTTAGAGAGAAATTCTACGGCCCTAGAGACCTTTTACGAGTGAACCCTACGTTTGATTTTGAATTATAAAGGCTCAAACCATAACGACTACTTGGATAGTCAGGACCTCCAGGTATATTAACGCACACCAAGTGTTTAAACACTAATTCTGTAATTCAACTCCTCTTCTAGGCGACAATTTAGACTACTAACAATAATTAAGACTTGATCATGGAACAATTATAAATATGCATAAATGTATAATGAATGGAAAATAAATCAATTCAGTTCAATATATAGATATCACAAAATCAAATAACATAAAAAATATTAGGGTTTATACCCATTGCAAGCCTCGAGCACAAGAGGTTTAGTTCATAATATAAAACTGGAATTATTAAACTAATACCAAAAGCATGTTTCGAAAATAAAACGGAATAAAACTAAACTAAAGGACGGAATTGACTAGTTGTGGACTAGTGGAGAAGTAATCTTGGATGGAAACCCTCATTTTCTTCTCTTCCACGCGTTTAACTCTCTCCTCTGCTGAAAATTTGATTAAAAATGTAGTGTACTGACTTAGGAACTTTTAATATGCTTATATACTTAGCCAAAAAAGTCTGGGTCCTGATGGACTCTCTTAGGGAATTAAATATAGCTCAACCCATTTTTGGCTAGTGTTGGACAAGTTCTAGTCACAGTGGAGGCAAATAGCATAACTTTCTCGCCCCAACTCCGAATTGAATTACGTCACTTCTCACGCGTCACTGACTTCAAGCTCTATTCAAATAAAAAGGAATTAAATCAAAACATTTGACCAATTAATCGTGGTGACTGCAACAATGTGACATCAAAACTTTTTGGGTAAACGCGCTAACTTTTCCAAAGTGACTTTTATCTCTTTTTATGCCTTAACTTGGCTTTGGACTTGACATCTTGACTTCTCCTCATCTCCTTGGACTCTAGTGTCAACCATGTACCTAAAATCTACACACTTAAGACACAATTAAAGCACAAAAACTCTATAAATAGAAATATATCCATAAAGAGATGGAAAATGTTAGGGAAAAATCCTTCGCTTAGCTCCTAGTAAACCCACAAAAAAGATGTCTCGTTACTAGATTAATCTATCACAAAAGAGAAGACATCAAGACTCCCCAAATCAAAATTTTGTCGTTCTGAAAAAATAAAAATTAGTGCCTAAAAACCTAATTTAAGGGTTGAAATTGGCTGTTGTTGGAAGAAACGACTTTCTCCAGCTCTAGCTTCCTTCTTCTCCTTTTTGCTCTAACTCTCTCTTTAAAAATAATGAAGCGTGTCAAAAAATCAAGTCTAAGGGACTATTTATAGTGGAGAATTCGGATTGGGCTTTTTACGTAAGAGTAATAAGATAAATGAGAAAAAGCCAAGTCCAAATAAGAAATCCCGTAACTGATGTACATATGTTAGTAAAGCGGTCGTAACTTTTGCGTCTCAACTCAAAATCACCTGATTTTAGTCCCCAAATCTTCCTAACTCAAAGGTGCAACATCCTTATTTTAGAACTCGAAGGCTAAATCAGTGCCGAAGTGGGTCAAAAACAGCAATTTGTAATAGCTTTTTAGATTTCCTTCTCCTTTAGTCAACTCTTCGGATAATCTCTTCTTGCCTTTGACTTCTACGCTCGATCTAAGACTTTAATTCCCACTTCTTCTCCTTGTCTTGGTGCTCTATAGCATCCATGGACCTAATAACTTTACACTAAAAACAAACAAATTAACGTACGAAAGCTCTAAAGCGCAAATAATACAATTATAAGGGGGGAAAATGCAATATAACTAATTAAGGTTAAAAGTATATCAAATAAGTCGATTAATCACCTAAAATGATGCCTCTTAAGGGCATATAATTATAAAAATAAGGGAGACACTCAGCCAAGTAGCTAGGAATCTAAGGTATTTCGGTTATAAGCGTAGGCCTAAGGACGGTATGATACACATATTTGGATAATGTGAAATGGGATTTTGGCTCTCTCGTCACCAACCATCAAAGAATATCCCTAGAGCTTAATTACACTCAAATATGTCCTCACTCAACCCATGTTTCTATGTGTGTATTTAGCATCCCCAAATACCCAATAACACTACTTGGCAATTTACGAAAATCCCACTTTGCCGGTTCTTTTCTTTTGATTTTTATTTTCAAAACATTTATTTTGTAAGTTGGCAATGACACTCTTTTTAGGTGAGATATCATGCCACATATTTTCACCTTTTTTATCGAAAAAGGGTTACAATACAATTCTCATCAAAATATCGCACAATTTTGAAACCCCACCAATGTATGTCCCCATAATAAATCCCACAACCCCAAACTCGAGCTTTAAAGACGACTAGTCTTAGGGTTGCAATTCAAGTGCATGTCATATGGGAAAGTCTTATAAACTAAGGAATATGGCTTATAATGTGGCGAAAATGAGCGCTAAAGGTTAGAAAGGGGCTAAGACGGATACTAAATTCAATTCAAATTGGGTGAGAAAGCTAAAGGCTTCAAGTGGATAAACAAAACCAGCCTTACTCATTTTCCTAATACTATGTTTTGTTACTTTTTCACTTTTAGTTCATAATCTGAACAGGTTATTTCTAGTTCAGACCTCCCGTTCTACACACCGCTCAAGGCTTCCTAAGATCCAACTTAACTACTATACACTGCTTATTAATCTTTTTTATCCTTACTTAAATATTTTTCATGCAAATAAATCACGCGCTTGGTAAATTTGTTCAAGGACACCCTATTTTCTATCCTTTAACTTGTTAAAATTTATGCTTAAAAATGAACATTCACTACATTCTACACCAATACTTGAACTAATTTTGATATTTAAATTTTATGGATTTTGGAATCAATTAAAAAAATAGGAAAGAGGACAAAGAGTACGCCACTCCTTTTTCATAACTGAGTTGTGGCCACACGTCTTGAATAGACTAAAAAAACATAATCAAAAAGTAATAAAATTACTAATATACAATGATGTCTCGTCTTTTGTGATAATATAATTGTATCACGAGACATATTTTTGGTGGATTAGTAGACCTAATAGAGGGATTATTCCTTAATATTTGATGTTTCTTACTTTCTTGTCTCATTTTGGGCTTTTTGCTATTTTTAGAGTATTTTATGCTTTAATCGTTTGTTAAGTGTGTAGCTTCTCAGGTATATGGTTCACATGGATTCCCAAGAGGAGATGGAGAAGTCAAGAAAGTCAAAACCAAATTCAAGTCAAAGCGTCGATAAAGTAAAAGGTTTGGAAGCATTTGGGAAATTTCTAGAAAAATGACGTGACTTATCTCAATCACCAATGAAAATTGGAAAGAGATTTTTACTTGTTTTCCTTTTATTTAGAAAAGATCTTGAAGTCAATAATGTGTGAGAGGTACCGAAAGTCAATTTTGAGTTGAGACACAAAAGTTATGGCGATTTTACCACACTGACCCAAATTTGTCCAGCATTATTAAAAACAGGTCAGGCGAATTAGGCCACAAAGTTGTATGGAAAGCCCGCAAACTATAGAACAAGCCACAAAATTTCAGAAACTCGTGGATACGACCATTTGTCGTCACATAAGTTTTTTCCGCAAAGTGATAGAAACCAGACCCAAGAGAGGTCTCAAACGGAGATTAGTAAACATTCATAGCCTAGCTCATTGTTAGGGAGGCTATATACGCAAAAGCTGATAAAGTAACATGTCTAACTTTGAAAGACGTTAAACAGAAGTGTTGTCCGGGAGACAACCCGCAATTGTTTTACGTTTTTATGTTTTTTATTTATGTTTATATTAGTTATTTTTTAATAAGTAGTGTAATTATTAGGAAGGTATTAGTGTTTTTGATGTGTATGTAATCTTAACAATCGAGTTCGGGAGGAAAACGGAGTTTACAACAAATTCCATCAGTACTCTACGGTATATCGCACCATCCTTGCAGTGCACGACTGGTGGGTCCTTGTGTGTTATAAAATAATGAAATAAAAGCAAAGGAATAAAGGATCCACATACCGCAAGTGTACGGGTCGTACCAAGTAATAGATAAGTAAAATCCGGATTATCGTCTCCATGGGGATTTAAGAAGTTATTCTAACCTTGTATTCAATATTAGAATAGATAGTTTTGGTTGCTTTAAAAAGATAAATAATAAAGGTGTTTGTTTTCTAATTAACTAAATATAATAAATAATAATAATAAACAATAAATAGTTATGCAAATAAGATAAGGAGTTGCAAGTATGAATCTATCCTATTGAATTAATGATTACTAAGAATAAGGGTGAATGGGAAATCTCACAATAGTCGGGAATCTACTATCTCCTAGCCCCCGTCAGGGTGGACCTAAGAGCTATCCTACGGTATTACAAACCCCGTCAAGGCGATCATAAGCTACTTTCAGATGAATACTATTTTACCTCATTGGCTACGTGGTTAGTCAAGCCCGTCAGGGTCAAATAACGGATACCACACGTCTATATTCTATTTCTGTAATTAAACCCCCCGTCAAGGCGATCACTTCCCCACCAAAGTGAATAGCTTAATTACTAAAACCTATTTCTAATTAGCTAGGTCAGAAATAGTGAACAAGCACAAGAACATAGTCAATGGAAATTAAGAACCAATTCAATTAAATACTAAAATCCCAGATTCGAAGTAAAACAGAAAAACAATTATCAAAGGTTCATATAATTACAATCCTAAAGAGAAATTATGCATACTAAAACTTCTTGAATAAATAGCTTAGAAATACCTCATAGACAAAATAGATCTAATACTAATTTACCAAAGAATAGAGATGGAGAAGTGTTGAATTGATGTAGTTAAGCTCTAGCTCTTGCTTCTTCCTCCTCTAGATCCTCTTGATTGCTTCTATGATGAATTATTTGTGTATATTAAGCTTATGCAGCCAAGGGATGATTTTCTAAGGTTTAGAGCTGGTATTTATAGGTGCTAGATCGAATTACTTGGAGTGGAAGACAAGTCAAGGATTCTTTAATTCGTAGCCCTAAAATCTAGGAAAGGTAAGATTCTGCTGCTGATTTGATTTGGTCATATCTTTTTCAATACTTATCCGTTTGAGGAGTTCCAATATATGAAACCGCTTGTCTCGGAAAGATATTTCCATTGGTCCAGACCACTCGCCCAAATTCTTAGCCAATCATAAGTTATGGACTGATCTTTAAAACGTGGCTGGAATTTCAGATTCATAAGACAGCTTTTCCTTTTCCTAGTTGAACTCTACTTCCTTCTATCTCCAGATTTCTTCAAGATCTTCTTTCCTTATCTCCTTAGAATTGATTTAGCATCTAATTTATTTTTATATTATCTCTAAGGCTTCACATTAAATAAATAATTAAACCGCATATGCTTTATAAAATAATAAATCATTAAATCAAGACTAGAAATAAGAAAGTGCAATTTAAATTCAGGAAACTCGACTAACACACTAGAAATATTCTAAGACTTTAATTCTCACTTCTCCTCCTTAGATTGATATTTCATGAAATTCATAAACCTACTAGCTTTGCACTAAAAATAAGTAAATTAACGAACAAAAGCTCTATAAATGCAAATAGTCTAATTCTAAGGGGAGAAAGTGTAATATTGCCATTTAAGCACGAAATTCAATATAAAAAGACCATTTTCATCCTAAAATGATGTCTCCTAAGGGCTTATATTTAGACCAAAAAGGGAGACATCAAGACACCCAACTCAAACTTGTATCGTCCCGATACAATAAAAAATAAAAACATAGGGAAGTCTCTAAAATATCAGCCATATCAATGAAGCACATGGGAGAAGAAGATAGCAGAATATATAGAATAAACTCAAAGCAACTACTTAGAAAATTTCATGTAATAATGTTTACAAACTACATACCTACACACTTGTCATATCTACAATCAACACGGCTTGAATTCAAGATTGAATTAGTTTCGCATTGTAAGATGGAGAGGATCTTTACTCAGTTCACCAAGGAGGCTATAGATTGTTCATCGAACTTTACTAGTATCTAAAGATCCACTTAACTAATCTCTAACGGCTCAATCACTTCTAGATTACATAGCAAAGAATCATAAGGTCTTTAGGGTTGTAATGTTGGCTTAAGGACGGTATGATAAGTATATTTGGATAATTTAGAGTGAGCTTTTGGCTCTCTCCTCACTAGCCATCAACGAATCGCCCTAGAGCTTGAGTTACTCTCGTAAAACGTTCTCACTCAACCCAATGACTTCCTTGATGCACCATCCCCAATAACCCAATTAGAGCACTAAGATGTTCACATAAGAATTCCTCTTTGCCGGTCCAAATATATATTCTTTTCATATCAATTTTTTTATAGCTATGATTCTCTTTTTGATGTTGAGATATCACGCTATTATGCCTTTTCATAACATTAGCTCGTAGCTTCTTTTTCATTTACTATTACCCCGGCAAAGGGTTACAATATAATAAACCTGTGAATCATCATCAAATATAGAACAGAGCACACTTAATAAGCTCAAAAATCCCAACCCAATAATATTTCCCATAATGGTGGACCCACCACCCCAAACTCAAGCTCTAAAACAATTGTCTATGTATCGCGATTCGAGTGCGGGTCATATGGAAAAGTCCTATAATCTAAAGGGATATGGCTTATAATGTGGCTAATAAAAAGGCTTTAGAAAGGCTAGAAGGGGCTGAGAAGGATATATAATAATAAAATGGACAGCAAGCTAAAAGTCAACAAGGGGCTTATGAAAGAACCGCCTTAATCACTTTCTAAACTATGTAATTTCGTCATTCTCTTACCTTTAGCACGTTCATTAAATGGGTTCATCAACTAGCTTGGATCTCACGGCCTACACACCACTCATGGTTCCCTGAGATCGAACATACTTTCTATCGCATTGCTAACTAATCTTTTCTTTACTATCAATGTGTGTTTTCCTGCAAATACTCAAAGCATACAAAATAAAGCATGTCATAAACATACTACTTTCTATCATTAACTTACTAAGCTTATGCTTTCAAGCTATTAAACACATTCTACATCTAATCCATCTCTTTAAAAATTTCAAAATTTTCAAATTTCTCTAAAAAAACAATAAATCACATAAAAAATGGAGATGAGGGACAACGAATCCCCACCCCCAACTCAAAAATGAGTCGTGTCCCCACGACTCGAAAAGACTCAATAACATAAAAATATCAAATAGTGCATATATAAAAATGGTAAGGAAGAAAGAAAACATACTCTTCGAGGCTATTGCCTCGCGTGATTAATACCCAAGATAGGGTGCAGTTATTTCCTTGTATGTAAACTTCTAGTATCACCAATTTCGTTTTCCCTTACATCCTCTTGTGTTCAATCCCAATCAATCACACTCTAGAAATCTCTCATCTTTTTTGTAACGATGTAGGGAAGGATTTAGATTTGAATTCATGGTGATTTGATAGTGTTTTGATGTTAGGTGAAGGTTTGTTTAAGCTTTAATGGAGTTGGGAGAAATTTAGGGAAGAAAGAGAGGCTTAAGGATTGGATAATTCAGATTAGACTAGCCTTCCTCTTCTTTATAACCTAAAATTTGAATTTTTCTCTCAATGTTCCTAAAAAATTCGTTTTTTATTTTTCCTCCAAATTTTTTTTTCTCCACACCATTGGATAGATCTCGAAAAAATATGCGGTTTAGACTCGAGAAAAAGTGATATCCGATACCCGAGCGCAAAGTTATGCCCGTTCGAAGTTTTTGAAAATTTTCTCGCGCTGATAGGTGCGGTGCACCGCGGATACCTGCGGTACACCGAGAAATACCTCGACCCAAACCTTTAAAACTCCGAAAATTTTCCAGTTTTTCACCCCAAACTCGAACCCTTGCATACCTACACACCAAAAACACTAATACCTTTCTCAAATACGCAATATGCACTAAAAAAAATATAAACCAACTAAAAATAATGAAAACACTAAAAAAACTAAACCAATAAAGCATTTAAAGCTTGGGGTGTCTCCCAAGAGCACTTTTATTTAACGTCATTTAAAGTTTGACAAGTTACCTCCATTATTCCTTGATTATGTAACCTCCCCAGCAGTGGGTGAGGTTATGTATGTCTACAATTCGTGTCCTTTGACCTCTCGAAGGTTGTATCTCTATTAATTTTGATGTCACCACTCGAGTAACAACAAATGGTCCCATCCACGCATTTTTGAAACCTCGTGGTCTATTCTCTTGTTTGGAGGCCTTCCAAGCAACCGTGGTACCGACCCCAAACTCATCTTTAGCTCTCTTCTTCACGGGTTCATGGTGGTGGTCCTTCTCTTTAACCTCTTTAGATACTTCAGGAACAATGGGGAACTCAAGTGGCTCCTCCTCTAGAGTTTTGTCCAAAACAAGGGATGTTTCAGAACTTTCTTTTGTTATGAGGGCCACGCTTTTAACGTCGATCTCTACACTCGCATTCTCATTTGTTTTTGAAATAGGTTCTGTGAATACTTGTTGCGGTGTGAGTTCTTTACCTTCAAGCATTTGGGTGTAAGTTTTGTCTTTACACACCTCTGCAAATGCTTTATCGATGTCACTGTTTGAATGATTCGTCTTTATTGGATTGAGAGGTGACATCAATGGAGTACTAGGTGGTGAATCCATCCTAGTATCTTCTTCTTCTATCTCTTTTCTAACCAAGACCTCAATATTTAATTCCTCTAAACGTGGCTTGGCTGGATTTTCCATGGATGTAATCGTCCCTTCACAAGATTTAATTTCAATTTCGACTCCATTACCAACAATTGACTCATCTATGCTTAGCGTGGTTGATTCTTCTATTGTTGGAATCTCTAGTTCACTAGGTGCAACTTGTGGCGATTCCACTTCCTCCTCTTCTTGAAGGCTAAACTCTGTAGCTACATCGAACCAAACATCGCTATCAATTTGAATGGCTTCATCATCTAAATTTGTACTTTGGCCCGTTTGCATAGATGGTACTTGTTGTAATTTCTCAATTGTTTCTGTGAGGTGCGTCAATCGTTGCTCCATTAATTGATGGCTTTGTTGCATGACTTGCACTAATGATATGGTAGCATCGATTTTCGCATCACTCTTTACTATGTTATCCTGTGTGGCCTTCATGAAACAATCGAGGGAGTCCTCCAACTTCCTGAGCCTGTCATAATGATCTGTCAAGCTCTTGCATGTCAAGTCCATGAATTTGTGTACTGGCATATAACAGGTCTGTTTTGGGATTGGCTCTTGATAGAGGGAAATCTCCATACCTAAAGAAAAACCTGAAAAGAGACTAAAACAAAACAAACGTAAAACTGAAAACAACTAAAACTACTAACCTAACTTAAACACAAAATAAAATAACCGCTATAAATCACGGGCAGCGGCGCCAAAAACTTGGTGGGTCCTTGTGTGTTATAAAATAATGAAATAAAAGCAAAGGAATAAAGGATCCACAGACCGCAAGTGTACGGGTCGTACCAAGTAATAGATAAGTAAAATCGGGATTATCGACTCCACGGGGATTTAAGAAGTTATATTAACCTTGTATTCAATATTAGAATTGATAGTTTTTGTTGCTTTAAAAAGATAAATAATAAAGGTGTTTGTTTTCTAATTAACTAAATAAAATAAATAATAATAATAAACAATAAATAGTTATGCAAATAAGATAAGGAGTTGCAAGTATGAATCTATCCTATTGAATTAATGATTACTAAGAATAAGGGTGAATGAGAAATCTCACAATAGTCGGGAATCTACTATCTCCTAGCCCCCGTCAGGGTGGACCTAAGAGCTATCCTACGGTATTACAAACCCCGTCAGGGCGATCATAAGCTACTTTCAGATGAATACTATTTTACCTCATTGGCTACGTGGTTAGTCAAGCCCATCAGGGTCAAATAACAGATACCACGCGTCTATATTCTATTTCTGTAATTAAACCCCCCGTCAAGGCGATCACTTCCCCACCAAAGTGAATAGCTTAATTACTAAAACCTATTTCTAATTAGCTAGGTCAGAAATAGTGAACAAGCACAAGAATATAGTCAATGGAAATTAAGAACCAATTCAATTAAATACTAAAATCCCAGATTCGAAGTAAAACAGAAAAACAATTATCAAAGGTTCATATAATTACAATCCTAAAGAGAAATTATGCATACTAAAACTTCTTGAATAAATAGCTTAGAAATACCTCATAGACAAAATAGATCTAATAATAATTTACCAAAGAATAGAGATGGAGAAGTGTTGAATTGATGTAGTTAAACTCTAGCTCTTGCTTCTTCCTCTTCTAGATCCTCTTGATTGCTTCTATGATGAATTATTTGTGTATATTAAGCTTATGCAGCCAAGCGATGATTTTCTAAGGTTTAGAGCTGGTATTTATTGGTGCTAGATCGAATTACTTGGAGTGGAAGACAAGTCAAGGACTCTTTAACTCGTAGCCCTAAAATCTAGGAAAGGTAAGATTCTGCTGCTGATTTGATTTGGTCATATCTTTTTCAATACTTATCCGTTTGAGGAGTTCCAATATATGAAACCGCTTGTCTCGGAAAGAGCTTTCTATTGGTCCAGACCACTCGCCCAAATTCCTATCCAATCATAAGTTATGGACTGATCTTT
Source organism: Nemophila menziesii (assembly GCA_029959085.1). Classification (NCBI taxonomy): domain Eukaryota; kingdom Viridiplantae; phylum Streptophyta; class Magnoliopsida; order Boraginales; family Hydrophyllaceae; genus Nemophila; species Nemophila menziesii. The sequence continues at coordinate 5,360,119 of JARWIR010000017.1, read as the reverse complement.
AAAACGTAGCTGGAATTTCAGATTCATAAGGCAGCTTTTCCTTTTCCTAGTTGAACTCTACTTCCTTCTATCTCCAGATTTCTTCAAGATCTTCTTTCCTTATCTCCTTAGAATTGATTTAGCATCTAATTTATTTCTATATTATCTCTAAAGCTTCACATTAAATAAATAATTAAACTGCATATGCTTTATAAAATAATAAATTATTAAATCAAGACTAGAAATAAGAAAGTGCAATTTAAATTCAGGAAACTCGACTAACACACTAGAAATATTCTAAGACTTTAATGCTCACTTCTCCTCCTTGGATTGATATTTCATGAAATTCATAAACCTACTAGCTTTGCACTAAAAATAAGTAAATTAACGCACAAAAGCTCTATAAATGCAAATAGTCTAATTCCAAGGGGAGAAAGTGTAATATTGCCATTTAAGCACGAAAGTCAATATAAAAAGACAATTTTCATCCTAAAATGATGTCTCCTAAGGGATTATATTTAGACCAAAAAGGGAGACATCAACGACACCCCAAAAAAGGGTCATGATGGTCAGTTATCTGGTACACGTGCGGGGATATATAAAGAAATTGTGTCGTTACTCGCGCGTATACCGTGTCACATTGTCATCCAGAAGATTTGTGCAATACACCGCACGCTACTCGCGGTGCACCGCACCAAAAGAAAACTGTTGCCACTGCTGTGAAATCATGTCATATGTCGAGACCTATCAAAGGAGACCGTGTCGACCAAGTACGCAAGACCGTGACACGGTGAGGAACAGAAGACCTGTGCGGTCCACCGCACCTCACCCGTGGTGCATCACACGATGCCTCCAGAAAGAAGAATAAGAGAAGGTTAGTTATATACCTACGAAAATATTAAACCTTAAACCTCTCTTTCCTCCACAAACCTCCTAAACTCCATTAAAGCTTCTACAAACCTTCACATAGACATTAAAACACTCCCCAATCACCATAAACTAACATCCAATTCCTTCCCTACATCATTATAACAAAGATTCAACCACCCAAATCAAATCAAAACACCTAGAATCCAAGAATCAAAAGCAAAAATTTCCAAATCTTTTTCCAACAATTTCTTACAATCAAGCTAGAGTTCATCATTCCTAACCCAAATAACACTTTGTCAACCCAAGATCAAGGGGTAAAAATGTCAAAAGTGTTCAAATGTTTGAGATGGAGGTCAATTGAGATGACGAAAAGAACAATGACATTATCTACCTTTAGGGAGATGAAGAAGAATCAAAGCATGGTATTGGGTACTATTGAAAATAAAATGATTAAGAAATGTGCAAGTTCGAGTACAAAGAGAAAGGGTAAAATAGGTCATGAAAGTATGAAAAGGATAGTAGTGGTGAAATTAAAGGGCAAACCAGTTACAACTTTCAAGGAAAAGACACAACAACTTCTACAAATCGAGATTCCTATACCTGTGATGAATGAAGCTTCAAAGGCCTTGTTAGCTTCCGCAAAAACAAATTAATCGGACTTACCTTTTGCTCATGAGAGAATATTTGAAAAAGAAGTTGGAGAAGGTGATTACAAGAGATTTCTAGAGATGGGAGAGAGATTGGGTTGGAAAACATTCATGATTAGACGTTCAAGTTTATGTATTGAGTTAGTTTCCTAGTTCTTTTTAGGCATATTTAGCCGAGATAGTAAAAACCTGAGTTCCAGTTATAGGAAAGTGATGTCTCCAATTTTGTTCTAATTATATGCCCATAGGAGTCATCATTTTTGGTGATTATTTGATTAATTCGATAGACTTTTAGTGTTAAATCGTTATATTTCATTTCCATCCTCGAATTGTAGTATTTTTCATTTATTAAGCTTTTACGCGTAAAATGATTTGTTTTTAGTGAAAAGATTGTAGGTTTAAAGATGCTAGCAAGGAGAGGAATCGAGAATTAAAGTCTTAGATCGTGTAAAGAAGTCAAAGGCGAGAAGAAATATCCCGAAGAGTTGATTTAGGAAACTGCAAATCTGGAAGGCTGATGTTGATTGCTGATTTTGAGCCAATTAGGCTTAGATTCAGCCTTGACTCGTGAGACAAGTTTTGATCCCTTATAGAGTTATGAAGATTTAGCAAGTAGAATGGGTAGATTTTGAATTGAAATGAGAAAGTTACAGCCGTTTTAGTGAAGGTTGTACACCAGTTACGGGATTTAGAATAAAAGAGTGGACTTGGGCTTTTTAATATTTCATTTATTCACTCAAGGAATAGCCCAAGTCCGAATTTTAGAGTATAAAAATACCTTTGGACTTCTATTTCACACACAACTCGATTTAACAAGTCAGAATCGCCAGAGAGAAAGTCAGAAGCAAGGAAATGGAGAAAGCTAAGAGCTGGATACTTCATCTTCTCCAAATCACAGCCAAACCCAATTCCTCAATTAGCTTTTCTTATCTTTTAATTCAGTATTAAACATGAGTTCTTTTAATTTTTTTCCTTAGTTTAAATTTCTATTATGAGCTAAATACTCTAAGTGCTTGAGAATCGCTTTAATGGGTTGAGCACCAATTTATTTAGTTAATGTTTTTGAATTTGGGATTGAAAGATTTAATTTGAATTGGGTAATTTAGTATTTTCTATTATCTTGAACTTATTTACTGTCTTTGAAGTCATAAATCAAATATAGGAATTAGTAATTAAACTATTCATTATAGTGACGTAATGATCACCTTGACGGGAGGTTTAAATACTAAACTAGGTAATAGATGTAAGATATAAATTATTGATCTTGACGGACTTAGTTAATCTTATAGCCAATTGGGTAAAATACTTGAACATTCAAAGGTAGCTTATAATCGCCCTGGCAGGGTTTGTAATACCATAGGATAGCTCCTATGTCCACCCTGACGGGGTTTAGGAGAAACTAGAATCCCGACTAATATTAATTACCAATTCGACCCTTAAACGAAAGTATTAATTGAATAAATTTAGGTGAAACCCTTGCGAAACTCAAGTACTACTTCTCATTCTTGCGTCTACACATATTTTATTTACTTGCGTCTCATTTATTTGCATTAGTCAATTTAATATTTTACTTTATTTGCACTTTAATCCTTAAACAAAAACCCAACAAATATTTATTCCCTTTTACTTTTTGTATCATATAACAATTATCTACACTTATTACATAACATCTAAAGTCATATCCAATCCGTCCCTGAGATCGAATTCCCGTTTACCGGATATTACTTGGACGACCCGTACACTTTCGGTACGTGTCTTGCCTTTTTAGGTGTTATTTTAGAACACAAAAGGAGACACCAAGTTTTTGGCGCCGCTGCCGGGGACGGTAGCATGTGACCACGGTGTTATTCGTAAGTGTTTTAGTTGTTAGTTTTAGTTTATTTTATTTTTTCGGTTTTACGCTTTTCTTTATTTTGCTTCTTCTCAGATTTTACAGGTCTGGTGCATGCTCTCAGACCCCGATAGATTAGTCCGAGCTAAGAACAGGAGAGAAAGGGAAGCAATAGAAAAAGCAAGGTTAGAAGAAGAAATTTCGGATCTAAACATTCATAATGTTGAAGATCCCGAAATTCAGTTGGATGAAAACGGTCTTCCGATAGTTCCACCAGTATTACCAGTTCCACCGGTAGGAGTCCAAAATGCTCAATTCCAAATTCCTCTGGTAGGTCAACAACCACTCAACAACAATGGTGTAAAATTTCAAGATGATGGTCTGCGATCTATGTTGTAGATCTCCCCGCCTAGGCGCGCCTAGGCGCCGCCTATGCGTCAACTCCCCCCTCAGCCGCTTACGCCTAGTTAAAATTCTAGGCATTTTTGCCTAGCGCCTTAGTCGCCGTTGAATAAGCGCCTAGCCCATCTAGGTACCGATTAATGGAAAAAATGACTGCCTAGGCGCTGATTAATGGAAAAACATGCCCGCATAGACCTTTTTGTTATTTTTCTTATTTTCGAGAATTCTTTAGTTGATATTATAATTCAATTTTTAGTATATTTTAATATTTACTATAGTGTTGTTATATAAATTTTATGACTTAAATAGTTAAATTTGCTATAATTACTACATATATATTACTAAATATACAAAATTACACATCGGGATTCAAAACGTATAATTCCGCCTAGGCCCCATGTAATCCCGCCTAGGCGCTAGGCCCCGGTCGACCGTCTAGCGCCCAAAACTGAGATATACAACATAGTCTGCGATTCCTTCAACCTAATAACTATAGACCTTTCTGTTTACCACCACTAGGACTCCGTCCTCCCGCTATTCAAGGAATTTGATTCAAACCCGATGCGGGTATGATTAGTCAGTTTACGAATACTGGACAGTATGGTGGTGCAGCTCGTGAAGATCCTATTCAAGCTATGTATAAGTTTATGCAAATCTGTGATGCATATGTCACTTCTGGAGTAACCCAAGAACAAATGTACTTTCATATGTTTCCATTTTTCCTCATCAGAGGAGTGAGTGAATGGTATGATCAGCAACCACACGAAGGGATTTTGATTTGGTATCAACTTCAGACAACATTTTTCGACAGCTATTATCCTCAAAGTGTTAGACTTAGCTGACAATTAGATTTTGCTTGTTTCCGTCAAGATCAGGGAGAAACTGTGGGAGTTGCTTAGACTCGTTTTTAATCTTTATTACGAAAACGCCCATTACATGGATACTCACTTGAGTTACAGCTTGGGATATTTTATCAAAGTTTAGATGAAGTCGCGAAAGAGAAAATAGATACCATGTGTCAAGGTGGCCTCATGATGGTCACAACTAATCAAGCTTTAGCTATTACGGATAGAAACGTGAAGAATGAAATGAGTTGGCAACCTTCGAGATCATTAGTTAGAGTTTCTGAAAAGGGTACTTTGAATCTTGACGCAGAAACAATGTTGAATGCTAAGATTGCCGCACCCGAGAACATGCTAAAACAAATAACTATGTCGAATAAAGCTATTGTAAATGTGGTAAATGAACCAGAGATATGTCCTAGTTGTGGAGAAGATGATAATAACCCAGAATTCGTATGTTTAGTGAATCACCGAGTTAATAATTATTTAGGTGGTCAAGGGTATGGAAATCAAAATAGAAATCATCTAGAATTTCAGTATTCGAATCCACATGGGGCAGCCAATCTAGGAACCTATCAACAAAGGCTTCATAGGAACAATTACCAGTTTAAGTCGCAAAACCAATACCAAGGGAATCAACCTAGAGCCGATCATGAATCCTATTCTGATACATTAGCTCAAAAGGCACTTCCTTCTCGACCTCAAGAAGGCGCAATCACCGCAAATGATTTAGCTCTTACCCTGACACAATACATATCCAATTCCAATAGTAAGTCAGCTTTACTCGAAGATCAGTTATCTCGATTCATAGACACCACAACCGTTAAACAGAACAAGATGGAAAAAACGCTAAACTCACATTTCGCTTCGTTAAAAATCTTAGAGATTCAAATATCAAATACCGCCAATAGCTTGAATGTTAGAGGTCAAGGCCAACTCCCAAGTGATATAGAGGATCCTAAGCAATACGAATATTGTAACACTATCTCGCTCAGAAGTGGTAAGAAGCTCCCACCACCACCTTTTCCCGTTATGAAAGAAAAAGAAACAACTATATAAAAACGGTAGAGGATGTGGTGGAGAAAGTAGTCGAACCAGAATTAGAAGAGGTGGAAGTTGATAAATCTCTAGAAAAACCAAAGAAGAAAGATATTGTAAAAACCCGTCCTCCTCCACCGTTTCCATCAAGAATTCAGAAGAACAGAGATAAGGCCGATTTTCAAAGATTTTTAAATATGGTGAGAGGTTTGAACATTAACATACCGTTCTTAGATGCTATTAAAGATGTACCAAAGTATGTGAAGTTCTTGAAGAGGTCCATCGCCAACAAAAGGCCATATTGTGATAACGAGTTGATAGAATTGCCAGAAGAGTATAGTGCAATATGTCAGAGTAAGTTGCACCTAAGTTACTTGATCCTGTGAGCTTTACAATTCCGATTTCTATTGGTAATGAGTGGCAAGGAAAGGCTTTGTTTGATTTGGGTACGAGTATTAATATCATGCCCAAATCAATTTTTGAGAAGTTGAAGATAGGAAACGGGAAACCGACCTCTATGGTCTTGCAGATGGCTAACAGATCCCTCGTACATCTAGAGGGACGAATAGAAGATGTCCTTGTCAAGGAAGGTACGTTAATCTTTCCCGCGGATTTTGTTATACTTGATTACGACGCGGATAGGAATGTCCCCATTATTTTGGGAAGACCATTCCTAATCACGGGGCGTACTTTAATTGATGTAGAAAATGGAGAATTGACTATGCAAATCCAAGACGAGGAGGTGAAGTTCAACGTGTTTAGGCCAATGAAGTTTCTGGAGTCCAAGGAGGATTGTTTTCGTTTAGATGTAATTAGACAGGTAGGAAAAGAACCAACTAAGGTTATGGAGACCTTAGTAGTGGAGGAAAGATATCTAAGAGATAAACCACCAATTAAAGCTCCTCCATATCCTAAGGGAAGTCCACACCTTGATCATGCAAAGAAGAAAAATAAAGCAAGTGCCACAAAGGTTCCAAAAGAACCTAAGAAAGAAAGAAAGAAAAAGGAGTTCAGAGTAGGCGAAGAAGTCGCAATGAAAAAGCCTGATCCTCCTTCGAAGGTGCGTGAATCCAAGATTTCTTGGCATGGACTATTCACGGTCACACAGATTATCTCTGAAAAACTAGTTGGAATCAAAGCCAAGGGATGCAAATTTAGAATAACAAATGTTGTTAACCTTACTCACTACTGGGGAGGTTATGTTAAGAATGATGCATGAGGTAACCCTGTCGAGCTTAACGACGTTAAACAAAATCCATTTCTACTGTAAATTAGTTTATTGCTTTCATATCTTTTAAATTCTTAGTGTAAATTAGAGTAATTTTTATTTATTTAGTGTTTAATTTTTAAGAAATGAGAAAGGTTTGTGTTTTTGATGATTACAGGAGTAAAGGTCATGAGTTTGGGGTAGGTAGAACGGATAAGAGTGAAAAATTTGGGTTACAATACAATAGAAACCGGGAACCTGGTTTCTAGCAACCGGGTACCCGTTTTTGGAGCTGTACCCCGGTTATTAGTAACTTCGGAAGATCATAACTTGACGCTCGGTGGTCGGAATTAACTTTTTCTTAAGCCTAAACCATTTATTTTTCGAGCTCTATCAAATGGTGAATTCAAAAAGTTCTGATAAACAATCCAAAGTTTATGATCTGTGCGTAAAGAGAGACACAATTCGTGGTGCAAAAGGAAGTAAAAATAGAATTTTGATGAAAAAAGGTAACTCCAATGGAAAATATGAGTAGTTCAATGGAGCGAGAGCGTAATTTACAATAAAAATAAGTATAAATTTCGCAAGAACCCAGGTGTAGGCAAGGAGAAATCGGAAAAAAAAGATAGAATTTTTCTGCGCGAATACGCAACCCCTTGCGTCCAGCGAGTTGGCAATTCTTGCGCAAATAGCCAACCCGTTTTTCACAAGACGGGAACCTGGTTTCAATAGCCAACTCTTTGACCCCTGCGTAACGATAGACGCAAGGTCGTTGCGTCCAGAAAAAAATTCAAAACCTGGTACCCGGTTTCCGAAAACGGGCGCCCGGTTTCCTTCGGCGAAAAATGACCTAAACCTTCTGAAAACCTTATTCTTCCCTTTCCTTTGGTCTCCCACACATGAAAAATCATTGATGATGAACCAAATCTCCAAAAAACACTCAAATTCCATCATCAAAACACCAAAATATCATCAAACCATTTCTCTAAACATCATCCAAACACACAATTATATCGTAAATCTTCCCCAAACACCAAAGAATTTACACTTTAATAAAAAAATTCCTTCATCAAAGCTAAAAGGTATCCATTAAACCTTTCCCAGACCTTGAAATATTTATGACCCAACTCAAAATACACCATAATTCATATCCATATACCTTCAAGAACACCAAAAGCACAAATTTCATCCAAAATTTTGGAAAGTTCTTGAAGCTTTAAGTTTGGGGTCATCAGAGATGACCATGAAGGTTGGAAAAGGTGAGAAGAACATGATGAAGAAAGATAGTTGGGTATTGAGGGAAGAAATTCGTAAAGGAGATATTTATTTAGAGAGCTAGGAAAAGATGAAGACTTTAGAAAACGTCACAAAAGAGTTGGATACGCTGAAAAATATGTTATTTGGGGTGAGCAATATGCAACACGTCATTTACTCAATCCTCACAAAAGATGCCCAACCTGGACGCAACAATGGTAACCAGCCTAGTGCTGGTTGAGATACGTTTTCTAACTCTTTCTTGTTTAGTGTAGATTAGTTTATTTGCTATGAGTCTTTTCGAGTCGTGGGGACACGACTCATTTTTGAGTTTGGGGTGGGGTTCTTTGCCTCATCCCAGTTTTACGTGTTAATTATTTTAATTGCTTTCAATAAAATTAATTAGGAGTTGCGTTTGACTGTAGAAGATCTTAAATGTCCCCATTCAGCATGCTTTTGATGAATCTATGATAGAAAATAGTGGACTTTAGGGGTTAGTATAAAACGCACTTTAATTGCATGCAAACATAGATAATTGATAGGAAGAATTAATGAACGATGCAAAAGAAGTAAACTTGTACTTAAGGAAAATGGTTGGTTTGTATAATGTGAGATCCAAATTAGTAGAGAACCCACTTAGATATGAACTAGAGGCAAGCTATGTAACTAGGAAAATGATAGGGGCAGTTCTTTGTTAGCCATTTGAGACCTTTTTAGTCGTCTATCCCTTGAATTAATATTATCCTTATTAGCCCAATTTTGAGCCTTAAAGCCTTTATTTTGTCGCCACGATATAAGCCCATATCCCCTTAGTTTATTGGGCATTTCCATATGACCCGCACTTGAATCACGATCCTGAGACCTGTCTCGAGCTTGAGTTTTGGGTGGTGGGTCCATCTTTGGGCAGTTACATTGGGAGGGAATTATATGTGTTTGTATTGAGGCACAATTTCAGATGTATTATTATTTTAACCCTTTGCCGGGATTGAAAACAAAAAATCGCAAAAAGCCAATACAGTAAGGACCGGGAACTCGGTCATCACAAACCGGGAACCCGGTTATCAACTGTACAAAAAAAAGAGAAAAATAAAAATAAAGAAAGAATAAAGTAACCGGCAAAGTGGGAGTTTTTGGAAATCATCTTTATATGTATTGGGTTAACATGGGGATGCTATGTTAAGAGCATCAAATGGGTTGAGTGAGAACATTATTCGAGTGTAAACTTAAGCTCGTGGACAGGTGTTGATGGTAAGTGAGGAGAGAGCCAAAATCTCACTTCAAATTTACCAAATATACATACCACACCGTCCCTAAGCCTACGCTAAAACTGTAAAGTCCTCGTGATTTCTAGGTGCATAGTGAATTTATGATTCAGTTAATAGGGAGTATACTAAGTGGAGCGTTCAAAGCGAGTTAGGATCGATGAACACCCTACAACCATCATACTTAGATAAGTACAAGTGTAACCTTCTAGCATTGCAACTTTAATTTGATGATTGAGATTATTTATGTTTTATTTTTGCATGTAAGTGTATGTTTATATTAATCCGTAACTTTTGCTATATGAGATTTATCTTAAGTTTGCTTTGGGTGTATTTACTAGCTTCTACATTCTTGCATCTACTTTAGTCCCTTGTTTTTAATTTTATTTTGTCTTGACGACAAAGGTTTGAGTTGGGGGTCTTGATGTCTCCCATTTTTTTCTAATTATATGCCCATAGGAGACATCATTTTTGGTGATTATTTTATTAATTCGATAGACTTTTAGTGTTAAATCGTTATATTTCATTTTCCATCCTCGAATTGTAGTATTTTTCATTTATTAAGCTTTTACACGTAAAATGGTTTGTTTTTAGTAAAAAGATTGTAGGTTTAAAGATGCTAGCAAGGAGAGGAATCGAGAATTAAAGTCTTAGATTGTGTAAAGAAGTCAAAGGCGAGAAGAAATATCCCGAAGAGTTGATTTAGGAAACTGCAAATCTAGAAGGATGATGTTGATTGCTGATTTTGAGCCACTTAGGCTTGGATTCAGCCTTGACTTGTAAGAAAAACTTTGATTCCTTATTGAGTTACGAAGATTTAGCAAGTTGAATGGGTCAATTTGGAGTTGAAATGAAAAAGTTACCGCCGTTTTAGTGAAGGTTGTACACCAGTTACGTGATTTAGAATAAAAGAGTGGACTTGGTCTTTTTAACATTTCATTTATTCACTTAAGTAATAGCCCAAGTCCGAATTTTAGAGTATAAAAAGATATTTGGACTTCTATTTCACACACAAATCAATTTACACAAGTCAAATCGCTAGAGAGAAAGTCCGAAGCAAGGAAAAGGAGAAAGCTAAGAGCTGGAGACTTCATCTTCTCCAAATCACAGCCAAACCCAATTCCTCAATTAGGTTTTCTTATCTTTAAATTCCATATTAAACATGAGTTCTTTTAATTTTATTTCCTTAGTTTTAATTTCTATTATGAGCTAAATACTCTAAGTGCTTGGGAATCGCTTTAAGGGGTTGAGCCCCAATTTATTTAGTTAATGTTTTTGAATTTGGGATTGAAAGATTTAATTTGAATTTGGTAATTTAATATTTTCTATTATCGTGAATTTATTTACTGTCTTTGAAGTCATGAATCAAATATAAGAATTAGTAATTAAGCTATTCATTATAGTGGCGTAATGATCACCTTGACGGGGGGGGGGGGGGGGTTTAATTACTGAACTAGGTAATAGATGTAAGATATAAATTATTGATCCTGACGGACTTAGTTAATCTTATAGCCAATTGGGTACAATACTTGAACATTCAAAGGTAGCTGTTGTGTTTACTGACCATTCCGCGATTAAATACCTTATGGAAAAGAAAGATGCGAAGACGCGTTTGATTAGATGAGTATTATTATTACAAGAGTTTGACTTAGAGATTCGAGATCGAAAGGGGTGTGATAATAAGGTTGTAGATCATTTGTCGCGTCTTGAAGGTTCTGAGTCGAATGGGGGGACCTGAGTTGGTAAGAGAAGAGTTTCCTGATGAGAGTTTGTTTTCAGTTTATGCAATGGGAACTCCCTGGTACGCGTATATAGCAAATCTTATTGTGAGTGGTTCTTTTCCTCAAGGAGCTACCTCACAAGAGAAAAGGAGATTAGTCCATCGCGCTAAACAATTCTTTTGGGAGGATCCTTTCCTCTACAAAACATGCAGTGATCAGATGGTGAGAAGATGCATACCAGATATGGATATTCAGTCAGTGGTTGCAAGTTGTCATGATTCACCATACGAAGGACACTTCAAAGGTGATCACACAGCTGCAAAGGTACTACAATCCGGTTTTTATTGGCCCACGTTACATAAAGATTGTCATGAATATGTCAAGAAGTGTCATAGATGCCAGTTCACTGGTAATATATCTAAGAGAGATGAGATGTCGCGTAATAATGTTCTTGAAGTTGAGATATTCGATGTATGAGGTATTCATTTCATGGGTCCTTTTGTACCATCTAATGGGAACCTTTACATCCTACTAGTTGTTGATCACATGTCAAAATGGGTAGAGGCTGTTGCTCTACCAACCAATGATTCGCGAGTGGCGATAAAGTTCTTAAAGTCACACATCTTTACTAGACATGGCACGCCTAGAGTTATTATCAGTGATGGAGGTTCACACATTGTTAACAGATACTTAAGGCTGTGTTGGAAAAGTATGGGGTGAGACATCGTGTATCTACTGCTTATCATCCGCAAGCAAATGTTCAAGCTGAGGTCTCTAATCGAGAGATCAAATCCATTCTAGAGAAGACAGTTGGTTCCACACGTAAGGATTGGTCAATGAAATTAGATGATGCGTTGTGGGCATATCGTACCGCGTTCAAGACGCCTGTTGGTGCATCTCCGTATCGCATAGTTTATGGTAAGGCTTGTGATGTTTCCTCATTTGTGATAGTAAAATATACTTCAGAGACATCATTTTAGGCTTATTTATTAGTTTATAGGTTGATTTTAGCTTATTTTAGTGCACTTTCCTATTTTGGGTCTTGATTTGTAGAATTATTATTTTTAGAGCATATTGGGTTTAATTGTTTATTTAGTGTGAAGCTTTAAAGATAATTATGGAGATTAATTAGAGTCCAAGTCAAAGACTACAACTTATGGAAAAAGATTTGCATGGAAATTGGAGATAAGGAAACAAATGCTAAAAAGATGGAAAAGGAAAAGCTGCCTAAATCTGGGATTCTGCACACACGTCTAAAGATTGATGTTTTTACCGAAGAAATAGGCCGAATTTGGTAATTTCCTTCTAAAGGGTCAAGATAATTCTGTTGCGATTCTTTTGGTATCTTGTGGAGCAAAATTCGACCAATAACGAAGAAGATACACTCAAAACAACGCAGCAGTGTTTTTTCCTTACGAATTTGAGTAGGGCCAGGAGTCCATTACTCGAAGTTATCTCCACCAAACGAATTAGGTCAACCTCTACACTATAAATACAGCCTCTTAACACTCTTAAATCATCCTTGGTGAAATCTTAAACCAAGAGGAAGCTTAGAACACAAGAGAGAAGTCCGGAAGGAGCTGTCATCAACAATGTCTTCTTCTACCTTTAGATTTGTAATTTCTTTCTTTTCTTTCATGCACTAATTTTCTTTAGCTTAAGTTTTAGCATATATGTATGAACCCTAGTTTTGATTGACATCTATCTAATTTGGGAATTTAATGTTTTAAATAGAATTATAGTTTTTATTCTCTGTTTATGTGTTTGGATTCATATTCTGTGTTCTTGTGGACGGCCGCCATTAGAATTACCATCTAGTAATTAGGATATCATTGACAACGGTGTTTAATTACATGTTTAGCACATAACGTTTAGTTTTAGGTTTGATCTGACAACCCAACCTAGCTAGATAATCACTATGGTTTAGTCTTTATGACTATTTACCAATTACAGGAAAAGTTTGCTTAGGAAGCCTTATTGACACAGGTAAATCCTATTTTAAACTACAGATAGCATATTGGGACCGATTAGGGAAATACTACATAATTCACCCTTACATGTTTAGAACGGCAAAACTAGTGGGGATTACATGCTAATAACTTAAGCTATCTTCTCAGCTTACTTCTCTTTCATATATAATTTTCTGTCTTTCAATTCTTAGTTTAATTTAGTTTATTAGAAAACCAAATAAAAATCTATTTATCTTTACTTTTATTTGCGTTTAGTTGTTCTAGCTTTATTTATTTGCACTTGCTATTTGCATAAGATTCTCCTAACCTCTGTAGTCTCTGCGGAACAAATCTTTATCTAAAACTTGCATACGATATGTATACTTGCAGAACCGTGTAGTTCTAAGGTGCTTTTGCACTTTATTTACATCTTATTTTATCACACCCTAGGCCCCACCAAGTTTTTGGCGCCGCTGCCGGGGACTACACCGTTAGTCCTTGTGCATATATCTTGTGCTTTTATTTTTAGTTAGTTCTATTTTACGCTTTTTGTTTTTAGTTTTTTTTTTTCAGATTTAGTTACAGATGGAGAACCCAAGGAGACTTGAGCTACCCATCGAGTTCAGAGTGGAGCCACGAGGAATTCGAGCTCCAGAAATCCAAGCCGCTAAATTTAAACCTGATCCTGGGTTGCTAACTCAGTTTTCATCTCATGGATTATTCAGCGGAGATGCACATCAAGATCCGATCCGATATATTCAGAAATTCATGCAGATCTGTGATGCTTATATCGTAAGAGGAGTTACTAGGGAGCAAGTATATTACCTGATGTTCCAGTTCTTCTTGACCGGATGTGCAAGCGATTGGTATGATACCCAATACCCTCATGTTATTCCAGATTGGGACAAACTCCAAGCAAGATTCCTAGACCGTTTCTATCCGGTTAGTAGACGTTTAAAAGATATGTTGGAGCTTGAACAATTTATGCAAAAAGAGGAAAAGAGTTTGGGTGAAGCATGGTTACGATTTACAGAGAAGAAAGCGAGGTGTCCATATCATAGATCCTCGCCGAAATATTATTTAACCTTGTTTTATGGAGGCCTTAATGATAAATCAAGAGAGAAAGTTGATTCGTTAGGAAACGCAGGTTTTGTGTTGCTAGATCCTGTAGAAGCTGAGTTGGGGATGGAGAGAATTCTTGAGAACGAGAGAAGTTGGCCAAAGAGAGTAATAAAAGAAGACAATTCAGCATCTCTGAAGCTTAAAGAATTGGCTAAACAACTCGAAGAACTTAAGGAACAAGCCCGAACAATTGCTCAGGTGAATACGGTACGCACAATTCCTCCGTGTCCTGGTTGTGGATCAAGAAATCATGTGTGGGAAGGATGTATAAATAATCCAGCAGTAGCTTCCGTTCAATATCCTCAAGATAACTATTACTCTAATGGTTATGCTTGTCCTCAAGAAAGCTACACTAATTATCAACAACCTCCACAACAAAAGAGTTGGGTTAGAAAGCAAGAGACTTATCATCAACCCCAACTTCCATCTTATATTCCACCACAACCTATTCAGAAAAAGGCACCCATTGTTGAAAAAGCTTGTCAAGAACCAAAGAAAGATCCACCTAAACACTCAATGCAACTGGCAAAACGAGAACAAATCCAAGACTTGAATTCGAGTATGGCTAAATTAATACAAGCAGCTGAGAAAATGAGTCATAGCCAACAGAAAGTTCAAACCCAGGATAAGATTATCAAGCAACTAGAGCATACTATATCACATATGGCTAGTAAATTACAAAATCGTCCAAAAAGGGCAGCTTCCAAGTGATACTATTGCTCCTACAGATGATTCTTGCCATGCAGTTGAGTTGCGAAGTGGAAAACAACTACCTCCACCTAGACCAGAAACAGAACCAATCCCTATTCCAGAACAAAGGGGGGAAGAAACAATCAAATATATAGTTGAGGAGGTAGTTAAACCAAAGAGTGTCCAAACCGAGACACCTGAGAAGACAAGAAAACCAGTGGAACTTAATACACGCCCTCCACCACCATACCCTTCACGTGTCAGAAAGAAGGACAATGACCTGGAATTCAAGAAGTTCGATGACATAGTGAGCAAGGTTGAGATTAAAATGCCGTTTGTTGAAGCTATCAAAAGAACGCCGAAATATCTAAATTTCATGAAGGACATTCTTTCGAACAAACGAAGTATAGAAACCGCGGATATGAGTGGATCACCAGAGGGGTGTTATGCTATCAAATTACCACCAGAAGAGCCCCTTCCCACGAAATCTTGGATGGAACCATCCATACTTATGAAGAATCGAGCTGAAAAGTTCGTGGGAATCAAAGGAAAGGGGTGGAAATTTCGTCATTATTAATCAAATTAATTTCAGTTGAACGAATTGGAGGAGTTTCGTTATCTTGCCTATGAAAATGCACGTCTCTATAAGGAGAAAACAAAGCGATGGCATGATAAACGGCTCCGTCCAAAACATTTCGAGATAGGACAGAAGGTTTTATTATACAACTCTCGATTTTCGAACTACCCAGGAAAGCTTAAATCCCGTTGGGGAGGACCTTACATTGTTACCAAAGTCACACCGCATGGAGCGATTGAGATTGAAAATCAAGCCGAGCAAAGGACATTCATGGTGAATGGCCAGCGTTTGAAGAGATACTATGACAGTGAGGACTTTGGGCAAGGGGAGAAAATCTACCTTGTTGAATGCGCTTAGCCTGAGGTACACGTCTAACTCAAAGACGTTAAACAAAAGTGCTCTTGGGAGACACCCCTTGTTTTAATTGCTTTTTAGATTAGTTGTTTTTGCTTTGTAGTGTCTAATTTTAGGTTAGTGTATATTTTTAATTGTGTTTACAAGCTAATAGGAGAGAAAGGTAGTGTGTTATTGTGCAGGAAACGAGTTTGGGGTCAAAAGGAAAAATCTGGAGGAACTTCAAGCCTGGCGCGGACTACCCCGCGGACTACCCCATGGTCCGCAGGGATGCACCGTGCCCAAAAAACCCGTACCACGTGTCGGGTACCACGGGTTTCATCCAGAAAGTAAAAAAAAATTCGAGGGACAGGCGCGGTACACCGGACCCTGGTCCGCACGCTCAAAACACGTGCCACGGGGTCGGGTACCACGGGTTTTTTGACGGACATGCCGCGGACTACCCCCTGCACCGCACCCCTGGTCCGCAGGCACAAAACACGTGCCACGGGGTGCTAGCTCGGGTATTATCCAGTGGGCAAAAATTTGGAGCAACAGAAGCTGCGGTACACCGCAGGTTTCGTCCGGTGCACCGCAGGGAGGCGGTTTGTTAAGGAATTCTTTTCCTAATCAAATTCTTACCTTATGAGATTAACCCTAGCCTTCCATACACGAAATTTTCAGACCCAAACCCTATATATACACCTTAAAGCTTGTGCAAACCTTCACAATTAACACAACAACTCATCAAATCCTCTCCACCATCTTCCATAAACACAATCCTTCATCACATTCATCACGCTACACCATCAAAACACCATCAAATTCAACAAGCTTTAAAGAATTCTTCCAAGATCAATCAAATAACCTTTATCTTTCATCAATTCCAAGCAACAACCTCAAGCTACACCAAATTTGTCCTTAAACTTTTAATCCATCCTTGGTATAACTTGAGTTGTGGGTGAATCAAGCATGACTAACAGATCTGAAGCTATGGAATACAAGAGAAAGTGTTCAATACTTGGGAAGAATAAGAGATTGCCTGGAGCCACCATTGAAAAACCCATCAATCTTGATGAGGTTTCTGAAGAATCAAAAGAACAGGCACCTGAACAACCACTACCAAAGAAGAGATTAACTGCTAGAATGTCCACACCATCAAGGAGGCCTTTGGACAAAATAAAAATCCAAGACCAAGGTTCTTCTACCTCTTCCTCCAAAATTGCTTATGATCTTCCTCCTTGGGCTATTCAGTTACAGAACGAAGTTGAAAGATTACGTGAAGATAACAAAGACCTTTGGGTAGAAATCATGCAATTGGAGACACGGGTAGATAATTCGACCTTGTACAAGGATATAGATGATTACACCGATCCCTCATCTTCAGAAGATGAGGATGATATGATGGATCTCTATGGCCAACCAGGTAGGTCATTCTAATTTTTCTCAATAGCTTGCATGCATTAGGTAGTTTAGTTAGTTTTATTTTTAAATTTTATTCCATTCTTGAGTCTTTTTCGAGTCGTGGGGACACGACTCACTTTTGAGTTGGGGGTGGGGATTCGTTGTCCTCATCTTCCTTTTCGTTTTTGCATAAAATTTAAAATTTTTAGGTTGAATTAAGGCATAGAATATCTTGAATGTACCTATGTGAGCATGATTTTATTAGGTCAATGATAGTAGGTAGTATGCTTTTGAACGATGCAAACAAAATTGTTTAGATGCATGTATGAAAACAGGAAATAAAGGATAGAAAAGTTAATGAGCAATGCTAAGAAATCACGTTGAAACTTAGGAATAGTTATTTGGTGTGTAGAACGTGAGGTTTAAAATTAGTTGAGAACCCACTTGCCTATGAACTAATAATGAAAACGTAACGAAATCCGGTAGTTAGAAAAATGACTAAGGCAGTTCTTTCATGATAAAACACTTGAAGCCTTTATACTTTCTCACCCTTTTGTTTGATATTATTGTTATGATTTATCCGTCTTAGCCCCTCTGAGCCTTTCTAAAGCCTTTATTGAAACACATTATAATCCTTACCCTAGTTTTTAGGACTTATCTATATGACCCGCACTCGAATCGCAAAACCTGAGACACTCGTTTTAGAGCTTGAGTTTGGGGTGGTGGGTTTCATCATTAGGGAACTTTGGGATTTGGGAATTATATTTGTGATTTTATTGATGATGAAATTGTTATTATTGTAACCCTTTGCCAGGGTAATAGTGAATGAAAAAGAAGCTACGAGCTAATTTTGCCAACAAGGGCATAAAAAGAAAGAATATATATATGAAAAGAAAAAATAGTGTGATATCTCAACATAAAAGGAGAATAATAGCTATACAAAAGAAAAAATTAAATTGAAAAGAAAATATATATTCGGACCGGCAAAGTGGATTTTATATCATCAAAGGTTTTAATTGGGATTATTGGGGATGCACATTAAAAAGAATCAATAAATTGGGTTGAGTGAGAACATCTTTGAGTGAACAACTCAAGCTCTAGGGCGATTCGTTGATGGCTAGTGAGGAGAGAGCCAAAAGCTCACTTTTCATTATCCAAATATACCACACCCGTCCTTAAGCCAAGTTATAACCAAGACCTTAGGATTTCTAACTATTAGGTGGAGAAACAATTGAGCTATTAGGTTATAGGTAAGTGGATCATTGGATGCTGTATTTGGGACCTATGACCAACCTATAGCCATTAACCTGAACTAAGTTATCATCCTCTCCTTCTGGCATTGCGAAATTAATCTTAACTTGAATTTATGGATTGTTGATTACATGTGTATTAGGCATATTTATGCATTATTTCTTGAGCATTACTACATGAGATTTTTGGTTTTCTAATAAACTAAATTAAACTAAGAATTGAAAGACAGAAAATTAAATATGAAAGAGAAGTAAGCTGAGAAGATAGCTTAAGTTATTAGCATGTAATCCCCACTAGTTTTGCCGTTCTAAACATGTAAGGGTGAATTATGTAGTATTTCCCTAATCGGTCCCAATATGCTATCGGTAGTTTCAAATAGGATTTACCTGTGTCAATAAGGCTTCCTAAGCAAACTTTTCCTGTAATTGGTAAATAGTCATAAAGACTAAACCATAGTGATTATCTAGCTAGGTTGGGTTGTCAGATCCAACCTAAAACTAAATGTTATGTGCTAAACATGTAATTAAACACCGTTGTCAATGGTATCCTAATTACTAGATGGTAATTCTAATGGCGGCCGTCCACAAGAACACAGAATATGAATCCAAACACATAAACAGAGAATAAAAACTATAATTCTATTTAAAACATTAAATTCCCAAATTAGATAGATGTCAATCAAAACTAGGGTTCATACATATATGCTAAAACTTAAGCTAAAGAAAATTAGTGCATGAAAGAAAAGAAAGAAATTACAAATCTAAAGGTAGAAGAAGACATTGTTGATGACAACTTCTTCCAGACTTTTCTCTTGTGTTCTAAGCTTCCTCTTGGTTTAAGGTTTCACCAAGGATGATTTAAGAGTGTTAAGAGGCTGTATTTATAGTGTAGAGGTTGACCTAATTCGTTTGGTGGAGATAACTTCAAGTAATGGACTCCTGGCCCAACTCAAATTCGTAAGGAAAACACTGCTGCGTTGTTTTGAGTGTATCTTCTTCGTTATTGGTTGTATTTTGCTCCACAAGATACCAAAAGAATCGCAACAGAATTATCTTGACCCTTTAGAAGGAAATTACCAAATTCGGCCTATTTCTTAGGTAAAAACACCAATCTTTAGACGTGTGTGCAGAATCCCAGATTTAGGCAGCTTTTCCTTTTCCATCTTTTTAGCATTTGTTTCCTTATCTCCAATTTCCATACAAATCTCTTTCCATAAGTTGTAGTCTTTGACTTGGACTCTAATTAATCTCCATAATTATCTTTAAAGCTTCACACTAAATAAACAATTAAACCCAATATGCTCTAAAAATAATAATTCTACAAATCAAGACCCAAAATAGGAAAGTGCACTAAAATAAGCTAAAATCAACCTATAAACTAATAAATAAGCCTAAAATGATGTCTCTGAAGTATATTTTACTATCACAAATGAGGAGACATCAAGACCCCCAACTCAAAGTTGTATCGTCCCGATACAATAAAAGTAAAGAACAGTAGGGTAGTCAAATAAACAAGAAGAAGTCGGAGGAGAACAAGAACAAAATATAATGAATGATCCTAGAGCATAAATTCTCTGTTTTAAATAGAATTATAGTTTTTATTCTCTGTTTATGTGTTTGGATTCATATTCTGTGTTCTTGTGGACGGCCGCCATTAGAATTACCATCTAGTAATTAGGATACCATTGACAACGGTGTTTAATTACATGTTTAGCACATAACGTTTAGTTTTAGGTTTGATCTAACAACCCAACCTAGCTAGATAATCACTATGGTTTAGTCTTTATGACTATTTACCAATTACAGGAAAAGTTTGCTTAGGAAGCCTTATTGACACAGGTAAATCCTATTTGAAACTACCGATAGCATATTGGGACCGATTAGGGAAATACTACATAATTCACCCTTACATGTTTAGAACGGCAAAACTAGTGGGGATTATATGCTAATAACTTAAGCTATCTTCTCAGCTTACTTCTCTTTCATATTTAATTTTATGTCTTTCAATTCTTAGTTTAATTTAGTTTATTAGAAAACCAAATAAAAATCTATTTATCTTTACTTTTATTTGCGTTTAGTTGTTCTAGCTTTATTTATTTGCACTTGCTATTTGCATAAGATTCTCCTAACCTCTGTAGTCTCTGCGGAACGAATCTTTATCTAAAACTTGCATACGATCTGTATACTTGCAGAACCGTGTAGTTCTAGGGTGTTTTTGCACTTTATTTACATCTTATTTTATCACACCCTAGGCCCCACCAGCTTGTCACTTACCTCTCGAGCTTGAAATGGGTGCCTATTGGGCGATAGCGGAGATGAATATGGATCCTACTTTAGCCGCAGAGTATCGTATGATGAAACTGAATGAAATTGATGAGTTTCGATTTCAAGCCTATGAGAATGCTAAACTTTACAAAGAGAAGACGAAAAGATGGCATGATAATCACATTCGTGAAAAGAAACTCAAAGTTGGACAGATGGTCATCAAGTATAACTCCAAGTTCAGTAATTATCCAGGTAAGTCAGATCAAAGTGATCTGGTCCGTTCGTGGTGACCAAAGTTACGCCTCATGGAGCTATAGAGATCGAGAATCCAAATGAGAAATGCACCTTTATGGTGAATGGGCATCATCTGAAACTTTATCATGTAGGCGAGGATACCAATCGCAGAGTTGATCCACATCCTGGGGAGGTCATGTACCTCCTTGAAGCTGAATAGATGTGAGAGGTAAACCGTCGAGCTTAACGACGTTAAACAAAAGCCATTTCATTGTATATTAGTTTACTGCTTTATGTCTTTCAATTCCTAGTGTATAATTCTAAGTAATTGTCGAGTCTTAGTGTTTACTTTTAAAAGAAATGAGAAAGGTAGTGTGTTAATGGTGCAGGAATTGAGTTTGGGGTGCTAAGGAGCGAAAAGGAAAAATCTGCTGCACTGACCGGTATGCCGCCCATATGACCGGCATGCCGGTGGAGGATAAACACGAGCTCGCGGGTCTAAGACTCGGGTTGTTTTCCGAGAGGGAGAAAAAAATTGAATAGTCCCACCAGTATGCCAGCCAGATTCCCGGTATGCGGACCAGAAGAAAAACACGTGCCCTCGGGTATTTTGACGGAGCAGACTTTTGCGAAAAACAGCGCAACGGTATGCCGGCGCCCAAAAACACGTGGCCTCGGGTAGTGGATTCGGGTTCGAGGTAGAAAGTTACAAAAAGAGAGACCTCCACCACTGGTATGCCGGCGAATCCGCCGGTATGCCGGTCCGTAGGTCGGTTTTGAAGAGTTTGTTTCCTATTACACTTCTTACCTTATCAAGTGCAAACCATAGCCTCTCCAATACGAATTTTCCAGCTCCCAACCTTATTAATAGACCTTGAATCTTGATTAAACCTCCACAATAAACATAACAACATCAATAATCCTCTCCTCCTTCATCCATAAACACATCTTCTTCATCAAATTCATCACACTACATCATTAAACACCATCAAGATCATCAAGCTTTCAAGAATTCTTCCAAGAATCATCAAGAAACCTTCTTCTTTCATCAAATCCAAGCAAGAAACTCAAGCTACACCAATATTTCTTAACTTTATTCCATCATTGGTATAACTTGAGTTTGGGGTCAAATCAAACATGACAAACAGAACAGACGCTATGGATTATAAGAGGAAGTGTTACATCCTAGAGAAGAACAAAGATTTTCCTGGATCCACAATTGAAAAGGCCATCAATCTTGATGAGCTTATTGAAAAGAAGCAAAAAGGTAGAGGCACCAACACAACCACTACACAAGAAATTCACAACTACGATGAAGGTACCATCAAAGCCTAAAGAAAAGACACACAATCAAGATCAAGGTTCCTCCTCTTCCTCTTCATATCAGAATAATTCTTGCACACCCCCATGGGCTATCAAATTTCAGCATGAAGTTAATTATTTAAGAAAAGAAAACAAGGCACTTTGGGTGGAAATTGACCAGATTAATTCACAATTGGGTGAAAGACTGAGATCATGGATATTGATAATTACTCTTCTTCTTCGGAGGAGGACGTGATGGATCTTTATGGCCAGGTACCCCGTTCTAATTCTTCTTCTTAATTTATGGTAGGCACTAGGTAGGTAGTTTAGTTTAATTTTATTTCTTTATTGAGTCTTTTTGAGTCGTGGGGACACGACTCACTTTTGAGTTTGGGGTGGGGTTCGTTGCCTCATCCCAATTTTTTTGTGCTTTACATGCTTTCAATAAAATTAATCTTAGGGTTGCGTTGACCGTAGAGTATTTTAAATGCCCCCATCAAGCATGCTTTTTATGAATTTATGATAGAAAATAGTTGACTTTAGGAGTTAGTGTAAAACGCACTTTGATTGCATGCAAATATGAGATAATTGATTGGAAGAATTAATGAATAGTGTAAAAGAAGTAAACTTGTGCTTAAGGATGACGAGTGGTTTGTAGAACGTGAGATCTAAATGAGTATAGAACCCACTTAGGTATGAACTAGAGGCAAGCTGTGTAAATAGGAAGATGATAAAGGTAGTTCTTTGTTAGCCCTTTGAATCCTTTTTGGCCTTCTATCCCTGAATTAATTATATCCTTCTTAGCCAAATTTTTAGCCTTTAAGCCTTTCTTTTGTCGCCACATTATAAGCCAATATCCCTTTAGATTGTTAGGCATGACCATATGACCCACACTTGAATCACGATCCTGAGACTTCCTGTCTTGAGCTTGAGTTTGGGGTGGTGGGTTCACTATATGGGAATTTGCATTGGGTTGGGATTTTTTAGCTTATCAGTTGTGCTCTGTTTATATTTTCATGATGATTCACAGGTTTGTTATATTGTAACCCTTTGCCGGGGTAACAGTAAATGAAAAAAAAAGAGAAAATATGAAAAGCAATGAAAAGCAAAAAATATTGAATGAAAAATAGCATGATGTCTCAACATCAAAAAGAGAGTCATGACTATACAGAAGAAAAGAAAAAATTTCATATGAAAAGAATATATATTTGGACTGGCAAAGAGGAAATTTTTAGGTGAATCATCTTTAGTATTGGGTTAATTTGGGGAAGCTACATTAGCGTGTCAAATGGGTTGAGTGAGAATGTTATTCGAGTGTAAACTCAAGCTCTTGGACAATTAGTTGATGGTAAGTGAGGAGAGAGCCAAAAGCTCACTTTAAATTTACCAAATATACATACTGTACCGTCCCTAAGTCGATATTAAAACCGTAAAGACCTCGTGATTCCTAGATACATAGTGAGTTAATCGGGATTATGCTAAGTGGAGCATTCAAAGCAAGTAAAGATCGAGGAACACCCTATAGCCACCATCTTGAGATAAGTAATAAGCGTAACCTTCTAGCATTGTGAAATTAATTTTGGATTGATATTATTTTTTGTTTGATTTTGAATTATGTGTATGTGTATATTAATTATAAGATGAGACTATATGAGATTTATTTTAGGTTGTGCTTTGGGAATATGTGCTAGATTCTACCTTCTCCGTTCACCTAAAAGATCATTTGTTTTTTATTTTACTTTGTCGAGACGACAAAGGTTTGAGTGTAGGGTCTTGATGTCTCCCTATTTGTTCTAATTAGGTTCCCTTTTGAGACATCCTTGTAGGTGAATATTTGACTTTTTTGATAGAATTTTATGCTTATTTCTTCATATTACACTTTCTCACCTTGTAATTAGACTATTTGCATTTTTAGAGCTTTTGTGCGTTAATTTGATTAGTTTTAGTGCAAAGTTAGTAGGTTCTTGAATTTCATGAAAAACCACTACAAGGAGGAGAAGTGAGAATTAAAGTCTTAGAGTATTTTTAGTGTGTTATGAAGTATTTTATTCGAGTTTTTAATTCTAGAGTGCACTTTCTTATTTCTAGTCTTGGAACTTATTATTTTTACAGCATATGCGGTTTAATTATTTATTTATTTATTTATTGTGAAGCTTTAAAAGATATATATGGTAATTAATTAGAGACCAAATCAAGTCTAAGAAGTAAAGGAAAGAGATTTACATGGAAATAAGAAGATTAAGGAAGGATATATGCAAAGAAGGAAAAGATAAAGCTGCCAAATAAATCTGAAATTCCATCCACGTTCTAAAGACGAGCTCATAGATATATCTTTCTGAGACAAGTAGTTTTGACAATTGGAACACGTCAAACGGATAAGTATTGAAGGATATATGACCAAAACAAATCAGCATTAGAATCTTACCTTTCCTATATTTTAGAGCTGGAAATTAAAGAGTTCTTGCCTTGTCTTCCACTCAAAGTAAAAACGAATTAGGGCTTTATAAAACCTATAAATACACCTCTTAGCGTCATCTTTTCACACACTTCATAGAATTACACAAGAGGCTTAAGGTTTTTGATGTCTCCTCATTTGTGATAGTAAAATACACTCTTGAGACATCATTTTAGGCTTATTTATTAGTTTATAGGTTGATTTTAGCTTAATTCAATGCACTTTCCTATTTTGGGTCTTGATTTGTAGAATTATTATTTTTAGAGCATATTGGGTTTAATTGTTTATTTAGTGTGAAGCTTTAAAGATAATTATGGAGATTAATTAGAGTCCAAGTCAAAGATTACAACTTATTGAAAAAGATATGCATGGAAATTGGAGATAGAAGGAAACTGAGTTCAAATAGGAAAAGGAAAAGCTGCCTAAATCTGGGATTCTGCAGTACACGTCTAAAGATTGGGGTTTTTACCTAATAAATAGGCCGAATTTGGTAATTTCCTTCTAAAGGTCCTAGATAATTCTGTTGCGATTCTTTTGGTATCTTATAGAGCAAAATCCGACCAATAACGAAGAAGATACACTCAAAACAACGCAGCAGTGTTTTCCTTACGAATTTGATTGGGCCAGGAGTCCATTACTTAAGTTTATCTCCAAGAAACGAATTAGGTCAACCTATACCCTATAAATACAGCCTCTTAACACTCTTAAATCATCCTTGGCCAGACCCTAAGGCCAAGAGGAAGCTGCAACACAAGAGAAGAAGTCTGGAGGGAGCTGTGCAACAACTATGTCTCCTTCAACCTCCTATTTTGTAATTCTTTCTTCTTCTTTTCTTTGTATGAACTAATTCTCTTAGCTTAGGTTTTGCATAATGTATAAACTATGAATTCTAGTTCTTCTATCTAAGTTCTTTGGGAATTATATGTTTTAATCTGATATTAGCTACTTACCCTTATATTTGATTATGTGTTTTGATTTAATGACTGTTTTCCTTGCTAGTGCACGAGTATAGGATTACCTTAATAGTAGTTAGATGGTCACCTTGTAAGGGTGTTTAACTATTGAACCACCACATAACGTCTAGTGTCGATAGCAGTTCTGACAAAACATACTTCTAACTAGATAGTCATTAAGGTTTGTTTTAACCACCATATCACCAAGATTGCAGTATTTGCTTAGGGCCTTAGTGGCGTTTGATAACCCTATTTTAAATCACTTCTTGGTTGTGCCGTTGCCCCCTTAGTCGCTCTCAAGGTCTAAGGTAGTGGAATTTAGAATCCTGACTAAGTATACCAAGAGCTAATATTCTCCCTTATGAATTAGATTTAATAGATAGAATTAGAAGGATTAGTGCATACTAGTAAAACCTAAGTTATATCGTTCATACTATCTTCTTTTCTTTTCTGTTATTTATTTTCTGTCTTTAATTTAGTAGTTTAGTTTTCTTATTAAAAACCAAATAAATATCTATCTTTCTCTTCTTTCTACTTGCGTATTATTATCTATCTTTAATATCTGCACTTGATAATTTGCATAAGTTCTCTCTAACTTTCGTTAGTCCCTGAGGAACGAATCTTCTTATCATTAAAACTTGCATACGTCCTGTAATACTTGCAGTACAGTGTTAGTTTAGGGTGTGTATTTGCACTTATTTATATCATTATTTTATCACACCTTAGGCCACACCAAGTTTTTGGCGCCGCTGCCGGGGACTACATCGTTAGTCCTTGTGCAATTATCTTGTGCTTTTATTTTAGTTAGTTCTATTTTACGCTTTTCTTTTTAGTTTTTGTCTTTACAGATTCTTTTTAGGCGAGAGCAGATTTATTAGGAGATAAAGGTTTCGTGTTATTAGATCCTGAAGACGCTAATTCATGATGGAATCTCTAAGGATCAAGGAGTTGAGCCGACAACTTGAGGAATTACGAGAACAATCGCGAGAACTAGCTCGGAGGAATCTAGTACATACATCACCTTCATGTCCTAGTTGTGGAGCAAGAGATCACTCGTGGGGACGTTGCATGAACAATCCAGCCTCAATTTCCTTCATGCCTTATCAAAGAGACCATTATCATGATGGTTATTATCAATCTCAAGGAAATTACGCTGACTATCAACCCCCACAGAGTTACAATTGGGTCGGAGATCAACAGCCGTGTCATTATGATAACCATTATCATGATGATTATTATCAACCACGACCACAAGCTTATTATCCTCGACAACCTATCTATCAAGAAGCGCCGATTTATAATGAAGCTTATCAAGAACCACTTCCTTATTCAATGCAGCAAACCGTACAAAAACAACCTTCGAGTTTGAGTTCAAGTTTGGCTCGACTGATGCAAACACTTGATAATATAGAGAGTCGCCAGCAAGAATCCCAAGACTCGCAGAATGCGCTTATGGAGAAGTTGCAGAGAATGTCACAAAGGATGAATGAAACTCTAATCCCTGCAGAAAGGCAACTCCGAAGTGATACTAGTGCTCCACAAAACAAAGTTTGTCATGCAGTTGAATTAGGAAGTGGAAAACAACTACCTCCAACAAGACCAGAACCAGAACCAGTCCCTATTCCAGATCAAAGGGGGGAAGAAGCAACAGAAGAGAAGGTCGAAGAGGTAGTTGAACAAGAACGTGTCCAAGAGAAGACACCAGAAAAGAAAGAGAGCCCAGTGGTAACCAATACATGTCCTCCTCCACCATTCCCTTCACATGTCAGAAAGGACAATGACCTGGAATTCAAGAAGTTCGTTGACATGATGAACAAATTAAAGAACAGCAGCCCGTTTGTAGAAGCTCTCACAAGAATGTCAAAATACGGTCAATTCATGAAGGACATTCTTTCTAACAAACGAAGATTCGAGATGAATGGATTACCAGAGGAGTGTAATGCTACACTTGGAATTGAGTTACCACCTATTCCCACGACATCTTGGATGGCACCATCCATGATCATTAAGAATCGAGCTGAAAAGTTCGTGGGAATTAAAGGCAAAGGGTGGAAATTTCGTCATCCTTAATCGAGGTAACACGTCTAACTTTGAAAGACGTTAAACAAAAGTGCTGTACGGGAGACAACCCGTAATTTCTTTTATGTTTTTACGTTTTAGTTTTTAATTTATGTTTAGATTAGTTAATTTTAGTTGATATTGCATATTTGAGGAAGGTATTAGTGTTTTTGATGATTAGGTATTGGAGAAATCGAGTTAGGGAAGCGAGCAAAGTTTTCGGAACAGAGAAACTTCAGCAAGTCATATCTTTGCGCTCGGATATCGGAATCAGGTGATTTTTGAGCCTAAACTGCATAACGTTTCGAGATCTAGCTGCTGGGGAGGTTTTTGCCACGTGCGGTACACCGGACCTCAGCCGCGGTGCACCGCGTGGTCAAAAACCCGTACTACGGGTTGCTACCGCGGGTTTTATCCAGAAACGAAAAAAAAAAATAGCTGATGGGTCCGGTATACCGGACCCTATACCGCGCCATGCACCGCACAAACACGTGCCACGGGGTCCTACCACGGGTTTTTTGACGTAGGAGGCGCGGTATACCCCGCGGTACACCGCATGGTCCGCAGGGGTAGTCCGCAGCGCCGCAAGGGAGAGAAAAACCTACGGGATTTGATTATAAAGGAGGTATTAAGCTTTTAGTTCCGAATTTTATAAACCCAAACCCTCTCCTTCTTCCCCAAAACTCTCCTAACTCCATTGAAGCTCATCAAAACCTTCACCAATCATCAAAACACTACCCAATTACCATGAAAACACATCCAATTCATTCTCCACATCATTACAAAGAAGATTCAACCACCTATATCATCCCAAAACACCTTGAATCCAAGAATCAAAAGCTCAAATTTCAATCCTACAATTTCTTAAATCCAAACCAATCCATGAAGAATCCATCTTACCCACATAGAGAATCATCATGAAATCACCTTTCCTAACCCAATTTAAGCTTGTACAACCAATAATCAAGAGTTTCAAATTTCAAGAGTGGTTAAAGCTTTGAGTTGGGGGTCAATTGAGATGATTAAGAGAACATGAACATTATCTACTGTATGGGAGATGAAGAAATCAAGGTATTGGATCTAATTGAGAAGAAATCAAGTGAGACAAGTCATAGTTCCAATTCAATGGGTAAAACAAGTCAAGAGAAGAGAGGTTAGCTAGCTGTGTTTGATTCAATGAGCAAAAAGATTCTAACTTTGGTGAAGAAGACAACACAACCTCTACAAATCAAAGACCTTATACCCAAGAAGAAATAGAGAAAGCTTCAATGGCCATGATAGCTTCTCCGAAGCAACAATTTAAGGAACTACCTTTTTCTTATGAGAAAGTATTTGAAGAAGAAGTTGAAGGAGAATACATGAAGGTTCATGGGGATTTGGAATGCTTTGGGTTGTTTGTGAATTGTATTTTGTGAAGAGAAGAAGAAGATGTGGCACAGTTGATCTATGAGGAGGTGATACGAATCTTCGATCTCTCCCATGACGTTATTTAATGCAATATCCTATTATGATCACGTGTCTTGATCGAAAAGCGAGTAAGAAGATGGGTGAAGAAGATACATTAGATTTAATCCGAGTATCAACAAGGCGAGGTAAAAGCCTCGAAGAGTATGTTTTCTTTCTTCCCTACCATTTCTTTATGTGCAATATGTATGCTAATTTTAAATTTTATTCTTTCTTGAGTCTTTTTCGAGTCGTGGGGACACGGCTCATTTTTGAGTTGGGGGTGGGGATTCGTTGTCCTCATCTTCCTTTTTGTTTTTTCATAAAATTTAAATTTTTTTGGGTTGAATTAGGCATAGAATATGTTGAATGTACCTATTGAGCATGATTTTATTAAGTTAATGATAGTAAGTAGTATGTTTTTGAAAGATGTTGCAAAATTGTCTAGATGCATGTATGAAAACAGGAAATAAAAGATAGAAAAGTTAATGAGCAATGCTAAGAAGAATGTTGAAACTTAGGAATAGTTATTTGGTGTGTAGAACGTGAGGTTTAAAATTAGTTGAAAACCCACTTATCTATGAACTAGTAGTGAAAAAGTAACAAAATCCGGTAGTTAGAAGAATGAATAAGGCGGTTCTTTCAAACACTTGAAGCCTTTATACTTTCTCACCCTTTTGTTTGATTATTATTTATCCGTCTTAGCCCCTCTGAGCCTTTCTAAAGCCTTTTCTTGAAACACATTATAATCCTTACCCTAGTTTTAGGACTCATCTATATGACCCGCACTCGAATCGCAAAACCTGAGACAACTCGTTTTAGAGCTTGAGTTTGGGGTGGTGGGTTTCATCATTCGGAAACATTGGGATTTGGAATTATCTTTGTGATTTTATTGATGATGAAATTGTTATTATTGTAACCCTTTGCCGGGGTAATAGTGAATGGAAAAGAAGCTACGAGCTAAATTTGCCAACAAGGGCATAAAAAGAAAGAATATATATATGAAAAATAGCGTGATATCTCAACATCAAAAAGAGAGTCATAGCTATACAAAAGAAAAAATAAATGATTTGAAAAGAGAAAATATATATTCGGACCGGCAAAGTGGATTTTATATCATCAAAGGTTTTATTTGGATTTATTGGGGATGCACATTAAAAAGCATCAATAAATTGGGTTGAGTGAGAACATCTTCGAGTGAAAACTCAAGCTCTAGGGCGATTCGTTGATGGCTAGTAAGGAGAGAGCCAAAAGCTCACTTTTCATTATCCAAATATACCACACCCGTCCTTAAGCCAAGTTATGACCAAAGACCTTAGGATTTCTAACTACTAGATCGAGAAACAATTGAGCTATTAGGTAATAGGTAAGTGGACCATTGGATGCTGTATTTGGGACCTATGAACAACCTATAGCCATTAACCTGAACTAAGTTATCATCCTCTCCTTCTGGCATTGCGAAATTAATCTTGACTTGAATTTATGAATTGTTGATCACATGTATATTAAGCATCTTTGTGCATGATTTCTTGAGCATTACTACATGAGACTTTTTAGATATTTTGCTCTAGGATCATTCATTGTGTTCTGTTCTTAATCTCCTCATACTTCTTCTTCTTGACTACCCTACTGTTCTTTACTTTTATTGTATCGGGACGATACAACTTTGAGTTGGGGGTCTTGATGTCTCCTCATTTGTGATAGTAAAATACACTCTTGAGACATCATTTTAGGCTTATTTATTAGTTTATAGGTTGATTTTAGCTTAATTCAATGCACTTTCCTATTTTGGGTCTTGATTTGTAGAATTATTATTTTTAGAGCATATTGGGTTTAATTGTTTATTTAGTGTGAAGCTTTAAAGATAATTATGGAGATTAATTAGAGTCCAAGTCAAAGATTACAACTTATGGAAAAAGATATGCATGGAAATTGGAGATAGAAGGAAACTGAGTTCAAATAGGAAAAGGAAAAGCTGCCTAAATCTGGGATTCTGCAGTACACGTCTAAAGATTGGTGTTTTTACCTAAGAAATAGGCCGAATTTGGTAATTTCCTTCTAAAGGTCCTAGATAATTCTGTTGCGATTCTTTTGGTATCTTATAGAGCAAAATCCGACCAATAACGAAGAAGATACACTCAAAACAACGCAGCAGTGTTTTCCTTACGAATTTGAGTTGGGCCAGGAGTCCATTACTTAAGTTTATCTCCAAGAAACGAATTAGGTCAACCTATACCCTATAAATACAGCCTCTTAACACTCTTAAATCATCCTTGGCCAGACCCTAAGGCCAAGAGGAAGCTGCAACACAAGAGAAGAAGTCTGGAGGGAGCTGTGCAACAACTATGTCTCCTTCAACCTCCTATTTTGTAATTCTTTCTTCTTCTTTTCTTTGTATGAACTAATTCTCTTAGCTTAGGTTTTGCATAATGTATAAACTATGAATTCTAGTTTTTCTATCTAAGTTCTTTGGGAATTATATGTTTTAATCTGATATTAGCTACTTACCCTTATATTTGATTATGTGTTTTGATTTAATGACTGTTTTCCTTGCTAGTGCACGAGTATAGGATTACCTTAATAGTAGTTAGATGGTCACCTTGTAAGGGTGTTTAACTATTGAACCACCACATAACGTCTAGTGTCGATAGCAGTTCTGACAAAACATACTTCTAACTAGATAGTCATTAAGGTTTGTTTTAACCACCATATCACCAAGATTGCAGTATTTGCTTAGGGCCTTAGTGGCGTTTGATAACCCTATTTTAAATCACTTCTTGGTTGTGCCGTTGCCCCCTTAGTCGCTCTCAAGGTCTAAGGTAGTGGAATTTAGAATCCTGACTAAGTATACCAAGAGCTAATATTCTCCCTTATGAATTAGATTTAATAGATAGAATTAGAAGGATTAGTGCATACTAGTAAAACCTAAGTTATATCGTTCATACTATCTTCTTTTCTTTTCTGTTATTTATTTTCTGTCTTTAATTTAGTAGTTTAGTTTTCTTATTAAAAACCAAATAAATATCTATCTTTCTCTTCTTTCTACTTGCGTATTATTATCTATCTTTAATATCTGCACTTGATAATTTGCATAAGTTCTCTCTAACTTTCGTTAGTCCCTGAGGAACGCATCTTCTTATCATTAAAACTTGCATACGTCCTGTAATACTTGCAGTACAGTGTTAGTTTAGGGTGTGTATTTGCACTTATTTATATCATTATTTTATCACACCTTAGGCCACACCAGTTTTCAAGTCAGAGCAGGAAGGCAAGGAGAAACTAGAGCTGGGAGAATCCTGTTCTTCCATCAATAGTCATCCTACCCTTTAGGTTATCAATTTATCTTTTGTATTTGAACATGAATTCCTTTTATTTATTTTCAGTCTTTAATTTTGTCATGGGCTAAATTTCCATATACTTGAGAATCGCATTAAAGGGATGAACCTTAATTAATCAATCTATGTTTTGAATTTGGAATTGTTATGATTTAAATTGAATCGAGTTTTATATTGGATATTACTTTGTTTTCATTACTATTTCTTTTAGGAACAACTAGAAATAGCTTTTAGTATTTGGGCTATTTACTTTAGTGGCGAAGTGATCATCCGACAGGGGGGTTTGAATACAGACTTAGGTAATACCCGTGTAATGTCCCTTATTGACCGACATGCCTAACTAATTACATAGCCAAAGGGGTAAATTCATATCATCCGAAGAGGCATATTCACCCATACAGGGGTTATAGTACTTTATGATAGCTCCTAGGTCCACCCGACAGGGGTCTAGGAGATATTAGAGTCTCGACTAATATTATAATTCCAATTCTGCCCTTAAACATAGAATAGATAATATGGATTAAGTGGATTCCTTGCGAGACTCAAGTATCTCTCTTATCTAGAAGTTAGTCCTTTTATTTTCTTTATTTCTTTCTAGTTAATTTAATTTTAGTCTTTATTTTATTTTCATCTTTTAGTTCAGAAAACCGAACAAAAATCTTTTCTTTTATTTTTCTGTTAAGCAATTATTCTTAATATTTGATTAATATTTGGGTTGAACCTGATCCGTCCCTGAGAACAAACTTGATTATCATATATTACTTGGACAACCATACACTTGTGGTATTGTGGTTCCTCTTATTTATCACTTTATTTTTTAACACCCTAAGACCCACCACTTCTTCAACATTAGCTCATAGACAAGCGGGATTTCAACTAATTTCAAACCTCACGTTCTACACACCAAATAACTCTCCCTAAGTTTAAACTGACTTCTTACGCATTCCTCATTAATCATTCCTATCTTTTATTTCCTGTTTTCATACATGCATACTAAACATATTTGTGATAGCGTTCAAAATCATACTACTTACTATCATTGACTTAATTAAAGCATGCTCAATAAGTACAATCAATATATTCTATGCCAATTCAAGCCTACAAATTTTAAATTATGCAAAAACAAAAAGGAAGATGAGGACAACGAATTCCCAGCCCCAACTCAAAAGTGAGCCGTGTCCCCATGACTCTAAAATACTCAATAAAGAAATAAAATGTAAACTAAACACACATATTCCACATAAATAAATGTTAAGGAAGAAAGAAAACACACTCTTCGAGGCTATTGCCTCGCATGATCGATACCCAAGATAGGGTGCAGTGACTTTCTTGTATGTAAACTTCTAGTATCACCAATTTTGCATTCCCTTACCTACTATTGTGATTTATCCCAATCAATCATACCACCCTATAAACCTCTTACTCTTTTTCTCCAATTTTGTGCTCGAATATTTTCTCATGTGAAGGTGTTTGTCCAGGAATCTTTGTTTTCACGATAGCTAATAGCATCCTATAAGCTTCGCTTCGTCTTGGGTATAGGGTTCTTGATATGAAGAGGTTATGGTATTTCTTCCTTGAAAATGTAAATACATTGCTCTTTGGTTTCACCATTGCATGCCCCTCTCTAAATACTTGACTCTTTTTACCTTTTAGTTGTTCCCAAACTAGTACCAATATCACTTGAAATCTTCTTGACCTTACCCAATAACTTGCTTTGATTCTTAATCTCCCTTAATAATATATTTGTTCTTTGCATCATCTCTTTTGTCCCCCCAAATCAAAGGCTTAAACACTCTTGAACTACCTTTCGAGTATAGGCAATTAAGGTGTTATTATGGTTAGGAAAGGTGTAAGGATGATGATTCTCTATGTGGGTGTGATGAACTTTTACTTGGATGATATGGGTTTCATGAATTTCGAAAGAAGATTTGAAATTTTTGGTTTTGTTTCTTGGATTCTATGTGTTTTTGACTGAATTGGGTATTTGATTCTTGTTTATAGGAAGGTAGGGAAGGATTTGGATATGAATCTATGGTTAGTTAGTGATGTTTTGGTGTGAGGTAGAGGTTTGATGAAGCTTTCATAGTGCTTTACTAGAGTTTGGGTCTAAAAACTTTGTGTTGGGAAGGTTGGAAGAGGCTAGGTTTATCTTTTATAAGGCAATATTCCGATTAGAACTCAACCTCCTTCATCAAACCGACATGGTGCGGTGCACCGGACCAGGGGCGGGATATACCGGACTCGAACGCTGATCAAAAACCGTGGGCATAAAATGTAGAGATGGATTGTATAGGGACCTCTCGGCAATAAGCCGTATTTCACAACCATACGGTGAACCTGACGATCCTTGCGGTGTACCGTAGGGATGACACCAATTTTTTTGTTTTACCTCCAAATCAGTTTTTCTCCACTCCATTGGATAGATCTCGAAAAATACACGATTTAGACTCGAGAAAAAGTGAATTCTGATACCCGAGCGCAAAGTTATGTCAGTTTGAAGTTTTTGTAAAATTTCTCACGCTGATAGGTCCGGTGTACCGCAAAAAGCTTCTGTCCAGCCATTTTTAACTCCAAATATTTTCCACTTTTTCACCCCAAACTCGAACGCTTGCATACCTACACACCAAAAACACTTATACCTTCCTTATTACTGCAATATGCACTAAAAACACATAAACTTATTAAAACATACATAAACATAGATAATGAAAAACATAAAAGAATGTGGGATGTCCTCCAAGAGCACTTTTGTTTAACGTCATTAAGTTTGAGTGTTACCTCGGTGATTATGTATGAACATCACCTCCCCAACAATAAGTAAATTTATTAATATCTGGCACGCGAAATTTGAATTCCTTGCCTTTCACTCCCACAAACTTCTCAGATCTATTCTTTGTAGCCATGGATGGTCCCATCCAAGATTTCTTAGGTGTACTTGCATTTGGTGGTAACTTGATTTTATATATATATATCAATACACTCCTCTAACAATCCATTCATCTCTCCGTTTCTAAGCTTCGTTTGTTAGAGAGAATGTCTTTCATGAATTTAAGATATTTTGACATTCTCCTGAGAGCTTCTACAAACGGTATGTTAATATCTAACTTTC
This sequence comes from Nemophila menziesii, assembly GCA_029959085.1. Taxonomy (NCBI): domain Eukaryota; kingdom Viridiplantae; phylum Streptophyta; class Magnoliopsida; order Boraginales; family Hydrophyllaceae; genus Nemophila; species Nemophila menziesii. The sequence goes on along the minus strand of JARWIR010000017.1, from coordinate 5,324,587 downwards.
TCACCATGTCAAGGAACTCCTTGAATTCTTCTTCATTATTCTTGTTTTTGACACGTGATGGGAATGATGGAGGAGGACGTGTATTGTCTACCACTGAGCTCTTCTTCTTTTCTTTGTGTCTTCTCTAGGACACTCTTTTGTTCAATTACCTCTTCTACCTTATCTTCAATTGTTTCTCAAACCACTTTTTTTAGAGATAGGGGTTGGTTCTGTTTCTTCTACTCTAGGCAGAGGTAATTGTTTTCCACTTTTTAATTCAACCGCATGACAAGCATCATCTTGAGGAGTAATCATATCACTTGGGAGTATTCCTATTGTCCTGTTCCGAAGTGTACTCGCCATCTGTGAAAGGGTATGCTCGAGATTTTTAATTACCTTTGATTGGGTTTGGAGTCTTCGCTGACTTATCTTCATGTTTTCTTCAAATAATACCATAAGTTCAACTATACTCGGATCCAAACTCAAAGGTTGTTCTTGTGTAGCTTGTTATGTTGAATACGGAGGTGGTTCTTGATAATATTTTTCATACTTTGGCACTTGTTGATAGATAGGTTGTGGATGATAATAATTTTGACGTCGAGTTTGAAACTAAGTACCTTGGTTTTCGATCCAATTCCGATTCAGTGGGGATTGATTATTAGCGTAATTCCCTTGAGGCTGATAATAACCATTAGAGTAACGGTTTCTTTTATGAGATATGAAGGAAATCGAAGCTAGATTATTCATACAAATCTCCCACGAATGATTTCTTGCTCCACAACCCGGACATGAAGGTAAAGTATGTACTAGATTAACCTGAGATTTCGTTCGCGCTTGCTCTTGTAATTCCTTGGGTTGTTGGTTTAATTCTTTGATCCTTTGGGATTCTAAGGTATCTTCTTGTTTTTCTGATTCAATCGGCCAACTTCTCTCGGTATCAAGAACTCTTTCCATAATGATATTAGCTTCTTCGAGATCTAATAATACGAAACTTCCATCTCCTAACAAATCTGCTCTTAACTTGGACTCATCATTGAGTCCTCCATAGAACATGGTTAACTGATATTCAGGCGATGAGACACGGAAGTCACACCTCGCTTTCTTCTCGTTAAAATGTAACCATGCTTCACCAACACTTTTCCCTTCCTCTTGCATAAATTGTTCAAACTCCAACTTATCTTTTAAACATATACTAACCAGATAGAATCGGTCTAGGAAATTAGCTTGGAGTTTGTCCTAGTCTAGAACAGATTCAGGGTGTTGGGAATCATACTAATCGCTTGCACTTCAGGTTAAAAATAGTTGGAACATAACGTAATAAATTTGTTCCTGTGTAACGCCTTTGATGATATAAGCTTCAGAAATCTGCATGAATTTCTGGACATAACGAACCAGATCTGCATATTCAGCACAACTAAACTCTCCATGATTCGCAAATTGCGCTATCATGCCTGGATCAGGTTGAAATTTAGAGGCTTGGATTTCTGGAGTGCGAATTCCTCTGGGTTGCACTCTGAATGAGATGGGAAGATCTTGTTTCCTCGGGCTCTCCATTTGTAAAATTTGTAAAAACAAAACTAATAACAAAAGCCCAAAATAGAACTAACTGAAATAAAAGCACTACATAAATGCACAAGGATTAACGATGTAGTCCCCGACAGCGGCGCCAGAAACTTGGTATCGCCTAGGGCGTGATAAAATAATAGAATAAATAGATGAAAATAAACACCCTAGGCTAAACACGTAACTCACTGCAAGTATCACAGATCGTATGCAAGTCTTAATGATATATAAGATTCGTTCCTCAGATACTACGAAAGTTAGAGAAAACTTATGCAATTATCAAGTGTAAATAGGAACGCTAGAATAATAATACGTTGTAAATAAAAGACTAACGAAATAGTTTTTTGGTTTTCGAATAAGAATAATTAACTAAATAAATTATAGACAGGAAAATAAATAAAGAGAACAAATAGTATGAGAGTTTAGCTCGAGATATAGAATTAATTCCTAGTAGCCTTGATTATTCTAATCATGTAAGGGAGAATTATGTAGAATTGCAATAACCAGGATTCTAAATTCCTCCTAGCCCCCTTCTGGGTGGACTTAGGTGGCGACCTCACAATCACGAGGGGACTTAACTAAGGTTCTCCTACGCCACTAGGTTCTTAGATGAGACTGGCCTTCTAATGATGATCGGTGGTTTAATCATACCCTAATGGTTATCTAGTTAGGCAAGCCCGTAAGGATCACTACCACACACTAGACGTTTATATGTTGTTTCAATAATAAGACACCCTTTCCGAGTAACCATCTAACTACTATTAAGGTAATCATATACGTTTTCAACCGCAAGGAAAACAGACAATAAATCAAAGCACATAAATCAGAGAATAAAATAGTCATTCATTGAAATAATTAAAATCCCAAATTAAAATTGATGTAAAAAAGTCTAAGATTCACACCCATATGCTAAATCTCAAGCTAAAATAGAATTATTTCATACTAGAGAAAGAAAAGAAAACAATTACAAATTTGGAGGCTTGTGAAGACATAATTTGATGTTCAGCTCCTTCCATACTTCTCTTCTCTTGATGTAGGTTTCTTCTTGGCTTAAGGATTGGCCAAGGATGTGTTTCTACTAATCAAAGAGTGTATTTATAGGGTATTCTAAACCCTAGTTTGGATATTTGGAGTAGAGGGCAAGTAATAGGACTCTTTTCCAAATCAAATTTGTAACTCAAAAATACTAGAAAAGGTAAGAAACTGTTGCTGATTTGTTTTAGTCGTAAATCCTTCGTTTTTACTCTGATTGACGCGTTCTTTATATCGAAACTGATCGTCTCGGAAAGATCTACACTTTTGCTTCTGACCATCTTCCAAATTCCCAACCGTTTTTTAGTTATGATCAATTTAGTAGACGTAGCTGCTGAAATTCATATTTATTTGACAACTTTTCCTTTCCTAGTTTATCTTTTACTTACTTTATCTCCAATTTCCATAATTATCTTCTTTTCCTTATCTCTTAGAATTAATTTGGCACTTAATTAATTACCATATATCTTTAAATCTTCACAATGAACAAACAATTAAACCAAATGTGCTCTAAAAATAATAATTCATCAAATCAAGACAAGAAATATGAAAATATAAAAATATTAATAAAAATCGACAATAAATTCCTAGATACACCTAAAATGATGTCTCCAACCAAGATTAATTCATCACAAATAGGGGGACATCACATTTCCATATGACCCGCACTTGAATCACAACCCTGAGACTTCCTATCTTGAGCCTGAGTTTGGGGTGATGTGTTTCATTATTGGGAAATTACATTGGGAGAGAATCTGTATGCGTTTGTATTTAAGCACAATTGTTGATGATATACTATTTTTAACCCTTTGCCGAGGTCTTTGAAAAAAATGATTAAAAAAAAATATAAGAGACATGGCCATTCACATCAAAATAATGGCCAGGGTTATCCTATACAAAAAAAATAGTAAAAGAATGAAAAAAGAAAAAAAATATATGTGAAAAATAATGTAACCGACAAAGTGGAGTTTTTGGAACTAATATTTTGTGCTTATTGGGTAAATCTGGGGACACTAAACTAGTTCGTCAAATGGGTTGAGTGAGAACATATTCGAGTACAAACTCAAGCTCATGGACAGTTGTTGATGGTAAGTGAGGAGAGAGCCAAAAGCTTACTTCAAATTTACCAAATATACATTCCATACCGTCCCTAAGTCTGTGCTAAAACCGTTAAGTCCTCGTGATTCCTAGATACATAGTGGATTTGTAATTCATCTAATAGGGAGTATGTTAAGTGGAGCATCCAAAGCGAGTGAGGATCGATGAACACCCTATAGCCACCATCTTGAGATAAGTATAAGCGTATCCTTCTAGCATTGTGAAGTTAATTTTGGATTAATATTATTTGTGTTCGATTTTTGCACGACATGTGTATGTGTATATTAATTCCTACTTCATACTATATGAGATTTGTTTTAAATTTTGTTTTGGGTATTATTTACTAGGCTCTACATTTCCGTGTTTCACCTAAGGCCCTTGTTTTTGTTTTACTTTGTTGGGATGACAAAGGTTTAAGTTTTCGGTTTTGATGTTTCCCATTTTGTTATAAATATTAGCCCTTAGGAGACATCATTTTAGGTGATTAATAGACTTATTTGATAGACTTTTAAACTTATTTAGTTATATTGCATTTTCCCACCTTCGAATTGGATTATTTGCGTTTTAGTGCTTTTGTGCGTTTATTTGTTTTTAGTGTAAAGTTTAGGTCCATGGATTCTATGGAACACCAATACAAGGAGGAGAAGTGGGAATTAAAGTCTTAGATCGAGTGGAGGGGTCAAAGGAAAGAAAAAATTTCCCGAAGAGTTGACTAGAAGAGTTGCAAATATGGAAGGCTGATACTAATTGCTGATTTTGAGCCACTTAGCCACTGATTCAGCCCTGGAGGCCTGAAATAGAGAAGTTTCTTTTTCAAGTTACAAAGATTTGGGGACTGGAATCAGGTGATTTGGAGTTGAGACTCAAACGTTTCATCCGTTTTAGTAACAGCTGCACAGCAGTTATGAGATTTCTAATTACGAGTTTGGCTTTTATTCATGTAATCTATTCCTTTAAGTAAAAATCCCTAGTCTGAATTCTCCAATATAAGAAGGCCTTTAGCCTTCATTTTTTACACACAACTCATTACACAAGTCAGTATACGCTAGAAGAGAAGTCAGTGAAAAAACATGTGAAGAAGCTGAAGCTTGAGAATCAATTTTTTTCCATCAACAGTTAAATTCATTCCTTTAGTTAGGTTCTTCATTTTATTTCTGTAATTGAATATGAGTTCTTCTTATTTTATTTCAGTATTTAATTCAAACATGAGTAAATTTCATATGTACTTGAGAATCGTAATAACAGGTTAACCCTAATTTGTTTAATTAATGTTTTTGAATTTGGGATTGAAATATATAATTTGAATTGGGTAATTTCATATTGACTATTATCGTGAATTTATTTACTGCCTTTGAAGTCATGAATAAAAAATAGGATTTAGTAATTAGTCTATTCAGTTAAGTGGCAAAGTGGTCACCCTGAAGGGGGGGTTTAATTACGGACCTAGGTAATAGACGCGAGGTATTCGTCATAAATCCTGACGGGCTTAACTATGGCATGGAAAAAGCTAAAGATGTTAAGCAAAATAAAAAATTTTGGGTGGTTCCACTCCCTTGAACTTAGTCCACCAAATAAGGTTAATCATCTACTAGAAGGTTAGAGAGAGTAATAATCTTTATGAAACCCTTAGTTTTATCACAACCACTAAGAAACCATGTGTAAAATTCCAACTCATGATATAACACTTTACAAGACCGTGAATCTTTCCACTTGTGTATCACCACACAAGAATGAGTAGTTAGTCTACTCGTGATTTACCACTTTACACTATGTGAAGCCTTCATGTTATGTGCCTACATAAATAAATATCTAAACCATTTTTGTCTAGTTTATGGAAGACCACACTTCAACCCTAGACTAAGAGTGAACCCTACTTTTAATGATTAACCCTAATCTACTTAGCCTACCCTCTATACTCCCCAATAATAGATACAATAGTTTTTAAGGCTAAAAATACTATATATATATATATATATATTACTTTGATCTCTCTTGAAAGATAGAGTTGATAAGTTTTCAGAATTGGTGTACAAAAAAAGCAACTCTTAGATGTCCTCAGTTCCTCTATTTATAGGAAAATCGTCCTATACTTGTCCACTTTCAGCTTTCGATAGGCTGATTTTCAACTTTTTGAAAAACTAAAATCTTCATGTCGAACGACCGCTAACAAAACTCTGACTACTCTATACAAATAGTATATTAAAAACTCTATTTATGTCCTTTCTAACGGGTAATTCTTCATCTCAGATACCCACCCTCTTTTTCATTTTAAATCCGCTTGGAATTGAGTCTTCAAATATGTCGATAAAGTGTATTGGGTATTTTTCATCTCTTATTTGGTTGTCCGGTCTTCATCTTCATTTGCTCTCATTTGGTGCACTTATATAATATTTGTTTACTTCATTTTAGAGGTCTTCTCTTCTTTTCTACTTAGCCTTCATTCTGAATAGATTAAGAAATCGAAAAAATTCAATTTTCCCCCACGAGGTTTAGGGTATTTCCCAAACACCCACATGAAGTTTAATTATTACCCAAATTCCCCCATGGCATTAACTTACACCAAACAAGTCTTTATTAATTTAATTTTTTAATTGTTTTATTTTTGAAAAAAATAGATAATTAAAAGTTACAAAATTTATGTTATAAATTTAAATAAAATTTTCACAATCATAAAACTGTAAGTTAATATAATCATCTAAGTAATATGTCAAAAATATAAATAATTATATTTTAACAAAGATTAGATGTGTTATATTTGTTTTAAAATATTAAATTTATTCTTATACATGTACAAGTATAAAAAATGTATCTTATTTTTTTAACATCGTATAAAATTATTGAGTTTTGAAATTAAATTTTTTGTATGTAACTTATTTAGTTGAAAGTACTTGTACATACTGTTTTCCTAAATCTGGATCGAGGGTGGAATTCATTGATCATTTCATATAGGTACCAACAACGAGTGTGGATTCAACTATTCGGGTAAACATCTTGTGAATGCGAGGAGTAGGTCTGTTGAACTCCTCACCTATGGGGTAAGGCCTTAGATTACTCCTTAGATAACATTTGAGTGTAATCACTAGAGTGATAGGATGGATGAGGAGTAGCTGTCTTAAGGGTTGTTATGTTATATATATATTTTCCCCACCTCTATGTGGGGGATGATATGTATTATGGGGGCTACTTGTCCTCCAATAATCGCATGATAACCTTGGTAGGAGCTCTGGAACCCGAGGAACACGTATAGCTTTGAGCACAATCAAGAATATCCATGAAAAAGCAACACGAGCCACCAAGAGTCCGAGAACTCCTCAATCGAAGAAAGCGAAGACTGTTCCTGAGTTGGAAACGAAGATTCAGGTGTTGGAAGAGAATCAGGAGAAGATGATTGCTACCTTGGGAAACGTTACAAAAGAATTGGACCTATTGCGAAATTTAATCCTAGGCGTAAATACACTTCAAAACGCGATTTATGATGCTGTTACGCGAGATAAAGGTCCAGAACGCAACACCGATAACCAGCCTCGCGCTGGTTAAGATACGTTTTCTAAACTTTCCTCTTAGTGTATATTAGTTTAAATGCTTTATTGAGTCTTTTCGAGTCGTGGGGACACGACTCATTTTTGAGTTTGGGGTGGGGTTCGTTGCCTCATCCTAGTTTTTTTTATGTGTTATTTGTTTTATTTACTCTCAATAAAAGAATTTTCGGAGTTGCGTTTGACTATAGATATTTTTAAATATCACTTTAAGCATACTCTTGATAAATCTATGATAGTAAATAGTGGACTTTAGGGATTGATATAAAACGCACTTACAATTGCATGCGAACATAGGTAATTGATAGGAAAAATTAATGAACAATGCAAATGAAGTCAGCTTGTACTCAAGGAATATGTTTGGTGTGTAGAACGTGAAATCCTAATTCGTAGAGAACCCACCTAGATATGAACTAGAGACAAGCTATGTACTTAGGAAAATGATAGGGGCAGTTCTTTGTTAGCCATTTGTGCCTTTTTAGCTTTCTATCCCTTGAATTAATTATTATCTGTCTTAGCCCACTTTGAGCCTTTAGCCTTTTTCTTTGTAGCCATGATATAAGCCATTATCCCTTAGATTATTAGGCATGACCATATGACCCGCACTTGAATCACAATCCTGAGACATGTCTCGAGCTTGAGTTTGGGGTGGTGGGACCACATATGGGGAATTTAATGGGTTGGGATTGATGTGCTTTGTATTGTAGCACAATTGCAGATGATATATACTTGTAACCCTTTGCCGGGAATGAAAAAAAAAATGAAAAAAAGAAAGTTGAAAATTCATACAGTAGGAACCGGGAACCCGGATTCACCAAAACCGGGAACCCGGTTTGCTTCTGTACAAAAAAAAAGGAAAAATGAAAAAGAAAAAAAAAAAAATACATATGAATAAAACATCCGGCAAAGTGGAATTTTATGAAAATCATCTTGTTAATAGTGGGTAGACATGGGACGCTAAATTGTTGCGTATATGGGTGAGTGAGAACATCTTTTTGAGCGTTAACTCAAGCTCGAGGACACTGTTGATGGTAAGTGAGGAGAGAGCCAAAAGCTCACTTCAAATTTACCAAATATACATCCACACCCGTCCTTAAGCCAATATTATAACCGTAAAGACCTCGTGATTCCTAAGTGCATAGTGAATTTATTATTCTGTTGATAGGGAATATACTAGGTGGAGCGTTCGAAGCGAGTTAGGATTAATGACCACCCTATAGCCATCATACAGAGATGAGTACAAGTGTAACCTTCAAGCATTGCAACTTTAATTTTATGATTGAGATTATTTATGTTTGATGTTGCATGATTAGTGTATGTGTATATTAGTTTTTAGAGTTTGCTATATGAGATTTATTTTGAGAATTGCTTTAGGGTTTATTTGCTAGCTTCTATTTGTTTATACACTTACTTCTACCCCTTTGTTTTGTTTTACTTTGTCGGGACGACAAAGGTTTGAGTTGGGGGTCTTGATGTCTCCCTAATTGTTCTTATTTTCGAACCTTGAGAGACATCATTTTTGGTGTTTATTTAATTAATTTGATAGACTTTTGGACTAAATATGCAATAATCCGGAATTTCCTTTTTATTTCTAGCATTTTTAATTTATTAAACTTTTGCGCGTAATATTGGTATTTTTAGTGAAAAGTTTACAGGTTTTAGATGTTAGCTAGGAGAGGAATCCGAGGAGAAAGTCAAAGATCGTGAATTAGAGTCAAGACTTGAAGACAAATCCCGAAGATATTATTTTTAGAGCTGAAAATCCATTTTCCAGGCCATAGATTGCTGATTTCTAGGTGCTTAAGCGATGATTTAGCTGTTGACCTTTGAAGAGAAATCATTCCTTATCGAGATACGGAACTTTAGCAACTGGAATGAGGTCAATCGGAGTTGTAACGCATCGGGAAAAGCCGTTTTAGTGAAGGTGTATCAGCAGTTACGGGATTTTGGGCTTAGAAAGTGGGCTTGGACATTTAATTAATATTCTATTTTCTGGTCCAAGCCCTAGAACGAATTTATGCTTATAAAAGGAGGTCTGGACTTCTATTTTTCATACAATTCACATTCCATAAGATTAAACACCAGAGAGAAGCAACAGAAGGAAGAAAGAAGAAGCTACAAGAGCTGGAGTGGGTCTATAGCTCCGTTCGTAGTCATTCCAATTCCGGAAATTAGGTTCTTTTTATATTTTAATTTTGTAAACAATATGAATTCCATTTCATTTAATTTAGTTTTTAATTTTAATATGAGCTAAGCTTCTCATAGTGCTTGAGAACAAACAATGGGTGAATCTTAATTTTATGAAATAACGAATGTTGAATTTGGGTTTATATTAAATTAAATTAGATTGGTTTCATTACTCTTTTCGATAATTTGTGATTATTTACTGATTTTAGAGTCGCGAACTAAAATTAGGTATTAGTATCTAAGCTATTCCACATATGTGGCGTGTGGATCATCCTGACGTAGGGTTTAGGTATAGAATTAATTATTCAATTTAGGATAAAAGCTATTGATTCTGACGAACTTAGCTAATTCTAGGGCCAATGAGGTAAAACACTTAAATATTCAACGGTGGATCATATTTACCCTGACGGGACTAGTGACACTTTAGGATTGCCTTATAGTCCACCCTGATGGGGGTATAAGGAATTTAGAATCCCGACCATTGTAATTGACCAATTTAGCCCTTAAACAACATAAGTTAGGAAATAAGATTAGGAGGATCCTTGCGTTCTCAAGTACTACATCTCATATTGCGTTTTCACTTATTTTACTTGCGTCTTAGCTTCTACTTGCATTTATAAATTGTTTTCCATTTAGTAGTTTTAATAAACAAAACCAAACAAACATTTTATTATCCTTTACTTTCATAAGTGCATCATTCACTAATTGCTAGACATTGTGATCAACCATTCCGTCCTTGGAACGAATCTGATTTATCAGTTATACTACTTGGGACAACCGTACACTTGCGGTTGTGGTTCGATTAGCATTTGCATTTATTTTTAGAACACACAAAGGACCACCAGCCACCTAGTGCTCAACCAGTGTCATCAACTATTCCTGATACAAATCCTAAAGATGACACTGTACTCAAGACATTTGTAAAGGCGTACCAACCTGAAAATATCAACGCCCAAATGCTTGAGATTGCGAAGAGAGGACTTACACCGCAACAAGTTTTTACGCAAGTTATTCCTGAGAAAGAGGCGAGTGTAGAGATCCCAAGAGAAAACCTGAGGGTTTCGAGAAGAAGTGAACGAGAGCTACCAACAAAGCTTAAAGATCCAGGAAGTTTCAACCTTCCTATTCAGTTACATGGTATGCTCAAGGTGAAAGCTATGTACGATGTGGGTTCTGGTGTGAATCTTATGCCTAAGTCTGTGTTCGAGAGACTTGGACTTCAGAAATCAGAGAAAACTCCAGTGAAGTTGCAGTTTGCTGACAACTCAGTTAAAAGGACATGGGGAACAGTGGAGGACGTCCTAGTCCGTGCAGGTAATATCGCCATCCCTACTGACTTTGTTATTCTTGAGTTTGATGCAGATAAGCAGGTTCCAATCATACTTGGACGGCCTTTCATGGCCACAAGTCAAAGTGTGATCAACTTCCAAGAAGGGACCATCACCCTTCATGCAAAGAATGTATCCGAGACCTTCTATGTCTTGGGTAAGAAACCGAGGAAGTTGGATCCCACCGTTCCCATCATCCACAGCCTTTCACATCACAAAGTCCCTCCTGAGAAGATCCACTTAAAGCCTGTGGATACTGAGCCAAACATTGAGTTTGGGGTTGGCCATGAAGTTCTATGGAAAGCTCACAAACGCGAGAATAGGCCACGAAGTTTCAAAGACTCGTGGATGGGACCGTTCATTGTCACTAAGGTTGTTTCAGCCAAGGTGATAGAAATTCGCCCCAAAACTGGGGTCAAGCGCAGATTAGTGGACGTTCATAGCCTTACTCGTTGTTGGGGAGGCTATATTCGCAAATCTTGACAGAGGTAACACGTCTAACTTTGAAAGACGTTAAACAAAAGTGCTGTACGGGAGACAACCCGTAGTTTTTTTAGTTTTCATGTCTTTTATGTTTTTAGTTTAAGTTTATGTTAGTCGTTTTTAGTTGATAATGCATATTTGAGAAAGGTATTAGTGGTTTTGGTGTGTAGGAATTGGAGAAATCGAGTTAGGGAACGCGAGGAAAAATTTTCGGAGCGAAGATTGACCCCCGCGGACTACCCCCTAGTCCGTGCCCTGGTCCGCGAGGTCAAAACACGAGCCACGGGTTTGATCCAGAAACCGGAAAAAAGTTGACCGCGGACTACCCCATGGTCCGCGCCATGGTCCGCGAGGCACAAACGCGTGCCACGGGTTAGGTCTACGTGTATTTTGACGTAGAGCCTGCGGACTACCCCTCCGGTGTACCACACCCTAGTCCACAGAGCAAAAAGACGTGCCACGGGTCCTACCACGGGTCTCATCCAGTGAGCAAAAATTTTCGAGCATCATATGTCACGGACTACCCTGCGGTGTACCCATGGTCCGCAGGGGTAGTCCGCACGAGCCGCCAGAGAGAGAAAAGAAAGGGTTTTCAAGGCTATATAAAGATCTAAAGCTTATTATTCCGAATTAATTAAACCTTAAGCTTCTTTCTTCTCTCCAAAACTCTCCTAACTCCATTGAAGCTCATCAAAACCTTCACCAATCACCAAAACACTACCCAATCATCAAGAAAAACACATCAAATCTTCTCTCCACATCATTACAAGAGAGATTCAAACACCCAATCATCACCAAATCCATTCAAATTGAAGAATCAAGGAGCCAAATATTCAAAATTCATCCTACAATTTCTAAAATCCAAGCCAACCCATTACAAATCCACCTCACCCACATAGAGATTCATCACCAATTCACCTATCCTAGGCCAAATCTAGCCTGTTCAATCATTAATTCACAAGTTCAAAATTTCAAGGGTTGCTAAAGCTTTGAGTTGGGGGTTAATTGAAGATGACTAATAGAACAACAGTTTTATCTAACAAGAGGGAGGTGAAGAGTAACAAGGGATTAGATTTAAACAAGAAGAAATCAATTGAAAAAGGTTCTAGTTCTAATTCAAAGGGTAAGGAGAAAGTTGAGAAGAGTGGGATACCTTTGTTTGATCGTAATGGTAAAAAGCTTTATTATTATGCAAAGGAGAAAACTCAACCTCAACAAGATCTTATACCTATAGAGAAAGTGGATACTTCAAGGGCCCTGAAGATTTCTGCAGAGAAACCATTGAAAGAACTACCTTTTGCTTATGAGAAAGTATTCAAGGAAGAAGTTAGAGATGGAGAATACAAGAGATTCTTAGAGCTTGGTGAGAAATTGGGTTGGTCTGCGTTCATGGTAAGACGTTCTGAACTATGTCATGAATTAGTTTTGGAATTCTATTTAGGCCTCTTTAGCCGAGATAGTAAAGATTGTGTTCCGATTAGAGGAAAGTTAGTTCCTTTCACAGTTGAGGAGATTAGAAACCACTTCAAGTTTAAGAAATTGAAAGGTTTTTGCAAATTTGAAGAAGCGGTTGCTAAACGAAAAATCTTTGATGAGGAATTACTTTTTGAGCATGTATTAGACAAAGAGAAAGTGTAATCACATAAGGGAGAATTGAAGGCACCTTGGCCTTACAAATATCTTCAAGCAAATGCTAGAATTTGGCACAATTTCCTTATCCCTAATATCTTTGGAAACACACGAACTTTGGATGTGACGATGAAGTATGCTCTACTTTTGGACTGTATTTTGAGAGGAGAAGAAGTTGATGTGGCACATTTGATCTATGAGGAGGTGATACGATTTTCGGTCTCTCCTAAATCAGTTTATAATGTTAAATTTCCAACTATGATCACGTGTCTTGTGCGAAAAGCGAATGTTACGTTGGGCGAAGAAGAGAAACTCGAATTTAAAGGGAGTTATATTGATAATGCTTGGATCAAGGATATCTTTCGAAGAGCGGGTTCTACGCAAGTCTCGAAAGAAGAAAAGGAGCAAACTTGGCAAGAGAAGATGGAGGAGCGTTTAACGAAATTCGAAGCAGCTCAAACTTCCATAGTCAATGATGTGGCACAAATCAATGCTAATCAAGTGCACATCATGAAACTCCTCGAGCAATTAACAAAAGATCCAGCAATTCCAACCTTGGATATCAATGATGCGAGGCAATAGCCTCGAGAGTATGTTCTCTTTCTTCCTTACCATTTCTGTAAATGCTTTTATCTGCTAATTTTAATTTCAGTTTTTCGAGTCGTGGGGACACGACTCATTTTTGAGTTGGGGTGTGGGAATTCGTTGTCTCTCATCTCCATTTTTCTGTTTTTAGGTAGAAATTAAAATTTTTGATACATGGGAATTAGATGTAGAGTGTGTTTAATAGCTTGAAAGCATAAGCTCAGTAGATTAATGATAGTAAGTAATATGTTTATGAGCTATGTATTTGTATGCTTTGAGTATTTGCAGGAAAACACACATTGATAGTAAAGAAAAGATTAGTGAGCAATGCGATAGAAAGTATGTTCGATCTCAGGGAACCTTGAGAAGTGTGTAGGCCGTGAGATCCAAGCTAGTTGACAAACCATTTGATGAAAGTGCTAAAGGTAAGAAAATAACGAAATTACATAGTGTAGAAAGTGATTAAGGCGGTTCTTTCATATTTTTGAAGCCCTTGAAGCCTTTTTATACCTTCTCACCTTGTGATTTTTGATTTGATATGCTATATCCTTCTCAGCCCCTTCTAGCCTTTCTAAAGCCTTTTATTGAAACACGTTATAAGCCATATCCTTTAGATTATAGGACTTTTCCATATGACCCGCACTCGAATCGCGATGTATAGACAGTTGTTTTAGAGCTTGAGTTTGGGGTGGTGGGTCCACCATTATGGGAATTGTTATTGGGTTAGGATTTTTGAGCTTATTAATTGTGCTTTGTGCTTTATATTGATGATGTTTCACAGATTTTTATTGTAACCCTTTGCCGGGGTAATAGTGAATGAAAAAGAAGCCTTGAGCTAAAATTGCCAACAAGGGCATTAAAAGAAAAAATATATGTATATATGTGAGAAAATAGCGTGATATCGCAACATTAAAAAAGAGAGTCATAGCTATAGAAAAAATTGATTTGAAAAGAAAAGAAAAATATATATATTCGGACCGGCAAAGTGGAATTATATGTGAACATCTTAAGCTTTAATTGGGTTATTGGGGATGCTAAATTGTGCATCAAGGAATTCATTGGGTTGAGTGAGAAACGTTTTATGAGAGTGACTCAAACTCTAGGGCGATTCGTTGATGGCTAGTGAGGAGAGAGCCAAAAGCTCACTCCAAATTATCCAAATATACTACAATACCGTCCCTAAGCCTAAATTACAACCTTAAAGACCTTGTGATTCTTGCTATGTAAGTGAGAAGTGATTGAGCCATTAGAGAGTAGTTGAGTGGATCCTTGGATACTAGTGAGGTTTGATGAATAATCTATAGCTCTCTTGGGGAACTGAGTAAAGTCCCAATCCTTCTTACATTGTGAAACTAATCTGATCTTGAATTCAAGTCGTGTTGACTGTAGATATGAGAAGTGTACAGGTATGTAGTTTATGAATATTATTGCATGAAATTTTCTGAGTTATGTGCTTTAGGTTTATTCTATATATTCTGCTATGCTTTTTCCCATTGTATTGAAAATTTTATAAGTGTGTATTTATAGACTTCCCTATGTTTTTATCCTATATTGTATCGGGACGATACAACTTTGAGTTGGGGTCTTGATGTCTCCTCATTTGTGATAGATTAATGTTAGGATGAGACATTATTTTTAGTGTTTTAGAAGTCAATAATGTCGATTTTCTTGAGTTTTAGTGCACTTTCCTATTTTGAGTCTTGATTTGTAGAATTATTATTTTTAGAGCATATTGGGTTTAATTGTTTATTTTAGTGTGAAGCTTTAAAGATAATTATGGAGCTTAAGTAGAGTCCAAGTCAAAGACAACAACTTATGGAAAGATATTTGCATGGTAATTGGAGATAAGGAAATAAAAGCTAAAAAGATGGAAAAGGAAAAGCTGCCTAAATCTGGGATTCTGCATACACGTCCAAAGATGTGGGTTTTTACCTAAGAAATAGGCCGATTTTGGTAATTTCCTTCTTTATGGGTCAAGATAATTCTGTTGCGATTCTTTTGGTATCTTATGGAGCTCTATCCGACCGATAACGAAGAAGATATGCTCAAAACGGTCCAGCAGTGTTTATCTTTATTTCCATACGAATTTGAGTTGGGCTAGAAGTCCAATAACTTAACTCTTCCTCAAGAAAGTGAATTAGGTCTTCTAAACACCTATAAATACACCCTTATATCACTTGTAATTCATCCTTGCCTCATAGTAATTAGTTCTTAAGGTTTTATTCTTCCATTTAAGTGTAGAGAGCAAGATGATGTCTTTTGTAATTTCTTTTAGTTTATTTCCATCAGGTATGAACTAAACTTCCCATAGCTTGGGGTTTGCATATGTATAAACTATGAATTCTAATTCTTCTATCTAAGTTTCTTTGGGAATTATATGTTTTAATCTGATATTAGCTACTTACTTTATATTTGCTTATGTGTTTTGATTTAATGTCTTTCCTAGAACTGATCACTTTAGGATTCTTTTAATAGTAGTTAGATGGTCTCCTTGACAGGGTGTTTAACTATTGAACCACCACATAATGTCTAGTGTCGATAGTAGTTCTGACAAAACATGCTTCTAACTAGATAGTCATTAGGGTTTGTTTTAACCACCATATCACCAGGATTGCGGTATTTGTTTAGGGCCTTAGTGGCGTTTGATAACCCTATCTTAAATCACTTTCTGGTTGTGCCGTAGCCCCCTTAGTCGCTCTCAAGGTCTAAGGTATGGGAATTTAGAATCCTGACAAAGTATACCAAGAGCTAATATTCTCCCTTATGAACTAGATTTATAGATAGAATTAGAAGGATTAGTGCATACTAGCAATCTAAGCTATATTTCTCATCTCATATTCTTAATCTTTTACTTTATTGTCTTTATTTTCCTAGTTTTAATTAGTTTAATTCTTAATTCTCGAATTCACTCTCTTTAATTTACTATCTTCTAATTATTTACTTTTACTCGTTATTCCTACTCACGCGATTAACACACTTAAGTCCCTGAGAACGAACTCATCTTACTAACTAAAACTTGCATACGTCCTGTAATACTTGCAATACTGTGCATGTCTAGGGTGAGAGTGCGTAGTTTCTTGGCTTAATTTTATCTTATTTTTATCACACCCTATTCACCACCAATAAAAATCACATTTAAAAAATATTTAAATATTTAGTAAGTGTTTAAATAAATAATTAGTACTCTAAGAATAATTAATTATTTTTTATATAATTATTTATAGTATAATATGAAAAATTTAGTAAAAATGTTTGGTACCGATCCAAGAAAAATTAATTATTTGACTAAAATATATCTTAGATATAAATTTTTTATTTTAGAAGTTATAAAATTTAGATAATATTTTGATTTATAAGACCACGTTTGGCATAATTAATGTCACGGGGGAATATGAGTAATATGTAAAACTCATGGGGGACTTTGGGAATTAGCTCAACCCTCATGGGAGGAAATGGCATTTTCTCTTAAGAAACCTGAATATCTTCTCTACAGAGGCCTGATCTTCATCTCTTCTCAACATCTTTCACCAATACATTTATGAAGTTTGACGTATTTTCTTTTCGGAGTTCTAATTTCTCTTTGTCTTTTTCAACTAGCCACTTTAGGAATTACATGCTCAAGCTCCTTGGGAGTAAGATGACCTACAATTTCTGCATCTTCTTTATGCTTCATCGGACCTGTATATTAAATACCAATTTTGAAATCTCTTGTAATATCAAGCATGTTCAAGATACATTGTTTGTCACTAATTTATCAAACAACATCTTGCCTTTAAGCTAACACAAGTTAACACTTTATCAGTTGTTAAACTCCAACCTTATTTACTTGATTATTGTTAACTAATAATTATAAAATAGAATTAATCTAAACCAAAATCATCATATTTACATAGTTACATAATGTGTAACACAACCTCTATTAAAATCTTGACAAGGATTACGATCCCTATGAAGAACCATAACCTTACAATTTTACTATTTGTAATGAGTTGTGCACTTGTGAGGCCTAATACTTCCCTGGGGTGTAAATTTCCTCATACCTTGGAAGCTACCAATATATTATTTAAATATTAAAATAGAGGATATGAGTTAATTAAAATGAGGTAGATTTAGGTATAAGGAGACGTGACATTTATTTGGTAATAAGTTCTTATTAGATGGATTAGTAGAAGAGTAATTATATATAGCACCCAAAATCATACCACCAAATTACCATCCAATGACGTGGCGTGAATTGGTTGGCTATAAATCGATAATTTGATCAAGAAAATAAACAGATTAACTATTTATAGCCAACCAATTCACGCTACATCATTGGGTGGTAATTGGGTGGTAGATATTGGGTGGTATATATCATTACTCTTAGTGGGAAAGGATATTATTCTTACTATGTATTGGTAAAGATATACTTGTATTAGGAAATAGTAGATTTATTTCTTCATTTTTAATAATTATTTTCGAAGAAAAAGACAACTGATTATTGTTAAAATGGTTGAGAAAAACGCAACGATATATAATTATTTTATTATTGTTAAAGGACAATTTCATTAAGACTAAATGTATTGATTTTGTTGTGGATATCATCTCAAATATTGGCATCAAACAGTGTCTCCCATATTTTTATGATATTTTAATTACTTTTAATTATTGATACAAAATTATAACAAAAATATAGTAGAGAAAAAATAAACATTATAATAGTAAATTGTAGGGTACATCAAATAAGATAATGAGAGTGTACATTTTCTATTTTAGATATGGGGGAGTAGAAATATGAAATTTGATTTTTATATTTGATTAATAATTTAATATATAACTTAACAAAAGTTCTATAAATTAAAAAATGAAACTGCAGATTGTAATTTTGGTTTTGCGTAGAAAAAAAAGATTTTTTTATTTGATTTTTTGTATATACAGGATATTTAAATAGATGTCTAAGTTATAATTTAAAATAACTAAAATTACTAAAAGATTTTATATTCAAATAAAAATTATTAAACTGGATATTAAAGTTACATATCATTGTCTCAATTATGTTTTTAATTTAAATTAAAAAAATGATAATTCTTGTTAATATTCATATTATCTACATATAAATATTGAATAAATATAATTAATAACAAAAAAATATGAGATAAAGATTAAAATTGCAATGATGCAAAACTTACATTGTAAAAAACAACCTTGAATTTTGTTTTATATGTCGGCACAAAAGATATATTTCAAAGATATATGCGATATAGAGCGTTTGCCTTTAACTCTTTTTTATTTATTTTTCTTGTTCAAAGACTTTTCTGATTAACTACAACACACAAATATGTTACGTGATAGTTTAGTTCGTTTTGTGATGTAACTGTCTTTTAGCCTTATAACATACTTATTTCATAACTTAATGTCTAAAAGGTAATGTTTAAAAATATAAAAATGACAAAGATAAGTAAAAATAATGGACCAAGCAAATAATTTACTTTATTATTATTAGATCGAATATCTATTTGTTATGGATAAAGTTAAAGGAGACATAATTCATTGCATCGAGAACTAGTTAACCAACAACTCCCCTCACGCTCCAGACAACACCATCTAAAATATCCATCTGGCCTTTTTATATAGGCACAATTACCGTGTTGTCTAGCATTCACTGATATGTTGTCCAACTCATTTTTTGATTTAGATTCATCTTTAATCTGGTATATTTTTGACAATATAACATCACCGTCCTCTTTAGTGTTGCTATTAATCACACTGAAAAAGTGACAAAACAATTCCAAAAACATTAGGGTATACAATTTGAATTCTTAATTGATCATTACAATAATTAAGTGGCTTGAAATGAAGGGATCCAAAAGTGAGTATTAGACATGTAAACCTACCCTCATTATATGTGATAAGGGCAAAGAGAGTAACACAAAATAGCGTGAAACAAAATGAAAACTTATTTGCTGTCATGGTGATAAATTGTAAAATGAGACTGAAAAAATTTCTATTTGGTTTGAGAAATAACTGTGATTACTTTGTGTTTACTTTATCTTATATAGAATTCTGAATCCACTCTTAAGGATTTGTCAAATGTATGCATTTAGGGTGCGACTTATTACCTTAGGAATCTTAATCCCATAAATTTGGTAATATCCATTCCACCCATCCCTCATGGTATTAGACCATTCCATTTATATTAGGAATGAAATTTAATTTTTTTAATTATAATTTATCTTAAACTTATAAATCTTGACAACACCTTCATCATTATAATTAGCATTATAATCAATTTCATATAATTGGTAACAAAGCAAAACTCGGTTATTCATTGATCAATTCTTATATCTAATCACCTACCAAAAAAATACCTACAATATATATTACTATTAAACATCAATCTTTTCTAACGATATATTAACTTGATCAACAAAACAAAATTCATTTCTTAATCGATAGAGTTGCTTACTTATTTAAATTAACATCTATCATTAATAGGTAAAATTATTTCATTAATATAATAAGGATAGTTTTATAATTTTTATAGAATGTATTTAATATTATAATACAATTTTATATTATATCAAGTATATGATAATAATCAATTATCCATTTCCATTCTTATGACATACCAAGTATGGTATAATAACTACCAAATTAATTGTATTACCGTGGTAATTCTAATACTTGATATATTCCATTCTCATCCAAATTCATTACCGCGTACCAATCGGGCCCTTATAGATTTACTAAATTTACCAAGATTTTATATTGTTAGTCAAGTAATTTTATTTAATTTAATTTCTTTACAAAAATAGGCAATTCGCCAAATAGCCAAATAGAAAATTTAACTTTCTTTACAAAAATAGGCAATAGCCATATAGCAAAATAAGCAATGGAACATTCTTTACAAATATAGGCAATTAGCCAAATTTCTAAATAGGCAATTTAACTTTCTTTACAAAAATAAAAAATAGGCAATGTAAACATGTATTGAATGAATAAGCAATATATACTTTATATTATTAATATTTTAAATACCATGGGAAGTAAATATATCATATGTTGCTAGTATATATAAGAAATTTTAAGATCATGGGAAGCAAATCAATCATGTGATGCAAGAATCAATTTAAAAGATTTTCCCAAACAAACTTAAATAGAAGAAAATAGAATTCAAAGATTTTACATATGCAAATCCCAAGCTATGTGAAAATTAGTTCATGCTGACAAGAAGTAAACTAAAATAAAGGTACATACTGTCAACTTGCTTCTCTTGAAAGACTTCTATGAAAAATAATACCAAGGACTAGGCAAGGACGTGTATAAAGTGATAAGAGGGTGTATTTATAGCTGCTAAGAAGACCCTAGGTCGAAAATGGTGAGTATAAGGTAAGTAATTTGATTCCAAGTCTAATTCAAATTCGTTTTCTAAAATATCGGAGAGGATGCACACTGCTCACTGTTTTGATCATATCTTCTTAACCATTCTGGAATCAAGTACCTTAAGGAGAAGAAGGATGCAAAGCTGCATCTTATTCGGTGGTTACATTCTTGAAAGAGATTGATTTAGAGATTCTAGACCAGAAGGGGAGAGAGAATCAAGTGACTGGTCGTATATCTCGTCTCGGAGTATCTAATGTCAACAATGGACAAGAGTTGGTCAAAGAGGTATTTCCCAATAAGAATTTATGTATGGTGAATGCACGTATTGTTCCTTCGTATGCATATATTGCTAACCTTATTGTGAGTGGAGTGTTTCCCATCGAAAGAAATCCACAAGCGAAGAAGAGACTCATTCAATGCGTGAAAAAATTCTTTTAGGAATATTCGTCCATGTTCAAGGTATGTATTGATTAGATGATTCGAAAATGTGTGCCAAAGCATGAAATTTGTGATGTTGTAGCGAGTTGTCAAGATTCTTCTTATGGTGGGCATTTCAAGGGTTATTGAACAGCCGCTAAGGTACTTCGTTCCAGTTTCTATTGGCCTACTATTCATAGTGATTGTCATATACATGCCACGCAATGTCCAAGATACCAATTTAAGAGAGATAATATTCCACTCAACAATGTGTTGGAAGTGGAATTTTTTTAAGTTTGGGTTATTGATTTCGTGGGAATCAATATATCCTGCTAGTCGTTCATCGTGTGTCAAGATGGGTTGAAGCCTTCGCTTTACCAACAAATGATGCAAGAGTAGTGATTAATTTTTTGTAAAACTCACATATTTTCACAAGACATAGGACAACGAGAGTGATCATTAGTGATGGAGGTACACATTCTATGGAAAATACTTGAAGGCGGTACTTGTGAAATATGGAGTGAGGCATATACTGTCTATCGCTTATCATCTACAAATAAACAGTCAAGCCGAAATCTCTAACCTACTGATAAAATCTATACTGGAGTAGACCGTGGGACAAATGAAGAAGGATTGGTCAACAAGTTAGATGATGCTTTATGGAATTATGGCACAACATTCAAGACGACCTTAGGTGCATTCTTGTATCAAATGGTGTATGGTAAGGCTTGTACCTTATAACACAAGCTTGATTTATGAGTGTAATGAGTGATAAAATAGTTGAACCTAGACCCGATATTGGTGGGAGAGAAATGAATGATGTAATTGAATGAACTAGACGGATACCGCTTTCATGTGTATGAGAATACAAAACTTTATAAAGAGAAAACCAAGAAATGGCATGACAAAAGGATTCGTATGAAGACATTTGAAGTGGGACAAAAATCCCTCAAGTTAAACTCCAAGTTCAGCAGTTATCCTCATAAATTGAGATCGAAGTGGTCAGGTACATACATTGTAACCTAGGTCACGCCCCATGGAGCTAATAGAGATTGAGAATCCAACCGAACACTGAACATTCATGGGGAACAATCATCGTTTGAAATTTCACCATGGAGGCAAGGATACAATTCGTGAGGAAGATCCTAAACGGGGGGAGGTCATGTACCTCGTCGAAGCTAAGTAGCACGAGAGGTAATCCATCGAGCTTAATGACGTAAAACATCCAACAAGGTTAAAAACCCATTTGTATAGTAGTTAATTGAATTATATAGTGTATATTATTTTAGGTTTAGTGTTAGTTATGTTTATTTGTGTATATTGAAGTTAATGGGAGAGGAAAGTATAGCATTTTGTTGTGTAGGTATGTACATCTTTGAGTTTGGGATGGAAAGACTTGAAAAGTCGTGTTCACAGCTCCTCGAGCGGTATACCGTGCCCATTGGGTGGTACACTGTGGACACTGATGTCTCCCTATTTTTGATAAATTAATCTACGCGTGAGACGTCATTTTGGGCGTATTCTATGCTTAATTGAGGGATTTTTCTTATTATTTGATATATTCTAGTTTCTTACCTTGATTTGGAGAATTATTACTGTTAGAGCGTTTTTTTGTAATTTGTGTGTTAAATGTGAAGCTCTTAGGTAAATTGACTTAATTAGAAGCCAAACCAATATTGAGGAATTAAGGAAAGAAGATCCAAGGAAAAATATAGAGTTAAAAGGAAATAAAGTTGAATAAGGAAAGGAAAAGCTGTCAAAAGAATATGTCCAGCGTTTTGAAGAGTGCTGAAAAACTATTATGAGTTTGAAGTAACACTTTGAGGGTTAGATATATATATTTAAAACACAGTCAATTTGATGGGTGGATTCAAATCAATACCCAGTTTTTATCATGTCCTACAATTTAGAAAAACGAATTGGAGTAGGATTTGGACTCAATTATTTGGCCCCTACTCCAAGATTTTGACTCAACACCTATATATATATATATATATATATATATATATATATATATATATCAGTTTCTAATCTTAGAAAATCGTCCCTGGCTGTCCAAGCTTAATATATATCAATAAATCATCATAGAAACAATCAGGAGGATCTAGAGGAGGAGGAATCAAGAGTTGGAATTCCTCCGCATCCATTCTACACTTTTCCATATCTATTTTTTTGGATAAATTAGCATTAGATCTATTTTGTCTATGATTTATTATTTATATCGCAAATAGAGAAATTGTAACATTTGGCATATGCTTTATAACCTACTTATTGGATTTCTAATGAGGGTTTAAATATGATCCTACCATTTACCATTGTGGTCTCAGCATACTCCGTCTTAAAATATGTTCTAGTTTTACCATCAAATAAAGTAGTCCACACCTTTGTTGGTTATTCCTTAATAGGTGTTTCCCCATGTGATTGGATCTCTGCCTGTAATGGTGAAGCAATGATGATAAAGAGAATTTCCCTATCTCCTTCAAAGGTGATTTGAAAGGTGGAAACTTTTCTGAGTAGGTAATATCCACTATTTTTTTTCAGTCTTGTTTACCTTCGGATTTTCACTATTATCCTCCATATCTATTGGTATAGGGCTGACACGTCTTTGTAGAAATGTGACCCCACTTCGAGTTCTACTAGTTACTTTCACAAGTATCTAGTTTGCCATTTTGGTATTATTGACCTCATTCAATTGCTCACTATATTAATCTTGGTCGTGTTTTTTTGCCTTGGGTGCCATTTTTAGAAGTAGATACAGAATGATATCTACCTTTGAGTTGTTGAATAAATAAAAGAGAAAGAAGAAGTGAAGGTTTCAGAGAAAAAAGGAATAGAAGTTGTCATTTTATCGTTACAACTTTATAATTTAATACCATCTAGTTAATCATTGGAGAAGAAGATACATTTTATCTGAATTATTGTTCTCCTTTAGTTCTATTCTTAATCACAAATTAATATGATGAAAGTATATTTATTATGATTTAAACCATTCAACAACTTGGATGCTTACTGAAACTTACTAATTGCATATTATTATAATGAATGATTAATAAACCTTTGTAATCCTGTTTACTATCATCTGAAATTAATTCACGACTATGTTTTAGAATGTCCTAGCCATTAAACTATGTATGGATTGGGGGTTAATATGTAGAATTTAATATCATATTGTGTGACTAGTTTACAATCATGAAATCATGATTATTCACATAACTGATATAAGGTATTAGTACAATCGGTTGCTCAACTATAGAAGTTTATAGATTTAGTAAATAGCCTATAGTTCTTGGTGGGAGAATAAGATGGAATTCTAAATGTTGGTTAAATGCTAACATTCCTGAAACCCAATAAATTGTTCTAGAGAAAGGGGGTGATAGGACCAATACAAAAAAAAAACAAATTAAATCCTACAGTTCTATCTAATACTCCACGCTTTAAGTATTTCAAATAAAGTGGCTAGATGAACATAAGAGTTGTGACACATGAGTGACAACATCTAATGAAACTCTTAGTGTATATAATCAATCCAAGAATACTAGCCAAATATCAAAGGAATGAATTCAAAAAGTACTAAGTAATAAAAAGTTTATGCCTAAATATAAAAGCAATTATAGAGGCAACACATCAAACAAATGGCATGGAAAAAGCTAAATATGTTAAGCAAAATAACAATTTTTTGGTTCCACTCCCTTAAACTTAGTCCACCAAATAAGGTTAATGCACAATGATCAAAAGCTCATCTACTAGAAGGTCAGAGAGAGAGAGTAATAATCTTTATGAAACCCTTAGTTTTATCACCAACACTAAGAAACCATATGTAAAATTTCAACTCACGATATAACACTTCACAAGACCGTGAATCTTTCCACTTGTGTATCACCACACAAGAATGAGTAATTAGTCTGCTCGTGATTTACCACTTTACACTATGTGAAGCCTTCATGTTATGTGCCTACATAAATCGATATCTAAACCATTTTTGTCTAGTTTATGGAATATCACACTTCAACCCTAGACTAAGAGTGAACCTTACTTTTAATGATTAACCCTAATCTACTTAGCCTAGCCTCTATACTCCCTAATAATAGATACAATAGTTTTTAAAGGCTAAAAATACTATATATATACATATATATATATATATATATATATGTATATATATATATGTATATATATATGTTACTTTGATCTCTCTTGAAAGATAGAGTTGATAAGTTTTCAGAATTAGTGTACAAAAAGCAACTCTTAGATGTCCTCAGTACCTCTATTTATAGGAAAATCATCCCACTTTCAGCTTTCGATAGGTTGATTTTCAACTTTTTGAAAAACTAAAATCTTCATGTCGAACGACCGCTAACAAAACTATGACTACTCTATACAAATAGTATATTAAAAACTCTATTTATGTCCTTTCTAACAGGTAACACTTAATCTCAGATACCCACCCTCTTTTTCATTTTAAATCCGCTTGGAATTGAGTCTTCAAATATGCCGACAAATGTATTGGGTATTTTCCATCTCTTATTTGGTTGTCCGGTCTTCATCTTCATTCGCTCTCATTTGGTGCATTTATATAATATTTCTTTACTTCATTTTAGAGGTCTTCTCTTCTTTTCTACTTAGCCTTCATTCTGAATGGATTAAGAAATCGAGAAAATTCCATTTTCCCCCACGAGGTTTAGGGTATTTCCCAAACACCCCCATGAAGTTTAATTATTACCCAAATTCCCCCATGGCATTAACTTACACCAAACAAGTCTTTATTAATTTAATTTTTTAATTGTTTTATTTTTGAAAAATATACATAATTAAAAGTTACAAAATTTATGTTATAAATAAAATAAAATTTGCACAAATCATAAAACTGTAAGTAAAATAATCATCTAAATAATATGTCAAAAATATAAATAATTATATTTTAACAAAAATTAGATGTGTTATATTTGTTTTAAAATATTAAATTTATTCTTACACGTGTACAAGTATAAAAAATGAATCTTATTTTTTTAACATCGTATAAAATTATTGAGTTTTGAAATTAAAATTTTTGTATGTAACTTATTTAGTTGTAAGTACTTGTACATACTGTTTTCCTAAATCTGGATCGAGGGTGGGATTCATTGATCATTTCATATAGGTACCAACAACGAGTGTGGATTCAACTATTCGGGTAAACATCTTGTGAATGCGAGGAGTAGGTCTGTTGAACTCCTCACCTACGGGGTAAGGCCTTAGATTACTCCTTAGACAACATTTGAGTGTAATCACTAGAGTGAATAGGATGGATGAGGAGTAGTTGTCTTAAGGGTTGTTATGTTATATATATATATATATATATATATATATATATATATTTTCCCCACCTCTACGTGGGGGATGATATGTAGTATGTGGGCTACTTGTCCTCCAATAATCGCATGATAACCTTGGTAGGAGCTCTGGAATCCGAGGAACACTAATAATATTATACTTTTACGATGCACATATCCACAACGCGATGGATATTTCTAACTTAATATGATAACAAAGGCAACCTAAGTCACTACATGGTGCATCACTTAGGGTCAATTTTGTACCAGGTGCGACTCTATGACCTACAAACCATTAATCAAAAACCTTAGTATGTGACTTAGGACTAAGTTATATGACTATGATTAGATACTCTGAGATCCAGATATAATAACTTTATTGGCCTATCTAGATAGATTTTGGTATAGTAGGTGGCTCTTTGATCCGTGTTTGTGAGTTATGAGTACAAACAATATTTTTACTACTATAATATATGCTTTCACATAGTATAAAAATCACATTTAAAAAATATTTAAATATTTAGTAAGTGTTTAAATAAATAATTAGTACTCTAAGAATAATTAATTATTTTTTATATAATTATTTATAGTATAATATGAAAAATTTAGTAAAAATGCTTGGTACCGATCCGAGAAAAAATAATTATTTGACTAAAATATATCTTAGATATAAATTTTTTATTTTAGAAGTTATAAAATTTAGATAATATTTTGATTTATAAGACCACGTTTGGCATAATTAATGTCACGGGGGAATATGAGTAATATGTAAAACTCATGGGGGACTTTGGGAATTAGCTCAACCCTCATGGGAGGAAATGGCATTTTCTCTTAAGAAACCTGAATATCTTCTCTACAGAGGCCTGATCTTCATCTCTTCTCAACAGCTTTCACCAATATATTTATGAAGTTTGACGTATTTTCTTTTCAGAGTTCTAAACTTTCTCTTTGTCTTTTTCAACTAGCCACTTTAGGAATTACATGCTCAAGCTCCTTGGAAGTAAGATGACCTACAATTTCTGCATCTTCTTTATGCTTAATCGAACCTGCATATTAAATACCAATTTTGAAAACTCTTGTAATATCAAGCATGTTCAAGATACATTGTTTGTCACTAATTTATCAAACAACATCTTGCCTTTAAGCTAACACAAGTTAACACTTTATCAGTTGTTAAACTCCAACCTTATTTACTTGATTATTGTTAACTAATAATTATAAAATAGAATTAATCTAAACCAAAATCATCATATTTACATAGTTACATAATGTGTAACACAACCTCTATTAAAATCTTGACAAGGATTACGATCCCTATGAAGAACCATAACCTTACAATTTTACTATTTGTAATGAGTTGTACACTTGTGAGGCCTAATACTTCCCTGGGGTGTAAATTTCCTCATACCTTGGAAGCTACCAATATATTATTTAAATATTAAAATAGAGGATATGAGTTAATTAAAATGAGGTAGATTTAGGTATAAGGAGACGTGACATTTATTTGGTAATAAGTTCTTATTAGATGGATTAGTAGAAGAGTAATTATATATAGCACCCAAAATCATACCACCAAATTACCGTCAAATGACGTGGCGTGAATTGGTTGGCTATAAATCGTTAATTTGATCAAGAAAATAAAACAGATTAACTATTTATAGCCAACCAATTCACGCTACATCATTGGGTGGTAATTTGGTGGTAGATATTGGGTGGTATATATCATTACTCTTAGTAGGAAAGGATATTATTCTTACTATGTATTGGTAAAAGATATACTTGTATTAGGAAATAGTAGATTTATTTCTTCACTTTTAATAATTATTTTCGAAGAAAAAGACAACTGATTATTGTTAAAATGGTTGAGAAAAACGCAACGAGATATAATTATTCCATTATTGTTAAAGGACAATTTCATTAAGACTAAATGTATTGATTTTGTTGTGGATATCATCTCAAATATTGGCATCAAACATTGTCTCCCATATTTTTATGATATTTTAATTACTTTTAATTATTGATACAAAATTATAACAAAAATATAGTAGAGAAAAAATAAACATTATAATAGTAAATTGTAGGGTACATCAAATAAGATAATGAGAGTGTACATTTTCTATTTTAGATATGGGGGAGTAGAAATATGAAATTTGATTTTTATATTTGATTAATAATTTAATATATAACTTAACAAAAGTTCTATAAATTAAAAAATGAAATTGTAGATTGTAATTTTGGTTTTGCGTAGAAAAAAAATATTTTTTTATTTGATTTTTTGTATATATAGGATATTTAAATAGATGTCTAAGTTATAATTTAAAATAACTAAAATTACAAAAAGATTTTATATTCAAATAAAAATTATTAAACTGGATATTAAAGTTACATATCATTGTCTCAATTATGTTTTTAATTTAAATTAAAAAAATGATAATTCTTGTTAATATTCATATTATCTACATATAAATATTGAATAAATATAATTAATAACAAAAAAATATGAGATAAAGATTAAAATTGCAATGATGCAAAACTTACATTGTAAAAAACAACCTTGAATTTTGTTTTATATGTCGGCACAAAAGATATATTTCAAAGATATATGCGATATAGAGCGTTTGCCTTTAACTCTTTTTTATTTATTTTTCTTGTTCAAAGACTTTTCTGATTAACTACAACACACAAATGTGTTACGTGATAGTTTAGTTCGTTTTGTGATGTAACTGTCTTTTAGCCTTATAACATACTTATTTCATAACTTAATGTCTAAAAGGTAATGTTTAAAAAATATAAAAATGACAAAGATAAGTAAAAATAATGGACCAAGCAATTAATTTACTTTATTATTATTAGATCGAATATCTATATGTTATGGATAAAGTTAAAGGAGACATAATTCATTGCATCGAGAACTAGTTAACCAACAACTCCCCTCACGCTCCAGACAACACCATCTAAAATATCCATCTGGCCTTTTTATATAGGCACAATTACCGTGTTGTCTAGCATTCACTGATATGTTGTCCAACTCATTTTTTGATTTAGATTCATCTTTAATCTGGTATATTTTTGACAATATAACATCACCGTCCTCTTTAGTGTTGCTATTAATCACACCTGAAAAAGTGACAAAACAATTCCAAAAACATTAGGGTATACAATTTGAATTCTTAATTTATCATTACAATAATTAAGTGGCTTGAAATGAAGGGATCCAAAAGTGAGTATTAGACATGTAAACCTACCCTCATTATATGTGATAAGGGCAAAGAGAGTAACACAAAATAGCGTGAAACAAAATGAAAACTTATATGCTGTCATGGTGATAAATTGTAAAATGAGACTGAAAAAATTTCTATTTGGTTTGAGAAATAACTGTGATTACTTTGTGTTTACTTTATCTTATATAGAATTCTGAATCCACTCTTAAGGATTTGTCAAATGTATGCATTTAGGGTGTGACTTATTACCTTAGGAATCTTAATCCCGTAAATTTGGTAATATCCATTCCACCCATCCCTCATGGTATTAGAACATTCCATTTATATTAGGAATGAAATTTAATTTTTTTAATTATAACTTATCTTAAACTTATAAATCTTGACAACACCTTCATCATTATAATTAGCATTATAATCAATTTCATATAATTGGTAACAAAGCAAAACTCGGTTATTCATTGATCAATTCTTATATCTAATCACCTACCAAAAAAATACCTACAATATATATTACTATTAAACATCAATCTTTTCTAACGATATATTAACTTGATCAACAAAACAAAATTCAATTCTTAATCGATAGAGTTGCTTACTTTTTTAAATTAACATCTATCATTAATAGGTAAAATTATTTCATTAATATAATAAGGATAGTTTTATAATTTTTATAGAATGTATTTAATATTATAATACAATTTTATATTATATCAAGTATATGATAATAATCAATTAATTAATTCCATTTCCATTCTTATGACATGCCAAGTATGGTATAATAACTACCAAATTAATTGTGTTACCGTGGTAATTCTAATACTTGATATATTCCATTCTCATCCAAATTCATTACCGCGTACCAATCTGGCCCTTATAGATTTACTAAATTTACCAAGATTTTATATTGTTAGTCAAGTAATTTTATTTAATTTAATTTCTTTACAAAAATAGGCAATTCGCCAAATAGCCAAATAGAAAATTTAACTTTCTTTACAAAAATAGGCAATAGCCATATAGCAAAATAAGCAATGGAACATTCTTTACAAATATAGGCAATTAGCCAAATTAAATAGGCAATTTAACTTTCTTTACAAAAATAAAAAATAGGCAATGTAAACATGTATTGAATGAATAAGCAACATATACTATATATTATTAATATTTTAAATACCATGGGAAGTAAATATATCATATGTTGCTAGTATATATAAGAAATTTTAAGATCATGGGAAGCAAATCAATCATGTGATGCAAGAATCAATTTAAAAGATTTTCCCAAACAAACTTAGATAGAAGAAAATAGAATTCAAAGATTTTACATATGCAAATCCCAAGCTATGTGAAAATTAGTTCATGCTGACAAGAAGTAAACTAAAATAAAGGTACATACTATCAACTTGCTTCTCTGGAAAGACTTCTATGAAAAATAATACCAAGGACTAGGCAAGGACGTGTATAAAGTGATAAAAGGGTGTATTTATAGCTGCTAAGAAGACCCTAGGTCGAAAATGGTGAGTATAAGGTAAGTAATTTGATTCCAAGTCTAATTCAAATTCGTTTTCTAAAATATCGGAGAGGATGCACACTGCTCACTGTTTTGATCATATCTTCTTAACCATTCTGGAATCAAGTACCTTAAGGAGAAGAAGGATGCAAAGCTGCATCTTATTCGGTGGTTACATTCTTGAAAGAGATTGATTTAGAGATTCTAGACCAGAAGGGGAGAGAGAATCAAGTGACTGGTCGTGTATCTCGTCTCGGAGTATCTAATGTAAACAATGGACAAGAGTTGGTCAAAGAGGTATTTCCCAATAAGAATTTATGTATGGTGAATGCACGTATTGTTCCTTCGTATGCATATATTGCTAACCTTATTGTGAGTGGAGTGTTTCCCATCGAAAGAAATCCACAAGCGAAGAAGAGACTCATTCAATGCGTGAAAAAATTCTTTTAGGAATATTCGTCCATGTTCAAGGTATGTATTGATTAGATGATTCGAAAATGTGTGCCAAAGCATGAAATTTGTGATGTTGTAGCGAGTTGTCAAGATTCTTCTTATGGTGGGCATTTCAAGGGTTATTGAACAGCCGCTAAGGTACTTCGTTCCAGTTTCTATTGGCCTACTATTCATAGTGATTGTCATATACATGCCACGCAATGTCCAAGATACCAATTGAAGAGAGATAATATTCCACTCAACAATGTGTTGGAAGTGGAATTTTTTTAAGTTTGGGTTATTGATTTCGTGGGAATCAATATATCCTGCTAGTCGTTCATCGTGTGTCAAGATGGGTTGAAGCCTTCGCTTTACCAACAAATGATGCAAGAGTAGTGATTAATTTTTTGTAAAACTCACATATTTTCACAAGACATAGGACAACGAGAGTGATCATTAGTGATGGAGGTACACATTCTATGGAAAATACTTGAAGGCGGTACTTGTGAAATATGGAGTGAGGCATATACTGTCTATCGCTTATCATCTACAAATAAACAGTCAAGCCGAAATCTCTAACCTACTGATAAAATCTATACTGGAGAAGACCGTGGGACAAATGAAGAAGGATTGGTCAACAAGTTAGATGATGCTTTATGGAATTATGGCACAACATTCAAGACGACCTTAGGTG
This sequence comes from Nemophila menziesii, assembly GCA_029959085.1. Classification (NCBI taxonomy): domain Eukaryota; kingdom Viridiplantae; phylum Streptophyta; class Magnoliopsida; order Boraginales; family Hydrophyllaceae; genus Nemophila; species Nemophila menziesii. Next base: position 5,292,228 of record JARWIR010000017.1, on the reverse strand, counting down.
CATTCTTGTATCAAATGGTGTATGGTAAGGCTTGTACCTTATAACACAAGCTTGATTTAAGAGTGTAATGAGTGATAAAATAGTTGAACCTAGACCCGATATTGGTGGGAGAGAAATGAATGATGTAATTGAATGAACTAGACGGATACCGCTTTCATGTGTATGAGAATACAAAACTTTATAAAGAGAAAACCAAGAAATGGCATGACAAAAGGATTCGTAAGAAGACATTTGAAGTGGGACAAAAATCTCTCAAGTTAAACTCCAAGTTCAGCAGTTATCCTCATAAATTGAGATCGAAGTGGTCAGGTACATACATTGTAACCTAGGTCACGCCCCATGGAGCTAATAGAGATTGAGAATCCAACCGAACACTGAACATTCATGGGGAACAATCATCGTTTGAAATTTCACCATGGAGGCAAGGATACAATCCGTGAGGAAGATCCTAAACGGGGGGAGGTCATGTACCTCGTCGAAGCTAAGTAGCACGAGAGGTAATCCATCGAGCTTAATGACGTAAAACATCCAACAAGGTTAAAAACCCATTTGTATAGTAGTTAATTGAATTATATAGTGTATATTATTTTATGTTTAGTGTTAGTTATGTTTATTTGTGTATATTGAAGTTGATGGGAGAGGAAAGTATAGCATTTTGTTGTGTAGGTATGTACATCTTTGAGTTTGGGATGGAAAGACTTGAAAAATCGTGTTCACAGCTCCTCGAGCGGTATACCGTGCCCGCGGTACACTGTGGACACTGATGTCTCCCTATTTTTGATGAATTAATCTACGCGTGAGACATCATTTTGGGCGTATTCTATGCTTAATTGAGGGATTTTTCTTATTATTTGATATATTCTAGTTTCTTACCTTGATTTGGAGAATTATTACTGTTAGAGCGTTTTTTTTGTAATTTGTGTGTTAAATGTGAAGCTCTTAGGTAAATTGACTTAATTAGAAGCCAAACCAATATTGAGGAATTAAGGAAAGAAGATCCAAGGAAAAATATAGAGTTAAAAGGAAATAAAGTTGAATAAAGAAAGGAAAAGCTGTCAAAAGAATATGTCCAGCGTTTTCAAGAGTGCTGAAAAACTATTACGAGTTTGAAGTAACACTTTGAGGGTTAGATATATATATTTAAAACGCAGTCAATTTGATGGGTGGATTCAAATCAATACCCAGTTTTTATCATGTCCTACAATTTAGACAAACGAATTGGAGTAGGATTTGGACTCAATTATTTGGCCCCTACTCCAAGATTTTGACTCAACACCTATATATATATATATATATATATATATCAGTTTCTAATCTTAGAAAATCGCCCCTGGCTGTCCAAGCTTAATATATATCAATAAATCATCATAGAAACAATCAGGAGAATCTAGAGGAGGAGGAATCAAGAGTTGGAATTCCTCCGCATCCATTCTACACTTTTCCATATCTATTTTGGATAAATTAGCATTAGATCTATTTTGTCTATGATTTATTATTTATATCGCAAATAGAGAAATTGTAACATTTGGCATATGCTTTATAACCTACTTATTGGATTTCTAATGAGGGTTTAAATATGATCCTACCATTTACCATTGTGGTCTCAGCATACTCCGTCTTAAAATATGTTCTAGTTTTACCATCAAATAAAGTAGTCCACACCTTTGTTGGTTATTCCTTAATAGGTGTTTCCCAATGTGATTAGAACTCTGCCTGTAATGGTGAAGCAATGATGATAAAGAGAATTTCCCTATCTCCTTCAAAGGTGATTTGAAAGGTGGAAACTTTTCTGAGTAGGTAATATCCACTATTTTTTTCAGTCTTGTTTACCTTCGGATTTTCACTATTATCCTCCATATCTATTGGTATAGGGCTGACACGTCTTTGTAGAAATGTGACCCCACTTCGAGTTCTACTAGTTACTTTCACAAGTATCTAGTTTGCCATTTTGGTATTATTGACCTCATTCCATTGCTCACTATATTAATCTTGGTCGTGTTTTTTTGCCTTGGGTGCCATTTTTAGAAGTAGATACAGAATAATATCTACCTTTGAGTTGTTGAATAAATAAAAGAGAAAGAAGAAGTGAAGGTTTCAGAGAAAAAAGGAATAGAAGTTGTCATTTTATCGTTACAACTTTATAATTTAATACCATCTAGTTAATCATTGGAGAAGAAGATACATTTTATCTGAATTATTGTTCTCCTTTAGTTCTATTCTTAATCACAAATTAATATGATGAAAGTATATTTATTATGATTTAAATCATTCAACAACTTGGATGCTTACTGAATCTTACTAATTACATATTATTATAATGAATGATTAAAAACCTTTGTAATACTGTTTACTATCATCTGAAATTAATTCACGACTATGTTTTAGAATGTCCTAGCCATTAAACTATGTATGGATTGGGGGTTAATATGTAGAATTTAATATCATATTGTGTGACTAGTTTACAATCATGAAATCATGATTATTCACATAACTGATATAAGGTATTAGTACAATCGGTTGCTCAACTATAGAAGTTTATAGATTTAGTAAATAGCCTATAGTTCTTGGTGGAAGAATAAGATGGAATTCTAAATGTTGGTTAAATGCTAACATTCCTGAAACCCAATAAATTGTTCTAGAGAAAGGGGGTGATAGGACCAATACAAAAAAAACAAATTAAATCCTACAGTTCTATCTAATACTCCACGCTTTAAGTATTTCAAATAAAGTGGCTAGATGAACATAAGAGTTGTGACACATGAGTGACAACATCTAATGAAACTCTTAGTGTATATAATCAATCCAAGAATACTAGCCAAAGATCAAAGGAATGAATTCAAAAAGTACTAAGTAATAAAAAGTCTATGCCTAAATATAAAAGCAATTATAGAGGCAACACATCAAACATATGGCATGGAAAAAGCTAAATATGTTAAGCAAAATAACAATTTTTTGGTTCCACTCCCTTAAACTTAGTCCACCAAATAAGGTTAATGCACAATGATCAAAAGCTCATCTACACGAAGGTCAGAGAGAGAGAGAGAGTAAGAATCTTTATGAAACCCTTAGTTTTATCACCAACACTAAGAAACCATATGTAAAATTTCAACTCACGATATAACACTTCACAAGACCGTGAATCTTTCCACTTGTGTATCACCACACAAGAATGAGTAATTAGTCTGCTCGTGATTTACGACTTTACACTATGTGAAGCCTTCATGTTATGTGCCTACATAACTCGATATCTAAACCATTTTTGTCTAGTTTATGGAATATCACACTTCAACCCTAGACTAAGAGTGAACCTTACTTTTAATGATTAACCCTAATCTACTTAGCCTAGCCTCTATACTCCCTAATAATAGATACAATAGTTTTTAAAGGCTAAAAATACTATATATATACATATATATATATATATGTTACTTTGATCTCTCTTGAAAGATAGAGTTGATAAGTTTTCAGAATTAGTGTACAAAAAGCAACTCTTAGATGTCCTCAGTACCTCTATTTATAGGAAAATCATCCCACTTTCAGCTTTCGATAGGTTGATTTTCAACTTTTTGAAAAACTAAAATCTTCATGTCGAACGTCCGCTAACAAAACTATGACTACTCTATACAAATAGTATATTAAAAACTCTATTTATGTCCTTTCTAACAGGTAACACTTAATCTCAGATACCCACCCTCTTTTTCATTTTAAATCCGCTTGGAATTGAGTCTTCAAATATGCCGACAAATGTATTGGGTATTTTCCATCTCTTATTTGGTTGTCCGGTCTTCATCTTCATTGGCTCTCATTTGGTGCATTTATATAATATTTCTTTACTTCATTTTAGAGGTCTTCTCTTCTTTTCTACTTAGCCTTCATTCCGAATGGATTAAGAAATCGAGAAAATTCCATTTTCCCCCACGAGGTTTAGGGTATTTCCCAAGCACCCCCATGAAGTTTAATTATTACCCAAATTCCCCCATGGCATTAACTTACACCAAACAAGTCTTTATTAATTTAATTTTTTAATTGTTTTATTTTTTAAAAATATACATAATTAAAAGTTACAAAATTTATGTTATAAATTAAATAAAATTTGCACAAATCATAAAACTGTAAGTAAAATAATCATCTAAATAATATGTCAAAAATATAAATAATTATATTTTAACAAAAATTAGATGTGTTATATTTGTTTTAAAATATTAAATTTATTCTTACACGTGTACAAGTATAAAAAATGAATCTTATTTTTTTAACATCGTATAAAATTATTGAGTTTTGAAATTAAAATTTTTGTATGTAACTTATTTAGTTGTAAGTACTTGTACATACTGTTTTCCTAAATCTGGATCGAGGGTGGGATTCATTGATCATTTCATATAGGTACCAACAACGAGTGTGGATTCAACTATTCGGGTAAACATCTTGTGAATGCGAGGAGTAGGTCTGTTGAACTCCTCACCTACGGGGTAAGGCCTTAGATTACTCCTTAGATAACATTTGAGTGTAATCACTAGAGTGAATAGGATGGATGAGGAGTAGTTGTCTTAAGGGTTGTTATGTTATATATATATATATTTTCCCCACCTCTACGTGGGGGATGATATGTAGTATGGGGGCTACTTGTCCTCCAATAATCGCATGATAACCTTGGTAGGAGCTCTGGAATCCGAGGAACACTAATAATATTATACTTTTACGATGCACATATCCACAACGCGATGGATATTTCTAACTTAATATGATAACAAAGGCAACCTAAGTCACTACATGGTGCATCACTTAGGGTCAATTTTGTATAAGGTGCGACTCTATGACCTACAAACCATTAATCAAAAACCTTAGTATGTGACTTAGGACTAAGTTATATGACTATGATTAGATACTCTGAGATCCAGATATAATAACTTTATTGGCCTATCTAGATAGATTTTGGTATAGTAGGTGGCTCTTTGATCCGTGTTTGTGAGTTATGAGTACATACAATATTTTTACTACTATAATATATGCTTTCACATAGTATAAAAATCACATTTAAAAAATATTTAAATATTTAGTAAGTGTTTAAATAAATAATTAGTACTCTAAGAATAATTAATTATTTTTTATATAATTATTTATAGTATAATATGAAAAATTTAGTAAAAATGTTTGGTACCGATCCAAGAAAAAATAATTATTTGACTAAAATATATCTTAGATATAAATTTTTTATTTTAGATGTTATAAAATTTAGATAATATTTTGATTTATAAGACCACGTTTGGCATAATTAATGTCACGGGGGAATATGAGTAATATGTAAAACTCATGGGGGACTTTGGGAATTAGCTCAACCCTCATGGGAGGAAATGGCTTTTTCTCTTAAGAAACCTGAATATCTTCTCTACAGAGGCCTGATCTTCATCTCTTCTCAACAGCTTTCACCAATATATTTATGAAGTTTGACGTATTTTCTTTTCGGAGTTCTAAACTTTCTCTTTGTCTTTTTCAACTAGCCACTTTAGGAATTACATGCTCAAGCTCCTTGGAAGTAAGATGACCTACAATTTCTGCATCTTCTTTATGCTTAATCGAACCTGCATATTAAATACCAATTTTGAAAACTCTTGTAATATCAAGCATGTTCAAGATACATTGCTTGTCACTAATTTATCAAACAACATCTTGCCTTTAAGCTAACACAAGTTAACACTTTATCAGTTGTTAAACTCCAACCTTATTTACTTGATTATTGTTAACTAATAATTATAAAATAGAATTAATCTAAACCAAAATCATCATATTTACATAGTTACATAATGTGTAACACAACCTCTATTAAAATCTTGACAAGGATTACGATCCCTATGAAGAACCATAACCTTACAATTTTACTATTTGTAATGAGTTGTACACTTGTGAGGCCTAATACTTCCCTGGGGTGTAAATTTCCTCATACCTTGGAAGCTACCAATATATTATTTAAATATTAAAATAGAGGATATGAGTTAATTAAAATGAGGTAGATTTAGGTATAAGGAGACGTGACATTTATTTGGTAATAAGTTCTTATTAGATGGATTAGTAGAAGAGTAATTATATATAGCACCCAAAATCATACCACCAAATTACCATCCAATGACGTGGCGTGAATTGGTTGGCTATAAATCGTTAATTTGATCAAGAAAATAAAACAGATTAACTATTTATAGCCAACCAATTCACGCTACATCATTGGGTGGTAATTGGGTGGTAGATATTGGGTGGTATATATCATTACTCTTAGTAGGAAAGGATATTATTCTTACTATGTATTGGTAAAATATATACTTGTATTAGGAAATAGTAGATTTATTTCTTCATTTTTAATAATTATTTTCGAAGAAAAAGACAACTGATTATTGTTAAAATGGTTGAGAAAAACGCAACGACATATAATTATTCCATTATTGTTAAAGGACAATTTCATTAAGACTAAATGTATTGATTTTGTTGTGGATATCATCTCAAATATTGGCATCAAACAGTGTCTCCCATATTTTTATGATATTTTAATTACTTTTAATTATTGATACAAAATTATAACAAAAATATAGTAGAGAAAAAATAAACATTATAATAGTAAATTGTAAGGTACATCAAATAAGATAATGAGAGTGTACATTTTCTATTTTAGATATTGGGGAGTAGAAATATGAAATTTGATTTTTATATTTGATTAATAATTTAATATATAACTTAACAAAAGTTCTATAAATTAAAAAATGAAATTGTAGATTGTAATTTTGGTTTTGCATAGAAAAAAAAGATTTTTTTATTTGATTTTTTGTATATATAGGATATTTAAATAGATGTCTAAGTTATAATTTAAAATAACTAAAATTACAAAAAGATTTTATATTCAAATAAAAATTATTAAACTGGATATTAAAGTTACATATCATTGTCTCAATTATGTTTTTAATTTAAATTAAAAAAATGATAATTCTTGTTAATATTCATATTATCTACATATAAATATTGAATAAATATAATTAATAACAAAAAAATATGAGATAAAGATTAAAATTGCAATGATGCAAAACTTACATTGTAAAAAAAAACCTTGAATTTTGTTTTATATGTCGGCACAAAAGATATATTTCAAAGATATATGCGATATAGAGCGTTTGCCTTTAACTCTTTTTTATTTATTTTTCTTGTTCAAAGACTTTTCTGATTAACTACAACACACAAATGTGTTACGTGATAGTTTAGTTCGTTTTGTGATGTAACTGTCTTTTAGCCTTATAACATACTTATTTCATAACTTAATGTCTAAAAGGTAATGTTTAAAAAATATAAAAATGACAAAGATAAGTAAAAATAATGGACCAAGCAAATAATTTACTTTATTATTATTAGATCGAATATCTATTTGTTATGGATAAAGTTAAAGGAGACATAATTCATTGCATCGAGAACTAGTTAACCAACAACTCCCCTCACGCTCCAGACAACACCATCTAAAATATCCATCTGGCCTTTTTATATAGGCACAATTACCGTGTTGTCTAGCATTCACTGATATGTTGTCCAACTCATTTTTTAATTTAGATTCATCTTTAATCTGGTATATTTTTGACAATATAACATCACCGTCCTCTTTAGTGTTGCTATTAATCACACCTGAAAAAGTGACAAAACAATTCCAAAAACATTAGGGTATACAATTTGAATTCTTAATTTATCATTACAATAATTAAGTGGCTTGAAATGAAGGGATCCAAAAGTGAGTATTAGACATGTAAACCTACCCTCATTATATGTGATAAGGGCAAAGAGAGTAACACAAAATAGCGTGAAACAAAATGAAAACTTATTTGCTGTCATGGTGATAAACTGTAAAATGAGATTGAAAAAATTTCTATTTGGTTTGAGAAATAACTGTGATTACTTTGTGTTTACTTTATCTTATATAGAATTCTGAATCCACTCTTAAGGATTTGTCAAATGTATGCATTTAGGGTGCGACTTATTACCTTAGGAATCTTAATCCCATAAATTTGGTAATATCCATTCCACCCATCCCTCATGGTATTAGACCATTCCATTTATATTAGGAATGAAATTTAATTTTTTTAATTATAATTTATCTTAAACTTATCAATCTTGACAACACCTTCATCATTATAATTAGCATTATAATCAATTTCATATAATTGGTAACAAAGCAAAACTCGGTTATTCATTGATCAATTCTTATATCTAATCACCTACCAAAAAAATACCTACAATATATATTACTATTAAACATCAATCTTTTCTAACGATATATTAACTTGATCAACAAAACAAAATTCAATTCTTAATCGATAGAGTTGCTTACTTTTTTAAATTAACATCTATCATTAATAGGTAAAATTATTTCATTAATATAATAAGGATAGTTTTATAATTTTTATAGAATGTATTTAATATTATAATACAATTTTATATTATATCAAGTATATGATAATAATCAATTAATTAATTCCATTTCCATTCTTATGACACCAAGTATGGTATAATAACTACCAAATTAATTGTATTACCGTGGTAATTCTAATACTTGATATATTCCATTCTCATCCAAATTCATTACCGCGTACCAATCTGGCCCTTATAGATTTACTAAATTTACCAAGATTTTATATTGTTAGTCAAGTAATTTTATTTAATTTAATTTCTTTACAAAAATAGGCAATTCGCCAAATAGCCAAATAGAAAATTTAACTTTCTTTACAAAAATAGGCAATAGCCATATATCAAAATAAGCAATGGAACATTCTTTACAAATATAGGCAATTAGCCAAATTTCTAAATAGGCAATTTAACTTTCTTTACAAAAATAAAAAATAGGCAATGTAAACATGTATTGAATGAATAAGCAACATATACTATATATTATTAATATTTTAAATACCATGGGAAGTAAATATATCATATGTTGCTAGTATATATAAGAAATTTTAAGATCATGGGAAGCAAATCAATCATGTGATGCAAGAATCAATTTAAAAGATTTTCCTAAACAAACTTAAATAGAAGAAAATAGAATTCAAAGATTTTACATATGCAAATCCCAAGCTATGTGAAAATTAGTTAATGCTGACAAGAAGTAAACTAAAATAAAGGTACATACTGTCAACTTGCTTCTCTGGAAAGACTTCTATGAAAAATAATACCAAGGACTAGGCAAGGACGTGTATAAAGTGATAAGAGGGTGTATTTATAGCTGCTAAGAAGACCCTAGGTCGAAAATGGTGAGTATAAGGTAAGTAATTTGATTCCAAGTCTAATTCAAATTCGTTTTCTAAAATATCGGAGAGGATGCACACTGCTCACTGTTTTGATCATATCTTCTTAACCATTCTGGAATCACGTACCTTAAGGAGAAGAAGGATGCAAGGCTGCATCTTATTCGGTGGTTACATTCTTGAAAGAGATTGATTTAGAGATTCTAGACCAGAAGGGGATAGAGAATCAAGTGACTGGTCGTATATCTCGTCTCGGAGTATCTAATGTCAACAATGGACAAGAGTTGGTCAAAGAGGTATTTCCCAATAAGAATTTATTTATGGTGAATGCACGTATTGTTCCTTCGTATGCATATATTGCTAACCTTATTGTGAGTGGAGTGTTTCCCATCGAAAGAAATCCACAAGCGAAGAAGAGACTCATTCAATGCGTGAAAAAATTCTTTTAGGAATATTCGTCCATGTTCAAGGTATGTATTGATTAGATGATTCGAAAATGTGTGCCAAAGCATGAAATTTGTGATGTTGTAGCGAGTTGTCAAGATTCTTCTTATGGTGGGCATTTCAAGGGTGATTGAACAGCCGCTAAGGTACTTCGTTCTAGTTTCTATTGGCCTACTATTCATAGTGATTGTCATATACATGCCACGCAATGTCCAAGATACCAATTTAAGAGAGATAATATTCCACTCAACAATGTGTTGGAAGTGGAATTTTTTTAAGTTTGGGTGATTGATTTCGTGGGAATCAATATATCCTGCTAGTCGTTCATCGTGTGTCAAGATGGGTTGAAGCCTTCGCTTTACCAACAAATGATGCAAGAGTAGTGATTAATTTTTTGTAAAACTCACATATTTTCACAAGACATAGGACAACGAGAGTGATCATTAGTGATGGAGGTACACATTCTATGGAAAATACTTGAAGGCGGTACTTGTGAAATATGGAGTGAGGCATATACTGTCTATCGCTTATCATCTACAAATAAACAGTCAAGCCGAAATCTCTAACCTACTGATAAAATCTATACTGGAGAAGACCGTGGGACAAATGAAGAAGGATTGGTCAACAAGTTAGATGATGCTTTATGGAATTATGGCACAACATTCTAGACGACCTTACGTGCATTCTTGTATCAAATGGTGTATGGTAAGGCTTGTACCTTATAACACAAGCTTGATTTAAGAGTGTAATGAGTGATAAAATAGTTGAACCTAGACCCGATATTGGTGGGAGAGAAATGAATGATGTAATTGAATGAACTAGACGAATACCGCTTTCATGTGTATGAGAATACAAAACTTTATAAAGAGAAAACCAAGAAATGGCATGACAAAAGGATTCGTAAGAAGACATTTGAAGTGGGACAAAAATCCCTCAAGTTAAACTCCAAGTTCAGCAGTTATCCTCATAAATTGAGATCGAAGTCGTCAGGTACATACATTGTAACCTAGGTCACGCCCCATGGAGCTAATAGAGATTGAGAATCCAACCGAACACTGAACATTCATGGGGAACAATCATCGTTTGAAATTTCACCATGGAGGCAAGGATACAATTCGTGAGGAAGATCCTAAACGGGGGGAGGTCATGTACCTCGTCGAAGCTAAGTAGCACGAGAGGTAATCCATCGAGCTTAATGACGTAAAACATCCAACAAGGTTAAAAACCCATTTGTATAGTAGTTAATTGAATTATATAGTGTATATTATTTTATGTTTAGTGTTAGTTATGTTTATTTGTGTATATTGAAGTTAATGGGAGAGGAAAGTATAGCATTTTGTTGTGTAGGTATGTACATCTTTGAGTTTGGGATGGAAAGACTTGAAAAATCGTGTTCAAATCTCCTCGAGCGGTATACCGTGCCCATTGGGCGGTACACTGTGGACACTGATGTCTCCCTATTTTTGATGAATTAATCTACGCGTGAGACGTCATTTTGGGCGTATTCTATGCTTAATTGAGGGATTTTTCATATTATTTGATATATTCTAGTTTCTTACCTTGATTTGGAGAATTATTACTGTTAGAGCGTTTTTTTTGTAATTTGTGTGTTAAATGTGAAGCTCTTAGGTAAATTGACTTAATTAGAAGCCAAACCAATATTGAGGAATTAAGGAAAGAAGATCCAAGGACAAATATAGAGTTAAAAGGAAATAAAGTTGAATAAGGAAAGGAAAAGCTGTCAAAAGAATATGTCCAGCGTTTTGAAGAGTGCTGAAAAACTATTACGAGTTTGAAGTAACACTTTGAGGGTTAGATATATATATTTAAAACGCAGTCAATTTGATGGGTGGATTCAAATCAATACCCAGTTTTTATCATGTCCTACAATTTAGAAAAACGAATTGGAGTAGGATTTGGACTCAATTATTTGGCCCCTACTCCAAGATTTTGACTCAACACCTATATATATATATATATATATATATATATATATATATATATATATATATATATCAGTTTCTAATCTTAGAAAATCGTCCCTGGCTGTCCAAGCGTAATATATATCAATAAATCATCATAGAAACAATCAGGAGGATCTAGAGGAGGAGGAATCAAGAGTTGGAATTCCTCCGCATCCATTCTACACATTTCCATATCTATTTTTTTGGATAAATTAGCATTAGATCTATTTTGTCTATGATTTATTATTTATATCGCAAATAGAGAAATTGTAACATTTGGCATATGCTTTATAACCTACTTATTGGATTTCTAATAAGGGTTTAAATATGATCCTACCATTTACCATTGTGGTCTCAGCATACTCCGTCTTAAAATATGTTCTAGTTTTACCATCAAATAAAGTAGTCCACACCTTTGTTGGTTATTCCTCAATAGGTGTTTCCCCATGTGATTGGATCTCTGCCTGTAATGGTGAAGCAATGATGATAAAGAGAATTTCCCTATCTCCTTCAAAGGTGATTTGAAAGGTGGAAACTTTTCTGAGTAGGTAATATCCACTATTTTTTTTCAGTCTTGTTTACCTTCGGATTTTCACTATTATCCTCCATATCTATTGGTATAGGGCTGACACGTCTTTGTAGAAATGTGACCCCACTTCGAGTTCTACTAGTTACTTTCACAAGTATCTAGTTTGCCATTTTGGTATTATTGACCTCATTCCATTGCTCACTATATTAATCTTGGTCGTGTTTTTTTGCCTTGGGTGCCATTTTTAGAAGTAGATACAGAATGATATCTACCTTTGAGTTGTTGAATAAATAAAAGAGAAAGAAGAAGTGAAGGTTTCAGAGAAAAAAGGAATAGAAGTTGTCATTTTATCGTTACAACTTTATAATTTAATACCATCTAGTTAATCATTGGAGAAGAAGATACATTTTATCTGAATTATTGTTCTCCTTTAGTTCTATTCTTAATCACAAATTAATATGATGAAAGTATATTTATTATGATTTAAACCATTCAACAACTTGGATGCTTACTGAAACTTACTAATTACATATTATTATAATGAATGATTAATAAACCTTTGTAATCCTGTTTACTATCATCTGAAATTAATTCACGACTATGTTTTAGAATGTCCTAGCCATTAAACTATGTATGTATTGGGGGTTAATATGTAGAATTTAATATCATATTGTGTGACTAGTTTACAATCATGAAATCATGATTATTCACATAACTGATATAAGGTATTAGTACAATCGGTTGCTCAACTATAGAAGTTTATAGATTTAGTAAATAGCCTATAGTTCTTGGTGGGAGAATAAGATGGAATTCTAAATGTTGGTTAAATGCTAACATTCCTGAAACCCAATAAATTGTTCTAGAGAAAGGGGGTGATAGGACCAATACAAAAAAAAAACAAATTAAATCCTACAGTTCTATCTAATACTCCACGCTTTAAGTATTTCAAATAAAGTGGCTAGATGAACATAAGAGTTGTGACACATGAGTGACAACATCTAATGAAACTCTTAGTGTATATAATCAATCCAAGAATACTAGCCAAAGATCAAAGGAATGAATTCAAAAAGTACTAAGTAATAAAAAGTCTATGCCTAAATATAAAAGCAATTATAGAGGCAACACATCAAACAAATGGCATGGAAAAAGCTAAATATGTTAAGCAAAATAACAATTTTTTGGTTCCACTCCCTTAAACTTAGTCCACCAAATAAGGTTAATGCACAATGATCAAAAGCTCATCTACTAGAAGGTCAGAGAGAGAGAGTAAGAATCTTTATGAAACCCTTAGTTTTATCACCAACACTAAGAAACCATATGTAAAATTTCAACTCACGATATAACACTTCACAAGACCGTGAATCTTTCCACTTGTGTATCACCACACAAGAATGAGTAATTAGTCTGCTCGTGATTTACCACTTTACACTATGTGAAGCCTTCATGTTATGTGCCTACATAAATCGATATCTAAACCATTTTTGTCTAGTTTATGGAATATCACACTTCAACCCTAGACTAAGAGTGAACCTTACTTTTAATGATTAACCCTAATCTACTTAGCCTAGCCTCTATACTCCCTAATAATAGATACAATAGTTTTTAAAGGCTAAAAATACTATATATATACATATATATATATATATATATATATATATATATATATATATATATATATATATATATATATATATATATATATATATATATGTATATATATATATGTATATATATGTATATATATATGTATATATATATATGTTACTTTGATCTCTCTTGAAAGATAGAGTTGATAAGTTTTCAGAATTAGTGTACAAAAAGCAACTCTTAGATGTCCTCAGTACCTCTATTTATAGGAAAATCATCCCACTTTCAGCTTTCGATAGGTTGATTTTCAACTTTTTGAAAAACAAAAATCTTCATGTCGAACGACCGCTAACAAAACTATGACTACTCTATACAAATAGTATATTAAAAACTCTATGTATGTCCTTTCTAACAGGTAACACTTAATCTCAGATACCCACCCTCTTTTTCATTTTAAATCCGCTTGGAATTGAGTCTTCAAATATGCCGACAAATGTATTGGGTATTTTCCATCTCTTATTTGGTTGTCCGGTCTTCATCTTCATTCGCTCTCATTTGGTGCATTTATATAATATTTCTTTACTTCATTTTAGAGGTCTTCTCTTCTTTTCTACTTAGCCTTCATTCCGAATGGATTAAGAAATCGAGAAAATTCCATTTTCCCCCACGAGGTTTAGGGTATTTCCCAAACACCCCCATGAAGTTTAATTATTACCCAAATTCCCCCATGGCATTAACTTACACTAAACAAGTCTTTATTAATTTAATTTTTTAATTGTTTTATTTTTGAAAAATATACATAATTAAAAGTTACAAAATTTATGTTATAAATTAAATAAAATTTGCACAAATCATAAAACTGTAGGTACAATAATCATCTAAATAATATGTCAAAAATATAAATAATTATATTTTAACAAAAATTAGATGTGTTATATTTGTTTTAAAATATTAAATTTATTCTTACACGTGTACAAGTATAAAAAATGAATCTTATTTTTTTAACATCGTATAAAATTATTGAGTTTTGAAATTAAAATTTTTGTATGTAACTTATTTAGTTGTAAGTACTTGTACATACTGTTTTCCTAAATCTGGATCGAGGGTGGGATTCATTGATCATTTCATATAGGTACCAACAACGAGTGTGGGTTCAACTATTCGGGTAAACATCTTGTGAATGCGAGGAGTAGGTCTGTTGAACTCCTCACCTACGGGGTAAGGCCTTAGATTACTCCTTAGATAACATTTGAGTGTAATCAGTAGAGTGAATAGGATGGATGAGGAGTAGTTGTCTTAAGGGTTGTTATGTTATATATATATATATATATATATATATATATATATTTTCCCCACCTCTACGTGGGGGATGATATGTAGTATGGGGGCTACTTGTCCTCCAATAATCGCATGATAACCTTGGTAGGAGCTCTGGAATCCGAGGAACACTAATAATATTATACTTTTACGATGCACATATCCACAACGCGATGGATATTTCTAACTTAATATGATAACAAAGGCAACCTAAGTCACTACATGGTGCATCACTTAGGGTCAATTTTGTACCAGGTGCGACTCTATGACCTACAAACCATTAATCAAAAACCTTAGTATGTGACTTAGGACTAAGTTATATGACTATGATTAGATACTCTGAGATCCAGATATAATAACTTTATTGGCCTATCTAGATAGATTTTGGTATAGTAGGTGGCTCTTTGATCCGTGTTTGTGAGTTATGAGTACATACAATATTTTTACTACTATAATATATGCTTTCACATAGTATAAAAATCACATTTAAAAAATATTTAAATATTTAGTAAGTGTTTAAATAAATAATTAGTACTCTAAGAATAATTAATTATTTTTTATATAATTATTTATAGTATAATATGAAAAATTTAGTAAAAATGTTTGGTACCGATCCAAGAAAAAATAATTATTTGACTAAAATATATCTTAGATATAAATTTTTTATTTTAGAAGTTATAAAATTTAGATAATATTTTGATTTATAAGACCACGTTTGGCATAATTAATGTCACGGGGGAATATGAGTAATATGTAAACCTCATGGGGGACTTTGGGAATTAGCTCAACCCTCATGGGAGGAAATGGCATTTTCTCTTAAGAAACCTGAATATCTTCTCTACAGAGGCCTGATCTTCATCTCTTCTCAACAGCTTTCACCAATATATTTATGAAGTTTGACGTATTTTCTTTTCGGAGTTCTAAACTTTCTCTTTGTCTTTTTCAACTAGCCACTTTAGGAATTACATGCTCAAGCTCCTTGGGAGTAAGATGACCTACAATTTCTGCATCTTCTTTATGCTTCATCGAACCTGCATATTAAATACCAATTTTGAAAACTCTTGTAATATCAAGCATGTTCAAGATACATTGTTTGTCACTAATTTATCAAACAACATCTTGCCTTTAAGCTAACACAAGTTAACACTTTATCAGTTGTTAAACTCCAACCTTATTTACTTGATTATTGTTAACTAATAATTATAAAATAGAATTAATCTAAACCAAAATCATCATATTTACATAGTTACATAATGTGTAACACAACCTCTATTAAAATCTTGACAAGGATTACGATCCCTATGAAGAACCATAACCTTACAATTTTACTATTTGTAATGAGTTGTACACTTGTGAGGCCTAATACTTCCCTGGGGTGTAAATTTCCTCATACCTTGGAAGCTACCAATATATTATTTAAATATTAAAATAGAGGATATGAGTTAATTAAAATGAGGTAGATTTAGGTATAAGGAGACGTGACATTTATTTGGTAATAAGTTCTTATTAGATGGATTAGTAGAAGAGTAATTATATATAGCACCCAAAATCATACCACCAAATTACCATCCAATGACGTGGCGTGAATTGGTTGGCTATAAATCGTTAATTTGATCAAGAAAATAAAACAGATTAACTATTTATAGCCAACCAATTCACGCTACATCATTGGGTGGTAATTGGGTGGTAGATATTGGGTGGTATATATCATTACTCTTAGTAGGAAAGGATATTATTCTTACTATGTATTGGTAAAAGATATACTTGTATTAGGAAATAGTAGATTTATTTCTTCATTTTTAATAATTATTTTCGAAGAAAAAGACAACTGATTATTG
Organism: Nemophila menziesii; assembly: GCA_029959085.1. Lineage (NCBI taxonomy): Eukaryota > Viridiplantae > Streptophyta > Magnoliopsida > Boraginales > Hydrophyllaceae > Nemophila > Nemophila menziesii. The sequence continues at coordinate 5,275,289 of JARWIR010000017.1, read as the reverse complement.
TTAAAATGGTTGAGAAAAACGCAACGACATATAATTATTCCATTATTGTTAAAGGACAATTTCATTAAGACTAAATGTATTGATTTTGTTGTGGATATCATCTCAAATATTGGCATCAAACAGTGTCTCCCATATTTTTATGATATTTTAATTACTTTTAATTATTGATACAAAATTATAACAAAAATATAGTAGAGAAAAAATAAACATTATAATAGTAAATTGTAGGGTACATCAAATAAGATAATGAGAGTGTACATTTTCTATTTTAGATATGGGGGAGTAGAAATATGAAATTTGATTTTTATATTTGATTAATAATTTAATATATAACTTAACAAAAGTTCTATAAATTAAAAAATGAAATTGTAGATTGTAATTTTGGTTTTGCGTAGAAAAAAAAAAATTATTTGATTTTTTGTATATATAGGATATTTAAATAGATGTCTAAGTTATAATTTAAAATAACTAAAATTACAAAAAAAATTTATATTCAAATAAAAATTATTAAACTGGATATTAAAGTTACATATCATTGTCTCAATTATGTTTTTAATTTAAATTAAAAAAATGATAATTCTTGTTAATATTCATATTATCTACATATAAATATTGAATAAATATAATTAATAACAAAAAAATATGAGATAAAGATTAAAATTGCAATGATGCAAAACTTACATTGTAAAAAACAACCTTGAATTTTGTTTTATATGTCGGCACAAAAGATATATTTCAAAGATATATGCGATATAGAGCGTTTGCCTTTAACTCTTTTTTATTTATTTTTCTTGTTCAAAGACTTTTCTGATTAACTACAACACACAAATGTGTTACGTGATAGTTTAGTTCGTTTTGTGATGTAACTGTCTTTTAGCCTTATAACATACTTATTTCATAACTTAATGTCTAAAAGGTAATGTTTAAAAAATATAAAAATGACAAAGATAAGTAAAAATAATGGACCAAGCAAATAATTTACTTTATTATTATTAGATCGAATATCTATTTGTTATGGATAAAGTTAAAGGAGACATAATTCATTGCATCGAGAACTAGTTAACCAACAACTCCCCTCACGCTCCAGACAACACCATCTAAAATATCCATCTGGCCTTTTTATATAGGCACAATTACCGTGTTGTCTAGCATTCACTGATATGTTGTCCAACTCATTTTTTAATTTAGATTCATCTTTAATCTGGTATATTTTTGACAATATAACATCACCGTCCTCTTTAGTGTTGCTATTAATCACACCTGAAAAAGTGACAAAACAATTCCAAAAACATTAGGGTATACAATTTGAATTCTTAATTTATCATTACAATAATTAAGTGGCTTGAAATGAAGGGATCCAAAAGTGAGTATTAGACATGTAAACCTACCCTCATTATATGTGATAAGGGCAAAGAGAGTAACACAAAATAGCGTGAAACAAAATGAAAACTTATTTGCTGTCATGGTGATAAACTGTAAAATGAGACTGAAAAAATTTCTATTTGGTTTGAGAAATAACTGTGATTACTTTGTGTTTACTTTATCTTATATAGAATTCTAAATCCACTCTTAAGGATTTGTCAAATGTATGCATTTAGGGTGCGACTTATTACCTTAGGAATCTTAATCCCATAAATTTGGTAATATCCATTCCACCCATCCCTCATGGTATTAGACCATTCCATTTATATTAGGAATGAAATTTAATTTTTTTAATTATAATTTATCTTAAACTTATAAATCTTGACAACACCTTCATCATTATAATTAGCATTATAATCAATTTCATATAATTGGTAACAAAGCAAAACTCGGTTTTTCATTGATCAATTCTTATATCTAATCACCTACCAAAAAAATACCTACAATATATATTACTATTAAACATCAATCTTTTCTAACGATATATTAACTTGATCAACAAAACAAAATTCAATTCTTAATCGATAGAGTTGCTTACTTTTTTGAATTAACATCTATCATTAATAGGTAAAATTATTTCATTAATATAATAAGGATAGTTTTATAATTTTTATAGAATGTATTTAATATTATAATACAATTTTATATTATATCAAGTATATGATAATAATCAATTAATTAATTCCATTTCCATTCTTATGACATACCAAGTATGGTATAATAACTACCAAATTAATTGTATTACCGTGGTAATTCTAATACTTGATATATTCCATTCTCATCCAAATTCATTACCGCGTACCAATCTGGCCCTTATAGATTTACTAAATTTACCAAGATTTTATATTGTTAGTCAAGTAATTTTATTTAATTTAATTTCTTTACAAAAATAGGCAATTCGCCAGATAGCCAAATAGAAAATTTAACTTTCTTTACAAAAATAGGCAATAGCCATATAGCAAAATAAGCAATGGAACATTCTTTACAAATATAGGCAATTAGCCAAATTTCTAAATAGGCAATTTAACTTTCTTTACAAAAATAAAAAATAGGCAATGTAAACATGTATTGAATGAATAAGCAACATATACTATATATTATTAATATTTTAAATACCATGGGAAGTAAATATATCATATGTTGCTAGTATATATAAGAAATTTTAAGATCATGGGAAGAAAATCAATCATGTGATGCAAGAATCAATTTAAAAGGTTTTCCCAAACAAACTTAAATAGAATAAAATAGAATTCAAAGATTTTACATATGCAAATCCCAAGCTTTGGGAAAATTAGTTCATGCTGACAAGAAGTAAACTAAAATGAAGATACATACTGTCAACTTGCTTCTCTGGAAAGACTTCTATGAAAAATAATACCAAGGACTAGGCAAGGACGTGTATACAGTGATAAGAGTGATAAGAGGGTGTATTTACAGCTGCTAAGAAGACCCTAGGTCGAAAATGGTGAGTATAAGGTAAGTAATTTTATTCCAAGTCTAATTCAAATTCGTTTTCTAAAATATCAGAGAGGATGCACACTGCTCACTGTTTTGATCATATCTTCTTAACCATTCTGGAATCAAGTGCCTTAAGGAGAAGAAGGATGCAAAGCTGCAATATAATTAGGTGGTTACATTCTTGAAAGAGATTGATTTAGAGATTCTAGACCAGAAGGGGAGAGAGAATCAAGTGACTGGTCGTATATCTCGTCTCGGATTATCTAATGTCAACAATGGACAGGATTTGGTCAAAGAAGTATTTCCCAATAAGAATTTATTTATGGTGAATGCACGTATTGTTCCTTCGTATGCATATATTGCTACCCTTATTGTGAGTGGAGTGTTTCCCATCGAAAGAAATCCACAAGCGAAGAAGAGACTCATTCAATGCGTCAAAAAATTCTTTTAGGAATATTCGTCCATGTTCAAGGTATGTAGTGATTAGATGATTCGAAAATGTGTGCCAAAGCATGAAATTTGAGATGTTGTAGCTAGTTGTCAAGATTCTTCTTATGGTGGGCATTTCAAGGGTGATTGAACAGCCGCTAAGGTACTTCGTTCCAGTTTCTATTGGCCTACTATTCATAATGATTGTCATATACATGCCACGCAATGTCCAAGATACCAATTTAAGAGAGATAATATTCCACTCAACAATGTGTTGGAAGTGGAATTTTTTTAAGTTTGGGTGATTTATTTCGTGGGAATCAATATATCCTGCTAGTCGTTCATCGTGTGTCAAGATGGGTTGAAGCCTTTGCTTTACCAACAAATGATGCAAGAGTAGTGATTAATTTTTTGTAAAACTCACATATTTTCACAAGACATAGGACAACGAGAGTGATCATTAGTGATGGAGGTACACATTCTATGGAAAATACTTGAAGGCGGTACTTGTGAAATATGGAGTGAGGCATATACTGTCTATCGCTTATCATCTCCAAATAAACGGTCAAGCCGAAATCTCTAACCTACTGATAAAATCTATACTGGAGAAGACCGTGGGACAAATGAAGAAGGATTGGTCAACAAGTTAGACGATGCTTTATGAAATTATGAACAACATTCAAGACGACCTTAGGTGCATTCTTGTATGAAATGGTGCATGGTAAGGCTTGTACCTTATAACACAAGCTTGATTTAAGAGTGTAATGAGTGATAAAATAGTTGAACCTAGACCCGATATTGGTGGGAGAGAAATGAATGATGTAATTGAATGAACTAGACGAATACCGCTTTCATGGGTATGAGAATACAAAACTTTATAAAGAGAAAACCAAGAAATGGCATGACAAAAGGATTCGTAAGAAGACATTTGAAGTGGGACAAAAATCCCTCAAGTTCAACTCCAAGTTCAGCAGTTATCCTCATAAATTGAGATCGAAGTGGTCAGGTACATACATTGAAACCTAGGTCACGCCCCATGGAGCTAATAGAGATTGAGAATCCAACCGAACACTGAACATTCATGGGAAACTATCATCGTTTGAAAGTTCACCATGGAGGCAAGGATACAATTCCTGAGGAAGATCCTAAACGGGGGGAGGTCATGTACCTCGTCGAAGCTAAGTAGCACGAGAGGTAATCCATCGAGCTTAATGACGTAAAACATCCAACAAGGGTAAAAACCCGTTTGTATAGTAGTTAATTGAATTATATAGTGTATATTATTTTATGTTTAGTATTAGTTATGTTTATTTGTGTATATTGAAGTTAATGGGAGAGGAAAGTATAGCATTTTGTTGTGTAGGTATGTACATCTTTGAGTTTGGGATAGAAACACTTGAAAAATCGTGTTCACAGCTTCTCGAGCAGTATACCGTGCCCATTGGGCGGTACACTGTGGGCACTGATGTCTCCCTATTTTTGATGAATTAATCTACGCGTGAGACGTCATTTTGGGTGTATTATATGCTTAATTGAGGGATTTTTCTTCTTATTTGATATATTCTAGTTTCTTACCTTGATTTGGAGAATTATTAATTTTAGAACGTTTTTAGTGTAATTAGTGTGTTAAATGTGAAGCTCTTAGGTAAATTGACTTAATTAGAAGCCAAATCAATATTGATGAATTAAGGAAAGAAGATCCAAGGCAAAATCTAGAGTTAAAAGGAAATAAAGTTGAATAAGGAAAGGAAAAGCTGCCAAAAGAATCTGTCCAGCATTTTGAAGAGTGCTAAAAAACTATTACGAGTTTGAAGTAGCCCTTTGAGGGTTAGATATATATTTGAAACGCGGTCAATTTGATGGGTGGATTGAAATCAATATCCAGTTTTTATCATGTCCTACAATTTACAAAAACAAATTGGAGTAGGATTTGGACTCAATTATTTGGCCCCTACTCCAAGATTTCGACTCAACACCTATATATATATATATATATATATATATATATATATATATATATATCAGTTTCTAGTCTTAGAAAATCATCCCTTGGCTGTCTAAGCTTAATATAAATCAATAAATCATCATATAAACAATCAGGAGAATCTGGAGGAGGAAGAATCAAGAGTAGAAATTTCTCCACATCCATTCTACACTTATCCATATCTATTTTTTTGGATAAATTAGAATTAGATCTATTTTGTCTATGATTTATTTCTAAGCTATTTATTCAGGTGTTTTATTATGCACAGTTTCTCTTTCGGATTTTTAATTATATGAACAATTGATTTTGTTTTTCTGTTTAATTTAAATCTTGGATTTTAGTATTTAATTGATTTGGTTTTTAATTAATTTTCATTAACTATGTTCTTGTATTAATTACTATATATCCCTTAGTAATTAGGCTATTCGTTAGTGGTGACGATCGTATGGAAGAGGGGGGGTCTATTTACATAACTAGGATATATATGTGTGGTGGCCGTTATTGAGTCTGTCGGCCTTAACTAACCATGTAGCTGACTAGGTAAAACCTTAATCACTCCAAAGTATCTTATATTAACCCTGAAGAGGTCAGTAATACTATAGAATATCTCATAAGTCTACTCTAACGAGAGTTACGAAGATATTATAATCCCTAAAATTGTGAAATTACCCATTCACCCTCATTTTTAGGAATCATTAATGCAATAAGATAGGTTCATACAAGCAACTTTTTATCTTATTCGCATAATTATTTATTGTTTATTTTATTTAAAGTTATTAGAAAACAAAGCACTTCACTTTCTTATCTTTTTAATCGAAACAGTTAATACCATAAATTCTAATATTGAACACGAAATAGAATAACTACCTAAAGCTCTGGGAACGAATCTTATATATCAACTATAACTTGCAAACAATCTGTGCACTTGCAGTGAGTTTCTCGTGGTAGTATTGGATGTGTGTTATTTTATTATCTTTATTTATTCGTTTATTTATCAAACCTTTGCCACCACCAAGTTTTTGGCGCCACTACAGGGGATTGTAGTTAATTTATTTGTGTTAAGATAGTTTAGTAGTTTTATTTGTGTTCAATTATAACCTTGTTTTGTTAGTCTCTTTTCATGTTTTTCTATAGGTATGGAGAATTCTCTTTATGAAATTCAAGCTCCACCACAGCCCTGATATGGTCAATTGAAAAACTCCTTTGTTGAAATACAAACTTTCATGAATTTGACAAGAGGTAGCTTTAGAGATCATTAGGAAAAGCTCAGGAAGTTGGAAGACACCATTAATCGTGTCATCAAGATCGGTGCTACTATATAATCAGTTCAAAGTATGCAACAACAACATCAATTGAAGGAGCAACGATTAACGCAACTCACTGAAACAGTTGAGAAATTACAACAAAGACCACCTATGAAAATTGGACAAGGTAAAAATATTAATCATGAGGCAAGTGAAGATAGCAATGATCGGTTCGATGTGGTTGGAGAGTTTAGCCTTCAAGAAGAGAAGGAAGTGGAATATCCACAAGTTACACCTAGTGAATTGGAGATTCCAACGATAGAAGAACCAACCACACTAAGCATAGATGACATAACTGTTGGTAATCGAGTTGACGTTGAAATTGAACCTTGTGAATGGAAGATTTCTTCCACAGAAATCCCAACGAAGCCGCATTTCGAGGAATCAAATATTAAGATCTTGGTTAGAAAAGAGAGAAAAGAAGAAGAGACTAGGATGGATTTACCACCTAGTACTCCATTGATGACACCACCCAACCCTTTGAAGACAAGATATTCAAAATGTGACATCGATAAAGCATTTGTAGAGGCATTCAAAGAAGATGAAACCTACGCCCAAATGCTTGAAAATGATACAGAAGAACTCACACCACAACAAGTATTCACAGAATCTATCTCAGAAACAAGTGAGAATGCGAGTGTAGAGACCGAGGTTGAAAACCTAGCCCTCATGAAAAAATAAAAATTTGAAACATCCCATGTTTCGGACAAGAAGATTAAAAAGGTGCCACTTGAGTTCCCCATTGTTCCAGAAGTGCCTAAAGATATTAAAGAGAAGGACCATCACAATAAAATCGTGAAGAAGAGAGCTAAAGATGAGTTCGGGGTTGGAGCCACAATTGCTTGGAAGGCCTCCAAACAAGAGAATAGGCCACGAAGTTTCAAGAATGCGTGGATGGGGCCATTTGTTTTTACTCGATTGGTGACAACATAACTAATAGAGATGGTGCCGCCTAGGGTGTGATAAAAATAAGATAAATAAAGCCAGAAAACAATGCATTAATCACCCTAGACAGGCAAGGTACTGCAAGTATTACAAGACGTATGCAAGTTATAATGATAACAAGAATTCATTCTGAGGGACTTAGTGTGTTAGACGAATGAGAAAATAATTAAGAGTAGCAAGTAATTAATTAAAAGACAGAATGTAAATATGATTGATTAAGAAATGATTAATTAAACTAAGTAAAATAAAATAAAATAAAGTAAATATGAGAAAATATGAGATGAGAGAGTATAACTTAGGTTTTTCTAGTATGCACTAATCCATCTAATTCTTTCTATCAATTTCAGTTAATAAGGGAGATAATAGCTCTTGGATACTTAGTTAGGATTCTAATTTCCCATTCCTTAGACCTTGAGAGCGACTAAGGGGGCTACGGCACAACCACGAGGTAGTTTCAAATAGGGTTATCAAGCACCATCAAGGCCCTAAGTAAACAATTCCTTCAATTGGTGATATTGTGATAAAAACAAACCCTAATGACTATCTAGTTAGGATCGGTGTTGTCAGGACCAATACCGGACACTAGACGTTATGTGGTGTTTTAATAATTGGACACCCCTTCCGAGCGACCATCTAACTACTATTAAGAAAGCCTAAAGTGATCAGGTTTAGGACAGGCAATAATTCAAAACACATAAACAAATATATGGGTAAGCAGCTAGAATCTGATGACATCATATAATTCTCAAAGAAACTTAGATAGAAAGAAAATAGAATTCATAGATTATACATAATGCAAAACCCAAGCTATGGGAGAATTAGTTCATACCTGAAGTAAATAAACTAAAAGATTGAATAAAAGACTTCATCTTGCTCTCTACAATAACTCTAATGATATAAACCTTAAGGACTAATTAATGTGAGGCAAGGGTTATTTTACAAAGGTTTAAGGGTGTATTTATAGGTCTTTAGAAGACCTAATTCGTTTTCTTGGAGTGGAAGACAAGTAACTTGGACTCCAAGTCCAACTCAAATTCGTAACCCTAAAATATAGAAAAGGTAATAATCCGCCGCTTTTTTGTTTTGGTAATAACTGCTTCAATACTTATCTGCTTGACGCGATACAATAGTCGAAACTGGTCGTCTAGGAAAGCTCTTTAACTTTGCATCAGATCATTCTTCCAAATTCCTAGCCAATCTTGAGTTATGAGCCCTTCTATGGTCGTAGGTGCTAGAATTCAGATTTATTTGGCAACTTTATGTATCAATATCTTAGCTTTTCTTTCCTTATCTCAAATTTCCATGCATATCTTCTTTCCTTTATCTCTTAATTTTGACTTGGCATATAATTAATATCCATATATATCTTTAAAGCTTCACACTAAATAAATAATTAACCCCTGATGTCTCCTCATTTGTGATAGATCTATATTAGGATGAGACATCATTTTTAGTGATTTAGAAGTCTTTCTAATCGTTTTTCTTGAGAAATAGTGCACTTTTCTAATTTGAGTCTTGATTTAGTAAAATAATATTTTTAGAGCATATTGGGTTTAATTATTTATTTAGTGTGAAGCTTTAAATATAATTATGGAGATTAATTAGAGTCCAAGTCAAAGACTACAAGATATGGAAAGAGATAAGCATGGTAATTGGAGATAAGGAAACAGAAGCTAAAAACATGGAAAAGGAAAAGCTGCCTTAAATCTGAATTTCTGCACCTACGACCACAAATCAGCTTATCTCAATATCAGTGTGGAATTTGTAGAAACGGTCAAGAGCAAAGTTGAAGATCTTTCCGAGACGATGAATTTCGACTATTCATACGCGTCAAACGGATGAGTATTGAAGCTGCTAGGTCCAAAACAAAAACGGGTCTAATTACATGTTTTAGGGTTACGAATTTGAGTTGGGCTTGGAGTCCACTACTTACCTTCTCCTTCAAGAAAACGAATTAGGTCTTCTAAACACCTATAAATACACCCTTATATCACTTGTAAATCATCCTTGCCTCATAGTAATTAGTTCTTAAGGTTTTATTCTTCCAAGTTACTGTAGAGAGCAAGATGATGTCTTTTATTATTTCTTTTAGTTTATTTTTTTCAGGTATGAACTAAACTTCCCATAGCTTGGGTTTTGCATCATGTATAATCTATGAATTCTATTTTCTTTCTATCTAAGTTTCTTTGGGAATTATATGTTTTAATCTGATATTAGCTTCTACCTATATATTTGTTTATGTGTATTGAATTATTGCCTGTCGTAGAACTGATCACTTTAGGCTTTCTTAATAGTAGTTAGATGTTCACAACTAGGTGTCTAATTATTGAAACACCACATAACGTCTAGTGTCGATATTGGTCCTGACAACACTAATTCTAACTTGATAGTCATTAGGGTATGATTTAATCACTATCACCATATATGGAAATTGATTGCTTAGGGCCTTGGTAGCGCTTGTAAACCCTATTTGAACCAGCCTCGTGGTGTGTCCGTAGCCCCCTTAGTCGCTCTCAAGGTCTAAGGTATGGGAATTTAAAATCCTGACTAACTATTTAAGAGCTAATTATCTCCCTTATTAACTAGATTTAATAGAAAGAATTAGAAGGATTAGTGCATACTAGCAAAACCTAAGCTATACTTCTAATCTCATATTTCTTCGTATTTAATTTACTGTCTTTATTTTCCTTAGTTTAATTTCATAATTTCGAATTCATTCCTTTTATCTTTCTGTCTTTTAATTAATTACTTCTTACTCGTTATTTCTACCCATTCGATTAACACACTAAGTCTCTGAGAACTAACTCAACTTATCATTAAAAGTTGCATCTGTCATGTAATACTTGCAGTATTGTGCCTGTCTAGGGTGAGAGTGCGTTGTTTTCTGACTTATTATTTATTCTATTTTTATCACACCCTAGGCGACACCAAGTTTTTGGCGCCTCTACCGGGTACTTGTGTCTCGTTAGCGTGTGGGTAATCTATTTCGAGTAGTAGTTTTTAATTAATTTTTATTTTTCAGTATTTAGTTTTTGTTTTTCCGGATTTACGATTGTGGTTCGCTTCAGTCTTTTTCAGGTTCACAGTGTTTAATTCTTGGCCTCCGTTACCGGAGCCTGAGAGGAGCTTCAGATCTTATAATAAACGTGTTCGTGAGGAAAGATCTTTAAGAAGAGCTATGGCGGGTGCACAGGAGCACTTAGATCCACCACTTGTAAACCACATAGAGGATTACCATACTTTGCACCATGAGGACCACCACCATTTATCCCACCTGGTGTACAACAACAAGGACAACAACCACTAGGAAGAGGTAACGGACAAAACAATGTTAATCTGAACCGAGTTGAACAAGACCTACGTGGCCTCCGAGTGTCGTTTCATGTTTAACCGATAGGTTACCGTCCCCCGGAGATCCAAGATATTAAATTTCGACCCGATCCGGGTATGCTCAGTCATCTTCAAAGTTTTGGACTCTACAGTGGTACAGCAATTCAAGATCCGGTAAGAGCGATTCATAAGTTTATGCAGATTTGTGATGCTTATGTTACTCCAGGCATAACATGCGAGCAACCGTATTGTCATATGTTTTCGTTCTTTCTGGCCGGTAGAGCTGGTGAGTGGCTAGATAGGCAACCACCAGGGACAATTAATTCATGGACAGACCTTCAAGCCGCTTTCTTTAATCGTTTTTATCCGAAGAGTATGAGACTCAAAGACCAAAGCGAGCTTGCAAAGTTTTGTCAAGAAGATGGAGAAGCAGTAGGAGAAGCATGGGCAAGGTTTCAACAGAAGTTAGCTAGATGTCCGCTCCTCTCTACAGTTAGCTATATTTTATGATGGTATCAACGAAGTAGGTAAACTAAAGGTGGATAACATTGGGAAATGAAAATTTGTGTCCATGGACCCTACGGAAGCTACCGAGGTTTTGGAAAATATTATTGAACAAGAAAGGAGTTGGCCATCTTCGCGAGCTCCTGTTACAAGGACCCGAGGTATGCTTTGTTTAGACGTAGAAACTGCAAACTCAGCTCAAATATCCGTATTAGAGAATCAAATTAAAGAACTCAAGCTAGAGATGCAGAGAAATTTAGGCGCATCAAACGTAGTGCAAGAAGTACAAGGTTGTCAACAATATGGGGTTAATAATCATACTTGGGAAGAGTGTGAAGGAAATCCACAATCTGTTTATTTCATATCCAACCGAGGAGGTTATCAATTTGGTAACCGAAACCATCCGGGTATGCAGTATTCAAATCCTTAGGGGGACGCTAATCCTTGTCATTATCAACCACGTCCCCAGAACAACTCTTTCCAACCAAGAGGTCAGTATCAAAATCAATATCAGAATAGACCTGCTCCCCCACAACAACCTGTTCAAGATGCCTATGCCGATTCATAAGATCAGAAAGCCTTGCCACAGTATCCTCAAGAGGGAACTGGGGATATTAATTAGCAAAAGTTTTGGACCGTTTGACCACACAGATGAACGCTCAGGGCGAGATGTTACGAGGACAAGGAACTTCAATTCAGATTTTAGGTACTCAAGTAGAACAAATTAACAAAGTTCTAGCAAACGTTATGGAACAAAAAGAATTGAAGGCTATCGAGGGAGGTGATGACAGTGTTGGGATCGAAGCTTGTAAGGCTATTTGCCTTGAAATTAAAGAAGAAAAGAAAGAAGTACCACATGCTGCCGATAGTGCCATGGAGGTTCCGAGTACCGAAGAAGAACCAACCAAGTCTAGCCCTGTGGAATCTAACTGCTTTGAGAGTGACGTGGAGGACGATTCAGAAAAATCCGAATTTATACAGCTTCTGAAGGATATGCAAGAAGAGATTAGATCGGTAATGGATTTTCAAGCTGAGCTGGCTAAAGAAAAAGAGGAAGAAGCCTCAAAGGAGGAACCAAGAGTTGAAGTTGAAGTTGCACCTGTTGTGCAAGAAGAGAAAGAAGAAGAGAAGGTGGAATCGCCACCTGTTGTTCAAACAGTGTAGAGGCGTACACTCCTGAAAATATCAACACCTAAATGCTTGAGATTGCGAAGAAAGGGCTTACACCGCAACAAGTTTTTACTCAAGTTATTCCTGAGAAAGAAGCAAGTGTAGAAGCCCCAAGAGAGAACTTGAGGGTCTCAATAAGAAGTGAAAGAGAGTTACCAACGAAGCTAAAAGATCCGGGAAGTTTTAACTTTCCTATTCAAATAAATGGTATGCTCAAGGTGAAAGCTATGTACGATGTGGGTTTTGGTGTGAATCTTATGCCTAAGTCCGTGTTCGAGAGACTTGGAATTCAAAAATCAGAGAAAGCTCCAGTGAAGTTGCAGTTCGCTGACAACTCAGTTACCAAGACATGGGGAACAGTGGAGGACATTCTTGTCCGAGCAGGTAATATCGCCATCCCTACTAACTTTGTTATACTTGAGTTTGATGCAGATAAGCAGGTTCCAATCATACTTGGACGGCCTTTCATGGCCACAAGTCAAAGTGTAATCAACTTCCAGGAAGGGACCATCACCCTTCATGCAAAGAATGTATCTGATATCTTCTATGTCTTGGGTAAGAAACCAAGGAAGTTAGATCCCACCGTTCCTATCATCCACAGCCTTTCACATCACAAAGTCCCTCCTGAGAAGATCCACTTAAAGCCTGTGGATACTGAGCCAAACATTGAGTTTGAGGTTGGCCATGAAGTTCTATGGAAAGCTCACAAACGCGAGAATAGCTCACAAAGTTTCAAAGACTCGTGGATGGGACCATTCATTGTCACTAAGGTTGTTTCAGCCAAAGTGATAGAAATTCGCCCCAAAACTGGGATCAAGCGCAGATTAGTTGACGTTCATAGCCTCACTCGTTGTTGGGGAGGCTATATTCGCAAATCTTGATAGAGGTATGGTGGTCCTTTGTATGTCCTAAAAATAATGCAATAAATAATCGAACCACAACCGCAACTGTACGGTTGTCCCAAGTAATAATAGTGATAGTGTCATCAACTTCCAAGAAGGAACCATTACCCTTCACGCAAAGAACATATCCGAGACCTTCTATGTCTTGGGGAAGAAACCGAGGAAGTTAGATCCCATCGTTCCTGTCATCCATAGCCTTTCACATCACAAAGTCCCTCCAGAGAAGATCCACTTAAAACATGTGGATACTGAGCCAAACATTGAGTTTGGGGTTGGCCATGAAGTTCTATGGAAAGCTCACAAACGCAAAAAATAGGCCACGTAGTATCAAAGACTCGTGGATGGGACCATTCATTGTCACTAAAGTTGTTTCAGCCAAGGTGATAGAAATTCGACCCAAGACGGGGATCAAGCGCAGATTAGTTGACGTTCATAGCCTAACTCGTTGTTGGGGAGGCTATATTTGCAAATCTTGATAGAGGTAACGCGTCTAACTTTAAAAGACGTTAAATAAAAGTGATGTACGGGAGACAACCCGCAATTTTTATGTTTTTATGCTTTTTACGTTTTTAGTTTGTGTTTAGTTTAGTTGTTTTGGCTGATATTGCATATTTGAGAAAGGTATTAGTGTTTTCGATGCTTAGGTATTGGAAAAATCGAGTTCGGGAGGAGAAACAAAATTTTACGGAAAATTCAGACCATACCTCCGGTACACCGGACCATAGCTGAGGTATACCGGAGAGGAGAAAACCAGTGCCCGTGTGGGTAAGTCTCCGGTTTTTGGCCGAGAAGAAAAAAAATCAGAACTATAGGTCCGGTACACCGGACCATAGTTCCAGTACACCGCAGGAACAAAACCCCGTGGCCACGGGTAGAGGACACGCGTTTTTTGCCGAACATCAAAATTTTGGAGAGCCTCAGGTCCGGTACACCGGACCACATACCTGGTACACCGCACCGTGCTGCTGGAGAGAGAATTAATTTCGTTTTTAGGTTATAAAATAAGGAGAATTGGTATTATTCTGAATTATTAAATCCTTAAGCCTCTATTTCTTCTCCAAACCTCTCCCAACTCCATTAAAGCTCATTCAAACCTTCCCAATCATCAAAACACTACCCAATCATCATAAAAACACATCAAAGCTTCTCTCCACACCATACAAAGGAGATTTAATCACCCAATCCTCACCAAACACATGAAATTAAAGAATTTAAATTTTCAAAATTCATCCTACAATTTCTTAAATCCATACCAATCCATCAAGAATTCATCTTACCCACATAGAGATTCATCATCAATTCACCTTTCCTAAACCAAATCAAGCTTGTTCAACCAATAATTCAAAAGTTCAAATTTCAAGAGTTGTTAAAGCTTTGAGTTGGGGGTCAATTGAAGATGGCTAAGAGAACAGAAACATTATCTAAAAAGAGGGAGATGAAGAAAAGCAAGGTATTGGGTTCAATTGAGAAGAAATCAAATAACAAAAGTTCTAGTTCTAAAGCTAAGGGTAAAATCGATGTTGAAGAAGTAGATAAGCTAGCTATGTTTGATTCAATGGGAAAAAGGCTTTACTTTTACTCAAAGGAGAAAACACAACCTCTTCCCTTCAAGGATCCTACACCCATGGATAAAGAGAAAGCTTCAAAGGCCTTGCAAGATTCTGCAGAAAAACAATTAAAGGAACTACCTTTTGCTTATGAGAAAGTATTCGCTGAAGAAGTTGGTACAGGAGAGTATAAGAGATTTTGGAGCTTGGTAAAATATTGGGTAGGTCTACGTTCATGATAAGACATTCTGAATTATGTCATGAGTTAGTTTTAGAATTCTATTTAGGCCTCTTTAGCCGAGATAGTAAAGGTTGTGTTCCGATTAGAGGAAAGTTAGTTTCTTTCACAGTTAAAGAGATTAGAAACCACTTCAAGGTTAAGAAATTAATTGGACATTGCAAGTATAGTGAAGCGGTTGCTAGACGAAAAATCTTTGATGGGGAATTACTTTTTGAGCATGTTTTAGACAAGGAGAAAGTGCAATCACATAAGGGAGAATTGAAGGCACCTTGGCCTTATAAATATCTTCAACCGGATGCGAGAGTTTGACACAATTTCCTTATTCCTAATGTCTTTGGAAACACACGAACTTTGGATGTGACTAAAAAGAATGCTCTACTGTTGGATTGTATTTTGAGAGGAGAAGAAGTGGATGTGGCACAGTTGATCTTTGAGGAGGTGATACAATTTTCGGTCTCTCCTAAATCGGTTTATAATGTTAAATTTCCTACTATGATCACGTGTCTTGTGCGAAAAGCGAATGTTATATTGGGTGAAGAAGAGAAACTCGAATTTAAGAAGAGTTATATTGATAATGCTTGGATCATGAAAGTCTTGAGAGGAGCAATTTCTATGCAAATCTCGAAAGAAGAAAAGGAGCAAAGTTGGCAAGAGAAGATGGAGGAGCATTTAAACAATTTCGAAGTAGCTCAAACTTCCTTAGCCAATGATGTGGAACAAATCAAAGCCAATCAAGTGCACATCATGACACTCCTTGAGAAATTAAAGAAAGATCAAGCAAATCCTACCTTGGATATCTCGATAATGCGAGGCAATAGCCTCGAGAGTATGTTCTCTTTCTTCCTTACCATTTCTGTAAATGCTTTTATCTGTTAATTTTAATTTCTTTTTTGAGTCTTTTTTGAGAGTTGTGGGGATACGGCTCATTTTTTAGTTGGGGGTGTGGGGATTCGTTGTCTCTCATCTCCATTTTTTCTGTTTTTTAGAAATTAAAATTTTTGATACATGGGAATTAGATGTAGAGTGTGTTTAATAGCTTGAAATAATAAGCTCAGTGAATTTATGATAGTAAGTAGTATGTTTATAAGCTATGTATTGTGTATGCTTTGAGTATTTGCAGGAAAACACACATTGATAGTAAAGAAAAGATTAGTAAGCAATGCGATAGAAAGTATGTTCGATCTCAGGGAACCTTGAGAAGTGTGTAGGCCATGAGATCCAAGCTAGTTGACAAACCCATTTGATGAAAGTGCTAAAGGTAAGAAAATAACGAAATTACATAGTGTAGAAAGTGATTAAGGCAGTTCTTTCATATTGAAGCCACTTGAAGCCTTTTATACCTTCTCACCTTGTTATTTGATTTTATATGCAATATCCTTCTCAGCCCCTTCTAGCCTCAGCCCCTTCTAGCCATTCTAAAGCTTTTTATTGAAACACATTATAAGCCATATCCCTTTAGATTATAGGACTTTTCCATATGACCCGCACTCGAATCGCGATGCTTAGACAATTGTTTTAGAGCTTGATTTTTGGGTGGTGGGTCCATCATTATGGAAATTGTAATTGGGATGGGATTTTTGAGCTTATTAATTGTGCTCTGTTCTTTATATTGATGATGATTCACAGATTTTTATTGTAACCCTTTGCCAGGGTAATAGTGAATGAAAAAGAAGGTACTAGCTAAATTTGCCAACAAAGGCGTAAAAAGAAAAATATATATGAAAAATAGCGTGATATCTCAACATTCAAAGAGATTCATAGCTGAATAAATTGATTTGAAAATAAAATATATATATATATATTCGGACTGACAAAGTGGAATTTTAAGTGAACATCTTATGCTTTAATTGGGTTATTGGGGATGCTAAATTGTGCATCAAGAAGTCATTGGGTTGAGTGAGAAACGTTTTATGAGAGTAACTCAAGCTCTAGGGAGATTCGTTGATGGCTAGTGAGGAGAGAGCCAAAAGCTCACTCTAAATAATCCAAATATACTATCATACCATCCCTAAGCCAACATTACAACCTTAAAGACCTTTTGATTCTTTTCTATGTAATTGAGAAGTGATTGATCCATTAGAGAGTAGTTAAGTGGATCGTTGGATACTAGTGAAGTTCAATGAACAATCTATAGCTTCCTTGGTGAACTGAGTAAAGTCCCAATCCTTCTTACATTGCGAAACTAATCTGATCTTGAATTCTAAGCCGTGTTGAATATGAATATGAGAAGTGTACAGGTATGTAGTTTATGAATATTATTACATGAAATTTTCTGAGTAATTGCTTTATGTCTATTCTATATATTCTGCTATGTTCATCCCATTGTGTTGAAAATTACCTAAGTGTGTATTTATAGACTTCCCTTTGTTTTATCTTTATTGTATCGGGACGATACAACTTTGAGTTGGGGGTCTTGATGTCTCCTCATTTGTGATAGATTTATATTAGGATGAGACATCATTTTTAGTGATTTAGAAGTCTTTCTAATCGTTTTTCTTGAGAAATAGTGCACTTTCCTATTTTGAGTCTTGATTTAGTTAAATAATATTTTTAGAGCATATTGGGTTTAATTATTTATTTAGTGTGAAGTTGTAAAGATAATTATGGAGATTAATTAGAGTCCAAGTCAAAGACTACAAGATATGGAAAGAGATAAGCATGGTAATTGGAGATAAGGAAACAAATGCTAAAAACATGGAAAAGGAAAAGCTGCCTTAAATCTGAATTTCAGCACCTACGACCACAGATCAGCTAATATCTCAAGATCGGTGTGGAATTTGGAGAAACGGTCAAGAGAAAACTTGAATATGTTTCCGAGACGATGAATTTCAACTACTCATACACGTCAAACGGATGAGTATTGAAGCTTCTAGGACCAAAACAAAAACGGGCTTGATTTCATGTTTTAGGGTTACGAATTTGAGTTGGGCTTGGAGTCCACTACTTACCTTCTCCTTCAAGAAAATGAATTAGGTCTTCTAAACACTTATAAATACACCCGTATATCACTTGTAAATCATCCTTGCCTCATAATAACTAGTTCTTAAGGTTTTATTCTTCCAAGTTATTGTAGAGAGCAAGATGATGTCTTTTATTATATCTTTTAGTTTATTTCTTTCAGGTATGAACAAAACTTCCCATAGCTTGGGTTTTGCATCATGTATAATCTATGAATTCTATTTTCTTTCTATCTAAGTTTCTTTGAGAATCACATGTTTTAATCTGATATTAGCTTCTTACCTATATATTAGTTTATGTGTTTTGAATTATTGCCTGTCCTAGAACTGATCAATTTAGGCTTTCTTAATAGGAATTTGATGTTCAGCTTAACTGGGTGTTTAATTATTGAAACACCGTATAACGTCTAGTGAAGATATTGGTCCTGACAACACTAATTCTAACTAGATAGTCATTAGGTTATGATTTAATCACTATCACCATGTATGGAAATTGAGTGCTTAGGGCCTTGGTAGCGCTTGTAACCCTTATTTGAACCAGCCTCGTGGTGTGTCCGTAGCCCCCTTAGTCGCTCTCAAGGTCTAAGGTATGGGAATTTAAAATCCTGACTAAGTATTTAAGAGCTAATTATCTCCCTTATTAACTATATTTAACAGAAAGAATTAGAAGGATTAGTGCATACTAGCAAAACCTAAGCTATACTTCTCATCTCATATTTCTTCGTATTCAATTTACTGTCTTTATTTTCCTTAGTTTAATTTCATAATTTCGACTTTATTCCTTTAATATTTCTGTCTTTTAATTAATTACTTCTTACTCATTATTTCTACCCATTTGATTAACACACTAAGTCCCTGAGAACGAACTCAATTTATCATTAAAACTTGCATCCGTCCTGTAAAACTTGCAGTATTGTGCCTGTCTAGAGTGAGAGTGCGTTGTTTTCTGACTTATTATTTATTCTATTTTTATCACACCCTAGGCGACACCAACCCCAATATGCTCTAAAAATAATAATTCATTAAATCAAGACAAGAAGTAGGAAAGTGCACTAATACATGTGGAAATCGACTGAATGACTTCCTAAAACACTAAAATGATGTCTCCACTTTATATTAAACCATCACAAATGGGGAGACATCAAGACCCCCAACTCAAAGTTGTATCGTCCCGATACAATAAATATACAAAGGGAAGTCTCTAAATACACACCTAGGTCAATTAAGCACAATGGAAAAGGAGATAGCTAAATATATAGAATAGACATATATCAACTACTCAAAAAATTTCATGTAATAATATTTACAAACTACACAACTGTACACTTTTCATATCCACAGTCAACACGGCTTATATTCAAGATTAGATTAGCTTCGCAATGTAAGAAGGGGAGGATCTTTACTCAGTTCACCAAGGAGGGTATAGATTGTTCATCGAACTTCACTAGTATCCAAAGATCCACTTAACTACTCTCTATTGGCTCAATCACTTCTAGATTACATAGCAAAGAATAAAAAGGTCTTTAAGGTTGTAATGTTGGCTTAGGGACGGTATGATAAGTATATTTGATAATTTAGAGTGAGCTTTTGGCTCTCTCCTCACTAGTCATCAACGAATCGCCCTAGAGCTTGAATTACTCTCATAAAACGTTTCTCTCTCAACCCAATGTTTTTCTTGATGCACAAAGTAGCATCCCCAATAACTCAATTAAAGCATAAAGATGTTCATATAAAAATTCCTCTTTGTTGGTCCAAATATATATTCTGTTCAAATCAATTATTTTCTTTTTTGTATAGCTATGACTCACTTTTTCATGTTGAGATATCATGCTATTTTTCTCATAGATTTTTTCTTTTCTTTTCATGCTTTTTAGCTTTTTTCATTTACTATTAACCCAGCAAAGGGTTACAATATAAACCTGTGAATCATCATCAATATAAAGAATAATGCACAATTAATAAGCTCAAAAATCCCAACCCAATAACAATACCCATAATGGTGGACCCACCACCCCAAACTCAAGCTCTAAAACAACTGTCTATGCATCGCGATTCGAGTGCGGGTCATATGGAAAAGTCCTAAAATCTAAAAGAATATGGCTTATAATGTGGTTAAATAAAAAGGCTTTAGAAAGGCTAGAAAAGGCTAAGAAGGATATAAAATATTAATTTTGACAGCAAGTTAAAAGGAAACAAGGGGCTTATGAAAGAACCGCCTTAATCACTTTCTAAACTATGCAATTTCGTCATTCTCTTACCTTTAGCACGTTCATCAAATGGGTTTATCAACTAGCTTGGATCACACGGCCTACAAACCACTCATCATTCCCTGAGATCGAACATATTTTCTATCGCATTTCTAACTAATCTTTTCTTTACTATCAATGTGTGTATTCCTGCAAATACTCAAAGCATACAGATAAAACATTTACAAAAATGGTAAGGAAGAAAGAGAACATACTCTCGAGGCTATTGCCTCGCATTATCCACATCCAAGATAGGATTTTCTTGATCTGATTTTAATTTATCAAGGAGTTTTATGATGTGCACATTATTGGCTTTGATTTGTGCCACATCATTGGCTAAGGAAGTTTGAGCTGCTTCGACTTTATTTAAACGCTCATCCGTCTTCTCTTGCCAACTATGCTCATTTTTTTCTTTTGAGACTTGCGTAATTCCCGCTCCTCTCAAGACTTTCATGATCCAAGCATTGTCAATATTGTTACTCGTTTTAAACTCTAGTTTTTCTTCTTCACCCAAAATCACATTCACTTTCCGAACAAGACACGTGATCATAGTAGGATATTTTACATTAATTAACGAGATAGGAGAGACCGAAAATCACATCACCTCCTCAAAGATCAACTATGCCACATCCATCTCTTCTCCTTTCAAAATACAGTTCAACAAGATAGCGTTCTTTAGAACGTCTTACCATGAACGTAGACCAACCCAATCTCTCACCAATCTCCAAGAATCTCTTGTACTCTCCTTTACCAATTTCTTCATCAAATACTCTCTCATAAGCAAAAGGTAGTTCCTTTAATCATTTCTCGGCAGAAGCTATCAGGGCCCTTGAAGCTTTCTATTTTTCCTCGGGTGTAGGACCTTCGATCTGTAGAGGTTGTGTTGTTTTTTTCACGAAAGCTGGAAGCTTTTTGCCCATTGAATCAAACACAGCTAGCTAACCTCTCTTCTCTTGACTTGATTTACCCTTTGTGTTGGAACTATAATTTTCTCACTTGATTTCTTCTCAATATAACCCAATACCTTGCTTTTCTTCATCTCCCCCGTAGTAGATAATGTTTATGTTCTCTTTGTCATCTCAATTAACCTCCAACTCAAAGCTTTAACCACTCTTGAAATTTGAAACTCTTGATTATTGGTTGAACAATATTTATTTGGGTTAGGAAAGGTGTTTTGGAGATGAACCTCTATATGGGTAAGATGGATTCTTGATGGATTGGTATGGATCTAAGAAATTGTAGGATGAATTTCTGAAATTTAGGCTTTTGATTCTTGGATTCAATGTGTTTTGGTAAGATTTGGGTGGTTTAATCTTCTTTGTAATGATGTGGAGAAAATATTTGATGTGTTTTTATGGTGATTGGGTAGTGTTTTGATGTTTGGGGATAGTTTGATGAGGCTTTAATGGAGTTGGGAGAGGTTTGGAGAAGATGATTGTAGAATTCGTAATAGACTAACCTTCCTCTCCTTTATAACCTAAAAAAACATGAATTTTTTCTCTCTCCAGCAGCAAGGGCCGGCATACCGCCGGTTTGACCGGCATACTGGTGCTGCTCTTTGAAAAAATATATTGCTTCGGCAAAAAAACCTGATTCATGACCCCGTGGGCAAGTGTTTTTGTCTGACAGGCATACCGCTGGTATGGTTGGCATACAGGTGCGGTAAGTTTCAAAAATCCATCTCTCGGCAAAGAACCCAACGCAAGACCCCGTGGCCACCCCTTTTGGACCCGCCGGCTTACCGGTCATATGGCTGGAATACCGGTGGGCAGGTTAGAATATGCCTAAAGAATTTGTTTTTCCTCCCTAACTCGATTTCTTTAATTCATGAACATCAAAAACACTAATACCTTTCTCAAATATGCAATATCAACTAAAAACAACTAAACTAAACATGAATTAAAAACACAAAAACATAAAAATTTGCAGGTTGTCTCCCGTACAACACTTTTATTTAACGTCTTTTAAAGTTAAACGTGTTACCTCTATCAAGATTTGCGATTATAGCCTCCCCAACAACGAGCGAGGCTATGAACGTCTACTAATCTCCGCTTAATTCCCTTCTTGGGCCTAATCTCTATCACCTTAGCTAAAACAACTTTAGTGACTACGAATGGTCCCATCCACGAGTCTTGGTAACCTCGTGGCCTATTCTCTGGTTTGTGGGATTTCCATAGAACTTCATGGCCGACCCCAAACCCAATCTTCGGCTCAGTATTTACGGATTTTTCGTGGATCTTTTCTTTAGGGACTTTGTGATGTGAAAGGTTGTGGATGATACAAACGGTGAGATCTGACTTCCTTGGTTTCTTACCCAGACATAGAATGTCTCGGATCTATGTCTAGTGGCCATGAAAGGCCTTCCAATTATGACTGGAACCCGCTTCTCTGCATCGAAATCGAAATCAAGTATAACAAATTCAGTGGGGATGGTGATATTACCTGATCGGACGTGTACGTCCTCAACTGTTCCCCGTGTCTTGGTAACTGAGTTGTCAACAAACTGCAACTTCACTGGAGCTTTCTCTGATTTCTGTAGTCCAAGTCTATCGAACGCGGACTTTGGCATAAGATTCACACCTGAACCCATATCACACATAGCTTTCACCTTAAGCATACCATTTATTTGAATAGGAAAATTTCCAGGATCTTTGACCTTCAATGGTAACTCTTTCTCTACTCTTCTTGAGACTCTAACAGTCTCTCTCTTGGCTTCTACACTCACTTCTTTCTACGAATAACTTGCATAAAAACTTGTTGCGGTGTAAGCCCTTTTTTTGCAATCTCAAGCATTTGTGCATTGATATTCTCAGGAGTGTATACCTCTACAAATGTCTTGATTTCAATGTCACCCTTTGGATTGTATCAGGAATGGTTGATGACACTGTTTGAAGAATTGAATGCGATTCCACCTTCTCTTCTTCTATCTTTTCTTGCACAGCAGGTGCAACTTCTACTTCCTCTTTTGAGGATTCTTTCTCTTTAGCTCTCTCAGCTTGTAACTCCATAACCGATCTAATCTCTTTTTGCATATCTCTCATAAGCTGTATAAATTCAGATTTTTCTGAATCTTTATCCTCATCTTCAGAACAGTCAGAGTCCACGGGGCTAGACTTGGTTGGTTCTTCTTTGGTACTAGGATCTTCCATGACACTTTCGCCAGCACGCAGTACTTTCTTATTTTCTTCAGTCTCAAGTCAAATAGACTTACAAGCTTTGAACCCAACATTGGCATCACCTCGCTCGATAGCCTTCAATTCTTTTGCTTCTATAATATTTATAAGAAATTTATTCATTTGTTCTACTTGCGTACCTAAAATCTGAATTGAAGCTTCTTGTTCTCTTAACTTATCGTTCTGCGAATGCATATTAGTGGTCACCAGATCCATAAAATTCTTCAATTGTTGATCACCCACAACTCCTTTTTGAGGATACTACGGTAAAGCCTTCTGAGCTAAAGCATCGGTATATGTATCATTACCAGGTTGTTATGGAGGGGCAGGTCGATTATAATTCTGGTTTCCATGATATGGAACTTGACCTCTTGGTTGGAAAGAGTTAATCTGGAGGCGAGATTGATAATGACCTGGATTAGCGGCCCCTTGTGGATTTGAATATTGCATACCCGGATGATTCCTATTACAAAATTGATAATTTCCTTAGTTGGATATGAAATAAACGGATGCTGGATTTCCTTCGCACTCTTCCCATGTATGATTTGTGACCCCACATTGTTGACAACCTTGTGCTTCTTGCACTACATTCGTTGTGGCTAAATTTCTCTGCATCTCAAGCTTAATCTCTTTGATTTGATTTTCTAATGCGTACAATTGAGCTGAGTTTGCAGTTTTTTCATCTAATCGAAGCGTACCTTTGGCGGCTTCTATAGGATTCATGGACACAAAATTTCCTTTTCCAAGATTATCTACCCTCAGTCTACTTTCTCTATTGATTCCTTGATAAAATATAGCTAACTGTAAAGACAGGGTGTAACCATGGAGTGGACATCTAGCTAACTTCTGTTGAAACCTTGTCCATGCGTCTGCTACTTCTTCTCCATTCTCTTGACAAAACTTTGCAAGCTCGATTTGGTCTTTGAGTCTCATACTCTTCGGATAAAAACGGTTAAAGAATGCGGCTTGAATTTCTGCCCATGTATTAATAGTACTTGGTGGTTGCCTATCTTGCCACTCACCAGCTTTACCGGTCAGGAAGAACAAAAACATGTGACAATACAGTTGCTCGCGTGTAATGCCTGGAGTGACATAGGCATCACAAATCTGCATGAACTTCTTCATCGCTCTTATCGGATCTTGAACTACTACACCACTATAGAGTCCGAAATTCTGAAATTGACTGAGCATGCCCAAATCGGGCCTGAATTTGATATTCTGGATCTCTGGGGGATGATAACCTAATGGTTGAACATGAAACGGTGCTTCCAAGCCTAGGAGGTCTTGTTCAATTCTGATATTGTTTCTGTTATCTCCTTGTGGTGGTGGTAAATGTCCTAACAGACCAAGTATTCTTGGATCTACTGGATCTTGTTGTTCTGCCATAGCTCTTCTTAAGGGTCTTTCTTCTCTGATACGTCTGTTATAAGCCGTGAAGCTCCTTTCGGGCTCCGGGAGAGAAGGCCAAAGATGAAACACTGTTGAAACCTGAAAAAGACTAAAGCACACCAACAAGCGTAAATCTGGAAAACTAAAAATAAAAACTGAAAAATAAAAATTAACTAAAAACTGCTACTCGAAATAGATAACCCACACGCTAACGAGACACAAGTCCCCGGCAGCGGCGCCAAAAATTTGGTGTCGCCTAGGGTGTGATAAAAAATAAGATAAATAAAGCCAGAAAATAATGCACTAATCACCCTAAACTGGCACAATACTGCAAGTATTACAGGACGTATGCAAGTTTTAATGATAAGAATAATTCGTTTTGAGGGACTTAGTGTGTTACACAAATGAGCAAATAATTAAGAGTATCAAGTCATTAATTAAAAGACAGAAAGTAAATATGATTGATTAAGAGATGGTTAATTAAACTAAGTAAAATAAAAGACAATAAAGTAAATATGAGAGAATATGATATGAGAGAGTATAACTTAGGTTTTGCTAGTATGCACAAATCCTTCTAATTATTTCTATCAATTTCAGTTAATAAGGGAGATAATAGCTCTTAGATACTTACTCAGGATTCTAATTTTCCATTCCTTAGACCTTGAGAGCGACTAAGGGGGCTACGACACAACCACAAGGCAGTTTCAAATAGGGTTATCAAGCGACACCAAGACCCTAATCAAACAATTCCTTTAATTGGTGATAAAAACAAACCCTAATGACTATCTAGTTAGGATCAGTGTTGTCAGGGCCAATACCGGACACTAGACGGTATGTGGTGTTTCAATAATTAGACACCCCTTCTGGGCGACCATCTAACTACTATTAAGAAAGCCTAAAGTGATTAGGTTTAGGACATGCAATAATTCAAAACACATAAACAAATATATGGTTAAGCAGATAGAATCAGATTAAAACATATGATTCCCAAAGAAACTTAGATAGAAAGAAAATAGAATTCATAGATTATACATAATCCAAACCCAAGCTATTGGAAAATTAGTTCATACCTAAATTAAATAAACTAAAAATTGAATAAAAGACTTCATCTTGCTCTCTACAATAACTCTAATTATATAAACCTTAAGGACTAATTAATGTGAGGTAAGGATTATTTTACAAAGGTTTAAGTCTTTATAGGTGTTTAGAAGACCTAATTCGTTTTCTTGGAGTGGAAGACAAGTAACTTGGACTCAAAGCACAACTCAAATTCGTAACCCTAAAATATAGAAAAGGTAATAATCTATTGTTGTTTTGTTTTGGCCATTACTGCTTCAATACTTATCCGTTTGATGCGTTCTAATAGTCGAAACTGATCGTCTCGGAAATCTCATTAATTGTGCTTTAGACCATAATTCTAAATTCCTAGCCAATATTGAGTTATGATCCCTTCTATGGTTGTAGGTGCTGGAATTCAGATTTACTTGGCAACTTTATCTTTCCATATCTTAGCTTTTCTTTCCTTATCTCCAATTTCCATGCATATCTTGTTTCCTTTGTCTCTTAGAATTGACTTGGCATATAATTAATCTCCATATATATCTTTAAAGCTTAGCACTAAATTAATAATTAAACCCAATATGCTCTAAAAATAATAATTCATTAAATCAAGACAAGAAATAGGAAAGTATACTAATACATGTGAAAGTCGACTGAATGACTACCTAAAACACTAAAAATGATGTCTCCACTTAATATTAAATCATCAAAAATGGGCAGACATCAAGAGATAAAACCTTCAAGAGGTCAAAGTTTTCTAATTGTATACATTCATTGCCTCACCCATTGCTGGGGAGGCTATATACTCAAAGGATAGTGGGAGTAACACATCAAACGTTAACCGACGTTAAATAAAAGTGCTCTTGGGAGACATTCCAAGTGTTAATTCATTTATTAGTTTAGTTTGTTTAGTCTTTGTTCGTAATTTTTATGTGTTTTCATAAATATTTCTTTAATGAGGAAGGTAGAAATTGTTTTTTATTTGTAGGTAACGCACAAGATAAGTTTGGTGTGAGTTTTATGAAGAACTTTGGGCCCCCAGATTTTTCCAACAATGTACCGGACCTATGGGTAGTGTACCATCTCAAAACCGTCATGACTATATGAATATAAAAAAGGTTTTAGATGAGACTGGAGTGGCTAGCCGCTCACACAGGAGACATGCTGGTGCGCAACAGCACCGAAAAGTCGCGAACATCGTAACAACTATTTTCAAATGGCCATGACGTTTGCATCCGAACTCCTAATTCAGTAAATCAGGAGTCCACGGAAATCTGAAAATTTGAAGATTTCGACCGGCATACCTGCCCTAGCAGCAGAATGCCGGTCCCATAATGGGTCGTCACTTGCAACTAAGGGTCGTGACGGTTGCAAGTCAGAATGCTTGAAGATTTTGACCGACATACTAGTCCATCAAGAAGGGGCACAACGATTGAGGCTACTGTATGAAGTCCGGATTTTTGCGAAGCAATGAGCGGCATACTAGTCCCTTGACCAGCATGCGGGTGCGGGAAGCGATCAAACCAAAAAGAAAATGTTAGAATCATACCAACGCATACACCTTAAGCCTTCTTCTTCTCCAAACACCCAAACTCCATTAAAGTTGTACCGAACCTTCCCTTACCATAAAAAAACGCCAAATCACCACAATTTGATATCCAAATCCATCCTTACACTCCTATAAACAAAATTTACCCACTTAAGTCATTCTAAAACACCTAGAATCAATAAATTAAAACAAAATAATTCAAAACCTTTTTCATAAATTTATGAAATCCTTCTCATCCAAGAAATATTACATTACTCCCACGTATAGAAAAATCATCCTTACACCTTTCCCACTTTAGATAATACCTTATCCACCCACATCAAGGGGTACTTCCAAAAGTGATAGAATTTTGAGTTGGAGGTCAAGGGAGATGATGCGAAGAACGTGGACATTAGCTAATGCGAGGAAGATGAAGAAAAATCAAAGAAAGAAATTGGGTGAGAACAAGAGGAAAACAAGAGAAGCTTATAAGGGCCTTAGTAGATTTTGCAATACGAATTTGTGTAAGAAGTTAGATAAAGGTAAACACGAAAGATTTCTAGAATTGGGTGATTGGTTGGGATAGAGCACACTAGGAGGTAAGTGAATGTGAATATGGTTATACAAGAAAATCACCCTATCTTGGGTATTTATCACGCGAGGCAATAAGCCTCGAGAGTATGTTTTCTTTCTTACTTATAGTTGGACAATTCTTAGGTAAATCATAGCCTTATTATATGGTCAAATAAATGGTAGACACAATGGCTGACTTAATGGGGAAAGTGAAGTTTAGTACTTCAGAACATGGAATTTATGTGGAAAATTGGAGAGTGAAGAAGCATGCTTCAAGGTACTGGTTGAGTTGTGGCTTGAGAGCAATAGACACAATTTTAGAATTATAAGGTGAACAAGGTATCAGTACGGATCAAGTTAATAAATGTGTCAGGTGAACTCTGGTCCCAAAAAGGCCTAAGTTTAGTGGCAAGTGCAATTGGATAGAAACTAGAAATGGATGAAATCACAAAAACACACACTAGACTAAGATATGCAAGAGTATATGTAGAAATGGATTTACACAAACACCAAATTGAAAACTTTGATTTGGACATGGGAGAAGGAAGATCTGGCCAGGTTGAAGTAGATTATTCATGGAGTCCCATTATATGCACACATTGGAAAAAATTTGGGACACAATTTTGAAAGATGCAAAGCTGTCAAGATGAAAGAAGTTTGGAATGATGTCAAAGAAGAATACTTCTAATTCAAACATGTCAAAGAAGAAGAACATGCGTGATAAGGAATGATGGATTACATGAAGAAGAACATGCCTGATAAGGAAGGATGGATTAAAGTGGGACAAAGAAACAACACAAGCATGCCAAATCCACTAATGCCAAGTCCTAAAAAAAAGAGTTTCCAAACATCAACTGAAAAGAAAAATTCACTTGAATAATCAATAAGAGAGCTAAAAATAGGAGGACACCCATTATTTGAAAGCCCCAGATCCTAATATTCTATAGTTTGTATGTGGAACACGAGAGACCTGGATAAGAGCATCAAACAGAATGAGTGTTTAAATCAGTTAATAAAGAAGGATTTCAGCCAATCTCCTTAATTGAAACCAAAATGAGAAAGGATAAAGCATAATTCATGTGGAAATCCAAGTATAATAAGTGGGAACTGTTACATAACTATAGCAAAGATCCTTATAGAAGGATATGGATATTATGGGATCCAAATAAAGTACATGTACAAATTTTAGACTACAAGTATCAAGTCATATTATGTAAAGTATAGCATATGAGAACTTAGCCTCATTTCTATTTCACCTTAATATATGCAAAAAACCACTCATATTTAAGATGGGCCCTATGGGAAAAACTAAGGGAATGGGGACAATTTACTCAACTCAATCCATGGGGAATACGAGATGGATTCAATGAAGTCATTGATATAAATGAAAGACTTAGATGTAGAGTTCTAGTTCAAGGGAAAATATACATGATAAGATGAGCTAAAGATATAGAACATACAAATCTACTAAACCATGGTCCAAAGTTCACAATTACTAATAAATAATGTGGGTATCAAATAAGAGAAACAAAAGTGGATAGAGCTCTGATGAATGAATAGTGGGAACTTCGATTTCCATTGAATAGCCTAACTCTACGACCACCTGACCTATCTGATCACTATTTTGCAATCATGAAAGTATTAGGGGAAGAAAAGAAAAAACCAAGTGCATTCACATTTTATGAATCATGGACAAAATAACCATATTTTGAGAAAATAGTCATAGGATCTTTAATTGCACAAATAAAGGGGACGCATATCTACAAGCTATCGAAGCAAAAACCTCAAAGTGGTTAACAAAAACTATATTTAGAAATTCTTGAAACCTATTGTACAAATTAAACTTTCTTTACATGGTATACAAATGCATAGAATGTCTGGAGATCCTTACCTAAAGCTATTGATACAAGAATTTACATTGCAACATACAGTATCTGAGGCACTACTAGTTGAAAACTTAATGGCAAGACAAAAATCAAGAGAAACATCTAGAGAGGGGTGGAGAAATACAACATACTTTCATAAGATGATTTAAGGTATTAAGTTAGTAAATACCATTAAATCCATAACTAATTCCCAGGGTGAAGTGGTAATAATGAACCAAATAATGTAGAAGAATTTATTGGTTATTATACACAGCTCCTTGGACCTCACATGCAAGCTCAGAATCTCATGACTCATATCTAATCCTAACATTGATTTGGCGTCTAATTAAATAAATATACCTAAGAGCATCATATTTAACACACAAATTATACCATAAATTCTCCAAAAGTAATAAACCTCCAAATCAAGGCATGAGAAATTATCAATTAATAGGGGTAAATCCCTCAACTAATTATATAATGCACCAAATGATGTCTCTAAACTAGATTAACATATAACAAATATTGAGACATCATTACCCTAGTTCCTTCACAAAAGAGTTCTATTTCCCATAGCTTTTAGGCTTCTTATTTTTTTTTGATGTAGTACTCTTTCAAGGCCGAAGGTATGGTAGTTTTATGTTGAATCGATATGACTCTTTTATCTTGATTAGTTCCATACTTATTTTACCTTATGTTGAACATATATAGCAATGTATCGTAAAAAACAGTTGATCATTTCATTGCTCCTTCTGATAATTTAGTAATTATTATGTTTCCTCGGTTCTTTTTGAAATGTTTATAGGAGAGTTGATTTCTTAAGGTTTCTCGGAATACTAATGGAAGAATCTATCTTTCAATATCTTGAGATGCGAAAGAAAGAATAGGTCTTTCGATGACTTTTGATGTCGATAAAAAATTAGACTTTTATTAACTTGAGTTGCCGATGAAAGAATCTGACTTTCCATGTTTAGAGTTGTCGCTGAAAGAATAGATATTTCAAAGTTTTGAGATACAGTTGAAAGAATCGATCTTTAATTGTCTTGGGATGCCGATGAAAGAATCAGTCATACGATGTGTTAAGATGTCAATGAAAGAATCGTCTTTCAATATCTTGAGATACCAATAAAAAAATTGGTCTTTCATTATTATTAATCTGACCTGGTGCACGTGTAAATACATGATTAGCCAGAAGATTTTCCCGCATATTTTTTGTTATGTAGGTATGCATACAACTAGACGTGGCACTTTCTGTTTGGTAGATGGCCAGTAATTATTATCTAGGGGATACAAATAGACTAATTTATTTAGTATATCCATACAATCATTCATATCCTTGTCACCTACTGATTTTTTGGAGTAAATAGTTTTATTCGCGAGCGGTCTTTTTGTATATTAAACTTCTCTTCTTAGGGAAGCAACACTATGAGGTTCTTCCTTCTTTATTATCCCCTCTCCTGCATTTTTCAATTGATGTTGGCTAGAGATACATGGATAGTGAGTTCGACACGTTATAATATGGTTAAATTGTGTAACTCTACTAGAATTTAATGCCGGTAATCTTTCCATTCTATCAAGGCCTAATGATTTTGACGCTTTCCCAAAGGAAACATCTTATTCAATATCCGAAGACATTCATTCCTCCACAGGAAGTCGAGAATCTTAATTGGTAGATAGTAAGAAAAGTTCTTCTATGCAGGAATCTGAAGCTTTCTTTCTTTTGGGAAGTGGTAGTTCTTAACCCCTTTGTAAATAATGAGACAGTAGGTCAATTATAGGAATTTTACAATCCAAAACATGTTCATATAGAGCGTTTACCTTGTCCTCCAGTTATTATGCCTTTTGAAGACGAGGACCATAATTTATGTCTTAACTTTTCTAACTTTATGAAAGTTGTTCAACGAGGAAATATTTCTGTTGGTGCAGATATTCGTCATCCTTTTCGTATGGACGTTCTTACCACTCGTTTCATGGGAAAATGCAGTATATATCTGTAGTTTGGATATGGACTTGAGACTTCTTATTGGACCTTTTATTACCTCGTTGTTAAGTTCCATGGCCTTTTTTTTACATAGGAGAGCCACTTTGGACTTGGAGTCATTGAATCGATTCAACCCTGCACCACTAGATTGGATGACCAAGGCCCTGGTCAGTGAGCTAATCCCATCTGGTTAATTCTATGGCCTTTGTCCCATCCAACTCGCTCCAAATACTTGCGCTATAATAATAAGTATCTATACTGAATATGAAAGAAATAAAATATTTAATATTTATTTTATTCCATGTCACCCATGATGGGGTGACATAAACGTACTACTTGGAAGTTACTCTAGAAGTTACATTAGTAACTTTCCCACTAAGAGAGATGGAGAGAGTGGAGATAGTGGACTGATGGTTTATTATCAGTTAATAAACCAATGCTCCTATCCCTCTATAAATAGAAGTCTGCTTCTCCTCTCCAGAACAATAATAAACACAACAAGTTTTCTCCTGTTAAAATCAAACTCTTTCCTCATACACTTAAATTTATTTCTCAGACACTTAGGTGGTGAAAACAACGAATTTAATTCTTGTAATTAAATTCAGATCAGAAAGCAAAGCAAGAATTCAGGAATTATTAATCCTCTGCGTAAGAGGTTTATCTAAAACCTTTACTGTTTAATTCATATGTAACAATTGGTATCAGAGCGTTTGTTACCTGAATTTTTTTCTTCCGCTGATTCATGCATAAGATATAAATAATATTAAATTCTGTTTGTTGTATTTTCTGACTATCGAAAGAAAAATAATTTTTTTTTAAGTTTTTTTGTTCTCTCGATTGAAAAGAGAAGAAGATGTAGTTTGTACATATAGTAATTAGGTTAGATGCACTGGGCTTGTGTTATATGACATGATGACCGGAATAGGGCGATGACCGGAATAGGGCTAGAACTATTTTATTTATTTTTAAGCCATTTTATTACTAATAATGGACCTTGGAGACTATTTATTTTTGGACCGAGAATATTTTTTGAATTTGGATTTATTTTTGGCCGAATTAATTATTTATGTATTTGGGCCGAACTAATTTTTCCATGAATATTTCGGATTTATTTTTAATAGGCTTGAACACTGATCCAATAGCTTTTTTATTGGCTTGCCCGGATATAGTTGGTTTAGTTGGGCCGTAGCTTTATTTCATTTTATTTTCGGAACTTTTTTTGTAAAATCGTTTTGCATGTGGGGGTTTCAAACCCTGACCAACTCTGCCAAAGACTAATAGCTTAACCACTTGATATATACAATTTGATGTTACTTAAAAAGAATATATGATTGATTTATTTCCAATTTCGGAGATGTATTATTTTTTTTCAAAAAGGTGGAGAATTTTTTTTGTTCTTAATTTTTCTATATAGAGAAAAAATGGTGATTACATGATCCCGGGGATTACGAGCATTCAGACTCGACCTGTTGATGAACTACATGACTGATCACAAGAACTTAAAGAATACTATAGCAAAATTGGTCTACACCGCAAAAGAACCCGAGTCAGATGTACAAAGGGAAGATTTGAAAAAAAATGACACTTTGAAATTATAAGATGAAATCATCACATTATTTAATACAACACGTGAAGATTGTAAACGATATAATACAAGGTGTCATCAAATATGCCTATCACATGAATGAGGATGACAAGGTTGATGCCCTTCTCAAGACTTTGCCGAAAGACTTGATGAAAGATCTCCTTAATTTATAGAGGAATGTGAATCCCAGAAATTATGTGGGTAGGAGATCAAAAACATATGGCTGGATAGTATATGCCTTAACTGAATCTCATATGTGGGATCATTTTAAAAGGCCTACAAGTTTTTTCAAATGTCCTTGTGAGATGAATTCTCCTTCTAAGTATGATCTGATAAGTCTCTATATAAAAGAGGGTTTTGAAAAATCGATTCCTATGAAAATGAGATACGAGTGATTGTCATATATAAGTTAAAGTTTCTTCGTTAGGAAGTTT
Source organism: Nemophila menziesii (assembly GCA_029959085.1). NCBI lineage: Eukaryota > Viridiplantae > Streptophyta > Magnoliopsida > Boraginales > Hydrophyllaceae > Nemophila > Nemophila menziesii. The sequence goes on along the minus strand of JARWIR010000017.1, from coordinate 5,241,263 downwards.
ATTTGGTAGTTCGTTTCAAATGTTAGTCTTTGTTTTTTAATTCGGTTATTTGCTTATCGAACATGTATTTTCATTATGTATGAATTCAACTTGTTTATTTGATTTAAATGTGTTAGTTGTTTATTTTCTTACATTTTCGCTCTAGTTATGTTAGAGTAAGTGGGAGTTCTTGAAGAACTTAATTTTGCAGTTAATGAAATTGATTGAATGGTTATGACAAACAAAATATGGTGGTTCATGATTGGAAACATAGTGAACTTTCTTTATCACTTATTTTAATATCTTTCTTATTCATTCTGTTTGCATTAATAGCATAGTGTTGTTAAATAAACGTATGATATTAATTGAAATCTCTTACTTTATAGAGAAAATGGCACTGAAAACCATCATTGCTGATCTCAACAAACGAGAAAAGATGAATGGTGAAAACTGAGTCTATGTAATCTAGAAGTGATTGAGCCAATAAAGAGTAGTTAAGTGGATCTTTGGATACTAGTGAAGTTAGATGAACAATCTATAGCCTCCTTGGTGAACTGAGTCTATATCCTCTCCTTCTTACATTGCGAAACTAATCTAATCTTGAATTCAAGTCGTGTTAAAGGTAGATATTAACAGTATGCAGGTATGTAGTTTGTAAATATTATTACATGAAATTTTTTGAGTAGTTGCTTTGAGTCTATTCAATATATTCTGCTATCTTCTTTCCCATTGTGCTTAATTGGCTTAGGTGTGTATTTAGAGACTTCCCTTTGTTTTTATCTTTATTGTATCGGGACGATACAACTTTGAGTTGGGGGTCTTGATGTATCCCTATTTGTGATGATTTAATCTTAGTTGGAGAAATCATTTTTAGGAATTATTAGGAAGTTATACTCGATTTTTATTAGTATTATTGAATTTTCTTATTTTTTGTCTTGATTTGGTGATTTATTTTTTTTAGAGCATATTTGGTTTAATTGTTTGTTAAGTGTGAAGCTGTAAAGATATATGGTAATTAATTAGATGCCAAATAAATTTCAAGAGATAAAGGGAAGAAGATAATGATGGAAATTGGAGATAAAGGAACGAAAAGATAAAATAGGAAAAGAAAAGTTGCCAAGTAAATCTGAATTTCAGCATTTACGTCCATTAAAGTGATCATAACTCAAGACTGGTTGAGAATTTGGAGGAATGGTTTAAAGCTAAAGTGTTGCGCTTTCCGAGACGATCAGTTTCGATACAAACAACGCATCAATCAGTGCAGTATTCAATGAGTTACGGCCAAAACAAGACATCAACAGTTTATTACCTTTTCTATATTTTAGAGTTACGAATTTGAGTTGGGCTAGAAGTCCAATTACTTGTCTTTCACTCCAAGAAAACGTTTTAGGGCTTCCTAGACTCCTATAAATAAACCTTTTAACCTATATATACATGTCCTTGCTTAGTTCTAAACCTTAGTCCAATCCTTAGTCATTTAAGAGAAGAAAGTTGACAGTATGTATCTTTCTTTTAGTTTATTTCTTTCTTGTATAAACTGATTTTCCCATGGCTTGGGTTTTGCATTTGTATAATCTATGAATTAAATTTTCTTCTATCTATGTTTCTTTGGGAGAATAGTTTTAAATTGATTCTAGCTGCTTAACCATATATTTGTTTTATGTGCTTTGATTTATTGTCTATCTTAAACCTGATCAATTTAGGGTTGTGCTAATAGTAGTTAGATGGTCACCCGGAAGGGGTGTCTAATTATTGAAACACCACATAAACGTCTAGTGTGCGGTAGTGGTCTAAAAGAGCTTTCTTAATTAGATAGTCATTAGGGTTTAATTTAATCCCTGATCATCATTAAAAGGCCAGACTCGTCTAAGAACCTAGTGGCTTAGGAGCACCTTAGTTATGTCCCCTCGTGATTCTGAGATCGTCACCCTAGTCCACCTAGAAGGGGGTAGGAGGAGTTTAAATCCTGACTACTTATCTAAGAGTTATTATCAACCTTATTAACTAGTAGAAGAAATAGAAGGATTAGTGCATATGAGTAAAACCTAAGCTATACATTCTCATCTATATACTTTCGTATTTATTTTATTGTCTTTACTTTTATTTAGTTATTAATCTCATCCTCAATCATATTTATTTATTTTTCCTCTCTTTTAATTATTAATTGCTACTCGAATTTAATTACCTATAAGAATAACACACTAAGTCTCTGAGGAACTAATCTTACTTACTAGTAAAACTTGCATACGATATGTGATACTTGTAGTGAGTAACGTGTTTAGTCTACGGTGTTTGTGAATCGTTTAACCATATTTTATTATCATATTTTTGTCACACCTTAGGTGACACCAATATCGCTTCCACCACTTCAAAATGAAAAAGATTTTTGTGGTTTACTCAACTTGTACCGAGCTAGTACTCTGAGTTGTTGAAGATTCCCTGGTTGATATGTGACGACGTATCATCTTTTTCGCATACCATTTTACCGACTCTTGATCGATGAGTACCTAAAATTTAACGAGGATGTGGATGGGGTCTATTATTCCAACATAAACTACTCACATAATTTGAATCAAACTAAGCACCACAGATCAGCCAACAAAGTAAAATACAATCATCAAACACCCACGTAACCAAGCCACGTTTATCATAAATCGTACAACAATAAGTTTTCAATTGTCATAGATTTACTAAGAAGTAAATGTAGAGAAGCAGAGTAGTTGATGAGTAGTTAATGAATTACAGAGTATATGAAATTGAGGAATTAGTTCTTCTAACTGAGATGGAGATGTGTACCATTTGTTTAGTGGGTTTGGGGGATTAAGTCATGATGGATGGATTTGGTTAATTAGTAGGCTAATATATTTTAATTATTGACTTGGGTTAGTGCATGAATGCGCTTATTTTACTGGTTGGTCTTCCAATACCCATATTTGAACCAAACTAACATATAGCTATTAGTATTCATCAGTCTGCAATCGTACATTTTTCTAGTATTTGGTTTTGTAATGACCCAGTTTAGTCTGGTTTAGATATTGATTTGACCAAACCGGGTAGAATGATAACCACCAGGTCTAAGATTAGGGCAAAAATATTATCTTTAAGAGTTTAATATTATATATATATATATATATATATATATAAATACTATTGAATACGTATATTATCATATATAAGAGAAATTAATAATTAAACTAATTCTTGTCACCAAAATATCATGAATTCCCTTCCATACGTATGTATGCGTGATTATTATAATAAAATATTTTCGACTTTGTAATATACTTTCCCTATTCTTTCTAATTTATTTTTATTTCTTATGTATTTTTTTTGTTTTCGAAAACTATTTATAGCTATAAATAATATATAATAATAAGTGTTTCAATTTTTTCATGCATGGTGGCCACATTAGGCTAAGTTCAATAGAACCCCAATTGTAGCAAAAAGCTACAACTGGGGGTTGAATAATGAAAATCAGCTCCAACAGGTTCCCGATTCTTAAGAAATGTTAGGCTAAGTCCAATAGGACCCCAATTGTAGCAAAAAGCTACAATTGGGGGTTGAATAATGAAAAATCAGCTCCAACAGGTTCTCAATTCTGACTAAAGCCAGAATAGGGAACCCGATTCTTAAGAAATGTTAGCTACATGTGGCTAACCCCAATCTCATCCCCAATTTGATTTTTTAATATTTTATATCATTTTCATTAACCAAAACAACATATTTCTAACAATCTATTTTATTAATTTCACACACATTTTTAATAAAACCTCATAATTAATCTACTTATATTATTAATTTATTTTATTATTCGAATATTAATGGCTTCGATTATATTCTTTGAATAAAATTTGAAAAACTAATACTTTTAAAATTCTCGTATAGAAATAAATAATAGACATATTATTATAAAAAATATTACGATAAATAATAACTATATTTATTTTTAGTAATATATAATAAAAAATTAATATTAAATATTAATTTTAATTTCAAATATTTATGCTTAAATTAAAAATAAACATATAAATAAAAAATTTAAATTATTATAAATTATTATAAATTATTTAAAAATAGAAAAATTGTTGAAATAAATTTTAAATAAGATTGGGAGGTTGAAATTGGGGAGCTGTTGGAGTAAAACTGTTTTTAAAGTTGCTATTTGAAAGAAATACCCTGTTTGACTCCCAATTCTGGCTTTTTAATTGGGTAGCTGTTGGACTTAGCCTTAGCTACATGTAGCTAACCCCAATCTCATTCCCAAATTGATTATTTAATATTTTATATCATTTTCATTAACCGAAACAACTTATTCCAAACAATCTATTTTATTAATTTTACACACATTATTAATAAAACATCACAATTAATCTACTTATATCATTAATTTATTTTATTATTTAAATATTAATGGCTTCGATTATATCCTTTGAATAAAATTTGAAAAACTTATAGTTTTAAAATTCTCGTATAGAAATAAATAATAGACATATTATTATAAAAAAATATTATGATAAAGAATAACTATATTTATTTTTAGTAATATATAATAAAAAATTAATATTAAATATTAATTTTAATTTCAAACATTTATGTATAAATTAAAAATAAACATATAACTAAAAAGATATAAATTATTTAAAATAGAAAAATTGTTGAAATAAATTTTAAATAAGATTGGGAGGTTGAAATTGGGGAGCTGTTGGAGTAAAACTATTTTTAAAGTTGCTATTTGAAAGAAACGCCCTGTTTGACTCTCAATTCTAGCTTTTCAATTGGATAGCTGTTGGACTCAGCCTTATCCCTACTTAAACCTTAACACTTAGTTGAAGTAATGACCATAGGATAAAGAAAAGAAACGTGGCTAAGGTTTGATAATCTCATTTGATTATGTGGGTCCCACTTTATTTCTTTATAAAACTTAGTTATAATTGATAAGTTTGTAATTAAAACATCGACACCATTTTGAAAAATAGAAGGAGAGAGAGAGAGATGATGTATAGAGTTATAAAAGACATTATTTCTTTTGGGTATAGCTGAAAGACTAAATCCTTGACAAAAAAAAAGACTAAATCACTATGCACATGGATCACCGATTTGTAATAGAGACTCATTTGATATGGAACTAGTTTTGTGGAAATATTTTAATACACTTAAAAGCAATAGGGTCCCAACTTGCTTTCATGAGATGAATATTTTTTTTTGTCAGAAAAATAAAGATTATTAGGTAATATCATAATTATTACACATACAAGACAGAAAGTTACAACTTCCAAAGAGTGATTGTGCCATCTAAAGATGTCTATGTTACATCAAACACGTTTAGCCAGCATACCTGCAATACCATTAATATATCTGCTGATTTGAGAGACTTTCCATTTATGAAATCGACGTAACAATTTCTCCATTTCAACAAGGAATGATTGGATACTCCATTGAAGACCAACCTTTTTAAAAAACCTTGAATAAGTTCAAGGTTGTTAAATTAAAAAGAAAAACAACTCTGAATATTGAGACTAGCAGCTAATATCAAGGCCAAAAGGACAACCTAACTTTCTCCTTCAATTGTGTTTCTCACGAAACATCTTCTTGTAACCTTTGTGTGTAATACCCCCTTAGTATCAACCGTAGTGGATGCGACTCCGGTTGGTTCTCATTCTTTCACAAATGATACATCATTAAACCAGAGTGAGTCTGCATCACAAAATGAATAATTTATATGCAAATATCTCGCCCAAAATCATTACATGTATAGATATGGATAAGACAAAATTTGAAACATAATATTAATTTTGTCAAGAGGAACCCGTGCAAATACAAACATAATTGTAATTATAAAAACAAACAATTTCAAAAAAAAAATAAGAACCTGTAAAATTTGGAAGACCAATTCTTTTACATAATTACCATCTTTAAAAGAAGATAGAAATTAATTTTTTTAATTTTATATATATACTAGGAAATTCCTTGTAACTAAAGGTACTTGGCCAAAATTTAATTTAAAAAATCATAACTGATTGTGCAAAATTATGATTTTACACAATATGCTTCTTTATTTTATCTTTCCATACTCCATAGAGTACTCTTCGAAAATAGCCTCTTCTGATACATAATTAAGATTTTCAGTTTTTGGATTTACTTAGATATATTTATAATAGACTGAATAGATAATGATCAAAATCACACAAGAACTCACAAAATGTAATTTTTTTTTTGTCAAAAAGAAATATATTAGCATAGATGTCTGGCACATTTCGAACATACATTATTGATATATTCACTAAATTCTACTAAAACACTAGTACGACAATTAGATAAATCTAAATTGAGTCTAATACTCTTAGCAAGGATATCAGCAATTCCATTATATTTCCTTTGAATATGGTCACAAAATGTAATAAAGTAATGTAAGAAGTGATGAATCATACTAAGAAAAGCAACAAGAAAAATAAACAAACCTGGCAACTTCTTGGGTTTCCTCATAGGAACAAATTTGTCCCCAATAGCTAATGGGATTGGAGGACCGAATATCAAACCTCTTGCCTTAATACCTACAATATTTCATCAAAATCAATCATAATCGATCCATGTGCTGAATTAGTAACATTACTCATTTAGAAATAGGATATATATACTTAGAAACATTATTAAATCCAAGCATTAAAATTAGGCACAAGGGAATTTTAGCACAACAATGAGTCTCATGGCTCATTTGAATGTACTAACTCCAAATAATTGAATTACTAAATCTCAAAATTTCTGAAAAAATGTTTCAATTATTTAAAAAAAAAATTGAAACAAACAACCAAATTGATAAAAATAGACTATTAACTAACAATGTAAAAATAAATGATAAGAGAAAATATCACCTACAGCAACATCGATTTATTTGTGTTGGTACCTCTTGACAAACAAACTATAGTATCCTTAAAAGCCATTGGACCAAGCAGCATCATTGTCATATGCTGAAACATAAACCATCTACATCCACTTCCACTTTCATTAATAACATACGACTAAAATTCTGGGAAGAATGTTTTAAAATCCATGGAGAATTCAAATGTAAGCTCAAAACTAATAAAATAAAAATTAAATTCTATTTATTATTTAATATGATTGAATTTTTTTCAAGTACCTTCAAGTTCTAGGCATTTTCTAGTATATATATAAGTACACAAATAAAGTGCATATCCAGACTGAGTAGCTCTTATTATATAACGAGACATGATACTAGACTGTAAAAACTATGTAACCATTTTGGAAATAATACAATTTGCTCGCAATTATAATTACAACAACAAAATCAATTTCTTACGTCTTCCACCACTAATATCATGGGTACACCGATTGCGCGACCCACTAACCAAGGAACCCACTATCATATGCGACAAATTGGGATAGAATATTGTAGTCATGCGAAAACCTGGCAAGCCCATTGCAACTAGTTCAACAAGATTATAAGCGATTAGAACAAAAAAAAAGTTCAACAAGATGATACCACTTTGAACAATCGTTAAATATAACAAGTATAACTTTTGAAGACGATATAGAAGGTCGGTTCGAACAAAAGATAATATTCACAACCAATAGGTAGTCAACAAAGTAGGTTGTAAGATATAGTTGTTCTAGTGCTTAGACTACTCCGCGAGACCAAGAGATCCTAAGATTGAATATAATATCTATTTATTTATGATATGTCACAGAATCATATAAATAGATAACAGTCAATTTACACAATAATATATAACATGTAATATTAATAAGATATTGTATAATTTAATTTGTAACTAAATATATGTTTAAATTTGACCCTACGAAGTCGACCAATGAATTTATCCTATCGGGTTAATACCTACCAAGTTGATCAATGGATTAACCTTATCAGGTCAATTATTATTATTTTCTAAAATATAATTATTATCAATATAACAAATACTATGGATGATATATAGTAACCGGTCTAAGATTAGGGTTCAGATCACTATCCTTATGAATTAAATATTATATTTGCACATGTATACATCTATAATAATAAGGTAAGCTCTAAACTTCTTGATTGTTGCAAGGTGTCTACTTTAAGAGCCTTCAATAGCCTTTTTTATAACTTTCTTTCTTATGTCCATCCACAACTTTGTGAAAAGGTAGAAAGTGAAGGCTAACTAGCATGAGTTTTTTTTTACATACGATAGAAAAAAAATTAAAAAATGTCATAAAAACACAAATTATTCCTAACATGATGTGGAGGCTAGTAGAAAAATTTAGTCGTTTGTTACCAGAATATCACAAATTCCATTCCATATGCGTGTTTGCATCACTCATTATGATAAAAAAAAAATTATAATATCCTTCCCTATTTTTATATTTTATATATTTTTCTTATTTTATTATTTTGCACAAATATAAATAATACATCATAACATATGTCTAAACATTGTCATGCATGGTCATGGTGACAAATATCTTAGATATGTCAGTCCACCTTATCCTTACTTAGTCCTTATCTATTAGCTGAAGTAACGATTACCAGGATTAAGAAATTAAATTTGGCTAAGATTTGATAATCCTATTCGATAATCTTATTTGATAAGACGGGTCCTTTTTCTTTTTTTTTTTTGGACGTTGGTGGGGTGCCAAAGCACCTAAAATAAGACAGACCAATCATCCTATTCCTATCTTACTAAAAGCCGAGGATAACTCGAAAATACTACGTGTATTCCGGTTAACAAAAGTAGCTGCGTGTCTAGCTTCCTTCGCCAACTTATCCGCATTCCTGTTAAGCTTCCTACTGATGTGTTTGAACGAAACTTGCCCAAACTCTTCAGCATTGTGGATAATTTTTCATAGGATGGGTTGGATATCCCAACGAGCCGCTGACACCTGCTTTATACCTTGAATAATCTCAAGGTTATCTGAGTGGATTGTAATTTTTTCCCCTGGAAAGTGGGCTCCAATCTGTGTTGCTTTAAGAACTGCCTCTGCTTCTCCTTCCAGGGTCGAATTGCAATCAATACTCGCACTTTATTTGATGGGTACATTTTGTCCCTTTTGGTAGCCTATTACTGCTATTCCTGTTGGTTCCCATTTGTTTGAGAAAGAGGCATCACAAAATAAAGTAATATCCTGCTCCTGTTCTCCGTTAGTTGTGTTCACATCTGGTTCTTCTTTGTTATTGAAACCTCTATAGCTTTCTTTGATCCAGTTGATCCCATGAATTTCTTGCATGAGTTTCTTAGATGCAATGTTGATCCCCATTCCATCGGCTGCTGTTCCTTCATGTATAGCTTTCATCTTTACCTTCCATATGTTCCACAAGTTTATCATTAAAAAGTCTCGTATCACATTTTCATTCCATCTACCTTCTGTGTACGATTTAATAACCTTTAGGAACCAATCTTCAATCTTATCGTCCTGTCCATTCTTTATTTTGATTTGTAGAAAAGAACCTGCCCAAATATCTTTGCACATCGTACAATGAAGAAGTAAATGTTCAACATCTTCTTTCTCATAATTGCACCATAAGCAGTTTTTATCATCCGCACATTTCCTATTGTATAAATTGATTCTGGTCGGGATTGCGTTGTTGAAAATTCGCCACATAAATAATTTTATTTTCTTTGGAATGTTAGATCTCCATATAGTTTTCCATATTTCCGATTCCTGCATTGCTTTAGTGTCTATTGTTGTGGCTTTATTGTTGTTATGCTCCTCTATCATTACTTTGTAGCCCGTTTTTGTATCATAGTTTCCATCTCTGGAGAAAGGCCAAATAAATTTGTCATAAATACCATGTTCTTTAATTTTTGTTTTCTTGATGAGGTGAATAATAGGCATTGGGAACAGGTTATCTAAAATCTCTGTGTCCCATTCGTCCTTATCTTTCTTCATTAATTCATTGACCTTTGTAATTGTTGTTCCTGTTGGTTTTTCTAACTCCCATTTTGTATCAATCCACCTTTCATTCCATATGTTAGTATCTTTCCCGTCTCCTATGACTTTTATGCCATGTTTTTTAATAAAGTCTCTCCCTTCTATTAGGCTTACCCAACTCCACGTTCTACTTTGTGTCAATTTGCATGTTAAGAAATTTGATTTATTAAAATTAATACCTTTAAGTAATTTTGTTGCAAGGTTATTTGGACTTTGCATTAGTCGCCAAGCTTGGGCCGCAAGGAGAACCGTGTTCATTTTTTTAAAGTCTTTAAAACCTAATCCTCCAATAAGCTTACTAACTGTGATTTTCTCCCATGCTACCCAGTGTATTCTATTTCTTTCACCTGAATTCCACCAAAAATTAGCAATAGCAGAAATGAGTTTGTTACAAAAAGAAATAGGAAAGGAGAAAATAGACATATAATAGTTAGGAATAGCCTGTAAGAGAGCCTTTATGAGTACTTCCTTCCCTCCTTCTGAGAGAAGTTTTGCCTTCCATCCTTCTGTATTTTTGAAAAGTTTCTTTGCTATCCAATCAAGTGATTCCACCTTTGATCTTTTGTGACACAGTGGAATCCCTAAATAATAACCCAAATCCTCTGTTTCCTTGATGTTCATCTTTTTTATTATATCATTTTTGGCTTCTTCTGGAGTTTCTTTACTAAAAATCATGGCTGACTTATGGAAATTTATTCTTTGTCCCGAGATATAACAATAAGTGTCTAAACATTCTTTAAAGTTATTAATATCCGTATTAACTAGATCAATAAAGAAAAGAGAATCATCTGCAAATAAAAGGTGAGATATCGTTGGGCAGTTCCTATTTATTTTAATTCCGCTAATTAATTTATTGTCAATGTAGTGGTCAATTAAGCTAATGAGTGATTCAGTCATGATAGAGAAAAGAAAAGGAGATAGTGGATCACCTTGTCTGATTCCTCTATCCGGTTTAAAGTTTCCAAGCCTTTCTCCGTTGATATTAATGTAGAAAGAGGACGAGGTGATGCAGTTCTCCATCCATTTTATCCAAATATCATTAAAACCTAATTGTTTCATCACTTTTAAGAGAAAAGACCATCTAACCTGGTCATAAGCCTTTGTCATATCAATTTTAATAGCTGCCATGTATTTATCATTTTTCCTTTTCCTACTCATAAAAAAAGAAATTTCTTGTGCTATAATAATTTTATCCTGAATGGCTCTTCCTTTTATAAAAGCTGATTGTGTGGGAGAGATGATTTGATTCATGATTTCTTTTAACCTATTCGATAGAATTTTCGTAATAATTTTGTAAGTAAAATTGACACATGAAATGGGTCTAAAGTCACCTAGTTCTTCTTGTATTATTCCCTTTGGGATAAGTGTTTGAGCAATTGTTTTCAAAGAAATCCATGATGACCTGTATAACATCTTCTTTAATAATGTCCCAGAATTCTTTATAGAAATTCCCATTTAAGCCATCGGGTCCAGGAGCTTTAGATGCTGATAATTCCCTAACTGCTTTTTCTATTTCTTCTACATTTGGTTATTTAGTTAATTCTTCATTCATACTATCCGTAACTCTAGGTTTTATGAAATTAATAGCTTTATTAGTGATTTCTTCATCAACTTCATTATCCTTAAAAAGATTTTTGTAAAATTCTTGGAAGCAACTTTTGATGTTCTCGGAATCCTCAATCCACCTTCCATCTTTGTTTTTTATTCTGGTGATTCTATTTAATTTCCTCCTTTTAATAGTAGCTAAGTGAAAAAATTTGGTATTCTTATCTCCATAAACGAGCCAATTCTGCCTCGATCTATCGCTCCAATATTTTTCCTCCTTTTCATATTCTTGTTTAATTTTCTCTCTAATGTCAGTTTCTTCTTTAGTGGAGTCTATGTGATTATTAGTCTTGTTAAGTTCAATAAGTTTATCTTGTAATTTCCTAATAGTTTTTTCATGATTTTTAAAGTTTTTATCACTCCAATTATTAAGTTTCTTTTTAGTGTATTCCCTTTTTTTTAAGTAGTTGGGGATGGGAATATTATCATGAGGAATTTTCCAATTGTCACTAATAACTCCTCTACAATTATCGTCATCTAGCCATCTAGTTTCAAATTTAAAATGTTTTTCCCCAATTTTCATATTAATATCATAATGTAGGATTAAGGGAGAGTGATCTGACCCTATTGCCGGAGGAATATGGATTTGAGATCTTGGGTATCTTCCCATCCATTCATACGTTGCAAGTCCTCGATCTATTCTTGTTTTAACGTTTTTTTCTCCTTCAATCCTGTTGGACCAAGTAAAAAAACATCCATTAGAATCAATTTCAGCTAAAGAGTTATTATTAGTAAAATCTATGAAAGCGTTAATATGATCCATGTTCGCTTGGTTTTTGCTTTGCTTTTCCGTAATATTTAGTATCTCATTAAAATCACCCATGATTGCCCATGGTAACTCAATCTCTTTGCTCCAATCAGTAATTTGTTTCCAAGTATCAAGTCTAAGTTTAAAGTCATTAGGGGCATGTATAAAGACTAGATAATACGAAAACGAAAGTTCATTAATCAAGACAATAACAAAAGAACTACAACTGGAAATAACTTGCAAACGCACGTAAGAGTGCCACGAAACCAAGAACCCCCCAGAATGAAAAGCATTTCCAGAGGGTTCCACAAAAAAGGAGTTTTCGAAACCAAGACGAGCCAACACACTATGAGAGTCCACCTCTCTCATCATTGTTTCACAAACAGCTACTACACCAGGTCTGAATTGAGCCACCATCGAGCTTGCTTTGGATAATGTTAAGGGCGCTCGAAGACCCTGAACATTCCAAAAAAGAGTCGTCACTTTGCTTTCGCGGCTTTCTTGGAGTAGCCGCCTCCATTCTTTTCCTCAAATATCTCCTCACCTTCCTCCAGAGCATCTTCATATTGGAAGTTCATGTCGTGATCATCTCCTCCTCCTTCGTAGTCCTTTTCGAAATAATTCTCGCTGCTCTCAAAATTACCTTCTTCCTCTTCTTCTGGTTCGAATTGCGAGTCATATTCCTCATTAAGTTTGGAGTTGCTATCTCTTTCTTTGCCTTTATCTCTCGCTAAATAACTACCTTCTTCCCCTTCTTTTTCATTCTCCAACAAACTGAACTTATTATTGTTAACAAAACTTACAATGGGGTCTATTACTCTGAGCTTTTTGAAATTGCCAGTAATTTTAGAACTTATCTCTCCACTTCCTGCTTCAACGTGAATTCCTCTACCATCTCTTCTTCTCTTTACATTCTGTTGGGAGTTAGATGATGTTTCCATGTTTTGGTCTGTTGTGTTGCTGTGATTCGCTGCATATTTTCCCTTTATTTTCTTCATTTCCTCCTCGAAAGCTAACAATGCTGCCCGTATATCTCCTTCATTACCTTCTTCTCCATGTTGTATAAGACCATGAGTCTTTTTAAAAGCTTCCATCTTCAGTGTTGACTCATGTAATTCATTTCGAATGTCATGCATCTGTTTATTCTAGTTTTCCCAATCCAGGTTCTCTTTCTCCTTTTCTTCTTCACTCTGAACTTGGTTGTTTGTTTTGCTAGTACCTTCTCTTTTGGTATAGTTAAATTTACTTAGTATTTCTTCTTCATTTTCTCCGATCTGTATTCCTTTGATATGGTTGTTATTTCTGATACTCGAACCTGCATTTCTGACATAATTTTCACCATATATAAAGTTAGAAAATTCGCCATTAACTTTAATGTGCAATCCGTAAATAGGATTAAAGGGTGGGAACTTCGCCACATTGTCTATGCTCCAAGACATTTTCCTGCGCTCATCAATGTCTTCAGTTTCTTTGATGACCTTAATTGGACATTCACCGTATTGGTGGCCAATTCTTCCGCATCTAAAACACAAAAGACCTGTGCTTTCGTACTGAAAAAGGACCCAAGCAGCACCTTCTTCTTGGTACAAATAAGCTCCAGGAGGGAGGGGTTGTTTAGTATTGATTCTTGCTCTGAATCTCAAGACCTTCACGTCACAGTTCTGGGTAGTTGGTCGGTCCACCGCTTCGATTCTGATGAAGCAAACTTCGAGTGCTTTGACAGTTTCAATGTTATTTTGTTTAAATGCAAGTCCTCTAACCTGTACCCAAATTGAAGAGTAATCCGTGTTGAGATCATTGAAGTCGACTGTAAGTGGCCACATAGTTAAACTGAGGTGTAGTTTTTGGTACAGGCCCGGTCTCATCTCCCACACTCTTTTGAATTCCTTTTCATTGAATATCTCCAGCTTAAACATGTTATTTTTCACATCTGTTAGTCTGTAGTGCCCCTGGATTCCCCATCTATCTTCTATGTAATTCCTAAGTTGAACCGCATAGATAGGTGAGGCTCCAATTGCTTTAATGAGGATCGCCTTCTCCTCCTTTATGCTTTCAGAGAGCCTTGCTTTTGAGCCAATATTGATAACTCCCAACTTCCTAGCTTTATGATCATTGAGAGGGATAATTGGGAGAGCATGATGATCTCTAGAAGCCATTCTAGTACCTGCAGGAACAAAAAAACCACACACAGAAAACACACAAGCAAACCAGACACACGAAAAGATGAAAAGAGTGTAAGGACAGTAGAGGTAGAAAGAAAAATGAAAGTAACAAAGGAAAAAGCAAGTGATGAAGTGAGATAGGTAAGTATCAAACCAAGAGAAGGAAACGGTGTTATATAGGTCTTGAAACTTGTCTGCTTTGATTTCTTTCTTTATGGAGTTAGTGTATGGAGCACGGGTGATGAGCCAGTCTAGAGAAGTGGAAGAGATTGGCACGCTTCCTTCTTTCTTGTTCTTCCTAACTTGATTATTACCTGCAGTAATTATTACTCTTGGAAAGCTCAATTTGCTGATGTCTTGTTTGGCTCTATCTCTTTGACGTCTTGTGCTAGTATCACATTGTTCGCCTCTTCGGCTTCTTAACCAGATCTTTCCCTCCTTCTTAATTAAATCCTACACGCAAGGGTAATCAAAGGAAAAAAAGAAAAAAATTGGGAAAAGCTTAACCTCGAAACTCGATGTGTGATTGTCTGCGTCATTTTTGGTCTTGGTAATCTCAAACGGTGGCTTTAGGTCGTGCTTTAGGTCCTCATAATTACTCTTGATTCCTTCACACTCCCGTTTGGTTTGTTCCTGCCCAATAGTTTTCGTTTGCTTCCGATCCATACACCTTTCCCCCAAATCTAATTGATTGAGCCCTAACCCTAGTTCTTTTGATCCGTCAGATGAGACCCCCATATCAGTAGATAAAACAGTTGATGCGTGTAGGATAAGCTTGCACGCGTGAAGGAACAAAAAAACACCCCCGATTAACGAAGGAGATGAAGAATTTTAGAGATGATTCGACCAGAAAATCGTGAGGAGAAGAGAGAGGGGAGAGCAGCGTGTTTTTAGAGAGAGAAAACTTTCTTTTTGGTTTAGACGGGTCCAACATTGTATCTTCATAAAACTTTATTATATATAAATATTATAGAAATAAAAACTGTGTCATTATTATCTATACATTATATTTGAAATATTATTATTGTTTATCATGTAACTTATTGACGATAAAATTTTATTATTTCTTAAAATAAGATATATCAAGAATGTCCAAATATTTAGCTATTTTACAGTATATATAAAATGATCTTTCTTCAATCTTTAATACTAGATATTACTTAAAAGATAATAATATAGATTATTCTTGCATCTATTGGTATTAACAAAGATGGAATCATAACCCATAAAATTGTTAAAAGAGCTAGAGTTAATTCTATAGTTGAGGGAGAAGCGTGGGCCGTTCTTCAGGCCATGAGATCTGCAACAGATCTCAATTTCCAGAATAATTCTTTTTACTCTGATAACCTTGAGGTGGTTCAAGGTATTTTGAATGGTGGTTCTTCAAATTAGAGAATTAGACCAATTGCTAGTGAAACTCTTAGTTGCCTTAATAGATTCCCGTCATGGAAGATTATTCATATTAAGAGAGATTTTAATCAGATAGCTGATAAATTTGGTAAACTTGCTAGTTTACGTTTTGACATCACTAGATGTCCGTCTATGTCCATTATTGACTTTTCTCTTTAGCTAGATAGGGTAGCTTTCTCTCGTTTGTAAATTTTTTTTCTGACCAAAAAAAAAATATTGCATATAATTATAGAAATCTCATTCTTTTTTCCTAAAATTAGCCTACACAAACTTATTTTAGTTACAAATATATAAATTAATTGATTTTATCTTATTTTATTCCGAACATTACAATTTGTTAAAATCTATCATTTAATAATAAATCAATATTTTATGGTGAATCACATGATGAATTTATTTGATAATGAACTACTTTCCGTATCCATCCTTTTAAAAGTCATTATAATCTTAATAATTAAAGATAATAGATTTAGGTGATGATCCTTTGAGCAAAGATATTTGAAAAACAGAATAGGTGATACCGGATAAGAAAACGAGTTACAGTTATTCGCATTTTATAATAAGGTATCCATACAATATTTAGAGTGGGTGTCCGCAAGATAATCCACTATAAAAAAGGTGGGAGTTATTTAGACATTTAGTGACATTAATAACCGCCACATAAACCTTTGTGGCACTTAGCCAACCGCCACCATGTTTAGAGCCACCTATTGTTTGGGTGGCGGTTGAAGATTCCTGCAACAAATACTAAAAGTGCGGTTATAAATCAAATACGCCACAAATTGTTCGTGGTGGTTATGCTGAAATGCTATCTAAGATGGATCAAAAAGAAAATTGAAAATTAATGTTAACCATCACCAATTCTAAAGGAAGTAAAAAGTAAAAACAAAATTAAATACGTTACAATATTTAGTGATGATACACTATTTACAATAACTTATTAAATCCTAGAAAAACTGCCATGGACTAACTAATTACAATTCAATCAAAGTATACTTTACAGACATGGCTCTGCTTTCTGTTGGAAAAATAACAATATCACTGGTTTTAAAATAGAGAAATGGAATTCCAAAAGTAAAAGATAATTTCAACTAAAGTAAAACTACAATATTACAATAAATTGAAAATAACGAAACTTACATGGAAAATACGAGAAAAGAACTATTACATGGAATGTAAAATGGTGTTAAAAAGTATCTCTAACAAAAATTATACTCTATAGAAATATTATATCAGAATATTTGAGAGTGAAGAAGAATAGTCTTTTCTGATTCCTAGTTTCGTTCTACATGTCATTCTATAAATTCTCTAGAATAATTTTTTTATCCTCTCTCGAAATATTTTTTTTCCTATTCCCTCTATAATATTTTTTCTATTCTCTCAAGAATAGTTTTGTATTTCTTCTCTTGAAATGAAAGTGACAAAGTCACTATTTATAGAAGAAAAGGCAGGACAAGAAAACTGTCACATTAATGCTCGTCAATGCTCATTAAAGTCGTCCGTTTTTTTCTTTATCAAGATTTTGTAACTCCCATAAAAACTAATATATAAAGAACCATTAATCCTTCATGAAGAATAAGGAATTATTTGAAATTAAATAATTCTAATGGTTTTTTCCCCAAATAATAAAGTGGGACTATTATAAAAAAATGGTATTTTCAGCTTCTTCCAAAAACATGAAAGAATTAATTAAATAAATTGTCTTTATTTAAAAAATTCCAACAATCCCCCACTCATGTTCTTTGGGAGAGAATGTGAACAGGTTTCCATAAGTACCAGCATTTGGGTGAATTGTACTTAAGTGACAATATCTTTCGATTTGAATTGTCAAGTAGTGAAGTGAGGCAACCACCAAAAACATATCAAGTGAACGTACTCTTGAACTTGATAGTTTTCGATCGAGACCCTCACAGCATATACTCTACCCGGCTGATAGTTATAGATTCCTCAAACATCACCCTTTCCTTGCACATAGGTGATCTCCAAGAGCGTCTAGCCTCATTAGTCGACCCTCTCGGATTTCGAGATCATTATGAGCAATAAAGCTCAGCCTCATTATGTGTCTCGCTAATTCATCAAGTCCTTTATCTTTAGGACCACCCTTACGGGCTATGAATTTGTGGTGAGCCTAACAACTCACAAGGACGTCTCCTTGTAGTCATATTATGCGCAATATACAAAAACCTCAACGGTGAATTCATCAAGTCCATCTCAAAAGGACCACCACACATGGCTATGAATTCATTAAGTATGAGGAATATACAACAGCCTAAGCGGTGAATTTATCAAGTCCGTCTCAATAGGACCACCACACATGGCTATGAATTCATTAAGTTTGAGCATTATATAACAACCTCAACGGTGAATTCATCAAGTCCGTCTCAACAGGACCACCACGCATGGCTATGAATTCATTAAGTTTTAATTTGATCATGTATGCACAATTTACACTATATAAATAGGAAGTTAGTGCCATATAGATCAATAGTACCTCTCCCGTACTTTATTAAATGACAAATAATAACCCAATGGTCACCAATTAAGTCTCTTTACAATATGGACAATTCCAAGTTGGGTATAGTTCATTAAGAACATCATAATCATTATAATTAGTAATTGTATTCATTAAGGGGTACACACCCCCACAATTCTCTTATTCATGAATACTAGTATTATTAGGATTTTTTTTCCAGATATTAAATCAATGGAGTCAAACCTTTCCAACAAAGTGAGACTAACTAAGGTAAATTCTATTATTGACTCTAATGAATCTTACCCTTAGGATCATCTTCTCCCACATATTTTATTCACAGATAGAAGAATAAAATAAGTAAATCCCATAAATGAAAGTACCAAAAGCGGATCATGTCGTACACATATTGATAAAAGTGTAGCACAAACCGATCCATCTTTTATTAGGATACTATTTCATTAACATGGCGCCCGTTTAAAAAACACAAAATAATTTCCTTAGTTTTCATACTTTATCCCCTTATCCAAAACCACCAAACCTTCATGTTGCACCATATATATCTCTTCACATAGATCTTCATTCACACATATATTTGATATCCAATTGATATATATTCATGTTTGTGAATGAAATTTAGGGCAACAAGAGTTAAAATGTGGTAATATAAGGGGCCAAAGTAATCCTTAAACTCATATAAACGTGGAAACTTAAGGACTTATCCATGAGTCGATTTACTTTCCGACTTGTATGAGACTAATTAGATCTTGTTGGGTCATTTTCCGGCGACGTACTTATTCTCATCAGAATCATCACCTTCGTACCTTTTCTGAACCGTTTCACAGATAGTCTTTGGTGACTTCTCAACGATACACAAATAAAAGGTGGAGTTCGTCACATTATCCAAGATCCATCCTCTAACCACTAAATAAGCTTTCTTGAACCCAACTTTGAGAGCCAGAAATCTAGCATATAGTTCTTTGGTATATTCCCCATTGGCCTCAATGCCGGGGAGTACCTCAAGAACGGAAAGGTCTAGTTCATGTTGTTCAAGGCATATTAGTGGCTTTTGTGCCCAACTTTTCTAGTTGGAACCATTGAAAGGCTCCAACATAGTCACGTCGAGAAAAGGCCTTTGCGTTCAATTATGAAGCAACTGCCGAGATAGGAAAAACCATTTCTAAAAAGACAACCAGTGATATTACAAGAATATCTTTTTAAGTTGTTGGAAAAATAACAATAATACTGGTTTTAAAATAGAGAAATGGAATTCCAAAAGTAAAAGATAATATTCAATTGAAGTAATACTACACTATTACAATAAATTGAAAATAACGAAACTTAAATGGAAAATACGATAAAAGAACTATTACATGGAATTTAAAATGGTGTTAAAAAGATATTTCAGTCGTGCCGGTTATCTCTAACAAAAATTCTACTCTATATAAATATTATATCAGAATATTCGAGAGAAAAGAAGAATAGTCTTTTCTGATTCCTACTTACGTTCTCATGCTATTCTATAAATTCTCTAGAATAATTTTTTATCCTCTCTAGAAATATTTTTTTTCTATTCCCTCTAGAATATTTTTGCTATTCTCTCAAGAATAGTTTTGTTTTTCTTCTCTTGGAATGAAAGTGACAAAGTCACTATTTATAGAAGAAAAAGCAAGACAAGAAAACCGTCGCATTAATGCTCGTCAATGCTCATTAAAGTCGTCCGTTTTATTCTTTATCAAGTTTTTGTAACTCCCATAACAACTAATATATAAAGAACCATTAATCCTTCATGAAGAATAAAGAATTATATGAAATTAAATAATTCTAATGGTTTTTTTCTCCAAATAATAAAGTGGGACTATTATACACAAATGGTATTTTCCACTTCTTTCAAAAACATGAAAGAATTAATAAAATAAATTGTCTTTATTTAAAAAATTCCAACACTTTCAACCAACACTAACAAAAGAGTAAATAAATACACTCTGGATCCTGTGTTGAAGGCATTAATCCTTCTGTTTTAAATAGTTCCGCAACTCTTACACGATCTGCAAAAACATTAACAATTTTTTTAATTATTACCAATATTATAAGTAAATTATACATGTGTATATATAGAAAATATTAGTTTTCGAGTATATGTATCTGATTACGAATTAAATGAAAATAAGACTATTGCAGCACCTGATTCATACCAAAAAAAATTCTTCCTTGATCCTTAATCACTTAATTATAGGATTAATTGCACAATTAGTTAATATCATGAATATCATACAAAAAAAAGGTTAGGGACCTATAGTGCAATTAATGTAAACAATATAGACTATTCCGCATAATATAGGGACCTGTAGTGCAATTAACTAATATGTTTTCTGCATAATATATGGAGTTAAGGTGCAATCATCTTAAGAATATAGACAAATCTGCATAATGTAGTGACTTGTAATGCCATTAACTAAAATGTTTTCTGCATAATATAGTGACTTAAAGTGCAATTAATTTAAAAATATAGACAATCCCGCATAATATAGGGACCTATAGTTAACTCGTATTGTTTTCTGCATCACAGAGTAACCTATCAAGACTATCGGACAATTAGAGATTAAGGCCCTGTAATGCAATCATTTCTGCATAAAATAGGAACCTATAGTGCAATTATCTTTGCATAAAACAGAGGCATATGGTATAATTTGTTATAAAAGTAGAGGTTTCTCTTACATAATATGTGGAGGATTAGGAATCTATTGTGCAATTAAATAATATGTTTACTATATAATATAGGGACCTATAATGCAATAAACTGAAAGTGATAATATACTTATCAGGGAAGGTTTGTGCTGATTAATTGAAAACATTAAAAAAATTACAAATCTCTGGTGAATCTTACAACACACAGACATAGAACATTATTGGTTCACAATTCCTATTTTCCATCGCCTAAACCCAATATTTTTGAACAAAGCCTCAAGATTTTAAGAATGAGATTTAATCATATTAACAACAGATGCTCTACTTTATGGGCAAAAATTGTACCTTTTGGATGTAATGTTAGAAAAATCGATCTAACTAAAATGCGGAATAAATAAATAGATCGAAAAAGAGAAGTGATACCTCCGGCCATTGATGTCTTTAGAAACTTTTCTTTATGTTTTGTTCTTCCAAACTCTCAAGCATTCAACTATA
Organism: Nemophila menziesii; assembly: GCA_029959085.1. Taxonomy (NCBI): domain Eukaryota; kingdom Viridiplantae; phylum Streptophyta; class Magnoliopsida; order Boraginales; family Hydrophyllaceae; genus Nemophila; species Nemophila menziesii. The sequence goes on along the minus strand of JARWIR010000017.1, from coordinate 5,219,779 downwards.
GATGGTGTATATTTTTGTGTGAATGAATTGAGTTTAGGGACCAAAACTCTAGTTTATATAGCCAAGCTCCCATCAAGCTTTTTAATGGCAATGAATTACTAGACGTTACAACCTTTCATTTGCAAATGGTTAATAAAAAAGTGTTACAACTTTTCATTTGCATAAGATTAATGAAAAAAAACATTAAGATAAAATTAGTGGATGGATTAATGTTGGATCATGAAAAGCCAAAAATCATAAGTTTATTTTATTCATCAATTTAAAATAAAGACAAATAAAATAAAATGAAGTTTTATATTAATAAAAATAAAAAATGACTTATATTCTCCCACTTGATCCAAACATTATACTTGATATTTTATCTTAATCATAAATATATGAATCATGGCGATAAGTCCTCCAATTATGAGAGAGTAGTATCTTCCATGTATCACAATATATTTATCTCTTTATTTTTTATGTTGTAACTATACTTAATGAATAAACCATATGTTTATTCTTGGTCCTAACTAAATGATTTTCTCAAATAAAATTAAGGTGTGCAATGTATATGAGAAAATATCATAATTATATTAATGATAGTGTCATACAAATAAACACTACATGATGGGACCAAGCCCCATACTCACTACATGATCCTTGAATTTCATTGGTGGCATGCCTTTAGTTAATGGATCAGCGATCATTAATAATTCAGTACTAATGTGTTCAATGACCACCTTTTTATCTTTAACACGTTCCCTTATAGCTAAATATTTAATGTCGATGTGTTTACTTCGACTTCCACTTTTATTGTTTTTAGCCATAAAAACAGCTGCTGAATTATCGCAAAATATTCTTAATGGTCTAGAGATAGAATCCATAATTCTAAGTCCAGATACAAAACCCTTAAGCCATACACCTTGTGAAGTAGCCTCAAAACAAGAGACGAACTCAGCTTCCATAGTATAAGTTGCAGTCATAGTCTGTTTGACACTCCTCCATGATACATCTCCACCGGCCATCATAAAAATGTATCCTGATGTTGACTTGCGTGAATCAACACAACCGGCAAAATCAGAATCTGAGAATCCGACCACCTCTAAATTGTTTGTTCGCCTATACATAAGCATATACTCCTTGGTTCCTTGGAGATATCTCATCACTTTCTTTGCAGCTTTCCAGTGGTCAATACCTGGGTTACTTTGAAATCTACCCAACATTCCAACTACAAATGCGATATCAGGTCTTCTGCAAACCTGAGCATACATCAAACTTCCTATATCAGAAGCATATGGAATGTTCTTCATTTGTTCTCTCTCTAAATCATTCTTCGGGGTTTGGTTCAAATTGAATTTATCACCCTTCACTATGGGAGCAACACTTGGTAAACAATCCTTCATCCGAAATCTCTCTAAAACTTTATTGATATAGGTTTCCTGAGACAAGCCCAAGACACCTTGAAATCTGTCTCTATGAATCTTAATGCCAATGACATAAGACGCCTCACCCATATCTTTCATATCAAAAATTTTGGAGAGAAATTGTTTCACCTCATGAAGCAAACCCTTATCATTAGTCACAAGCAAAATATCATCCACATATAAAACAAGAAAACAAATTTTGCTGTCACTAATTTTTTGCTATATACATTGATCCATGGGGTTTTCAACAAATCCAAATGATGAAATTACTCCATGAAATTTAAAATACCATTGACGGGAAGCTTGTTTTAATCCGTATATGGATTTCTTAAGCTTACAAACTAATTGCTCACCAGCGCTAGAGATAAAACCTTCAGGTTGTTTCATATAAACCTCTTCCTCTAGATCTCCATTAAGGAACACCGTTTTCACATCCATTTGGTGCAACTCAAGATCAAAATGTGCGACTAATGCTAAAATAATGCGTAAGGAATCTTTCTTAGATACAGGAGAAAAAGTCTCTGTGTAATCAATTCCTTCTTTCTGAGTAAATCCCTTAGCAACAAGTCTGGCTTTGTATCTCTCGATATTGCCTAATGAGTCTTTCTTGGTTTTAAATACCCATTTACAACCAATTGCTTTAGCCCCATTAGGCAATTCCACAAGTTCCCAGACATCATTGTTATTCATGGAATTCATTTCCTCTTTCATCGCATTATACCATAAATTTGATTCTTTGCAACTTATGGCTTGTGAAAAGTCAGAAGCATCATTTTTTACTCCAAAATGATAGTCAAATTCTTGAAGATATACTACATAATCACTAGAAATTGATGATTTCTTAAACCTGGTAGACCTTCTTAATGTTGTATCATCATTATCTGTATGAGGTTCAACTTGTTGTTCATAATTACTAGGTTCATCATGAACAACTTGATCTATCAGAATATCGTCAACAACTTGTGGTTCTTCAACGATTGAACGTTCAACACTAGATTGTACCTGAGGGGTGTTATGAACAATAATCATTCTATCACTTGAGGTGGAAGGTTGAATTTCTGAATGGTCAATATCAGAAATTACATTTCTAATTTGATCGCTCCCACTGATTAAGTCATATTCAAGAAACTTTGCATTTCTTGATTCCACAAATCTAGTGTTGTGAGATGGACTGTAAAATCTGTAACCTTTAGACCGCTCAGCATATCCAATGAAATGCCCACTGATGGTCCTTGGGTCCAGTTTTTTCTCTTGTGGATTATAAATCCTGACTTCAGACGGGCATCCCCATACGCGCATATTTTTCAAACTCGGTTTCCAACCTTTCCATAATTCAAATGGTGTCTTTGAGACAGCCTTGGTTGGAACTCGGTTTAATATATACACTGCCGTTTTTAAAGCTTCAATCCACAAGTTTTTAGGAATATTGGAGTTGCTAATCATACTCCGTACCATGTCCAATAATGTTCAATTTTTCCTTTCTGCTACACCATTCTGATCTGGTGAGCCAGGCATAGAGTACTGGGCAACAATTCCATGCTCTTGGAGAAACTGAGCAAACGGACCAGGTGCTTGTCCATCTTCAGTATATCTACCATAATATTCACCACCTCTATATGATCTCACAATCTTTATATGTTTTCCACATTGTTTCTCTACTTCAGCCTTAAATATTTTAAAGGCATCTAATGCTTCGCTCTTGTTATGAAGCATGTAGAGATACATATATCGTGAGTAATCATCAATAAAGGTTATAAAATATTTCTGACCATGCATATCCATGTCAGGACAACATATATCTGTATGTATGATTTCTAATAAATCTGAACTCTTATTGGCACCTTTCTTTGACTTGTTGGTCTGCTTTCCCTTAATGCAATCCACACAAGTTTCAAAGTCGGTAAAATCTAGAGTACTAAGTACTCCATCTATTACCAACCTTTTGATTCTTTCAATAGAGATATGCCCTAATCTCCGGTGCCATAGAGTCTAGGAATCCTCATTTATATTACACCTCTTTGTACCAATTTGGACATGAAAATTATTGTTAGTAGCATTGTTTTGTAAATTAATGCAATAAAGACCTTCAGACAAAATACCATTCCCAACACATTCAGATTTATTGAAAATACTAAAAAATGTCTCTGAAAATGTAAAGGAATAACCCAAAGGTACAAGTCTGGAAACAGAAATCAAGTTTCTAGAAAAACTTGGAACATAAAAAGTCTTTTCTAATTTCAAAACATAACCACTACTTAAATATAAATAACATGTTCCAACGGCTTCCTCATGTGAACCCATCTTATTACCGGACAAGATGCATTGCTCACTGCCCACTGGTTTCCTTAGGTTTTGCATACCCTGTAAAGAGTTGGCAACATGGATTGAAGAACCAAAATCAATCCACCAGGTGTTAATATTAACATTAACAGTATTAGATTCATAACAAACTAACGAGGTAGGATTACCTTTATCTTGAAGCCATTTCTGGAATTTAGCACATTCCTTCTTCATGTGTCCTTTCTTTTTACAGAAAAAACACTTAGCTTCTTTCTTAATATCAGCTTGAGGTGCTATTTTACCTTTCCCCTTCTGATTGTTCTTTGGTTTGCCTTTTCCTTGAGTAGCCATCATTGCACTTTCACCTTGTTCCATTAACAACCTTTCTTCTTCTTGAACACACATGGTCATGAGTTCATTAATTGACCATTTATCTTTATGTGTGTTATCGGAGATTTTGAAAGGTACATATTGATTCGGAAGGGTGTTCAAAATATAGTGCACAAGAAAAGACTCGGAAATCTGTACCTTGAGATTCTTAAGTTGAGCCGAAATATCTCTCATCTGCATGATGTGCCCACGCACACCTCTAACACTTGTGAGCCTAAGTGAAGAGAGCTTCATTATTATAGTGCTTGCTAAAGCCTTGTCTGAAGTGACGAACTGGTCATCAATGTCTTTAAGTAAATTTTGGACATTATCATGGTGATTTACTGAACCACGGATGCTTGCTGCTAATTTTGTCTTAATAAACATCACACTGAGGCGATTGGATCGCTCCCATTTTTTATAAAGTGCAATATCTGCTGGAGTGCTTTTGTCTGTAAGAGCAGGTGGTTCAGTTTTCCTAATAGCATCATCTATGTGCATCCACCCTAAGTGAAGGAGAACTCTTTCTTTCCGTGACTTGTAATTATCCCCATTAAGTTCGGGAATGTCACTACGGATGTCAGAAAAATTAACAGTTGTGATGCTGCAAATAAAGATTACATGCTTATCAATAAATAGACTATTAATAAATATCATGTTTCACCAATGCAAATCATGATCTAATAAATCTAAGACATAAAAATTGCATGTGGGCTAAATTTTTAATTCAATAAGATTTATAATCATATGACAAAATATAAAAATATTCCATCATTACTAAATAATAAAACTATCAAATAATTATTAAGTCATAATTCCTGTGGGAAAATTACGAATAATTTGATATTTTATCCTAATTAGTTATTTAAATATAATAATATTCCTGTGGGATAAAATTATTATATTAAAAATAAATACTTACAATTTATGTCTAATTTCATTATGTGATCTTATACCAAAATACATATTTTATTCAAGTAAGATGTTGTGGCTATTCTTTGATTAAATAAAATATGTTGATCACTTAGACAATTCAATATACCATACTAAAATTTTATGAGTATATAAAACTATATAACAAAAATAGGATAAAATAAACCATATATTTTATTCACATTTTGTTTACCTAATTATACTCATAAAATAAAAGTACATGAAGTATGAATAAAAAAATATATAAATATAAATAAATACCGGGAGCCCGAAGTAAAACTTAAGGATAAAAATCCAAAAGTACCATAAGTCTAAATGAAAAATAAAATGTCTCATGGATTCTAATCATCTTCAATTGTAGGACATGTTAGATTCAACAAAAAAAAAAAATTTTGCAAAATTATTTTGGCTAAATTACTTTAGCCATGAACTAAGCAAAAAATATAAAAGTTTAACTAAACCAAAGCAGAGGTATGCTTTAGGCTCTGATACCAAATGTTAGAAAAATCGATCTAACTAAAATGCGGAATAAATAAATAGATCGAAAAAGAGAAGTGATACCTCCGGCCATTGATGTCTTTAGAAACTTTTCTTTATGTTTTGTTCTTCCAAACTCTCAAGCATTCAACTATAGATGGTGTATATTTTTGTGTGAATGAATTGAGTTTAGGGACCAAAACTCTAGTTTATATAGCCAAGCTCCCATCAAGCTTTTTAATGGCAATGAATTACTAGACGTTACAACCTTTCATTTGCAAATGGTTAATAAAAAAGTGTTACAACTTTTCATTTGCATAAGATTATTGAAAAAAATCATTAAGATAAAATTAGTGGTTGGATTAATGTTGGATCATGAAAAGCCAAAAGTCATAAGTTTATTTTATTCATCAATTTAAAATAAAGACAAATAAAATAAAATGAAGTTTTATATTAATAAAATAAAAAATGACTTATATGTAAAATTAGGAACAAAATACACTATATAATAACATCACAACTGCTCAAAAGAAGCCCCTAGATGATAGAAAGACACGATTTATCAACCCAAGAACCCAAAAGCTTTTTTCTGGGCATTATTCGGAACTCTTAAACATCTCTCGGATACCATAAGATTTATTAGAAATGGTTAGACATAATGCCACGATTTAAGTGCCACTTGAAATAGGATTTTTTGTAGTGCAAGTCTGGAAAAAGCAGGCATTTTGATATTGCTTAGATGATTTTTTGCGTATAAGAAGTACTAGGAGGAATTCTTGTGGAGTAAAAATAGGTTTTTAGCCTAGTAATGTTTTTAACGTTTTAATCAAACTGATCACATATACGAAGCTACAAATAATGGATTGTTTGTCGGACTATAAATTGTACACGAGTTTGATACTTCACTGCATGGATGTTTAATAGTATTCTATTAATGTCGAAATATTATCACCAATTTAATCTTATGACCATGAATTTAATAATAAGAAAACTATAATCAACACATCACATGAAGTATTTCCAAGAAGAGAAACACATATTACCCCTCTTTACCAAAGCATCCTATTTAGATATCTTCATGCTGTTATTTGATGTTTGTTTCCTTTGGTTCTATGTGAAAAAATTACAAGCTAAATAATATGAGTTTCATCAACTTAGGGTTTTCATTATATCGATGGTAGTTTTCCAAAATCTTCCATACTTCATACATGAAAATCTAGTTGTATATAAAATCAGGCTCAACTTTTCTTACACCACAAACAAAAGATTCTAAGGTCATCAAGGGGAACTGTCTAAACAAACAAAACCCCACTAGTCACCGAGCTCAACTAACTCATCGCTATCACACCAACTAGTTGGTGGTACGGAAAATTAGATGAATTTTCCGGTTTTCCGACCTCGGCGAGTCAGTAGGTTGGAGAAGGATAATGCAACGTCACATAGTTGCAAATTAGTTAACGCCTTGACGGTCAAGTAAATATAATACATATCTTCATCGCATGGATAATACTAAGATACCGGTTTGTGAATTCAAGGTATCATTTTCACCGCACGCGATACGAGCTGAGTATGGGCTCCCTACACTTGAGGGTCACGTCCTTACGAGACTGCAGTCACAGACATGGAGGATTACGAGGTCGAATATTTTTAGCATGTTCTTAAGCCAAATGTAACAAGGAGTTTCAAAGTTTCACTAGAGGGGAAGTTCAGTAAGAAACATCTAAAATCGAACTCCAAGGTATGGTCACATTTCATTGCAACATCTTAAGGATTACTCGTACATGAAAATTCCCCGAGTAGTGACTATTTTGATGGTCCTTATGCGTAACGAGGTGAAACTAGATATAGCGCGAATCCTCTATGAAAAAACGATGAGATCCCCATTGTCCCCAAAGACGGGCCGCAACCTCAAGTTCTCGGTCACGATCACATATCTATGACTCAGAGTGGGAATGAATTTGAACGGTAACAGACTCGACCTTAATGGTAAAGGCAAATTACCTTATTTGGATAAAGCATCCATCCATTCGATTTTGAGAAGTCGTGAGGATAATGAGCCTAGAGATACTTATTCGGGTCCGTGTAGATTCTTGAGAGGAGGAGAATGATCCAAGAGAGAGAGAGAGAGAGACAAATGGTGATCGATTTACGAGGTTGAAGTAGGGGATACAGAGTTTGCGAAGTGGTCTAGATTTTGCTCGAGAGGAGAAACATATGTTCCTGTTGGTTTTTTTTTAATTATAAAAGAATAGGAATAGATTAATAAAGTCTTTTTATATTTGGGAGAAAAGAAATGGACGAAAAAAGAATTGGAAAGTAAATGGACACTTGGCTTAAGAAATGAAAACTTTGATTGATATATAAATTTTACAAGGCTTTGTAGTGGTTTTGTTTTGATGATCTTTACAAATGACCAAAGGGTCATATTTATAGTCCCCTTTAGGCGGTGGACTTTTATCTACAAGCTAGTAGAAATTATCTTAATACACAATTTCTAATAAAGCTAGATAACTTTAGAAATTGGATAACTCTAGAAGTTCAAGACAATTCTAGAAATTAAGAGATGAGCATTGATTTTAACACTCCCCTTTAATGCTCATTCTTGTAATTCCGAGCATTTCTCGTAGTGTCTTGAACTTTGGTCGTGAAAGTGCTTTCGTAAAAATATCTGCGAGTTGTTCTTCTGTCCTTATGTACTGAAGCTCAATTTGTCCTTCATTAGACGCTTCTCGAAGAAAGTGATATTTGATAGCAATGTGTTTAGTCCGACTATGATGGACGGGATTCTTTGCCATTGCTATTGCCGACTTGTTGTCGCAGTAGATCTGTGTTGGTGTTTTTTGCTGCTCTCCCATGTCTTCAAGTATTCTTCTAAGCCATATTGCTTGACTTGTTGTTAGTGCTGCCGCAACATATTCTGCTTCTGCTGAAGATTGTGCCAAGCAGTCTTGTTTTTTTGATGACCATGAGAATATCCTTGAGCCGAGTGAGAATGTATAGCCCGAGGTACTCTTCATATCATCTACCGATCCAGCCCAATCGCTGTCTGTGTGGCCAGTCAATCTTGAGTCTGTGTTAGGCTCGTACCATATGCCATAGTCCTTTGTACCTTGTAAGTATCTTAATATTCTTTTTCCTGCTCCAAAGTGGACCTGGCTTGGACTATGCATGAACCTTGATAGTAGACTAGTAGCGTACATGATGTCTGGTCTCGTAGCTGTAAGGTATAACAAACTTCCTATAAGACTTCTGTATATTACTGGATCTATCTTAGTTGAGTCGTCTTCTTTGGTTGGTTTTCCGTTAGTGACTAGAGGAGTAGCAACAGTCTTGCACCCATGCATCTTGAACTTCTTTAGAAGTGACTCTGTGTATTTTTTCTGTGAGATGAATATTCCTCTTGTATCTTGTATCACCTCAATGCCGAGAAAGTAGTGCATTAACCCGAGATCCGTCATCTCGAAGGTTTTCAGCATGTCTTCTTTGAATTCCTTGATCATTTTCTCATTGTTTCCTGTATAGATTAGATCATCTACATAAAGAGAGACAATGAGTCTGTTATCATTACCTTGATTTTTAATGTAGATAGTAGGCTCGTTTTGACTTCTCTTGAATCCTCGATCAATGAAGTAATTGTCGATTCGACTGTACCATGCCCGAGGAGCTTGCTTGAGTCTGTATAGTGCTTTTTGTAGTCTTAGAACCCGATCTTCTTGGCCTTTCTCTATGAAACCTTGGGGTTGCTCGACATATATCTCTTCTTCTAGATAGCCATTGAGGAACACTGACTTTACATCTAGTTGATATATCTTCCATTGCTTTTGAGCAGCCAATGCAATAAGTGCTCTTATAGTGTCTAAGCGTGCAACTGGAGCAAATGTCTCATTGTAGTCAATACCTGGTAGTTGTGAGTACCCTTTAGCAACCAGTCTTGCTTTACATTTTTGGATTGAGCCATCTGGGTTGAGCTTTGTCTTGTAGACCCACTTGACTCCGATGACTTCTTTGTTGGTTGGTCGATCTACCAACTCCCATGTTTTGTTTTTCTCGATCATTTTGATCTCTTCCTCCATTGAATTTACCCATTCTTTTTGTTTTGATGCTGCTTCAAAACTTTCGGGTTCCAAAGTCACAAAATTACATGTTTGATATATGTCTCTAAGTGACCTTGTCTTGCCTGGTGTTTCTGGAGATGTATCGTCATCACTGGATAAAGATGAAGATGATCTTGGAGTTCTTGGTGATGTAGGTCCTTGAGTATTCTGTGGACCCTCTTCTTCTTCGGTATTATCCACATTGCGCACCCTTGGTACCATAATAGTTTGTCGTTCCACCTTTCCTTCATCCCAATTCCATGCTGCATTTTCTTCGAACTCGACATCACGGCTGACAATAAGTTTCTTTGTTTTGATATTATAAATTCTATAGCCTTTCGATTCTAAGCTATAGCCAAGGAATATTCCTTTTTCTGTCTTCTCTTCTAGTTTGTGACGTTTTTCTTTCGGGATATGCAGATAGCAGATGCTTCCGAAGACTCTGAGATGTTGTGCTGACGGCTTTCTTCCACTCCATGCTTCAATTGGTTGATTTATTTTGAACAGCCTTTGTTGGAAGTCTGTTGAGAAGGTAGACTGCAGTGTATACTGCTTCTGCCTGGAATTCATTTGGCATTCCTTTCTCTGCTAGCATAGTCCTTGCCATCTCCATGACTGTTCTATTCTTCCTTTCTGACACGCCATTCTGCTCTGGAGCGTAGCCGACAGTTAACTGGTGTTTGACTCCTTCATCGTCACAAAATTTGTTGAACTCTTTTGAGGTATACTCCTTTCCTCGATCACTTCGAATGATTTTAATTCGTCGACCACTTTGATTTTCGACAAGATTTTTGAATTTCTTGAAGATACCGAATACTTCTGACTTTTCTTGCATGAAGTAGACCCAAGTCATTCTAGTATAATCATTAATGAAAATGATGAGGTACCTGTTATTTTCGAATGTTGGAGTCCTCATTGGCCCGCATACGTCTATATGGATCAATTCTAGCACGTGTTTGGCTCTCCATGCTTTGCTTGAAGAGAATGATTTTCTGTGTTGTTTTCCTTCTAGACATCTCTCGCACACATCGTCATTTACTTGGATGGCTGGTAGATTTTTCATCATATTCTTCTGATGAAGAATCTTTAACCCATGAAAGTTGAAGTGCCCGAACCTTCGGTGCCATAGTCATGATTTGTCTTCTTGAGCTTTCATGGCCGTTTCAACATACTTCCATTGGATCGGAAAATTTCTTTGTTGCTACATTTTTACTACAGCTATTTCTTGATTTTTATTTTTATTGTCATATATCGTGCACGAGTCATCTTTAAATAAGAGTTTATATCCTCTTTCAATCATTTGACCCACACTTAATAGATTCGTATCTAGTTTGGGGACCAACAGTACATCATGGATTAGTCGCGTACCTTTTTTCCGTATTGACCGTGATTGTACCTTTGCCTTCGACCTTCACTAGATCTCCATTTCCAATCTTGACTTGAGATTTGACCGATTTATCTATGTCTCGAAATATTTTCTCGTCACCGGTCATGTGGTTGCTACAGCCACTATCAATATACCAGGTGTCGTCTTTCACTTCTGAAGCAGCGTGACATGCGTAGAATAGGTTGTCTTTGTTTTTATTTTCTTCGGAGAAGTTAGCCTGGTGCTTTTGTTTGGACCGACAATCTTTCTCCAAGTGGCCAAATTTTTCGCAACTCTTGCATTGCGGTTTTCCACGAAACCAACAATTGTTTTCAAGGTGATTAGTTTTCTTACAGATACGACATGGTGAAGATTTTCTTGATCTTTGATTAGATTCGCCATTTTCTCTATTTTTAGAACTTTCTCCAAATTTTCTCCCCTCATTTTTAGAATTTTGAGATCCTATGTTGATTTTAGACTGAAATGCATTTTCCATGGATTCATTTTCACGCATACTTAGTCTTTTTCCGTAAGCCTCTAGAGAGCCTACCAACTCTGTTACTGACAGAGTGGCTATATCTTTAGTTTCTTCAGTAGTAGTTACTATCGGATCGTATTTAGCAGGAAGTGTAATTAATATTTTTTCCACGACCCTTTTATCGGTTATATCATCTCCATAGGCTCTTAACTGATTAACTATTTCTCGTATTTTAGTGTAGTAATTTGTTATGGTCTCGAATTCTTTCATTTTCATATTTTCTAGTTCTCTTCTTAGAGTTTGAAGTTTAATATTGCGTACCTTTACGTTTCCTTGAAACTCCTCTTTTAACGTATCCCAAGCTTGCTTCGCCGTAGTAGCACCGCTAATCCTTGGGAACAGTGACTCCGCCATAGCCATTTGTATGTTGTAAAGCGTCAAATTATCTTTTCCCATATCCTTAGTTAATTTTTCTTTCTCCGCTACAGATATAGTTGACGTATTTTCGGGAACAGTATATCCCTTGTCAACAATATCCCATAAACTCTGGGACATGAAGTATATCCTCATCTTGATTGCCCAATAGTCGTAATTTTCTCCCAAAAAATGGGGATCGGAATTTGGGTATTGCTTAGTAAAGCGGCCATGAGATTATTTTTGCGGAAGCTAATTATCGCCTAGTTGATAATTGAACGTAGCTCTGATACCACTTGTTGGTTTTTTTTTAATTATAAAAAGAATAGGAATAGATAATAAGGTCTTTTTATATTTGGGAGAAAAGAAATGGACGAAAAAGGAATTGGAAAGTGAAATGGACACTTGGCTTAAGAAATGAAAACTTTGATTGATATATAAATTTTACAAGGCTTTGTAGTGGTTTTGTTTTGATGATCTTTACAAATGACCAAAGGGTCATATTTATAGTCCCCTTTAGGCGGTGGACTTCTATCTAGAAGCTAGTAGAAATTATTTTAATACACAATTTCTAATAAAGTTAAATAAATCTAGAAATTGGATAACTCTAGAAGTTCAAGACAATTCTAGAAATTAAGAGATGAGCATTGATTTTAACAGTTCCAATCCCATGTGTACTACTAGAGACATAATTTGATATACATGAAGTTATAAGTGCCACCACGACCTCACGATCGAGATGACCGTGATGATGGACATAGTTCCTCGTGAGATGATTTTCTTAACCCTTTTAGTTCTTTTGTTTTCAAGTGTATATAATTTTTTTCAATTTTGGATTCTTCTATTTATTGTTTTCCGAGTCATTTATTTTTCGTGAAGACACTACTCAACTTTGAGTTGGGGGCTGGGTACTCGTGGTCTTGATCCTTATTTGTTACATAGAAGAGCCACTTTGGATTCAGAGTCATTGACTTGGTTCGAACCTGCACCACTAGATTGGTAGACCAAGACCCTTATCCTTATTTTTTGTGTTTATTGCTTTAAAAAGTGAAAAATAAATAAAAAGAATAATATTAGTGAACGAAACAGGTGCTGACTGGATAATCTTGTAAAATATCTCATAAAAGCATGGAAATAACCCAATGATATTAGTTAATATGTCCTTGGTAAACTTCCACACAACGCTCAGTTACGTATATATATAGGGTCACAAGACATCATTTTTATGGATATTGGACTTATTTGCAAGATTTATCCCTAGTATGTTACTTTATTTGGATTCTTTGCTTACCTCATTTATTTCGGTATTTTTTAACCTTTTTAGGTTACTTGTGTGTTAAGTGTTCATCACCTAGGTACATGGACGATACGAGATTCCGAGAAGAAGCCAATAATTCAAAAAGGCAAACTCCACCCCAAGTCAAGGTGTGAGAGGATAAAAAATCCACCTTAAAAGTTCAAGTGCAATTGCATAAGACTTTATAGTCAACTTGATAGAGTCACCACATATATTTGGTGAGCATTGAGATCAATCCCCTTAAACTCGAGATATTATTTCAAGTCGGTAGTGCGTGAGAGGACATAGTTTGTGAATAGAAGTTTATACTATAAAGCTATGCTAATGTTATGCTAATTAAAGCATAATATGGAAGTTTCTAAATCAAGAACCTAGTTCATATCAGTAAGTCGTCTATGCATGCTTTTACGAAATACTATCTTTAAAAAAATCTTTTTCAGTTTTTTGATTTTTTTCACCACAAATAAACACATGAAATGGTGATAATAACAACAAGTAGGCCACCCTAACTAAAAAAATAGTCGTGTCCCCTTAACCTGAAAAGACTCAAAAGCAAATAGCAATTGAGATTGTGCACCTATACACATAATTATGCATTCAAGAATAAAAAGTAAAAGGTTAAAGAAAATGTCCCTTGCAAGAATCTCTCATTACGTAAGATATGTTTTGACATTCTCGATCTATGTCATTCGATTGATGATGTGTCTATCAAATAGAAATGTTGATCCTCATGAGAGTGCATAAACTCGAAATGAAAATATATGTCTTATGCACGAATAAGAGCTATATCCCCATGTTTACACTCTTTTCTCTAGAGGATAAGTTAAACCCAAAAAAACTCTCAATTCACTAGAAAATATGATGATACGTTTATAGGAAACTCAAAATGCCCAAAACTCAACTCCAACCAAGTCTCACAACCCACAACTTAAATTTCAGAATATATTCAACTTATCAACTAAAACCACTAATATATCTAAAGAATATAATTTTTCTACAAAATTGATAATTAAAAAGTTGATACTTAATTATGATGTTTTAGCTAGTAAAAACAAATTTGTGATGTCATAGATGTTCCCACTTCATAATTCCACGACCAAATATTAAAATCCTCTCAAGTTCATCTTCGTCTTCTTCAAAACTTCTTCACAAAAACCGTAAATACCCACGTACACCCATATCATAATATATTTTATCCACTTCACATATTACTTTCCTAACACCTAATCAATACCTAGAAAAACCAAAACAACCAAAAAATCATGAAATCTTTTTTCTTGGTAAGGTGCCAAAAAATTGGTAGCTCCCGAAGTGTGATATAAAATTATCAAATGGAGGTTACTCCCCACAAGTTTATGGGTCTCCAAGTAATAAAAGAATTAGTAAATTTTGTCATCACGAGATTTCATGGATTAAAATGTGTATTTAATCTAGTCCAAATAAGAGAGTTTTGCAAAAAAGACAAAATATAAATTATAAAATATGGATGAAGCTTATAATAACTAATAAAAATAAAGGACTAAGATAGAAATTAACAATAATAATAAAAAAGACTAGAAAGCAATAAAGATATAAACTTTGAGGATACAAAGGTAGCTTCAGACGATCCAATTCACCAAAGTCTAAACTATTCGTGTTAACCGGTACTATAATATCCTCCAAACTGCTCCGGATAAATTAGGTGCTTGTCCTATAAATCTATAAATTCTTCCCGAAAGACCTACAAATCTATTAGGTTCTTGTTGATTTCATCCATAAACGGGTATGTAAATTCCTATAATCTCCCATAACTATAGGCAATTATCACTCATATTATCAAGATCCACCTATACACCCCCTTCCTCATTCCCCTCACAAGTGTAATTTATAAACTAAGCAAAATCAATTATGTGTACTTTGTAAATATAAGAAATTCAAAATAAGAAAACTTGAGGTATAAATAAATAATCATCAATTTAGCAAAAGGCCCAAATTCATACTAAATCTCTAATTTATAATTCCTAGGCTAATAAGGAATAATCCGAAGGCTAAGAATATTACCAAAATTATATAAAATTACAAAGCATAATTAGCATTTTATAGAAATAAGGATTACAAGGAATAAATTGGTGTTGGTTTGATTCCTAAATTGTTCTCATTTCTTTTCTCTTGCACCTAAATTAATATGAATGTAAAAGAATGTCTACAAAATAAGAAAAATACTAATATATACTAAGAAAATTCGTAGATTAAACTGTTGGGTCATGAAATTAATTTAAACATGGCCCTTGCACTCCTTTGTTAAATATAAAAAGCTCGCGTCATCTTGAAAAAACACCCACCATTTATTTGTTTTAGCTCAGAATTTCATTCTGATTTTTCTGAAGCTAACTAGACTTCAAGGTATGACTTTTGCTAAAAGTGAACACTCTAATTCTACCCCTATTGTTCGCAACAATTTTTCTAAGTTTAGATGATGTATCTTTTAGGTTTGCCTCTTAAGCATGCATTGAAATTTTTGACTCCTTAGCTTCTCCTAGTCTCTTTTCTACTTCTCTTGAATTTTTCCTTAAATCCTTAACTTTTTAGCTTATCCTTTTATAATCATCCTCTATATTTCTTAAGAATACACAATTAAAACACAACATGCCTTAAACCGCTCTAAAACACGTTAAATCTGAAAGTTAATTAGCTAAGTAGAAATGCAGAGTCTAGTGAATAATTGGTGTCTCCTTGTGTGTTCTAAATAAACACACCTAAAAAGGAAAGACACGTACCGCAAGTGTACGGGTTGTCCACGTAATATCCGGTAAACGGGATTTCGATCTCAGGGACGAATTAGGTACGACATAAGATGTTATGATATAAGTGTGGCTAATTGTTATGTAATACGGAAAATAAATGAGATAAATATTTGTTTTGTTTTTTTGGATTAATAACTAAGATGCAATGAAATTAAAATACTAAATTAACAAAAGAATTAAAATGCAAATAAGTAAATTAAGGTTGGACACGAATATGAGATGTAGTACTTGACTCACGCAAGGGTTTCGCCTATATCTATTTAACTAGTGTTTATGGGTCAAATTGGTAATTAACAATAGTCGGGATACAATAATCTTCTAACCCCCGTCAGGGTGGACTTAGAAGTTATTCTAGGGTAATACAAACCCCGTCAGGGCGATCATAATCTACCTTTGAATGATAAGCACTTTTTACCGAATTGGCTATAAGATTGATTAAGTCCGTCAGGATCAATAACTTTTATCTTACATCTATTATCTATTTCCGTACCTAAACCCCCCGTCAAGGTGATCCATACACCACTATATGGAATAGCCTAGATACTAAATTCTATTACTGGTTAGTTACGTCACCAATAGTCAACAAGCCAAAATAATAGAAATTGATTAACTACCCAATTCGAATTAAATCATACAATCCAAAAATTAAAAACACTAAATTAAATAAATAGGGGTCAACCCATAAATGCGTTCATCAAGTACTTAAATAATTTAGCTCATACTAATGTTTAAAATAACTGAAATATAATAAAAGAGGTTCATAATGTATTACAGAAATAAGGAGAACCTAATTAAAGGGTTGAGGATTGTTGTTGTTGAAGAAGGAATTCTCCAGCTTCAGCTCTTCTCTCTCAGTTTTGCTTCTCTGACTTCTGCTAAACGTTGCCACTTCTCTAATATGAATTGTCAATGTAAAAACTGAGGTTAAAGGCATATTTATAGTGGGAAAACGGATTGGGCTTTTAAGATTAGGGTTTAGGTTAATTAGAATAAAAGCCCAATCCATTTAATAAAATCCCGTCACTGGTGACCAGATGTTACTAAAACAGCTGTAACGTTTGCGTCCGGACTCGGAATCACTTCGTTCAACTTGGAAAATCTTGTTGACTTCAAGATATTGCTACCTCATTTTATGCTCAAAGGCTAAATCAGTGGCTAAGATGCTCTGAAACAGTGATTTGTGACAGCATTCCAGATTTCATTCTCCACTAATTACTTCTTTGAATCAATTATTCTCGCCTTTGATTTCAACACTTAATCCAAGACTTTATTTCCCGTTTCTTCCCCTTGTCTTGATACTCCATCAAATCATAAACCTAAGAACTTTGCACTAAAAATAGACAAATTAACGCATAAAAGCTCTAAAACACAAATAATCCAAATCCAAGGGAAGAAATCGTAATATGACCAAATAAGCTTAAGAGTCTAGTAAATAAGTCAAATAATCACCTAATTTGATGTCTCCTAAGGGTATATAATTAGAACATAAAGGGATACATCAATAATACCCAAAGCAAAACTAAAAATAAATTTCATACAGTACAACCTAAGAATTAATGCACACATACACCTATCATACAAAATCAAACACATAAATAATTTCAATCCAAAAATAACTTCACAATGCTTGAAGATTACACTTGATACTTAGCTCGATATGGTAGCTATAGGGTGTTCATCAATCCTTGCTTGCTTTGAACGCTCCACTTAACTTACTCCATATTAGCAATTATATTATTCCACTATGTACCTAGAAATCACGAGTTTTTTTACAGTTTTAGCGTAGGCTTAGGGACGGTATGGTACATTTGGATAATGAAAAGTGAGTTTTTGGCTCTGTTCTCACTAGCCTTCAACAAACTGTCCTGAGCTTGAGTTTACACTCACATATGATCTCACTCACTAGACGCACAAATTTAGCGTCCCCAAAATAAACCCTAACCTATCAATATGATAAAAATATTCCTTTGCCGTTTCTTTTTGTTTTCACATTTATTCAATCTTTTTTTTTGTAAGTTAAACATGACATTCTTTTTAATGTGAATTGTCATGCTAACTTATTTTCTCAATTTCTTTTTTTTTCTTTTTTTTTTTTTGCAGAAATCGGCAAAGGAATTTAAAAGTAAAGTGCATAATCATTCAAGAACATCACAAATCTACCCAACATATGTAATAACAGATTCCCTCACCCTAAACTCAAGCTCCAGGACAACTAGTCTTAAGCAATCGTGATTCAAGTGCGGGTCATATGGTATAATCCTAACATCTAAAGCATAAGCCTATAATGTGGCTTCAATAGAAAGGCTTAAAGGCTTAAAAATGGGCCTAAGAAAGATATAACATTTAATCACGGGTTAGAAAGCTAAAAAGGTCTCAAGTGACTATCAAAGAACTGTCTCTATCATTTTCCCAGTTACATAGTTTCACTCCATCTTCACATCTAGTTCATAATTAAGTGGTTCTCTACTCATTTAGATTTCACGTTTTACACACCACTCATTCTCACTAAGTACGAGCTTACTTCTTTTGCATTGTTCATTAATACTTCCTATCAATCATCTAGTGTTTGCATCCATTCAAGTTGCATTTTACATTAACTCCTAAGATCTACTATTTTCTATCATTAATTTACACAAAGTATGCTTATGGGGACATTCAACAAACTCTACAGTCAAATAATTCCTTAAACTATTTTTTATTTGATTATTAAAAAATTTGAAAAAGGCAACGAACCCGACCCCCAAACTCAAAAACGAGTCGTCTCCCCACGACTCGAAAAGACTCTGAAAGCAAATAAAAATAATCTACACTACTAAATGAGAACGGGAGAAGGAAACATATCTGGATCGGCAGTAGGCCGATTACATGTGGTATTGCGTCGAGGTTGTGAAATCTTCTAAGTTACGATGTATAGATCATACACCGTGGAATTCGTCTTCTGTAAAGTGTGTTTCATCAACTCGATCTCACGTCTCCTCTAATTAATCATCTCTTTTAAGCCCTCTAAATCATCACTTTCTCTACGGAAATCTTCCTTCAACACCCAACTTTCTAATCTCTTCATGTTCTTCGTACCTTTTCCAACCTTCACGGTTTGGGAAAGGTTTGATGGATAACTTTAAGCTTTGGTGAAGAAAAGATTTGGATTAAACTGTGAATTACGTGGTGTTTTGGAAGGATTTATGGCATGATTGAATGTTTGGATGATGTTTGGAGGGAAGGGTTTATGATATTTTGGTGTCGTGATGATGGGTTGCAGGTATTTTTCAAAGCTTGGGTTCGTATTTCATATTGTTTCTTGTCTGAGAGGCTAACGCGCAAAATTATGCGTCCTAAAATTAATTTTTAATGGTTTTCGTCGAGAGCTGAGCGGCATACTGGTCGCAAACGACGATCTCCCTAACAGCTAGATCTCAGAACTTCATGCAGTTTAGACTCAAAGATCAACTGATTTCGACATGCGAGCGTAAATATATGACTCACCGAAGTTTGCTCTGATTCTGTCCAGATTTTTCAGAATGGTGGACTAGCATAACGGTCAGATGACCGGCTAGCCGGTCCCAGACCGTTTCGAGGTTTGCGCCATCGGTTTTTCCTAGGTTCTCTAGGCATTGCACCTGATTTCGTGTACCGTTCCACGGTTTTGCTACGACGGTATACTGGCGTTTTTGCCTGGTAAGCCGGCCCCAGTGCCATATTTTTTGTTTTTTTTCCTTTGTCACCATCTAAACACTCATTTACTCTATGTCACGTATGTTTAACCCCAAACTCAAGCATCTTAACACCTGCAAATCATCAAAAACACTACCACCTTTCTCATTTCTTAAAGTTATACATTAATACTACAAAATTTAAAGACATCAAAGTGAATTAAAAACATAGATTGTCTCCCAAGAAGCGCTTTTTTATTACGTCTTTAAGTTCGACCCCTTCCATGAAGATGGTATTGAGGCATTTGCGATTCTCCTCCGCTTAAACTCGCCTCTTCCTTTATATGAAACTTTGGGTACCTTCCCACCTAACAATTGATTTAATTGATCTTTGAAAGGGGTGGGTAAGTACCCTGGTTTGTCTTCTTACTTTCACGACGAAACTCATTTTCCACCGCATGATAGTAGATAACCGTCCTCAAGGGTATAAAATCATTTTAATTCTTTTCAATCTCGGGTTCATCTTTAAAATATGGTGGGTATGTGATCCTCCTTGCCGCTTTTCTCTCGTCGTGTGTCACCTTGCTTGCATATCACATATTGATCATTGTTGGCAAATGAGGTGATTTTTCAGCTCTATTTTCATTCAAGATTCGTAATCGGTGTGGGTGAACATGTTGTGGCGGAGATTCGACTTCTATTTTATTGTGAACCTTTATTTCTTCAATTGACCCCTCAACCACTTCAGATTCATCTTCGCTTTCAACCAATTCTTCCACTATTAGCTCATCATATTCGTGTTGTGGAATCTCTCTAATCTCGATCACCTCTTCTTTCTGTTCACATTCTATATCCTGATCATGTGCATACATCATAGGAATAGAAATCTCAGTTTCAACTTCTAGAAAAAGTGTTGCTACTCTTTCTTCCACCTTGCTAACAAGATTCTCAACCACATAGTGGTCTCCATTTATATCTGGAACGGTGGTCATATAACTATCATTAATTTTTTCTTTCATTTCCTCCTCTACTACTTATTCCAGTTGGTCTCTTCCATCCCTTGGGGGAGTTAAATCTTCATAAGACATGCTACTATTGGCAATATATTCATCTAGTGCTTGTTGTAATTTGGAATTGCTTTCCTAGTGGTCGCGTATGTATTTATCAAGCGTTTCCTTCAAATCAACAAGAGTTATTTGTGGAGGTTTTTGAATGTTCCATCTTTGATCTTGCTGATAGTGATACGATGCTTGTTGTTGATTATTCTCAACCTAATGGTGGTTCAATGCTTGTTCTTGTTGATAGTGATAAGGCGATTGTTGTTGATTGTTCCTGGTCCATTGGTTGTTCCATCCTTACTCTTGTGGGTGTTGATAAGGTGGTAGGTAGAATTACTACCCCATTGTTGTTGTCCTGAAGAATCTTCCCAATAGTCGAATTGACCACGATTTGGGTAATGTCCTCTATACATCTTTTAATAAACTCTCTCGATAAATTTTTTTCGTACGAGGGTTCCGGGCATACACCCGACTCTCTCTCGATCATTACCTGAATAAAGAACCTGTAAAACCAAAACAAAAACAAACACAAGTGTGAAACTGAAAAATAAAAGAAAATAACAATTAAACTACTTAGGGATTAAACACCGGGGTTACACGCTGCAGTCCCTGGCAGCGACACCAAAAACTTGGTGGAACCTGGGGTGTTATAAAGTAATGCAATAAATAAATAGGAACCAAAATACCGCAAGTGCACGGTTGTCCAAGTAATACTCGATAAGTCGGGTTTCGTTCTCAGGGATTAGACTAGTGTAACTCAAGTGTTCAATAGATAACTAATAGTAATTGCTAACACAGAAAAGTAAACTATATTTGTTTTGGTTTTGATATTAATCCTAAGAATGCAAGAAAATAAATTACTAAAAAAAATAATTAATTGAAAAAAAATAATGCAAGTAAATAAGATTAAACACAGATACGAGAGCTATACTTGAGTCTCGCTAGGGATCCACCTAAATTTACGTAATTAATGCTTTCGTAAGGGCTGAACTGATATTTCTATATTAGTCGAGACTCTACTATTTCCTAACTCTTGTCAGGTTGGACTTAGGAACTATCCTACAGTATTACGAACCCCGTCAGGGCGATTATAAGCTACGTTCATATGGTTAAGAGCTTTACCCAATTGGTTAAGCGGTTAGTATGCCTGTTAGGATCATTGACGAACACCACGCGTTTATTATCTAGTTCAGTAATTAAATCCCATGTCAAGATGATCACCGCCACTAGTAAATAGCCTAATTACTATGATCTATCTCCGATTAGCTAATTCATTGATAGTGAAGTTAATGCAAAATAATAAGCAATATAAAATACCCAACTTAGATTAAACTATAAACTAATCCCAAATTAAAATACACTAATTACATAAACTAGGGTTCATCCCCAAAATGCGATTCTCAAGTATATGAAAGTTTAGCTCATAATGAAATTAAAAAAAATTAATAATATACATGTTCCTAATAACAAAAATAAAATAAGAACCTAGATAGAGGAATTGACTTTAGATGTTATTGGAGGAAAAGGATTCTCCAGCTCCTGTTCTTGCTTCCGCCTCTTGATGCTCTTTCTAAGGATGATTTAATTTGAAGGATTAATGAGAGGTACTGAATAATAAGGTCTAAAGGAGCTTATATAATGCTCAAATTGGATTAGGTCTAATCTTGGGCTTAATTGAGTTATTAAAAGCCCAAGTCCAATTGGTAATTCCTGTAACTGGTGTGCAGCTTGTAGTAAAACAGTTGTAACTTTTGCATATCAACTCCAAATGGACTCATTCTAGTTGAAAAATCTTCATAACTCAAATAGTCATTTTCTCTATTTCACGACCCAAAGGCTAAATCCGCATGTAAATGGCCCAAAAACAGCAATTAGTAACAACCTTCCAGATCTGCAACTTCTTTACTCAATTCTTTGATATTTCTTTTCTTGCCTTTAACTCCTCTACTTGATCTAAGACTTCAATTCTCACTTATCCTTGTATTGGTTCTCCATATAATCCACGAACCTAAGAACTTTATACTAAAAACAAACAAATTAACGCACAAAAGCTCTAAAAATGCAAATAGTTTAATTCCAAGGGGCAAAAGTGCAGTATGACGAATTAAGCATAAAAGTCTATCTAATAAATCAATTTTCTACCTAAAATGATGTCTCCTAAGGGCTTATATTTAGAACAAATAGGGAGACATCAGTAGGTCTTGAGATCCGAGCTAGTTGATAAACCTATCAAATGAACATGCTAAAGGTAAGAAAGTAACGAAATTGCATAGTTTAGAAAGTGATTCAGGCGGTTCTTTGATAAGCCCTTGTTGCCTTTTAGATTTATGTTAATTTATTGTAATTATATCCTTATCAGCCCCTTGTAGCCTTTCTAAATCCTTTTTATTTAGCCATGTCACTCGAATCGCGATGCATAGACAATGGTTTTAGAGCTTGATTTAGGGTGGTGGGTTCACCATTATGGGAAATATTGTTGGGTTTCTGAGCTTATGTATTTGTGCTCGTATGATTCACTGTTTTATATTATAACCCTTTGCCGGGGTAAAAGTAAATGAGAAAAAATTATGAAAAGAAAAATATGTGAAATAATAGTAGCACGATATCTCACATTAAAAAAAGGAGTCATAGCTAACTTATAAAAAAGATTATTGATATGAAAAGAATATATGATTTGGGCCGGCAAGTGGAATTTTTATGTGATAATCTTGATGCTTTATTATTGGGTGACTAGGGATGCTAATTAGTGCATCAAAAATATTGGGTTGAGTGAGAACATTTATGAGAGTAACTCAAGCTCTAGGGCGATTCGTTGATTGCTAGTGAGGAGTGAGCCATAAGCTCACTTTAAATTATCCAAATATAAGATCATACCGTCCATAAGCCTACATTACAACCTTAAAGAGCTTATGATTCTTGACTATGTGATTTAGGAGCAACTGAACCAATAGAGAGTAGTTAGATGGATCATTTGAGACTTTTTAGGATCGATGAAAAATCTATAGCCTCCATAGATGAATTAAGTAAAGAACCTCTCCTTCTTACATTGGAAACCTGATCTGATCTTGAACTTAAATCGTGTGGATTGTCTGTATGATAAGTATATATGTAATTTAGTTTGTAAATATTGTTACATGAAATTTTCTAAGTATTTGCTTTGAGATTATTACTCACATTCTTTAGTCTTCTTTCCGTATGTGCTTAATTGACTTAGTAGGGGTATTTAGAGACTTCCCTATATTTTAATTCCTATTGTATCGGGACGATACAACTGTGAGTTGGGGGTCTTGATGTCTCCATATTTCTGATATATTAATGTATGTTTGAGACATTGTTTTAGGTGTGTTTGAATAATTGTTGAGGGATTTTTTTCCCGTTATTAGATAATTTCTAATTTATGTCTTGATTTGTTGGTTTATTACCATCGAGCATATTTGGTTTAATTAATGTGTTAATATGAAACTCTTAAGGTTGAAGGAATATAATTAGATGCAAAATCAGTTCCAAGGAGTTAAGGAAATAAAATTCAAGAGATCTCAGAAGATAAAAGGAAGCAAAGTTGAATTAGGAAAAGGAAAAGCTACCAAATAAATCTGCCAAATTTGCAGCTATGTCCACTGAAGTGAAGATAACTCCAAATTGGATGCGATTTTGGATGAGCCTTAAAGGGTTATATAGATCTTTTCGTAGCGAATGTTTTGATATAAAGTGGGCGAAATTTAGCCCAATAACGAAGAAGATATGACCAATTACTTGGCTTCTACCCCAAGATTTTGACCTAAGGTCAGCTAAACACCTATAAATACACCCTCTTATCATTGTAAACATGTCATTTTTCAATTATGCATAGTCCTTGCTTGAATATTAATCCTTAGTATCAATTTTACCATCCAAAGAAGAAAGCAACCTGTAGAGGAAGACAAGAAGCAAGAAGTTGGAGAGTGACAAACTCCTCTTCTACATCTCTCCTTCTCTATACTTAGGGTAACTATCTATAGAGTTGTGGCTTAACCATATCTCTACACTTTTATTTAGTAAGTTTTAATTCTTAATCGTTGGGTTATTATTTTGTCTAAATCATAAGAATATTATTTGTTATTTTAATTGATTTGAGCTTAGCGTATATCTATATTATGTGCTTTGTCTTATTGTTTCCAGCCTTAGATATGTTCAATCTTAGAACTATCCTTAGTAATTGAATTAACACCCAGAAGGGGGATTCAATTATTGACAACACCACATAATTGTCTAGTGTACGGTAGTGATCCTGACGGGCTTGCCTAACTAGAAAGCCATAAAGGTTCGATTTAACCACCGATCATTACGTAGGGTCCCCTTACCCAAGTCCCTTGGTAGTGGAGAGGTTGCTCCTAAGTCCACCCTGACGGGAGTTAAGAAGAATTTCAAATCCCGATTAATATATAATGCTCAATTCACCCTTAATGTTAGAATAACAACTTAGTAAGATAAACTCAGATTAGTAACCTAATTTATCTGTATTCTTATTTATCTATTCACATCAGATAATTATTCATATTATCTCTGTTTTAATCTAAACATCTAAGTTCGTCTACGCTTATTAAATACAAGTAGGTCTAACGGATTAACTCCCTGCCAACGAACTCTACTTACTAACTAAACTTGCAAATGATCTGTAATACTTGCAGTGAGTTTCTCGCTGTAGTCAAGGGTGTTTGTCCTTTATTATTATCTTATTAATCTGTTTCTTTATCACACCTTTGCCCCCACCAGGTATAAATGTCAATGTCTCTTCTAGAACGTGCCCCTCGGCGGTCGAACCCTACGGCCTAGCGGAGTTCCGAATCTGCTCTTTTACCTTCTTCAAATACCTCTCAAACTGTTACATCCACGGCATTTGAACTGGTCTACCTAGCAATGCTTCATCGTATAATTCTATGACTAGGTGGATCTTTTTTCAAAAAAGTCATGATAAAATCATCTTTAGCTTGCACATAATTTCCACCACTTTGGCCTTCCTGCTTCCAATTCTTTCCTACTTAGATTCTTTTTACAAACCATTCTGAACACGTTGCATAACGTAATTATCGAATCGCTCACTGATTTATCATCTATAAGCCCGAGGATACTACCCATGTAAAGAAACTGCATCAATATGTGGAAGTTATGGGATTTCATACCGATTATCTTTCCCATATCACTCTGAATGTTATTCCTCAAACTAGACGTGAAACCATCAGAAAAATTCTGCACCTTCAACCAATACCAAAAGACATATTGCTTTTCCAGTGTCATCGCGTACTTTCTGCGCAGTTGTATCATGCTACCTTTATTTTCAAACAACCACAGCTCTTTCATGATACCTATATCTTTCAGGTCATATCTCGATTTTACGTTATCCTTATTAATTTTCACATCAAGGCATACCACTTATCGAGCAGACTATCACACATATTTTTCTCACAGTGCATAATATCAATGTTATGTTTCAACAAATTTTCAGACTAATACGGTAAACGATAAAAAATACTCTTTTCTTCCAATGAAACTCATGAGGACCTATTTTCTTCGTCGCCTTGCCACCAAAATCTTTATGTTTATCGATAAACACGATAGGCAACCCATCTAACTACGTCTGAATATTGGCGGAACTATGTTTCCTCAGCGGGGCCCTATGCTCGGTATTCATATACAAAGATGCATATTTTCTAAATCGATGACTCATAGGTAACTACCATATGTGATCAAAATAAACAGTCCTACATTCACCTTCTTCGACAAAGTAGAATCCATGCATTCTTGGCACGCTAGGTAACCTTAATCCTGTCATCCTGTTGTGTATGACCTAGCTGGGTAATAATTAGTCATGGAAAACATAAAAAACCTTCATTATAAACTCTTCCTTAGTATGAGCATACGTAAGGATCGCTATATCCCACAGCATGTCCAACTCATCTATAACAGGGTGGAGAAAGACATTAATATCCTTATCGGGTGATAGAGCCGAAATCAACAAACAAAGTTGAAATATGGTGCACAACCACGGAGGAAAGTTGTAGAAAGTCGATATAACTAGCCACGCGTTATATGAGTTGTTTTGCATAGAAAATGGACAAAAACCATCGGTACTCATGCCAAAAAATATATTTTGAGCGTCACTCACAAGCTTAGGATGTAGCTTTACAAATCTATTCCATCTATCACCGTCAACGGGATGGTGTAACACATCTGCATTGGTACTCTATCCGATATGGTATCAAATCATATCTTTGGTGGTGTGCCTCAAAGCATGCAGAGGATGCAATCTCGGAACAATTAGAAAATAATGTTGTTTTTATGCGATACTTTCTTACCTTTCTTCGGATCCCATCTAGATTCACCACATAATATATAGCACAATCGTTCAAACAAACATCGATCAAACTATATCACATACCAATATTTTCAACTTTTTGTTGCACTCCTCGTAAGAAGTATAGGAGTAACTCGGTCTCCATTTCCTCGCACAAAGTTTTAAACTAGCACGGTTTGCATGATTCTCGTCTCTCATCTCGGTGTCACGTGATTGACCCCAACATGTAAAGCGGGTCTCAAATCGTCATACACATTCATCATTTCGTCTTCTACAATTTGGGTACGCAAAGATTTCTACTTTTTCACCATGATTTGTCCAAACCTCATACGTGCACAAAAACCCATACTTTAGAATGTATGCCCTAACCTCATCAATATAGAATCTTTGGTTATTTGAACAACAATTACGCGGACAAAATACTAAATCCTTAATACGTACGTGGTTATTCACAAAACCGATAAACTCTTCCAAACCATTAATATATTACACGGTAACCTAGCGATTTGATTTAATCAAACTCTTATTGATACCCGAATCCATCGTCTATTTTGATATAAGCTTACAATTATAACATTATTAAAAATAAAAATAAATGTATATATATACCATAAATATACATAAATATACAACCATAAAATACATTTTATTAACATAATGATAACATATTATTAAACGCAAATATACTTAAATTAAATACATTGTGAAAAAAGTTTGTATTTTGGAAAAATAATTAATTTTGGAAAATTTGTGTGGAGAAATTGAAATAGAAGTAGTTCTCACAAGTGTAAGATGTTCTCGGGAATATTAGTTGATAATGTGGCAAAGAACAGGTTCCGAATTAGGTATTATGATAGATCAATTGGAGTTTAAGGTTCAAGAAAAAAATGGAAGAAATATTTTGTGCTTTTTTTTTTGTTATTAAGATTTTGCCGATTAGGTGCAATAAATATATCGGCATCATTAGTGACGTCATTTGTGTCGTCGCCGATGACATGCAAGTCGTCGGTAAAAAGGATTAATCACGACGCCAAAGTTTCGTCACCATTTACCTTGAGCAATAGAGACTAAAATGTTCGAAGATAAAAAGTATATATTTATTTTTTAATTTATTCTGACGACTCTAATGTTATTAACGACGACATGTGTTCATTGCTAACACTAATTGAAATAGGCAACAGACATAATGTCGTCGAAGATATTTTTTTATATCGAATAGGGTGTCTTTAGAAATAATTTACACGTAGTTGTTAATGATATGGTCGTGAAAGACACGTGGTAGTAATGTATTATGGCATGTTATAAGTGAAAGAATTATTATTACCGTTGATGGAGATCTTTAGTTTGTGATGGTGATGATCATCAGTGCCTCGACTTTGGCACGCTGCGTAGAATATAAATGATGGTTCCCACGCCATGCCACCCCACTCCATTCCACTCCACTATATAATCTCCATTCTCTCGGTACCCAACCAAGATTTTGCACAAGTTTCTGAAGAAATAAAAATTAAAAGAAAAGGAAAAATAGGAGAATAAACCCTCCGTATTTGTATATAGCATATGTGCTTCTCCTACCATTATTATCCTTTTGTTCC
Organism: Nemophila menziesii; assembly: GCA_029959085.1. Taxonomy (NCBI): domain Eukaryota; kingdom Viridiplantae; phylum Streptophyta; class Magnoliopsida; order Boraginales; family Hydrophyllaceae; genus Nemophila; species Nemophila menziesii. The sequence continues at coordinate 5,191,251 of JARWIR010000017.1, read as the reverse complement.
TTTTGCATGCCTCTCTGATTCACCAATGTTTTGGCTATTGGATGCCGTCAGCGATTTAGTGCACGAATATAATCATATCATCTTTGTCATTCATAAGCCAAAACTAAACATCCCTAAAATACACAACGCGTAAATACTTGATTTGATACCTCACCTTGACCAGCAAAAATAAAAATAACATTTTTTTTTATCATTTTTGGTCGAAAATATTACTTAAGAGATTATATTGGAGTGCCGGCCCATGCACCAATCCAGGAAATTACTCCGAGATGGACTGAAGGTTAAAACAATTATTAAGGTTTAGGAATATATGTTAGAAAAAAACAATATTTTGGAGTTAAATTTGGTTTAGAGTGAACTAAATGTGTAATATTTAAATTAGGTAGAATATTTTTTTGGCAGGTAAATAGATATATGGACAAAGGAGAATTAAATTACACCTATACAATAATATTGGATGAATTCAGTCTAACTAAAATACTAACAAAAAGGTAAAACTATATCTTGTAAAAGTTTAGGTGGAAGAAAACAAAAATCCATTATTTCTTAAAAAATTAGATAAACATACGTCATAAAAGAGCAACGATAAACAATTATCTTAATATTTTTTATTATATTATTCAAGTTTGAAAACATGCCTACGTACTTGTTGTTTCTGGTGTGTTAAAACATGTAAACAAATCAATTTAACTAAATATAAATGCAGGAATTAAGAAATATAATTGATAAACTTACAATACAGAATGCAACCCGAGGCTTGAACTTGGTTCAATGTCCTTAAGATCTATTCGCCCTGCTATGGTGCTCACAATTTGATAGCGATGATCTCTCAGGATACAACGGACTCAAGTCAATCGATAGCAGCACTACAGAAAGATTGACAACGGCGAACTAAGAATGTATTGTCTTTCTCTCTCAAAACTTTGTAATATGGATACGCAAAAAACCCTAGTAAATATTTTAGATTTTATTTCTCTGATTCTTCTTTTTAAAAATGGTGGGAGGCCTCCCTATTTATAGAAATGAATAAGAGGCAATGCAACACCATTCAATGGGTACGTGACTGTTCAAATTAGGAGACATTTAACCATTGAAGCATTACATGAAACAACACGTTGCTTCAGTGACAATAGGTTTTAGTTTACACGTGCGCTTAGATAACGGTCACAAGATAGAATTTTTTGGTAACGTTTTCTTTAGTGTTTTATTTACACACACGTGACCAAAACAGATCTTATTTTGGATTTTACTTGTAACACGTCCCGTGTTCAAAACTCAGGATATGCAGATATATTTCTAAGCTTCTTTCTTTTTGTTCTCCAAATTTTTATACTCAATTTCTCATTCACTCTTCAATGGTTTTAACCAAGTGAATATCAAACAATTGAGTCAACGTCGTTAGTCCACACTTGAAAAAATCCAATTGACTAACAAACTTATTTCGTACTAACCAGTTAGGATTACCTCACTGGCCATGGACTTGGTTATCCAACCTAGTGGTGCAAGCTTGAATTGAGTCAATGATCCCGAGTCCAAAGTGGCTCTCTTATGTAAGAAAAAAGAAAAAACTTATTTTGTACTTGGAAAATTAAATACATGGTTGAAACGAATACAAGTTTCCATACTTATGTTTTCCAAGTCACTCTCGTCTTGTCTTTTTCAACTACTTTAGGACGTTTTGAATGGTGGAATAACTCACCATGTGTCCACCGACCTCCATATAGTACCACATATCATATCGATGAACTTACACTCATAAGTATTTTTTCATCACAAATTTTTCCACGCAAAACACACAAATCAGGTTGATTTCCATAAAGGTTAATTGATCCCTTTTGTGTATTTTTTCCCTAAGAGCAAACAAAATGAGGTTTTCATTTTTAAGGGTGATGCAAGAGTTCCATACCACACTGTCCCACGGCCTCGGGGGCCCTTTCTTCAAAATAATTTATATTCAAACTCAAGTTTTACAGGAGAATTTTTTGGTATTCCGGTATTGATGTCCGACAATACATGTATTGTAGGGTCCTTTTGTGAAATTATCATCCTCCCTTCTCCACTACAAAAGCATTAATAAGACGGGTTTTAACACAGTATAACGCCAGAACTATTGTGAATCCTCCTTATCAACATGACAATCCCGTATATTTTTCATACCTAAGATTTCACTATGAACTCAATTAATCCATAGAGACTCTTTGCATTGTGGAATCTCCATAGGATTTTCATAAGGAGGGGATCGTTCCAAAACCCAAGGTTTTTAAGCCTAACCCCTCTCGTTCTTTTGCATAGAAATATGATCCCATGTATCCTTGGGTAATTTTAAATTCCAAAAGATTTTATTGCAGAATAGAACGACCTTCGTGGTCACTTTATTTAGAATAAAAAGGATCAAAAGACAAAAAGTTTCTTTTCTTCAATTACATGTTGATATTCAACAAGTTTTTCTCCATATTCTTGCACACCAAGGCATGAACCCATTGCATACTTCTAACTTGTCCAACTCAAATTCTTGAAAATTCATATGCTCGTCCTTCTCCTTGGGCTCAATCAAGTTGTTGCTTTGGTGTACCTCAATTTCTTCTTTTTTCTATTGTTGCAACTCCATGGAGATAACATATGATTATCCATCATTTTTGTATAATTCTAAAAGCTCTTTATCTACCATGTTAACATGAGGCTCAACCATATTTTGGTTTTCAACCACATCTAGCAAAATCTCCACATCACCTACGCAAGTGTCTTTTATCACTAAATCTTCCTCAACAACTTCTTTTGGTTGATTAATCCAATTTTTTTTTCATGTATCTTTTGAGGAGGGTAGGTATCCCTTGGAAGAGTGGAATAGAGACAGTGTCATCGCAATTCTCAACGACACTAGAAGCTTGATTTGGGGCATTCAATAAATTTAAAATTTGTGTTATACTTTTCATCTCCTTTCCGACGTGGCCTCAAATTCAAACTTGTGTGTCTCTTGCCTTTTGATTCTTTGAAGGTCCGTATAAAGTTTGCAACCATTTTGCGCAGTGGTTGGGAAGCGCTCTCCTCTTGTATTGCATGTGGTACGCCACAGTTATGTATGAAGTTTTCTATTGTTTCGTCCAATTGGGAAGTTTGAGGTATCATTGGAGGTTTTTGAATATTACCATCCCATTAATTGTACCATTCTTGTTTTTGCAGGTATTGATAAGGTATTTGTTAGTAGTTACTACCCCATTGTTGATAATCAAAATATCCTTCTACATAGTTTAATAGACCGGGATTAGAATAATATCCTCCATACAATCGCACTAAGGAAATTAAGACCGCAAGTGTATGAGTCTCCACATAATAAAAATAATAAGTTAAATCGTCTCCACATGGATTGTAATGTAAATATTACGTGTTTAAATTAAGATTCAGATATTCATTATGCGAAAGTAAAACAATAGAAAGATTAGTTTTATATTTAAACTAAAAATAAATTACAATAAAAACTAAAAGAAAGAGTAAAAATTAAAATAAATTATAAAAATTTCTAGAGAACAGAAGATTTTTTAAGATCAACACCAAGGAGAGGTTTAACTTCTCGCAAGTGTACGGGTTGTCACAAGTAATTTATTTGATAAGTTCGAGTTATCGTCCAAGGGACTATCAAAGTTACGATTTAAGTGTTTCGAAAGTAATATAATGTAAAGTTGCTAAGATAAAATGACAATAAATGTAAAGATGATATTTATTGGGTTTTGTATAAAGGATTAATATACAAATAAACTGAAGTGCTAATTAACTAATATACAAATGCAATTAAGTAATGAATATGCAATATGAACGCTTGAGCTTCGCTAGTAATTTCCTATGCCGCTAATTCAATGGTTCTATTGATAAGGGAGAGTTTATGATTCTCATTAGAAGGAATTCAATGGTTTCTCTAACTCCCGTGAGAGAAGACTTAGAGCTAAATCTTACATACCAATAGGCTATCTGATGAGTTCAAATCTTACGATACGTTATTTACTTATTTAAACCATCCAACTTAAGGTGCAACCAATTACTATAGCTAGCCGCTACTTAGCTATTGTATGGTAGTATTGTAACAAACGTATAAAACAATGAAATATAATAACAATACCAATATCAGTTTAAACAATAATCCCAAATTCAATAAATCATTAAACAACTAAACATAGGTTCTTACATATGTAAATCTCAAGCAATGAGGCTAGTTCATAAATAAAAGTAAAAACTAAATAAAACTAATGCAAGAATCCTGACTAATATACGAAATAGAATAAAATTACTTCTTGGAGTGGTAACAAAAAGAGCCCGGACACTGAAGCTTCATTGGGTTTGTTTGGAATGTTTATGATCACAAAATTAGCGACTATTATGATTACTCGATTAAAGGGAAAATTGGTAATTTTTTAAATTAAAACGCCCTACCTACTCAATCTCAAGAAGGTTTAATGTGTGAAATTCAACACTTGTTACAAGCAATTATTGCCTTGTTGCATAAGAGTCAACTAGAGCAGCAAGCTGCCAATGTTAAATTAAACGAACAGGAAGAGAGCCAAAAGCTCTAGGGCGATTCGTTGATGGCTAGTGAGGAGAGAGCCAAAAGCTCACTTTTAATTATCCAAATATACCGCACCCGTCCTTAAGCCAAGTTATAACCAAGACCTTAGGATTTCTAACTGCTAGATGGAGAAACAATTGAGCTATTAGGTAGTAGGTAAGTGGACCATTGGATGTTGTATTTGGGACCTATGAACAACCTGTAGCCATTAACCTGAACTAAGTTATCATCCTCTCCTTCTGGCATTGCGAAATTAACCTTAACTTGAATTTATGGATTGTTGATTACATGTATATTAGGTATTTGTGCATTATTTCTTGAGCATTACTACATGAGACTTTTTGGATTTTATGCTCTAGAATCATTCATTATATTCTGTTCTTGTTCTCCTCCGACTTCTTCTTGTTTATTTGACTACCCTACTGTTCTTTACTTTTATTGTATCGGGACGATACAACTTTGAGTTGGGGGTCTTGATGTCTCCTCATTTGTGATAATAAAATATACTTCTGAGACATCATTTTAGGCTTATTTGTTAGTTTATAGGTTGATTTTAGCTTAGTTTAGTGCACTTTCCTATTTTGAGTCTTGATTTAGTAACATAATATTTTTAGAGCATATTGGGTTTAATTGTTTATTTAGTGTGAAGCTTTAAAGATAATTATGGAGATTAATTAGAGTCCAAGTCAAAGACTACAAGATATGGAAAGAGATATGTATGGTAATTGGAGATAGAAGGAAACAGAGTTCAATTAGGAAAAGGAAAAGCTGCATAAATCTGAGATTCTGCAGCACACGCCTAAAGAAGTGGTAATTACTCCTACAAGGAAGCCGATTTTGGAAGATTCCTTCGTAGGGACATGGATAATTCTGTTACGATTCTTTTGGTATCTTATGGAGCTCAAACCGACCAATAACGAAGAAGATATGCCCAAAACGGTCCAGCAGTGTTTATCTTTATTTCCTTACGAATTTGAGTTGGGCTTGGAGTCTATTACTTGGCCTTTCCTCCAAGAAACGAATTAGGTCAACCTATATACTATAAATACAGCCTCTTAACACTCTTAAATCATCCTTGGTGAAACCTTAAACCAAGAAAAAGCTTACAACACAAGAGAGAAGTCTGGAAGGAGCTGTTCATCATTATGTCTTCTTCTATCTTTAATTTTGTAATTTCTTTCTTTTCTTTCATGAACTAAATTTCTTTAGCTTGAGTTTTTAGTATATATGTATGAACCCTAGTTTTGATTGACATCTATCTAATTTGGGAATTTAATGTTTTAAATAGAATTATAGTTTTTATTCTCTGTTTATGTGTTTGGATTTATATTATGTGTTCTTGTGGACGGCCTCCATATAGAATTACCATCTAGTAATTAGGTCACCATTGACAACGGTGTTTAATTGCATGTTTAGCACATAACGTCTAGTATTAGGTCTGATCTGACAACCCAACCTAGCTAGATAATCACTATGGTTTAGTTCTTGTGACTATTTACCAATTACAGGAAAAGTTTGCTTAGGAAGCCTTATTGACATAGGTAAATCCTATTTGAAACTACCGATAGCGAATTGGGACCGATTAGGGAAATACTACATAATTCACCGTTACATGTTTAGAACGGCGAAACTAGTGGGGATTACATGCTAATAACTTGAGCTATATTCTCATATCACTTCTCTTTCATATTTATTTTCTGTCTTTTAATTTAGTTAATTATTTTATCAAATCCATCTTTATTTGTCTTTATTTTTATTTGTGTTTAGTTGTTCTAGCTTTAATTTATTGCACCTGATTATTGCATAAGATTCTCCTAACCTTCGTAGTCTCTGCGGAACGAATCTTAATCTTTTAACTAAAACTTGCATACGATCTGTATACTTGCAGAACCGTGTAGCTTTAGGGTGTTATTTTGCACGTTAATTATATCTTATTTTATCACACCCTAGGCCCCACCAGGTAAGAAACCAAGGAAGTTAGACCCACCATTGTCATCCACAGCCTTTCACATCACCAAGTCCCTCCTGAGAAGATCCACTTAAAACCTGTGGATACTGAGCCAAACATTGAGTTTGGGGTTGGCCATGAAGTTCTATGGAAAGCTCACAAACGCGAGAATAGGCCACGAAGTTTCAAAGACTCGTGGATGGGACCATTTATTGTCACTAAGGTTGTTTCAGCCAAGGTGATAGAAATCCGACCCAAAACTGGGGTCAAGCGCAGATTAGTTGACGTTCATAGCCTAACTCGTTGTTGGGGAGGCTATATTCGCAAATCTTGATAGAGGTAACACGTCTAACTTTGAAAGACGTTAAATAAAAGTGTTGTACGGGAGACAACCCGCAATTTTTTATGTTTTTATGTCTTTTACGTTTTTAGTTTATGTTTAGTTGAGTTGTTTTTAGCTGATAATGCATATTTGAGAAAGGTATTAGTGTTTTTGATGCTTAGGTATTGGAGAAAACGAGTTAGGGAAGAAACAAAATTCGCCGGAAAGGATGCACCATCAATGCGGTATACCGCACTTCAGCCGCAGTGCACCGCAGAGGAAGAAACCCATACCACGGGGTGGAGCCACGTGTTTTATACCGAGACGAAAAAAATTGGAGCTGTTGGCTGCGGTACACCGGACCCTAGTTCGTGCCCTGCACCGCAAGCCTAAAACACGTGCCACGGGGTTGCCACCACGAGTATTTTGACGAAGGATGCTACAGAAGCCGCGGGGTACCCCTGCGGTGTACCCCCTAGTCCGCACCCCTAGTCCGCGAGCCCAAAAACCCGTACCACGGGTTGCTACTACGGGTTTATTACCGAGGCGAAAATTTTGAGCAACAGAAGCTGCGGACTACCCCCGCAGGGTACCCCTAGTCCGCAGGTATTGTCCGCGCCGCACAACTGGAGAGAGAAAGTTACGGGATTCAAGGTTATAAAGAGGTATAATGCTCATTATTCCGAATTTTATAAACCTTAAGCCTCTTTCTCTTCTCCAAAACTCTCCCAACTCCTTTAAAGCTCATCAAAACCTTCACCAATCATCAAAACACTACCCAATCATCAAGAAAAACACATAAAACCTTCTCTCCACATCATTACAAGAGAGATTTAAGCACCCAATCCTCACCAAATCCATCAAATTGAAGAATCAAGAGCTCAAATTTCACAAATGCATCCTACAATTTCTTAATTCCAAGCCTACCCATTACAAATCCACCTCACCCACATAGAGATTCATCATCAATTCACCAATCCTAAGCCAAATCAAGCTTGTTCAACCAAAAAGTCACAAGTTCAAATTTCAAGGGTTGTTAAAGCTTTGAGTTGGGGGTTAATTGAGGATGACTAATAGAACAACAATTTTAGCTGGCAAGAGGGAGGTGAAGAAGAGCAAGGTATTGGACCCAATCAAGAAGAAATCAAATAACAAAGGTTCTAGTTCTAATTCAAAGGGTAAAGATAAAGTTGAAGATGGTGGTATAACTTTGTGTGATCGTAATGGTAAAAAGCTTTACTTTAATGCAAAAGAGAAAACACAACTTCCACAAGGTCCTACACCCAAAGAGAAAGAGGAAGCTTCAAGGGCCCTGAAAGCTTCTGCAGAGAAACAATTGAAAGAGCTACCTTTTGCTTATGAGAAAGTATTCAAGGAAGAAGTTGGTGAAGGAGAATGCAAAAGATTCTTAGAGCTTGGCGAGAAATTGGGTTGGTCTACTTTCATGGTAAGACGTTCTGAATTATGTCATGAGTTAGTTTTGGAATTCTATTTAGGCCTCTTTAGCCGAGATAGTAAAGGTTGTGTTCCGATTAGAGGAAAGCTAGTTCCTTTCACAGTTGAGGAGATTAGAAACCACTTCAAGTTTAAGAAATTGAAAGGTTGTTGCAAATTTGAAGAAACGGTTTCTAAACGAAAAATCTTTGATGAGGAATTACTTTTTGAGCATGTTTTAGAGAAGGAGAAAGTGCAATCACATAAGGGAGAATTGAAGGCACCTTGGCCATACAAATATCTTCAAACGGATGCTAGAATTTGGCACAATTTCCTTATCCCTAATGTGTTTGGAAACACACGAACTTTGGATGTGACTATGAAGAACGCTTTACTATTGGATTGTATTTTGAGAGGAGAAGAAGTAGATGTGGCACAGTTGATCTATGAGGAGGTGATACGATTTTTGGTCTCTCCTAAATCGGTTTATAATGTTAAATTTCCTACTATGATCACGTGTCTTGTGCGACAAGCGAATGTTACATTGGGTGAAGAAGAGAAACTCAAATTTAAAGCGAGTTATATTGATAATGCTTGGATCAAGGATATCTTTCGAAGAGCGGGTTCTACGCAAGTCTCGAAAGAAGAAAAGGAGCAAAATTGGCAAGAGAAGATGGAGGACGTTTAACAAAATTCGAAGCAGCTCAAACTTCCTTAGTCAATGATGTGGCACAAATCAACGTTAATCAAGTGCACATCATGAAACTCCTTGAGCAATTAACGAAAGGTCCAGCAATTCCTACCTTGGATGTCAATAATGCAAGGCAATAGCCTCGAGAGTATGTTCTCTTTCTTCCTTACCATTTCTGTAAATATGTTTATCTGCTAATTTTAATTTCTGTTTTTCGAGTCTTTTTCGAGTCGTGGGGACACGGCTCATTTTTGAGTTGGGGGTGTCGGGATTCGTTGTCTCTCATCTCCATTTTTCTGTTTTTAGGTAGAAATTAAAACTTTTAATACATGGGATTTGGATTTAGAGTGTGTTTAATAGCTTGAAAGCATAAGCTTAGTAAGTTTATGATAGAAAGTAATATGTTTATGAGCTGTTTTATTTTGTATGCTTTGAGTATTTACAGTAAACACATATCGATAGTAAAGAAAAGATTAATGAGTAATGCGATAGAAAGTATGTTCGATCTTAGGGCGTGTAGGCTGTGAGATCTGAGCTAGTTAATAAACCCATTTAATGAACGTGCTAAAGGCAAGAGAATGACGAAATTGCATAGTTTAGAAAGTGATTAAGGTGGTTCTTTAATAAGACATTGTTGCCTTTTAGCTTGATGTCCATTTATTATATTTATATCCTTCTCAGCCCCTTCTAGCATTTCTAAAGCCTTTTCATTTAGCCATATTATAAGTCATATCCCGTTAGATTATAAGACTTTTCCATATGACCCGCCCTCGAATCGCGATGCATAGACAGTCGTTTTAGAGCTTGAGTTTGGGGTGGTGGGTCCACCATTGTGGGAATTGTTATTAGGTTGGGAATTTTGAGCTTATGTATTTGTGCTCTATATTTTGATGATGATTCACTGTTTTATTATATTGTAACCCTTTGTCAGGGTAAAAGTAAATGAAAAAAGTTATGAAAAGAAAAATATGTGAAAAAAGTAGCATGATATCTCACATTAAAAAGAGATTCATGGCTATATTACAAACAAAAAAATTGATATGAAAAGATTGAAAATATTTGGACCAGCAAACTGGAATTCTTATGTGATCATCTCTATGCTTTAGTATTGGGTTATTGGGGATGCTTATTAGTGCATCAATTCATTGGATTGAGGGAGAACATTTTATGAGAGTAACTCAAGCTCTAGGGCGATTCGTTGATGGCTAGTGAGGAGAGAGCCAAAAGCTCAATCTAAATTATCCAAATTTACGATCCTACCGTCCCTAAACCAACATTACAACTTAAAGACCTTACGATTCTTTAATATGTGATCTAGAAGTGATCGAACCGTTAGAGAGTAGTTAGACGGATCTTTGGATACTAGTAAAGTTCGATGAACAATCTATAGCCTCCTTGTTAAACCAAGTGAAGAACCTCTGCATCGTGCATTGCAAAGCTAATCCGATCTTGAATTTGAGTCGTGTTGATCGTTTGTATGACAAGTGTACAGGTAATCTAGTTTGTAAATATTATTACATGAAATTTTTTGAGTAGTTGCTTTGAGTTTATTATCTATATTCTTCTATCTTTATTTTAGTTTATTTCTTTCCAGCATGAACTAAATTTCCCATAGCTTGGGTTTTGCATCTGTATAATCTTAGAATTCTATTTTATTCTATCTAAGTTTGTTTGGGGAAACCTTTTTAAATTGATTCTAGCTTCTTAACATTTATATTTGTTTTATGTGCTTTGATTTATTGACCGTAGTTCTTGCTAGTGCACGAGTATAGACTACCTTATTAATAGTAGTTGGATGGTCACCTAGAAGGGGTGTCTAATTGTTGAAATGCCACATAAGCGTCTAGTTTGAGGTAGTGATCCAGAAGGGCTTTCCTAACTAGATAGTCATTAGGGTTTGAGATTTAACCACCGATCATTGCGCAGGGTCCCCTTACCCAAGTCCCCTGGTAATTGTTAGGTCGCCACCTAAGTCCACCCGGAAGGGGGTTAGGAGGAATATAGAATCCTGACTACTTACTTTAAGGGCTTTAATCACCCTTATTAACTACTCCCTCCGTCCCAAAAATAATGTCCACTTATCATTTTCACACAGATTAAGAAATGTCATTATTGAACTCTACATGTACAAAAATACCCCTAATAAATGTCATCATTAATGACAATGCACACCTATTCCTATGCCTAGGAAAATGTAATCTCCTATAAAATAATAATTTAAATAATTTTATATTAAAAGAAAAGTAGGGGTAATTAGGGAAAAAAAGTAGGAAAACTTGTATTGAAATGGTAAGTGGACATTATTTTTGGGACGCCATATTTAGTAACGTGGACATTATTTTTGAGACGGAGGGAGTAGTAGAAGAAATAGAAAGATAAGTGCATACACACAAACCTAAGCTATACTTCTCATCTCATTCTTACATCTTTATTTTATTGTCCTTAGTTTAATTATTATTCTCCTCAATCATTCATATTTACTTTTATTATCTTTAGTTCTTTGCTACTAATTCTTACTACGCTTTCTTGTAATCCATTCGTATATCACACTAAGTCCCTAAGAACGAATTTAAACTTATCATTAACACTTGCGTACGATCTGTGATACTTGCAGTTAGTCACGTCATTGGCTTGGTGATCAGTGTCTTATTTTTATCTATTATTTTATCACACCCTACCACCCACCACACCTGCAAGAGTAAGAATGTAACAGTTAATGGACCAGGAATATTCAAGAATCTCTGATGGTACTTCAACTTCCCAATTGAATGCGACACTGGAAAATTACATCAGATGTTTGAAGAATAAAAAAGAAAAACATGAGGTAGAAAAGTTGGAATTTGAGGCCACTTCAAAAAGGATACAAGGGCATTTGATAGAAATCTTAAACTTATTTAATGCTTAAAATCAAGTTTATATCATCGATAAGAACTATAATGACCCTTATCATGATTACACTCTTTCGAGGGATTACCTTCCTTCTTAATTGATACATGACATAGATCAACCAAAAGAAAAAATTTAGAAAGAGTTAGTGATAGAAGACACTTGCGTAGGTGATGTGAAGATATTTCCTGACGTGGTTGATGACCAATACATGGTTGAGTCCCTTGTTAGCATGGTGTATAAAGGGGTACTTGAGCTAATACAAAACAATGTAGAATCAAATGCCATCCCCATGGAGTTCGCATATAATCATGAGAGGGAAGTCAAGTTGAAAGAAGTGGTTACGAGGTGAAAGAGCATTCTAAATCAAATTTGGATGACGTGATAGTGAAATATTGGTTTGATGACAAAAACAAAGAGGGAGTGGTTGATAAATAGATTGAAGAACCTAATGTTCAAGATAAAATGGAAGTCAAGTCTTCACCACAAGACTTTCTCCCACCACCATTACCATCAAAATTTGTGAAAGAAGTTAGAGTGAAACTCGTTGAAGATATACGAGTAGTAGGAAAATCGGTCCACAAATACCTTGGAAGCAAGTTGTTAGACCACTAAGGTAAGGTGACGAGGAGGGGATTTACCTACCTCCTTACAAAAATGAACGTGTAATCAAAGAGAATAAATAGATTATACCGTCCAAGAAGACCATCATAAATCACCGTGCGAGGAATTTGTTTTGTCGTAAGAACAAGGCAATGAAACGGGGAAGTTACGCAATTCCATACGTAGATCGATCAAGAAAAAATGTGAGCCATAACCTATTTAATTATTCCAATGAGGAGGCTAACTGAAGTAGAGGAGTACCACAAGGGCCTTGATAAAATGTCCAGGGCAGATTTCATTTTGAGGTTAACTACGTTGATAGAAAACTCTTCTTGGGAAGCAACCCAAGGTCAAAATGGGTAAAACTCAAACTCATACTACTTTTCATTAGTTTAGTGTACAATATCTTAGTATTTTAATGCTAATTTAGTGTATATTACACATAATGAGAAGCTATCTTGAGTTTATGTAATGTATATGTCTATTTAGTCAAGGATTTGAAGTCAAAACACAACGGTACAAGGAGAATTGGCAAATTTTGTGAAAAAAATCAATTTATGTTGTAAAAACTGAGAGCTTCGGTGCATCGGAAACATCTTTTTGAGTCAAGAGGGAAAATAATTTTGTCGAATTTCAAGTTTTTTTCAAGATTTTGTCGAGAAAAACGTAAAAAAATAGGCTTATGGCCGAGTTCTCTTGGTAGAACCCCCTAAGGCGTGCCTATACTCCACAATGGTGCGTCATGCTCGTACAGTTTGCGTATGACTTGTTGTCATTTTTTACAAAACTTCTAACGGATATAACTTCGCGCTTGGGTGTCAAAATCTACTTTTTCAAGAGCCTATATAGCATATTTTTTTTGATATATATTCATTGGTGAAAAGTAAACCTTAATAGAAGCTCACATCAGAAAGTTATGTCCAAATAATTGAGATTATGCACACTACGCCCAACTTCGAAGAAAAATTATGAATAATCTGGGAATTTCAGCGAGATCTTGGTACCACTGGATAGATAGAGAATTATAGTTTCTAATGTCTCAAATCGTACAATATTTGGATGTAATGAAAAAGTTCTAATAAAGACAGTGAGATGTGACGCTAAAAATGAACGAGTTTTCTCAAATTCGCATGACCCTTTCACTCTGAATCGACCAACAAGGCCATGAAACTCCATACATATTATAAATCAAGCATCATGGATCAAAAACGTCAACCCCTAGTTTGGAAATCGGGTGATTTTTGCGAAGGTAACTACTTTTTTCCCTCTTTAGCCTGTATAATATGTGTTAGTGTATAATTCTACGTTTTTAATGATTTAGTGTGTTTTTCGAGTTGGGGGATACAAATCATTTTTATTTTGGGGTAAGGTACTAATTGTCCTCATCCCTGTTTTACGTGTTTACTTTCTTTAAGAATAAACAAAAAATCCATAAATATTTAAAAGAACTGAAAAAAAGTTATATTATATTAGATAAGAAGTAGGTGTTGAACTAGTAATGTCCTTTGAAAACATGTATATATGAGTCGGTGATAGGAAAAAAGTTATTTCCATTTGAATTTTCCATACTTTTTATTAATATGCTCATATGAAAATGTTTTATTGTAGAAAGAGTATTAGCAAACAAAGCATTTAAGGGCCTAGAAACTAAGTGAGAACTGAGTAGGTGTGTAGAACGTGAGGTACAACTTAGCTGAAAAGCTACTTTAATTGTAACTTTGATGTACATAAGTTAACGATATTACATAGCTAGGAAAATAAACAAGGCAATTTTTTTATAATCCACTTGTTCCCATTAGCTTTATGACCAAATAAACAATTATGTATCATTCTTATCCTCTCTGAGACTTTAAGACTATTTCTTAGCCACTATTATAATTCTTTCCCCTTATTTTGTAGTACTTTACCATATGACCGGCCCTAGATTCACAATGCCTTAGGACTAGTTATCTTCGAGATTGAGTTTGGGGTGGTGGATGTTCGTGGTTTTGGGATATACAGTTGGGTAGGTTTTTATCGCTTGTATAGTGCTATATTTTGATGCACTTGATTAGATCCTTGTCGGGATTCAAAAAAGGAAATATTAAGAAAAAAATAGAAAATGAAAAAAGAAGAATGAAAATAAGTCAACATGAGTTCTTACATTAAAAACAAGACTCGTCTCGCAAAAAGAAAGAAAATAAAAAGGTGTACTAAATAATCCAACAAGTGAAAAGGGGATGAGTAAGAACATTTATGAGCATAAACTCAAGCTCTTAGGCGGTTAGTTACGAGTTTAAGTGAGTAGAAAGACAAAAGCTCACTCTAAAGTCATCCAAATCATTGACAAGTAATAATAAGGTAAGTAGATGTGGTATCTTTTTCCACATGGACTATGAGGTTAATAACTTTGTGTTTTATTCAGTGAATAAGGTTTAAGTTTCAATTACAGAAAGTAAAAGATATATTTGTTGGGTTTTCAATTAAGAAGGATAAAAGTGAAAATAAATTAAACTAAAGGACGAGAATGAAAATAAGAGATAAAGATGATAAGTATAGCTCGAGAACTCGTAAGTAACATCCACTAGTTGATTCTACGGTTTCTTGTTTAAGGATTAATTGGGAAATATGATATAACCGGAATCTAAAACTCTCCCTAAATCCCTTTCGTGTAGATAGGAGATACCTTACACCACTAGATACCGCTCGTGAGTGTACCCTGTAATGATGATGCCTAAGGTTCTTGCCCGAATTACTACCTTGTTTGTCAAGACCTATCAGTTCATTAACGCACACCGAGCGCTTATGTACCACTTTACATAACTCAAACCCCCTTTCGCGAAAAATTCTAAATTCTAAGGTCTACCCTATGATTGTCCAGGGTAAGGGTTGAAATTTGAGTTCAAATAGATAATAAATGAATAAATTAACAATTCATTTCAATTACGCAACCCCAAAACTCTGTAAAACATAAAGAATTAATTTAGGGTTCATACATACTAAGATTCTTAATCTAGGAGTAATTTAGTTCATAACAAAATAATGGAAGACAAAAATAAAAGTGTAATATTCAGGTCCAAAATGAGAAATCGAGTAAGATGATGAACGATGGGTGTGAAATGGCATAGAAGGGCTTCTCTTCTTCTTAAAGCGTTAATGGCTGCTCCCAACTGTTACAAAATAGTGTAACCCATATTTCGATCTAAAAATATGATATATAGGGTTTCCAAAGAGTTTTTTTTTTACTTTTGGGACCCATTTAGGTGGTCCAAGTCAACCCGAAAATGTTTTTAGGTAATAAGGACTAGTTCGAACAACGACGGCGGAATATTCAATAACTCTTTCATCGTAACTCCAAATTGATAATTGTTACCTTTCATGTGCTCGTGACTTCAATTGTAATCATGAAACCAAAGGTCTCTATCATAATATTAGCCAATTATGTGTGGTGACTCTCTTAAGTCGATTTCCAAATTTTTCCAGCAAACACTCTAGTTGTCCAAAGGTGGTTGACTCTCTTAATTGTCCTCTAATGCGGTGACTTGGAATTAATTTTGTTTTCGTGACTTATTATCATCGTCTATGGGTCTCATGACATCCAAGTACATAATATTTGCACATTTAACGCACATTTAACGCACAAAAGCTCTAAAAGTAACAAAATAGTCGAAACTCGACAAGAAATCATAAAAGGTCAAATACTAGGGGGTAATACCTCAATTAAGTCAAATAAACCCCCAAAATTATTTCTCGTGATATGAGTATTCTATCACAAAAAATGAGACATTAGCGTTATGAAAGAATCGAGGATCATCAAATAGCCACCACTTCGAGCGAGGTACTTTAGTGTTTCTTTGTGCATTGCAAAGCTAATTTCTCTTAGAACTTTAACATCTTGATTATGTGTAATAATATTATATGTGTCGATTATTTCCTAGGTAAGACTATATGAGACTTGTTATACATTGATTTCAGGATTATTACTTGCTTGCTCCTATGGACTTTTTGGGACTTGAGTACTTAGGTTAGTGCTTATTTTGTCGAGACGATAGAACCTTGAGTTGGGGGTCTTGATGTCACACTTTTTGTGATAAATTAATACTCTTGATACATCATTTGATAGAGATTTAGTTTCTAATCGTGCGATGTATCACTTATATTTAATATTTTTATTTAGTGGTCTAATCTTGGATTTGTATATATTTAGAGCATTTTTAGGTAATTTGCGTGTTAAGTGAGTACTCTTAGGCACATGGATTATATTACAACACAATATGATTCCAATAAGTCGAAAAGTGAAGAAGGCACCCTGGTCAAGTCACAGAAGGAGCCAAGAAGTCATATTTAAACTCAAAAATTGTTGTATGCCAAATGTTGTTGTAGACTTATAAAATTCATAACAAAATTCATAAAAAATAACTGGTAGTTAATTTAATGATAATATTTACACACAAGGTAGCTCCTGTAGTCCAATACGTGGTGAGAAGGGCATCCAATTCCGATGTGTGACATGAAAGTTATGTCTATTTTACTGAATATACCTAAAGCTATACAGATTTAGAAGAGTACATTGGTCACTTTCAGGTTACTTAAGTAAGCCCAACTTGTGTCACACATTTTCTTGGGCTATAAATACATGTTTCCAGCAACTAAACCTACCACGTTATATATTATAGAGCTAAGGATGGCTTGGAGCAAGGGCAAGAGGAAAGGAGTTCAAAAGAACACTTATTTCCTTAACTAGTTTACTTTTTCTTTAAATTGTCTTTTCTTTATTTTGCTTTCTTTTCTTCCACGATGAACTAAAATTCTTAATAGCTTGACATGCTTAGTTATGAGCTCTAACTATTAATTATGTCTTATTTGTATGAATTTGGGATTTCTTATTTAAATAATCATAGATTGATGTTGTTTAATTACCCCTCATGCTTATTTGTAAATCCTTGTATGATGTACACATAATTAGGGATGTTAGCTATTCAATTGCGCCCGTGAGGGAAATTTGGTAGTAGAACTAGGTTAATTACTCCTTTTGGAGTAGAATATTTAGAAGAGCTAAACTAACTAGGTAATCGCATAGGTTTTAAACTTTATATGTCTAGATAACATACATAGGATTCATAGAAAGGGGTTTCTAGGGTTAAATAGCATCCCCCTACTTATCCAGAAGGAATTTAAGGAGACTTCAGAATCCTAATTAGAGACAATGTCCCATTTTTCTTTTAGAATTGCAAGTAAATCCAAGCTTTAGTTAGTGGGGATTACAAGTGTCTCAAGCTACATTCCTCTCTCCATTCTCACAAGTTCCTTAGTAAAATTTGCTTCTAGTTAATCTATATTTCTTAATAAAAAACCCAAACAAAAATCTTTACTTTCTGCCTTTTTTATTTTAACAACTTCAACTAAACCTAGAACTAAGTTATCAATTAATCTCGTCCATGTGGAGACAATACCCGACTTACTAAATATATTACTTGACGACCCATACACTTTCGGGATAAAACTTCCATGTGATCATTTATTATCACACCTCAGAAGACAATAATCGGGCCTAATATTCGTTAAAGGCATGCTCAGATTTTGGTTAATGTCTTCATGGATGGTGAGGATATTTGTAAACTCGGGTTGTTGTAAAGCTCTGATGGTGCTCAGATCATTATGTGACCCATCAATTGGATGAAGACAAATCATTATTTTTTGAAGACAACTCAAAATCTTTAAAGACAGTCCATTGTTTTTTGAAGACAACCCATATTTTCTGAAGGACAACCCATCATTTTTAGATGACATACCAGCCATATGATAATTTACATTCATGACAAAAAGTCATCAACTATTTATGTTTGACTCACATCCATGAACCAATTTATTGAAAGACTAAAGGGTGACTTGGGAAAACTACGTAGTCTTTGAGTGAATGGTTGTTTTGGAAACTTGAATGGGTGGAGTAAGACTCGGTGATTAGATTAATTGGTTTGTTAGGTTGTGAATGGCATATAAATATGCATCATATGTCGATGATTGAATACAAGAAATAAAAAAAGAGAAATTGAAGTTGGACACAACAGATCCAAGAGTGAAGAATCATATAGGGTAGTTAAATATGAGTGTGTAACGATCCTATAGTGGTTAAAGTATTTGGTGAGAGTGAGAGTTCTTATTCTTTCATTTTTAGGGGGGTTTGGGTTTTTTCAGTACATAAATCAAGTTGTAATTGTGTTATGGATTATATTGAATTACGCTTTGGAGGTAGGCGTTGTTGTCTCAACTACGTTAATATTTGTTGCTTGTCTCTTTTAATTTTTAGTGCACAATCCTAGAATGGAAAATTCCGTATTTTTTTAACAAATTGGTATCAGAGTTGTGGTTGTGTTGCATGGAAAACCTGAAAAGAAAGATGGCTTCTACACCAAAATTTGAAGTTCCATTTTTCAATGGTAAGGTGAGTTTCGCAATATGGAAGATCATGATTCAAGACCTTCTCGTACAAGAGACTCTTGATCTAGAATTGAAGATATATAAGACCCAAGGTATGAGTGATGCTAATTGGAATTCCATGAGAAAGAAGGTTGTTAACACGATTCCATTGCCTCTTTCTCACGAGATCAAATTTAGTGTAAGAAAGAAGAAGAAGACAACATAGACGATCTTAAGGGAGAAACTCGAGGGAATATATTCATCAAAATCGATAACAAATCAATTATACATTAATAAAAAAAAATCAATTATACTTTAAGATGGAACTTTACTATTTCAAAATAGAGAAGAGCGTGGAAAATTAAAGTTATGGCAATTCGTTAAATTAGTTGGTGTGCTAGCTTCTAAATATTGAGGAGAAGCTAGAGAATAATGGACAAGCTCTTTTATTGTTGTCTTCCTTAACGAGGTCTTACAAACTGTTGGTACATATAATGTTCATAGGGAGAAAGACATTTAGTATGAATATTGTTACTGCACTCCTTTGTGAATATGAACGAATGATGGGAAAAGGAAACACTAATTAACTGAGAATTCACTAGTTGTAGAGAGTTATCAATGAGGGAGGAGTCACAAGAAGAATGACTCACGTTAAGATGGAAGACCTCGATCTCAGGTTCATGACCATAGCAAAAGGGAGTGCTACAATTATAGAAAGAAAGGCCATCACCAAACGCCGTGTTGTCAAATGATTAAGGTGAAAGATTTCAAATTGTCAAATGAAAAAGTGAAGAGCAGGGATGGCTCAACTTCGAACTAGACTGAAGAGGATGTCGCATTCATGTGGATGGCTATAAATTCTGTTAAATTTAAAAAAGGGAGAACCCTGAATGGATCTTATATTTAACTACTTAGGTTCATATGTGCAATGATAGAAACTTATTTGAAACTTTGTGTATCGATGGAAGTTTGGTCAAATTACTATTGCAAATAACGAGGTGATGAATGTCGAGGGAGTTGGACGTGTCTGCTAGAAGTTGATAAATGGTAATTCCGAAACCTTTTCAAATATGAGATACCTACCATCAAGCAGTTGCAATATCATTTTGTTAGGGTTGTTGACATCACATGGATGTAGATACATTGGTCGAGGTAATCGATGTAAAGTTTTCAAAACACGATAGGTTTAGATTGAGTGGAAAAATCAATGCATGTAATATCTACATCTTGGAGGGTCGAGCTATTCAAGTTGGTGATAGATGTGTTGGTGATCGAGCGTCAAGTGATTGTCAAAAAAAGGTAAAGAACTCAAAAAGAAAGTTTTATTCTCCAAACAAGAGGTGTTTGAGGATGCTCGTCAAGGGAGGAATTGATGAGGTCCGACTCACTTTCATAAACCAATGTATTAAAAGATTAAAGGGTGTCTTGGGAACAAAGTAGTCTCGCAGTTAATGGTTATCTTAGAAACTTGAATAGTTTGGATTTTTCAAGGTGATTAGATTCATTGGTTTGTTTGATTGTGAAGGCCTATAAACAAGCACCATATGTTAATGATTGAAGTCACGAAAAACACGAGAAAAGTAAGTTAGACGCTAGATATCTAAGACTTAAAAATCATATATGTTAGTTAATTGTGAGTGTGTAACGATCCTATAGTGAGGGTAGAGTCTTGAGTGGGTGTGAGAGTCCTTTGTTATTTTTAGAGAATTTTGGGTTATCCGTACATATATCAAGTTGTAATTGTGTGAGTGATTATAGTGAATTACTTTATTGAGGTAGGCATTGTTGGATGAACCACTTTGAAAATTGTTGTTAGTTTTTTTCCCTTTTTTTTTTTTTTTTTTTCTGTTGACGGTTCTAGAACAAAAAATCCAATTTTTCTGAACACCAACATTAGTTAATCACATTGATAATTTAATAGTTGCTCTAATTTTTAGAATGGGGTGTATCTTTGTTATATTTTTTATTCGATTAAGTTAGTTATCCATTATTAATTGGATAACTTTTTTAAAACTACAATTCAGTAAAAAGATAAACTTTTCGAAACATAATTAGTGCAAATGTTTTAATCTGATTTTCATAGAAGCCACGCGAGGAAATCAACCTCAAAAACCTCAACTCGTTCTTTTATATTAGCCTATTTTTTAAATAAGTGCGATTACCGATAGAAAATAAGTATGAGTTTGGAAATTCAATGAGGATTGTATTTGACACTTTTTCCCACTTGGATTACTCTGCCAACTTTTTTCCTTCTTATATTCTGCTCAAAATCCTCGTTTCTCTTCATTATCCCTCTATCTCCTTCCTTATCTTTGTCTCCACACACATTAAAGTACACATCCAAGATAGTAGCCGTTTAAATAAATATATATATATACATATATTCTGAAAATGGGAGATGTTGTGTTTTCAAACAGCGGTATGAGCAATAACGGAAATAGCCAAAGAAAAAGCTGTTGGTATGAAGAAGAGATAGAGGATAACTTGAGATGGTGCTTCGCTCTCAACAGTATTTTGCATACAGGTGTTACACAGTTCCAGGATATTCAACTTTTGGACACAAAACCCTTTGGAAAGGTCTCCGTATCTTAATTTAATTATCTATTAATATTAATCCCTTCCCAGTAGTAATTAATAAGAAAAGAAATTAATTATATATATACTGTAATGCATGTAACAGGCTTTAGTGATTGATGGGAAGCTTCAAAGTGCAGAGATTGATGAATTCGTGTACCATGAATCTCTTGTCCATCCACCACTTCTTCATCACCCTAAGTACACTATAATTTTGATCTATATGAACGTGATCATAATAAAACAAATAAACTCTGGGTATTATATATAACTAATTATGGTTTATTTTTGCATTGATCAATTTCAGTCCTAAAAGTGTCTTCATTATGGGAGGAGGTGAAGGTTCCACTGCAAGAGAATTGTTAAGGCACAAAACTGTGGAGAAGGTTATCATGTGTGATATAGACGAGGTACTTTGCAATTTACACTACATTTTGGTGTTTATATATTATAATAGTATATAATAAGTAATAACATTAATTTGTGTAACAGGAGGTGGTGCAGTTTTGCAAATCATATTTGGTAGTGAACAAAGAAGCTTTTCAAGATCCAAGACTCGAGCTTGTGATCAACGATGCAAGGGCTGAACTTGAAAGGAGAGAAGATGAAATTTATGATGTGATTGTGGGAGATCTTGCTGATCCTATTGAAGGAGGACCTTGCTATCAGCTCTACACTAAATCCTTCTATGAGTTTACTGTTAAACCCAGATTAAATAAGGCAACTGGTATTTTTGTCACTCAGGTGAGAGTTATAATATCCTTCCAATTCTTATTAGGGCCGGCCCTCGGGTAAGGCCACCAAGGCGGTCGCCTTAAGCCCCATTTTTTTTAACAAAAAAGGGCCCCCAATTTTATCAAAATAAATTTTTAACAGTTACAAAAGACCCTAAAAAATAAGTCTTGATTTAGATAACTAAGCATGTTTTGGTTTCTCGGGCCGGCCTGATTCTTATCTTCTCTAAATAATTAATGCATAGGAAAATACTAACTAATTCGGTTTAATTAATTACAGGCAGGACCAGCTGGAATTTTTAGTCATACAGAGGTTTTTTCTTGCATTTACAATACTCTGAAGCAAGTTTTCAAATGTAAGTATTTACTCGACCTATATAATATATTAAATGTGAGTAACTCATCAATTTTAAGTATTTTGTCTATCTTTTTGCAGATGTTGTTCCTTATTCAGCTCATATCCCCTCCTATGCAGACACTTGGGGATGGGTCATGGTATATTACAAAACTAACTTGGAATACATATATAGATTTGGTGAATGATTAATTAAAATGTGAATTTCAGGCATCAGATTCACCATTTGTTACGGATGCTGATGAATTAGACATGATAATTGAAGAAAGAATTATGGGGGAGAACAAATATTTGGATGGAAAAACTTTCACATCTGCTTCTACATTGAGCAAAGCTGTACGACAAACGTAAGCTAACTCACCGGGTCTAACACTAGCTGGTACCATTTTCAACTAATTACTAATTAATTAAATGATTCTTAATCTTTTCACAGGCTCGAAAATGAGGATCATGTTTATACTGAAGGAAATGCAAAGTTTATATATGGACATGGAAATGGACAAGGAAATGCCACCGACAAGAATAATAATCATGCTTGAAATCGCAAGGGACTCTGGCCCCTCTAATATAAAACAATGCTATTTTATTCCAGATCTTCTATTTTAACTATCTTGCTTCTACTTTAAATTTCCTTAATTGTTTAGTTTATTAAAAGATATTAATATGAATTCAGTTGGTTTATTATTTTTGTTCAGTTCCATGTATTTTTCTTTTTTTTGGACAAAGTTCACTCTAAGAGAACCCACTATTATCCGACGCCAAGACGTCTAAAATCCCCGATAAAATCTCCTGTTACGTAGTCTTCTCCACTGGCCCTGTGTCTAACGATTTTTGCAATCCGGTCTGCCTGACTATTCATCCTTCGTGGAATATGACAGAAGGAGATTTGTCCTGCTTCAACCGTTCTCTGCTGAATAAGGCGGAGAATCGGTTGAATGGTCCATGTTGCCGTTGACACTCGCCTAATACCTTTTATAACTTCAAGGTTATCTGAAAGTATAGCCTTAGTGTTGTCTTTCTTCTTTATACTACTTTCAACTGCTTCTAGCACCGCTAAAGCTTCTCCTTCTAATATGGTGTTACATCTTCTCGTGTTGTGTATCTCAGTGGATTCTCCCGATCGTTGATCTTTGATTACTATTCTTATATCTGCTTGTTCATATTTAGTTTTAAAAGAGGCATCGCAATAATATAAGATGTCTTCAGTATTTTGAGGTCCTGGTACTTGTGTTGGGTTGCTAGGTATACTATTACCCGCTTGTTGATTGGGCTTAATCCAATCATTTCCATGTAACTCGGTCATAAGTTTGTATGTGGTTTGAATAATATGATCGATGTTAATACTCGTATTCTCATGTAGAGCTTTCATCTTGGCTTTCCAAATATTCCAGATTAAAATGAGGATATAGTCGACCACTGTTTTCTTCTCCCAACCTCCCGAAATATAAACTTCAATCACCTGCATAAGCCATTCCCCGAAATTAATAATATTATCCTGTTGTATACATATCTGAAAGGTAGAGGCCGCCCAAATTGCTTTGTTGATGTTACATTGAAGAAGAAGGTGTTCAGTAGTTTCAACTTCTGTCTGACACCATGGGCAAATCTCAGAATCTGTACATTTCCTTTTTCAAAGGTTGTCAGCTGATGGTATCACGTTGTTACAAGATTTCCAATTGAAGAGCCGGATTTTCTTTGGAGTGTTAGAATCCCATATGGTTTTCCAAAGTTTGGGTTTAATGTGATCCATAGTTGACGTGTTTTGTGGTTGGTGAAATGTTGCTATATCTGTCAGTATTTTATATTCCGTTTTTGTTGAATAGTTCCATCCTTCGAATGCGGCCAAATAAATCGATCTTCTTGCTCCGTTTTGTAAATTCGTATCTTAGTAATTTCCGGTATTATAGGCTGTGGAAAGATTTCATCTAGAATTGTAGTATCCCATTCTTTCGAGTCTTGTTTCCATAGCTCGTTAACCGTTTGTAAGAGGCATGATTCGGGTTTTTCAAGTTTCCAAGAAGTTTCTATCCATTTGTCATTCCAAATATTATTATGTTGTCCGTTTCCGATTTGATAAATCCCTTGTTGTTTAATATAGTCTCTGCCTTTTATAATACTCGCCCAACTCCAGGTTCTACTCTGTCTTAATTTATCACTCATAAAATCAGATTTCGGATAGTAGATACCTTTTAGCAGACGTGCAGCAAGTGTATCCGGATTTTTAAAGATTCTCCAAGCTTGGGCGCCCAATAGAGCCCTATTCATTCTCTTAAGATCCCTGAATCCAAGTCCTCCAAGGAGCTTACTGACCGTCAGTTTTTCCCAAGCCATCCAATGAATGCGATTCCTTTCCCCTGAGCTCCACCAAAAGTTAGCAATCGCTGAAATAAGTTTCTTACAGAAAGCCTCCGGATTGGAAAATATTGACATGGTATATACAGGTATTGCTTGTAAGACTGCTTTAATAAGGACTTATTTCCCTCCTTTTGATAACAATTTGGACTTCCATCCTTCGGTTTTTGCAAAAAGTTTCTTAGCTATCCATTCCAAGGCTTCAACTTTAGATCTTTTGTGGCATAACGGTATACATAAATATATCCCTAGGTCCTCCGTTTCTACCATGTGAAGTTCCTGTGTCACTTGTTCCCGTATATCTTGAAAAGTATCATTGCTAAAGAAGATAGCAGATTTGTTGAAATTAATTTATTGACCCGAGTCCTTGCAGTAAATATCCAGACAATCGTTAAAAGCTGTAATATTAGTTTTATCAATAGTAATAAAAAACAAGGAATCATCGGCGAAAAGGAGGTGGGAAATTTCCGGACAATTCCTCGTGATCTGTATTCCTTGTATCTGTCCATCTTGACAAGCATCTTCAATAGAGCAAATCAGGGCCTCTGTCATCAGAGAGACCAGAAATGGTGAAAGCGAGTCTCCTTGTCTCAAGCCACGCCCTGATTTGAAAAGCGGGAGTCTTTGTCCGTTGAAATTAATTTGAAAAGAAACCTCTGTGATGCACATCTTTATCCATTGTATCCATGTTTCATGAAAGTCTAACTGTTTGAGTAGATTGAGGATGAAGTCCCATCTTACTTGGTTGTATGCTTTAGCCATGTCAATTTTGATACTAGCCATAGGTTTTGGATTCTTCCTCTGCATATAAAAAGAAAGTTCATGTGCTATTAGAATATTATCTTGTATTGCTCTGCCTTTAATGAAAGCCGCTTGTGTAGGAGATACTATTGTATTCATGAACTGTTGCAGTCGATTAGAGAGCATTTTAGCGATCAATTTGTATCCAAAATTGATACACGAGATGGGTCTGTAATCACCCAATAACTTCTGAATGTCTCCTTTTGGTATAAGGGTAATTAGAGTATCATTCATATCTTTTAACGGAATGTTGTTATTGAAGAAGTCTTCCACCACACTGAATACATCCTCTTTTATAATATCCCAAATTTCGTGATAGAATTACCGTTAAGGCCATCCGGGCCAGGGGCTTTTGATGGAGAAAGGTTGCGAAGAGCCCTTTCCAGTTCTTCCATAGTTGGTTTGGCTATTAATATCTGATTCATCTCTTCCGTCACCTTGGGTTTTACAAACTTTAAAGCCTTATTTATTTTCTCTGTAGTCGTAGGTTTTCATGTAAAAAGGTTATTATAATATGATTGAAACTTAGATTTGATTTCAGTTATATCTTCTATCCATTGCCCTTCTTCATTTTTTATTCTAACAATTTTGTTATGTGATCTTCTTTGCATTGTTGCCATGTGAAAGAATTTGGTATTTTTGTCGCCACAAGTGAGCCACTATTGTCTAGCGATTCTTTAGAGATGTTTTTTTGGTCCAAATTGTCCTTAGGCGGTTTTATGATTACATTGCATAACTATTTTAAATTATAAGTGTTTAATATTTGCAAAGTTACATATAATTGCCAAGGTGTTCCATTTTAATTTTCTAGAAAAAGAATTTAGGGCTAAGTTTCTAATTTTTAAAATAATTAACGTTTTTTTTTTGTATATTTTCTGAAAACTAAGCTCATATACTTGATCAGGCTGGGGTGAGGTATATTTTTTTTTGTTGGGTTGAATATAATATTTATTTGTTACTATTATAGTATGTTATTCTTGCTATATTAGGTTACGTGATGTGAAAAGTGGGAAAATAGATCTAACACTGAAGACAAAATCTCTTGTAACAAATTATATTTGCATCTCTTGATCTAGTGTCAAGTTTTGGGATGCTAATCAGTAAGTTTTCTCAAATTATATTTGCATCACAGGTCCCTATAATTTAATTACATTTATGGGTTATGGTGTAACAGTTATGACTTTGTGAAAAGTTATGATTTTCCTAGCAATGTTGAATCAGCTTTGTTACAGCCAAAATATTGTAAAAAGTTTATTGTTGGAGGAGAAGATATGTGGGTGCATATGTATGATTGATGTCTCCTCTTTTGTTATATTTATATGCCTCTAGGAGACATCAAATTAGGTGATTATCTGGCTCTTTCGACAGACTTTTAGTAATAATATGCAATATTTCATTTTCTCTCCTTAGATTTGAGTATTTTTATTTATTAAGTTTTTGCGCGTAATATGGTGTGTTTTAGTGAAAAGTTTGTAGGTTTCTAATACTAGCAAGGAGAGGAATCGAGAATAGAAGTAAAAGATCGTGTAAAGAAGTCAAAAGCTAAAAGGAATATCCCAAGGAGTTGACAATTTGAGCTGAAAATCTGGAGGGCTGATGGAAAGTGCTGATTTCGTGCGACTTAAAGATGGATTCAGCCCCTAAGTTATGAAGAATATTCGTACCTTATCGAGTTACGAAGAATTAGCAAGTTGAATGAGTCAATTCGGAGTTATATTGAGAAAGTTATAGCCTTTATCGTGAAGGGTGTACAGCAGTTACGGGATTTTGAGCTTGAAGAGTGGACTTGGGCTTTTAATATTTGCTTATTCTTTTAATTAAAAGCCCTAGTCCGAAATTATGAGTATAAAAGGGCTTTTGAACTTCTATTTTTACACACAATTCATTATTCACAAAGTCAGACAACTAGAGAAGAAGCAGAAGCAAGGAAGAGAAGAAGCCAAGAGCTGGAAATTCAACTTCTCCAATTCGCAGCCGAATCAACTCCTCAATTAGGTTTCTTATCTTTATTTCTATAAAACAATTATGAATTCCTTTACTTTTAATTTCTTAGTTTTTACGATTATGAGCTAAATTCATACAGTACTTGAGAACGCATTAATGGGTTAAACCCCAATCTATTTCATTCTATGTTTTTGGTTTTGGGATTTTTATAATTGAAATCAAATTGGGCAATTAATATTTTTCTTTAATTTGCTTTTATCAACTATTATCGAAGTAATTAATCAATAACAGGACTTAGTATTTAGGCTATTCCATTTAGTGGCGAATGGATCACCTTGATGGGGGGTCTAGATACGGAACTAATTAATCAATGTAGGATAGAAATTATTTGACCTTGACAGGCTTAATTAATCCTATGGCCAATTGGGTAATTAGGAATTAATTATTCGAAGGTGGACTATATTCACCCTGACGGGGTTTGTAGCACCTAAGAAGAGCTCCTTAGTCCACCCTGACGGGAGTAAGGAGAATATCGAATCCCGACCATTATTATTAACCGAATTCGTCCCTTGAACAATACATGGAATGAATAAATTTAGGTGAAATCCTAGCGTTGCTCAAGTACTACCTCTCATACCTTGCGTCTAACTATTTTATTTACTTGCGTCTAGTTTAATATTTACGTTACTCTAGTCTTTTAATTAATTATCTTAGTTATAGAAAAACAAAACAAACATTCTTAAAACTATTTACTCGCTTTTACGTGCAATTATTCACTACTTGATAAGCATTAGAGTCAACCAATTCGTCCCTAAGAACGAATATGTCTTATCACATATATTACTTAGGACAACTGTTCACTTGCAGTTGTGGTTCTCCTTTCCCTATTGCACTTTATTTTAGAACAGACAAAGGACCACCACTGATATCCACGACCAAATTTGCTAAAGAATACTTAGTAACAGACCTGAAGAAAGAGTGAAATAAAACGAGAATAGGTACCCTAGTTTGGTACCTATTTTTAAAATGAGTCAAATCAACTTATATTTGTAATCTTCTACGTAATATTCTATGGCCAAATTTCTTCTACAATAATATTAACCTTCAAATATTAATACTCAGTATAATTGTATGGTTTACTACGTGTGTGGCATCTTTACTCTTTGTTTGCAAACATAATTAAGACGTTAAAATATATTTTTTCTTTTTTCGATTATGATAGATTACTGTTAGTGCTAAGTATATTTATATAGTAAATCAATTTAAAAAATAAATTAAAACCAGTTGGAACCAGTAAGACCCGGCCCGAAACTGAAACCGGAACCGGTTTAACCGGTTTCCCTTATTGGTTCATAACCCACACTTTTATTACCAAGAATCGGACCGAACCGGTCCCGTAAGGAAGAACCATTAAGCCGAACCAGACCGGTAAGGCCTAGATCCGCTAAGGACCGGTCCGAATCAGACAGATAGCCACCCTGACCTATAAGGGACTTAAAGTGCAATTGATGGCGTTAGGTGGCAACGTGGCGCAAGCTCATTGAATGCAAGTGACACGTTTCGAGTTGTAACTGGTCAGCCGTCAAGTTTATGAGAATACGTCTTGCAAGGGGTAGTTGGGTAAATGCCTTAAATAGGGTAGTTGGTAATTAATAGAACTTTGCCATGTGTCAAATTTGGACGGTCACCTTGTCACTTTCGTCCACGTGTTGTCATCTCGTTCGTCAAAGCGTCACATCAGCTCTATGAGAATACCCCTTGTACGGTATTGATGAAAAATCCCCAACTTTACTCCTTATATTCTGCTCAAAATCCTCGTTTCTCTTCATTATCCCTCATCTCCTTCCTTATCTTTGTCTTCACACACATTCGTACGCATCCAAGATAGTAGACGTTTAAGTATATATATATATATATACATATATTCTGAAAATGGGAGATGTTGTGTTTTCAAATAGAGGTATGAGCAATAACGGAAATAGCCAAAGAAAAAGCTGTTGGTATGAAGAAGAGATATATGATAATTTGAGATGGTGCTTCGCTCTTAACAGTATTTTGCATACAGGTGTTACACAGTTCCAGGATATTCAACTTTTGGACACAAAACCTTTTGGAAAGGTCTGTCCGTCCGTATCTTATCTTAATTATCTACTAATATTAATCCCTTCCCAGTACTAATTAAATGGAAAAGAAATTACTTATATATATATATATATTGTAATGCATGTTACAGGCTTTAGTGATTGATGGGATGCTTCAAAGTGCAGAGATTGATGAATTCGTGTACCATGAATCTCTTGTCCATCCACCACTTCTTCATCACCCTAAGTACACTACAATTTTGATCTATATGAACGTGATCATAATAAAACAAATAAACTCTGGGTATTATATATAACTAATTATGGTTTATTTTTGCATTGATCAATTTCAGTCCTAAAAGTGTCTTCATTATGGGAGGAGGTGAAGGTTCCACTGCAAGAGAATTGTTAAGGCACAACACTGTGGAGAAGGTTATCATGTGTGATATAGACGAGGTACTTTGCAATTTACACTACATTTTGGCGTTTATATATTATAATAGTATACAATAACGTTAATTTGTGTTACAGGAGGTGGTGCAGTTTTGCAAATCATATTTGGTAGTGAACAAAGAAGCTTTTCAAGATCCAAGACTCGAGCTTGTGATCAACGATGCAAGGGCTGAACTTGAAAGGAGAGAAGATGAAATTTATGATGTGATTGTGGGAGATCTTGCTGATCCTATTGAAGGAGGACCTTGCTATCAGCTCTACACTAAATCCTTCTATGAGTTTACAGTTAAACCAAGATTAAATAAGGCAACTGGTATTTTTGTCACTCAGGTGAGAGTTATTATATCATTCCAATTCTTATCTTCCCTAAAAATAATTAATGCATAGAAAAATACTAACTAATCCGGTTTAATTAATTACAGGCAGGACCAGCTGGAATTTTTAGTCATACAGAGGTTTTTTCTTGCATTTACAATACTCTGAAGCAAGTTTTCAAATGTAAGTATTTACTCGACCTATATAATATATTAAATGTGAGTGACTCATTAATTTTAAGTATTTTGTCTATCTTTTTGTAGATGTTGTTCCTTATTCAGCTCATATCCCCTCCTATGCAGACACTTGGGGATGGGTCATGGTATACTACAAAACTAACTTGGAATACATACATAGATTTGGTGAATGATTAATTAAAATTGTGAATTTCAGGCATCAGATTCACCATTTGTTACGGATGCTGATGAATTAGACATGATAATTAAAGAAAGAATTATGGGGGAGAACAAATATTTGGATGGAAAAACTTTCACATCTGCTTCTACATTGAGCAAAGCTGTACGACAAACGTAAGCTAACTCACCTGGTCTAACACTAGCTAGTACCATTTTAATCTAATTACTAATCAATTAAACGAATTTTAATTTTTTCACAGGCTTAAAAATGAGGATCATGTTTATACTGAAGGAAATGCAAAGTTTATATATGGACATGGAAATGGACAAGGAAATGCTACCTACAATAATAATAATGATGCTTGAAATTGCAAGGAATTTAGGCCTCTTTATTATATTATAGAACAATGCTATTTTATTCCAGATCTTCTATTTTAACTATCTTGCTTCTACTTTAAATTTCCTTAATTGTTTAGTTTATTAAAAGATATTACTCCCTCCGTCCATTTTTATTTGTCCACCTTTTTGGTGCACAAAGATTAAAAAGAGCATTTAATACTCTTCCTTTTTACATAAACACCCTTAATAAATACACATGATATCATTTATTACATTACTTTTTCTACTACTTAAATAGGGGCAATATTGGAAAAAGTAAGGAAAAAGTGTTTTGGTATTGACAAAGAGACAAATAATATTGGACACCTTCTTTTAGAAAGTTGGACAAATAAAATTGGACGGAGGGAGTAATATAAATTCAGTTGGTTTGTTATTTTTGTTCAGTTCCATGTAATTAATGAGCATTGAAATTTACAACCACAAATAAATAGGTAAAGGAAATCATATTAATTAATGTATTACATCATACAATCAAGTTACAAATCATAGACTTGCTTGCCAGTGAATTTAACTTCAATGGGGCTAATGTTCTTACCGATAGATCTCATGTTTAGACCAACACCTTGACGACCAGCGTTGACTTTTTCCGGGTAAACACCATCTTTAGGATGCAAATATTGGACTTCACCATTAGGAAAAACTCTATAAAATTGATACTTAATCTTGTACTTAGACCTGAGCCTAGTACCAAGTGCTAAACACTGTTCTTTTCTAGCTAATTTTAATAGATTAGGGCCTTCTCTCATTATAGCTGCACCACCTGTAGGCATTTCGAATACTTGTTCTTTTGGTGACTCCCATGTTATCACGTAGAATTCTTCCACTTGTGCCTTGCGTAACAATCCACCGGTGCTTCCACCAAAGATCGGTGATGGTGTGTTTGGGTCAAGTTCCGGTGGTGTGAAACCTACCGGGGCTGATTTTTCCTTTGTTGGTGTTTCTGTTTTCTCTTCAGCCATGGCTTTAACGCTGAATAAGCGTTGTGTGGCGGGTGTTGAGGGTTTCATGTTAATGAATGAAGGTATTGATGATTGTTTCCATGGTGATACTATGTGTGTTGGAGTAAAAAGAGAAGCTTGAGCTGCCATGGCCATATAGTGGGATTGATGAACAAAATCGGTAATATTGATAATGGAAATGTTGTGTTTTTTTGTATATAATATATTGTTAAGCAAATAGTTTGATTGGTGGTGGAGATGTGGATATTGGATAAGGTGATATGTTTATTGACCAATTAGAATGTCTGCTTTTGATACCAATTCTTAGATAGATCTGATCTTGAACTTGGAGGTCAGCCTAGCCTAGTAAAACAAGAAAAAAGAGCCAACCCAATTCATCGATTTAATCCGGTCTCTAATCTATTTAATAAGCTGCTTCAAAAGATAAATCGAATTTGGGCCGTTATGATAAGCTTGTGGGTGATTTATAATATAAGGCTCAAGGCCTTCCAACTTAACAAAATACAGCTCAGCCCCAATTTATTAGTTGAAACCCAACTAAATAAGCAAAAATGTCCAAAAGCCCCTTATATCCTCTTCTTATTCATGTTACAACCTAAAGCAAAAGTCCCACTAGGGTTTTTATTTTCAGAATCACAACCTCTCTCTACTCCTACCTTTCTCTCTCTGTGCACAAGAACGACCGCCCCCTCCCCCTCCCTCTTCCCTTACTCACCGCCCCTAACCCACCCCTGTTCCCCCTCCTACCTTCTCACCTCCCACCATTACCACCTCCCTTTCCATCACCTAGCTTCCCACAACGATACAAGAACCGGCGCTGCACCATCGAACCACCATCAAAACCGACGCTGTGGATCTGGAGACGAAGACCACCGGCGCTGCTGCTGCTGCTGTGAAGAGAACCTGCACTGCTACTGCACCACCTCGCAGCAGATATGGAGAAGAAGACGAGAACCTGCACTCTGCGAGAGCCTCCGTCTCCACCACCAGCGACAACGGCGACGAGCACTCCCTTCTGCTGCTGCTGAACCTCGCGAAAAACATCTCCACCACCACTCCTCAACGCTTCTGCTGAACCTCGCGAAAAGCATCTCCACCACGACTCCCTTCTGCTGCAGATCCAGCACGTCACAAGCCAGCCTCGCCGCCCCCTGACCCAAATCTCACCAACACAGATCTCCATCTCCGCAGGAAAACCACCACCATCTCCATCTCCTACGATGACTCTTCTGCCGAGATCTCACCCTCTAAGCCCTCAACATCGATCCTCCCACCATCTGCAACCTCCTACCACCACCAGATCTTCACCGTCTAAGCCGGGTCTCACATCTCCACTAGCGAGCGCAACAGCTTAACAGAGTCGAGCCCACGAGTTCCAGTCCTTTTGGGCCGTGGTCCAGCCCCTTTGGGCCATGGGTCCAGCCTTGTAAAAAAAGTTTATCAGTCTTGGATCAGCCCCAGCATGGTCCAACCCCCATCATGGTCCATCCGTTTCAGTCACTTTTTTTAAATCCATGCTCCAGCCCATTTCAGTCATGTTTTTAAAAGAAAAAGCCTTAAATTTTTTTTAAAGGGTACAACCCCTATGGTTGATTGGATATACACTTGGACTTAAAAAATTGTTCATACACCGTACAATCCGTAGGGTACAGCCCCTAGTGTATAATGGACACATATTGACTTAATAAGTATGAATTTATAAAAAAACGTAACTCTGGTACATCCCTTAGTGATTTGGACGTTAAAAACAATTTCACACAACTTTAAAAAACAAAAACCCAATATAGGTATGTACCTATAGGTACGGACCCGTTCGCTAAATGTAAAGGATAGGAATATTTAAAAACGAATTTCTAAAAAAAAAAAAAAAAGGGTAACATTGGAAAAAATCCAACCAGAATTTGAATCTAGGTGGTAAATAGAAGTAATTTACCATTGGGCCTTATAAAATAATTTGGGAGTTAGTTGGGCCTCAATTTGTATATTCCTCTAAGCTTATCTATTAGATTAGACCGATTATTCTTTTTTCCTTAAAGGGTTCATAGATATTATTATTTAATATAGAGGGAGAAAATACAACAACTTTAATCAACCTAACAAGAAGGCAGTCAAAGTTTGCTAGGCGTCGGAAGTCGACTACCTTCAAACGTAATTAGACGTGCGTCTAGGCGAAGTTTAGTCGTTATCTTACTAAACGGTTTTATATTTTATTTATAAGTATTATATCTTATTATGGTATTTTTTTTCTAAAATATACACAATATATTAGAAAGAATAATGAAACATATTTGGAAAAAAACTCACAAAATTATATATTATATTTTATATACATAATTTATAATCATTATATTTGAATAGTTTTTGGGTTTATATAATTTTTAAAAGGGGTTATTGTTGATAACATTCTTATTAAGTTCTCTAGTTATTTTTTTATGCGTTCAATAATTTATATTATAAAAAAATGCTTAATAAAGTAATTATTTATAAAAAACATCTCCTTTATATTTTTCATACTTTTACAACCCTTATTATTAAATATTTTATTTTATTTTAACACAATATTAATTTTTAAATATTAAACATATAATAGGGTACTTCCACCACCACCACCACCATAACCACCACCATAGCAAGCACCACCACCACCACCACCTACTACTACTAATTCCATCACACACGCACGCGTCCGTGATTTTTTTTAAAATCGTCATAACTGATTCAAAAAAAATCAGAAAAATAAAAAATTTACATTTTTGGATAAAGCAAATTAATATTTACGTCTATGTTTTTTTTTTTTTGGATTTTTTGGATTTTTTAAATTTTTTTTCTGTAGACATGAAATTCACTGTTTGAAATAATGATTTTTTTTTACGCAAACACGGAATATTCCGTGTCTGCGAAAAAAATTTAAAAAAAATTCAAAAAATCCCAAAAGAATTCATAGGCGTAAATATTAATTTGATTTATCCAAATATATAAATTTTTTATTTTTTTGATTTTTTTAGAATTAGTTATGACGATTTTAAAAAAAAAAAAATCACGGACACGCGTGTGTGTTTATTAGTTTTTGTTTTGTTTTTTTTTCTAATTTTTTTTAATTATTAATTATAGGGGTAGTTTTGGGATGAGGCTGTTTTCTATAAAGTATCTTATTGTAGGTACCTTTTTCTAAATAAGTTTTTAAATAGGCATTAATCTATAATTGGCTCTTTTTAAAATATATTAATATAATTTTTTGTGTTAAAAAATAGAATTTAAAATTATTTGTATTAAAAAATGGATTTTTTTTTTGCTTCCAGACCGCCTAGGCGGCTGTCTGTTACCTTCTGCGACCACCTGGAGGCCACCTGGGTCATTTTTAGAAGTTATACTACATTGTAGCGCCTAGGCGGCGCCTAGACCGATTTTTAGAACAGAGCTCATACTAGACCATGCACATTTGGGCTTCCCAAACGGTTTCCAGGTCAACGTACGATATTCTACCAGATGTAATATGGTGGTTCTTGACACACAATGGATGTTGGTAAAACATGTTACGGTAACAAAAAAAATTAAAAACTGGAAAAAAAAATACGAGATCGGCAAAAGTTTAAAACAAATAACCGTTAAGACTTACGAACCTAGAAGCAATTGTAATGGCGTGGAGGACTCCACTTCCTTAAGAACACAATTCTGGTACAATCGAGATACTACACTATATTATCGTCTAACGTACTCCAATCTATGGCCACTACTTCCTGTCAACTATTTTCACTCACAGAAAAAGGTCTGGAGTAACTTATAACACTTGCTTGGAATTTTGCATCCAAAGAAAGAGGAAAGAGAGAGTTGTTTATATTGTGATGGCTCTTTTTATTTTGTCATAAATATAAATCAAGATAAAAGAAATTATCCGATACCTCTACTCCTACATAGTAAACATAAACTATTATAGAAATCGATGATCGATTTACTTGGGAACTTCAAAAAGTCAATGTTGTGTCTTACGCACTTAGCTAGTTTATCTGACATCCCGTACAAATCTCTTTTAACGTGAGTGACTTTCCAATTTGGGTACTTATTTATCCATCTCCAGACGTCGACAACCATGGGTTGGATTCTCCATTTTATTCCCTTTTTTATTAATACCTTGCGTAATTTCAAGGTTATTAGAGCAGAATGAATAACTCTGCAGATTGAGATCTGCTGCAGATCTCATGATTGACGATTCATTAAGCCATATCATTTCCACGTCCTTGTTTATATTGTGATGACTCAGATGAATATTCGAAGACTCATTTGTATAGGGGTTGTAGGCGACACGTGAAATAAATTCCGTTAAGGCAAAACATTTTTAAAATTAGTATCAAGAGTGATTCAAAATATTTTTGAAATAAATAAAGGAATTGATTCCAAAATAACTGTTGAACGGTCTAAAAACGTGAGAGTAATAACAACGTCAAACAGACCGATGTGGAGTGATATTGGCAGCAATTAATGCACACGATATTCTACATCTAGGAGTTTTTAGATTCTTCACAAGTATCGATATGCATATTTTGTTTTGTTTTTATTTTTTACTTCTCCTCAACTCCCAAAGACCACGCCCCATCCCACCCCGTTTGAGGTGGAGTCGAGACTAGAGAGGCGTGTATATGGTTGAAACATAAATCAACACTTCTGTGGGTTAAGACTTTTGATTAGTTAATAGAATATATCCATTTGCATATCAACAATTCCACACAAATGCATGAGAGAGATATGACTAGGAAAATAGAGAAAATAATGGATAAATTGTACTTGACTGCCAATACAATTCAAGCAGAACTGACACATAGTCAAGTAGGTTGTCTCTCATAAGAACTTTTATTTTACGTTGTTCAAAGTTTGACGTTGTTACCTCGTTACTTTTTCTTTATATAGCCGCCCCAACAACGGGTGAGATTGTTCATATTTACCAATCGGAACTTGCAACCTTTCTTTGCTCGTACCTCAATCTCTCTCACTGAAACGACTTGAGTGACTACGAACGGTCCCATCCAAGAATTCTTGTATTCCCATGGTCTGTTCTCGGGTTTGGGAGCTTTCCATGCTACTTCTTCACCTACCCCAACCTCATTTTCTCATTTCTTCTTTGCGAGTTCTTGGGGCTTTCAGCTTTTGCCTCTTTGGTCACAACTCAGATTGTTTGGACATCTTTGGTGGATCCTGGTGTATATAAAATAATGCAAATAAGAATAGGGATAAGGACTCACAGACTACAACTGTACGGTTGTCCAAGTAATAAACCGATAAATCGGATTCGTTCTCAGGGACAAAATAGGTACAACTCAAGTGTCTATTAATTAGTAGTAGTAATTGAAAGTGCGAGAAAATAAATGATATAATATTTGTTTGGTTTTGTTTACGAACTACAGACGCAATAAAATAAAATACTAAATTAACGCAACTAATGAGACGCAAATGCAAATAAGTAAGTATGAGAGTGGACGCAAGTATGAGAATGGTACTTGAATCTCGCAAGGGATCTACCTATATTTATATAATTAATGTTTGTGTTTAAGGGCTAAATTGGTATTTATGTATTAGTCGAGACTCTATAATCTCCTAACCCCCGTCAGGGTGGGCTTAGGAGCTATCCTAGGAGTATTACAAACCCCGTCAGGGTGATTATAATCTACATTCGAATGATTAATTCTTCTACCCAGTTGGTTGCAACGTTAGTCAAGCCCTTCAGGATCATGATGAATACCTCACGTCTATTACCTAGGTCCGTAATTAAACCCCCCGTCAAGGTGATCACTTACCCACCAAAGTGAATAGCCTAATTACTCAATCCTATTTCTAATTGGACAGAATAAAAATAGTAAATTAACATGCGATAATAGTCAATAAAAATACCCAATTCAGATAAAATTAAATAATCCCAAAATCGGAAAAACATCGATTAGATAAATAAGGGTTTAACCCATAATTGCGATTCTCAAGTACTTATGAAATTAGCTCGTGTTTGAATTAAAAACTAAAATAAAAGATAAATTACTCATGTTAAATTACAAAAATGAAATGGGTAACCTAATTGAAGGATTGATTTTGACTGTTGATGGAAGAATTAGAATTCTCCAACTCCAGTTTCTTCTCTCCTTTTGCTTCTGACTTCTCTCTGGCGTCTCTGACTTGTAAAAATATGAATTGTGTTCTAAAAAATGAAGTCTAGGGCTTATATAAGATGGGAAAAACGGATTGGGTTATTCTCTAATAAAGAATAGGTTAAATGAAATAAAAGCCCAATCTTTAAATGAAATCCCGTAATTGATGTGTAGCTGTTACTAAAACAGCTGTAACTTTTGCGTCCGAACTCGGAATCACTCCGTTCAACTTGAAAAATCTTCCTTACTTAGAGATGCACATTCCTTATTTCACGACTGTAAGGCTGAATCAGTGGCTAAGTGGCTAAAAAACAGTGATTTGTAACATCCTTCTAGATTTTATTCTCCTCTAATAAATTCTTTGAATCATCTTTTCTCTCTTTTGAATTTTACACACGGTCTATGACATTAATTCCCATTTCTCCTCCTTATCTTGGTTCTCCATCTAATCCATGGATCTAAGAACTTTACACTAAAAACAAACAAATTAACGCACAAAAGCTCAAAAACGTAAATAGTACAAATCCAAGGGGAGAAAACGCAATATAATCAGATAAGCTTAAAAGACTATCAAATAAGTCAATTAATCACCTAAAATGATGTCTCCTAAGGGCATATAATTAGAACAAAATGGGAGACATCAAGACCCCAAACTCAAACCTTTGTCTACCCAACAAAGTAAAATAAAAACAATGGCCTTAGGTGAAACGCAAAAATGTAGAGTCTAGCAAATAGCACCCAAAGCATAACTTAAAACAAATCTCATATAGTATGACCTAGGAATTAATATACACATACACATTTCATGCAAAAATCAAACATAAATAATATCAATCCAAAATTAATTTCACAATGCTAGAAGGTTACACTTATACTTATCTCAAGATGGTGGCTATAGGGTGTTCATCGATCCTTACTAGCTTTGAAAGCTCCACTTAGCTTACCCCCTATTAGCTGAATATGAATTCACTATGTATCTAGGAATCACAAGGACTTTATGATTATAGCATAGGCTTAGGGACGGTATAGAATGTATATTTGGTAAATTTGAAGTGAGCTTTTGGCTCTCTCCTCACTTACCATCAACAAACTGTCCAAGAGCTTTAGTTTGCACTCGAATATTGTTCTTACTAAACCCATTTGACGCACTAATGTAGCGTCCCCAAATTAACTCAATAAGCACCAAATCTGATTTTCAAAACTATCTACTTTGTCGGTTACTTTATTTTTTCATGTATAAAGCTTTTTCTTTTCTTTTTCATATTATTCTCTCTTTTTTTGTATAAGATACCCATGACCATCATTTTGATGTGAATGGTCATGTCTCTTATATATATATATATATATATATATATATATATATATATATATATATATACATACATACATACATACATACATACATACATACATACATACATACATACATACATACATACATACATACATACATACATACATACATACATACATACATACATACATACATACATACATACATACATACATACATACATACATACATACATACATACATACATACATACATACATACATATATACACACACACACACACACACACACATACATACATACATACATACATACATACATACATACATACATACATACATACATACATACATACATATATATATATATATATATATATATATATATATATATATTTCAAAGACCCCGGCAAGGGGTTACAAATAATACATCATCAGCAATTGCGCATAAATACAAACGCATACAAATTCTCTTCCAATGTAATCTCCCAATAATGAAACCCACCACCCCAAACTCAAACTCAAGACAGGAAGTCTCAGGATTGTGATTCAAGTGCGGGTCATATGGATATGGAGAATAATTTAAGGAGATATGGGCTTAGATCGTGGCGACAAAAGAAAGGTTTAAAGGCTAAAAATGGGGCTAAGACAGATAATATTAAATTATGGGATAGAAAGCTAAAATGTCTCAAATGGCTATCAAAGAAATGTCTCTATCATTTTCCTAGTTACATAGTTTTCCTCTAGTTCATACCTAAGTGAATTCTCTACTAATTCGGATCTCACGTTCTACAAACCAAACATTTTTCTAAAGTACAAGTTTACTTCTTTTGCATTGTTCATTAATTTCTCCTATCAATTACCTATGTTTGCATGCAATCTAAGTGTGTTTTATACTAACTCATCAAGTCTAATATTTTCTATCATAAATTCATAAAAAGTTTTCTTAATGGGGACATTTAAAATGCTCTACTGTCAAACACAACCCTAAAATTAATTTTATTGAAAGAAAATAAAACAAATAAAACAAATAAAACAAAAAATTGGGATAAGGCAACGAACCCCACCCCAAACTCAAAAATGAGTCGTGTCCCCACGACTCGAAAAGACTCGATAAAACAATTAAACTAATATAAACTACTAAATGAGAAAAGGATAGGAAACCGTATCTTAACCAACTCTAGGCTGGTTTCCATTGTTGCGTTCAGGTTGAGGCTTTGAATTCTTCTTAATCAAGCTGTAAATATAATTAATTTGTTGCGTTCATCTTGAATAAAGTGTTCTTCATTACCTCAAACTCTTTTCATCTTATTTCCCAAGGTTTTCGCCTCTTCCTAGCCCTCTAAATAATCATATCATCTACGGAAATCTTCACTCGACACCTAACTTTCTTTTCTCTTCACGTTCCTCGTACCTTTTCCAACCTTCATGGTCATCTCTAATGACCCCAAACTAAAAGCTTCAAGAACTCCCAAAAGTTTCGGATGTAATTAGTGACTTTGGTGTTCTTGAAGTTGTATGGATATGTTTTATAATGTGTTCTGAGTTGGGTCATGAATATTTCAAGGTTTGGAAAAGGTTTAATGGATAATTTCAAGCTTTGGTGAAGGAAAGGATTTGGATTAAGTGTGGGTCTTTGGCGTTATGTAAGGATTTATGATATGATCGGATGTTGGGATGATGTTTGGAGGTATGTTTTGGTGTTTTGGTCGTGTTTTATAGGTGTTTCTGGAGTTTGTGTGCTTTCTTTTATTTTTTTCGAAGACGCAATTGGTAGTTGCGCGTAAGTGGTTAAATTATAGTAAGGTTTTTTCTGTATGATCGGTATCTGACTTCTTCATTGGATAGATCTCGAAAAAATACGCGGTTTAGGCTCAAAAACAGTTAATTGCGATACCCGAGCGCAAAGTTATGGCCTTCCGAATTTTTAGTTGTATATAGGCAACTCTTTCCAGGGGGTCGGGTCGGCATACCAGGCGAGAATAGCCACACTTCGCGGATGCAATATATAGCTGCGTGTAGACAACTCCATTCCAGTAGGTTGGGTATCGAGCGCGAATCGCCTACTCGCTGGACGCTTA
Source organism: Nemophila menziesii (assembly GCA_029959085.1). Lineage (NCBI taxonomy): Eukaryota > Viridiplantae > Streptophyta > Magnoliopsida > Boraginales > Hydrophyllaceae > Nemophila > Nemophila menziesii. The sequence goes on along the minus strand of JARWIR010000017.1, from coordinate 5,149,591 downwards.
TTTTCTCGATTTCTCCTTGCCTACACCTAGGTTTCTTGCAAAATTTATACTCATTTTAATTGGAAATTGTGTTCCCGATCCAATGGAATACTCAGATTTTTCGTTGGGGGCACCAATTTCCTGTTTTTCCTCGTTTTACCCTCAGGAATGCTCGAGACCTTTTTTTTCAAGGACGCAAAATGAAGCTGCGCGAAATTGGTTCGCGGACAGAATGTTGGAGCTGTAGCGAAGTGACTTGCCCGGCTAGCCGGTCGCGCGATTCAATTCCTCGGCGACGCAGTTTGAAGCTGCGTTTAAGTGGGTGTCCAACAGAATGTTGGCACTGTAATGATTTTTCAGGACCGATATACCAGTCATATGACCGGCTAGCCGGTCCGTCTAATAAAAAATTTCCAAAATTTTCCCACTGAAACACAAACTTACTTCGTCTCACACCTGTTTAACCCCAACTCAAGGATTAAAATACTTAAAAAAATCATAAAACTCCAAACTTTCTCATTTATTGAACATTAAACACTAAATAGCTAGCAAATACTCTAATTCACACTAAGAATTTTAAAGACATGAAAACAATAAACTAATATACAATTGAAATGACTTTTGTTTAACGTCGTTAGCCTAGACAGATTACCTCATGCATCATTCCTTAACATAACCTCCCCAGCAGTGAGTGAGGTTATCCACATTCGTTATTCAAAATTTGCATCCCTTGACTTTGATTCCAACTAGTTTCTCAGAGATAATCAGTGTGACCGTGAATAATCCATTCCAAGAACCCTTGGATTTACGCTCTTTCGGAGGAGGTTCGGGCCTTTTAAATGAGACTTCATCTCCCACTTTGATCTTCTCCTTCTTTCTTTCTTTCTTAGGTTCTTTTGGCACTTTCATGGCACGTTCCTTACTGGTGGTCCTTTGTGTGTTCTAAAATAAATGCAAAAGTAATCGAACCACAACCGCAAGTGTACGGTTGTCCCAAGTAGTAATAAGTGATTCTAGGATCGTTCGCAGGGACGGTTTTGTCAACTACAATGCTTATCGATTAATGAATGATTGCACTTATGAAAGCAAGTAAAAGTTTTAATGATTGATTGGTTGTTGTTTTAATTCTAAGTAATGAAAGACTAAATGGAAAATGCAAGTAAATACTAAAACGCAAGTAAATAAGTGTGAAACGCAAGTATGAGAAGGTAGCACTTGAGAACGCAAGGGATCCTCCTAATCCTCTTTCATAACTTATGATGTTTAAGGGCTAAATTGGTCAATTACAATGGTCGGGATTCTAAATTCCTTATACCCCCATCAGGGTGGACTATAAGGCTATCCTAGAGTGTCACTAGTCCCGTCAGGGTAAATATGATCCACTTTTAGATGTTTAAGTTAATTACCTCATTGGCCCTAAAATTAGCTAAGTTCGTCAGAATCAATAGCTTCTATTTTAGATTGAATAATTGGTTCCGTACCTAAACCCTCCGTCAGGATGATCCACACGCCACATATGTGGAATAGCCTAAATACTAATACCTGTTCTTAGTTCATGACTCTAAAAACAGTAAATAATCTCAAATTATCGAAAAGAGTAAAAGTTCCAATCTAATTTAATTTAATAGAAACCCAAATTCAACATACGAAATTCAATAGGATTGGGATTCACCCATAAAGCATTCTCAAGCACTAAAATGTGTTTAGCTCATACTAATTAAAAAGAAAACTAAATTAAATGTAATGGAATTCATATTGTCTTACAAAATTAAAGATAAAAAAACATATTTTCCGAAATTGGAATGACTGAGAACGGAGATATAGACCCTCTCCAGCTCTTGCAACTTCTTCTTTCTTCCTTCTGTTGCTTCTCTCTGATGTTTAATCTTGTAAAAAGTGAATTGTATTGAAAATAGAAGTCAAGGGCTCCTTTTATATGTGGAAAAACGGATTAGGGCTTGGACCTAAGAATAAAACACTAATTAAATGTCCAAACCCAATTTCTAAGCCCAAAATCCCGTAACTGCTGCACCACCTTCACGAAAACGGCTTTTCCCGCTTCGTTATAACTCCGATTGACCTGAAATCACTTGGTAAATTTCCGTAACTCGATAGGGAACGTTTTCTCTTCATAGGTCAGCGGCTCAATCATCTCTTAAGTGACTCGAAATCAGCAATCTTTGGCCTGTTTTCCAGATTTGCAGCTCTAAAATCAAATTCTTTCGGGATTTATCTTCAAGTCTTGTTTCCATATCACGATCTTTGACTTTATTCTAGGATTCTATTCCTAGATAATATTCAAAACCTACAAAATTTTCACTAAAATACACAAGATTACGCGCAAAAGTTTAATAAATAAAAAATACTAGAAATAAAATGGGAATTTCGGATTATTACATTTTTAACTCAAAAGTCTATCAAAATATTCAATTAAACATAAAAAATGATGTCTCCCAAGGGTCGAAAATAAGAACAATTAGGGATACATCAAGACCCCCAACTCAAACCTTTGTCGTCCTGACAAAGCAAAACAAAACAAATTAAAGGGGTAAAAGTAAACGTAAGAACAAATAGAAGCTAGCAAATACACCTAAAGCAATTCTTAAGATAAATCTCATATAGCAAAACTCTAGGAACTAATATATACATACACCTAAAATGAAAAATCAAACATAAATAATCTCAATCATAGAATTAAAGTTGCAATGCTTGAAGGTTACACTTGTACTCATCTCTGTATGATGTCTATAGGGTGGTCATTAATCCTAACTCGCTTTGAACGCTCCACCTAGTATATTCCTTATTATCAGAATCATAAATTCACTATTCACTTAGGAATCACGAGGTCTTTATGGTTTTAATAGTGGCTTAAGGACGGTATGGATGTATATTTGGTAAATTTGAAGTGAGCTTTTGGCTCTCTCCTCACTTACCATCAACAATGTCCTCGAGCTTGAGTTTACGCTAAAAAATGTTCTCACTCACCCATTTGACGCACTAATGTTGCGTCCCCATGTCAACCCAAATAAAACTAAGATGATTTCCAAAAATATTCCACTTTGCCGGTTTATTTTATTCTTTCTTTTTATTTATTTTTTCTCTTTTTTTTTAAATCCCGGCAAAGGGTTACAAATAATAATATCATCTTTTATTTTTGTGCCTCAATACAAACACATATAATCCCCTCCCAATGTAAATTCCCAAATGAGGACCCTCCACCCCAAACTCAAGCTCGAGACAAGTCTCAGGATCGTGATTCAAGTGCGGGTCATTTGGTCATGCCTAATAATCTAAAGGATAATGGGCTTATATCGTGGCTACAAAAGAAAAGGCTTAAGGCTAAAAATTGGGCTAAGACGGATAAAATTATAATAAGGGATAGCAAGCTAAAAGGCTTCAAATGGCTAACAAAGAACTGCCCCTATCATTTTCCTAAGTACATAGTTCGTTTTTAGTTCATATCTAGGTGGGTTCTCCACTAATTAGGATTTCACGTTCTACACACCAAACATATTCCTTAAGTACAAGCTTACTTCATTTGCATTGTTCATTAATTTTTCCTATCAATTACCTATGTTCGCATGCAATTCTAAGTGCGTTTTATATTATTCCCTAAAGTCCACTATTTACTATCATTAATTCATCAAAATTATGCTTAAAGGGACATTTAGAATCTTCTACAGTCAAAACGCAACTCCGAAAATTATTTTATTGTGTAACACATAAAAATTGGAATGAGGCAACGAACCCCACCCCAAACTCAAAAATGAGCCGTGTCCCCACGACTCGAAAAGACTCAACGCAATAAAATAAACTAAACTAAACTAAAACGCGGAAGGGATAGAAAACGTATCCCAACCAGCGCGTGGCTTGTCATCGGTGTTGCGTCCATGAACTTTCTCCTTCGTAAGTAGACCATAGGTGGCGTGTTGAATTGTGCTCACCCCCATTAACATGTTTCGGAGAAGTTCTAGCTCTTTTGTAACGTTTCCCAAAGACACAATCATCTTCACTTGGTTCTCTTCTAACACCTTCACTTTCGCTTCCAACTAGCTATCGGTATGCATCTTCTTCTTTGGAGGAGCTCTAGGAGTTCTTACTGCTCTTAACACTTCATCATGAATATTCTGGACTAAAGTTATACCGATGTTCTCTCCAACTACAACACGGTCAATCTCTGCGTCTTTACGCGGAACTTTTGCGTCTAAGCACAAAGTAGTGATGGTACACGGAAATTTGAGATTTTGTTGCGAAGTCGGAGTTCTAGCAAATTCTATGATGGTACTATATATCACACGAGCAACATCCATTGGTGTTTCCTCAACAATACACTTAATAAACAAAAGATGCTCCTTCTTCACTTCCGATATGTGTTTAATTCCGAAGAAGGTAGGGATTATGAAACGTGACCATACCTTAGCACATGGTAACAAGTTACTGCTATACATCTGTCCAGGATATCGCTCTCCTTCGGGAATTGGGCGGGCCCCATTAACAATAACTTTTCCCCAAAGGGATTCATAATTGAAAGACGGTTCTTTAAGAGATTCTTGGAAAGGGCATAGTCTAGAAAATTCGGGTAATTTCAACGATTTATGAATAAGCTCAACGGAGAAAGGAAATACCTTTTTGCGAATCACAACTGCATCTTTTGAGAAGGCGATTCCTTCATAAAAATCTCGCACCAAGGTAGGAATATACTCAAGCTTCCTTTCTCGTAATTCTTTCCAACCCAATTTGTCACAAGTGATACCATAATCTTTAAAAGCACTAGTCATAATACCCTTAGGAAGATTCATCTCCTCACCAAACTTCAAAAATTGAATTCTATCACGAACCTGAGTATCCCAAGAAATGAAGACTCTCTTTGGCTTTTGAGCCCATGTTTTCCTACGCGGAGGTTTCTGTTGTTGCACGGGTTCTTCAGGAACTTCTTGTTCTGTTTCTTCCTCAATATCTTCCTCAAATTCTTCTTCACTTTCTTCGTCACTTTCATCAACTAATCGACTCTTTTTCGGATTAGCCTTACTTGGATTTTCCTTCCTTTTCGGAGCAATTGGGACTTGTTCAGTTTTTTTGGATCGCAAATCCGGAATCTCAATTGCTTGGTCTGGGCTAGCTCCAACATTGTTCCTGTTTCTTGGTAAAGTTCTTCGATAGTTACACATGGAAGCAATTCTGTTAGTCATCTCTTTTCACCCCAAACTCAAAACTTAAAAAAGTGAAAAAGCTTGAGAAAAGCTTTGAAATTTGATGTTTTGAGGGTTTAAACTTGAAGATTTAGGTGGAATATGAGATGGGTTAAGGTTAATTGAGAGGAATTGTGGAAGAATTAGGTTTAATTTCAAGGTTAGGAAGAAGAAATTTATGGAGAAAAGTTGGAATTTGGTGATGTTTTGGAGAAGATATGAGTTGATTTTGTGTTTTTGTGATGAAAGAAGGCTTGATTTGATGATTTTATAGTTGTTTAATGATGATTTTCGGAGTGGGTGGAGGCAAGGATTCGGAATATGTGGTTGGCTTGGAAAAGGAGGCAAAAAATTAGGTTAAAAGCTTCTAAAACCGCCTCTCGCAACGCACCGGCTAGCCAGCGGATTCGCCGGCATGCCGGTCGCGAGGGCTGCGAATAAAAAATTACTAAATTCGATTTTTTTTACCTCAGACGCAAGCACCTTGCGTCATTACTGACGCAGTGATCAGAGACTTCGTTCTCCTTGGCCGGTTAGCCGGTCATCTGACCGGCATGCCGGCGGCATGTCGCTGGCGCACTTCAAGACGCAACGACCTTGCGTCGTTGCTGACGCAATGGTCAGAAACCTTCTCGTCATCGGCCGGCTAGCCGGTCATCTGACCGGCATGCCGACGGTTCCTCGCTGGCGCAAATTGAGACGCAGCTATGCTGCGTCATTGCTGACGCAGTGGTCAGAGAGTTGGGGTTCTTCATCTCATTTGGTCGGTATGCCGGCCAGCTCGCCGGCTAGCCTGTCAAACCTGCTGTGGACTCCAAATTTTTTCGTTTTCTCATCGTTTTGACTCCAAACTCATGACCATTATACCCCTGAAATCATCAAAAACAAACACCCTTCCTCATTTCTTAATAATAAACACTAAATTCAACGAAAATTAAACTAATTTACACTACGAAAATTGAAATACTTAATCTAATATACAAGAAATTGGCTTTTGTTTAACGTCGTTAAGCTCGACGGTTTACCTCATGCTTCAAAGGAGCTTCGAGGATGTACATGAACTCTCCGGGATGTGGGTCCTTTGCACGATTTGTGTCTTTACCTCCATGATATATCTTTAAATGATGACCGTTCACCATGAATGTACGGTTTTCAAGTGGATGTTCTATCTCTATCGCCCCATGAGGTGTGACTTTGGTTGCAATGTAAGGACCCGACCACTTAGATCTTAACTTACCCGGATAATTGCTGAACTTTGAATTATACTTCAATACTCTTTGTCCCACTTCAAAGTTCTTTGTACGAATCCGATTGTCATGCCATTTCTTCATGTTTTCTTTATAAAGTTTAGCATTTTCATAAGCATGTAATCGAAATTCATCAAGCTCATTCAGTTTCATCATTCGATTCTGACCAGCTAGAGTAGGATCTAAGTTTAATCTGGCAATAGCCCAATATGCACCCATTTCAAGCTCAAGAGGTAAGTGAAAAGCCTTACCATATACCATTCGATACGGAGATGCACCAACTGGAGTTTTGAACGCAGTACGATAGGCCCATAATGCATCATCTAGTTTCATTGACCAATCTTTTCTCGTAGGACCAACGGTTTTCTCTAAAATATATTTTACCTCACGATTTGAGACCTCGGCTTGACCATTGGCTTGTGGATGATAAGCGGTAGATACACGATGTCTCACCCCATATTTCTCTAAGACTGTCTTCAAATACCTATTAACGAAATGAGTACCTCCATCGCTAATAATTACCCTCGGAGTGCCATGTCTAGTGAAAATGTGTGATTTCAAGAACTTAATCACCACTCGTGAATCATTGGTAGGTAAAGCCACCGCTTCTACCCACTTAGACACGTAATCAACAACTAATAAAATGTAGAGGTTACCATTTGAAGGAACGAACGGACCCATAAAGTCTATACCCCAAACATCAAATATTTCTACGTCCAATACATTATTACGTGGCATCTCATACCTCTTGGATATGTTTCCGGTAAATTGACATCTTTCACATCTTTTAACATATTCATGACAATCTTTCATAATAGAAGGCCAGTAAAAACCAAATTGTAATACCTTAGCAGCAGTTCGATCTCCTTTAAAATGTCCACCATAAGGTGAATCGTGACACCCAACTATAATCGCCTCAATTTCTTCCTTGGCTACACATCTTCTCACCATTTGATCGGCACATACTTTGTAGAGGAAAGGGTCCTCCCAAAAGAATTGTCTTGCACGGTGAGCTAATATTTTTCTCTCTTGATAAGTTGAACCTTCAGGAAAAGAGCCACTTACCACTAAATTCGCAATATCTTCATACCAAGGAGCTTCATAATCACGAATAGCAAAAAATCTCTCATCAGGAAATTCTTCTCTAACTGCTTCAGTACCACTATTTATCTCTGAACCTTCAAGACGCGATAGATGATCAGCAACCTGATTCTCACAACCCTTTCTATCTTTGATCTCTAAATCGAACTCTTGAAGCAATAAAACCCATCTGATTAACCTCGGTTTAGCATCCTTCTTCTCCATAAGTTATCGAATCGCTGAATGATCTGTATAAACAATAACTTTTGCTCCAAGAAGATAAGAGCGAAATTTATCAAATGAATACACAACCGCTAGCAACTCTTTTTCTGTAACTGTATAATTAACTTGGGAACCATTAAAAGTTTTACTAGCATAGTAAATCGAATGAAAAACTTTATCTTTTCTCTGTCCTAATATAGCTCCCATACACAAATCACTCGCATCACACATAACCTCAAACGGTAAATTCCAATCTGGAGGTAATACTATAGGAGCAGAAATAAGCTTTTCCTTGATTGCTTGAAAGGCCGCTATACAAGCTTCAGCAAAAAGGAATTTGGAATCCTTTTCAAGTAAGTTGCATAACGGTTTAGCAATCTTAGAAAAGTCTTTAATAAAACGCCTATAAAAGCCAGCATGGCCAAGAAAACTTCTTACCCCTTTAACGGAAACAGGAGGGGGAAGAGTTTTAATTACCTCTATCTTTGCTCTATCGACCTCTAATCCAGCACTCGAAACCTTGTGACCCAGAACAATACCTTCGCGAACCATGAAATGACACTTCTCCCAGTTTAAAACCAAATCTGTTTCCTTGCATCTGATTAACACTTTCTCCAAGTTATTTAAGCATCTATCGAAATCATCACCAAACACGGAGAAATCGTCCATAAACACTTCAAGGAAATTATCAATCATATCCCAGAAGATGGCCATCATACATCTTTGAAAGGTAGCATGAGCATTACACAACCCAAATGGCATTCTGCGATATGCAAAAGTACCAAAGGGATATGTAAATGTAGTTTTATGTTGATCTTCTGGAGCCACGTAAATCTGATTATACCTGGAATAGCCATCCAAGAAACAGTAGTATTCTCTTCCGGCTAACTTGTCTAACATTTGATCAATGAAGGGCAAAGGGAAATGATCTTTTCTGGTGGCTTTGTTCAGCTTTCTATAATCCATGCAAACTCTCCAACCAACTACCGTTCTTGAAGGAATCGCTTCATTTTTATCATTAAGAACTGTTGTCATTCCTCCTTTCTTCGGTACACACTGAACTGGACTCACCCATTCACTACTCGAGATGGGATAAATAATCCCCGCATCTAAAAGTTTGATCACCTCTTTCTTCACTACATCCTTCATAACGGGCATTAATCTCCTTTGACCTTCAACTGGGCGTGCGTTGTCATCTTCAAGTATGATTTTGTGTTGACAATAAGAGGGACTAATGCCTTTGATGTCAGCAATTGTCCAACCTATTGCCTCTTTGTTGGCTCTCAACACACGCAACAGTTTATCTTCTTGAGGACCTGTTAAATTAGCTGAAACAATAACAGGTAGAGTTTCATTAGTACCTAAATACGCATACCTCAAGTGTGCTGGTAACGGGTTTTCTTCCAATTCCGGAGGATATTTAATTGAAGGCTTCTTTTTAGGAATAATCTCCCCCGGTTCTCTCACAGGTTCATAGGCAAGACGCCTATACTTTGGATTTTCAGAATTGAGAGCTGCCACTGTTTCAGCTATCTCTTCCATCATCTCAGGTATGTCTAACGTTAAAGTGGCCTGCAAAATGTCATCATAATTAAAACAATCAAATACCTCTTGCGATGCCTGCTCAACTACATCCAGTCGGAAGCAATCTTCTTGATAATCTGAAAATTTCATAGGTCGGAACACATTGAATTTGACCTCCTTGTCTTGGATCCTCATCGTTAATTCGCCATTTTCTACATCAATCAATGTACGCCCCGTGGCTAGGAATGGTCTTCCCAAAATAATGGGGACATTCCTATCCGCGTCGTATTCAAGTATAACGAAATCAACCGGAAATATAAGCGTATCTGCTCTAACGAGGACATCTTCAATTCGGCCTTCTGGATGTGCAAGAGACCTGTTCGCCATTTGCAAGACCATAGAAGTGGGTCTTGCTTCTCCAATTTTTAGCTTATCAAAGATCGACTTTGGCATCAAATTTATGCTTGCACGCAAATCGCATAGTGCTTTTCCTTTCCATTCTTCTCCAATCGATAACGGAATTGTGAAACTCCCCGGATCAACTAACTTTGGAGGTAATTTACTTTGACAAATAGCCCTACATTCTTCAGGAAGACCAATCATTTCGTTATCACAGTATGGCCTTTTGTTAGTGAGGGCTCTCTTCAAAAACTTCGTATACTTAGGAATATCTCGAATAGCCTCTAGTAACGGAATATTAATACTAAGGCCCTTCACTCTATTAAAGAACTTTGAAAACTCGGCCAAATCACCCTTTTTCTGAACTCGAGATGGAAACGGTGGTGGAGGGCGATTACTAACAATCTCATCTTTCTTCTTTGGAATCTCAATCGGCCTCTCTATTTCTTCAACCTCAACATCTTTCTCTTTCTCACTCACTTCCTTTTCTTTTCTCGGAACTTCTTTCTCTTTCATAATAGGAAAAGGAGGTGGGGGAAGGTTCTTACCACTTCTTAGTGTAACAGCTTTGCACTCTTCATGTTGTACCGGATTTTCTGTGTCACTAGGGAGTTGCTCTTGTGGACGTTGATTAAGCTGTTTCGAAATTTGATTCATTTGATTCTGTAATAGCTTCATGTTTGAGTCAGACACTTGTTGTCGTTCCATCGCTTGCGTCTGAAGAGCAATTAAACTTTCTACGGTTTTCTGAAGGGTAACTACACCTTCTTGTGGATGGGCACGTAAGGCTTTTTGGTTCATGGTTTCGTTATAACAGTCTTGAGGAGCTTGTCTTTGAATATAATTTCCCTGATTCTGTCCTCCTTGATAATTATTTTGTGGTCTTGGATTGAAGTTGTTACCTTGGGGACGTGGCTGATACACATATGTAGGATTGGCTGCCCCATTAGGATTTGAATATTGAAACCCCAGATGGTTTCTGTTAGGCTGATATCCATTACCACTCGAATTAAAGTTACCTCTGTTGGAGACAAACATCACAGATTCTTGATTATTTTGACAATTCTCCCAACTATGATCATTAACACCACAATACTCACATCCATACACCTCTTGTGCAACCTTTACCTCACCTCTTTTGTTCGAAAAACCTTCTTTCACGGCTAAAGTAAGTTGTCTCAATTGTTGTTCTAGCGTGGTTTGAATCTTTGTCTCTAAGGAGTTGAACTTTTCTTCAATATTGACATTATTAACTCCTCCTCTAACTGGTGTTCTTTCTGTACCCAGCTTCATTATCAACTGTCATATCCAAAATAATTCTTGCATACGCAGGTTGAACTCGCAAAAACGCACCACCACACAACAAATCTAAATCTCCTAGAGCCACCTTCTAGACCATTATAAAAAATCTTCATCTGTTGTTGTTCAGTAAGGTCATGATTCGGGACTCTTCGCAAACATCTCTGAAATCTTGCCCAACTTTTACCCAAAGTTTCATCATACTCTTGTTTTAAATGTGTCAATTCTAGCTCAGCATCTAACCTCATATTAGACGGATAATACCTGTTGAAAAATGCAGTTTCTAATTGTTCCCAGTTTGTTATCTTCGTAGGATCTTGTGTATCATGCCATTCACTCGCCCCATCTATAACAAAAAATCGAAACACCGCAAAGTACATCTGTTCTTTTGAAACTCCTTGTGTGATGTAAGAATCGCATATCTGTTTGAATTTCTGTACCGCTCGAAGGGGATCTTCTCCAGCTTTACCACGAAAATTTCCAAAATTTTGGAATTGAGCTAACATACCCGAATCTGGTCGAAACCTCGGTACATCTATATCTGGAGCACCTACCCCTATAGCAGGAGCACGGAATGGAACTTCTGGTGGACCATTAACAAACCATGGATCGTGGTGATCTGCCATTTGAACTTGGACTTGAGGATTAGGATTGCCTGGTGGAGCTAGAGGATTAAGAACTTGTGGCGCTATGGGTTGGCCATTCGTATCTAGCTGAGCTTGTCCGTTATTGTTTTGTTGATTCTGAAGATTAATGTTCTCCATTCTGTTCGCTAGTTATTCTACTTCTAAAGCGTCTTGTTCTTTCCTTCTCTTGTTAGAAAACCTGATTAATGATTTCTGGATTATTAAGGATCGGAGGTGTTGGCTCTAGATCCTTGAATAGTCTCCTTCGCATACACCAAACCTAAAAACCTGAAAAAGATAAACAAACAAAAAGCGTAAAACTGAAATAAAAATAAATGCAACTATCACTAAAGGATAAACACCGTGGTCACACGCTACCGTCCCCGGCAGCGGCGCCAAAAACTTGGTGGTCCTTTCTGTGTTCTAAAATAAATGCAAAAGTAATCGAACCACAACCGCAAGTGTACGGTTGTCCCAAGTAGTAATAAGTGATTCTAGGATCGTTCGCAGGGACGGTTTGGTCAACTACAATGCTTATCGATTAATGAACAATTGCACTTATGAAAGCAAGTAAAAGTTTTAATGATTGATTGGTTGTTGTTTTAATTCTAAGTAATAAAAGACTAAATGGAAAATGCAAGTAAATAAGTGTGAAACGCAAGTATGAGAAGGTAGCACTTGAGAACGCAAGGGATCCTCCTAATCCTCTTTCATAACTTATGATGTTTAAGGGCTAAATTGGTTAATTACAATGGTCGGGATTCTAAATTCCTTATACCCCCGTCAGGGTGGACTATAAGGCTATCCTAGAGTGTCACTAGTCCCGTCAGGGTAAATATGATCCACTTTTAGATGTTTAAGTTAGTTACCTCATTGGCTCTAAAATTAGCTAAGTTCGTCAGAATCAATAGCTTCTATTTTAGATTGAATAATTGGTTCCGTACCTAAACCCTCCGTCAGGATGATCCACACGCCACATATGTGGAATAGCCTAGATACTAGTACCTGTTCTTAGTTCATGACTCTAAAAACAGTAAATAATCCTAAATTATCGAAAAGAGTAAAAGTCCCAATCTAATTTAATTTAACAGAAACCCAAATTCAACATACGAAATTCAATAGGATTGGGATTCACCCATAAAGCATTCTCAAGCACTAAAATGTGTTTAGCTCATACTAATTATGAAGAAAACTAAATTAAATGTAATGGAATTCATATTGTCTTACAAAATTAAAGATAAAAGAAACCTATTTTCCGGAATTGGAATGACTGAGAACGGAGATATAGACCCTCTCCCGCTCTTGCAGCTTCTTCTTTCTTCCTTCTGTTGCTTCTCTCTGATGTTTAATCTTGTAAAAAGTGAATTGTATTGAAAATAGAAGTCAAGGACTCCTTTTATATGTGGAAAAACGGATTAGGGCTTGGACCTAAGAATAAAACACTAATTAAATGTCCAAGCCCAATTTCTAAGCCCAAAATCCCGTAACTACTGCACCACCTTCATGAAAACGGCTTTTCCCGCTTCGTTATAACTCCGATTGACCTGAAATCACTTGGTAAATTTCTGTAACTCGATAGGGAACGTTTTCTCTTCAAAGGTAAGCGGCTCAATCATCTCTTAAGTGACTCGAAATCAGCAATCTTTGGCCTGTTTTCCAGATTTGCAGCTCTAAAATCAAATTCTTTCGGGATTTATTCTCAAGTCTTGACTCCATATCACGATCTTTTACTTTCTTCTAGGATTCCATTCATAGCTAATATTCAAAACCTACAAAATTTTCACTAAAATACACAAGATTATGCGCAAAAGTTTAATAAATAAAAAAATACTAGAAATAAAATGGGAATTTCGGATTATTACATTTTTAACTCAAAAGTCTATCAAAATATTCAATTAAACATAAAAAATGATGTCTCCCAGGGGTCGGAAATAAGAACAATTAGGGAGACATCACTTACCTCTCTTATTTGCACGATCAAGGTGTGGGTTTTCTTTAGGATCTGGAGTGGATTTATTAGGTAGTTTCTTTATTAGCTTTTTCTCCTCCGTTCCTGATGTCTCCTCATTTTTGATAGATTAATGTTAGGATGAGACATCATTTTTAGTGATTTAGAAGTCATAAATGTCGATTTCCTTGAGAAATAGTGCACTTTCCTATTTTGAGTCTTGATTTGTTGAAATTATTATTTTTAGAGCATATTGGGTTTAATTGTTTATTTAGTGTGTAGCTTTAAAGATAATTATGGAGCTTAATTAGAGTCCAAGTCAAAGACAACAACTTATGGAAAGAGATTTGCATGGTAATTGGAGATAAGGAAACAAAAGCTAAAAAGATGGAAAAGGAAAAGCTGCCTAATCTAGGATTCTGCAGTACACGCCTAAAGAAGTGGTTATTTACCTAAGAAATAGGCCGATTTTGGTAATTTCCTTTCAAAGGGACAAAGATAATTCTGTTACGATTCTTTTGGTATCTTATGAAGCTCAAACCGACCAATAACGAAGAAGATATGCTCAAAACGGTCCAACAGTGTTTATCTTTATTTCCATACGAATTTGAGTTGGGCTAGGAGTCCAATACTTTATCTCTTCCTTAAGAAAACGAATTAGGTCTTCTAAACACCTATAAATACACCCTTATATCACTTGTAAATAATCCTTGCCTCATAGTAATTAGTTCTTAAGGTTTTATTCTTTCAGTTTATTGTTGAGAGCAAGATGATGTCTTTTGTAATTTCTTTTAGTTTATTTCCTTCAGGTATGAACTAAACTTCCCATAGATTGGGTTTTGCATCATTTATAAACTATGAATTCTAATTCTTCTATCTAAGTTTCTTTGGGAATTGTATGTTTTAATCTGATATTAGCTACTTACTTAATATTTGTTTATGTGTTTTGATTTAAAGTCTTTCCTAGAACTGATCACTTTAGGATTGTTTTAATAGTAGTTAGATGGTCTCCTTGACAGGGTGTTTAACTATTGAACCACCACATAATGTCTAGTGTCGATATTAGTTCTGACAAAACATGATTCTAACTAGATAGTTATTAGGGTTTGTTTTAATCACCATATCACCAATGATTGTAGTGTTCTGTTTAGGGCCTTAGTGGCGTTTGATAACCCTATTTGAGACCTCGTCTTAGTTGTGCCGTAGCCCCCTTAGTCGCTCTCAAGGTCTAAGGTATGGTAATTTAGAATCCTGACTAAGTATACCAAGAGCTAATATTCTCCCTTATTAACTAGATCTATAGATAGAATTAGAAGGATTAATGCATACTAGCAAAACCTAATCTATATCTCTCATCTCATATTATTAGTTATTTATTTGATTGTCTTTTAATTTCTTAGTTAATTAATTATTTTCGAAATCTCTTTGCTTTTACTTTCTGTCTTTAATTAATTACTCCCACTCGTTATTTCTACTCACGCGTATAACACACTTAAGTCACTGAGAACGAACTCAACTTACTAACTAAAACTTGCATACGTCCTGTAATACTTGCAGTACTGTGCCTGTCTAGGGTGAGAGTGCGTAGTTTCTTGACTTAATTTTATCTTATTTTTATCACACCCTAGGCGACACCAAGTTTTTGGCGCCGCTGCCGGGGACTTGTGTCGTTAGCGTGTGGGTTATCTATTTCGAGTAGTAGTTTTTAGTTAGTTTTTACTTTTCAGTTTTTAGTTTTTATTTTTCCGGATTTACGCTTGTGGTTTGCTTTAGTCTTTTTCAGGTTTCACAGTGTTTAATTCTTGGCCTCCGTTACCGGAGCCTGAGAGGAGCTTTAGAGTTTATAACAGACGTGTTCGTGAGGAAAGATCCTTGAGAGGAGCTATGGCAAATCAACGTGATCCACCACTTGATGACCTTAGAGTAAATCCAAGAGGTCCACCACCACCCGGTGGACTACAACAAGATCCACCACCTGGTGGAGGACAACACGGTGTACAAATACCAGTAGGAGGAGGCAATGGGCAGAATAATGCTAATAATCAACAGAATCAAGCACAACAAGTTCTCCCTGTTCTTCATGTGCCGTTTCATGTTCAACCAATCGGTTACCGCCCTCGAGAGATTCCGAATAACAAATTTAGACCCGATCCGGGTATGCTCAGTCAATTTCAAAGTTTCGGACTCTGCACTGGTACAGCAATTCAAGATCCGGTAAGATCGATTCAGAAGTTCATGCAGATTTGTGATGCCTATATTACTCCTGGCATTACGCGCGAGCAACTGTATTGTCATATGTTTTCGTTCTTCTTGACCGGAAGAGCTAGCGATTGGCTAGAGAGACAACCACATGGAACCATTCATTCTTGGAGAGAACTTCAAGCCGCGTTCTTTAACCGCTTTTATCCGAAGAGTATGAGACTCAAAGATCAAACCGAGCTTGCAAGATTTTGCCAAGAAGACGGAGAAACAGTGGAAGAATCATGGACGAGGTTTCAACAAAAATTAGCTAGATGTCCTCTCCATGGTTATACCCCTTCTCTACAACTTGCTATATTCTATGAAGGTCTTAATGATAAAGGTAGAGAGAAGGTGGATAACATTGAAAAGGGTAATTTTGTGTCCATGAATCACAATGAAGCTTCCGAGGGGTTAGAAAATATTATGGTGCAAGAAATAAGTTAGCCTTCAACGCGAGCTTCTGTAGCAAAGACCCGAGGAACGCTTCGTTTAGATGCAGAAACTGCGAACTCAGCTCAAATATCCGCTTTAGAAAATCAAATCAAAGAGCTAAAAATAGCTATGCAAAAGAATTTAGCCGCTACAGATGTAGTGCAAGAAGCACAAGGTTGTCAACAATGTGGGGTTAACGATCATACATGGGAAGAGTGCGAATCAAATCCACAATCTGTTTACTTCATATCCAACCAAAGGGGTTATCAACGGGGTAACCGAAATCATCCGGGTATGCAGTACTCAAATCCACAAGGGGCCACTAATCCTGGTCATTATCAACCGCGCCCCCAGAACAATTCTTTCCAACAGAGAGATCAGTACCAAAATCAACATCAAAATAGACCTGCTCCCCCTCAACAACCTGCTCAAGATGCCTATACCAATTCATTAGATCATAAAGCTTTACCTCAGTATCCTCAAGAAGGATCTATGGACAATCAACAGATAGCACAAGCTCTAGACCGTTTGACCACGACTATGAATGCTCAGGAAGTGAAGGTCAGAGGACAAGATGCCATACTTCAGATATTAGTTACTCAGGTAGAACAGTTAAACAAAGTTCTAACAAATTTAATAGAACAAAAGGAAGTAAAGGAAATCGAAGGAGGTGAAAACAATGTTGGGTTCGAAGCTTGCAAGGCTATATGCCTTGAAATTGAAGAAGCAAAAGAGGAAGTACCGCATGCTGCCGTTAGTGCCGTGGAAGTTCCGAGTACCGAAGAAGAACCAACCAAGTCTAGCCCCGTGGAATCTGACTGTTCTGAGGTTTATGTGGAGGACGATCAAGACAAAGCCGAATTTATACAACTACTGAGGAAGATGCAAGAGGAAATTCGATCGGTTGTGGATTACGCATCTGAGCTGGCTAAAGAGAAAGAGAAAGAAGCCTCAAAGGAGGAATCAGAAGATGAAGTTGCACCTGCTGTGCATGAAGAGAAAGAAGAAGAGAAGGTGGAATCGCCACCTATTGTTCAACCAGTGTCATCAACTATTCCTGATACAAATCCTAAAGATGACACTGTACTCAAGACATTTGTAGAGGCGTATCAACCTGAAAATATCAACGCCCAAATGCTTGAGATTGCAAAGAGAGGACTTACACCGCAACAAGTTTATACGCAAGTTATTCCTGAGAAAGAGGCGAGTGTAGAGATCCCGAGAGAGAACCTGAGGGTTTCAAGAAGAAGTGAAAGAGAGCTACCAACAAAGCTTAAAGATCCGGGAAGTTTCAACCTTCCTATTCAATTACATGGTATGCTCAAGGTGAAAGCCATGTACGATGTGGGTTCTGGTGTGAATCTTATGCCTAAGTCCGTGTTCGAGAGACTTGGACTTCAGAAATCAGAGAAAACTCCAGTGAAGTTGCAGTTCGCTGACAACTTAGTTAAA
This sequence comes from Nemophila menziesii, assembly GCA_029959085.1. Taxonomy (NCBI): domain Eukaryota; kingdom Viridiplantae; phylum Streptophyta; class Magnoliopsida; order Boraginales; family Hydrophyllaceae; genus Nemophila; species Nemophila menziesii. The sequence goes on along the minus strand of JARWIR010000017.1, from coordinate 5,131,953 downwards.
AGGACATGGGGAACAGTGGAGGACGTCTTAGTCCGTGCAGGTAATATCGCCATCCCTACTGACTTTGTTATTCTTGAGTTTGATGCAGATAAGCAGGTTCCAATCATACTTGGACGGCCTTTCATGGCCACAAGTCAAAGTGTCATCAACTTCCAAGAAGGGACCATTACCCTTCATGCAAAGAATGTATCCGAGACTTTCTATGTCTTGGGTAAGAAACCAAGGAAGTTAGATCCCACCGTTCTTGTCATCCACAGCCTTTCACATCACAAAGTCCCTCCTGAGGAAATCCACTTAAAACGTGTGGATACTGAGCCAAACATTGAGTTTGGGGTTGGCCATGAAGTTCTATGGAAGGCTCACAAACGCGAGAATAGGCCACGAAGTTTTAAAGACTCGTGGATGGGACCATTCATTGTCACTAAGGTTGTTTCAGCCAAGGTGATAGAAATTCGCCCCAAAACTGGGGTCAAGCGCAGATTAGTTGACGTTCATAGCCCGACTCGTTGTTGGGGAGGCTATATTCGCAAATCTTGACAGAGGTAACACGTCTAACTTTGAAAGACGTTAAACAAACGTGCTGTACGGGAGACAACCCGTAGTTTTTTAGTTTTCATGTCTTTTACGTTTTTAATTTATGTTTAGTTTAGTTATTTTTAGTTGATAATGCATATTTGAGAAAGGTATTAGTGTTTTTGGTGTGTAGGAATCGAGTTAGGGACGCGAGCAAAAATTTTCGGAGCGAGGAAAAGCCCTGCGCGGAGTACCCCGCGGACTACTGATGTCTCCCTAATTGCTCTTATTTTCGACCCTTGGGAGACATCATTTTTGGTGTTTATTTAATTAATTTGATAGACTTTAGGACTAAATATGCAATAATTCGGAATTCCCTTTTTATTTCTAGCATTTTTAATTTATTAAACTTTTGCGCGTAATATTGGTATTTTTAGTGTAAAGTTTACAGGTTTTAGATGTTAGCTAGGAGAGGAATCCGAGGATAAAGTCAAAGATCGTGAATTAGAGTCAAGACTTGAAGATAAATCCCGAAGATATTATTTTTAGAGCTGAAATTCCATTTTCCAGGCTATAGAGTGCTGATTTCTAGGTGCTTAAGCGATAATTTAGCCGCTGACCTTTGAAGAGAAAACATTCCTTATCGAGTTACGGAACTTTAGCAACTGGAATGAGGTCAATCGGAGTCATAACGTATCGGGAAAAACCGTTTTAGTGAAGGTGTATCAGCAGTTACGGGATTTTGGGCTTAGAAAGTGGGCTTGGACATTTAATTAGTATTTTATTTTCTGGTCCAAGCCCTAGTACGAATTTATGCTTATAAAAGGAGGTCTGGACTTCTATTTTTCACACAATTCACATTCCACAAGATTAAACACCAGAGAGAAGCAACAGAAGGAAGAAAGAAGAAGCTACAAGAGCTGGAGTGGGTCTATAGCTCCGTTCGTAGTCATTCCAATTCCGGAAATTAGGTTCTTTTTATATTTTAATTCTGTAAACAATATGAATTCCATTTCTTTTAATTTAGTTTTTAATTTTAATATGAGCTAAGCTTTTCATAGTGCTTGAGAACAAACAATGGGTGAATCTTAATTTTATGAAATAACGAATGTTGAATTTGGGTTTATATTAAATTAAATTAGATTGGGTTTATTACTCTTTTCGATAATTTGTGATTATTTACTGATTTTAGAGTCGCGAACTAAGAACAGGTATTAGTATCTAAGCTATTCCACATAAGTGGCGTGTGGATCATCCTGACGGAGGGTTTAGGTATAGAATTAATTATTCAATCTAGGATAAAAGCTATTGATTCTGACGAACTTAGCTAATTCTAGGGCCAATGAGGTAAAACACTTAAACATCCAACGGTGGATCATATTTACCCTGACGGGACTAGTGACACTATAGGATCGCCTTATAGTCCACCCTGACGGGGGTATAAGGAATTTAGAATCCCGACCATTGTAATTGACCAATTTAACCCTTAAACAACATAAGTTAGGAAGTAAGATTGGGAGGATCCTTGCGTTCTCAAGTGCTACATCTCATACTGCGTTTTCACTCATTTTACTTGCGTCTTAGCTTTTACTTGCATTTATAATTTTTCTTTCATTTAGTAGTTTTAATAAACAAAACCAAACAAACATATTATTATCTTTTATTTTCATAAGTGCATCAATCACTATTTGTTAGACATTGTGTTCAACCATCCGTCCTTGGAACGAATCTGTTTTATCCTTATTACTACTTGGGACAACCTTACACTTGCGGTTGTGGTTCGATTAGCATTTGCATTTATATTTAGAACACACAAAGGACCACCAAGTTTTTTGCGCCGCTGCCGGGGACGGTAGCGTGTGACCACGGTGTTTATCCTTTAGTGATAGTGCATTTATTTTATTTTATCAGTTTTACGCTTTTTGTTTGTTAGCTTTTTCAGGTTTTTAGGTTTGGTGTATGCGAAGAAGGCTATTCAAGGATCTAGAGCCAACACCTCCGATCCTTAGTAATCCAGAATCGTTGATCAGACTTGCGAACAGAAGAAGAAGAGAACGAGAAGCTTTAGAAGTAGAAGAATTAAGTAACAGAATGGAGAATATCAATCTTCAAGGTCAACAGAATAATGGACAAGGCCAGCTAGATGCAAATGGTCAACCTTTAGCTCCAGGCGTTATTCCTCAAGTTCAACCACTAAATCCTAATCCTCAAGTCCAGATAGTGATGAATCAAGATCCGTGGTTTACTAATGGTCCTCCAGAAGTTCCATTCCGCGCTCCTGCTATAGGAGTAGGTGCTCCAGATATAGATTTTCCGCGATTCCGTCCAGATTCGGGTATGTTAGCTCAATTCCAAAACTTTGGAAATTTTCGTGGAAGACCATCAGAAGATCCTCTTAGAGCAGTACAGAAGTTTAAACAAATATGTGATTCTTATATCACACAAGGAGTTTCAAGAGAACAGATGTATTTTGCTGCGTTTAAATTTTTTGTGATTGATGGAGCGAGTGAATGGCACGATACGCAAGATCCCACGAAGATAACCAACTAGGACCAATTAGAGATTGCTTTCTTTGACAGGTATTACCCAAGTAACATGAGATTAGATGCTGAATTAGAATTGACGCATTTCCGTCAAGAATATGATGAAACTGTGGGTAAGAGTTGGACAAGATTTCAGATGTGTTTGCGTAAAGTTCCCAATCATGGCTTTTCAGAACAACAACAGTTAAAGATCTTTTATAGAGGCCTTGATGGAACTTCGAGAGAGAAATTGGATACGCTATGTGGTGCAGGTTTTCTTCAAGTTCAACCCGCTCATGCAAAAATTATTTTAGAGAGAACAATCAAGAATGAAGTTGGGTGGAACTCAATAAGAACACCAGTTAAGGGAGTGAATAATGTTGATATGGAAGAAAAATTTGCTACGCTTGAGAATAAGATTCATAATACCATAGAGCAACAATTGAAGTAGCTTACTCTAGCTGTAAAGGAAGGATTTTCGGGTAAGAAGGTAGTTGTGCATGCTGCACAAGAGGTGTATATGTGTTCGATTTGTAAGGTAGATGATCATGATGAGGAAAGTTGTCCGAATAATCAAGAGTCCGTGATGTTTATGTCCAATAGAGGTAACTTCAATTCAAGTGGTAATGGATACCAACCTAACAGAAACCATCCTGGGTTTCAATACTCAAATCCTAATGGGGCAGCCAATCCTACCTGTGCGTATCAGCCGCGTCCCCAAGGCAACAACTATAATCCATGACCACACAACAATTATCAAGGAGGACAGAATCAAGGCAACTATGTACAAAAACAAGCTCCTCAGAATACTTATGATGAAAATTTAAATCAGAAAGCCTTACCTGCTCATCCACAAGAAGGAGTAGTTACACTTCAGAAAATAGTTGAAAGTTTAATTACTCTTCAGACACAAGCTTTGGAACGTCAAAATGCAGTTGAAGCAAATATGAAGTTGTTCCAGAATCAGCTAAGTCAAATTAATAAACAACTGAATCAGCGTCCACAAGGACAACTTCCTAGCGATACTGAGAATCCGATACAACGTGAAGATTGCAAGGCTGTTACATTACGAAGTGGTAAGAACCTTCCTCCACCTCCTTTTCCTGTTATGAAAGAGAAAGAAGTTCAAAGAAAAGAAAAGGAAGTGGGTGATAAAGAGAAAGAGAATAAGAAAGATAGTGAGGTTGAAGAAATAGAAAGACCAAGAGAAGTTCCGAAAAAGAGAGATGAAATTGTAAGCAATCGCCCTCCACCACCGTTTCCATCGCGAGTTCAGAAAAAGGGTGATATGGCTGATTTTCAGAAGTTCTTTAATAGAGTGAAGGGTCTGAGTATTAATATTCCGTTACTTGAGGCGATTCGAGATATTCTTAAGTATACGAAATTTTTGAAGAGGGCCCTCACTAACAAAAGGCCCTACTGTGATAATGAGATGATTGGCCTTCCTGAAGAATGTAGTGCGATTTGCCAGAGTAAATTACCTCCGAAGCTAGTTGATCCGGGGAGTTTCACGATTCCGATATCAATTAGAGAAGAATGGAAAGGAAAGGCGTTATGTGATTTGGGGGCAAGCATCAATTTGATGCCCAAGTCAATCTTTGACAAGCTTAAAATTGGAAACGCAAGACCTACTTCTATGGTCTTGCAAATGGCGGACAGGTCTCTTGCTCATCCTGAAGGCCGTATTGAGGATGTCCTTGTTAAGGCAGGTACACTTATATTTCCTGTTGATTTCGTAATACTTGAGTACAATGCAGATAGAAATGTCCCCATTATTTTGGGTAGACCATTCCTAGCTACAGGGAGAACACTGATCGATGTAGAGAATGGTGAATTAACAATGAGGATACAAGATGAGGAAGTCAAATTCAATGTATTTCGAGCTATGAAATTCCCAGATTCTCAGGAAGATTGCTTCAGAATGGATGTGGTAGAGCAAGCATCGCAAGAGGTATTTAATTGCTTAAATTTTGATGATATCTTGCAGGCTGCTTTGACATTAGATTCACCTGAGATGATGGAGGAGCTTACCGAAACAGTGGCAGCTCTCAATTCTGAAAATCCGAAGTATAGGCGTCTTGCCTATGAACCTGTGAGAGAACCGGGGGAGATTATTCCTAAAAAGAAGCCTTCAATTGAATCTCCTCTGGAATTGGAAGAAAAACCATTGCCATCACACTTGAGGTATGCATATTTGGGTACTAATGAAACTCTACCTGTTATTGTTTCAGCTAATTTAATAGGTCCTCAAGAAGATAAACTGTTGCGTGTGTTGCAAGCCAACAAAGAAGCAATAGGTTGGACAATTGCTGATATCAAAGGCATTAGTCCATCCTATTGTCAACATAAAATTATACTTGAAGATACCAACGCACGCTCAGTTGAAGGTCAAAGGAGATTGATGCCCGTGATGAAGGATGTGGTGAAGAAAGAGGTGATCAAGCTTTTAGATGCGGGGATTATCTATCCCATTTCGAGTAGTGAATGGGTGAGCCCAGTTCAGTGTGTACCGAAGAAAGGAGGAATGACAACAGTTCTTAACGATAAAAATGAGGCGATTCCTTCAAGAACGGTAGTAGGTTGGAGAGTTTGCATGGATTACAAAAAGCTGAACAAGGCCACCAGAAAAGATCACTTCCCTTTGCCCTTCATCGATCAGATGTTAGATAAATTAGCCGGAAGAGAGTACTATTTTTTCTTGGATGGTTACTCCGGGTACAATCAGATTTACGTAGCTCCAGAAGATCAACATAAGACTACCTTTACATGCCCATTTGGCACTTTTGCATATCGCAGAATACCATTTGGGTTGTGTAACGCTCCCGCTACTTTTCAAAGGTGTATGATGGCCATCTTCTGGGACATGATTGATAATTTCCTTGAAGTGTTTATGGATAATTTCTCCGTGTTTGGTGATGATTTTGATATATGTTTAGATAACTTGGAGAAAGTATTAGTGAGATGCAAGGAAACAGATTTGGTGCTCAACTGGGAGAAGTGTCACTTCATGGTTCGCGAGGGTATTGTTCTGGATCACAAAGTTTCGAGTGCTGGTTTAAAGGTTGATAGAGCAAAGATAGAGGTAATTAAAACTCTTCCCCCTCCTGTTTCTGTTAAAGGGGTAAGGAGTTTTCTTGGCCATGCTGGCTTTTATAGGCGTTTTATTAAGGATTTTTCTAAGATTGCTAAACCGTTATGCAACTTACTCGAAAAGGATTGCAAATTCCTTTTTGATGAAGCTTGTTTAGCGGCTTTCCAAGCAATTAAGGAAAAGCTTATTTCTGCTCCTATAGTGTTACCTCCAGATTGGAATTTACCATTTGAAGTTATGTGTGATGCGAGTGATTTGTGTATGGGAGCTGTATTGGGACAGAGAAAAGAGAAGGTTTTTCATTCGATTTACTATGCTAGTAAAACTTTCAGTGGTGCTCAGATTAATTACACGGTTACAGAAAAGGAGTTGCTAGCAGTTGTCTATTCGTTTGATAAATTTCGCTCCTATCTTCTTGGAGCGAAAGTTATTGTTTATACAGATCATTCCGCGATCAGATTCCTTATGGAAAATAAAGATGCGAAACCAAGGTTAATCAGATGGTGTTATTACTTCAAGAGTTCGATTTAGAAATCAAAGATAGAAAGGGTTGTGAGAATCAGGTTGCAGATCATCTATCGCGTTTAGAGGGTTCAGAGATGAATAGTGGTACTGAAGCAGTTAGAGAAGAGTTTCCTGATGAGAGTTTATTCGTGGTTTGAGATTATGAGGCTCCGTGGTATGCAGATATTGCGAATTTAGTGGTGAGTGGTGTTTTTCCCGAAGGTTCTACTTATCAAGAAATAAAGAGGTTGGCTCATCGTGCTAGACAGTTCTTTTGGGAGGATCCGTTCCTCTATAAAGTTTGTGCTGACCAAATGATACGAAGATGTGTAGCAAGGGAAGAGACTGCAGCCATTATAGCTGGGTGCCATGATTCACTATATGGAGGACATTTCAAAGGAGATAGAACTGCTGCGAAGGTATTTCAATCAGGTTTTTACTGGCCTTCTCTTATTAAAGATTGTCATGAATATGTTAAGAAATGTACGAGATGCCAGTTTACCGGAAACATATCTAAGAGGGATGAGATGCCGCGTAATAATGTGTTAGAGGTTGAGATATTCGATGTTTGGGGTATAGACTTTATGGGTGCTTTCGTTCCTTCAAATGGTAACCTCTACATCTTATTAGCTGTTGATTATGTGTCTAAGTGGGTAGAAGCAGTGGCTTTATCTACCAATGATTCACGAGTGGTGATCAAGTTCTTGAAATCACATATTTTCACTAGACATGGCACACCTAGAGTGATTATTAGCGATGGAGGATCTCATTTCGTTAATAAATATCTGAAGACTGTTCTAGAGAAATATGGAGTTAGGCACCGTGTATCTACTGCATATCATCCACAATCCAATGGTCAAGCTGAAGTATCGAACCGCGAAGTCAAATCAATCCTAGATAAAACCGTTGGTCCTACAAGAAAAGATTGGTCAATGAAGTTAGATGATGCGTTGTGGGCCTATCGTACTGCATTTAAGACTCCAGTGGGTGCATCTCCCTATCGTATGGTGTATAGTAAGGCTTGTCACTTACCTTTAGAGCTTGAAATGGGTGCCTATTGGGCAATTGCACAGTTGAACTTAGATCCTATCTTAGCCGGAAAGAATCGTATGATGAAGCTTAATGAACTTGATGAATTCCGGTTGCATGCTTATGAAAATGCCAAACTTTACAAAGAAAACACAAAGAAATGGCATGACAATCGGATTCGTACAAAGAACTTTGAAGTGGGACAAAGAGTGTTGAAGTATAACTCAAAGTTCAGCAATTATCCGGGTAAGTTAAGATCTAGGTGGTCAGGTCCATACATTGTGACCAAAGTTACACCTCATGGGGCGATAGAAATAGAACATCCGCTAGAGAACCGTACCTTTATGGTTAACGGTCACAGATTAAAGATGTACCATGGAGGTGAAGATACCAATCGCTCGGAAGATCCACATCCCGGGGAGGTCATGTATCTCCTCGAAACTCCTTAAGAGCGTGAGGTAACCCGTCGAGCTTAACGACGTTAAACAAAAGCCAATTCATTGTATATTAGCTGAGTTTTTAAGTTTTGCATTTTAGAATAGTTTGATTCTCGTAATTTTAATGTTTATTATTAAGAAATGAGGAAGGGTGGTTGTTTTTGATGATTTCAGGGGTAAAAAGGTCATGAGTTTGGGGTCGATTTTGCGAAAAAAGGAGAAAAAGAGGTTGGATGTCCAGGAGGAACCGGGAACCCGGTTTTGGAGCTGGTACCATCCTCTTCAACGCAACACTTGGCGTCTTGGTTCACGACACAGCGTCGGAACCGGGTACCCGGATTTTCGAAACCGGGAACCCGGTTTTGGTGCTGTAGTTTCTGAAAAGTTCTGACCCAGCGTTTTGGTGACCTGCGTTTCACTGCGTTTTGGTTCGCGCCGTCGACACAAAACCGGGAACCCGCATTTGGCAAAACCGGGTACCCGGTTTCGGAGCTGTAATCCTCCAAAAGTTCTTACCCAGCGTCTTGGAGTCTTGCGTTTTGGCGCGTTTTGACTCGCGCCATCGAGAAAATCCGGGTACCCGCATTCCACAGAACCGGGAACCCGGTTTCGGCGAGGAAAATCTCTGACCCAGCGTCTTGGGGTCCAGTGTTTTGAAAAAAAAAAATTCAATAATTGTTTTTTCCGCGCCGTCACAGCGACGCGGAACCGGGAACCCGGTTTGCCAAAACCGGGAACCCGGTTTTGAAGCTGTGATGTCAGTTTTTGAGGCTTTAACCTAGTTTTCTTAGCCTCTTTTGCAAGTCTTTACCTAAAACGCACCAATAGCCTCCCCACCTCCGAAATTCATCATCCAAAACACTATATATCATCAATTACTACCCTCTTTCACCACAAAAACACAAAATCAACTCACCTCCTCTCCAAAATAACATCAAATCCTTAGTTTTTTTTCCAAGATTCTTCTTCACCCAACCCTTAAATTAAACCCAATTCTTTCTTCTAAAATCCAAATTAAACAAGACCCATCTCATATTCCACCTAGTTCTTCAATTCATAAGCCTCAAAACATCATAATTCTAAACTTTTTCTCTAAGTTTTTCATTATTTGAAGTTTTGAGTTTGGGGTGGAAAGTGATGACTAACAACTGCTCCTAGAAGAAAGACCACCATTGGTGGTTCTCAAAATCAAGCTATTGAGATTCCTGATTCCCGTCCTAAACGAAAAATTGACGAAGTTAAGCTTGATTCTAACAGAAAAGAAATCACGGGTCAAAAGAGAAGATTGATTGATGAAATAGAAAGTGAGAAGGAACCAGAAGAGGAAATTGAGAAGAACACTGAGAAGGAAATTGAACACGAGATTCCGGAAGCACCCGTTCAAAAACCTCCGCGTATGAAGATGTGGGCCCACAAGCCTAAGAGGGTTATACTTGTTGGAATACTCAGGTTCGTGAAAGAATTGAATTTTTGAAGTTTGGTGAGGAGACAAATTTTCCTAAGGGTATTATGAGTATTGAATACAAGGAGTATGCTGTGACATGTGCTAAGTTTGGTTGGAAAGAGTTACAAGAAAGGAAGCTTGAGTTTATTCCTACTTTTGTGCGCGAATTTTACGAAGGTTTAGCTACCTCCTGTGATGCCATTGATATCCGCAAAAAGGTAGTTCCTTTCTCTATTGAACGTATTCGGAAATCCTTGAAATTACCCAACTTTTCTGGAACATGCCCTTTCCAAGAAAAGCTTAATGACCCTTCTTTTGATTTTGAATCCCTTTGGGGGACCGTGCTTGTTAATGGGACTAGCCCAATTCCTGAAGGTGAAAGATATCCTGGACAGTTTTACAGCAGTAGTTTGACACCTCGTGCTAAGGTTTGGTCTCGTTTCTTAATACCCACTTTCTTTGGTATTAAACACACTTCCGAGTTGAAGAAAGAGCACATATTTGTTATTAAGTGTATTTTGGAGGAGAAACCATTTGATGTTGCTAAGATCATTTATGATACAATCATGGAGTTCGCGAAATCACCAATGAAACAACAAAATCTGAAGTTTCCTTGTACTATTACTCAGTTGTGTCTAGACGCAAAGATTCCGCGTAAGAACGCAGATATTGACATTGTTTCAGTTGGTGTGAGTATAGCTTTGAGCACAATCAAGAACATCCATAAGGAGGCAACACGAGCTACAAGGAGTCCGAGAACTCCTCAATCAAAGAGAGCGAAAACTGTACCTGAGTTGGAATCGAAGATTCAGGTGTTGGAAGAGAATCAGGAGAAGATGATTGCTACCTTGGGAAACGTTACAAAAGAATTGGACCTATTGCGAAATTTAATCCTAGGCGTAAATACACTTCAAAATGCGATTTATGATGCTGTTACGCGAGATAAAGGTCCAGAACGCAACACCGATAACCAGCTTCGCGCTGGTTAAGATACGTTTTCTAAACTTTCCTCTTAGTGTAGATTAGTTTAAATGCTTTATTGAGTCTTTTCGAGTCGTGGGGACACGACTCATTTTTGAGTTTGGGGTGGGGTTCGTTGCCTCATCCCAATTTTTTATGTGTTATTTGCTTTACTTGCTTTCAATAAAAGAATTTTCGGAGTTGCGTTTGACTGTAGAAATTTTTAAATATCCCTTTAAGCATACCCTTGATAAATCTATGATAGTAAATAGTGGACTTTAGGGATTGATATAAAACGCACTTACAATTGCATGCGAACATAGGTAATTAATAGGAAAAATTAATGAACAATGCAAATGAAGTAAGCTTGTACTCAAGGAATATGTTTGGTGTGTAGAAAGTGAAATCCTAATTAGTAGAGAACCCGCCTAGATATGAACTAAAGACAAGCTATGTACTTAGGAAAATGATAGGGGGAGTTCTTTGTTAGCCATTTGTGCCTTTTTAGCCTTCTATCCCTTGTATTAATTATTATCCATCTTAGCCCACTTTGAGCCTTTAGCCTTTTCTTTGTAGCCACGATATAAGCCATTATCCCTTAGATTATTAGGCATGACCATATGACCCGCACTTGAATCACAATCCTGAGACATGTCTCGAGCTTGAGTTTGGGGTGGTGGGACCACATATGGGGAATTTAATGGGTTGGGATTGATGTGCTTTGTATTGTAGCACAATTGCAGATGATATGTACTTGTAACCCTTTGCCGGGAATGAAGAAAAATGAAAAAGAAAGAAAAAATGAAAAAAGTTGAAAATTCATACAGTAGGAACCGGGAACCCGGTTTGCTTCTGTACAAAAAAAAACGAAAAAGAAAAGAAAAAGAAAAGAAAAAGAAAAATATGAATGAATAAAACATCCGGCAAAGTGGAGTTTTCTGAAAATCATCTTGTTTATAGTGGGTAGACATGGGACGCTAAATTGTAGCGTATATGGGTGAGTGAGAACATCTTTTTGAGCGTTAACTCAAGCTCGAGGACACTGTTGATGGTAAGTGAGGAGAGAGCCAAAAGCTCACTTCAAATTTACCAAATATACATCCACACCCGTCCTTAAGCCAATATTATAACCTTAAAGACCTTGTGATTCCTAAGTGCTTAGTGAATTTATAATTCTGTTGATAGGGAATACACTAAGTTGAGCGTTCAAAGCAAGGTAGGATTAATGACCACCCTATAGCCATCATACAGAGATGAGTACAAGTGTAACCTTCAAGCATTGCGACTTTAATTTTATGATTGAGATTATTTAGGTTTGATGTTGCATGATTAGTGTATGTGTATATTAGTTTCTAGAGTTTGCTATATGAGATTTATTTTGAGAATTGCTTTAGGGTTTATTTGCTAGCTTCTACTTGTTTATACGCTTACTTCTACCCCTTTGTTTTGTTTTACTTTGTCGGGACGACAAAGGTTTGAGTTGGGGGTCTTGATGTCTCCCTAATTGTTCTTATTTTCGACCCTTGGGAGACATCATTTTTGGTGTTTATTTAATTAATTTGATAGACTTTTGGACTAAATATGCAATAATCCGGAATTCCCTTTTTATTTCTAGCATTTTTAATTTATTAAACTTTTGCGCGTAATATTGGTATTTTTAGTGTAAAGTTTACAGGTTTTAGATGTTAGCTAGGAGAGGAATCCGAGGATAAAGTCAAAGATCGTGAATTAGAGTCAAGACTTGAAGATAAATCCCGAAGATAGTATTTTTAGAGCTGAAAATCCATTTTCCAGGCCATAGAGTGCTGATTTCGAGGTGCATAAGCGATGATTTAGCCGCTGACCTTTGAAGAGAAAACATTCCTTATCGAGTTACGGAACTTTAGCAACTGGAATGAGGTCAATCGGAGTCATAACGTATCGGGAAAAGCCGTTTTAGTGAAGGTGTATCAGCAGTTACGGGATTTTGGGCTTAGAAAGTGGGCTTGGACATTTAATTAGTATTTTATTTTCTGGTCCAAGCCCTAGTACGAATTTATGCTTATAAAAGGAGGTCTGGACTTCTATTTTTCACACAATTCACATTCCACAAGATTAAACACCAGAGAGAAGCAACAGAAGGAAGAAAGAAGAAGCTACAAGAGCTGGAATGGGTCTATAGCTCCGTTCGTAGTCATTCCAATTCCGGAAATTAGGTTCTTTTTATATTTTAATTCTGTAAACAATATGAATTCCATTTCTTTTAATTTAGTTTTTAATTTTAATATGAGCTAAGCTTTTCATAGTGCTTGAGAACAAACAATGGGTGAATCTTAATTTTATGAAATAACGAATGTTGAATTTGGGTTTATATTAAATTAAATTAGATTGGGTTTATTACTCTTTTCGATAATTTGTGATTATTTACTGATTTTAGAGTCGCGAACTAAGAACAGGTATTAGTATCTAAGCTATTCCACATAAGTGGTGTGTGGATCATCCTGACGGAGGGTTTAGGTATAGAATTAATTATTCAATCTAGGATAAAAGCTATTGATTCTGACGAACTTAGCTAATTCTAGGGCCAATGAGGTAAAACACTTAAACATCCAACGGTGGATCATATTTACCCTGACGGGACTAGTGACACTTTAGGATCGCCTTATAGTCCACCTTGACGGGTGTATAAGGAATTTAGAAGCCCGACCATTGTAATTGACCAATTTAACCCTTAAACAACATAAGTTAGGAAGTAAGATTGGGAGGATCCTTGCGTTCTCAAGTGCTACATCTCATACTGCGTTTTCACTCATTTTACTTGCGTCTTAGCTTTTACTTGCATTTATAATTTTTCTTTCATTTAGTAGTTTTAATAAACAAAACCAAACAAACATATTATTATCTTTTATTTTCATAAGTGCATCAATCACTATTTGTTAGACATTGTGATCAACCATCCGTCCTTGGAACGAATATGTATTATCCTTATTACTACTTGGGACAACCGTACACTTGCGGTTGTGGTTAGATTAGCATTTGCATTTATTTTTAGAACACACAAAGGACCACCAACTACCCCAAGTCTGCAGCCATGGTCCGCAGGGTAAAAACCCGTACCACGGTTTGCACCACGGGTCTTGTCCAGAACCGAGGAAAAAAATAACCCACAGACTACCCCTTGCACCGTGCCCTGGTCCGCAGGTCAAAAACGCGTGCCACGGGGTAGATCCACGGGTATTTTGACGAAGGAGGCGCGGAGTACCCCTGCGGTGTACCCATGGTCCGCGAGCTTAAAAACGCGTGCCACGGGTCCTAACACGGGTATTATCCAGTGGGTAAAAATTTTCGAGCATCAGATGCTGCGGTGTACCCCGCGGTACACCCATGGTCCGCAGGCATGGTCCGCAAGAGCCGCCAGAGAGAGAAAAGAAAGGGATTTAAGTGTATAAAGGAGGTATTAAGCCATTATTCCGAATTTTATAAACCTAAAGCCTCATTCTCTTCTCCAAAACTCTCCCAACTCCATTAAAGCTCATCAAAACCTTCCCCAATCACCAAAACACTACCCAATCATAAAAAAAACACATCAAACCTTCTCTCCATATCATTACAAGAGAGAATCAAACACCCAATCCTCACCAAATCTATTCAAATTGAAGAATCAAAGAGCCAAATTTTCAAAATTCATCCTACAATTTCTTAAATCCAAGCCAACCCATTACAAATCCACCTCACCCACATAAAGATTCATCATCAATTCACCTATCCTAGTCCAAATCAAGCTTGTTCAATAAAAAATTCACAAGTTCAAATTTCAAGGGTTGCTAAAGCTTTGAGTTGGGGGTTAATTGAAGATGACTAATAGAACAACAATTTTAGCTAACAGAAGGGAGGTGAAGAGTAACAAGGGATTGGATTTAATCAAGAAGAAATCAATTGACAAATGTTCTAGTTCTAAATTAAAGGGTAAAGATAAAGTTGAGAAAAGTGGAGTACCTTTGTTTGATCGTAATGGTAAAAAGCTTTACTACTATGCAAAGGAGAAAACACAACCTTCACAAGGTCTTACACCCAAAGAGAAAGAGGAAACTTCAAGGGCCCTGAAGACTTCTGTAGATAAACAATTGAAAGAACTACCTTTTGCTTATGAGAAAGTATTCAAGGAAGAAGTTGGTACATGAGAATACAAGAGATTCTTGGAGCTTGGTGAGAATCTGGGTTGGTCTACGTTCATGGTAAGACGTTCTGAATTATGTCATGAGTTAGTTTTGAAATTCTATTTAGGCCTCTTTAGCCGAGATAGTAAAGGTTGTGTTCCGATGAGAGGAAAGATAGTTCCTTTCACAGTTGAGGAGATTAGAAACCACTTCAAGTTTAAGAAACTGAAAGGTTTTTGCAAATTTGAAGAAGCGGTCGCTAAACGAAAAATATTTGATGAGGAATTGGTTTTTGAGCATGTATTAGACAAAGAGAAAGTGAAATCACATAAGGGAGAATTGAAGGCACCTTGGCCTTACAAATATCTTCAATCGGATGCTAGAATTTGGCACAATTTCCTTGTTCCTAATATCTTTGGAAACACACGAACTTTGGATGTGACTATGAAGTACGCTTTACTTTTGGACTGTATTTTGAGAGGAGAAGAAGTTGATGTGGCACAGTTGATCTATGAGGAGGTGATACGATTTTCGGTCTCTCCTAAATTAGTTTATAATGTTAAATTTCCAACTATGATAACGTGTCTTGTGCGAGAAGCGAATATAGTATTGGGTGAAGAAGAGAAACTCGAGTTTAAGACGAGTTATATTGATAATGCTTGGATCAAGGATATCTTTCGAAGAGCGGGTTCTACGCAAGTCTCGAAAGAAGAAAAGGAGCGAAATTGATAAGAGAAGATGGAGGAGCGTTTAACGAAATTCGAAGCAGCTCAAATTTCCTTAGTCAGTGATGTGGCACAAATCAACGCTAATCAAGTGCACATCATGAAACTCCTTGAATAATTAACGTAAGGTCCAGCAAATCCAACCTTGGATGTCAATGATGCGAGGCAATAGCCTCGAGAGTATGTTCTCTTTCTTCCTTACCATTTCTGTAAATATGTTTATCTGCTAATTTTAATTTCTGTTTTTCGAGTCATGGGGACACGGCTCATTTTGAGTTGGGGGTGTGGGGATTCGTTGTCTCTCATCTCCATTTTTCTGTTTTTAGGTAGAAATTAAAATTTTCTGTTTTTAGGTAGAAATTAAAATTTTTGATACATGGGAATTAGATGTAGAGTGTGTTTAATAGCTTGAAAGCATAAGCTCAGTGAATTAATGATAGTAAGTAATATGTTTATGAGCTATGTATTTGTATGCTTTGAGTATTTGCAGGAAAACACACGTTGATAGTAAAGAAAAGATTAGTAAGCAATGCGATAGAAAGTATGTTCGATCTCAGGGAACCTTGAGAAGTATGTAGGCTGATAGAGCTCTGAAGGTGCCAGGTTCCTGCAGGAGAGGACTCTAACTCATGCCAATGGAAGCAGTTTCAAGGGATGAACATGCCCATCTGCCTTTCTGACCTGCCTGCATACTTGGTAAGGTTGGATGTGAAAATGGACTAAGGATTCATCTACTTATTATTCAAATTGATCTCCATCCGTCTTATTTCACTCACTGATTTCTTACGGTTGCTTCTCATATTCTGGTACTTATGATCCTGTAGGTTAGGATTCTAGAAAAAGAGTGGAATCGCTTTTCTTTTATACTATTGTTGCGGCTTCTGGTTGTTCATGCTAAAATTATAAAGCGAGTGCACCGGAAAAGAACGGGAACTGGGTCGATCTATTCTATGGTGAAGCATCCAAAGCATAACTGCACACTCACACGATCTTTGTCGAGAGATAGGATCATTCGGTGGAACTGGTGAACTACACTTGCTTCTGGATAGATGTGTGGGACAGAGGGCTCGTGGTACCTGCTGCCCACCCTTCCTCCTCTGCTTTGAGAACCGTGTGAACGGAGAGTGGGCAGAAGAGAAGGAGGTCCTCATAAGCTAGTTGAAAAACCATTTGATGAAAGTGCTAAAGGTAAGAAAATAACGAAATTACATAGTGTAGAAAGTGATTAAGGCGGTTCTTTCATATTTTGAAGCCCTTGAAGCCTTTTTATACCTTCTCACCTTGTGATTTTAGATTTTATATGCTATATCCTTCTCAGCCCCTTCTAGCCTTTCTAAAGCTTTTTATTGAAACACATTATAAGCCATATCCTTTAGATTATAGGACTTTTCCATATGACCCGCACTCGAATCGCGATGCATAGACATTTGTTTTAGAGCTTGAGTTTGGGGTGGTGGGTCCACCATTATGGGAATTGTTATTGAGATGGGATTTTTTAGCTTATTAACTGTGCTGTGTGCTTTATATTGATGATGATTCACAGATTTTTATTGTAACCCTTTGCCATGGTAATAGTGAATGAAAAAGAAGTTTCGAGCTAAAATTACCAACAAGGGCATTAAAAGAATATATATATATATATATATATATATATATATACTAGGGAATGCCCCGTACCTGAAGGTACTTGGGCTAAATAAAATTTATTAAAAAGTAGAATAATGAGCAAATTAAATAAAAAATTCATGATTAAATTTGAATGGGTTAATCTTAGAAAGAAAAATTGTTGATTTATTGTATTTTAATAGCATTGTTTAGAAATAAGTTTTGAGAATGTAGTATTATATGATTTAGAGTTAGTTACACACAAAATTCCATTTCCAATCAAATTTCTGCAAACCCATCAAATATTAATCAACAAATTCCTTCTTCCAAATCAAAGTAAAAAACATTCAATAAATAGGGATCAACTCAATAATGTTATGAAATCAACTTTTCCTGCTTAATATGAAGAGGTTAGCTAACCTAAGCTTTAACGAAATTAAAGTTAATCGGAAATGTTTTCTAATCAGCAAGTACTATACATATAAATATCAAAAGGTAACACACTAAGTTTTCTGAATAGCAAAATGTGCCACCTGTTCACTTATAGACGTAAAAAATAAATGTTGAATCAATAACTTAACATATAATCCCCTGTTTTCACTTGTTACACACATACTTTTTCCTTCAGGACAAAGCTCAACAACTTTTTTCGAACCTAATAATTCATTTACTTATACTACAAATGTAAGTCCTAATATGTCTTGATCAACTATTTCTGGGTCCATTTCAAGGATCTGTTTGCAACTATTGTATAGATAAGGATCTGCATTGCGAATATCTTTGTAACGTCACTTTCAAATTCTCCATTAAATCTCTTCCTTTCAAACTATTCTAATCTAGAAAGTTCATGAATCATCACATCATCTTGTGTTGCATTTCTCACAGCAGCTAAAGTATCCTTTAATGGAAGATCTTCATCGCTTTTTAAACTTACAGTCCGTTTACGTAGCACACATTTTCGTCTTCTTTTTTCTCTTTTAGTTTAAGCGATGAAAGATGACAACTTAATGAAGATTCTCCGCTAAATACCCCTTCGATTCCTTTGTGGCCGTTACTTGATGCTAAATCTGCAGGTGTTTTTCCTGATTTGTGTTTTAAACTCGGATCTTTTAATGCTCCTGGATTTGACCCTAGAGAGATTAGTAAAAGCACATGTTCGTTCCCTACAATTCAAAATTTTCGATACGTTATCAAACCCTTATATACACACAGTCCATAACTCTTATATCCTATATTATAGAAAGATTGCACTGCAGGTCCCTATACTATGCAAAAAATGCACTGCAGGGCCCTATATTATGAAAAAATTGCACTATAGGTCCCTATATTATGAAGAATTGCACTACAGGTCCCTATAGTATGCCAAAAAGTGCACTAAAGTTCCTATATTACGCAAAATTGCACTGTAGGTCCCTATATTAGGCAAAAATTACACTGTAGTTCCCCAAAAGATGCAAAAATTGCACTGTAGGACCCTATATTATACTAAAGTTCAAAGTAAGCTAGTTGCAAACCAGACAACTCAAACACACAAAACGAAAAACAAAACAAACCGAATAAACATGAAGTATCACACAACTCTAATATCTCATGTTAAACTTTAATTACACGCACCAGTTGCAAGCATCTTAATTACCGTAATGCCCACACCAGTTGCAAGCAGTTCCTTCTTTTTCCCAACTAACAATGCCCAAATTTGTCATTTTACAAACAAACAACAATTAGTAACAGCTATACCACAAAACTATTCGTTGAGACATAATATCAAACACCTTGTAAAAGGCTTCCAACGGTCATATTAATTAAATATAATATATAGTTAATCAAATCTAAATGCATTTCTTATATTGGTTAAACGATGAGATACAACTATAGTTAATCAAATTGTTTATAAGGAGAAAAGAGCACTTCTCAATTTAAAAAACAGAACGTACTGGATATTATGCATAAAAACACCCAGAATCTCATGACTTTTAAGACCAATTGAGTGCAATAAGTATGAATGTATTGAAAAATTGAAGTTTATAGTAAGAACAAAGAAAAGAAAATCTACCTTTTTACTGATATACGAATAATAATTCCAACTTCTATCTTATGCTTCTTGTGAGATTTGCTGATAAACACTTCCTTGCCATGGTTCTGCAGTGATAAAACAATAAATATCTGCACATAATCCTTTCAAATTTAAAGTTCTTACGCTTTTAAACTCAAATTCCTCTATCATGTCTTCCTCAGTTATCACAGCTGATGAAAACCCAAGAACAATCACATGTACTGATTGTGGGCTAACTTTCATTACCTCTCCCTCTTCATTCTGACCTCCTTCAATTACCGACCATAGGAGCAGGACCCTCTTTTAGACAATTTATCGAGCATAAAAACCTCATCATTAAATGGGGAATTGGGATTGAAGAAACTGATCTTGATTAAATATGAAGGGCTCCATGTTGCGATCGGAGGGTTAAAAACTTGTGTTGAATCAGAAATTGTTTACGAAACTCCAATCTTCTAGAATCAGAATTGCTGCTAACGTAATTGGACCGGTCCAGAATTGCGGCTCTGTTCGAAGAAGTTGGGTCAAGTCGGACAGGTGCGGCGGTGAGGCGGTAATGTCACCTGTGACACGGCTTTTGAGACTCTTCCGATGAGATATTGTGTCGCCGTCGTGTGATCGATGAAGGTGCGTGCCTTTTTGTTCCGATGAGTTTTGTGCGAAGGTATGAAATCTGGTGAGAACGATTGTGTGTGTGAGTGTAAGAGAGAGAGAGAGTGAGTGGGTGAGATGAGTGAGTTTATTATTAGAATTTCTTTTAAGCAGTTATATATATAGTAGGGGCGTTTTTGGAAGAATTTAATTGTTTAAGTAATGAAACGATCTGAATCGTCGGTTGTAACATATTTTTGGCTAATAATCAATCACGGCCCTTCTTTATACCCCTTAGGGATATATATATATGGATATATATATATATATATATATATATATATATATATATATATGAGAAAATAGCGTGATATCTCAACCTTAAAAAGAGAGACATAGCTATAGAAAAAATTGATTTGAAAAGAAAAGAAAATATATATATTCGGACCGGCAAAGTGGATTTTTATGTGAACATCTTAAGCTTTAATTGGGTTATTGGGGATGCTAAATTGTGCATCAAGGAATTCATTGGGTTGAGTGAGAAACCTTTTATGAGAGTAACTCAAGCTCTAGGGCGATTCGTTGATGGCTAGTGAGGAGAGAGCCAAAAGCTCACTCCAAATTATCCAAATATACTATCATACCGTCCCTAAGCCTAAATTACAACCTTAAAGACCTTGTGATTCTTTGCTATGTAATTGAGAAATGATTGAACCATTAGAGAGTAGTTGAGTGGATATTTGAATACTAGTGAGGTTTGATGAACAATCTATAGCTCTCTTGGGGAACTGAGTAAAGTCCCAATCCTTCATACATTGCAAAACTAATCTGATCTTGAATTCAAGCCGTGTTGATTGTAGATATGAGAAGTGTACAGGTATGTAGTTTATGAATATATTGCATAAAATTTTCTGAGTTATGTGCTTTAGGATTATTCTATATATTCTGCTATGCTTATTCCCATTGTATTAAGAATTTTATAAGTGTGTATTTATAGACTTCCCTTTGTTTTTATCTTTATTGTATTGGGACTATACAACTTTGAGTTGGGGGTCTTGATGTCTCCTCATTTGTGATAGATTAATATTAGGATGAGACATCATTTTTAGTGATTTAGAAGTCATAAATGTCGATTTTCTTGAGAAATAGTGCACTTTCCTATTTTGAGTCTTGATTTGTTGAAATTATTATTTTTAAAGCATATTGGGTTTAATTGTTTATTTAGTGTGTAGCTTTAAAGATAATTATGGAGCTTAATTAGAGTCCAAGTCAAAGACAACAACTTATGGAAAAAGATTTGCATGGTAATTGGAGATAAGGAAACAAAGGTTAAAAAGATGGAAAAGGAAAAACGGCCTAATCTAGGATTCTGCAGTACACGCCTAAAGAAGTGGTTACTTACCTAAGAAATAGGCCGATTTTGGTAATTTCCTTTCATAGGGACAAAGATAATTCTGTTAAGATTCTTTTGGTATCTTATGAAGCTCAAACCGTCCAATAACGAAGAAGATATGCTCAAAACGGTCCAGCAGTGTTTATCTTTATTTCCATACGAATTTGAGTTGGGCTAGGAGTCCAATACTTTATCTCTTCCTTAAGAAAACGAATTAGGTCTTCTAAACACCTATAAATACACTCTTATATCACTTGTAAATAATCCTTGCCTCATAGTAATTAGTTCTTAAGGTTTTATTCTTTCAGTTTATTGTAGAGAGCAAGATGATGTCTTTTGTATTTTCTTTTAGTTTATTTCCTTCAGGTATGAACTAAACTTCCCATAGCTTGGGTTTTGCATCATGTATAAACTATGAATTCTAATTCTTCTATCTAAGTTTCTTTGGGAATTATATGTTTTAATCTGATATTAGCTACTTACTTAATATTTGTTTATGTGTTTTGATTTAATGTCTTTCCTAGAACTGATCACTTTAGGATTGTTTTAATAGTAGTTAGATGGTCTCGTTGACAGGGTGTTTAACTATTGAACCACCACATAATGTCTAGTGTCAATATTAGTTCTGACAAAACATGATTCTAACTAGATAGTCATTAGGGTTTGTTTTAATCACCATATCACCAATGATTGTAGTGTTCTGTTTAGGGCCTTAGTGGCGTTTGATAACCCTATTTGAGACCTCGTCTTGGTTGTGCCGTAGCCCCCTTAGTCGCTCTCAAGGTCTAAGGTATGGGAATTAAGAATCCTGACTAAGTATACCAAGAGCTAATATTCTCCCTTATTAACTAGATCTATAGATAGAATTAGAAGGATTAGTGCATACTAGCAAAACCTAAGCTATTTTCGAAATCTCTTTGCTTTTACTTTCTGTCTTTAACTATTTACTTCCACTCGTTATTTCTACTCACGCGTATAACACACTTAAGTCCCTGAGAACGAACTCAACTTACTAACTAAAACTTGCATACGTCCTGTAATACTTGCAGTACTGTGCCTGTCTAGGGTGAGAGTGCGTAGTTTCTTGACTTAATTTTATCTTATTTTTATCACACCCTAGGCGACACCAGTTCCTAAGATTTCCACTACCTTGGTTGGTTCTTTCTCTCCTGTTCAATGGTTTCCAAATGGAAGCATTCCTCCTTGGAATTTGGAAACTTTATTGGCCTAAACACATTGAACTTTACCTCCTCGTCTTGGATACGCATGATTAATTCTCCATTATCTACATCAATAAGAGTAAGCCCCGTGGCTAGGAATGGTCTTCCCAAGATAATGGGGACATTCCTATCCGTGTCGTAATCAAGTATAATAAAATCAACGGGAAAAATTAAAGTACCTGCCTTGACGAGGAAATCTTATATTCTTCCCTCTGGATGTGCGAGGGATGTATCAGCCATTTGTAAGACCATAGAGATTGGTCCTGCATTCCCTATCTTTAACTTCTCAAAAATCGATCTAGGCATGAGATTAATACTCAGACCTAAATCACATAAAGCTTTCCCTTTCCTTTCATCACAAATGGAAATAGGGATAGTAAAACTCCCAGGATCAAGCAATTTAGGTGGCAGCTTACTCTGGCATATTGCACTACATTCTTCTAGAAAACCTATCAGTTCATTCTCACGGTATGGACGCTTATTGACGATAGCTCTTTTCAAGAATTTCAAATATTTTGGTACATCTTTGATAACTTCTAAGTGAGGCACATTAATTTTGAGCTTACTCACCACATTCAGGAATCTCTGATATTTAGCCGTATCTCCTTTCTTCTGAACTCTTAAAGGGAATGGTTGAGGATGACGATTTTCTACAACATCTTTCTTATTCGGGACTTTCTCAACTTCCACCCTTTCTACTTCTGGCTCACCTTCTTTCTCCACCACATCCTCTACCATTTTTGTTTTCACAGTTGTTTCTTTTTCTTTCATGACGGGAACAGGTGGTGGTGGGAGCTTCTTACCACTTCTATGCGAGATAGCGTTACAATCTTCATATTGGGTAGGAGCTTTTGTATCACTGGGTAATTGTCCTTGTGGACGTTGATTCAACTATTTTTCCATCTGAGCTATTTGATTTTCTAACATTTTAATTGCTGCGATAGATGCTTGTTGATCTTGTTGCGCTTTTGCTTGCAAAGTAATTAGTGCCTGTAAGGTTTGTTGATCATCTAACACACCTTCTTGAGGTTGAGCAGGTAGAGCTTTCTGATTCATAGTGTCTGTATAATTCTCTTGATGAGGTTATCCGTGAACTTGATTTTCGTAACCTTGCCCCCCTTGGTAGTTGTTCTATGGTCTTGGTTGATAAGTCTTACCTTGGGGACGCGGCTGATATGCGTATGTCAGATTAGCTGCCCCATTAGGATTCGAATATTGGAAACCCGGATGGTTTCTATTTGGTTGATAACCTTGACCACCTGAATTATAGTTCCCTCGGTTGGAAACAAACATTATGGATTCTTGATTGTTTTGACAATTCTCCCATTCATGATCATGTACACCATAGTACCCATATATTTCTTGTGTAACATTAACTTCTGCTCTTTTACCTGAAAACCTTCTTTAACAGCTAAGGCAAGCTGTTTCAATTGCTGCTCTAATGTGTTATTCAATTTATTCTCTAAAGAAGAGATTTTTTCTTCAATTCCAGCGCTACTTTCTCTATACTTCCACCTCGTATAGGTGCTCTCACAGTATTCTAACCCATTTCATTCTTTACTGTTCTATTCAAATTACTTTCGCGTGGATTGTTCGTACCTGTAAAAATACACCACCACAAAGTAGGTCTAAGTCTTTTATTGATTGCCCATCAAGGCCCTTATAGAATATCTTCATTTGTTGTGGTTCTATAAGGCCATGATCGGGAACTCTTCTTAAGCATATTTGGAATCTCGACCAACTCCTACCCAAAGTCTCATCTTTTTCTTGCTCAAAGGAAGTTAGAACAATTTGTGCATTCAATCTCATGTTAGTTGGGTAGTATCTATCGAAAAATGCACTTTGTAGCTCATCCCAATTATTAATCGATCCTGGTTCTTCCGAATCATGGCACTCACTAGCTGCGTCTATCATAAAGTATCTGAAATTCGCAAAATACATTTGATCTCTAGTCGCCCCTTGCGTTATATAGGAGCCGTATATCTGCATGAATTTTTGTATTGTAAGAATTCGATCTTCTCCAGGTGCTCCTCGGAAATTTCCATAATTCTGGAATTGAGATAACATACCAGGACCAGGTCTGTATCTCGCAACATTAATATCTGATAGACAAATCCCAAGAGCAGGAGCGCGGTGTGGAGCTTGTTCAGGGCCATTTAGGATCCATGGATCGTTATTAATTTGGGGCTGAACATGTTGAACCAGAGGTTGAAGATTATCTTCTTCAGCCATTTCTGCTTCTATGGATAATTTCTCCTACTTTGCTTTCGCTTTTGCTTCTTTCTTTCTTCTGTTTGCTTCTTTGACTAACAACTCGGGGTTATTGAGCATACACCAAATCTGTAAACCTGAAAAAAATGAAGAACACACAAAGAGTAAAACTGAAAAATAAAAATGCAACAAAACTACTAAAGAATTAACATCGGGGTCACACGCTACCGTCCCCAGCAGCGGCGCCAAAAACTTGGTGGACCTGGTGTTATAAAATTATACAAATAAGAATAAGTACTCACAAACCGCAAGTGTACGGTTGTCCAAGTAATAAACCGATAAATCGGATTCGTTCCCAAGGACGGAATAGGTACAACTCAAGTGTCTATCAAATAGTAGTAGTAATTGCAAGTGTGAGAAAATAAATGATATAATATTTGTTTGGTTTTGTTTACGAACTACAAACACAATAAAAGAAAAAACTAAAAACGCAACTAATGAGACGCAAATGCAAATAAGTAAATATGAGAGTGGACGCAAGTATGAGAATGGTACTTGAGTCTCACAAGGGATCTACCTAAATTTAAATAATTAATGTTTCTGTTATATGGCTAAATTGATATTTATGTATTAGTCGGGACTCTATAATCTCCTAACCCCCGTCAGGGTGGACTTAGGAGCTAGCCTAGGGTATTACAAACCCCGTCGGGGCGATTATAAGCTACCTTCGAATGATTAATTCTTTTACCCAATTGGTTGCATGGTTAGTAAAGCCCGTCAGGATCATTGACGAATACCTCACGTCTATTACCTAGGTCTATAATTAAACCCCCCTTCAAGGTGATCGCCTCCCCACCAAAGTGGATAGCCTAATTACTCAATCCTGTTTCGAATTGGCCAGAATAAAAATAGTAAATTAACATGCGATAATAGTCAATACAAAATACCCAATTCAGATTAAATTAAACAATCCCAAAATCGAAAAGACATCGATTTGATAAATTAAGGGTTTAACCCATAATTGCGATTCTCAAGTATTTATGAAATTAGCTCATGTTTGAATTAATAACTAAAATGAAAGATAAATTAATAATGTTCAATTACAAAAATGAAATGGGTAACCTAATTGAATGATTGATTTTGACTGATGATGGAAGAATTAGAATTCTCCAGCTTCAGGTT
The DNA here is from genome assembly GCA_029959085.1 of Nemophila menziesii. Taxonomy (NCBI): domain Eukaryota; kingdom Viridiplantae; phylum Streptophyta; class Magnoliopsida; order Boraginales; family Hydrophyllaceae; genus Nemophila; species Nemophila menziesii. The sequence continues at coordinate 5,106,337 of JARWIR010000017.1, read as the reverse complement.
CTTCTCTCCTTTTGCTTCTGACTTATCTCTGGCGTCTCTGACTTGTAAAAATATGAGTTGTGTTCTAAAAAAAATGAAGTCTAGGGCTTATATAAGATGGGAAAAATGGATTGGGATATTCTATAATAAAGAATTAGGTTAAATGAAATAAAAGCCCAATCCTTAAATGAAATCCCGTAACTGGTGTGAAGCTGTTACTAAAACAGCTGTAACTTTTGCGTCCGGACTCGCAATTCCTCTATTCAACTTGCATAATCTTCCTGACTCAGAGATGCACATTACTTATTTCACGGCTCTATGGCTCGATCAGTGGCTAAGTGGCTCAAAAAAAGTGATTTGTAACAGTCTTCCAGATTTCATTCTCCTTTAATAAATTCTTTGAATCATCTTTTCTCGCCTTTGACTTTTACACACGATCTATGACATTAATTCCCGTTTCTCCTCCTTACCTTGGTACTCCATATAATCCATGTAACTAAGAACTTTACACTAAAAACAAACAAATTAACGCACAAAAGCTCTAAAACGCAAATAGTACAAATCCAAGGGGAGAAAACGCAATATAATCATATAAGTTTGAAATTTTATCAAATAAGTCAATTAATCACCTAAAATTATGTCTCCTAAGGGCATATAATTAGAACAAAATGGGAGACATCAATCTCATGACATTGTTTTTTTATTATATCCTGAAACATAGAATTTTAAGAACTCATCTTTAATGTGAAGGGTCACGGTTCAATTATGGTGCAACTCTTTGCCATGAATAGATTCCAAAGTATATGATGTCTCCTCATTTGCGATAGATTTATGTTAGGATGAGACATCATTTTTAGTGATTTAGAATATATTAATGTCGATTTTCTTGAAAAATAGTGCACTTTCCTATTTTGAGTCTTGATTTAGTAAAATAATATTTTTAGAGCATATTGGGTTTAATTGTTTATTTAGTGTGTAGCTTTAAAGATAATTATGGAGCTTAATTAGAGTCCAAGTCAAAGACAACAACTTATGGAAAGAGATTTGCATGGTAATTGGAGATAAGGAAACAAAAGCTAAAAAGATGGAAAAGGAAAAGCTGCCTAAATCTGAATTCTGCAGTACACGCCTAAAGAAGTGGTTATTTACCTAAGAAATAAGCTGATTTTGGTAATTTACTTCCAAAGGGACAAAGATAATTCTGTTACGATTCTTTTGGTATCTTATGGAGCTCAAACCGACCAATAACGAAGAAGATATGCTCAAAACGGTCCAGTAGTGTTTATCTTTATTTCCATACGAATTTGAGTTGGGCTAGGAGTCCAATACTTTATCTCTTCCTCAAGAAAACGAATTAGGTCTTCTAAACAACTATAAATACACCCTTATATCACTTGTAAATCATCCTTGCCTCACAGTAATTAGTTCTTAAGGTTTTATTCTTCCAGTTTATTGTAGAGAGCAAGATGATGTCTTTTGTAATTTCTTTTACTTTATTTCCTTTAGGTATGAACTAAACCTCCCATAGCTTGGGTTTTGCATAATGTATAATCTATGAATTCTAATTCTTCTATCTAAGTTTCTTTGGGAATTATATGTTTTAATCTGATATTAGCTACTTACTTTATATTTGTTTATGTGTTTTGATTTATTGTCTTTCCTAGAACTGATCACTTTAGGATTGTTTTAATAGTAGTTAGATGGTCTCCTTGACAGGGTGTTTAACTATTGAACCACCACATAATGTCTAGTGTCGATATTAGTTCTGACAAAACATGATTCTAACTAGATAGTCATTAGGGTTTGTTTTAACCACCATATCACCAATTGATTGTTGCGATTGCTTAGGGCCTTAGTAGCGTTTGATAACCCTATTCTAAACCACGTCTTGGTTGTGCCGTAGCCCCCTTAGTCGCTCTCAAGGTCTAAGGTATGGGAATTTAGAATCCTGACTCAGTATACCAAGAGCTAATATTCTCCCTTATTAACTAGATTTATAGATAGAATTAGAAGGATTAGTGCATACTAGCAAAACCTGAGCTATACTTCTCATCTCATCTTCTTAGTATTTATTTTATTGTCTTTTATTTTCCTAGTTTTAATTAGTTAATTCGAAAATCTATTTGCTTTTATTTTCTGTCTTTAATTATTTACTTCTTACTCGTAATTGCTACCCATTCGTATAACACACTTAAGTCCCTGAGAACGAACTCAACTTATCATTAAAACTTGCATACGTCCTGTAATACTTGCAGTACTGTGCCTGTCTAGGGTGAGAGTGCGTAGTTTCTTGACCTTTATTTGTATTAATTTTATCACACCCTAGGCGACACCAAGTTTTTGGCGCCGCTGCCGCGGACTTGTGTCTCGTTAGCGTGTGGGTTATCTATTTCGACTAGTAGTTTTTAATTAGTGTTTTTTTTCCAGTTTTTAGTTTTTTTTTTCAGATTTACGCTTGTGGTTTGCTTTAGTCTTTTTCAGGTTTCACAGTGTTTAATTCTTGGCCTCCTTTATCGGAGCCTGAGAGGAGCTTCAGACCTTACAACAAACGAGTTCGTGAGGAAAGAGCCTTGAGAAGAGTAATGCCAGCCCAAGATCCACCACATGGTGACCAACTTGGAGTAAATCCGAGAGGTCCACCACCACCTGGTGGACTACAGCAAAATCAACCAGGGATCCAACAACAAGATCCACCACCAGGTGTACAAATACCAGCAGGAGTAGGTAATGGACAGAATAACGTTAATAATCAACAGAATCAAGCACAGCAAGATCTCCCTGGTCTTCATGTGCCGTTTCATGTTCAACCAATCGGTTACCGCCCTCCAGAGATTCCGAATATTAAATTTAGACCCGATCCGGGCATGGTCAGTCAATTTCAAAGTTTCGGACTCTACACTGTTACAACAATTCAAGATCCGGTAAGATCGATTCAGAAGTTCATGCAGATTTGTGATGCCTACATAACTCCTGGCATTACACGCGAGCAACTGTATTGTCATATGTTTTCGTTCTTCTTGACCGGTAGAGCTAGCGATTGGCTAGAGAGACAACCACATGGAACCATTCATTCTTGGAGAGAACTGCAAGCCGCGTTCTTTAACCGTTTTTATCCGAAGAGCATGAGACTTAAAGATCAAACCGAGCTTGCAAGATTTTGCCAAGAGGATGGAGAAACAGTGGGAGAAGCATGGACGAGGTTTCAACAAAAACTAGCTAGATGTCTGCTCCATGGTTATACACCTGCTCTACAACTTGCTATATTCTATGAAGGTCTTAACGATAAAGGTAGAGAGAAGGTGGATAACATTGGAAAGGGTAATTTTGTGTCCATGAATCATAATGAAGCTTCCGAGGTATTAGAGAATCTTATGGAACAAGAAAGAAGTTGGCCTTCAACGCGAGCTTCTGTAGCAAAAACCCGAGGGACGCTTCGTTTAGATGCAGAAACTTTTAACTCAGCTCAAATATCCGCTTTAGAAAATCAAATCAAAGAGCTGAAAATAGCTATGCAAAAGAATTTAGCCGCTGCAAATGTAGTACAAGAAGCACAAGGTTGTCAACAATGTGGGGTTAACGATCAGACATGGGAAGAGTGCGAATCAAATCCGCAATCTGTTTACTTTATATCCAATCGCGGAGGTTATCAATGGGGTAGCCGAAACCATCCGGGTATGCAGTATTCAAATCCACAAGGGGCCGCTAATCCTGGTCATTATCAACCGCGACCCCAGAACAACTCTTTCCAACAGAGAGGTCAGTACCAAAATCAACATCAGAATAGACCTGCTCCCCCTCAACAACCTGCTCAAGATGCCTATACCGATACATTAGATCAAAAAGCTTTACCTCAGTCTCCTCAAGAAGGATCTATGGACAATCAACAGATAGCACAATCTCTGGACCGTTTGACCACGACTATGAACGCTCAGGACGAGAAGGTCCGAGGACACGATGCCATACTTCAGATGTTAAGTACTCAAATAGAACAGTTAAACAAAGTTTTAACAAATTTAATAGAACAAAAGGAAGTAAAGGCAATCGAAGGAGGTGAAAACAATGTTGGGTTCGAAGCTTGCAAGGCTATTTGCCTTGAAATTGAAGAAGCAAAAGAGGAAGCACCGCATGCTGCTGTTAGTGTCGTGGAAGTTCCGAGTATCGAAGAAGAACCAACCAAGTCTAGCCCCGTGGAATCTGACTGTTCTGAAGTTTATGTGGAGGACGATCAAGAGAAAGCCGAATTTATACAATTCCTGAGAAAGAGTCAAGAGGAAATTCGATCGGTAATGGATTATGAAGCTGAGCTGGCTAAAGAGAAAGAGAAAGAAGCCTCTAAGGAGGAATCAGAAGATGAAGTTGCACCTGCTGTGCATGAAGAGAAAGAAGAAGAGAAGGTGGAATCGTCACCTATTGTTCAACCAGTGTCATCAAATATTCCTGATACAAATCGTAAGGATGACACTGTGCTCAAGACACTTGTAGAGGCGTATCAACCTGAAAATATCAACACCCAAATGCTTGATATTGCAAAGAGAGGACTTACACCGCAACAAGTGTTTACGCAAGTTATTCCTGAGAAAGAGGCGAGTGTAGAGATCCCGAGAGAGAACCTGAGGGTCTCAAGAAAAAGTGAAAGAGAGCTACCACCAAAGCTTAAAGATCTGGGAACTTTCAACCTTCCTATTCAATTACATGGTATGCTCAAGGTGAAAGCGATGTACGATGTGGGTTCTGGTGTGAATCTTATGCCTAAGTCCGTGTTCGAGAGACTTGGACTTCAGAAATCAAAGAAAACTCCAGTGAAGTTGCAGTTTGCTGACAACTCAGTTAAAAGGACATGGGGAACAGTGGAGGACGTTTTAGTCTGTGCAGGTAATATCGCCATCCCTACTGACTTTGTTATTCTTGAGTTTGATGCAGATAAGCAGGTTCCAATCATACTTGGACGGCCTTTCATGGCCACAAGTCAAAGTGTCATCAACTTCCAAGAAGGGACCATCACCCTTCATGCAAAGAATGTATCCGAGACCTTCTATGTCTTGGGTAAGAAACCAAGGAAGTTAGATCCCACCGTTCCTGTCATCCACAGACTTTCACATCACAAAGTCCCTCTTGAGAAGATCCACTTAAAACCTGTGGATACTGAGCCAAACATTAAGTTTGGGGTTGGCCATGAAGTTCTATAGAAAGCTCACAAACGCGAGAATAGGCCACGAAGTTTCAAAGACTCGTGGATGGGACCGTTCATTGTCACCAAGGTTGTTTCAGCCAAGATGATAGAAATTCACCCCAAGACTGGGGTCAAGCACAGATTAGTTGAAGCTCATAGCCTTACTCGTTGTTGGGGAGGCTATATTCGCAAATCTTGACAGAGGTAACACGTCTAACTTTGAAAGACGTTAAACAAAAGTGCTGTACGGGAGACAACCCGTAGTTTTTTTTAGTTTTCATATCTTTTACGTTTTAGTTTATGTTTAATGTAGTTATTTTTAGTTGATAATGCATATTTGAGAAAGGTATTAGTGTTTTTGGTGTGTAGGAATTGGAGAAATCGAGTTAGGGAAGCGAGCACATTTTTCGGAGCGAAGAAAAGCCTTACGCGGAGTACCCCTGCGGACTACCCCTAGTCCGCAGGGTAAAAACCCGTACCACGGGTTGCACCGCGGGTCCTATCCAGAACCGAGGAAAAAGACCCCGCGGACTACCCCCTGCACCGTGCCCTGGTCTGCAGGTCAAAAACCCGTGCCACGGGGTATATCCACGGGTATTTTGACGAAGAAGCCGCGGAGTACCCTCGCGGTGTACCCGTGGTCCGCGAGCCAAAAACGCGTGCCACGGGGTTGTACCACGGGTATTATCCAGTGGGTAAAAAATTTCGAGCATCAGATGCTGCGGTGTACCCCGCGGTACACCCATGGTCCGCAGGCATGGTCCGCACGAGCCGCCAGAGAGAGAAAGAAACGGGATTTGAGTGTATAAAGGAGGTATTAAGCTATTATTTCGAATTTTATAAACCTAAAGCCTCTTTCTCTTCTCCAAAACTCTCCTAACTCCATTGAAGCTCATCAAAACCTTCCCCAATCATCAAGAAAAACACATTAAATCTTCTATCCATATCATTACAAGAAAGAATCAAACACCCAATCTTCACCAAACCCATTCAATTGAAGAATCAAAGAGCCAAATTTTCAAAATTCATCCTACAATTTCTTAAATCCAAGCCAACCCATTACAAATCCACCTCCCCCACATATACAATCATCATAAATTCACCTATTCTAAGCCAAATCAAGCTTGTTCAACCAAAAATTCACATGTTCAAATTTCAAGGGTTGCTAAAGCTTTGAGTTGGGGGTTAATTGAAGATGACTAATAGAACAACAATTTTAGCTAACAAGAGGGAGGTGAAGAGTAGCAAGGGATTGGATTTAAACAAGAAGAAATCAATTGACAAAGGTTCTAGTTCTAAATCAAAGGGTAAAGATAAAGTTGAGAAGAGTGGAATACCTTTGTTTGATCGTAATGGTAAAAAGCTTTACTATTATGCAAAGGAGAAAACACAACCTTCACAAGATCTTGTACCAAAAGAGAAAGAGGAAACTTCAAGGGCCCTGAAGACTTCTGCAGAGAAACAATTGAAAGAACTACCTTTTGCTTATGAGAAAGTATTCAAGGAAGAAGTTGGTACATGAGAATACGCGAGATTCTTGAAGCTTGGTGAGAAATTGGGTTGGTCTGCCTTCATGGTAAGACGTTCTCAATTATGTCATGAGTTAGTTTTGGAATTCTATTTAGGCCTCTTTAGCCGAGATAGTAAAGGTTGTGTTCCGATTAGAGGAAAGCTAGTTCCTTTCACAGTTGATGAGATTAGAAACCACTTCAAGCTAAAGAAATTGAAAGGTTATTGCAAATTTGAAGAAGCGGTTGCTAAACGAAAAATCTTTGATGAGGAGTTACTTTTTGAGCATGTATTAGACAAGGAGAAAGTGCAATCACATAAGGGAGAATTGAAGGCACCTTGGCCTTACAAATATCTTCAACCGGATGCGAGAATTTGGCACAATTTTCTTGTTCCTAATATCTTTGGAAACACACGAACTTTGGATGTGACTATGAAGTACGCTTTACTTTTTGGATTGTATTTTGAGAGGAGAAGAGTTGATGTGGCACAGTTGATCTATGAGGAGGTGATGCGATTTTCGGTCTCTCCTAAATAAGTTTATAACGTTAAATTTCCAACTATGATCACGTGTCTTGTGCGAAAAGCGAATGTTACATTGGGTGAAGAAGAGAAATTCGAATTTAAGACGAGTTATATTGATAATGCTTGGATCAAGGATATTTTTCGAAGAGCGGGTTCTACGCAAGTCTCGAAAGAAGAAAAGGAGCGAAATTGGCAAGAGAAGATGGAGGAGCGTTTAACGAAATTCGAAGCAGCTCAAACTTCCTTAGTCAATGATGTGGCACAAATCAACGCTAATCAAGTGCACATCATGAAACTCCTTGAGCAATTAACGAAAGGTCCAACAATTCCAACCTTGGATGTCAATGATGCGAGGCAATAGCCTCGAGAGTATTCTCTCTTTCTTCCTTACAATTTCTGTAAATATGTGTATCAGCTAATTTTAATTTCTTTTTCGAGTCGTGGGGACACGGCTCATTTTTGAGTTGGGGGTGTGGGGATTCGTTGTCTCTCATCTCCATTTTTCTGTTTTTAGGTAGAAATTAAATTTTTTTGATACATGGGAATTAGATGTAGAGTGTGTTTAATAGCTTGAAAGCATAAGCTCAGTAGATTAATGATAGTAAGTAATATGTTTATGAGCTATGTATTTGTATGCTTTGAGTATTTGCAGGAAAACACACGTTGATAGTAAAGAAAAGATTAGTGAGCAATGCGATAGAAAGTATGTTCGATCTCAGGGAACCTTGAGAAGTGTGTAGGCCGTGAGATCCAAGCTAGTTGACAAAACCATTTGATGAACGTTTTAAAGGTAAGAAAATAACGAAATTACATAGTGTGGAAAGTGATTAAGGCAGTTCTTTCATATTTGAAGCCTTTGAAGCCTTTTTATACCTTCTCACCTTGTGATTTTTGTTTTATATGCTATATCCTTCTCAGCCCCTTCTATCCTTTCTAAAGCTTTTTATTGAAACACGTTATAAGCCATATCCTTTAGATTATAGGACTTTTCCATATGACCCGCACTCGAATCGCGATGCATAGACAATTGTTTTAGAGCTTGAGTTTGGGGTGGTGGGTCCACCATTATGGAAATTGTTGTTGGGATGGTATTTTTGAGCTTATTAATTGTGCTTTGTGCTTTATATTGAGGATGATTCACAGATTTTTTATTGTAATCCTTTGCCGGGGTAATAGTGAATGAAAAAGAAGCTTCGAGCTAAATTTGCCAACAAGGGCGTTAAAAGAAAATATATATATATATATATGAGAAAATAGCGTGATATCTCAACATTAAAAAGAGAGTCATAGCTATAAAAAATTGAGTTGAAAAGAAAAGAAAATATATATATTTGGACCGACAAGGTGGAATTTTTGTGTGAACATCTTAAGCTTTAATTGGGTTATTGGGGATGCTAAATTGTGCGTCAAAGAATTCATTGGGTTGAGTGAGAAACGTTTTATGAGAGTAACTCAAGCTCTAGGGCGATTCGTTGATGGCTAGTGAGGAGAGAGCCAAAAGCTCACTCCAAATTATCCAAATATACTATCATACCGTCCCTAAGCCTAAATTACAACCTTAAATACCTTTTGATTCTTTGCTATGTAATTAAGAAGTGATTGAGCCATTAGAGATTATTTGAGTGGATCTTTGAATACTAGTGAGGTTTGATGAACAATCTATAGCTCTCTTGGGGAACTGAGTAAAGTCCCAATCCTTCTTACATTGCGAAACTAATCTGATCTTGAATTCAAGCCGTGTTGACTGTGGATATGAGAAGTGTACAGGTATGTAGTTTATCAACATTATTGCATGAAATTTTCAGAGTTGTGTGCTTTAGGTTTATTCTATATATTCTGCTATGCTTTTTCCCTTGTGTTAAGAATTTTATAAGTGTGTATTTATAGACTTCCCTTTGTTTTTATCTGTATTGTATTGGGATGATACAACTTTGAGTTGGGGGTCTTGATGTCTCCTCATTTGTGATAGATTTATGTTAGGATGAGACATCATTTTTAGTGATTTAGATGTCATTAATGTCGTTTTTCTTGAGAAATTGTGCACTTTCCTATTTTGAGTCTTGATTTAGTAAAATAATATTTTTAGAGCATATTGGGTTTAATTGTTTATTTAGTGTGTAGCTTTAAAGATAATTATGGAGCTTAATTAGAGTCCAACTCAAAGACAACAACTTATGGAAAGATATTTGCATGGTAATTGGAGATAAGGAAACAAAAGCTAAAAAGATGGAAAAGGAAAAGCTGCCTAAATCTGAATTCTGCAGTACACGCCTAAAGAAGTGGTTATTTACCTAAGAAATAGGCCGATTTTGGTAATTTCCTTTCATATGGACAAAGATAATTCTGTTACGATTCTTTTGGTATCTTATGGAGTTCAAACCGACCAATAACGAAGAAGATATGCTCAAAACGGTCCAGCAGTGTTTATCTTTATTTCCATACGAATTTGAGTTGGGCTAGGAGTCCAATACTTTATCTCTTCCTCAAGAAAACGAATTAGGTCTTCTAAACACCTATAAATACACCCTTATATCACTTGTAAATCATCCTGTCCTCATAGTAATTAGTTCTTAAGGTTTTATTCTTCCAGTTTATTGTAGAGAGCAAGATGATGTCTTTTGTAATTTCTTTTAGTTTATTTCCTTCACGTATGAACTAAACCTCCCATAGCTTGGGTTTTGCATAATGTATAATCTATGAATTCTAATTCTTCTATCTAAGTTTCTTTGGGAGTTATATGTTTTAATCTGATATTAGCTACTTACTTTATATTTGTTTATGTGTTTTGATTTATTGTCTTTCCTAGAACTGATCACTTTAGGATTGTTTTAATAGTAGTTAGATGGTCTCCTTGACAGGGTGTTTAACTATTGAACCACCACATAATGTCTAGTGTCGATATTATTTCTGACAAAATATGATTTTAACTAGATAGTCATTAGGGTTTGTTTTAACCACCATATCACCAATTGATTGCTGCGATTGCTTAGGGCCTTAGTAGCGTTTGATAACCCTATTCTAAACCACGTCTTAATTGTGCCGTAGCCCCCTTAGTCGCTCTCAAGGTCTAAGGTATGTGAATTTAGAATCCTGACTCAGTATAACAAGAGCTAATATTCTCCCTTATTAACTAGATTTATAGATAGAGTTAGAAGGATTAGTGCATACTAGCAAAACCTAAGCTATACTTCTCATCTCATCTTCTTAGTATTTATTTTATTGTCTTTTATTTTCCTAGTTTTGATTAGTTAATTCGAAAATCTATTTGCTTTTATTTTTTGTCTTTAATTATTTACTTCTTACTCATAATTGCTACCCATTCGTATAACACACTTAAGTCCCTGAGAACGAACTCAACTTATCATTAAAACTTGCATACGTCCTGTAATACTTGCAGTACTGTGCCTATCTAGGGTGAGAGTGCGTAGTTTCTTGACCTTTATTTGTATTAATTTTATCACACCCTAGGCGACACCAGTATGAATGGGATAAGGACTCACAAACTGCAAATGTACGGTTGTCCAAGTAATAAACCGATAAATCGGATTCGTTCACAGGGACGGAATAGGTATAACTCAAGTGTTTATTAAATAGTAGTAGTAATTGCAAGTGCGAGAAAATAAATTATATAATATTTGTTTGGTTTTGTTTACGAACTATAGACGCAATAAAAATACTAAAAATGCAACTAATGAGACGCAAATGCAAATAAGTAAATATGAGAGTGGACGCAAGTATGATAATGGTACTTGAGTCTCGCAAGGGATCTACTTATATTTATATAATTAATGTTTCTGTTAAAGGGCTAAATTGGTATTTATGTATTAGTCGGGACTCTATAATCTCCTAACCCCCGTCAAGGTGGACTTAGGATCTATCCTAGGGTATTACAAACCCCGTCTGGGCGATTATAAGCTACCTTCGAATGATTAATTCTCTTACCCAATTGGATGCAAGGTTAGTCAAGCCCGTTAGGATCATTGACGAATACCTCACGTCTATTACCTAGGTCTATAATTAAAGCCCCCCTTCAAGGTGATCACCTCCCCACCTAAGTGAAAAGCCTAATTACTCAATCCTATTTCTAATTGGCCAGAATAAAAATTAGTAAATTAACATGGATAATTGTCAATACAAAATACCCAATTTGGATTAAATTAAATAATCTCAAAATCGAATAAACATCGATTTGATAAAATAAGGGTTTAACCCATAATTGCGATTCTCAAGTACTTATGATTGTCTAAAAAAAGTACTTATGAAATTAGCTCATGTTTGAATTTATAACTAAAATAAAAGATAAATTAATCATGTTCAATTACAAAAATGAAATGGGTAACCTAATTGAAGGATTGATTTTGACTGATGATGGAAGAATTAGAATTCTCCAGCTTCAGTTTCTTCTCTCCTTTTGCTTCTGACTTATCTCTGGCGTCTCTGACTTGTAAAAATGTGAGTTGTGCTCTAAAAAATGAAGTCTAGGGTTTATATAAGATGGGAAATATGGATTGGGCTATTCTCTAATAAAGAATTAGGTTAAATGAAATAAAAGCCCAATCCTTAAATAAAATCCCGTAACTGATGTGCAGCTGTTAGTAAAACAGCTGTAACTTTTGCGTCCGGACTCGGAATTACTATGTTCAACTTGCATAATCTTCCTGACTCAGAGATGCACATTCCTTATTTCACGGCTCTAAGGCTGGATCAGTGGCTAAGTGGTTCAAAAAAGTGATTTGTAACAGCCTTCCAGATTTCATTCTCCTTTAATAAATTCTTTGAATCATCTTTTCTCGGCTTTGACTTTTACACACGATCTATGACTTCAATTCCCGTTTTTCCTCCTTACCTTGGTGCTCCATATAATCCATGTACCTAAGAACGTTACACTAAAATCAAACAAATTAACGCACAAAATCTCTAAAACGCAAATAAGTACAAATCCAAGGGGAGAAAACGCAATATAATCATATAAGTTTGAAAGTTTATCAAATAAGTCAATTAATCACCTAAAATTATGTCTCCTAAGGGCATATAATTAGAAAAAAATGGGATACATCAATCTCATTACATCTTTTTTTTATTATTTCCTGAAACATAGAATTTTAAGAACTCATCTTTAATGTGAAGGGTCACAGTTCTGTTGTTTACATCAATTATGTTGCAACTCTTTGCCATGAATAGATTCAAAAGTATGAATGGGATGTTCTCATCTGTAATATAATCCACAATAACAAAATCATTGCCAGTAGCAAGATTACCTATGTGGACGAGCACTTCCTCGATGATTCCCCAAAGATTTGTCGTTGATCGATCTACCAATTGCAAGATGACGAATGTTGTCTTGGAATCTCCAATACCCAAATTCTCGAACACACTTTTGGGCATGAGATTAAACTCAAAGCCCAGTCGCACATCGCATTCTCTTTGAAAGCTTCGGTGGTAAATTCCTTTGAAGTTGCGTTGATACCCCTTCAGTTAGATCCAGAGTCTAATAATCAGTATTTTATTCTTCTTGGAGAGAGTCTCCTTGAAGATCCATTGTTGTTTTAGCTTCTTCTTGACGGTTTCGAGTACTAGGACGTTGATATTCACTTGGATCGACGTCTCTATAAACTTCTTGTACTCGGTATTACCAATAGTGTATGTGATTTATAACAGATATGGTGGTGATAATCAGATGTGTGGTGGTGGAAATTCTGCTTTGACTTCTCTTGCACCCTCGGTGCAACAACTACCTCTCTTATTTTCTCAACCTCATCTTCTTCAAAGAAATCCTCAACATTCACCTCATCAAGTTTAGCTTGTTGTATTTATCTTCTTTGGAATATCCACTGCAATAGATGAATTTTGTGGTGATTCTACTCTCTACACAAATTGAAGGGTAATAGCCATACACATCTCGGACCCAACATTGTTGTCAATGATTTTAATGTTCTTAACTTCAGTATTTGTACCTTTGACATTTTTCATAGGTGGACCATGTTGACTATTCTTAAAATGGTTGGAAATCTTGACGACTTGAATATCCAATATCTACAATAAAGAAATATGCTCGTTGAACATCTTGTTGTTTGCACTCATGATCTCTTGCATCATCACTATGAACGGTTTCAAAGTCTTTGAAGCTCGCTAGTGGAGTCTTCTCGTTGATGAGCAGGAAATGCTTTATGAGCAAGACTATCAACATAAACGGGTTACGGTGTAGATCTTGGTTCACGTAGCCTTATCCCCCTTAATACGGATTTTGGGACTCAGGCTAGATATTATTTTGAGGTCGTGGTTGACAAGAATTACCTTGAATCATGGCCCTATTCGGATTTGACCATTGAAGGCTCAGATGATTTCAAATCCCATGTTGATACCCATTATTACCCGATTAATAATTCCCACGATCTGATACAAAGAACACGGGTTCCGAATTACCTTGGTAGTCTTCCTAAATATGACCATTCACTCATCAACGTGGACGAACTTGTGCCTATTGAACTATCTTTACCTCGAATTGTGTCCCTTAGAGACCTTTGATCACAACTAGTGCCAACTTCTTCATTTGATTCTCTAAGGAAGAAAATTTTGCATTTATAATAGTGTCACTATCTAAGCGTAACGTACCTCGTGTGTTATTAGTGATAGGAGCTCACGACGGTGGAGACCTCCTATGAGTTTCTACAATCTTCTCTATACCAATTAATTATTAATTCAGATCCATGGACACAAAACCACCCTTTCAAGATTATCTACCCTCAGTCATGAACTTTGGTAGAGTCTCTGATAAAACATCTCCAATTGGAGCTTCAGATTATAACCATGAAGTGGACATTTAGCTAACCTCTGTTGAAATCTCGTTTGTGTCTCTCCTACGCTCTCTCCATCTTCTTGGGGGGAAATTAGCAATTTCCATTTGATCATTCATTCTCATACTCCATGGATAGTTGGTGTCGGTTAGGACGTGATAAAATAACGATAAACATATATACAATTAACACCCTAACCTAAACACTTTACTCACTGACATATCGTACGCAAGTTTTAATGATAAGTAGAATTCGTTCCTCAGAGACTACGGAAGTTAGGAAGAACTTATGCAATATAAACTGAAAATAAAGGAGCTAGAAGAATAATACGCTGAAAATAAAAGACTTTGAAACATTTGTTGGATTTTTAAGATTCTAACAATTAACTAAATAAAGTAAAGACAGGAAAATAACAAATAAAGAGAAGAAGATAGTATGAGAGTTTAGCTCGAGATCTAGCAAATAATCCCTACTAGCTTTGTGTTAATCTAATTATGTAAGGGAGAATTGTGTGATATACAATATCCAGTATTCTATATTCTTCTTAACCCCTTTCCGGGTGGACTTAGGTGGAGACCTAACAATTACCAGGGGACTTGGGTAAGGGGACCCTGCGCAATGATCGGTGGTTAATCTCAAACCATAATGACTATCTAGTTAGGCAAGCCCTTCCGTATCACTACCACACACGAGACGTTTATGTGGTGTTTCAATAATTCGACACCCCTTTCGGGTGACCATTTAACTACTATTAAGGTAATCTTATACGTTGTACACTGCCAGAACTACATACAATAAATCAAAAACATAAAAGCAGAGAATAAAACACTAATTTCAATTAAATTTAAAAGACATACCAAATTAAAATAGATATAAAACAAGTCTAGGGTTTATACCCATATTCTAATCTCAAGCTAAAATAGAATTAGTTAATACTTGAGAAAGAAAGAAAAACAATTACAAATTTGAAGGATTGGGAAGGCATGATTTGTTGTCCATCTCCTTCTAGACTTCTCTTCTCTTGTAGGCTTCCTCTTGGTCTTTTGATGTAAAAGGCTGACCAAGGATAATTTCTTTAAGGTAGGAATGAGTATATATAGGCCCTTGGTCGAAATTAGGAGTAATCCCCAAGTTAAAGAGTTCAGATCTTACCAAAATTCGTATTCCTAACTTGTAAGAAGGGATAAACCTTAGCATATTTTGTTTTGGTCATATCTCCTTCGTTACTCATCGAATTTTGACGTTCTTTATATGGAAACGACCTCTTTGAAAATATATATATGCTCATATAAAAATATATCTCTAATTCCATACCATTTTTCAGTAGTAAATTAATTAATGAATGTATGTGCAGTTTTGACAGCTTTTTTACATTCCAAATATATCCAAACTCTTCATTTTTTACTTTGACTAAGCGTTTTCCTTTCATTTTCCTTTTCAAATAAGTTTCCATAGGTGTAATAGCTTCCATATATCTAAGTGCTACACAAATAACACACAAATGACGCGTAAAAGCTCATAAATAATAAAACATTTAAATCTAGACAAAAAAGTGTAAAGTATAAATAAATGGGGAAAAATACCAAAATTAATAACTAAATAACCCTAAAATGATGTCTCAAGTATTAATTAATTTACCACAAATAGAGAGACATCAATAATACTGATCAAGGACTTTTTTGAAGTTTGTCCCATGATGTAATTGATTTTGGTGGTTGATGATCCAACCACTCGCTCGTGCCCTCGGTTAAGAAAAACTCAAACATGAAGTAATACATTTACTCTTGAGTGACACATTAAGTAATGTAGGCATCACAAAATCTGCATAAACTTCTGAATGGATCAGACATGATCTTGATGCGCGACTCCCCTTTAGTTATTACAACTTATGAACTGATACAACATACCCGTACCAGGCTTAAATTGAGTGGCCTGAATAACTAGAGGGAGAACCTCTAATGGGTAAACTCGAAATTGGCTTCCTTGTCCTGGAAGACCCTTCTCTCTACCCGAATTATTCATATTGTTAGGTAGAAATCCTCCACTACCTCATATTAGTGGTTGACCTCCTGGGGGAATTAGATTTGAATTGATTGGATTTTCCCCAGGTGATACAATTTTACATTTGGGATTGGATTCCCATCAGCATCTACAATCACTGGCGTATTTTAGTCCGCCATAGCTTTTTGATTATTTTGCTTTCTCTCTCTCTCTCTCTCTCTCTCTCTCTCTCTCTCTCTCTCTCTCTCTCTCTCTCTCTCTCTCTCTCTCTCTCTCGTCTCCTTTGAGGTCGAATCAACTTCTCGAGATTCGAGAGTATACACCAAACCTAAGGATATTCAAAAGATACAAAAAAAACAAGCATAAAATCGAAAACAACTAACTCTATACAACTAAGTCTACTACAATTAACAAAAACACAATAATTAATGAAATAGTCCCCGGTAACGGCACCAAAAACTTGTCATATCCCAGGGTATGAAAAATTAAGCTAATAATTCAACACCTCGAGAGATAACTCCTTTCAAGTGCACATATCATTTGCAAGTAATAAACTAAGTAATAATATCGTTCTCCATAGGGACTAAGTTTGTTAATGTAAGCTCATGCTTCTAAGTAGTGTAGATGATTTAGTTGCTAATTACTAAATGATAGAAATAAAATATAATTATTTGTTTGGCTATCTTGTAAAGACTAAGATGAAAGAATAAAAATAATTAATAAACTACTAGATAAGCAAATAAACTACTAATAATGTGAGATGAGAAATATAGCTCAAGTTGCAAGTAATCCCCTAGAGTGACAATGATTGTTTCTAGTTATAAGGGTGGATTTTAGTAGTTCTTGTTAATCGGGATTCTAACTCTAGCTAGGGTAGCTTAGAGGTTGCCTAACTATTACTATAGTCCTTGGCTGATATTATTCTACAAAGAAACTCGATATTAGAAAGTACTTAACTTATGTAATAAACTGGCTAAGAGAGCTCATCAAGATCACTCCCACACACTAGACGAATATGAACTAATTCTGTTCCTAACCCCCTCCCTTCCCCCTTTCCCCGCCAGGGTGACAGGACATGACATGGATATAACTAATATTTAATAACTAAAGTATTGTAAGAATGGGGAAATAAACGTAGCTCAAGACTCTCATACTCGCCACTAACTATGACAGGGACTTAACTACAAGTCTAAGGAAAAAATGGGACACTGTTGCTAATCGGATTCTAAAGTGCCCCTAAGTTCCTTCCAAAAATTAGGTGGTTACTATCTAAACCTAGGAACCTCTTTCGAGTACGTTCTACGCATGTTATCTTGACGCCTAAAAAATCAAACTCTATGTGATTACCTAGTTAATTAAGATATTCCGAGTAGTTAACTCCAAAAGGTGTAATTATGCTAGATCAATCCCAAACCTCTCTTACGGGTGTAATAATAGAAAACAATTCCTAAATATGTGACCACCATGCAACAATTTAAGAACAATCACGATCCTAATTACAACAACAACAATCCATACTTTATTTAAAAGTAAAATCCCAAATTCATAATATAAAACCCTAAATCACAAGTTATGATTCATACTGATGTCTCCCTATTTGTTCTAAATATTAGCCCTTAGGAGACATCTTTTTAGGTGAATATTTGACTTATTCGATAGACTTTTATGCTTATTTCGTCATATTACACTTTCTCCCCTTGGAATTAGACTATTTGCATTTTTAGAGCTTTTATGCGTTAATTTGTTTATTTTAGTGCAAAGTTAGTAGGTTTATGGATTCTATGGAGAACCAATACAAGTAGGAGAAGTGATAATTAAAGTCTTATATCAAGTGGAGGAGCTAAAGGCAAGAAAATAATTTCCGAAGAACTGACTAGAGGAGTTGTAGACCTGGAAGGCTGTTACAAATTTCTGTTTTTGGGTCACTTAGGAGCGGATTTAGCATTGGGGCGTGAAACATGGTTTGATGCCTTATTGAGTTAGGAAGATTCTTCAAGTTGAATCAAGCCATTTGGAGTTATTATGAAAAAGTTACATCCGTTTTATTAAAGGGTTGTACACCAGTTACGAGAATTAAAGAAGAAGATGGGCTTGCGCTTTTTAAAATTTGACCTAATCCTCTTAACCTAAGCCCTAAAACGTTTTTGCTAGTATAAATAGACCCTTTAGACTCCTTTTTACACACACTTCATAGAATTACATTAGAGGCTTCATATTTTCAAGTCAGAGCAAGAAGGCAGAGGCAAAGCTAGAGCTGGAGGAATTCTCTTCTTCCAACAACAGCCAACCTAATCTTTAGGTTATCTATTTTCTTTTCTATAATTGAACATGATGTCTTTTATTTAATTAATTTCAGCCTTTAATTTTATCATGAGCTAAACTTTTATATACTTGAGAATTGTAATAAAGGATGAACCTTAATTAATTTATTCTATGTCTTGAATTTGGGATTGTTATGATTTAAATTGAATTGAGTCTTATATATTGGATATTACTTTGTTTTCCATCACTATTTATTTTAAGAACAACTAGAAATAGCTTTTAGTATTTGGGATATTCACTTTAGTGGCAAAAGTGATCATCCGACAGGGGGGTTTGAATACAGACTTAGGTAATACCCGTGTAATGTCCGTTATTGACCGACAGGCTTAACTAATAACATAGCCAAAGAGGTAAATACATATCATCTGAAGAGGCATATTCACCCATATAGGAGTTTAAAGTACTTTAGGATAGCTCCTAGGTCCACCCGACAGGGGGCTAGGAGACATTAGAGTCCCGACTAGTATAATAATACCAATTCTACCCTTAAACATAGCATAGATTACGTTAATTAGGTGTATTCCGTGCGAGACTCAAGTATCTCTCATCTCTGAAGTTAGTCTTTTTATTTGCATTTATTTATTTTCAGTTAATTAATTTAGTCTTTATTTTGTTTCATTTTTTAGTTATTAGAAAAACCAAACCAAAATCATATTATTTTACTTTTCTGTCAAGCAATTATTCCTACTATTTGATTAATACTTGAGTTAGCCTAATCCGTCCCTGAGAACGAAACCCGATTTATCAGATACTACTTGGACAACCGTGAACTTGTGGTATTGTGGTTCCTTTTATTTTCGTACTTAATTTTATAACACCCCAGGACCCACCAAGTTTTTGGTGCTGCTGCCGGGAACGGTAGCGTGTGACCCCGGTGTTAATCTTTAGTAGTTCAATTGTTATTTTATTTTTCAGTTTTACGCTTTCATTTGTTCGTTCTTTCTTAGGTTTATAGGTTTGGTGTATGCTCGAAGATCCCGAGATCCTTGAGAATCCCGAAATCCTAGTTAGAGAAGCAAAAATGGATGAAGAACATGAGCTTAATCCTCCTCTTATTCCACAAGTTCAACCTCCCATGAACAATGATCCTTGGTTTATCAATGGTCCTGAACAAGCTCCATATCAAGCTCCTGCTCTTGGAATTGGTCATGCAGATATTAACGTCGCGAGAAAAAACCCAATCCCGGTATGTTGTATCAATTTCAAAATTATGGAAATTTCCGAGGAGCACCTGGAGAAGTTCCAATTCGTACTGTATAGAAGTTAAGGGTGTGCATCGGGTTAGAAAACCCGCATAACCCGACCAACCCGATCACACTAACCCGAAATTATACGGGTTAGTTTTTAATTAGGTGGGTTGCGGTTTACATTTTTGAAAAAATATACATATCTTTGCGGGTTGTGGATTTAAAACTTGAAACCCACAAACCCGCATATACTTGATTACCTTGTAGTATAAAAATTAGAAAAAATCGTATTGCTCATTTAATTAAAATAAAATAGTGGGGGTCATGTGCTTTTCTCTCTACATTTTTTTATTCCTCCCCTTTTTTAAAAATATTTTGAAATCCCTCAATATTTCAATAACATTCTATCTAATGAATATGTTTTTCATTTCAATTATGATATTATCTGTACTCTTTGTTGAATTCATATTTTGTTTCCTAAAATCTCATATTATATCTTTTAATCATAGATGATTTTCATTTTTAATATAAATTTGACTCTCTAAATGAATATGGATACAAATTTGTCTTCTTTATCGAACTAAATCACCCGCAATGCACCCGCAACCCACCTAACCCGAAACTCAATGGTTTAAGTAATGTATTGGGCGGGTACGGGTCTTATTTTTCAAAACCCGCACAAGAACATGCAGTTTGTGGGTTGAGCATTTTTCATACAAAACTGACCCGCGCACACCCCTAATAGAAGTTCATGCAAATTTGCGACTCCTATATTACACAAGGAGTGACTCGAGATCAGATGTACTTTGCAAATTTTAGATATTTTGTGATAGATGGAGCTAGTGAATGGCATGATTCGCAAGAGCCTGGATCGATTACTACTTGGGATGCGTTGCAAATGTTTTTTTACGACAGGTACTAGCCAACCAACATGAGATTAGATGCACAGATTGCTCTAACTTCCTTTGAGCAAGAACAAGACGAGACTTTGGGTAGGAGTTGGTAGAGATTCCAAATCTTCTTATGAAGAGTTCCTGATCATGGCCTTACAGAACCGCAACAAATGAAGATATTCTATAAAGGTCTTAATGGGCAATCAAGAAAAGATTTAGACCTGCTTTGTGGTGGTGGATTCTTACAGGTACAACTAGTTCATGCTAAAGTTATTTTGAATAGAACAGTGAAGAATGAGATGGGTTGGAACACCATGAGAACACCTCTAGAGAGTGGAAGTTATAAAGAATGTAGTGCTGTAATTGAAGAAAAATTCTCTTCCTTTGAGAATAAATTGAAGAACACATTGGAACAGCAATTGAAACAGCTTACCTTAGCTATTAAAGAAGGTTTTTTAGGTAGAAGAACAGATTTTAATGTTACACAAGAAGTATATGGATGTTCAAACTGTGGTGTACAAGATCATAATTGGGAGCATTGTCAAAGTAATCTAGAAGCCGTAATGTTTGTTGCCAACCGAGGGAACTATAATTCAGGTGGTCAAGGTTATCAACCGAATAGAAACCATCCGGGTTTCCAATATTCAAATCCAAGTGGGGCCGCTAATCCGACATATGCATATCAGTCGTGTCCTCAAGGTAATAACTATCAGCCAAGACCACAAAACAACTACCAAGGGGGACAAGGTTACAGAAATCAAGCTCAAAGACAACCTCCTCAAGAAACCTATACCGACACCATGAATCAGAAAGATCTACCTACTCAACCTCAAAAAGGTGCGTTAGATGTTTAACAAACCTTGCTTACATTAATCAACATTCAAACGAAAGCTAGCCAAGAGCAACAATCTACTGCCGCAACAATTAAATTGTTAGAAAATCAGATAGCTCAGATGTCGAAACAATTGAGTCAGCGTATACAAGGACAACTGCTGAGTGACACTGAAGAACCCAAGCAGAGAGAAGATTGTAATGCAGCAACACTAAGAAGTTGTAAGAAACTCCCACCACCTCCTTTTCCCGTGATGAAAGAAAAAGAAACAATTGTAAAAGAGAAACTGGTAAAATATGTGGTGGAGAAAGCAGATGAACCCGAAGTAGTGGAAGTGGAGAAGATTCCGGAAAAACCAAAGAAGAAAGATGTTATAGAAACTCGTCCTCCTCCACCTTTTCCCTCAAGAGTTCAAAAGAAAGGAGATATGGCTGACTATCAGAAGTTCTTGAGTCTAGTAAGAGGTCTTAATATTAATATACCATTCTTAGATGCTATTAGGGATGTGCCAAAATATGTTTAATTCCTGAAGAGAGCCATCACCAACAAAAGACCATACCTTGAAAATGAGATGATAGGATTGCCAGAAGAATGTAGTGCCATATGTCAAAGTAAGTTGCCACCTAAACTCCTTGATTCTGGGAGTTTTAAGATTCCTATTTCCATTGGTAATGAGTGGCAAGGAAAATCTTTATGTGATTTGGGTGCGAGTATCAATCTAATTCCCAAGTCAATTTTCGAAAAATTGAAGATAGGAAACGCAAGACCAACTTCCATGATCTTGCAAATGGCTGATAGATCCCTCGCACATCCTGAGGGACGAATAGAAGATGTCCTCGTCAAGGCAGGTACTTTAATTTTTCCCGTTGATTTTTTTATACTTGAATACGACGCGGATAGGAATGTCCCCATCATCTTGGGACGACCATTCCTAGCCACGGGGCGTACTTTGATTGACGTAGAAAACAGAGAATTAACCATGCGAATCCAAGACGAGGAGGTAAAGTTCAACGTGTTTAGGGCCATGAAGTTTCCAGACCCCCAATAGGACTATTTTCGAATAGATGTAATTGACCTAACCGCGCAAGAGGCACTGGATTGTATGAATCTTGACGATATCTTGCAGGCGGCCCTAACACTTGACTTACCGGAGCTGATGGAAGGGCTGGCCAAAACAGCGGCAACTCTCAATTTCGGATATCCAACGCATAGGCGTCTAGCCTATGAACCAGTAAGAGAACCAGTGGAGATAATACCTAAAAAGAAACCATCAATTGAATCTCCCCCATAATTAGAAGAGAAGCCGCTTCCGTCACACTTGAGGTATGCATATTTAGGTACTAACAACACTCTACCTGTTATTGTTTCAGCTACTTTAACAAGTCCTCAAGGAGACAAACTGTTGTGTATACAGAGAGCTAATAAAGAGGTGATTGGTTGGACTATTGCTGACATCAAAGGTATTAGTCCTTCCTATTGCCAACACAAAATTATTCTGGGATGAGTGTGCACGCTCAGTTGAAGGGTAAAGGAGATTGATGCCAGCTATTAAGGAAGTGGTGAAGAAATAAGTTATTAAATTACTAGATGCGGTAATCATTTATCCCATAGCTAGTAGCGAGTTGGTGAGTCCAGTTCAATGCGTACCAAAAGAAGGGTGGTATAACTACCATCTTGAATGAACAGAATGAAGCAATACCCTCAAGAACCATTGTTGGTTGGAGAGTGTGTATGAATTATCGTAAGTTGAACAAGGCCACTAGAAAGATCACTTCCCTCTTCCGTTTATAGATAAGATGTTAGACAAGCTAGCTGGGAGAGAATATTATTGCTTTTTGGATGGGTATTCAGGATACAATCAGATCTATGTAGATCCAAAAGACCAACACAAGACAACATTTACATGTCCTTTTGGTACCTTTGCCTTCTGAAGGATGCCATTTGAATTATGTAACGCACCTTCTACTTTCCAGAGATGTATGATGGCAATTTTTTAGGACATGATCGGTGATTTCCTTGAGGTATTTATGGATGACGTTTTCGTGTTTGGTGATAACTTTGATGAGTGTTTATAGATGCTGGAGAAGGTGTTGATTAGATGCAAGGAGACTGATTTGGTTTTGAACTGGGAGATGTGTCATTTTATGGTTCGTGAGGGTATAGTGTTGGGTCACAAGGTTTCAAGTGATGGTTTAGAAGTTGATCGTGCGAAGATTGAGGTAATCAAGACTCTTCCCCCTCCTATTTCTGTAAAAGGGGTAAGAAGCTTTTTGGGCCATGCTAGGTATTACCGATGTTTCATCAAGGACTTCTCTAAGCTCGTTAAGCCATTGTGTAACTTACTTGAAAAGGACGCCAAATTCCTTTTTGATGAGGCTTGCATAAAGGCATTCAATGAAATCAAGGAGAAACTTATATCGACACCTATTGTATTACCTCCTGATTGGAAGATTCCGTTTGAAGTTATGTGTGATGCTAGTGATCTTACTATTGGTGTTGTTCTGGGTCAGAGAAAAGAGAAGATATTTCATTCTATCTACTATGCTAGTAAAACCTTCACAAGTGCTCAAATATATTATACCGTAACTGAGAAGGAATTACTAGTTGTCGTGTATGCATTTGAAAAGTTTCGTTCCTATCTTCTTGGGACGAAAGTTGTTGAGTTTACAGACCATTCCGCGATTAAATACCTAATGGAAAAGAAAGATGCTAAGCCACGTTTGATAAGATGGCTACTGTTATTACAAGAGTTTGACTTAAAGATTCGAGATCGAAAAGGTTGTGATAATCAGGTTGTAGATCATTTGTCGCGTGTTCAAGGTTCTGAGTCTAATGGGGGACCTGAGTTGGTAAGAGAAGAGTTTCCTGATGAGAGTTTGTTTTCAGTTTATGCAATGTGAACTCCTTGGTACGCGAATATAGAAAATCTTATTGTGAGTGGTTCTTTCCCTCAAGGAGCCACCTCACAAGAGAAAAAGAGATAAATCGATCGCGCAAAACAATTATTTTGGGAGGATCCTTTCCTCTACAAAACATGTAGTGATCAGATGGTGAGAAGACGCATACCAGATATGGATGTTCTGTCAGTGGTTGCAAGTTGTCATGATTAACCATACGGAGGAAACTTCAAAGGTGATCGTACAACTGTGAAGGTACTACAATCCAAATTTTATTGGCCTACTTTACATAAGGATTGTCATGAACATGTTAAGAAATGTCATAGATGCCAGTTTACTGGTAATATATCTAAGAGATATGAGATACAACGTAACAATGTTCTTGAAGTTGAGATATTCGATGTATGGGGTATTGATTTCATGGGTTCTTTTGTACCATCTAATGGAAACCTTTACATCCTATTAGCTGTTTATTATGTGTCCAAATGGGTAGAGGTTGTAGCTCTACCAACAAATGATTCGCGAGTAGTGATAAAGTTCTTGAAGTTACACATCTTCACTAGACATGGTACGCCTAGAGTTATTATTAGTGATGGAGGTTTACATTTAGTTAACAAATACTTGAAGGACGTGTTAGAGAAGTATGGGGTGAGACATCGTGTATCTACTGCTTATCATCCACAAGCAAATGGTCAAGCTGAGGTCTCTAATCGAGAGATCAAATCCATTCTAGAGAAGAATGTTGGCTCCACACGCAAGGATTGGTCAATGAAATTAGATAATGCGTTGTGGGCATATCGTATTGCGTTCAAGACGCCTGTTGATGCATCTCCGTATCGCATAGTTTATGGTAAGGCTTGTCACTTACCTCTTGAGCTTGAAATGGGTGCGTATTGGGCGATAGCGGAGATGAATATGGATCATACTTTAGCCGCAGAAAATCGGATGGTGAAACTGAATGAACTTGATGAGTTTCGATTTCATGCCTATGAGAATGGTAAGCTTTACAAAGAAAAGACCAAGAGATTGCATGATAATCTCATTCATGAGAAAAAATTCACAGTTGGACAGATGGTCCTTAAATATAACTCTAAGTTCAGCAATTATCCGGGTAAGTTAAGATCAAAGTGGTCTGGTCCATTTGTGGTGACCAAAGTTACACCTCATGGAGCTATAGAAATTGAAAACCCAGCCGAGCAACACACCTTTATGGTGAATGGGCATCGGTTGAAACTTTATCATGTGGGCGAGGATACAAATCACATGGTGGATCCACATCCTGGGTTGGTCATGTACCTCCTTGAAGCTGAATAGATGCGAGAGTTAACCCGTCGAGCTTAACGACGATAAACAAAAGACATTTCACTTGTATATTAGTTTATTGCTTTATGTTTTTCAATTCTTATTGTATAATTATATGTAAGTGTCGGGTCTAATATTTATTTTTAAAAGAAATGAGAAAGGTAGTGTGTTATACGTGCAGGAATTGAGTTTGCGGTCAAAAGGAGGAAAAACCGTGTTAACCAGCAGCTTGGTGCGGTATACCGCACCATAGCTGCGGTGCACCATAAGTGTAAATCGTGGAGACGGTTTTTTACCATGGTATATTGCCGAGACATGAGACGAAAAAGGGTGTTGAGAATCTGCGCCCACGATTTTCTCCAGCAATGGTCCGGTGTACCACAAGGTATGTCCGGTGCACCGCATAAAGAAAAACCGTGGCGACGGTTTTTGACCATGAGTAATTGCCGAAAGGACCCCCTAAAAACCGTAGTGACATTTTGTGCCCACGGTCTTGATCATCATTTTTGTGCGGTGTACCGCACCAGGACTCCGGTTCACCGCACCAAGGCGGTTTGAGAAGAAATTGTTTCCTAATCAACTTCTTACCTTATCAAATCATAACCTAGCCTCTCCAACACGAATTTTTCAGACCCTAACCCATTATATACCTGCACCACACCACCAAAACACCCAAGAACATTCAATCCTTCCTCCTATTTCATTCCAAACACACATCTAACCACAAATCCTTTAAGAACACCAAGAAATCTTCTCCTTCTACCTTAAGCCTTCTTCATCAAAGCTTCAATCCTATTCATTAAACCTCGCCTAATGCACTACATAACCATTACCCAGCTGATATAACACCATAATCCTTCATTATAAATCCTCAAAACATCAAAATTCATAATTCTTCTCTAGTCTTTGAATATTTGAAGTTTTGAGTTTGGGGTTCATTGAGATGACGAAGATTGGGAAGTCAAGAATACTAAGAAGAGGAAAGACAGCAGAAATTGAAGATCCTATTATTACCTTAGGTGTTGGGTATGAATTACCGTTGGGCGTAGTTGAAAGTTGAGAATTTCGGAGGAACAACATGAAGAGGTGTTTCCAATCTTAGGAAAAGTCACAAAAGAGTTGGAGCTTATGCAAAACATACTACGTGGTGTGAGCAATGTTCAAACATGCCACCTACGCGACGAGAGGAGCCCAATCTAAACGCAACCATGGAAACCAGCCTTGTGCTGGTTCAGATACATTTTCCTATCCTTTTCTCATTCTTATTAGTTTTTATTTGCTTTATTGAGTCTTTTCGAGTTGTGGGGACATGACATATTTTTCAGTTTAGGGTGGGGTTCGTTGCCTCATCCCAATTTTATGTGTTATTTGCTTTCAATAAAATTAATCTAAGGGTTGCCTTTGACTGTAGAATATTTTAAATGTCCCCATCGAGAATGCTTCTTATGAATTTATGATAGAAAATAGTTGACTTTAGGAGTTAGTATAAAACTCAATTTGATTGCATGTGAACATGAGGTAATTGATAGGAAGAATTAATGAACAATGAAAAATAAGTAAACTTATACTTAAGGAAATGAGTGGTTTGTAGAACGTGAGATCTGAATGAGTAGAGAACCCACTTAGGTATGAACTAGAGGCAAGATGTGTATATAGGAAAATGATAGAGGCAGTTCTTTGTTAGCCCTTTGAAACCTTTTTAGCTTTCTCTCCTGAATTTAATATTATCTGTCTTAGCCAAATTTTTAGCCTTTAACCCTTTCTTTTGTCGCCACAATATAAGCCAATATCCCTTTAGTTTATTAGGCATTTTCATATGACCCGTACTTGAATCACGATCCTGAGACTTCCTGTCTTGAGCTTGAGTTTGGGGTGGTGGGTCCACTATTATGGGAATTTACATTAGATTGGGATTTTTGGAGCTTATCAATTGTGCTCTGTTTTATATGTTGATGATGATTCACAGTGATTATATTATAACCCTTTGCCAAAGTAAGAGTAAATGAAAAAATAAAGATATGAAAAGCATGAAAAGAAAAAAAATTATTAGAAGAAATAGCATGATATCTCAACATCAAAAAGAGAGTCATAGATATACAAAAGAAATTTCATATGAAAAGAATATATATATATATATATCGACCGACAAAGAGGAAATTTTTATGTGAACATTTTCAGTGCTTATTGAGTTAATCTGGGGACGCTAAATTAGTGCGTCGAATGGGTTGAGTAAGAATAATATTCGAGTGTAAACTCAAGCTTTTGGACAGTTTGTTGATGGTAAGTGAGGAGAGAGCCAAAATCTCACTTCAAATTTACCAAATATACATACCATACGGTCCCTAAGCCTACGCTAAAACCTTAAAGACCTCGTGATTCCGAGATACATAGTGGATTTAAGATTCAGCCAATAGGAAGTATGCTAAGTGGAGCGTTCAAAGCAAGTAAGGATCGATGAACACCCTATAGCCACCATCTTGAGATACGTAATAAGCGTAACAGATTGTGAAATTAATTTTGAATTGAGATGATTTTGTGTTTGATTTTGCATGATATGTGTATGTGTATATTAATTTCTAGATCATACTATATGAGATTTGTTTTAAGTTGTTCTTTGGGCGTATTTACTAGATTCTGCCTTCTGCGTTCACCTAAATGCCTTTGTTTTTATTTTACTTTGTCGGACGACAAAGGTTTGAGTTTGGGGTCTTTCTTCGCATGTTATCTTGACACCTAAAAAAATCAAACTCTATGTGATTACCTAGTAAATTATGATATTCCTAGTATTTAACTCCAGAAGGTGTAATTATGCTAGATTAATCCCAAACCTCTCTTGCAGGTGTAATTAATAGCTAACAAATCCTAAATATGTGACCACCATGTAACAATTTAATTAATAACTAACAAATCCTAATTACAACAACAACAATCCATACTTTATTTAAAAGTAAAATCCCAAAGTCATAATATAAAACCCTAAACTACAAGTTATGATTCATACCCAAGCATCTCAAGGTACTAAGAGATTCGGTGCATAATGGTTACAAAGAAAAAATTGTTTGAATAAGTCATATTAAAATAAAAATTGAAAAGAGGGAAGAATTATAGTAAATTATGGAAAGAAAAGTATTGTTCTTGCCTCCAGCCATGCTCCCAACGTTTTAGCTCATTTGGGCCAACTTAAGTGAGTAAAAAGTAACCCAATGGGCTCTTCTAGATATAGAAAACTTGGATCTCTCAGTAAAAATGGCATAACTTTAATGTCTCATCTCAGAATTTGACAGTTTTTTATTAAGTGTATAAGACTCCCAGATAAACCTCGTGTGTAAGTTTCATGAGAGAATTAACTACCAATCATTTGTTATGATTTTTGAAATTCGATAGAAGCGTCTTGTTAAGACTTTATGTTAAGCTTTACATTCATGTACCTAGTAGTTTCACATGTAATACAAAAATTATCTCAATATGCTCAAAACATACATATATCATCCAAAACTTTTTTTTTACAATTAAGTATCAATTTTATTGCTCCAACTATCAAAACTTTACTAAATACTCTATTAAATCTTGACAATATGTTAAAAGTTCCCGGCATGTCAACTATTAAGCTATACAAATTTTCTAGGGGAAAGAAAACAACTTATTACATATTGAGAACCCCGAAATAGAGGTTTTAAAAACTATAAGGACTAAAATGCAAAACGGTCCCTTGTTCGAATCCTTCCAACATAAAAATCCATTTCTTCGCAAACTTAATATAACATTAACTTTCTTCTAGATTAGTACCTTGTTGCAATTGTGACTCGAGCTAGCACCCCAATCCAAAACTAGTTACAACTCAAACAACATCATATATTGGTATAAATCCCATGATTAATCCTTACAAGAATACCGAAATGATGTATCTTAAGTCTCTAAATCTATCAAAAAAGGAGAGACCTTATGTGGCAAAAATTTATTTTACGGTCGCTAATAGGTGTCTTTAATTACTTATCAATTACGTCAATCCATTAGCGCTGAAATGTTGCTGCTATAGATAAAGAGAAGTCATTAGCGACAAAATATATGTTGTTCATCGAAAACCGATGTTGCTGAAGATCTTGTTATAGCAGTGCATTTCAACACAAGAAACTTACAAACAATGTGCGATTTCATTCCCTTATAGGGTGCTGAAAGATGACCAATATTTAAGTATAGTTTTTGGGAATGTGAATAAAACTAACATATCCATAAAATGAATATAAAACCTCATTTTCTCATGGAATGATTGCATAACTTTTCCAACCAACCCACAAAAATACTCCTCCTCCATAGCTATATCTACGAGATGATGTTGTAGTGAAATTTTTGTCGTGAATCCCGAAAACACTTCACTCTATAAATTTTTTATTACGAACTTCAAAAAGAATTCCAAATCTTTTTCAAAGTTGTGTAATCTGGAAATGACAAGGAAGAGAGAAAGTGACAAAATTGATTCCGCTAGACAAAATGGTTGTGAGGAATTCTCTTGCTGTTACATCTCTTAAAATCACAGAAGAAAGGAACTATCCCATATGTGAAGAGACGTTCCCATGTCTTACAATTGATAAGACTTCAGATAAATATTGGGCTAAGATGTCTAGAAAGATAATTACAAATGGAAAGAAAAATTATTGAGGAGAAGGTTAGGATTTTTTTTTTTAAGTAGCATAAAGCAAGTAGAAGTTTATAAAAGACTAAAAAAGGGGGATGACTTTGAAAATAGTTCTAGCTTTATTAAAAAAAGGTAGTCGTAATGAAATATTGTACTTCAAACCATTCACATCTTGGATAACAATAAAGAGAATGAAAATGATTTTACCATGTTTTAGTTTGGACATGACCTCATAAGATTTTCATAATGAGAAGTCTGAGAAACATAGAAAAGATTAAGGGATGGTCATATCTTGATATCACGTATGTGCCATTGGTGGAAAAAATTATTGATTTAGGAATTATAAGGGATGTGTCATGAGTGAATTTTTTTTATTTTCTTTTACAAAAAAAAATCATCAAGATTGGCCTAAATCCAAAGTATTTGGAAGTTCTTTTTGATGGTGTACATGGGATAAATATCCCACACAAGAAAGTTTGTGAGAAAGAGTATAAAATTCCGGAGACATTACTTATTGTCTGTAATGGAGTGGGTACATACACTACCTTAGTTTTAGTTAGTTTTTCACATACATAGGGATGAATCGTGTAACATATCCGAAATTAAATTATCAAATTTTTGGCTAAAAATATTATTGAATAATCAACATAAATTCAATTTGTAAAATATTCGATAACTCAAAAATACATCAAAGGTTAATGCATAAATTAAAAAAAGCTACAAGATGTGCTAGAATACAGTAAATCTTAATCAATGATACCATACACCAATGGATGTTCTCACTTTGTAAGGACGGGATCACACAAATATGTCATGACTTGCAAATTCAATCATCCCGTCAAGAGGACTAACATGGTAAATAATAAATATTTTGAGGGGCCTTAATAATCTTTTTTGAAAGACGTGTACTTCTTTTTTGACTTCATTAATTAATTGCAGGTTGCTAAAGAAAAAAACGGGAAGTGGAATTCGATTTTGATAACCTTAGAATTTCTTGTCCGAATAATTGCACGATAGGTCCCTATAATATACAAAATTGAAATATAGGTCAGTAAACACTATACATACATATATTATATTGTAAAAAAATAAATTATTAATTCTAAAAAATAACTAAATACTAGTATTATGCATATAAGAAAGTTACGTGTGTCGGGTGGGGGTAGAGTATAGATTCTAAATATTTGTTTACATAAGGTAATAATATAAATTTTATTATTTATGATGGTAAACAAATATATTTTTTGCCCCACATATTACATAACTCCGGGCATTCAGATGTAAATTATAAAAAATTGTAATCTGGCTGAACATTCATTAAAAGTAAAAAATGGAAGTCAAGGAGATTGATTCTGAATTTCTTATTAGATTAGTAAAAATAAGAAGGGTGATTGACTGACAGAGTCCACAGACTATTGTAAGTTACCCATCAGGGCCAACCCACCCAAAAAGTTTGGATTGCCCTTCTGCTCCATTAATATCTTTTGACTTACTAAAACTAATTTTCTAATTATATGCAACCAATCAACTAATATCAAAACAAAAAGGAAAAAAATTCCATAAACATTAAATTAAAACGAATAGAAATCAATGATTATATATTTTTAATATTTTTTTATTGTAATCGTGGTAATCAGATCAAAGTCCAATATGTCGTATATAACCCATTCAATTCTATACACACACCACCACAACTACCCCCATTAACCCGTCCTTTTTCCATATTGTCCAAAACACCAGTAATTACAACCCACCGATGTTAACTAGCAAACCCCTAATATTCCGCACATAACACATCAGAAACAGAAGATTGAATATTTCATGTTAATTACAACCCACTGATGTTAACTAGAACACCACTAATATTCCACACATAACCCATCAGACATAGATGATTGAATATTTCATGTTATTACAACCCACCAATGTTAACCTATTATTTAAACCCAAAGAGTCCAACCTAGTAAAATGAGATATGTTACTCATGGACTCTCATAAGCAGCTCTAGTGCTAAGGGAGGCACTACACGCTCCCGCTTTCTAGCTAGACCGTTCGTAAGTATGGTCTGAGCTTTTGGACTAGATAACAGTCTGCACAAACATGAATAAGGATACTACCAAGTAAAAAAAAAGAAAAAGAAAACTAAAAGTAATTACCTCTTAACCAATTGCACAATTAGCTCTTTCGAGTGAGGATTTGTATCATTTGAATCGCTAAGCATTGGTAAGAGAAAATTAATCCATGAGAAAATACCAACGATCAAATCTCCTTGGGAAGCCTAGAAATGTTAATTATTAGGTTTACTAGATTATATATTTAAAGACTTGAACATTAAAAAAATATACCTGAGTTATCAGAGAGTATGTTTTTCATATCCTTGATATTTTTTATTTGCTTTCACGATTAGTAGTAGATAATCATAAAAACTTCGGGTTTGAGCCTTAACACCATAGCAGCAATTACAAAGAAAGCAACCTGCAGGTCCACCATTATTACATGATATAAAAGTGGAAACAGTTATAAATTGATATATATGGATTGAGATAATTATGGAAGAAATTTGACAAGATCAATTAAATACAGGGCAAAGGATGGTATATCTATTAAAACGCTTGACCTTCTTGGGATAAAATAATATGTTAGACTCTTTAGGGGTGGGTTATTGGGTTTGTGATCTTTTAAGCTAATATCTCAAATAAGAATTTATATTAATTGCAAAAGTGGTCCCTTTCTATATGAGAATGCTAAATGTGTCCCTAGTTTCAAACATTGGATATGCTAACTTCTTTGTATTGAGATATTACCTCTTCTGGAATTCTTTGTTTCTTAATATATGGTGCCACTTGTTTTAAAAAATTAAAATAAATAGTTAATTAATACTTACCGATACTTCAAATGGCATTTATCCTTAAACGGAGTTATATCTTTATACTGAAATGTCATACCCAACGATCATATACTGTAACACTATGTTCCTAAAATGACCAAGACATTAATATTAATGATCTACTTGTTTAGCATTATTTATTCAAATATATCACCAAACAATTCTATTTCAATAAGTTGTGCAAATTATAAAAATAATATGTTATATTAAAAAATAATAATTTGTGTATAAATCATATAAATTTATGTATAAGAGCACTGGCGGAGCCACATTTTTAACAAGGGGGCACATTGCCCCCCTCCGCCCTCCCTCCCCTTTCCCCATATTGTATTAAAAAAACTTACCTTTATATAAAAATTATTATAACTCTTTGGTCCACCTAAAATATTCAGAATCTTTATTTGACCCTCCCCTAATTTTTAAAAATTATCTTATTCAACCTATAATTATATTTTTACATGAATATTTATTTATTTTAATAAAAAATACATTATTTTTTATAATATATGGACTTATAGTGTAATTAATTTTACAAAATTAATATCGATACATACAGTGAAATTTTTGCATATTATAAGGACAAATATGGCAATTGTTCATAATATATGAACTTAAAGTGTAAATAAGTTGGGAAAAATAATCCTGGCGGTGTTGACCTTGAACCCTCTTGTCCTCCATCCCACAAACAAAAAGTACTGGGTCGCAAATCTTGTAATAAAAGTAGAAAAATTCTAATTATAAATATTATTATCCTAATATAGGTAAACGTATATTTAAAAAATAAAATATAAATATGAAAATGTGTATTTTTACAGATCTGCAATGCATAATATACAAGATTGCAGAAAAAAAACTATAATTCACAAATCTACGAAATATCTTTAAAAACTTGAAAAACTAAGTACAAATATAGAATATGTATTTGTTTAAGAAGTATACCACGAAATACTCGCTCCTGAATACAAATCTCCACATGCCAAATGTAAATATCATCAAATCATCCTGATTAGTTTGAGTACATCTTCAATTTTCTATGAATTACTTCACTTTTTAACATAGAAGGGCAACCTTGCTCTATTTCGATGTTTTTTAGTTGAGAGAGATTGAAGAAGAAGAATTAAGGAGGAGGATGCATATGAGGTAAAGGATCGATGAAAATACGAGAGGCTATAGATGTTCAATAAGGGGTTAGAATCAGAGCTTTTATCATGTTATAGGTCTTAACTAGGTCAATTTTAAAAGGGCCATGAAACCTGAACATAAGGTATTTGGCTGAAAACCCAATATTTGGGCTCATGGGCCGATCGAGAAGTCAATATATTTTTCTTTTTGGTTGGGCCTACTCCGACCTAGTAAATATGTTTTAGAGTATATATATATATATATATATATATATATATATATATATATATATATATATATATATATATATATATATATATATATATATATATATATATATATATATATATATATATATAGAGAGAGAGAGAGAGAGAACACGAGAGGTGAGCTGCCACATCACTTACAAGTGAGTCATAAGAAGAAAATAAAATAATATAAAAAAATACTACTTTCCTCCTTCCGTGCACCCCCTCCCCCCGTTCTACCCACCAGGTTATGAAGAATCTTCTTCCTCTCCCTTTATTCTTTGATCTTTTAGTAATTTTGAATTCCTTAAATATATGAATTCATATCTCATCCAGTCCACCCTGCTTGCTTTTTAATTTTAATTTTAATTTTTATATTTTTCTATTTTTCTATTATTTTAATTTTGTTTTAATATGTTCAAAAGTTCAAACAGTGTGAATTTATTCTCTTTAGTGTATTGGTATGATTGAACAATTATGAATAGAGACTACCAAATTAAATAAACTTCAATTTGTGCTTAATATCATTTAGATTACGGAAGCTTCAATTTGAAGGATATTAAAGATAGTGATGCTTTGTTTGTTTTGATGGGCTAACGGGCAATATTGGTCTTTTTCGAGTGACATATTGTTATGTTACGATGTTTGATAGGTTCAATCGGG
Organism: Nemophila menziesii; assembly: GCA_029959085.1. Lineage (NCBI taxonomy): Eukaryota > Viridiplantae > Streptophyta > Magnoliopsida > Boraginales > Hydrophyllaceae > Nemophila > Nemophila menziesii. The sequence goes on along the minus strand of JARWIR010000017.1, from coordinate 5,071,373 downwards.
ATACAAATTTTGAAAGGTATCAACATGAAATTGTTGGAGTAACATTTTGGCCGTCAATAGGGGTTGTAGGTATTGTGATCGATGAAGTTCTCTTAGTACAAGTGAATATATGGTGCAAAGGGTGCATGAGCAACAAAGTGTGACTCACTTACATTCGGCTAGACCCTCATGTGTAGGTCCCTCGGTTAAAGAAGGTGAGTAAGTTGGACATTTTTATGAAAGCCTAGTATTCACAGATGAAGCCATGTTACGTCTCCTCTTAGTATTTCATTGATCAATGTTTGTGGCTTTGTGCTCGAAAAAACTATTACTAGTAGTGATGTTTATCAAGAAACTTAGTAAGAATAGTCAAGTTTTATCTGATTCAAGATTCTTAAAGGGCCATTTGGAGAAAACGTGGCAAATGAAAGGGTTTGGAATCTCGATGAATCAACAATAATTATATTTCCATATGGCACATGTATTTTATGTATGTAGATATTATCAATGAAGAGAAAAAATAATTTGGGAAAGATAAGAAAATGGAGTTTTATACCACAAATAAACACCATCAAAAAATGGTCAGGATAATAAAGAACTCGCACGTTCTCATGGATGCCTAAAAGCATTCTCTTGTTAGGAAACTGATACTTTTCATCGCAACATCCACCTCTTTGTATAGAAGAATATAAATATGCAGCAATCACCATTGATTTACAAGTTGATTAATATGAACTAAATTATGTTAAAGTGGCCTTGGTAATTTGAACAATGGTTTTTTTTGGTTGGTTAAACAGTTGTATTTTAAAAAAAAAAAAAATTGTACACTATACAAGAAGTTACTAACTTAGGCCGAAAGCTTAAGGTAGCAACAAAGAAGCAAAAACAACTATCTTATACTAATACATGCTAATATCCCACTATAATCCAAATAGGAATGATAAGAGAACAAAGAATATAAAATGGAAAAAATACAACACTTAATTTCCTTAATAACTGTCTACCTAGAGGTTCGAACACCTCTCATAGCAAGGTCATTTCTTTCCTTCCATATGATATACACGGTAGCACCAAAAACAATACTCTAATACTTTCTCCTCCAATTCTCTCGAGCTTTAAATTTTTAAGTCATTTAAAAGCTCTCAAGAGAGTATTCATCTCCTTATTTATCCCTAACCACTTATTTATTGCATCTCAAATATCTCTCGCAAAAGTACAATCAAAGTAATGGTGATTGTTTAACTTAAAGTTTTCACCACTTAAAGCACAAAGTGGATCCAACTCCAAGTAAATCATACGGTCTTTTGTGTTAATCTTCTCCCATAATGTCATCCAAACAATAGTGACATATTTAGGAGTGACACAAAGATCTGAAATAATGTTAGTTCAAGGCCTCACAAAGATCTTCGGCAAACCAAATCATAAGGTTTCTTATATAAAGCATAAAATTTGCACGTGATACCTCATTAATTATATGGTGCTCATTTTACAAGGAGACCCACCTAGCCAAAATTAACTCTCTACCCTCAATACTAATCGAACCACTGAATACCTCCTTAAACTCCCAAATATTCTTCAAGAGAGGAGAATCCCTCTTTCTTGGATTCATTTCCCAATCTTACATTTTCAAAATATTCTATATGAATACATTTAATCCAAAAGAGTAATGTATAGCAACAACCTTCCAAAGTTTTTTCAACAGTATCGCTTTATTCCAAGCCCCAAACCTTTCAACCCAATCCCACCTTCTTCTTTTAAAACACAACCCCAACTAACTTGTGGAGGCTTCCTATCCCAATAAAAAATCCGACAAATACTAATAATACGATCTCAAACACCTATCGAAACTGGGAAAATAGCGAACCAGGAGTAAATCACACCTTGGAGAACCGATCTTATATGTTCCAATCTTTCTGCAAAAAAAAGGGAAGAAGCACCAAGATCTCACATACCCCTCCAATTTATTGAAAAGAGGTTTGTAATATCTTGAAAGTAAAACGGGAGAATTACACCTAAATATAAAAAATGCATCACCCTTTTTTCCAAGTGTGTAGTTTCGAAAACACTTGCAAACTCGCCACTATTTACCCCCACATAATAAATATTTGACTTAGTTACATTTAAAGGATGACTCGAACAATCACCAAAAGTTTTAAAGCTATCTATAAAAATCTTAACGGACACGGCGTGAATTGGTTGGTTACAAATCGATAGTGTATTTATTTTCTTGATTTGATTAAAGATTTGTAACCAACCAATTCACGCCACGTCACTGGGTGGTATTTGGGTGGTATGAATTTGGGTGGAATATATCATTACTCGTAATAATATTGCATGTATAGATTGATAAATATTCGAGATAACAAAAATTGTTAATACACATGGGTGGCGCATAGTAACCTCAAGGAATAATATAGTTGCAGCTTACATGTGGGATTTAACGTGTTTTTGTTTTGTATAAATTGACCGGAAGAAATCCTTTGGTTGATCTTTAAATGCAGTAGACTCCCTTCTGCGGTAATTGATTCTTTTTTATGTTGTTAATGTTGATTATTTTTATATACTCAGTTTATAAATATACAGACTAGTGAGGAACACAAAGAAGAATCAGTGAAGGATGACATAGTATCACTAAGCAAGGACAATTAATGAAAGATATTTTTCTAATAGCTCTCTATCATTTCTCCTCCATTACAAAAGGATATAAAATTGTGATCAGCAAATGCGGAACTAAGTATAATTCAGGAATACCAATGAATATGAAGATCAAGAAATAGTAGAATGTTGGTAAAAACTAACAATCACCGATACAGTAAAAATTGTTTTCATATAAAAATATTTAGAAAAAATGTAATACTACAACTATTACAATACAATGGAAAAATGGAATATAAAGGTATCCCAAAAACCGTAATACAACAACTATTACAAAAAATAGGAAAAGAACATACATGAAAATATCAAAAAAAAAATTACTAGATACGATTACACAAAACGTGCATCGTTGAAAAAGATATTCCGGGAGTACCGGTATCTCCAACAATCGTATCCCTCTTATACTCTTATCTCTATGTCAAAATGATTTGACTAATCATTGAGAATGAAGTGTTCCATTTTCTGAATTTCTAGAATAATATTCTATTCTCTTTAGAATAATATTCTTTCTTATTCTCTCTATAATAACATTTTTCCATTCTCTCTAGAATTACATTTTTTTCTCTTCTCTTGAAAAGCAAGTGACAAAGTCACTATTTATAGAGAAAATGATGAGACAAAGGGAAAAAAAACCGTCACATACATGCCTCTTCAATGCTCTTTAATGCTAGCCGTTTTTTTTAATCAAATTTTTGTAACTCCCATAACCACAAATATATAAAAGAAAACTATTAATCCTCCATCAAGAATAAGGAATTATTTGAAATTCAATAATTCCAATGGTTTTTCTTTTTCATTTTCTAGGTGGGATTTTTTAACACATATAAAGTTTACCCACTTTTCTTAAGAGAAAGAAAGAATTAATAAAATAAAACTCTTTAATTTTACTAATTCCAACAATTTCTTTCTCAAATTTTTATGTGGGACTATTAGTACACTAATAGTCTTTTCCACTTCTCCCAAGAGCATGAAAGAATAATAAAATAAATTGTCTTTTATTTAATAATTCCAACAATCCCCCACTCAGGGTCTTTGGGAGAGAAAGTGAACAGGTTTTTATAAATATCAGCATATGGGTGAATTGTACTTAAGTGGCAATATCTTTCGATTTGAATTGACACGTAGTGAAGTGAGGCAACCACCAAATTCCTGTCAAGTGAACGTACTCTTGAACTTGACGGTTTTCAATCGAGACCCTCACAGCACATACTCTACCCGGCTGATAGTTACAAATTCCTCAAACATCACCTTTTTCTTACACATAGGTGATCTCCAAGAGCGTCTAGCCTCATTAGCCGACCCCTCTCGGATTTCAAGATCATTAAGAGCAATAAAGCCCAACCTCATTATGTGTCTCGCGAATTCATCAAGTCCTTTCTCTTTAAGACCACCCTTATGGGCTATGAATTTGTGGTGAGTTTAAAAACTCATCCCTTGGGAACATCAAGGACATCTCCTTAAAGTCATATTATGATCAATATACAACAACCTCAACTGTGAATTCATCAATTTAATCTCAATAGGACCGCCACACATGGCTATGAATTCATTGAGTTTAAGCAATATACAAACACCTTCAACGGTGAATTCATCAAATCCGTCTCGATAGGACTACCACACATGGCTATGAATTCATAAAGTTTGATATATGTACAACAACCTCAACGGTGAATTCATCAAGTCCATCTCAATAGGACCACCACGCATGGCTATGAATTCATTAAGTTTGAGAAATATACAACAACCTCAACGGGGAATTCATCAAGTCCATCTCAATAGGACCACCACGCATGGCTATAAATTCATTAAGTTTGAGAAATATACAACAACCTCAACGGTGAATTCATCAAGTCTGTCTCAATAGGACCACCACGCATGGCTATGAATTCATTAAGTTTGAATTTTCTCATGTATGCACAATTTACACTATATAGATAGGAAGTTAGTGCATCATATATAATCATTAGTAATAGGTTCCCCATTAATGGGTTCTAAACCTATCACTCAACATTTCTAGGATTATTCTCCCAATTAAGTCTATTAGTAAAAGAATCAACCATTTATTTCATCATTTATATGAGACCAAGTTTGCGTAACAAAAAATCCTTCAAGAACTACATAAATTATTTTAAAACGCAGATTAGATCAATAGTACTCTCTCGTACTTTATTAAATGACAAAAAATAATCCAATGTTCAACACTTGAGTCTCTTTACAATATGGATAAAACCAAGTTGAGTATAGTTCATTTATAACATCATAGTCCTTATAATTATTTCATATTCATCAAGGGGTGCACACCCCCACAATTCTCTTATTCATGAATATTTGTATTATAAGGAGTTTTACCGTACATTTTATCAAGAGAGTCAAACATTTCCACAAAAAATGAGACTAACTAAGGTAAATTCCATTATTGACTAATGAATTTCATCCTTATGATCAGCTTCCCCCACATCTTTTATATATAAAAAGAAGATTGGAAGCAGTAAGCCCCATGAAATGGAGTACCAAAAGACAATCATGTCATACACCTATTGAAAAAAGTGTAACACAACCTGAACTATCTTTTATTAAGGTACTATTAACAAGGTGCATGTTTAACAACACAAAACGATGTTCTAAGTTTTCATACTTTATCCCTTTAATCCAAAACCACCAACCCTTCATGTTGCAACATATAGATCTCTTCATATAGATCTTCATTCACACATAGATTTAATATCCAATTGATATATAATCTATGAATGATATTTAATGCATCAAGAGTTAAATAGTTGTAATAGAAAGGGGAAAAGTATTCCTTAAACTTATATAAACATGGAAAATTAAGGACTTATCTTTGAGCCGATTCACTTTTCTGACTCGTATGGGACCGATTGGATCTTTTTGGGTCATTCCCAAGTGATGTATTTCTTCTCATCAGACTCATCACCCTTGTACCTTTACTAAACCGTTTCACAAATAGTCTTCATTGACTTCTCAACGGCACACAGATAAAGGCGGGGTTCGTCACATTATCCAAGATCAATCCACTAACCACTGAATTATCATTCTTGAACCAACTACAAGAGCTAGGATCCTATCATAGTGTTCTTTGGTAATTTCCACATTGCCTTCAATGGCGGGGAGTACCTCGAGAACAACAAGATCTAGTTCATATGGTTCAAGGAATATCATTGGCTTTTGTGCCCAACGTTTGAAGTTGGAACCATTGAAAGGTTCCAACATAATCACGTCGGGAATGGCTTTTGCATTCAAGGATGAAGCAGCCTCCGAAATAGGAAAACTATTTTACAATCGGTGATATGAGAATATCTTTTTCAAATTGTTGGTAAAAACTAACAATCACCGATACAGTAAAAATTGTTTTCATATAAAAATATTTAGAAAAAATGTAATACTACAACTATTACAATACAATGGAAAAATGGAATATAAAGGTATCCCAAAAACCGTAATACAACAACTATTACAAGAAATGGGAAAAGAACATACATGAAAATATCAAAAAAAAAATTACTAGATACGATTACACAAAACGTGCATCGTTGAATAAGATATTCCGGGAGTACCGGTATCTCCAACAATCGTATCCCTCTTATACTCTTATCTCTATGTCAAAATGATTTGACTAATCATTGAGAATGGAGTGTTCCATTTTCTGAATTTCTAGAATAATATTCTATTATCTTTAGAATAATATTCTTTCTCACTAAAAGTATTTTCCTATTCTCTCTATAATAACATTTTTCCATTCTCTCTAGAATTACATTTTTTCTCTTCTCTTGAAAAGCAAGTGACAAAGTCACTATTTATAGAGAAAATGATGAGACAAAGGGAAAAAAAACCGTCACATAAATGCCTCTTCAATGCTCTTTAATGCTAGCCGTTTTTTTTTAATCAAATTTTTGTAACTCCCATAACCACAAATATATAAAAGAAAACTATTAATCCTCCATCAAGAATAAGGAATTATTTGAAATTCAATAATTCCAATGGTTTTTCTTTTTCATTTTCTAGGTGGGATTTTTTAACACATATAAAGTTTACCCACTTTTCTTAAGAGAAAGAAAGAATTAATAAAATAAAACTCTTTAATTTTACTAATTCCAACAATTTCTTTCTCAAATTTTTATGTGGGACTATTAGTACACTAATAGTCTTTTCCACTTTTCCCAAGAGCATGAAAGAATAATAAAATAAATTGTCTTTTATTAAATAATTCCAACATAGAAAACACAGGAGAGTGATTAATTCTAGATATTATTTCATTCTCTTGTAACAATTATTCACAATCACGAGCAAACCCAAAGCCTTTTCATGCAATTACTGCATGAGAAATTTCTACCGGGCACAAGCATTGTGAGGTCATCTGTGATAGTATTCTCTACCGACGTGAAACAACATATTTGAGCAATACATATTTAATCAAATATACAAAATGTACATAAGTTGATCATAAAAATGAATTAAGTGTAACTTCAGTAATTTTATTCACGACTATAAACTAAATTTAAACTAATAATGACTAAGGACAACATTTTGCTTTTCCATGGAGAAAAAACAGTAAGATAATAGTGATTTCTCATCATTCTTGGGTGAAGATCTCTTTCTCATTTTTTATGCATGATTCAAGCTCTGATTATAACGATGAGAGGTAGACCTTCCTTACTTCAATGGCTTTTATTAGTTGGATCTTAAAATAATCTCTTTCGAAGGGCTGAATTAACTACCACCTAATCATTCTCCTTTACTGTCTACTTTGATCCAACTATAGTAATAGCCTTACTCGTAACATCATGTATACCTTTTTAAATAAACTTCTATTAATCAATGCCTTGTAACATCATGACACATTCATATCATGTATAGGGCTAAAGGGGGATAATTGACGAGATTTGACTCCAGAAACAATCTCTGATGGCCCTAAACTCACCCCTCCATGTCGAGAGAATCTTGACAGGTCCAAAACTAAGCTCCCTTCTTCGAGCCCTAGTTTTGGCACTTATAGAAAACTCACTATGTAAACAAATATAAATAATTAATTATGGATGCTTGAGTAGTTCAGTGGCCAGCGTGATATGGGTAAATAAGGATGCTTGGGTAGATCTGTGGCCGCTAATCACTACACTGCACAAAGCTTCTCGCGACTACACGAGTAGTCGCTAAAATATCAGCAAGTAGTCGCTATATCCACGAATTGGGATCTTACGACTACTTGTGGTCGTTAATGATTAGTCGCTAGAAACTAGTCGTTAAAAGTCATACCTAACGACTACTTTAGTAGTCGTTAGACGTGCTGGTGCTATTAGCGACTACTGTGTAGTCCCTAGAATTCATGGTACTATATACGACTACAGTGTAGTCGTTATTGATCATAATAATAGCGACTACAAGGTAGTCGTTATTAACTGTACTATTTACGACTACATTGTAGTCGTTATTGACGTATATATTAGCGTCTACTGCGTGTAGTCATCCTAGACTATATGTATTCGCTGTTAACTTTTTATTTTTTATTTTTAAAAATAAATGATTTTGAATTATATTTAATTGCAATATTGCAATTAAAAATAATTCGAAAATTATATATTTTTTATTTTTTCTAAAAAACAATTAATAATTTAAAAATACAATTAATAATTCAAAAATACAATTAATAATAACAATACCAATTATAATCCAAAATGATTAATTAAAATACGAAAATCATCCAAATTCGAGTCAAAGTCAAACCAAGTCAAAAAAAGCCAAACCAAACCAACATAAAGTCAATGTCTTAATACATAACCCATAAATAAAATATATAAAATGAAATAAACACCAACAAACACTAAAGTCCGTATCTTCTATATGTCTCCTCTTCATCCTCAGACTCGTCTTCATCACCATCTTCGTCACTATCTTCTTTCACCATCTTCATCACCGGTAGGAGGAGTGGGGTCCGCAATCATAGCCTTGTAGGGGGCGTTCCTTTCTGTAGCCTCAAGTCGTTAATCCACGCCATCGCACCAGTCACAACAGCCTGAGAATAAACTGGAGACTCAGTGCTGGTAGAGGGTACTTCAGGGCAGGGGTACTGTGAAAGACCGCTGGCTAATCGGAGCTCATTAATTGCCGTCATCATCTCCGCATGCTACTCGGCTTGGGCCGGGGTAGTCGAAGGACTCGAGGCACCCTTCTTCTTTTTCGGTCGACCAATGCCCGGTGTCCAGCTCCTCTTTGGCGACCCGATAGCCTTCTTAGAAGTGTACCTTATGTACTCGATTTGCTCCTTTTGAGTCATGCTTTGACCGTCGGTTGACTCAGATTGACTCTGAGTTACTTGCTCCTTCATGGCATCCTTTAGCAATTTCTGTTACATATTAAATAATAAAAAAATATTAAATTCGATTTAAGATAAAAAATGTAATTAATAATTTACTATTAAAAAAACTTACATCAGCTTTTTTATAGCCCTCCGACCTCCACTGATTTGTTTTCTTGTTTTTACCCACCACCTCGAAAAAACCGCCTATCCATGGAATCGGGATTTATTCTTGTGTTGCCTCATCCCTTGCTACCACCTTCCCCCCTGGAGTAAATCCTCAATACCCTAATTCATTCAAAAAAATAAATAAATATTCATGATAAATAATAAAAAAAATTACCTAAATAAACAAAGCACCTCATAAAGCATATCCCGAGTTCGGGAATATTTTCTCGACCCCGCTCCACTCTTGTTCTTTTGTTTTTTTTATTAATGCTATTTTGTTTCGCTTGATGCTGAAAAAATTAAATTTCAATTATTAATAAAATCAATTATAATTTAAAGAATAAAATTTTAAAAAAATATGTAAATATACCGCTGCTTGCTTAGAACCCTAATATGTACAACATAAATCCCATATCTCATCGGATAACCAATCCGGTTTAATACCCTTTTTGTAGTAGTTTATCTTAGTATTATGTTTATAGTCTTTATATCTTATTCTCATAGTATAATCCAAGTTACCAGCAATCAACTTCCAATCGTCCCTTCTCCTCCAAACAGGTATGTCGAAAAATTTCTATAACAAAAATATTATTTGAACTTAAATTAAAATAATAACTTATTTGATAAAATATTAATAGTTTTATCTTTACCGATAATCTTTTAATAACTGCAAGTTTGTCAACATTCGGAACTTTATCCCACATCTTGTAACATGGTGGAATCCTCTCTCGGACAGTTAGCCCGACCACTTGGGAAACGTGTTTCCCGTACATGCCGGAGGGATTCCACGTGTCATCAAGAATGCAAAAATCGGCCGGCAAAGGCCACCCGACCGCTTTGAGTGCCTTAAAGGAAGATTTTAGCGCCGCGTTCCCCCGTTTTTTGCGTTGTTTCGGTTTTGTTTTAAAATAGAGTTAATTCATGTTTAAGTTATTTTATAATTAATTTTGGATTTAATTTTTATTATTTACTGGGTTGAGTTTCACAGTCGGCCAGATTTTTGTCTAGATTTCGGTTTGGATCCTGGCCCCCACCGTGCCCTCCGTGCTGTCTAGTCATCACATCGACCATCTAACATTTTGTAGTATAATTAAAATATAGAAATAAAAATAAAATAATAAACAATAAATTATTACATCACAAAAAAGAAAAACATGAAAATAAAAATAAATAAATTATTACAATTATAAATTAAATAAATTAAATAAACTAAATAAATTATCGGCAAGCTTTAACATCCGATATGACACACGTACATATGTATTATACAAAAATAATTATATTAGTCATATAGTAAAGTACAATTTTTTTTAATATTTAAAAATCTATTTTTATAGTCCCTTTATTTTTATTAAATCATGAAATCTTTTAATTTTTTTAATATTGCACTTTGGTCCCTCTATCCCTGGTTTTTATCCCGGAGTACTCCTATGGCCGATCTGTCACCCAACCTACTTAAACAACCTAAAGGTTTTTTTAAATATAATCTTTTTATAGAATTAAATTTTTATCCTTTTAATTTCATAAAAAGGTTTTACAACAAAATTTTATTTCAAATTAATTTCATTATAATCTTTTAATTTTATTAAAATTACCCTTTGGTCCCTCTATTCTTTGAATAAACACTTTTAGGCCAAAAAAGTCAAATTACATGCACTTTTTTAATTAAATATTATTATTTTTAATTTTCTAAAATTATATAAAATCCTAATAAAACCCTAAATTCATACAAAGTATTTTAAAATTGCATGTCCCTATATATTTTTTTAAATAATTTTAGGCCACATTTAATTTCATAATAACACTCTTTTTTATTAAATTCCTAAAAAAGTCTAATAAAACCACATAATTATACTAATTTTTTCCCTAATTAAGCATCAAATCAATGTTTAAACTAACATAAACTACACCCTAATAACACCTAACAAATTCGGATTTCATAATCAAGCAACAAAAAAATGGAAAAAAATGATTTCAATTAATCAAATTAATTTTTTAACCCATTTTGCATCAAATTTGTGTTTAAAATATCATAAACAACACCCTAATAGCACTACTTACATTCGAATTTCACATAAACATCACAAAATCAAAGTAAAAAATAAATAAAAAAACATGAAAATTAAACCAAAATAATGGTTGAAAAACCTACCTTAGATACTGAAAATGAAGCTCCTTTGATGATGAATCCATGCCATAGTCATTCGGATTTAAACACAATTGAAAAAAAAAATAGGTTAGAAAAAAAATTAATAAAACCGTAAGAAATCTTAAGAAATAGGAAGAAAAATAAGATTAAGGAGGGATTTTACTACCTTTGATGTTGATATGGTGTTGTTTGATGCTCCAATCGGCTCTTGGAGTGGCTGAAATAGAGAGCAAATCGTTTTTGGGTGTTTTGTGTAAGAAATGAATAAGGATTATGAGATCAGCATGTAGATATAGGAATTTACGTTTAGCGACTACTTCATGTAGTCGCTAGATGTAGGAGAAGTAGTCGTGAATGAGTGGGGTGACCAACACGTGTCAGTAAGATGACTGCGTCAATTGGTTTCTCGCGACTACTTTGTAGTCGCAATTTGTCAAATGCCAACACGTGTCCTTTCACTGGGCGGGAAAATGGACCGCCAAAGTTAGTGGATAATTAATTCACTTACTAGCGACTACATTGTAGTCGCGAATGATAAATGTTCATTAGCTACTAGTTCATAAAGATGAACTAGTCGCGAAAGACCTATTGTAGTCGCTATAAACTTTTTTTTGGAATTGAACCCAATTCGATTCAGAATAATCCAATATTTCAATTCAATTCCAAATAATACTATAACATAATCCAATTCAATTTCATATAATCCTATAAAATAATTCAATTCAATTTCGTCAACTATTAGAGTCAAACTTGAGTGTTTGGGGGTATTCAGTCAACCATTAGAGTCAATCTTGAGTGTTTGGGGGTATTCGGTCAACCATTAGAGTCAAACTTGAGTGTTTGGGGTATTCAGTCAACATTTAGAGCCAAACTTGAGTATTTGGGGTATTCAGTCAACTATTAGAGTCAAACTTGAGTGTTTGGGGGTATTCAGTCAACATTTAGAGTCAAACTTGAGTCTTTGGTGTATTCGGTCAACATTTAGAGTCAAACTTGAGTGTTTGGGGTATTCATTCAACATTTAGAGTCAAACTTGAGAGTTTAGTGTATTTAGTCAACAATTAGAGTCAAACTTGAGTGTTTGGGGTATTCAGTCAATATTTAGAGTCAAACTTGAGTGTTTGGAGTATTCAGTCAACTATTAAAGTCAAACTTGAGTGTTTGGGGGTATTCAGTCAACTATTAGAGTCAAACTTGAGTGGTTGGGGGTATTCAGTCAACCATTAGAGTCAAACTTGAGTGTTTGTGGTATTCAGTCAACCATTAGAGTCAAACTTGAGTGTTTGGGGGTATGCAGTCAAGATAAATTCAAAATCAAATTCAACTCCAAAAAGTAACAAAATGTTTTATGACAAATAAACAAAAAAAACTTAATCGAAATCCAAACCATCATAACACGTGGTCAACACATGAATCGTAAAATGTAATTACCAAAATACAAAGAGTAATGCTGGATATCACCCCAAATCACATCACCCTTTCATCGCCTCTTATATGGATTTTAAATAGACCAATCATATAATTTCTCTTTCCTGATTTATCATTTTCTCTCTCCATTATGATTGGTCCACATAGGAGGCGATGAAAGGGTGATATGATTTGAGGTGATATCCAGCATTACTCAAATACAAAAACACTAAAAGTAGAGATGTAATCACTCCAGTCCGTCTCGTAACCACTCGTGTCAACTACTTCGTCATCGCTATCAACGAAGATTGGTTCCTCTACTTCATCGTCGGCATACTCGTCTATGGTGTCGTCCAAAAACTCGTCTTCTTCATCAAAAAGTAAAGCTATGTGCAAAAGAGAAGGGTCAAATGGGATCTCCTCACCAGTTGTCAAATGTAACTGTGAGTAATCTGTCTCGCTGTTCACTAAAGGGATCGTGATACTCTCGTTCTCAGTAGGTAGTGATTCTGCACCCCATAACTCGGGACTCCATCCATGTCTATCATTGAGTTCCCATACTACTTTCCACCCTTTTTGTGTTTTCCTTGAGTTAATCACATCGATGTAAAAAACTTTTTTTGCTTGAGTAGCTATGATATATGGCTCTTCTCTCCAAAAAAATCTAGACGTGTTAATAATAGTTACCCCATTCTCTGTCCTCGTGGTACTCGTGTTATACCAATTACACTCGAATAGCACAACGGAACAACCATCATCAAATGTTACCTCTACAATCTTGACTAATTCACCGTAATACGGTTTTTCTTCGTACATGGTGCATACCCCGTAATCTTGAGTCACTCTTTTTTCACCTTTTTCACGAGTAACCCATTTAACACCATTCACAACACATGAATCATACTTATAAACTGCACCATGAGACTTACTAGCTAATGGAATCATCTCACTTGTAGCAAATGCATCACCTTCTTTTTCCATTTAATAAACCTACAAGCATAAACAATTATATCAATGTTGTCTAAAATTGAATCTTAATTTGGTATTTGAATGGATCTATACCTTATGAATAAACCAATCTAGGAAATTTTGCCGGTGTTTCCTATCTTTATAAGCTACAGGACCCGATAGTGTGGCTTTGTGTTCTCTGCACATTTGACGAGCAGATTGAATACATTTTTCATAATGAATAAAAATATAATAAATAAAATGAACAACTTACGTCATCAAATGTTGGATTTCGTCGCAATTAAGTAGGATGTACCAGTCGATTTTTCTCCTTCTATATGTATTGCAAATTACCATACTCTTTTTTACCTAAAGGAGTACAATGGCTCTTGAATACGGACAAATCTTTAGGTTGAGCTTCGGTCTCGGTATATTTACCCGGTTCATTGAACTTTGTGTTTTCTTCTTGAAGATAAAGCGATATGAAAGTCAAAGTCTCCTCTACGACATACCCCTCGGCGATTGAACCCTCCGGCCTAGCCGGGTTTTGTATATACTCCTTTAACTTCTTTAGATACCGCTCAAACAGGTACATCCAACGCATATGAATCGGTCCCCCTAACAAAGCTTCGTCGTATAAGTGTATAAACAGGTGGATCATTATATCGAAAAACGCAGGAGGCAAAATCATTTCCAGTCTACACATAACTTCAACCACTTTCGCCTTACCCGATTCTAACTATTTCCTACTGAGATTTTTATTACAAACGACTCTAAACACGTTAGCTAGCCCAATAATCGCATCACTAATCGCTTTGTCTTTGATAAGGCCTGGGATACTAGCCACAAAAAGATACTGCATCATCACGTGACAATCGTGAGATTTCATTTTGATAATCTTTCCCAAGTCACTTTGAACATTATTTCTCAATTCGCAACTTTTGAGAAACTTTAGATGGGGAAATTGATAATTGAGAAGCTCCCACGTTGTTGATTGGCCCGGGAAAGCTTTTCCACGTGACGAAATAATATTTGATGATGAATTGTGGGAAAAGATTGGGAGAGTTTTGAGAGAATAGAAGGGAAATTGTAAAATAATGGGTGTTTGAGTATCCCAATTCGCAACTTGCTGTAATAAATACGCCACAACTAATCGCGACTACACGAGTAGTCACCAAAGACACAAAAGTAGTATTTAATAATATTTTCTAACGTCTACTTCATGTAGTCGTTAAAAAAACCAATCAATAGCGACTACACTATGGCGGCGGAAAAATAATTAAAAATTAAAAAACAAACTAGCGACTACGTTTGACGTTTAAACGACCACATCATGTAGTCGTTAAAGACTAAAATTATTAACGATTAACATATAGTCGAGAAACATGTCACGTAGTCGTTAAAGACAAGTAGTCACGAATGGTATCTGTCTTTAGCGACTACATCACGTAGTCGCGAAAAATTTGGTGGCGAGAGATCACGCGTATAGTAGTGAATGGAGCGAGTTTTAAACTTAGGACTTTAATTGACAATTCTTTTTACTTTAAAACTTTGTTTTTTCAAAATGTATCACTTCTTGTTGATAGTATAGTAATGTTGTTTGGAGATTGACAGAGTACTATGGGTAGGACATTAATTGCCAATGGAGTTCTTCAATTAGTAAGGTCAATAGAGGCTTGTTTTGGATAACGACATCATCTTCTTGTTAATTTAGTTATTATGTTCTATTTTTTTCTTTATATATGAGGAAACAAAGGTTAACTTTTAAAAGTGAAGTTCTCTCTCTCTATATATATATATATATATATATATATATATCACCCACACACGCACACACATTTTCCTTTATTTTCATTCAAACACATAATACACAAATCAAATTTCTCCACTCACATTTTTCTCTTTCAATCGAAATCCACTCACATTTCCAAACATGTACATAATCCATTTCACAGCACCTGATCTAGATCAGCCTCGCCTCCTCACCTACCTTCACCATCGACAACTCATCTCATTTCTTCCTCACATCATATTTGTCTCACCTCCACCGCCTCGCCTCAATACCTCTCTCAATGCCATGCCTCAATATATCATCTCCTCCTCGCCTCTACCTCACAACCTCATCTCCACCTCACGTTGCCTCACATCCTTACCTCACACCACCTCATCTCTGCCTCACGTCGCCTCATCTCCTTACCGATTCTCAGATCTACCTTCACCATCGCCACCATCTCATATCTGCCTCATATCCGCTTCTTCCCTCGCCTCTGTTATCGATTGAACGCCTAGTTCTAGTGAAAAACTCTATCAATGCCTAGCTCCAAATTTGAAGAGCTTCAGTGCCTAGCTTCTCTATATGTTTAACACCTAGCTCCACTACCGATGTAAAACCTAACACCAGTGAAAAATTCTCTCACCACCTAGCTCAGGTATCATTTTACAACTTTCTCATCTTACATTAGCACATTGTCTCCGCTGCTTCTGATTTGGATGTGAGCTCGAGCTCTGGTGAAATAACTAATAGATAAAAGAAAAGAGAGAAGAAAATGTATTTTTATATATTTTGTTGTATTGAATGAATTACATTTAGTCTCTATATATAGAGAGATCAATCACACCAAGTGTGTTGTTGCACTTGTGCTACCTATAAAATATTCTTCCTAACTGTTTTTTTCTTTTAGTAAAACAGCTATACTAGTATGTATTGTAGTGTATATATGTTTCTGTGAGGTTGTATTGTGTTATTAATTATCATCCTCCTTCAAGCTGAGGCACTGAAGGAGTGGAAGCTTGAAAATAAGTGAAGAGAAAATTGCAGTAGTAAGACCTTTAGTGAAGACATCAGCTACTTGAAGGTGAGAAGGAACATGATGAATAAGTAGCAATTTTGTTTTGACTTGTTCTCGAAGAAAATGAAAGTCAACGTCTATATGACGTGTTCTCGAGTGAAACGCTAGATTAGTAGCAAGTGCGATAACAGAGATGTTATCACACGCTAATGAAGGAATAGAAAATGGAACATGTAAACTTTTCAACAAATAGGTAACCCATTTTAATTCAGCTGAAACATATGATAAGGCTCGATACTCTTCTTCAGTGGAGGAGCGAGAAACCGTGGATTGTTTCTTCGAACCCCAAGAAATCAAGTTATCACCAATAAGGATACGATAACCTGTGATCGAACAACGATCCACTGAGTTACTTGCCCAATCTGAGTCAGAGAAAGCTCGAAGACAAGGAATAGAACGAGTAAAAACCAATACAATATGCAAAGAGCCTTTTATGTATCTAAGAAGCTTCTTTAAGGCATCATTATCAACGTTAGTTGGATGATGCATTGCTTGACAAATATGGTTAACAACAAATGCAATATCTGGTCTAGTAATCGTAAGATATTGCAAAGCACCTGTCAAACTGCGAAATAAAAATGGATCTTCATAGGGAAGTAAACCATGATCAGTTTTAACAGATTATTTATTTAAAGTAGGTGTAGTTGAAGATTTACAATCACCCATTCTTTCTTTCTGTGGAATAGAAGAAGCATAATTGGATTGCGATACAATAATATGATCAGCAGAACGAGTAATATCAAGGCCTAGGAAATAAGCCAAATAACCAAGGTCTTCCATATCATAACGCTTCTTTAATTCAGAAATAATTCCATTAGAATTACCTCCTGTAACAATAAGATCATCCACGTAGACTAAGACAATTGCCAGTTTATCAAATTTAGAGCGAATTAACATAGATGTGTCTGCAGCACAAACAACAAAACCTTGAGCCTCAAGAAATGAAGTAAGTAGATGATTCCAAGCTCTTGGAGCTTGTTTTAGGCCATACAAAGAACGTTTAAGCTTGCAAACATAAGAGGGATAATAGTAATTAATAAATCCAGCTAGTTGAGTCATATAAACATCCTCAAGTAATTCGCCATGAAGAAAGGAATTTGAAACATCGAATTGATATATAGGCCAATTATGAGTCACAGCAAGAGATAAAACAACTCGTATTGTTTGGTGTTTAATAATTGGACTGAATGTCTCAGTATAATCAATACCATATTCTTGAAGAAACCTGCGCGCAACCAATCGAGCATTATAGCGAGCAATAGAACCATCAATATTCTTGTAATTTTAAAAACCCATTTATAGGTAATTGTATCACGTCCTAAATAGGAGGAACCAAATCGCGAGTCTGCTGTTGTAGAAGAGCAGTGTATTCTTCAGTCATTACCGATTGCCAACAAGGAATTTTAATAGCTTCTTTAAAAGAGGTAGGCTCAAGATCAGAAGGATAAACAAAGGTAGATTGACATTTATAGGATGGTTTGAGAGTACCAGTTTGTGTTCCAGTGACCATATGATGTTTATGTTGTGGTGGTGGAGGTGATTGTGATGGTGGTTCAGTAATAGTTTCAATAACAGACTCAAGAAGAGACTCAATAGGATGGGAAAGTGGTTTAGCTAAAGATAAAGGGTTAATATGAAATAAATTAATAAAATCAGTGTATATATGTTCCTGTGAAATGTTAGAAGAAGAAGAAGTAGAGGACTTAAAGGGAAAAACTGACTCATTGAAAACAACATGCCTTGAAATAAAAAATTTATGAGATGTCATAGAGTAGCATTTATACCCTTTAGTGTGATTACAGTAGCCCAAAAATATACAAGGTTCAGATAAAGGTGATAGTTTGTGAGTAGAATATGGGTTTAACCATGTAAAACAAAGGCATCCAAAAATTCTTAAATGGGTATATGAAGGAAGAGATTGAAAAGATTCTGATAAGGAGAAATATTAGACGAAACAGGAGTGGGCATTATATTGATTAAATACACAGTTGTAGCAAGAGCCTCTAAGCAAAACTGAGAAGGAGCAGAACTATGAGCTAAAAGAGAATGAGTTGTCTCAATTAAGTGGCGATGTTTACGTTCAGCTACTCCATTTTGCTCAGGAGTGTGGGGACAAGTTGTTTGGGGAATAATGTCATGAAGATAAAGAAATTTTTAAACAAAATTGCGTGTATATTCCCCACCATCTTCCGAGCGTATGGTTTTTATTTTTTTGTTAAATTGTGTAAGGACCAAGGTGTAAAAAGATTGAAAAATAGAACAAACATCAGATTTTAAAGTAAGTGGATAAACCTAAGTAAAACGACTAAAATCATCAACAAGGACAATATAATATCTATAATTTAAGAAAGAAGAGATAGTAGTAGATCCCCAAACATCTGCATGTATTAACTCAAAGGGAGAAGAAGATTGTGTAATAGATAAATTGAAAGGCAGTTTATGTGCTTTTGAAACAGCACAAGCAGTACAATTCACACCATAAAAATCTAACTTAACATCTAAAACAAGAGATAAAGTATTAGAAGCATGAGATGAAGGGTGACCCAATCTGTAATGCCAAAGCTGACTTGAGAAGACACCAATGAAGAGGATAGAGACTGAATTGGAGAGGAAGAAACCGATGGCTTGAAACAAGTTTGACCAGAACCAAAAGCAATAGGATACAAACCATGCTCAGAGGGGCCCTGAAATAGAAAGGAATGAGTAGTGGAGTCATATATAGACACAGAAGAAGAAGTAAGAACAACACAACAATTATTATCTTTAGTAAGATGAGAAATAGATAATAGATTAGATGATATGGAGGAAACATGAAGGATATAATTAATGTGAAAAGAAGAGGAAGATGAATGAAACTTACTATGTCCAATATTGGCAATATTCAGTGACTGACCAGTACCAACTGCTACAGCATTAGAACCATTATAAGGATTAGCTTGTTGAACTAGAGATAGATCAGGAGTGACATGATTATTGGCACCAGAATCTAAATACCATTGCTCAGGGTTATAAGTGGTACTAGACTGAGATTGAGCAGTGAGAGCAAGCTTATTCTGAGCTCTTGGTGATGTAAAAGTAACAAAATCTGTTCTAGACCAACAGTCAAGTGCAGAATGACCATACCTGCTACAAATCTGACAAGTAGGCACTGAATTAGAAGTAGGAACACCGTTGTTAGACTGAGGTTGAGCTCCTAAAATAGAATTAGAATAAGAGCCTCTTGAGCGACCCTTTTCACGGCATCGATTGTTATAACCACGACCAGATGAAGCAGATTGAGCGGAAAAAAATAAAGCTGTATGTGAAGAATTAGAATTCTCACTTTGCTCACACATTTTCATATGTAATTCCTCAGAGACTAGCAAGCTACCCAACGAATGAAAACTTATAGTAGTAGATTGAGCATTAGTTATACGTATACTAGACTTAAATTGATTATATTCCTGAGGTAAACCCTTCAAAGTATACATTATAACATCTTGTAAAGGAAGAGAAGAGGAAGCTGTATCAAGACCATCACATATATCTAGATTTTCAGCTAAGTAATCTGTCATACACCTAGCACCCTTCTTAACATTACATAACTTCATTTTCAACTGGTGTATGTGAGTACGACATTGAGAGACAAATATTTATTCTAATTTCAACCATACATCACAAGCATGAACAAGTCTGACAACTTGAGAAAGAATTGAAGGTATCATTGAAGAAAGCAGAGATACCTTTAATTGTTGATCCTCAATTACCCAAGTCGAGTACGCCAGATCTGTTGAAGAAGGTGATCGAGTAGACCTATTTACGTGACCTAAATATCCATGAGCCTCTATAACGGCTTCTAACTGAGCTCGCCAGAGAACGTAATTGGATGAGTACAATTTGATTTGAACCAAGCTGCTCCAGTTTGGCCGGAGTAATAAGAGTCCAGCTGGAATAGAGGAGCTCGAGCTGATGTGTGGTGTAGAGTAAGAAGAGGAGGACGACGCCATTGATAAGCAGAAGCAAGGATCAAAAAGAGCTGAGATATGTTTAAAAAAATTTCAAAGCAGGCCTTCAATGGCAGAACAAAAAAGCTTCGAAAAAAAATCTCATATGGCTCTTGATACCATAATAGATTAAAGAAAAGGGAGAAGAAAATATATTTTTATATATTTTGTTGTATTGAATGAATTACATTTAGTCTCTATATAGAGAGAGTTCAATCACACCAAGTGTGTTATTACAGCTGTGCTACCTATAAAATATTCTTTCTAACTGATTTCTCTTCTAGTAAAATAGCTATACTAGTGTGTATTGTTGTGTATATATGTTACTATGAGGTTGTATTGTGTTATTACTTATCAATAGCTTTAGTTGAGACTCGCACTAATAGCTTCAACACTGATCCAAATTTGAAGAGCTCCGAACACATGTACCTAAATTGAGTTCTTTCGTTTCGATTTTGTTAATGTGATTTGTTATTTATGTGTTATCCTCTCTTCATCTTTGTTACTCACACTAACAAACCCACACATGCAATTTGTGTCAAATTTAGTTGAAGTAATTCACATCACTCACACACTCATACACCCTGAGATGAGTTTGTGCGTGTGAAGTTAGTGTCAAAATTGTTTGAATTTTTCATTTATTAGTGTCAAAATTGTTTGAATTTTTCTTTTATTTGTGTCAAATCTGTTTGATAATCTGTGTGAGTGTGTTTGTATCAAGTTTACTTCAAATTCTTTTAATGGTCAGTTTGTGTATGTGTATGTTATATTTGCACATCAATCCTTTCTCATTCTTTATTGTACAACACTGTATATTTGAGTTTATATATTGATCCAAATTACTCTAATCTGAAGGACACAAGCTGGATATTCAAGAGTTGATCATTCTACGCATCTTATCTAGCTAGAACTGAGCTTCTCACCGACAATACTAAGCTCTGTACAAAATTCAAAACTTTTTTCTTATTTTTGAAATGGTTGTTATAGGGGCTCCTTTAATATATATGAAGTAATAAAACATTTGATATGTCTCCTTTACTTTAGTTGTATAAAATTCTCTAAGAAAGACAGAGATTAGAATCTTTAGTGTACCGAACTGATGTCTCCCCATTTGTGATGGTTTAATATTAAGTGGAGACATCATTTTTAGTGTTTTAGGAAGTCATTCAGTCGATCTTCACATGATATAGTTCACTTTCCTATTTCTACTCTTGATTTAATGAATTGTTAATTTTAGAGCATATTGGGTTTAATTATTTATTTAGTGTGAAGCTTTAAAGATATATATGGAGATTAATTAGATGCCAAGTCAATTCTAAGAGATAAAGGAAAGAAGATATACATGGGAATTGGAGAAAAGAAAGGAAAAGCTAGGATATGGAAAGATAAAGTTGTCAAATAAATCTGAATTCTAGCACCCACGGCCACAAATGGGATTATATCTCAAAATCGCCGAGGAATTTGGAAGAATCGTCAAGAGCAAAGTTAAAGAGCTTTCCAAGACAATCGTTTTCGACTATTGGAACGCATCAAACGGATAAATATTGAAGTTGTTATGACCAAAACAAAAACGGGGCTGATTGTTTCTTTTTCTATATTTTAGGGTTACGAATTTGAGTTGGGCTAGGAGTCCATTACTTTTCTTCTACTCCAAGAAAACGAATTAGGGCTTCTTTACATCTATAAATACACCATTATATCACTTGTAAATCATCTTGCCTCCCATTAATTAGTCCTTAGGTTTATTATCATTAGAGTTATTGAAGAGGGCAAGATGAATTCTTTGTATCAATCTTTTAGTTTATTTCTTTCAGGTATGAACTAATTTTCCCATAGCTTGGGATTTGCATTATGTATAATCTATGAATTCTATTTTCTTTCTATATAAGTTTCTTTGGGAATTATATGTTTTAATCTGATATTAGCTGCTTACTCATATATTTGTTTATGTGTTTTGAATTATTGCCTGTTCTAAAGCTGATCACTTTAGGCTTTCATAATAGTAGTTAGCTGGTCACCCGGAAGGGGTGTCTAATTATTAAAACACCACATAACGTCTAGTGTCCGATATTCGTCTTGACAACACCGATTCTAACAAGATAGTCATTAGGGTATGTTTTCACCACTATCACCATGTTTGGAATTAAATTACTTAGGGCCTTGGTAGCGCTTGATAACCCTAAGCGTATACTGCCTTGTGGTTGTGTCATAGCCCCCCCTAGTCGCTCTCAAGGTCTAGGAGAGGGAATTTAGAATCCTGAGTAAGTATTTAAGAGCTAATTATCTCCCTTATTAACTAGAATTTGATAGAAATAATTAGAAGGATTAGTGCATACTAGCAAAACCTAAGCTATATCTCTCATCTCATATTTCTCATATTTTATTTTATTGTCTTTAAGTTTTATTAGTTTAAATTATCATCTCAATTATTCCTCTTTATTTTCTGTCTTTTCATTAATTACTTTCTACTCGTACTATTTACTCATTCGTATAACACACTAAGTCCCTAAGAATGAACTTTCTTATCATTAAAACTTGCATATGTTCTGTAATACTTACAGTATTGTTCTTATCTAGAGTGAATTGTGCATCGTTTCTATATCTTTTATTATCTTATTTTATCACACCCTAGGCAACACCAAGTTTTTGGCGCCGCTGTCGGGGACTTGTGTCTCGTTAGCGTGTGGACTATCTATTTCGAGTAGTAGATTTTAGTTAAATTTTTATTTTTCAGTTTTTATTTTATTTTTCCAGATTTACGCTTGTGGTTTGCTTTAGTCTTTTTCAGGTTTCAACCGTGTTTAATCTTTGGCCTCCTTTACCGGAGCCTGAGAGGAGCTTCACAGCTTATAACAGACGTATCCGAGAAGAAAGAGCCTTGAGAAGAGATATGGAAGAAGTACAAGATCCAGTAGATCCGAGAGTACTTGGTCCGTTAGGACATATACCACCGGTAGGAGGTAACGGAAATAATAATAATTAGAACAGAGTTGAGCATGACCTCCCAGGCTTGGGAGTACCGTTCATGTTCAACCATTAGGTTACCGTCCTACAGAGATCCAGAATATTAAATTTAGGCCCGATCCGGTCATGCTCAGTCAATTTCAAAGTTTTGGACTCTACAGTGTTACAGCAATTCAAGATCCGGTAAGAGCGATTCAGAAGTTCATGCAGATTTGTGATGCCTATGTTATTCCAGGCATTACACGCAAGCAACTGTATTGTCACATGTTTTTGTTCTTTCTGACCGGTAAAGTTGGTGCGTGGCTAGATAGGCAACCACCAGGAACTACTAATACATGGGCAGAACTTCAAGCCACGTTCTTTAACCGTTTTTATCGAAGAGTATGAGACTCAAAGACCAAAGTGAGCTTGCAAAGTTTTGTCAAGAGAATGGAGAAGAAGTAGGAGAAGCATGGAAAAGGTTTCAACAGAAGTTAGCTAGATGTCCACTCCATGGTTACACCTCATCTCTACAGTTAGCTATATTTTATCAAGGTATCAATAGAGAAAGTAGATTGAAGGTAGATAATCTTGGAAAGGGAAATTTCGTGTCCATGGATCCTTCCGAAGCCGCCAAAGGTTTAGAAAATATTATCGAAACAGAAAGGTGTTGGCCATCTTCGCGAGCTCCTATTACAAATGCCAAAGGAACACTTCGATTAAATGTAGAAACTGCAAACTCAGTTCAATTATCCGCATTAGAGAATCAAATCAAAGAACTTAAGCTTGAGATGCATAGAAATTTAGTCGCAGCTAATGTAGTGCAAGAAGCACAAGGTTGTCAACAGTGTGGGGTTACAAATCATACATGGCAAGAGTGCGAAGGAAATCCAGCATCTATTTATTTCATATCCAAACGAGGAAATTATCAATTTGGTAACAGAAATCATCTGGGTATGCAATATTCAAATCTACAAGGGGCAGCTAATCGTGGTCATTATCAACCTCGTCGCCAAAATTACTCTTTCCAACCAAGAGGTCAACATCAAAATCAGAATTACAATCGACCTGCTCCTTTACAACAACCTGTTAATGATGCATATACCGAGACGTTAGCTCAGAAAGCTATACCACAATATCCTTAAGAAGGAGTTGTGGGTGAAAAATTGAAGAATTTTGTGGATCTTATGACCACTAATATGCATTCACAGAGTGAGAAGTTACGAGAACAAGAAGCTTCAATTCAGATTTTATGTACTCAAGTAGAACAAATGAATAAAGTTCTAACAAATATTATGGAACAAAAATAATTGAAGGCTATCGAAGGAGGTGATGACAATATTTGGTTTAACCTTGTAAGGATATTTGCCTCGAGATTGAAGAAAATAAGGAAGTACCACATGCTGCCGAAAGTGCCGTGGAAGTTCTGAGTACCGAAGAAGAACCAAGTAAGTCTAGCCCCGTGGACTCTAACTGTCCTGAGGATGATGTGGAGGAAGATTCAGAAAAATCCGACTTTATAAAGCTTCTGAAAGATATGCAAGAAGAGATTAGATCGGTTATGGAATTACAAGCTGAGAGAGCTAAAAAGAAAAAGGAAGAAGCCTCAAAAGAACCAAGAGTTGAAGTTGCACCTGCTGTGCAAGAAAAGAAATAAGAAGAGAAGGTGGAAGCGCCACCAGTTGTTCAAACAGTGTCATCAACTATTCCTGATACAATTCCGAAGGATGACATTGAACTCAAGACATTTGTAGAGGCGTACACTCCTGAAAATATCAACGCCCAAATGATTGAGATTGCGAAGAAAGGTCTTACACCGCAACAAGTTTTTACGCAAGTTATTCCTGAGAAAGAAGGGAGTGTAGAAGCCAAGAGAGAGACAGTGAGAGTCTCAAGAAAAGTAGAGAAAGAGTTACCATTGAAGCTCAAAGATCTTGGAAGCTTTAATCTCCCTATTCAAATAAATGGTATGCTCAAGGTGAAAGCCATGTACGATGTGGGTTCAGGTGTGAATCTTATGTCCAAGTCCATGTTCGAGAGACTTGGACTTCAGAAATCAAAGAAAGCTCCAGTGAAGTTACAGTTTGCTGACAACTCAGTTACCAAGACATGGGGAACAGTGGAGGACGTTCTTGTCCGATCAGGTAATATCACCATCCCTACTGACTTTGTTATACTTGATTTTGATGTAGATAAGCAGGTTCCAATCATACTTGGAAGGTCTTTCATGGCCACAAGTCAGAGCATAATCAACTTCCAAGAAGGGAACATTACCCTTCATGCTAAGAACATATCCGAGACATTCTATGTCTTGTGTAAGAAACCAAGGAAGTCAGATCCCACCGTTCCTATCATCCATAGCCTTTGGCATCACAAAGTCCCTAAAGAGAAGAACCATGAAAAGCCTGTGGATACTGAGCCAAACATTGAGTTTGGGGTTGGCCATGAAGTTCTATGGAAAGCCCACAAACCAGAAAATAGGCCACGAAGTTACAAAGACTCGTGGATGGGACCATTCATTGTCACTAAAGTTGTTTCAGCTAAGGTGATATGGATGATGTCTCCTCATTTGTGATAGTAAAATATACTCATGAGACATCATTTTAGGCTTATTTATTAGTTTATAGGTTGATTTTAGCTTATTTTAGTGCACTTTCCTATTTTGGGTCTTGATTTGTAGAATTATTATTTTTAGAGCATATTGGGTTTAATTGTTTATTTAGTGTGAAGCTTTAAAGATAATTATGGAGATTAATTAGAGTCCAAGTCAAAGACAACAACTTATGGAAAGAGATTTGCATGGAAATTGGAGATAAGGAAACAAAGGCTAAAAAGATGGAAAAGGAAAAGCTGCCTAAATCTGGGATTCTGCATACACGTCCAAAGATATGCGTTTTTACCTAAGAAATAGGCCGAATTTGGTAATTTCCTATTAAAGGGTCAAGATAATTCTGTTGCTACTTGATGTCTCCCTAATTGTTCTTATTTTAGACCCGTAGGAGACATCATTTTTGGTGTTTATTTAATTAATTTGATAGACTTTTAGACTAAATATGCAATAATCCGGAATTCCCTTTTTATTTCTAGCATTCATAATTTAATAAGCTTTTGCGCGTAATATTGGTATTTTTAGTGAAAAGTTTACAGGTTTTAGATGTTAGCTAGGAGAGGAATCCGAGGAGGAAGTCAAAGATCGTGAATTAGAGTCAAGACTTGAAGAATAAATCCCAAAGATATTATTTTTAGAGCTGAAAATCCATTTTCCAGGCCATAAAGTGCTGATTTCTAGGTGCCTAAGCGATGATTTAGCCGCTGACCTTTGAAGAGAAAACATTCCTTATCGAGTTACGGAACTTTAGCAACTGGAATGAGGTCAATCGGAGTCATAACGCATCGGGAAAAGCTGTTTTAGTGAAGGTGTATCAGCAGTTACGGGATTTTGGGCTTAGAAAGTGGGCTTGGACATTTAATTAATATTCTATTTTCTGGTCCAAGCCCTAGAACGAATTTATGCTTATAAAAGGAGGTCTGGACTTCTATTTTTCACACAATTCACATTCCACAAGATTAAAACACCAGAGAGAAGCAACAGAAGGAAGAAGAAGAAGTTACAAGAGCTGGAGTGGGTCTATAGCTCCGTTCGTAGTCATTCCAATTCCGGAAATTAGGTTCTTTTTATATTTTAATTTTGTAAACAATATGAATTCCCTTTCTTTTAATTTAGTTTTTAATTTTAATATGAGCTAAGCTTTTCATAGTGCTTGAGAACAAACAATGGGTGAATCTTAATTTTATGAAATAACGAATGTTGAATTTGGGTTTATGCTAAATTAAATTAGATTGGGTTTATTACTCTTTTCGATAATTTGTGATTATTTACTGATTTTAGAGTCGCGAACTAAGATTAGGTATTAGTATCTAAGCTATTCCACATAAGTGGCGTGTGGATCATCCTGACGGAGGGTTTAGGTATAGAATTAATTATTCAATCTAGGATAAAAGCTATTGATTCTGACGAACTTAGCTAATTCTAGGGCCAATGAGGTAAAACACTTAATCATCCAACGGTGGATCATATTTACCCTGACGGGACTAGTGACACTTTAGGATCGCCTTATAGTCCACCCTGACGGGGGTATAAGGAATTTAGAATCCCGACCATTGTAATTGACCGATTTAGCCCTTAAACAACATAAGTTAGGAAGTAAGATTAGGAGGATCCTTGCGTTCTCAATTACTACATCTCATATTTCGTTTTCACTTATTTTACTTGCGTCTTAGCTTCTACTTGCATTTTAATATTTGTCTTTCATTCATTAGCTTTAATCAACAAAACCAAACAAACATTTTATTATCTTTTATTTTCATAAGTGCATCAATCACTATTTGCTAGACATTGTGATCAACCACCCGTCCTTGGAACGAATCTGTATTATCATACATACTACTTGGGACAACCGTACACTTGCGGTTGTGGTTCGATTAGCATTTGCATTTATTTTTAGAACACACAAAGGACCACCAAGTTTTTGGCGCCGCTGCCGGGGACGGTAGCGTGTGACCACGGTGTTTATCCTTTAGTGATAAGTGCATTTATTTTATTTTATCAGTTTTACGCTTTTTGTTTGTTAGCTTTTTCAGGTTTTTAGGTTTGGTGTATGCGAAGAAGACTATTCAAGGATCTAGAGCCAGCACCTCCGATCCTTAGTAATCCAGAATCGTTGATCAGACTTGCGAACAGAAGAAGAAGAGAACGAGAAGCTTTAGAAGTAGAAGAATTAAGTAACAGAATGGAGAATATCACTATTCAAGGTCAACAGAATGGACAAGGCCAGTTAGATGCAAATGGCCAACCTTTAGCTCCAGGCGTTATTCCTCAAGTTCAACCACTAAATCCTAATCCTCAAGTCCAGATAGTGATGAATCAAGATCCGTGGTTTACTAATGGCCCTCCAGAAGTTCCATTCCGCGCTCCAGCTATAGGAGTAGGTGCTCCAGATATTAATGTTCCGCGATTTCGTCCAGATTCGGGTATGTTAGCTCAATTCCAAAACTTTGGAAATTTTCGCGGAAGACCATCGGAAGATCCTCTTAGAGCGGTACAGAAATTCAAACAGATATGTGATTCTTATATCACACAAGGGGTTTCAAGAGAACAGATGTATTTTGCTGCTTTTAAATTCTTTGTTATTGATGGAGCAAGTGAATGGCACGATACGCAAGATCCTACGAAGATTACTAATTGGGACCAATTAGAGATTGCGTTCTTTGACAGGTATTACCCAAGTAACATGAGGTTAGATGCTGAATTAGAATTGACGCATTTCCGTCAAGAATATGAGGAAACTGTGGGTAGGAGTTGGACAAGATTTCAGATGTGTTTGCGTAAAGTTCCTAATCATGGTTTTTCAGAAAAACAACAGTTAAAGATCTTTTATAGAGGCCTTGATGGAACTTCGAGAGAGAAGTTGGATACGCTATGTGGTGCAGGTTTTCTTCAAGTTCAACCCGCTCATGCCAAGATCATTTTAGAGAGAACAGTCAAGAATGAAGTTGGGTGGAGCTCAGTAAGAACACCAGTTAAGGGAGTAAATAATGTTGACATGGAAAAGAAATTTGCTACGTTTGAGAATAAGATCCAGAATACCATAGAGCAACAATTGAAGCAGCTTACTCTAGCTGTGAAAGAAGGATTTTCGGGTAAGAAGGTATCTGTGCATGCTGCACAAGAGGTGTATATGTGTTCGATTTGTAAGGTAGATGATCATGATGAGGAAAGTTGTCCGAATAACCAAGAATCAGTGAATTTTATGTCCAATAGAGGTAATTTCAATTCAAGTGGTAATGGATATCAGCCTAACAGAAACCATCCTGGGTTTCAATACTCAAATCCTAATGGGGCAGCCAATCCTACTTACGCGTATCAGCCGCGTCCTCAAGGTAACAACTATAATCCAAGACCACAAAACAATCATCAAGGAGGACAGAATCAAAACAATTATGTACAAAGACAAGCTCCCCAGAATACCTACGATGAGAATCTAAACCAGAAGGCTCTACCTGCCTATCCACAAGAAGGAGTAGTTACCCTTCAGAAAACCGTTGAAAATTTGATTGCTCTTCAAACTCAAGCTTTGGAACGTCAGAACGCAGCTGAAGCAAATATGAAGATTTTCCAGAATCAGCTAAGTCAAATTAATAAACAGCTGAATCAGCGTCCACAAGGGCAACTTCCTAGCGATACGGAAAATCCAACACAACGTGAAGATTGCAAGGCTGTTACATTAAGAAGTGGTAAGAACCTCCCTCCACCTCCTTTTCCCGTTATGAAAGAGAAAGAAGTCCCAAGAAAAGAAAAGGAAGTGGGTGAGAAAGAGAAAGAGAATGAGAAAGATAGTGAGGTTGAAGAGATAGAAAGACCAAGAAAAATTCCGAAAAAGAGAGATGAAATTGTAAGCAATCGCCCTCCACCACCGTTTCCATCGCGAGTTCAGAAAAAGGGTGATATGGTTGATTTTCAGAAGTTCTTTAATAGAGTGAAGGGTTTGAGTATTAATATTCCGTTACTTAAGGCGGTTCGAGATATTCCTAAGTATACGAAGTTTTTGAAGAGGGCCCTCACAAATAAAAGGCCCTACTGTGATAATGAGATGATTGGCCTTCCTGAAGAGTGTAGTGCGATTTGCCAGAGTAAATTACCTTCGAAGCTAGTTGATCCGGGAAGTTTCACGATTCCCATATCGATTGGAGAAGAATGGAAAGGAAAGGCGCTATGCGATTTGGGGGCAAGCATCAACTTGATGCCCAAGTCAGTCTTTGATAAGCTTAAAATTGGAAACGCAAGACCTACCTCTATGGTCTTGCAAATGGCGGACATGTCTCTTGCTCATCCTGAAGGCCGCATTGAGGATGTTCTTGTTAAGGCAGGTACACTTATATTTCCTGTTGATTTCGTAATTCTTGAATACAATGCAGATAGAAATGTCCCCATTATTTTGGGTAGACCGTTCCTAGCTACAGGGAGAACATTGATCGATGTAGAAAATGGCGAATTGACAATGAGGATACAAGATGAGGAAGTGAAATTCAATGTATTTCGAGCTATGAAATTCCCAGATTCTCATGAAGATTGCTTCAGAATGGATGTAGTAGAGCAAGCATCGCAAGAGGTATTTAATTGCTTAAATTTTGATGATATCTTGCAGGTTGCTTTGACATTAGATTCACCTGAGATGATGGAGGAGCTTACCGAAACAGTGGCAGCTCTAAATTCTGAAAATTCGAAGTATAGGCGTCTTGCCTATGAACCTGTGAGAGAACCGGGGGAGATTATTCCTAAAAAGAAGCCTTCAATTGAATCTCCTCCGGAGTTGGAAGAAAAACCATTGCCAGCACACTTGAGGTATGCTTATTTGGGTACTAATGAAACTCTACCTGTTATTGTTTCAGCTAATTTAACAGGTCCTCAGGAAGATAAACTGTTGCGTGTGTTAAGAGCCAACAAAGAAGCAATAGGTTGGACAATTGCTGACATCAAAGGCATTAGTCCATCCTATTGTCAACACAAAATCATACTTGAAGATGTTAACGCACGCTCAGTTGAAGGCCAAAGGAGATTGATGCCCGTGATGAAAGATGTGGTAAAGAAAGAGGTGATCAAGCTTTTAGATGCGGGGATTATTTATCCCATTTCGAGTAGTGAATGGGTGAGTCCGGTTCAGTGTGTACCAAAGAAAGGAGGAATGACAACAATTCTTAACGATAAAAATGAGGCGATTCCCTCAAGAACGGTAGTAGGTTGGAGAGTTTGCATGGATTACAGAAAGCTGAACAAGGCCACCAGAAAAGATCATTTCCCTTTGCCTTTCATTGATCAGATGTTAGACAAATTAGCCGGAAGGGAATATTACTGTTTCTTGGATGGTTACTCCGGGTACAATCAGATTTACGTGGCTCCAGAAGATCAACATAAGACTACTTTTACATGCCCTTTTGGTACGTTTGCATATCGCAGAATGCCATTTGGGTTGTGTAATGCTCCCGCTACTTTTCAGAGATGCATGATGGCCATCTTCTGGGATATGATTGATAATTTCCTAGAAGTGTTTATGGACGATTTCTCCGTGTTTGGTGATGATTTTGATAAGTGTTTGGATAACTTGGAGAAAGTGTTGGTTAGATGCAAGGAATCAGACTTGGTGTTAAACTGGGAGAAGTGTCATTTCATGGTTCGTGAAGGTATTGTTCTGGGTCACAAAGTTTCGAGTGCTGGATTAGATGTTGATAGAGCAAAGATAGAGGTAATTAAAACTCTTCCCCCTCCTGTTTCTGTTAAAGGGGTAAGGAGTTTTCTTGGCCATGCTGGCTTCTATAGGCGATTTATTAAAGATTTTTCTAAGATTGCTAAACCGTTATGCAACTTACTCGAAAAGGATTGCAAATTCCTTTTTGATGAAGCTTGCTTAGCGGCCTTCAAAGCAATCAAAGAAAAGCTTATTTCTGCTCCTATAGTGTTACCTCCAGATTGGAATTTACCGTTTGAGGTTATGTGTGATGCGAGTGATTTGTGTATGGGAGCTGTATTAGGACAAAGAAAAGAGAAGGTTTTTCATTCGATTTACTATGCTAGTAAAACTTTTAGTGGTGCTCAGATCAATTACACAGTTACAGAAAAAGAGTTGCTAGCAGTTGTATATTCGTTTGATAAATTTCGCTCCTATCTTCTTGGAGCGAAAGTTATTGTTTATACAGATCATTCCGCGATCAGATTTCTTATGGAGAAGAAAGATGCGAAACCAAGGTTAATCAGATGGGTGTTATTGCTTCAAGAGTTCGATTTAGAGATCAAAGATAGAAAGGTTTGTGAGAATCAGGTTGCAGATCATCTATCGCGTTTAGAGGGTTCAGAGATGAATAGTGGTACTGAAGCAGTTAGAGAAGAGTTTCCTGATGAGAGTTTATTCGTTGTTCGAGATTATGAGGCTCCGTGGTATGCAGATATTGCGAATTTAGTGGTGAGTGGTGTTTTTCCTGAAGGTTCTACTTATCAAGAAAGAAAGAGGTTAGCTCATCGTGCTAGACAGTTCTTTTGGGAGGATCCGTTCCTCTATAAAATTTGTGCTGACCAAATGATACGAAGATGTGTAGCAAGGGAAGAGACTCAAGCCATTATAGCTGGATGCCATGATTCATTATATGGAGGACATTTCAAAGGAGACAGAACTGCTGCAAAGGTATTTCAATCAGGTTTTTACTGGCCTTCTCTTATTAAAGATTGTCATGAATATGTTAAGAAATGTACGAGATGCCAGTTTACCGGAAACATATCTAAGAGGGATGAGATGCCGCGTAATAATGTGTTAGAGGTTGAGATATTCGATGTATGGGGCATAGACTTTATGGGTCCTTTCGCTCCTTCAAATGGTAACCTCTATATCTTATTGGCTGTTGATTATGTGTCTAAGTGGGTAGAAGCGGTAGCTTTACCTACTAATGATTCACGAGTGGTGATCAAGTTCTTAAAATCACATATTTTCACTAGACATGGCACACCTAGAGTGATTATTAGCGATGGAGGATCTCATTTCGTTAATAAATATCTGAAGACTGTTCTAGAGAAATATGGAGTTAGACACCGTGTATCTACTGCATACCATCCACAATCCAATGGTCAAGCTGAAGTTTCGAACCGTGAAGTCAAGTCAATCCTAGAGAAAACCGTTGGTCCTACAAGAAAAGATTGGTCAATGAAGTTAGATGATGCGTTGTGGGCCTATCGTACTGCGTTTAAGACTCCAGTTGGTGCATCTCCCTATCGTATGGTGTATGGTAAGGCTTGTCACTTACCTTTAAAGCTTGAAATGGGTGCCTATTGGGCAATTGCACAGTTGAACTTAGATCCTATCTTAGCCGGAAAGAATCGTATGATGAAGCTTAATGAACTTGACGAATTCCGTTTGCATGCTTATGAAAATGCCAAACTTTATAAAGAAAACACAAAGAAATGGCATGACAATCGAATTCGTACAAAGAACTTTGAAGTGGGGCAAAGAGTGTTGAAGTATAACTCAAAGTTCAGCAACTATCCGGGTAAGTTAAGATCTAAGTGGTCAGGTCCATACATTGTGACCAAAGTTACACCTCATGGGGCGATAGAAATAGAACATCCGCTAGAGAACCGTACCTTTATGGTTAACGGTCACAGACTAAAGATATACCATGGAGGTGAAGATACCAATCACTCGGAAGATCCACATCCCGGGGAGGTCATGTATCTCCTCGAGACTCCTTAGAAGCGTGAGGTAACCCGTCGAGCTTAACGACGTTAAACAAAAGCCAATTACTTGTATATTAGCTGAGTTTTTACATTTTTGCAATTTAGATTAGTTTGATTTTCGTAATTTTATTGTTTTTATTAAGAGATGAGGAAGGGTAGTTGTTTTTAATGATTTCAGGGGTAAAAAGAACTTGAGTTTGGGGTCGATTTGGCGAAAA
This sequence comes from Nemophila menziesii, assembly GCA_029959085.1. Taxonomy (NCBI): domain Eukaryota; kingdom Viridiplantae; phylum Streptophyta; class Magnoliopsida; order Boraginales; family Hydrophyllaceae; genus Nemophila; species Nemophila menziesii. The sequence continues at coordinate 5,037,488 of JARWIR010000017.1, read as the reverse complement.
CAGAAGAAAAAGAGGTTGGATGTCCAGGAGAAACCGGGACCCGGTTTCGCAAAAACCGGGGACCCGGTTTTGGAGCTGGTACCACCCTCCTCAACGCAACATGGGGCGTCTTGGTTCACGACACAGCGTCGGAACCGGGTACCCGGTTTTTCGAAACCGGGAACCCGGTTTTGGTGCTGTGATTTCTGAAAATCCCTGACCCAACGTCTTGGTGGCTTGCGTTTTCGTGCGTTTTGATTCGCGCCATCGACACAAAACCGGGAACCCGCATTCCACAGAACCGGGTACCCGGTTTCGGAGCTGTTATCGTCAAATTTCTCTGGTCCAGCGTTTCGAGAAGTGGCGTTTTGGCGCGTTTTAACTCGCGCCATCGAGAAAATCCGGGAACCCGCATTCCACAGAACCGGGTACCCGGTTTCGGCGAGTAAAATCTCTGACCCCGCGTCTTGAGGTCTAGCGTTTTGGTGCGTTTTGAAAAAAAAAAAAAAAAGTCCACAATGGATTTTTCCGCGCCGTCACAGCGACACGGAACCGGGAACCCGGTTTGCCAAAACCGGGGACCCGGTTTTAAAGCTGTGATGTCGGTTTTGAGGTGTTTTAACCTAGTTTCTTAGCCTCTTTTCCAAGTCCTTACCTAAAACGCACCAATAGCCTCCCCACCTCCGAAATTCATCTACCAAAACACTATATATCATCAAATCCTACCCTCTTTCACCACAAAAACATAAGATCAACTCACCTCCTCTCCAAAATAACATCAAATCCTTACTTTTTCCCAAGATTCTTCTTCACCCAATTCCTTAAATTAAACCCAATTCTTTCTTCTCCCATACAAATTAACCAAGACCCATCTCATATTTCACCTAGTTCTTAAATTCTTAAACCTCAAAACTTCAAAATTCTAAACTTTTCCCTAAGTTTTTCATTATTTGAAGTTTTGAGTTTGGGGTGAAAAGAGATGACTAACAGAACCGGTGATTTCCGAAGAACTGCTCCTGGAAGAAAGACCACCATTGGTGGTTCTCAAGAACAAGCTATTGAGATTCCTGATTCGCGTCCTAAACGAAAAATTGACGAAGTTAAGCTTGATTCTAACAGAAAAGAAATCACAGGTCAAAAGAGAAGATTAATTGATGAGATTGAAAGTGAGAAGGAACCAGAAGAGGAAATTACGAAGAACATTGAGGAAGAAACTGAACAAGAGATTCCGGAAGCACCCGTTCAAAAACCTCCGCGTATGAAGATGTGGGCCCACAAGCCTAAGAGGGTTTACACTTGTTGGAATACTCAGGTTCGTGAAAGAATTGAATTTTTGAAATTTGGTGAGGAGACGAATTTTCCTAAGGGTATTATGAGTAGTGATTACAAGGAATATGCTGTGACATGTGCTAAGTTTGGTTGGAAAGAGTTACAAGAAAGGAAGCTTGAGTTTATTCCTTCTTTTGTGCGAGAATTTTACGAAGGTTTAGCTACCTCCCATGATGCCATTGATATCCGCAAAAAGGTAGTTCCTTTCTCTATTGAACGAATTCGGAAATCATTGAAACTACCCAACTTTTCTGGAACATGCCCCTTCAAAGAAATTCTTAATGACCCTTCTTTTGATTTTGAATCCCTTTGGGGGACCGTGCTTGTTAATGGGACTAGCCCAATTCCTGAAGGTGAAAGGTATCCTGGACAGTTTTACAGCAGTAGTTTGACACCTCGTGCTAAGGTTTGGTCTCGTTTCATAATACCCACTTTCTTTGGTATTAAACACACTTCCGAGTTGAAGAAAGAGCACATATTTGTTATTAAGTGTATTTTGGAGGAGAAACCATTTGATGTTGCTAAGATCATTTATGATACAATCATGGAGTTCGCGAAATCACCGATGAAACAACAAAATCTGAAGTTTCCTTGTACTATTACTCAGTTGTGTCTAGACGCAAAGATTCCGCGTAAGGACGCAGATATTGATACTGTTTCAGTTGGTGTGAGTATAGCTTTGAGCACAATCAAGAACATCCATGAAGAAGCAACACGAACTACAAGAAGTCCGAGAACTCCTCAATCAAAGAAAGTGAAAACTGTACCTGAGTTGGAAGCGAAGATTCAGGTGTTGGAAGAGAATCAGGAGAAGATGATTGCTACCTTGGGAAACGTTACCAAAGAATTGGACCTGCTTCGAAATTTAATCCTAGGCGTAAATACACTTCAAAACGCGATTTATGATGCTGTTACGCGAGATAAAGGTCCAGAACGCAACACCGATAACCAGCCTCGCGCTGGTTAAGATACGTTTTCTAAACTTTCCTCTTAGTGTAAATTAGTTTACATGCTTTATTGAGTCTTTTCGAGTCGTGGGGACACGACTCATTTTTGAGTTTGGGGTGGGGTTCGTTGCCTCATCCCAGTTTTTTATGTGTTATTTGCTTTATTTGCTTTCAATGAAAGAATTTTCGGAGTTGCGTTTGACTGTATAAATTTTTAAATATCCCTTTAAGCATACTCTTGATAAATCTATGATAGTAAATAGTGGACTTTAGGGATTGATATAAAACGCACTTACAATTGCATGCGAACATAGGTAATTGATAGGAAAAATTAATGAACAATGCAAATGAAGTAAGCTTGTACTCAAGGAATATGTTTGGTGTGTAGAACGTGAAATCCTAATTAGTAGAGAACCCACCTAGATATGAACTAAAGACAAGCTATGTACTTAGGAAAATGATAGGGGCAGTTCTTAGTTAGCCATTTGGGCCTTTTTAGCCTTCTATCCCTTGTATTAATTATTATCCGTCTTAGCCCACTTTGAGCCGTTAGCCTTTTCTTTGTAGCCACGATATAAGCCATTATCCCTTAGATTATTAGGCATGACCATATGACCCGCACTTGAATCACAATCCTGAGACATGTCTCGAGCTTGAGTTTGGGGTGGTGGGACCACATATGGGGAATTTAATGGGTTGGGATCGATGTGCTTCGTATTGTAGCACAATTGCAGATGATATATACTTGTAACCCTTTGCCGGGAATGAGAAAAAGTGAAAAAGAAAGAAAAAAAAGAAAAAAAAGTTGAAAATTCATACAGTAGGAACCGGGAACCCGGATTCATCAAAACCGGGAACCCGGTTTGCTTCTGTACAAAAAAAAAAGAAGAAAAAGAGAAAAGAAAAGAAAAAGAAAAATATGAATGAATAAAACATCCGGCAAAGTGGAATTTTCTGAAAATCATCTCGTTTATAGTGGGTAGACATGGGACGCTAAATTGTTGCGTATATGGGTGAGTGAGAACATCTTTTGAGCGTTAACTCAAGCTCGAGGACATTGTTGATGGTAAGTGAGGAGAGAGCCAAAAGCTCACTTCAAATTTACCAAATATACATCCACACCCGTCCTTAAGCCAATATTATAACCGTAAAGACCTCGTGATTCCTAAGTGCATAGTGAATTTATAATTCTGTTGATAGGGAATACACTAGGTGGAGCGTTCAAAGCGAGTTAGGATTAATGACCACCCTATAGCCATCATACAGAGATGAGTACAAGTGTAACCTTCAATCATTGCAACTTTAATTTTATGATTGAGATTATTTATGTTTGATGTTGCATGATTAGTGTATGTGTATATTAGTTTCTAGAGTTTGCTATATGAGATTTATTTTGAGAATTGCTTTAGGGTTTATTTGCTAGCTTCTATTTGTTTATACGCTTACTTCTACCCCTTTGTTTTGTTTTACTTTGTCGGGACGACAAAGGTTTGAGTTGGGGATCTTGATGTCTCCCTAATTGTTCTTATTTTAGACCCGTAGGAGACATCATTTTTTGTGTTTATTTAATTAATTTGATAGAGTTTTGGACTAAATATGCAATAATCCGGAATTCCCTTTTTATTTCTAGCATTTTTAATTTAATAAGCTTTTGCGCGTAATATTAGTATTTTTAGTGAAAAGTTTAGAGGTTTTAGATTTTAGCTAGGAGAGGAATCCGAGGAGGAAGTCAAAGATCGTGAATTAGAGTCAAGACTTGAAGAATAAATCCCAAAGATATTATTTTTAGAGCTGAAAATCCATTTTCCAGGCCATAAAGTGCTGATTTCTAGGTGCCTAAGAGATTATTTAGCCGCTGACCTTTGAAGAGAAAACATTCCTTATCGAGTTACGGAACTTTAGCAACTGTAATGAGGTCAATCGGAGTCATAACGCATCGGGAAAAGCCGTTTTAGTGAAGGTGTATCAGCAGTTACGGGATTTTGGGCTTAGAAAGTGGGCTTGGACATTTAATTAATATTTTATTTTCTGGTCCAAGCCCTAGAACGAATTTATGCTTATAAAAGGAGGTCTGGACTTCTATTTTTCACACAATTCACATTCTACAAGATTAAAACACCAGAGAGAAGCAACAGAAGGAAGAAGAAGAAGCTACAAGAGCTGGAGTGGGTCTATAGCTCCGTTCGTAGTCATTCCAATTCCGGAAATTAGGTTCTTTTTATATTTTAATTTTGTAAACAATATGAATTCCCTTTCTTTTAATTTAGTTTTTAATTTAAATATGAGCTAAGCTTTTCATAGTGCTTGAGAACAAACAATGGGTGAATCTTAATTTTATGAAATAACGAATGTTGAATTTGGGTTTATGCTAAATTAAATTAGATTGGGTTTATTACTCTTTTCGATAATTTGTGATTATTTACTGATTTTAGAGTCGCGAACTAAGATTAGGTATTAGTATCTAAGCTATTCCACATAAGTGGCGTGTGGATCATCCTGACGGAGGGTTTAGGTATAGAATTAATTATTCAATCTAGGATAAAAGCTATTGATTCTGACGAACCTAGCTAATTCTAGGGCCAATGAGGTAAAACACTTAATCATCCAACGGTGGATCATAATTACCCTGACGGGACTAGTGACACTTTAGGATCGCCTTATAGTCCACCCTGACGGGGGTATAAGGAAATTAGAATCCCGACCATTGTAATTGACCGATTTAGCCCTTAAACAACATAAGTTAGGAAGTAAGATTAGGAGGATCCTTGCGTTCTCAAGTACTACATCTCATATTGCGTTTTCACTTATTTCACTTGCGTCTTAGCTTCTACTTGCATTTTAATATTTGTCTTTCATTCATTAGCTTTAATCAACAAAACCAAACAAACATTTTATTATCTTTTATTTTCATAAGTGCATCAATCACTATTTGCTAGACATTGTGATCAACCACCCGTCCTTGGAACGAATCTGTATTATCATACATACTACTTGGGACAACCGTACACTTGCGGTTGTGGTTCGATTAGCATTTGCATTTATTTTTAGAACACACAAAGGACCACCACTATTCTTTTGGTATCTTATGGAGCAAAAACCGACCAATAACGAAGAAGATACGCTCAAAACGGTCCAGCAGTGTTTTCCTTACGAATTTGAGTTGGGCTAGGAGTCCATTACTTGAAGTTATCTCCACCAAACGAATTAGGTCAACCTCTACACTATAAATACAGCCTCTTAACACTCTTAAATCATCCTTGGTGAAACCTTAAACCAAGAGGAAGCTTAGAACACAAGAAAGAAGTCTGGAAGGAGCTGTTCATCAACAATGTCTTCTTCTACCTTTAGATTTGTAATTTCTTTCTTTTCTTTCATGAACTAAATTTCTTTAGCTTAAGTTTTAGCATATATGTATGAACCCTAGTTTTGATTGACATCTATCTAATTTGGGAATTTAATATTTTAAATAGAATTATAGTTTTTATTCTCTGTTTATGTGTTTAGATTTATATTCTGTGTTCTTGTGGACTGCAGCCATTAGAATTACCATCTAGTAATTAGGATACCATTGACAACGGTGTTTAATTACATGTTTAGCACATAACGTTTAGTTTTAGGTTTGATCTGATAACCCAACCTAGCTAGATAATCACTATGGTTTAGTCTTTGTGACTATTTACCAATTACAGGAAAAGTTTGCTTAGGAAGCCTTATTGACACAGGTAAATCCTATTTTAAACTACCGATAGCATATTGGAACCGATTAGGGAAATACTACATAATTCACCCTTACATGTTTAGAACGGAAAAACTAGTGGGGATTACATGATAATAACTTAAGCAATATTCTCATATCACTTTTCTTTCATATTTATTTTCTGTCTTTTAATTCCTTAGTTTTAATTTAGTTTATTAGAAAATCAACAAAAATCTATTTGTTTTTACTTTTATTTGCGTTTAGTTGTTCTAGCTTTAATTATTTACACTTGGTATTTGCATAAGGTTCTCCTAACCTCTGTAGTCTCTGCGGAACGGATCTTTTAACTAAAACTTGCATACGATTTGTATACTTGCAGAACCGTGTAGTTCTAGGGTGTTTTTGCACTTTAATTACATCTTAGTTTATCACACCCTAGGCCCCACCAAGTTTTTGGCGCCGCTGCCGGGGACTACATCGTTAGTCCTTGTGCATATATCTTGTGCTTTTATTTTTAGTTAGTTCTATTTTACGCTTTTGTTTTCAGTTTTTGTTTTTCAGATTTAGTTACAGATGGAGAACCCAAGGAGACTTGAGCTACCCATCGAGTTCAGAGTGGAGCCACGAGGAATTCGCGCTCCAGAAATCCAAGCCGCGAAATTTAAACCTGATCCTAGGATGCTAACTCAATTTGCATCTCATGGATTATTCAGCGGAGTTGCACATCAAGATCCGATCCGATATATTCAGAAATTCATGCAGATCTGTGATGCTTATATCGTAAGAGGAGTTACTAGGGAGCAAGTATATTACCTGATGTTCCAGTTCTTCTTGACCGGATGTGCAAGCGATTGGTATGATACCCAATACCCTCATGTTATTCCAGATTGGGACAAGCTTCAAGCAAGATTCCTAGACCGTTTCTATCCGGTTAGTAGACGTTTAAAAGATATGTTGGAACTTGAACAATTTATACAGAAAGAGGAAGAGAGTTTGGGTGAAGCATGGTTACGATTTACAGATAAGAAGGCAAGATGTCCATATCACAGATCCTCGCCGGAATATTATTTAACCTTGTTTTATGGAGGCCTTAATGATAAATCAAGAGAAAAAGCAGATTCGTTGGGAAACGCAGGTTTTGTGTTACTAGACCCTGAAGAAGCTGAGTTGGGGATGGAGAGAATTCTTGAGAACGAGAGAAGTTGGCCAAAGAAATCAGCAAAGGAGAACACTTCGGAATCTCTTAAGCTTAAAGAACTGGCTAAACAACTCGAAGAGCTAACATAACAAGCCCGAATAATTGCTCAGGTGAATACGGTACGCACAATCCCTTTGTGTCCTGGTTGTGGATCAAGAAATCACGTGTGGGAAGGGTGTATGAATAATCTAGACGTAGCTTCCGTTCAATATCCTCAAGATAACTATTACTCTAATGGTTATGCTTGTCCTCAAGAAAGCTACACTAATTATCAACAACCTCCACAACAAAAGAGTTGGGTCAGAAAGCAAGAAACTTATCAGCAATCCCAACTTCAACCTTATAATCCACCACAACCTATTCAGAAAAAGACACCCATTATTAAAACTTGTCAAGAACCGAAGAAAGATCCACCTAAACAATCAATGCAATTGGTAAAACGAGAACAAATCCAAGACTTGAATTCGAGTATGGCTAAATTAATACAAGCAGCTGAGAAAATGAGTCATAGCCACCAGAAAGTTCAAACCCAGGATAAGATTATCAAGCAACTAGAGCATACTATATCACATATGGCGAGTAAATTACAAAATCGGCCAAGAGGGCGACTTCCAAGTGATACTATTGCTCCTAGAGATGATTCTTGCCATGCAGTTGAGTTGCGAAGTGGAAAACAACTAACTCCACCTAGACCAGAAACAGAACCAATCCCTATTCCAGAACCAAGGGGGGAAGAACCAATCAAAGATACAGTTGAGGAGGTAGTTAAACCAAAGAGTGTCCAAACCGAGACACCTGAGAAGACAAGAAAACCAGTGGAACTTAATACACGCCCTCCACCACCATACCCTTCACGTGTCAGAAAGAAGGACAATGACCTGGAATTCAAGAAGTTCGATGACATGGTGAGCAAGGTCGAGATTAAAATGCCGTTTGTTGAAGCTATCAAAAGAATGCCGAAATATCTAAAATTCATGAAGGACATTCTTTCGAACAAACGAAGTATAGAAACCGCGGATATGAGTGGATCACCAGAGGGGTGTTATGCTATCAAGTTACCACCAGAAGAGCCCCTTCCCACGAAATCTTGGATGGAACCATCCATACTTATGAAGAATCGAGCTGAAAAGTTTGTGGAATCAAAGGAAAGGGGTGGAAATTTCGTCATTATTAATCAAATTAATTTTAGTTGAACGAGTTGGAGGAATTTCGTTATCTTGCCTATGAAAATTCACGCCTCTACAAAGAGAAAACAAAGCGATGGCATGATAAACGGCTCCGTCCAAAGCATTTCGAGATAGGACAAAAAGTTTTATTATACAACTCTCGATTTTCGAACTACCCAGGAAAGCTTAAATCCCGTTGGGGAGGACCTTACATTCTTACCAAAGTCACACCGCATGGAGCGATTGAGATTGAAAATCCAACCGAGCAATGGACATTCATGGTGAATGGCCAGCGTTTGAAGAGATACTATGACAGTGAGGACTTTGGGCAAGGGGAGAAAATCTTTCTTGTCGAATGCGCTTAGCCTGAGGTACACGTCTAACTTAAAGACGTTAAACAAAAGTGCTCTTGGGAGACACCCCTTGTTTTAAATTGCTTTTTAGATTAGTTGTTTTTGCTTGGTGGTGTATAATTTTAAGTTAGTGTATATTTTTAATTGTGTTTACAAGCTAATAGGAGAGAAAGGTAGTGTGTTATTGTGCAGGAAACGAGTTTGGGGTTGAAAGGAAAAAATTGGAGGAACACAAAGCCTGGAGCAGACTACCCCGCGGACGACCCCCTGGTCCGTAGGGATGCACCGTGCCTAGAAAACCCGTACCACAGTCGGGTAAATCGACCTGAAGGCGCGGTACACCGGACCCTGGTCCGCACGCCCAAAACGCTTGCCACGGGGTCGGGTACCATGGGTTTTTTGACAGAGTATCCGCGGACTACCCCTGCACCGCACCCCTGGTCTGCACGCCCAAAACACGTGCCACGGGGTGCTAGCTCGGGTATTATCCAGTGGGCAAAAATTTGGAGCAGCAGAAGCTGCGGTATACCGCATGATTTGTCCGGTGCACCGCAGGAGGCGGTTTGTGAAGGAATTCTTTTCCTAATCAAATTCTTACCTTATGAGATTAACCCTAGCCTTCCATACACGAATTTTTCAGACCCAAACCCTATATATACACCTTAAAGCTTGTGCAAACCTTCACAATTAACACAACAACTCATCAAATCCTCTCCTCCATCTTCCATAAACACAATCCTTCATCAAATTCATCACACTACACCATCAAAACACCATCAAATTCAACAAGCTTTAAAGAGTTCTTCCAAGATCAATCCAATAACCTTTCTCTTTCATCAATTCTAAGCAACAACATCAAGCTACACCAATTTTCCTTAAACTTTTTAATCCATCCTTGGTATAACTTGAGTTGTGGGTGAATCAAGCATGACTAACAGATCTGAAGCTATGGAATACAAGAGAAAGTGTTCAATCCTTGGGAAGAACAAGAAATTGCCTGGAGCCACCATTGAAAAACCCATCAATCTTGATGAGGTTTCTGAAGAATCAAAAGAACAGGCACCTGAACAACCACTACCAAAGAAGAGATTAACTGCTAGAATGTCCATACCATCAAGGAGGCCTTTGAATAAAATAAAAATCCAAGACCAAGGTATTTCTACCTCTTCTACTGAAATTGTTTATGATCTTCCTCCTTGGGCTCTCAAGTTACAAAACGAAGTTGAAAGAATACGTGAAGATAACAAAGACCTTTGGGCAGAAGTCATACAGTTGGAAACACAGGTAGAAAATTTAACCTTGTATAAGGATGTTGATGATTATACCGATCCTTCGGATGACGAGGACGATATGATGGATCTCTATGGCCAGCCAGGTAGGTTATTCTAATTTTTCTCAATAGCTTGTATGCATTAGGTAGTTTAGTTAGTTTTATTTTAAATTTTATTCCATTCTTGAGTCTTTTTTCGAGTCGTGGGAACACGGCTCACTTTTGAGTTGGGGGTGGGGATTCGTTGTCCTCATCTTCTTTTCGTTTTTGCATAAAATTTAAAATTTTTAGGTTGAATTAAGGCATAGAATATCTTGAATGTACCTATTTGAGCATGATTTTATTAGGTCAATGATAGTAGGTAGTATGTTTTTGAAAGATGCAAACAAATTTGTTTAGATGCATGTATGAAAACAGGAAATAAAGGATAGAAAAGTTAATGAGCAAGTCTAAGAAAACACGTTGAAACTTAGGAATAGTTATTTGGTGTGTAGAACGTGAGGTTTAAAATTAGTTGAAAACCCACTTGTCTATGAACTAATAATGAAAACGTAACGAAATCCGGTAGTTAGAAAAATGACTAAGGCAGTTCTTTCATGATAAAACACTTGAAGCCTTTAGACTTTCTCACCCTTTTGTTTGATATTATTGTTATTTATCCATCTTAGCCCCTCTGAGCCTTTCTAAAGCCTTTACTGAAACACATTATAATCCATACCCTAGTTTGTAGGACTTATCTATATGACCCGCACTCGAATCGCAAAACCTGAGACACTCGTTTTAGAGCTTGAGTTTGGGGTGGTGGGTTTCATAATTAGGGAACTTTGGGAATTGGGAATTATCTTTGTGATTTTATTGATGATGAATTGTTATTATTGTAACCCTTTGTCGGGGTAATAGTGAATGAAAAAGAAGCTACGAGCTAATTTTGCCAACAAGGGCATAAAAAGAATATATATATGAAAAATAAATAGTGTGATATCTCAACATCAAAAGAAAATCATAACTATACAAAAGAAAAATTGATGTGAAAAGAGAATATATATTCGGACCGGCAAAGTGGATTTTATATCATCAAAGGTTTTAATTGGGATTATTGGGGATGCACATTAAAAAGCATCAATAAATTGGGTTGAGTGAGAACATATTCGAGTGAAAACTCAAGCTCTAGGGCGATTCGTTGATGGCTAGTGAGGAGAGAGCCAAAAGCTCACTTTTCATTATCCAAATATACCACACCCGTCCGTAAGCCAAGTTATAACCAAGACCTTAGGATTTTTAACTACTAGATGGAGAAACAATTGAGCTATTAGGTAGTAGGTAAGTGGACCATTGGATGCTGTATTTGGGACCTATGAACAACCTATAGCCATTAACCTGAACTAAGTTATCATCCTCTCCTTCTGGCATTGCGAAATTAATCTTAACTTGAATTTATGGATTGTTGATTACATGTATATTAAGCATATTTGTGCATTATTTCTTGAGCATTACTACATGATATTTTTTGGATTTTATGCTCTAGGATCATTCATTATATTCTGTTCTTGTTCTCCTCCGACTTCTTCTTGTTTATTTTGACTACCCTATTGTTCTTTACTTTTATTGTATCGGGACGATACAACTTTGAGTTGGGGGTCTTGATGTCTCCTCATTTGTGATAGTAAAATATACTCATGAGACATCATTTTAGGCTTATTTATTAGTTTATAGGTTGATTTTAGCTTATTTTAGTGCACTTTCCTATTTTGGGTTTTGATTTGTAGAATTATTATTTTTAGAGCATATTGGGTTTAATTGTTTATTTAGTGTGAAGTTTTAAAGATAATTATGGAGATTAATTAGAGTCCAAGTCAAAGACAACAACTTATGGAAAGAGATTTGCATGGAAATTGGAGATAAGGAAACAAAGGCTAAAAAGATGGAAAAGGAAAAGCTACCTAAATCTGGGATTCTGCATACACGTCCAAAGATATGCGTTTTTACCTAAGAAATAGGCCGAATTTGGTAATTTCCTTCTACAGGGTCAAGATAATTCTGTTGCGATTCTTTTGGTATCTTATGGAGCAAAAACCGACTAATAACGAAGAAGATACGCTCAAAACGGTCCAGCAGTGTTTTCCTTACGAATTTGAGTTGGGCTAGGAGTCCATTACTTGAAGTTATCTCCACCAAACGAATTAGGTCAACCTCTACACTATAAATACAGCCTCTTAACACTCTTAAATCATCCTTGGTGAAACCTTAAACCAAGAGGAAGCTTAAAACACAAAAAAGAAGTCTGAGAGGAGCTGTTCATCAACAATGTCTTCTTCTACCTTTAGATTTGTAATTTCTTTCTTTTCTTTCATGATTTAAATTTCTTTAGCTTAAGTTTTAGCATATATGTCTGAACCCTAGTTTTGATTGACATCTATCTAATTTGGGAATTTAATGTTTTAAATAGAATTATAGTTTTTATTCTCTGTTTATGTGTTTGGATTTATATTTTGTGTTCTTGTGGACTGCAGCCATTAGAATTACCATTTAGTAATTAGGATACCATTGACAACGGTGTTTAATTACATGTTTAGCACATAACGTTTAGTTTTAGTTTTGATCTGACAACCCAACCTAGCTAGATAATCACTATGGTTTAGTCTTTGTGACTATTTACCAATTACAGGAAAAGTTTGCTTAGGAAGCCTTATTGACACAGGTAAATCCTATTTTAAACTACCGATAGCATATTGGGACCGATTAGGGAAATACTACAGAATTCACCCTTACATGTTTAGAACGGCAAAACTAGTGGAGATTACATGCTAATAACTTAAGCTATATTCTCATATCACTTCTCTTTCATATTTATTTTCTGTCTTTTAATTCCTTAGTTTTAATTTAGTTTATTAGAAAATCAACAAAAATCTATTTGTTTTTACTTTTATTTGCGTTTAGTTGTTCTAGCTTTAATTATTTACACTTGGTATTTGCATAAGATTCTCCTAACCTCTGTAGTCTCTGCGGAACGGATCTTTTAACTAAAACTTGCATACGATCTGTATACTTGCAGAACCTTGTAGTTCTAGGGTGTTTTTGCACTTTAATTACATCTTAGTTTATCACACCCTAGGCCCCACCAATGGATCTGAACCAAGAAGGGGATAAAGCGTAGATTAGTTGACGTTCATAGCCTTGCTCGTTGTTGGGGAGGCTATATTCGCAAATCTTGATAGAGGTAACGCGTCTAACTTTAAAAGACGTTAAATAAAAGTGTTGTACGGGAGACAACCCGCAATTTTTTTTATGTTTTTATGTTTTTAATTTGTGTTTAGTTTAGTTGGTTTTAGTTGATATTGCATATTTGAGAAAGGTATTAGTGTTTTTGATGTTCAGGTGTTAAAGAAATCGAGTTTGGGAAGAAAAACAATTTTTTTGGGCATGTTCTGACCTGCCACCGGCATGCCGGGCCATACCGCCGATAAACCGGCGGGTCAGAAACACGAGCCCTCGGGTACTCGTCACGTGTTCATTACAGAGAGGTGATTTTCGAAAGCAAGCAACACCGGTATGCCTGGCCATTCCACCGGTATGCCGGTCAAGTGGTGGGTCCTGGTGTGTTATAAAATAAAGTGAGAAAATAAAGGAACCACTTAACCGCAAGTGTATGGTTGTCCAAGTAATATTCGATAAATCGAGTTCGTTCGCAGGGGCCGGATTAGGCACAACTCAAGTATTAATCGAAAAGTAAGAATAATTGCTTAACAGAAAAATAAAGTAAAAATTTTTGTTTGGTTTATATAAATTAAAAGATGCAAGAAAATAAATTACGGAAATAAAAGAAAGCAAATAAAAGAGATTTGAAACTTCATATGAGAAGGAGTACTTGATCCTCGCAAGAGTTTCACCTAACCTATCTAAATTATGCCTCTGTTTAAGGGCTAAACTGGTATTATTGTGCTAATCGGGACTCTAATATCTCCTAGCCCCCGTCAGGGTGGACCTAAGAGCTATCCTACGGTATTACAAACCCCGTCAGGGTGAATATAAGATACTTTCAGATGAATACTAATTTACCTCATTGGCTGCATGGTTAGTTAAGCCTGTCAAGGTCAATAACGGATACTATGCGTCTATTATCTAAGTCTGTAATTAACCCCCCCCCCCCCCCCCGGGTCAAGGTGATCCATACGCCACTATATGGAATAGCCTAATTACTATGAGCTAAGTTTGATTCATGACTTCAAAATTAGTAATTAAAACAAAATAATAGTCAACACAAAATACCAAGTCTAACTTAAACCATTAAATCCCAAATTCGGAAAACATAAATTAAACAGAATTAAGTTCAACCCATATAGCGATTCTCAAGTACTAAAGAAATTAGTTCATAATGGAATGGAAAACTAAAATTAAAATAAAGGAATCCATAGTTTCGAATTACAGAAAGAAAATAAAGAAGCTAAAGGTTAAGATGACTGACGATGGAAGAACATGACTCCTCCAGCACTAGCTTCTCCTTGCCTCCTTGCTCTGACTTGAAAACCTTAAGCCTCTTGTGTAATTCTCTGAAGTGTATGAAAAGAGGAGGTTAAGGGGTGTATTTATAGGTGTTACGGAACCCTAGGTCGAATTTACTTGGAGTGGAAGACAAATTAAGAACTCTCAAATTCGTAGCCCTAAATTCTAGGAAAGGTATGATTCTTCTGCTAATTTGATTTGGTCATATATTTTTCAATACTTATCCGTTTGAGAAGTTCCAATATATGAAACTTCTTGTCTTGGAAAGAGCTTTCTATTGGTGCAGACCACTCGTCCAGATTCCTAGCCAATCGTAAGTTATGGACTGATCTTTAAAACGTGGCTGGAATTTCAGATTCATAAGGCAGCTTTATCTTCTCCTTCTTTGCATATATCTTTCCTAAATCTTCTTATTTCCATGTAAATATACTTTCCTTTACTTCTTTATCTTGACTTGGACTCTAATTAATTACCATTTATCTTTTAAAACTTCACATTAAATAAATAATTAAACCGCATTTGCTTAAAAAGAATAAATCAATAAATCAAGAAATAGAAATAGGAAAGTGCACTCTAAAAATAGAAACTCGAGTAAAATCATTTCCTAACACTCTAGAATATACTAAGACTTCATTCTCACTTCTTCTCTTTGGATTGGCCTTTCATGAAATTCAAGAACCTATTAACTTTGCATTAAAAATAGTCAAATTTACGCACAAAAGCTCAGATTCTGCAAATAGTTAATTTCCAAGGGGAGGAAGTGCAATATGATCAATTAAGCCTAAAAGTCTATAAAATAAGTCATTTATTCACCTAAAAGGATGTCTCCAAGGGGCTAATAATTAGAACAAATAGGGAGACATCAAGACCCCAAACTCAAACCTTTGTCGTCCCGACAAAGTAAAATAAAAACAAAGGATCTTTGAGGTGAACGCAGAAGGTAGAATCTAGAAAATAATCCCAAAGCAAAACTTAAAACAAATTTCATATAGTCTATTCTAGGAATTAATATACACATACACTTATCATGCAAAATCAAACACAACATAATATCAATCCAAAAATTAATTTCACAATGCTAGAAGGTTACACTTATTACTTATCTCAAGATGGTGGATATAGGGTGTTTCTTGATCTTTACTTGCTTTGAACGCTCCACTTAGAATATTCCCTATTAACTCACGGCGTATCTAGGAATCACGAGGTCTTTACGGTTTTAGCGTAGGCTGAAGGACGGTATGGTATGTATATTTGGTAAATTTGAAGTGAGCTTTTGGCTCTCTCCCCACTTACCATCAACAAACTGTCCAAGAGCTTGAGTTTACACTCGAATAACGTTCTCACTCAACCCAATTGACGCGCTTAATTAGCGTCCCCAAATTAAACCAATAAGCACTAAGGATGATTCACATAAAAATTTCCACTTTGCCGGTCCAAATATATTTTTCAAATCATTCATTTTTTTCTTTTCTTTTATATAGCTATGACTCTCCTTTTTAATGTTGAGATATCATGCTATTTTTTACATAGTTATGCCTATTCATAACTTGAGCTCGTAGCTTCTTTTCCATTCACTATTACCCCGGCAAAGGGTTACAATATAATGAACCTATGAATCATCATCATATATAGCACAAAGCACAATTGATAAGCTCAAAAATCCCAACCCAATGTAAATTCCCATATGGTGGACCCACCACCCCAAAATCAAGCTCAAGACAGGAAGTCTCAGGATCGTGATTCAAGTGAGGGTCATATGGTCATGCCTAACAATCTAAAGGGATATTGGCTTATAATGCGGCGACAAAAGAAAGGCTTAAAGGCTAAAAATTTGGCTAAGAAGGATAAAATTAATTCAGGAATAGACGGCAAAAAAAAGGATTCAAAGGGCTGACAAAGAACTGCCTCTATCATCTTCCTATGTACACAACTTGCCTCTAGTTCATACCTAAGTGGGTTCTTTACTCATTTAGATCTCACGTTCTACAATTCACCCATTATCCTTAAGCACAAGTTTACTTCTTTTGCATTGTTCATTAATTTTTCCTATCAATTATCTCATATTTGCATGCAATCAAAGTACAGTTTTATACTAACTCCTAAAGTCACCTATTTTCTATCATTAGTTCATGAAACGCATGCTTGATGGGGGCATTTAAAATTCTCTACAGTCAACGCAACCCTAAGATTAATTTTATTGAAAGCGTGTAAATCACTAAAAATTGGGATGAGGCAACGAACCCCACCCCAAACTCAAAAGTGAGTCGTGTCCCCACGACTCGAAAAAGACTCAATAAAGCAATAAAATTAAACTAAACTACCTAACTAGTGCCTACCATTAATTAAGAAGAAGATTTAGAACGGGGTACCTGGCCATAAAGATCCATCATATCCTCCTCCTCCGAAGAAGAATTATTATCAATATCCATGTTCAAAGTTACCTTATCCCTTGTTGAATTCATCTTGGCAATTTCCTCCCAAAGTGCTATGATTTGTTTTCTTAGATGATTGATTTGTTGTTGATATTTGATAGCCCATGGGGGTGTGTAAGAATTATTCTGAGAAGAGGAAGAAGAACCTTGATCTTGGATTGGTGTCTTTTCCTTAGGCTTTGATTGTACCTTCATCCTAGCTGTGGATTTCTTGTGTAGTGGTGGTGCAGGTGCCTTTTCTTCTTGTTTTTCTTCAGTAGGCTCATCAAGATTGATGGCCTTTTCAATTGTCGAACCAGTCAAATTCTTGTTCTTCCCTAGGATACAACACTTCCTCTTATAATCCATATCATCTGTTCTGTTTGTCATGGTTGAATTGACCCCAAACTCAAGTTATACCAAGGATAGAATAAAGTTAAGAGAACTTGGTGTAGCTTGAGTTTCTTGCTTGGATTAGATGAAGGAAGGTGGTTTCTTGATGAATCTTGGAAGAATTCTTGAAAGCTTGATGATTTTGAAGGTGTTCAATGGTGTTTTGTGATGAATTTGATGAAGAGGATGTGTTTATGGAGGATGGAGGAGAGAATTATTAGTGTTATTGTGTTTGTTGTGGAGGTTTAATCAAGCTTCAAGGTGTTTTTATAAGGTTGGGAGCTGGAAAATTCGTATGGGAAAGGATAGGGTTAGCTTGTGATAAGGTAAGAGTTGTATTAGGTAACCATCTCTTCAAAACCGACATAGCTGCGGTATACCGGAGGTATGGCCTGGTATACCGGACCTTCTGCTCTTCGAAAAAAAATTCTTCTCGGCACAAAACCCGAGTCTTCTACCCGTGGCACGGGTTTTTCCTCCTGCGGTATGGCCCGGTATACCGGACCTGACATCTTCGTTTTTTCGAACTCTCGTCAGAAAACCCGAGTTACAAACCCGTGGTACGGGTTTTCATCCTGCGGTATACCGGGGGTCTAGGGCGGTATACCGGACCTGCGCCGAATTTTCGCCATGTGTTTCTTTTTTCGTTTCCTAGCACCCCAAACTTAATTCCTGCACCATTAACACACTACCTTTCTCATTTCTTTTAAAAGTAGACACTAAAACTCGACACTAACTTAGAATTATACACTAGGAATTGAAAAACTTAAAGCAATAAACTAATATACAATGAACTGGCTTTTGTTTAACGTTGTTAAGCTTGACGGGTTACCTCTCGCAACTATTCAGCTTCAAGGAGGTACATGACCTCCCCAGGGTTTGGATCCACCATGAGATTAGTATCCTCGCCTCCATGATAGATTTTCAGACGATGAACATTTACCATAAAGGTGCGGTGTTCAGTTGGATGCTCAATCTCTATAGCTCCATGAGGCGTAACTTTGGTCACAATGTAAGGACCAGACCACTTTGATCTCAACTTTCCCGGATAATTGCTGAACTTGGAGTTGTATTTTTAGGACCTTCTGTCCTATTTCTAATGTCTTTGCATGGATGCGATTATCATGCCACCTCTTTGTGTTTTCTTTGTACAGTTTTGCGTTTTCATAGACATGTAATCGAAACTCATCAAGTTCATTCAGCTTCATCATACGATTCTCACCGGCCAAAGTAGGATCTAAATTCAGCTGCGCTATGGCCCAATATGCACCTAATTCAAGTTCAAGAGGTAAGTAACAAGCCTTACAAAAAACCATACGATACGGAGATGCACCAACTGGAGTTTTAAACGCAGTACGATAAGCCCACAACGCATCATCTAGCTTCATAGACCAATCTTTCCGTGTGGGACCAATAGTCTTTTCCAGAATAGATTTTACCTCTCGATTAGAGACCTCGGCTTGACCATTAGCTTGTGGATGATACGCGGTAGATACACGATGTCTCACACCATACTTCTCTAGATCTGTCTTCAGATATTTGTTCACAAAGTGTGAACCTCCATCACTGATAATTACTCTAGGTGTACCATGTCTAGTGAAGATGTGTGATTTTAAGAATTTAATCACTACTCGCGAATCATTAGTTGATAGAGTTACAGCCTCTACCCATTTAGACACGTAATCAACAGCTAGTAGGATGTACAGATTCCCGTTAGATGGTACAAAAGGACCCATGAAATCAATACCCCATACATCGAATATCTCAACTTCAAGCATATTATTACGTGGCATCTCATCCCTCTTGGATATATTTCCAGTAAACTGGCATCTATGACACTTCTGAACATACTCATGACAATCCTTATGTAGAGTAGGCCTATAAAAACCAGATTGTAGTACCTTAGCAGTTGTGCGGTCACCTTTGAAGTGTCCTCCGTATGGAGAATCATGACAACTCGCAATCACTGCCCAAACATCTCTCTCAGGTATGCATATTCTCACGATTTGTCACTACACACTTTGTAGAGGAAAGGATCCTCCCAAAAGAACTGTTTAGCACGATGAATCAATCTTTTCTTATCTTGTGATGTGGCTCCTTGAGGAAAGTTACCACTCACAATAAGATTCGCAATGTCAGCATACCACGGATTACCATCATGTATAGCAAACAAACTCTCATCAGGGAACTCTTCTCAAACCAACTCAGGATCACTATTAAGCTCAGAACCTTCAAGACGTGACAAATGATCAGCAACTTGATTATCACAACCCTTTCGATCTCGGATTTCTAAGTCAAACTCTTGTAACAATAACACCCATCTGATTAAGCGCGGCTTAGCGTCTTTCTTTTCCATAAGGTATCTAATTGCAGAATGATCAGTAAAAACAACAACTTTCGCCCCAAGAAGATAGGAATGAAATTTGTCAAACGCATATACTACAGCTAGTAACTCCTTCTCAGTTACGGTATAATTCACTTGAGCACTTGTAAAGACCTTACTAGCGTAGTAGATGGAATGAAATACCTTATCTTTTCGTTGTCCCAGTCTCCCAGAACAGCACCCATAGCAAGATCACTAGCATCACACATAACTTCAAATGGAATCTTCCAATCAGGGGGTAATACAATAGGTGCAGAAATAAGCTTCTCCTTAATCTTTTGAAAGGCCACTATGAAAGCTTCATTAAAAAGGAATTAGTTACACAATGGCTTAGAAATTTTGGAGAAGTCCTTGATGAAACGTCGGTAAAAACCAACATGACCTAAGAAACTTCTCACCCCTTTAACAGAAATCGGAGGGGGAAGAGTTTTAATTACCTCAATCTTTGCGCGATCAACTTCCAAACCCGAACTCGAAACCTTGTGTCCCAACACTATACCTTCACGAACCATAAAATGACATTTTTCCCAGTTCAAAACCAAATCAGTTTCCTTGCATCTAACCAAAACCTTCTCCAAATTCCGCAAACACTCATCAAAGTTATCACCAAACACAGAGAAGTCATCCATAAATACCTCAAGGAAATCATCGATCATGTCCCAGAAAATCGCCATCATACATCTTTGAAAAGTAGCAGGTGCATTACATAATCCGAATGGCATCCTTCGAAAGGAAAAGGTACCAAAAGGGCGTGTAAAAGTGGTCTTGTGTCAATGATTTTACACTTTCATCGTTAATTTCTTTCTCGATCACCAAATTACTTTTCCTTCTCCATTTATATTATATATTTTATCCTATTCTTTACCTAAAAATAGTATAACTTGTCAGTTATTACATTATACTCACTCTGTTCTACAACTAATGTCCACTTAGCTTTTTACATATATTAAGAAACATAATACTGGCATTCACCATTAAAAAACACCCCTCATAAAGTGTCTAGATATTGTAAATATGTATTAAAAATATAAATTATAATATTTTAATAAGGATAATAGAGGAAAAAGTTGGATAATAATGTCTTGAAATACTAAATGAACAAAAAAAATTGGAACACTATTTTTAGTAGGGGTGAGCACGGTACGGTTCGGCTCGGTTTTTTACCGTAACCGAAACCTAAACCGAATGATTCTGTTTTTAAAGGTGTCGGTACCGAACCGAACGGTTTTTATCGGTTCGGTTTTTTCGGTTTTCGGTTCGCTATATGTTCGATTCGGTTTTTTTCGGTTTTGGTATGTGTTTAATTCGAAGTTGGATATATTTTAAGGGCATTCACTTGAGACGTTTTATTTTCTAACAAATTCATGAAGTTTTTGATTTTCATGTTATTGACCCGTGTAGGAAATTGCATTTTTGGAACTCAAATATTATAAATTAGTCGTAAACAAATAATTTCAAAGGAATAATTATAAAATTTAATATGTATGTTTTACTTTCAACAAATATTAATAAATGAAAGATTTTTTAAAATATATCAACTAATGACTTATGTAAAAATATGTTGCACACTATGACATTTTTAGGGGCGATGCATGTTATATATGAACATTTTTGTTTTAAAAAATCATTCAATTTTATATCCCATTGTCATAATCTCTTCAATAATATAAATTGAATTCAAGAATGTCTTAATTTTTGTATTTTTTTCAGTTCAGTTTTTCGGTTCGGTTTAGCATAGAAAAACCGTACCAAACCGAACTTTTTCGGTTTTTCAAAAAGCTTATACCGAACCGAACGGTTATGTCGGTTTTCGGTTTTTTCGGTTCGGTTTTTTTCGGTTTTTTGGATCGGTTCGGTTTTATTTTGCTCACCCCTAATTTTTAGTAAGTGGACATTATTTATGGAACAGAGTGAGTAGTAGACTTTACCAAATATGGAATTCCATGTTTAGTATATCTTATAACATGGAATTCCATGTTATAAAATGTCCTAAACATGACCTTTTCTTTTTTGTGGAGAATTTTTCGTAACCGTTATATTTTTAGATTATATAAGATTTTATTTTTTTACTTGATTCTCTCTCATTTTGTCGATCACTCTGGCTTCGTACTTGATGTCCTTATTGTTTAATTTCCATCACAAGATTCTCATACTAGCGTATTTCCTCTATGATTCTTCAACATATGTATGTTTGTAAAACAGTGGATACGAAAAACCAACACATCAAAATATTAATATACTAGTTAATAATAAAGTATATATACATAAAATTACCATACCACTAGTACCAGTACACAACATATCACTTTAGTAGGGTTTGCTTGATGCAACAAACTAAAGGACTCTATTAGCAAGTCTATCAATCTTTTGGTCTAGTTGAAATCTTCCAACCTATGATTGTAGTATTTAACAATCTTTGTGTCTTTGCTCTTCAATACATACCCTGAAGTGATGTATATTACAGACCCCATGAAAAGAAAAGTCATTAGCATCAAGAAGTCCTCATTTTTCTGATTTTCAATTATCCAAAGTCTTTCTTCTCTCGAGTCCTTATCTTCTCCTTCCATTTCATCTATTTTAGTTTCTTGCAGTACTCATGTATTGCGTATTTTATCATTTTATTTGTTACTCTTTTACATCTCCAAAGTGTCTTCTATGTCATGCAGCAAGTTTACCACATCCAGTTGTGTGATATGTGGGGATTCTTCTTCTCCACATTTGATTCATATTATTATATTTTACTTTGTCCTTGTTAGATTTAGTACTTTCTCTCCAAATCTAAATCCTTTCTCCTTTTTATCATAATACTCAATTATTTGTTGTGTTATGATATCCCCTTTTATCCTAGTGAAATATTCATCCTTTAGCATGAACATGTTCTTTAGTAGTTCAAAGAATGGTGCATTTTTGCATGTCATCAAGTCCTCTTGCTACTTGTTTTCATTGATTATCAGCTTGTGTATTTCTTCTAAATTTGACTTGTATGCATCTTGTTTCTTCTTCTTTGTTCTTGTTATTTTTTTTCAATATGTTTCCTGTATATACACATTGTTTTTAGTAGTTGGCACAGTCATTTCATTCAAGAAAATTCAGTAATTATAAGTCTAAAACTACACCAAACATTTAAATCCCTGTTCAAATTAATAAATTCATTTGTTTTCAACCAATTGTTCAGATTCTAAATACCAAATCCTTATATACACTTAACTAATATAATTCAAAATCACATAATATTCACATACATCTACATTCGGATAAGTGAATTCATTGTTACACATACGCATACATATACACATACATATACATTGAGTACCCTTTATTACAATTTCTAAATAGTGAATTCCCTATTTAAAATAATAATTAATTCATTATTTTTCAGTTTTCAAACATTGAATTCACTGATTATTAATAGGTATTAAACTATGTTTCAGTTTCAAAATACTAAATCCTAATAAACACTTAAGTAATCTAATTGACCCTAAAATACACCATAATTACATAATTTACACATAGAGTTAGTTGTGGCAATTCCCTGTACTAAAGCATTAGATGTCTTTTTTGTGTTTTTGTGTTTAAAACATGAAATTCCCTTTTTGTAAACTCTTTAAGCAGTAATGTCCTTGTTTTAAACACAAAGCTCTTACCAATTTTAGCATATATGACAAGTACTTTATTGTTAAATGAATCAACTCTTCAGTTTATACATGCATTACACTTTTCATATAGTTTTGGAACCCTAAATTTCAATTTTAACCAAATCTATACTCAAATCAAATAGTATTAGGCATATTTTGCAGGAATAATCAAGTAATCAACACTCAGAACACACATTTTGTTTAGTCGGGCTGTATTTTGCATGTTCAGACGATTTTGTTCTTTATTTTTTATTGAGATAATTCTCTGGGGGGGTGCCTATCGAATCCAATTTTTGAATTGTGGGTGACCAAGGTTTTAAAAGAGACAAATCATTACCGAAGGTTTCAATTTGTGTATTCTATTACTCTTCATCGTCAATTACACCGTTAAGTGTCACGTGGCGCTTGTGTGGCGAGTGAAAAATTTGTCACCCACGCGCCACGTAGGTACCACGTTACACTTAACGGAGAAACTGGCGGTTGGTACTAATTAAATACACAAATTGAAACCTTGAGTATTGATTTGTCACTTATAAAACCTTTGATACCCACAAGTCAAATTTTAAAACGCTGGGTACCTACGTTTGTATTTTCCCTTTTTTATTCTGTTAAATAATAATTAGGGGCAAAAGTATGATTTTATCTTATTAGGAAGATAAATTTATTTTTATTTTTGGGTAAATAAGTAGTTTTATAATTATTTTTTGTAAGAAAAATAAATAAATAATTATGTAACATTGTTTATTATTTTATTAGCCCGCCAAAAGTAAGTTATAAAGTAAAATGTTATTATTTTTGAATTTTAAAATTAATAACTCCACCCACTATTTTATATAAGATAGAGTTTTGGTCAGAAGAAGTAACTGATTTCAGTTTTATATGAACGCTTCTTATTACTTTTCTTCTTCTCTCTGCCATTCACAAAAATATACATTGATCAAAATTACAAGGCTCTTAGGTTGTGGATATAGAGGTCTCTCTTCCAGTAAGAAGATCCACGGCCGCAAAATAATCAGGTTTCCAATCGATTCAATTCCGCTGTTTTTCAAGAGGTATTTCTTTCGTAAACCTCTTGTTCTTTAATTTATATCTAATTATATATTACAATTGGTATCAGAGCATGTAATATTTATTAGATTTATTGATTTGTGATATATTTTTTATGAATATCTTTTTTATTCTTTCTGTCGAAACAAAAAAGAAAGAAAGAGGGGTTCAAAAGATAAAGTTTTTAAACTTTCTTCTGTTATGTTGTGCATGTTAAAAAAAAAACATTGTTTGTTCTTTTAATTTTGATCCAAGAAGTTATTTTATTGGTATTAATCTTTGGATCTGATAGAATTTTTTTGTTCGTAAGAAAAAAAAGAAATTTGTTTTCTATCGAAAAAAAATGTAATTAAGATTGATAGTTGGCCTAGTGGTTAGGCTACTCCGCAGAGACCGAGAGGTCCTTGGATCGAATTTTATTGGAGTTAAAATGATTCCCGAATCCAAAAAGTGGCTCTCATATGTATTAAAAAAAAATGTAATTGACATTTTTTTCTAGTGTGCTGCGCATGTTATAAATAAAAAAAAAAAAGTTTTGTTTGTTTTTTATTTGCTCTTCAAGAAAGCCACATATGCATAAACGAATTTTAAATTAAAGACATGATGACATGTGTTTTGGTTTCTGAACTGAAAGTGAATTTCTAATTTTTTTTTTATATGTAATGTGGCCCAAGTTTAAATTTATTATGAACCTTGGTTCTTTTCCTGGATAATTTTTTTGTGCTGCATTGATTTTTGTAATGCATTATTTCGTATGATTAATATGTGGAGAATTCTGATATGGTAATGCCTACCTGCAATTCTTTTTTTTTCTGAAGATATTTTTTTCAGATTATTTTTTTTTAGGAAAAAAAAAATGCAATGCAAATAATGTGATTCGAACCTAAGCTATCTTTACATATGACAATTCTAAACTTGTTGTTGATTAATTGAGGGTCTGGATATATTTATTGTGGTTGCGGAATATTTTTTTCTAATGAATGTTGGTGATTTTCTATGACTGTTCTTATTTTTCTAGAAAGAAAAATGGTGTGGATACGATCCCGGGGATCACGAGCATAAGGCTCAAACCACTGGCAGAGTATAGAGGACTCCACAAGAAAGTAAGAAATCTTAATGGACTATTACGGGTTCACAGACCAAAAGTTGAAATGACACTGGAACAAATCAAGCATTTGAGGACTGCCTCAATTCACTCCGCTATAAGATGAGACATAATCACACTTTAATACAACATGTAGTAGTTGTGAATAAGATAATTCAAATTGTCATTAATTGGGGTGTACTCATACATGAACATGAAAAGGTTTATACTATTTTCTATACTTTGCCAAGACGTATGAGAAGGAGTCTCGATATCTTATGGGAAAGAAAGTTTCCCGCGGATCATATTCATGGGAGAGATGCAACATATGAGTGGCTAGTCTATGTTTTGACTAAATCCCATTTGTGGAAGCATTATAGTAGCTCCATTAGGTTAGACCAGTGCAACTGTGGGATGCATTCTCAAACCACTGATATGGATAGATTTAATCCAATTCATTTCTTATGGAAGCGAACTTTAAGGAGTTAATTCCTAAGTTAATGTTTTTGAAAGTTTGCTTAGTAGTTTTGATTTCTTTGATATTTTTTCCAACCATTGTTTGTTAGGTATTGCATTAGTTGTTTTTGCCTTTAATTCAATTTGCTTATCGAACTTGTATTTTTTGTTATGTATGAATTCAACTTCTTTATTTGAATATATGTTTTAGTTGTTTTTCATACTATTTTGCTCTATTCATGTTAGAGAAAGTGGGAGTTCTAGTGGAACTTATTTTGCAGTTACTGAAATTAAATGAATGGTTAAGACGAACAAAATATGGTGATTCATGATTGGGAACATAGTGAACTTTCTTTATCACTTATTTTGTTATCTTTATTGTTCATTATATTTTCATTAATAGCATTGGGTAATTAAACAATTGTATGTATGCTAATGGAAATCTCTTATATTATAAGAAAATGACATGGAAAAACCTCATTAATGATCTCAAAGGAGACAAAATGAATGCTGAGAATTATACATTTGGTAAACTCAAAATACATTATGTTCTAGAGGAACAAAATAGTCTTGAGGTTATTAACAATGTCATGGCTCAGCCTGAGGAAGGCAACACAGCTCAAAACAAAAGGGATATGGAGGCTTGTGAGAAGTGGAAAAAGAGATATTCCACTGCAAGAGGCATCTTGATAAGCTCCATGGATGAAGATCTTGTTTATGAGTGTCAATAATACCCCACTTCACACGAGACGTGAAATCTCTTAATGAAAAGTACAAGGGTATGACTATGTTTTAGTTGAGTCAATTGATCATTAAGTTTTGACACTTACAAGAAGAAGCCTAATCAAACCATGCAACAACATCTCCAGGAGATGTCTAACATGATTAGGGAACTTAAGACTACAAGTCATAACCTTACTGATGAACATTAGGTTCAAGCTGTGATCCGATCTCTTTCAAATAAGTGGGAGCATATAAAGATAAACTTGACTCAAAATGACGACATCAAAAATTTTGATGATGTTGCTCGTCATGTGATGTTGGAAGATGAACGTCTTGATGCAATTAAGCCTCAGGGTCAGACTTATATGTTGATGAGTCAAGTTCCCACAAAAGTTCTGGCATTAAGTGCAAGAACAATGGGAAGAGAACCGAAATTGAGCATGCTTCCAAGAAGAACAAGAATGGTGGTAACGATAAAAGAGAACGATTTTGGTATAAGAAAGACGAGAGTAAAGTGAAATGCTATAGTCGTGACAAGATTGGTCGCTTCGCTCGCAAGTGCAGAGAAAGATAGCAATGTCATTTACTTCTTGTAACTTTACTTATGTTACTAGTACTATATTACTAGCTGATTCTAATCCTTTGTGGACTGTGGATTCAGAAGCGATAGACCATATAGCTAAAGACCGAGAGGCATATGTAGAGTATTATCTAATTCCAGAGGGAACGAGATGAATTTATGTAGGAGACAACAACAAGGTTGTAGACAAAGGAGTTAACACTTACAAGTTGAACTTGCGAAGTGGTCATACCTTGTACCTGCTTAATGTACTTTACACACCTGACATTCGACGTTACTTGGTCTCAGTCACTGTTCTTCTAGGATTACGTTTTAATATGCATTTTCGTAACATACAAGTGGATATCTATTATAACTCTAAGTATTATGGTTCTAGTTTTATTTCTCATGGTTTAATTGTACTAGATGATGATAACTCGTTCAATAGTTATTATGTAAGTGGTTGTTTTTCTACTAATACTTCTTCTAGTAATTATAACATAGAAGAAAGTATATGGCATGCTAGACTAGGTCATATTGGTCAAGACCGCATGAATTTGTTGGATAAGGCGGACCTTTTTGGGTTCATTGACTGAAGTCAACTTTCCAACTTATGAATATTGTCTAGTAGGTAAAGAAAAACGGAAACCATTTGGAAAGGCTAAACGAGTTGAGTACCCATTAAAAGTAATTCATTCAGACATCTGTGACTCAATAAATGTTCAAAATAGATGTGGGGAACATTATTTCATCATTTTTATAGATGATATCACTAGTTTTGGTTATGTCTACCTGATTTTTCATAAATCTGGAGCATTGAAATGTTCTTATGATAAATGAAGTAGAAAACCAGTTAGAGAGGAAATAGAAAAACCTTAAACCTTAATCGTGGACGTGAATATCTATTGAGACAGTTAAAAGAACTGTGTGATGAAAGAGGGAGAACTCTCCTAGAAACGGTTAAGTCTATGATGACACAAGCTAATCTTTCAATATCTTATTGGAGAGATGTCTTGCTTACCATTAGTTATATACTTAATCGAGTGCCCACGAAGACTGTTTAATCAACTCCTTCTGAACTACTTGCTATCCTGGGGATCGACATGTTATGTTCATGGTCTATCTCATAAATATGGGAAAATTAGGTCCAAGAGGCACCCCGACCACTCTAAAGAATATGTATTTATTGGAGAACACAATGATGGAGGTCTTCCTAAAATTAAATCACGAGATGTTACATTCTTAAAGAATGATTTTCTTAGTAGAGGTGAGGTTGATATAAATTCTATTCTATGTGAATAGAATGAGAATCGGGTGGATGAAATACAATAAAATGTGACACCTGATGAGGTAACACAAAAACTTGGTGGGTCCTGGGGTGTTATAAAATAAAGTGCAAAATAAAGGAACCACTTAACCGCAAGTGTACGGTTGTCCCAAGTAATATATGATAATCAAGTTCGTTCTCAGGGACGGATTAGGTTCAACCCAAATACTAATCAGATAGTAGAGATAATTGCTAAACAGAAAATAAAAGATAATAATTTTTGTTTGGTTTTCGTAAAATAAAGGATGCAAATAAAGTAAAGACTAAATTAACTAAACAGAAAGGAAATAAAGCAAATAACGACTAACTTCAGATAAGAGAGATACTTGATCCTCGCAAAGGATTCCACTTAATCAATATAATCTATGCTATGTTTAAGGGTAGAATTGGAATTATAATATTAGTCGGGACTCTAATATCTCCTAGCACCCTGCCGGGTGGACCTAGAAGCTATCCTAAATTATCATAAACACCTGCATGGTCGAATATGGCTCTTCGGATGATATGATTTTACCTCTTTGGCTATGTAACTAGTTAAGCCTGTCGGTCAATAACGGACATTACACGGGTATTACCTAGATCTGTATTCAAACCCCCCTGTCGGATGATCACTTCGCCACTAAAGTGAATAGCCCAAATACTAAAAGCTAATCCTAGTTGTTCCTAAAAGAATTAGTAATGAAAATAAAGTAATATCCAATACCTAAAACTCAATTCAATTTAAATCTAAACAATCCCAAATTCAAAACATAGAAAACATTAATTAAGGTTCATCCCTTTTATGCGATTCTCAAGTATAAAGAAATTTAGCTCATGATGAAATTAAAAACTAACATTAAATAAAAGGAATTCATGTTCAAATACAAAAGATAAATGAAAAACCTAAAGGGTAGAATGACTATGGATGGAAGAACAGGATTCCTCCAGCTTCTAGCTTCTTCTCTCCTTCGTGCTCTGACTTGAAAACCTTAAGCCTCTTGTTAATTCTCTGAAGTCTTTTAAAGTAGGAGGTTAAGGGGTGTATTTATAGGTGTTGGAGGAACCTAGGTCGAATTTGCTTGGAGTGGAAGACAAGTCAAGGACTCTCAAATTCGTAGCTCTAAAAGAAAAGATTCTGCTGATTTGATTTGGTCATATCTTTTTCAATACTTATCCGTTTGAGAAGTTCCAATATATGAAACTTCTTGTCTTGGAAAGCTCTTTCTATTGGTGCAGACCACTCGTCCAGAATACAAGCCAATCTTTTATTATGATTTAATCTCTAAAACGTGGCTGGATTTCAGATTTCAAAAGGCAGCTTTATCTTTTCCTCCTTTGAATAAATCTTTCCTAAATCTTCTTATTTCCATGTAAATCTTCTTTCCTTTCATCTTTATCTTGACTTGGCCTCTAAGTAATTACCATTTATCTTTTAAAAGCTTCACATTAAATAAATAATTAAACCGCATATGCTTAAAAAAAGAATAAATCAATAAATCAAGAAATCGAAATAGGAAAGTGTACTCTAAAAATAGAAACTCGACTAGAAATCACTTCCTTACACTCTAAAATACACTAAGACTTTATTCTCACTTTTTCTCCTTGGATTGGTCTTTCATGAGATTCAAGAACCAATTAACTTTGCATTAAAAATAGTCAAATTTACGCACAAAAGCTCAGATTCTGCAAATAGTTAATTTCCAAGGGGAGAAAGTGCAATATGATCAAATAAGCCTAAAAGTCTATCAAACAAGTCGTTTATTCACCTAAAAGGATGTCTCCAAGGGGCTAATAATTAGAAAAAATCGGGAGACATCAAGACCCCAAACTCAAACCTTTGTCGTCCCGACAAAGTAAAATAAAAACAAAGGATCTTTTAGGTGAACGCAGAAGGTAGAATCTAGAAAATAATCCCAAAGCAAAGCTTAAAACAAATTTCATATAGTCTAACCTAGGAATTAATATACACCTACACTTATCATGTAAAATCAAATACAAAACAATATCAATCAAAAATTAATTTCACAATGCTAGAAGGTTACGCTTAATACTTATCTCAAGATGGTGGCTATAGGGTGTTCCTCGATCTTTACTTGTGTTGAATGTTCCACTTAGAATAATCCTTATTAACTCACCGTGCATCTAGGAATCACGAGGACTTTATGGTTTTAGCATAGGCTGAAGGACGGTATGGTATGTATATTTGGTAAATTTGAAGTGAGCTTTTGGCTCTCTCCTCACTTACCATCAACAAAACTGTCCAAGAGCTTGAGTTTACACTCGAATAACGTTCTCACTCAACCCAATTGACGCGCTTAATTAGCGTCCCCAAATTAACCCAATAAGCATTAAAGATGATTCACCTAAAAAATTTCCACTTTGCCGGTCCGAATATGTATATTTTTCAAATCATTCGTTTTTTTCTTTTCTTATAGCCATGACTCTCTTTTTGATGTTGAGATATCATGCTATTTTTCATAGTTATGCCTATTCATAACTTGAGCTCGAAGCTTCTTTTCCATTCACTATTACCCCGACAAAGGGTTACAATACAAATAACTTGTGAATCATCATCATAATATAGCACAAAGCATCATTGATAAGCTCAAAAATTCCCATCCCAATGTAAATTCCCATATGGTGGACCCACCACCCCAAACTCACGCTCAAGACAGGAAGTCTCAGGATCGTGATTCAAGTGCGGGTCATATGGTCATGCCTAATAATCTAAAGGGAAAGTGGCTTATAATGTGGCGACAAAAGAAAGGCTTAAAGGCTAAAAATTTGTCTAAGAAGGATAAAATTAATTCAGGGATAGAAGGCCATAAAGGATTCAAAGGGCTAACAAAGAACTGCCTCTATCATCTTCCTATTTACACAACTTGCCTCTAGTTCATACCTAAGTGGGTTCTCTACTCATTTGGATCTCACGTTCTACAAACCACCTATTTTCCTTAAGCACAAGTTTACTTCTTTTGCATTGTTCATTAATTTTTTTCCTATCAATTATCTCATACTTGCATGCAATTAAAGTTCAGCTTCATACTAACTCCTAAAGTCAACTATTTTCTATCATAAATTCACAAAAAGCATGCTTGATGGGGGCATTTAAAATTCTCTACAGTCATCGCAACCCTAAGATTAATTTTATTGAAAGCATGTAAAACACAAAAAATTGGGATGAGGCAACGAACCCCACCCCAAACTCAAAAGTGAGTCGTGTCCCCACGACTCGAAAAAGACTCCATAAAGCAATAAAATTAAACTAACTACCTAACTAGTGTCTACCATCAATTAAGAAGAAGAATTAGAACGGGGTACCTGGCCATGAAGATCCATAGTGTCCTCCTCCGAAGGGGGAGTATAATTATCAATATCCATGAACAAAGTTACCTCTTCTAGTGTTGACTTAATCTGTGTAATTTCCTTCCAAAGTGCTCCGATGTCTAATCGTAAAAGTTCGAACTCTTGTTGCAAATTGTGAGCCCATGGAGGAATTCCAGAATCAGTTTGAGAAGAAGAAGAACCTTGAACTTGAAATTGTAGCTTGTCTGTAGGCTTTGATGATACCCTCATCCTTGCTGTTAATTTCCCGTGTTGTGGTGGTGCAGGTGCCTTTTCTTCTTTTGTTTATTCAGTAGGCTCATCAAGATTGATGGCCTTTTCAAGTGTAGAACCAGGCAAACTCTTGTTCTTCCCTAGGATACCACACTTCCTCTTATAATCCAAAGCATCTGTTCTGTTTGTCATGGTTGAATTGACCCCAAACTCAAGTTATACCAAGGATAGAATAAAGTTAAGAAAACTTGGTATAGCTTGAGTTTCTTGCTTGGATTAGATGAAGGAAGTTGTTTTCTTGATGAATCTTGGAAGAACTCTTGAAAGCTTGATGATCTTGATTGTGTTTAATGGTGTTTTGTGATGAATTTGATGAAGAGGTTATGTTTATGGAGGGTGGAGGAGAGATTTGATGATGTTAATGTGTTTGTTGTGGAGGTTTAATCAAGCTTCAAGTTGTTTTTATAGGGTTGGGAGCTGGAAAA
Source organism: Nemophila menziesii (assembly GCA_029959085.1). Taxonomy (NCBI): domain Eukaryota; kingdom Viridiplantae; phylum Streptophyta; class Magnoliopsida; order Boraginales; family Hydrophyllaceae; genus Nemophila; species Nemophila menziesii. Next base: position 5,005,009 of record JARWIR010000017.1, on the reverse strand, counting down.
TTCGTTTGGAAGAGGCTAGGGTTTATCTCCTTAAGGTTAGAAGTTGACTGGGCTTTGAACTCTTCACAAACCGCCTGACGCGGTGCATCCCTGCGGAGCATGGGGTATACCGCGGGGTATACCGCAGCGCTGTTGGTTTGATTTTTCTCGCTTCTGCCTTGTACCCGTGGTAGCACCCCGTGGCACGCGTTTTTGCCGTGCGGTGCAGGGGTGCGGTGCATGGGGTAGTCCGCACGTGCTCCGTCAAAAAACCCGCGGTACACACCCCGTGGCACGCGTTTTGGGCGTGCGGTATAGGGCGCGGTGCACCGCGGCTATCAGCTTCTGTTTTTTCTTGCTTCTGGATAAGACCTGTGGTGCGGGACCCGTGGTACGGGTTTTTGGGGCGCGGTACATCCCTGCGGTATAGGGGGTACACCGCGGGGTAGTCCGCGCCAGCCTTGAATTCTCCAAAAAATTTCTCCTAGCACCCCAAACTCGATTCCTGCACCATTAACACAATACCCTTCTCATTTCTTTAAAAGTAGACACTAAAACTTGACACTAACTTAGAATTATACACTAGAAATTGAAGAACTGAAAGCAATAAACTAATATACATTGAAATGGCTTTTGTTTAACGTCGTTAAGCTCGACGGGTTACCTTATGAATCATTTTTTTACATAACCTCCCCAGCAGTGAGTGAGGTTATCAATGTTTGCTACACGGAATTTGCATCCCTTAGCTTTTATGACCACCAGTTGATTCGAAATAACCTTTGTGACCATGAACGGTCCTTGCCAAGAACTCTTGGCTTCGCGCGTTTTTGGAGGAGGATCAGGCTTCTTCAATGCAACCTCTTCGCCTACTTTGAACCCCCTTTTCTTTCTCTCTTTCTTAGGTTCCTTAGGAACCTTCATAGCTCGCCTTTTCTCTTTTATCTTCACATTGTCAAGGAACCACAGGTTTGGTGGTTTCTGTTCAAGGTGTGGTTTTTCCTTCGGATCTGAATGGAGGAACCACGGATTTGGTGGTTTCTTTCTGAGCTCTCTTTCCTCCATTCCTTCGGTTTCCACAACCTTAGTTGGCTCCTGTTCAACCACATCAATCCGGAAGCAATCCTCCTTGGGATCTGGAAACTTCATTGGCTTAAACACGTTAAATTTTACCTCCTCGTCTTGGATACGCATAATCAATTCACCGTTCTCTACATCAATCAAAGTACGCCCCATGGCTATAAATGGTCTTCCCAAAATAATGGGGACATTCCTATCCGCGTCGTAATCAAGTATAACAAAATCAACAGGAAAGATTAACGTACCAGCCTTGACGAGGACATCTTCTAGTCTTCCCTCTGGATGCACGAGGGATCTGTCAGCCATTTGCAAAACCATAGAGGTGGGTTTTGCGTTTCCTATCTTCAACTTCTCAAACACGCATTTGGGCATGAGATTAATACTTGCTCCCAAATCACACAAAGCTTTTCCTTGCCACTTAGCACCAATGGAAATCGGGATCGTAAAACTTCCAGGATCAAGTAATTTGGGTGGCAACTTACTTTGGCAAATGGCACTACACTCTTCTGGTAAACCCACCATTTCATTCTCAAGATACTGACGCTTGCTGGTGATAGCTCTTTTCAAGAATTTCATGTATTTCGGTACACCTTTGATAGCCTCTAAGAAAGGTATATTAATGTTGAGCTTACCCACCATGGTCATGAATCTCTGATATTCCGCAGTATCTCCTTTCTTCTGAACTCTTGAAGGGAATGGTGGAGGAGGACGGACTTCTATAGCATCTTTCTTTTTCGGATTTTCCGGAATCTTCTCCACTGCAATTATTTCAGGTTCATCTTCTTTCTCTTCCACCTCTTTTACCAGTTTCTCTTTCATAGTTGTTTCTTTTTCTTTCATAACGGGAAAAGGTGGGGGTGGAAGATTCTTACCACTTCTAAGAGAGACCGCGTTACATTCTTCATATGGTTGAGGTTCTTCGGTATCGCTTGGTAATTGTCCTTGTGGACGCTGATTTAGTTGTTTGTTAATTTGACTCAGCTGATTCTAAAGCAACTTCATATTTGCTTCGGCTGCATTTTGACGTTCCATAGCTTGTGTCTGAAGCTCAATTAAATTTTCAACTGTTTTCTGAAGGGTAACTACTCCTTCTTGTGGATGGGCAGGTAAGGCCTTTTGGTTTAAAGTTTCATCATAGGTATTCTGAGGAGCTTGCCTTTGTGCATAATTATCCTGATTCTGTCCTCCTTGATAATTGTTGTGTGGTCTTGGATTGTAGTTGTTACCTTGGGGACGCGGATGATACGCGTATGTAGGATTGGCTGCCCCATTAGGATTTGAGTATTGAAACCCAGGATGGTTTCTGTTAGGCTGATATCCATTACCACTTGAATTGAAGTTACCTCTATTGGACATAAACATCACGGACTCTTGGTTATTCGGACAACTTTCCTCATCATGATCATCTACTCTGCAAATCGAACACATATAAACCTCTTGTGCAGCATGCACAGCTACTTTCTTACCCGAAAATCCTTCATTTACAGCTAAAGTAAGCTGCTTCAATTGTTTCTCTATAGTACTCTGAATCTTATTCTCAAGCGTAGCAAACTTTTCTTCCATATCAACATTATTCACTCCTTTAACCGGTGTTCTTACTGAATTCCACCCCACTTCATTCTTGACTGTTCTTTCCAAAATAATTTTAGCATGAGCGGGTTGAACTTGAAGAAAACCTGCACCACATAGCGTATCCAATTTCTCTCTCGAAGTTCCATCAAGGCCTCTATAGAAGATTTTCAGCTGTTGTTGTTCTGACAAGCCATGGGTGGGAACTTTACGTAAACACATCTGAAATCTTGTCCAACTCTTACCCACAGTTTCATCATATTCTTGACGGAAATGCGTCAATTCTAATTCAGCATCTAATCTCATGTTACTTGGATAATACCTATCAAAGAAAGCAGTCTCTAATTGGTCCCAGTTGGTTATCTTCGTAGGATCTTGCGTATCGTGCCATTCACTCGCTCCATCAATCACAAAAAATTTAAACGCTGCAAAATACATCTGTTCTCTTGAAACTCCTTGTGTGATATAAGAATCACATATTTTCTTAAACTTCTGTACTGCTCTAAGAGGATCTTCTAATGGTCTTCCACGAAAATTTCCAAAATTTTGGAATTGAGCTAACATACCCGAATCTGGACGGAATCGTGGAACATCAATATCTGGAGCACCTACTCCTATAGCAGGAGAACGGAATGGAACTTCTGGTGGACCATTAGTAAACCACGAATCTTGATTCATTACTATCTGGACTTGAGGGTTAGGAATCACTGGTGGAATTAGAGGAATAGCGCCTGGAGCCAAAGGTTGGCCATTTGCGCCTAATTGACCTGGTTGATTATATTGTTGATTCTGAAGATTGAGATTCTCCATTCTGTTAACTAATTCTTCTACTTCTAAAGCTTCTCGTTCTCTTCTTCTTTTGTTAGCAAGTCTGATCAACGATTCTGGATTACTAAGGATCGGAGGTGTTGGCTCTAGATCCTTGAATAGCCTTCTTCGCATACACCAAACCTAAAAACCCGAAAAAGAAAGACAACCCAAAGCGTAAAACTGATAAAATAAAATTAAAACTAAACTAACAATTAAACTACTAAAGATTAACACCGGGGTCACACGCTACCGTCCCCGGCAGCGGCGCCAAAAACTTGGTGGGACCTGGGGTGTTATAAAATAAAGTGAAAAATAAAGGAACCACTTAACCGCAAGTGTACGGTTGTCCCTAGTAATATATGATAAACAAGTTCGTTCTCAGGGACGGATTAGGTTCAACCCAAATATTAATTAGATAGTAGAGATAATTGCTAAACAGAAAATAAAAGATAATAATTTTTGTTTGGTTTTCGTAAAATAAAGGATGCAAATAAAGTAAAGACTAAATTAACTAAACAGAAAGGAAAAAAAGCAAATAACGACTAACTTCAGATAAGAGAGATACTTGATCCTCGCAAAGGATTCCACTTAATCAATATAATCTATGCTATGTTTAAGGGTAGAATTGGAATTATAATATTAGTCGGGACTCTAATATCTCCTAGCCCCCTGTCGGGTGGACCTAGAAGCTATCCTAAAGTATCATAAACACCTGCATGGTCGAATATGGCTCTTCGGATGATATGATTTTACCTCTTTGGCTATGTAACTAGTTAAGCCTGTCGGTCAATAACGGACATTACACGGGTATTACCTAGATCTGTATTCAAACCCCCCCTGTCGGATGATCACTTCGCCACTAAAGTGAATAGCCCAAATACTAAAACCTAATCCTAGTTGTTCCTAAAAGAATTAGTAATGAAAATAAAGTAATATCCAATACCTAAAACTCAATTCAATTTAAATCTAAACAATCCCAAATTCAAAACATAGAAAACATTAATTAAGGTTCATCCCTTTTATGCGATTCTCAAGTGTAAAGAAATTTAGCTCATGATGAAATTAAAAACTACCATTAAATAAAAGGAATTCATGTTCAAATACAAAATATAAATGAAAAACCTAAAGGGTAGAATGACTATGGATGGAAGAACAGGATTCCTCCAGCTTCTAGCTTCTTCTCTCCTTCGTGCTCTGACTTGAAAACCTTAAGCCTCTTGTTAATTCTCTGAAGTCTTTTAAAGTAGGAGGTTAAGGGGTGTATTTATAGGTGTTAGAGGAACCTAGGTCGAATTTGCTTGGAGTGGAAGACAAGTCAAGGACTCTCAAATTCGTAGCTCTAAAAGATAAGATTCTGCTGATTTGATTTGGTCATATCTTTTTCAATACTTATCCGTTTGAGAAGTTCCAATATATGAAACTGCTTGTCTTGGAAAGCTCTTTCTATTGGTGCAGACCACTCGTCCAGAATCCAAGCCAATATTTTATTATGATTTGATCTCTAAAACGTGGCTGGATTTCAGATTTCAAAAGGCAGCTTTATCTTTTCCTCCTTTGAATAAATCTTTCCTAAA